>JASDDO010000018.1:110555107-115555107 GCA_030015575.1 Agapanthus africanus
AGAGCCGAGATCCCTTCACAGGGAGTGACCTCTTTAGCAAAAGTTTTCGCCACTATATTTTCAAAAGGATTACCAGGTTCCTTCAACGATATCAAGTTCATTACGTTAACGGGTTTTTCGCCAAAAACCCAGCCGTAGCCCTCCGTCATTTCTTACATGTAACACATAGTATTCGTGCTGCGTTTGTTGACTCCGTCAAGACGTAGTGTACGGTAGCTAAGTGCTGCTTGTTTGTATCGGTATATGGGATTGATTAGGACAGTCGTATAACCTTGTTGACTCCGTCAAGGCTTATGCGGGTGGGTTTAATGCAATCCAGATAATGACAGGTTGAACTTGACTTGGACTCTTTGATTTGTTGACTCCGTCAAGATCACTTGGGTCCTAGGGGAAAAAACCACATCGGGAGTTTCAAAAGTACTGAAACTTGCAGATTTAGCATACCTTTTGGAGTGTGGTGACTAGAGTGGATTCCATCTAGGTCATCACACAGTGATAGTTGGATCCCGATCCCGCTGATGAGTTGGATTACTCTCAGGAGATCATTTCACTTAACAATCAATGCTATAAACCTAGTAGGTGTCTAGAAAGGTGTTAGCGGGGTTACGCCCCCAGGGAAAAGAGGTTCTTAAATTAAGGAACTTCGCGAAAGCGTTGGAAAACCTCCCTCGAAGTACCGACACTAGCCTGGCTGAAAGGTTAAGCAAGTATTGTGACGTGAATTAAATCCTGACTAGTTCTTCTTTTAAAAAAGGTTTTAAGATGAATTTGAGGAAACAGTGGGAGACATCCTGGTTAGATAAACTAATAAACCAATCTAATCTTGCAAGAGCATACGCTGAGTGTTTCTTTTCTCTCTCTCCAGGCAGCAACCTTTTCACGCCCTAATCAAGATAATAAAATGTATCGCTTGACCGATCCGAATTCTTATTCGGGGCTGGGGAACGTTGGTTCAGCTCTAACTTGTTACAACAGTCATGAGTATGAGAATGGAAAGGGGATTGTATGGATTTCCAGGACACCCAGTTGAAGAAGAAGCATGGTTTTGCATGTACTTCAGGTGTTCTTGTAATTGAGAACTGTTTTACGGTCAGCCCTACCTCCTGGTACTTGATACCGGATCAGGATCTCATATCTGAAATTTATTGCAGGGACTGAGAAAAAGTAGGAAAGTTGCACCGGGTGATATGTCGCTCAGAGTAGCGAACGGAGCACAAGTTAATGCGGCAGCCGTCGGTGAATATCACCTAGTATTGCCAAATGGCAAGACTATGATTTTGAACGATTGCTACTATGTACCCTCCATGGTTTGCAACATCATATCAGTTTCTTTACTCGATAAAGATGGATATAACTTTGTTCTTGACAAGAATATCATGAACATTTACCTTTATAAGGTACTGGTTGCAGAGGGTACACTGTGTAATGGTATCTACGTTCTAAATCAGAATACAGTTCTCAATATACAAAACACACGCAAGAGGAAGAATTCAGATACGAATGAATCCTACTTGTCGCATTGTAGACTTGGTCATATCGGAGAGAAAGAATGAGTAAGTTGCATAAAGATGGACTCTTGAATGCGTTCGAGTTTTCATCTTATGAAACTTGTCAGTCCTGTCTCAAAGGGAAGATGACCAAATCTCCGTTCACCGGACATGGTGAAAGAGCAGCAGAGCTCTTAGGACTCATACACAGTGATGTATGTGGTCCGATGTCTACACATGCAAGGGGTGGGTTCTCCTACTTCATCACATTCACTGACGATCTCTCTAGGTTCGGATATGTGTATCTGATGAAACACAAATCTGAAGCTTTTGAGAAATTCTAGGAATTCAGAAAGGAAGTAGAGAACCAGATTGGCAAAAGTATCAAGATCCTCCGGTCTGTAGAGGAGGGGAGTACTTAAGCACGGAATTCCTAGATTACTTAAAAGAGAATGGTATTCTCTCTCAGCTTACTCCTCCTTATACACCACAGCACAACGGTGTTTCGGAGCGGAGGAATCGTACCCTATTGAATATGGTTCGCTCCATGATGAGTAGTGCTGAGTTGCCTCTTTCATTTTGGGGATATGCGCTTCAGACAGCGGCATACCTATTGAATTATGTTCCATGCAAATCAGTGCCTAAGACTCCATATGAAATATGGAGTGGAAGAAATCCGTATCTTAAGCGATTTAAGATATGGGGTTGTCCGGCCTATGTGAAAACACAGAAACCGGACAAGCTAGAGGCACGGTCAGTTCTGTGTAAATTTGTGGGATATCCTAAAGACTCACTAGGATATCTGTTCTACCATACTGAGGAACAGAAGGTGTTTGTATCTCGCCACGCTACCTTTTTAGAAAGGGAGTTTCTTGCAAAAGAAACTAGTGGGAGTTCGGTAGAACTGGAAGAAATTCAGCAACCACAAAATGTAACTGAAAATTTGGAGGAACCGCTAGATTCAATAACCCCAAACGAACCTCAGCCACTCCGCAGATCTGGTAGGATTTCTCATCCGCCCGAGAGATACTACGGTTTTCTCATAGACGGGGATCGAGAGGATTGTATCTTGGAAGAAGATGACCCTACCAGTTTCAGGCAGGCCATTATCAGTAGGGACTCTGATAAGTGGCAGGAAGCAATGCAATCCGAAATGGAGTCCATGTACGCCAATAAAGTGTGGACTTTGGATATTGCTCCACCTGGGGTAAAACCCGTTGGATGCAAATGGATCTACAAAAGAAAACTTGGTGTAGATGGGCAGGTGGAAACCTATAAAGCTAGACTCGTTGCAAAAGGTTTTCGTCAAAGACCTGGTTTGGACTATGATGAAACTTTTTCTCCGGTGGCTATGCTCAAATCCATTCGGATCCTACTTGCCATTGCTGCCTTCCATGACTATGAAATCTGGCAGATGGATGTAAAAACAGCTTTCCTAAACGGTTGTTTGGAAGAGTGCGTTTATATGGATCAACCAGAAGGTTTCGTAGACAGTGGGAGCAGCGGGAAGGTGTGCAAGTTGCTTAAATCCATTTATGGATTAAAGCAGGCATCGCGGAGCTGGAACATCTGTTTTGATGAGGAAATCAAGGAATTTGATTTCATCAAGAACGAGGATGAATCTTGTGTCTATAAGAAGATTGTAGGACGAACTGTCGTATTCCTAGTCTTGTACGTAGACGACATTCTTTTGATAGGAAATGACATTCCTATGCTACAATCGGTCAAGCTATTTTTGTCACAACGGTTCTCCATGAAGGACCTGGGTGATGCCTCGTACATTCTGGGGATCAAGATCTATAGAGATAGATCCAAGAAACTATTGGGACTTTCGCAGTCCAGGTACATAGAGACCGTACTAAAGAGATTTAGTATGGAGGGTTCCAAGCGCGGTAACATACCCGCATTGCACGGAATTACCCTCTCCAAGAAGATGTCTCCTAAGACTGACGAGGAGAGGGTTCGCATGAGCACTATACCCTACGCTTCGGCGGTAGGATCTATAATGTATGCGATGCTATGTACAAGACCAGATGTAGCTTACGCGCTGAGCGCGGTAAGCCGGTATCAGTCAGACCCAGGAGAGGACCACTGGACAGCAGTGAAGAACATTCTCAAGTACCTGAGAAGGACTAAGGAGATGTTCTTGGTTTACGGTAATGGAGACCTCAGGGTCGAGTCCTTTACCGATTCAAGCTTCCAGAGTGACAAAGATGACAGCAAGTCTGTCTCGGGTTTTGTGTTTACCCTCAACGGAGGGGCGGTATGTTGGAGGAGTTCCAAACAGGATACCGTCGCAGACTAGACGATGGAGGCTGAATACATTGCTGCAAGCGATGCCGCAAAAGAGGCGGTCTGGATAAAGAAGTTCATTAGTGAACTTCAGGTGGTTCCGTCCATTGTTGACCCAATACCTTTGTATTGCGATAATAAGGGGGCTAAAGCTTTAGCGAAGGAACCAAGGTCCCATCAGAAATCCAGGCACATCTTAAGGCGGTATCACCTGATCAGGGAGATCATTGATCGCCAGGAGATCGAGGTGCGGAGAGTGGGCACAAAGGACAACACAGCGGACCCATTCACGAAGGCCTTATCCCAGACTCAGTTCGAGCGGCTGATCGAGATGATAGGTCTTCGATACGCCAGTACATGGCCTTAGTGCAAGTGGGAGATTGTTAGTGTATATGCCCTAGAGGCCATTACTGTATCATACTAGTATGTATATTACTTGATGGAAGCTTGGGATATTCACAGTTGTACAGACAATCTTGCTCAATATAGTAGTATGCTACTTGGTTTATCTCTGCTTTAATGTGTACATGTGTATTTATTTATTATATCACCTATACGCATTAGTAGAGCCCTTAGGATCTTTGCTTGATTACCGGCGTTGTGATGGCGATCACACTCGTGGGGGCTGAGTAATCTACAAGCACATCCTTATACACGTCCCTAGTCGTGGGAGTATCGAGATAGGGCATCGATACTCCGGAGTAGACTAGCGTATGCGCTTCTCATCCCAGCATGGGAGACGGTCTGTCCCACAGCCGTCAGTACGTCGTACTTGAGATAGTATACGGGTGCTCGTTAGGTTACGAGTACACTGGACAGGACTCGTCGGGAACTGATGGTTGGTATTATACCTATCGTCAGTTATCAGTTCCCAGGTGACATGAGTACAGCTTAGTCCGCTGACTTGACACTGTCACTTCGCCTCGAGTGTGTTCCCACTGTTCTTTGATTACTACCCTACCACGGCTCTACTGAGTCGTGCAAACAGGTAGTAGTTGGGTGCAGTCCCGAAGCACTTGGAGGCAGTGACGGTTAGACAGGATTCGTCTCTCCCGGTATTGGGGGTTGACATCGCGCTGTGTCTAGGAGAGCCATTACACGAGTAGTCCCTGGCCAGGGCAAGTGAGATATACTGGTGGGTTTCCAGTGTTATCTCAGGGTGTATTGGGCTTCACTCCGACACGACTTGTACCGCTTTTAGGGGACTGACGTTTACCGCCCCCCTAGGCCCGACATGCGATGTATCAGACGAACAGACCGGACTGTACGGAGATTGTCACATACAGGCTCAGTAGGAGTTCGGATGGGTTTACCTCATCGGCCTTCTTATCGACATCTACCTGGGAACCGTTACGTACAGCTAGTGCCGCTTGCGGTCTGTGGTTAAACCCACTGCCAGCATAGTGTCGAGTCTTTAGAGTCCCACACAGAGAGTTTCCCTGCACTGAGCGAAACGTGTAGAGGCCGTATGGTTTTACGGCAGGGCTGCGATCACTTACGTACACTTGTGTGCGTGTGGTGTTCGGGCAGGCAATACTAGTGGGCTTTGGTTTAAGCCGGATCCTAGTATTGCACGGATGGATTTGTTTTGTCTTCTGTGCATCCGCATTCTACGGAATACGGATGCAGGTGTGTATGCACAGTTTTCCGGAGCGATGAAGGAGGAGGTGCCTCATTAGGGTTTTGGCAGTTGGTTCGGCCAAAACCGTTATGTGGCAGGCTCATTAGGGTTTTGACAGTTCGTTTGGTCAAAACCATTATGAGCCGGGGACATTATTTACTAATCCTTTCATTAATAATTATGTTATGGCTAATTACGTTGACCATTTGACCATCTTGACTTTGTTGACCATTTGACCAAAGTTGACTAGGATCTTCTTGAAAGATCTAAAGTATTCTTTGGTTTTCTTTTTCTTTTGTGATGATAATGGTCATGTCATTTGTAGCCATCAACTTTATCTTGATGGGATTAGTAATGATAATGTTTTTGCATTATTGCAACCATGGTTGTGTTTTCTCTTGGTTAATTTTTTCATTTGCTCATTCTCATTCCCTCTCTTGGAATGAGAAGCTCCATGGTTGTTAGCTAGCTCCTCCTTCTTCCTCCTCTTGATTTATCTTTTGATCTCATGTGTTGAGAGATAAAGATCCCACAAAGACAAAACCATTCATCTACCACTTCTACACAACCTAGGGCTTCTAGATTAGCAATCTCCTTGCCTTAGTTACCTCGGCTCGAGGTGGAGCTCGGTGTACATCTCTCGGGTGGATTGTCTTCGACTCCAGGAGGCCGCGGAGGTGACCAAAGTCCGGATCAACCATCGAGAAAGCAAAGAGAAGAACAACAACAAGAGAAGAACAACAAGAAGAGAAGGAGTTCAAGTTGAGGTATAACCCCTAACCGAGTAGATTAATCTCTAGTTAGGATGCTAGTGTATTGTTTAGTAAAGATCCGGCTTTTACGGTCCATGTTGCCAAGTCCAGAAAAATTTTTGTTTACCGTTTCCGCAACCCCGAAAGTACCGGGAGAGGTAACGCGGACCTAACAAAGTGTTATCAGTAGTTTCTCGACTTGTTATTACCCTCACATTGACACGACTTATCGGTTACTGGGGTCTGACGTTTACCACCCCTAGACTAGATATGCAACATATCCGACGAAGAGACCGGACTGTACGGTAGTGTTACTGATTGGATACACAGGAGAATGTACAGGCTTGCTTGTTGATCTTCTGATCGCTCAATACCAAGGTGGCTATTACGTTTAGCTGACCGCTTGCAGCTTGTGGGTGTTTGATATGATCATCACCAACTGCCGGCGTATTGACGATTCTTTAAAGTCCTACACAGAGGTTTCCTGGCTCAGGCAAAACGGAGTAGGAGCACATATGTGATATGTGCAGGACCGAGAATAATACGATATGAGATACCGTATTCTATTCTTGTGATATATGATATCGGCCGGGTATATGTGATATAGCCGGGTCATCGGATCAAGTGTTGATTCGATGAATCGGTACATGCTATATTAGTCGGTTATATGCGATATAGCCGGGTTGTTGGATCAAGTATTGATTCAATAATTTAATGTATAATTATATATGTGATATATTACATTACATTATCTAATATAAGCTCACTTTATTGATTCATTTTCTCACCGGATAATACATTGATATATATGCGATATATGTTAATTGTATTATTTTCCTTTTTTACAAAAATATATTATATATATGTGATATATAATATTGTAACAAGTTATGATTACAAATGCAACATGATTTGTGGAGATTAAACATAGTTAGCGTTTGATTTGGGTTAGCTTTTTCATGAAGCTTCTAGAAGATTTATTTTGTTTTAAGCTTAGATATTTTGGATTTATATTTTTTGTAGATATTTCTTAACCCAACCCAAACACTTTACCCTAGTTAATTCTCTACAAGGGTTAAGCCTTTATACTTAACCCAAGGTTGGATTTGTAACCATGATAAGACTTTCATTATTCATCACAAATAGATTTCTTCTTCTTCCTCCTCTTTAAAAGCTTTCTAGCTTTTGGGTTAGTGATGAATAAGTGTGAGAAAATGAAATAAAAAGAGAGCTAAATTCCAACTTCATCATCCTTATCTATTCTAGCCACTTAGATTAGGGTGTTCACTTCATTAATACTTGATTAGAGAAGTGAAAGCTTGAGTTAAAATTCTTCAAGGTAGATCATCTTCGAAAAGGAAGACTTCAAGAAAGCATGGACCATTCGGCTTGTGGAGCCTCTCTAGAGTCCGGAAGTTCATGGATCGCGGCGAAGGGACTACTACTCGGAGCTTATGAAGCGAAGGAATGGACTACAAAGGTTGTAATCCCTCTCTCTTAGATGTAAAGTTGTTTACATGCTTTGTTAACCCTAATTATCTAGCAAAGATCCTCGCTTTAGGTTGTTCGGCACTTGAAAATTTTAAATTCGGCATGGTTGATGCCTTATAGACCCTTGTGATAGTGCCTAGTAATCCTACAGTAGTATCAGAGCCTATCTAGAGCATTAGGCGACGTGTAGACGAAGTTAAAAGTCTGATCGAACCACGAAGCATCATATTTGACCCCCTCTCTGGAAATTTTTTAAAAAAATGGTTTTTTCCGTATTAAAAATACACAGAAAATTAAGCAGGTGATTGTATGGATATCTGTGAAGTACGATTCCCTAAGTCCATCAATCCACCGCGGAACCACGGCCAAACCTTGCTATTGGCAGCGGTTCCGCGGCCGAACCTGAGGATTCAGGGATCTTACTTCAACAGGTGATCCGTAGGTATTACGTTATGCTTCTGGGGATTTTTTTAATATTACTCAAGTGTTGAGTTTTCTGGAGATCTTTAGAATTCGTTTGTTCGATCGGAAAGTTTAACATCATTTAGTTTAACGGGTAATTTAGAACATGTTAAAATGTTCGAACGGATATCAATAACTCATTTTTCCCCATGACGGAAAACTTTCAAGTGTTGAATTTTTCCCGAGTTTAAAACTTTCAGAAAATCATGCAAACGTATCTGTAGACCCTCTAGAAGAACGTTACCTTAACTCGATTATGTGACCGTCAAAACTGCCACTGAACCCTAGAGTTTGTGGTAGTTTAGCATTGCCACATGTGAGGCGTTGGTTTGACCCTTCTACGGCTGGTTCATTGGGGCAGTGACATGTTCTGGGTTTCTTGAACTCCGCTCAAGTGTTGAGCTATTTGGGAAATCTTGGGTATTTGATTATTCGATCGGAAAGTTTAACATTGTCTATTTATCTGGAATATGATACAATATGTGGAATTTATATAGTTAGGCATGAAATGCGAAGTATGTGATATTTCGGATTTAAGATGTCTAAACTGTTTGTGGATTCCAAATGTTGTAGTTTTACACTTTCTTTTCTGTGACCGTAAGCGCAGTATGTGGTGTATCGTCGGCTTCGTTGCTATACATCAACGACAATCGGGATACGCATACTTTCTTACGTTGAAGGTATGAGATATTATGTGTTGTTGTGATATGTTATATTGGATCGTCGTGTTCTGAATAGCCGGGGGTTTTATGTGAGATGAGGGTTTTAATTTTCATTCATGTAAAATTCATTTGTATGTAATATTCTTTTATTGGGGCACTTCCGGGTTGAAGATGATGTCACCATTGTATATTATTTGCTTTTCCGCATTAGGATAGACCCAAGGAGGGGAGCACAAGTGTAACGTTTTGAAAATCGTTTCGGTGAAATTTCGGAAAATCGGTAAAATAAGGGGGTTTTCTGTAAAAAGTCAAAATACAAATATCTTTATTATAAAATTAAATATACATATTCTAGCTATGTAATTACTAGTATTTGATGTTTATTGAACCACTGGCAAAATTTCAAATTTTCCGAAAAAAATTATTTTTAATATTATTTTAAGCCGTCACTAATACATTTAATTAGGGAAAATTACAAATTGGAATGAGTTGAAACAAATTTTGTGCATCATGGCACATTAAATGAAATTTTAACATGTTGTTTTTGAAACAAAATGAATCTGCCAAACGGTGTTAGAAATTATTGAAGAAAAAAGGCTTTTTGGTGAAATTAGCGAAAACTTGCAATTTGGTAACTTGAGGGGTTCTTTTTGCATGAAATTTTCTTGTACTCTCTCTCACCCATCCTCACCCACTCATGGCCGGCCCCACCACCACCAACAGCAGCCCACTCATTTTCCCTCTCCTTTTTACTTCTTTTATGTGAAAAGAATGGTTAAAATAAAGGTTTTTTTATATATTTATGTAGGTGGGGGTATTATGGTAATTGGGAGGGGCTTTGACTTAGTTTTTTTTCCACACCATTCCATCACAGATCCCCACTTCCTCCCATGGCCAAAAATGACCAGCAACAGCCCCATTTTTTCCCCCAAATTTCCATCTCTTTTGCTTCAATTTCATCTCAAAACACTTCAAAAAAATCCACAATTCCTTCACTAATTCAAAGCTAATCCCTATTCTACCTCTTCTAACATTCAAATTGGTTTAAAGCATGGTGAAAGGAGGTGTCTTTGGAGGCTAGAGAACCTAGGGTTTCAAACTTGAGAGGTATAATTCTAATCTAATGTTTAATTTGTAGTTTGATTATGCTAAAATAGGCTTTTAAAGTGTTAATTTGGTTGTTGTTGGTTGTGTAATGAAATTCAAGAGAAGGGTTGATGTTAGAAATTGAAATTGAATCCTTTCATGTGGGTTAATTTGAGTGTTGTAGCTAGCTAGTAGTGTGGATTGGGTGATTGTGCACTGTTGTGACCATTTTGTCGCAAGTCCGCGATGATTGCGCAATTTTTCGATTTCTAGTGCAAACTAGGTTTTGTAAAATATTTTCTTATGTGAGATAAAACTATTGTGAGGGTTTTATCATATGATTATTGTTTTCATGAGGAGTTTAACATGTTAATGGAATGCTAAAAACCAAACCTTGTAGCTAGTTGCAAATTGTTATTTCAAAATTTTGCTAATTAAGCTATTTGTAAACTAAGTTTTTGAGTTTAATGAACTTGATAAGATTAAAAATCTAATTAGGGTTGTATGACTTATTTATAATATTTAGTGGATATTATGGCCGCTAGATTTGTTTAAATATCATGTTTTGTACTAAAACGGTTAATTTTGCTTGCTAGATTTTCGGAAAAATAGCTTTTTAAGTGAGTTTGAGGTTTTTGTGAATTGCAACCTATTTCATATTATAATTAGTGTTTGTGAATGTGCAAATGAGTGTGTTTGGGTTTTTCTCAATAGTTTGGCGTTTGTACGCCGACGTCGAGGGTTTTTGGGTTGAATTGTGAAAGCAACCATAGTTTTTGACCTATGTGGGATTCGTGTGTCGTTTTGGTCATGAGTCGGATATAATGCGATACGGTGCGTTATGATATGTAGGTACCCCATGTGGAATTTGAGACGACAAGCAAGCGCGTGGCGACGTCGGCACCGGTGAGCAAGGACCAGGTGAGTAGATTTATATCTACGGGGAGAAGTCGGGTGGATGGCGTATAGCACCCCCGCAGTTCGTGGTGATGTATACGAATACGTATACACACATATATATTGATTATATTGTTGAGATTATTGATGATAAAGATGGACTTTTGGGTGTTCTGTGATTGGTTTAGTGTAGTTGCGAAACCCTAGAGTAGGGGTTGCACCTATACACACACACACGCACATACTTGCATACATCCTTTCTTTTACATGTGTGTATATGGGATTATATATTTAAGTGTTCACATGGGTATGGGACTATGTGTTCATATACTGGATTGATGATAGTACTTGGGATTTGAGATGAGTCGATGAGATTCGATTTGAGGCCGTGAGATCGGTGATATGACAGGGTTCGTATTTGATATACGACCTGATATTTTAGTGGGTCCTTTGACGTAGTTTTCACACACGTGCATGCATACTTAGGTGATATTAGTATCGTACTAGACGTAGATCTGTACCCAGATTATGATCTTGGATAAAGAGGATACCAGATGAATAATGTGATATTGACCCGTACCTAGATTTGGGGATGCCGTATGACGGATTTACATACGAGCTATATATTGATGATGGATCCGCACACTTGACTTGGGATGTCTGATTATAGATATGGTATCGGATATGATATTATTGAAGCGGGATCACCGACTATATATATACAGGTATGTATATGTATCGACTCAGATGCTAGGCGGTTTCCTTACCTGTAGTTCAGCTTGTTAGTTCAGCCGTATAGTTTAGTGTAGTTGTTAGACTAGATTAGACTCCTACCTATTTCAAACTAACGAATCGTGGGTATTTTAAAAGACAGGTCAAGGGATTCTATGGATATTTCAAAAGACGTATCTTTTCTTAAAAACACCGTAGCCCTTATTTTCAAAACACTGCGATTCGTGTTATTTCAAAGGCACTATTGTAGGACTTATATTAGGGTAATGCAGTTTAGTTATCGTTGTGTCTAGTATTCAGCTCCCGCATATTATTGCTGTTGCTCCGCATCTCATACTTATTGTAATTCATATTTCATTATTGATATCATGCTGTTAGGACACCATCACCATTACCGATGATGCGTATGTACCACGTACACTTACTTGTCGGCTCACACACATCTTCATCGGTAATTGCCATGTCACGAACACTTTAGAAAATACTATTTCATTTGACATAGGTTGTTAGCTAATAGTTTAGACATGATATTAGTGTACTTGACTTATATGCTAGTTTAGACATTGTAGTTATCACTTACTACTTCATGCATGTTATTATTCATTGATATGCCGCATTCATGGATTTTTATGTCCATATTCACTGTTTACATGCTATTGAGGACTTGGATTCGGATTTTCATGAGATTTCCTAGATTTGGGGGAAAACTGCAAAACACTTATAAACTTCTTTCTCTTTTTTTTAAGAAAAAGTGCGGTTTTCCCATGATGTATGAGTCGTCCACCATGAGTTTGCTGATGGATTTCGAGACCCGATTCGAGGAGTTGGATGAACCGTTTCAGGTACATGGAGGACCCGGTAAGGTACCCCGGGGCAAGAAGGTCGTGTTGCTGACGTTGAGCCTGGCATGGGAGCACTACCTACCGGTGATTTTACCCGACACGTCGGATATCCGGAGGATACCGTCGTGGTCTTGAGATTGATGGTAGGGGCCGGTCTGGACTGACGGCGCCCTAGATAGTGAGATTGATACAGAGATTCTGAGATATTGAGGTACAGAGATTTGATGATACAGGCCAGTCCGGATTGCCGGAGCCTGAGACTTTGAGACATTGGGATTTACGTTTTGTGTCGATGCTAGACACTGTTTATGCTGATTTCATTATGATACCTCGTTTTAAAAATACAGAAAATCTCACTAATTTATGAAAGTAGTTTTCTTCAGTACATGCATTCTGTTTCGTGCATTCATACATCATCTATGTGATACATTGCTACCTGAGGCACTGACACGGGCACATGGGATTGCACTTGGGTTAGATATTTACGCTAGCCATTATTATAGGCTGCTGGTTATATATTTGAGGATATATTATGATCGTTGACCTAGAATTGCGTTGTTCATGCGATTTCTGTTCGTAGATGTTTTTCTACTCACGAGTTGGCAACACACCCCCGTTGTGCCACAGTTTCTTGCAGGTTTTGCCGTACAGGTTTCTTTACGGCTTTGCTGGCACTGCTTCTTTCAGGTGACTTGCTAGTAGCTGGGTTTATTTGTATCGTACCCATCATTATACATTGTATATTATTATTCAGTTGTATCTAGAAGTTCCATCAACCAAAAATGTATTTATTGAGATAGAGACCAGAGATGTTATTCATTCGACCTTAGAGTCGCGCGTTATATTTCTGTGGAATTTTTGTTGTTTGAGTTTCCTTTTGAGTTTTGATCCTCGCCCTTGGCGTTGTATATTATATTGCTTGGGTGGTTGTGACCGTCGATTGACGAAGAGCTAGCTCCCGCTTGGGGATGCCTTTTTATTGATTTCGTATACTATTCATGTTGTATCCCGTTTGGGGGCCAGTATTTACAAAGGAGACTCTGCCGAAATTTTCAGGAAATATTTGATGTTTTTTAAAAACGCATAATTCGGCTATGCTATTAAAACTACTTGATTTAAATTGGTTTTCCTTCACTCTACTACTTTTCTTGGTTTGGATTTCTGGGTTTTCGGTTTACTTAGATTCCGTACGCCTCGAGACGTTTCGTAGTTTAAGTGCCGGTCATGTTCCGTACTTTCGGGACGTGACAAAGTTGGTATCAGAGCGTTAGGTTTTGCCTTCGGAGCGTAGGATGACCCTTGGTTAATGGAATAGGTGACTAAAGTAGAGTGACGTACCGTGGGTATGTTCCGCGGCATACTTACGATACGCCATTCCGCTTAAGAAGCCTTAGGATGTACATTTCCTTGCACAGTATTATATTCCTTCCTATGATCTGGCCTCATCAGTACCAGTTATGGTTTTGCTACCACGATTACGGGCAGGGAGAGCTACGGCTAGAGTTTCGGTCAGCACGAGCTTGTTACGGATGAGGACTGACCAGGGCGTAATTTCGGCGACACACGATTGCAGAGATGTGTCTTTTTATTGTGTTTTTGCGCCACGAGCGTTGGATGGATCGCTGTATGAGATTACTCAGACATGCAGATCAGCACCAGAGGATTGCGCCACTGATAGAGGCCAACCAGATTTTGATGACCGATGATGTATTGCGTATTCGTGATGATTGAGGCACCGTTCAGCGTGCAGACGAGTGAGCCAGTTGTTGCTGCGAACGACGAGATATGGCCCCAGATGTTGGATCTATTGCAGTACGAGTTGTACTAAGAGATGATAAGAGGTCGCTAGTCACCGAGGATGAATGACTAGGACATGTAGTTCGTTCGCTACCCGATGCGAGGTCATCAGATAGATTGATTCCAGCTAGAGACGACTTCACGCGGAGACGTTGAGAGTCGACGGAGACGATCGAATGTCAGCAACCTATTATTCCAAGTTTAAAGTATTCGGAAAGGCATGCATGCAATTCTATGGACCCTCTAGAAGAATGAAACCCTAACTCGACTTATGACCGTATGAAAGCCTTTGAACCTTAGGGTTTGCGGCAGTTCCGCGGTGCCATTAGTGAGGCTTGGGTTTGCCCTTCTACGGCTGGACCATCGATACTGTGGTACGTACTCGATACTATTAAACTGTACCAATATGTTGAGCTCTTGGGGGATTATGAGGTTTTGACGAATCGATCGGATGGTTCGACTTCATTCGGATGCTAGGTGGTGAGATGCATTTCTTGGGAGACTCCAGATACGAGGATAGCCGCAGGAGCTCAGTCCATGCAGCCACGACGAGACGAGTCCGAAGCAGTCGACATCAGAGAAAAGTGGAGTAA
Source organism: Agapanthus africanus (assembly GCA_030015575.1). Taxonomy (NCBI): domain Eukaryota; kingdom Viridiplantae; phylum Streptophyta; class Magnoliopsida; order Asparagales; family Amaryllidaceae; genus Agapanthus; species Agapanthus africanus. The sequence continues at coordinate 110,569,822 of JASDDO010000018.1, forward strand.
GAGGTTCGTACGAGGTCTTGATGAGACGACGTTCCACTCCGCCGACATCAGAGATGCGATACGCAAACCGAGGCATTGTACTTGGATATACCTTCCAGAAGGAGTCGCGATGAGTTTGCAGCCGTTCCGGAACGAGAACAGATCTAGTAAGGGACGATGACTTCCGGACAGTTCGGCAGAGACGAGATTTGGGAGAGATGTCGATAGGACCTTTCTGGAATAAATTACGAGAAGATTTGGACCTAGGAGTGGTCATGTTATGCACACCGGCATGTCAGAGTTCAGTATCGTCGACGAGACATGCTATGAGTGACCACGACAGTTGGCCAGAGATTCTTGGAGGATGTGCTTGAGCGGGACTATTCTGCCATATTTGATTTCAGTATTTTGGACGATCTATTCGCATGACTGATTTATTGAATTTCATGATATTTGTTTTCATGTACCATGGTTGCACCTACTGAGTATTTACGATTTTTGCACAGTTGTTGCACTTGATATCATTTTCGTGCCTTGGTTTCGCATGTTTATGATTTTATGGGTTACATACAGTTGAGTTGATTTTGTGCGTAGGTACGCACACGATTTGGTTTTTGCACTCGGTATAGTTCATATATGATTGCAGTGCAGTGTTACGTATGTTGTACATTTAGATGCACTGGACTTCGATTTCGATTGTGCTGTTCGATATTTGTTTTGTGCACCTTGTGCACCTGATTGGATTTTGCGCATGTTCGGGGCTTGATATTGGATTTCATGATTTCGTGCATGATGGATGCACCTGATTTGGATTTTCGCGCATGTTGGGCGCATGTTTTGAGGTGCGATTTTGATGCACACAAGATGTACTAAATCGAGATTCTTCGTGCTTGTCAGATGCACCTGATTTTACTGTCAGGCACCTACGTTGCCTATGACAGATGTTTCGTGCACACCCGATGCACTTGGATCTTGTTTCTGTGCACATGTTGACACATATATGGATTTTGATTTCCGTGCGCACCAGACGCACATAGTATTCATATGCGTATTTTGGGATTGATTTCTTATAGAGTAGTGCATTTTTATGATGTTATTATGGTTTTCGTACTGGGCAGGACTAGTCAGAGAACAGTACCTGAATATATTTTGCATGCATTGATAGCTATCGAAAGGGATTTCCAAAAAGCGAGCTATAGTCTCAGTATTTACCTACGTGTCTGATAGGACACGAAACGTTTAAAAAAAATAAGGGAACCCTTTTCTAAATTATTTTCAAAAAAACGGCGGAACGTACAAGTTAAACAAAAGATATATACGTATATGGTTATCATCTTATAAGAGGCGTCCACCACTGTGCAGTGTATGCGCATTGCACAGCGACTTTAAAAGATTTAGCATGCATTTTCTTCAGATATTTACATATATAGAGTTGATATTTACATGTATAGTTTCGAGATTATATCATATCGGTTTTGCTTTGGATTTGGAATACGTGTCTTCACCTTGACTCCGATGATTGCAGGATGTTGGATGGAGTTTTGATTTTGAGTTATATGCTCATTTTTCATGCGCATGTGCTGCGCTACGATTTGTTTTATGTAGTTATGATTTCGGAGCCCCGACGACTTAATGGTTTTGCTTAGATGTTTTCGTATTTGGGGAGAGTTTTAATTTAAATTCGGGGACCAAATTTCTTTAAGGGGGGAAGATTGTAACGTTTTGAAAATCGTTTCGGTGAAATTTCGGAAAATCGGTAAAATAAGGGGGTTTTCTGTAAAAAGTCAAAATACAAATATATTTATTATAAAATTAAATATACATATTCTAGCTATGTAATTACTAGTATTTGATGTTTATTGAACCACTGGCGAAATTTCAAATTTTCCAAAAAAAATTATTTTTAATATTATTTTAAGCCGTCACTAATACATTTAATTAGGGAAAATTACAAATTGGAATGAGTTGAAACAAATTTTGTACATCATGGCACATTAAATGAAATTTTAACATGTTGTTTTTGAAACAAAATGAATCTGCCAAACGGTGTTAGAAATTATTGAAGAAAAAAGGCTTTTTGGTGAAATTAGCGAAAACTTGCAATTTGGTAACTTGAGGGGTTCTTTTTGCATGAAATTTTCTTGTACTCTCTCTCACCCATCCTCACCCACTCATGGCCGGCCCCACCACCACTAACAGCAGCCCACTCACTTTCCCTCTCCTTTTTACTTCTTTTATGTGAAAAGAATGGTTAAAATAAAGGTTTTTTTATACATTTATGTAGGTGGGGTATTATGGTAATTGGGAGGGGCTTTGACTTAGTTTTTTTTCCACACCATTCCCTCACAACTCCACACTTCCTCCCATGGCCGAAAATGACCAGCAACAGCCCCATTTCCCCCTCCCCCCCCAAATTTCCATCTCTTTTGCTTCAATTTCATCTCAAAACACTTCAAAAAAATCCACAATTCCTTCACTAATTCAAAGCTAATCCCTATTCTACCTCTTCTAACATTCAAATTGGTTTAAAGCATGGTGAAAGGAGGTGTCTTTGGAGGCTAGAGAATCTAGGGTTTCAAACTTGAGAGGTATAATTCTAATCTAATGTTTAATTTGTAGTTTGATTATGCTAAAATAGGCTTTTAAAGTGTTAATTTGGTTGTTGTTGGTTGTGTAATGAAATTCAAGAGAAGGGTTGATGTTAGAAATTGAAATTGAATCCTTTCATATGGGTTAATTTGAGTGTTGTAGCTAGCTAGTAGTGTGGATTGGGTGATTGTGCACTGTTGTGACCATTTTGTCGCAAATCCGCGATGATTGCGCAATTTTTCGATTTCTAGTGCAAACTAGGTTTTGTAAAATATTTTCTTATGTGAGATAAAACTATTGTGAGGGTTTTATCATATGATTATTGTTTTCATGAGGAGTTTAACATGTTAATGGAATGCTAAAAACCAAACCTTGTAGCTAGTTGCAAATTGTTATATCAAAATTTTGCTAATTAAGCTATTTGTAAACTAAGTTTTTGAGTTTAATGAACTTGATAAGATTAAAAATCTAATTAGGGTTGTATGACTTATTTATAATATTTAGTGGATATTGTGGCCGCTAGGTTTGTTTAAATATCAAGTTTTGTACTAAAACGGTTAATTTTGCTTGCTAGATTTTCGGAAAAATAGCTTTTTAAGTGAGTTTGAGGTTTTTGTGAATTGCAACCTATTTCATATTATAATTAGTGTTTGTGAATGTGCAAATGAGTGTGTTTGGGTTTTTCTCAATGGTTTGGCGTTTGTACGCCGACGTCGAGGGTTTTTGGGTTGAATTGTGAAAGCAACCATAGGTTTTGACCTATGTGGGATTCGTGTGTCGTTTTGGTCATGAGTCGGATATAATGCGATACGGTGCGTTATGATATGTAGGTACCCTATGTGGACTTTCAGACGACAAGCAAGCGCGTGGCGACGTCGGCACCGGTGAGCAAGGACCAAGTGAGTAGATTTATATCTACGGGGAGAAGTCGGGTGGATGGCGTATAGCACCCCCGCAGTTCGTGGTGATGTATATGAATACGTATACACACATATATATTGATTATATTGTTGAGATTATTGATGATAAAGATGGACTTTTGGGTGTTCTATGATTGATTTAGTGTAGTTGCGAAACCCTAGAGTAGGGGTTGCACCTATACACACACACACGCATATACTTGCATACATCCTTTCTTTTACATGTGCGTATATGGGATTATATATTTACGTGTTCACATGGGTATGGGACTATGTGTTCATATACTGGATTGATGATAGTACTTGGGATTTGAGATGTGTCGATGAGATTCGATTTGAGGCCGTGAGATCGGTGATATGACAGGGTTCGTATTTGATATACGACCTGATATTTTAGTGGGTCCTTTGACGTAGTTTTCACACACGTGCATGCATACTTAGGTGATATTAGTATCGTACTAGACGTAGATCAGTACCCAGATTATGATCTTGGATAAAGAGGATACCAGATGAATAATGTGATATTGACCCGTACCCAGATTTGGGGATGCCGTATGACGGATTTACGTACGAGCTATATAATGATGATGGATCCGCACACTTGACTTGGGATGCCTGATTATAGTTATGGTATCGGATATGATATTATTGAGACGGGATTACCGACTATATATATACAGGTATGTATATGTATCGACTCAGATGCTAGGCGGTTTCCTTACCTGTAGTTCAGCTTGTTAGTTCAGCCGTATAGTTTAGTGTAGTTGTTAGACTAGATTAGACTCCTACCTATTTCAAACTAACGAATCGTGGGTATTTTAAAAGACAGGTCAAGGGATTCTATGGATATTTCAAAAGACGTATCTTTTCTTAAAAACACCGTAGCCCTTATTTTCAAAACACCGCGATTCGTGTTATTTCAAAGGCACTATTGTAGGACTTATATTAGGGTAATGCAGTTTAGTTATCGTTGTGTCTAGTATTCAGCTCCCGCATATTATTGCTGTTGCTCCGCATCGCATACTTATTGTAATTCATATTTCATTATTGATATCATGCTGTTAGGACACCATCACCATTACCGATGATGCGTATGTACCACGTACACTTACTTGCCGGCTCACACACATCTTCATCGGTAATTGCCATATCACGAACACTTTAGAAAATACTATTTCATTTGACATAAGTTGTTAGCTAATAGTTTAGACATGATATTAGTGTACTTGCCTTATATGCTAGTTTAGACATTGTAGTTATTACTTGCTACTTCTTGTATGTTATTATTCATTGATATGCCGCATTCATGGATTTTTATGTCCATATTCACTGTTTACATGCTATTGAGGACTTGGATTCGGATTTTCATTAGATTTCCTGGATTTCGGGGAAAACCGCAAAACACTTACAAACTTCTTTCTCTTTTTTTTAAAGAAAAAGTGCGGTTTTCCCATGATGTTTGAGTCGTCCACCATGAGTTTGCTGATGGATTTTGAGACCCGATTCGAGGAGTTGGATGAACCGTTTCGGGTACATGGTGGACCCGGTAAGGTACCCCGGGGCAAGAAGGTCGTGTTGCTGACGTTGAGCCTGGCAGGGGAGCACTACCTACCGGTGATTTTACCCGACACGTCGGATATCTGGAGGATACCGTCGTGGTCTTGAGATTGATGGTAGGGGCCGGTCTGGACTGACGGCGCCCTAGATATTGAGATTGATACAGAGATTCTGAGATATTGAGATACAGAGATTTGATGATACAGGCCAGTCCGGATAGCCGGAGCCTGAGACTTTGAGACATTGGGATTTACGTTTTGTGTCGATGCTAGATACTGTTTATGCTGATTTCATTATGATACCTCGTTTTAAAAATAAAGAAAATCTCACTAATTTATGAAAGTAGTTTTCTTCAGTACATGCATTCTGTTTCGTGCATTCATACATCATCCATGTGATACATTGCTACCTGAGGCACTGACACGGGCACATGGGATTGCACTTGGGTTAGATATTTACGCTAGCCATTGTTATAGGCTGCTGGTTATATATTTGAGGATATATTATGATCGTTGACCTAGGATTGCGTTGTTCATGCGATTTCTGTTCGTAGATGTTTTTCTTCTCACGAGTTGGCAACTCACCCCCGTTGTGCCACAGTTTCTTGCAGGTTTTGCCGTACAGGTTTCTTTACGGCTTTGCTGGCACTGCTTCTTTCAGGTGACTTGCTAGTAGGTAGGTTTATTTGTATCGTACCCATCATTATACATTGTATATTATTATTCAGTTGTATCTAGAAGTTCCATCAACCAAAAATGTATTTATTGAGATAGAGACCAGAGATGTTATTCATTCGACCTTAGAGTCGCGCGTTATATTTCTGTGGAATTCTTGTTGTTTGAGTTTCCTTTTGAGTTTTGATCCTCGCCCTTGGCGTTGTATATTATATTGCTTGGGTGGTTGTGACCGTCGATTGACGAAGAGCTAGCTCCCGCTTGGGGATGCCTTTTTATTGATTTCGTATACTTTTCATGTTGTATCCCGTTTGGGGGCCAGTATTTACAAAGGAGACTCTGCCGAAATTTTCAGGAAATATTTGATGTTTTTTAAAAACGCATAATTCGGCTATGCTATTAAAACTACTTGATTTAAATTGGTTTTCCTTCACTCTACTACTTTTCTTGGTTTGAATTTCTGGGTTTTCGGTTTACTTAGATTACGTACGCCTCGAGACGTTTCGTAGTTTAAGTGCCGGTCATGTTCCGTACTTTCGGGACGTGACAACAAGTAACCGGGTTCTAGGGTCCAGTGGGAGGCCATTTCGCGGAGTCGAGACCGGGTCTCTTAACCCTAGAATTGGCAGTGTTGCTTGCTGCTCTCGCAGGGGTCTAGGGATGTGGGTTTGGCTATTCATCGCGACAATGGAATCCATGTTTTATACAGGCTCGATGTAAAACACGGACATCCAAATATATCCAATATTTCATATGTTATCTTCTGCTGCAATGTTCTATGATGAGATCATATTACTGTCTGAGACGAATGCTTATACTATATATATATGATGATATATAAATATTACAGCTTTCGTTTCTTCTGTGATGCTTAGGAAGCACAATTGATGGGATTTATTAATGAGATTAATAAAAGAAAAGAAACCTAAAAGATGTTGTAGAATCAAAACTTTATAAAAAGGGTAACTACAGTTTTGCTTTGCATAGCAATATATATGATATATCCTGCACCTTATTCGATGATGAAAGAGCCGAGATCCTTTCACCGGGAGTGACCTCTTTAGCAAAACTGGCAGATGCTACAAACTCGCGGTTTAGTTTTTGATTGCTTCTATAGTTCTTGCTTTGCATAGTGGTATATATGATATACCCTGCACCTTATTCGATGAGGAAAGAGCCGTGATCCCTTCACCGGGAGTGACCTCTTTAGCGAAAATAGAAAAGCCTCAAAAACACTCCTTTTCAAAATCACTTGTTTCTACAACGATATCAAGTTCATTACGCAATAGGTTTTCAGAAAAACCTGTCATAGCCCTCCTACATTTCAGATAAGTCCTACTTAGTATTCATGCTACGTTTGTTGACCTCCGTCAAGGCGTAGTGTGCGGTAGCTAACTAGTATTTATCTGTTTATGCATATGATGCAGATTGGATTAAGATAGTCGTACGTCCTTGTTGACCTCCGTCAAGGGTCGTGCGAGTGGGTTTGATTCAATCAAGAAATGACGGGTTGAACTTGACTAGAACCCTATGATTTGTTGACCTCCGTCAAGGTCATGGGATGCTTGGGGCAAAATATTATAGGGAATTTCAAGTGTTGAAATTTGCAATGAGATTGCATACCTTCTATGAGATAGATGGATCCCGATACCCACTGCGAGTAAGAGTTACTCCTGGGAGAATTTTACACAGGACAGTTAGCCGATCAAGTAGGTGTCTAGAAAGGTGTTAACGGGGTTATGCCTCAGGGACAACGAGGTTTATTTTAATTTGATCCGTATGAAAGCACGGGGAACCTCCCTCAAAGTACCAACACTGGCCTGGCTGAAAGATTGGCGAACTTATAAGGTGTAATTAATCCAGGCCAGTCTTACCTTTTAGGGTTTGAAGGAAGATTTGATGAAAACAGTGGGAGACATCCTGATTAGATAAGATAATAACCAATCTAATCTTGCAAGAGAGCACGCTAAAGTGTTTTCTTCTCTCTCTCTCTCCAGGTAGCGACCATGTCAGGCCTTAATCAAGATAATAATATGGATGTATTGACCGACCCGCTTGTTATACTGAGCAGGGGAACGTTGGATCCGTTCTTTCTTATAATTGTTATAGGACTGAACAGGAAATAGGGGAATACCAGAATTCACACGCCGCCCAAACGAAGAATAAACATGATGATGTATCTTCTTCGGATGTGTTAGTTACCGAGAACTGTTTCTCTGTTCATTCTACATCCAGGGCATTAGATACCGGATCAAGATCATACATCTGCAATATATTGCAAGGGCTAAAGAAAGGTAGAGAACTGGGAATAGGTGATCATTCCGTAAGAGTAGGGAATGGTGCAAATGTTGCAGCCAAAGCAGTTGGTGAATATCACCTTGTATTACCAAGTGGTAATACATTGATTCTGAACGAATGCTATTATATACCGAACATGATATGCAACATTATATCAGTTTCTTTATTAAGTAAAGAAGGATATAATTTTGTAATATAGGATAATGTTATGAACATCTTCCTAAATCAAAAGTTGATTGGATCAGGCTCGTTAAACAGTGGCATATACGTTCTAAATCAAAACACAGTTCTTAATATACAGAACACACACAAGAGGAAAAATTCAGAAATGAACGAATCCTTCTTGTGGCATTGTAGACTTGGTCATATCAATGCGACACGACTTGCTAAGTTACATAAGGATGGATAATTGAATCCGTTCGAATTTTCATCTTATGAAACTTTCCATTCATGTCTCAAAAGCAAAATGACCAAAACTCCATTTAGTGGACACGGAGAAAGAGTTACGGAACTCTTAGTACTGATATATAGTGATGTATGTGAACCCATGTATACACATGCCAGGAACGGTTCTTCCTACTTCATTACATTCACTGACGATCTCTCAAGATACGGACATGTGTTCCTGTTGAAACACAACTCTGAAGCTTTTGAAAAATTCAGAGAATATAAGCACGAAGTAGAGAACCAAACGGGCAAAAGTATTAAGATCCTTCGATCTGATCGAGGAGGAGAATACTTGACCAATGAGTTTCTGGACTATTTAAAAGAGAATGGGATTCTCTCTCAGCTTACTCCTCCTTATACACCACAGCACAACGGTGTATCGGAGCGGAGGAATCACACCCTATTAGATATGGTGCGCTCTATGATGAGCAATGCTGAGTTGCCTATTTTCTTCTAGGGGTATGCGCTTGAGACATTTATACACCTATTGAATATGGTTCCTACCAAATCAGTGCCTACCACTCCATATGAGATATAGAAGAGGAAGAGACCATCTCTTAAGTATGTTAAGATATGGGGTTGGCCGGCCTATGTCAAAAGGCACAATCCGGACAAACTCGAGGCAAGGTCTGTCCTATGTAAGTTTGTAGGATATCCCAAAAACTCACAAGAGTATATCTTCTACCACACTGAGGAACAAAAGGTGTTTGTTTCTCGACATGCCACCTTTTTAGAAAAGGAATTTCTTGCAAAGGAAATTTGTGGCGAAGAGGTAGAACTGGAAGAAGTTCCAGCAACACAAACTACGACAGAAGATTTGGTGGAACCAGAGGATTCAGTAGTTTCCGACGAACCCCCGCCTCTCCGCCGATCTAGTAGGGTTCCTCATCCACCTGAGAGATACTACGGTTTTCTCATCGATGGTGGGAGCGAGGATTGCATCATGGAAGATGATGACACAACTAGCTTTGAGTAGGCCATCACGAGTGGTGACTCTGTGAAATGGCTAGATGCAATGCGATCTGAGATGGAATCCATGTACACCAACAAAGTATGGAGTTTGGAAATTGCTCCTGAAGAGGTAAAACCCATTGGGAGAAAATGGATCTTTAAGAAGAAACTTGGTGTAGATGAAAAAGTTGAGACTTTCAAAGCTAGACTTGTTGCAAAGGGTTTTCGTCAACGACCAGTTGTGGATTATGACGAAACCTTTTCTCCAGTGGCTATGCTTAAGTCCATCCGAATCTTACTTGCCATTGCTGCATGCCATGACTATGAAATCTGGCAAATGGATGTTAAGACCGCCTTTCTAAATGGTGATTTAGAAGAGTGCGTATACATGACTCAGCTAGAGGGCTTCATAGACAGTGGGAGCAGCGGAAAGGTGTGCAAACTGCTTAAATCCATCTACGGATTAAAGAAGGCATCATGGAGTTGGGACATCTGTTTTGATGTTGTAGTCAAAGAGTTTGACTTCATCAAAACATAGATGAACCTTGTATATTCAAGAAGGTGGCAGAGAGTAAGGTTGTCTTCATCATATTGTATGTGGATGACATACTCTTGATAGGAAATTATATTCCTATGCTGCAATCGGTCAAGCTCTTCTTATCACATAGATTCTCAATGAAAGATCTAGGTGATGCCTCCTGCATTTTAGGGATTAAGATCTATAGAGATAGATCTAGACGGATACTGGGATTGTCCCAATCCAGGTACATTGACACCATACTAAAGAGGTTTAGTATGGAAGAATCTAAGCGTGGTAATTTACCCACGATCTCAGGACTCACTCTCTCCAAAGAGATGTCTCCCAAGACTGATTTGGAGAGAGCTCGCATGGAAGGGATACCCTATGCTTCGGCAGTAGACTCTATCATGTACGCGATGCTATGTACCAGACCCAATGTAGCATACTCACTAAGTGTAGTGAGTAGGTATTAAGCAGATCCTGGAGGGAATCACTGGACAGCTGTGAAGAACATTCTCAAGTACTTGAGAAGGACAAAAGAGATGTTCATGGTGTATGGTAACAGAGAACTTTAGGTGGAGTCCTTTACCGATTCGAGCTTCCAGAGTGATAAGGATGACTCTAAGTCGCACTCAGGATTTGTCTTTACTCTAAATGGAGGGGCGGCTTGTTGGAAGAGTTCCAAACAGGAAACCGTGGCAGACTCGACAATGGAGGCTGAATACATCGCTGCCAACGATGCTGCCAAAGAGGCTGTCTGGATAAAGAAGTTCATCACTGAACTTGGTGTGGTTCAGTCCATTGAGTATCCAATACCTCTGTATTGTGATAACAATGGAGCTGTGGCTTTGGCCAAGGAACCCAGGTCCCATCAGAAGTCCAGACATATTCTGAGGCGGTATCACCTGATCCGGGAGATAGTTGATCGCTGGGAGATCGAGGTCAGGAGAGTTGATACGAAGGACAACACTGCGGATCCACTCACAAAGGCCATTCCTCAGATACAATTTGAGAGACTCTTCGGGATATTGGGTATGAGATACTACAACAGCGGGCCTTAGTGCAAGTGGGAGATTGTTAGTTATATGTATGCCCTAGAGGCCATTGTTGTACATGTGATGTATATTATAATGGATGCTTGGATATATATACAGAGGACTTTCTTGCTCGATATCATAGTATGCTATCTGGTTTCACTTTATCTTAACATGTTAACGAATACTGTTTTGTGATCACGTGTTGATAAAGCCCTTAGGATATGTACTCGACTACTGGGACTATGATGAGATCATACTAGTGGGGCCAGGGTCGTCAACGAGTACATCCTATAACTGTTCCTAGTCGAGGGTGTATCGAGACAGGGCATCGATACTCCAGAGTAGACTAGCATACACGCATCTTGACCCATATGATGGGCGATGGATGATCCCATATCCATTGGTGTTGGACATCAAAGATGGTGTACGGGTGCTCAGTGGAGACTGGGTACACTGAACGGACTCGCCGAGAACTCCTAGATGGTAATATACCTATCGTCAGATAGCGGTTCTCCGGTGACATTCGTACAGGTTAGTCTGTAGACCCGAGATCGTCATAGAGTCTTATGTGATTCCCACTGTGCTTTGATTTCTACCTTACCATGTCCAAGAGGGCGTGCAAAACAGTGGCTTTTAGGTACAGTCCTAAATCACATGGAGGCAATGAGCGATAGGAGGGGTTTCGTCTCTCCCGGTATAGGGAGTTGATGTTGTGCTGTGTTCGATTGGCTATAACTGGAAGTCCCTGGCCAGGGCTGATATAGAGTGCTACTGATAAGTGTTATCAGTAGTTTCTCGACTGGTTATGAGCCTCACATCGACACGACTTATCGGTTACTGGGGTCTTACGTTTACCACCTCTAGACTAGATATGCAACATATCAGACGAAGAGACCGGACTATACGGTAGTGTTACTGATTGGATACACAGAAGAATGTACAGGCTTTCTTGTTGATCTTCTGATCACTTAATACCTGGGTGGCTGTTACGTTTAGCTGACCGCTTGCAGCTTGTCGGTGTTTGATATGATCATCACCCACTGCCGGCGTATTGACGATTCTTTAGAGTCCTACACAGAGGTTTTCTGGCTCAGGCAAAACGGAGTAGGAGCACATATGTGATATGTGCGGGGCCGAGAATAATACGATATGAGATACCGTATTCTATTCTCATGATATCGGCCGGGTATATGTGATATAGCCGGGTCATCGGATCAAGTGTTGATTCGATGAATCGGTACATGTTATATTAGTCGGTTATATGCGATATAGCCAGATTGTCGGATCAAGTGTTGATTCGATAATTTAATGTATAATTATATATATGATATATTACATTACATTATCTAATATAAGCTCACTTTATTGATTCATTTTCTCACGGGTTAATACATTGATATATATGCGATATATGTTAATTGTATTATTTTCTTTTGTTACAAAAATATATTATATATGTGATATATAATATTGTAACAAGTTATGATTACAAATGCAATATGATTTGTGGAGATTAAACATATTTAGGGTTTGATTTTGGTTAGCTTTTTCATGAAGCTTCTAGAAGCTTTATTTTGTTTTAAGCTTAGATATTTTGGATTGATATTTTGTGTAGATATTTCTTAACCCAACCAAAACCCTTTACCGTAGTTAATTATCTACAAGGGTTAAACCTTCATACTTAACCCAAGGTTGGATTTGTAACCATGATAAGAATTTCATTATTCATCACAAATAGATTTCTTCTTCTTCTTCCTCTTGAAAAGCTTTCTAGCTTTTGGGTTAGTGATGAAAAAGTGTGAGAAAATGAAATAAAAAGAGAGCTAAATTCCTACTTCATCATCCTTATCTATTCTAGCCACTTACATTAGGGTGTTCACTTCACTAATACTTGATTAGAGAAGTGAGAGCTTGAGTTAAAGATTCTTCAAGGTAGATCATCATCGAAAAGGAAGACTTCAAGAAAGCATGGACCATTCGGCTTGTGGAGCCTCTCTAGAGTCAGGAAGTTCATGGATCGCGGCAAAGGGACTACTACTCGGAGCTTATGAAGCAAAGGAACGAACTACAAAGGTTGTAATCCCTCTCTCTTAGATATAAAGTTGTTTACATGCATTGTTAACCCTAATTATCTAGCAAAGATCCTTGCTTTAGGTTGTTCGGCACTTGAAAATTTTAAATTCGGCATGGTTGATGCCTTATAAACCCTTGTGATAGTGCCTAGTAACCCTACATGTCTTGTGCACCAAGTGCACCCGTAATTTTACTCGTGGCGTTAATTCTTTCGCATCGTTTTGCCTTCGCATTTTATCGAATGTTTAGCTTTCTATATATTGATTTTTTTGTGATTCTAGGGTCGGTCGCGGAGACATCGGACGCGGCACGGAAAGGAAAGGCTGTGATCGGATTAGATTAGCCGAGGCGTCCCGGTGAGTTGATGTAAACATCTACGGGGGAATCGTCTGGATGGCGCAAGGCGCCCGATAGTTAGAATTTCTTTTAGTACTTGCATTATACGCGTACTTCCTAGTTATCTATCTTGTTGCATCGCATCATCTTCATACATATATGTGATATCATCTCATAGGACACTTGCACCATTACCATTGGTTTATACTGCACGGGCACTATTCATGTGGACACACATGCCTTTGGTAATTGCTATGCCATGAACACTTTAGAACTTGCTAGATCAGTACAAAGACATTTGCATCATCATGATACTTAAACTGGTAGTTGTATTTTTCATTTCATCAAGATTGATATGAAGGATTGCTAGTCGTATATATACCTTAATTCATTTTCATTCATACATAGTTTTCTACTAATAAATCGCATTTCATATTATTGATATCATAGACATCCATCAATTCCTACATGTTCATGCATTGTGATTCTTCTCGAGTATTTCAGTATTTATGAGATTTCTGGATTTTGGAGAAAACCGCAAGAATGTTATAAATCTATTATCATTTTAAAAATGCAAGTTGCGGTTTTCTCGTGATATGATGTATGCGTTGTCCACCATGAGATTCTCGGTTCTTGAGCGGTATCATACACCCGATTCGAGGAGGAGGAGGAACCGTCTGTGGGTGCATGGTGGACCCGGTGCGGTACCCCGGGGCAAGATGGTCGCAGATAATGGCGTTGTGCCCGGCAGGGGAGCACTATCGACCGGTTATTTGTGACTGACGCGGCGGATATCCGGAGGATACCGACGTAGTCTTGGGATTTGATGATATGGGCCAGTCCGGATTGCCGGAGCCCGAGATTTGATGATATGGGCTAGTCCGGATTGCCGGAGCCCGAGAGATTGAGATATTGATACATCGAGACATTGAGATATTCATATTTTGTGTCGACGCTTGACACGGATTTCTATTGATTTCATTGATGATACTACAGTTAAATTACAGAAGTTTTACTAGGATAAGAATACATTTTTTCTCATACTAAACATATTCAGATCTCGTGTTGATTACGCATACATGTTAGTACATTGTATTATATCGGCTTGCGTAGGTTGAGACGCATTTGTGTGCATGCTTACGATAGCCTTATTAGATGTTACTTAATACTCACGAGTTGGCAACCCACCCCCTTTGTGCCACAGTATCTTGCAGGTTGACCCGTCAGCACAGTAGCGGCAGGCATCCTTCCTCTTTTGCCTTCATTTGCTCGATTTGCAGCATTGCTCGTAGGTGGGTTGCAAGGATAGTTTTATTCCATCATGTACATTATATTGTGTCTAGTATACTCCATCCACCCTTGTATATTTGACTAGACAGTGAAACTCGAGACTTGTATTTGTGGTGTTTGGTGTCGATGCTCACTTGAGCCGACGTGGTATTTGCTTGTTTCTTGTTTTCTGATGCTTATTGTGCACTCTTGATATACATATTGCATGTGGTTGTGATTCCGCCATGGGCGAAGAGCTAGCTCCCTCTTGGGGATGCCTTATTCTTTGTTTATATTTATTTCATGTGTTATACCCATTTGGGGGGCAGTATTTATAAAGGAGAGACTGCCGAAATTTTCGGGAAAATATGATGTTGCTTTTAAACGTTTAATGCCACTTATTTTTTAAAACCACTTGCGTTAAAATATATTTTCCTTCACTCTAATTCCTTACATGGTTTGATTTATGGGCTTTGGCTTACTTAGATTACGCTGCGCCTTGAGACGTTTCGTAGTTTAAGTGCCGGTCACGTTCCGTACCTTCGGGGCATGACATATGGAATCATCCATCGCCCATCATATGGGTCAAGAAGCGTATACGCTAGTCTACTCTGGAGCATCGATGCCTTGTCTCGATACTCCCTTGACTAGGAACAATTATAGGGTGTACTTGTGGACTACCCTTGGCCCCACTAATATGATCTCCATCATAGTCCTAGTAGTCAAGTACACATCCTAAGGGCTTTGTCAACTTGTGAGAGCAAGACATCATCACTTATACAAGTCAATATGTTAAGACAAAGAGTAACCAGATAGCATACTATCATGTCGAGAAAGAAAGTCCTCTCTATATATGTCCAAGCATCCACTATAATATATATCATATATACAATAATGGCTTCTAGGGCATACATATAACTAACACATATATGATATTTTCTCACCCATGGTTGCCATTCTATTCACATCTTTATCTTCTTCTTCTTCATCTCAAGAAAGCTCACTAGCTTTTCTTGAGGGGAAGAAATATAGTGAGAAAAATTATTCTAAAGTGACAAAAATTCCAACTTTATCAACCTATACTAGACTAGCCATTTAGTTTAGGTTGTTTGCTTCACTAATTCCTAATTAGTGAAGAGGTAGCTTGAGTTGGAGATTCCTCGACATAGATCATCTTCGGCCTTGAAGACTTCAAGCAAGCTTGTTCCTTTCACCATGTGAACCCTTACTAGAGTCCGGGAGATCACTACTTGGAGCGAAGGGACTACTACAAGGAGCTTTAGAAGTGAAGAACCGGTCTACAAAGGTTGTATTTCTCATTCACTTAATATAATGTTTGATTACATGCTAGCTTACTCCTAATCCCCTAGTTAGATCCTTGGTTTGGGTTATTTAGCACACTAAAAATTTATAAAATGGCATAGTTGATGCCTTCCGAAACCTAGTAGTTTTCCTAAGGAGCCCAGCAGTGGTATCAGAGCCAAGATAGAGAATTAGACGATGTTAGTAGAATTACGAAACTGAAACAATTCCGAAACCTCAAAACAAAATCCCTAGTTTCTGTCGTTTTTAAAAGGTTCTCTAAATTTTATTTAAACAGGTGCAGAATGTTACATGGGATGTAATATGAACACCAGAGAAAAACGAGCCCAAACCACCGGATTTGACTAGGCGAAACTTGGATAAAAACCGGCCTGGCCGGTTTTGGTTTGGTGTTTGGGCTTCGTTTTTGTTTGGTGCTCCAGTCTCTGGGGTTTGGTGTTTCAGGTATTGTTTGTTTTTACTAAAATTGTATGTGATGTTATCTTCTGTAAAGGCAATTCAGAGTATTTCGTATTCGTAATTTTAACATCGTTTCGGGTAACATAGATGACGTTAAAAAGTTTGAACGAACATCAAACACCACCTCAAGATTGCTCTCTAGAAATTTTTCAAAAGTTGGAATTTTTGGGTTTAAAAATGTTCAGAAAATTGTGCAGGGTATTGTGTAGACCCCCAAGAAAAACAAACCCCTAACTCGACCTAACGACCGTGGAACCGTGGACAAAAGGTGCTTTCGGCGACGGGTCCGCAGCACCGTTGGTGAGGCTTAGGACGTGCTCTCTTGTGCCGGTCCGTATGTGCTTGTGGCACTATCTAAGAATTTTTGAATCTAACTCAAGTGTTGGGTCCTCTGAGAATTTTGGGTGGTTGATCGATCAATCGAAAAGTTTAACATTGCTAAGCTTATATGAATGTGATACAATATTTGGAATCCATAATAATTATTTTTGTGAAAACTAATTTGAATATTGTAAACCTAGCAATTTAGTCTCATTTGATCGGTTGCCACGGGGTTTTGATTCGGATCAAAACTCCGTCGCAATCTCGTATAGTACGCGAATGTTCGCCGGATAACATTACTAGATAGCCACGTCCCATAGCCCCGACTAAGTGACTGCAGGAGAACCCCGTTGCCTAAAGCATCCGTCCGGGTGCTCGCGGCCGCGGTGTTCTGCCTAAGTGCACTTCGTCGATGACATCGAGGGTGCGGCCGTCTACTAAAGTTTCCGACGAGCATTCGATCTACTTGTCGGGAATCTAGTTGAATTGCCCGACTTGTTAATGAAAATTGTTTTCAATATCATGACTGAAATGCGGGGTTTATAATTTTAGGCATGAAATTCGGAATATGAGATATTCCGGGTTTTTGATGTCTAAGGAATTCATATGGTTAGGCATGAAATCCGAAGTACGTGATATTTCGAGTTTATGATGTCTAAGGTGGTTGCGGATTCCAATTGTTGTAGTTTTCACTTTCTTTTCTGCGACCGTAAGTGTAATATGTGGTGTATCGCCGGTTTCATTGCTATAGGTCAACGACAATTGTGATAGGCATATTTACTTACGTTGATGACATGTGATGTTATGTGTTGCTGTGATATGTTATATTGGATCGTCGTGTTTGAATAGACGGGGGGTTTTGCGTGAGATGAGAGTTTTTCATTTTCATTCATGTAAAAACTTGTATGTAATATTCTTTTATTGGGGCACTTCCGGGTTGAGGATGATATTACCATTGATGTATATTATTTACTTTTCCTCATTAGGATAGACCCAAGGTAGGGAGCACAATTAACCGGGTACTGGGGTCCAGTGGGAGACCATCTCAAGGAGTTGAGACCGGGTCTCCTAACTCTAGAATTGGGAGGGATGCTAGCCGCTCTCGAAGGGGTCTAGGGATGTAGGATTGGCTATTCATCAAGACCATGGAATCCGTGTTTTTTACTGGCTTAATTTAAAACTCGGAACTCCTAATATATCCAATATTTCATATGTTGACTTCTGCTGCGATATTCTGTGATGTAATCAGTTTATATGCTGAGACGAATGTGATTATTATATATATGATATATAATAAACGTTGCTTATATTTTGCATCCGCGCTAGTCCCGCCGCTATGTCGTTAGTTAAGTAACCTAACGGTGCATAACGGGACATAATGGGGAATGCGGATGGCATAAGCGTACGTTCTATTTTCCTTTCTTTATCTGTAATGCTTAGGAAGCATAAATGATGGAACTTCATTAATGAGATTAATGAGAAAGAATGAAACCTAAGATGTTGTGGAATCAAATTTTCAAAACTGGTAGCTCTAGTTCTTGCTTTGCATAGTGGTGTTCCTTGATGAACATCCAGCACCTCATTCGATGAGGAAAGAGCCTAGATCCCTTCACCGGGAGTGACCTCTTTAGCAAAAGCTAGCAGATGCTACACCCGGTTTATTTTGAAAAACTTGATTTTAAAAGCGGGGCTTAAACCACTCCTTATCAAAATCACTCAATTCTACAACGATATCAAGTTCATTACGCAAAAGGTTTTCTTAAAAACCTGTCGTAGCCCTCCGTCATTTCAGATAAGGACTATTTAGTATTCGTGCTGCGTTTGTTGACTTTGTCAAGGCGTAGTGTATGGTAGCTAATTAGTGCTTATCTGCTAAAGCATGAGATGCGATTGGATTAGGGTAGTTATGCGGCCTTGTTGACCTTGTCGACGGTCGTGCGGGTGGGTTTAATTCAATCATGAAATGTACGGGTTGAACTTGATTTCTGATTTATGGTTTGTTGACCTTGTCAAGGTCATAGATCTCTTAAGGCAAAATATTATCGGGAATTTCAAGTGTTGAAATTTGCAATGAGATTGCATACCTTCTATGAGATAGTTGGATCCCGATACCCACTGCGAGTAAGAGTTACTCCTGGGAGAGTTTTGCATATTACAATTAGCCGATCAAAGTAGGTGTCTAGAAAGGTGTTAGCAGGGTTACGCCCCTGGGAAAATGAGGTTTATTTTAATTAGGTCCGTATGAAAGCACGGAGAACCTCCATCGAAGTACCGACACTGGCCTGGCTGAAAGATTGTCAAACTTGTAGGGTGTAATTAATCCCGGCTAGTTTTACCTTTTAGGGTTTGAAAGAAGATTTGATAAAAACAGTGGGAGCCATCCTGATTAGATAAGATAATAACCAATCTAATCTTGCAAGAGCATACGTTGAGTGTTTTCTTCTCTCTTTCTCTCTCTTATGGTAGAAACCGTGCCATGCCTTAATCAAGATAATAATATGGATGTATTTGTAGGGTTCCTAGGCACTCTCAAGAGGTCTCACAAGGCATCAACCATGCCAATTTCAAAAATCTAGGTGCCGAGAAACCCGACTACGGATCGTTGGCTAGAAATCTAGGCGAAAATGAAAACTAGTTAACAACTTAACAAAAAGGAAACGGAAATACAACCTTTGTAGATCCGGTGCTCCACCTCCATAGCTCCGCAACGAAGTCCCCTCGCTGTCCTAGTGAATTCCCGGGCTCTAGCGTCGGCTTCATCGGAGAATAGGCGAGCTAGGTCGTCGATGTCCATGCCGAAGATGATCTACGTCGAGGCATCGCTAGATCAAGCTCCACCTTCACCAAGCCAGGAAAACTTGTGAAGGAAACACCCTATACTACTTGGCAAGAGATAGAGGATGAAGAAATAGGAGTTGGGTTCACTTTAGAATTGGATTTCTCACTCAAATACATCAATCACCGTTGATGAAGAAAGCTTTCTTCTTGTGAGGAAGAAGAAGAAGAAGATGAAAAGTGTTATGATAAGTTATTCTCAAAAGAATAATAAAAATGGAAACTTATCATAATCTTAACCTTAGTTAGTTGTAAAGAATAGACCATGGTAAGTTATGATGGTTAGGGTTAAGCAAGAGACAAGAATGGTTAACTAAGTCAAAGCTTCATGAAAGTTCATGAACAAACAAAGAAAGCCACCATTATCCTCTTATGCCAATTATTTTATTTCCAAAAAGAATAAATGAAAAAGATAAATAAATGAATAAGGATAACCAAAACCCTAACCATTTAAATAACCATGGTTTAATTCTTTACACAAACCAAGTAACTATGCATCATCAAACATGATACAATCATGTGCACAAAACTATATCAAATATACAATGTGCACATCCGAGCGAGAAAATCCATTTAAAGTGAACCGATACTAGTTAATGCAAAGTAATATATCAAATATATAATTATGCATTAAATCATTAAATCAACACTTGATTTAACGATCCGGTCATATCGCATATAGCCGACTAGTATCCTATGCATCGGCTTATCGAATCAATACTTGATTCGATAACTAGGTTATATCGCATATAACCAATCGATACATTTATCGCGAGAATGAAATACGGTATCACATACACGCATGATTCTCGGTCCCGCACATATCTCATATGCGCTCCTATTTCGTTTCGCTTGCGCCAGGAAACCTCTGTGTAGGACTCTAAAGACTCGTCAATACGCCGGCAGTAGGTGATGATCATATCAAACACCCACAAGCCGCAAGCGGTCTGCTAAACGTAACGGCCACCCGGGTATTGAGCGATCAGAAGATCGACGAGCAAGCCCGCTCACACTCCTGTGAATCCAACCAGTAACACTTACCGTACAGTCCGGTCTGATCGTCTGATATGTCGCATATCTCGCCTAGGGGTGGTAAACGTCAGACCCCAATAGCTCGATAAGTCGTGTCGATATGAGGTCTATAACAATTCGAGAAACTAATGGTAACACTTACCAGTAAATCTCAGCAACCCTGGCCAGGGATTTCCTGTTATAGCCAATCGAACACAGCGCAACATCAACTCCCTATACTGGGAGAGACGAATCCCCTCCTATCGCTCATTGCCTTCATGTGATTCGGGACTGTACCCAAAAACCACCATTTTGCACGCCCTCTTGGACGTGGTAAGATGGAAATCAAAGCACAATGGGAACCACACAAGACTCTATGACGATCTCGGGTCAACAGACTACTCTGTACCAGTGTCACCTGAGAACTGCCATCTGACGTAAGGTATAATACCATCTGGGAGTTCTCGGCAAGTCCGTCCAGTGTACCCAGTCTCTACTGAGCACCCGTATATCATCTCTGATGTCAAACACCGATGGATATGGGATCATCCATCGCCCATCTGTATGGGTCGAGAAGGTACACGCTAGTCTACTCTGGTATATCGATGCCCCATCTCGATACACCCACGACTAGGGACTTTGAAGGATGTACTTATGGACTGCCTGTCCCCACTAGTATGATCCGCATCATAGTCCAGGTAGTCAAGTACACATCCTAAGGGCTTTACCAACATGTAACAGAGAGACAATCAGTATACACGTTAAGGTAAAGAGCAACCAGATAGCATACTATCATGTCGAGCAAGAAAGTCCTCCCTATATATGTCCCAGAATCCACTACAATATACATCCTATGTATAGTAATGGCCTCTAGGGCATACATATAACTAACAATCTCCCACTTGCACTAGGGCCATCTGATAGCAGTGGTTGTAGTATCTCATACTCAACCATCCCATAAAAATCTCTCTCTGGGAACAGGCCTTTGTGAGTGGATCCGCTGGGTTGTCCTCTGAGTCTACTCTCCTAACCTCGATCTACTTGGAGATTAACCATCTCCATGATCAGGTGATACTGCCTTAGAATATGTCTGGATCACTGATGGGACGGACGTTCCTTGGCAAAAGCCACAACTCCATTGTCACACAATGGGAGGAACAAAGTTCATCTCATGAACCAATATACACCCAGACTGCCTCTTTGGTAGCATCTTAAGTAGCGATGTATCCAGCCTTTATCATCTAGTATGTCACGGTATCTAGTTTAGAACTCTTCCAACATACCGTCCCTTTACTGAGGGTAAAGACAATGCCTGTGACTGACACTCAGTCATCATTATCACCCTGGAACACTTCCAGTGATTATTCCCAGGATCAACTGATACCATCTCACTACAATTAGTGAGTAGCCTAACATCCATTTAGATCTGTCTCATAGATCCAAAATCCAGGATTTAGTAGGTATCACATTGATCCTATGCGGAGAGTCATTGTGATAAGCGGAGATTGATCGAGCGTAGCATAGGAAACTCCTTCCCTATCAAGAGTATGCCATCCACGTACTCTACGAGGATCGTCACCATACTCCCTACTACCTTTTTGTTTATACAAGGTTCATCTACCATTTTGATGATGTCAACTTCTTTGACTAATTCATCAAAACAGACGTTCCAACTCCGCGATGCCTGCTTTATCCTATAAAACATCTTGCACACGTTTCCGCTGCTCCCACTGTCTAAGAAGCCCTCTGGCTGTGTACTTATAGACGTTCTCTTCTAAAACATCATTTTAGAAAAGCAGTCATGGCACCCAATCGCCAGATATCGTAGTCATGGTATGTAGCCGTGGCAAGTAGGATCTGGATGGACTTAAGCATAGCCACTTGAAAAGGTTTCATCATAATCCACGCCTGGTCGATGACGAAAAGCTTTAACAAGTCTAGCTTTGAAAGTCTCAACTTTTCCATCTACACCAAGTAATCTTCTCAAGATATACTTGCTCCTGATGGGGATTTAACCCTTCAGATATAGCAACCAAAGTCCATACTTTGTTGGTGTACATGGATTCCATCTCAGATCGCTAAGCATCCAGCCATTCTTACAGAGTCCCACCCCTGATGGCCAGCTCGAAACTAGTTGGGTCATCATCTCATGATGCAATCCTCGCTCCCACTGTCATAGAGAAACCGAAGTATCTCTCAGGTGGGTGAGGAACCCTACTAGATCGGCGGAGAGGCTGAGGTTCGTTGGTTACTATTGAATCCTTTGGTTCTTTCAAATCATCAGCTGCAGTTTGTATAGCTGGAACATTTCCAGTTCTACATAACAGATCTTGCCTTGAGCTTGTCCGGATTTTGCTTTTAGATATAGGCCGGACAACCCCAAATCTTAACTAGCTTAAGACATGGGCTCTTCCCTTATCATATCACATATGAAATGGTAGGCAACTGATTTGATTTGAACCCTATTCAATAGGTATGCAGCTTCTCAAGTGCATAACTCCCATAAGGAAATAGGTAACTCAGTAGTACTCATCATAGAGCACACCTTATCATATAGGGTGTGATTGCTCTGCCCCGATATACCATCGTGCTATGGTGTATACGGAGGAGTAATGCTGAGAGAGAATCTCATTCTCCTTTAGAAAAGTCCAGGAATTCCGTGCACAAGTATTCTCCTCCCTGATCTCATCATAGGACATAATACTTATACCCGTATTGGTTCTCTACTTCTAACTTATATTCTGTGAATATCTCAAAAGGTTCGGACTTGTGTTTCAACAGGAACACATGTCTGAATCTTGAGAGATTATCAGAGAATGTAATAAAGTACAAAGAACCGGTCTTGGCATGTGTAGACAGGAGACCTTACATACATCAACATGTATCATCCCAAGAGTTCATCAACTCTTCCTCTGTTTCCAGTAAATAGAGCTATGGTCATCGTATCTTTGTGACATGACTGGCAAGTTTCACAAGATGTAAATTCAAACTAATTTAAATTTGCATCTATATGTAACTTTAGCTAGTCGGGTCGCATTGATATGACCTAGTCTACAATACCTCAAGAAGGATTCGTTCATTTCTGAACTCTTCCTCTTGTGTGTGTTCAGTATACTAAAGAACTGTAGTTTGATTTAGAACATCAATGCTTTTAGATAACGTGCCTAATCCGATCAACTTTTGATATAGGAAATGTTCAAAACATAATCCAACCATACAAAATTTTATGATTTCTTTACTGATAAAGAGACTGATATGATTTTGTATATCAGGTTCGGTATCTAATAACATTCGTTCAGAATCAATGTATTGGTAATACAGGGTGACAGTGACCAACAGACTTGGCTGCAACTCTTGCCCCGTTTTCTGCCTCATGAAACTTATCACCCGTTCTCAGTCCTCTACCTTTCTGTAGCCCTATGTAACAGATTACATATCTGGGATCCTGATCTGGTATCAAATACCCAGGACGTAGAGAATAGAGAAACAGTTCTGTATAAAGAACACACCCGAAGATGATGCATCAGCATGCACTCTTTTCGTTTGGGCGGCACGGGAATTCTGGTAATCCCCAATTTCCTGCTCTGTCTTATAACAATTATAAGGTGGAGCGGGACCAACGTTCCCCAGCTCAGTTTAACAAGCGGGTTCGGTCAATATTCCGTATTATTATCTTGATTAAGGCATGATATGGTCGCTACCTGGAGAGAGAGAGAAGAAAACACTCAGCGTGCGCTCTTGCAAGAATAGATTGGTTATTATTTTATCTAATCAGGATGGCTCCCACTGCTTTTTATCAAATCTTCCTTCATGCCCTAAAAGGAAAGACTAGCCGGGATTAATTACAAACTACAAGTTCGCCAATCTTTCAGCCAGGCCAGTGTCGGTACTTTGAGGGAGGTCCCCCGTGCTTTCGCACGAACCTAATTAATGTAAACCTCGTTTTCCCAGAGGTGTAACCTCGTTAACACCTTTCTAGACACCTACTTGATCGGCTAATTGTAATGTGTAAAACTCTCCCAGGAGTAACTCTTACTCGCAGCGGGTATCGGGATCCAACTATCTCATAGAAGGTATGCAATCTCATTGCAAATTTCAACACTTGAAATTCCCGATAATATTTTGCCCCTAGCGTCCTATGACCTTGACAGAGGCCAACAAACCATAGGATGCTAGTCAAGTTCAACCCGTCATTTCCTGATTGGATTAAACCCACCCGCACGGCCCTTGACAAAGGCCAACAAGGTCGCACGACTACCCTAATCCAATCTGCATCATATGCATAAGCAGATAAGCACCAGTTAGCTACCGCACACTGCGCCTTGACAAAGGCCAACAAACACAGCACGAATACTAACTACTACTTATCTGAAATGACGGAGGGCTACGACAGGTTTTTCTGAAAACCTATTGCGTAATGAACTTGATATCTTTGTAGAATCAAATGATTTTGAAATGGAGTGCTTTTGAAGCTTTTCTAGTTTTGCTAAAGGAGTCACTCCCGGTGAAGGGATCGTCGGTCTTTTCCTCGTCGAATGAGGTGCGGGATATATCATATATATCACTGTGCAAAGCAAAACTCTTAAAAGCAATCAAAAGACAAACTGAGCGTGTAGCATCTGCCAGTTATTGCTAAAGGAGTCATTCCTGGTAAAGGGATCTCGGTCCTTTCCTCATCGAATAAGGTGCAGGATATATCATATATACCGCTGTGCAAAGCAAGAACTGTAGCTACCTGTTTTATTTTGAAATTCGATTCTACAACATCTTAGGTTTCTTTTTATTTCATTAATCTCATTAATGAAGTCCCATCATTTAAGTACCTAAACATCACAGATAAATACGACGTACACTTATGCCATCCGCATTCGCCTCGATGTCCCCTCATGCACCGTTAGGTTAGGTAACTAACGGCAGAGCGGGGCAGGGCTAGCGCGGGTGTAAAACATAAGTAACGTCTATATAATATATCATATATACTATATACAGTATCCATCACAGAACATCACATGATCACATCACAGATATCGCAGCAGAAGAATCATATGAGATATTGGATATACTAGGACGTCCGTGTTTTCAATACGAGCCAGTATAAAACACGGATTCCATGGTCGTGATGAATAGCCAAACCCACACCCCTAGACCCCTACGAGAGCGGCAAGCAACCCTTCCAATTCTAGAGTTAGGAGACCCGGACTCGACTCCTCGAGTTGGTCTCCCACTGGACTCCAGAACCCGGTTACTTGTGCTCCCCTCCTTGGGTCTATCCTAGTGCGGAAAAGTAAATAATATACAAAGGGCGACATCTTCCGCAACCTGGAAGTGCCCCAATAAAAGAATATTACATACAAGTTTTTACATGAATGAAAATGAAAAACACTCATCTCACATAAACCCCCCGGCTATTCAAACACGACGATCCAATATAACATATCCAGCAACACATAACATCATATGTCATCAACGTAAGTAAATATGCGCATCCCAATTGTCGTTGACATATAGCAACGAAACCAGCGATATCACATATTAGACTTACGGTCACAGAAACGAAAGTGTAAAACTACAACAGTTGGAATCCGCAACCTCCTCAGACATCGCATGCCTGACCAAATGAATTACTTAGACATCGCATGCCTAACAATTATAAACCCCGCATTTTAGTCTCAAAATCGAAAACTCTTTTCAATATTAAGTCGGGCAATTCAACAAGATTCCCGATATCCTGATCGAATGCTCCTCGCAAACTTTAGTAGGCGGCCGCACCCCCGATACCGTCGACGAAGTGCACCAAGGCGGAACACCGCTACCGCGAGCACCCGGACGGATGCTTTCGGCGATGGGGTTCTCCTACAGTCACTTGGTCGGGGCTATGGAACGAGGCTGTCTATTAAGTTTACCCGGCGAGTATCCGCGTACACTACGTGATTGCGA
The DNA here is from genome assembly GCA_030015575.1 of Agapanthus africanus. NCBI lineage: Eukaryota > Viridiplantae > Streptophyta > Magnoliopsida > Asparagales > Amaryllidaceae > Agapanthus > Agapanthus africanus. The sequence goes on from JASDDO010000018.1 coordinate 110,596,358, forward strand.
CGGACTTTTGATCACATCAAAATTCCGTGGCAACCGATCAGGTGAGACTAAACTGCTATGTTTATAACTTTCATTCAGTTATCTCATAACTTCTTGTGAATTCCAATTATTGTATCCCATTCCAGATAAATAGAAAATGTTAAACTTTTCGATCGAACAGTCAAACACCCAAGTTTTCCCGATACAGATCAACTCATGAAATAAGTCTAACAACATTCAGTTCGTGCCTCAGTACCAACGGTCCAGCCGTAGAAGGGTCAAGCCAACGCCTCACATGTGGCACGCCGTACTGCCCCAAACCCTAAGGTTCAAAGGGCAGTTCAAGACGGTCACATAATCGAGTTAAGGTTTGTTGTCTTCTAGAGGGTCCATCGCGTTACTTGCACTACTTAGAACGTCGTTAAACTACGGAAAAATCCAACACTTGGAAATTTCCCGACAGGGGAAAAAGTGGGTATTTATATCCGGTCGAACTTTTTAACATATTCTAAAATTTATCCGGAAAACATATCGACAAGTTTAGACAATCCGATCGAATCCATGAAATCCCAAAACAACCCCAGAAAACTCAACTGCATAGAATATATTAAAATTACCCAGAAAACACAGGAATTAATTATAAACATCACTGTGCAAAGAGGAGTCAAAGAGTCAACAATATGACCGCGGAACCGCCGCGCCACGTGGGCTCAGGCCGCGGTTCCGCGGCGTTGTGACGGAGTTAGGTCTCCGTTTTTCACAGTAATTCATAAAAAAGCCTGCTTAATTTTCTGCATATTTTTAATATTGAAAAATCCAGATTTTTAAAAAATGGACAGAGAGCATTTTGGAAAATGGGTTTCGGGTTCGTTCAGATTTCAAATGTCGTCTAGACTTCGCCTAAGGCTCTAGCTAGGCTCTGATACCACTGTAGGGTTCCTAGGCACTCTCAAGAGGTCTCACAAGGCATCAACCATGCCAATTTCAAAAATCTAGGTGCCGAGAAACCCGACTACGGATCGTTGGCTAGAAATCTAGGCGAAATTGAAAACTAGTTAACAACTTAACAAAAAGGAAACGGAAATACAACCTTTGTAGATCCGGTGCTCCACCTCCATAGCTCCGCAACGAAGTCCCCTCGCTGTCCTAGTGAATTCCCGAGCTCTAGCGTCGGCTTCATCGGAGAATAGGCGAGCTAGGTCGTCGATGTCCATGCCGAAGATGATCTACGTCGAGGCATCGCTAGATCATGCTCCACCTTCACCAAGCCATGAAAACTTGTGAAGAAAACACCCTATACTACTTGGCAAGAGATAGAGGATGAAGAAATAGGAGTTGGGTTCACTTTAGAATTGGATTTCTCACTCAAATACATCAATCACCATTGATGAAGAAAGCTTTCTTCTTGTGAGGAAGAAGAAGAAGAAGATGAAAAGTGTTATGATAAGTTATTCTCAAAAGAATAATAAAAATGGAAACTTATCATAATCTTAACCTTAGTTAGTTGTAGAGAATAGACCATGGTAAGTTATGATGGCTAGGGTTAAGCAAGAGACAAGAATGGTTAACTAAGTCAAAGCTTCATGAAAGTTCATGAACAAACAAAGAAAGCCACCATTATCCTCTTATGCCAATTATTTTATTTCCAAAAAGAATAAATGAAAAAGATAAATAAATGAATAAGTAAAACCAAAACCCTAACCATTTAAATAACCATGGTTTAATTCTTTACACAAACCAAGTAAGTATGCATCATCAAACATGATACAATCATGTGCACAAAACTATATCAAATATACAATGTGCACATCCGAGCGAGAAAATCCATTTAAAGTGAACCGATACTAGTTAATGCAAAGTAATATATCAAATATATAATTATGCATTAAATCATTAAATCAACACTTGATTTAACGATCCGGTCATATCGCATATAGCCGACTAGTATCCTATGCATCGGCTTATCGAATCAATACTTGATTCGATAACTAGGTTATATCGCATATAACCAATCGATACATTTATCGCGAGAATGAAATACGGTATCACATACACGCATGATTCTCGGTCCCGCACATATCTCATATGCGCTCCTATTTCGTTTCGCTTGAGCCAGGAAACCTCTGTGTAGGACTCTAAAGACTCGTCAATACGCCGGCAGTAGGTGATGATCATATCAAACACCCACAAGCCGCAAGCAGTCTGCTAAACGTAACGGCCAGCCGGGTATTGAGCGATCAGAAGATCGACGAGCAAGCCCGCTCACACTCCTGTGAATCCAACCAGTAACACTTACCGTACAGTCCGGTCTGATCGTCTGATATGTCGCATATCTCGCCTAGGGGTGGTAAACGTCAGACCCCAATAGCTCGATAAGTCGTGTCGATATGAGGTCTATAACAATTCGAGAAACTACTGGTAACACTTACCAGTAAATCTCAGCAACCCTGGCCAGGGATTTCCTGTTATAGCCAATCGAACACAGCGCAACATCAACTCCCTATACCGGGAGAGACGAATCCCCTCCTATCGCTCATTGCCTTCAAGTGATTCGGGACTGTACCCAAAAACCACCGTTTTGCACACCCTCTTGGACGTGGTAAGATGGAAATCAAAGCACAATGGGAACCACACAAGACTCTATGACGATCTCGGGTCAACAGACTACTCTGTACCAGTGTCACCTGAGAACTGCCATCTGACGTAAGGTATAATACCATCTGGGAGTTCTCGGCGAGTCCGTCCAATGTACCCAGTCTCTACTGAGCACCCGTATATCATCTCTGATGTCAAACACCGATGTATATGGGATCATCCATCGCCCATCTGTATGGGTCGAGAAGGTACACGCTAGTCTACTCTGGTATATCGATGCCCCATCTCGATACACCCACGACTAGGGACTTTGAAGGATGTACTTATGGACTACCTGTCCCCACTAGTATGATCCGCATCATAGTCCAGGTAGTCAAGTACACATCCTAAGGGCTTTACCAACATGTAACAGAGAGACAATCAGTATACACGTTACGGTAAAGAGCAACCAGATAGCATACTATCATGTCGAGCAAGAAAGTCCTCCCTATATATGTCCCAGCATCCACTACAATATACATCCTATGTATAGTAATGGCCTCTAGGGCATACATATAACTAACAGTATTGACCGAACCAGCTTATTATGCAGAGCTGGAGAACGTTGGTTCCGCTCTACCCTATAATTGTTATAAGTCTGAGCAGGAAATAGGGGAATAACAGGATTCTCATGCCACTTAATCGAGGAAAAAGCATGTTGATGCATATTCTTCGGGTGTGTTCGTTACCGAGAACTGTTTCTCAGTATCCTCTACGTCCTAGGTATGAGATACCGGATCAGGATCCCATATATGTAATCTGTTACATGGGCTACAGAAAGGTAGAGAACTGGGATTGGGTGATATGTCTCTAAGTGTAGAGAATGGTGCAATTGTTGCAGTTAAATCAGTTGGCAAATATCACCTTATATTACCAAGTGGTAAATACATTGATTCTGAACAAATGTTATTACATGCCGAACCTGATATACAACATTACATCAGTTTCTTTATTAAGTTAAAAAGGATATAATTTTGTATTGCAGGATAATGTTATAAACATTCCTTAATCAAGATTTGATTGGATCAGGCACGTTATGTAATGGCATATACGTTCTAAATCAAACCACAGTTCAAAGTATATAGAATACACACAAGCGGAGTAGTTCAGAAATGAACGAATTCTTCATGTGGCATTGTAGACTAGGTCATATCATTGCGACACGACTAGCTAAGTTACATAAGGATGAATATTTGAGTCCATTCGAATTTTTATCTTATGATACTTGCCAGTCTTGTTTCAAAGGTAAAATGACCAATATTCCGTTTACTGGAAACGGAGAAAGAGTTACTGAACCCTTGGGACTGATACAAGGTGATGTATATGGTCCTATATCTACGAATGCCAGGGTTGGTTTCTCGTACTTCATTATATTCACTGACCATCTCTCAAGATTCTGACATATATTTCTATTGAAACACAAGTCTGAAACTTTTGAGAAATTCAAGGAATATAAGCTTCAAGTTAAGAACTAGACGGGTAAAAGTATTAAGTCCTTCGATCTAATCGGAGAGGGGAATACTTAAGCATGGAGTTCCTGGATTTTCTAAAAAGAGAAAGGGATTCTCTCTCAGCTTACTCCTTCGTGTACACCATAGCACAACGGTGTATCGGGGCAGAGGAATCGCACGCTATTAGACATGGTGCGCTCTATGATGAGTACTGCTGAGTTACCTGTTTCGTTTTAGAGTTTTGCACTTGAGAAGCTGCATACCTATTGAATAAGGTTCTAACCAAATCAAGTACCTACCACTCCATATGCGATATGGTATGGGAAGAGACCATGTCTTAAATGAGTTAAGATATAGGGTTGTCCGGCCTATGTTGAAAGGAAAAATCCGGACAAACTCGAGGTAAGGTTAGTTCTGTAAGTTTGTTGGATATCCCAAACATTTGCGAGGGAATATCTTCTACCAATCCGAGGAACAAAAGGTGTTTCGTTTCTCAACATGCCAACTTTTTAGAAAAAGGAATTTCTTGAAAAACAAATTAGTGGTCATGAGGTAGAACTGGTGTAGGGTTACTAGGCACTCTAAGAAGATTCTACAAGGCATCAACCATGCCCGATTAAAATTTTAGCCGTGCCGAATAACACTAAACAAGATCTTTGCTAGATAATTTGGATAACACATGCTAGTAAATAACAATTATCACTAAGTGAATACGAAATAAAACCTTTGTAGATCGGTCCTTCACTTCTAAAGCTCCTTGTTGTAGTCCCTTTGCTGCGATCATCGAACTCCCGGACTCTCGGACGGCACCATGAGAAGATTGCAACGGTATTGCTTGAAGTCTTCGAGGCCGAAGATGATCTACGTTGAGGGAATACAAACTCAAGCTTCTACTTCACTAACTAGAGAATTAGTGAAGCAAACACCCTAAACCAAAGTGCTAGTCTAGTAGAGGATGATGAAATAGGAAATGGGTACACTTTAGAATTTCTTTTCACAATGTTTCTCTCTCTTTATCAAACCCTAGAAATAATTGGAAGGAGGAAGAAGATGAGCTCAAAATGAGAATGAAAACTAATCAAAAAGAGAGTAAGCTAACCATGGTGAGTGAGTATCATATACTAACTCATGTAGAGACTTAATCATGGCTAAGTGTGATGGTAAGGTTAACAAAAATCCAAAGTAAAAACAAACTTAGTGGACTTTAGTCAATGCATCCACAAGTTTCCACAAGCTTCATGCAGTTTCTAATTTTCCACTAATTTTGTAATTACTTTAAATACATTAAACCCAACATAACAAATAGAATGGTGTAAGTCTCATACACCCATGAAAGTTGTATCAACAACCATGATACAAAACGAATACAAATAAATATATATCACATATATATATTAAGTTGTGCACAAATGAGAAAAACAAATGCTTAAGTGAACCAATGTTAGTTAATATAAATTAGTATATCATATATACAATTATACACTAAATTATTAAATCAACACTTGACTTAATAATCTGGTTATATCACATATAACCGACTAACATCCAATGTATCGACTTATCGAATCAACCCTTGATTCAATAACCAGGTTATATCGCATATAACCGATCGATACAAACATCGCGAGAATAGAATACGGTATCACATACACGCATTATTCTCAGTCCCGCACATATCACATATGCGCTCCTATTTCGTTTTGCCTGAGCTAGTAAAACCTCTATGTAGGACTCTAAAGACTCGTCAATACGCCGGCAGTAGGTGATGATCATATCAAGCACCCACAAGCCGTCAGCGGTACTAGCTGGACGTAACGGCTACCCGGGTATTGAGCGATCAGAAGATCAGCAAGCAAGCCCGCTCCAACTCCTGCAAAAACCTGACAGTGACACTACGGTACAGTCTGGTCTCCTTGTCTGATATGTCGCATATCAAGTCTAGGGGTGGTAAAACGTCAGACCCCAATAACCGATAAGTCATGCCGATATGAGGCTCATAACGGGTCGAGAAACTACTGGTAACACTTACCAGTAATCTCTAAACTAGCCCTGGCCAGGGACTTCCCTGTTATGGCCAATCGAGCATAGCGCAACATCAACCCCCAATACCGGGAAGACAAAACCCCTCCTATCGCTCATTGCCTCCATGTGACTCGGGACTGTACCCAAAAACCACCGTTTTGCATGCCCTCTTGGACATGATAAGGTGGAAATCAAAGCACAGTGGGAATCACACAATACTCTATGACGATCTCGGGTCTACAGACTAACCTGTACCAGTGTCACCAGAGAACTTCCATCTGACGTAAGGTTTAATACCATCTGGGAATTCTCGGTGAGTCCATCCAGTGTACCCAGTCTACACTGAGCACCCGTATATTATCTCTGATGTCAAACACCAATGGATATGGGATCATCCATCGCCCATCTATATGGGTCAAGAAGCTATACGCTAGTCTACTCTGGTATATCGATGCCCCGTCTTGATATACCCACGACTAGGAACCTTGAAGGATGTACTTATGGACTACCATGTCCCCACTAGTATGATCCGCATCATAGTCCAAGTAGTCAAGTACACATCCTAAGGGCTTTACCAACATGTAACAGAGAAAAAATCAGTGTACACATTAAGGTAAAGAGGAACCAGATAGCATACTATCATGTCGAGCAAGAAAGTCCTCCCTATATATGTCCAATCATCCACTACAATATACATCTCATGTATAGTAATGTCCTCTAGGGCATACATATAACTAACAATCTCCCACTTGCACTAGGGCCATCTGATAACAGTGGTTGTAGTATCTCATACTCAACCATCCCATAATAGTCTCTCTCTGGGAAAAGGCCTTTGTGAGTGGATCCGCCGTGTTGTCCTCTGAGTCTACTCTCCTAACCTCGATCCCCTGGAGATCAAACATCTCCATGATCAGGTGACATTGCCTTAGAATATTTCTGGATCACTGATGGGACGGGCGTTCCTAGGCATAAGCCATAACTCTATTGTCACACAATGGTAGGAACGAAGTTCATCTCATGAACTAATATACACCCAGACTGCCTCTTTGGTAGTATCTTTGGTAGCGATGTATCCAGCCTTTATCGTCTAGTATTCCACGGTATTTATCTTGGAACTATTCCAACATACCGTCCCTTTACCGAGAGTAAAGACAATGCCTGTGACCGACATTCAGTCGTCCTTATCATCCTGGAACCTTTCCAGTGATTCTCCCCAAGATCAATTGATACCATCTCACTACAACTAGTGAGTATCCTAACATCCAATTAGATCTATCTCATAGATCCAAAACCCAGGATTTAGTAGGTATCACTTTGATCCTATATGGATAATCATTGTGATAAGTGGAGATTGACCGAGCGTAGCATAGGAAACTCCTTTCCTATCAAGAGTATGTTATCCACATACTCTATGAGGATCTCCACCATACTCTCTACTACCTTTTTGTATATACAAGGTTCATCTACCATTTTGATGATGTTAAACTCTTTGACTAACACATCAAAACAGACGTTCCAATTCCGTGATGCCTGCTTTATCACATAAAACATCTTGCACACATTTCCGCTGCTCCCACTGTCTACGAAGCCCTTTGACTGTGTACTTATAGACTCTCTCTTCTAAAACATCATTTAGAAAAGCAGTCATGACACCCAACCGCCAGATATCGTAGTCATGGTATGTAGCCATAGCAAGTAGGATCTGGATGGACTTAAGCATAGCTACTTAGAAAAGGTTTCAACATAATCCATACCTGGTCAAATGATGCAAACCTTTAACAAGTCTAGCTTTCAAAGTCTTAACTTTTCCATGTACACCAAGTAATCTTCTCAAGATATACTTTCTCCTGATGGGGATTCTGTTAGGTCCACGTTACCTATCCCGGTACTTTCGGGGTTGCGGAAACGGTAAAACAAAAATTTTTCTGGACTTGGTAACATGGACCGTAAAAGCGGGATCTTTACTAAACAACATACTAGCATCCTAACTAGAGATTTATCTACTCGGTTAGGGGTTATACCTCAACTTGATCTCCTTCTCTTCTTGTTGTTCTTCTCCTTGCTTGCTCCGAGGGTTGATCCGAACTTTGGTCACCTCCGCGGCCTCCTTGAGTCGATGACGATCCACCCGAGAGATATACACCGAGCTCCACCTCGAGCCGAGGTAACTAGGGCAAAGAGATTGCTAATCTAGAAGCCCTAGGTTGTGTAGAAGTGATAAAGGGATGGTTTTGTCTTTGTGGGATCTTTATCTCTCAACACATGAGATCAAAAGATGAATCAAGAGGAGGAAGAAGGAGAAACAGCTAGCAACCATGGTTCATTTCTTTTTTCTTCTCACTTGAAAAAAACAAGAGAGAGAATGTGAAAGAAATTATGATGCAAAGAAAACTAACCATGGTTGCAATAATGTAAAAACAACATCATTACTAATCCCATCAACATAAAGTTTGATGGCTACATTGAAATGTCCATTATCATAATCCAAAAGGAAAAAGAAAAAGAAAAGAAGAGTGTAGATCCCTCTTGAAAGTCAATGGTCAACACGGTCAACCGGTCAACAAAGTCAAGAGAGGTCAACGGGGTCAAATGGTCAATGCAATTAGCCATCATAAAATTATCACTAAAAAGATTAGTAAATGATGTCCGCGGCTCATAATGGTTTTGACCAAACGAACTGTCAAAAAACCCTAATGAGTCCGCCTCAAAATGGTTTTGACCGAATCAACTGTCAAAACCCTAATGAGCCTGCCACATAACGGTTTTGGCCGAACCAACTGCCAAAACCCTAATGAGGCACTGTAGGGTTCCTAGGCACGCTAATGAGGTCTCACATGGCATCAACCATACCAATTTCAAAAATTACATGTGCCGAGAAACCCTAATTGGGATCGTTGACTAGATTTTTAGGCGAAACAAGCAACTAGTTAACAACTTAACTAAATGAACGGAAATACAACCTTTGTAGATCCGGTCCTCCACCTCCTTGGCTCCGCGTAGATGTCCCCTCACTGTCCAAATCGGATCCCGGGCTCTAGCGTCGGCTTCATCGTGGAAATAGGCGGGCTAGGTCATCGACTACGATGCCGAAGATGATCTACGTCGAGGCATCACAAGATCAAGCTCCCACTTCACCAAGTCATGAAACTTGTGAAGAAAACACCCTATACTACTTGGCAAGAGGTAGAGGATGAAGAAATAGGAAGTGGGTTCACTTTAGAATTGGATTTCTCACTCTTTTCATCAAATCCCCATTGATGGAAGCAAGGTTTTCTTCTTGAAGAAGAAGAAGAAGAAGAAGATAATTATCATAAGAATAATGAGAAAATAGAAAAAGATTATTCTTATCATAACTACAACCATGGTTAGATGTAGAGAATTAACTAAGGTTAGGTGGAATGGTTAGGGTTAGGAAAAGAAGACAAGAATGGTTGCTTTAGTCAAAGTTGCATGAAACTTCAAGAAGCTTCAAGTAGGAAAGCTACCATTATGTTTTCTTCTCCCATTTCTTTTTAATCCAAATTAAAAGATAAATGAATGAATAAATAAAAACCCTAACCATTTACTTAACCAAGGTTTAACTCTTTACACAAACCCAAGTTAGCATGCATCATCAAACATGATACAAACTTGTGCACAAAAATATATCACATATACAATGTGCACAAACAAGTGAGAAAAACCATTTAAAGTGAACCAATACTAGTTAATGCAAAGTAATATATCAAATATATAATTATGCATTAAATCATTAAATCAACACTTGATTTAACGATCCGGTCATATCGCATATGACCGACTAATATTCAATGTATCGGCTTATCAAATCAATCCTTGATTCGATAACTAGGTTATATCGCATACAACCAATCGATACATTCATCGCGAGAATAGAATACAGTATCTCATACACGCATTATTCTCGGTCCCGCACATATCTCATATGCGCTCCTATTTCGTTTCGCTTGAGCCAGGAAACCTCTGTGTAGGACTCTAAAGACTCGTCAATACGCCGGCAGCAGGTGATGATCATATCAAACACCCATAAGCCGCAAGCGGTCTGCTAAACGTAACGGCCACCCGGGTATTGAGCGATCAGAAGATCGACGAGCAAGCCCGCTCACACTCCTGTGAATCCAACCAGTAACACTTACCGTACAGTCCGGTCTCGTCGTCTGATATGTCGCATATCTCGCCTAGGGGTGGTAAACGTCAGACCCCAATAGCTCGATAAGTCGTGTCGATATGAGGTCTATAACAGTTCGAGAAACTACAGGTAACACTTACTAGTAAATCTCAGCAACCCTGGCCAGGGATTTCCGGTTATAGCCAATCGAACAAAGCGCAACATCAACCCCCTATACCGGGAGAGACGAATCCCCTCCTATCGCTCATTGCCTCCATGTGACTCGGGACTGTACCTAAAAACCACCGTTTTGCACGCCCTCTTGGACGTGGTAAGGTGGAAATCAAAGCACAGTGGGAACCACACAAGACTCTATGACGATCTCGGGTCAACAGACTACTCTGTACCAGTGTCACCAGAGAACTGCCATCTGACGTAAGGTATAATACTATCTGGGAGTTCTCGGCGAGTCCGTCCAGTGTACCCAGTCTCCACTGAGCACCCGTATATCATCTCTGATGTCAAACACCAATGGATATGGGATCATCCATCGCCCATCTGTATGGGTCGAAAAGGTATACGCTAGTCTACTCTGGTATATCGATGCCCCGTCTCGATACACCCACGACTAGGGACCTTGAAGGATGTACTTATGGACTACCATGTCCCCACTAGTATGATCCTCATCATAGTCCGAGTAGTCAAGTACACATCCTAAGGGCTTAACCAACATGTAACAGAGAGACAACCAGTATACACGTTAAGGTAAAGAGCAACCAGATAGCATACTATCATGTCGAGCAAGAAAGTCCTCCCTATATATGTCCAAGCATCCACTACAATATACATCCTATGTATAGTAATGGCCTCTAGGGCATACATATAACTAACAATCTCCCACTTGTACTAGGGCCATCTGATAGCAGTGTTGTAGTATCTCATACTCAACCATCCCATAAAAGTCTCTCTCTGGGAAAAGGCCTTTGTGAATGGATCCGCCGTGTTGTCCTCTGAATCTACTCTCCTTACCTCGATCACCCTGGAGATCAACCATCTCCATGATCAGGTGATACTGCCTTAGAATATGTCTGGATCACTGATGGGACGGACGTTCCTTGGCATAAGCCACAACTCCATTGTCACACAATGGGAGGAACTAAGTTCATCTCATGAACAAATATACATCCAGACTGCCTCTTTGGTAGAAACTTAAGTAGCGATGTATCGAGCCTTTATCGTCTAGTATGCCACGGTATCTAGCTTGGAACTCTTCCAACATACCGTCCCTTTACTGAGGGTAAAGACAATGCCTGTGACTGACTTTCAGTCGTCCTTATCACCCTGGAACCCTTCCAGTGATTCTCCCCAGGATCGATTGATACCATCTCACTACAATTAGTGAGTATCCTAACATCCAATTAGATCTATCTCATAGATCCAAAACCCAGGATTTAGGAGGTATCACTTTGATCCTATATGGAGAATCCTTGTGATAAGCGGAGATTGACCAAGCGTAGCATAGGAAACTCCTTTCTTATCAAGAGTATGTCATCCACATACTCTACGAGGATCATCACCATACTCCCTACTACCTTTTTGTATATACAAGGTTCATCTACCATTTTGATGACGTCAAACTGTTTGACTACTACATCAAAACAGATGTTCCAACTCCGCGATACCTGCTTTATCCTATAAAGCATCTTGTACACGTTTCCGCTGCTCCCACTGTCTACGAAGCCCTCTGGCTGTGTACTTATAGACGTTCTCTTCTAAAACTTCATTTAGAAAAGCAGTAATGGCACCCAACCGCCAGATATCGTAGTCATGGTATGTAGCCGTGGCAAGTAGGATCTGGATGGACTTAAGCATAGCCACTGAAAAAGGATTCATCATTATCCATGCCTGGTCGATGATGAAAACCTTTAACATGTCTAGCTTTGAAAGTCTCAACTTTTCCAAGTACCCCAAGTAATCTTCTCAAGATATACTTGCTCCTGATGGGGATTTAACCCTTCAGATAAAGCAACCAAAGTCCATACTTTGTTGGTGTATAAGGATTCCATCTCAGATCGCTAAGCATCCAGCCATTCTTACAGAGTCCCTACTCTCGATGGCCTGCTCGAAACTAGTTGGGTCATCATCTCATGATGCAATCCTCGCTCCCACTGTCATAGAGAAACCGAAGTATCTCTCAGGTGGGTGAGGAACCCTACTAGATCGGCGGAGAGGCTGAGGTTCGTTGGAATCTACTGAATCCTTTGGTTCTATCAAATCATCAGCTGCAATTTGTATAGCTGGAACATTTCCAGTTCTACATAACAGACCTTGCCTCGAGCTTGTCCAGATTTTTCTTTTATACATAGGCCGGACAACCCAAAATCTTAACTAACTTAAGATATGGGCTCTTCTCTTATCATATCACATATGAAATGGTAGGCAACTGATTTGATTGGAACCCAATTCAATTGGTATGCAGCTTCTCAAGTGCATAACTCCCAAAAGTAAATAGGAAACACAGTAGTACTCATCATAGAGCACACCATATCACATAGGGTGCAACTGCTCCGCCCCGATATACCATCGTGCTATGGTGTATACGGAGGAGTAATACTGAGAGAGAATCTCATTCTCCTTTAGAATAGTCCCGGATTTCCGTGCTCAAGTATTTTCCTCCTCGATCTCATCAAAGGACATAATACTTATACCCGTGTTTTGGTTCTCCACTTCTAACTTATATTCTGTGAATATCTCAAAAGTTTCGGACTTGTGTTTCAAAAGGAACATATGTCTGAATCTTAAGAGATTATCAGAGAATGTAACGAAGTACAAAGTACCAGTCCTGGCATATGTAGACAGGGGACCTTACATACATCAACATGTATCATCCCAAAAGTTCACTAACTCTTTCTCTGTTTCCAGTAAACGGAGCTATGGTCATCGCATCTTTGTGACATGACTGGCAAGTTTCATAAGATGTAAATTCAAACTGATTTAAATATGCATCTAAATGTAACTTCAGCTTGTCGGGTCGCATTGATATGACCTAGTCAATAATGCCTCAAGAAGGATTCGTTCATTTCTGAACTCTTCCTCTTGTGTGTATTCCGTATACCTAAGAACTGTAGTTTGATTTAGAACATCAACGCTTTTAGATAACGTGCCTGAACCGATCAACTTTTGATATAGGAAATGTTCAAAACATTATCCAACAATACAAAATTTTATCGTTTCTTTACTAATAAAGAGACTGATATGATTTTGTATATCAGGTTTGGTATCTAATAACATTCGTTCAGAATCAATGTATTTGGAATACAGGGTGACAGTGACCAGCAGACTTGGCTGCAACACTTGCCCCGTTTTCTGCCTCATGAAACTTATCACCCGTTCTCAGTTCTCTACCTTTCTGTAGCCCTATGTAACAGATTACATATCTGGGATCCTGATCCGGTATCATATACCCAGGATGCGGAGGATACTGAGAAATAGTTCTTTGTAACGAACACACCCGAAGATGATGCATCATATGCACTTTCTTCGTTTGGGTGGCACGGGAATTCTGGTAATCCCCAATTTCCTGCTCTGTCTTATAACAATTATAAGTTGGAGCGGGACCAACGTTCCCCAGCTCAGTATAACAAGCGGGTTCGGTCAATACATCCGTATTATTATCTTGATTAAGGCGTGATATGGTCGCTACCTGAAGAGAGAGAAAAGAAAACACTCTGCGTATGCTCTTGCAATATCAGATTGGTTATTATTTTATCTAATCAGGATGGCTCCCACTGCTTTTTATCAAATCTTCCTTCAAACCCTAAAAGGAAATACTAGCCGGGATTAATTACAAACTACAAGTTCGCCAATCTTTAGTGTCGGTACTTTGAGGGAGGTCCCCCGTGCTTTCGCACGAACCTAATTAATGTAAACCTCGTTTTCCCAGAGGCGTAACCTCGTTAACACCTTTCTAGAAACCTACTTGATCGGCTAATTGTAATGTGTAAAACTCTTCCAGGAGTAACTCTTACTCGCAGCGGGTATCGGGATCCAACTATCTCATAGAAGGTATGCAATCTCATTGCAAATTTCAACACTTGAAATTCCCGATAATATTTTGCCCCTAGCATCCTATGACCTTGACGGAGGCCAAACTACCCATAGTCCGCTAGTCAAGTTCAACCCGTCATTTCCTGATTGAATTAAACCCACCCGCACGACCCTTGACGGAGGCCAAACAACGCCGTACGAATACCCTAATCCAATCGCATCATATGCAAGCAGATAAGCACTAGTTAGCTACCGTACACTACGCCTTGACGGAGGCCAAACTACCGCAACACGAATACTAACTAGTACTTATCTGAAATGACGGAGGGCTACGACAGGTTTTTCTAAAAACCTATTACGTAATGAACTTAATATCGTTGTAGGATCGAATGAATTTTGAAATGGAGTGTTTTTTAGGCTTTTCTAGTTTTGCTAAAGGAGTCACTCCCGGTGAAGGGATCGTCGGTCCTTTCCTCGTCGAATGAGGTGCGGGATATATCATATATATCACTGTGCAAAGCAAAAACTTTTAAAAGCAATCAAAAGACAAACCGAGTGTGTAGCATCTGCCAGTTATGGCTAAAGGAGTCACTCCCGGTGAAGGGATCTCGGTCCTTTCCTTATCGAATAAGGTGCAGGATATATCATATATACCGCTGTGCAAAGCAAGAACTGTAGCTACCTGTTTTATTTTGAAATTCGATTCTACAACATCTTTAGGTTTCTTTTACTTTCATTAATCACATTAATGAAGTCCCATCATTTAAGTACCTAAATATCACAGATAAATACGACGTACACTTATGCCATCCGCATTCGCCTCGATGTCCCCTTGTGCACCGTTAGGTTAGGTAACTAACGGCAGAGCGGGGCAGGGCTAGCGCGGGTGTAAAACATAAGTAACATCTATATAATATATTATATATACTATATACAGTATCTATCACAGAACATCACATGATCACATCACAGATATCGCAGCAGAAGATACATATGAAATATTGGATATACTAGGACGTCCGTGTTTTCAATACGAGCCAGTATAAAACACGGATTCCACGGTCGTGATGAATAGCCAAACCCACACCCCTAGACCCCTACGAGAGCGGCAAGCAACCCTACCAATTCTAGAGTTAGGAGACCCGGACTCGACTCCTCGAGTTGGTCTCCCACTGGACTCGAGAACCCGGTTACTTGTGCTCCCCTCCTTGGGTCTATCCTAGTGCGGAAAAGTAAATAATATACAAAGGGTGATATCTTCCGCAACCTGGAAGTGCCCCAATAAAAGAATATTACATACAAGTTTTTACATGAATGAAAATGAAAAACACTCATCTCACAAAAAAAAACCCGGCTATTCAAACACGACGATCCAATATAACATATCCAGCAACACATAACATCACATGTCATCAACGTAAGTAAATATGCGCATCCCAATTGTCGTTGACATATAGCAACGAAACCAGCGATATCACATATTATACTTACGGTCACAGAAAAGAAAGTGTAAAACTACAACAGTTGGAATCCGCAATCTGCATAGACATCGCATGCCTAATCAAATGAATACCTTAGACATCACATGCCTAACAATTATAAACCCCGCATTTTAGTCTCAAAATTGAAAACACTTTTCAATATCAAGTCGGGCAATTCAACAAGATTCTCGACATTCTGATCGAATGCTCGTCGCAAACTTTAGTAGACGGCCGCACCCCCGACGCCGTCGACGAATTGCACCAAGGCGGAACACCGCTGCCGCGAGCACCCGAACGGATGCTTTCGGTGACGGGGTTCTCCTACAGTCACTTGGTCGGGGCTATGGGGTGTAGCTGTCTATTAAGTTTATCCGGCGAGTATCCGCGTACGTTATGTGATTGCGACGGACTTTTGATCGCATCACAATTCCGTGGCAACCGATCAAGTGAGACTAAAGTGCTATGTTTATAACATTCATATCAGTTATCTCATAACTACCTGTGGATTCCAAGTGTTGTATCCCATTCCGAATAAGATAGAAAATGTTAAACTTTCCGATCGAACAATCAAACACCCAAGTTTTCCCGAAATAGCTCAACACATGAACAAGTTTAAAAACATCCAGTTCATGCCTCAGTACCAACGGTCCAGCCGTAGAAGGGTCAAGCCAACGCCTCACATGTGGCACGCCGTACTGCCCCAAACCCTAAGGTTCAAAGGGCAGTTCAAGACGGTCACATAATCGAGTTAAGGTTTGTTGTCTTCTAGAGGGACCATCGCGTTACTTGCACTACTTAGAACGTCGTTAAACTACGGAAAGATCCAACACTTGGAAATTTCCCGACAGGGGAAAAGGTGGGTATTTATATCCGGTCGAACTTTTTAACATATTCTAAAATTTACCCGGAAAACCACATAGACAAAATCTGATAATCCGATCGAATCTACGAACCCCCAATACAACCCAGAAAACTCAACTCTTGAGTTAAAATTAAAAATTCCCAGAAAATACAGCACCCAAATATAGGAATTACTGTGCAAAGACCAACTGAAGAAAAGAAAAAATGGCCGCGGAACCGCCGCATTAGCCATGCTAATGCCGCGGTTCCGTCGCTCTTTAAGGGAATCATGGGTACGGGCTTCACAGTAATTTTTACAATTCCCTGCTGAATTTTCTGCAAATTTTTAATGTGGAAAAAACCCCGAAATTGAAAAATGTACAGAGAGCATTTTTTGGGTTAGGGTTTCAGTTCGTTCGGATTTCAAACGTCGTCTAGACTTCGCCTAAGGCTCTAGCTAGGCTCTGATACCACTGTAGGGTTCCTAGGCACGCTAATGAGGTCTCACATGGCATCAACCATGCCAATTTCAAAAATTACAAGTGCCGAGAAACCCTAATAGGGATCGTTGACTAGATTTTTAGGCGAAACAAGCAACTAGTTAACAACTTAACTAAATGAACGGAAATACAACCTTTGTAGATCCGGTCCTCCACCTCCTTGGCTCCACGTAGACGTCCCCTCGCTGCCCAAATTGGATCCCGGGCTCTAGCGTCGGCTTCATCGGAGAAATGGGCGGGCTAGGTCATCGACTACGATGCCGAAGATGATCTACGTCGAGGCATCACAAGATCAAGCTCCCACTTCACCAAGTCATGAAACTTGTGAAGAAAACACCCTATACTACTTGGCAAGAGGTAGAGGATGATGAAATAGGAAGTGGGTTCACTTTAGAATTGGATTTCTCACTCTTTTCATCAAATCACCATTGATGGAAGCAAGGTTTTCTTCTTGAAGAAGAAGAATAAGAAGATAATTATCATAAGAATAATGAGAAAATAGAAAAAGATTATTCTTATCATAACTACAACCATGGTTAGATTTAGAGAGTTAACTAAGGTTAGGTGGAATGGTTAGGGTTAGGAGAAGAAGACAAGAATGGTTGCTTTGGTCAAAGTTGCATGAAACTTCAAGAAGCTTCAAGTAAGAAAGCTACCATTATGTTTTCTTTTCCCATTTCTTTTTAATCCAAATTAAAAGATAAATGAATGAATAAATAAAAACCCTAACCATTTACTTAACCAAGGTTTAACTCTTTACACAAACCCAAGTTAGCATGCATCATCAAACATGATACAAACTTGTGCACAAAAATATATCACATATACAATGTGTACAAACAAGTGAGAAAAACCATTTAAAGTGAACCAATACTACTTAATGCAAAGTAATATATCAAATATATAATTATGCATTAAATCATTAAATCAACACTTGATTTAACAATCCGGTCATATCGCATATGACCGACTAATATTCAATGTATCGGCTTATCAAATCAATCCTTGATTCGATAACTAGGTTATATCGCATACAACCAATCGATACATTCATCGCGAGAATAGAATACGGTATCTCATACACGCATTATTCTCGGTCCTGCACATATCTCATATGCGCTCCTATTTCGTTTCGCTTGAGCCAGGAAACCTCTGTGTAGGACTCTAAAGACTCGTCAATACGCCGGCAGCAGGTGATGATCATATCAAACACCCACAAGCCGCAAGCGGTCTGCTAAACGTAACGGCCACCCGGGTATTGAGCGATCAGAAGATCGACGAGCAAGCCCGCTCACACTCCTGTGAATCCAACCAGTAACACTTACCGTACAGTCCGGTCTCGTCGTCTGATATGTCGCATATCTCGCCTAGGGGTGGTAAACGTCAGACCCCCAATAGCTCGATAAGTCGTGTCGATATGAGGTCTATAACAGTTCGAGAAACTACAGGTAACACTTACCAGTAAATCTCAGCAACCCTGGCCAGGGATTTCCGGTTATAGCCAATCGAACACAGCGCAACATCAACCCCCTATACCGGGAGAGACGAATCCCCTCCTATCGCTCATTGCCTCCATGTGACTCGGGACTGTACTTAAAAACCACCGTTTTGCATGCCCTCTTGGACGTGGTAAGGTGGAAATCAAAGCACAGTGGGAACCACACAAGACTCTATGATGATCTCGGGTCTACAGACTACTCTGTACCAGTGTCACCAGAGAACTGCCATCTGACGTAAGGTATAATACCATCTGGGAGTTCTCGGCGAGTCCGTCCAGTGTACCCAGACTCCACTGAGCACCCGTATATCATCTCTGATGTCAAACACCAATGGATATGGGATCATCCATCGCCCATCTGTATGGGTCGAGAAGGTATACGCTAGTCTACTCTGGTATATCGATGCCCCGTCTCGATACACCCACGACTAGGGACCTTGAAGGATCTACTTATAGACTACCATGTCCCCACTAGTATGATCCTCATCATAGTCCGGGTAGTCAAGTACACATCCTAAGGGCTTTACCAACATGTAACAGAGAGACAACCAGTATACACGTTAAGGTAAAGAGCAACCAGATAGCATACTATCATGTCGAGCAAGAAAGTCCTCCCTATATATGTCCAAGCATCCACTACAATATACATCCTATGTATAGTAATGGCCTCTAGGGCATACATATAACTAACAGGCACCTCTTCTTTCATCGCTCCGGAAAACTGTGCATACACACCTGCATCCGTATTCCGTAAATGCGGATGCACAGAAGACAAAACAAATCCATCCGTGCAATACTAGGATCCGGCTTAAACCAAAGCCCACTAGTACTGCCTGCCCGAACACCACACGCACACAAGTGTACGTAAGTGATCGCAGCCCTGCAGTAAAACCATACGGCTTCTACACGTTTCGCTCAGTGCAGGGAAACTCTCTGTGTGGGACTCTAAAGACTCGACACTACGCTGGCAGTGGGTTTAACCACAGACCGCAAGCGGCACTAGCTATACGTAACGGTCCCCAGGTAGATGTCGATAAGAAGGCCGATGAGGTGAACCCATCCGAACTCCTATTGAGCCTGTATGTGACAATCTCCGTACAGTCCGGTCTGTTTGTCTGATACATCGCATGGCGTGCCTAGGGGGCGGTAAACGTCAGTCCCCTAATAGCGGTACAAGTCGTGTCGGAGTGAAGCCCATTACACCCTGAGATAACACTGGAAACCTACCAGTATATCTCGCTTGCCCTGGCCAGGGACTACTCGTGTAATGGCTCTCCTAGACACAGCACGATGTCAACCCCCAATACCGAGAGAGACGAATCCTGTCTAACCTCACTGCCTCCAAGTGCTTCGGGACTGCACCCAACTACTAGCTGTTTGAACGACTCAGTAGAGCCGTGGTAGGGTAGTAATCAATGAACAGTGGGAACACACTCGAGGCGAAATGACAGTGTCAAGTCAGCGGACTAAGCTGTACTCATGTCACCTGGGAACTGATAACTGACGATAGGTATAATACCAACCATCAATTCCCGACGAGTCCTGTCCAGTGTACTCGTAACCTAACGAGCACCCGCATACTATCTCAAGTACGACGTACTGACGGCTGTAGGATAGACCGTCTCCCGTGCTGGGATAAGAAGCGCATACGCTAGTCTACTCCGGAGTATCGATGCCCTGTCTCGATAATCCCACGACTAGGGACGTGTATAAGGATGTGCTTGTGGATTACCCAGCCCCCACGAGTGTGATCGCCATCACAACGCCGGTAATCAATCAAAGATCCTAAGGGCTCTACTAATGCGTATAGGTGATACAATAAAGAAACATACATGTACACTTTAAAGCAGAGACAAACCAAGTAGCATACTACTATATTGAGCAAGATTGTCTATACAACTGTGAATATCCCAAGCTTCCATCAAGTAATATACATACTAGTATGATACAGTAATGGCCTCTAGGGCATATACACTAACAATCTCCCACTTGCACTGAGGCCATGTACTGGCGTATCGAAGACCTATCATCTGGATCAGCCGCTCGAACTGAGTCTGGGGTAAGGCCTTCGTGAATGGATCCGCCGTGTTGTTTTTTGTGTCCACTCTCCGCACCTCGATCTCCTGGCGATCAATGATCTCCCTGATCAGGTGATACCGCCTTAAGATGTGCCTGGATTTCTTATGGGACCTTGGTTCCTTCGCTAAAGCTATAGCCCCATTGTTATCGCAATACAAAGGTATTGGGTCAACAATGGACGGAACCACCTGAAGTTCACTAATGAACTTCTTCATCCAGACCGCCTCTTTTGCGGCATCGCTTGCAGCAATGTATTTAGCCTCCATCGTCGAGTCTGCGACGGTATCCTGTTTGGAACTCGTCCAACATACTGCCCCTCCGTTGAGGGTAAACACAAAACCCGAGACAGACTTGCTGTCATCTTTGTCACTCTGGAAGCTTGAATCGGTAAAGGACTCGACCCTAAGGTCTCCATTACCGTAAACCAGGAACATCTCCTTAGTCCTTCTCAGGTACTTGAGAATAATCTTCACTGCTGTCCAGTGGTCCTCACCTGGGTCTGACTGATACCGGCTTACCGTGCTCAGCGCGTAAGCTACATCTGGTCTTGTACATAGCATCGCATACATTATAGATCCTACCGCCGAAGCGTAGGGTATAGTGCTCATGCGAACCCTCTCCTCGTCAGTCTTAGGAGACATCTTCTTGGAGAGGGTAATTCCGTGCAATGCGGGTATGTTACCGCGCTTGGAACCCTCCATACTAAACCTCTTTAGTACGGTCTCTATGTACCTGGACTGCGAAAGTCCCAGTAGTCTCTTGGATCTATCTCTATAGATCTTGATCCCCAGAATGTACGAGGCATCACCCAGGTCCTTCATGGAGAACCGTTGTGACAAAAGTAGCTTGACCGATTGTAGCATAGGAATGTCATTTCCTATCAAAAGAATGTCGTCCACGTACAAGACTAGGAATACGAAAGTTCATCCTACAATCTTCTTATAGACACAGGGTTCATCTTCGTTCTTGATGAAATCAAATTCCTTGATTGCCTCATCAAAACAGATGTTCCAGCTCCGCGATGCCTGCTTTAATCCATAAATGGATTTAAGCAACTTGCACACCTTCCCGCTGCTCCCACTGTCTACGAAACCTTCTGGCTGATCCATGTAAACGCACTCTTCCAAACAACCGTTTAGGAAAGCCGTTTTAACATCCATCTGCCAGATTTCATAGTCATGGAAGGCAGCAATGGCAAGTAGGATCCGAATGGATTTGAGCATAGCCACCGGAGAAAAAGTTTCGTCATAGTCCAAACCAGGTCTTTGACGAAAACCTTTTGCAACGAGTCTAGCCTTATAGGTTTCCACCTGCCCATCTATACCAAGTTTTCTTTTGTAGATCCATTTGCATCCAACGGGTTTTACCCCAGGTGGAGCAATATCCAAGGTCCACACTTTATTGGCGTACATGGACTCCATTTCGGATTGCATTGCTTCCTGCCACTTATCAGAGTCCCTACTGGTAATGGCCTGCTTGAAACTGGTAGGGTCATCTTCTTCCAAGATGCAATCCTCTCGATCCCCGTCTATGAGAAAACCGTAGTATCTCTCGGGCGGATGAGAAATCCTACCAGATCTGCGGAGTGGCTGAGGTTCGTTTTGGGTTATTGAATTCAGTGGTTCCTACAAATTTTCAGTTACATTTTGTGGTCGCTGAATTTCTTCCAGTTCTACCGAACTCCCAATAGTTTCTTTTGCAAGAAACTCCCTTTCTAAAAAGGTAGCATGGCGAGATACAAACACCTTCTGTTCCCCAGTGTGGTAGAACAGATATCCTAGTGAGTCTTTAGGATATCCCACAAATTTACACAGAACTGACCGTGCCTCTAGCTTGTCCGGTTTCTGTGTTTTCACATAGGCCGGACAACCCCATATCTTAAATCGCTTAAGATACGGATTTCTTCCACTCCATATTTCATATGGAGTCTTAGGCACTGATTTGGATGGAACGTAATTCAATAGGTATGCCGCTGTCTGAAGCGCATGTCCCCAAAATGAAAGAGGTAACTCAGCACTACTCATCATGGAGCGAACCATATCCAATAGGGTACGATTCCTCCTCTCCGATACACCGTTGTGCTGTGGTGTATAAGGAGGAGTAAGCTGAGAGAGAATACCATTCTCTTTTAAGTAATCTAGGAATTCCGTGCTTAAGTACTCCCCTCCTCTATCAGACCGGAGGATCTTGATTCTTTTGCCAGTCTGGTTCTCTACTTCCTTTCTGAATTCCTTGAATTTCTCAAAAGCTTCAGATTTGTGTTTCATCAGATACACATATCCGAACCTAGAGAGATCGTCAGTGAATGTGATGAAGTAGGAGAACCCACCCCTTGCATGTATAGACATCGGACCACATACATCACTATGTACGAGTCCCAAGAGCTCTGCTGCTCTTTCTCCATGTCCGGTGAACGGAGATTTGTTCATCTTCCCTTTGAGACAAGACTGACAAGTTTCATAAGATGAAAACTCGAACGCATTCAAGAGTCCATCTTTATGCAACTTACTCAGTCTTTTCTCTCCGATATGACCAAGTCTAGAATGCCACAAGTAGGATTCATTCGTATCTGAATTCTTCCTCTTGCGTGTGTTTTGTACATTGAGAACTGTATTCTGATTTAGAACGTAGATACCATTAGACAGTGTACCCTCTGCAACCAGTACCTTATGAAGGTAAATGTTCATGATATTCTTGTCAAGAAAACAAAGTTATATCCATCTTTATCGAGTAAAGAAACTGATATGATGTTGCAAACCATGGAGGGTACATAGTAGCAATCGTTCAAAATCAAAGTCTTGCCATTTCGCAATACTAGGTGATATTCACCGACGGCTGCCGCATTAACTTGTGCTCCGTTCGCTACTCTGAGCGACATATCACCCGATGCAACTTTCCTACTTTTTCTCAGTCCCTGCAATAAATTACAGCTATGAGATCCTGATCCGGTATCAAGTACCCAGGAGGTAGGGCTGACCGTAAAACAGTTCTCAATTACAAGAACACCTGAAGTAGATGCAAAACCATGCTTCTTCTTCAACTGGGTATCCTGAAAATCCATACAATCCCCTTTCCCTTGCTCATACTTATGACTGTTATCATAAGTTAGAGTTGAACCAACGTTCCCCAGCCCCGAATAAGAATTCGGATCGGTCAAGCGATACATTTTATTATCTTGATTAGGGCGTGAAATGGCTGCTACCTGGAGAGAGAGAAAAGAAACACTCGGCGTGCGCTCTTGCAAGTTTAGATTGGTTTTTAATTTATCTAAACAGGATGGCTCCCACTGTCTCTCGAATCCCTCCTCAAACCATAAAGGAAGAATTAGTCGGGATCTATCTCACCGTACAATACTTGCTTAACCGTTCGGCCAGGCCAGTGTCGGTACTTCTAGGGAGGTTTTCCAACGCTTTCGCGAAGTTCCTTAATTAAGTAACCTCTTTTCCCTGTGGGCGTAGCCCCGCTAACACCTTTCTAGACACCTACTTTGTTTATAGCATTGATCGTTAAGCGAGAAAGTTCCCGAGGAGTAGCATATACTCACAGTAGGATCGGGATCCAAATATCATCGCGTAACAAAACTGAAGGAATCCTACCAGAATCATCACACTCCAAATGGTATGCAACACTAGCAAGTTTCAGTACTTTTGAAACTCCCGATGTGGTTTTTGCCCCTAGGACCCAAGTGACCTTGACGGAGTCAACAAATCAAAGAGTCCTAGTCAAGTTCAACCCGTCATTATCTGGATTGCATTAAACCCACCCGCATAACCCTTGACGGAGTCAACAAGGTTATACGACTGTCCTAACCAATCCCATATACCGATACAAACAAGCAGCACTCAGCTACCGTACACTACGCCTTGACGGAGTCAACAAACGCAGCATGAATACTAAGTGTTACTTGTAAGAAATGACGGAGGGCTACGGCTGGGTTTTTGGCGATAAACCCGTTAACGTAATGAACTTGATATCGTTGAAGGAACCTGGTAATCTTTTGAAAAAAAATATAGTGGCGAAAAATTTTGCTAAAGAGGTCACTCCCTGTGAAGGGATCTCGGCTCTTTCCTCGTTGAATGAGGTGCAGGATATTTCAAACTGAATACCTCGATGCAAAGCAAGAATAATCGACTATAGTGAAGTTATTACCCTGACGCAAACTTTTTGTCCAAGGGGTCACTCCCGATGAAGGGATCTCGGCCCTTGCCTCGTCGACTGAGGTGCTGGGCATTCATAACCGAATACCTCGATGCAAAACAAAAGTGAACGTCCTTGTAATAACAGCGTTTTGAAAAATTGTTCCAACAACGTCTTTCAGGTTTATTTTCTTGCATTACTTCTTTTAATGCGTCCCATCATTTAAATCCTACCATTGCAGAAAACAACCAAAATATGACGTACGCTTATGCCATTCGCATTCGCCACGGGGCCCGTCATCATCCGTTAGGTTACTTAACTAACGACAGAGCGGGGGCTGGGCTAGCGCGGCTGTAAAACATAAGCAACGCCTAAATAGTTATTTTATATAGATATATAGCAATGATAGCCAATCCAGATCACAGATGAACACTTTGGATATACTAGGAACCCGCGATTCGTTCGAGCCTGCAACGAAAAGCGGATTACACAGTCGCGATGAATAGCCAATACCACACCTAAGACCCCTACGGGTGCGGCAAACTACCCGCCAAGTACTCGAAGCGAAGCAACCTCCCTCAACGCCGTGAGTAGGCCACTCGGCACTTCGAGATACCCGGTAGTTTGTGCACTTCCTCCATGGGTCTATCCTAGGAGCAAAAACAGTAAAAAGAATTATACAATGACGGCTACAACCCCGGCCCGGTTGTGCGGCCATACAAATAATAATACATCAATTTACAAAATTATTACATGAATGAAAGAAAAAGAAACTCTCATCTCACATCCACCCCGGCTATTCATCCGCGACAATCCAACGAGTTCATATACACATACCATCAACAACACAGATCACAGATATGTATAACCCCCACTAATCGACGTATAGAGATTAGTAGACGTTCAATACACATATAACATCACAGGATATAACCAATAGCCAAAGTCTACAGAACATCGAGCAAAAATACGGATTTTTAAGCCCCAAAAACAAATTTTGCTTTCTGGAAAATCTGGGCAGAAAAGTCATATTGTAAAAATCCCAAAATACCCATCAAAGAAAACTGCAGGATGCAGATCCCCCAACTAAGTTAAAACGGCCGCGGAACCGCGGCGCTTTAGTCGAGTTGGGGGGTCAAATTTCTCCAGTTTTCTAACAAAAGCCTGAGCCGATTTTTAGTGCATGATTTATTAATTTTTGAACAGAAAAAAAAATCGGCAGAAACTTGAAATATCCGGGGTGTTTTGCGGTTTTTCGTCCGGTCGAAATTCTAAACACTTTGCTAACATGCTAGGGTGTGTTTTGTTAGGCTCTGATACCACTGTTAGGTCTACGTTACCTATCCCGGTACTTTCGGGGTTGCGGAAACGGTAAAACAAAAATTTTTCTAGACTTGGTAACATGGACTGTAAAAGCCGGATCTTTACTAAACAACATACTAGCATCCTAACTAGAGATTTATCTACTCGGTTAGGGGTTATACCTCAACTTGATCTCCTTCTCTTCTTGTTGTTCTTCTCCTTGCTTGCTCCGAGGGTTGATCCGAACTTTGGTCACCTCCGTGGCCTCCTTGAGTCGATGACGATCCACCCGAGAGATATACACCGAGCTCCACCTCGAGCCGAGGTAACTAGAGCAAAGAGATTGCTAATCTAGAAGCCCTAGGTTGTGTAGAAGTGATAAAGGGATGTTTTTTTCTTTGTGGGATCTTTATCTCTCAACACATGAGATCAAAAGATGAATCAAGAGGAGGAAGAAGGAGAAGGAGCTAGCAACCATGGTTCATTTCTTTTTTCTTCTCACTTGAAAAAAACAAGAGAGAGAATGAGAAAGAAATTATGATCCAAAGAAAAGTAACCATGGTTTCAATAATGTAAAAACAACATCATTACTAATCCCATCAAGATAAAGTTTGATGGCTACATTGAAATGACCATTATCATAATCCAAAAGGAAAAAGAAAAAGAAAAGAAGAGTGTAGATCCCTCTTGAAAGTCAATGGTCAACACGGTCAACCGGTCAACAAAGTCAAGAGAGGTCAACGGGGTCAAATGGTCAATGCAATTAGCCATCATAAAATTATCACTAAAAGGATTAGTAAATGATGTCCGTGGCTCATAATGGTTTTGACCAAACGAACAATCAAAAAACCCTAATGAGTCCGCCTCAAAATGGTTTTGACCGAATCAACTGTCAAAACCCTAATGAGACAGCCACATAACGGTTTTGGCCGAACCAACTGCCAAAACCCTAATGAGGCACCTCCTCTTTCATCGCTCCGGAAAACTGTGCATACACACCTGGATCCGTATTCCGTAGAATGCGGATGCACAGAAGACAAAACAAATCCATCCGTGCAATACAAGGATCCGGCTTAAACCAAAACCCACTAGCACTGCCTGCCCGAACACAACACGCACACAAGTGTACGTAAGTGATCGCAGCCCTGCCGTAAAACCATACGGCTTCTACACGTTTCGCTCAGTGCAGGGAAACTCTCTGTGTGGGACTCTAAAGTCTCGACACTACGCTGGCAGTGTGTTTAACCACAGGCCGCAAGCGCCACTAGCTGTACGTAACGGTCCCTAGGTAGATATCGATAAGAAGGCCGATGAGGTGAACCCATCCGAACTCCTACTGAGCCTGTATGTGACAATCTCCGTACAGTCCGGTCTGTTCGTCTGATACATCGCATGGCGGGCCTAGAGGGTGGTAAACGTCAGTCCCCTAATAGCGGTACAAGTCGTGTCGGAGTGAAGCCCATTACACCCTGAGATAACACTGGAAACCTACCAGTATATCTCGCTTGCCCTGGCCAGGGACTATTCGTGTAATGGGTCTCCTAGACACAGCGCGATGTCAACCACCAATACCGGGAGAGACGAATCCTGTCTAACCGTCACTGCCTCCAAGTGCTTCGGGACTGCACCCAACTACTACCTGTTTGCACGACTCAGTAGAGCCGTGGTAGGGTAGTAATCAAACAACAGTAGGAACACACTCGAGGCGAAATGACAGTGTCAAGTCAGCGGACTAAGCTGTACTCATGTCACCTGGGAACTGATAACTGATGATAGGTATAATACCAACCATCAATTCCCGACGAGTCCTGTCCAGTGTACTCGTAACCTAAAGAGCACCCGCATACTATCTCAAGTACGACGTACTGACGGCTGTGGGACAGACCGTCTCCCGTGCTGGGATGAGAAGCGCATACGCTAGTCTACTCCGGAGTATCGATGCCCTGTCTCGATAATCCCACGACTAGGGACGTGTATAAGAATGTGCTTGTGGATTACCCAGCCCCCACGAGTGTGATCACCATCACAACGCCGGTAATCAAGCAAAGATCCTAAGGGCTCTACTAATGCGTATAGGTGATACAATAAAGAAACACACATGTACACATTAAAGCAGAGACAAACCAAGTAGCATACTACTATATTAAGCAAGATTGTCTATACAACTATGAATATCCCAAGCTTCCATCAAGTAATATACATACTAGTATGATACAGTAATGGCCTCTAGGGCATATACACTAACAGATTCAACCCTTCAGAAAAAACAACCAAAGTTCATACTTTGTTGGTGTATAAGGATTCCATCTCAGATCGTTAAGCATACAGCCATTCTTACAGAGTCCCACTCCTGATGGCCAGCTCGAAACTAGTTGGGTCATCATCTCATGATGCAATCCTCGCTCCCACTGTCATAGAGAAACCAAAGTATCTCTCAGGTGGGTGAGGAACCGTGCTAGTCGGCGGAGAGGCTGAAGTTCGTTGGAAACTATTGAATTCTTTGGTTCTACCAAATCATCAGCTGTAGTTTGTATAGCTGGAACTCCTTCCAGTTCTACCTCATGTCCACTAATTTCTTCACAAGAAATTCCCTTTCATAAAGGTGGCATGCTGAGAAACAAAACATCTTTTGTTCCCCGATAAGGTAGAAGATATTCCCTTACGTATGCTTGGGATATCCAACAAACTTCTACAGAACTGACTTTGCCTCGAGCTTGTCCGGATTTCGCTTTTAGACATAGGCCGGACAACCCCAAATCTTAACAAACTTAAGATATGGGCTCTTCCCTTCCCATATCTCATATGAAGTGGTAGGTAACTGATTTGATCGGAACCCTATTCAATAGGTATGCAACTTCTCCAGTGCATAACTCCCAAAATGAAATAGGTAACTCAGTAGTACTCATCATAGAGCACACCTTATCACATAGGGTGTGATTGCTCCACCCCGATACACCGACGTGTTGTGGTGTATACGGAGGAGTAATGCTGAGAAAGAATCTCATTCTCCTTTAGAATAATCCAGGAATTCCGTGCTCAAGTATTCTCCTCCTTGATCACATCAAAGGACATAATACTTATACCCGTTTTGGTTCTCTACTTTCTAACTTATATTCTGTGAATATCTCAAAAGCTTCGGACTTGTGTTTCTACAGGAACATATGCCTGAATCTTGAGAGATTATCAGAGAATGTAATGAAGTACTAAGAACCGGTCTTGGTATGTATAGACATGGGACCTTCATACATCAGTATGTATCAATCCCAAGAGTTCACTAACTCTTTCTCTGCTTCCAATAAACAGAGCTATGGTCATCTTATCTCTGTGACATGACCGGCAAGTTTCACAAGATGTAAATTCAAACGAATTTAAATATCCATCTATATGTAACTTTAGCTAGTCGGGTCGCATTGATATGACCTAGTCTACAATACCTCAAGAAGGATTCGTTCATTTCTGAA
This sequence comes from Agapanthus africanus, assembly GCA_030015575.1. NCBI lineage: Eukaryota > Viridiplantae > Streptophyta > Magnoliopsida > Asparagales > Amaryllidaceae > Agapanthus > Agapanthus africanus. The sequence goes on from JASDDO010000018.1 coordinate 110,625,915, forward strand.
CTCTTCCTCTTGTGTATGTTCTGTATACTAAGAACTATAGTTTGATTTAGAACGTCTATGCTTTTAGATAACGTGCCTGAACCGATCAACTCTTGATATAGAAAATGTGCAAAAAATTATCCAACAATACAAAATTATATCCTTTCTTTACTAATAAAGAGACTGATATGATGTTGTATATCAGGTTCGGTATCTAATAACATTCGTTCAGAATCAATGTATTCTGGTAATACAGGGTGATAGTGTCCAACAGACTTGGCTGCAACACTTGCACCGTTTTCTATCTCATGAAACTTATCACCCGTTCTCAGTTCTCTACCTATCTGTAGACCATGTAACAGATTACATATGCGGGATTCTGATCCGGTATCTCATACCCAGGACGTAAAGGATACTGAGAAACAGTTCTCTGTAATGAACACACCCGAAGATAATGCATCAGCATGCACTTTCTTCGTTTGGGCGGCACGGGAATTCTAGTAATCCCCAATTTCCTGCTCTGTCTTATAACAATTATAAGTTGGAGCGGGACCAACGTTCCTCAGCTCAGTATAACAAGCGGGTTCGGTCAATACATCCGTATTATTATCTTGATTATGGCATGATATGGTCGCTACCTGGAGAGAGAGAGAAGAAAACACTTTAGCGTATGCTCTTGCAAGATCAGATTGGTTATTATTTTATCTAATCAGGATAGCTCCTACTGTTTTTATCAAATCTTCCTTCAAACCCTAAAAGAAAAGACTAGCTGGGATTAATTACACCCTACAACTTCGCCAATCTTTCAGCCAGGTCAGTGTCGGTACTTTGAGGGAGGTTCCCCGTGCTTTCGCACGGACATAATTAAAGTAAATCTCGTTTTCCCATAGGCGTAACCCCGTTGACACCTTTCTAGACACCTACTTGATCGGCTAATTGTAATGTGTAAAACTCTCCCAGGAGTAACAATTACTCGTAGTGGGTATCGGAATCCAACTATCTCATAGAAGGTATGCAATCTCATTGCAAATTTCAACACTTGAAATTCCCGATAATTTTGCCTCTAACCTCCTATGACCTTGACAAAGGCCAACAAACCATAGGATGCTAGTCAAGTTCAACCCGTCATTTCTTGATTGAATTAAACCTACCAGCACGAACCTTGACAAAGGCCAACAAGGTCGTACGACTACCCTAACCCAATCTGCATCATATGCATAAGCAGATAAGCACTAGTCAGGTACCGCACACTACGCCTTGACAAAGGCCAACAAACGCAGCACGAATACTAACTACTACTTATCTGAAATGACGGAGGGCTACGATAGGTTTTTCTGAAAACCTATTGCATAATGAACTTGATATCGTTGTAGAATCAAATGATTTTAAAATGGAGTGTTTTTTAGGCTTTTACTAGTTTTGCTAAAGAGGTCACTCCCGGTGAAGGGATCTCGGCTCTTTCCTCGTCGAATGAGGTGCAGGATATATCATATATATCACTGTGCAAAGCAAGAACTAGAAAAGCAATCAAAAGACAAAACCGAGGGTGAAGCATCTACCAGTCATTGCTAAAGGGGTCACTCCCAGTGAAGGGATCTCGGCCTTTTCCTTATCGAATAAGGTGCAGAATGTTCTACAAGGAACACCGCGATGCAAAGCAAGACTGTAGCTACCAGTTTTGAAAATTCGATTCCACAACATCTTTTAGGTTTCTTTTCTTTCATTAATCATATTAATGAAGTCCTATCATTTAAGTCACCTAAACATCACAGATAAATACGACGTACACTTATGCCATCCGCATTCGCCTCGATGTCCCCTCGTGCACCGTTAGGTTAGGTAACTAACGGCAGAGTGGGGCAGGGCTAGCGCGGGTGTAAAACATAAGTAACATCTATATAATATATCATATATACTATATACAGTATTTATCACAACATATCAAATGATCACATCACAGATATCGCAGCAGAAGAAACATATGAAACATTGGATATACTAGGACGTCCGTGTTTTATCTTAAGCCTCTATAAAACACGGATTCTACGGTCGCGATGAATAGCCAAACCCACACCCCTAGACCCCTACGAGAGCGGCAAGCAACCCTACCAATTCTAGAGTTAGGAGACCCGGACTCGACTCCTCGAGTTGGTCTCCCACTGGACCTTAAAACCCGGTTACTTGTGCTCTCCTCCTTGGGTCTACCTAATGCGGAAAAAGTAAATAATATACAAATGGTGACATCAACCTCATCCCGGAAGTGCCCCAATAAAAGAATATTACATACATTTAATATTACATGAATGAAAATAAAAACCCTCATCTTACATAATGTAGGGTTCCAAGGCACTCTAGTGAGGTCTCCCAAGCCATCAACCATGGCAATTTCAAAAATATGGTGCCTACAAACCCTAAACTACGGATCGATAACTAGATGTCTAGGCGAAAAAGAACTAGTTAACACTTAACTATTGGGAATACGGAAATACAACCTTTGTAGATCCGGTCCTCCACCTCCACGGCTCCGCAACAAGGTCATCTCCGCTGTCCAAATCAAATCCGGGCTCTAGGATCGGCTTCGTCGGAGAATGGGCAAGCTAGGTCGTCGATGTCCATGCCGAAGATGATCTACGTCGAGGCATCGCTAGATCAAGCTCACAACTTCACCAAGTCATGAAACTTGTGAAGTAAACACACTCTACTACTTGGCAAGAGGTAGAGGATGAAGAAATAGGAGTTGGGTTAACTTTAGAATTGGATTTCTCACTCAAAACATCAATCCACCATTGATGACCTCAAGCTTCTTCACTTGAAGCAAGAAGAAGAAGAAGGAAAAATGTTATGATAAGAATTGTAAAAGAAAAGAAAATGAATTCTTATCATAATTTTAACTAGAGTCAAGTGTAGAGAATGAATCATGGTTAGTGGGAATGGTTAGGGTTAAGGATGAGATAAGAATGGTTGACTTGAACAAAGCTTCATGAAGCTTCAACTAAAGAACAAAATTAGCCACCATTCTTTTCTCTTTTCTTTTATTCATTTATCAAAAATAAAAAGATAATTAAATAAGATAAATGAATAATAAATAATAAACCCTAACCATTTCATTAACCAAGGTTTAATCTTTACACTTGAACCCTAGCATGACATGTATCATCAAACATGATACAATCAAGTGCACAAAAGTATATCGCATATACAATGCGCCCATCCGAGTGAGAAAATCCATCTTAAGTAAACCGATACTAGTTGATGCAAAGTAATATATCAAATATATAAATATGCATTAAATCATTAAATCAACACTTGATTCAATGACCCGGTCATGTCGCACACAACCGACTAGTATACAATGTATCGGCTTATCGAATCAACGCTTGAATTGATAACTAGGTTATATCGCATACAACCATTCGATACATTCATCGCGAGAATAGAATACGGTATCACATACACGCATTGTTCTCGGTCCCGCACATATCTCATATGCGCTCCTATTTCGTTTCGCTTGAGCCAGGAAACCTCTGTGTAGGACTCTAAAGACTCGTCAATACGCCGGCAGCAGGTGAAGATCATATCAAACACCCACAAGCCGCAAGCGGTCTGCTAAACGTAACGGCCACCCGGGTATTGAGCGATCTGAAGATCGACGAGCAAGCCCGCTCACACTCCAGTGAATCCGACCAGTAACACTACCGTACAGTCCGGTCTGATCGTCTGATATGTCGCATATCTCGCCTAGGGGTGGTAGACGTCAGACCCCAATAGCTCAATAAGTCGTGTCGATATGAGGTCTATAGCTGTTCGAGAAACTACTGGTAACACTTACCAGTAAATCTCAGCAACCCTGGCCAGGGATTTCCTGTTATAGCCAATCGAACACAGCGCAACATCAACCCCCATATACCGGGAGAGACGAATCCCCTCCTATTGCTCATTGCCTCCATGTGACTCGGGACTGTACCCAAAAACCACCGTTTTGCACGCCCTCTTGGACGTGGTAAGATGGAAATCAAAGCACAGTGGGAACCACACAAGACTCTATGACGATCTCGGGTCAACAGACTACTCTGTACCAGTGTCACCAGAGAACTGCCATCTGACGTGAGGTATAATACCATCTGGGAGTTCTCGGCGAGTCCGTCCAGTGTACCCAGTCTCTACTGAGCACCCGTATATCTCCTCTGATGTCAAACACCGATGGATATGGGATCATCCATCGCCCATCTGTATGGATCGAGAAGGTATACGCTAGTCTACTCTGGTATATCGATGCCCCGTCTCGATACACCCACGACTAGGGACTTTGAAGGATGTACTTATGGACTACAATGTCCTCACTAGTATGATCCGCATCATAGTCCAGGTAGTCAAGTACAGATCCTAAGGGCTTTACCAACATGTAACAGATAGACAATCAGTATACACGTTAAGGTAAAGATCAACCAGATAGCATACTATCATGTCGAGCAAGAAAGTCCTCCCTATATATGACCCAGCATCCACTACAATATACATCCTATGTATAGTAATGGCCTCTAGGGCATACATATAACTAACAATCTCCCACTTGCACTAGGGCCATCTGTAGCAGTGGTTTGAAGTATCTCATACTCAACCATCCCATAAAAGTGTCTCTCTCTGGGAACAGGCCTTTGTGAGTGGATCCGCTGTGTTGTCCTCTGAGTCTACTCTCCTAACCTCGATCTCCCTGGAGATCAACCATCTCCATGATCAAGTGATACTGCCTTAGAATATGTCTGGATCACTGATGGGACCGGCGTTCCTTGGCATAAGCCACAACTCCATTGTCACACAATGGGAGGAACATAGTTCATCTCATGAACCATTATACATCCAAACAGCCTCTTTGGTAGCATCTTAAGTAGCGATGTATCCTGCCTTTTTCGTCTAGTATGTCACGGTATCTATCTTGGAACTCTTCCAACATACCGTCCCTTTACTGAGGGTAAAGACAATGCCTGCGACTGACATTCAGTCGTCTTTATCACCCTGGAACCCTTCCAGTGATTCTCCCCAGGATCGGCTGATACCATCTCACTACAACTAGTGAGAATCCTAACATCCAATTAAGTCTATCTCATAGATCTAAAACTCAGGATTTAGGAGGTATCATTTTGATCCTATGTGGAGAATCCTTGTGATAACCGGAGATTGATCGAGCGTAGCATAGGAAACTCCTTCCCCATCAAGAGTATGTCATCCACGTACTCTACGAGGATTGTCATCATACTCCCTACTACCTTTTTGTTTATACAAGGTTCATCTACCATTTTGATGATGTCAACTTCTTTGACTAATCCATCAAAATAGATGTTCCAACTCCGCGATGCCTGCTTTATCCTATAAAACATCTTGCACACGTTTCCACTGCTCCCACTGTCTACGAGGCCCTCTGGCTGTGTACTTATAGACGCACTCTTCTAAATCATCATTTAGAAAAGCAGTCAAGACACCCAACCACCAGAGATCGTAGTCATGGTATGCAGCCGTGGTAAGTAGGATCTGGATGGACTTAAGCATAGCTACTTGAAAATGTTCATCATTATCCACGCCTGGTCGATGACGAAAAGCTTTAACAAGTCTAGCTTTGAAAGTCTCAACTTTTCCATTTACACCAAGTAATCTTCTCAAGATATACTTGCTCCTGATGGGGATTTAACCCTTCAGATATTGCAACCAAAGTCCATACTTTGTTTGTGTATAAGGATTCCATCTCAGATCGCTAAGCATCCAGCCATTCTTACAGAGTCTTACTCCTGATGGCCAGCTCGAAACTAGTTGGGTCATCATCTCATGATGCAATCCTCGCTCCCACTGTCATAGAGAAAACGAAGTATCTCTCAGGTGGGTGAGGAACCCTACAAGATCGGCGGAGAGGCTGAGGTTCGTTGGTAACTATCGAATCCTTTGGTTCTTTCAAATCATCAGCTGCAGTTTGTATAGCTGGAACCTTTCCAGTTCTACATTACAGTCCTTGCCTCGAGCTTGTCCGGATCATACTTTTAGACATAGGCCGGACAACCTCAAATCTTAACTAACTTAAGACATGGGCTCTTCCCATTCCATATCACATATGAAGTGGTAGGCAACTGATTTGATTGGAACCCTATTCGATAGGTATGCAGCTTCTCAAGTGCATAACTCCCAAAAGGAAATAGGTAACTCAGCAGTACTCATCATAGAGCACACCATATCAAATAGGGTGTATCTACTCCGCCCCGATATACCATCGTGCTATGGTATATACGGAGGAGTAATGCTGAGAGAGAATCTCATTCCCCTTTAAAATGGTCCAGGAATTCCGTGCTCAAGTATTCTCCTCCTTGATCACATCAAAGGACATAATACTTATACCCTTATTTTGGTTCTCTACTTCTAACTTATATTCTGTGAATATCTCAAAAGGTTCGGACTTGTGTTTCAACAGGAACATAAGTCTGAAACTCGAAAGATCATCAGAGAACGTAATGAAGTATAAAGAACCATTCCTGGCATGTGTAGACAGGGGACCTTACATACATCAACATGTATCATCCCAAGAGTTTAGTAACTCTTTCTCTGTTTCCAATAAACAGAGCTGTGGTCATCTTATCTTTGTGACATGACTGGCGAGTTTCACAAGATGCAAATTCAAACTAATTTAAATATGCATCTAAATGTAACTCTAGCCAGTCGGGTCGCATTGATCTGACCTAGTCTATAATACCTCAAGAAGGATTCGTTCATTTCTGAACTCTTCCTCTTGTGTGTGTTCCGTATACTAAGAACTGTAGTTTGATTTAGAACATTAATGCTTTTAGATAACGTGCCTGATCCGATCAACTTTTGATATAGGAAATGTTCAAAACATTATCCAACAATACAAAATTATATCCTTTCTTTACAGATAAAGAGACTGATATGATTTTGTATATCAGGTTCGGTATCTAATAACATTCGTTCAGAATCAATGTATTGTTAATACAGGGTGACAGTGACCGACAGACTTGGCTGCAACACTTGCCCCGTTTTCTGCCTCATGAAACTTATCACCCGTTCTCAGTTCTCTACCTGTCTGTAGCCCTATGTAACAGATTACATATCTGGGATCCTGATCTGGTATCACATACCCAGGACGTAAAGGATACTGAGAAACAGTTCTTTGTAATGAACACACCCGAAGATGATGCATCAGCATGCACTCTCTTCGTTTGGGCGGCACGGGAATTCTGGTAATCCCCAATTTCCTGCTCTGTCTTATAACATTTATAAGTTGTAGCGGGACCAACGTTCCCCAGCTCAGTATTACAAGCGGGTTCGGTCAATAATCCGTATTATTATCTTGATTAAGGCGTGATATGGTCGCTACCTGGAGAGAGAGAGAAGAAAACACTCAGCGTGCGCTCTGTCAAGAATAGATTGGTTATTATTTTATCTAATCAGGATGGCTCCCACTGCTTTTTATCAAATCTTCCTTCAAACCCTAAAAGGAAAGACTAGCCGGGATTAATTACACACTACAAGTTCGCCAATCTTTCAGCCAGGCCAGTGTCGGTACTTTGAGGGAGGTCCCCCGTGCTTTCGCACGAACCTAATTAATGTAAACCTCGTTTTCCCAGAGGCGTAACCCCGTTAACACCTTTCTAGACACCTACTTGATCGGCTAATTGTAATGTATAAAACTCTTCCAGGAGTAACTCTTACTCGCAGCGGGTATCGGGATCCAACTATCTCATAGAAGGTATGCAATCTCATTGCAAATTTCAACACTTGAAATTCCCGATAATGTTTTGCCCCTAACGTGCTATGACCTTGACGAAAGCCAACAAACCATAGCCCGCTAGTCAAGTTCAACCCGTACATTTCTTGATCGAATTAAACCCACCCGCACGACCCTTGACGAAAGCCAACAAAGCCGCACGACTACCCTAATCCAATCGCATCGTATGCTGGCAGATAAGCAGCATATAGCTACCGCACACTGCACCTTGACGAAAGCCAACAAATGCAGCACGAATACTATATACAACTTATCTGAAATGACGGAGGGCTACGACAGGTTTTTCTGAAAACCTATTGCGTGATGAACTTGATATCGTTGTAGGATCGAATGAATTTTGAAATGGAGTGTTTTTGAGGCTTTTCTAGTTTTACTAAAGGAGTCACTCCCGGTGAAGGGATCGTCGGTCCTTTCCTCGTCGAATGAGGTACGGGATATATCATATATATCACTGTGCAAAGCAAAAATACTTAAAAGCAATCAAAAGACAAACCGAGTGTGTAGCATCTGCCAGTTATTGCTAAAGGAGTCACTCCCGGTGAAGGGATCTCGGTCCTTTCCTCATCGAATAAGGTGCAGGATATATCACATATACCGCTGTGCAAAGCAAGAACTGTAGCTACCTGTTTTATTTTGAAATTCGATTCTACAACATCTTAGGTTTCTTTTATTTTCATTAATCACATTAATGAAGTCCCATCATTTAAGTACCTAATCATCACAGATAAATACGACGTACACTTATGCCATCCGCATTCGCCTCGATGTCCCCTCGTGCACTGTTAGGTTAGGTAACTAACGGCAGAGCGGGGCAGGGCTAGCGTGGGTGTAAAACATAAGTAACGCCTATATAATATATCATATATACTATATACTGTATCTATTACAGAACATCACATGATCACATCACAGATATCGCAGCAGAAGAATCATATGAAATATTGGATATACTAGGACGTCCGTGTTTTCAATACGAGCCAGTATAAAACACGGATTCCACGGTCGTGATGAATAGCCAAACCCACACCCCTAGACCCCTACGAGAGCGGCAAGTAACCCTGCCAATTCTAGAGTTAGGAGACCCGGACTCGACTCCTCGAGTTGGTCTCCCACTGGACTCCAGAACCCGGGTACTTGTGCCCTCCTCCTTAGGTCTATCCTAGTGCAGAAAAGTAAATAATATACAACAGGTGACAACTCCCGCAACCTGGAAGCGCCCCAATAAAAGAATATTACATACAAGTTTTTACATGAATGAAAATGAAAAACACTCATCTCACATAAAAACCCCCGGCTATTCAAACACGACGATCCAATATAACATATCCAGCAACACATAACATCACATGTCATCAACGTAAGTAAATATGTCCATCCCAATTGTCGTTGACATATAGCAACGAAACCGGCGATATCACATATTACACTTACGGTCACAGAAAAGAAAGTGTAAAACTACAACAGTTGGAATCCGCAACCACCTCAGACATCGCATGCCTGACCAAATGAATTCTTTAGACATCGCATGCCTAACAATTATAAACCCCGCATTCTAGTCTCAAAATCGAAAACTCTTTTCAATATCTAGTCGGTCAATTCAACAAGATTCCCGACAGTCTGATCGAATGCTCGTCGCAAACTTCAGTAGGCGGCTGCAACCCCTATACCGTCGACGAAGTGCACCAAGGCGGAACACCGCTACCGCGAGCACCCGGAGGGATGCTTTCGGCGACGGGGTTCTCCTACAGTCACTTGGTCGGGGCTATGGAGTGAGGCTGTCTATTAAGTTTACCCGGCGAGTATCCGCGTACGCTACGTGATTGCGACGGACTTTTGATCACATCAAAATTCCGTGGCAACCGATCAAGTGAGACTAAACTGCTATGTTTATAACATTCATTCAGTTATCACATAACTATTTGTGAATTCCAATTATTGTATCCCATTCCGGATAAACAGAAAATGTTAAACTTTCCGATCGAACAATCGAACACCCAAGTTTTCCCGAAACTGATCAACACATGAAACAAGTATAACAACATTCCGTTCGTGCCTCAGTACCAACGGTCCAGCCGTAGAAGGGTCAAGCCAACGCCTCACATGTGGCACGCCGTACTGCCCCAAACCCGAAGGTTCAAAGGGCAGTTCAAGACGGTCACATAATCGAGTTAAGGTTTGTGTCTTCTAGAGGGACCATCGCGTTACTTGCACTACTTAGAACGTCGTTAAACTACGGAAAAATCCAACACTTGGAAATTTCCCGACAAGGGAAAAGTTGGGTATTTATATCCGGTCGAACTTTTTAACATATTCTAAAATTTATCCGGAAAGCCACATAGACAAAATTTGATACCCCGATCGAAACACCGAATCCCCAAAACAACTGCAGAAAATTCAACTCTTGAATAAAATTTCAAAACATCCAGAGAACTCAGAACCAGAAACAATGAATTACAGTGTAAAAATTTGGGGCTGACGTCATCAATGTGCGGCTGATCCGCCGCAGAATGCAGGTATCTGCCGCTCTTCCCCGCTATGATGAACAGTTCATGACCCCAATTTTCCACCGTAATTCTTATATTTTTCTACTCAGTTCTCTGCATATTTTTAATTTGGAAAAATCACTGTTTTTGAAAAAAGTACAGAGAGCAATTTCCCGGGTGAGGTTTCGGTTCGATCGGACTTCAAATCGCGTCTAGACTTCGCCTAAGGCTCTAGCTAGGCTCTGATACCACTGTAGGGTTTCTAGGCACTCTAGTGAGGTCTCCCAAGCCATCAACCATGGCAATTTCAAAAATATGGTGCCTACAAACCCTAAACTACGGATCGATAACTAGATGTCTAGGCGAAAAAGAACTAGTTAACACTTAACTATTGGGAATACGGAAATACAACCTTTGTAGATCCGGTCCTCCACCTCCACGGCTCCGCAACGAGGTCGTCTCCGCTGTCCAAATCAAATCCGGGCTCTAGGATCGGCTTCGTCGGAGAATGGGCAAGCTAGGTCGTCGATGTCCATGCCGAAGATGATCTACGTCGAGGCATCGCTAGATCAAGCTCACAACTTCACCAAGTCATGAAACTTGTGAAGTAAACACACTCTACTACTTGGCAAGAGGTAGAGGATGAAGAAATAGGAGTTGGGTTAACTTTAGAATTGGATTTCTCACTCAAAACATCAATCCACCATTGATGACCTCAAGCTTCTTCACTTGAAGCAAGGAAGAAGAAGAAGGAAAAATGTTATGATAAGAATTGTAAAAGAAAAGAAAATGAATTCTTATCATAATTTTAACTAGAGTCAAGTGTAGAGAATGAATCATGGTTAGTGGGAATGGTTAGGGTTAAGGATGAGATAAGAATGGTTGACTTGAACAAAGCTTCATGAAGCTTCAACTAAAGAACAAAATTAGCCACCATTCTTTTCTCTTTTCTTTTATTCATTTATCAAAAATAAAAAGATAATTAAATAAGATAAATGAATAATAAATAATAAACCCTAACCATTTCATTAACCAAGGTTTAATCTTTACACTTGAACCCTAGCATGACATGTATCATCAAACATGATACAATCAAGTGCACAAAAGTATATCGCATATACAATGCGCCCATCCGAGTGAGAAAATCCATCTTAAGTAAACCGATACTAGTTGATGCAAAGTAATATATCAAATATATAAATATGCATTAAATCATTAAATCAACACTTGATTCAATGACCCGGTCATGTCGCACACAACCGACTAGTATACAATGTATCGGCTTATCGAATCAACGCTTGAATTGATAACTAGGTTATATCGCATACAACCATTCGATACATTCATCGCGAGAATAGAATACGGTATCACATACACGCATTGTTCTCGGTCCCGCACATATCTCATATGCGCTCCTATTTCGTTTCGCTTGAGCCAGGAAACCTCTGTGTAGGACTCTAAAGACTCGTCAATACGCCGGCAGCAGGTGAAGATCATATCAAACACCCACAAGCCGCAAGCGGTCTGCTAAACGTAACGGCCACCCGGGTATTGAGCGATCTGAAGATCGACGAGCAAGCCCGCTCACACTCCAGTGAATCCGACCAGTAACACTACCGTACAGTCCGGTCTGATCGTCTGATATGTCGCATATCTCGCCTAGGGGTGGTAGACGTCAGACCCCAATAGCTCAATAAGTCGTGTCGATATGAGGTCTATAGCTGTTCGAGAAACTACTGGTAACACTTACCAGTAAATCTCAGCAACCCTGGCCAGGGATTTCCTGTTATAGCCAATCGAACACAGCGCAACATCAACCCCCATATACCGGGAGAGACGAATCCCCTCCTATCGCTCATTGCCTCCATGTGACTCGGGACTGTACCCAAAAACCACCGTTTTGCACGCCCTCTTGGATGTGGTAAGATGGAAATCAAAGCACAGTGGGAACCACACAAGACTCTATGACGATCTCGGGTCAACAGACTACTCTGTACCAGTGTCACCAGAGAACTGCCATCTGACGTGAGGTATAATACCATCTGGGAGTTCTCGGCGAGTCCGTCCAGTGTACCCAGTCTCTACTGAGCACCCGTATATCTCCTCTGATGTCAAACACCGATGGATATGGGATCATCCATCGCCCATCTGTATGGATCGAGAAGGTATACGCTAGTCTACTCTGGTATATCGATGCCCCGTCTCGATACACCCACGACTAGGGACTTTGAAGGATGTACTTATGGACTACCATGTCCCCACTAGTATGATCCGCATCATAGTCCAGGTAGTCAAGTACAGATCCTAAGGGCTTTACCAACATGTAACAGAGAGACAATCAGTATACACGTTAAGGTAAAGATCAACCAGATAGCATACTATCATGTCGAGCAAGAAAGTCCTCCCTATATATGTCCCAGCATCCACTACAATATACATCCTATGTATAGTAATGGCCTCTAGGGCATACATATAACTAACACATAAAACCCCCGGCTATTCAAAACGTGACGATCCAATATAACATATCCAGCAACACATAACATCACATGTCATCAACGTAAGTAAATATGCGCATCCTAATTGTCCCTGACATATAGCAAAGAAACCGGCGATATCACATATTACACTTACGGTCGTAGAAAAGAAAGTGTAAAACTACAACAGATGGAATCCACAAGTAGTTATGAGATAACTAATTTGAATGTTATAAACATAGCAGTTTAGTCTCAAAGGATCGGTTGCCACAGAATTTTGATGCGATCAAAAGTCCGTTGCGATCACGTAGCGTTCGCGGATACTCGCCGGGTAAACTTAATAGACAGCCATGCCCCATAGCCCCGACCAAGTGACTATAGGAGAACAGTGAAAAACGATGACGTCATCCGTACGGACCGCCGCGGAACCGCGGCAGTACCCTGCTAGGGCCGCGGATCCGCGGCAGTACTGTTTGATTTGACAATTTGGTTTTCACAGTAATTCCCTTTGCTGCTTATATATTCTCTGATACCACTATTGTATGACATTCCAGATAAATAGACAATGTTAAACTTTCCGATCGAATGATCAAACACCCAAGTTTTCCCAAATAGTTCTCAACACTTGAGGGGAGTTTAAAAACATCCATCACATGTCACAGTACCAATGGTCCAGCCGTAGAAGGGTCAAACTGTTGGAGATAGTGCCCTCAGAGTCAATTATTGGATCACAGGCACGTGATTGCAATGATTGAGAGAGGACCTATCCCGGTAGGGCAGTCTTACTCAAGATGATAGTATGCTATCTGGTTTATCTTTATCATCGTGTACTGGTTTAGGTGACCTTACAGGTCGCTATTAAACGTTGATATAGCCCCTAGGATTCTTGCTTGACTGCCAGCAGTATGAGGGCGATCATATACGTGGGAGCTGGTAGTCTATAAGCACATCCTTAAAAGGTCCCTAATCATAGGAGTTTCGAGACAGGGCATCGATACTCCAGAGTAGACTAGTGTATACAGTCGAGACCCCAACGAGGGGCGGTGGCCAGTCTCACAAGCCACTGGTGTCAGTTGGTTCACCTAAGATGTATACAGGTGCTCATTGGGTTATGAGTACACCGGACAGGACTCGCCGGGAACCTGCTAGTTGGTCTTATACCTGACGTCAGATAGCAGTTCCCTGGTGACATGTGTACAGGTTAGTTCATCGACCTGAGATCGTCATTTGTCTCATATGAGTTCCCACTGTGCTTTGATTACTACCCAACTACGCTCAAAGGAGAAGTGCAAACAGGTTTTAGTTGGGTACAGTCCCGAGCCACATGGAGGCAGTGAGTGGATCTTCAGGGGTTCGTCTCTCCCGGTATTGGGGGTGAGGTCGCGCTATGTCTAGGAGAGCCATTACATGAAGTCCTTGGCCAAGGCAGGAGATTTACTGGTAGGTATTCCAGTAGTATCTCAGGGTGTTCTGGGCTATACTCCGACACGACTTGGACCGCTTTTAGGGGTCTGACTTTTACCAACCCCCTAGGCCCGCCATGCGATGCTCATAGACGAACGGACCGGACTGTACGGATAATGTCACTGACAAGCTCAGTAGGGTGTCAGGATGAGTTCGATTATCGACGTTCCTTTTGGTCAATACCTGGTAGCCCGTCACGTATTGGCTAATACCTCTGACGTGCTAGTGGTTAAATCCACAACCAAAGTATTGACGAGTCTTTAGAGTCCCCCAAAGAACAGTTTCTCAAGTTTTGGGCGAAACGCTGTAGAGGCCGTATGGAGATATGGCAGGGTTCGATCAGATACGTGCGGTATTGCACGGATCGTGATCGGACGAATTTTACCAGCGGGCTTTGTTTTAAGCCGGATCCTAGTATTGTACAGTGTAGATTTTGTCTCTTTGCATTTGTATTCAGTCGTAATACAAATGCAGGTATATATATACAGTCGCGGGGTTTTCCTGTAATTTATTACGGGATCAGTTTTCTGAAGTTGCCAGTTTGCACTCCGTTCCGGCCAGTTTTCCTTTTTTCCTTCACGGCTGGACTTTTCCGATGGAGGGGGTTATTTGCAGTTGTGCAAATTATCTTTGTGGGGGGTGTTATTTGCATTTGTGGATTCATGATGAGATTCTTTTTCCATCCACGCACTTGCATTAAATGAGATTAGAAAGGATTAGAAATTGATATGATATTGTTATTATCATATTTGGTTATGGTCACCCTTTGCCTTTACTACTCTCACCTCCCATCATGTATTATTCTTTTTCTCTCCACCATTCTATCATTGAGGGCCGGCCACAATTTGGGTGACGGAGGGGGTTCATTTTTGATGAGGGATATTTGATCATCTCATTTTTGCATGCTACACAAATTCATCAACCTCACTCCAAAGTCCATTGCTCATTCCTCCATCACCAAGGCAACTTCACAACCCCAATTGAGACATACGATTCTACACTTCATCTACAACATTCCTTGGGCACGTCGGCTCACCAACTTCCTGTCCGAGTTGCCTCAGTCCAGAGGTGGGAGCCCGTAAAAGAACCCGGCGATGTGGTGCCCGTTTCGATGAGGAGGCGACGACCGGAGATTCCGCGAGGAGATCGGAGTGGAGACAAAGACCGAAGGACACAGATCGCTTGGTATAGCTTCTCTACTCTTATTCTAGTTTTCTAGAGTTAGGTTAATGGCCCGATCCAGGATTTTAGTGCGCGGTGGTGCCGGTTTTCTAGTTTGAAAAGTTTTTCGTTTCCGTATTCCGGCGTCAGATTGACGGCCGGGGCGCCGCCGTGCAGTTACATTGGTATCAGAGCCACGCCATTAACCTAGTCTAGCTTGCTCTAGTATGTTTAGAACTCGATCGAACAAAAATCCCAAAAACCGTATTTTCTAGTGCACAAGTTTCTGTCGAAATTTTTTTGGCTCTAAAAATTTTTCAGTACATTGCAGAAATAAGTGCAGGTAATTCTAAGCATTCTGGGAAAATTCGATGCGATGATTCCTCAGTACGACCGCGGAAACGCGGCCAAACCCCTGGTTTGGCCGCGGTTCCGCGGTGGGAAAGTGTTATCTTTGCACCAAATTTTCACAGTAGGCTTCTGACTTGAGAATAGGGTTTTTGGAATGTTCTGTTTGGGCCCAGTTTTTCTGTAAGTGCTACAGTAGTACTTGGGGCCCACTTCGGTAAATTTGATCGATCGAGAATTTTAAAAATGTTAGTTCACAGTATTTACATTATATCTGCGACCGTGAATGTCACTTGATCGGTAAATCCTGTCTATCTGCTATAGCTCTTTTAGACGGATTTGCGAACGTGACATTCACGTTGATGTTTTGTGTTGTGCTGTGATGTTGCGGATTGGTCGTGGGGGATAGCCTGGATGCAATGTTAGTACAGTTTTTTTTATATATACATTTGATATTGCGGGACGAGCGTCCGACATGTGGACTGCCGTCACTGCCTGTTTGTATATTATTCTTTTGGGGCACGACCGGGGTGAGGTCGATGTACCCGTTGTATGTATATTTTACTTTCTGTACTAGGATTTCTCCGCGGAGGGGTGCACGGATAGCCGGGTTCTAGAGGCAACGAGCCCGCATCTCATGGCGTTGAGACGGAGGGGGCTTCACTCTAGAATTGGCGGGCTATTCACCGCACTCGTAGGGGGTACAGGTTGACCCAGGAGGGGTGCCCAAGTTACCGGATTCCGTGAAGTGCTGGGTGGTCCATTCACGTCGCTGAAGGGGGCTGCCTCGCTTCAGGTTTTGGAGGGTAACTTGCCGCGCCCGTAGGGGTCTAGGATTTCATTGCACAGGCTATCCACACGACCAGGGAACGTCGGGTTTCAGTAGCGGCTCTATGAAACCCGGGGATCCCGGATATCTATATTGTTCTGTGATGCTTATTACATTTCTGTGATGTTGCATTTTATCACGCCTTAAGCGATATTATATATTGATATATATACTAGTAGATGTTGTTTTGCATCCGCGCTAGTCCAGTCCCCGCTCTGTCGTTAGTTAAGTAACCTAACGGGTGATGACGGGACCCAGTGGCGAATGCGGATGGCATATACGTATATCATTATTTTCGTTCTTTATTGGTGTGATCAATTGATGGGACTGCGTTGATTCGGATCAATGCAAGCTAAACAAACCTATTCTGATGTTGTTGGAACAATTTTTCAAAAAGCTGTTGTTGCAAGGGCGTTCTCTTTTGTTTTGCATCGTGGTATTCAGTTGGAATATCCTGCTCCTCAGTCAACGAGGCAAGGGCCGAGATCCCTTTACCGGGAGTGACCCCTTGGACAAAAGTTTGCATCAGGGCAATAACCTCACTATAGTCGTTTGCTTTTGCTTTGCATCGTGGTATTCAGTTGGAATATCCTGCACCTCATTCTACGGGGAAAGAGCCGAGATCCCTTCACTGGGAGTGACCTCTTTAGCAAAGGTTTTCGCCACTATATTTTTAAAAGCTATCCGGTTCCTTCAACGATATCAAGTTCATTACGTTAAAGGTTTTGGCCAGAAACCATTCGTAGCCCTCCGTCATTTCATATAAATAGTCAATAAGTATTCAAGCTGTGTTTGTTGGCCAAAGTCAAGGCACAGTGATTGGTAGCTATTGAGTATTCATATGCTGCATAGATAGATGCGTTGGTTTGGGACAGTCGTATAGCCTTGTTGGCCAAAGTCAAGGGCTTGTACGGGTGGGTTCAAATTAACCTGGAGAACGACGGGTAGAACTTGACATGTGACTTATGATTTGTTGGCCAAAGTCAAGGTCATAAGAGCATGGGGCAAAAAATCACATCGGGAGTTTCAAAAGAAACTGAAACTTGCCAGATATGCGCATACCTTCTGGAGTGTGATAACGTGAGCGGATTCTGTCACATTATCATGTGATGATAGTTGGATCCCGATTCCCACTGATGAGTTGGTTTACTCCTCGGGTGATCCCGACTAATTCTTCTTTCAGGTTTGGAGGAGAATTTGACGGTACAGTGGGAAGTTTCCTGATTAGATAAAGTGATAACCATTCTGATCTAGGTTAGAGTGCACGCTGAGTATTTCTTTTCTCTCTCTCTTTGGCAGCGACCATAACCCGACCTTAGACTATGACTCAGTGACCAAGTTAACCGAACCTTCTTAACACTGGCTTTTGGATTGTCAGAGTTGCATACCTCATTGCCACTCCTTCTTTTACCCTTTTCTCCAGGACACCCCGTATTACTACGAATGTCCACTTCCATTGGATAAAACCATCGTATAGTTATATACGAACTCGAAGGAATTTATTCGAGGATGGTTTCCGATTCTGGAGAAAACGAATAGGACTATTCAGTTGTCTTTTCCTTTTACCTTCTCTCAGGTTGCGAGTACTCCTTGGTTTAGGAGATAGTACACCTATTACGCAAATTGGATAGTCTTCTTCCAAACCTTAGGCTAGTGCCGATCGGTGGGGAATGAAGAAAACCAATTAGCATAACGATGGTGTACAGAAGGTATTATGTAGAGACAAAGAAAGGGATTAGTAAGAGGGAAAAGTAAATTGCGACTGCTATTCACGACCAAGCCAAATATTTCTTCGCCAATACTAAATCACCTTTGTATTTCTCCAGGACACTCCGTATCACTACGAAGATCCACAGTTTATTGGATACTCCATCGTATGTTTATATACGAACTCGAAAGGAACTTGTTCCAGTTCGGGGATGGATTCTGGTTCAGGAGAAATAAGAATAAGGTTTTATTCGGTTGTCTTTTATCTTCACCTTCTCTCGCATTGCGAGTGCTCCTAGGATTAGGACAGTACACCCATTATGCTTATTGGATAGTCTTCTTCCAAACCATAGGCTGGTGCCGAACGGTAGGGAAGGAAGAAAACCATTTGGCCTAAAAGGGTGTACAGAAGGTAATGATTAAAGACATATAAAGGGATTTGGAGAGATGGCAAAGAGATACACGGTTACAGTTGTGAATCTGGATAATGGAAGAGGCATTACTAGGAATACCGAGATACCCCATCGAAACATTTCAATGTTTCAGTTTCACTGTGTAATGTTAAAAGAAAACTGATTTCCCAATTAGACACTTGCTCCAGGGTATGTATTTACCAGGTATGATTCTCACATCTGTATGGTTTTACAGATGATGAGTGGGAGTAAATTATTGGGAATTAGGTGACCATCCTCATTATATCGGGATTCGTTGTAATTGGTGATATTTGAAGAAGTCACCTGGGTTGTTTGCCGGACGGCAAATATTTTGGTTTTGAATATCCGTTGTTATGCACCAATTTCAAATTGATATATCTGTACGTCTTCTTTTTATAGAGTGAGATATAACTTTTTGAAATTATGTTTATCACATTTACCTATATCAGTGAATGGTTAGGTAAGGAGCATTAAACAGCGGTGTAATTCTTCATAACCATAGTACAGTTTTCAACCTACGACACACAGGGATTGAGTTATTAGACTCAAGGGACTTATACAAAATATTGTATGTTGTCCAGTGTCCGTGAGGACAAAGGGGTTGGTCCTCGTAGTATATTCAGTTTACTTATGACTTCTCTAGTTCTTAGACAAGTGTTTCGTAGAAACACAGGGTCCAAGTTTTGAGAAGTTATAGGTATATGAGTAAAGTAGAGAACTAGGTATTGCAAGTATCGGGATTCTTCAAGGTGATCGAAGATGTAGATACTTGTGAATGGTATTCAGTTGATAGTAATGATTAAGAGAACTTGCTTCCCTTTCCGGTTACTCATAATTGGAAGCATTCCTAAGTTGAGTAACGCTGATTGGCCTCCTTCCATTTAGTTGACATGCACTGGTGACAGCTGCATGATTTGAATCTGGTTCAATTAAATCAGTGCATCTGTTTCTGTATTGGATATAGAACAGTTCATATCTTAACGATGTTAAGGTACGGGGAGTTGTCCGGCTTATGCTTAAAACCAGACTTTGGATAAATCAAGGCACGTTTCTGTAATGGCTGTTTGTGGGTTGACCCAGGCTATGACGAGGGTTGACTTTCTATCATCTGGAAGATCAATAGTGATATTGTTCTTGACTCTCTACAGTTTTAAATAAAAATAGATTTTTTCAGAAAACAGTAGTGGGAGTATGGAAGAACTGGAAGTGATTCCAGAACCGCAAACGATTACTGTAGATTTGATAAGAACCTAAAGATTCAATCTGGTTTGACATTCCATTGGCCACTCCGCAGATATGGTGCGTAACCTTAGGCGCTCGAGAGGTACTCCGGTAGCCTCAAGGACGGTGACAGGGAGGTTCTTGTATACCCAGACTTGCCATTGCTGTTGTTCCAGACTGTGAGACCCGGCAGGAGGATGAGTATAGCGTCGTTCTAAACTGGCTTTAGAAGTGTACGTCTATATGACTCTGCCAGAGGGTTGTCGTGGTCAGTGGGAGCAGCGGAAGCATAGTGGACAAGTGGCTTATGTCTATTTATAGACTAAAGCAGATATAGCGAAGATAGATCATCTATTTCGGACGTGACAGTCATGGGTTTGACTTCATCAGAATAGGGGATGGATCTGTTAAGAAGGTAGTAGGGTGTGATGTCCTGGTATTTGGATGACATACACAGAGTAGGAAGTGATATTCCTATACTACGATCGGTTATACTTTGGTTGTCACACAGTGGTTTCTCCATACAGGACTTGGATATTATATCAGACATTCTGGTTACTAGATCTATGGTTTTAGATCTAGATTTGGGTAGTTTCCCAATCTGGGTACTTAGACAGCATTCTAAGAGTTTTTAGAATGGATGACTCCTGGCACGGTAGTGTACCTGCAGGTAATGGAGTCACCCTCTCTAAAGGTGTCTTATAGACTAAAGTAGAGAGGGATGTGCATGATTGGCAGATCACTTGCTTAGGCAATTGAGTCGATCATGATATGTCAAGTACTGCACCAGATGTTGTTTTTGCAGTAGGTGCAATAAGTTGATATTGACCCAATCCTGGATAAACATTCGGAAGCAGTTTTAGAATATAAGTGAATGTTCTAGTGATATGATAACGACAGCCTCCTTTAGGGGATGGTTATCATTCCAGGCTTCCAAGGTGACCTGGATGACAGAATGACTGTCAGAGTTATAGTTTTCCCTCTGACGAGGGGCAGTGTTTTGGACAGGTGGTCCAGGAGGATACTGAGGGAGGTATGGCGCAGGATACTGATTAAGTTTAGTTGATGATACAGTCTAAGAAGTTTAGATTTGGAGTTCATTTATGAACTAGGTCCTATCAGACATCCAATCATATTCTAAGACAGATATTGCTCATTTCGGGAGATGGCTTTCTCCGTGAACTTGAGAAAAAGAGAGACATAGAAAGAAACACCACAGCGGATCTACTCACTGAGGCTATTCCTCGAACGTAATAGTTTCGCAAACGAGCTTTGTGAGACTGACTAGTAGAGGAGTTGGGTGTTCGGTATCACACGGGCTGTGAGTATGCGGCATTGTAATAATTAGCCTTGAGTGCAAGTGGGAGATTGTTGGAGATAGTGCCCTCAGAGTCAATTATTGGATCACAGGCACGTGATTGCAATGATTAAGGGAGGACCTATCCCGGTACGACAGTCTTACTCAAGATGATAGTATGCTATCTGGTTTATCTTTATCATCGTGTACTGCTTTAGGTGACTTTACAGGTCGCTATTACACGTTGATAGAGACCCTAAGATTCTTGCTTGACTGCCAGCAGTATGAGGGCGATCATATACGTGGGAGCTGGTAGTCTATAAGCACATCCTTAAAAGGTCCTTAGTCGTAGGAGTTTCGAGACAGGGCATCGATACTCCAGAGTAGACTAGTGTATACAATCGAGACCCCCACGAGGGGCGGAGGCCGGTCTCATAAGCCACTGGTGTCAGTTGGTTCACCTAAGATGTATACAGGTGCTCATTGGGTTATGAGTACACCGGACAGGACTCGCCGGGAACTTGCTAGTTGGTCTTATACCTGACTCAGATAGCAGTTTCCTGGTAACATGTGTACAGGTTAGTTCATCGACCTGAGATCGTCATTTGTCTCGTGTGAGTTCCCACTGTGCTTTGATTACTACCCTACCTCGCTCAAAGGAGACGTGCAAACAGGTTTCAGTTGGGTACAGTCCCGAGCCACATGGAGGCAGTGAGCGGATCTTCAGGGGTTCGTCTCTCCCGGTATTGGGGGTGAGGTCGCGCTGTGTCTAGGAGAGCCATTACACGATGTCCTTGGCCAAGGAAGGAGATTTACTGGTAGGTATTCCAGTAGTATCTCAGGGTGTTCTGGGCTACACTCCGACACGACTTGTACCGCTTTTGGGGGTCTGACTTTTACCAACCCCCTAGGCCCACCATGCGATGCTCATAGACGAACGGACCGGACTGTACGGATATTGTCACTGACAGGCTCAGTAGGGTGTCAGGATGAGTTCGCTCATCGACGTCCCTTTTGGTCAATACCTGGTAGCCCGTCACGTATTGGCTAATACCTCTGACGTGCTAGTGGTTAAATCCACAACCAAAGTATTGACGAGTCTTAAGAGTCCCCCACAGACCAGTTTCTCAAGTTTCGGGCGAAACGCTGTAGAGGCCGTATGGAGATATGGTAGGGTTCGATCAGATACGTACGGTATTGCACGGATCGTGATCGGACGGATTTTACTAGCGGGCTTTGGTTTAAGCCGGATCCTAGTATTGTACAGTGTAGATTTTGTCTCTTTGCATTTGTATTCAGTCGCAATACAAATGCAGGTATGTATATACAGTCGCGGGGTTTTCCTGTAATTTATTACGGGATCAGTTTTCTGAAGTTGCCAGTTTGCACTCCGTTCCGGCCAGTTTTCCTTTTTTCCTTCCCGGCCGGACTTTTCCGATGGAGGGGGTTATTTGCAGTTGTGCAAATTATCTATGTGGGGGGTGTTATTTGCATTTGTGGCTTCTTGATGAAATTCTTTTTCCATCCACTCACTTGCATTAAATGAGATTAGAAAGGATTAGAAATTGATATGATATTGTTATCATCATATTTGGTTATGGTCACCCTTTGCTTTTACTACTCTCACCTCCCTTCATGTATTATTCTTTTTCTCTCCACCATTCTATCATTGAGGGCCGGCCACAATTTGGGTGAGGGAGGGGGTTCATTTTTGATGAGGGAAATTTGATCATCTCATTTTTGCATGCTACACAAATTCATCAACCTCACTCCAAAGTCCATTGCTCATTCCTCCGTCACCAAGGCAACCTCACAACCCCAATTGAGACATACGATTCTACACTTCATCTACAGCATTCCTTAGGCAGGTCGGCTCGCCAACTTCCTGCCCGAGTTGCCTCGATCTAGAGGTGGAAGCCCGTAAAAGAACCCGGCAATGTGGTGCTCGTTTCGACGAGGAGGCGACGACCGGAGATTCCGCGAGGAGATCGGAGTGGAGACGAAGACCGAAGGACACGGATCGCTTGGTATAGCTTCTCTACTCTTATTCTAGTTTGCTAGAGTTAGGTTAATGGCCCGATCCGGGATTTTAGTGCGCGCCGGTGCCGGTTTTCTAGTTTGAAAAGTTTTTCGTTTCCGCTTTCCGGCGTCGGATTGACGGCCGGGGCGCCGCCATGCACTTACACAAACCAACGCCTCACATGTGGCAACGCCGTACTGCTCCAAACCCTAAGGTTCAAAAGGCAATTTAAGACGGTCACATAATCGAGTTAAGGTTTGTTGTCTTCTAGAGGGTCCATCGCGTAACTTGCACGATCTAGAACGTTCTTAAACTACGGAAAAATCCAACACTTGGAAATTTTCCGGGTCGGGAAAAAATGAGTTATTGATATCCGTTCGAACTATTTAATACTTTCTAAATTATCCGGAAAATATTACGAATTTAAATTTTCCGATCGAATCAACGAATACAAAATAAACCCAAGAACACTCAACACTTGAGTCAGTTTAAAAATACTCAGAAAATATAACTCACAGAAATAGAGATTACAGTGCAAAAACGAGTACATAAATCCCCTGTACTGCCGCGGATCCGCGGCCCAAACGCGGTACAGCCGCGGTTCCGCGGCGGTTTGTACGGATTATGTGCTCGTTTTTCATTAAAATGCTTATATTTCCCTTCTTATATTTTTAGGCATTTTTAATTCAGAAAAATCACTGGTTTTAAAAAATGTACAGAGAGGGGGTTAAATTGACGTTTCCGGGTTCGATCGTGGTTTTAACTTCGTATACACGTCGCCTAAGGCTCTAGCTAGGCTCTGATACCACTATAGGGTTACTAGGCACTCTAAGAAGGTTCTACAAGGCATCAACCATGCCCGATTAAAATTTTAGCCGTGCCGAATAACTCTAAACAAGATCTTTGCTAGATAATTAGGGTAACACATGCTAGTAAATAACAATTATCACTAAGTGAATACGAAATACAACCTTTGTAGATCGGTCCTTCACTTCTAAAGCTCCTTGTTGTAGTCCCTTCGCTGCGATCATCGAACTCCCAGACTCTCGGACGGCTCCATGAGAAGATTGCAACGGTATTGCTTGAAGTCTTCGAGGCCGAAGATGATCTACGTCGAGGGAATACGAACTCAAGCTTCTACTTCACTAACTAGAGAATTAGTGAAGCAAACACCCTAAACTAAAGTGCTAGTCTAGTAGAGGATGATGAAATAGGAAATGGGTACACTTTAGAATTTCTTTTCTCACAATGTTTCTCTCTCTTTATCAAACCCTAGAATGAATTTGAAGGAGGAAGAAGATGAGCTCAAAATGAGAATGAAAACTAATCGAAGAAAGAGTAAGCTAACCATGGTGAGTGAGTATCATATACTAACTCATGTAGAGACTTAATCATGGCTAAGTGTGATAGTTACGTTAACAAAAATCCAAAGTAAAAACAAACTTAGTGGACTTTAGTCAATGCATCCATAAGCTTCCACAAGATTCATGCATTTTCTAATTTTCCACTAATTTTGTAATTACTGTAAATAAATTAAACCCAACATAACAAATAGCATGGTGTAAGTCTCATACACCCATGAAAGTTGTATCAACAACCATGATACAAAATGAACACAAATAAATATATATCACATATATATATTAAGTTGTGCACAAGTGAGAAAAACAAATGCTTAAGTGAACCAATGTTAGTTAATGTAAATTAGTATATCACATATACAATTATACACTAAATTATTAAATCAACACTTGACTTAATAATCCGGTTATATCACATATAACCGACTAATATCCAATATATCGACTTATCGAATCAACCATTGATTCAATAACCAGGTTATAACGCATATAACCGATCGATACAAACATCGCGAGAATAGAATACGGTATCACAAACACGAATTATTCTCAGTCCCGCACATATCACATATGCGCTCCTATTTCGTTTTGCCTGAGCCAGTAAAACCTCTATGTAGGACTCTAACGACTCGTCAATACGCCGGCAGTAGGTGATGATCATATCAAGCACCCACAAGCCGTCAGCGGTACTAGCTGGATGTAACGGCTACCCGGGTATTGAGCGATCAGAAGATCAGCAAGCAAGCCCGCTCCAACTCCTACAAAAAGCCTGACAGTGACACTACGATACAGTCCGGTCTCCTCATCTGATATGTCGCATATCAAGTCTAGGGGTGGTTAAACGTCAGACCACAATAACCGATAAGTCATGCCGATATAAGGCTCATAACGTGTAGAGAAACTACTGGTAACACTTACCAGTAAATCTCTAAACCAGCCCTGGCCAGGGACTTCCCTATTATGGCCAATCGAGCATAGCGCAACATCAACCCCTAATACCGGGAGAGACGAAACCCCTCCTATCGCTCATTGCCTCCATGTGACTCGGAACTGTACCCAGAAACCACCTTTTTGCATGCCCTCTTGGACGTGGAAAGGTGGAAATCAAAGCACAGTGGGAATCACAAAAGACTCTATGCCCGACTAACCTGTACCAGTGTCACCAGAGAACTGCCATCTGACGTAAGGTATAATACCATCTGGGAGTTCTCGGTGAGTCCGTCCAGTGTACCCATTCTACACTGTGCACCCGTATATCATCTCTGATATCAAACACCAATGGATATGGGATCATCCATCGCCCATCTATATGGGTCGAGAAGCTATACGCTAGTCTACTCTGGTATATCGATGGCCCGTCTCGATACACCCACGATTAGGGACCTTGAAGGATGTACTTATGGACTACCATGTCCCCACTAGTATGATCCGCATCATAGTCCAGGTAGTCAAGTACACATCATAAGGGCTTTACCAACATGTAACAGAGAGACGATCAGTGTACACGTTAAGGTAAAGAGTAACCAGATAGCATACTATCATGTCGAGCAAGAAAGTCCTCCTTATATATGTCCGAGCATCCACTACAATATACATCTCATGTATAGTAATGGCCTCTAGGGCATACATATAACTAACAACTGGAAGGAGTTCCAGCTATACAAACTAGGACTGATGATTTAGTGGAACCAAAGGATTCGATAGTTTCCAATGAAACTCAGCCTCTCCACGAAAATGGTAAGGTTCCTTATCCACCTGAGAGATACTACGGTTTCCTCAATGACGGTGGGAGCGAGGATTGCATCATGGTAGATGATGACCCAAATAATTTCGGGCAAGCCATCACGAGTGCGGACTCTGTGAAATGGCTTGATGCAATACGATCTGAGATGGAATCCATATACACCAACAAAGTATGGACTTTTGTCACGACCCAAAACGGCACGTGACTGGCCCTTGAATCATATGAAGTCTATAGGACCCCATCTAATTCAAGTAAGCCAAAAATCCAAGAAATCTAAACCATTTTGAAGGAATAAGTGAAGAAAACTTATTTTAAAGCAAGTGGTTTTAATAACATAAGCCGAAATATTGCATTTTTAAAATCTCAAGTCTTTTCTGAAAATTTCGGCAGAGTTTCCTTTGTAAATACTGGCCCCTAAATGGGTACAACATGCATAATACATAAAAAGGCATCCCCAAGAGGAAGCTAGCGCTTCGTCAATTGACGGTCGCAACCACGCAAGCAATATAATATACAACGCCAAAAGGCGAGGATCAAAACTTAAAAAGGAAACTCAAATTATCATGAAAACCATAATAATACAACGCGCGACTATAAGATGGAAATAATACACTCTGGTAGATGGAGTTTACTAGATACAACTAAAATAAATAAATATACAATAGTGGTCACGATGAAAGTGAATCCACCTACCAAAGCAATCACCCGGAAAGAAGAAGTGTGCCAACAAAGCCGCCAAGGAAACCTGTACGGCAAAACCTGCAAGAAACTATGGCACAACGGGGGTGAGTTGCCAACTTGTGAGTAGAAAACATCACAGAGCAGAAATCGTATGTATGACTCAATCCTAGGTCAATACGATCAATAATATATATCCTCAATATGATAACATCTGAAGCATGAAAAGGTGGCAAGGGTAAACATCTATACAAGTGTAATACCAAGTACTCGTGTCAGTGCCTCAGGTAGCAACATATCATAAATATGAGGTATGAATGCATGAAAATAGAATACATGTAAATGAGAAGACTGTTTTCATATCTCAATGAGATTTATGTATATAAAATCGAGATATCATCAATGAAATCAATATAAAACAGTGTCTAACATCGACACAAAAATATATATCTCGCTATCTCAATATCTAGGGCTCCGGCTATCCGGACTGGCCCCTGGGTTCCGGCAATCCGGACTGGCCCAACTCCGATCGGTATCCTCCGGATATCTATCAAGTCACAATGCAATCACCGGTCGATAGTGCTCCCCTGCCGGGCTCAACGCCATCATCTGCGACCTTCTCGTCCCGGGGTACCGTACCGGGTCCACCATACACCCACAGACGGTTCCTCCTCCTCCTTGAATCGGGTGTATCATATCGCTCAAGAGCCGAGAAAACTCATGGTGGACTCCTCTCAAATCATATCATGAGAAAACCGCAACTTTCATTTTAAACTGACAATCAGTTTATAAAATCCTTGCGGTTTCTCCAAATCCAGAAATCTCATGGAAATCTGAAATCCCAATCTCAAGTATAAATAAACAATGAATTCTACAATATTAGGCTCCGGCAATCCGGACTGGCCCTAATAATAATGCATGAAAATGAACGTATAAATATGCATGACAATCACAGTAATAATGCAATGTCTAAGCTAGCACAATAATAATATATATTGGAACTATCAGCTAACAAGTGATATCAATGAATTAATATTCTCTACAATGTACGTGGCATGGCAATTTCCGATGATGAAATGTGTGAGCCGGCAAGCAGGTGTACGTGAAACATACGCATCATCAGTAATAGTGTTGATGTCCTGACAGCATGATTTCAATAATAGCATATGAAAACACAATATAAGCATGCAATGTGATGCGAACAGTAAGAATATGCGGGAGCTGAATAATAAACACAACAATAAATAATCTACATTAATATATATGGGTCATACAGTTTGCCGTTTTGAAATAAAATGAATCGTGGTGTTTAGATAATAGGGCTACGGTGTTTTTAAGAAAAGGTACGTCCTTTGAAATATCCGTAGAATCCCTTGGCCTATCTTTAAAATACTTACGATTCCATAGTTTGAAATAGATATGACCCGAGTCTAGTCTAACATCTACAAGTAAACTACTGGACTAAACTAACAGACTAATCAAAAGGGTAAGGAAAACCATCTAAGTCTGAGTCGATATATATATATATATATAATAGTCGGTGATCCCGCCTCAATAGTATCACATATGATACAATATATAACATGAAATTCTCGAGTCAGAGTGCGGATCTATCATCAATAAATAGCTCTTACGGTAAATCCATCGTACGGCATCCTAAATCTGGGTACGGGTCAATTATCGCATTATCTCATTATTCATCTGGTATCCTTTTCATCATATCCTGTATTAGGGGTACTGATCTAAGTCTAGTACATACGGATACCATCTACATATATATACGTGTGTATGAAAACACATCGCCTAAGGACCCGCTAAAATAAGCATGTCATATCTCATAATACGAACCATGTCATATCTGTTAGTTATATGTATGCCCTAGAGGCCATTACTATACATAGGATGTATATTGTAGTGGATGCTGGGACATATATAGGGAGGACTTTCTTGCTCGACATGATAGTATGCTATCTGGTTGCTCTTTACCTTAACGTGTATACTGATTGTCTCTCTGTTACATGTTGGTAAAGCCCTTAGGATCTGTACTTGACTACCTGGACTATGATGCGGATCATACTAGTGGGGACATGGTAGTCTATAAGTACATCCTTCAAAGTCCCTAGTCGTGGGTGTATCGAGACGGGGCATCGATATACCAGAGTAGACTAGCGTATACCTTCTCGACTCATGTAGATGGGCGATGGATGATCCCATATCCATTGGTGTTTGACATCAGAGATGATATACGGGTGCTCAGTAGAGAATGGGTACACTGGACGGACTCGCCGAGAACTCCCAGATGGTATTATACCTCACGTCAGATGGCAGTTCTCTGGTGACACTGGTACAGAGTAGTCTGTTGACCCGAGATCGTCATAGAGTCTTGTGTGGTTCCCACTGTGCTTTGATTTCCATCTTACCACGTCCAAGAGGGCGTGCAAAACGGTGGTTTTTGGGTACAGTCCCGAGTCACATGGAGGCAATGAGCGATAGGAGGGGATTCGTCTCTCCCGGTATATGGGAGTTGATGTTGCGCTGTGTTCGATTGGCTATAACAAGAAATCCCTGGCCAGGGTTGCTGAGATTTACTGGTAAGTGTTACCAGTAGTTTCTCGAACAGTTATAGACCTCATATCGACACGACTTATTGAGCTATTGGGGTTTGACGTTTACCACCCCTAGGCGAGATATGCGACATATCAGACGATCAGACCGGACTGTACGGTAGTGTTACTGGTCGGATTCACTGGAGTGTGAGCGGGCTTGCTCGTCGATCTTCAGATCGCTCAATACCCGGGTGGCCGTTACGTTTAGCAGACCGCTTGCGGCTTGTGGATGCTTGATATGATCATCATCTGCTGCCGGCGTATTGACGAGTCTTTAGAGTCCTACACAGAGGTTTCCTGGCTCAAGCGAAACGAAATAGGAGCGCATATGAGATATGTGCGGGACCGAGAATAATACTGTATGCGATACTGTATTCGATTCTCGCGATGTGACATCGATCGGTTATATGCGATATAGCCGGGTTATCGGATCAAGTGTTGATTCGATAAGATGTTACTAATGATACCCGTCGGTTATGTGCGTCATGACCGGGTCGTTGAATCAAGTGTTGATTTAATGATTTAATGCATAATTATATATTTGATATATTACTTTGCATTAACTAGTATCGGTTCACTTTGAATGGATTTTCTCACTCGGGTGTGCGCATTGCATATGCGATATGATTTTTGTGCACTTGATTGTATCATGTTTGATGATACATATCTTTTTGTTAAGTGTAATGAATTAAACCTAGGTTAAATAAATGATTAGGGTTTTCTTTTATTCATTCATTTATATTTTCATTTGTATTTAAAAGATAAATGAGAAAAGGGAAAGAAGTCAAAAATGGTGGCTATTTTTGTTTTCAACTTGAAGCTTCATGAAGCTTTCTTCATGTCACCATTTTTGTCTCATCTCCTTTACCCTAACCATTCTTTAACCTTGGTCAATTCTCTACACTTAACTTGGGTTAAAATTATGATAAGAATAAAATTATTATTCTTTTTATAATAACTCATGATCTTCTTGCTTTCTTCTTCTTCTTCACTTCATGAAGAAAAACTCCACTACATCAATGGTGGATTGATGATATGAGTGAGAAATTCAAATCTAAAGTCTACCCACTTCCTATTTCTTCATCCTCTACCTCTTGCCAAGTAGTAGAGTGTGTTTCCTTCATAAGTTTTCATGGATTTGTGAAGGTGGAGCTTGATCTAGCGATGCTTCGACGTAGATCATCTTCGGCATGGACATCGACGACCTAGCTTGCCCATTCTCCGACGAAGCCGACTCTAGAGCCCGGATTTGATTTGGACAGCGGAGATGACCTCGTTGCGGAGCCGTGGAGGTGGATATCCGGATCTACAAAGGTTGTATTTCCGTATTCTCATTAGTTAACTGTTAACTAGTTCTTGTTCGCCTAGAAATCTAGTTATCGATCCGTACACTAGGGTTTGTAGGCACCATAATTTTGAAATTGCCATGGTTGATGGCTTGGGAGACCTCACTACAGTGCCTAGGAACCCTGCAGTGGTATCAGAGCCTGGCTAGAGCCTTAGGCGAAGCGTAGACGGAATTTGAAGTCCGAACGACACAAAACCGAAACCCAAAACATGCTCTCTGTACAATTTTTAAAATCTGGGATTTTTCCACATTAAAAATATTCAGAAAAACATGCAGGAATGTCTAAGAAATACTGTAAAATTCGTGCACTCAATTCCTTCAAAGAGCCGCGCTTCCGCGGCACAAGCCTGGCTCGTGCGGCGGAAGAGCGGCCGTTTTGTCGTTTTGCGTGACTAATTTTGTACAGTAATTCCTCTTTTGCTATGTTGGTTTTCCTGGGTATTTTTAATAATTTTTCAAGAGTTGAAATTTCTGCAGTTGTTTTGGGGATTCGGTATTTCGATCGGGGTATCAAATTTTGTCTGTGTGGCTTTCCGGATAAATCTTAGAATATGTTAAAAAGTTCGACCGGATATAAATACCCAAATTTTCCCCTGTCGGGAAATTTCCAAGTGTTGGATTTTTCCACAGTTTGACGACGTTCTAAGTAGTGCAAGTAACGCGATGGTCCCTCTAGAAGACACAAACCTTAACTCGATTATGTGACCGTCTTGAACTGCCCTTTGAACCTTCGGGTTTGGGGCAGTACGGCGTGCCACATGTGAGGCGTTGGCTTGACCCTTCTACGGCTGGATCGTTGGTACTGAGGCACGAACGGAATGTTGTTAAACTTGTTTCATGTGTTGATCTGTATCGGGAAAACTTGGGTGTTCGATAGTTCGATCGGAAAGTTTAACATTTTCTGTTTATCTGGAATGGGATACAATAATTGGAATTCACAATAAGTTATATGATAACTGAATGAATGTTATAAACATAGCAATTTAGTCTCACTTGATCGGTTGCCACGGAATTTTGATGTGATCAAAAGTCCATCGCAATCACGTAGCGTACGCGGATACTCGCCAGGTAAACTTAATAGACAGCCTCACTCCATTGCCCCGACCAAGTGACTGTAGGAGAACCCCGTCGCCGAAAGCATCCGTCCGGGTGCTCACGGTAGCGGTGTTCCGCCTTGGTGCACTTCGTCGACGGTATCGGGGGTGCGGCCGTCTACTGAAGTTTGCGACGAGCATTCGATCAGGATGTCGGGAATCTTGTAGAATTGCCCGACTTGATATTGAAAAGAGTTTTCGATAATGAGACTAAAATGCGGGGTTTATAATTGTTAGGCATGCGATGTCTAAGTAATTCATTTGATTAGGCATGTGATGTCTATGCAGGTTGCGGATTCCAACTGTTGTAGTTTTACACTTTCTTTTCTGTGACCGTAAGTGTAATATGTGATATCGCCGGTTTCGTTGCTATACGTCAACGACAATTGGGATGCGCATATTTACTTACGTTGATGACATGTGATGTTATGTGTTGCTGGATATGTTATATTGGATCGTCGTGTTTGAATAGCCGGGGGTTTTTATGTGAGATGAGTGTTTTTCATTTTCATTCATGTAAAAACTTGTATGTAATATTCTTTTATTTGGGGCGCTTCCAGGTTGCGGGAGTTGTCACCTGTTGTATATTATTTACTTTTCCGCACTAGGATAGACCCAAGGAGGAGGGCACAAGTAACCGGGTTCTGGAGTCCAGTGGGAGACCAACTCGAGGAGTCGAGTCCGGATCTCCTAACTCCAGAATTGGTAGGGTTGCTTGCCGCTCTCGTAGGGGTCTAGGGGTGTGGGTTTGGCTATTCATCACGACCGTGGAATCCGTGTTTTATACTGGCTCGTATTGAAAACACGGACGTCCTAGTATATCCAATATTTCATATGATTCTTCTGCTGCGATATCTGTGATGTTTCTGTGATGGATATAGTATATAGTATATATGATATATTATATAGACGTTGCTTATGTTTTACACCCGTGCTAGCCCTGCCCTGCTCTGCCGTTAGTTACCTAACCTAACGGTGCACGAGGGGACATCGAGGCGAATGCGGATGGCATAAGTGTACGTCATATCTATCTGTGATGTTTAGGTAATTAAATGATGGGACTTCATTAATGTGATTAATGAAAATAAAAGAAACCTAAGATGTTGTAGAATCGAATTTCAAAATAAAACAGGTAGCTACAGTTCTTGCTTTGCACAGCGGTATATGCGATATATCCTGCACCTTATTCGATGAGGAAAGGACCGAGATCCCTTCACCGGGAGTGACTCCTTTAGCAATAACTGGCAGATGCTACACATTCGGTTTGTCTTTTGATTGCTTTTAAGTATTTTTGCTTTGCACAGTGATATATATGATATATCCCGCACCTCATTCAACGAGGAAAGGACCGACGATCCCTTCACCGGGAGTGACTCCTTTAGCAAAACTAGAAAAGCCTCAAAAGCACTCCATTTTAAAATCATTCGATCCTACAACGATATCAAGTTCATTACGCAATAGGTTTTCAGAAAAACCTGTCGTAGCCCTCCGTCATTTCAGATAAATCCTGTTTAGTATTCGTGCTGCGTTTGTTGACCTTGTCAAGGCGCAGTGTGCGGTAGCTAACCAGTATTTATCTGCTTATGCATATGATGCAGATTGGGTTAGGGTAGTCATGCGGCCTTGTTGACCTTGTCAAGGGTCGTGCGGGTGGGTTTGATTCAATCAAGAAATGACGGGTTGAACTTGACTTGCGGTCTATGGTTTGTTGACCTTGTCAAGGTCATAGATCGTTCGGGGCAAAATATTATCGGGAATTTCAAGTGTTGAAATTTGCAATGAGATTGCATACCTTCTATGAGATAGTTGGATCCCGATACCCGCTGCGAGTAAGAGTTACTCCTGGGAGAGTTTTATACATTACAATTAGCCGATCAAGTAGGTGTCTAGAAAGGTGTTAATGGGGTTACGCCTCTGGGAAAACGAGGTTTACATTAATTAGGTTCGTGCGAAAGCACGGGGGACCTCCCTCAAAGTACCGACACTGGCCTGGCTGAAAGATTGGCGAACTTGTAGTGTGTAATTAATCCCGGCTAGTCTTTCCTTTTAGGGTTTGAAGGAAGATTTGATAAAAAGCAGTGGGAGCCATCCTGATTAGATAAAATAATAACCAATCTATTCTTGCAGAGCGCACGCTGAGTGTTTTCTTCTCTCTCTCTCCAGGTAGCGACCATATCACGCCTTAATCAAGATAATAATACGGATTATTGACCGAACCCGCTTGTTATACTGAGCTGGGGAACGTTGGTCCCGCTCAAACTTATAAATGTTATAAGACAGAGCAGGAAATTGGGGAATACCAGATTTCCCGTACCGCCCAAACGAAGAAAGTGCATGCTGATGCATCATCTTCGGGTGTGTTCATTATACAGAACTGTTTCTCAGTATCCTTTACGTCGTGGGTATATGATACCGGAT
This sequence comes from Agapanthus africanus, assembly GCA_030015575.1. Classification (NCBI taxonomy): domain Eukaryota; kingdom Viridiplantae; phylum Streptophyta; class Magnoliopsida; order Asparagales; family Amaryllidaceae; genus Agapanthus; species Agapanthus africanus. The sequence continues at coordinate 110,660,367 of JASDDO010000018.1, forward strand.
CAGGATCCCAGATATGTAATCTGTTACATAGGGCTACAGAAAGGTAGAGAACTGAGAACGGGTGATAAGTTTCATGAGGCAGAAAACGGGGCAAATGTTGCAGCCAAGTCTGTTGGTCACTGTCACCCTATATTACCAATACATTGATTCTGAACGAATGTTGTTAGATACCGAACCTGATATACAAAATCATATCAGTCTCTTTATTAGTAAAGAAATGATATAATTTTGTATTGATGGATAATGTTTTGAACATTTCCTATATCAAAAGTTGATCGATTCAGGCACGTTATCTAAAAGCATTAATGTTCTAAATCAAACTACAGTTCTTAGTATATGGAACACACACAAGAGGAAGAGTTCAGAAATGAACGGATTCTTCTTGAGGTATTGTAGACTAGGTCAGATCAATGTGACCCGACTAGCTAGAGTTACATAAAGATGCATATTTAAATTAGTTTGAATTTACATCTTGTGAAACTCGCCAGTCATGTCACAAAGATAAGATGACCACAGCTCTGTTTAATGGAAACAGAGAAAGAGTTGGTAAACTCTTGGGATGATACATGTTGATGTATGTAAGTCCCCTGTCTACACATGCCAGGACTGGTTCTTTGTACTTCATTACGTTCTCTGATGATCTTTCGAGTTTCAGACCTATGTTCCTGTTGAAACACAAGTCCGAACCTTTTGAGATATTCACAGAATATAAGTTAGAAGTAGAGAACCAAAATACGGGTATAAGTATTATGTCCTATGATGAGATCAAGGAGGAGAATACTTGAGCACGAAAATCCTAGATTATTCTAAAGGAGAATGAGATTCTCTCTCAGCATTACTCCTCTGTATACACCATAGCACGATGGTATATCGGGGGGGAGCAATCACACCCTATATGATAAGGTGTGCTCTATGATGAGTACTACTGAGTTACCTATTTCCTTATGGGAGTTATGCACTTATGAAGTTGCATACCTATTGAATAGGGTTCGAATCAAATCAATTGCCTACCACTCCATATGAGATATGGAAAGGGAAGAGCCCATGTCTTAAGCTAGTTAAGATTTGGGTTGTCCGGCCTATGTCTAAAAGCAAAATCCGGACAAGCTCGAGGCAAGGTCTGTTATGTAGAACTGGAAAGGTTCCAGCTATACAAACTACAGCTGATGATTTGATAGAACTAAAGTATTCAGTAGATACCAACGAACCTCAGCCTCTCCGCCGATCTAGTAGGGTTCCTCACCCACCCGAGAGATAGTTCGGTTTCTCTATGACAGTGGGAGCGAGGATTGCATCATGAGATGATGACCCAACTAGTTTCGAGCTGGCCATCAGGAGTGGGACTCTGTAAGAATGGCTGGATGTTTATCGATCTGAGATGGAATCCTTATACACCAACAAAGTATGGACTTTGGTTGCTATATCTGAAGGGTTAAATCCCCATCAGGAGCAAGTATATCTTGAGAAGATTACTTGGTGTAGATGGAAAAGTTGAGACTTTCAAAGTTAGACTTGTTAAAAGTGTGCATCATTGACCAGGTGTGGATAATGATGAAACCTTTTTCAAGTAGCCATGCTTAAGTCCATTCGGATCCTACTTGCCACGGCTACATACCATGACTACGATATCTGGCGGTTGGGTGCCATGACTGCTTTTCTAAATGATGATTTAGAAGAGTGCGTCTATAAGTACACAGCCAGAGGGCTTCGTAGACAGTGGGAGCAGCGGAAACGTGTGCAAGATGCTTTATAGGATAAAGCAGGCATCGCGGAGTTGGAACATCTGTTTTGATGAAACGGTCAAAGAGTTTGACATCATCAAAATGGTAGATGAACCTTGTATATACAAAAAGGTAGTAGGGAGTATGGTGACGATCCTCGTAGAGTACGTGGATGACATACTCTTAATAGGGAAAGAGTTTCCTATGCTACGCTCGATCAATCTCCGCTTATCACTATGATTCTCCATATAGGATCAAGATGATACCTCCTAAATCCTGAGTTTTGGATCTATGAGATAGATTTAATTGGTTGTTAGGATTCTCACTAGTTGTAGTGAGATGGTGTCAATCGATCCTGAGGAGAATCACTGGAAGTATTCCAGGGTGATAAAGACGACTGAGTGTCAGTCGCAGGCATTGTCTTTACCCTCAGTAAAGGGACGGTATGTTGGAAGAGTTCCAAGCTATATACCGTGGCATACTAGACGATAAAGGCAGGATACATCGCTACTTAAGATGCTACCAAAGAGGCTGTTTGGGTGTATATTGGTTCATGAGATGAACTATGTTCCTCCCATTGTGTGACAATGGAGTTGTGGCTTATGCCAAGGAACGCCGATCCCATCAGTGATCCGGACATATTCTAAGGCAGTATCACTTGATCATGGAGATGGTTGATCTCCAGGGAGATCGAGGTTAGGAGAGTAGACTCAGAGGACAACACAGCGGATCCACTCACAAAGGCCTGTTCCCAAAGAGAGACTTTTATGGGATGGTTGAGTATGAGATACTTCAAACCACTGCTACAGATGGCCCTAGTGCAAGTGGGAGATTGTTAGTTATATGTATGCCCTAGAGGCCATTACTATACATAGGATGTATATTGTAGTGGATGCTGGGACACATATAGGGAGGACTTTCTTGCTCGACATGATAGTATGCTATCTGGTTGCTCTTTACCTTAACGTGTATACTGATTGTCTCTCTGTTACATGTTGGTAAAGCCCTTAGGATCTGTACTTGACTACCTGGACTATGATGCGGATCATACTAGTGGGGACATGGTAGTCTATAAGTACATCCTTCAAAGTCCCTAGTCGTGGGTGTATCGAGACGGGGCATCGATATACCAGAGTAGACTAGCGTATACCTTCTCGACTCATGTAGATGGGCGATGGATGATCCCATATCCATAGGTGTTTGACATCAGAGATGATATACGGGTGCTCAGTAGAGAATGGGTACACTGGACGGACTCGCCGAGAACTCCCAGATGGTATTATACCTCACGTCAGATGGCAGTTCTCTGGTGACACTGGTACAGAGTAGTCTGTTGACCCGAGATCGTCATAGAGTCTTGTGTGGTTCCCACTGTGCTTTGATTTCCATCTTACCACGTCCAAGAGGGCGTGCAAAACGGTGGTTTTTGGGTACAGTCCCGAGTCACATGGAGGCAATGAGCGATAGGAGGGGATTCGTCTCTCCCGGTATATGGGAGTTGATGTTGCGCTGTGTTCGATTGGCTATAACAAGAAATCCCTGGCCAGGGTTGCTGAGATTTACTGGTAAGTGTTACCAGTAGTTTCTCGAACAGTTATAGACCTCATATCGACACGACTTATTGAGCTATTGGGGTCTGACGTTTACCACCCCTAGGCGAGATATGCGACATATCAGACGATCAGACCGGACTGTACGGTAGTGTTACTGGTCGGATTCACTGGAGTGTGAGCGGGCTTGCTCGTCGATCTTCAGATCGCTCAATACCCGGGTGGCCGTTACGTTTAGCAGACCGCTTGCGGCTTGTGGATGCTTGATATGATCATCATCTGCTGCCGGCGTATTGACGAGTCTTTAGAGTCCTACACAGAGGTTTCCTGGCTCAAGCGAAACGAAATAGGAGCGCATATGAGATATGTGCGGGACCGAGAATAATACTGTATGCGATACTGTATTCGATTCTCGCGATGTGACATCGATCGGTTATATGCGATATAGCCGGGTTATCGGATCAAGTGTTGATTCGATAAGATGTTACTAATGATACCCGTCGGTTATGTGCGTCATGACCGGGTCGTTGAATCAAGTGTTGATTTAATGATTTAATGCATAATTATATATTTGATATATTACTTTGCATTAACTAGTATCGGTTCACTTTGAATGGATTTTCTCACTCGGGTGTGCGCATTGCATATGCGATATGATTTTTGTGCACTTGATTGTATCATGTTTGATGATACATATCTTTTTGTTAAGTGTAATGAATTAAACCTAGGTTAAATAAATGATTAGGGTTTTCTTTTATTCATTCATTTATATTTTCATTTGTATTTAAAAGATAAATGAGAAAAGGGAAAGAAGTCAAAAATGGTGGCTATTTTTGTTTTCAACTTGAAGCTTCATGAAGCTTTCTTCATGTCACCATTTTTGTCTCATCTCCTTTACCCTAACCATTCTTTAACCTTGGTCAATTCTCTACACTTAACTTGGGTTAAAATTATGATAAGAATAAAATTATTATTCTTTTTATAATAACTCATGATCTTCTTGCTTTCTTCTTCTTCTTCACTTCATGAAGAAAAACTCCACTACATCAATGGTGGATTGATGATATGAGTGAGAAATTCAAATCTAAAGTCTACCCACTTCCTATTTCTTCATCCTCTACCTCTTGCCAAGTAGTAGAGTGTGTTTCCTTCATAAGTTTTCATGGATTTGTGAAGGTGGAGCTTGATCTAGCGATGCTTCGACGTAGATCATCTTCGGCATGGACATCGACGACCTAGCTTGCCCATTCTCCGACGAAGCCGACTCTAGAGCCCGGATTTGATTTGGACAGCGGAGATGACCTCGTTGCGGAGCCGTGGAGGTGGATATCCGGATCTACAAAGGTTGTATTTCCGTATTCTCATTAGTTAACTGTTAACTAGTTCTTGTTCGCCTAGAAATCTAGTTATCGATCCGTACACTAGGGTTTGTAGGCACCATAATTTTGAAATTGCCATGGTTGATGGCTTGGGAGACCTCACTACAGTGCCTAGGAACCCTGCAATATCACCGATCTCGTGGCATCATACCCAATCTCATCGACTCATCTCCAAAGAACATGTATTATCCTCATCATCCATGTATACGTATATATATATATATAGTCACATATCTATGTGTATTTATATATACATACATATCCCCATATACGCACAAGTAATAAAATTTATGCAAATGTGTGTGTGTGCGTGCATGAAATTCTTAACTCTATGGTTTCAAGACTAAGAAGCTAAACTAAGTTACTTCTAAATACACTAAACTATCCCACGAACACATAATCCTATCTAGATACTCATTAATCTCACAATACACATAATTATAGATATAGTTATACGTATTCGTATACAACACTTCGAACTCCGGGGGTGCTATACGCCATCAACCCGACTTCCCCCGTAGATATACATCTACTCACCTTGATCTTCGCTTGCCGATGCCGATATCGCCACACGCTTGCTTGTCGTCTTGAATTCCTCGTGGGGGTACCTACATATCATAAAATATCGTATCGCATATTAAAACCAAGTCGGAAAACTAAAACGGCACACGTTTCGCCCATAGGTCAAAACCTATAGCCTCGCATGCAAAACACGACCAATAATGCTAGTCGTTGGCGTTCAAATGCCACACGACGGAATACAATACATCAAATACCAAAATTCAAGTCAAAACGAAATCGCAAAACAAGCAGCAACTCAAGAAAATGGTCCCAGATTTTAGCCTCGGTGAAATTAGCCAATTTTGCATATGTAAACGGTCTATTTTACTGGAGATAAAGCCCTAGACCCAGAAAAAACCCTAAATTCCATGCTCTAGCCGCAAATTGCGACCAGAAGGAATATAATTACGGCCAGATAGGAGGGGTTGGGTCTCGGGTCTTGGGATTAGCATCTAGGTTGCCTGCACATCTCTCATTGTTTGCTAAATAATTTTCAGGTCACCCGGGTGTTAGCAGATCACCAAATTCTAAAACAAATCCAACAATTTTCCGATATCGGGGTTTCTAAGTTTGGGAATTGGGGGTTTACTCTATGGTTTCAGTCTAATATACAATCCCTGCAGGGGTTGTATGGTCCCTACTAACATCAATTACACTTCCCAACTCATAAACTCTCCCTAACCCTTTCTAGGAATTTCTAAGTTCACAAAACCGCATTAACACACTTATAAACTTATATGGGTGATAAACAAATTGAAATACAATACTAATGGTGCAGAAATTATCTCATTTGGCAACTCAAGAATATTCTTGAGTTGCCCCAAGTGCCCAAAATCCATCCTTTCTTGGTCCAAAGTGTTTGTAGTGAGCTTGTGCACATTTTTAATGAAAATGAGATGAAGTTTTAAGGTGTTTTTAGGGGTGTTTGTGAGGGTTGAAGAGGAGGGGGTGATGGAGGCAGCCAAGGGTTGTAGAGGAGAAGAAAAGATGAAGAGGATGAAGTGAGAATGTGAGCCATGACCAAGGTTTGACCCCTCACCCTCTCTGTCTTGCCCATACCCTTTAGAGTATTCCATTTTCTTTTCTTTTCTTTTCTTCTCTTTGTCTTTTCTTTTCTTCTCTCATTTAAATTCAACCATGCTTGAAAAACAAAAATGAAGAAGCCAAAGTAGAAAATGCAACAAGTGCTAAAAATGTGACATGGTGCATGTCATGTGCACAAATTGAGCTTAATGCGCGATTAGCGATATTTAATCTCGATTAGCATTAAAATTGTATATAATTAATTATAAAATTTCATAATTTGCTTAAATCAAATAAAACACCCTCATTTCAGTGATTCCCATTATTTTCCAAATATTTTCCGATTTATCGGTATTTTAATTATACCGTGTATTAAAATATTCATAATATTTATTATTTAATTATAAAAATTCCCAAAAATAATATTTTATTTTTCTGAAATGTTATAGTCTTCCCCCTTAAAGAAATTCGGTCCCCGAATTTAAATTTAAAACCCTCAATACTAAAACATTTCAGTAAAATGATCAAGTCGTCGGGACTTCGAAATCATAAACACATAAAACATATCGTAGCGCAATGCATGCGCATGAACAAGAGTGTATAACTCAAAAATCCAAACTCCGTCAAACATCTCGCAATCATCGGAGTTATGGTGAAGACACCAATGTCTAAATCCAAAATGAAAACTAACATGATATACATCAAAACTATACATGTAAACATCGTGGTAAATTCGTCAAAACATCTGAAAGAAATGCATGCCAAACCTTTTCTAGTCGCTGTGCGATGCGCGTATCACTGCACAGTTGCGGACGTTTATTGTAATAAAATAACTATATATATGTATATATATCCTTTGTTTAACATACACGTCCCGCCGTTTTGAAAATACTTTAGAGGGGTTTCCTTTATTAAATGTCTTGTGTCATCTCAGACACGTAGGTAAATACTGAGACTATAGCTCCGTTTTGGAAATCCCTTCGGTAACTATCAATGCATGCAAAATGTATTCAGATACTGTCCTCGGACTAGTCCTGCTCAGCTACTATATCAATAGTAAATATCATAAAACATGCTACTCAAGGGAAATCAATCCCAAAATGTATATAACAATCCCGCATACGTCTGGGCACACGGAAATTAAAATCCATGAATGTGCTATACATGTGCACAGAAACAAAATCTAAGTGCAACGGGTGTGCACGAAACACCTGTCAAAGGCAATGGGTGTTCCTGACAGCAATATCAGGTGCATCTGATATGCACGAAGAATCTCGATTTGGTGCATCTGGTGTGCACCAAAATCGCCTCAAGCGCCCAAGTATGCGCAAGAATCTAAGTCAAGTGCACAAGGTGCATGGAAATAAATATCGAATACCACAATCGAAATCGATGGTATACAACATATATCAATCCAAATCCAAATCAGGTATACCGTGGTATATAATCTCACAATCATGTGCATCATCCTGAAAGGTTCCTAGGCACCCTATAGTGTTCTCACAAGGCATCGAACATGCCAATTTAAAATTTTTTGTGCCGAGAAACCCTAGACTACGGATCTTTAACTAGATGTTTAGGCGAAATAGAAAACTAGTTAACGCTTAACTACTAGGATACGGAAATTACAACCTTTGTAGATCCGGATATCCACCTCCACGGCTCCGCAACGTCATGTCCTCGCTGTCCATCATGAATCCTCGACTCGATCATCGGCTTCATCGGGAAAGCAAGCGGAATAGGTCGTCGGCTTTGTGTCAAAGACGATCTACGTCGAGGTTGCACAAACTCAAGCTCCGACTTCACAAACTTGTGAAACTTGTGAAGTAAACACCCAAAACAACTTGGCAAGAGGTAGAGGGTGAAGAAATAGGAGGTGGGTTCACTTTAGATTTGGATTTAACTCACTAGATCTCAACTTGCCATTGGAGTAGCAAGCTTGAAGAAGAAGAAGAAGATGAGCTCAAGAAAAGATTATGATAAGTGTTATGATAAAAATAAAAAAAAAATAAATCAAATACTTATCATAACTTGAACTAGGGTTAAGTGTAGAGAATTAACCATGGTCACTTTGATGGGTTAGGGTTAAGCATGAAGATAAGGATGGTTAGCAAAGTCAAAGCTTCATGAAGCTTCAATATAAAACAAACTTAGCCACCATTCTTATCATAACTTATTTCAAATAAATAAATAAATGAAAATGCAAAACCCTAATTATCATATTAACCATGGATTAATTTTATACACTTAACTAAATGATCAAGTATCATCAAACATGATACAAAAAAGTGCACGAAAGTATATCACATATACAATGTGCAATCCAAGTGAGAAAAATCCGTTTAAAGTGAACCAATACTAGTTAATGCAAAGTAATATATCAAATATATAATTATACATTAAATCATTAAATCAACACTTGATTCAATGATCCGGTTATATCGCATACAACCGACTAGTATGTAATGTATCGATTTATCGAATCAATGATTCGATAACTAGGTCATATCGAATATAACCAATCGAAACATATATCGCGAGAATGAAGTGCGGTATCACATACACGCATTATTCTCGGTCCTGCACATATCTCATATGCGCTCCTATTTCGTTTTTCTTGAGCCAGGAAACCTCTGTGTAGGACTCTAAAGACTCGTCAATACGCCGGTAGCAGATAATGATCATATCAAGCACCCACAAGCCGCAAGCGGTCTGCTAAACGTAACGGCCACCCGGGTATTGAGCGATCAGAAGATCGACGAGCTAGCCCGCTCACACTCCTGCGAATCCGACCAGTAACACTTACCATACAGTCAAGTCTCTTCGTCTGATACGTCGCATATCAAGTCTAGGGGTGGTATACGTCAGACCCCAATAACCCGATAAGTCGTGCTGATGTGAGGCTCGTAACGGGTCGAGAAACTACTGGTAACACTTACCAGCAAATCTCTGATCAGCCCTGGCCAGGGACTTACCTGTTACGGCCAATCGAGCACAGCGCAACATCAACTCCCAATACCGGGAGAGACGAAACCCCTCCTATCGCTCATTGCCTCCATGTGACTCGGGACTGTACCCAAAGACCACCGTTTTGCACGCCCTCATGGACGTGGTAAGGTGGAGATCAAAGCACAGTGGGAATCACACAAGACTCTATGACGATCTCGGGTCTACAGACTAACCTGTACAAGTGTCACCTGAGAACTGCCATTTGACGTGAGGTATAATACCATCTGGGAGTTCTCGGCGAGTCCGTCCAGTGTACCCAGTTTCCACTGAGCACCCGTATACCATCTCTGATGTCAAACACCAATGGATATAGGATCATCCATCGCCCATCACATGGGTCGAGAAGCGTATACGCTAGTCTACTCTGGTAAATCGATGCCCCGTCTCGATACACCCACGACTAGGGACCTTGAAGGATGTACTTATGGACTACCATGTCCCCACTAGTATGATCTTCATCATAGTCCAGGTAGTCAAGTACAAATCCTAAGGGCTTTACCAACATGTAACTATAAGACAGTATAAAGAGACTAGTGTACATGTTAAGATAAATGGCAACCAGATAGCATACTATCATGTCGAGCAAGAAAGTCATCTCTATATATGTCCAAGCATCCAATATAATATACATAATCTGTACAATACTGGCCTCTAGGGCATACATACAACTAACAATCTCCCACTTGCACTAGGGCCAGCTGCTGTAGTATCTCATACCGAGCATCCCGAAGAGTTTCTCAAACTGTATCTGGGGAATGGCCTTCGTGAGTGGATCCGCCGTGTTGTTCTTCGTGTCAACTCTCCTGACCTCGATCTCCCGGCGATCAACTATCTCCCGGATCAGGTGATACCGCCTCAGAATATGCCTGGACCGCTGATGGGACCTGGGTTCCTTGGCCAAAGCCACTGCTCCATTGTTATCGCAATACAAAGGTATTGGATGCTCAATGGATGGAACCACACCAAGTTCAGAAATGAACTTCTTGATCCAGACAGCCTCTTTGGCAGCATCGTTGGCAGCGATGTATTCAGCCTCCATCGTCGAGTCTGCCACGGTTTCCTTCTTGGAACTCTTCCAGCTAACCGCCCCTCCGTAAAGGGTAAAGACAAAGCCCGACTGCGACTTAGAGTCGTCCTTATCACTCTGGAAGCTCGAATCGGTAAAGGACTCCACTTGGAGTTCTCCGTTACCATACACCAAGAACATATCTCTAGTCCTTCGCAAGTACATAAGAATGCTCTTCACAGCTGTCCAGTGACTCTCTCCAGGATCAGCTTGATACCTGCTCACTACACTTAGTGAGTATGCTACATCGGGTCTGGTACATAGCATCGCATACATGATAGAGCCTACTGCCGAAGCATAGGGTATCCCTTGCATGCGAGCTCTCTCCAAATCAGTCTTGGGAGACATCTCTTTGGAGAGAGTGACTCCAGAGATCGTGGGTAAGTTCCCACGCTTGGACTCTTCCATACTAAACCTCTTTAGTATGGTGTCAATGTACCTGGATTGGGACAATCCCAAAATCCGTTTGGATCTATCTCTATAGATCCTGATCCCCAATATGCAGGAGGCATCACCAAGATCTTTCATTGAGAATCTTTGTGATAAGAAGAGCTTGACCGATTGCAGCATAGGAATGTCATTTCCTATCAAGAGTATGTCGTCCACGTAGAATACGAGGAAGACAACCTTACTCTCTGCCACCTTCTTGTAGATACAAGGTTCATCTGGATTTTTGACGAAATCAAACTCTTTGATAACGACGTCAAAGCAGATGTTCCAACTCCGCGATGCTTGCTTTAATCCATAAATGGATTTAAGCAGCTTGCACACCTTCCCGCTGCTCCCACTGTCTACGAAGCCCTCTGGCTGAGTCATGTACACGAACTCTTCTAAATCACCATTTAGAAAGGCGGTCTTAACATCCATTTGCCAGATTTCGTAGTCATGAAAGGCAGCAATGGCAAGCATGATTCGGATGGATTTAAGCATAGCCACTGGAGAAAAGGTTTCGTCATAGTCCACACCTGGTCTTTGACGAAAACCCTTTGCTACAAGTCTAGCTTTGAAAGTCTCCACTTTCCCATCTACACCAAGTTTCTTCTTAAAGATCCACTTGCTCCCAATGGGTTTTACCCCTTCAGGAGCAACTTCCAAAGTCCATACTTTGTTGGTGTACATGGAATCCATCTCGGACCGCATAGCATCCAGCCATTTCACTGAGTCCCCACTAGTGATGGCCTGCTCGAAGCTAGTTGGGTCATCATCCTCCATGATGCAATCCTCACTGCCACCATCAATGAGAAAACCGTAGTATCTCTTAGGTTGGCGAGGAACCCTACTAGATCGGCGGAGAGGCTGGGGTTCATCGGGAACTACGGAATCCTCTGGTTCAACCAAATCTTCTGTTGTAGTCTGTATTGCTGGAACCTCTTCCAGTTCTACCTCAATGCCACTTATCTGTTTCATAAGAAAACTTTTTTCTAAGAAAGTGGCATGTCGAGAAACAAACACTTTTTGTTCCTCGGAGTGGTAGAAGATATACCCTCGCGAATGTTTGGGATATCCAACAAACTTACATAGAACAGACCTTGCCTCGAGCTTGTCCGGATTTTGTGTTTTAACATAGGCCGGACAACCCCATATCTGAATAAAATTAAGACATGGTCTCTTGCCATTCCATATCTCATATGGAGTGGTAGGCACTGATTTGGTCGGAACTCTATTCAGTAGGTATGCAGCAGTCTCCAGTGCATATCCCCAGAAGGAAATAGGTAACTCAGCTGTACTCATCATAGAGCGCACCATATCTAATAGGGTGCGGTTCCTCCGTTCTGATACACCGTTGTGCTGTGGTGTATATGGAGGAGTCAGCTGAAAGAGAATCCCATTCTCTTTTAGGAAGCCCAGGAATTCATTGCTTAAGTATTCTCCTCCTCGATCAGATCGAAGGATTTTAATACTTTTTCCGGTTTGGTTCTCAACTTCTTGTTTATATTCCCTGAATTTCTCAAAAGCTTCTGATTTGTGTTTCATCAGGAACACATACCCGAACCTAGAGAGATCGTCAGTGAATGTAATGAAGTATGAAGAACCATCCCTGGCATGTGTAGACATGGGACCACATACATCACTATGTATTAGTCCTAAGAGTTCGGTAACTCTTTCTCCGTGTCCCGTAAACGGAGTCTTGGTCATCTTGCCTTTGAGACATGACTGGCAAGTGTCATAGGATGAAAATTCAAATGGATTTAAATATCCATCCTTATGCAACTTAGCTAGTCGTGTCGCATTGATGTGACCCAGTCTACAATGCCACAAGAAGGATTCGTTGAGTTCAGAACTCTTCCTCTTGTGTGTGTTTGTTATGCTCAGAACTGTTGATTGATTTAGAACATAAATGCCATTGCACAACGTGCCTGATCCAACCAACTTTTGGTTATGGAAAATGTTCATAACATTGTCTTGTAATACAAAATTATATCCTTCTTTATTTAGCAAAGAAACCGATATAATGTTGCATATCAGGTTCGGCATGTAATAGCATTCGTTCAGAACCAATGTATTACCCGTTGGTAATACAAGGTGATATTCCCCGACAGTCTTAGCTGCAACAATTGCACCATTTCCAACTCTAATGTCTTTATCACCTTCTCCAAGTTTTCTACCTTTCCTTAGCCCATGTAACTGATTACATATATGGGATCCCGAACCGGTATCCAATACCCAGGACGTAGAGCAAATGGAGAAACAGTTCTCAGTAACGAACACACCCGAAGAAAATGCATCATCATGTACTTTCTTCATTCGGGTGGCATGGGAATCCTGGCATTCCCCTATATCCTGTTCATTCCTATAACTCTTATAAGAAAGAACGGAACCAACGTTCCCCAGCACAGTATAACATGCGGGTTCGGTCAATACATCCATATTATTATCTTTATTAAGGCATGAAATGGTCGCTACCTGGAGAGAGAGAGAAGAAAACACTTTAGCGTATGCTCGTGCAAGATCAGATTGGTTATTATCTTATCTAATCAGGATGGCTCCCACTGCTTTTTATCAAATCTTCCTCCAAACCTTTAAAAGGAAAGACTAGCCGGGATTAATTACACACTACAAGTTCGCCAATCTTTCAGCCAGGCCAGTGTCGGTACTTTGAGGGAGGTCCCCCGTGCTTTCGCACGAACCTAATTAATGTAAACCTCGTTTTCCCAGAGGCATAACCTCGTTAACACCTTTCTAGACACCTACTTGATCGGCTAATTGCAATGTGTAAAACTCTCCCAGGAGTAACTCTTACTCGCAGCGGGTATCGGGATCCAACTATCTCATAGAAGGTATGCAATCTCATTGCAAATTTCAACACTTGAAATTCCCGATAATATTTTGCCCCTAGCGTCCTATGACCTTGACGGAGGCCAAACAACCCATAGTCCGCTAGTCAAGTTCAACCCGTCATTTCCTGATTGAATTAAACCCACCCGCACGACTCTTGACGGAGGCCAAACAACGCCGTACGAATACCCTAATCCAATCGCATCATATGCTAGCAGATAAGCACTAGTTAGCTACCGTACACTGCGCCTTGACGGAGGCCAAACTACCGCAGCACGAATACTAACTAATACTTATCTGAAATGACGGAGGGCTACGCAGGTTTTTCATAAAAAGCATGAGCGTAATGAACTTGATATCGTTGTAGAATCAAATGATGTTTTGAAATGGAGTGATTTTGAGGCTTTTCTAGTTTTGCTAAAGGAGTCACTCCCGGTGAAGGGATCTCGGTCCTTTCCTCGTCGAATGAGGTGCGGGATATATCATATATATCGCTATGCAAAGCAAAATCGCAAAAGCAGTCAAAAGCAAACCGAATGTGTAGCATCTGCCAGTTATTGCTAAAGGAGTCACTCCCGGTGAAGGGATCTCGGTCCTTTCCTCATCGAATAAGGTGCGGGGTATATCATATATACCGCTGTGCAAAGAAAGAACTGTAGCCACCTGTTTTATTTTAAAATTCGATTCCACAACATCTTAGGCTTCTTATCTTTCATTAATCACATTAATGAAGTCCCATCATTTAAATACCTAAACATCACAGATAGATATGACGTACACTTATACCATCCGCATTCGCCTCGATGTCCCCTCGTGCACCGTTAGGTTAGGTAACTAACGACAGAGCAGGGCAGGGCTAGCGCGGGTGTAAAACATAAGTAACGTCTATATAATATATCATATATACTATATACTATATCCATCACAGAATCACATCACAGATATCGCAGCAGAATAAACATATGAAATATTGGATATACTAGGACGTCCGTGTTTTCAATACGAGCCAGTATAAAACACGGATTCCACGGTCGTGATGAATAGCCAATCCCACACCTCTACACCCCTACGAGAGCGGCAAGCAACCCTGCCAATTCTAGGGTTAGGAGACCCGGACTCGACTCCTCGAGTTGGTCTCCCACTGGACCCCAGAACCCGGTTACTTGTGCTCCCCTCCTTGGGTCTATCCTAGTGCAGAAAAGTAAATAATATACAAAGGGTGACAACTCCCGCATCCTGGAAGTGCCCCGAAAAAAAGAATATTACATACAAGTTTTTACATGAATGAAAATGAAAAACACTCATCTCACATAAAAACCCCCGGCTATTCGAACACGACGATCCAATATAACATATCCAGCAACACATAACATCACATGTCATCAACGTAAGTAAGTATGCATACCCCAATTGTCGTTGACATATAGCAACGAAACCGGCGATATCACATATTACACTTACGGTCACAGAAAAGAAAGTGTAAAACTACAACAATTGGAATCCGCAACCTCTTTAGACATCACATGCCTAACAGTTATAAACCCCGCATTTTAGTCCCATCATCGAAAACTCTTTTCGATATCTTGTGAAACTAAACTGCTAGATCTATAACATTCATCCAGTTATCTCATAACTGTTTGTGAATTCCAATTATTGTATCCAAATTCGGATAAATAGAATATATTAAACTTTCCGATCGAACATTCGAACACCCAAGTTTTCCCGACACCGATCAACACATGAAATAGGTTCAAAGACATTCACTTCATGCCTCAGTACCAACGGTCCAGCCGTAGAAGGGTCAAGCCAACGCCTCACATGTGGCACGCCGTACTGCCCCAAACCCGAAGGTTCAAAGGGCAGTTCAAGACGGTCACATAATCGAGTTAAGGTTTGTGTCTTCTAGAGGGACCATCGCGTTACTTGCACTACTCAGAACGTCTTTTAACCACAGAAAAATCCAACACTTGGAATTATTCCGGCAGGGGAAAAGTTGGGTATTTGTATCCGGTCAAACTTTTTAACATATTCTACAATTATCTGGAAAAACACTAAAGACGAAATTTGATAATCCGATCGAAATACTGATTCCCAATAGTACCCCAAAATACTCTTCTGTAAAGTCACAATAAAAATATCCCAGAAAACATAGCATTATATTACAAGAGTTACTGTGCAGAAATAATTATGAAAGGGAACAGTACGGCCGCGGAAGCGCCGCACATGCCTAGCATGTGCCGCCCTTCCGCGGTGGAAAAGTTGAATTACCCCCTCGTATTTCACAGTAATTCTAATAACACTCTTCTTGATTTTCTACATATTTTTAATTGACAAAAATCCGAATTTTTAGAAAAAGTCCAGAGAGCATTTTTAGGTTTTGGATTTCGGTTCGATCGGGTTTCAAACGTCGTCGGGACTTCGCCTAAGGCTCTAGCTAGGCTCTGATACCATTGAAAGGTTCCTAGGCACCCTATAGTGTTCTCACAAGGCATCGAACATGCCAATTTAAAATTTTTTGTGCCGAGAAACCCTAGACTACGGATCTTTAACTAGATGTTTAGGCGAAATAGAAAACTAGTTAACGCTTAACTACTAGGATACGGAAATTACAACCTTTGTAGATCCGGATATCCACCTCCACGGCTCCGCAACGTCATGTCCTCGCTGTCCATCATGAATCCTCGACTCGATCATCGGATTCATCGAGAAAGCAAGCGGAATAGGTCGTCGGCTTTGTGTCAAAGATGATCTACGTCGAGGTTGCACAAACTCAAGCTCCGACTTCACAAACTTGTGAAACTTGTGAAGTAAACACCCAAAACAACTTGGCAAGAGGTAGAGGGTGAAGAAATAGGAGGTGGGTTCACTTTAGATTTGGATTTAACTCACTAGATCTCAACTTGCCATTGGAGTAGCAAGCTTGAAGAAGAAGAAGAAGATGAGCTCAAGAAAAGATTATGATAAGTGTTATGATAAAAATATAAAAAAAATAAATCAAATACTTATCATAAGTTGAACTAGGGTAAAGTGTAGAGAATTAACCATGGTCACTTTGATGGGTTAGGGTTAAGCATGAAGATAAGGATGGTTAGCAAAGTCAAAGCTTCATGAAGCTTCAATATAAAACAAACTTAGCCACCATTCTTATCATAACTTATTTCAAATAAATAAATAAATAAATAAATAAATAAATGAAAATGCAAAACCCTAATTATCATATTAACCATGGATTAATTTTATACACTTAACTAAATGATCAAGTATCATCAAACATGATACAAAAAAGTGCACGAAAGTATATCACATATACAATGTGCAATCCAAGTGAGAAAAATCCGTTTAAAGTGAACCAATACTAGTTAATGCAAAGTAATATATCAAATATATAATTATACATTAAATCATTAAATCAACACTTGATTCAATGATCCGGTTATATCGCATACAACCGACTAGTATGTAATGTATCGATTTATCGAATCAATGATTCGATAACTAGGTCATATCGAATATAACCAATCGAAACATATATCGCGAGAATGAAGTGCGGTATCACATACACGCATTATTCTCGGTCCTGCACATATCTCATATGCGCTCCTATTTCGTTTTGCTTGAGCCAGGAAACCTCTGTGTAGGACTCTAAAGACTCGTCAATACGCCGGTAGCAGATGATGATCATATCAAGCACCCACAAGCCGCAAGCGGTCTGCTAAACGTAACGGCCACCCGGGTATTGAGCGATCAGAAGATCGACGAGCTAGCCCGCTCACACTCCTGCGAATCCGACCAGTAACACTTACCATACAGTCAAGTCTCTTCGTCTGATACGTCGCATCTCAAGTCTAGGGGTGGTATACGTCAGACCCCAATAACCCGATAAGTCGTGCTGATGTGAGGCTCGTAACGGGTCGAGAAACTACTGGTAACACTTACCAGCAAATCTCTGATCAGCCCTGGCCAGGGACTTACCTGTTACGGCCAATCGAGCACAGCGCAACATCAACTCCCAATACCGGGAGAGACGAAACCCCTCCTATCGCTCATTGCCTCCATGTGACTCGGGACTGTACCCAAAGACCACCGTTTTGCACGCCCTCATGGACGTGGTAAGGTGGAGATCAAAGCACAGTGGGAATCACACAAGACTCTATGACGATCTCGGGTCTACAGACTAACCTGTACAAGTGTCACCTGAGAACTGCCATCTGACGTGAGGTATAATACCATCTGGGAGTTCTCGGCGAGTCCGTCCAGTGTACCCAGTTTCCACTGAGCACCCGTATACCATCTCTGATGTCAAACACCAATGGATATGGGATCATCCATCGCCCATCACATAGGTCGAGAAGCGTATACGCTAGTCTACTCTGGTAAATCGATGCCCCGTCTCGATACACCCACGACTAGGGACCTTGAAGGATGTACTTATGGACTACCATGTCCCCACTAGTATGATCTTCATCATAGTCCAGGTAGTCAAGTACAAATCCTAAGGGCTTTACCAACATGTAACTATAAGACAGTATAAAGAGACTAGTGTACATGTTAAGATAAATGGCAACCAGATAGCATACTATCATGTCGAGCAAGAAAGTCATCTCTATATATGTCCAAGCATCCAATATAATATACATAATCTGTACAATACTGGCCTCTAGGGCATACATACAACTAACACATCCTGCATAAAATCGAATCAAAATACTAAAGGTGCATGAAAACTATGCCGAAAGTATAAGTCAAATCACATACATATCATAGGTATGAAATCAAAATCAGCATCTCGAATGACATCAAATCGGAGTCAAGTGCAACTGTGGTGCACAAAATCTCAATCATGCAAATAAACTGCCCAAATGCTGAAATCAAAGATGGCGGAAACAGTCCCGCTCTGGCACATCCTCTAAAGATCTCTGGCCAACTGTCATGGTCACTCATAACATATCTCGTTGACGATGTCGAACTCTGGCCTACTGGGTGTGCGTAATATGACCAACCCTGGGTCCAAGTCTTCTCGTATAGTATTCCAGAAAGATCTCGTCGGGGTCTCTCCCAAATCTCGTTTCTACCGAACTGCCCAGAAGTTGTCACCTTTTACTAAGTCTCTTTCTTGCTCCGGATCGGCTGCATACTCACCGCGACTCCTTCTGGAAGATATCTCCATATACAACGCTTCTGCATGCATATCACATTTCTGATGTCAGCGGAGTGGAACGTCATCTCGTCAAGATCTCGCACGAACCTCTTGCTCCACTTTTCTCTAATGTCGAATGATTCGGACTCGTCTCTTCGTAGCAGCATGGACTATGCTCCAATGTCTATACTCATATCTGAAGTCTCCCAAGCAATGTATCTCATCACATGATATCCGAACGATGTCGAACCTTTCGATCGATTCGTAAAAGTTCCATAATCCACCAAGAGCTCAACATCTTGAGTACAGTTTAATAGTATCGAGTACATACCACAGCACCTATGGACCAACCGTAGAAGGGCAAACCCAAGCCTCATTAATGGCATCGCTGAACTGCTGTAAACCCTAAGGTTTCAAGCGTTCTCATGGTCATTATATCGAGTTAGGGTTTCATTCTTCTAGAGGATCCACGGAAATACTTGCATGTTTTTCCGAATACTTTAAACTTGGAAAATGGGTTTCTGACATTCAATCGTCTTCTACCGACTCTCAACGTACCTGCATGAAGTCGTATCTACCTGGAATCAATCAATCTGATGATCTCGCATCGGGGTAGGCAACAAATCACATGTCCTAGTCATTCTTCCTTGGGTGAGTAGCGATCTTCTATCATATATCTAAGTACAACTCATGCGGCAATAGCTCCAACATCTGAGGCGATATCTCTTCATTCGCAGCAGCAACTGGCTCATTTGTCCGCACGCTGAACGGTGCCTCAACATCAAAATAGCCGGTGCATCGACGGTCATCACATTCTGGCTAGCCTCTAGCAGCAGCCTAATTCTCTGGTGCTGATCTGCACGTCCGAGAAATCGTGTAAAAGCGATCCAACAAACGCTCATGGCGCGAAAACACAATAACATGACACATTTATACAATCATGTGTCCCTGGAATCACACCTTGGTCAGTCCTCGTCCATGATGAGCTCGTGCTGACGCAACTCTAGCCGTAGCTCTCTCTGCCCGTGTAATCATAGCAGCAAAACCATAAACCGATAATGATGAGAATAGATCATAGAAATGAATATAATGCTGTGCAAGGAAATGTACATCCTAAGGCTTCTTAAGCGGAGTAGCGTATCGTAAGTATGCCGCGGAACATACACACGGTACGCCACTCTCCTTAAATCACCTACTCTATCAACCAAGGTCAACCTACGCGACAAAATTTCGAGTCTAATACTCCCTCGACCAAGTCTAAGTTCCGTATGGTTAAGCCTAGATTCTGTATATATACAAACGCCCTAGGCTCCGCATAGTCAAACATAGACTCGAACTAAGGTTAACCAAAGGCTCTGATACCAACTTTGTCACGACCCGAAATGGCACGTGACTGGCCCTTGAATCATATGAAGTGTATAGGACCCCATCTAATTCAAGTAAGCTAAAAATCCCAGAAATCTAAACCATTTTGAAGGAAGAAGTGAAGAAAACTTATTTTAAAGCAAGTGATTTTAATAACATAAGCTGAAGTATTGCATTTTTAAAATCTTAAGTCTTTTCTGAAAATTTCGACAGAGTTTCCTTTGTAAATACAGGCCCCAAAAGGGGTACAACATGCATAATACATAAAAAGGCAAGCGGGAGCTAGCTCTTCGTCAAATGACGGTCACAACCACGCAGCAATATAATATATAACGCCAAAGGGCGAGGATCAAAACTCATAAAGGAAACTCAAATCATCATGAAAACCATAATAATACAACGAGCGACTCTAAGGTCGAAATAATACACTCTGTTTGATGGAGTTTACTAGATACAACTGAAATAAATAAATATACAATGGTGGTCACGATGCAAGTGGGTCCACCTACCAAAGCAATCACCCGGAAAGAAGCAGTGTGCCAACAAAGCCGCCAAGGAAACCTGTACGGCAAAACCTGCAAGAAACTGTGGCACAACGGGGGTGAGTTGCCAACTCGTGAGTAGAAAACATCACAGAGCAGAAATCGTATGTATGACTCAATCCTAGGTCAATACGATCAATAATATATATCCTCAATATGATAAGGTCTTAAGCATGAAAAGGTGGCAAGGGTAAACATCTATACAAGTGTAATACCAAGTGCTCGTGTCAGTGCCTCAGGTAGCATCATATCATAAATATGAGGTATGAATGCATGAAAATAGAATACATGTAAATGAGAAGACTGTTTTCATATCTCAGTGAGATTTATGTATATAAAATCGAGATATCATCAATGAAATCAACATAAAACAGTGTCTAGCATCGACACAAAAATATATATATCTCGCTATCTCAATATCTAGGGCTCCGGCTATCCGGACTGGCCCTTGGGCTCCGGCAATCCGGACTGGCCTAACTCCGATCGGTATCCTCCGGATATCCATCGAGTCACAATTCAATCACCGGTCGGTAGTGCTCCCCTGCCGGGCTCAACGCCATCATCTGTGACCTTCTCGCCCCGGGGTACCGCACCGGGTCTACCACGCACCCACAGACGGTTCCTCCTCATCCTCGAATCGGGTGTATCATATTGCTCAAGAGCCAAGAAAACTCATGGTGGACTCCTCTCAAATCATATCATGAGAAAACCGCAAATTTCATTTTAAAATGACAATCAGTTTATAAAATCCTTGCGGTTTCTCCAAATCCAGAAATCTCATGGAAATCTGAAATCCCAATCTCAAATATAAATAAACAATGAATTCTAAAATATTGGGATCCGGCAATCCGGACTGGCCCTAATAATAATGCATGAAAATTAACGTATAAATATGCATGACAATCACAGTAATAATGTAATGTCTAAGCTAGCATAATAATAATATGTATCGGAACTATCAGCTAACAAGTGATATCAATGAATTAATATTCTCTACAGTGTACGTGGCATGGCAATTTCCGATATTGATGTGTGTGAGTCGGCAAGCAGGTGTGCGTGGAACATACGCATCATCGGTAATGGTGTTGGTGTCCTGACAACATGATTTCAATAATAGCATATGAAAACACAATATAGGCATGCAATGCGATGCGAACAGCAAGAATATGTGGGAGCTGAATAATAAACACAACAATAAATAATCTACATTAATATATATGGGTCATACAGTTTGCCGTTTTGAAATAACATGAATCGTGGTGTTTAAAAAATAGGGCTACGGTGTTTTAAGAAAAGGTACGTCCTTTTAAATGTCCGTAGAATCCCTTGGCATGTCTTTAAAATACTCACGATTCCATAGTTTGAAATCGGTTTGACCCGAGTCTAGTCTAACATCTACAAGTAAACTACTGGACTAAACTAACAGACTAATCAAAAGGGTAAGAAAAAACACTTAAGTCTGAGTCGATATATATATATAATAGTCGGTGATCCCGCCTCAGTAGTATCACATATGATACAATATATAACATGACATTCTCGAGTCAAAGTGCGGATCTATCATCAATAAATAGCTCGTACGGTAAATCCATCGTACGGCATCCCAAATCTGGGTACGGGTCAATTATCGCATTATCTCATTATTCATCTGGTCCTTTTCATCATATCTTGTATTAGGGATACTGATCTAAGTCTAGTACATATTGATACCTTCTACATATATATACGTATGAAAACACATCGCCTAAGGACCCGCTAAAATAATCATGCCGTATCTTATAATACGAACCATGTCATATCGCCGATCTCGTGGCATCATGCCCAATCTCATCGACTCATCTCCAAATACCATGTACTATCATCATCCATGTGTATATATATATATATATATATATATATATATATATATATAGTCCCATACCTATGTGTATTGATATATACATACATATCCCCATATACGCACAAGTAATAAAATGTATGCAAGTGTGTTTGTGTGTGCGTGTGTGTATGAAATTCTTAACTCTATAGTTTCACGACTAAGAAGCTAAACTAAGTTACTTCTAAATACACTAAACTATCCCACGAACACATAATCCTATCTAGATATTCATTAAACTCACAATACACATAATTATAGATATAGGTATACGTATTTGTATACAACACTTCGAACTGCGGGAGTGCTATACACCATCTGATCGGTCGAAAACATTGCATTTTTAACACGTCAATTTTCCTGCCATTTGCACTCATCTAGAGATGTTCGGTATTAATATAGCACATATTAGAAAATTGACTGTAAAATACCAAATAACTTGTGTTATATATTAAAACCGACATTTCTGAGGGAAATTGAGTGTTTATCATTGCATCGCATAATCATTGAATAGCGCAACACTTGTCTCGAGAATCTGTGCAGGAAATTGCACTAGAAAGGCCAAAACAGTTAAAAGTGCTGAGAAAAATACGCCAAGTCAAAGACTTGAGATCTGGCAGTGATCAAGGAAGCATTATGAGATTCAACATATCAGAAAATGTACCTAAAGCCAACAGCAAGCAACACAAGAAATTTCATGTACAGGGACCACTAATGGGCCGCGGATCCGCGGCCATAACCCCATTCCCGCCACGGATCCGCGGCAATCTGGTGACGTCAGCTCCTCATACTTTCTCCACGTGGCTCCTGTAACGGCCTCAGCTTCCAGAAGATTCCGGAAACACCACGTGGCTTCATCCAGAAGGCTCAGCCTAACAACCTAGCTCTAGAATATTCCCTCGAACTAACTTCTTCTAGAAGCCTCTCTCTAACAAACTTTTGGAGGGATATTTGAAATTTGAATCCTAGATCGTGTGCTAATTTGTTCGTTTTTGAAATTTGAGTTGAAATGTTTATTCCATCATAATTTTTAGATCAAAATTCACACAAACACTAAACGATTCGTTGTGATTTGTTGCGAGGAAATCTAGAATCTGTGGAGCGAAGAAAAAAAATTTCAGATCTTTCCAGAGAGCTCAGGAAGTGAACAGAGGCATTCTGTAAGTTTTTTTTGCAGAGATCTGATAGAACCGCAGCGGATCCGCGGTCTAAGCGTGCTCATTGCGGCGGAACCGCGGCGGGCTAAGGGCATCACTGTTCCAAAACTTCTCAAGTCCTCTCTGACTTTCTTATCTCTCTCTCTCTGTCTTCTCCAATAACAAATTTGCTGCAGGTTTCTTTGCAAAAATTCGCTGCGCCACAAAAATAAAAAAATTGTGCGTGATTGATCTTGGTTGTTTGCATTTTTTTTAATACGGAAATTAAGGGGCAAAGACCAAATTCAGATTAGGTGGGGAGTTCATTACCCTTCCTAAGCCCCGAAAATCACAAAACTGCATCCGCATTACCCTCATTAACTAAAAAAAATCTAGACTTGACTCTAAGGACCGTCGTGCTCACTTAGGATAGAAGGAGGTCGTGGGTAATCTATTGCTTATCCGCGTTTCTTTTGTGGTGTCTAAGGCAAGTGTGTCTAAGGCAAGTGGTTACTTTATTAGGCCCACTACTTACGTAGTGGAGAACCTCCCACTTACCTGGCACTTACCTGGCCACAGGAGGGACAAAGAGGCAGTGGAGGATTGATCCTGCGATTTGTCTTTTGGCAGTTAGGAGCGGTCTAGAGCCTTGACCTAGGTGACCACTAGACTTAGGATTGCTAGTTGCATTTGTTGTGATTTGCATCATTTTTTTTCAAAAAAAAATCCATATCTTTTTCAAAATAAACACCAACCAATATTTCCCCTAATTATATTAACGCTGCCACTTGTACTAAACCATTTAGTGCAAGATAGGCTGGACACGAGATTCTAGTGCTCGTTTAGTCCGCGTTCCTCCTATCGACTCAGAAGTCGGTATTTCTACGTCTACTTCTTCTTTACCCACCACCACACCTACTTCGATGGACGCTTCTTCATCGAACTTCTTTACCATTACTCTGCCGCCGTCCGCAGGTGCGCAGAATCCACCCCGCATCTCTCTCCAAGAGAGATGCTATCCTATGCGAGGTCCTCTTTCGACCTGTCTCTCCATTCCACCAGCCAACGGAGACAATTTTGAGATTAAACCCTAATACATCAACCTTCTACAAAAATATCACGGTCTCGAGTCTGAAGACGCATATGTCTTTATCACCAAATTTGAAAATGTATGCGCAATGATGGGTACCTCACAGCTTTCTGTGGATGCTATGCGTCTTCGTTTTCTCCCATTTACCTTGTGCGATATAGCCGAGAAGTGGCTGTATAACACAACCGCACATTCCATTTCAAACTGGGGAGAATTCATAACAGCATTCCTTAAGAAATTCTACCCTAATCACAAGACAGCTCGAGTCCGTAGAGAAATAAACCAATTCACCCAGCTTCCGAATGAACAATTTTCAAAGTGTTTTGAACGCTTCAAGGATCTGTTGGTTCAATGTCCACATCACGGAATCCCTAGATGGGATTTGTGCCGAATCATATATGAGGGCATTAACCCTACCACTAAACAAAACCTTGAAGCCATATGTCAAGGCAATTTTATGACCAAAGATGATAGGGAAGCTTGGAAATACTTAGAAGATTTCGCTGAAAAATCTTTACAGTGGGAGGGTGTGAGTCCATCGTCTAGGGGTGGCAATAACCAATCAGATGTTTCCGTAGGAGTTAGAGCTGAAATTTCAGCTATACATAAGAAACTCGAGACTATGGAAAACAAATTTTTAGCTGCAGCCCTAAATCAAATGTCACTCTCCAAAACTGTATGTGGATGCTGTTCTGATCCTTCTCATTTGACGGAAGAATATCCACCAAATTCTCCGTTTCAAGGTCATGAGCATATCAATTCTGCTTTCCAACAAAGACCTAGGAACGATCCATTTTATTCCACATATAATCAGGGTTGGAGGAACCACCCTAACTTTGCTTGGAACCAATCACAATCTCAAAACACGGTTCCAACCCAAAACAATTTCCAAAGGACTCTTCCACCACAACAGCAACCACTTCAAATGAGTCAGCACCCCTTCCAAGCACAAAACTTCCAAAATCCGGTCAACACAACTGCACCGTCTAATCCTTTGCAGTTGACCGGTACTGATGAATCCTCTTCATTCATGAACTTTCTTTTGACAATAAAGACTTCCGTCGATAAAATCGAGAAAAACTCTGCGTCCCTAAGCGAGACTATTAAATCGATGGAAGAAGAAATTGCACGATTAAAAGCTGAAATTAGTGCAAGAGAGAAAGGGAAACTTCTAGCTCAACCTTTGCCCAATCCTGGCTATTCACATCATGTGAATGCAATCACGTTGAGATCTGGAAGAGTGCTTGACAATCACGTTGGGGAAGAGATTGATGACACTGAAAAATTTATCAATGATACCCCGGCTAGACCTTTCCTTCCACTTCTACTTCTAATTCTGACCCCAGTTCTTCTACCCCACCACCTTCTTCCGAGCCTATTCTCCGTTTTCCTAAAGGCTCGAACCCTCCACCCACTTCATCCTTCCCACCCCTACAACCTTCTCCACAAATGTCGGACCCAACACTTATTGATAGAGCTCCATTTCCAAATAGGTTGAGGCCCAACAAACCCAATTCCCAAATAGAGAAGCTTGTGGACATGTTTGAGCAAGTTAACATCAACATCCCTCTCCTAGATGCTATCCAACAAGTTTCGTCCTATGCAAAAAATCTTAAGAACTTGTGCACTAGGAAGAGGAAGACTCAAGTGCCCACGAAGATATTCATGGAAAAGACTGTAGACACGGCTTTCCCCCAACAATTACCACGGAAACGTAAGGACCCTGGCTGTCCTACTATTTCTATTTCTATCAGGGAAAAACACATCAACCGTGCTCTACTTGACCTTGGCGCTAGTGTTAACTTGCTTCCATACTAGGTTTACGAGCAGTTAGGTATCGGAGTGTTAAAGCCCTCGAGCATAACTCTCTAGATGGCTGACCGATCAATCACCAAACCTAGGGGTGAACTGGAGGATGTGTTAATAAAAATCGGGGAATTTGTATTCCCTGTGGACTTTATTGTTCTTGATACACAGCCTGTAGCGAACCCACGGAATCAAATTCCGATGATTTTAGGTCGCCCCTTTTTGGCCACTTCCAACGCTATAATCATCTGTCGTAATGGCTCTATAACCCTACCTTTCGGGAATAGGTCAATTGAGCTGAACATTTACAAGTTGGGAAGTGTACCTTACGAACCTACTGCTCAGGACTGTTCTGTCGACTTAATGGATGTCGACAGCAGCGAATTTGACGATCCTCATGATACTGATCTTGACTCTTTTCATATGTTGTTGTTTGACCCAACTATGTATCATACACATACGGACTCTTCCACCGAGTTGTTCGGGTCAACAACTAACATTGATTATGAACTGTTTTTGGAGTCTGAAGATCACCCCGCGCTTTGTGATGACATTATTCTTAAGGGTATTGATGGGACTTTTGAGGAAAGCTTCGCTGATAGACTCGCACTCTTAGCAAATACGGGTGTTGAGATGAATCATCTCCCAATCAATGAAATTAAACCTCCACCCCTTCTTCCGGACTGTAAAAAGAATGCGAGTAATCCATCACATTCACTGCATCATCTCTCCAAAACGAGACGTACACACATTCTATTCCACCACTTACCTTTTCCCTACTTCTTCTTCCACCAACCAGAGCACTACATTGATAAAATCTTCGAATGGTTGGTGTTAACCTTCGGTCTTTGCAAAGCTTGGCATCAACCAATAATTCTTGACGCCCTCTTGTGATTTTCAAAGCTTAACATTGTTTAACTCAAGTTTGGGGGGGTGTAATCTGGCTCCTGAAAAGAAATTTTTACACAAAAAGATGAGCCAAAAATAAGTTTGGGGAGGATTTTCACTTAAATATTTTGCCCCCATTAATAAATTTCCTCCCAAGCTTACAGGTTTTTTAAAGATTTAGCGGATGGCAACAGTGAGGACACTGTTGAAAACATGTTTGGGGGAGGTTTGTGCCTATTTACGCATCATTTGCATCATACTTTGCATAGGTACAAAACATTTGAAAACCTATAAAAAATTTAAAAAATTCAAAAATAAAAATATTTTTTGTACATAAATAAGATAATAAAAGATTAGATAGTGAAAAATTACATCCGAAAGATTGGAAAAATTTAAGAAAACCAAGAAAATTAGAAGTTTTCTTATACGAACTAGTAATAAGTAGTTATGAGCCGTTGTCCCAAGGGTTAGTAAGATGAAGGAAGTCACTAATCTGAGGATAAAAATAAGTCTGAAAAAGTTCCTATTCTGGAACCCAAACATTTTGAACGTTGATACCCTACTATACGCACTTACACACGTCTTGAAGCTCGGGATAGTAGAAGATACCTTAAAATGCTCTTGTCTAAAAGCCAAAGTATGAAGGAAATAAAAAATGAATAAAATATAAAGTGCTGAGAAAAATGAACACTGGTTTTGTTATCGCCAAGGCAGCAATTAAAAAATATAGCGAGGGTGCCTCTTCACCTTGTGCCTTAGACCAACTGGTCTGGGAGTCACTGCTAAGCCTTAGGTGGTGCAAGACGAGGAAAAACACCGTATAAGCAAGCACATGAGTAATCGGTCGGTTAGTACCTCAAGAAGTATTAACGGTCGCATGAAAGTGTGTGAGCAAATTCATCTAAATATTCATCAAATTAAAAAGTACTGAGGCAGATGGACAAGAGTATGATAGCTTGAATTGAATTCTCCGGGTGTAGGGATGTTCTTCATACACACGTAGGGTTATATGATCGATGTTTGGAAGAAAGATAGGAATGAAGAATAAAGACGATGTTTTATTGAGAGATGATATGATTTCTGACATCTTTTCATGACTATTAAGATAGGGCTCATGACAACCGAAAAGCTAGTATAGTTGGAAACTCTAATTTTCAAAGTATTTCTTTTATAATTCTTATCTTTAAATGTAACTTTCACGGTCTTTCTTTTACTATTGGATTTTGTGGGTGCGATCCGCTGAAAACCCTCAGGAGACAACACTCCTCCTACTAGGGACACCTAGAGGTTTAAAGGCTTGTTGCACGTGCTCAGTGCAATCGTGTTGCCTACGAAAGTGTGCTAGTTAGTTTTTCTTTTTCTTTATTTTCTCCTTCTCTTTTTAATAAAACAGGACGCTTGAGACGACCGAAAATAAGTTTGGGGGAATTTGATCAGTCAAAAATATTGCATTTTTAACACGTCAATTTCCCTACCATTTGCACTCATCTAGTGATGTTCGGTATTAATATAGCACATATTACCAAATTGACTGTAAAATACCAAATAACTTGTGTTATATATTAAAACCGACATTTCTGAGTGAAATTGAGTGTTTATCATTGCATCGCATAATCTTTGAATAGCGCAACACTTGTCTCGAGAATCTGTGCAGGAAATTACAGGAGAAAAGCCAAAACGGTTAAAAGTGCTGAGAAAAATACGCCAAGTCAAAGACTTGAGATCTGGCAGTGATCAAGGAAGCATTATGAGATTCAACATATCAGAAAATGTACCTAAAGCCAACAGCAAGCAACACAGGAAATTTCATGTACAGGGACCACTAATGGGCCGCGGATCCGTGACCATAACCCCATTCCCGCCGCGGATCCGCGGCAATCTAGTGACTTCAGCTCCTCATACTTTCTCCACGTGGCTCCTGTAATGGCCTCAGCTTCCAGAAGATTCCAGAAACACCACGTGGCTTCATCCAGAAGGCTCGGCCTAACAACCTAGCTCTAGAATATTCCCTCCAACTAACTTCTTCTAGAACCCTCTCTCTAACAAACTTTTGGAGGGAAATTTGAAATTTGAATTCTAGATCTAAAGTTAAGGGGATTATAAAAGGAAACCTAGATCTAGGGTTTTGGGTTGTTCATTAACCATTACACACACAAGTTGAGTGACACAACTTGTGCATTCAAACCTTAATCCTAATCCAATCAAATCCAAATCCAAATTCAAGGTCCCCGAGTACAATTCAAGCAAGAAGCCTTCAACCTTTTAGGAGCGAAGCCGATCTTCATCCGAGCAAGTGATCCAAGATGATCCGCGACTCACGAAAATGAGCGACGCCAAATCGACGATCGAGTTCCTTCCTCATTGTAGATTTTGAGAGAATTGTAACAAAATTGTTGATAAATTAAAAGTGAAATTCTTTAATCTTGCTTTCTTTACATTCTTGCATCATGATTAGATCTCAATTCTTGATTGTGTTTCTTGTTATGATGTTTGAGTAAAACTCCGCTCGTGAAGGAGTCGAGAGAATCAACAGATGATGATGATTGCAAATCTTGAAAACGATTCTTAAGTCCTATAAGTTTTGTAATCTTTAGTAAATTGAAGAATCGACAACCTAGTTTCGAGCGATGCTTTCTTGATTATGTTCGCTCTTAATTAGTGATCCACGATCGATTCTTCAATTTACTAGAGGCTAAAATGTGAATGAAATCAACGAAAGGACAAGAGATAGATGATGAAACCCTAGATTCCACAAGAAATCCCTAATTCTCGTTGATCGTCATCGATCTACTATCAAATCATTAATGGATAAGAAAACGTAATCACTAGTTTTCATCACGTCTATAGATTCAATCGATTCCTATAAGCCTCATTTCAAATCTTGATTACTAATTCGATTGGAAATCATTAATTCTTGATTCTTGATTTTAATGTTTTCTTGTTATTAGTTCTAGATTTTAATAATTCTTGAAATTCACTTTTAAATCTTGAATTGAATTGTCTTTTCTCTTTTCTTTAATTTTCAATTCATCTAATTCAAATTTGAACGGATCTCACTTTCCCTGTGGACGATCCACACTCGCTAACGCGCTACAATCGACACCGTTATTGATTGTGGTCAAAATTTCATTGGTTGTGATTTCTATACATTTTCTAACTACACACCGAGATATCATTCAATCACCATCCACCCAACTTCCCTCGTAGATATATATCTACTCACCTTGATCTTCGCTTGCCGATGACGATGTCGCCACGCGCTTGCTTGTCGTCTCGAAGTCCTCATGGGGGTACTTACATATCATAACACATCGTATCGCATATTAAAACGAAGTCGGAAAACCAAAACGGCACACGTTTCGCCCATAGGTCAAAACCTAAAACCTCGCATGCAAAACACGACCAATAACTCTAGTCGTTGGCGTTCAAACACCACATGACTGAATACAATACATCAAATACCAAAATTCAAGTCAAAACGAAATCGCAAAACAAGCAGCAACTCAAGAAAATGGTCCCAGATTTTACCCTAGGTGAAATTAGCCAATTTTGCTTATGTAAAGGGTCTATTTTACTAGAGATAAAGCCCTGGACCCAGAACGAACCCTAAATTCCATGCTCTGGCCGCAAATTACGGCCAGAAGAAATATAATTACGGCCTAATAGGAGGGGTAGGGTCTCGGGTCTTGGGTTAGCAACTAGGTTGCCTACACATCTCTCAATGTTTGCTAAATAATTTTCAGGTCACCCGGGTGTTAGCAGGTCACCAAATTCTATCACAAATCCAACAATTTTTCGATATCGGGATTTCTAAGTTTGGAAATTGGGGGGTTACTCTATGGTTTCAGTCCAATATACAATCCCTACAGGGGTTGTATGGTCCCTAATAACATCAATTACACTTCCCAACTCATAAACTCTCTCTAACCCTTTCTAGGAATTTCTAAGTTCACAAAACCACATTAACACACATCTAAACTTATATGGGTGATAAAAAAATTGAAATACAATACTAATGGTGCAGAAATTACCACATTTGGCAACTCAAGAATATTCTTGAGTTGCCCCGAGCGCCCAAAATCCATCCTTTCTTGGTCCAAAGTGTTTGTAGTGAGCTTGTGCACATTTTTAATGAAAGTGAGATGGAGTTTTGAGGTGTTTTTAGTGGTGTTTGTGAGGGTTGAAGAGGAGGGGGTGATGGAGGCGGCCAAGGGTTGAAGAGGAGAAGAAAAGATGACGAGGATGAAGTGAGAATGCGAGCCATGACCAAGGTTTGACCCCTCCCCCCCCCCTCTATCTTGCCCATACCCTTTAGTTTATTCCATTTTCTTTTCTTTTCTTCTCTTTATCTTTTCTTTTCTTTTCTTCTCACATTTAAATTCAACCATGCTTGAAAAACAAAAATGAAGAAGCCAAAGTAGAAAATGCAACAAGTGCTAAAAATGTGACATGATGCATGTCATGTGCACAAATTGAGCTTAATGCGCGATTGGCATTAAAATTGTATATAATTAATTATAAAATTTCATAATTTGCTTAAATCAAATAAAACACCCACATTTCAGTGATTCCCATAATTTTCCAAATATTTTCCGATTTATCGGTATTTTAATTATACTGCATATTAAAATATTCATAATATTTATTATTTAATTATAAAAATTCCCAAAAATTATATTTTATTTTTCTAAAATGTTACAACTTTGGATTTTGCTCCTGAAGGGGTTAAACCCATCGGGAGCAAGTGGTTCTTTTAGAAAGAAACCAGGTGTAGATGGAAAAGTTGAGACTTTCAAAGCTAGACTTGTAGCAAAAGGTTCTCGTCATGCAACCAAGTGTGGATTTTGATGAAACATTTTTATCCAATGTCTATGCTTAAGTCCATCCGAATCCTACTTGCCATCGCTGCATACCATGACTATGAAATTTGGCAGTTAGACGTCATGACCGCTTTTCTAAATGGTGATTTAGAAGGGAGCGTGCACATGACAGCCAAAGGGCTTTATGGACAGTGAGTGTAGGGTTACTAGGCACATTCACAAGGGTCTATAAGGCATCAACCATGCCCTATTTAGAATTTAGACGTGCCGAACAACCCTAACCAAGATTTTTAAACTAGAGATTAGGCGAAAAAAGCATATTAAACACTTTAACATCTAAGAGTTTGGGATTACAACCTTTGTAGTCCGGTCCTTCACTTCATAAGCTCCGTGTTGAGGTTCCTTCACTGCGATCATCGAGTATCCGAACTCTAGAGAGGTTCCACAAAGAGAATGATGCAAACTCTCTTCCGATCTTCGATAACTAAGATGATCTACCTTGAAGTTTCTTTAACACAAGCTCTCACTCACAAATGAAATGAACACCCTAATCTAAATGGCTAGGATAGATTAGGATGATGAAGTAGGATTTTAGCTCTCATTTATTTTCTTAATCTCACTCAAAATCATCACTAATGAAAAAGCTAGAAAGCTTTTCCATTGAAAAAGAGAAGGAAGAAGAAGAACCATTTCTTTTGTGATGAATAATGAATTGTGGTGAGGTTAGAAATGCAACCATGGGTTAAGTATGATAACTTAACCCATGTAGAGACTTAACCATGGTCAAGGGTTGAGTAGGGTTAAGAAATATCATAACAAATATCTTTAGAAAATATCTTTAGCAAGAAACAAATGAAAACCTTCTAGAAACTTCTAGAAAAAATTAACCCAAATCAAACCTTAATCATGTTTAATCTCCACTAATCACGTTGAATTAATAACCCTAACATATTATAATATTATATATCACATATACAATATTTATTGTAACAAAATAAAATAATACAATTAACATATATCACATATATATCAATGTATTACCCGAGTGAGAAAAAAAATCCTTTTGTGAGCTTATACTAGTTAATGTAAGTTAATATATCTAATATATAATTATACATTAAATTATCGAATCAACACTTGATCCGATAATCCGGCTATTTCACAAATAAATGACTAATATAATCTGTATCAGTTCATCGAATCAACACTTGATCCGATGACCCGGCTATATCACATATACCCGGTCGATATCTCATATCGCGAGAATCTAATACGGTATAACATACACGCATATTCTCGGTCCCGCACATATCATATATGTGCTCCTACTCCATTTTGCCTGAGTCAAGAAACCTCTATGTAGGACTCTAAAGAATCGTCAATACACCGGCAGTAGGTGATGATCATATCAAACACCCACAAGCTGCAAGCGGTGAGCTAAACGTAACAGCCACCCAGGTATTGAGCGATCAGAAGATCAATAAGCAAGCCTGTACATTCTCCTGCGAATCCAATCAGTAACACTCTCGTACAGTCCGGTCTCTTCGTCTGATATGTTGTATATCTCGCCTAGGGGTGGTAAACGTCAGACCCCAGTAGCTTGATAAGTCGTGTCGATATGAGGTCTATAACAGTTTGAGAAACTACTGATAACACTTACCAGTAAATCTCAGCAACCCTGGCCAGGGATTTCCAGTTATAGCTAATCGAACACAGCGCAACATCAACTCCCTATACCGGGAGAGACGAATCCCCTCCTATCGCTCATTGCCTCCATGTGATTCGGGACTTGTTGGATATATGTATGCCCTAGAGGCCATTATGTGATAGTGGATGTATCTATACATGTATATATATTCAGTATGCATTCTTGCTCGACATGATAGTATGCTATCTGGTTCTTCTTTATCTGACATGATCATCTGATCGTGCTTTTATTCATTTATACATGCTGATAAAGCCCTGAGGATATCGGCTTGACTACTCTGATTATGATGAAGATCATACTAGTGGGACATCTGTAGTCTATAAGTATATCCTGGAAAGTCCCTAGTCGTAGGTATATCGAGACGGGGCATTGATATACCAGTGTAGACTAGCGTATATGATACTAGACCCATACGATGGGCGATGGATGTTCCCACATTCATCGATGTTTGACATCAAGATCATATACGGGTGCTCAGTGCTGACTGGGTACACTGGACGGACTAACCGAGAACTCTTATATGGAATTATATCTATCGTCAGATAGCAGTTCTCAGGTGACACTGGTACAGGTTAGTCTGTAGACCGGAGATCGTCATGGAGTCTTGTGTGTTCTCCCACTGTACTTTGATTGCCACCCTACCACGGCTCTACTGAGTCGTGCAAACATATGGCCGTTGGGTACAGTCCCGAGACACACGAAGGCAATGAGCGATAGGAGGGGTTTCGTCTCTCCAGGTATTGGGAGTTGATGCTGTACTGTGCCCGACTGGTTATATCAGTAAGTCCCTGGTCAGGGCTGCTGAGATTTGCTGATAAGTGTTATCAGTAGTTTCTCGATCTGTTATAGACCATTCACCGGGGCTACTTATTGAGTTATTAGGGTCGACGTGACCATCCCTAGGCTCGATATGCAGCATATCTGACAAAGAGACCGGACTGTACGGTAGTGTTGCCGGTTGGCTCGACGGGAGTTGTAGCAGGTTCGCTTGTTTTCTTCTGATCGCTCAATACCCGGGTGGCCGTTACGTTTAGCTGACCGCTTGCGGCTTGGGGGTATCTGATATGATCATCACCCTCTGCCGGCGTATTGACGAGTCTTAGAGTCCCACAAAGGCGTTACCCAGTCCAGGCGAAACGTTGTGGTGCGCGTATGCGATATGCGCATGCACCCGATTAAAATGTGCGTATATGATACCGTACATTGATCGGGCGGCTTGTTTTTGGTGGGGTCGTATGTGATATTGCCGGATTGATAAATCAAGTGTTGAT
The DNA here is from genome assembly GCA_030015575.1 of Agapanthus africanus. Taxonomy (NCBI): domain Eukaryota; kingdom Viridiplantae; phylum Streptophyta; class Magnoliopsida; order Asparagales; family Amaryllidaceae; genus Agapanthus; species Agapanthus africanus. Next base: position 110,695,591 of record JASDDO010000018.1, read on the forward strand.
TTATCATTTAACCATTAGTTTTCTCACTTAAAACCTTTCCTTGGATGATGGTTGTATGCATGTGTGTATGTGTTTCTTTCTTTCTATCTAGTTTCATGCACATATAGATGTGCATACATACACATATACATACACCCATCTATCATGGTTGTTAACATATAGAAATGGTGGCAATATAAGACTCACACCATGAATTAAGTGATGGATTATTATTTAATTTTGTATTTAAAACAAATTGAAAAGAAAAGGATAATCATTTCTAGCTTCTACATTCTTCTTTTGACCTAACCAAGCTTACCAACCTCTAACCTTGAGTTATCCTTTTCTTTATGATTTAAAACCCAAGTTAAATAATGTCTCCATTACTTTAACCATGGTTCATAGTAAGAAGAAATAAAATATATATTGATATATTTCTTTTTCTTCTTAAGGGTTATCATTATCTTTTCATCTCTTGAAAAAGGTTGCCACCATCTTCTTCCTCCTTCATATTTGCCCTCTAGTTTTTTTCTAGTGAGTAATATACACATAAAGAAAGGGTTTTTAAGTGAGAACCTTAACCACAACTTCAATCTACACAAGTTTAGCCAACTTGTTTAGATTGTTCTCTTCGATTCTCGAAGTTGCGAGCTTGGACGGGGAACTCCGGGTGGATCGTCGTGGACGCAAGAGGACTTCAAGAGGACCTCCATTCAACACCCAAGAGACCAAGGAGTCCAGCGAAAGGGAGCTACAAAGGTTGTAGTCTCGAAACCTTAGTTTTGTTCGCTTTAAATTTTGAAACCCTAATTTTCTAGGATCGATTCCTTTGCATGCTTGTTTAGCACCATCAAAATTTAAACTTTGGGACATGTGATGCTTCAAAACTCATTATAGGGTGCTAGACAAACCTTACATTGGTATCAGAGCCGACCTAGAACATTAGGCGACGCTTTTACGAAGTACAAATCCCGATGGGACAAAAATACGACGCTTTTGGACCCTCTCTGGACAAATTTTAAAATTTGATGTTTTTCAGAATTAAAAATACTTAAAAAATACAGCAGGAAATTCTAAGAATAACAGTGAAATTCGATGACCTGAACAGTGTAAACCGCCGCGGAACCGCCGCATTTCCTGGCTTAGGCCGCGGTTCCACGGCCGTACGGAGGCATCATTGCATGAATTTTACACTGTTATTCTTAGGTTTTCTTGTACAGTGTTTTAGGTATGTTTAATCTGAATATTGTACTGTATTTTCTGGAGATGGTTTTGGACGCGTAGATTTGATCGGTATTTTCATTTCGTAGCTTTTCCGGGTAAATTAGAAAGTATTGAAGTGTTTGAACGAGTATCATTTGCTCACTATTCACGGGGTTTAAATACTTTGGAGATACGTGCAAGTCTTTTTGTGGTGGTCCCTCTAGAAGACAACAAACCTTAACACGATTATGTGACCGTCTTGAACTGCCCTTTGAACCTTAGGGTTTGGGGCAGTACGGCGTGCCACATGTGAGGCGTTGGCTTGACCCTTCTACGGCTGAACCGCTACTACTGTGTCACACTCCGGATTTTTGAACCCTGCTCAAGTGTTGAGCTTTAGTGAATCTTAAGTACTTGATCGTTCGTTCGAAAAACTTTAATATTATCTGTTTATCTGGAATGTGATACAATATGTGGAATTCATATAGTTTAGGCATGAAATACGAAATATGTGATATTTCGCATTTATGATGTCTAAAGAGAATATGGATTCCAAATATTGTAGTTTTACACTTTCTTTTCTGTGACTGTAAGTGTAGTATGTACGATATCGCCGGTTTCGTTGCTATACATCAACGACAATTGGGGTATGCATACTTACTTACATTGATGATATGAGATATTATGTGTTGCTGAGATATGATGTGCAGGATTGTCGCGATTGAATAGCCGGGGGTTTTTATGTGAGATGAGAGTTTTATATTTTCATTCATGTAAATTCAAATGTAATGTAATATTCTTTTATTTGGGGCACTTCCGGGTTGAGGTTGTGTCACCAGTGTTGTATATTATTTACTTTTCCGCATTAGGATGGACCCAAGGAGGGGAGCACAGGTGACCGGGTTCTGGGGTTCAGTGGGAGGCCATCTTGAGGAGTCGAGACCGGGTCTCCTAAACTCCAGAATTGGTAGGGTCACTTGCTGCTCTCGTAGGGGTCCAGGGTGTGGGCTTGGCTATTCATCGCGACTGTGGAATCCGTATTTTCTATTCTGGCTAAATACTAAATACGGACGTCCTAGTATATCCTACTTTATATCTATGTTTCTGCTGCCTGTGTTCTGTGATATCTGAGACGAATGACATATTATATATATGATATATAGTAGACGTTGCTTATGTTTTACACCCGCGCTAGTCCCGTCCCGGTATGCCGTTAGTTAAGTAACCTAACGGTGCATAACGGAACATTGCGGCGAATGCGGATGGCATAAGCGTACGTGTTATTTTCGTTTCTTTTCTGTGATTGGCTTAAGGACTTAAATGATGGGACTACATTAATATGATTAATGTAAAGAAAATAAACCTAAAAAGATGTTGTAGAATCGGATTTGAAAAACCACTCGGCTTTTTATGAAAAAGCTATATTTCAAAACTGCGGAGCTTAAGCCACTCCTTTTAAAAATCACTTGATTCTACAACGATATCAAGCTCAAAGCGTTAAAGATTTTCTTAAAAATCATCCGCAACCCTCCGTCATTTTAGGTAGTAGAGTACTTAGTATTCGTGCTACGTTTGTTGACCTTAGCCAAGGCGTAGTGTACGGTAGCTAAGTGATGTCTTCCTACAAACGCATATGATGCAGATTAATTAGGACGGGCATATGACTTTGTTGACCTTAGCCAAGGGTCATGTGAACGGGTCTAATTAATCAAGAAATGACGGGTTGAGCTTGACTAGTGCTCGTGATTTGTTGACCTTAGCCAAGGTCACGAGTATTAGGGGTAAAAACCACATCGGGAATTTCAATAGTTGAAATTTGCAATGAGATTGCATACCTTCCATGTGATGGTTGGATCCCGATCCCACTGTGGGCAATGGTTGCTCCTAGGAGAGTTTTACAGTTTACAATTAGCTAACTAATTAGGTGTCTAGAAAGGTGTTAACGGGGCTCCGCCTCTGGGAAAATGAGGTTTACTCTAATTAGGTCCGTGCGAAAGCACGGGGAACCTCCTTCAAGTACCGACACTGGCCTGGCTGAATGGTTAGCGAAGTTGTAGACTGTAATTAATCCTGGCTAGTTTTTCTTTTTAAGGTTTGAAAGAAAAACTTGATAAAAGCAGTGGGAAACATCGATTAGACAAGATAATAAACAATCTGATCTATGCAAGAGCTTTCGCTGAGTGTATTCTTTTCTCTCTCTTAATGGCAGATACCCATGACTGGACTCAAGCTTTTACTAGATAAAAATAAACTGAATGGGACCAACTATAAAGACTGGCTGAGGAATCTAAAAATCGCATTGACTTATGATAAAGTATCATATGTCCTCACGACTTCAGCCCCGCCCGTCCCAGGTCCAAAATCCTCAGTTGCGGACATTGAAGTCCGCAAGACATGGGACGCTGACTGTGCCACGGCAAAATGCCTCGCGCTTGCATCGATGGATAACACACATCAAAAGCAGCACGAGGATATGGACATTCACGGTATATTGCTCCATACAAAGGAGTTGTATGGAGAGCAATCCCGCGTATTACGATACGAAGCATCAAAGAAATTGTTTCAGATGCGAATGGCCCCTGGCACACCAGTAGGAGACCATGTTCTGAAGATGATAGCTCTTATAGAAGAGCTTAAGGACCTTGGATGGACGATGGACAATGAACAATATATAGATATTATTCTGCAGTCCCTTCCCTCCACCTTTGCTCAGTTCATAGTGAACTTCAACATGCATGGCATGGAGAAGGAACTCCCTAAACTCCTTAACATGTTAAGGAGTGCAGAGAGCACTATGAAGTCAGCAAGAACTCCCGTTATGACTGTTGGACAATCTTCTTCTTCTCGCCCGAAAGCTAAGGCCAAGGGAAAGAAAAAGAAGAAGCCCACCAATCCTAAGGGCGGAGTTAAAAAGGTGAAGGGAAAGGGAAAGTCCAAGGCTGGAGACTCGGGGAAGGGCGAATGTTTTCATTGCCACAAGACAGGACATTGGAAGCGCAATTGCACGGAGTACTTAAGTCTCAAGAAGAAGCATGGTGATGCTTCTGCTTCAGGTGCGTTTGTGACAGAAAACTGTTTTTCAATAAACTCTGCTTCCTGGGTATTGGATACCGGTTCAGGTTCTCACATTTGCAATTCTATGCAGGGACTGAGAAATAGCAAAGTTTTGAAGACAGGTGACCATACTCTCCGCGTTGGAAATGGTTCCAATGTACATACAGTCGCAGTGGGAGAGTATCACTTGGGGTTGCCATCTGGATGTATTTTGGTTTTGAATCCATGTTATTTTGTACCAAGTATGCTATGTAATATAATATCCGTTTCTTTGTTGGACAATGAAGGATATAATTTTGTATTGCAGAACAATATTATGAACATTCACCTGAATCAAATGTTGGTTGGGTATGGTACGCTTAATAACGGAATATATGTCCTAAATCAACACACAGTTTTCAGTGTACAACACACTAATAAAAGAAAACTTTCAGAATTAAACGAAGCTTTTCTTTGGCACTGTAGACTTGGTCATATTAACGAAACAAGACTAAACAAGTTACACAAAGATGGATATTTAAATTCTTTTGAATATAAATCTTATGCGACTTGCCAGTCTTGTATCAAGGGTAAAATGACCAAAACTCCGTTTACCGGACACGGAGAAAGAGCTACTCAGCTCCTGGGCCTCATACATAGTGATGTATGTGGGCCAATGTCTACACAGGCTAGAGGCAGTTTTTCATACTTCATTACATTCACTGACGATTTCTCAAGATTCGGTCATATATTTTTATTAAAACACAAGTCCGAAGCTTTCGAGAAATTCATTGAATATAAACAAGAAGTAGAAAAACAAACCGGCTTGAGTATCAAGATGCTTCGATCAGATCGAGGTGGTGAGTATCTCAGTACAGAATTTGCAAACTTCCTAAAAGAAAATGGGATTCTCTTTCAGCTCACTCCTCCTTACACACCACAGCACAACGGTGTGTCAGAACGAAGGAATAGGACCCTATTAGATATGGTCCGGTCCATGATGAGTGACGCTGAGTTACCCGTCTCGTTTTGGGGGCATGCATTGAAGACTGCAGCATTTCTGCTAAACAGGGTTCCAACCAAAACCGTGTCTACCACGCCATATGAGATATGGCATGGGAAGAGACCATCTCTTAAGAGAATTAAGATTTGGGGTTGCCCGGCCTATGTTAAAAAGCAGAATCCGGACAAACTCGAGACACGGTCAGTCATGTGTAACTTTGTGGGATATCCACAGAATTCTTATGGTTATCTATTCTACCACAAAGAGGAACAAAAAGTGTTCGTTTCTCAACATGCCACATTCTTGGAAAAAGAATTTTTCACAGATAAAGATGATGGCAAGGTGGTAGATCTAGAAGAGGTTATAGAGACACAAATTACAAATGACGATTTGGTTGAACCGGCTGTTGCAACAGAAACTGAAGAACCTCGGCCACTCCGTAGGTCTGGTAGGACTTCTCGCCTACCGGAGAGGTACTACGGTTTTCTCATTGATGGTAACGGAGAAGATTGCATCATGGATGATGATGATCCTACCAGTTTTCAGCAAGCTATCACGAGTAAAGACTCTGTGAAGTGGCTGGATGCCATGAGATCCGAAATGGAGTCTATGTACACCAACAAAGTATGGACTTTGGACGTTGTACCCCCTGGGGTAAAACCTGTGGGGTGCAAATGGATCTTTAAAAGAAAGATTGGTGTAGATGGGCAGGTGGAGACCTATAAGGCAAGACTTGTGGCGAAGGGTTTTCGTCAAAGACCAGGTTTGGACTATGACGAGACTTTTTCTCCCGTAGCCATGCTTAAATCCATTCGGATCCTACTTGCTATTGCTGCTCACTACGACTATGAAATCTGGCAGATGGACGTTAAAACCGCATTTCTAAATGGAAATTTAGAAGAATGCGTTTATATGGATCAGCCAGAGGGCTTCATTGACAGTGGGAGCAGCAGGAAAGCATGTAAATTGCTTAAATCCATATATGGGTTAAAGCAGGCATCACGGAGTTGGAACATCTGTTTCGATGATGTCATCAAATAGTTTGATTTCATCAAAAATCCAGATGAACCTTGTGTTTATAAGAAGGCTGTAGGGAGAGCTGTCACATTCCTCGTATTGTACGTGGACGACATTCTCCTGATAGGAAATGATATTCCTATGCTGCAGTCGGTCAAATCTTTCTTATCACTGAGGTTCTCCATGAAGGACCTGGGTGATGCCACATACATTATGGGCATAAGGATCTATAGGGATAGATCCAAAAGGTTATTGGGATTGTCCCAAACCAGGTACATTGACACCATCCTAAAAAGGTTTAGTATGGAAGACTCCAAACGGGGTACCTTACCCGCTTGCCATGGGGTCACTCTCTCCAAGGATTCTTGTCCAAAGACCGATGAAGAGAGAGCTCGCATGAGTATTATACCCTATGCTTCGGCAGTAGGATCTATAATGTATGCGATGTTATGTACACGTCCAGATGTAGCTTATTCACTTAGTGTAGTAAGCAGGTATCAATCCAACCCAGGGGAGAATCACTGGACAGCTGTGAAGAACATTCTTAAGTACTTGCGAAGGACTAAAGAATTGTTCTTGGTGTATGGTAATGGAGATCTCCAAATGGAGGCCTTTACCGATTCAAGCTTCCAGAGTGATAAGGACGACAGCAAATCTATCTCTGGGTTTGTATTTACCCTTAATAGAGGGGCGGTGAGTTGGAAGAGTTCCAAACAAGATACCGTTGCAGACTCTACGATGGAAGCTGAGTACATTGCTGCAAATGATGCCGCCAAGGAAGCCGTCTGGATGAAGAAGTTCGTCTCGGAGCTAGGAGTAGTTCCAACCATTATTGATCCAATACCTTTGTATTGTGACAATAATGGGGCTATAGCGTTAGCCAAGGAGCCCAGATCCCATCAGCGGTCCAGACACATCCTGAGGCGTTTTCATTTGATCCGGGAGATTGTAGATCGCCGCGAGATCGAGATTAGGAGGGTAGACACAAAGAATAACGCCGCGGATCCATTCACCAAGGCCCTCCCTCAGCCGCAGCATGAGCGACTTTTTAAGATGTTGGGTATGAGATACGCCTATAACTGGCCTTAGTCCAAGTGGGAGATTGTTGGATATATGTATGCCCTAGAGGCCATTATGTGATAGTGGATGTATCTATACATGTATATATATTCAGTATGCATTCTTGCTCGACATGATAGTATGCTATCTGGTTCTTCTTTATCTGACATGATCATCTGATCATGCTTTTATTCATTCATACATGCTGATAAAGCCCTGAGGATATCGGCTTGACTACTCTGATTATGATGAAGATCATACTAGTGGGACATCTGTAGTCTATAAGCATATCCTGGAAAGTCCCTAGTCGTAGGTATATCGAGACGGGGCATTGATATACCAGTGTAGACTAGCGTATATGATACTAGACCCATACGATGGGCGATGGATGTTCCCACATTCATCGATGTTTGACATCAAGATCATATACGGGTGCTCATTGCTGACTGGGTACACTGGACGGACTCACCGAGAACTCCTATATGGAATTATATCTATCGTCGGATAGCAGTTCTCAGGTGACACTGGTACAGGTTAGTCTGTAGACCCGAGATCGTTATGGAGTCTTGTGTGTTCTCCCACTGTACTTTGATTGCCACCCTACCACGGCTCTACTGAGTCATGCAAACAGATGGCCGTTGTGTACAGTCCCGAGACACACGAAGGCAATGAGCGATAGGAGGGGTTTCATCTCTCCTGGTATTGGGAGTTGATGCTGTACTGTGCCCGACTGGTTATATCAGCAAGTCCCTGGCCAGGGCTGCTGAGATTTGCTGATAAGTGTTATCAGTAGTTTCTCGATCTGTTATAGACCATTCACCGGGATTACTTATTGAGTTATTAGGGTCGACGTGACCATCGCTAGGCTCGATATGCAGCATATCTGACGAAGAGACCGGACTGTACGGTAGTGTTGCCGGTTGGCTCGACGGGAGTTGTAGCAGGTTCGCTTGTTTTCTTCTGATCGCTCAATACCCGGGTGGCCGTTACGTTTAGCTGACCGCTTGCGGCTTGGGGTTATCTGATATGATCATCACCCTCTGCCGGCGTATTGACGAGTCTTAAAGTCCCACAAAGGAGTTACCCAGTCCAGGCGAAACGTTGTGGTGCGCGTATGCGATATGCGCATGCACCCGATTAAAATGTGCGTATATGATACCGTACATTGATCGGGCGGCTTGTTTTTGGTGGGGTCGTATGTGATATGGCCGGATTGATAAATCAAGTGTTGATTTATCATTTAATCATTAGTTTTCTCACTTAAAACCTTTTCTTGGATGATGGATGTATGCATGTGTGTATGTGTTTCTTTCTTTCTATCTAGTTTCATGCACTTATGGATGTGCATACATACACACATACATACACCCATCTATCATGGTTGTTAACATATAGAAATGGTGGCAATATAAGACTCACACCATGGATTAAGTGATGGATTATTATTTAATTTTGTATTTAAAACAAATTGAAAAGAAAAGGATAATCATTTCTAGCTTCTACATTCTTCTTTTGACCTAACCAAGCTTACCAACCTCTAACCTTGAGTTATTCTTTTCTTTATGATTTAAAACTCAAGTTAAATAATGTCTCCATCACTTTAACCATGGTTCATAGTAAGAAGAAATAAAATATATATTGATAAATTTCTTTTTCTTCTTAAGGGTTATCATTATCCTTTCATCTCTTGAAAAAGGTTGCCACCATCTTCTTCCTCCTTCATATTTGCCCTCTAGTTTTTTTCTAGTGAGTAATATACACATAAAGAAAGGGTTTTGAAGTGAGAACCTTAACCACAACTTCAATCTACACAAGTTTAGCCAACTTGTTTAGATTGTTCTCTTCGATTCTCGAAGTTGCGAGCTTGGACGGGGAACTCCGGGTGGATCGTCGTGGACGCAAGAGGACTTCAAGAGGACCTCCATTCAACACCCAAGAGACCAAGGAGTCCAGCGAAAGGGAGCTACAAAGGTTGTAGTCTCGAAACCCTAGTTTTGTTCCCTTTAAATTTTGAAACCCTAATTTTCTAGGATCGATTCCTTTGCATGCTTGTTTAGCACCATCAAAATTTAAACTTTGGGACATGTGATGCTTCAAAACTCTTTATAGGGTGCTAGACAAACCTTACAGGACTGTACCCAAAAGCCACCTTTTTGCACGCCCTCTTGGATATGGTATGATGGAAATCAAAGCACAGTGGGAATCATACAAGACTCTATGATGATCTCGGGTCTACAGACTACTCTGTACCAGTGTCACTAGAGAACTGCCATCTGACGTGAGGTATAATACCATCCGGGTGTTCTCGGCGAGTCCGTCCAGTGTACCCAGTCTCCACTAAGCACCCGTATACCTTCTCTGATGTCAAACACCAATGTATATGGGATCAACCATCGCTCATCATATGGGTCAAGAAGCGCATATGCTAGTCTACTCTAGAGTATCGATACCCTGTCTCGGTACTCCCACGACTATGAACATTTGAAGGATGTACTTGGCGACTACACTGTCCCCACTAGTATGATCCGCATCATAGTCCTGATAGTCAAGTACTCATCCTAAGGGTTTTATCAACATGTAACATAGAGACAATTAGAGTACATGTTAAGATAAAGAGCAACCAGATAGCGTACTATCATGTCGAGCAAGAAAGTCCTCCCTATATATGTCCAAGCATCCACTACAATATACATCGTATGTACAGTAATGGCCTCTAGGGCATACATATAACTAACAATCTCCTACTTGCACTAGGTCCATCTGTTGTGGTATCGCATACCCAACAATTAGCTGTGGTTGAAGTATCTCATACTCAACCTTCCCATAAAAGTCTCTACTAGGAAAAAGGCCTTTGTGAGTGGATCCGCGTTGTTGTCCTCTGTGTCTACTCTCCTAACCTCGATCTCTCTGGAGATCAACCATCTCCATGATCAGGTGATACTGCCTAAGAATCATATCTGGATTTCTGATGGGACGGGGGTTCCTTGGCATAAGCCACAACTCCATTGTCACACAATGGCAGGAACGAAGTTCATCTCATGGACTAAAATATATCCAGACTGTCTCTTTGGTAGCATCCTTTGTAACGATGTATCTTGCCTTTAATCGTCTTATAAATCACGGTATCTAGCTTGGAACTCTTCCAACATACCGTCCCTCCACTGAGGGTAAAGACAATGCCTGCGACTGACATTCAGTCGTCCTTATCACCCTGGAACCTTTTCCAGTGATTCTCCCCAGGATCTATTGATACCATCTCACTACAACTAGTGAGATTCCTAACATCCAATTGATCTATCCCATAGATCTATAACCCAGGATTTAGGAGGTATCACCTTGATCCTATATGGAGAATCATTGTGATAAGTGGAGATTGACCGAGCGTAGCATAAGAAACTCCTTCCCTATCAAGAGTATGTCATCCACGTACTCTACGAGGATCACCACCATAGTCTCTACTACCTTTTTGTATATACAAGATTCATCTACAATTTTGATGAAGTCAAACTCTTTAACTACTACATCAAAACAGACGTTCCAACTCCGCGATGCCTGATTTATCATATAAAACATCTTGCTTATGTTTTCGCTGCTCCCACTGTCTACGAAGCCCTCTGGCTGTGTACTTATAGACGCTCTCTTCCGAATCATCATTTAGAAAAGCAGTCATGACACCCAACCGCCAGATATCATAGTCATGGTATGTAGCCGTGGCAAGTAGGATCTGGATAGACTTAAGCATAGCTTTGAAAGTCCCAACTTTTCCATGTACACCAAATAATCTTCTCAAGATATACTTTCTCCTGATGGGGATTTAACCCTTCAGATAAAGCAACCAAAGCCCATACTTTGTTGGTGTATAAGGATTCCATCTCAGATCGCTAAGCATCCAGCCATTCTTACAGATTCCCACTCCTGATGTCCTGCTCGAAACTAGTTGGGTCATCATCTCATGATGCAATCCTTGCTCCTACAGTCATAGAGAAAACCGAAGTATCTCTCAGGTGGGTGAGGAACCCTACTAGATCGGCGGAGAGGCTGAGGTTCGTTATAATCTATTGAATCCTTTGGTTCTACCAAATCATCTGTTGTGGTTTGTATAGCTGGAACTCCTTCCAGTTCTACCTCATGACCACTAATTTCTTCACAATAAATTCCCTTTCACAAAAGTGGCATGCTGAGAAACAAAACATCTTTTGTTCCTCGGTTTGATAGAAGATATTCCCTTGCGAATGCTTGGGATATCCAACAAACTTCCACAAAACTAACTTTGCATTGAGCTTGTCCGGATTTTGCTTTTAGACATAGGCCGGACAACCCTAAATCTTAATATCTTTAAGAGATGGGCTCTTCCCATACCATATCACATATGGAGTGGTGGGCATCTGATTTGGTTGGAAGCCTATTCAATAGGTATGCTACTTCTCAAGTGCATAACCCAAAAAGAAAATAGGAAACTCAGTAGTACTCATCATAGAGCACACCATATCACATAGGGTGTGATTGCTCCGTCCCGATACACCGAGGTGCTGTGGTGTATACGGAGGAGTAATGCTGAGAGAGAATCTCATTCTCCTTTAGAATAGTCCATGAATCCCGTGCTCAAGTATTCTCCTCCTTGATCACATCAAAGGACATAATACTTATACCCGGTTTTTGGTTCTCTACTTCTAACTTATATTCTGTGATTATCTCAAAAGTTTCGGACTTGTGTTTCAACAGGAACATATGTCTGAGAGAGATCATCAGTGAATGTAATGAAGTACAAAGAACCGGTCTTGGCATCTGTAGACAGAGGACCTTCATACATCAACATGTATCAATCCCAAGAGTTCACTAACTATTTCTCTATTTCCAATAAACGTCGCTATGGTCATCTTATCTCTGTGACATGACCGGCAAGTTTCACAAGATGTAAATTCAAACTAATTTAAATATGCATCTATATGTAACTTAGCTAGTCGGGTCGCATTGATATGACATAGTCTACAATGCCTCAAGAAGGATTCGTTCATTTCTGAACTCTTCCTCTTGTGTGTGTTCTGTATACTAAGAACTGTAGATTGATTTAGAACGTCAATGCTTTTAGATAACGTGCTTAAACCGATCAACTCTTGATATAGGAAATGTTCAAAACATTATCCAACAATACAAAATTATATCCTTCTTTACTAATAAAGAGACTGATATGATATTGTATCTCAGGTTCGGTATCTAATAGCATTCGTTCAGAATCAATGTATTCTGGTAATACAGGGTGATAACTACCAACAGACTTGGCTGCAACACTTGCACCGTTTCTATCTCATGAAACTTATCACTCGTTCTCAGTTCTCTACCTCTCTGTAGCCCATGTAACAAATTACATATGTGGGATCCCGATCCGGTATCAAATACCCAGGACGTAAAAGATATTGAGAAACAGTTCTGTGTAATGAACACGCCCGAAGAAGATGCATCAACATGCACTTTCTTCGTTTTGGGGGCACGGGGATTCTGGTAATCCCCTATTTCCTTCTTTGTCTTATAACAATTATAAGTTGGAGGGGGACCAACGTTCCTTAGCGCAGTATAACAAGCGGGTTCGGTCAATACATCCGTATTATTATCTTGATTAAGGCGTGACATAGTGGCAACCAGGAAAGAGAGAAGAAAACACTCAGCGTGCGCTTTTAAAAGATTAGATTGGTTATCAATTTATCTAATCAGGATGTCTCCCACTGTTTTAGTCAAATCTTCCTTCAAACCCTAAGAGGAAAGACTAGCCGGGATTAATTAAACTTTACAAGTTCGCCAATCTTTCAGCCAGGCCAGTGCTGGTACTTTGAGGGAGGTTCCCCGCGCTTTCGCACGGACCTAATTAAAGTAAACCTCGTTTTCCCAGGGGCGTAACCCCGTTAACACCTTTCTAGACACCTACTTGATCGGCTAATTGTAATGTGTAAAACACTCCCAGGAGTAACTCTTACTCGCAGCGGGTATCGGGATCCAACTATCTCATAGAAGGTATGCAATCTCATTGCAAATTTCAACTCTTGAAATTCCCAATAATATTTTGCCCCTAGCAACTTATGACCTTGGCTAAGGTGAACAAACCATAAGTGCTAGCCAAGTTCAACCCGTCATTTCCCGATTGAATTAAACCCACCCGCACGACCATTGGCTAAGGTCAACAAAGTCGCACGACTGCCCTAACTCAATCGCATCATATGCTTATACAGATAAGCACTAATTAGCTACCGCACACTACGCCTTGGCTAAGGTCAACAAATGCAGCATGAATACTAAGTAGTACTTATCTGAAATGACGGAAGGCAACGACAGGTTTTTAAGAAAACCCTTTGCGTAATGAACTTGATATCGTTGTAGAATCGAGTGAATTTAAATGGAGTGTTTTTAAGGCTTTTACTAGTTTTGCTAAAGAGCTCACCCCCAGTGAAGGGATCGTCGTCTCTTTCCTCATCGAATAAGGTGCAGGATATTTCACAAATACCACTATGCAAAGTAAAAACTATAAAAACAATCAAAAGACAAACCGAGTTTGTAGCATCTGCTAGTTTCGCTAAAGAGGTCACTCCCGGTGAAGGGATCTCGGCTCTTTCCTGATCGAATAAGGTGCTGAATGTTCTACAAAGAACACCGCTATGCAAAGCAAGAACTAGAGCTACCTGTTTTTGAGACAAGTTTCTACAACATCTTTAGGTTTCTTTTAGTTTTATTAATCTCACTAATGAAGTCCCATTTTAATATGCTTCACAAGCCTCATATTTGAAACGAAATCTGCAATATAACATATATCTCATATATATAATATAAACATTCGTCTCAGGCAGTAATATGATCTCATCACAGAACATTGCAGCAGAAGATAACATATGAAATATTGGATATACTAGGATTTTCGTGTTTTATGCGAGCCTGTATAAAACGTGGATTCCACGGTCGCGATGAATAGCCAAACCCACATCCCTAGACCCCTACGAGAGCGGCAAGCAACACTGCCAATTCTAGGGTTAGGAGACCTGGTCTCGACTCCTCGAGATGGTCTCCCACTGGACCCTAGAACCCGGTTACTTGTGCTCCCCGCCTTGGGTCTACCTAATACGGAAAAGTAAATAATATACAATGGTGACATCATCCTCAGCCCGGAAGTGCCCCAATAAAAGAATATTACATACAAATAAATTTTACATAAATGAAAAAGAAAAACTCTTATCTCACATAAAACCCTCGGCTATTCAGAACACGACGATCCAATATAACATATCACAGCAACACATAATATCTCATATCATCAACGTAAGCAAGTATGCGTATCCCGATTGTCGTTGATGTATAGCAACGAAGCCGGCGATACACCACATACTACGCTTACGGTCGCAGAAAAGAAAGGGTAAAGCTACAACAGTTGGAATCCGCAACCTCCTCAGACATCTCATGCCTAACCAAATGAATTCCTTAGACATCGCATGCCTAACAATTATAAACCCCGCATTTTAGTCTCATTATCGAAAACTCTTTTCAATATCAAGTCGGGCAATTCAACAAGATTCCCTACATCCTGATCGAATGCTCGTCGCAAACTTTAGTAGACGGCCACACACCCGATGCCGTCGACGAAGTGCACTAAGGCGGAACACCGCTGCCGCGAGCACCCGAACGGATGCTTTTGGCGACGGGGTGCTCCTACAGTCACTTGGTCGGGGCTATGGGGTGTGGCTGTCTATTAAGTTTACCCGGCGAGTATCCGCGTGCGCTACGTGATTGCGACGGACTTTTGATCACATCAAAATTCCGTGGCAACCGATCATCTGAGACCGAATTTCTAGATTTATAACATTCAAATTAGTTATCTCATAACTACTTGTGGATTCCAAATATTGTATCACATTCCAGATAAAAAGACAGTGTTAAACTTTCCGATCGAATAATCAAACACCCAAGATTTCCCAAATAGCTCAACACTTGAGCGAAGTTCAAAAAGTATCCATCACATGCCACGGTACCAATGGTCCAGCCGTAGAAGGGTCAAGCCAACGCCTCACATATGGCAACGCCGTACTGCCCCAAACCCTAAGGTTTAGAGGCTGTTCAGACGGTCACATAATCGAGTTAAGGTTTGTGTTCTTCTAGAGGGTCCACCGCGTTACTTGCATGACTTAGAACGTTCTTAAACTACAGAAAAAATCCAACACTTGGACATTTTCCGGCAGGGGAAAAAGTGAGTTATTGATATCCATTCGAACTTTTTAACACGTTCTAAAATTACCCGGGAAAAATTAAACGAAGTTAAACTTTCCGATCGAATCAACGAGTTCCCAATACAGCCCAGAAAACTCAACACTTGAGTATAATTAAAAATTCCCAGAAACAAGCAGAAGTACATACGGAAATTACTGTTCAAAACCCAAACCCTAAGTCTACTGTATGGCCGCGGAACCGCCGCTCAATGCACAGTACGGCCGTGGTTCCGCGGCTCTTTAATCGTATTAGAGGCTCGTTTTGCACAGCAATTCCTAAAATACCCTGCTTAATTTTCTGAGTATTTTTAATACAGAAAAAATCAACTTTTGAAAATTTTTCCAGAAACTAGGGTTTTACGGGTATTCGGAGTTCGATCGGACTTGAAACTTCGCCTAGACTTCGCCTAAAACTCTCGCATGGCTCTGATACCACTGTAGAGTTACTAGGTACACTCATAAGGGTCTACAAGGCATCAACCATGCTCGATTTAAAATTTAGATGTGCCGAACAACCCTAACCAAGATCTTTAAACTAGAGATTAGGCGAAACAAAGCATATTAAACACTTTAACATCTAAGAGTTTGGGATTACAACCTTTGTAGTCCGGTCCTTCACTTCAAAAGCTCCGTGTTGAGGTCCCTTCGCTGCAATCATCGAGTATCCGAACTCTAGAGAGGTTCCACAAAGAGAATGATGCAAACTCACTTCCGATCTTCGATAACTAAGATGATCTACCTTGAAGTTTCTTTAATACAAGCTCTCATGCACAAATGAAGTGAACACCATAATCTAAATGGCTAGGATAGATTAGGATGATGAAGTAGGATTGTAGCTCTCATTTATTTTCTTAATCTCACTCTGTCACGACCCGAAAGTACGGAACATGACCGGCACTGAAACTACGAACGTCTCGAGGCGTACGTAATCTAAGTAAACCGAAAACCCAGAAATCCAAACCAAGAAAAGTAGTAGAGTGCAGGAAAAACCAAATTAAAGCAAGTAGTTTCAATAGCATAAGCCGAATTATGCGGTTTTTAAAAGCATCAAAAATTTACTGAAAATTTCGGCAGAGTCTCCTTTGTAAATACTGGCTCCCAAACGGGATACAACATGAATAGTATACGAAATCAATAAAAGGCATCCCCAAGCGGGAGCTAGCTCTTCGTCAATCGACGGTCACAACCACACAAGCAATATAATATACAACGCCAACGGCGAGGATCAAAAATCTCAAAAGGGAACTCAAAACCACCAGAAATATAACGAGCGACTCTAAGGTCGAAAGAATAAACAACACTGGTCTCTATCTCAATAGATACATGTTTGGTTGATGGAACTTCTAGATACAACAGAATAATGATATACAAGATATATAATGGGGGTATGATACAAGTAAACCCACCTACTAGCAAATCACCCGAATGGAACTGAGCCCGCAAGCCGTAATGAAACCTGTACGGCAAATCTGCAAGAAACTGGGGCACAACGGGGGTGAGTTGCCAACTCGTGAATAGAAAAACATCTACGCACAGAAATCGCATAAATAACGCAACCTAGGTCAATGATCATAATATATCCTCAAATATAAGTATAACAGGCAGCCTATAACAATGGCTAGGGTAATATCTAACCGAGTGTAATCTCATGTGCCCGTGTCAGTGCCTCAGGTAGCAATATATCATATGAAGGAGGTATGAATGCATGAAAACAGAATACATGTAAATGAAGAAACTGTTTTCATAAATTAGTGAGATTTCCTTCTGGTTTTTAAACTGAGGTATCATAATGAAATCAGTATCAACAGTGTCTAGCATCGACACAAAACATAAATCTCACTGTCTCGAAATATCAATGTCTCAATCTCAATATCTAGGACGCCGTCAGTCCAGACCGGCCCCTACCATCCATCTCAAGACCACGACGGTATCCTCCGGATATCCGACGCGTCGAGTAATATCACCGGTAGGTAGTGCTCCCCAGCCAGGCTCAACGTCAACACCACATTCCTCTTGCCCCGGGGTACCATACCGGGCCCACCATATACCCGTGACGGTTCCTCCACTCCTCGACACGGATCTCCAAAACCACAGCAAACTCATGGTGGACGACACTTTACATCACTAGAAAACCGCAACATTTTATATTTTAAAAGATCATAAGTTGTAAATTTTGCGGCTTTCCCCGAAATCCAGAAATATCATAAATCTCAAGAAATCATCACAAGTGCATATGTCAATGATAATGAACTAGGCATGAACAACTGAATAACAGTATGCATGAAGTGGTAGGTAATAACTACAATGTCTAATATGGCATATAAGGCAGGTACACTAATATCGTATCAACTACTAACTAACAACCTAAGTCAAGCAATAGTATTTTCTAAGTGTACGTGACATGGCAATTACCGATGAAGATGTGTGTGAGCCGGCAAGTAAGTGTATGTGGTACATACGCATCATCGGTAATGGTGCTGGTGTCCTAACAGCATGATATCAATAATGGAGTATGCAGCAAAATAAGTATGCGGGGCAGAGCGAACAGCAATAATGTGCGGGAGCAGAATACTAGACACAACGATAACTAATCAGTATTAATCTAATATAAGTCCTACAAATGGTGCCTTTTGAAATAACACGAATCATGGGGTTTTTGAAAATAGGGGCTACGGTGTTTTTATGAAAAGATACGTCTTTTGAAATATCCGTAGGATCCCTTGGGCTGTCTTTTAAAATACCCACGATTCGTTAGATTTTGAAATAGGTAAGAAGTCTAATCTAATATAACAACTACACTAAACTATACTGCTGAACTAACAAGCTGAACTACAGGTAAGGAAACCGCCTATCATCTGAGTCGATACATATACATACCTGTATATGTATAGTCGGTGGTCTCGCCTCAATAATATCATATCCGATACCATATCTATAATCAGGCATCCCAAGTCAAGAGTGCGGATCAATCATCAATATAGCTCGTACGTAAATCCGTCGTACGGCATCCCAATCTGGGTACGGGTCAATATCACATTCATCATACTATTCACCTGGTATCCTCTTTATCAAATATCAAGATCGGGGTACTGATCTACGTCTAGTACCATATTGATACCGCCTACGTATGCATGGACGTGTGTGAAACACTACGTCAAGGACCCGCTACAACGTCATGTCGTATCTAAGATACGAACCCTGCTATATCACCGATCTCACGGCCTCAAATCAAATCTCATCGACTCAGCTCAATCCCAAGTATCATCCTCAATCCGTATGTGAACACATAGTCCCATACCCATGTGAACACATAACTATAAAGAATCCCATGAGCACATATCAATAGGAATGTATGCAAGTATGTATGTGTGTATGTGTGTGTGTAACACTACCCTAGGGTTCGCAACACTAAAGTAATCCAACACACCAATATCCATCCTAAGCATCGTTATTAATCCCAAATAACATATAATAATTGTTGGTGTGTATACGCATCCGTATACACCACCACGGACTGCGGGGGTGCTATACGCCATCCACCCGACTTCTCTCCGTAGATATAAATCTACTCACCTGGTCCTCGCTAGCCGGTGCCGACGTCGCCACGCGTCTGCTTGTCGTCTCGAAGTCCACATGGGGGTACATACATATCATAACGCACCATATCGCATTAAAACTAAATTCGAGATCGAAACGGCATACGAAAATCAAATCGGCACGCGTATCACGCATAGGTCCAAACCTATCGCCTACGCATGCAAGAATAGTAAAACCAACCCTCGATGTCGATGTACAAACGTCAAACCATCGAGAAAAATCCAATCACACTCATTTGCACATTCACGAACACTAATTTTAATATAAACTAGGTTAAAACTCACAAAAACGCCAATTTCACTTAAAAAGTCATTTTTCCGAAAATCTAGCAAGCACAATTCGCCGTTTTTGTACAAAACACGATGTTTAAATGAATGTAGCGGCCAATATATTTATTAAATATCTTAAATAAGTCGTATAAACAATTTCCGGAATTTAATCTCATTAAATTCCAAAAATCCTAATATTCTAGTTTACAAAAATACCCTTTTTAACAATTTCAAAGCAAAAATGTACAAACTACAATCTAGCTTAGATTTGCATGATCTAAAGCATTAAACCACACTTAATAAAGTTAATGAAGTCATGAAAACCCTAAACACATTTTTAATCACAAGAATTTAACAAATTTCAAAAACCTAGTAAGCAATTTAGCAAATTAACACAATTTTAAAACTAACCATTCACACTAGCTACTAACCTTGTATTATCATGACAACAAAGCCTAAATATAACACACAACCATACACCAATTTTATAAAACCCTAACTTGCAATCAAATTCACAACTTGAATTCCAAAACTTGCAATTAAACTCACATAACCAAATTAACACTTAAGTAAATTAGCTTAAGAAATTAGTAACAAATTAAGCAACAAAAAGTTTAGAATTATACCCAAAAACATATGAAGATCCACAAGCATCCATGGCCCTCCAAAATACTCTCTTTTCACAAGGATACATGCTATACGGGCTAAGCTAAAATGGGTAGGAGTCGGATTTGGATTTAGATTTGAATTTGCATGGATTTTGAAGTGATTTGTGGATTTTTTTGATGAAGAAAGAGTGGGATTTGAGGGGGGGGGGCTGCTGCTGTTGGGAGGCCAGAAATGGGAGTGAGGAGAGAGAGGGAGGTAGAGAAAATGCAAGGGAGGAAAGTCAAGGTCAAGGTAAGGTCAAAAGTCTACCTAATTCACCAATTTTCTTTTCTTTTCTTTCATTTCTTTTCCTTTGAAATCAAGTGGGGAAAAATTATGGTGGGTGCTGAATTCAGCCATGGGTAGGAGTAAGTGGGGGTGTGTGGGTGTGGGTACGGGTGTGGGGTGATGAAAAAATGATAAATACAATACCCCAAACATCCATTTACGCTAAAAAAAAGCCTTTTTTCTTCAATAATTTCTAAACCGTTTTGGCAAATGATTTCGTTCCAAAAACCACATGATAAAATTTTATTTAATGTTTTATGATGCACAAAATTTGTTTCAACTCATTCCGATTTATAATTTTCCCTAATTAAATGTATTAGTGACGGCTTAAAATAATAATAAAATAATATTTTTTTCAGAAAATTTGAAATTTCACCAGCGGCTCAATAAACACCAAATAATAGCAATTACATAGCTAGAATATGTATATTTAATTTTTTATAATAAGATATTTGTATTTTGACTTTTTACAGAAAACCCCCTTATTTTAACGATTTTTCGAAATTTCACCGAAACGATTTTCAAAACGTTACACACTCAAAATCATCACTAATGAAAAAGCTAGAAAGCTTTTCCATTGAAAAAGAGAAGGAAGAAGAAGAACCATTTCTTTTGTGATGAATAATGAATTGTAGTGAGGTTAGAAATGCAACCATGGGTTAAGTATGATAACTTAACCCATGTAGAGACTTAACCATGGTCAAGGGTTGAGTTGGGTTAACAAATATCATAACAAATATCTTTAGAAAATATCTTTTGCAAGAAACAAAAGAAAACCTTCTAGAAGCTTCAAGAAAAAATTAACCCAAATCAAACCTTAATCATGTTTAATCTCCACTAATCACATTGCATTAATAACCCTAACATGTTACAATATTATATATCACATATACAATATTTAATGTAACAAAATAAAATAATACAATTAACATATATCGCATATATATCAATGTATTACCCGAGTGAGAAAAAGAATCCTTTTGTGAGCTTATACTAGTTAATGTAATTTAATATATCTAATATATAATTATACATTAAATTATCGAATCAACACTTGATCCGATAATCCGGCTATTTCATAAATAACCGATTAATATAATCTGTATCAGTTCATCGAATCAACACTTGATCCGATGACCCGGCTATATCACATATACCCGGTCGATATCTCATATCGCGAGAATCTAATATAGTATCATATACACGTATAGTTCTCGGTCCCGCACATATCATATATGTGCTCCTACTCCGTTTTGCCTGAATCAAGAAACCACTATGTAGGACTATAAAGAATCGTCAATACGCCGGCGGTAAGTGATGATCGTATCAAACATCCACAAGTTGCAAGCGGTCAGCTAAACGTAACAGCCACCCAGGTATTGAGCGATTAGAAGATCAACAAGAAAACCTGTACATTCTCCTGCGAATCCAATCAGTAACACTCCTGTATAGTCCGGTCTCTTCGTCTGATATGTTGCATATCTCGTCTAGGCGTGGTAAACGTCAGACCCCAGTAGCTTGATAAGTCGTGTCGATATGAGGTCCATAACAGTTCGAGAAACTACTGATAACACTTACCAGTAAATCTCAGCAACCCTGGCCAGGGATTTCCAGTTATAGCCAATCGAACACAGCGCAACATTAACTCCCTATACCGGGAGAGACGAATCCCCTCCTATCGCTTATTGCCTCCATATGATTCGGGACTGTACCCAAAAGCAACCTTTTTGCACGCCCTCTTGGACGTGGTATGATGGAAATCAAAGCACGGTGGGAATCACACAAGACTCTATGACGATCTCGGGTCTACAGACTACTCTGTACCAGTGTCACCAGAAAACTGCCATCTGACGTGAGGTATAATACCATCTGGGAGTTCTCGGCGAGTCCGTCCAGTATACCCAGTCTCCACTGAGCACTCGTATACCTTCTCTGATGTCAAACACCAATGGATATGGGATCATCCATCGCCCATCATATGGGTCAAGAAGCGCATACGCTAGTCTATTCTGGAGTATCGATGCCCTGTCTCGGTACTCCCACGACTAGGAACATTTGAAGGATGTACTTGGCGACTACACTGTCCCCACTAGTATGATCCACATCATAGTCCTGGTAGTCAAGTACTCATACTAAGGGCTTTATCAACATGTAACATAGAGACAATCAGAGTACATGTTAAGATAAAGAGCAACCAGATAGCGTACTATCATGTCGGGTAAGAAAGTCCTCCCTATATATGTCTAAGCATCCACTACACTATACATCGTATGTACAGTAATGGCCTCTAGGGCATACATATAACTAACAGTGGGAGCATCGGAAAGGTTTGCAAGCTACATCGTAGAGTTGGAACATCTGTTTTGATGTGGCAGCCAAAGAGTTTGACTTCATCAAAAAGGTAGATGAACCTTGTATATACAAGAAGGTTGTGGAGAGTAAGATTGTCTTCCTCGTATTGTACGTAGATGACATACTCTTGATAGGAAATGGTGTTCCTATGCTACACTCGGTCAAGCCCCTCTTATGACAAGGATTCACCATGAAAGATTTGGATGATACTTACTACATCTTGGGGATTTAGATCTATAGAGATAGAACTAAGCGGATGTTGGGAGTATCCCAAATCCAGGTACACTAACACCATACTAAAGGGGTTTAGTATGGAAAATTCTAAGCGCGGTGGTTCACCCACTTACTGACGAATCACTCTCTCCAAAAGGATGTCTTCTAAGACTGATTTGGAGAGAGCTCGGGTGCAAGGGATACCCTATGCTTCGGTAGTAGGCTCTATCATGTATGTGATGTTATGTACCAGACCGGATGTAGCTAACTCACCAGGTGTAGTGATCAGGAATCAATCGGATCTTGGGAAAATCACTGGACAGTTGTGAAGGACATTCTTAAGTACTTGAGAAGCACTAAAGAAGTGTTCTTGCTGTTTGGTAACGGTGAACTCCAGTGGGAGTCCTTTACCGACTCGAGCTTATAGAGTGATAAGGTCGACTGAAAGTCAGTCTCAGGCTTTGTCTTTACCCTTAGTGGAGGGACGTTATGTTGGAAGAGTTCCAAGCTATATACCGTGAAAAACTAGACGATAAAGGCCGAATACACCGCTACAAATGATGCAGCCAAAGAGGATGTCCGGATATTTCATGTTCATGAGGTGAACATGGTTCCTACCATTGAGCGTCCAATAACTGTTATTATGACAATAATAGAGTTATGGCTTTGGCCTAGGAACCCCGGTTCCATCAGCGAACCAGACATATTCTGAGACAGTATCACCTGATCAGGGAGATGGTTGATCTCCAGAGGATCGAGGTTAGGAGAGTTGACGCAAAGGATAACACTGCGGATCCACTTACAAAGGCCTTTCCCAAGAGAGACTTTTATGGACGTTGGGTAAGAGATACTACAACAACTGGCCCTAGTGCAAGTGGGAGATTGTTATTTGTATTTATGCCCTAGAGGCCATTATTGTACATGTGATGTATATTATAGTAGATACTTGGACATATATAGGGAGGACTTTCTTTCTCGACATGATAGTATACTATCTTGTTACTCTTTATCTTAACATGTACACTTATTGTCTCTTTGTTACATGTCGATAAAGCCCTTAGGATGTGTACTTGACTACCAGGATTATGATGCAGATCATACTAGTGGGGCCAGGGTAGTCTATAAGTACATCCTTCAACTGTTCCTAGCCGTGGGAGTATCGAGATGGGGCATCCATATTCCAGAGTAGACTAGCGTATACGTTTCTTGACCCATATGATGGGCGATGGACGATCCTGTAAGTCCATGTCACACACCCCGCGTGTTCGCGGGGAGGAGAAATTTCAAAAAACATATTTTACAAAGATCGCGACACGGACTTGAACTCCAGGATCGGTGCTAAACCCTAACTAGCTAACTTAGTGAGATGTAAACTACAAGTCCAGAAGTTTATACCTCATGATTCCGGTCCTTCGGGTCTTCATTCCTCGCCGTCTTCCACCTCGTTGTCGACTCTATGGATCGTATCGGATCGCCGCCTCCTCGTCGGTCTCCTCAAATCGAAAATGATCCACCCGAGTGAATGTGCATCGAGTTCCTACCTCAACCGAGGCAACTAGGGAATCAAGATTGCTACTCATGATGTCGTAGAAGATGTAGAGTGTGAAGATGGATTGGAATGTCTTTTCTTACCCTAGATTACTCAACACATGAGTTACTAGGGTTTTGAGGAAGAAGATGATAATGGAGAAAAAGCTAATGAAACAAAACTTGCATAAGGAATGAGAATGACTCCACTTACTTCTCAGCTGAACTCTAGACTTTCTAATATGAATAATTCATATTAGAAAATGAATTAGAGTTCAAGTTCCAACTTGGTGAGTCATGGGTTAATAATCCCACAAGTGTCATCTAAAGGCATGGTCATTTTTATGCAATTTACACCTCATTATCTCCATGTCATAATATATTTTCATTTAAACTAAAATGAAAAATACCAATATGACATGGCACCTTCTAGAAGCATCTTTGACCAATTAACAAAAATGCCCCTCGTCCGTATATACATACTTGTATCCGTATTATGAAAAATGCGGATATAAAAGACGAAAACAATCCATCAGAACAATACTAGGATCCGGCTTAAAACAAAGCCCACTAGTATTGTCCGTCTGAATCATCATGCGGGCATAAGTACACGCACGTGACCGAACCCTGTCGTAAAACCATACGACATCTACATCTTTCGTTTGATGCAGGGAAAGCCTCTATGTGGGACTCTAAAGACTCGACACTACGCTAGCAGTGGGTTTAACCATAGGCCGTAAGCGGCATTAGCTGTACGTAACGGCCCCCAGGTATGTGTCGATGAGAAGGCCGATGAGAATAACTCATCCGAACTCCAACTGACCCTATTTGTGACAATCTTCGTACAGTCCGGTCTGTTTGTCTAAGAGTATCGCATATCGGGTCTACGGGGCGGTAATCGTCAAACCCCTAATAGCGCAATAAGTCGTGTCGGAGAGTAGCCCAAAACATCCTGAGAAACTATAAGAGTACCTACCAGTAAATCTCACTTGCCTTGGCCAAGGACTTTGTGTAATGGCCTTCCGAACACAGCGCGATATCAACCCCTAACACCGGGAGAGACGAATCCTATCTAACTGCCACTACCTCCAAGTGCTTCGGAACTGCACCCAACTACTACCTGTTTGCACGACTCCTTTGAGCCGTGGTAGGATAGTAATCAAAGTACAGCGGGAACACACTCGAGGCGAAGCAGCAGTGTCAAGTCAACAGACTATGCTGTACTCATGTCACCTAGGAACTGCTACCCGACGATAGGTATAATACCCACCAGCAGTTCCCGACGAGTCCGGTTCGGTGTACTCATAACCTAATGAGCACCTGCATACTATCTCCAGTACGATGTACTAATGGCTGTGGGACAAACCATCTACCCTGCTGGGACGAGAAGCATATACACTAGTCTACTCTGGAGTATCGATGCCCTGTCCCGATAATCCAATGACTAGGGACCTGTATAGGATGTGCTTATAGACTACCCAGCTCCTACTAGTGTGGCTGCCATCACAACGCTGGTAATCAAGCTAAGATCCTAAGGGCTCTACCAATATGTATAAGCAATATGTTAAAAGTAACATACGCACATATTGAGGTAGATATAAACCAGGTAGCATACTACCATTTTAGGCAAGATTGTTACTGTATCCGTGTATATCCCAAGCTCCCATTAAGTAATATACAAACCAGTATTATACAATAATAGCCTCTAGGGCATATATCACTAACAGATCCCACATCCATTGGTGTTTGACATCAAAGATTCTATACGAGTGCTTAATGGAGACTGGGTACACTGAACAGGACTCGCTGAGAACTCCTAGATAGTAGTATACCACACGTCAGATAGCAGTTCTCTGGTGACTCTGATACAGGTTAGTCTGTTGACCAGAGATCGTCATAGAGTCTTGTGTGATTCCCACTGTGCTTTGATTTCCACCTTACCATGTTCAAGAGAACGTGCAAAACGGTGGTTTTTGGGTACAGTCCCAAGTCACATGGAAGCAATGAGTGATAGGAGAGGATTTCGTCTCTCCCGGTATTGGGGGTTGATGTTGTGCTGTGCTCGATTGACCATAACAGAAAATCCTTATCCAGGGTTGCTGAGATTTACCGGTAAGTGTTATCAGTAGTTTCTCGAATCGTTATGGGTCTCACATCGGCATGACTTATCAAGCTATTGGGGTCTGAAGTTTACCACCCCCAGGCTGGATATGCGACAAATAAGACGAAGAGACCGTACTGTACGGTAGTGTTACATATTAGATTCACAGGAGTATGAGCAGGCTTGCTTGTTGATCTTTTCATCGCTCAATACCCGGGTAGCAGTTACGTCCAGCTAGTACCGCTGACGGCTTATGGGTGACTGATATGATCATCACCTACTGTCGGCGTATTAACGAGTCTTTAGAGTCCTACACAGAGGTTTCCTGGCTCAGGCGAAATGAATTAGGAGCACATATGTGATATGTGCGGGATCAAGATTAATACGTGTATATGATACTGTATTCTAATCTCGTGATATGTGATATCGGTCGGTTATATATGATATAGCCGGGTTATCGAATCAAGTGTTGATTCGATAAGTTCACACAAATGATATTAGTCGGTTATATGTGATATAGCCGGATTATTAAATCAAGCGTTGATTTAATAATTTAATGTATAATTATATATTTGATATATTAACATACATTAACTAATATTAGCTCACTTAAGAATTTCTTTAACTCACTTATGCATTTAATATATATGTGATATATATTAATTGTCTTTCTTTTTGTGTCATACATGATGATACATGCTACATGGGTGTATGAGACTCACACCATTCTTAAGATAATTAAGGGTATTTAATATTAAAGGGAAAATCAAAATTAGTTGGAAAATAGTCATGGTTAAGATGCTTTGGAAGCTTGTGGAAACCGTTGACTTAGTCCACTAATTTTGTCTTACCCTAGATATTTATTAACACAACCATTATATTAAGCCATGGTTAAGTCTCTACATAAGTTCAGATATGATATTTGCTCACCTATGGTTGTCATTCTATTCACATATTTATCTTCTTCTTCTTCATCTTAAGAAAGCTCACTAGCTTTTCTTGAGGTGAAGAAATTTAGTGAAAAAAATTATTCTAAAGTGAGCAAAATTCCTACTTCATCAACTTACACTAGACTAGCCATTTAGTTTAGGTTGTTTGCTTCACTAATTCCCAATTAGTGAAGAGGTAGCTTGAGTTGGAGATTCCTCGACGTAGATCATCTTCGGCCTCGAAGACTTCAAGCAAGCTTGTTCCTTTCGCCTTGTGAACCCTTACTAGAGTCTGGGAGCTAACTACTTGGAGCGAAGGGACTACTATATGGAGCGTTAGAAGTGAAGGACCGGTCTATAAAGGTTGTATTCCTCATTCACTTAGTGTAATGTTTGATTACATGCTAGCTTACTCCTAATCTTCTCGTTAGATCCTTAGTTTGGGTTATTTAGCACATTAAAAATTTATAAAATGGCATGGCTGATGCCTTCCGAAACGTAGTAGTTGTGCTAAGGAACCCAGTAACCGCTAGTTGTGATTACTCTGTTGAGCCCGACAGGTATTCAGGTCATGTTCCATACGTATTGGTGATAGAGATTCGTTAGTCGATTTGATTCTTCTCGATATGTTAGATATCGACGTCCTTCTTGGTATGGATTGGTTGTCTGCTTGTCATGCATACGTTGATTGTCGGGGAAAGACGGTCGGATTCGGTTTTCCGGATGAGACGATTTTCTTTGTGTAGGGGACTACAACGTCACTCCTGCCAATCTGATTTCTGCACTTAGTGCTAGACGACTTTTGAGGAAGGGGTGTCGTGGGTTCTTAAGGTTTATTCAGGATGTGGGTGTGACAGATGTCCCGTTGGACCAGATTCCGATTGTACGAGAGTTTTCTGATGTGTTTCCTGATGAGTTGTCAGGGTTGCCGCCAGAGCACGATATTGAGTTTTGTATTGACTTGATTCCCGGCGCTGGACCTATTTCTATACTGCCCTATCGGATGGCCCCGACGGAGCTGAAGGAGCTCAAGAGTCAGTTGCAAGAATTGCTTGATAGATGACTCGTTCGTCCGAGTGTATCGCCATAGGAAGCTCTGGTACTATTCGTTAAGATGAAGGACGGTAGCATGGGATTGTGTATCAACTATCGGCAACTAAATCGAGTTACGGTGCGGAATAAGTATCCGTTACCTCATATTGACGACTTGTTCGATCAGCTGCAGGGAGCCGGCTATTTCTCGAAGATTGATTTGCGGTCCGGGTATCATCAATTACGAGTCTGAAATGATGACATTCCGAAGAATGCCTTTCAGAAGCGCAACGGGCACTAAGAGTTCCTGGTGATTTCGTTCGGACTCACCAATGCCCCAGCAGCGTTCATGAATCTGATGAACTGGATCTTCAAGCCGTTCCTCGACCAATTTATCATTGTTTTCATAGATGATATTTTGGTCTACTCTAGGAGTCAGGAGGAGCACGAATAGCACTTGAGGATTGCATTGCAGACTTTGAGAGAGCATCATTTGTTCGCCAAATTCTCGAAGTGCGCTTTCTGGCTTCACAGTGTGGAATTCTTACGTCATATTGTTACAAAAGATGGGATGAAGGTTGATACGAAGAAGATTGAGGTGGTACAGTATTGGCCCGGATCCGCATCAGTGACTGAGATTCGTAGCTTTTTGGGTTTAGCGGGTTATTACCGTTGCTTTGTACATGACTTCTCTCGTATTGCGGCACCTATGATCAGTTTGACCTGAAAGGGAGTTCCGTTTCTATAGACTGAGGGATGTGAGAAGAGTTTCCAGCTGTTGAAGACTCGTCTGACGACTGCGCCCATTCTATTTTACCTTCAGGCTAAGGCGGATTTGCGGTATATTGTAATGCGTCTCGTGTGGGCTTAGGTTGCGTATTGATGCAACACGGCAGAGTTATTGCTTATGCTTCTCGGCAGCTGAAGAAACATGAGAAGGGTTACCCTGCCCAAGATCTGGAGGTGGCCGCGGTGGTCTTTGCATTGAAAATTTGGAGACACCATTTATATGGAGAGTTGTGCCAGATCTTTACAGACCACAAGGGTCTGAAGTATATATTCCAGTAGCGGGATTTGAACTTGAGGCAGCATCGCTGGATGGAGTTGGTAAAACATTATGATTCTGAGATTCTTTATCACCTGGGTGTAACATTTTGAAATATTTTAGATAATTAATTATTTTATTTATTTAAGTAAAAATGTTATTTTAATTTTATTGTAATAAAAAGACCTTTTAAATATGTGGTAGAATAATTTAGTAAAGAAAATAGTTTGTTTATATAATAATAAGTGTCATGAGGGGTTTTGTGGAAAGTTTAATTATTTGTGGAAATTGGAGTTTGTGTAAGGGTTTTTATGTGAAAGGGTTAGGTCATGGTTAAGACTAATTCAACCTCATAGATATCATACCCTAGGTTAAATATCAAGCCCACACCTCCTACTTGCATGAATGTACAACACTCCTTCATGGTGACACCTCCTCCTAACCTTATCACTCCTTATTCTTATCTTTTCATTGTGTTTCAGTTGATATATCAAGTTTGGAAACAAATTAACAAACATAGAAAAAGAAAATCCTAGACCTTACCTAAGAAAGAGAGAAGAAACGAGAAGCTAAGTACTAGAGATCCTTACCTCAACCCTCAAGCTAGGATTACATGTGCTTGTGCATCTTTGAAGGAGCCTTTCAGTTGATCATTCAATCGGTATAAGTTTCAACCCTGTAGATTTTTAGTTCAATACTGTTTTAGTATAGAATTATGATATCAGTATATATCGTATTTAGATAAATTATGGCTCTGTTTTGAATTTGCTAAAGTCTAGATAATCTTTAACAAAATCAAATAGTATCTTAGACTTAATGATTGTACCTAGAAACACAGACCCATTCTTTGAACTTTCGACCGGCGACAATCCCTTTTTTTCCGATATCGTCGGTTTTTTTAGGGAGTTGGCTGTTGAGTTTTCTAGGGTAGCTCTCTGTATATATTTTAGGGTATCTGGTATAGTTAAATTATGTTATATGTTCTGTATATAAAATTTGGGTAAAAATTCTTGATTTGGGTTCTGGTTCTAAATACGATACGGATATTTCGTATCACGATTCTGTTTTTCCTGTTATGAACA
Source organism: Agapanthus africanus (assembly GCA_030015575.1). Classification (NCBI taxonomy): domain Eukaryota; kingdom Viridiplantae; phylum Streptophyta; class Magnoliopsida; order Asparagales; family Amaryllidaceae; genus Agapanthus; species Agapanthus africanus. Next base: position 110,726,208 of record JASDDO010000018.1, read on the forward strand.
GCAAAGGGTTAGCTCAGGTTAGTATTAGTTTTTGATAGTTTGCAATATTCACACGTAGCATGTTTAGTATGTAAGTCTAGTAGTTTCACGTTTTCGCCGTATCGAAGTTTAGCCGTTTCTTATACGAAAGTTAATTTCGATGTTAAGTTCGACCGCGGGGACTTCGGAGGCCGCACGAAAAGGAAAGGGCTTGATGACATCCGAGTAGATTCGACGTATTCCGGTGAGTAGACTAAACATCTTCCGGGGGATTTTGTATGGATGGCGTAATACGCCCGTGATTTTAAGTTTAGTTATAATTGTTTCCATTTACATTGTGTATAAAATTAGAATTAAGAAACTTCATCGTATGCATTCATATCTATAAATCACCATGGTTAACAATTGCTAGGACACTGCACTAATTATCGATGAGTCATGTTGCACGTGCACATACCTACATGTTACACTACACCTCATCAGTATTGACATGTCACGTAACCACTTAGAACCTGCTATGTCACATATGATTCACTTCATACCATAAGCATCATTAATAGTAGTTGTTTTGCATTGCTGTTATTATTGACACTTATCATGTTTCCCTTTCAATTGTTATTAATTGCAGCACACGATGTATTGGATTTTGAGAATTTCTGTTTTGAGTTTTATACACTATTAAGTTATATTCAGTGGTTTTTCATGATTGATGTGATATGTCCACCATGAGATGTCATTTTTATGATTTGGTTTTATTCCGGACCGAGTGGGGGAGCTATACGGTTGCGGATTCTTACGTTATCCGGAATGAGTGGGGGAGTATACAGTCGGATTCATGGTGGACCCGGTCGAGACCGAGGGGCAGAAAAGCCGCATTTTAGGCGGGGAGCCTAGCGAGGATACTCGATACCGGAGATAGTTGTAAAACACGGCGGATATCTGGTGGATACCGACCGATGTTACTGATTGACAGGATCGTTCGGGGAACGATGTCTGCTAAAACAGAAGATTTGTGTCGATGTTGGACACAGAAATGAATCTTAAATTGGAAATGACCAATATTCAGAGATATTTGATGAGATTTCAGTATTGTGTTATACATTTATTTAGTACATATTCATGCATCAATGTGATACTATACATCATACTTATCTTGTCTCTTTTACCATTATTCCGGCATGCTTACAATATTAACTGTTAGTGTTAGTTTTGCTCACTGAGTTAGCAACTCACCCCCGTTGTGCCTTAGTTCCTTCCAGGAGACGCGTGGACGCATAGCAGCGATGCGGATCCACTTGTCATCTTATATCGCTTATTTTGCTATGTGGATTACATATACGGTGACCACCTATTTTTGATATATGTATTTTGGATCTAGTATAACACCATCAGACCCTGTATATTTGACTTAGAACAAAATATGTTTGTATATGTTTTGTTTTTGATTAAGTGAGATCATCTAGTGGTGTTAATTTATGCTTTCTTTACTTATGCATGAAATTCTTCGCTTGAGCGTTGTATTGTTGTTTCGTTTTGATTTCCGCCGTTTGGCGTTATTTTGCACCCAACTAGGGATGCAACTTATTTAAACATTTTATAAATGCTTTTATTAACAATTAAAAAGGAGGTGTTGTCGAGATTTTAAATGCTAAAAATCAGTTGTTTAGATTTCATTTCTTAAAAATCATTCGACATGCTGCCTCATTCTTCTAACTTAAAAACTGAAATTTTCTAAATTCCATAAATGGGGTTTTTGATCTTGGTTTCTGGCTTACTCAGATTGTGTCGGCATCTTTAGATGTCATACAATCTAAGTGCCGGTCACGCACCAAATTTCAGGTCGTGACCCCGGGTAAGGCAAATGTAGTGGCTGACGCGTTGAGTAGAAGACCTGAGATTAGCTTGTCTTATTCGATTCGGAGGCAGTCGGATGCTGATTTGCAGATTTTGTGCGACAGTGGTATACAGTTTGAGTTTACCTCTGTAGGTGGACAGTTTGCCCATGTTCGTGCTCGTCCACTTTTGCTTGATCATATCAGGGAGGCACAGTTCGAGGATGCACTTTTTTCAGAGATTTTAGAGCGAGTTCGGCAGTATGGGGATTCTGAGTTTACGTTTGACAGTGAGGGAGTGCTATGGTTTGGGACCCGGTTGTGTGTACCCAGTGTTGATGGGCTGAGACATATGATATTAGAGGATGCACATCAGTCTTCCTACAGTGTTCATCCAGGATCTACCAAGATGTATCAAGATTTATGAGACGTGTACTGGTGGGAAGGGATGAAACGTGATGTGTCTGACTTCGTTTCGAAATGTCTAACTTGTCAGCAAGTCAAAACCGAACATCAGAGGCCGGCTGGAGAGTTGCAGCCTATACCCGTTCCGGAGTGGAAATGAGAGCAGATCTCTATGGATTTCATTATGGGTCTACCCAGGTCTAGAAGAGGGTATGAATCCATTTGGGTGATTATGGATCGATTGACAAAGGCAGCCCACTTTCTTCCGGTGAAGACTACTTTCGAATATGCTCAGTACGCCCAGATTTACATTAATGAGATTGTGTGGTTGCACAGAGTTCTGGCCTATATTGTTTCTGATAGAGGCACACAATTTACCAGTCGTCTCTGGCAGAAGCTTCAGGATTCTTTGGGCACTCGCTTGAGTTTCAGAACTGCTTTCCACCCACAGACCGATGGCCAGTCGGAGCGCACGATTCAGACTCTTGCGGATATGCTCCGAGCTTGTACGCTGGATTTGAGTGGCAGCTAGGATCGTCACTTGCCTTTGATTGAGTTCTCCTATAATAATAACTTTCAGGAGACGATTCGGATAGCACCATTTGAGGCGTTATATGGGAGGGAGTGTCTGTCGCCGGTCAGTTGGACCGAGCTTAGCGAGAGCAGCCTCTTAGGGCCTCAGTTAGTCCAGGAGACTATTGAATCCAGATGATCCAGGAAAAGATGAGAGCAGCTCAGAGAAGGCAGAAGTGTTATGCCGATCGTCGTCGACGTAGACTTGAGTAAGATGTGGGAGACCATGTATTTCTCCTTGTCTCTCCAATGAAGGTGTAGGGATTTGTCTAGCACCATGCCTAGAGTTTGGGTTGCATCAAACATGCTATAACAAAAATTTAGGGGTGCTAAACAAAACCAACTATGAATCGAACTAGAAAATTAGGGTAAGAAGAACTAGTATCATTTACTATCAAGTAGTCTAACACTAAGAGGTGAGTAATACAACCATTGTAGACCTCCTCTTGTGACTCCTTGGATCAACTTGGTGTTTGAACGGCTTCACTTGAAACCTTCGAAGTTTACGACGATCCACCACGGAGTCCCTTGGCTCAAGCTCCTAGCTTCACTTGATCTAAATAGAAGTGGAGCTAACAACCTACACTAGTGGCTAGTCTAATATAGATTGGTGATGTGGGTTTGGATCTCACATAAAAAACCTTTCTTTTTATGTTCTTCACTCACTTAAAAAAAACTAGAGAGCTTGAATGAGGAAGAAGAAAGAGAATGGCTAAGCTTGAGCTCTTTTGATAATCCTCATGATAATAATGAGAAAAGAAAATTAATATGAGAGAGTCACACTCACCCACAACCATGGTTATAAAATATCTAGATATTTTAATATTGAGTTAAAGAACAAATAGAAAAAAGATCATGGTTAATCATAGGTTAATTAATGAAGAGTGTAGAAACCTAGCTATGATTTATTCCCATTTTCCTTTTTCTCAATAAACAAAATATATAAATATTTTACCATGTAAGTCTTGCATTGCCATCTCCATTGTATCATTAACCATGACACATGTATGCAGGCATGTGTGCATTCATATCAACATATATAAATACATACATTCATGCATACATCATAAAGAAATGGTTTTAAATAAATGAGCGAAAAGTCAATGATATTAAACCAACACTTGATTTAATAATCCGGTCATATCACATATGACCCGACCAATAGAAAACGCCCGATTAAAATACGGTATCAAATATACACATTTAATCAAGCTCCCGTGCATATCCCATATGCACGCCACATCATTTTGCCTGAGCTAGGAAACCCCTCTGCGGGACTCTAAGACTCATCAATACGCTAGCAATAGGCAGTGATCATATCAAATTCCCACAAACCGTCAGCGGCACTAGCTGTACGTAACAGCTCCCATGTATTGAGCGATCAGAAGAAAAACAAGCGAACCTGTCAAAACTACCGTCGAGCCAACTGGCAACACTTGCCGTACAGTCCGGTCTCTTCGTCAGATATTGTGCATATCGAGTCTAGGGATGGTATCGTCGACCCCAATAACTCAATAAGTCATGCCGGTATATGGCCTATAACAGATTGAGAAACTACTGATAACACTTATCAGTAAATCTCAACAGCCCTGGCCAGGGACTTCCTGTTATAGCCAATCGAGCATAGCGCAACATCAACCCCCAATACCGGGAAAGACGAATCCCCTCCTATCGCTCATTGCCTCCATGTGCCTCGGGACCGTACCCTAAGTCCACTAGTTTGCACGGCTCAGTAGAGCCATGGTAGGGTGGAGATCAAAGTACAGTGGGAGGACACACAAGACTCTATGACGATCTCGGGTCTACAGACTAACATGTACCAATGTCACCTGAGAACTGCTATCCGACGATAGATATAATACCACATTGGAGTTCTTGGCGAGTCCGTTCAGTGTACCCAGTCTCCACTGAGCACCCGTATACAGTCTTTGGTGTCACCACACCAATGGATATGGGATCATCTATCGCCCATCATATGGGTCAAGTAATGTATATGCTAGTCTATTCTGGAATATCGATGCCCCGTCTCGATACACCCACGACTAGGAACATTTCAAGGATATGCTTATAAACTACACATGTCCCACTAGTATGATCTGCATCATAATCCCAGTAGTCAAGCAAATATCCTAAGGGCTTTATCAACATGTACTAAATGAGTAATATGCATGATCAAGTGAACATGTTAAGATAAAGAACAACTAGATAGAATACTATCATGTCAAGCAAGAATGTCCTCTAAATATATATATATATATATATATATACACACACATACCAATACATCCACTGTCATATAATGGCCTCTAGGGCATACATATATCCAATAATCTCCCACTTGCACTAAGGCCAATTATTGGCGTATCTCATACCCAACATCTCAAAAAGTCGCTCATGCTGCGGCTGTGGGAGAGCCTTGGTGAGTGGATCCGTGATGTTATTCTTTGTATCTACTCTCCGAATCTCGATCTCGCGGTGAACAACTATCTCCCAGATCAGATGATATCGCCTCAGGATGTGTCTGGATCGCTGATAGGACCGGAGCTCTTTGGCCAACGCCATAGCCCCATTATTATCATAATACTATGGTATTGGATCAACAATGGTTGGAACTACTCCTAGCTTCGAGATGAACTTCCTCATCCAGACGGGATCCTTAGCAGCATCATTTGCAGTAATATACTCAGCTTCCATCATGGAGTCTGCAACGGTATCCTTTTTGGAACTCTTCCAACATACTGCCCCTCCATTGAGGGTAAATACAAACCCTGAGATAGATTTGTTGTCATCCTTATCACTCTGGAAGCTCGAATTGGTAAAGGCCTCCATGTGGAAATCCCCATTACCATTCACCGAGAACATTTCTTTAGTCCTTCGCAAGTACTTAAGAATGTTCTTCACAGCTGTCCAGTGAATCTACCCTGGGTTGGTGTAACATTTCAAAATATATATATATATAATATTATTTTGGGAAAATTCTGGACAAAAAATTATGGAAATTCTAAAATATGTTATTTAGTGGTAATTGTGTTTAATGTAGGGTTTTTGGTAAAAAGTTTACCAAAACGGCTTTTAAATATTTTATCTGGTTTTATGAATATTTTGTTGGAATTTTATCTGGACTGCACACACTTATGCATGTTAACTTGGGTGAAGTCTAGGGTTACCATGTTTAAATGAGCATGGTGGGTGAATCATGTTTAGCGAACCATGATGGGTTAACCAATTGGTTAAGATAATTGGGGTTAATTAAGGGTTTTTAGCTTTGTTAAAGGTGATTAGGGTTAGGGTTGACCTTGTGTAGAGAGAGAGAGCCATGATGGTTGTTCATTAAATGAGAGAGAGAGAGGAGGAGGCTATGAGGTTATGTCACACCATTTCATTTCAAGACTTCTCACCTCAACACTTTTTCTTGTCTTTCACACATCCTTCAACTCTCTCTCACACTCACATCTCTCACTCTCACACCCCATAATCAAATACACAACACTTCACCCTACATCGGCCAAAACAACCACAACAACAACTTCAACAACAGCTGAAACAGCAACTGCATCAGCAGTGAAGAAAACATCAGCAGCCACACCAGCCCAAACACCATAGCCCAACACCTACACACTCACATCAGCACAACTTCAGCCCCCATATCAACACATCAGCAGCAACATCAGCCACAAAACAGCCCCCCTACATCTGCTGATACTACAACCACAGCAACAAAAGCATCAGCCAATATCAACAGCTCAGCCACCATCAACACATTTCAGCCCCAATTGCATCAGCATCTGCAGCCACAGCAGCAACATCGTTTAGAACAACCCCACACGCTCATCATACCACAACTCAACCCAACACAACCCCCACAACAAAACCACAGCCCCAGCAGCTGCTGCAACAGCAAAAGAAAAACAAAAGGAACTTGCAAGCAGCAGCAGCATCAGCCTCAGTTGCAACAGCAACTTCAGTCCCGGGGCACTTCAGCAGCACCACCCCACTTCGTCCTTCTTCCCTCCTCCCTCACCCTAGGATCCCTTGAGGTATAATCTCACAACCCAACTCCTATCTTTCCAAGTTCTGGTTATACAGCTGAAATTTAGTATTATTATGTGGTTTAGTACTAGTTTAGGTAAAATTTGAGTGAGATTTGGCCAAGTGTTGGTTTTGAATGTTGGTATAACCCTATTAGGTGTATTTGAGACCAGTTTAACCAAGATTACCCCAGATTCCCAGTAAGTAACCAGAATGTTCCGACTTGGCGTATTTTATCGATTTTGTCGATTTTGTGGCCTTTCTGGAAACTGCTATCAACCCGGACCTCCTAAAATAATTTTGACTTGGCAGTGAGATGTGCTGGCAGATAGAAACCAACACCCAAAGACCTAGCCCCTAACTCCCATTCTAGGCCGTAGATATATTCCTTCTGGCCGCAATTTGCGGCCAGAGCAGTAGGGAACCCCCTCGTTTTTGGTGCACAGCTCTTTTACCTGTAAACTTGACCCTGGGTATGTCTAGTTTTGACTGATTCTAGTTAGGGTAGAATCTGGGTTGATTTTCTTGAGTTGGCGCATGATTTACGACTTGTTTTCGTATGGATTTTGGTATTTGGTGATTCGTTTCTGTCGGGTGGCGTTTGAACGCCAACGGCAGAGGGATATTGGCTGTGTTTGCACGCGAGGCTACAGGTTTTCACCTATGAGCGTAGCGCATACCATTTTGGTTTCCAACATGGTTTTCATGTGTTTTAGCGTATGATATCCTTGTAGGTACCCCACGTGGCGTCGAGGCGTTAGAGATACAAATGGCGACATCGGCACCGGCACGCTTAAAGCTAGGTGAGTAGCTTTATATCTACGGGGAGAACTCGGGTGGATGGCGTATAGCACCCCCGCAGTTCGTAGTGATGTATACGGATGCGTATACACACTTACAAATATTATATGTTATTTAGGATTAATGATAATGTTAAGATGGATATTGGTGTATTGGATTGGTGAAAGGTTACGAAACCCTAGAGTAGTGGGTGCACTACACATACATATACACACATACATACTTGCATACATCCTTATTTCATATGTGGTTATGGGATTCTATATAGATATGTGTTCATGTGGGTATGGGACTATGTGTTCACATACGGATCTGAGGATGATACTGGGTTTGAGATGAGTCGATGATAGTTGATCCTAGATTATGATATCAGTGATATGGTAAAATTCATATTTGAGATACGTCTTGATGCTTTAGCGGATTTTGGGATGATAATGCCATAGGAATAGTGATATATATATATAAAATGGTCGACATGTAATATGACATGATATGATAGGACAAGATTAGTATGATAGGCCGCCTTGGGCGAGGTATACTCCTTGAGATGATATGTGCCGATGATATCGATTCATACGAGACTGTTGATCAGTATTCAGATCATAATGATAGTGATGATGTTAGCTTTGTACTAGACGTAGGTCAGTACCCAGATTATGACATTTGATATAGAGAATACCAGATGAATGATATGACGAATGTGATATTGACCCGTACCCAGATTTAGGGATGCCGTACGACGGATTTACGTACGAGCTATAAATTGATGTTTGATCCGCACTCTTGATTTGGGAATAACTGATTATTGTGATATGGTATCGGATGTGATATTATCAAGGCGGGATCACCGACTATATATATGTGTGTGTGTGTGTGTGTGTGTATGTGTGTATCGACTCAGAGGTTAGGCGGTTTCTCTTACCTACTGTTAGCTTTAGCTCAGCCTTATAGTGGTGTAGCTATATGACTCTTATGACATTAGATGCAGTTAAGCTATCATTGTGTTTGGTATTCAGCTTCCGCACATTATTATTGTTGCTCTGCATCGCAAACTTATTGTGATTCATATTCTATTGTTGATATCATGCTGTTAGGACACCAGCACCATTACCGATGATGCGTATGTACCACGTACACTTACTTGCCGGCTCACACACATCTTCATCGGTAATTGCGATGTCACTACACAGTAGTATTATTGCAGCAAGATATGACCCTTGTATGTGCATACTATTATTCCATATTTCATGATATACTGTTATACTTGCACTTCATTGATATGTCATTTACATCATGTTTTCTGATTATGCGCATTGAGATATATTGTTTCTATGATATTTCTGGATTTGGGAACCGTGGGTATTTCAAAGAGATTATGTAATTGTTTTAAAAATCCGGTTACCCTTGATATGATATTTCTGTGCGTCCACCATATGTTTTCTCGGTGCTGAGAGCGACATGTGAAACCCGATTCGAGGAGGCGGATGAGACCGATTGCGGGTACATGGTGGGCCCGGTATGGTACCCCGGGGCAAGAAGATCGCAGGAGATGGCGTTGAGCCTGGCAGAGGAGCACTACCGACCGGTGATTTTACCCGACGCGTCGGATATCCGGAGGATACCGTCGTGGTCATGAGATTGATGGTAAGGGCCGGTCTAGATTGACAGCGCCCTAGATAGTGAGACTTATCAAAGACATTGAGATATTGAGATTGAGGCTATGTTTTTTGCCGATGCTGGGCACAAGTTTCATAATGTTTTTCCATAATTTTGACTATATCCTCATATTTACATGCATGATGCTTATTGTCACTGGGTGACACGTGGACGGGATCCACCTATATACAGACATTGATCACATACAGACTTTGATTATATTTATCATACTTTTTATGCATTCATACATCATGCATATAATACATTGCTACCCGAGGCACTGACACTGACATGGGCACATGGGATTACATTTGGATTAGATAGTTACCCTAGCCATTGTTATAGGCTGCTGGTTATATATTTGAGGATTATATATTATGATCGTATGACCTAGAATTGCGTCATACATGCGATTTTCTGTTTGTAGATCTTTTTCTACTCACGAGTTGGCAACTCACCCCCGTTGTGCCCCAGTTTCTTGCAGGTGTTGCCGTACGGGTTTCATTACGGCTTTGCGGCACAGCTTCCTTCAGGTAACTTGCTAGTTGGATGGTTATTTGTATCATACCCATCATTATACATTGTATATTATATTTCAGTTTTATCTAGAAGTTCCATCAACCAAACATGTACTTATTTGAGATAGAGACCAGTGATGTTTATTCTTTCGACCTTAGAGTCGCGCGTTACATTTCTATGGATTTCATGCTGATTGGAGTTTCCTTTTCTGTTGTGATCCTCGCCTTTAGGCGTTGTATATTTTGTTGCATACTGGTTGATTTGTTATGGTTTTTCCTACACTCTACTACTTTTCTTGGTTTGGATTTCTGGGCTCGGCTTACTTAGAGTACGTACGCCTCGAGACGTTCGTAGTCTAGGTGCCGGTCGTGTTCCGTACTTTCGGGACGTGACAAAGTTTGTATCAAAGCGTTAGGTTTTACCTTCGGAGCGTAGGATGACCCTTGGTTGATGGAATAGGTGACTAAAGTAGAGTGACGTACCGTGGGTATGTTCCGCGGCATATTTACGAAACGCCACTCCTCTTAAGAAGCCTTAGGATGTACATTTCTTTGCTCAGTATCATATTCCTTCCTGATCTAGCCTCATCGGCACTAGTTATGGTTTTGCTGCCACGATTACGGGCAGGGAGAGCTACGGCTAGAGTTGCGGTCAGCACGAGCTCGTTACGAATGAGGACTGACCAGGGCATGATTCCGGTGACACACGATTGCAGAGATGTGTCTTTTTATGATGTTTTCGCGCCACGAGCGTTGGATGGGTCGCTGTATGAGATTACTCGGACGTGCAGATTAGCACCTGAGGATTGATCCACTGATAGAGGCCAGCCAGACTTTGATGACCGTTGAAGTGTTGCTTATCCATGATGATTGAGGAACGGTTCAGCGTGCATGCGAGTGAGCCAGTACTGCTGTGAACGAAGAGATATCGCCCCAGATGATTGGAGCTATGGCAGTCCAAGTTGTACTAAGAGATGATAGAAGGTCGCTAGTCAACAAGGATGAATGACTAAGACGTGTGGGTCGTTCGCTACCCCGATGCGAGGTCATCAGATAGATTGATTCCAGCTAGAGACGACTTCACGCGGAGACGTTGAGAGTCGACAGAGATGATCGAATGTTAGAAACCTATTATTCCAAGTTTAAAGTATTCGGGAAGACATGCAGGCAATTCTATGGTCCCTCTAGAAGAATGAAACCCTAACTCGACTAAATGACCGTGTGAAAGCCTTTGAACCTTAGGGTTTGCGGTAGTTCCGCGACGCCATTAGTGAGGCTTGGGTTTGCCCTTCTACGGCTGGACCACCGATACTGTGGTATGTACTCGATACTATTATACTGTACCCAAGATGTTGAGCGCTTGGGAGATTATGAGGTCTTGACAAATCGATCGGATGGCTCGACTTAATTCGGATGCTAAGTGGTGAGATGCACTTCTCGGGAGACTCCAGATATGAGGATAGCCGTTGGAGCTCAGTCTATGCAGCCACGACGAGACGAGTCCAAAGCAGTCGACATTAGAGAAAGGTGGAGCAAGAGGTTCGTGCAAATCTGGGTAAGATGACGTTCCACTCCGCCGACATCAGAGATGCGATGCGCATGCCGAGGCATAGTACTAGATATACCTTCCAGAAGGAGTCGCGATGAGTATGCAGCCATTCCGGAGCAAGAAGCAGATATAGTAAAGGATGAGGATTCTCGGACAATTGGCAGAGATGAAACTTGGAAGAGACCTTGAGAAGGATTACTTTCAGGATACTGCTGCAATGATACTTGCACCCAGGATCAGATGTGTCACGTGCATTCAGAGAGCCAGAGGCCGACGCCAGTGACATGCTACGTTACGAGTGGTTGTGATGATTGACCGAGAGATGACCAGAAAAGTGCCGAAACGGAATCGTCCCCGTTAGCACACCTGACAGGGCCGATGAGCCGATGGATCGTGAAATTGGTAATCAACAGATAAGACTTGGACCCAGAAGTGGCCATGATACGCACTTCAGCAGGCCAGAGTTCAGGATTGTCGACGAGATATGCTATGAGTAATCACGACAGTTGGCCAGAGGTTCGTGGAGGATGCGCTTGGGCGGAACTATTCCGCCATACTTGATTTCGGTATTGTTGGGCGATTTATTCGCATGATTTGATTTGATGATTGAGAATTTACGATTTTTGTATAGTTGATTGCACTTGATATCGTTTTCGTGCCTTGGTTTCACATGTTTGTGATTTTATAGGTTTTAGACATTTGAGTTGATTTTGTGCGTACACACGCACACGATTTGGTTTTTGCACTCTGTATAGTTTACATATGCTGGTAGTGCATTGACATGTATTTTGTGCACTTGGATGCACTGGACTTCGATTTCGATGGTAATGCTCAATATTTGTTGGTGCACTTTATGCACCTGATTGGGTTTGCGCGTGTTCGGCGCTTGATATTGGATTTCATGATTTCGTGCATGATGGATGCACCAGATTTGGACTTTTAGCGCATGTTATGAGATGCGATTTGGTGCACACCAGATGCACTAAATCGAGATTCTTCGTGCATGTCAGATGCACCTGTTTTTGCTGTCAGGCTATGACCAATGTTGTGTGCACAACCGTTGCAGCTTGATGTTGTTTCTGTGCACCTTCTTGGCACATGTATGGATTTTGATTCCCGTGCGCACCGGATGCACAGGGTTTTCATATGCACCTTTGAATTGATTTCTTATGGAGCGGTACGTTTTTATGATATTGCGATTTGTGTCCGCACTAAGCAGGACTAGTCAGAGGACAGTGCCTTGATATATTTTGCATGCACTGATAGATTTCAAAGGGATTTCCAAAAGCGAGCTATAGTCTCATTATTTACATACGTGTCTGATATGACACGAAACGTTTAAAACAGCGAACCCTTCTAAATTGTTTTCAAAAAACAGCGGGTTGTGAATGTTAAACAAAAGATATATACGTATATGGCTATTTCCTTTAGAGACGTCCGCCACGGTGCAGTGTTATGCGCATTGCACATCGACTTTAAAGAATTGGGCATGCACTTCCTTCAAGATATTTACATGTACAGATTTGGTATTTACATGTATAGTTCCGATTTATAGCATATCGTTTTTGCTTTGGATTTGGCATTCGTGTTTCGCCTTGACTCCGATGATTGCAGGATGCTTAACGGAGTTTGATTTTGAGTTATCTGCTCGTTACGCATGCGCATGTATTGCGCCACGATGCTTTTTATGTATTGATGGTTTCGGAGCCCCGTTGACTTAGACATTCTATTGAAATGTTTTAGAAATTGGGGGTGTAAATTTAAATTCAGGGACCGAATTTCTTTAAGGGGGGAAGACTGTAACATTTCAAAAATATATATATAAAATATTATTTTGGGAAAATTCTGGACAAAAAATTATGGAAATTCTAAAATATGTTATTTAGTGGTAATTGTGTTTAATGTAGGGTTTTTGGTAAAAACTTTACCAAAACGGATTTTAAATATTTTATCTGGTTTTATGAATATTTTTTTTGAATTTTATCTGGACTGCACACACTTGTGCATGTTAACTTGGGTGAAGTCTAGGGTTACCATGTTTAGATGAGCATGGTGGGTGAATCATGTTTAGCCAACCATGATGGGTTAACCAATTGGTTAAGATAATTGGGGTTAATTAAGGGTTTTTAGCTTTGTTAAAGGTGATCAGGGTTAGGGTTGACTTTTTGTAGAGAGAGAGAGCCATGATGGTTGTTCATTAAATGAGAAAGAGAGAGGAGGCTATGAGGTTATGTCACACCATTTCATTTCAAGACTTCTCACCTCAACACTTTTTCTTGTCTTTCACACAACCTTCAACTCTCTCTCACACTCACATCTCTCACTTTCACACCCCACCATCAAATACACAACACTTCACCCTACATCAGACAAAACAACTACAACAACAACTTCAACAGCAGCTGCATCAGCAGTGAAGAAAACATCAGAAGCCACACCGGCCCTAACACCATAGCCCAACACCTACACACTCACATCAACACAACTTCAGCCCCCATATCAACACATCAGCAGCTACATCAGCCACAAAACAGCCCCCCTACATCTGCTGATACTACAACCACAGCAACAAAAGCATCAGCCAATATCAACACCTCAGCCACCATCAACACATCTCAGCCCCAATTACATCAGCATCTGCAGCTACAGCAGCAACATCGTTTAGAACAACCCCACACCCTCATCATACCATAACTCAGCCCAACACAACCCCCACAACAAAACCACAGCCCCAGCAGCTGCTGCAACAGCAAAAGAAAAACAAAAGGAACTTGCAAGCAGCAGCAGCCACAGAAGCAACATCAGCCTCAGTTGCAACAGCAACTTCAGTCCCGGGGCACCTCAGCAGCACTACCCCACTTCCTCCTTCTTCCCTCCTCCCTCACCCTAGGATCCCTTGAGGTATAATCTCACAACCCAACTCCTATCTTGCCAAGTTCTGGTTATATAGCTGAAATTTAGTATTATTATGTGGTTTAGTGCTAGTTTAGGTAAAATTTGAGTGAGATTTGGCCAAGTGTTGGTTTTGAATGTTGGTATAACCCTATTAGGTGTATTTGAGACCAGTTTAACAAAGATTACCCCAGATTCCAAGTAAGTTACCTGAATGTTCCGACTTGGCGTATTTTATCGATTTTGTCGATTTTGTGGCCTTTCTGGAAACTACTATCAACCCGGACCTCCTAAAATAATTTTGACATGGCAGTGAGATGTGCAGGCAGATAGAAACCAAGACCCAAAGACCTATGCCCCAACTCCCATTCCAGGCCGCAGATATATTCCTTCTGGCCGCAATTTACGGCCAGAGCAGTAGGGAACCCCTCGTTTTTGGTGCACGGCTCTTTTACCTGTAAACTTGACCCTGGGTATGTCTAGTTTTGACTGATTCCAGTTAGGGTAGAATCTGGGATGATTTTCTTGAGTTGGCGCATGATTTACGACTTGTTTTCGTATGGATTTTGGTATTTGGTGATTCGTTTTTGTCGGGTGGCATTTGAACGCCAACGGTAGAGTGATATTGGCTGTGTTTGCACGCGAGGCTACAGGTTTTTACCTATGAGCGTAGCGCGTACTATTTTGGTTTCCGACATGGTTTTCATGTATTTTAGCATGTGATATCCTTGTAAGTACCCCACATGGCGTCGAGGCATTGGAGATACAAATGGCGACATCGGCACCAGCATGCTTAAAGCTAAGTGAGAAGATTTATATCTACGGGGAGAACTCGGGTGGATGGCGTATAGCCCCCCCGTAGTTCGTAGTGATGTATACGAATGCGTATACACACTTACAAATATTATATGTTATTTGGGATTAATGATAATGTTAAGATGGATATTGGTGTGTTGGATTGGTGAAAGGTTACGAAACCCTAGAGTAGTGGGTGCACTACACATACATATACACATATACATACTTGCATACATCCTTATTTCATATGTGGTTATGGGATTCTATATAGATATGTGTTCACGTGGGTATGGGACTATGTGTTCACATACGGATTTGAGGATGATACTTGGTTTGAGATGAGTCGATGATAGTTGATCCGAGATTATGATATCGGTGATATGGTAAAATTCATATTTGAGATACGTCTTGATGCTTTAGCGTATTTTGGGATGATAATGCCATAGGAATAGTGATGTATATATATAATGGTCGACATGTGATATGACATGATAGGATAGGACAAGATTAGTATGATAGGCCGCCTTGGGCGAGGTATACTCCTTGAGATGATATGTGCTGATGATATCGATTCATACGAGACTGTTGATAAGTATTCAGATCATGATGATAGTGATGATGTTAGCTTTGTACTAGATGTAGGTCAGTACCCAGATTATGATATTTGACATAGAGAATACCAGATGAATGATATGACGAATGTGATATTGACCCATACCCAGATTTGGGGATGCCGTACGACTGGATTTACGTACGAGCTATAAATTGATGTTTGATCCGCACTCTTGATTTAGGAATAACTGATTATAGAGATATGGTATCGGATGTGATATTATCGAGGCGGGATCACCGACTATATATATATATATGTATGTATCGACTCAGAGGTTAGGCTGTTTCCCTTACCTACTGTTAGCTTTAGCTCAGCCTTATAGTGGTGTAGCTATATGACTCTTATGACATTAGATGCAGTTTAGCTATCATTGTGTCTGGTATTCAGCTTCCGCACATTATTATTGTTGCTCTGCATCGCATACTTATTGTGATTCATATTCTATTGTTGATATCATGCTGTTATGATACCAGCACCATTACCGATGATGCATATGTACCACCACGTACACTTACTTGCCGGCTCACACACATCTTCATCGGTAATTGCGATGTCACTTCACAGTAGTATTATTGCAGCAAGATATGACCCTTGTATGTGCATACTATTATTCCATGTTGCATGATGTACTGTTATACTTGCACTTCATTGATATGTCACATACATCATGTTTTCTGATTATGCGCATTGAGATATGTTGTTTCTATGATATTTCTGGATTTGGGAACCGTGGGTATTTCAAAGAGATTATGTAATTGTTTTAAAAACCCGGTTACCTTTGATATGATATTTCAGTGCATCCACCATGTGTTTTCTCGGTGCTGAGAGCGACATGTGAAACTCGATTCGAAAAGGCGGATGAGGCCGATTGCGGGTACATGGTGGGCCCGGTGCGGTACCCCGGGACAAGAATATCGCAGGAGATGGCGTTGAGCCTGGCAGGGGAGCACTACCGACCGGTGATTTTACCCGACGCGTCGGATATCCGGAGGATACCGTCGTGGTCTTGAGATTGATGGTAGGGGCCGGTCTGGATTGACGGCGCCCTAGATAGTGAGACTTATCAAAGACATTGAGATATTAAGATTGAGGCTATGTTTTGTGCCGATGCTGGGCACAGGTTTCATGATGTTTTTCCATGATTTTGACTATATCCTCATATTTACATGCATGATGCTTATAGTCATTGGGTGACACGTGGACGGGATCCACCTATATACAGACATTGATCACATACAGACTTTGATTACATTGATCATACTTTTCATGCATTCATACATCATTCATATGATACATTGCTACCTGAGGCACTGACACTGACACGGGCACATGGGATTACATTTGGATTAGATAGTTACCCTAGCCATTGTTATAGGCTGCTGGTTATATATTTGAGGATTATATATTATGATCGTATGACCTAGGATTGCGTCATACATGCGATTTTCTGTTCGTAGATCTTTTTCTACTCATGAGTTGGCAACTCACCCCCGTTGTGCCCCAGTTTCTTGCAGGTGTTGCCGTACGGATTTCATTACGGCTTTACGGCACAGCTTCCATCAGGTGACTTGCTAGTAGGTGGGTTATTCGTATCATACCCATCATTATACATTGTATATTATATTTCAGTTGTATCTAGAAGTTCCATCAACCAAACATGTACTTATTTGAGATATAGACCAGTGATGTTTATTCTTTCGACCTTAGAGTCGCGCGTTACATTTCTATGGATTTCATGCTGATTGGAGTTTCCTTTTCTGTTGTGATCCTCGCCTTTAGGCGTTGTATATTATGTTGCATACTGGTTGATTTGTTATGGTTTTTCCTACACTCTACTACTTTTCTTGGTTTGGATTTCTGGGCTCGGCTTACTTAGAGTGCGTACGCCTCGAGACGTTCGTAGTCTAGGTGTCGGTCATGTTCCATACTTTCGGGACGTGACAGTTGGATTGATACCTGCTTAGTACACCTAGTGCATAAGCTACATCAGGGCGTATACATAACACCGCATACATTATAGATCATACAGCTGAAGCGTAGACTATAATACTCATGCGAGCTCTCTCTTCATCAGTCTTTGGGCAAAAGTCCTTGGAGAGAATGACTCCATGACTAGCGGGTAAGGCACCCCGCTTAGAGTCTTCCATACTAAACTTCTTTAGGATGGTGTTAATGTACCTGGTTTGGGACAATCCCAACAACCTTTTAGATCTATCCCTATAGATCTTCATGCCCAGTATGTACGAGGCATCACCCAGGTCCTTCATGGAGAACCTTTGTGATAAGAACAGTTTGACCGATTTTAGCATAGGAACATCGTTTCCTATCAGAAGAATGTCATCCACGTACAATACGAGGAATGTGACAGTACTCCCTACAATCTTTTTATAAACACAAGGTTCATCTGGATTTTTGACGAAATCAAACTCTTTGATGACATCATCAAAATAGATGTTCCAACTCTGTGATGCCTGCTTCAATCCATAAATGGATTTAAGCAACCTACATGCTTTCCCGCTGCTCCCACTATCAATGAAGCCCTCTGGCTAATCCATATAAACGCGTTCTTCTAAATCATCATTTATAAAAGCAGTTTTAACGTCCATCTGCCAGATTTCATAGTCGTAGTGAGCAGCAACAGCAAGTAGGATCCGAATGGATTTAAGCATGGCTACAGGAGAAAAGGTTTCGTCATAGTACAGTCCTGGTCTTTGACGAAATCCTTTCACCACAAGCCTTGCCTTATAGGTCTCCACCTGCCCATCTACACCGATATTTCTCTTAAAGATCTATTTTCACCCTACGGGTTTTACCCCAGAGGGTACAACTTCCAAAGTCCATAATTTATTGGTGTACATAGACTCCATTTCGGATCTCATGGCATCCAGCCACTTCACAGAGTCACCACTCGTGATAGCTTGCTAAAAAATTGTAGGGTCATCATCATCCATGATGCAATCTTCTCTATCGCCATCAATGAGAAAACCGTAGTATCTCTCCGGTGGGCGAGAAGTCCTACCAGATCTACGGAGTGGCTGAAGTTCATAAGATTCTGTTACAACATCAGGTTCACCAAGTCGTCATTTGTAACTTGTGTCTCTAGAACCTCTTCTAGATCTACCACATTGCCATCAATATCATTTAGAAAAATCTCATTTTCTAAAAATGTGGCATGTTGAGAAATAAACACCTTTTGTTCCTCCTTGTGGTACAAAAGATATCCAAACGATTGTTTTAGATATCCCACAAATATAAACTTGACCGATTGTGTCTCGAGTTTTTCTGGATTCGACTTTTTAACAAAAGCCGGACAACCCTAAATCTTAACTCGTTTAAGAGATGGTCTCTTGTTCAACAGAAAAGCTGCAGTCTCCAATGCATGCCCCCAAAAGGAGAGAGGTAAATCAGTATCACTCATCATGGATCGTACCATATCCAATAGGGTATGATTCCGCCGCTTTGACACACCGTTGTGCTGTGGTGTGTAAGGGGGTGTGAGCTGAGAGAGAATCCCATTTTCTTTTAGGAAGTTTGAAAACTCTGTACTAAGATACTCTCCACCTCGATCTGATCGAAGTATCTTGATGCTCATTCCTGTTTGTTTTTCTACTTCAAGTTTGTACTCCTTGAATTTCTCGAAAGCTTCAGACTTATGCTTTAATAAAAACACATGACCGAATCTTAAGAAATCATCAGTAAAAGTTATGAAGTAAGAAAAACCGCCTCTCGCATGTGTAGACATTAGCCCACATACATCACTATGTATGAGGCCCAAGAGTTCTGTAGCTCTTTCTCCGTATCCAGTAAATGGAGTTTTGGTCATTTTCTCTTTGATACAAGACTGACAAGTCGCATAAGATTTATATTCAAAAGGATTTAAATATCAATCTTTATGAAGATTGTTTAGTCTGGTTTCGTTAATATGAACAAGTATATAATGTCAAAGAAAAGCTTCATTTATATCTGAAAATTTTCTTTTATTTGTGTGTTGTATGTTGAAAACTGTGTATTGATTTAGGACGTATATCCCGTTATTAAGTGTACCAGAACCAATCAACTCTTGATTCAGTTTAATGTTCATAACATTGTGCTGCAATACAAAATGATATCCTTCATTGTCTAACAAAGAAATGGATATAGTATTACAAAGCATGCTAGGTACAAAATAGCATGGGTTCAAAACCAATATACAACCCGACGGCAACCCTAGGTGATACTCTCCCATTGAAACTTCATGTACATTAGAACCATTTCCAACTCGGAGAGTGTGATCACCAGTCTTCAAAACTCTGCTATTTCTCAAGCCCTACACAGAATTGCAAATATGAGAACCCGAACCGGTATCCAATACCCAGGAAGCAAAGTTTATAGAAAACAATTTTCAGTCACGAACACACCTGAAGCAGAAGCATCACCTTGCTTCTTTTTCTTGAGATCAAGGTATTCAGTACAATTCCGCTTCCAGTGCCCCGTCTTCTTGCAGTGAAAACATTCTCCTTTTCCCGACTTCTCAATCTTGGATTTGTCTTTCCCTTGTGCCTTATTGATCCCACCTCTCGGTTTGGTGGGTTTCTTCTTATTCCTTCCCTTAGCCTTAGCTTTTGGGACGGAATAGGAAGATTGTCCAACAATCAGAGAGGGAGACTTTGCCTTCAGCGTTCTCTCCGCACTTCTCAACACATTGAGAAGTTCGGGTAGTGACTTCTCTGTGTTATGCATGTTGAAGTTCACTATGAATCGAGCAAAGGCAGAGGGAAGAGACTGTCGAATACTATCAATATATTGTTAGTTCTCCATTGTCCATCCGAGGTCCTCAAGCTCTTCAATAAGAGCTATTATCTTCAAAAAGTGATTACCTATTGGTGTGCCAGGAGCCATCCGCATCTGAAATAACTTTCGAGATGCTTCGTATCGTAGGATACGAGATTGCTCCCCATACAACTCTTTTGTTTGGAGAAAAATGGATTGAACATCCATCTGCTCGTGCAGCTTTTGATATGTATTGTCCATCGATGCAAGCGCGAGGCATTTGACAGTAGCATAGTCAATATCCCACGCTTTGCGGATCTCCTTATCCGCAACAGAAGATTCAGGGCATGTGATGGGAGGGGCTGAGGCGGTGAGGACATATAATACTTTATCATATGTGAGAGCAATGTTGATGTTCCTCAGCCAGTCTTTATAGTTCGGCCCGGTTAGCTTATTTTTCTCTAACAAAAGCTGTAACATTTCAAAAAAAAATAAAACAAAATATTTATTTTGGGATTTTATAATTTAATATTAATTTTAAATGAATATTTTAATATTTCAGTATAATTAAATACCGATAAATTGGGGAAAAATTTAGAAAATTATAAAAATTACTTAAAAGAGGGTGTTTTATGTGAATTATGCAAATTTTAAGTTTTTATGATTAATTGTATGCAAATTTAGTGCTAATCGCGATTAAAAATCGCTAATCGCGCTTAAAGCGTATTTTGTTCAAACATGCACCATATCTTTTTATTAACACTTGTTGCATTTTCCTATATGTTTTTGGGTGCATGGCTTTTGTTTTGGGGTTACTATTGAGGTGACAAAGAATTTAGAAAAGAAAAGAATAGAATATTAAGTATGGTGAAGAGAGAGAACAAGGGGGTGAGGGTCAACATAAGTCTTGAGCCATTCCCCTTCATCATTCCCCTCATTTTCTCCCCTCTCTCCCTCTTCTTTCAGCTGCTGCTGCCGCCTCCATTCTCCCCTCCACAAATCCACTCACTTCATCTCCAAAACAACTCCAAAACCTAAACCCCATTTCACAAAAAAGGTGCATTAGCTCACAAGCTACCTTATGGACCAAGAAAAACTTGAATTTGGCGCTGTAGAGGATTCTTGAGATCTAAATGAGGTAAACCTTTCACAATTATTGTAGTATTTCAAGTGATTTAGCCTCATTTCAAGTTTAATGTCATTTTGGCGAAGTTTAGTGGACTTTGGAAAACCCTAGAGAGGGTTAGGGTTAAATTGAGTTGTGTTAGTTTAATTAAGCCTTAGTGGTGACCCTAAAACCCCCCTTGGTCCTAAGAACCCAGACCCAACACCATACAAGACCTGGAACTCAAAATAGAACTTTGCAATGTCGGTTTGTGAACTTTGAGTGTGCAGGCTAATCTGGAATGAACTGGGATTTTTACTGGAAAAATAAACAACTCCAGAGACCTATTTGAGACCATAGGAACCCACTGTAGTAAGACGAACCACAATTGAGTCCCCAGGGCCGGCGAGACCGGATTTTCATGAGAGAGGGCTCGGCCACTTGGTGAGGGTGTGGGTCCAGGTTTCTTCTGTAGGTCACATGTACCCTATATATCAGCCTAGTATTGTTTGCTCACATGGTTTTCACCCTCATCCAAATCTGGGACAAATTTCCTATAATGTAGTATCATGACGTTGCCATGACTCAAACTTTATATACCAAATCTGGGTTTTTATGTTAGATTGGTAGCCTACAGGGAATCTGGAGTAACCCTAGACAATTACAGGAAAAACTAGCAAGACCATTACCCTATATTGACTACCAGGAGACTACCCTACAAACCTGACACCCCAATTCCCTACCAGGGCCGGCGTCGCCAGAATTTCAGGGTAAGGGGCCGGCCACCTTGTGGATTCAGGAGTCCTGGTTGCTTTCATAGCTCATTTACACGTTGTACATCACTCCAGTATTGCTTTAGAATATTGGTTGCACCTCAATCAAAATCTGGGACTGAATGCATGTGTTGCTATTTTGATTCGAGTTATAATTTTGCGTATTTTGAATTCAAGATTTGTGTATTTGTGTTTTTCCTCGATCACTTGACGTTTGTACGACGATATCAAGAGTTGTTTGATGATTTTGAAAGCGTAAACCAAATGTTCTAACCTATAGGCTTTTAAGTGTATCGTTTGGGTTTTCGTGTGTCGTTTTGGTTTCGATTCGGTTTTAATACGATGCGATACCTATGACATGTAGGTACCCCCACGGTGATTCGAGACGATGAAGAAGATAGTGGCGACATCGACATCGGCATGCAAGATCAAGGTGAGTAGATTATATCTACGGGGGAAGTCGGGTGGATGGCGTATAGCATCCCCACAGTTCGATATCTAGTATACTTTATATATACTATATATGATAGCTTATTGTGTGATATGGATATTCTAGATGTGATTAGGTGTATTATGGATAGATTAGGGTGTAGAACTAAACTAGTATAGTTTCCTAGTTGCGAACCCTAGAATAGGTTTACACCCACACACACACATGCTTGCTTGTTATACCTATACCTGGATGATGAGGATAGTGTATGATATTTGGAGATGAGTCGATGAGATTGGGCATAGTGCCATGAGATCGGTGATATGATGTGATTCGTATTTGGGATACGACATAAGATTTTAGCGGGCCTTTGGAAGTGTGTTTCATACACGCATTTATATTTATATAGATGGTGTCGATTTGTACTAGACTAGATCAGTACCCCAGATCATGAGATATGATGATGAGGATACCAGATAATTGATGAGATGAATGTGATATTGACCCATACCCAGATTTGGGATGCCGTACGATGATTTACCATACGAGCATTTTATTGATGATAGATCCGCACTCATGACTCGAGGATGTCATATGATATTGTATCGTACGCGG
The DNA here is from genome assembly GCA_030015575.1 of Agapanthus africanus. NCBI lineage: Eukaryota > Viridiplantae > Streptophyta > Magnoliopsida > Asparagales > Amaryllidaceae > Agapanthus > Agapanthus africanus. Next base: position 110,749,525 of record JASDDO010000018.1, read on the forward strand.
TACCTTGAGGCGGGATCACCGACTATTATATTTATATGTGTGTGTGTGTGTGTGTGTGTGTGTGTCGATTTAGATTTAGGTGGTTTTCATACCCCTCCCGATTAGTTTGTAGTTAGATCTGTAGTTTAGTTAGTAGATGTTAGTCTAGACCGATGTCATACCTATTTCAAAAACTAACGAATCGGGAGTATTTTAAAGATAGGCAAAGGGATTCTACGGATATTTTCAAAAGGTGCATCTTTTCTTAAAAACACCGTAGCCCTTATTTTCCTAAAAAAAACGATTCGTCTTCTTTCAAATGGCAAAACAGTATGACATAGATACATTGATGTAGATACAGCACTATTGTGTTTTTATTCATTTGCCGCAAATTCTTACTGTTTACATCGCATTGCATGTTAAATATGTTATTGTTATATCAAATCCATGCTGTTAGGACACCAGCACCATTATCGATGATGCATATGTTCCATGTACACCTGCTTGCCGGCTCACACACTACATCATCGATAATTGCCATGCCACTACATTGTAGTACTGTTACATTCAGGATGTGACCCTTGCATGGCATACTCGTGTACTTACATATTGTACACCCATACTTGTACACATACTCATTTGCACATACATAGATGATTCTGGCTTAAATAGAGGATTCGGGAACCGCAAGATAATTTTAAAACTGATTCATTTTAAAGAAGCGGTCTTCCCTAAATATGTGCATATTACTATTCCATATTGCATGATATACTGAGATGCTTACATTTCTTTTATATGCCGCATACATCATACTTTCTGATCATATGCATTGAGATATGTTGTTTCCATGATATTTCTGGATTTGGGAACCGTGGGTATTTCAAAAGAGAGTATGTATTATTTTAAAAACCCGGTTACCCTTGATATGATATTTCAGTGCGCCCATCATGAGTTTTATCGGTTCTGATGTATATATATACCCCACAGGAGGAGTCGTGAGCCATGTGCGGGTACATGGTGGGGCCCGGTATGGTACCCCGGGGTAAGAAAGGGATGCTGTGTATACAGACGGTGAGCCTGGCAGAGGGACTACTACCTACCGGTGATATTATTTGGGCTCGGCGGATATCCGGAGGATACCGACCGGAGTCGAGAAATGATACGGGCCGATCCGGACTGATGGAGCCCGTGGGCCGATCCGGACTGACGGAGCCCGATATATGAGGATTTACGTGCCGATGCTGGGCATAGCTTTCATGATGTTTTCGAGTGTCGATGCTGGACACTCCGGTTCCATGATTTTGATGTGTCGCGAGGGACACCTGTTGATTATATCCTCATACTTCCATGTATATGCTTTATGATATTTACATGCATGATATTTATTGTCATTGGGTGACACGTGGACGATATCCACATACATATAGTTGACATTGATCACATAGTTGGACGTGATCCACATACATGATGACATTGACTACTTAGTTAGATGATATCCACATACTTACAGACTTCATGATATAGTCGACACTGATCGTACCTCTTATTTATGATATGTTATTACCTGAGGCACTGGCACGAGCACTTGGAACCACACTCATGTATAGATGTTACATTGCCACCTTATCATGCTTTAGACTTATTCATTTGAGGTTTACATATATATTTGATCGTATTGACCTAGGATTGTGTCATACATACGATTTCTGCTCTGTGATGTTTTCTATTCACGAGTTGGCAACTCACCCCCGTTGTGCCACAGTTCTTGCAGGTTTTGCCGTACAGGTTCCATTAGGGCTTTCTGGCATACTGCTTCCCTTACGGGTGATTTGATTTGGTAGGTGGGTTCTTTTGCATCAGAACCACCATTGTATATGTATTATTCAGATGTATCTAGAAATTCCATCAACAAAACTTGTATATTGTTTCAGACTTAGAAAACCAGTTATGTATTATTTCGACCTTAGAGTCGCGCGTTGTAGTATTATGGTTCATGTTGATTTTGAGTTTTCCTTTGAGCCTTGATCCTCGCCATTCGGCGTTGTATACTATACTGCTTGCGTGGTTGTGACCGTCGATTGACGAAGAGCTAGCTCCCGCTTGGGGATGCATTTTATCATTGTTTATATACTATTCATGTTGTACCCCGTTCGGGGCCAGTATTTACAAAGGAAACTCTGCCGAAATTTTCAGAAAAGATATTGAGGATTTAAAATACATATTTGGCTTACTTATTTTAAAACCTTGTTTTTAAAACATGTTTTCTTTACTTCAAAAAAACTAGTTTTTTTTTATTTACTCCTTAAAATGGTTTTAGATTTCTGGGATTTTGGCTTACTTGGATTAGATGGGGTCCTATAGACTTCATATGATTCAAGGGCCAGTCACGTGCTATTTCGGGTCGTGACAAAGTTGGTATCAGAGCGCTAGTTTAACCTTTGTTCAAGTCTAAGTTTGACTATGCGGAGCCTAGAGCGTTATATATATACGGAACTTAGGCTTTACTTTACGGAACATAGACTTAGTCGAGGGGGTATTATACCCGAACTTTCGTCGCGTAGGATGACCCTTGGTTGATGGAGTAGGTAGCTTGAGTAGAGTGACGTACCGTACGTATGTTCCGCGGCAGATTTACGATACACTACTCCGCTTAAGAAACCTTAGGATGTACATTTTCTTGCACAGTATTATATTCATTCCTATGATCTATCCTCATCGATACTGGTTATGATTTTGCTACCACGATTACACGGGCAGAGAGAGCTATGGCTAGAGTTGCGTCAGCACGAGCTCATCATGGACGAGGGCTGACCAGGGCATGATTCCAGAGACATACGATTGCGTATAGAGGCGTCGTTTATTTGTGTTTTCGCGCCACGATACGTTTGACAGATCGCTTTTACGAGATTTCTCGGACGTGCAGATCAGCACCAGAGGATCAGGCTACTGCTAGAGGCCAGCCAGGATGTGATGACCATTGATATATCGCGTATTCATGATGATTGAGGCGTTGTTCAGCGTACAAACGAATGAGCCAGTTGCTGCTGCAAATGATGAGATATTGCCGAGATGGTGGAGCTACTGCAGCATGAGTATATACTTAGAGATATGAGGGAAAGTCGCTGGTCACCCGAGGAGGAACGACTAGGACATGTGGTTCGTTCGCTTACCCTGATGCGAGGTCATCAGATAGATTGATTCAAGCTAGAGACGACTTCACGCAGATTCGTTGAGAGTCGATAGAGACGATCGAATGTCAAGAACCCAATTCCAAATTTAAATTATTCGGAAGACAATGCAAGTAGTGCTATGGACCCTCTAGAAGAATGAGACCCTAACTCGACGTAATGACCATGGAACGCTTCCGAACCTTAGGGTTTGCGGCAGTTTAGCGGTGCCATTTGTGAGGCTTGGGTTTGCCCTTCTACGGTTGGTCCACAGGTGCTGTGGTATATACCGGAATACTATTAAACTGTACCCAAGATGTTGATATCTTAGGGGATTATGAGGTTCTGAAAAATTGATCGGATGGTTCGACATCATTTGGATATCATGTGATGGGATACATTGCTTGGAGACTCCAGATATGTCACGACATGAAATTGGCCCGTGACGGCCCTAGTACTACGCAACGCCCTAAGACGTAACGTAGTAAAAGAAAGCCAAAACCCAGAAATCTAAACCATAAAAATACGGAAAAGATAATATAAGTTTTTGAAACATTTGAAATCGCAACCCAAATTCTTTAAAAGTCCTACTTTATTTCTTTAAAATTTTGGCAACACCCCTTTTTGTAAAAACTAACCCAAGATGAATACAACACAAAAATATGAAGCTATAGCGAAGAAATAAAGACAATAGAGAGAAAGCTGTATATAAAAGACAACAAACCCACAAATAATATACAATAACGTCCTCACCAAGTCTCTAAGTCAACAACATAATAGTAGATGGAGAGTACAAGATACAACGAATGTACAATACAAAATACAGATGACCACCAAAACCCACCTAAGAAAAATAGTATTGTGAGCTGATGCGGTATCTGTAGCAAAAGATGATAGCTGAAAAGCTGAATAGCCTGCCTCGACTACTCTGGGGAACAACCTGAAACACCTGTGGCGCAACGGGGGTGAGTTTCCAACTCGTGAATAGTAGATAACATATGCAGATAATCGCAGGAATGCACGTACAGCATGAATCTAAGATATGCGATTACAGTAATAACATGTCATGCAGATGCTGAATAAAGGAAAGTACACTAGCAGGTACAATCAATATGTGAAGCAATCGTAACATGAAAATAATATGCAATAACCATGCAATAGGGATATGAGAATGTAAATATGCAACTATCATAAGAGTACACTAACAGGTACTACCAATATATGAAACTGTGCATAAAGTAGATAAGTGTGAGGTATGGGGTAAAATATGTCATTCCACGGAAACCTGACATCATGGTAGGATCACAATCCATCAAGACACTTAATCCCAAATCCTTTAATCAGCCCCCAACTGGGCTCTCAAATCGTATAAGTATCAAATCACCTCAATGTACAATATCGAATAGCTCTCCTATATCTCGAATGTACAGATTAACAATCTCTTTCATATCCAATATCCAATGTCAATGAATCACCTATATCCCAAGTCGAATCTCAAGTAAGTTTCTAACATGCTAAAGGTATATATATTTGCAGAAATAAATATGATGGGGGCAATACACATATATTAGCGTCCCATTCCACTAATATTGGTGTAAGGGTATATATAACAATGGCTAATCCCCTGTTATATATACAAAGGTGTTTAGAAGAAATATCATGAAAACAATGAGCCAAGCATCGACACAGAAATCCTGATAGGTACGTATCATACGCTGTCCCGAAAGCACGAGTGCCTAGCTCTGACCCTCGCCTTTCGACGTATGCATATGTGCATGACTCCCAACGGTGTCTCCATGACCCCCGCCGAGTCATTAGTACTGTCACCGGTAGGTACTAGCCCGCCTCCAGGCTCAATCGGCAACATCCATCGATCTTCTTGCCGAGGGGAACCATACCGGGCCCCACCATGTACCCTCATACGGCAACCATACCTCGTATGGAGTATATAATCAGAACCGATAAATCTCATGGTGGCTGCGCAAATATCATATCAAGGAAACCGGGTTTTTCAATGTATGCATAATTTCATGAACTCCCGCGGTTCCCAAATCCAGAAATCGTCATGTGAAATCCAAATAACAATGCGCAAATCCAGGAATAAATATATGCGATATATCTGAAATGCGAGCATATAAATGAGAATATATAGCTGAAACCAGATGTATGCGAAATCAATAAGGTACAGCTAAGTAACATCAGTAAAGGTAAATATGTGATTGCAACTGAATATTTGTGTAACATACAGGTGTAGCAATGTATACGTATCTACCTATAAGAACTGATGTCGTATACCCCCCTGGGTATAGATAAAATATGTAGGATATCCCACCGGTATAAGTAAAATGTGTGCAAGGTATACCTCTCGTAAGGTGTATATGTACCCATCACTAAAGGTATGATGCACTATAGGTATACCGATAAGCTAGATGTCATGTGTGATAAGCAATAGTGTCTATAATGGTTAGTGTGTGACATGGCAATTATTGACGGTGTGTGTGTAGCATACAATCCGTGCTCTTGCAACATGAACCGTCAATAATGTGTGCAGTGCCCTACGGCTACTAGTCACAGTACAACTATATCTAAGGAAATACAGTAAAGGCGCAATTCTAACAATGACATAGAATATGCGACAGGTATTTGAATCCTAGCCCAGACGCATAACGCCATGCGGGCGATTCCCCTGTAGATGTTAAATCTACTCACCTACGCCCCACGCTAGGTGAATCCTACCATCTGCTCCCCCCTGTAGTAGTGTTCGTAGTCCCTGCCTGCAAACCTACAAATAAGACACAAAAATCATATATAAGCCAAATATTCCGCGAAACGCGATATCGAACCAAAACGAGAAACTCGCGTCGCGAACTAAACGCGCGTGTGCACGATACGCTGAATCGTGTGTGTACGCGTCTAACACCATCGCGACACGCCGCGATACGCTGGATCACAGAACCCACTCACATATCGCGCGTATCGCGCAAACACAACGGACACCAAAAATGATATATAGTCCCAGATTTTCCTACAGGTCAAATCTTACAAAACTAGACATGCCAAAGCACTAGAAAACACTGCAGACAACCCTAGCCAAGACCCCAACACCCAAGTCCCCAACTTGGCCGCAAATTGCGGCCAATAAGATTAAATCTGCGGCCTGGTTTGGGAGAGAGGGGTTCGTGTTCTGGTGGTGTTGTCTAAACCTAGTGAGCATGCTCCAGTATTCTCAAATTTATTCTGAAGGGTCCGGGTCAAAAGCAGATTACAAAATGCTAATATATCTCTTTAAAAACACTAATTTGCACCAAACACAAACCCTATGGTATTTTAGTGAAATATGGGTAAATTCTCAGTTGAAGTGACTCTATTAACACTAAAATAGGCTAGGTTAACTAACACAATCACCACTTATCCAAAAGTCCACACAAAACACCATAATTAGCACTAAACTAGCTAATTAACACTAACCGAAGCTAATCAATGCACAACTCAAGCAAACTAGGAATTTGGGTTAAGAAATTATACCCTAATGGACCCTAGAGAGCAGGAGAGGAAGAGAAAGGAGCTGCTGCAAGTCGCTGGAGCTCTTGCTACTGCTGTTGCTGCCTGCTGCTCCTGCTGCTGATGATGATGGTAATGATGCTGTTGCTGATGATGTTGGTGGAGCTGCTGCTGCCTCTGCTGCAGGTGAGTGTGTGTGTGTGTGTGTGTGTGTGTGTGTGTTTGAGAGTGAGGGAATGTGAGGGAAATGAGAGTGAGAGTGAGAAATGAGAGAAACAAATCAACCCCCCCTTCACACTCTCTCTCACTTCATTAAAGAAGCATGGCACAAGCCATGTAGCACCATGCCTCACACACACTCTCTCTCTCAAGGTCAACCATTCAAACAATATTAAAATCCTTTTTAAATTCATTTTATTACAAAACAACCATACACATTATTAAACCCAAAAGCACCTAAACAATATTTAAAACAAGCTCAAAGGAAAATGGTTAGCTAACCATGATTGCTAATCATGATTAACCTCCCAATTAGCACCCTTAATAACATGCACAAGTGTGTGTGCGCCTAGGAAAATTCTAACAAAATACTCATTAAATAGGATAAAATAATTAAAACTTAATTTGGTAAACTTTTTATTAAAAACCATACATTAAAATATAATTAGCTACAAAACACATTCTAAGGTGTTACAATCTCCCCCCCCTTAAAAGAAATTCGTCCCCGAATTTAAAAATATACCGATACACGTACCTTCAAAGAGAAGATTACAACTCTCAATCTCGTTCACAGCCTCCCAAGTGATTAGCTCACTATACGGCTATGTCCAAGAAAAACCCTTCACAGATGGCAAGACCCTTGACCGATGTTCCTCCACCTGCCGAGCCATTAACACAACGGCTGCCGGTGAGCGAAATGATCGCATCCAAGCCAAATGGTCTGGTGCCAAATTATGTGAGAAAGGTCATGAAGGTAATTATAAAGCATCATCACAAGGAATACAGGGTGAAAATCCAATAATCTGGGCGGAAGAGCCAAATTAAAGGTAACGAAACTAACTCGCTTATAGGATCTCAGAAGGACCAAAATTCTGGAACAAGCTTCCCAAAATCCAACACGTCATTCATCGGAGGTCCGTAGGAATACGTGATCTGTCCCTGCGAACTCGAGTCTATGACCAACACAGTCGGCATAAGACCTCAGTTCGCAATGGATAATCCGCATCCCAACCTGAATCAATTGGATCATCTCCGAAGCTCTAGACTAGCCGGGTTCCAAGGTCCTACTTACGCTGAGTCAGAAAAACAGACTAGTGATCGACACGACCTAACCCCTAAGCCTAAGGGTGGCCAATTGAAGTGTCTCCTGATAACAGCTATCGAAGGAGAACCCTAACGATGGCGAGTGACGATCCCCAACTGCTGACAACAATCAAAACAAACACACCACTTAACAAGAAACAACTGAGCAATTTGAGTATAACCGGACGACAAGAATCCGAATGGAGTCACACCCTGACTAACCCTGAGTAGAAAACATAACGGAATTCATGGAGATCTGCTCCCACTCCTACTTCGGAACGGTAAAAGGTTGCAACTCTCCAGCCGGCCTCAGATGCTCGACCCAAGCACACAACAAGACAGACACCTTGAAACGAAACCTGAAACTTCTCTTTACATCCCTGTCCACCCGTAACTATCTCACAAGTCACGCTAAATGTTGGTGGAACTTGAATGCATACAGAGAGTTGACAGATGTGCATGTTCTAGGATTACATGTCTTTACCCGATGATACCAGTTACACAAACGCGTCCCTAACTTAGCACACCATTGTCACAAATCAAGGTCTCCGAATCATTACCTAGCCGAGTATGCTCAAGTATCACTGACGAACGAGTATCGGTGGGCAGTGTCTCGCGAAAACGATTTAAGGAAAGTGGTCGGGCGCGGACATGAGCAAGCTGTCCCCTGCGTAGAGATGAACTTAAGCTGTACTCAACGATCACACAAGAACTGTAAATCTGCAGAAGACTATCACAACAATCAAAATCCGCTGCAGGAAGATGTTCATTAAGCTCTAGTGGTCCGTGGAAAATCTGACACGACTCTCAAACAAGTAGTGTCCCCAAATCTCCAACGCAAAACCACCACGGCCATCTCCAGATCATGAGTGGAATATCCTTCTCGTACTTCCTCCAAATGTAGGGAAGCAAAAGCGATGACTCTGTAGTGTCACATCAGTACACACTCGAGCCCATTCAAGAAACATTACAGTTAAACAACAAAGTCGGCCGAACCAGAAAGCAAGGAAAGAACTGATGCAGTTGTTAACCGAATCTCCAACTGCCGAAAACTCCGTACACATGCCTCAGTCTGCAGAAAAGAAACCTCCCTTCCGGTCCATTTAGTCGACGGTGCAGCACTACTCTAGCAATCCTGCATGAAACGGCGGTAAAAACCTGCTAAGTCCAAAATTCTGCGGATCTCCGTCCTGCACACAAGTCTGGACCTAAGCTGTACGGCCACGATCTCCCTCGGAACCATACGAAACCGTCTCCCGTGACTACAAGACCTAGGAGTCAAACAAAACAAGCCTGAAGAAACACTCCGAGAATCTAGCAAACTGCTGGTACTCTCCCAGTATCTGCATAACAAATGCTCAAGTTCTACTACTGTCCCTCAAGACACATTAAGTAGACCAGAATGTCGTAAATAACACAACAGAAACTGGTCGAGGAACGGCCTGAAGAAATCTGGTTCATCACATCTATGAATGCTGCTAGGGCATCAGTGAATCCAACGAATCACAAAAACACACCAGGCCCGTAGCACGCACAAGGCAGTCTTCGGAATGCCATCACTCCGAACCCACAATAATGATGACCTGATCCTGAGCAAACTTAGAAAATGTCTCGCACTCTGGAGCTGATCGAAGAAATCGTCAATGCGAGGTAAGGGATACATATCCGCACCGTAAGCCGGTTCAATTAACGATCCGTCGATAAGCAACCCTAAACTACCGTCTTTCTCCTCGACGAACAGAAATAGGAGCTTCCAAGAGCGAAACACTCAGACACACAAACCCCCCAAACCACAACTCTGCAGCTGATCCCTTAGCTCCCAAGCTTCGCCGGCTCATCCGGAACAACGTCGGAAAAACTCTCGCATGAAAGGAACCCGGTCCAACAATCCCACTGTGGCTCCGGTATCACGAATGAACGCCAAGAATCCACGACATCTCCTCAGTAGCCGACTAGCGAAAATGGCTGAATTCAAGCTGTGAGAGGCGGCACAACTATCCACCTGCACAACAAGAACTGACTTGCCGGGGAAAACAAAACCTAACTTGTTTCCTCACGGTAGTCCACAGATGCCTAGCACGTAGTTAACCAGTCCGTGCCCAGGAGAACGTCAAACCCAACATCTCTAGAAGGATCAAAACGACGGACGAATCTCTATCTCCTATCCGATTGGCACACAACTGAAATACGTGTCGCGCAATAAAGAATCGCTGACAGAAGTTAAAACAACTACGACTAATCTACCCAACCACGGTACAATCATGAAAAACAAACGAATACATCAAAGAACATACGGAATAAGGATACCTGAAGACTCTGCATTGGACGTCTGCGCGACCCAATGAGTAGAAGCAAACTCCTGTGTCTGCCCTCTACTCGCAGCTGGATGAACTCCTCTGGTAGCCTGAGCCCTTTGAGCAAATCTTCCACGTCCATGGCCTCTCTGATGACGATCCTGACGAGATGCTAAGGAACAATCCCTGACGAAGTGCTGAAGGCTCCCACATCGAAAACATCCACGCGCTGACTGCTGACCATCCTGAGGATGAGAGCTGAACGACTGTCCTCGTCCTAAGCCTCTGCTACTCCCGCGACAGCCACGAAATCTGTCTCGATGACCAAACCTCTGTCTCTGGGCTGGTACACTGGTACGAGTCCTCCACTGTCCTGGAACTCTCTGAGCCTCTGGAATATGTGCCTCATCAACAGGAGCTGCAACCACTGGTGCTATGTAGGTGACAGACTGCTGCATGCTGACCGTAAGTGACAACTGAGTAACAGGGGTGACAACCTCCTGTCGCAGCTCCCGAACGACATCAACCAATAAACTCATAGTCTGGCGGAAGTCCTGCATCTCCACCAAAAGTCTATCCATAGTATAGGTCATAGGCTGATCCATCTGCACCTGTGCAACTAGAGTGCCATCCTGGTCAGTACTCGTCTCACCCGAGCCAACTCTGACCTCGGCCCTCGCTGCATCACTCTGAGTCCCCATAGTCATCAGCGGCAAGGCTATAAATAGATATAAGATTCGATGAGAATAAGGAATCAAATCTCAAGGATAAGAATCATCAAGGAAAGAATTTCAAGCAAATTGTACTTAGGTCACTTTAGGCAAAGTATCGCATCGTGGGTATGCTGCAGACATACACACACTACGTTACTTTGCTTAAGCTACCTACTCCATCATACTAAGGTCATCCTACACTCCGAAAGGTAAAACCTAGCGCTCTGATACCAACTTTGTCACGACCCGAAATTGGCCCATGACGGCCCTAGTACTACGCAACGCCCTAAGACGTAATGTAGTAAAAGAAAGCCAAAACCCAGAAATCTAAACCATAAAAATACGGAAAAGATAATATAAGTTTTTGAAACATTTGAAATCGCAACCCAAATTCTTTAAAAGTCCTAATTTATTTCTTTAAAATTTTGGCAACACCCCTTTTTGTAAAAACTAACCCAAGATGAATACAACACAAAAATATGAAGCTATAGCGAAGAAATAAAGACAATAGAGAGAAAGCTGTATATAAAAGACAACAAACCCACAAATAATATACAGTAACGTACTCACCAAGTCTCTAAGTCAACAACATAATAGTAGATGGAGAGTACAAGATACAACGAATGTACAATACAAAATACAGATGACCACCAAAACCCACCTAAGCAAAATAGTATTGTGAGCTGATGCGGTATCTGTAGCAAAAGATGATAGCTGAAAAGCTGAATAGCCTACCTCAACTACTCTGGGGAACAACCTGAAACACCTGTGGCACAACGGGGGTGAGTTGCCAACTCGTGAATAGTAGATAACATATGCAGATAATCGCAGGAATGCACGTACAGCATGAATCTAAGATATGCGATTACAGTAATAACATGTCATGCAGATGCTGAATAAAGGAAAGTACACTAGCAGGTATAATCAATATGTGAAGCAATCGTAACATGACAATAATATGCAATAACCATGCAATAGGGATATGAGAATGTAAATATGCAACTATCATAAGGGTACACTAACAGGTACTACTAATATATGAAACTGTGCATAAAGTAGATAAGTGTGAGGTATGGGGTAAAATATGTCATTCCACGGAAACCTGACATCGTGGTAGGATCACAATCCATCAAGACACTCAATCCCAAATTCTTTAATCAGCCCCCAACTGGGCTCTCACATCGTATAAGTATCACATCACCTCAATGTACAATATCGAATAGCTCTCCTATATCTCGAATGTACAGATTAACAATCTCTTTCATATCCAATATCCAATGTCAATGAATCACCTATATCCCAAGTCGAATCTCAAGTAAGTTTCTAACATGCTAAAGGTATATAAATTTGCAGAAATAAATATGATGGGGGCAATACACATATATTAGCGTCCCATTCCACTAATATTGGTGTAAGGGTATATATAACAATGGCTAATCCCCTGTTATATATACAAAGGTGTTTAGAAGAAATATCATGAAAACAATGTGCCAAGCATCGACACAGAAATCCTGATAGGTACGTATCATACGCTGTCCCGAAAGCATGAGTGCCTAGCTCTTACCCTCGCCTTTCGACGTATGCATACGTGCATGACTCCCAACGGTGTCTCCATGACCCCCGCCGAGTCATTAGTACTGTCACCGGTAGGTACTAGCCCGCCTCCAGGCTCAATCGGCAACATCCATCGATCTTCTTGCTGAGGGGAACCATACCGGGCCCCACCATGTACCCTCATACGGCAACCACACCTCGTATGGAGTATATAATCAGAACCGATAAATCTCATGGTGGCTGCGCAAATATTATATCAAGGAAACCGGGTTTTTCAATGTATGCATAATTTCATGAACTCCCGCAGTTCCCAAATCCAGAAATCATCATGTGAAATCCAAATAACAATGCGCAAATCCAGGAATAAATATATGCGATATATCTGAAATGCGAGCATATAAATGAGAATATGTAGCTGAAACCAGATGTATGCGAAATCAATAAGGTACAGCTAAGTAACATCAGTAAAGGTAAATATGTGATTGCAACTGAATATGTGTGTAACATACAGGTGTAGCAATGTATAGGTATCTACCTATAAGAACTGATGTCGTATACCCCCCTGGGTATAACTAAAATATGTAGGATATCCCCCCGATATAAGTAAAATGTGTGCAAGGTATACCTCTCGTAAGGTGTATATGTACCTATCACTAAAGGTATGATACACTATAGGTATACCGATAAGCTAGATGTCATGTGTGATAAGCAATAGTGTCTATAATGGTTAGTGTGTGACATGGCAATTATTGACGGTGTGTGTGTAGCATACAATCCGTGCTCGTGCAACATGAACCGTCAATAATGTGTGCAGTGCCCTACGGCTACTAGTCACAGTATAACTATATCTAAGGAAATACAGTAAAGGCGCAATTCTAACAATGACGTAGAATATGCGACAGGTATTTGAATCCTAGCCCAGACGCATAACGCCATGCGGGCGATTCCCCTGTAGATGTTAAATCTACTCACCTACGCCCCACGCTAGGTGAATCCTACCATCTGCTCCCCCCTGTAGTAGTGTCCGTAGTCCCTGCCTGCAAACCTGCAAATAAGACACAAAAATCATATATAAGCCAAATATTCCGCAAAACGCGATATCGAACCAAAACGAGAAACTCGCGTCGCGAACTAAACGCGCGTGTGCACGATACGCTGAATCGTGTGTGTACGCGTCTAAAACCATCGCGACACGCCGCGACACGCTGGATCACAGAACCCACTCACGTATCGCGCGTATCGCGCAAACACAACGGACACCAAAAATGATATATAGTCCCAGATTTTCCTACAGATCAAATCTTACAAAACTAGACATGCCAAAGCACTAGAAAACACTGCAGACAACCCTAGCCAAGACCCCAACACCCAAGTCCCCAACTTGGCCGCAAATTGCGGCCAATAAGATTAAATCTGCGGCCTGGTTTGGGAGAGAGGGGTTCGTGTTCTGGTGGTGTTGTCTAAACCTAGTGAGCATGCTCCAGTATTCTCAAATTTATTCTGAAGGGTCCGGGTCAAAAGCAGATTACAAAATGCTAATATATCGCTTTAAAAACACTAATTTGCACCAAACACAAACCTTATGGTATTTTAGTGAAATCTGGATAAATTCTCAGTTGAAGTGACCCTATTAACACTAAAATAGGCTAGGTTAACTAACACAATCACCACTTATCCAAAAGTCCACACAAAACACCATAATTAGCACTAAACTAGCTAATTAACACTAACCGAAGCTAATCAATGCACAACTCAAGCAAACTAGGAATTTGGGTTAAGAAATTATACCCTAATGGACCCTAGAGAGCAGGAGAGGAAGTGAAAGGAGCTGCTGCAAGTCGCTGGAGCTCCTGCTACTGCTGTTGCTGCCTGCTGCTCCTGCTGCTGCTGATGATGGTGATGATGCTGTTGCTGATGATGTTGGTGGAGCTGCTGCTGCCTCTGCTGCAGGTGAGTGTGTGTGTGTGTTTGAGAGTGAGGGAATGTGAGGGAAATGAGAGTGAGAGTGAGAAATGAGAGAAAAAAATCAAACCCCCCCTTCACACTCTCTCTCACTTCATTAAAGAAGCATGGCACAAGCCATGTAGCACCATGCCTCACACTCTCTCTCTCTCAAGGTCAACCATTCAAACAATATTAAAATCCTTTTTAAATTCATTTTATTACAAAACAACCATACACATTATTAAACCCAAAAGCACCTAAACAATATTTAAAACAAGCTCAAAGGAAAATGGTTAGCTAACCATGATTGCTAATCATGATTAACCTCCCAATTAGCACCCTAGTTAACATGCACAAGTGTGTGTGTGCCTAGGAAAATTCTAACAAAATACTCATTAAATAGGATAAAATAATTAAAACTTAATTTGGTAAAATTTTTATTAAAAACCATACATTAAAATATAATTAGCTACAAAACACATTCTAAGGTGTTACAAGATACGAGTATAGCCGTTGGAGCGCAATCCATGCAGCCATGAGAAGACAAGTCCGAATCAGTCGACATTGGAGCAGAGTGGAGTAAAGAGTTCGCACGAGATTTCGACGAGATGACGTGCCACTCCGCTGACATCAGAGATGCGATACGCATGCAGAGGCGTCGTATATGGATCTACCTTCCAGAAGGAGTCGCGATGAGTATGCAGCCATTCCAGAACAAGAACAGATATAGTAAGGGTGGTAACTTCCGGGTAATTCGTCAGAAACGAGATTTGAGAAAGACCTCGACAGGACCTTTTCTGGAATACTATACGAGAAGACTTGGACCCAGGAGTGGTTATATTGCGCACACCCAGCAGGCCAGAGTTCGGCATCGTCGACGAGATAGTTGACCCGGTTCGGATAGAGGACCTCACCCAGGTGCGTTGTGAATTGATCAAGAATGGACGAGAATAGAGTATATCTCCGCAGATTGGTACGAGTTCCGGAAGACGTGTTTGGCTAGATATCTTCCACATATTGATGAAGATACCGAGTTCGTGATTTCGAGTCCGTGTGAGAGACTTCGGATGGACCGTAGCCGAGGAAATTTGCAGTGCGCAAATAGAGACGTGACGTTGAAGTGGATGATGATACAGACAAATGGGACAAGAGGTTCATGCGAGATGCTGATGAGCTATTGTTACTCCCCGTTAAGATTAAAGGTCGGATATGTCTACAGAGGTGTTGGGATGCGACCATTTTCCGAGGAAATGCTGTGCTGAGGACGCAGATGTCCAAAGAGCGAGAAAAGATTATGCAAGAGTACCAGCCTCCGTACAGTTCGGCATAGGCGAGATCGGAAGTGACCTTGAGCAGGATTCCTTCCAGAACACAGCTGCGATAAGATTGCACCCAGGATTAGATGTGTGATGTGTATTCAGAGGACCAGAGGTCGGTGCCAGTGACGTGCTGCTTTACGAGTGGTCGTAAGGATTGATAGAGAGATGACCAGAGAAGTGCCAGGACGAAATCGTCCATGTTAGCACACCTGACAGGGCCGATGAGCCGATGGATTGCGAGATTGTTAATCCACAGAGGAGATAAGGACCCAGAGACAGAGGATGCCAGATCGTGAGCAGGAGGCAAGTAGATATCTTGCGCTGCTAGCATGGGATGCACCGATACTTTCTCGACTTTGAAGGAGGACATATTGACGACAGTATTATGATTTGCGATTTTGCGATTCGATTATCACGTATCCGTCACCTTGGATTTCGGTATTTTGGGCGATCTATTCGCATGATTTAGTCTTGATGACCGAGTTCCATGATGTTTGTTTTCGTGCACCATGGTTGCACCTACTGGGTATTCATATTTGTGCACAGTTATTGCACCTGATATCGTTTTTGTGCCTTGGCCGCACATGTTTATGACTTCATGGATTTCATACAGATGAGTTGATTTGTGCATATGATACGCACACGATTTGATTTTTGCACTCGGTATAGCTTATATGTGCTTGCAGTGCATTGATACGTATTTGTGCACCACAGTTGCACCTGACTTCGATTTGATGTCATTCGACATATCGATTTTGATTCTGATATTGATGTCGATTTCTTGCACTCTGTGCATTTGATTTAGATTTTATTCGTGCATGATGGATGCACCTTATTTGGATTTTCGCACGTGATGAGCGCATGTTTTGAGATACGATTTTGGTGCACACGAGATGCACTAAATCGGGATTCTTCATGCCTCTTAGATGCACCTGATTTTGCTGTCAGACACACGCGTTGCCTATGACAGATGTTTCGTGCACACCCGTTGCACTTAGATGTTGTTTCTGTGTACATGTATGGCACATAGATGGATTTTGATTTCCGTGCGCACCAGACACACAGGGTATTCTTATATACATTCTGGGATTTATTCCTTATGGACCAGTTCGTTTTTATGATATTTGCTATATGTTTTCATACTAAACTGGACTAGTCAGAGGACAGTACCTGGATATATTTTGCATGCATTGATAGTTATCGAAGGGATTTCCAAAAGGGGAGCTATAGTCTCCGTATTTACCTACCTGTCTGATATGACACGGCACGTTTAAAACAAGGAAACCCTTCTAAATTGTTTTCAAAACGGCGGAACCTACATATTAAATAAAAGATATATACATATATGGTTATTTTCTTACATTAGACATCCGCCACTGTGCGGTGCTATGCGCATCGCACAACAACATGAAAGGTTTGGCATGCATTCTTTCAGATATTTTCATGTATAGATTTGATGTTTACATGTATGGTTTTGATATATATCATATTGGTTTTGTCTTGGATTTGATATTTATGTCTTTACCATGACTCCGATGATTGCGAGACGCTTGACGGAGCTTTGTTTTTAAGTTATCTGCTCATTGTTCATGCGCATGCATTGCGCTATGATGCGTCTTATGTATTTCAGATTTCGAAGCCCCGACGACTTGGACTTTTACTGAAATGTTTTAGTATTTGAGGGGTTTAAATTTAAATTCGGGGACCAAATTTCTTTAAGGGGGGAGATTGTAACATTTCAAAAATAAATAAAATAAAATATTAATTTTGGGAATTTTTATAATTTAATATTAATTTTAAATGAATATTTTAATATTTCGGTATAATTAAATACCGATAAATTGGAGAAAATTTTTGAAAATTATAAAAATTACTTAAAAGAGGGTGTTTTATGTGAATTATGCAAATTTTAAGATTTTATGATTAATTGTATGCAAATTTAGTACTAATCGCGATTAAAAATCGCTAATCGCGCTTAAAGTGTATTTTGTGCAAACATGCTCCATATCTTTTTATTAATACTTGTTGCATTTTCCTATATGTTTTTGGGTGCATGGCTTTTGTTTTGGGGTTACTATTGAGGTGAGAAAGAATTTAGAAAAGAATAAAATATTAGGTATGGTGAAGAGAGAGAAAGAGGGGGTGAGGGTCAACATAAGTCTTGAGCCATTCCCCTTCATCATTCCCCTCATTTTCTCCCCTCTCTCCCTCTTCTTTCAGCTGCTGCCGCTGTCCCCATTCTCCCCTCCACAAATCCACTCACTTCATCTCCAAAACAACTCCAAAACCTAATCCCCATTTCACAAAAAAGGTGCACTAGCTCACAAGCTACCTTATGGACCAAGAAAAACTTGAATTTAGCGCTGTAGAGGATTCTTGAGATCTAAATGAGGTAAACCCTTTCACAATTATTGTAGTATTTCAAGTGATTTAGCCTCATTTCAAGTTTAATGTCATTTTGGCGAAGTTTAATGGACTTTGGAAAACCCTAGAGAGGGTTAGGGTTAAATTGAGTTGTGTTAGTGTAATTAAGCCTTAATGGTGACCCTTAAACCCCCCCCCCTTGGTGCTAAAATCCCAGACCCAACACCATACAAGACCTGGAAATGAAAACAGAACTTTGCAATGTCAGTTTGTGAACTTTTAGTGTGCAGGCTAATCTGGAATGAACTGGGATTTTTACTGGAAAAATAAACAACTCCAGAGACCCATTTGAGACCATAGGAACCCACTGTAGTAAGACAAACCACAATGGAGTCCCTAGGGCCGGCGAGACCGGATTTTCATGAGAGAGGGCTCAGCCACTTGGTAAGGGTGTGGGTCCAGGTTTCTTCTGTAGGTCACATGTACCCTATATATCAGCCTAGTATTGTTTGCTCACATGGTTTTCACCCTCATCCAAATCTGGGACCAATTTCCTACAATGTAATATCATGACGTTGCCATGACTCAAACTTTATATACCAAATCTGGGTTTTTATGTTAGATTGGTAGCCTACAGGGAATCTGGAGTGACCCTAGACACTTATAGGAAAAACTAGCAAGACCATTACCCTATATTGACTACCACGAGACTACCCTACAAACCTGACACCCCAATTCCCTACCAGGGCCGGCGTCGCCGGAATTTCAGGGTAAGGGGCCGGCCACCTTGTGGATTCAGGAGTCCTGGTTGCTTTCATAGCCCATTTACACGTTGTACATCACTCCAGTGTTGCTTTAGAATATTGGTTGCACCTCAATCAAAATCTGGGACTGAATGCATGTGTTGCTATTTTGATTCGAGTTATGGTTTTGCATATTTTGAATTCTAGATATGTGTATTTATGTTTTGCCTCGATCACTTGTCGTTTTTACGACGATATCGAGAGTTGTTTGATGATTTTGAAAGCGTAAACCATAGATTCTAACCTATAGGCTTTTAAGCGTATCGTTTGGGTTTTCGTGTGTCATTTTGGTTTCGATTCAGTTTTAATATGATGTGATATGTGTGACATGTAGGTACCCCCACGGTGATTCGAGACGATGGAGAAGATGGTGGCGACATCGACATCGGCATGCAAGATCAAGGTGAGTAGATTATATCTACGGGGGAAGTCGGGTAGATAGCGTATAGCACCCCCGCAGTTCGATATCTAGAATACTATATATATACTATATATGATAGCTTATTGTGTGATATGGATATTCTAGATGTGATTAGGTGTATTATAGATAGATTAGGGTTTAGAACTAAACTAGTATAGTTTCCTAGTTGCGAACCCTAGAATAGGTTTACACCCCCCCCCCCACACACACACATGCTTGCTTGTTATACCTAAACCTGGATGATGAAGATAGTGTATGATATTTGGAGATGAGTCGATGAGATTGGGCATAGTGCCATGAGATCGGTGATATGATGTGATTCGTATTTGGGATACAACATAAGATTTTAGCGGGCCTTTGGATGTGTATTTTACACATGCATTTATATTTATATAGATGGTATCGATTTGTACTAGACTAGATCAGTACCCCAGATCATGAGATATGATGATGAGGATACCAGATAATTGATGAGATGAATGTGATATTGACCCATACCTAGATTTAGGATGTCGCACGATGATTTACCGTACGAGCTTTTTATTGATAATAGATCCGCATTCATGACTCGAGGATGTCATATGATATTGTATCGTACGCGGTACCTTGAGGCGGGATCACCGACTATTATATATATATATATATATATATATATATATATATATCGACTCAGATTTAGGTGGTTTTCAAACCCCTCCAGATTAGTTTATAGTTAGATCTGTAGTTTGCTTAGTAGATGTTAGTCTGGACCAATGTCATACCAATTTCAAAAACTAACGAATCGGGAGTATTTTAAAGACATGCAAAGGGATTCTACGGATTTTTTCAAAGGACGCATCTTTTCTTAAAAACACCGTAGCCCTTATTTTCCTAAAAACCTCGATTCGTCTTCTTTCAAATGGCAAAACAATATGACATAGATACATTGATGTAGATACTGTACTGTTGTGTTATTATTCATTTTCCGCATATTCTTACTGTTTGCATTGCATTGCATGTTAAATATGTTATTGTTATATCAAATCCATGCTGTTAGGACACCAGCACAATTATCGATGATGCATATGTTCGACGTACACTTGCTTGCCGGCTCACACACATCATCATAGATAATTGCTATGCCACTACACTGTAGTACTGTTGCATTCAGGATGTGACCCTTGCATGGCATACTCGTGTACTTACATATTGTACACCCATACTTGTACACCCGTACTTGTACACATACTCGTTTGCACATACATAGATGATTCCGGCTTAAATTGAGGATTCGGGAACCGCAAGATACTTTTAAAACTGATTCATTTTAAAGAAGCGGTCTTCCCTAAATATGTGCAAATTACTATTCCAAGTTGCATGATATACTGAGATGCTTACATTTCTTTTATATGTCGCATACATCATGCTTTCTGATTATACGCATTGAGATATGTTGTTTCCATGATATTTCTGGATTTGGGAACCGTGGGTATTTCAAAAGAGAGTATGTATTATTTTAAAAACCCGGTTACCGTTGATATGATATTTTAGTGCGCCCACCATGAGTTTTATCGGTTCTGATGTATATATATACCCCACAGGAGGAGGAGTCGTGAGCCGTGTACGGGTACATGGTGGGACCGGTATGGTGCCCCGGGGCAAGAAAGGTATGCTGTGTATACAGATGGTGAGCCTGGCAGAGGGACTACTACCTACCGGTGATATTATTTGGGCTCGGCGGATATCCGGAGGATACCGACCGGAGTCGAGAGATGATACGGGCCGATCTGGACTGACGATGCCCGTAGGCCGATCCGGACTGACGGAGCCCGATATATGAGGATTTACATGCCGATGCTGGGCACAGCTTTCTTAATGTTTTCGAGTGTCGATGCTGGGCTCCGGTTCTATGATTTTGATGTGTCGCGAGGGACACCTGTTTATTATATCCCCATACTTCCATGCATATACTTTATGTTATTTACATGCATGATATTTATTGTCATTGGGTGACACGTGGACGATATCCACATTCATACAGTTGACATTGATGACATTGATCACATAGTTGGACGAGATCCACATACATGATGACATTGACTACTTAGTTGGATGATATCCATATACTTACAGACTTTATGATATAGTCGACATTGATCATACCTCATATTTATGATATGTTATTACCTAAGGCACTGGTATGAGCACTTGGCACCACACTCATGTATAGATGTTATATTGTCACCTTATCATGCTTCAGACTTATTCATTTGAGGTTTACATATATATTTGATCGTATTGACCTAGGATTGTGTCATACATACGATTTCTGCTCTGTAATGTTTTTTATTCATGAGTTGGCAACTCACCCCCATTGTGCCACAGTTCTTTCAGGTTTTGCCGTACATGTTCCATTGCGGCTTTCTGGCACACTGCTTCCCTTATGGGTGATTTGCTTTGGTAAGTGGGTTCTTTTGCATCAGAACCACCATTGTATATGTATTATTCAGTAGTATCTAGAAATTCCATCAACCAAACTTGTATATTGTTTCAGACTTAGAAAACCAGTTATGTATTATTTCGACCTTAGAGTCGCACGTTGTAGTATTATGGTTCATACTGATTTTGAGTTTTCCTTTGAGTCTTGATCCTCGCCATTCGGCATTGTATACTATACTTCTTGCGTGGTTGTGACCGTCGATTGACGAAGAGCTAGCTCCCGCATGGGGATACCTTTTATCATTGTTTATATACTATTCATATTGTACCCCGTTCAGGGCCAGTATTTACAAAGGAAACTCTGCCGAAATTTTCAGAAAATATATTGAGGATTTAAAATGCATATTCGGCTTACTTATTTTAAAACCTTGTTTTTAAAACATGTTTTCTTTACTTCAAAAAAACTAGTTTTCTTTATTTACTCCTTAAAATGGTTTTAGATTTCTGAGCTTTTGGCTTACTTGGATTTGATGGGGTCCTATAGACTTCATATGATTCAAGGGCCAGTCACGTGCTATTTCGGGTCGTGACAAAAGCTTAAGTCCAGTCATGGTTATCTGCCATTAGGAGAGAGAAAAGAATACACTCAGCGAAAGCACTTGCAAAGATCAGATTGGTTATTATCTTATTTAATCGATATCTCCCACTACTTTTATCAAATTTTCTTTCAAACCTTAAAAAGAAAATTAGCTAGGATTAATTATATTCTACTACATTGCTAACCGTTCATCCAGTCCAGTGCCGGTACTTTGAGGGAGGTTCCCCGTGCTTTCGTACGAACATAATTAAAATAAATCTCATTTTCCCAGAGGCGTAGCCCCGTTAACACCTTTCTAGACACCTAATGGGTTTGCTAATTGTAAAGTGCAAAACTCTCCTGAGAGCAACTCTTGCTCACAGTGGGATCGGGATCCTACTATCACATAGAAGGTATGCAATCTCATTGCAAATTTCAACTCTTGAAACTCCCGATATTGTTTTTATCCCTAACACTCATGACCTTGTCTATGGTCAACATATCATAAGCACTAGTCAAGTTCTACCCATCATTTCATGATTAATTAAACCCACCCACATGACCCTTGGCAATAGTCAACATAATCATGTGACTGTCATAATTAATGGCATCATATGCTGTGTAGGAAGGCATCACTTAGCTAACATCACTTAGCTACCGTACACTACGCCTTGGCTATAGTCAACATACGTAGCACGAATACTAAGTACTCTATTTCCTAAAATGACGGAGGGCTACGAATGGTTTTTAAGAAGACCCTTAACGCTTTGAACTTGATATTGTTGTAGAATCTAATGGTTTTAAAAGGAGTGGCTTAAGCTCCGCACTTTGAAAACTTGCTTTTTCATAAAAAGCCGAGTAAGTTTCAAATCCGATTCTACAACATCTTTTTAGGCTCCTTTTTCTTTACATTAATCTCATTAATGTGGTCTCATCATTTAAGTCCTTAAGCCATCACAGAAAAGAAACGAAAATAGAACGTACGCTTATGCCATCCATATTCGCCACAATGTCCCGTTATGTACCATTAGGTTACTTAACTAACGGCATAGCGGGGCGGGACTAGGGCGGATGCAAAACATAAGCAACGTTTATTATATATCATATATATAATACACCATTCATCTCAGCATATAAAGTGATCACATCACAAAATATCAACAGCAGAAGCACATATATGAAAATATAGGATATACTAGGAGGTCCGTATTTTGTATTTAGCCAACAATAGAAAATACGGATTCCACGGTCGCGATGAATAGCCAAGCCCACACCCCTAGACCCCTACGAGAGTGACAAGTGACCCTACCAATTCTAGAGTTAGGATACCCTGTCTCGACTCTTCGAGATGGCCTCCCACTGGACCCTAGAACCTGGTCACTTGTGCTCCCCACCTTGGGTCTATCCTATTGCGGAAAAGTAAATAATATACAACAATGGTGAAATCATCCTAAACCCGGAAGTGCCCCAATAAAAGAATATTACATACAATGAATTTTACATGAATGAAAATAAAAACTCTCATCTCACATAAAACCCCCGGTCATTTAATCACGATGATCATGTACATCATATCTCTACAACACATAATATCACATGTCAACAACGTAATTATGCGTACCCCAATTGTCGTTGATGTATAGCAATGAAACCGGCGATACACCACATACTACACTTACGGTCGCAGAAAAGAAAGTGAAAAACTATAACAATTGGAATCAACACTGCCTTTAGACATCATAAACCCGGATTATCTCATATTCTGGATTTCATGCCTAACGATGCAAATCTTACATTTGGGTATCAACTATGAAAACACCTTTTCAAAAGAAGTTGAGTAATTCAACAAGATTCCCGATTCCACCTGTAACATTTCAGAAAAATAAAATATTATTTTTGGAAAATTATATAATTTAAATAATAAATATTATGAATATTTTAATGATGTGGTATAATTAAATACCGATAAATTGGAAAATTAAATTAAAGGGTGATTTTGGAGGGATTTATGTGATTTAGGAAAATTATAAATTTTATAATTTATTATATACAAGTTTAGTTTTAAACTTGATTAACGTTCACTAATCACACATTGATGGTGTTTGTGCATGTGACATGCACCATGTCATATTACACATTTGCTACATTTTCTACAATGGCATTTTCCTTATTTTCATGCATGGTTTTTTTTTAATTTAAATGAAAAAGGAAAGGAAAAGAGAAGAAAGGAAAAAGGAAAAAGAAAAGACAATGATTAAAGAATAAGTTATGGGCGAGAGAGAGAGAGAGAGAGAGAGGTGAGAGGTCAACCTTGGTCTTGGCTCTCTGTTTTTCATTATCATCTTCATCTTTTCTCTCCTCTCCCTCTCACCATGGCTGCCCTCCTCCTCCCCCCTCCTCAAACACCTCACAACACACCCAAAATCGCATCAAAACTTCATCTCCCTTTCATTAAAAATGTGCATAAGTTCACTACAAGAATTTTGGACCAAGAAAGCTAGGATTTTGAGCACTTGGGACAACTCAAGAATTTTCTTGAGTTGCCAAATGAGGTAATTCCTTTACCATTAGTATTGTATTTCCTTCACATTAGCACCTATTTAAGTTTAGAAGTGTTTTAGTGTTGTTTTATGAACTTACAAAATTCCTAGAAGAGGGTTGTGGGATTCTTCAATTGAAAAAGTGTAATTGAGGTTAGTAGAGGCCATACAACCCATGTAGTGATTGAATACTGGACTAAACCAGAGACTAAGACCCCATTTAGCAAACTTAGAAACCCCGATATCGGGAATTTATGGAAATTTGAGGTGTTATTGGAGATCTGCTAACACCCGGGGACCTTAGAAATTATTTAGCAAACACAGTGAGTGGTGCAGGCAACCTAAATGATAACCCCAAGACTCGATACCCTAACCTCCACCTGTGGCCACAATTAAATTGTTTCTGGCCGCAATTTGTGGCCAGAGTAGGGAAGTATGGGCTCGTGTTGGGTTCATGGCTCCAGTATCTGTTAATTAGACCTCCCATGTATGCAAAATGTCCCAATTGTCACCTGAGGCAAATCTGGAGCAAGTTTTCTATGTTTCTGATTTCGTTTTGCGGCTTTTAATGAGTTGGGATTTGGTATTTTTTATTGTGTCCCGTCGTCTAACGTTTGTACGTCAGCGAAGAGGGTTATTTGGTTTGCACGTGTAGACCATAGGTTTTAACCTCTGTGTGATAAGCGTGTCGTTTTAGTTTTCGTTCGCGATTTCAGTTTACGATACTGTATATATGTAGGTACCCTCGAGTGGACATGAACGACAAGGACGAGCATAGCGTCATCGACTTCAGCAAGCAAGGATCAAGGTGAGTAGATATATATCCACGGGGGAAGTCGGGTGGATGGCGTATAGCACCCCCGCAGTTTCGTAGTATATAATGCGAATGCATTAAGATATATATATATACTTATATGTTTTATGAGATGTGCATACTTAGCAAGAAATGCTTATGTGACCTTGGGTTAGTTTAGCGTAGTTGTAGGAAAACGCTTATAGTGAAGTTTCCTAATCGCGAAACCCTAGAGTTAAGTTTTGCACACACGCACACACACGCGCTTACACTTGCTTTATTGGTGCGTATATGGGGATATATATATATATATATATACATATATGTTTGTGAGTATGTATATATGTGTGTGTGTGTGTGTACATATACATGGATGATGATGAGAGTACATGATACTTGGAGATGAGTCGATGAGATTGGGCATAATGCCACGAGATCGGTGATATGATTTGGTTCGTATTATGATATACGACATGATATTATAGCGGGTCTTTAGGCGATGTGTTATCATACACAGGCATATATATATGTAAATGGTATCAGTATGTACTAGACTTTAGATCAGTACCCCTAATACAGAATAGGATGATAAGGATACCAGATGAATAATGAGATAATGTGTTATTTGACCCATACCCAGATTTGGGATGCCGTACGATGGATTTACCGTACGTGATATAATTATGATGATAGATCCGCACTCTTGACTCGAGAATGTCATATGATATATTGTATCGTATGTGATACTATTGAGGCGGGATCACCGACTACTAGATATGGATATCGACTCAGACTTAGGTGGTTTTCCTTACCCTTTCGATTAGCCTGTTAGTTTAGTCCTGTAGTTTACTTGTAGATATTAGACTAGACTCGAGTCATACTTATTTTAAAACTAACGAATCGTGAGTATTTTGAAGACAGGCCAAGGGATTACAGATATTTCAAAAAACGTACCTTTTTCTTAAAAACACCATAGCCCTTATTTCTAAACACCACGATTCGTATTATTTCAAATGTCAAAACTGTATGACTCATATATAAATGTATATTCATATTTGTTGCGTTATTATTCATGTTCCGTATATTCTTGCTGATCGCTTCGTATTGCATGCTTATTTGTGTTTTCATTAGTTATTATAAAATCATGCTGTCACAACACAACACCATTACCGATGATGCCTATGCCCCACGTACACCCGCTTGCCGGCTCACACACATCATCATAGGTAATTTCCATGTCACGTACACATTAGAAAACACTATTTCATTGAGATAGCTTGTTAGCTGATAGTCCCAATATGTTATTGCTTTCATATGCTAGTTTAATTATTGCATTCCTTGCTTGATATCCGATGCATTCATTTATTTATTGTCATTCAATATTATAGGAACTTTATGCCGGTATTTCATTGTTTATTTACCCTTGAGATTTGGATTTCGGATTTCCATGAGATTTATGGATTTGGAGAAACCGCAAGGATTTTATAAACTTAATAACAATTTAAAGATAGAAAATTGCGGTTTTCTCATGATATGATTTGAGATATGTCCACCATGAGTTTTCTAAGCTCTTGAGCGATATCACACACCCGATTCGAGGAGGAGGGGGAACCGTCTGTGGGTGCATGGTAGACCCGGTGTGGTACCCCGGGGAAAGATGGTCGCAAATGATGGCGTTGAGCCTGGCAGGGGAGCACAACCGACTGGTGATTTTGTTGTGACTCGACGGATATCCGGAGGATACCGATCGGAGTATAGGCCAGCTTGGATAACCGGAGCTTCAGGTATTGAGATTTGATGTTACGGGCCGGACCGGATTGCCGGAGCCTGAGATATTGAGATAGCGAGATATATATTTTGTGTCGATGCTAGACACTGATTTTCCGTTGATTTCATTGATGATACCTCGATTTATATATACAGAAATCTCACTAAATTAAGAAAACGGTTTTCTCATTCATGATGTATTCTGTTTTCATTATATTGCTTCCATACATCATATTTGATATGTTTCTACCTAAGGCACTGACACGAGCACTTGGTATTACACTTATGTATAGATATTTACCCTGGCCATTATCAGATGTTTCAGGTTATTTATTTATATGGATATTATGATATGACCTAGGATAGAGTCATACATGCGATTTCTGATCTGTGATGTTTTCTACTCACGAGTTGGCAACTCACCCTCGTTGTGCCACAGTTTCTTGCAGGTTTTGCCGTACAGGTTTCCTTGGCAGCTTTGCTGGCACACTGCTTCTTTCCGGGTGATTGCTTTGGTAGGTGGCTTCATTTGCATCGTGACCACCATTGTACCTTTTATTATATTTCAGTTGTATCTAGTAAACTCCATCAACCAGACTTGTATTATTTATAGACTTAGAAGACCAGTGTACTTTATTTCGACCTTAGAGTCGCGCTTGTATTGTTATGGTTTTCTGGTGGTTATTGGTTTTCCATTTGAGTTTTGATCCTCGCCCTTCGGCGTTGTATATTATATTGCATTGCGTGGTTATGTCCGCCAATTGGCGAAGAGCTAGCTCCCGCTTGGGGATGCCTTTATATTATGCATATTTGTACCCGTTTGGTGCCAGTATTTACAAAGGAAACTCTGCCGAAATTTTCAAAAAAGACTTGAGGTTTTAAAATGCATACTTTGGCTTATTTTGTTAAACCGCTCGCTTTAAAACTAAAGTTTTCCTTCACTTTCTCCTTTAAATGGTTTAGATTTATGGGATTGTGGCTTACTGAATTAGATAGGGTCCTATAGACTTCATATGATTCAAGTGCTAGTCACGTGCCATTTCGGGTCATGACAAAGTTGGAATCAGAGCGCTAGGTTAACCTTAGTTCGAGTCTATATTTGACTATGCGGAGTCTAGGGCGTATATATATATTCGAAACCTCGGCTTGACCTTACGGAACTTAGACTTGGTCGTGGGGGTACTAGACCTGAACTTTCGTCGCGTGGGTTGACCTTGGTTGATGTGATGGAGTAGGTGACTTAAGGAGAGTGACGTACCGTGTGTATGTTCCGCGGCATACTTACGATACGCTACTCTTCTTAAGAAACCTTAGGATGTACATTTCCTTGCACAGCATTATATTCATTCCTATGATATATCCTCATCGATATCGGTTTATGGTTTTTGCTGCCACGATTACACGTGCAGAGAGAGCTGCGGCTAGAGTTGCGGTCAGCACGAGCTCATCACGGATGAGGATAGACCAGGGCATGATTCCGGGGACACACGATTGCACAGATGTATCGACCTATTGTGTTTTCCCGCTATGAGCGTTTGATGGATTGCTTTTACAAAACTTCTCAAACGTGCAGATCAGCACCAGAGGATTGGGCCACTGCTAGAGGCCATCCAGAATGTGATGACCGTCAATGCACCGTTATTCCTGATTATTGAGGCACTGTTCAGCGTGTGGACGAATGATTCAGTTGTTGCAGCGACTGACGAGATATCGCCCCAGATGGTTGAAGCTAATGCCGCACGAGTTGTACTTGAGATATGATAGAGGATCGCTCGTCACCCAAGGAGAAATGACTAGGACATGTGATTCGTTGCCTACCCTAATTCGAGGTCATCAGATTGATTGATTCCAGCTAGAAACGACTTCACGCAGATACGTTGGGAGTCGAAGGAAAACGATCGAATGTCAAAAAACCATTTTTCCAAGTTTAAAGTATTCGTAAAAACATGCAAGTAATTCCGTAGACCCTCTAGAAGAATGAAACCCTAACTCGATATAATGATCATGAGAATGCTTTGAAACCTTAGGGTTTGCAGCAGTTCAGCGGTGCCATTAATGAGGCTTGGGTTTGCCCTTCTACGGCTAGTCCATAGGTACTGTGGCATGTACTGGAATACTATTAAACTGTACTCAAGATGTTGAGCTCTTGGGGGATTGTGGAACTTTAATTAATCGATCGAAAGGTTCGACGTCGTTCGGATATCATGTGATGGGATACATTGCTTGGGAGACTCTAGTTACGGGTATAGCCATTTGAGCGCAGTCCATGCAGCCACAAAGAGACGAGTCCGAATCATTCGACATTACAGAAGAGTGGAGTAAGGGGTTCGTACGAGTTCTTGATGAGATGACGTTCCACTCCGCTGAGATCAGAGATGTGATACGCAGGTAGAGGCGTTGAATTTGGATATATCTTCCAAAAGGAGTCGTGATGAGTATACAGCCGTTTCGGAACAAGAAATAAATTTAGTAAAAGATGATAACTTCCGGGCAGTTCGGCAGAAACGAGATTTGGGGGAGACTTCTACCGAACCTTTCTGGAATACTATACGAGAAGACTTAGACCCAGGATCGGTCATATTATGCACACTCAGCAGGCCAGAGTTCGGCATCGTCGATGAGACATGCTATGAGTGACCATGACAGTTGGCCAGAGATCTTTAGAGGATGTGCTAGAGCGGGACTGTTTCCGTCATCTTGGATTTCGGTACTTTGGGCGATTTATTTGCATGATTGAGATTTTGTGCACCACAGTTGCACTTGACTTCGATTTGATGTCATTCGGGAGCTTGATTTTGATTTCATGCCTATGGTATGCATGTGATTTGACTTATGCTTTCGGCATAGTTTTCATGCACTTTAGTATCTTGATGCGATTTTGGTGCACATCAGATGCGCTAAATCGGGATTCTTCGTGCATATCAGATGCACCTGATATTGCTGTCAGGCACACCCGTTGCCTTTGACAAGTGTTTTGTGCACACCCGTTGCACTTAGATTTTGTTTTTGTGCACATGTATGGCACATTCATGGATTTCGATTTCCGTGCGCACCAGACGCACGTGGCATTCTTATGCACATTTTGGGATTGATTTCTTGTGGAGCACTACGTTTTCATGATATTTACTATTCGTTTAGTACTGAGCAGGACTAGTCCGAGGACATTACCTGGATATATTTTGCATGCATCGATAGTTATCGAAGGGATTTCCAAAGATGAGCTACAGTCTCAATATTTTTCCTACGTGTCCGAGATGACACGAAACATTACCAAAGGAAACCCTTCTAAATTTATTTTTCAAAACGGCGGGACGTGTATGTTAAACAAAGGGTATATATATATAGAGTTATTTTCATACAATAGACGTCCGCCACTGTGCAGTGATACGCGCATCTCACATCAACTTGAAAAGGTTTGGCATGCATTTCTTTCAGATGTTTTAACGATGTTTACATGTATAGTTTGATGTATATCATGTTGGTTTTCGTATTGGGCTTTGACATTGGTGTCTTCTCCATAACTACGATGATTGCGGGATGCTGGACGGAGTTTTCATTTTGGTTTATATACTCATTTTTCATGCGCATGCATTGCACTACGATGTGTTTTATGTATTTATGATTTCGGAACCCCCGACGACTTGATCTTTTTGCTGAAATGTTTTAGAAATTGGGGGAGTTTAAATTTAAATTCGGGGACCGAATTTCTTTAAGGGGGGAAGATTGTAACATTTCAGAAAAATAAAATATTATTTTTGGAAAATTAAATAATTTAAATAATAAATATTATGAATATTTTAATGATGCGGTATAATTAAATACCGATAAATTGGAAAATTAAATTAAATGGTGATTTTGGAGGGATTAATATGATTTAGGCAAATTGAAAATTTTATAATTTATTATATACAAGTTTAGTTTTAAACTTGATTAACGTTCACTAATCACACATGATGGTGTTTGAGCATGTGACATGCACCATGTCATATTACACATTTGCTACATTTTCTACAATGGCTTTTTCCTTATTTTCATGCATGGTTTTGTTTTTAATTTAAATGAAAAAGGAAAGGAAAAGAGAAGAAAGGAAAAAGGAAAAAGAAAAGAAAATGATTAAAGAATAAGGTATGGGCAAGAGAGAGAGAGAGAGAGGTGAGGGGTCAACCTTGGTCTTGGCTCTCTGTTTTTCATTATCATCTTCATCTTTTCTCTCATCTCCCTCTCACCATGGATGCCCTCCTTCTTCCCCCTCCTCAAACACCTCACAACACACCCAAAATCGCATCAAAACTTCATCTCCCTTTCATTAAAAATGTGCACAAGCTCACTACAAGCATTTTGGACCAAGAAAGCTAGGATTTTGAGCACTTGGGGCAACTCAAGAATTTTCTTGAGTTGCCAAATGAGATAATTCCTTTACCATTAGTATTGTATTTCCTTCACTTTAGCACCTATTTAAGTTTGGAAGTGTTTTAGTGTTGTTTTATGAACTTACAAAATTCCTAGAAGAGGGTTGTGGGATTCTTGAATTGAGAAAGTGTAATTAAGGTTAGTAAAGGCCATACAACCCCTGTAGTGATTGTATACTGGACTAAACTAGAGACTAGGACCCTATTTAGCAAACTCAAAAACCCCGATATCGGGAATTTGTGGAAATTTGAGGTGTTATTGGAGATCTGCTAACACCCGGGGACCCTAGAAATTATTTAGCAAACACAGTGAGTAGTGCAGGCAACCTAGATGATAACCCCAAGACCTGAGACCCTAACCTCCTCCTGTGGCCATAATTAAATTGTTTCTGGCCGCAATTTGCGGCCAGAGTATGGAAGTATAGGCTCGTGTTGGGTTCATGGCTCCAGTATCTGTTAATTAGACCTCCTCTGTATGCAAAATGTCCCAATTGTCACCTAAGGCAAATCTGGAGCATGTTTTCTATGTTTCTGATTTCGTTTTGCGGCTTTTAATGAATTAGGATTTGGTATTTGTTATTGTGTCCCGTCGTCTGACGTTTGTACGTCAGCGACGAGGGTTGTTTGGTTATTCTTGCATGTGTAAACCATAGGTTTTAACCTATGTGTGATACGCGTGCCGTTTTGGTTTTTGTTCGCGATTTCAGTTTACGATACTGTGCGTGTATATATGTAGGTACCCTCTAGTGGACATGAACGACAAGGACGAGCGTGGCGTCATCGACTTCAGCAAGTAAGGATCAAGGTGAGTAGATATATATCTATGGTGGAACTCCGGTGGATGGCGTATAGCACCCCCGCAGTTTCGTAGTATAGAATGCGAATGCGTTATGATATATATATATATATATATATATATATATATATATATATATATATACACTTATATATTTTATGAGATGCGCATACTTAGCAAGAAATGCTTATGTGACCTTGGGTTAGTTTAGCATATTTGTAGGAAAACGCTTATAGTGTAGTTTCCTAGTCGCGAAACCCTAGAGTTAAGTTTTGCACACACGCACACGCTTACACTTGTTTTATTTGTGCGTATATGGGGATATAGATATATATATACATATATGTTTGTGAGTATGTATATGTGTGTGTGTGTATGTATGTATACATATACATGGATGATAAGGATAGTACATGGTACTTGGAGATGAGTCGATGAGATTGGGCATGATGCCACGAGATCGGTGATATGATTTGGTTCGTATTATGAGATACAACATGATATTATAGCGGGTCTTTAGGCGATGTATTTTCATACACACGCATATATATATGTAAATGGTATCAGTATGTACTAGACTTTAGATCAGTACACCTAACAAAGGATAGGATGATAAGCGTACCAGATGAATAATGAGATAATGTGTTATTTGACCCGTACCCAGATTTGGGATGTCGTACGATGGATTTACCGTACGTGATATAATTATGATGATAGATCCGCACTCTTGACTCGAGGATGTCATATGATATATTGTATCGTACGTGATACTATTAAGGCAGGATCACCGACTATTAGATATGGATATCGACTCAGATTTAGGTGGTTTTCCTTACCCTTTCGATTAGCCTGTTAGTTTAGTCCTATAGTTTACTTGTAGATGTTAAACTAGACTTGAGTCATACTTATTTCAAACTAACGAATCGTGAGTATTTTAAATACAGGCCAAGGGATTACGGATATTTCAAAGGACGTACCTTTTTCTTAAAAACACCGTAGCCCTTATTTCTAAACACCACGATTGGTATTATTTCAAATGTCAAAATTGTATGACTCATATATAAATGTATATTCATATTTGTTGCGTTATTATTCATGTTCCGTATATTCTTGCTGATCGCATCGTATTGCATGCTTATTTGTGTTTTCATTAGTTATTATAAAATCATGCTGTCAGGACACAACACCATTACCGATGATGCCTATGCCCCACGTACACCCGCTTGCCGGCTCACACACATCATCATAGGTAATTGCCATGTCACGTACACATTAGAAAACACTATTTCATTGACATAGCTTGTTAGCTGATAGGCCCAATATGTTATTGCTTTCATATGCTAGTTTAATTATTGCATTCCTTGCTTGATATCCGATGCATTCATTTATTTATTGTCATGCAATATTATAGAACTTTATGCCGGTATTTCATTGTTTATTTACCCTTGAGATTTGGATTTCGGATTTCCATGAGATTTATGGATTTGGAGAAACCGCAAGGATTTTATAAACTTAATATCATTTTAAAGATAGAAAATTATGGTTTTCTCATGATATGATTTGAGATATGTCCACCATGAGTTTTCTCGGCTCTTGAGCGATATCATACACCTGATTCGAGGAGGAGGAGGAACCGTCTGTTTGTGCATGATGGACCCGGTGCGGTACCCCGGGGCAAGATGGTCGCAGATGATGGCGTTGAGCCTGGCAGGGGAGCACTACCGACCGGTGATTTTGTTGTGACTCGATGGATATCCGGAGGATACCGATCGGAATATAGGCCAGTCCGGATAGCCGGAGCATGAGATATTGAGATTTGATATTACGGGCCAGTCCGGATTGCCGGAGCCTGAGATATTGAGATAGCGAGATATATATTTTTTGTCGATGCTAGACACTGATTTTCTG
The DNA here is from genome assembly GCA_030015575.1 of Agapanthus africanus. Taxonomy (NCBI): domain Eukaryota; kingdom Viridiplantae; phylum Streptophyta; class Magnoliopsida; order Asparagales; family Amaryllidaceae; genus Agapanthus; species Agapanthus africanus. The sequence continues at coordinate 110,784,094 of JASDDO010000018.1, forward strand.
TTGATTTCATTGATAATACCTCGATTTATATATACAGAAATCTCACTAAATTAAGAAAACAGTTTTCTCATTCATGATGTATTCTGTTTTCATTATATTTCATCCATACATCATATTTGATATGTTGCTACATGAGGCACTGACACGAGCACTTGGTATTACACTTATGTATAGATTTTTATCCTGGCCATTATCAGATGTTTCAGGTTATTTATTTATATGGATATTATAGTATGACCTAGGATAGAGTCATACATGAGATTTCTGCTCTGTGATATTTTATACTCACGTGTTGGCAACTCACCCCCGTTGTGCCATAGTTTCTTGCAGGTTTTGTCGTACGGGTTCCCTTGGCGGCTTTGCTGGCACACTGCTTCTTTCCGGGTGATTGCTTTGGTAGGTGGGTTCATTTGCATCGTGACCACCATTGTACTTTTTATTATATTTCAGTTGTATCTAGTAAACTCCATCAACCAGACTTGTATTATTTATAGACTTAGAAGACCGGTGTACTTTATTTCGACCTTAGAGTCGCGCTTGTATTATTATGGTTTTCTAGTGGTTATTGGTTTTCCATTTGAGTTTTGATCCTCGCCCTTCGGCGTTGTATATTATATTGCATTGCGTGGTTATGTCCGCCAATTGGCGAAGAGCTAGCTCCCACTTCGGGATGCCTTTATATTATGCATGTTTGTACCCGTTTGGGGCCAGTATTTACAAAAGAAACTCTGCCCAAATTTTCAGAAGAGACTTGAGGTTGTAAAAATGCATACTTCGGCTTATTTTGTTAAACTGCTCGCTTTAAAACTAAAGTTTTCCTTCACTTTCTCCATTAAATGGTTTAGATTTCTGGTATTGTGGCTTACTTGAATTAGATGGGGCCCTATAGACTTCTTATGATTCAAGTGCCAGTCACGTGCCATTTCGGGTCGTGCCACCCGAGGTCAAAATGTTAAATTTACACGCAACTAAAAACTTTTCTCAAAACTAATTAGTGTAGATTCCAATTATTATATCATGTTCACATATATGTAGACGATGTTGAACATTTCGATCGAATCAACAAACACCCACAAATTTCCCCGAGAGGCTCAACACTTGAGCAAAGTTAAAATACCCAAAACATGCCACGGTGCCTATGAACCAACCGTAGAAGGGTCAACCCTTGCCTCACTTATGGCGCCACGAAACTACGGCAAGCCCTAGGGTTTGGCCGCGGTTCCGTGGTCATAGAATCGAGTTAGGTTTACATTCTTCTAGAGGGTCCATAGGGTTACTTGCATGATCTTTCGAATATCTTTAACTTGGAAAATTCCAACACTTGGAAAATTTCCAGCGAGAGTAATGAGGTGGTGTTTGATGTTCGTTCGAACAGTTAAACGTCATCCAGGTTGCCTAAAACAATGTTAAGATTACGACTATGAAATACTCTGAATTAGCCCCTTAACAAAATTAATATCACATGAAATTTTGGGCTAAACAAACAATACCTGAAACCCCAAAATATACAGACCAGAGCACCCAAGAAAAACGAGGAGGAAAGGAGGGGTTAGGGCCGGCTAGGCCGGATTTTGCAAGCATTTCACCGGGTGAGAACTAGGGGAATGGCCTCGTTTTTCTCCAGTGTTCTACATGCATCACATGCAAGCTTCTATAGTTGCTGAAATAATTTTAAGAGGTCATTTAAAAAACGAAAGAGAGCAGTTTTCAGGGTTTCAGTTTATCGAAGTTTCGGAGTTGTTTCGGTTTTGGGATTTATCTAAAATCTTCTAAGTTTCTAGCTTGGCTCTGATACCACTGTAGGGATTTTTCTAGCACCATGCCTAGGGTTTGGGCTGCACCAAACATGCTATAACAAAAATTTAGGGGTTCTAAGCAAAACCAACTATGAATCGAACTAGAAAATTAGGGTAACAAAAAGTAGTATCACATACTATCAAATAGTCTAACACTAGGAGGTGAGTAATACAACCTTTGTAGACCTCCTCTTGTGACTTCTTGGATCAACTTGGTGTTTGAACGGGTTCGCTTGAAACCTTCGAATTCCACGACGATCCACCACGGAGTCCCTTGGCTCAAGCTCCTAGTTTCACTTGATCTAAATGGAAGTGGAGCTAACAACCTACACTAGTGGGCTAGACTAATATAGATTGGTGATCTGGGTTTGGATCTCACTTAAAAACCTTTCTTTTTATGTTCTTCACTCACTTAAAAAAAACTAGAGAGCTTGAATGAGGAAGAAGAAGGAGAATGGCTAAGCTTGAGCACTTTTGATAATCCTCATGATAATAATGAAAAAAGAAAATAACTATGAGAGAGTCACACTCATCCACAACCATGGTTATAAAATATCTAGATATTTTAATATTGAGTTAAAGAACAAATAGAAAATAGATCATGGTTAATCCTAAGTTAAGTAAAGAAGAGTGTAGAAACCTAGCCATGATTTATTCCCTTTTTCCTTTTTCTCAATAAAAAAATATATAAATATTTTACCATGTGAGTCTTGCATTGTCATCTCCATTGTATCATCAACCATGAAACATGTATGCATGCATGTGTGCATTCATATCAACATATATAAATACATACATTCATACATACATCATAAAGAAAAGGTTTTAAATAAATGAGCTAAAAGTCAATGATATTAAACCAACACTTGATTTAATAATCCGGTCATATCACATACGACCCGACCAATAGAAAACGCCCGATTAAAATACAGTATCAAATATACACATTTAATCGAGCTCCCGCGCATATCCCACATGCACCCCCATATCATTTTGCCTGAGCTAGGAAACCCCTCTTCGGGACTCTAAGACTCGTCAATACGCTAGCAGTAGGCAGTGATCATATCACATACCCACAAACCATCAGCGACACTAGCTGTACATAATGGCTCCTAGGTATTGAGCGATCAGAAGAAAAACAAGCGAACCTGTCAAAACTCCCGTCGAGCCAACTGGCAACACTTGCCGTACAGTCCGGTCTCTACGTCGGATATACTGCATATCGAGTCTAGGGATGGTATCGTCGACCCCAATAACTTAATAAGTCATGCCGGTATATAGCCTATAACAGATTGAGAAACTACTGATAGCACTTATCAGTAAATCTCAACAGCCCTGGCCAGGGACTTCCTGTTATAGCCAGTCGAGGATAGCGCAACATCAACCCCCAATTCCGGGAGAGACGAAACCCCTCCTATCGCTCATTGCCTCTATGTGCCTCGGGACTGTACCCAAAGTCCACCTGTTTGCATAGCTCAGTAGAGCCATGGTAAGGTGAAGATCAAAATACAGTGGGAGGAGATACAAGACTCTTTGACGATCTCGGATCTACAGACTAACCTATACCAGTTTCACCTGAGAACTGCTATCTGACGATAGATATAATACCACATAGGAGTTCTCGGCGAGTCCATTCAGTGTACCAAGTCTCCACTTAGCACCCGTATACATTCTTTGGTGTCACCACACCAATGGATATGGGACCATCCATCGCCCATCATATGGGTCAAGTAATGTATATGCTAGTCTACTCTGGAATATCGATACCCCGTCTCGATACACCCACGACTAGGAACATTTCAAGGATATACTTATAAACTACACATGTCCCACTAGTATGATCTGCATCATAATCCCAGTAGTTAAGCAAATATCCTAAGGGCTTTATTAACATGTACCAAATGAGTAATATGCATGATCAAGTGAACATGTTAAGATAAAGAACAACCAGATAGCATACTATCATGTTATGCAAGAATGTCCTCTAAATATATATATATATAGACACACACACACACACACACACACACACACACACATACCGTTACATCCACTATCATATAATGGCCTCTAGGGCATACATATATACAACAGAAGGGTGTGATGCCATTCGGGAAAAAAGGAAAGCTCAGTTCCAGATATGTTGGACCCTATGAGATTCTTAAGATGGTGAGTGTTGTAGCATATCGTTTAGCACTTCCGCCAAGTTTTCCTGATGTGCATCATGTGTTCCACGTGTCCATGCTTCGTAAGTACCTTCATGATCCTTCTCACGCTATTCGGCAGCAGACTATACAGCTTGAGGGTGATTTATCTTACATTGAACAGCCGGTAGCTATTCTCGACCGGCAGGTGAAGAAGCTGCGATGTAACAACTCCAATTTCAGTGTACATAAATTTCATTTAAATTAAATGTACAATTGGGGTATTTACAATTTCTGTGAAAGCTATAAGTATTTGTTTTGATTTAGAACAAAAAGAAAGAGCTTGTAGCTCACTGGTAAAGCCTTGCACTGCCGTTACAAAGCACCAGAGTTCAAATCCCATCAGCCACAATATCTTTTTATTTTAAATTCTTTTAATCTTTTAGAATCCCAAGAGTTTGCACATGCACTACACGTAATAGGGTAAGTTACAAAATAAATAAACATAAGCAAGAGGAAAATTGAAGCGATAAGGACACGTGGCCCAAGAACCAGCACCCTCCGTCGGTAAAGACCCGGCGCCGCCGGTCCAACCCATCCCCAATGCTCCCAAACTTTGCCCCCTGCAACCTTTCAGCTACCCTACTAACCCTACATTACTTTTTTACTCTGATTATTTCCAGAGAGCAATAAAATGCCCAATTAATCCAATTTTAATGCATATTTCAATGCATTCTTTAAACACCCTAAACCCTAAATTTCCCTATAAATACCACCCTCATTTCACCGCTCCTCACTCACAATTCCTTGCCAAAACTCTCAAGAAATTTCCAAGTTTCAATAGTGTGGAACTAGAGTTAACGAAAGGCGAAGCTCCGACGAAGTTCCGGCAATGACACGAGGAGTATCCGGCAACGAAACGAAGCACCGACGAATCCTAGACCTCCTCCTAGCTCTCTCCTCTCATCAAATCCAGTAAGTCCCATTCCCCTTATCATCTTATTCTTTAAAAAGTTTCATTTTCAAAACCCGACAGAAGCGGAGTTAATCCGACTTCCGATTCGGTTTTCTTTAAAATCTATACTTTTCTTAATCAAGACAACTTCATATTCTCACATATTGCTTAACAAACATTAAAAAAACCATTAAATCAAGTTTCATATCAAAATAATTATTTTTGTGACATTTATCGCATTTTTACATAAAAATACCACAACTATTCATTTCGATATTATAACCTTATTTCTTGCTATACCTTTAGACAGTTCACGAGGTAATGACCTACCTCATCACAACACACATATCTATCATAGCACGATAAATTTTGGGACAATAGAATATGGGAAATAGGACTTTGCAAATAAATCCCTTTAACTTATAAAACCGTTTTCTTTAAAAGATGTATCAAAACATTTCCATGCAATTGCGCCTCTACAACCCATTTGGGAAACCCCGTTCGGGATGGTGCGGATTATCGCACATCCTCGAGCTTAGTAGAGTGAGATGCAGGCCTCCGCAAGGAGCATTCGGTCTCGATGGAATTTTATATATTTTTCTTTAGAAAATGAGATTTTTACAAGAAAATAAATAAAATTATTTTCATTAAATATGTATATATATAATTATTAGCAAAATACTTATTTTAAATATATATAATATTCCATGTTTCCAAAACTCAAGAAAAGAAGCTACCATGATAATTCAAAACAATATTCATATTACAAATAAATACCATATATTATGAAATTATGTTTTATTCACTAGAAATGTCACATTTATAAAATATAAACCAATGAACACCCTAAAGACGATAATTAAATGCTTGAGGTATATTTTGAAATTATACCAAAATTATTTTTACACAAAACCCCTCAAGTTATAATAAATTACAATAAGGACCCTAGTAAACATAGGTTTAAGCGGGACCAGTCTCTTGAGCCTCAGGGAGCCGAAAATATGGGTGCTTGCCTATTTAAGGTAAACAATCTAACAAATGGTATTATCAAAACGGTAATTGTCTTTGAAAAAGACACAAATCCTGCCGTCCATGTGCAGCAGTTACCGATAGCACCAAAACATAATTCAGGACTTCAATTTCTTTTCTAAGTGTCTGACTCGGACTGAGGCTCAATATAATCAATCTGACTTGAATGTGATTCAAGTACAATCTATAATACAACAATTCAACATGAATCCGTCTATTCAATATATATCAATTTACTTGACTGAACCGAACCATGGATATATTCCATCTACATGTTCATCCATTATATCTATTCCATTACTGATATCATGGTTTTGGCAAGTCATCCATCTATATATTGTAAGTCCACGTTACCCACCCCGGTGCTTACGGGGAGGCGGAATAGGTAAAAACGGTTTTTTAACACAAGGTAACATGGACTAGAAATGGAGGATCTTTGCTAAACAAAAACTAACAAACTAACTACAAGTTTAGCTACTCGGTTAAAAGGTTATACCTAGGTCTTGAACTCCTTCTCTTCTTGCTCCTTGGAGTGGTGTGAACGGCTCCTCCTCGTCGTCTTCTCTTTGCCGAAGAAAGATCCACCCGAAGGCCTCTACCTTGAGCTCCTACCTCAACCAAGAGGTAACTAAAGTACTTGGCTTGCTAAACCTAGAACCCTAGAATGAGTAGAGTGAAGTCTTGATGGTTTTATCTCAAGAGCTCATGGTTCTCAACACATGAGAGATGAGAGCTTTGAGAGAAAGAGGAAGAGCTCAAAAACATGAGAGAGAAAGAGCAAGAGAAAATGAGGATCTTTTTACAACCATACTCTCATATGAGAGAATTATGAAATAATAATAATAATTAAAAGAAATTGTGATGGTTAGTTTGGAATGACCATGATAATTTCACATTAAATGAAATTTGCAATAATCAAGAAGCATCTTTCATATGAAATGATGATGGTCAAAATGTCAACAAAGGTCAACCGGTCAACCAAAGTCAAAATGACAACATAAGTCAAATGGTCAACCTAACCATGGCACAATTATCTTTAATTAATATCATTAATCATATTTCTCATTCTCATTAGGGTTTGGAAAAAGTCAACGGTCAACAACCCTAATAAGAATCCTCTGCCTCTTTCAACTGTGCATACACACCCGCATCTGTGTTCCGAGGAACACGAATACAATGAGACAAAACCAATCCCAAAACAAATACTAGGATCTGGCTTAAACCAAAGCCCGCTAGTAATAACTGCCCGAACACCAAACGTGCACAAGTGCGCGGATGTGAACGAACCCCGTCGCAAAACCATGCGACCTCTACTCTGTTTTGCCCAAAGAAGAATAACCCTCTGTGTGGGACTCTAAAGACTCGACACTATGCTGGCAGTGGGTTTAACCACAGGCCGCAAGCGGTACTAGCTGTACATAACAGTCCCTAGGTAGATGCCGATAAGAAGACTGATGAGGTGAACCCATCTGAACTCCTACTGAGCCTGAATATGACAATCTCCGTACAGTCCGGTCTGTTCATCTAAGATTATCGCATGGCGGGCCTAGGGGGCGGTAAACGTCAGTCCCCTAATAGCAGTACAAGTCGTGTCGGAGTGTAGCTTAGAACACCCTGAGATAACACTGGAAACACTACCAGTATATCTCGCTTTCCCTGGCCAGGGACTTTGTGTAATGGCTCTCCTAGACACAGCGCAATATCAACCCCCAATACCGGGAGAGAAGAATCCTGTCTAACCGTCACTGCCTCCAAGTGCTTCGGGACTGCACCCAATTGCTACATGTTTGCACGACTCATTTGAGCCGTGGTAGGGTAGCAATCTAAGAACAGTGGGAACATACTCGAGGCGAAGTGACAGTGTCAAGTCAACGGACTAAGCTGTACTCATGTCACCTGGGAACTGATAACTGACAATAGGTATAGTACCAACAAACAGTTCCCAACGAGTCCTGTCCAGTGTACTCGTAACCTAACGAGCACCCGCATACTATCTCAAGTACGACGTACTAATGGCTGTGGGACAGACCATCTCCCCTGCTGGGATGAGAAGCGCATACGCTAGTCTACTCCGGAGTATCGATACCCCATCTCAATAATCCTACGACTAGGGACCTGTATAAGGATGTGCTTGTAGATTATCCAGCCCCCACTAGTGTGACTGCCATCACAACGCTGGTAATCAAGCAAAGATCCTAAGGGCTCCACTAATATGTATAGGCGATGTGCTAAAAGAAACACATGCATATATTAAAGTTGAAACAAACCAAGTAGCATACTACCATTTTGAGCAAGATTGTCTATACAACTGTGAATATCCTAAGCTTCCATTAGTAATATACAAACTAGTATGATACAGTAATGGCCTCTAGGGCATATACACTAACAATCTCCCACTTGCACTAAGGCCATGTACTGGCGTATCGAAGACCTATCATCTCGATCAGCCGCTCGAACTGAGTCTGGGGTATGGCCTTCGTGAATGGATCTGCAGTGTTATCTTCTGCAGCAACCCTTCGAACCTCGATCTCCCGGCGATCCACGATCTTCCTGATCAGGTGATACCGCCTTAAGATGTGTCTGGACTTCTGATGGGACCTGGGTTCCTTTGCTAAAGCTATAGCCCCGTTGTTGTCACAATATAGAGGTATTGGATCAACAATGGAAAGAACCACCTGAAGTTCTATCAAGAACTTCCACATCCAGACGGCTTCTTTTGCGGCATTAGATGCTGCGATATATTCCGCTTCCATCGTCGAGTCAGCAACGGTTTCCTGTTTGGAACTCTTCCAACACACCATCCCTCCATTGAGGGTAAAGACATAACCCGATATGGATTTGGAGTCATCCATCCTTGTCACTCTGGAAGCTGGAGTCAGCAAAGGCCTCCATCTAGAGGTCTTTTCCACCGTAAACCAAAAACATATCCTTAGTCCTTCTCAGGTACTTCAAAATGCTCTTTACCGCTATCCATTGCTTCTCCCTAGGGTTTGACTGATATCGGCTTACCACACTCAGTGCATAAGCTACATCTAGTCTGGTACATAACATCGCATACATTATAGAGCCTACTGCAGAGGCGTAGGGTATAATAGACATGTGATCCCTTTCCAAATCAGTCATGGGAGACATCTCTTTGGAGAGGGTGATCCCGTGACAAGCCGGTAAATTACCGCGCTAGGAATCTTCCATACTGAATCTTTTCAGTATGGTGTCGATGTACCTGGACTGTGAAAGTCCTAATATCCTCTTGGACCTATCACGATGGATCCGGATCCCCAGAATGTAAGAGTCATCACCCAGGTCTTTCATGGAGAATCTGTGTGATAAGAACCCTTTGACAGATTGTAGCATAGGAATGTCATTTCCTATCAAGAGAATGTCATCCACATATAAAACGAGGAATACGACAGTTCGTGCTACAATTTTACTATAAATACATGGTTCATCTGGATTTTTGATAAAGTCAAATTCTTTGACCGTCTCATCAAAACAGATGTTCCCACTCCGCGATGCCTGCTTCAGTCCATAAATGGACTTAAGCAACTTGCACACCTTCCCGCTGCTCCCACTCTGAATGAAACCCTCTAGCTGGTCCATATAGACACATTCCTCTAAATTTCCATTTAGAAAAGCGGTCTTTACGTCCATCTGCCAAATCTCATAATCGTGGAAGGCAGCAATGGCAAGAAGGATCCGAATGGATTTGAGCATAGCCACTGGAGAAAAGGTTTCGTCATAGTCCAAACCAGGTCTTTGGCGAAAACCCTTTGTAAAAAGTCTAGCCTTATAGGTCTCAACCTGTCCATCTACACCAATCTTCCTTTTGAAGATCCATTTTCAGCCTACGGGTTTTACCCCTTCTGGAGCTGTAAGTCCACATTGCGACTCCCGGTTCTTACGGGGAGGCGGAAACGGTATAAAATCAAAATTTTAACGCAAGAGGCAACATGGACTAAGCTAGGTCAGGATCTTTACCTAAACTAAAACTAGCATACTAAGCTAAAGATATTTAGCTACTCGGATGAAGATGGTTATACCTAAACTTGAACTCCTTCTCTTCAAGCTCCGATGGTGGTTCGATGGCTCCTTCTCGTTGTCTCCGTACGCCGAAGATAGATCCACTTGAAAGCTCCAACCTTTAGCTCCTTCTTCGTTCTTTGAAGAAACTAGTTCACTTGGTTTGCTAAACCTAGTGAACTAGAATGAGTAGAGATGATTTAGAATGGGATTTTATCTATGGTTCTTGATTCTCAACTCATGAGACAAGAGAACCATAGATCAAGAGAGGGAGCAAGAGGTTGAGGGTGAGAGCAAGTGGAGAGCTCAAGAACAAGAGAGAGAATGAGCAAGAAAGAAAATGAGCAACTCTTTTGTCTTTCACCCTCTCATAATCCAAAGTGATCATAACTCATCATATCAAAAAAGTCTTATGTGATGGTTAGAAGCAACCATAACCTTATCATGTCATGCACTCATTTTACTCAAATGAGCAAGCAAGAAAAAGTCTTTGGCATGAAATGATAACCATGGTTATCATGATGGTCAACTAGTCAAGCCTAGTCAACCGGTCAACAAGTCAACAAAAGTCAACAAGTCAACAAAGTCAACAAGTCAACAAAAGTCAACAAGTCAACAACCATATCACCATAATACTTAATTAATATAATAGTTAATCACATATCATATTCTCATTAGGGTTGAGCATAAAGTCAAATAGTCAACGGTCAACAGTCAACAACCCTAATGAGAATCCGCCGCCTCTGCCTCCCTGTCAACTGTGCATACACACCCGCATCCGCGTTCCGAGGAACACGAATGCAAACTGGATAAATCCAATCCCATAAGGTACACTAGGATCCGGCTTAAACCAAAGCCCGCTAGTGTAAACTGTCCGGACACTGTACGTGCACAAGTGCACGGATGTGATCGAACCCCGTCGCAAAACCATGCGACCTGTCGCAATACCATGCGACCTCTACTCTTTTGCCTAAAGGCGAAAAGCTTTCTGTGTGGGACTCTAAAGACTCGACACTACGCTGGCAGTAGGTTTAACCACAGACCGCAAGCGGCACTAGCTGTGCGTAACGGTCCCCAGGTAATGCCGACAAGAAGACCGACGAGGCGAAACCCATCTGAACTCCTACTGAGCCTGAGTGTGACATTCTCCGTACAGTCCGGTCTGTTCGTCTGATACATCGCATGGCGGGCCTAGGGGGCGGTAAACGTCAGTCCCCCAATAGCGGTACAAGTCGTGCCGGAGCGAAGCCCAAAACACCCTGAGATAACACTGGAAACCTACCAGTATATCTCGTTTGCCCTGGCCAGGGACTACTCGTGTAATGGCTCTCCTAGACACAGCGCGATGTCAACCCCCAATACCGGGAGAGACGAATCCTGTCTAACCGTCACTGCCTCCAAGTGCTTCGGGACTGCACCCAACCACTACCTGTTTGCACGACTCCTTTGAGCCGTGGTAGGGTAGTGATCAAAGTACAGTGGGAACACACTCGAGGCGGAGTGACAGTGTCAAGTCAGCGGACTAAGCTGTACTCATGTCACCTGGGAACTGATAACTGACGATAGGTATAATACCAACTAGTCAGTTCCCGACGAGTCCTGTCCAGTGTACCCGTAACCTAACGAGCACCCGCATACTATCTCAAGTACGACGTATTGACGGCTGTGGGATAGACCGTCTCCCACACTGGGATGAGAAGCGCATGCGCTGGTCTACTCCGGAGTATCGATGCCCTGTCTCGATAGTCCTGCGACCAGGGACCTGCTTAAGGATGTGCTTATAGATTACCCAGCCCCACTAGTGTGACGGCCATCACATCGCTGGTAATCAAGCAAAGATCCTAAGGGCTCTACTAATGTGTATAGGCGATATACAAAAATAAACACATGTACATATTGAAGTAGAAACAAACCAAGTAGCATACTACTATTTTGAGCAAGATTGTATATACAAGGTGAATATCCCAAGCATCCATTAAGTAATATACAAACCAGTATGATACAGTAATGGCCTCTAGGGCATATACACTAACAGGAGCAACGTCCAATGTCCATACTTTGTTGGTGTACATGGACTCCATTTCGGTCCGCATTGCATCCAGCCATTTTACCGAGTCAGTGCTCTGAATGGCCTGCTGGAAGCTAGTCAGCTCATCATTATCAATGATGCAATCCTCGCTATCCCCGTCTATGAAAAAACCGTAGTATCTCTCGGGCGGATGAGACTGCCTACTACTCCTGCGGAGTGGCACAGGAATGTCCTGTTCTTTCGAACCCTGTTGTTCTACTAAGCTTTCAGTAATAGCTTGTGGTTCTGGAATTTCTTCCAGTTCTATTGCGCTCCCACTTATCTGATTTTCCAAAAATTCAGTTTCCAAGAAGCAGGCATGACGAGAAACAAAAACCTTTTGTTCCTCTGCGTAATAGAAGAAATATTCCTTGGAGTTCTTTGGATATCCGACAAACTTGCACTGTACTGAGCGTGCCTCGAGTTTTTCTGCATGCTGCTTTTTAACAAAAGCTGGACATTCCCATGTCTTAATGTGCTTAAGATAGGGTTTCTTCCCACTCCACATCTGATATGGTGTGGTAGGCACTGTCTTAGTTGGAACTCGGTTCAAAATATATGCAGCTGATTCTAGTGCATATCCCCAGAATGATCGCAGCAACTCAGCGTTACTCATCATGGAACGTACCATATCCAATAGGGTTCGGTTCTGTCTCTCCGATATACCATTATGTTGTGGGGTGTATGGAGGAGTAAGTTGAGAGAGAATTCCATTCTCTTTTAAGTAATTCAGGAACTCGGCACTTAAGTATTCACCACCTCGATCAGATCTCAGTGTCTTGATACTTTTGCCTGTTTATTTTTCTACTTCATTCTTGTATTCCTGTAATTTTTCAAAGGCTTCAGATTTATACTTCATTAAGAAGACATATCCATACCTCGAAAAATCATCCGTAAAAGTAATGAAGTAAGAATAACCACTTCGCGCATGTGTAGACATTGGACCGAATACATCGCTGTGTACGAGTCCCAAGAGCTCGCTCGCTCTTACTCCGTGTCCAGTAAACGGAGTCTTTATCATCTTCCCTTTGAGACATGATTGACAAGTTGCATATGATTGATATTCGAACGGATCCAAATATCCTTCTTTATGCAACTTAGTTAACCTTGTCTCATTGATGTGACCCAGTCTACAATGCCATAAGAAAGCATGATTTATTTCTGGAGACTTTCTTTTGTGTGTATTCTGGACATTGAAAATCTGTGGTTTATTCAATACGTATATACCATTGCTTAATGTACCCGACCCAATCAGAACATGATTAAGGTGAATGTTTACAACATCGCTTACAAATGCAAAATCATAACCTTCTTTAGACATTAAAGATACAGATATGATATTACAAGTCGCACTGGGTACAAAATAACAGTCACGTAAAACCAAAACATGTCCATCAGACAATCCCAAGTGATAGTCCCCCACGGACTCAGCATCCATGCCAGCTCCGTTTGCAACTCTGAGGATCATATCACCTGCCTTCAAAACCCTAAACTTTCTCAGTGCCTGTAAAGAATTACAGATATGAGATCCTGATCCGGTATCCAATACCCAGGAAGTAGAGTTTATTGATAGACAGTTTTCAATAACATACACACTTGAAGCCGAAGCCACAACTTGCTTCGGGTTCTGGTTCTTGGCCTTCCAAGCCCTGCAATCTTTCTTCCAGTGTCCTTTCTTATAACAATAAAAGCACTCTTCCTTCCCTACAAGCTGTCCCGCAACCTTTGCTACTTTTGCCTTTCCCTTGGCCTCCACTTTACTAACACCGCCCCTTGGTTTGGTGGGGGTCTTCTTCTTCTTTCCCTTGGCTTTCGCCTTGGACCTAGAAGAGGAAGGTCCTCCAACAGACAAAGTGGATGTTTCCCTTACTTTCTGTAGGGTGCTCTCTGCACTCCTCAACATGTTGAGGAGTTCCGGAAGTTCAACTTCCTTTCCTTGCAAGTTGAAGTTCAGGATAAACTGGGCGTAAGTGGAAGGAAGGGACTGGAGAATCAAGTCAGTATAAAGCTCATTCTCTAACGTGGTCCCAAGGTCCGCAAGCTCTTCAATGTAGCCAATCATCTTAAGCACGTGTTCCGCTACAGATGATCCGACGGCCAATCTCGCCGAAAACAACTTTTTCGAGACTTCGTATTTGGCGATACGGGATTGCTCTCTATATTGTTCCTTAGTAAGGAGAAATATAGATTCAAGGTCCATATTCTCGTGCCTCCTCTAATGTTCATTGTCCATAGAGGCAAGCACGAGGCACTTGGCCTTCGCGCAGTCAATTTTCCAGGTCCTACAGATTTCCTTATCCCCGACGCTGGATTGAGGACCTGAGACAGGGGGAGCTTTGGGGGTAAGGAGATACCCCAACTTGTCATAAGTGATTGCCATTTTGACATTCCTGAGCCAATCTTTGTAGTTTGGCCCTATCAGTATATTCTTATCTAGTAGTAACTTAAGACCGGTCATGATGTTTGGTCGCTGCAATTAGGAGAGAGAGAAGAAACACTTTAGCATGATGCTCTTGCAAGTTTAGAGTGATTTTTAGTTTGTCTAAACAGGATGGCTCCCACTGTTTCTTGAATCCTTCCTCAAACCAAAAAAGAAGAAATAGTCGGGATCAATCTCACCGTACAATACTTGCTTAACCGTTCAGCCATGCCAGTGTTAGTACTTCGAGGGAGGTTTTACGACGCTTTCACGAAGTTCCTTAATTAAATAACCTCTTTTCCTTGTGGGCGTAGCCCCGCTAACACCTTTCTAGACACCTACTTGGTTTATAGCATTGATTGTTAAGTGAGAAACTTTCCCGCGAAGTAGCATATACTCACAGTAGGATCGGGATCCAAATATTATCGTGTGATAAAGCTGAAGGAATCCTACCATAATCATCACACTCCAAATGGTATGCAGCACTAGAAAGTTTCAGTTTCTTTAGAAACTCCCGATGTGGATTTTTGCCCCATGCTCTTATGACCTTGACTTTGGCCAACAAATCATAAGTCACATGTCAAGTTCTACCCGTCATTTTCCAGGTTAATTTGAACCCACCCGTACCTACCCTTGACATTGGCCAACAAGGCAGTACGACTGTCCCAAACCAACGCATCTATCTATACTATATATGAATATCCAATAGCTACCAATCACTATGCCTTGACTTTGGCCAACAAACACAGCTTGAATACTATTGACTATCCATATAAAATGACGGAGGGCTACGAATGGTTTTGGTGAAACCGAGAACATAGTGAACTTGATATAATCGAAGGAACCTGATAGCTTTTAAAAGGAGTGGTTTAAGCTCCGCGTTTTTAAAAGTTTTCTGTTTTGAAAAGAAACCGAGTGGTTTTGAAATTGTTCCAACGATTTAACTTTAGTTTATTTTCTTGCATTAATTTAATGCTTCCCATTAATTAATCCTACCATTGCAGAAAACAACGAAAATATGACGTACGCTTATGCCATCCGCATTCGCCACGGGGCCCCGTCATCACCCGTTAGGTTACTTAACTAACGACAGAGCGGGGGCTGGACTAGCGCGGATGCAAAATATAAGCAATGCCTACTAGATATCATATATAGATATATACATTCGTTAGATGCAATGATAGCCATTCCAGATCACAGATGAACACATTGGATATGCTAGGAATCCGCGTTTCGTTCAAGCCTGCAATGAAAGACGGATTGCACGGTCGCGATGAATAGCCAAACCCCACCCTAGACCCCTATGGATGCGGCAAAATACCCGCCAAGTACCCGAAGTGAAGCAACCTCCCTCAACAACGTGAGTAGGCTACTCGGCACTTCAAAGTACCCGGTAGTTTGTGCACCCCATCTTGGGTCTATCCTAGGAACAAAAACAGTAAAAGAAATAATATACAATGGCGGCTACAACCTCATCCCGGATGTGCGGCCATAAAAATAATATTACATCAATTTACATATTACATCAAATGAAAGATAAAGAAACTCTCATCTCACAACCCCCGGCTATTCATCCGCGACAATCCAACAAGTTCATATATACAAACCAATATAACAGATCACAGATATGCATAACCCCCACTAATCGATGTATAGCGATTAGTCGACGTTCAGTGCATATATCACATTAAAGATATAACCAATTTGCTAAAGTTTGTAGAACTTCGATCAAAATACCAATTTGTAACTACCCCAAACACAACATTGTTCTCTGGATAATCTGGACAGAAACAAAGCATCTTAAAAATTCCAAAACATCATACTGAACAAACTGCAGGAAATCCGAGTCGCGGCCGAGTCAACTCGGCCGCGGATCCGCGGAGAAATGCGTAGTTTCGCCGCACTTCCGCGGCGCTTTGACCGAGTCGTGGGCTTATTTTTCTTGGTTGTTCCTAAAATACCCTGCACGGATTTTTAAGGTGTGTGGAAATATTTTTAGGGCTATTTTTAAAAATCGGCAGAAAGTATGGGATTTTGATGTTTTTTGCGATTTTTTCTCGAATCGAAGTTCTAAACACTTTGCTAACATGGTAGTTGTTATTTAGCTAGGCTCTGATACCACTGTATGTCTACGTTACCCACCCCGGTGTTGGATATATATGCCCTAGAGGCCTTCATTGTAAAGGATGCTAGGGATATGTATGTACATGACAATCTTGCTTAATATGATAGTACGCTATTTAGTTTGTCTTTATCTTAACATATGATATATTTTGCGTAGTATTCATATATATACATGTTGATAAAGCCCATAGGGTGTTTGCCTGACTACCGGCGTTGTGATGGCAGTCATACTTGTGGGAGCTGGATAGTTAATAGGCACATCCTTAGAAGTCCCTGGTCGCAGGAGTATCGAGATTGGGCATCGATACTCCAGAGTAGACTACTGTATACATATCTAGACCCTGAGGAGGGGTGATGGATTGGTCCCGCAGCCATTGGTGGAGTGCACCTAAGATTGTATACAGATGCTCACTGGGTGTGAGTACACCGGACAGGACTCGCCGAGAACTAACTGGATGGTATTTATACCTAACGTCAGATAGCAGTTCTCAGGTGACATGTGTGCACATAGTCCGTTGACTTAAGGTCGTCATTTGTCTCGTGTGAGTTCCCACTGTGCTTTGATTACTACCCTACCACGGTTCAAAGGAGTCATGCAAACAGGTTTTTGTTGGGCAGAATCCCGAGCCACGTGGAGGCAATGAGTGACTGTTAGGGATTCGTCTCTCCCGGTATAGGGAGTTGATATCGCACGGTGATCGGTTGGTCATTACCATAAGTCCCTGTCCAGGGCTGATTGAGAATTACTGATAGACTGATCAGTAGATTCTCGGATGGTAATTGAGCCATGCCGATACGACTTGTACGGTTTTTAGGGGTCTGACCTTTACCACCTCCGTAGACCATACATGCGATACTCTTAAACGAACAGACCGGACTGCACGAATATGTAGGGTTCCTAGGCACTCTCAAGAGGTCTCACAAGGCATCAACCATGCCAATTTCAACATTTACGGGTGCCGAGAAACCCTAATACGGATCGTTAACTAGAAATTTAGGCGAAAAACTAAACTAGTTAACAACTTAACTAAAGGAGAGAGGCTACAACCTTTGTAGATCCGGATATCAACTTCCTTGGCTCCACGTAGGCATCCTCTCGCTGTCCATCTCGAATCCTGGACTCAATCGTCGGCTTGATCGGAGAAATGGGCGGACTAGGTCGTCGGCTTCGTGCCGAAGATGATCTACGTCGAGGCATCACAAGTTCAAGCTCCGACTTCACAAATTTGTGAAACTTGTGAAGAAAACACCCAAAACAACTTGGCAAGAGGTAGAGGGTGAAGAAATAGGAGGTGGGTTCACTTTAGAATTGGATTTCTCACTTTAGAACTCAAGTTGCCATTGATGGCATCAAGCTTTCTTTCTTGAAGAAGAAGGAGAGAATGAAGCTAGAATATGATAAGTCTTCTTTTAAAATGAAAAATAAATCAATACTTATCATAAGATAACCATAGTTGAGTGTAGAGAATAGACCATGGTTACTTGGATGGGTTAGGGTTAAGCATGAAGACAATAATGGTTAAGAAGTCAAAGCTTCATGAAGCTTCAACTAGAAACAAATAAAGCCACCATTCTCATCTAAACTATTTCCAAATAAATAAATGAACAAATAAATAAATAAATGAAAAAGCAAAACCCTAATCATTAAATTAATCATGGTTTAATTATATACACTTAACTAAATGATCAAGTATCATCAAACATGATACAAATATGTGCACAAAAGTATATCACATATACTTCTTGCACATCAAGTGAGAAAATCCATTTTAAAGTGAACCAATACTAGTTAATGCAAAGTAATATATCAAATATATAATTTTACATTAAATCATTAAATCAACATTTGATTTAACGATCCGGTCATATCGCATATAACCGACTAGTAACCTATGTATCGGCTCATCGAATCAATCCTTGATTCGATATCTAGGTTATATCGAATATAACCAATCGATACATTCATCTCGAGAATGAAATACGGTATCACATACACGCATTATTCTCGGTCCTGCACATATCTCATATGCGCTCCTATTTCGTTTCGCTTGAGCCAGGAAACCTCTGTGTAGGACTCTAAAGACTCGTCAATACGCCGGTAGCAGATGATGATCATATCAAGCACCCACAAGCCGCAAGCGGTCTGCTAAACGTAACGGCCATCCGGGTATTAAGCGATCAGAAGATCGACGAGCTAGCCCGCTCACACTCCTGTGAATCCAACCAGTAACACTTACCGTACAGTCCGGTCTGTTCGTCTGATATGTCGCATATCAAGTCTAGGGGTGGTAAACGTCAGACCCCAATAACCGATAAGTCGTGCCGATGTGAGGCTCATAACGGGTCGAGAAACTACTGGTAACACTTACCAGCAAATCTCTGATCAGCCCTGGCCAGGGACTTCCCTGTTACGGCCAATCGAGCACAGCGCAACATCAACCCCCAATACCGGGAGAGACGAAACCCCTCCTATCGCTCATTGCCTCCATGTGACTCGGGACTGTACCCAAAGACCACCGTTTTGCACGCCCTCATGGACGTGGTAAGGTGGAGATCAAAGAACAGTGGGAATCACACAAGACTCTATGACGATCTCGGGTCTACAGACTAACCTGTACAAGTGTCACCTGAGAACAGCCATCTGACGTGAGGTATAATACCATCTGGGAGTTCTCGGCGAGTCCGTCCAGTGTACCCATTCTCCACTGAGCACCCGTATACCATCTCTGATGTCAAACACCAATGGACATGGGATCATCCATCGTCCATCTCATGGGTCGAGAAGCGTATACGCTAGTCTACACTGGTATATCGATACCCTGTCTCGATACACCCACGACTAGGGACCTTGAAGGATGTACTTATGGACTACCATGTCCCCACTAGTATGATCTGCATCATAGTCCAGGTAGTCAAGTACACATCCTAAGGGCTTTATCAACATGTAACTATAAGACAGTTTAAAGAAACAAGTGTACATGTTAAGATAAAGAGTAACCAGATAGCATACTATCATATCGAGCAAGAAAGTCATCTCTATATATGTCCAAGCATCCAATATAATATACATCATCTGTACAATACTGGCCTCTAGGGCATACATACAACTAACAATCTCCCACTTGCACTAGGGCCAGCTGCTGTAG
The DNA here is from genome assembly GCA_030015575.1 of Agapanthus africanus. Taxonomy (NCBI): domain Eukaryota; kingdom Viridiplantae; phylum Streptophyta; class Magnoliopsida; order Asparagales; family Amaryllidaceae; genus Agapanthus; species Agapanthus africanus. Next base: position 110,803,795 of record JASDDO010000018.1, read on the forward strand.
TATCGCATACCGAGCATCCCGAAGAGTCTCTCAAACTGTATCTGGGGAATGGCCTTCGTGAGTGGATCCGCCGTGTTGTTCTTCGTGTCAACCCTCCTGACCTCGATCTCCCGGCGATCAACTATCTCCCGGATCAGGTGATACCGCCTCAGAATATGCCTGGATAGCTGATGGGACCTGGGTTCCTTGGCCAAAGCCACCGCTCCATTGTTATCGCAATACAAAGGTATTGGATGCTCAATGGATGGAACCACTCCAAGTTCAGTAATGAACTTCTTGATCCAGACAGCCTCTTTGGCAGCATCGTTGGCAGCGATGTATTCAGCCTCCATCGTCGAGTCTGCCACGGTTTCCTGCTTGGAACTCTTCCAGCTAACCGCCCCTCCGTAAAGGGTAAAGACAAAGCCCGACTGCGACTTAGAGTCGTCCTTATCACTCTGGAAGCTCGAATCGGTAAAGGACTCCACTTGGAGTTCTCCGTTACCATACACCAAGAGCATCTCTTTAGTCCTTCGTAAGTACTTGAGAATGCTCTTCACAGCTTTCCAGTGACTCTCTCCAGGATCAGCTTGATACCTGCTCACTATACTTAGTGAGTATGCTACATCGGGTCTGGTACATAGCATCGCATACATGATAGAGCCTACAGCCGAAGCATAGGGCATCCATTGCATGCGAGCTCTCTCCAAATCAGTCTTGGGAGACATCTCTTTGGAGAGAGTGACTCCAGAGATCGTGGGCAAGTTCCCACGCTTAGATTCTTCCATACTAAACCTCTTTAGTATGGTGTCAATGTACCTGGATTGGGATAATCCCAATATCCGTTTGGATCTATCTCTATAGATCCTGATTCCCAATATGCAGGAGGCATCACCAAGATCTTTCATTGAGAATCTTTGTGATAAGAAGAGCTTGACCGATTGCAGCATAGGAATATCATTTCCTATCAAGAGTATGTCGTCCACGTACAATACGAGGAAGACAACCTTACTCTCTGCCACCTTCTTGTAGATACAAGGTTCATCTGGATTTTTGACGAAATCAAACTCTTTGATAACGACGTCAAAGTAGATGTTCCAACTCCGCGATGCTTGCTTTAATCTATAAATGGATTTAAGCAGCTTGCACACCTTCCCGCTGCTCCCACTGTCTACGAAGCCCTCTGGCTGAGTCATGTACACGCACTCTTCTAAATCACCATTTAGAAAGGCGGTCTTAACATCCATTTGCCAGATTTCGTAATCATGATATGCAGCGATGGCAAGCATGATCCGGATGGATTTAAGCATAGCCACTGGAGAAAAGGTTTCGTCATAGTCCACACCTGGTCTTTGACGAAAACCCTTTGCAACAAGTCTAGCTTTGAAAGTCTCCACTTTCCCATCTACACCAAGTTTCTTCTTGAAGATCCACTTGCTCCCAATGGGTTTTACTCCTTCAGGAGCAACTTCCAAAGTCCATACTTTGTTGGTGTACATGGATTCCATCTCGGACCGCATAGCATCCAGCCATTTCACTGAGTCCCTACTCGTGATGGCCTGCTCGAAGCTAGTTGGGTCATCATCCTCCATGATGCAATCCTCGCTCCCACCATCCATGAGAAAACCGTAGTATCTCTCAGGTTGGCGAGGAACCCTACTAGATCGGCGGAGAGGCTGAGGTTCATTGGGAGCTACTGAATCCTCTGGTTCCACTAAATCTTCAGTTTGAGTTTGTGTAGCCGGAATTTCTTCCAGTTCTACCTTATCCCCACTAATTTCTTTTGCAAGAAATTCCTTTTCTAAAAAGGTGGCATGTCGAGAAACAAACACTTTTTGTTCCTCTGTATGGTAGAAAAGGTATCCATGTGAATGTTTGGGATATCCCACAAACTTGCATAGAACTGACTGTGCCTCGAGTTTGTCCGGATTCTGCCTTTTGACATAGGCCGGGCAACCCAATATCTTAACTCGTTTAAGACATGGTCTCTTCCCACTCCATATCTCATATGGTGTGGTAGGTACAGATTTAGTTGGAACTTGATTCAATAAGTATGCTGCTGTTTCCAGCGTATATCCCCAGAAAGAAATAGGTAACTCAACTGTGCTCATCATAGAGCGCACCATATCTAATAGGGTGCGGTTCCTCCGTTCTGATACACCGTTGTGCTGTGGTGTATAGGGAGGAGTCAACTGAGAGAGAATCCCATTCTCTTTTAGGAAGTTCAGGAATTCATTGCTCAAGTATTCACCTCCTCGATCAGATCGAAAGATTTTAATACTTTTTCCGGTTTGGTTTTCGACTTCTTGTTTATATTCTCTAAATTTCTCAAAAGCTTCTGATTTGTGTTTCATCAGGAACACATATCTGAATCTAGAGAGATCGTCAGTGAATGTAATGAAGTATGAAGAACCATCCCTGGCATGAGTAGACATTGGACCGCATACATCACTATGTATCAGTCCCAAGTGTTCAGTAACTCTTTCTCCGTGTCCCGTAAACGGAGTTTTGGTCATCTTGCCTTTGAGACATGACTGGCAAGTGTCATAAGATGAAAATTCAAACGGATTTAAATATCCATCTTTATTCAACTTAGCTAGTCGTGTCGCATTGATGTGACCCAGTGTACAATGCCACAAGAAGGATTCGTTGAGTTCAGAACTCTTCCTCTTGTGTGTGTTAGTTATGCTCAGAACTGTTGATTGATTTAGAACATAAATGCCATTGCACAACGTGCCTGATCCAACCAACTTTTGGTTACTGAAAATGTTCATAACATTGTCCTGTAATACAAAATTATATCCCTCTTTACTTAGCAAAGAAACCGATATAATGTTGCATATCAGGTTCGGCATGTAATAGCATTCGTTCAGAACCAATGTATTACCAGTTGGTAATACAAGGTGATATTCCCCGACAGTCTTAGCTGCAACAATTGCACCATTTCCAACTCTAATGTCTTTATCACCTTCTCCAAGTTCTCTACCTTTTCTAAGCCCATGTAACTGATTACATATATGGGATCCTGACCCGGTATCTAATACCTAGGACGTAGGGCAAATGGAGAAACAGTTCTCTGTAATGAACACACCCGAAGAAAATGCATCAACATGTACTTTCTTCAAACGGGTGGCATGGGAATCCTGGTATTCCCCTATATCCTGTTCAGTCCTATAACTCTTATAGGAAAGAACGGAACCAACGTTCCCCAGCACAGTATAACATGCGGGTTCGGTCAATACATCCATATTATTATCTTGATTAAGGCATGAAATGGTCGCTACCTGGAGAGAGAGAGAAGAAAACACTTTAGCGTATGCTCGTGCAAGATCAGATTGGTTATTATCTTATCTAATCAGGATGGCTCCCACTGGTTTTTATCAAATCTTCCTTTAAACCCTAAAAGGAAAGACTAGCCGGGATTAATTACATCCTACAACTTCGTCGATCTTTCAGCCAGGCCAGTGTCGGTACTTTGAGGGAGGTTCCCCGTGCTTTCGCACGGGCCTAATTAATGTAAACCTCGTTTTCCCAGAGGCGTAACCCTGTTGACACCTTTCTAGACACCTACTTGATCGGCTAATTGTAATGTGTAAAACTCTCTCAGGAGTAACTCTTACTCGCAGTGGGTATCGGGATCCAACTATCTCATAGAAGGTATGCAATCTCATTGCAAATTTCAACACTTGAAATTCCCGATAATATTTTGCCCCTAGCGTCCTATAACCTTGACAAAGGCCAACAAATCATAGCATGCTAGTCAAGTTCAACCCGTCATTTCTTGATTGAATCAAACCCACCCGCACGGCCCTTGACAAAGGCCAACAAGGTCGTACGACTACCCTGAAACAATCTGCATCATATGCATAAGCAGATAATCACTATTCAGCTACCGCACACTACACCTTGACAAAGGCCAACAAACGCAGCACGAATACTAAACAGTTCGTATCTGAAATGATGGAGGGCTACGACAGGTTTTTCTGAAAACCTATTGCGTAATGAACTTGATATCGTTGTAGAATCAAATGAAGTTTTGAAATGGAGTGATTTTGAGGCTTTTCTAGTTTTGCTAAAGGGGTCACTCCCGGTGAAGGGATCGTCGGCCCTTTCCTCGTCGAATGAGGTGCGGGATATATCATATATATCACTGTGCAAAGCAAAAACTATAGAAGCATTCAAAAGCAGACCGAATATGTAGCATCTGCCAGTTATTGCTAAAGGAGTCACTCCCGGTGAAGGGATCTCGGTCCTTTCCTCATCGAATAAGGTGCAGGGTATATCATATATACCGCTATGCAAAGCAAGAATGTAGCTACCTGTTTTATTTAAAATTTGATTCTACAACATCATTTGGTTTCTTTTCTTTCATTAATCACATTAATGAAGTCCCATCATTTAAATACCTAAACATCACAGATAAATACGACGTACACTTATGCCATCCGCATTTGCCTCGATGTCCCCTCGTGCACCGTTAGGTTAGGTAACTAACGACAGAGCAGGGCAGGGCTAGTGCGGGTGCAAAACATAAGTAACGTCTATATAATATATCATATATACTATATACTGTATCTATCACAGAACATCACATGATCACATCACAGATATCGCAGCAGAAGAAACATATGAAACATTGGATATACTAGGACGTCCGTGTTTTCAATATGAGCCAGTATAAAACACGGATTCCACGGTCGTGATGAATAGCCAATCCCACACCCCTAGACCCCTACGAGAGCGGCAAGCAACCCTACCAATTCTAGGGTTAGGAGACCCGGACTCGACTCCTCGAGTTGGTCTCCCACTGGACCCCAGAACCCGGTTACTTGTGCTCCCCTCCTTGGGTCTATCCTAATGCGGAAAAGTAAATAATATACAAAAGGTGACAACTTCCGCAACCTGAAAGTGCCCCAAATAAAAGAATATTACATACAAGTTTTTATATGAATGAAAATGAAAAACACTCATCTCACATAAAAACCCCCGGCTATTCAAACACGACAATCCAATATAACATATCCAGCAACACATAACATCACATGTCATCAACGTAAGTAAATATGCGCATCCCAATTGTCGTTGACATATAGCAACGAAACCGGCGATATCACATATTACACTTACGGTCACAGAAAAGAAAGTGTAAAACTACAACAGTTGGAATCCGCAATCTCTTTAGACATCGCATGCCTAATCAAATGAAATACTTAGACATCACATGCCTAACAGTTATAAACCCCGCATTTTAGTCTCATTATCAAAAACTCTTTTCAATATCAAATGAAACTAAACCGCTAGATTTATAACATTCATTCAGTTATCTCATAACTGTTTGTGAATTCCAATTATTGTATCCCATTCCAGATAAATAGAAAATATTAAACTTTCCGATCGAACATTCGAACACCCAAGTTTTCCCGAAACCGTCCAACACATGAAATAGGTTCAACGACATTCACTTCATGCCTCAGTACCAACGGTCCAGCCGTAGAAGGGTCAAGCCAACGCCTCACATGTGGCACGCCGTACTGCCCCAAACCCGAAGGTTCAAAGGGCAGTTCAAGACGGTCACATAATCGAGTTAAGGTTTGTTGTCTTCTAGAGGGACCATCGCGTTACTTGCACTACTCAGAACGTCCTTAAACCACACAAAAATCCAACACTTGGATATTTTCCGGCAGGGGAAAAGTTGGGTATTTATATCCGGTCGAACTTTTTAACATATTCTAAAGTTATCCGGAAAGCCACATAGATAAGATTTGATAATCCGATCGAATCGTTGATTCCCAATACAACCCCAGAACACTCAACTCTTGAGTCAAATTAAAAATTCCCAGAAAATTCAGCATAATAAAATAGTAATTACTGTGCAAAACGGGAGTGATGATGTCATCATCTTGCCGCGGAACCGCCGCAGAAGCCAGGCTTCTGCCGCGGTTCCGCCGCACTTTTTACTGTTCATTGGATAAATTTTGCATCGTAATTCTTAGATTTCCCTGCTGAATTTTTTAAGCATTTTTAATATGGAAAAATCCCAGATTTTAGAAAAAGTCCAGAGAGCACTTGGGTTTTAGGGTTTCGGGTTCGTTCGGGTTTCAAACGTCGTCTAGACTTCGCCTAAGGCTCTAGCTAGGCTCTGATACCACTGTAGGGTTCCTAGGCACTCTCAAGAGGTCTCACAAGGCATCAACCATGCCAATTTCAAATTTTACGGGTGCCGAGAAACGCTAATACGGATTGTTAACTAGAAATTTAGGCGAAAAACTAAACTAGTTAACAACTTAACTAAAGGAGAGAGGCTACAACCTTTGTAGATCCGGATATCCACTTCCTTGGCTCCACGTAGGCATCCTCTCACTGTCCATCTCGAATCCTGGACTCAATCGTCGGCTTGATCGGAGAAATGGGCGGACTAGGTCGTCGGCTTCGTGCCGAAGATGATCTACGTCGAGGCATCACAAGTTCAGGCTCCGACTTCACAAATTTGTGAAACTTGTGAAGAAAACACCCAAAACAACTTGGCAAGAGGTAGAGGGTGAAGAAATAGGAGGTGGGTTCACTTTAGAATTGGATTTCTCACTTTAGAACTCAAGTTGCCATTGATGGCATCAAGCTTTCTTTCTTGAAGAAGAAGGAGAGAATGAAGCTAGAATATGATAAGTCTTCTTTTAAAATGAAAAATAAATCAATACTTATCATAAGCTAACCATAGTTGAGTGTAGAGAATAGACCATGGTTACTTGGATCGGTTAGGGTTAAGCATGAAGACAAGAATGGTTAAGAAGTCAAAGCTTCATGAAGCTTCAACTAGAAACAAATAAAGCCACCATTCTCATCTAAACCATTTCCAAATAAATAAATGAACAAATAAATAAATAAATGAAAAAGCAAAACCCTAATCATCAAATTAATCATGGTTTAATTCTATACACTTAACTAAATGATCAAGTATCATCAAACATGATACAAATATGTGCACAAAAGTATTTCACATATACTTCTTGCACATCAAGTGAGAAAATCCATTTTAAAGTGAACCAATACTAGTTAATGCAAAGTAATATATCAAATATATAATTTTACATTAAATCATTAAATCAACATTTGATTTAACGATCCGGTCATATCGCATATAACCGACTAGTAACCTATGTATCGGCTCATCGAATCAATCCTTGATTCGATATCTAGGTTATATCGAATATAACCAATCGATACATTCATCTCGAGAATGAAATACGGTATCACATACACGCATTATTCTCGGTCCTGCACATATCTCATATGCGCTCCTATTTCGTTTCGCTTGAGCCAGGAAACGTATGTGTAGGACTCTAAAGACTCGTCAATACGCCGGTAGCAGATGATGATCATATCAAGCACCCACAAGCCGCAAGCGGTCTGCTAAACGTAACGGCCATCCGGGTATTGAGCGATCAGAAGATCGACGAGCTAGCCCGCTCACACTCCTGTGAATCCAACCAGTAACACTTACCGTACAGTCCGGTCTGTTCGTCTGATATGTCGCATATCAAGTCTAGGGGTGGTAAACGTCAGACCCCAATAACCGATAAGTCGTGCCGATGTGAGGCTCATAACGGGTCGAGAAACTACTGGTAACACTTACCAGCAAATCTCTGATCAGCCCTGGCCAGGGACTTCCCTGTTACGGCCAATCGAGCACAGCGCAACATCAACCCCCAATACCGGGAGAGACGAAACCCCTCCTATCGCTCATTGCCTCCATATGACTCGGGACTGTACCCAAAGACCACCGTTTTGCACGCCCTCATGGACGTGGTAAGGTGGAGATCAAAGCACAGTGGGAATCACACAAGACTCTATGACGATCTCGGGTCTACAGACTAACCTGTACAAGTGTCACCAGAGAACTGCCATCTGACGTGAGGTATAATACTATCTGGGAGTTCTCGGCGAGTTCGTCCAGTGTACCCAGTCTCCACTGAGCACCCGTATACCATCTCTGATGTCAAACACCAATGGACATGGGATCATCCATCGCCCATCTCATGGGTCGAGAAGCGTATACGCTAGTCTACACTGGTATATCGATGCCCTGTCTCGATACACCCATGACTAGGGACCTTGAAGGATGTACTTATGGACTACCATGTCCCCACTAGTATGATCTGCATCATAGTCCAGGTAGTCAAGTACACATCCTAAGGGCTTTATCAACATGTAACTATAAGACAATTTAAAGAGACAAGTGTACATGTTAAGATAAAGAGTAACCAGATGGCATACTATCATATCGAGCAAGAAAGTCATCTCTATATATGTCCAAGCATCCAATATAATATACATCATCTGTACAACACTGGCCTCTAGGGCATACATACAACTAACAGAATATTGTCACGGACAGGCTCAGTAGGAGTTCGGATGGGTTTCCTCATCGGCCTTCTTATCGACATCTACCTGGGGACCGTTATGTACAGCTAGTGCCGCTTGCGGTCTGTGGTTAAACCAACTGCCAGCGTAGTAGTCAAGTCTTTAGAGTCCCACACAGAGTTTTCCCAACTCCAGGCGAAACTATATAGAGGTCGTACGGTTTTACGACAAGGGTTCGGACGAATACGTGTTTTAACGCAGGTACGACATTCGGACAGTTTTTACTAGACGGCTTTGGTTTAAACCAGATTCTAGTATCAGGTTATAGGATTTATACAGTCTAAAGTTTTTCCGTGTTTTCACGGATGGGAGGGGCATTCTCGTAATTTCCGGGAAGCTTCTAGAAGCATGGTGACTTGAGGGTTTAGGTGGCATTGTCATTAAATGATATTGTGACTCATAATGTGTGATTCATTATGTCATTAATGCATTATTAAATGCTTAATGACTCACATAGTGAATCACTCATAATGCATTAATGTAGCATGATGAATAATCTCATTTTAATCATTTATTGATTTATTCATTATGCTTCATATATCAAGTGAGAAACAATTTCATTTTCATTATTCTAGTTCACCTTCTCTCTCCTCAAGCTCACTCTCTCTTCAAGCTCTAATCCTACCACTCATGAGTTGAGAACAAGGATTAGAATAGACTAAACATTCCATAACCTAACTCTATATGATCTAAGTTCCTTTGATTAGCAACTAGAGAAACTTAGTTACCTCAAGTTAGGAGGTGAAGCTTGGATTAGGGTTCTCGGGTGGATCATCTATCACTTAGAGGAGGCCGAGAAGGACGTAGAGATCGTAAAGAAGAAGGACAAGATTCACTAGGTATAATTTCTTTTCATAGTAGCTAAGAACTTCTATGGTTGTTGTTAATTATCGTTTAGCAAAGATCTTCGGTTAGTCGATGTATGCTTATAGAACATGATCGTTTTTCATATTTCTGCCTCCCCGCAACTCGTGGGGCGTTGCACATCGACTTACAGTAGTATCAGAGCCTCACTAAACAATAATTAACTTACTTGCAAAGTCATATGAATTTCGAACGCAAAACGAACAGAAAAATACATCGTATTCACATAGTTTCTGTCGATTTTAAATTGAGGTCCAAAAATTTTTCAGGGACCTCCAGAATAACCTACAGGGAAACCTAAGAATACTGGAGAAATTTGGGTGCATGAATCGGCCAACACACCGCGGAACCGCGGCCGATCCCACCGATCCGCCGCGGATCCGCTGCTGAGTTGAGCCCGATTCACCCCAAATCTCCCCAGTAACTCTTCTGTGAATATTTTGTCTTTTCTGGAATGTTTATTTTTTGCTCAAGTCTCAGGTTTACAGAGAAGTTTTGGAGCAGAATCTAATGGGTTTGATCGATCGAAATTATACGATGTTTACTTGTTTGATTATATATGTGAACTGTATTATGTGTTCGTAAACCTCCCCTAACTGCTAGTATGTCGGTTGGCAAGGGGTTGCACATATCTGTAATGTTTTAATTGTTTGTGATTATGAACTCTATTGGATTGTTGTGATGATTAGCCGGGGTTTTGTGATGGGTTATTGTATTAATTCATTCGATGTAATTGTAATAAGTTGTAATATTATTTTGCGGGGCACATCCAGGTTGCGGTTGTTGCCACCATTGTATTATTTCTTTTTACTGTTTTTGCTCCTAGGATAGACCCAAGGTGGGGTGCACAAACTACCGGGTATTTCGAAGTGCTTAGTGGCCTGCTCACGTTGTTGAGGGAGACCGCTTCACTTCGGGTACTTGACGGGTAGTTTGCCGTATCCGTAGGGGTCTAGGGTGGGGTAATGACTATTCATCACAACTGTGTTGTCACGACCGAAATTGGCACGTGACGGCCCTAATACTACGCAACGTCTACAGGCGTAACGCAGTAAAAGAAAGCCAAAACCCAGAAATCTAAACCATTAAAAGACAAGAAAAGATAAGAAATATTGTTTAAACCCTTAAAAAAAATCTCAAGTATAAATTCTTTAAGTCCAATTTTCTTTCTTGAAAATTTCGGCAGCACCTCCTTTATAAAAACCAACCCTAAAAGTGGGTATAAGATAAATAAAAAGTAAAGCATCCCCAACGGGAGCAAATCCACGTCCAAAGGCGGAAAACAACCACCACAACAAATATACAATGCCGTAGCGAAGAAATAGAAGACGATAGAAAGGAAACTGTATAAAAGACAACAAGTCACAACATAATATACAACGTCGTCCTCACCAAGTCTCTAAGTCAATATGAAAATAGTAGATGGAGAGTACAGGGATACAACGATTATACAATACAACGAATAACCACAAACCCACCTAAGCAAACTGCACACTGTGAGCTGATGTGGTATCCGTAGCAAAAGATGATAAGATGTATGATAATAGCCTGCCTCTAACTATCCTGAGGAACACCTGCAAACACTGTGGCACAACGGGGGTGAGTTGCCAACTCGTGAATAGTAAATAACATATGCAGGTAATCGCGAGTATGCACGTACAGCGTGAATCTAACATGTGCAATTAATAGCAATAAAAAGTCATATGAATGCAATAATCATGAAAGGTACACTAGCAGGCACAACTAATACATGAAGCAATGCATATAAATAAAGGAATGTAAATGCAACAGTCATGAAAGGTACTCTAACAGGTACTACTAATACATGAAGAAATGATATGAATAAAGGTATGTAAACGCAACAGTCATGGAAGGTACTCTAATAGGTACACTAATGCATGAAGCAGTGCATAAACAGTAAATGTAGAGTATGGAATGAAACATGTCATTTCCACGGAATCCTGATATCGTGGTAGGATCAAAATCCATCAAAACAATCCAAATCCCAATTTCCTCAAATCAGCCTCCAATTTGGCTATCATATCAAGTAAGTTTCATATATCCTTAATGTACAACATCAAGTAGATCTCACATATCCCGTATGTACAATATCAAGTATATCTCGTATACCCCGAATGTACAATATCAAGTAGATCTCACATATATCCTGTAATCAATATCAAATAAATTCTCAAATGTCCTAAATCCAATGTCAATGAGTCATTTACATTCTAGGTATATCTGCATGAATAAATATGATGATGTATATAATTTAATGTCAATACACATATATTAGCGTCCCATTCCACTAATATTGGTGTAAGGGCATATATAACAGCGGCCTAAACCCCTGTTATATATACAAAGGAGTAAAAAGAAATATCATGAAACCAATGTGTTAAGCATCGACACAGAAATGCAGGTCTATCAGGTGCTGTCACCACGACTGGCACCCTGATAGGTACGTATCTCGAAAGCTCGAGTGCCTGGCTCTGACCCTCGCCTCTCGACGTATCTATACGTACAGGACTCCCGTCGGTATCCACATGATAACCGCCGAGTCATTGGTAATGTCGTCGGATGGTATGGTTCCCCCACTAACTCATCGTCTACTCCACGACTCTTGCCCCGGGGTACCTCCGGGCCCCACCATGTACCCGCACACGGACCCCTCCGTTCCTCGCGTGAGGTATATATATCCGAACCGATAAATCTCATGGTGGCTGCTGAAAAATCATATCAAGGGAAACCGGGTTTTTCAAATAATGCATAATTTCATGAACTCCCACGGTCCCCAAATCCAGAAAACATCAAGAAAAATCCATATCTCAATTCGAAAATCCATGAATATAATATACGCATCATAAATCTAAAATGCGAACATATAAAGGAAAAGCAACAATTAACTGTAACAAGTTAATATAATATCATGCGGTTCCTAATCTCTCCAATTCTAAATTAAAATCAAGTAAAGGTAAACATATAGCTATAACCAGATATATGTGCAACATAAAGGTATAGCAAGATATATGTATTTACCTATAACTAAATGATGTAGTATACCCCCTGGGTATAAGCGAAATAGGTGTGCAAGGTATACCTGTAGCTATGTCGTAAAGTGTGCATGTACCTATCACTAATGGTAAAATACTCTATAGGTATACAGGTAACTAGCATGTAAGTATGTCAGAACATATGTGTAAGCATGTAGGTATACAGGTATACTATAAGTCAATGCGTAAAGAAATATGAATCAAAGTCTCAATGTCCCTAACCAAGCAATATTATATCTATAAGTGGGTTATGCGTGACATGGCAATTATTGACGGTGTGTGTAGCATACAATCAGTGCTCGTGCAACATGAATCGTCAATAATATGTGCAGTGTCCTAAGGATACTAGTCCAAGCACAACAATAGCTAAGTAATAGGGTAAATGCGCAATTCTAAATATGACATAGAATATGCGACAGAAATAACATCTCTAGCCCAGACGCATAACGCCATGCGGGCGATTCCACTGTAGATGTTAAATCTACTCACCAACGCTCCTGGCTAAGTGAAGCCAACCACCTGTTTTCCCTTGTCGTAGCGTCCGAAGTCCCCGCTTGCGAACCTAAAATTTCACAAACACATCACATAAGCAAAAATCCTGCATCGACGAAAAGACATCGAAACGCAAGAATAACGTCCTGAAAATTACACTGTGCGTATAGCGCATATATCGCGCACGATATCGGCCAAAAACCCTAATTGGGGTCGCTAAACTACAAAACACAAGTCTAGACCCCGATCGTCCCGATCACGCAACACAACACAAAAATTACAAGGAATACAATAGATATAACCTCGCAACGACCAATCGAACCCACGTCGGAAAAACCCCGAAATCTAGTAAGCAACCTATCGCAATATTTCGCACTAGATTAAAGCTAATGCATATCTAGCGATTACAAACATCTTAAAATAGCTTAACTAAACTATCTAAACCATTCCTATATTTTTAACACTTGCTAAATAAATTTTAGCAAAAACCTAGTAAGCAAAATTGCATAATTAAACAAAGTGTTCATTAGCAAAAATTAACATTTTCTACTAGGTTAATCTTTTCCTAATCACAAATTAACACTTCAATAAAACATTAAACACATAAATCAAGTTTTACCCTAACTAGATTATCATAAAAATCAAGTCTTGAATTTCAAACATGAAATTAAAAGCTTAAATAAACAATTAATATACTAATTAGAAATTTAGAAACAACAAAAAGGATTAGGGTTAGGGTTTTATATCTCCACAAAAGATCAAAACCAAGAAACTAAACTCATCATCTTTTACTCCAAAATGATGTTTTGAATGAAGATCCAAGCTAGCTTTGAGTTCAAGAATGAAGGAAAATGAATATATTTGAGTTTTTCATGATTTATTTGATGCAAAATGAGTTGAAAAAGAGTGGGAATGATAAGGGGCAGCAAGGGGAAGGGAAGTGCCGGCCAAGGGGGTGAGGGGGTATTTTTTTGAATTTTTGTGAAGAAAATGCTAGGAAAAAGAGTAATAAATGCTAATAAATGCTATATGCCACCTTTACACATTTTCTTTTCTTTTTAAAATAAAACCTTTTGCGCTCCAAAAAATATCTAGATATTTAAAAAGAAGTTTCCAAAATATTCTAGTGACAAAAAAATAATTTATTCTCAAGAGAAGAAATTTCCCGATTTACGTGCACCAAATACCGCTTAAAATAATATTTTATTTAGGAAAAATTCTATCTGAACCAAAACCTCCCAAATACCCCTAAAGTTCGCGCACAAGCTTTATTTTAGCTAAAAAAGGTGCCGGCAAGTTTATACGGACGTTTGATCGAAATCGGATTAAAACGGAAAATACCGACAATTTTGCCCTAAAACGGGAAAATTCGCAAAACGATTTCTGAAACGTTACAATCTCCCCCCTTTATAAAAATTCGTCTCCGAATTAAAAAATTTTACTAAGCGTACCTTCAAAGAGAGGATTACTAAACTCTCATATCTCGTTCGCAGCCTCCCAAGTGATTACCTCTCTATACGGCTACGTCCAAGAAAAACCCTTCACAGATGGAAAGACCCTTGACCGAAGTTTCTCCACCCGCCTAGCCATTAACACAATTGGCTGCTGGTGAACGAAAGATCGCGTCCAAGCTAAATGGTCTGGTGCTGAATCATGTGAGAAAGGTCATGAAGGTAATTGCAAAGTATCGACACAAGGAATACGGGGTGAATACTCAATAATCTGGGCGGAAGTGCCAAATTAAAGGCAACGGAACTAACTCACTTTAAGGATCTCGAAAGTACCTACAATTCTGGGTAAGCTTCCCAAAACTCAACACGTCCTTCATCGAAAAAATCCGTAGGAATACATGATCTCCCACTGCGAACTCGAGCCTGCGATCACCATGGTCGGCATAAGACCTCTGTCCGCACAGGACTGTCATCATCCTCACCTGAAACAGCTGGATCATTTCCGAAGTCTCTAGACTAGCTGGGGTCTAAAAATCCTACTACGCAGAGTCAGAAAAACAGACTGGAGATCGACACCACCTAACAAACAAAACTTAAAGGTTGCCAATTGGAATGTCTCCTGATAACTGCTATCGAAGGAGAGTCCTAACAATGGCAAATGACGATCCCAACTGCTGACAATAATTAATACGTACGCACAAGCATATCCTCCAGAGTCGGTATAGCCTGCTCTCACAAAACCATCATCCTGCGGATGGAAACACGGAGCTAAAGCTTAACCAGTACCCAAGGCTTCCTGAAGTTCCTGCCCAAGACGGCAAGCGAATAGGGTGCCCTATTTGGATACGACCCATGAAGGAACTCCGTGCAACACACAAACTTAACCAAGGACGACTGAGCAACCTGAGTATAACCGGACAACTAGCATCCGAATGGAGTCACACCCAGACTAAACCTTGGTAGACGCCACAACGAATATTCATGGAGACCTGCTCCCATTCCCACTCCAGAACGGTTAAAGGTTGCAACTCTCCAGCCGGTCTCAAATGCTCAACCTTAACACACAACAAGACAGCCACCTCGAAATGAACTCCGAAACTTCTCTTTATATCCCTGCCCACCCGTAACTATCTCACAAGTCACGTCAAATGCTGGTGGAACTTAAATGAGTACAGAGAGTTGACAGATGTGCCTGCTCTAGGATTTCACGTCTCTACCCAATAGTATCAGGTACACAAACGCTTCCCTAAACGTAGTACATCTGGTCATAAATCAAGGACTCCGAATCACTACCCTGCCGAGTATGCTCGAGTATCTCTGATGTACGAGCATCGGCAGGCAGTACCTCGCGAAAACGATTAGGGAAAAGTGGTCGGGCGCAGACATGAGCAAGCTGTCCCCTCAGTAGAGGCAAACCTAAGCTATACTCCACGATCGCACAAGAACTGTAAATCTGCAGAAGACTGTCTCTGACTCCGCACAACTGGAACAAACTAACCCCGGGCCTACGACTCCAGCATCAGCTACCACAATCGCCTTGCCAAGGGTAATAAAGGATCTCACAAACACAATCCTCCACACGTTCCATCCAACGGCGCTGTCTCAATAATCAAAACCCGCTGCAGGAAGATATACATTAAGCTCTGGTGGTCCATGAAAATCTGACACGACTCTCGAACAAGTAGTGTCTCCAATCCCCAACGCACTACTACCGCGGCCATCTCTAGATCATGAGTGGGATATCCTGCTCGTACTTCCTCCAAATGTAGAGAAGCAAAAGCGATAACTCTATAGTGTCACTTCAGTACACAATCGAGCCCTACTCGCGAAACATCACAGTTAAAACAATAAAGTCGCCCGAACCAAAAAGCAAGAAAGAACAGGTGCAGTTGTTAACCGAATCTCCAACTTCTGAAAAACTCCGCACGCATGCCTCAGTCCAAAGAAAAGAAACCTCCTTTCAGGTCAGTCCAGTCAACGGTGCAGCACTACACTAGCAATCCTGCACGAAACGGCGGTAACAACCTGCTAAGCCCAAAAATCTGCGGACTTCCGTCCGAACACAAGCCTGGGATTAAGCTGTATGTCCACGATCTTCCTCGGGACCATACAAAAAACCGTCTCCCGTAACTACAAGACCTAGGACTCAACACAACAAGCCTGAAGGAACACTCCGAGAATCTAGCAAACAGCTGGGGCTCTCCCAATGTCTGCAAAACAAATCCTCAAGTGCTGCTCCTGTCCCTCAAGACACAAAGAATAGACCAGAATGTCATCAATAACACAACAATAACTGGTCGAGGAACGGCCTGAAGAAATCCGGTTCATCATATCTACGAATGCTGCTAGGGCATTGGTGAGCCCGACGACACCACCAAAACACACAAAGCCCGTAGCACGCACAAGGCAGTCTTCGGAATGTCATCACTCCGAACCCGCAACAATGATGACCTGATCCCCAAACAAAACTAGAAAAAAAATGTCTCGCACTTAGGAGCTGATCGAAGAAATCGTCAATGCGAGGTAAAGGATACCTGTCCGCACCGTAAACCGGTTCAATTGACGATCCATCAGACACAACCTCAAACTGTCGTCTTCCTCCTTGACGAACAGAAATAGGAGCTCCCCAATGTGAAACGCTCAGACGCACAATCCCCCTAATAAACAACTCTGCAGCTGATCCTTAAGCTCCCTAAGCTCCGCCGGCTCATCTGGAACAACGTCGGATAACTCTCGCACGATAAGAACCCGGTCCAACAAACCCACTGTGGCTCCGGTATCATGAATGAACGCCAAGAATCCTCGACATCCTCTCCTCAAAAGCCGACTAGCGAAAAAGGCTGAATTCGAGCTGTGAGAGGCGGCACCACTGTCCCCCTGCACAACAAGAACTGACTTGCCATAAAAACAAACCTGACTGTTTCCTCGCGGTAGTCCACAGACGCCTAGCACGTAACTAACCAGTCCATGCCCAGGAGAATGTCAAATCCAACATCTCTAGAAGGATCAAGTGACGGATGAATCTCCTAACCGATTGGCATACGACAGAAATACGTGTCGCGCAACAAAAGAATCGCTGACAGAAGTTAACACAACAAACGGCTGATCTAGCTAACACGAATCCCCTCATCCCAAACCTCTGCTACTCCCGCAACGGTCACGAAACCTATCTCGACGACTAGTCCTCTGTCTCTGGGTTGGTACACCGGTACGAGCCCTCCACTGTTCCGGAACTTTCAGAGTCTCTGGAATACTTGTCTTGTAAACTGGAGCTGCATCCACTGGTGCTATGTAGGTGATGGAATACTGTGTGCGGATCGCAAGGAACAACTGGGTAGCAAGGTTGAAAACCTCCTGTCGCTGCGCTCGAATGGCCTCAACCAATGAACTCATCGTCTGGCGCATGTCCTGCATCTCTGCCACAAGCCTAGCGATACTATTTGTCGAAGGCGGATCCGTCTACACCTGTGCAACGAGCGTGCCATCCTGGTCAGTCCTTGACCCACCCGAGTCAACTCTGACCTCGGCCCTCGCTGCACCTCACTGAGTCCCCATAGTCGTCGGCGGCAAAGGCTATAAATAGGGATAGGATTCGATATGAACACGGAAATCGAATCACAAGGATATGAATCATCAAGGAAGGAATTTCAAGTAATTGTACTTAGGTCATTTTAGGCGGAGTACTGAATCGTGAGTATGCTGCAGACATACACACACTACGTTACTCTGCTTAAGCTACCTACTCCATCATATCAAGGTCATCCTACACTCCATAAGGTAAAAACCTAGCGCTCTGATACCAACTTTGTCACGACCCGAAATTGGCACGTGACGGCCCTAATGCTACGCAACGTCTACAGGCGTAACGCAATAAAAGAAAGACAAAACCCAGAAATCTAAACCATTAAAAGACAAGAAAAGATAAGAAATATTGTTTAAACCCTTAAAAAAAATCTCAAGTATAAATTCTTTAAGTCCAATTTTCTTTCTTGAAAATTTCGGCAGCACCTCCTTTATAAAAACCAACCCCAAAAGTGGGTACAACATAAATAAAAAGTAAAGCATCCCCAACGGGAGCAAATCCACGTCCAAAGGCGGAAAACAACCACCACAACAAATATACAATGCCGTAGCGAAGAAATAGAAGACGATAGAAAGGAAATTGTATAAAAGACAACAAGTCACAAAATAATATACAACGTCGTCCTCACCAAGTCTCTAAGTCAATATGAAAATAGTAGATGGAGAGTACAGGGATACAACGATTATACAATACAACGAATAACCACAAACCCACCTAAGCAAACTGCACACTGTGAGCTGATGCGGTATCCGTAGCAAAAGATGATAAGATGTATGATAATAGCCTGCCTCTGACTATCCTGAGGAACACCTGCAAACACTGTGGCACAACGGGGGTGAGTTGCCAACTCGTAAATAGTAAATAACATATGCAGGTAATCTCGAGTATGCACCTACAGCGTGAATCTAACATGTGCAATTAATAGCAATAAAAAGTCATATAAATGCAATAATCATGAAAGGTACACTAGCAGGTACAACTAATTCATGAAGCAATGCATATAAATAAAGGTATGTAAATGCAACAGTCATGAAAAGTACTCTAACAGGTACTACTAATACATGAAGAAATGATATGAATAAAGGTATGTAAACGCAACAGTTATGGAAGGTACTCTAACAGGTACACTAATGCATGAAGCAGTGCATAAACAGTAAATGTAGAGTATGGAATGAAACATGTCATTTCCACGGAATCCTGACATCGTGGTAGGATCAAAATCCATCAAGACAATCCAAATCCCAATTTCCCCAAATCAGCCCCCAATTTGGCTATCATATCAAGTAAGTCTCACATATCCTTAATGTACAACATCAAGTAGATCTCACATATCCCGTATGTACAATATCAAGTATATCTCGTATACCCCGAATGTACAATATCAAGTAGATCTCGCATATATCCTGTAATCAATATAAAATAAATTCTCAAATGTCCTAAATCCAATGTCAATGAGTCCTTTACATTCTAGGTATATTTGCATGAATAAATATGATGATGTATATAATTTAATGTCAATACATATATATTTGCGTCCCATTCCACTAATATTGGTGTAAGGGCATATATAACAGCGGCCTAAACCCCTGTTATATATACAAAGGAGTAAAAAGAAATATCATGAAACTAATGTGTCAAGCATCGACACAGAAATCCAGGTCTATCAGGTGCTGTCACCATGACTGGCACCCTGATAGGTACGTATCATACGCTATCCCGAAAGCTCGAGTGCCTAGCTCTGACCCTCGCCTCTCGACGTATCTATACGTACAGGACTCCCGTCGGTATCCACATGATAACCGCCAAGTCATTGGTAATGTCACCGGATGGTATGGTTCCCCCACTAACTCATCGTCTACTCCACGACTCTTGCCCTGGGGTACCTCCGGGCCCCACCATGTACCCGCACACGGACCCCTCTGTTCCTCACGTGGGGTATATATATCCGAACCGATAAATCTCATGGTGGCTGCTGAAATATCATATCAAGGGAAACCGGGTTTTTCAAATAATGCATAATTTCATGAACTCTCACGGTCCCCAAATCCAGAAAACATCATGAAAAATCCATATCTCATTGCAAAAATCCTTGAATATAATATACGCATCAAAAATCTGAAATGCGAACATATAAAGGAAAAGCAGCAATTAACTGTAACAAGTTAATATAATATCATGCGGTTCCTAAACTCTCCAATTCTAAATTAACATCAAGTAAAGGTAAACATGTAGCTATAACCAGATACATGTGCAACATAAAGGTATAACAAGATATATGTATTTACCTATAAATAAATGATGTAGTATATCCCCTGGGTATAAGCGAAATAGGTGTGCAAGGTATACCTGTAGCTATGTCGTAAAGTGTGCATGTACCTATCACTAATGGTAAATACTCTATAGGTATACAGGTAACTAGCATGTAAGTATGTCAGAACATATGTGTAAGCATGTAGGTAGACAGGTATGCTATAAGTCAATGCGTAAAGAAATATGAATCAAAGTCTCAATGTCCCTAACCAAGCAATATTATATCTATAAGTGGGTTATGCGTGACATGGCAATTATTGACGGTGTGTGTAGCATACAATCAGTGCTCGTGCAACATGAATCGTTAATAATATGTGCAGTGTCCTAAGGATACTAGTCCAAGCACAACAATATCTAAGTAATTGGGTAAATGTGCAATTCTAAATATGACATAGAATATGCGATAGAAATAGCATCTCTAGCCCAGACGCATAACGCCATGCGGGCGATTCCCTGTAGATGTTAAATCTACTCACCAACGCTCCTGGCTAAGTGAAGCCTACCACCTGTTTTCCCTTTTCGTAGCGTCCGAAGTCCCCGCTTGCGAACCTAAAATTTCACAAACACATCACATAAGCAAAAATCCTGCATCAACGAAAAGACATCGAAACGCAAGAATAACGCCCTGAAAATTACACTGCGCGCATAGCGCATCTATCGCGCACGACATCGGCCAAAAACCCTAATTGGGGTCGCTAAACAACAAAACACAAGTCTAGACCCCGATCGTCCCGATCGAGCAACACAACACAAAAATTACGAGGAATACAATAGATATAACCTCTCAACGACCAATCGAACCCATGTCGGAAAAAACCCGAAATCTAGTAAGCAACCTATCGCAATATTTCGCACTAGATTAAAGCTAATGCATATCTAGCGATTACGAACACCTTAAAATAGCTTAACTAAACTATCTAAACCATTCCTATATTTTTAACACTTGCTAAATAAATTTTAGCAAAAACCTAGTAAGCAAAATTGCATAATTAAACAAAGTGTTCATTAGCAAAAATTAACATTTTCTACTAGGTTAATCTTTTCCTAATCACAAATTAACACTTCAATAAAACATTAAACACATAAATCAAGTTTTACCCTAACTAGATTATCATAAAAATCAAGTCTTGAATTTCAAACAAGAAATTAAAAGCTTAAATAAACAATTAATATACTAATTAAAAATTTAGAAACAACAAAAAGGATTAGGGTTAGGGTTTTATACCTCCACAAAAGACCAAAACCAAGAAACCAAACTCATCTTCTTTTCCTCCAAAATGATGTTTTGAATGAAGATCCAAGCTAGCTTTGAGTTCAAAAATGAAGGAAAATGAATATATTTGAGTTTTTGTGATTTTATTTGGATTTTTCATGATTTATTGTAACACTTTGAATTTCCGTTAGAATGTTTTTCATGATAATTAGTAATTTTACGTGTTATTATATATGTGTACATAGGATTATTAGTTATTTAGTCGTGTTAGCAATTGGAAAATTTTCCTTTATAGTGTACACTTTACACACTTAGCCATTTTTGAGACCTAGGTTTAAAGTGTTAGCCAATTCTTTTGTTGCATGGTTGCTAACTTATCCCCGCCATTTTAATCATATCATAACCCATTTTATAATTCAAAATCCAATTAAACAATGAGGCATGGTGGTTAGGTGAAAGTTTGACCTTTAGACCCATTTTCTTCCCTTCTCTCTCTCTCTTTTCCCCACTTCAGAATTCTGCAGCATTGCAGCAGAAAAACCCCATCTTTCTCCATCTTTTCTTATCCTTTTTCATTTCCCTTTGATCCCTACACAAAACCCTACACAAATCAACTCATTTTCTTCACAAAACCATGGGAAAAGGGGCTTTTTGAGGTGTTCGAAGGCAAATCTGCACACTTGGTGCAAAAGCTGAGACTTTTGGTGTTTTATAAGGTGTTTTGGAGGTATTAACTCATGTTAGCACTCCTTTTTCTTAAACTTGTAGTATTATTTAGAAGAAATCTCATTTTTGTGCATTTTTAGTGATATTAAAGGATATTTGTGATTCACATGTTAGATTAGGGTTTTGTTAGATGAGTTAGCTCTATTATGTGTTATTAGAGCTATTTTAGGCCAGGTTTTGTTTCGGTTGCACAGAAATACCATAAAGTTCCATTTTAGTGCAAAAAGTGTGGATTTTAACTTCATTTAAGGCTCTGTAGGATCTGCTACTACCCGAGATGTTTCAGAGCAAAACTAGATATTACTGTAGCATGTATAGGGGGTATAGAGTGCACACACAAAACCTGGAAGCCCACCCCCTACCCAGGCCGCCGGAATATTCATTATGGCCGCAATTTGCAGCCAGATGGGTGAGTTGGGATTTGGGATTTGTGCCACTGGAGTCTTCTGCTATGTGGGTTATTTTGGTATATATAGTTTTACAATATCATTTCTGTATCAAAATCTGGAGGTGATTACCTATTTTCCCGTATTTTAATCTTCGCGACACGCGTGATACGTGTGTATGGGTTTTGGGTTTCTGCGTATCGCGACGCGTCGGAGTGGCTTCTGGCGCGTAATCACACGTTTTAGCGTATCGCACACACGCGCGCTTGGTTCACGACACGAGTTACTAGTTTGGATTTAATGTCGTGTTTGTGTGATGTCAAGCTTATGTATGATATATTGTGTAATTCTAGGTTCGCAGGCGAGTACGGCGGACGCCGCGCAGAAGGGGAAACAAGTTGTTGGCTATACCTAGCGAGAGACTACTGTGAGTAGATTTAACATCTACGGGGATATCGCCCGCATGGCGTTCTACGTCAGGGCTGATAGGACCCTATAGCTACATTTACAGACCTTGACTGTTCATGGCTACTATTTAGTGCATACTTCATTCTCTGCTATATGGATATAAACTAGAATTGATAGAACACCGCACCATTACTAACGGTTCATGTTGCACGAGCACTATCCTGCATGTTACACACACACCGTTAGTAATTGCCATGACACTCACATTGTAGAATTTCCATCGGATCATAATGTTGTAGCTCATCTTTATGTGACTTGACTTGATATTCATACTTGATGCATATATCACATCAGATCATTATGTTGTAGCTCATCTTTATGTGACTTGACATGATATTCATACTTGATGCATATATCACATCGGATCATTATGTTGTAGCCCATCTTTATCTGACTTGACATGATATTCATACTTGATGCATATATCACATCGGATCATTATGTTGTAGCTCATCTTTATGTGACTTGACATGATATTCATACTTGATGCAAATATCATATCGGATCATTGACTTGCATATTGGTTTGGATTATATGTGATTTCTGGATTTGGGAACCGTGGCTATTTCAATTATGTAATCATTTAAAAACCCGGTTCCCTTGATATGATATTTCGGTGCGTCCACCATGTGTTTCCTCAGTGCTGGAGTGATATATGTGAACCCGAATCGAGGAGCTGGTTGAGGCCGATTACGGGTACATGGTGGACCCGGTATGGTACCCCGGGGCGAGAACGGTTTCGCTGTGTAGTAGACGGTGAGCCCGGAAGAGGGACTACTACCTACCGGTGATTGGTTAGACCTGACAGTTATCCGGAGGATACTGATCAGAGTCGATAGATGGATGCGGGGTGATCCATGCTGCCGGGGCCGAGGGCCGATACCGCAGACGGAGCCCGTGGGCGGACCCGGACTGACGGGGCCCGATGGATAAGGATTTGCGTGTCGATGCTGGACACGAGTATTTATGATATTTGGGTGCCGATGTTGGGCACTCGTGATTCTCAGAGATTTACAGGATTAGAGGGCCGATGAGAGTGCCGGCGCCTGAGCTATTTGGGGGATCTGGGTGTATTGATAGACACCGATTATATATTCCACGTTGACATTCCGTGTAGATGTTATATTGCCTATGCTCAGCATATATATTATTGTACCTCATCCTGTAGTTATATTACCTGATAGAGCACTTGCATGATTATTGCACATATTGCTTACCACATATTGATATCATCGTTTGGCACATGATAGAGTAGCGCAGTACGTGCATGCTCGCGATTACCTTTATATGTTATCTCTATTCACGAGTTGGCAACTCACCCCCGTTGCGCCACAGTGTTTGCAGGTTACCCTTCGGAGTAGTCGCGGCAGGCTGCGTTTTGCATCTTTTGACACAGATACCCCCATAGTTGGTGTACTAGCTCTTTTGTTGATAGGTGGGTTTTGTGCGGTATCTGTTTATCTTTCAGTTATGTACATTGTTGTTTCTAGTATTCTCCATCTACCATGTATGTATTTGACTTAGAGACAGTGTGAGGACGATGATGTATATTATTTGTTTTCTGGTGTCGAGCTCGTTGTGAGCCGACTGTACTTGCAGTTTATTCTATCTGTGATGTTCCCACTTGTGGATCTTGATCTTCGCTACGGCGTCGTATATTGCTATCTTGGTGATTGTTTACTTAGATTTCTTAACATGTTAGTAAGTGCTTTCATTTAAAACTTATAACACTCTATATTTTCACTGGTTTGATTTCTGGGTTTTCGGTTCACTTAGTCGCGTTACGCCTGTAGACGTTACGTGGTTAAGTGCCGGTCACGGGACAAATTTTGGGTCATGACAAAGTTGGTATCAGAGCGTAGGTTTTACCTTTCGGAGTGTAGGATGACCCTGGTATGATGGAGTAGGTAGCTGCAGCAGGGTAGCGTATCGTGTGTATGTTCCGCGGCATACTCACGACACGGTACTCCGCCTACGCGACCTTAGGACTTGTTGATTTAAATTCCTTCTTGAGTATATACATTCTTGCGATTCGATTTCCGTATCCTTATCGAATCCTGTTGTTCCTTTCAGCCATTATGCCGCCAAAGACTACGAGGGCGCAGAGAGCGGCGGCGAGGGCCGAGATTCGAGTTGACTCGTCTGAGACGAGGACTGATCCGGGTAGTACACCGGTTGTGCCTGAGCAGGCTGTTCCTGCCGTGACAGATCAGATTGCTATGTTAGGGGCTGGTGTGCAGGAGATGCGCCAGACGATGGGATCTAGTATGCAGGAGATGCGCCGATGATGGGATCTCTAGTTGAGACACTTCGAGCGCAGCGACCAGAGATAGTTCCACCCGTTGCAGAGACCGTGGTGGTACCTACAGTGCAGGCAGTTGCACCTGCGACTACAGAGGTTATTACAGTATCGCTGTCAGAGTTTATGAGGCTGAAGCCTCCGGTCTTCACAGGCACCGATGTGGCCGAGGACCCACAGTCTTTCATTGATAGGATGGCACGGATATGTCGTTCACTTAGATGCGCAGATACGAGATGGGTTGAGTTCGCGAGCTTTCACCTGGAAGGTCTTGCGCAGAAATGGTGCGAATCAGTCGAGAAGGGTAGAGCAGCAGGTCTTCCTCCTATGACCTGGACAGAGTTCGTGGCGCTATTCCTTGCCCGCTTTCTTCCCCTGAGTGTCAGAGATGCTAGAGCACGCAGGTTCGAGTCCTTACGCCAGACGCCAGAGTTGTCAGTGGCAGAGTACGATGTGCTGTTCACCGAGCTATCAGTTTATGCTCCGTACCTAGTGGCTACTGAGAAGTTGCGAGTTAAGAGATTTGTCCGAGGCTTTCTTACACCACTATTCCTTGCTATCAGCACGCAGCATTACGAGACATATGCAGCAGCAGTAGATGCAGCATTATTAGTTGAGGAGCGCCTTGCTGAGACTTCGGCAGTCCCAAAGCCGAAGAGAGTTCGTGCAGATACGTCAGTGCAGAGACGGCCTTTTCGGCGCCGTGACAGGAACCTTGCAGGTGGCAGAGATTCGAGGCGAGGCCGGTTATTTAGCTCCTATCCCCAGGAGGGTCAGCGACCATCATCGGGATGTTACCATTGCGGGAGTTCTTATCATCGTGTGCGAGATTGTCCTGAGGTACCCCGGAGTGAGGCGGCAGCACCACATGTTACATTACCACCTTCACCACCCTAGACGGCATTGCCGATAGTACCTACTGTTACTCCACGTCAGACGCATGCACAGAGAGGTCGTGGTCGTGGAGGATTTGTTCATAGAGGACGAGGTGACCGAGGTAGAGGGCAGCCAGCGGCCGGCAGGGGACAGTCAGTCGCAGGTGGAGGACAGGTGTGAGTTTTTGCTTTGACGCATCAGGACGCGCAGGCGTCCAATGCGGTGGTCTCAGGTATCCTTCCAGTATGTTTGGTTGATGCACACGTGTTATTCGATCCCGGATCCACGCACTCGTACGTATCCACACACTTTGTGCCGAGTTTGGGTAGAGAGTCTAGTTTGCTTGAACAGCCGCTTGTTGTGACTACTCCTGTGGGAGAGTCGTTTGTTGCTAGGCACGTGTTCCAATCCTGTACCATCCGTATTGGCGAGAGTGAGTTGCCGGTCGATTTGATCCTTCTTGAGATGTTGGACTTCGACGTTCTTTTGGGCATGGATTGGTTAGCCACGTGCTATGCTTCTATTGACTGCCGCGAGAAGACAGTTCGATTTTGTTTTCCCGGCGAGTCGGTTGTTGTTGTGTTGGGGGACCGTGGTGTTACCCCTCACAGTGTGATTTCTTCTTTTCGCGCTGGACAGCTTTTGAGGAAGGGATGTCAGGGATTTCTCTCCTATGTTTGCGATACTAGAGCTACAGAGGTTCCGATGGATCAGGCTCTGGTTGTTAGCGAGTTCCCTGATGTGTTCCCTGACGAGCTTCCTGGGCTACCGCCCGAGCGTGATATTTCTTTCTGTATTGATTTGGTTCCTGGCGTGGGGCCTATTTCTGTACCGCCTTATCGAATGGCCCCGACGAAACTTAGAGAATTGAAGGGTCAGTTGCAAGATTTGCTGGATAAGGGACTCATTCGACCCAGTGTTTCTCTTTGGGGTGCTCCAGTCCTGTTTGTCAAGAAGAAGGACGGCAGTTTGCGTCTGTGTATTGACTACCGCCAGCTGAACAAGGTGACAGTGCGGAACAGGTATCCTTTGCCACGTATCAACGATTTGTTCGACCAGCTTCAGGGGGCAGGATACTTTTCGAGGATTGATTTGCGATCAGGCTACCATCAGCTGCGGGTTCGACAGGAGGATATTTCTAGGACAGCTTTCCGCACGCGTTACGGCCATTATGAGTTTTTGGTGATGTCGTTCGGACTCACTAACGCGCCAGCAGTATTTATGGACTTGATGAACCGTATTTTCCGGCCGTATCTTGATCTGTTCATCATAGTGTTCATTGACGATATCTTGGTGTATTCTCGGAGTAGAGAGGAGCACGAGCAGCACCTGCGGATTACACTGCAGACCTTGAGGGAGCATCAGCTTTTTGCCAAATTTTCAAAGTGTGCTTTCTGTCTAGACAGCGTAGACTTCTTGGGGAACGTGATTAGACGAGATGGTATATGTGTAGACCCGAGGAAGATCGAGGCAGTTCGGAGTTGGCCTAGACCCACGTCAGTGACGGAGGTTCGCAGCTTCCTAGGGCTGGCAGGCTATTACAGGCGATTCATGCAGGACTTCTCTCGCATTGCTACACCTTTGATCGGGTTGACCCGGAAGGGAGTTCGCTTCGATTGGACGGAGGAGTGTGAGCACAGTTTCCAACAGCTACGGGTTCTACTGCCTACGACACCAGTGCTATCATTGCCTTCAGGATCAGGCAGATTTGTGGTCTACTGTGATGCTTCACGAGTGGGGCTAGGGTGCGTTTTGATGCAGCATGACAGGGTGATCGAGTATGCTTCGCGGCAATTAAAGAAACATGAACAGAATTACCCCACTCATGATCTGGAGATGGCTGTAGTGGTCTTTGCACTTAAGATCTGGCGACATTATCTGTATGGAGAGCTTGCCAGATATTCACTGACCACAAGAGCTTAAAGTATATATTTCAGCAGCGAGACCTGAACCTTAGACAGTGCCGATGGATGGAGTTGGTGAAGGACTACGATTGTGAGATCTTGTATCACCCGGGCAGGGCGAATGTAGTGGCGGATGCTTTGAACAGGAGGCCCGGGGGTAGTCTATCTTGTTTGGACGCAGTGCAAAGGCAGTCGTCGGCAGATTGGAAGATCTTATGCGACAGCCGGGTACAGTTCGAGTTTACGCCGATCGGAGGACAGATTGCGCATGTTCGTGCACGCCCACAGTTGCTTGACCGTATACATGAAGCACAGCACAGTGATGACCGCTGTTCAGAGATCAGGACACAGATGGGACAGGGCAGATTTTCCGAGTTCGTGATCGATGATCAGGGGGTACTACGATTTGGGGTTAGACTGTGCGTACCAGATGCTGAGGGATTGCGGCGCGAGATTCTTAAGGAGGCACATCGATCGGTATATAGTGTTCATCCCGGTTCCACCAAGATGTACCATGACTTGAGAGGTGTTTACTGGTGGGACGGAATGAAGAGAGACATCGCAGATTTTGTGTCGAGATGCCTGACTTGTCAGCAAGTCAAGGAGAGCTACAGCCGTTACCTATTCCGGAGTGGAAATGGGAACAGATCTCTATGGACTTCATTGTGGGTCTACCCAGGACTAGTCGAGGGTATGACTCCATCTGGGTGATCGTGGATCGTTTGACGAAAGAGGCTCACTTCCTACCGGTGAAGACGACTTTCGGGTTTGCTCAGTATGCCCAGATTTACATTGATGAGATTGTACGACTGCACGGAGTTCCGACATGTATCGTGTCCGATAAAGGCACTCAGTTTACCAGCCGGCTATGGCAGAGGCTTCAGGAGGCTTTGGGCACTCGCTTGAGTTTCAGCACAGCGTTCCATCCGCAGACCGACGGACAGTCAGAGCGGACTATTCAGACTCTCGAGGACATGCTCAGAGCATGCGTATTAGACTTCGGAGGTAGCTGGGATCATCATTTGCCCTTAGTAGAGTTCTCCTACAACAACAGCTACCAGGAGACCATTCAGATGGCACCGTTTGAGGCTCTTTATGGGAGGAGATGCAGATCGCCCACCTGTTGGACGGAGCTCAGTGAGAGCAGTATCTTAGGGCCGCAGCTTGTGGAGGAAACGACCGCGAAGATCCAGTTGATTCGCGATAGGATGAGAGCAGCCCAGAGTAGGCAGAGATCTTATGCGGACCGTCGTCGGCGCAGACTTGAGTTTTCTGTTGGTGATCATGTTTTCTTGAGGGTCTCCCCAATGAAGGGCGTGATGAGGTTTGGGAAGAAGGGGAAGCTTAGTCCCAGATATGTGGGCCCCTTGGAGATCCTCGAGCGTGTTGGTGCGGTTGCGTATCGATTAGCCCTTCCGCCCAGTTTTCCAGACGTGCACCCCGTATTTCACGTTTCGATGCTCCGCAGATATCTTCATGATCCTTCGCATGCAATTCAGCACCCGACGATCCAGCTTGAGCGCGACCTTTCCTATGCAGAGCAGCCGGTGATGATCTTGGATCGACAAGTGAAGAAATTGAGGTCGAAATAGATATCGTCCGTCAAGGTATTTTGGCATGGCCAGAGCGGCGAGGAGGTCACTTGGGAGACCGAGAGCGAGATGAGGAAGAGGTATCCCCATCTTTTTGAAGGTGTGTATAGTTAGATTTTTAAATTCGGGGAACGAATTTCTTTAAGGGGGGTAGATTGTAACACTTTGAATTTCCGTTAGAATGTTTTTCGTGATAATTAGTAATTTTACGTGCTATTATATATGTGTACATAGGATTATTAGTTATTTAGTCGTGTTAGCAATTGGAAAATTTTCCTTTATAGTGTACACTTTGCACACTTAGCCATTTTTGAGACCTAGGTTTAAAGTGTTAGCCAATTCTTTTGTTGCATGGTTGCTAACTTATCCCTACCATTTTAATCATATCATAACCCTTTTTATAATTCAAAATCCAATTAAACAATGAGGCATGGTGGTTAGGTGAAAGTTTGACCTTTAGACCCATTTTCTTCCCTTCTCTCTCTCTCTCTTTTCCCCACTTCAGAATTCTGCAGCATTCCAGCAGAAAAACCCCATCTTTCTCCATCTTTTCTTCTCCTTTTTCATTTCCCTTTGATCCCTACACAAAACCCTACACAAATCAACTCATTTTCTTCACAAAACCATGGAAAAGGGGGCTTTTTGAGGTGTTCGAAGGCAAATCTGCACACCTGGTGCAAAAGCTGAGACTTTTGGTGTTTTATAAGGTGTTTTGGAGGTATTAACTCATGTTAGCACTCCTTTTTCTTAAACTTGTAGTATTATTTAGCAAAAATCTCATTTTTGTGATTTTTAGTGATATTAAAGGATATTTGTGATTCACATGTTAGATTAGGGTTTTGTTAGTTGAGTTAGCTCTATTATGTGTTATTAGAGCTATTTTAGGCCAGGTTTTATTTCAGTTGCACAGAAATACCATAAAGTTCCATTTTAATGCAAAAAGTGTGGATTTTAACTTCATTTAAGGCTCTGTAGGATCTGCTACTACCCGAGATGTTTCAGAGCAAAACTAGATATTACTGTAGCATGTATGGGGGGTATAGAGTGCACACACCAAACCTGGGAGCCCACCCTCCTACCCAGGCCGCCGGAATATTCATTATGGCCGCAATTTGCGGCCAGATGGGTGAGTTGGGATTTGGGATTTCTGCCACTGGAGTCTGCTGCTATGTGGGTTATTTTGGTATATATAGTTTTACAATATCATTTCTGTATCAAAATCTGGAGGTGATTACCTATTTTCCCGTATTTTAATCTTCGCGACACGCGTGATACGTGTGTATGGGTTTTGGGTTTCTGCGTATCGCGACGCGTCGGAGTGGCTTCAAGCGCGTAATCACACGTTTTAGCGTATCGCGCACATGCGCGCTTGGTTCACGACACGAGTTACTAGTTCGGCTTTAATGTCGTGTTTGTGTGATGTCAAGCTTATGTATGATATATTGTGCAATTCTAGGTTCGCAGGCGAGTACGGAGGACGCCGCGCAGAAAGGGAAACAAGTTGTTGGCTATACCTAGCGAGAGACTACTGTGAGTAGATTTAACATCTACGGGGATATCGCCAGCATGGCGTTCTACGTCAGGGCTGATAGGACCCTATAGCTACATTTACAGACCTTGACTGTTCATGGCTACTATTTAGTGCATACTGCATTCTCTGCTATATGGATGTAAACTAGAATTGATAGAACACCGCACCATTACTAACGGTTCATGTTGCACGAGCACTATCCTGCATGTTACACACACACCGTTAGTAATTGCCATGACACTCACATTATAGAATTTCCATCGGATCATTATGTTGTAGTTCATCTTTATGTGACTTGACATGATATTCATACTTGATGCATATATCACATCGGATCATTATGTTGTAGCTCATCTTTATGTGACTTGACATGATATTCATACTTGATGCATATATCACATCGGATCATTATGTTGTAGCTCATCTTTATGTGACTTGACATGATATTCATACTTGATGCATATATCACATCGGATCATTATGTTGTAGCTAATCTTTATATGACTTGACATGATATTCATACTTGATACATATATCACATCGGATCAATATGTTGTAGCTCATCTTTATGTGACTTGACATGATATTCATACTTGATGCACATATCATATCGGATCATTGACTTGCATATTGGTTTGGATTATATGTGATTTCTGGATTTGCGAACCGTGGCTATTTCAATTATGTAATCATTTAAAAACCCGGTTCCCTTGATATGATATTTCGGTGCGTCCACCATGTGTTTCCTCGGTGCTAGAGTGATATATGTGAACCCGAATCGAGGAGCTGGTTGAGGCCGATTACAGGTACATGGTGGACCCAGTATGGTACCCCGGGGCGAGAACGGTTTCGCTGTGTAGTAGACGGTGAGCCCGGCAGAGGGACTACTACCTACCGGTGATTGGTTGGACCTGACAGTTATCCGGAGGATACTGATCAGAGTCGATAGATGGATGCGGGGTGATCCGTGCTGCTGGGGCCGAGGGCCGATACCGCAGACGGAGCCCGTGGGCTGACCCGAACTGACGGGGCCCGATGGATGAGGATTTGCGTGTCGATGCTGGACACGAGTATTTATGATATTTGGGTGCCGATGTTGGGCACTCGTGATTCTCAGAGATTTACAGGATTAGAGGGCCGATGAGAGTGCCGGCGCCTGAGTTATTTGGGGGATCTGGGTGCATTGATGGACACCGATTATATATTCCACGTTGACATTCCGTGTAGATGTTATATTGCCCATGCTCAGCATATATATTATTGTACCTCATCCTGTAGTTATATTACCTGATAGAGCACTTGCATGATTATTGCACATATTGCTTACCACATATTGATATCATCTGTTGGCACATGATAGAGTAGCGCAGTACGTGCATACTCGCGATTACCTTTATATGTTATCTCTATTCACGAGTTGGCAACTCACCCCCGTTGTGCCACAGTGTTTGCAGGTTGCCCTTCGGAGTAGTCGCGGCAGGCTGCGTTTTGCATCTTTTGACACAGATACCCCCATAGTTGATGTATTAGCTCTTTTGCTGATAAGTGGGTTTTGTGCGGTATCTGTTTATCTTTCAGTTATGTACATTGTTGTATCTAGTATTCTCCATCTACCATGTATGTATTTGACTTAGAAACAGTGTGAGGACGATGATGTACATTATTTGTTTTCTGGTGTCGAGCTCTTTGTAAGCCGTCTGTACTTGCAGTTTATTCTATCTGTGATGTTCCCACTTGTGGATCTTGATCTTCGTTACGGCGTCGTATATTGCTATCTTGGTGATTGTTTACTTAGATTTCTTAACATGTTAGTAAGTGCTTTCATTTAAAACTTATAACACTCTATACTTTCACTGGTTTGATTTCTGGGTTTTCGGTTCACTTAGTCGCGTTACGCCTGTAGACGTTACATGGTTAAGTGCCGGTCACGGGCCAAATTTTGGGTCGTGACATTTATTTGATGCAAAATTAGTTGAAAAAGAGTGGGAATGATAAGGGGCAGCAAGGGAAAGGGAAGGGCCGGCCAAGGGGGTGAGGGAGGTATTTTTGTGAAATTTTGTGAAGAAAATGCTAGGAAAAAGAGTAATAAATGCTAATAAATTCTATATGCTACATTTACACATTTTCTTTTCTTTTTAAAATAAAACTTTTTGCACTCCAAAATATATCTAGATATTTAAAAAGAAGTTTCCAAAATATTCTAGTGACAAAAAAATAATTTATTCTCAAGAGAAGAAATTTCCCGATTTACGTGCACCAAATACCGCTTAAAATAATATTTTATTTGGGAAAAATTCTATCTGAACCAAAACCTCCCAAATACCCCTAAAGTTTGTGCACAAGCTTTATTTTAGCTAAAAAAGGTGCCGGCAAGTTTATACGTACGTTTGATCGAAATCGGGTTAAAACGGAAAATACCGACAATTTTGCCCTAACACGGGAAAATTCGCAAAACGATTTCTGAAACGTTACGTGTGTAATCCGTCTTTCGTTGCAGGCTCAAAAGAAATGCGGATTGCTTGCATATCCAATAAAGTTTATCTGTGATCTGGAATGCTTATTATTGCGTGTGACGAATGTACAATATCTATATATGATAGCTATTTAGACGTCACTTATGTTTTACACCTGCGCTAGCCCA
Source organism: Agapanthus africanus (assembly GCA_030015575.1). NCBI lineage: Eukaryota > Viridiplantae > Streptophyta > Magnoliopsida > Asparagales > Amaryllidaceae > Agapanthus > Agapanthus africanus. Next base: position 110,837,581 of record JASDDO010000018.1, read on the forward strand.
GCCCCCACTCTGCCATTAGTTAAGTAACCTAACGGGTGATGACGGGACCCCGTGGCGAATGCGGATGGCATAAGAGGACGTTTTATTTTCGTTGTTATCTGTAATGATAGGTTAAAGTTGGGACGAATTATTTTTAATGCAAAGAAAAATAAAACCTAAACTGAATCGTTGGAACAATTTCAAAACCACTCGGTTTTCTTCAAAAAGCAAATTTTAAATGCGGAGCTTAAACAACTCCTTTTAATAAAGGCTATCATGGTTCCTTCGATCATATCAAGTTCATTACGTTAACGGTTTTTTGTCAAAAACCAGCCGTAACCCTCCGTCGTTTCAAATAGACAACACATCATATTCATGCTATGCTTGTTGGCCTACGTCAAGGCATAGTGGATGGTAGCAGTGTGTTTGCTTATTTGTTGCATAGATAGATGCATTAGTATAGGACAGACGTACAGCCTTGTTGGCCTACGTCAAGGGCATGTACGATGTACCTAAATTAATCAGGACAACGACGGGTAGAACTTGACTTGCGTCTTATAATTTGTTGGCCTACGTTAAGGTCATAAGAGCTTGGGGTAAAAACTTACATCAGGAGTTTTCAAACATAAAGAAAACTTGCAGATTTAGCATACCTTCTGGAGTGTGGTGACTAGAGTGGCTTCCATCTAGTACATCATGCAATGATAGTTGGATCCCGATCCCACTGATGAGTAGGATTACTCTCGGGAAACATTCTCACTTAACAATCAATGCTATAAACCAAGTAGGTGTCCAGAAAGGTGTTAGAGGGGCTACGCCTCCAGGGAAAAGAGGTTATTTAATTAAGGAACTTCGCGAAAGCGTTGGAAAACCTCCCTCGAAGTACCAACACCGGCCTGGCTGAAAGGTTAAGCAAGTATTGTGACGTGTGATTAAATCCTGACTAGTTCTTCTTTTAGGTTTTTAAGAAGGATTTGAGGGAACAGTGGGAGCCATCCTGTTTAGATATATTAATAACCAATCTAAACTTGCAAGAAGCATATGCTGAGTGTTTTCTTTTCTCTCTCTCTAGCAGCTACCATGACAGGACTAAAACTATTACTTGAAAAAAATATACTGACCGGGCAGAACTATAAAGATTGGCTAAGGAATGTCAACATTGCACTGACTTATGACAAAGTAGCATATGTTACCACCGCTGTTCCTCCCCTTATCCCAGGACCAGATTCCTCAGTTGTGGACAAGGAAGTTCGCAAAACCTGGGATCTAGACTGTGAGCGAGCTAAGTGTATCGTGCTGGCGTCCATGAACAATGAACTCCAGAAACAACATGAGAGTATGGATATTATATCCATCTTTCTCCATGTCAAGGAATTGTATGGAGAGCACTCCCGTATCGCAAGGTACGAGACCTCAAGGAAACTCTTCCAGATGAGGTTAGCTCCAGGATCGCCTGTAGGAGAGCACGTCCTCAAAATGATCAGCCTCATTGAGGAACTCGCAAACGTGGGATGCGTGCTAGAGAATGATTTATATATCGACTTTATTTTGCAGTCCCTTCCCCACACCTTCTCTCAGTTCATGCTAAGCTTCAATATGCACGAAATGGAAGCTGATCTTCCAAAGCTCCTCAACATGTTAAGAGTAGCAGAGACCTCCTTGAAAAAGGAGAAGACCCCCGTTCTGTATATTGGTCAATCATCCTCTTCTAAATCTAAAGCGAATGCTAAAGGGAAGAAGAAGATGAAAGCCACCAAACCGAAGGGTGGGGTCAAGAAGGTGCAGGGAACGGACAAGACAGGAAGGGTGAAAGCGGATATAAACGAATGCTTTATTGTCACAAGCAAGGGCACTGGAAGAAGGACTGTATAGCCTTCAAAGCCAAGGACAAGAAGCAAGCTGTCACTTCTGCTTCAGGTGTGTTCGTAATCAAAAATTGTCTTTCAGTAAACTCTACATCATGAGTACTTGATACCAGTTCTGGTTCTCACATCTGTAATTCATTACAGGATCTGAGAAATAGTAGAGTACTGGGGACAGGTGATATGACTCTCCGGATGGGCAATGGAATGCATGTAGATGCTATTGCAATAGGGGAATATAACCTAGGGTTGACTAGTGGGCACATTTTGGTGTTGTACAGCTATTTTTGTATTCCCAGTATGTTGTGTAATATTATATCAGTATCTTTGTTGTCTAATGAAGGATATAATTTTGCGCTTGAAAGAAATGTCATGAACATTCTCCTAAATCAAGAACTGATTGGGTATGGCACACTGGAAAACGGCATATACATACTTAATCAACCTCGAATTTTCAATATTCAAAACACACTTAAAAGAAAAGCTCCAGATTCAAATCAAGCCTTCCTATGGCATTGTAGACTTGGTCATATAAACGAAACAAGGTTGACTAAGTTACATAAAGATGGATATCTAGATCCGTTTGAATATTCATCCTATGCAACTTGTCAATCATGTATCAAAGGAAAAATGATCAAATCTCCGTTCACCGGACACGGAGCAAGAGCCACAGAACTCTTGGGACTTGTACACAGTGATGTATGTGGTCCAATGTCTACACATGCGCGAATCGGTCACTCCTACTTCATCACTTTTACTGATGACTTCTCTAAGTATGGACATGTGTTCTTAAAGAAACATAAATCCGAGGCCTTTGAGAAGTTTAAGGAGTATAAAAATGAAGTAGAGAAACAAACTGGTAAAAGCATCAAGACACTTTGATCTGATCGAGGTGGAGAATACTTAACTACCAGTTTCCTTGAATGCTTAAAAGAGAATGGAATTCTCTCTCAGCTTACTCCGCCTTATACACCTCAGCATAATGGTGTATCAGAAAGGAGGAATCACACGCTATTAGATATGGTGCGTTCAATGATGAGTAGTGCTGGGTTGCCACTTTCCTTCTGGGGATTTGCTCTAGAATCAGCAGCATACTTATTGAATAGAGTTCCAACTAAGTCTGTGCCTACCACTCCATATGAAATGTGGAGCGGGAAGAGACCATATCTCAAGTATATCAAGATATGGGGGTGTCCGGCATATGTTAAAAAGCATAGTCTAGACAAGCTCGAGGCACGATCGGTTTTGTGCAAGTTTATAGGATACCCCAAACATTCAAGGGGGTACATGGTCTACCACACTGAAGAACAAAAGGTGTTTGTCGCTCGCCACATTGTCTTCTTAGAAAGCGAATTTCTTGCAAAAGAAATTAGTGGGAGCGCGGTAGAGCTGGAAGAAATTCCAGAACCTCAAACTGTTGCCGAGGACTTAGTAGAACCTCAGATTTCAATAGAACATGACGAACCAACGCCACTCCGCAGATCTAGTAGGCTTTCTCATCCTCCTGAGAGATACTATGGTTTTCTTCTAGATGGGGATCGAGAGGATTGCATCATCGATGATGATGAGCCTACTAGTTTTCAGCAGGCTATCACGAGAATTGACTCGGTGAAGTGGCTGGATGCTATGAGATCCGAAATGGAATCCATGTACACCAATAAAGTATGGACTTTAGAAGTTGCTCCTCCTGGGGTGAAACCAGTTGGATGCAAATGGATCTTCAAAAAGAAGATTGGTGCACTTGGACAAGTGGATACCTACAAAGCTAGACTCGTTGCAAAAGGTTTTCGTCAAAGACCAGGATTGGACTATGATGAAACCTTTTCACCTGTAGCTATGCTTAAATCCATTCAAATCCTGCTTGCCATTGCTGCCTTCCATGACTATGAAATCTGGAAGATGGACGTTAAAACAGCTTTTCTAAATCGACATTTAGAAGAGAGTGTTTACATGGATCAACCAGAAGGTTTCTTTGACAGTGGGAGCAGCGGAAGAGTGTGCAGGTTGCTTAAATCCATCTATGGATTAAAGCAAGCATCGCGAAGTTGGAACATCTGCTTTGATGAGACAGTCAAAGAATTTGACTTTATCAAAAATGTAGATGAACCATGTATTTATAGGAAGATTGTAGAAGGAGCAGTAGTCTTCCTCGTTTTGTACGTCGACGACATACTACTGATAGGGAATGATGTCCCTATGCTACAATCAGTAAAGCTCTTCTTGTTACAGAAATTCTCCATGAAAGACTTGGGTGATGCAACCTACATTTTTGGCATTAAGATCCATCGTGATAGATCTAATAGAATGTTGGGACTTTAACAGTCCAGGTATATTGACACTATACTAAAGAGATTTAGTATGGAAGATTTCAAGCGCGGTAATATGCCCGCTTGTCATGGGATCACCCTCTCAAAAGAGATGTCTCCAAAGACTGATGAAGAGAGGGCTCGCATGGGCATTATACCCTACGCTTCGGCAGTAGGATCTATAATGTATGCGATGTTATGTATAAGACCAGATGTAGGTTACGCACTTGGTGTGGTAAGCAGGTATGAGTCTCACCCAGGTGAGAAGCATTGGATAGCGGTAAAGAACCTTCTCAAGTACCTAAGAAGGACTAAGGAGATGTTCTTTATTTACGGTAATGGAGACCTCCAGGTAGAGGCTTTTACCGACTCCGGCTTCCAAAGTGACAAAGATGATTCTAAATCCATTTCGGGTTTTGTGTTTACCCTCAATGGAGGGGCGGTATGTTGGAAGAGTTCCAAACAGGATACCATCGCAGACTCAACTATGGAGGCTGAGTATATAGCTGCTAGTGAAGCCGCAAAAGAGGCTGTCTGGATAAGGAAGTTCATCTCTGAACTTCAGGTGGTTCCATCCATTGCCAATCCAATACCTTTGTATTGTGATAACAATAGGGCTGTAGCATTAGCGAAGGAACCAAGGTCCTATCAGAAATCCAGGCATATCTTAAGGCGGCTTCACCTGATCAGGGAGATCATGGATCGTCGGGAGATCGAGATACGGAGAGTGGACACAAAAGACAACACGGCAGATCCATTCACCAAGGCCATCTCTCAAGTCCGGTTCGAGAGGCTGTTTGAGATGTTGGGCATGCGGTACGCCAGCAACTGGATCTAGTGCAGACAGTGGGTACTCATTGCGCCAATTATAGGCCATAGTGCAAGTGGGAGATTGTTGGATATATATGCCCTAGAGGCCTTCATTGTATAGGATGCTAGGGATATGTATGTACATGACAGTCTTGCTTAATATGATAGTACGCTATTTGGTTTGTCTTTATCTTAACATATGATATATTTTGCGTAGTATTCATATATATATACATGTTGATAAAGCCCATAGGGTGTTTGCCTGACTACCGGCGTTGTGATGGCAGTCATACTTGTGGGAGCTAGATAGTCAATAGGCACATCCTTAGAAGTCCCTGGTTGCAGGAGTATCGAGACTGGGCATCGATACTCCAGAGTAGACTAGTGTATACATATCTAGACCCTGAGGAGGGGCGATGGATTGGTCCCGCAGCCATTGGTAGAGTGCACCAAAGATTGTATACAAATGCTCACTGGGTGTGAGTACACCGGACAGGACTCGCCGAGAACTGACTGGATGGTATTTACACCTAACGTCAGATAGCAGTTCTCAGGTGACATGTGTGCAAATAGTCCGTTGACTTAAGGTCGTCATTTGTCTCGTATGAGTTCCTACTGTGCTTTGATTACTACCCTACCACGGTTCAAAGGAGTTGTGCAAACAGGTTTTAGTTGCGCACAGTCCCGAGCCATGTGGAGGCAGTGAGTGACTGTTAGGGATTCGTCTCTCCCGGTATAGGGAGTTGATATCGCACGGTGATCGGTTGGTCATTACCATAAGTCCCTGGCCAGGGCTGATTGAGAATTACTGATAGACTGATCAGTAGATTCTCGGATGGTAATTGAGCCATGCCGACACGACTTGTACGGTTATTAGGGGTCTGATGTTTACCACCTCCTTAGACCATACATGCGATACTCTTAGACAAACAGACCGGACTGCACGGATATTGTCACGGACAGGCTCAGTAGGAGTTCGGATGGGTTTCCTCATCGGCCTTCTTATCGACATCTACCTGGGGACCGTTACGTACAGCTAGTGCCGCTTGCGGACTGTGGTTAAACCCACTGCCAGCGTAGTAGTCATGTCTTTAGAGTCCCACACAGAGTTTTCCCAACTCCAGGCGAAACTATATAGAGGTCGTACGGTTTTACGAAAAGGGTTCGGACGAATACGTGTTTTAACGCACGTACGACATTCGGACAGTTTTTACTAGACGGCTTTGGTTTAAGCCAGATTCTAGTATTAGGTTATTGGATTTATACAGTCTAAAGTTTTTCCGTGTTTTCACGGATGGGAGGGGCGTTCTCGTAATTTCCGGGAAGCTTCTAGAAGCATGGTGACTTGAGGGTTTAGATGGCATTGTCATTAAATGATATTGTGACTCATAATGTGCGATTCATTATGTCATTAATGCATTATTAAATGCTTAATGACTCACATAATGAATCACTCATAATGCATTAATGTAGCATGATGAATAATCTCATTTTATTCATTTATTGATTTATTCATTATGCTTCATATATCAAGTGAGAAACAATTTCATTTTCATTATTCTAGTTCACCTTCTCTCTCATCATGCTCACTCTCTCTTCAAGCTCTAATCCTACCACTCATGAGTTGAGAACAAGGATTAGAATAGACTAAACATTCCATAACCTAACTCTATATGATCTAAATTCCTTTGATTAGCAACTAGAGAAACTTAGTTACCTCAAGTTAGAAGGTGAAGCTTGGATTAGGGTTCTCGGGTGGATTATCTATCACTTAGAGGAGGCCGAGGAGGACGTAGAGATCGTAAAGAAGAAGGACACGATTCACTAGGTATAATTTCTTTTCATAGTAGCTAAGAACTTCTATGGTTGTTGTTAATTATCGTTTAGCAAAGATCTTCGGTTAGTCGATGTATGCTTATAGAACAAGATCGGTTTTCATATTTTCGCCTCCCCGCAACTCGTGGGGTGTTGCACATCGACTTACACCCGGTGCTTACGGGAAGGCGGAATAGGTAAAAAACGGTTTTTTAACATAAGGTAACATGGACTAGAAATGGAGGATCTTTGCTAAACAAAAACTAACAAACTAACTACAAGTTTAGCAACTCGGTTAGAAGGTTATACCTAGGTCTTGAACTCCTTCTCTTCTTGCTCCTTGGAGTGGTGTGAACGGCTCCTCCTCGTCGTCTTCTCTTTGCCGAAGAAAGATCCACCCGAAGGCCTCTACCTTGAGCTCATACCTCAACCAAGAGGTAACTAAAGTGCTTGGCTTGCTAAACCTAGAACCCTAGAATGAGTAGAGTGATGTCTTGATCTTTTTATCTCAAGAGCTCATGGTTCTCAACACATGAGAGATGAGAGCTTTGAGAGAAAGAGGAAGAGCTCAAAAACATGAGAGAGAAAGAGCAAGAGAGAATGAGGATCTTTTTACAACCATACTCTCATATGAGAGAATTATGAAATAATAATAATTAAAAGAAATTGTGATGGTTAGTTTGGAAAGACCATGATCATTTCATATTAAATGAAATTTGCAAGAATCAAGAAGCATCTTTCATATGAAATGATGATGGTCAAAATGTCAACAAAGGTCAACCGGTTAACCAAAGTCAAAAGGTCAACATAAGTCAAATGGTCAACCTAACTGTCACGCCCCGCTTCCCAATATACGGTGAAGGGGACGCGACGAGGCCCGCTACGTATATACTCAGAAGTACATACGCTAAGCGTATCTAAGCAATATAAAATAAATACACAAGAGACAAGATATAAAAGGAATAGCAAGTTTTATTTATTAACATTCTTTTGTACAATGCATGAAAAGGAAATACAACTGAAATAAAAAGATGCCTAAACAGTGGCATAACAGGAAATGAAAATACTGAATAGAACAAGGTACAATATCTAGAGCTCGGGGTCTTCGGCAAACTGCTCCAAGTCTGCTGCAGATGGCTCGATCTCTGCTGGGTCCAAATCACCTGACGACATTCAAAGAAGAAAGAAATAGAATGTCGTCAGCGAACAGGTCGCTCGGTAAGTCCCAAAGGTGACAGGAAAGTAGAAAAGACAGAATAAGAAGATATCTTTTAAAGTTGTATACTATTGTTGTAATGTTGTGTTAACGCTGTTGTTTGTAGCTTGGTACAGAAGGATGCCAGTGTATACGAGGGGGTTCTCTATATGCTAGAGACCAGGGCAAACGGAATGTATAAGGAACCGTTAAGCCACGGTACAACAGCAACGGAATATAGGTTAGGTGTCTTAATCTGACCACCTCGTGCCACCTTTAGCACCTTCCGTACCAATCTACCCCTTAAACCCCGCGATATCTTATTTGTATTGTTATCTTGTAAGTTGTATCGATTATGGATTGAATGACTGACTGACCGAAACCATGATATCAGGAAACGATTGTAACCGTAGAGTCGGGTAAATGGAATGCTGGGAATCATGTAAAAGGAATATATATCCATGGTTCGTTTCAGTCAAGTTGTATAAATTAATAATTGTATTCACGGATTCATATGTTCATATTGAATTAGAATCTTGTAGATTATAGATTGACTTGAATCATACTCAAGTCAGATTAATTAGACTCAAACCCGAGTCAGACAATCAGAAACGTGAATCGGGGTCTTATAATTGCTAGGGTCTTAGGGTAATATATAAAACTTGAGGGGGTTTTATCTAAAAATACTCATATATAGTTTTCAAAATACACCCCAAGTATTTATTAATCGTTTTTAGAGTTGTAATGAATGTAGATTTTATATTGTGATATTTCTAGTGGAAATATCCTATTTTCATAATAAGTGGTATTTATTTGGAATATTGGAATTGTATGGTATTTTCATGTAAATTGGATGTTTTTCTTGAATTGTGGAATTGTGGAATATTATAAATATTAAAAATAGATATTTTGATATTAAATACATATATATTTATTTATTAAAAATATAAGTTTTATTTATAATAAAAATCACATTTTCTAAAGAAAAATGTATTAAAATCTTTCGAGACCGTATGCTCCGTGAGGAGGTCTGCATCTCGCTCTACTAGGCCCGTGGATGTGCGATAATCCGCACCATACCGGACGGGTTCCCCAAAATGGGTTGTAGAGGCAATTTACGCAAAAGAAATAATACATAATTCTAAATGTTCAAACATATAGTGTTTATATAAAACTGTAATTCATTATGCATATACTATAAAATTAAAATACACTACCCTGGAACATAGATAAAATTGCAGTAGTTTTTGTCTATACAGTAGATAAGAACATCAAAATAATCAACACTTATGTAATATCTAATATCTTATCATATGATATACATAAGTTAATGTATTGATCTAGAATTTAAAAATGCTATAAAAATACAGCATCGTAAATGTATAAGTCAAAATTTATAAGATAGGAGCAGATAATACTGTTTAAAGTGAACTACTATTATAGAAACATGTCAACTAAAATACTATTCACAAACGATATGACATTGTTTATTTATAAACTTATTCATGATTGAAATAATATAAATAAATCATGCCCAAATATCTTGTAATGAACATGGATACATTGCTTGTATAATACTATTACTTATAATAAATGTATGATAAGATGTGCAGCTAACAGATTTTATGACGATACACATTCAGGATTACACAGTATAAAGTTTTTAGGCAGCATTATTAACGTGGATTCATGTAATTAATTATAAGAGGATCAGTGCTGTATCAAAAGTTCCTTAAACGAGCAAAACATTAGCCATTGTTGTGATTCAAATGCTGGTCATGTAAATTAATTCAATTTAGTATTTCACATACCAATTTACAGATTACGATGAGCCAGATCAACGGTTTGGTGGAATCGTTAAAAAAAGTCAAAGAGGGAGAGAAACGGAGGAAGGAAAGGGCTTACTCGCAGTTAGGACAAGAGAACGATGGGAAATCCCATTGCGGCATTTCATCGAACACTTCCGGCGCAAAACTGAAACTTCGACGGAACGAAGATCCGGAGGCATGTATATTATCGTGGCACTCACGCGGACTTGGGATTCGCCCTGAAGCCTCGGTTAATAGTCTGGAACGCGCCAAGAAAGAGATTTAAAATCGATGGTGTGTTGCTCGTTTGATGTTGCGGCTGCTGTAGTTGCTGCTGGTGATGACGGGGTCGGGTCGGTGGTGATGATAAGGTTGCTCGGCCTAAGAAGGTGGTCGGCCGAGACAACAGGGGTTGGGTATTGGGTTTGCATGGTTCTCATTTTCATTTAATTGAAAGAAGAAGAAAAAGTGTATTATGAATGTGTGCATATAAGTATATTTAGAGAGAGGAAGGGTGATACATATAAAGTAATAGAGAGTAGAGAGAGATGTGGGTGATGGAGAGGGAGATGAAGAGAGTGGGGTTACGGGTGAGAGGGATTGAAGGAGTAGTGGGGGTTAATTGAGAGGGAATGAATTGTGGGTTAATGCATGGAAAGTGAACAGTCTAAAAAAATGAAAGAAAAAGAAAGAAGGAGAGAAGGAATAATTTAGGAGGAGTACTAATGGGCTGCAGGGAAAAATTAGTTTTGGGCTTGGGTTTGGGTAAAAAGAAAATGGGTTTGGATTTATTGGGCTGGCTAAAGGAAAAATAGAATTATAAAAGAGAATAAGAAAGGGTTAATGAATTTGGTTTTAAAATAAATGGGTGTGGGTTTTTGTTTTGGGCTAAAGAATTTGGGTATTGGAAAAATAATAGGATATGAAAATAGTTGAAGTGATTAAATAAATAATATATTTGTTAGAAAACAAAATATAACATAATATATTTGATAGAAAATGGATAATATGGAAAATACCAAAAACAATTAAATACCGCATTTTTGTTAAAGAAGGTATATGAATTTTGGGGTCGCTACATTCTACCCTCCTTAAAAATAATTTCGTTCTCGAAATTACTCTTAAGAAGTATATCGCAACAATGTAGTAGAAAAGCGAGGACGATATCTTCTTCGAGCTCCGTCGATCGATGCTTTGACTAGCTGAGCTAAGATAGCTACGAAATAAAAGTAGAAGGGTGAATTGGAGATACGGATTTAGAAGTCAAGAGGTTATAGAATTCGAAAGTGAAGTTCAAGATAAATTCAAAGAATTCGATTAAGATTCAAAAGAATATGAAATGTAAAGAATGTTTTAATTGCTGGTTCTTGTGTTATATTGCTTAGGTTGTTCACGCAGAACAGAACTGCATGATAGGGTTTCATACAGCTCTGACCTGCATGGGCCACCAACAAAACCTGTCACGCCCCGCTTCCTAATATACGGTTAAGGGGACGCGACGAGGCCCGCTACGTATATACTCAGAAGGACATACGCTAAGCGTATCTAAGCAATATAAAATAAATACACAAGAGACAAGATATAAAAGGAACAGCAACTTTTATTTTTTAATATTCTTTTGTACAATGCATGAAAAGGAAATACAACTGAAATAAAAAAATACCTAAACAGTGGCATAACAGGAAATGAAAATACTGAATAGAACAAGGTACAATATCTAGAGCTCGGGGTCTTCGGCAAACTGCTCCGAGTCTGCTGCAGATGGCTCGATCTCTGTTGGGTCCAAATCACCTGACGACATTCAAAGAAGAAAGAAATAGAATGTCGTCAGCGAACAGGTCGCTCGGTAAGTCCCAAAGGTGAGAGGAAAGTAGAAAAGGCAGAATAAGAAGATATCTTTTAAAGTTGTATACTATTGTTGTAATGTTGTGTTAACGCTGTTGTTTGTAGCTTGGTATAGAAGGATGCCAGTGTATACGAGGGGGGTCTCTATATGCTAGAGACCAGGGCAAACGGAATGTACAAGGAACCGTTAAGCCACGGTACAACAGCAACGGAATATAGGTTAGGTGTCTTAATCTGACCACCTCGTGCCACCTTTAACACCTTCTGTACCAATCTACCCCTTAAACCTCGCGATATCTTATTTGTATTGTTATCTTGTAAATTGTATCGATTGTAGATTGAATGACTGACTGACCGAAACCATAATATCAGGAAACGGTTGTAACCGTAGAGTCAGGTAAATGGAATACTGGGAATCATGTAAAAGGAATATATATCCATGGTTCGGTTCAGTCAAGTTGTATAAATTAATAATTGTATTCATGGATTCATGCGTTCATATTGAATTGGAATCTTGTAGATTATAGATTGACTTGAATCATATTCAAATCAGATTAATCAGACTCAAACCCGAGTCAGACAATCAGAAACGTAAATCGGGGTCTTATAATTGCTAGGGTCCTTAGCGTAATTCATAAAACTTGAGGGGGTTCTATGTAAAAATACTCTTATATAGTTTTCAAAATACACCCCAAGTATTTATTAATCTTCTTTAGAGTTGTAATGAATGTAGATTTTATATTGTGATATTTCTAGTAGAAATATCCTATTTTCATAATAAGTGATATTTATTTGGAATATTGGAATTGTATGGTATTTTCATGTAAATTGGATGTTTTTCTTGAATTGTGGAATTGTGGAATATTATAAATATTAAAAATAGATATTTTGATATTAAATACATATATATTTATTTATTAAAAATATAAGTTTTATTTATAATAAAAATCACATTTTCTAAAGAAAAATGTATTAAAATCTTTCAAGATTGTATGCTCCGTGAGGAGGTCTGCATCTCGCTCTACTAGGCCCGTGGATGTGCAAAAATCCGCACCATACCGGACGGGTTCCCCAAAATGGGTTGTAGAGGCAATTTACGCAAAAGAAATAATACATAATTCTAAATGTTCAAACATATAGTGTTTATATAAAACTGTAATTCATTATGCATATACTATAAAATTAAAATACACTACCCTGGAACATAGATAAAATTGCAGTAGTTTTTGTCTATACATTAGATAAGAACATCAAAATAATCAACACTTATGTAATATCTAATATCTTATCATATGATATACATAAGTTAATGTATTGATCTAGAATTTAAAAATGCTATAAAAATACAGCATCGTAAATGTATAAGTCAAAATTTATAAGACATGAGCAGATAATACTGTTTAAAGTGAACTACTATTATAGAAACATGTCAACTAAAATACTATTCACAAATGATATGACATTGTTTATTTATAAACTTATTCATGATTGAAATAATATAAATAAATCATGCCCAAATATCTTGTAATGAACATGGATACATTGCTTGTATAATACTAATACTTATAATAAATGTATGATAAGATGTGCAGCTAACAGATTTTATGACGATACACATTCAGGATTACACAGTATAAAGTTTTTAGGCAGCATTATTAACGTGGATTCATGTAATTAATTATAAGAGGATCAGTGCTGTATCAAAAGTTCCTTAAACGAGCAAAACATTAGTCATTGTTGTGATTCAAATGCTGGTCATGTAAATTAATCCAATTTAGTATTTCACATACCAATTTACAGATTACGATGAGCCAGATCAACGGTTTGGTGGAATCGTTAAAAAAAGTCAAAGAGGGAGTGAAACAGAGGACGGAAAGGACTTACTCGCGGTTAGGACAAGATAACGATGGGAAATCCCATTGCGGCATTTCATCGAACACTTCCGGCGCAAAACTGAAACTTCGACGGAACGAAGATCCGGAGGCATGTATTTTATCGTGGCACTCACGCGGACTTGGGATTTGCCCTGAAGCCTCGGTTAATAGTCTGGAACGCGCCGAGAAAGAGATTGAAAATCGATGGTGTGTTGCTCGTTTGATGTTGCGGCTGGTGTAGTTGCTGCTGGTGATGATGGGGTCGGGTCGGTGGTGATGATGAGGTTGCTCGGCCAAAGAAGGTGGTCGGCCGAGACAACAGGGGTTGGGTATTAGGTTTGCATGGTTCTCATTTTCATTTAAATGAAAGAAGAAGAAAAAGTGTATTATGAATGTGTGCATATAACTATATTTAGAGAGAGGAAGGGTGATACATATAAAGTAATAGAGAGTAGAGAGAGATGTGGGTGATGGAGAGGGAGATGAAGAGTGTGGGGTTACGGGTGAGAGGGATTGAAGGAGTAGTGGGGGTTAATTGAGAGGGAATGAATTGTGGGTTAATGCATGGGAAGTGAACAGTCTAAAAAAAATGAAAGAAAAAGAAATAAGGAGAGAAGGAATAATTTAGGAGGAGTACTAATGGGCTGCAGGGAAAAATTAGTTTTGGGCTTGGGTTTGGGTAAAAAGGAAATGGGTTTGGATTTATTGGGCTAGCTAAAGGAAAAATAGAATTATAAAAGAGAATAAGAAAGGGTTAATGAATTTGGTTTTAAAATAAATGGGTGTGGGTTTTTGTTTTGGGCTAAAGAATTTGGGTATTGGAAAAATAATAGGATATGAAAATAGTTGAAGTGATTAAATAAATAATATATTTGTTAGAGAACAAAATATAACATAATATATTTGATAGAAAATGGATAATATGGAAAATACCAAAAACAATTAAATACCGCATTTTTTTTAAAGAAGGTATAGGAATTTTGGGATCGCTACACTAACCATGGCACAATTATCTTTAATTAATATCAATAATCATATTTCTCATTCTCGTTAGGGTTTGGAAAAAGTCAACGGTCAACAACCCTAATGAGAATCCTCTGCCTCTTTCAACTGTGCATACACACCCGCATCCGTGTTCCGAGGAACACGAATACAATGAGACAAAACCAATTCCAAAACAAATACTAGGATCTGGCTTAAACCAAAGCCCGCTAGTAATAATTGCCCGAACACCAAACGTGCACAAGTGCGCGGATGTGAACGAACCCCGTCGCAAAACCATGCGACCTCTACTCTGTTTTGCCAATAGGCGAATAACCCTCTGTGTGGGACTCTAAAGACTTGACTCTACGCTGGCAGTGGGTTTAACCATAGGCCGCAAGCGGTACTAGCTGTACGTAACGGTCCCCAGGTAGATGCCGATAAGAAGACTGATGAGGTGAACCCATCCGAACACCAACTGAGCCTGAATGTGACAATCTCCGCACAGTCCGGTCTGTTCTCCTAAGAGTTTCGCATGGAGGGCCTAGGGGGGCGGTAAACGTCAGTCCCCTAATAGCGGTACAATTCAAGTCGGAGTGTAGCCCAGAAGACCCTGAGATAACACTGGAAACGCTACCAGTATATCTCGCTTTCCCTAGCCAGGGACTTTGTGTAATGGCTCTCCTAGACACAGCGCGATATCAACCCCCAATACCGGGAGAGACGAATCCTGTCTAACCGTCACTGCCTCCAAGTGCTTCGGGACTGCACCTAACTGCTACCTGTTTGCACGACTCATTTGAGCCGTGGTAGGGTAGCAATCTAAGAACAGTGGGAACATACTCAAGGCGAAGTGACAGTGTCAAGTCAATGGACTAAACTGTACTCATGTCACCTAGGAACTGATAACTGACGATAGGTATGTTAGTTATGTGTATGCCCTAGAGGCCATTACTGTACATATGATGTATATTGTAATGGATGCTTAGACATATATAGGGAGGACTTTCTTGCTCGACATGATAGTATGCTATCTGGTTGTACTTTATCTTAACATGTACTCTGATTGTCTCTATGTTACATGTTGATAAAGCCCTTAGGATGAGTACTTGACTATCAGGACTATGATGCGAATCATACTACTGGGGACAGTGTTGTCGCCAAGTACATCTTTCAAATGTTCCTAGTCGTGGATGTATCGATACGGGGCATCAATATACCAGAGTAGATTAGCGTATGCGCTTCTTGACCAATATGATGGACGATGGATGATCCCATATCCATTAGTGTTTGACATCAGAGAAGGTATACGGGTACTCAGTGGAGACTGGGTACACTGGACGGACTCGCCGAGAACTCCCAGATGGTATTATACCTCACGTCAGATGGCAGTTCTCTGGTGACACTATACAGAGTAGTCTGTAGACCCGAGATCGTCATAGAGTCTTGTGTGATTCCCACTGTGCTTTGATTTCCATCATACCACGTCCAAGAGGGCGTGCAAAAAGGTGGCTTTTGGGTACATTCCCGAATCACATGGAGGCAATGAGCGATAGGAGGGGATTCGTCTCTCCCGGTATAGGGAGTTGATGTTGCGCTGTGTTCGATTGGCTATAACTGGAAATCCCTGGCCAGGGTTGCTGAGATTTACTGGTAAGAGTTATCAGTAGTTTCTCGAACTGTTATAGACCTCATATCGACACGACTTATCAAGCTACTGGGATATGACGTTTACCACCCCTAGGCGAGAGATGCGACATATCAGACGAAGAGACCGGACTGTATGAGAGTGTTACTGACTAGATTCGTAGGAGAAAGTACAGGCTTGCTTGTTG
The DNA here is from genome assembly GCA_030015575.1 of Agapanthus africanus. Classification (NCBI taxonomy): domain Eukaryota; kingdom Viridiplantae; phylum Streptophyta; class Magnoliopsida; order Asparagales; family Amaryllidaceae; genus Agapanthus; species Agapanthus africanus. The sequence goes on from JASDDO010000018.1 coordinate 110,853,891, forward strand.
ATCTTCTGATCGCTCAATACCTGGGTGGATGTTACGTTTAGCTGACCGCTTGCAGCTTGTGGGTGTTTTATATGATCATCACCTACTGCCGGCGTAATGATGATTCTTTAGAGTCCTACACAGAGGTTTCTTGGCTTAGGAAAAACGGAGTAGGAGCACATATATGATATGTGCGGGACCGAGAACAATACGAGTATGTGATACCGTATTAGATTCTCGCGATATGAGATATCGGCCGGGTATATGAGATATAGCCGGGTCATCGGATCAAGTGTTGATTCGATGAACTGATACAAATTATATTAGTCGGTTATTTATGAAATAGCCGGATTATCGGATCAAGTGTCGATTCGATAATTTAATGTATAATTATATATTTGATATATTAAATTACATTAATTGATATAAGCTCACTAAAAGATTCTTTTTCTCACTCGGGTAATACATTGATATATATATGCGATATATGTTAATTGTATTATTTTATTTTGTTACAATAAATATTGTATATGTGATATATAATATTGTAACATGTTAGGGTTATTAATGCAACATATTTAGTGGAGATTAAACGAGGTTAGGGTTTGATTTGGGTTAAACTTTTCTAGAAGCTTCTAGAAGCTTTTATTTTGTTTCTTGCAAAGATATTTAGTTTAGATATTTTGCAAGATATTCTTTAACCCAACCCAAACTCTTAACCCTAGTAAACTCTCTACAATGGTTAAGTCTTCTCACTTGAACCATGGTTGCATTTCTAACCTCACACCACTTTTCATTATTCATCACAAAAGGATTACTATTCTTCTTCTTCTTCCTTGAGCTTTGAAAAAGCTTTCTAGGTTTTCATTTTGTGATGAATTAGAGTGAGAATTTGAAAATAAATGAGAGCTAAAATCCTAATTCATCATCCTAATCTATCCTAGCCATTTAGATTAGAGTGTCCACTTCATTTAGTGAGTGAGAGCTTATGTTAAAGAAACTTCAAGGTAGATCATCTTAGTTATCGAAGATCGGAAGCAGGCTTGCATCTTTCTCTTCGTGGAGCTTTTCGAGAGTCCGGATACTCGATGATCGCAGCGAAGGGACCTCAACACAAAGCTTTAGAAGTGAAGGACCAGACTACAAAGGTTGTAATCCCAAACTCTTAGTGTTAAAGTGTTTAACATGCTTTGTTTCGCCTAATCTCTAATTTAAAGATCTTGGTTAGGTTTGTTCGGCACGTCTAAATTTTAAATCAGGCATGGTTGATGCCTTATAGACCCTTGTGAGAGTGCCTAGTAACCCTGCAGTGGTATCAGAGCCATGCTAGAGCTTTAGGCGAAGTCTGGGCAAAGTTTAAAGTCCGATCGAACCCCGAAACCCCGACACGAACCCCTTCTCTGGAAATTTTTCAAAATTTGACATTTTTCATATTAAAAATACTCAAAAAAATCAGCAGGGAATTATAAGAATTTTTGTGAAAAACGAGCCCATAATTCCTTCAATGCGCTGCAGAACCGCGGCAATACCCCTGCTTGCGCAGCGGTTCCGCGGCCGTACAGTGCGATTAGGGTTTATTTTTTCACAGTAACTTCCATACCAATTTCCTGATGCTTCTGGGATTTTTTAATTATACTCAAGTGTTTAGTTTTCTGGGATGAATTGGGGACTCATTGATTCGATCGGATAATTTAACTTCGTTTAAGTTTTTCCGGGTAATTTTTAGAACGTGTTAAAAAGTTCGAACGGATATCAATAACTCACTTTTTCCCCTGTCGGAATTTTTTTCAAAAGTTGGATTTTTCCGTAGTTTAAGAATGTTCTAAGTCGTGCAAGTAACGCGGTGGACCCTCTAGAAGAACACAAAGCTTAACTCGATTATTTGACCGTCTTGAACTGCCTCTAAACCTTAGGGTTTGGGGCAGTACGGCGTTGCTACATGTGAAGCGTTGGCTTGACCCTTCTACGGCTGGACCATTGGTACTGTGGCATGTGATGGATATTTTTTGAACTCCGCTCAAGTGTTGAGCTATTTGTGAAATCTTGGGTGTTTGATTATTCGATCGGAAAGTTTAACACTGTCCTTTTATCTGGAATGTGATACAATATTTGGAATCCACAAGTAGTTATGAGATAACTAATTTGAATGTTATAAATCTAGCAGTTCAGTCTCATTTGATCGGTTGCCACGGGATTTTGATGTGATCAAAAGTCCGTCGCAATCACATAGTGTACACGGATACTCACCGGGTAAACTTAATAGACAGCCACGCCCCATAGCCCCGACCAAGTGACTGTAGGAGAACCCCGTCGCCAAAAGCATCCGTTCGGGTGCTCACGGCAGCGGTGTTCCGCCTTAGTGCACTTCGTCGACGGCATCGGGGGTGCGGCCGTCTGCTAAAGTTTGCGACGAGCATACGATCAGGATGTCGGGAATCTTGTTGAATTGCCAGACTTGATATTGAAAAGAGTTTTCGATAATAAGACTAAAATGTGGGGTTTATAATTGTTAGGCATGCGATGTTTAAGGAATTCATTTGGTTAGGCATGAGATGTCTAAGGAGGTTGCGGATTCCAACTGTTGTAGTTTTACACTTTCTTTTCTGTGACCGTAAGCGTAGTATGTGGTGTATCGCCGGTTTCGTTGCTATACATCAACCACAATCGGGATACGCATACTTGCTTACGTTGATGATATGGGATATTATGTGTTGCTGTGATATGTTATATTGGATCGTCGCTTTCTGAATAGCCGGGGGTTTTATGTAAGATGAGAGTTTTTTCTTTTTCATTCATGTAAAATTCATTTGTATGTAATATTCTTTTATTGGGGCACTTCCGGGCTGAGGATGATGTCACCGTTGTATATTATTTACTTTTCCGCATTAGGTAGACCCAAGGCGGGGAGCACAAGTAACCGGGTTCTAGGGTGCAGTGGGAGACCATCTCGAGGAGTCGAGACCGGGTCTCCTAACCCTAGAATTGGCAGTGTTGCTTGCCGCTCTCGTAGGGGTCTAGGGATGTGGGTTTGACTATTTATCGCGACCGTGGAATCCGTGTTTTATACAGGCTCGTATTTAAAACACGGACCTCCTAGTATATCCAATATTTCATATATGTTTCTTCTGCTGCAATGTTCTGTGATGAGATCATATTACTGACTGAGACGAATGTTTATATTATATATGAGATATATGTTATGTTGCAGATTTCGTTTCAAATGTGATGCTTGTGAAGCATAATAAAATGGGACTTCATTAATGAGATTAATGAAACTAAAAGAAACCTAAAGATATTGTAGAAACTTATTTAAAAAAAACTGGTAGCTATAGTTCTTGCTTTGCATAGCGGTGTTCCTTGTAGAATATCCAACACCTTATTCGATAAGGAAAGAGCATAGATCTCTTCACCGGGAGTGACCTCTTTAGCGAAACTAGCAGATGCTACAAACTCGGTTTGTCTTTTGATTGTTTCTATAGTTTTTTATTTGCATAGTGGTATTTGTGAAATATCCTGCACCTTATTCGGTAAGGAAAGAGCCGACGATCCCTTCACCGGGAGTGACCTCTTTAGAAAAACTAGAAAAGGCCTCAAAAACATTCCTTTTAAAAATCACTCGATTCTACAACGATATCAAGTTCAATACACAAAGGGTTTTCTTAAAAACCTGTCATAGCCCTCCGTCATTTCAGATAAGTACTTCATAGTATTCGTGCTGCGTTTGTTGGCCTGTGTCAAGGCGTAGTGTGCGGTAGCTATTTATTCTTATCTGCAAACGCATATGATGCGATTGAGTTAGGATAGTCGTATGACTTTGTTGGCCTGCGTCAAGGGTCGTGCGGGTGGGTTTAATTCAATCGGGAAATGTACGGGTTGAACTTGACTAGAGGACTATGGTTTGTTGGCATGCGTCAAGGTCATAGGATGCTAGGGGTAAAATATTTATTGGGAATTTCAAGAGTTGAAATTTGCAATGAGATTGCATACCTTCTATGAGATAGTTGGATCCCGATACCCGCTGCGAGTAAGAGTTACTCCTGGAAAAGTTTTACACATTATAATTAGCCGATCAAGTAGGTGTCTAGAAAGGTGTTAACGGGGTTACACTCCTGGGAAGACGAGATTTATTTTAATTAGGTCCGTGCGAAAGCACGGGGAACCTCCCTCAAAGTACCGGCACTGGCCTGGCTGAAAGATTGGCGAACTTGTAGGGTGTAATTAATCTTGGCTAGTCTTTCCTTTTAGGGTTTGAAGGAAGATTTGACTAAAAAAGTGAGAGACATCCTGATTAGATAAATTGATAACCAATCTAATCTTGTAAAAGCGCACGCTGAGTGTTTTCTTCTCTCTCTCTCCTGGTTACAACTATGTCAAGCCTTAATCAAGATAATAATACGGATGTATTGACCGAACCCACTTGTTATACTGCGCTAGGGAACGTTTGTCCCGCTCCAACTTATAATTGTTATAAGACAGAGCAGGAAATAGGGGATTGCCAGAATTCCCGTGCCGCCCAAACGAAGAAAGTGCATGCTGATGCATCTTCTTCGGGTGTGTTCATTATAGAGAACTGTTTCTCAGTATCCTTTACGTCCTGAGTACGAGATACCGGATCAGGATCCCGCAAATGTAATTTGTTACATGGGCTACAGATAGGTAGAGAACAGAAAACGGGTGATAAGTTTCAAGAGTTGGAAATGATGCAAGTGTTGCAGCCAAGACTGTTGGCAGTTATCACCCTGTATTACCAGAATACATTGATTCTGAACGAATGTTATTAGATACCGAACCTGATATACAACATCATATCAGTCTCTTTATTATTAAAGAAAAGATATAATTTTGTATAGTTGGATAATGTTTTGAATATTTCCTATATCAAGAGTTGATCGGTTCAGGCACATTATCTAAAAACATAGACGTTCTAAATCAAACCACAGTTCTTAACGTACAGAACACACACATGAGAAAGAGTTCAGAAATGAACGAATCCTTCTTGAGGCATTGTAGACTAGGTCATATCAATGCGACCCGACTAGCTGAAGTTACATAAAGATGCATATTTAAATAAGTTTGCATTTACATCTTGTAAAACTTGCCAGTCATGTCACAAAGATAAGATGACCACAGCTCCGTTTATTGGAAACGGAGAAAGAGTTAGTGACCTCTTGGGATTGATACATGCTGATGTATGAAGGTCCCCTGTCTACACATGTCAGGACCGGTTCTTTGTACTTCATAACATTCACTGATGATCTCTCAAGATTCAGACATGTGTTCCTGTTGAAACAAAAGTCCAAAACTTTTGAGATAATCAAAGAATATAAGTTAGAAGTAGAGAACCAAAAATGGGTATAAGTATTATGTCCTTTGATGAGATCAAGGAGGAGAATACTTGAGCACGGAACTCCTGAACTATTCTAAAGGAGAATGAGATTCTCTCTCAACATTACTCCTCCATATACACCACAGCACGTAGGTGTATCGGGGTGGAGCCATCACACCCTATGTGATATGGTGTGCTCTATGATGAGTAATACTGAGTTTCCTATTTCCTTTTGGGAGTTATGCACTTGTGAAGCTGCATACCTATTGAATAGGGTTCCAATCAAATCAGTTGCCTACCACTTCATATGTGATATGGAATGTGAAGAGCCCATATCTTAAGTAAGTTAAGATTTGGGTTGTCCGACCTATGTCTAAATGCAAAATCCGGACAAGCTCGAGGCAAAGTCAGTTCTGTGGAAGTTTGTTGGATATCCCAAGCATTCGCAAGGGAATATCTTGTGCCAAACCGAGGAACAAAAGGTGTTTTGTTTCTCAACATGCCACCTTTGTGAAAGGGAATTTCTTATGAAGAAATTAGTGGTCATGAGGTAGATTGGAAATAGTTCCAGCTATACAAACTGCAACTGATGATTTGGTAGAACCAAAGGATTCAATAGTTTCCAACGAACCTCAGCCTCTCCGCTGATCTAGTAGGGTTCCTCACCCACCTGAGAGATACTTCGGTTTTCTCTATGACAGTGGGAGCGAGGATTGAATCATGAGATGATGACCCAACTAGTTTCGAGCTGGCCATCAGGAGTGGGACTCTGTAAGAAGGACTGGGTGCTTACCGATCTGAGATGGAATCCTTATACACCAACAAAGTATGGACTTTAGTTGCTTTATCTGAAGGGTTAAATTCCCATCAGGAGCAAGTATATCTTGAGAAGATTACTTAGTGTACATGGAAAAGTTGAGACTTTCAAAGCTATGCTTAAGTCCATCCAGACCCTACTTGCCACGGCTACATACCATGACTACGATATCTGGCGGTTGGGTGTCATGACTGCTTTTCTAAATGTTGATTTGGAAGGGAGCGTCTATAAGTACACAGCTAGAGGGCTTCATAGACAGTGGGAGCAGCAGAAACGTGTGCAAGATGTTTTATGTGATAAAGCAGGCATCGCGGAGCTGGAACGTCTGTTTTGATATGGAAGTCAAAGAGTTTGACTTCATCAAAATGGTAAATGAACCTTGTATATACAAAAAGCTAGTAGAGAGTATGGTGGTGATCCTCGTAGAGTACGTGGATGACATACTCTTGATAGGGAAGGAGTTTCCTATACTACGCTCGGTTAATCTCCGCTTATCACAAGGATTCTCCGTATAGGATCAAGGTGATACCTCCTAAATCCTGGGTTTTGGATCTATGAGATAGATCTAATTAGTTGTTAGGATTCTCACTAGTTGTAGTGAGATGGTATCAATCGATCCTGAGGAGAATCACTGGAAAGGTTCCAGGGTGATAAGGACGACTGAATGTCAGTCGCAGGCATTGTCTTTACCCTCAGTGGAGGGACGGTATGTTGGAAGAGTTCCAATCTAGATACCGTGACTTACTAGACGATTAAAGGCAAGATACATCGTTACCAAGGATGCTACCAAAGAAGCAGTCTGGATATAGATACTAGATCATGAGATGAACTTCGTTCCTACCATTATTTGACAATGGAGATGTGGCTTATGCCAAGGAACCCCCGTCCCATCTGAAATCCAGATATAATTCTTAGGCAGTATCACCTGATCATGGAGATGGTTGATCTTCAGGGAGATCGAGGTTAGGAGAGTAGAAACAGAGGACAACAGCGCGAATCCACTCGCATAGGCCTTTTTTCCAGTAGAGACTTTTATGGGATGGTTGAGTATGAGATACTTCAACCACAGCTAAATGTTGGTTATGTGATACCACAACAGATGGCCCTAGTGCAAGTGGGAGATTGTTAGTTATATGTATGCCCTAGAGGCCATTACTGTACATATGATGTATATTGTAATGGATGCTTGGACATATATGGGGAGGACTTTCTTGCTCGACATGATAGTATGCTATCTGGTTGTACTTTATCTTATAATGTACTCTGATTGTCTCTATGTTACATGTTGATAAAGCCCTTAGGATGAGTACTTGACTACCAGAACTATGATGCGTATCATACTAGTGGGGACAGTGTAGTCACCAAGTACATCCTTCAAATGTTCCTAGTCGTGGGTGTATCGAGACAGGGCATCGATATACCAGAGTAGACTAGCGTATGCGCTTCTTGACCCATATGATGGGCGATGGATGATCCCATATACATTGGTGTTTGAAATCAGAGAAGGTATACGGGTGCTTAGTGGAGACTGGGTACACTGGACGGACTCGCCGAGAACTCCCAGATGGTATTATACCTCACGTCAGATGGCAGTTCTCTAGTGACACTGGTACAGAGTAGTCTGTAGACCCAAGATCATCATAGAGACTTGTGTGATTCCCACTGTGCTTTGATTTCCATCATACCACGTCCAAGAGGGCGTGCAAAAAGGTGGCTTTTGGGTACAGTCCCGAATCACATGGAGGCAAAGAGCGATAGGAGGGGATTCGTCTCTTCCGGTATAGGGAGTTGATGTTGCGCTGTGTTTGATTGGCTATAACTGGAAATCCCTGGCCAGGGTTGCTGAGATTTACTGGTAAGTGTTATCAGTAGTTTCTCGAACTGTTATAGACCTCATATCGACACGACTTATCAAGCTACTGGGATCTGACGTTTACCACCCCTAGGCGAGAGATGCGACATATCAGACGAAGAGACCGGACTGTACGAGAGTGTTACTGACTAGATTCGTAGGAGAAAGTACAGGCTTGCTTGTTGATCTTCTGATCGCTCAATACCTGGATGGCTGTTACGTTTAGCTGACCGCTTGCAGCTTATGGGTGTTTGATATGATCATCACCTACTGCCGGCGTATTGACGATTCTTTAGAGTCCTACACAGAGATTTCTTGGCTCAGGCAAAACGGAGTAGGAGCACATATATGATATGTGCGGGACCGAGAACAATACGAGTATGTGATACCGTATTAGATTCTCGCGATATGAGATATCGGCCGGGTATATGAGATATAGCCGGGTCATCGGATCAAGTGTTGATTCGATGAACTGATACAGATTATATTAGTCGGTTATTTATGAAATAGCCGGATTATCAGATCAAGTGTTGATTCGATAATTTAATGTATAATTATATATTTGATATATTAAATTACAATAACTGATATAATCTCACTAAAAGATTCTTTTTCTCACTCGGGTAATACATTGATATATATGTGATATATGTTAATTGTATTATTTTATTTTGTTACAATAAATATTGTATATGTGATATATAATATTGTAACATGTTAGGGTTATTAATGCAACATGTTTAGTGGAGATTAAACGAGGTTAGGGTTTGATTTGGGTTAAACTTTTCTAGAAGCTTCTAGAAACTTTTATTTTGTTTCTTGCAAAGATATTTAGTTTAGATATTTTGCAAGATATTCTTTAACCCAACCCAAACCCTTAACCCTAGTAAACTCTCTACAATGGTTAAGTCTTCTCACTTGAACCATGGTTGCATTTCTAACCTCACACCACTTTTCATTGTTCATCACAAAAGGATTACTATTCTACTTCTTCTTCCTTGAGCTTGAAAAAGCTTTCTAGGTTTTCATTTTGTGATGAATTAGAGTGAGAATTTGATAATAAATGAGAGCTAAAATCCTACTTCGTCATCCTAATCTATCCTAGCCATTTAGATTAGGGTGTTCACTTCATTTAGTGAGTGAGAGCTTATGTTAAAGAAACTTCAAGGTAGATCATCTTAGTTATCGAAGATCGGAAGCAAGCTTGCATCTTTCTCTTCGTGGAGCTTTTCGAGAGTCCGGATACTCGATGGTCGCAGCGAAGGGACCTCAACACGAAGCTTTAGAAGTGAAAGACCGGACTACAAAGGTTGTAATCCCAAACTCTTAGTGTTAAAGTGTTTAACATACTTTGTTTCGCCTAATCTCAAGTTTAAAGATCTTGGTTAGGGTTGTTCGGCACGTATAAATTTTAAATCGGGCATGGTTGATGTCTTATAGACCCTTGTAAGAGTGCCTGGTAACCCTGCAAGGTATAGTACCAACCAACAGTTCCCGACGAGTCCTGTCCAGTATACTCGTAACCTAACGAGCACCCGCATACTATCTCAAGTACGACGTACTAATGGCTGTGGGACAGACTATCTCCCCTGCTGGGATGAGAAGCGCATACGCTAGTGTACTCCGGAGTTTCGATGCCCCGTCTTGATAATCCTATGACTAGGGACCTGTATAAGGATGTGCTTCTAGATTACCCAGCCCCCACTAGTGTGACTGCCATCACAATAGTGGTAATCAAGCAAAGATCCTAAGGGCTCCACTAATATGTATAGGCGATATGCTAAAAGAAACACATGCACATATTAAAGTAGAAAAAAACCAAGTAGCATACTACCATTTTGAGAAAGATTGTCTATACAACTGTGAATATCCCAAGCTTCCATTAAGTAATATACAAACTAGTATGTTACAGTAATGGCCTCTAGGGCATATACACTAACATATATAACAATACAAGACAATACAATATAAACAATACAATCAAGACATCGCGGGTTTTATAAGGGGTAGATTGGTACGGAAGGTGTTAGAAGTGGCACGAGACTGCAACCATAAGACACCTAACCTGAATCTCCATTGCCGTTGTACCGTGGCTGAACGGTTCTTTGTACTCTATATACCTTAGTCTCCGGGATAGTGAGACTCCTCTCGTATACACTGGCCTCTTCTGTACCAAGCTACAAACAACAGCGTTAACAATATAATATAACTTTAAAAGTTACATTCTCTTTCTGTCTATTCTGTCTCTACTTACCCTTAGGACTTACCGAGCGATTTGTTCGCTGACGACATTCTTTTTCTTCTTCTTCGGAATGTCGTCAGGTGATTCAGACTCACTGGAGATCGAGCCCAGCAGCAAAGACTTTGATCAGTTTACTGAAGAACCGGAGTTTTAGATTCACTTGTACATTACATTTCATTTTCATTTCTGTTATGCCATTGTTTAGGCATTGCTTTCATTCCATGTATTTCCATTTCAGTTGTATTGTAAAAAAAGAATGTTAATAAATAAAGTTGCTGGTATTTTATATCTTGTCTCTTATGTATATTTCATTTTATATTGCTTAGATACGCGTAGATTATTTACTTCTGAGTAAATACGTAGCGGGCCCGTTGCGTCCTTTGCCCGTACACTGGGAAGCGGGGCGTGACAGATTTTGTTGGTGGCCCATGCAGGTCAGCTCTGCGTGGACAACCTAAGCAATATAACACAAGAACCAGCGACTGAAAACATTCTTTACAATTCATATTCCTTGAATCTTATCATTTCATATATTTTGAATCTGTCCTAACCCAAATTTTTCTTTCAAGGTTATGGATTCCCCAAACAACACCAGCACCAACTTCAACAACACTCCACCTCCACTAGTGATTACACCTGTTGTAGCTGCTCCGATCAACGAGAATACGGTTTTGCTTGAGGCGATCCGCAGACTTCTGGAGGGACAGCAGCAGCAGACTGCTATCCTGATAAACCGACCAGAGGCAGAAACACCTGGGTGAAGCAATTCAGGGCCTTACACCCCAAGCAGTTCGCAGGAAAAGGGAGCCCTCTAAAATCTGAGGAATGGGCTCATAGTATTGAAGATGACCTGGCAGCAGCACAAGTGCCAGAGATAGCTTGGGTTCGTGTTGCGATGTTGCAGCTCACGGAAAATGCACGGGTTTGGTGGAAGGCGGAAGAAAGCCATCTCACCCAGCCGATCGAATAGAGGACTTTCCGCGATATGTTTGACGCAAAGTACTTCCCCGAGACTGCCAAATTTGATATTGAACAACAGTTCATTCACTTTCAACAGGGTTCAATGTGTACCAAATCAGTGGATGAGTATGATGCTGGGTTTACCATGCTCATTCGATTTGCGGCACACCTGATACCGATGGATGAGATCAAAGCCCGATGATTCCAACAAGGGTTAGATCCGGAGATCCAGGCTACGTTAGCCACAGGGGATTTCCCGACTCATGAATTGGCTTTGAAAGATGCCTGCCGATATAAGGCTTTGGTAAAGAGGAAAGGCAGACCTCAGTCTGCCGGGATGAAGCGTCTTGCCAACCAGATGGCAGGAGGAGCCTCTTCAAGGCCACCTTTTATGCCAAGGAGAACGGGAGTACCAAACAACTGGCCCAACCCAGCATTTTGCACATACTGCAGGAGAGATGGACATCTAATGAAAGATTGCCGGCGAGCAAATTGCTTTTGCTTAGACTGCAGCTCAGCTACTTATGCTATTGGGTCTTATCCTCATAGACAAAAACCATATGCTGCACCCAGGTCTTATCCGAGACTTGCACTACCTGCTCCACCTCCTCGTGGACTGACTGCACCTCCTCCCCGTCAGTTCCATCAAGCTCAAAGGAACCCACCTCAAGGACCAAGGAACGGACAGAGGAATGCTCCTCCAGCAAAGAGGAATGTGCCGAGGCGACAGGCTTTCACGATGACTGTGGAAGAGGCTGAAGCCACCGGCCAAGTCATTACTGGTAATACTTCCCTTTCAAATTCTCTTTCAGTTCATAGACTTACCTATATATCTCTTCTCTTATAGCTAAAACATATCCCACATAACTTAGGTACAATCTTAGTAGCCTCACTTCCTGCACTCGCACTATTCGATACTGGAGCATCTCATTGCATTATGTCGCAACGGTTCGTTCGAACACATGTGATTCCAGTCACACCGCTTGTATCCAGCTGGAATGTCAGTTCAGGAAATGTCATTCTAAAGGCAACAATGGGATACAACCTATGTCTAATGGTCATCTGCAGCAGAGAATTCTACACTAACTTCAAGGTACTGGACATACCGAACTTCGACGTTGTCTTGGGTATGGATTGGCTCGGAACATTTTATGCTACCATTGACCGTCGTCAAAGGAGGGTAGTATTCGAGATTCCAGAGAATCCTGTTTCCTATTTCAAAAGTGGAGACCGTACCCCAGAGCCAAGTACATACAAGGCGAAACCAAAGAAGGCAGTGATTGTGGCAATTCAAGCGGAGGAAGGATCAAAGCCAGAAGTAGTTCGAGAGTTCAAAGATGTGTTTCCTGACGATATATCAGGTTTGCCTCCCGATCAAGCTCTTGAGTTCGTATTGATTTAGTACCTGGAGCACAACCGGTGATCAAAGTACCTTATCGATTAAGTCCGGAAGGTTTGAAGGAAGTCCGAAATCAGTTGGACGAATTATTGGCGAAAGGATGGATTCGTCCCAGCACTTCAAGTTAGGGATCACCTGTTCTACTTGTGAAGAAGAAGGAAGGTTCATATCGAATGTGCATTGATTATAGAGCCTTGAATGAAGTAACGATAAAGAACAAGTATCCACTCCCGCGCATCAACGATTTATTCGATCAGCTAAGTGGATCTTGTGTTTTCTCCAAGCTAGATCTCCATTCAGGTTATCATCAGGTGAAGGTCAAGGAAGTTGATATTCATAAAACAGCATTCAGAACTCGCTATGGCCATTACGAATTTCTTGTTATGCCATTCGGAGTGACCAACGCACCAGCAATATTCATGAACCTAATGAACCAAGTTTTCCGGTAGTACCTAGACAGGTTTGTTGTCATCTATATCGACGACATCCTGGTGTATTCTAAGAGTCAGAAAGAACATGCCGAACACCTAAGAATTGTCCTGGAAACTCTACGACAACATCAACTCTATGCCAAGTACAGCAAATGCGAGTTTTGGCTAGATCAAGTTGGTTTTCTCGGACATATTGTATCAGGTGAAGGAATCTTTGTGGATCCAGCGAAAGTTTCAGCAGTAAGTGAATGGCCGACGCCAAAGTCAGTGAAGGACATTCGATGTTTCTTGGGTCTAGCTTGATATTACAGAAGGTTCATTGAAGGCTTTTCTAAGATAGCAACATCCCTAACCAAGCTCATACGTAAAGATGAAGATTTTGTGTGGTCAGAAGCATGCGAACAAGCTTTCGTAGAACTCAAGTCAAGGCTGACATCAACTCCGATTCTTATTATACCGGACCAATCTGGAAGTTTCGTATTGCATTGCGATGCATCCGGTAAGGGATTAGGATATGTTCTACATCAGCAAGGTAAGTGTAGGGTTCCTAGGCACCCTAATGAGGTCTCACAAGGCATCAACCATGCCAATTTAAATTTTTACGGTGCCGAGAAACCCTAAACTACGGATCGTTGGCTAGATTTCTAGGCGAAAAGTAAACTAGTTAACACTTAACTATAAGAATCGGAAATACAACCTTTGTAGATCCGGTGCTCCACATCCATAGCTCCGCAAAGAAGTCCTCTCGCTGTCCAAAACAAATCCCGGGCTCTAGCGTCGGCTTCATCGGAGAATAGGCGAGCTAGGTCGTCGATGTCCATGCCGAAGATGATCTACGTCGAAGCATCGCTAGATCAAGCTCCACCTTCACCAAGCCATGAAAACCTGTGAAGGAAACACCCTATACTACTTGGCAAGAGGTAGAGGATGAAGAAATAGGAAGTGGGTAGACTTTAGAATTGGATTTCTCACTTGTTTTCATCAATCACCATTGATGAAGTAAGGTTTCTTCATGTGTCAAGATGAAGAAGAAGATAGAAATTGTTATGATAAGTTAATTTTGAAAATAGAAAATAAAAGAATACTTATCATAATCAACCATGGTTAAGTGTAGAGACTAAACTCAAGTTAAGTGAATGGTTAGGTTAGGTATGAAGACAAAAATGGTGACTAAGTCAAAGCTTCATGAAGCTTCAACATATATCCAAATTAGCCACCATTTTCCTTTTGCCAAAAATGAATAAATAAACAAATAAATGAATAAGTAAAAACCCTAATCATCCACTTGACCATAGTTTAATACTTTACACTTAACCAAAAAGCATGTATCATCAAACATGATACAATCATGTGCACAAAATCATATCGCATATGCAATGCGCACACACGAGTGAGAATATCCATTTAAAGTGAACCGATACTAGTTAATGCAAAGTAATATATCAAATATATAATTATGCATTAAATCATTAAATCAACACTCGATTTAACGATCCGGTCATATCGCATATAACCGATTAGTATTCTGTGTATCGGCTTATCGAACCAACCCTTGATTCGATAACTAGGTTATATCGCATACAGCCTTTCGATACATTCATCGCGAGAATGGAATACGGTATCACATACACGCATTATTCTCGGTCCCGTACATATCTCATATGCGCTCCTATTTCGTTTCGCTTGAGCCAGGAAACCTCTGTGTAGGACTCTAAAGACTCGTCAACACGCCGGCAGCAGGCGATGATCATATCAAACACCCACAAGCCACAAGCGGCCTGCTAAACGTAACGGCCACCCGGGTATTGAGCGATCAGAAGATCGACGAGCAAGCCCGCTCACACTCCTGTGAATCCAACCAGTAACACTACCGTACAGTCCGGTCTGATCGTCTGATATGTCGCATATCTCGCCTAGGGGTGGTAAACGTCAGACCCCAATAGCTCGATAAGTCGTGTCGATATGAGGTCTATAACAATTCGAGAAACTACAGGTAACACTTACCAGTAAATCTCAGCAACCCTGGCCAGGGATTTCCGTCTATAGCCAATCGAACACAGCGCAACATCAACCCCCTATACCGGGAGAGACGAATCCCCTCCTATCACTCATTGCCTCCATGTGACTCGGGACTGTACCCAAAAACCACCATTTTGCATGCCTTCTTGGACGTGGTAAGATGGAAATCAAAGCACAGTGGGAACCACACAAGACTCTATGACGATCTCGGGTCAACAGACTACTCTGTACCAGTGTCACCAGAGAACTGCCATCTGACGTAAGGTATAATACCATCTGGGAGTTCTCGGCGAGTCCGTCCAGTGTACCCAGTCTCCACTGAGCACCCGTATATCATCTCTGATGTCAAACACCAATGGATATGGGATCATCCATCGCCCATCTGTATGGGTCGAGAAGGTATACGCTAGTCTACTCTGGTATATCGATGCCCCGTCTCGATACACCCACGACTAGGGACCTTGAAGGATGTACTTATGGACTACCATATCCCCACTAGTATGATCCGCATCATAGTCCAGGTAGTCAAGTACATATCCTAAGGGCTTTACCAACATGTAACAGAGAGAGACAATCAGCATACACGTTAAGGTAAAGGGTAACCAGATAGCATACTATCATGTCGAGCAAGAAAGTCCTCCCTATATATATCCCAGCATCCACTACAATATACATCCTATGTACAGTAATGGCCTCTAGGGCATACATATAACTAACAATCTCCCACTTGCACTAGGGCCATCTGTAGCAGTGGTTGCAGTATCTCATACTCAACCATCCCATGAAAGTCTCTCTCTGGGAACAGGCCTTTGTGAGTGGATCCGCTGTGTTGTCCTCTGAGTCTACTCTCCTAACCTCGATCTCCTTGGAGATCAACTATCTCCATGATCAGGCGATACTGCCTTAGAATAAGTCTGGATCACTGATGGGACCGGCGTTCCTTGGCATAAGCCACAACTCCATTGTCTCACAATGGTAGGAATGTAGTTCATCTCATGAACCAATATACACCCAAACAGCCTCTTTGGTAGCATCTTAAGTAGCGATGTATCCAGCCTTTATCGTCTAGTATGTCACGGTATCTAGCTTGGAACTCTTCCAGCATACCGTCCCTTTACTGAGGGTAAAGACAATGCCTGTGACTGACACTCAGTCGTCTTTATCACTTTGGAACCTTTCCAGTGATTCTCCCCAGGATCGATTGATACCATCTCACTACAGCTAGTGAGTATTCTAACATCCATTTAGATCTATCGCATAGATCCAAAATCCAGGATTTAGGAGGTATCACTTTGATCCTATTATGGAGAATTCTTGTGATAACCGGAGATTGATCGAGCGTAGCATAGGAAACTCCTTCCCTATCAAGAGTATGTCATCCACGTACTCTACGAGGATCACCACCATACTCCCTACTACCTTTTTGTATATACAAGGTTCATCTACTATTTTGATGATGTCAAACTCTTTGACTACTTCATCAAAACAGATGTTCCAACTCCGCGATGCCTGCTTTATCCTATAAAGCATCTTGCACACGTTTCCGCTGCTCCCACTGTCTACGAGGTCCTCTGGCTGTGTACTTATAGACGCTCTCTTCTAAAACATCATTTAGAAAAGCTGTCATGACACCCAACCACCAGATATCGTAGTCATGGTATGTAGCCATGGCAAGTAGGATCTGGATGGACTTAAGCATAGCCACTTGAAAAGGTTTCATCATTATCCACGCCTGGTCGATGACGAAAACCTTTAACAAGTCAAGCTTTGAAAGTCTCAACTTTTCCATCTACACCAAGTAATCTTCTCAAGATATACTTGCTCCTGATGGGGATTTAACCCTTCAGATATAGCAGCCAAAGTCCATACTTTGTTGGTGTACATGGATTCCATCTCAGATCGCTAAGCATCCAGCCATTCTTACAGAGTCCCACTCCTGATGGCCAGCTCGAAACTAGTTGGGTCATCATCTCATGATGCAATCCTCGCTCCCACTGTCATAGAGAAACCGAATTATCTCTCAGGTGGGTGAGGAACCCTACTAGATCGGCGGAGAGGCCGAGGTTCGTTGGCAACTATTGAATCCTTTGGTTCTTTCAAATCATCTGCTGTAGCTTGTATAGCTGGAACTATTCCAGTTCTACATAACAGACCTTGCCTCGAACTTGTCCGGATTATGGTTTTAGACATAGCCCGGACAACCCCAAATCTTAAACAACTTAAGATATGGGCTCTTCCCTTTCCATATCATATATGAAGCGGTAGGCATTGATTTGATTCGAACCCAATTCAATAGGTATGCAGGTTCTCAAGTGCATAACTCCCAAAAGAAAATAGGTAACTCAGTAGTACTCATCATAGAGCACACCTTATCATATAAGGTGTGATTGCTCCGCCCCGATATACCATCGTGCTATGGTGTATACAGAGGAGTAATGCTGAGAGAGAATCTCATTCTCCTTTAGAATAGTCCAAGAATTCCGTGCTCAAGTATTCTCCTCCCTGATCACATCATAGGACATAATACTTCTACCCGTATTTTGGTTCTTTACTTCTATCTTATATTCTGTGAATATCTCAAAAGGTTCGGACTTGTGTTTTAACAGGAACATAAGTCTGAATCTCGAAAGATCATCAGAGAATGTAATGAAGTACAAAGAACCAGTCCTGGCATATGTAGACAGGGGACCTTACATACATCAACATGTATCATCCCAAGAGTTCACTAACACTTTCTCTGTTTCCAATAAACAGGGCTATGGTCATCTAATCTTTTTGACATGACTGGCAAGTTTCACAAGATGTAAATTCAAACTGATTTAAATATGCATCTAAAATGTAACTTCAGCCAGTTGGGTCGCATTGATATGACCTAGTCTACAATGCCTCAAGAAGGATTCATTCATATCTGAACTCTTCCTCTTGTGTGTGTTCCGTATACAAAAGAACTGTAGTTTGATTTAGAACATCAATGCTTTTAGATAACGTGCCTGATACGATCAACTTTTGATATAGGAAATGTTCAAAACATTATCCATCAATACAAAATTTTATCATTTCTTTACTGATAAAGAGACTGATATGATTTTTTATATCAGGTTCGGTATCTAATAACATTCGTTCAGAATCAATATATTGGTAATACAGGGTGACAGTGACCAACAGACTTGGCTGCAACACTTGCCCCGTTTTCTGCCTCATGAAACTTATCACCCGTTCTCAGTTCTCTACCTTTCTGTAGCCCTATGTAACATATTACATATCTGGGATCCTGATCTGGTATCACATACCCAGGACGTAAAGGATACTGAGAAACAGTTCTCTGTATAATGAACACACCCGAAGACGATGCATCAGCATGCACTCTCTTCGTTTGGGTGGCACGGAAATTCTGGTAATCCCCAATTTCCTGCTCTGTCTTATAACAATTATAAGTCGGAGCGGGACCAACGTTCCCCAGCTCAGTATAACAAGCGGGTTCGGTCAATTCTCCGTATTATTATCTTGATTAAGGCGTGATATGGTCGCTACCTGGAGAGAGAGAGAAGAAAACACTCAGCGTGCACTCTGTCAAGAATAGATTGGTTATTATTTTATCTAATCAGGATGGCTCCCACTGCTTTTTATCAAATCTTCCTTCAAACCCTAAAAGGAAAGACTAGCCGGGATTAATTACACACTACAAGTTCGCCAATCTTTCAGCCAGGCCAGTGTCGGTACTTTGAGGGAGGTCCCCCGTGCTTTCGCACGAACCTAATTAATGTAAACCTCGTTTTCCCAGAGGCGTAACCCCGTTGACACCTTTCTAGACACCTACTTGATCGGCTAATTGTAATGTATAAAACACTCCCAGGAGTAACTCTTACTCGCAGCGGGTATCGGGATCCAACTATCTCATAGAAGGTATGCAATCTCATTGCAAATTTCAACACTTGAAATTCCCGATAATATTTTGCCCCTAGCTCGCTATGACCTTGACGCATGCCAAACAACCCATAGTCTGCTAGTCAAGTTCAACCCGTACATTTCTTGATTGAATTAAACCCACCCGCACGACCCTTGACGCATGCCAAACAACGCCGTACGAATACCCTAATCCAATCGCATCGTATGCTAGCAGATAAGCACTAGTTAGCTACCGTACACTACGCCTTGACGCATGCCAAACAACCGCAGCACGAATACTAACTAGTACTTATCTGAAATGACGGAGGGCTACGACAGGTTTTTCTGAAAACCTATTGCGTAATGAACTTGATATCGTTGTAGAATCAAATGATTTTTAAAATGGAGTGTTTTTGAGGCTTTTCTAGTTTTGCTAAAGGAGTCACTCCCGGTGAAGGGATCGTCGGTCCTTTCCTCGTCGAATGAGGTGCGGGATATATCATATATATCACTGTGCAAAGCAAAAACTCTTAAAAGCAATCAAAAGACAAACCGAGTGTGTAGCATCTGCCAGTTATTGCTAAAGGAGTCACTCCCGGTGAAGGGATCTCGGTCCTTTCCTCATCGAATAAGGTGCAGGATATATCACATATACCGCTGTGCAAAGCAAGAACTGTAGCTACCTGTTTTATTTTGAAATTCGATTCTACAACATCTTAGGTTTCTTTTATTTCATTAATCACATTAATGAAGTCCCATCATTTAAATACCTAAACATCACAGATAAATACGACGTACACTTATGCCATCCGCATTCGCCTCGATGTCCCCTCGTGCACCGTTAGGTTAGGTAACTAACGGAAGAGCGGGGCAGGGCTAGCGCGGGTGTAAAACATAAGTAACGCCTATATAATATATCATATATACTATATACTGTATCTATCAAAGAACATCACATGATCACATCACAGATATCGCAGCAGAAGAATCATATGAAATATTGGATATACTAGGACGTCCGTGTTTTCAATACGAGCCAGTATAAAACACGGATTCCACGGTCGTGATGAATAGCCAAACCCACACCCCTAGACCCCTACGAGAGCGGCAAGCAACCCTGCCAATTCTAGAGTTAGGAGACCTGGACTCGACTCCTCGAGTTGGTCTCCCACTGGACTCCAGAACCCGGTTACTTGTGCCCTCCTCCTTGGGTCTATCCTAGTGCGGAAAAGTAAATAATATACAAACGGTGACATCTTCTGCAACCTGGAAGTGCCCCAATAAAAGAATATTACATATAAGTTTTTACATGAATGAAAACGAAAAACACTCCTCTCATATAAAAACCCCCGGCTATTCAAACACGACGATACAATATAACATATCCAGCAACACATAACATCACATGTCATCAACGTAAGTAAATATGCACATCCCAATTGTCGTTGACATATAGCAACGAAACCGGCGATATCACATATTACACTTACGGTCACAGAAAAGAAAGTGTAAAACTACAACAGTTGGAATCCGCAATCTCTTTAGACATCACATGCCTAATCAAATGAATTACTTAGACATCGCATGCCTAACAATTATAAACCCCGCATTTTAGTCTCAAAATCGAAAACACTTTTCAATATCGAGTCGGGCAATTCAACAAGATTCCCGACATCCTGATCGAATGCTCGTCGCAAACTTCAGTAGACGGCCGCACCCCCGACGCCGTCGACGAAGTGCACCAAGGCGGAACACCGCTGCCGCGAGCACCCGAACGGATGCTTTCGGCGACGGGGTTCTCCTACAGTCACTTGGTCGGGGCTATGGAGTGAGGCTGTCTATTAAGTTTACCCGGCGAGTATCCGCGTACGCTACGTGATTGCGACGGACTTTTGATCACATCAAAATTCCGTGGCAACCGATCAAGTGAGACTAAACCGCTAGATTTATAACATTCATTCAGTTATCACATAACTTTTGTGAATTCCAATTATTGTATCCCATTCCAGATAAACAGAAAATGTTAAACTTTTCGATCGAACAATCGAACACCCAAGTTTTCCCGATACAGCTCAACACATGAAATAAGTCTAACAACATTCCGTTCGTGCCTCAGTACCAACGGTCCAGCCGTAGAAGGGTCAAGCCAACGCCTCACATGTGGCACGCCGTACTGCCCCAAACCCGAAGGCTCAAAGGGCAGTTCAAGACGGTCACATAATCGAGTTAAGCTTTGTTGTCTTCTAGAGGGTCCATCGCGTTACTTGCACTACTTAGAACGTCGTTAAACTACGGAAAAATCCAACACTTGGAAATTTCCCGGCAGGGGAAAAAGTGGGTATTTATATCCGGTCGAACTTTTTAACATATTCTAAAATTTATCCGGAAAGACACATAGACAAAATCTGATAATCCGATCGAACATTCGAATCCCGAAAACAACCCTGAAAATTAAAACTCTAGAAAAAATATTAAAAATACCCAGGAAAACCAGCACTGTTAAATAGGAGTTACTGTGCAAACTTCAACTCACAACACGACAAACAGGCCGCGGATCCGCCGCACGAGCCATGCTCGTGCCGCGGAAACGCGGCGATTTAATGGAATTAGGGCATCGAAATTTACAGTAACTCTTAGATATTCCTGCTGATATTTCTACATATTTTTAATACTAAAAAATCCCTGTTTTTAGAAAAAGTCCAGAGAGCAATTTTTTGGGTCGGGTTTCGGTTCGATCGGGTTTCAAATTCCGTCTAGACTTCGCCTAAGGCTCTAGCTAGGCTCTGATACCACTGTAGGGTTCCTAGGCACCCTAATGAGGTCTCACAAGGCATCAACCATGCCAATTTAAAAAATTATAGGTGCCGAGAAACCCTAAACTACGGATCGTTGGCTAGATTTCTAGGCGAAAAGTAAACTAGTTAACACTTAACTATAAGAATCGGAAATACAACCTTTGTAGATCCGGTGCTCCACATCCATAGCTCCGCAATGAAGTCCTCTCGCTGTCCAAAACAAATCCCGGGCTCTAGCGTCGTCTTCATCGGAGAATAGGCGAGCTAGGTCGTCGATGTCCATGCCGAAGATGATCTACGTCGAAGCATCGCTAGATCAAGCTCCACCTTCACCAAGCCATGAAAACTTGTGAAGGAAACACCCTATACTACTTGGCAAGAGGTAGAGGATGAAGAAATAGGAAGTGGGTAGACTTTAGAATTGGATTTCTCACTTGTTTTCATCAATCACCATTGATGAAGTAAGGTTTCTTCATGTGTCAAGATGAAGAAGAAGATAGAAATTGTTATGATAAGTTAATTTTGAAAATAGAAAATAAAAGAATACTTATCATAATCAACCATGGTTAAGTGTAGAGACTAAACTCAAGTTAAGTGAATGGTTAGGTTAGGTATGAAGACAAAAATGGTGACTAAGTCAAAGCTTCATGAAGCTTCAACATATATCCAAATTAGCCACCATTTTCCTTTTGCCAAAAATGAATAAATAAACAAATAAATGAATAAGTAAAAACCCTAATCATCCACTTGACCATAGTTTAATACTTTACACTTAACCAAAAAGCATGTATCATCAAACATGATACAATCATGTGCACAAAATCATATCGCATATGCAATGCGCACACACGAGTGAGAATATCCATTTAAAGTGAACCGATACTAGTTAATGCAAAGTAATATATCAAATATATAATTATGCATTAAATCATTAAATCAACACTTGATTTAACGATCCGGTCATATCGCATATAACCGACTAGTATTCTATGTATCGGCTTATCGAACCAACCCTTGATTCGATAACTAGGTTATATCGCATACAACCTTTCGATACATTCATCGCGAGAATGGAATACGGTATCACATACACGCATTATTCTCGGTCACGCACATATCTCATATGCGCTCCTATTTCGTTTCGCTTGAGCCAGGAAACCTCTGTGTAGGACTCTAAAGACTCGTCAATACGCCGGCAGCAGGCGATGATCATATCAAACACCCACAAGCCGCAAGCGGTCTGCTAAACGTAACGGCCACCCGGGTATTGAGCGATCAGAAGATCGACGAGCAAGCCCACTCACACTCCTGTGAATCCAACCAGTAACACTACCGTATAGTCCGGTCTGATCGTCTGATATGTCGCATATCTCGCCTAGGGGTGGTAAACGTCAGACCCCAATAGCTCGATAAGTCGTGTCGATATGAGGTCTATAACAATTCGAGAAACTACAGGTAACACTTACCAGTAAATCTCAGCAACCCTGGCCAGGGATTTCCGGTTATAGCCAATCAAACACAGCGCAACATCAACCCCCTATACCGGGAGAGACGAATCCCCTCCTATCGCTCATTGCCTCCATGTGACTCGGGAATGTACCCAAAAACCACCGTTTTGCACGCCCTCTTAGACGTGGTAAGATGGAAATCAAAGCACAGTGGGAACCACACAAGACTCTATGACGATCTCGGGTCAACAGACTACTCTGTACCAGTGTCACCAGAGAACTGCCATCTGACGTAAGGTATAATACCATCTGGGAGTTCTCGGCGAGTCCGTCCAGTGTACCCAGTCTCCACTGAGCACCCGTATATCATCTCTGATGTCAAACACCAATGGATATGGGATCATCCATCGCCCATCTGTATGGGTCGAGAAGGTATACGCTAGTCTACTCTGGTATATCGATGCCCCGTCTCGATACACCCACGACTAGGGACCTTGAAGGATGTACTTATGGACTACCATCTCCCCACCAGTATGATCCGCATCATAGTCCAGGTAGTCAAGTACATATCCTAAGGGCTTTACCAACATGTAACAGAGAGAGACAATCAGCATACACGTTAAGGTAAAGGGTAACCAGATAGCATACTATCATGTCGAGCAAGAAAGTCCTCCCTATATATGTCCCAGCATCCACTACAATATACATCCTATGTACAGTAATGGCCTCTAGGGCATACATATAACTAACAGTAAGGTTGTGGCTTATGCTTCAAGACAGCTGAATATTCATGAGCGCAATTATCCGACGCATGATTTGGAGTTGGCGGCCGTAATTTTTGCTCTCAAGATTTGGCGCCATTATCTTCTTGGTGAACGAGTGGACATATACACAGATCACAAGAGTCTGAAATATGTGTTTACTAAGAAGGAGCTTAATATGCGGCAAAGACGATGGTTAGAACTCATGGCGGACTTTGACATCAACCTGCAATATCACCCAGGGAAGTTGAATGTAGTACCTAATGCCCTTAGTCGCCAACCATTAGCAATGAATCTCACCGCTCAGTGGAAGCTTCAACAAGACTTGCATCAGATAGAGATTGAAGTAGTCATGCCAGGTAACGCTTCAAGTTTGATGAACTTACAAGTTTAATTTACCATTGTCAATCAGATCAAGGCAGCTCAGGCAAGTGATACTGAGTTGCAAAAGATCAGAGAACAAGTAGAGAATAGACTCAGAACAGACTTCATCATCCATGAAGACGGATCTTTAAAATACGGCAGCAGACTGTGTGTACCAAAAGGTTCTGTTCGGGAAGAGTTAATGAAAAAAGCTCGCAGCTCTCCCTACTCAGTACACCCTGGAGGTACAAAGATGTACAAAGATCTACGTCAAAATTACTGGTGCCATGGAATGAAGCGTGAAGTAGCCAGAAGCGTCGCTAAATGCTTGGTGTGTCGGCAAGTAAAGGCTGAACATCACAGGACTGCTGGATTACTTCAACCGTTACCTATCCCAGAATGGAAGTGGCAACACATCACAATGGATTTTGTGACTGCACTCCCTCGCCTCACAAAGGGTAACGATGCGGTATGGGTTATTGTGGATCGACTCACAAAGTCGGCTCACTTCATCCCATTTCGAGTTGTCCAATCTACTAAGACTTAGCAAGGAAGTACATGGAGCAAAAAATTTGAGTAAGATTTTTAAACTCTTCAATTATGTGCTATCTCTGATACCCATGAACTCATACAGGAAATTGTGAGACTTCATGGAGTACCAGTTTGCATTGTCTCCAATCGTGACACCAGGTTCCGATTATAATTTTGGCAGAGTCTGCAAGCGAGCTTGGGAACAAGTCTGAACTTCAGCACGGCTTATCATCCACAAACTGATGGTCAGTCTAAGCGAACTATTCAGATCTTGGAAGATATACTCAGAGCGTGTATGTTAGACTTTGGAGGATTGTAGGAAGATCACCTACATCTTGTAGAGTTTTCATACAACAACAGCTACCAAGCAAGTATCGGAATGGCACTTTTTGCAGCACTTTATAGAAGGAAGTGTCGATTGCCATTAAGTTGGGACGACATCGGAGATAGAGAACTCCTAGGACTAGAGATGATAGTAGAAACTGTAGATGTGGTCCATACTATCAGGGAAAGAATGTGCATAGCCCAAGATCGACAGAAGCACTGGGCTGATGCAAAGCGCCGTCACTTGGAGTTCCAGCCGGGAGATCATGTATTTCTGAAGATATCTCCGAACTGTGGAGTTATCCGATTTGGAAGACGAGGTAAGCTTAGTCTAAGGTACATTGGACCGTTCGATATACTCGAACGAGTCGGTGAAGTGGCTTATCGCTTGGCACTTCCACCTTCATTGGAAGGAGTGCACAATGTGTTCCACATATCCTAACTCAGAGGTATGTAAGTGACCCCAGCCATATTCTCGATCATTCCGAGCTCACTGTACAGCCCGACTTATCTTCTGAGCAGCAACCTATTGAGATCCTGGACGAGAAAGTGAAGTCACTTCGGAATAAGGAAGTCAACTTGGTTCGAGTGATGTGGAGAAGAGACACTCCAGGAGAATCGACATAGGAAAAGGAAGATGAGATGCGTGCAATTTATCCTCACTTATTTGTAAACTAGTTCTTAAAATAAATTGTAAATTTCAAGGACGAAATTTTTGTAAGGAGGGTAGACTGTAACAACTCTAATTTCAGTGTACATAAATTTCATTTAAAGTTAATGTACAATTGGGGTATTTACAATTTCTGTGAAAGCTATAAGTATTTGTTTTGATTTAGAATAGCAAGAAAGAGCTTGTAGCTCACTGGTAAAGCCTTGCACTGCTGTTATAAAGCACCAGAGTTCAAATCCCATCAGCCACAATATCTTTTTATTTTAAATTATTTTAATATTTTAGAAACCCAAGAGTTTGCATGTGCACTACACGTAATAGGGTAAGTTACAGAATAAATAAACATAAGCATGAGGGAAATTGAAGCGACAAGGACACGTGGCCCAAGACCCAGCACCCTCCGTCGGTAAAGACCCGGCGACTTGTGCATGGAAGCCCGGCGCCGCCGGTCCAACCCGTCCTAAATGCTCCCAAATTTTTTCCCCTGCAACCTTTCAGCTACACTACTAACCCCACATTACTTGTTTACTCAGATTATTTCCAGAGAGCAATAAAATGCCCAATTAATCCAATTTTAATGCATATTTCAATGCATTCTTTAAACACCATAAACCCTGACTTTCCCTATAAATACCACTCTCATTTCACCCTTCCTCACTCAAAATTCCCTACCAAAACTCTCAAGAAATTTCCAAGTTCCTATAGTGTGCAAGTGGAGTAAAAGAAAGGCGAAGCTCCGACGAAGTTCCGGCGACGATACGAGGAGTTTCCGGCGATGAAACGAAGCACCGATAAATCCTAGACCTCCTCCTACCTCTCTCCTATCATCAAAGTCAGTAATTCCCATTTCCCCTTCTCGTCTTGTACTTCAAAAAGTTTCATTTTCAAAACCAGACGGAAGCGGAGTTAATCCGACTTCCGATTCGGTTTTCTTTAAAAACTATACTTTTCTTAATCAACATAACTTCATATTCTCACATATTGCTTAACAAATATTAACAAAACCATTAAATCAAGTTTCACATCAAAATAATTATTTTTGTGACATTTATCGCATTTTTACTTAAAAATACCACAACTATTCATTTCGATATTATAACCTTATTTCTTGCTATACAATTAGATAGTTCACGAGGTAATGACCTACCTCATCACAATACACATATCTATCATAGCACGATAAATTTTGGGACAATAGAATACGGGAAATACGACTTTGCAAATAAATCCCTTTAACTTATAAAACCGTTTTCTTTAAAAGATGTATTAAAACATTTCCATGCAATTGCGCCTCTACAACCCATTTGGGGAAACCCGTTCAGGATGATGAGGATTATCGCACATCCTCGGGCTTAGTAGAGCGAGATGCAGGCCTCCGCAAGGAGCATTCGGTCTCGATGGAATTGTATACATTTTTCTTTAGAAAATGAGATTTTTACAAGAAAATAAATAAAATTATTTTCATTAAATATGTATAAATATAATTATTACCAAAATACTTATTTTAAATATATATAATATACCATGTTTCCTAAACTAAAGAAAAGAAGCTACCATGATAATTCAAAACAATATTCATATTACCAATAAATACCATATATTATGAAATTAGGTTTTATCCACTAGAAATGTCATATTTATAAAATATAAATCAATGAACACCCTAAAGACGATAATTAAATGCTTGAGGTATATTTTGAAATTATACCAAAATTATTTTTACACAAAACCCCTCAAGTTATACTAAATTACAATAAGGACCCTAGTAAACATAGGTTTAAGCGGGACCAGTCTCTTGAGCCTCAAGGAGCCGGAAATATGGGTGCTTGCCTATTTAAGGAAGACAATCTAACAAACGGTGTTATCAACACGGTAATTGTCTTTGAAAAATACACAAATCCTGTCGTCCATGTGCAGCAGTTACCGATAGCACCAAAACATAATTCAGGACTTCAATTTCTTTTCTAAGTGTCTGACTCAGACTGAGGCTCAATATAATCAATCTGACTTGAATGTGATTCAAGTACAATCTACAATACAACAATTCAACATGAATCCGTCTATTCAATATATATCAATTTACTTGACTGAACCGAGCCATGGATATATTTCATCTACATGTTCAACCACTATATCCGTTACATTACTGATATCATGGTTTCGGCCAGTCATCCATCTATATATAACAATCCAAGACAATACAAAATAAATAATACAATCAAGACATCGCGGGGTTTATAAGGGGTAGATTGGTACGGAAGGTGTTAGAAGTGGCACGAGACTGCAACCATAAGACACCTAACCTGAATCTCCATTGCCGTTGTACCGTGGCTGAACGGTTCCTTGTACTCTGTATACCTTAGTCTCCGGGATAGTGAGACTCCTTTCGTATACACTGGTCTCTTCTGTACCAAGCTACAAACAACAGCGTTAACAATATA
This sequence comes from Agapanthus africanus, assembly GCA_030015575.1. Taxonomy (NCBI): domain Eukaryota; kingdom Viridiplantae; phylum Streptophyta; class Magnoliopsida; order Asparagales; family Amaryllidaceae; genus Agapanthus; species Agapanthus africanus. The sequence goes on from JASDDO010000018.1 coordinate 110,882,134, forward strand.
ATATAACTTTAAAAATTACATTCTCTTTCTGTCTATTCTGTCTCCACTTACTCTTGGGACTTACCGAGCGATTTGTTCGCTGACGACATTCTCTTTCTTCTTCTTTGGAATGTCGTCAGGTGATTCGGACTCACTGGAGATCGAACCCAGCAGTGAATACTTGGATCAGTTTACTAAAAACCCGGAGTTTTAGATTCACTTGTACATTACATTTCATTTTCATTTCTGTTATGCCATTGTTTAGGCATTGCTTTCATTCCATGTATTTCCATTTCAGTTGTATTGTAAAAAAAGAATGTTAATAAATAAAGTTGCTATTATTTTATATCTTGCCTCTTGTGTATATTTCATTTTATATTGCTTAGATACGCTTAGCGTATTTACTTCTGAGTAAATACGTAGCGGGCCCGTTGCGTCCTTAACCCATACACTGGGAAGCGAGGCGTGACATGCGATCAAAGGTACTTCCATCTATAAAGGTTTTATGGTGCGGACCAAATAGCGAAGAGGTCACCTGGGAAGCCGAGAATGTGATACAGAAGAAATTCCCGCATCTTTTTGAAAGTATGTGTGTTTAAGTTTTAATTCAGGGACTGAATTTTTCTTAAGGGGGGATACTGTAACGTTTTGGAAATTTTTTAGATAATTAATTATTATATTTTATTTTAAAAATGTTATTTTAAATTTTATAATTTTGATAAAAAAGACTTTTTATAAGTGGTTACCGTATTTAAGCATTATTGTAATTATTTTAGGTGACATTTAGATTGTAAAGAAAGTTTTATGGTGAAAAGTTCTTTTGTGTGAGGGTTTAAATGCAAATGGGTGAGCAAGTAGGGTTATGCTTACCTTATACCTCACATACACCACACCTTGTGTAACAAACCCTAAACTTTCTGTACAATTTTTTTTCAGAAATACAGAAAGATGTACTTTTGCCTGAGCACAAGTTATAAGTTTGTTTTGCTTTTGAACGGCAAGAAGGAGCTTGTAGCTTACTGGTAAGATCTTGCACTGCTGAACCAAAGCACCAAAGTTCAAATCCTATCTGCCACATTATTTTTTATATTAATTTCTTTTAATCTTTTTAGAAGCCCAAAGGTCTGCACATGCATAACACGTAAACTGAAGAATCACAGCTTAAACAAATGGGTCCATGAGGTAGACCAAAAGGCAGGAGACACGTGGCGTCGAGACCCGGCCCGACTGGACCGACTCGGGCCGGCGACTCGGCCGAATCAGCGGGCGCCGCCGGCCTGACTCGGCCGAAACCCTAAATTCCTTTATTTTTTGTGCAGCTCTTTAACTCCCCATAACCTCTGTAATATTTAAATTCCCTCCACATTTACAGAGCAATTTAAAGCACCCAATTAAACCATTTTTAATACACCTTTTTACATCCCTAAACCCTAATTTTTCCTATAAATACCACACCTAAAATCACCTCTCCTCACTCTCAAATCTCTGCCCAAACTCTTAAGAAAAATCCTAAGTCTTTTGTGTGCATGTGGAGTTAGCAAAGGGCGAAGCTCCGACGAATTTTCGGCGGTGATCCGAGGAGATTCCGGCGCGAAATGACGCACGGGCACCTCCCCCTTCTTCATTTTCCTCTTATCTACACTGAAATCCTGTAAGTCCCTTCTCCCCTTTCTTTTTACTATTCTAAAAATTTAAAATTCTAAAACCCGATGGAAGTGGAGTTAATCCCACTTCCGATTCGGTTTTTCCTTAAAAATCATATTTTTATTAAGCACAATAATAACAAACTCTCCTATCATGATCATTGAACATTAACACAACATATTGACAAGTTTCATATCAAAAGAATTCCTATTTTAGTTTTTATCGCAATTTTACACAAAAATACCATATAGTCTAGTTTCGCCATAAATCTTATAATTCCTTACTATACCTTTAGATAGTTCACGAGGTAATGACCTCTACCTCCTCAAAACACACATCTCTATCATAGCACGATGTCTTTTGGAAACCAAGAATACGAAAATACGATTTTGCACATAACTACCTCCGACTTATAAAAACCTTTTTCTATAAGATGTGTATTTTTAACAAATCTTTGCAATGAGCTGCTACAACCCATTTTGGGGAACCCATTCGGGATGGTGCAGATTATCGCACATCCTCGTTCTTAGTAGTGCGAGTTGCAAACCTCCGCAAGGAACATACGGTCTCGAAAGATTTAAAAATACAATTTCCTTTAGAAAATGTGATTTCTATTATAAATAAAAATTATATTTTTAATAAATAAATATATATGTAATTAGTATCAAAATATCTATTTTTAATATTTGTAATATTCCACATTTCCAAAATTCAAGAAAAGCATCTCATTTACAAGAAAATACCATACAATTCCAATATTACAAATAAATACCATATATTATGAAATTAGGTTCTATTCACTAGAAATGTCACATTGATAAAATATATATCAATGAAAACTCTAAAGACGATAATAAAATACTTGAGGTGTATTTTGAAAACTATACTTATTTCACATAAAACCCCTTCAAGTATACTAAAATACGATAAAGACCCCGGTAAACATAGGTTTAAGCGGGACCAGTCTCTTGAGCCTCAGGGAGCAGGAGATATGGGTGCTTGCCTATTTAAGGTAGACAACTTAACAAACGGTGTTATCAATACGGTAATCGTCTTTGAAAAAGATACAAATCCTGCCGTCCATGTGCAGCGGTTACTGATAACACCAAAACCTAATTCAGGATTCAATTTCTTTTCTAATTGTCTGACTCGGACTGAGTCTCAATATAATTAATCTGACTTGAATGAGATTCAAGTATAAAACTACAATAAACTACAATACAATATGAATCCAGGAATCCATATAATCAATCTGTTCAATCTATCAATACAACTTGACTGAACCGAACCATGGATATACATTCATCTACATGATTCTTCAGTTCCATCCATTTACTGATATCATGGTTCCGGAAAGTCATCCATCTATATAATCTATAATATAAGACAATACAATTTACAATTCAATTTACAATGCAATACAATCAAGACATCGCGGGGTTTATAAGGGGTAGATTGGTACGGAAGGTGTTAAAAGTGGCACGAGACGGCAACCATAAAGACACTTAACCTGAATTCAATCGCCGTTGTTCCGGGTATTATTGATGGAGCCTTGTACTCTATATACCATAGTCTCTGGTCTAGTGAGACTCCTCTCGTATACACTGTCCTCTTCTGTACCAAGCTACAAACAACAGCGTTAACATTAAATACAACATTATAACAATATACTCTCTATTCTGTCTATTCCATTCTTATATACTTACGGGACTTACCGAGCCATTTATTCGCTGACGACATTCTCTTTCTTCTTCTTTGGAATGTCGTCAGGTATGTTGCGCCACGGCAGCGCCCCGGCCGTCTTACTCGAGGCCAAATTGCGGAATCAAAATTTTTCCTTACTCGGAAACCGGCGCTACCGCGGACAAAGAAAACCCGGATCGTTAACCATTAACCTACGCTAGCAATCAAGAGATAGGGTGAGAAGTATACCGAGTGATCCGAGTCCTCCGGTCTTCTCTTCATCATCCCGATCTCCCGCGGAAAAGCTTGGCTCCACATCGTCGCCTCCTCGCCGGAAAGGGCACCACATCGCCTTCGTCTTTTACGGGCTCCCGCCTCAATACCGAGGCAACTCGAGCATGAAGCCGGCAACTCGACATGCTCAAGATTTGCTGTAGGAAGTAGTGTAGAAACTTTGTCTCTTGGAGTTTATGTAGTTGCCATTGATGGATGGAGGAAGAGGTAAAGAAAATTGGTGCTTTCAATTTTCTAGCAAGAAGAAGATGAAATGAACTCTCTCATTCTTTTTCTTTCTCTCTTTCTTTTTCTTCTACTCTCTTTTTTTTTCATAACCATGAAAAACTTTCTTCAAGTGAGAATGAGAATGGTGGAGGAATGAAAACATAAGGCAAAGGGAGGTGAGTGTAGGAGCATTCAAGAGGTGACCACATCCAAGGTCAAAGAAAACATCAACCATGCTTAAAACACTATGCACTCCATAACCTTTCACTTCTCATATAAATCAAGTGATGGATGAAAGAAATGAAATCTATCATAATCTAACTTTATGCAAGAAACCCCCCCACAAAGTGTAATTTGCAAAACTGCAAATTACCCCCTCCATCAGAAAAGTCCGGCCGGGAAAGAACAAAGGAAAACCGGCCGGAACGGAATGCAAACTGGCAACTCCAGAAAACTGGTCCCGTAATAAATTACAGGAAAACCCCGACACTGTGCATACACACCCGCATCTGTATTCCGACCGGATACAGATGCAATGAGACAAAATCTACACTGTACTAAACTAGTACCGGCTTAAACCAAAGCCGGCTAGTAAAATCCGTTCGATCCTGATCCGTGCAATACCGCACGTATCAGATCAAACCCTGCCATATAACTATACGGCCACTAGTACAAACCGTCCGATCCTGATCCGTGCAATACCGCACGTATCTGATTGGACCCTGCCATATCTCCATACGGCCTCTACAGCGTTTCGCCCGAAAGCTTGAGTAACTGTAAGTGTGGTGGACTCTAAAGACTCGTCAATACAATGGCTGTGGATTTAACCACTGGCACGTCAGAGGTATAAGCCAATACGTGACGGGCCACCAGCTATTGACCAAAAGGGACGTCGATGAGGAAGCTCACCCCGACACCCAACTGAGCCTATCAGTGACAATATCCGTACAGTCCGGTCCGTTCGTCTATGAGCATCGCATGGCGGGCCTAGGGGGTTGGTGGAAGTCAGACCCCCAAAAGCGGTACAAGTCGTGTCGGAGCGTAGCCCAGAACGCCCTGAGATACTACTGGAATACCTACCAGTAAATCTCCTGCCTCGGCCGAGGGCTTTGCGTAATGGCTCTCCTAGACACAGCGCGACCTCACCCCCAATACCGGAAGAGACGAACCCCTGAAGATCCGCTCACTGCCTCCATGTGGCTCGGGACTGTACCCAACTAAAACCTGTTTGCACGACTCCTTTGAGCCGTGGTAGGGTAGTAATCAAAGCACAGTGGGAACTCACACGAGACAAATGACGATCTCAGGTCGATGAACTAACCTGTACACATGTCACCTGGGAACTGCTATCTGACGTCTGGTATAAGACCAACCAGCAGGTTCCCGGCGAGTCCTGTCCGGTGTACTCATAACCCAATGAGCACCTGTATACATCTTAGGTGAACCAACAGACACCAGTGGCTTGTGAGACCGGCCACCGCCCCTCGTCGGGGTCTCGACTGTATACACTAGTCTACTAATGGAGTATCGATACCCTGTCTCGAAACTCCTACGACTAGGGACCTTTTAAGGATGTGCTTATAGACCCCAGCTCCCACGTATATGATCGCCATCATACTGCTGGTCGTCAAGAAAGAATCCCAGGGGCTCTATCAACGTGCAATAGCGACATGTCAGGTCACCTAAAGCAGTACACGATGATAAAGATAAACCAGATAGCATACTATCATCTCGAGCAAGACTGTCCTACCGGGATAGGTCCTCCCTCAATCATTGCAATCACGTGCCTGTGATCCAATAATTGACTCTGAGGGCACTATCTCCAACAATCTCCCACTTGCACTCAAGGCTAATTATTGCGATGTCGCATACTCACAGCCCGTGTGATACCGAACACCCAACTCCTCTACTAGTCTGTCTCACAAAGCTCGTTTGTGAAACTATTGCGTTCGAGGAATAGCCTCAGTGAGTGGATCCGCTGTGATGTTTCTTTCTATGTCTCTCTATATCTCAAGTTCGCGGAGAAAGCCATCTCCCGAAATGAGCAATACCTGTCTTAGAATGTCTGGATGTCTGATGGGACCTAGTTCATAAATGAACACCAAATCCAAACTTCTTAGACTGTATCATCAACTGAACTTAATCAGTCTCCTGCGCCATGCCACCCTCAGTATTGCCTTGGACCACCTGTCCAAAATACTGCCTCTCGTCAGAGGGAGAACTATAACTCTGACAACCTCCTTGTCGTCCATGTCACCTTGGAAGCCTGGAATGATAACTGTCTCCTAAAGGAGGCTGCCGTTATCATATCCCTAGAACATTCACTTATGTTCTAAAACTGCTTCCGACTGTTCCTCCAGGATTGGATCAATATCAACTTATTGCACCTGCCGCAAGAACAACATCTGGTGTGGTACTTGACATCTCATGATTGACTCAATTGCCTAAGCAAGTTATCTGTCAATCATGCGTATCCCTCTCCCCTTTAGTCTGTAAGACACCTTTAGAGAGGGTGACTCCATTACCTGCAGGTACACTACCATGCCAGGAGTCGTCCATTCTAAATACTCATAGAATGCTGTCAAGGTACCCAGATTGGGAAACCACCCAAATCTAGATCTAAAACCATAGATCTAGTAACCAGTATGTCTGATATAATATCCAAGTCCCTTGTGGAGAAACCACTGTGTGACGACCTCAGTATAACCGATCGTAGTATAGGAATATCACTTCCTACTACCTTCTCAACAGATCCATCCCCTATTCTGATGACGTCAAACCTATGACTGTCACATCAGAAATGGATGATCTATCTCCGCTACATCTGCTTTAGTCTATAAATAGACATAAGCCTGATGTCCACCAATGCTTCCGCTGCTCCCACTGACTACGACAACCTTCTGGCAGAGTCATATAGACGTGCACTTCCAAAGCTAGTTTAGAACGACGCTATACTCATCCTCCTGCCGGGTCTCGCAGCCTGGAACAACAACAATGGCAAGTGTGGGTAAACAAGAACTTCCCTGTCACCGTCATTGAGGCTACCGGAGTACCTTTCGGGTGCCTGAAGTTACCCACCTTATCTGCGGAGTGGCCAATGGAATGTCAAATCAGATTGAATCTTTAGGTTCCTTATCAAATCTTCAGTAATCGTTTGTGGTTCTGGAATCACTTCCAGTTCTACCATACTCCCACTGCTGTTTTTGAAAAAATCCATTTTTAATAAAAACTGTGGCGAGTCTAGAACAATATTGCTATTGTTCATCCAGATGGTAGAAAATCAACCCTCGTCATAGCCTGGGTCAACCCACAAACAGCCATTACAGAAACGTGCCTTGAGTTATCCGGAGTCTGGTTTTAAGCATAAGCCGGACAACTCCCCGTACCTTAACATCGTTAAGATATGAACTGTTCTATATCCAATATAGAACCAGAGGCACTGATTTAATTGAACCAGATTCAAATCATGCAGCTGTCTCCAGTGCATGTCAACTAAATGGAAGGAGGCCGATCAGCGTTACTCAACTTAGGAATGCTTCCAATTATGAGTAACCTGAAAGAGAAGCAATCTGTCTTCATCATTACTATCAACTGAATACCATACACAAGTATCTACATCTTCGATCACCTTGAAGAATCCCGATACTTGCAACACCTGGTTCTCTACTCTATTCAAATACCTATAACTCCTCAAAACTCAGACCCTGTGTTCCTACGAAACACATGTCTAAGAACTAGAGAAGTTAAAAGTAAACAGAATATAGTATGAGGACCAACCCCTCTGTCCTGATGGACACTGGACAACATACAATACTCTGTATAAGTCCGCTGAGTCTAACAACTCTTTCACTGTGCGTCGCAGGTTGAAAACTGTACTTATGGTTAAGAAGAATTACACCGTTGTTTAATGCTCCTTACCTAACCATCCACTGATATAGGTAAATGTCATCGACATAATATCAAAAGGTATATCTCACTCTATGAAAATAGACGTACAGATATATCAATTTGAAATTGGTGCATAACCGCGGATATTCAAAACCAAATAATTGCCGTCCGGCAAACAACCCAGGTGACTTCCTTAAATATCACCGATTACAACGAATCCTGATATAATAAGGATGATCACCCAATTCCCAATAACTTACTCCCACTCACCATCTGTAAAACCATACAGATGTGAGAATCATACCTGGTAAATACATACCCTGGAGTGAGTGTCTAATCGGGAAATCAGTTTTCTATTAACAGTACACAGTGAAACTGAAACATTGAAATGTTTCGTTGGGGTATGCTGGTATTCCTAGTAATGCCTCTTCCATTATCCAGATTCACAACTGTAACCGTATAATTCTTTGCCATCTTTCTAAATCCCTTTCTGTGTCTTTAGTCATTACCTTCTGTACACCCCTTTAGGCCAAATGGTTTTCTTCCTTCCCTACCGTTCGGCACCAGCCTATGGTTTGGAAGAAGACTATCCAAAAAGCATAAAGGGTGTACTGTCCTAATCCTAGGAACACTCGCAATGCGAGAGAAGGTGAAGATAAAAGACACCTGAATGTACTTTATTCCTATTTCTCCTGAACCAGAATCCATCCCCGAACTGGAACAAGTTCCTTTCGAGTTCGTATATAACCATACGATGGAGTATCCAATAAAATGGGATCTTCGTAGTGATACGGAGTGTCCTGGAGAAATACAAAGGTGATTTAGAATTGGCGAAGAAATACTTGGTTTGGTCGTTAATATCAGTCGCAATTTACTTTGCCCTCCTACTAATCCCTTGCTTTGTCTTAACTTAATACCTTCTGCACACCATCGTTATGCTAATTGGTTTTCTTCATTCCCTACCGGTCGGCACCAGCCTAAGGTTTGGAAGAAGACTATCCAATTTGCGTAATAGGTGTACTATCTCCTAAACCAAGGAGTACTCGCAACCTGAGAGAAGGTGAAAAGAAAAGACAACTGAATAGTCATATCCGTTTTCTCCAGAACCAGAAACCATCCTCGAAATCCTTCGAGTTCGTATATAACCATACGATGGTTTTGTCCAATGGAAGTGGACGTTCGTAGTAAAACGGGGTGTCCTGGAGAAAAGGGTAAAAGTAGGAGTGGCAATGAGGTCTGCAACTCTGACAATCCAAAAGCCAGTGTTTAAGAAGGTTCGGTCAACTTGGTCACTGAGTCATAGTCTTAGGGTCGGGTCAATGGTCGCTGCCAGAGAGAGAGAAAAGAAACACTCAGCGTGCACTCTATCCTAGATCAGAATGGTTATCACTTTGTCTAATCTGGAAACCTCCCACTGTACCTCAAATTCTCCTCCAAACCTGAAAGAAGAATTAGTCGGGATCACCCGAGGAGTAAACCAACTCATCAGTGGGAATCGGGATCCAACTATCATCGCATGATAACGTGACGGAATCCACTCACGTCACCACACTCCAGAAGGTATGCGCATGCCTGGCAAGTTTCAGTTCTTTTGAAACTCCCGATGTTATTTTTACCCCTAGGACCCAAGTGACCTTGACACAGTCAACAAATCAAAGAGTCCTAGTCAAGTTCAGCCCGTCATTATCCTGGATTGCATTAAACCCACCCGTACGAGCCCTTGACACAGTCAACAAGGCCGCACGACTGTCCTAACCAATCCCATTAATATGCTGCAAACAAACACTACTTAGCTACCGCACACTACGCCTTGACACAGTCAACAAACGCAGCACGAATACTAAGTAATACTTGTAAGAAATGACGGAGGGCTACGACTGGTTTTTAGCGAAAAACCTTTAACGTAATGAACTTGATATCGTTGAAGGAACTGCATAGCCTTTTATAAAATATAGTGACGAAAACCTTTACTAAAGAGGTCACTCCCGGTGAAGGGATCTCGGCTCTTTCCCAGTAGAATGGGGTGCAGGATATTCCAAATGAATACCACGATGCAAAGCAAAAGTAATCGGCTATAGTGAAGTTAATGCCCTGACGCAAACTTCTGTCCAAGGGGTCACTCCCGGTGAAGGGATCTCGGCCCTTGCCTCGTCGACTGAGGAGCAGGATATTCCAAATGAATACCACGATGCAAAACAAAAGTGAACGTCCTTGCAATAACAGCTTTTTGAAAAGTGTTCCAACAACATCAGAATAGGTTTGTTTAAACTTGCATTGATCCGAATCAATGCAGTCCCATCAATTGATCACACCACAAAGAACGAAAATATACTGACGTACGTATATGCCATCCGCATTCGCCACTGGGTCCCGTCATCACCCGTTAGGTTAGCTAACTAACGGCAGAGCGGGGACTGGACTAGCGCGGATGTAAAACATATACAACATCTACTAATATATATACCAATATATAGTATTTCGCTCAAGGCGTGAATAAAATGCAACATCACAGAAATGTACAGCATCACAGAACAATACAGATATCTGGAAACCCCGGGTTTCACAGAGCCGCTGCTGAAACCCGACGTTCCCCTGGTCGTGTGGATAGCCTGTGCAATGAAATCCTAGACCCCTACGGGCGCGGCAAGTCACCCGCCAAAACCTGAAGCGAGGCAGCCCCCTTCAGTACCGTGAATGGACCACCCAGCACTTCACGGAATCCGGTAACTTGGGCACCCCTCCTGGGTCAACCTGTACCCCCTACGAGTACGGCGAATAGCCCGCCAATCCTGGACTGAAGCCCCCTCCGTCTCAATGCCCTGAGATGCGGGCCCGTTGCCCTCCAGAACCCGGCTATCCGCGCACCCCACCGCGGGGCAATCCTAGTACAGAAAGTAAAATATACATACACCGGGTACATCGACCGCAACCAGGTCGTGCCCCAAAAGAATAATACAAACTGGCAGTGACGGCAGTCCACATGTCGGACGCTCGCCCCGCAATATCAAATGTACATAATACACCAAAACTGTACTAGCATTGCATCCAGGCTATCCCCCACGACCGATCCGCAACATCACAGCATAAACATAGAACATCAACGTGAAAATCACGTTCGCAAATCCGTCTAACCGGGCTATAGCAGTTAGACCGGATTTACCGATCGAGTGACATTCACGGTCGCAGATATAATGTAAATACTGTGAAATAATGTGTTTAAAATATCCGATCAATCAAACAATTAACAAGTGGGCCCCCAACCAATACTGTAGCAGTCACAGAAAACCTGGGCCCAAATTTAATATCCCAAAAGCCCCAAAATCAAATGCAAGACAATCTGGAGAAAAATGGTACAGTCAATAATTTAAACGGCGGCGGAAGCGCGGCCAAAGCACTGCTTTGGCCGCTCTTCCGCGGTGAAATAATGGAATCAAGATACCAATTTTTCCCAGATCTCTTATATTTCCCTGCACATCATTCTGCAACTACCTGAAAAATTTTTAGACTCCAAAAACAATTCGACAGAAACTGATGTGAAGTAATATGCGGTTTTTGGGATTTCGGTCGATCGGAAATGCAAAACACATTAGAACAAGCTAGGTAAGGTTAATGGCGTGGCTCTGATACCATGTTGCGCCACGGCAGCGCCCCGGCCATCTTACTCGAGGCCAAATTGCGGAATCAAAATTTTTCCTTACTCGGAAACCGGCACTACCGCGGACAAAGAAAACCCGGATCGTTAACCATTAACCTACGCTAGCAATCAAGAGATAGGGTGAGAAGTATACCGAGTGATCCGAGTCCTCCGGTCTTCTCTTCATCATCCCGATCTCCCGCGGAAAAGCTTGGCTCCACATCGTCGCCTCCTCGCCGGAAAGGGCACCACATCGCCTTCGTCTTTTACGGGCTCCCGCCTCAATACCGAGGCAACTCGAGCATGAAGCCGGCAACTCGACATGCTCAAGATTTGCTGTAGGAAGTAGTGTAGAAACTTTGTCTCTTGGAGTTTATGTAGTTGCCATTGATGGATGGAGGAAGAGGTAAAGAAAATTGGTGCTTTCAATTTTCTAGCAAGAAGAAGATGAAATGAACTCTCTCATTCTTTTTCTTTCTCTCTTTCTTTTTCTTCTACTCTCTTTTTTTTTCATAACCATGAAAAACTTTCTTCAAGTGAGAATGAGAATGGTGGAGGAATGAAAACATAAGGCAAAGGGAGGTGAGTGTAGGAGCATTCAAGAGGTGACCACATCCAAGGTCAAAGAAAACATCAACCATGCTTAAAACACTATGCACTCCATAACCTTTCACTTCTCATATAAATCAAGTGATGGATGAAAGAAATGAAATCTATCATAATCTAACTTTATGCAAGAAACCCCCCCACAAAGTGTAATTTGCAAAACTGCAAATTACCCCCTCCATCAGAAAAGTCCGGCCGGGAAAGAACAAAGGAAAACCGGCCGGAACGGAATGCAAACTGGCAACTCCAGAAAACTGGTCCCGTAATAAATTACAGGAAAACCCCGACACTGTGCATACACACCCGCATCTGTATTCCGACCGGATACAGATGCAATGAGACAAAATCTACACTGTACTAAACTAGTACCGGCTTAAACCAAAGCCGGCTAGTAAAATCCGTTCGATCCTGATCCGTGCAATACCGCACGTATCAGATCAAACCCTGCCATATAACTATACGGCCACTAGTACAAACCGTCCGATCCTGATCCGTGCAATACCGCACGTATCTGATTGGACCCTGCCATATCTCCATACGGCCTCTACAGCGTTTCGCCCGAAAGCTTGAGTAACTGTAAGTGTGGTGGACTCTAAAGACTCGTCAATACAATGGCTGTGGATTTAACCACTGGCACGTCAGAGGTATAAGCCAATACGTGACGGGCCACCAGCTATTGACCAAAAGGGACGTCGATGAGGAAGCTCACCCCGACACCCAACTGAGCCTGTCAGTGACAATATCCGTACAGTCCGGTCCGTTCGTCTATGAGCATCGCATGGCGGGCCTAGGGGGTTGGTGGAAGTCAGACCCCCAAAAGCGGTACAAGTCGTGTCGGAGCGTAGCCCAGAACGCCCTGAGATACTACTGGACTACCTACCAGTAAATCTCCTGCCTCGGCCGAGGGCTTTGCGTAATGGCTCTCCTAGACACAGCGCGACCTCACCCCCAATACCGGGAGAGACGAACCCCTGAAGATCCGCTCACTGCCTCCATGTGGCTCGGGACTGTACCCAACTAAAACCTGTTTGCACGACTCCTTTGAGCCGTGGTAGGGTAGTAATCAAAGCACAGTGGGAACTCACACGAGACAAATGACGATCTCAGGTCGATGAACTAACCTGTACACATGTCACCTGGGAACTGCTATCTGACGTCTGGTATAAGACCAACCAGCAGGTTCCCGGCGAGTCCTGTCCGGTGTACTCATAACCCAATGAGCACCTGTATACATCTTAGGTGAACCAACAGACACCAGTGGCTTGTGAGACCGGCCACCGCCCCTCGTCGGGGTCTCGACTGTATACACTAGTCTACTAATGGAGTATCGATACCCTGTCTCGAAACTCCTACGACTAGGGACCTTTTAAGGATGTGCTTATAGACCCCAGCTCCCACGTATATGATCGCCATCATACTGCTGGTCGTCAAGCAAGAATCCCAGGGGCTCTATCAACGTGCAATAGCGACATGTCAGGTCACCTAAAGCAGTACACGATGATAAAGATAAACCAGATAGCATACTATCATCTCGAGCAAGACTGTCCTACCGGGATAGGTCCTCCCTCAATCATTGCAATCACGTGCCTGTGATCCAATAATTGACTCTGAGGGCACTATCTCCAACAATTTGGACTCACTGGAGATCGAGCCCACCAGCGAGGATTTGGACTAGCTAGCTTTCGACTCGGAGCTCTAGATACTTGTACATTTCATTTCAGTAATTTCCATTTCTGTTATGCCACTGTTTAGGTATTGCTTTCCATTTCATGTATTTACATTTCAGATGTATTGTAAAAAGAATGTTAATAAATAAAGTTATTGTTCAATTATATCTATTGTCTTTGTCTCTTGTGCATTTTACTTATATTGCTTAGATACACTTAGCGTGTTTACTTCAGAGTAAATACATAGCGGCCTCGTCGCGTCATTTGCCCGTACACTGGGAAGCGGGGTGTGACACCTTGAGTGCACCTTGAGCCTACACCTCACCCTTCTCTCATGACACCTCACCATTCCAACAAAACTCCATACTTAAACTATTTCCAGCAATTTAAACTGAACAAAAACATCTCTCACAAAAATCCTCATCTTTTTCTTCAAAGTTCTGCACTAGTTCATGAAAAAGACTAGAGTTTTCATGTTCCTTGGTTCAAATTACTCAAGTTAGGACTCCTCACCTCTTTGTGCACATCATGATGATTGAGCTCTGTGGAATTCTTCAAATAGGTATAACACCCAACTTTTCTGGTTTGTTAAGAGTTCTGTACAAATTAACGTTTACGATATTGGAAAAAAACGTGTTTTAGTTTAAAGTTTTAGCTCTGTTAGTATCTGCTATAGTTATATTAGTCTCTATGTAAATTTAATAGTACAGTAGAATGATATTAGAACCTAGAGTCTGTTGGAGATAGTGCCCTCAGAGTCAATTATTGGATCACAGGCACGTGATTGCAATGATTGAGGGAGGACCTGTCCCAGTAGGGCAGTCTTACTCAAAATGATAGCATGCTATCTGGTTTATCTTTATCATCGTGTACTGCTTTAGGTGACCTTACGAGTCGCTATTACACGTTGATAGAGCCCCTAGGATTCTTGCTTGACTACCAGCAGTATGAGGGCGATCATATACGTGAGAGCTGGAGTCTATAAGCACATCCTTAAAAGGTCCCTAGTCGTGGGAGTTTCGAGACAGGGCATCGATACTCCAGAGTAGACTAGTGTATACAGTCGAGACCCCGACGAGGGGCGGTGGCCGGTCTCACAAGCCACTAGTGTCAGTTGGTTCACCTAAGATGTATACAGGTGCTCATTGGGTTGTGAGTACACCGGGCAGGACTCGCCGGGAACATGCTAGTTGGTCTTATACCTGACGTCAGATAGCAGTTCCCTGATGACATGTGTACAGGTTAGTTCATCGACCTGAGATCATCATTTGTCTGAGATCATCATTTGTCTCGTGTGAGTTCCTACTGTGCTTTGATTACTACCCTACCACGGCTCAAAGGAGTCGTGCAAACAGGTTTTAGTTGGGTACAGTCCCGAGCCACATGGAGGCAGTGAGCGGATCTGCAGGGGTTCGTCTCTCCCGGTATTGGGGGTGAGGTCGCGCTGTGTCTAGGAGAGCCAGTACATGAAAAGTCCTTGGCCAAGGCATGAGATTTACTGGTAGGTATTCCAGTAGTATCTCAGGGTGTTCTGGGCTACACTCCGACACGACTTGTACCGCTTTTGGGGGTCTGATTTTTACCAACCCCCTAGGCCCGCCATGCGATGCTCATAGACGAACGGGCCGGACTGTATGGATATTGTCACTGACAGGTTCAGTAGGGTGTCAGGATGAGTTCGCTCGTCGACATCCTTTTTGGTCAATAGCTGGTAGCCCGTCACGTATGGCTAATACCTCTGACGTGCTAGTGGTTAAATCCACAACCAAAGTATTGATGAGTCTTTAGAGTCCCCCACAGACCAGTTTCTCAAGTTTCGGGGGAAACGCTGTAGAGGCTGTATGGAGATATGGCAGGGTTCGATCAGATACGTGCGGTATTGCACGGATCGTGATCGGACGGATTTTACTAGCCGGCTTTGGTTTAAGCCGGATCCTAGTATTAGACAGTGTAGTTTTTGTCTCTTTGCATTTGTGTTCAGTGGGAATACAAATGCGGGCATGTATATGCAGTCGCGGGGTTTTCTTGTAATTTATTACGGGATCAGTTTTCTGAAGTTGCCAGTTTGCATTCCGTTCCGGCCAGTTTTCTTTTGTTCCTTCGCGGCCGGACTTTCCGATGGAGGGGGTTATTTGCAGGTGTGCAAATAACATTTTGTGGAGGGGTTTTCTTGCATTATGTGGCTTCACGATGAGATTCTTTTTCCATCTCTTCCTTTGCATTAAATGGTGATTAGGATGGATTGGAAATTGATATGATATGGTTATCATTTCTTTTGGATGTGGTCACCCCTTTGCTTTTACTACACTTACCTTCCTTCTTGTTTTGTTTTTCCCTCCACCACCATTTTATCATAAGGGGCTGGCCACATTAGGAGAATGGGGGTTTTTCATTTTGATGTGGGAGAAATTATCATATGATATTATGCTTTGCTACAAAATCCATACCCATCTCCAAAGCTTATTCTTCTTCTTCCCTCCATCAAAGGCAACTTCACAACCCCTAAAGACAATGGATTCTACACTTGCCTACAGCATATCTTGGACGCGTCGGCTTGCCAACTTCGCGCCCGAGTTGCCTCGGTCCAGAGTTGGGAGCCCGTAAAAGAACCCGGCGATGTGGTGCCCGTTTCGACGAGGAGGCGACAACCGGAGATTCCGCGAGGAGATCGGAGTGGAGGCGAAGACCGAAGGACCCGGATCGCTTGGTATAGCCCTCTATCCATCTCTTGTTTGCTAGCATTAGGTTAATGGTTACGATCCGGGGTTTTAGGATGCGGTAGTGCCGGTTTCTAGTTTGAGAAAAAATTTCGTTTCCGCATTTTGGCCTCGGATAGACGGCCGGGGCGGTACCGTAGTCCTACATGGTATCAGAGCCACGCCATTAACCTAGTCTAGCTTGCTCTAGTATGTTTAGAACTCGATCGAACAAAAAATCCCAAAAACCGTATTTTTAGTGCATCTGTTCTCTGTCGAAATTTTTTTAGCTCCAAAAATTTTTCAGGTTGTTGCAGAAACACGTGCAGGGAATTCTAAGCATTCTGTAAAAATTTGGTCGCCTGAACTCACTATACCACCGCGGAACCGCGGCCAAACCCACGCTTGGGCCGTGGTTCCGCCGCGATTTTTACTGTTCATTGTACCAAAGTTTCACAGTAGGCTTCTAAGTTGAAAATGGGGGTTTGGGGATATTCTTTTTGGGCCCAGATTTTCTGTGAGTGCTACAGTAGTGCTTGGGGCCCACTTTGATAAATTTGTTCGATCGGATATTTTAAACATGTTAGTTCACAGAATTTACATTATATCTGCGACCGTGAATGTCACTCGATCGGTAAATCCAGTCTATCTGCTATAGCCTTTTTAAACGGATTTGCGAACGTGACATTCACGTTGATGTTCTGTGTTGTGCTGTGATGTTGCGGATCGGTCGTGGGGGATAGCCTGGATGCAATGTTAGTACAGTTTTGTTTTATATGTCATTTGATATTGCGGGGCGAGCGTCCGACATGTGGACTGCCGTTGCTGCCTGTTTGTATATTATTCTTTTGGGGCACGACCGGGTCGAGGTCGATGTACCCATTGTATGTATATTTTACTTTCTGTACTAGGATTGCCCCACGGAGGGGTGCATGGATAGCCGGATTCTAGAGGGCAACGGGCCCGCATCTCATGGCATTGAGACGGAGGGGCTTCACTCTAGAATTGGCGGGCTATTCGCCGCACTCGTAGGGGGTACAGGTTGACCCAGGAGGGGTGCCCAAGTTACCGGATTTCGTCAAGTGCTGGGTGGTCCATTCACGTTGTTGAAGGGGGCTGCCTCGCTTCAGGTCTTAGCGGGTAACTTGCCGCGCCCGTAGGGGTCTAGATTTTCATTGCACAGGCTATCCACACGACCAGGGGAAAGTCGGGTTTCAGTAGTGGCTCTATGAAACCCGGGGATCCCAGATATCTGTATTGTTCTGTGATGCTTATTACATTTCTGTGATGTTGCATTTTATCACGCCTTGAGCGAATATTATATATTGATATATATACTAGTAGATGTTGTATATGTTTTGCATCCGCGCTAGTCCAATCCCCGCTCTATCGTTAGTTAAGTAACCTAACGGGTGATGACGGGACCCAGTGGCGAATGCGGATGGCATATACGTACATCATTATTTTCGTTCTTTTGTGGTGTGATCAATTGATGGGACTGCGTTGATTCGGATCAATGCAAGGTAAACAAACCTATTCTGATGTTGTTGGAACACTTTGCAAAAAAGCTATTATTGTAAGGGCGTTCTCTTTTGTTTTGCACAGTGGTATTCAGTTGGAATATCCTGCTCCTCAGTCGACGAGGTAAGGGCCGAGATCCCTTCACCGGGAGTGACCCCTTGGACAGAAGTTTGCGTCAGGGAAATAACTTCACTATAGCCGATTAATTTTTCTTTGCATCGTGGTATTCAGTTGGAATATCCTGCACCTCATTCTACGGGGAAAGAGCCGAGATCCCTTCACCGGGAGTGACCTCTTTAGCAAAGGTTTTCGTCACTATATTTTTATAAAAAGCTATGCAGTTCCTTCAACGATATCAAGTTCATTACGTTAAAGGTTTTTCGCCAAAAACCAGCCGTAGCCCTCCGTCATTTCCTACAGGTATTATTTAGTATTCGTGCTGCGTTTGTTGACCTAGTCAAGACGTAGTGTTCGGTAGCTAAGTGGTACTTGTTTGTTACATAAGTGGGATTGGTTAGGACAGTCATGCGGCCTTGTTGACCTAGTCAAGGGCACGTACGTGTTGGAGATAGTGCCCTCAGAGTCAATTATTGGGTCACAGGCACGTGATTGCAATGATTGAGGGGAGGACCTATCCCAGTAGGACAGTCTTATTCGAGATGATAGTATGCTATCCGGTTTATCTTTATCATCGTGTACTGCTTTAGGTGACCTTACGAGTCGCTATTGCACGTTGATAGAGCCCCTAGGATTCTTGCTTGACTACCAGCAGTATGAGGGCGATCATATATGTGAGAGCTGGAGTCCATAAGCACATCCTTAAATGGTCCCTAGTCGTGGGAGTTTCGAGACAGGGCATCGATACTCCGGAGTAGACTAGTGTATACAGTCGAGACCCCGACGAGGGGCGGTGGCCGGTCTCACAAGCCACTGGTGTCAGTTGGTTCACCTAAGATGTATACAGGTGCTCATTGGGTTATGAGTACACCGGACAGGACTCGCCGGGAACCTGCTAGTTGGGATTATACCAGACGTCAGATGGCAGTTCCCTGGTGACATGTGTACAGGTTAGTTCATCGACCTGAGATTGTCATTTGTCTCGTGTGAGTTCCCACTGTACTTTGATTACTACCCTACCACGGCTCAAAGGAGTCGTGCAAACAGGTTTTAGTTGGGTACAGTCCCGAGCCACATGGAGGCAGTGAGCTGATCTGCAGGGGTTCGTCTCTCCCGGTATTGGGGGTGAGGTCGTACTGTGTCTAGGAGAGCCAGAACATGAAAAGTCCTTGGCCAAGGCAGGAGATTTGCTGGTAGGTATTCCAGTAGTATCTCAGGGTGTTCTGGGCTACACTCCGACACGACTTGTACCGCTTTTGGGGGTCTGACTTTTACCAACCCCCTAGGCCCGCCATGCGATGCTCATAGACGAACGGACCGGACTGTACGGATATTGTCACTGACAGGCTCAGTAGGGTGTCAGGATGAGTGCGCTCATCGACGTCCCTTTTGGTCTATACCTGGTAGCCCGTCACGTATTGGCTTATACCTCTGACGTGCTAGTGGTTAAATCCACAGCCATAGTATTGACGAGTCTTTAGAGTCCACCACACTCAGTTACTCAAGTTTCGGGCGAAACGCTGTAGAGGCCGTATGGAGATATGGCAGGGTTCGATCAGATACGTGCGGTATTGCACGGATCGTGATCGGACGGTTTTTACTAGCCGGCTTTGGCTTAAGCCGGATCCTAGTATATGATAGTGTAGATTTTGTCTCTTTGCATTTGTGTTCAGTGGGAATACAAATGCGGGCATGTATTTGCAGTAGCAGGGTTTTCCTGTAATTTATTACGGGATCGGTTTTCTGGGGTTGCCAGTTTGCATTCCGTTCCGGCCGGTTTTCTCTTTTTCCTTCCCGGCCGGACTTTTCGTTGGAGGGGGTTAATTGCAAGTTTGCAATTAACTTATTTGTTGAGGGATTTCATGCATATTTGTGGCATCATGATTGTTATTTCATCATGAGATCCTTTTTTGGTCTTCTCACTTGCTTTCATTGTGATGGTTGTTTGATTTGATAAGAAAAGAAATGAGAGTGACCTTTTTTCTATATTGTTTTTTCCATTCCTTTTTTTATTTACATTGGAGAGGTCTTTTTCTCTCTCCAATCTTCATCTAGTGGAGAGAGGGCCGGCCACTTTTTAGAGGAGGAGGAGAGAGGTTCATTTGTGAGATGTTTTTATTCTTCATCTCATTTTTCCTTTGCAAAGTTAAAAAGGCATCATATTCCTCCATAGTTCTTTCTCTCATTACCTCAACATATCAAGGCAACTTCAAACCCTCAAAGAGACATGGTTACTACACTATTCTATAGCAAGCCTTGGACGCGTCGGCTAGCCAACTTCGCGCCCGAGTTGCCTCGGTCAAGAGGTGGGAGCCCGTAAAAGATTCCGGCTACGTGGTGCCCTTTCCGACGAGACGATGATGGACGGAGATTCCCCGGGAGATCGGAGTGGAGACGAAGACCGAAGGACACGGATCGCTTGGTATACTTTTCTACTCTTTTCTTATTTGCTAGTTAGCTAGGTTAATGGCCCGATCCGGGTGAAAAGTCCGCGGTGGTGCCGGTTGCAAGTTTTGCAAAGTTTTTGTTTCCGCGTTTCCGGCGTCGGATCGACGGCCGGGGCACCCCCGCGGGCTTACATTGGTATCAGAGCCAGGCTATTAACCTCGCCTAGCTTGTTCTAATGCGTTTTACATTTCCGATCGACCAAAATTCCAAAATCTACATTTTTTGTTCACATCAGTTTTCTGTTGAAAATTTTTGGTGTCAAAATTTTTTTCAGGTTACAGAAAAGTGATGTACTGGAATATCTAAGGGTTCTGCAAAAATTCGATGCAGTGATTCAACTGTAGGAGCGCGGAAACGCGGAAGACACCCCCTTCTTGCAGCGGTTCCGCCGCACCTTTATGTGATCACTGTATCATATTTCTGCAGTTGCCTCCTGAATGGAATTTAGGGGTTTTTGAATATTAATATTGGGCCCAGATTTTCTGTGAGTGCTACATTATTGCTTTGGGGCCCACTTGTTAATTTTTGATCGATCGGATATTTTAAACACATTATTTCACAGTATTTACATTATATCTGCGACCGTGAATGTCACTCGATCGGTAAATCCAGTCTATCTGCTATAGCCCTTTTAGACGGATTTGCGAACGTGACCTTCACGTTGATGTTCTATGTTTATGCTGTGATGTTGCGGATCGGTCGTGGGGGATAGCCTGGATGCAATGCTAGTACAGTTGTGGTTGTATTATGTACATTTGATATTGCGGGGCGAGCGTCCGACATGTGGACTGCCGTCACTGCCTGTTTGTATTATTTTTTTTGGGGCACGGCCAGGTTGCGGTCGATGTACCCGTTGTATGTATATTTTACTTTCTGTACTAGGATTACCCCGCGGAGGGGTGCACGGATAGCCGGGTTCTAGAGGGCAACGAGCCCGCATCTCATGGCATTGAGACGGAGGGGGCTTTACTCTAGAATTGGCAGGCTATTCGCCGCACTCGTAGGGGGTACAGGTTGACCCAGGAGGGGTGCCTAAGTTGCCGGATTCCGTGAAGTGCTGGGTGGTCCATTCACGTTGCTGAAGGGGGCTGCCTCGCTTCAGGTTTTGGCGGGCAACTTGCTGCGCCCGTAGGGGTCTAGGATTTTCATTGCACAGGTTATCCACATGACCAGGGGAACGTCGGGTTTCAGCGGCTCTGTGAAACCTGGGGATCCCAGATATCTGTATTGATCTGTGTTGTTATACATTTCTGTGTTGCATTTTATCACGCCTTGAGCGAATACTATATATTGGTATATATATTAGTAGATGTTGTATATGTTTTGCATCCGCGCTAGTCCAGTCCCCGCTCTGTCGTTAGTTAGCTAACCTAACGGGTGATGACGGGACCCAGTGGCGAATGCGGATGGCATATACGTACATCAGTATATTTTCGTTCTTTGTGGTGTGATCAATTGATGGGACTGCGTTGATTCGGATCAATGCAAGTTAAAACAAACCTATTCTGATGTTGTTGGAACACTTTTCAAAAGGCTGTTATTGCAAGGGCGTTCTCTTTTGTTTTGCATCGTGGTATTCAGTTGGAATATCCTGGTCCTCAGTCAACGAGGCAAGGGCCGAGATCCCTTCACCGGGAGTGACCCCTTGGACAAAAGTTTGCGTCAGGGCATTAACTTCACTATAGCCGATTACTTTTGCTTTGCACCGTGGTATTCAGTTGGAATATCCTGCACCTCATTCTACGGGGAAAGAGCCGAGATCCCTTCACCGGGAGTGACCTCTTTAGTAAAGGTTTTCGTCACTATATTTTCTAAAAAGCTATCCGTTCCTTCAACGATATCAAGTTCATTACGTTAAAGGTTTTCGCCAGAAACTATTCGTAGCCCTCCGTCATTTCATATGGATGGTCAATAGTATTCAAGCTGTGCATGTTGGCCAAAGTCAAGGCACAGTGTTTGGTAGCTGTTGGGTATCCATATGCAGCATAGATAGATGCGTTGGTTTGGGACAGTCGCACTGCCATTTTGGCCAAAGTCAAGGGTATGTACGGGTGGGTTCAAATTAACCTGGATAATGACGGGTAGAACTTGACATGTGACTTATGATATGTTGGCCAAAGTCAAGGTCATAAGAGCATGGGGTAAAAATCCACATCGGGAGTTTCAAAAGAACTGAAACTTGCCAGATATGCGCATACCTTCTGGAGTATGATAGCATGAGCGGATTCCGTCACGTTATCATGCGATGAGAGTTGGATCCCGATTCCCACTGATGAGTTGGTTTACTCCTCGGGTGATCCCGGCTAATTCTTCTTTTAGGTTTGGGGAAGAATTTGACGTTACAGTGGGAGGTTTCCAGATTAGATAAAGTGATAACCATTCTGATCTAGGTTAGAGTGCACGCTGAGTGTTTCTTTTCTCTCTCTCTTTGGCAGCGACCATTGACCCGACCCTAGACTATGACTCAGTGACCAAGTTGACCGAACCTTCTTAACACAGGCTTTTGGATTGTCAGAGTTGCAAACCTCATTGCCACTCCTACTTTTACCCTTTTCTCCAGGACACCCCGTATTACTACGAACGTCCACTTCCATTGGACAAAACCATCGTATGGTTATATACGAACTCGAAGGACTTCGAGGATGGTTTCTGGTTCTGGAGAAAACGAATAGGACCATTCAGTTGTCTTTTCCTTTTACCTTCTCTCAGGTTGCGAGTACTCCTTGGTTTAGGAGAAAGTACACCTATTGCGCAAATTGGATAGTCTTCTTCCAGACCTTAGGCTGGTGCCGACCGGTAGGGAATGAAGAAAACCAATTAGCCTAAACGGTGTACAGAAGGTATTAAGTTAAGACAAAGCAAGGGATTAGTAAGAGGGCAAAGTAAATTGCGACTGATATTCACGACCAAACCAAGTATTTCTTCGCCAA
Organism: Agapanthus africanus; assembly: GCA_030015575.1. Taxonomy (NCBI): domain Eukaryota; kingdom Viridiplantae; phylum Streptophyta; class Magnoliopsida; order Asparagales; family Amaryllidaceae; genus Agapanthus; species Agapanthus africanus. The sequence goes on from JASDDO010000018.1 coordinate 110,905,448, forward strand.
TCCTAAATCACCTTTGTATTTCTCCAGGACACTCCGTATCACTACGAAGATCCCAGTTTATTGGATAATCCATCGTATGGTTATATACGAACTCGAAAGGAACTTGTTCCAGTTCGGGGATGGATCCTGGTTCAGGAGAAATAGGAATAAAGTACATTCAGGTGTCTTTTATCTTCACCTTCTCTCGCATTGCGAGTGCTCCTAGGATTAGGACAGTACACCCTTTATGCTTATTGGATAGTCTTCTTCCAAACCATAGGCTGGTGCCGAACGGTAGGGAAGGAAGAAAACCATTTGGCCTAAAGGGGTGTGAAGAAGGTAATGACTAAAGAGAAATAAAGGGATTTGGAGAGGTGGCAAAGAATTATAAGGTTGCAGTTGTGAATCTGGACAATGGAAGAGGCATTACTAGGAATACCAGGATACCCCATCGAAACATTTCAATGTTTCAGTTTCACTGTGTACTGTTAAAAGAAAACTGATTTTCCATTTAGACACTTACTCCAGGGTATGTATTTACCAGGTATGATTCTCACATCTGTATGGTTTTACAGATGATGAGTGGGAGTAAGTTATTGGGAATTAGGTGACCATCCTCATTATATCGGGATTCGTTGTAATCGGTGATATTTGAGGAAGTCACCTGGGTTGTTTGCCGGTCGGCATATATTTGGTTTTGAATATCCGTTGTTATGCACCAATTTCAAATTGATATATCTGTACGTCTATTTTTATAGAGTGAGATATACCTTTCTGAAATTATGTCTATGACATTTACCTATATCAGTGGATGGTTAGGTAAGGAGCATTGAACAGCGGTGTAATTCTTCTTAACTAAAAAAGTACAGTTTTCAACCTACGACACACAGTGAATGAGTCACCAGACTCAGGGGACTTATACAGAGTATTGTATATTGTCCAGTGCCCATCAGGACAGAGGGGTTGGTCCTCGTACTATATTCTGTTTACTTTTAACTTCTCTAGTTCTTAGACATGTGTTTCATAGAAACACAGGGTCTAAGTTTTGAGGAATTATAGGTATAAGAGTAAAGTAGAGAACCAGGTGTTGCAAGTATCGGGATTCTTCAAGGTGATCGAAGAGTAGATACTTGTGAATGGTATTCAGTTGATAGTAATGATTAAGAGAACTAGCTTCTCTTTCAGGTTACTCATAATTGGAAGTACTCCTACGTTGAGTAACGCTGATCGGCCTCTCTCCATTTACTTGACATGCACTGGAGACAGCTGCATGATTTGAATCTGGTTCAATTAAATCAGTGCCTCTGTTTCTTGGATATAGAACAGTTCATATCTTGACATTGTTAAAATACGGGGAGTTGTCCGGCTTATGCTTAAAACCAGACTCCGGATAACTCAAGGCACGTTTCTGTAATGGCTGTTTGTGGGTTGACCCGGGCTATGACGAGGGTTGATTTTCTACCATCTGGAAGATCAATAGTGATATTGTTCTTGACTCGCCACAGTTTTAATAAAAATGGACTTTTTCAGAAAACAGTAGTGGGAGTATGGTAGAACTGGAAGTGATTCCAGAACCGCAAACGATTATTGAAGATTTGATAAAGAACCTAAAGATTCAATCTGGTTTGACATTCCATTGGCCACTCCGCAGATATGGTGGGTAACCTCAGGCTCCCGAGAGGTACTTCAGTATGCTCAGGGACGGTGGCAGGGAGGTTCTTGTTTACCCAGACTTGCCATTGCTGTTGTTCCAGACTGTGAGACCTGGCAGGAGGATGAGTATAGCGTCGTTCTAAACTGGCTTTAGAAGTGCACGTGTATATGACTCTGCCAGAGGGTTGTCGTAGTCAGTGGGAGCAGCGGAAGCATTGGTGGACATCAGGCTTATGTCTATTTATAGACTAAAGCAGATATAGCGGAGATAGATCATCTATTTCTGATGTGACAGTCATAGGTTTGACTTCATCAGAATAGGGATAGATCTGTTAAGAAGGTAGTAGGGTGTGATGTCCTGGTATTTGATGACATACACAGAGTAGGAAGTGATATTCCTATACTACGATCGGTTATACTTTGGTCGTCACACAGTAGTTTCTCCACATAGGAATTGGATATTATATCAGACATTCTGGTTACTAGATCTATGGTTTTAGATCTAGATTTGGGTGGTTTCCCAATCTGGGTACCTTGACAGCATTCTATGAGTATTTAGAATGGACGACTCCTAGCACGGTATTATACCTGCAGGTGATGGAGTCACCCTCTCTAAAGGTGTCTTACAGACTAAAGGGGAGAGGGATGTGCATGATTGGCAGATTACTTGCTTAGGCAATTGAGTCAATCATGAGATGTCAAGTACCACACCAGATGTTGTTCTTGCAGTAGGTGCAATAAGTTGATATTGATCCAATCCTGGAGAAACAGTCGGAAGCAGTTTTAGAACATAAGTGTATGTTGTAGGGATATGATAACGGCAGTCTTCTTCGGGAGACAGTTATCATTCCAGGCTTCCAAGGTGACCTGGATGGCAGAGTGGCTGTCAGAGTTATAGTTTTCCCTCTGACAAGGGGCAGTATTTTGGACAGGTGGTCCAGGTGGAAACTGAGGGAAGGCATGGCGTAGGATACTGAATAAGTTCAGTTGACGATACAGTCTAAGAAGTTTGGATTTGGAGTTCACTTATGAGCTAGGTCCCATCAGACATCCAGACATCTTAAACAGGTATTGCTCATTTCGGGAGATGGCTTTCTCCGCGAACATGGGATATAGAGAGACATAGAAAGAAACATCAAAGCGGATCCACTCACTGAGGCTATTCCTCGAACGCAATAGTTTCGCAAACGAGCTTTGTGAGACTGACTAGTAGAGGAGTTGGGTGTTCGGTATCACACGGGCTGTGAGTATGCGACATCGCAATAATTAGCCTTGAGTGCAAGTGGGAGATTGTTGGAGATAGTGCCCTCAGAGTCAATTATTGGGTCACAAGCACGTGATTGCAATGATTGAGGGGAGGACCTATCCCAGTAGGACAGTCTTATTCGAGATGATAGTATGCTATCTGGTTTATCTTTATCATCGTGTACTGCTTTAGGTGACCTTACGAGTCGCTATTGCACGTTGATAGAGCCCCTAGGATTCTTGCTTGACTACCAGCAGTATGAGGGCGATCATATAAGTGAGAGCTGGAGTCCATAAGCACATCCTTAAATGGTCCCTAGTCGTGGGAGTTTCGAGACAGGGCATCGATACTCCGGAGTAGACTAGTGTATACAGTCGAGACCCCGACGAGGGGCGGTGGCCGGTCTCACAAGCCACTGGTGTCAGTTGGTTCACCTAAGATGTATACAGGTGCTCATTGGGTTATGAGTACACCGGACAGGACTCGCCGGGAACCTGCTAGTTGGGATTATACCAGACGTCAGATGGCAGTTCCCTGGTGACATGTGTACAGGTTAGTTCATCGACCTGAGATCGTCATTTGTCTCGTGTGAGTTCCCACTGTACTATGATTACTACCCTACCACGGCTCAAAGGAGTCGTGCAAACAGGTTTTAGTTGGGTACAGTCCCGAGCCACATGGAGGCAGTGAGCGGATCTGCAGGGGTTCGTCTCTCCCGGTATTGGGGGTGAGGTCGTGCTGTGTCTAGGAGAGCCAGAACATGAAAAGTCCTTGGCCAAGGCAGGAGATTTGCTGGTAGGTATTCCAGTAGTATCTCAGGGTGTTCTGGGCTACACTCCGACACGACTTGTACCGCTTTTGGGGGTCTAACTTTTACCAACCCCCTAGGCCCGCCATGCGATGCTCATAGACGAACGGACCGGACTGTACGGATATTGTCACTGACAGGCTCAGTAGGGTGTCAGGATGAGTGCGCTCATCGACGTCCCTTTTGGTCTATACCTGGTAGCCCGTCACGTATTGGCTTATACCTCTGACGTGCTAGTGGTTAAATCCACAGCCATAGTATTGACGAGTCTTTAGAGTCCACCACACTCAGTTACTCAAGTTTCGGGCGAAACGCTGTAGAGGCCGTATGGAGATATGGCAGGGTTCGATCAGATACGTGCGGTATTGCACGGATCGTGATCGGACGGTTTTTACTAGCCGGCTTTGGCTTAAGCCGGATCCTAGTATATGATAGTGTAGATTTTGTCTCTTTGCATTTGTGTTCAGTGGGAATACAAATGCGGGCATGTATTTGCAGTAGCGGGGTTTTCCTGTAATTTATTACGGGATCGGTTTTCTGGGGTTGCCAGTTTGCATTCCGTTCCGGCCGGTTTTCTCTGTTTCCTTCCCGGCCGGACTTTTCGTTGGAGGGGGTTAATTGCAAGTTTGCAATTAACTTATTTGTTGAGGGCTTTCATGCATATTTGTGGCATCATGATTGTTATTTCATCATGAGATCCTTTTTTGGTCTTCTCACTTGCTTTCATTGTGATGGTTGTTTGATTTGATAAGAAAAGAAATGAGAGTGACCTTTTTTCTATATTGTTTTTTCCATTCCTTTTTTTATTTACATTGGAGAGGTCTTTTTCTCTCTCCAATCTTCATCTAGTGGAGAGAGGGCCGGCCACTTTTTAGAGGAGGAGGAGAGAGGTGCATTTGTGAGATGTTTTTATTCTTCATCTCATTTTTCCTTTGCAAAGTTAAAAAGGCATCATATTCCTCCATAGTTCTTTCTCTCATTACCTCAACATATCAAGGCAACTTCAAACCCTCAAAGAGACATGGTTACTACACTATTCTATAGCAAGCCTTGGACGCGTCGGCTAGCCAACTTCGCGTCCGAGTTGCCTCGGTCAAGAGGTGGGAGCCCGTAAAAGATTCCGGCTACGTGGTGCCCTTTCCGACGAGACGATGATGGACGGAGATTCCGCGGGAGATCGGAGTGGAGACGAAGACCGAAGGACACGGATCGCTTGGTATACTTTTCTACTCTTTTCTTATTTGCTAGTTAGCTAGGTTAATGGCCCGATCCGGGTGAAAAGTCCGCGGTGGTGCCGGTTGCAAGTTTTGCAAAGTTTTTGTTTCCGCGTTTCCGGCGTCGGATCGACGGCCGGGGCACCCCCGCGGGCTTACAGTACGGGTGGGTTTAATGCAATCCAGAATAATGACGGGTTGAACTTGACTAGCGGTTTATGGTTTGTTGACCTAGTCAAGGTCATAAACCGCTTAGGGTAAAAATCACATCGGGAGTTTCTAAAGAAACTAAAACTTGCCAGATATGCGCATACCTTCTGGAGTGTGATAAAGTGAGAGGATTCCATCACGTTATCATGCGATGATAGTTGGATCCCGATTCCCACTGATGAGTTGGTTTACTCCTCGGGTGATCCCAACTAATTCTTCTTTCAGGTTTGGGGAAGAATTTGACGTTACAGTGGGAGGTTTCCTGATTAGATAAAGTGATAACCATTCTGATCTAGGTTAGAGTGCATGCTGAGTGTTTTTTTTCTCTCTCTCTTTGGCAGCGACCATTGACCCGACCCTAGACTATGACTCAGTGACCAAATTAACCGAACCTTCTTAAACACTGGCTTTTGGATTGTCAGAGTTGCATACCACATTGTCACTCCTACTTTTACCCTTTTCTCCAGGACACCCCGTATTACTACAAACGTCCACTTCCATTGGACAAAACCATCGTACGGTTATATACGAACTCGAAGGAATTCGAGGATGGTTTCTGGTTCTGGAGAAAACGAATAGGACTATTCAGTTGTCTTTTCCTTTTACCTTCTCTCAGGTTTCGAGTACTCCTTGGTTTAGGAGATAGTACACCTATTATGCAAATTGGATAGTCTTCTTCCGAACCTTAGGCTGGTGCCGAACGGTGGGGAATGAAGAAAACCAATTAGCCTAAACGGTGCACAGAAGGTATTAAGTTAAGACAAAGAAAGGGATCAGTAAGAGGGCAAAGTAAATTGCGACTGCTAATCACGACCAAACCAAATATTTCTTCGCCAATCCTAAATCACCTTTGTATTTCTCCAGGACACTCCGTATCACTACGAAGATCCACAGTTTATTGGATAATCCATCATATGGTTATATACGAACTCGAAAGGAACTTGTTCCAGTTCGGGGATGGATTCTGGTTCAGGAGAAATAGGAATAAGGTTTATTCGGTTGTCTTTTATCCTCACCTTCTCTCGCATTGCGAGTGATCCTAAGGTTAGGACAGTACACCCGTTATGCTTATTGGATAGTCTTCTTCCAAACCATAGGCTGGTGCCGAACGGTAGGGAAGGAAGAAAATCATTTGGCCTAAGGGGGTGTGCAGAAGGTAATGACTAAAGACATATAAAGGGATTTGGAGAGATGGAAAAGAAATATACGGTTATAGTTGTGGATCTGGATAATGGAAGAGGCATTACTAGGAATACCAGGATACCCCATCGAAACATCTCAATATTTCAGTTTCACTGTGTACTGTTAATAGAAAACTGATTTCCCAATTGGACACTTGCTCCAGGGTATGTATTTACCAGGTTTGATTCTCACATCTGTATGGTTTTACAGATATTGAGTGGGAGTAAGTTATTGGGAATTAGGTGATCATCCTCATTATATCGGGATTCGTTGTAATTGGTGATATTTGAGGAAATCGCCTGGGTTGTTTGCCGGACGGCAAATATTTGGTTTTGAATATCCGTTGTTATGCACCAATTTCAAATTGATATATCTGTACGTCTATTTTTATAGAATGAGATGTACCTTTTTGAAATTATGTCTATGACATTTACCTATATCAGTAGATGGTTAGGTAAGGAGCATTAAACAGCGGTGTAATTCTTCTTAACCATAAGTACAGTTTTCAACCTACGGCACACAGTGAATGAGTTATTAGACTCAGGGGACTTATACAGAGTATTGTATATTGTCCAGTATCCATTAGGACAGAGGGGTTGGTCTTCGTACTATATTCAGTTTACTTATGACTTCTCTAGTTCTTAGACAAGTGTTTCGTAGAAACACAAGGTCTGAGTTTTGAGAAGTTATAGGTATAAGAATAGAGTAGAGAACCAGGTATTGCAAGTTTCGGGATTCTTCAAGGTGATCGAAGATGTAGATACTTGTGTGTGATATTCAGTTGATAATAAAGATTAAGAGAACTTGCTTCTCTTTCAGCTTACTCATAATTGGAAGCACTCCTAAGTTGAGTAACGCTGATCGGCATCTCTCCATTTACTTGACATGCACTGGAGACAGCTGCATGATTTGAATCTGGTTCAATTAAATCAGTGCCTCTGTTTCTATATTGGATATAGAACAGTTCATATCTTGATATTGTTAAGGTACGGGGAGTTGTCCGGCTTATGCTTAAAACCAGACTCTGGATAACTCAAGGCACGTTTCTGTAATGGCTGTTTGTGGGTTGACCCGGGCTATGACGAGGGTTAATTTTCTACCATCTGGAAGATCAATAGTGATATTGTTCTTGACTCTCCACAGTTTTAATAAAAATGGATTTTTTCAGAAAACAGTAGTGGGAGTATGGTAGAACTGGAAGTGATTCCAGAACCGCAAACGATTACTGAAGATTTGATAAAGAACCTAAAGATTCAGTCTGGTTTAACATTCCATTGGCCACTCCGCAGATATGGTGGGTAACCTCAGGCGCTCGAGAGGTACTCCGGTAGCCTCAAGGACGGTGACAGGGAGGTTCTTGTTTACCCAGACTTGACATTGCTGTTGTTCAAGACTGTGAGACCCGGCAGGAGGATGAGTATAGCGTCATTCTAAACTAGCTTTAGAAGTGTACGTCTATATGACTCTGCCAGAGGGTTGTCATAGTCAGTGGGAGCAACGGAAGCATAGTGGGCAAGAGGCTTGTGTCTATTTATAGACTAAAGCAGATATAGCGGAGATAGATCATCTATTTCTGATGTGACGGTCATAGGTTTGACTTCATCAGAATAGGGGATGGATCTGTTAAGAAGGTAGTAGGGTGTGATGTCCTGGTATATGGATGACATACACAGAGTAGGAAGTGATATTCCTATACTACGGTCGGTTATACATTGGTTGTCACACAGTGGTTTCTCCACATAGGACTTGGATATTATATCAGACATTCTGGTTACTGGATCTATGGTATTAGATCTAGATTTGGGTAGTTTCCCAATCTGGGTACTTAGACAGTATTCTATGAGTATTTAGAATGGACGACTACTGGCACGGTAGTGTACCTGCAGGTGATGGAGTCACCCTCCCTAAAGGTGTCCTACAGACTAAAATAGAGAGGGATGTGCATGATTGGCAGATCACTTGCTTAAGCAATTGAGTCAATCATGAGATGTCAAGTACCACACCAGATGTTGTTCTTGCAGTAGATGCAATAAGTTGATATTGATCTAATTCTGGAGAAACATTAGGAAGCAGTTTTAGAACATAAGTGGATGTTCTAGGGATATGATAACGACAGCCTCGTTCTGGAGACGGTTATCATTCCAGGCTTCCAAGGTGACATGGACGATAGGGTGGCTGTCAGAGTTATAGTTTTCCCTCTGACGAGGGGCAGTATTTTGGACAGGTGGTCCAGATGGATACTGAGGGAAGGATGGCGCAGGATACTGATTAAGTTCAGTTGACGATACAGTCTAAGAAGTTTGGATTTAGAGTTCATTTATGAGCTAGGTCCCATCAGACATCCAGAAATTCTAAGACAGGTATTGCTCATTTCGGGAGATGGCTTTCTCCGCGAACTTGAGATATAGAGAGACATATAAAGAAACATCAAAGAGGATCCACTCACTGAGGCTATTCCTCGAACGCAATAGTTTCACAAACGAGCTTTGTGAGACTGATTAGTAGAAGAGTTGGGTGTTCGGTATCACGCAGGCTGTGAGTATGCGACATCGCAATAATTAGCCTTGAGTGCAAGTAAGAGATTGTTGGAGATAGTGCCCTCAGAGTCAATTATTGGATCACAGGCACGTGATTGCAGTGATTGAGGGAGGACCTATCCCAGTAGGGCAGTCTTACTCAAAATGATAGTATGCTATCTGGTTTATCTTTATCATCGTGTACTGCTTTAGGTGACCTTACGAGTCGCTATTACACGTTGATAGAGCCCCTAGGATTCTTGCTTGACTACCAGCAGTATGAGAGCGATCATATACATGAGAGCTGGAGTCTATAAGCACATCCTTAAAAGGTCCCTAGTCGTGGGAGTTTCGAGACAGGGCATCGATACTCCAGAGTGGACTAGTGTATACAGTCGAGACCCCGACGAGGGGCGGTGGTCGGTCTCACAAGCCACTGGTGTCAGTTGGTTCACCTAAGATGTATACAGGTGCTCATTGGGTTATGAGTACACCGGGCAGGACTCGCCGGGAACATGCTAGTTAGTCTTATACCTGACGTCAGATAGCAGTTCCCTGGTGACATGTGTACAGGTTAGTTCATCGACCTGAGATCGTCATTTGTCTCGTGTGAGTTCCCACAGTGCTTTGATTACTACCCTACCACGGCTCAAAGGAGTCGTGCAAACAGGTTTTAGTTGGGTACAGTCCCGAGCCACATGGAGGCAGTGAGCGGATCTGCAGGGGTTCGTCTCTCCCGGTATTGGAAGTGAAGTCACGCTGTGTCTAGGAGAGCCAGTACATGAAAAGTCCTTTGCCAAGGCAGGAGATTTACTGGTAGGTATTCCAGTAGTATCTCAGGGTGTTCTGGGCTACACTCCGACACGACTTATACCGCTTTTGGGGTCTGATTTTTACCAACCCCCTAAGCCCGCCATGCGATGCTCATATACGAACGGACCGGACTGTATGGATATTGTCACTGACAGGCTCAGTAGGGTGTCAGGATGAGTTCGCTCGTTGACGTCCCTTTTGGTCAATAGCCGGTAGCCCGTCACGTATGGCTAATACCTCTGACGTGCTAGTGGTTAAATCCACAACCAAAGTATTGACGAGTCTTTAGAGTCCCCCAGAGACCAGTTTCTCAAGTTTCGGGCGAAACGCTGTAGAGGCCGTATGGAGATATGGCAGGGTTCGATCAGATACGTGTGATATTGCACGGATCGTGATCGGACGGATTTTACTAGCCGGCTTTGGTTTAAGCCGGATCCTAGTATTAGACAGTGTAGTTTTTGTCTCTTTGCATTTGTGTTCAGTGGGAATACAAATGCGGGCATGTATATGCAGTCGCGGGGTTTTCCTGTAATTTATTACGGGATCATTTTTCTGAAGTTGCCAATTTGCATTCCGTTCCGGCCTGTTTTCTTTTGTTCCTTCGCGGCTGGACTTTCCGATGGAGGGGGTTATTTGCAGGTGTGCAAATAACATTTTGTGGAGGGGTTTTCTTGCATTATGTGGTTTCATGATGAGATTCTTTTTCCATCTCTTCCTTTGCATTAAATGGTGATTAGGATGGATTAGAAATTGATATGATATGGTTATCATTTCTTTTGGATGTGGTCACCCCTTTGCTTTTACTACACTTACCTTCCTTCTTGTTTTGTTTTTACCTCCACCACCATTTTATCATAAGGGGCCGGCCACATTAGGAGAATGGGAGTTTTTCATTTTGATGTGGGAGAAATTATCATATGATATTATGCTTTGCTACAAAATCCATACCCATCTCCAAAGCTTATTCTTCTTCTTCCCTCCATCAAAGGCAACTTCACAACCCCTAAAGACAATGGATTCTACACTTGCCTACAGCATATCTTGGATGCGTCGGCTTGCCAACTTCGCACCCGAGTTGCCTCGGTCCAGAGGTGGGAGCCCGTAAAAGAACCCGGCGATGTGGTGCTCGTTTCGACGAGGAGGCGACGACCGGAGATTCCGCGAGGAGATCGGAGTGAAGGCGAAGACCGAAGGACACGGATCGCTTGGTATAGCCCTATATCCGTCTCTTGTTTGCTAGCATTAGGTTAATGGTTATGATCCGGGGTTTTAGGATGCGGTAGTGCCGGTTTCTAGTTTGAGAAAAAATTTATTTCCGCATTTTGGCCTCGGATAGACGGCCAGGGCGCTACCGTAGTCCTACAGAGTCGCCCCTAGAAACCCGGACCCATTCCTCCACAGTTCGACCAGCGGAATCCATGAAATTCCCGCTTCCTCCGGCTTTCCTGAAGAGTTGGGTTTTGAAATTTTGTGGGTATCTCTCTGTAGATTATATAAGGTCATTGGTATACTTTAATTTTCTTATATAGTCTGTAAACAAAATCTGGAAGCTAATTGCTTTACTTTTTATAATATTTTAACGTATGATACGGACGTTTCGTATCACGTTTTTATGTTTTCTCAAAATACGACAATTCGGGGCAACTCTAGTTAGCTTTGGGTCTGTATAGCGCACAATATTCAAACGTATCACGTTACGTAAATTAGTTCACTTAGAATTTACGTATTCGCCGTATCGGAATTTAGCCGCTTATATATGAAAGTTTCATTTCGATGTTAGGTTTGACCGCGGGGACTTCGGAGGCAGCGAGGAAGGGGAAAAGAGTGATGAGTGTTAGTTATATGTATGCCCTAGAGGCCATTATTGTACATGATTGTATATTATAATGGAAACGTGGACATATATAGAGGACTTTCTTGCTCGACATGATAGTATGCTATCTGGTTGCTCTTTATCTTAACATGTACACTTGTATCATTATAATGTCTCTCCATTACATGTTGATAAAGCCCTTAGGATGTGTACTTGACTACCAGTACTATGATACAGATCATACTAGTGGGGCCAGGGTAGTCCACAAGTTCATCCTTTAATTGTTCCTAGTCGAGGGAGTATTGAGACATGGCATCGATATTCCAGAGTAGACTAGTGTGTACGTTTCTTGACCCTATATGGGGCGATGGTTGATCCCACAGCCATTGGTGTTTGACATCAAAGATTGTACACAGGTGCTCATTGGAGAATGGGTACACCGAACAGGACTCGTCGAGAACTACTAGATGGTATTATACCTATCGTCAGATAGCAATTCTCTGGTGACACTGGTACAGGTTAGTCTGTAGACCTGAGATCATCGTAGAGTCTTGCGTGATTCCCACTGTGCTTTGATTTCCTCCCTACCATGCTCAAGAGAGCATGCAAACAAGTGGATTTTGTGTACAGTCCCGAGTCACAAGGAAGCAATGAGCGATAGGAAAGGTTTCGTCTCTCCCGGTATTGGGGGTTGATGTTGCGCTATACTCGATTGGCTATAAGAGGAAGTCCTTGGCCAGGGCTGATGATGAGATTTACTGGTAAGTGTTATCAGTAGTTTCTCGACCCGTTATGAGCCTCACATCTGCATGACTTATCAAGTTATTGGGGTCTAATGTTTACCACCCCCAGACTTGATATGCTACATATCAGATGAAGAGACCAGACTGTACGGTAGCCGTTACGTCCAGCTAGTATCGCTGACGGCTTGTGGGTGACTGATATGACTATTACCTACTGCTGGCGTATTGACGAATCTTTAGAGTCCTATACAGAGGTTTCTTAGCTCAAGCGAAACGAAGTAGGGCACATATGTGATATGTGCGGGACCAAGATTAATACGTGTATGCGATACAATATTCTAATCTCGCGATATAGGTTATATGTGATATAATCGGATTATTGAATCAAGTGTTGATTCAATAATTTGTTATATATATTTGATATATATATATATAAATGATATTAGTCGGTTGTATGTGATATAGCCGGATTATTAAATCAAGTGTTGATTTAATAATTTAATATATAATTATATATTTGATATATTAATATATATTAACTAATATTAGCTCACTTAAGAATTTCTTTTCTACAAATACATATAAATATATATGAGATATATATTTATGTATTTATTTTTTTGTCATTCTAGATGATACATTGAACTTGGTTGTATGAGACTTATACCAAACTAAATATAATTTGGGTGATTAATTATTAATGGAAAAATCAAAATTAGGTGGAAATTAGCATGGTTAAAGATACTTATGGAAGCATGTAGATTCCTTGACTTAAGTCCACTAATTTTGTTTTACTCTAGATATTTATTAATCAAACCATTATCTTTAGCCATGATTAAGTCTCTACAAATATCACTTGTGATTTTCTCACCATGGTTGATCACTTGATCATCTTCTTCATCTCGTTCTCTGCTCTCTAGCTTTTGAGTGAGGTGAAAAAGAAAAAGAGAAAATTAATTCTAAAGTGGGCAAAATTCCAACTTCATCAATCTATACCAAACTAGCCATTTAGTATAGATTGTTTACTTCACTAATTCCTCAATTAGTGAAGAGGTAGTTTGAGTTAGAGATTCTTAGATGTAGATCATCTTCGGCCTCGATTATCCTTAAGCAAGCTCGTTCCTTTCGCCTAGTGGAGCCTAAAAAGAGTTCGGGGACCACTACTTGGAACTAAGGGACTACTACACGGAGCTTTAGAAGTGAGGGACCGGTCTACAAAGGTTGTATTCCTATTTCACTTAGTGTAAAGTTTGTTTACATGCACATAAAACCCTAATTCTCTATTTCGATTCTTGGATGGTGTTTCTTAGCACTCTAGATTTTTTAAAATTGCATACTCAATGCTTGCTAAAACCTAGTGGTCATGCTAAGAAACCCCAACAGTGGTATCAGAGCCAAACTAGAGTATTAGGTGTGACCTAGACGACGTTAAAGTGTTAGATCGAATATCGAAACCGACAATTTTCCTAGTCTCTGGAAAAATTTTCAAAAGTTGGAATTTTTAGGTTTAAAAATATGCAGAAAATTGTGTAGTGTTTTCTATGGATCCCTAAGAAAAACGAGCGCCCAACTCAACTAAACGGCCGTGCAACCGCGGCAAAACCATGGGTTTATCCGCGGCGCCGTTGGTGAGGCAAGGACCATGCCTTCTTTTGCTGATCCGTAGGTACTTGTGGCATGTTCTTGGTATTTTTAAGTGAGACTCAAGTGTTGAGGTCTCTGGGAATTGTGGGTGTTAGATAAATCGATAGAAATGTTTAATATCGTCCAGATATCTGTGATTTGTGATACAATATTTGGAATCCACAATAATTAGTTTTGTGAAAAATAAGTAGTGTTTTGTAAATCTAGAAATTTAGTGTCTTTTGATCGGTTGCCACGGGGTTTTGATTCGAATCAAAACTCCATCGCAATCCGTACAATACGCGAATGCTCGTCGCATAACACTACTAGATAGCCACACTCCATAGCCCCGACTAAGTGATTGTAGGAGAACCTCATTTCCAAAAGCATCCGTTCAGGTGCTCGCGACCATGGTATTCCGCCTAAGTGCACTTCGTCGACGGAATCGGGGATGCGGCCGTCTACTAATGTTTCCGACGAGCATTCAATCATATGTTGGGAATCTTGTTGAATTGCTCGACTGGATATTGAAAAGTGTTTTTAATATGAGACTAAAATACCGGGTTTATAATGGTAGGCATGAAATTTGGAATATATGATATTCCAGATTTATGATATCTAAGGAATTTATACGGTTAGGCATGAAATCCGAAGAGTGTGATATTTCGGGTTTATGATATCTAAGGATGTTGCGGATTCTAATTATTGTAGTTTTCATTTCTTTTCTGTGACCGTAAGTGTAATATGTGGTGTATCGCCGGTTTCGTTGCTATACGTCAACGGCAATTAGGATACGCATATTTACTTACGTTGATGACATGTGATGTTATGTGTTGCTGTGATATGTTATATTGGATCGTCGTGATTGAATAGCCGGGGTTTTTTTTTACGTGAGATGAGAGTTTTTAATTTTCATTCATGTAAAAATTTGTATGTAATATTCTTGTATTGGGACACTTCCGAGTTGAGGATGATGTCACTATTGATGTATATTATTTACTTTTCCACATTAGGATAGACCCAAGGCGGGGAGCATAAGTAACCGAGTTCTAGAGTCCAGTAGGAGACCATCTCGAGGAGTTGAGACCGGGTCTTCTAACTCTAGAATTGGTAGGGTTTCTTGTCGCTCTCATAGGATTCTAGGGATGTGGGTTTTGCTATTCATGACGACTGTGGAATCCGTGTTTTTTGCTGGTTTGATTTAAAACACGGACCTCCTAGTATATCCTATATTTCATATGTTGACTTCTGCTGCAATGTTCTGTGATGAGATCATACAACTGCGTGAGACGAATGCTTTATATTATATATATGATATATAATAAATGTTGCTTATATTTTGCATCCGCGCTAGTCCTGCCCCCGCTCTGCCTGTAGTTAACTAACCTAACGGTGCATGAGGGGACCCTGAATGCGGATGGCATAAGCGTACGTTGTATTTTCGTTTCTTCTGTGATGTTTATGAAACATAAATGATGGGACTTCATTAATGAGATTAATGAAAATAAAGAAACCTAAATATGTTGTGGAATCAAATTTTCAAAAAGGTAGCTCTAGTTCTTGCTTTGCATAGCGGTATTCCTTAATGAATATCCAGCACCTCATTCGATGAGAAAAGAGTCGAGATCCCTTTATCGGGAATGACCTCTTTAGCAAAATCTAGCATATGCTACAAACCACTCAGTTTATTTTGAAAAAATCGATTTTAAAAGCAGAGCTTAAACCACTCCTTTTCAGATTACTCGATTCTACAATGATATCAAGTTCATTACGCAAAAGGTTTTCTTAAAAACCTGTCGTAGCCCTCCGTCATTTCAGATAAGTGCTATTTAGTATTCGTGCTACGTTTGTTGACCTTAGCCAAGGCGTAGTGTTTGGTAGATAATTAGTGCTTATCTGCAAGCATATGATGCGATTGGATTAGGGTAGTCGTACAGCTTTGTTGACCATATCCAAGGGTCGTATGGGTGGGTTTAATTCAATCAGGAAATGACGGGTTGAACTTGGCTAGCGCATATGATTTGTTGACCATAGCCAAGGTTATAAGTTGCTAAGGGCAAAAACATTATCGGGAATTTCAAGTGTTGAAAAAAAGTTGCAATGAGATTGCATGCCTTCTATGAGATAGTTGGATCCCGATACCTACTGCGAATAAGAGTTACTCCTGAAAGAGTTTTCCACTTTACAATTAGCCGATCAAGTAGGTGTCTAAGAAAGGTGTTAACGGGGTATGCCCCTGCAGAAACAAGGTTATTTAATTAGTTCCATGCGAAATCACGGGGAGACTCCCTCGGAGTACCAATACCTGCCTGGCTGAACGATTGGCAAATTTGTAGGGTGTAATTAATCCCGGCAAGTCTTACCTTTTAAGGTTTGAAGGAAGATTTGATAAAAACAGTGAGAGCCATCCTGATTAGATAAAATAATAACCAATCTAATTTTACAAGAGCATACACTAAAGTGTTTTCTTCTCTCTCTCTCTCCAAATAGCGACCATGACACGCCTTAATCAAGATAATAATATTGATGTATTGACCGAACCCGCTTGTTATACTAAGCTGGGGAACGTTGGTTCCACTCTACCTTATAATTGTTATATGTCTGAGAAGGAAATAGGGGAACGTCTGGATTTCCACGTGACCCAAACGAGGAATGAGCATATTGATGCACCTTCTTCGGGTGAGATCGTTACCGAGAACTGTTTCTCAGTACACTCTACGTCCTGGGTATTAGATACCGGATCAGGATTCCACATTTTGAAAGGTTCCTAGGCACCCTATAGAGGTCTCACAAGGCATCGAACATGCCAATTTTAAAAATTATGGGTGCCGAGAAACCCTAACACGGATCGTTTACTAGATGTTTAGGCGAAACGGAAAACTAGTTAACAAATTAACTATAGGTTAGATGCTACAACCTTTGTAGATCCGGTAATACTCTTCCTTGGCTCCACGAAGGCATCCTCTCGCTGTCCATCTCGATTCCCAAACTCGAACTTTGGCTTCATCGGAGAAACGGGCAAGCTAGGTCGTCGGCTTTGTGTCAAAGACGATCTACCTCGAGGCATCGCAAGTTCAAGCTCCGACTTCACAAACTTGTGAAACTTGTGAAGTAAACACCCAAAACAACTTGGCAAGAGGTAGAGGGTGAAGAAATAGGAGGTGGGTTCTCTTTAGATTTGGATTTCTCTCACTAAAACTCAAGTTGCCATTGATGTAGCAAGCTTGAAGAAGAAGAAGAAGATGAAGAAGATGATGATAATGTTATGATAAGTCATTGAAATAAAAAGGAAAATCAATACTTATCATAAAGTAAACCATGGTTATGTGTAGAGAATTGACCAAGGTTAGATTAGTGGTTAGGGTTAAGGATGAAGACAAAAGGGATGACTTTGGTCAAAGTTTCATGAAGCTTCAATAAGCTTCATGAAGAAAAGAAACCCTTTTTGTTTTCTTTCACCTAATTAAATGAATAAATAATGGATAAATAATTAAGTGAATAATCAAAAACCCTAACCCTTATCATAACCATGGTTCAATTCTTCACACAAAGCCAAGTTATTATGCATCATCAATCATGATACAAACAAGTGTACACAAAACATATCACATATACAATGTGCACACCAAGTGAGAAAAATCCGTTTAAAGTGAACCAATACTAGTTAATGCAAAGTAATATATCAAATATATAATTATACATTAAATCATTAAATCAACATTTGATTCAATGATCCGGTCATGTCGCACATAACCGACTAGTATTCAATGTATCGATTTATCGAATCAATGATTCGATAACTAGATCATATCGAATATAACCAATCGAAACATATATCGCGAGAATGAAATGCGGTATCACATACACGCATTATTCTCGATCCTGCACACATCTCATATGCGCTCCTATTTCGTTTCGCTTGAACCAGGAAACCTCTGTGTAGGACTCTAAAGACTCGTCAATACGCCGGTAGCAGATGATGATCATATCAAGCACCCACAAGCCGCAAGCGGTCTGCTAAACGTAATGGCCACCCAGGTATTGAGCGATCAGAAGATCGACGAGCTAGCCCGCTCACACTCCTGCGAATCCGATCAGTAACACTTACCGTACAGTCCGGTCTCTTCGTCTGATATGTCGCATACCAAGTCTAGGGGTGGTAAACGTCAGACCCCAATAACCCGATAAGTCGTAACGATGTGAGGCTCATAGCGGGTCGAGAAACTACTGGTAACACTTACCAGCAAATCTCTGATCAGCCCTGGCCAGGGACTTCCCTGCTACGGCCAATCGAGCACAGCGCAATATCAACTCCCAATACCGGGAGAGACGAAACCCCTCCTATCGCTCATTGCCTCCATGTGACTCGGGACTGTACCCAAAGAACACCGTTTTGCACGCCCTCATGGACGTGGTAAGGTGGAGATCAAAGCACAGTGGGAATCACACAAGACTCTATGACTATCTCGGGTCTACAGACTAACCTGTACAAGTGTCACCTGAGAACTGCCATCTGACGTGAGGTATAATACCATCTGGGAGTTCTCGGTGAGTCCGTCCAGTGTACCCAGTCTCCACTGAGCACCCGTATACCATCTCTGATGTCAAACACCAATGGATATGGGATCATCCATCGCCCATCTCATGGGTCGAGAAGCGTATACGCTAGTCTACTCTGGTATATCGATGCCCCGTCTCGATACACCCACGACTAGGGACCTTGAAGGATGTACTTATGGACTACCATGTCCCTACTAGTATGATCTGTATCATAGTCCAGGTTGTCAAGTACACATCCTAAGGGCTTTACCAACATGTAACTACAAGACAGTATAAAGAGACTAGTGTACATGTTAAGATAAAGAGTAACCAGATAGCATACTATCATATCGAGCAAGAAAGTCATCTCTATATATGTCCAAGCATCCAATATAATATACAACATCTGTACAATACTGGCCTCTAGGGCATACGTAAAACTAACAATCTCCCACTTGCACTAGGGCCAGCTGCTGTAGTATCGCATACCCAGCATCCCGAAGAGTCTCTCAAACTGTGTCTGGGGAATGGCCTTCGTGAGTGGATCCGCCGTGTTGTTCTTCGTGTCTACCATCCTGACCTCGATCTCCCGGCGATCAACTATCTCCCGGATCAGGTGATACCGCCTCAGAATATGCCTGGATCGCTGATGGGACCTGGGTTCTTTGGCCAAAGCCACCGCTCCATTGTTATCGCAATACAAAGGTATTGGATTCTCAATGGATGGAACCATTCCAAGTTCAGTAATGAACTTCTTGATCCAGACAGCCTCTTTGGCAGCATCGTTGGCAGCGATGTATTCAGCCTCCATCGTCGAGTCTGCCACGGTTTCCTGCTTGGAACTCTTCCAGCTAACCGCCCCTCCGTAAAGGGTAAAGACAAAGCCCGACTGCGACTTAGAGTCGTCCTTATCACTCTGGAAGCTCGAATCGGTAAAGGACTCCACTTGGAGTTCTCCGTTACCATACACCAAGAACATATCTCTAGTCCTTCGCAAGTACTTGAGAATGCTCTTCACAGCTGTCCAGTGACTCTCTCCAGGATCAGCTTGATACCTTCTCACTATACTTAGTGAGTATGCTACATCGGGTCGGGTACATAGCATCGCATACATGATAGAGCCTACTGCCGAAGCATAGGGTATACCTTGCATGCGAGCTCTCTCCAAATCAGTCTTGGGAGACATCTCTTTGGAGAGAGTGACTCCAGAGATCGTGGGCAAGTTCCCACGCTTGGACTCTTCCATACTAAACCTCTTTAGTATGGTGTCAATGTACCTGGATTGGGACAATCCCAAAATCCTTTTAGATCTATCTCTATAGATCCTAATTCCCAATATGCAGGAGGCATCACCAAGATCTTTCATTGAGAATCTTTGTGATAAGAAGAGCTTGACCGATTGCAGCATAGGAATATCATTTCCTATCAAGAGTATATCGTCCACGTACAATACGAGGAAGACAACCTTACTCTCTGCTACCTTCCTGTAGATACAAGGTTCATCTGGATTTTTGACGAAATCAAACTCTTTGATAACGACGTCAAAGCAGATGTTCCAGCTCCGCGATGCTTGCTTTAATCCATAAATGGATTTAAGCAGCTTGCACACTTTCCCGCTGCTCCCACTGTCTACGAAGCCCTCTGGCTGAGCCATGTACACGCACTCTTCTAAATCACCGTTTAGAAAGGCGGTCTTAACATCCATTTGCCAGATTTCGTAATCATGATATGCAGCGATGGCAAGCATGATCCGGATGGATTTAAGAATAGCCACTGGAGAAAAGGTCTCGTCATAGTCCACAGCTGGTCTTTGACGAAAACCCTTTGCTACAAGTCTAGCTTTGAAAGTCTCCACTTTCCCATCTACACCAAGTTTCTTCTTAAAGATCCACTTGCTCCCAATGGGTTTTACCCCTTCAGGAGCAACTTCCAAAGTCCATACTTTGTTGGTGTACATGGAATCCATCTCGGACCGCATAGCATCCAGCCATTTCACTGAGTCCCCACTCGTGATGGCCTGCTCGAAGCTAGTTGGGTCATCATCCTCCATGATGCAATCCTCACTACCACCATCAATGAGAAAACCATAGTATCTCTCAGGTGGACGAGAAACCCTACTAGATCGGCAGAGAGGCTGGGGTACGTCGGGCACCACTGAATCCTCTGGTTCTACTAAATTGTCAATTGCAGTTTGTGGTGCTGGAACCTCTTCCAGCTCTACCTCTTTGCCATTAATTTCTTTTGCAAGAAATTCCCTTTCCAAAAAGGTGGCATGTTGAGCAACAAACACTCTTTGTTCCTCAGGTTGGTAGAAAAAATATCCTTGAGAATTCTTAGGATATCCCACAAACTTGCAAAGGACTGATCGTGCCTCGAGTTTGTCCGGATTTTGTTTTTTGAAATAGGCCGGACAACCCCATATCTTAATTCGTTTAAAATATGGTCTCTTCCCACTCCATATCTCATATGGTGTGGTAGGTACAGATTTAGACGGAACCAGATTCAATAGGTATATGGCTGTCTCAAGCGCATACCCCTAAAAGGAAATAGGTAACTCAGCATTACTCATCATTGAACGCACCATATCTAATAGGGTGCGATTCCTTCGTTCTGATACACCGTTGTGCTGTGGTGTATAAGGAGGAGTAAGCTGAGAGAGAATCCCATTCTCTTTTAGATAATCCAGGAATTCACTGCTTAAGTATTCACCTCCTCGATCAGATTGAAGAACATTAATACTTTTGCCCGTTTGGTTCTCTACCTGGTGCTTATATTCTTTGAATTTCTCAAAAGCTTCAGACTTGTGTTTCAACAGGAACACATGCCCGTATCTAGAGAGATCGTCAGTGAATGTAATGAAGTAGGAAGAACCATTTCTGGCGTGTGTAGACATTGGACCGCATACATCACTATGCACCAGTCCCAAGAGTTCAGTAACTCTTTCTCCGTGTCCTTTAAACGGAGTTTTGGTCATTTTTCCTTTGAGACATGAATGGCAAGTGTCATAAGATGATAATTCGAATGAATTCAAATATCCATTCTTATGCAACTTAGCTAGTCGTGTCTCATTGATATGGCCAAGTCTACAGTGCCACAAAAAGGATTCGTTCATTTCTGAGCTTTTCCTTTTGTGTGTGTTTTGTATATTGAAGACTGTATTTTGATTGAGAATGAATATGCCATTATGTAGCGAGCCTGATGCAATCAACTTTTGATCTAGGAATATGTTCATAACATTATCCTTTACTACAAAATTATAACCTTCTTTACTTAATAAAGAAACTGATATAATGTTGCACATCATGTTCGGTATATAATAGCACTCATTCAGGACTAGTGTATCACCATTTGGTAATACCAGGTGATATATGCCAACTGCTTTGGCTGCAACATTTGCCTCATTCCCTACATGAACGGAATGTTCACCTTTTCTCAGTTCTCTACCTTTTCGCAGCCCATGTAACATCTTACATATGTGGGATCCTGACCCGGTATCTAATACCCAGGACGTAGGGTGAACTGAGAAACAGTTCTCAATGACAAACACACCCGAAGATGATGCATCAACATGCATGTTCTCCGTTTGGGCGGTGTGAGAATCCAGATATTCTCCTGTTTCCTGTTCAGTCTTATAACATTTATAAGATAGAACGGGTCCAACGTTCCCCTGCACAGTATAACATGCGGGTTCGGTTAATACATCCATATTTTTATCTTCATTAGGGCATGAAATGGTCGCTACCTGGAAAGAGAGAGAAGAAAACACTTTAGCGTATGCTCGTGCAAGATCAGATTGGTTATTATCTTATCTAATCAGGATGGCTCCCACTGCTTTCTATCAAATCTTCCTCCAAACCCTAAAAGGAAAGACTAGCCGGGATTAATTACACACTACAAGTTCGCCAATCTTTCAGCCAGGCCAGTGTCGGTATTTTGAGGGAGGTCCCCCGTGCTTTCGCACGAACCTAATTAATGTAAACCTCGTTTTCCCAGAGGCGTAACCTCGTTAACACCTTTCTAGACACCTACTTGATCGGCTAATTGTAATGTATAACTCTCCCAGGAGTAACAATTACTCGCAGTGGGTATCGGGATCCAACTATCTCATAGAAGGTATGCAATCTCATTGCAAATTTCAACACTTGAAATTCCCGATAATATTTTGCCCCAGGCGATCTATGACCTTGACTGAGTCAACAAACCATAGACCACAAGTAAAGTTCAACCCGTCATTTCCTGATTGAATTAAACCCACCCGCACGACCCTTGACTAAGTCAACAAGGCCGCATGACTACCCTAATCCAATCTGCATCATATGCATAAACAGATAAATAGTAATCAGCTACCGCACACTACGCCTTGACTGAGTCAACAAACGCAGCACGAATACTAACTATTACTTATCTGAAATGACGGAGGGCTACGTCAGGTTTTTAAGAAAACCCTTTGCGTAATGAACTTTATATCGTTGTAGAATCAAATGAAGTTTTGAAATGGAGTGATTTTGAGGCTTTTCTAGTTTTGCTAAAGGAGTCACTCCCGGCGAAGGGATCTCGGTCCTTTCCTCGTCGAATGAGGTGCGGGATATATCATATATATCGCTGTGCAAAGCAAAAACCCAAAAGCAGTCAAAAGCATACCGAGTGTGTAGCATCTGCCAGTTATTGCTAATGGAGTCACTCCCGGTGAAGGGATCTCGGTCCTTTCCTCATCGAATAAGGTGCGGGATATATCATATATATCGCTGTGCAAAGCAAGAACTGTAGCTACCTGTTTTATTTTAAAATTCGATTCCACAACATCTTAGGTTTCTTATCTTTCATTAATCACATTAATGAAGTCCCATCATTTAAATACCTAAACATCACAGATAGATATGACGTACACTTATGCCATCCGCATTCGCCTCGATGTCCCCTCGTGCACCGTTAGGTTAGGTAACTAACGACAGAGCAGGGCAGGGCTAGCGCGGGTGTAAAAAATAAGTAACGTCTATATAATATATCATATATACTATATACTATATCCATCACAGAGTCACAACTCAGATATCGCAGCAGAATAAATATATGAAATATTGGATATACTAGGACGTCCGTGTTTTCAATACTAGCCAGTATAAAACACGGATTCCACGGTCGTGATGAATAGCCAATCCCACACCCCTAGACCCCTACGAGAGCGGCAAGCAACCCTGCCAATTCTAGGGTTAGGAGACCCGGACTCGACTCCTCGAGTTGGTCTCCCACTGGACCCCAGAACCCGGTTACTTGTTCTCCCCTCCTTGGGTCTATCCTAATGCGGAAAAGTAAATAATATACAAAAGGTGACATCTTCCGCTACCTGGAAGTGCCCCAAATAAAAGAATATTACATACAAGTTTTTTACATGAATGAAAATGAAAAACACTCATCTCACATAAAAACCCCCGGCTATTCGAATACGACGATCCAATATAACATATCCAGCAACACATAACATCACATGCCATCAACGTAAGTAAGTATGCATACCCCAATTGTCGTTGACGTATAGCAACGAAACCGGCGATATGAACATACTACACTTACGGTCACAGAAAAGAAAGTGTAAAACTACAACAATTGGAATCCGCAACTTCTTTAGACATCACATGCCTAATCAAATGAAATACTTAGACATCACATGCCTAACAGTTATAAATCCCGCATTTTAGTCTCATTATCGAAAACTCTTTTCAATATTAAGTGAAACTAAACTGCTAGATTTATAACATTCATTCAGTTATCACATAACTGTTTGTGAATTCCAATTATTGTATCACATTCCAGATAAACAGAAAATGTTAAACTTTCCGATCGAACAGTCGAATACCCAAGTTTTCCCGATACAGCTCAACACATGAAATAAGTCTAACAACATTCAGTTCGTGCCTCAGTACCGACGGTCCAGCCGTAGAAGGGTCAAGCCAACGCCTCACATGTGGCACGCCGTACTGCCCCAAACCCGAAGGTTCAAAGGGCAGTTCAAGACGGTCACATAACCGAGTTAAGGTTTGTTGTCTTCTAGAGGGTCCATCGCGTTACTTGCACTACTTAGAACGTCGTTAAACTACGGAAAAATCCAACAATTGGAAATTTCCCGACAGGGGAAAAATTGGGTATTTATATCCGGTCGAACTTTTTAACATATTCTGGAAATTATCCGGAAATACACAAAAGACGAAATTTGATAATCCGATCGAAATACCGAATCCCCAAAACAACCCCAGAAAATTCAACTCTTGAATGAATACTAAAAATTTCCAGAAGACTCAGCACTACACTACATGAATTACTGTGCAAGCCACGTGCTGTAAATCAATACAGTGGCCGCGGAACCGCCGCGATGTCTATAGTGGGGGTCGCGGTTCCGCGCCTATGTTGTGGATTTATCAGCACGTATTTCACAGTAATTCACTAAATTCCCTGCTGAATTTTTTAGTAATTTTTAATCTGGAAAAATCCACGTTTTCAGAAAAAGTACAGAGAGCAATTTGTATTGCGGTTTCGGGTTCGTTCGGAGTTCAAATTCCGTCTAGACTTCTCCTAAGGCTCTAGCTAGGCTCTGATACCAATGAAAGGTTCTTAGGCATCCTATAGAGGTCTCACAAGGCATCGAACATGCCAATTTTAAAAATTATGGGTGCCGAGAAACCCTAACACGGATCGTTTACTAGATGTTTAGGCGAAACGGAAAACTAGTTAACAAATTAACTATAGGTTAGATGCTACAACCTTTGTAGATCCGGTAATCCTCTTCCTTGGCTCCACGAAGGCATCCTCTCGCTGTCCATCTCGATTCCCAAACTCGAACTTTGGCTTCATCGGAGAAACGGGCAAGCTAGGTCGTCGGCTTTGTGTCAAAGACGATCTACCTCGAGGCATCGCAAGTTCAAGCTCCGACTTCACAAACTTGTGAAACTTGTGAAGTAAACACCCAAAACAACTTGGCAAGAGGTAGAGGGTGAAGAAATAGGAGGTGGGTTCTCTTTAGATTTGGATTTCTCTCACTAAAACTCAAGTTGCCATTGATGTAGCAAGCTTGAAGAAGAAGAAGAAGATGAAGAAGATGATGATAATGTTATGATAAGTCATTGAAATAAAAAGGAAAATCAATACTTATCATAAAGTAAACCATGGTTATGTGTAGAGAATTGACCAAGGTTAGATTAGTGGTTAGGGTTAAGGATGAAGACAAAAGGGATGACTTTGGTCAAAGTTTCATGAAGCTTCAATAAGCTTCATGAAGAAAAGAAACCCTTTTTGTTTTCTTTCACCTAATTAAATGAATAAATAATGGATAAATAATTAAGTGAATAATCAAAAACCCTAACCCTTATCATAACCATGGTTCAATTCTTCACACAAAGCCAAGTTATTATGCATCATCAATCATGATACAAACAAGTGTACACAAAACATATCACATATACAATGTGCACACCAAGTGAGAAAAATCCGTTTAAAGTGAACCAATACTAGTTAATGCAAAGTAATATATCAAATATATAATTATACATTAAATCATTAAATCAACATTTGATTCGATGATCCGGTCATGTCGCACATAACCGACTAGTATTCAATGTATCGATTTATCGAATCAATGATTCGATAACTAGGTCATATCGAATATAATCAATCGAAACATATATCGCGAGAATGAAATGCGGTATCACATACACGCATTATTCTCGGTCCTGCACACATCTCATATGCGCTCCTATTTCGTTTCGCTTGAACCAGGAAACCTCTGTGTAGGACTCTAAAGACTCGTCAATACGCCGGTAGCAGATGATGATCATATCAAGCACCCACAAGCCGCAAGCGGTCTGCTAAACGTAACGGCCACCCGGGTATTGAGCGATCAGAAGATCGACGAGCTAGCCCGCTCACACTCCTGCGAATCCGATCAGTAACACTTACCGTACAGTCCGGTCTCTTCGTCTGATATGTCGCATACCAAGTCTAGGGGTGGTAAACATCAGACCCCAATAACCCGATAAGTCATGCCGATGTGAGGTTCATAGCGGGTCGAGAAACTACTGGTAACACTTACCAGCAAATCTCTGATCAGCCCTGGCCAGGGACTTCCCTGCTACGGCCAATCGAGCACAGCGCAACATCAACTCCTAATACCGGGAGAGACGAAACCCCTCCTATCGCTCATTGCCTCCATGTGACTCGGGACTGTACCCAAAGACCACCATTTTGCACGCCCTCATGGACATGGAAAGGTGGAGATCAAAGCATAGTGGGAATCACACAAGACTCTATGACGATCTCGGGTCTACAGACTAACCTGTACAAGTGTCACCTGAGAACTGCCATCTGACGTGAGGTAAAATACCATCTGGGAGTTCTCGGCGAGTCCGTCCAGTGTACCCAGTCTCCACTGAGCACCCGTATACCATCTCTGATGTCAAACATCAATGGATATGGGATCATCCATCGCCCATCTCATGGGTCGAGAAGCGTATACGCTAGTCTACTCTGGTATATCGATGCCCCGTCTCGATACACCCACGACTAGGACCTTGAAGGATGTACTTATGGACTACCATGTCCCCACTAGTATGATCTGTATCATAGTCCAGGTAGTCAAGTACACATCCTAAGGGCTTTACCAACATGTAACTACAAGACAGTATAAAGAGACTAGTGTACATGTTAAGATAAAGAGTAACCAGATAGCATACTATCATATCGAGCAAGAAAGTCATCTCTATATATGTCCAAGCATCTAATATAATATACAACATCTGTACAATACTGGCCTCTAGGGCATACGTACAACTAACACATTTGTAATATGTTACATAGGCTAAAGAAAGGTAGAGAACTGGGAAAAGGTGATCATTCTCTCAGAGTAGGGAATGGTGCAATAGTTGCATCCAAAACAGTTGGCGAATATCACCTTGTACTACCAAGTGGTAATACAATAATTCTTAACAACTGTTATTACATTCCGAGCCTGATATACAATATTATATCAGTATCTTTATTAGCTAAAGAAGGATATAACTTTGCATTAGAGGATAATGTTATGAGTATTTTCCAAAATCAAGTGTTGATTGGGTTTGGTACGTTGGGTAATGGTTTATACGTTCTGAATCAAAATACAGTTATTAACGTACAGAACAGACACAAGAGGAAAAGTTCAGAAATGAACGAATCTTTCTTGTGGCATTGTAGACTAGGTCATATCAATGCGACACGACTAGCTAAGTTATATAAGGATGGATATTTGAATCCGTTCGAATTTACATCTTATGAAACTTGCCAGTCATGTCTCAAAGGCAAAATGACCAAAACTTCGTTTACTGGACACGGAGAAAGAGCTACTGAACTCTTAGGACTGATACATAGTGATGTATGCGGTCCCATATCTACACATGCCAGGAATGGTTCCTCATACTTTATTATATTCACCGATGATCTCTCAAGGTTCGTATATATGTTCTTATTGAAACACAAATCTGAAGCTTTTAAGAAATTCAAGGAAAATAAGTGCGAAGTAGAAAACCAAATGGGTAAAAGTATTAAAATCCTTCGATCTGATCGGAGAGGAGAATACTTAAGCACGGAATTCTTGGATTATTTAAAAGAGAATGTGGTTCTCTCTCAACTTACTCCTCCGTATACACCATAGCACAACGGTGTATCGGAGCGGAGAAGTCGCGCCCTATTAGATATGGTGCGCTCTATGATGAGTACTGCTGAGTTGCCTATTTCCTTTTGAGGTTATGTGCTTGAGACAGCCGCATACCTATTGAATAGAGTTCCAATCAAATCAGTGCCTACCACTCCATATGAGATATGGAATGGGAAGAGACAATCTCTTAAACAAGTTAAGATATGGGGTTGTTCAGCCTATGTTAAAAAGCAAAATCCGGGCAAGCTCGGGGCAAGATCAGTTCTGTGCAAGTTTGTAGGATATCCTAAGCATTCGCAAGGGTATATCTTCTACCACACTAAGGAACAAAAGGTGTTTTGTTTCTCGGAATGCCACCTTTTTAGAAAAAGGAATTTCTTGTAAAAGAAATTATGGTCATGAGGTAGAACTGGAAGAAGTTCCAGCTACACAAACTACAACTGATGATTTGGTGGAACTAGAGGATTCAATAGTCCCTGACGAACCTAAGCCACTCCGCAAATCTTGTAGGGTTCCTCATCCGCCTGAGAGATACTACGGTTTTCTCGTAGACGGTGGGAGCGAGGAATTCATCATGGAAGATAATGACTTAACTAGTTTCGAGCAGGCCATCACGATTGGGGACTCTGTGAAATGGTTGGATGCAATGCGATCTGAGATAGAATCCATATACACCAACAAAGTATGGACTTTGAAAGTTTCTCCTGAGGGGGTAAACCCCATTAGGAGCAAGTGGATCTTTGAGAAAGAAACTTGTTGTAGATGGAAAAGTTGAGACTTTCAAAGCTAGACTTGTAGCAAAAGATTTTCGTCAACGACTAGGTATGGATTATGATGAAACCTTTTCTCCAGTGGCTATGTTTAAGTCCATCCGGATCCTACTTGCCATCGCGGCATACCATGACTATGAAATCTGGCAGATGGACGTCAAGATCACTTTTCTAAATGGTGATTTAGGAGAGAGCGTGTACATGACACTACCAGAGGGCTTCGTAAACAGTGGGAGCAGCGGAAAGGTGTGCAAGCTGCTTACATTAATCTACGGATTAAAGTAGGCATCGCGGAGTTGGAACATCTGTTTTGATGTGGCAGTCAAAGAGTTCGACTTCATCAAAAACATAGATGAACCTTGTATATACAAGAAGGTTGTAGAGAGTAAGGTTGTCTTCCTCGTATTGTACGTGGATGACATACTCTTGATAGGAAATGATGTTCCTATGCTACACTCGGTCAAGCTCTCCTTATCACATTTTCTCCATGAAAGGTCTGGGTGATGCCTCCTACATCCAGGGATTAAGATCTATAGAGATATATCTAAACAGATGTTGGGATTGTCCCAATCCAGGTACATCAACACTATACTAAAGAGGTTTAGTATGGAAGATTCCAAACGTGGAAATTTACACACGATCTCAGGAATCACTCTCTCCAAAGAGATGTCCCCCATATCTGATTTGGAAAGGGCTCGCATGCAAGGGATACCCTATGCTTCGGCAGTCGGTTCTATCATCTATGTGATGTTATGTACCAGACTGGATGTATTATACTCACTAGGTATAGTGAGTAGGTGTCAATCAGATCCTGGGGAAAAGCACTGGACAGCTGTGAAAAACATTCTTAAGTACTTGAGAAGGACTAAGGAATTGTTCTTGTTGTATGGTAACGGTGAACTCCATGTCGAGTCGTTTACCGATTCGATCTTCCAGGGTGATAAGGACGAATGTAAGTCGGTCATGAGTTTTGTCTTTACCTTCAGTGGAGGGACGGTATGTTGGAAGAGTTCCAAGATAGATACCATAGCAGACTCGACGATGAAGGCTGAATATATCGCTACCAACGATACTGCCAAAGAGGCTGTCTGGATGAACAAGTTCATGAGATGAACTTGGTGAGGTTCCTACCATTAAGCATCCAATACTTGTGTATTGTGATAACAATGGAGCTGCGGCTTTAGCCTAGGAACCCCGGTCCCATCAGTGATCCAGGCATATTCTTAGGCAATATAACCTAATCAGGGAGATAGTTGATCTTCGGGAGATCGAGGTCAGGAGAGTTGACATGAAGAATAACACAGCGGATCCATTCACGAAGGCCACTTGAGAGACTTTTGGGATGTTGGGTATGGGATACTACAACAATTGGCCTTAGTGCAAGTAGGAGATTGTTAGTTATATGTATGCCCTAGAAGCCATTATTGTATATGATTGTATATTATAGTGGATGCTTGGACATATATAGAGAAGAATTTCTTGCTCGCCATGATAGTATGCTATATGGTTGCTCTTTATCTTAACATGTGCACTTGTATCATTATACTGTCTCTCCGTTACATGTTGATAAAGCCCTTAGGATGTGTACTTAACTACCAGGACTATGATGCAGATCATACTAGTGGGGCCAGGGTAGTCCATAAGTTCATCCTTTAATTGTTCCTAGTCGAGGGAGTATCGAGACAGGGCATCGATATTCCAGAGTAGACTAGTGTGTACGTTTCTTGACCCTTGTATGGGGCGATGGTTAATCCCACAGCCATTGGTGTTTGACATCAAAGATTGTACACAGGTGCTCATTGGAGAATGGGTACACCGAACAGGACTCGCCGAGAACTCATAGATGGTATTATACCTATCGTCAGATAGCAGTTCTCTGGTGACACTGGTACATGTTAGTCTGTAGACCTGAGATTGTCATAGAGTCTTGTGTGATTCCTACTGTACTTTGATTTCCTCCCTACCACGCTCAAGAGAGCGTGCAAACATGTGGATTCTGGGTACAGTCCCGAGTCACATGGAGGCAATGAGCGATAGGAAGGGTTTCGTCTCTTCCGGTATTGGGGGTTGATGTTGCGCTATGTTCGATTGGCTATAACAGGAAGTCCCTGGCCAAGCCTGATGATGAGATTTACTGGTATGTGTTATCAGTAGTTTCTCGACCCGTTATGAGCCTCACATCCGCATGACTTATCAAGTTATTGGGGTCTGACGTTTACCACCCCCAGACTCGATATGCGACATATCAGATGAAGAGACCGGACTGTACAGCAGTGTTACTTACTGGATTCACGGGAGTTTGGACAAGCTTACTTGTTGATCTTCTGATCGCTCAATACCTGGGTAGTCGTTACGTCCAGCTAGTACCGCTGACAGCTTGTGGGTGACTGAAATGATTATTACCTAATGCTGGCGTATTGACGAGTCTTTAGAGTCTTACACAGAGGTTTCCTGGCTCAAGCGAAATGAAGTAGGTCACCTATGTGATATGTGCGGGACCGAGATTAATACGTGCATGTGATACAGTATTCTAATCTCGCGATATAAGTTATATGTGATATAACCAGATTATTGAATCATGTGTTGATTCAATAATTTGTTATATGTATATGTAACATTTCAAAAAAGTAAAAAATTATTTTTGGGAATTTTTATAATTTAATATTAATTTTTAATGAATATTTCAATATTTCGGTATAATTAAATACCGATAAATGGGAAAAATTATGGAAAAATTATGGAAAATTCTAAAATAGGGTATTTTATGGAATTTCGCCATTTTTAAGTTTTTGTGATTAATTATATGCTATTTTAGTGTTAATCGCGATTAAAAATCGCTAATTGGATTTTTAGCATTTTTTGTGCAAAACATGCACATATCATTTTTTTCACACTTATCACATTTTCTTACATGTTGTGGGTGTATGGTTGCCTAGGGTTACCATTGGGTGAGAAGGAATAAAGGAAAAAGAAAAGAAAAGAAAAGGTAAGGTATGATGAAGAGAGAGAAAGAATAGGTCAACCCTTTCTTTTTGAACCATCCCCCATCATTTCTTCACACCTTTTCTCTCTCCTTCCTCCATGAGCTGCTGCTGCTCCTGCTCCCCCTATTCTTCCTACACCTTCAATCCCCCAAAACACCATGGATCCAACCCCAAAACCCCATTCCCACTTTACAAAAAATGTTACCAAGCTCACTAGCTACACATTAGACCTAGAAAGAATGGATTTTGAGGACTTTGAGCAACTCAAGAAAATTCTTGAGTTGCCAAAGGAGGTAATTTCTACACCCTTAAAGTAGTACGTCGTTTCATTATGCATCTATACTTGTTTCATGTCGATATTGTGTGTTTTGAGGACTTTGGAAAATTCAAGTTAGGGTTTAGGGTTCGATCTGAAATCAAAGGTGAATTGAGGTGTAATTAGAGACTACAACCCCTGGTGTGATGTTACATTAGACCAAACCTGAGAGCAAAGTCCAGAATACGGATTTAGAGAAACGATATCGGGGAAAACTGTAATTCTGCGAGTGTTTTTAGAAATCTGCTATCACCCGAGCTACCTGAAAACAATTTTGGTTTGACAGTGAGTTGTGCAGGCAACTAGGAACCACCACACAAAACCCTAGCCCCCACCTCCTTCTTCAGGCCGCCAATAAATCCTTTTTGGCTGCAAATTGCGGCCAGATCAGGTTGGAACCCCCTCGTTTTTGTTCCAGGGACCTATCTCCAGTAAATTTGACCTTTGGTATATGCAATTTTCACTGATTCCATCTAGGATAGAATCTGGGGTAGTTTTCTTGTGTTGGTGCATGTTTTACGACTTGTTTTAGCATGGATTTTGGTATTTGGTTATTCGTTTCTGTCGGGTGGCGTTTGAACGTCAACGGCAAATGGCTATTGGTCGTGTTTGCATGCGAGACTATAGGTTTTTACCTATGGGCGTAGCGTATGCCGTTTTGGTTTCCGATGTGATTTTCATGTGCTTTAGCATTTGTGATATCCTTGTAGGTACCCCACGTGATATCAAGGCATTGAAGATGAAGATGGCGACATCGATATCGGCACACAAGAAGCAAGGTGAGTAAATCTATATCTATGGGGAGAAGTCGGGTGGATGGCGTATAGCACCCCCGCAGTTCGTGGTGATGTATACGAATACGTATACACACATATATATTGATTATAGTGTTGAGATTATTGATGATAAAGATGGATTCTAGGTGTGATTGGATTGGTTTAGTGTTGCGAAACCCTAGAGTAGTGGTTGCACCACACACACACACACACACCCATACTTTCATACATTCCTCTTTCATATGTGCATATATAGGAATATATTTGTATGTGTTCATATGGGTATGGGAGTATGTGTTCATATACTGGATTGAGGATAGTACTTGGGATTTGAGGTGAGTCGATGAGATTTGATTTGAGACCGTGAGATCAGTGATATGGCAGGATTCGTACTTCAGATACGTCATGATGTTATAGCGGATCTTTGGACGACGATACCATGTGAATAGTGATATATATAAAATGGTTGACATATGATCGTGATAGGAGATATGATATGTTAAGATAATTATAACGGGTCGCTTTGGGAGATGTATACCTCTTTATGATGATATGTGGTGATGACATCGGTTTGTATGAGGCTGTAGATCAGCAGTCAGATCATGATTATTGATGATATTAGTATTGTGCTAGACGTAGGCCAGTACCCCGGATTATGATCTTTGATAAAGAGGATACCAGATGAATAGTGTGATGAATATGATATTGACCCGTACCCAGATTTGGGATGTCGTACGACGGATTTACGTACGAGCTATATATTGATGTTTGATCCGTACTCTTGACTTGGGAATGTCTGATTATGAATATGGTATCGGATGTGATATTATTGAGGCGGGATCACCGACTAATATATATATATATATATATATATATATATATATATGTGTGTGTGTGTGTGTGTGTGTGTGTGTGTGTATGTATGTATGTATCGACTTAGATGTTAGGCTGTTTCCTTACCTTCAGTTAGCCTGTTAGCTCAGCCCTATAGTTTAGTGTAGCTGTATGACTCATATGATATTAAATGCAGATTAGTTATCATTGTGTTTAGTATTCAGCTCTCGCGCATTATTGTTGTTCGCTCCGCATCGCATACCTATTTTGTGATTCATATTCCATTGTTGATATCATGCTGTTAGGACACCAGCACCATTACTGATGATGCGTATATACCACGTACCCTTACTTGCCGGCTCACACAAATCTTCATCGATAATTGCCATGTCACGTACACTTTAGAGAATACTATTACATTGACACAGCTTGTTAGCTAATAGTTTCGACATGATGTTAGTGTACTTGCCTTATATACCAGTTTAGACATTGCAGTTATTATTTGCTACTTCATGCATATTGTTATTCACTGTTATGCTGCATTCATGGATTTTTATGCCTATATTCATTGTTTCACATGCCATCGATGATTTGGATTTAGATTTTCATGAGATTTCCTGGATTTGAGGGAAAACCACAAAAACATTTATAAACTTCTTTTTTCCCTCTTTTTAAATGAAAAGTGCGGTTTTCCCATGATGTATGAGTCGTCCACCATGAGTTTGCTGATGGATTTCGAGACCCGATTCGAGTAGTTGGATGAACCATTTCGGGTACATAGTGGGCCCGGTACGGTACCCCGGGGCGAGAAGGTCACAGAGGATGGCGTTGAGCCTGACAGGGGAGCACTACCGACCGGTGATTTTACCCAACGCGTCGGATATCCGGAGGATACCGTCGTGGTCTTGAGATTGATGGTAGAGCCGGTCTGGACTGACGGCGCCCTAGATAGTGAGATTGAGAAACTGAGATTTTGAGATATTGAGGTACCGAGCCTGAGATATTGAGATTGAGATTTATGTTTTGTGTCGATGCTAGACACTGTTTATGCTGATTTCATTTATGATATCTCGCTTCAAAAATACAGAAATCTCACTAAGTTATGAAAGCAGTTTCTTCAGTACATGTATTCTGTTTTCATGCATTCATACATCATCCATATGATATATTGCTAGCTGAGGCACTGATACGAGCACTGGGTATTACTGTTGTTTAGAGGTTTACCCTAACCATTTTTATAGGCTGCTGGTTGTATATTTGAGGATAGATATTGATCGTATGACCTAGGATTGCGTCATACATGCGATTTATGTTCATAGATGTTTTCTATTCATGAGTTGGCAACTCACCCCCGTTGTGCCACAGTTTCTTGCAGGTTTTGCCGTACAGGTTTCATTACGGCTTTGCTGGCACTACTTCCATTTCCGGATGATTTGCTAGTAGGTGGGTTCACTTGTATCGTGACCATCAGTATATTTTGTATATTATTATTCAGTTGTATCTAGAAGTTCCATCAACCAAACATGTATTTATTTCAGTGTGACGATCCGAAAGTACGGAACGTGACCAGCACTTAGATTACGAAGCGTCTAGAGGCGCCACGTAACCTAAGTAAGCCGAAGCCCAGAAATCTAAACCATAAAAGAAGAAGAAGAAGAAAAAAGAAAACAAGTTTAAAAGCATCAGCAAATTTTCTCAAAAATTTCGGCAGAGTCTCCTCTGTAAAAACTGGCCCCCAAACGGGTACAACAAGTATAATATAAATAAACAATAAAAAGCATCCCCAAACGGGTGCTAGCTCAACGCCAACAGGCGGAAACAACCACAACAAACACAATAATATACAACGCCAAAGGGCAAGGCTCAAAACTCAAAAGAAAACAAAACCACCAGATCAGAATAATACATGCGCGACTCTAAGGTCGAAATAAAAGACTGGTCCAATAAACTTATCAAGTAATACAAGTATGGTTGATGGAGCTTACTAGATACAAATGAATGAATAAAAGTACAATGGTGGTTCGGATACAAGTGAACCAACCTACCGTGCAAATCACCCTGAAGAAAAGATGTGCCAACAAGCTGCCACGGAAACCTGTACATCGAACCTGAAATAAAATTTGGCACAACGGGGGTGAGTTGCCAACTCGTGAGTAGAAGACATCTACGAAAAGAAATCGAATGCACGACGCTATCCTAGGTCATAATAATACACTATAATATCCCAATCATCTAGTAATAGCAGGGTAAAACTACGTGTAAGTGCAGATACTCCGTGCTTGTGTCAGTGCCTCATATAATACTATGTCATATGAAATGAAATGCATGCACCATGAATGTAAAGTAACAAATCCTGAAATCCAGATATATATGTATAAGAAATCTTTAGCTGTTACCATAGTAAAATGTGTATAAGAATCTGAAATCTCAACAATGAAATCCATGGAAATCCGTGTCAAGCGTCGACACAACACATGTAATCTCAAGTCTCAATATCTCGGGCTCCGTCAGTCCGGATCGGCCCATATCATCAAATCTCACGACAATGGTCGGTATCCTCCGGATATCCGCCGCGCCAGACATCACCGGTAGGTAGCCTTCCCCTGCCAGGCTCATCATCTACAACTCGATCTTCTTGCCCCGGGGTACCATACCGGGCCCACCATGTACCCGAGACGGTTCATCCACTCCTCGAATCGGGTCTCGAAATCCAACAGAAAACATGAAATCTCATGGTGGACGACACATACATCACGAGAAAACCGCATCTTATGTTTTTAAAAAGAGAGGAGGAGGAGAGAGAAAAGTTTTTTACATATTCTTGCGGTTTTCCCCAAAATCCAGAAATCTCATAGAAATCCAAATCTCAAAATCATGAGTAACTATATGATAAGTGTCAGCATATGCCAATAATACTGCATGATAACATGAAAATATGAATGCATGAATGTCTAAGTAATAAATATCATGTCTATACTAATATCAGAGAATAATCACAATATTATATCGGTCTAGTTGTTAACCGATTCTATCCATAAAAGACAATATGATCTAAAGTGTACGTGACATAGCAATTACCGATGATGATGTGTGTGAGCCGGCAAATAAGTGTGCGTGGAATATGCGCATCATCGGTAATGGTGCTGGTGTCCTAATAGGTAAAGTTTATACTGATTATAGCAACATATGTAAGAACATGCAACATTATGATTACAATGTGAAAATAAAGACGGATGTGTGTTATCCACTCATTTGATATACAATTACCACTACCACTATACGACTCGAACCTAACTTAGTGTCCATCTAACCCCCCCTAAGGAAAACTAAACCTAAGAACTGGTCGATAGAAGTATACCTAAAGCCTGAGTCCATATCTCTAATAGTCGGCGATCCTGCCTCAATAGCGTCACGTACATAGTACGACTTCCTCAAATCAAGAGTGCGGATCAATCATCACATCTATGCCTCGTACGGTAAAATCCATCGTACGGCATCCCAATATCGGGGTACGGGTCAAATATCACCTACGTGTCTCATTATTCGTATAATATCATCATCAACACATGTCATGATCGAGGTGCTATGCTGTAATCGCATACATCAATTATATAACATTGCCATCATAAATATACCTCATTAATTTATCCTCAGAAATAGCATGTCATATGTATCATGTTGTGATCGAGTCATACTGATATCATATCGTCATCAAGTCACACCTATATGATATCGACATCAGGTCACACCTATATGATGTCGTAATCAAGTCATACATATATCATATCGTGATCAGTCACAAGTTACAGTTCGGGTTCTATTTTAGAGTCCCATGTACCTCAATATCATCACTACCCATTATAATTTAGGTATACCTGTTCATTATCTCATTCTCTAATGATCCGCTAACACTTTAATACGACTGTATAGTCAAGAATCACGGCATCAAGCCCAGTTATCCTGTTTCATCCCGTGTATCAATGTATCCCACATACGTGTTGTATATATCTATATATATACCTATACCTAGTCCTATATATATATACACATACCCGTATACACCATGTCGAGTTTCAGTGTGTGCGTGTGTGTGTTTCTACCTGAAACCTACGAACCTCTTCCAGGGTATTCATCCTCTGGTATGGTCTTCCTAAATCAGTCTGGTCCAGCCTAGGGTCATTACTAGGGTCCTACTCATTAAGAATATAGGGTCACATCTGGTTTCCTAATGTCAATAAGTACTATTCCTATTCTACGTTGCGGGGGTGCTAAACGCCATCCATCCGACTTCCCCCCGTAGATATGCATCTACTCACCTGGTCCATGTCTGCCGAAGACGGTGTCGCCATCATCCTCTTCATCGCCCGCAGTCCACGTGAGGGGTACCTAAACGCAAACATATAAATAGTATCGTAAACTGAATCACATACAAAAGCCAAAACGACGCAAGGAACAAGCATAGGTTAAAACCTATGTCCCGTCCACGCAAAAGAACCAAATATCGCTCGATATCGGCGTACAAACTCCGATGGATCGAGATAAACATCAACAAATAACTCGTAGTTTTAAAACACCTTACTTATATTATAAAACATGATTAAATCCATCGAAACCCTAAAATCCATCAAACCGTCCAATTTCGTAAAACCCGAAAATACCAATTTACCGTTTTTCATCAAAACTTAACATTTAAATGAAACCAATGGTCATAAAACACATTAAATAGCATAACTAGACTATACAAACCATTACTATATTTTTATTACACAAATTTGTATTAATTTGAAATTTCTAGTTTGCAACCTTTAGCAATTTTCAACATTTTTCAAGCAAAATACCTAAATTCCACCACAAAACATGATTTTGCAAGAATTAATGTACTAAACTACAATTCATGATGATAATGATATGATGAAACCATGATTATATTTTTAATTTCATTTATATAGGAATTTCCAAAATCTAGTTTACAAAATACTAGCATTTTATTACTATTTTCCAATTATCAAAGGAAACTAGTGATCAAACTAAGTTTTTCTTTCCTTTAATATGCTAATATTCTCATTAAAACTACCATCTAATGATAACAAGCTTAATAAGAATTTTATTTTACCCACAAACACATTTTTGAAAAATCTAGTTAGCTAAATAGCTTAATTAAAACAATTTGAATAAACAATTTATTATACAACAACCATGCAATATTTTTCCACTCTAAAAGATGTTAAACTAGCTATTATAACCTTATTTAATTAATAAAAACCACAACTTGAATTTACAAACCCTAACTTTAATTTTAAAATTTGCAACTAGAATTAATATATTAAATCTAATTATGCTTTAAAAGAAATATCTAATAGAAATAAAACAAAAGAAGGAAATTTATACCTTCAAAACATGAAACCCAAACATGAAAATGAGCCTCTAAAATTCATGCTTTCCATCTCCAAAATCCATGCTAAATAGGTCAAAGGAAAATGGTAGAGGTTGAATGTTGATTTTTGAGATTTATTTTTGGAATTTTTGATGAATTTTGATGATTTTTATTGCAAAAATGATGGGGGGAAAATTTTGGGGCTACCCATGGAGGGGAGGCCGGCCATGGAGAGGGAGGAGGGTGGAGAGAGAGAAAAAATGTGTGGTATTGTGTAGAAAGTTCATAAATAATGCATTTTTTTCACTTAAACCCTTTATTATCTAACTTTTTCAATTTAACCCTTTTCCTAGAAATTTCTAGAACCATGGAGAGATTTTGGAAAAGATTTTGCATATTACACACTTGATTCTAATATACCATGGCTCATTTTTACAAATTAAAACCATTCAAATTTGTAATTTACACTAATTTAGTTTAAAAAATAAAGCTTATGTTAATATTTAAAATAATTAATTTAGGAAAAATATTTAATAAAAATTTATAAGTGGCTAAATAAACACCATTTATTAGTAATTACATAATTAAAATATGTATTTTTGAAATTATAATGAAAAACAATTACGGTTTAATTTTACGAAAAATACATTTTACTTTACCGAAATTCATAAAATTCACTTAAACAATTTTATTCATTTAATTATTAATTTAATTATTTTAAAACGTTACAATCTTCCCCCCTTTAAGAAATTCGGTCCCCGAATTTAAATTAAAACTCCCCCTCCAAATACTAAAACATTTAGCAAAACACTCAAATCGTCGGGGCTCCGAAATCATCAATACATAACAAAAATCAACTCCGTCAAGCATAACGCAATCATCGGAGTTATGGCGAGAATAAAATATCAAAACCCAATATGAAAACCAACATAATATATATCAATCTACAACTTATATATAGTGTGCATCATAGTGAAATCACATAAATATCATAATAAAGAAGCATACGAAAACCCCTCTTGAAAATCGCCGTGCAATACACGTGTCATGGCATAAGTAGCGGACGTTTATTAAAAAAAAAATAACTATATATATATATCTTTTATTTAACATACACGTCCCGCCTGGTTACTAAATCAAATAATAATGATTATGAAACATACTGCTCAAACTGAAATCAATCCCAATCACATCAATAAAATATCATGTGCGTCCGGTGCGCACTGAAATCGAAACCAAATACAGATACCATGAATACACACAAAAACAAAATAAGTGCAACAGGTGTGCACCAAAACATCTGTCAAGTGCAACGGGCGTGCACGACTCACTATCAGGTGCATCTAATCTGCACAAAACCCCGATTTAGTGCATCTGGTGTGCACAAAATCGCATCAAGTGCGCCAAGTATGCACAAGAATCCTAATCAGGTGCACATGGTGCACGAAAACATACATCGAATATCAGAATCGAAATCACAATACGAAAATGGATAAAAACTAGGTCGAAGCATATATCAAAATCATGTGTAACCCATATGCACGAAATCAAAAAATAAAAAAAAATCTCAAAATATATAAAACCAAATAAGTGTACCGGGTGTATACTAAGCAACATCAATACAGCTGATATATGAAACACGGATAGAAGGAAATGAAGGTACACATAAGAAATACCAATCGTAGAACAAAATCCTCAAAATACCAAAATCCAATAACAGAAATATGAAATTCAAATCACCAAGTCACATCGTAATCACTATCGTCAATGTGCGCCTCATTCCTCTGATGTCGATTGCTTCAAACTTATCTCTTCATAAGTGTGCTGACTGCGCTACCGACGGCAATACTCATATCTAGAGTCTCCTACGTAGTCGATCCCTTCACTTGATATCCGGACTACATTAAACCTTTCGATCGATCCATCAAATCCTATAATTCCCCGAGAGCTCAACACTCAAGTACAGTTTAAAATATCCGGTACATACCCCAGCATCGATGATCCAGTCGTAGAAGGGCAAACCCAAGCCTCACTAATGGAACCGCGGAACTGCCGTAAACCCTAAGGTTCAAGGGCGTTCTCGTGGTCATTATGTCGAGTTAGGGTTTCATTCTTCTAGAGGGTCCAACGAAATACCTGCATGTTCTTCCGAATATCTTAAACTTGGAAAAATGGTTTTCTGATAATCGTTCGAACCTCTTTAACTTCATCCGGACGGCATGTGAATATCCTTTATCCGCACGCTAAGCAATGCTTCAATCCTCAAGAATAACCAATACTCTAATGGTTATCGCATTCGAGCCGCAGCTCCTTCTGCCAGTGTGCCCGTGGTTAACAGAAACCACCCTCCAACATTGACGAAGATAGATCAAAAGAACGAATGGAATACGGTGTAAACAATTGTACATCCTAAGGCTCCTTAAGCAGAGTAGCGTATGGTAAGTATGCCGCGGACCATACCCACGGTACGTTACTCTACCTAAATTGCCTACTCCATCAACCAAGGGTCACCTAGACTTATACAAGGTTAAACCTAGCGCTCTGATACCAACTTTGTGACGATCCGAAAGTACGGAACGTGACCGGCACTTAGATTACGAAGCGTCTAGAGGCGCCACGTAACCTAAGTAAGCCGAAGCCCAGAAATCTAAACCATAAAAGAAGAAGAAGAAGAAAAAAGAAAACAAGTTTAAAAGCATCAGCAAATTTTCTCAAAAATTTCGGCAGAGTCTCCTCTGTAAAAACTGGCCCCCAAACGGGTACAACAAGTATAATATAAATAAACAATAAAAAGCATCCCCAAACGGGTGCTAGCTCAACGCCAACAGGCGGAAACAACCACAACAAACACAATAATATACAACGCCAAAGGGCGAGACTCAAAACTCAAAAGAAAACAAAACCACCAGATCAGAATAATACATGCGCGACTCTAAGGTCGAAATAAAAGACTGGTCCAATAAACTTATCAAGTAATACAAGTATGGTTGATGGAGCTTACTAGATACAAATGAATGAATAAAAGTACAATGGTGGTTCGGATACAAGTGAACCAACCTACCGTGCAAATCACCCTGAAGAAAAGATGTGCCAACAAGCTGCCACGGAAACCTGTACATCGAACCTGAAATAAAATTTGGCACAACGGGGGTGAGTTGCCAACTCGTGAGTAGAAGACATCTACGAAAAGAAATCGAATGCACGACGCTATCCTAGGTCATAATAATACACTATAATATCCCAATCATCTAGTAATAGCAGGGTAAAACTACGTGTAAGTGCAGATACTCCGTGCTTGTGTCAGTGCCTCATATAATACTATGTCATATGAAATGAAATGCATGCACCATGAATGTAAAGTAACAAATCCTGAAATCCAGATATATATGTATAAGAAATCTTTAGCTGTTATCATAGTAAAATGTGTATAAGAATCTGAAATCTCAACAATGAAATCCATGGAAATCCGTGTCAAGCGTCGACACAACACATGTAATCTCAAGTCTCAATATCTCGGGCTCCGTCAGTCCGGATCGGCCCATATCATCAAATCTCACGACAATGGTCGGTATCCTCCGGATATCCGCCGCGCCAGACATCACCGGTAGGTAGCCTTCCCCTGCCAGGCTCATCGTCTACAACTCGATCTTCTTGCCCCGGGGTACCATACCGGGCCCACCATGTACCCGAGACGGTTCATCCACTCCTCGAATCGGGTCTCGAAATCCAACAGAAAACATGAAATCTCATGGTGGACGACACATACATCACGAGAAAACCGCATCTTATGTTTTTAAAAAGAGAGGAGGAGGAGAAAGAGAAGTTTTTTACATATTCTTGCGGTTTTCCCCAAAATCCAGAAATCTCATAGAAATCCAAATCTCAAAATCATGAGTAACTATATGATAAGTGTCGGCATATGCCCATAATACTGCATGATAACATGAAAATATGAATGCATGAATGTCTAAGTAATAAATATCATGTCTATACTAATATCAGAGAATAATCACTATATTATATCGGTCTAGTTGTTAACTGATTCTATCCATAAAAGACAATATGATCTA
Source organism: Agapanthus africanus (assembly GCA_030015575.1). Lineage (NCBI taxonomy): Eukaryota > Viridiplantae > Streptophyta > Magnoliopsida > Asparagales > Amaryllidaceae > Agapanthus > Agapanthus africanus. Next base: position 110,948,587 of record JASDDO010000018.1, read on the forward strand.
AAGTGTACGTGACATAGCAATTACCGATGATGATGTGTGTGAGCCGGCAAATAAGTGTGCGTGGAATATGCGCATCATCGGTAATGGTGCTGGTGTCCTAATAGGTAAAGTTTATACTGATTATAGCAACATATGTAAGAACATGCAACATTATGATTACAATATGAAAGTAAAGACGGATGTGTGTTATCCACTCATTTGATATACAATTACCACTATCACTATACGACTCGAACCTAACTTAGTGTCCATCTAACCCCCCCTAAGGAAAACTAAACCTAAGAACTGGTCGATAGAAGTATACCTAAAGCCTGAGTCCATATCTCTAATAGTCGGCGATCCTGCTTCAATAGCGTCACGTACATAGTACGACTTCCTCAAATCAAGAGTGCGGATCAATCATCACATCTATGCCTCGTACGGTAAAATCCATCGTATGGCATCCCAATATCGGGGTACGGGTCAAATATCACCTACGTGTCTCATTATTCGTATAATATCATCATCAACACATGTCATGATCGAGGTGCTATGCTGTAATCGCATACATCAATTATATAACATTGCCATCATAAATATACCTCATTAATTTATCCTCAGAAATAGCATGTCATATGTATCATGTTGTGATCGAGTCATACTGATATCATATCGTCATCAAGTCACACCTATATGATATCGACATCAGGTCACACCTATATGATGTCGTAATCAAGTCATACATATATCATATCGTGATCAGTCACAAGTTACAGTTCGGGTTCTATTTTAGAGTCCCATGTACCTCAATATCATCACTACCCATTATAATTTAGGTATACCTGTTCATTATCTCATTCTCTAATGATCCGCTAACACTTTAATACGACTGTATAGTCAAGAATCACGGCATCAAGCCCAGTTATCCTGTTTCATCCCGTGTATCAATGTATCCCACATACGTGTTGTATATATCTATATATATACCTATACCTAGTCCTATATATATATACACATACCCGTATACACCATGTCGAGTTTCAGTGTGTGCGTGTGTGTGTTTCTACCTGAAACCTACGAACCTCTTCCAGGGTATTCATCCTCTGGTATGGTCTTCCTAAATCAGTCTGGTCCAGCCTAGGGTCATTACTAGGGTCCTACTCATTAAGAATATAGGGTCACATCTGGTTTCCTAATGTCAATAAGTACTATTCCTATTCTGCGTTGCGGGGGTGCTAAACGCCATCCACCCGACTTCCCCCCGTAGATATGCGTCTACTCACCTGGTCCATGTCTGCCGAAGACGGTGTCGCCATCATCCTCTTCATCGCCCGCAGTCCACGTGAGGGGTACCTAAACGCAAACATATAAATAGTATCGTTAACTGAATCACATACAAAAGCCAAAACGACGCAAGGAACAAGCATAGGTTAAAACCTATGTCCCGTCCACGCAAAAGAACCAAATATCGCTCGATATCGGCGTATAAACTCCGATGGATCGAGATAAACATCAACAAATAACTCTTAGTTTTAAAACACCTTACTTATATTATAAAACATGATTAAATCCATCGAAACCCTAAAATCCATCAAACCGTCCAATTTCGTAAAACCCGAAAATACCAATTTACCGTTTTTCATCAAAACTTAACATTTAAATGAAACCAATGGTCATAAAACTCATTAAATAGCATAACTAGACTATACAAACCATTACTATATTTTTGTTACACAAATTTGTATTAATTTGAAATTTCTAGTTTGCAACCTTTAACAATTTTCAACATTTTTCAAGCAAAATACCTAAATTCCACCACAAAACATGATTTTGCATGAATTAATGTACTAAACTACAATTCTTGATGATAATGATATGATGAAACCATGATTATATTTTTAATTTCATTTATATAGGAATTTCCAAAATCTAGTTTACAAAATACTTGCATTTTATTACTATTTTCCAATTATCAAAGGAAACTAGTGATCAAACTAAGTTTTTCTTTCCTTTAATATGCTAATATTCTCATTAAAACTACCATCTAATGATAACAAGCTTAATAAGAATTTTATTTTACCCACAAACACATTTTTGAAAAATCTAGTTAGCTAAATAGCTTAATTAAAACAATTTGAATAAACAATTTATTATACAACAACCATGCAATATTTTTCCACTTTAAAAGATGTTAAACTAGCTATTATAACCTTATTTAATTAATAAAAACCACAACTTGAATTTACAAACCCTAACTTTAATTTTAAAATTTGCAACTAGAATTAATATATTAAATCTAATTATGCTTTAAAAGAAATATCTAATAGAAATAAAACAAAAGAAGGAAATTTATACCTTCAAAATATGAAACCCAAACATGAAAATGAGTCTCTAAAATGCATGCTTTCCATCTCCAAAATCCATGCTAAATAGGTCAAAGGAAAATGGTAGAGGTTGAATGTTGATTTTTGAGATTTATTTTTGGAATTTTTGATGAATTTTGATGATTTTTATTGCAAAAATGATGGGGGAAAAATTTTGGGGCTACCCATGGAAGGGAGGCCGGCCATGGAGAGGGAGGAGGGTGGAGAGAGAGAAAAAATGTGTGGTATTGTGTAGAAAGTTCATAAATAATGCATTTTTTTCACTTAAACCCTTTATTATCTAACTTTTTCAATTTAACCCTTTTCCTAGAAATTTCTAGAACCATGGAGAGATTTTGGAAAAGATTTTGCATATTACACACTTGATTCTAATATACCATGGCTCATTTTTACAAATTAAAACCATTCAAATTTGTAATTTACACTAATTTAGTTTAAAAAATAAAGCTTATGTTAATATTTAAAATAATTAATTTAGGAAAAATATTTAATAAAAATTTATAAGTGGCTAAATAAACACCATTTACTATTAATTACATAATTAAAATATGTATTTTTGAAATTATAATGAAAAACAATTACGGTTTAATTTTACGAAAAATACATTTTACTTTACCGAAATTCATAAAATTCACTTAAACAATTTTATTCATTTAATTATTAATTTAATTATTTTTAAAACGTTACATTCAGATAGAGACCAGTGTTGTTTATTCTTTCGACCTTAGAGTCGCGCGTTGTATTTTTATGGATTTCATGCTATTTTGAGTTTCCCTTCCTGTTGTGATCCTCGCCTTTCGGCGTTGTATATTATGTTGCTTGCGTGGTTGTGACCGTCGATTGACGAAGAGCTAGCTCCCGCTTGGGGATGCCTTTATTCATTATATATTCTTTATCAGGTTTGTACCCGTTTGGGGTCAGTTTTTACAAAGGAAACTCTGCCGAAATTTTTAGAAAAGACTTGTGATTTTAAAATGCATATTTCGGCGTGTGTTGCAAACTATTTGATTTAAAATGGTTTTTCCTTCACTCTACTACTTTTCTTGGTTTGGATTTCTGGGTTTTCGGCTTACTTAGATTACGTATGCCTCGAGACGTTTCGTAGTTTAAGTGCCGGTCCTGTTCCGTACTTTCGGGACGTGACAAAGTTGGTATCAGAGCGTTAGGTTTTACCTTCAAAGTGTAGGATGACCCTTGGTTGATGGAGTAGATGACTAAAGTAGAGTGACGTACCGTGGGTATGTTCCGCGGCATATTTACGATACGCTACTCCACTTAAGAAGCCTTAGCATGTACATTTCTTTGCTCAATATTATATTCATTCATGATCTAGCCTCATCGGTACCGGTTATGATTTTGATGCTACGATTACGAGCAGAGAGAGCTACGGCTAGAGTTGCGGTCAGCACGAGCTCGTTACGAACGAGGACTGACCAGGGCATAATTCCGGCGACACACGATTGCAGAGATGTGTCTTTTTATGGTGTTTTTGCGCCACGAGCGTTGGATGGATCGCTGTATGAGATTACTCGGACGTGCAGATCAGCACCAGAGAATTGGGCCACTGATAGAGGCCAACCGGATTTTGATGACCATCGATGTATTGCTTATTAATGATGATTGAGGCATTGTTCAGCATACAGACGAGTGAGCCAGTTGTTGCTGCGAACGATGAGATATCACCCCAGATGTTGGAGCTATTGCAGTACGGGTTGTACTAAGAGATCATAAAAGGTCGCTAGTCACCGAGGATGAATGACTAGGACATGTAGTTCGTTCGCCTACCCCGATGCGAGGTCATCAGATAGATTGATTCAAGCTAGAGACGACTTCACGCAGATACGTTGAGAGTCAACAGAGACGATCGAATGTCAGAAACCTATTATTCCAAGTTTAAAGTATTCGGAAAGACATGCAGGCAATTCTATGGACCCTCTAGAAGAATGAAACCCTAACTCGACATAAAGACCGTGTGAAAGCCTTTGAACCTTAGGGTTTGCGGCAGTTCCGCAGCGCCATTAGTGAGGCTTGGGTTTGCCCTTCTACAGCTGGACCACCGATACTGTGGTATGTACTCGATACTATTAAACTGTACCCAAGATGTTGAGCTCTTGGGGGATTATGAGATTTTGACGAATCGATCAAATGGTTCGACTTCATTCGGATGTTAGGTGGTGAGATGCGTTTCTTGAGAGGCTCCAAATACGAGGATAGCCGTTGGAGCTCAGTCCATGCAGCCATGACGAGACGAGTCCGAAACAGTCGACATTAGAGAAAAGTGGAGTAAGAGGTTTGTACGAGATCTTGATGAGACGACGTTCCACTCCGTCGATATCAGAGATGCGGTACGCATGCCGAGGCATTGTACTTGGATATACCTTCCAGAAGGAGTCGCGATGAGTATGCAGTCATTCTGGAATAAGAAACAGATATAGTAAAAGACGATGACTTCCGGACAGTTCGGCAGAGACAAGATTTGTGAGAGATCTCGACAGGACCTTTCTGGAATAAATTATGATAAGACTTGGACCCAAGAGTGGTCATGTTACGCACACCGGCAGGCCAGAGTTCATGATCGTCGACGAGACATGCCATGAATGACCACGACAGTTGGCCAGAGATTCTTGGAGGATGTGCTTGAGCGGGACTATTCCGCCATACTTGATTTCGGTATTTTGGGCGATCTATTCGCATGACTGATTTTGATGATTGAGTTTCATGATATTTGTTTTCATGCACCATGGTTGCACCTACTGAGTATTTACGACTTTTGCACAGTTGCGGCACTGTTATCTTTTTCGTACCTTGGTTTCTCATGTTTATGATTTTATAGGTTTCATACAGTTGAGTTGATTTTGTGCATATGTACGCACACAATTGGGTTTTTGCACTCGGTGTGGTTCACATATGCTTGCAGTGCAGTGATACGCATTTTGTGCACTTAGATGCACTGGACTTCGATGGTGATGCTCGATATTTGTTTTGTGCACCTTGTGCACCTGATTGGATTTTACGCATATTAGGCGCTTGATATTGGATTTCATGATTTTGTGCATGATAGATGCACCTGATTTGGGTTTTCGCGCATGTTGGGAGCATGTTATAAGATGCGATTTTGGCGTACACCAGATGCACTAAATCGAGATTTTTCGTGCATGTCAGATGCACCTGATTTTGCTGTCAGGCACATACGTTGCCTATGACGGATGTTGGGTGCACACCTGTTGCACCTAGATGTTGTTTCTGTGCACATGTATGGCACATATATGGATTTTGATTTTCGTGCGCACCAGACGCACGTAGTATTCATATGCATATTTTGGGATTGATTTTTTATGGAGCGGTACGTTTTTGTGATGTTTTATTATTGTTTTCGTACTTAGCAGGACGAGTCAGATGACAGAACCTGAGTATATTTTGCATGCATTGATAGATTTCAAAGGGATTTCCAAAAGCGAGCTATAGTCTCAGTATTTACCTACGTGTCCGATATGACACGAAATGTTTAAAATAAGGAAACCCTTCTAAATTGTTTCCAAAAACGGCGGAACGTAGATATTAAACAAAAAATATATACGTATATGGTTATTTTCTTATGGTAGACGTCTGCCACTGTGCAGTGTTATGCGCATTGCACATCGACTTTAAAGGATTTGGCATGCATTTCCTTCAGATATTTACCTGTATAATTTGATAGTTACATGTATAGTTCTGACTTATATCATATTGGTCTTGTTTTGGACTTGACATTTGTGTCTTTACCATGACTCCGATGATTGCGGGATGCTTGACGGAGTTTTGCTTTTGAGTTATCTTCTCATTACTCATGCGCATGCATTGCGCTATGATGCGTTTTATGTGTTGATGATTTCGGAGCCCCGATAACTTGGACATTTTATTGAAATGTTTTGGAATTTGGGGGTTTAAATTTAAATTCAGGGACCGAATTTCTTTAAGGGGGGAAGATTGTAACATTTCAAAAAAATAAAATATTATTTTTGGGAATTTTTATAATTTAATATTAATTTTTAATGAATATTTTAATATTTCGGTATAATTAAATACCAATAAATGGGAAAAATTATGGAAAAATTATGGAAAATTTTAAAATAGGGTATTTATGGAATTTTGCCATTTTTAAGTTTTTGTGATTAATTATATGCTATTTTAGTGCTAATCGCGATTAAAAATCGCTAATTGGATTTTTAGCATTTTTGGTGCAAAACATGCACATATCATTTTTTCCACACTTGTCACATTTTCTTACATGTTGTGGGTGTATGGTTGCCTAGGGATACCATTGGGTAAGAAGGAATAAAGGAAAAAGAAAAGAAAAGAAAAAGTAAGATATGATGAAGAGAGAGAAAGAATAGGTCAATCCTTTCTTTTTGAACCATCCCCCATCATTTCTTCACACCTTTTCTCTCTCCTTCCTCCATGAGCTGCTGCTGCTCCTGCTCCCCCTCTTCTTCCTCCACCTTCAATCCCCCAAAACACCATGGATCCAACCCCAAAACCTCATTCCCACTTCACAAAAAATGTTCCCAAGCTCACTATTTACACATTGGACCAAGAAAGAATGGATTTTGAGGACTTTGAGCAACTCAAGAAAATTCTTGAGTTGCCAAAGGAGGTAATTTCTACACCCTTAGAGTAGTACGTCGTTTTATTATGCATCTATACTTGTTTCATGTCGATATTGTGTGTTTTGAGGACTTTGGAAAATTCAAGTTAGGGTTTAGGGTTCGATCTGAAATCAAAGGTGAATTGAGGTGTAATTAGAGACTACAACCCCTGGTGTGATGTTACATTGGACCAAACCTGAGATTAAAGCCCAGAATACGGATTTAGAGAAACTATATTGGGGAAAACTGTAATTCAGCGAGTGTTTTTAGAAATCTGCTATCACCCGAGCTACCTGAAAACAATTTTAGTTTGACAGTGAGTTGTGCAGGCAACTAGGAACCACCACACAAAACCCTAGCCCCTACCTCCTTCTTCAGGCCGCCAATAAATCCTTTTTGGCCGCAAATTGCGGCCAGATCAGGTTGAAACCCCCTCGTTTTTGTTCCAGGGACCTATCTCTAGTAAATTTGACCTTTGGTATGTGCAATTTTGACTGATTCCATCTAGGATAGAATCTAGGGTAGTTTTCTTGTGTTGGTGAATGTTTTACGACTTTTTTTAGCATGGATTTTGGTATTTGGTGATTCGTTTCTGTCGGGTGGCGTTTGAACATCAACGGCAAATGGCTATTGGTCGTGTTTGCATGCGAGACTATAGGTTATTACCTATGGGCGTAGCGTATGCCGTTTTGGTTTCCGATGTGATTTTCATGTGCTTTAGCGTTTGTGATATCCTTGTAGGTACCCCATGTGATATCGAAGCATTGAATATGAAGATGGCGACATCGGCATCAGCACACAAGAAGCAAGGTGAGTAGATCTATATCAACGAGGAGAAGTCGGGTGGATGGTGTATAGCACCCCCGCAGTTCGTGGTGATGTATACGAATACGTATACACACATATATTGATTATATATTGTTTGAGATTATTAATGATAAAGATGGATTCTAGGTGTGATTGGATTGGTTTAGTGTTGCGAAACCCTAGAGTAGTGGTTGCAACACACATACACACACACCCATACTTGCATACATTCCTCTTTCATATGTGCGTATATGGGAATATATTTTTATGTGTTCACATGGGTATGAGACTATGTGTTCATATACTGGATTGAGGATATTACTTGGGATTTGAGGTGAGTCGATGAGATTTGATTTGAGACCGTGAGATCAGTGATATGGCAGGATTCGTACTTCAGATACGTCATGATGTTATAGCGGATCTTTGGACGACGATACCATATGAATAGTGATATATATAAAATGGTTGACATGTGATCGTGATAGGAGATATGATATGTTAAGATAATTATAATGGGTCGCTTTGGGCGATGTATACCTCTTTATGATGATATGTGGTGATGACATCGGTTGGTATAAGGCTGTAGATCAGCAGTCAGATCATGATTATTGATGATATTAGTATTGTGCTAGACGTAGGTCAGTACCCACGATTATGATCTTTGATAAAGAGGATACCAGATGAATAGTGTGATGAATGTGATATTGACCCGTACCCAGATTTGGGATGCCGTACGACGGATTTACGTACGAGCTATATATTGATGTTTGATCCGCACTCTTAACTTAGGAATGTCTGATTGTGGATATGGTATCGGATGCGATATTATTGAGGCGGGATCACCGACTAATGTATAAATATATATATATATATATATATATATATATATATGTATCGACTTAGATGTTAGGCGGTTTCGTTACCTTCAGTTAGCCTGTTAGCTCAGCCCTATAGTTTAGTGTAGCTGTTTGACTCATATGATATTAAATGCAGATTAGTTATCATTGTGTTTAGTATTCAGCTCCCGCACATTATTGCTGTTCGCTGCACATCGCATACTTATTTTGTGATTCATATTCCATTGTTGATATCATGCTGTTAGGACACCAGCACCATTACCGATGATGCGTATGTACCACGTACACTTACTTGCCGGCTCACACACATCTTCATCGGTAATTGCCATGTCACGTACACTTTAGAGAATACTATTACATTGACATAGCTTGTTAGCTAATAGTTTCGACATGATGTTAGTGTACTTGCCTTATATACCAGCTTAGACATTGCAGTTATTATTTGCTACTTCATGCATATTGTTATTCACTGTTATGCTGCATTCATGGATTTTTATGCCTATATTCATTGTTTCACATGCCATCGATGATTTGGATTTGGATTTTCATGAGATTTCCTGGATTTGGGAGAAAACCGCAAAAACATTTATAAACTTCTTTTGTCCCTCTTTTTAAATGAAAAGTGCGGTTTTCCCATGATGTATAAGTCGTCCACCATGAGTTTGCTGATGGATTTCGAGACCCGATTCGAGGAGTTGGATGAACCGTTTTGGGTACATGATGGGCCCGGTGCGGTACCCCGGGGCGAGAAGGTCGCAGAGGATGGTGTTGAGCCTGGCAGGGGAGCACTACCGACCGGTGATTTTACCCGACGCGTCGGATATCCGGAGGATACCGTCGTGGTCTTGAGATTGATGGTAGGGGCCGGTCTGGACTGACGGCGCCCTAGATAGTGAGATTGAGAAACTGAGATTTTGAGATATTGAGGTACCGAGCCTGAGTTATTGAGATTGAGATTTATGTTTTTTGTCGATGCTAGACACTGTTTATGCCGATTTCATTTATGATACATTGCTTTAAAAATACAGAAATCTCACTAAATTATGAAAGCTGTTTCTTCAGTACATGTATTCTGTTTTCATGCATTCATACATCATCCATATGATATATTGCTATCTGAGGCACTGACACGAGCACTGGGTATTACTGTTGTTTAGAGGTTTACCCTAGCCATTTTTATAGGCTGCTTGTTATATATTTGAGGATAGATATTGATCGTATGACCTAGGATTGCGTCATACATGCGATTTCTGTTCGTAGATGTTTTCTATTCACGAGTTGGCAACTCACCCCCGTTGTGCCACAGTTTCTTGCAGGTTTTGCCATACAGGTTTCATTACGGCTTTGCTGGCACTACTTCCATTTCCGGGTGATTTGCTAGTAGGTGGGTTCACTTGTATCGTGAGCATCAGTATATTTTGTATATTATTATTCAGTTGTATCTAGAAGTTCCATCAACCAAACATGTATTTATTTCAGATAGAGACCAGTGTTGTTTATTCTTTCGACTTTAGAGTCGCGCGTTGTATTTCTATGGATTTCATGTTGTTTTGAGTTTCCCTTCCTGTTGTGATCCTCGCCTTTCGGCGTTGTATATTATGTTGCTTGCGTGGTTGTGACCGTCGATTGACGAAGAGCTAGCTCCCGCTTGGGGATGCCTTTATTCATTATATAATGCTTTATCAAGTATGTGCCCGTTTGGGGTCAGTTTTTATAAAGGAAACTCTGCCGAAATTTTTAAAAAGGACTTGTGATTTTAAAATGCATATTTCGGCGTGTGTTGCAAACTATTTGATTTACAATGGTTTTTCTTTCACTCTACTACTTTTCTTGGTTTGGATTTCTGGGTTTTCTGCTTACTTAGATTACGTACGCCTCGAGACGTTTCGTAATTTAAGTGCCGGTCCTATTCCGTACTTTCGGGTTGTGACAATATATTTGATATATATATATAAATGATATTAGTCGGTTGTGTGTGATATGGACGGATTATTAAATCAAGTGTTGATTTAATAATTTAATATATAATCATATATTTGATATATAATATATATTAATTAATATTAGCTCACTTAAGAATTTCTTTTCTACTAATACATATAAATATATATGAGATATATATTAATGTATTTATTTTTGTGTCATGCTAGATGATACATTGGACTTGGGTGTATGAGACTTATACCGAACTAAAGATAATTTGGGTGATTAATTATTAAGGGAAAAATCAAAATTAGGTGGAAATTAGCATGGCTAAAGATGCTTGTGGAAGCATGTAGAAGACTTGACTTAAGTCCACTAATTTTGTTTTACTCTAGATATTTATTAACCCAACCATTATCTTTAGCTATGGTTAAGTCTCTACAAATATCACTTGTGATATTTTCTTACCATGGTTGACCACTTGATCATCTTCTTCATCTCCTTCTTTGCCCTCTAGCTTTTGAGTGGGGTGAAAAAGAAAAAGAGAATTAATTCTAAAGTGAGCAAAATTCCAACTTCATCATGTTGGACATATGTATGCCCTAGAGGACATTATATGTATAGTGGATGCTTGGACATGTATATATGTATATTTGATATATGACTTTCTTGCTCGACATTATAGTATGCTATCTGGTTTTACTTTATCTGACATGTTTACTTGATACTGTTCATTTGATACATGTTGATAAAGCCCTAAGGATATTTGCTTAACTTCCATGGCTATGATGAAGATCATACTAGTGGGCATGTGTGGTCTATAAGCATATCCTTAAATATTCTTAGTCGTAGGTATATCGAGAAAGGGCATCGATATTCCAGATTAGACTAGCGTGTACGTTTTTTGACCCATATGATGGGCGATGGATGATCCCATATCCATTGGTGTTGTGACATCGAAGATTGTATACGGGTGCTCAGTGGAGACTGGGTACACTGAACAGACTCACTTAGAATTCCTATATGGTATTATATCTATCGTCGGATAGCAGTTCTCTGGTGACACTGGTACAAGTTAGTCTGTAGACCCGAGATCGTCATAGAGTCTTGTGTGTTCTCACACTGTACTTTGATTTCCACCCTACCATGGCTCTACAGAGTCGTGCAAACAGGTGGCTTTTGGGTATAGTCCCGAGACACATGGAGACAGTGAGCGATAGGAGGGGTTTCGTCTCTCCCGGTATTGGGAGTTGATGTTGTGCAATGTGCGATTGGTTCTGACTTGAAGTCCCTGGCGAGGGCTGATGAGATTTACTGATAAGTGTTATCAGTAGTTTCTCGACCGGTCATAGACCATATCGACATGACTTATTGAGTTATTAAGGGTCGACGATTCCATCCCTAGACTTGATATGCAACATATCAGACGAAGAGACCGGACTGTACGGTAAGTGTTGCCAATGGCTCGACAGGAGTTTTGACGGATTCACTTGTTTTTCTTCTGATCGCTCAATACCCGGGTGGCCGTTACATTTAGCTGACCGCTTGCGGCTTGTAGGTGTTTTGATATGATCTTCACCTACTGCCGGCGTATTGACGAGTCTTAAAGTTCCACACAGGATTTTTCTAGCTCAGGCGAAATGATGTGGAGTGCATATGAGATATGTGCGGAAGCTCGACTAAATGCGAGTATGTGATACCGTATTTTAATCGGGCGTTTATTATTGGTCGGGTCGCATTTGATGTGACCGATTTATTAAATCAAGTGTTGATTTAATATTGACTTTTAGCTCACTTTTAATTAAACCTTTTCTTTTGGATGTATGCATATATGTTTATACATACACATGATGATGTGCATGCACACATACATACATACATATGTGTCATGGTTGATGATACATAGAAGATGGCAATACAAGACTCACATGGTTGATAAATATCTAGATTTTTGTTAATGAATTAAAGAAAAAGGAAATTTACTAAATGACTCATTGTTTCTACATTCTTCTTATTTGACCTTTGACTTTAACCATGGTTAGATTTCCTTTGTTCTTTAACCCATCTACAAAATATCTAGATATTTAGTTAACTATAGTTATATTTGAGAGTGTCTCATATATATTCTTTTCTTTTTCTTTTTGGATTAAGTTTTTCATTATATTCACAAAAGCTTTTGCCATCTTCATCTTCCTCCTTCTTCAAGTTCTCTTGAGTTTTGTTTTGAGTGAGGAACTTAAAAGAAAGGGTTTTTAAGTGAGTTTACAAACCACATAACCATTCTACACTACCCTAGCCCTTTAGTGTAGAGTGTTTGCTCCACTTCATCTTGATTTAGTGAGGCAAAGAGCTTGACCTAGGAATCTCCGGGTGGATCATCGTTGACGACGAAGGACCTTGAGCGGAGTTGATCCAAGTTTCGAGCAAAACCGTAGGAGTCCTAAAGACCGAAAGAGTTGGCTACAAAGGTTGTATTTCCTTTTCCTTTAGCTTAGACTTCACATAATGATGATATTACCCTAATCTCTAGTTACGATTCATAGTTCGTTCGTAATAGCCCTCTAGAATTTGAAAGTTCACTACTTTATGATGTTGTAACCCAACTAGAGGTGCTACAACACACCAACATGGTATCAGAGCCTAGCTAGAGCTTTAGGGTAAACCGGACGACGTTTAAAAACTCAATCGAACATGAAAAATGATATTTTTGCATGCTCACTAGAAATTTTTTCAAAAGTTAGAATTTTTGTAATTAAAAATATTCAGAAAATAGAGCAGGGTTTTCTATGGATCCCCAAGAAAAACGAGCGCCTAGCTCGACACAACGACTGTGGAACCGCGGCCAAATATGTGTATTTGCGGCGGTTCCGCGACGCCGTTGGTGAGGCTTGGACCATGCATTCTTGCGTTGATCCGTAGGTACTATATATATGCTCTCTGGGAATTTTTACGCAGGTTCAAGTGTTGAGATCTATTACAACAGTGGGTATGTTGATGTATTGATTGATATATTTTAACGTCGTCTATGCTTTTCAATTGTTGATGTGATATGATGTATAGGATCGTCGTGATCGAATGGCCGGGGGTTTTATGTGACACGAGAGTTTATCTTTTCATTCATGTAAAATTCATTTTATATATTATTATTTTATTGGGGCACATCCGGGTTGAGGATGATGTCTCCATTGATATATATTTTACTTTTCCACATTAGGATAGACCCAAGGAGGGGAGCACGAGTGACCGGGTTCTGGAGTTCAGTGGGAAGCCATCTCGAGGAGTCAAGACCGGGTCTCCTAAACTCCAGAATTGGAAGGGTCACTTGCCGCTCTCGTAGGGGTCTAAGGGTGTGGGCTTGGCTATTCATCACGACCGTGAAATCCGTATTTTCTATCTTAGGCTAAGTATAAAATACGGAGTTCCTAGTATATCCTATATTTTCATATATGTGTTTCTGCTGCTAATTATTCTGTGATGTGATTGCTTAATATCTGAGACAAATGTAATATTGTTATATATGTGATATGTAATACTGGTTTCGTTTCTTTCTGTAATAGCTTAGGAACTTAAATGATGGGAATACATTAATGAGATTAATGTAAAGAAAAGAAACCTAAAGATGTTGTAGAATCGGATTTGAAACCCACTCGGCTCTTTTATGGAAAAGCAAGTTTCAAAAGATACGGAGCTTAAACCACTCCTTTTCTAAAAACTATTTAGATTCTACAACGAAATCAAGTTCAAAGCGTTAAAGGTTTTCGTAAAAACCATTCGCAACCCTCCGTCATTTTAGGAAGCAGAGTACTTAGTATTCATGCTACGTATGTTGATTATAGTCAAGGCGTAGTGTACGGTAGCTAAGTGATGTCTTTCTACAAAGCATATGATGCAATAAGTTAGGACATTCATGTGATTATGTTGATCATAGTCAAGGGTCATATGAGTTGGTCTAGTTAATCACGAAATGACGGGTAGAACTTGACTAGTATTTATGATATGTTGACCATAGCCAAGGTCATAAGCATCTAGGGGTAAAAACTATATTGGGAATTTCAAGCGTTGAAATTTGCAATGAGATTGCATACCATCTATATGATAGTTGGATCCCGATCCCACTGTGAGTAAGAGTTACTCGCAGGAGAGTTTTACACTTTACAGTTAGCTAATCCAGTAGGTTTCTAGAAACGTGTTAACGGGGTTTCACCTCTGGGAAAAACGAAGTTTATTTTAATTAGGTCTGTGCGCAAGCACGGGAAACCTCCCTCAAAGTACCAAAACTGGCCTGGCTGACCGGTTGGCAAAACTGTAGAATGTAATTAATCCTGGCTAGTTTTCTTTTCAGGTTTGAAAGAAAATTTGATAAAAGCAGTGGGAGACATCGATTAGATTAGATAATAACCAATCTAATCTTTGCAAGAGCTTTTCGCTGAGTGTATTTTTTTCTCTCCCCTAATGGCAGATACCGATGACGGGACTTAAGCTTCTCTTAGAGAAAAACAAACTGACTAGACCAAATTATTAAGAATGGTTGAGGAACTTGAACATTGCACTCACATATGATAAAGTATCATATGTCCTCACTACCAAAGCCCCACCCGTCCCAGGACCTGAATCGTCTGTTTCGGATAAGGAGATCCGAAAAATATGGGATATTGATTGCAATATGGCCACGTGCTTCGCGCTTGCTTCTATGGACAATATCCATCAGAAACAGCACGAGAGGATGGATGTACAATCCATCTTTCTTCATACAAAGGAGTTGTATGAAGAGCAATCTCGTACTTTACGATACGACGCATCTCGAAAGCTGTTTCAGATGCGGTTGGCCCCCGGTGGATCAGTAGGAGACCATGTTCTGAAGATGATTGCTCTTATAGAAGAACTTGAGGAGCTGGGATGGGCTATGGATAATGAGCAATATACAGATATTGTTCTGCAGTCACTCTCCCCCGCCTTTGCTCCGTTCATAATGAATTTCAATATGAACGATTTGGAGAAATCATTGCCTGAACTTATCAATATGTTGAGAAATGCAGAGAGCACGCTTAAAATAGCGAAAACTCCCGCTCTGCTTTATGGTCCATCTTCCTCTTCAGTCCCGAAAGCCAAGGCCAAAGAAAAGAAGAAGAAGAATCCCACCAAGCCGAGAGGTGGAGTTGAAAAGGTGAAGGGGAAAGACAAGTCTGGGACCGCGGGAAGTAGAAAAAGAGAATGTTTTTACAGCCACAAGAAAGGACACTGGAAACGCAATTGTGCTTTGTACCTTGCAGATCTCAAGAAGAAGAAGCATGTTGATGCTTCCGCTTCAGGTGTGTTTGTAACTGAAAACTGTTTTTCATTAAACTCTGCATCTTGGGTATTAGATAACGGTTCTGGTTCTCACATCTGTAATTGTATGCAGGGATTGAGAAACGGTAGAGTTTTGAAGACTGGGGACCAAACTCTACGGGTTGGAAATGGTTCCAATGTACATGCTGTATCCGTAGGAGAGTATCATCCGGGGTTGCTTTCAGGATGTATTTTGGTTTTGAACCCTTGTTATTTTGTACCTGGTATGCTATGTAATATAATATCCGTATCTTTGCTCGACAATGAAGGATATCATTTTGTGTTGCAAAATAATGTTATGAACATTAACTTGAATCAACAGTTGATTGGGTATGGTACACTAAGTAACGGAATTTACGTCCTAAACCAACACACAATTTTCAATATACAACATACAAATAAAATAAAGATTTCAGATATAAATGAATCTTTTCTTTAGCATTGTAGACTTGGTCATATTAATGAAACAAGACTAAACAAGCTACATAAAGATGGATATTTAAAACCTTTTGAATATAAATCTTATGCAACTTGTCAGTCTTGTATCAAAGGTAAAATGACTAAAACTCCATTCAGAGGACACGTAGAGAGAGCTACAGAACTCTTAAGCCTTATACATAGTGATGTATGCGGACCAATGTCTACACATGCTAGAGTCGGTTTTTCATACTTCATCACTTTTACTGATGATTTCTCAAGATTCAGACATGTGTTTTTATTGAAGCATAAATCCGAAGCTTTCGAGAAATTCAAAGAGTACAAACTTGAAGTAGAAAAGCAAACTGGCTCTCGTATCATGAAACTTCGATCAGATCGAGGTGGAGAGTATTTAAGCACTGAGTTTTCAGACTTCTTAAAAGAGAATGGGATTCTCTTTCAGCTCACCCCTTCTTACACATCACAGCACAACGGTGTGTCAGAACGGAGGAATCGTACCCTATACGGTCCATGATGAGTGATGCTGAGTTACTACTTTCCTTTTGGGGGCATGCATTAGAGACAACAATTTATCTATTAAACAGGGTTCCAACCAAGACCGTGTCTACCACTCCATATGAGATATGGCGTGGGAAGAGACCATCTCTTAAAAGTGTTAGGATATGGGGTTGTCCGGCTTATGTCAAAAAGCAGAATCCGGATAAACTCGAGACACGATCGGTCATGTGTACATTTGTGGGATATCCAAAACATTCATATGGATATATTTTCTACCACAAGGAGGAACAAAAGTGTTTGTTTCTCAACATGCCACATTTTTGGAAAATGAAATTTTTACAAATAGTACTGATGGCAATGAGGTAGAACTAGAAGAGGTTCTAGAGACACAAATTACTCATGAAGAATTGGTTGAACCTGATGTTGCAGTAGAACAAAAAGAACCTCAGCCGCTTCGGAGATCTAGTAGAACTTCTCGTCCACCGGAGAGATACTATGGTTTTCTCATTGATGGTGATAGAGAAGATTGCATCATGGATGATGATGACCCAACTAGTTTTCAATAGGCTATCACGAGTGGAGACTCAGTGAAGTGGCTGGATGCCATAAGATCTGAAATGGAGTCCATGTACACCAACAAAGTATGGACTTTGGACGTTGCACCTCCTGGGATAAAACCCGTAGGGTGCAAATGGATCTTTAAGAAAAAGATTGGTGTAGATGGACAGGTAGAGACCTATAAAGCAAGGCTTGTAGCGAAAGGTTTTCGTCAAAGACCAGGACTGGACTATGATGAAACTTTCTCTCCAGTAGCAATGCTTAAATCCATTCGGATCCCACTTGCTATTTCTGCTCACTACGACTATGAAATCTGGCAGATGGACGTTAAGACTGCATTTCTAAATGATGATTTAGAAGAGTGCGTTTTTATGGATCAGCCAGAGGGCTTCACAGACAGTGGGAGCAGCGAAAAAGCGTTTGATTTTATCAAAACAGGCATCTCGGAGCTGGAACATCTGTTTTGATGATACAATCAAAGAGTTTGATTTTATCAAAAATATAGATGAACCATGCATTTATAAGAAAATTGTAGGAAGTAATGTCACTTTCCTCGTATTGTACATAGATGACATACTCTCGATAGGAAATGATATTCCTATGCTACAATCGGTCAAATTATTCTTATCACAAAGGTTCTCCATGAAGGACCTGGGTGATGCCTCATGCATTTTAGGCATAAGGATCTATAGAAATAGATCCAAGAGATTATTGGGATTGTCTTAATCAAAGTACATTGATACCATCCTAAAAAGGTTTAGTATGGAAGATTCCAAGCGTGGTGCCTTGCCCGCTTGCCATGGAATCACTCTCTCTAAGGACTTCTGTCCGAAGACTGATGAAGAGAGTGCTCGCATGAGCATTATACCCTACACTTCAGCCGTAGGATCTATAATGTATGCGATGATATATACTCGCCCTGATGTAGCTTATGCACTGGCTGTAGTGGGCAGGTATCAATCCAACCCACGGGAGCAACACTGGATAGCCGTGAAGAACATTCTTAAGTACTTACGAAGGACTAAAGAATTGTTCTTGATGTATGGTAATGGGGATCTCCAAATGGAGGCCTTTACCGATTCCAGCTTCCAAAGTGATAAGAATGACAGTAAATCTATCTCAGGGTTTGTATTTACCCTCAATGGAGGGGCGGTATGTTGGAAGAGTTCCAAACAGGATACCGTTGCAGACTCCACGATGGAAGCTGAGTATATTGCTGCAAATGATGCTGCCAAGGAAGCCGTCTGGATGAGGAAGTTCGTTGCGGAGCTAGGAGTAGTTCCAACCATTATTAATACAATACCATTGTATTGTGATAATAATGGAGCTATAGCGTTGGCCAAAGAACCCAGATCCCATCAAAAGTCCATACATCCTCAGGCAATATCATTTGATCCGGGAGATAGTTGATCGCCAAGAGATTGAGATTCGGAGAGTAGATACAAAGGATAACACCGCGGATCCACTCACCAAGGCGCTTCCACAGCAGCAACATGAGCGGCTTTTTGAGATGTTGAGTATGAGATACGCCAATAATTAGCCTTAGTGCAAGTGGGAGATTGTTGGATATATGTATGCTCTAGAGGCCATTATATGTATAGTGGATGCTTGGACATGTATATATGTATATTTGATATATGACTTTCTTGCTCGACATGATAGTATGCTATCTGGTTTTACTTTATCTGACATGTTTACTTGATACTATTCATTTGATACATGTTGATAAAGCCCTGAGGATATTTGCTTAGCTTCCATGGCTATGATGAAGATCATACTAGTGGAGCATGTGTGGTCTATAAGCATATCCTTAAATGTTCCTAGTCGTAGGTATATCGAGACAGGGCATCGATATTCCAGAGTAGACTAGGGTGTACGTTTCTTGACCCATATGATGGGCGATGATGATCCCATATCCATTGGTGTTGTGACATCGAAGATTGTATACGGGTGCTCAGTGGAGACTGGGTACACTGTGTTAGTTATATGTATGCCCTAGAGGCCATTACTGTACATAGGATGTATATTGTAGTGGATGCTGGGACATATATAGGGAGGACTTTCTTGCTCGACATGATAGTATGCTATCTGGTTGAACTTTACCTTAACGTGTATACTGATTGTCTCTCTGTTACATGTTGGTAAAGCCCTTAGGATCTGTACTTGACTACCTGGACTATGATGCGGATCATACTAGTGGGGACATGGTAGTCCATAAGTACATCCTTCAAAGTCCCTAGTCGTGGGTGTATCGAGACGGGGCATCGATATACCAGAGTAGACTGGCGTGTACCTTCTCGACCCATACAGATGGGCGATGGATGATCCCATATCCATCGGTGTTTGACATCAGAGGAGATATACGGGTGCTCAGTAGAGACTGGGTACACTGGACGGACTCGCCGAGAACTCCCAGATGGTATTATACCTCACGTCATATGGCAGTTCTCTGGTGACACTGGTACAGAGTAGTCTGTTGACCCGAGATCGTCATAGAGTCTTGTGTGGTTCCCACTGTGCTTTGATTTCCATCTTACCACGTCCAAGAGGGCGTGCAAAACGGTGGTTTTTGGGTACAGTCCCGAGTCACATGGAGGCAATGAGCGATAGGAGGGGATTCGTCTCTCCCGGTATATGGGGGTTGATGTTGCGCTGTGTTCGATTGGCTATAACAGGAAATCCCTGGCCAGGGTTGCTGAGATTTACTGGTAAGTGTTACCAGTAGTTTCTCGAACAGTTATAGACCTCATATCGACACGACTTATTGAGCTATTGGGGTCTGACGTATACCACCCCTAGGCGAGATATGTGACAGATCAGACGATCAGACCGGACTGTACGGTAGTGTTACTGGTCGGATTCACTGGAGTGTGAGCGGGCTTGCTCGTCGATCTTCAGATCGCTCAATACCCGGGTGGCCGTTACGTTTAGCAGACCGCTTGCGGCTTGTGGATGTTTGATATGATCATCATCCGCTGCCGGCGTATTGACGAGTCTTTAGAGTCCTACACAGAGGTTTCCTGGTTCAAGCGAAACGAAATAGGAGCGCATATGAGATATGTGCGGGACCGAGAATAATGCGTGTATGTGATACCGTATTCTATTCTCGCGATGTGACATTTATCGGTTATATACGATATAGCCGGGTTATCGGATCAAGTGTTGATTCGATAAGATGTTACTAATGATACCAGTCGGTTATGTGCGCATGACCGGATCATTGAATCAAGTGTTGATTTAATGATTTAATGTATAATTATATATTTGATATATTACTTTGCATTAACTAGTATCGGTTCACTTTAGACGGATTTTCTCACTTGGTTCGTGCGCATTGCATATGCGATATGTTTTTGTGCACTTGATTGTATCATGTTTGATGATACAAATTTACTTGGTTAAGTGCAAAGAATAAACCATAGTTAAAAGAATGGTTAGGGTTTTATTTTCCATTACTTATTTATTCATTTATTTATTTGTTTATTCACTTTGGAAAATAAAAAGAAAAGAGAAAAGAATGGTTGCTAGATTTGGAGTTTAGTTGAAGCTTCATGAAGCTTTGATAAAGTCAACCATACTTATCTCATCCTTAACCCTAACCATTCACACTAACCATGATTCATTCTCTACACTTGACCATGGTTAGAATTATGATAAGAATTCATTTTCTTTTCTTTTTCTATTAACTTATCATAATATCTTTCTTCTTCTTCTTCATTTCTTCAAGTGAAGAAAGCTTGCCCCATCAATGGCAAGTGATGGAAATGAGTGAGAAATCCAATTCTAAAGTCTACCCACTTCCTATTTCTTCATCCTCTACCTCTTGCCAAGTAGTAGAGTGTGTTTCCTTCACAACTTTTCACGGTTTGGTGAAGACGGAGCTTGATTTAGCGATGCTTCGACGTAGATCATCTTCGGCATGGACATCGACGACCTAGCTTGCCCATTCTCCGACGAAGCCGACTCTAGAGCCCGGATTTGATTTGGACAGCGGAGAAGACCTCGTTGCGGAGCCGTGGAGGTGGAGGACCGGATCTACAAAGGTTGTATTTCCGTATTCTCATTAGTTAATTTGTTAACTAGTTCTTTTCGCCTAGACATCTAGTTATCGATCCGTAGTTTAGGGTTTGTAGGCACCATAATTTTTGAAATTGCCATGGTTGATGGCTTGGGAGACCTCACTAGTGTGCCTAGGAACCCTGCAGTGGTATCAGAGCCTAGCTAGAGCCTTAGGCGAAGTCCAGAAAGAAATTGAAGTCCGAACGAACCCGAAACCCCGATTCAAATTTGCTCTCTGTACAATTTTTAAAATCTGGGATTTTTCAACATTAAAAATGTTCAGAAAAATCAGCAGGTGAATATATGAGGTACTGTGAAATTCGTGCAAATGATTCCTCCATATTGCCGCGCTTCCGCGGCACGAGCTAGCCTCGTGCGGCGGTTGCGCGGCGGTACGGCCACTTTATTAAATAAGTTTTACACAGTATCTCATAATTATTAGTGCTGGTATTTATGGATATTTTTAATTTTTTTTCAAGAGTTGAATTTTTCTGAGTTGTTTTGGGAATTCGGTGTTTCGATCGGAGTATCAAATTTTGTCTGTGTGACTTTCCGGATAAATCTTAGAATATGTTAAAAAGTTCGACCGGATATAAATACCCAATTTTCCCCTGTCGGGAAATTTTCAAGTGTTGGATCTTTCCATAGTTTGACGACGTTCTAAGTAGTGCAAGTAACGCGATGGTCCCTCTAGAAGACACAAACCTTAACTCGATTATGTGACCGTCTTGAACTGCCCTTTGAACCTTCGGGTTTGGGGCAGTACGGCGTGCCACATGTGAGGCGTTGGCTTGACCCTTCTACGGCTGGATCGTTGGTACTGAGGCACGAACGGAATGTTGTTATACTTGTTTCATGTGTTGATCAGTTTCGGGAAAACTTGGGTGTTTGAATGTTCGATCGGAAAGCTTAACATTTTCTATTTATCTGGAATGGGATACAATAATTGGAATTCACAAGTAGTTATGTGATAACTAAATGAATGTTATAAACGTAGCAGTTTAGTCTCACTTGATCGGTTGCCACGGAATTTTGATGTGATCAAAAGTCCGTTGCAATCACGTAGCGTACGCGGATACTCGCCGGGTAAACTTAATAGACAGCCTCACTCCATAGCCCCGACCAAGTGACTGTAGGAGAACCCCGTCGCCGAAAGCATCCGTTCGGGTGCTCGCGGTAGCGGTGTTCCGCCTTGGTGCACTTCATCGACGGTATCAGGGGTGCGGCCGTCTACTGAAGTTTGCGACGAGCATTCGATCAGGATGTCGGGAATCTTGTTGAATTACCCGACTTGGTATTGAAAAGTGTTTTCGATTTTGAGACTAAAATGCGGGGTTTATAATTGTTAGGCATGTGATGTCTAAGGTATTCATTTGGTCAGGCATGCGATGTCTGAGGTGGTTGCGGATTCCAACTGTTGTAGTTTTACACTTTCTTTTCTGTGACCGTAAGTGTAATATGTGATATCGCCGGTTTCGTTGCTATATGTCAACGACAATTGGGATGGACATATTTACTTACGTTGATGACATGTGATGTTATGTGTTGCTGGATATGTTATATTGGATCGTCGTGTTTGAATAGCCGGGGGT
Source organism: Agapanthus africanus (assembly GCA_030015575.1). Classification (NCBI taxonomy): domain Eukaryota; kingdom Viridiplantae; phylum Streptophyta; class Magnoliopsida; order Asparagales; family Amaryllidaceae; genus Agapanthus; species Agapanthus africanus. The sequence continues at coordinate 110,971,635 of JASDDO010000018.1, forward strand.
TTTTATGTGAGATGAGTGTTTTTTCATTTTCATTCATGTAAAAACTTGTATGTAATATTCTTTTATTGGGGCGCTTCCAGGTTGCGGAAGTTGTCACCTTTTGTATATTATTTACTTTTCCGCACTAGGATAGACCCAAGGAGGGGAGCACAAGTAACCGGGTTCTGGAGTCCAGTGGGAGACCAACTCGAGGAGTCGAGTCCGGGTCTCCTAACTCCAGAATTGGTAGGGTTGCTTGCCGCTCTCGTAGGGGTCTAGGGGTGTGGGTTTGGCTATTCATCACGACCGTGGAATCCGTGTTTTATACTGGCTCGTATTGAAAACACGGACGTCCTAGTATATCCAATATTTCATATGTTTCTTCTGCTGCGATATCTGTGATGTGATCATGCGATGTTCTTTGATAGATACTTTATATAGTATATATGATATATTATATAGACGTTACTTATGTTTTACACCCGCGCTAGCCCTGCCCTGCTCTGTCGTTAGTTACCTAACCTAACGGTGCACGAGGGGACATCGAGGCGAATGCGGATGGCATAAGTGTACGTCGTATTTATCTGTGATGTTTAGGTACTTAAATGATGGGACTTCATTAATGTGATTAATGAATTAAAAGAAACCTAAGATGTTGTAGAATCGAATTTCAAATTAAAACAGGTAGCTACAGTTCTTGCTTTGCACAGCGGTATATGTGATATATCCTGCACCTCATCCGATGAGGAAAGGACCGAGATCCCTTCACCGGGAGTGACTCTTTTAGCAATAACTGGCAGATGCTACACACTCGGTTTGTTTTTTGATTGCTTTTAAGTGTTTTTGCTTTGCACAGTGATATATATGATATATCCCGCACCTCATTCGACGAGGAAAGGACCGACGATCCCTTCACCGGGAGTGACTCCTTTAGCAAAACTAGAAAAGCCTCAAAAACACTCCATTTCAAAATTCATTCGATCCTACAACGATATCAAGTTCATTACGCAATAGGTTTTCAGAAAAACCTGTCGTAGCCCTCCGTCATTTCAGATAAATCCTGTTTAGTATTCGTGCTGCGTTTGTTGACCTTGTCAAGGCGCAGTGTGCGGTAGCTAACCAGTATTTATCTGCTTATGCATATGATGCAGATTGGGTTAGGGTAGTCGTGCGGCCTTGTTGACCTTGTCAAGGGTCGTGCGGGTGGGTTTGATTCAATCAAGAAATGACGGGTTGAACTTGACTTGCGGTCTATGGTTTGTTGACCTTGTCAAGGTCATAGATCGTTCGGGGCAAAATATTATCGGGAATTTCAAGTGTTGAAATTTGCAATGAGATTGCATACCTTCTATGAGATAGTTGGATCCCGATACCCGCTGCGAGTAAGAGTTACTCCTGGGAGAGTTTTATACATTACAATTAGCCGATCAAGTAGGTGTCTAGAAAGGTGTTAACGAGGTTACGCCTCTGGGAAAACGAGGTTTACATTAATTAGGTTCGTGCGAAAGCACGGGGGACCTCCCTCAAAGTACCGACACTGGCCTGGCTGAAAGATTGGCGAAATTGTAGTGTGTAATTAATCCCGGCTAGTCTTTCCTTTTAGGGTTTGAAGGAAGATTTGATAAAAAAAGCAGTGGGAGCCATCCTGATTAGATAAAATAAAAACCAATCTATTCTTGACAGAGCGCACGCTGAGTGTTTTCTTCTCTCTCTCTCCTGGTAGCGACCATATCACGCCTTAATCAAGATAATAATACGGATTATTGACCGAACCCGCTTGCTATACTGTGCTGGGGTACGTTGGTCCCGCTCCAACTTATAAATGTTATAAGACAGAGCAGGAAATTGGGGAATACCAGATTTCCTGTGCCGCCCAAACGAAGAGAGTGCATGTTGATGCATCATCTTCGGGTGTGTTCATTACACAGAACTGTTTCTCAGTATCCTTTACGTCCTGGGTATGTGATACCAGATCAGGATCCCAGATATGTAATATGTTACATAGGGCTACAGATAGGTAAAGAACTGAGACCGGGTGATAAGTTTCATGAGGCAGAAAACGGGGCAAGAGTTGCAGCCAAGTCTGTCGGTCACTGTCACCCTGTATTACCGATACATTGATTCTGAACGAATGTTATTAGATACCGAACCTGATATACAAAATCATATCAGTCTCTTTATCTGTAAAGAAAGGATATAATTTTGTATTGTTGAATAATGTTTTGAACATTTCCTATATCAAAAGTTGATCGGATCAGGCACGTTATCTAAAAGCATTAATGTTCTAAATCAAACTACAGTTCTTAGTATACGGAACACACATAAGAGGAAGAGTTCAGAAATGAACGAATTCTTCTTGAGGTATTGTAGACTAGATCATATCAATGCGACCCGACTGGCTGAGTTACATATAGATGCATATTTAAATCAGTTTGAATTTACATCTTGTGAAACTCGCCAGTCATGTCACAAAGATAAGATGACCATAGCTTCGTTTACTGGAAACAGAGAAAGAGTTACTAAACTCTTGGGATGATACATGAGGATGTATGCAAGGTCCCCTGTCTACACATGCCAAGACCGGTTCTTTGTACTTCGTTACATTCTCTGATAATCTCTCAAGTTTCAGACCTATGTTCCTGTTGAAACACAAGTCCGAACCTTTTGAGATATTCACAGAATATAAGTTAGAAGTAGAGAACCAAAATACGGGTATAAGTATTATGTCCTTTGATGTGATCAAGGAGGAGAATACTTGAGCACGGAAATCCTGGACTATTTTAAAGGAGAATGAGATTCTCTCTCAGCATTACTCCTCCGAATACACCATAGCACGATGGTATATCGGGGCGGAGCGGATACACCCTATATGATAAGGTGTGCTCTATGATGAGTACTACTGAGTTTCCTATTTCCTTTTAGGGGTTATGCACTTGAGAAGCTGCATACCTATTGAATAGGGTTCAAATCAAATTGCCTACCTCTTCATATGTGATATGGAAAGGGAAGAGCCCATATCTTAAACTAGTTAAGATTTGGGGTTGTCCGGCCTATGTCTAAAAGCAAAATCCGGACAAGCTCGAGGCAAGGTCTGTAATGTAGAACTGGAAAGGTTCCAGCTATACAAACTACAGCAGATGATTTGATAGAACCAAAGGATTCGATAGTTACCAACGAACCTCAGCCTCTCCGCCGATCTAGTAGGGTTCCTCACCCACCTGAGAGATACTTCGGTTTCTCTATGACAGTGGGAGCGAGGATTGCATCATGAGATGATGACCCAACTAGTTTCGAGCTGGCCATCTGGAGTGGGACTCTGTAAGAATGGCTGGATGCTTAGCGATCTGAGATGGAATCCTTATACACCGACAAAGTATGGACTTTAGTTGCTATATCTGAAGGGTTAAATCCCCATCAGGAGCAAGTATATCTTGAGAAGATTACTTGGTGTACATGAAAAAGTTGAGACTTTCAAAGCTAGACTTGTTAAAGCTTTTCGTCATCGACCAGGCGTGGATAATGATGAAACCTTTTCAAGTAGCTATGCTTAAGTCCATCCAGATCCTACTTGCCACGGCTACATACCATGACTGCGATATCTGGTGGTTGGGTGTCTTGACTGCTTTTCTAAATGATGATTTAGAAGAGAACGTCTATAAGTACACAGCCAGAGGGCTTCGTAGACAGTGGGAGCAGCGGAAACGTGTGCAAGATGCTTTATAGGATAAAGCAGGCATCGCGGAGTTGGAACATCTGTTTTGATGGATCAGTCAAAGAATTTGACATCATCAAAATGGTAGATGAACCTTGTATAAACGAAAAGGTTATAGGGAGTATGGTGACGATCCTCGTAGAGTACGTGGATGACATACTCTTGATAAGAAAGGAGTTTCTTATGCTACGCTCGATCAATCTCCGTTTATCACAAAGATTCTCCATATAGGATCAAAATGATACCTCCTAAATCCTGGATTTTGGATCTATGAGATAGATTTAATTGGATGTTAGGATTCTCACTAGTTGTAGTGAGATGGTATCACATGATCCTGGGGAGAATCGCTGGAAGGGTTCCAGGGTGATAAAGACGACTGAGTGTCAGTCACAGGCATTGTCTTTACCCTCAGTAAAGGGACGGTATGTTGGAAGAGTTCCAAACTAGATACCGTGACATACTAGACGATAAAGGCAGAATACATCGCTACTTAAGATGCTACCAAAGAGGCAGTCTGGGTGTATATTGGTTCATGAGATGAACTACGTTCCAACCATTGTGAGACAATGGAGTTGTGGCTTATGCCAAGGAACGTCCGTCCCATCAGTGATCCAGACATATTCTAAGGCAGTGTCACCTGATCATGGAGATGGTTGATCTCCAGGGAGATCAAGGTTAGGAGAGTAGACTCAGAGGACAACACAGCGGATCCACTCACAAAGGCCTGTTCCCAGAGAGAGACTTTATGGGATGGTTGAGTATGAGATACTACAACCACTGCTACAGATGGCCCTAGTGCAAGTGGGAGATTGTTAGTTATATGTATGCCCTAGAGGCCATTACTGTACATAGGATGTATATTGTAGTGGATGCTGGGACATATATAGGGAGGACTTTCTTGCTCGACATGATAGTATGCTATCTGGTTGAACTTTACCTTAACGTGTATACTGATTGTCTCTCTGTTACATGTTGGTAAAGCCCTTAGGATCTGTACTTGACTACCTGGACTATGATGTGGATCATACTAGTGGGGACATGGTAGTCCATAAGTACATCCTTCAAAGTCCCTAGTCGTGGGTGTATCGAGACGGGGCATCGATATACCAGAGTAGACTGGCGTGTACCTTCTCGACCCATACAGATGGGCGATGGATGATCCCATATCCATCGGTGTTTGACATCAGAGGAGATATACGGGTGCTCAGTAGAGACTGGGTACACTGGACGGACTCGCCGAGAACTCCCAGATGGTATTATACCTCACGTCATATGGCAGTTCTCTGGTGACACTGGTACAGAGTAGTCTGTTGACCCGAGATCGTCATAGAGTCTTGTGTGGTTCCCACTGTGCTTTGATTTCCATCTTACCACGTCCAAGAGGGCGTGCAAAACGGTGGTTTTTGGGTACAGTCCCGAGTCACATGGAGGCAATGAGCGATAGGAGGGGATTCGTCTCTCCCGGTATATGGGGGTTGATGTTGCGCTGTGTTCGATTGGCTATAACAGGAAATCCCTGGCCAGGGTTGCTGAGATTTACTGGTAAGTGTTACCAGTAGTTTCTCGAACAGTTATAGACCTCATATCGACACGACTTATTGAGCTATTGGGGTCTGACGTATACCACCCCTAGGCGAGATATGCGACAGATCAGACGATCAGACCGGACTGTACGGTAGTGTTACTGGTCGGATTCACTGGAGTGTGAGCGGGCTTGCTCGTCGATCTTCAGATCGCTCAATACCCGGGTGGCCGTTACGTTTAGCAGACCGCTTGCGGCTTGTGGATGTTTGATATGATCATCATCCGCTGCCGGCGTATTGACGAGTCTTTAGAGTCCTACACAGAGGTTTCCTGGTTCAAGCGAAACGAAATAGGAGCGCATATGAGATATGTGCGGGACCGAGAATAATGCGTGTATGTGATACCGTATTCTATTCTCGCGATGTGACATTTATCGGTTATATGCGATATAGCCGGGTTATCGGATCAAGTGTTGATTCGATAAGATGTTACTAATGATACCAGTCGGTTATGTGCGCATGACCGGATCATTGAATCAAGTGTTTATTTAATGATTTAATGTATAATTATATATTTGATATATTACTTTACATTAACTAGTATCGGTTCACTTTAGACGGATTTTCTCACTTGGTTCGTGCGCATTGCATATGCGATATGTTTTTGTGCACTTGATTGTATCATGTTTGATGATACAAATTTACTTGGTTAAGTGCAAAGAATAAACCATGGTTAAAAGAATGGTTAGGGTTTTATTTTCCATTACTTATTTATTCATTTATTTATTTGTTTATTCACTTTGGAAAATAAAAAGAAAAGAGAAAAGAATGGTTGCTAGATTTGGAGTTTAGTTGAAGCTTCATGAAGCTTTGATAAAGTCAACCATACTTATCTCATCCTTAACCCTAACCATTCACACTAACCATGATTCATTCTCTACACTTGACCATGGTTAGAATTATGATAAGAATTCATTTTCTTTTCTTTTTCTATTAACTTATCATAATATCTTTCTTCTTCTTCTTCATTTCTTCAAGTGAAGAAAGCTTGCCCCATCAATGGCAAGTGATGGAAATGAGTGAGAAATCCAATTCTAAAGTCTACCCACTTCCTATTTCTTCATCCTCTACCTCTTGCCAAGTAGTAGAGTGTGTTTCCTTCACAACTTTTCACGGTTTGGTGAAGACGGAGCTTGATTTAGCGATGCTTCGACGTAGATCATCTTCGGCATGGACATCGACGACCTAGCTTGCCCATTCTCCGACGAAGCCGACTCTAGAGCCCGGATTTGATTTGGACAGCGGAGAAGACCTCGTTGCGGAGCCGTGGAGGTGGAGGACCGGATCTACAAAGGTTGTATTTCCGTATTCTCATTAGTTAATTTGTTAACTAGTTCTTTTCGCCTAGACATCTAGTTATCGATCCGTAGTTTAGGGTTTGTAGGCACCATAATTTTTGAAATTGCCATGGTTGATGGCTTGGGAGACCTCACTAGTGTGCCTAGGAACCCTGCACACTGAACGGACTCACCGAGAATTCCTATATGGTATTATATCTATCGTCGGATAGCAGTTCTCTGGTGACACTGGTACAAGTTAGTCTGTAGACCCGAGATCGTCATAGAGTTTTGTGTGTTCTCACACTGTACTTTGATTTCCACCCTACCACGGCTCTAATGAGTCGTGCAAACAGGCGGCTTTTTGGTATAGTCCCGAGACACATGGAGATAGTGAGCGATAGGAGGGGTTTCGTCTCTCCCGGTATTGGGAGTTGATGTTGTGCAATGTGCGATTGGCTCTGACTTGAAGTCCCTGGCCAGGGTTGATGAGATTTACTGATAAGTGTTATCAGTAGTTTTTCGACCGGTCATAGACTATATCGACATGACTTATTGAGTTATTAGGACTCGACGATTCCATCCCTAGACTTGATATGCAACATATCAGACGAAGATACCGGACTGTACGGTAAGTGTTGCCAATGGCTCGACAGGAGTTTTGACGGATTCGCTTGTTTTTCTTCTGATCGCTCAATACCTGGGTGGCCGTTACGTTTAGCTGACCGCTTGCGGCTTGTAGGTGTTTTGATATGATCTTCACCTACTGCCGGCGTATTGACGAGTCTTAAAGTTCTACACAGGATTTTTCTAGCTCAGGCGAAATGATGTGGAGTGCATATGAGATATGTGCGGAAGCTCGACTAAATGCGAGTATGTGATACCATATTTTAATCGGGCGTTTATTATTGGTCGGGTCGCATTTGATGTGACCGATTTATTAAATCAAGTGTTGATTTAATATTGACTTTTAGCTCACTTTTAATTAAACCTTTTCTTTTGAATGTATGCATATATGTTTATACATACACATGATGATGTGCATGCACACATACATACATATGTGTCATGGTTGATGATAAATAGAAGATGGCAATACAAGACTCACATGGTTGATAAATATCTAGATTTTTGTTAATGAATTAAAGAAAAAGGAAATTTGCTAAATGACTCAATTGTTTCTACATTCTTCTTATTTGACCTTTGACTTTAACCATGGTTAGATTTCCTTTGTTCTTTAACCCATCTACAAAATATCTAGATATTTAGTTAACTATAGTTATATTTGAGAGTGTCTCATATATATTCTTATCTTTTTATTTTTGGATTAAGTTTTTCATTATATTCACAATATCTTTTGCCATCTTCATCTTCATCTTCCTCTTTCTTCAAGTTCTCTTGAGTTTTTTTTTGAGTGAGGAACTTAAAAGAAAGGGTTTTTAAGTGAGTTTACAAACCACATAACCATTCTACACTACCCTATCCCTTTAGTATAAAGTGTTTGCTCCACTTCATCTTGATTTAGTGAGGCAAAGAGCTTGACCTAGGAATCTCCGGGTGGATCATCGTAGACGACGAAGGATCTTGAGCGGAGTTGATCCAAATTTCGAGCAAAACCGTAGGAGTCCTAGAGACCGAAGGAATTGGCTACAAAGGTTGTATTTCCTTTTCCTTTAGCTTAGACTTCACATAATGATGATATTACCCTAATCTCTAGTTACGATTCGTAGTTCGATTATAATAGCCCTCTAGAATTTGAAAGTTCACTACTTTATGATGTTGTAACCCAACTAGAGGCGCTACTATACACCAACACATCAATCTATACCAAATTAGCCATTTAGTATAGGTTGTTTACTTCACTAATTCCTCAATTAGTTAAGAGATAGCTTGAGTTAGAGATTCTTCGATGTTGATTATCTTCGGTCTCGAAGATCCTTAAACAAGCTCGTTCTTTTCGCCTAGTGGAGCCTAAGAAGAGTTCGTAGACCACTATTTGGAGTTAAGGAACTACTACACGGAGGTTTAGAAGTGAAGGACCGATCTACAAAGGTTGTATTCCTATTTCACTCAGTGTAAATTTTGTTTACATGCACATAAAACCCTAATTCTCTAGTTCGATTCTTGGATGGTGTTGCTTAGAACTCTAGATTTTTTAAAATTGCATACTCGATACTTGCTAAAATCTAATGGTCGTGCTAAGAAACCCCAACAATGAGATCCGAGTAGATCATGACTTGTTCCGGTGAGTAGACTAAATATCTACCGGGGACATTGTATGGATGGCGTATAGCGCCCGATACCAGAAATTTTGTTATACTTGTTTTCCATTCATATCATTTGCATAATTAGACCTAGTATTGCATTGTATGCATTCATACCCATTAATCGCTATAGCTTAACACTTGCTAGGACACTTGTACTATTACCGATGAGTTATGTTGCACTTGCACATGCTTACATACTATACTACACCCCATCAGTAATTAACATATCACGTACACACCTAGAACTTGTCATGTCATCTATAATCTATTGCGCACTGCTAGTATCATTAATAACTGTTGTCACGTAGCATTGCCATTGTTTTGATACATATCATATCACATTGTGATTATTATTACTTGTATCATGAAATATTGAATTAAGAGATTTTCCTCGTTTTAAGTTTTTATTCACTTCATGTTATAATTTTACGGGTCTGTGATTTATATGATACGTCCACCATGAGTTGCTGTTTTTTATTTGGTTTTATTCCGAACCGAGTGGGGGAAATATACGGTTGCGAATTTTTACGTTATCCGGACTGAGTGGGGGAGTATACAGTCGGATATATGGTGAACCCAGTCGAGACCTAGGGACAGGAAAGCCGCATTAGAGGCGAGGAGCTTCGCGAGTACCCTCAATACCGGAGATAGTTTGAGAAACACGATGGATATCCAGAGGATACCGACCGATATTATTGGTTGTCAGGATCATTCGGGGAATGATGCGTGCTAGAACAAAAGATTTGTGTCGATATTTGACACTGGATTTGTGGATCGTTTATGAATGTGACCAAGATTTTGGAACACTTGATGAGATTTCTGTTTTTTTATATATAAGCACTATAGTGATGCATTCATGTTTCACATACCATTACATATCATAACTACCGGATGCATAGGTTTAGTCGCTATTTCTTTTATACATACAATTTTAACCAGTTGATGTTAGTTTATTCCCTGAGTTGGCAACTCATCCCCGTTGTGCCTTAGTTCCTTACAGGAGACACGTAGACGCATAGCGGCATTGCGGACACATATATCACAGTTTTTGTCGCTTATCTTACTAGGTGGGTTACATGTTTAGTAACCGTCTCTTTTGGGTATTTTGTATCTAGCGTCACTCCATCAGACCGTGTTTGATTGCGCTTTCTTTTTCTTTTATGCATTTGATTCTTCGCTTTTGAGCGTCGTATATTATTTGCATGGGTTGTTTCTGCCGATTGGCGTTGATTTTGCTTCCCGGTAGGGGATGCCACTATTTTAATGATTATGTACTTATTTTCTCAAAAATTACAAAGGTGGTGTTGTCAAAATTTCCAATACTAAAACTAATTGTTTTAACCTCATTTCAAAAACCATTCGACATGTGTTTTAAACTAAACAATCTTTGAATTTAAAATGTGCTCTCTTTTTCATTAATTTAAAACCATACCTTCTTATTTCCGCAAACCGGGTTTAGATCTTGGTTTTCTGGCTTACTTGGATTGTGTCGGTATATTTAGACGTCACATAATTTAAGTGCCGGTCACGTGCCAAATTCGGTTCGTGACAGTTACCCAGTGGAAAGGGATTCACTGACTATTCCGGTAGGGCCTTTGACAACACCGTCTTCTAGCTACTTCAAGCATATGAATCAAACCATGAAATCGATCTAAGTTTGATCGATCTGAGAGTGGTTCGGAGTTCCTCAAACTCTCTACTATCTTTAGGCATTTTGGTGCAGCAATCACGCCTTCGATTTTACGTGATAAGCCCCACGTCCTTCTTTAATGGTGGTCATGAGGCACTAACTGCATGTTCGAAGTCTCCCGTGTTCTTGTGTATGCTCTCCTATTATGATTGTTGCAATTTGGACAATATTCCTTGTATGGTCGGTGGGTGATATCATCCGACTGCGTTTTTTGTCTTCGGCTGTTATAAAAGTAGTGTCCACCGATCTTTGACCATTATTCTTTGTAGTCGAATTTTTGTGCAATTGAACAAGACCATAACCTTCTACAAGTACCGTTTGAACCCAGATCTCTTGCTTAACTATAAAAAGATTTTACCACTAAGCTATAATGTCACTCGCAACGCATCAAAATAATAATCTCTTTACTAACCTATAATATAGGTCATAAATTATGTAACTAGTGCGTTCGATATACTTATTGGTATGGTACCGGAGATAAGCATGCTCCTGAGATATTATTGCCGATGAAGACCATCGATCCGAACAAATTCTTTACCAAATAATTAAATCTTGATAAGCGTATCTTCACCCGAGTAATATTAATTACTAGGATTCTTTGAATATTGCTCACCAAATTCTCTAATATCTCTTATACTACAATACCTTATATATAATCAATCTCAATTACTCTTTATATATAATCAAGAGCAGGATGCAATGCTAGCAGAAAATCCGGATCCAATTTTGAGTACACAAAGACCATCATGTGGGATCTCTCATTAATTTGTTCAATAGCACGAGCAGCATTTTCCCTCGTCAAATGGCGATAGAAAAGGCACCAACAAAGCGCTGCATGGCTCGTGTCCCCACCCACGTACCCTTTCTACTCGCTCTTTGCCCTAGCTTGTATATATAAATGCCCCTCAACTCTCTCCCTTGCCTTCATCCTTACCAACAATCACCAATTAATTAATTCCACAATATATCCTTTTATTTAATTTTTTTTTTGATCTTAACTAATGGCTGATCACAACGACATCAGGTTTAAGGCTGGACAGGCTGTTGGCCAAGCTCAGGTCGATCACTATCCCTACCCTCGTCATCTCTAGTTCACTTCACTACTACAAATAAGGGTTGCCCCTACGGATTTATCCATAGGAACAACCCACTGCCCCTACGGATATATGCGTAGGGGCGAAAAAATACCCCGTAGGTGCAAAGGCCGCAGGTGCAAGTTGAGACCCTGAACTTGCCCCTACGGACAAATTCTTGCCCCTACGGATATATCTGTAGGTGTTGTTTCCCCTACGGATTACTCCGTAGGGGCGATCAAATCATATATTTTTTATGTTTTTTTGAATATATTGTATGTACCTACGGATAGAACCGTAGGTCCTTGTGCTACCCCCTACGGATATATCCGTAGGTACTATGCCGTAGGGGCAAAATATCAGGTTTCCTGATATTATGCCCCTACGGATAACTCCGTAGGGGATAGCCAGTGGCCCCTACGGACATATCCGTAGGGGCACTAACAACACCCTGCACTGAGATCAGGGGGGGAAATATCAGGTTTCCTGATAGTTTGTCCCTACGGACAACGCCGTAGGGGCAACATATATACCTACGGCTTAATCCGTAGGTACATATTGTCTGTATTTTTTTTTAAAAATTGGGCTGCTAGATTTTTTCCCGCCCTGTGCACAATACTATATACATCAATCAAATCATATATTGCAGTATTCATAATCACATCTCACGCATATATATAATATACAAAAGAAACCCAAAAACTGAATATGATATAAATACAAACCAATATCAATATCGTTTCAAAATGTAGTACAATGTGATATAAATAAATATATGTTTCAAAAAATAAGAACCAAAAAGCTACCCTTGTTCGGTCCAGCTCCACCTCTGAATAACGTTAGAATAACGCGCGCCTGCTCCTCGGTCAATTAACTCTGCAATGCGTCGCGAGCGGGAGTCTGAGCGGCATGTGGAGCTGGCGATGTGGTCTGCGCAGCCGCCGTCGAGGTAGTCGCTTGCGGAGCCGCGGCTGCGGGAGTCTGAGTGGGCGGTGGAGCTACAGGAGCTGTCTGCGGAACCGCAGCCGATGTAGTGGCTTGCGGAGCCGCAGCCGAAGGAGATGCATGTGGAGGCTCGGCCGATCTACCCTGTCGCGTCTGGACATAACGTGTGTAAGAAGCGTGTAAGAACTGTGTATTATTCGAATTCGTATCATTATTAAGTTATTTCGAAACCCTGTTTGGATATCTAGTTTGGAAAAGCGTTGTTTATTTTAATTACATATGTATGTATGATTAATCAAACTTAAGTCTAAAACCAAATAAGCTCAAGCTACGTACTAATTATGGATATGTTGATATGTATATAATATGAAATGATATTTTACTATAAAGTAGTATACATACCAGCATCTCCTTCAACTCCTGAACGGTGGCCCTCAAGCTATCCAGTTCCTGATGGATATGCCGGTCACTGGAGACGGAGGAAGTAACCGCCGGGGTGGAGTCCAACCTCATATGGGCCCTGCTAGGGCCCAATCCCCGGCCTCTCTCCCAACCTCCGTGGTGCCCTCCGTGTGCGGCGTCCAGAACTGGGGTCAGCAGCCTCGGATCGTTCTGTCCGGTAAAATCGATCCCCGAGGCCTGGGCCTGCTCAACCACCCGCTCCTACACCCACATTAAGCAGTAAAGTATAAGTATAAAATTTAAACTTGAACCTTCGAAAACTAAAATTTCAAATTTGGGTAGAAAAAATATTAACACTTACGCAGTACTCCTGGGTAGCGACGTCGGGATATCGAAGTTCGCCCGTGGCGGGATCTGTCGAGGTGCCGTGGGCGGCAAGATATGCGGACAGCACGCTCGGTGTACCACCTGACGCCACGGTCCGAGATGTCTGCAATATTAGAAAGTAACTCTTAATATTAGAAATATTAGAGAATAACTCTTAATATTGCAGAATATTAGAGAATAACTCTTAATTTACCGATAACTCCATGGCTTGAGTAATGTTCCTCGAGCCACCTGTGTAAGTGGGGCGACCCCTCTTCGCCGACTTCCTGTTCTCCGTATTCTGAGCGGCCTGTTTCTGCACAACGCATTAACATTTAGTTTTCTAATTAAGAAACACAAAGAAATAAATTATATCATAAATAATGAATTAAATTTAAAATACATACCTGTTTGCGTTCGGAGTCGAAATAAGCGCACAATAGAGGCCATGTCTCTACGTCGACTCTCGTAAACGCCGGAGTAGATAGGAGGGCCTCTCTCTCTGCCTCGGGGGTCGCCATCCACAGGGAGTAGCAGTCGGCCTTCAGCTCATTCCTGTTGTATCCGACCTTGGCCTGCATGTTCTTCATCAGGCCATTGTACAGAGCATGAAGGTTGAGCACCCTCCCCGGGTGATCAGGATCGGCTACAGGCTGAAAATCGTAATCCAACTGAAAATACAAAAAAAACATTGTTATTAGATTGCAAGTGTTAATAATAAATATATTGGATAGATCAAATGAAAATATATATTAATACATACCCGAGCCTGATCAAAGAAGAGGGCGAATGAGCGCTGGTGCTGCTCGCCCCACTCAACGTGAAGTGGATAGTTCTTCACGATCTGGCTCTCGTCCCCCAAATACCGGCCGAACCTCTCGGCATGAGGACCGGTATAGCGATAGTCAAGGGTAAAAAATAGGGGGAATGCTGCCTCCCCCCTAGCTCTATCAGGTCTCAGCCTATGGGACTGATTCGGGCCTCGAGTCCCCCTCTGGGGATGGAGAGGCCCTGCGTCTGCACGAAATATCAAGACAATCAATAATAAGACAAAGTTGTATTAAAAAATCAAGGTTAAACAAAAATTCAAGTGTGATATATACCTCCGGTGACTAGTGCACGAGCCTGGGCCCGAGCAGCAGCACGAGCGGGACGATAGTTCCTCCGGTGAGGAACAACCGGGGTCCCGGACCCGGACGCATCCCCTCCAACTATAAAATAAACATCGACGCTAAATTTCCATGAAGTTCATATTTATTCTATAGAGCATATGTAAAATGAATAAATATTTTAAATTTATTCATACTAACCTGCAGACGATGCGGAGGGTATGGAAGCGGCAGGAGTGGCCCCTGTGGAAGGTGTGGACGCACCACCTATAATTAGACAATTAAAAATAGATTATATAAGTAATTGCAAAAAGAATGTGTAGATCAGTAATATAACATTCTAAATCAATATGCATGCACTATAGAATATATAAACATACCCACAGGTGCGGTGGTGTCACCACCTACAGCTAGACAATAATAAAAATTGCTAAGTAAGAGCAAAAGGAATGTGTGTATATATGATATAGCATTCTAAATCAATATACATACACTATATGATATATAAACATACCTGGAGGAGCGGGGGTGGCCTCTGTCCCAGATATGGACGCATCACCAACAACTAGACAATCAAACATTGACAATATAAGTAATTTTGACATAAACATGCATGAATATCTGTAATATTACATTCAAAATGGATATGCGTGCAGTATAGCTGGAGGTGTGGCCAAATCAACACGGAAGGAGGCATCCGAAGGGGTCTCCGATCTGGGTGCAAGACCGGCCCTATGAAGCTCCCTACTGAGCTCTCCGGGCGGCAAAACCGCTCTGCCTCTGCCTCTGCCTCTGCCTCTGCCGCGGCTGGTGCTCCTGCCGCCCCTCGCTGCTCCCGACATCGTCATCAAATCTAGATAAACGGTTCGTGGACGCATTAGACAATCATTAAAAGTATTGACTATATATGATCTAGAGCGTAAAATGTGAAGTAATAATATAACATTACTGATAACCTTTTTCGTTTCGTGGGCGCATCATACATATCTACTTGGATTTCATCGTCGATGTCATTTCTAACCCACGTAACTTCATGATCGGTCGAAGACAACCCGTCCTTCGAAACAGACGGTCGGAGCACTTTAAGCCTTCTCTCTTCTTCGTCCTCATCGCTGTCCTCGTATTCTGGGACATCGTAGACATCTCTAGGTTTCCATCGGCATACAAGACTCCACCCCGGATGCTTCAAACACTGTGAGTAGTTTACTTGGAACGCTTGGTTCGGAAAGATAAACGGATCGTCCTGACCGTAAAATCGAAGTGTGTTCACACTGGTCAATCCATATTCATCTTTCCAAGTCCCAAGACTGCTTCTCCACCTGTCCGTATCGGTTCGCGGATCGTACCAAGTACACTGGAATATATAAAAGGGTTCTGATCGTCCGGGATAGTGGATGCCGAGTATACAATTTAAGTACCCATAGTAAATCACACCGTCCGATCCTACCGTCGCAATCCCACTATTCTGAGTGGTTCTAGATGTTTCTATGTCCTTAACTTCGAATTTGTATCCAAGGACACCAAATCCTTTGTAATATGCAACCTCCATACTAGGAAATTGAGCTAAACATCTTGAATCACTCTCAAATGATGCAGACAAGTTCGGATCGTGGATCTAACAAAACAAATTTTACGATAAATACATAACGATACAAGTTTAGATTAAAACTGATAGCAATAAAATGTAATTCGAATAACTTACATGCTCTGTAACCCAATCACAAAAATTATCCTGATGGTATTTTTCCAAACGTTCTTCGTTCCAATCAGGATGCCCCTCACGTACCTCGTTAAAATGAGTTCTGTTTTCGATAAATAATTGTGACATTAATATTATGTCATTTCATACACACACAAACACAGATATAACAATTAATCAAAAGAACTTACTCTCTAATTTGTTCAAGACATGCGCAATTAAGCAAGATAAATCGGTATATCTTGTTGATAAACATAGTGTCTACCCTCTTATACTCGGCTTTACCATATGGCCCGTCTTGAATTCTTCGTGGTCGGTTAAGCCTTGTCTCAATGTTCTCGTCCAGATAGCGGGAATAAAATGTGGTTGCTTCATCAAGAAGATAACCTTGCATGATAGAACCCTCTGGTCGATTTTTATTGCGTATATACTTCTTAAGAGTGTAAAGGTACCTAATGAGAATATATTGAATAAATAAACACGGGCATACATGACAACAATAAATTTATAAATTGCGCGAAACGAAAAATTACACGTACCTCTCGACGGGATACATCCATCGATATTGTACCGGTCCGGCTAACTTCGCCTCAGTTGCAAGATGAACCGTCAAGTGTATTATGATATCGAAGAATGACGGTGGGAAAATACACTCAAACTTGCAAAGTATCAACGCAATAGAATTTTCTAGTTTATCCAGCGTCGCAACCTCCAGTGTTTTAGCACACAACTCCCTGAAAAAACAACATAGGTCGTTGATTACTAAACCAACCGAGTCGGGGAGAGAAGTCCTGAGGGCTAATGGAAGAAGGTGCTCCACGATAACATGGTGATCATGACTTTTCAGCCCATCGATCTTGCCCTTCACAATTTTTATTTTCTTGCTGAATGATCCTGAGAAACCTGTGGGGACTTTCAAATCATACAACACCTGCAGGAATCTTTTCTTCTCCGGTTGTGACATATGATAAGCGGCATTGGGAAGTACAAACTTGCCCGGTTTACCCGCTACCGGTTTAGGGTGCAGTTCACTTCTTATTCCCCACTCTTGTAGATCCATCCGGGCATTCATGTTGTCTTTCGATTTCCCGTCTTTACACAGAAGCAAGTTAAGTATGTGCTCTGATACTCCCTTCTCTATATGCATGACGTCCAGACAATGACGCACTGAATTTGTAGATCAGTACGGAAGCTCGAAGAAAATGCTTAACTTGTTCCAATATTGTGGTTTGACCTGTTTCGTCGGATCCATCCCGAAGGTCACGTTATTGTAACCATCCCATTTAGCAGTCACGTCCTCTCCGGACAATGGAGATGGAGGCCCAAGAAGCTCCTGATGACCATCAAAGTGAACCGTGTCTAACCTATAGGGGTGGTCTGGAGGCAGAAAACGTCGATGGCCGCAATAACAAACCTTCCTGCTAAAATTCAAAAATTTTGATGTTGTGTGTTCATGGCAATGAGGACATGCTTTGTGACCATGTACGGACCAACCTGATAGCATTCCATACGCAGGAAAGTCATTAATTGTCCACATTAAAGCCGCACGCAGTATGAAGGTTGTATTTGTGTTTGAATCATATGTCTCTACACCATCAATGAACAAAGTTTTCAGCTCCTCGATCAGAGGTCGGAGATAGACGTCGATATTGTTCCCCGGTGAGTTTGGTCCGTCGATAAGAAGAGGCATCATAAAGTATGATTAGTCCATAGCCAACCAAGGCGACAGATTATAAATTATCATTACAACGGGCCATGTACTGTGCCTTCCAGCTATATAGTTGAATGGGCAGAAGCCATCGGTAGCCAGTCCGAGCCGGACATTGCGAGGATCGCTACTGAATATTGCGTGGCTCCTATCGAAATCCTTCCATGCCGGTGAATCTCTTGGATGACTCATTTTTCCATTTTCGCTTGGAGGAGCACGGTGATGCCAAATCATTGCCTCTGCTGTTTTCTTGCACCTGAATAGCCTCTGTAGCCTCTGTGTTATGGGAAAGTATCGTGCTATCTTCACAGGTATATCAGGCTTCTTATCAGAATCTTTCGGCTTATACCTGGCCTCTCCGCATGTTGGACACTCTTTCAAATCTGAATTCTCTTTCCGGTACAACACGCAATTTTTAGGACATGCTTGAATCTTCTCGCACTTTAGACCCAAATCAGACATCATCTTCTGGGCTTCGTACCAGCTTTCGGGCACATTATTTCCCGGAGGCATAGAATCTTTCAAGAAAGAAAGAAGCATTGTGAATGACTTGTTGCTCCATCCATTTAGGCACTTAATCTGGAAAAGTTGGACGAACCATGAGAGGGTGGAATACTTCGCATTCTCATAAATTGGTTTCCTAGCATCATTCATGAAATTTTCATATTTATCCGCACGCGGTCCTTGACCGGAAGGAATGTCATCTTCGGTACGAATAGATTCACCTAGGGCAGCCTCTACCATATCCTCCATTTCTTCTGATGGAAATAAATTTCCGTCTCCTGCCGTATTACCGAATTCTTCTTCTTCTCCTGCCGCATTATCGTGTTCTCCTTCTTCTTCTACCGCAGTACTGCATTCTTCTCCTTCCCCGTGATATTTCCAAGTTGAATAAAGTCTAGTAAACCCATGTTTTACAATATGAAGCTCTGCCAATTCTACCTTCTGCCAGTACTTATTGCCACATCTATCGCACGGACAGAGAATCTTCTCTATTATGATCTTATTATGTGCGCGTGCAAATTCAAGGAAAGCAGCAACTCCTGCGACAAACTTAGGTTGCATACATTGTTTCCAATCCACATACATCCAGTCCTTAACTCTGACGTACTCATGGGCCATGTTAGACTGAATAACATATAAATTGTAAGTTATGCTGACTATATTGAGAAATATAAGAACGGGATAGTTACTGCCAAAGGAGAAAATCCGTGTATATGTTTTGTGTGTGCGTTTGTCGTTGAAAAGAATAAATTATCGCACGTATGTTAACCGATAGACGGGGACTAAGTGGCGCTTTTAGTTTCATATATGAGTATCGATGGGAATATGAAGGTTTCATATTATCATATATTGGTTTTAACCCGAACATCTCGAATCGCTCTCTAGTTATGCGTTTGTATGTGTGTGTTCCGGCTGTCGGGGGTAGGCTTCTATCCCATTAAGAATGTATAGAGCGAACGCCCATTACTTGTGCTTTCAACCGTTTCGAGTAAATTTCGGCAGCACCTCCCCGCTGTTCTCCGAGTACACTGTAATAGAATAGATAATCATTTCAAAGCTGTGAAACAACGTTGAAATGAACATCTAATCTATCTTTGTACACGGAGAACCAGCGGAAAGGTACCGACGAAATATCTCGAAACGGATGAAAACACAAGTGAATGAAGGCGTTTGCTTTATACATTCTTAACTTGTCCACACGGGACAAATCTATGGGTTACCATACGATTGAATTTTCTCGTCGCATAGACTATACGACGGTTGTTAGTATCGAGCTATACTGTCCGATATTTAACAACCTTCGTATAGTTCTAGGTCACGACGAGCATCGCACGTATGTTAACCGATAGACGGGGACTAAGTGGCGCTTTTAATTTCATATATGAGTTTCGATGGGGATATGAAGGTTTCATATTATCATCGAGTATCATATATTAGTTTTAACCCGAACATCTCGAATCGCTCTCTAATTATGCGTTTGTTGTGTATTCTTGTTATATGTGTGTGTTCCGGCTGTGGGGGGTAGGCTTCTATCCCATTAAGAATGTATAGAGCGAACGCCCATGCCCCTTTTACCAATCAAGAGAATACTACTAATAACTTATTGATAACATAAACAATATAATAATATTTTAGTATGTCAGGTTAAAATAATTGTATTAGCAAATACATTTTAGATAGTTATATAGACTACAAATTTCCAGAGAGAAAAAGTGGATGGGCAAGGAGAACAGAAGTTCCACTGTATTCACTTTTTGGATGGAACGATTTTGGTAGGCGGAAATCTATCATATACCAAAAAAGTTCTAACTGAAACCATCAACTTCCAATATTAGATTCATTCATAACTAACAATAAAAGGTTCTACTTCTCATTTTATTTGACTGACACCAAATAAACCTATCCCATTAAAGATATACTTCAAAGTTCCAAACACCAATTCCAATTGACTAACCCCCTTACTTAATTTGGGTCAACAACATAAGCTTATTGAATATTATCAATCACTAAAGTAATATTAAGGAGTATGATAAAGTTCAATGTCAAGACCATGCATAAATTCTCGGAAGAAATATTCAAAAAAAATGATATCATGATCACTCAAGTAATATCTAATTTTCCTACAATAATTGAAAGGCATAGAGTTGAAGGGGATTATGAAGAAAGAATGGACCCAGTCACCACCCATCAAGCAGCTTTCTCCCTACACCAATTTACTTTCTGTTTTATGAAAGACATCCTAGTGTTGTCAAATATCTTACGACATGCAAATCAATCTTACGATTCAATACAAGATACAGGAAAATTAATAAGTATCTTATGAATGTATTTGTTGGATGATTGGATCAAGTAGTTTTAGGATACAATTTCTGCATCTTACAATATAATATAATGGAATCACAAATATTCAACCCAACTAATAAATGTGTTTCAAATATATTTAGAAAGATTTTTTAGTCACATTTTGGTTGCTAGTTTTAAGATGAGAAAACAGAGTATACGTTTGAATTTCCTATGTTGGCGGGACACATAACATCACTAAATTCATCGATCCATCCATGTATTTTGTTGTCATCAATCCACCTAACCCTAGCCCCAACCTAACCCTAGCCCCAGCCCCACCCAGCCCCAGCCCCCAGCCCCAGCCCAGCCCAGCCCCAGCCCCAGCCCCCAGCCCCAGCCCAGCCCAGCCCCAACCTAACCCTAACCCTAACCCTAACCCCAGCGCGGACAGCTAAACCCCAACACCAACCCTAAGGCAAACCCTAACCCCAGCCCCAGCCCCAGCAGCAGCGAACCCCAACCCTAACCCTAACCCCAACCCCGACCCCGACCCCGACCGCGACCCCTGTCGAACCTCAACTCGCGCGCGCGCAACCCCCCGACCCCAGACCCAGCACGTATGTTAATCAAAAAATTCTTTAATTTACCTCAAGATTTACTCACCTGACCGGCGGTGGCGACGACCCGAACGGCGCTGGCGACGACCTGAACGCCGGTGGCGACGAGGAGGACGACGGTGGCGACGAGGAGGACGACGGTGGCGACGAGGAGTTGTTTTCGCGCGCGATCGAGATCGAGAGAGAAATAAATTGTGAGCGTAGGCGATCGATCTGTGCTTTAGTAATTTTATATTTTGTTTGCAGCACTAGAAAGTTTCAGTTCCTTTAGAAACTCCCGATGTGGATTTTTGCCCCATGCTCTTATGACCTTGACTTTGGCCAACAAACCATAAGTCACATGTCAAATTCTACCCGTCATTTTCCAGGTTAATTTGAACCCACCCGTACCTACCCTTGACATTGGCCAACAAGGCAGTACGACTGTCCCAAACCAACGCATCTATCTATACTATATATGAATATCCAATAGCTACCAATCACTATGCCTTGACTTTGGCCAACAAACACAGCTTGAATACTATTGACTATCCATATGAAATGGCGGAGGGCTACGAATGGTTTTGGCGAAACCGTGAACATAGTGAACTTGATATAATCGAAGGAACCTGATAGCTTTTAAAAGGAGTGGTTTAAGCTCCGCGTTTTTAAAAGTTTTCTGTTTTGAAAAGAAACCGAGTGGTTTTGAAATTGTTCCAACGATTTAACTTTAGTTTATTTTCTTGCATTAATTTAATGCTTCCCATTAATTAATCCTACCATTGCAGAAAACAACGAAAATATGACGTACGCTTATGCCATCCGCATTCGCCACGGGGCCCCATCATCACCCGTTAGGTTACTTAACTAACGACAGAGCGGGGGCTGGACTAGCGCGGATGCAAAACATAAGCAATGCCTACTAGATATCAATATAGATATATACATTCGTCAGATGCAATGATAGCCATTCCAGATCACAGATGAACACATTGGATATGCTAGGAATCCGCGTTTCGTTCAAGCCTACAATGAAAGACGGATTGCACGGTCGCAATGAATAGCCAAACCCCACCCTAGACCCCTATGGATGCGGCAAAATACCCGCCAAGTACCCGAAGTGAAGCAACCTCCCTCAACAACGTGAGTAGGCTACTCGGCACTTCAAAGTACCCGGTAGTTTGTGCACCCCACCTTGGGTCTATCCTAGGAACAAAAACAGTAAAAGAAATAATATACAATGGCGGCTACAAGCTCATCCCGGATGTGCGGCCATAAAAATAATATTACATCAATTTACATATTACATCAAATGAAAGATAAAGAAACTCTCATCTCACAACCCCCGGCTATTCATCCGCGACAATCCAACAAGTTCATATATACAAACCAATATAACAGATCACAGATATGCACAACCCCCACTAATCGATGTATAGCGATTAGTCGACGTTCAGTGCATATATCACATTAAAGATATAACCAATTTGCTAAAGTTTGTAGAACTTCGATCAAAATACCAATTTGTAACTACCCCAAACACAACATTGTTCTCTGAATAATCTGGACAGAAACAAAGCATCTTAAAAATCCCAAAACATCATACTGAACAAACTGCAGGAAATCCGAGTCGCGGCCGAGTCAACTCGGCCGTGGATCAGCGGAGAAATGCGTGGTTTCGCCACGCTTCCGCGGCGCTTTGACCGAGTCGTGGGCTCATTTTTCTTGGTTGTTCCTAAAATACCCTGCACGGATTTTTAAGGTGTGTGGAAATATTTTTAGGGCTGTTTTTAAAAATCGGCAGAAAGTATGGGATTTTGATGTTTTTTGCGATTTTTTCTCGAATCGAAGTTCTAAACACTTTGCTAACATGGTAGTTGTTGTTTAGCTAGGCTCTGATACCACTGTAAGTCCACGTTACCCACCCCGGTGTTGGATATATATACCCTAGAGGCCTTCATTGTAAAGGATGCTAGGGATATGTATGTACATTGTTAGTTATATGTATGCCCTAGAGGCCATTACTGTACATTGGATGTATATTGTAGTGGATGCTGGGACATATATAGGTAGGACTTTCTTGCTCAACATGATAGTACGCTATCTGGTTGATCTTTATCTTAACATGTATACTTTCTGTCTCTCTGTTACATGTTGATAAAGCCCTTAGGTGTGTACTCGACTTCCAGGATTATGATGCAGATCATACCAGTAAGGCCTGGATAGTCCATGAGTACATCCTTCAATGTTCCTAGTCGGGGGAATATCGAGACGGGGCATCGATATTCCAGAGTAGACTAGCGTATATCTTCTCGACCTATGTGATGGGCGATGGATGATCCCATATCCATTGGTGTTTGACATCAGAGATGGTATACAGGTGCTCAGTAGAGACTGGGTACACTAAACGGACTCGCCGAGAACTCCCAGATGGTATTATACCTCACGTCAAATGGCAGTTCTCTGGTGACACTGGTACAGCTTAGTCTGTTGACCCGAGATCGTCATAGAGTCTTGTGTGTCTCCCACTGTGCTTTGATTTCCACCCTACCACGGCTCTACTGAGTCATGCAAACAGGTGGTTTTTGGGTACAGTCCCGATTCACATAGAGGCAATGAGCGATAGGAGGGGATTCGTCTCTCCCGGTATTGGGGGTTGATGTTGCGCTATGCTCGACTGGCCATAACAGGAAATCCCTGGCCAGGGTTGCAGTGACCTACTGGTAAGTGTTATCAGTAGTTTCACACATGTCATGGACTTCACGTCGGCATGACTTATCGAGCTACTGGGGTCTGACGTTTACCACCCTAGGCAAGATATGCGACATATCAGACGAACAGACTGGACTGTACGGTAAGTGTTACTGGTTGGATTCACAGGAGTGTGAGCGGGCTTGCTCGTCGATCTTCTGATCGCTCAATACTCGGGTGGCCGTTACGTTTAGCAGACCGCTTGCGGCTTGTGGGTGTTTGATATGATCATCACCTGCTGTCGGCGTATTGACGAGTCTTTAGAGTCCTACACAGAGGTTTCCTGGCTCAAGCGAAACGAAATAGGAGCGCATATGAGATATGTGCGGGACCGAGAATAATTCGTGTATGTAATACCGTATTCCATTCTCGCGATGAATGTATCGATTGGTTATATGCGATATAACCTAGTTGTGGAATCAAGGATTGATTCGATAAGCCGATACATTGGATACTAGCCGGTTATATGCGACATGACCGGATCATTGAATCAAGTGTTGATTTAATGATTTAATGTATAATTATATATTTGATATATTACTTTGCATTAACTGGTATTGGTTCACTTTAAATGGATTTTCTCACTTGGATTGTGCAAGTTGTATATGTGATATACTTTTGTGCACAAGATTGTATCATGTTTGATGATACATGCAAGCTTGGGTTTGTGTAAAGAATTGACCATGGTTATATGAATGGTTAGGGTTTCAGTTTATTTGCTTATTTATTTATTCATTTATTCTTTATTGAAAGAAATAAAATGGTGGCTAAGTTTGGTTTATCTTTGAAGCTTCATAAAGCTTTGAATGGTTGACTATTTTGTTTCTTTCCTTAACCCTAACCATTCACTTTAACCTTAGTTTATTCTCTACATCTAACCATAGTTGACATTATGATAAGTATGATTTATTTTCTATTTTCTAAATAACTTATCATATCTTCTTCTTCTTCATCATCTTCTTCTTCCATGAAAAGAAGCTTGCTACATCAATGGTGATTGATGAAAAAGTGTGAGAAATCCAAATCTAAAGTCTACCCACTTCCTATTTCTTCATCCTCTACCTCTTGCCAAGTAGTATAGGGTGTTTCCTTCACAAGTTTTCTTGACTTGGTGAAGTTGGAGCTTGATCTAGCGATGCCTCGACGTAGATCATCTTCGGCATCGTCGTCGATGACCTAGCCCGCTTTTTCTCAGATGAAGCCGACGCTAGAGCCCAAGATCCGATTTGTACAGCGAGGAGACTTCATCGCGGAGCCATGGAGGTGGAGAACCGGATCTACAAAGGTTGTAGACACTTTCCTTTAGCATTTAATTCGTTTACATGCTTGCATCGCCTCATTATCTAGTTAACGATCCGTATTAGGATTTGTAGGCACCCGTAAAATTTGAATTAGCCATGTTTGATGCCTTGTGAGACTCCATTAGAGTGCCTAGGAACCCTACATACATGACAATCTTGCTTAATATGATAGTACGCTATTTGGTTTGTCTTTATCTTAACATATGATATATTTTGCGTAGTATTCATATATATATACATGTTGATAAAGCCCATAGGGTGTTTGCCTGACTACCGGCGTTGTGGTGGCAGTCATACTTATGGGAGATGGATAGTCAATAGGCACATCCTTAGAAGTCCCTGGTCGCAGGAGTATCAAGATTGGGCATCGGTACTCCAGAGTAGACTAGTGTATACATATCTAGACCCTGAGGAGGGGTGATGGATTGGTCCCGCAGCCATTGGTGGAGTGCACCTAAGATTGTATACAGATGCTCACTGGGTGTGAGTACACCGGACAGGACTCGCCGAGAACTGACTGGATGGTATTTATACCTAACGTCAGATAGCAGTTCTCAGGTGACATGTGTGCAGATAGTCCGTTGACTTAAGGTCGTCATTTGTCTCGTGTGAGTTCCCACTGTGCTTTGATTACTACCCTACCACGGTTCAAAGGAGTCATGCAAACAGGTTTTTGTTGGGCACAGTCCCGAGCCACGTGGAGGCAGTGAGTGACTGTTAGGAATTCGTCTCTCCCGGTATAGGGAGTTGATATCACACGGTGATCGGTTGGTCATTACCATAAGTCCCTGGCCAGGGCTGATTGAGAATTACTGATAGACTGATCAGTAGATTCTCGGATGGTAATTGAGCCATGCCGACACGACTTGTACGGTTTTTAGGGGTCTGACGTTTACCACCTCCCTAGACCATACATGTGATACTCTTAAACGAACAGACCGGACTGCACGAATATTGTCACGGACAGGCTCAGTAGGAGTTCGGATGGGTTTCCTCATCGGCCTTCTTATCGACATCTACCTGGGGACCGTTATGTACAGCTAGTGCCGCTTGCGGTCCGTGGTTAAACCCACTGCCAGCGTAGTAGTCAAGTCTTTAGAGTCCCACACAGAGTTTTCCCAACTCCAGGCAAAACTATATAGAGGTCGTACGGTTTTACGACAAGGGTTCGGACGAATACGTGTTTTAACGCACGTACGACATTCGGACAGTTTTTACTAGACGGCTTTGGTTTAAGCCAGATTCTAGTATCAGGTTATTGGATTTATACAGTCTAAAGTTTTTCCGTGTTTTCACGGATGGGAGGGGCGTTCTCGTAATTTCCGGGAAGCTTCTAGAA
The DNA here is from genome assembly GCA_030015575.1 of Agapanthus africanus. Classification (NCBI taxonomy): domain Eukaryota; kingdom Viridiplantae; phylum Streptophyta; class Magnoliopsida; order Asparagales; family Amaryllidaceae; genus Agapanthus; species Agapanthus africanus. The sequence goes on from JASDDO010000018.1 coordinate 110,998,219, forward strand.
GCATGGTGACTTGAGGGTTTAGGTGGCATTGTCATTAAATGATATTGTGACTCATAATATGTGATTCATTATGTCATTAATGCATTATTAAATGCTTAATGACTCACATAGTGAATCACTCATAATGCATTAATTTAGCATGATGAATAATCTCATTTTATTCATTTATTGATTTATTCATTATGCTTCATATATCAAGTGAGAAACAATTTCATTTTCATTATTCTAGTTCACCTTCTCTCTCCTCAAGCTCACTCTCTCTTTAAGCTCTAATCCTACCACTCATGAGTTGAGAACAAGGACTAGAATAGACTAAACATTCCATAACCTAACTCTATATGATCTAAGTTCCTTTGATTAGCAACTAGAGAAACTTAGTTACCTCAAGTTAGGAGGTGAAGCTTGGATTAGGGTTCTCGGGTGGATCATCTATCACTTAGAGGAGGCCGAGAAGGACGTAGAAATCGTAAAGAAGAAGGACACGATTCACTAGGTATAATTTCTTTTCATAGTAGCTAAGAACTTCTATGGTTGTTGTTAATTATCTTTTAGCAAAGATCTTCGGTTAGTCGATGTATGCTTATAGAACATGATCGTTTTTCATATTTCTGCCTCCCCGCAACTCGTGGGGCGTTGCATATCGACTTACAGTGGTATCAGAGCCTCACTAAACAATAATTAACTTACTTGCAAAGTCATATGAATTTCGAACGCAAAACAAACAGGAAAATACATCGTATTCACATAGTTTCTGTCGATTTTAAATTGAGGTCCAAAAATTTTTCAGGGACCTCCAGAATAACCTACAGGGAAACCTAAGAATACTGGAGAAATTTGGGTGCTTGAATCGGCCAACACACCGCGGAACCGCGGCCGATCCCACCGATCCGCCGCGGATCCGCGGCTGAGTTAAGCCCGATTCACCCCAAATCTCCCCAGTAACTCTTCTGTGAATATTTTGTTTTTTCTGGAATGTTTATTTTTTGCTCAGGTCTCAGGTTTACAGAGAAGTTTTGGAGCAGAATCTAATGGGTTTGATCGATCGAAATTATACGATGTTTACTTGTTTGATTATATCTGTGAACTGTATTATGTGTTCGTAAACCTCCCCTAACTGCTAGTATGTCGGTTGGCAAGGGGTTGCATCTATCTGTAATGTTTTAATTGTTTGTGATTATGAACTCTATTGGATTGTTGTGATGATTAGCCGGGGTTTTGTGATGGGTTATTGTATTAATTCATTCGATGTAATTGTAATAAGTTGTAATATTATTTTGCGGGGCACATCCAGGTTGCGGTTGTTGCCACCATTGTATTATTTCTTTTTACTGTTTTTGCTCCTAGGATAGACCCAAGGTGGGGTGCACAAACTACCGCGTATTTCGAAGTGCTTAGTGGCCTGCTCACGTTGTTGAGGGAGACCGCTTCACTTCGGGTACTTGACGGGTAGTTTGCCGTATCCGTAGGGGTCTAGGGTGGGGTAATGGCTATTCATCACAACTGTGTTGTCACGACCGAAATTGGCACGTGACGGCCCTAATACTACGCAACGTCTACAGGCGTAACGCAGTAAAAGAAAGCCAAAACCCAGAAATCTAAACCATTAAAAGACAAGAAAAGATAAGAAACATTGTTTAAACCCTTAAAAAAAATCTCAAGTATAAATTCTTTAAGTCCAATTTTCTTTCTTGAAAATTTCGGCAGCACCTCCTTTATAAAAACCAACCCTAAAAGTGGGTACAACATAAATAAAAAGTAAAGCATCCCCAACGGGAGCAAATCCACGTCCAAAGGCGGAAAACAACCACCACAACAAATATACAATGCCGTAGCGAAGAAATAGAAGACGATAGAAAGGAAACTGTATAAAAGACAACAAGTCACAACATAATATACAACGTCGTCCTCACCAAGTCTCTAAGTCAATATGAAAATAGTAGATGGAGAGTACAAGGATACAACGATTATACAATACAACGAATAACCATAAACCCACCTAAGCAAACTGCACACTGTGAGCTGATGTGGTATCCGTAGCAAAAGATGATAAGATGTATGATAATAGCCTGCCTCTGACTATCCTGAGGAACACCTGCAAACACTGTGGCACAACGGGGGTGAGTTGCCAACTCGTGAATAGTAAATAACATATGCAGGTAATCGCGAGTATGCACGTACAGCGTGAATCTAACATGTGCAATTAATAGCAATAAAAAGTCATATGAATGCAATAATCATGAAAGGTACACTAGCAGGTACAACTAATACATGAAGCAATGCATATAAATAAAGGAATGTAAATGCAACAGTCATGAAAGGTACTCTAACAGGTACTACTAATACATGAAGAAATGATATGAATAAAGGTATGTAAACGCAACAGTCATGGAAGGCACTCTAATAGGTACACTAATGCATGAAGCAGTGCATAAACAGTAAATGTAGAGTATGGAATGAAACATGTCATTTCCACGGAATCCTGATATCGTGGTAGGATCAAAATCCATCAAGACAATCCAAATCCCAATTTCCTCAAATCAGCCTCCAATTTGGCTATCATATCAAGTAAGTCTCACATATCCTTAATGTACAACATCAAGTAGATCTCACATATCCCGTATGTACAATATCAAGTATATTTCGTATACCCCGAATGTACAATATCAAGTAGATCTCACATATATCCTGTAATCAATATCAAATAAATTCTCAAATGTCCTAAATCCAATGTCAATGAGTCCTTTACATTCTAGGTATATTTGCATGAATAAATATGATGATGTATATAATTTAATGTCAATACACATATATTAGCGTCCCATTCCACTAATATTGGTGTAAGGGCATATATAACAGCGGCCTAAACCCCTGTTATATATACAAAGGAGTAAAATGAAATATCATGAAACCAATGTGTTAAGCATCGTCACAGAAATGCAGGTCTATCAGGTGCTGTCACCACGACTGGCACCCTGATAGGTACGTATCATACGCTATCTCGAAAGCTCGAGTGCCTAGCTCTGACCCTCGCCTCTCGACGTATCTATACGTACAGGACTCCCGTCGGTATCCACATGATAACCGCCGTGTCATTGGTAATGTCGTCGGATGGTATGGTTCCCCCACTAACTCATCGTCTACTCCACGACTTTTGCCCCGGGGTACCTCCGGGCCCCACCATGTACCCGCACACGGACCCCTCCGTTCCTCGCGTGGGGTATATATATCCGAACCGATAAATCTCATGGTGGCTGCTGAAAAATCATATCAAGGGAAACCGGGTTTTTCAAATAATGCATAATTTCATGAACTCCCACGGTCCCCAAATCCAGAAAACATCATGAAAAATCCATATCTCAATTCGAAAATCCATGAATATAATATACGCATCATAAATCTAAAATGCGAACATATAAAGGAAAAGCAGCAATTAACTGTAACAAGTTAATATAATATCATGCGGTTCCTAATCTCTCCAATTCTAAATTAAAATCAAGTAAAGGTAAACATATAGCTATAACCAGATATATGTGCAACATAAAGGTATAGCAAGATATATGTATTTACCTATAAGTAAATGATGTAGTATACCCCCTGGGTATAAGCGAAATAGGTGTGCAAGGTATACCTGTAGCTATGTCGTAAAGTGTGCATGTACCTATCACTAATGGTAAAATACTCTATAGGTATACAGGTAACTAGCATGTAAGTATGTCAGAACATATGTGTAAGCATGTAGGTATACAGGTATGCTATAAGTCAATGCGTAAAGAAATATGAATCAAAGTCTCAAAGTCCCTAACCAAGCAATATTATATCTATAAGTGGGTTATGCGTGACATGGCAATTATTGACGGTGTGTGTAGCATACAATCAGTGCTCGTGCAACATGAATCGTCAATAATATGTGCAGTGTCCTAAGGATACTAGTCCAAGCACAACAATATCTAAATAATAGGGTAAATGCGCAATTCTAAATATGACATAGAATATGCGACAGAAATAACATCTCTAGCCCAGACGCATAACGCCATGCGGGCGATTCCCCTGTAGATGTTAAATCTACTCACCAACGCTCCTGGCTAAGTGAAGCCTACCACCTGTTTTTCCTTATCGTAGCGTCCGAAGTCCCCTCGTGCGAACCTAAAATTTCACAAACACATCACATAAGCAAAAATCCTGCATCGACGAAAAGACATCGAAACGCAAGAATAACGTCCTGAAAATTACACTGTGCGCATAGCGCATATATCGCGCACGACATCGGCCAAAAACCCTAATTGGGGTCGCTAAACTACAAAACACAAGTCTAGACCCCGATCGTCCCGATCGCGCAACACAACACAAAAATTACAAGGAATACAATAGATATAACCTCGCAACGACCAATCGAACCCACGCCGGAAAAACCCCGAAATCTAGTAAGCAACCTATCGCAATATTTCGCACTAGATTAAAGCTAATGCATATCTAGCGATTACAAACATCTTAAAATAGCTTAACTAAACTATCTAAACCATTCCTATATTTTTAACACTTGCTAAATAAATTTTAGCAAAAACCTAGTAAGCAAAATTGCATAATTAAACAAAGTGTTCATTAGCAAAAATTAACATTTTCTACTAGGTTAATTTTTTCCTAATCACAAATTAACACTTCAATAAAATATTAAACACATAAATCAAGTTTTACCCTAAATAGATTATCATAAAAATCAAGTCTTGAATTTCAAACATGAAATTAAAAGCTTAAATAAACAATTAATATACTAATTAGAAATTTAGAAACAACAAAAAGGATTAGGGTTAGGGTTTTATATCTCCATAAAAGATCAAAACCAAGAAACCAAACTCATCATCTTTTCCTCCAAAATGATGTTTTGAATGAAGATCCAAGCTAGCTTTGAGTTCAAGAATGAAGGATAATGAATATATTTGAGTTTTTCATGATTTATTTGATGCAAAATGAGTTGAAAAAGAATGGGAATGATAAGGGGCAGCAAGGGGAAGGGAAGTGCCGGCCAAGGGGGTGAGGGGGTATTTTTTTGAATTTTTGTGAAGAAAATCCTAGGAAAAAGAGTAATAAATGCTAATAAATGCTATATGCCACCTTTACACATTTTCTTTTCTTTTTAAAATAAAACCTTTTGCACTCCAAAAAATATCTAGATATTTAAAAAGAAGTTTCCAAAATATTCTAGTGACAAAAAAATAATTTATTCTCAAGAGAAGAAATTTCCCGATTTATGTGCACCAAATACCGTTTAAAATAATATTTTATTTAGGAAAAATTCTATCTGAACCAAAACCTCCCAAATACCCCTAAAGTTCGCGCACAAGCTTTATTTTAGCTAAAAAAGGTGCCGGCAAGCTTATACGGACGTTTGATCGAAATCGGATTAAAACGGAAAATACCGACAATTTTGCCCTAAAACGGGAAAATTCGCAAAACGATTTCTGAAACGTTACAATCTCCCCCCTTTATAAAAATTCGTCCCCGAATAAAAAAAATTTACTAAGCGTACCTTCAAAGAGAGGATTACTAAACTCTCATATCTCGTTCGCAGCCTCCCAAGTGATTACCTCACTATACGGCTACGTCCAAGAAAAACCCTTCACAGATGGCAAGACCCTTGACCGAAGTTTCTCCACCCGCCTAGCCATTAACACAATTGGCTGCTGGTGAACGAAAGATCGCGTCCAAGCTAAATGGTCTGGTGCTGAATCATGTGAGAAAGGTCATGAAGGTAATTGCAAAGTATCGACACAAGGAATACGGGGTGAATACTCAATAATCTGGGCGGAAGTGCCAAATTAAAGGCAACGGAACTAACTCACTTTAAGGATCTCGAAAGTACCTACAATTCTGGGTAAGCTTCCCAAAACTCAACACGTCCTTCATCGAAAAAATCCGTAGGAATACATGATCTCCCACTGCGAACTCGAGCCTGCGATCACCATGGTCGGCATAAGACCTCTGTCCGCACAGGACTGTCATCATCCTCACCTGAAACAGCTGGATCATTTCCGAAGTCTCTAGACTAGCTGGGGTCTAAAAATCCTACTACGCAGAGTCAGAAAAACAGACTGGAGATCGACACCACCTAACAAATAAAACTTAAAGGTTGCCAATTGGAATGTCTCCTGATAACTGCTATCGAAGGAGAGTCCTAACAATGGCAAGTGACGATCCCAACTGCTGACAATAATTAATACGCACGCACAAGCATATCCTCCAGAGTCGGTATAGCCTGCTCTCACAAAACCATCATCCTGCGGATGGAAACACGGAGCTAAAGCTTAACCAGTACCCAAGGCTTCCTGAAGTTCTTGCCCAAGACGGCAAGCGAATAGGGTGCCCTATTTGGATACGACCCATGAAGGAACTCCGTGCAACGCACAAACTTAACCAAGGACAACTGAGCAACCTGAGTATAACCGGACAACTAGCATCCGAATGGAGTCACACTCAGACTAAACCTTGGTAGACGACACAACGAATATTCATGGAGACCTGCTCCCATTCCCACTCCAGAACGGTTAAAGGTTGCAACTCTCCAGCCGGTCTCAAATGCTCAACCTTAACACACAACAAGACAGCCACCTCGAAATGAACTCCGAAACTTCTCTTTATATCCCTGCCCACCCGTAACTATCTCACAAGTCACGTCAAATGCTGGTGGAACTTAAATGAGTACAGAGAGTTGACAGATGTGCCTGCTCTAGGATTTCACGTCTCTACCCAATAGTATCAGGTACACAAACGCTTCCCTAAACGTAGTACATCTGGTCATAAATCAAGGACTCCGAATCACTACCCTGCCGAGTATGCTCGAGTATCTCTGATGTACGAGCATCGGCGGGCAGTACCTCGCGAAAACGATTAGGGAAAAGTGGTCGGGCGCAGACATGAGCAAGCTGTCCCCTCAGTAGAGGCGAACCTAAGCTATACTCCACGATCGCACAAGAACTTTAAATCTGCATAAGACTGTCTCTGACTGCGCACAACTGGAACAAACTAACCCCGGGCCTACGACTCCAGCATCAGCTACCACAATCGCCTTGCCAAGGGTAATAAAGGATCTCACAAACACAATCCTCCACACGTTCCATCCAACGGCGCTGTCTCAACAATCAAAACCCGCCGCAGGAAGATGTACATTAAGCTCTGGTGGTCCATGAAAATCTGACACGACTCTCGAACAAGTAGTGTCTCCAATCCCCAACGCACTACCACCGCGGCCATCTCTAGATCATGAGTGGGATATCCTGCTCGTACTTCCTCCAAATGTAGGGAAGCAAAAGCGATAACTCTATAGTGTCACTTCAGTACACAATCGAGCCCCACTCGCGAAACATCACAGTTAAAACAATAAAGTCGCCCGAACCAAAAAGCAAGAAAGAACAGGTGCAGTTGTTAACCGAATCTCCAACTTCTGAAAAACCCCGCACGCATGCCTCAGTCCATAGAAAAGAAACCTCCTTTCAGGTCAGTCCAGTCAACGGTGCAGCACTACACTAGCAATCCTGCACGAAACGACGGTAACAACCTGCTAAGCCCAAAAATCTGCGGACTTCCGTCCTAACACAAGCCTGGGACTAAGCTGTATGTCCACGATCTTCCTCGGGACCATACAAAAAACCGTCTCCCGTAACTACAAGACCTAGGAGTCAACACAACAAGCCTGAAGGAACACTCCGAGAATCTAGCAAACAGCTGGGGCTCTCCCAATGTCTGCAAAACAAATCCTCAAGTGCTGCTCCTGTCCCTCAAGACACAAAGAATAGACCAGAATGTCATCAATAACACAACAATAACTGGTCGAGGAACGGCCTGAAGAAATCCGGTTCATCATATCTACGAATGCTGCTAGAGCATTGGTAAGCCCGAAGACACCACCAAAACACACAAAGCCCGTAGCACGCACAAGGCAGTCTTCAGAATGTCATCACTCCGAACCCGCAATAATGATGACCTGATCCCCAAACAAAACTAGAAAAAAAATGTCTCGCACTTAGGAGCTGATCGAAGAAATCGTCAATGCGAGGTAAAGGATACCTGTCCGCACCGTAAGCCGGTTCAATTGACGATCCATCAGACACAACCTCAAACTGTCGTCTTCCTCCTTGACGAACAGAAATAGGAGCTCCCCAATGCGAAACGCTCTGACGCACAACAAATATACAATGCCGTAGCGAAAAAAAAGAAGACGATAGAAAGGAAACTGTATAAAAGACAACAAGTCACAAAATAATATACAACATCGTCCTCACCAAGTCTCTAAGTCAATATGAAAATAGTAGATGGAGAGTACAGGGATACAACGATTATACAATACAACGAATAACCACAAACCCACCTAAGCAAACTGCACACTGTGAGCTGATGCGGTATCCGTAGCAAAAGATGATAAGATGTATGATAATAGCCTGCCTCTGACTATCCTGAGGAACACCTGCAAACACTGTGGCACAACGGGGGTGAGTTGCCAACTCGTAAATAGTAAATAACATATGCAGGTAATCTCGAGTATGCACCTACAGCGTGAATCTAACATGTGCAATTAATAGCAATAAAAAGTCATATAAATGCAATAATCATGAAAGGTACACTAGCAGGTACAACTAATACATGAAGCAATGCATATAAATAAAGGTATGTAAATGCAACAGTCATGAAAAGTACTCTAACAGGTACTACTAATACATGAAGAAATGATATGAATAAAGGTATGTAAACGCAACAGTTATGGAAGGTACTCTAACAGGTACACTAATGCATTAAGCAGTGCATAAACAGCAAATGTAGAGTATGGAATGAAACATGTCATTTCCACGGAATCCTGACATCGTGGTAGGATCAAAATCCATCAAGACAATCCAAATCCCAATTTCCTCAAATCAGCCCCCAATTTGGCTATCATATCAAGTAAGTCTCACATATCCTTAATGTACAACATCAAGTAGATCTCACATATCCCGTATGTACAATATCAAGTATATCTCGTATACCCCGAATGTACAATATTAAGTAGATCTCACATATATCCTGTAATCAATATAAAATAAATTCTCAAATGTCCTAAATCCAATGTCAATGAGTCCTTTACATTCTAGGTATATTTGCATGAATAAATATGATGATGTATATAATTTAATGTCAATACACATATATTAGCGTCCCATTCCACTAATATTGGTGTAAGGGCATATATAACTGCGGCCTAAACCCCTGTTATATATACAAAGGAGTAAAAAAAAATATCATGAAACTAATGTGTCAAGCATCGACACAGAAATGCAGGTCTATCAGGTGCTGTCACCATGACTGGCACCCTGATAGGTACGTATCATACGCTATCCCGAAAGCTCGAGTGCCTAGCTCTGACCCTCGCCTCTCGACATATCTATACGTACAGGACTCCCGTCGGTATCCACATGATAACCGCCGAGTCATTGGTAATGTCACCGGATGGTATGGTTCCCCCACTAACTCATCGTCTACTCCACGACTCTTGCCCTGGGGTACCTCCGGGCCCCACCATGTATCCGCACACGGACCCCTTTGTTCCTCGCGTGGAGTATATATATCCGAACCGATAAATCTCATGGTGGCTGCTGAAATATCATATCAAGGGAAACCGGGTTTTTCAAATAATGCATAATTTCATGAACTCCCACGGTCCCCAAATCCAGAAAACATCATGAAAAATCCATATCTCATTGCAAAAATCCATGAATATAATATACGCATCAAAAATCTGAAATGCGAACATATAAAGGAAAAGCAGCAATTAACTGTAACAAGTCAATATAATATCATGCGGTTCCTAATCTCTCCAATTCTAAATTAACATCAAGTAAAGGTAAACATATAGCTATAACCAGATACATGTGCAACATAAAGGTATAACAAGATATATGTATTTACCTATAAATAAATGATGTAGTATATCCCCTGGGTATAAGCGAAATAGGTGTGCAAGGTATACCTGTAGCTATGTCCTAAAGTGTGCATGTACCTATCACTAATGGTAAATACTCTATAGGTATACAGGTAACTAGCATGTAAGTATATCAGAACATATGTGTAAGCATGTAGGTATACAGGTATGCTATAAGTCAATGCGTAAAGAAATATGAATCAAAGTCTCAATGTCCCTAACCAAGCAATATTATATCTATAAGTGGGTTATGCGTGACATGGCAATTATTGACGGTGTGTGTAGCATACAATCAGTGCTCGTGCAACATGAATCGTCAATAATATGTGCAGTGTCCTAAGGATACTAGTCCAAGCACAACAATATCTAAGTAAGCCATGCGGGCGATTCCCTGTAGATGTTAAATCTACTCACCAACGCTCCTGGCTAAGTGAAGCCTACCACCTGTTTTCCCTTGTCGTAGCGTCCGAAGTCCCCGCTTGCGAACCTAAAATTTCACAAACACATCACATAAGCAAAAATCCTGCATCAACGAAAAGACATCGAAACGCAAGAATAACGTCCTGAAAATTACACTGCGCGCATAGCGCATCTATCACGCACGACATTGGCCAAAAACCCTAATTGGGGTCGCTAAACTACAAAACACAAGTCTAGACCCCGATCGTCCCGATCGCGCAACACAACACAAAAATTATGAGGAATACAATAGATATAACCTCGCAACGACCAATCGAACCCATGTCGGATAAAACCCGAAATCTTGTAAGCAACCTATCGCAATATTTCGCACTAGATTCAAGCTAATGCATATCTAGCGATTACGAACACCTAAAAATAGCTTAACTAAACTATCTAAACCATCCCTATATTTTTAACACTTGCTAAATAAATTTTAGCAAAAACCTAGTAAGCAAAATTGCATAATTAAACAAAGTGTTCATTAGTAAAACTTAACATTTTCTATTAGGTTAATCTTTTCCTAATCACAAATTAACACTTCAATAAAACATTAAACACACAAATCAAGTTTTACCCTAACTAGATTATCATAAAAATCAAGTCTTGAATTTCAAACATGAAATTAAAAGCTTAAATAAACAATTAATATACTAATTAGAAATTTAGAAACAACAAAAGGGATTAGGATTAGGGTTTTATACCTCCACAAAAGACCAAAACCAAGAAACCAAACTCATCATCTTTTCCTCCAAAATGATGTTTTGAATGAAAATCCAAGCTAGCTTTGAGTTCAAGAATGAAGGAAAATGAATATATTTGAGTTTTTGTGATTTTATTTGGATTTTTCATGATTTATTGTAACACTTTGAATTTCCGTTAGAATGTTTTTCATGATAATTAGTAATTTTACGTGTTATTATATATGTGTACATAGGATTATTAGTTATTTAGTCGTGTTAGCAATTGGAAAATTTTCCTTTATAGTGTACACTTTACACACTTAGCCATTTTTGAGACCTAGGTTTAAAGTGTTAGCCAATTCTTTTGTTGCATGGTTGCTAACTTATCCCCACCATTTTAATCATATCATAACCCATTTTATAATTCAAAATCCAATTAAACAATGAGGCATGGTGGTTAGGTGAAAGTTTGACCTTTAGACCCATTTTCTTCCCTTCTCTCTCTCTCTCTTTTCCCCACTTCAGAATTCTGCAGCATTCCAGCAGAAAAACCCCATATTTCTCCATCTTTTCTTATCCTTTTTCATTTCCCTTTGATCCCTACACAAAACCCTACACAAATCAATTCATTTTCTTCACAAAACCATGGGAAAATGGGCTTTTTGAGGTGTTCGAAGGCAAATCTGCACACTTGGTGCAAAAGTTGAGACTTTGGTGTTTTATAAGGTGTTTTGGAGGTATTAACTCATGTTAGCACTCCTTTTTCTTAAACTTGTAGTATTATTTAGCAAAAATCTCATTTTTGTGCATTTTTAGTGATATTAAAGGATATTTGTGATTCACATGTTAGATTAGGGTTTTGTTAGTTGAGTTAGCTCTATTATGTGTTATTAGAGCTATTTTTGGCCAGGTTTTGTTTCAGTTGCACAGAAATACCATAAAGTTCCATTTTAGTGCAAAAAGTGTGGATTTTAACTTGATTTAAGGCTCTGTAGGATCTGCTACTACCCGAGATGTTTCAGAGCAAAACTAGATATTACTGTAGCATGTATGGGGGGTATAGAGTGCACACACCAAACCTGGGAGCCCACCCCCTACCCAGGCCGCCGGAATATTCATTATGGCCGCAATTTGCGGCCAGATGGGTGAGTTGGGATTTGGGATTTGTGCCACTGCAGTCTGCTGCTATGTGGGTTATTTTGGTATATATAGTTTTACAATATCATTTCTGTATCAAAATCTAGAGGTGATTACCTATTTTCCCGTATTTTAATCTTCACGACACGCGTGATACGTGTGTATGGGTTTTGGGTTTCTGCGTATCGCGACGCGTCGGGGTGGCTTCAGGCGCGTAATCATACGTTTTAGCGTATCGCGCACACGCGCGCTTGGTTCACGACACGAGTTACTAGTTTGGCTTTAATGTCGTATTTGTGTGATGTCAAGCTTATGTATGATATATTGTGTAATTCTAGGTTCGCAGGCGAGTACGGCGGACGCCGCGCAGAAGGGGAAACAAGTTGTTAGCTATACCTAGCGAGAGACTACTGTGAGTAGATTTAACATCTACGGGGATATCGCCCGCATGGCGTTCTACGTCAGGGCTGATAGGACCCTATAGCTACATTTACAGACCTTGACTGTTCATGGCTACTATTTAGTGCATACTGCATTCTCTGCTATATGGATATAAACTAGAATTGATAGAACACCGCACCATTACTAACGGTTCATGTTGCACGAGCACTATCCTGCATGTTACACACACACCGTTAGTAATTGTCATGACACTCACATTGTAGAATTTCCATCGGATCATAATGTTGTAGCTCATCTTTATATGACTTGACATGATAATCATACTTGATGCATATATCACATCAGATCATTATGTTGTAGCTCATCTTTATGTGACTTGACATGATATTCATACTTGATGCATATATCACATCGGATCATTATGTTGTAGCTCATCTTTATCTGACTTGACATGATATTCATACTTGATGCATATATCACATCGGATCATTATGTTGTAGCTCATCTTTATGTGACTTGACATGATATTCATACTTGATGCAAATATCATATCGGATCATTGACTTGCATATTGGTTTGGATTATATGTGATTTCTGGATTTGGGAACCGTGGCTATTTCAATTATGTAATCATTTAAAAACCCGGTTCCCTTGATATGATATTTCGGTGCGTCCACCATGTGTTTCCTCGGTGCTAGAGTGATATATGTGAACCCGAATCGAGGAGCTGGTTGAGGCCGATTACGGGTACATGGTGGACCCGGTATAGTATCCCGGGGCGAGAACGGTTTCGCTGTGTAGTAGACGGTGAGCCCGGCAGAGGGACTACTACCTACCGGTGATTGGTTAGACCTGACAGTTATCCGGAGGATACTGATCAGAGTCGATAGATGGATGCGGGGTGATCCATGCTGCCGGGGCCGAGGGCCGATACCGCAGACGGAGCCCGTGGGCGGACCCGGACTGACGGGGCCCGATGGATGAGGATTTGCGTGTCGATGCTGGACACGAGTATTTATGATATTTGGGTGCCGATGTTGGGCACTCGTGATTCTCAGAGATTTACAGGATTAGAGGGCCGATGAGAGTGCCGGCGCCTGAGCTATTTGGGGGATCTGGGTGTATTGATGGACACCGATTATATATTCCACGTTGACATTCCGTGTAGATGTTATATTGCCTATGCTCAGCATATATATTATTGTACCTCATCCTGTAGTTATATTACCTGATAGAGCACTTGCATGATTATTGCACATATTGCTTACCACATATTGATATCATCTGTTGGCACATGATAGAGTAGCGCAGTACGTGCATGCTCGCGATTACCTTTATATGTTATCTCTATTCACGAGTTGTCAACTCACCCCCGTTGCGCCACAGTGTTTGCAGGTTGCCCTTCGAAGTAGTCGCGGCAGGCTGCGTTTTGCATCTTTTGACACAGATACCCCCATAGTTGGTGTACTAGCTCTTTTGTTGATATGTGGGTTTTGTGCGGTATCTGTTTATCTTTCAGTTATGTACATTGTTGTATCTAGTATTCTCCATCTACCATGTATGTATTTGACTTAGAGACAGTGTGAGGACGATGATGTATATTATTTGTTTTCTGGTGTCGAGCTCGTTGTGAGCCGACTGTACTTGCAGTTTATTCTATCTGTGATGTTCCCACTTGTGGATCTTGATCTTCGCTATGGCGTCGTATATTGCTATCTTGGTGATTGTTTACTTAGATTTCTTAACATGTTAGTAAGTGCTTTCATTTAAAACTTATAACACTCTATACTTTCACTGGTTTGATTTCTGGGTTTTCGGTTCACTTAGTCGCGTTACGCCTGTAGACGTTACGTGGTTAAGTGCCGGTCACGGGCCAAATTTTGGGTCATGACAAAGTTGGTATCAGAGCGTAGGTTTTACCTTTCGGAGTATAGGATGACCCTGGTATGATGGAGTAGGTAGCTGCAGCAGGGTAGCGTATCGTGCGTATGTTCCGCGGCATACTCACGACACGGTACTCCGCCTACGCGACCTTAGGACTTGTTGATTTAAATTCCTTCTTGAGTATATACATTCTTGCGATTCGATTTCCGTATCCTTATCGAATCCTATTGTTCCTTTCAGCCATTATGCCGCCAAAGACTACGAGGGCGCAGAGAGCGGCGGCGAGGGCCGAGATTCGAGTTGACTCGTCTGAGACGAGGACTGATCCGGGTAGTACACCGGTTGTGCCTGAGCAGGCTGTTCCTGCCGTGACAGATCAGATTGCTATGTTAGGGGCTGGTGTGCAGGAGATGCGCCAGACGATAGGATCTAGTATGCAGGAGATGCGCCGATGATGGGATCTCTAGTTGAGACACTTCGAGCGCAGCGACCAGAGATAGTTCCACCCGTTGCAGAGACCGTGGTGGTACCTACAGTGCAGGCAGTTGCACTTGCGACTACAGAGGTTATAACAGTATCGCTGTCAGAGTTTATGAGGCTGAAGCCTCCGGTCTTCACAGGCACCGATGTGGCCGAGGACCCACAGTCTTTAATTTATAGGATGGCGCGGATATGTCGTTCACTTAGATGCGCAGATACGAGATGGGTTGAGTTCGCGAGCTTTCACCTGGAAGGTCTTGCGCAGAAATGGTGCGAATCAGTCGAGAAGGGTAGAGCAGCAGGTCTTCCTCCTATGACCTGGACAGAGTTCGTGGCGCTATTCCTTGCCCGCTTTCTTCCCCTGAGTGTCAGAGATGCTAGAGCACGCAGGTTCGAGTCCTTACGCCAGACGCCAGAGATGTCAGTGGCAGAGTACGATGTGCTATTCACCGAGCTATCAGTTTATGCTCCGTACCTAGTGGCTACTGAGAAGTTGCGAGTTAAGAGATTTGTCCGAGGCTTTCTTACACCACTATTCCTTGCTATCAGCGCGCAGCATTACGAGACATATGCAGCAGCAGTAGATGCAGCATTATTAGTTGAGGAGCGCCTTGCTGAGACTTCGGCAGTCCCAAAGCCGAAGAGAGTTCGTGCAGATACGTCAGTGCAGAGACGGCCTTTTCGGCGCCGTGACAGGAACCTTGCAGGTGGCAGAGATTCGAGGCGAGGCCGGTTATTTAGCTCCTATCCCCAGGAGGGTCAGCGACCATCATCGGGATGTTACCGTTGCGGGAGTTCTTATCATCGTGTGCGAGATTGTCCTGAGGTACCCCGGAGTGAGGCGGCAGCACCACATGTTACATTACCACCTTCACCACCCTAGACGGCATTGCCGATAGTACCTACTGTTACTCCACGTCAGACGCATGCACAGAGAGGTCGTGGTCGTGGAGGGTTTGTTCATAGAGGACGAGGTGACCGAGGTAGAGGGCAGCCAGCGGCCGGCAGGGGACAGTCAGTCGTAGGTGGAGGACAGGCGCGAGTTTTTGCTTTGACGCATCAGGACGCGCAGGCGTCCAATGCGGTGGTCTCAGGTATCCTTCCAGTATGTTTGGTTGATGCACACGTGTTATTCGATCCCGGATCCACGCACTCGTACGTATCCACATACTTTGTGCCGAGTATGGGTAGAGAGTCCAGTTTGCTTGAACAGCCGCTTGTTGTGACTACTCCTGTGGGAGAGTCGTTTGTTGCTAGGCACGTGTTCCGATCCTATACCGTCCGTATTGGCGAGAGTGAGTTGCCGGTCGATTTGATCCTTCTTGGGATGTTGGACTTCGACGTTCTTTTGGGCATGGATTGGTTAGCCACGTGCTATGCTTCTATTGACTGCCGCGAGAAGACAGTTCGATTTTGTTTTCCCGGCGAGTCGGTTGTTGTTGTGTTGGGGGACCGTGGTGTTACCCCTCACAGTGTGATTTCTTCTTTTCGCGCTGGACAGCTTTTGAGGAAGGGATGTCAGGGATTTCTCGCCTATGTTTGCGATACTAGAGCTACAGAGGTTCCGATGGATCAGGTTCTGGTTGTTAGCGAGTTCCCTGATGTGTTCCATGACGAGCTTCCTGGGCTACCGCCCGAGCGTGATATTTCTTTCTGTATTGATTTGGTTCCTGGCGCGGGGCCTATTTCTGTACCGCCTTATCGAATGGCCCCGGCGGAACTTAGAGAATTGAAGGGTCAGTTGCAAGATTTGCTGGATAAGGGACTCATTCGACCCAGTGTTTCTCCTTGGGGTGCTCCAGTCCTGTTTGTTAAGAAGAAGGACGGCAGTTTGCGTCTGTGTATTGACTACCGCCAGCTGAACAGGGTGACAGTGCGGAACAGGTATCCTTTGCCACGTATCGACGATTTGTTCGACCAGCTTCAGGGGGCAGGATACTTTTCGAGGATTGATTTGCGATCAGGCTACCATCAGCTGCGGGTTCGACAAGAGGATATTTCTAGGACAGCTTTCCGCACGCGTTATGGCCATTATGAGTTTTTGGTGATGTCGTTCGGACTCACTAACGCGCCAGCAGTATTTATGGACTTGATGAACCGCATTTTCCGGCCGTATCTTGATCTGTTCATCATAGTGTTCATTGACGATATCTTGGTGTATTCTCGGAGTAGAGAGGAGCACGAGCAGCACCTGCGGATTACACTGCAGACCTTGAGGGAGCATCAGCTTTTCGCCAAATTTTCAAAGTGTGCTTTCTGTCTAGACAGCGTAGACTTCTTGGGGAACGTGATTACACGAGATGGTATATGTGTAGACCCGAGGAAGATCGAGGCAGTTCGGAGTTGGCCTAGACCCACGTCAGTGACGGAGGTTCGCAGCTTCCTAGGGCTGGCAGGCTATTACAGGCGATTCGTGCAGGACTTCTCTCGCATTGCTACACCTTTGATCGGGTTGACCCGGAAGGGAGTTCGCTTCGATTGGACGGAGGAGTGTGAGCACAGTTTCCAACAGCTACGGGCTCTACTGCCTACGACACCAGTGCTATCATTGCCTTCAGGATCAGGCGGATTTGTGGTCTACTGTGATGCTTCACGAGTGGGGCTAGGGTGCGTTTTGATGCAGCATGACAGGGTGATCGCGTATGCTTCGCGGCAATTAAAGAAACATGAACAGAATTACCCCACTCATGATCTGGAGATGGCTGCAGTGTTCTTTGCACTTAAGATCTGGCGACATTATCTGTATGGAGAATCGTGCCAGATATTCACTGACCACAAGAGCTTAAAGTATATATTTCAGCAGCGAGACCTGAACCTTAGACAGTGCTGATGGATGGAGTTGGTGAAGGACTACGATTGTGAGATCTTGTATCACCCGGGCAGGGCGAATGTAGTGGCGGATGCTTTGAGCAGGAGGCCCGGGGGTAGTCTATCTTGTTTGGACGCAGTGCAGAGGCAGTCGTCGGCAGATTGGAAGATCTTATGCGACAGCCGGGTACAATTCGAGTTTACGCCGATCGGACGACAGATTGCGCATGTTCGTGCACGCCCACAGTTGCTTGACCGTATACATGAGGCACAGCACAGTGATGACCGCTGTTCAGAGATCAGGACACAGATGGGACAGGGCAGATTTTCCGAGTTCATGATCAATGATCAGGGGGTACTACGATTTGGGGTTAGACTGTGCGTACCAGATGCTGAGGGATTGCGGCGCGAGATTCTTGAGGAGGCACATCGATCGGTATATAGTGTTCATCCCGGTTCCACCAAGATGTACCATGACTTGAGAGGTGTTTACTGGTGGGACGGAATGAAGAGAGACATCGCAGATTTTGTGTCGAGATGCCTGACTTGTCAGCAAGTCAAGGCTGAGCATCAGAGGCCCGCGGGAGAGCTACAGCCGTTACCCATTTCGGAGTGGAAATGGGAACAGATCTCTATGGACTTCATTATGGGTCTACCCAGGACTAGTCGAGGGTATGACTCCATCTGGGTGATCGTGGATCGTTTGACGAAAGCGGCTCACTTCCTACCGGTGAAGACGACTTTCGTGTTTGCTTAGTATGCCCAGATTTACATTGATGAGATTGTACGAGTGCACGGAGTTCCGACATGTATCGTGTCCGATAGAGGCACCCAGTTTACCAGCCGGCTATGGCAGAGGCTTCAGGAGGCTTTGGGCATTCGCTTGAGTTTCAGCACAGCATTCCATCCGCAGACCGACGGACAGTCAGAGCGGACTATTCAGACTCTCGAGGACATGCTCAGAGCATGCGTATTAGACTTCGGAGGTAGCTGGGATCATCATTTGCCCTTAGTAGAGTTCTCCTACAACAACAGCTACCAGGAGACCATTCAGATGGCACCGTTTTAGGCTCTTTATGGGAGGAGATGCAGATCGCCCACCTGTTGGACGGAGCTCAGTGAGAGCAGTATCTTAAGGCTGCAGCTTGTGGAGGAAACGACCGCGAAGATCCAGTTGATTCGCGATAGGATGAGAGCAGCCCAGAATAGGCAGAGATCTTATGCGGACCGTCATCGGCGCAGACTTGAGTTTTCTGTTGGTGATCATGTTTTCTTGAGGGTCTCCCTAATGAAGGGCGTGATGAGGTTTGGGAAGAAGGGGAAGCTTAGTCCCAGATATGTGGGCCCCTTGGAGATCCTCGAGCGTGTTAGTGCGGTTGCGTATCGATTAGCCCTTCCGCCCAGTTTTCCAGACGTGCACCCCGTATTTTACGTTTCGATGCTCCGCAGATATCTTCATGATCCTTCACATGCAATTCAGCACCCGACGATCCAGCTTGAGCGCGACCTTTCCTATGCAGAGCAGCCGGTGATGATCTTGGATCGACAAGTGAAGAAATTGAGGTCGAAAGAGATACCGCCCGTCAAGGTATTTTGGCGTGGCCAGAGCGGCGAGGAGGTCACTTGGGAGACCGAGAGCGAGATGAGGAAAAGGTATCCCCATCTTTTTGAAGGTGTGTATAGTTAGATTTTTAAATTCGGGGAACGAATTTCTTTAAGGGGGGTAGTTTGTAACACTTTGAATATCCGTTAGAATGTTTTTCGTGATAATTAGTAATTTTACGTGTTATTATATATGTGTACATAGGATTATTAGTTATTTAGTCGTGTTAGCAATTGGAAAGTTTTCCTTTATAGTGTACACTTTGCACACTTAGCCATTTTTGAGACCTAGGTTTAAAGTGTTAGCCAATTCTTTTGTTGCATGGTTGCTAACTTATCCCCACCATTTTAATCATATCATAACCCTTTTTATAATTTAAAATCCAATTAAACAATGAGGCATGCTGGTTAGGTGAAAGTTTGACCTTTAGACCCATTTTCTTCCCTTCTCTCTCACTCTCTTTTCCCCACTTCAGAATTCTGCAGCATTCCAGCAGAAAAACCCCATCTTTCTCCATCTTTTCTTCTCCTTTTTCATTTCCCTTTGATCCCTACACAAAACCCTACACAAATCAACTCATTTTCTTCACAAAACCGTGGAAAAAGGAGCTTTTTGAGGTGTTTGAAGGCAAATCTGCACACTTGGTGCAAAAGCTGAGACTTTTGGTGTTTTATAAGGTGTTTTGGAGGTATTAACTCATGTTAGCACTATTTTTTCTTAAACTTGTAGTATTATTTAGCAAAAATCTCATTTTTGTGCATTTTTAGTGATATTAAAGGATATTTGTGATTCACATGTTAGATTAGGGTTTTGTTAGTTGAGTTAGCTCTATTATGTGTTATTAGAGCTATTTTAAGCCAGGTTTTGTTTCAGTTGCACAGAAATACCATAAAGTTCCATTTTAGTGCAAAAAGTGTGGATTTTAACTTGATTTAAGGCTCTGTAGGATCTGCTACTACCCGAGATGTTTCAGAGCAAAACTAGATATTACTGTAGCATGTATGGGGGGTATAGAGTGCACACACCAAACCTGGGAGCCCACCCCCCTACCCAGACCGCCGGAATATTCATTATGGCCGCAATTTGCGGCCAGATGGGTGAGTTGGGATTTGGGATTTGTGCCACTGGAGTCTGCTGCTATGTGGGTTATTTTGGTATATATAGTTTTACAATATCATTTCTGTATCAAAATCTGGAGGTGATTACCTATTTTCCCGTATTTTAATCTTCGCGACACGCGTTATACGTGTGTATGAGTTTTGGGTTTCTGCGTATCGCGATGCGTCGGAGTGGCTTCAGGCGCGTAATCACACGTTTTAGCGTATCGCGCACACACGCGCTTGGTTCACGACACGAGTTACTAGTTCGGCTTTAATGTCGTGTTTGTGTGATGTCAAGCTTATGTATGATATATTGTGTAATTCTAGGTTCGCAGGCGAGTACGGCGGACGCCGCGCAGAAGGGGAAACAAGTTGTTGGCTATACCTAGCGAGAGACTACTGTGAGTAGATTTAACATCTACGGGGATATCGCCCGCATGGCGTTCTACGTCAGGGCTGATAGGACCCTATAGCTACATTTACATACCATGACTATTCATGGCTACTATTTAGTGCATACTGCATTCTCTGCTATATGGATGTAAACTAGAATTGATAGAACACCGTACCATTACTAACGGTTCATGTTGCACGAGCACTATCCTGCATGTTACACACATACCGTTAGTAATTGCCATGACACTCACATTATAGAATTTCCATCGGATCATTATGTTGTAGCTCATCTTTATGTGACTTGACATGATATTCATACTTGATGCATATATCACATCGGATCATTATGTTGTAGCTCATCTTTATGTGACTTGACATGATATTCATACTTGATGCATATATCACATCGGATCATTATGTTGTAGCTCATCTTTATGTGACTTGACATGATATTCATACTTGATGCATATATCACATCGGATCATTATGTTGTAGCTCATCTTTATATGACTTGACATGATATTCATACTTGATGCATATATCACATCGGATCAATATGTTGTAGCTCATCTTTATGTGACTTGACATGATATTCATACTTGATGCACATATCATATCGGATCATTGACTTGCATATTGGTTTGGATTATATATGATTTCTGGATTTGCGAACCGTGGCTATTTCAATTATGTAATCATTTAAAAACCCGGTTCCCTTGATATGATATTTCGGTGCGTCCACCATGTGTTTCCTCGGTGCAAGAGTGATATATGAGAACCCGAATCGAGGAGCTGGTTGAGGCCGATTACAGGTACATGGTGGACCCGGTATGGTACCCCGGGGCGAGAACGGTTTCGCTGTGTAGTAGACGGTGAGCCCGGCAGAGGGACTACTACCTACCGGTGATTGGTTGGACCTGACAGTTATCCAGAGGATACTGATCAGAGTCGATAGATGAATGCGGGGTGATCCGTGCTGCTGGGGCCGAGGGCCGATACCGCAGACGGAGCCCGTGGGCTGACCCGGACTGACGGGGCCCGATGGATGAGGATTTGTGTGTCGATGCTGGACACGAGTATTTATGATATTTGGGTGCCGATGTTGGGCACTCGTGATTCTCAGAGATTTACAGGATTAGAGGGCCGATGAGAGTGCCGGCACCTGAGCTATTTGGGGGATCTGGATGCATTGATGGACACCGATTATATATTCCACGTTGACATTCCGTATAGATGTTATATTGCCCATGCTCAGCATATATATTATTGTACCTCATCCTGTAGTTATATTACCTGATAGAGCACTTGCATGATTATTGCACATATTGCTTACCACATATTGATATCATCTGTTGGCACATGATAGAGTAGCGCAGTACGTGCATACTCGCGATTACCTTTATATGTTATCTCTATTCACGAGTTGGCAACTCACCCCTGTTGTGCCACAGTGTTTGCAGGTTGCCCTTCGGAGTAGTCGCGGCAGGCTGCGTTTTGCATCTTTTGACACAGATACCCCCATAGTTGATGTATTAGCTCTTTTGCTGATAGGTGGGTTTTGTGCGGTATCTGTTTATCTTTCAGTTATGTACATTGTTGTATCTAGTATTCTCCATCTACCATGTATGTATTTGACTTAGAGACAGTGTGAGGACGATGATGTATATTATTTTTTTTCTGGTGTCGAGCTCTTTGTAAGCCGACTGTACTTGCAGTTTATTCTATCTGTGATGTTCCCACTTGTGGATCTTGATCTTCGTTACGGCGTCGTATATTGCTATCTTGGTGATTGTTTACTTAGATTTCTTAACATGTTAGTAAGTGCATTCATTTAAAACTTATAACACTCTATACTTTCACTGGTTTGATTTCTGGGTTTTCGGTTCACTTAGTCGCGTTACGCCTGTAGACGTTACATGGTTAAGTGCCGTTCACGGGCCAAATTTTGGGTCGTGACATTTATTTGATGCAAAATGAGTTGAAAAAGAGTGGGAATGATAAGGGGCAGCAAGGGGAAGGGAAGGGCCGGCCAAGGGGGTGAGGGAGGTATTTTTGTGAATTTTTGTGAAGAAAATGCTAGGAAAAAGAGTAATAAATGCTAATAAATTCTATATGCCACATTTACACATTTTCTTTTCTTTTTAAAATAAAACCTTTTGCACTCCAAAATATATCTAGATATTTAAAAAGAAGTTTCCAAAATATTCTAGTGACAAAAAAATAATTTATTCTCAAGAGAAGAAATTTCCCGATTTACGTGCACCAAATACCGCTTAAAATAATATTTTATTTGGGAAAAATTCTATCTAAACCAAAACCTCCCAAATACCCCTAAAGTTTGCGCACAAGCTTTATTTTAGCTAAAAAAGGTGCCGGCAAGTTTATACATACGTTTGATCGAAATCAGGTTAAAACGGAAAATACCGACAATTTTGCCCTAAAACGGGAAAATTCGCAAAACAATTTCTGAAACGTTACGTGTGTAATCCGTCTTTCGTTGCAGGCTCAAAAGAAACGCGGATTGCTTGCATATCCAATAAAGTTTATCTGTGATCTGGAATGCTTATTATTGCGTCTGACGAATGTACAATATCTATATATGATAGCTATTTAGACGTCACTTATGTTTTACACCCGCGCTAGCCCAGCCCCCACTCTGCCGTTAGTTAAGTAACCTAACGGGTGATGACGGGACCCCGTGGCGAATGCGGATGGCATAAGAGGACGTTGTATTTTCGTTGTTATCTTTAATGATAGGTTAAAGTTGGGACGAATTATTTTTAATGCAAAGAAAAATAAAACCTAAACTGAATCGTTGGAACAATTTCAAAACCACTCGGTTTTCTTCAAAAAGCAAATTTTAAATGCGGAGCTTAAACAACTCCTTTTAATAAAGGCTATCATGGTTCCTTCGATCATATCAAGTTCATTACGTTAACGGTTTTTTGTCAAAAACCAGCCGTAACCCTCCGTCGTTTCAAATAGACAACACATCATATTCATGCTATGCTTGTTGGCCTACGTCAAGGCATAGTGGATGGTAGCAGTGTGTTTGCTTATTTGTTGCATAGATAGATGCATTAGTATAGGACAGACATACAGCCTTGTTAGCCTACGTCAAGGGCATGTACGATGTACCTAAATTAATCAGGACAACGACGGATAGAACTTGACTTACGTCTTATAATTTGTTGGCCTACGTTAAGGTCATAAGAGCTTGGGGTAAAAACTTACATCGGGAGTTTTCAAACATAAAGAAAACTTGCAGATTTAGCATACCTTCTGGAGTGTGGTGACTAGAGTGGCTTCCATCTAGTACATCATGCAATGATAGTTGGATCCCGATCCCACTGATGAGTAGGATTACTCTCGGGAAACATTCTCACTTAACAATCAATGCTATAAACCAAGTAGGTGTCCAGAAAGGTGTTAGAGGGGCTACGCCTCCAGGGAAAAGAGGTTATTTAATTAAGGAACTTCGCGAAAGCGTTGGAAAACCTCCCTCGAAGTACCAACACCGGCCTGGCTGAAAGGTTAAGCAAGTATTGTGACGTGTGATTAAATCCTGACTAGTTCTTCTTTTAGGTTTTTAAGAAGGATTTGAGGGAACAGTGGGAGCCATCCTGTTTAGATATATTAATAACCAATCTAAACTTGCAAGAAGCATATGCTGAGTGTTTTCTTTTCTCTCTCTCTAGCAGCTACCATGACAGGACTAAAACTATTACTTGAAAAAAATATACTGACCGTGCAGAACTATAAAGATTGGCTAAGGAATGTCAACATTGCACTGACTTATGACAAAGTAGCTTATGTTACCACCGCTGTTCCTCCCCTTATCCCAGGACCAGATTCCTCAGTTGTGGACAAGGAAGTTCGCAAAACCTGGGATCTAGACTGTGAGCGAGCTAAGTGTATCGTGCTGGCGTCCATGAACAATGAACTCCAGAAACAACATGAGAGTATGGATAGTATATCCATCTTTCTCCATGTCAAGGAATTGTATGGAGAGCACTCCCATATCGCAAGGTACGAGACCTCAAGGAAACTCTTCCAGATGAGGTTAGCTCCAGGATCGCCTGTAGGAGAGCACGTCCTCAAAATGATCAGCCTCATTGAGGAACTCGCAAACCTGGGATGCGTGCTAGAGAATGATTTGTATATCGACTTGATTTTGCAATCCCTTCCCCACACCTTCTCTCAGTTCATGCTAAGCTTCAACATGCACGAAATGGAAGCTGATCCTCCAAAGCTCCTCAACATGTTAAGAGTAGCAGAGACCTCCTTGAAAAAGGAGAAGACCCCCGTTCTGTATATTGGTCAATCATCCTCTTCTAAATCTAAAGCGAATGCTAAAGGGAAGAAGAAGATGAAAGCCACCAAACCGAAGGGTGGGGTCAAGAAGGTGCAGGGAACGAACAAGACAGGAAGGGTGAAAGCGGATATAAACGAATGCTTTATTGTCACAAGCAAGGGCACTGGAAGAAGGACTGTATAGCCTTCAAAGCCAAGGACAAGAAGCAAGCTGTCACTTCTGCTTCAGGTGTGTTCGTAATCAAAAATTGTCTTTCAGTAAACTCTACATCATGAGTACTTGATACCGGTTCTGGTTCTCATATCTGTAATTCATTACAGGATCTGAGAAATAGTAGAGTACTGGGGACAGGTGATATGACTCTCCGGATGGGCAATGGAATGCATGTAGATGCTATTGCAATAGGGGAATATAACCTAGGGTTGACTAGTGGGCACATTTTGGTGTTGTACAGCTGTTTTTGTATTCCCAGTATGTTGTGTAATATTATATCAGTATCTTTGTTGTCTAATGAAGGATATAATTTTGCGCTTGAAAGAAATGTTATGAACATTCTCCTAAATCAAGAACTGATTGGGTATGGCACACTGGAAAACGGCATATACATACTTAATCAACCTCGAATTTTCAATATTCAAAACACACTTAAAAGAAAGGCTCCAGATTCAAATCAAGCCTTCCTATGGCATTGTAGACTTGGTCATATAAACGAAACAAGGTTGACTAAGTTACATAAAGATGGATATCTAGATCCGTTTGAATATTCATCCTATGCAACTTGTCAATCATGTATCAAAGGAAAAATGACCAAATCTCCGTTCACCGGACACGGAGCAAGAGCCACAGAACTCTTGGGACTTGTACACAGTGATGTATGTGGTCCAATGTCTACACATGCGCGAAGCGGTCACTCCTACTTCATCACTTTTACTGATGACTTCTCTAGGTATGGACATGTGTTCTTAAAGAAACATAAATCCGAGGCCTTTGAGAAGTTTAAGGAGTATAAAAATGAAGTAGAGAAACAAACTGGTAAAATCATCAAGACACTTCGATCTGATCGAGGTGGAGAATACTTAACTACCAGTTTCCTTGAATGCTTAAAAGAGAATGGAATTCTCTCTCAGCTTACGCCGCCTTATACACCTCAGCATAATGGTGTATCAGAAAGGAGGAATCGCACGCTATTAGATATGGTGCGTTCAATGATGAGTAGTGCTGAGTTGCCACTTTCCTTCTGGGGATTTTCTCTAGAATCAGCAGCATACTTATTGAATAGAGTTCCAACTAAGTCTGTGCCTACCACTCCATATGAAATGTGGAGCGGGAAGAGACCATATCTCAAGTATATCAAGATATGGGGGTGTCCGGCATATGTTAAAAAGCATAGTCTAGACAAGCTCGAGGCACGATCGGTTTTGTGCAAGTTTGTAGGATACCCCAAACATTCAAGGGGGTACATGGTCTACCACACTGAAGAACAAAAGGTGTTTGTCGCTCGCCACATTGTCTTCTTAGAAAGCGAATTTCTTGCAAAAGAAATTAGTGGGAGCGCGGTAGAGCTGGAAGAAATTCCAGAACCTCAAACTGTTGCCGAGGACTTAGTAGAACCTCAGATTTCAATAGAACATGACGAACCAACGCCACTCCGCAGATCTAGTAGGCTTTCTCATCCTCCTGAGAGATACTATGGTTTTCTTCTAGGTGGGGATCGAGAGGATTGCATCATCGATGATGATGAGCCTACTAGTTTTCAGCAGGCTATCACGAGTATTGACTCGGTGAAGTGGCTGGATGCTATGAGATCCGAAATGGAATCCATGTACACCAATAAAGTATGGACTTTAGAAGTTGCTCCTCCTGGGGTGAAACCAGTTGGATCCAAATGGATCTTCAAAAAGAAAATTGGTGCACTTGGACAAGTGGATACCTACAAAGCTAGACTCGTTGCAAAAGGTTTTCGTCAAAGACCAGGATTGGACTATGATGAAACATTTTCACCAGTAGCTATGCTTAAATCCATTCAAATCCTGCTTGCCATTGCTGCCTTCCATGACTATGAAATCTGGCAGATGGACGTTAAAACAGCTTTTCTAAATGGACATTTAGAAGAGAGTGTTTATATGGATCAACCAGAAGGTTTCTTAGACAGTGGGAGCAGCGGAAGAGTGTGCAGGTTGCTTAAATCCATCTATGGATTAAAGCAAGCATCGCGAAGTTGGAACATCTGCTTTGATGAGACAGTCAAAGAATTTGACTTTATCAAAAATGTAGATGAACCATGTATTTATAGGAAGATTGTAGAAGGAGCAGTTGTCTTCCTCGTTTTGTACGTCGATGACATACTACTGATAGGGAATGATGTCCCTATGCTACAATCAGTAAAGCTCTTCTTGTTACAGAAATTCTCCATGAAAGACTTGGATGATGCAACCTACATTTTGGGCATTAAGATCCATCGTGATAGATCTAATAGAATGTTGGGACTTTAACAGTCCAGGTATATTGACACTATACTAAAGATTTAGTATGGAAGATTCCAAGTGCGGTAATATGCCCGCTTGTCACGGGATCACCCTCTCAAAAGAGATGTCTCCAAAGACTAATGAAGAGAGGGCTCGCATGGGCATTATACCCTACGCTTCGGCAGTAGGATCTATAATGTATGCGATGTTATGTATAAGACCAGATGTAGCTTACGCACTTGGTGTGGTAAGCAGGTATAAGACTCACCCAGGTGAGAAGCATTGGATAGCGATAAAGAACCTTCTCAAGTACCTGAGAAGGACTAAGGAGATGTTCTTTATTTACGGTAATGGGGACCTCCAGGTAGAGGCTTTTACCGACTCCGGCTTCCAAAGTGACAAAGATGATTCTAAATCCATTTCGGGTTTTGTGTTTGCCCTCAATGGAGGGGCGGTATGTTGGAAGAGTTCCAAACAGGATACCGTCGCAGACTCAACTATGGAGGCTGAGTATATAGCTGCTAGTGAAGCCGCAAAAGAGGCTGTCTGGATAAGGAAGTTCATCTCTGAACTTTAGGTGGTTCCGTCCATTGCCAATCCAATACCTTTGTATTGTGATAACAATGGGGCTGTAGCATTAGCGAAGGAACCAAGGTCCTATCAGAAATCCAGGCATATCTTAAGGCGGCTTCGCCTGATCAGGGAGATCATGGATCGTCGGGAGATCGAGATACGGAGAGTGGACACAAAAGACAACACGGCAGATCCATTCACCAAGGCCATCTCTCAAGTCCGGTTCGAGAGGCTGTTTGAGATGTTGGGCATGCGGTACGCCAGCAACTGGATCTAGTGCAGACAGTGGGTACTCATTGCGCCAATTATAGGCCATAGTGCAAATGGGAGATTGTTGGATATATATGCCCTAGAGGCCTTCATTGTATAGGATGCTAGGGATATGTATGTACATGAAAATCTTGCTTAATATGATAGTACGCTATTTGGTTTGTATTTATCTTAACATATGATATATTTTGCGTAGTATTCATATATATATACATGTTGATAAAGCCCATAGGGTGTTTGCCTGACTACCGGCGTTGTGATGGCAGTCATACTTGTGGGAGCTGGATAGTCAATAGGCACATCCTTAGAAGTCCCTGGTTGCAGGAGTATCGAGACTGGGCATCGATACTCCAGAGTAGACTAGTGTATACATATCTAGACCCTGAGGAGGGGCGATGGATTGGTCCCGCAGCCTGGTTGGAAGAATTAAAGTTAACCGCAATCAAGACGGTGTCGCTATGCAGCTAGCCAGTTGAGCACGGGTCGATCCACAGGGAGATGGTTGTATGTCCTTTCTTGTTTTAGACGAGTCAATAAAGAATTTGCGTATGTTTGTTCGAGACTATCCTATGTGTAATATTTGCAAGTATAAAGTTGTTAAGAAAAAGATACGAAATTGTAAGCTAAAGAAATTCGTACTCAAAACCTTTGAGCCGAGTCTTGACCAATTGAAGCTAAGCAATCGGCAACAACGTGGATTAGGGGATTTAAGCGCGGTATTCGTGGAATACGGCTTATTCACCCTTTTCCTTCCATTCTTGTCTCTTGCTTTCGCCTCCGGCCAAACCGAACGCAACCGGTCGCGGTTAGGAATCACCGTTACCTTGTTAGGGTAGGGTGCCTAACGGAGCGCTTGCGTATGGTTTGGGCGGAGTTCAATGGAAAATAACGGGAAAAGGAAATGAGAAAGAAGATATTAACTTACAATACCGTATTTCATCTTAACAACTATAATTACAACCATTCACAAAATGAACAAAAGAGAGCAAAAGAAAAGAACAAAGAAAAGAAAAGATTACAAGTAATTAAGTGCATGAATTAAATTGCAAGAAAGTAAAGCAAGATAATAATAAGCAAGTAATAAAAAGCGATAAAAAGAACAAGAAACTAGAACTCAAGACAAGCATGTGATCAATAGCCAACCCTTAAACTTGCAAGCTCAATCAAGAGGTTGCAAGATCAAGGGAAGGGTAGAGAACGCATGTGAAATGAAGCGCTAATTCCATAAGAAAATACGACCCTTGAGATCAATAACTAACCCTTAACCATTCAAGATCAATGAAGAGGTTGAATGATCAAGAGAAAGCAAGAATCTCAAGGGGAAGAAGAAACAAAAGAGAATGATACAAAAAGCCCTCATCTTCATTGATCTCCCACTCAAAAAGCTCTCACTACAATTTTCATGGAAAAAGAATGAAGAAGAAGAAGAAAAAGACTAAATCCTAAAAAGAAAGAAGAACAAAGAATGACCCTTGGCTTAGCTCAATTCTGGAGTATTTATAGGCAGAGGGTTGAAGACCTAGGGCAACATTCAGAACCTATGGGAAGTTACAAAAAAGCCCCTAAAAGATGACACAGTGAGGAGACAGAACGGCTGCGGATCCGCGGCCTAGACCCCCTATTGGCCGCGGATCCACGGCCGTATGGTGGAGTTGGGTGATGGCATTTTGTCGTGTTCCCTGGTTTGTTGTCCTCTTCAGTGTGGTATACGACTTTTCTCAGAAACTCTTCACAATTATTCCAGAATTTTAGTAGAACAACAATGCGATGTGATGTGGATCTTTTGCCATGATTTCCTCGAGCTCCGCATAGATTTCTTGGATCTTGTGTTGACCTAGAGCTTTGTGCATGACATGACAATCGATTTGCCATCTTGTCCCTTAAACTGGTATGTGGCAACACACGGATAGAGAGCGGAGACCCGTGTTTTATCAGTTGTTGGCAGTAATCCGGAATTTGTCGTACTTTTCATGGATTTCACTGTTCAGAGCCGAGAACCTGTATTCTGCAAATATGTAGCAAACACTGATCAAAAGTACCTACCTATAAACACACGAGCGTAAGAATGGGTGGTATAAAATGCAATATTCTGGTATGAACAAATACCCCCAAACTTAACTTTTGCTCGTCCCGAGCAAAACCAATTATTCACAAAAAATAAAATCCTAACCGCACTTTCGCAGGGAACGCGATTGCACTGAGCGCGTGCAACAAGCCGTTAAACCTCTAGGTGTCCCTAGTAGGAGGAGTGTTGTCTCCTGAGGGTTTTCAGCGGATTACACCCACAAAATCCCGTCAAGCTAGTGTCATAAGTTAACATTGATTCTACTCCTACAGTTTAGTATGTACGTTAGAAACTCTATCATCCTAAGTTAGAAATATCCAACCCTTATTTTTCACACCTCCTATCTATTTAACCTTGGTTCATATACGTTCCAAAAAAAGTTTAGAAAGATGTTGGTTCTCCTGAGTTTTCCTTCTAAAGTGCGGCCTCAAATCAGGGATTTTTATCAACTTTACAGAAAACACAAGTCTTATTCTTTATTTCTATCTTTTATTCAAACATCGATTGTATACCCCTACGTGTGTGTATATTTGCACCCCTACACTTGAGAATTCAATTCAAGCTATAATACCCTTGCCCTAATACCTAATACTACTTCTTTTCATTAAGGATGGACGGATTTGGTCACACACTTTTCATGCGACTATTAATGCTTCTTGAGGCACTAACGACCGATTACTGAATGTGTGAACTTTAAAGCGTAAATAGCAGTTTCCAGGTCTTGACTTTATTCTATTTTTCTTTTTCTTTTTCTTTTTCTTTTTCTTTTTCAAGACCGAATATATTTTTCAACATGCTCTTTTGGTGTTTAGCTTTAAATACCGTTTTTTCTTTCATACTAGGCTTTCAGGCAAGAGTATTTCAAGGTATCCTCTACTATCCCAAGTTTCAAGGTGCGTGTAAGTGCAGTTTGTAGGGTATATACTTTCTAAATTTGAACTCGAGAAAAGAAACTGTTTTTCAGACTTATCCTTCAGTAAAGCATCAATACTTTCCCTTCATCTTGACTTAACTCAAGAACCGAACTCAAGATTACCTGTTTCTCAAAAAAACTGTAAGGACGTATACTTACCAAAGTTAGACAAAATGAGGGTTATTTTTAGGGTTTTCAATCCCTAAGCCTAGAATTTAGTTATTTCTATCATATCAACTAAACTTTCGGAATAAAGATCTAAGTTACCCTATTAGCTAACTTGACGACAAAGTTTTTATATTTTGGAAAATTTTCGATTTTTATGGGTTTTTAATACGGTATGCAAATGCAAAATATACAAATGAATGCGAAGGAAGAAAGCTTACCGAGCACACCCCCAAACTTAAACTTGACAGTGCCCTCACTGTCAGGCTATACCAAGAGGGTCAAAATTGTCGGCGCTCCCTAGAAACAAATTATATACAAAACAAAAAGGAAAACAAAAAATATATACAAAAAAGGAGTCCCCCCCAAACTTAAGTAAAACAGTGTTTCCACTGTTAAGCGTTGAAATTCAGGATTAGGGGGGAAAGAGAACAGTATCAAACTATACAAGGCCTTACACAGGCCAAAAGTTAACACCAACCATTCAAAGATTTTATCGCTATAATGTACCGGTTGGTGGAAGAAGGCGTAGAGAAAAGAGATGGAGAATACGCGAGACCATATGCGAAGAGAAGCGGGATATAGTCTCGGTATAGAATGGCGGAAGGGAAAAAGAAGTGGAATACGAACTTGAGGGTGCAAATGGAGTAAATAGATTAGCACAATTTTGATGACCGATGTGTGAAAATCGATTGTGCTAATATATTTATCCGTCGAGAAATGGGGTCAAATCCCTCAAGATTCGTGAGAAACCATGGGTACGCCGAACTTGGTAAACCAGACATACGAAATGAAAGTGAGACGGTTTCTTGCATGGTCGGAACGATGGAAAGGGTGGGGGGAAGTGATTGAGGAAGGTTATCGGTTAAAGGTTCGGGAGAGTGTACACAGTCAGTGGAAGGGACAGGATGAATTAGAAAATCCGACTCATCAATTAAAACTGGTTCATCCTCAAAGCTATCCTCAAAATTCTCCTCAAAATTTAGCACATCCATGCATTTCTCTTCAAAATTCAGACGCATATGGGGTTCGGGAAAAACAGTGAATGACTCGGGATGATGAATTGGAGAGAAAAACTCTGCCAGATCTACAGGTTCATCATCCAAAATATTCCTGGCGTCAATATCCTTAATCAAGTGAAAGTCAATTTTCTCCGACATCTCATCAAAAGCATGGATTTCAATCAATTCAGGTTCTAAGATGGAGGTGGAGAGGTCAAAAGGATTGTTTGTGGTTTCACTTGGCAAGGTCCCTTCATAATCTGGCAAATCAAACCCTACAAAGTCGCACAACTCATTAAACATTCTATCTTCAATTGATAATGCAGTTGGGATACTTGATAGACTTTCAACACAGGAGTTGTGGGATTCAATTTGAAACGGGTAGGTTTGATTTGGA
Organism: Agapanthus africanus; assembly: GCA_030015575.1. Classification (NCBI taxonomy): domain Eukaryota; kingdom Viridiplantae; phylum Streptophyta; class Magnoliopsida; order Asparagales; family Amaryllidaceae; genus Agapanthus; species Agapanthus africanus. Next base: position 111,031,278 of record JASDDO010000018.1, read on the forward strand.
AGGGGGTACAGCTCACTCTCTCCACTCAAATTCACAGCCTGTCCGACCGCCTCTTCATACATTGGAAAATTTGGAGCTAGTTGAAAACTAGCTACCGGGTCACTAGGTTGTATGAGGGCGGCCATGGACGCATCCAAATCCATCATCTGTTGGTACGACGCTACCCTAAAGTCTTCCAAAGACTGTTCCAGACTAGACATGGGTTGGGAAGGGGTTTCAGTAAAAGATTCAAAGTTGTTTGGATACTGAAAACTCCCAAATGGCGGTTCTGAAGCAATGTCTAGGGAAGGTGAAAAAGTAGGGTAGGAATGGTAGGAATTGAATGGCTGGACAGGGGTAGGATCAACATTTGGATAAGAAGGTGAATGAAATTGTTGATCCCAAGAATTTGTAGTGGTGACAGGAGTGAAAGATCGGCTACGAGATTGTTCAATACGTTCTGCAATAGACATAGGTCTTGGAGTTGCAACATGACTCGAAGAAGGGGTATCAACGTAAGAAGGGGTGAATGTTTGAAATGGTTGATACGAAGTTGATTGCGGAGTCAAATTGTTTGTCCTAGACGCGTCTATCCGATCTCTCAATGAAATTTTTGGCATGGATGGATCGTTCGAAGTTCGGCCAAAGCAAGAACCGTAAGAAGTAATGTCTGGTTGGGGGTACCAAAGTTCGGCAAGAGTTTTTCGAGGTGGGGTACCCATGATATGAAGAGAGAGAAAGAAAGGTAGAGAAAAGGAGGGGGAAAAGGATGTGATATTTTATTTTTTTTATTTTATTTTTTTTATATATATTAACAGAAGAATGAAATATACAAAAAAAAGAATATGGACAAAAACAATTACGACACAAAAATACCACACACCTAATCGTTCTAGGGTTCACCTAGGTAAACTAGACCTGCTCCAGAAGTTGATTGTCGAAGTAAAACTGTGTCGAGAAACAGGCTCAAGATACACTGATCACGAGGCCAGGTAAGTGCAGAGATAAGGGGAGGTTTTCCAACGCTTTCGCGAAGTTCCTTAATTAAATAACCCTTTCTCTTTTGGCGGTTTCGCCGTTAACACTTTCCTAGACACCCCGTAAACAATATACCGTTAAGCGAGGTTCTAAACACAGTTGACTTCTCCTAGTGAGCGTGAAGTCCTTAAGGCTTAAAGTCTAATTTCTTTTAAAATTTGTGCGGGTAAACGTTATGCTCAAGTTCGTGATTTGTGGGCCACGGAAAAGGTGATGAAATCCTTTACCGTATGTTGTGGGGTTCGCTTGCCCTTAAGTCCGTATTAATGTATGCAATGCGCAATTCAATAAAAATTCTATAAAGAATCAAACAATCGTTTTTTAGTTTAAGCGCGGCACTGCAACAAATACGGGTTAGTCAATTTTTAGCGTTTGCTAGCGAACTTGCAAAGAATCCTGCAAAGAATAGTATATTGGATGCGTCGGATTTGAGAAGAAGGTGTTAGTAAAATACGTACCGTTAAGTTTTTGGGTTAGGAAACCCCCGTTGAATCAAATCCGGTAAGCTTGAAAAGTTCGCTTGCGCGGGTCAAACTACTCGGATCTTTGGCACTGTACTTTGCAATCACCTTAGCCTTGAATGTACACTTTGCTCCCCACAATCGCAGTTTGCAAATCTGCAAAAATCTGCACTCTTGCCCACAAAAATGATCAAAAAAAAACAAAAAGAATATTTTTTTTTATTATAAATATATACAAAAAGAATATTAACCCGAATAACGAGAAAGAAAATACGCTACCGTATCCCCGGCAACGGCGCCATTTGGTTGGAAGAATTAAAGTTAACAGCAATCAAGACGGTGTCGCTATGCAGCTAGCAGGTTGAGCACGGGTCGATCCACAGGGAGATGGTTGTATGTCCTTTCTTGTTTTAGACGAGTCAATAAAGAATTTGCGTATGTTTGTTCGAGACTATCCTATGTGTAATATTTGCAAGTATAAAGTTGTTAAGAAAAAGATACGAAATTGTAAGCTAAAGAAATTCGTACTCAAAACCTTTGAGCCGAGTCTTGACCAATTGAAGCTAAGCAATCGGCAACAACGTGGATTAGGGGATTTAAGCGCGGTATTCGTGGAATACGGCTTATTCACCCTTGTCCTTCCGTTCTTGTCTCTTGCTTTCGCCTCCGGCCAAACCGAACGCAACCGGTCGCGGTTAGGAATCACCGTTACCTTGTTAGGGTAGGGTGCCTAACGGAGCGCTTGCGTATGGTTTGGGCGGAGTTCAATGGAAAATAACGGGAAAAGGAAATGAGAAAGAAGATATTAACTTACAATACCGTATTTCATCTTAACAACTATAATTACAACCATTCACAAAATGAACAAAAGAGAGCAAAAGAAAAGAACAAAGAAAAGAAAAGATTACAAGTAATTAAGTGCATGAATTAAATTGCAAGAAAGTAAAGCAAGATAATAATAAGCAAGTAATAAAAAGCGATAAAAAGAACAAGAAACTAGAACTCAAGACAAGCATGTGATCAATAGCCAACCCTTAAACTTGCAAGCTCAATCAAGAGGTTGCAAGATCAAGGGAAGGGTAGAGAACGCATGTGAAATGAAGCGCTAATTCCATAAGAAAATACGACCCTTGAGATCAATAACTAACCCTTAACCATTCAAGCTCAATGAAGAGGTTGAATGATCAAGAGAAAGCAAGAATCTCAAGGGGAAGAAGAAACAAAAGAGAATGATACAAAAAGCCCTCATCTTCATTGATCTCCCACTCAAAAAGCTCTCACTACAATTTTCATGGAAAAAGAATGAAGAAGAAGAAGAAAAAGACTAAATCCTAAAAAGAAAGAAGAACAAAGAATGACCCTTGGCTTAGCTCAATTCTGGAGTATTTATAGGCAGAGGGTTGAAGACCTAGGGCAACATTCAGAACCTATGGGAAGTTACAAAAAAGCCCCTAAAAGATGACACAGTGAGGAGACAGAACGGCCGCGGATCCGCGACCTAGACCCCCTATTGGCCGCGGATCCGCGGCCGTATGGTGGAGTTGGGTCATGGCATTTTGTCGTGTTCCCTGGTTTGTTGTCCTCTTCAGTGTGGTATATGACTTTTCTCAGAAACTCTTCACAATTATTCCAGAATTTTAGTAGAACAACAATGCGATGTGATGTGGATCTTTTGCCATGATTTCCTCGAGCTCCGCGTAGATTTCTTGGATCTTGTGTTGACCTAGAGCTTTGTGCATGACATGACAATCGATTTGCCATCTTGTCCTTTAAACTGGTATGTGGCAACACACGGATAGAGAGCGGAAATCCATGTTTTATCAGTTGTTGGCAGTAATCCGGAATTTGTCGTACTTTTCATGGATTTCACTGTTCAGAGCCGAGAACCTGTATTCTGCAAATATGTAGCAAACACTGATCAAAAGTACCTACCTATAAACACACGAGCGTAAGAATGGGTGGTATAAAATGCAATATTCTGGTATGAACACAGCCATTGGTGGAGTGCACCAAAGATTGTATACAAATGCTCACTGGGTGTGAGTACACCGGACAGGACTCGCCGAGAACTGACTGGATGGTATTTACACCTAACGTCAGATAGCGGTTCTCAGGTGACATGTGTGCAGATAGTCCGTTGACTTAAGGTCGTCATTTGTCTCGTATGAGTTCCCACTGTGCTTTGATTACTACCCTACCACGGTTCAAAGGAGTCGTGCAAACAGGTTTTAGTTGGGCACAGTCCCGAGCCATGTGGAGGCAGTGAGTGACTGTTAGGGATTCGTCTCTCCCGGTATAGGGAGTTGATATCGCACGGTGATCGGTTGGTCATTACCATAAATCCCTGGCCAGGGCTGATTGAGAATTACTGATAGACTGATCAGTAGATTCTCGGATGGTAATTGAGCCATGCCGACACGACTTGTACGGTTATTAGGGGTCTGATGTTTACCACCTCCCTAGACCATACATGCGATACTCTTAGACAAACAGACCGGACTGCACAGATATTGTCACGGACAGGCTCAGTAGGAGTTCGGATGGGTTTCCTCATCGGCCTTCTTATCGACATCTACCTGGGGACCGTTACGTACAGCTAGTGCCGCTTGCGGACTGTGGTTAAACCCACTACCAGCGTAGTAGTCATGTCTTTAGAGTCCCACACAGAGTTTTCCCAACTCCAGGCGAAACTATATAGAGGTCGTACGGTTTTACGAAAAGGGTTCGGACGAATACGTGTTTTAACGCACGTACGACATTCGGACAGTTTTTACTAGACGGCTTTGGTTTAAGCCAGATTCTAGTATTAGGTTATTGGATTTATACAGTCTAAAGTTTTTCCGTGTTTTCACGGATGGGAGGGGCGTTCTCGTAATTTCCGGGAAGCTTCTAGAAGCATGGTGACTTGAGGGTTTAGGTGGCATTGTCATTAGATGATATTGTGACTCATAATGTGCGATTCATTATATCATTAATGCATTATTAAATGCTTAATGACTCACATAGTGAATCACTCATAATGCATTAATGTAGCATGATGAATAATCTCATTTTATTCATTTATTGATTTATTCATTATGCTTCATATATCAAGTGAGAAACAATTTCATTTTCATTATTCTAGTTCACCTTCTCTCTCATCATGCTCACTCTCTCTTCAAGCTCTAATCCTACCACTCATGAGTTGAGAACAAGGATTAGAATAGACTAAACATTCCATAACCTAACTCTATATGATCTAAATTCCTTTGATTAGCAACTAGAGAAACTTAGTTACCTCAAGTTAGAAGGTGAAGCTTGGATTAGGGTTCTCGGGTGGATTATCTATCACTTAGAGGAGGCCGAGGAAGACGTAGAGATCGTAAAGAAGAAGGACACGATTCACTAGGTGTAATTTCTTTTCATAGTAGCTAAGAACTTCTATGGTTGTTGTTAATTATCGTTTAGCAAAGATCTTCGGTTAGTCGATGTATGCTTATAGAACAAGATCGTTTTTCATATTTCCGCCTCCCCGCAACTCGTGGGGTGTTGCACATCGACTTACACCCGGTGCCTACGGGAAGGCGGAATAGGTAAAAAACGGTTTTTTAACATAAGGTAACATGGACTAGAAATGGAGGATCTTTGCTAAACAAAAACTAACAAATTAACTACAAGTTTAGCTACTCGGTTAGAAGGTTATACCTAGGTCTTGAACTCCTTCTCTTCTTGCTCCTTGGAGTGGTGTGAACGGCTCCTCCTCGTCGTCTTCTCTTTGCCGAAGAAAGATCCACCCGAAGGCCTCTACCTTGAGCTCATACCTCAACCAAGAGGTAACTAAAGTGCTTGGCTTGCTAAACCTAGAACCCTAGAATGAGTAGAGTGATGTCTTGATCTTTTTATCTCAAGAGCTCATGGTTCTCAACACATGAGAGATGAGAGCTTTGAGAGAAAGAGGAAGAGCTCAAAAACATGAGAGAGAAAGAGCAAGAGAGAATGAGGATCTTTTTACAACCATACTCTCATATGAGAGAATTATGAAATAATAATAATTAAAAGAAATTGTGATGGTTAGTTTGGAAAGACCATGATCATTTCACATTAAATGAAATTTGCAAGAATCAAGAAGCATCTTTCATATGAAATGATGATGGTCAAAATGTCAACAAAGGTCAACCGGTTAACCAAAGTCAAAAGGTCAACATAAGTCAAATGGTCAACCTAACTGTCACGCCCCGCTTCCCAATATACGGTGAAGGGGACGCGACGAGGCCCGTTACGTATATACTCAGAAGTACATACGCTAAGCGTATCTAAGCAATATAAAATAAATACACAAGAGACAAGATATAAAAGGAATAGCAAGTTTTATTTATTAACATTCTTTTGTACAATGCATGAAACGGAAATACAACTGAAATAAAAAGATGCCTAAACAGTGACATAACAGGAAATGAAAATACTGAATAGAACAAGGTACAATATCTAGAGCTCGGGGTCTTCGGCAAACTGCTCCAAGTCTGCTGCAGATGGCTCGATCTCTGCTGGGTCCAAATCACCTGACGACATTCAAAGAAGAAAGAAATAGAATGTCGTCAGCGAACAGGTCGCTCGGTAAGTCCCAAAGGTGAGAGGATAGTAGAAAAGACAGAATAAGAAGATATCTTTTAAAGTTGTATACTATTGTTGTAATGTTGTGTTAACGCTGTTGTTTGTAGCTTGGTACAGAAGGATGCCAGTGTATACGAGGGGGTTCTCTATATGCTAGAGACCAGGGCAAACGGAATGTACAAGGAACCGTTAAGCCACGGTACAACGGCAACGGAATATAGGTTAGGTGTCTTAATCTGACCACCTCGTGCCACCTTTAGCACCTTCCGTACCAATTTACCCCTTAAACCCCGCGATATCTTATTTGTATTGTTATCTTGTAAATTGTATCGATTATGGATTGAATGCCGACTGACCGAAACCATGATATCAGGAAACGATTGTAACCGTAGAGTCGGGTAAATGGAATACTGGGAATCATGTAAAAGGAATATATATCCATGGTTCGGTTCAGTCAAGTTGTATAAATTAATAATTGTATTCATGGATTCATATGTTCATATTGAATTGGAATCTTGTAGATTATAGATTGACTTGAATCATATTCAAGTCAGATTAATTAGACTCAAACCCGAGTCAGACAATCAGAAACGTGAATCGGGGTCTTATAATTGCTAGGGTCCTTAGGGTAATTTATAAAACTTGAGGGGGTTTTATCTAAAAATACTCTTATATAGTTTTCAAAATACACCCCAAGTATTTATTAATCGTCTTTAGAGTTGTAATGAATGTAGATTTTATATTGTGATATTTCTAGTGGAAATATCCTATTTTCATAATAAGTGGTATTTATTTGGAATATTGGAATTGTATGGTATTTTCATGTAAATTGGATGTTTTTCTTGAATTGTGGAATTGTGGAATATTATAAATATTAAAAATAGATATTTTGATATTAAATACATATATATTTATTTATTAAAAATATAAGTTTTATTTATAATAAAAATCACATTTTCTAAAGAAAAATGTATTAAAATCTTTCGAGACCGTATGCTCCGTGAGGAGGTCTGCATCTCGCTCTACTAAGCCCGTGGATGTGCGATAATCCGCACCATACCGGACGGGTTCCCCAAAATGGGTTGTAGAGGCAATTTACGCAAAAGAAATAATACATAATTCTAAATGTTCAAACATATAGTGTTTATATAAAACTGTAATTCATTATGCATATACTATAAAATTAAAATACACTACCCTGGAACATAGATAAAATTGCAGTAGTTTTTGTCTATACATTAGATAAGAACATCAAAATAATCAACACTTATGTAATATCTAATATCTTATCATATGATATACATAAGTTAATGTATTGATCTAGAATTTAAAAATGCTATAAAAATACAGCATCGTAAATGTATAAGTCAAAATTTATAAGATAGGAGCAGATAATACTGTTTAAAGTGAACTACTATTATAGAAACATGTCAACTAAAATACTATTCACAAACGATATGACATTGTTTATTTATAAACTTATTCATGATTGAAATAATATAAATAAATCATGCCCAAATATCTTGTAATGAACATGGATACATTGCTTGTATAATACTATTACTTATAATAAATGTATGATAAGATGTGCAGCTAACAGATTTTATAACGATACACATTCAGGATTACACAGTATAAAGTTTTTAGGCAGCATTATTAACGTGGATTCATGTAATTAATTATAAGAGGATCAGTGTTGTATCAAAAGTTCCTTAAACGAGCAAAACATTAGCCATTGTTGTGATTCAAATGCTGGTCATGTAAATTAATTCAATTTAGTATTTCACATACCAATTTACAGATTACGATGAGCCAGATCAACGGTTTGGTGGAATCGTTAAAAAAAGTCAAAGAGGGAGAGAAACGGAGGAAGGAAAGGGCTTACTCGCAGTTAGGACAAGAGAACGATGGGAAATCCCATTGCGGCATTTCATCGAACACTTCCGGCGCAAAACTGAAACTTCGACGGAACGAAGATCCGGAGGCATGTATATTATCGTGGCACTCACGCAGACTTGGGATTCGCCCTAAAGCCTCGGTTAATAGTCTGGAACGCGCCAAGAAAGAGATTGAAAATCAATGGTGTGTTGCTCGTTTGATGTTGCGGCTGCTGTAGTTGCTGCTGGTGATGACGGGGTCGGGTCGGTGGTGATGATGAGGTTGCTCGGCCTAAGAAGGTGGTCGGCCGAGACAACAGGGGTTGGGTATTGGGTTTGCATGGTTCTCATTTTCATTTAAATGAAAGAAGAAGAAAAAGTGTATTATGAATGTGTGCATATAAGTATATTTAGAGAGAGGAAGGGTGATACATATAAAATAATAGAGAGTAGAGAGAGATGTGGGTGATGGAGAGGGAGATGAAGAGAGTGGGGTTACGGGTGAGAGGGATTGAAGGAGTAGTGGGGGTTAATTGAGAGGGAATGAATTGTAGGTTAATGCATGGGAAGTGAACAGTCTAAAAAAAATGAAAGAAAAAGAAAGGAGAGAAGGAATAATTTAGGAGGAGTACTAATGGGCTGCAGGAAAAAATTAGTTTTGGGCTTGGGTTTTGGTAAAAAGGAAATGGGTTTGGATTTATTGGGCTGGCTAAAGGAAAAATAGAATTATAAAAGAGAATAAGAAAGGGTTAATGAATTTGGTTTTAAAATAAATGGGTGTGGGTTTTTGTTTTGGGCTAAAGAATTTGGGTATTGGAAAAATAATAGGATATGAAAATAGTTGAAGTGATTAAATAAATAATATATTTGTTAGAAAACAAAATATAACATAATATATTTGATAGAAAATGGATAATATGGAAAATACCGAAAACAATTAAATACCGCATTTTTTATAAAGAAGGTATATGAATTTTGGGGTCGCTACATTCTACCCTCCTTAAAAATAATTTCATTCTCGAAATTACTCTTAAGAAGTATATCGCAACAATGTAGTAGAAAAGCGAGGACGATATCTTCTTCGAGCTCCGTCGATCGATGCTTTGACTAGCTGAGCTAAGATAGCTACGAGATAAAAGTAGAAGGGTGAATTGGAGATACGGATTTAGAAGTCAAGAGGTTATAGAATTCGAAAGTGAAGTTCAAGTTAGATTCAAAGAATTCGATTAAGATTCAAAAGAATATGAAATATAAAGAATGTTTTAATTGCTGGTTCTTGTGTTATATTGCTTAGGTTGTTCACGCAGAACAGAACTGCATGATAGGGTTTCATACAGCTCTGACCTGCATGGGCCACCAACAAAACCTGTCACGCCCCGCTTCCTAATATACGGTGAAGGGGACGCGACGAGGCCCGCTACATATATACTCAGAAGTACATACGCTAAGCGTATCTAAGCAATATAAAATAAATACACAAGAGACAAGATATAAAAGGAACAGCAACTTTTATTTTTTAATATTCTTTTGTACAATGCATGCAAAGGAAATACAACTGAAATAAAAAAATACCTAAACAGTGGCATAACAGGAAATGAAAATACTGAATAGAACAAGGTACAATATCTAGAGCTCGGGGTCTTCGGCAAACTGCTCCAAGTCTGCTGCAGATGGCTCGATCTCTGTTGAGTCCAAATCACCTGACGACATTCAAAGAAGAAAGAAATAGAATGTCGTCAGCGAACAGGTCGCTCGGTAAGTCCCAAACGTGAGAGGAAAGTAGAAAAGGCAGAATAAGAAGATATCTTTTAAAGTTGTATACTATTGTTGTAATGTTGTGTTAACGCTGTTGTTTGTAGCTTGGTATAGAAGGATGCCAGTGTATACGAGGGGGGTCTCTATATGCTAGAGACCAGGGCAAACGGAATGTACAAGAAACCGTTAAGCCACGGTACAACAGCAACGGAATATAGGTTAGGTGTCTTAATCTGACCACCTCGTGCCACCTTTAACACCTTCTGTACCAATCTACCCCTTAAACCCCGCGATATCTTATTTGTATTGTTATCTTGTAAATTGTATCGATTGTAGATTGAATGACTGACTGACCGAAACCATGATATCAGGAAACGGTTGTAACCGTAGAGTCAGGTAAATGGAATACTGGGAATCATGTAAAAGGAATATATATCCATGGTTCGGTTCAGTCAAGTTGTATAAATTAATAATTGTATTCATGGATTCATGTGTTCATATTGAATTGGAATCTTGTAGATTATAGATTGACTTGAATCATATTCAAGTCAGATTAATCAGACTCAAACCCGAGTCAGACAATCAGAAACGTGAATCGGGGTCTTATAATTGCTAGGGTCCTTAGCGTAATTCATAAAACTTGAGGGGGTTTTATGTAAAAATACTCTTATATAGTTTTCAAAATACACCCCAAGTATTTATTAATCTTCTTTAGAGTTGTAATGAATGTAGATTTTATATTGTGATATTTCTAGTAGAAATATCCTATTTTCATAATAAGTGGTATTTATTTGGAATATTGGAATTGTATGGTATTTTCATGTAAATTGGATGTTTTTCTTGAATTGTGGAATTGTGGAATATTATAAATATTAAAAATAGATATTTTGATATTAAATACATATATATTTATTTATTAAAAATATAAGTTTTATTTATAATAAAAATCACATTTTCTAAAGAAAAATGTATTAAAATCTTTCGAGATTGTATGCTCCGTGAGGAGGTCTGCATCTCGCTCTACTAGGCCCGTGGATGTGCAATAATCCGCACCATACCGGACGGGTTCCCCAAAATGGGTTGTAGAGGCAATTTACGCAAAAGAAATAATACATAATTCTAAATGTTCAAACATATAGTGTTTATATAAAACTGTAATTCATTATGCATATACTATAAAATTAAAATACACTACCCTGGAACATAGATAAAATTGCAGTAGTTTTTGTCTATACATTAGATAAGAACATCAAAATAATCAACACTTATGTAATATCTAATATCTTATCATATGATATACATAAGTTAATGTATTGATCTAGAATTTAAAAATGCTATAAAAATACAGCATCGTAAATGTATAAGTCAAAATTTATAAGACATGAGCAGATAATACTGTTTAAAGTGAACTACTATTATAGAAAATGTCAACAAAAATACTATTCACAAACGATATGACATTGTTTATTTATAAACTTATTCATGATTGAAATAATATAAATAAATCATGCCCAAATATCTTGTAATGAACATGGATACATTGCTTGTATAATACTAATACTTATAATAAATGTATGATAAGATGTGCAGCTAACAGATTTTATGACGATACACATTCAGGATTACACAGTATAAAGTTTTTAGGCAGCATTATTAACGTGGATTCATGTAATTAATTATAAGAGGATCAGTGCTGTATCAAAAGTTCCTTAAAAGAGCAAAACATTAGTCATTGTTGTGATTCAAATGCTGGTCATGTAAATTAATTCAATTTAGTATTTCACATACCAATTTACAGATTACGATGAGCCAGATCAACGGTTTGGTGGAATCGTTAAAAGAAGTCAAAGAGGGAGTGAAACGGAGGACGGAAAGGACTTACTCACGGTTAGGACAAGAGAACGATGGGAAATCCCATTGCGGCATTTCATCGAACACTTCCGGCGCAAAACTGAAACTTCGACGGAACGAAGATCCGGAGGCATGTATTTTATCGTGGCACTCATGCGGACTTGGGATTCGCCCTGAAGCCTCGGTTAATAGTCTGGAACGCGCCGAGAAAGAGATTGAAAATCGATGGTGTGTTGCTCGTTTGATGTTGCGGCTGCTGTAGTTTCTGCTGGTGATGACGGGGTCGGGTCGGTGGTGATGATGAGGTTGCTCGGCCAAAGAAGGTGGTCGGCCGAGACAACAGGGGTTGGGTATTAGGTTTGCATGGTTCTCATTTTCATTTAAATGAAAGAAGAAGAAAAAGTGTATTATGAATGTGTGCATATAAGTATATTTAGAGAGAGGAAGGGTGATACATATAAAGTAATAGAGAGTAGAGAGAGATGTGGGTGATGGAGAGGGAGATGACGAGTGTGGGGTTACGGGTGAGAGGGATTGAAGGAGTAGTGGGGGTTAAATGAGAGGGAATGAATTGTGGGTTAATGCATGGGAAGTGAACAGTCTAAAAAAAATGAAAGAAAAAGAAAGAAGGAGAGAAGGAATAATTTAGGAGGAGTATTAATGGGCAGCAGGGAAAAATTAGTTTTTGGCTTGGGTTTGGGTAAAAAGGAAATGGGTTTGGATTTATTGGGCTAGCTAAAGGAAAAATAGAATTATAAAAGAGAATTAGAAAGGGTTAATGAATTTGGTTTTAAAATAAATGGGTGTGGGTTTTTGTTTTGGGCTAAAGAATTTGGGTATTGGAAAAATAATAGGATATGAAAATAGTTGAAGTGATTAAATAAATAATATATTTGTTAGAGAACAAAATATAACATAATATATTTGATAGAAAATGGATAATATGGAAAATACCAAAAACAATTAAATACCGCATTTTTTTTAAAGAAGGTATAGGAATTTTGGGATCGCTACACTAACCATGGCACAATTATCTTTAATTAATATCATTAATCATATTTCTCATTCTCATTAGGGTTTGGAAAAAGTCAACGGTCAACAACCCTAATGAGAATCCTCTGCCTCTTTCAACTGTGCATACACACCCGCATCCGTGTTCTGAGGAACACGAATACAATGAGACAAAACCAATTCCAAAACAAATACTAGGATCTGGCTTAAACCAAAGCCCGCTAGTAATAATTGCCCGAACACCAAACATGCACAAGTGCGCGGATGTGAACGAACCCCGACGCAAAACCATGCGACCTCTACTCTGTTTTGACAAAAGGCGAATAACCCTCTGTGTGGGACTCTAAAGACTTGACTCTACGCTGGCAGTGGGTTTAACCACAGGCCGCAAGCGGTACTAGCTGTACGTAACGGTCTCCAGGTAGATGCCGATAAGAAGACTGATGAGGTGAACCCATCCGAACACCTACTGAGCCTGAATGTGACAATCTCTGCACAGTCCGGTCTGTTCGCCTAAGAGTATCGCATGGAGGGCCTAGGGGCGGTAAACGTCAGTCCCCTAATAGTGGTACAATTCAAGTCGGAGTGTAGCCCATAAGACCCTGAGATAACACTGGAAACGCTACCAGTATATCTCGCTTTCCCTGGCCAGGGACTTTGTGTAATGGCTCTCCTAGACACAGCGTGATATCAACCCCCAATACCGGGAGAGACGAATCCTATCTAACCGTCACTGCCTCCAAGTGCTTCGGGACTGCACCTAACTGCTACCTGTTTGCACGACTCATTTGAGCCGTGGTAGGATAGCAATCTAAGAACAGTGGGAACATACTCGAGGCGAAGTGACAGTGTCAAGTCAATGGACTAAACTGTACTCATGTCACCTAGGAACTGATAACTGACGATAGGTATGTTAGTTATGCGTATGCCCTAGAGGCCATTACTGTACATATGATGTATATTGTAATGGATGCTTGGACATATATAGGGAGGACTTTCTTGCTCGACATGATAGTATGCTATCTGGTTGTACTTTATCTTAACATGTACTCTGATTGTCTCTATGTTACATGTTGATAAAGCCCTTAGGATGAGTACTTGACTACCAGGACTATGATGCGAATCATACTACTGGGGACAGTGTTGTCGCCAAGTACATCCTTCAAATGTTCCTAGTCGTGGATGTATCGAGACGGGGCATCAATATACCAGAGTAGATTAGCATATGCGCTTCTTGACCCATATGATGGACGATGGATGATCCCATATCCATTGGTGTTTGACATCAGAGAAGGTATACGGGTGCTCAGTGGAGACTGGGTACACTGGACGGACTCGCCGAGAACTCCCAGATGGTATTATACCTCACGTCAGATGGCAGTTCTCTGGTGACACTGTACAGAGTAGTCTGTAGACCCGAGATCGTCATAGAGTCTTGTATGATTCCCACTGTGCTTTGATTTCCATCATACCACGTCCAAGAGGGCGTGCAAAAAGGTGTCTTTTGGGTACAGTCCCGAATCACATGGAGGCAATGAGCGATAGGAGGGGATTCGTCTCTCCCGGTATAGGGAGTTGATGTTGCGATGTGTTCGATTGGCTATAACTGGAAATCCCTGGCCAGGGTTGCTGAGATTTACTGGTAAAAGTTATCGGTAGTTTCTCGAACTGTTATGGACCTCATATCGACATGACTTATCAAGCTACTGGGATATGACGTTTACCACCCCTAGGCGAGAGATGCGACATATCAGACGAAGAGACCGGACTGTACGAGAGTGTTACTGACTAGATTCGCAGGAGAAAGTGCAGGCTTGCTTGTTGATCTTCTGATCGCTCAATACCTGGGTGGCTGTTACGTTTAGCTGACTGCTTGCAGCTTGTGGGTGTTTTATATGATCATCACCTACTGCCGGCGTATTGACGATTCTTTAGAGTCCTACACAGAGGTTTCTTGGCTCAGGAAAAACGGAGTAGGAGCACATATATGATATGTGCGGGACCGAGAACAATACGAGTATGTGATACCGTATTAGATTCTCGCGATATGAGATATCGGCCGGGTATATGAGATATAGCCGGGTCATCGGATCAAGTGTTGATTCGATGAACTGATACAGATTATATTAGTCGGTTATTTATGAAATAGCCGGATTATCGGATCAAGTGTTGATTCGATAATTTAATGTATAATTATATATTTGATATATTAAATTACATTAACTGATATAAGCTCACTAAAAGATTCTTTTTCTCACTCGAGTAATACATTGATATATATATGCGATATATGTTAATTGTATTATTTTATTTTGTTACAATAAATATTGTATATGTGATATATAATATTGTAACATGTTAGGGTTATTAATGCAACATATTTAGTGGAGATTAAACGAGGTTAGGGTTTGATTTGGGTTAAACTTTTCTAGAAGCTCCTAGAAGCTTTTATTTTGTTTCTTGCAAAGATATTTAGTTTAGATATTTTGCAAGATATTCTTTAACCCAACCCAAACCCTTAACCCTAGTAAACTCTCTACAATAGTTAAGTCTTCTCACTTGAACCATGGTTGCATTTCTAACCTCACACCACTTTTCATTATTCATCACAAAAGGATTACTATTCTTCTTCTTCTTCCTTGAGCTTTGAAAAAGCTTTCTAGGTTTTCATTTTGTGATGAATTAGAGTGAGAATTTGATAATAAATGAGAGCTAAAATCCTACTTCATCATCCTAATCTATCCTAGCCATTTAGATTAGAGTGTCCACTTCATTTACTGAGTGAGAGCTTATGTTAAAGAAACTTCAAGGTAGATCATCTTAGTTATCGAAGATCGGAAGCATGCTTGCATCTTTCTCTTCGTGGAGATTTTCGAGAGTCCGGATACTCGATGATCGCAGCGAAGGGACCTCAACACGAAGCTTTAGAAGTGAAGGACCAGACTACAAAGGTTGTAATCCCAAACTCTTAGTGTTAAAGTGTTTAACATGCTTTGTTTCGCCTAATCTCTAATTTAAAGATCTTGGTTAGGGTTGTTCGGCACGTCTAAATTTTAAATCGGGCATGGTTGATGCCTTATAGTCCCTTATGAGAGTGCCTAGTAACCCTGCAGTGGTATCAGAGCCATACTAGAGCTTTAGGCGAAGTCTGGGCAAAGTTTAAATTCCGATCGAACCCCGAAACCCCGACACGAACCCCTTCTCTGGAAATTTTTCAAAATTTGACATTTTTCATATTAAAAATACTCAAAAAAATCAGCAGGGAATTATAAGAATTTTTGTGAAAAACGAGCCCATAATTCCTTCAATGCGCTGCAGAACCGCGGCAATACCCCTGCTTGCGCAGCGGTTCCGCGGCCGTACAGTGCAATTAGGGTTTATTTTTTCACAGTAACTTCCATACCAATTTCCTGATGCTTCTGGGATTTTTTAATTATACTCAAGTGTTTAGTTTTCTGGGATGAATTGGGGACTCGTTGATTCGATCGGATAATTTAACTTCGTTTAAGTTTTTCCGGGTAATTTTTAGAACGTGTTAAAAAGTTCGAACGGATATCAATAACTCACTTTTTCCCCTGTTGGAAATTTTTTCAAAAGTTGGATTTTTCCGTAGTTTAAGAACGTTCTAAGTCGTGCAAGTAACGCGGTGGACCCTCTAGAAGAACACAAAGCTTAACTCGATTATTTGACCGTCTTGAACTGCCTCTAAACCTTAGGGTTTAGGACAGTACGGCGTTGCTACATGTGAAGCGTTGGCTTGACCCTTCTACGGCTGGACCATTGGTACTGTGGCATGTGATGGATATTTTTTGAACTCCGCTCAAGTGTTGAGCTATTTGTGAAATCTTGGGTGTTTGATTATTCGATCGGAAAGTTTAACACTGTCCTTTTATCTGGAATGTGATACAATATTTGGAATCCATAAGTAGTTATGAGATAACTAATTTGAATGTTATAAATCTAGCAGTTCAGTCTCATTTGATCGGTTGCCACGGGATTTTGATGTGATCAAAAGTCCGTCGCAATCACATAGCGTACGCGGATACTCACCGGGTAAACTTAACAGACAGCCACGCCCCATAGCCCCGACCAAGTGACTGTAGGAGAACCCCGTCGCCAAAAGCATCCGTTCGGGTGCTCGCGGCAGCGGTGTTCCGCCTTAGTGCACTTCGTTGACGGCATCGGGGGTGCGGCCGTCTGCTAAAGTTTGCGACGAGCATACGATTAGGATGTCGGGAATCTTGTTGAATTGCCAGACTTGATATTGAAAAGAGTTTTTGATAATAAGACTAAAATGTGGGGTTTATAATTGTTAGGCATGCGATGTTTAAGGAATTCATTTGGTTAGGCATGAGATGTCTAAGGAGGTTGCGGATTCCAACTGTTGTAGTTTTACACTTTCTTTTCTGTGACCGTAAGCGTAGTATGTGGTGTATCGCCGGTTTCGTTGCTATACATCAACGACAATCGGGATACGCATACTTGCTTACGTTGATGATATGGGATATTATGTGTTGCTGTGATATGTTATATTGGATCGTCGCTTTCTGAATAGCCGGGGGTTTTATGTGAGATGAGAGTTTTTTCTTTTTCATTCATGTAAAATTCATTTGTATGTAATATTCTTTTATTGGGGCACTTCCGGGCTGAGGATGATGTCACCATTGTATATTATTTACTTTTCCGCATTAGGTAGACCTAAGGCGGGGAGCACAAGTAACCGGGTTCTAGGGTCCAGTGGGAGACCATCTCGAGGAGTCGAGACCGGGTCTCCTAACCCTAGAATTGGCAGTGTTGCTTGCCGCTCTCGTAGAGGTCTAGGGATGTGGGTTTGGCTATTCATCGCGACCGTGGAATCCGTGTTTTATACAGGCTCGTATTTAAAACATGGACCACCTAGTATATCCAATATTTCATATATGTTTCTTCTACTGCAATGTTCTATGATGAGATCATATTACTGTCTGAGACGAATGTTTATATTATATATATGAGATATATGTTATGTTGCAGATTTCGTTTCAAATGTGATGCTTGTGAAGCATAATAAAATGGGACTTCATTAATGAGATTAATGAAACTAAAAGAAACCTAAAGATATTGTAGAAACTTATTTAAAAAAAACTGGTAGCTATAGTTCTTGCTTTGCATAGCGGTGTTCCTTGTAGAATATCCAACACCTTATTCGATAAGGAAAGAGCCTAGATCTCTTCACCGGGAGTGACCTCTTTAGCGAAACTAGCAGATGCTACAAACTCGGTTTGTCTTTTGATTGTCTCTATAGTTTTTGCTTTACATAGTGGTATTTGTGAAATATCCTGCACCTTATTCGGTAAGGAAAGAGCCGACGATCCCTTCACCGGGAGTGACCTCTTTAGAAAAACTAGAAAAGACCTCAAAAACATTCCTTTTAAAAATCACTCGATTCTACAACGATATCAAGTTCATTACACAAAGGGTTTTCTTAAAAACCTGTCATAACCCTCCGTCATTTCAGATAAGTACTTCATAGTATTCATGCTGCGTTTGTTGGCCTGTGTCAAGGCGTAGTGTGCGGTAGCTATTTATTCTTATCTGCAAAAGCATATGATGCGATTGAGTTAGGATAGTCGTATGACTTTGTTGGCCTGCGTCAAGGGTCGTGCGGGTGGGTTTAATTCAATCGGGAAATGTACGGGTTGAACTTGACTAGAGGACTATGGTTTGTTGGCATGCGTCAAGGTCATAGGATGCTAGGGGTAAAATATTTATTGGGAATTTCAAGAGTTAAAATTTGCAATGAGATTGCATACCTTCTATGGGATAGTTGGATCCCGATACCCGCTGCGAGTAAGAGTTACTCCTGGGAAAGTTTTACACATTATAATTAGCCGATCAAGTAGGTGTCTAGAAAGGTGTTAACGGGGTTACACCCCTGGGAAGACGAGATTTATTTTAATTAGGTCCGTGCGAAAGCACGGGGAACCTCCCTCAAAGTACCGGCACTGGCCTGGCTGAAAGATTGGCGAACTTGTAGGGTGTAATTAATCCCGGCTAGTCTTTCCTTTTAGGGTTTGAAGGAAGATTTGACTAAAAAAGTGAGAGACATCCTGATTAGATAAATTGATAACCAATCTAATCTTGTAAAAGCGCACGCTGAGTGTTTTCTTCTCTCTCTCTCCTGGTTACGACTATGTCAAGCCTTAATCAAGATAATAATACGGATGTATTGACCGAACCTACTTGTTATACTGCGCTAGGGAACATTGGTCCCGCTCCAACTTATAATTGTTATAAGACAGAGCAGGAAATAGGGGATTGCCAGAATTCCCGTGCCGCCCAAACGAAGAAAGTGCATGCTGATGTATCTTCTTCGGGTGTGTTCATTATAGAGAACTGTTTCTCAGTATCCTTTACGTCCTGAGTATGAGATACCGGATCAGGATCCCGCAAATGTAATTTGTTACATGGGCTACAGATAGGTAGAGAACAGAGAACGGGTGATAAGTTTCAAGAGTTGGAAATGATGCAAGTGTTGCAGCCAAGACTGTTGGCAGTTATCACCCTGTATTACCAGAATACATTGATTCTGAACGAATGTTATTAGATACCGAACCCGATATACAACATCATATCAGTCTCTTTATTATTAAAGAAAGGATATAATTTTGTATAGTTGGATAATGTTTTGAATATTTCCTATATCAAGAGTTGATCGGTTCAGGCACGTTATCTAAAAACATAGACGTTCTAAATCAAACCACAGTTCTTAACGTACAGAACACACACATGAGGAAGAGTTCAGAAATGAACGAATCCTTCTTGAGGCATTGTAGACTAGGTCATATCAATGCGACCCGACTAGCTGAAGTTACATAAAAATGCATATTTAAATTAGTTTGGATTTACATCTTGTAAAACTTGCCAGTCATGTCACAAAGATAAGATGACCACAGCTCCGTTTATTGGAAACGGAGAAAAAGTTAGTGAGCTCTTGGGATTGATACATGCTGATGTATGAAGGTCCCCTGTCTACATATGCCAGGACCGGTTCTTTGTACTTCATAACATTCACTGATGATCTCTCAAGATTCAGACATGTGTTCCTGTTGAAACAAAAGTCCGAAACTTTTAAGATAATCAAAGAATATAAGTTAGAAGTAGAGAACCAAAAATGGGTATAAGTATTATGTCCTTTGATGAGATCAAGGAGGAGAATACTTGAGCACGGAACTCCTGGACTATTCTAAAGGAGAATGAGATTCTCTCTCAACATTACTCCTCCGTATACACCACAGCACGTAGGTGTATCGGGGCGGAGCCATCACACCCTATGTGATATGGTGTGCTCTATGATGAGTACTACTGAGTTTCCTATTTCCTTTTGGGAGTTATGCACTTGTGAAGCTGCATACCTATTGAATAGGGTTCCAATCAAATCAGTTGCCTACCACTTCATATGTGATATGGAATGTGAAGAGCCCATATCTTAAGTAAGTTAAGATTTGGGTTGTCCGACCTATGTCTAAAAGCAAAATCCGGACAAGCTCGAGGCAAAGTCAGTTCTGTGGAAGTTTGTTGGATATCCCAAGCATTCGCAAGGGAATATCTTGTACCAAACCGAGGAACAAAAGGTGTTTTGTTTCTCAACATGCCACCTTTGTGAAAGGGAATTTCTTGTGAAGAAATTAGTGGTCATGAGGTAGATTGGAAATAGTTCCAGCTATACAAACTGCAGCTGATGATTTGGTAGAACCAAAGGATTCAATAGTTTCCAACGAACCTCAGCCTCTCCGCCGATCTAGTAGGGTTCCTCACCCACCTGAGAGATACTTCGGTTTTCTCTATGACAGTGGGAGCGAGGATTGCATCATGAGATGATGACCCAACTAGTTTCGAGCTGGCCATCAGGAGTGGGACTCTGTAAGAAGGACTGGATGCTTAGCGATCTGAGATGGAATCCTTATATACCAACAAAGTATGGACTTTAGTTGCTTTATCTGAAGGGTTAAATTCCCATCAGGAGCAAGTATATCTTGAGAAGATTACTTGGTGTACATGGAAAAGTTGAGACTTTCAAAGCTATGCTTAAGTCCATCCAGACCCTACTTGCCACGGCTACATACCATGACTACGATATCTGGCGGTTGGGTGTCATGACTGCTTTTCTAAATGTTGATTTGGAAGGGAGCGTCTATAAGTACACAGCTAGAGGGCTTCATAGACAGTGGGAGCAGCAGAAACGTGTGCAAGATGTTTTATGTGATAAAGCAGGCATCGCGGAGCTGGAACGTCTGTTTTGATATGGAAGTTAAAGAGTTTGACTTCATCAAAATGGTAAATGAACCTTGTATCTACAAAAAGCTAGTAGAGAGTATGGTGGTGATCCTCGTAGAGTACGTGGATGACATACTCTTGATAGGGAAGGAGTTTCCTATGCTACGCTCGGTTAATCTCCGCTTATCACAAGGATTCTCCGTATAGGATCAAGGTGATACCTCCTAAATCCTGGGTTTTGGATCTATGAGATAGATCTAATTGGATGTTAGGATTCTCACTAGTTGTAGTGAGATGGTATCAATCGATCCTGAGGAGAATCACTGGAAAGGTTCCAGGGTGATAAGGACGACTGAATGTCAGTCGCAGGCATTGTCTTTACCCTCAGTGAAGGGACGGTATGTTGGAAGAGTTCCAATCTAGATACCGTGACTTACTAGACGATTAAAGGCAAGATACATCGTTACCAAGGATGCTACCAAAGAAGCAGTCTGGATATAGATACTAGATCATGAGATGAACTTCATTCCTACCATTGTTTGACAATGGAGATGTGGCTTATGCCAAGGAACCCCCGTCCCATCAGAAATCCAGATATAATTCTTAGGCAGTATCACCTGATCATGGAGATGGTTGATCTTCAGGGAGATCGAGGTTAGGAGAGTAGAAACAGAGGGCAACAGCGCGAATCCACTCGCATAGGCCTTTTTTCCAGTAGAGACTTTTATGGGATGGTTGAGTATGAGATACTTCAACCACAGCTAAATGTTGGGTATGTGATACCACAACAGATGGCCCTAGTGCAAGTGGGAGATTGTTAGTTATATGTATGCCCTAGAGGCTATTACTGTACATATGATGTATATTGTAATGGATGCTTGGACATATATGGGGAGGACTTTCTTGCTCGACATGATAGTATGCTATCTGGTTGTACTTTATCTTATAATGTACTCTAATTGTCTCTATGTTACATGTTGATAAAGCCCTTAGGATGAGTACTTGACTACCAGAACTATGATGCGTATCATACTAGTGGGGACAGTGTAGTCACCAAGTACATCCTTCAAATGTTCCTAGTCGTGGGTGTATCGAGACAGGGCATCGATATACCAGAGTAGACTAGCGTATGCGCTTCTTGACCCATATGATGGGCGATGGATGATCCCATATCCATTGGTGTTTGAAATCAGAGAAGGTATACGGGTGCTTAGTGGAGACTGGGTACACTGGACGGACTCGCCGAGAACTCCCAGATGGTATTATACCTCACGTCAGATGGCAGTTCTCTAGTGACACTGGTACAGAGTAGTCTGTAGACCCAAGATCGTCATAGAGACTTGTGTGATTCCCACTGTGCTTTGATTTCCATCATACCACGTCCAAGAGGGCGTGCAAAAAGGTGGCTTTTGGGTACAGTCCCGAATCACATGGAGGCAAAGAGCGATAGGAGGGGATTCGTCTCTCCCGGTATAGGGAGTTGATGTTGCGCTGTGTTTGATTGACTATAACTGGAAATCCCTGGCCAGGGTTGCTGAGATTTACTGGTAAGTGTTATCAGTAGTTTCTCGAACTGTTATAGACCTCATATCGACACGACTTATCAAGCTACTGGGATCTGACGTTTACCACCCCTAGGCGAGAGATGCGACATATCAGACGAAGAGACCGGACTGTACGAGAGTGTTACTGACTAGATTCGTAGGAGAAAGTACATGCTTGCTTGTTGATCTTCTGATCGCTCAATGCCTGGGTGGCTGTTACGTTTAGCTGACCGCTTGCAGCTTATGGGTGTTTGATATGATCATCACCTACTGCCGGCGTATTGACGATTCTTTAGAGTCCTACACAGAGATTTCTTGGCTCAGGCAAAACGGAGTAGGAGCACATATATGATATGTGCGGGACCGAGAACAATACGAGTATGTGATACCGTATTAGATTCTCGCGATATGAGATATCGGCCGGGTATATGAGATATAGCCGGGTCATCGGATCAAGTGTTGATTCGATGAACTGATACAGATTATATTAGTCGGTTATTTATGAAATAGCCGTATTATCAGATCAAGTGTTGATTCGATAATTTAATGTATAATTATATATTTGATATAATAAATTACATTAACTGATATAATCTCACTAAAAGATTCTTTTTCTCACTCGGGTAATACATTGATATATATGTGATATATGTTAATTGTATTATTTTATTTTGTTACAATAAATATTGTATATGTGATATATAATATTGTAACATGTTAGGGTTATTAATGCAACATGTTTAGTGGAGATTAAACGAGGTTAGGGTTTGATTTGGGTTAAACTTTTCTAGAAGCTTCTAGAAACTTTTATTTTGTTTCTTGCAAAGATATTTAGTTTAGATATTTTGCAAGATATTCTTTAACCCAACCCAAACCCTTAACCCTAGTAAACTCTCTACAATGGTTAAGTCTTCTCACTTGAACCATGGTTGCATTTCTAACCTCACACCACTTTTCATTGTTCATCACAAAAGGATTACTATTCTACTTCTTCTTCCTTGAGCTTGAAAAAGCTTTCTAGGTTTTCATTTTGTGATGAATTAGAGTGAGAATTTGATAATAAATGAGAGCTAAAATCCTACTTCGTCATCCTAATCTATCCTAGCCATTTAGATTAGGGTGTTCACTTCATTTAGTGAGTGAGAGCTTGTGTTAAAGAAACTTCAAGGCAGATCATCTTAGTTATCGAAGATCGGAAGCAAGCTTGCATCTTTCTCTTCGTAGAGCTTTTCGAGAGTCCGGATACTCGATGATCGCAGCGAAGGGACCTCAACACGAAGCTTTAGAAGTGAAGGACCGGACTACAAAGGTTGTAATCCCAAACTCTTAGTGTTAAAGTGTTTAACATGCTTTGTTTCGCCTAATCTTAAGTTTAAAGATCTTGGTTAGGGTTGTTCGGCACGTATAAATTTTAAATCGGGCATGGTTGATGCCTTATAGACCCTTGTAAGAGTGCCTGGTAACCCTGCAAGGTATAGTACCAACCAACAGTTCCCGACGGGTCCTGTCCAGTATACTCGTAACCTAACGAGCACCCGTATACTATCTCAAGTACGACGTACTAATGGCTGTGGGACAGACCATCTCCCCTGCTGGGATGAGAAGCGCATACGCTAGTCTACTCCAGAGTTTCGATGCCCCGTCTTGATAATCCTATGACTAGGGACCTGTATAAGGATGTGCTTCTAGATTACCCAGCCCCCACTAGTGTGACTGCCATCACAATAGTGGTAATCAAGCAAAGATCCTAAGGGCTCCACTAATATGTATAAGCGATATGCTAAAAGAAACACATGCACATATTAAAGTAGAAAAAAACCAAGTAGCATACTACCATTTTGAGAAAGATTTTCTATACAACTGTGAATATCCCAAGCTTCCATTAAGTAATATACAAACTAGTATGATACAGTAATGGCCACTAGGGCATATACACTAACATATATAACAATACAAGACAATACAATATAAACAATACAATCAAGACATCGCGGGTTTTATAAGGGGTAGATTGGTACGGAAGGTGTTAGAAGTGGCACGAGACTGCAACCATAAGACACCTAACCTGAATCTCCATTGCCGTTGTACCGTGGCTGAATGGTTCTTTGTACTCCATATACCTTAGTCTCCGGGATAGTGAGACTCCTCTCGTATACACTGGCCTCTTCTGTACCAAGCTACAAACAACAGCGTTAACAATATAATATAACTTTAAAAGTTATAGTCTCTTTCTGTCTATTCTGTCTCTACTTACCCTTGGGACTTACCGAGCGATTTGTTCGCTGACGACATTCTCTTTCTTCTTCTTTGGAATGTCGTCAGGTGATTCAGACTCACTGGAGATCGAGCCCAGCAGCGAAGACTTTGATCAGTTTACTGAAGAACCGGAGTTTTAGATTCACTTGTACATTACATTTCATTTTCATTTCTGTTATGCCATTGTTTAGGCATTGCTTTCATTCCATGTATTTCCATTTCAGTTGTATTGTAAAAAAAGAATGTTAATAAATAAAGTTGCTGGTATTTTATATCTTGTCTCTTGTGTATATTTCATTTTATATTGCTTAGATACGCTTAGCTTATTTACTTCTGAGTAAATACGTAGCGGGCCCATTGCGTCCTTTGCCCGTACACTGGGAAGCGGGGCGTGACAGATTTTGTTGGTGGCCCATGCAGGTCAGCTCTGCGTGGACAACCTAAGCAATATAACACAAGAACCAGCGACTGAAAACATTCTTTACAATTCATATTCCTTGAATCTTATCATTTCATATATTTTGAATCTGTCCTAACCCAAATTTTTCTTTCAAGGTTATGGATTCCCCAAACAACACCAGCACCAACTTCAACAACACTCCACCTCCACTACTGATTACACCTGTTGTAGCTGCTCCGATCAACGAGAAGACGGTTTTGCTTGAGGCGATCCGCAGACTTCTGGAGGGACAGCGGCAGCAGACTGCTATCCTGATAAACCGACCAGAGGCAGAAGCACCTGGGTGAAGCAATTCAGGGCCTTGCACCCCAAGCAGTTCGCAGGAAAAGGGAGCCCTCTAAAACCTGAGGAATGGGCTCATAGTATTGAAGATGACCTGGCAGCAGCACAAGTGCCAGAGATAGCTTGGGTTCGTGTTGCGATGTTGCAGCTCACGGAAAATGCACGGGTTTGGTGGAAGGCGGAAGAAAGCCATCTCACCCAGCCGATCGAATGGAGGACTTTCCGCGATATGTTTGACGCAAAGTACTTCCCCGAGACTGCCAGATTTGATATGGAACAACAGTTCATTAACTTTCAACAGGGTTCAATGTGTACCAAATCAGTGGATGAGTATGATGTGTAAGTGCACGGCGGCGCCCCGGCCGTCAATCCGACGCCGGAAAGCGGAAGCGGTGAATAACTTAAATTTTGCGGACTTAGCAAACCGGCACCACCGCGCACTATAACCCGGATCGAAAACCATTAACTAGTCTAAGCTAACAAGAAGATGGGTTAGAGATATACCGACGATCCAAGTCCTCCGGTCTTCTCGTCATGGTCCCGATCTCCTGCGGAAAAATCCCGTCTCCTCCTCGTCGCCGGAAGTACACCACATCGCCTACTTTGTTTACAGGCTCCCACCTCAATGCCGAGGCAACTCGGGCACGAAGCCGGCTACTCGACGTGCCCAAGATTCGCTGTAGAATGTGTGAAAAACCATGTCTCATTTTTGGGGATTGTGGAATTGCCATTGGTGAAGGAAAAGAGAGCTTGGAGAGAGGTGGGGGAAAAAATGTAGCATACTAAAGAATGAATGTATCATATTTTTCTCCACTCCAAAAGAGAAGCAATTTTTTTTCATCCCACCTAAAGTGGCCGGCCCCCCATTTCCAAGTGTGATTGGAGAGAGAAAAACCAAGACAAGGGGGGTGGTTGGAAAGCAAAAAAATGATGAGGAGAAATCAAATGATCACCACAAATCCAACACACAAAGGCAACCATCATCTCATGCATGATGGCTTCAAAAAGTCAAGCCATCATGAGAAGAAGAAGTCAAGTGATGGTGCTCATCATGAAAACCATCATGATAAGATAAAATGCAAAGACCCCCTCCACAAATGCCTATTTGCAACAATGCAAATAAGCCCTCCTCCACCAATCTTCGGCCAATGAACGGAACAATGGAAATCGGCCGAAACGGAAAGCAAACTGGCAACTCCAAAAACTGGTCCCGTAATAAATTACAGGAAAACCCCGATACTGTGCATACACACCCGCATTTGTATTCCGACCGAAATACAAATGCAATGAGACAAAATCTCCACTGTACTATACTAGAATCCGGCTTATACCAAAACCGGCTAGTAATATCTGTTCAATCCTGATCCGTGCAATACCGCACGTATCTGATCGAACCCTGCCATATAACCATACGGCCTATAGTACAAACTGTCCGATCCTGATCCGTGCAATACCGCACGTATCTGATCGGACCTTGCCATATCTCCATACGGCCTCTACAACCTTTCGCCCGAAAGCTGAGTAACTGAATGTGGGGGACTCTAAAGACTCGTCAACACCTTGGTTGTGGATTTAACCACTAGCACGTCAGAGGTATAAGCCAATACGTGACGGGCTACCAGGTACTGACCAAATGGGACGTCGATGAGGAAGCTCACCCCGACACCCAACTGAGCCTGTCAGTGACAATATCCGTGCAGTCCGGTCCGTTCGTCTATGAGCATCGCATGGCGGGCCTAGGGGGTTGGTAAAAGTCAGACCCCCAAAAGCGGTACAAGTCGTGTCGGAGTGTAGCCCAGAACACCCTGAGATACTACTGGAATACCTACCAGTAAATCTCCTTGCCTTGGCCAAGGACTTTGTGTAATGGCTCTCCTAGACACAGCACGACCTCACCCCCAATACCGGGAGAGACGAACCCCTGAAGATACGCTCACTGCCTCCATGTGGCTCGGGACTGTACCCAACTAAAACCTGTTTGCACGACTCCTTTGAGCCGTGGTAGGGTAGTAATCAAAGTACAGTGGGAACTCACACGAGACAAATGACGATCCCCAGGTCGATGAACTAACCTGCACACATGTCACCAGGGAACTGCCATCTGACGTCTGGTATATGACCAACTAGCATGTTCCCGGCGAGTCCTGTCTGGTGTACTCATAACCCAATGAGCACCTGTATACATCTTAGGTGATCCAACTGACACCAGTGGCTTGTGAGACCGGCCACCGCCCCTCGTCGGGGTCTCGACTGTATACACTAGTCTACTAATGGAGTATCGATGCCCGGTCTCGAAACTCCCACGACTAGGGACCTTTTAAGGATAAGCTTATAGACCCCCAGCTCCCACTTATATGATCGCCCTCATACTGCTGGTGGTCAAGCAAGAATCCTAGGGGCTCTATCAACGTGTAATAGCGACGTGTCATGTCACCTAAAGCAGTACACGATGATAAAGGTAAACCAGATAGCATACTATCATCTCGAGTAAGACTGTCCTACCGGGATAGGTCCTCCCTCAATCATTGCAATCACGTACCTGTGATCCAATAATTGACTCTGAGGGCACTATCTCCAACAATCTCCCACTTGCACTCAAGGCTAATTATTGCGATGTCGCATACTCACAGCCCGTGTGATACCGAACACCCAACTCCTCTACTAGTCAGTCTCACAAAGCTCGTTTGCGAAACTATTGCGTTCGAGGAATAGCCTCAGTGAGTGGATCCGCTTAGTTGTCTCTTTCCATGTCTCTCTAAATCTCAAGTTCGCGGAGAAACCCATCTCCCGAAATGAGCAATACCTGTCTTAGAATGTGTCTGGATGTCTGATGGGACATAGCTCATAAATGAGCTCCAAATCCAAACTTCTTAGACTGTATCGTCAACTGAACTTAATCAGTATCCTGCGCCATGCCACCCTCAGTATTGCCTTGGACCACCTATCCAAAATACTGCCCCTCATCAGAAGGAAAACTATAGCTCTGACAACCTCCTTGTCGTCCATGTCACCTTGGAAGCCTGGAATGATAACTGTTTCCCGAATGAGGCTGTCGTTATCATATCCCTAGAACATCCACTTATGTTCTAAAACTGCTTCCGACTGTTTCTCCAGGATTGGATTAATGTCAACTTATTGCATCTAGTGCAAGAACAACATCTGGTGTGGTACTTGACATCTCATGATTGACTCAATTGCCTGAGCAAGTGATCTGCCAATCATGTACATCCCTCTCCCCTTTAGTCTGTAAGACACCTTTGGAGAGGGTGACTCCATTACCTGCAGGTACACTACCGTGCCAGGAGTCGTCCATCCTAAATACTCTTAGAATGCTGTCAAGTACCCTGATTGGGAAACCACCCAAATCTAGATCTAAAACCATAGATCTAGTAACCAGTATGTCTGATATAAAATCCATTTCTTTTGTGGAGAAACAACTGTGTGACGACCAAAGTATAACCGATCGTAGTGTAGGAGTTTCTTTTCCTACTCTGTGTATATCATCCAAATACCAGGATATCACACCCTACTACCTTCTCAACAGATCCATCCCCTATTCTGACGAAGTCAAACCCATGACTGTCACGTCAGAAATAGATGATCTATCTCCGCTACATCTGCTCTAGTCTATAAATAGACATAAGCAACCTGTCCACCAATGCTTCCGCTGCTCCCACTGACTACGACAACCCTCTGGCAGAGTCATATAGACGTACACTTCTAAAACTGGTTTAGAACGACGCTATACTCATCCTCCCGCCGGGTCTCGTAACCTGGAACAACAGCAATGGCAATTGTGGGTAAACAAGAACTTCCCTGTCACCGTCCTTGAGGCTACCGGAGTACCTCTCGGGTGCCTGAAGTTACCTACCTTATCTGCGGAGTGGCCAATGGAATGTCAATCCAGATTGAATCTTTAGGTTCCTTATCAAATCTTCAGTAATCGTTTGTGGTTCTGGAATCACTTCCAGTTCTACCATACCCCCACTACTGTTTTCTGAAAAAATCCATTTTTAATTTAAAACTGTGGCGAGTCAAGAACAATATTGCTATTGATCTTCCAGATGGTAGAAAGTCAACCCGCGTCATAGCCTGGGTCAACCCACAAACAGCCATTACAGAAACGTGCCTTGAGTTGTCCAGTGTCTGGTTTTAATCATAAACCGGACAACTCCCCGTACCTTAACATCGTTAAGATATGAACTGTTCTATATCCAATATAGAAACAGAGGTACTGATTTAATTGAACCAGATTCAAATCATGCAGCTGTCCCCAGCGCATGTCAACTAAATGGAAGGAGGCCGATCAGCGTTACTCAACTTAGGAATACTTCCAATTATGAGTAACCTGAAAGAGAAGCAAGATCTCTTTATCATTACTATCAACTGAATACCATACACAAGTATCTACATCTTCGATCTCTTTGAAGAATCCCGATACTTGCTATACCTGGTTCTCTACTCTATTCAAATACCTATAACTTCTCAAAATTCGGACCCTGTGTTTCCACGAAACACCTGTCTAAAAACTAGAGAAGTCATAAGTAAACCGAATATAGTACGAGGACCATCCCCTCAGTCCTGATGGACCCTGGACAACATACAATACTCTGTACAAGTCCCTTGAGTCTGATAACTCATTCACTGTGTGTCGTAGGTTGAAAACTGTACTTATGGTTAAGAAGAATTACACCGCTGTTTAATGCTCCTTACCTAACCATCCACTGATATAGGTAAATGTCATAGACATAATTTCAAAAAGGTATATCTCACTCTATGAAAATAGACGTACAGATACATCGATTTGAAATTGGTGCATAACGGCGGATATTCAAAACCAAATACTTGCCGTCCGGCAAATAACCCAGGTGACTTCCTCAAATATCACCGATTACAACGAATCCCGATATAATGAGGACAATCACCTAATTCCCAATAGCTTACTCCCACTCATCATCTGTAAAACCATACAGATGTGAGAATCATACTTGGTAAATACATACCCTGGAGCAAGTGTCTAATCGGGAAATCAGTTTTCCTTTAACTGTACACAGTGAAACTGAAACATTGAAATGCTTCGATGGGATATCCCGGTATTCCTAGTAATGCCTCTTCCAGAATCACGACTGTAACCGTATAGTTCTTTGCCACCTCTCCAAATCCCTTCATATGTCTTTAGTCATTACCTTCTGCACACCCTTTTAGGCCAAATGGTTTTCTTCCTTCCCTACCGTTCGGCACCAGCCTATGGTTTGGAAGAAGACTATCCAATAAGCATAATGGGTGTACTGTCCCGATCCTAGGAACACTCGCAATGCGAGAGAAGGTGAAGATAAAAGACACCTGAATAAATCTTATTCCTATTTCTCCTGAACCAGAATCCATCCCCGAACTGGAACAAGTTCCTTTCGAGTTCGTATATAACCATACGATGGAGTATCCAATAAACTGTGGATCTTCGTAGTGACACGGAGTGTCCTGGAGAAATACAAAGGTGATGTGGGAGTGGTAACGAAATATTTGGTTTGGTCGTGAATATCTGTTGCAATTTATTTTGCCCTCTTACTAATCCCTTGCTTTGTCTGAACTTAATACCTTCTGCACACCATCGTTATGTTAATTGGTTTTCTTCATTCCCTACCGGTCGGCACCAGCCTAAGGTTTGGAAGAAGACAATCCAATTTGCGTAATAGGTGTACTACCCCTAAACCAAGGAGTACTCGTAACCTGAGAGAGGGTAAAAGGAAAAGACAACTGAATAATCCTATCCGTTTTCTCCAGAACCTGAAACCATCCTCGAATAAATTCTTTCGAGTTCGTATCTAACCATACGATGGTTTTGTCCAATGGAAGTGGACGTTCGTAGTAAAACGGGGTGTCCTGGAGAAAAGGGTAAAAGTAGGAGTGGCAATGAGGTTTGCAACTCTGACAATCCAAAAGCCGGTGTTTAAGAAGGTTCGGTCAACTTGGTCACTGAGTCAAAGTCTTAGGGTCGGGTCAATGGTCGCTGCCAAAGAGAGAGAGAAAAGAAACACTCAGCGTGCACTCTAACCTAGATCAGAATGGTCACCAATTTATCTAATCTGGAAACCTCCCACTGTACCTCAAATTCTCCTCCAAACCTGAAAGAAGAATTAGTCGGGGTCACCCGAGGAGTAAACTAACTCATCAGTGGGAATCGGGATCCAACTCTCATCGCATGATAACGTGACGGAATCCGCTCACGGTACCACACTCCAGAAGGTATGCGCATATCTGGCAAGTTTCAGTTCTTTTGAAACTCCCGATGTGATTTCTGCCCCATGCTCTTATGACCTTGGCGAAGGTCAACAAATCATAAGTCACATGTCAAGTTCTACCCGTCATTATCCAGGGTTAATCTGAATCCACCCGTACAAGCCCTTGACGAAGGCCAACAAGGCTATACGACTGTCCCAAACCAACGCATCTATCTATGCTGCAGAAAGGCAACAAGCAGCTACCATACACTATGCCTTGACGAAGGCCAACAAACATAGCATGAATACTACGTGCTACCCGTCTGAAACGACGGAGGGCTACGAATGGTTTCTGGCGAAAACCTTTAACGTAAAGAACTTGATATCGTTGAAGGAACTGATAGCTTTTAAAAATATAGTGACGAAAAACGGTTGCTAAAGAGGTCACTCCCGGTGAAGGGATCTCGGCTCTTTCCCCGTAGAATGGGGTGCAGGATATTCCAACTGAATACCACGGTGCAAAGCAAAAGTAATCGGCTATAGTGAAGTTAATGCCCTGACGCAAACTTTTGTCCAAGGGGTCACTCCCGGTGAAGGGATCTCGGCCCTTGCCTCGTCGACTGAGGAGCAGGATATTCCAAATGAATACCACAATGCAAAACAAAAGTGAACGTCCTTGCAATAACAGCTTTTTGAAAAATGTTCCAACAACATCAGATAAGGTTTGTTTTTAACTTGCATTGATCCGAATCAACGCAGTCCCATCAATTGATCACACCACAAAGAACGAAAATATACTGATGTACGTATATGCCATCCGCATTCGCCACTGGGTCCCGTCATTACCCGTTAGGTTAGCTTACTAACGACAGAGCGGGGACTGGACTAGCGCGGATGCAAAACATATACAACATCTACTAATATATATACCAATATATTATATTTCGCTCAAGGCGTGAATAAAATGCAACATCACAGAAAATGAACAGCATCACAGAAACAATACAGATATCTGGGATCCCCGGGTTTCACAGAGCCGCTGAAACCCGACGTTCCCCTGGTCGTGTGGATAGCCTGTGCAATGAAATCCTAGACCCCTACGGGCGCGGCAAGTCACCCACCAAAACCTGAAGCGAGGCAGCCCCCTTCAGCGCCGTGAATGGACCACCCAGCACTTCACGGAATCCGGCAACTTGGGCACCCCTCCTGGGTCAACCTGTACCCCCTACGAGTGCGGCGAATAGCCCGCCAATCCTAGAGTGAAGCCCCCTCCGTCTCAATGCCATGAGATGCGGGCTTGTTGCCCTCCAGAACCCGGCTATCCGTGCACCCCTCCGCGGGGCAATCCTAGTACAGAAAGTAAAATATACATACACCGGGTACATCGACCGCAACCAGGTCGTGTCCCAAAATAATAATACAATCAGGCAGTGACGGCAGTCCACATGTCGGACGCTCGCCCCGCAATATCAAATGTACATAATACAACAGCACAGTACTAGCATTGCATCCAGGCTATCCCCCACGACCGATCCGCAACATCACAGCAAATACATAGAACATCAACGTGAAAGTCACGTTCGCAAATCCGTCTAACCGGGCTATAGCAGTTAGACCGGATTTACCGATCGAGTGACATTCACGGTCGCAGATATAATGTAAATACTGTGAAAAATGTGTTTAAAATATCCGATTGATCAAACTTTAACAAGTGGGCCCACAAAGAATACTGTAGCAGTTAAAGAAAACCTGGACCCAATTTTAATATCCCAAAACCCCTAATTTAAGCCCAGAAGCCCACTGTAAAAACCCAACCCACTGATCCCTGTAGACTGCGGCGGAAGCGCGGCCAAACGTGGGTTTTGGCCGCCCTTCCGCGGTCAAGTAAGAAGATTAGTGCGTCGAATTTGAACAGTGTTCTTAGAATTTCTAGCACAGTACTTTTATGCAACCTGAAAAATTTTTGGAGACAGAAAAATTTCAACAGAAACTGTCGTGGGTGTATTGGGGTTTTCGGACATTTCGATCGATCGGAACAGAAAAACACATTACACAAAGCTAGACTAAGTTAATGGGGAGGCTCTGATACCAATGTAAGTGCACGGCGGCACCCCGGCCGTCAATCCGACGCCGGAAAGCGGAAGCGGTGAATAACTTAAATTTTGCGGACTTAGCAAACCGGCACCACCGCGCACTATAACCCGGATCGAAAACCATTAACTAGTCTAAGCTAACAAGAAGATGGGTTAGAGATATACCGACGATCCAAGTCCTCCGGTCTTCTCGTCATGGTCCCGATCTCCTGCGGAAAAATCCCGTCTCCTCCTCGTCGCCGGAAGTGCACCACATCGCCTACTTTGTTTACGGGCTCCCACCTCAATGCCGAGGCAACTCGGGCACGAAGCCGGCTACTCGACGTGCCCAAGATTCGCTGTAGAATGTGTGAAGAACCATGTCTCATTTTTGGGGATTGTGGAATTGCCATTGGTGAAGGAAAAGAGAGCTTGGAGAGAGGTGGGGGAAAAAATGTAGCATACTAAAGAATGAATGTATCATATTTTTCTCCACTCCAAAAGAGAAGCAATTTTTTTTCATCCCACCTAAAGTGGCCGGCCCCCCATTTCCAAGTGTGATTGGAGAGAGAAAAACCAAGACAAGGGGGGTGGTTGGAAAGCAAAAAAATGATGAGGAGAAATCAAATGATCACCACAAATCCAACACACAAAGGCAACCATCATCTCATGCATGATGGCTTCAAAAAGTCAAGCCATCATGAGAAGAAGAAGTCAAGTGATGGTGCTCATCATGAAAACCATCATGATAAGATAAAATGCAAAGACCCCCTCCACAAATGCCTATTTGCAACAATGCAAATAAGCCCTCCTCCACCAATCTTCGGCCAATGAACGGAACAATGGAAATCGGCCGAAACGGAAAGCAAACTGGCAACTCCAAAAACTGGTCCCGTAATAAATTACAGGAAAACCCCGATACTGTGCATACACACCCGCATTTGTATTCCGACCGAAATACAAATGCAATGAGACAAAATCTCCACTGTACTATACTAGAATCCGGCTTATACCAAAACCGGCTAGTAATATCTGTTCAATCCTGATCCGTGCAATACCGCACGTATCTGATCGAACCCTGCCATATAACCATACGGCCTATAGTACAAACTGTCCGATCCTGATCCGTGCAATACCGCACGTATCTGATCGGACCTTGCCATATCTCCATACGGCCTCTACAACCTTTCGCCCGAAAGCTGAGTAACTGAATGTGGGGGACTCTAAAGACTCGTCAACACCTTGGTTGTGGATTTAACCACTAGCACGTCAGAGGTATAAGCCAATACGTGACGGGCTACCAGGTACTGACCAAATGGGACGTCGATGAGGAAGCTCACCCCGACACCCAACTGAGCCTGTCAGTGACAATATCCGTGCAGTCCGGTCCGTTCGTCTATGAGCATCGCATGGCGGGCCTAGGGGGTTGGTAAAAGTCAGACCCCCAAAAGCGGTACAAGTCGTGTCGGAGTGTAGCCCAGAACACCCTGAGATACTACTGGAATACCTACCAGTAAATCTCCTTGCCTTGGCCAAGGACTTTGTGTAATGGCTCTCCTAGACACAGCACGACCTCACCCCCAATACCGGGAGAGACGAACCCCTGAAGATACGCTCACTGCCTCCATGTGGCTCGGGACTGTACCCAACTAAAACCTGTTTGCACGACTCCTTTGAGCCGTGGTAGGGTAGTAATCAAAGTACAGTGGGAACTCACACGAGACAAATGACGATCCCCAGGTCGATGAACTAACCTGCACACATGTCACCAGGGAACTGCCATCTGACGTCTGGTATATGACCAACTAGCATGTTCCCGGCGAGTCCTGTCTGGTGTACTCATAACCCAATGAGCACCTGTATACATCTTAGGTGATCCAACTGACACCAGTGGCTTATGAGACCGGCCACCGCCCCTCGTCGGGGTCTCGACTGTATACACTAGTCTACTAATGGAGTATCGATGCCCGGTCTCGAAACTCCCACGACTAGGGACCTTTTAAGGATAAGCTTATAGACCCCCAGCTCCCACTTATATGATCGCCCTCATACTGCTGGTGGTCAAGCAAGAATCCTAGGGGCTCTATCAACGTGTAATAGCGACGTGTCATGTCACCTAAAGCAGTACACGATGATAAAGGTAAACCAGATAGCATACTATCATCTCGAGTAAGACTGTCCTACCGGGATAGGTCCTCCCTCAATCATTGCAATCACGTACCTGTGATCCAATAATTGACTCTGAGGGCACTATCTCCAACATGATGCTGGGTTTACCATGCTCATTCGATTTGCGGCACACCTGATACCGATGGATGAGATCAAAGCCCGACGATTCCAACAAGGGTTAGATCCAGAGATCCAGGCTACGTTAGCCACAGGGGATTTCCCGACTCATGAATTGGCTCTGAAAGATGCCTGCCGATATAAGGCTTTGGTAAAGATGAAAGGCAAACCGCAGTCTGTCGGGATGAAGCGTCTTGCCAACCAGATGGCAGGAGGAGCCTCTTCAAGGCCACCTTTTATGCCAAGGAGACCGGGAGTACCAAACAACTGGCCCAACCCAGCATTTTACACATACTGCAGGAGAGATGGACATCTGATGAAAGATTGCCGGCGAGCAAATTGCTTTTGCTTAGACTGCAGCTCAGCTACTTATGTTATTGGGTCTTATCCTCATAGACAAAACCCATATGCTACACCCAGGTCAGCAATTACTTACCCGCGGCGCCCAGCTATTCAGACACTTGCTCCGAGACTTGCACTACCTGCTCCACCTCCTCGTGGACTGACTGCACCTCCTCCTCGTCAGTTCCATCAAGCTCAAAGGAACCCACCTCAAGGACCAAGGAACGGACAGAGATATGCTCCTCCAGCAAAGAGGAATGTGCCGAGGCGACAGGCTTTCACGATGACTGTGGAAGAGGCTGAAGCCACCGGCCAAGTCATTACTGGTAATACTTCCCTTTCAAATTCTCTTTCAGTTCATAGACTTACCTATATATCTCTTCTCTTATAGCTAAAACATATCCCACATAACTTAGGTACAATCTTAGTAGCCTCACTTCCTGCACTCGCACTATTCGATACTGGAGCATCTCATTGCATTATGTCGCAACGGTTCGTTCGAACACATGTGATTCCAGTCACACCGCTTGTATCCAGCTGGAATGTCAGTTCAGGAAATATCATTCTAAAGGCAACAATGGGATACAACCTATGTCCAATGGTCATCTGCAGCAGAGAATTCTACACTAACTTCAAGGTACTGGACATACCGAACTTCGACGTTGTCTTGGGTATTGATTGGCTCAGAACATTTTATGCTACCATTGACCGTCGTCAAAGGAGGGTAGTATTCGAGATTCCAGAGAATCCTGTTTCCTATTTCAAAAGTGGAGACCGTACCCCAGAGCCAAGTACATACAAGGCGAAACCAAAGAAGGCAGTGATTGCGGCAATTCAAGCGGAGGAAGGATCAAAGCCAGAAGTAGTTCGAGAGTTCAAAGATGTGTTTCCTGACGATATATCAGGTTTGCCTCCCGATCAAGCTCTTGAGTTCGCATTGATTTAGTACCTGGAGCACAACCGGTGATCAAAGCACCTTATCGATTAAGTCCGGAAGGTTTGAAGGAAGTCCGAAATCAGTTGGACGAATTATTGGCGAAAGGATGGATTCGTCCCAGCACTTCAAGTTAGGGATCACCTGTTCTACTTATGAAGAAGAAGGAAGGTTCATATCGAATGTGCATTGATTATAGAGCCTTGAATGAAGTAACGATAAAGAACAAGTATCCACTCCCGCGCATCAACGATTTATTCGATCAGCTAAGTGGATCTTGTGTTTTCTCCAAGCTAGATCTCCATTCAGGTTATCATCAGGTGAAGGTCAAGGAAGTTGATATTCATAAAACAGCATTCAGAACTCGCTATGGCCATTACGAATTTCTTGTTATGCCATTCGGAGTGACCAACGCACCAGCAATATTCATGAACCTAATGAACCAAGTTTTCCGGTAGTACCTAGACAGGTTTGTTGTCATCTATATCGACGACATCCTGGTGTATTCTAAGAGTCAGAAAGAACATGCCGAACACCTAAGAATTGTCCTGGAAACTCTACGACAACATCAACTCTATGCCAAGTACAGCAAATGCGAGTTTTGGCTAGATCAAGTTGGTTTTCTCGGACATATTGTATCAAGTGAAGGAATCTTTGTGGATCCAGCGAAAGTTTCAGCAGTAAGTGAATGGCCGACGCCAAAGTCAGTGAAGGACATTCGATGTTTCTTGGGTCTAGCTTGATATTACAGAAGGTTCATTGAAGGCTTTTCTAAGATAGCAACATCCCTGACCAAGCTCATACGTAAAGATGAAGATTTTGTGTGGTCAGAATCATGCGAACAAGCTTTCGTAGAACTCAAGTCAAGGTTGACATCAACTCCGATTCTTATTATACCAGACCAATCTGGAGGTTTCGTATTGCATTGCGATGCATCCGGTAAGGGATTAGGATATGTTCTACATCAGCAAGGTAAGGTTGTGGCTTATGCTTCAAGACAGCTGAATATTCATGAGCGCAATTATCCGACGCATGATTTGGAGTTGGCGGCCGTAATTTTTGCACTCAAGATTTGGCGCCATTATCTTCTTGGTGAACGAGTGGACATATACACAGATCACAAGAGTCTGAAATATGTGTTTACTCAGAAGGAGCTTAATATGCGGAAAAGACGATGGTTAGAACTCATGGCGGACTTTGACATCAACCTGTAATATCACCCAGGGAAGTTGAATGTAGTACCTAATGCCCTTAGTCGCCAACCATTAGCAATGAATCTCACCGCTCAGTGGAAGCTTCAACAAGACTTGCATCAGATAGAGATTGAAGTAGTCATGCCAGGTAACGCTTCAAGTTTGATGAACTTACAAGTTTAATTTACCATTGTCAATCAGATCAAGGCAGCTCAGGCAAGTGATGCTAAGTTGCAAAAGATCAGAGAACAAGTAGAGAATAGACTCAGAACAGACTTCATCATCCATGAAGACGGATCTTTAAGATACGGCAGCAGACTGTGTGTACCAAAAAGTTCTGTTCGGGAAGAGTTAATGAAAAAAGCTCGCAGCTCTCCCTACTCAGTACACCCTGGAGGTACAAAGATGTACAAAGATCTACGTCAAAATTACTGGTGCCATGGAATGAAGCGTGAAGTAGCCAGAAGCGTCGCTAAATGCTTGGTGTGTCGGCAAGTAAAGGCTGAACATCACAGGACCGCTGGATTACTTCAACCGTTACCTATCCCAGAATGGAAGTGGCAACACATCACAATGGATTTTGTGACTGCACTCCCTCGCCTCACAAAGGGTAACGATGCGGTATGGGTTATTGTGGATCGACTCACAAAGTCGGCTTACTTCATCCCATTTCGAGTTGTCCAATCTACTAAGACTTAGCAAGGAAGTACATGGAGGTAAAAATTTGAGTAAGATTTTTAAACTCTTCAATTATGTGCTATCTCTGATACCCATGAACTCATACAGGAAATTGTGAGACTTCATGGAGTACCAGTTTGCATTGTCTCCAATCGTGACACCAGGTTCTGATTATAATTTTGGCAGAGTCTGCAAGCAAGCTTGGGAACAAGTCTGAA
This sequence comes from Agapanthus africanus, assembly GCA_030015575.1. Lineage (NCBI taxonomy): Eukaryota > Viridiplantae > Streptophyta > Magnoliopsida > Asparagales > Amaryllidaceae > Agapanthus > Agapanthus africanus. The sequence goes on from JASDDO010000018.1 coordinate 111,070,579, forward strand.
CTTCAGCACGGCTTATCATCCACAAACTGATGGTCAGTCTAAGCGAACTATTCAGATCTTGGAAGATATACTCAGAGCGTGTATGTTAGACTTCGGAGGATTGTAGGAAGATCACCTACATCTTGCAGAGTTTTCATACAACAACAGCTACCAAGCAAGTATCGGAATGGCACTTTTTGCAGCACTTTATGGAAGGAAGTGTCGATCGCCATTAAGTTGGGACGACATCGGAGATAGAGAACTCCTAGGACTAGAGATGATAGTAGCAACCGTAGATGTGGTCCGTACTATCAGGGAAAGAATGTGCATAGCCAAGATCGACAGAAGCACTGGGCTGATGCAAAGCGCCGTCACTTGGAGTTCCAGCCGGGAGATCATGTATTTCTGAAGATATCTCCGAACTGTGGAGTTATCCGATTTGGAAGACGAGGTAAGCTTAGTCTAAGGTACATTGGACCGTTCGACATACTCGAACGAGTCGGTGAAGTGGCTTATCGCTTAGCACTTCCACCTTCATTGGAAGGAGTGCACAATGTGTTCCACATATCCTAACTCAGAGGTATGTAAGTGACCCCAGCCATATTCTCGATCATTCCGAGCTCACTGTACAGCCCGACTTATCTTCTGAGCAGCAACCTATTGAGATCCTGGACGAGAAAGTGAAGTCACTTCGGAATAAGGAAGTCAACTTGGTTCGAGTGATGTGGAGAAGAGACACTCCAGGAGAATCGACATAGGAAAGGGAAGATGAGATGCGTGCAATTTATCCTCACTTATTTGTAAACTAGTTCTTAAAATAAATTGTAAATTTCAAGGACGAAATTTTTGTAAGGAGGGTAGACTGTAACAACTCTAATTTCGGTGTACATAAATTTCATTTAAAGTTAATGTACAATTGGGGTATTTACAATTTCTGTGAAAGCTATAAGTATTTGTTTTGATTTAGAATAGCAAGAAAGAGCTTGTAGCTCACTGGTAAAGCCTTGCACTGCTGTTAAAAAGCACCAGAGTTCAAATCCCATCAGCCACAATATCTTTTTATTTTAAATTCTTTTAATATTTTACAAGCCCAAGAGTTTGCACGTGCACTACACGTAATAGGGTAAGTTACAGAATAAATAAACATAAGCATGAGGGAAATTGAAGCGACAAGGACACGTGGCCCAAGACCCAGCACCCTCCGTCGGTAAAGACCCGGCGACTTATGCATGGAAGCCCGGCGCCGCCGGTCCAACCCGTCCTAAATGCTCCCAAATTTTTCCCCCTGCAACCTTTCAGCTACCCTACTAACCCCACATTACTTGTTTACTCAGATTATTTCCAGAGAGCAATAAAATGCCCAATTAATCCAATTTTAATGCATATTTCAATGCATTCTTTAAACACCATAAACCCTGACTTTCCCTATAAATACCACTCTCATTTCACCCCTCCTCACTCACAATTCCCTACCAAAACTCTCAAGAAATTTCCAAGTTCCTATAGTGTGCAAGTGGAGTAAACGAAAGGCGAAGCTCCGACGAAGTTCCGGCGACGATACGAGGAGTTTCCGGCGATGAAACGAAGCACCGATAAATCCTAGACCTCCTCCTACCTCTCTCCTCTCATCAAAGTCAGTAAGTCCCATTTCCCCTTCTCATCTTGTACTTCAAAAAGTTTCATTTTCAAAACCAGACGGAAGCGGAGTTAATCCGACTTCCGATTCGGTTTTCTTTAAAAACTATACTTTTCTTAATCAACATAACTTCATATTCTCACATATTGCTTAACAAATATTAACAAAACCATTAAATCAAGTTTCACTTCAAAATAATTATTTTTGTGACATTTATCGCATTTTTACATAAAAATACCACAACTATTCATTTCGATATTATAACCTTATTTCTTGCTATACATTTAGATAGTTCACGAGGTAATGATCTACCTCATCACAATACACATATCTATCATAGCACGATAAATTTTGGGACAATAGAATACGGGAAATACGACTTTACAAATAAATCCCTTTAACTTATAAAACCGTTTTCTTTAAAAGATGTATTAAAACATTTCCATGCAATTGCGCCTCTACAACCCATTTGGGGAAACCCGTTCAGGATGATGAGGATTATCGCACATCCTCGGGCTTAGTAGAGCGAGATGCAGGCCTCCGCAAGGAGCATTCGGTCTCGATGGAATTGTATACATTTTTCTTTAGAAAATGAGATTTTTACAAGAAAATAAATAAAATTATTTTCATTAAATATGTATACATATAATTATTACCAAAATACTTATTTTAAATATATATAATATACCATGTTTCCTAAACTCAAGAAAAGAAGCTACCATGATAATTCAAAACAATATTCATATTACCAATAAATACCATATATTATGAAATTAGGTTTTATCCACTAGAAATGTCATATTTATAAAATATAAATCAATGAACACCCTAAAGACGATAATTAAATGCTTGAGGTATATTTTGAAATTATACCAAAATTATTTTTACACAAAACCCCTCAAGTTATACTAAATTACAATAAGGACCCTAGTAAACATAGGTTTAAACGGGACCAGTCTCTTGAGCCTCAAGGAGCCGGAAATATGGGTGCTTGCCTATTTAAGGAAGACAATCTAACAAACGGTGTTATCAACACGGTAATTGTCTTTGAAAAAGACACAAATCCTGTCGTCCATGTGCAGCAGTTACCAATAGCACCAAAACATAATTCAGGACTTCAATTTCTTTTCTAAGTGTCTGACTCAGACTGAGGCTCAATATAATCAATCTGACTTGAATGTGATTCAAGTACAATCTACAATACAACAATTCAACATGAATCCATCTATTCAATATATATCAATTTACTTGACTGAACCGAACCATGGATATATTTCATCTACATGTTCAACCACTATATCCGTTACATTACTGATATCATGGTTTCGGCCAGTCATCCATCTATATATAACAATCCAAGACAATACAAAATAAATAATACAATCAAGACATCGCGGGGTTTATAAGGGGTAGATTGGTACGGAAGGTGTTAGAAGTGGCAAGAGACTGCAACCATAAGACACCTAACCTGAATCTCCATTGCCGTTGTACCGTGGCTGAACGGTTCCTTGTACTCTGTATACCTTAGTCTCCGGGATAGTGAGACTCCTCTCGTATACACTGGTCTCTTCTGTACCAAGTTACAAACAACAGCGTTAACAATATAATATAACTTTAAAAATTACATTCTCTTTCTGTCTATTCTGTCTCCACTTACCCTTGGGACTTACCGAGCGATTTGTTCGCTGACGACATTCTCTTTCTTCTTCTTTGGAATGTCGTCGGGTGATTCGGACTCACTGGAGATCGAACCCAGCAGTGAATACTTGGATCAGTTTACTAAAAACCCGGAGTTTTAGATTCACTTGTACATTACATTTCATTTTCATTTCTGTTATGCCATTGTTTAGGCATTGCTTTCATTCCATGTATTTCCATTTCAGTTGTATTGTAAAAAAAGAATGTTAATAAATAAAGTTGCTATTATTTTATATCTTGTCTCTTGTGTATATTTCATTTTATATTGCTTAGATACGCTTAGCGTATTTACTTCTGAGTAAATACGTAGCGGGCCCGTTGCGTCCTTTACCCATATACTGGGAAGCGAGGCGTGACATGCGATCAAAGGTACTTCCATCTATAAAGGTTTTATGGTGCGGACCAAATAGCGAAGAGGTCACCTGGGAAGCCGAGAATGTGATACAGAAGAAATTCCCGCATCTTTTTGAAAGTATGTGTGTTTAAGTTTTAATTCGGGGACTGAATTTTTCTTAAGGGGGGATATTGTAACGTTTTGGAAATTTTTTAGATAATTAATTATTATATTTTATTTTAAAAATGTTATTTTAAATTTTATAATTTTGATAAAAAGACTTTTTATAAGTGGTTACCGTATTTAAGCATTATTGTAATTATTTTAGGTGGCATTGAGATTGTAAAGAAAGTTTTATGGTGAAAAGTTCTTTTGTGTGAGGGTTTAAATGCAAATGGGTGAGCAAGTAGGGTTATGCTTACCTTATACCTCACATACACCACACCTTGTGTAACAAACCCTAAACTTTCTGTACAATTTTTTTTCAGAAATACAGAAAGATGTACTTTTGCCTGAGCACAAGTTATAAGTTTGTTTTGCTTTTGAACGGCAAGAAGGAGCTTGTAGCTCACTGGTAAGATCTTGCACTGCTGAACCAAAGCACCAAAGTTCAAATCCTATCTGCCACATTATTTTTTATATTAATTTCTTTTAATCTTTTTAGAAGCCCAAAGATCTACACGTGCATAACACGTAAACTGAAGAATCACAGCTTAAACAAATGGGTCCACGAGGTAGACCAAAAGGCAGGAGACACGTGGCGTCGAGACCCGGCCCGACTGGACCGACTCGGGCCGGCGACTCGGCCGAATCGGCGGGCGCCGCCGGCCTGACTCGGCCGAAACCCTAAATTCCTTTAATTTTTGTGCAGCTCTTTAACTCCCCATAACCTCTGTAATATTTAAATTCCCTCCACATTTACAGAGCAATTTAAAGCACCCAATTAAACCATTTTTAATACAAATTTTTAATACACCTTTTTACATCCCTAAACCCTAATTTTTCCTATAAATACCACACCTAAAATCAGCTCTCCTCACTCTCAAATCTCTGCCCAAACTCTTAAGAAAAATCCCAAGTCTTTTGTGTGCAAGTGGAGTTAGCAAAGGGCGAAGCTCCGACGAACTTTCGGCGGTGATCCGAGGAGATTCCGGCACGAAATGACGCACGGGCACCTCCCCCTTCTTCATTTTCCTCTTATCTACACTGAAATCCTGTAAGTCCCTTCTCCCCCTTCTTTTTACTATTCTAAAAATTTAAAATTCTAAAACCCGATGGAAGTGGAGTTAATCCGACTTCCGATTCGGTTTTTCCTTAAAAATCATATTTTTATTAAGCACAATAATAACAAACTCTCCCATCATGATCATTAAACATTAACACAACATATTGACAAGTTTCATATCAAAAGAATTCCTATTTTAGTTTTTATCGCAATTTTACACAAAAATACCATATAGTCTAGTTTCGCCATAAATCTTATAATTCCTTACTATACCTTTAGATAGTTCACGAGGTAATGACCTCTACCTCCTCAAAACACACATCTCTATCATAGCACGATGTCTTTTGGAAACCAAGAATACGAAAATACGATTTTGCACATAACTACCTCCGACTTATAAAAACCTTTTTCTATAAGATGTGTATTTTTAACAAATCTTTGCAATGCGCCGCTACAACCCATTTTGGGGAACCCATTCGGGATGGTGCGGATTATCGCACATCCTCGTTCTTAGTAGTGCGAGTTGCAGACCTCCGCAAGGAACATACGGTCTCGAAAGATTTAAAAATACAATTTCCTTTAGAAAATGTGATTTCTATTATAAATAAAAATTATATTTTTAATAAATAAATATATATGTAATTAATATCAAAATATCTATTTTTAATATTTGCAATATTTCACATTTCCAAAATTCAAGAAAAGCATCTCATTTACAAGAAAATACCATACAATTTCAATATTACAAATAAATACCATATATTATGAAATTAGGTTCTATTCACTAGAAATGTCACATTAATAAAATATATATCAATGAAAACTCTAAAGAAGATAATAAAATACTTGAGGTGTATTTTGAAAACTATACAAAATTATTTTACATAAACCCCCTCAAATATACTAAATTACAATAAAGACCCCGGTAAACATAGGTTTAAGCGGGACCAGTCTCTTGAGCCTCAGGGAGCAGGAGATATGGGTGCTTGCCTATTTAAGGTAGAAAACTTAACAAACGGTGTTATCAACACGGTAATCGTTTTTGAAAAAGACACAAATCCTGCCGTCCATGTGCAGCGGTTACTGATAACACCAAAACCTAATTCAGGATTTAATTTCTTTTCTAATTGTCTGACTCGGACTGAGTCTCAATATAATTAATCTGACTTGAATGAGATTCAAGTATAAAACTACAATAAACTACAATACAATATGAATCCAGGAATCCATATAATCAATCTGTTCAATCTATCAATACAACTTGACTGAACCGAACCATGGATATACATTCATCTACATGATTCTCCAGTTCCATCCATTTACTGATATCATGGTTCCGGAAAGTCATCCATCTATATAATCTATAATATAAGACAATACAATTTACAATTCAATTTACAATGCAATACAATCAAGACATCGCGGGGTTTATAAGGGGTAGATTGGTACGGAAGGTGTTCAAAGTAGCACGAGACTGCAACCATAAAGACACCTAACCTGAATTCAATCGCCGTTGTTCCGGGTATTATTGATGGAGCCTTGTACTCTATATACCATAGTCTCTGGTCTAGTGAGACTCCTCTCGTATACACTGTCTCTTCTGTACCAAGCGACAAACAACAGCGTTAACATTAAATACAACATTATAACAATATACTCTCTATTCTGTTTATTCCATTCTTGTCTACTTACGGGACTTACCGAGCCATTTGTTCGCTGACGACATTCTCTTTCTTCTTCTTTGGAATGTCGTCAGGTAATTCGGACTCACTGGAGATCGAGCCCGCCAGCGCTGATTTGGACTAGCTAGCTTTCGACCCGGAGCTCTAGATACTTATACATTTCATTTCAGTAATTTCCATTTCTGTTATGCCACTGTTTAGGTATTGCTTTCCATTTCATGTATTTACATTTCAGATGTATTGTAAAAAGAATGTTAATAAATAAAGTTATTGTTCAATTATATCTATTGTCTTTGTCTCTTGTGCATTTTACTTATATTGCTTAGATACACTTAGCGTGTTTACTTCAGAGTAAATACATAGCGGCCTCGTCGCGTCATTTGCCCGTACACTGGGAAGCGGGGTGTGACACCTTGAGTGCACCTTGAGCCTACACCTCACCCTTCTCTCATGACACCTCACCCTTCCAACAAAACTCCATACTTAAACTATTTCCAGCAACTTAAACTGAACAAAAATATCTCTCACAAAAATCCTCATCTTTTTCTTCAAAGTTCTGCACTAGTTCATGAAAAAGACTAGAGTTTTCATGTTCCTTGGTTCAAATTACTCAAGTTAGGACTCCTCACCTCTTTGTGCACATCATGACGATTGAGCTCTGTGGAATTCTTCAAATAGGTATAACACCCAACTTTTCTGGTTTGCTAAGAGTTCTGTACAAATTAACGTTTACGATATTGGAAAAAAACGTGTTTTAGTTTAGAGTTTTAGCTCTGTTAGTATCTGCTATAGTTATATTAGTCTCTATGTAAATTTAATAGTACAGTAGAATGATATTAGAACCTAGAGTCTGTTGGAGATAGTGCCCTCAGAGTCAATTATTGGATCACAGGCACGTGATTGCAATGATTGAGGGAGGACCTGTCCCAGTAGGGCAGTCTTACTCAAAATGATAGTATGCTATCTGGTTTATCTTTATCATCGTGTACTGCTTTAGGTGACCTTACGAGTCGCTATTACACGTTGATAGAGCCCCTAGGATTCTTGCTTGACTACCAGCAGTATGAGGGCGATCATATACGTGAGAGCTGGAGTCTATAAGCACATCCTTAAAAGGTCCCTAGTCGTGGGAGTTTCGAGACAGGGCATCGATACTCCAGAGTAGACTAGTGTATACAGTCGAGACCCCGACGAGGGGCGGTGGCCGGTCTCACAAGCCACTAGTGTCAGTTGGTTCACCTAAGATGTATACAGGTGCTCATTGGGTTATGAGTACACCGGGCAGGACTCGCCGGGAACATGCTAGTTGGTCTTATACCTGACGTCAGATAGCAGTTCCCTGATGACATGTGTACAGGTTAGTTCATCGACCTGAGATCATCATTTGTCTGAGATCATCATTTGTCTCGTGTGAGTTCCTACTGTGCTTTGATTACTACCCTACCATGGCTCAAAGGAGTCGTGCAAACAGGTTTTAGTTGGGTACAGTCCCGAGCCACATGGAGGCAGTGAGCGGATCTGCAGGGGTTCGTCTCTCCCGGTATTGGGGGTGAGGTCGTGCTGTGTCTAGGAGAGCCAGTACATGAAAAGTCCTTGGCCAAGGCAGGAGATTTACTGGTAGGTATTCCAGTAGTATCTCAGGGTGTTCTGGGCTACACTCCGACACGACTTGTACCGCTTTTAGGGGTCTGATTTTTACCAACCCCCTAGGCCCGCCATGCGATGCTCATAGACGAACGGACCGGACTGTACGGATATTGTCACTGACAGGCTCAGTAGGGTGTCAGGATGAGTTCGCTCGTCGACATCCTTTTTGGTCAATAGCTGGTAGCCCGTCACGTATGGCTAATACCTCTGACGTGCTAGTGGTTAAATCCACAACCAAAGTATTGATGAGTCTTTAGAGTCCCCCACAGACCAGTTTCTCAAGTTTCGGGAGAAACGCTGTAGAGGCCGTTTGGAGATATGGCAGGGTTCGATCAAATACGTGCGGTATTGCACGGATCGTGATCGGACGGATTTTACTAGCCGGCTTTGGTTTAAGCCGGATTCTAGTATTAGACAGTGTAGTTTTTATCTCTTTGCATTTGTGTTCAGTGGGAATACAAATGCGGGCATGTATATGCAGTCGCGGGGTTTTCCTGTAATTTATTATGGGATCAGTTTTCTGAAGTTGCCAGTTTGCATTCCGTTCCGGCCAGTTTTCTTTTGTTCCTTCGCGGCCGGACTTTCCGATGGAGGGGGTTATTTGCAGGTGTGCAAATAACATTTTGTGGAGGGGTTTTCTTGCATTATGTGGCTTCATGATGAGATTCTTTTTCCATCTCTTCCTTTGCATTAAATGGTGATTAGGATGGATTAGAAATTGATATGATATGGTTATCATTTCTTTTGGATGTGGTCACCCCTTTGCTTTTACTACACTTACCTTCCTTCTTGTTTTGTTTTTCCCTCCACCACCATTTTATCATAAGGGGCTGGCCACATTAGGAGAATGGGGGTTTTTCATTTTTATGTGGGAGAAATTATCATATGATATTATGCTTTGCTACAAAATCCATACCCATCTCCAAAGCTTATTCTTCTTCTTCCCTCCATCAAAGGCAACTTCACAACCCCTAGAGACAATGGATTCTACACTTGCCTACAGCATATCTTGGACGCGTCGGCTTGCCAACTTCGCGCCCGAGTTGCCTCGGTCCAGAGTTGGGAGCCCGTAAAAGAACCCGGCGATGTGGTGCCCGTTTCGACGAGGAGGCGACAACCGGAGATTCCGCGAGGAGATCGGAGTGGAGGCGAAGACCGAAGGACACGGATCGCTTGGTATAGCCCTCTATCCATCTCTTGTTTGCTAGCATTAGGTTAATGGTTACGATCCAGGGTTTTAGGATGCTGTAGTGCCGGTTTCTAGTTTGAGAAAAATTTTCGTTTCCGCATTTTGGCCTCGGATAGACGGCCGGGACGCTACCGTAGTCCTACATGGTATCAGAGCCACGCCATTAACCTAGTCTAGCTTGCTCTAGTATGTTTAGAACTCGATCGAACAAAAAATCCCAAAAACCGTATTTTCAGTGCATCTGTTCTCTGTCGAAATTTTTTTAGCTCCAAAAATTTTTCAGGTTGTTGCAGAAACACGTGCAGGGAATTCTAAGCATTCTGTAAAAATTTGGTCGCCTGAACTCACTATACCACCGCGGAACCGCGGCCAAACCCATGCTTGGGCCGCGGTTCCGCCGCGATTTTTACTGTTCATTGTACCAAAGTTTCACAGTAAGCTTCTGAGTTGAAAATGGGGGTTTTGGGATATTCTTTTTGGGCCCAAATTTTCTGTGAGTGCTACAGTAGTGCTTGGGGCCCACTTTGATAAATTTGTTCGATCGGATATTTTAAACATGTTAGTTCACAGAATTTACATTATATCTGCGACCGTGAATGTCACTCGATCGGTAAAACCAGTCTATCTGCTATAGCCCTTTTAGACGGATTTGCGAACGTGACATTCACGTTGATGTTCTGTGTTGTGCTGTGATGTTGCGGATCGGTCGTGGGGGATAGCCTGGATGCAATGTTAGTACAGTTTTGTTTTATATGTACATTTGATATTGCGGGGTGAGCGTCCGACATGTGGACTGCCGTCGCTGCCTGTTTGTATATTATTCTTTTGGGGCACGACCGGGTCGAGGTCGATGTACCCATTATATGTATATTTTACTTTCTGTACTAGGATTGCCCCGCGGAGGGGTGCATGGATAGCCGAATTCTAGAGGGCAACGGGCCTGCATCTCATGGCATTGAGACGGAGGGGGCTTCACTCTAGAATTGGCGGGCTATTCGCCGCACTCGTAGGGGGTACAGGTTGACCCAGGAGGGGTGCCCAAGTTACCGAATTCCGTGAAGTGCTGGGTGGTCCATTCACGTTGTTGAAGGGGGCTGCCTCGCTTCAGGTCTTAGCGGGTAACTTGCTGCACCTGTAGGGGTCTAGGTTTTCATTGCACAGGCTATCCACACGACCAGGGGAACGTCGGGTTTCAGTAGTGGCTTTATGAAACCCGGGGATCCCAGATATCTGTATTGTTCTGTGATGCTTATTACATTTCTGTGATGTTGCATTTTATCACGCCTTGAGTGAATATTATATATTGATATATATACTAGTAGATGTTGTATATGTTTTGCATCTGCGCTAGTCCAGTCCCCGCTCTGTCGTTAGTTAAGTAACCTAACGGGTGATGACGGGACCCAGTGGCGAATGCGAATGGCATATACGTACATCATTATTTTCGTTCTTTTGTGGTGTGATCAATTGATGGGACTGCGTTGATTCGGATCAATGCAAGGTAAACAAACCTATTCTGATGTTGTTGGAACACTTTTCAAAAAAGCTATTATTGCAAGGGCGTTCTCTTTTGTTTTGCACAGTGGTATTCAGTTGGAATATCCTGCTCCTCAGTCGACGAGGCAAGGGCCGAGATCCCTTCACCGGGAGTGACCCCTTGGACAGAAGTTTGCGTCAGGGAAATAACTTCACTATAGCCGATTACTTTTGCTTTGCATCGTGGTATTCAGTTGGAATATCCTGCACCTCATTCTACGGGGAAAGAGCCGAGATCCCTTCACCGGGAGTGACCTCTTTAGCAAAGGTTTTCGTCACTATATTTTTATAAAAAGCTATGCAGTTCCTTCAACGATATCAAATTCATTACGTTAAAGGTTTTTCGCCAAAAACCAGCCGTAGCCCTCCGTCATTTCCTACAGGTATTATTTAGTATTCGTGCTGCGTTTGTTGACCTAGTCAAGACGTAGTGTTCGGTAGCTAAGTAGTACTTGTTTGTTGCATAAGTGGGATTGGTTATGACAGTCGTGCGGCCTTGTTGACCTAGTCAAGGGCACGTACGGGTGGGTTTAATGCAATCCAGAATAATGACGGGTTGAACTTGACTAGCGGTTTATGGTTTGTTGACCTAGTCAAGGTCATAAACCGCTTGGGGTAAAAATCACATCGGGAGTTTCTAAAGAAACTGAAACTTGCCAGATATGCACATACCTTCTGGAGTGTGATAACGTGAGAGGATTCCGTCACGTTATCATGTGATGATAGTTGGATCCCGATTCCCACTGATGAGTTGGTTTACTCCTCGGGTGATCCCGACTAATTCTTCTTTCAGGTTTGGGGAAGAATTTGACGTTACAGTGGGAGGTTTCCTGATTAGATAAAGTGATAACCATTCTGATCTGGGTTAGAGTGCACGCTGAGTGTTTTTTTTCTCTCTCTCTTTGGCAGCGACCATTGACCCGACCCTAGACTATAACTCAGTGACCAAATTAACCGAACCTTCTTAAGCACTGGCTTTTGGATTGTCAGAGTTGCATACCACATTGCCACTCCTACTTTTACCCTTTTCTCCAGGACACCCCGTATTACTACGAACGTCTACTTCCATTGGACAAAACCATCGTATGGTTATATATGAACTCGAAGGAATTCGAGGATGGTTTCTGGTTCTGGAGAAAACGAATAGGACTATTCAGTTGTCTTTTCCTTTTACCTTCTCTCAGGTTTCGAGTACTCCTTGGTTTAGGAGATAGTACGCCTATTACGCAAATTGGATAGTCTTCTTCCGAACCTTAGGCTGGTGCCGAACGGTGGGGAATGAAGAAAACCAATTAGCCTAAACGGTGCACAGAAGGTATTAAGTTAAGACAAAGAAAGGGATCGGTAAGAGGGCAAAGTAAATTGCGACTGCTATTCACGACCAAACCAAATATTTCTTCGCCAATCCTAAATCACCTTTGTATTTCTCCAGGACACTCCGTATCACTACGAAGATCCACAGTTTATTGGATAATCCATCGTATGGTTATATACGAACTCGAAAGGAACTTGTTCCAGTTCGGGGATGGATTCTGGTTCAGGAGAAATAGGAATAAGGTTTATTCGGTTGTCTTTTATCCTCACCTTCTCTCGCATTGCGAGTGATCCTAAGGTTAGGACAGTACACCCGTTATGCTTATTGGATAGTCTTCTTCCAAACCATAGGCTGGTGCCGAACGGTAGGGAAGGAAGAAAACCATTTGGCCTAAGGGGGTGTGCAGAAGGTAATGACTAAAGACATATAAAGGATTTGGAGAGATGGAAAAGAAATATACGGTTATAGTTGTGGATCTGGATAATGGAAGAGGCATTACTAGGAATACCAGGATACCCCATCGAAACATCTCAATATTTCAGTTTCACTGTGTACTGTTAATAGAAAACTGATTTCCCAATTGGACACTTGCTCCAGTGTATGTATTTACCAGGTTTGATTCTCACATCTGTATGGTTTTACAGATATTGAGTGGGAGTAAGTTATTGGGAATTAGGTGATCATCCTCATTATATCGGGATTCGTTGTAATTGGTGATATTTGAGGAAATCGCCTGGGTTGTTTGCCGGACGGCAAATATTTGGTTTTGAATATCCGTTGTTATGCACCAATTTCAAATTGATATATCTGTACGTCTATTTTTATAGAGTGAGATGTACCTTTTTGAAATTATGTCTATGACATTTACCTATATCAGTAGATGGTTAGGTAAGGAGCATTAAACAGCGGTGTAATTCTTCTTAACCATAAGTACAGTTTTCAACCTACGGCACACAGTGAATGAGTTATTAGACTCAGGGGACTTATACAGAGTATTGTATATTGTCCAGTATCCATTAGGACAGAGGGGTTGGTCCTCGTACTATATTCAGTTTACTTATGACTTCTCTAGTTCTTAGACAAGTGTTTCGTAGAAACACAAGGTCTGAGTTTTAAGAAGTTATAGGTATAAGAATAGAGTAGAGAACCAGGTATTGCAAGTTTCGGGATTCTTCAAGGTGATCGAAGATGTAGATACTTATGTGTGATATTCAGTTGATAGTAAAGATTAAGAGAACTTGCTTCTCTTTCAGCTTACTCATAATTGGAAGCACTCCTAAGTTGAGTAACGCTGATCGGCATCTCTCCATTTACTTGACATGCACTGAAGACAGCTGCATGATTTGAATCTGGTTCAATTAAATCAGTGCCTCTGTTTCTATATTGGATATAGAACAGTTCATATCTTGATATTGTTAAGGTACGGGGAGTTGTCCGGCTTATGCTTAAAACCAGACTCTGGATAACTCAAGGCACGTTTCTGTAATGGCTGTTTGTGGGTTAACCCGGGCTATGACGAGGGTTGATTTTCTACCATCTGGAAGATCAATAGTGATATTGTTCTTGACTCTCCACAGTTTTAATAAAAATGGATTTTTTCAGAAAACAGTAGTGGGAGTATGGTAGAACTGGAAGTGATTCCAGAACCGCAAATGATTACTGAAGATTTGATAAAGAACCTAAAGATTCAGTCTGGTTTAACATTCCATTGGCCACTCCGCAGATATGGTGGGTAACCTCAGGCGCTCGAGAGGTACTCCGGTAGCCTCAAGGACGGTGACAGGGAGGTTCTTGTTTACCCAGACTTGCCATTGCTGTTGTTCAAGACTGTGAGACCCGGCAGGAGGATGAGTATAGCGTCATTCTAAACTAGCTTTAGAATTGTACGTCTATATGACTCTGCCTGAGGGTTGTCGTAGTCAGTGGGAGCAACGGAAGCATAGTGGGCAAGAGGCTTGTGTCTATTTATAGACTAAAGCAGATATAGCGGAGATAGATCATCTATTTCTGATGTGACAGTCATAGGTTTGACTTCATCAGAATAGGGGATGGATCTGTTAAGAAGGTAGTAGGGTGTGATGTCCTGGTATATGGATGACATACACAGAGTAGGAAGTGATATTCCTATACTACGGTCGGTTATACATTGGTTGTCACACAGTGGTTTCTCCACATAGGACTTGGATATTATATCAGACATTCTGGTTACTGGATCTATGGTATTAGATCTAGATTTGGGTAGTTTCCCAATCTGGGTACTTAGACAGTATTCTATGAGTATTTAGAATGGACGACTCCTGGCACGGTAGTGTACCTGCAGGTGATGGAGTCACCCTCCCTAAAGGTGTCCTACAGACTAAAATAGAGAGGGATGTGCATGATTGGCAGATCACTTGCTTAGGCAATTGAGTCAATCATGAGATGTCAAGTACCACACCAGATGTTGTTCTTGCAGTAGATGCAATAAGTTGATATTGATCCAATCCTGGAGAAACATTAGGAAGCAGTTTTAGAACATAAGTGGATGTTCTAGGGATATGATAACGACAGCCTCGTTCTGGAGACGGTTATCATTCCAGGCTTCCAAGGTGACATGGACGACAGGGTGGCTGTCAGAGTTATAGTTTTCCCTCTGATGAGGGGCAGTATTTTGGACAGGTGGTCCAGATGGATACTGAGGGAAGGATGGCGCAGGATACTGATTAAGTTCAGTTGGCGATACAGTCTAAGAAGTTTGGATTTGGAGTTCATTTATGAGCTAGGTCCCATCAGACATCCAGACATTCTAAGACAGGTATTGCTCATTTCGGGAGATGGCTTTCTCCGCGAACTTGAGATATAGAGAGACATAGAAAGAAACATCAAAGCGGATCCACTCACTGAGGCTATTTCTCGAACGCAATAGTTTCACAAACGAGCTTTGTGAGACTGATTAGTAGAGGAGTTGGGTGTTCGGTATCACGCGGGCTGTGAGTATGCGACATCGCAATAATTAGCCTTGAGTGCAAGTAAGAGATTGTTGGAGATAGTGCCCTCAGAGTCAATTATTGGATCACAGACACGTGATTGCAATGATTGAGGGAGGACCTGTCCCAGTAGGGCAGTCTTACTCAAAATGATAGTATGCTATCTGGTTTATCTTTATCATCGTGTACTGCTTTAGGTGACCTTACGAGTCGCTATTACATGTTGATAGAGCCCCTAGGATTCTTGCTTGACTACCAGCAGTATGAGGGCGATCATAAACGTGAGAGCTGGAGTCTATAAGCACATCCTTAAAAGGTCCCTAGTCGTGGGAGTTTCGAGACAGGGCATCGATACTCCAGAGTAGACTAGTGTATACAGTCGAGACCCCGACGAGGGGCGGTGGCCGGTCTCACAAGCCACTGGTGTCAGTTGGTTCACCTAAGATGTATACAGGTGCTCATTGGGTTATGAGTACACCGGGCAGGACTCGCCGGGAACATGCTAGTTAGTCTTATACCTGACGTCAGATAGCAGTTCCCTGGTGACATGTGTACAGGTTAGTTCATCGACCTGAGATCGTCATTTGTCTCGTGTGAGTTCCCACTGTGCTTTGATTACTACCCTACCACGGCTCAAAGGAGTCGTGCAAACAGGTTTTAGTTGGGTACAGTCCCGAGCCACATGGAGGCAGTGAGCGGATCTGCAGGGGTTCGTCTCTCCCGGTATTGGGAGTGAGGTAACGCTGTGTCTAGGAGAGCCAGTACATGAAAAGTCCTTGGCCAAGGCAGGAGATTTACTGGTAGGTATTCCAGTAGTATCTCAGGATGTTCTGGGCTACACTCCGACATGACTTGTACCGCTTTTGGGGGTCTGATTTTTACCAACCCCCTAAGCCCGCCATGCGATGCTCATAGACGAACGGACCGGACTGTACGGATATTGTCACTGACAGGCTCAGTAGGGTGTCAGGATGAGTTCGCTCGTTGACGTCCCTTTTGGTCAATAGCTGGTAGCCCGTCACGTATGGCTAATACCTCTGACGTGCTAGTGGTTAAATCCACAACCAAAGTATTGACGAGTCTTTAGAGTCCTCCACAGACCAGTTTCTCAAGTTTCGGGCGAAACGCTGTAGAGGCCGTATGGAGATATGGCAGGGTTCGATCAGATACGTGCGGTATTGCACGGATCGTGATCGGACGGATTTTACTAGCCGGCTTTGGTTTAAGCCGGATCCTAGTATTAGACAGTGTAGTTTTTGTCTCTTTGCATTTGTGTTCAGTGGGAATACAAATGCGGGCATGTATATGCAGTCGCGGGGTTTTCCTGTAATTTATTACGGGATCAGTTTTCTGAAGTTGCCAGTTTGCATTCCGTTCCGGCCAGTTTTCTCTTGTTCCTTCACGGCTGGACTTTCCGATGGAGGGGGTTATTTGCAGGTGTGCAAATAATATTTTGTGGAGGGGTTTTCTTGCATTATGTGGTTTCATGATGAGATTCTTTTTCCATCTCTTCCTTTGCATTAAATGGTGATTAGGATGGATTAGAAATTGATATGATATGGTTATCATTTCTTTTGGATGTGGTCACCCCTTTGCTTTTACTACACTTACCTTCCTTCTTGTTTTGTTTTTACCTCCACCACCATTTTATCATAAGGGGCCGGCCACATTAGGAGAATGGGAGTTTTTCATTTTGATGTGGGAGAAATTATCATATGATATTATGCTTTGCTACAAAATCCATACCCATCTCCAAAGCTTATTCTTCTTCTTCCCTCCATCAAAGGCAACTTCACAACCCCTAGAGACAATAGATTCTACACTTGCCTACAGCATATCTTGGACGCGTCGGCTTGCCAACTTCGCACCCGAGTTGCCTCAGTCCAGAGGTGGGAGCCCGTAAAAGAACCCGGCGATGTGGTGCTCGTTTCGACGAGGAGGCGACGACCGGAGATTCCGCGAGGAGATCGGAGTGGAGGCGAAGACCGAAGGACACGGATCGCTTGGTATAGCCCTCTATCCGTCTTTTGTTTGCTAGCATTAGGTTAATGGTTACGATCCGGGGTTTTAGGATGCGGTAGTGCCGGTTTCTAGTTTGAGAAAAAATTTCATTTCCGCATTTTGGCCTCGGATAGACGGCCGGGGCGCTACCGTAGTCCTACAGAGTCGCCCCTAGAAACCCGGACCCATTCCTCCACAGTTCGACCAGCGGAATCCATGAAATTCCCGCTTCCTCCGGCTTTCCTGAGGAGTTGGGTTTTGAAATTTTGTGGGTATCTCTCTGTAGATTATATAAGGTCATTGGTATACTTTGATTTTCTTATATAGTCTGTAAACAAAATCTGGAAGCTAATTGCTTTACTTTTTATAATATTTTAACGTATGATACGGACGTTTCGTATCACGTTTTTATGTTTTCTCAAAATACGACAATTCGGGGCAACTCTAGTTAGCTTTGGGTCTGTATAGCGCACAATATTCAAACGTATCACGTTACGTAAATTAGTTCACTTAGAATTTATGTATTCGCCGTATCGGAATTTAGCCGCTTATATATGAAAGTTTCATTTCGATGTTAGGTTTGACCGCGGGGACTTCGGAGGCAGCGAGGAAGGGGAAAAGAGTGATGAGTGTTAGTTATATGTATGCCCTAGAGGCCATTATTGTACATGATTGTATATTATAATGGATACGTGGACATATATAGAGGACTTTCTTGCTCGACATGATAGTATGTTATCTGGTTGCTCTTTATCTTAACATGTACACTTGTATCATTATAATGTCTCTCCATTACATGTTGATAAAGCCCTTAGGATGTGTACTTAACTACCAGCACTATGATACAGATCATACTAGTGGGGCCAGGGTAGTCCACAAGTTCATCCTTTAATTATTCCTAGTCGAGGGAGTATTGAGACATGGCATCGATATTCCAGAGTAGACTAGTGTGTACGTTTCTTGACCCTATATGGGGCGATGGTTGATCCCACAGCCATTGGTGTTTGAAATCAAAGATTGTACACAGGTGCTCATTGGAGAATGGGTACACCGAACAGGACTCGTCGAGAACTACTAGATGGTATTATACCTATCGTCAGATAGCAATTCTCTGGTGACACTGGTACAGGTTAGTCTGTAGGCCTGAGATCATCGTAGAGTCTTGCGTGATTCCCACTGTGCTTTGATTTCCTCCCTACCATGCTCAAGAGAGCATGCAAACAAGTGGATTTTGTGTACAGTCCCGAGTCACAAGGAAGCAATGAGCGATAGGAAAGGTTTCGTCTCTCCCGGTATTGGGGGTTGATGTTGCGCTATGCTCGATTGGCTATAAGAGGAAGTCCTTGGCCAGGGCTGATGATGAGATTTACTGGTAAGTGTTATCAGTAGTTTCTCGACCCGTTATGAGCCTCACATCGGCATGACTTATCAAGTTATTGGGGTCTAATGTTTACCACCCCCAGACTTGATATGCGACATATCAGATGAAGAGACCAGACTGTACGGTAGCCGTTACGTCCAGCTAGTATCGCTGACGGCTTGTGGGTGACTGATATGACCATTACCTACTGCTGGCGTATTGACGAATCTTTAGAGTCCTATACAGAGGTTTCCTAGCTCAAGCGAAACGAAGTAGGGCACATATGTGATATGTGCGGGACCAAGATTAATACGTGTATGCGATACAATATTCTAATCTCGCGATATAGGTTATATGTGATATAATCGGATTATTGAATCAAGTGTTGATTCAATAATTTGTTATATATATTTGATATATATATAAATGATATTAGTCGGTTGTATGTGATATAGCCGGATTATTAAATCAAGTGTTGATTTAATAATTTAATACATAATTATATATTTGATATATTAATATATATTAACTAATATTAGCTCACTTAAGAATTTCTTTTCTACAAATACATATAAATATATATGAGATATATATTTATGTATTTATTTTTGTGTCATTCTAGATGATACATTGAACTTGGGTGTATGAGACTTATACCAAACTAAATATAATTTGGGTGATTAATTATTAATGGAAAAATCAAAATTAGGTGGAAATTAGCATGGTTAAAGATACTTGTGGAAGCATGTAGATTCCTTGACTTAAGTCCACTAATTTTGTTTTACTCTAGATATTTATTAATCAAACCATTATCTTTAGCCATGATTAAGTCTCTACAAATATCACTTGTGATTTTCTCACCATGGTTGATCACTTGATCATCTTCTTCATCTCCTTCTCTGCTCTCTAGCTTTTGAGTGAGGTGAAAAAGAAAAAGAGAAAATTAATTCTAAAGTGGGCAAAATTCCAACTTCATCAATCTATACCAAACTAGCCATTTAGTATAGATTGTTTACTTCACTAATTCCTCAATTAGTGAAGAGGTAGTTTGAGTTAGATATTCTTAGATGTAGATCATCTTCGGCCTCGATTATCCTTAAGCAAGCTCGTTCCTTTCGCCTAGTGGAGCCTAAAAAGAGTTCGGGGACCACTACTTGGAACTAAGGGACTACTACACGGAGCTTTAGAAGTGAGGGACCGGTCTACAAAGGTTGTATTCCTATTTCACTTAGTGTAAAGTTTGTTTACATGCACATAAAACCCTAATTCTCTATTTCGATTCTTGGATGGTGTTGCTTAGCACTCTAGATTTTTTAAAATTGCATACTCAATGCTTGCTAAAACCTAGTGGTCATGCTAAGAAACCCCAACAGTGGTATCAGAGCCAAACTAGAGTATTAGGTGTGACCTAGACGACGTTAAAGTGTTAGATCGAATATCGAAACTGACAATTTTCCTAGTCTCTGGAAAATTTTTCAAAAGTTGGAATTTTTAGGTTTAAAAATATGCAGAAAATTGTGTAGTGTTTTCTATGGATCCCTAAGAAAAACGAGCGCCCAACTCAACTAAACGGCCGTGCAACCGCGGCAAAACCATGGGTTTATCCGCGGCGCCGTTGGTGAGGCAAGGACCATGCCTTCTTGTGCTGATCCGTAGGTACTTGTGGCATGTTCTGGGTATTTTTAAGTGAGACTCAAGTGTTGAGGTCTCTGGGAATTGTGGGTGTTAGATAAATCGATAGAAATGTTTAATATCGTCCAGATATCTGTGATTTGTGATACAATATTTGGAATCCACAATAATTAGTTTTGTGAAAAATAAGTAGTGTTTTGTAAATCTAGAAATTTAGTGTCTTTTGATCGGTTGCCACGGGGTTTTGATTCGAATCAAAACTCCGTCGCAATCCGTACAATACGCGAATGCTCGTCGCATAACACTACTAGATAGCCATACTCCATAGCCCCGACTAAGTGATTGTAGGAGAACCTCGTTGCCAAAAGCATCCGTTCAGGTGCTCGCGACCATGGTGTTCCGCCTAAGTGCACTTCGTCGACGGAATCGGGGATGCGGCCGTCTACTAATGTTTCCGACGAGCATTCAATCATATGTTGGGAATCTTGTTGAATTGCTCGACTGGATATTGAAAAGTGTTTTTAATATGAGACTAAAATACCGGGTTTATAATTGTAGGCATGAAATTTGGAATATATGATATTCCAGATTTATGATATCTAAGGAATTTATACGGTTAGGCATGAAATCCGAAGAGTGTGATATTTCGGGTTTATGATGTCTAAGGATGTTGCGGATTCTAATTATTGTAGTTTTCATTTCTTTTCTGTGACCGTAAGTGTAATATGTGGTGTATCGCCGGTTTCGTTGCTATACGTCAACGGCAATTGGGATACGCATATTTACTTACGTTGATGACATATGATGTTATGTGTTGCTGTGATATGTTAAATTGGATCGTCATGATTGAATAGCCGGGGTTTTTTTTACGTGAGATGAGAGTTTTTAATTTTCATTCATGTAAAAATTTGTATGTAATATTCTTGTATTGGGACACTTCCGAGTTGAGGATGATGTCACCATTGATGTATATTATTTACTTTTCCACATTAGGATAGACCCAAGGCGGGGAGCATAAGTAACCGGGTTCTAGAGTCCAGTAGGAGACCATCTCGAGGAGTCGAGACCGGGTCTTCTAACTCTAGAATTGGTAGGGTTTCTTGTCGCTCTCATAGGATTCTAGGGATGTGGGTTTGGCTATTCATGACGACTGTGGAATCCGTGTTTTTTGCTGGTTTGATTTAAAACATGGACCTCCTAGTATATCCTATATTTCATATGTTGACTTCTGCTGCAATGTTCTGTGATGAGATCATATAACTGCGTGAGACGAATGCTTTTATTATATATATGATATATAATAAATGTTGCTTATATTTTGCATCCGCGCTAGTCCTGCCCCCGCTCTGCCTGTAGTTAACTAACCTAACGGTGCATGAAGGGACCCCGAATGCGGATGGCATAAGCGTACGTTGTATTTTCGTTTCTTCTGTGATGTTTATGAAACATAAATGATGGGACTTCATTAATGAGATTAATGAAAAGAAAGAAACCTAAATATGTTGTGGAATCAAATTTTCAAAAAGGTAGCTCTAGTTCTTGCTTAGCATAGCGGTATTCCTTGATGAATATCCAGCACCTCATTCGATGAGAAAAGAGTCGAGATCCCTTTATCGGGAATGACCTCTTTAGCAAAATCTAGCATATGCTACAAACCACTCGGTTTATTTTGAAAAAATCGATTTTAAAAGCAGAGCTTAAACCACTCCTTTTCAGATCACTCGATTCTACAATGATATCAAGTTCATTACGCAAAAGGTTTTCTTAAAAACCTGTCGTAGCCCTCCGTCATTTCAGATAAGTGCTATTTAGTATTCGTGCTACTTTTGTTGACCTTAGCCAAAGCGTAGTGTTCGGTAGATAATTAGTGCTTATCTGCAAGCATATGATGCGATTGGATTAGGGTAGTCGTACAGCTTTGTTGACCATATCCAAGGGTCGTATGGGTGGGTTTAATTCAATCAGGAAATGACGGGTTGAACTTGGCTAGCGCTTATGATTTGTTGACCATAGCCAAGGTTATAAGTTGCTAAGGGCAAAAACATTATCGGGAATTTCAAGTGTTGAAAAAAAGTTGCAATGAGATTGCATGCCTTCTATGAGATAGTTGGATCCCGATACCTACTGCGAATAAGAGTTACTCCTGAAAGAGTTTTCCACTTTACAATTAGCCGATCAAGTAGGTGTCTAAGAAAGGTGTTAACGGGGTATGCCCCTGCAGAAACAAGGTTATTTAATTAGTTCCATGCGAAAGCACGGGGAGACTCCCCCGGAGTACCAATACCTGCCTGGCTGAACGATTGGCAAATTTGTAGGGTGTAATTAATCCCGGCAAGTCTTACCTTTTAAGGTTTGAAGGAAGATTTGATAAAAACAGTGGGAGCCATCCTGATTAGATAAAATAATAACCAATCTAATTTTACAAGAGCATACACTAAAGTGTTTTCTTCTCTCTCTCTCTCTAAATAGCGACCATGACACGCCTTAATCAAGATAATAATATTGATGTATTGACCGAACCCGCTTGTTATACTAAGCTGGGGAACGTTGGTTCCGCTCTACCATATAATTGTTATATGTCTGAGAAGGAAATAGGGGAACGTCTGGATTTCCACGCGACCCGAACGAGAAATGAGCATATTGATGCACCTTCTTCGGGTGAGATCGTTACCGAGAACTGTTTCTCAGTACACTCTACGTCCTGGGTATTAGATACCGGATCAGGATTCCACATTTGTAATATGTTACATAGGCTAAAGAAAGGTAGAGAACCGGGAAAAGGTGATCATTCTCTCAGAGTAGGGAATGGTGCAATAGTTTCATCCAAAACAGTTGGCGAATATCACCTTGTACTACCAAGTGGTAATACAATAATTCTTAACGACTGTTATTACATTCCGAGCCTGATATACAATATTATATCAGTATCTTTATTAGCTAAAGAAGGATATAACTTTGCATTAGAGGATAATGTTATGAGTATTTTCCAAAATCAAGTGTTGATTGGGTTTGGTACGTTGGGTAACGGTTTATACGTTCTGAATCAAAATACAGTTATTAACGTACAGAACAGACACAAGAGGAATAGTTCAGAAATGAACGAATCTTTCTTGTGGCATTGTAGACTAGGTCATATCAATGCGACACGACTAGCTAAGTTACATAAGGATGGATATTTGAATCCATTCGAATTTACATCTTATGAAACTTGCCAGTCATGTCTCAAAGGCAAAATGACCAAAACTTCGTTTACTGGACACGGAGAAAGAGCTACTGAACTCTTGGGACTGATACATAGTGATGTATGCGGTCCCATATCTACACATGCCAGGAATGGTTCCTCATACTTTATTATATTCACCGATGATCTCTCAAGGTTCGTATATATGTTCTTATTGAAACACAAATCTGAAGCTTTTGAGAAATTCAAGGAAAATAAGTGCGAAGTAGAAAACCAAATGGGTAAAAGTATTAAAATCCTTCGATCTGATCGGAGAGGAGAATACTTAAGCACGGAATTCTTGGATTATTTAAAAGAGAATGGGTTCTCTCTCAACTTACTCCTCCGTATACACCATAGCACAACGGTGTATCGGAGCGGAGAAGTCGCGCCCTATTAGATATGGTGCGCTCTATGATGAGTACTGCTGAGTTGCCTATTTCCTTTTGAGGTTATGTGCTTGAGACAGCCGCATACCTATTGAATAGAGTTCCAACCAAATCAGTGCCTACCACTCCATATGAGATATGGAATGGGAAGAGACGATCTCTTAAACAAGTTAAGATATGGGGTTGTTCAGCCTATGTTAAAAAGCAAAATCCGGGCAAGCTCGGGGCAAGATCAGTTCTGTGCAAGTTTGTAGGATATCCCAAGCATTCGCGAGGGTATATCTTCTACCACACTAAGGAACAAAAGGTGTTTTGTTTCTCGGAATGCCACCTTTTTAGAAAAAGGAATTTCTTGTAAAAGAAATTATGGTCATGAGGTAGAACTGGAAGAAGTTCCAGCTACACAAACTACAACTGATGATTTGGTGGAACTAAAGGATTCAATAGTCCCTGACGAACCTAAGCCACTCCGCAAATCTTGTAGGGTTCCTCATCCGCCTGAGAGATACTACGGTTTTCTCGTAGACGGTGGGAGCGAGGAATTCATCTTGGAAGATAATGACCTAACTAGTTTCGAGCAGGCCATCACGATTGGGGACTCTGTGAAATGGTTGGATGCAATGCGATCTGAGATAGAATCCATGTACACCAACAAAGTATGGACTTTGGAAGTTGCTCCTGAAGGGGTAAACCCCATTAGGAGCAAGTGGATCTTTGAGAAAGAAACTTGGTGTAGATGGAAAAGTTGAGACTTTCAAAGCTAGACTTGTAGCAAAAGATTTTCGTCAACGACTAGGTATGGATTATGATGAAACCTTTTCTCCAGTGGCTATGTTTAAGTCCATCCGGATCCTACTTGCCATCGCGGCATACCATGACTATGAAATCTGGCAGATGGACGTCAAGATCACTTTTCTAAATGGTGATTTAGAAGAGAGCGTGTACATGACACTACCAGAGGGCTTCGTAAACAGTGGGAGCAGCGGAAAGGTGTGCAAGCTGCTTACATTAATCTACGGATTAAAGTAGGCATCGGGGAGTTGGAACATCTGTTTTGATGTGGCAGTCAAAGAGTTTGACTTCATCAAAAACATAGATGAACCTTGTATATACAAGAAGGTTGTAGAGAGTAAGGTTGTCTTCCTCGTATTGTACGTGGATGACATACTCTTGATAGGAAATGATGTTCCTATGCTACACTCGGTCAAGCTCTACTTATCACATTTTCTCCATGAAAGGTCTGGGTGATGCCTCCTACATCCAGGGATTAAGATCTATAAAGATATATCTAAACAGATGTTGGGATTGTCCCAATCCAGGTACATCAACACTATACTAAAGAGGTTTAGTATGGAAGATTCCAAGCGTGGAAATTTACACACGATCTCAGGAATCACTCTCTCCAAAGAGATGTCCCCCATATCTGATTTGGAAAGGGCTCGCATGCAAGGGATACCCTATGCTTCGGCAGTCGGTTTTATCATCTATGTGATGTTATGTACCAGACCGGATGTATTATACTCACTAGGTATAGTGAGTAGGTGTCAATCAGATCCTGGGGAAAAGCACTGGACAGCTGTGAAAAACATTCTTAAGTACTTGAGAAGGACTAAGGAATTGTTCTTGTTGTATGGTAACGGTGAACTCCATGTCGAGTCGTTTACCGATTCGATCTTCCAGGGTGATAAGGACGACTGTAAGTCGGTCACGAGTTTTGTCTTTACCTTCAGTGGAGGGACGGTATGTTGGAAGAGTTCCAAGCTAGATACCATAGCAGACTCGACGATGAAGGCTGAATATATCGCTACCAACGATACTGCCAAAGAGGCTGTCTGGATGAACAAGTTCATGAGATGAACTTGGTGAGGTTCCTACCATTAAGCATCCAATACTTGTGTATTATGATAACAATGGAGCTGCGGCTTTAGCCTAGGAACCCCGGTCCCATCAGTGATCCAGGCATATTCTTAGGCAGTATCACCTAATCAGGGAGATAGTTGATCTTCGGGAGATCGAGGTCAGGAGAGTTGACATGAAGAATAACACGGCGGATCCACTCACGAAGGCCACTTAAGAGACTTTTGGGATGTTGGGTATGGGATACTATAACAATTGGCCTTAGTGCAAGTGGGAGATTGTTAGTTATATGTATTCCCTAGAGGCCATTATTGTATATGATTGTATATTATAGTGGATGCTTGGACATATATAGAGAGGAATTTCTTGCTCGACATGATAGTATGCTATACGGTTGCTCTTTATCTTAACATGTACACTTGTATCATTATACTGTCTCTCTGTTACATGTTGATAAAGCCCTTAGGATGTGTACTTGACCACCAGGACTATGATGCAGATCATACTAGTGGGGCCAGGGTAGTCCATAAGTTCATCCTTTAATTGTTCCTAGTCGAGGGAGTATCGAGACAGGGCATCGATATTCCAGAGTAGACTAGTGTGTACGTTTCTTGACCCTTGTATGGGGCGATGGTTAATCCCACAGCCATTAGTGTTTGACATCAAAGATTGTACACAGGTGCTCATTGGAGAATGGGTACACCGAACAGGACTCGCCGAGAACTCATAGATGGTATTATACCTATCGTCAGATAGCAGTTCTCTGGTGACACTGGTACATGTTAGTCTGTAGACCTGAGATTGTCATAGAGTCTTGTATGATTCCTACTGTACTTTGATTTTCTCCCTACCACGCTCAAGAGAGCGTGCAAACAGGTGGATTCTGGGTACAGTCCCGAGTCACATGGAGGCAATGAGCGATAGGAAGGGTTTCGTCTCTTCCGGTATTGGGGGTTGATGTTGCTCTATGCTCGATTGGCTATAACAGGAAGTCCCTGGCCAAGCCTGATGATGAGATTTACTGGTATGTGTTATCAGTAGTTTCTCGACCCGTTATGAGCCTCACATCCGCATGACTTATCAAGTTATTGGGGTCTGACGTTTACCACCCCCAGACTCGATATGCGACATATCAGATGAAGAGACCGGACTGTACAGCAGTATTACTTACTGGATTCATGGGAGTTTGGACAAGCTTGCTTGTTGATCTTCTGATCGCTCAATACCTGGGTAGTCGTTACGTCCAGCTAGTACCGCTGACAGCTTGTGGGTGACTGAAATGATTATTACCTAATGCTGGCATATTGACGAGTCTTTAGAGTCTTACACAGAGGTTTCCTGGCTCAAGCGAAATGAAGTAGGTCACCTATGTGATATATGCGGGACCGAGATTAATACGTGCATGTGATACAGTATTCTAATCTCGCGATATAAGTTATATATGATATAACCAGATTATTGAATCATGTGTTGATTCAATAATTTGTTATATGTATATGTAACATTTCAAAAAAGTAAAAAATTATTTTTAGGAATTTTTATAATTTAATATTAATTTTTTATGAATATTTTAATATTTCGGTATAATTAAATACCGATAAATGGGAAAAATTATAGAAAAATTATGGAAAATTCTAAAATAGGGTATTTTATGGAATTTCTCCATTTTTAAGTTTTTGTGATTAATTATATGCTATTTTAGTGTTAATCGCGATTAAAAATCGCTAATTGGATTTTTAGCATTTTTTGTGCAAAACATGCACATATCATTTTTTTCACACTTGTCACATTTTCTTACATGTTGTGGGTGTATGGTTTCCTAGGGTTACCATTGGGTGAGAAGGAATAAAGGAAAAAGAAAAGAAAAGATAAGGTAAGGTATGATGAAGAGAGAGAAAGAATAGGTCAACCCTTTCTTTTTGAACCATCCCCCATCATTTCTTCACACCTTTTCTCTCTCCTTCCTCCATGAGCTGCTGCTGCTCCTGCTCCACCTATTCTTCCTACACCTTCAATCCCCCAAAACACCATGGATCCAACCCCAAAACCCCATTCCCACTTTACAAAAAATGTTCCCAAGCTCACTAGCTACACATTAGACCTAGAAAGAATGGATTTTGAGGACTTTGAGCAACTCAAGAAAATTCTTGAGTTGCCAAAGGAGGTAATTTCTACACCCTTAAAGTAGTACGTCATTTCATTATGCATCTATACTTGTTTCATGTCGATATTGTGTGTTTTGAGGACTTTGGAAAATTCAAGTTAGGGTTTAGGGTTCGATCTGAAATCAAAGGTGAATTGAGGTGTAATTAGAGACTACAACCCCTGGTGTGATGTTACATTGGACCAAACCTGAGAGCAAAGTCCAGAATACGGATTTAGAGAAACGATATCGGGGAAAACTGTAATTCTGCGAGTGTTTTTAGAAATCTGCTATCACCCGAGCTACCTGAAAACAATTTTGGTTTGACAGTGAGTTGTGCAGGCAACTAGGAACCACCACACAAAACCCTAGCCCCCACCTCCTTCTTCAGGCCGCCAATAAATCCTTTTTGGCCGCAAATTGCGGCCAGATCAGGTTGGAACCCCCTCGTTTTCGTTCCAGGGACCTATCTCCAGTAAATTTGACCTTTGGTATGTGCAATTTTCACTGATTCCATCTAGGATAGAATCTGGGGTAGTTTTCTTGTGTTGGCGCATGTTTTACGACTTGTTTTAGCATGGATTTTGGTATTTGGTTATTCGTTTCTATCGGGTGGCGTTTGAACGTCAACGGCAAATGGCTATTGGTCGTGTTTGCATGCGAAACTATAGGTTTTTACCTATGGGCGTAGCGTATGCCGTTTGGTTTCCGATGTGATTTTCATGTGTTTTAGCATTTGTGATATCCTTGTAGGTACCCCACGTGATATCAAGGCATTGAAGATGAAGATGGCGACATCGATATCGGCACACAAGAAGCAAGGTGAGTAAATCTATATCTATGGGGAGAAGTCGGGTGGATGGCGTATAGCACCCCCGCAGTTCGTGGTGATGTATACGAATACATATACACACATATATTGATTATATATTGTTTGAGATTATTGATGATAAAGATGGATTCTAGGTGTGATTGGATTGGTTTAGTGTTGCGAAACCCTAGAGTAGTGGTTGCACCACACACACACACACACACCCATACTTTCATACATTCCTCTTTCATATGTGCGTATATGGGAATATATTTTTATGTGTTCATATGGGTATGGGAGTATGTGTTCATATACTGGATTGAGGATAGTACTTGGGATTTGAGGTGAGTCGATGAGATTTGATTTGAGACCGTGAGATCAGTGATATGGCAGGATTCGTACTTCAGATACGTCATGATGTTATAGCGGATCTTTGGACGACGATACCATGTGAATAGTGATATATATAAAATGGTTGACATATGATCGTGATAGGAGATATGATATGTTAAGATAATTATAACGGGTCGCTTTGGGCGATGTATACCTCTTTATGATGATATGTGGTGATGACATCGGTTTGTATCAGGCTGTAGATCAGCAGTCAGATCATGATTATTGATGATATTAGTATTGTGCTAGACGTAGGCCAGTACCCCGGATTATGATCTTTGATAAAGAGGATACCAGATGAATAGTGTGATGAATGTGATATTGACCCGTACCCAGATTTGGGATGTCGTACGACGGATTTACGTACGAGCTATATATTGATGTTTGATCCGCACTCTTGACTTCGGAATGTCTTATTATGGATATGGTATCGGATGTGATATTATTGAGGCGGGATCACCGACTAATATATATATATATATATATATATATATATATATATGTATGTATGTATGTATGTATGTATGTATGTATGTATGTATCGACTTAGATGTTAGGCGGTTTCCTTACCTTCAGTTAGCCTGTTAGCTCAGCCCTATAGTTTAGTGTAGCTGTATGACTCATATGATATTAAATGCAGATTAGTTATCATTGTGTTTAGTATTCAGCTCTCGCGCATTATTGTTGTTCGCTCCGCATCGCATACTTATTTTGTGATTCATATTCCATTGTTAATATCATGCTGTTAGGACACCAGCACCATTACCGATGATGCGTATGTACCACGTACACTTACTTGCCGGCTCACACACATCTTCATCGGTAATTGCCATGTCATGTGCACTTTAGAGAATACTATTACATTGACATAGCTTGTTAGCTAATAGTTTCGACATGATGTTAGTGTACTTGCCTTATATACCAGTTTAGACATTGCAGTTATTATTTGCTACTTCATGCATATTGTTATTCACTGTTATGCTGCATTCATGGATTTTTATGCCTATATTCATTGTTTCACATTCCATCGATGATTTGGATTTAGATTTTCATGAGATTTCCTGGATTTGGGGGAAAACCGCAAAAACATTTATAAACTTCTCTTCTCCCTCTTTTTAAATGAAAAGTGCGGTTTTCCCATGATGTATGAGTCGTCCACCATGAGTTTGCTGATGGATTTTGTCACGACCCGAAAGAGCACGTGACTGGCCCTCGAACGATATGAAGTCTATAGGACTCCATCTGATCCAAGTAAGCCAAAAGCCCAGAAATCTAAAACCATTTAAGGAGTAAATAGGGAAAATTAGTTTTAAGAGGTAAAGAAAACATGTTTGAAAATCAAGTTTTTAAATAACTAAGCCGAATATGAATTTTTTTAAAATGTGTAATTTTTCCTGAAAATTTCGGCAGAGTTTCCTTTGTAAAAACTGGCCCCGAACGGGGTACAACAAGAATAATATATATGACATGGTAAAAGGCATCCCCAAGCGGAAGCTAGCTCTTCGTCAATCGACGGTCACAACCACGCAAGCAATAATAATATACAACGCCAAGGGGCGAGGATCAAAACTGAAAAGAAACTCAAAAACAGCCAGAAAACCGCAATACTACAAGCGCGACTCTAAGGTCGAAACAATACAACACTGATTTCTAAGTCTGAAACAAACTACAACTTTTGGTTGATGGACAATTCTAGATACAATAAAAAATACATGAACAATGGCGGTTCTGATACAAAGAACCCACCTAACCAAGCAAGTCACCCATAGGAAGCAGTGTGCCAGAAATGCCGCTATGGAATCTGTACGGCAAAAACCTGCAAGAACTGGGGCACAACGGGGGTGAGTTGCCAACTCGTGAATAGAAAATATCTACAAGCAGAGATCGAATGCATGACCTATCCTAGGTCAATACGATCAGATAATAATTAAACCTCAATATGAATAAAGCTGAAGCATGCTAAACTGGCAATGTAATCTCTATACATGAGTGTAGTGCCAAGTGCTCGTGCTAGTGCCTCAGGTAATAGCATGTCATGAATATGAGGTATAACCAATGTAATCAAATCTGCACACTCATGGATCCCGTCCACTCGTCACCCACTGACAATAACCACCATGCATGTAAATATCATGAATCATGTGCATGGGAAATAATATGAGGATATAACCACCCGTGTCCCTCGCGACACATCAAAATCATGGAACCAGGGTGCCCAGCATCGACACCCGAAAACATCATGAAAACTGTGCCCAGCATCGGCACGTAAATCCTCATATATCGGGCTCCGTCAGTCCGGATCGGCCCGCGGGCTCTGTCTGCGGTATCGGCCCTCGGCCCCGGCAGTATGCCCAAAACATCTATCGACTCTGGTCGGTATCCTCCGGATAACCGCCAGGTCCAACCAATCACCGGTAGGTACTCGCCCGCCTCCAGGCTCAATCGGCAAAGCTCATCGATCATCTTGCCGAGGGGAACCATACCAGGTCCACCATGTACCCGCAATCGGCTCATCCACGCCTCGATTCGGGTTACACATATCGCTCTCAGCACCGAGAAAACACATGGTGGACGCACTGAAATATCATATCAAGGGTAACCGGGTTTTTTAAAGAAATGACATATTCTCTTTTGAAATACCCTCGGTTCCCAAATCCAGAAATATCATAGAAACAACATATCTCAATGCGTACAGTCAAAGCATGATGTATGCGGCATGTAACAGTAATGCAAGCATATCAGTAAGTCATGCAACATGGAATAATAATGTGCACATGTCGAGGGAGACCGCTCTTTTAAAAGGAATCTGTTTTTAAAGAGTATCTTGCGGTTCCCAAATCCCCAATCAAGCTAGAATCATCTATATATGTGTACAGGTATAAGTGTACAATATGCCATGCCAGAATCATATCATGAATGCAATAGTACTATAGTGTAGTGACATGGCAATTATCGATGATGAGTGTGTGAGCCGGCAACAAGTGTACGTGGAACATATACATCATCGATAATGGTGCTGGTGTCCTAGCAGCATGACTGAATGTCACAACAATACAAGCGATGCAATGCAAATAGCAGGAATATGCGGAAACAAATGATCAACGCAAAAGTACAGAACCTGCCCCAATAGATATGTCATGCAACCTTGCCTTTTGAAATAAGACGAATCAAGGCTTTTGGTAAAGTAAGGGCTACGGTGTTTTAAGAAAAGATGCATCATTTGAAAATATCCGTATAACCCTTCTGCTTATCTTTAAAATATCCCCGATTCGTTAGTTTTGAAATAGGTATGACTCGGTCTAGTCTAATGTATACTAAATAATCTAGACAGGAGGGGTATGAAACCACCTAATCTGAGTCAATATATAAATATAGATATGATAGTCGGTGATCTCGCCTCAATAACATATCGTATGATATCCTCGAGTCATGAGTGCGGATCTATCATCAATATCGGCTCGTACGGTAAATCGTCGTACGGCATCCCAATAGCTGGGTAGGGGTCAATATCACACTATCTCATCACATATCAGGTATCACTTATCATCAGATCACACAATCTGGGGTACTACTGTAAGTCTAGTACAAATCGACACCATCTATAAAATATGAATGCGGGTAAAGCACATGTCCAAAGGCCCGCTAAAACTATCATATCGCACCTCAAAGGCAAACTATGTCACATCGCCGATCTCACGGCCTCACATCAAGTATCATCTCAAACCATGTATCATCCTCCAATCCCGTATATAAACACATAGTCCCATACCCATGTGTAGATATACGCACCATCATATGCACTCTAATAAATGAAAGAATGAATGCAAGTATGTGTGTAAATGTATGTGTGAGTGCAACCACTACTCTAGGGTTCGCACTATACTAAACCAATATATTCTTATCATCAAAATATCATTATTACCATCAATAACCCTAAACAACACATAATAAATATTCGTGTGTATACGTATTCGTATACATCACCACGGACTGCGGGGGTGCTATATGCCATCCACCCGACTTCTCCCCGTAGATATAAATCTACTCACCTTGCTTCTCGTGTGCCAAAGCCGATGTCGCTATCTTCACCTCCTTTGCCTCAACATCACGCGGGGTACCTACAAGTATATCACAATGCTAAAGCACATGAAAATCACATTGGAAACCAAAATGGCACACGCTACCCGCATAGGTAAAAACCCATCGACTCGCATGTAAACACAATCAAAATCCACTTGTCGTTGACGTCCAAACGCCACCCGACAGGAATGAATCACCAAATACCAAAATCCATGCTAAAACAAGTCCCAAATTATACACCAACATAGGAAAATCAACCCAGATTTCACCCTAGATGGAATCAGTCAAAACTAGACATACTCAGGGTCAAAACTAGAGGAAATGAGGGCATGCACAGAAAACGAGGCAATTCCTTAAAATACCTTATTTTAGAATTTTCCATAATTTTTCCCTATTTATCTGTATTTAATTATACCAGAATATTAAAATATTCATTAAAATAATATTAAATTATAAAATTTCCCAAAAATCATATTTTATTATTTTGAAGACGTTACAATCTACCCCCCTTAAAGAAATTCGGTCCCCGAATTTAAATTTAAAACCCCAAATTCTAAAACATTTCGATACGAATTCCAAGTCGTCGGGGCTCCGAAATCAACACATAAAACGTCACAGCGCAATGCATGCGCATGAGTACTGAGCAGATAACTCAAAAACAACGCTCCATCAAGCATCCCGCAATCATCGGAGTCAAGATAAGGACACAATGTCAAATCCAATACAAAACCGATATGATATGGATCAGAACTACACATGCAGACATCCAATCTATACATGTGAATAGCTGATGTAAAAGCATGCCAAATCCTTTTTAAGTCGCTGTGCGATGCGCATAACACTGCACAGTGGCGGACGTTTTTCATAAGAAAGTAACTATATATGTATATATATATCCTTTGTTTAATAAGCACGTTCCGCCGTTTTGAAAACAATCAGAAGGGTTTCCTTGTTTTTTTTTAAAACGTTTCGTATCATATCGGACACGTAGGTATATACTGAGACTATAGCTCGCTCTTTGGAAATCCCTTCGATAACTATCGATGCATGCAAAAAAAAAAAAAAAAAATCCAGGTACTATCCTCTGACTAGTCCTGCTCAGTAAGAAAATAATATCCAATATCATAAAAATGTACTGTTCCAAAAGGAATAAATCTCAAAAATATACATAACCCACCCTGTGCATCTGGTGCGCACGGGAATCAAAATCCATATATGTGCTAAACAGATGCACATAACAGCATCTAGGTGCAACGGGTGTTCACGAAGCATCTGTCATAGGCAACGTGTGTGCCTGACAGCCAAAAACCCGGTGCATCTGACATGCACGAAGAAATCTCGATTTAGTGCATCGGGTGTGCACCAAAATCTTATCTCAAAACATGCGCCCAACATGCGCGGAAATCCAAATCGGTGCATCCATCGTGCACGAATGAAAATCTAAACCCTGCGCACTCAATATGCACGGAATCACAAAATCCAATAGCAACGTCGAATATGCGTAAGTCCGGTCAAAAGCACGGAGTGCAAGAATCCACATCAATATCACAATCAAAATCGACATACCGAAAGGCATCAAATCGAAGTCAGGTGCAATCGTAATGCACAAAATATAAATCCGGTGCAACAAAGGCACGAAATATAAATCTGATGCGATAAACGCAAGAAACATAAAACTGGTGCGACAAATGCACGAAGTATAGAACTGATGCATCCCATGCACAAATACCAAGCAATAACTCAAATACGTAAACAGCAACACCAAGTGTATCCAGATATGAAGAAAATCATAAACGTGTGCAGCTGCGGGCACAAACACATATCGATGCACTACAAGAACATATAAGCTATACCGAGTGCAAAATCAAAACACTAAAATTACATGAAACTCTGCTGGAAGCGTAAATCAAATCACCAGCATAAAATAGGCATGAAATCACAATCAACAGCTCAAGAGTAATAACTATGTACAAGGTATAAATACCAAGTAGGTGCAACCATGGTGCACAAAATCAAATATCATGAAACTCAGTCATCAAGACTAAATCATGCGAATAGATCGTCCAAAATACCAAAATCTAAAGCAACGGATACGTGATAATCAAATCACAAAATCACAAATCATAATTACCGTCGTCGGTATATCCTTCTTCAGGGTCGAGAAGGTACCGGTACATCCGATGCTAGCGGCGCAAGATATCTACTTGCCTCTTACTCGCGGCTGGCGTCCTCTGCCTCTGGTTCCTGATCTTTCCTGTAGATTACCAACTCGCAATCCATCGGCTCATCGGCCCGGTCAGGTGTGCTGACAGGAACGATTCCGTTCTTGCACTTCCCTGGTCATCTCTCGGTCAATCCTCACGACCGCTCGTAAAGCAGCACATCTCTGGCGCCGACCTCGGGTCCTCTGAATGCATAACACACATCCGATCCTGGGTGCAACTCTTATTGCAGCAGTGTACTGGAAGGAATCCTACTCAAGGTCTCTTCTGATCTTGCCTAAGCCAAACTGTAAGGAGGCTGGTACTCTGGCGTAATCCTTTCTCGCTTTCTGGACCTCTGCGTCCTTAGTACAACATCTCCTCGGAAGCTGGTCGCATCTCCGCGCCTCTGTATGCATGTCCGGCCTTTAATCTTAACGGGGTGTAGTAACAGCTCGTCTGCCTCTCGCACGAACTTCTTGTCCCGCTTGTCTGTATCATTGACCATTCGACGTCGCGTCTTTATCTGCACACTGCAATGTCCTCGGCTACGGTCCACCCGAAGTCTCTAACACGGACTCGAAATCACGAACTCAGTATCTTCATCACTCAGTAGAAGATATCTAGCCGAACACGTCCTCAGCGTGCATATCGCATCTCTGATGTCAGCGGAGTGGAACGTCATCTCGTCGAAATCTCGTGCAAACTCTTTACTCCACCTTGCTCCACTATCGACTGATTCGGACTCATCTCATCATGGCTACACAGACTGCGCTCCGACGGCTATGCTCGTATCTGGAGTCTCCCAAGCAGTGTCCCATCACATGATATCCGAATGATGTCGAATCATCCGATCGACTCGTCAGAACCTCACAATCCCCCAAGAGCTCAACATCTCGGGTACAGTTTAATAGTATCGAGTACATGCCACAGCGTCGGTGGTCCAGCCGTAGAAGGGCAAACCCAAGCCTCACTAATGGCGCCGAGGAACTGCCGCAAACCCTAAGGTTCAAAGGCTTTCACACGGTCATTAAGTCGAGTTAGGGTTTCATTCTTCTAGAGGGTCCATAGAATCACCTGCATGTCTTTCCGTATACTTTAAACTTAGAAAATGGGTTCCTGACCTTCGATCGTCTCAATCGACTCTCAACGACTCTGCGTGAAGTCGCCTCTAGCTGGAATCAATCTATCTGATGACCTCGCATCGGGGTAAGCGAACGAACCACATGTCCTAGTCATTCATCCTCGGTGACTAGCGACTCACTACCATATCTCTAAGAATATGCTCATGCTGCAGTAGCTCCAATCATCTGGGCGATATCTCATCACTCGCAGCAACAACTGGCTCATTCGTCGGTACGCTAAGCAGCGCCTCAACCATCATGAATAAGCGATATATCAGCAGTCATCACATCCTGGCTGGCCTCTATCAGTGGCTCAATCCTCTGGTACCGTCCGAGAAATCTCGCAACAGCGATATGTCAAACGCTCAAAGTGCGGAAACACAAAATACGAAGCCTCAATGCAACCGTATGTCTCTGGAATCACGCCCCGGTCAGCCCTCGTCCGCGACGAGCTCATGCTGACAACTCGAGCCGTAGCTCACTCTGCCCGTGCAATCGCGGCAGCAAAACCACAACCAGTATCGATGAAGATAGATCATAGGAAGGAATATGACACAATGCAAGGAAATGTACAACCTGAGGTTTCTTAAGCGGAGTGGCGTGTCGTAAGTATGCCGTGGAACATACCCACGGTACGTCACTCTACTTTAGTCACCTATTCCATCAACCAAGGGTCATCCTACACGACGAAAGTTCGGGTCTAATACCCCCTCGACCAAGTCTAAGTTCCGTAAGGTCAAGCCTAAGTTCCGTATATAAGTAACGCCCTAGGCTCCACATAGTCAAACTTAGACTCGAACCAAGGTCAACCTAGCGCTCTGATACCAACTTTGTCACGACCCGAAAGAGCACGTGACTGGCCCTCGAACGATATGAAGTCTATAGGACTCCATCTGATCCAAGTAAGCCAAAAGCCCAGAAATCTAAAACCATTTAAGGAGTAAATAGGGAAAATTAGTTTTAAGAGGTAAAGAAAACATGTTTGAAAATCAAGTTTTTAAATAACTAAGCCGAATATGAATTTTTTTAAAATGTGTAATTTTTCCTGAAAATTTCGGCAGAGTTTCCTTTGTAAAAACTGGCCCCGAACGGGGTACAACAAGAATAATATATATGACATGGTAAAAGGCATCCCCAAGCGGGAGCTAGCTCTTCGTCAATCGACGGTCACAACAACGCAAGCAATAATAATATACAACGCCAAGGGGCGAGGATCAAAACTGAAAAGAAACTCAAAAACAGCCAGAAAACCGCAATACTACAAGCGCGACTCTAAGGTCGAAACAATACAACACTGATTTCTAAGTCTGAAACAAACTACAAGTTTTGGTTGATGGACAATTCTAGATACAATAAAAATACATGAACAATGGCGGTTCTGATACAAAGAACCCACCTAACCAAGCAAGTCACCCATAGGAAGCAGTGTGCCAGAAATGCCGCTATGGAATCTGTACGGCAAAAACCTGCAAGAACTGGGGCACAACGGGGGTGAGTTGCCAACTCGTGAATAGAAAATATCTACAAGCAGAGATCGAATGCATGACCTATCCTAGGTCAATACGATCAGATAATAATTAAACCTCAATATGAATAAAGCTGAAGCATGCTAAACTGGCAATGTAATCTCTATACATGAGTGTAGTGCCAAGTGCTCGTGCTAGTGCCTCAGGTAATAGCATGTCATGAATATGAGGTATAACCAATGTAATCAAATCTGCACACTCGTGGATCCCGTCCACTCGTCACCCACTGACAATAACCACCATGCATGTAAATATCATGAATCATGTGCATGGGAAATAATATGAGGATATAACCACCCGTGTCCCTCGCGACACATCAAAATCATGGAACCAGGATGCCCAGCATCGACACCCGAAAACATCATGAAAACTGTGCCCAGAATCGGCACGTAAATCCTCATATATCGGGCTCCGTCAGTCCGGATCGGCCCGCGGGCTCTGTCTGCGGTATCGGCCCTCGGCCCCGGCAGTATGCCCAAAACATCTATCGACTCTGGTCGGTATCCTCCGGATAACCGCCAGGTCCAACCAATCACCGGTAGGTACTCGCCCGCCTCCAGGCTCAATCGGCAAAGCTCATCGATCATCTTGCCGAGGGGAACCATACCGGGTCCACCATGTACCCGCAATCGGCTCATCCACGCCTCGATTCGGGTTACACATATCGCTCTCAGCACCGAGAAAACACATGGTGGACGCACTGAAATATCATATCAAGGGTAACCGGGTTTTTTAAAGAAATGACATATTCTCTTTTGAAATACCCTCGGTTCCCAAATCCAGAAATATCATAGAAACAACATATCTCAATGCGTACAGTCAAAGCATGATGTATGCGGCATGTAACAGTAATGCAAGCATATCAGTAAGTCATGCAACATGGAATAATAATGTGCACATGTCGAGGGAGACCGCTCTTTTAAAAGGAATTTGCTTTTAAAGAGTATCTTGCGGTTCCCAAATCCCCAATCAAGCTAGAATCATCTATATATGTGTACAGGTATAAGTGTACAATATGCCATGCCAGAATCATATCATGAATGCAATAGTACTATAGTGTAGTGACATGGCAATTATCGATGATGAGTGTGTGAGCCGGCAACAAGTGTACGTGGAACATATACATCATCGATAATGGTGCTGGTGTCCTAGCAGCATGACTGAATGTCACAACAATACAAGCGATGCAATGCAAATAGCAGGAATATGCGGAAACGAATGATCAACGCAAAAGTACAGAACCTGCCCCAATAGATATGTCATGCAACCTTGCCTTTTGAAATAAGACGAATCAGGGCTTTTGGTAAAGTAAGGGCTACGGTGTTTTAAGAAAAGATGCATCATTTGAAAATATCCGTATAACCCTTCTGCTTATCTTTAAAATATCCCCGATTCGTTAGTTTTGAAATAGGTATGACTCGGTCTAGTCTAATGTCTACTAAATAATCTAGACAGGAGGGGTATGAAACCACCTAATCTGAGTCAATATATAAATATAGATATGATAGTCGGTGATCTCGCCTCAATAACATATCGTATGATATCCTCGAGTCATGAGTGCGGATCTATCATCAATATCGGCTCGTACGGTAAATCGTCGTACGGCATCCCAATAGCTGGGTAGGGGTCAATATCACACTATCTCATCACATATCAGGTATCACTTATCATCAGATCACACAATCTGGGGTACTACTGTAAGTCTAGTACAAATCGACACCATCTATAAAATATGAATGCGGGTAAAGCACATGTCCAAAGGCCCGCTAAAACTATCATATCGCACCTCAAAGGCAAACTATGTCACATCGCCGATCTCACGGCCTCACATCAAGTATCATCTCAAACCATGTATCATCCTCCAATCCCGTATATAAACACATAGTCCCATACCCATGTGTAGATATACGCACCATCATATGCACTCTAATAAATGAAAGAATGAATGCAAGTATGTGTGTAAATGTATGTGTGAGTGCAACCACTACTCTAGGGTTCGCACTATACTAAACCAATATATTCTTATCATCAAAATATCATTATTACCATCAATAACCCTAAACAACACATAATAAATATTCATGTGTATACGTATTCGTATACATCACCATGGACTGCGGGGGTGCTATACGCCATCCACCCGACTTCTCCCCGTAGATATAAATCTACTCATCTTGCTTCTCGTGTGCCAAAGCCGATGTCGCTATCTTCACCTCCTTTGCCTCAACATCACGCGGGGTACCTACAAGTATATCACAATGCTAAAGCACATGAAAATCACATTGGAAACCAAAATGGCACACGCTACCCGCATAGGTAAAAACCCATCGACTCGCATGTAAACACAATCAAAATCCACTTGTCGTTG
Source organism: Agapanthus africanus (assembly GCA_030015575.1). Taxonomy (NCBI): domain Eukaryota; kingdom Viridiplantae; phylum Streptophyta; class Magnoliopsida; order Asparagales; family Amaryllidaceae; genus Agapanthus; species Agapanthus africanus. Next base: position 111,110,891 of record JASDDO010000018.1, read on the forward strand.
ACGTCCAAACGCCACCCGACAGGAATGAATCACCAAATACCAAAATCCATGCTAAAACAAGTCCCAAATTATACACCAACATAGGAAAATCAACCCAGATTTCACCCTAGATGGAATCAGTCAAAACTAGACATACTCAGGGTCAAAACTAGAGGAAATGGGGGCATGCACAGAAAACGAGGCAATTCCTTAAAATACCTTATTTTAGAATTTTCCATAATTTTTCCCCATTTATCTGTATTTAATTATACCATAATATTAAAATATTCATTAAAATAATATTAAATTATAAAATTTCCCAAAAATCATATTTTATTATTTTGAAGACGTTACAGATTTCGAGACCCGATTCGAGTAGTTGTATGAACCATTTCGGGTACATGGTGGGCCCGGTGCGGTACCCCGGGACGAGAAGGTCGCAGAGGATGGCGTTGAGCCTGACAGGGGAGCACTACCGACCGGTGATTTTACCCAACGCGTCGGATATCCGGAGGATACCGTCGTGGTCTTGAGATTGATGGTAGGGGCCGGTCTGGACTGACGGTGCCCTAGATAGTGAGATTGAGAAACTGAGATTTTGAGATATTAAGGTACCGAGCCTGAGATATTGAGATTGAGATTTATGTTTTGTGTCGATGCTAGACACTGTTTATGCTGATTTCATTTATGATATCTCGCTTTAAAAATACAGAAATCTAACTAAGTTATGAAAGCAGTTTCTTCAGTACATGTATTCTGTTTTCATGCATTCATACATCATCCATATGATATATTGCTAGCTGAGGCACTGACACGAGCACTGGGTATTACTGTTGTTTAGAGGTTTACCCTAACCATTTTTATAGGCTGCTGGTTGTATATTTGAGGATAGATATTGATCGTATGACCTAGGATTGCGTCATACATGCGATTTATGTTCATAGATGTTTTCTATTCACGAGTTAGCAACTCACCCCCGTTGTGCCACAGTTTCTTGCAGGTTTTGCCGTACAGGTTTCATTACGGCTTTGCTGGCAATACTTCCATTTCCGGGTGATTTGCTAGTAGGTGGGTTCACTTGTATCGTGACCATCAGTATATTTTGTATATTATTATTCAGTTGTATCTAGAAGTTCCATCAACCAAACATGTATTTATTTCAGATAGAGACCAGTGTTGTTTATTCTTTCGACCTTAGAGTCGCGCGTTGTATTTTTATGGATTTCATGCTGTTTTGAGTTTCCCTTCCTGTTGTGATCCTCGCCTTTCGGCGTTGTATATTATGTTGCTTGCGTGGTTGTGACCGTCGATTGACGAAGAGCTAGCTCCCGCTTGGGGATGCCTTTATTCATTATATATTCTTTATCAGGTTTGTACCCGTTTGGGGTCAGATTTTACAAAGGAAACTCTGCCGAAATTTTTAGAAAAGACTTGTGATTTTAAAATGCATATTTCGGCGTGTGTTGCAAACTATTTGATTTAAAATGGTTTTTCCTTCACTCTACTACTTTTCTTGGTTTGGATTTCTGGGTTTTCGGCTTACTTAGATTACGTACGCCTCGAGACGTTTCGTAGTTTAAGTGCCGGTCCTGTTCCGTACTTTCGGGACGTGACAAAGTTGGTATCAGAGCGTTAGGTTTTACCTTCAAAGTGTAGGATGACCCTTGGTTGATGGAGTAGGTGACTAAAGTAGAGTGACGTACTGTGGGTATGTTCCGCGGCATATTTACGATACGCTACTCCACTTAAGAAGCCTTAGGATGTACATTTCTTTGCTCAATATTATATTCATTCATGATCTAGCCTCATCGGTACCGGTTATGATTTTGCTGCCACGATTACGAGCAGGGAGAGCTACGGCTAGAGTTGCGATCAGCACGAGCTCGTTACGAACGAGGACTGACCAGGGCGTAATTCCGGCGACACACGATTGCAGAGATGTGTCTTTTTATGGTGTTTTTGCGCCATGAGCGTTGGATGGATTGCTGTATGAGATTACTCGGACGTGCAGATCAGCACCAGAGGATTGGGCCACTGATAGAGGCCAACCGGATTTTGATGACCATCGATGTATTGCTTATTAATGATGATTGAGGCATTGTTCAGCGTGCAGACGAGTGAGCCAGTTGTTGCTGCGATCGATGAGATATCGCCCCAGATGTTGGAGCTATTGCAGTACGGGTTGTACTAAGAGATGATAAAAGGTCGCTAGTCACCGAGGATGAATGACTAGGACATGTAGTTCGTTCGCCTACCCCGATGCGAGGTCATCAGATAGATTGATTCAAGCTAGAGACGACTTCACGCAGATACGTTGAGAGTCAACAGAGACGATCGAATGTCAGAAATCTATTATTCCAAGTTTAAAGTATTCGGAAAGACATGCAGGCAATTCTATGGACCCTCTAGAAGAATGAAACCCTAACTCGACATAATGACCGTGTGCAAGCCTTTGAACCTTAGGGTTTGCGGCAGTTCCGCAGCGCCATTAGTAAGGCTTGGGTTTGCCCTTCTACAGCTGGACCACCGATACTGTGGTATGTACTCGATACTATTAAACTGTACCCAAGATGTTGAGCTCTTGGGGGATTATGAGATTTTGACGAATCGATCAAATGGTTCGACTTCATTCGGATGTTAGGTGGTGAGATGCGTTTCTTGGGAGACTCCAAATACGAGGATAGCCGTTGGAGCTCAGTCCATGCAGCCATGACGAGACGAGTCCGAAGCAGTCGACATTAGAGAAAAGTGGAGTAAGAGGTTTGTACGAGATCTTGATGAGACGACGTTCCACTCCGCCGATATCAGAGATGCGGTACGCATGCCGAGGCATTATACTTGGATATACCTTCCAGAAGGAGTCGCGATGAGTATGCAGTCGTTCTGGAATAAGAAACAGATATAGTAAAAGACGATGACTTCCGGACAGTTCGGCAGAGACAAGATTTGGGAGAGATCTCGACAGGACCTTTCTGGAATAAACTATGAGAAGACTTGGACCCAGGAGTGGTCATGTTACGCACACCGGCAGGCCAGAGTTCATGATCGTCGACGAGACATGCCATGAGTGACCACGACAGTTGGCCAGAGATTCTTGGAGGATGTGCTTGAGCGGGACTATTCCGCCATACTTGATTTCGGTATTTTGGGCGATCTATTCGCATGACTGATTTTGATGATTGAGTTTCATGATATTTATTTTCATGCACCATGGTTGCACCTACTGAGTATTTACGACTTTTGCACAGTTGCGGCACTGTTATCTTTTTCGTGCCTTGGTTTCTCATGTTTATGATTTTATAGGTTTCATACAGTTGAGTTGATTTTGTGCATATGTACGCACACAATTGGGTTTTTGCACTCTGTATGGTTCACATATGCTTGCAGTGCAGTGATACGCATTTTGTGCACTTAGATGCACTGGACTTCGATGGTGATGCTCGATATTTGTTTTGTGCACCTTGTGCACCTGATTGGATTTTACGCATGTTAGGCGCTTGATAGTGGATTTCATGATTTTGTGCATGATAGATGCACCTGATTTGGGTTTTCGCGCATGTTCGGCGCATGTTATAAGATGTGATTTTGGCGTACACCAGATGCACTAAATCGAGATTTTTCGTGCATGTCAGATGCACCTGATTTTGCTGTCAGGCACATACGTTGCCTATGACGGATGTTGGGTGCACACCCGTTGCACCTAGATGTTGTTTCTGTGCACATGTATGGCACATATATGGATTTTGATTTTCGTGCGCACCAGACGCACGTAGTATTCATTTGCATATTTTGGGATTGATTTTTTATGGAGCGGTACGTTTTTGTGATGTTTTATTATTGTTTTCGTACTTAGCAGGACGAGTCAGATGACAGAACCTGAGTATATTTTGCATGCATTGATAGATTTCAAAGGGATTTCCAAAAGCGAGCTATAGTCTCAGTATTTACCTACGTGTCCGATATGACACGAAACGTTTAAAATAAGGAAACCCTTCTAAATTGTTTCCAAAAACGGCGGAACGTAGATATTAAACAAAAAATATATACGTATATGGTTATTTTCTTATGGTAGACGTCTGCCACTGTGCAGTGTTATGCGCATTGCACATCGACTTTAAAGGATTTGGCATGCATTTCCTTCAGATATTTACCTGTATAATTTGATAGTTACATGTATAGTTCTGACTTATATCATATTGGTCTTGTTTTGGACTTGACATTTGTGTCTTTACCATGACTCCGATGATTACGGGATGCTTGACGGAGTTTTGCTTTTGAGTTATCTGCTCATTACTCATGCGCATGCATTGCGCTATGATGCGTTTTATGTGTTGATGATTTCGAAGCCCCGATGACTTGGACATTTTATTGAAATGTTTTGGAATTTGGGGGTTTAAATTTAAATTCAGGGACCGAATTTCTTTAAGGGGGGGGAAGATTGTAACATTTCAAAAAAATAAAATATTATTTTTGGGAATTTTTATAATTTAATATTAATTTTTAATGAATATTTTAATATTTCGGTATAATTAAATGCCGATAAATGGGAAAAATTATGGAAAAATTATGGAAAATTCTAAAATAGGGTATTTATGGAATTTTGCCATTTTTAAGTTTTTGTGATTAATTATATGCTATTTTAGTGCTAATCGCGATTAAAAATCGCTAATTGGATTTTTAGCATTTTTGGTGCAAAACATGCACATATCATTTTTTCCACACTTGTCACATTTTCTTACATGTTGTGGGTGTATAGTTGCCTAGGGTTACCATTTGGTGAGAAGGAATAAAGGAAAAAGAAAAGAAAAGAAAAAGTAAGATATGATGAAGAGAGAGAAAGAATAGGTCAACCCTTTCTTTTTGAACCATCCCCCATCATTTCTTCACACCTTTTCTCTCTCCTTCCTCCATGAGTTGCTGCTGCTCCTGCTCCCCCTCTTCTTCCTCCACCTTCAATCCCCCAAAACACCATGGATCCAACCCCAAAACCCCATTCCCACTTCACAAAAAATGTTCCCAAGCTCACTATTTACACATTGGACCAAGAAAGAATGGATTTTGAGGACTTTGAGCAACTCAAGAAAATTATTGAGTTGCCAAAGGAGGTAATTTCTACACCCTTAGAGTAGTACGTCATTTCATTATGCATCTATACTTGTTTCATGTCGATATTGTGTGTTTTGAGGACTTTGGAAAATTCAAGTTAGGGTTTAGGGTTCGATCTGAAATCAAAGGTGAATTGAGGTGTAATTAGAGACTACAACCCCTGGTGTGATGTTACATTGGACCAAACCTGAGATTAAAGCCCAGAATACGGATTTAGAGAAACTATATCGAGGAAAACTGTAATTCAGCGAGTGTTTTTAGAAATCTGCTATCACCCGAGCTACCTGAAAACAATTTTGGTTTGACAGTGAGTTGTGCAGGCAACTAGGAACCACCACACAAAACCCTAGCCCCTACCTCCTTCTTCAGGCTGCCAATAAATCCTTTCTGGATGCAAATTGCGGCCAGATCAGGTTGAAACCCCCTCGTTTTTGTTCCAGGGACCTATCTTCAGTAAATTTGACCTTTGGTATGTGCAATTTTGACTGATTCCATCTAGGATAGAATCTGGGGTAGTTTTCTTGTGTTGGCGCATGTTTTACGACTTGTTTTAGCATGGATTTTGGTATTTGGTGATTCGTTTCTATTGGGTGGCGTTTGAACGTCAACGGCAACTGGCTATTGGTCGTGTTTGCATGCGAGACTATAGGTTTTTACCTATGGGCGTAGCGTATGCCGTTTTGGTTTCCGATGTGATTTTCATGTGCTTTAGCGTTTGTGATATCCTTGTAGGTACCCCATGTGATATCGAAGCATTGAATATGAAGATGGTGACATCGGCATCGGCACACAAGAAGCAAGGTGAGTAGATCTATATCAACGGGGAGAAGTCGGGTGGATGATGTATAGCACCCCCGCAGTTCGTGGTGATGTATACGAATACGTATACACACATATATTGATTATATATTGTTTGAGATTATTAATGATAAAGACGGATTCTAGGTGTGATTGGATTGGTTTAGTGTTGCGAAACCCTAGAGTAGTGGTTGCAACACACATACACACACACACACCCATACTTGCATACATTCCTCTTTCATATGTGCGTATATGGGAATATATTTTTATGTGTTCACATGTGTATGAGACTATGTGTTCATATACTGGATTGAGGATATTACTTGGGATTTGAGGTGAGTCGATGAGATTTGATTTGAGACCGTGAGATCGATGATATGGCAGGATTCGTACTTGAGATACGTTATGATGTTATAGCGGATCTTTGGACGACGATACCATGTGAATAGTGATATATATAAAATGGTTGACATGTGATCGTGATAGGAGATATGATATGTTAAGATAATTATAATGGGTCGCTTTGGGCGATGTATACCTCTTTATGATGATATGTGGTGATGACATCGGTTGGTATAAGGCTGTAGATCAGCAGTCAGATCATGATTATTGATGATATTAGTATTGTGCTAGACGTAGGTCAGTACCCACGATTATGATCTTTGATAAAGAGGATACCAGATGAATAGTGTGATGAATGTGATATTGACCCGTACCCAGATTTGGGATGCCGTACGACGGATTTACGTACGAGCTATATATTGATGTTTGATCCGCACTCTTGACTTGGGAATGTCTGATTGTGGATATGGTATCGGATGCGATATTATTGAGGCGGGATCACCGACTAATGTATATATATATATATATATATATATATATATATATATATATATATATATATGTATCGACTTAGATGTTAGGTGGTTTTCTTACCTTCAGTTAGCCTGTTAGCTCAGCCCTATAGTTTAGTGTAGCTGTTTGACTCATATGATATTAAATGCAGATTAGTTATCATTGTGTTTAGTATTCAGCTCCCGCACATTATTGCTGTTCGCTCCACATCGCATACTTATTTTGTGATTCATATTCCATTGTTGATATCATGCTGTTAGGACACCAGCACCATTACCAATGATGCGTATGTACCACGTACACTTACTTGCCGGCTCACACACATCTTCATCGGTAATTGCCATGTCACGTACACTTTAGAGAATACTATTACATTGACATAGCTTGTTAGCTAATAGTTTCGACATGATGTTAGTGTACTTGCCTTATATACCAGTTTAGACATTGCAGTTATTATTTGCTACTTCAAGCATATTGTTATTCACTGTTATGATGCATTCATGGATTTTTATGCCTATATTCATTGTTTCACATGCCATCGATGATTTGGATTTGGATTTTCATGAGATTTCCTGGATTTGGGAGAAAACCGCAAAAACATTTATAAACTTCTTTTCTCCCTCTTTTTAAATGAAAAGTGCGGTTTTCCCATGATGTATAAGTCGTCCACCATGAGTTTGCCGATGGATTTCGAGACCCGATTCGAGGAGTTGGATGAACCGTTTTGGGTACATGATAGGCCCGGTGCGGTACCCCGGGGCGAGAAGGTCGCAGAGGATGGCAACTCACCCCCGTTGTGCCACAGTTTCTTGCAGGTTTTGCCATACAGGTTTCATTACGGCTTTGCTGGCACTACTTCCATTTCCGGGTGATTTGCTAGTAGGTGGGTTCATTTGTATCGTGACCATCAGTATATTTTGTATATTATTATTCAGTTGTATCTAGAAGTTCCATCAACCAAACATGTATTTATTTCAGATAGAGACCAGTGTTGTTTATTCTTTCGACTTTAGAGTCGCGCGTTGTATTTCTATGGATTTCATGTTGTTTTGAGTTTCCCTTCCTGTTGTGATTCTCGCCTTTCGGCGTTGTATATTATGTTGCTTGCGTGGTTGTGACCTTCGATTGACGAAGAGCTAGCTCCCGCTTGGGGATGCCTTTATTCATTATATAATGCTTTATCAGGTATGTGCCCGTTTGGGGTCAGTTTTTATAAAGGAAACTCTGCCGAAATTTTTTAAAAAGACTTGTGATTTTAAAATGCATATTTCGGCGTGTGTTGCAAACTATTTGATTTACAATGGTTTTTCCTTCACTCTACTACTTTTCTTGGTTTGGATTTCTGGGTTTTCTGCTTACTTAGATTACGTACGCCTCAAGACGTTTCGTAATTTAAGTGCCGGTCCTGTTCCGTACTTTCGGGTTGTGACAATATATTTGATATATATATATATATAAATGATATTAGTCGGTTGTGTGTGATATGGACAGATTATTAAATCAAGTGTTGATTTAATAATTTAATATATAATCATATATTTGATATATACTATATATTAACTAATATTAGCTCACTTAAGAATTTCTTTTCTACTAATACATATAAATATATATGAGATATATATTAATGTATTTATTTTTGTGTCATGCTAGATGATACATTGGACTTGGGTGTATGAGACTTATACCGAACTAAAGATAATTTGGGTGATTAATTATTAAGGGAAAAATCAAAATTAGGTGGAAATTAACATGGCTAAAGATGCTTGTGGAAGCATGTAGAAGACTTGACTTAAGTCCACTAATTTTTTTTTACTCTAGATATTTATTAACCCAACCATTATCTTTAGCTATGGTTAAGTCTCTACAAATATCACTTGTGATATTTTCTTACAATGGTTGATCACTTGATCATCTTCTTCATCTCCTTCTTTGCCCTCTAGCTTTTGAGTGGGGTGAAAAAGAAAAAGAGAATTAATTCTAAAGTGAGCAAAATTCCAACTTCATCATGTTGGACATATGTATGCCCTAGAGGACATTATATGTATAGTGGATGCTTGGACATGTATATATGTATATTTGATATATGACTTTCTTGCTCGACATGATAGTATGCTATCTGGTTTTACTTTATCTGACATGTTTACTTGATACTGTTCATTTGATTCATGTTGATAAAACCCTAAGGATATTTGCTTAACTTCCATGGCTATGATGAAGATCATACTAGTGGGGCATGTGTGGTCTATAAGCATATCCTTAAATATTCTTAGTCGTAGGTATATCGAGAAAGGGCATCGATATTCCAGAGTAGACTAGCGTGTACGTTTCTTGACCCATATGATGGGCGATGGATGATCCCATATCCATTGGTGTTGTGACATCGAAGATTGTATACGGGTGCTCAGTGGAGACTGGGTACACTGAACAGACTCACTTAGAATTCCTATATGGTATTATATCTATCGTCGGATAGCAGTTCTCTGGTGACACTGGTACAAGTTAGTCTGTAGACCCGAGATCGTCATAGAGTCTTGTGTGGTCTCACACTGTACTTTGATTTCCACCCTACCATGGCTCTACTGAGTCGTGCAAACAGGTGGCTTTTGGGTATAGTCCCGAGACACATGGAGACAGTGAGCGATAGGAGGGGTTTCGTCTCTCCCGGTATTGGGAGTTGATGCTGTGCAATGTGCGATTGGCTCTGACTTGAAGTCCCTGGCGAGGGCTGATGAGATTTACTGATAAGTGTTATCAGTAGTTTCTCGACCGGTCATAGACCATATCGACATGACTTATTGAGTTATTAAGGGTCGACGATTCCATCCCTAGACTTGATATGCAACATATCAGACGAAGAGACCGGACTGTACGGTAAGTGTTGCCAATGGCTCGACAGGAGTTTTGACGGATTCGCTTGTTTTTCTTCTGATCGCTCAATACCCGGGTGGCCGTTACATTTAGCTGACCGCTTGCGGCTTGTAGGTGTTTTGATATGATCTTCACCTACTGCCGGCGTATTGACGAGTCTTAAAGTTCCACACAGGATTTTTCTAGCTCAGGCGAAATGATGTGGAGTGCATATGAGATATGTGCGGAAGCTCGACTAAATGCGAGTATGTGATACCGTATTTTAATCGGGCGTTTATTATTGGTCGGGTCGCATTTGATGTGACCGATTTATTAAATCAAGTGTTGATTTAATATTGACTTTTAGCTCACTTTTAATTAAACCTTTTCTTTTGGATGTATGCATATATGTTTATACATACACATGATGATGTGCATGCACACATACATACATACATATGTGTCATGGTTGATGATACATAGAAGATGGCAATACAAGACTCACATGGTTGATAAATATCTAGATTTTTGTTAATGAATTAAAGAAAAAGGAAATTTACTAAATGACTCATTGTTTCTACATTCTTCTTATTTGACCTTTGACTTTAACCATGGTTAGATTTCCTTTGTTCTTTAACCCATCTACAAAATATCTAGATATTTAGTTAACTATAGTTATATTTGAGAGTGTCTCATATATATTCTTTTCTTTTTCTTTTTGGATTAAGTTTTTCATTATATTCACAAAAGATTTTGCCATCTTCATCTTCCTCCTTCTTCAAGTTCTCTTGAGTTTTGTTTTGAGTGAGGAACTTAAAAGAAAGGGTTTTTAAGTGAGTTTACAAACCACATAACCATTCTACACTACCCTAGCCCTTTAGTGTAGAGTGTTTGCTCCACTTCATCTTGATTTAGTGAGGCAAAGAGCTTGACCTAGGAATCTCCGGGTGGATCATCGTTGACGACGAAGGACCTTGAGCGGAGTTGATCCAAGTTTCGAGCAAAACCGTAGGAGTCCTAAAGACCGAAAGAGTTGGCTACAAAGGTTGTATTTCCTTTTCCTTTAGCTTAGACTTCATATAATGATGATATTACCCTAATCTTTAGTTACGATTCGTAGTTCGTTCGTAATAGCCCTCTAGAATTTGAAAGTTCACTACTTTATGATGTTGTAACCCAACTAGAGGTGCTACAACACACCAACATGGTATCAGAGCCTAGCTAGAGCTTTAGGGTAAACCGGACGACGTTTAAAAACTCAATCGAACATGAAAAATGATATTTTTGCATGCTCACTGGAAATTTTTTCAAAAGTTAGAATTTTTGTAATTAAAAATATTCAGAAAATAGAGCAGGGTTTTCTATGGATCCCTACGAAAAACGAGCGCCTAGCTCGACACAACGACCGTGGAACCGCGGCCAAATAGGTGTATTTGCAGCGGTTCCGCGACGCTGTTGGTGAGGCTTGGACCATGCATTCTTGCGTTGATCCGTAGGTACTATATATATGCTCTCTGGGAATTTTTATGCAGGTTCAAGTGTTGAGATCTATTACAACAGTGGGTATGTTGATGTGTTGATTGATATATTTTAACGTCGTCTATACTTTTCAATTGTTGATGTGATATGATGTATAGGATCGTCGTGATCGAATGGCCGGGGGTTTTATGTGACACGAGAGTTTATCTTTTCATTCATGTAAAATTCATTTTATATATTATTATTTTATTGGGGCACATCCGGGTTGAGGATGATGTCTCCATTGATATATATTTTACTTTTCCACATTAGGATAGACCCAAGGAGGGGAGCACGAGTGACCGGGTTCTGGAGTTCAGTGGGAAGCCATCTCGAGAAGTCAAGACCTGGTCTCCTAAACTCCAGAATTGGAAGGGTCACTTGCCGCTCTCGTAAGGGTCTAAGGGTGTGGGCTTGGCTATTCATCACGACCGTGGAATCCGTATTTTCTATCTTAGGCTAAGTATAAAATACGGAGTTCCTAGTATATCCTATATTTTCATATATGTGTTTCTGCTGCTAATTATTCTGTGATGTGATTGCTTAATATCTGAGACAAATGTAATATTGTTATATATGTGATATGTAATACTGGTTTCGTTTCTTTCTGTAATAGCTTAGGAACTTAAATGATGGGAATACATTAATGAGATTAATGTAAAGAAAAGAAACCTAAAGATGTTGTAGAATCGGATTTGAAACCCACTCGGCTCTTTTATGGAAAAGCAAGTTTCAAAAGATACGGAGCTTAAACCACTCCTTTTCTAAAAACTATTTAGATTCTACAACGAAATCAAGTTCAAAGCGTTAAAGGTTTTCGTAAAAACCATTCGCAACCCTCCGTCATTTTAGGAAGCAGAGTACTTAGTATTCATGCTACGTATGTTGATTATAGTCAAGGCGTAGTGTACGGTAGCTAAGTGATGTCTTTCTACAAAGCATATGATGCAATAAGTTAGGACATTCATGTGATTATGTTGATCATAGTCAAGGGTCATATGAGTTGGTCCAGTTAATCACGAAATGACGGGTAGAACTTGACTAATATTTATGATATGTTGACCATAGCCAAGGTCATAAGCATCTAGGGGTAAAAACTATATTGGGAATTTCAAGCGTTGAAATTTGCAATGAGATTGCATACCATCTATATGATAGTTGGATCCCGATCCCACTGTGAGTAAGAGTTACTCGCAGGAGAGTTTTACACTTTACAATTAGCTAATCCAGTAGGTTTCTAGAAAGGTGTTAACGGGGTTTCACCTCTGGGAAAAACGAAGTTTATTTTAATTAGGTCTGTGCGCAAGCACGGGAAACCTTCCTCAAAGTACCAAAACTGGCCTGGCTGACCGTTGGCAAAACTGTAGAATGTAATTAATCCTGGCTAGTTTTCTTTTCAGGTTTGAAAGAAAATTTGATAAAAGCAGTGGGAGACATCGATTAGATTAGATAATAACCAATCTAATCTTTGCAAGAGCTTTTCGCTGAGTGTATTTTTTTCTCTCTCCTAATGGCAGATACCGATGACGGGACTTAAGCTTCTCTTAGAGAAAAACAAACTGACTAGACCAAATTATTAAGAATGGTTGAGGAATTTGAACATTGCACTCACATATGATAAAGTATCATATGTCCTCACTACCAAAGCCCCACCCGTCCCAGGACCTGAATCGTCTGTTTCGGATAAGGAGATCCGAAAAATATGGGATATTGATTGCAATATGGCCACGTGCTTCGCGCTTGCTTCTATGGACAGTATCCATCAGAAACAGCACGAGAGGATGGATGTACAATCCATCTTTCTTCATACAAAGGAGTTGTATGAAGAGCAATCTCGTACTTTACGATACGACGCATCTCGAAAGCTGTTTCAGATGCGGTTGGCCCCTGGTGCATCAGTAGGAGACCATGTTCTGAAGATGATTGCTCTTATAGAAGAACTTGAGGAGCTGGGATGGGCTATGGATAATGAGCAATATACAGATATTGTTCTGCAGTCACTCTCCCCCGCCTTTGCTCCGTTCATAATGAATTTCAATATGAACGATTTGGAAAAATCATTGCTTGAACTTATCAATATGTTGAGAAATGCAGAGAGCACGCTTAAAATAGCGAAAACTCCCGCTCTGCTTTATGGTCCATCTTCCTCTTCAGTCCCGAAAGCCAAGGCCAAAGGAAAGAAGAAGAAGAATCCCACCAAGCCGAGAGGTGGAGTTGAAAAGGTGAAGGGGAAAGACAAGTCTGGGACCGCGGGAAGTGGAAAAAGAGAATGTTTTTACTGCCACAAGTCGGGACACTAGAAACGCAATTGTGCTTTGTACCTTGCAGATCTCAAGAAGAAGAAGCATGTTGATGCTTCCGCTTCAGGTGTGTTTGTAACTGAAAACTGTTTTTCATTAAACTCTGCATCTTGGGTATTAGATACCGGTTCTGGTTCTCACATCTGTAATTGTATGCAGGGATTGAGAAACGGTAGAGTTTTGAAGACTGGGGACCAAACTCTACGGGTTGGAAATGGTTCCAATGTACATGCTGTATTCGTAGGAGAGTATCATCCGGGGTTGCTTTCAGGATGTATTTTGGTTTTGAACCCTTGTTATTTTGTACCTGGTATGCTATGTAATATAATATCCGTATCTTTGTTCGACAATGAAGGATATCATTTTGTGTTGCAAAATAATGTTATGAACATTAACTTGAATCAACAGTTGATTGGGTATGGTACACTAAGTAACGGAATTTACGTCCTAAACCAACACATAATTTTCAATATACAACATACAAATAAAAGAAAGATTTCAGTTATAAATGAATCTTTTCTTTAGCATTGTAGACTTGGTCATATTAATGAAACAAGACTAAACAAGCTACATAAAGATGGATATTTAAAACCTTTTGAATATAAATCTTATGCAACTTGTCAGTCTTGTATCAAAGGTAAAATGACCAAAACTCCATTTAGAGGACACGGAGAGAGAGCTACAGAACTCTTAAGCCTCATACATAGTGATGTATGCGGACCAATGTCTACACATGCTAGAGTCGGTTTTTCATACTTCATCACTTTTACTGATGATTTCTCAAGATTCAGACATGTGTTTTTATTGAAGCATAAATCCGAAGCTTTCGAGAAATTCAAAGAGTACAAACTTGAAGTAGAAAAGCAAACTGGCTCTCGTATCAAGAAACTTCGATCAGATCGAGGTGGAGAGTATTTAAGCACTGAGTTTTTAGACTTCTTAAAAGAGAATGGGATTCTCTCTCAGCTCACTCCTCCTTACACATCACAACACAACGGTGTGTCAGAATGGAGGAATCGTACCCTATACGGTCCATGATGAGTGATGCTGAGCTACTACTTTCCTTTTGGGGGCATGCATTAGAGACAACAATTTATCTATTAAACAGGGTTCCAACCAAGACCGTGTCTACCACTCCATATGAGATATGGTGTGGGAAGAGACCGTCTCTTAAAAGTGTTAGGATATGGGGTTGTCCGGCTTATGTCAAAAAGCAGAATCCGGATAAACTCGAGACACGATCGGTCATGTGTACATTTGTAGGATATCCAAAACATTCATATGGATATATTTTCTACCACAAGGAGGAACAAAAGTGTCTGTTTCTCAACATGCCACATTTTTGGAAAATGAAATTTTTATAAATAGTACTGATGGCAATGAGGTAGAACTAGAAGAGGTTCTAGAGACACAAATTACTCATGAAGAATTGGTTAAACCTGATGTTGCAGTAGAACAAAAAGAACCTCAGCCGCTTCGGAGATCTAGTAGAACTTCTCGTCCACCGGAGAGATACTATGGTTTTCTTATTGATGGTGATAGAGAAGATTGCATCATGGATGATGATGACCCAACTAGTTTTCAATAGGCTATCACGAGTGGAGACTCAGTGAAGTGGCTGGATGCCATGAGATCTGAAATGGAGTCCATGTACACTAACAAAGTATGGACTTTGGACGTTGCACCTCCTGGGATAAAACCCGTAGGGTGCAAATGGATCTTTAAGAAAAAGATTGGTGTAGATGGACAGGTAGAGACCTATAAAGCAAGGCTTGTAGCGAAAGGTTTTCGTCAAAGACCAGGACTGGACTATGATGAAACTTTCTCTCCGGTAGCAATGCTTAAATCCATTCGGATCCTACTTGCTATTTCTGCTCACTACGACTATGAAATCTGGCAGATAGACGTTAAGACTGCATTTCTAAATGGTGATTTAGAAGAGTGCGTTTTTATGGATCAGCCAGAGGGCTTCACAGACAGTGGGAGCAGCGAAAAAGCGTGTAGGTTGCTTAAATCCATTTATAGGTTAAAACAGGCATCTCGGAGCTGGAACATCTGTTTTGATGATACAATCAAAGAGTTTGATTTTATCAAAAATATAGATGAACCATGCATTTATAAGAAAATTGTAGGAAGTAATGTCACTTTCCTCGTATTGTACGTAGATGACATACTCTCGATAGGAAATGATATTCCTATGCTACAATCGGTCAAATTATTCTTATCACAAAGGTTCTCCATGAAGGACCTGGGTGATGCCTCGTGCATTTTAGGCATAAGGATCTATAGAAATAGATCCAAGAGATTATTGGGATTGTCTTAATCAAAGTACATTGATACCATCCTAAAAAGGTTTAGTATGGAAGATTCCAAGCGTGGTGCCTTACCCGCTTGCCATGGAATCACTCTCTCTAAGGACTTCTGTCTGAAGACTGATGAAGAGAGTGCTCGCATGAGCATTATACCCTACACTTCAGCCGTAGGATCTATAATGTATGCGATGATATATACTCGCCCTGATGTAGCTTATGCACTGGCTGTAGTGAGCAGGTATCAATCCAACCCACGGGAGCAACACTGGATAGCCGTGAAGAACATTCTTAAGTACTTACGAAGGACTAAAGAATTGTTCTTAGTGTATGGTAATGGGGATCTCCAAATGGAGGCCTTTACCGATTCCAGCTTCCAAAGTGATAAGAATGACAGTAAATCTATCTCAGGGTTTGTATTTACCCTCAATGGAGGGGCAGTATGTTGGAAGAGTTCCAAACAGGATACCGTTGCAGACTCCACGATGGAAGCTGAGTATATTGCTGCAAATGATGCTGCCAAGGAAACCGTCTGGATGAGGAAGTTCGTTGCGGAGCTAGGAGTAGTTCCAACCATTATTAATACAATACCATTGTATTGTGATAATAATGGAGCTATAGCGTTGGCCAAAGAACCCAGATCCCATCAAAAGTCCAGACACATCCTCAGGCAATATCATTTGATCCGGGAGATAGTTGATCGCCAAGAGATCGAGATTCGGAGAGTAGATACAAAGGATAACACCGCGGATCCACTCACCAAGGCGCTTCCACAGCCGCAACATGAGCGGCTTTTTGAGATGTTGGGTATGAGATATGCCAATAATTAGCCTTAGTGCAAGTGGGAGATTGTTGGATATATGTATGCTCTAGAGGCCATTATATGTATAGTGGATGCTTGGACATGTATATACGTATATTTGAGATATGACTTTCTTGCTCGACATGATAGTATGCTATCTAGTTTTACTTTATCTGACATGTTTACTTGATACTATTCATTTGATACATGTTGATAAATCCCTGAGGATATTTGCTTAGCTTCCATGGCTATGATGAAGATCATACTAGTGGGGTATGTGTGGTCTATAAGCATATTCTTAAATGTTCCTAGTCGTAGGTATATCGAGACAGGGCATCGATATTCCAGAGTAGACTAGCGTGTACGTTTCTTGACCCATATGATAGATGATGATGATCCCATATCCATTGGTGTTGTGACATCGAAGATTGTATACGGGTGCTCAGTGGAGACTGGGTACACTGAACGGACTCACCGAGAATTCCTATATGGTATTATATCTATCGTCGGATAGCAGTTCTCTAGTGACACTGGTACAAGTTAGTCTGTAGACCCGAGATCGTCATAGAGTTTTGTGTGTTCTCACACTGTACTTTGATTTCCACCCTACCACGGCTCTAATGAGTCGTGCAAACAGGTGGCTTTTTGGTATAGTCCCGAGACACATGGAGACAGTGAGCGATAGGAGGGGTTTCGTCTCTCCCGGTATTGGGAGTTGATGTTGTGCAATGTGCGATTGGCTCTGACTTGAAGTCCCTGGCCAGGGTTGATGAGATTTACTGATAAGTGTTATCAGTAGTTTTTCGACCGGTCATAGACCATATCGACATGACTTATTGAGTTATTAGGGCTCGACGATTCCATCCCTAGACTTGATATGCAACATATCAGACGAAGATACCGGTCTGTACGGTAAGTGTTGCCAATGGCTCGACAGGAGTTTTGACGGATTCGCTTGTTTTTCTTCTGATCGCTCAATACTCGGGTGGCCGTTACGTTTAGCTGACCGCTTGCGGCTTGTAGGTGTTTTGATATGATCTTCACCTACTGCCGGCGTATTGACGAGTCTTAAAGTTCCACACAGGATTTTTCTAGCTCAGGCGAAATGATGTGGAGTGCATATGAGATATGTGCGGAAGCTCGACTAAATGCGAGTATGTGATACCATATTTTAATTGGGCATTTATTATTGGTCGGGTCGCATTTGATGTGACCGATTTATTAAATCAAGTGTTGATTTAATATTGACTTTTAGCTCACTTTTAATTAAACCTTTTCTTTTGAATGTATGCATATATGTTTATACATACACATGATGATGTGCATGCACACATACATACATATGTGTCATGGTTGATGATACATAGAAGATGGCAATACAAGACTCACATGGTTGATAAATATCTAGATTTTTGTTAATGAATTAAAGAAAAAGGAAATTTGCTAAATGACTCATTGTTTCTACATTCTTCTTATTTGACCTTTGACTTTAACCATGGTTAGATTTTCTTTGTTCTTTAACCCATCTACAAAATATCTAGATATTTAGTTAACTATAGTTATATTTGAGAGTGTCTCATATATATTCTTATCTTTTTCTTTTTGGATTAAGTTTTTCATTATATTCACAAAATCTTTTGCCATCTTCATCTTCCTCCTTCTTCAAGTTCTCTTGAGTTTTGTTTTGAGTGAGGAACTTAAAAGAAAGGGTTTTTAAGTGAGTTTACAAACCACATAACCATTCTACACTACCATAGCCCTTTAGTATAAAGTGTTTGCTCCACTTCATCTTGATTTAGTGAGGCAAAGAGCTTGACCTAGGAATCTCCGGGTGGATCATCGTAGACGACGAAGGATCTTGAGCGGAGTTGATCCAAGCTTCGAGCAAAACCGTAGGAGTCCTAGAGACCAAAGGAATTGGCTACAAAGGTTGTATTTCCTTTTCCTTTAGCTTAGACTTCACATAATGATGATATTACCCTAATCTCTAGTTACGATTCGTAGTTCGATTATAATAGCCCTCTAGAATTTGAAAGTTCACTACTTTATGATGTTGTAACCCAACTAGAGGCGCTACTATACACCAACACATCAATCTATACCAAATTAACCATTTAGTATAGGTTGTTTACTTCACTAATTCCTCAATTAGTTAAGAGATAGCTTGAGTTAGAGATTCTTCGATGTTGATTATCTTCGGTCTCGAAGATCCTTAAACAAGCTCGTTCTTTTCGCCTAGTGGAGCCTAAGAAGAGTTCGTAGATCACTACTTGAAGTTAAGGAATTACTACACGGAGGTTTAGAAGTGAAGGACCGATCTACAAAGGTTGTATTCCTATTTCACTCAGTGTAAATTTTGTTTACATGCACATAAAACACTAATTCTCTAGTTCGATTCTTGGATGGTGTTGCTTAGAACTCTAGATTTTTTAAAATTGCATACTCGATACTTGCTAAAATCTAATGGTCGTGCTAAGAAACCCCAACAATGAGATCCGAGTAGATCATGACTTGTTCCGGTGAGTAGACTAAATATCTACCGGGAAGATTGTATGGATGGCGTATAGCGCCCGATACCAGAAATTTTGTTATACTTGTTTTCCATTCATATCATTTGCATAATTAGACCTAGTATTGCATTGTATGCATTCATACCCATTAATCGCTATAGCTTAACACTTGCTAGGACACTTGTATTATTACCGATGAGTTATGTTGCACTTGCACATGCTTACATACTATACTACACCCCATCAGTAATTAACATATCACGTACACACCTAGAACTTGTCATGTCATCTATAATCTATTGCGCACTGCTAGTATCATTAATAATTGTTGTCACGTAGCATTGCCATTGTTTTGATACATATCATATCACATTGTGATTATTATTACTTGTATCATGAAATATTGAATTAAGAGATTTTCCTCGTTTTAAGTTTTTATTCACTTCATGTTATAATTTTACGGGTCTGTGATTTATATGATACGTCCACCATGAGTTGCTGTTTTTTATTTGGTTTTATTCCGAACCGAGTGGGGGAATATACGGTTGTGAATTTTTACGTTATCCGGACTGAGTGGGGGAGTATACAGTCGGATATATGGTGAACCCGGTCGAGACCTAGGGACAGGAAAGCCGCATTAGAGGCGAGGAGCTTCGCGAGGACCCTCAATACCGGAGATAGTTTGAGAAACACGACGGATATCCAGAGGATACCGACCGATATTATTGGTTGTCAGGATCATTCGGGGAATGATGCGTGCTAGAACAGAAGATTTGTGTCGATATTTGACACTGGATTTGTGGATCGTTTATGAATGTGACCAAGATTTTGGAACACTTGATGAGATTTCTGTTTTCTTCTATATAGGCACTATAGTGATGCATTCATGTTTCACATACCATTACATATCATAACTACCGGATGCATAGGTTTAGTCGCTATTTCTTTTATACATACAATTTTAACCAGTTGATGTTAGTTTATTCCCTGAGTTGGCAACTCACCCCCGTTGTGCCTTAGTTCCTTACAGGAGACACGTAGACGCATAGCGGCATTGCGGACACATATATCACAGTTTTCGTCGCTTATCTTGCTAGGTGGGTTACTTGTTTAGTAACCGTCTCTTTTGGGTATTTTGTATCTAGCGTCACTCCATCAGACCGTGTTTGATTGCGCTTTCTTTTTCTTTTATGCATTTGATTCTTCGCTTTTGAGCGTCGTATATTATTTGCATGGGTTGTTTCTGCCGATTGGTGTTGATTTTGCTCCCCGGTAGGGGGTGCCACTATTTTAATGATTATGTACTTATTTTCTCAAAAATTACAAAGGTGGTGTTGTCAAAATTTCTAATACTAAAACTAATTGTTTTAACCTCATTTCAAAAACCATTCGACATGTGTTTTAAACTAAACAATCTTTGAATTTAAAATGTGCTCTCTTTTTCATTAATTTAAAACCATACCTTCTTATTTCCGCAAACCGGGTTTAGATCTTGGTTTTCTAGCTTACTTGGATTGTGTCGGCATATTTAGACGTCACATAATTTAAGTGCCGGTCACGTGCCAAATTTGGTTCGTGACAGTTACCCAGTGGAAAGGGATTCACTGACTATTCCGGTAGGGCCTTTGACAACACCGTCTTCTAGCTACTTCAAGCATATGAATCAAACCATGAAGTCGATCTAAGTTTGATCGATCTGAGAGTGGTTCGGAGTTCCTCAAACTCTCTACTATTTTTAGGCATTTTGGTGCAGCCATCACGCCTTCGATTTTACGTGATAAGCCCCACGTCCTTCTTTAATGGTGGTCATGTGGCACTAACTGCATGTTCGAAGTCTCCCGTGTTCTTGTGTATGCTCTCCTATTATGATTGTTGCAATTTGGACAATATTCCTTGTATGGTCGATGGGTGATATCATCCGACTGTGTTTTTTGTCTTCGGCTGTTATAAAAGTAGTGTCCACCGATCTTTGACCATTATTCTTTGTAGTCGAATTTTTGTGCAATTGAACAAGACCATAACCTTCTACAAGTACCGTTTGAACCCAGATCTCTTGCTTAACTATAAAAAGATTTTACCACTAAGCTATAATGTCACTCGCAACGCATCAAAATAATAATCTCTTTACTAACCTATAATATAGGTCATAAATTATGTAACTAGTGCGTTCGATATACTTATTGGTATGGTACCGGAGATAAGCATGCTCCTGAGATATTATTGCCGATGAAGACCATCGATCCGAACAAATTCTTTACCAAATAATTAAATCTTGATAAGCGTATCTTCACCCGAGTAATATTAATTACTAGGATTCTTTGAATATTGCTCACCAAATTCTCTAATATCTCTTATACTACAACACCTTATATATAATCAATCTCAATTACTCTTTATATATAATCAAGAGCAGGGTGCAATGCTAGCAGAAAATCCGGATCCAATTTTGAGTACACAAAGACCATCATGTGGGATCTCTCATTAATTTGTTCAATAGCACGAGCAGCATTTTCCCTCGTCAAATGGCGATAGAAAAGGCACCAACAAAGCGCTGCATGGCTCGTGTCCCCACCCACGTACCCTTTCTGCTCGCTCTTTGCCCTAGCTTGTATATATAAATGCCCCTCAACTCTCTCCCTTGCCTTCATCCTTACCAACAATCACCAATTAATTAATTCCACAATATATCCATTTATTTAATTTTTTTTTTGATCTTAACTAATGGCTGATCACAACGACATCAGGTTTAAGGCTGGACAGGCTGTTGGCCAAGCTCAGGTCGATCACTATCCCTACCCTCGTCATCTCTAGTTCACTTCTCAAAACCCCATCCTTTTAATTAATTTTTCTATTTAATTTAAAGAGGTAAATTGCATATATTAATCTATAGCCCTAATACATGACTATATATGTATTTTTATATTTATATGAAGGTGAAAAAGGACGATATGATGGACAAAGCGGCCCGATCGGCGAGGGAGACAACGGAGCAAGCCGGAGGGTTTCTTCAGGAGACAGGAGAGCAAGTGAAAAGCATGGCACGGGGAGCCGCTGACACCGTCAAAAATGCCGTTGGCATGGGAGATAACACCAGCTCCGGCCAAACCGCCGCCACGACCACCAGGACCACCGTCACCAAACACTGATAATATTCCACTTTATTTGAATATTTATCGATCTCGATCGATATTGAATAAGTTAGGTTGTTATCTGATTTCGATTGTATTTGGAGTTCAATAAGCTAGCTAGCTAGACGCTGCTTTGTTTGTTTGGAAATTGAGTTTGTAGCTCTCTTTTCGATGCTCGATGTTGCATTATACTATGTTACATTCAGATGTTCTATACTTTTCTTGAAAAATTCTCGATGCTCTCTATAGTTTACTTACTTTATTACGATCAGATCAACTCTAATCATTTCATAAGCTGTTTTCCCCCCTACAATGAAGAACGCAGATGCATATATGATAGGAATCTCATCGTTTATGAAGCTGATATATACATGATGGATGGCTTGTTCTACATCAAATAATGGATAGTTCAATAATTATATTAGTGTTTTTGGATCGAATTTTTTTTGGGAGGAGTGAAATATTCCATCCAAGTGGAGTTCGATTTTTAAAGAGAAAGAAATATAATTTGTTTAGGTGCGGAGCCAGAGGAATTGTTAGTTAGAAGGGCCGAACATAAATCTATTAATAAGCACTAATCAGATAGAAGCAACCTGTAACCTTAGTTATTTGAATTTTTATGTTGTAATTAAGTGTTCTAGACGTTTTATGTTGCTAAATTTAGTGATATAAAGAAGAAAAAAAATCAGCAAGTATATTGTACTTCAATAATATTAGAAAAGCGAGCGCAGCTATGACTGATAGGTTTTACCAAGTCCCTACTATATTTTTTCTACACGTTATGAAAAGCCATAGAGTATAGGTTTGAAATTATATTTTTTTATAGAAAAGGTATAGGTTTAAAATTGTATTAAAAAAAACGGTATTGTATTTGTTAAGTGATTCAAATAGATAGTGCATGATTACGACATACACAACATGAAATCATACGATTAATTTTTTCCCCATGATTTGAAACAATAAATCCATTTCCTTTAATTTTTTGCTTAGATAATTATTTGATCTTTCTAACTATGATGATAGATCTTTAATCTAAGAGAAGAAACTGGATGTTGAATAAAGTCACCAATCTAAGTTGTAAAAAATAATATTATTAAAACAAAGAAAAGAAAAGGACATAAATTAAGAAGTAATCATTTAATTGTTTAGCTAGTCGTGTATAGGTCGAGTATTAAACAATCAAATGATTTTTTGGCATATTTAAATGATGATTAATTATAATTGTAAACACACCGGGGAAAAAGGTAAATAAAATTAATTTGATTATAATTACATTAATCATTAAAATTAGTAAGATTCATATTTTTAAATGCATACTTATAATTAAATAAAAATTATATATGGTTTTGTGAATTGGAAATTTCAAATGATGATTTTTTGCTTCAAATAATATTTTTAGTCAACTCCCATGGTTCAAAATGCATTGAAGTTTTTTTTGTTGCAAATTATTACATTATGTAAAAAATAAAGCACGTAGTGTGAATACAACAGCCTCTCTTGATCATTGATCTGTTATAAATTATAACTAAGATTATGGCTTGATTTTAGAAAAGGAAATAGAAACTCCATGGGTATGATTATGGCAGCCTCACAACTATTTTAGGAGGGAGAATTGGGATAATCGCTAAGATTATGGATATGTAGGGTTTCTAGGCACAATAATGAGGTCTCACAAGGCATCAACCATGCCAATTTCAAAAATTTTACGGGTGCCGAGAAACCCTAATACGGATCGTTAGCTAGAATATTAGGCGAACACATACAACTAGTTAACAAATTAACTAAAAGAACGGAAATACAACCTTTGTAGATCCGGTCCTCCACCTCCATAGCTCCGCAATGAAGTCTCCTCGCTGTCCAAATGGAAACCCGGGCTCTAGCGTTGGCTTCATCGGAGAAATGGGCGGGCAAGGTCGTCGGCTTCGTGCCGAAGATGATCTACGTCGAAGCATCACAAGATCAAGCTCCCACTTCACCAAGTCATAAAACTTGTGAAGAAAACACCTTATACTACTTGGCAAGAGGTAGAGGATGAAGAAATAGGAGGTGGGTTCACTTTAGAATTGGATTTCTCACTCATTTTCACATTTCACCATTGTTGGTAGAAAGCTTTCTTCATGTGAAGAAGAAGAAGAAGATGATGATAATGATATGATAAGAATAATAAAATAGAAAAGAAAAATCAATTCTTATCATATACAAACCATGGTTTAGTGTAGAGGTTTAACTAAGGTTAGATGGAGTGGTTAGGGTTAAGCATGAGACAAAATGGTCACTTTGGTCAAAGCTTCATGAAGCTTCAATATCAAACAAAGAAAGCCACCATTTTCTCTTCATGCTTTATATATTTTCCAAAAAGAATAAATAAATAAATAAATGAATAAGAAAAAGAAAACTCTAACCATCATACAACCATGGTTTAATCTTTACACAAACCCAAGTTAGCATGCATCATCAAACATGATACAAACTTGTGCACAAAAATATATCACATATACAATGTCCACAAACAAGTGAGAAAATCCATTTAAAAATGAACCAATACTAGTTAATGTAAATTAATATATCATATATATAATTATACATTAAATCATTAAATCAACACTTGATTTAACGATCCGGTCATATCGCATATAACCGACTAGTATCCAATGTATCGGCTTATCGAATCAATCCTCGATTCGATAACTAGGTTATATCGCATACAACCTTTCGACACATTCATCGCGAGAATGGAATACGGTATCACATACACGCATTATTCTCGGTCCCGCACATATCTCATATGCGCTCCTATTTCGTTTCGCTTGAGCCAGGAAACCTCTGTGTAGGACTCTAAAGACTCGTCAATACGCCGGCAGCAGGTGATGATCATATCAAACATCCACAAGCCGCAAGCGGTCTGCTAAACGTAACGGCCACCCGGGTATTGAGCGATCAGAAGATCGACGAGCAAGCCCGCTCACACTCCTGTGAATCCAACCAGTAACACTTACCGTACAGTCCGGTCTGATCGTCTGATATGTCGCATATCTCTCCTAGGGGTGGTAAACGTCAGACCCCAATAGCTCGATAAGTCGTGTCGATATGAGGTCTATAACAGTTCGAGAAACTACTGGTAACACTTACCAGTAAATCTCAGCAACCCTGGCCAGGGATTTCCGGTCATAGCCAATCGAACACAGCGCAATATCAACTCCCTATACCGGGAGAGACGAATCCCCTCCTATCGCTCATTGCCTCCATGTGATTCGGGACTGTACCCAAAAACCACCGTTTTGCACGCCCTCTTGGACGTGGTAAGGTGGAAATCAAAGCACAGTGGGAACCACACAAGACTCTATGACGATCTCGGGTCAACAGACTACTCTGTACCAGTGTCACCTGAGAACTGCCATCTGACGTAAGGTATAATACCATCTGGGAGTTCTCGGCGAGTCCGTCCAGTGTGCCCAATCTCCACTGAGCACCCGTATATCATCTCTGATGTCAAACACCAATGGATATGGGATCATCCATCGCCCATCTGTATGGGTCGAGAAGGTATACGCTAGTCTACTCTGGTATATCGATGTCCCGTCTCGATACACCCACGACTAGGGACCTTGAAGGATGTACTTATGGACTACCATGTCCCCACTAGTATAATCCGCATCATAGTCTAGATAGTCAAGTACACATCCTAAGGGCTTTACCAACATGTAACAGAGAGACAACTTGTATACACGTTAAGGTAAAGAGTAACCAGATAGCATACTATCATGTCGAGCGAGAAAGTCCTCCCTATATATGTCCCAGCATCCACTACAATATACATCCTATGTATAGTAATGGCCTCTAGGGCATACATATAACTAACAATCTCCCACTTGCACTAGGGCCATCTGTAGCAGTGGTTGCAGTATCTCATACTCAACCATCCCATAAAAATCTCTCTCTGGAAATAGGCCTTCGTGAGTGGATCCGCCGTATTGTCCTCTGAGTCTACTCTCCTAACCTCGATCCCCTGGAGATCAACCATCTCCATGATCAGGTAATACTGCCTTGGAATATGTCTGGATCACTGATGGGACGGACGTTCCTTGGCATAAGCCACAACTCCATTGTCACACAATGGGAGGAACTAAGTTCATCTCATGAACAAATATACATCCAGACTGCCTCTTTGGTAGCATCTTAAGTAGCGATGTATCGAGCCTTTATCGTCTAGTATGCCAAGGTATCTAGCTTGGAACTCTTCCAATATACCGTCCCTTTACTGAGGGTAAAGACAATGCCTGTGACTGACTTTCAGTCATCCTTATCACCCTGGAACCCTTCCAGTGATTCTCCCCAGGATCGGTTGATACCATCTCACTACAACTTGTGAGAATCCTAACATCAAATTAGATCTATCTCATAGATCCAAAACCTAGGATTTAGGAGGTATCACTTTTATCCTATATGAAGAATCATTGTGATAAACGGAGATTGACCGAGCGTAGCTTATGAAACTCCTTTCTTATCAAGAGCATGACATCCACGTACTCTACGAGGATCACCACCATACTCCCTACTACCTTTTTGTTTATACAAGGTTCATCTACCATTTTGATGATGTCAAACTCTTTGACTTATCCATCAAAACAGATGTTCCAACTCCGCGATGCCTGCTTTATCACATAAAACATCTTGCACACGTTTCCGCTGCTCCCACTGTCTACGAAGCCCTCTGGCTGTGTTCTTATAGACGATCTCTTCTAAATCATTATTTAGAAAAGTAGTCATGGCACCCTACCGCCAGATATCGTAGTCATGGTATGTAGCCGTGGCAAGTAGGATCTGGATGGACTTAAGCATAGCCACTTGAAAAGGTTTCATCATAATCCACGCCTGGTCGATGACGAAAAGCTTTAACAAGTCTAGCTTTGAAAGTCTCAACTTTTCCATATACACCAAGTAATCTTCTCAAGATATACTTGCTCCTGATGGGGATTTAACCCTTCAGATATAGCAGCCAAAGTCCATACTTTGTTGGTGTACATGGATTCCATCTCAGATCGCTAAGCATCCAGCCATTCTTACAGAGTCCCTACTCTCGATGGCCTGCTCGAAACTAGTTGGGTCATCATCTCATGATGCAATCCTCGCTCCCACTGTCATCGAGAAACCGAAGTATCTCTCAGGCGGATGAGGAACCCTACTAGATCGGCGGAGAGCCCGAGGTTCGTTGGTATCTATTGAATCCTTTGGTTATACCAAATCATTAGCTGCAGTTTGTATAGCTGGAACATTTCCAGTTCTACATAACAGATCTTGCCTCGAGCTTGTCCGGATTTTTCTTTTAGACATAGGCTGGACAACCCCAAATCTTAACTAACTTAAGAGATGGGCTCTTCCCTTATCATATCACATATGAAATGGTAGGCAACTGATTTGATTGGAACCCTATTCAATAGGTATGCAGCTTCTCAAGTGCATAACTTCCAAAAGGAAATAGGAAACTCAGTAGTACTCATCATAGAGCACACCATATCACATAGGGTGCTTTTGCTCCGCCCCGATATACCATCGTGCTATGGTGTATACGGAGAAGTAATGCTGAGAGAGAATCTCATTCTCCTTTTAGAATAGTCCAGGATTTCCGTGCTCAAGTATTCTCCTCCTTGATCACATCAAAGGAAATAATACTTATACCCGTATTTTGGTTCTCTACTTCTAGTTTATATTCTGTGAATATCTCAAAAGGTTCGGACTTGTGTTTCAACAGGAACATATGTCTGAATCTTGAGAGATTATCAGAGAATGTAATGAAGTACAAAGAACCGGTCTTGGCATGTGTAGACAGGGGACCTTCATACATCAACATGTATCATTCCAAGAGTTCACCAACTCTTTCTCTGTTTCCAATAAACAGAGCTATGGTCATCTTATCTTTGTGACATGACTGGCAAGTTTCACAAGATGTAAATTCAAACTGATTTAAATATGCATCTAAAATGTAACTTCAGCCAGTCGGATCGCATTGATATGACCTAGTCTACAATGCCTCAAGAAGGATTCGTTCATTTCTGAACTCTTCCTCTTTTGTGTGTGTTCCGTATACTAAAGAACTGTAGTTTGATTTAGAACATTAATGCTTTTAAATAACGTGCCTGAACCGATCAACTTTTGATATAGGAAATGTTCAAAACATTATCCAACTATACAAAATTTTATCATTTCTTTACTAATAAAGAGATAGATATGATTTTGTATATCAAGTTCGGTATCTAATAACATTCGTTCAGAATCAATGTATTGGTAATACAGGGTGACAGTGACCAACAGACTTGGCTGCAACACTTGCCCCGTTTTCTGCCTCATGAAACTTATCACCCGTTCTCAGTTCTCTACCTTTCTGTAGCCCTATGTAACAGATTACATATCTAGGATCCTGTTCCGGTATCAGATACCCAGGACGCAGAGGATACTGAGAAACAGTTCTTTGTAACGAACACACCCGAAGATGATGCATCAGCATGCACTCTCTTCGTTTAGGCGGCACGGGAATTCTGGTAATCCCCAATATCCTGCTCTGTCTTATAACAATTATAAGTTGGAGCGGGACCAACGTTCCCCAGCTCAGTATAATAAGCGGGTTCGGTCAATATCCGTATTATTATCTTGATTAAGGCGTGAAATGGTCGCTACCTGGAGAGAGAGAGAAGAAAACACTCAGCGTGTGCTCTTGCAAGATCAGATTGGTAATTATCTTATCTAATCAGGATGGCTCCCACTGCTTTTTATCAAATCTTCCTTCAAACCCTAAAAGGAAAGACTAGCCGGGATTAATTACACACTACAAGTTCGCCAATCTTTCAGCCAGGCCAGTGTCGGTACTTTGAGGGAGGTCCCCCGTGCTTTCGCACGAACCTAATTAATGTAAACCTCGTTTTCCCAGAGGCGTAACCCCGTTGACACCTTTCTAGACACCTACTTGATCGGCTAATTGCAATGTGTAAAACTCTCCTAGGAGTAACAATTACTCGCAGCGGGTATCGGGATCCAACTATCTCATAGAAGGTATGCAATCTCATTGCAAATTTCAACACTTGAAATTCCCGATAAAATTTTGCCCCTAACGTGCTATGACCTTGACGAAAGCCAACAAACCATATCCCGCTAGTCAAGTTCAACCCGCACATTTCTTGATTGAATTAAACCCACCCGCACGACCCTTGACGAAAGCCAACAAAGCCGCACGACTACCCTAATCCAATCGCATCGTATGCTGGCAGATAAGCAGCATATAGCTACCGCACACTGCACCTTGACGAAAGCCAACAAATGCAGCACGAATACTATATACAACTTATCTGAAATGACGGAGGGCTACGACAGGTTTTTCTGAAAACCTATTGCGTAATGAACTTGATATCGTTGTGGAATCAAATGATTTTGAAATGGAGTGTTTTTGAGGCTTTTCTAGTTTTGCTAAAGGAGTCACTCCTGGTGAAGGGATCGTCGGTCCTTTCCTCGTCGAATGAGGTGCGGGATATATCATATATATCACTGTGCAAAGCAAAAATTCTTAAAAGCAATCAAAAGACAAACCGAATATGTAGCATCTGCCAGTTATTGCTAAAGGAGTCACTCCCGGTGAAGGGATCTCGGTCCTTTCCTCATCGAATAAGGTGCAGGATATATCACATATACCGCTGTGCAAAGCAAGAACTGTAGCTACCTGTTTTATTTTGAAATTCGATTCTACAACATCTTAGGTTTCTTTTATTTCATTAATCTTATTAATGAAGTCCCATCATTAAGTTACCTAAACATCACAGATAAATACGACGTACACTTATGCCATCCGCATTCGCCTCGATGTCCCCTCGTGCACCGTTAGGTTAGGTAACTAACGGCAGAGCGGGGCAGGGCTAGCGCGGGTGTAAAACATAAGTAACGTCTATATAATATATCATATATACTATATACTGTATCCATCACAGAACATCACATGATCACATCACAGATATCGCAGCAGAAGAATCATATGAAACATTGAATATACTAGGACGTCCGTGTTTTCAATACGAGCCAGTATAAAACACGGATTCCACGGTCGCGATGAATAACCAAGCCCACACCCCTAGACCCCTACGAGAGCGGCAAACAACCCTACCAATTCTAGGGTTAGGAGACCCGGACTCGACTCCTCGAGTTGGTCTCCCACTGGACCCCAGAACCCGGTTACTTGTGCTCCCCTCCTTGGGTCTATCCTAGTGAAGAAAAGAAAATTATATACAAAGGGTGACAACTTCCGCAACCTGGAAGTGTCCCAATAAAAGAATATTACATACAAGTTTTTTACATGAATGAAAATGAAAAACACTCATCTCATATAAAAACCCCCCTGGCTATTGGAACACGACGATCCAATATAACATATCCAGCAACACATAACATCACATGTCATCAACGTAAGTAAATATGCGCATCCCAATTGTCGTTGACATATAGCAACGAAACCGGCGATACCACATATTACACTTACGGTCACAGAAAAGAAAGTGTAAAACTACAACAGTTGGAATCCACAACCTCCATAGACATCGCATGCCTAATCAAATGAATTCCTTAGACATCACATGCCTAACAATTATAAACCCCGCATTTTAGTCTCATTATCGAAAACTCTTTTCAATATCAAGTCGGGCAATTCAACAAGATTCCCGACATTCTGATCGAATGCTCGTCGCAAACTTTAGTAGGCGGCCGCACCCCCGATACCGTCGACGAAGTGCACTAAGGCGGAACACCGCTGCCGCGAGCACCCGAACGGATGCTTTCGGCGACGGGATTCTCCTACAGTCACTTGGTCGGGGCTATGGAGCGAGGCTGTATATTAAGTTTACCCGGCGAGTATCCGCGTACGCTATGTGATTGCGACGGACTTTTGATCACATCAAAATTCCGTGGCAACCGATCAAGTGAGACTAAACCGCTAGATTTATAACATTCATTCAGTTATCTCATAACTGATTGTGAATTCCAATTATTGTATCACATTCCGAATAAGATAGAAAATGTTAAACTTTCCGATCGAACAATCGAACACCCAAATTTTCCTGAAACAGCTCAACACATGAAATAAGTCTAATAACATTCAGTTCGTACCTCAGTACCAACGGTCCAGCCGTAGAAGGGTCAAGCCAACGCCTCATATGTGGCACGCCGTACTGCCCCAAACCCTAAGGTTCAAAGGGCAGTTCAAGACGGTCACATAATCGAGTTAAGGTTTGTTGTCTTCTAGAGGGACCATCGCGTTACTTGCACTACTTAGAACGTCATTAAACTACGGAAAGATCCAACACTTGGAAATTTTCCGGCAGGGGAAAAGGTGGGTATTTATATCCGGTCGAACTTTTTAACATATTCAAAAATATCCG
This sequence comes from Agapanthus africanus, assembly GCA_030015575.1. Taxonomy (NCBI): domain Eukaryota; kingdom Viridiplantae; phylum Streptophyta; class Magnoliopsida; order Asparagales; family Amaryllidaceae; genus Agapanthus; species Agapanthus africanus. The sequence continues at coordinate 111,142,459 of JASDDO010000018.1, forward strand.
GTAAGCCAAATAGACAAAGTCTGATAATCCGATCGAATCATCGAACCCCCAAAACAACCCCAAAATACTCAACTCTTGAGTACAGATTAAAAATTCCCATAAAACTCAGCACCTGAAACCATGAGTTACTGTGCAAAATAGAAAGGCAACTTCCATCTTTTGGCCGCGGAACCGCCGCAGAAGCCAGGCTTCTGCCGCGGTTCCGCCGCACTATGAACAGTTCATGGAAAAAATTTTGCACCGTAATTCTTAGATTTCCCTGTCGAATTGTTTAAGCATTTTTAATCTAGAAAAAACCCAGTTTTTGAAAAAAGTCCAGAGAGCATGAAAATTCTAGGGTTTCGGTTCGTTCGGATTTCAAACGTCGTCTACGCATCGCTTAAGGCTCTAGCTAGGCTCTGATACCACTGTAGGGTTCCTAGGCACACTAATGAGGTCTCACAAGGCATCAACCATGCCAATTTCAAAAATTTTACGGGTACCGAGAAACCTTAATACGGATCGTTAACTAGAATATTTGGCGAACACATGCAACTAGTTAACAAATTAACTAAAAGAACGGAAATACAACCTTTGTAGATCCGGTCCTCCACCTCCATAGCTCCGTAATGAAATCTCCTCGCTGTCCAAATGGAAACCCGGGCTCTAGCGTTGGCTTCATCAGAGAAATGGACGGGCAAGGTCGTCGGCTTCGTGCCGAAGATGATCTATGTCGAAGCATCACAAGATCAAGCTCCCACTTCACCAAGTCATGAAACTTGTGAAGAAAACACCCTATACTACTTGGCAAGAGGTAGAGGATGAAGAAATAGGAGGTGGGTTCACTTTAGAATTGGATTTCTCACTCATTTTCACATTTCACCATTGTTGGTAGAAAGCTTTCTTCATGTGAAGAAGAAGAAGAAGATGATGATAATGATATGATAAGAATAATAAAATAGAAAAGAAAAATCAATTCTTATCATATACAAACCATGGTTTAGTGTAGAGATTTAACTAAGGTTAGATGGAGTGGTTAGGGTTAAGCATGAGACAAAATGGTCACTTTGGTCAAAGCTTCATGAAGCTTCAATATCAAACAAAGAAAGCCACCATTTTCTCTTCATGCTTTATATATTTTCCAAAAAGAATAAATAAATAAATAAATGAATAAGAAAAAGAAAACCCTAACCATCATACAACCATGGTTTAATCTTTACACAAACCCAAGTTAGCATGCATCATCAAACATGATACAAACTTGTGCACAAAAATATATCACATATACAATGTGCACAAACAAGTGAGAAAATCCATTTAAAAATGAACCAATACTTGTTAATGTAAATTAATATATCATATATATAATTATACATTAAATCATTAAATCAACACTTGATTTAACGATCCGGTCATATCGCATATAACCGACTAATATCCAATGTATCGGCTTATCGAATCAATCCTCGATTCGATAACTAGGTTATATCGCATACAACCTTTCGACACATTCATCGCGAGAATGGAATACGGTATCACACACACGCATTATTCTCGGTCCCGCACATATCTCATATGCGCTCCTATTTCGTTTCGCTTGAGCCAGGAAACCTCTGTGTAGGACTCTAAAGACTCGTCAATACGCCGGCAGCAGGTGATGATCATATCAAACACCCACAAGCCGCAAGCGGTCTGCTAAACGTAACGGCCACCCGGGTTGAGCGATCAGAAGATTGACGAGCAAGCCGGCTCACACTCCTGTGAATCCAACCAGTAACACTTACCGTACAGTCCGGTCTGATCGTCTGATATGCCGCATATCTCGCCTAGGGGTGGTAAACGTCAGACCCCAATAGCTCGATAAGTCGTGTCGATATGAGGTCTATAACAGTTCGAGAAACTACTGGTAACACTTATCAGTAAATCTCAGCAACCCTGGCCAGGGATTTTCGGTCATAGCCAATCGAACACAGCGCAACATCAACTCCCTATACCGGGAGAGACGAATCCCCTCCTATCGCTCATTGCCTCCATGTGATTCGGGACTGTACCCAAAAACCACCGTTTTGCACGCCCTCTTGGACGTGGTAAGGTGGAAATCAAAGCACAGTGGGAACCACACAAGACTCTATGACGATCTCAGGTCAACAGACTACTCTGTACCAGTGTCACCTGAGAACTGCCATCTGACGTAAGGTATAATACCATCTGGGAGTTCTCGGCGAGTCCGTCCAGTGTACCCAGTCTCCACTGAGCACCCGTATATCATCTCTGATGTCAAACACCAATGGATATGGGATCATCCATCGCCCATCTGTATGGGTCGAGAAGGTATACGCTAGTCTACTCTGGTATATCGATGCCCCGTCTCGATACACCCATGACTAGGGACCTTGAAGGATGTACTTATAGACTACCATATCCCCACTAGTATGATCCGCATCATAGTCCAGGTAGTCAAGTACACATCCTAAGGGCTTTACCAACATGTAACAGAGAGACAACTTGTATACACGTTAAGGTAAAGAGTAACCAGATAGCATACTATCATGTCGAGCGAGAAAGTCCTCCCTATATATGTCCCAGCATCCACTACAATATACATCCTATGTATAGTAATGGCCTCTAGGGCATACATATAACTAACAGGATATTTGCGGATTTTTTATGGAAAATATTTGGTAGGCCCCAGGCCGCCCTCTATTGGCTCCCCCCTGATGATACTCGTAAGTACCAATTTCTTAGATCACGACATGTGATAGGTGACGTGCCATCCATGCAAACCCGCTAAATTCCTGAGGGCTACGAAGCTAGAATAAATATGACGCGTTGGGGACGTTCCTCGGCGCCATGCCTCCGAGGCTGCACCAGACCTTCTAAGAAGACCTCCCCGGAACACCTTCCCCCTTCGGCAGATCGCCAGCAAATAGCTCGTCTCCGAGTTATGCAATAGTTGAGATTCCTCAGTGTCCACGTTTGGCCAGGAGCACGGAGCCCAAGCGCCACCGTACGGATAAGTGTATCTCGCCACAACGAGATTGTTAGATATGTATGCCCTAGAGGCCTGTATTGTATAGAATGCTAGGCATGTATATGTACAGAAATAATTTTTGTTCAAAATGATAGTATGCTATCTGGTTTATCTTCATCTTAACGTTTGATGTATTGTATTTCATATCTTGTATGCATGTTGATGAAGCCCTTAGGATTTTGCTTGACAACCCGGATTATGATGTAGATCATACTAGTGGGGCCTGGGTAGTCTAAAAGCATATCCTTTAATAGTTCCTAGTCGAGAGAATATCGAGACAGGGCATCGATATTACCAGAGTAGACTAGTGTGTACGTTTCTTGACCCTGAGGGCGATGGTTGATCCCACAACCATTGGTGTTTGACATCAAAGATTGTACACGGGTGCTCATTGGAGAATGGGTATACCGAACACATGCAACTAGTTAACAAATTAACTAAAAGAACGGAAATACAACCTTTGTAGATCCGGTTCTCCACCTCCATAGCTCCGCAATGAAGTCTCCTCGCTGTCCAAATGGAAACCCGGGCTCTAGCGTTGGCTTCATCGGAGAAATGGGCGGGCAAGGTCGTCGGCTTCGTGCCGAAGATAATCTACGTCGAAGCATCACAAGATCAAGATCCCACTTTACCAAGTCATGAAACTTGTGAAGAAAACACCCTATACTACTTGGCAAGAGGTAGAGGATGAAGAAATAGGAGGTGGGTTCACTTTAGAATTGGATTTCTCACTCATTTTCACATTTCACCATTGTTGGTAGAAAGCTTTCTTCATGTGAAGAAGAAGAAGAAGATGATGATAATGATATGATAAGAATAATAAAATAGAAAAGAAAAATCAATTCTTATCATATACAAACCATGGTTTAGTGTGGAGATTTAACTAAGGTTAGATGGAGTGGTTAGGGTTAAGCATGAGACAAAATGGTCACTTTGGTCAAAGCTTCATGAAGCTTCAATATCAAACAAAGAAAGCCACCATTTTCTCTTCATGCTTTATATATTTTCCAAAAAGAATAAATAAATAAATAAATGAATAAGAAAAAGAAAACCCTAACCATCATACAACCATGGTTTAATCTTTACACAAACCCAAGTTAGCATGCATCATCAAACATGATACAAACTTGTGCACAAAAATATATCACATATACAATGTGCACAAACAAGTGAGAAAATCCATTTAAAAATGAACCAATACTAGTTAATGTAAATTAATATATCATATATATAATTATACATTAAATCATTAAATCAACACTTGATTTAACGATCCGGTCATATCGCATATAACCGACTAGTATCCAATGTATCGGCTTATCGAATCAATCCTCGATTCGATAACTAGGTTATATCGCATACAACCTTTCGACACATTCATCGCGAGAATGGAATACGGTATCACATACACGCATTATTCTCGGTCCCGCACATATCTCATATGCGCTCCTATTTCGTTTCGCTTGAGCCAGGAAACCTCTGTGTAGGACTCTAAAGACTCGTCAATACGCCGGCAGCAGGTGATGATCATATCAGACACCCACAAGCCGCAAGCGGTCTGCTAAACGTAACGGCCACCCGGGTATTGAGCGATCAGAAGATCGACGAGCAAGCCCGCTCACACTCCTGTGAATCCAACCAGTAACACTTACCGTACAGTCCGGTCTGATCGTCTGATATGTCGCATATCTCGCCTAGGGGTGGTAAACGTCAGACCCCAATAGCTCGATAAGTCGTGTCGATATGAGGTTTATAACAGTTCGAGAAACTACTGGTAACACTTATCAGTAAATCTCAGCAACCCTGGCCAGGGATTTCCGGTCATAGCCAATCGAACACAGCGCTACATCAACTCCCTATACCGAGAGAGACGAATCCCCTCCTATCGCTCATTGCCTCCATGTGATTCGGGACTGTACCCAAAAACCACCGTTTTGCACGCCCACTTGGACGTGGTAAGGTGGAAATCAAAGCACAGTGGGAACCACACAAGACTCTATGACGATCTCGGGTCAACAGACTACTCTGTACCAGTGTCACCTGAGAACTGCCATCTGACGTAAGGTATAATACCATCTGGGAGTTCTCGGCGAGTCCGTCCAGTGTGCCAAGTCTCCACTGAGCACCCGTATATCATCTCTGATGTCAAACACCAATGGATATGGGATCATCCATCGCCCATCTGTATGGGTCGAGAAGGTATACGCTAGTCTACTCTGGTATATCGATGCCCCGTCTCGATACACCCACGACTAGGGACCTTGAAGGATGTACTTATGGACTACCATGTCCCCACTAGTATGATCCGCATCATAGTCCAGGTAGTCAAGTACACATCCTAAGGGCTTTACCAACATGTAACAGAGAGACAACTTATATACACGTTAAGGTAAAGAGTAACCAGATAGCATACTATCATGTCGAGCGAGAAAGTCCTCCCTATATATGTCCCAGCATCCACTACAATATACATCCTATGTATTGTAATGGCCTCTAGGGCATACATATAACTAACAGGATATTTGCGGATTTTTTATGGAAAATATTTGGTGGGCCCCAGGCCGCCCTCTATTGGCTCCCCCCTGATGATACTCGTAAGTAGCAATTTCTTAGATCACGACATATGATAGGTGACGTGCCATCCATGCAAACCCGCTAAATTCCTGAGGGCTACGAAGCTAGAATAAATATGACGCGTTGGGGACGTTCCTCGGTGCCATGCCTCCGAGGCTGCACCAGACCTTCTAAGAAGACCTCCCCGGAACACCTTCCCCCTTCGGCAGATCGCCAGCAAATAGCTCGTCTCCGAGTTATGCAATAGTTGAGATTCCTCAGTGTCCACGTTTGGCCAGGAGCACGGAGCCCAAGCGCCACCGTACGGCTAAGTGTATCTCGCCACAACGAGATTGTTAGATATGTATGCCCTAGAGGCCTGTATTGTATAGAATGCTAGGCATGTATATGTACAGAAATAATTTTTGCTCAAAATGATAGTATGCTATCTGGTTTATCTTCATCTTAACGTTTGATGTATTGTATTTCATATCTTGTATGCATGTTGATGAAGCCCTTAGGATTTTGCTTGACAACCAGGATTATGATGTAGATCATACTAGTGGGGCCTGGGTAGTCCAAAAGCATATCCTTTAATAGTTCCTAGTCGAGAGAATATCGAGACAGGGCATCGATATTACCAGAGTAGACTAGTGTGTACGTTTCTTGACCCTGAGGGCGATGGTTGATCCCACAACCATTGGTGTTTGACATCAAAGATTGTACACGGGTGCTCATTGGAGAATGGGTATACCGAACATGACTCGCCAAGAACTTTTATATGGTATATATACCTATCGTCAGATAGCAGTTCTCTAGTGACACTTGTACAGGTTAGTCTGTAGACCCGAGATCGTCATAGTGTATTGTGTGATTCTTACTGTGCTTTGATTTCCTCCCTACCATGGCTCTACTGAGTTGTGCAAACAGGTGGATTTTGGGTACAATCCTGAATCACATGGAGGAGGTGAGCGATAGGAGGGGTTTCATCTCTCCCGATATAGGGAGTTGATGTTGCGCTATACTTGATCGACCATAATAGCAAATCTCTGGCCAGGGTTGTCGAGATTTACTGATAAGAGTTATCAGTAGTTTCTCGAATTGTTATGAGCTATATATCAGCATGACTTATCAAGTTATTGGGGTCTGAAGTTTACCATCCCTAGACTTCATATGCGACGTATCAGACGAAGAGACCGGACTGTACTGTAAGTGTTGCTTACAGGCTCGTTGGGGTTGGGATGAGTTCGCTTGTCGGCCACCTTTTCGTTATGTACATGGGTATCCATTACGCACAGCTAGCGCCGCTGACGTGCTTATGGTTAAACCCACTGCCAACGTACTGTCGAGTCTTCAGAGTCCCACACAGAGGGTTCCCTGGTTCAGGCAAAAGATGTAGAGGTCATAAGTTGTTACGGCAGGGTTTTGATCATGTTCGTATAGTAGCTACACGAATGATGATCGGAAAGATAATACTGGTAGGCTTTGCTTTAAGCCGGTTACCGGTATTGTATTATTGGATTACTGGTATCTCATTGTATTCGTATTTTTTGGAATACGAATACAGGTATACGGTATACGATGAGGGGGCATTCTTGTAATTGTACAAGGATGGCTTCTAGAAGGAGACACCTCATAAATGGATTTTTATTTTGTGAAAATAAAAATTATGAGGTGGAACTTGGAGACTTGTCCAAGCATGGTTGAAGGCATGGCTCATTTTATTTTATATTCATTTGGGTTTATTATTGAAGTATGGTGCATTATTTTTGGAAAAAAATAATGCATACTTCAATAATTTGCCTTGAGCCATATCATTTTGATTCATGCTAGATTTTTCTCATTCTCACTTTTCACCTTCTCTCTCTAAATTATCTCCTCCTTCAACCTTAAGCCTTATCCTTCACATGAGTTGTGAATCAAAAGCTTAGGGATCACAATAATCCTCTAGCTTAACTCTAGATCATCTAAGTGGTCTCACTTAGCAAGCTTGACTTCTTAGTTACCTCGTTAGAAGAGGTTGAAGCTTGATCCATAGCTCTCGGGTGGATCATCTATGATATAAAGGTGACCGGAGACCGAGTTCTTTCCAAGCATCGAAGGAGCATGGAGTCGCCGCGGAAAGAAGACCCGAAGGACCGTTTTCTCGAGGTATAATTCCTTCCACAGTAGTTAACACTTCTAGATAGGTGATTGATCATCTAAGTTGTGATAAAATGTAAAGTGTTCACAATCAAAGAAATTTATACCGCAATCAATTAACGGTGTCGATGTAGCGCGTTAATGAATACGGATCGTCCACTAAGATGTGTGCTTTGATCGATCTTGTTTTAGATGAGTCAAAATTTAAAAGATAAAAGAAAATTCAAGAAAGTTGATTCAAGATTTGTAAGATTTGATCTCAAGAAATATCAAGAAAATAGATCTAGAATCAAGAAATGTCCCAATCAATTTAGTTATCAAGATTTGTAGAATAGCTTATAGGATTCGATCAAATTAGTAGTAGTGATGAATCTAGAGCTGACTAATCTCATCTATTGATAATTTGTAGCTAGAACGATGGTGACGAATGAAAATTAGGGATCTATTTAAGAAACTAGGGTTTCTCCTTCTTTATCCCTTGTCTATTCATTGATCATCATTTGGATCTAGCCTTTAGCAAAGAGAATCATCAATTATTTAATCTCTAGTTTGCAACGAAATTATCAAGAATGTGATCTCGCTCCAAATTTGGTCATTGATGATTCTTTTCCCTAAAGTTCATAAATCTCATAAGACTTAAGATTAGTAAAAAGATCTTATCATCACTAGATCTACCGATTCTCTCGAATTCTCCACAAGCGGAGATTTTACTCACACATCATGAAAATTAATGAATCAAGAATCAAGAAGTTTCATAACGCAAGAATGTAAAGAAAGCAAGAATTACAATTATCACCTTTATTCAATCGACGACTAATTACACATTCTCTCAATTCGAGATTACAAGATGTTGCTCTCGATCGCTCCTTTTGAAGAGGTAACTAGATCCGTCGATTTTTGCTCCGCTCGATCTCCGTGAGTCGCGGATCATCGTAGATCTCTTGCTCGGATGAAGATTGGCTTTGCGGATAAAGGATCGATGGTTGCTTGCTTGATTTGCTTCTCAAAATGATCTTGATTTTGCTTGGATTTGAATTTGGGCTAGGATTTTGGTATCAAGTTGTGTCACTCAATTTGAATTTGAATTTTGGCTCCAAAAGTGTAACTAACTCTAGTTAATTGTGTAACCTCAAAACCCAAGATCTAGATATCTTTTTATAACCTCCTCATTTGAATCTTCCCTCCAAAGCTAGGTTGTTAAAGAGAACCTTCTAGAATAAGGTTGTTGGAGAGAGCCTTCTAGAATAAGGTTGTTGGAAGGAGCCTTCTAGAATAAGGTTGTTGCAAGGAATATTCTAGAGTGAGTTTATTATGCAGAGCCTTCTGGAAGAAGCCACGTGGTCTTTGAGAGTCTTCTAGAAGCAAGGGTTGTTAGATGAAGCTTCTGGATAAAATCTGATTTGATGACGTGTCAAGTAGACCGCGGATCCACGGCGGATCAGCTAACTCGGCCGCGGATCCACGGCCAAGTGGTTTGCTGCATGAAAATCTCTGTGCTGATTTGTGATGGCTTAATGGCACTTTCCTGATGTCTGGAATATTTTTATACTTTCTTGTTATACTGCCAGATCATAAGTCTTGGACTTGGTGTATTTTATCAGCACTTTTAGCAGTTCCGGCTCTTTTATCTGAAGAATTTCCTGCACACAATCTCGAGACAAGTGTTGATACACAAAAGATTATGTTTGTAATAATAAACACTCAATTTCCCTCAAAATGCTGGTTATAATGTGATTGAATCGATTCTTCGTGTGTCGTGTTTCGAAAATGTATAAAGATCACAATCAAAGCAATTTGTAAACCGCAATCAATAACGGTATCAATTGTAGGTTCGTTAGCGAGTGCGGATCGTCCATAGGGAAAGTGTGATCCGTTCGAATTTGATTTAGATGAATTGAAAATTAAAGAAAAGATAAAAAGACAATTCAATTCAAGATTTAAAAGTGAATTTCAAGAATTATCAAAATCTAGATCTAATAACAAGAACACAAAAAATCAAGAATCAAGAATTGATGATTTCCAATCGAATTAGGTTTCAAGAATCGAAGTGAGGCTCGTAGGAATCGATCGAATCTATAGACGTGATGAAAACTAGTGATTACGTTTTCTTATCCATTGATGATTTGATACTAGATCGATGACGATCAATGAGAATTAGGGATTTCTTGCGGAAACTAGGGTTTCATCATCTATCCCTTGTCCTTTCGTTGATTTCATTCACACTCTAACCTCTAGTAAATTCAAGCATCGATCGTGGATCGCTAATTAAGAGCAAAAACATTCAAGAAAGTATCGCTCGAAACTAGGTTGTCGATGCTTCAATTTACTAGAGTTTACAAAACTCATAGGACTTAAGAATCGTTTCAAGATTTGTAACATCATCATATATTGATTCTCTCGACTCCTTCACGAGCGGAGTTTTTACTCAAACATTATATCAAAGAACATAATCAAGAATCGAGATCTAATCTTGATGCTCAAATATAAAAGTAAGCAAGATAAAGAATTTCACCTTTTATTTATCAACAATTTTGTTACAATTCTCTCAAGATCTACAATGAGGAAAGAACTATATCGTCGATTTGGCTTCGCACGTCTTCGTGAGTCACGGATCGTCTTGGACCACTTGCTCGGATGAAGATTGGCTTCGCTTCTAAAAGGTTGAAGGCTTCTTGCTTGAATTGTACTTGGAGATCTTGAATTTGGCTTTGGTGATTGGATTAGGGTTAGGGTTACAAGTTGTGTCACTCAACTTGTGTTGGGAATTGATGGAAGGATCAACAACCCATGAACAATGAATGAACTAATTAACAACCCAAAACCCTAGATCTAGGTCTCCTTTTATAACCAACTCAACCCTAGATCTAGAATTCAAATTCAAATTTCCATCTAAAAAGGTTGTTAGAGAGAGGCCTTTAGAAGAAGTTTGTTGGAGGGAATATTCGAGAATAAGGTATATTCTTTAGGTCGAGCCTTCTGGATGAAGCCACGTGGTATTCTGGAGTCTTCTGGAAGCATTGGCTGTTACATAACCCACGTGAAGGAAATCAGCAGAGATGACATCATCATTGAGCCACGGATCCGCTGCGGGAATGGGCCTTTGGCCGCGGATCCGCGGCTCTTTGAAGGCCTCTGTGCTTGAGTTTCTCAGGTTTAAATGGTGCTGACTTTGTGGCACTTTATAGATGTGTGAAATCTCATATTTCTTTCTATATCACTGCCAGATCACAAGTCTTGGACTTGGCGTATTTTGATCAGCTCTTTTGACAGTTTCGGCTCTTTTCCTGGAATTTCTTGCACAGATTCTCGAGACAAATGTTGCGCTATACAAAGATTATGCGATGCAATGATAAACACTCAATTTCCCTCAAAATGTCAGTTTTAAAGTATAACATAAGTAATTTTGTATTTTACGGCTGTTTTGCTAATATGTGCTATATTCATACCGAACACCTTTAGAAGAGTGCAAATGGCAGGGAAATTGATGTGTTAAAAATGCAATATTTTCGACTGATCAAATTCCCCCAAACTTATTTTCGTTCATCTCGAGCGAGCTGTTTTATTAAAAAAAAAGGAGAAAATAAAGAAAAAGAAAAACTAATTAGCACACTTTCGTAGGCAACACGATTGCACTGAGCACGTGCAACATTGTCATGACCCGAAAGAGCACGTGACTGGCCCTTGAACCATATGAAGTCTATAGGACCCCATCTAATCCAAGTAAGCCAAAAGCCCAGAAATCTAAAACCATTTAAAGAGTAAATAAGGAAAACTGGTTTTAAGAAGTAAAGAAATCATGTTTCGAAAATCAAAGTTTTTAAATAACTAAGACGAATATGCATTTTAAAAATGTGTAACCTTTCCTGAAAATTTCGGCAGAGTTTCCTTTGTAAAAACTGGCCCCGAACGGGGTACAACAAGAATAATATATATGAAATGATAAAAGGCATCCCCAAGCGGGAGCTAGCTCTTCGTCAATCGACGGTCACAACCACGCAAGCAATAATAATATACAACGCCAAAGGGCGAGGATCAAAACCCAAAAAGAAACTTAAACAGCCAGAAAACCGTAACACTACAAGCGCGACTCTAAGGTCGAAATAATACAACATTGTTTTCTAAGTCTGAAACAATATACAAGTTTTGGTTGATGTAATTCTAGATACAATGAATAATACATGTACAATGGCGGTTCTGATACAAAAGAACCCACCTACCCAAGCAAGTCACCCATAAGGAAGCAGTGTGCCAGAAATGCCGCTATGGAATCTGTACGGCAAAACTTGCAAGAACTGTGGCACAACGGGGGTGAGTTGCCAACTCGTGAATAGAAAATATCTACAAGCAGAGATCGAATGTATGACCCATCCTAGGTCAATACGATCAGATATAAATAAACCTCAATATGAATAAGTCTGAAGCATGCTAAACTGGCAAGGTAATCTCTATGCATGAGTGTAGTGCCAAGTGCTCGTGCTAGTGCCTCAGGTAATAGCATATTATAAATGTGAGGTATAATCAATGAAATCAATCTGCATGTACGTGGATCCCGTCCACTCGTCACCCAATGACAATAACCATCATGCATGTAAATATCATCAGCATATGAATGGAAATATGAGGATATAAACCACCTGTGTCCCTCGCGACACGTCAAAATCATGGAACCGGAGTGCCAAGCATCGACACTCGAAAACATCATGAAACTGTGCCCAGCATCGGCACGTAAATCCTCATATATCGGGCTCCGTCAGTCCGGATCGGCCCACGGGCTCTGTCTGCGGTATCGGCCCTCGGCCCCGGCAGTACGCCCATATCCATCTATCGACTCTGGTCAGTATCCTCCGGATAACCGCCAGGTCCAACCAATCACCGGTAGGTACTCGCCACCCTACCAGGCTCATCGTCTACTCCACGAAAAACATTTCTTGCCCCGGGGAACCATACCGGGTCCACCATGTACCCGCAATCGGTCTCATCCGCCTCCTCGAATCGGGTTTCACATGTCGCTCTCAGCACTGAGAAAACACATGGTGGACGCACTGAAATATCATATCAAGGGTAACCGGGTTTTAAAACAATTACATATTCTCCTTTTGAAACACCCACGGTTCCCAAAAACCAGAAATATCATGGAAATAACATATCTCAATGCGTATGATCAGAAAGCATGATGTATGCGACATGTAAAGAAATGTAAGCAACATACACTGAATGCAATAGCACTACAGTGTAGTGACATGGCAATTATCGATGATGAAGTGTGTGAGCCGGCAAACAAGTATACGTGGAACATACGCATCATCGATAATGGTGCTGGTGTCCTAGCAGCATGACTGAAATATATCAACAATACAAGCGATGCAATGCAAATAGCATGAATATGCGGAATCGAATAATCAACGCAACAGTAAAGAACCTGCCTCAATAAATATATCATGCAATCTTGCCTTTTGAAATAAGACGAATCAGGGCTTTTGGTAAAATAAGGGCTACGGTGTTTTAAGAAAAGTTGCGTCGCTTGAAAATATCCGTAGAATCCCTTTTTGCCTATCTTTAAAATATCCCCGATTCGTTAGTTTTGAAATAGGTATGACTCGGGTCAAGTCTAATGCCTACTATGCGAACTACGGACCCAACTATCAAGTCAATCGGGAGGGGCATGGAAACCACCTAAATCTGAGTCGATATATATATATATATATATATATATATATAGTCGGTGATCTCGCCTCAATAGTATAACGTACGATACAGTATATCATATAACATCCTCGAGTCATGAGTGCGGATCTAACATCAATATAAAGCTCGTACGGTAAATCGTCGTACGGCATCCCAATAGCTGGGTACGGGTCAATATCACATTCATCTCATCACATATCAGGTATCACTACCGTCATATCACATCTCACATACGAACTCTGTCATATCGCCGAATCTCATGGCCTCAATCAAACTCATCGACTCATCTCAATCCCATGTATCATCCTCAATCCCGTATATGAACACATAGTCCCATACCCATGTGTAGATATACACACCTCTATATGTGCACAGATAAATGAAAGAATGTATGCAAGTATATGTGTACGTGTATGTGTGGGTGCAACCACTACTCTAGGGTTCCGCACTATACTAAACCAGTACATCATTATCATCAATAATACCATTATTACCATCAATTATCCTAAACAACACATAATAAATTATGTGTATATACGTATTCGTATACATCACCACGGACTGCGGGGGTGCTATACGCCATCCACCCGACTTCTCCCCATAGATATAAATCTACTCACCTTACTTCTCATGTGTCGGTGCCGATGTCGCCATCTTCATCTTCTTTGCCTCAACATCACGTAGGGTACCTATAAGTATATCACAACGTTAAAGCACAAGAAAATCACATCGGAAACCAAAATAGCACACGCTACTCGCATAGGTAAAAACCTATCGTCTCGTATGTAAACACGTTTAATATCCACTTGTTGTTGACGTCCAAACGCCACCCGACAGAAACGAATCACCAAATACCAAAATCCATGCTAAAACAAGTCGTAAATCATATGCCAACTCAAGCAAATCAACCCAGATTTTACCCTAACTGGAATCAGTCAAAACTAGACATACCCAGGGTCAAGACTACTGGAAATAGGGCCATGCACCAAAATCGAGAAGGTTCCCTCCTGCTCTGGCCGCAAATTGCGGCCAGAAGGAATTAATTGGTGGCCGGGGTTTGGAGTTGGGGGCTAGGGTTTGGTGTGGTGGTTCCATGGTGCCTGCACATCTCACTGTCAACTCAGTTTTATTTTTGGGGTCTCGGGGTGATAGAAGATTCTTAAATACGATCATAGATTCACAGTTTTTCTCCGACATCATCTCATAATTCCGTATTCTGGTTTCAAGTTCAGGTTTGGGTCCAAATTAGCATCACATAAGGGGTTCTAAGTTCCCCACAATCCTCAATTTCATCTTTAATTTCAGATCTCACATAAACCCTAACTTGAAGTTTCACAAATCCATCAAACGACATCATATCGACACAAAACTAGTATTGATGCACAAGAAATGAGATACTACTCTAATAGGTGTAGAAATTACCTCCTTTGGCAACTCAAGAAAATTCTTGAGTTGCTCAAAGTCCTCCAAATCCAATCTTGCTAGGTTCAATGTGTAGTTAGTGAGCTTGGGAGCAAGTTTTGTGAAGTAGGAATGGGGTTTTGGTGAGGGAAATGAGAGGGATCTATGAAGTGAAGGGGAGGGAAATGAGGGAGCTGGAGCAGGAGCAGCTCCATTAGAGGGGAGAGAGAAATGGGTGTGAGGAAATGATGGGAGTATGGTTCAAAAAGTCAAAAGCAACTACTCTCTCTCTCTCATCATCATACGTACTTTTTCTTTCTTTTCTTTTCTTTTCCTTCTCACTCCAATAGTGAACCCAAAAGAACAACCATGGCAATAGAAATGTAACACAACTGTAACAAGTGTGGAAAATGATATGTGCACATTTTTGCACAAAAATGCCAAAAAGCCGATTAGCGATTTTTAATCGCGATTAGCACTATATTAGCATATAACTAATCTTAAAAACTTTAAAATGGCATAATTCCATAAAATACCCTATTTTAGAATTTTCCATAATTTTTTCCCATTTATTTGTATTTAATTATACCAGAATATTAAAATATTCATTAAAATAATATTAAATTATAAAAATTCCCAAAAATAATATTTTATTATTTTGAAACGTTACAATGTACCCTCCTTAAGAAATTCGGTCCCCGAATTTAAATTTAAACCCCCAAATACTAAAATATTTCAATACAAATTCCGAGTCATCGGGGCTCCGAAATCAGCAATACATAAAACGTATCATAGCGCAATGCATGCGCATGAGTACTGAGCAGATAACTCAAAAGCAATACTCCGTCAAGCATCCCGCGATCATCGGAGTCATGGTAAAGACACAAATGTCAAATCCAATATAAAACCAATATGATATAGATCAGAACTATACATGTAGACATCCAATCTATACATGTGAATAGCTGATGTAAATGCATGCCAAATCTTTTTAAATTTCCGTGCGATGCGCGTAACACTGCACAGTGGCGGACGTTTTTCATAAGAAAATAACCATATACGTATATATCTTTTGTTTACTATGTACGTTCCGCCGTTTTGAAAACAATTTAGAAGGGTTTCCTTGTTTTTAAAACGTTTCGTGTCATATCGGACACGTAGGTATATATATGCCGAGACTACAGCTCGCTCTTTGGAAATCCCTTCGATAACTATCAATGCATGCAAAATATATCCAGGTACTGTCCTCTGACTAGTCCTGCTCGGTACAAAATGAATATCAAATATCATAAAAATGTACTGCTCCAAAATGAATAAATCCCGAAAATGCACATAACACCACCCTGTGCGTCTGTTGCGCACGGAAATCAAAATCCATATATGTACCATACAGGTGCACAAAACAACATCTAGGTGCAACGGGTGTGCACGAAGTATCTGTCATAGGCAACGTGTGTGCCTGACAGCCAAAACAGGTGCATCTGACATGCACGAAGAATCTCGATTTAGTGCATCTGGTGTGCCCCAAAATCGTATCTCAAAACATGCGCCCAACATGCGCGAAAATCCAAATCGGTGCATCCATCGTGCACGCATGAAAATCTAAACCCTGCGCATTCAACATGTACGGAATCACGAAATCCAATAGCAAACGCTGAACATGCGTAAGTCCAGTCGAAAGCACGGAGTGCAAGAATCATAAATATCAGGGTCAAGTCGACGATATATAATGCGGCTCAATCAAAATCAAGTGTACCGCGATGGAAAATCTCACAACCGTGTGCATCAGCGTGCACAAATCAAATCAAAACACTAAAAGTGCATGAAATCACCATCAATACCTCCAGAATAATAACTATGCGCAAGGTATAAATACCCAGTAGGTGCAACCATGGTGCACAAAGTCAAATATCATGGAACTCAGTCATCAAGACTAAATCATGCAATTAGATTGCCCAAAATACCGAAATCCAAAGCGACGGATACGTGATATAGTCAAATCACAAAATCACAAATCATAAATCATAAATACTGTCGTCGGTATATCCTCCTTCGAGTCGAGAAGGTGCCGGTACAACCAATACTAGCGGCGCAAGATATCTACTTGCCTCATGCTCGCGGCTGGCGTCCTCTGCCTCTGGTTCCTTATCTTCCTTGTGGATTACCAATCTCGCAATCCATCGGCTCATCGGCCCGGTCAGGTGTGCTAACAGGAACGATTCCGTTCTGGCACGTTTTTGGTCACCTCTCGGTCAATCCCCACGATTGCTCGTAATGCAGCACATCTCTGGCGCCGACTTCTAGTCCTCTAAATGCACATCACACATCAGCTCCTGGTGCAAATCTTATTGCAGCAGTGTACTGGAAGGAATCCTGCTCAAGGCCTCTCCTGATCTTTCCTAAGCAAAACTGTACGGAGGCTGGTACTCTGGCATAATCTTTTCTCGCTCTCTGGACATCCGCATCCTTAGTACAACATCTCCTCGGAAGCTGGTCGTGCCCCAACGCTCCTGTAGACATATCCGACCCTTAAATCTTAACGGGGAATAGTAACAGCTCGTCTGCACCTCGCACGAACTTCTTGTCCCGCTTGTCTGTATCATCGACCATTTCGACATCGCGTCTTTATCTGCGCACTGCAATGTCCTCGGCTACGGTCCCTCCGAAGTCTTTAACACGGACTCAAAATCACGAACTCGGTATCTTCGTCACTCAGTAGGAGATATCTAGCCGATCACGTCCTCAACGTGCATATCGCATCTCTAATGTCAGCGGAGTGGAACGTCATCTCGTCGAAATCTCATGCGAACTCTTTACTCCACTCTGCTTCAATATCGATTGATTCGGACTCATCTCATCATGGCTACACAGACTGCGCTCCAATGGCTATGCTCGTATCTGGAGTCTCCCAAGCAGTGTCCCATCACATGATATCCGAATGATGTCGAATCGTCCGATTGACTCGTCAGAACCTCATAATCCCCCAAGAGCTCAACATCTCGGGTACAGTTTAATAGTATCGAGTACATACCACAGCATCGGTGGTCCAGCCGTAGAAGGGCAAACCCAAGGCTCACTAATGGCGCCGCAGAACTGCCGCAAACCCTAAGGTTCAAAGGCTTTCACACGGTCATTATGTTGAGTTAGGGTTTCATTCTTCTGGAGGGTCCATAGAATCTCTTGCATGTCTTTCCGAATACTTTAAACTTGGAAAATGGGTTCCTGACATTCGATCGTCTCCATCGACTCTCAACGAATCTGCGTGAAGTCGTCTCTAGCTGGAATCAATCTACCTGATGACCTCGCATCGGGGTAAGCGAACGAACCACATGTCCTAGTCATTAATCCTCGGTGACTAGCGACTCACTATCATATCTCTAAGAATATGCTCATGCTGCAGTAGCTCCAATCATCTGGGCGATATCTCATCATTCGCAGCAACAACTGGCTCCTTCGTCCGTGCGCTGAACAATGCCTCAATCGTCCTGGATAAGCGATAATATCAACGGTCATCACATCCTGGCTGGCCTCTATCAGTGGCTCAATCTTCTGGTGCCGATCAGCACATCCAGAAATCTCGTAAAAGAGATCAATCAAACCTCATGGCATGAAAACATAATAAGACGACTTCTTAATTTGCAATTGTAAGTCTCTGGAATCACGCCCTGATCAGTCCTCTTCCACGACGAGCTCATGCTGACGCAACTCGAGCCGTAGCTCACTCTGCCCGTGCAATCGCGGCAGCAAAACCATAACCAGTATCGATGAGGATAGATCATAGGAAGGAATATAATATGGTGCAAGGAAATGTACATCCTAAGGTTTCTTAAGCGGAGTGGCGTGTCGTAAGTATGCCATGGAACGTACGGTACGTCCCTCTACTCAAGCTACCTACTCCATCAACCAAGGGTCATCCTATGCGACGAAAGTTCGGGTATAATACCCCCTCGACTAAGTCTAAGTTCCGTAAGGTCAAGCCTAAGTTCCGTATATATATAAACGCCCTAGGCTCCACATAGTCAAACTTAGACTCGAACCAAGGTCAACCTAGCGCTCTGATACCAACTTTGTCACGACCCGAAAGAGCACGTGACTGGCCCTTGAACCATATGAAGTCTATAGGACCCCATCTGATCCAAGTAAGCCAAAAGCCCAGAAATCTAAAACCATTTAAAGAGTAAATAAGGAAAACTGGTTTTAAGAAGTAAAGAAATCATGTTTCGAAAATCAAAGTTTTTAAATAACTAAACCGAATATGCATTTTTAAAATGTGTAACCTTTCCTGAAAATTTCGGCAGAGTTTCCTTTGTAAAAACTGGCCCCGAACGGAGTACAACAAGAATAATATATATGAAATGATAAAAGGCATCCCCAAGCGGGAGCTAGCTCTTCGTCAATCGACGGTCACAACCACGCAAGCAATAATAATATACAACGCCAAAGGGCGAGGATCAAAACCCAAAAAGAAACTTAAACAGCCAGAAAACCGTAACACTACAAGCGCGACTCTAAGGTCGAAATAATACAACACTGTTTTCTAAGTCTGAAACAATATACAAGTTTTGGTTGATGGAATTCTAGATACAATGAATAATACATGTACAATGGCGGTTCTGATACAAAAGAACCCACCTACCCAAGCAAGTCACCCATAAGGAAGCAGTGTGCCAGAAATGCCGCTATGGAATCTGTACGGCAAAACTTGCAAGAACTGTGGCACAACGGGGGTGAGTTGCCAACTCGTGAATAGAAAATATCTACAAGCAAAGATCGAATGTATGACCCATCCTAGGTCAATACGATCAGATATAAATAAACCTCAATATGAATAAGTCTGAAGCATGCTAAACTGGCAAGGTAATCTCTATGCATGAGTGTAGTGCCAAGTGCTCGTGCCAGTGCCTCAGGTAATAGCATATCATAAATGTGAGGTATAATCAATGAAATCAATCTGCATGTACGTGGATCCCGTCCACTCGTCACCCAATGACAATAACCATCATGCATGTAAATATCATCAGCATATGCATGGAAATATGAGGATATAAACCACCTGTGTCCCTCGCGACACGTCAAAATCATGGAACCGGAGTGCCCAGCATCGACACTCGAAAACATCATGAAAACTGTGCCCAGCATCGGCATGTAAATCCTCATATATCGGGCTCCGTCAGTCCGGATCGGCCCACGGGCTCTGTCTGCGGTATCGGCCCTCGGCCCCAGCAGTACGCCCATATTCATGTATTGACTCTGGTCAGTATTCTCCGGATAACCGCCAGGTCCAACCAATCATCGGTAGGTACTCGCCACCCTGCCAGGCTCATCGTCTACTCCACGAAAAACATTTCTTGCCCCGGGGAACCATACCGGGTCCACCATGTACCCGCAATCGGCCTCATCCGCCTCCTCGAATCGGGTTTCACATGTCGCTCTCAGCACCGAGAAAACACACGGTGGACGCACTGAAATATCATATCAAGGGTAACCGGGTTTTAAAACAATTACATATTCTCCTTTTGAAACACCCACGGTTCCCAAAAACCAGAAATATCATGGAAACAACATATCTCAATGCGTATGATCAGAAAGCATGATGTATGCGACATGTAAAGAAATGTAAGCAACATGCACAGAATTCAACAGTACTACAGTGTAGTGACATGACAATTATCGATGATGAAGTGTGTGAGTCGGCAAACAAGTGTACGTGGAACATACGCATCATCGATAATGGTGCTGGTGTCCTAGCAGCATGACTGAAATATATCAACAATACAAGCGATGCAATGCAAATAGCATGAATATGCGGAATCGAATAATCAACGCAACAGTAAAGAACCTGCCTCAATAAATATATCATGCAATCTTGCCTTTTGAAATAAGACAAATCAGGGCTTTTGGTAAAATAAGGGCTACGGTGTTTTAAGAAAAGATGCGTCGCTTGAAAATATCCGTAGAATCCCTTTTTGCCTATCTTTAAAATATCCCCGATTCGTTAGTTTTGAAATAGGTATGACTCGGGTCAAGTCTAATGCCTACTATGCGAACTACGGACCCAACTATCAAGTCAATCGGGAGGGGCAAGGAAACCACCTAAATCTGAGTCGATATACATACATACATACATACATACATACATATATATATATATATATATATATATATATATATATATATAGTCGGTGATCTCGCCTCAATAGTATAACGTACGATACAGTATATCATATAACATCCTCGAGTCATGAGTGTAGGGTTCCTAGGCACTCTAAGGAGGTCTCACTAGGCATCAATCATGCCAATTTCAAATTTTACGGTGCCGAGAAACCCTAGACTAGATCGTTAACTAGAGATTAGGCGAAACATGCAAGTAGTAAACAGTTTTACTGCTAAGTGAACGGGGCTACAACCTTTGAAGATCCGGTCCTCCACCTCCATAGCTCCGTGATGAAGTCCCTCTGCTGTACCCATCGGATCCCGGACTCTCGCGGTGATATCATCGAAAGAATGATCGGGCTAGGTCGTCGACTTCGATGCCGAAGATGATCTACGTCGAGGCAACACAAGATCAAGCTCCCACTTCACCAAGTCATGAAACTTGTGAAGAAAACACCCCATACTACTTGGCAAGAGGTAGAGGATGAAGAAATAGGAAGTGTGTTCACTTTAGAATTAGATTTCTCACTCTTTTTCTCAAGTTGCCATTAATGGTAGCAAGCTTTTCTTCATTGTTGAAGAAGAAGAAGAAGAAAAGAATTATGATAAGAATAAAAAGAATTATCTTATCATATAGCAACCATAGTTAGGTGTAGAGAATAAACTAAGATTAGGTTTAATGGTTAGGTTAAGGCTAAGAGACAAAATGGTCAAAGCTTCATGAAGTTTCATGAAAGAAACAAAAACTAGCCACCATTTTATTCTTGCCTTAAAATGAATTAATAAAAATAAATAGATAAGTAAATCAAAACCCTAACCATTAAGATAACCATGGTTTAATCATACACACTCAAGTTTGCATGTATCATCAAACATGATACAATCTTGTGCACAAAAGTATATCACATATACAACTTGTGTACATCAAGTGAGAAAATCCATCTAAAGTGAACAATATTAGTCAATGTAAAGTAATATATCTAATATATAATTATACATTAAATCATTAAATCAATACTTGATTTAACGATCCGGTCATATCACATATAACTGACTAATATCAATAGTAACAACTTATCGAATCAACACTTGATCCGATAACCTGGCTATATCGCATATAACCGATCAATGTCACAAATCTCGAGAATCGAATACAGTATCACATACTGGTATTATTCTCGGTCCCGCACATATCTCATATGCGCTCCTATTTCGTTTCGCTTGAGCTAGGAAACCTCTGTGTAGGACTTTAAAGACTCGTCAATACGCCGGCAGCAGGTGATGATCATATCAAGCACCCACAAGCCGCAAGCGGTCTGCTAAACGTAACGGCCACCCGGGTATTGAGCGATCAGAAGATCGACGAGCAAGCCCGCTCACACTCCTGTGAATCCAACCAGTAACACTTACCGTACAGTCCGGTCTGTTCGTCTGATATGTCGCATATCTCGCCTAGGGGTGGTAAACGTCAGACCTCAATAGCTCGATAAGTCGTGTCGATATGAGGTCTATAACAGTTCGAGAAACTACTGGTAACACTTACCAGTAAATCTCAGCAACCCTGGCCAGGGATTTCCGGTTATAGCCAATCGAACACTGCGCAACATCAACTCCCTATACCGGGAGAGACGAATCCCCTCCTATCGCTCATTGCCTCCATGTGATTCGGGACTGTACCCAAAAACCACCGTTTTGCACGCCCTCTTGGACGTGGTAAGGTGGAAATCAAAGCACAGTGGGAATCACACAAGACTCTATGACGATCTCGGGTCAATAGACTACTCTGTACCAGTGTCACCAGAGAACTGCCATCTGACGTAAGGTATAATACCATCTGGGAGTTCTTGGCGAGTCCGTCCAGTGTACCCAGTCTCCACTGAGCACCCGTATATCATCTCTTATGTCAAACACCAATGGATATGGGATCATCCATCACCCATCTGTATGGGTCGAGAAGGTACACGCTAGTCTACTCTGGTATATCGATGCCCCATCTCGATACACCCACGACTAGGGACTTTGAAGGATGTACTTATGGACTACCATGTCCCCACTAGTATGATCCGGATCATAGTCCAGGTAGTCAAGTACACATCTTAAGGGCTTTACCAACATGTAACAGAGAGACAATCAGTGTACAAGTTAAGGTAAAGAGCAACCAGATAGCATACTATCATGTCGAGCAAGAAAGTCCTCCCTATATATGTCCAAGCATCCACTACAATATACATCCTATGTATAGTAATGGCCTCTAGGGCATACATATAACTAACAATCTCCCACTTGCACTAGGGCCATCTGATAGCAGTGGTTGTAGTATCTCATACTCAACCATCCCATAAAAGTCTCTCTCTGGGAAAAGGCCTTTGTGAGTGGATCCTCCTTGTTGTCCTCTGAGTCAACTCTCCTTACCTCGATCACCCTGGAGATCAACCATCTCCATGATCAGGTGACACTGCCTTAGAATATGTCTGGATCACTGATGGAACGGACGTTCCTTGGCATAAGCCACAACTCCATTGTCTCACAATGGTAGGAATGAAGTTCATCTCATGAACTAATATACATCCAGACTTCCTCTTTGGTAGCATCTTAAGTAGCGATGTATCTTGCCTTTAATCGTCTAGTATGCCACGGTATCTAACTTGGAACTCTTCCAACATACCGTCCCTTTACTGAGGGTAAAGACAATGCCTGTGACTGACATTCAGTCGTCCTTATCACCCTGGAACCTTTCCAGTGATTCTCCCCAGGATCAACTGATACCATCTCACTACAACTAGTGAGTCTCCTAACATCCAATTAGATCTATCTCATAGATCCAAAATCTAGAATTTAGGAGGTATCACTTTGATCCTATATGGAGAATCATTGTGATAAGCTGAGATTGATCGAGCGTAGCATAGGAAACTCCTTCCCTATCAAGAGTATGTCATCCACGTACTCTACGAGGATCGTCACCATACTCCCTACTACCTTTTTGTTTATACAAGGTTCATCTACCATTTTGATGATGTCAAACTCTTTGACTACTTCATCAAAACAGACGTTCTAACTCCGCGATGCCTGCTTTATCCTATAAAACATCTTGTACACGTTTCCGCTGCTCCCACTGTCTACGAAGCCTTCTGGCTGTGTACTTACAGACGCTCTCTTCTAAAACATCATTTTAGAAAAGCAGTCATGACACCCAACCGCAAGATATCGTAGTCATGGTATGTAGCCGTGGCAAGTAGGATCCGGATGGACTTAAGCATAGCCACCTGAAAAGGTTTCATCATTATCCACGCCTGGTCGATGACGAAAACCTTTAACAAGTCTAGCTTTGAAAGTCTCAACTTTTCCATCTACACCAACTAATCTTCTCAAGATATACTTGCTCCTGATGGGGATTTAACCCTTCAGATATAGCAACCAAAGTTCATACTTTGTTGGTGTACATGGATTCCATATCAGATCACTAAACATCCAGCCATTCTTACAGAGTCTTACTCCTGATGGCCAGCTCGAAACTAGTTGGGTCATCATATCATGATGCAATCCTCGCTCCTACTGTCATAGAGAAACCGAAGTATCTCTCAGGTGGGTGAGGAACCCTACTAGATCGGCGGAGAGGCTGAGGTTCGTTGGAATCTACTGAATCCTTTGGTTCTACCAAATCATCTGCTGTAGTTTGTATAGCTGGAACTTTTCCAGTTCTACATTACAGACCTTGCCTCGAGTTTGTCCGGATTTTTCTTTTAGACATAGGCCGGACAACCCCAAATCTTAACTAGCTTAAGATATGGGCTCTTCCCATACCATATCTTATATGGAATGGTAGGCTGTGATCTGATTCGAACCTTATTTCAATAGGTATGCAGCTTCTCAAGTGCATAACCCCCAAAAAGAAATAGGTAACTCAGTAGTACTCATCATAGAGCGCACCATATCGAATAGGGTGCAATTGCTCTGCCCCGATATACCATCGTGCTATGGTGTATACGGAGGAGTAATGCTGAGAGAGAATCTCATTCTCCTTTAGAATAGTCCAGGAATTCTATGCACAAGTATTCTCCTCCCTGATCTCATCATAGGACATAATACTTATACCCTTATTTTGGTACTCTACTTCTAACTTATATTCTGTGAATATCTCAAAAGTTTCAGACTTGTGTTTCAACGGGAACATATGTCTGAATCTAAAGAGATCATCAGAGAATGTAATGAAGTACAAAGAACCGGTCTTGGCATGTGTAGACAGGGGACCTTTATACATCAACATGTATCAATCCCAAGAGTTCACTAACTCTTTCTCTGTTTCCAGTAAACGGAGCTATGGTCATCTTATCTTTGTGACATGACTGGCAAGTTTCACAAGATGTAAATTCAAACTGATTTAAATATGCATCTTTATATAACTTCAGCTAGTCGGGTCGCATTGATATGACCTAGTTTACAATACCTCAAGAAGAATTCGTTCATTTCTGAACTCTTCCTCTTGTGTGTGTTCTGTATACTAAGAACTGTAGTTTGATTTAGAACATTAATGCTTTTAGATAACGTGCCTGAACCGATCAACTTTTGATATTGGAAATGTTCAAAACATTATCCAACAATACAAAATTATATCCTTTCTTTACTAATAAAGAGACTGATATGATTTTGTATATCAGGTTCGGTATCTAATAACATTCGTTAAGAATCAATGTATTGGTAATACAGGGTGACAGTGACCAACAGACTTGGCTGCAACACTTGCCCCGTTTTCTATCTCATGAAACTTATCACCCGTTCTCAGTTCTCTGCCTTTCTTTAGCCCTATGAAACAGATTACATATCTGGGATCCTGTTCCAGTATCAGATACCCAGGACGCAGAGAATACTGAGAAACAGTCCTGTGTAACGAACACACCCGAAGGAGATGCATCATATGCACTTTCTTCTTTTGGGCGGCACGGGAAATCTGGTATTCCCTAATTTCCTGCTCTGTCTTATAACAATTATAAGTTGGAGCGGGACCAACGTTCCCCAGCTGAGTATAACAAGCAGGTTCGGTCAATACATCCGTATTATTATCTTGATTAAGGCGTGATATGGTCGCTACCAGGAGAGAGAGAGAAGAAAACACTCAGCGTGCGCTCTAGCAAGATTAGATTGGTTATTATTTTATCTAATCAGGATGGCTCCCACTGTTTTGATCAAATCTTCCTTCAAACCCTAAAACGAAAGACTAGCCGGGATTAATTACACGCTACAAGTTCGCCAATCTTTCAGCCAGGCCAGTGTCGGTACTTTGAGGGAGGTGCCCCGTGCTTTCGCACGAACCTAATTAATGTAAACCTCGTTTTCCCAGAGGCTAACCTCGTTAACACCTTTCTAGACACCTACTTGATTGGCTAATTGTAATGTATAAAACTCTCCCAGGAGTAACTCTTACTCGCAGCGGGTATCGGGATCCAACTATCTCATAGAAGGTATGCAATCTCATTGCAAATTTCAACACTTGAAATTCCCGATAATATTTTGCCCCTAGCGTCCTATGACCTTGACGGAGGTCAACAAACCATAGGCTACTAGTCAAGTTCAACCCGTCATTTCTTGATTGAATTAAACCCACCCGCACGACCCTTGACGGAGGTCAACAAGGCCGCACGACCACCCTAATCCAATCTACATCATATGCATAAGCAGATAAATACTAGTTAGCTACCGCACACTACGCCTTGACGGAGGTCAACAAACGTAGCACGAATACTAAGTAGGACTTAGCTGAAATGACGGAGGGCAACGACAGGTTTTTCTGAAAACCTATTGCATAATTAACTTGATATCGTTGTAGAATCAAATGATTTTAAAATGGAGTGTTTTTTTGAGGCTTTTCTAGTTTTGCTAAAGGGGTCACTCCCGGTGAAGGGATCGTCGGCCCTTTCCTCGTCGAATGAGGTGAGGGTATATCACATATATCACTGTGCAAAGCAGAAACTATAGAAGCTTTCAAAATACAAACCGAGTATGTAGCATCTGCCAGTTATTGCTAAAGGGGTCACTCCCGGTGAAGGGATCATCGGCCCTTTCCTCATCGAATAAGGTGCAGGATATATCATATATACCGCTGTGCAAAGCAAGAACTGTAGCTACCTGTTTTTATTTTTAAGAAATTCGATTCCACAACATCTTAGGTTTCTTTTCTTTCATTAATCATATTAATGAAGTCCCATCATTTAAATACCTAAACATCACAGATAAGTACGACGTACACTTATGCCATCCGCATTCGCCTCGATGTCCTCTCGTGCACCGTTAGGTTAGGTAACTAACGGCAGAGCAGGGCAGGGCTAGCGCGGGTGTAAAACATAAGTAATGTCTATATAATATATCATATATACTATATACAGTATTTATCACAGAACATCACATGATCACATCACAGATATCGCAGCAGAAAATATCATATGAAATATTGGATATACTAGGACGTCCGTGTTTTCAATACGAGCCAGTATAAAACACGGATTCCACGGTCGCGATGAATAGCCAACCCACACCCCTAGACCCCTACGATAGCGGCAAGTAACCCTACCAATTCTAGAGTTAGGAGACCCGGACTCGACTCCTCGAGTTGGTCTTCCACTGGACTCCAGAACCCGGTTACTTGTGCCCTCCTCCTTGGGTCTATCCTAGTGTGGAAAAGTAAATAATATACAAACGGTGACATCTTCCGCAACCTGGAAGTGCCCCAATAAAAGAATATTACATACAAGTTTTTACATGAATGAAAATGAAAAACACTCATCTCACATAAAAACCCCCCGGCTATTCAATCACGACGATCCAATATAACATATCCAGCAACACATAACATCACATGTCATCAACGTAAGTAAATATGCGCATCCCAATTGTCGTTGACATATAGCAACGAAACCGGCGATATCACATATTACACTTACGGTCACAGAAAAGAAAGTGTAAAACTACAACAGTTGGAATCCGCAACCTCCATAGACATCGCATGCCTAATCAAATGAATTCCTTAGACATCGCATGCCTAACAATTATAAACCCCGCATTTTAGTCTCATTATCGAAAACTCTTTTCAATATCAAGTCGGGAAATTCAACAGGATTCCCGGCATTCAGATCGAATGCTCGTCGCAAATTTTAGTAGACGGCCGCACCCCCGATACCGTCGACGAAGTACACTAAGGCGGAACACCGCTGCCACGAGCACCCGAACGGATGCTTTCAGCGACGGGGTTCTCCTACAGTCACTTGGTCGGGGTTATGGGGCGAGGCTGTCTATTAGGTTTACCCGGCGAGTATCCGCGTACGCTATGTGATTGCGACGGACTTTTGATCACATCAAAATTCCGTGGCAACCGATCAAGTGAGACTAAACTGCTATATTTATAATATTCATTCAGTTATCTCATAACTATTTGTGGATTCCAAGGATTGTATCACAATCCAGATAAATAGAAAATGTTAAACTTTCCGATCGAACATTCAAACACCCAAGTTTTCCCTAAACAGCTCAACACATGAAACAAGTTTAAAAACATCCAGTTCATGCCTCGGTACCAACGGTCCAGCCGTAGAAGGGTCAAGCCAATGCCTCACATGTGGCACGCCGTACTGCCCCAAACCCGAAGGTTCAAAGGGCAGTTCAAGACGGTCACATAATCGAGTTAAGGTTTGTTGTCTTCTAGAGGGACCATCGCATTACTTGCACTACTTAGAACGTCATTAAACTACGGAAAGATCCAACACTTGGAAATTTCCCGGCAGGAGAAAAAGTGGGTATTTATATCCGGTCGAACTTTTTAACATATTCTAAAATTATTCGGAAAACACATAGACAAAATTAGACAATCCGATCGAATCTACGAACTCCCAATACAACCCAGAAAACTCAACTCTTGAGTAAAAGTTAAAATATCCCAGAAAATACAGCACTAAAATATAGGAATTACTGTGCAAATTTTATTGGGAGAACCGACCGTACGGCCGTGGAACCGCCGCGAGAGCCAGGCTCCTGCCGCGCTTCCGCGGCGGTTTAGTTGAGTCAGGCGCTCGTATTTCACAGTAACTCCTAAATACTCCTGCTGATTTTTCTGCATATTTTTAATTTGGAAAAATGCACCATTTTGAAAAATGTACAGAGAAGGGGTCGGATTAGGGTTTCGGGGTTCGTTCGGATTTCTAACATCGTCTACGCATCGCCTAAGGCTCTAGCTAGGCTCTGATACCACTGTAGGGTTCCTAGGCACTCTAAGGAGGTCTCACAAGGCATTAATCATGCCAATTTCAAATTTTACGGTGCCGAGAAACCCTAGACTAGATCGTTAACTAGAGATTAGGCGAAACATGCAAGTAGTAAACAGTTTTACTGCTAAGTGAACGAGGCTACAACCTTTGTAGATCCGGTCCTCCACCTCCATAGCTCCGTGATGAAGTCCTTCCGCTGTACCCATCGGATCCCGGACTCTCGCGGTGGTATCATCGAAAGAATGATCGGGCTAGGTCGTCGACTTCGATGCCGAAGATGATCTACGTCGAGGCAACACAAGATCAAGCTCCCACTTCACGAAGTCATAAAACTTATGAAGAAAACACCCTGTACTACTTGGCAAGAGGTAGAGGATGAAGAAATAGGAAGTGGGTTCACTTTACAATTAGATTTCTCACTCTTTTTCTCAAGTTGCCATTAATGGTAGCAAGCTTTTCTTCATTGTTGAAGAAGAAGAAGAAGAAGAAAAGAATTATGATAAGAATAAAAAGAATTATCTTATCATATAGCAACCATAGTTAGGTGTAGAGAATAAACTAAGGTTAGGTTTAATGGTTAGGTTAAGGCTAAGAGACAAAATGGTCAAAGCTTCAAAGCTTCATGAAGTTTCATGAAAGAAACAAAAACTAGCCACCATTTTATTCTTTCCTTAAAATGAATTAATAAAAATAAATAGATAAGTAAATCAAAACCCTAACCATTAAGATAACCATGGTTTAATCATACACACTCAAGTTTGCATGTATCATCAAACATGATACAATCTTGTGCACAAAAGTATATCACATATACAACTTGTGTACATCAAGTGAGAAAATCCATCTAAAGTGAACAATATTAGTCAATGTAAAGTAATATATCTAATATATAATTATACATTAAATCATTAAATCAATACTTGATTTAACGATCCGGTCATATCATATATAACCGACTAATATCAATAGTAACAATTTATCGAATCAACACTTGATCCGATAACCCGGCTATATCGCATATAACCGATCAATGTCACAAATCGCGAGAATCGAATACAGTATCACATACTGGTATTATTCTCGGTCCCGCACATATCTCATATGCGCTCCTATTTCGTTTCGCTTGAGCCAGGAAACCTCTGTGTAGGACTCTAAAGACTTGTCAATACGCCGGCAGCAGGTGATGATCATATCAAGCACCCACAAGCCGCAAGCGGTCTGCTAAACGTAACGGCCACCCGGGTATTGAACGATCAGAAGATCGACGAGCAAGCCCGCTCACACTCTTGTGAATCCAACCAGTAACACTTACCGTACAGTCCGGTCTGTTCGTCTGATATGTCGCATATCTCGCCTAGGGGTGGTAAACGTCAGACCCCAATATCTCGATAAGTCGTGTCGATATAAGGTCTATAACAGTTCGAGAAACTACTGGTAACACTTACCAGTAAATCTCAGCAACCCTGGCCAGGGATTTCCGGTTATAGCCAATCGAACACTGCGCAACATCAACTCCCTATACCGGGTGAGACGAATCTCCTCCTATCGCTCATTGCCTCCATGTGATTCGGGACTGTACCCAAAAACCACCGTTTTGCACGCCCTCTTTGACGTGGTAAGGTGGAAATCAAAGCACAGTGGGAATCACACAAGACGCTATGACGATCTCGGGTCAACAGACTACTTTGTACCAGTGTCACCAGAGAACTGCCATCTGACGTAAGGTATAATACCATCTGGGAGTTCTCGGCGAGTTCGTCCAGTGTACCCAGTCTCCACTGAGCACCCGTATATCATCTCTGATGTCAAACACCAATGGATATAGGATCATCCATTGCCCATCTGTATGGGTCGAGAAGGTACACGCTAGTCTACTCTGGTATATCGATGCCCCGTCTCGATACACCCACGACTAGGGACTTTGAAGGATGTACTTATGGACTACCATGTCCCCACTAGTATGATCCGCATCATAGTCCAGGTAGTCAAGTACACATCCTAAGGGCTTTACCAACATGTAACAGAGAGACAATCAGTGTACACGTTAAGGTAAAGAGCAACCAGATAGCATACTATCATGTCGAGCAAGAAAGTCCTCCCTATATATGTCCAAGCATCCACTACAATATACATCCTATGTATAGTAATGGCCTCTAGGGCATACATATAACTAACAATGAGTGCGGATCTAACATCAATATAAAGCTCATACGGTAAATCGTTGTACGGCATCCCAATAGCTGGGTACGGGTCAATATCACATTCATCTCATCACATATCAGGTATCACTACCATCATATCACATCTCGAATACGAACTCTGTCATATCGCCGAATCTCACGGCCTCAATCAAACCTCATCGACTCATCTCAATCCCATATATCATCCTCAATCCCATATATGAACACATAGTCCCATACCCATGTGTAGATATACACACCTCTATATGCGCACAGATAAATGAAAGAATGTATGCAAGTATATGTGTACGTGTATGTGTGGGTGCAACCACTACTCTAGGGTTCCGCACTATACTAAACCAATACATCCTTATCATCAATAATACCATTTTTACCATCAATAATCCTAAACAACACATAATAAAATATGTGTGTATACGTATTCGTATACGTCACCACGAACTGCGGGGGTGCTATACGCCATCCACCCGACTTCTCCCCGTAGATATAAATCTACTTACCTTGCTTCTCATGTGTCGGTGCCGATGTCGCCATCTTCATCTTCTTTGCCTCAACATCACGTAGGGTACCTACAAGTATATCACAATGCTAAAGCATATGAAAATCATATCGGAAACCAAAATAGCACACGCTACTCGCATAGGTAAAAATCTATCGTCTCGCATGTAAACACATTCAATATCCACTTGTCGTTGACGTCCAAACGCCATCCGACAGAAACGAATCACCAAATACCAAAATCCATGCTAAAACAAGTCGTAAATCATACGCCAACTCAAGCAAATCAACCCAGATTTTACCCTAACTGGAATCAGTCAAAACTAGACATACCCAGGGTCAAGACTACTGGAAATAAGGCCATGCACCAAAATCGAGAAGGTTCCCTCCTGCTCTGGCCGCAAATTGCGGCCAGAAGGAATTAATTGGCGGCCGGGGTTTGGAGTTGGGGGCTAAGGTTTGGTGTGGTGGTTCCATGGTGCCTGCACATCTCACTGTCAACTCAGTTTTATTTTTGGGGTCTCGGGGTGATAGCAGATTCTTAAATACGATCACAGATTCACCGTTTTTCTCCGACACCATCTCATAATTCCGTATTCTGGTTTCAAGTTAAGGTTTGGGTCCAAATTAGCATCACACAAGGGGTTCTAAGGTCACCACAATCCTCAATTTCATCTTTAATTTCAGATCTCATATAAACCCTAACTTGAAGTTTCACAAATCCATCAAACGACACCATATCGACACAAAACTAGTATTGATGCATAAGAAATGAGATACTACTCTAATAGGTGCAGAAATTACCTCCTTTGGCAACTCAAGAAAATTCTTGAGTTGCTCAAAGTCCTCCAAATCCAATCTTGCTAGGTTCAATGTGTAGCTAGTGAGCTTGGGAGCAAGTTTTGTAAAGTGGGAATGGGGTTTTGGTGAGGGAAATGAGAGGGATCTATGAAGTGAAGGGGAGGGAAATGAGGGAGCAGGAGCAGCTCCATGAGAGGGGAGAGAGAAATGGGTGTGAGGAAATGATGGGAGTATGGTTCAAAAAGTCAAAAGCAACTATTCTCTCTCTCTCATCATCATACTTACTTTTTCTTTCTTTTCTTTTCTTTTCCTTCTCACTCCAATAGTGAACCCAAAAGAACAACCATGGCAATAGAAATGTAACACAAGTGTAACAAGTGTGGAAAAATGATATGTGCACATTTTTGCACAAAAATGCCAAAAATCCGATTAGCGATTTTTAATCGCGATTAGCACTATATTAGCATATAACTAATCTTAAAAACTTTAAAATGGCATAATTCCATAAAATACCCTATTTTAGAATTTTCCATAATTTTTTCCCATTTATTTGTATTTAATTATACCAGAATATTAAAATATTCATTAAAATAATATTAAATTATAAAAATTCCCAAAAATAATATTTTATTATTTTGAAACGTTACAAACATGCCTTTAAACCTCTAGGTGTCCATAGTAGGAGGAGTGTTGTCTCCTGAGGGTTTTCAGCGGATTGCACCCACAAAATCCAATAATAAAAGGAAGACCGTGAAAGTTACATATAAAGATAAGAATTGTAAAAGAAAGACTTTGAAAATTAGGGTTTCCAACTATGCTAGCTTTTCGGTTGTCATGAGCCCTATCTTAATAGTTATGAAAAGATGTCAGAAATCACATCATCCCTCAATAAAACATCGTCTTTATTCTTTATTCCTATCTTTCTTCCAAACATCGATCATATAACCCTACGTGTGTGTAATATACATCCCTACACCCGGAAAATTCAATTCAAGCTATCATACTCTTGTCCATCTGCCTCAGTACTTTTTAATTAATGAATATATGGATTTGCTCACACATTTTTCATGCAACCGTTAATACTTCTTGAGGTACTAACCGACCGATTACTCATGTGCTTGCTTATTAGGTGTATTTTCCTCGTCTTGCACCACCTAACGGTTAGCAGTGACTCTTACACCAGTTGGTCTAAGGCACTGGGTGATGAAGCACCCTCGCTATATTTTTTTTGTTGCTGCCTTGGTGATAACAAAACCAGTGTTCATTTTTCTCACCATTTTATATTTTCTTCATTGTTTTATTTCCTTCATACTTTGGCTTTTAGACAAGAGCATTTCAAGGTATCCTCTACTATCCCGAGTTTCAAGACGTGTGTAAGTGCGAATAGTAGGGTATCAACGTTCAAATGTTTGGCTTCCAGAATAGGAACTATTTTTCAGACTTATTTTTATCCTCAGATTAGTGACTTTTTTCATCTTACTAACCCTTGGAACAACGGCTCATAACTACTTATTAGTAGTTCGTTTAAGAAAACTTCTAATTTTCTTGGTTTTCTTAAATTTTTTCTAATCTTTTGGATGTAATTTTTTACTATCTTATTTATGTACAAAATATTTTTATATTTTATCTTTTGAATTTTTTTTTCCATAGGTTTTCAAAGAAATGTTTTGTGCTTATGCAAAGTATGATGCAAATGATGCGTAAATAAGCACAAACCTCCCCCAAACTTGTTTTCAACAGTGTCCTCACTGTTGCCATCCGCTAAATCTCAAAATCCTGTAAGCCTGGGAGGAAATTTATTAACGAGGGCAATAAATATGATCGTGAAAATCCTCCCCCAAACTTATTCTTGGCTCACAATTTTGTGTAAAAATTTTCTTTTCAGGAGCAAGATTATACCCCCCCTCAAACTTGAGTTAAGCCATGCTAATCTTTGAAAATCACAAGAGGGGGTCAAGAATCATTGGTCGATACCAAGCTTTGCAAAGACCGAACGTCAACACTAACCATTCGAAAATTTGATCGATGTAGTGCATCGATTGGTGGAAGAAGAAGTGGGGAAAAGGTAAGTGGTGGAATAGAATGTGTTTGCGTCTCATTTTGGAGAGACGACTCGGTGATTGTGATGGATTACTTGCATCCTTTTTACAGTCCATAAGAAGGGGTGGAGGTTTAATTTCTTTGTTTGGGAGATGATTCATCTCAACACCCGTGCTTTTCAAAAATGCGAGTTCATCAGCGAAGATCTCCTCAAAAGTCTCATCAATACCCCGAAGAATAATGTCATCATAAAGAGCGGGGTGATTTTCAGACTCCAAAAACGGTTCATAATCAGTGTTAGATGTTGACCCGGACAACTCGGTGGAAGAGTCCGTATGTGTATGATACATAGTTGGGTCAAACAATAACATATGAAAAGAGTCTAGATCGATATCATGAAGATCATCAAATTCGCTGCTGTCGACATCCATTAATTCGAAAAAACAGACTTGAGCAGTAGGTTCAGAGGGTACACTTCCCAACTTGTAAATGTTCAGCTTAATTGACCTATTCCCGAAGGATAGGGTCATAGATACATTACGACAGTTGATTATAGCGTTGGAAGTGGCCAAAAAGGGGCGACCAAGAATCACCGGAATTTGATTCCGTGGGTTTGCTATAGGCTATGTATCAAGTACAATAAAATCCACAGGGAATACGAATTCCCCGATTTTTATTAACACATCCTCCAGTTCACCCCTAGGTTTGGTGATTGATCGGTCAGCCATCTGGAGTGTTATGCTCGAGGGCTTTAACACTCCGATCCCTAGTTGCTCATAGACTGAATATGGAAGCAAGTTAACACTAGCGCCAAGGTCAAGTAAAGCACGGTTAATGTGTTTTTCCCTAATAGAAATTGAAATAGTAGGACAGCCAGGGTCCTTACGTTTCCTTGGTAATTGTTGGGGAAACGCCGTGTCTACAGTCTTTGCCATGAATATCTTCTTGGGCACTTGAGTCTTCCTCTTCCTAGTGCACAAGTTCTTAAGAGTTTTCGCATAGGACGGAACTTGTTGGATAGCATCTAGGAGAGGTATGTTGATGTTAACTTGCTTAAACATGTCCACAAGCTTCTCCATTTGGGAATTGGGTTTGTTGGGCCTCAACCTATTTGGAAATGGAGCTCTATCAATAAGTGTTGGGTCCAATATTTATGGAGAAGTTTGTGGGGGTGGAAAGGATGAAGTGGGTGGAGGGTTCGAGCCTTTGGGAAAACGGAGAATAGGCTAGGAAGAAGACAGTAAATTAGACGAAATAGGGTAAGAAGTAGAAGTGGGAGTGGAAGTGGAAGTGGAAGCCGGGGTGTTAATGATCAATTTATCATTATCAATTTGTTCACCCACATGATTGTCTAGCACTCTTCCAGATCTCAACGTTGTAAATACATCCACATTAGTGTAATGTGAAGGTCCAGGATCAGGTAAAGGTTGAGCTGGAAGTTTCCCTTTTTCTCTAGCACTCAATTTAGCTTTTAATCTTGCAATTTCTGCTTCCATCGATTTAATACTCTCAGCTTGGGAAGTGGAGTTTTTCTTTATATCATCGACGGAAGTCTTTATTTCAGCTGATTCTTGCATGATATTTGTCAGAAGCAAGTTCATGAATGAAGAGGATTCATCAGCACCGGTCAACTGCAAAGGATTATTTGGTGCATGTGTGTTGACCGGATTTTGAAAGTTTTGTGATTGGTAGGGGTGCTAAATCAATTGAAGTGGTTGCTGTTGTGGTGGAAGAGCCCTTTGGAAATTGTTTTGGGTTAGAACCGTGTTTTGAGTTTGTGATTGGTTCCAAGCAAAGTTAGGGTGATTCCTCCAATCTTGATTATATGAGGAAGAAGAATGATTGTTTCCAGGTCTTTGCTGAAATGCAGCATTAGTGTGACCTTGAAACGGTACATTCAAAGGACATTCTTCCGTCAAATGTGATGGGTTTGAACAGCAGCCACACACGGTTTTGGGAAGTGTGTATTGGTTTAGAGAGGCTGAAGAGATTTTGTTTTCTATAGCGTCGAGTTTCCTTTGTATTATGGCCATTTCGGCTCTCATTGTGACGGAAACATCGAGCTGATTGATATCTTCCCTAGACGGTGGTGGTCTAACACTTTCCCATTGTAATGTGTTTTGAGCTAAATCTTATAGATATTTCCAAGCTTCACCATCATCTTTAGATAGGAATAGGCAATGACACATGGTTTCAAGCATCTGTCTAGTAGTGAGATTAATACCCTCATAGAGAATTCGACACAAATCCCATCTGGAGATTCCATGATAAGGGCATTGTAAAAGAAGATCCTTGAACCGTTCAAAGCATTTCCAAAATGGTTTATTGGGAAGTTGGGTAAATTTGAAGATTTCGCTCCGAACACGGCTGGTCTTGTGATTGGGATAAAATTTCTTTAGGAATGCTTTTACAAATTCATCCCATTTTGAAATAGAATGTGCGGTTGTATTGTAAAGCCACTTCTCGGCTAAGTTGCACAAAGTGAATGTGAGAAAACGTAAACGCAGAGCATCCACAGAAAGTTGTTGTTAGTTATATGTATGCCCTAGAGGCCATTACTGTACATATGATGTATATTGTAGTGGATGCTAGGACATATATAGGGAGGACTTTCTTGCTCGACATGATAGTATGCTATTTGGTTGCTCTTTATCTTAACGTGTACACTGATTGTCTCTCTGTTACATGTTGGTAAAGCCCTTAGGATGTGTACTTGACTACCTGGACTATGATGCAGATAATACTAGTGGGGACATGGTAGTCCATAAGTACATCCTTCAAGGTCCCTAGTCGTGGGTGTATCGAGACGGGGCATCGATATACCAGAGTAGACTAGCGTATACCTTCTCGACCCATACAGATGGGCGATGGATGATCCCATATCCATTGGTGTTTGACATCAGAGATGATATACGGGTGCTCAGTGGAGACTGGGTACACTGGACGGACTCGCCGAGAACTCCCAGATGGTATTATACCTTACGTCAGATGGCAGTTCTCTGGTGACACTGGTACAGATTAGTCTGTAGACCCGAGATCGTCATAGAGTCTTATGTGATTCCCACTGTGCTTTGATTTCCACCTTATCACATCCAAGAGGGCGTGAAAAACGGTGGTTTTTGGGTACAGTCCCGAATCACATGGAGGCAATGAGCGATAGGAGGGGATTCGTCTCTCCCGGTATAGGGAGTTGATGTTGCGCTGTGTTCGATTGGCTATAACCGGAAATCCCTGGCTAGGGTTGCTAAGATTTACTGGTAAGTGTTACCAGTAGTTTCTCGAACAGTTGTAGACCTCATATCGACATAACTTATCGAGCTATTGGGGTCTGACGTTTACCACCCCTAGGCAAGATATGCGACATATCAGACGATCAGACCGGACTGTACGGTAAGTGTTACTAGTTGGATTCACAGGAGTGTGAGCGGGCTTGCTCGTTGATCTTCTGATCGCTCAATACCCGGGTGGCCGTTACGTTTAGCAGACCGCTTGCGGCTTGTGGGTGTTTGATATGATCATCACCTGCTGCCGGCGTATTGACGAGTCTTTAGAGTCCTACAAAGAGGTTTCCTGGCTCAAGCGAAACGAAATAGGAGCGCATATGAGATATGTGCAGGACCGAGAATAATACCAGTATGTGATACTGAATTCTATTCTCGCGATTTGTATCATCGGACGGTTATATAAGATATAGCCGGGTTACCGAATCAAATGTTGATTCGATATATTGATACACTTGATACTAGTCGGTTATATGCATTATGACCGGATCATTAAATCAAGTGTTGATTTAATGTATAATTATATATTTGATATATTACTTTACATTAACTAGTATTTGTTCACTTAAGATTGATTTTCTCACTTGATGTGCACAAGTTGTATATATGATATATTTTTGTGCACTAGTTTGTATCATGATTGATGATACATGCAAACTTGGGTGTGTGTTTGCTTTAAACCATGTTTAGGTTAATGGTTAGGTTTTATTTGTTTTATTTATTTTCTTTATTTATTTTTGGCAAGAAATAAAATGGTGGCTTGTTTTGTTTTACTCTTGAAGCTTCATGAAGCTTTGAAAGTCTTAACCATTCTGTTTCATTCCTTAACCTAACCATTTACCTAAACCCTAGTTTATTCTCTACAAAGGTTAATCTCACCCATGGTTGCAATATGATAAGTCTTCACTTGATTTTTCATTTTTATGATTATTGATATTCTTTTCTTCTTCTTCTTCTTCTTGATGAAGAAAAGAAAAGCTTGCGAGAAAATTTTAAGTGTTGAAATCAAGTGAGAAATCCAAATCCAAAGTGAACCCACTTCCTATTTCTTCATCCTCTACCACTTGCCATGTAGTAGAGTGTGTTATCTTCACAAGTTTCATGACCAAGTGAAGATGGAGCTTGAGTTAGAGTTGCCTCGACGTAGATCATCTTCGGCATCGAAGTCAATGACCTAGCCCGCTCATTTCTCCGACGAAACCATCGCTAGAGTCCGGGATCCCGGTGATCGCAGTGAAGGGACGTCATCACGGAGCTAAAGAAGTGGAGGACCGGATCTACAAAGGTTGTATTTCCATTCACTTTGTAGCAAAGTTGTTTGCTAGCTTATTCTTTCGCCTATCCTCTAGTTAACGATCTAGTTTAGGGTTTCTCGGCACATAAAAATTTGAATTGGACATGGTTGATCAGTTGTAGAACCTCATAAGTGTGCTTAGAAACCCTACAGTGGTATCAAAGCCTAGCTAGAGCTTTAGGCAAAGTGTAGACGAAGTTAGAAACCCGATCGAACCCCGAAACCCTAATCGAAACCCTTCTCTGTACATTTTGTGGAACTGTGGAATTTTCTTAATTAAAAATATGCAGAAAAATCAGCAGGGTTTTGTAAGAATTACTGTGCAATACGTGGGCCCAACTCCATCAAGCCGCCGCGGAACCGCGGCCGTACCCTAGGTCGCGCGGCGGTTCCGCGGCCACACTGTAGCTTCTTTGTCCATGATTTGCACAGTAATGTCCAATACTGATTCCTGTGTTTTATGGGTAATTTTAACTTATATTCAACAGTTGAATTTTCTGGGTTGTTTTGGGGTTTCGATGATTCGATCGGTTTATTTAACTTCGTCTATGTGTTTTTCCGGGTAATTTAGAACATGTTAAAAAGTTCGACCGGATATAAATACTCATTTTTTCCCCTGCCGGGAAATTTCCAATTGTTAGATTTTTCCGTAGTTTAATAACGTTCTAAGTAGTGCAAGTAACGCGATGGTCCTTCTAGAAGACAACAAACCTTAACTCGATTATGTGACCGTCTTGAACTGCCCTTTGAACCTTAGGGTTTGGGGCAGTACGGCGTGCCACATGTGAGGCGTTGGCTTGACCCTTCTATGGCTGGACCGTTGGTACTGTGGCATGAAGTGAATGT
Organism: Agapanthus africanus; assembly: GCA_030015575.1. NCBI lineage: Eukaryota > Viridiplantae > Streptophyta > Magnoliopsida > Asparagales > Amaryllidaceae > Agapanthus > Agapanthus africanus. Next base: position 111,182,613 of record JASDDO010000018.1, read on the forward strand.
TTTTTAAACTTATTTCATGTGTTGAGCTGTTTCTGAAAAACTTGGGTGTTTGATTGTTCGATCGGAAAGTTTAACATTTTCTATTTATCCGGAATGTGATACAATATTTGGAATCCACATGTAGTTATAAGATAACTGATTTGGATGTTATAAACATAGCAGTTTAGTCTCACTTGATCGGTTGCCACGGAATATTGATGTGATCAAAAGTCCGTCGCAATCACGTAGCGTACGCGGATATTCGCCGAGTAAACTTAATAGACAGCCACACCCCATAGCCTCGACCAAGTGACTGTAGGAGAACCCCGTCGCTGAAAGCATCCGCTCGGTTGCTCGCGGCAGTGGTGTTCCGCCTTGGTGCACTTCGTCGACAGCATCGGGGGTGCGGCCGCCTACTAAAGTTTGCGACAAGCATTCGATCAAAATGTTGGGAATCTTGTTGAATTGCCCGACTTGATATTGAAAAGAGTTTTCGATAATGAGACTAAAATACGGGGTTTATAATTGTTAGGCATGTGATGTCTAAGGAATTCAGATGGTTAGGCATGCGATGTCTAAAGAGTTTGCGGATTTCAACTGTTGTAGTTTTACACTTTCTTTTCTGCGACCGTAAGTTTAATATGTGATATCGCCGGTTTCGTTGCTATATGTCAATGACAATTGGGATACGCATGTTTACTTACGTTGATGATATGTGATGTTATGTGTTGCTGGATATGTTATATTGGGTCGTCGTGTTTGAATAGCCGGGTTTTTTTATGTGAGATGAGTGTTTTTCATTTTCATTCATGTAAAAACTTGTATGTAATATTCTTTTATTGGGGCACTTCCAGGTTGCGGAAGATGTCACCATTGTATATTATTTACTTTTCCACACTAGGATAGACCCAAGGAGGAGGGCACAAGTAACCGGGTTCTGGAGTCCAGTGGGAGACCAACTCGAGGAGTCAAGTCCGGGTCTCCTAACTCTAGAATTGGTAGGGTTGCTTGCCGCTCTCGTAGGGGTCTAGGGGTGTGGTTTTGGCTATTCATCGCGACCGTGGAATCCGTGTTTTATACTGGCTCGTATTAAAAACACGGACGTCCTAGTATATCCAATGTTTCATATGATTCTTCTTCTGCGATATCTATGATGTGATCATTTGATATGTTGTGATAGTGTAACACCTTAGATTGTGTTTTGTAGCTAATTATATTTTTATGCATGGTTTTTACTAAAAAGTTTACCAAATTAAGTTTTAAATATTTTACCCTATTTAATGAGTATTTTATTAGAATTATTCTAGGCACACACACACTTGTGCATGTAAACTAGGGTGTTAATTGTGGTTTAACCATTGCTTAATCTAGTTTTATTATTGTTTAGGTGTTTTGGGTTAAATAGTTATGGTTCTTTTAAAAAAGAAAATGAAAAATGAATTTTAAAAGGGGTTTTATTTTGGTTGAATGTTGACTTTGTGTGAGAGAGAGGGCATGGGGAGCATGGTGTGAACCATACCTCATTAATGAGGAAAGAGAAAGAGAATGGGAGGGGTTATTGAGAGTTCCCTCATTTCTAACTCATTCTCTCATACTCTCTCAAACACACACACACACACAAGCTCCAGCAGCAGCAGAAGGCTTCAGCAGCAGCAGCAAGAGCAGCAGCATCAGCATCAGCAAGCAGCAGCAGCCACAGCATCAACAACAGAAACAACAGCAACATCAGCAAGCAGCAGCAGTAGCAACAGCAGGCATCAACAGGAGTAGAAGGAGCTCCAGCAACCTATAGCAGCTCTTCTCCACTTCTTCACCTGCTCTCTAGGGTTCTTTATGGTATATTTCTGAACCCAATCCCCTAGTTGCTTAGCTTATGTGTTAATTGGTGTCGGTTAGTGTTAATTAGCTAGTTTAGTGCTAATTATGGTGTCTTGTGTGGAAATTTGATTAAGTGATGATTGAGTGGGTAAACCTAGCCTATTTTAGTGTTAATAGGGTCACTTCAACTGAGAAATATCCCAGATTACACTAAAATACCATAGGTTTTGCTTTTGTGCTAAATTAGTGTTTTTAAAGTGATATACTGGGTATTTGTAATCTGCTTTTGATCCGGACCCTACAGAACAAAATTGAGGAAACTGGAATATGCTACCTAGGTCTAGATACCACCACAAGAACATGAGCCACCTTCTCCCTACCCAGGCCGCCAATTAATTCAATCTGGCCGCAAATTGCGGCCAGGAAGGTGAGTTGGATGCTGGGGTTTTGTGTAGGGTAGTCTGCAGTGTATTGTAGTGTTTTGGCATGTCTAGTTTTGCAAGGTTTGATCTGTAGGAAAATCTGGGACTTTATATCGTGTGTGGTGTTCGTTGTGTTTGCGCGATACGCGCGATACGTGAGAGGGTTCTGTGATCCAGCGTATCGCGGCATGTCGCGATGGTTTTAGACGCGTACACACACGTTTTAGCGTATCGTGCACACGCGTTTAGTTCGCGGCGCGAGTTTCTCGTTTTGGTTCGATATCGCGTTTTGCGGAATATCTGGCTTATATGTGATTTCCATGTCTTATTTGCAGGTTTGCAGGCGGGGACTACAGGCACTGCTACAGGGGGGAGCAGATGGTAGGATTCACCTAGCGTGGAGTGTAGGTGTGTAGATTTAACATCTATAGGGGAATCGCCAGCATGGCGTTATGCGTCTGGGCTAGGATTCTAATATTTGTCGCATATTCTACGTCATTGTTAGAATTGCGCCTTTACTTTATTTCCTTGATATAGTTGTACTGTGACTAGCAGCCGTAGGACACTGCACATATTATTGATGGTTCATGTTGCACGAGCACGGATTGTATGCTACACACACACCGTCAATAATTGCCATGTCACACACAACCCCTTATAGATTCTATTGCTTTTCACACATGACATCTAGCTTATCGGTATACCTGTAGTGTATCTTACCATTAGTGATAGGTACATATACACCTTGCGATACAGCTACATGTATACCATGCATATATTTTACTTATAGGTAGATACCTATCCTTAGTTGTACCTTATTGATTTTTGCATACATCTGGTTTCAGCTATATACTTTCATTTACATGCTCGCATTCAGATATATCGCATATATTTATTCCTGGATTTGCGCATTGTTTATTTGGATTTTACATGATGTTTTCTGGATTTGGGAACCGCGGGAGTTCATGAAATTATGCATACATTGAAAAACCCGGTTTCCTTGATATGATATTTGCGCGTCCACCATGAGTTTTATCGGTGCTGATTATATACTCCATACGAGGTGTGGTTGCCGTATGAGAGTACATGGTGGGGCCCTGTATGGTTCCCCTCGGTAAGAAGATCGATGGACTTTGCCGATTGAGCCTGGAGGCGGGCGAGTACCTACCGGTGACAGTACCCATGACTTGGCAGGGGATCACGGAGACACCTCTGCGAGTCATGTACGTATGCATACGTCGAAAGGCGAGGGTCAGAGCTAGGCACTCGTGCTTTCGGGATAGCGTATGATACGTGATCAGGATTTCTGTGTCGATGCTTGGCACATTGGTTTTCATGATATTTCTTTTAATACCTTTGTATATATAACAGGAGATTCAGCCGTTGTTATATATACCCTTACACCAATATTAGTGGAATGGGACGCTAATATATGTGTATTGCCCCCATCATATTTATTTCTGCAAATATATATACCTTTAGGATGTTAGAAACTTACTTGAGATTCGACTTGGGATATAGGTGATTCATTGAGATTGGATATTGGATATGAAAGAGATGGTTGATTTGTACATTCGAGATATAGGAGATTACTTGATATTGTACATTGAGGTGATGTGAGACTTATATGATGTGAGAGCCCAGTTTGGGGCTGATTTGAGGAATTGTGGATTTGAGTGTCTTGATGGATTTTGATCCTACCACGATGTCAGGTTTCCGTGGAAATGACATATTCCACCCCTTACCTCACACTTATCTATTTGATGCACAGTTTCATATATTGGTAGTACCTGTTAGTGTACCCTTATGATAGTTGCATATTTACATTCTCATATCCCTATTGCATGGTTATTGCATATTATTGTCATGTTACTATTGCTTCACATATTGATTGTACCTGCTAGTGTACTTTCCTTTATTCAGCATTTACATGACATGTTATTACTGTAATCGCACATCTTAGATTCATGCTGTACGTACATTCCTGCGATTACCTGCATATGTTATCTACTATTCACGAGTTGGCAACTCACCTCCGTTGTGCCACAGGTGTTTCAGGTTGTTCCCCAGGGTAGTCGAGGCAGGCTATTCAGCTTTTCAGCTATCATCTTTTGCTACAGATACCGCATCAGCTCACAATACTATTTTGCTTAGGTGGGTTTTGGTGGTCACCTGTATTTTGTATTGTACATTCGTTGTTTCTTGTACTCTCCATCTACTATTATGTTGTTGACTTAGAGACTTGAAGAGGACGTTACTGTATATTATTTTTGGGTTTGTTGTCTTTTATATACAGCTTTCTTATTATTGTCTTTATTTCTTCGCTATAGCTTCATATTTTTGTGTTGTATTCATCTTGGGTTAGTTTTTACAAAAAGGGGTGTTGCCAAAACTTTAAAGAAATAAAGTAGGACTTTTAAAGAATTTGGGTTGCGATTTCAAATGTTTCAAAAACTTATATTATCTTTTTCCGTATTTTCTTGGTTTAGATTTCTGGGTTTTGGCTTTCTTTTACTGCGTTACGTCTTTTGGCGTTGCGTAGTATTAGGGCCGTCACGGGCCAATTTTGGGCCGTGACAAAGTTGGTATCAGAGCGCTAGGTTTTACCTTTCGGAGTGTAGGATGAACTTAGTATGATGGAGTAGGTAGCTTAAGCAGAGTAACGTAGTGTGTGTATGTCTGCAGCATACCCACGATGCGGTACTTCGCCTTAAGTGACCTAAGTACAATTTGCTTGAGATTCCTTCCTTGATGATTCATATCCTTAAGATTCGATTCCTTATTCTCATCGAATCTTATATCTTTTTTTAGCCTTGCCGCCGATGACTATGGGGACTCGGAGTGATGCAGCGAGGGCCGAGGTCAGAGTTGGCTCGGGTGAGACGAGTACTGACCAGGATGGCACTCTAGTTGCACAGGTGCAGACGGATCAGCCTACGACATATACTATTGATAGACTTTTGGCAGAGATGCAGGACTTCCACCAGACTATAAGTTCACTGGTTGATGTCGTTCGGGAGCTACGACAGGAGGTTGTCACCCTTGTTACTCAGTTGTCACTTGCGATCAGCATGCAGCAGTTCGTCACCTACATAGCACCAGTGGTTGCAGCTCCAGTTGACGAGGCACATATTCCAGGACAGTGGAGGACTCGTACTAGCGTACCATCCCAGAGACAGAGGTTTGGTCATCTAGACAGATTTCGTGGCCGTCGCGGGAGTAGCAGAGGCTTAGGGCGAGGACAGTCGTTCAGCTCTCATCCCCAGGATGGTCAGTAGTCAGCACGTGGATGTTTTCGATGCGGAAGCCTTCAGCACTTCGTCAGGGATTGTTCCTCAGCACGGCATCAGGATCGTACTCAGAGAGGCCGTGGACGTAGAAGATTTACTCAGAGGGCTCAGTCTACCAGAGGAGTTCATCCAGCTGCGAGTAGAGGGTAGACACAGGAGTTTGCTTCTACTCATCGGGACACGCAGACGTCCAATGCAGAGTCTTCAGGTATCCTTATTTCGTATGTTCTTTGATGTATTCGTTTGTTCTTCATGCTTGTACCGTGGTTGGGTAGATTAGTCGTAGTTGTGTTAACTTCTGTCAGCGATTCTTTTGTTGCGCGACACGTATTCAGTTGTGTGCCAATCGGATAGGAGATAGAGATTCGTCCATCGTCTCGATCCTTCTAGAGATGTTGGGTTTGACGTTCTTCTGGGCACGGACTGGTTAACTACGTGCTAGGCGTCTGTAGACTACCGTGAGGAAACAGTCAAGTTTGTTTTCCCGGCAAATCAGTTCTTGTTGTGCAGGTGGATAGTTGTGCCGCCTCTCACAGCTTGAATTCAGCCTTTTTCGCTAGTCGGCTTTTGAGGAGATGTCGTGGATTCTTGGCGTTCATTCGTGATACCATAGCCACAGAGGGTTTGTTGGACCGGGTTCTTTTCGTGCGAGAGTTTTTCCGACGTTGTTCCGGATAAGCCGGCGAAGCTTAGGGAGCTTAAGGATCAGCTGCTGAGTTGTTGTTGGGGAGTTTTGTGCGTCTGAGTGTTTCGCTTTTGGAAGCTCCTATTTCTGTTCGTCATGGAGGAAGACGGCAGTTTAAGGTTGTGTATCGACAGATCGTCAATTGGACCGGCTTACGGTGTGGATAGGTATCCTTCACCTCGCCGTCACGATTTCATCGATCAGCTCCAGAGTGCGAGATATTTTCTAAGTTTGCTTGGGATCAGGTCATCATTATTGCGGGTTCGGAGTGATGGCATTCCGAAGACTGCCTTGTGCGTGCTACGGGCTTTGTGTGTTTTGGTGAGTCATTAGATTCACTGATGCCCTAGCAGCATTCGTAGATATGATGAACCAGATTTCTTCAGGCCGTTCCTCGACCAGTTTTTGTTGTGTTATATATGACCTTCTGGTCTATCTAATGTGTCTTGAGGAATAGGAGCAGCACTTGAGGATTTGTTATGCAGATGCTGGGAGAGCTGTAGGGTTCCTAGGCACTCTAATGAGGTCTCACAAGGTATAAACCATGCCAATTTCAAATTTTACAAGTGCCGAGAAACCCTAATACGGATTCGTTGACTAGAGTTTAAGCGAAAAGTGAAACTAGTTAACATTTTTACTAAAGGAAAGAGGCTACAACCTTTGTAGATCCGGTTCTCCACTTCCTTAGCTCCACGTAGACGTCCACTCGCTGTCCATCTCGAATCCCGGACTCTTGCATCGGCTTCATCGGAGAAATGGGCGGGCTAGGTCGTCGGCTTCGATGCCGAAGAAGATCTACGTCGAGGCAACACAAGATCAAGCTCTAACTTCACCAAGTCATGAAACTTGTGAAGAAAACACCCTATACTACTTGGCAAGAGGTAGAGGATGAAGAAATAGGAGGTGGGTTCACTTTAGAATTGGATTTCTCACTCTTTTTCTCAAGATGCCATTAAAGCTAGTAAGCTTTTCTTCTTGTCAAAGATGAAGAAGATGAAGATAGAATATGATAAGTGTTGGATTAAAAATGAAAATAATATGAATACTTATCATATACTAACCATGGTCAAGTGTAGAGAGTAAACTAAGGTTAGGTGAATGGTTAGGTTAAGAGAAGAAAACAAAAATGGTCAAGGTTTCAACCCTTCATGAAGCTTCATGAAAGAAACAAGAAAAGCCACCATTTCCATTTTCTTTTCCAAAATCAATAATCAAAATAAATAAATGAATAAGTAAACAAAACCCTAACCATTCATATAACCATGGTTTAATCTTTACACAAACTCAAGTTAACATGTATCATCAAACATGATACAATCAAGTGCACACAAAAAAATATATCACATATACAATGTGCACATCAAGTGAGAAAATCCTTTTAAAATGAACCAATACTAGTTAATGCAAAGTAATATATCAAATATATAATTATACATTAAATCATTAAATCAACACTTGATTCAATGATCCGGTCATGTCGCACATAACCGACTAGTATCCAATGTATCGACTTATCGAATCAATCTTCGATTCGATAACTAGGTTATATCGCATACAACCAATCGAAACATTCATCGCGAGAATGAAATACGGTATCACATACACGCATTATTCTCGGTCCCGCACATATCTCATATGCGCTCCTATTTCGTTTCGCTTGAGCCAGGAAATCTCTGTGTAGGACTCTAAAGACTCGTCAATACGCCGGCAGCAGATGATGATCATATCAAGCATCCACAAGCCGCAAGCGGTCTGCTAAACGTAACGGCCACCTAGGTATTGAGCGATCAGAAGATCGACGAGCAAGCCCGCTCACACTCCTGTGAATCCAACCAGTAACACTTACCGTACAGTCCGGTCTGTTCGTCTGATATGTCGCATATCAAGTCTAGGGGTGGTAAACGTCAGACCCCAATAACCGATAAGTCGTGCCGATGTGAGGCTCATAACGGGTTGAAAAACTACTGGTAACACTTACCAGCAAATCTCAGATCAGCCCTGGCCAGGGACTTCCCTGTTATGGCTCATCGAGCACAGCGCAACATCACCCCCAATACCGGGAGAGACGAAACCCCTCCTATCGCTCATTGCCACCATGTGACTCGGGACTGTGCCCAAAAACCACCGTTTTGCACGCCCTCATGGACGTGGTAAGGTGGAGATCAAAGCACAGTGGGAATCACACAAGACTCTATGACGATCTCGGGTCTACAGACTAACCTGCACAAGTGTCACCTGAGAACTGCCATCTGACGTGAGGTATAATACCATCTGGGAGTTCTCGGCGAGTCCGTCCAGTGTACCCAGTCTCCAATGAGCACCCGTATATCATCCCTGATGTCAAACACCAATGGATATGGGATCATCCATCGCCCATCTCATGGGTCGAGAAGCGTATATGCTAGTCTACACTGGTATATCGATGCCCCGTCTCGATACACCCATGACTAGGGACCTTGAAGGATGTACCTATGGACTACCATGTCCCCACTAGTATGATCTGCATCATAGTCCAGGTAGTCAAGTACACATCCTAAGGGCTTTACCAACATGTAACTATAAGACAGTTTAAAGAGACAAGTGTACATGTTAAGATAAAGAGCAACCAGATAGCATACTATCATATCGAGCAAGAAAGTCATCTCTATATATGTCCAAGCATCCAATATAAAATACATCATCTGTACAATACTGGCCTCTAGGGCATACATACAACTAACAATCTCCCACTTGCACTAGGGCCAGCTGCTGTAGTATCGCATACCGAGCATCCCGAAGAGTCTCTCAAACTGTATCTAGGGAATGGCCTTCGTGAGTGGATCCGCCGTGTTGTTCTTCGTGTCAACCCTCCTGACCTCGATCTCCCGGTGATCAACTATCTCCCGGATCAGGTGATACCGCCTTAGAATATGCCTGGATCGCTGATAGGACCTGGGTTCCTTGGCCAAAGCCACCGCTCCATTGTTATCTCAATACAAAGGTATTGGATGCTCAATGGATGGAACCACACTAAGTTCGGTAATGAACTTCTTGATCCAGACAGCCTCTTTAGCAGCATCGTTGGCAGCGATGTATTCAGCCTCCATCGTCGAATCTGCCACGGTTTCCTGCTTGGAACTCTTCCAGCTAACCGCCCCTCCGTAAAGGGTAAAGACAAATCCCGACTGCGACTTAGAGTCGTCCTTATCAATCTGGAAGCCCGAATCGGTAAAGGAATCCACTTGGAGTTCTCCGTTACCATACACCAAGAGCATCTCTTTAGTCCTTCGCAAGTACTTGAGAATGCTCTTCACAGCTGTCCAGTGACTCTCTCCAGGATCAGCTTGATACCTGCTCACTACACTTAGTGAGTATGCAACATCAGGTCTGGTACATAGCATCGTGTACATGATAGAGCCTACAGCCGAAGCATAGGGTATCCCTTGCATGCGAGCTCTCTCCAAATCAGTCTTGGGAGACATCTCTTTGGAGAGAGTGACTCCAGAGATCGTGGGCAAGTTCCCACGCTTGGATTCTTCCATACTAAACCTCTTTAGTATGGTGTCAATGTACTTGGATTGGGACAATCCCAATATCCGTTTGGATCTATCCCTATAGATCCTAATTCCCAATATGCAGGAGGCATCACCAAGATCTTTCATTGAGAATCTTTGTGATAAGAAGAGCTTGACCGATTGCAGCATAGGAATATCATTTCCTATCAAGAGTATGTCGTCCACGTACAATACGAGGAAGACAACCTTACTCTCTGCCACCTTCTTGTAAATACAAGGTTCATCTGGGTTTTTGACGAAATCAAACTCTTTGATAACGACGTCAAAGCAGATGTTCCAACTCCGCGATGCTTGCTTTAATCCATAAATGGATTTAAGCAGCTTGCACACCTTCCCGCTGCTCCCACTGTCTACGAAGCCCTCTGGCTGAGTCATGTATACGCACTCTTCTAAATCACCGTTTAGAAAGGCGGTCTTAACATCCATTTGCCAGATTTCGTAGTCATGATATGCAGCAATGGCAAGCATGATCCGGATGGATTTAAGCATAGCCACTGGAGAAAAGGTTTCGTCATAGTCCACACCTGGTCTTTGACGAAAACCCTTTGCAACAAGTCTAGCTTTGAAAGTCTCCACTTTCCCATCTACACCAAGTTTTTTATTGAAGATCCACTTGCTCCCAATGGGTTTTACCCCTTCAGGAGCAACTTCCAAAGTCCATACTTTGTTGGTGTACATGGGTTCCATCTCGGACCGCATTGCATCCAGCCATTTCACTGAGTCTTTACTCGTGATGGCCTGCTCGAAACCAGTTGGGTCATCATCCTCCATGATGCAATCCACGCTTCCACCGTCAATGAGAAAACCGTAGTATCTCTCAGGTGGACGAGAAACCCTACTAGATCGGCGGATAGGCTGGGGTTCGTCGGGTACTACTGAATCCTCTGGTTCTACCAAGTCTTCTGTTATAGTTTGTGTTGCTGGAACCTCTTCCAGTTCTACCTCAATGCCACTTGTCTGTTTCATAAAAAAACTCTTTTCTAAGAAAGTGGCATGTCGAGAAACAAACACTTTTTGTTCCTCGGAGTGGTAGAAGATATACCCTCGCGAATGTTTGGGATATCCAACAAACTTACATAAAACAGACCTTGCCTCGAGCTTGTCCGGATTTTGTGTTTTAACATAGGCCGGACAACCCCATATCTGAATAAAATTAAGACATGGTCTCTTACCATTCCATATCTCATATGGAGTGGTAGGCACTGATTTTGTTGGAACTCTATTCAATAGGTATGCAGCAGTCTCTAGTGCATATCCCCAGAAGGAAATAGGTAACTCAGCTGCACTCATCATAGAGCGCACCATATCTAATAGGGTGCGGTTCCTCCGTTCTGATACACCATTGTTCTGTTGTGTATATGGAGGAGTCAGCTGAGAGAGAATCCCATTCTCTTTTAGGAAGTCCAGGAATTCATTGCTCAAGTATTCACCTCCTCGATCAGATCGCAGGATTTTAATACTTTTTCCGGTTTGGTTCTCGACTTCTTGTTTATATTCTCTAAATTTCTCAAAAGCTTCAGACTTGTGTCTTATCAAGTACACATGTCCATATCTTGAGAGATCGTCAGTGAATGTAATGAAGTACGAAGAACCATCCCTGGCATGTGTAGACATGGGACCGCATACATCACTATGTATTAGTCCCAAGAGTTCAGTAACTCTTTCTCCGTGTCCCGTAAACGGAGTTTTGGTCATCTTACCTTTGAGACATGACTGGCAAGTGTCATAAGATGAAAATTCGAATGGTTTCAAATATCCATCCTTATGCAACTTAGCCAGTCGTGTCGCATTAATGTGACCCAGTCTACAATGCCACAAGAAGGATTCGTTCAGTTCTGAACTCTTCCTCTTGTGTGTGTTTGTTATGCTCAGAACTGTTGATTGATTTAGAACATAAATGCCATTGCACAACGTGCCTGATCCAACCAACTTTTGGTTACGGAAAATGTTCATAGCATTATCCTGTAATACAAAATTATATCCCTCTTTACTCAATAAAGAAACCGATATAATGTTGCATATCAGGTTCGGCATGTAATAGCATTCGTTCAGAACCAATGTATTACCAGTTGGTAATACAAGGTGATATTCCCCGACAGTCTTAGCTGCAACAATTGCACCATTTTCAACTCTTATGTCTTTATCACCTTCTCCAAGTTCTCTACCTTTCCTGAGCCCATGTAACTGATTATATATATGGGATCCTGATCCGGTATCTAATACCCAGGACGTAGAGCAAATGGAGAAACAGTTCTCTGTAACGAACACACCCGAAGAAAATGCATCAACATGTACTTTCTTCATTCGGGTGGCATGGGAATCCTGGTATTCCCCTATGTCCTGTTCATTCCCATAACCTTTATAAGAAAGAACGGAACCAACGTTCCCCAGCACAGTATAACATGCGGGTTCAGTCAATACATCCATATTATTATCTTTATTAGGGCATGAAATGGTCGCTACCTGGAGAGAGAGAGAAGAAAACACTTTAGCGTATGCTCTTGCAAGATCAGATTGGTTATTATCTTATCTAATCAGGATGGCTCCCACTGGTTTTTATCAAATCTTCCTTCAAACCTTAAAAGGAAAGACTAGCCGGGATTAATTACACCTTACAACTTCGTCGATCTTTCAGCCAGGCCAGTGTCGGTACTTTGAAAGAGGTTCCCCGTGCTTTCGTACGGACCTAATTAAAGTAAACCTCATTTTCCCAGAGGCGTAACCCCGTTGACACCTTTCTAGACACCTACTTGATCGGATAATTGTAATGTGTAAAACTCTCCCAGGAGTAACTCTTACTCGCAGTGGGTATCGGGATCCAACTATCTCATAGAAGGTATGCAATCTCATTGCAAATTTCAACACTTGAAATTCCCGATAATACTTTTGCCCCTAGCGTCCTATGACCTTGACGGAGGCCAAACTACCCACAGGGCGCTAGTCAAGTTCAACCCGTCATTTCTTGATTGAATTAAACCCACCCGTACGACCCTTGACGGAGGCCAAACTACGCCGTACGAATACCCTAATCCAATCGCATCATATGCAGGCAGATAAGCACTAGTTAGCTACCATACACTATGCCTTGACGGAGGCCAAACTACCGCAGCATGAATACTAAGTGGTACTTATCTGAAATTACGGAGGGCTACGCAGGTTTTTCAGAAAAAACCATGAGCGTAATGAACTTGATATCGTTGTAGAATCGAGTGAAGTTTTGAAATGGAGTGATTTTGAGGCTTTTCTAGTTTTGCTAAAGGGGTCACTCCCGGTGAAGGGATCGTCGGCCCTTTCCTCGTCGAATGAGGTGCTGGATATATCATATATATCGCTGTGCAAAGCAGAAACTATAGAAGCAATCAAAAGTCAAACCGAGTGTGTAGCATCTGCCAGTTATTGCTAAAGGGGTTACTCCCGGTGAAGGGATCTCGGCCCTTTCCTCATCGAATAAGGTGCAGGGTATATCATATATACCACTATGCAAAGCTAAACTGTAGCTACCCTTTTTATTTAAAATTTGATTCTACAACATCTTTTAGGTTTCTTTTCTTTCATTAATCATATTAATGAAGTCCCATCATTTAAGTCACCTAAACATCACAGATAAATACGACGTACACTTATGCCATCCGCATTCGCCTCGATGTCCCCTCGTGCACCGTTAGGTTAGGTAACTAACGACAGAGCAGGGCAGGGCTAGTGCGGGTGCAAAACATAAGTAACGTCTATATAATATATCTTATATACTATATACTGTATCCATCAGAACATATCAAATGATCACATCACAGATATCGCAGCAGAAAATATCATATGAAATATTGGATATACTAGGACGTCCGTGTTTTCAATACGAGCCAGTATAAAACACGGATTCCACGGTCGTGATGAATAGCCAATCCCACACCCCTAGACCCCTACGAGAGCGGCAAGCAACGCTACCAATTCTAGGGTTAGGAGACCCGGACTCGACTCCTCGAGATGGTCTCCCACTGGACCCTAGAACCCGGTTACTTATGCTCCCCTCCTTGGGTCTATCCTAATGCGGAAAAGTAAATAATATACAAAGGGTGACATCTTCCGCAACCTGGAAGTGCCCCAATAAAAGAATATTACATACAAGTTTTTACATGAATGAAAATGAAAAACACTCATCTCACATAAAACCCCCGGCTATTCAAACACGACGATCCAATATAACATATCCAGCAACACATAACATCATATGTCATCAACGTAAGTAAATATGCGCATCCCAATTGTCGTTGACATATAGCAACGAAACCGGCGATATCACATATTACACTTACGGTCACAGAAAAGAAAGTGTAAAACTACAACAGTTGGAATCCGCAACCTCTTTAGACATCGCATGCCTAATCAAATGAAATACTTAGACACCACATGCCTAACAATTATAAACCCCGCATTTTAGTCTCATTATCGAAAACACTTTTCAATATCAAGTGAGACTAAACCGCTAGATTTATAACATTCATTTAGTTATCTCATAACTGTTTGTGAATTCCAATTATTGTATCCCATTCCGGATAAATAGAAAATAATAAACTTTTCGATTGAACATTCGAACACCCAAGTTTTCCCGAAACCGTTCAATACATGAAATAGGTTCAAAGACATTCACTTTATGCCTCAGTTCCAACGGTCCAGCCGTAGAAGGGTCAAGCCAATGCCTCACATGTGGCACGCCGTACTGCCCCAAACCCTAAGGTTCAAAGGGCAGTTCAAGACGGTCACATAATCGAGTTAAGGTTTGTTGTCTTCTAGAGGGACCATCGTGTTACTTGCACTACTTAGAACGTCATTAAACTACGGAAAAGTCCAACAATTGGAAATTTCCCGGCAGGGGAAAGATTGGGTATTTACATCCGGTCGAACCTTTTAACATATTCTAAATATCCGGAAAACACATAGACAAAGTTTGAAATTTCCGATCGAATCATCGAAGCTCTAAAACACCCCAGAAAACTCAACTCTTGAGTGAAAATTAAAAAATCCCAGAAAAATTAGAACCAGAAAACATGAATTACTGTGCAAAAATTGAAGGCAACTCTCATCATTTGGCCGCGGAACCGTCGCAGAAGCCAGGCTTCTGCCGCGATTCCGCCGCGCATTGGACATATCATGAGGTAATTTTTCCACCGTAATTCTTAGAATTCCCTGCTGAATTTTTTAAGCATTTTTAATCTGGAAAAAACCCAGTTTTTGAAAAAAGTCCAGAAAGCAATTTGGGTTAGGGTTTCGATGTTCGTTCGGATTTCAAACGTCGTCTACACTTCGCCTAAGGCTCTAGCTAGGCTCTGATACCACTGTAGGGTTCCTAGGCACTCTAATGAGGTCTCACAAGGCATAAACCATGCCAATTTCAAATTTTACAAGTGTCGAGAAACCCTAATACGGATTCGTTGACTAGAGTTTAGGCGAAAAGTGAAACTAGTTAACATTTTAACTAAAGGAAAGAGGCTACAACCTTTGTAGATCCGGTTCTCCACTTCCTTAGCTCCACGTAGACGTCCTCTCGCTGTCCATCTCGAATCCTGGACTCTTGCATCGGCTTCATCGGAGAAATGGGCGGGCTAGGTCGTCGGCTTCGATGCCGAAGAAGATCTACGTCGAGGCAACACAAGATCAAGCTCTAACTTCACCAAGTCATGAAACTTGTGAAGAAAACACCCTATACTACTTGGCAAGAGGTAGAGGATGAAGAAATAGGAGGTGGGTTCACTTTAGAATTGGATTTCTCACTCTTTTTCTCAAGATGCCATTAAAGCTAGTAAGCTTTTCTTCTTGTCAAAGATGAAGAAGATGAAGATAGAATATGATAAGTGTTGGATTAAAAATGAAAATAATATGAATACTTATCATATACTAACCATGGTCAAGTATAGAGAGTAAACTAGGGTTAGGTGAATGGTTAGGTTAAGAGAAGAAAACAAAAATGGTCAAGGTTTCAACCCTTCATGAAGCTTCATGAAAGAAACAAGAAAAGCCACCATTTCCATTTTCTTTTCCAAAATCAATAATCAAAATAAATAAATGAATAAGTAAACAAAACCCTAACCATTCATATAACCATGGTTTAATCTTTACACAAACTCAAGTTAACATGTATCATCAAACATGATACAATCAAGTGCACACAAAAAAATATATCACATATACAATGTGCACATCAAGTGAGAAAATCCTTTTAAAATGAACCAATACTAGTTAATGCAAAGTAATATATCAAATATATAATTATACATTAAATCATTAAATCAACACTTGATTCAATGATCCGGTCATGTCGCACATAACCGACTAGTATCCAATGTATCGACTTATCGAATCAATCTTCGATTCGATAACTAGGTTATATCGCATACAACCAATCGAAACATTCATCGCGAGAATGAAATACGATATCACATACACGCATTATTCTCGGTCCCGCACATATCTCATATGCGCTCCTATTTCGTTTCGCTTGAGCCAGGAAACCTCTGTGTAGGACTCTAAAGACTCGTCAATACGCCGGCAGCAGATGACGATCATATCAAGCACCTACAAGCCGCAAGCGGTCTGCTAAACGTAACGGCCACCCGGGTATTGAGCGATCAGAAGATCGACGAGCAAGCCCGCTCACACTCGTGTGAATCCAACCAGTAACACTTATCGTACAGTCCGGTCTGTTCGTCTGATATGTCGCATATCAAGTCTAGGGGTGGTAAACGTCAGACCCCAATAACCGATAAGTCATGCCGATGTGAGGCTCATAACGGGTCGAGAAACTACAGGTAACACTTACCAGCAAATCTCAGATCAGCCCTGGCCAGGGACTTCCCTGTTATGGCCAATCGAGCACAGCGCAACATCAACCCCCAATACCGGGAGAGACGAAACCCCTCCTATCGCTCATTGCCTCCATGTAACTCGGGACTGTGCCCAAAAACCACCGTTTTGCACGCCCTCATAGACGTGGTAAGGTGGAGATCAAAGCACAGTGGGAATCACACAAGACTCTATGACGATCTCGGGTCTACAGACTAACCTGCACAATGTCACCTGAGAACTGCTATCTGACGTGAGGTATAATACCATTTGGGAGTTCTCGGCGAGTCCGTCCAGTGTACCCAGTCTCCAATGAGCACCCGTATATCATCTCTGATGTCAAACACCAATGGATATGGGATCATCCATCGCCCATCTCATGGGTCGAGAAGCGTATACGCTAGTCTACACTGGTATATCGATGCCCCGTCTCGATACACCCACGACTAGGGACCTTGAAGGATGTACCTATGGACTACCATGTCCCCACTAGTATGATCTGCATCATAGTCCAGGTAGTCAAGTACACATCCTAAGGGTTTTACCAACATGTAACTATAAGACAGTTTAAAGAGACAAGTGTACATGTTAAGATAAAGAGCAACCAGATAGCATACTATCATATCGAGCAAGAAAGTCATCTCTATATATGTCCAAGCATCCAATATAAAATACATCATCTGTACAATACTGGCCTCTAGGGCATACATACAACTAACAAGAGCACCAGCAGTTTGCTAAATTCTCGGAGTGTTTCTTCAGGCTTGTTTTGTGTTGACTCCTAGGTCTTATAGTCACGGGAGACGGTTTCGTATGGTTCCGAGGGAGATCGTGGCCGTACAACTTAGGCCCAGACTTGTGTGCAGGACGGAGATCCGCAGATTGTTGGGCTTAGCAGGTTTCTACCGCCGTTTTATGCAGGATTGCTAGAGTAGTACTGCACCGTCGACTGAATGGACCGGAGGGGAGGTTTCTTTTCTGTGGACTGAGGCATGTGTACGGAGTTTTCGGCAGTTGGAAATTCGGTTAACAACTGCATCAGTTCTTTCTTTGCTTTTGGTTCGGGCGACTTTGTTGTTTAACTGTAATGTTTCTTGAGTAGGCTGAGTGTGTACTGATGTGACACTACAGAGTCATCGCTTTTGCTTCCCTACATTTGGAGGTAGTACGAGAAGGATATTCCACTCATGATCTGGGGATGGCCGCGGTGGTTTTGCGTTGGAGATTTGGGGACACTACTTGTTTGAGAGTCGTGTCAGATTTTCCACGGACCACTAGAGCTTAATGAATATCTTCCTGCAGCGGATTTTGATTGTTGTGATAGTCTTCTGCTGATTTACAGTTATTGTGTGATCGCCGAGTATAGCTTAAGTTCGTCTCTACGGAGGGGACAGCTTGCTCATGTCCGCGCCCGACCACTTTCCTTAAATCGTTTTCGTGAGACACTGCCCGCCGATACTCGTTTGTCAGTGATACTTGAGCATACTCGGCTGGGTAATGATTCAGAGACCTTGAATTGTGACAATGGTGTGCTAAGTTAGGGACACGTTTGAGTACCTGATATCATCGGGTAGAGACGTGTAATCCTAGAACACGCACATCTATCAACTCTCTATATGCATTCAAGTTCACCAACATTTAGCGTGACTTGTGAGATTGTTACGGGTGGACAGAGATGTAAAGAGAAGTTTCAGGTTTCGTTTCAAGGTGTCTGTCTTGTTGTGTGCTTGGGTCGAGCATCTGAGTCCGGCTGGAGAGTTGCAATCTTTAACCGTTCCGAAGTAGGAGTGGGAGCAGATCTCCACGAATTTCTTTATGGTTTCTACCCAAGTTTAGTCAGGGTGTGACTCCATTCGGATTCTTGTCGTCCGGTTATACTCAGTTTGCTCAGTTGTTCTTTATTAAGTGGTGTGTTTGTTTTGATTGTTGTCAGCAGTTGGGGATTGTCACTCGCCATCGTTAGGGTTCTCCTTCGATAGCTGTTCTCAGAAGACACTCCAATTGGCCACCCTTAGGCTTAGGGGTTAGGTCGTGTCGATCACCAGTCTGTTGTTTTTCTGACTCTGCGTGAGTAGGATTTTGGACCCCAGCTATGTCTAGAGACTTCGGAGATGGTCCAGTTGTGTTAGGTCAGGATGGGAATTGTCCATTGCGAACCGAGGTCTTATGCCGACTGTGTTAGCCATAGACTCGAGTTCACAGGGACAGATCTTGTATTCCTACGGACTTTTCGATGAATGACGTGTTGGATTTTGGGAAGCTTGTCCCAGGATTTTAGGTCCTTCTGAGATCCTATAAGCGAGTTAGTTTCGTCGCCTTTAATTTGGCTCTTCCGCCCAGATTATTGGATTTTCACCCCGTATTCCTTGTGATGATACTTTACAATTACCTTCTTGACCTTTCTCACATGATTCTGCACCAGACCTTTTGGCTTGGACGCGATCGTTTCGCTCACCGGCAGCCATTGAGTTAGTGGCTCGGCAGGTGGAGGAACATCGGTGAAGGGTCTTGCTATCTGTGACGGGTTTTCTTAGGCGTAGCCGTAAAGTGAGATAGTCACTTGGGAGGCTGCGAGCGAGATCGGAGAGTTGTAATCTTCCCTTTGAAGGTATGCGTATCGGTATATTTTTAAATTCGGGGACGAATTTCTTTTAAGGGGGGGAGATTGTAACACCTTAGATTGTGTTTTGTAGCTAATTATATTTTTATGCATGGTTTTTACTAAAAAGTTTACCAAATTAAGTTTTAAATATTTTACCCTATTTAATGAGTATTTTATTAGAATTATTCTAGGCACACACACACTTGTGCATGTAAACTAGGGTGTTAATTGTGGTTTAACCATTGCTTAATCTAGTTTTATTATTGTTTAGGTGTTTTGGGTTAAATAGTTATGGTTGTTCTTTTAAAAAAGAAAATGAAAAATGAATTTTAAAAGGGGTTTTATTTTGGTTGAATGTTGACTTTGTGTGAGAGAGAGGGCATGGGGAGCATAGTGTGAACCATACCTCATTAATGAGGAAAGAGAAAGAGAATGGGAGGGGTTATTGAGAGTTCCCTCATTTCTCACTCATTCTCTCATACTCTCTCAAACACACACACACACACATACACAAGCTCCAGCAGCAGCAGAAGGCTTCAGCAGCAGCAGCAAGAGCAGCAGCATCAGCATCAGCTAGTAGCAGCAGCCACAGCATCAACAACAGAAACAACAGCAACATCAGCAAGCAGCAGCAGTAGCAACAGCAGGCATCAACAGGAGTAGCAGGAGCTCCAGCAACCTATAGCAGCTCTTCTCCACTTCTTCACCTGCTCTCTAGGGTTCTTTATGGTATATTTCTGAACCTAATCCCCTAGTTGCTTAGCTTATGTGTTAATTGGTGTCGGTTAGTGTTAATTAGCTAGTTTAGTGCTAATTATGGTGTCTTGTGTGGAAATTTGATTATGTGATGATTGAGTGGGTAAACCTAGCCTATTTTATTGTTAATAGGGTCACTTCAACTGAGAAATATCCCAGATTACTCTAAAATACCATAGGTTTTGCTTTTGTGCTAAATTAGTGTTTTTAAAGTGATATACTGGGTATTTGTAATCTGCTTTTGATCCGGACCGTACAGAACAAAATTGAGGAAACTGGAATATGCTACCTAGGTCTAGATACCACCACAAGAACACGAGCCACCTTCTCCCTACCCAGGCCGCCAATTAATTCAATCTGGCCGCAAATTGCGGCCAGGAAGGTGAGTTGGATGCTGGGGTTTTGTGTAGGGTAGTCTGCAGTGTATTGTAGTGTTTTGGCATGTCTAGTTTTGCAAGGTTTGATCTGTAGGAAAATCTGGGACTTTATATCGTGTGTGGTGTTCGTTGTGTTTGCGCGATACGCGCGATACGTGAGAGGGTTCTGTGATCCAGCGTATTGCGGCGTGTCGCGATGGTTTTAGACGCGTACACACACGTTTTAGCATATCGTGCACGCGCGTTTAGTTCGCGACGCGAGTTTCTCGTTTTGGTTCGATATCGCGTTTTGCGGAATATCTGGCTTATATGTGATTTCCATGTCTTATTTGCACGTTTGCAGGCGGGGACTACGGGCACTGCTACAGGGGGGAGCAGATGGTAGGATTCACCTAGCGTGGAGTGTAGGTGAGTAGATTTAACATCTACAGGGGAATCGCCCGCATGGCGTTATGCGTCTGGGATAGGATTCTAATATTTGTCGCATATTCTACGTCATTGTTAGAATTGCGCCTTTACTTTATTTCCTTGATATAGTTGTACTGTGACTAGCAGCCGTAGGACACTGCACATATTATTGATGGTTCATGTTGCACGAGCACAGATTGTATGCTACACACACACCGTCAATAATTGCCATGTCACACACAACCCCTTATAGATTCTATTGCTTTTCACACATGACATCTAGCTTATCGGTATACCTGTAGTGTATCTTACCATTAGTGATAGGTACATATACACCTTGCGATACAGCTACAGGTATACCATGCACATATTTTACTGATAGGTAGATACCTATCCTTAGTTGTACCTTATTGATTTTTGCATACATCTGGTTTCAGCTATATACTTTCATTTACATGCTCGCATTCAGATATATCGCATATATTTATTCCTGGATTTGCGCATTGTTTATTTGGATTTTACATGATGTTTTCTGGATTTGGGAACCGCGGGAGTTCATGAAATTATGCATACATTGAAAAACCCGGTTTCCTTGATATGATATTTGCGCGTCCACCATGAGTTTTATCGGTGCTGATTATATACTCCATACGAGGTGTGGTTGCCGTATGAGAGTACATGGTGGGGCCCGGTTTGGTTCCCCTCGGCAAGAAGATCGATGGACTTTGCCGATTGAGCCTGGAGGCGGGCGAGTACCTACCGGTGACAGTACCCATGACTCGGCGGGGGATCACGGAGACACCGCTGGGAGTCATGTACGTATGCATACGTCGAAAGGCGAGGGTCAGAGCTAGGCACTCGTGCTTTCGGGATAGCGTATGATACGTGATCAGGATTTCTGTGTCGATGCTTGGCACATTGGTTTTCATGATATTTGTTTTAATACCTTTGTGTATATAACAGGGGATTTAGCCGTTGTTATATATACCCTTACACCAATATTAGTGGAATGGGACGCTAATATATGTGTATTGCCCCCATCATATTTATTTCTGCAAATATATATACCTTTAGGATGTTAGAAACTTACTTGAGATTCGACTTGGGATATAGGTGATTCATTGAGATTGGATATTGGATATGAAAGAGATGGTTGATTTGTACATTCGAGATATAGGAGATTACTCGATATTGTACATTGAGGTGATGTGAGACTTATATGATGTGAGAGCCCAGTTTGGGGCTGATTTGAGGAATTGTGGATTTGAGTGTCTTGATGGATTGTGATCCTACCACGATGTCAGGTTTCCGTGGAAATGACATATTCCACCCCTTACCTCACACTTATCTATTTTATGCACAGTTTCATATATTGGTAGTACCTGTTAGTGTACCCTTATGATAGTTGCATATTTACATTCTCATATCCCTATTGCATGGTTATTGCATATTATTGTCATGTTACTATTGCTTCACATATTGATTGTACCTGCTAGTGTACTTTCCTTTATTTAGCATTTGCATGACATGTTATTACTGTAATCGCACATCTTAGATTCATGTTGTACGTACATTCCTGCGATTACCTGCATATGTTATCTACTATTCACGAGTTGGCAACTCACCCCCGTTGTGCCATAGGTGTTTCAGGTTGTTCCCCAGGGTAGTCGAGGCAGGCTATTCAGCTTTTTAGCTATCATCTTTTGCTACAGATACCGCATCAGCTCACAGTACTATTTTGCTTAGGTGGGTTTTGGTGATCAGCTGTATTTTGTATTGTACATTCGTTGTTTCTTGTACTCTCCATCTACTATTATGTTGTTGACTTAGAGACTTGGTGAGGACGTTACTGTATATTATTTTTGGGTTTGTTGTCTTTTATATACAGCTTTCTCTCTGTTGTCTTTATTTCTTCGCTATAGCTTCATATTTTTGTGTTGTATTCATCTTGGGTTAGTTTTTACAAAAAGGGGTGTTGCCAAAACTTTAAAGAAATAAAGTAGGACTTTTAAAGAATTTGGGTTGCGATTTCAAATGTTTCAAAAACTTATATTACCTTTTTCCGTATTTTCTTGGTTTAGATTTCTGGGTTTTGGCTTTCTTTTACTGCGTTACGTCTTTTGGCGTTGCGTAGTATTAGGGCCGTCACGGGCCAATTTTGGGTCGTGACAGATAGATGCTGTATATAGTATATACGATATATTATATAGACATTATTTATGTTTTACACCCGCGCTAGCCCTGCCCCGCTCTGCCGTTAGTTACCTAACCTAACGGTGCACGAGGGGACATCGAGGCGAATGCGGATGGCATAAGTGTATGTCGTATTTATCTGTGATGTTTAGGTAACTTAAATGATGGGACTTCATTAATATGATTAATGAAAGAAAAAAAACCTAAAAGATGTTGTGGAATTGAATTTTCAAAAACAGGTAGCTACAGTTCTTGCTTTGCATTGCGGTGTTCCTTGTAGAACATCCTGCACCTTATTCGATAAGGAAAGGGTCGAGATCCCTTCACCGGGAGTGACCCCTTTAGCAATAACTGGCAGATGCTACAATCCTCGGTTTGTCTTTTGATTGCTTCTATAGTTTTTGCTTTGCACAGCGGTATATATGATATATCCTGCACCTTATTCGATGAGGAAAGGGCCGACGATCCCTTCACCGGGAGTGACCCCTTTAGCAAAACTAGAAAAGCTTAAAAAACACTCTATTTTAAAATCATTTGATTCTACAACGATATCAAGTTCATTACGCAATAGGTTTTCAGAAAAACCTGTCGTAGCTCTCCGTCATTTCAGATGAGGACTGTTTAGTATTCGTGCTGCGTTTGTTGGCCTTTGTCAAGGCGTAGTGTGCGGTAGCTGAATAGTACTTATCTGCTTATACATATGATGCAGATTGGATTAGGGTAGTCGAGCGACCTTGTTGGCCTTTGTCAAGGGCCGTTCGGGTGGGTTTAATTCAATCAAGAAATGACGGGTTGAACTTGACTAGCAGCCTATGGTTTGTTGGCCTTTGTCAAGCTCATAGGAGGCTAGGGGCAAAATATTATCGGGAATTTCAAGTGTTGAAATTTGCAATGAGATTGCATACCTTCTATGAGATAGTTGGATCCCGATGCCCACTGCGAGTAAGAGTTACTCCTAGGAGAGTTTTACACATTACAATTAGCCGATCAAGTAGGTGTCTAGAAAGGTGTCAACGGGGTTACGCCTCTGGGAAAACGAGGTTTACTTTAATTAGGTCCGTGCGAAAGCACGGGAAACCTCCCTCAAAGTACCGACACTGCCCTGGCAGAAAGATTGGCGAACTTGTAGAGTGTAATTAATCCTGGCTAGTCTTTTCTTTTAAGGTTTGAAGGAAGATTTGATAAAAACAGTGGGAGCCATCCTGATTAGATAAAATATATAACCAATCTGATCTTACAAGAGTGCACGCAGAGTGTTTTCTTCTCTCTCTATCCAGGTAGCGACCATATCACGCCTTAATCAAGATAATAAAATGGATATATTGACTGAACCCGCTTGTTATACTGAGCTGGGGAACATTGGTCCCGCTCCGACTTATAATTGTTATAAGACAGAGCAGGAAATAGAGGAATACCAGAATTCCTATGCCGCCCAAACGAAGAAAGTGCATATGATGCATCTCCTTCGGGTGTGTTCATTACAAAGAACTATTTCTCTGTATCCTCTACGTCCTGGGTATTTGATACCGGATCAGGATCCCAGAAATGTAATCTGTTACATAGGGCTACAGACAGGTAGAGAACTGAGAACGGGTGATAAGTTTCATGAGACAGAAAACGGTGCAAGTGTTGTAGCCAAGTCTGTTGGTCACTGTCACCCTGTATTCCAAATACATTGATTCTGAACGAATGTTATTAGATACCGAACCTGATATACAAAATCATATCAGTCTCTTTATTAGTAAAGAAATGATAAAATTTTGTATTGTTGGATAATGTTTTGAACATTTCCTATATCAAAAGTTGATCGGTTCAGGCACGTTATCTAAAAGCATTGATGTTCTAAATCAAACTACAGTTCCTAGTATACAGAACACACACAAGAGGAAGAGTTCAGAAATGAACGAATCCTGCTTGAGGCATTGTAGACTAGGTCATATCAATGCGACCCGACTGGCTTAAGTTACATTTTAGATGCATATTTAAATTAGTTTGAATTTACATCTTGTGAAACTTGCTGGTCATGTCACAAAGATACGATGACCACAGCTCTGTGAGATGGAAACAGAGAAAGAGTTAATGAACTCTTGGGATGATACATGTTGATGTATGTAGGTCCCTTGTCTACACATACCAAGACCGGTTCTTTGTACTTCATTACATTCTCTGATGATCTCTTTAGATTCAGACATATGTTCCTGTTGAAACACAAGTCCGAACCTTTTGAGATATTCACAGAATATAAGTTAGAAGTAGAGAACCAAAACGGGTATAAGTATTATGTCCTTTGATGTGATCAAGGAGGAGAATACTTGAGCACGAAATTCCTGGATTATTCTAAAAGAGAATGAGATTCTCTCTCAGCATTACTCCTCCGTATACACCACATCACGTCAGTGTATCGGGGCGGAGCAATAGCACCCTATGTGATATGGTGTGCTCTATGATGAGTACTACTGAGTTACCTATTTCCTTTTTGGGGTTGTGCACTTGAGAAGTTGCATACCTATTGAATTGGATTCGTAACAAATCAGTGCCTACCACTCCATATAAGATATGGTATGGGAAGAGCCTATCTCTTAAGTAATTTAAGATTTGGGATTGTCCGGCCTATGTCAAAAGCAAAATCCGGACAAGATCGAGGCAAGGTCAGTTCTGTAGAATTGGAAAGGTTCCAGCTATACAAAACTGCAGCTGATGATTTGACAGAACCAAAGGATTCAATAGATTCCAACGAACCTCAGCCTCTCCGCCGATCTAGTAAGGTTCCTCACCCACCTGAGAGTTACTTCGGTTTCTCTATGACAGTGGGAGCGAGGATTGCATCATGAGATGATGACCCAACTAGTTTCGAGCTGGCCATCAGGAGTGGGACTCTGTAAGAATGGCTGGATGCTTAACGATCTGAGATGGAATCCTTATACACCAACAAAGTATGGACTTTGGTTGCTTTATCTGAAGGGTTAAATCCCCATCAGGAGCAAGTATATCTTGAGAAGATTACTTGGTGTAGATGGAAAAGTTGAGACTTTCAAAGCTAGACTTGTTAAAGGTTTTCGTCATCAACCAGGCGTGGATAATGATGAAACCTTTTCCAGTGGCTATGCTTAAATCCATCGGGATTCTACTTAACATTGCTACTGTAAGTCCACGGTAGCGCCCCGGCCGTCTAGCAGACGCCAAATGCGGAACAAAAAACTTTTTACCACCGGCGCTATCGTGTACCATAACCCGGATCTGCCATTAAATCTAAACTAACATACTACAAAGTGGGTAGAAGAGTTATACCAAACGATCCGAGTCCTTCGGTCTTCAACCATCATCCCACGCTTGTTGCGGCTGCTCCGATCTCCTCGAACTCCAGTCTTCTCGTCTAGGTGGCACCACGTCGACGGATCTTTAAACGGGCTCCCGCCTCTGAACCGAGGCAACTCGATTGTCAAGTTAGCTAAAAGAGACGACCAAGATGAAGTAGAGAATGAGTAGAACACTTTGTCTCGTTACGTCCAAAGTCACGGACGAACGGTTATGGAAGTTGCTTTTTGGAATCGGGTGAAATGAGAAATGAGGCTTATCTAATTTCCATGAGTCCAAAACAATACCAATCTTTTTTCTAGCAACCATGATCAATCCTCAAGTGGGTGGCCAGCCACTTATAGGAGAGGAAGGAGGTGAGTGTAGGAGGAGGGAGTGGTGACCACAAGCAAAAGA
This sequence comes from Agapanthus africanus, assembly GCA_030015575.1. Taxonomy (NCBI): domain Eukaryota; kingdom Viridiplantae; phylum Streptophyta; class Magnoliopsida; order Asparagales; family Amaryllidaceae; genus Agapanthus; species Agapanthus africanus. The sequence goes on from JASDDO010000018.1 coordinate 111,209,242, forward strand.
TCATGAAAGAAACAATGAGTCACTAATACACCTAGTATGAATGCATTAAAGCAAACCAATCACAATTAACCTAGTCACCTTGTCATTAAATGCACCATTAATGACCTAATGACTCACTAGCCTTGTCACCCTCTCTAGAATCTTCTAGAACACTGACTCACCTCATTAAGAAAAGATAAATCCGCATTTAACCGAATGTCAAAATACGGCTGATAGAAAACTGGAAACTTGCAACTTTCAAAAGTGATCCTGAAACGAATTTTAGGATAACCCCGTATCAGTATAAACATACCCGCATTTGTATTACTACCGAATACAAATGCAACTGAGACAAAGATATTATATCTACACAGTATAATACTGGGTTCCGGCTTAAACCAAAGCCTACCAGTATTATCTGCCCGAAAAATGACACGTACGAAAACGCACGTGCTTTTTCCGAACCTTGCCATATCACCATACGGCCTCTACAACGTTTCTCCCGAACTTGGGAAAGTGTCTGTGGGGGACTCTAATGACTCATCAACACACAGCCACTGGGTATAACCCCTAGCTTGTCAGAGGTACAAGCTGCACGTAACGTTTTGCCTATGTTTTGATTGGAAGGGAAGCTGACGAGCGAACTCATCAATAAACCCTACTGAGCCTGACAATGACAATGTATATACGGTCCAGTCCATTCGTCTAAAGAGTATCGCATATCGAGTCTAGGGGGTGGATAAAGTCAGTCCCCTAATAACGCGATAAATCGTGTCGGCATGAAGCCCATCACCACCTGAGAAACTACTGATCCAAATCAGTAATTCTCCACTACCTCGGTCGAGGATTCCCAGTGATGGCCACCCGTGCACTGCGCAACATCAACCCCCAATACCGGGAGAGACGAATCCCCGACGATCCGCTCACTTGCCTCCAATGTGGCTCGAGACTGTACCCAACTAAAATCTGTTTGCACAACTCCTTTGAGCGTGGTAGGGTAGTAATCTAAGCACAGTGGGAACTCACATGAGACAAACGACGATCTCAGGTCGATGAACTAACCTGTACACATGTCACCATGGAATTGCTATCTGACGATATGTATAATACCAACTAGCAGATTCCCGGCGAGTCCTGTCCGGTGTACTCATAACCTAATGAGCACCTGTATACATCTTAGGTGATCCAACTGACACCAGTGGCTTATGAGACCGGCCACCGCCCCTCGTCGGGGTCTCGACTGTATACACTAGTCTACTTTGGAGTATCGATGCCCTGTCTCGAAACTCCCATGACTAGGGACACATTAAGGATGTACTTACAGACCCCAGCTCCCACGTATATGATCACCATCATACTGCTGGTAGTCAAGCAAGAATCCTATGGGCTCTATCATCATGCAATAGTGAACTAAAGCATGTATACGATGATAAAGACAAACCAGATAGTATACTATCATCTCGAGTAAGACTGTCATATTGGTATAGGTCCTGCATCAATCATTGTAATCACGTACCTGCGATCCAATAATTGACTTTGAGGGCACTATCTCCAACAATCTCCCACTTGCACTCAAGGCTAATTATTGCGATGTCGAATACTCACAGCCCGTGTGATACCGAACATCTAACTCTTCTACTGATCAGTTTCACAAATCTAGTTTGTAAAACTCTTGTGTTCGAGAAATAGCCTCAGTGAGTGGATCCGCCCTGATGTTTCTTTCTATGTCTCTCTCAATCTCAAGTTCGCGGAGAAACCCATCTCCCGAATCGAGTAATACCTGTCTTAGAATATGTCTGGATATCTGATGGGACCTAGTTCATAAATGAACTCCAAATCCAAACTTCTTAGACCGTTTTGATAACTGAACCTAATCAGTATCCAGCACCATGCCTCCCACAGTATCCTCTTGGACCACCTGTCCATAATACTGTCCCTCGTCAGAGGGAAAACTATAACTCTGACAATCACTTTGTCATCCATGTCACCTTGGATGCCTGGAATGATAACCGTCTCCGAAGGAGGCTGCCGTCATCAAATCCGTAGAACACGCACTTATGTTCTAAAACTGCTTCCTTATATTTCTTCAGGATTGGATTAATATAAACTTATCGCATCAAGTGCAAAAACTACATCTGGTGTGGTACTTGACATCTTATGATTGACTCAATTGCCTAAGCAAGTGATCTGCCAATCATGCACATCCCTCTCTCCTTTAGTCTCTAAGACACCTTTAGAGAGGGTGACTCCATCACCTGCAGGTACACCACCTTGCCAGGAGTCATCTATTCTAAATACCATTAGAATACTGTCAAAAGTACTCAAATTGGGAAAGTACCCAAATCTAGATCTAATACCATAAATCTAATAACCAGAATGTCTGATATTATATCCATGTCCTTTGTGAAGAAACAACTGTGTAACAACCACAGTACAACCGATCGTAGTATAGGAATTTTACTTCCTACTCTGTGTATGTCATCCAAATACCAGGACATCACACCCTACTACCTTCTTAACAGATCCATCCCCTATTCTGATGAAGTCAAACCCATGACTGTCACATCAAAATTAGATGATCTTATCTCCGGTATATCTGCTCAAGTCTATAAATAGACATAAGCTACTTGTCCACTATACTTCCGCTGCTCCCACTGACTACGATAATCCTCTGGCAGAATAATATCTATGTACACTTCTAAAGCTAGTTTAGAACGACGTTATACTTATTTTCCTGCCGGGTCTCATAGTCTGGAACAACAATAGTGTCAAGTCTGGGTAAACAAGAACCTCCCTGTCACCGTCCTTGAGGCTACCGGAGTACCTCTCGGGTGTCTGAGGTTACCCACCATATCTTCGGAGTGGCTAATGGAATGTCAAACCTGATTGAATATATAGGTCCTATTAAATTTTCCGTAATCGTTTGCGGTTCTGGAATCACTTCCAGTTCTACCATACTCCCACTACTGTTTTCTGAAAAAATCCATTTTACTAAAAATGTGGGGAGTCAAGAACAATATCACTATTGATCTTCCAGATGGTAGAAATGTCAACCCTCGTCAAAGCCAGGGTCAACCCACAAACTGCCATTACAGAAACGTGCCTTGATTTATCCAGAGTCTGGTTTTAAGCATAAGCCGGACAACTCTCCGTACCTTAACATTGTTAAGATATGAACCAATCTATATACAATATAGAAATAGATGCACTAATTTAATTGGAACCAGATTAAAAAACATGCAGCTATCTCCAGTGCATATCAACTTAATGGAGAGAGGCTAACCAGCATTACTCAACTTAGGAATCCATCCAATTATGAGTAACCTGAAAGAGAAACATGTTTCTCAAAACCATTACTATTAACTGAATACCAATCACAAGAATCTATATCTTCAATCTCTTTGAAGAATCCCGATACTTGCGATACCTGGTTCTCTACTTTATTCTTATACCCACAACTTCTCAAAACTTAGACATTGTATTTTTTCGAAACACTTGTCTAAAACCCAGAAAAGTCACAAGTAAACAGAACACAGTATGAGGACCTACCCCTTTGTCCTGACGGACACTGGACAACATACAATACTCTGTATAAGTCCCCTGAGTTTGAATAACTCATAACCTGTGCAACGTAGGTTAAAAAACTGTACCCAGGAGATTTCCTCAAATATCACCAATTACAATGAATTCCGATATAATGAAGATGATCACCTAATTCCCAATAACTTACTCCCACTCATCATCTGTAAAACTATACAGATATGAGTATATAAAACCTGGTAAATACATATCCTGGAGTAAGTATCTAATCGGGAAATCAGTTTTTCTTTTAACAATGCGCAGTGAAACTGAGACATTAAAAATGTCTCGTAGGGGTATCCTGGTATTCCTAGTAATGCCTCTTCCATAATCCAATTCATGACTGTAACCGTATATTTCTTTGCCATCTCTCCAAATCCCTTTATTTGTCTTTAGTCGTTACCTTCTGTACACCTTCGTTAGGCTAAATGGTTTTCTTCCTTCCCTACCGTTCGGCACCGGCCTATGGTTTGGAAGAAGACTATCCAGTAAGCATAATAGGTGTACCCTCCTAATCCTAGGAGTACTCGCAACTTGAGAGAAGGTGATGATAAAAGACAATCTGAATAATACCTTATTCTATTTCTCCCGAACTGGGGAAAAAGCAAAGGTGAAATCGGAGTGGCGATGAAGTACGTGGTTTGGTCGTGAAAGTTAACAGTCGCAATTTACTTTGCCCTCTTTCTAATCCCTTCATTTTGTCTTTAGTTATTACCTTCTGTACACCCTACTTAGGCCAATTGGTTTTCTTCTTTCCCTACCTTTCGGCACCTGCCTATGGTTTGGAATAAGACTTTCCAATAAGCCTAATAGGCGTACTCTCCTAAACTAAGGAGCCCTCGCAACCTGAGAGAAGGTGATAACAAAAGACAACTGAATAAACCAATTCTATTTCTCCTGAACCTGGATCCATCCTCGAAGAAGTCCCTTCGAGTTCGTATATAACCATACGCTGGATTTATCCAATGGAAGTGGATGTCCGTAGTAATACGGGGTGTTCTGAGAAATACAAAGGGTAAAAGAAGGAGCGGCAATGACTTATGCAACTTGGACAATCCAAAAGTCAGTATTTTAAGAAGGTTCGGTCAACTTGGTCACTGAGTCATAGTCTAGGGTCGGTTAAAAAGTCGCTGCCAAAGAGAGAGAGAAAAGAAACACTCTGCGTGCACTCTAACCTAGATCAGAATGGTTATCACTTTATCTAATCAGGAAACCTCCCACTGTTATCTCAAATTCTCCTCCAATCCTAAAGAAGAATTTAGTCGGGATCACCCGAAGAGTAAACCAACTCATCAATGAGAATCGAGATCCAACTATCATCGCATGATAACTTGATGGAAGCCACTTAAGTTATCATACTCTAGAAGGTATGCGCATGCCTGGCAAGTTTCATGTATGTTTGAAACTCCCGATGTGATTTTTGCCTCATGCTATTATGACCTTGACTTTAGTCAACAAATCATAAGTCACATGTCAAGTTCTACCCGTTATTGTTCAGGTTGATTTGAACCCACCCGTACATACCCTTGACTTTAGTCAACAAGGTAATACGACTGTCCCAAACCAACACATCTATCTATGCAACATATGAATACCCAGCAACTACCAAACACTATGCCTTGACTTTAGTCAACAAACATAGCTTGAATACTACTGACCATCCATAAGAAATGACGGAGGGCTACGGCTGGTTTTTGGCGAAAAACCTTTAACGTAATGAACTTGATCTCGTTGAAGGAACCTGATAGCTTTTTATAAAATATAGTGGCGAAAACCTTTTGCTAAAGAGGTCACTCCCGGTGAAGGGATCTCGGCTCTTTCCTCGTGGAATGAGGTGCAGGATATTCACACTGAATACCGCGATGCAAAGCAACTTGTAATCGACTATAGTAAAGTTACTACCCTGACGTAAACTTCTGCCCAAGGGGTCACTCCCGGTGAAGGGATCTCGGCCCTTGCCTCGTCGAATGAGGTGCAGGATATTCCAACTGAATATCACTATGCAGAACAAAAGGAAACATCTTTGTAATAACACTTTTTAAAATTTGTTCCAACATCAAATATAGGTTTGTTTTATCCTTGCATTGATAAGAATCAAGGCAGTCCCATCAATCAATCACACCAGAAAAGAACAAAAATAAAATGTACGTATATGCCATCCGCATTCGCCACTGGGTCCCGTCATCACCCGTTAGGTTACTTAACTAACGACATAGCGGGGGCTGGACTAGCGCGGGTGTAAAACATATACAACATCTAATAGTATATATACCAATATACAATAATCGCTCCAGGCGTGATAATATGCAACATTACAGAAAAGTAATAAGTATCACAGAACAATACAGATAATCTGGGATCCCCGAGTTTCACAGAGCCGCTGCTGAAACCCGACGTTCCCCTGGTCGTGTGGATAGCCCGTGCAATGAAATCTAGACCCTTACGGGTGCGGCAAGTTACCCGCTAAAACCTGAAGCGAGGCAGTCCCCACAGCATAGTGAATGGAACACCCGGCACTTCACGGAATCCGGTAAATTGAGCACCCCTCCTTGGGTCAACCTGTACCCCTTACGAGTGCGGCGAATAGTCTGCCAATTCTAGAGTGAGGTCCCTCTGCCTCTCAAAGCCATGAGATATGGACCCGTTGCCCTCCAGAACCCGGCTATCCGTGCACTCCTTCGTGGGATAAACCTAGTACAGAAATAAAAATATGTACAACGGGTACATCGACCTCGACCCGGTCGTGCCCCAAAAGAATATTATACAACAGGCAGTGACGGCAGTCCACATGTTGGACGCTCGCCCCGCAATATCAAATATACAAATAAATCAAAACTGCACTGTCATTGCACCCTGCTATCCACCACGACATATCTGCAACAATACAGCACAACACAAAACATCAACGCGAATGTCACGTTCGCAAACCCGTCTAAAAGAACTATAGCAATCAGACGCGGTTTACCGATCAAATGACATTCCCGGTCGGAGATATAATGTAAATACTGTATACTAACAAGTTTAAAATTTCGATCGATAAAATTTCCCAAAGTGGGCCCCACGAACAACTGGTGTACAGTAATAAAAACTGGGCCCAAAAGAATATACCAAAAACCCACAATTTCCAATATGAAGCATACTGGAAAAATTGGAGCACAGTTCCCACTAAGTCGCCGCGCTTCCGCGGTCAAACCCATGGTTTGACCGCGGATCCGCGGTGAACACGTGGGATCACGTGCCCAAATTTTCCCATAATTCTTCAAATACCCTGCACGACTTTCTGTGATATGAAAAATAATTTTTGGACCTGAAATAAAATCGACAGAAACTGTGAACTTGGAATTTGCGGTTTTCGAAAATCCGTTCGAACGATATTTTAAACACGTTAGAACAAGTTAGTATAGCTTAATGGTAAGGCTCTGATACCACTGTAAGTCCACGGTAGCGCCCCAGCCGTCTAGCAGACGCCAAATGCGGAACAAAATTTTTTTACAACTGGCGCTATCGTGTACTGTAACCCGGATCTGCCATTAAAGCTAAACTAACATACTACAAAGTGGGTAGAAGAGTTATACCGAACGATTCGAGTCCTTCGGTCTTCAACCATCATCCCACGCTTGTTGCGGCTGCTCCGATCTCCTCGAACTCCAGTCTTCTCGTCCAGGTGGCACCACGTCGACGGATCTTTAAACGGGCTCCCGCCTCTGAACCGAGGCAACTCGATCGTCAAGTTTGCTAAAAGAGACGACCAAGATGAAGTAGAGAATGAGTAGAACACTTTGTCTCGTTACGTCCAATGTCACGGACGAACGGTTATGGAAGTTGCCTTTTGGAATCGGGTGAAATGAGAAATGAGGCTTATCTAATTTCCATGAGTCCAAAACAATATCAATCTTTTTTCTAGCAACCATGATCAATCCTCAAGTGGGTGGTCGGCCACTTATAGGAGAGGAGGGAGGTGAGTGTTGGAGGAGGGAGTGGTGACCACAAGCAAAAGATCATGAAAGAAACAATGAGTCACTAATACACCTAGTATGAATGCATTAAAGCAAACCAATCACAATTAACCTAGACACCTTGTCATTAAATGCACCATTAATGACCTAATGACCCACTAGCCTTGTCACCCTCTCTAGAATCTTCTAGAACACTGACTCACCTCATCAAGAAAAGATAAATCCGTATTTAACCGAATGTCAAAATACGGCTGATAGAAAACTGAAAACTGGCAACTTTCAAAAGTGATCCTGAAACGAATTTCAGGATAACCCCGTATCAGTATAAACATACCCGCATTTGTATTACTACTTAATACAAATGCAACTGAGACAAAGATATTATATCTACACAGTATAATACTGGGTTCCGGCTTAAACCAAAGCCTACCAGTATTATCTGCCCGAAAAATGATACGTGCGAAAACGCACGTGCTTTTTTTGAACCTTGCCATATCACCATACGGCCTTTACAACGTTTTGCCCGAACTTGGGAAAGTGTCTGTGGGGGACTCTAATTACTCATCAACACACTGGCACTGGGTATAACCCCTAGCACGTCAGAGGTACAAGCTGCACGTAACGTTTTACCTATGTTTTGATTGGAAGGGAAGCTGACGAGCGAACTCATTTATAAACCCTACTGAGCCTGACAGTGACAATGTATATACAGTCCGGTCCATTCGTCTAAAGAGTATCGCATATCGAGTCTAGGGTGGTGGATAAAGTCAGACCCCTAATAACGCAATAAATCGTGTCGGCATGAAGCCCATCACCACCTGAGAAACTACTGATCCAAATCAGTAATTCTCCACTACCTCGGCCGAGGATTCCTAGTGATGGACACCCGTGCACTGCGCAACATCAACCCCCAATACCGGGAGAGACGAATCCCCGACGATCCGCTCACTTGCCTCCAATGTGGCTCGGGACTGTACCCAACTAAAACCTGTTTGCACAACTCCTTTGAGCGTGGTAGGGTAGTAATCTAAGCACAGTGGGAACTCACATGAGACAAACGACAATCTCAGGTCGATGAACTAACCTGTACACATGTCACCAGGGAATTGCTATCTGACGATATGTATAATACCAACTAGCAGATTCCCGGCGAGTCCTGTCCGGTGTACTCATAACCTAATGAGCACCTGTATACATCTTAGGTGATCCAACTGACACCAGTGGCTTGTGAGATCGGCCACCGCCCCTCGTCGGGGTCTCGACTGTATACACTAGTCTACTCTGGAGTATCGATGCCCTGTCTCGAAACTCCCACGACTAGGGACACATTAAGGATGTGCTTATAGACCCCAGCTCCCACGTATATGATCGCCATCATACTGCTGGTAGTCAAGCAAGAATCCTATGGATTCTATCATCATGCAATAGTGAACTAAAGCATGTATACGATGATAAATACAAACCAGATAGCATACTATCATCTCGAGTAAGACTGTCATATCGGTATAGGTCCTGCCTCAATCATTGTAATCACGTACCTGCGATCCAATAATTGACTTTGAGGGCACTATCTCAAACAGCTACATACCATGACTACGATATCTGGTGGTTGGGTGCCATGACTGCTTTTCTAAATAATGATTTAGAAGAGAACGTCTATAAGAACACAGCCAGAGGGCTTCGTAAACAGTGGGAGCAGCGAAAACGTGTGCAAGTTGCTTTACAGATTAAAGCAGGCATCGCGGAGTTGGAACGTCTGTTTTGATGTGTTAGTCAAAGAGTTTGACATCATCAAAATGGTAGATGAACCTTGTATATACAAAAAGGTAGTAGGGAGTATGGTGGTGATCCTCGTAGAGTACGTAGATGACATACTCTTGATAGGGAAGTAGTTTCCTATATTACGCTCGGTCAATCTCCGCTTATCACAATGATTATCCATATAGGATCAAAGTGATACCTACTAAATTCTGGGTTTTGGATCTATGAGATAGATCTAATTGGATATTAGGATACTCACTAGTTGTAGTGAGATGGTATCAGTTGATCCTGGAGAGAATCACTGGGAAGGTTCCAGGGTGATAAGGACAACTGAATGTCAGTCGCAGGCATTGTCTTTACCCTCAGTGGAGGGACGGTATGTTGGAAGAGTTCCAAGCCAGATACCGTGGCAAACTAGACGATAAAGGATGGTGACATCACTATTAAAGATACTACCAAAGAGGCAGTTTGGGTGTATAATGGTTCATGAGATGAACTAGGTTCCTACCATTGTGTGACAATGGAAGTGTGGCTTTGGCCCAGGAACCCCGGTCCCATCAGTGACCCAGACGTATTCTGAGGCAGCATCACCAGATCATGGAGATAGTTGATCTCCAGGGTGATCGAGGTCACGAGAGTAGACTCAGAGGACAACACGGCGGATCCACTCACAAAGGCCTTTTCCCAGAGAGTGACTTTTATAGGATGGTTGAGTATGAGATACTGCAACCACTGCTACAGATGGCCCTAGTGCAAGTATGAGATTGTTAGTTATATGTATGCCCTAGAGGCCATTACTGTACATAGGATGTATATTGTAGTGGATGCTAGGACATATATAGGGAGGACTTTTTTGCTCGACATGATAGTATGCTATCTGGTTGCTCTTTATCTTAACCTGTACACTGATTGTCTCTCTGTTACATGTTGGTAAAGCCCTTAGGATGTGTACTTGACTACCTGGACTATGATGCGGATCATACTAGTGGAGACATGGTAGTCCATAAGTACATCCTTCAAGGTCCCTAATCGTGGGTGTATCGAGACGGGGCATCGATATACCAGAGTAGACTAGCGTATACCTTCTCGACCCATACAGATGGGCGATGGATGATCCCATATCCATTGGTGTTTGACATCAGAGATGATATACGGGAGCTCAGTGGAGACTGGGTACACTGGACGGACTCGCCGAGAACTCCCAGATGGTATTATACCTTACGTCAGATGGCAGTTCTCTAGTGACACTGGTACAGGTTAGTCTGTAGACCCGAGATCGTCATAGAGTCTTGTGTGATTCCCACTGTGCTTTGATTTCCACCTTACCACGTCCAAGAGGGCGTGCAAAATGGTGGTTTTTGGGTACAGTCCCGAATCACATGGAGGCAATGAGCGATAGAAGGGGATTCGTCTCTCCCGGTATAGGGAGTTGATGTTGCACTGTGTTCGATTGGCTATAACCGGATATCCCTGGCCAGGGTTGCTGAGATTTACTGGTAAGTGTTACCAGTAGTTTCTCGAACTGTTATAGACCTCATATCGACAAAACTTATCGAGCTATTGGGGTCTGACGTTTACCACCCTTAGGCAAGATATGCGACATAGCAGACGATCAGACCGGACTGTACGGTAAGTGTTACTGGTTGGATTCACAGGAGTGTGAGCGGGCTTGCTCATTGATCTTCTGATTGCTCAATACCCGGGTGGCCGTTACGTTTAGCAGACCGCTTGCGGCTTGTGGGTGTTTGATATAATCATCACCTGCTGCCGGCGTATTGATGAGTCTTTAGAGTCCTACACAGAGGTTTCCTGGCTCAAGCGAAACGAAATAGGAGCGCATATGAGATATGTGCGGGACCGAGAATAATACCAGTATGTGATACTGAATTCTATTCTCGCGATTTGTATCATCGGACGGTTATATAAGATATAGCCGGGTTACCGAATCAAATGTTGATTCGATATATTGATACACTTGATACTAGTCGGTTATATGCATTATGACCGGATCATTAAATCAAGTGTTGATTGAATGATTTAATGTATAATTATATATTTGATATATTACTTTACTTTAACTAGTATTTGTTCACTTAAGATTGATTTTCTCACTTGATGTGCACAAGTTGTATATGTGATATATTTTTGTGCACTAGTTTGTATCATGATTGATGATACATGCAAACTTGGGTGTGTGTTTGCTTTAAACCATGTTTAGGTTAATGGTTAGGTTTTATTTGTTTTATTTATTTTCTTTATTTATTTTTGGCAAGAAATAAAATGGTGGCTTGTTTTGTTTTACTCTTGAAGCTTCATGAAGCTTTGAAAGTCTTAACCATTTTGTTTCTTTGCTTAACCTAACCATTTACCTAAACCCTAGTTTATTCTCTACAAAGGTTAATCTCACCCATGGTTGCAATATGATAAGTATTCACTTGATTTTTGATTTTTATGATTATTGATATTCTTTTCTTCTTCTTCTTCTTCTTGATGAAGAAAAGAAAAGCTTGCTAGAAAATTTCAAGTGTTGAAATCAAGTGAGAAATCCAAATCCAAAGTGAACCCACTTCCTATTTCTTCATCCTCTACCACTTGCCATGTAGTAGAGTGTGTTATCTTCACAAGTTTCATGACCAAGTGAAGATGGAGCTTGAGTTAGAGTTGCCTCGACGTAGATCATCTTCGGCATCGAAGTCAACGACCTAGCCCGCTCATTTCTCCGACGAAACCATCGCTAGAGTCCGGGATCCCGGTGATCGCAGCGAAGGGACGTCATCACGGAGCTAATGAAGTGGAGGACCGGATCTACAAAGGTTGTATTTCCATTCACTTTGTAGCAAAGTTGTTTGCTAGCTTATTCTTTCGCCTATCCTCTAGTTAACGATCTAGTTTAGGGTTTCTCGGCACATAAAAATTTGAATTGGACATGGTTGATCAGTTGTAGAACCTCATGAGTGTGCCTAGGAACCCTACAGTTGTGACGTTCCAATCATTGCGCATACATTTTTGAATTTGGAGATAAAAACTTATGCGTCTTCAGAATCATGACCGTGAAATTTGGGTAACAGTTTGATGAATTGGGGGTTGATTTCAAAATTTTCCCCATTGGCAGGTGGTATAGAAAGACAGGTGGGAAGGAGAACACGCGAAGGATAGAATCTCTCTTGGAGAGAAATGGGTGGAGGATTCTGCGCACCTGCGGGCGGTGGCAGAGTGGTGTAAAAGTTTGATGGAAATCCGTCCATCGCGGTGGTGGTGGGAAAAAAGAAAATGTAGAAATACCGACTTTGGGGTCGATGGGGGAATCGCGGACAAGACGGGCAATAGAATCCCGTGTCCAGCTGAGCTTGCACTAAAGGGTTTAGCACAAGTGGCAACGTTAAGATAATTAAGGAAAATGATAAGTTGGTGTTTGTTTTGGAAAAAAAAAGGATTTTTGAAAAAATGCAAATCACAAAAATGCACACACAACCCTAAGTCTAATGGTCACCTAGGTCAAGTCTCTAGACCGCTCCTAACTGCCAGAAGATAAATCGCAAGATCAATCCTCTACTGCCTCTTTGTCTCTCCTGTGGCCAGGTAAGTGCCAGGTAAGTGGGAGGTTCTCCACTATGTAAGTAGTGGGCCTAATTAAGTAACCACTTACCTTAGACACCACAAAAGAAACACGGATAAGCAATAGATTACCCACGACCTTCTCCTGTCCTAAGTGAGCGTGACGGTCCTTAGAGTCATGTCTAGATATTTTTTAATTAATGAGGGTAATGCGGATGCAGTTTTGTGATTTCCGGGGCTTAGGAAGGGTAATGAACTCCCCATCTAATCTGAATTTGGTCTTTGCCCCTTAATTTCCGTATTAAAAATGCAAACAACCAAGATCAAACATGCACAATTTTTGCTTTTTGCGGCGCTATGAATTTTTGCAAAGAAACCTGCAGAAATTTGTTATTGGAGCAGATGAGGGAGGAGATAAGAAAGCACAGGAGATACCAGAGAATTTTGGTGCAGAGAAGAAGCAGTCATGCCGCGGAACCGCCGCGGGAGGCTTCTATTGCCGCGGAAACGCGGTCGGTTGTGCAGATCCCTGCACAAAATTTTTAGAGACTGTTCCTGTTCACTCCCTGAGCTTTTTGGAGTGCTCTGAAAATTTTTCCTATCGCTCTACAGATTCCAGATTTCCTCGCAACAAATCACAACGAATCGTTTAGTGTTTGTGCGAATTTAGATCTAAAAATTCTAATGGAATAAATTTTTCAACTCAAATTTCAAAAACGAACAAATTAGCACACGATCCCCGGCAACGGCGCCATTTGATTAAATCGATTCTTCGTGTGTCGTGTTTCGAAAATGTATAAAGATCACAATCAAAGAAATTTGTAAACCGCAATCAATAACGGTATCAATTGTAGGTTCGTTAGCGAGTGCGGATCGTCCACAGGGAAAGTGTGATCCGTTCGAATTTGATTTAGATGAATTGAAAATTGAAGAAAAGATAAAAAGACAATTCAATTCAAGATTTAAAAGTGAACTTCAAGAATTATCAAAATCTAGATCTAATAACAAGAACACAAAAAATCAAAGAATCAAGAATTGATGATTTCCAATCGAATTAGGTTTCAAGAATCGAAGTGAGGCTCGTAGGAATCGATCGAATCCATAAACGTGATGAAAACCAGTGATTACGTTTTCTTATCCATTGTTGATTTGATACTAGATCGAAGACGATCAACGAGAATTAGGGATTTCTTGCGGAAACTAGGGTTTCATCATCTATCCCTTGTCCTTTCGTTGATTTCATTCACACTCTAGCCTCTAGTAAATTCAAGCATCGATCGTGGATCGCTAATTAAGAGCGAAAATATTCAAGAAAGCATCGCTCGAAACTAGGTTGTCGATGTTTCAATTTACTAGAGTTTACAAAACTCATAGGACTTAAGAATCGTTTCAAGATTTGCAACATCATCATCTATTGATTCTCTCGACTCCTTCACGAGCGGAGTTTTTACTCAAACATCATATCAAAGAACACAATCAATAATCGAGATCTAATCATGATGCTCAAATATAAAAGTAAGCAAGATAAAGAATTTCACCTTTTATTTATCAACAATTTTGTTACAATTCTCACAAGATCTACAATAAGGAAAGAACTAGATCGTCGATTTGGCTTCGCACGTCTTCATGAGTCGCGGATCGTCTTGGACCACTTGCTCGGATAAAGATCGGCTTCGCTCCTAAAAGGTCGAAGGCTTCTTGCTTGAATTGTACTCGGAGATCTTGAATTTGGCTTTGGTGATTGGATTAGGGTTAGGGTTACAAGTTGTGTCACTCAACTTATGTTGGGAATTGATGGAAGGATCAACAACCCATGAACAATGAATGAACTAATTAAAAACCCAAAACCCTAGATCTAGGTCTCCTTTTATAACCACCTCAACCCTAGATCTAGAATTAAAATTCAAATTTCCATCCAAAAGGTTGTTAGAGAGAGGCCTCTAGAAGAAGTTTGTTGGAGGGAATATTCTAGAATAAGGTATATTCTTTAGGCCGAGCCTTCTGGATGAAGCCATGTGGTATTCTGGAGTCTTCAAGAAGCATTGGCCGTTACATAACCCACGTGGAGGAAATCTGCAGAGATGACGTCATCATTGAGCCGCGGATCCACGGCGGGAATGGGCCTTTGGCCGCGGATCCGCGGCTCTTTGAAGGCCTCTGTGCATGAGTTTCTCAGGTTTAAATGGTGCTGACTTTGTGGCACTTTATTGATGTGTGAAATCTCATATTTCTTTCTATATCACTGCCAGATCACAAGTCTTGGACTTGGTGTATTTTGAGCAACACTTTTGACAGTTTCGGCTCTTTTCCTGGAATTTCCTGCACATATTCTCGATACAAATGTTGCGCTATACAAAGATTATGCGATGTAATGATAAACACTCAATTTCCCTCAAAATGTCGGTTTTAAAGTATAACACATGTAATTTGGTATTTTACGGCTGTTTTGCTAATATGTACTATATTCATACCGAACACCTTTAGATGAGTGCAAATGGCAGGGAAATTGATGTGTTAAAAATGCAATATTGTCGACTGATCATAATGTATAACACATGTTATTTGATATTTTGTAGACGAATTGCTAATATGTGCTATAATTATACCAAACACCTTTAGATGATTACAAATAGTAGGGAAATTGATGTGTTAAAAATGCAATATTTTCGACTGATCAAATTCCCCCAAACTTAATTTTGGTCGTCTCGAGCTAATATCTTTTATTTAAGAGAAGGAGAAAATATAAGAAAAAGAAAAACTAAGTAGCACACTTTCGTAGTCAACACGATTACACTGAGCACGTGCAATAAGCCTTTAAACCTCCAGGTGTCCCTGGTAGGAGGAGTGTTGTCTCCTGAGGGTTTTCAGCGGATTGCACCCACAAAATCCAATAATAAAAGGATGACCGTGAAATTTACATGTAAAGATAAGAATTGTAAAAGAAAGACTTTGAAAATTAGAGTTTCCAACTACACCAGCTTTTCAGTTGTCATGAGCCCTATCTTAATAGTCATGAAAAGATGTTAGAAATCACATCATCCCTCAATAAAACATCGTCTTTATTCTTCATTCCTACCTTTCTTCCAAACACCGTTCATATACCCCTACGTGTGTGTAAAAGACATCCCTACACTCGGAGAATTCAATTCAAGCTATCATATTCTTGTCCATCGACCTCAGTACTTTTTAATTAATGGATATTTAGATAGATTTGCTCACACATTTTTCATGCGACCGTTAATACTTCTTGAGGTACTAACCGATCGATTGCTCATGTGCTTGCTTATTAGGCGTATTAGTATTTTTCTCGTCTTGCACCACCTAAGGCTTAGCAGTGACTCCCAAACCAGTTGGTCTAAGGCACTAGGTGATGAAGCACCCTCGCTATATTTTTTTATTGCTGCCTTGGTGATAACAAAACCAGTGTTCATTTTTCTACACCATTTTATATTTTCTTCATTTATTATTTCCTTCATACTTTGGCTTTTAGATAAGAGCATTTCAAGGTATCCTCTACTATCCCGAGTTTCAAGACGTGTGTAAGTGCGTATAGTAGGGTATCAACATTTAAATGTTTGGCTTCTAGAATAGAAACTATTTTTCAGACTTAATTTTACCTCAGATTAGTGACATCTTTCATCTTACTAACCCTTGGGACAACGGTTTATAACTACTTATTACTAGTTTCGTTTAAGAAAACTTCTAATTTTCTAGGTTTTCTTAAATATTTCTAATCTTTTGGATGTAATTTTTCACTATCTAGTCTTTTATTATAAAATTAAATATTAAATATTTTTATCTTTTGAAATTTTTAAATTTTTATATGTTTTAAATGTTTTGTGCTTATGCAAAGTATGATGCAAAATAATGCAAAAATAAGCATAAACTTCCCCCAAACTTGTTTTCAACAGTGTCCTCACTGTTGCCATCCGCTAGATCACAAAAACCTGTAAGCTTAGGAGGAAATTTATTAACGGGGACATGAAATATGATCTTGAAAATCCTCCCCCAAACTTATTCTTTGGCTCACCATTTTGAGTAAAAAAATTTATTTTCAAGAGCCGGATTATCCTCCCCAAACTTGAGTTAAACAATGTTAAGGTTTGAAAATCATAAGAGGGGGTCAAAATTACTGGTCAATGCCAAGCTTTGCAAAGACCGAAATTCAACACCAACCATTCGATGATTTTATCAGTGTAGTGCACTGGTTGGTGGAAGAACGTGTTATATGGAGCCAGAAAGAAGTGGGGAAGAGGTAAGTGGTGTGATGGAATGTGTTTGCGTCTCATTTTGGAGAGACGACACAGTGATTGTGATGGATTACTCGCATTCTCTTTATAGTCCAGAAGTAGGGGTGGAAGTTCAATTTCTTTGTATTGAGGTGGATTCATCTCAACACCCGTGTTTGCTAAAAATGCGAGTTCATCAGCGAAAATATCCTCAAAGCTCTCATCGATCCCCCGAAGAATAATGTCATCAAAAAGCGCGGGGTGATCTTCAGACTCCAAAAACGGTTCATAATCAGTGTTAGATGTTGACCCGGACAACTCGGTGGAAGAGTCCATATGTGTATGATACATTGTTGGGTCAAACAATGACATATGAAAAGAATCTAAATCAATATCATGAAGCTAATCAAATTCGCTGCTGTCGACATCCATTAATTCGACAGAACAGACCTGAGCAGAAGGTTCGGAGGGTACACTTCCCAACTTGTAAATGTTCAGCTCAATTGACATCTTCTCGAAGGATAGGGTCATGTAGCCGTTACGACAGTTGATTATAGCATTGGAAGTGGCCAAAAAGGGGCGACCAAGGATCACCGGAATTTGATTCCGTGGGTTCACGACAGGCTGTGTATCAAGAACAATAAAGTCTACAGGGAATACAAATTCCCCGATTTTTATCAACACATCCTCCAGCTCACCCCTAGGTTTGGTGATTGATCGGCCAGCCATCTGGAGAGTGCAGTGAGCTGGTTTCAACTCTCCGATCCCTAACTGCTCATAAACCGAGTAAGGAAGCAGGTTAACACTTGCGCCAAGGTCAAGTAGAGCAAGGTTAATATGTTTATCCTTAATAGAAATAGAAATAGTAGGATAGCCAGGATCCTTACGTTTTCTAGGTAATTGTTGGGGAAAAGCCGTGTCTACAGTCTTTGACATGAATATCTTTTTGGGCACTTGAGTCTTCCTCTTCCTAGTGCACAAGTCCTTGAGAATTTTCGCATAAGCCGGGACTTGTTGTATAGCATCTAGGAGAAGGATGTTGATGTTAACCTGTTTAAAGATTTCAGTGATTTTCTTCTTTGCGGACTTGGTCTGTTTCCCCTTAATCGATTCGGATAAGGAGCTTTAGCAATAAGAGCGGGGTCCAACATTGGAGAAGATCGTGTGGGTAGAAAAGATCAAAGAATAGGAGTGGGGATCGTCTTTGGTGGACTATAAAAGATGTGCTGAGGGTTCGAGCCTAAGGGAAAACGGAGAATAGGCTCGGAAGAAAATGGTGGGGTAGACGAACTGGGGTCAGAAATAGAAGTAGAAGTGGAAGGAAAAGTCTCAGCCAGGGTATCATCGATTGATTCTTCATTATTGTCAATCCCTTCATCGACATGGTTATCAAGCACTCTTCCAGATCTCAACGTGGTGATAGCATTCACATGATGTGAATAGCCAGGATTGGGTAAAGGTTGAGCTGGAAGTTTCCCTTTCTCTCTAGCACTCAATTCGGCATTTATACGGGCAATTTGTGCTTCCATCGATTTAATATTCTCACTTTGGGAGTCAGAGTTTTTCTGGATTTTATCGACGGAAGACTTCATCTCAGCTGAAACTTGCATGAAATTTGTCAGAAGCAAATTCATGGTTTGTTCGAGTGAAGATGAGTTATCAGTACCGGTCAACTGCAAAGAATTGTTGTGCGGTGCAGAAGTATTGATCGGATTTTGAAAATTTTGTGATTGATAGGGGTGCCGACTTAGTTGTAGTGGTTGCTTTTGTAGTGGAGGACCCCTTTGAAAATTATTTTGGTTTGGAACCGTGTTTTGAGTTTGTGATTGGTTCCAAGCAAAGTTAGGGTGATTCCTCCAACCCTGATTATAAGTGGAAGAATACGGATTGTTTCTAGGTCTTTGTTAGAAAGAAGCATTGGTATACTCTTGACCTTGAAATGGAGAATTTAAACGACATTCTTCCGTAAGATGTGATGGATCAGAACAGCATCCACATACAGTTTTGGGGAGTGACATCTGATTTAGGGAAGCTGCTAAAAATTTATGTTCCATAGCTTCGAGTTTCTTTTGCATTGCTGCCATTTCAACTCTAACTCCTATGGAAACATCAGATTGGTGGTTACCACCCCTAGACGATGGTTGGTTTACGCTCTCCCACTATAAAGATTTTTCAGCGAAATCTTCTAAAAATCTCCAGGCTTCACTATCATCTTTATTCATGAAGATGCCTTGACACATGTATTCAAGGGTCTGTTTTGTTATAGGATTAATACCCTCATATATGATTCTGCACAGATCCCATCTAGGAATTCCGTGATGAGGACATTGAACTAACAGATCCTTGAAGCGTTCAAAACACTTCGAGAATGGTTCATTTGGAAGCTGGGTAAATTGATTTATTTTGCTACGGACTCGAGCTGTCTTATGATTGGGGTAGAATTTTTTTAGGAAAGCTGTTAAGAATTCTCCCCAGTTCAAAATTGAATGTGCGGCTGTGTTATAAAGCCACTTCTCGGCTATATCGCACAAAGTGAATGGGAGAAGATGTAATCTCATAGCATCTCCAGAAAGCTGTGAAGTACTCATCATAGCGCATACATTTTCAAATTTTGTAATAAAGACATATGCGTCTTCAGAATCGAGACCGTGATATTTTGGTAGAAGATTGATGTATTGTGGTTTGATTTCAGAATTGTCCCTATTGGCTGGTGCAATGGTGAGACAGGTCGAAAGAGGACCTCGTATAGGGTAACATCTCTCTTGGAGAGAGATGTGGGGCGGATTCTGCGCACCTGCGGATGGTGGCAGAGTAGTGTTAAAGAAGTTCGATGGAGAATTGTCCATCGAAGTGGGTGTAGTAGTGGGTAAAGAAAAAGTAGACTTAGAAATACCGACTTTGGAGTCGATAGAAGGAACGCGGACAAGACGGGCACTAGAATCCCATGTCCAGCCGAGCATGCACTAAATGGTTTAGCACAAGTGGCAGCGTTGTGATAATTAAGGAAAAGATGAGTTGGTGTTTGTTTTTAAAAAGACGGATTTCTGAAAAATCAAATCACAAACAATGCACAAGCAACCCTAATTCTAGTAGTCACCTAGGTCAAGTCTCTAGACCGCTCATAGACTTCCAGAAGACAAGTTGCAAGATAGATCCTCTACTGCCTCTTTGCCCCTTCTGTGGCCAGGTAAGTGCCAGGTAAGTAGGAGGTTCTCCACTATGTAAGTAGTGGGCCTAATTAAGTAACCACTTGCCTTAGACACACTTGCTTTAGACACCATAAAAGAAACGCGGATAAGCAATAGATTACCCACGACCTTCTTCTATCCTAATTGAGCGCGACGGTCCTTAGAGTCTTGTCTAGATATTTTTTAGTTAATGAGGGTGATGCGGATGCATTTTTGTGATTTTTGGGGCTTAGGAAGGGTAATGAACTCCCCACCTACTCTGAATTTGGTCTTTACCCCTTAATTTCCGTGTTAAAAATGCAAACAACCAAGATCAAACACGCAACAATTTTTCTTTTTGCGGCGCTGGGAATTTTTGCAAAGAATCCTGCAGAAATTGGTTAATGGACAGAGTAGGGAGGAGATAAGAAAGTCAGAAATATACCTGAGAAGTTTGGAACAGGGAATCAACTTTCCAGCCGCAGATCCGCCGCAAGAAGCCACCTAATGCCGCGGTTTCATGGTCGGTAAATGAGATCTCTGCACAAAAATTTGTGCAGATGCTTCTGTACCTTCACTGAGCTCTCTGAGATGACCTGAAAATTTTTCCTCTCGCTCCACAGATTCCATATCTCCTTGCAACAAATCACAAAAAATCGTTAAGCGCTTGTGAAAATTTTGATCTAAAAATTCTGATGGAATAATAAATTTTTCAACTCAATTTACAAAAACGAACAAATTAGCATATTATCCCCGGCAACGGTGCCATTTGATTGATCATCTAAGTTGTGATAAAATGTAAAGTGTTCACAGTTAAAGAAACTTATACTGCAATCAATTAACGGTGTCGATGTAGCACGTTAATGAATACAGATTGTCCACTGAGATGTGTGTTTTGATCGATCTTGTTTTAGATGAGTCGAAATTTAAAAGATAAAAGAAAATTCAAGAAATTTGATTCAAGATTTGTAAGATTTGATCTCAAGAAACATTAAGAAAATAGATCTAGAATCAAGAAATGTCCCAATCAATTTAGTTATCAAGATTTATAGAATAGCTTGTAGGATTCGATCAAATTAGTAGTAGTGATGAATCTAGAGATGACTAATCATATTTATTGATAATTTGTAGCTAGAACGATGGTGACGAATGAAGATTAAGGATCTATTGAAGAAACTAGGGTTTGTCCTTCTCTATCCCTTGTCTTTTCATTGATCATCATTTGGATCTAGCCTTTAGCAAAGAGAATCATCAATTTTTTAATCCCTAGTTTGCAACGAAATTATCAAGAATGTGATCTCGCTCCAACTTAGGTCATTGATGATTCTTTTTGCTAAATTTCACAAATCTCATAAGACTTAAGATTAGTAAAAAGATCTTATCATCACTAGATCTACCGATTCTCTCGAATCCTCCACAAGTGGAGATTTCACTCACACGTCATGAAAATTAATGAATCAAAAATCAAGAAGTTTCATAACGCAAGAATGTAAAGAAAGCAAGAATTACAATTATCACCTTTATTCAATCGACGACTAATTACACATTCCCTCAATTCTGTAGGGTTGCCGGGCACTGCCACAAGGGTCTACGAGGCATCAACCATGCCCGATTAAAATTTTAGCCATGCCGAACAACCCAAAGCTGGATCTTTAAACTAGGGTTTAGACGAAAACAAGCATGTTAAACTCTTTAACACTAAGTGAGAGGGATTACAACCTTTGTAGATCCGGTCCTTCACTTCTTAAGCTCCGTGTTGAGGTCCCTTCGCTGCGATCATCGTGTTCCGGACTCTCGAGAGGCTTCACGAAGAGAAAGATGCAGTCTTGCTTCCGATCTTCGATAACAAAGATGATCTACCTAGAAGTTTCATTAACACAAGCTAACACTTACCAAATGAAATGAACACTCTCATCTAGAGGGCAAGGATAGATGAGAATGATGAAGTAGGATTTTTGCTCTCTTTTTTTTCTTATTCTCACTCATTTTCATCACAAAATCAAATCAAGAAAGCTTTTTTCCATGAAAAGAGAAGGAAGAAGAAGAAGATAATGAATCATTCCTTTTGTGATGAATAATGAATTAATTGTAGTGGTTACAAATCTAACCAAGGGTTAAGCATGAAGGAGTTAACCCTTGTAGAGAATTAACTAGAGTTAATGGTTTGGATTGGGTTAGCATAATATCTTCACAAAATATCAAGCAAAACACAAAGTCAAAGCTTCATGAAGCTTCATGGAAGCTTCATGCAAAAGCTAACCCTAATCCAAACCCTAACCAAGTTTAAACCCTAAACCATTGTTAAATTTGTAACCCTAACATGTTACAATATTATATATCACATATACAATATATTTTGTAACAATAGAAAATAATATAACTAACATATATCGCATATATATCAATGTATTATCCCGTGAGAAAATGAATCTTTTAGTGAGCTAATATTAGTTAATGTAATTTAATATATCATATATATTATTATACATTAAATTATCGAATCAACACTTGATCCGACAATCCGGCTATATCGCATATAACCGACTAATACGATGACCCGGCTATATCACATATACCCGGCCGATGTCTCATATCGCGAGAATCCAATACGGTATCACATACCGCATTATCCTCGGTCCCGCACATATCACATATGTGCTCCTACTCCGTTTTGCCTGAGCCAAGAAACCTCTGTGTAGGACTCTAAAGAATCGTCAATACGCCGGCAGTAGGTGATGATCATATCAACACCCACAAGCTGCAAGCGGTCATCTAAACATAACAGCCAACCAGGTATTGAGTGCTCAGAAGATCAACAAGCAAGCCTATACATTCTCCTGTGAATCCAATCAGTAACACTCTCGTACAGTCCGGTCTCGTCGTCTGATATGTCGCATATCTCACCTAGGGGTGGTAAACGTCAGACCCCAGTAGCTCGATAAGTCGTTTCGATATGAGGTCTATAACAGTTCGAGAAACTACTGATAACACTTACCAGTAAATCTCAGTAACCCTGGCCAGGGATTTCCGGTTATAGCCAATCGAACACAGCACAACATCAACTCCCAATACCGGGAGAGATGAATCACCTCCTATCGCTCATTGCCTCCATGTGATTCGGGACTGTACCCAAAAGCCATCTTTTTGAACGCCCTCTTCGACGTGGTATGATGGAAATCAAAGCACAGTGGGAATCACACAAGACTCTATGACGATCTCGGGTCAACAGACTACTCTGTACCAGTGTCACCGGAGAACTGCCATCTGACGTGATGTATAATACCATCTGGGAGTTCTCGTCGAGTCCATCCAGTGTACCCAGTCTCCACTGAGCACCCGTACACCATCCTTGATGTCAAACACCGATGTATATGGGATCATCCATCGCCCATCATATGGGTCAAGATGCGTACACGCTAGTCTACTTTGGTGTATCGATGCCTTGTCTCGATACACCCTCGACTAGGAACAGTTATAGAATGTACTCGTTGACTACCGTGGCCCCACTAGTATGATCTCATCATAGTCCCAGTAGTCGAGTACATATCCTAAGGGCTTTATCAACATGTAACATAGAGACAATCAGAGTACATGTTAAGATAAAGTACAACCAGATAGCATACTATCATGTCGAGCAAGAAAGTCCTCCCTATATATGTCCAAGCATCCATTACAATATACATCGTATGTACAGTAATGGCCTCTAGGGCATACATATAACTAACAATCTCCCACTTGCACTAGGGCCATCTGTTGTGGTATCACATACCCAACAATTAGCTGTGGTTGAAGTATCTCATACTCAACCATTCCATAAAAGTCTCTACTGGGAAAAAGGCCTTTGTGAGTGGATCCGCGCTGTTGTCCTCTGTGTCTACTCTCCTAACCTCGATCTCCCTGGAGATCAACCATCTCCATGATCATGTGATACTGCCTAAGAATTATATCTGGATTTTAGATGGGACGGGGGGTTCCTTGGCAAAAGCCACAACTCCATTGTCACACAATGGTAGGAACGAAGTTTATCTCATGAACTTATATATCCAGACTGCCTCTTTGGTAGCATCCTTGGTAATGATGTATCTTGCCTTTAATCGTCTAGTAAGTCACGGTATCTAGCTTGGAACTCTTCCAACATACCGTCCCTTCACTGAGGGTAAAGACAATGACTGCGACTGACATTCAGTCGTCCTTATCACCCTGGAACCTTTCCAGTGATTCTCCCCAGGATCAATTGATACCATCTCACTATAACTAGTAAGAATCCTAACATCCAATTAGATCTATCTTATAGATCCAAAACCCAGGATTTAGGAGGTATCACGTTGATCCTATACGGAGAATCCTTGTGATAAGCGGAGATTGACCGAGCGTAGCATAGGAAACTTCTTTCCTATCAAGAGTATGTCATCTACGTACTCTACGAGGATCACCACCATACTCCCTACTACCTTTTTGTATATACAAAGTTCATCTACCATTTTGATGAAGTCAAACTCTTTGACTACCACATCAAAACAGACGTTCCAACTCCGCGATGCCTGCTTTATCAAATAAAACATCTTGCAAACGTTTCCGCTGCTCCCACTGTCTACGAAGCCCTCTGGCTGTGTACTTATAGACGCTCTCTTCCAAATCAACATTTAGAAAAGTAGTCATGACATCCAACCGCCAGATATCGTAGTCATGGTATGTAGCCGTGGCAAGTAGGATCTGGATGGACTTAAGCATAGCTTTGAAAGTCTCAACCTTTCCATGTATACCAAGTAATCTTCTCAAGATATACTCGCTCCTGATGGGGATTTAACCCTTCAGATAAAGCAACCAAAGTCCATACATTGTTGGTGTATAAGGATTCCATCTCAGATCGCTAAGCATCCAGCCGTTCTTACAGAGTCCCACTCCTGATGGCCAGCTCGAAACTAGTTGGGTCATCATCTCATGATGCAATCCTCACTCCCACTGTCATAGAGAAACCGAAGTATCTCTCAGGTGGGTGAGGAACCCTACTAGATTGGCGGAGAGGCTGAGGTTCGTTGGAAACTATTAAATCTTTTGGTTCTACCAAATCATCAGCTGCAGTTTGTATAGCTGGAACATTTCCAGTTCTACATAACAGACCGTACCTCGAGCTTTTCCGGATTTTGTTTTTAGACATAGGCCGGACAACCCCAAATCTTAACAAACTTAAGATATGGGCTCTTCCCTTTCCATATCACATATGAAGTGGTAGGCAACTGATTTGATTTGAACCCTATTCAATAGGTATGCAGCTTCTTAAGTGCATAACTCCCAAAAGGAAATAGGAAACTCAGTAGTACTCATCATAGGGCACACCATATCACATAGGGTGCTATTGCTCCGCCCCGATACACCGACGTGCTGTGGTGTATACGGAGGAGTACTGCTGAGAGAGAATCTCATTCTCCTTTAGAATAGTCCAGGAATTCCGTGCTCAAGTATTCTCCTTCTTGATCTCATCAAAGGACATAATACTTATACCCGTTTTTGGTTCTCTACATCTAACTTATATTCTGTGAATATCTCAAAAGGTTCGGACTTGTGTTTCAACAGGAACATATTTCTGAATCTTGAGAGATCATCAGAGAATGTAATGAAGTACAAAGAACCGGTCTTGGCATGTGTAGACAGGAGACTTTACATACATCATCATGTATCAATCCCAAGAGTTCACTAACTCTTTCTCTGTTAGAGCTGTGGTCATCTTATCTTTGTGACATGACTGGCAAGTTTCACAAGATGTAAATTCAAACTAATTTAAATATGCATCTTAATGTAACTTCAGCTAGTCGGGTCGCATTGATATGACCTAGTCTACAATGCCTTAAGAAGGATTCGTTCATTTCTGAACTATTCCTCTTATGTGTGTTCTGTATACTAAGAACTGTAGTTTGATTTAGAACGTCAATGCTTTTAGATAACATGCCTGAACCGATCAACTCTTGATATAGGAAATGTTCAAAACATTATCCAACAATACAAAATTATATCCTTTCTTTACTAATAAAGAGACTGATATGATGTTGTATATCAGGTTCGGTATCTAATAACATTTGTTTAGAATCAATGTATTCTGGTAATACAGGGTGATAGTGACCAACAGACTTGGCTGCAACGCTTGCACCGTTTTCTGTCTCATGAAACTTATCACCCGTTCTCAGTTCTCTACCTTTCTGTAGCCCATGTAACAGATTACATATGCGGGATCCTGATCCGGTATCACATACCCAGGACGTAAAGGATACTGAGAAACAGTTCTCTGTAATGAACACACCCGAAGATGATGCTTCAGCATGCACTTTCTTCGTTTGGGCAGCACGGGATATCTGGTATTTCCCAATTTCCTACTCTGTCTTATAACAATTATAAGTTGGAACGGGACCAACGTTCCTTAGCTCAGCATAACAAGCGGGTTCGGTTAATATATCCGTATTATTATCTTGATTAAGGCATGATAGGGTCTCTACCTGGAGAGAGAGAGAAGAAAACACTCAGCGTACACTCTTGCAAGATTAGATTGGTTATCTAATATATCTAATCAGGATGTCTCCTACTGTTTTAATCAAATCTTCCTTCAAACCCTAAAAGGAAAGAGTAGCCGGGATTAATTACACCAGTTCGCCAATCTTTCAGCCAGGCCAGTGTCGGTACTTTGAGGGAGGTTCCCCGTGCTTTCGCACGGACCTAATTAAAGTAAACCTCGTTTTCCCAGGGGCATAACCCCGTTAACACCTTTCTAGACTCCTACCTGATCGGCTAATTGTAATATGTAAAACTCTCTCAGGAGTAACTCTTACTCGCAGCGGGTATCGGGATCCAACTATCTCATAGAAGGTATGCAATCTCATTGCAAATTTCAACACTTGAAATTCCCAATAATATTTTGCCCCAAGCGATCTATGACCTTGACTGAGTCAACAAACCATAGACCGGAAGTAAAGTTCAACCCATCATTTCCTGATTGAATTAAACCCACCCGCACGACCCTTGACCGAGTCAACAAGGCCGCACGACTACCCTAATCCAATCGCATCATATGCTTTGCAGATAAGCACTAATCAGCTACCGCACACTACGCCTTGACTGAGTCAACAAACGCAGCACGAATACTAACTATTACTTATCTGAAATGACGGAGGGCTACGACATGTTTTTAAGAAAACCCTTTGCGTAATGAACTTTATATCGTTGTAGAATCGAGTGATTTTTAAATGGAATGTTTCTGAGGCTTTTCTAGTTTTGCTAAAGGGGTCACTCCTGGTGAAGGGATCGTCGGCCCTTTCCTCATCGAATAAGGTGTAGGATATTTCATAAATATCACTATGCAAAGCAAAAACTATAGAAGCAATCAAAAGACAAACCGAGTTTGTAGCATCTGCTAGTTTCACTAAAGAGGTCACTCCCGGTGAAGGGATCTCGGCTCTTCCTTATCGAATAAGGTGCAAGAACTAGAGCTACCAGTTTTAAACAAGTTTCTACAACATCTTAGGTTTCTTTTTGTTTCATTAATCTCATTAATGAAGTCCCATTTTATTATGCTTCACAAGCATCACTTTTGAAACAAAATCTGCAATATAACATATATCTCATATATATAATATAAACATTCGTCTCAGGCAGTAATATGATCTCATCACAGAACATTGCAGCAGAAGAACATATATGAAATATTGGATATACTAGGACGTCCGTGTTTTCAATACGAGCCTGTATAAAACACGGATTCCACGGTCGCGATGAATAGCCAAACCCACATCCCTAGACCCCTACGAGAGCGGCAAGCAACACTGCCAATTCTATGGTTAGGAGACCCGGTCTCGACTCCTCGAGATGGTCTCCCACTGGACCCTAGAACCCGGTTACTTATGCTCCCCGACTTGGCTCTACCTAATGCGGAAAAGTAAATAATATACAATTGTGACATCATCCTCAGCCCGGAAGTGCCCCAATAAAAGAATATTACATACAAATGAATTTTACATGAATGAAAAAGAAAAAAACTCTCATCTCACATAAAACCCCCGGCTATTCAAAACGCGACGATCCAATGTAACATATCACAGCAACACATAATATCTCATATCATCAACGTAAACAAGTATGCGTATCCCGATTGTCGTTGATGTATAGCAACAAAGCCGGCGATACACCACATACTATGCTTACGGTCACAGAAAAGAAAGTGTAAAACTACAACAATTGGAATCCGCAACCTCCTTAGACATCGCATGCGTAACCAAATGAATTCCTTAGACATCGCATGCCTAACAATTATAAACCCCGCATTTTAGTCTCATTATCGAAAACTCTTTTCAATATCAAGTCGGGCAATTCAACAAGATTCCCGACATCCTGATCGAATGCTCGTCGCAAACTTTAGTAGACGGCTGCACTCCCGGATGCCGTCGACGAAGTGCACTAAGGCGGAACACCACTGCTGCGAGCACCCGAACGGATGCTTTTGGCAACGGGGTTCTCCTACAGTCACTTGGTCGGGGCTATGGGGCGTGGCTGTCTGTTAAGTTTACCCGGCGAGTATTCGCGTACGCTACGTGATTGCGACGGACTTTTGATCACATCAAAATTCCGTGGCAACCGATCATCTGAGACTAAACTGCTATGTTTATAACATTCAAATTAGTTATCTCATAACTACTTGTGGATTCCAAATATTTTATCACATTCCAGATAAATAGACAATGTTAAACTTTTCGATCGAATAATCCAACACCCAAGATTTTCCCAATATATCTCAACACTTGAAAGTAGTTTAAAAACATCCATCACATGCCACAGTACCAATGGTCCAGCCGTAGAAGGGTCAAGCCAACGCCTCACATGTGGCACGCCGTACTGCCCCAAACCCTAAGGTTTAGAGGCAATTCAAGACGGTCACATAATCGAGTTAAGGTTTGTTGTCTTCTAGAGGGTCCACCGCGTTACTTGCACGACTTAGAACGTTCTTAAACTCGAGAAAAAATCCAACTTTTGAAAAATTTTCCGACAGGGGAAAAAGTAAGTTATTGATATTCGTTCGAACTTTTTAACAGTTTCTAAAATTATCCGGACAAAACTAAACAAAGTTAAATTATCTGATCGAATCAACGATTCCCCAATACAACCGTAGAAAACTCAACACTTGAGTGGAATTAAAAAATTCCCAGAAAGAAATAACAAGAAAGGACCTAAGAATAATTACATGAAATTCCAGGGACTAAGTCACAATTTTGGCCGCGGAACCGCCGTCAAACCCTTGGTTTAGCCGCGGTTCCGCGGTCATATTAGCGAATTAGAGGGCCGTACTTCACAGTAATTCTTAGTTTTTCCTGATTGTTTTTCTGAGTATTTTTAATTCATCAAAAACTACATTTTTGAAAAATGTACAGAGAAGGGTAAACATCGGGGTTTCCGGGTTCCATCGGACTTTAAACTTCATCTAGACTTCGTCTAAAGCTCTAGCTTGGCTCTGATACCACTGTGGGGTTGCTGGGCACTGCCACAAGGGTCTACGAGGCATCAACCATGCCCGATTAAAATTTTAGCCGTGCCGAACAACCCAAAGCCGGATCTTTGAACTAGGGTTTAGGCGAAAACAAGCATGTTAAACTCTTTAACACTAAGTGAGAGGGATTACAACCTTTGTAGATCCGGTCCTTCACTTCTTAAGCTCCGTGTTGAGGTCCATTCGCTGCAATCATCGTGTTCCGGACTCTCGAGAGGCTTCACGAAGAGAAAGATGCAGTCTTGCTTCCGATCTTCAATAACAAAGATGATCTACCTTGAAGTTTTATTAACACAAGCTAACACTTACTAAATGAAGTGAAAACTCTCATCTAAAGGGCAAGGATAGATGAGAATGATGAAGTAGGATTTTTGCTCTCTTTTATTTTCTTATTCTCACTCATTTTCATCACAAAATCAAATCAAGAAAGCTTTTTTCCATGAAGAGAGAAGGAAGAAGAAGAAGATAATGAATCATTCCTTTTGTGATGAATAATGAATTAATTGTAGTGGTTACAAATCTAACCAAGGGTTAAGCATGAAGGAGTTAACCCTTGTAGAGAATTAACTAGAGTTAATGGTTTGGATTGGGTTAGCATAATATCTTCACAAAATATCAAGCAAAACACAAAGTCAAAGCTTCATGAAGCTTCATGGAAGCTTCATGCAAAAGCTAACCCTAATCCAAACCCTAACCAAGTTTAAACCCTAAACCATTGTTAAATTTGTAACCCTAACATGTTACAATATTATATATCACATATACAATATATTTTGTAACAATAGAAAATAATACAACTAACATATATCGCATATATATCAATGTATTATCCCGTGAGAAAATGAATCTTTTAGTGAGCTAATATTAGTTAATGTAATTTAATATATCATATATATTATTATACATTAAATTATCGAATCAACACTTGATCCGACAATCCAGCTATATCACATATAACCGACTAATACGATGACCCGGCTATATCACATATACCCGGCCGATGTCTCATATCGCGAGAATCCAATACGGTATTACATACCGCATTATCCTCGATCCCGCACATATCACATATGTGTTCCTACTCCATTTTTCCTGAGCCAAGAAACCTCTGTGTAGGACTCTAATGAATCGTCAATACGCCGGCAGTAGGTGATGATCATATCAAACACCCACAAGCTGCAAGCAGTCAGCTAAACATAACAGCCACCCATGTATTGAGCGCTCAGAAGATCAACAAACAAGCCTGTACATTCTCCTGTGAATCCAATCAGTAACACTCCCATACAGTCCGGTCTCGTCGTCTGATATGTCGCATATCTCGCCTAGGGGTGGTAAACGTCAGACCCCAGTAGCTCGATAAGTCGTGTCGATATGAGGTCTATAACAGTTCGAGAAACTACTGATAATACTTACCAATAAATCTCAGCAACCCTGGCCAGGGATTTCCGGTTATAGCCAATCGAACACAGCACAACATCAACTCCCGGGAGAGACGAATCCCCTCCTATCGCTCATTGCCTCCATGTAATTCGGGACTGTACCCAAAAGCCATCTTTTTGCACGCCTTCTTGGACGTGGTATGATGGAAATCAAAGCACAGTGGAAATCACACAAGACTCTATGACGATCTCGGGTCAACAGACTACTCTGTACCAGTGTCACCGGAGAACTGCCATCTGACGTGATGTATAATACCATCTGGGAGTTCTCGGCGAGTCCATCCAGTATACCCAGTCTCCACTGAGCACCCGTACACCATCCTTGATGTCAAACACCGATGGATATGGGATCATCCATCGCCCATCATATGGGTCAAGATGCGTATACGCTAGTCTACTCTGGTGTATCGATGCCCTGTCTCGATACACCCTCGACTAGGAACAGTTATAGGATGTACTCGTCGACTACCGTGGCCCCACTAGTATGATCTCATCATAGTCCCAGTAGTCGAGTACATATCCTAAGGGCTTTATCAACATGTAACATAGAGACAATCAGAGTACATGTTAAGATAAAGTACAACCAGATAGCATACTATCATGTCGAGCAAGAAAGTCCTCCCTATATGTGTCCAAGCATCCATTACAATATACATCGTATGTACAGTAATTGCCTCTAGGGCATATATATAACTAACAAATTCGAGGTTACAAGATGTTGCTCTCGATCACTCCTTTTGAAGAGGTAACTAGATCCGTCGAATTTCGCTCCTCTCGATCTCCGTGAGTCGCGAATTGTCGTAGATCTCTTGTTCGGATGAAGATTGGCTTTGCGGATAAAGGATCGATGGTTGCTTGCTTGATTTGCTTCTCAAAATGGTCTTGATTTTGCTTGGATTTGAATTTGGGCTAGGGTTTTGGTATCAAGTTGTGTCACTCAACTTGAATTTGAATTTTGTCTCCAAAAGTGTAACTAACTCTAATTAATTGTGTAACCTCAAAACCTTAGATCTAGATCTTTTTTTATAACTACCTCATTTGAATCGTCCCTCCAAAGCTAGATGTTAGAGAGAGCCTTCTAGAATAAGGTTGTTGGAGAGAGCCATCTAGAATAAGGTTGTTGGAGAGAGCCTTCTAGAATAAGGAATATTCTTGAGTGAGTTTGTTATGCAGAGCCTTCTGGAAGAAGCCACGTGGTCTTTAAGAGTCTTCTAGATGGCTCTGCGTCATAATTTCCTACGCTCTGAAGGTAAAACCTAACGCTCTGATACCAACTTTGTCACGTCCCTAAAGTACGGAACATGACCGGCACCTAGACTACGAACGTCTCGAGGCGTACGTACTCTAAGTAAGCCGAGCCCAGAAATCCAAACCAAGAAAAGTAGTAGAGTGTAGGAAAACCACTATAAGTCAACCAGCTAGGAATATAATATACAACGCCTAAAGGCGAGGATCACAACAGAGAAGGAAACTCAAACAGCACGAAATCCACAAAAATATAACGCGCGACTCTAAGGTCGAAAGAATAAACATCACTGGTCTCTATCTCAAATAAATACATGTTTGGTTGATGGAACTTCTAGATACAACTGAAATATAATATACAATGTATAATGATAGGTACAATACAAATAACCTACCTACTAGCAAGTCACCCGAAAGAAGTAGTTCCCGCAAAGCCGTAATGAAACCTGTACGGCAACACCTGCAAGAAACTGGGGCACAACGGTGGTGAGTTGCCAACTCGTGAGTAGAAAAATATCTACGAACAGAAATCACATGTATGACGCAATCCTAGGTCATACGATCATAATATATAATCCTCAAATATATAACCAGCAATCTATAACAATAGCTAGGGTAAATATCTAACCCAAGTATAATCCCATGTGCCCGTGTCAGTGCATCAGGTGGCAATGTATCATATGGATGATGTATGAATGCATGAACCCGAATGCATGTGCAGAAGAAAACTACTTTCATAAATTAGTCAGATTTCTGTATTTTTAAAATGAGGTATCATAAATGAAATCAGCATAAACAGTGCCTAGCATCGGCACAAAACATAAATCCCAATATCTCGATATCTCTGCGTCATAATCTCTGTACCTCAATATCTCATAATCTCAATGTCTCAATCACAATATCTAGGACGCCGTCAGTCCAGACCGGCCCCTACCATCCATCTCATGACCACGACGGTATCCTCCGGATATCCGACACGTCGGGTAATATCACCGGTCGGTCGTGCTCCCCTGCCAGGCTCAACGCCATCTCCTGCGATCTTCTTGCCCCGGGGTACCGCACCGGGCCCACCATGTACCCGAAACGGTTCATCCGCCTCCTCGAATCGGGTCTCGAAATCCATCAGCAAACTCATGGTGGACGACTCATACATCATGGGAAAACCACATTTTTATTTAAAAAAGAGAGAAAGCAGTTTATATAAGTTTTGCGGTTTTTCCCCCAAATCCAGAAAATATCATGGAGATCCGAATCATCAATAGCATGTAAAATCATGAATGTAAGCATGAGAATCCGTGAATGCGGCATATAGTGAATAACAGCATGCATGAAGTGACAAGTAATAACTACAATGTCAAGGTGGCATATAAGGCAAGTACACTAATATCATGTCAACTACTAGCTAACAAGCTAAATCAAGCAATAATATTCTCTAAGTGTACGTGATATGGAAATTACCGATGAAAATGTGTGTGAGCCGGCAAATAAGTGTACGTGGTACATACGCATCATCGGTAATGGTGCTGGTGTCCTAACAGCATGATATCAATAATGGAATATGAATCACAGCAGTATGCGATGCAGAGCAACAATAATAATGTGCGGGGGCTGAATACTAAACACAATGGTAGCTAGACTGTATCTGATGTCATAAGAGTCATACAGCTACACCGCCTATAGGGCTGTTCTAATAGGCTAACTGCAAGTAAGGGAAACCGCCTAACCTCTGAGTCGATATATATATATACATTTATAGTCGGTGATCCCGCCTCGATAATATCACATCCGATACCATATCCCTATAATCAGTTATTCCCAAATCAAGAGTGCAGATCAAACATCAAATTATAGCTCGTACGTAAATCCGTCGTACGGTGTTCAGTTGATAAAACTGCACATTTGTATTACATTTTTCCTACCATTTTCATATTAAAAAAACGGACTTTATTATAATATATTATATATAGGAGGGTTTATGTGTAAAAACATTATTTTCCATGTGTTAATATATTTTAATTAGCATTTGGTAGGAAAATGTATGCAAATAAATTCATTGACCTAATCCTAGTAGAACTAGGTCTACTAAATCTTATTTGAGTTGTTGTGCAGAATATTTCCAAGTTGTGCAGAATTTTCCAAGACTAGAATCAAGCAAATCAAGTTGTTGAAGAAGACTTGCCTAATTAAGAATCAAAACTTGGAGACCAAGTCTGGAAGCAACCGAGAGAAGATTTCTGAATTCTGAAGGTGCCTAGGATTGCCACATGTCACAAGAAGCAAGCCCAAGAAATTTCATCAGGAGATCTCCACCATTGGCCGCGGAACCGCGGCCAAATCCCCCTTTTGGTCGCGGATCCGCGGCATTCTAGAAGGATCATTTGCTAAGATTTTGTGGCTTAAATCTCTGCTATATTTTACCAACTTTTGAAGCAAAAGATTGTGGCTTTGGACTATAAAAGGGCACCGAGAGCCTCATGGAAAAGTTAGCAAGCCGAAGAGATCACGAAGCTCCCGACGCTCACGCATCCAGGCTGATCATCAACTGTTCGTCTACCTCCTTGGAAGAGATCAGAAGCAAACTAGTCTTTGTAATCATTTTCTAAGGAATCAAAGTGTAGATTGTTCAAGTTGATTAATAAAGGTAGTTATTTTATTTAATTGTTTTTGCATTTTACATTATGTTTTCCCTCTTTGTCTTTTCATCTTCTTCTCCCAACATGCGCGAGTAATTCTCCGCTTGTTAGGGTTCGTAGGATTAGGGTAGGCTAATGGACGATGAAAATAACTAAACCCTTTTTAAGTCCTATAAAGTTTAGGAACATTGTCAAAAGAATCATTAACTTCATAATCGGGCGCGCTAGCAATTCTTTGCTAGTTCCGACCGTGATTAGAGATTAGATTAATGATTGTTTTGGTAAAGGCTAGATATGAACGGAGTTCCGTGTCGAGATAAGGGTTAAGAGTGGGATTCCTTTTCCCTCCAGAAACCCTAATCTACACGCATCACCGTCGTTCTAGTTTTAAATCTATTAATGGATAAAAAGGGTAACTTTTAATTAATCGTCCGTAACTACTAAATCCTAACGAACCCTACAAGCCCTCTTATTATATTATCTACATTTCTAAAATAATCTAGATCTATATTTTACATTCTTATTTAACGTAGATCTAGAAACCATTCTATAAAAATTCTTTATCCCTCCTCTCTTTCTCAACACATCTAAAGTAAAAGTAAAAGGTTCCACGTTTCCCAGAGGACGACCCGTACTCATCTCGGTCTAGCTACACGCGACACCGTTATTGATTGCGGTTAACTACAAACACACTCTTTCGAACCAATCAAATGGCGCCGTTGCCGGGGATACGTGCGTAATTTTTTATTCTTACTATTTGTGTTGAATTCTTAGACGATTCATATCATTATTAAAACAAAACTGCAAATTGCATATTTAACGATTTGTGTGTGAATTTTGCGAGGGAATCTGGAGTCACAGACTTGAGGAAACAGGAGATCTAGGGTTCCGAACTTCTCTGGTATCTTTCTTAACTCTTTCTCTCTCCCCTCAAATCCAATAAAATCTATCTTCTGCAGGATTCTTTGCAAAACAGCGCCGCTCAAAAATCTTTTTGCAAAAGTTTTGTGATTGGTTTTGTTTTGCATATTTAATACGGACTTTAAGGGGCAAAGACCAAATCAAGATTAGGTGGGGATTTCATCACCCTTCCTAAGCCCCACAAATCACAAACCAAGCATATAGATCAACCCTTCATTAATTTAAAAAATAGCTAGACCAGACTCTAAGGACTGTCGCGCTCAATAAGGACAGAGGAAGGTCATGGGTAATCTATCGTTTATCCGTATTACTTTTGTAGTGCCTAGGCAAGTGAGACAAAGGCTAGTGGTTTTTAATTAGGCCCACTACTGTGGTTCCTTCCCACTTACCTGGCACTTACCTGGCTACAAGGGTAGTACGGAGGCGGTAGAGGATTTATCCTGCGGCTTGTCCTTTGGAAGTCTAGGAGCGGTCTAGAGACTGGACCTAGGTGACCTTAGTTCTAAGGTTGCTTGTGCATCTTAGGGTGATTTGTCTTGAGTCCCACTTTTTCAAAAACAAGCCAATTTTAAATCACACACACGCTGCCACTTGCACTAAACCCGCTTAGTGCATGCTCGGCTGGACACGGGATCCTAGTGCCCGTCTTGTCCGCGTTCCTTCTATCGACGCCGAAGTCGGTACTTCTTCATCTTCTTTTCCCCCACCACACACCACATTGACCGTGATGGACGGCACTCCATCTAATTATAACACTACGCTGCCGCCGCCCGTAGGTGAGCAGAATCCACCGCGCATCTCTCTCCAAGAGAGATGCTATCCTATTCGTGGTCCCCTTCCTACTTGTCTATCTCTCTTCCACCACCTAACGGGGATAATTTCGAAATTAAACCCCACTACATCAACCAGCTACCCAAATTTCACGGGCTTGAGTCGGAAGACGCGTACGTTTTCATCACCAAATTCGAAAACGTATGCGCAATGATGGGTACTTCACAATTGACTTTAGATGCTATGCGCTTACGTCTTCTCCCATTCACACTGTGCGATTTGGCAGAAAAATGGCTTTATAATACTGCCGCACACTCTATCACTAATTGGGATGAATTCGTCATAGCATTTCTTAAGAAGTTTTACCCAAATCATAAGACTACCCACATTAGGAGCGAGATCAACCAGTTCACCCAGCTTCCCAATGAACCATTTTGGAAGTGCTTTGAACGTTTCAAAGATCTGCTTGTCCAATGCCCCCATCACGGAATACAAAGATGGGATTTATGTCGGATTATATATGAGGGCATTAATCCAGCGACAAAGCAGATGCTTGAAACAATGTGTCAATGCAATTTCATGTCTAAAGATGACGGTGAAGCTTGGAAGTATCTGGAAGACCTCAGTGAACACACTTTGCAGTAGGAAAGCGTAAGACCACCTTCAACTAAGGGAGGTGTTCACCAGCTCGATATTTCTATCGCAGTAAAAGCCGAAATGGCAGCGATACAGAAGAAACTCGACGCTATTGAAAACAAGTTCTCATCTTTCTCCCTAAATCAGGTCACGCTTCCTAAGACCGTCTGTGGTTGCTGTTCGGATCCTTCACACTTAACGGAAGAATGTCCTATGAATGCATCGTTTCAAGCTAATGCTGCTTTTCAGCAGCAACCTAGAAACGACCCTTATTCTTCCACATACAATCAAGGATGGAGGAATCATCCTAACTTTGCTTGGAATCAAAACCAACAAAGCAATCATCAAAGACCTCCTCCACAGCAACCACAACCACAGAATCAGCCCCCCTTTCAGTCACAGAATTTCCAAAATCCGGCCAACATTTCTACACCACAAGTGGCCGGTACTGACAACTCACTGGCACAAACTTTGGATATGTTCATGAAACAATCCATGCAAATTTCGGCTGAGATGAGGTCTTCTATTGATACCATAACGAAAAACTCCGCCTCCTATGGTGAGAATATTAAATCATTAGAAAACCAAATCGCACAGTTAAACGCCGCAATGAGTGCAAGAGAGAAAGGGAAACTCCCATCTCAACCCATACCTAATCCTGGCCACTCACAAAGTTATAATGTGAGTGCTGTTACCACGTTGAGATCGGGGAGAGTGATGAACAACCGAGTGGGTAAGCAGTGTGATGATAGTGACACCAATGATACCCCAGCTTCTTCTTCTTTCCCTAATTCGTCTAGTCTTCCACTTTCACCCGAGCCTATTCTCCATTTTCCCCAAGGCTCGAACCCTTCGCCCATTTCACCAAATCTATCTAAGTCGATTCCCACTCCAGTTTTGGGATCGAATCCGTCCCCACAATCCTCTCCAATGTTGGACCAAACGCTTATTGATAAAGCACCTTATCTAAACAGGTTAAGGGGCAACAGACCAAGTCCACAAATGGAAAAGATTGTGGAAATTTTTAAGCAAGTTAACATAAACATTCCTCTCCTAGATGCTATTCAACAAGTTCCGTCATATGCGAAAATCCTAAAGGACTTGTGCACTAGGAAGAGAAAAGTTCAAGTACCTAAAAAAGTTTTCCTTGCGAGTAATGTAAGCACAGCTTTTACACAACAACTACCCAAGAAACGAAAGGACCCCGGAAGTCCTACAATTTCTATTTCCATTGGGAGTAAAATTATCAATCGTGCTCTACTCGATCTAGGTGCTAGTGTTAACTTGCTTCCGTACTCTGTTTATGAGCAATTAGGGATCAGAGAGTTAAAACCTGCGTATTGCACTCTTCAGATGGCCGATCGATCTATCACCCAACCTAGGGGTGAGCTAGAGGATGTGTTAATCAAAGTCGAGGAATTTATATTTCCTGTGGACTTTATCGTTATAGATACACAACCTGTGGCAAACCCACGCAATCAAATCCCGGTGATACTCGGTCGACCCTTTTTGGCCACTTCCAATGCAGTAATCAATTGTAGAAACGGCTCTATGATCCTATCCTTTGGAAAGAAGTCAATTGAACTTAACATTTACAAGTTGGGAAGTGAACCCTCCGAACCCTATGCTCATGTGTGTTCTGTCGAATTAATGGATGTCGACAGCAGCGAATTTGATCAACCACATGATACTGACTCTTTTCATATGTTGTTGTTTGACCCAACCATGTATTATACATACACGGACTCTTCCACCGAGTTGTCCGGGTCAACATCTAACACTGATGAGGAACTTTTTATAGATTCTGACGATCACCCCAATTTTTCTGATGACATTATTCTTCGGGGTATCGATGAAAGCTTTGAGGAAATTTTCGCCGATGAACTCGCATTTTTACAAGACACGGGTGTTGAGATGAATCAACTCCAAGATGAAGAAATTGGACCTCCACCCCTTCTTCTGGACAATCATGATAATGCGAGTAATCCATCATCACTATCACTGTGTCGTCTCTCCAAATTGAGACGCAATCCTTTTCCATCACATCTCTTATCACCTCCCCACTTCTTCACGTCGAAAGGTGACATGTTCTTCCACCAACCTTGGTGCTTCATTGATAAATTTTTTGAATGGTTGGTGTTAACTTTTGGTCTTTGTAAGGCTTTACTTTGACTAATAACTTTACCCCCTAATGATTTTAAAAGATTAACATTGTTTAACTCAGGTTTGGGGGGGTGGTATATTTTTGGCTCTTGAACATAACTTTTGTCCTCAAATTTGTGAGCCAAAAATAAGTTTGGGGGAGCATTTTCACTTTCATATATTCTTGCCCCCATTAATAATGTCCTTCCAAGCTTACAGGTTTTTGTGATCCAGCAGATAGCAACAGTGAGGACACTGTTGAAAACAAGTTTGGGGGAGCTTTGTGCTTATTTACGCATACTTTGTATTATACTATATTTATAAGCACAAAAAAAAATTTGATAACAAAAGAGTAGAAAGTGAAAAATTACATCCAAAAGATATGAATAGTTTAAGAAAACCAAGAAAATTAGAAGTTTTCTTAAACGAACTAGTAATAAGTAGTTATGAGCTGTTGTCCCAAGGATTAGTAAGATGAAGGAAGTCGCTAATCTGAGGATAAAAATAAGTCTGAAAAATAGTTTCTATTCTGGAAGCCAAACATTTGAATGTTGATACCCTACTATTTGCACTTACACACGTCTTGAAACTCGGGATAGTAGAGGATACCTTGAAATGCTCTTGTCTAAAAGCCAAAGTATGAAGGAAATGAAAAAAAATGAAGAAAATATAAAAATGGTGAAAAGAAAAAAATGAACACTGGTTTTGTTATCGCCAAGGCAGCAATAAAAAAAATATAGCGAGGGTGTCTCTTCACCTAGTGCCCTAAGGCCAACTGGTCTGGGAGTCACTGCTAAGCCTTAGGTGGTGTAAGACGAGAAAAATATTATCACCTAATCAGCAAGCGCATGAGTAATCGGTCGGTTAGTACCTCAAGAAGTATTAACGGTCGCATGAAAATGTGTGAGCAAACCTAAGTATTCATCAAATTAAAAAGTACTAAGGTAGATGGACAAGAGTATGATAGCTTGAATTGAATTCTCCGAGTGTAGGGATGTTCTATACACACACGTAGGGGTATATGATCAATGTTTGGATGAAAAGTAGGAATGAAGAATAAAGACGATGTTTTATTGAGGGATGATGTGATTTCTAACATCTTTTCATGACTATTAAGATAGGGCTCATAACAACTGAAAATCTAGTGTAGTTGGAAACTCTTCTTTTCAAAGTCTTTCTTTTATGGTTCTTATCTTTATATGTAAATTTCACCAACTCTCTTTTGTTATAGGATTTTGTCGGTGTAATCCGCTGAAAACCCTCAGGAGACAACACTCCTCCTACTAGGGACACCTAGAGGTTTAACGGCTTGTTGCACGTGCTCAGTGCAATCGTGTTTGCCTACGAAAGTTTGCTTAGTTTTCTCCTTTCTTTTTCTCCTCTTAAATAAACTAGTTTGCTCGGGACGATCAAAGATAAGTTTGGGGGTATTTGTTCAGTTGATAAAACTGCACATTTGTATTACATTTTTCCTACCATTTTCATATTAAAAAAAGGACTTTATTATAATATATTATATATATGAGGGTTTATGTGTAAAAACATTATTTTCCATGTGTTAATATATTTTAATTAGCATTTGGTAGGAAAATGTATGCAAATAAATTCATTGACCTAATTCTAGTAGAACTAGGTCTACTAAATCTTATTTGAGTTGTTGTGCAGAATATTTCCAAGTTGTGCAGAATTTTCCAAGACTAGAATCAAGCAAATCAAGTTGTTGAAGAAGACTTGCCTAATTAAGAATCAAAACTTGGAGACCAAGTCTGGAAGCAACCGAGAGAAGATTTCTGAATTCTGAAGGTGCCTAGGATTGCCACATGTCACAAGAAGCAAGCCCAAGAAATTTCATCAGGAGATCTCCACCATTGGCCGCGGAACCGCGGCCAAACCCCCTTTTTGGTCGCGGATCCGCGGCATTCTAGAAGAATCATTTGCTAAGATTTTGTGGCTTAAATCTCTGCTATATTTTACCAACTTTTGAAGCAAAAGATTGTGGCTTTGGACTATAAAAGGGCACCGAGAGCCTCTTGGAAAAGTTATCAAGCCGAAGAGATCACGAAGCTCCCGACGCTCACGCATCCAGGCTGATCATCAACTGTTCGTCTACCTCCTTGGAAGAGATCAGAAGCAAACTAGTCTTTGTAATCATTTTCTAAGGAATCAAAGTGTAGATTGTTCAAGTTGATTAATAAAGGTAGTTATTTTATTTAATTGTTTTTGCATTTTACATTATGTTTTCCCTCTTTGTCTTTTCATCTTCTTCTCCCAACATGCGCGAGTAATTCTCCGCTTGTTAGGGTTCGTAGGATTAGGGTAGGCTAATGGACGATGAAAATAACTAAACCCTTTTTAAGTCCTATAAAGTTTAGGAACATTGTCAAAAGAATCATTAACTTCATAATCGGGCGCGCTAGCAATTCTTTGCTAGTTCCGACCGCGATTAGAGATTAGATTAATGATTGTTTTGGTAAAGGCTAGATATGAACGGAGTTCCGTGTCGAGATAAGGGTTAAGAGTGGGATTCCTTTTCCCTCCAGAAACCCTAATCTACACGCATCACCGTCGTTCTAGTTTTAAATCTATTAATGGATAAAAAGGGTAACTTTTAATTAATCGTCCGTAACTACTAAATCCTAACGAACCCTACAAGCCCTCTTATTATATTATCTACATCTCTAAAATAATCTAGATCTATATTTTACATTCTTATTTAACGTAGATCTAGAAACCATTCTATAAAAATTCTTTATCCCTCCTCTCTTTCTTAACACATCTAAAGTAAAAGTAAAAGGTTCCACGTTTCCCAGAGGACGACCCGTACTCATCTCGGTCTAGCTACACGCGACACCGTTATTGATTGCGGTTAACTACAAACACACTCTTTCGAACCAATCATACGGCATCCCCAAATCTGGGTACGAGTCAATATCACATTCATCATATCATTCATCTGGTATTCTCTATATCAAATATCATAATCTGGGTACTGACCTACGTCTAGTACAAAGCTAACATCATCACTATCATCATGATCTGACTACTGATCAACAGTCTCGTATGAATCGATATCATCAGCACATATCATCTCAAGGAGTATACCTCGCCCAAGGCGGCCTATCATACTAATCTTGTCATATCATATCATGTCATATCTCGTAACGTAATCACATGTCGGCCATTTATATATATATCACTATGCCTATGGCATCATCATCCCAAAATCCGCTAAAGCATCAAGACGTATCTCAAATATGAATTTTACCATATCACCGATATCATAATCTCGGATCAAATATCATCGACTCATCTCAACCCAAGTATCATCCTCAAATCCGTATATGAACACATAGTCCCATACCCACGTGAACACATATCTATATAGAATCTCATAACCACATATGAAATAAGGATGTATGCAAGTATGTATGTGTGTATATGTATGTGTAGTGCACCCACTACTCTAGGGTTTCGTAACCTTTCACCAATCCAACACACCAATATCCATCCTAAACATCAATAATTTCAAAAAACAACATAAGATAATTATATGTGTGTATACGCATCCGTATACATCACGACGAATTGCAGGGGTGCTATACGCCATCCATCCGACTTCTCCCCGTAGATATAAATCTACTCACCTTGCTTATGTGTGCCAGTGGAGTTCAAATGCCACCCGATAGAAACGAATTATCGAATACCAAATCCATGCTAAAACAAGTCGTAAATCATGCGCCAACTCAAGCAAATCAACCCAGATTCTACCCCTATTGGAATCAGACAAAATTGGACATACCAGGGGTCAAGTTTACAGGGTATAGGGCTATGCACAAAAAACGAGGCAGTTCCCTACTGCTCTGGCCGCAAATTGCGGCCAGAGGGAATTAATCTGTGGCCTGGAATGGGTTTTGGGGGCTAGGTCTTTGGGTGTTGGTTTCTATCTGCCTGCATATCTCACTGCCAAGCCAATTTTATTTTAGGGTATCTCGGTTTGTAGCAGATTCCAGAAAGGTCACAAAATCGACAAAATCGCTAAATTACACCGATTCTAAACTTTCAGGTGTTTTACTGGAATCTGGGTTAGATCTAGGGTAAGCTGGTCTCAACAGCACCTAATAAGGCTACCCTAACATTCAAAACCATCTCTTGGCCAAATCACACTCAATTTACCTAAAACTAGCACTAACTCACATAATAACACGAGATTTCAGCTAACTAACCATAACTAACAAGAAAAGAGTTGGGTTGTGAGATTATACCTTAAGGGGTCCTAGAATGAAGGAGAAGGGAAGAAGGAAGGGCTGTTGCTGCTGTGGAGCTGCTCCATTTGCTCCAGATGTTGTTGTTGCAGCTGTTCAGGCTGCTGCTGTTTCCACTGCAGCTGATGCTGCTGTTGTTTTGGGTGTTGTGGTAGTGTTTGGGTTGTTGAAGCTGCTGTGTTGTGGTGTTGTGCTGATGTAGTTGTGTTGGTGTGTTTATGGTGTTGGGTTGCTTTTGTGGCTGCTGCAGGAGTTATGGTGTTGTGGTGGCTGATGTAGCTGCTAATGTGATGAAATTGGGGCTGATGTTGTGTATCAGTGGCTGTTTCAGCAGCTGATGTCAATTGGGTGGCTGAATGTGCTGATGGTGGGCTGATGTGTATGTGTTGTTGCAGCTGCTACTGCTGAGCTGAAGTGTTGGGGTGTTGTGTGTGGGGTGTAGGATTGATGGTGGTGTGGTGTTTGAGTGAGAGGGAGAGATGTGAT
This sequence comes from Agapanthus africanus, assembly GCA_030015575.1. Lineage (NCBI taxonomy): Eukaryota > Viridiplantae > Streptophyta > Magnoliopsida > Asparagales > Amaryllidaceae > Agapanthus > Agapanthus africanus. The sequence goes on from JASDDO010000018.1 coordinate 111,253,526, forward strand.
AGTTATATAAAAGTTGTGAAAAGAAATGGAGTGTGACACTTCCTAGCCACCACTCTCACTCTTTTACCAAATGTCAACCCTAACCCTAATCACTTCTAACAAAGCTAAAAACCCTTAATTAACCCCATTAACATAACCAAATGGTTAACCCATCATGGTTGGCTAAACAAGGCAACCCTAGACTTAACCCAAGTTAACATGCACAAGTGTGTGCAGCCCGGATAAAATTCCAATAAAATATTCATAAAACCCGATAAAATATTTAAAAGCCGTTTTGGTAAACTTTTTACCAAAAACCCCACATTAAACACACAATTACCATAAAACACATACTCAGGTGTTACAGTCTCCCCCCTTAAGAAAATTCGTCCCCGAATTTAAATTTAAACCCCCAAATTCTAAAACATTTCGATAAAATGTCCAAGTCGACGGGGCTCCGAAATCATCAATACATAAAACGCATCGTAGCGCAATACATGCGCATGAGTAACGAGCAGATAACTCGAATCAAAACTCCGTCAAGCATCTCGCAATCATCGGAGTCAAGGTGAAAACACGAATGCCAAATCCAAGGCAAAACCGATATGCTAGAAATCGGAACTATACATGTAAATATATGAAGGAAATGCATGCCAAAATTCTTTAAAGTCGATGTACAATGCGCATAACACTGCACAGTGGCAGACGTCTTTATAAGAAAATAGCCATATACGTATATATCTTTTGTTTAGTATGCACGATCCGCCGTTTTGAAAACAATTTAGAAGGGTTCCCTGTTTTAAACGTTTCGTGTCATATCGGACACGTATGTAAATAATGAGACTATAGCTGCTTTTGAAAATCCCTTTGAAATCTATCGGTGCATGCAAAATATATCCAGGCACTGTCCTCTGACTAGTCCTTCTCAGTACGAAAACAATGATGAAACCTCACAAAAACGTACTGCTCCATAAAAAATCAATCCCAAAATGTGCGTATGAATACTACGTGCGTCTGGTGCGCATGGAAATCAAAATCCATACATGTGCAAAGCAGGTGCACAAAACGATACCAAGGTGCAACAGGTGTGCACACAACATCGGTCATAGGCAACGTGTGTGCCTGACAGCAAAATCAGGTGCATCTGACATGCACGAAAAATCTCGATTTAGTGCATCTGGTGTGCACCAAATCTCATCTCATAACATGCGCCCAACATGCGCTAAAAACCCAAATCCGGTGCATCCATCATGCACAAAATCATGAAATCGAATATCAAGCGCCGAACACGTGCAAATCCAATCAGGTGAATAAAATGCACAAAACAAATATCGAGCATCACCTTCGAAATCGAAGCCTAATGCATCCAAGTGCACAAAATACATGTCACTGCACTGCAAGCATATGTAAACTATACAGAGTGCAAAAACCAAATCGTGTGCGTGCATACGCACAAAATCAACTCAATGTCTAAAACCTATAAAATCACAAACATGTGAAACCAAGGCACGAAAACGATATCAAGTATGGCGGAATAGTTCCGCTCAAGCACATCCTCCAAGAATCTCTGGCCAACTGTCGTGGTCACTCATAGCATATCTCGTCGACGATCCTGAACTTTGGCCTGCTGGTGTGCATAACATGGCCACTTCTGGGTCCAAGTCTTCTCTGTGGATTACCAATCTCATGATCCATCGGCTCATCGGCCCTGTCAGGTGTGCTAACGGGGACGATTCCGTTCTGGCACTTCTCTGGTCATCTCTTGGTCAATCCTCACGACCACTCGTAAGGCAGTATGTCACCGGCATCGGCCTCTGGCTCTCTGAATGCACGTGACACATCTGATCCTGGGTGCAAGTATCATTGCAGCAGTGTCCTGGAAGGAATCCTGCTCAAGGTCTCTTCCAAGTCTCATCTCTGCCAATTGTCCGGGAGTCCTCATCCTTTACTACATCTGCTTCTTGTTCCGGAGCAGCTGCATACTCATCGCGACTCCTTCTGGAAGATATATCCAGTACTATGCCTCGACATGCGCATCGCATCTCTGATGTCGGCGGAGCGGAACGTCATCATATCCAGATCTTGTACGAACCTCTTACTCCACTTTTCTCCGATGTCGATTGCTTCGGACTCGTCTCGTTGTGGCTGCATGGACTGAGCTCCAACGGCTATCCTCGTATCTGGAGTCTCCCGAGAAGTGCATCTCACCACCTAACATCCGAATAAAGTCGAGCCATTCGATCGAGTCGTCAAAACTTCATAATCCCCCAAGAGCTTAATATCTTGGGTACAGTATAATAGTATCGAGTACATACCACAATATCGGTGGTCCAGCCATAGAAGGGCAAACCCAAGCCTCACTAATGGCGCCGCAGAACTGCCGCAAACCCTAAGGTTCAAAGGCTTTCACACGGTCATTAAGTCGAGTTAGGGTTTCATTCTTCTAGAGGGACCATAGAATTGCCTGCATGTCTTCCCGAATACTTTAAACCTGGAATAATAGGTTTCTGACATTCGATCATCTCTGTCGACTCTCTACGTCTCCGCGTGAAGTCGTCTCAGCTGGAATCAATCTATCTGATGACCTCGCATCGGGGTAGCGAACGATCCACATGTCCTAGTCATTCATCCTTGGTGACTAGCAACCTTCTATCATCTCTTAGTACAACTTGTACTTCCATAACTCCAATCATCTGGGGCGATATCTCGTCATTCGCAGCAACAACTGGCTCACTCGTCTGCACGCTGAACTGTGCCTCAATCATCATGAATAAGTAATACTTCAACGGTCATCAAAGTCTGGCTGGCCTTTGTCAGTGGCTCAATCCTCTGGTGCTAATCTGCACGTCCGAGCAATCTCATACAGCGATCCATCAAACGCTTGTAGCGCAAAAACACAGTAAAAGACACATCTCTGCAATCGTGTTTCGCCAGAATCATGCCATGGTCAGTCCTCGTTCGTAACGAGCTCGTGCTGACCGCAACTCTAGCCATAGCTCTCCCTGCCTGTAATCGTGGCAGCAAAACCATAACTGGTACCGATGAGGCTAGATCAGGAATGAATATGATACTGAGCAAAGAAATGTACATCCTAAGGCTTCTTACGTGGAGTGGCGCATCGTAAATATGCCGCGGAACATACCCACGGTACGTTACTCTACTTTAGTCACCTATTCCATCAACCAAGGTCATCCTACGCTCCGAAGGTAAAACCTAACGCTCTGATACCAACTTTGTCACGTCCCGAAAGTATGGAACATGACCGGCACCTAGACTATGAACGTTTCGAGGCGTACGTACTCTAAGTAAGCCGAGCCCAAAAATCCAAACCAAGAAAAGTAGTAGAGTGTAGGAAAACCACTATAAGTCAACCGGCTAGCAATATAATATACAACGCTTAAAGGCGAGGATCACAATAGAGAAGGAAACTCAAACAGCACGAAATCCACAGAAATATAAGGCGTGACTCTAAGGTTAAAAGAATAAACATCATTGGTCTCTATCTCAAATAAATACATGTTTGGTTGATGGAACTTCTAGATACAACTGAAATATAATATACAATGTCTAATGATGGGTACGATACAAATAACCCACCTACTAGCAAGTCACCCGAAAGAAGTAGTGCCCGCAAAGCCGTAATGAAACCTGTACGGCAACACCTGCAAGAAACTGGGGCACAACGGGGGTGAGTTGCCAACTCGTGAGCAGAAAAAGATCTACGAACAGAAATCGCATGTATGACGCAATCCTAGGTCATACGATCATAATATATAATCCTCAAATATATAACCAGCAATCTATAACAATGGTTAGGGTAAATATCTACCCAAGTATAATCCTATGTGCCCGTGTCAGTGCATCAGGTGGCAATGTATCATATGGATGATGTATCAATGCATGAACCCGAATGCATGTGCAGAAGAAAACTGCTTTCATAAATTAGTCAGATTTCTGTATTTTTAAAATGAGGTATCATAAATGAAATCAGCATAAACAGTGCCTAGCATCGGCACAAAACATAAATCCCAATATTTCGACATCTCTACGTCATAATCTCTGTACCTCAATATCTCAGAATCTCAATGTCTCAATCACAATATCTAGGGCCCCGTCAGTCCAGACTGGCCCCTACCATCCATCTTATTACCATGACGGTATCCTCCGGATATTCGACGCGTCGGGTAATATCACCGGTCGGTCGTGCTCCCCTGCCAGGCTCAACTCCATCTCCTGCGATCTTCTTGCCCCGGGATACCGCACCGGGCCCACCATGTACCCGAAACGGTTCATCCGCCTCCTCGAATCGGGTCTCGAAATCCATCAGCAAACTCATGGTGGACGACTCATACATCATGGGAAAACCGCATTTTTATTTAAAAAAGAGAGAAAGCAGTTTATATAAGTTTTGCGGTTTTTCCCCCAAATCCAGAAAATATCATGGAGATCCGAATCATCAATAGCATGTAAAATCATGAATGTAAGCATGAGAATCCGTGAATGCAGCATATAGTGAATAACAGTATGCATGAAGTGACAATTAATAACTACAATGTCAAGCTGGCATATAAGGCAAGTACACTAATATCATGTCAACTACTAGCTAACAAGCTAAATCAAGCAATAATATTCTCTAAGTGTACGTGACATGGCAATTACCGATGAAGATGTGTGTGAGCCGGCAAATAAGTGTACGTGGTACATACGCATCATCGGTAATGGTGCTGGTGTCCTAACAGCATGATATCAATAATGGAATATGAATCATAACAGTATGCGATGCAGAGCAACAATAATAATGTGCGGGGGCTGAATACTAAACACAATGGTAGCTAGACTGTATCTGATGTCATAAGAGTCATACAGCTACACCGCCTATAGGGCTGATCTAATAGGCTAACTGCAGGTAAGGGAAACCGCCTAACCTCTGAGTCGATAAATATATATACATTTATAGTCGGTGATCCCGCCTCGATAATATCACATCCGATACCATATCTCTATAATCAGTTATTCCCAAATCAAGAGTGCGGATCAAACATCAAATTATAGCTCGTACGTAAATCCGTCGTACGGCATCCCCAAATCTGGGTACGGGTCAATATCACATTCGTCATATCATTCATCTGGTATTCTCTATATCAAATATCATAATCTGGGTACTGACCTTCGTCTAGTATAAAGCTAACATCATCACTATCATCATGATCTGACTACTGATCAACAGTCTCGTATGAATCGATATCATCAGCACATATCATCTCAAGGAGTATACCTCGCCCAAGGCGGCCTATCATACTAATCTTGTCATATCATATCATGTCATATCTCGTAACGTAATCACATGTCGGCCATTTATATATATATCACTATGCCTATGGCATCATCATCCCAAAATCCGCAAAAGCATCAAGACGTATCTCAAATATGAATTTTACCATATCACCGATATCATAATCTCGGATCAAATATCATCGACTCATCTCAACCCAAGTATCATCCTCAAATCCGTATATGAACACATAGTCCCATACCCACGTGAACACATATCTATATAGAATCTCATAACCACATATGAAATAAGGATGTATGCAAGTATGTATGTGTGTATATGTATGTGTAGTGCACCCACTACTCTAGGGTTTCGTAACCTTTCACCAATCCAACACACCAATATCCATCCAAAACATCAATAATTTCTAAAAACAACATAAGATAATTATATGTGTGTATACGCATCCGTATACATCACGACGAATTGCAGGGGTGCTATACACCATCCACCCGACTTCTCCCCGTAGATATAAATCTACTCACCTTGCTTATGTGTGCCGGTGCTGATGTCGCCATTTGCATCTCCAACGCTTCGACGCCATGTGGGGTACCTACAAGGATATCACATGCTAAAACACATGAAAACCATGTCGGAAACCAAAATGGTGCACGCTACGCCCATAGGTAAAAACCTGTGGCCTCGCGTGCAATCACAGCCAACAACCCTCTGCCGTTGGCGTTCAAACGCCACCCGACAGAAACGAATTATCGAATACCAAATCCATGCTAAAACAAGTCGTAAATCATGCGCCAACTCAAGAAAATCAACCCAGATTCTACCCTGATTGGAATCAGACAAAATTGGACATACCAGGGGTCAAGTTTACAGGGTATAGGGCTATGCACAAAAAACGAGGCAGTTCCCTACTGCTCTGGCCGCAAATTGCGGCCAGAGGGAATTAATCTGCGGCCTGGAATGGGTTTTGGGGGCTAGGTCTTTGGGTGTTGGTTTCTATCTGCCTGCATATCTCACTGCCAAGCCAATTTTATTTTAGGGTATCTCGATTTGTAGCAGATTCCAGAAAGGTCACAAAATCGATAAAATCGCTAAATTACACCGATTCTAAATTTTCAGGTGTTTTACAGGAATCTGGGTTAGATCTAGGGTAAGCTGGTCTCAACAGCACCTAATAAGGCTACCCTAACATTTAAAACCATCTCTAGGCCAAATCACACTCAATTTACCTAAAACTAGCACTAACTCACATAATAACACGAGATTTCAGCTAACTAACCATAACTGAGCAAGAAAAGAGTTGGGTTGTGAGATTATACCTTAAGGGGTCCTAGAATGAAGGAGAAGGGAAGAAGGAATGGCTGTTGCTGCTGTGGAGCTGCTCCATTTGCTCCAGATGTTGTTGTTGAGCTGTTGCTGAAGCTGCTCAGGCTGCTACTGTTTCCACTGCAGCTGATGCTGCTGTTGTTTTGGGTGTTATGGTAGTGTTTGGGTTGTTGAAGCTGCTGTGTTGTGGTGTTGTGCTGATGTAGTTGTGTTGGTGTGTTTATGGTGTTGGGTTGCTTTTGTGGCTGCTGCAGGAGTTATGGTGTTGTGGTGGCTGATGTAGCTGCTGATGTGATGAAATTGGGGCTGATGTTGTGTATCAGTGGCTGTTTCAGCAGCTGATGTCAATTTGGTGGCTGAATGTGCTGATGGTGGGCTGATGTGTATGTGTTGTTGCAGCTGCTACTGCTGAGCTGAAGTGTTAGGGTGTTGTGTGTGGGGTGTAGGATTGATGGTGGTGTGGTGTTTGAGTGAGAGGGAGAGATGTGATAGTTATGTAAAAGTTGTGAAAAGAAATGGAGCGTGACACTTCCTAGCCACCACTCTCACTCTCTTACCAAATGTCAACCCTAACCCTAATCACCTCTAACAAAGCTAAAAACCCTTAATTAACCCCATTAACATAACCAAATGGTTAACCCATCATGGTTGGCTAAACAAGGCAACCCTAGACTTAACCCATGTTAACATGCACAAGTGTGTGCAGCCCGGATAAAATTCCAATAAAATATTCATAAAACCCGATAAAATATTTAAAAGCCGTTTTGGTAAACTTTTTACCAAAACCCCCATATTAAACACACAATTACCACAAAACACATACTCTGGTGTTACAGTACCGCAAACTTTTTCTTTCCCTTCGCTCCCACCTTACTAACACCTCCTCTAGGTTTGGTGGCGGCCTTCTTCTTCTTCCTTCCTTTGGCCCTAGCCTTGGACCCGGAAGAAGAAGCATCGCTTATAAGGGTGTTTCCCTTGCCTTTTGCAAGGTGCCCTCTGCACTCCTTAACATGTTAAGGAGTTCTGGAAGTTCAACTTCTTTTCTTTGAATGTTGAAATTCAGAATAAACTGGGCGTAGGTAAAAGGAAGGGACTGGAGAATCAGGTCTGTATAGAGCTAATTATCCAAAGTCGTCCCAAGGTCTGCGAGCTCTTCAATATAGCCTATCATCTTTAGGACATGTTCTCCTACCGATGATCCGACGGCCAACCTCGCTCGAAACAAGTTCTTTGAGGTCTCGTATCTTGCTATACGAGATTGCTCTCCATAAAGTTCCTTTGTATGGAGAAATATGGCATCTAGATCCATATCCTCGTGCCTCCTCTAATGTTCATTGTTCATCGAGGCAAGCACGATGCACTTGGCCTTCGCGCAATCTAAATCCCATGTTTTGCGGATTTCCTTATCCGCATTACTGGATTTAGGACCTGGGACTGCAGGTGCCTTAGCGGTGAGGACATACCCCAACTTGTCATAGGTCAAAGCCATTTCGACATTCCGCAGCCAATCTTTATAGTTTGGCCCTGTCAGTATATTTTTCTCTAAAAGTAACTTAAGTCCAGTCATTTTCAGGGTCGCTGCAAGTAGGAGGGAGAGAAGAAACACTTTAGCATGATGCTCTTGCAAGTTTAGAGTGGTTTTTAATTTATCTAAACAGGATGGCTCCCACTGTTTTTTGAATCCCTCCTCAAACCAAAAAGGAAGAACTAGCCAGGACTATTCTCACCATACAATACTTGCTTAACCGTTCGGCCAGGCCGGTGTCGGTACTTCGAGGGAGGTTTTCCAACTCTTTCGCGAAGTTCCTTAATTAAATAACCTCTTTTCTCTGGGGGCGTAGCCCCGCTGACACCTTTCTCGACACCTACTTGGTTTATAGCATTGATCGTTAAGTGACGAATCTCCTGATGAGTAGCATATACTCACAGTAGGATCGGGATCCAAATATCATCGTATGATAATGTTGAAGGAAACCTACCAACATTCATCAAACTCCAAATGGTATGCATCTCTTTGCAAATTTCAGTTTCTTTAGAAATTCCCGATATAAATTTTTGCCCCATGCTCTTATGACCTTGGCGTTAGGTCAAAATGTCATAAGTCGCATGTCAAGTTCTACCCATCATTATCTTGTTAATTTGAACCCATCCGTACATATCCTTGACGTTCGGCCAAAATGATAATACGACTGTCCCAAACTAACTCATCTATCTATGCAACAAATGAATACCCAGCAGCTACCAAACACTATGCCTTGGCGTTAGGTCAAAATACATAGCTTGAATACTAATGAATACCCAAATGAAATGACGGAGGGCTACGAATGGTTTTGGCGAAACCGTGAACGTAGTGAACTTGATATTACCGAAGGAACCTGATAGCTTTTAAAAGGAGTGGTTAAAGCTCCGCAATTAAAAATATCTTCTGTTTTAAAAATAACCGAGTGGTTTCTTTTTAAATTTTTCCAACGATTAAACTTTGGTTTATTTTCTTTGCATTAATAATAATGCGTCCCATCATTAACCTATCATTGCAGAAAACAACGAAAATACAACGTCCTCTTATACCATCCGCATTTGCCACTGGGTCCTATCATCACCCGTTAGGTTACTTAACTAATGGCAGAGTGGGGGTTGGGCTAGCGTGGGTGTAAAACATAAGTGACGTCTAAATAGCTACCATATATAGATATTGTACATTTGTCAGACGCAATAATAGGAATTCCAGATCACAGATGAACATTATTGGATATGCAAGCAATCCACGTTTCTTTTGAGCCTGCAACGAAAGACGGATTACACAGTTGTGATGAATAGCCATTACCCCACCCTAGACCTCTACGGGTACGGCAAACTACCCGCCAAGTACACGAAGTGAAGCGGTCTCCCTCAACGACATGAGTAGGCCACTAAGCACTTTAAAATACCCGGTAGTTTGTGCACCCCACCTTGGGTCTATCCTAGGAGCAAAAACAGTAAAATGAAATAATACAACGGTGGCTACAACCGCAACCTGGATGCGCCCCGCAAAATAATATTACAACGTATTACAATTATATCGAATGAATTAATATAACAACCCATCACAAACCCCGGCTAATCATCACAACAATCCAATACAGTTCATAACCACAAACAGTAAAATCTATTACAGAAATGTGCAATTCCCTGCCAACCGACATACTAGCAGTTAGGGGAGGTTTACGAACACATTATACAATCACAGATATAATCAAATTAGCAAACATCGTAAAATTTCGATCGAGCAAACACTTTAGATTCTACTCCAAAACTTCTCTGTGCACCTGAGACTTGAGCAGACAAATAAACATTCTAGAAAACACAAAAATATCACAGAAGAGTTACTGGAGCAAACTTGGTTGAATCGGCTTCAATGCGGCCGCGGATCCGCGGCGGATCGGTGGGATCGGCCACGGTTCCGCGGCTGTTTGTCTGATTCATGAACCCATTTTTCTCCAGTAACCTTATAATTCCTTTCTTGTTATTTTAGAGGTCCCTGAAAAATTTTTAGGGCCTGTTTTAAAATCAACAGAAACTTAGTGATATCGATGTTTTTTCCGGTTCGTTTTGCGTTCGAAATTCATACGACTTTGCTAATAAGTTAATTATTGTTTAGCGAGGCTCTGATACCACTGTAAGTCGATGTACAACACCCCACGAGTTGCGGGGAGGCGGAAATATGAAAAACGATCTTGTTCAATGAGTAAACATCGACTAACCGCAAGGATCATTGCTAAACGATAACTAACAAAGACATAGAAGTTGTTAACGACTATGAGAAGTGATTATACCTAGTGAACCTTGTCCTTCGTCTTTTCGATCTCCACCTCCTTTTCGGCCTTCTCTACGTAATAGACGATCCACCCGAGAGCTTCTACACCAAGCTTCACCTCTAAACTTAAGGTAACTAGGTTTCTTTAGTTGCTAATCAAAGGCACCGACACATGAGAGGGGAGGATTAGGGTTTGAAGAGAGAGAGCTTGAGGAGAGAGAAGGTGAGCATGAGAATGAGAAGAGATAATGAACTCATTTGAATATATGAAGCATAATGTTTTATGAAATAAATAATATAAATCATTTAACAACCATGCTTCATTCATTCATATGAGTGATTCATCTCATGAGTCATTAGATCAATAAATGATGCATTAACTCCATTGATGAATCACACAAATGAGTCATTAACACAATAAATGCAAATGCCACCTAAACCCTCAAGTCACCATCCTTCTAGAAGCTTCCCGCGAAATTATGAGAACGCCCCTCCAATCCGTGAAAACATGGAAAAACTTTAGACTGTACAAATCCAATAACCCGATACTAGAATCTGGCTTAAACCAAAGCCGGCTAGTAAAAACTGTCCGAATGTCGTACGTGCGTAAACACACGTATGCGTCCGAACCCTTGTCGTAAAACCATACGACCTCTATATCGTTTCGCCTGGAGCAGGGAAACTCTCTGTGTGGGACTCTAAAGACTCGACTACTACGCTGGCAGTGGGTTTAACCACAGACCGCAAGCGGCACTAGCTGTACGTAACGGTCCCCAGGTAGATGTCGATAAGAAGGCCGATGAGGAAACCCATCCGAACTCCTACTGAGCCTGATGTGACAATCTCCGTACAGTCCGGTCTGTTCGTTTAAGACTATCGCATATCGGGCCTAGGGGCGGCAAGCGTCAGTCCCCTAATAGCGGTATAAGTCGTGTCGGAGTGAAGCCCATTACACCTTGAGAAACTACTGGAACCTACCAGTAAATCTCGCTTGCCTTGGCCAGGGACTTTGCGTAATGGCTCTCTTACACAGCGTGATATCAACTCCCAATACCGGGAGAGACGAATCCTGTCTAATCGCCACTGCCTCCAAGTGCTCGGGACTGCACCCAACTGCTACCTGTTTGCACGACTCTTTTGAGCCGTGGTAGGGTAGCAATCTAAGAACAGTGGGACACACTCGAGGCGAAGTAGCAGTGTCATGTCTGCGGACTATGCTGTATTCATGTCACCTGGGAACTGTTAACTGACGACGGGTATAATACCAACCAACAGTTCCCCGTGAGTCCTGTCCGGTGTACCCGTAACCCAACGAGCACCTGTATACTATCTCCAGTACGACGTATTGATGGCTGTGGGACAGACCATCTCCCCAACTGGGATGAGAAGCGTACAAACTAGTCTACTCCGGAGTATCGATGCCCTGTCTCGATAATCCTACGACTAGGGACCTGGAAAATGATGTGCTCGTAGACTACCCAGCCCCCACTAGTGTGACTGCCATCACAACGCTGGTAGTCAAGAAAGATCCTAAGAGCTCTATCAATACGTATACTCATATATTAAGATAGATAAAACCAAGTAGCATACTACCATGTTTAGCAAGACTGTTATATAACTGTGAATATCCCAAGCTTCCATTAAGTAATATATGATTTAGTGTATTTCTCGGATGTGTTTGTAAAAAGCAAGTATCGAATCAATTGTTTCCCGATAACGGTTTCATTTGATCGATAATAGTATCTTGTATCGGTATTTAGAAAATTGTATAAAGAACTCACTATCAAAGAATTATATTTGACCGCAATCAACTACGGTGTCAGTTGTAGATCGTAAGCGAGTGCGGATCGTCCACAGGGATTGTGCGATTCGTTTTCATGTTTAATTTGTTTGAATCGAAAAGTTAATCGAAAAGAAAAGAAAACATGATTCAAGAATTTATTGATTGATTCAGGTGTCACGATATTTAATCAAGAATCAAAAACTGATAAACAAATCAAGAATCGGTGTTTCGATGATATTTCCAACCAAAATGTCAAGAATCTAAATGAGGCTCGTAGGAATCGATCGGATCTATAGACGTGATGTAATTTCAAGATTTCGTATTCTTGTCCTTCGAAGGATTGATACTAGATTGATGATGATCGACGAGAGTTAGGGCTTTCTTGATGAAACTAGGGTTTCATCTTTTAAACCCTTGTTCTTTCGTTGATATCATTTGCATTCTAGCCGCTAACAATTTCAAGAAACGATCGTAATTCCCCAATCTCGAGCGATATCACTCAAGAAAGCATCGCAACGAATTGGGTCATCGATTCTTGAACTTGCTAGGGTTTACAAAACTCGTAGGACTCAAGAATCGATTTAATATATATTACATCATCATTCTATTGATCGTCTCGACTCCTCGACGAGTGGAGTATTACTCAAACATCATCACACAGAAAGTATTCAAGAATTGAAAAGATATCATGATGCAAGAATTTAAAGAAAACAAGATAAAAGAATATCACCTTTTATTTATATCAACAATTTGATTACAGTCGCTCAAGAACTACAAGAGGAAGAACTAAATTGTTGAATTGGCGTCGCTCGGCTTCTTGAGTCGCGGATCTGCACGGACCACTTGCTCTGTTGATGATCGGCTCGGCTCATAAAAGGTTGCAAGGCTTCTTGCTTGATGGGTACTCGGGATCTTGGCTTTTGATTGGAATTTAGGGTTAGGGTTTCACACAAGTCCTCTCACTAGACTTGTGGAAGAAGAAGATGAAGAAAGAGATAGAATGGCTCTCAAATGAACTAATGGATTGATTTTTCCAAGATTTTCCTCCCCCTTTTACAAGTGAGCCTAGGGGCTTATTTATAGAACACCCAAACCCTAAGCCTTTGAGTTCCCTCCAAAAGTTTGTTGAAAGACTTCTAGAAGTAGTTTTTTAGGCTTAGCTTAGGGTTTAAGCTAGGGTTTAGGAAGAAGTTTCTAGAATGATAGGCTAGTTTAGTATTGATCCCAAAGCTTGCTGATCTGGCAGAAGTATCTGGAGTCTTCTGGAATTTAAGGTACATTTCTGAACAGTAGGAGCTGATCTAAGAGTTGTGCACCAAAAATGAAGTGACGATCTGTCAAGGCCGCCGCGGGACCGCGGCCTAAGCCGGCTTGCACCGCGGTTCCGCGGCCAAGTGGTGGCTTGATGGCTTGGTTCTTCTGGTGTGGTCTTTTGATGCTATTTTGGGCTTTATCTGATGTGTTGATTTGTATTTGTCCCTTTGGATTAATACCAGAACTGAAATCATTGAGTTGGCGTAACGTTTTAGCTGTACCCTGTACATTTTGACCTTTCAGCTGGATTTTCCTGCACATATCTCAAAACAAGTGTTGCGCAAATGCAGGGATGATGCGATGCCATGAAATGTGGTCAATTTCCTTTATAGTGTCGGTTTTAGAGTCTAATACATGCAATCTGATATTTTGCGACAATTTTGCTAATATGTGAAATATGAATGCCGAACACTTCTATATGAATGCAAATGATGAGGAAATTGCCGTGTTAAAAATACAATATTTTCGACTAATCAAATTCCCCCAAACTTAATTTCGATCGTCTCGAGCGAACTGTTTTATTAAAAAGAGAAGGAGAAAATAAAGAAAGAGAAAAACTAACTAGCACACTTTCGTAGGCAACACGATTGCACTGAGCACATGTAACAAGCCTTTAAACCTCTAGGTGTCCCTAGTAGGAGGAGTGTTGTCTCCTGAGGGTTTTCAGCGGATTGCACCCACAAAATCCAATAATAAAAGAAAGATCATGAATATTACATTTAAAGAAAAGAATTGTAAAAGAAAAGCTTTGAAAATTATGGTTTTCAACTAAGCTAGCTTTTTGGTTGTCATGAGCCCTATCTTAATGGTCATGAAAAGATATTAGAAATCACGTCTTCCCTCAATAAAATATCGTCTTATTCTTCATTCCTATCTTTCTTCCAAACATCGATCATATAACCCTGCGTGTGTGTAAAGACATCCCTACACCCGGAGAATTCAATTCAAGCTATCATACTCTTGCCCATCAGCCTCAGTACTTTTTAATTAATGAATATTTAGATGAGATTGCTCACACACTTTCATGCGACCGTTAATACTTCTTGAGGTACTAACTGACCGATTACTCGTGTGCTTACTTACTTGGTGTAATTTCCTCATCTTGCACCACCTCAGGCATAGCAGTGACTCCCAGACCAGTTGGCCTTAGGGCACTAGGTGAAGAAGCACCCTCGCTATACATTTTTTATTGCCCTTGGTGATAACAAAACCAGTGTCCATTTTTCTCACCACTTTATATTTTCTTTATTCATCATTTTTTTTCTTTTTATTTTCTTCATACATCGGCTTTAAGACAAGAGCATTTCAAGGTATCCTCTACTATCCCAGGCCTTAAGACGTGTGTAAGTGCGAATAGCAGGGTAGCAACGTTCAAAATGTTTGGCTTCCAGAATAGAAACTATTTTTCAGACTTAGTTTTATCCTCAGATTAGTGACGTCCTTCATCTTACTAACCCTTGGGACAACGGCTCATAACTACTTATTACTAGTTCGTATAAGAAAACTTCTAATTTTCTTGGTTTTCTTAAATTTTTCCAATCTCATGGATGTAATTGTTCACTATCTAAACTTTTAATTTATGTACAAAAAGGTGTAAATATTAAAATTATTTTTATACTTGAAAATTTTTAAATTTTTATGTGTTTTGAAATTTTTTCAATTTTTATAGATTTTTAAAGAAACGTTTTGGGCTTATGCAGATGATATGCAAATGATGTGAAAATAAGCACAAACCTCCCCCAAACTTGTTTTCAACAGTGTCCTCTCTGTTGCCAAACGCTATACCTACAAAAATGTAAGCCTGGGGGGAATTATTAGTGGGGACAAAATATATAAGTGAAGAACTTCCCCCAAACTTACTCTTTTCACTCACCTTCATTCAAAAAATGATACAATGATATACTTGTTGGAGATAGTGCCCTCAGAGTCAATTATTGGATCACAGGCACGTGATTGCAATGATTGAGGGGAGGACCTGTCCCAGTAGGACAGTCTTACTCGAGATGATAGTATGCTATCTGGTTTATGTTTATCATCGTGTACTGCTTCAGGTGACCTTTCGAGTCGCTATTACACGTTGATAAAGCCCCTAGGATTTTTGCTTGACTTCCAGCAGTATGAGGGCGATCATATAAGTGGGAGCTGGGGTCTAATAAGCACATCCTTAAATGGTCCCTAGTCGAGGGAGTTTCGAGACAGGGCATCGATTCTCCACAGTAGACTAGTGTATACAGTCGAGACCCCGACGAGGGGCGGTGGCCGGTCTCACAAGCCACTGGTGTCAGTTGGTTCACCTAAGATGTATACAGGTGCTCATTGGGTTATGAGTACACCGGGCAGGACTCGCCGGGAACCTGCTAGTTGGGATATACCAGACGTCAGATAGCAGTTCCCAGGTGACATGTGTACAGGTTAGTTCATCGACCTGGGATCGTCATTTGTCTCGTGTGAGTTCCCACTGTACTTTGATTACTACCCTACCACGGCTCAAAGGAGTCATGCAAACAGGTTTTAGTTGGGTACAGTCCCGAGCCACATGGAGGCAGTGAGCGGATCTGCAGGGGTTCGTCTCTTCCGGTATTGGGGGTGAGCTCGTGCTGTGTCTAGGAGAGCCAGAACATGAAAAGTCCTTGGCCAAGGCAGGAGATTTGCTGGTAGGTATTCCAGTAGTATCTCAGGGTGTTCTGGGCTACACTCCGACACGACTTGTACCGCTTTTGGGGGTCTGACTTTTACCAACCCCCTAGGCCCGCCATGCGATGCTCATAGACGAACGGACCGGACTGTACGGATATTGTCACTGACAGGCTCAGTAGGGTGTCAGGATGAGTTCGCTCATCGACGTCCCTTTTGGTCAATACCTGGTGGCCCGTCACGTATTGGCTTATACCTCTGACGTGCTAGTGGTTAAATCCACAGCCATAGTATTGACGAGTCTTTAGAGTCCACCACACAGACAGTTACTCAAGTTTCGGGCGAAACGCTGTAGAGGCCGTATGGAGATATGGCAGGGTTCGATCAGATACGTGCGGTATTGCACGGATCGTGATCGGACAGATTTTACTAGCCGGCTTTGGCTTAAGCCGGATCTTAGTATTAGATAGTGTAGTTTTGTCTCTTTGCATTTGTGTTCAGCGGGAATACAAATGCGGGCATGTATTTGCAGTAGTGGGGTTTTCCTGTAATTTATTACGGGATTGGTTTTCTGAAGTTGCCAGTTTGCATTCCGTTCCGACCGGTTTTCCTTCATTCCTTCTCGGTCGGACTTTCTTGATGGAGGGTGTTAATTGCAAGTTTGCAATTAACACTTAGTGGAGGGGCTTTCTTGCTTATTTGTGGCATGATGAGACTTGCTTCATGATGAGATTCTTTTTTAATCTCATCACTTGCTTTTCTTGTGATAGGTTGTGAAGGGATTGAAATGAGAAATGAGTTTGACCATTTTCCATATTGTTGATATATTCTTTCTTTCTTGCATTTTTCTCTCTCCAATCCCATTCTTGAGAGGAAGGGGCCGGCCACTTCAAGAGAGGGAGAGAAGAGGGGTTTTCATTTTGTGTGAGGAAGAAGTTTCATATCATTTTCATGCTACCAAAATTCAAAAGCACAATTTTCTTTAGTTGCTTTCTTCTCCTCCTCACATCCCTCCATCAAGGCAACTTCCACAAACCCTAAAGAGACATCTCACTACACTATTCTATAGCAAACCTTGGACGCGTCGGCTAGCCAACTTCGCGCCCGAGTTGCCTCGGTCAAGAGGCGGGAGCCCGTAAAAGATTCCGGCTACGTGGTGCCCCTTTCCGACGAGCGAGGAGGTGACGGAGATTCCGCGGGAGATCGGAGTGGAGACGAAGACCGAAGGACACGGATCGCTTGGTATACTTCTCTACCCGTATTTTTATTTGCTAGCTAGCTAGGTTAATGGCCCGATCCGGGTGAAAAGTCCGCGGCGGTGCCGTTTTGCAAAGTTCGCAAAGTTCTTGTTTTCCGCGTTTCCGGCGTCGGATTGACGGCCGGGGCGCCCCCGCGGGCTTACAATGGTATCAGAGCCACGCCATTAACCTTGCCTAGCTTGCTCTAGCGCGTTTAGAACCCGATCGAACAAAATCCCCAAAAACCGTATTTTTGTGCACATGTGTTCTCTGTTAAAATTTTTTGAGCTCCTAAAATTTTTCTGGTAATTGCAGAGACATGTACAATAAAATATAAGAATTATGGGAAAATACGATCCACTGATTCCTCACTTCGACCGCGGAAGCGCGGCCAAAACCCTGGTTTGGCCGCGCTTGCGCGGCGGAAAAGAGGAATCGTGGCACCATATTTTCCCAGTAAGCTTATGTGTTGAAAATAGGGCATTTGGGACATTTTCTTTGGGCCCAGATTTTCTGTAAGTGCTACAGTAGTATGTGGGGCCCACTTTGATAAATTTGTTCGATCGGATATTTTAAACATGCTAGTTCACAGTTTTTACATTATATCTGCGACCGTGAATGTCACTTGATCGGTAAGTCCCGTCTAACTGCTATAGCCCGGTTAGACGGATTTGCGAACGTGACTTTCACGTTGATGTTCTGTGATTGTACTGTGTTGTTGCGGATCGGTCGTGGGGGATAGCCTGGTTGCAGTGGTAGTACAGTTCTGTTTTTATGTACATTTGATATTGCGGGACGAGCGTCCGACATGTGGACTGCCGTCACTGCCAGTTTGTATTATTATTTTGGGGCACGACCTGGTTGCGGTCGATGTACCCGTTGTATGTATATTTTACTTTCTGTACTAGGATTACCCCGCGGAGGGGTGCACGGGTAGCCGGGTTCTAGAGGGCAACAAGCCCGCATCTCATGGCATTGAGACGGAGGGGGCTTCACTCTAGAATTGGCGGGCTATTCGCCGCACTCGTAGGGGGTACAGGTTGACCCAGGAGGGGTGTCCAAGTTACCGGATTCTGTGAAGTGCTGGGTGGTCCATTCACGTTACTGAAGGGGGCTGCCTCGCTTCAGGTTTTGGCGGGTGACTTGCCGCGCCCGTAGGGGTCTAGGGATTTCATTGCACAGGCTATCCACACGACCAGGGGAACGTCGGGTTTCAGTAGCGGCTCTGTGAAACCCGGGGATCCCAGATATCTGTATTGATCTGTGTTGCTATACATTTCTGTGTTGCTTTTTATCACGCCTTGAGCGAAAATACTATATATTAGTATATATATATTAGTAGATGTTGTATATGTTTTTCATCCGCGCTAGTCCAGTCCCCGCTCTGTCGTTAGTTAGCTAACCTAACGAGTGATGACGGGACCCAGTGGCGAATGCGGATGGCATATACGTACGTCAGTATATTTTCGTTCTTTGTGGTGTGATCAATTGATGGGACTGCGTTGATTCGGATCAATGCAAGTTAACCAAACCTAATCTGATGTTGTTGGAACACTTTTTCAAAAAGCTGTTATTGCAAGGGCGTTCTCTTTTGTTTTGCACAGTGGTATTCATTTGGAATATCCTGCTCCTCAGTCGACGAGGCAAGGGCCGAGATCCCTTCACCGGGAGTGACCCCTTGGACAAAAGTTTACGTCAGGGCATTAACTTCACTATAGCCGATTGCTTTTGCTTTGCACCGTGGTATTCAGTTGGAATATCCTGCACCTCATTCTACGGGGAAAGAGCCGAGATCCCTTCACCGGGAGTGACCTCTTTAGCAAAGGTTTTCGTCACAATATTTTTCTAAAAAGCTATCAGTTCCTTCGACGATATCGAGTTCATTACGTTAAAGGTTTTCGCCAGAAACCATTCGTAGCCCTCCGTCGTTTCATATGGATAGTCAATAGTATTCATGCTGTGTATGTTGGCCAAAGTCAAGGCACAGTGTTTGGTAGCTATTGGGTATTCATATGCAGCATAGATAGATGCGTTGGTTTGGGACAGTCGTACTGCCATTTTGGCCAAAGTCAAGGGTATGTACGGGTGGGTTCAAATTAACCAGGAAAATGACGGGTAGAACTTGACATGTGACTTATGATATGTTGGCCAAAGTCAAGGTCATAAGAGCATGGGGCAAAAATCCACATCGGGAGTTTCAAAAGTACTGAAACTTGCCAGATATGCGCATACCTTCTGGAGTGTGATAACGTGAGCGGATTCCGTCACGTTATCATGCGATGAGAGTTGGATCCCGATTCCCACTGATGAGTTGGTTTACTCCTCGGGTTATCCCGGCTAATTCTTCTTTCAGGTTTGGGGAAGAATTTGACGTTACAGTGGGAGGTTTCCAGATTAGATAAATTGGTAACCATTCTGATCTAGGTTAGAGTGCACGCTGAGTGTTTCTTTTCTCTCTCTCTCTGGCAGCGACCATTGACCCGACCCTTGACTATGACTCAGTGACCAAGTTGACCGAACCTACTTAACACTGGCTTTTGGATTGTCAGAGTTGCAGACCTCTTTGCCACTCCTACTTTTACTCTTTTCTCCGGGACACCCCGTATTACTACGAACGTCCACTTCCATTGGACAAAACCATCGTATGGTTATATACGAACTCAAAGGACTTCGAGGATGGTTTCAGGTTCTGGAGAAAACGAATAGGACTATTCAGTTGTCTTTACCTTTTTCCTTCTCTCAGGTTGTGAGTACTCCTTGGTTTAGGAGTAGTACACCTATTACGCAAATTGGATAGTCTTCTTCCAGATCCTAGGCTGGTGCCGACCGGTAGGGAATGAAGAAAACCAATTAGCCTAAACGGTGTACAGAAGGTATTAAGTTCAGACAAAGCAAGGGATTAGTAAGAGGGCAAAGTAAATTGCGACTGCTATTCACGACCAAACCATGTACTTCTTTGTCAATCCTAAATCACCTATGAATTAAGTACATTCGGTTGTCTTTTATCCTCACCTTCTCTCGCATTGCGAGTGCTCCTCGGATTAGGACAGTACACCCATTATGCTTATTGGATAGTCTTCTTCCAAACCATAGGCTGGTGCCGAACGGTAGGGAAGGAAGAAAACCATTTGGCCTAAACGGGTGTACAGAAGGTAATGACTAAAGACATGTAAAGGGATTTGGAGAGATGGCAAAGAATTATACAGTTATAGTTGTGAATCTGGATAATGGAAGAGGCATTACTAGGAATACCAGCATACCCCATTGAAATATTTCAATGTTTCAGTTTCACTGTGTACTGTTAAAAGAAAACTGATTTCCCGATTAGACACTTGCTCCAGGGTATGTATTTACCAGGATGGATTCTCACATCTGTATGGTTTTACAGACGATGAGTGGGAGTAAGTTATTTGGAATTAGGTGACCATCCTCATTATATCGGGATTCGTTGTAATCGGTGATATTTGAGGAAGTCACCTGGGTTGTTTGCCGGTCGGCAAATATTTGGTTTTGAATATCCGTTGTTGTGCACCAATTTCAAATTGATATATCTGTACGTCTATTTTTATAGAGTGAGACATATCTTTTTGAAATTATGTCTATGACATTTACCTATACCAGTGGATGGTTAGGTAAGGAGCATTGAACAGCGGTGTAATTCTTCTTAACCAAAAGTACAGTTTTCAACCTACGACACACAGTGAATGAGTCACCAGACTCAGGGGACTTATACAGAGTATTGTATATTGTCCAGTGTCCATTAGGACAGAGGGGTTGGTCCTCGTACTTTATTCTGTTTACTTTTGACTTCTCTAGTTCTTAGACATGTGTTCGTAGAAACACAGGGTCTAAGTTTTGAGGAGTTATAGGTATATGAATAAAGTAGAGAACCAGGTGTTGCAAGTATCGGGATTCTTCAAGGAGATCGAAGATGTAGATACTTGTGAATGGTATTCAGTTGATAGTAATGATTAAGAGAACTAGCTTCTCTTTCAGGTTACTCATAATTGGAAGTACTCCTAAGTTGAGTAACGCTGATCGGCCTCCTTCCATTATGTTGACATGCACTGGAGACAGCTGCATGATTTGAATCTGGTTCAATTAAATCAGTGCCTCTGGTTCTTGGATTTAGAACAGTTCATATCTTGACATTGTTAAGATACGGGGAGTTGTCCGGTTTATGCTTAAAACCAGACACTGGACAACTCAAGGCACGTTTCAGTAGTGGCTGTTTGTGGGTTGACCCGGGCTATGACGAGGGTTGATTTTCTACCATCTGGAAGATCAATAGTGATATTGTTCTTCACTCGCCACAGTTTTATCAAAAATGGATTTTTTCAGAAAAACAGGAGTGGGAGTATGGTAGAACTGGAAGTGATTCCAGAACCACAAACGATTACTGAAGATTTCATAAGATCCTAAAGATTCAATCTGGTTTGACATTCCATTGGCCACTCCGCAGATATGGTGGGTAACCTCAGGCACTCGAGAGGTACTTCGGTATGCTCAAGGACGGTGGCAGGGAGGTTCTTGTTAACCCACACTTGCCATTGCTGTTGTTCCAGGCTGCGAGACCTGGCGGGAGGATGAGTATAGCGTCATTCTAAACTAGCTTTAGAAGTGTACGCCTATATGACTCTGCCAGAGGGTTGTCGTAGTCAGTGGGAGCAGCAGAAGCATTGGTGGACATCAGGCTTATGTCTATTTATAGACTAAAGCAGATATAGCGGAGATAGATCATCTATTTCTGATGTGACAGTCATAGGTTTGACTTCATCAGAATAGAGGATGGATCTGTTAAGAAGGTAGTAGGGTGTGATGTCCTGGTATTTGATGACATACACAGAGTAGGAAGTGATATTCCTATACTACGATAGGTTATATTTTGGTCATCACACAGTGGTTTCTCCACATAGGACTTGGATATAATATCAGACATTCTGGTTACTAGATCTATGGTTTCAGATCTAGATTTGGGTGGTTTCCCAATCTGGGTACTTTGACCGCATTCTATGAGTATTTAGAATGGACGACTCCTGGCACGGTAGTGTACTTGCAGGTAATGGAGTCACCCTCTCTAAAGGTGTCTTACAGACTAAAGGGGAGAGGGATACGCATGATTGACAGATCACTTGCTGAGGCAATTGAGTCAATCATGAGATGTCAAGTACCACACCAGATGTTGTTCTTGCAGTAGGTGCAATAAGTTGATATTGATCCAATCCTGGAGAAACAATCGGAAGCAGTTTTAGAACATAAGTTGATGTTCTAGGGAATTGATAACGGCATCCTCCTTTACGAGACGGTTATCATTCCAGGCTTCCAAGGTGACCTGGATGGCAGAGTGGCTGTCAGAGTTATAGTTTTCCCTCTGACGAGGGGCAGTATTTTGGACAGTTGGTCCAGGTGGATACTGAGGGAAGGCATGGCGCAGGACACTGATTAAGTTCAGTTGTCGATACAGTCTAAGAAGTTCAGATTTGGAGTTCACTTATGAGCTAGGTCCCATCAGACATCCAGACATTCTAAGACAGGTATTGCTCATTTCGGGAGATGGCTTTCTCCGCGAACATGGGATATAGAGAGACATAGAAAGAAACATCAAAGCGGATCCACTCACTGAGGCTATTCCTCGAACGCAATAGTTTCGCAAACGGGCTTTGTGAGACTGACTAGTAGAGGAGTTGGGTGTTCGGTATCACACGGGCTGTGAGTATGCGACATCGCAATAATTAGACTCGAGTGCAAGTGGGAGATTGTTGGAGATAGTGCCCTCAGAGTCAATTATTGGATCACAGGCACGTGATTGCAATGATTGAGGGGAGGACCTGTCCCAGTAGGACAGTCTTACTCGAGATGATAGTATGCTATCTGGTTTATCTTTATCATCGTGTACTGCTTCAGGTGACCTTTCGAGTCGCTATTACACGTTGATAAAGCCCCTAGGATTTTTGCTTGACTTCCAGCAGTATGAGGGCGATCATATAAGTGGGAGCTGGGGTCTAATAAGCACATCCTTAAATGGTCCCTAGTCGAGGGAGTTTCGAGACAGGGCATCGATTCTCCACAGTAGACTAGTGTATACAGTCGAGACCCCGACGAGGGGCGGTGGCCGGTCTCACAAGCCACTGGTGTCAGTTGGTTCACCTAAGATGTATACAGGTGCTCATTGGGTTATGAGTACACCGGGCAGGACTCGCCGGGAACCTGCTAGTTGGGATATACCAGACGTCAGATAGCAGTTCCCAGGTGACATGTGTACAGGTTAGTTCATCGACCTGGGATCGTCATTTGTCTCGTGTGAGTTCCCACTGTACTTTGATTACTACCCTACCACGGCTCAAAGGAGTCATGCAAACAGGTTTTAGTTGGGTACAGTCCCGAGCCACATGGAGGCAGTGAGCGGATCTGCAGGGGTTCGTCTCTCCCGGTATTGGGGGTGAGGTCGTGCTGTGTCTAGGAGAGCCAGAACATGAAAAGTCCTTGGCCAAGGCAGGAGATTTGCTGGTAGGTATTCCAGTAGTATCTCAGGGTGTTCTGGGCTACACTCCGACACGACTTGTACCGCTTTTGGGGGTCTGACTTTTACCAACCCCCTAGGCCCGCCATGCGATGCTCATAGACGAACGGACCGGACTGTACGGATATTGTCACTGACAGGCTCAGTAGGGTGTCAGGATGAGTTCGCTCATCGACGTCCCTTTTGGTCAATACCTGGTGGCCCGTCACGTATTGGCTTATACCTCTGACGTGCTAGTGGTTAAATCCACAACCACAGTATTGACGAGTTTTTAGAGTCCACCACACAGACAGTTACTCAAGTTTCGGGCGAAACGCTGTAGAGGCCGTATGGAGATATGGCAGGGTTCGATCAGATACGTGCGGTATTGCACGGATCGTGATCGGACAGATTTTACTAGCCGGCTTTGGCTTAAGCCGGATCTTAGTATTAGATAGTGTAGTTTTGTCTCTTTGCATTTGTGTTCAGCGGGAATACAAATGCGGGCATGTATTTGCAGTAGTAGGGTTTTCCTGTAATTTATTACGGGATTGGTTTTCTGAAGTTGCCAGTTTGCATTCCGTTCCGACCGGTTTTCCTTCATTCCTTCTCGGTCGGACTTTCTTGATGAAGGGTGTTAATTGCAAGTTTGCAATTAACACTTAGTGGAGGGGCTTTCTTGCTTATTTGTGGCATGATGAGACTTGCTTCATGATGAGATTCTTTTTTAATCTCATCACTTGCTTTTCTTGTGATAGGTTGTGAAGGGATTGAAATGAGAAATGAGTTTGACCATTTTCCATATTGTTGATATATTCTTTCTTTCTTGCATTTTTCTCTCTCCAATCCCATTCTTGAGAGGAAGGGGCCGGCCACTTCAAGAGAGGGAGAGAAGAGGGGTTTTCATTTTGTGTGAGGAAGAAGTTTCATATCATTTTCATGCTACCAAAATTCAAAAGCACAATTTTCTTTAGTTGCTTTCTTCTCCTCCTCACATCCCTCCATCAAGGCAACTTCCACAAACCCTAAAGAGACATCTCACTACACTATTCTATAGCAAACCTTGGACGCGTCGGCTAGCCAACTTCGCGCCCGAGTTGCCTCGGTCAAGAGGCGGGAGCCCGTAAAAGATTCCGGCTACATGGTGCCCCTTTCCGACGAGCGAGGAGGTGACGGAGATTCCGCGGGAGATCGGAGTGGAGACGAAGACCGAAGGACACGGATCGCTTGGTATACTTCTCTACCCGTATTTTTATTTGCTAGCTAGCTAGGTTAATGGCCCGATCCGGGTGAAAAGTCCGCGGCGGTGCCGTTTTGCAAAGTTCGCAAAGTTCTTGTTTTCCGCGTTTCCGGCGTCGGATTGACGGCCGGGGCGCCCCCGCGGGCTTACAATACTGGACATGAAGGTGAGACGGAGGAATTTTAATCCAAATAAACTGGCTCTTGTAAGAACAAGAGCTCCTCCGTGGGGTCAGTGGAAAAATACGGCTTTAGTCTATGTCCATTTACTTTGAAAACGGTGCCGTTTTTAACATTTTCTACTTCTACTGCCCCGTGCAGGTATACAGACCGCACAACAAAAGGTCCCTTCCATCGAGATCGGAGCTTACCCGCGTGAAGGTGTAATCGTGAATCATAAAGAAGGACTTGTTGACCAGGTGAAAATGTTTTCCTCAAAATGTTTTTATCGTGAAAAACTTTAGTCCTATTCTTTGTGATTACAGCGTTATCATAAGCTTCATCGCGGAGTTCGCTTAGCTCATTTATTTGCAGCTTCCGAAAGTTGCAAGCATGGTTTAGATCAAAATTTATTTCTTTTATAGCCCACAATGCTTTATGCTCTATCTCGACGGGTAAATGACATGCTTTTCCAAACACTATCCTATATGGAGACATTCCTAGGTCGGTTTTATATGCAGTTCTGAATGCCCAAAGAGCATCCGTCAGTTTGGTCGACCAATCTTTTATATTTTTAGCAACAGTTTTCTCCAAGATAAGTTTGATTTGTCTGTTTGAGATTTCAGCCTGCCCGCTTGTTTGGGGATGATAGGGTGTAGAAAGTCGGTGGTTGATTGAGTATTTTCGCATCAGAGTCTCGAAAGATCTGTTGGAGAAATGTGTCCCATTATCGCTAATGATAGCGCGTGGGTGTCTAAATCGCGAGAAGATATTCTCTTTGAAGAACTTAATGACAATTTTCTTGTCATTAGTGCGACATGGAATGGCTTCTACCCACTTTGAGACATAATCAACCGCCAGCAAAATGTACAAATTCCCAAAAGAGTTGGGAAAAGGACCCATAAAATCAATGCCCCAAACATCGAATATTTCAACAACCAAGATGGGTTGCTGAGGCATTTCATTCCTCTGGGATATTCTACCCGTATACTGACATTGTGTACAGGTTTTGTAATACTCAAATGCGTTCTTGAATAAGGTCGGCCAATAAAATCCACATTGCAAAACCTTTTCCGCTGTCTTTCTAGGACCAAAGTGACCCCCACAGGCCTGATCATGACAAAATGAAAGAACACTCTTGAACTCTTCATTCGGGACACACCGGCGAATGATCTGATCAGGACAATATTTAAACAAATAAGGTTCGTCCCAGTAAAAGTGTTTTACTTGGGATAGAAAACGGTATTTGTCCTGTTTTGACTAATCGCTGGGTATCAGTCCCGTGGCATGATAGTTCACAATATCCCTGAACCAAGGTTCAGTGGATATGTTCAAGAGTTGTTCGTCAGGGAACGAGTCATTAATCGGCAGGGTCACAGGGGAAGAAATGATGCGTGAAAGATGGTCAGCTACTACGTTTTCACATCCTTTCTTATCTTTGATAACAAGATCGAATTCTTGTAACAGAAGGATCCAACGTATTAGTCGACCTTTTGCATCTTTCTTCGCCAGAAGATGTTTTAAAGCGGAATGGTCAGTATACACAACTATAGGTGAGCCAATTAAGTAAGGCCTGAATTTTTCTAATGCAAATACAACCGCTAAAAGTTCTTTTTCTGTGGTTGTATAATTGATTTGCGCATCATTCAGGGTCTTACTAGCATAGTAAATCACGTGTGGCATCTTTTCGATGTGCTGTCCTAAGACTGCACCTACTGCAAAAATCAGATGCGTCACACATCAGCTCAAAGGGGTAGTCCCAGTTTGGTGATGATAGCACGGGGGCTGAAGTGAGTGAGTGTTTAAGTGAGTCGAAAGCTGTCTCGCAATCCGAGTCAAAATGGAAGGTCGTATCCTTGGCCAGGAGAAGAGTTAAAGGTCTAGCAATTTTGCTAAAGTCCTTAATGAATCTCCTATAAAAGCCCGCATGGCCAAGGAAAGATCGAATATCTTTGACGCTTTTGGGATGAGGTAGGTTTTGAATTGTTGGAGATAGTGCCCTCAGAGTCAATTATTAGGTCACAGGTACGTGATTGTAATGATTGAGGGAGGACCTATCCCGGTAGGACAGTCTTACTCGAGATGATAGTATGCTATCTGGTTTACCTTTATCATCGTGTACTGCTTTAAGTGACCTGACATGTCGCTATTACACGTTGATAGAGCCCCTAGGATTCTTGCTTGACCACCAGCAGTATGAGGGCGATCATATAAGTGGGAGCTGGGGGTCTACAAGCATATCCTTAAAAGGTCCCTAGTCGTGGGAGTTTCGAGACCGGGCATCGATACTCCATTAGTAGACTAGTGTATACAGTCGAGACCCCGACGAGGGGCGGTGGCCGGTCTCACAAGCCACTGGTGTCAGTTGGATCACCTAAGATGTATACAGGTGCTCATTGGGTTATGAGTACACCGGACAGGACTTGCCGGGAACATGCTAGTTGGTCATATACCAGACGTCAGATGGCAGTTCCCTGGTGACATGTGTGCAGGTTAGTTCATCGACCTGGGGATCGTCATTTGTCTCGTGTGAGTTCCCACTGTACTTTGATTACTACCCTACCACGGCTCAAAGGAGTCGTGCAAACAGGTTTTAGTTGGGTACAGTCCCGAGCCACATGGAGGCAGTGAGCGTATCTTCAGGGGTTCGTCTCTCCCGGTATTGGGGGTGAGGTCGTGCTGTGTCTAGGAGAGCCATTACACAAAGTCCTTGGCCAAGGCAAGGAGATTTACTGGTAGGTATTCCAGTAGTATCTCAGGGTGTTCTGGGCTACACTCCGACACGACTTGTACCGCTTTTGGGGGTCTGACTTTTACCAACCCCCTAGGCCCGCCATGCGATACTCATAGACGAACGGACCGGACTGCACGGATATTGTCACTGACAGGCTCAGTAGGGTGTCAGGATGAGTTCGCTCATCGACGTCCCTTTTGGTCAATAGCTGGTGGCCCGTCACTTATTGGCTTATACCTCTGACGTGCTAGTGGTTAAATCCACAGCCATAGTATTGACGAGTCTTTAGAGTCCACCACACTTTCAGTTACTCAAGTTTCGGGCGAAACGCTGTAGAGGCCGTATGGAGATATGGCAGGGTCCGATCAGATACGTGCGGTATTGCACGGATCAGGATCGGACGGTTTGTACTAGTAGCCGTATAGGTATATGGCAGGGTTCGATCAGATACGTGCGGTATTGCACGGATCAGGATCGAACGGATATTACTAGCCGGCTTTAGTTTAAGTCGGTCCTAGTTTAGTACAGTGTAGATTTTGTCTCTTTGCATTTGTATCCGGACGGAATACAGATGCGGGTTTGTATGCACAGTATCGGGGTTTTCCTGTAATTTATTACGGGACCAGTTTTTCTGGAGTTGCCAGTTTGCATTCCGTTCCGGCCGGTTTTCCTTTGTTCTTTCCCGGCCGGACTTTTCCGATGGAGGGGGTAATTTGCAGTTTTGCAAATTACATTTGTGGAGGGGTTTCCTTGCAAAAGGGTTTGATATGATAAGAATCTTTGCTTTTCAACCATGCTTTTGCTTTATGGGATTTGATTGAATGAGGATGAGATTTGAAAGGGTATGGGTTCAATAGTGTGCAAGCATGGTTGATGTTTGTTTGTGGTCACCCTCTTTCATCTCCTACACTCACCTCCCTTCTTACTTGATAATCTTTCCTCCACCATTTTCAATGAGAGAGGTTTTTCATTAGAAAAGTGAGAAGAAGAAAAGAGAAGGAGAGAGCTTCATCTTTGAGATTGATTCATTTTGTGTATATCATTCTTCATCTCATTCCATTGCTAGAAAATTGAAAGCACCAATTTTCTATACACCATTCCTCCATCTATGGCAACCAACCCCAAAGAGACAAGTAGCCTCTACACTACACTTCCTACAGCAAATCTTGGACGCGTCGATTCGCCAGCTTCGCGCCCGAGTTGCCTCGGTATTGAGGTGGGAGCACGTAAAAGCTACAGGCGAACTGGTGCCCTTTCCGACGAGGAGGAGACGGACGGAGATCCCGCGAGGAGATCGGAGTGGAGATGAAGACCGGAGGACTCGGATCAGTCGGTACATCTCTTCCCTTTCTTGTTTGTAGCTTAGACTTGTTAATGGTTACGATCCGGAGTTTAGTGCGCGGTGGTGCCGGTTTGCAAAGTCCGCAAAAATTAAAGTTTATCACCGCTTCCGCATTCCGGCGTCGGATTGACGGCCGGGGCGCCGCCGTGCACTTACAGTGGTATCAGAGCCTCGCCATTAACTTCGTCTAGCTTTCGTTTGATGTGTTTGCGTTTCCGATCGAACAAAATCCCGAAAACACGTATTTCAAGCACATCAGTTTCTGTCGAATTTTTTTTGAGTCCAAAAATTTTTCAGGTTGTCTCAGAGTGATGTGCAGGGAATTCTAAGCATACTGTAAAAATTTGGTACCATGAACCCACCATCCCACCGCGGAAGGGCGGCCAAAACCCTACTTTGGCCGCGCTTCCGCCGCAAGTTTCACTGTTCATGCTCCCAAAATTTTGCAGAATGTTCCTGAGTTGAAAATGTGCTTTCTGGAATATTAAAGTTGGGCCAATTATTTCTGTGAGTGCTACAGTTTTCTTTGGGGCCCACTTGTTAATTGTTTGATCAATCGGAAAATTTTAAACACATTTTTCACAGTATTTACATTATATCTGCGACCGTGAATGTTACTCGATCGGTAAATCCGGTCTAACTGCTATAGCCCGGTTAGACGGATTTGCGAACGTGACTTTCACGTTGATGTTCTATGTTTATGCTGTGATGTTGCGGATTGGTCGTGGGGGATAGCCTGGATGCAATGCTAGTACAGTGTTGTTGTATTATGTACATTTGATATTGCGGGGCGAGCGTCCGACATGTGGACTGCCGTCACTGCCTGTTTGTATTATTATTTTGGGGCACGACCTGGTTGCGGTCGATGTACCCGGTGTATGTATATTTTACTTTCTGTACTAGGATTGCCCCGCGGAGGGGTGCACGGATAGCCGGGTTCTAGAAGACAACAAGCCCGCATCTCATGGCATTGGGACGGAGGGGGCTTCACTCCAGGATTGACTGGCTATTCGCCGCACTCGTAGGGGGTATAGGATTTCATTGCACAGGCTATCCACACGACCAGGGGAACGTCGGGTTTCAGTAGTGGCTCTGTGAAACCCGGGGATCCCAGATATCTGTATTGTTTCTGTGATGCTGTACATTTCTGTGATGTTGCATTTCATTCACGCCTTGAGCGAATATAATATATTGGTATATATATTAGTAGATGTTGTATATGTTTTGCATCCGCGCTAGTCCAGTCCCCGCTCTGTCGTTAGTAAGCTAACCTAACGGGTAATGACGGGACCCAGTGGCGAATGCGGATGACATATACGTACGTCAGTATATTTTCGTTCTTTGTGGTGTGATCAATTGATGGGACTGCATTGATTCGGATCAATGCAAGTTAAAAACAAACCTAATCTGATGTTGTTGGAACACTTTTCAAAAAGTTGTTATTGCAAGGACGTTCATTTCTGTTTTGCATCGTGGTATTCATTTGGAATATCCTGCTCCTCAGTCGACGAGGCAAGGGCCGAGATCCCTTCACCGGGAGTGACCCCTTGGACAGAAGTCTGCGTCAGGGCAGTAACTTCACTATAGCCGATTGCTTTTGCTTTGCACCGTGGTATTCATTTGGAATATCCTGCACCCCATTCTACGGGGAAAGAGCCGAGATCCCTTCACCGGGAGTGACCTCTTTAGTAAAGGTTTTCGTCACTATATTTTCTAAAAAGCTATCCGTTCCTTCAACGATATCAAGTTCACTACGTTAAAGGTTTTCGCCAGAAACCATTCGTAGCCCTCCGTCGTTTCATATGGGTAGTCAATAGTATTCAAGCTGTGTTTGTTGGCCTTAGTCAAGGCACAGTGTTTGGTAGCTATTGGGTATTCATATGCTGCATAGATAGATGCGTTGGTTTGGGACAGTCGTATAGCCTTGTTGGCCTTAGTCAAGGGCTTGTACGGGTGGGTTCAAATCAACCTGGACAATGACGGGTAGAACTTGACATGTGACTTATGATTTGTTGGCCTTAGTCAAGGTCATAAGAGCATGGGGCAGAAATCACATCGGGAGTTTCAAAAGAACTGAAACTTGCCAGATATGCGCATACCTTCTGGAGTGTGATAGCGTGAGCGGATTCCGTCACGTTATCATGCGATGAGAGTTGGATCCCGATTCCCACTGATGAGTTGGTTTACTCCTCGGGTGACCCCGACTAATTCTTCTTTTAGGTTTGGAGGAGAATTTGAGGTACAGTGGGAGGTTTCCAGATTAGATAAATTGGTAACCATTCTGATCTTGGTTAGAGTGCACGCTGAGTGTTTCTTTTCTCTCTCTCTCTGGCAGCGACCATTGACCCGACCCCAAGACTATGACTCAGTGACCAAGTTGACCGAACTTTCTTAATACAGGCTTTTGGATTGTCAGAGTTGCAGACCTCATTGCCACTCCTACTTTTACCCTTTTCTCCAGGACACCCCGTATTACTGCGAACGTCCACTTCCATTGGACAAAACCATCGTATGGTTAGATACGAACTCGAAGGGATTCGAGGATGGTTTCCGGTTCTGGAGAAAACGGATAGGATTATTCAGTTGTCTTTTCTTTTCACCCTCTCTCAGGTTGTGAGTACTCCTTAGTTTAGGAGTAGTACACCTATTATGCAAATTGGATAGTCTTCTTCCAAACCATAGGCTGGTGCCGACCGGTAGGGAATGAAGAAAACTAATTAGCCTAAACGGTGTACAGAAGGTATTGAGTTAAGACAAAGAAAGGGATTAGTAAGAGGGCAAAGTAAGCTGCGACTGCTATTCACGACCAAACCAAGTATTTCTTCGCCAATCCTAAATCACCTTTGTATTTCTCCAGGACACTCCGTATCACTACGAAGATCCCATTTTATTGGATAATCCATCGTATGGTTATATACGAACTCGAAAGGAACTTGTTCCAGTTCGGGGATGGATCCTGGTTCAGGAGAAATAGGAATAAAGTACATTCAGGTGTCTTTTATCTTCACCTTCTCTCGCGTTGCGAGTGCTCCTAGGATTAGGACAGTACACCCTTTATGCTTTTTGGATAGTCTTCTTCCAAACCATAGGCTGGTGCCGAACGGTAGGGAAGGAAGAAAACCATTTGGCCTAAAGGGGTGTACAGAAGGTAATGACTAAAGACATATGAAGGGATTTGGAGAGGTGGCAAAGAATTACAAGGTTACAGACGTGATGATGGAAGAGGCATTACTAGGAATACCAGGATACCCCATCGAAACATTTCAATGTTTCAGTTTCACTGTGTACAGTTAAAGGAAAACTGATTTCCCGATTAGACACTTGCTCCAGGGTATGTATTTACCAAGTATGATTCTCACATCTGTATGGTTTTACAGATGATGAGTGGGAGTAAGCTATTGGGAATTAGGTGATTGTCCTCATTATATCGGGATTCGTTGTAATCGGTGATATTTGAGGAAGTCACCTGGGTTATTTGCCGGACGGAAAGTATTTGGTTTTGAATATCCGCCGTTATGCACCAATTTCAAATCGATGTATCTGTACGTCTATTTTCATAGAGTGAGATATACCTTTTTGAAATTATTTCTATGACATTTACCTATATCAGTGGATGGTTAGGTAAGGAGCATTAAACAGCGGTGTAATTCTTCTTAACCATAAGTACAGTTTTCGACCTACGACACACAGTGAATGAGTTATCAGACTCAAGGGACTTATACAAAGTATTGTATGTTGTCCAGGGTCCATCAGGACAGAGGGGTTGGTCCTCGTACTACATTCAGTTTACTTATGACTTCTCTAGTTTTTAGACAAGTGTTTCGTGGAAACACAGGGTCCGAATTTGGAGAAGTTATTGGTATTTGAATAGAGTAGAGAACCAGGTATAGCAAGTATCGGGATTCTTCAAAGAGATCGAAGATGTAGATACTTGTGTATGGTATTCAGTTGATAGTAATGATAAAGAGATCTTGCTTCTCTTTCAGATTACTCATAATTGGAAGTATTCTTAAGTTGAGTAACGCTGATCGGCCTCCTTCCATTAAGTTGACATGCACTGGAGACAGCTGCATGATTTGAATCTGGTTCAATTAAATCAGTGCCTCTGTTTCTATATTGGATATAGAACAGTTCATATCTTAACGTTGTTAAGGTACGGGGAGTTGTCCGGTTTATGATTAAAACCAGACACTGGACAACTCAAGGCACGTTTCTGTAATGGCTGTTTGTGGGTTGACCCAGGCTATGACGAGGGTTGACTTTCTACCATCTGGATGAACAATAGCAATATTGTTCTAGACTCGCCACAGTTTTATTAAAAATGGATTTTTTCAGAAAACAGTAGTGGGAGTATGGTAGAACTGGAAGTGATTCCAGAACCACAAACGATTACTGAAGATTTGATAAGGAACCTAAAGATTCAATCTGATTTGACATTCCATTGGCCACTCCGCAGATAAGGTGGGTAACTTCAGGCACCCGAGAGATACTCCGGTAGCCTCAAGGACGGTGACAGGGAAGTTCTTGTTTACCCACAATAGCCATTGCTGTTGTTCCAGGTTACGAGACCCGGCGGGAGGATGAGTATAGCGTCGTTCTAAACCAGTTTTAGAAGTGTACGTCTATATGACTCTGCCAGAGGGTTGTCGTAGTCAGTGGGAGCAGCGGAAGCATTGGTGGACAGGTTGCTTATGTCTATTTATAGACTAGAGCAGATGTAGCGGAGATAGATCATCTATTTCTGACGTGACAGTCATGGGTTTGACTTCATCAGAATAGGGGATGGATCTGTTGAGAAGGTAGTAGGGTGTGATATCCTGGTATTTGGATGATATACACAGAGTAGGAAAAGAAACTCCTACACTACAATCGGTTATACTTTGGTCGTCACACAGTGGTTTCTCCACACAGGACTTGGACATTATATCAGACATACTGGTTACTGGATCTATGGTATTAGATCTAGATTTGGGTGGTTTCCCAATCAGGGTACTTGACAGCATTCTAAGAGTATTTAGGATGGACGACTCCTGGCACGGTAGTGTACCTGCAGGTAATGGAGTCACCCTCTCCAAAGGTGTCTTACAGACTAAAGGGGAGAGGGACGTGCATGATTGGCAGATCACTTGCTCAGGCAATTGAGTCAATCGTGAGATGTCAAGTACCACACCAGATGTTGTTCTTGCACTAGATGCAATAAGTTAACATTAATCCAATCCTGGAGAAACAGTCGGAAGCAGTTTTAGAACATAAGTGGATGTTCTAGGGATATGATAACGACAGCCTCATTCAGGAGACAGTTATCATTCCAGGCTTCCAAGGTGACATGGACGACAAGGAGGTTGTCAGAGTTATAGTTTTCCTTCTGATGAGGGGCAGTATTTTGGACAGGTAGTCCAAGGCAATACTGAGGGAGGCATGACGCGCAGGATACTGATTAAGTTCAGTTGACGATACAGTCTAAGAAGTTTGGATTTGGAGTTCATTTATGAGCTATGTCCCATCAGACATCCAGACATATTCTGAGACAGGTATTGCTCATTTCGGGAGATGGCTTTCTCCGCGAACTTGAGATATAGAGAGACATAGAAAGAAAAAACTAAGCGGATCCACTCACTGAGGCTATTCCTCGAACGCAATAGTTCCGCAAACGAGTTTTGTGAGACTGACTAGTAGAGGAGTTGGATGTTCGGTATCACACGGGCTGTGAGTATGCGACATCGCAATAATTAGCCTTGAGTGCAAGTGGGAGATTGATGGAGATAGTGCCCTCAGAGTCAATTATTAGGTCACAGGTACGTGATTGTAATGATTGAGGGAGGACCTATCCCGGTAGGACAGTCTTACTCGAGATGATAGTATGCTATCTGGTTTACCTTTATCATCGTGTACTGCTTTAAGTGACCTGACATGTCGCTATTACACGTTGATAGAGCCCCTAGGATTCTTGCTTGACCACCAGCAGTATGAGGGCGATCATATAAGTGGGAGCTGGGGGTCTACAAGCATATCCTTAAAAGGTCCCTAGTCGTGGGAGTTTCGAGACCGGGCATCGATACTCCATTAGTAGACTAGTGTATACAGTCGAGACCCCGACGAGGGGCGGTGGCCGGTCTCACAAGCCACTGGTGTCAGTTGGATCACCTAAGATGTATACAGGTGCTCATTGGGTTATGAGTACACCGGACAGGACTCGCCGGGAACATGCTAGTTGGTCATATACCAGACGTCAGATGGCAGTTCCCTGGTGACATGTGTGCAGGTTAGTTCATCGACCTGGGGATCGTCATTTGTCTCGTGTGAGTTCCCACTGTACTTTGATTACTACCCTACCACGGCTCAAAGGAGTCGTGCAAACAGGTTTTAGTTGGGTACAGTCCCGAGCCACATGGAGGCAGTGAGCGTATCTTCAGGGGTTCGTCTCTCCCGGTATTGGGGGTGAGGTCGTGCTGTGTCTAGGAGAGCCATTACACAAAGTCCTTGGCCAAGGCAAGGAGATTTACTGGTAGGTATTCCAGTAGTATCTCAGGGTGTTCTGGGCTACACTCCGACACGACTTGTACCGCTTTTGGGGGTCTGACTTTTACCAACCCCCTAGGCCCGCCATGCGATACTCATAGACGAACGGACCGGACTGCACGGATATTGTCACTGACAGGCTCAGTAGGGTGTCAGGATGAGTTCGCTCATCGACGTCCCTTTTGGTCAATAGCTGGTGGCCCGTCACGTATTGGCTTATACCTCTGACGTGCTAGTGGTTAAATCCACAGCCATAGTATTGACGAGTCTTTAGAGTCCACCACACTTTCAGTTACTCAAGTTTCGGGCGAAACGCTGTAGAGGCCGTATGGAGATATGGCAGGGTCCGATCAGATACGTGCGGTATTGCACGGATCAGGATCGGACGGTTTGTACTAGTAGCCGTATAGGTATATGGCAGGGTTCGATCAGATACGTGCGGTATTGCACGGATCAGGATCGAACGGATATTACTAGCCGGCTTTAGTTTAAGTCGGTCCTAGTTTAGTACAGTGTAGATTTTGTCTCTTTGCATTTGTATCCGGACGGAATACAGATGCGGGTGTGTATGCACAGTATCGGGGTTTTCCTGTAATTTATTACGGGACCAGTTTTTCTGGAGTTGCCAGTTTGCATTCCGTTCCGGCCGGTTTTCCTTTGTTCTTTCCCGGCCGGACTTTTCCGATGGAGGGGGTAATTTGCAGTTTTGCAAATTACATTTGTGGAGGGGTTTCCTTGCAAAAGGGTTTGATATGATAAGAATCTTTGCTTTTCAACCATGCTTTTGCTTTATGGGATTTGATTGAATGAGGATGAGATTTGAAAGGGTATGGGTTCAATAGTGTGCAAGCATGGTTGATGTTTGTTTGTGGTCACCCTCTTTCATCTCCTACACTCACCTCCCTTCTTACTTGATAATCTTTCCTCCACCATTTTCAATGAGAGAGGTTTTTCATTAGAAAAGTGAGAAGAAGAAAAGAGAAGGAGAGAGCTTCATCTTTGAGATTGATTCATTTTGTGTATATCATTCTTCATCTCATTCCATTGCTAGAAAATTGAAAGCACCAATTTTCTATACACCATTCCTCCATCTATGGCAACCAACCCCAAAGAGACAAGTAGCCTCTACACTACACTTCCTACAGCAAATCTTGGACGCGTCGATTCGCCAGCTTCGCGCCCGAGTTGCCTCGGTATTGAGGTGGGAGCCCGTAAAAGCTACAGGCGA
This sequence comes from Agapanthus africanus, assembly GCA_030015575.1. Taxonomy (NCBI): domain Eukaryota; kingdom Viridiplantae; phylum Streptophyta; class Magnoliopsida; order Asparagales; family Amaryllidaceae; genus Agapanthus; species Agapanthus africanus. The sequence continues at coordinate 111,290,603 of JASDDO010000018.1, forward strand.
TGTGGTGCCCTTTCCGACGAGGAGGAGACGGACGGAGATCCCGTGAGGAGATCGGAGTGGAGATGAAGACCGGAGGACTCGGATCAGTCGGTACATCTCTTCCCTTTCTTGTTTGTAGCTTAGACTTGTTAATGGTTACGATCCGGAGTTTAGTGCGCGGTGGTGCCGGTTTGCAAAGTCCGCAAAAATTAAAGTTTATCACCGCTTCCGCATTCCGGCGTCGGATTGACGGCCGGGGCGCCGCCGTGCACTTACATGAATGACATCTATCTTAGATCTGTCAACCTCAATGCCTTTCTGTGAAATGACATGTCCAAGTACTATTCCTTCTTGGACCATAAAATGGCATTTTTCCCAGTTCAAAGTAAAATTCTTCTCTTTGCAACGAGTAAGAACGGCGTCAAGATTTGCTAGGAAATCGGAAAAAGAGTCTCCAAAAATCGAGAAATCGTCCATAAAGATCTCCAGAAAATTCTCTACCATATCAGAGAATATCCCCATCATACACCGCTGAAAGGTAGCGGGAGCATTGCATAACCCAAAGGGCATGCGACTGTAAGCAAAGGTACCAAAAGGACAAGTAAAAGTGGTTTTATCTTGATCCTTTTTTGCGATGGGGACCTGATTATAGCCTGAGTATCCGTCCATAAAACAATAATACTCTCGTCCCGCTAAGCGTTCCAGCATCTGATAAATGAATGGTAGAGGAAAGTGGTCTTTCCTCGTGGCAGCATTGAGTTTTCTATAATCAATACATACACGCCACCCAGTTTGGGCGCGTGTCTGAATCAACTCATTTGTCTCATTGGTTATAACAGTGATGCCGGATTTCTTAGGAACGACATGTATAGGACTCGCCCAATGGCTATCGGAGATGGGGTATATAATACCATTATCTAAGCATTTGACGATCTCTTCCATGACAGCTTCCTTCATGACGGGATTCAACCGTCTCTGTGGTTCTCGGGTTGGTCTGGCATCATCCATCACATGTATATGATGTTCAACTATCAAGGGACTAATCCCTTTGATGTCCGCCATACTCCAACCAAACGACTCTTTGTTAGATCTCAATACCGATAAAAGTGCATTCTTTTGCTCTGATGCAAGAGAAGCGGATATGATAACCGGTAAAGACTCATTCTCACCTAGATATGCATATTTAAGGTGAGAAGGTAAAATTTTTAGATCTAACTCAGGCGGAGAAATGATAGAAGGAGAGATCATTGAGTGATTTTTGGATTTACAAAGAAGCTCAGAGCCTGTGAAAGATACAGACTCGGGTGGAGAAAAGTCAGAAGTGCAGGACTCAAGTGTAGAGAAAGTGTCCTCACTAAGATCATGTGTGAAATCAAACAGAGATGTGGTAATGTCATCGAGATCAGTAAAGCAAAGTTCCTCGGCTCTACAACTATCGGGAGCGATCTCATGGACAGAGCACACATCTAAAATATGAGCAGAGGGTTCTGATGGCTGACTTCCGACTTTGTAGATATTTAGTTCAATGGTCATATTTCCAAATGATAAGTTCATTGAACCATTTCTACAGTTTATAACAGCGTTGGAAGTGGCAAGGAAAGGACGACCCAGAATCACCGGAATTTAGCCCCGGGGGTTTGCTACAGGATGTGTGTCGAGCACAATGAAGTCTACAGGGAAAACAAATTCCCCGACCTTTATCAATACATCCTCTAATTCATCCCTTGGTTTGGTGATAGATCGGTCTGCCATCTGGAGAGTGCAGTGAGCAGGTTTCAGCTCTCCAATCCTTAATTGCTCATAGACAGAATAAGGGAGCAGGTTAACACTTGCGCCAAGTTCTAAAAGAGCACGATTTATGTTTTTACCCCCAATCGAAATCGATATTGTAGGACATCCTGGGTCCTTTCGTTTCTTTGGTAGTTGGGGTATAAAAGCAGTGCTAATATTATTAGACATGAAGACCTTCTTCGGCACTTGAGTCTTCCTCTTCCTAGTGCATAAGTCCTTAAGAATTTTCGCATAAGCGGGGACTTGTTGAATCGCATCTAGGAGAGGGATATTGATGTTAACCTGTTTGAACATTTCTAAAATTTTCTCCATATGAGGACTCGTTCTATTAGCCCTTAACCGGTTCGGGTAAGGAGCTTTCGCAATAAGCGCAGGGTCCATCACAGGAGAAGGAAGAGGGGGTAGACGTGGTCCCAAAAGAGGTGTGGGGACCGTCTGTGGAGAACTATAAGGGTTGGGAGAAGGTGTCGAGCCTAGTGGGAAAAGGAGAATAGGCTCGCGAGCAAGTGGTGTGGTAGAAGAAGAAGGATCAGAAGGAGAAGTGTGTGTGTGTGTGGAAAGGTCTCAGCCGGGGTGTTGATATGATTTTCAGTATCATCAATACCTTCCCCGATATAATTGTTCAGCACTCTTCCCGATCTCAACGTTGTGATGGCATTTACATTGTAATGCCCAGGATTCTGTAGGGGTTGAGAGGGAAGTTTCCCTTTTTCTCTCGCACTCATTTTGGCTTTTAGGCGTGCGATTTCAGCTTCCATCGATTTGATACTCTCAGCTTGGGACGCTGAGTTTTTCTTTATCTCACTGACGGAAGATCTAACCTCAGTCGAAACCTCTATGAAATTTGACAAAAGTGATTTCATGGTTTGAGTGAATTGAGAGAACTCGTCAGAACAGGACTGCATAGGATTAGACCGTGCAGGAGTGTTGCCCTGGTTTTGGAAATTTTGTGACTGATAGGGGTGCTGAGTGAGTTGAAGGGGTTGCTGTTGTGGTGGAGGAAGAACCCTTTGAAATTGATTTGTGTTGGGAACCGTGTTTTGAGATTGGTTTTGGTTCCAAGCAAAATTCGGGTGATTCCTCCAACCCTGATTGTAAGTGGAAGAATATGGATCGTTTCTAGGTCTTTGAAATGCGGCATTAGAATGCTCATGACCTTGAAACGCAGAGTTTAATGGACATTCTTCCGTTAAATGAGACGGATCAGAACAGCACCCACAAACAGTTTTGGGGAGTGACACTGGGTTTAGGGAGGCTGCTGCAAATTTGTGTTCCATAGCGTCGAGCTTCCTTTGCATTGCTGCCATTTCAGCTCGAACACCTATGGACACATCTATTTGGTGTACGCCACCCCTATTCAATGGTTGGGTTCCACTTTCCCACTGTAGTGATTTTTCAGCGAACTCTTCTAAATACTTCCAAGCTTCCCCATCATCTTTGGTCATAAAAGTACCTTGACACATGTTTTCAAGGCTCTGTTTAGTGCTTGGGTTAATGCCCTCATAAATAATTCGGCACAATTCCCATCTCGGGATGCCGTGATGAGGACACTGAACCAATAGATCCATGAAACGTTCAAAGCATTTTGAAAATGGTTCAGCAGGGAGCTGGGCAAATTGATTCAGTTCGCTACGGATTCGAGCTGTCTTTTGTATTGGGTAAAATTTCTTAAGGAATGCAGCGACGAATTCTTCCCAATTCGTAATAGAGTGTGCGGTAGTGTTATATAGCCACTTCTCGGCTATATCGCACAAAGTAAATGGAAGAAGTCGTAGACGCATAGCATCTACTGAAAGTTGTGACGTACCCATCATTGCGCATACGTTTTCAAATTTGGTAATGAAAATGTAAGCGTCCTCAGTCTCGAGTCCGTGGAATTTGGATAAAAGATTGATATACTAGGGCTTAATTTCAAAGTTATCCCCATTGGCTGGTGGTGTGGATAAGCAGGTCGAAAGAGGACCTCGAATAGGGTAGCACCTCTCCTGGAGAGAGATGCGGGGTGGATTCTGCGCACCAACGGACAGCGGCAGATTAGGGTTAAAGAAGTTTGATGGATTCGGATCCATCGGTGTAGGTGTGGTAGTGGGTAAAGAAAAGGTAAATGGAGAAATATCGACTTCGGAGTCGATAAAGGGTACGCGGACTAAACGGGCACTAGAATCCCGTGTCCAGCCTATCTTGCACTAAAATGGGTTAGTACAAGTGGCAGCGTTGACTTATAATTAGGGGTATGAATGAATGCGGTGCTTGCTTTGAAAAAGGGACGGATTTTTGAAAAAAAAAATGATGCGACAAAACAAATGCAGCACACAAACCCTAAAATCTAATGGTCACCTAGGTCCGGCTCTAGACCGCTCCTAACTGCCAAAAGACAGGACGCAGGATAGAATCCTCCACTGCCTCTTTGTCCCCCTGTGGCCGGATAAGTGCCAGGTAAGTGGGAAGGTACTCCACTACGTAAGTAGTGGGCCTAATTAAAAACCACTAGCCTTAGACACACTCTCCTTAGGCACCACAAGAAAACGCGGATAAGCAATGAATTACCCACGGCCTTCTCTTGTCCTAATTGAGAGCGACAGTCCTTAGAGTCTTCTCTAGATTTCTTTTAGTTAATGTGGGTCAATGCGGATGCAAGTTTTGTGGTTTTCGGGGCCTAGGAAGGGTAATGAAATCCCCACCTAATTTGGATTTGGCCGTGCCCCTTAATTTCCGTATTTAGAATGCAAACAACCAAGAAATCAAAATCACGCACAAATTTAATTTTGCTTTTACGGCGCTGCGATTATTTGCAAAGAATCCTGTAGAAAATTATTAATTGGAGCTAAAAAGAGGAGAGAGAAGGAGGTAAGAAACTTACAGAGAAAAAATTGCACAGAGATCCCTCAAATGGGCCGCGTTTCCGCCGTGTTTGGGCACTCCCACCGCGCTTCCGCGGTCGAGGTGTTGGATCACTGAACAAAACTTCTTCAGGGAGCTTCTGTGGACTCCCTCAGCTCTCTGGTATATCCCAAAAATTTTCTTCAATTTCCAAACAGCTCCAGATTTCCTTGCAATGAACAACAGCAAATCGTTTAGGGTTTGCACGAATTTTGATCTCAAAAACAACAATGGAATAATTCTTTCAATTCAAACTATAATATGAAACGAATTAGCGCGCGATCCCCGGCAACGGCGCCATTTTGATTTAGTGTATTTCTCGGATGTGTTTGTAAAAAGCAAGTATCGAATCAATTGTTTCCCGATAACGGTTTCATTTGATCGATAATAGTATCTTGTATCGGTATTTAGAAAATTGTATAAAGAACTCACTATCAAAGAATTATATTTGACCGCAATCAACTACGGTGTCAGTTGTAGATCGTAAGCGAGTGCGGATCGTCCACAGGGATTGTGCGATTCGTTTTCATGTTTAATTTGTTTGAATCGAAAAGTTAATCGAAAAGAAAAGAAAACATGATTCAAGAATTTATTGATTGATTCAGGTGTCACGATGTTTAATCAAGAATCAAAAACTGATAAACAAATCAAGAATCGGTGTTTCGATGATATTTCCAACCAAAATGTCAAGAATCTAAATCAGGCTCGTAGGAATCGATCGGATCTATAGACGTGATGTAATTTCAAGATTTCGTATTCTTGTCCTTCGAAGGATTGATACTAGATTGATGATGATCGACGAGAGTTAGGGCTTTCTTGATGAAACTAGGGTTTCATCTTTTAAACCCTTGTTCTTTCGTTGATATCATTTGCATTCTAGCCGCTAACAATTTCAAGAAACGATCGTAATTCCCCAATCTCGAGCGATATCACTCAAGAAAGCATCGCAACGAATTGGGTCGTCGATTCTTGAACTTGCTAGGGTTTACAAAACTCGTAGGACTCAAGAATCGATTTAATATATATTACATCATCATTCTATTGATCGTCTCGACTCCTCGACGAGCGGAGTATTACTCAAACATCATCACACAGAAAGTATTCAAGAATTGAAAAGATATCATGATGCAAGAATTTAAAGAAAACAAGATAAAAGAATATCACCTTTTATTTATATCAACAATTTGATTATAGTCGCTTAAGAACTACAAGAGGAAGAACTAAATTGTTGAATTGGCGTCGCTCGGCTCCTTGAGTCGCGGATCTGCACGGACCACTTGCTCTGTTGAAGATCGGCTCGGCTCATAAAAGGTTGCAAGGCTTCTTGCTTGATGGGTACTCGGGATCTTGGCTTTTGATTGGAATTTAGGGTTAGGGTTTCACACAAGTCCTCTCACTAGACTTGTGGAAGAAGAAGATGAAGAAAGAGATAGAATGGCTCTCAAATGAACTAATGGATTGATTTTTCCAAGATTTTCCTCCCCCTTTTACAAGTGAGCTTAGGGGCTTATTTATAGAACACCCAAACCCTAAGCCTTTGAGTTCCCTCCAAAAGTTTGTTGAAAGACTTCTAGAAGTAGTTTGTTAGGCTTAGCTTAGGGTTTAAGCTACGGTTTAGGAAGAAGTTTCTAGAATGATAGGCTAGTTTAGTGTTGATCCCAAAGCTTGCTGATCTGGCAGAAGTATCTGGAGTCTTCTGGAATTTAAGGTACATTTCTGAACAGTAGGAGCTGATCTAAGAGTTGTGCACCAAAAATGAAGTGACGATCTGTCAAGGCCGCCGCGGGACAGCGGCCTAAGCCGGCTTGCGCCGCGGTTCCGCGGCCAAGTGGTGGCTTGATGGCTTGGTTCTTCTGGTGTGGTCTTTTGATGCTATTTTGGGCTTTATCTGATGTGTTGATTTGTATTTGTCCTTTTGGATTAATACCAGAACTGAAATCATTGAGTTGGCGTAACGTTTTAGCTGTACCCTGTACATTTTGACCTTTCAGCTGGATTTTCCTGCACATATCTCAAAACAAGTGTTGCGCAAATGCAGGGATGATGCGATGCCATGAAATGTGGTCAATTTCCTTTATAGTGTCGGTTTTAGAGTCTAATACATGCAATCTGATATTTTGCAACAGTTTTGCTAATATGTGAAATATGAATGCCGAACACTTCTATATGAATGCAAATGATGAGGAAATTGCCGTGTTAAAAATACAATATTTTCGACTAATCAATATACAAGCTAGTATGATACAATAATGACCCCTAGGGCATATACGCTAACACGATGAAAGGCTATAAATATATATATAATTTATATTAAACGTTGCTTATGTTTTGCACCTGCACTAGTCCAGCTCCCGCTCTACCGTTAGTTAAGTAACCCAACGGTGAATGACGGGGCCCAGTGGCGAATGCAGATGGCATAAACGTACGTTTTATTTTTGTTTCTTTTCTGTGATGTTTAGGAAACGTAAATGACGGGAAAACATTAATGTGATTAATATTAAGAAAAAGAAACCTAAAAATGTTGTAGAATCAAAATTTTTCAAAAAGGGTAACTTTAGTTTTTACTTTGCATAGTGGTATTCCTTGATGAATATCCAGCGCCTCATTCGATGAGGAAAGGGCCGAGATCCCTTCACCGGGAGTGACCCTTTTAGCGAAACTAGCAAATGTTAGAAAGAACTCAATTTGTTTTGATAGTTGATCTAATTTTTGCTCTGCATCGTGGTATTCTTTGATGAATATTCAACACTTCATTCGATAAGGAAAGAGCCAAGATCCCTTCACCGGGAGTGACCTCTTTACCAAAACTAGAAATATACTACAAAATTATTTGATTTTTTAAATCGGAGCTTAAACCACTCCTTTTCACTCGATTCAACAACGATATCAAGTTCAAAACGTTAAAAGTTTTCATCAAAACCATCCGTAGCCCTCCGCCTTTTTAGGAAGTAGAGTATTTAGTATTCGTGCCACGTTTGTTGACCATAGTTAAGGCGTGGTGTACGGTAGCTAAGTGATATTTTCTTACAAAGCATATGATGCGATCGATTAGGACATTCGTATGAATTTGTTGACCATAGTTGAGGGTCATATGGGTGGGTCTAAATCAATCACGAAATGGCGGGTAGAACTTGACTACTGCTTATGATTTGTTGACCATAGTTAAGGTCATAAGACACTAGGTGTAAAAACCATAACGGGAATTTCAAGAGTTGAAATTTGCAATGAGATTGCATACCTTCTATTTGATAGTTGGATCCCGATCCCACTGTGAGTAAAAATTACTCCCAGGAGAGTTTAATTAGCTAATCCACTAGATGTCTAGAAATGTGTCAACGGGGTTAAGCCTCTAGGGAAACGAGGTTTATTTTAATTAGGTCCGTGTGAAAGCACGGGGAACCTCTCTCGGAGTACCGACACTGGCCTGGCTGAACAATTAGCGAACTTGTAAATTGCAATTAATCCTGGCTAATTTTCTTTTTAAGTTTTGAAGGAAAATTTGATAAAAACCAGTGGAAGACATCGATTAGATAAGATTAATAACCAATCTAATCATGCAAGAGCAATCGCCGAGTGTCTTCTTTTCTCTCTCTCCTAATGGCAGATACCCATGACGGGACTTAAGCTTCTATTAGATAAAAATAAACTCATGGGATCGAATTATAAAGAATGGCTGAGAAATGTAAATATTGCCCTAACCTATGATAAGGTCGCATACGTCCTAACTACTCCAGCCCCTCCTATCCCAGCCCCTGATTCTTCAGTTGCGGATAAGGAAATCCGCAAACCAGTATGAGAAGATGGATGTTCAATCCATATTCTCCATACAAAGGAGTTGTATGGAGAGCAATCTCGTGCTCTCCGTTATGAGGCATCTAGAAAGTTGTTTCAGATGAGGGTGGCTGCTGGCATGTCTATAAGTGATCATGTATTGAAGATGATAGGTCTTATTGAATAACTAGAAGACCTGGGATGGACAATGGAGAACGAACAATATGTTGATATTATTCTACAGTCTCTCTCCCCTGCCTATGCTCAGTTCATAGTAAACTTCAACTTGCACAATCTGGAGAAGTCACTTCCGGAACTTCTCAATATGTTGAGGAGTGCAGAGAGCACGCTAAAAGTAGTGAAAACTCCTGCTCTAGTTGCTGGGCCATCTTCCTCTTCCGTCCCGAAAGCTAAGGCTAAGGGAAAGAAGAAGAAGAATCCTATCAAACCGAGAGGAGGAGTGAAAAAAGCACCGGGGAAAGACAACACAGGGGCTGCTGCATCGGGAAAAGGGGAATGCTTCTACTGCCACAAGATTGGGCACTGGAAGAGAAATTGCGTTGGATACCTCGCCGATCTTAAGAAGAAGAAGCATGGTGATGCTTCCGCTTCAGGGGCTGAGAAATAGCAAGGTTTTGAAGAAAGGTGATCACACTCTACGAGTTGGAAATGGTTCCTCTGTATATGATGTATCAGTGGGAGAGTATCACCTTGGTTTGCCTTCGGGATTGTAGGGTGTTTTTTGTCACCCCATTGAGATGGGAATACACGCGCTTGTCAGGCGTACTACAGATTCCCCATGCCTAGGATAAGCGGGGGTTTATTGATTGTGGGTATCCGAATCTCCGGCGGTCGCGGACTAAGTTGTCGTTAATTACCCCTCGCCTTTGGAGCAAGGAAACCTTCGATTGACGGGTCAAACTGATCATGCGAACTCAATGTGCCGTGTGCGTGTGTTGTGTTTTGAAAAAAATTCCTATTAGGGGACCTGTTTTGAGTGTAGAGTTTATGAAAAATGAGGGGTGAGGGGAGTCTTAAAGATGCATGCATGGCTTGTGGGCGCTGGGCGCCATGGGTCACGTGCCTGGCGCGTGGGCGCTGGGCGCCATGGGTCACGTGCCTGGCGCGTGGGCGCCCGCGTGTCACGTGCCTGGCGCGCGGACGCTTGGCGCCCGCGGGTCACGTGCGCGGCATGCGTGGGTGCTGGGCGTCCGTGGGTCACGTATGCGGCACGCGACCGCTGGGCGCCACCGGGTCACGTGCACGGCACGCGACCGCTGGAAACACCAACGTAAAAGGGGCTTAGCCACTAGGTTAGGAGTTGAAGTCCCAAGGGATTTTTAGTGGAGTTAAACTCCAAAAGATTTTCCTAAATGATCTGGAATAGGAGTTAAACCCCTTTGAGGATTTGGGTCTTGGAGTTGAACTCCCCAAAGATCTTCAAAAGTGATCAAAGGGGACCCCTCTCTTCTCTCTTTAGCCCTGGAGCATCTTTTGACCCTTGGATCTGTCCAAAGTTGGATTTTTGGAGATGGATCTCCTTCTTCCTCCTCTTGATGGACTGGATCTTGGAGAAAAGGGGGTGAGACTTAAAAGTCTCCCATTTTCGAGATGTGATTTAAGATCCGAGCCCCCCTTCAAGGGTTATGTGGGGAAAAACTATTTCTTTTTTGGAAAAAGGGAAGAGTTCAACTCTTGATTTAATTTAAAAAGGGGAAGGTTTTATAACCTTGAGAAAGGAGAAGGAGGCACAAAACCTTAGAATTTTTGAGAATGGAAAGAGTTGTTGTAGATATTTTCATCATGTTTGCCTTTATAGGCTACACACTTTACATACAGCCCCTCGGGCTTTGCCAAATGGCGCTTGTGCCACCCCATGCCTTATATGCTTGTTTCTTTTTGCACATAAACCATGGGTTTTACAAAATTTCGTCTTTCTGCCCATTTACATACATTTATTTCTAAAAAAAATAATTACCTTAAAACTAATTTATGGCTTCATTCCTTTTGTCATGGGGCCAGTCCCTTCCATGCTCGGTTCTGACCTGGGCATGGGCCCATTTGGCTTGGGGTTGACTTTGATTTTGACTTGGTCAACCAGGGTATAAATATTGACCCCAGAAAATTTCCCCCCATCAATAAACGCACACCACATATATAGGTTGTGTGCATGAAATTGATGGATCTTCTTTTGCGTAGAGGTTGATTTGATTTGGTTCCCGTTTTGACGACGTGGAGGTCGATGCTACCCTTTTTGCGACGTGGACGGTCGGTGCTGCCATTTTTGTGACGTGGATGGTTGGTTCTGCCAGTTTTACGATGTGGACGGTCGGTTTGCCACTTTAGCGACGTGGACGGTCGGTGCTTCCATTTTAGCGACTTGGACGGTCGGTTCTGCCCTTTTTGCGACTTGGACGGTCGGTGCTGCCCATTTTACGACTTGGACGGTCGCTGCTGCCCTTTTTTCGATATGGACGGTCGATGTTGCCCTTTTTGCGACTTGGACCGTCGGTGCTGCCCTTTTAGCGACGTGGACGGTCGGTGCTGCCTTTTTGCGATTTGGACGGTCGATGACTTGATTTGACTTGCTCCGCTTCTTGCGGTGTCGGCTTTGGATTTGACTTACTCCGCTTTATGCGGTGTCGAGGTTGAAGTTGACTTGATCCGCTTTCTGTGGTGTTGGGATTCGACTTGTTTCCGAGGTGGAGTTTGATTCCGCCAGCGGGTCGTTGTTGTCCTACTGACTTGATGTGATTTAGGTTGACATTAGCACCGCTACACCAGAATATGGTACCAGGAGCGAATCATCATTTGCCATGAAGGAATTTCCCTTGTTCCTAGTTTAACGACTTAGGGGTCGTTTGTTCCCAGTTTAACGACTTAGAGGTCATCTGTTCCTAATTTAACAACGTAGGGGTCTATTGGGTCGAAAGTTTGGAATTTTGGGATTGGGGTTAGCATCAGCGTTGCTAACACTGAAGCATAGGTGCCAGGAGTAATTCATCATTTGCCTTTACCTGCTGGGGGAACGATGGCTTAGGAGACAGGTTTAGGTCCCTATCACCTAAGGCTTTTTCAATTTTATGAGCTGTAAGGGTCCAATAAAAGCATTTTCTCCCTACGAGTCGAAAGGATCCCGTAGGTGTATTTTCTCCTTAGGAGTCGTGAGGACCCCAAGTGTGTTTTTCCTTAGTGTGTCGTAAGGATCCCACGAAGGTGTTTTCATATGAGTCGACAGGATCTCGTAAGTTTTGTTCTCCCCATGTATCGTGAGGACACATGAGTGGGTCTTCCCAAATGGAGCATAATTCCGATGGCGGAGACCGACCGTGAGGCTTGTGATTGCCGTGGGGCCCGGGTGTGATAAGAATTATTTGATCCCGTGGATTGTATACGGTAGTCAATTTGGGGACTGGCCATAGTGCTGGGAGAATTTGGGTGATTTGGATTTTGGTTGGCGTCTTCATCACTGCACTGGAATATGGTACCAGGAGCGACTCATCATTCACTGTTTGGGAAGACTTAGGATTTAGGTTTTGGGTCGGCATCAGCACCGCTAACACTGAAGCGTAACGCCAGGAGTGACTCATCATTTGCAATTTCCCGTTGGGGAGCGATGGCTTAGGAGCAGGTTCAGATCTACGACTTTTCAATTTTATGAGCCGTAAGGGTCTCATAAAATCATTTTCTCCCTACGAGTCGAGAGGATCTCGCAGGTGTATGTTCTCCTTAGGAATCGTGAGGATTCCTAAGTGTGTTGCTCCTTTGTGAGTCGTAAGGATCTCTGTTCATCTAAAAAACTGCATTTTAATACCATTCATTCATTATCTATTTTTTGTATATATCGGTACTATTACCCAGTGTCTGCTCAGTAAAATACAGATTACAGGTATCCATGACAAAATACTGGAAATACACTTAAAATAACGGATATAACGTTTGTGAGCTGACACTGCAACCGGAACTGCAAACCGATCGATACCCAAAGAGTTCTTTAGCAAATAAATGTATGCACACAATTTTGGTCCAAACAAGTTCTTTAGCAAACAAGTGAGGTGATGTGTGTTAAATGCTAAAAAGGTGTGATGTGATATAGAGCATCATGTTTCCCTCAAATTTACCGAGTACAGACCGGGTTCATATAAAGAAATCAAGCAATACCAGTAGGTTTGTGGAGAGAACACTAAAGCACCACACTAACACGAGCCCATTATCTCAGACTTGACCCGGCGACTTCACATCAAGACCCGGCGCCGCCGGTTTTTCCATGGCCATTTCTCCCCAATTTTCTGCTGTCTTTCCCTTGTTGTTACATCAACTTAATTGTATTGTTTGTTTAATCTTATTTTGTGCCTATAAAAGGCATATCAATGAGCAAGGGAAAGGGGTCCAAGACTTCATACATTATGAAAGACTTCATACTCTTTTTTGTTCTCTTTTTTGTTCTTTTACATAACTTAGTTTCCCTTCAGCTCTTTGCCTTCTCTTGATCTTGCAACCTCCTCATTGAGCTTGCAAGTTTAAGTTTTGGTTATTGAACTCAAGGTTTATATCACTTGGACATAATAAAGCTTTCATTTTGCACTTTGGGTTCTTAGTATTTCTATCTCTTTACTTACTTGCAATTTTATTCATGCTATTTACTTACTTGCTCTTTTAATTTCATGCCATTTACTTACTTGTAATGTTGCTCCTTTCTTTCTTTTATCTTTTCAATTGCTCTCTCATTTTGTGGTTTTGATGGTTTGTGAATATTGATGTTGTTGTTAGGAAAAAAATTGGTTGTGTAAGTTAAGGTTTTCGTTTCTCATTTCCTTTTCCCGTTATTTTCCAATTGAACACCGTCCAAACCTTACGCAAGCGCTCTATTAGACACCCTACCCTACCAAGGTATCGGTGATCCCTAACCGCGACTGGTTGCGTTCGGTTTGGCTGGAGGCGAAAGCAAGAGACAAGAACGGATGGACAAGGGTCAATAAAACGGATTTCACTAATACCGTGCTTAAGCACCCTAATCCACGTTGTTGCCGATTGCTCTAGCTTCAATAGTCAAGTTCGGCACAAAGGATTGAGTACGGAAATCCATAACTTACACTATCCTATCTAATCCTAACAAACGTATACTTTGCATATATACACTTAGGTTATATATGAACAATTCCGCCACACGCATTAATACGTGATAATAAGAACGTGAAACACACCGTCTCCCTGCGGACGACCCGTACTCATCGCGGCTAGCTACACGCGACGCCGTCCAGATTGCGGTTAAACTTTAGAACTTTAAAAATATGACACGCCAAAAGCGTGTAATCAATCTCACGCAGGGATTTTCTCCTCACAAGGTCGAGAGGACTTTGCAAGTATATTTTATCTCTTTTCACGAGTTTGCGCCCTTTTGGGTTTTCAAAAACTCGCCGGCAGTCCTACTGTTTTTACTCACGGAGCTCTTTCGGGTTTTCATCCGTGCCCGTTTTGCTTGTGGACATACCGTTTTTTTGTTTTTTTCATCGCCGGTGGGACTTTAAAAGTAGTCTCCCCGGTAAGACTAGGAGAGAAAGGGTCATTTACGTCCATGAATTGTATACGGTTTTACAGGATGTATGATCCAATCCATAGGGCCGGTGTGCTCAATTCGTCTGCGACTTGGAGCATTCACGCATAGTATTTCTTGAGATATCAGCCATTGATGGGTGGCATGGGCCTTTCTCCCTCGGCACTTATTAGTTGGTAGGATCCTCCGTCGAACACCTTCTCGATGACGTATGGTCCTTCCCAGTTTGGCTTGAATTTCCATTTGGCATGTCGATTGGGGATGATCGGCCTTTTGTGGACCAACACCAATTCGCCTTTCTTGAAAGTGCGGAGACGGATCATCTTGTTATAGGCCCGTGACATTTGGGCTCGGTATAGCTCCAGATTTTGCTACACCGCGAGCCTCTTTTCTTTGAGGGCGTCAAGCTTTTCGAGCCGAAGAAGCATGTTTTCCACTTCCGTCAACTCTTGCTGGATGGCCATTCTTAAGCTTGGAACTTTGATTTTGAGGGGGAGGATCGCCTCCACTCCGAAGAGTAATGAGTATGGAGTGGACTGAGTTGAAGTGCTGTGCGTGGTACGATATGCCCACAACGCCTCATGGAGCTTCAGATCCCAGTCTCGTTTATTGGTCGAGGCATTTTTCCTCAGGAGCTTGCATAGAGTTTTATTGAAGGCTTCGGGTAGCCCATTGGCTCTTGGATTATAGATGGAGGAATATCTCCAGTCTATCTTGTTTTGAGTAGCGAATCTTGAGACTTTGAAGCTCTTGAAAGAAAGCCCGTTGTCAGATATGATTCTTCTTGGTGTACTGAAGCGGTATAGGATATTATGCCGGAAGGATGTTAGAATATTTTCTGTCTTGATTTTTTTAACGGGACAGCTTCAGCCTATTTGGAGAAGTAATCAGTTGCGGCCAATATGAACCGGTGGCCTTTGGATGACGGAGGGTCGACTGGGCCAACTATGTTGGTGCCCCAAACTTCGAAGGGCCATGACGCCACCGTAGGATGCAACGGATTGGGATGCTTGTAAATGAAGTCACCGTGAATTTGGCAGAGATGGCACTTTTTTGCATGCTCTTCACAATCCATTATCATGGTAGGCCAGTAATATCCAAGATGTTTGATTTGAAGCCGCATTTTGGGGCCGGATTGGTGAGCTCCGCAGACGCCTGAATGAACTTTTCTCATGACTTTTTGGGCTTCGGCCGATGACAGACATCTGAGCCAGAGTTGGTCATAAGATCTGCGATATAGCGTAATATTTACAAACACGTATCGGAAAGCTCTCTTCTCCAGCTGAACCTTCGTAAATTTTTCTTCAGGCAGCTTGTCATATTGGAGGTACTCTGTGAAGGGCTCTCTCTAATCGGGCTCCTCTTGAATGATCAGAACTTCTTCGACATGTCTGCTCTTTTGTTACGCGCTTTCCTCTTCTCGTAAAGAGACCGGGGTAGAATTTGCCGGCTTCTGACTGTGATCAGAATTTCGTCCATGTCAGGATCGGCCAGTTTCTTGGCTAAGCGAGCAAGTACGTCAGCTTTTCCATTCAACGCCCTAGAAACTCTCATTAGTTCAATGTGGGTGAACTGGTTCATGAGTTCCACCACCCGGCTTTTGTACCGAGCTAACTCAGGTTTGCATATCTTATAGTCGCCGCTTACTTGGTTGATGACAAGCTAGGAATCACCGTAGACTTGTAGCCGTAGGATTTCCATTTCTCTGGCAAGCTCCACACCAGCCATCAGAGCTTCGTACTTAGACTCATTTTTTGTGCGAGGCTCGGTGAGGGCGAAAGAACGTCGTAGGGCTCCCCCCGATGGCGTGACGAACACCAATCCTATCCCTGCTTTTATCTGCGGGATGTTTGATTTGCTAGAGCTCCTTATTGATGACGCCCCATCGAAGTAGAGATCCCAACATGGCTCGTCATTCTCGAGGTGCAGCACCTGTTCGTCGGGTAACTCGTAATTGAGCGGTGACCCTTCTGGTATGGGATGAGCAGCGAGAAAGTCCGCAAGAGCTTGCTCTTTTACTGCTTTCTGAGGAGTATAAATTATGTCAAACTCAAGTAGCATGACAGCCCATCATTCCTGTAGGGTTCCTAGGCACACTCATGAGGTTCTACAAGGCATCAACCATGCCAAAATCAAATTTTTATGTGCCGAACAACCCTATGCAAGATCGTATACTAGAGGTAAGGAGAAACTAAAAGCAAGCAAATTACTTTGCTACTAAGTGAAAGGGATAACAACATTTGTAGATCCGGTCCTTCACTTCTAAAGCTCCGTGTTGACGTCCCTTCATAGGGATCATCGGGATCCCGGACCCTAGCGTTGGTTTCTTCGGAGAAATGAGCGGGCTAGGTCGTTGACTTCGAGGCCGAAGATGATCTACGTCGGGGAGACTCAAACTCAAGCTATTCCTTCACTTGGTCAAGAACTTTGTGAAGAGAACACCCTATACTACATGGAAAGTAGTAGAGGATGAAGAAATAGGAAGTGGGCTCACTTTAGAAATGTTTTTCTCACACTTTTTCTCATGGCACCATTGGAGCTAGCAAGCTTTTGATGGAGCTTGATGAAGAAGAAGAAGAAGAAAGAATAATGAATAATAATATGAATCCAAATGAAAACTTATCCTTTTAATTATGGCACCATGGTTGAGTTAAGCCCTCATGCTTAACTCATGTAGAGAATTAACCAAAGTATTAGGTTAAGGGTTGGGTTAACTAATATCCTAAGGAAATGACAAAAGAGTTGACTTTGTCAATGTTTCTTCAAGCTTCATGAAGCTTGATAACTTTGACCAAAGTCTCATCTATTTTTTATTTGATAGGAAATTAGTAAACCCTAATTTAACCTTGATTTGGTTTAAGTCTCATACACACATCTTGTATGTATCATCAAACATGATACAAACATGTACACTTGCATATATCACATATAAACAATGTGCACAATCTAGTGAGAAAATCAATCCTAAGTGAACCGATACTAGTTAATGTAAAGTAATATATCAAATATATAATTATACATTAAATCTTTAAATCAACACTTGATTTAACGACCCGGTCATAACCGACTAATATCAAGTATAACAACTTATCGAATCAACACTTGATCTGATAACCCGGCTATGTCGCATACAACCGATCAATGTCACGAATCGCAAGAATAAAATACGGTATCTCATATTGTATTAATCTTGGTCCTGCACATATCATATATGTGCTCCTACTCTGTTTCGCTTGATCCAGGAAACCCCTGTGTAGAACTCTAAAGACTCGTCAATACGCCGGTAGTAGGTGATGATCATATCAAACACCCACAAGCGCAAGCGGTCTGCTAAACGTAACGGCCACCCGGGTATTGAGCGAACAGAAGATCAACGAGCAAGCCTACTCACACTCCTGCGAATCCAATCAGTAACACTTACCGCACAGTCCGGTCTGTTCGTCTGATATGTCGCATATCTCGCCTAGGGGTGGTAAACGTCAGACCCCAACAGCTTGATAAGTCATGCCGATGTAAGGTCCATAACAAGCATGAAACTACTGATAACACTTAACAGTAAATCAGTGCAACCCTGGCCAGGGATTTCCAGTTATGGCCAGTCGAGCATAGCGCAACATCAACCCCCAATACCGGGAGAGACGAATCCCCTCCTACCGCTCATTGCCTCCATGTGAATCGGGACTGTACCCAAAAACCACCTGTTTGCATGACTCAGTAGAGCCGTGGTAGGGTGAAAATCAAAGCACAGTGGGAGACACATAAGACTCTATGACGATCTCGGGTCAACAGACTAAGCTGTACCAGTGTCACCAGAGAACTGCCATCTGAAGTGAGGTATAATACCATCTGAGAGTTCTCGGCGAGTCCGTTCAGTGTACCCAGTCACCACTGAGCACCCGCATACCATCTCTGATGTCAAACACCAATGGATATGGGATCATCCATCGCCCATCACATGGGTCGAGAAGATATACGCTAGTCTACTCTAGAATATCGATGCCCCGTCTCGATATTCCCATGACTAGGAACATTGAAGGATGTACTCATAGACTACCCAGGCCCCACTAGTATGATCTACATCATAGTCCTGGAAGTCGAGTACATGTCCTAAGGGCTTTATCAACATGCAATAGAGAGACAGCAAGTATACATGTTAAGATAAAGAGCAACCATATAGCGTACTATCATGTCGAGCAAGAAAGTCCTACCTATATATGTCCCGGCATCCACTACAATATACATCTCATGTACAGTAATGGCCTCTTGGGCATACATATAACTAATAATCTCCCACTTGCACTAGGGCCATCTGTAGCAGTGGTTGCAGTATCTCATACTCAACCATCCCATGAAAGTCTCTCTCTGGGAAAAGGCCTTTGTGAGTGGATCCGCCGTGTTGTCCTCTGAGTCTACTCTCCTAACCTCGATCACGCTGGAGATCAACTATCTCCATGATCAGGTGATGCTGCCTCACAATATGTCTGGGTCACTGATGGGACCGGGGTTCCTGGGTCAAAGCCACACTTCCATTATCACACAATGGTAGGAACCTAGTTCATCTCATGAACTAATATACACCCAAACTTCCTCTTTGGTAGTATCTTTGATAGCGATGTCACCACTTTTATCGTCTAGTTTGCCACGTTATCTAGCTTGGAACACTTCCAACATACCGTCCCTCCACTGAGGGTAAAGACAATGCCTGTGACTGACATTCAGTCGTGCTTATCAGCCTGGAACTTTTCCAGTGTTCTCTTAGGATCGATTGATACCATCTCACTATACCTAGTGAGAATCCTAACATCCATTTAGATCTATCTCATAGATCCAAATCCCAGGATTTAGGAAGTATCACTTTTATCCTATTTGGAGAATCCTTGTGATAAGAGGAGATTGACCGTGCGTAGCATAGGAAACTTTTTTCCTATCAAGAGTATGTTGTCCACGTACAATACGAGGATGACCACTTTACTCACTACTACCCTTTTGTATATACAAGGTTTATCTACCATTTTGATGAAGTCAAACTCTTTGACTACCACATCAAAACAGATGTTCTAACTCCGCGATGCCTGCTTTATTCTGTAAAGCAACTTGCACACGTTTCCGCTGCTCCCACTGTTTACGAAGCCTTCTGGCTGTGTACTTATAGACGTTCTTTTCTAAATCAATATTTAGAAAAGCAGTCATGACACCCAACCACCAGATATCGCGGTCATGGTATGCAGCAATGGCAAGTAGGATCCGGATGGACTTAAGCATAGCCACTGGAAAAAGTTTCATCATATCCACGCCTGGTCGATGACGAAAACCTTTAACAAGTCTAGCTTTGAAAGTCTCAACTTTTCCATCTACACCAAGTAATCTTCTCAAGATATACTTGCTCCTGATGGGAATTTAACCCTTTAGATATAGCATCCAAAGTCTATACTTTGTTGGTGTACATGGATTCCATCTCAGATCGCTAAGCATCCAGCCATTCTTACAGAGTCCCCACTCTTGATGGCCTGCTCGAAACTAGTTGGGTCATCATCTCATGATGCATTCCTTGCTCCCACTGTCATCGAGAAACCGAAGTATCTCTCAGGCGGATGAGAAACCCTGCTAGATCGGCGGAGAGGCTTGCTCCCCTCCGAAAGGCGGCGCACAGGACCGCAATGTCCTGACGCTGAGATTCGGGGCAGATGCTATTTGGTTTTATCCGTCCACCTCTCCGAAGATGCCAAGTTGATTTATGGCACCGTGTATCGAAGGTTTAGACGGATGCGGCCGATGTAGCAGACTTTGTCAGATTCCCCCTCGCTAGAGGGGTTTTTGATTGTGGGGACGCTCTTCCCTGCAGGCGCAAGCCCCTGCAGTTAATTACGCTACCGCTTCGCGGTAACAACTTTCTCCTTCTCCAGAATTTCACTTCGTGTCGTGGGTGTTTGTTTTGTTTATGGTTGCCCGTGGATTGTATACGGAGACTGAATAATACCGTCGCCCGTAGGACGTGGATTAGTCCAAATCCGTATTTACTTAGATTTGGGTTTGGTGTTTTTAGTTTAAGGATGCCTTAGTCGCGTTGCGGCTAAGATCGACTTAAACGTTCGTCAAGGATACGTTAGTCCTGTTTGAGACTAAGATCAACTTAACGGGATCGTTTAGATCCGACAAAAGAGCATTTGGGCTCTATTGTTCCAGTTTAGGGACATAGTGGTCCATTGCATGTATGATCGTCGGGACCCGTCACCTCTCTGACGACGTTGAAGAATTACAACGACAAATGTCAGAGGAGTTCAGAGATGTACCCTTGAGCCAAAGTTGATTGGGGGAATTTATAGTCCAATTTGGGACTAAAGTCTGTTTGAAGGTTTAAGGATGCGTTAGCCATATTTGAGGCTAAGATCAACTTAAACGGTTGTTAAGGATACGTTAGCCCAGTTTGGGACTAAGATCGACTTAACGGGATCGTTTAGATCCAGCAAAAGAGCATTTGGGCTCTATTGTGCCAGTTTAGGGACATGGTGGTCCAATACCAGTTTAAGGACATAGTGGTCCACCGTTAGTTTAAGGACGTTTCGGTCCGATATTAGTTTAGGGACGTTTCGGTCCGTCATTAGTTTAGGGACGTTTCGGTCCGATATTAGTTTAGGGACGTTTCGGTCCATCATTAGTTTAGGGACGTTTCGGTCCGATATTAGTTTAGGGACGTTTCGGTCCACGAGTTTAAGGACCCCGATGTTCATAGCGATGTGTGGTCGTTGGGACCCGTCACCTCTTTGACGTCGTTGAGCAATTACAACGATGAATGTCAAGGGAGTTCGGAGATGTACCCTCGAACCGGTTGTGAATTGATTCAGGAGAACCATTTTGCTCAATCAATTTGATTTAAGGACTTATGGCCATGATTGGGTTAAGTCCAATTTTTATTTATTTTGGGCTTTGCTCAAATAGAATATTAATTCAAATAGGGCTCTGCCCTTTTATTGCTTTGCAATTTGATTTGGGCCAGGCCCTTTAAAGAATGCATTGCATTTGTGCAGAGCATCAAGAATCTTTTAGATTCAAGAACAAAAGTGCAGAGCACTTTTGATCTAAATTTAGATCAAAGGAAAACAAGTTTCTCTCTTGTTTTTCCTTTTCTCAAAGAACCAAGGGTTCATAACAAGTGCAAGGCACTATTTTTATTTATTTACTTTTATTTTATTTATTTGTTCATTGAAGATTAATGATTTTTAAATCAATGATCTGTACTTCAGAGATTTTTCTCTTTTAAAAAGTTTTACCTTTTTTTTTTGTTCTTCCAAAGTTCTTCAAGAATTCTCTCTGTTTTCTTTCTGATGTTCATGATGATCAAATGAAGTCTGGGGTCCTTTTTATAGTGCTCATAAATTAGTTGAATTTGTTAAAAAGATCTTTTCTGAGTGATTTGGGGAATTTTCCCCACCGTTGGATCTTTGATCCAAAGGCCCCTGTTTTACAGAAGAAATCTTCTTGTTTAAACAAGAACAGAAAAATATCCTTAAATCTTCACTCGGTTGTTGCGCAACTCACCAACGCGTGACACGTGTCACGCAGTGAAGCGCTTGCGCAACTGCGCAGACACGTGTCGCGCAGTGAAGCGCTTGCGCAACTGCGCAGACACGCACTTGCGCAACAGCGCTTGCGCAACTGCGCAGACACGTGTCGCGCAGCCGTGTGCTTGCGCAGTTGTGCTTGCGCAACTGCGCAGACACGTGTCGCGCAGCCGTGCGCTTGCTCAGTTGTGCTTGCGCAACTGCGCAGTTGTGCTTGCGCAACTGCACAAACACGTGTCACGCTGCCGTGCGCTTGTGCAACTGCGCAGACACGTGTCGTGCAGCCGTGCGCTTGCGCAATTGTGCATGCGCAACTGCGCAGACATGTGTCGCGCAGCCGTGCGCTTGCGCAGTTGAACGTTGCTTATGTTTTTTTAAAGAGCCTTGCTCTGATTGGACGTTCCGCCTTGGGCGTTGTGCTGCCGTGTCAACTTCTGACACGTGGCGCGTTGCGCGCAGCGCATGGGAACTGAAGCGTTGCTTCAAAATTTGAATTTTCAAAATTTAAGCAGAGCCTTGCTCTGATTGGGGGAACAAATGCCCCCCCACCGTTGCGCTCACGTGGCGCGCACGTGAGTGCAGCGGTGGCAAGACCCCGACCGTTGGATCATTGAGGTCAAGTGAAGAGACGCAGGCGTCTATAAATAGGACCCTTGGTCCTTTAGAAAATTCTTTACCAGTTCAAGAATTTTGACTCAGAGCTTTGCTCTTGCTTAAGAATTTTCAGAGCCTTGCTCTTGATTTTTTTTTTTTTCAAGAACTCCAGAGTTCATAACTTAGGATCACCCTAGGTAAAAATTTAGATTAATTAAATTTAATTAACAGAGCCTTGCTCTTATAGATCTTTGATCTAAAGAAAACCCCTTTGGGGTTTCTTCAACAGAGCCTTGCTCTCCTAGATCTCTGATCTAAAGAAAACCCCTTTGGGGTTTCATCAATAGAGCCTTGCTCTCAAAGATTTAAAGAGATCTTGTTCCTGGGTTTTAACCCATGAACAGAGCCTTGCTCATAGATCAAATGTAGATCTCCACCCCCTCTTTTTATATATATATAAAAAAAAGAAATGGAGAACTCCTAAAAGTTTCCCTGGATCTTTAAGATCCCAAAATTTTCTTTTAATCCTTAGGGGTTATGGTTATCATTACTATTACAGAGCTAGGCTCTTTTTTAAGAAGTTTTATTCCTTTGAGACCAGAGTTTGACAAATGTCACTCTGTGACAGAGCTTTGCTCTAAAAGAGGAGGTTTTCTCCTTGTCTCTAGGGATTTCCCCCAATGAGGATATTCTCTTGGGGGTCTTTTTCATTGACTGACAGTCTCATCCAATGATGGGACTGTCTTATCAAATGATGCGCCGTCATCTTGATTTTGTGGGTCCCCCTTTGGTCCCCTACCCACTGCATTGTAGTGTGATGTAGGACTTTGAAATGTGAAGCATTGGAACGCTAACGATTATATTATTTTTTTTTTACAGGAAACATGTCCGAAGATTTGTCTTTCCCTTTCGTTCGCTCAGAAGGAGGGTTCCCACATTCGCCAGTGGACCGGGTGGTGTTCGCCTTGATTAAAGATCATGATCCTGAGTGCAAGAGACTTCACCTGTGGGGAAGGTGGTACAGCCAAATCATCCAAGGCCGTCGCAGCTTCAGCTCCGCTTCGCCCTCTGAGCCCATAGTTACGATCCCTTATGCGGACAAGCCCCCGGTGGAGTATGCCGTGGAGGTTAAAAATTGGAATGCCGACGACCTCCTTCAGCCTGCAATCGGTGCCATTCCGGTGCAGCCGCCGCCGGCTATAGATATCTTGGGGAGGCGAATCTGTCAGGGTGAAGCACGCCCTTGGGGACAGGCTTATAACATTGGATTGATCCCGCGGCCGCTTGCCGGATATTTGCAATGGGCCCGTTACATTTTGGCGACGAAGAGGGCTCTCCTGACGACGATTGGCTTATACTCAGCTGTCTACGTCTCGCTTTTCGAGTATCCCTCTCCTCCGACGTGGTGGATAAAGGCCTTCATCGAACAATGGAATATCCCCACCCATACCTTCCTGACAGCGGATAGGGAAGTCTCCATCTCTCTGGAGGAGTTTGCTGAGATTTCGGGTCTGCCAATGAGGGGAGAACACTACGAGGAGCTGCTTCCTCCTGACGAGTATGTCTTCGCCACCAAGCAGCTTGTATTTGACTTAACTCCGGAAAATGCCATTCAGCATCAGCACCCGAGCTTGGTGAAGGTGTTGGAGATTTATGAGGAACTCCATTTGGAATCGGGCGACCGGGGCGTCAGTTTCACGGATTTCATTGCTCGTTTTATCCGCCCGGAGTTCCTATCAGAGCAGGGCGAGAAGTTCGCTCAGCTTGCTGACCCCTTTGGTTTCGGCTTGGACCGCCGACCTTCATCGGAAAATGACCAGCGGGATTTTTATTTCCCCGGCACTGCCAGCTTCCCTTTCTCAGAGATCGCCGTTCCTGGCATGGACGAGGAGACTTTTTTGATAGGGTTCTTGGGTCTATGGCTATGCAGCTTCGCGCTTCCCATGCACCCACGCCTCATGCGGTCCTCTGTCTTTTACCCGGCGCATCGAATGGCTGCTGGTTTACAGTTATCAGTAGGGATCGCCGGGCTGGCTTACCTCTACAATGGACTTAGCGTAGCGGCGGATGCTAATGAGCCTGGGGTACAGCCTGCTAACTTCCCGATGCACTACTTCACTTCTTGGATGGAGCTGCATGTGCGAGGGGTGTTTGGTGCCCATAAGACTCCTCCGTTTTTTGAGAAATACAGACTCCCAAGAATCATGCGGTTGGTCAGGGCTTCAATTGTGGTTGCACCTCCGCGGGAGTCTAGGGGACTGCTCCTGCGTTCGCATCTAGTCGGAGCGAAGACTTCTTTTGTGGATAAGGTCATCACCATAGGCTCCGAGACCACTAAGTCAGTGGTGTCGCTGCGTGATGACTTTAAGGGCGGGGTTTCTGTACTGAAGGCTCGGGAAATCCTTCACCTTTACTCCATTCGGCCGGGCTACTTAGTATTTAGGCAGAATGAGACGGCTCTCTTTATGAGGTATAACCCACATCGATTTGCCCGACAATCGAGTTACAATCAAGGGATCCCGATGGAAGCTTTTCTGGAAACACCCGCGGCTAACCAAGGGGGGATAAGGAATGCTATGCATCATTTCACCCGGCTCAATACAGGCTCTTATTTTTTTATCAGTGAGCCTAGCTGTGCCCCTAAAATAATCCATCCGTATGTAGCTTGGTATGCGCATGCTATGGGCCCAATTATTTTAATGGAGAAACGCTTGCTGGTTGACCGTAGGGGTGCGCCTCCTGGTGGTGATCGCAAGGCTGCCTTGCAGCCAAGGATCCAGGTCACCCTCCCGATGAAAGATGCCGGAGCTGACCGACCACGCGTGTTGGACCCCCCGTGTGGATTGCCACTGCCTACTACGGTGGTTGCACCACCGGCGCCCCGTGCTCCCACAAAGACGGTTAAAGTGGTATCGCCAGAGTCTGGCGCAGGAGCGGATATCGGGACTCGCCGCCCTAAAGTGACTGCCAAGCGCAAAGCTGCTCCGGGTGGATCTAAAGCTGGCGGACAGAAGAAGAAGAAGTCCACCCTATCCCTCGACGCGATCCTCAGCTTAAAGCCTGCGGCTCCTCCCGCCGAGGTCATATGTGAATACGGCAGCAATGAGGGTTTCGTGGTAGATCCTGCGGACACCAATCTGGCTGCCGCCATTGCAGCTTCGGAGCGATCGGCGAGGCTTGAAGCGATGTTAAGCAAACTCGCTGAGTCCGGTAATCATCAGACGCTTTATTTGTCGTTTTATTGCACTTTGTATTGTTATATTTAACTAACATTTGCTCCATTTTCAACAGGTGTCTCTACTGAAGAGGCTATTGCTGCCTCCCTGAAAACCTTCCAGGAGGAGGAGGAGAAGCGTGCCCTAGCAGGCGCCGGTATGTTTCACCCCTTTTTCTTTTATAAGGAAAGTTTGTTATCTTTTTATGATGGTCAACCTAACCTTCTTTCGTTTCTTAGCAGGGGTTATATCAGTTGATGCGGGGATTCTTCCCGAACCTGTTACTGAAGTCCCGGCTTCGTCGAAGTTGCCGCAAGAGCCTCGGCTTGACAAAACGACGAGGGATGCCCTGAAAACCTTAGAGGCTTCCCTATTCACGGAGGAGGACACCTCAATTAGGGAAGCTCTAGTGGCATCCGTCTCAACGGCTCGGGAGGAGCGGAAGCGGTTGAGACGTGAAGCAAAGGCGCGTAGAGCTGCTTTGGCCGCGGGAGCGGGTCCCAGTACCATTCCTCGTGCTGACACTCCTTCTGGAGAGGCCCCTGTCGCCCTGTCTACTGCTTATAGGCAAGTGGCGCGCGCGGCCCGAAGTGCAAACAATAAATCCCCTTCAGGTAGCATCTCTTTCAGAACCTTGTTGTAAGAATTATTATAAAGCCATTGGCTCATATGCATTCCATCTTGCAGGACCAAGTCCGACTGAGGGGGAGGCGGAGACCGTCGGACCCCAGGAAACGGCGGAAGCGGCGCCTGCCGAACCTGAGCCGACGGTGGGCACCGTCGTCGGGGCCACGGTGCCTGAAACAGAAGTTGAAGGATCCGCCGCCGAGAAGGTCATTGATGCCGCGTCTGAAGTGGCGGCAGATGAGATGACTGTCAAGCCGAAGGCAGTAGAAGTCGAGGCGCTTGAGGCTGGAGACGTCACGGTGCCAATGGATGAGACAACCGTGACCGCAGAAACCGAGGGAGTATCGGGTGAGGCGGCCACGATTCCTGAGGAGGAGCGAACCGATCTTTCTCAAGAATCTGGTAATACTCCGATCATAGCCCTCCCCGCGTTTGGTTCCTTCCCGTCTCCCGGGCTCGCGAGCACAATAACGGTTCCCATCGAGTCGGGTGATGAGGCTACGGGCGGTGGTCTCATGTCGATGGATGAGGGGATTGCTTCAGTTTCTGCTGGTAGCTCGTCGGGTAAAAAGAAAATTTTATCACCAGTGTTCCCCCTTTTTTTATATATCTTGCGATCTCTTCTAACAAGCTTGTCTTTGCAGGTGCGGCCAGTGCCGATGCTCCTTTGCTCGAGGGGGCACCGTCGACTACTGCTCTGGTGGTGGTCACCTCCCCGCCTTCCCTTGTACCATCACGGATGTTGGAAGGTATGGATTCACGACTCATGCATTAATCTTTCAAAAATGTAGTTTTGTACTAACGTTATACCATTGTACTTTTGCAGGAGTGCTCTTCGATCATTTATATCAAGTGTTGCTCCCACACTTCTCTTTCCCATCCGAACTCGCTTCTCCCTCTGGTGGCGCTGGTGAGTATACCTTTACTATAATATCCTCACTTACCCCCCCTCTTTTTTTTTCTAGCAATGGGATAATTTCTGACTTTTCCTTTTCTTTATTGCAGTGCCACAAATCGAAGGAGGGGATGCAAGGCTTGCCGCGCCACCGGCCCTTCCGGCTTTACTGTCCGTTGCAGCTGGTATAGTAAATTTCCTTTTTTGGTAACCCTTAACATCTTCCGAACCATCGTTTAACCATGTTTTGTTTTGCAGCTATTGTTCCGGCTCCGGTCCCCTTTGAGGCTCGCGTCCTTTCACCGGCAGGCCCTTTCTTGAGACGTCCATCTTCCAAGGGTGCTGCAATGAGTTTGGGCATGCTGAGCGGGTATATTGAAGAGCTCAATATGGATGCTCTCCCTTCTGCCGTAGATTTTGCTGCGGAGGTTAACCCGATGTTGGCGGCGCTCGTAAATTTTCATAACGAAGGCGTCGTCGAATCTTGGGTTAACCACTGCAGGGGGATCGAGGCCTGTCTATATCGGCTGGAGTCGACACGCCCTTCTCCCAAAGTTTTAGCTCTGAGCACCCAACGCACAACTTGGCTCGAGCAAAGCACTTCGCACCTCCGCCACTTGGAACAAGAAGCAGCTTCAAGACTAAGGGAATGCCAAAAGACCTCGAACGAAACGGCCCATCTGCGCGCTGAGGTTGAGGCAAATGCTGCCCAAGTGAAGACTATCTTCGAGGGTCTCTTGGAGCGTATCTCCCATGGGCTAAACTTGAAGCGGAAGCTTGACGTAGTTGAGCGCAATACCCCAAGTCGGGAAGCCGCCTATCAGGTCGTCAGGGAGCAACTTGCGTCTGTCTTGCAGCAGCGAGCCCAAGTGGAGGCAGAGCTGGCGGTAGTAGCCGATCGAGAGAAGATGTGGAAGGAAGTATGCGAGCAATTGTTAAATCTATGCAAGACGCTTCCTTCTCAGTAATTTCTCTTGTACCATTTGTCTTTGTAAAGTATATGTATATATTTTTTATTCTTTAGCACAATGTATCCTGTACTCGATCAATATTTATGAATAAAAGATGCACATTTTTGTAATGTCTTGTGTCATTTCTCCGTCTTTTCTTTCTTTTATTATCAGTATGCCACCTTAGTAACCATGATTGACGGATGATTCGGACGAGTATCCCTGACCTTTTTAAGAAATAGCGATGGCTTAGGCCGCGGGTTCAGATCTGCTGCCTAAGACTTTTCAATTCTATGAGCCGTGAGGGTCTCATAGAGGCTTTTCTCCCTACGGATCGAGAGGATCTCATAGGTGGATTTTCTCCTTAGGAATCGTGAGGATTCCTAAGTGTGGTTTTCTCTTATAAGTCGTAAGGATCTTATAAGAGAATTTTCCCTCTTACGAATCGAGAGGATCCGTAAGTGGTTGTTTCCCTCCTCGTCGAAATTCGACTTCGGAGAGTGAGACCCGTGAATAGTATGCAAAAGACCATTTTGGGCCAACTTACGGGGTCCCAATGCTTAGGAAACAGGCTTCTTTTATGCCCACTGCCTAAGGCTTTATCCCACGAGTCGAGCCGCCTCGACAATTTTTCACAAGTCGAGACGAATCGAACGTTTCTCGCAAGAACATCTTAACGTCGCATTTAACCTCTGCTCTTTACGACAGAAGCCCGTTAAGGTTGGTGGTACTTAGGGTTTTGGCCATCGTACCGTCGCATAAGCTGATATAGTCCTCGATAGGCAATCGTGCTGTTCGAGTAGCCCTGCGACTGCCGTGTCTCTGATCCCTTCGGGGGCTGGACAAGACGTCTTTAAGCAATCCTTCTTGGCAGTTTGACCGTCGGAAGAGCAAGCGCTAGGAATTTGCCATGCCACTTTTTACTTGAGGTTAGGCTCATTTTGGAGAGCCCCGATGAGTCATAACCACTCCGCGCTGGTGTGGGATGATCTCCGATAGTCTTTCGGGCTTTATATGAGTTACCGTCAAGACCCTGAAGCTAGGAATTTGGCCTTTGCTTCGTTTGCTGGCATTGCGTCTGCTGTATCGAGACGAATGTTGTGGTGGGAACTAGGGATTTTGCCGTGGCTCCTTTCGTTTGATGACGTTGCGTCTGCTGTGTCGAGACGAACGTTGGGGTGACATCTCGTCTGCTGTATCGAGACGGACGTCGAGGTTGTCTCTAGGTTGCTGGTGAACCGCCGAGGTTTGGAACTAGGGATTTTGCCGTGGCTCCATTTGTTTAATGACGTTGCGTCTGCTGTGTCGAGACGAACATTGGGGTGACATCTCGTCTGCTGTATCGAGACGGACGTCGAGGTGGTGACCATTCTGTGCTGGTGCGAGATGATCTCCGATTGTCTTTCCGGTTTTATATAACTTTGCCGTCAAGACCCTGAAGCTAGGAATTTGGCCTTCGCTTCGTTTTCTTTGGTGTGTCCGGATCCTGTTGGAGGAAGGATGCTGTAGTGACATTTCGTCTGCTGTATCGAGACGAATGTCGTGGTGGTGACCACTCCATGTGGGATGATCTTTGTTTGTCTTTCCGGTTTTATATGACTTACCGTCAAGATGTTGAAGCTAGGAATTCGTCCTTCGCTTCGTTTGCTTTGTCACGTCCGAATCTCTGTTGGAGGAAGAATGCTGAGGTTGACATTTCGTTTGCTGTATCGAGACGAACGTCAAGGTGGTGACCACCCTGTGCTGGTGCGAGATGATCTCCGATTGTTTTTCCGGTTTTATGTGAGTTACCGTAAAGACGTTGAAGCTAGGAATGTGGCTTTCGCTTCATTTGCTTACACTGCGTCTGGTGTATTGAGACGAATGCTGAGGTGGAGCTGGGATTTTGCCATCACTCCGCTTTGTTTCGACCATGGGGTCTTTTGTTAACTTTGCATGTACACCCCGCTGGGCTGCGAAGGAACGCCGTTGTTGACATTGCGTCTGTTGTAACGAGACGAATGCTAAGGTGGAGTTGGGATTTTGCCGTTACTCCGCTTTGTTTCGACCGTGAGGTCTTTTGTTGACGTTGCATCTGCCTCCGGCTGGACTGCGGAGGAACGCTGTTGTTGACATTGCGTCTACTGTATCGAGACGAATGTTGAGATGAAGCTGGGATTTTGCCATCACTCCGCTTTGTTTCGACCATGGGGTCTTTTGTTAACTTTGCATGTACACCCTGCTGGGCTGCGAAGGAACGCCGTTGTTGACATTGCGTCTGTTGTAACGAGACGAATGCTAAGGTGGAGTTGGGATTTTGCCGTTACTCCGCTTTATTTCGACCGTGAGGTCTTTTGTTGACGTCATGTCTGCATCTAGTTGGAGTGAGGAGAAACGCCGTTGGTGATCTTTAAGTTGTCGATATTGACGTCGAGACCCTGAAGTTAGGGACCTTCCTTTGCTTCATTTGTTGACATCGTGTCTGTAATATTGCGACAAATGTCGAGATGGTCTCTAGGTTATCTATGAACCGTCGAGATTTGGCTTCGCTTTCTGGTGGAGCCTGTTGGGAAGGTATTGTTCCCTTTTTATCTATGCCCCTGGATTGTATACAGGGATCGATGTGATTTCACCTGTAAGGCAAAAAGTTTCATTTTTTTCATTTTTTTCTTTCCGCGATGCTCTATCATTTCAGCATTTTATATCGCGAAAATCGCGATTGCCCAATCATTTCGGCTATTTTTCGCGGTGCCCAAACATTTCGGCTATTTTTCTTTTTACTCGCTGCTTTTTATTGCGAGTTGCCCAACCATTTCGGCTATTTTGCATGCATACATTTTTACTTGCTGATTTTGTTTGCAAGCTGCCCCATCATTTCGGCTACTTCGTATGCATATATATATATATATATTTTTTATTTATTTTTTGGCTTGCTGATTTTTTTTTTTTTTTGCGAGTAGGGGATTTGGGATCTGATACCGGTCTTGGCATCAGCATCGCTGCGACTGGGATATTGCCAGGAGCGAATCATCATCTGCCGTGAAAGGACTTGGAATTTGATACCAGTCTAGGCATCAGCATCGCTGCAACTGGGATATTGCCAGGAGCGAATCATCATCTGCCATGAAAGGACTTGGAATTTGATACCGATTTAGGCATCAGCATCGCTACAACTGGAATATTGCCAGGAGCGAATCATCATTTGCCTCTGTCGATCCCGAACAAAGGTGGCTTAGTAAACAGGATTAAGGGTCCTGTCGGCTAAGGCTTTTGACTTCATGAGCCGTAAGGGTCTCACAAAGGTATTTCTCCCTACAAGTCGTGAGGATCTTGTAGGTGTGTTTTCTCCTTGGGAATCGTGAGGATTCCTAAGTGCATGTTCTCTTGTAAGTCGTAAGGATCTTACAAAAGGGTTTTCTCCTTATAAGTCGAGAGGACTTACAAGTGTTGTTCGCTGTACAAGCATATCCCTAGTCACGGATGGAACTTTGTTAGGGAAATATTTATTCGTGCCCGTGTATTGTATACAAGGGTCATTATGAGCCGCTTGTAGGGCAATATCGAAGGTTGTGGGGGCTGCTTAAGAACAGGTTAAGGTTTCTGCAACTTAAGACTTTCAAATCTTATGAGCCGTAAGGGTCCCACAAGAGAGTTCTCCTTACGAGTCGTGAGGATCTCGCAAGTGTATTTTCTCCTTCGGAATCGTGGGGATCCCTAAGTGTGTTGTTCCTTTGTGAGTCGTAAGGATCTCACGCAGGTGGTTTCTCCTTACAGGGTTGAGAGGACCCTATAAGTGTTTCTTAACGAGGTTGCGCCCTTTCAGGTTTTCACAAACACTCGCCGGTAGCCCTGCTGTTTTTACTCACGGAGCCCTTTCGGGTTTTCATCCGTACCCATTTTGCTTATGGACATACCGTTTTTTTTTTATAATCTTTTTATTTTATTTTATTTTTTTTTTTTTTTTTACGAGGTCGCGCCCTTTCGGGTTTTCACGAACACTCGCCGGTAGCCCTGCTGTTTTTACTCACGGAGCCCTTTCGGGTTTTCATCCGTGCCCATTTTGCTTATGTACATACCGTTTTTTTTTTTGGCACGTCAGCCTGAAGATGCTGCGGGTTGGGAGTAGTTTAACGACGTTTCGGTCATTTGCAAGTTTTAGGACATTGCGGTCCGCCGTTATCTTAAGGACGTTTCGGTCCGTTGTTAGTTTAAGGACGTTTCGGTCCGTTATCCAGTTTTAGGACGTAGTGGTCCGTTAGGCTTTTTCTATGAATGAGCATGATGCCCCCGGCGTGTCCATATTTTTTGGAGCATGCGGTTGTGGCGGGTTCATCTTCCAAATTTCGGACAACGCGAACTTGCCCTGTTGGTATTGGTCTTCAACCCAGTTCTTGAAGACGTAGCAATTCTTGATCAGATGACCTACCGTTTGGTGGTAAGGGCAATAATTAGGATTATTAATATCGCCTGGCCGCAACGGACGTTTTGGACTCGGCAGATTGATGAGTCTGTCACACACTGCCAACTCGAACAGTCCCCTTGTTTTATCTTGCGGAAACGAGTAAGGACGTTTCAACTTTTCCTGGAGGGGTTGCCGCTTGTTGCTTTGGAGAGCAACCGGCCTAGGGTCACTTGATTGTTGTTGAGTGCTGGCGACGAGGGCCGTTTTTCTTTTTCCTTTATCTTTTTTGTTCGATCCTTTGTTTACGGGGCCGAGATTTTTTCCGAGTAGCATGCGATTGCATGGCTGAACGTTCTCGCAGCTTCTCAATTCCTTTATTTTTGAAATAGATTCCCCGAGGGAAGAGTTGGGGGTAGCTTCTTCGTCAGAGTCGCTTCCAAAGGTGATAATTTGTGATCCCTTGAAGTCGGCTATATGACAGTCGGCGGCGGCTCTTTTGCGCTCATCTATCGCATTTTTCCGATGTCCACAAGCTTCATACTTTGTCCTGTCGAAGTGTTGCTTTTGAGCGACATACCCTTGCCACCAACAGTTAAAGGAGTCGCAGTCTTCGGTAGGATGTATGATCTTCTGATGATATAAAAAGAAGTTAGGGTGCATCTCTGCCTCAGCGAAAGAATTTTCTTCAGAGGGCGGTAGCTTCATTCCTACTGATAGAGCTTTGGCGAACCGTTCCTCGTCTTGAATTTGTTTTTACCCGCAGTGTATGGCTTTTGATTTGACGGGAATACCTTGGTTCTTTCCAGTATGGCCATTTCATGCTCTTGATTGGCTTTTGCTTTCAGACGAATTTCATTTAGGAAGGCATCGATCAACTTGTCTGCGGAATTTCTGTTTCAGGGTCCGCCATTGATTTCTCAGCGCAAGGATCCTCCTCATCATCCGTCAGTGAATGAGAAATCACATGACAAGTCGCTACGTAGTCTTCGGATTCATCCGATAAGTTTTCTCCATCGTTTTCATCCTCGACGAAAGAACAAGTTGCCCCCGGCGTGTCCGTCTTCTTTGGAGAGTGCGGCTGTGGGGGGTTTACCTTCCAGCTTTCAGACAGCGTGAATTTGCCTTGCAGGTATTGATCCTCTATCCATCCCTTAAAGACGAAACAATCCTCAATCGGGTGACTTACCGTTTGGTGGTAAGGGCAATAATTGGGATTATTAAGATCGCCTGGCTGCGACAGACGCTTTGGACTCGGCAGATTGATGAGTCTGTTACGCACTGCCAGCTCAAACAGTCTTCTCGTTTTATTCTGAGGAAACGAGTAAGGACGTCCTAGCCTCTCTTCGAGGGATGGGCGTGGACGCACGTTGTTTTGGCGAGCGACCGGCTTTGAGTTGCTCGACTGTTGCTGAGCGTTGGCGACGATGATCGCTTTTCCTTTCTCATTTCGGGGATCGGGTCTTGGAGGAGACGGTCTATGGCCCATCTGGTCCATTTGGGCTAATTTGTCGATCAAGGCCTGGAAGGTGGTCGGCCTGAAGAACATCATGAATTGCGAGATGGTCGCTTGCGGATCGAGAGTGCCCACAAACATGCCTACCGCAGGTGCCTCTTCTATGCGTTGTTCGCATTTCGACCATAGGTTCCGCCATCGTGTTGCGTATTGGACCCATGTTTCGCTCGGCCTTATCCTGGCATTTATCAGTGCTGTTATCGGAGTGTGTTCACTAGCACTCGCGAATCTTTGTGTAAACAGCAGCTCCATCTCTACAAATGTTTTGATAGAGTCGTTAGGCAGCTCCGAATACCATTCAAAGGCTGTTTCTGCTAAGCTGCCGACGAATTGACGTAGCAACAATTTGTCATCGCCTCCAGTATTGCCGCATAAGGCCCTGAATTGAGCGACATGCTAATGCGGATTCCCTGTCCCTTTATATACGTGGAATTTAGGGATCGTATATCCTGGCGGGTAACTGATTTGGTCATACCAGCCCGGATACGGTCGTCCGGTTCTAACAATTTGCCCAGCCTCTTCATTCGCCTGATGAACCCGGATCTGCTGAGCTATATATTCGTCTAGGTCAACTTTGGAGATTGCCTCCTCCTTGGCTGTTGACAGAGCCGGCGGAGGATTTGACATTTCTCCCCTGTCGTCTTCAAGGACGATCGGAGGATCTTCAGCAGGAGGGTCCGGCTGTAACATCATCCCTACCATATCTTGGAAGAGGAGCGCCATTTGTTTTATGTTAGCCGCTTGCTCTGCAGCTTCTTTGTCCCTCTTTTCGAGGACTCTGCGTAAAAAGTCAGCGTCGGTTTCTTGTTCTTGACGTTCATCCGAAGACATTTCAGAGCTTTCTTTTGGCTCAGTGAGTGCAGCCATTGTAGTCATCATTTCCTGAAGCTTTTGTTGTTGCTCCTGGGCTTTCGTCACGGATCGGGTGAGCGGTCGGTGACCCGTAGAAGTGCGGCTTTCATCCTTTCCAGAAGTCATATAAACAGTGTGCACCACCATGCCCCTAGACTTGGGGCATTTGTGTTCAGCACTTTTATGCTTCGCCATGTTCGCAGGGGCTTTTTGTGGCCTCCTTTTTTGAGTGATTGGAGTTAAGGGAGCCGTTGTAGTTGGCACCCAAGTAGCTTTTGCTTTTTGTGGTTTGACAGAGTAATCCTTCCCCTACCGAACCTTCATCTTTTTCTGTCGTCGGAGGCAGTCTTGATCGATCACCGATTCTTGGACCTGTCGCCAGACTTTGCAAATTTTAGAGGACAGCCGTTGAGGGGGCTGCTCTAGCTTCTTCTCTGGAGTATTCTCCACAGGTGAAGGAGTTCGTTTCAACATCGCAGTAGGAGAGTTTCTGCGCACCTTGTTGAGCAGTTCAAAGCTGTTCTTGGTTGGAACAGCAGCATCGATCCTCACCATCGGAGCTGACGGAGTTATCCCAGAGGGGGAGTTGCCCCCAGCCATCCTTACTCGACGCCAGTGGCGACGTCGAGCGTGTCGTGCTGATGGAGTTGTTTCAGCTATAGGGGTGACCTTCTCATGCCCCATGTGTTGGTCAGAATATACTGGTACCATCTTTTTAAAGATCGACGTCCGTTGAACGGGGACGGCCAACTTGTCAGAAGCGGACTTCTGAACTTAGGAAGCAACCTTGGTGATTTTGCCAGGAACGGGAGTTGGAATGGCTATCCGCTTCGGGATAACGCCTTCTGGTATGGCAGGCTTCTTCATGGGCCTGATGGAGCTCTGGCCTAATCCATTAAACCCTGAAGCAGTGGAGTTGGGCGGCCTGTTGAGTGGGGTCGCGGCAGTGGTAAGTCGATCGAAGACTAACTTCTTTGGAGCTTTTTGCAATGTCATTGTGGCATTGAAGCTCAATGGTGGGAGCATGGTCCCGAAGAATAACCCAGTGGTGGCTTGAGTTACCTCCTCCACTGGTATCTTGAAAAGAGAGGCCGCTCGGGGCCCATAAGTCACTCCTCCAGCAATGACGGAGCGAGAGTTGTCGCTGCGGGCGGTGCAGTTCGAAGCCATCGATTTTCTGTTTTCTGCATAGAGCAAGACACCAAATCTTAGTACCTTGAATCCACAGGCAATCACAGCAAACCGCGATTTGTTCGCGAACACGACACACGAAGTGTGGAGTGGAAAGAGGAAGAGGTCCCACCGGGCGTGCCAGAATCTGCTCCCCTTCGAAAGGCGGCGCACAGGACCGCGATGTCCTGACGCTGAGATTCGGGGCAGATGCTATTTGGTTTTATCCGTCCACCTCTCCGAAGATGCCAAGTTGATTTATGGCACCGTGTATCGAAGGTTTAGACGGATGCGGCCGATGTAGCAGACTTTGTCAGATTCCCCCTCGCTAGAGGGGTTTTTGATTGTGGGGACGCTCTTCCCTGCAGGCGCAAGCCCCTGCAGTTAATTACGCTACCGCTTCGCGGTAACAACTTTCTCCTTCTCCAGAATTTCACTTCGTGTCGTGGGTGTTTGTTTTGTTTGTGGTTGCCTGTGGATTGTATACGGAGACTGAATAATACCGTCGCCAGTAGAACGTGGATTAGTCCAAATCCGTATTTACTTAGATTTGGGTTTGGTGTTTTTAGTTTAAGGATGCCTTAGTCGCGTTGCGGCTAAGATCGACTTAAACGTTCGTCAAGGATACGTTAGTCCTGTTTGAGACTAAGATCAACTTAACGGGATCGTTTAGATCCGACAAAAGAGCATTTGGGCTCTATTGTTCCAGTTTAGGGACATAGTGGTCCATTGCATGTATGATCGTCGGGACCTGTCACCTCTCTGACGACGTTGAAGAATTACAACGACAAATGTCAGAGGAGTTCAGAGATGTACCCTTGAGCCAAAGTTGATTGGGGGAATTTATAGTCCAATTTGCGACTAAAGTCTGTTTGAAGGTTTAAGGATGCGTTAGCCATATTTGAGGCTAAGATCAACTTAAACGGTTGTTAAGGATACGTTAGCCCAGTTTGGAACTAAGATCGACTTAACGGGATCGTTTAGATCCAGCAAAAGAGCATTTGGGCTCTATTGTGCCAGTTTAGGGACATGGTGGTCCAATACCAGTTTAAGGACATAGTGGTCCACTGTTAGTTTAAGGACGTTTCGGTCCGATATTAGTTTAGGGACGTTTCGGTCCGTCATTAGTTTAGGGACGTTTCGGTCCGATATTAGTTTAGGGACGTTTCGGTCCATCATTAGTTTAGGGACATTTCGGTCCGATATTAGTTTAGGGACGTTTCGGTCCACGAGTTTAAGGACCCCGCAGTCCATAGCGATGTGTGGTCGTTTGGACCCGTCACCTCTTTGACGTCGTTGAGGAATTACAACGATGAATGTCAAGGGAGTTCGGAGATGTACCCTCGAACCGGTTGTGAATTGATTCAGGAGAACCATTTTGCTCAATCAATTTGATTTAAGGACTTATGGCCAAGATTGGGTTAAGTCCAATTTTTATTTATTTTGGGCTTTGCTCAAATAGAATATTAATTCAAATAGGGCTCTGCCCCTTTTATTGCTTTGCAATTTGATTTGGGCCAGGCCCTTTAAAGAATGCATTGCATTTGTGCAGAGCATCAAGAATCTTTTAGATTCAAGAACAAAAGTGCAGAGCACTTTTGATCTAAATTTAGATCAAAGGAAAACAAGTTTCTCTCTTGTTTTTCCTTTTCTCAAAGAACCAAGGGTTCATAACAAGTGCAAGGCACTATTTTTATTTATTTACTTTTATTTTATTTATTTGTTCATTGAAGATTAATGATTTTTAGATCAATGATCTGTACTTCAGAGATTTTTCTCTTTTAAAAGGTTTTACCTTTTTTTTTTGTTCTTCCAAAGTTCTTCAAGAATTCTCTCTGTTTTCTTTCTGATGTTCATGATGATCAAATGAAGTCTGGGGTCCTTTTTATAGTGCTCATAAATTAGTTGAATTTGTTAAAAGGATCTTTTCTGACTGATTTGGGGAATTTTCCCCACCGTTGGATCTTTGATCCAAAGGCCCCTGTTTTACAGAAGAAATCTTCTTGTTTAAACAAGAACAGAAAAATATCCTTAAATCTTCACTCGGTTGTTGCGCAACTCACCAACGCGTGACACGTGTTGCGCAGTGAAGCGCTTGCGCAACAGCGTTTGCGCAACTGCGCAGACACGTGTCGCGCAGTGAAGCCCTTGCGCAACAGCGCTTGCGCAACTGCGCAGACACGTGTCGCGCAGCGGTGCGCTTGCGCAGTTGTGCTTGCGCAACTGCGCAGACACATGTCGCGCTGCCGTGCGCTTGCGCAGTTGCGCAGACACGTGTCGCGCAGCCGTGCGCTTGCGCACTTGTGCATGCGCAACTGCGCAGACACGTGTCGCGCAGCCGTGCGCTTGCGCAGTTGAACGTTGCTTATGTTTTTTTAAAGAGCCTTGCTCTGATTGGACGTTCCGCCTTGGGCGTTGTGCTGCCGTGTCAACTTCTGACACGTGGCGCGTTGCGCGCAGCGTACGGGAACTGAAGCGTTGCTTCAAAATTTGAATTTTCAAAATTTAAGCAGAGCCTTGCTCTGATTGGGGGAACAAGGCTGAGGTTCGTCGGAGACTATTGAATCCTTTGGTTCTATCAAATCATCAGCTGTAGTTTGTATAGCCGGAACTCCTTCCAGTTTTACAGAACTAACCTTGCCTCGATCTTGTCCGGATTTTACTTTTGACATAGGCCGGACAATCCCAAATCTTAACTTGCTTAAGAGATGGGTTCTTCCCATACCATATCTCATATGGAGTGGTAGGCAGTGAGTTGATTCGAATCCAATTCAATAGGTATGCAGCTTCTCAAGTGCACAACCCCTAAAAGGAAATAGGTAACCCAATAATACTCATCATAGAGCACACCATATCTAATATGGTGCGATTGCTCCGTCCCGATACACCGTTGTGCTCTGGTGTATTCAGAGGAGTAACTCTTGAGAGTGAATCTCATTCTCCTTTAGAATAGTCCAAGAATTCCATGCACAAGTATTCTCCTCCCTGATCTCATCATAGGACATAATACTTATACCTGTATTGGTTCTCTAATTCTGACTTATATTCTTTGAATTTCTCAAAAGTTTCAGACATGTGTTTCAACAGGAACATGTGTCCGAATCTTGAGAGATCATCAGTGAATGTAAGGAAGTACAAAGAACCAGTCCTGGCATATGTAGACTGGGGACCACATACATCATCATGTAACAATCCCAAGAGTTTATTAACTCTTTCTCTGTTTCCAGTAAACGGAGCTATGGTCATCTTATCTTAGTGACATGACTGGCAAATTTCACAAGATGTAAATTTAAACTGATTTAAATATGCATCTCATATGTAACTTAAGCTAGTCGGGTCGCATTGATATGACCTAGTCTACAATGCCTCAAGAAGGATTCGTTCATTTCTGAACTCTTCCTCTTGTGTGTGTTCTGTACGTAAGGAACTGTAGTTTGATTTAGAATGTATATGCTTTTAGATAACGTGCCTGAATCGATCAACTATTGATATAGGAAATGTGCAAAACATTATCCAACAATACAAAATTATATCCTTCTTTAATAAATAAAGAGATTGATATGATGTTGTATATCAGGTTCAGTATCTAATATCATTCGTTCAGAATCAATGTATTTAGTGATACAGGGTGATAACTGCCAACACTTTGGCTGCAACAATTGCACCATTTTCAATCACTTGAAACTTATCACCCGTTCTCAGTTCTCTACCTTTCTGTAGCTCTATGTAACATATTACATATCTGGGATTCTGATCCGGTATCAAATACCCAGGACGCAGAGGATACTGAGAAACAGTTCTTTGTAATGTACGCACCTGAAGGAGATGCATCTCATGCACTTTCTTCGTTTAGGCGGCATGGGAATCCTGGTATTCCCCTATTTCCTGCTCGGTCTTATAACAATTATAAGTTGGAGCGGGACCAACGTTCCCCAGCTCAGTATAACAAGCGGGTTCGGTCAATACATCCATATTATTATCTTGATTAAGGCGTGACATGGTCGCTACCTGGAGAGAGAGAAGAAAACACTCTGCGTGCGCTCTTGCAAGATTAGATTGGTAATATATTTTATCTAATCTGGATGGCTCGGACTGTTTTTATCAAATCTTCCTTCAAACCCTAAAAGGAAAGACTAGCCGGGATTAATTACACTCTACAAGTTCGCCAATCTTTCAGCCAGGCCAGTGACGGTACTTTGAGGGAGGTTTCCCGTGCTTTCGCACGGACCTAATTAAAGTAAACTTCGTTTTCCCAGGGGCGTAACCCCGTTGACACCTTTCTAGACACCTACTTGATCGGCTAATTGTAAAGTGCAAAACTCTCCCAGGAGTAACAATTACTCGCAATGGGTATCGGGATCCAACTATCATATAGAAGGAATGCAATCTCATTGCAAATTTCAACACTTGAAACTCCCGATAAAGGTTTTTACCCCTAGCACCTATGACCTTGGCTATGGTCAACAAATCATAAGTACTAGTCAAGCTCTACCCGTCATTTCGTGATTGATTAGAGCCACCCACATGACCCTTGGCTAAGGTCAACAAAGCCACATGACTGTCCTAACTAATCGCATCATATGCGGTGTAGGAAGACATCACTTAGCTACCGTACACTGTGCCTTGACTATGGTCAACAAACACAACACGAATACTAAGTACTCTACTTCCTAAAATGACGGAGGGTTGCGGATGGTTTTTAAGAAAACCTTTAACGCTTTGAACTTGATCTCGCTGCAGAATCAAATAGTTTTTAAATGGAGTGTTTTTGAGGCTTTTACTAGTTTTGCTAAAGAGGTCACTCC
Source organism: Agapanthus africanus (assembly GCA_030015575.1). Classification (NCBI taxonomy): domain Eukaryota; kingdom Viridiplantae; phylum Streptophyta; class Magnoliopsida; order Asparagales; family Amaryllidaceae; genus Agapanthus; species Agapanthus africanus. Next base: position 111,331,139 of record JASDDO010000018.1, read on the forward strand.
CGGTGAAGGGATCTCGGCTCTTTCCTCGTCGAATGAGGTGCAGGATATTCACAATACCACTATGCACAGAAAGAACTAGAAAAGCAGTCAAAAGACAAACCGAAGGTTGTAGCATCTGCTAGTTATTGCTAAAGAGGTCACTCCCGGTGAAGGGATCTCGGCTCTTTCCTCATCGAATAAGGTGCTGGATGTTCTACAAGGAACACCGCTATGCAAAGCAACAACTAGAGCTACCTGATTTTTGAAATTCGATTCCACAACATCTTTTAGATTTATTTTCTTTCATTAATCTCATTAATGAATGTCCCATCATTTAAGTCCACCTAAACATCACAGATAAATACAACGTACGCTTATGCCATCCGCATTCGCCTCGATGTCCCGTCTGCACCGTTAGGTTAGGTAACTAACGGCAGAGCGGGGCAGGGCTAGCACGGGTGTAAAACATAAGCAACGTCTATATAATATATCATATATACTATATACAATATCTATCTAAACAAATCACATGATCACATCACAGATAACGCAGTAGAAAATATCATATGAAATATTGGATATACTAGGACGTCCGTGTTTTATTTTGAGCCTGTATAAAACACGGATTCCACGGTCGTGATGAATAGCCAATCCCACACCCCTAGACCCCTATGAGAGCGGCAAGTAACCCTACCAATTCTAGAGTTAGGAGACCCGGACTCGACTCCTCGAGATGGTCTCCCACTGGACCCTAGAACCCGGTTACTTGTGCTCCCCGCCTTGGGTCTATCCTAATGCGGAAAAGTAAATAATATACAATGGTGACATCAACCTCAACCCGGAAGTGCCCCAATAAAAGAATATTACATACAAGTTTTTTACATGAATGAAAATGAAAAACACTCATCTCACATAAAAACCCCCGGCTATTCAAACACGACGATCCAATATAACATATCCAGCAACACATAACATCACATGTCATCAACGTAAGTAAATATGCCCATCCCAATTGTCGTTGATATATAGCAACGAAACCGGCGATATCACATATTACACTTACGGTCGCAGGAAAGAAAGTGTAAAACTACAACAGTTGGAATCCGCAACCTCTTTAGACATCGCATGCCTAACAATTACAAACCCCGCATTTTAATCTCATTATCGAAAACTCTTTTCAATATTAAGTCGGGCAATTCAACAAGATTCCCGACATCCAGAACGAATGCTCGTCGCAAACTTTAGTAGACGGTCGCACCCCCGATACCGTCGATGAAGTGCACTAAGGCGGAACACCGCTGCCGCGAGCACCTGAACGGATGCTTTTGGCGACGGGGTTCTCCTACAGTCACTTGGTCGGGGCTATGGGGCATGGCTATCTATTAAGTTTACCCGGCGAGTATCCGCGTACGCAATATGATTGCGACGGACTTTTGATCACATCAAAATTCCGTGGCAACCGATCAAGTGAGACTAAACTGCTAGATTTATAACATTCAAATTAGTTATCTCATAACTACTTGTGGATTCCAAATATTGTATCACATTCCAGATAAATAAACAATGTTAAACTTTCCGATCGAATAATCAAACACCCAAGTTTTCCCGAATAGCTCAACACTTGAAATAAGTTTAAAAACATCCACTTCATGCCACAGTACCAACGGTCCAGCCGTAGAAGGGTCAAGCCAACGCCTCACATGTGGCACGCCGTACTGCCCCAAACCCTAAGGTTCAAAAGGCAGTTCAAGACGGTCATATAATCGAGTTAAGGTTTTTTGTCTTCTAGAGAGTCCATTGCGTTACTTGCACTACTTAGAACGCTCTTAAACTACAGAAAAATCCAACACTTGGAAATTTTCCGGCAGGGGAAAAGGTGAGATATTGATATCTGGTCGAACATTTTAACACGTTCTAAAATATCCGGATAAACAAAATAAATAAAGTTAAATAATCCGATCGAATCATCGAGTCCTCAATACAACCCAGAAAACTCAACTCTTGAGTATACATTAAAAATTCCCAGAAAATACAGGAATTACATACGGGTATTACTGTGCAAACCACGTGCCATGATTCATCTTTATGGCCGCGGAACCGCCGCACAAGCCAGGGTGGGGCCGCGGTTCCGCGGCGCATTGGTCGAATTGGGGGCACGTGCTCCACAGTAAATCCTAGAAAACCCTGCTGAATTTTTTGAGCATTTTTAATTAGGAAAAATCCACAGTTTTAAAAAATGTACAGAGAAGGGTATCGATTAGGGTTTCGGGGTTCGATCGGGTTTCTAACTTCGTCTACACTTCGCCTAAAGCTCTAGCTAGGCTCTGATACCACTGTAGGGTTCCTAGGCACACTCATGAGGTTCTACAAGGCATCAACCATGCCAAAATCAAATTTTTATGTGCCGAACAACCCTATGCAAGATCGTATACTAGAGGTAAGGCGAAACTAAAAGCAAGCAAACTACTTTGCTACTAAGTGAAAGGGATAACAACTTTTGTAGATCCGGTCCTTCACTTCTAAAGCTCCGTGTTGACGTCTCTTCGCTGCGATCATCGGGATCCCGGACCCTAGCGTTGGTTTCTTCGGAGAAATGAGCGGGCTAGGTCGTTAACTTCGAGGCCGAAGATGATCTACGTCGGGGAGACTCAAACTCAAGCTATTCCTTCACTTGGTCAAGAACTTTGTGAAGAGAATACCCTATACTACATGGCAAGTAGTAGAGGATGAAGAAATAGGAAGTGGGCTCACTTTAGAATTGTTTTTCTCACACTTTTTCTCATGGCACCATTGGAGCTAGTAAGCTTTTGATGGAGCTTGATGAAGAAGAAGAAGAAGAAAGAATAATGAATAATAATATGAATCCAAATGAAAACTTATCCTTTTAATTATGGCACCATGGTTGAGTTAAGCCCTCATGCTTAACTCATGTAGAGAATTAACCAAAGTATTAGGTTAAGGGTTGGGTTAACTAATATCCTAAGGAAATGACAAAAGAGTTGACTTTGTCAATGTTTCTTCAAGCTTCATGAAGCTTGATAACTTTGACCAAAGTCTCATCTCTTTTGTTATTTGTTAGGAAATTAGTAAACCCTAATTTAACCTTGATTTGGCTTAAGTCTCATACATACATCTTGTATGTATCATCAAACATGATACAAACATGTACACTTGCATATATCATATATAAACAATATGCACAATCTAGTGAGAAAATCAATCCTTAGTGAACCAATACTAGTTAATGTAAAGTAATATATCAAATATATAATTATACATTAAATCACTAAATCAACACTTGATTTAACGATCCGGTCATAACCGACTAATATCAAGTGTAACAACTTATCGAATCAACACTTGATCCGATAATCCGGCTATATCGCATACAACCGATCAATGTCACGAATCACGAGAATAGAATACGGTATCTCATATCGTATTAATCTCGGTCCCGCACATATCACATATGTGCTCCTAATCCGTTTCGCTTGAGCCAGGAAACCCCTGTGTAGGACTCTAAAGACTCGTCAATACACCGGCAGTAGGTGATGATTATATCAAACACCCATAAGTCGGAAGCGGTCTGCTAAACATAACGGCCACCCGGGTATTGAGCGAACAGAAGATCAACGAGCAAGCCTGCTCACACTCCTGCGAATCCAATCAGTAACACTTACCGCACAGTCCGGTCTGTTCTTCTGATATGTCGCATATCTCGCCTAGGAGTGGTAAACGTCAGACCCCAACAGCTTGATAAGTTATGCCGATGTAAGGTCCATAACAAGCTTGAAACTGCTGATAACACTTACCAGTAAATCAGTGCAACCCTGGCCAGGGATTTCCAGTTATGGCCAGTCGAGCATAGCGCAACATCAACCCCCAATAACGGGAGAGACGAATCCCCTCCTATCGCTCATTGCCTCCATGTGAATCTGGACTGTACCCAAAAACCACCTGTTTGCACGACTCAGTAGAGCCGTGGTAGGGTGGAAATCAAAGCACAGTGGGGGACACACAAGACTCTATGACGATCTCGGGTCAACAGACTAAACTGTACCAGTGTCACCAGAGAACTGCCATCTGACGTGAGGTATAATACCATCTGGGAGTTCTCGGCGAGTACGTTCAGTATACCCTGTCACCACTGAGCACCCGCATACCATCTCTGATGTCAAACACCAATGGATATGGGATCATCCATCGCCCATCACATGGGTCGAGAAGATATACGCTAGTCTACTCTGGAATTTCGATGCCCCGTCTCGATATTCCCACGACTAGGAACATTGAAGGATGTACTCATAGACTACCCAGGCCCCACTAGTATGATCTACATCATTGTCCTGGAAGTCGAGTACATGTCCTAAGGGCTTTATCAACATGTAATAGAGAGACAGTAAGTATACATGTTAAGATAAAGAGGAACCAGATAGCGTACTATCATGTCGAGCAAGAAAGTCCTACCTATATATGTCCCAACATCCACTACAATATACATCTCATGTACAGTAATGGCCTCTAGGGCATACATATAACTAACAATTCCATTCTGCCGGCTAGGCTTGCCTTGGTCATTAAGTGTTTGAGCGGGTCGACCTTGGAGATCAACATATGTAACACCTTAGATTGTGTTTGTAGCTAATTATATTTTAATATATGGGTTTTTTTAATAAAAGTTTACCAAATTGGTTTTCAATTATTTTATCTTATTTAATGAATATTTTAGTAGATTTTTCCTAGGCTTGCACACACTTGTGCATGTTAACTAAGGTGTTAATTTGAGGTTTAACCATTTCTATAATCTAGTTTTATGTTTTGTTTAAGTGTTTTGGGTTTTAAGTGTTATGGTTGTTAATATAAAATGAAAAAAAAGGGTTTTAAATTGAAATGTTGACTTTGTGTGAGAGAGAGAGGGCATGGGAGCATAGTGTGAACCATGCCTCATTAATGAGGAAAGAGAGTGAGAAGGGGGAGGGGTCTTGGTTGTTTCTCTCATTCTCCCTCTCATTTTCTTATCTCATTCTTTCACACTCTCTCTCACAAACACACACACACACACACACCCTCAACACAAGAGAAGCAGCAACAACAGTAGAAAGCAGCAGCAGCAGAGGCAAGCAGCAACAACAGCATCAGCATTAGCAGCACAAGCAACATCAGCAGCAGCAACATGCACCAGCATCACCAGCAGCAGTAGCAGCTCAGTCCCACCCTTTCTCCTGCTTCATAGGGTTCTTTAGGGTATATTTTCTGAACTTTATCGCTAGTTGCTAAGCTTATGTGTTAGTTTAGCTTCGGTTTGGGATTAATGTGAGTTTAGTGCTTATTATGGTGTTTTGTGTGGACTTTTGGTTAGAATGTGATTGTGTTGGTTAACCTAGCTCATTTTAGTGTTGTTAGGTCACCTCAACTAAGATTCAACCCAGGTTTCACTAAAATACCATAGGGTTTGTGTTTTGTGCAAAATTGGCGTTTTTATGCGATATATTAGCTTTCTGTGATCTGCTTTTGTCCCATACCTTTAAGCTTAAAATTGAGGAAACTGCAACATGCACACTAGGTCTAGACACCACCACCAAAACACGAGCCCTTCATTCCCAAAAACTGGCCGCAGATTTAATCAATCTGGCCGCAAATTGCGGCCGGGAAAAGGGTGTTGTGACTTGGGGTTTTGGGTACTGTTGTCTACAGTGTATTGTAGTGTTTTGGCATGTGTAGTTTTGTAAGATTTGAACTGTAGGAAAATATGGGATCAAATATCCTTTTGCATGTCCATTGTGTTTGTGCGATACGCGCGATACGTGAGTGGGTTCTGTGATCCAGCATATCGCGGCGTGTCGCGGTAGTTTTAGACGCATATACATACGTTTCAGCGTATCGTGCACACGCACGTTTAGTTCGCGACGCGAGTTTCTCGTTTGGGTTCGATATCGCGTTTTGCGGAATATTTGGCTTATATATGATTTCCATGTCTAAATTGCAGGTTTGCAGGCGAGGACTACGGACACTGCTACAGGGAGGAGCAGATGGTAGGATTCACCTAGCGTGGAGCGTAGGTGAGTAGATTTAACATCTACAGGGGAATCGCCCGCATGGCGTTATGCGTCTGGGCTAGGATTCAAATACTTGTCGCATATTCTACGTCATTGCTAGAATTGCGCCTTTACCCTATTTCTTAGATGTAGTTGTACTGTGACTAGCAGCCGTAGGACACTGCACATATTATTGACGGTTCATGTTGCACGAGCACGGATTGTATGCTACACACACACCGTCAATAATTACCATGTCACACACAAACCCCTTATAGATACTATATTGCTTATCACACATGACATCTAGCTTATCGGTATACTTATAGTGTATCATACCATTAGTGATAGGTACATATACACCTTGCAATACAGCTACAGGTATACCTTGCACATATTTTACTTATACCCAGGGGGGTATCCTATATATTTTACTTATACCCAGGGGGGTATACGACATCTTTTACTTATAGATAGACACCTATACTTAGCTGTACCTTATTGATTTCGCATACATCTGGTTTCAGCTACATATTTTCCTTTATATGCTCGCATTTCAGATATATTGCACATATTTATTCCTGGATTTGCACATTGCTATTTGGATTTTACATGATGTTTTCTGGATTTGGGAACCGCGGGAGTTCATGAAATTATGCATACATTGAAAAACCCGGTTTTCTTGATATGATATTTGCGCATCCACCATGGGTTTTATCGGTGCTGATTTATATATATACCCCTACGAGGAGACGTCAAGGCCGTAGAGGGTACATGGTGGGGCCCGGAGGTACCCCGGGGCAAGAAAGGGATGTCGATGTGCTATGAGCCGATGAGCCCGGCAGGGGAACCATACCATCCGGTGACAGTACCAATGACTCGGCGTGGATCATGGAGATACCGTTGGGAGTCATGTACGTATGCATACGTCGAAAGGCGAGGGTCAGAGCTAGGCACTCGTGCTTTCGGGATAGCGTATGATACGTACCTATCAGGATTTCTGTGTCGATGCTTGGCACATTGTTTTCATGATATTTCTTTTAATACCTTTGTATATATAACAGGGGATTTAGCCGTTGTTATATATACCCTTACACCAATATTAGTGGAGTGGGACGCTAATATATGTGTATTGACCCCATCATATTTATTGCTGCATATATATATATTTAGGATGTCAGAAATTTACTTGAGATTCGACTTGGGATTTAGGTGATTCATTGAGATTGGATATTGGATATGAAAGAGATTGTTGATTTGTACATTCGAGATATAGGAGAGCTATTCGATATTGTACATTGAGGTGATGTGAGACTTATATGATGTGAGAGCCCAGTTTGGGGGCTGATTTGAGGAATTGTGGATTTGAGTGTCTTGATGGATTGTGATCCTGCCACGATGTCAGGTTTTCGTGGAAATGACATATTCCACCCCATACCTCACACTTATCTATTTTATGCACAGTTTCATATATTGGTAGTGTTAGTTGTATGTATGCCCTAGAGGCCAGTATTATACAGATGATGTATGTTATATTGGATGCTTGGACATATATAGAGATGACTTTCTTGCTCGATATGATAGTATGCTATCTGGTTGCTCTTTATCTTAACATGTACACTTGTCTCTTTAAACTGTCTTATAGTTACATGTTGGTAAAGCCCTTAGGATGTGTACTTGACTACCTGGACTGTGATGCAGATCATACTAGTGGGGACATGGTAGTCCATAGGTACATCCTTCAAGGTCCCTAGTCGTGGGTATATCGAGACGGGGCATCGATATACCAGTGTAGACTAGCGTATACGCTTCTCGACCCATGAGATGGGCGATGGATGATCCTATATCCATTGGTGTTTGACATCAGAGATGGTATACGGCTGCTCAGTGGGGACTGGGTACACTGGACGGACTCGCCGAGAACTCCCAGATGGTATTATACCTCACGTCAGATGGCAGTTCTCAGGTGACACTTGTACAGGTTAGTATGTAGACCCGAGATCGTCATAGAGTCTTGTGTGATTCCCACTGTGCTTTGATCTCCACCTTACCACGTCCATGAGGGTGTGCAAAACGGCGGTCTTTGGGTACAGTCCCGAGTCATATGGAGGCAATGAGCGATAGGAGGGGTTTCGTCTCTCCCGGTATTGGGGGTTGATGTTGCGCTGTGCTCGATTGGCCGTAACAGGGAAGTCCCTGGCCAGGGCTGATCAGAGATTTGCTGGTAAGTGTTACCAGTGGTTTCTCGACCCGTTATGAGCCTCATATCGGCACGACTTATCGGTTATTGGGGTCTGACGTTTACCACCCCTAGACTTGATATGCGACATATCAGACGAACAGACCGGACTGTACTGTAAGTGTTATTGGTTGGATTTACAGGAGTGTGAGCGGGCTAGCTCGTCGATCCTCTGATCGTTCAATACCCGGATGGCCGTTATGTTTAGCAGACCGCTTGCGGCTTGTGGGTGATTGATATGATCATCATCTGCTGCCGGCGTATTGACGAGTCTTTAGAGTCCTACACAGAGGTTTCCTGGCTCAAGCGAAACGAAATAGGAGCGCATATGAGATATGTGCAGGACCGAGAATAATGCGTGTATGTGATACCGTATTTCATTCTCGCGATGGATGTATCGATTGGTTATATTCGATATAACCTAGATATCGAATCAAGGATTGATTTGATAAGTCGATACATAGGATACTGGTCGGTTATATGCGATATGACCAGATCGTTAAATCAAGTGTTGATTTAATGATTTAATGTATAATTATATATTTGATATATTACTTTGCATTAGCTAGTATTAGTTCACTTTAAATGGATTTTCTCACTTGATGTGCAAGTTGTATATGTGATATACTTTTGTGCACATGTTTGTATCATGTTTGATGATGCTTGCTCATTTGGTTAAGTGTATAGAATTAAACCATGGTTAAGTTGATGATTAGGGTTTTGCTTTTTCATTTATTTATTTATTTGTTTATTTATTTATTTGGAAAAGATAAAGATGAGAATGGTGGCTTTCTTTGTTTCTTATTGAAGCTTCATGAAGCTTTGACTTAGTCACCATTCTTGTCTCATGCTTAACCCTAACCATTTGAACTAACCCTAGTTCATTCTCTAAACTTAACTATGGTTAAGATTATGATAAGTCTTCAATTTCTTTTTCATTTTATGAGACTTATCATATTCTTTCTTCTTCTTGATCATCTTCTTCTTCAAGAAAAGCTTAATCCCATCAATGGCAACTTGAGCAAAAGTGAGAGAAATCCAATTCTAAAGTGAACCCACCTCCTATTTCTTCATCCTCTACCTCTTGCCAAGTAGTATAGGGTGTTTTCTTCACAAGTTTCACAACTTGGTGAAGTTGGAGCTTGAACTTGTGATGCCTCGACGTAGATCATCTTCGGCACGAAGCCGACGACCAAGTCCGCCCATTTCTCCGATGAAGCCGACGATTGAGTTCGGGATTCGAGATGGACAGCGAGAGGATGCCTACGTGGAGCTAAAGAAGTGGAGAACCGGATCTACAAAGGTTGTAGCCTCTCTCCTTTAGTTAAGATGTTAACTAGTTTCGTTTTTCGCCTAAATTTCTAGTCGACGATCTAGTCTAGGGTTTCTCGGCACCGTAAAATTTGAAATTGGCATGGTTGATACCTTGTGAGTCCTCTTGAGAGTACCTAGGAGCCCTACAGTGGTATCAGAGCTTAGCTAGAGCCTTAGGCGAAGGTTAGACGACGTTTGAAACCCGATCGAACCAAAACCCTAAAATCCAAAATGCTCTCTGGAAATTTTCTGAAAATTTGGAGTTTTGTCAATTAAAAATATGCAGAAAAATAAGCAGGGTGTTATTTGAATTACTGTGAAATACGAGGACTTGAATCGATTTTTCCACCGCGGAATCGCGGCACAAGCTAGGCATGTGCGGCGGTTCCGCGGCCGTACTGTCCCCTTATCTGCTGATTTCTGCACAGTAACTCATATAATTTAATGCTATATTTTCTGGGTATTTTTATTGTGACTCTACAGATGAGTATTCTGGGGTTGTATTGGGAATCAATGATTTGATCGGATTTTCAAATTTTGTCTGTGTGGTTTTCCGGATAATTTTCGAATATGTTAAAAAGTTCGACCGGATGTAAATACCCAATCTTTCCCCTGCCCGGAAATTTCCAATTGTTGGACTTTTCCGTAGTTTAAAGAAGTTCTAAGTAGTGCAAGTAACGCGATGTTCCCTCTAGAAGACAACAAACCTTAACTCGATTATGTGACCGTCTTGAACTGCCCTTTGAACCTTCGGGTTTGGGGCAGTACGGCGTGCCACATGTGAGGCGTTGGCTTGACCCTTCTACGGCTGGACCGTTGGTACTGAGGCATGAAGTGAATGTCTTTGAACCTATTTCATGTGTTGAACGGTTTCGGGAATACTTGGGTGTGCGAATGTTCGTTCGGAAAGTTTAATATTTTCTATTTATCCGGAATGGGATACAATAATTGGAATTCATAAACAGTTATGAGATAACTGAATGAATGTTATAAATCTAGCGGTTTAGTCTCATTTGATATTGAAAAGAGTTTTCGATAATGGGACTAAAATGCAGGGTTTATAAGTGTTAGACATGCGATGTCTAAAGAGGTTGCGGATTCCAACTGTTGTAGTTTTACACTTTCTTTTCTGTGACCGTAAGTGTAATATGTGATATCGCCGGTTTCGTTGCTATATGTCAACGACAATTGGGATGCGCATATTTACTTACGTTGATGACATGTGATGTTATGTGTTGCTGGATATGTTATATTGGATCGTCGTGTTTGAATAGCCGGGTTTTTTTTATGTGAGATGAGTGTTTTTATTTTCATTCATGTAAAAATTTGTATGTAATATTCTTTTATTGGGGCACTTCCAGGTAGCGCAAGTAGTCACCTTTTGTATATTATTTACTTTTCCTCATTAGGATAGACCCAAGGAGGGGAGCATAAGTAACCGGGTTCTAGGGTCCAATGGGAGACCATCTCGAGGAGTCGAGTCCGGGTCTCCTAACCCTAGAATTGGTAGGGTTGCTTGCCGCTCTCGTAGGGGTCTTGGGGTGTGGGATTGGCTATTCATCACGACCGTGGAATCCGTGTTTTATACTGGCTCGTATTGAAAACACGGACGTCCTAGTATATCCAATGTTTCATATGATTCTTCTGCTGCGATATCTGTGATGTGATCATGTGATGTTCTGTGATAGATACAGTATATAGTATATATGATATATTATATAGTCGTTACTTATGTTTTGCATCCACACTAGCCCTGCCCTGCTCTGTCGTTAGTTACCTAACCTAACGGTGCACGATGGGACATCCAGGCGAATGCGGATGGCATAAGTGTACGTCGTATTTATCTGTGATGTTTAGGTATTTAAATGATGGGACTTCATTAATGAGATTAATGACATAAAAGAAACCTAAAGATGTTGTAGAATCGAATTTCAAAATAAAACAGGTAGCTACAGTTCTTGCTTTGCATAGCGGTATATATGATATACCCTGCACCTTTTTCGATGAGGAAAGGACCGAGATCCCTTCACCGGGAGTGACTCCTTTAGCAATAACTGGCAGATGCTACACACTCGGTTTGTTTTTGATTGCTTCTATAGTTTCTGCTTTGCACAGTGATATATATGATATATCCCGTACCTCATTCGACGAGGAAAGGGCCGACGATTCCTTCACCGGGAGTGACCCCTTTAGCAAAACTAGAAAAGCCTCAAAATCACTCCATTTCAAAACTTCATTTGATCCTACAACGATATCAAGTTCATTACGCAATAGGTTTTCTGAAAACCTGCGTAGACCTCCGTCATTTCAGATAAGTACTACTTAGTATTCGTGCTACGGTAGTTTGGCATTCGTCAAGACGTAGTGTACGGTAGCTAACTAGTATTTATCTGTTTATGCATATGATGCAGATTGGATTAGGGTATTCGTACGGCGTTGTTTGGCATTCGTCAAGGGTCGTGCGGGTGGGTTTAATTCAATCATGAAATGTACGGGTTGAACTTGACTAGTGGACTATGGGTTGTTTGGCATTCGTCAAGGTCATAGAACACTAGGGGTAAAATATTATCGGAAATTTCAAGTGTTGAAATTTGCAATGAGATTGCATACCTTCTATGAGATAGTTGGATCCCGATACCCACTGCGAGTAAGAGTTACTCCTGGGAGAGTTTTACACATTGCAATTAGCTGATCAAGTAGGTGTCTAGAAAGGTGTCAACGGGGTTACGCCTCTGGGAAAATGAGGTTTATATTAATTAGGTTCGTGCGAAAGCACGGGGGACCTCCCTCAAAGTACCGACACTGGCCTGGCTGAAAGATTGGCGAACTTGTAGTGTGTAATTAATCCCGGCTAGTCTTTCCTTTTAGGGTTTGAAGGAAGATTTGATAAAAACCAGTGGGAGCCATCCTGATTAGATAAGATAATAACCAATTTGATCTTGCACGAGCATACGCTAAAGTGTTTTCTTCTCTCTCTCTCCAGGTAGCGACCATTTCATGCCCTAATAAAGATAATAATATGGATGTATTGACCGAACCCGCATGTTATACTGTGCAGGGGAACGTTGGACCCGTTCTTTCTTATAAGAGTTATGAGACTGAACAGGGAATAGGAGAATATCTAGATTCTCAAGCCGCCCAAAAGAACATGCATGTTGATGCATCTTCTACAGGTGTGTTAGTTATTGAGAACTGTTTCTCAGTTCACCCTACGTCCTGGGTATTAGATACCGGATCAGGATCCCACATATGTAAACAGTTACATGGGCTACGAAAAGGTAGAGAACTGGGAAAAGGTGATCATTCCGTTCAAGTTGGGAACGGTGCAAATGTTGCAGCCAAAGCAGTTGGCGAATATCACCTAGTATTACCAAGTGGTGATACACTGATTCTGAATGAATGCTATTATATACCGAACATGATGTGCAACATTATATCAGTTTTTTTTATTGAGTAAAGAAGGATATAATTTTGTAGTAAAGGATAATGTTATGAATATATTCCTAGATCAAAAGTTGATTGCATCAGGCTCGCTACATAATGGCATATTCATTCTAAATCAAAATACAGTCCTCAATATACAAAACACACACAAGAGGAAAAGTTCAGAAATGAACGAATCCTACTTGTGGCATTGTAGACTTGGTCATATCAATACGACACGACTGGCTAAGTTACATAAGGATGGTTATTTGAATCCGTTCGAATTATCATCTTATGATACTTGCTATTCATGTCTCAAAGGAAAAATGACCAAAGCTCCGTTTAGTGGACACGGAGAAAGAGTTACTGAACTCTTAGGACTGGTACATAGTGATGTATGCGGTCCCATGTCTACCCTTGCCAGGAACGGTTCTTCCTACTTCATTACATTCACTGACGATCTCTCTAGATACGGGCATGTGTTCCTATTGAAACACAATTCTGAAGCTTTTGAGAAATTCAGAGAATATAAGCACGAAGTAGAGAACCAAACGGGCAAAAGTATTAAGATCCTTCGATCTGATCGAGGAGGAGAATACTTGAGCAAAGAGTTCCAAGATTATCTAAAAGAGAATGGGATTCTCTCTCAGCTTACTCCACCTTATACACCACAGCACAACGGTGTATCGGAAAGAAGGAATCGCACCCTATTAGATATGGTGCGTTCAATGATGAGTACAGCTGAGTTACCTATTTCCTTCTGGGGGTATGCGCTTGAGACAGCCATACACCTATTGAATATGGTTCCTACCAAATCAGTGCCTACCACTCCATATGAGATATGGAAAGGGAAGAGACCATCTCTTAAGTGTGTTAAGATATGGGGTTGTCCGGCCTATGTCAAAAGACAAAATCCGGACAAACTCGAGGCAAGATCAGTCTTATGTAAGTTTGTAGGATATCCCAAAAATTCACAAGGATATATCTTATACCACCCCGAGGAACAAAAGGTGTTTGTTTCTCGACATGCCACTTTCTTAGAAAAAGGTTTTCTTATGAAACAGATTAGTGGCATTGAGGTAGAACTGGAAGAGGTTCCAGCAACACAAACTATAACAGAAAACTTGGTAGAACCAGAGGATTCAGTAGTACCCGACGAACCCCAGCCTCTCCGCCGATCTAGCAGAGTTTCTCGTCCACCTGAGAGATACTACGGTTTTCTCATTGACGGTGGAAGCGAGGATTGCATCATGGAGGATGATGACCCAACTAGCTTCGAGCAGGCCATCACGAGTAGGGACTCAGTGAAATGGCTGGATGCTATGCGGTCCGAGATGGAATCCATGTACACCAACAAAGTATGGACTTTGGATGTTGCTCCTGAAGGGGTAAAACCCATTGGGAGCATGTGGATCTTCAAGAAAAAACTAGGTGTAGATGGGAAAGTGGAGACTTTCAAAGCTAGACTTGTTGCAAAAGGTTTTCGTCAAAGACCAGGTGTGGACTATGACGAAACCTTTTCTCCAGTGGCTATGCTTAAATCTATCCGGATCATGCTTGCCATCGCTGCATATCATGACTACGAAATCTGGCAAATGGATATTAAGACCGCCTTTCTAAACGGTGATTTAGAAGAGTGCGTGTACATGACTCAGCCAGAGGGCTTCGTAGACAGTGGGAGCAGCGGAAAGGTGTGCAAGCTGCTTAAATCCATTTATGGATTAAAGCAAGCATCGCGGAGTTGGAACATCTGCTTTGACGTCGTTATCAAAGAGTTTGATTTCGTCAAAAATCCAGATGAACCTTGTATCTACAAGAAGGTGGCAGAGAGTAAGGTTGTTTTCCTCGTATTGTACGTGGACGACATACTCTTGATAGGAAATGATATTCTTATGCTGCAATCGGTCAAGCTCTTCTTATCACAAAGATTCTCAATGAAAGATCTTGGTGATGCCTCCTAAATATTGGGAATCAGGATCTATAGAGATAGATTCAAACGGATTTTGGGATTGTCCCAATCCAGGTACATTGACACCGTACTAAAGAGGTTTAGTATGGAAGAATCCAAGCGTGGCAACTTGCCCACGATCTCTGGAGTCACTCTCTCCAAAGAGATGTCTCCCAAGACTGATTTGGAGAGAGCTCGCATGCAAGGGATACCCTATGCTTCGGCTGTAGGCTCTATCATGTATGCGATGCTATGTACCAGACCCGATGTAGCATACTCACTAAGTATAGTGAGCAGGTATCAAGCTGATCCTGGAGAGAGTCACTGGACGGCTGTGAAGAGCATTCTCAAGTACTTACGAAGGACTAAAGAGATGCTATTGGTGTATGGTAACGGAGAACTCCAAGTGGAGTCCTTTACCGATTCGAGCTTCTAGAGTGATAAGGACGACTCTAAGTCGCAGTCGGGATTTGTCTTTACCCTTTACGGAGGGGCGGTTAGCTGGAAGAGTTCCAAGCAGGAAACCGTAGCAGACTCGACGATGGAGCCTGAATACATCGCTGCCAACGATGCTGCCAAAGAGGCTGTCTGGATCAAGAAGTTCATTACTGAACTTGGAGTGGTTCCATCCATTGAGCATCCAATACCTTTGTATTGCGATAACAATGGAGCGGTGGCTTTGGCCAAGGAACCCAGGTCCCATCAGCGGTCCAGGCATATTCTGAGGCGGTATCACCTGATCCGGGAGATAGTTGATCGCCGGGAGATCGAGGTCAGGAGAGTTGACACGAAGAACAACACGGCGGATCCACTCACGAAGGCCATTCCCCAGATACAGTTTGAGAGACTCTTCGGGATGCTCGGTATGCGATACTACAGCAGCTGGCCCCAGTGCAAGTGGGAGATTGTTAGTTGTATGTATGCCCTAGAGGCCAGTATTGTACAGATGATGTATGTTATATTGGATGCTTGGACATATATAGAGATGACTTTCTTGCTCGATATGATAGTATGCTATCTGGTTGCTCTTTATCTTAACATATACACTTGTCTCTTTAAACTGTCTTATAGTTACATGTTGGTAAAGCCCTTAGGATGTGTACTTGACTACCTGGACTGTGATGCAGATCATACTAGTGGGAACATGGTAGTCCATAGGTACATCCTTCAAGGTCCCTAGTCGTGGGTATATCGAGACGGGGCATCGATATACCAGTGTAGACTAGCGTATACGCTTCTCGACCCATGAGATGGGCGATGGATGATCCCATATCCATTGGTGTTTGACATCAGAGATGGTATACGGGTGCTCAGTGGGGACTGGGTACACTGGACGGACTCGCCGAGAACTCCCAGATGGTATTATACCTCACGTCAGATGGAAGTTCTCAGGTGACACTTGTACAGGTTAGTCTGTAGACCCGAGATCGTCATAGAGTCTTGTGTGATTCCCACTATGCTTTGATCTCCACCTTACCACGTCCATGAGGGCGTGCAAAACGGTGGTCTTTGGGTACAGTCCCGAGTCATATAGAGGCAATGAGCGATAGGAGGGGTTTCGTCTCTCCCGGTATTGGGGGTTGATGTTGCGCTGTGCTCGATTGGCCGTAACAGGGAAGTCCCTGGCCAGGGCTGATCAGAGATTTGCTGGTAAGTGTTACCAGTGGTTTCTCGACCCGTTATGAGCCTCATATCGGCACGACTTATCGGTTATTGGGGTCTGACGTTTACCACCCCTAGACTTGATATGCGACATATCAGACGAACAGACCGGACTGTACGGTAAGTGTTACTGGTTGGATTTACAGGAGTGTGAGCGGGCTAGCTCGTCGATCTTCTGATCGTTCAATACCCGGATGGCTGTTACGTTTAGCAGACCGCTTGCGGCTTGTGGGTGATTGATATGATCATCATCTGCTGCCGGCGTATTGACGAGTCTTTAGAGTCCTACACAGAGGTTTCCTGGCTCAAGCGAAACGAAATAGGAGCGCATATGAGATATGTGCAGGACCGAGAATAATGCGTGTATGTGATACCGTATTTCATTCTCGCGATGGATGTATCGATTGGTTATATTCGATATAACCTAGATATCGAATCAAGGATTGATTCGATAAGCCGATACATAGGATACTGGTCGGTTATATGCGATATGACCAGATCGTTAAATCAAGTGTTGATTTAATGATTTAATGTATAATTATATATTTGATATATTACTTTGCATTAGCTAGTATTAGTTCAGTTTAAATGGATTTTCTCATTTGATGTGCAAGTTGTATATGTGATATACTTTTGTTCACATGTTTGTATCATGTTTGATGATGCTTGCTCATTTGGTTAAGTGTATAGAATTAAACCATGGTTAAGTTGATGATTAGGGTTTTGCTTTTTCATTTATTTATTTATTTGTTTATTTATTTATTTGGAAAAGATAAAGATGAGAATGGTGGCTTTCTTTGTTTCTTATTGAAGCTTCATGAAGCTTTGACTTAGTCACCATTCTTGTCTCATGCTTAACCCTAACCATTTGAACTAACCCTAGTTCATTCTCTACACTTAACTATGGTTAAGATTATGATAAGTCTTCAATTTCTTTTTCATTTTATGAGACTTATCATATTCTTTCTTCTTCTTGATCATCTTCTTCTTCAAGAAAAGCTTAAGCCCATCAATGGCAACTTGAGCAAAAGTGAGAGAAATCCAATTCTAAAGTGAACCCACCTCTTATTTCTTCATCCTCTACCTCTTGCCAAGTAGTATAGGGTGTTTTCTTCACAAGTTTCACAACTTGGTGAAGTTGGAGCTTGAACTTGTGATGCCTCGACGTAGATCATCTTCGGCACGAAGCCGACGACCTAGTCCGCCCATTTCTCCGATGAAGCCGACGATTGAGTTCGGGATTCGAGATGGACAGCGAGAGGACGCCTACATGGAGCTAAGGAAGTGGAGAACCGGATCTACAAAGGTTGTAGCCTCTCTCCTTTAGTTAAGATGTTAACTAGTTTCGTTTTTCGCCTAAATTTCTAGTCGACGATCTAGTCTAGGGTTTCTCGGCACCGTAAAATTTGAAATTGGCATGGTTGATGCCTTGTGAGACCTCTTGAGAGTGCCTAGGAACCCTACAGGTAGTACCTGTTAGTATACCCATATGATAGTTGCATATCTACATTCTCATATTCCTATTGCATGGTTATTGCATACTATTGTCATGTTATTATTGCTTCACATATTGATTATACCTGCTAGTGTACTTTCCTCTATTATGCATTTCACATGACCTGTTATTACTGTAATCGCATATCTTAGATTCATGTTGTATGTACATTCCTGCGATTACCTGCTTATGTTATCTACTATTCACGAGTTGGCAACTCACCCCCGTTGTGCCACAGGTGTTGCAGGTTGTTCCCCAGAGTAGTCGAGGCAGGCTATTCAGCTATTCATCTATCATCTTTTGCTACAGATACCGTATCGGCTCACAGTATACTATTTTGCTTAGGTGGGTTAGATGATTATCTGTATTTCATATTGTACATTCGTTGTATCTTGTACTCTCCATCTACTATTATGTTGTTGACTTAGAGACTTGGTGAGGACGATATTGTATATTATTTATGGATTTGTTGTCTTTTATATACAGCTTTCTCTCTATTGTCTTTTATTTCTTCACTACGGTGTTGTATATTTATGATGTGATTGTTTTCCGTCTTTGGGCTAGTTTTTACAAAAGGGGTGTTGCCAAAATTTTAAAGAAAGAAAGTAGGACTTTTAAAGAATTTGGGTTGCGATTTCAAATGTTTCAAAAACTTATATTATCTTTTCCGTATTTTCATGGTTTAGATTTCTGGGTTTTGGCTTTCTTTTACTGCGTTACGTCTTTAGGCGTTGCATAGTATTAGGGCCGTCACGTGCCAATTTCGGGTCGTGACAACATAACCCGATGAGCAAGCAGATAGTGCCTCAGCTTCTTCACAGCGAACATCAGAGCCAGGCATTGCTTTTCGATCGGGAAATAGTTGTGTTCCGCCCCGACTAAAGTTCGACTGAGGTAGTAGAGGGCATTTTTTTCTCTCCTCATTGTTCTGGGTAAGGAGCACACTGAGAGACTCATCTAGCGCAGTAGTATAGAAAATCAACGGTTTATTTGAAATAGGAGCAGCAAACACTGGAGGGTGCAACAGGTACCGTTTGATGCTTTTGAACGCTTCTTGACATTCGGCATCCTAGATAAAAGGAGCTCCTTTCTTCATGAGCTTTGATAAAGGCCGACATCTCCTCGATAGGTTCAAGATAAACCTTCGTATGTAAGCAAGTTTGCCCTGAAAGGATCTTAGCTGCGTCAGATTCTTCGGAGGGGGCATCTCCATGATGGCCTTTATCTTGGATGGGTCAACCTCGATCTCTCGATGTCGAACTATGAAGCCCAGGAATTTTTCTGATGACACGCCAAAAGTGCACTTCAGAGGATTCATCTTCAGATCATATTCTCTTAGTCTAGTGAGAACGGTCCTAAGATCTTGGATGTGATCGGCCTTGGCTTTAGTCTTGATGACCAGATCATCAACATAACATTCGACAACTTTATGGATTAGGTCATCAAAGATATTGGTCATTGCTCTTTGATATGTAGTACCCGCGTTCTTCAGTCCGTACGACATCACTTTGTAACAGTATATGCCGATCGGGGTTCGAAATGTTGTATGACTCTCATCCTCAGGTGACATTTTTATCTGATTGTACCCAGACGAACCGTCCATGAAGGTGAATAGCTTATAATTTGATGTGTCATCGACCATCATTTCCATAACCGGAAGCAGGAAATCATCTTTAGGGCATGCCTTGTTAATGTCCCTGAAATCGACACAAACCCGGATCTACCTATTTTTCTTCTTTACTGGGACAATGCATGCGATCCAGTCTGCGTATTTCTCTTCCCTGATGAAGCCGGCATCGATGAGTTTCTTGGTTTCCTCGATGACCTTTTCTTCCAGTTACCTTCTCATTCTTTGAGGAGTTTGTTTGACCGGATTAGCATCAGGAGATATAGCTAGCTTATGCGCGGCCACTTCAGGGGAAAGGCCGGGCATTTCTTTGTACGTCCACGCGAAACCGTCGGTGAACTCATGCAACAGGACAATTATCTGCTCTTTCATTTCCTCTGACAAGAGTGGGCTGATGTAGGCCGGCCTTGGATTATCAGGCATTCCCAAATCGATCTCGGGTAGCTCATCGAAGGTTGCTTGTCCGCCATCTTCGAGCTCTTAAGGGGCTTCTTCTGGCTCGGCTAGCTCGTCTTCATCATTTGACTTTTCGCCGGCTTCACCAATATGGATCATATAGCATGCTTTGGCATTAAGCTGAATGAAACCTATGCCCCGTCTATCTGGAATTCGTCCATCGATGAGTGCTCGGACCTGAGGCGGATGCCATAGCCCTTTTAAAGTATTCCCGCATCTCGGGCGCATAATATCTGGGATTGAGGACGGACCTTATGCCTCTCTCATATGGATGGCATGTCACAGACAAATCGTCCGGGTGCGTAACATGATTTGACCCATAAAATAGGATGCCTTTTTGTCCACTTTTCCTTCTGGGAACGTAGAAAATTCTAAGCTGGTCCACGGTAGAGACTGATAATGCATCTAGCTCTTTGCACATCTTCTCCGGCACCCTTGTGACGGCTAGGGACCCTTCTATAGTCTTGAAGGTCTCTCTTAGCTTCGCTTTTTGCATAAGTGCTCAATCTACATAGTTGTTGCAAGATGGATCCTATTCCTCCGACTCTTCGATGTCGTTGCCGAAACGAAGGCGAATTTTGCTGCCGGATGGGCCTTCAGCATCAGACTCATCCGTATCACTACCGAAATGCGGACGCACTTGAGGTTTTTTTCTTTTGAAAGAGACAGCCGGCTAAGATTTGCTTTTGGGTTTCGGAACGTTCTGTCCTCGGTCAATTGTGGCTTAGCATTTTGGGGGTTCACAAAGTACTGAGAATTTTCATATCGGACTTCATGTACACCGAACGGCTGGGTGTCTCCGTCAATGCGTCTTTCTTCGCCATTTTTAGTATACTTCATGCATTGATGGAGAGTTGACGGAACAATGCCGTAATCGTGGAGCCACAACCGACCTAAGAGAATTTTAAAAAACGTGTCAGCGTCGATCATGTATATCTTAGCTTCGGTTTACACATCCCCAAATTTGATTGGCAGAGCTATAGACCCCAGAACCTGCTGGCAATTTTAATTGAAACCTTGAATGACAATCCTTTCCCTTGACAAACTCTTCAGAGTCCGCAAGTTCATGATGTTCACTGAGAATCCCGGATCAATCAATATGCGATTTATCCGATCTCCATCGTTGTACCCGGTCACGTAAGCGGCCGGTTATGCTCAGCCGTTCCCAGTAGCAAGTCTTCATCCTTAAACGTGACTGCGGCGACATGCAAAGCTACTGGGCTTCTTTCATATTAATTTCCGCAAAGCGAGCCTGATACCGCTCGTGGTTTTGTAGAGCGTGGATGAGAACATCTCTAAGCTCCTTAGACAGGACCAAGATATTGTAGATACTCAGGAGAGACGGAATCTTTTGGAGATGAGGTAAGATATTGTAGTCCAATGAGGAAGGACTTGAGTTTTCATTAGCCGGTTCTCTACCATCTTCCTTATTAGCCACCTGTTTTTCATTTCCTTTTGGGGCGTTGCCCTGATTTGGCGGCAGAGCCCTGCCGCTTCTGAGCTGGATTTGGTTGGCCTTTGTTGTGAGCTCCTCGTCCTCTTCGGGAAAATAGAGTTCCTCCTAAGAGTCGCTGCCCAAATGGATTGCGTAGCAGGTCACCATAGGGATCACGTCATTGGAGTCTTCTTCTAGCTCTTCCAGAATCTCCGTCGCTTCTACGGGGAAGAACTCTTTCAATTGAATCAGTGTTCTTTCCTTTTGTTCATAGTCTTCGAGAGAATCCATGTACTTTTGTATGGTCGATCTCCCCGCAAACACTTTTTCGCGTTGAGCCGCATTTTCTTCTTCTTCTTCAGCTTTTTGGATTTTGAGCCTGACTGAGCCGAATTGGCAGCTGGAATGGTGGGATTCTTTTGCCCTTCCCATTCTGTTCTGGGCTCTTTCCGAAGTAGCTTTAGCATCTTCTTCATCTTATTAGATATGTGCGTGCTCCACGGAGGTTGCGGTGGGTTAGTTTCATTTCTCAGGGCAGCGGGTTCAGCTGTCTGCTCCCAGAAGGCTTCAGCTTCCGTCTGTATAAAGTTGGTGGTTGCAACTTGATTGTTCATCAACACACTCTTAGACAGCTCGATCTCTCCAGTCTTGTACTGCTTCTCGACCCAGTCTTTGAAAATATAGCAATCTTCAATCGCATGGCTCACTACTCTGTGGTACGGGCAATACAAGGGATTGTCGGTCATTTTTGCTTCGTGGGGTCTCTTCGACTCCGGCAATTGTAGACCATTGTTCAAGGCATCTTTGAATATCTTGCAGACCTTGTCCCTTCTAAAAGAGTAAACCTTGCTCTTTTTCTCATCTAGGGAAGGCCCTTCTCCTCCCAGCAACGGCTTTCGAGATCGGTTGGTTTTTGAATCGCCTGCCTTTCGCTTGTCTTTATTGTCGGACGCATTGAAGACATTGGTACTACTGAAATTCCCGCTTCTACGGTCGTCGTCCCTCTTGCTTTTCAAAGTCTTTTCTCTCTGAGAGTCCGGGGTAGACTCTTGCTTCAAGCGTTTCAGCATTTGGACTTTCTTGGTTAGCTCCTGAAACGCCTTAAGGCCCGCTGTACACAAGAATGGGACCATCCAATTGCTGAGGTTCCCAATGAGAAGGCTAACGGACTGGTCCTGTTCCAGCGGTGGTTCGCACTTGACCGTGAGATTACGCCATCTGGCGACAAATTCGGTGTTGCTTTCATTCTTCTCCGGCTTGGTCCTCACGAGGTCAGCAATGGAGATTTTATCACTGATACTCATGAAGCTTTGCCAAAACAGAGACTCCATTTAGGCAAAAGTAATGACAAACCCATCTGGTATGCTCGCGTACCAGTCGAAAGCAACACCGGTCAGGCTGTTGACAAACTGACGAAGAAGGAGCGCATTATTGCCCCCTGTATTTCCGCATGACACTGTAAAGTGGGCAACGTGCTGATTTGCGTTTCCTGTCCTGTCGAATCTTCCGAACTTAGGAATGACGTAGCCACTGGGGAACTCAATCAGATTGTACCGTGCAGGATTTGGCCTCCCACTAATGCTAATTTCTTTCTGAGCTTCGGCTTCGGCCACCAATTTTTTAACCTTGCTGGTGACCAAGTCCATTATCCGATCTTGTATTAGAGGGATGGTGCTATCTGGGGCCAAGGCGTCACCAGAAGCAGAATGTATCCGGCTTTCGTGCGGCTCACACAATCTTTGACCCAAGGGGACATGCATCGGTTGATTCGGGTTGCCATCGCCCAGCTCATGAGTAGAGACATGTGCCTGATTGGAAGGCGCTCTAGCAATTTGAGCCGTGAGCTACATCACAACATTCGTCAGGTCATCGATTTTGGAGTAAAGCTTAGCCATTTCTTTATCTTTGCTCCTGAGTTGTTTTCGAAGCTCTTGAAGCAGCTCTTGCTCTGCGGTTCTGGGGCGGAAAGTCGGCTCTTCCTCGCTGTCTGAGCTTGACTCTACATGGACTGAGAGGTCTATTTGCCTATCGGCCTCATCGAGAGGGTTTTCCTCATCCAATGGAGGCGGCTGATCTTGGGAAGCGACAACCACATTCAAGCCAGATTGGGCTTGAGATGTGGTGGCCCCATCCTTGCTTTTGCTGAGCAAGTTGTCGCTGGGACGCCCGCCCGCCATATAGACCGTACGGATAACATAACCCACAGTCTTTTTATTACCGGTAACTGATTTCACGGATCGCTGTCGTGGCCCTACTGTTTCGGTAACGGGAGATCGACTGAAAGCGGCTGGCCTGACCGGGATTTTGAATAGTGCTGGCGCTTCTTTTATGTATTTGCCCCACTGTTTTCGCGCGACGCAGAGCGCCTGATAGACCCTTGAGGAGATGGTGTCATGCTTTCTCTTTTGAGGCTGGGACACGTCCCTTTGTGGCATTGTTCGGACTGCTGTCTTCTTGATTCTGGCGGTCATGGCATTTTTCTGAACCCACTTCAGAGGTTCGAAAGAATTGCTTTCTTTTACTGTCGACTCATTCGTCGTTGCAGGATGACTCGGCTCTTAGAATCCCACAAGATTCCACTTGGCCGGAGTCCTGGACCTCTTTTTGGTTCGATGTGTGAGCTGCTTCTGTCTCAGCCTTTCTGTTTTGAGAACTTGGCTGGTTACGGCTTTTCGGGAAGCCGTCGTAGGCCGTCTGACAGAGAATCCAGAGAATATGCCTGCTTTCACGATCGGCAAGGGCAACGTCTGAGCTTGCTGGAGCTGCTTTGTAGCCCCATTGGTGTTGACGGCCTTGCCCCCAGTTAGAACAGTGGAGAGCCGTTCGAATACGGATTTGCGTTTGGGGTGGAAAGCTCTGGCGACCACGACGTTCTGCCTCCTGCCCCTTGAGGTCGGTTTGGCCGCTTGGTTTTTTGGGACCTTCGCCAGATGAGCGCTTCCAGCAGGGTAGATGATGATGGAACTAAATTGGTGGGGTGGCTCCTCCCATTGCCGGCTGAGACTGGCAGGGAGAACCATGCGGGCATTGATATTGACCACGTACGAGTTCGGGGACACGTCGGAAGCTGAATTCATCTTAGAAGACATCGTCGTTGAAAGTTGATTGCTGCACGAAAAGAAAACTACTTCAGTACAAACATCAGTATATATGTTAAATGAGTTCGCATGAACGCTTAACCCGAGATATGGGAGAGAGAAAAGTCCCACCGGGCGTACCAGAATCTATAGGGTGTTTTCCGTCACCCCATTGAGATGGGAATACGCACACGTTTGTCAGGTGTACTATAGATTCCCCTTGCCTAGGATAGGCGGGGGTTTATTGATTGTGGGTATTCGAATCTCCGGCGGCCGCGGACTAAGCTGCCGTTAATTATCCCTCGCCTTTGGAGCGAGGAAACCTCCGATTGACGGGTCAAACTGATCATGCGAACTCAATATGCCATGTGCGTGTGTTGTGTTTTGAAAGGGTTTCGGATATATCGGGGGCCTTGCAGAGTTTTCGGGGGTCCCACTACCTGGATAGTGGGCTAGGGGCCAAGGGGGCTAGCAGCCCACTTGCGGGGTGCGGGGCAGCGCCTTGTTAGAAAAATATTCCTATCAGAGGACGTGTTTTGAGTGTAGAGTGTATGAAAAATGAGGGGTGAGGGGCGTCTTAAAGACGGGTGCATGGCACGTGGGCGTTAGGCGCCTACGGGTCGCGTGCCTGGCACGTGGGCACTTGGCGCCTGCGGGTTACGTTCCTGGCGCATGGGCATGTGGCGCCCGCGTGTCACGTGCCAGGCGCATGGGCGCTTGGTGCCCGCGGGTCACGTGCGCGGCATGCGGCCTCACCGGCGCCGGCGGGTCATGTGTACGGCACGCGACCGTGCTGGCGCCAGCGGGTCATGTGCGCGGCACGCGACCGCCAGGCGCCATCGGGTCACGTGCGCGGCACGAGACAGTTGGAAACACCAGCGGAAAAGGGGCTGAGCCCCTGGGCTAGGAGTTGAACTCCCAAGGGATTTTTAGTGGAGTTAAACTCCAAAAGATTTAAATTTGGAGTTAAATTCCTAAATGATCTGGAATAGGAGTTAAACTCCTTTTAGGATTTGGGTCTTGGAGTTAAACACCCCAAATATCTTCAGAGGTGATCAAAGAGGATCCTTCTCTTCTCTCTTTAGCCCTGGAGATTATTTTGAGCCTTGAATCTGTCCAAAGTTGGATTTTAGGAGTGGGTTTGTTGGGTTCCCTAGGGCGGCAGCAAGGTTTCGGGAGGCATCGTCCATGCCGATTTCAAAAATTGCCGTACTGAAGAACCCTAACCTGGAATCTTAACTAGAGATTTAGATGAACTACAATGTAAACGACTTTACATCTAAGTGAATGAGGAATACAACATTTGTAGACCGGTCCTTCACTTCTAAAGCTCTGTGTAGTAGTCCCTTCGCTCCAAGTAGTGAACACCCGAACTCTTGTAAGGGTTCACATGAAGAAATGAACAAGCTTGCTCGAAGTCTTCGAGGCCGAAGATGATCTACGTCGAGGAGACTCAAGCTCATACTACCTCTTCACTAATGGTAGATTAGTGGTGTAAGTGCACGGCAGCGCCCCGGCCGTCTGTACGAGGCCAAAATGCGGAATACAAAACTTTTCTTTAAACAGAAACCGGTGCTACCGCGAACTTTAAAACCCAGATCGGGCCATTAACCTAATCCTAGCAAACTAGATAAGGGGTAGAGAGATATACCGAGCGATCCGTGTCCTTCGGTCTTCTCGTCATCATCCCGATCTCCCCGCGGAATCTCCGGTCTTCATCTCCTCGTCGGAAGGGCACCACATCGCCGGGTTCTTTTACGGGCTCCCACCTCTGGACCGAAGCAACTCGGGCACGAAATTGGTGAGTCAACATGTCCAAGAATACTGTAGGCTAAGTGTAGTACTCTTTGTCTCAAGGGGTTTAAAGAAGTTGCCATAGTGGAAGTGGGAAAGGAGATGTGAATTTTTTGATGGCTAAGGAACTTTTTGCAAGCATATGAGAACAAAATCCCTCTCCTCAAAATATGAACAGCCTACCTACAATATGTGGCCGGCCAAGCTTGTGAAAAATGAGGGGGGAAAAGGTCAAGGGGGTGAGCAGAAGCTAGTACAAGGTGACCATAAGGAAAAGTGGGTAATGATGATAAACAATGATCACAATCAAGTCAAAAGAATAACCCATCTCCATAAGCAAGTGATGATGCACAAACTAATCATCATAAAAAAATCTTCACCATGACGAATTGCACATTTTCAAATAAACCTTCCTCCACCAATTTTTCAGCCAAAGAAGGAACAAAAGAAAAATGGCCGAAACGGAATGCAAACTGGCAATTTCAAAAAACTGATCCGGTAATAAATTACAGAAAAACCCCGCTACTGTATATACATACCCGCATTTGTATTCCGACCGAATACAAATGCAATGAGACAAAATTTACACTGTACAATACTAGGATCCGGCTTAAACCAAAGCCCGCTAGTATTATCCGTCCGATCATGATCCGTGCAATACCGCACGTATAAGATCGAAACCTGCCATATCTCCATATGGCCTCTACAGCGTTTCACTCGAAACTTGAGAAACGGTCTGTGGGGGGAGGCTCTAAAGACTCGTCAATACTTTGGTTGTGGATTTAACCACTAGCACGTCAGAGGTATTAGCCATACGTAACAGGCTACCAGGTATTGACCAAAAGGGACGTCGATGAGCGAACTCATCCTGACACCCTACTGAGCCTGTCAGTGACAATATCCGTACAGTCCAGTCCGTTCTTCTAAGAGCATCATAAGGCGGGCCTAGGGGTTGGTAAAAGTCAGACCCCCAAAAGCGGTACAAGTCGTGTCGGAGTGTAGCCCAGAACACCCTGAGATATTACTGGAATACTTACCAGTAAATCTCCTGCCTTGGCCAAGGACTTCGTGTAATGGCTCTCCTAGACACAGCGCGACCTCACCCCCAATACCGGGAGAGACGAACCCCTGAAGATCCGCTCACTGCCTCTATGTGGCTCAGGACTGTACCCAACTAAAACCTGTTTGCACGACTCGTTTGAGCCGTGGTAGGGTAGTAATCAAAGTACAGTGGGAACTCACACAAGACAAATGACGATCTCAGGTCGATGAACTAACCTGTACACATGGAACCAGGGAACTGCTATCTGATGTCTGGTATAAGACCAACTAGCATGTTCCCGGCGAGTCCTGTCCGGTGTACTCATAACCCAATGAGCACCTGTATACATCTTAGGTGAACCAACTGACACCAGTGGCTTGTGAGACCGGCCACCGCCCCTCTTCGGGGTCTCGACTGTATACACTAGTCTACTCTGGAGTGTCGATGCCCTGTTTCGAAAACTCCCATGACTAGGGACCTTTTAAGGATGTGCTTATAGACCTCAGCTCCCACGTATACTATCGCCATCATACTGCTGGCCGTCAAGCAAGAATCCTAAGGGCTCTATCAATGTGTAATAGTGACCTTTAAGGTCACGTAAAGCAGTAGACGATGATAAAGATAAACCAGATAGCATACTATCATCTTGAGTAAGACTGTCCTACTGAGATAGGTCCTCACTCAATCATTGCAATCACGTGCCTTTGATCCAATAATTGACTCTGAGGGCACTATCTCCAACAATCTCCCACTCGCACTCAAGGCTAATTATTGCGATGTCGCATACTCACAGCCCGTGTGATACCGAACACCCAACTACTCTACTAATCAGTCTCATAAAACCCGCTTGCTAAAATAATGCGTTCGAGGAATAGCCTCAGTGAGTGGATCCGCTCTAATGTTTCTTTCTATATCTCTCTTAATCTCAAGTTCGCAAAGAAAGCCATCTCCCGAAATGAGCAATACCTGTCTTAGAATATGTCTGGATATCTGATGGGACCTAGTTGATAAATGAACTCCAAATCCAAACTTCTTAGACTGTATTGTCAACTGAACTTAATCAGTATCCTGCGCCATGCCTCCCTCTGTGTCCACCTGGACCACCTGTCCAAAATACTGCCCCTCGTCAGAGGGAAAACTATAACTCTGACAGTCATTCTGTCATCTAGGTGCACCTTGGAAGCCTGGAATGATAACTGTCTCCCGAATGAGGCTGTTGTTATCATACCCCTAGAACAACCACTTATGTTCTAAAACTGCTTCCGATCGTTTCTCCAGGATAGGATCAATATAAACTTATTGCAGCTCGTGCAAAAACATCTGGTGTAGTACTTGACATCTCATTATTGACTCAATTGCCTAAGCAAGTGATCTGCCAATCATGCACATCCCTCTCCCCTTTAGTCTGTAAGACTCCTTTAGAGAGGGTGACTCCATCACCTGCAGGTATACAACCGTGCCAGGAGTCGTCCATTCTAAAACACCTTTAGAATGCTGTCTAAGTACCCAGATTGGGATACTTCCCAAATCTAGATCTAAAACCATAGATCTAGTAACCAGAATGTCTGATATTATATCTATATCCTTTGTGGAGAAACCACTGTGTGACAACCAAAGTATAACCGATCGTAGTATAGGAATTTCACTTCCTACTCTGTGTATGTCATCCAAATACCAGGACATTACACCCTACTACCTTCTTAACAGATCCATACCCTATTCTGATGAAGCCAAACCTGTGACTGTCACATCAGAAATCGATGATCTATCTCCGCTATATCTGCTTTAGTCTATAAATAGACATAAGCCACTTGTCCACTATGCTTCCGCTGCTCCCATTGACTACGACAACCCTCTGGCAGAGTCATATACACGCACACTTCTAAAGACAGTTCAGAACGATGCTATACTCATCCTCTTGCCGGGTCTCATAGTCTGGAACAACAGTAGTGTCAAGTCTGGGTAAACAAGAACCTCCCCGTCACCGTCTCTGAGGCTACCGGAGTACCTCTCGGGTGCCAATGGAATGCCAATCAGATTGAATCTTTAGGTTCTTATCAAATTTTCAGTAATCGTTTGCGGTTCTGGAATCACTTCCAGTTCTACCATACTCCCACTACTGTTTTCAGAAAAAATCCATTTCTTTTAAAACTGTGGCAAGTCAAGAACAATATCACTATTGATCTTCCAGATGGTAGAAAGTCAACCCTCGTCATAGCCTGGGTCAACCCACAAACAACCATTACAGAAACATGCCTTGAGTTATCCAGAGTCTGGTTTTAAGTATAAGCCGGACAACTCTCCGTACCTTAACATCGTTAAGATACGAATTGTTCTATATCCAATACAGAAACAGAGGCACTGATTTAATTGAACCAGATTCAAATCATGCAGCTGTCTCCAGTGCATGTCAACTAAATGGAAAGAGGCCGATCAACATTACTCAACTCAGGAGTGCTTCCAATTATGAGTAACCTGAAAGAGAAGCAAGTTCTCTTAACCATTACTATCAACTGAATACCATACACAAGTATCTACATCTTCGATCACCTTGAAGAATCCTGATACTTGCAACACCTGGTTCTCTACTTTATTCTTATACCTATAACTTCTCAAAACTTAGACCTTGCATTTCTACGAAACACATTTCTAAGAACCAGAGAAGTCACAGGTAAACAGAATATAGTACGAGGACCAACCCCTCTATCCTAATGGACACTGGATAATATACAATACTTTGTATAAGTCCCTTGAGTCTAATAACTCATTTCCTGTGTGTCGTAGGTTGAAAACTGTACTTATGGTTAAGAAGAATTACACCGCTGTTTAATACTCCTTACCTAACCATCCACTGATATAGGTAAATGTCATAGACATAATGTCAAAAAGGTATATCTCACTCTATAAAATAGACGTACAGATATATCAATTTGAAATTGGTGCATAGCAGCGGATATTCAAAACCAAATATTCGCCGTCCGGCAAACAACCCAGGCGATTTCCTCAGATATCACCAATTACAACGAATTCCGATATAGTGAGGATGATCACTTAATTCCTAATAACTTACTCCCACTCATCATTTGTAAAACCATACAGATGTGAGAATCAAACCTGGTAAATACATACCGTGGAGCAAGTGTCTAATTGGGAAATCAGTTTTCTTTTAACAATACACAGTGAAACTGAAACATTGAAATGTTTCGATGGGGGTATCCAGGTATTCCTAGTAATGCCTCTTCCATTATCAAATTCACAACTGTAACCGTATAATTCTTTGCCATCTCTCCAAATCTCTTTATATGTCTTTAGTCATTGCCTTCTGTACACCCTCTTAGGCTAAATGGTTTTCTTCCCTACCGTTCGGCACCAGCCTATGGTTTGGAAGAAGATTATCCAATAAGCATAATGGGTGTACTGTCCTAATCCTAGGAGCACTCGCAACGCGAGAGAAGGTAACGATAAAAGACACCTGAATAAACCTTATTCCTATTTCTCCTGAACCAGAATCCATCCCCGAACTGGAACAAGTTCCTTTCGAGTTTGTATATAACCATACGATGGAGTATCTAAATAACTGTGGATCTTCATAGTGATACGGAGCGTTCTGGAGAAATACAAAGGTGAAGTGGGAGTGGTAATGAAATACTTGGTTTGGTCGTGAATAGCAATCGCAATTTACTTTGCTCTCTTACTAATCCCTTTATTTATCTTTACTTAATACCTTCTGTACACCATCGTTAGGCTAATTGGTTTTCTTCATTCCCCACCGTTCGGCACCAGCCTAAGGTTTGGAAGAAGACTATCCAATTTGCGTAATAGGTGTACTATCTCCTAAACCAAGGAGTACTCGCAACCTGAGAGAAGGTAAAAGGAAAAGACAACTGAATAGTCCTATTCGTTTTCTCCAGAACCTGAAACCATCCTCGAATAAATTCCTTCGAGTTCGTATATAACCATACGATGGTTTTATCCAATGGAAGTGGACGTTCGTAGTAATACGGGGTGTCCTGGAGAAAATGGTAAAAGTAGGAGTGGCAATGAGATTTGCAACTCTGACAATCCAAAAAGCCAGTGTTTAAGAAGGTTCGGTTAATTTTGGTCACTGAGTCATAGTCAAGGGTCGGGTCATGGTCGCTGCCAAAGAGAGAGAGAAAAGAAACACTCAACGTGCACTCTAACCTAGATCAGAATGGTTATCACTTTATCTAATCAGGAAACCTCCCACTGTAACGTCAAATTCTCCTCCAAACCTGAAAGAAGAATTAGTCGGGATCACCTGAGGAGTAAACCAACTCATCAGTGGGAATCGGGATCCAACTATCATCGTATGATAACGTGATGGAATCCACTCACGTTATCACACTCCAGAAGGTATGCGTATATCTGGCAAGTTTCAGTTTCTTTAGAAACTCCCGATGTGATTTTTTCCTCATGCTCTTATGACCTTGACTAAGGCCAACAAATCATAAGTCACATGTCAAGTTCTACCCGTCATTGTCCAGGTTAATTTGAATCCACCCGTACAAGCCCTTGACGAAGGTCATCAAGGCTATACGACTGTCCCAAACCAACGCATCTATCTATACAGCAGAAAGGTAACAAGCAGCTACCATACACTATGCCTTGACTAAGGCCAACAAACATAGCATGAATACTACGTGCTACCCGTCTGAAATGACGGAGGGCTACGAATGGTTTTTGGCGAAAAACCTTTATCGTAATGAACTTGATATCGTTGAAGGAACCGGATAGCTTTTATAAAAATATAGTGGCGAAAACCTTTGCTAAAGAGGTCACTCCCGGTGAAGGGATCTCGGCTCTTTCCACGTAGAATGAGGTGCAGGATATTCCAACTGAATACCACGATGCAAAGCAAAAGTAATCGACTATAGTGAAGTTATTGCCCTGACGCAAACTTCTGTCCAAGGGGTCACTCCCGGTGAAGGGATCTTGGCCCTTGCCTCGTCGACCAAGGTGCTGGATATTCATAACCGAATACCACTGTGCAAAATAAAAGTGAACGTCCTTGCAATAACAGCTTTTTGAAAAATTGTTCCAACAATATCAGAATAGGTTTGTTTAGCTTGCATTGATCCGAATCAATGCAGTCCCATCAATTGATCACACCACAAAGAACGAAAATAATGATGTACGTATATGCCATCCGCATTCGCCACTGGGTCCCGTCATTACCCGTTAGGTTACTTAACTAACGACAGAGCGGGGACTGGACTAGCGCGAATGCAAAACATATACAACATCTACTAGTATATATATCAATATATAATATTCGCTCAAGGCGTGATAAAATGCAACATCACAGAAATGTAATAAGCATCACAGAACAATATAGATATCTGGGATCCCCGGGTTTCATAGAGCCGCTACTGAAACCCGACGTTCCACTGGTCGTGTGGATAGCCTGTGCAATGAAATCCTAGACCCCTACGGGCACGGCAAGTTACCCGCCAAAACCTGAAGTGAGGCAGCCCTCTTCAGCAACGTGAATAGACCACCCAGCACTTCACGGAATCCGGTAACTTGGGCACCCCTCCTTGGGTCAACCTGTACCCCCTACGAGTGCGGCGAATAGCCCGCCAATTCTAGAATGAAGCCCCCTCCGTCTCAACACCATGAAATGCGGGCCCGTTTCCCTTTAGAACCCGGCTATCCGTGCACCCCTCCGCGGGGTAATCCTAGTACAGAAAGTAAAATATATATACAACGGGTACATCGACCTCAGCCCGGGCGTGCCCCAAAAGAATAATATACAAACAGGCAGTAACGGCAGTCCACATGTCGGACGCTCGTCTCGCAATATCAAATGTACAAATACAACCAAACTGTACTACCATTGCATCCAGGCTATCCACCACGACAAATCCGCAATATCACAGCACAACACAGAACATCAACGTGAATGTCACGTTCGCAAATCCGTCTAAAAGGGCTATAGCAGTTAGACAGGATTTACCGATCAAGTGACAT
Source organism: Agapanthus africanus (assembly GCA_030015575.1). Taxonomy (NCBI): domain Eukaryota; kingdom Viridiplantae; phylum Streptophyta; class Magnoliopsida; order Asparagales; family Amaryllidaceae; genus Agapanthus; species Agapanthus africanus. The sequence continues at coordinate 111,364,656 of JASDDO010000018.1, forward strand.
TCACGGTCGCAGATATAATGTAAATACTATGAACTAACATGTTTAAAATTTTCGATCAACTAAATTTCCCGAAGTGGGCCCCAAGCACAACTGTAGCACTCAAAAATAATCTGGGCCCAAAAAGAATGTATCAAAGACCCCATTTTCAACTCAGGAATCACTACAAGAAATTTGGTACAGTGACTTCACTGTTATGCGGCGGAACCGCAGCCAAAAAGGGGTTAGGGCCGTGGTTCCGAGGTGACACAGTGACGTCATGTGACCAAATTTCTACAGTGTTCTTCAAAAACCCTGCACGATTTTTTGACATGTCCAGAAAAATTTTTGGAGCAGAAAACAAAATCGACAGAAACTGTTACTTGAAAATGCGGTTTTGGAAAATCCGTTCGATCGAACTTTTAAACACGTTAGAGCAAGCTAGACTAGGTTAATGGCGTGGCTCTGATACCAGTGTAAGTGCACGGCAGCGCCCTGGCCGTCTGTACGAGGCCAAAATGCGGAATACAAAACTTTTCTTTAAACAGAAACGGGCGCTACCGCGAACTTCAAAACCCGGATCGGGCCATTAACCTAATCCTAGCAGACTAGAGAAGGGGTAGAGAGATATACCGAGCGATCCGTGTCCTTCGGTCTTCTCATCGTCATCCCGATCTCCCCGCGGAATCTCCGGTCTTCATCTCCTCGTCGGAAGGGCACCACATCGCCGGGTTCTTTTACGAGCTCCCACCTCTGGACTGAGGCAACTCGGGCATGAAGTTGGCGAGTCGACGTGTCCTAGAATACTGTAGGCTAAGTGTAGTACTCTTTGTCTCAAGGGGATTAAAGAAGTTGCCATATTGGAAGTGGGAAAGGAGATGTGAATTTTTTTTGATGGCTAAGGAACTTTTTGCAAGCATATGAGAACAAAATCCCTCTCCTCATAATTTGAACAGCCCACCTACAATATGTGGCCGGCCAAGCTTATGAAAAATGAGGGGGGAAAAGTCAAGCGGGGTGAGCACAAGCTAGTGCAAGGTGACCATAAGGAAAAGTGGGTAATGATGATATACAATGATCACAATCAAGTCAAAAGTATAACCCATCTCCATAAGCAAGTGATGATGCACAAACTAATCATCATAAAAAAGTCTTCACCATGATGAATTGCACTTTTGCAAATAAACCCTCCTCCACCAATTTTTCAGCCAAAGAAGGAACAAAAGAAAAATGGCCGAAACGGAATGCAAACTAGCAACTTCAAAAAACTGATCCGGTAATAAATTACAGGAAAACCCCGCTACTGTATATACATACTCACATTTGTATTCCGACCGAATACCAATGCAATGAGACAAAATCTACACTGTACAATACTAGGATCCGGCTTAAACCAAAGCCCGCTAGTATTATCAGTCCGATCATGATCCGTGCAATACCGCATGTATAAGATCGAACCCTGCCATATCTCCATACGGCCTCTACAGCGTTTCGCCCGAAACTTGAGAAACGGTCTGTGGGGGACTCTAAAGACTCGTCAATACTTTGGTTGTAGATTTAACCACTAGCACGTCAGAGGTATTAGCCATACGTAACGGGCTACCAGGTATTGACCAAAAGGGATGTCAATGAGCGAACTCATCCTGACACCCTACTGAGACTGTCAGTGACAATATCCGTACAGTCCGGTCCGTTCGTCTATGAGCATCGCATGACAGGCCTACGGGTTGGTAAAAGTCAGACTCCCAAAAGCGGTACAAGTCGTGTCGGAGTGTAGCCCAGGACACCCTGAGATATTACTGGAATACCTACCAGTAAATCTCCTGCTATGGCCAAGAACTTCGTGTAATGGCTCTCCTAGACACAGCGCGACCTCACCCCAATACCGGGAGAGACGAACCCCTGAAGATCCGCTCACTGCCTCCATGTGGCTCGGGACTGTACCCAACTAAAACTTGTTTGCATGACTCGTTTGAGCCGTGGTAGGGTAGTAATCAAAGTAAAGTGGGAACTCACACGAGACAAATGACGATCTCAGGTCGATGAACTAACCTGTACACATGGCACCAGGGAACTGCTATCTGACGTCTGGTATAAGACCAACTAGCATGTTCCCGGCGAGTCCTGTCCGGTGTACTCATAACCCAATGAGCACCTGTATACATCTTAGGTGAACCAACTGACACCAGTGGCTTGTGAGACCGGCCACCGCCCCTCGTCGGGGTCTCGACTGTATACACTAGTCTACTCTGGAGTGTCGATGCCCTGTTTCGAAAACTCCTACGACTAGGGACCTTTTAAGGATGTGCTTATAGACCCCAGCTCCCATGTATATGATCGCCATCATACTGCTGGCCGTCAAGAAAGAATCCTTAGGGCTCTATCAACGTGCAATAGTGACCTGTAAGGTCACCTAAAGCAGTACACGATGATAAAGATAAACCAGATAGCATACTATCATCTTGAGTAAGACTGTCCTACTGGGATAGGTCCTCCCTCAATCATTGCAATCACGTGCCTGTGATCCAATAATTGACTCTGAGGGCACTATCTCCCACAAGTGAAGCAAACACCCTAAACTAAATGACTAATATAGTAGAGGATGATGAAGTAGTAAATGGGCTCACTTTAGATTAATTTTTCTCACAATATTTCATCAATTTTTCAAAAGCTAGAAAGCTTTTCCATAAGGAAGAAGAAGATGAAGTGGAAATGAAAATGAAACTCATGAGGTGAGAATTACAACTATGGGTGAGTTAGTGTCATACACTAACTCATGTAGAGAATAAACCATGTCTAACTATAATTGTTAGGTTAATAATTATTTATAAGTAAAACAAAATTAGTGGACTAAGTCAAAGATGCTTTAAGCTTCTCCAAGCTTCCAACCATGAAAATTTCCAACTAATATTGAATTACTTTAAATAAATAAAACCTCACATTATTATAAGCATGATATGAGTCTCATACACCCATGTAGCATGTGGCATCTAACATGACACAAAAGATGTACATTAATATATATCACATATATACTAAGTGTACATTAGTGAGAAAAAGAAAACTTAAGTGAGCTAATATTAGTTAATGTAAATTAATATATCACATATATAATTATTAATTAAATTATTAAATAGACACCTGATTTAATAATCCGGCTATATCACATACAACCGGCTAATATCAAATGTAACAACCTACTGAATAATCACTTGATCCGATAACCCAGCTATATCACATATAACCGTCCGATATCAAATATCACGAGAATAGAATGCGGTATCACATACGCGCATTAATCAAAGTCCCGCACATATCACATATGTGCTCCTACTTCATTTCGCATGAACCAGGAAACCTCTGTGTAGGACTCTAAAGACTCGTCAATACGCCGGCACTAGGTGATGATCATATCAAACACCGACAAGCCGCAAGCGGTCTGGTAAATGTAACGGCCATCCGGGTATTGAGCGATGAGAAGATAAACAAGCAAGCTTGCTCATACTCCAGCGAATCCAATCAGTAACACTACCGTAAAGTCCGGTCTCTTCGTCAGATATGTCGCATATCGCAGCCTAGGGGTGGTAACGTCAGACCCCAATAGCCTGATAAGTCAGGTCGATGCAAGGTCCATAAAGGTTCGAGAAACTACTGATAACACTTACCAGTAGATCTAAGCAACCCTGTCCAGGGATTTCCTGTTATGGCCAATCAAGCATAACGCAACATCAACTCCTAATACCGGGAGAGACGAATCCCCTCCTATCGCTCATTGCCTCCATGTGACTCGGGATTGTACCCAAAATCTACCTTTTTGCACGATCTCTTGAATGTGGTATGGTGGAAATCAAAGCACAGTAGGAATCACACAAGAATCTATGACGATCTCGGGTCGACAGACTAACCTGTACCAGTGTCACCAGAGAATTGCTATCTGACGATAGGTATAATACCATCTAGAAGTTCTCAGTGAGTCCGTCCAGTGTACCCAGTCTCCACTGAGCACCCGTATACCTTCTCTGATGTCAAACACAAATGGATATGGGATCATCCATCGCCCATCATATGGGTCAAGAAGCGTATACGCTAGTCTACTCTGGAGTATCGATGCCCTGTCTCGATACTCTCACGACTAGAAACATTTGAAGGATGTACTTGCCGACTACCTTTGCCCACTCGTATGATCCGCATCATAATCCTGGTAGTCAAGTATTCATCCTAAGGGCTTTATCAAAATGTAATAGAGAGACAATAAGTGTACATGTTAAAATAAAGTGCAACCAGATAGCATACTATTATGTCGAGCAAGAAAGTCCTCCCTATATATGTCCAAGCATCCACTACAATATACATCACATGTACAGTAATGGCCTCTAGGGCATACATATAACTAACAGGGTCTTCTTCTTCCTCCACTTGATCGGCTGGATCTTGGAGAAAAGTGGGTGAGACTTAAAAGTCTCCCCTTTTCGAGATCTGATTGAAGATCCGAGCTCCCCTTCAAGGCTTTTGTGGTGAAAAACTATTTCTTTTTTGAAAAAAGGAAGAGTTAAACTCTTGATTCAATTTAAAAAGGGTGGGGGGAAGGTTTTAGAACCTTGAGAAAGGAGTAGGAGGCACAAAACCCTAGAATTTTTGAGAATGGAAAGAGTTGTTATAGATATTTTCATCATGTTTGCCTTTATAAGCTACACACTTTATATATAGCCACTCGGGCTTTGCCAAATGGTGCTTGTGCCACCCCATGCCTTATATTCTTGTTTCTTTTTGCACATAAACCATGGGTTTTACAAAATTTCGGCTTTCTGTCCATTTACATACATTTATTTCTAAAAAAAAGAATTACCTTAAAACTAATTTATGGCTTCATTCCTTTTGTTATGGGGCCAGTCCCTTCCATGCTCGGATTTGACCTGGGCATGTGCCCACTTGGCTTGGAGTTGATTTTGATTTTGACTTGGTCAATCGGGGTATAAATTTTGACACTAACAGAGATGTATATTGGTTTTGAACCCGTGTTATTTTGTACCATCGATATTATGTAATATTATATCAATATCGTTGTTGGACAATGGAGGATATGATTTTGTATTACAAAGTAATGTTATGAACATTAACCTGAATCAACAGTTGATTGGGTCTGGTACATTAAATTTTGGGATTTACTGTTAGTAATATGTATGCCCTAGAGGCCATTACTGTACATACGATGTATATTGTAGTGGATGCTTGGACATATATAGGAAGGACTTTCTTGCTCGATATGATAGTATGTTATCTGGTTGCACTTTATCTTAACATCTACAATGATTGTCTTTATATTACATATTGATAAAGCCCTTAGGATTAGTACTTGACTACCAGGACTATGATGCAGATCATACTAGTGGGGATAGAGTAGTCGTAAAGTACATCCTTCAAATGTTCCTAGTCGAAGGTGTATCGAGACAGGGCATCGATATCCAGAGTAGACTAGCCTATACACTTCTCGACCCATATGATGGGCGATGGATGATCCCATATCCATTGGTGTTTGACATTAGAGAAGGTATGCGGGTGCTCAGTGGGAACTGGGTACACTGGACGGACTCGCCGAGAACTCCAAGATGGTATTGTACCTATCGTCGGATAGCAGTTCTCTGATGACACTGGTATAGGTTAGTCTGTAGACCCGAGATCGTCATAGAGTCTTGTGTAATCCCCACTGTGCTTTGATTTCTACCTTACCACGTTCAAGAGAACGTGCAAAACGATGTCTTTTGGGTACAGTCCTGAGCCACATGGAGGCAATGAGCGATAGGAGGGGTTTCGTCTCTCCTGGTATAGGGAGTTGATGTTGCGCTATGTTCGATTGGCCATAATATGAAATCCCTGGCCAGGATTGCTGAGATCTACTTATAAGTGTTATCAGTAGTTTCTCGGACCGTTATGGACCTTACATCGGCTGGGTTTAACGTTATACCACCCCCAGGCTGTGATATGCGACATATCAGAAGAAGAGACCAGACTGTACGGTAGTGTTACTGATTGAATTCATAGGAGTACGAACATGCTTGCTTGTTGATCTTCTGATCGCTCAATACCCGGGTGGCCGTTATGTTTAGCAGACCGCTTGCGGCTTGTGGGTATTTGATATGATCATCACCTACTGCCGGCATATTGACGAGTCTTTAGAGTCCTACATAGAGGTTTCCTGGCTCAAGCGAAACGGAGTAGGAGCGCATATGTGATATGTGCAGGACCGAGATTAATGTGTGTATGTGATACCGCATTCTATTCTAGCGATGTGTGACATGATTGGTTATATATGATATAGCCGAGTTATCGGATCAAGCGTTGATTCGATAAGATGTTGCATTTGATATTAGTCGGTTCTATGTGATATAGCCGGATTATTAAATCAAGAGTTGATTTGATAATTTAATGTATAACTATATATTTGATATATTATATTATATTAACTAATATTTAGCTCACTAATGATTTCTTTTCTCACTTGATGTGCACATTGTATATATGTGATATGTATATTTGCGTACATGTATTGTGTCATGCTTGATGATACATACAAGATGGGTGTATGAGAATTATACCATGCTAGGGTTAAATTAGGGTTTTGATTATTTCTTAAGTTATTACAAAAGAGCAAAAGACTTTGTCAAAGTTTTCAAGCTTGGAGAAGCTTGTAGAACATTTTCAAGATCAACTCTTTTGTCATTTCTTAGGATATTTTTCCTTAACCCAACCTTTAACCATAGCCTTGGGTTTATTCTCTACATGAGTTAGGCATGATAGCTTTAACTCAACTATGGGTGCAATAATTCATTTGGATGAATTATTCATGAGTTCTTCTTCTTTTTCTTCTTCAAGCTCCATGAAAAGCTTTTTAGCTTCAATGAAGGTATGAGAAATAATGTGAGAAAATCAATTCTAAAGTGAGCCCACCTCCTACTTCTTCATCCTCTACCACTTTCCATGTAGTAGAGTGTTCTCTTCACAAAGTTCATGACCTTGTGAAGGAATAGCTTGAGTTAGTGTCTCCTCGACGTAGATCATCTTCGTCCTCGAAGTCATCGAAGTAAGCACGTTCGTTTCTTCATAGAGCCTCTCTAGAGTCTGGAGTTTACGATCGCAGCGAAGGGGACTACTACACGGAGCTATTTGAAGTGAAGGACCGGTCTACAAAGGTTGTATTCCTTGCTCACTACTTATTGCAAAGTTTTTGCATATGTTTACCGTATATTTCTAGTTAACGATTCATGGTTAGGGTTAGCTAGAACGACAAATTTTTGAACTTGGTATGGACGATGCCTCCCGAAACCTTGCTGCCGTGCTAGGCAACCCTTCAGTGGTATCAGAGACTAGTTAGAAAATTATACGGATACTGTTAGATTACGAAAACGAAATGAACTCCGAAACTTGAAATACTAAAACCTGCTTGCTGTCGTTTTTAAAAGGTTGTCAAAAAATTTTTCAAAAAAGTGCAGAAAGACATTTGAGCAAATATAGGAGCATGGAAGAAACTTGGGACCATGTGCTCAAATTTTGGCCGAGCACATGGCCACCAAAACCGAGGAGGCCGGCCTGGGGATGGAGCTAAGGTCCCAAATTTTTTTCATGCTCTGTGCTTAATGTTTTGGTATTTCAGGTGTTGTTTATTTTTTCTACTTTTTCATGTGATGATTAATTCAATGCAAAGGTAACTCGGAGTGTTTCGTATTCGTATTTTTAACATTGTTTCGAGTGTTTCATGTATTGTCTAGATGAAGTTAAAAAGTTCGATCGAATGTTAAAATCCCATTTTTCCAAGTTTAACGTAATCAGAAAAATATGCATGTGATTCCGTGGACCCTCTAGAAGAACGAAACCTTAACTCGATTATGTGGCTGTCAAAACCGCCACTGAACCCTAAGGTTTGTGGTTGTTTAGTGTTTCACATGTGAGGCGTTGGTTTGACCCTTCTACGGCTGGTTCATAGGTACTATGGCATCTTCTGGGTATTATTAAAACTGTGCTCAAGTGTTGAGTTGTCGGGAAATTATGGGACTTTGATGAATCGATCGAAGAGTTTATCGTCGTCCGGATATTATGTGATGGGATACAATATTTAGAATCCACAAGTAGTTATGAGATAACTAAATTGAATGTTATAAATCTAGCAGTTTAGTCTCAGATGTTCGGTTGCGACGGGATTTTGATGAGATCAAAAGTCCATCGCAATCACGTAGCGTACGCGGATACTCGCCGGGTAAACTTAATAGATAGCTGTAGGGTTCCTAGGCACCCTAATGAGGTCTCACAAGACATCAACCATGCCAATTTCAAATTTAAACGGTGCCGAGAAACCCTAGAACGGATCGTTGGCTAGATTTCTAGGCGAAAAGCAAACTAGTTAACACTTAACTATAAGAATACGGAAATACAACCTTTGTAGATCCGGTCGTCCACCTCCACGGCTCCGAGATAAGGTCCTCTCCGCTGTCCAAATCAAATCCGGGGCTCTAACGTCGGCTTCATCGGAGAAATGGCGAGCTAGGTCGTCGATGTCCATGCCGAAGATGATCTACGTCGAGGCATCGCTAGATCAAGCTCCAACTTCACCAAGTGATGAAAACTTGTGAAGGAAACACACTCTACTACTTGGCAAGAGGTAGAGGATGAAGAAATAGGAAGTGGGTTCACTTTAGAATTGGATTTCTCACACTTTTCATCAATCCACCATTGATGAAGTGAAGCTTTCTTCAAGGAAGAAGATGAAGAAGAAGAAGAAAGTGTTATATTAAGTTATTTAAAAATCAAAAGAAAATGAAAACTTATCATAATCTAAACCATGGTCAAGTGTAGAGATTAAACTAGGGTTAGTGGGAATGGTTAGGGTTAAGGATGAGATAAGAATGGTTGACTTGATCAAAGCTTCAAGAAGCTTCAACAAGAAACAAAATTAGCCACCATTCTTTTCTCTTTATCTTTTCCAAAAGAATAAACAAATAAATGAATAAATAAATAATGGGAGAATAAACAAAACCCTAACCACTCTCACAACCATGGTTTAATCTTCACACAAATCCAAGTTAGCATGTATCATCAAACATGATACAATCATTTGCACAAAAAGTATATCACATATACAACTTGTACATCAAGTGAGAAAATCCATTTAAAGTGAACCTATACCAGTTAATGCAAAGTAATATATCAAATATATAATTATGCATTAAATCATTAAATCAACACTTGATTTAACGATCCGGTCATATCGCATATAACCGACTAGTATCCAATGTATCGGCTTATCGAATCAACCCTCGATTCGATAACTAGGTTATATCGCATATAACCATTCGATACATTCATCGCGAGAATAGAATACGGTATCACATACACGCATTATTCTCGGTCCCGCACATATCTCATATGCGCTCCTATTTCGTTTCGCTTGAGCCAGGAAACCTCTGTGTAGGACTCTAAAGACTCGTCAATACGCCGGTAGCAGGTGATGATCATATCAATCACCCACAAGCCGCAAGCGGTCTGCTAAACGTAACGGCCACCCGGGTATTGAGCGATCAGAAGATCGACGAGCAAGCCCGCTCACACTCCAGTGAATCCAACCAGTAACACTACCGTACAGTCCGGTCTGATCGTCTGATATGTCGCATATCTCGCATAGGGGTGGTTAACGTCAGACCCCAATAGCTCGATAAGTCGTGTCGATATGAGGTCTATAACATTTCGAGAAACTACTGGTAACACTTACCAGTAAATCTCAGCAACCCTGGCCAGGGATTTCCTGTTATAGCCAATCGAACACAGCGCAACATCAACTCCCTATACCGGGAGAGACGAATCCCCTTCTATCGCTCATTGCCTCCATGTGACTCGGGACTGTACCCAAAAACCACCGTTTTGCACGCCCTCTTGGATGTGGTAAGATGGAAATCAAAGCACAATGGGAACCACACAAGACTCTATGACGATCTCGGGTCAAAAGACTACTCTGTACCAGTGTCACCAGAGAACTGCCATCTGACGTAAGGTATAATACCATCTGGGAGTTCTCGGCGAGTCCGTCCAGTATACCCAGTCTCTACTGAGCACCCGTATATCATCTCTGATGTCAAACACCGATGGATATGGGATCATCCATCGCCCATCTATATGGGTCGAGAAGGTATACGCTAGTCTACTCTGGTATATCGATGCCCCATCTCGATACACCCACGACTAGGGACTTTCAAGGATGTACTTATGGACTACCATGTCCCCACTAGTATGATCCGCATCATAGTCCAGGTAGTCAAGTACACATCCTATGGGCTTTACCAACATGTAATAGAGAGACAATCTGGGTACACGTTAAGGTAAAGAGCAACCAGATAGCATACTATCATGTCGAGCAAGAAAGTCCTCCCTATATATGTCCCAGCATCCACTACAATATACATCCAATGTACAGTAATGGCCTCTAGGGCATACATATAACTAACAATCTCCCACTTGCACTAGGGCCATCTGTAGCAGTGGTTGTAGTATCTCATACTCAACCATCCCATAAAAGTCTCTCTCTGGGAACAGGCCTTTGTGAGTGGATCCGCTGTGTTGTCCTCTGAGTCTACTCTCCCGACGTCGATCCCCTGGAGATCAACTATCTCCATGATTAGGTGATACTGCTTTAGAATATGTCTGGATCACTGATGGGACCTGCGTTCCTTGGCATAAGCCACAACTCCATTGTCACACAATGGGAGGAACATAGTTCATCTCATGAACTTATATACACCCAAACAGCCTCTTTGGTAGCATCTTAAGTAGCGATGTACCCAGCCTTCATCGTCTAGTATGCCACGGTATATAGCTTGGAACTCTTCCAACATACCGTCCCTTTACTGAGGGTAAAGACAATGCCTGCGACTGATATTCAGTCGTCTTTATCACCCTGGAACACTTCCAGTGATTTTTCCCAGGATCAATTGATACCGTCTCACTACATCTAGTGAGTATCCTAATATCCAATTACATCTATCTCATAGATGAAAACTCAGAATTTAGGCGGTATCATATTGATCCTTTATGGAGAAAACTTGTGATAAACGGAGATTGACCGAGCGTAGCATAGGAAACTCCTTCCCTATCAAGAGTATGTCATCCACATACTCTACGAGGATCATCACCATACTCCCTACTACCTTTTTGTATATACAAGGTTCATCTACCATTTTGATGATGTCAAACTCTTTGACTAATTCATCAAAACAGACGTTCCAACTCCGCGATGCCTGCTTTATCCTATAAAGCATCTTGTACACGTTTCCGCTGCTCCCACTGTTTACGAAGCCCTCTGGCTGTGTACTTACAGATGCTCTCTTCTAAAACATCATTTAGAAAAGCTGTCATGACACCCAACCGCCAGATATCGTAGTCATGGTATGTGGCAAGTAGGATCTGGATGGACTTAAGCATAGGTAGTTGAAAAGGTTTCATCATTATCCACAGCTGGTCAATGATGCAAACTTTTAACAAGTCTAGCTTTGAAAGTCTCAACTTTTCGATGTACACCAAGTAATCTTCTCAAGATATATTTGCTCCTGATGGGGATTTAACCCTTCAGATATAACAACCAAAGTCCATACTTTGTTAGTGTACATGGATTCCATCTCAGATCACTAAGCATCCAGCCATTCTTACGGAGTGCCACCCCTGATGGCCAGCTCGAAGCTAGTTGGGTCATCATCTCATGATGCAATCCTCGCTCCCACTGTCATAGAGCAACCGAAGTATCTCTCAGGTGGGTGAGGAACCCTACTAGATCGGCGGAGAGGCTGAGGTTCGTTGGTAACTATTGAATCCTTTGGTTCTTTCAAATCATCTGCTGTAGTTTGTATAGCTGGAACATTTCTAGTTCTACATAACAGATCTTGCCTCGAGCTTGTCCGGATTTTGCTTTTAGACATAGACCGGACAACTCCAAATCTTAACTAGCTTAAGACATGGGCTCTTCCCTTTCCATATCGCATATGAAGTGGTAGGCAACTGATTTGATTGGAACCCTTATTCAATAGGTATGCAGCTTCTCAAGTGCATAACCCCTTGAGGAAAAAGGTAACTCAGTAGTACTCATCATAGAGCACACCATATCAAATAGGGTGTATCTGCTCCACCCCGACATACCATCGTGCAATGGTGTATACGGAGGAGTAATGCTGAGAGAGAATCTCATTCTCCTTTAGAATAGTCCAGTATTTCCGTGCTCAAGTATTCTCCTCCTTGATCACATCAAAGGACATAATACTTATACCCGTATTTTGGTTCTCAACTTCTCGCTTATATTCTGTGAATATCTCAAAAGGTTCGGACTCATGTTTCAACAGGAACATATGACTGAATCTTGAGAGATTATCAGAGAATATAATGAAGTATAAAGAATCAGTCCTGGCATGTGTAGACAGGGGACCTTACATACATCAACATGTATCATCCCAAGAGTTCATTAACTCTTTCTCTGTTTCCAATAAACAGGGCTATGGCCATCTTATCTTTGTGACATGACTGGCGAGTTTCACAAGATGTAAATTCAAACTAATTTAAATATGCATCTTTATGTAACTCTAGCTAGTCGGGTCACATTGATATGACCTAGTCTACAATGCCTCAAGAAGGATTCGTTCATTTCTGAACTCTTCCTCTTGTGTGTGTTCCATATACTAAGAACTGTAGTTTGATTTAGAACATCAATGCTTTTAGATAACGTGCCTGAACCGATCAACTTTTGATATAGGAAATGTTCAAAACATTATCCAACAATACAAAATTTTACCGTTTCTTTACTAATAAAGAGACAGATATGATTTTGTATATCAGGTTCGGTATCTAATAACATTCGTTCAGAATCAATGTATTGGTAATACAGGGTGACAGTGACCAACAGACTTAGCTACAACTCTTGCCCCGTTTTCTGCCTCATGAAACTTATCACCCGTTCTCAGTTCTCTACCTATTTGTAGCCCTATGTAAAAGATTACATATCTGGGATCCTGATCTGGTATCACATACCCAGGACGTAGAGGATACAGAGAAACAGTTCTTTGTAGTGAACACACCCGAAGATGATGCATCAGCATGCACTCTCTTCGTTTGGGCTGCACGGGAAATCTGGTATTCCCCAATTTCCTGCTCTGTCTTATAACAATTATAAGTTGGAGCGGGACCAACGTTCCCCAGCTCAGTATAACAAGCGGGTTCGGTCAATAATCCGTATTATTATCTTGATTAAGGCGTGATATGGTCGCTACCTGGAGAGAGAGAGAAGAAAACACTCAGCGTGCGCTCTGTCAAGAATAGATTGGTTATTATTTTATCTAATCGGGATGGCTCCCACTGCTTTTTATCAAATCTTCCTTCAAACCCTAAAAGGAAAGACTAGCCGGGATTAATTACACACTACAAGTTCGCCAATCTTTCAGCCAGGCCAGTGTCGGTACTTTGAGGGAGGTGCCCCGTGCTTTCGCACGGACCTAATTAATGTAAACCTCGTTTTCCCAGAGGCGTAACCCCGTTGACACCTTTCTAGACACCTACTTGATCGGCTAATTGTAATGTATAAAACTCTCCCAGGAGTAACTCTTACTCGCAGCGGGTATCGGGATCCAACTATCTCATAGAAGGTATGCAATCTCATTGCAAATTTCAACACTTGAAATTCCCGATAATATTTTGCCCCATGCGATCTATGACCTTGACTGAGTCAACAAACCATAGACCGCAAGTAAAGTTCAACCCGTCATTTCTCGATTGAATTAAACCCACCCGCACGACCCTTGACTGAGTCAACAAGGCCGCACGACTACCCTAATCCAATCGCATCATATGCTTTGCAGGTAAGCAATAATCAGCTACCGCACACTACGCCTTGACTGAGTCAACAAACGCAGCACGAATACTAACTATTACCTATCTGAAATGACGGAGGGCTACGACAGGTTTTTAAGAAAACCTTTTGCGTAATGAACTTTATATCGTTGTAGAATCAAATGATTTTGAAATGGAGTGCTTTTGAGGCTTTTCTAGTTTTGCTAAAGGAGTCACTCCCCGTGAAGGGATCGTCGGTCCTTTCCTCGTCGAATGAGGTGCGGGATATATCATATATATCACTGTGCAAAGCAAAAACTCTTAAAAGCAATCAAAAGACAAACCGAGTGTGTAGCATCTGCCAGTTATTGCTAAAGGAGTCACTCCCGGTGAAGGGATCTCGGTCCTTTCCTCATCGAATAAGGTGCAGGATATATCACATATACCTCTGTGCAAAGCAAGAACTGTAGCTACCTGTTTTATTTTGAAATTCGATTCTACAACATCTTAGGTTTCTTTTACTTTCATTAATCATATTAATGAAGTCCCATCATTTAAGTACCTAAACATCACAGATAAATACGACGTACACTTATGCCATCCGCATTCGCCTCGATGTCCCCTCGTGCACCGTTAGGTTAGGTAACTAACGACAGAGCGGGGCAGGGCTAGCACGGGTGTAAAACATAAGTAACGTCTATATAATATATCATATATACTATATACTGTATCTATCACAGAACATCACATGATCACATCACAGAAATCGCAGCAGAAGAAACATATGAAATATTGGATATACTAGGACGTCCGTGTTTTCAATACGAGCCAGTATAAAACACGAATTCCACGGTCGCGATGAATAGCCAAACCCACACCCCTAGACCCCTACGAGAGCGGCAAGCAACCCTGCCAATTCTAGAGTTAGGAGACCCGGACTCGACTCCTCGAGTTGGTCTCCCACTGGACTCCGGAACCCGGTTACTTGTGCCCTCCTCCTTGGGTCTATCCTAGTGTAGAAAAGTAAATAATATACAATGGGTGACATCTTCCGCAACCTGGAAGTGCCCCAATAAAAGAATATTACATACAAGTTTTTACATGAATGAAAATGAAAAACACTCATCTCACATGAAAACCCCCCGGCTATTCAAACACGACGATCCAATATAACATATCCAGCAACACATAACATCACATGTCATCAACGTAAGTAAATATGCGCATCCCAATTGTCGTTGACATATAGCAACGAAACCGGCGATATCACATATTACACTTACGGTCACAGAAAAGAAAGTGTAAAACTACAACAGTTGGAATCCGCAATCACCTCAGACATCGCATGCCTGACCAAATGAATTACTTAGACATCGCATGCCTAACAATTATAAACCCCGCATTTTAGTCTCATTATTGAAAACACTTTTCAATATCAAGTCGGGCAATTCAACAAGATTCCCGACATCCTGATCGAATACTCGTCGCAAACTTCAGTAGGCGGCCGCACCCCCGATACCGTCGACGAAGTGCACCAAGGCGGAACACCGCTGCCGCGAGCACCCGAACGGATGCTTTCGGCGACGGGGTTCTCCTACAATCACTTGGTCGGGGCTATGGAGTGAGGCTGTCTATTAAGTTTACCCGGCGAATATCCGCGTACGCTACGTGATTGCGACGGACTTTTGATCACATCAAAATTCCGTGGCAACCGATCAAGTGAGACTAAAGTGCTATGTTTATAACATTCATTCAGTTATCTCATAACTACTTGCGAATTCCAATTATTGTATCACATTCCGGATAAATAGAAAATGTCAAACTTTCCGATCGAACAATCGAACACCCAAGTTTTCCTGATACAGATCAACACATGAAATATGAGTCTAACAACATTCAGTTCGTGCCTCAGTACCAACGGTCCAGCCGTAGAAGGGTCAAGCCAACGCCTCACATGTGGCACGCCGTACTGCCCCAAACCCGAAGGTTCAAAGGGCAGTTCAAGACGGTCACATAATCGAGTTAAGGTTTGTTGTCTTCTAGAGGGTCCATCGAGTTACTTGCACTACTTAGAACGTCGTTAAACTACGGAAAAATCCAACACTTGGAAATTTCCCGACAGGGGAAAAATTGGGTATTTATATCCGGTCGAACTTTTTAACATATTCTAAAATTTATCCGGAAAGCCACACAGACAAAATTTGATACTCCGATCAAAACACCGAATCCCCAAAACAACTCCAGAAAATTCAACTCTTGAATAAATTTTAAAAATACCCAGAGAACTCAGCACCTGAAACAATGAATTACTGTGCAAACAGTTAGGGCTGACGTCATGATTCTGCCGTGGAACCGCCGCATAAGCTAGGGTTATGCCGCGGTTCTGCCGCCGTTTACACTGTTCATTCAAAACTTTTTGCGCCGTAATTCTTAGATTTCCCTGCTGAGTTTTCTGCATATTTTAAATTTGGAAAAATCCACGATTTTAGAAAAAGTACAGAGAGTAAGTTTAGGTTTGGGTTTTCGGGTCGTTCGGACTTCAAACTCCGTCTAGACTTCGCCTAAGGCTCTAGCTAGGCTCTGATACCACTGTAGGGTTCCTAGGCACCCTAATGAGGTCTCACAAGGCATCAACCATGCCAATTTCAAATTTAAACGGTGCCGAGAAACCCTAGAACGGATCGTTGGCTAGATTTCTAGGCGAAAAGCAAACTAGTTAACACTTAACTATAAGAATACGGAAATACAACCTTTGTAGATCCGGTCCTCCACCTCCACGGCTCCGAGATAAGGTCCTCTCCGCTGTCCAAATCAAATCCGGGGCTCTAGCATCGGCTTCATCGGAGAAATGGCGAGCTAGGTCGTCGATGTCCATGCCGAAGATGATCTACGTCGAGGCATCGCTAGATCAAGCTCCAACTTCACCAAGTGATGAAAACTTGTGAAGGAAACACACTCTACTACTTGGCAAGAGGTAGAGGATGAAGAAATAGGAAGTGGGTTCACTTTAGAATTGGATTTCTCACACTTTTCATCAATCCACCATTGATGAAGTGAAGCTTTCTTCAAGGAAGAAGATGAAGAAGAAGAAGAAAGTGTTATATTAAGTTATTTAAAAATCAAAAGAAAATGAAAACTTATCATAATCTAAACCATGGTCAAGTGTAGAGATTAAACTAGGGTTAGTGGGAATGGTTAGGGTTAAGGATGAGATAAGAATGGTTGACTTGATCAAAGCTTCAAGAAGCTTCAACAAGAAACAAAATTAGCCACCATTCTTTTCTCTTTATCTTTTCCAAAAGAATAAACAAATAAATGAATAAATAAATAATGGGAGAATAAACAAAACCCTAACCACTCTCACAACCATGGTTTAATCTTCACACAAATCCAAGTTAACATGTATCATCAAACATGATACAATCATTTGCACAAAAAGTATATCACATATACAACTTGTACATCAAGTGAGAAAATCCATTTAAAGTGAACCAATACCAGTTAATGCAAAGTAATATATCAAATATATAATTATGCATTAAATCATTAAATCAACACTTGATTTAACGATCCGGTCATATCGCATATAACCGACTAGTATCCAATGTATCGGCTTATCGAATCAACCCTCGATTCGATAACTAGGTTATATCGTATATAACCATTCGATACATTCATCGCGAGAATAGAATACGGTATCACATACACGCATTATTCTCGGTCCCGCACATATCTCATATGCGCTCCTATTTCGTTTCGCTTGAGCCAGGAAACCTCTGTGTAGGACTCTAAAGACTCGTCAATACGCCGGTAGCAGGTGATGATCATATCAATCACCCACAAGCCGCAAGCGGTCTGCTAAACGTAACGTCCACCCGGGTATTGAGCGATCAGAAGATCGACGAGCAAGCCCTCTCACACTCCAGTGAATCCAACCAGTAACACTACCGTACAGTCCGGTCTGATCGTCTGATATGTCGCATATCTCGCCTAGGGGTGGTTAACGTCAGACCCCAATAGCTCGATAAGTCGTGTCGATATGAGTTCTATAACATTTCGAGAAACTACTGGTAACACTTACCAGTAAATCTCAGCAACCCTGGCCAGGGATTTCCTGTTATAGCCAATCGAACACAGCGCAACATCAACTCCCTATACCGGGAGAGATGAATCCCCTCTTATCGCTCATTGCCTCCATGTGACTCGGGACTGTACCCAAAAACCACCGTTTTGCACGCCCTCTTGGACGTGGTAAGATGGAAATCAAAGCACAGTGGGAACCACACAAGACTCTATGACGATCTCGGGTCAACAGACTACTCTGTACCAGTGTCACCAGAGAACTGCCATCTGACGTAAGGTATAATACCATCTGGGAGTTCTCGGCGAGTCCGTCCAGTATACCCAGTCTCTACTGAGCACCCGTATATCATCTCTGATGTCAAACACCGATGGATATGGGATCATCCATCTCCCATCTATATGGGTCGAGAAGGTATACGCTAGTCTACTCTGGTATATCGATGCCCCATCTCGATACACCCACGACTAGGGACTTTCAAGGATGTACTTATGGACTACCATGTCCCCACTAGTATGATCCGCATCATAGTCCAGGTAGTCAAGTACACATCCTATGGGCTTTACCAACATGTAATAGAGAGACAATCTGGGTACACGTTAAGGTAAAGAGAAACCAGATAGCATACTATCATGTCGAGCAAGAAAGTCCTCCCTATATATGTCCCAGCATCCACTACAATATACATCCAATGTACAGTAATGGCCTCTAGGGCATACATATGACTAACAATAGCCACACCCCATAGCCACGACCAAGTGACTGTAGGAGAACCCAGTCGCCAAAAGCATCCGTTCGGGTGCTCGCGACAGCGGTGTTCCGCCTTAGTGCACTTCGTCGACGGTATCGTGGGTACGGCCGTCTACTAAAGTTTTCGACGAGCATTCGATCAGGATGTCGGGAATCTTGTTGAATTGCCTGACTTGTTATTGAAAAGTGTTTTCGGTATCGAGACTAAAATGCAGGGTTTATAATTGTTAGGCATGTGATGTCTAAGGAATTCATTTGGTTAGGCATGTGATGTCTAAGGTGGTTGCGGATTCCAACTGTTATAGTTTTTCACTTTCTTTTCTACGACCGTAAGTGTAATATGTGGTGTATCATCGGTTTCGGTGCTATATGTCAACGACAATTGGGATACGCATATTTACTTACGTTGATGACATGTGATGTTATGTGTTGCTGGGATATGTTATATTGGATCGTCGTGATTGAATGGCCGGGGGTTTTATGTGAGATGAGAGTTTTTCATTTTCATTCATGTAAAATTCATTGTATGTAATTTTCTTTTATTGGGGCACTTCCGGGTTGAGGATGATGTCACCATTGTATATTATTTACTTTTCCGCATTAGGATAGACCCAAGGTGGGAAGCACAAGTAACCGGGTTTTAGGGTTCAGTGGGAGACTATCTCGAGGAGTCGAGACCGGGTCTCCTAACTCTATAATTGGCAGGGTTACTTGCCGCTCTCGTAGGGGTCTAGGGATGTGGGTTTGGCTACTCATCGCGATAGTGGAATCCGTGTTTTATACTAGCTTGATATAAAACACGGAAATCCTAGTATATCCAATATTTCATATAAGTTCTTCTGCTGCAATGTTCTGTGATGAGATTATATTACTGCCTGAGATGAATGTTTATATTATATATATGAGATATATATTGTATATTGTTGATTTCGTTTCAAATGTGATGCTTGTGAAGCATAATAAATAGGACTTCATTAATGAGATTAATGAAATAAAAGAAACCTAAAGATGTTGTAGAAACTTGTCTTGAAAACTGGTAGCTCTAGTTCTTGCTTTGCATAGCGGTATTCCTTGTAGAATATCCAGCACCTTATTCGATAAGGAAAGAGCCGAGATCCTTTCACCGGGAGTGACCTCTTTAGCGAAACTAGCAGATGCTACACATTCGGTTTGTTTTTTGATTGCTTCTATAGTTTTTGCTTTGCATAGTGGTATTTGTGAAATATCTTGCACCTTATTCGATGAGAAAAGAGCCGAGATCCCTTCACCGGGAGTGACCTCTTTAGCAAAACTTGTAAAGGCCTAAAAAACACTCCATTTAAAATTCAATCGATTCTACAACGATATTAAGTTCATTACGCAAAGGGTTTTCCTAAAAACCTGTCGTAGCCCTCCATCATTTCAAATAAGTAATAGTTAGTATTCGTACTGCGTTTGTTGACCTTGTCATGGCGTAGTATGCGGTAGCTGATTAGTGCTTATCTGTATAAGCATATGATGCGATTGGATTAGGGTAGTCATGCGACTTTGTTGACCTTGTCAAGGGTCGTGCGGGTGGGTTTAATTCAATCAGGAAATGACGGGTTGAACTTGTAAGTCGATGTGCAACACCCCACGACTTGCGGGGAGGCGGAAATATGAAAAACGATCTTGTTCTTTGCTTAAACATCGACTAACCGCATGAATCGAAGCTAAACGATAACTAACAACAATCATAGAAGTTCTAAACTACCATGTGAAGTGATTATACCTCAAGAACCATGTCCTTCGGGTCTTCATCGCTGTCCTCCACTCCTCGTAGGCTCCTTGGAACATCGGCACCTCAACGACCTCCTCGAATCAAAGATGATCCACCCGAAAGTTCCTACGCCTAGCTTAATCTCAAACTTGAGATAACTAGTTTGCTCAAATCGGTAATCCAACCTAACTAGGTGATATAGAGTGAGGTTATGGATGTATTAGTCTAGCAAACCCTTGTACTCAACACATGAGAGGGGAGGATTAGGGTTTTGAAGAGAGAGAGCTTGAGGAGAGAGAAGATGAACATGATAATCAAATGAGAAAATGAGCTATCATAATATATATCAAGCATTATTGTTTTTCAAGAAAAGAAAAGAAAATGATTTACAACCATGCTTGATAAATATCTTATGGTGATTCATCTCCATGAGTCATTAAGCAATTATGAAGCATTAATGACATGGATGAATCATCCATATGACTCACTAATCTCATTCAATGTATATGCCACCTTAACCCCCTTAGTCACCATCTTCTAGAAGGTTCCCGACAAATTACGAGAATGCCCCTCCAATCCGTGAAAACACGGAAAAACTTTAGACTGTATAAATCTAATAACCCGATACTAGAATCTGGCATAAACCAAAGCCGGCTAGTAAAAACTGTCCGAAAAACTCGTACGTGCGTAAATACACGTACGCGTTCGAACCCTTGTCGTAAAACTATACGACCTCTATATCGTTTCTCCTGGAGCAGGGAAACTCTCTGTGTGA
This sequence comes from Agapanthus africanus, assembly GCA_030015575.1. Taxonomy (NCBI): domain Eukaryota; kingdom Viridiplantae; phylum Streptophyta; class Magnoliopsida; order Asparagales; family Amaryllidaceae; genus Agapanthus; species Agapanthus africanus. Next base: position 111,385,821 of record JASDDO010000018.1, read on the forward strand.
GACTCTAAAGACTCGACACTACGCTGGCAGTGGGTTTAACCACAGACCGCAAGCGGCACTAGCGTACGTAACGGTCCCCAGGTAGATGTCGATAAGAAGGCCGATGAGGTAAATCATCCGAACTCCCACTGAGCCTGATGTGACAATCTCCGTACAGTCCGGTCTGTTCGTCTAAGACTATCGCATATCAAGCCCTGGAGGCGGCAAGCGGCAGTCCCCTAATAGCTGTATAAGTCGTGTCGGAGCGAAGCCCATTACGCCCTGAGAAGCTACTGGAACCTACCAGTATATCTCGCTTGCCCTGGCAAGGGACTTTGCGTAATGGCTCTCTGACACAGCGCGATATCAACCCCCAATACTGGGAAAGACGAATCCTGTCTAACCGCCACTGCCTCCAAGTGCTCGGGACTGCACCCAACTGCTACCTGTTTGCACGACTCCTTTGAGCCGTGGTAGGGAAGCAATCTAAGAACAGTAGGACACACCCGAGGCGAAGCAGCAGTGTCAAGTCTGCGGACTATGCTGTACTCATGTCATCTGGGAACTGATAACTGACGATGGGTATAATACTAACCAATCAGTTCCTCAGCGAGTCCTGTCCGGTGCACCCGTAACCTAACGAGCACCTGTATACTATCTGTAGTACGACGTACTGATGGCTGTGGGACAGACCATCTCCCCAACTGGGATGAGAAGCGTATACACTTAGTATACTCCGGAATATCGATGCCCTATCTCGATAATCCAACGACCAGGGACCTGTATAGGATGTTGCTTACAGACTACCCAGCCCCCACTAGTGTGACTGCCATCACAACGCTGGTAATCAAGCAAAGATCCTATGGGCTCTACTAATATGTATAAGTGATACGTTACAAGAAACATATGCACATATTAAAGTAGACACAAACCAAGTAGCATACTACCATTTTTAGCAAGACTGTTATATACAACTGTGAATATCCCAAGCTTCCATTAAGTAATATACAATCTAGTATGATACAATAATGGCCCCTAGAGCATATACACTAACAGAACTTGACTTGCGGTCTATGGTTTGTTGACCTTGTCAAGGTCGTAGATCGCTTGGGGCAAAACATTATTGGGAATTTCAATTGTTGAAATTTGCAATGAGATTGCATACCTTCTATGCGATAGTTGGATCCCGATACCCACTGCGAGTAAGAGTTACTCTTGAGAGAGTTTTACAAATTACAATTAGCCGATCAAGTAGGTGTCTAGAAAGGTGTTAACGGGGTTACACACATGGGAAAACGAGGTTTATTTTAATTAGGTCCGTGCGAAAGCACGGGGAACTTCCCTCAAAGTACCGGCACTAGCCTGGCTGAAAGATTGGCGAACTAGTAGAGTGTAATTAATCCCGGCTAGTCTTACCTTTTAGGGTTTGAAGGAAGATTTGACTACAACAGTGGGAGCCATCCTGATTAGATATATTAATAACCAATCTAATTTTGCAAGAGCATACGCTGAGTGTTTTCTTCTCTCTCTCTCCTGGTAGCGACCATGTCACGCCTTAATCAAGATAATAATACGGATATATTGACCGAACCCGCTTGTTATACTGAGCTGGGGAACGTTGGTCCCGCTCCAACTTATAATTGTTATAAGACCGAGTAGGAAATTGGGGATTGCCAGGATTCCCGTGCCGCCCAAACGAAGAAAGTGTATGTTGATACATATTCTTCGGGTTTGTTCATTACCGAGAACTATTTCGCAGTATTCTCTACGTCCTGGGTATGTGATACCGGATCAGGATCCTAGATATGCAATATGTTACATGGGGTGCAGATAAGTAGAGAACTGAGAACGGGTGATAAGTTTCAAGAGTTGGAAACGATGCAATTGTTGCTAGCCAAGCAGTTGGCAGTTATCACCCTGTATTACTAAATACATTGATTCTGAACAAATGTTATTATATACCGAACTTGATATACAAAATCATATCAGCCTCTTTATTTTGTAAAGAAGGATATAATTTTGTATTGGTGGATAATGTTTTGAACATTTCCTATATCAAAAGTTGATCATTTCAGGCACGTTATCTAAAAGCATATACGTTCTAAATCAAACCACAGTTCTTAACGTACAAAACACACACAAGAGGAAGAGTTCAGAAATGAACGAATCCTTCTTGAGGCATTGTTGACTAGGTCATATCAATGCGACCCGGCTAGCTGAAGTTACATAAAGATGCATATTTAAATCAGTTTGAATTTACATCTTGTGAAACTTTCCAGTCATGTCACAAAGATAAGATGACCATAGCTCTGTTTATTGGAAACAGAGAAAGAGTTAGCGAACTATTGGGATTGATACATGATGATGTATGAGGTCCCCTGTCTACACATGCCAGGACTGGTTCTTTGTACTTCATTACATTCACTAATGATCTCTCAAGATTCAGACATATGTTCCTGTTGAAACACAAGTCTGGACCTTTTGAGATATTCAAAGAATATAAGAAAGAAGTAGAGAACCAAAACGGGTATATGTATTATGTCCTATGATGAGATCAGGGAGGAGAATACTTGAGCACGGAATTCCTGGATTATTCTAAAGGAGAATGAGATTCTCTCTCAGCATTACTCCTCCGTATACACCACGACACGTCGGTGTATCGGGGCGGAGCAAATCGCACCCTATGTGATATAGTGTGCTCTATGATGAGTACTACTGAGTAGCCTATTTCCTTTTGGGAGTTATGCACTTAAGAAGCTGCATACCTATTGAATAGGGTCCTAACCAAATCAAGTGCCTACCACTCGATATGTGATATGGTATGGGAAGAGCCCATCTCTTAAGGTTGTTGAGATTTAGGGTTGTCCGGCCTATGTCTAAAAGAAAAATCCGGAAAAGCTCGAGGCTAGGTCAGTTCTGTGGAAGTTTGTTGGATATCCCAAGCATTCGCAAGGGAATATCTTCTACCACACCGAGGAACAAAAGGTGTTTTATTTCTCGGTATGCCACCTTTTTAGAAAAAGATTTTCTTATGAAGAAATTAGTGGTCATAAGGTAGAACTGGAAGGAGTTCCAGCTATACAAACTACATCTGATAATTTGGTAGGACCGGAGGATTCAATAGTACCCGACGAACCACAGCCTCTCCGCCGATCTGGTAGGGTTCCTCACCCACCTGAGAGATACTTCGGTTTTCTCTATGACAGTGGAAGCGAGGATTGCATCATGAGATGATGACCCAACTAGATTCGAGCAGGCCATCAAGAGTGGGGTCTCTGTAAGAATGGCTGGATGCTAAGCGATCTGAGATGGAATCCTTATACACCAACAAAGTATGGACTTTAGTTGCTTTATCTAAAGGGTTATATCCCCATCAGGAGCAAGTATATCTTGAGAAGATTACTTGGTGTACATGGAAAAGTTGAGACTTTCAAAGTTATGCTTAAGTCCATCCAGATCCTACTTGCCATTGCTACATACCATAACTACGATATCCGGTGGTTGGGTGTCGTGACTGCTTTTCTAAATATTGATTTAGAAGAGAGCGTCTATAAGTACACAGCCTGAAGGCTTCGTAGATAGTGGGAGTAGCGGAAACGTGTGCAAGTTTCTTTATGAGTTAAAGCGGGCATCGCGGAGTTGGAACATCTGTTTGATGTGGTAATCAAAGCGTTTGACTTCATCAAAATAGTAGATGAACCTTGTATATACAAAAAGGTAGTAGGGAGTATGGTGGTGATCCTCGTATTGTACGTGGATGACATACTCTTGATAGGAAAGGAGTTTCCTATGCTACGCTCGGTCAATCTCCTCTTATCACAAGGATTCTCCATATAGGATCAAGTTGATACCTCCTAAATCCTGGGTTGTGGATCTATGAGATAGATCTATTTGGATGTTAGGATTCTCACTAGCTGTAGTGAGATGGTATCAATCGATCCTGGGGAGAATCACTGGAAAGGTTCCAGGGTGATAATGACGATTGAATGTCAGTCACAGGCATTGTCTTTACCCTCAGTGGAGGGACGGTATGTTTGAAGAGTTCTAAGCTAGATACCATGACATACTAGACGATAAAGGCTGGATACATTGATACCATGGATGCTACCAAAGAAATAGTCGTGATGTACACTAGTTCATGAGATGAACTTCGTTCCAACCATTGTGTGACAATGGAGTTATGGTTTTGGCCTAGGAACCCCCGTCCCATCTTTAATCCAGACATATTCTTAGGCAGTATCACCTGATTAGTGGAGATGGTTGATCTCCCGGGAGATCAAGGTTCAGGAGAGTAGAAACAGATGACAACACGGCGGATCCACTCATAAAGGCCTATTCCCAGGAGAGACTTTTATGGGATGGTTGAGTATGAGATACTTCAACCACTGTTGATTGTTGGGTATGAGATACTGTTGGAGATAGTGCCCTCAGAGTCAATTATTGGATCACAGGCACGTGATTGCAATGATTGAGGGAGGACCTATCCCGGTAGGACAGTCTTACTCGAGATGATAGTATGCTATCTGGTTTACCTTTATCATCGTGTACTGCTTCAGGTGACCTTACAGGTCGCTATTACACGCTGATAGAGCCCCTAGGATTCTTGCTTGACTGCCAGCAGTATGAGGGCGATCATATACGTGAGAGCTGGTGGTCTATAAGCACATCCTTAAAAGGTCCCTAGTCGTGGGAGTTTCGAGACAGGGCATCGATTCTCCAGAGTAGACTAGTGTATACAGTGGAGACCCCGACGAGGGGCGGTGGCCGGTCTCACAAGCCACTGGTGTCAGTTGGTTCACCTAAGATGTATACAGGTGCTCATTGGGTTATGAGTACACCGGACAGGACTCGCCGGGAACATGCTAGTTGGTCTTATACCTGACGTCAGATAGCAGTTCCCTGGTGACATGTGTACAGGTTAGTTCATCGACCTGAGATCGTCATTTGTCTCGTGTGAGTTCCCACTGTACTTTGATTACTACCCTACCACGGCTCAAATGAGTCGTGCAAACAGGTTTTAGTTGGGTACAGTCCCGAGCCACATGGAGGCAGTGAGCGGATCTGCAGGGGTTCGTCTCTCCCGGTATTGGGGGTGAGGTCGCGCTGTGTCTAGGAGAGCCATTACACAAAGCCCTCGGCCGAGGCAGGAGATTTACTGGTAGGTATTCCAGTAGTATCTCACGGTGTTCTGGGCTTCACTCCGACACGACTTGTACCGCCTTTGGGGGTCTGACTTTTACCAACCCCCTAGGCTCGCCATGCGATGCTCATAGACGAACGGACCGGACTGTACGGATATTGTCACTGACAGGCTCAGTAGGGTGTCAGGATGAGTTCGCTCATCGACGTCCCTTTTGGTCAATAGCTGGTGGCCCGTAACGTATTGGCTTATACCTCTGACGTGCTAGTGGTTAAATCCACAACCATAGTATTGACGAGTCTTTAGAGTCTACCACACTTTCAGTTACTCAACCTTTCGGGCGAAACGCTGTAGAGGCCGTATGGAGATATGGCAGGGTCCGATCAGATACGTGCGGTATTGCACGGATCAGGATCGGACGGTTTGTACTAGTAGCCGTATGGATATATGGCAGGGTTCGATCAGATACGTGCGGTATTGTACGGATCAGGATCGAACGGATATTACTAGCCGGCTTCGGTTTAAGCCGGATCCTAGTTTAGTACAGTGTAGATTTTATCTCATTGCATTTGTATCCGGTCGGAATACAGATGCGGGTGTGTAAGCACAGTGTCGGGGTTTTCCTGTAATTTATTACGGGACCAGTTTTCTGGAGTTGCCAGTTTGCATTCCGTTCCGGCCGGTTTTCCTTTGTTCTTTCCCGGCCGGACTTTTCCGATGGAGGGGGTAATTTGCAGTTTTGCAAATTACATTTGGGGAGGGGGTTTCTTGCATATGTGGGATTATGATATGACCATCATCATTCTCTTTACATCACTTGCATTATTCATGATGGTAATGTGAAGTGATTGATTTGGTTAATGATGTGAGCTTTGCTTTATGATATGGTCACCTCTTACCTTTTACTACACTCACCTCCCAATGTATTAGTTTTGATTTCCCTCCACCATTTCCTAGCAAGCTTGGCCGGCCACATTTGGAGAGGGGAGAAAAATGAGAGAGGTTCATTTTGATTTGGTGTGGGAAATTCATCATCCATCTTATTTTTCCATTGTTACCAAAATCCCCAAGTTCATTTCTCAACCTCATTCCTCCATCAAGGCAACATAACCCCAAAGAGACAAAGCACTACACATTCTACAGCAAATCTTGGGCGCGTCGGCTAGCCAACTTCGCGCCCGAGTTGCTTCGGTATTGAGGTGGGAGCCCGTAAAAGATACAGACGATGTGGTGCCCTTCCGGCAAGGATGCGACGACCGGAGTTTCCGTGGGAGATCGGGACGATGACGAGAAGACCGGAGGACTCAGATCACTCGGTATATCTCTCACCCTTTCTCTTATTAGCTAGTATCGGTTAATGGTTACGATCCGGGTATATTGTCCGCGGTAGCGCCAGTTTAAAGTTAAGAAAAATTTTGATTCCGCATTTCGGCCTCGGATAGACGGCCGGGGCGTTGCCGTGGCGCAACATGGTATCAGAGCCACGCCATTAACCTTGCCTAGCTTGTTCTAATGTGTTTTACTTATCCGATCGACCAAAATTCCAAAATCCGTGTTTTGCATGCTTCAGTTTTCTGTCGATTTTTTCCGGGCTCGAAAATTTTTTCAGGTTGTAGAAAAGTGATGTACATGGAATTATAAGAACACTGTGAAAATTTGGTAGCATGATCCCTCCATAGGACCGCGGAACCGCGGCCGTAACCCCTATTTGGCCACGGTTCCGCCGCAGGAATAGTGTATCATTCCACCAATTTTTTGCAGTGGGCTTTTGGGCTTAAGATAGGGGTTTTGGAATATTAAAATTGGGCCCAAAATTTCTGTGAGTGCTACAGTATTACATGGGGGCCCACTTGTTAATTTTTGATCGATTGGATATTTTAAACACATTATTTCACAGTATTTACATTATATCTGCGACCGTGAATATCACTTGATCGGTAAATCCTGTCTAACTGCTATAGCCCGGTTAGACGGATTTGCGAACGTGATTTTCACGTTGATGTTCTGTGTTTATGCTGTGTTGTTGCGGATCGGTCGTGGGGGATAGCCTGGATGCAATGGTAGTACAGTTTTGTTGTATTATGTGCATTTGATATTGCGGGGCGAGCGTCCGACATGTGGACTGCCGTCACTGCCTGTTTGTATTATTCTTTTGGGGCACGACCTGGTTGCGGTCGATGTACCCGTTGTATGTATATTTTACTTTCTGTACTAGGATTGCCCCGCGGAGGGGTGCACGGATAGCCGGGTTCTAGAGGGCAACGGGCCCGCATCTCATGGCATTGAGACGGAGGGGGCTTCACTCTAGGATTGGCGGGCTATTTGCCGCACTCGTAGGGGGTACAGGTTGACCCAGGAGGGGTGCCCAAGTTACCGGATTCCATGAAGTGCTGGGTGGTCCATTCACGGCGCTGAAGGGGGCTGCCTTGCTTCAGGTTTTGGCGGGTGACTTGCCGCGCCCGTAGGGGTCTAGGTTTTCATTGCACAGGCTATCCACACGACCAGGGGAACGTCGGGTTTCAGCAGCGGCTCTGTGAAACCCGGGGCTTCCAGATATCTGTATTGTTCTGTGATGCTGCATATTTCTGTGATGTTGCATTTTATCACGCCTTGAGCGAATATAATATATTGGTATATATATTAGTAGATGTTGTATATGTTTTACATCCGCGCTAGTCCAGTCCCCGCTCTGTCGTTAGTTAGCTAACCTAACGGGTAATGACGGGACCCAGTGGCGAATGCGGATGGCATATACGTACATCAGTATATTTTCGTTCTTTGTGGTGTGATCAATTGATGGGACTGCGTTGATTCGGATCAATGCAAGATAAACAAACCTATTCTGATGTTGTTGGAACACTTTTCAAAAAGCCGTTATTGCAAGGACGTTCACTTTTGTTTTGCATCGTGGTATTCAGTTGGAATATCCTGCTCCTCAGTCGACCAGGCAAGGGCCGAGATCCCTTCACCGGGAGTGACCCCTTGGACAGAAGTTTGCGTCAGGGCATTAACTTCACTATAGCCGATTACTTTTGCTTTGCATCGTGGTATTCAGTTGGAATATCCTGCACCTCATTCTACGGGGAAAGAGCCGAGATCCCTTCACCGGGAGTGACCTCTTTAGTAAAGGTTTTCGTCACTATATTTTATAAAAGGCTATGCAGTTCCTTCAACGATATCAAGTTCATTACGTTAAAGGTTTTTCGCCAAAAACCAGTCGTAGCCCTCCGTCATTTCAGATCAGTATTGCTTAGTATTCGCGCTGCGTTTGTCGTTGCTATTCGCCGAGGCGTAGTGTGCGGTAGCTTTGTTGTGCTATTCTGTCGCATGGATATATGGATTGGTTAGGACAGTCGTACGACTTTGTTGATTATTCGTCAAGGGTCGTGCGGGTGTGTTTAACGCAATCAAGATAATGACGGGCTGAACTTGACTAGGACCTTTTGATTTGTTGATTATTCGTCAAGGTCACTTGGGTCCTAGGGGTAAAAATCACATCGGGAGTTTCAAAAGAACTGAAACTTGCCAGACATGCGCATACCTTCTGGAGTGTGGTGACGTGAGTGGATTCCGTCATGTTATCATGCGATGATAGTTGGATCCCGATTCCCACTGATGAGTTGGTTTACTCTTCGGGTGACCCCGACTAATTCTTCTTTCAGGTTTGGGGAAGAATTTGAGGTTACAGTCGGAGGTTTCCAGATTAGATAAAGTGATAACCATTCTGATTTAGATTAGAGTGCACGCTGAGTGTTTCTTTTCTCTCTCTCTTTGGCAGCGACCATTGACCCGACCCTAAGACTATGACTCAGTGACCAAGTTGACCGAACCTTCTTAACACTGGCTTTTGGATTGTCAGAGTTGCAGACCTCATTGCCACTCCTACTTTTACCCTTTTCTCCAGGACACCCCGTATTACTGCGAACGTCCACTTCCATTGGACAAAACCATCGTATGGTTAGATACGAACTCGAAGGAATTCGAGGATGGTTTCCGGTTCTGGAGAAAACGGATAGGATTATTCAGTTGTCTTTTCCCTTTTACCTTCTCTCAAGTTGTGAGTACTTCTTGGTTTAGGAGATAGTACACCTATTATGCAAATTGGATAGTCTTCTTCCAAACCTTAGGCTGGTGCCGACCGGTAGGGAATGAAGAAAACCAATTAGCCTAAACGGTGTGCAGAAAGTATTAAGATTAAGACAAAGCAAGGGATTAGTGAGAGGGCAAAGTAAATTGCGACTGATATTCACGACCAAACCAAGTATTTCTTCGCCAATCCTAAATCACCTTTGTTTTTCTCCAAGACACTCCGTATCACTACGAAGATCCCAAGTTTATTGGATAATCCATCGTATGGTTATATACGAACTCGAAAGGAACTTGTTCCAGTTCGGGGATGGATTCTGGTTCAGGAGAAATAGGAATAAGGTTTATTCGGTTGTCTTTTATCTTCACCTTCTCTCGCTTTGCGAGTGCTCCTAGGATTAGGACAGTACACCTTTTATGCTTATTGGATAGTCTTCTTCCAAACCATAGGCTGGTACCGAACGGTAGGGAAGGAAGAAAACCATTTGGCCTAAAGGGGTGTGCAGACGGTAATGACTAAAGACATATAAAGGGATTTGGACAGATGGCAAAGAGATATACGGTTACAGTTGTGAATCTGGATAATGGTAGAGGCATTACTAGGAATACCAGGATACCCTTTCGAAACATTTCAATGTTTCAGTTCAACTGTGTACTGTTAAAAGAAAACTGATTTCCTGATTAGACACTTGCTCCAGTGTATGTATTTACCAGGTTTGATTCTCACATCTGTATGGTTTTACAGATGATGAGTGGGAGTAAGTTATTGGGAATAGGGTGATCATCCTCATTATATCGGGATTCGTTGTAATCGGTGATATTTGAGGAGATCACCTGGGTTGTTTGCCGGTCGGCAAATATTTGGTTTTGAATATCCGCTGTTGTGCACCAATTTCAAATTGATATATCTGTACGTCTATTTTCATAGAGTGAGATATACCTTTTGATATTATGTCGATGACATTTACCTATATCAGTGGATGGTTAGGTAAGGAGCATCAAACAACGGTGTAATTCTTCTTAACCATAAGTACAGTTTTCAACTTACGACGCACAGTGAAAGAGTTGTTAGACTCAGCGGACTTATACAGAGTATTGTATGTTGTCCAGTGTCCATTAGGACAGAGGGGTTGGTCCTCATACTATATTCTGTTTACTTTTAACTTCTCTAGTTCTTAGACATGTGTTTCGTAGAAACACAGGGTCTAAGTTTTGAGGAGTTATAGGTATTTGAATAGAGTAGAGTACCAGGTGTAGCAAGTATCGGGATTCTTCAAAGTGATCGAAGATGTAGATACTTGTGTATGGTATTCAGTTGATAGTAATGATAAAGAGAAATTGCTTCTCTTTCAGGTTACTCATAATTGGAAGCATTCCTAAGTTGAGTAACGCTGATCGGCCTCCTTCTATTTAGTTGACATGCACTGGAGATAGCTGCATGATTTGAATGTGGTTCATTTAAATCAGTGCCTCTGGTTCTATATTGGATATAGAACAGTTCATATCTTAACGATGTTAAGGTACGGGGAGTTGTCCGGCTTATGATTAAAACCAGACACTGGACAACTCAAGGCACGTTTCTGTAATGGCTGTTTGTGGGTTGACCCAGGCTATGACGAGGGTTGACTTTCTACCATCTGGAAGATCAATAGTGATATTGTTCTTAACTCGCCACATTTTAAAAAGAAATGGTTATTTTTCAGAAAACAGTAGTGGGAGTATGGTAGAACTGGAAGCGATTCCAGAACCGCAAACGATTACTGAAGATTTGATAAGGAACCTAAAGATTCAATCTGATTTGACATTCCATTGGCCACTCCGCAGATAAGGTGGGTAACTTCAGGCACCCGAGAGGTACTCCGGTAGCCTCAAGGACGGTGACAGGGAAGTTCTTGTTTACCCACACTTGCCATTGTTGTTGTTCCAGGCTGCGAGACCCGGCAGGAGGATGAGTATAGCGTCGTTCTAAACTAGCTTTAGAAGTGCACATCTATATGACTCTGCCAAAGGGTTGTCATAGTCAGTGGGAGCAGCGGAAGCATTGGTAGACATCAGGCTTATGTCTATAGACTAAAGCAGATATAGCGGAGATAGATCATCTATTTCTGATGTGACAGTCATAGGTTTGACGTCATCAGAATAGGGGATGGATCTGTTAAGAAGGTAGTAGGGTGTGATGTCCTGGTTTTGGATGACATACACAGAGTAGGAAAGGAAACTCCTATAATACGATCGGTTATACTTTGGTTGTCACACAGTGGTTTCTCCACACAGGACTTGGATATTATATCAGACATTCTGGTTACTAGATCTATGGTTTTAGATCTAGATTTGGGTGGTTTCCTAATCTGGGTACCTTGACAGCATTCTATGAGTATTTAGAATGGACGACTCCTGGCACGGTAGTACACCTGCAGGTATTGGAGTCACCCTCTCTAAAGGTGTCTTACAGACTAAAGGGGAGAGGGATACGCATGATTGACAGATCACTTGCTTAGGCAATTGAGTCAATCATGAGATGTCAAGTACCACACCAGATGTTGTTCTTGCAGTAGCTGCAATAAGCTGATATTAATCCAATCCTGGAGAAACAGTCGGAAGCAGTTTTAGAACATAAGTTGATGTTCTAGGGATGTGATAACGACAGCCTCTTTTAGGAGACGGTTGTCACTCCAGGCTTCCAAGGTGACATAGATGGCAGAGTGGCTGTCAGAGTTATATTTTCTCCTTCTGACGAGGGGCAGTATTTTGGACAGGTGGTCCAAGGCAATACTGAGGGAGGCATGGCGCTGGGTACTGATTAAGTTCAGTTATCGATACAGTCTAAGAAGTTTGGATTTGGAGTTCATTTATGAGCTAGGTCCCATCAGATATCCAGACATACTCTAAGACAGGTATTGCTCATTTCGGGAGATGGTTTTCTCTGCGAACTTGAGATATAGAGAGACATAGAAAGAAACATCACAGCGGATCCACTCACTGAGGCTATTCCTCGAACGCAATAGTTTCGCAAACGAGCTTTGTGAGACTGACTAGTAGAGGAGTTGGGTGTTCAGTATTACACGGGCTGTGAGTACGCGACATCGCAATAATTAGCCTTGAGTGCAAGTGGGAGATTGTTGGAGATAGTGCCCTCAGAGTCAATTATTGGATCACAGGCACGTGATTGCAATGATTGAGGGAGGACCTATCCCGGTAGGACAGTCTTACTCGAGATGATAGTATGCTATCTGGTTTACCTTTATCATCGTGTACTGCTTCAGGTGACCTTACAGGTCGCTATTACACGCTGATAGAGCCCCTAGGATTCTTGCTTGACTGCCAGCAGTATGAGGGCGATCATATACGTGAGAGCTGGTGGTCTATAAGCACATCCTTAAAAGGTCCCTAGTCGTGGGAGTTTCGAGACAGGGCATCGATTCTCCAGAGTAGACTAGTGTATACAGTCGAGACCCCGACGAGGGGCGGTGGCCGGTCTCACAAGCCACTGGTGTTAGTTGGTTCACCTAAGATGTATACAGGTGCTCATTGGGTTATGAGTACACCGGACAGGACTCGCCGGGAACATGCTAGTTGGTCTTATACCTGACGTCAGATAGCAGTTCCCTGGTGACATGTGTACATGTTAGTTCATCGACCTGAGATCGTCATTTGTCTCGTGTGAGTTCCCACTGTACTTTGATTACTACCCTACCACGGCTCAAATGAGTCGTGCAAACAGGTTTTAGTTGGGTACAGTCCCGAGCCACATGGAGGCAGTGAGCGGATCTGCAGGGGTTCGTCTCTCCCGGTTTGGGGGTGAGGTCGCGCTGTGTCTAGGAGAGCCATTACACAAAGCCCTCGGCCGAGGCAGGAGATTTACTGGTAGGTATTCCAGTAGTATCTCAGGGTGTTCTGGGCTTCACTCCGACACGACTTGTACCGCCTTTGGGGGTCTGACTTTTACCAACCCCCTAGGCCCGCCATGCGATGCTCATAAACGAACGGACCGGACTGTACGGATATTGTCACTGACAGGCTCAGTAGGGTGTCAGGATGAGTTCGCTCATCGACGTCCCTTTTGGTCAATAGCTGGTGGCCCGTCACGTATTGGCTTATACCTCTGACGTGATAGTGGTTAAATCCACAACCATAGTATTGACGAGTCTTTAGAGTCCACCACACTTTCAGTTACTCAACCTTTCGGGCGAAACGCTGTAGAGGCCGTATGGAGATATGGCAGGGTCCGATCAGATACGTGCGGTATTGCACGGATCAGGATCGGACGGTTTGTACTAGTAGCCGTATGGATATATGGCAGGGTTCTATCAGATACGTGCGGTATTGCACGGATCAGGATCGAACGGATATTACTAGCCGGCTTCGGTTTAAGCCGAATCCTAGTTTAGTACAGTGTAGATTTTGTCTCATTGCATTTGTATCCGGTCGGAATACAGATGCGGGTGTGTAAGCACAGTGTCGGGGTTTTCCTGTAATTTATTACGGGACCAGTTTTCTGGAGTTGCCAGTTTGCATTCCGTTCCGGCCGGTTTTCCTTTGTTCTTTCCCGGCCGGACTTTTCTTATGGAGGGGGTAATTTGCAGTTTTGCAAATTACATTTAGGGAGGGGGTTTCTTGCATATGTGGGATTATGATATGACCATCATCATTCTCTTTACATCACTTGCATTATTCATGATGGTAATGTGAAGTGATTGATTTGGTTAATGATGTGAGCTTTGCTTTATGATATGGTCACCTCTTACCTTTTACTACACTCACCTCCCAATGTATTAGTTTTGATTTCCCTCCACCATTTCCTAGCAAGCTTGGCCGGCCACATTTGGAGAGGGGAGAAAAATGAGAGAGGTTCATTTTGATTTGGTGTGGGAAATTCATCATCCATCTCATTTTTCCATTGCTACCAAAATCCCCAAGTTCATTTCTCAACCTCATTCCTCCATCAAGGCATCATAACCCCAAAGAGACAAAGCACTACACATTCTACAGCAAATCTTGGGCGCGTCGGCTAGCCAACTTCGCGCCCGAGTTGCTTCGGTATTGAGGTGGGAGCCCGTAAAAGATACAGACGATGTGGTGCCCTTCCGGAAAGGATGCGACGACCGGAGTTTCCGCGGGAGATCGGGACGATGAAGAGAAGACCGGAGGACTCGGATCACTCGGTATATTTCTCACCCTTTCTCTTATTAGCTAGTATCGGTTAATGGTTACGATCCGGGTATATTGTCCGCGGTAGCGCCAGTTTAAAGTTAAGAAAAATTTTGATTCCGCATTTCGGCCTCGGATAGACGGCCGGGGCGCTGCCGTGGCGCAACAGATACTACAAAAGATGGATTTAGTGCAAGTGAGAGATTGTTAGTAATATGTATTCCCTAGAGGCCATTACTGTACATACGATGTATATTGTAGTTGATGCTTGGACATATATAGGGAGGACTTTCTTGCTCGACATGATAGTATGCTATCTGGTTGCACTTTATCTTAACATGTACAATAATTGTCTCTATATTACATGTTGATAAAGCCCTTAGGATGAGTAATTGACTACCATAACTATGATGCAGATCATACTAGTGGGGACAGAGTAGTCGTAAAGTACATCCTTCAAATGTTCCTAGTCGAGGGTGTATCGAGACAGGACATCGATATACCAGAGTAGACTAGCGTATACGCTTCTCGACCCATATGATGGGAGATGGATGATCCCATATCCATTGGCGTTTAACATCAGAGAAGGTATGCGGGTGCTCAGTGGAGATTGGGTACACTGGACGGACTCGCCGAGAACTCCTAGATGGTATTATACCTATCGTCGAATAACAGTTCTCTGGTGACACTGGTACAGGTTATGATGTAGACCCGAGATCGTCATAGAGTCTTGTGTAATTCCCACTATGCTTTGATTTCCACCTTACCACATTCAAGAGAACGTGAAAAACGGTGTCTTTTGGCTACAGTCCCGAGTCACATGGAGGCAATGAGCGATAGGAGGGGTTTCATCTCTCCCGGTATAGGGAGTTGATGTTGCGCTATGCTCGATTGGCCATAAAATGAAATCCCTGGCCAGGGTTGCTGAGATCTACTGGTAAGTGTTATCAGTAGTTTCTCGAACCGTTATGGATCTTTCATCGGCATGACTTATCAGGCTATTGGGGTCTGACGTTATACCAACCCCAGGATGTGATATGCGACATATCAGACGAAGAGACCGGACTGTACGGTAGTGTTACTGATTGGATTCACAGGAGTAAGAACAGGCTTGCTTGTTGATCTTCTGATCTCTCAGTACCCGGGTGGCCGTTATGTTTAGCAGACCGCTTGCGGCTTGTGGGTGTTTGATATGATCATTATCTACTGCCGGCGTATTAACGAGTCTTTAGAGTCCTACACAGAGGTTTCCTGGCTCAAGCGAAACGGAGTAGGAGCGCATATGCGATATGTGCAGGACCGAGATTAATGCGTGTATATGATACCGCATTCTATTCTCGCAATGTGTGACATGATTGGTTATATGTGATATAGCTGAGTTATCGGATCAAGCGTTGATTCGATAAGATGTTGCATTTGATAATAGTCGGTTATATGTGATATAGCCGGATTAATAAATCAAGAGTTGATTTGATAATTTAATATATAATTATATATTTGATATATTATATTACATTAACTAATATTTAGCTCACTAATGATTTCTTTTCTCACTTGATGTGCACATTGTATATATGTGATATGTATATTTGTGTACATGTATTGTGTCATGCTTGATGATACATACAAGATGGGTGTATGAGAATTATACCATGCTAGGGTTAAATTAGGGTTTTGATTATTTCTTAAGTTATTACAAAAGAGCAAAAGACTTGGTCAAAGTTTTCAAGCTTGGAGAAGCTTGTAGAACATTCTCAAGGTCAACTCTTTTGTCATTCCTTAGGATATTTTTCCTTAACCCAACCTTTAACCATAGCCTTGGGTTTATTCTCTACATGAGTTAGGCATGATAGCTTTAACTCAACTATGGGTGCAATAATTCATTTGGATGAATTATTCATGAGTTCTTCTTCTTTTTCTTCTTCAAGCTCCATGAAAAGCTTTTTAGCTTCAATGGAGGTATGAGAAATAATGTGAGAAAATCAATTCTAAAGTGAGCCCACCTCCTACTTCTTCATCCTCTACCACTTGCCATGTAGTAGAGTGTGTTCTCTTCACAAAGTTCATGACCTAGTGAAGGAATAACTTGTGTTAGTGTCTCCTCGACGTAGATCATCTTCGGCCTCGAAGTCATCGAAGAAAGCACGTTCGTTTCTTTATAGAGCCTCTCTAGAGTCTGGAGTTTACGATCGCAGCGAAGGGGACTACTACACGGAGCTATTTGAAGTGAAGGACCGGTCTACAAAGGTTGCATTTCTTGCACACTACTTATTGCAAAGTGTTTTCAAATGTTTACCGTATATTTCTAGTTAACGATTCATGGTTAGGGTTAGCAAGAATGGCAAATTTTTGAACTTGGCATGGACGATGCCTCCCGAAATGTTGCTGCCGTTCTAGGCAACCCTTCATATATGTCCTGAATCAACACACAGTCTTCAATATACAACACACACAGAAAAGAAAGATTTCAAACATAAATGAAGCTTTCATTTGGCATTGTAGACTTGGTCATATTAACGAAACATGACTAACCAAACTATATAAAGATGGATATTTAAACTCGTTTGAATATAAATCTTATGCGACTTTCCAGTCTTGTATCAAAGGTAAAATGACCAAAACTCCATTTACTGGACACGGAGAGAGATCTACCGAACTTTTAGGCCTCATACTTAGTGATGTATGTGGACCTATGTTTACACATGCTAGAAGTGGTTATTTCGACTTCATAACTTTCACTGATGATTTCTCGAGGTTTGGACACATGTTCTTGTTGAAACATAAGTTCGAAGCCTTCGAAAATTTCAAGGAGTATAAATTTGACATAGAAAAACAAACAGGCTTGAGTATCAAGAAACTTCGATCGGATCAAGGAGGTGAGTACCTAAGCACAGAGTTTTTTGATTTCCTAAAAGAGAATGGGATTCTCTCTCATCTCACTCCTCCGTACACACCACAGCATAACGGTGTGTCAGAACAGAGAAATCATACCCTATTAGATATGGTACGGTCAATGATGAGTGATGCTGAGTTACCACTTTCATTCTGGGGGCATGCATTGGAGACTGCAATATATCTATTAAACAGGGTTCTGACCTAAACCGTGTCTATCACTCTATATGAGATATGGTATGGGAAGAGACCATCTCTTAAACGAGTTAGGATATGGGGTTGTCTTGCTTTTGTGAAAAAGTATAATCCAGACAAACTCGAGACACGATCGGTTTTGTGTAAATTTGTGGGATATCAAAAACATTCGTATGAGTTTTTTTTTTACCACAAGGAGGAACAAAGAGCGTTTGTTTCTTAGTATGCCACATTTTTAGAAAATGAGTTTTTTTACAAATGATACTATTGGCAATGCGGTAGAACTGGAAAAAATTCCAGAACCACAAACAATTACCAATGATTTGGTTGAACCTGAGGTTTCAATAGAACCTAACGAACCTGAGGTTTCAATAGAACCCAACGAACCTCAGCCACTCCGTAGATCTAGTAGGACTTCTCGCCCACTTGATAAATACTATGGTTTTCTAATTGATGTTGATAGAGAAGATTGCATCATAGATGATGATGATCCTACTAGTTTTTAGCAAGCTATCACGAGTAGTGACTCCGTGAAGTGGCTGGTTTCCATGAGATCCAAAATGGAATCCATGCACGCCAACAAAGTATAGACTTTGGAGGTTTCACCTTCTGGAGTAAAACCCATAGGGTGCAAGTGGATCTTTAAGAGAAAAATTGGTGTGGATGGACAGGTGGAGACCTATAAAGCTAGGCTGGTAGCAAAAGGATTTCGTCAAAGACCAGGATTGGACTATGATGAGACCTTTTCATCAGTCGCAATGCTTAAATCCATTCGGGTCCTGCTTACTATTGCTGCTCACTATGACTATGAAATCTGGCAGACGGATATTAAAACGACATTTCTAAATGGTGATTTAGAAGAATGCATTTTTATGGATCAGCCAGAAGGCTTCATTGATAGTGGGAGCAGCGGAAAGGCATGCATGTTGCTTAAATCCATCTATGGATTAAAGCAGACATCATGGAGTCGGAACATCTACTTTGATAATATAATCAAAGAGTTTGGTTTTATCAAAAATTTAGATGAACCTTGTATTAATAAAAAGATTGTAGGGATTACTGTCACATTCCTCATATTGTATGTGGACGACATTCTCTTGATAGGAAATGATGTTCCTATGCTACAATCGGTCAAACTAGTCTTATCGCAGAGATTCTCGATGAAAGACCTGGGTGATGCCCCATACATTCTAGGCATTAAGATCTATAGAGATAGATATAAGAGATTGTTGGGATTGTCCCAATCGAGGTACATAGACACTATACTAAAGAAGTTTAGTATGGAAGATTCCAAGCGAGGTAATTTACCCGCTTGTCACGGGATCATCCTCTCCAAAGTGATGTCTCCAAAGACTGATTAGGAGAGGACTCACATGAGCATTATACCCTACGCTTCGGCGGTAGGATCTATAATGTATACGGTGTTATGTACTCACCCAGATGTAGCTTATGCACTAAGTGCAGTAAGCAGGTATCAATCCAATCCAGGGGAGAAACACTGGATAGCTGTGAAGAACATTCTTAAGTACTTACGAAGGACTAAAGAAATATTCTTGGTGTATGGTAACGAAGATCTCCAAATGGAGGCCTTTACCGATTCCCGTTTCCAGAGCGATAAAGATGATAGTAAGTCCATCTCGGGGTATTTACTCTAAATAGAGGGGCGGTATGTTAGAAGAGTTCCAAGAAAGATACCGTCGCTGACTCCATGATGGAAGATGAGTACATTGGTGCTAATGATGCCGCAAATGGATGAGGAAGTTTGTTTCTGAACATTCGGTGGTTCCATCCATTGTTAATCCAATACCTTTGTATTGCGATAACAATGGAGCCATGGCTTTGGCAAAGGAACCATGATCCCAAAAAAATCCAGAGATATCTTGAAGCGGTATCACCTCATCAGGGAGATAGTGGATCGCCAGGAGATCGAGATACAGAGGGTAGAAATGAAAGACAACAGGCAGATCCATTCACGAAGGCCATTCCTCAAGTCCAGTTTAAGAGACTGTTCGAGATGTTGGGCATTCGGTACGCCGACAACTGGTTCTAGTGTAGACAGTAGGTACTTATTGCACCAACTACAAGCCTTAGTGCAAGTGGGAGATTGTTAGATATGTATGCCCTATAGGCCTGTATTGTATATGATGCTAGGCATGTATATGTATAGAAACAATCTTTCCTCGAAATGATAGTATGCTATCTGGTTTATCTTCATCTTAACGTGTGATGTGTTGTATTTCATATCTTGTATACATGTTGATGAAGCCCTTAGGATTTTTCATGACTACCAGGATTATGATGTAGATCATAGTAATGGGGCCTGGGCAGTCCAAAAGCATATCCTTTAATAGTTCCCAGTCGAGGGAATAACGAGACAGGGAATCGATATTACCAGAGTAAACTAGTGTGTACGTTTCTTGACCCTGGGGGCGATGGTTGATCCAACAACCATTGGTGTTTGACATCAAAGATTGTACACATGTGCTCATTGGAGAATAGGTACACAGAACAGGACTCGCAGAGAACTCCTAGATGGTATATATACCTATCATCAGATAGCAGTTCTCTGGTGACACATGTACATGTTAGTCTATGGACCCGAGATCGTCATAGTGTCTTGTGTGATTCCTACTGTGCTTTGATTTACTCCCTACCACGGCTCTACTGAGTCATGCAAATCGGTGGATTTTGGGTACAGTCCCGAATCACATGGAGGCGGTGAGCGATAGGAGGAGTTTCGTCTCTCCCGGTATAGGGAGTTGATGTCGTGCTATGCTTGATCGGCTATACAGCAAATTCCTGGCCACGGTTGTCGAGATTTACTGATAAGAGTTATCAGTAGTTTCTCGAACCGTTATGAGCCATACATCAGCATGACTTATCAAGTTACTGGGGTATGAAGTTTACCACCCCTAGACTTCATATGTGACGTATCAGACAAAGAGACTGGATCGTACAGTAAGTTTTGCTTACAGGCTCGTTGGGGTTGGGATGAGTTCGCTTGTCGGCCGCCTTTTCGTCATGTACCTGGATAGCCATTACGTACAGCTAGTGCCGCTGACGTGCTTGTGGTTAAACCCACTTCCAGTGTACTGTCGAGTCTTTAGAGTCACACACAGAGGGTTTGCTGGTTCAGGCAAAAGATGTAGAGGTCGTAAGTTGTTACGGCAGGGTTTCGATCGGAAGGATAATACTGGTAGGCTTTGGTTTAAGCCGGATACCGGTATTGTATTATTGGATTATTGGTATCTCATTGTATTAGTATTTTTCGTAATACGAATACGGGTATACAGTATACAGTGAGGGGCATTCTTATAATTGTATAAAGATGGCTTCTAGAAGGAGACACCTCATAAATGGATTTTTATTTTGTGAAAATAAAATTATAAGGTGGAATTTGGAGACTTGTCCAAGCATGGATGAAGGCATGGCTCATTTTATTTTATATTCATTTAGGTTTACTATTGAAGTATGGTGCATTATTTTTGGAAAAAAAATACATACTTCAATAATTTTCCTTGAGCCATATCATTTTGATCCATACTAGATTTTTCTCATTCTCACTTTCCACCTTCTCTCTCCAAATTATCTCCTCCTTCAACCTTAAGCCTTACCTTTCACATGAGTTGTGAATCAAAGGCTTAGGGATCACAATAATCCTCTAGTTTAACTCTACATCATCTAAGTGGTCTCTCTTAGCAAGCTTGACTTCTTAGTTACCTCTTTAGAAGAGGTTGAAGCTTGATCCATAGCTCTCGGGTGGATCATTTATGATATAAAGGTGACCGGAGACCGAGTTCTTTCCAAGCATCCAAGGAGCAAGGAGTCACAGCGGAAAGAAGACCCGAATGACCATTTTCTCAAGGTATAATCCTTATCACAGTACTTAACACTCCAAGATATGGTACTAGTTAAGGTTTAGTATAAGATCTTGGGTTAAAAGTAGATGTTGCATGCAAGAAAATTTTTGTTTGCCACTTCCGCCTCCTCACAAGTGTTGTGATGGTATGCAACATCCGCTAACAGAGATCTCTTCCGCCCCACGTCCGGCATCCCATGCTGGCACGTCTCTTCATTAACGGGCGTATTCCTCATCAACGCGAACGTGGCGTAGGGGCATAACGGACGGTGAGAATCTCGCATCGGCTCGCTCCATGCGACCGCTATATAAACCTCTCTTCCAGACGTCTTAGTGTGTTGAATTCAATCCAATACTCCGCTATTCTACCTCAATATTCCTCGGTACTTACTTGATCGTCAGAGCGTCCTATGGTGTTTTTCCACCCCGGAACTTTCCTTGCAGGTAGCTCGGCATCAACAACATCCAACAAGCTATTGAGATCCACACATTCAATCCTCATACCTAATCTCAACCGTTCAGTCCGCTGGCAGTAAAAACAATGGAGGACAAAAGCTGAGGGAGATTCCGACCTCCATCAGCCCATGAATGTGTTATAGGTAACTCAGATGTACTCATCATTGAGCGCACCATATCTAATAGGGTGCGGTTTCTCCGTTCAGATACACCGTTGTGCTGTGGTGTATATGGAGGAGTCAGCTGAGAGAGAATCCCATTCACTTTTAGGAAGTCCAGGAATTCATTGCTCAAGTATTCACCTCCTCGATCAGATCGAAGGATTTTAATACTTTTTCCGGTTTTGTTCTCGACTTCATGTTTATATTCTCTAAATTTCTCAAAAGCTTCTGATTTGTGTTTCATCAGGAACACATATCCGAATCTAGAGAGATCGTCAGTGAATGTAATGAAGTACGAAGAACCATCCCTGGCATGTGTAGACATAGGACCGCATACATCACTATGTATCAGTCCCAGGAGTTCAGTAACTCTTTCTCCGAGTCCCGTAAACGGAGTTTTGGTCATCTTGCCTTTGAGACATGACTGGCAAGTGTCATAAGATGAAAATTCAAACGGATTTAAATATCCATCCTTATTCAACTTAGCTAGTCGTGTCGCATTGATGTGACCCAGTCTACAATGCCATAAGAAGGATTCGTTCAGTTCAGAACTCTTCCTCTTGTGTGTGTTTGTTATGCTCAGAACTGTTGATTGATTTAGAACATAAATGCCATTGCACAACGTGCCTGATCCAACCAACTTTTGGTTACGGAAAATGTTCATAACATTGTCCTGTAATACAAAATTATATCCCTCTTTGCTCAACAAAGGAACCGATATAATGTTGCATATCAGGTTCGGCATGTAATAGCATTCGTTCAGAACCAATGTATTACCAGTTGGTAATACAAGGTGATATTCCCCGACAGTCTTAGCTGCAATAATTGCACCATTTCCAACTCTAATGTCTTTATCACCTTCTCCAAGTTCTCTACCTTTTCTAAGCCCATGTAACTGATTACATATATGGGATCCTGACCCGGTATCTAATACCCAGGACGTAGGGCAAATAGAGAAACAATTCTCTGTAACGAACACACCCGAAGAAAATGCATCATCATGTACTTTCTTCAATCGGGTAGCATGGGAATCCTGGTATTCCCCTATATCCTGTTCATTCCTATAACTCTTATAAGAAAGAACGGAACCAACGTTCCCCAGCACAGTATAACATGCGGGTTCAGTCAATACATCCATATTATTATCTTTATTAGGGCATGACATGGTCGCTACCTGGAGGGAGAGAGAAGAAAACACTTTAGCGTATGCTCTTACAAGATCAGATTGGTTATTATCTTATCTAATCAGGATGGCTCCCACTGGTTTTTATCAAATCTTCCTTCAAACCCTAAAAGGAAAGACTAGCCGGGATTAATTACACACTACAAGTTCGCCAATCTTTCAGCCAGGCCAGTGTCGGTACTTTGAGGGAGGTCCCCCGTGCTTTCGCACGAACCTAATTAATGTAAACCTCATTTTCCCAGAGGCGTAACCCCGTTGACACCTTTCTAGACACCTACTTGATCAGCTAATTGCAATGTGTAAAACTCTCCCAGGAGTAACTCTTACTCGCAGTGGGTATCGGGATCCAACTATCTCATAGAAGGTATGCAATCTCATTGCAAATTTCAACACTTGAAATTCCCGATAATATTTTTCCCCTAGCGTGCTATGACCTTGACGCATGCCAAACAACCCATAGTCCACTAGTCAAGTTCAACCCGTACAATTCGTGATCGAATTAAACCCACCCATACGACCCTTGACGCATGCCAAACAACGCCGTACGAATACCTTAATCCAATCGCATCTCATGCTACAGATAAGTAATAATCAGCTACCGTACACTACGCCTTGACGCATGCCAAACAACCGTTGCACGAATACTGAATATTACATATCTGAATTGACGGAGGGCTACGCAGGTTTTTCTGAAAAACATGAGCGTAATGAACTTGATATCGTTGTAGAATCAAATGATGTTTTGAAATGGAGTGATTTTGAGGCTTTTCTAGTTTTGCTAAAGGGGTCACTCCCGGAAAAGGGATCGTCGGCCCTTTCCTCGTCGAATGAGGTGCGGGATATATCTTATATATCGCTGTGCAAACCATAAACTATAGAAGCAATCAAAAGTCAAACCGAGTGTGTAGCATCTGCTAGTTATTGCTAAAGGAGTCACTCCCGGTGAAGGGATCTCGGTCCATTCCTCATCGAATAAGGTGCAGGGTATATCATATATACCGCTATGCAAAGCAAGAACTGTAGCTACCTGTTTTGTTTAAAATTTGATTCTACAACATCTTAGGTTTCTTTTCTTTCATTAATCACATTAATGAAGTCCCATCATTTAAGTCACCTAAACACCACAGATAAATACGACGTACACTTATGCCATCCGCATTTGCCTGAATGTCCCCTCGTGCACCGTTAGGTTAGGTAACTAACGGCAGAGCAGGGCAGGGCTAGTGCGGGTGCAAAACATAAGTAACGTCTATATAATATATCATATATACTATATACTGTATCTATCACAGAACATCACATGATCACATCACAGATATCGCAGCAGAAGAAACATATGAAACATTGGATATACTAGGACGTCCGTGTTTTCAATACGAGCCAGTATAAAACACGGATTCCACAGTCGTGATGAATAGCCAATCCCACACCCCTAGACCCCTACGAGAGCGGCAAGCAACCCTACCAATTCTAGGGTTAGGAGACCCAGACTCGACTCCTCGAGATGGTCTCCCACTGGACCCTAGAACCCGGTTACTTGTGCTCCCCTCCTTGGGTCTATCCTAATGTGGAAAAGTAAATAATATACAAAGGGTGACAGCTTCCGCAACCAGGAAGTGTAAGTCCATATTGCGACCCCCGGTACTTACGGGGAGGCGGAAACGGTATAAAAAACGAATTTTTATCGCAAGAGGCAACATGGACTAAACTATGTCGGGATCGTTGTCTAAACTAAAACTAGTTAACAAGCTAAAGAGAGTTAGCTACTATGGAGGATGGTTATACCTAAACTTGAACTCCTTCTCTTCTTGTTGTTGTTCTTCTTTCTTGTTCTTTGTAGAAGCTTGAATGGTTCTCTTCTCGTCGCCTTCTTCTTGCCGAAGATAGATCCACCTTGAAGGTTCGACCTTTGGGCTCTTCCTCGATCTTTGAGTGAACTAGGGTTTCCGGCTTGCTAAACCTTCATCCTAGAATGAGTAGAGAGTGATTAGGGTTTGCTTTTCTATCTAAAGAGAATGATTCTCAACACATGAGAAGGTTTCTCTTTTCAAGAGGAAGAAGAAGATGAAAATGAGGAGAGAGAGTGAGAATGATAGAATGAGCTCAATTATTTCTTTCTTGCAACCATATTGCAAAAGAAATGAATTATCTAAATGATAATAATTGAAATAAGAATAGTTGATGGTTATTTTGGAATGACCACTATCATACCTCTTTTAATGAAGTGTAAGCATGAATCAAGGAAGACTTTCAAGATATGAAAAGTGGTCAATGGTCAACAAGTCAACCAAGGTCAACAAGTCAACAAGAAAAACAACCATAACATAATTCTTATTTAATTACTATTATTAATAGATAATACACAAATCCATTAGGGTTTGGAAAAAGATAACTGTCAACAGTGCATACGCACCCGATCCGAAACCCTAATGAAAAACCTCATTCTCCGCCTCAAGCAACTGTGCATACACACCTGCATTCTTGTTCCGAGGAACAAGAATACCAAGATATAAAAGCAACCCCCAAAACATATACCAGTATCTGGCTCAAACCAGAGCCTGCCAGTATAATCCGTCCGGACTCCAAACGTGCACAAGTGCGCGGATGAGAACGAACCCTGTCGCAAAACCATGCGACCTCTACTCTGTTTTGCCCAGAGGCGAATACCCTCTGTGTGGGACTCTAAAGACTCGACACTACGCTGGCAGTGGGTTTAACCACAGACCGCAAGCGGCACTAGCTGTGCATAACGGTCCCCAGGTAGATGCCGACAAGAAGGCTGACGAGGTGAAACCCCATCTGAACTCCTACTGAGTCTGAATGTGACATTCTCCGTACAGTCCGGTCTGTTCGTCTGATACATCGCATGGCGGGCCTAGGGGGCGGTAAAACGTCAGTCCCCCAATAGCGGTACAAGTCGTGTCGGAGTGAAGCCCAAAACACCCTGAGATAACACTGGAAACCTACCAGTATATCTCGCTTGCCCTGGCCAGGGACTACTCGTGTAATGGCTCTCCTAGACACAGCGCGATGTCAACCCCCAATACCGGGAGAGACGAATCCTGTCTAACCGTCACTGCCTCCAAGTGCTTCGGGACTGCACCCAACCACCACCTGTTTGCACGACTCCTTTGAGCCGTGGTAGGGTAGTGATCAAAGTGCAGTGGGAACACACTCGAGGCGAAGTGTCAGTATCAAGTCAGCGGACTAAGCTGTACTCATGTCACCTGGGAACTGATAACTGACGATAGGTATAATACCAACCTGTCAGTTCCCTACGAGTCCTGTCCAGTGTACTCGTAACCCAACGAGCACCCGTATACTATCTCCAGTACGACGTACTGATGGCTGTGGGACAGACCATCTCCCACACTGGGATGAGAAGCGCATACGCTAGTCTACTCCGGAGTATCGATGCCCTGTCTCGATAGTCCTACGACTAGGGACCTGTATAAGGATGTGCTTATCGATTACCCAGCCCCCACTAGTGTGACTGCCATCACAACGCTGGTAATCAAGCAAAGATCCTAAGGGCTCCACTAATGCGTATAAGTGATATACTGAAATAAACACAAGTACACATTGAAGTAGAAACAAACCAAGTAGCATACTACTATATTGAGCAAGATTGTTTATACAAGGTGAATATCCCAAGCTTCCATCAAGTAATATACAAACTAGTATGATACAGTAATGGCCTCTAGGGCATATACACTAACAATCTCCCACTTGCACTAAGGCCATGTACTGGCGTATCGAAGACCTATCATCTCGATCAGCCGCTCGAACTGAGTCTGGGGTAGGGCCTTGGTGAATGGATCTGCAGTGTTCTCTTCTGAAGCAACCCTCCGAACCTCGATCTCCTTGCGATCCACGATCTCCCTGATCAGGTGATACCGCCTCAAGATGTGCCTGGATCTCTGATGGGACCTGGGTTCCTTTGCTAAAGCTATAGCCCCGTTGTTGTCGCAATACAGAGGTACTGGGTCAACAATGGACGGAACCACCTGAAGTTCTTTTAAGAACTTCCTTATCCAGACAGCTTCTTTTGCGGCATCAGATGCAGCGATGTATTCCGCTTCCATAGTCGAGTCTGCAACGGTTTCCTGTTTGGAACTCTTCCAACACACCGCCCCTCCGTTGAGGGTAAAGACAAAACCCGACATGGACTTGGAATCATCCTTGTCACTCTGGAAGCTGGAGTCAGCAAAGGCCTCAATCTGGAGGTCTTTTCCGCCATACACCAAGAACATCTCCTTAGTCCTCCTCAGGTACTTGAGAATGTTCTTTACCGCTATCCAATGTTTCTCCCCAGGGTTTGACTGATACCGGCTTACTACACTCAGTGCATAAGCTACATCTGGTCTGGTACACAACATCGCATACATTATAGAGCCTACCGCAGAAGCGTAGGGTATAATAGACATGCGATCCCTCTCCAAATCAGTCTTGGGAGACATCTCTTTAGAGAGGGTGATCCCGTGACAAGCCGGTAAGTTACCGCGCTTGGAATCTTCCATACTGAATCTTTTCAGTACGGTGTCGATGTACCTGGACTGTGAAAGTCCTAATATCCTCTTGGATCTATCACGATGGATCCGGATCCCCAGGATGTAAGAGGCATCACCCAGGTCTTTCATGGAGAACCTGTGTGACAAGA
Organism: Agapanthus africanus; assembly: GCA_030015575.1. Classification (NCBI taxonomy): domain Eukaryota; kingdom Viridiplantae; phylum Streptophyta; class Magnoliopsida; order Asparagales; family Amaryllidaceae; genus Agapanthus; species Agapanthus africanus. The sequence goes on from JASDDO010000018.1 coordinate 111,413,580, forward strand.
AACCCTTGACAGATTGTAGCATAGGAATGTCATTTCCTATTAAGAGAATGTCATCCACGTATAAAACAAGGAATACCACAGTTCTCGCTACAAATCTACTATAGATGCATGGTTCATCTGGATTTTTGATAAAGTCAAATTCCTTGACCGTCTCATCAAAACAGATGTTCCAACTCCGCGATGCCTGCTTTAGTCCATAGATGGACTTAAGCAACTTGCACACCTTTCCGCTGCTCCCACTCTGAATGAAACCCTCTGGCTGATCCATATAGACACACTCCTCTAAATTTCCATTTAGAAAAGCGGTTTTTACGTCCATCTGCCAAATCTCATAATCGTGGAAGGCAGCAATGGCAAGAAGGATCCGAATGGATTTCAGCATAGCCACTGGAGAAAAGGTTTCGTCGTAGTCCAAGCCAGGTCTTTGACGGAAACCCTTTGCTACAAGTCTAGCTTTATAGGTCTCAACCTGTCCATCTACACCAATCTTCCTTTTGAAGATCCACTTGCATCCTACGGGTTTTACCCCGTCTGGAGCAATGTCCAACGTCCATACTTTGTTGGTGTACATGGACTCCATTTCGGTCCGCATTGCATCCAGCCATTTTACCGAGTCAATGCTCTGAACGGCCTGCTGGAAGCTAGTAGGCTCATCATAGTCTATGATGCAATCCTCTCTATCCCCGTCTATGAGAAAACCGTAGTATCTCTCGGGCGGATGAGACTGCCTACTACTTCTGCGGAGCGGCATAGGAATGTCCTGTTCATTTGAACCCTCTGGTTCCATTAAGCTTTCAGTAATAGTCTGTGGTTCTGGAATTTCTTCCAGTTCTATTGCGCTCCCACTTACTTCTTTTTCTAAGAACTGATGTTCCAGAAAATGGGCATTACGAGAAACAAGGACTTTTTGCTCCTCTGCGTAATAGAAAAGATACCCCCTGGAGTTCTTTGGGTATCCCACAAACTTGCACAGTACTGAGCGCGCCTCGAGCTTGTCCGTATGCTGCTTTTTGACATAAGCTGGACATCCCCAAATTTTCAGGTACTGAAGATAGGGTTTCTTCCCACTCCATAACTCATATGGTGTGGTAGGCACAGTCTTAGTAGGAACTCGGTTCAATAGGTATGCAGCTGTTTCTAGCGCATACCCCCAGAATGATCGCGGTAACTCAGCGTTACTCATCATAGACCGTACCATATCCAATAGGGTGCGATTCCGTCTCTCCGATACACCGTTATGTTGCGGGGTGTATGGAGGAGTAAGCTGAGAGAGAATCCCATTCTCTTTTAAATAGTCCAGGAATTCGGCACTTAAGTATTCTCCACCTCGATCCGATCTTAGAATCTTAATACTTTTGCCGGTCTGTTTCTCTACTTCATTCTTATACTCCTGGAATTTTCCAAAGGCCTCGGACTTATGTTTCATTAAGAAGACATAACCGTACCTTGAGAAGTCATCCGTAAAAGTAATGAAGTAAGAATGTCCGCTTCGGGCATGTGTAGACATTGGACCGCACACGTCACTGTGTACGAGTCCCAAGAGCTCGCTCGCTCTTACTCCATGTCCAGTAAACGGAGTCTTTGTCATCTTTCCCTTGAGACAGGATTGACAAGTGGCATACGATTGATATTCGAACGCATTCAAATACCCTTCTGTATGTAACTTCGTCAACCTTCTCTCATTGATGTGACCCAATCTACAATGCCATAAGAAAGTCTGATTAATATCTGGTGACTTTCTTTTGTGTGTATTCTGGACATTGAAAATCTGTGGTTGGTTTAATACGTATATACCATTGCTCAATGTACCTGACCCAATCAGAACTTGATTAAGGTGAATGTTAACAACATTACTTACAAACGCAAATTCATAACCTTCTTTAGAAACCAAAGATACAGAAATGATATTACAAGTTGCGTTGGGTACAAAAAAGCAATTACGCAAAACCAAAACATGTCCATCTGACATTCCTAGGTGATAGTCCCCCACGGCTTTAGCATCCATGCTAGCTCCGTTCGCAACTCTGAGGGTCATGTCACCTTCCTTCAAAAACCTACGGTTTCTCAACGCCTGCAAAGAATTACAGATATGAGATCCTGATCCGGTATCCAATACCCAGGAAGTAGAGTTTATAGAAAGACAGTTTTCAATAACATACACACCTGAAGCTGAAGCCGCAACCTGCTTCAGTTCCTGTGTCCTGGCTTTCCAAGCCCTGCAATCTTTCTTCCAGTGTCCACTCTTGTGACAATAGAAGCATTCCTCTTTACCAACAAGCTTCCCCGCTATCTTTGTTGCCTTTTCCTTTCCCTTCGCACCCACTTTACTAACACCGCCTCTTGGTTTGGCGGGGGCTTTCTTCTTCTTTCCCTTGGCTTTCGCCTTGGACCTAGAAGAAGAAGATCCTCCTACAAACAAAGTGGATGTATCCCTACCCTTCTGTAGGGTGCCCTCTGCGCTCCTCAGCAGGTTGAGGAGTTCTGAAAGTTCAACTTCCTTTTCTTGTAAGTTGAAATTCAGTATGAACTGGGCGTAAGTGGATGGAAGGGACTGGAGAATTATATCTGTGTAGAGTTCACTATCCAACGTGGTCCCAAGTTCCGTGAGCTCCTCAGTGTAGCCAATCATCTTAAGCACGTGGTCCGCTACCGATGATCCGACGGCCAACTTAGTCGAAAATAACTTCTTCGACACTTCGTATCTTGCGATACGAGACTGCTCTCCATACAGTTCTTTTGTATGAAGAAATATGGATTCCAAATCCATATTCTCGTGCCTCCTCTGATGGTCATTGTCCATCGAGGCAAGTACGAGGCATCTGGCCTTCGCGCTGTCAATCTCCCAAGTCTTACGGATTTCCTTATCCGCGACGCTGGAGGTGGGACCTGGGACGGGGGGAGCTTTGCTGGTAAGAAGATACCCCAGCTTGTCGTAAGAGATTGCCAATTTGACATTCCTGAGCCAATCTTTCTAGTTTGGCCCTGTCAATATGTTTTTATCTAGAAGTAACTTAAGTCCAGTCATTTCGATTTGGTCGCTGCAGGGGGAGAGAAGAAACACTTAGCACGATGCTCTTGCAAGTTTAGAATGGTTTTTAATTTGTCTAAACAGGATGGCTCCCACTGTCTCTCGAATCCCTCCTCAAACCACAAAGGAAGAATTAGCCGGGATCAATCCCACCGTACAATACTTGCTTAACCGTTCAGCCAGGCCAGTGTCGGTACTTCGAGGGAGGTTTTCCAACGCTTTCGCGAAGTTCCTTAATTTAAGAACCTCTTTTCCCTGGGGGCGTAGCCCCGCTAACACCTTTCTAGGCACCTACTAGGTTTATAGCATTGATCGTTTAGTGAGAAATTTCCCGAGGAGTAGCATATACTCACAGTAGGATCGGGATCCAAATATCATCGCGTGACGAAAATGAAGGAATCCTACCATAATCATCACACTCCAAATGGTATGCAAATCTAGCAAGTTTCAGTACTTATGAAACTCCCGATGTGGATTTTTGCCCCATGCTCTTATGACCTTGGCGTGAGGTCAAAATGTCATAAGTCACATGTCAAGTTCTTCCCATCATTATCCCGGTTGATTTGAATCCATCCGTACCTACCCTTGACGTAGGCCAAAATGGTGGTACGACTGTCTCAAAACAACGCATTCTATCTATGCAACAGATAAATATCCGGCAGCTACCAATCACTATGCCTTGGCGTGAGGTCAAAATACATAGCTTGAATACTACCGTATATTTAACTGAAATGATGGAGGGCTACGAATGGTTTTGGCGAAACCGTGAACGTAGTGAACTTGATATAATCGATGGAACGAGATAGCTTTTAGAAGGAGTGGCTCAAGCTCCGCATTTAAAAGTTAGTTTTGAAAAGAACCGAGTGGTTTTTCGAAAGTGTTCCATCGACTTAAACTTGGTTTATTATCTTGCATTAGTTCTTTTAATGCGTGATATTCTTGCATTAGTTCTTTTAATGCGTCCCATCATTTAACCCTACCATTGCAGAAAACAACCAAAATATGACGTACGCTTATGCCATTCGCATTCGCCACGGGGTCCCGTCATCACTCGTTAGGTTACTTAACTAACGACAGAGCGGGGGCTGGGCTAGCGCGGCTTTAAAACATAAGCAACGCCTAAATAGAAAGCAATGATATACATTACAGATCACAGATGAATACATTGGATATACTAGCAATCCGCATTCCTTTCGAGCCTGAAACGAAAAGCGGATAACACGGTCGCGGTGAATAGCAAATACCCCACCCAAGACCCCTACGGGTGCGGCAAACTACCCTCCATGTTCCCGGTAGTTTGTGCACCCCACCATGGGTCTATCCTAGGAGCAAAAACAGTAAAAAGAATTATACAATGACGGCTACAACCCCGACCCGGTTGTGCGGCCAAACAAATAATATTATTACATCAATTTACATTTACAATGAATGAAAGAAAAACAAAAGCTCATCTCACATCCACCCCGGCTATTCACCCGCGACAGTCCAACACATTCATATACACATTCCAGAACATTACAGATCATGTATAACCCCGACTAATCGACTTATAGCGATTAGCCGACGTTCAATACATGCAAACATCACAGATATAACCAACATAGCCAAAGTGCAGTGAAGTTCGGAAAAAAATACGGAATTATAGAACCCCAAAAGTGAATTTCTGTTCTGGAAAATCTGGGTACATATAATATATCTTAAAAATCCCAAAACCAACACGGAAGAACACTGCACGAAAAACGATGCAAAGAAGACACCAACTTGCGGCGGTTCCGCGGCCAGATGAGTAGGTGAGGCCGCGGAAGCGCGGCGGTTTGGAGGAAACATGATATCGTTTTTCTTGTGTGTTCTTAGAAAACCCTGAGACGATTTTACAAGTATAAAGTTTTTCATTTTGAGCAGAAAAAATTTCAACAGAAAGTTAGGTTTTCGTTTTTCCGGTTTTGCGATTTTTCGGTTCCGAACTTCGTTACACTTCACTACCAAGCTAGTTTAAGTTTAGTTAGGCTCTGATACCACTGTAAGTCCATATTGCGACCCCCGGTACTTACGGGGAGGCGGAAACGGTATAAAAAACGAATTTTTATCGCAAGAGGCAACATGGACTAAACTATGTCGGGATCGTTGTCTAAACTAAAACTAGTTAACAAGCTAAAGAGAGTTAGCTACTATGGAGGATGGTTATACCTAAACTTGAACTCCTTCTCTTCTTGTTGTTGTTCTTCTTTCTTGTTCTTTGTAGAAGCTTGAATGGTTCTCTTCTCGTCGCCTTCTTCTTGCCGAAGATAGATCCACCTTGAAGGTTCGACCTTTGGGCTCTTCCTCGATCTTTGAGTGAACTAGGGTTTCCGGCTTGCTAAACCTTCATCCTAGAATGAGTAGAGAGTGATTAGGGTTTGCTTTTCTATCTAAAGAGAATGATTCTCAACACATGAGAAGGTTTCTCTTTTCAAGAGGAAGAAGAAGATGAAAATGAGGAGAGAGAGTGAGAATGATAGAATGAGCTCAATTATTTCTTTCTTGCAACCATATTGCAAAAGAAATGAATTATCTAAATGATAATAATTGAAATAAGAATAGTTGATGGTTATTTTGGAATGACCACTATCATACCTCTTTTAATGAAGTGTAAGCATGAATCAAGGAAGACTTTCAAGGCATGAAAAGTGGTCAATGGTCAACAAGTCAACCAAGGTCAACAAGTCAACAAGAAAAACAACCATAACATAATTCTTATTTAATTACTATTATTAATAGATAATACACAAATCCATTAGGGTTTGGAAAAAGATAACTGTCAACAGTGTATACGCACCCGATCCGAAACCCTAATGAAAAACCTCATTCTCCGCCTCAAGCAACTGTGCATACACACCTGCATTCTTGTTCCGAGGAACAAGAATACCAAGATATAAAAGCAACCCCCAAAACATATACCAGTATCTGGCTCAAACCAGAGCCTGCCAGTATAATCCGTCCGGACTCCAAACGTGCACAAGTGCGCGGATGAGAACGAACCCTGTCGCAAAACCATGCGACCTCTACTCTGTTTTGCCCAGAGGCGAATACCCTCTGTGTGGGACTCTAAAGACTCGACACTACGCTGGCAGTGGGTTTAACCACAGACCGCAAGCGGCACTAGCTGTGCATAACGGTCCCCAGGTAGATGCCGACAAGAAGGCTGACGAGGTGAAACCCCATCTGAACTCCTACTGAGTCTGAATGTGACATTCTCCGTACAGTCTGGTCTGTTCGTCTGATACATCGCATGGCGGGCCTAGGGGGCGGTAAAACGTCAGTCCCCCAATAGCGGTACAAGTCGTGTCGGAGTGAAGCCCAAAACACCCTGAGATAACACTGGAAACCTACCAGTATATCTCGCTTGCCCTGGCCAGGGACTACTCGTGTAATGGCTCTCCTAGACACAGCGCGATGTCAACCCCCAATACCGGGAGAGACGAATCCTGTCTAACCGTCACTGCCTCCAAGTGCTTCGGGACTGCACCCAACCACCACCTGTTTGCACGACTCCTTTGAGCCGTGGTAGGGTAGTGATCAAAGTGCAGTGGGAACACACTCGAGGCGAAGTGTCAGTATCAAGTCAGCGGACTAAGCTGTACTCATGTCACCTGGGAACTGATAACTGACGATAGGTATAATACCAACCTGTCAGTTCCCTACGAGTCCTGTCCAGTGTACTCGTAACCCAACGAGCACCCGTATACTATCTCCAGTACGACGTACTGATGGCTGTGGGACAGACCATCTCCCATACTGGGATGAGAAGCGCATACGCTAGTCTACTCCGGAGTATCGATGCCCTGTCTCGATAGTCCTACGACTAGGGACCTGTATAAGGATGTGCTTATCGATTACCCAGCCCCCACTAGTGTGACTGCCATCACAACGCTGGTAATCAAGCAAAGATCCTAAGGGCTCCACTAATACGTATAAGTGATATACTGAAATAAACACAAGTACACATTGAAGTAGAAACAAACCAAGTAGCATACTACTATATTGAGCAAGATTGTTTATACAAGGTGAATATCCCAAGCTTCCATCAAGTAATATACAAACTAGTATGATACAGTAATGGCCTCTAGGGCATATACACTAACAGGAAGTGCCCCAAATAAAAGAATATTACATACAAGTTTTTAAATGAATGAAAATGAAAAACACTCATCTCACATAAAAACCCCCGGCTATTCAAACACGACAATCCAATATAACATATCCAGCAACACATAACATCACATGTCATCAACGTAAGTAAATATGCACATCCCAATTGTCGTTGACATATAGCAACGAAACCGGCGATATCACATATTACATTTACGGTCACAGAAAAGAAAGTGTAAACTACAACAGTTGGAATCCGCAACCTCTTTAGACATCGCATGCCTAATCAAAATGAAATACTTAGACATCACATGCCTAACAATTATAAACCCCGCATTTTAGTCCCATTATCGAAAACTCTTTTCAATATCAAATGAGACTAAACCGCTAGATTTATAACATTCATTCAGTTATCTCATAACTGTTTGTGAATTCCAATTATTGTATCCCATTCCGGATAAATAGAAAATATTAAACTTTCCGATCGAACATTCGAACACCCAAGTTTTCCCGAAACTGTTCAACACATGAAATAGGTTCAAAGACATTCACTTCATGCCTCAGTACCAACGGTCCAGCCATAGAAGGGTCAAGCCAACGCCTCACATGTGGCACGCCGTACTGCCTCAAACACGAAGGTTCAAAGGGCAGTTCAAGACGGTCAAATAATCGAGTTAAGGTTTGTTGTCTTCTAGAGGGACCATCGCGTTACTTGCACTACTCAGAACGTCCTTAAACCACAGAAAAATCCAACACTTGGAAATTTTCTGGCAGGGGAAAAGTTGGGTATTTATATCCGGTCGAACTTTTTAACATATTCAAAAATTTTCCGGAAAAACACATAGACAAAACTTGATAATCCGATCGAATCTTCGATTCCCAATGCAACCCCAGAACACTCAACTCTTGAGTCAATTTAAAAATTCCCAGAAAACCCAGCACTGTGAAATAGGAATTACTGTGCAAAGGAGGAGGGCTGACGTCATCATCACGCCGCGGAACCGCCGCAGAAGCCATGCTTCTGCCGCGGTTCCGCTGCAGACTATACTGTTCATTTGAAAAATTTTGCACCGTAATTCTTAGAATTCCCTGCTGAATTTTTTAAGCATTTTTAATCTACAAAAATCCCAGTTTTTGAAAAAAGTCCAGAGAGCACATCGGGAATTAGGGTTTCGGTTCGATCGGGTTTCAAACGTCGTCTACACATCGCCTAAGGCTCTAGCTAGGCTCTGATACCACTGTAGAGTTCCTAGGCACTCTCAAGAGGTCTCACAAGGCATCAACCATGCCAATTTATAATTTTATGGGTGCCGAGAAACCCTAATACGGATCGTCGACTAGAATTCTAGGCGAAACATTAAACAAGTTAACGATTTAACTAAAGGAGAGAGGCTACAACCTTTGTAAATCGGTTTCTCCACTTCCTTAGCTCCACGTAGGAGTCCTCTCGCTGTCCATCTCGAATCCCGAACTCAATCGTCGGCTTCATCGGAGAAATGGGCGAGCTAGGTCGTCGGCTTCGTGCCGAAGATGATCTACGTCGAGGCATCACAAGTTTAAGCTCCAACTTCACCAAGTTGTGAAACTTGTGAAGAAAACACCCAAAACCACTTGGCAAGAGGTAGAGGATGAAGAAATAGGAGGTGCGTTCACTTTAGAATTGGATTTCTCACTCTTTAGCTCAAGGTGCCATTAATGGTGTCAAGCTTTTTCTTTGAAGAAGAAGAAGAAGAAGAAGATAGAATATGATAAGTATTAGATTAAAAATGAGAATAATATCATTACTTATCATATACTAACCATGGTGAAGTGTAGAGAGCAAACTAGGGTTAGGTGCATGGTTAGGTTAAGAGAAGAAAACAAAAAATGGTCAATTATTCAACTCTTCATGAAGCTTCATGAAAGAAACAAATAAAGCCACCATTTTTCTTTTCCTTTCCAAAATGAATAATCAATATAAATAAATGAATAAGTAAATAAAACCCTAACCATTCATATAACCATGGTTTAATCTTTACACAAGCACAAGCTAACATGTATCATACAAACATGTGTACACAAAAATATATCACATATACAATGTGCACTTCAAGTGAGAAAATCCTTTTAAAATGAACCAATACTAGTTAATGCAAAGTAATATATCAAAAATATAATTATACATCAAATCATTAAATCAACATTTGATTTAATGATCCGGTCATGTCGCACATAACCGACTAGTATCCAATGTATCGATTTATCGAATCAATGATTCGATAACTAGGTCATATCGTATACAACCAATCGAAACATTCATCGCGAGAATGAAATGCGGTATCACATATACGCATTATTCTCGGTCCCGCACATATCTCATATGCGCTCCTATTTCATTTCGCTTGAGCCAGGAAACCTCTGTGTAGGACCCTAAAGACTCGTCAATACGCCTGGTAGCAGATGATGATCATATCAAGCACCCACAAGCCGCAAGCGGTCTGCTAAACGTAACGGCCACCCGGGTATTGAGCGATCAGAAGATCGACGAGCTAGCCCGCTCACACTCCTGTGAATCCAACCAGTAACACTTACCGTACAGTCCGGTCTGTTCGTCTGATATGTCGCATATCAAGTCTAGGGGTGGTAAACGTCAGACCCCAGTAACCGATAAGTCGTGCCGATGTGAGGCTCATAACGGGTTGAGAAACTACTGGTAACACTTACCAGCAAATCTCTGATCAGCCCTGGCCAGGGACTTCCCTGTTACAGCCAATCGAGCACAGCGCAACATCAACCCCCAATACCGGGAGAGACGAAACCCCTCCTATCGCTCATTGCCTCCATGTGACTCGGGACTGTACCCAAAGACCACCGTTTTGCACACCCTCATGGATGTGGTAAGGTGGAGATCAAAGCACAGTGGGAATCACACAAGACTCTATGACGATCTCGGGTCTACAGACTAACCTGTACAAGTGTCACCTGAGAACTGCCATCTGACGTGAGGTATAATACCATCTGGGAGTTCTCGGCGAGTCCGTCCAGTGTACCCAGTCTCCACTGAGCACCCGTACACCATCTCTGATGTCAAACACCAATGGATATTGGATCATCCATCCCATCTCATGGGTCGAGAAGCGTATACGCTAGTCTACACTGGTATATCGATGCCCTGTCTCGATACACCCACGACTAGGGACCTTGAAGGATGTACTTATGGACTACCATGTCCCCACTAGTATGATCTGCATCATAGTCCAGGTAGTCAAGTACACATCCTAAGGGCTTTATCAACATATAACTATAAGACAGTTTAAAGAGACAAGTGTACATGTTAAGATAAAGAGTAACCAGATAGCATACTATCATATCGAGCAAGAAAGTCATCTCTATACATGTCCAAGCATCCAATATAATATACATCATCTGTACAATACTGGCCTCTAGGGCATACATACAACTAACAAGCTGTACACGATGATAAAGGCAAACCAGATAGCATACTATCATCTCGAGTAAGACTGTCCTACCGGTATAGGTCCTCCCTCAATCATTGCAATCACGTACCTGCGATCCAATAATTGACTTTGAGGGCACTATATCCAACAATCTCCTACTTGCACTTAAGGCTAATTATTCCGATGTCGCATACTCAGAGCCCGTATGATACCGAACATCCAACTCCTCTACTAATAAGTTTCACAAAGCCTGTTTGTAAAACTGTTGTGTTCGAGAAATAGCCTCAGTGAGTGGATCCGTCCTGATGTATCTTTCTATGTCTCTCTTAATCTCAAGTTCGCGAAGAAAGCCATCTCCCGAATTGAGCAATACCTGTCTTAGAATATGTCTGGATATCTGATGGGACCTATTTCATAAATGAACTCCAAATCCTAACTTCTTAGACTGTATCGACAACTGAACCTAATCAGTGTCCAGCACCATGCCTTCCACAGTATCCTCTTGGACCACCTGTCCATAATACTGCCCCCTTTGTCAGAGGGAAAACTATAACTCTGACAATCACTCTGTCATCCGTGTCACCTTTGAAGCCTGGAATGATAACCGTCTCCCGAAGGAGGCTGCCGTTATCAAATCCGTAGAACATCCACTTATGTTCTAAAACTACTTCCTTATGTTTCTTCAGGATTGGATTAATATAAACTTATCGCATCTAGTGCAAAAACAACATCTGGTGTGGTACTTGACATCTCACGATTGACTCAATTGCCTAAGAAAGTGATCTGCCAATCATGCACATCCCTATCCCTTTTAGTCTGTAAGACACCTTTAGAGATGGTGACTCCATCACCTGCAGGTATACTACCATGCCAGGAGTCATATATTCTAAAATACTATTAGAATACTGTCAAAGTACCCATATTGGGAAACTACCCAAATCTAGATCTAAAACCATAGATCTAGTAACCAGATTGTCAGATATTATATCTATATCCTCTGTGGAGAAACAACTGTGTGACGACCACAGTATAACCGATCGTAGTATAGGAATTTTACTTCCTACTCTTTGTATGTCATCTAAATACCAGGACATCATACCCTACTACCTTCTTAACAGATCCATCCCCTATTTTGATGAAGTCAAACCCATGACTGTCACATAAAAAAATAGATGATCTATCTCCGCTATAACTGCTTAAGTCTATAAATAGACATAAACTACTTGCCCACTATGCTTCCGCTGCTCCCACTGACCACAACAACCCTCTGGCAGAATAATATATACGTGCATTTCTAAAACTATTTTAGAACGACACTATACTTAACCTCCTGCCTGGTCTCATAGTCTGGAACAACAGTAGTGTCAAGTCTGGGTAAACAAGAACCTCCCTGTCACTGTCCTTGAGGCTACCGGAGTACCTCTCGGGTGTCTGAGGTTACCCACCATATCTGCGGAGTGGCTAATGGAATGTCAATCCTGATTGAATCTTTAGGTCCTATTAAATTATTAGTAATCGTTTGCGGTTCCGGAATCACTTCCAGTTCTACCATACTCTTACTACTGTTTTCTGAAAAAATCCATTTTACTAAAACTGTGGCAAGTCAAGAACAATATCACCATTGATCTTCCAGATGGTAGAAAGTCAACCCTTGTCATAGCCTGGGTCAACCCACAAACTGCCATTACAGAAACGTGCCTTGAGTTATCCAGAGTTTGGTTTTAATCATAAGCCGGACAACTCCCCGTACCTTAACATCGTTAAGATATGAACCATTCTATATCCAATATAGAAACTTTGGCACTTATTTAATTGGAACCAGATTCTAATCATGCAGCTGTCTCCAGTGCATATCAACTTAATGGAGAGAGGCTAATCAGCATTACTCAACTTAGGAATCCATCCAATTTTGAGTAACCTGAAAGAGAAACAGGTTTCTCAAAACCATTACTATCAACTGAATACCAATCACAAGTATCTACATCTTCGATCTCTTTTGAAGAATCCCGATACTTGCGACACCTGGTTCTACTTTATTCCTATACCCATAACTTTTCAAAACTTAGACCTTGTATTTCTACGAAACACTTGTCTAAAAACTAGAGAAGTCACAAGTAAACAGAACATAGTACGAGGACCAACCCCTTTGTCCTGATGGACACTGGACAACATACAATACTCAGTATAAGTCCGCTGAGTTGAATAACTCAAAAACCTATGCATCGTAGGTTGAAAACTGTACTTATGGTTAAGAACTACTCCGTTGTTCAATGCTCCTTACCCAATCGTCAACTGATATAGGTAAATGTCACGGACATAATTTCAAAAAGTTATATCTCACTTTATAAAAATAAACGTACAGATATATCAGTTTGAAATTGGTGCACAACAACGGACGCTCAAAACCAAATACTTTCCTTCCGGCAAAAACCCAGGCGACTTCCTCAAATATCACCAATTACAACGAATTCCGATATAATGAGGATGATCACCTAGTTCCTAATAACTTACTCCCACTCATCATCTGTAAAACCATACATATGTGATAATCATACCTGGTAAATACATATCATGGAGTAAGTATCTAATCGGGAAATCAGTTTTCCTTTAACAATGCATAGTGAAACTGAAACATGAAAATGTTTCGTAGGGGTATCCTGGTATTCTTAGTAATGCCTCTTCCATAATCCAATTCATGACCATAACTGTATATTTCTTTGCCATCTCTCCAAATCCCTTTATTTGTCTTTAGTCGTTACCTTCTGTACACCATCGTTAGGCTAAATGGTTTTCTTCCTTCCCTACCGATCGGCACCATCCTATGGTTTGGAAGAAGACTATCCAGTAAGCATAATAGGTGTACCCTCCTAAACCAAGGAGTACTCGCAAACTGAGAGAAGGTGATGATAAAAGACAACTGAATAATACCTTATTCTATTTCTCCCGAACTGGGGAAAAAAGCAAAGGTGAAATAGGAGTGGCGATGAAGTACGCGGTTTGGTCATGAATGATAGCAGTCGCAATTTACTTTGCCCTCTTTCTAATCCCTTTATTTTGTCTTTAGTTATTACATTCTATACACCTTACTTAGGCTAATTGGTTTTCTTCATTCCCTACCTTTCGGCACCTGCCTATGGTTTGGAAGAAGACTATCCAATAAGCGTAATAGGTGTACTCTCCTAAACCAAGGAGCCCTCGCAATTTGAGAGAAGGTGATAATAAAAGACAACTGAATAAACCAATTTTATTTCTCCTGAACCTGGATCCATCCTCGAAGAAGTCCCTTCGAGTTCGTATATAACCATACGATGGATCTATTCAATGGAAGTAGATGTTCGTAGTGATACGAGGTGTTCTGAGAAATTCAAAGGGTAAAAGAAGGAGCGGCAATGACTTATGCAACTCGGACAATCCAAAAGCCAGTATTTTAAGAAGGTTCGGTCAACTTGGTCACTGAGTCATAGTCTAGGGTCGGTCAAAGGTCACTGCCAAAGAGAGAGAGAAAAGAAACACTCTGCGTGCAGTCTAACCTAGATCAGAATGGTTATCACTTTATCTAATCAGGAAACCTCCCACTGTACTGTCAAATTCTCTTCCAACCCTGAAAGAAGAATCAATCGGGATCACCCGAAGAGTAAACCAACTCATCAGTGGGAAGCGGGATCCAATTCTCATTGCATGATAACGTGACGGAATCCACTCACGTTATCACACTCCAGAAGGTATGCGCATGCCTGGCAAGTTTCAGTTTCTTTAGAAACTCCCGATAAGATTTTTACCCCATGTTCTTATAACCTTAACGAAGGCCAATAAATCATAAGTCACATGTCAAGTTCTACCCGTCATTATCTTGTCAATTTGAACCCATCCGTACATACCCTTGACGAAGGCCAACAAGGTAATACGACTGTCCCAAACCAACTCATCTATCTATGCAACAGAACAGTAACAAGCAGCTACCATCCACTATGCCTTGACGAAGGCCAACAAACATAGCATGAATACTACGTGCTACCGTCTGAAACGACGGAGGGCTACGGCTGGTTTTTGGCGAAAAACCTTTAACGTAATGAACTTGATCTCGTTGAAGGAACCTGATAGCTTTTTATAAAAATATAGTGGCGAAAACCTTTGCTAAAGAGGTCACTCCCGGTGAAGGGATCTCGGCTCTTTCCTCGTGGAATGAGGTGCAGGATATTCCAACTGAATACCGTGATGCAATGCAACATGTAATCGACTATAGTGAAGTTATTACCCTCATGCAAACTTCTGCCCAAGGGGTCACTCCCGGTGAAGGGATCTCGGCCCTTGCCTTGTCGAATGAGGTGCAGGATATTCCAACTGAATACCACTATGCAAAACAAAAGGAAACATCTTTGTAATAACACTTTTTAAAACTGTTCCAACAACGTTCAAACAGATTTGTTTTCCTTTGCATTGATCAGAATCAACGCAGTCCCATCAATTAATCACACCAGAAAAGAACGAAAATAAAATGTACGTATATGCCATCCGCATTCGTCACTAGGTCCCGTCATTGCCCGTTAGGTTACTTAACTAAAGACAGAGCGGGGACTGGACTAGCGCGGGTGCAAAACATATACAACATCTACTAGTATATATACAAATATACAATAATCGCACCAGGCGTGATAATATGCAACATTATAGAAAAGTAATAAGCATCACAGAACAATACAGATAATTTGGGATCCCCGGGTTTCACAGAGCCGCTGCTGAAACCCGACGTTCCCCTGGTCGTGTGGATGGCCTGTGCAATGAAACCTAGACCCCTACGGGTGCGGCAAGTTACCCGCCAAAACCTGAAGCGAGGCAACCCCCTACAGCATAGTGAATGGACCACCCTGCACTTCACGGAATCCTGTAACTTGAGCACCCCTCCTTGGGTCAACCTGTACCCCCTACGAGTGCGGCGATAATCTGCCAATTCTAGAGTGAGGTCCTCAGCCACTCAAAGCCATGAGATGCGGACCCGTTGCCCTCCAGAACCCGGCTATCCGTGCACTCCATCGCGGGGTAAAACCTAGAATAGAAATGAAAAATATGTACAACGGGTACATCGACTTCAGCCCGGCCGTGCCCCAAAAGAATATTTTACAAACAGGCAGTGACGTCAGTCCACATGTTGGACGCTCGCCCCGCAATATCAAATGTACAAATAATTCTAAACTGCACTACCATTGCACACTGCTATCCACCACGACAAATCCGCAACATCACAGCACAACACAGAACATCAATGCGAATGTCACGTTCGCAAACCCGTCTAAAAGGACTATAGCAATTAGACACAATTTACCGCTCGAATGACATTCACGGTTAGAGATATAATGTAAGTACTGTAAACTAACAAGTTTAAAATTCCGATCGACAAAACTTCCCGAAGTGGGCCCCACGTACATCTACAGTACACAAAAAAATTTGGGCCCAAACAAAATATTTCAGAAACCACAATTTTACAAGAAGACCCTACTGTAGAAAAATGGTTTACTGTTGCTCTAAAACGGCGGTGGAACCGCGGCTAAACCAGGGTTTGTGCGGCGGTTCCGCGGCGCTTTGGAAGCTTTAGTCTACCAAATTTCTACAGTATTCTTAAGAAAGCCTGCACGATTTTCTGAGACGCTTAAAATGATTTTTAGACCTGTTTAAAAATTCGACAGAAACTTTAGCCTGAAAATCGCGGTTTCGGAAATTTCGTTCGATCGATATTTTAAACGCGTTAGAACAAGTTAGTAAAGGTTAATGGTGTGGCTCTGATACCATGTAAGTCTATCGTAGTGCCCCGGCGGTCAATCTGATGCCAAACGCGGAACAAAAACTTTTATAACTGGCGCTATCGCATACTATAACCCGGATCTTGCCATTAACGCTAAACTAACAAACTGTAAAGAGGTAGAAAGGCTATACCGAACGATCCGAGTCCTTCGGTCTTTAGCCATCATCCCATGCTCCTTTGCGGCATCTGCGATCTCGCTCGATCTCCGGTCTCCTCGTCCAGGTGGCACCATGTCAACGGATCTTTATACGGGCTCCCGCCTCTGAACCGAGATAACTCGGACATGAAGTTTGCTAGCCAACATGTCCAAGATTGATGTAGAGATAGAGTAGAATACTTTATCTCGTTTCATCCAAAACCATGGATGAACGGTTAATGAAGTTTCCTTTTAATGGAGTAATGAGAAATGAGCTATGAAATTTCCATGAACCAAAATTCCATCATCTATATCCACCCCCAAAATAGGGCTCGGCCATATATAGGAGAGGAGGCGCCGGCCAATAATGAGGTGGGGGGGTGAGCACAAAAAAGATTAAGGTGACCATTAGCAATAATATCTCACAAAAGATCAATAAATATCCTTCATGCAAACAAAACCATTTAATACAATGAATGACTCACTTAAGGAAGAAAAGATAATTCCGCATTAAACCGAATGTTTAAGACGGGTGATAGAAAACTGGCAACTTCGAAAAGCGATCCCGAAACGAATTTCAGGATAACCCCGTAACTGTATATACATACCCGTATTTGTATTACGACCGAATACAAATGCAACTGAGACAAAGATATTATATCTACACAGTATAATACTAGGATCCGGCTTAAACCAAAGCCCACCTGTATTATCTGTCCGAAATATGACACGTGCATAAATGCACGTGCATTTTCCGAACCCTGCCATAAAACCATATGGCCTCTACAACGTTTCGCCCGAACTTAGGAAACTATCTGTCGGGGACTCTAATGACTCATCAGTATCCTGGCAGTGGGTTTAACCACAAGCACGTTAGCGGCACTAGCAGTGCGTAACGGCTGCCCATGTACTGACCTCAAGGGAAGCCGATGAGCGAACTCATCCTGGAACCCTACTGAGCCTAACAGTCATAATATACATACAGTCCGGTCCGTTCGTCTATGAGTATCGCATATCGGGCCTAGGGGGCTGGTAACGTCAGACCCCCAATAGCGGTATAAGTCGTGTCGGAGACAAGCCCTGAACACCTTGAGAAACTACTGGAATACTTACCAGTAATTCTCACCTGCCTTGGCCAAGGACTTGGTGTAATGGCTTTCCTAGACACAGCGTGATCTCACCCGCAATACCGGGAGAGATGAATCCCCTGTCGATCCGCTCACTTGCCTCCATGTGTCTCGGGACTGTACCCAAAAAAGATCTGTTTGCACGACTCCTTTGAGCCGTGGTAGGGTAGAAATCAAAGCACAGTGGGATCTCACACGAGACAAATGACGAACTCAGATCGATGAACTAACCTGTACACATTTCACCAGGAAACTGCTATCTGACGCTAAGTATAAATACCAACTAGCAGGTTCCCGGCGAGTCTTGTCCGGTGTACTCATAACCCAATGAGCACCTGTATACATCTTAGGTGATCCAACTAACACCAGTGGCTTATGAGACCGGCCACCGCCCCTCGTCGGGGTCTCGACTGTATACACTAGTCTACTCCGGAGTATCGATGCCCTGTCTCGAAACTCCTACGACTAGGGACCACTTTTAAGGATGTGCTATTGGACTACCCAACTCTCACGTATATGATCGCCATCATAGTGTTGGTAGTCAAGCAGGATCCTAAGGGCTCTATCAACATGTAATAGTGAACAGTCACCTAAAGCTGTACACGATGATAAAGGCAAACCAGATAGCATGCTATCATCTCGAGTAAGACTGTCCTACCGGTATAGGTCCTCCCTCAATCATTGCAATCATGTACCTGCGATCCAATAATTGACTTTGAGGGCACTATATCCAACACGAACCCTATCGTAGAACCATACGACCTCTACTCTGTTTTGCTCAAAGGTGAACAACCTTCTGTATGGGACTCTAAAGACTCGACACTACGCTGGCAGTAGGTTTAAGCACAGGCCGCAAGCGGTACTGGCTGTACGTAATGGTCCCCAGGTAGATGCCGATAAGAAGATCGATGAGGTGAACCCATCCGAACTCCTACTGAGCCTGAATGTGACAATCTCCGTACAGTCCGGTCTGTTCGTCTGAGAGTATCGCATGTCAGGCCTGGGGCGGCGGTAAACGTCAGTCCCCTAATAGCGGTACAAGTCTTGGCGGAGTGTAGCCCAGAACACCCTGAGAAAATGCTGGAAACACTACCAGTAATTCTCTCTTGCCCTGGCCAGGGACTTTGTGTAATGGCTCTCCTATACACAGTGCGATATCAAATCCCAATACCGGGAGAGACGAATCCTGTCTAACCGTCACTGCCTCCATGTGCTTCGGGACTGCACCCAACTACTACCTGTTTGCACGACTCATAGAGCCGTGGTAGGGTAGTAATCTAAGAACAGTGGGAACATACTCGAGGCGAAGTGACAGTGTCAAGTCAATGGACTAAGCTGTACTCATGTCACCTGGGAACTAATAACTGACGATAGGTATAATACTAACCAACAGTTCCCAGCGAGTCCTATCCAGTGTACTCGTAACCTAACGAGCACCTGCATACTATCTCCAGTACGACGTACTGATGGTTGTGGGACAGACCATCTCCTCTTCTGGGATGAGAAGCGTATACACTAGTCTACTCTGGAGTATAGATGCCCTGTCTCGATAATCCTACGACCAGGGACCTGTATAAGGATGTGCTTATAGACTACCCAGCCCCCACTAGTGTGACTGCCATCACAACGCTGGTAGTCAAGCAAAAGATCCTAAGGCTCTATCAATATGTATTAGCAATATGTCAAAAAAAAACATATACACATATTAAGATAGATACAAACCAGGTAGCATACTACCATATTGAGCAAGAATGTCAATCCGTGTTTATATCCCAAGCTTCCAAAATGTAATATACAAACTAGTACTATACAATAATGGCCTCTAGGGCATATCACACTAACAATCTCCCGCTTGCACTAAGGCCATGTGCTGGCATATCGCAGACCTATCATCTCGAATAGCCTCTCGAACCGCGTCTGAGGAATGGCCTTTGTGAATGGATCTACAGTTTTATCTTCTGTAGCAACCCTACGAACCTCGATCTTCCGGCAATCCACGATCCCCCTGATCAGGTGATACCGTCTCAAGATGTGTTTGGACTTCTGATGGGACCTGGGTTCCTTTGCTAAAGCTATAGCCCCGTTGTTGTCACAATACAGAGGTATTGGATCAACAATGGACGGAACCACCTGAAGTTCTGTCAAGAACTTCCTCATCCAGAAGGCTTCTTTTGCGGCATCAGATGCTGCGATATACTCCGCTTCCATCGTCGAGTCAGCAACGGTTTCCTGCTTGGAACTCTTCCAACACACCGTGTCACGACCCGAAATTGGCACGTGACGGCCCTAATACTACGCAACGTCTACAGGCGTAACGCAGTAAAAGAAAGACAAAACCCAGAAATTTAAACCATCAAAATAATCAGATAGTGATAATAGTATTTTCAAAACCATTGAAATCACAACCCAAATTCTTTAAAGTCTCTCTTTTATTCCTTAAAATTTTGACAGCACCTCCTTTGTAAAAACCAGCCCCAAAAATGGGTACAACATAAATATACATAAAGCATCCCAAACAGGAGCAAAATCTATGCCCAACGGTGGAAAACAAACACCACAACAGATATACGACGCTGTAGCGAAGAAAGAGACGATATATATAAAACTGCATAAAAACCTCCAAATCACAAAATAATATACAATATCGTCCTCACACCAAGTCACTAAGTCATACATAATACTGGTAGATGGATAGTACATGGATACAACAAATATACAATACAACATCGGATAACCACAAAACCCACCTGGGCAAAACTGCACACTGTCAGGCGAAGCGGTATCCTCAGCAAAAGATGATACGAAGGATGAAAATAGCCTTCCTCTGACTATCTTGAGGAACACCTGCAAACACTGTGGCACAACGGGGGTGAGTTGCCAACTCGTGAATAGTAAATAACATATACTGGTAATCGCGAGTATGCACGTACAACGCGAATCTAACATAAATATTTAATATCAAATGAATGGTCATATGTAGTGCAATAATCATGAAAAGTACACTTACAGGTACAATTAATACATGAAGCAATAATATGACGATATGTAGGTAACAGTTATGTAGGGTACTCTATAAGGTACTACAAGTACATGAAGAATGATATGAGTAAAGGTATGTAAATGCAACAGTCATGGAAGGTACTCTAACAGATACACTAATGCATGAAGCAGTGCATAAACAGTAAATGTAGAGTATGGAATGAAACATGTCATTTCCACGGAATCCTGACATCGTGGTAGGATCAAAATCCATCAAGAAAATCCAAATCCCAATTCCTCAAATCAGCCCCCAAATTGGCTCTCATATCATGTAAATCTCATATATTCATACAATATCAAGTATATCTCGTATATCCCGAATGTACAACATCAAGTAGATCTCACATATCCCGTATGTACAATATCAAGTATATCTCACATATCTCGAATGTACAACATCAAGTAGATCTCACATATCCCGTATGTACAATATCAAGTATATCTCACATATCTCGAATGTACAACATCAAGTAGATCTCACATATCCCGTATGTACAATATCAAGTATATCTCACATATTTTAAATCCAATGTCAATGAGTCCTTTACATTCTAGGTATATTTGCATGAATAAATATGATGATGTATATTATTTAATGTCAAAACATATATATTAGCGTCCCAGTCCACAAATATTGGTGTAAGGGCATATATAATAGCGGCCTAATCCCCTGTTATATATACAAAGGATTAAAAAGAATATCATGAAACCAATGTGTCAAGCATCAACACAGAAAGGCTGATTTATCAGGTGCTGTCACCATGACTGTGTAAGTGCACGGCGGCACCCCGGCCGTCAATCCGACGGCCAAATGCGGAAGCGGTGATAAACTTTAATTTTACTTGAACTGGCAAACCGCCGCGCACTAATACCCGGATCGAACCATTAACTAGTCCTAGCTAACTACAAGATGGGGAAGAGAGATATACCGACTGATCCAAGTCCTCCGGTCTTCTCGTCGTCGTCCCGATCTCCTGCGGAAGCTCCGGTCTCCACCTCGTCGCCGGAAGTGCACCACATCGCCTACTTCTTTTACGGGCTCCCACCTCAATGCCGAGGCAACTCGGGCACGAAGCTGGCTAGTCGACGTGCCTAAGATTTGCTGTAGAATGTTGTGTGGATTACATGTCTCACTTTGGGGTTCATGGAGGTGCCATTTTGGTGGAGGGATGATACAAGAATTATGTGGAGGAACTAGGGGGTTTTTGGAGCATGAAATGAACAAGATTCCCACCCTCAAAAATTTGGACAGCCCTTGCCTAATATGGACGGCCTCTCTTGGTGGGGGAGTGAGTGAGTATGAGGGAGAGAGGTGATAGAATAAGAGAGCCATCCAATAATACAAAAAAAAATGGAGAGAGAGAGAAGGCTATCATGCAAAAAGAATCATCACCAAAACAAAACCCACACTCAACCACCTACCACCAACCTCATCATCAACAACCATGATGAGCCAAAAGTCAAGCCATGATCAACTAAAGAAAGTCAAGGTATGGTGCTATAATCATGATGCAACAAAAATGCAAAGACCCCCTCCACAACCACTTATTTGCAACAATGCAAATAAGCCCTCCTCCATCAATCTTCGGCCAATGAACGATACAAAGGATATTGGCCGAAACGGAAAGCAAACTGGCAACTCCAGAAAACAGGTCCCGTAATAAATTACAGGAAACCCCGATACTGTGCATACACACCTGCATTTGTATTCCGACCGAAATACAAATGCAATGAGGCAAAATCCACACTGTACTATACCAGAATCCGGCTTAAACCAAAGCCGGCTAGTAATATCCGTTCGACCCTGAACCGTGCAATACCGCACGTATCTGATCGAACCCTGCCATATATCCATACGGCCTATAGTACAAACTGTCCGATCCTGATCCGTGCAATACCGCATGTATCTGATCGGACCTTGCCATATCTCCATACGGCCTCTACAACTTTTCGCCCGAAAGCTGAGTAACTGAATGTGGGGGACTCTAAAGACTCGTCAACACCTTGGTTGTGGATTTAACCACTAGCACGTCAGAGGTATAAGCCAATACGTAACGGGCTACCAGGTACTGACTAAAAGGGACGTCTGTGAGTGAACTCAGCCTGACAACCCTACTGAGCCTGTCAGTGACAATATCCGTACAGTCCGGTCTGTTCGTCTATGAGTATCGCATGGCGGGCCTAGGGGGTTGGTAAAAGTCAGACCCCCAAAAGCGGTACAAGTCGTGTCGGAGTGTAGCCAAGAACACCCTGAGATACTACTGGAATACCTACCAGTAAATCTCCTTGCCTCGGCCGAGGGCTTCGTGTAATGGCTCTCCTAGACACAGCACGACCTCACCCCCAATACCGGGAGAGACGAACCCCTGAAGATACGCTCACTGCCTCCATGTGGCTCGGGACTGTACCCAACTAAAACCTGTTTGCACGACTCCTTTGAGCCGTTGTAGGGTAGTAATCAAAGTACAGTTGGAACTCACACAAGACAAATGACGATCCCCAGGTCGATGAACTAACCTGTACACATGTCACCAGGGAACTGCCATCTGACGTCTGGTATATGACCAACTGGCATGTTCCCGGCGAGTCCTGTCCGGTGTACTCATAACCCAATGAGCACCTGTATACATCTTAGGTGATCCAACTGACACCAATGGCTTGTGAGACCGGCCACCGCCCCTCGTCGGGGTCTCGACTGTATACACTAGTCTACTCTGGAGTATCGATGCCCTGTCTCGAAACTCTCACGACTAGGGACCATTTAAGGATATGCTTATAGACCCCAGCTCCCACTTATATGATCGCCCTCATACTTGTAAGTGCACGGCGGCGCCCCGGCCGTCAATCCGACGGCCAAATGCGGAAACGGTGATAAACTTTAATTTTGCGGACTTAGCAAACCGGCACCACCGCGCACTAAACACCCGGATCGTAACCATTAACAAGTCTAAGCTACTAACAAGAAGGGGAAGAGATATACCGAGTGATCCGAGTCCTCCGGTCTTCTCGTCTCCACTCTGATCTCCCGCGGATGCTTCGTCCGTCATCTCCTCGTTGTCGCCTCTTCCCCGGAAGGGCACCACATCGCCTACATCTTTTACGGGCTCCCACCTCAATACCGAGGCAACTCGGGCGCGAAGCTGGCGAGTCGACGCGTCCAAGATTTGCTGTAGAAAGTGTAGTGTAGAGCTTATGTCTCATTTGGGGTTTGTTGCCTTTGTAGATGATGGAGGAATCAAGATAAGAAAAATGGTGCTTGCATTTTTCTAGCATGAAAAGAGATGAACAAATTTTCCCTCTTGAAAAAGATCCTCTCTTCTTCTTCTCTCTCAACCATGGAAAAACTCATCAATCTAGAAAAATGGTGGAGGAAAGAATATGAAGCATGAAGGGAGGTGATGGTAGGAGCACAAGTGGTGACCACATCCATACCATCATGATAACAATCTCACATCAACTACTAATCACCTCAAATCCTTTCTTATCAACAAAAAGCAAGTGATGAGAATGGTATCAAAAAGATGCTATCATAATAAATACATTTGCAAGAAAACCCTCCACAAAGTGTTATTTGCAAACTTGCAAATAACCCCCTCCATCGGAAAAGTCCGGCCGGGAAAGAACAAAGGAAAACCGGCCAGAACGGAATGCAAACTGGCAACTCCAGAAAACTGGTCCCGTAATAAATTACAGGAAAACCCCGATACTGTGCATACACACCCGCATCTGTATTCCGTCCGGATACAAATGCAATGAGACAAAATCTACACTGTACTATACTAGGATCCGGCTTAAACCAAAGCCGGCTAGTAATATCTGTCCGATCCTGATCCGTGCAATACCGCACGTATCTGATCGAACCTTGCCATATATCCATACGGCCACTAGTACAAACCGTCCGATCCTGATCTGTGCAATACCGCACGTATCTGATCGGACGCTGCCATATCTCCATATGGCCTCTACAGCGTTTCGCCCGAAAGCTTGAGTAACTGAAAGTGTGGTGGACTCTAAAGACTCGTCAATACTATGGCTGTGAATTTAACCACTGTTAGTTGTATGTATGCCCTAGAGGCCAGTATTGTACAGATTATGTATATTATATTGGATGCTTGGACATATATAGAGATGACTTTCTTGCTCGACATGATAGTATGCTATCTGGTTGCCTTTTATCTTAACATGTACACTAGTCTCTTTATACTGTCTTATAGTTACATGTTGGTAAAGCCCTTAGGATTTGTACTTGACTACCTAGACTATGATGCAGATCATACTAGTGGGGACATGGTAGTCCATAAGTACATCCTTCAAGGTCCCTAGTCGTAGGTGTATCGAGACGGGGCATCGATATACCAGAGTAGACTAGCGTATACGCTTCTCGACCCATGTGATGGGCGATGGATGATCCCATATCCATTGGTGTTTGACATCAGAGATGGTGTACGGGTGCTCAATGGTCACTGGGTACACTGGACGGACTCGCCGAGAACTCCCAGATGGTATTATACCTCACGTCAGATGGCAGTTCTCAGGTGACACTTGTACAGGTTAGTCTGTAGACCCGAGATCGTCATAGAGTCTTGTGTGATTCCCACCGTGCTTTGATCTCCACCTTACCACGTCCATGAGGGCGTGCAAAACGGTGGTCTTTAGGCACAGTCCCGAGTCACATGGAGGCAATGAGCGATAGGAGGGGTTTCGTCTCTCCCGGTATTGGGGGTTGATGTTGCGCTGTGCTCGATTGGCCGTAACAGGGAAGTCCCTGGCCAGGGCTGATCAGAGATTTGCTGGTAAGTGTTACCAGTAGTTTCTCGACCCGTTACGAGCCTTACATCGGCACGACTTATCGGGTTATTGGGGTCTGACGTTTACCACCCCTAGACTTGACATGCGACGTATCTGACGAAGAGACTTGACTGTATGGTAAGTGTTACTGGTCGGATTCGCAGGAGTGTGAGCGGGCTAGCTCGTCGATCTTCTGATCGCTCAATACCCGGGTGGCCGTTACGTTTAGCAGACCGCTTGCGGCTTGTGGGTGCTTGATATGATCATCACCTGCTACCGGCGTATTGACGAGTCTTTAGAGTCCTACACAGAGGTTTCCTGGCTCAAGCGAAACGAAATAGGAGCGCATATGAGATATGTGCAGGACCGAGAATGATGCGTGTATGTGATACCGCATTTCATTCTCGCGATAAATGTTTCGATTGGTTATATTCGATATGACCTAGTTATCGAATCATTGATTCGATAAATCGATACATTGAATTCTAGTCGGTCATGTGCGACATGACCGGATCATTGAATCAAATGTTGATTTAATGATTTAATGCATAATTATATATTTGATATATTGCATTGCATTAACTAGTATTGGTTCACTTTAAACGGATTTTTCTCACTTGGATTGCACATTGTATATGTGATATACTTTTGTGCACTTTTTGTATCATGTTTGATGATACTTGATCATATGGTTAAGTGAATAGAATTAAACCATGATTATTTTGTAATTAGGGTTTTCCATATTTATTTATCCATTTATTTATTTATTTATGTGGATAAATTCAAAATGAGAATGGTGGCTATATTTGTTTCTTGTATGAAGCTTCTTGAACCCTTGACTTTAGCAACCATTCTTATCCTCTTGCTTAACCCTTACCCACTCTACTAACCATGGTTTATTCTCTACACCTAACTTGAGTTAGAGTTATGATAAGTATAGTTTTTCTTTTTATTTTATATAACACTTATCATAATTCTAGCTCTTCTTCTTCTTCATTTTCAAAAGAAAAGCTCAAGGTCCATCAATGGCAACTTGAGTTAAAGTGAGCTAAATCCAATTCTAAAGTGAACCCACCTCCTATTTCTTCACCCTCTACCTCTTGCCAAGTTGTTTTGGGTGTTTACTTCACAAGTTTCACAAGTTTGTGAAGTCGGAGCTTGAGTTTGTGCAACCTCGACGTAGATCGTCTTTGACACAAAGCCGACGACCTATTCCGCTTATTTTCCCGATGAAGCCGATGATCGAGTCGAGGATTCATGATGGACAGCGAGGACATCACCACGTGGAGCTAAGAAGGCGGAAATCCGGATCTACAAAGGTTGTATATCCGTATCATAGTAGTTAATTGTTAACTAGTTATCTTTTTCGCCTAAACATCTAGTTAAAGATCCGTAGTCTAGGGTTTCTCGGCACTAAAAATTTTAATTTGGCATGTTCGATGCCTTGTGAAAACCCACTAGGGTGCCCAGGAACCTTTCACTGGTATCAGAGCCTAGCTAGAGCCTTAGGCGAAGTCCCGATGACGTTTGAAACCCGATCGAACCGAAATCCAAAACCTAAAAATGCTCTCTGGACTTTTTCTAAAAATTCGGATTTTTGTCAATTAAAAATATGTAGAAAATCAAGCAGGGTGTTATTAGAATTACTGTGAAATACGAGGGGGTAATTCAACTTTTCCACCGCGGAAGGGCGGCACATGCTAGGCATATGCGGCGCTTCCGCGGCCGTACTGTTCCCATTCTTAATTATTTCTGCACAGTAACTCTTGTAATATAATGCTATGTTTTCTGGGATATTTTTATTGTGACTTTACAGAAGAGTATTTTGGGGTACTATTGGGAATCAGTATTTCGATCGGATTATCAAATTTCGTCTTTTGTGTTTTTCCAGATAACTGTAGAATATGTTAAAGAGTTCGACCGGATATAAATACCCAGGTTTTCCCCTGCCGAATAATTCCAAGTGTTGGACTTTTCTGTGGTTAAAAGACGTTCGAAGTAGTGCAAGTAACGCGATGGTCCCTCTAGAAGACACAAACCTTAACTCGATTATGTGACCGTCTTGAACTGCCCTTTGAACCTTCGGGTTTGGGGCAGTACGGCGTGCCACATGTGAGGCGTTGGCTTGACCCTTCTACGGCTGGACCGTCGGTACTGAGGTATGAAGTGAATGTCTTTGAGCCTATTTCATGTGTTGATCGGTGTCGGGAAAACTTGGGTGTTCGAATGTTCGATCGGAAAGTTTGATATATTCTATTTATCCGGAATTGGATACAATATTTGGAATTCACAAACAGTTATGAGATAACTGGATAGTTGTTATAAATCTAGCAGTTTAGTCCCATATGATATTGAAAAGAGTTTTCGATAATGAGACTAAAATGCGGGATTTATATCTGTTAGGCATGCGATGTCTAAACAAGTTGCGGATTCCAATTGTTGTAGTTTTACACTTTCTTTTCTGTGACCGTAAGTGTAGTATGTTCATATCGCCGGTTTCGTTGCTATACATCAACGACAATTGGGGTATGCATACTTACTTACGTTGATGACATGTGATGTTATGTGTTGCTGGATATGTTATATTGGATCGTCGTGTTCGAATAGCCGGGGGTTTTTATGTGAGATGAGTGTTTTTCATTTTCATTCATGTAAAAACGTGTATGTAATATTCTTTGATTCGGGGAACTTCCAGGATGCGGGAGTTGTCACCCTTTGTATATTATTTACTTTTCTGCACTAGGATAAACCCAAGGAGGGGAGCACAAGTAACCGGGTTCTGGGGTCCAGTGGGAGACCAACTCGAGGTGTCGAGTCCGGGTCTCCTAACCCTAGAATTGGCAGGGTTGCTTGCCGCTCTCGTAGGGGTCTAGGGGTGTGGGATTGGCTATTCATCACGACCGTGGAATCCGTGTTTTATACTGGCTCGTATTGAAAACACGGACGTCCTAGTATATCCAATATTTCATATGTTTATTCTGCTGCGATTTCTGTGATGGATATAGTATATAGTATATATGATATATTATATAGACGTTACTTATGTTTTACACCCGCGCTAGCCCTACCCTGCTCTGTCGTTAGTTACCTAACCTAACGGTGCACGAGGGGACATCGAGGCGAATGCGGATGGCATAAGTGTACGTCATATCTATCTGTGATGTTTAGATATTAAATGATGGGACTTCATTAATGTGATTAATGAAAGATAAGAAACCTAAGATGTTGTGGAATCGAATTTTAAATAAAAAGGGTAGCTACAGTTCTTGCTTTGCATAGCGGTATATATGATATACCCCGCACCTCATTCGACGAGGAAAGGACCGAGATCCCTTCACCGGGAGTGACTCCTTTAGCAATAACTGGCAGATGCTACACACTCGGTTTGCTTTTGACTGCTTTTGCGTTTTTGCTTTGCACAGCGATATATATGATATATCCCGCACCTCATTCGACGAGGAAAGGACCGAGATCCCTTCACCGGGAGTGACTCCTTTAGCAAAACTAGAAAAGCCTCAAAATCACTCCATTTCAAAACATCATTTGATTCTACAACGATATCAAGTTCATTACGCTCATGGTTTTTATGAAAAACCTGCGTAGCCCTCCGTCATTTCAGATAAATTACATATAGTATTCGTGCTACATTTGTTGGCTTTCGTCAAGGTGTAGTGTGCGGTAGCTATGTGCTGTTTATCTGCTGCATATGATGCGACTGGATTAGGGTAGTCGTACGGCTTTGTTGGCTTTCGTCAAGGGTCGTGCGGGTGGGTTTAATTCAGTCAAGAAATGTACGGGTTGAACTTGACTAGCGGGCTGTGGTTTGTTGGCTTTCGTCAAGGTCATAGCACGCTAGGGGCAAAAGCATTATCGGGAATTTCAAGTGTTGAAATTTGCAATGAGATTGCATACCTTCTATGAGATAGTTGGATCCCGATACCCACTGCGAGTAAGAGTTACTCCTGGGAGAGTTTTACACATTACAATTAGCCGATCAAGTAGGTGTCTAGAAAGGTGTTAACGAGGTTACGCCTCTGGGAAAACGAGGTTTTACATTAATTAGGTTCATGCGAAAGCACGGGGGACCTCCCTCAAAGTACCGACACTGGCCTGGCTGAAAGATTGGCGAACTTGTAGTGTGTAATTAATCCCGGCTAGTCTTTCCTTTTAGGGTTTGGAGGAAGATTTGATAAAAAGCAGTGGGAGCCATCCTGATTAGATAAGATAATAACCAATCTGATCTTGCACGAGCCTACGCTAAAGTGTTTTCTTCTCTCTCTCTCCAGGTAGCGACCATTTCATGCCTTAATCAAGATAATAATATGGATGTATTGACCGAACCCGCATGTTATACTGTGCTGGGGAACGTTGGTTCCGTTCATTCTTATAAGAGTTATAGGACTGAACAGGATATAGGGGAATACCAGGATTCCCATGCCACCCGAATGAAGAAAGTACATGTTGATGCATTTTCTTCGGGTGTGTTCGTTACTGAAAACTGTTTCTCCATTTGCTCTACGTCCTGGGTATTGGATACCGGGTCAGGATCCCATATATGTAATCAGTTACATGGGCTTAAGAAAGGTAGAGAACTTGGAGAAGGTGATAAAGACATTAGAGTTGGAAATGGTGCAATTGTTGCAGCTAAGACTGTCGGGGAATATCACCTTGTATTACCAACTGGTAATACATTGGTTCTGAACGAATGCTATTACATGTCGAACCTGATAAGCAACATTATATCGGTTTCTTTATTAAGTAAAGAGGGATATAATTTTGTATTACAGGACAATGTTATGAACATTTTCCATAACCAAAAGTTGGTTGGATCAGGCACGTTGTGCAATGGCATTTATGTTCTAAACCAATCAACAGTCCTCAGCATAACAAACACACACAAGAGGAAGAGTGTTGGAGATAGTGCCCTCAGAGTCAATTATCAGGTCACAGGTACGTGATTGTAATGATTGATGGAGGACCTATCCCGGTAGGACAGTCTTACTCGAGATGATAGTATGCTATCTGGTTTACCTCTATCATCGTGTACTGTTTTAAGTGACCTGACACGTCGCTATTACACGTTGATAGAGCCCCTAGGATTCTTGCTTGACCACCAGCAGTATGAGGGCGATCATATAAGTGGGAGCTGGGGGTCTACAAGCATATCCTTAAAAGGTCCCTAGTCGTGGGAGTTTCGAGACCGGGCATCGATACTCCATTAGTAGACTAGTGTATACAGTCGAGACCCCGACGAGGGGCGGTGGCCGGTCTCACAAGCCACTGGTGTCAGTTGGATCACCTAAGATGTATACAGGTGCTCATTGGGTTATGAGTACACCGGACAGGACTCGCCGGGAACATGCTAGTTGGTCATATACCAGACGTCAGATGGCAGTTCCCTGGTGACATGTGTGCAGGTTAGTTCATCGACCTGGGGATCGTCATTTGTCTTGTGTGAGTTCCCACTGTACTTTGATTACTACCCTACCACGGCTCAAAGGAGTCGTGCAAACAGGTTTTAGTTGGGTACAGTCCCGAGCCACATGGAGGCAGTGAGCGTATCTTCAGGGGTTCGTCTCTCCCGGTATTGGGGGTGAGGTCGTGCTGTGTCTAGGAGAGCCATTACACAAAGTCCTTGGCCAAGGCAAGGAGATTTACTGGTAGGTATTCCAGTAGTATCTCAGGGTGTTCTGGGCTACACTCCGACACGACTTGTACCGCTTTTGGGGGTCTGACTTTTACCAACCCCCTAGGCCCGCCATGCGATACTCATAGACGAACGGACCGGACTGTACGGATATTGTCACTGACAGGCTCAGTAGGGTTGTCGGGCTAAGTTCGCTCACAGACATCCCTTTTAGTCAGTACCTGGTAGCCCGTCACGTATTGGCTTATACCTCTGACGTGCTAGTGGTTAAATCCACAACTAAGGTGTTGACGAGTCTTTAGAGTCCCCCACATTCAGTTACTCAGCTTTCGGGCGAAAGGTTGTAGAGACCGTATGGAGATATGGCAAGGTCCGATCAGATACGTGCGGTATTGCATGGATCAGGATCGGACAGTTTGTACTATAGGCCGTATTGGTATATGGCAGGGTTCGATCAGATACGTGCGGTATTGCACGGATCAGGATCGAACAGATATTACTAGCCGGCTTTGGTTTAAGCCGGATCCTAGTATAGTACAGTATAGACTTTGTCTCATTGCATTTGTATTTCGGTCGAAATACAGATGCGGGTGTGTATGCACAGTATCGGGGTTTTCCTGTAATTTATTATGGGACCAGTTTTATGGAGTTGCCAGTTTGCTTTCCGTTTCGGCCAATTTCCATTGTTCCGTTCATTGGCCGAAGATTGGTGGAGGAGGGTTTATTTGCATTGTTGCAAATAGGCATTTATGGAGGGTTTTTTTGCATATTATCATGTCATGATACTTGTCCCATCATTTGACTTCATATCTTCTTGATGGCTTGACTTTTAGTAACCATCATGGTTGTTGATTACTTGTTTTGGTGAGTGGGTTATGGTTGTGATCATTGGATTCTTTCATCATCTCTTTTCATCATTGCTTCCACCCACTCCCTTGACCTTACTCTTTCTCTCTCCAATCACAAATGGTGGGGGGGGGGGCCGGCCATTCCTAAGATAAGGAATGGGATTCATTTTCTTTGAGGGTGGGGAAAAATTGTTATTCTCATTCTTTAGTATGCTACATTATTCCCACCTCTCTCCAAGTTCTTCTTCCTCCACAAAAGGGCAACTCCATAATCCCAAATTGAGACATGCAATCCACATTATATTCTACAGCATATCTTGGGCACGTCGAGTAGCCGGCTTCGTGCCCGAGTTGCCTCGGCATTGAGGTGGGAGCCCGTAAACATAGTAGGCGATGTGGTGCACTTCCGGCGACGAGGAGGAGACGGGACTTTTCCGCAGGAGATCGGGACCATGACGAGAAGACCGGAGGACTTGGATCGTCGGTATATCTCTAACCCATCTTCTAGTTAGCTTAGACTTGTTAATGGTTACGATCCGGGTGTTTAGTGCGCGGTGGTGCCGGTTTGCTAAGTCCGCAAAATTTAAGTTTTTCACCGCTTCCGCATTCCGGCGTCGGATTGACGGCCGGGGCGCCGCCGTGCACTTACAGTGGTATCAGAGCCTCGCCATTAACTTCATCTAGCTTTGTGTAATGTGTTTGCATTTCCGATTGATCAAAAAGTTCCAAAACCCGTATTACCTTCGCATCAGTCTCTGTTGAAAATTTTTGGTCTCGAAAATTTTTTCTGTTGGTCTCAGAATGATGTGCAGGGAGATGTAAGAACACTGGAAAAATTTCGTAGCACGATCCCTCCGTACGACCGCGGAAGGGCGGCCAAAACCCTCTTCTGGCCGCGCTTCCGCCGCAAGTTTGTGGGCTCGTGTGTTTATTTTTTTGCAGTGGGCTTATGGGCTTATTTCAGGGGTTTTGGAATATTAAAATTGGGTCCAGGTTTTCTTTAACTGCTGCAGTATTCTTTGTGGGCCCACTTGTTAAAGTTTGATCAATCGGAATATTTTAAACACATTTTTCACAGTATTTACATTATATCTGCGACCGTGAATGTCACTCGATCGGTAAATCCGGTCTAACTGCTATAGCCCGGTTAGACGGATTTGCGAACGTGATTTTCACGTTGATGTTCTATGTATTTGCTGTGATGTTGCGGATCGGTCGTGGGGGATAGCCTGGATGCAATGCTAGTACAGTTTTGTTGTAATATGTACATTTGTTATTGCGGGACGAGCGTCCGACATGTGGACTGCCGTCACTGCCTGATTGTATTATTATTTTGGGGCACGACCTGGTTGCGGTCGATGTACCCGGTGTATGTATATTTTACTTTCTGTACTAGGGTTACCCCGCGGAGGGGTGCACGGATAGCCGGGTTCTAGAGGGCAACAAGCCCGCATCTCATGGCATTGAGACGGAGGGGGCTTCGCTCTAGGATTGGCGGGATATTCGCCGCACTCGTAGGGGGTACAGGTTGACCCAGGAGGGGTGCCCAAGTTGCCGGATTCCGTGAAGTGCTGGGTGGTCCATTCACGGCGCTGAAGGGGGCTGCCTCGCTTCAGGTTTTGGCGGGTGACTTGCCGCGCCCGTAGGGGTCTAGGATTACATTGCACAGGCTATCCACACGACCAGGGGAACGTCGGGTTTCAGCAGTGGCTCTGTGAAACCCGGGGATCCCAGATATCTGTATTGTTTCTGTAATGCTGTTCATTCTCTGTGATGTTGCATTTCTTTCACGCCTTGAGCGAAATATAATATATTGGTATATATATTAGTAGATGTTGTATATGTTTTTCATCCGCGCTAGTCCAGTCCCCGCTCTGTCGTTAGTTAGCTAACCTAACGGGTAATGACGGGACCCAGTGGTGAATGCGGATGGCATATACGTACATCAGTATATTTTCGTTCTTTTTGGTGTGATCAATTGATGGGACTGCATTGATTCGGATCAATGCAAGTTAAAACAAACCTAATCTGATGTTGTTGGAACACTTTTCAAAAGGCTGTTATTGCAAGGGCGTTTACTTTTGTTTTGCATCGTGGTATTCATTGGAATATCCTGCTCCTCAGTCGACGAGGCAAGGGCCGAGATCCCTTCATCGGGAGTGACCCCTTGGACAGAAGTTTGCGTCAGGGCATTAACTTCACTATAGCCGATTACTTTTGCTTTGCATCGCGGTATTCATTTGGAATATCCTGCACCCCATTCTACGGGGAAAGAGCCGAGATCCCTTCACCGGGAGTGACCTCTTTAGCAACGGTTTTCGTCACTATATTTTTAAAAGCTATCCGTTCCTTCGACGATATCAAGTTCATTACGTTAAAGGTTTTCGCCAGAAACCATTCGTAGCCCTCCGTCGTTTCATATGGGTAGTCAATAGTATTCAAGCTGTGTATGTTGGCCAAAGTCAAGGCACAGTGTTTGGTAGCTGTTGGTTATTCATATGCAGCATAGATAGATGCGTTGGTTTGGGACAGTCGTGCTGCCATTTTGGCCAAAGTCAAGGGTATGTACGGGTGGATTCAAATTAACCTGGAGAATGACGGGCAGAACTTGACATGTGACTTATGATATGTTGGCCAAAGTCAAGGTCATAAGAGCATGGGGCAGAAATCACATCGGGAGTTTCAAAAGTACTGAAACTTGCCAGTAATGCGCATACCTTCTGGAGTGTGATGGCGTGAGCGGATTCCGTCACGTTATCATGCGATGATAGTTGGATCCCGATTCCCACTGATGAGTTAGTTTACTCCTCGGGACATCCCGACTAATTCTTCTTTCAGGTTTGGAGGAGAATTTGAGGTACAGTGGGAGGATTCCAGATTAGATAAATTGGTAACCATTCTGATCTAGGTTAGAGTGCACGCTGAGTGTTTCTTTTCTCTCTCTCTTTGGCAGCGACCAATGACCCGACCCTAAGACTATGACTCAGTGACCAAATTAACCGAACCTTCTTAACACTGGCTTTTGGATTGTCAGAGTTGCGAACCTCATTGCCACTCCTACTTTTACCCTTTTCTCCAGGACACCCCGTACTATTACGAACGTCCACTTCCATTGGACAAAACCATCGTATGGTTAGATACGAACTCGAAGGGATTTATTCGAGGATGGTTTCCGGTTCTGGAGAAAACGGATAGGATTATTCAGTTGTCTTTTCCTTTTACCCTCTCTCAGGTTACGAGTACTCCTTGGTTTAGGGGTAGTACACCTATTACGCAAATTGGATTGTCTTCTTCCAAACCTTAGGCTGGTGCCGACCGGTAGGGAATGAAGAAAACCAATTAGCATAACGATGGTGTGCAGAAGGTATTAAGTTCAGACAAAGTAAGGGATTAGTAAGAGGGCAAAGTAAATTGCAACAGATATTCACGACCAAACCAAATATTTCGTTACCACTCCCACATCACCTTTGTATTTCTCCAGGACACTCCGTATCACTACGAAGATCCACAGTTTATTGGATACTCCATCGTATGGTTATATACGAACTCGAAAGGAATTTGTTCCAGTTCGGGGATGGATTCTGGTTCAGGAGAAATAGGAATAAGGTTTATTCGGGTGTCTTTTATCTTCACCTTCTCTCGCATTGCGAGTGTTCCTAGGATTAGGACAGTACACCCATTATGCTTATTGGATAGTCTTCTTCCAAACCATAGGCTGGTGCCGAACGGTAGGGAAGGAAGAAAACCATTTGGCCTAAAGGGGTGTGCAGAAGGTAATGACTAAAGACATATGAAGGGATGTGGGGAGATGGCAATGAATTATACGGTTGTAGTTGTGAATCTGGATAATGGAAGAGGCATTACTATGAATACCGGGATACCCCACGAAACATTTCAAAGTTTCAGTTTCACTGTGTACAGTTAAAGGAAAACTGATTTCCCGATTAAATACTTACTCCAGGGTATGTATTTACCAGGTACGATTCTCACATATGTATGGTTTTACAGATGATGAGTGGGAGTAAGTTATTGGGAATTGGGTGATCATCCTCATTATATCGGGATTCGTTGTAATCGGTGATATTTGAGGAAATCACCTGGGCTGTTTGCCAGTCGGCAAATATTTGGTTTTGAATATCCGCTGTTATGCACCAATTTCAAATTGATATATCTGTACGTCTATTTTCATAGAGTGAGATATACCTTTCTGAAATTATGTCTACGACATCTACCTATATCAGTGGATGGTTAGGTAAGGAGCATTAAACAGCGGTGTAATTCTTCTTAACCATAAGTACAGTTTTCAACCTACGACACACAGTGAATGAGTTATCAGACTCAAGGGACTTGTACAGAGTATTGTATGTTGTCCAGGGTCCATCAGGACAGAGGGGTTGGTCCTCGTACTATATTCGGTTTACTTATGACTTCTCTAGTTTTTAGACAGGTGTTTCGTGGAAACACAGGGTCTGAATTTTGAGAAGTTACAGGTATTTGAATAGAGTAGAGAACCAGGTATAGCAAGTATCGGGATTCTTCAAAGAGATCGAAGATGTAGATACTTGTGTATTGTATTCAGTTGATAGTGATGATAAAGAGATCTTGCTTCTTTTTCAGGTTACTCATAATTGGAAGCATTCCTAAGTTGAGTAACGCTGATCGGCCTCCTTCCATTTAGTTAACATGCGCTAGAGACAGCTGCATGATTTGAATCTGGTTCAATTGAATCAGTGCCTCTGGTCCTATATGGGATATAGAACAGTTCGTATCTTAACGATGTTAAGGTACGGGGAGTTGTCCGGTTTATGATTAAAACCAGACACGGGACAACTCAAGGCATGTTTCTGTAATGGCTGTTTGTGGGTTGACCCAGGCTTTGACGAGGGTTGACTTTCTACCATCTGGATGAACAATAGCAATATTGCTCTAGACTCTCCACAGTTTTAATAAAAATGGATTTTTTCAGAAAACAGTAGTGGGAGTATGGTAGAACTGGAAGTGATTCCAGAACCACAAACGATTACTGAAGATTTGATAAGGAACCTAAAGATTCAATCTGGATTGACATTCCATTGGCCACTCCGCAGATAAGGTGGGTAACTTCAGGCACCCGAGAGGTACTACGGTAGCCTCAAGGACGGTGACAGGGAAGTTCTTGTTTACCCACAATTGCCATTGCTGTTGTTCCAGGTTACGAGACCCGGCGGGAGGATGAGTATAGCGTCGTTCTAAACCAGTTTTAGAAGTGTACGTCTATATGACTCTGCCAGAGGGTTGTCGTAGTCAGTGGGAGCAGCGGAAGCATTGGTGGACAGGTTGCTTATGTCTATTTATAGACTAAAGCACCAGTAACGGAGATAGATCATCTATTTCTGACGTGACAGTCATGGGTTTGACTTCATCAGAATAGGGGATGGATCTGTTGAGAAGGTAGTAGGGTGTAATGTCATGGTGTTTGGATGACATACACAGAGTAGGAAAGGAAACTCCTACACTACGATCGGTTATACTTTGGTCGTCACACAGTTGTTTCTCCACAAAGGAAATGGATTTTATATCAGACATACTGGTTACTAGATCTATGGTCTTAGATCTAGATTTGGGTGGTTTCCCAATCAGGGTACTTGACAGCATTCTAAGAGTATTTAGGATGGACGACTCCTGGCACGGTAGTGTACCTGCAAGTAATGGAGTCACCCTCTCCAAAGGTGTCTTACAGACTAAAGGGGAGAGGGACGGGCATGATTGGCAGATCACTTGCTCAGGCAATTGAGTCAATCGTGAGATGTCAAGTACCACACCAGATGTTGTTCTTGCACTAGATGCAATAAGTTGACATTAATCCAATCCTGGAGAAACAGTCGGAAGCAGTTTTAGAACATAAGTGGATGTTCTAGGGAGATGATAACGACAGCCTCATTCAGGAGACAGTTATCATTCCAGGCTTCTAAGGTGACATGGACGACAAGGAGGTTGTCAGAGTTATAGTTTTCCTTCTGATGATGGGCAGTATTTTGGACAGGTGGTCCAAGGCAATACTGAGGGAGGCATGGCACGCAGGACACTGATTATGTTCAGTTGTCAATACAGTCTAAGAAGTTTGGATTTGGAGTTCATTTATGAGCTAGGTCCCATCAGACATCCAGACATATTCTGAGACAGGTATTGCTCTTTTCGGGAGATGGTTTTCTCCGCGAACTTGAGATATAGAGAGACATAGAAAGAAACAACTAAGCGGATCCACTCACTGAGGCTATTCCTCGAACGCAATAGTTCCGCAAACGAGCTTTGTGAGACTGACTAGTAGAGGAGTTGGATGTTCGGTATCACACGGGCTGTGAGTATGCGACATCGCAATAATTAGCCTTGAGTGCAAGTGGGAGATTGTTGGAGATAGTGCCCTCAGAGTCAATTATTAGGTCACAGGTACGTGATTGTAATGATTGATGGAGGACCTATCCCGATAGGACAGTCTTACTCGAGATGATAGTATGCTATCTGGTTTACCTCTATCATCGTGTACTGTTTTAAGTGATCTGACACGTCGCTATTACACGTTGATAGAGCCCCTAGGATTCTTGCTTGACCACCAGCAGTATGAGGGCGATCATATAAGTGGGAGCTGGGGGTCTACAAGCATATCCTTAAAAGGTCCCTAGTCGTGGGAGTTTCGAGACCGGGCATCGATACTCCATTAGTAGACTAGTGTATACAGTCGAGACCCCGACGAGGGGCGGTGGCCGGTCTCACAAGCCACTGGTGTCAGTTGGATCACCTAAGATGTATACAGGTGCTCATTGGGTTATGAGTACACCGGACAGGACTCGCCGGGAACATGCTAGTTGGTCATATACCAGACGTCAGATGGCAGTTCCTTGGTGACATGTGTGCAGGTTAGTTCATCGACCTGGGGATCGTCATTTGTCTTGTGTGAGTTCCCACTGTACTTTGATTACTACCCTACCACGGCTCAAAGGAGTCGTGCAAACAGGTTTTAGTTGGGTACAGTCCCGAGCCACATGGAGGCAGTGAGCGTATCTTCAGGGGTTCGTCTCTCCCGGTATTGGGGTTGAGGTCGTGCTGTGTCTAGGAGAGCCATTACACAAAGTCCTTGGCCAAGGCAAGGAGATTTACTGGTAGGTATTCCAGTAGTATCTCAGGGTGTTCTGGGCTACACTCCGACACGACTTGTACCGCTTTTGGGGGTCTGACTTTTACCAACCCCCTAGGCCCGCCATGCGATACTCATAGACGAATGGACCGGACTGTACGAATATTGTCACTGACAGGCTCAGTAGGGTTGTCGGGCTAACTTCGCTCACAGACGTCCCTTTTAGTCAGTACCTGGTAGCCCGTCACGTATTGGCTTATACCTCTGACGTGCTAGTGGTTAAATCCACAACAAAGGTGTTGACGAGTCTTTAGAGTCCCCCACATTCAGTTACTCAGCTTTCGGGCGAAAGGTTGTAGAGACCGTATGGAGATATGGCAAGGTCCGATCAGATACGTGCGGTATTGCACGGATCAGGATCGGACAGTTTGTACTATAGGCCGTATTGGTATATGGCAGGGTTCGATCAGATACGTGCGGTATTGCACGGATCAGGATCGAACAGATATTACTAGCCGGCTTTGGTTTAAGCCGGATCCTAGTATAGTACAGTGTAGACTTTGTCTCATTGCATTTGTATTTCGGTCGAAATACAGATGCGGGTGTGTATGCACAGTATCGGGGTTTTCCTGTAATTTATTACGGGACCAGTTTTATGGAGTTGCCAGTTTGCTTTCCGTTTCGGCCAATTTCCATTGTTCCGTTCATTGGCCGAAGATTGGTGGAGGAGGGTTTATTTGCATTGTTGCAAATAGGCATTTGTGGAGGGGTTTTTTGCATATTATCATGTCATGATACTTGTCCCATCATTTGACTTCATATCTTCTTGATGGCTTGACTTTTAGTAACCATCATGGTTGTTGATTACTTGTTTTGGTGAGTGGGTTATGGTTGTGATCATTGGATTCTTTCATCATCTCTTTTCATCATTGCTTCCACCCACTCCCTTGACCTTACTCTTTCTCTCTCCAATCACAAATGGTGGGGGGGGGGGCCGGCCATTCCTAAGATGAGGAATGGGATTCATTTTCTTTGAGGGTGGGGAAAAATTGTTATTCTCATTCTTTAGTATGCTACATTATTCCCACCTCTCTCCAAGTTCTTCTTCCTCCACAAAAGGGCAACTCCATAATCCCAAATTGAGACATGCAATCCACATTATATTCTACAGCATATCTTGGGCACGTCGAGTAGCCGGCTTCGTGCCCGAGTTGCCTCGGCATTGAGGTGGGAGCCCGTAAATATAGTAGGCGATGTGGTGCACTTCCGGCGACGAGGAGGAGACGGGACTTTTCCGCAGGAGATCGGGACCATGACGAGAAGACCGGAGGACTTGGATCGTCGGTATATCTCTAACCCATCTTCTAGTTAGCTTAGACTTATTAATGGTTACGATCCGGGTGTTTAGTGCGCGGTGGTGCCGGTTTGCTAAGTCCGCAAAATTTAAGTTTTTCACCGCTTCCGCATTCCGGCGTCGGATTGATGGCCGGGGCGCCGCCGTGCACTTACAAAGAGTTCTGAACTCAACGAATCCTACTTGTGGCATTGTAGACTGGGTCACATCAATGTGACACGACTGGCTAAGTTGCATAAGGATGGATATTTGAAACCTTTCGAATTTTCATCTTATGACACTTGCCAGTCATGTCTCAAAGGCAAGATGACCAAAACTCCGTTTACGGGACACGGAGAAAGAGTTACCGAACTCTTGGGACTGATACATAGTGATGTATGTGGTCCTATGTCTACACATGCCAGGGATGGTTCTTCGTACTTCATTACATTCACTGACAATCTCTCAAGATACGGACATGTGTACTTGATAAGACACAAGTCTGAAGCTTTTGAGAAATTTAGAGAATATAAACAAGAAGTCGAAAACCAAACCGGAAAGAGTATTAAAATCCTTCGATCTGATCGAGGAGGTGAATACTTGAGCAATGTATTCCTGGACTTCCTAAAAGAGAATGGGATTCTCTCTCAGCTGACTCCTCCATATACACCACAGCACAACGGTGTATCAGAACGGAGGAACCGCACCCTATTAGATATGGTGCGCTCTATGATGAGCACGGCTGAGTTACCTATTTCCTTCTGGGCGTATGCGCTTGAGACAGCCGTACATCTACTGAATATGGTCCCCACCAAATCAGTGCCTACCACTCCATATGAGATATGGAAAGGGAAGAGACCATGTCTTAACTATGTTAAGATATGGGGTTGTCCAGCCTATGTCAAACGACAAAATCCGGACAAACTCGAGGCACGGTCTGTTCTATGCAAATTTGTAGGATATCCCAAGAATTCTCAAGGGTATATCTTCTACCACCCTGAGGAACAAAGAGTGTTTGTTTCTCGGCATGCCACCTTTTTAGAAAAGGAATTTCTTGAAAAAGAGATTAGTGGTCATGAGGTAGAACTGGAAGAGGTTCCAGCTGCAGAAGCTACAACAGAAGATCTGGTGGAACCAGAGGATTCCATAGTTCCCGATGAACCCCAGCCACTCCGCCGATCTAGTAGGGTTCCTCGCCAACCTGAGAGATACTACGGTTTTCTCGTGGACGGTGGAAGCGAGGATTGCATCATGGAGGATGATGACCCAACTAGCTTCGAGCAGGCCATCACGAGTAGGGACTCAGTGAAATGGCTGGATGCTATGCGGTCCGAGATGGATTCCATGTACACCAACAAAGTATGGACTTTGGAAGTTGCTCCTGAAGGGGTAAAACCCATTGGGAGCAAGTGGATCTTCAAGAAGAAACTTGGTGTAGATGGGAAAGTGGAGACTTTCAAAGCTAGACTTGTAGCAAAGGGTTTTCGTCAAAGACCAGGTGTGGACTATGACGAAACCTTTTCTCCAGTGGCTATGCTTAAATCCATCCGAATCATGCTTGCCATTGCTGCCTTTCATGACTACGAAATCTGGCAAATGGATGTTAAGACCGCCTTTCTAAATGGTGATTTAGAAGAGTGCGTGTACATGACTCAGCCGGAGGGCTTCATAGAC
This sequence comes from Agapanthus africanus, assembly GCA_030015575.1. Lineage (NCBI taxonomy): Eukaryota > Viridiplantae > Streptophyta > Magnoliopsida > Asparagales > Amaryllidaceae > Agapanthus > Agapanthus africanus. The sequence goes on from JASDDO010000018.1 coordinate 111,455,673, forward strand.
AGTGGGAGCAGCGGGAAGGTATGCAAGCTGCTTAAATCCATTTATGGATTAAAGCAAGCATCGCGGAGTTGGAACATCTGCTTTGACGTCGTTATCAAAGAGTTTGATTTCATCAAAATTCCAGATAAACCTTGTATCTACAAGAAGGTGGCAGAGAGCAAGGTTGTCTTCCTCGTATTGTACGTGGACGACATACTCTTGATAGGAAATGATATTCCTATGCTGCAATCGGTCAAGCTCTTCTTATCACAAAGATTCTCAATGAAAGATCTTGGTGATGCCTCCTGCATATTGGGGATCAGGATCTATAGAGATAGATCCAAACGGATTTTGGGATTGTCCCAATCCAGGTACATTGACACCATACTAAAGAGGTTTAGTATGGAAGAGTCCAAGCGTGGGAACATGCCCACGATCTCTGGAGTCACTCTCTCCAAAGAGATGTCTCCCAAGACTGATTTGGAGAGAGCTCGCATTCAAGGGATACCCTATGCTTCGGCAGTAGGCTCTATCATGTATGCGATGCTATGTACCAGACCCGATGTAGCATACTCACTAAGTGTAGTGAGCAGGTATCAAGCTGATCCTGGAGAGAGTCACTGGACAGCTGTGAAGAGCATTCTCAAGTACTTGCGAAGGACTAGAGATATGTTCTTGGTGTATGGTAACGGAGAACTCCAAGTGGAGTCCTTTACCGATTCGAGCTTCCAGAGTGATAAGGACGACTCTAAGTCGCAGTCGGGCTTTGTCTTCACCCTTTACGGAGGGGCGGTTAGCTGGAAGAGTTCCAAGCAGGAAACCGTGGCAGACTCGACGATGGAGGCTGAATACATCGCTGCCAACGATGCTGCTAAAGAAGCTGTCTGGATCAAGAAGTTCATTTCTGAACTTGGAGTGGTTCCATCCATTGAGTATCCAATACCTTTGTATTGCGATAACAATGGAGCGGTGGCTTTGGCCAAGGAACCCAGGTCCCATCAGCGGTCCAGGCATATTCTGAGGCGGTATCACCTGATCCGGGAGATAGTTGATCGCCGGGAGATCGAGGTAAGGAGAGTTGACACGAAGAACAACACGGCGGATCCACTCACGAAGGCCATTCCCCAGATACAGTTTGAGAGACTCTTCGGGATGCTCGGTATGAGATACTACAGCAGCTGGCCCTAGTGCAAGTGGGAGATTGTTAGTTGTATGTATGCCCTAGAGGCCAGTATTGTACAGATTATGTATATTATATTGGATGCTTGGACATATATAGAGATGACTTTCTTGCTCGACATGATAGTATGCTATCTGGTTGCCTTTTATCTTAACATGTACACTAGTCTCTTTATACTGTCTTGTAGTTACATGTTGGTAAAGCCCTTAGGATTTGTACTTGACTACCTAGACTATGATGCAGATCATACTAGTGGGGACATGGTAGTCCATAAGTACATCCTTCAAGGTCCCTAGTCGTAGGTGTATCGAGACGGGGCATCGATATACCAGAGTAGACTAGCGTATACGCTTCTCGACCCATGTGATGGGCGATGGATGATCCCATATCCATTGGTGTTTGACATCAGAGATGGTGTACGGGTGCTCAGTGGTCACTGGGTACACTGGACGGACTCGCCGAGAACTCCCAGATGGTATTATACCTCACGTCAGATGGCAGTTCTCAGGTGACACTTGTACAGGTTAGTCTGTAGACCCGAGATCGTCATAGAGTCTTGTGTGATTCCCACCGTGCTTTGATCTCCACCTTACCACGTCCATGAGGGAGTGCAAAACGGTGGTCTTTGGGCACAGTCCCGAGTCACATGGAGGCAATGAGCGATAGGAGGGGTTTCGTCTCTCCCGGTATTGGGGGTTGATGTTGCGCTGTGCTCGATTGGCCGTAACAGGGAAGTCCCTGGCCAGGGCTGATCAGAGATTTGCTGGTAAGTCTTACCAGTAGTTTCTCGACCCGTTACGAGCCTTACATCGTCACGACTTATCGGGTTATTGGGGTCTGACGTTTACCACCCCTAGACTTGACATACGACGTATCTGACGAAGAGACTTGACTGTATGGTAAGTGTTACGAGTCGGATTCGCAGGAGTGTGAGCGGGCTAGCTCGTCGATCTTCTGATCGCTCAATACCCGGGTGGCCGTTACGTTTAGCAGACCGCTTGCGGCTTGTGGGTGCTTGATATGATCATCACCTGCTACCGGCGTATTGACGAGTCTTTAGAGTCCTACACGGAGGTTTCCTGGCTCAAGCGAAACGAAATAGGAGCGCATATGAGATATGTGCAGGACCGAGAATGATGCGTGTATGTGATACCGCATTTCATTCTCACGATAAATGTTTCGATTGGTTATATTCGATATGACCTAGTTATCGAATCATTGATTCGATAAATCGATACATTGAATTCTAGTCGGTCATGTGCGACATGACCGGATCATTGAATCAAATGTTGATTTAATGATTTAATGCATAATTATATATTTGATATATTGTATTGCATTAACTAGTATTGGTTCACTTTAAACGGATTTTTCTCACTTGGATTGCACATTGTATATGTGATATACTTTTGTGCACTTTTTGTATCATGTTTGATGATACTTGATCATATGGTTAAGTGAATAGAATTAAACCATGGTTATTTTGTAATTAGGGTTTTCCATATTTATCTATCCATTTATTTATTTATTTATGTGGATAAATTCAAAATGAGAATGGTGGCTATATTTGTTTCTTGTATGAAGCTTCTTGAACCCTTGACTTTAGCAACCATTCTTATCCTCTTGCTTAACCCTAACCCACTCTACTAACCATGGTTTATTCTCTACACCTAACTTGAGTTAGAGTTATGATAAGTATAGTTTTTCTTTTTATTTTATATAACACTTATCATAATTCTAGCTCTTCTTCTTCTTCATTTTCAAAAGAAAAGCTCAAGGTCCATCAATGGCAACTTGAGTTAAAGTGAGCTAAATCCAATTCTAATGTGAACCCACCTCCTATTTCTTCACCCTCTACCTCTTGCCAAGTTGTTTTGGGTGTTTACTTCATAAGTTTCACAAGTTTGTGAAGTCGGAGCTTGAGTTTGTGCAACCTCGACGTAGATCGTCTTTGACACAAAGCCGACGACCTATTCCGCTTATTTTTCCCGATGAAGCCGATGATCGAGTCGAGGATTCATGATGGACAGCGAGGACATCACCACGTGGAGCTAAGGAGGCGGAAATCTGGATCTACAAAGGTGGTATATCCGTATCATAGTAGTTAATTGTTAACTAGTTATCTTTTTCGCCTAAACATCTAGTTAAAGATCCGTAGTCTAGGGTTTCTCGGCACTAAAAATTTTAATTTGGCATGTTCGATGCCTTGTGAGAACCCACTAGGGTGCCCAGGAACCTTTCAACCACTAGCTCGTCAGAGGTATAAGCCAATACGTAACGGGCCACCAGCTATTGACCAAAAGGGACGTCGATGAGCGAACTCATCCTGACACCCTACTGAGCCTGTCAGTGACAATATCCGTACAGTCCGGTCCGTTCGTCTATGAGCATCGCATGTCGGGCCTAGGGGGTGGGTAAAAGTCAGACCCCCAAAAGCGGTACAAGTCGTGTCGGAGTGTAGCCCAGAACACCCTGAGATACTACTGGAATACCTACCAGTAAATCTCCTGCCTTGGCCAAGGACTTCGTGTAATGGCTCTCCTAGACACAGCGCGACCTCACCCCCAATACCGGGAGAGACGAACCCCCGAAGATCCGCTCACTGCCTCCATGTGGCTCGGGACTGTACCCAACTAAAACCTGTTTTCACGACTCCTTTGAGCCATGGTAGGGTAGTAATCAAAGCACAGTGGGAACTCACACGAGACAAATGACGATCCCTAGGTCGATGAACTAACCTGTACACATGTCACCAGGGAACTGCTATCTGACGTCAGGTATATGACCAACTAGCATGTTCCCGGCGAGTCCTGTCCGGTGTACTCATAACCCAATGAGCACCTGTATACATCTTAGGTGATCCAACTGACACCAGTGGCTTGTGAGACCGGCCACCGCCCCTCGTCGGGGTCTCGACTGTATACACTAGTCTACTCTGGAGAATCGATGCCCTGTCTCGAAACTCCTATGACTAGGGACCTTTTAAGGATGTGCTTATAGACTACCAGCTCCCACGTATATGATCGCCCTCATACTGCCGGTTGTCAAGCACAAATCCTAGGGGCTCTATCTACATGCAATAGCGACATGTCTGGTCACCTAAAGAAGTACACGATGATAAAGATAAACCAGATAGTATACTATCATCTCGAGTAAGACTGTTCTACCGGGATAGGTCCTCCCTCAATCATTGCAATCACGTGCCTGTGATCCAATAATTGACTCTGAGGGCACTATCTCCAACAATCTCCCACTTGCACTCAAGGCTAATTATTGCGATGTCGCATACTCACAGCCCGTGTGATACCGAACACCCAACTCCTCTACTGGTCAGTCTCACAAAGCTCGTTTGCGTAACTATTGCGTTCAAGGAATAGCCTCAGCGAGTGGATCCGCTTTGATGTTTCTTTCTATGTCTCTCTATATCTCAAGTTCGCGGAGAAAACTGTCTCCCGAAATGAGCAATACCTGTCTTAGAATGTCAGGATGTCTGATGGGACCTAGCTCATAAATGAACTCCAAATCCAAACTTCTTAGACTGTATCGTCAACTGAACTTAATCAGTATCCTGCGCCATGCCTCCCTCAGTATCTGCCTGGATCACCCGTCCCTCGTCAGAGGGAAAAACTATAACTCTGACAACCACCATGTCGTCCATGTCACCTTGGAAGCCTGGAGTGATAACCGTCTCCTAAAGAAGGCAGCCGTTATCATATCCCTAGAACATCCACTTATGTTCTAAAACTGCTTCCGACTGTTTCTCCAGGATTGGATCAATATCAATTTATTGCATCTAGTGCAAGAACAATATCTGGTGTGGTACTTGACATCTCATGATTGACTCAATTGCCTAAGCAAGTGATCTGCCAATCATGCACATCCCTCTCTACTTTAGTCTATAAGACACCTTTAGAGAGGGTGACTCCATCACCTGCAGGTATGCTACCGTGCCAGGAGTCGTCCATTCTAAATACTCTTAGAATGCTGTCAAGGTACCCTGATTGAGAAACCACCCAAATCTAGATCTAAAACCATAGATCTAGTAACCAGTATGTCTGATATAATGTCCAAGTCCCATGTGGAGAAACCACTGTGTGACGACCAAAGTATAACCGATCGTAGTATAGGAATATCACTTCCTACTACCTTCTCAACAGATCCATCCCCTATTCTGATGACGTCAAACCTATGACTGTCACATCAGAAACAGATGATCTAACTCCGCTATATCTGCTTTAGTCTATAAATAGACATAAGCCTGATGTCCACCAATGCTTCCACTGCTCCCACTGATTACGAAAACCCTCTGGCAGAGTCATATAGATGTGCACTTCTAAAGCAAGTTTAGAACGACGCTATACTCATCCTCCTGCCAGGTCTCGCAGCCTGGAACAACAACAATGGCAAGTGTGGGTAAACAAGAACTTCCCTGTCACCGTCCTTGAGGCTACCGGAGTACCTCTCGGGTGCCTGAAGTTACCCACCTTATCTGCGGAGTGGCCAATGGAATGTCAAATCAGATTGAATCTTTAGGTTCCTTATCAAATCTTCAGTAATCGTTTGCGGTTCTGGAATCGCTTCCAGTTCTACCATACTCCCACTACTGTTTTTGAAAAAATCCATTTTTAATAAAACTGTGGCGAGTCTAGTACAATATTACTATTGATCTCCCAGATGGTAGAAAGTCAACCCTCGTCATAGCCTGGGTCAACCCACAAACAGCCATTACAGAAACGTGCCTTGAGCTGTCCAGAGTCTGGTTTTAATCATAAGCCGGACAACTCCCCGTACCTTAACAACGTTAAGATATGAACTGTTCTATATCCAATATAGAACCAGAGGCACTGATTTAATTGAACCAGATTCAAATCATGCAACTGTCCCCAGTGCATGTCAACTAAATGGAAGGGGGCCGATCAGCGTTACTCAACTTAGGAACACTTCCAATTATGAGTAACCTGAAAGAGAAGCAATTTCTCTTTATCATTACTGAATACCATACGCAAGTATCTACATCTTCGATCACTTTGAAGAATCCCGATACTTGCTACACCTGGTTCTCTACTCTAATCAAATACCTATAACTCCTCAAAACTTAGACCCTGTGTTTCTACGAAACACATGTCTAAGAACTAGAGAAGTTAAAAGTAAACAGGATATAGTATGAGGACCAACCCCTCTGTCCTAATGGATACTGGACAACATACAATACTCTGTATAAGTCCGCTGAGTCTAACAACTCATTTACTGTGTGTCGTAGGTTGAAAACTGTACTTATGGTTAAGAAGAATTACACCGCTGTTTAATGCTCCTTACCTAACCATCCACTGATATAGGTAAATGTCATCGACATAATATCAAAAGGTATATCTCACTCTATGAAAATAGACGTACAGATATATCAATTTGAAATTGGTGCATAAAAGCGGATATTCAAAACCAAATAATTGCCGACCGGCAAACAGCCCAGGTGATTTCCTCAAATATCACCGATTACAACGAATCCCGATATAATGAGGATGATCACCCTATTCCCAATAACTTACTCCCACTCATCATCCGTAAAACCATACAGATGTGAGAATCAAATCTGGTAAATACATACCCTGGAGCAAGTGTCTAATCGGGAAATCAGTTTTCTTTTAACCGTACACAGTTGAACTGAAACATTGAAATGTTTCGATGGGGTATCCAGGTATTCCTAGTAATGCCTCTACCATTATCCAGATTCACAACTATAACCGTATAATTCTTTGCCACTTCTCCAAATCCCTTTATATGTCTTTAGTCATTACCTTCTGCACACCCCTTTAGGCCAATTGCTTTTCTTCCTTCCCTACCGTTCGGCACCAGCCTATGTTTGGAAGAAGACTATCCAATAAGCATAAAAGGTGTACTGTCCTAATCCTAGGAGCACTCGCAAAGCGAGAGAAGGTGAAGATAAAAGACAACCGAATAAACCTTATTCCTATTTCTCCTGAACCAGAATCCATCCCCGAACTGGAACAAGTTCCTTTCGAGTTCGTATATAACCATACGATGGAGTATCCAATAAACTGTGGATCTTCGTAGTGATACGGAGTGTCCTGGAGAAATACAAAGGTGATTTAGGATTGGCGAAGAAATACTTGGTTTGGTCGTGAATATCAGTCGCAATTTACTTTGCCCTCTTACTAATCCCTTGCTATGTCTTAATCTTAATACCTTCTGCACACCGTTTAGGCTAATTGGTTTTCTTCATTCCCTACCGGTCGGCACCAGCCTAAGGTTTGGAAGAAGACTTTCCAATTTGCATAATAGGTGTACTATCTCCTAATCCAAGGAGTACTCACAACTTGAGAGAAGGTAAAAGGGAAAAGACAACTGAATAATCCTATCCGTTTTCTCCAGAACCTGAAACCATCCTCGAAATCCTTCGAGTTCGTATCTAACCATACGATGGTTTTGTCCAATGGAAGCGGACGTTCGTAGTAATACGGGGTGTCCTGGAGAAAAGGGTAAAAGTAGGAGTGGCAATGAGGTCTGCAACTCTGACAATCCAAAAGCCAGTGTTAAGAAGGTTCGGTCAACTTGGTCACTGAGTCGTAGTCTTAGGGTCGGGTCAATGGTCGCTGCCAGAGAGAGAGAAAAGAAACACTCAGCGTGCACTCTAACCTAGATCAGAATGGTTATCACTTTATCTAATCAGGAAACCTCCCACCGTACCTCAAATTCTCCTCCAAACCTGAAAGAAGAATTAGTCGGGGTCACCCGAGGAGTAAACCAACTCATCAGTGGGAATCGGGATCCAACTATCATCGCATGATAACGTGATGGAATCCACTCACGCTATCACACTCCAGAAGGTATGCGCATATTTGGCAAGTTTCAGTTCTTTTGAAACTCCAGATGTGATTTTTACCCCATGCTCTTATGACCTTGACTAAGGCCAACAAATCATAAGTCACATGTCAAGTTCTACCCGTCATTGTCCAGGTTGATTTGAACCCACCCGTACAAGCCCTTGACTAGGGCCAACAAGGCTATACGACTGTCCCAAACCAACGCATCTATCTATGCAACATATGAATACCCAATAGCTACCAAACACTGTGCCTTGACTATGGCCAACAAACACAGCTTGAATACTATTGACTACCCATATGAAACGACGGAGGGCTACGAATGGTTTCTGGCGAAAACATTTAACGTAATGAACTTGATATCGTTGAAGGAACGGATAGCTTTTTAGAAAATATAGTGACGAAAACCTTTACTAAAGAGGTCACTCCCGGCGAAGGGATCTCGGCTCTTTCCCCGTAGAATAGGGTGCAGGATATTCTAAATGAACACCACGATGCAAAGCAAAAGTAATCGGCTATAGTGATGTTAATGCCCTGACGCAAACTTCTGTCCAAGGGGTCACTCCCGGTGAAGGGATCTCGGCCCTTGCCTCGTCGACTGAGGAGCAGGATATTCCAAATGAATACCACGATGCAAAACAAAAGTGAACGTCCTTGCAATAACAGCTTTTTTTTGAAAAGTGTTCCAACAACATCAGAATAGGTTTGTTTTAACTTGCATTGATCCGAATCAATGCAGTCCCATCAATTGATCACACCACAAAGAACGAAAATATACTGACGTACGTATATGCCATCCGCATTCGCCACTGGGTCCCGTCATCACCCGTTAGGTTAGCTAACTAACGGCAGAGCGAGGACTGGACTAGCGCGGATGAAAAACATATACAACATCTACTAATATATATACCAATATATTATATTTCGCTCAAGGCGTGAAAAAAATGCAACATCACAGAAATGTACAGCATCACAGAACAATACAGATATCTGGGATCCCCGGGTTTCACAGAGCCACTACTGAAACCCGACGTTCCCCTGGTCGTGTGGATAGCCTGTGCAATGAAATCCTAGACCCATACGGGCGCGGCAAGTTACCCGCCAAAACCTGAAGCGAGGCAGCCCCCTTCAGCGCCGTGAATGGACCACCCAGCACTTTACGGAATCCGGTAACTTGGGCACCCCTCCTGGGCCAACCTATACCCCCTACGAGTGCGGCGAATAGTCCACCAATTCTAGAGTGAAGCCCCCTCCGTCCCAATGCCATGAGATGCGGGCTTGTTGCCTTCTAGAACCCGGCTATCCGTGCACCCCTCCGCGGGGTAACCCTAGTACAGAAAGTAAAATATACATGCAACGGGTACATCGACCGCAACCTGGTCGTGCCCCAAAAGAATAATACAAACTGGCAGTGACGGCAGTCCACATGTCGGACGCTCGCCCCGCAATATCAAATGTACATAATACAACAAAACTGTACTAGTATTGCATCCAGGCTATCCCCACGACCGATCCGCAACATCACAGTAATACATAGAACATCAACGTGAAGGTCACGTTCGCAAATCCGTCTAACCGGGCTATAGCAGTTAGACCGGATTTACCGATCAAGTGACATTCACGATCGCAGATATAATGTAAATACTGTGAAAAATGTATTTAAAATTTTCCGATTGATCAAAAATTAACAAGTGGGCCCCAAAGCAATACTGTAGCACTCACAGAGATTCTGGGCCCAAATTTAATATTCCAAAACCCACAAAATCAGCCCACAAGCCCACTGAAAAAATTGGACACAGTGAGGACACTAGAGTGCGGCGGAACAGCGGCCCAAGGGGGGGTTTGGCCGCGGTTCCGCGCTCAAGTCGTCGACTGAAAGTGTCGAATTTTTACAGAGGTCTTATAATATCTTGTACATCAGTTTTATGCAACCTGAAAAGTTTTTGGACACCAAAAAATCTTAACAGAAAACTGATGTGAACTAAAATTGGGTTTTTGGAATTTTGATCGATCGGAACTGAAAAACACATCAAACGAAGCTAGACGAAGTTAATGGCGAGACTCTTATACCACTGTAAGTGCACGGCTGTGCCCCGGCCGTCAATCCTACGGCCAAATGCGGAAACGGTGATAAACTTTAATTTTGCGGACTTAGCAAACCGGCACCACCGCGCACTAAACACCCGGATCGTAACCATTAACAAGTCTAAGCTACTAACAAGAAGGGGAAGAGATATACCGAGTGATCCGAGTCCTACGGTCTTCTCGTCTCCACTCCGATCTCCCGCGGATGCTTCGTCCGTCATCTCCTCGTTGTCGCCTCTTCGCCGGAAGGGCACCACATCGCCTGCATCTTTTACGGGCTCCCACCTCAATACCGAGGCAACTCGGGCGCGAAGCTGGCGAGTCGACGCGTCCAAGATTTGCTGTAGAAAGTGTAGTGTAGAGCTTATGTCTCATTTGGGGTTTGTTGCCTTTGTAGATGATGGAGGAATCAAGATAAGAAAAATGGTGCTTGCATTTTTCTAGCATGAAAAGAGATGAACAAATTTTCCCTCTTGAAAAAGATCCTCTCTTCTTCTTCTCTCTCAACCATGGAAAAACTCATCAATCTAGAAAAATGGTGGAGGAAAGAATATGAAGCATGAAGGGAGGTGATGGTAGGAGCACAAGTGGTGACCACATCCAAACCATCATGATAACAATCTCACATCAACTACTAATCACCTCAAATCATTTCTTATCAACAAAAAGCAAGTGATGAGAATGGTATCAAAAAGATGCTATCATAATAAATACATTTGCAAGAAAACCCTCCACAAAGTGTTATTTGCAAACTTGCAAATAACCCCCTCCATCGGAAAAGTCCGGCCGGGAAAGAACAAAGGAAAACCGGCCAGAACGGAATGCAAACTGGCAACTCCAGAAAACTGGTCCCGTAATAAATTACAGGAAAACCCCGATACTGTGCATACACACCCGCATCTGTATTCCGTCCGGATACAAATGCAATGAGACAAAATCTACACTGTACTATACTAGGATCCGGCTTAAACCAAAGCCGGCTAGTAATATCTGTCCGATCCTGATCCGTGCAATACCGCACGTATCTGATCGAACATTGCCATATATCCATACGGCCACTAGTACAAACCGTCCGATCCTGATCCGTCCAATACCGCACGTATCTGATCGGACCCTGCCATATCTCCATACGGCCTCTACAGCGTTTCGCCCGAAAGCTTGAGTAACTGAAAGTGTGGTGTACTCTAAAGACTCGTCAATACTATGGCTGTGAATTTAACCACTAGCTCGTCAGAGGTATAAGCCAATACGTAACGGGCCACCAGCTATTGACCAAAAGGGACGTCGATGAGCGAACTCATCCTGACACCCTACTGAGCCTGTCAGTGACAATATCCGTACAGTCCGGTCCGTTCGTCTATGAGCATCGCATGTCGGGCCTAGGGGGTGGGTAAAAGTCAGACCCCCAAAAGCGGTACAAGTCGTGTCGGAGTGTAGCCCAGAACACCCTGAGATACTACTGGAATACATACCAGTAAATCTCCTGCGTTGGCCAAGGACTTCGTGTAATGGCTCTCCTAGACACAGCGCGACCTCACCCCCAATACCGGGAGAGACGAACCCCCGAAGATCCGCTCACTGCCTCCATGTGGCTCGGGACTGTACCCAACTAAAACCTGTTTGCACGACTCCTTTGAGCCGTGGTAGGGTAGTAATCAAAGCACAGTGGGAACTCACACGAGACAAATGACGATCCCCAGGTCGATGAACTAACCTGTACACATGTCACCAGGGAACTGCTATCTGACGTCAGGTATAAGACCAACTAGCATGTTCCCGGCGAGTCCTGTCCGGTGTACTCATAACCCAATGAGCACCTGTACACATCTTAGGTGATCCAACTGACACCAGTGGCTTGTGAGACCGGCCACCGCCCCTCGTCGGGGTCTCGACTGTATACACTAGTCTACTCTGGAGAATCGGTGCTCTGTCTCGAAACTCCTACGACTAGGGACCTTTTAAGGATGTGCTTATAGACTACCAGCTCCCACGTATATGATCGCCCTCATACTGCCAGTTGTCAAGCACAAATCCTAGGGGCTCTATCAACGTGCAATAGCGACATGTCAGGTCACCTAAAGCAGTACACGATGATAAAGATAAACCAGATAGTATACTATCATCTCGAGTAAGACTGTTCTACCGGGATAGGTCCTCCCTCAATCATTGCAATCACGTGCCTGTGATCCAATAATTGACTCTTAGGGCACTATCTCCAACTATACTGCAGGTGGTCAAGCAAGAATCCTAGGGGCTCTATCAACGTGCAATAGTGACCTGTCAGGTCACCTAAAGCAGTACACGATGATAAAGGTAAACCAGATAGCATACTATCATCTCGAGTAAGACTGTCCTATCGGGATAGGTCCTCCCTCAATCATTACAATCACGTGCCTGTGATCCAATAATTGACTCTGAGGGCACTATCTCCAACAATCTCCCACTTGCACTCAAGGCTAATTATTGCGATGTTGCATACTCATAGCCCGTGTGATACCGAACACCCAACTCCTCTACTAGTCAGTCTCACAAAGCTGGTTTGCGAAACTATTGCGTTCGAGAAATAGCCTTAGTGAGTGGATCCGCTTTGTTGTTTCTTTCTATGTCTCTCTATATCTCAAGTTCGCGGAGAAAACCCTTCTCCCGAAATGAGCAATACCTGTCTTAGAATGTGTCTGGATGTCTTATGGGACATAGCTCATAAATGAACTCCAAATCCAAACTTCTTAGACTGTATCGTCAACTGAACTTAATCAGTATCCTGCGCCATACCACCCTCAGTATTGCCTTGGACCACCTGTCCAAAATACTGCCCCTCATCAGAAGGAAAACTATAGCTCTGACAACCTCCTTGTCGTCCATGTCACCTTGGAAGCCTGGAATGATAACTGTTTCCCGAATGAGGCTGTCGTTATCATATCCCTAGAACATCCACTTATGTTCTAAAACTGCTTCCGACCGTTTCTCCAGGATTGGATTAATGTCAGCTTATTGCATCTAGTGCAAGAACAATGTTTGGTGTGGTACTTGACATCTCATGATTGACTCAATTGCCTGAGCAAGTGATCTGCCAATCATGCACATCCCTCTCCCCTTTAGTCTGTAAGACACCTTTAGAGAGGGTGACTCCATTACCTGCAGGTACACTACCGTGCCAGGAGTCATCCATTCTAAATACCCTTAGAATGCTGTCTAAGTACCCAGATTGGGAGACTACCCAAATCTAGATCTAAAACCATAGATCTAGTAACCAGTATGTCTGATATAAAATCCATTTCCTTTGTGGAGAAACCACTGTGTGACGACCAAAGTATAACCGATTGTAGTATAGGAGTTTCTTTTCCTACTCTGTGTATGTCATCCAAATACCAGGATATCACACCCTACTACCTTCTCAACAGATCCATCCCCTATTCTGATGAAGTCAAACCTATGACTGTCACGTCAGAAATAGATGATCTATCTCCGCTACTGGTGCTTCAGTCTATAAATAGACATAAGCTACCTATCCACCAATGCTTCCGCTGCTCCCACTGACTACGACAACCCTCTGGCAGAGTCATATAGACGTGCACTTCTAAAGCTAGTTTAGAATGACGCTATAATCATCCTCCCGCCGGGTCTCGCAACCTGGAACAACAGCAATGGCAAACCTGGGTAAAAAAGAACTTCCCTGTCACCGTCCTTGAGGCTACCGTAGTACCTCTCGGGTGCCTGAAGTTACCCACCGTATCTGCGGAGTGGCCAATGGAATGTCAAACCAGATTGAATCTTTAGGTTCCTATGAAATCTTCAGTAATCGTTTGTGGTTCTGGAATCACTTCCAGTTCTACCATACTCCCACTACTGTTTTCTTAAAAAATCCATTTTTAATAAAACTATGGCGAGTCTAGAACAATATTGCTATTGTTCATCCAGATGGTAGAAAGTCAACCCTCGTCATAGCCTGGGTCAACCCACAAACAGCCATTACAGAAACGTGCCTTGAGTTATCTAGAGTCTGGTTTTAATCATAAGCCGGACAACTCCCCGTACCTTAACATCGTTAAGATACGAACTGTTCTATATCCCATATAGGACCAGAGGCACTGATTTAATTGAACCAGATTCAAATCATGCAGCTGTCTCCAGTGCATGTCAACTAAATGGAAGAAGGCCGATCAGCGTTACTCAACTTAGGAAAGCTTCCAATTATGAGTAACCTGAAAGAGAAGCAAGTTCTCTTTATCATTACTATTAACTGAATACCATATACAAGTATCTACATCTTCGATCACTTTGAAGAATCCTGATACTTTCTATACCTGGTTCTCTACTCTATTCAAATACCTATAACTTCTCAAAATTCGGACCCTGTGTTTCCACGAAACACCTGTCTAAAAACTAGAGAAGTCATAAGTAAACCGAATATAGTACGAGGACCAACCCCTCTGTCCTGATGGACCCTGGACAACATACAATACTCTGTATAAGTCCCTTGAGTCTGATAACTCATTCACTGTGTGTCGTAGGTTGAAAACTGTACTTATGTTTAAGAAGAATTACACCGCTGTTTAATGCTCCTTACCCAACCATCCACTGATATATGTAAATGTCGTAGACATAATTTCAGAAAGGTATATCTCACTCTATGAAAATAGACGTACAGATATATCAATTTGAAATTGGTGCATAAAAGTGGATATTCAAAACCAATTATTTGCCGACCGGCAAGCAGCCCAGGTGATTTCCTCAAATATCACCGATTACAGCGAATCCCGATATAATGAGGATGATCACCTAATTCCCAATAACTTACTCCCACTCATCATCTGTAAAACCATACAGATGTGAGAATCATACCTGGTAAATACATACCCTGGAGCAAGTGTCTAATCGGGAAATCAGTTTTCCTTTAACAGTACACAGCGAAACTGAAACATTGAAATGTTTCGATGGGGTATCCCGGTATTCCTAGTAATGCCTCTTCCAGATTCATGACTGTAACCGTATAATTCTTTGCCACCTCTCCAAATCCCTTTATATGTCTTTAGTCATTACCTTCTGCACACCCCTTTAGGCCAAATGGTTTTCTTCCTTCCCTACCGTTCGGCACCAGCCTATGGTTTGGAAGAAGACTATCCAATAAGCATAATGGGTGTACTGTCCTGATCCTAGGAACACTCGCAATGCGAGAGAAGGTGAAGATAAAAGACACCTGAATAAATCTTATTCCTATTTCTCCTGAACCAGAATCCATCCCCGAACTGGAACAAGTTCCTTTCGAGTTCGTATATAACCATACGATGGAGTATCCAAATAAACTGTGGATCTTCGTAGTGATACGGAGTGTCCTGGAGAAATACAAAGGTGATTTAGGATTGGCGAAGGAATACTTGGTTTGGTCGTAAATAGCAGTCGCAATTTACTTTGCCCTCTTACTAATCCCTAGCTTTGTCTTAACTTAATACCTTCTGTACACCATCGTTAGGCTAATTAGTTTTCTTCATTCCCTACCGGTCGGCACCAGCCTAAGGTTTGGAAGAAGAATATCCAATTTGCGTAATAGGTGTACTATCTCCTAAACCAAGGAGTACTCGCAACTTGAGAGAAGGTAAAAGGAAAAGACAACTGAATAATCCTATCCGTTTTCTCCAGAACCGGAAACCATCCTCGAATTCCTTCGAGTTCGTATATAACCATACGATGGTTTTGTCCAATGGAAATGGACGTTCGTAGTAATACGGGGTGTCCTGGAGAAATAGGTAAAAGTAGGAGTGGCAATGAGGTTCGCAACTCTGACAATCCAAAAGCCGGTGTTAAGAAGGTTCGGTCAACTTGGTCATCGAGTCATAGTCTTAGGGTCGGGTCAATGGTCGCTGCCAAAGAGAGAGAAAAGAAACACTCAGCGTGTACTCTAACCTAGATCAGAATGGTTACCAATTTATCTAATCTGGAAACCTCCCACTGTACCGTCAAATTATTCTCCAAACCCAAAAGAAGAATTAGTCGGGATCACCCGAGGAGTAAACTAACTCATCAGTGGGAATCGGGATCCAACTATCATTGCATGATAACGTGACGGAATCCGCTCACGGTGTCACACTCCAGAAGGTATGCGCATATCTGGCAAGTTTCAGTTCTTTTGAAACTTCCGATGTGATTTCTGCCCCATTCTCTTATGACCTTGGCGAAGGTCAACAAATCATAAGTCACATGTCAAGTTCTACCCGTCATTATCCAGGTTAATTTGAATCCACCCGTACAAGCCCTTGACGAAGGTCAACAAGGCTGTACGACTGTCCCAAACCAACGCATCTATCTATGCAGCAGAAAGTTAACAAGCAGCTACCATACACTATGCCTTGACGAAGGTCAACAAACATAGCATGAATACTACGTGCTACCCGTCTGAAACGACGGAGGGCTACGAATGGTTTCTGGCGAAAACCTTTAACGTAATGAACTTGATATCGTTGAAGGAACTGATAGCTTTTAAAAATATAGTGACGAAAACCGTTGCTAAAGAGGTCACTCCCGGTGAAGGGATCTCGGCTCTTTCCCCGTAGAATGAGGTGCAGGATATTCCAAATGAATACCGCGATGCAAAGCAAAAGTAATCGGCTATAGTGAAGTCATTTCCCTGACGCAAACTTTTGTCCAAGGGGTCACTCCCGGTGAAGGGATCTCGGCCCTTGCCTCGTCGACTGAGGAGCAGGATATTCCAACTGAATACCACGATGCAAAACAAAAGTGAACGTCCTTGCAATAACAACTTTTTGAAAAGTGTTCCAACAACATCAGATTAGGTTTCTTTTAACTTGCATTGATCCGAATCAACGCAGTCCCATCAATTGATCACACCACAAAGAACGAAAATATACTGATGTATGTATATGCCATCCGCATTCGCCACTGGGTCCCGTCATTACCCGTTAGGTTAGCTAACTAACGACAGAGCGGGGACTGGACTAGCGCGGATGTAAAACATATACAACATCTACTAATATTTATACCAATATATTATATTTCGCTCAAGGCGTGAAAGAAATGCAACATCACAGAAAATGTACAGCATCACAGAAACAATACAGATATCTAGGATCCCCGGGTTTCACAGAGCCACTACTGAAACCCGACGTTCCCCTGGTCGTGTGGATAGCCTGTGCAATGAAATCCTAGACCCCTACGGGCGCGGCAAGTTACCCGCCAAAACCTGAAGCGAGGCACCCCCCTTCAGCGACGTGAATGGACCACCCGGCACTTCACGGAATCCGGCAACTTGGGCACCCCTCCTGGGTCAACCTGTACCCCCTACGAGTGCGGCGAATAGCCCGCCAATCCTAGAGTGAAGCCCCCTCCGTCCCAATTCCATGAGATGCGGGCTTGCTGCCCTCTAGAACCTGGCTATCCGTGCACCCCTCCGCGGGGTAAACCTAGTACAGAAAGTAAAATATACATACAACGGGTACATCGACCGCAACCTGGCCGTGCCCCAAAATAATAATACAAACAGGCAGTGACGGCAGTCCACATGTCGGACGCTCGCCCCGCAATATCAAATGTACATAATACAACCACAACTGTACTAGCATTGCATCCAGGCTATCCCCACCGACCGATCCGCAACATCACAGCAAAAACAGAACATCAACGTGAAAGTCACGTTCGCAAATCCGTCTAACCGGGCTATAGCAGTTAGACCGGATTTACCGATCGAGTGACATTCACGGTCGCAGATATAATGTAAATACTGTGAAATAATGTGTTTAAAATATCCGATCAATCAAATTTTAACAAGTGGGCCCCCAAGCATTACTGTAGCAGATCAAAAAAATTCTGGGCCCAATGTTATTATTCCAAAACCCCAATTTTAACCCCAGAAAGATACTGTAGAAATTTGGTGCAGGGAACCCAACAGTGTGCGGCGGAACCGCGGCCCAAAGGGGTGTTTGGCCGCGGTTCCGCGCTCCTACTGTGGTGTTGTTGCATCGAATTTTTACAGAACTCTTATAATCTCCAGTACATCAATTTTATACAACCTGAAAAATTTTTGGAGACCAAAAAATTTCAACAGAAAACTGATGCAAGCAAAAATGCGGATTTTGGAATTTTGGTCGATCGGAAATGCAAAACACATTAAACCAAGCTAGACTAAGTTAATGGCGAGGCTCTGATACCACTGTAAGTGCACGGCGGCGCCCCGGCCGTCAATCCGACGGCCAAATGCGGAAGCGGTGATAAACTTTAATTTTACTTGAACTGGCAAACCGCCGCGCACTAATACCCGGATCGAACCATTAACTAGTCCTAGCTAACTACAAGATGGGGAAGAGAGATATACCGACTGATCCAAGTCCTCCGGTCTTCTCGTCGTCGTCCCGATCTCCTGCGGAAGCTCCGGTCTCCACGTCGTCGCCGGAAGTGCACCACATCGCCTACTTCTTTTACGGGCTCCCACCTCAATGCCGAGGCAACTCGGGCACGAAGCTGGCTAGTCGACGTGCCCAAGATTTGCTGTAGAATGTTGTGTGGATTACATGTCTCACTTTGGGGTTCATGGAGGTGCCATTTTGGTGGAGGGATGATACAAGAATTATGTGGAGGAACTAGGGGGTTTTTGGAGCATGAAATGAACAAGATTCCCACCCTCAAAAATTTGGACAGCCCTTGCCTAATATGGCCGGCCTCTCTTGGTGGGGGAGTGAGTGAGTATGAGGGAGAGAGGTGATAGAATAAGAGAGCCATCCAATAATACAAAAAAAATGGAGAGAGAGAGAAGGCTATCATGCAAAAAGAATCATCACCAAAACAAAACCCACACTCAACCACCTACCACCAACCTCATCATCAACAACCATGATGAGCCAAAAGTCAAGCCATGATCAACTAAAGAAAGTCAAGGTATGGTGCTATAATCATGATGCAACAAAAATGCAAAGACCCCCTCCACAACCACTTATTTGCAACAATGCAAATAAGCCCTCCTCCACCAATCTTCGGCCAATGAACGATACAAAGGAAATTGGCCGAAACGGAAAGCAAACTGGCAACTCCAGAAAACAGGTCCCGTAATAAATTACAGGAAACCCCGATACTGTGCATACACACCCGCATTTGTATTCCGACCGAAATACAAATGCAATGAGACAAAATCCACACTGTACTATACCAGAATCCGGCTTAAACCAAAGCCGGCTAGTAATATCCGTTCGACCCTGATCCGTGCAATACCGCACGTATCTGATCGAACCCTGCCATATATCCATACGGCCTATAGTACAAACTGTCCGATCCTGATCCGTGCAATACCGCACGTATCTGATCGGACCTTGCCATATCTCCATACGGCCTCTACAACTTTTCGCCCGAAAGCTGAGTAACTGAATGTGGGGGACTCTAAAGACTCGTCAACACCTTGGTTGTGGATTTAACCACCAGCACGTCAGAGGTATAAGCCAATACGTAACGGGCTACCAGGTACTGACTAAAAGGGACGTCTGTGAGTGAACTCAGCCTGACAACCCTACTGAGCCTGTCAGTGACAATATCCGTACAGTCCGGTCCGTTCGTCTATGAGTATCGCATGGCGGGCCTAGGGGGTTGGTAAAAGTCAGACCCCCAAAAGCGGTACAAGTCTTGTCGGAGTGTAGCCCAGAACACCCTGAGATACTACTGGAATACCTACCAGTAAATCTCCTTGCCTCGGCCGAGGGCTTCGTGTAATGGCTCTCCTAGACACAGCACGACCTCACCCCCAATACCGGGAGAGACGAAACCCTGAAGATACGTTCACTGCCTCCATGTGGCTCGGGACTGTACCCAACTAAAACCTGTTTGCACGACTCCTTTGAGCCGTGGCAGGGTAGTAATCAAAGTATAGTGGGAACTCACACAAGACAAATGACGATCCCCAGGTCGATGAACTAACCTGTACACATGTCACCAGGGAACTGCCATCTGACGTCTGGTATATGACCAACTGGCATGTTCCCGGCGAGTCCTGTCCGGTGTACTCATAACCCAATGAGCACCTGTATACATCTTAGGTGATACAACTGACACCAATGGCTTGTGAGACCGGCCACCGCCCCTCGTCGGGGTCTCGACTGTATACACTAGTCTACTCTGGAGTATCGATGCCCTGTCTCGAAACTCTCACGACTAGGGACCATTTAAGGTTATGCTTATAGACCCCAGCTCCCACTTATATGATCGCCCTCATACTGCTGGTGGTCAAGCAAGAATCCTAGGGGCTCTATCAACGTGCAATAGTGACCTGTCAGGTCACCTAAAGCAGTACACGATGATAAAGGTAAACCAGATAGCATACTATCATCTCGAGTAAGACTGTCCTATCGGGATAGGTCCTCCCTCAATCATTACAATCACATGCCTGTGATCCAATAATTGACTCTGAGGGCACTATCTCCAACAGACTGGCACCCTGATAGGTACGTATCATACGCTATCCCGAAAGCACGAGTGCCTAGCTCTGACCCTCGCCTCTCGACGTATCAATACGTACATGACACCCGTCGGTATCCCCATAATAACCGCTGAGTCATTGGTATTGTCACCGGTAAGTATGGTTTCCCCATTAACTCATCTCCTCACTGAGATTCTTGCCCCGGGGTACCTCCGGGCCCCACCATGTACCCGCACACGGATCACTCCTTTCCTTGCGTAGGGTATATATATATATATATCTGAACCGATAAATCTCATGGTGGCTGCTGAAATTTCATATCAAGGGAAACCGGGTTTTTCAAATAATGCATAATTTCATGAACTCCCACGTCCCCAAACCCAGAAAACATCATGAAAAATCCATATCTCAATGCGAAAATCCTTGAATAAAGTATACGAAACATAAAACTGTAATGTAAGCGTATAAAGGAAAAGCCGCTAATTAACTACAACCAGTTAATATAAATATCATGCGGTTCCTAAAATCTCCAATTCTTATTAATACATCAATAAGGGTAAATACGTAGCTATAGCCAGATATATGTGAACACATGAAGGTATAGCAGAAAATATAGGTATCTACCTATTAGTAATGATGTGATATACCCTCCAGGTATAAGTGAAGTATGAAATGCAAAGTACACCTGTAGCTATGTCCTTAGGTGTGTATGTACCTATCGCTAATGGTACGATACCCTATAGGTATACAGGTAACTAGCATGTCAAAGCATATGTATAAGCATGTAGGTATACAGGTATGCTATATGTCATATGCGATAAGAAATATGAATCAATGTCACAATGTCCCTAACCAGACAATATCATTTCTATATGTGGGTTGTGCGTGACATGGTAATTATTGACGGTGTGTGTCACATACAAACAGTGCTCGTGCAACATAAGCCGTCAATAATGGTACAGTGTCCTAAGGATACTAGTCCAAGCACAACAATAACTAAGCAGTATGGTAAATGCGCAATTCTACACTTGACATAGAATATGCGACATAATTAACATCTCTAGCCCAGACGCATAACGCCATGCGGGCGATTCCCCTGTAGATGTTAAATCTACTAACCAACACTCCTGGCTAAGTGTAGCCAACCACCTGTTTTCCCTTTATAGTTGTGTGCGTAGTCCCCGGCTGCGAACCTACAACAGTAAGACAATAAAACAAGTGTATATTAATAATAGACTCAAAACGCGCACACACTACATTTAACCGAAACAACAACACAAAACATCCTCTTAAGTGTTCGTATTATGGCTAACGTGCGTAGCGACACGACGAAATCAACTTAAGAGCAAAACCACACAAAGTGCACGATCCGTGTCGGATAACGTATCACGCGAACACAAAACACTAGAAACTATCTAGGTGATACCAGATTTTGTATACAGTGAAAACTAAACAAACAAACAAGACCAAAAACACCCAAACCACAGCATAGACCTACCCTCAAAAACCCACACCCCAACTCAACCTAGGGGCCGAGGTCGCCGGAATTTGGCTTCTCGTCGCCGGCCGAGGTCCGAGCAGGTGGGTTCGTGTTTCAGGTGGGGTCCTATGGTCACAGGTACTACAAAACTACATTGTTTGGTTTTCTAGTAACAATTCCAGGTCACAGCAGATCACACATGTCACATAAAGGTACTAAAAATACGATATTACACAACAAACTAAACTTTAACAAAGCTAAACTGAAACTAACTAGCTAAGCTACACTAAAAACACTTAAATAACAGCAAAAGAATATTACCAACACAAAGAACACAAAGATCCTAGCTTTGTATGGTCGAAGACATCCAAGAGGCAAAAGTGAGATAAAAATGTGATTTTTGGTGAACTTTGTGAAGGATTTGATGAATTTTGGTGAGGGCAAAGGGAATGTTCAGTTTGATGAGAGAGAAGAGGAAGGAACAAATGAGATAGAGAAAAGAAAGAGAGGAAATGATGAAGAGAGAGGGTGGTGAGTGTAGGGTGAGAATGAGAGTGAGTGTATCATATGCATTAAATTCCAAATAAATGCATTCACACCACACTTGCCACCTCCTCACTTCCAAAACAAAATATCTCTCTTCTTCTCACCCAAAAGATCTAAGGTTTAGGTTAAGATAAGAATTAAGCAAAGGGATAAAATTATGGTTAAGTGTCATGGTTGCTAATAACAAAAATTAGCACAAACAAACCCTCACTTTTACGTGCACACGTGCGTGCATGCTTATAACAAATAATAATAAATTATTAATTAAATGTTATAAAAAGGGAGGAACCCGAATTGGTAAACTTTTTACAGTAAACCCGCATTAAAATAATATTAAAAATTGGGAAAAAAACAAATTGGACCAAAACGTCCCATATAACCCCAAAGCTTGCACACTAGATTTATTTTAGCTAAACTAGGTACTGGCAAGTCTATATGGTCGTTTGATCACAGTCGGTTTAAAACAGAAAATACCGACAAATTTTACCCAAAAGCAGAAACAATCACATAATGACTTCTAAAACGTTACAATCTCCCTCTTTATAAAAATTCGTCCCTGAATTTAAAATTCTCACTAAGCGTACCTTCGAAGAGAAGATTACAAAGTCTCATATCTCGCTCCCAGACTCCTAAGTGATCACCTCACTAAACGGCTACGTCAAAGAAAACTCTCCACAGATAGCAAGACCCTTGACTGAAGTTTCTCCCCCTGCCGAACCATTTACACCAATGGCTGCCGGTGAACGAAAAGATCGCGTCAAAGCTAAATGGTCTGGTGCTGGATCATGTGAGAAAGTCATGAAGGTAATTTCAAAGTATCAACACAAAGAAAATGAGGTGAATAGTAAAAAATCTGGGCGGAAGTGCCAATTTAAAGGCAACGAAACTAACTCGCTAAAAGGATCTCAAAAGGATCTATGATCCTGGGATAAGCTTCCCAAAACTCAACACGTCATTCATCGAAAAGTCCGTAGGAATACATGATCTCCTACTGCGAACTCAAGTCTGCGACCACCAAGGTCGGCATAAGACCTCTGTCCGCACAGGACTGTCATCATCCTGACCTGAACTAACTGGATCATATCCGAATTCTCTAGACTAGCTGGGGTCCAAAAATCCTACTACGCAGAGTCAGAAAAAAAAAACAGATTGGTGATCGACACGACCTAACAGCTAAACCTAAAGGTTGCCAATTGGAGTGTCTCCTGATAACAGCTATCGAAGGAGAACCCTAACAATGGCGAGTGACGATCCTCAACTGCCAACAACAATTAGTACGTACGCACAAGCATAACCTTTAGAGTCGGTATAGCCCGTTCTCACAAAACCACAATCCTGCGGATGGAAGGATGAAGCTAAAGCTCAACAGTACCCAAGGCTTCCTGAAGCTCCTGCCCAAGACGGCAAGCAAACAGGGTGCCCTCCTTGGATACGACCCATGAAGGAACTCTGTGCAACGCACAAACTTAACAAAGAACAACTGAGCAAACTGAGTATAACCGGACAACAAACACCCGAATGAAGTCACACCTTTACTAAACCTGGGTAGACACCATAATGAAATTCGTGGAGAACTGCTCCCATTCCCACTTCGGAACGGTTAAAGGT
Source organism: Agapanthus africanus (assembly GCA_030015575.1). Classification (NCBI taxonomy): domain Eukaryota; kingdom Viridiplantae; phylum Streptophyta; class Magnoliopsida; order Asparagales; family Amaryllidaceae; genus Agapanthus; species Agapanthus africanus. Next base: position 111,479,801 of record JASDDO010000018.1, read on the forward strand.
TGCAACTCTCCAGCCGGTCTCAGATGCTCAACCAAAGCACACAACAAGATAGACACCTTGAAATGAAATCCAAAACATCACTCTTCATCCCGGTCCACCAGTAACTATCTCACAAGTCACGCCAAATGTTGGTGGAACTTGAATGAACACCGAAGCTGACTGATGTGCCTGTTCTTGGATTTCGCGTCTCTGCCCATCAGTAACAGATTCACACAAACGCATCCCTAAACGTAGCACATCTTGGTCACAAATCAAGGACTCCGAATGATTACCCAGCCGAGTATGCTCAAGTATCTCTGACGAATGAGCATCGGCGGGCAGTGCCTCGCAAAAGCGATTAAGGAAAAGTGGTCGGGCGCGGACATGAGCAAGCTGTCTCCTCAGAAGAAGCGAACCTAAGCTGTACTCCACGATCGAACAAGAACTGTAAATCTGCAGAAGACTATCTTAACAAATCAAAATCCGCTGTAGGAAGATGTACATTAAGCTCTGGTGGTCCGTGAAAAATCTGACATGGCTCTCCGAACAAGTAGTGTCTCCAAATCTCAAACGCAAAACCACCGCGGCCATCTCCAGATCATGAGTGGGATATCCTACTCGTACTTCCTCCAACTGTCGGGAAGCAAAAGCGATAACTCTATAGTGTCACCTCAGTACACAATCGAGCCCCATTCGTGAAGTCTTACAGTTAAACAACAAATCGCCCGAACCAGAAAGCAAGAAGAACTGGTGCAGTTGTCAACCGAATCACCAACTGCTGGAAAACTCCGCACGCATGCCTCAGTCCAAAGAAAAGAACCTCCTTTCAGGTCAGTCCAGTCAACGGTGCAACAATACACTAGAAATCCTGCATGAAACGGCGGTAAAAACCTGCTAAGCCCAAAAATCAACGGACCTCCGTCAGTACACAAGTCTGGGCCAAAGCTGTACGGTCTTGATCTCCCTCGGAACCATACGACAATCGTCTCCCATAACTACAAGACCTAGGAGTCAACACAACAAGCCTGAAGGAACACTCCGAGAATCTAGCAAACAGCTGGGGCTCTCCCAATATCTGCAAAACAAATCCTCAAGTGCTGCTTCTGTTCCTCACGACACATTGTATAGACCAGAATGTCGTCAATAACACAACAATAAGTAGTCGAGGAACGGCCTAAAGAAATCTGGTTCATCATATCTACGAGTGCTGCTAGGGCATTGGCGAGTCCAACGACACCACCACAACAAAAACTGCCCGTAGCACGCACAAAAGCAGTATTCGGAAAGCCATCTCTCCGAACCCGCAACGATGATGACCTAATCCCCAACAAACTTAGAACATGTTTCGCACTCTGGAGTTGATCGAAGAAATCGTCAATGCGAGGTAAATGATACCTAACCGCCACGTAAGCCGGTTCAATTGACGATCAATCAATACACAACCTCAAACTGCCGTCTTTCTCCGTGACGAACAGAAATAGGAGCTCCTCAAAGAGAAACACTCAGACGCACAATCCTCCCAACCAACAACTCTGCAGCTAATCCTTAAGCTCCCTAAGCTTCGCCGGCTCATCTGGAACAACGTCGGATAACTCTAGCACGATAAGAACCCGGTCCAACAAACCTACTGTGGCTCCGGTATCTCGAATGAACGCCAAGAATCCACGACATCCTTTCCTCAAAAGCCGATTAGCGAAAAAGAATGAATTCAAGCTGTAAGAGGCGACACCACTGTCCTCCTGCACAACAAGAACTGACTCGCCAGGAAAACAAAACCTGACTGGTTTCTCGCGGTAGTCTACAGACGCCTAGCACGTAGCTAACCAATCCGTGCCCAGGAGAACGTCAAATCCAACTTCTCTAGAGGGATCAAGTGACGAAAGAATCTCCTAACCGATTGTCACACGACTGAATTACGTGTAGCGTAACAAAATAATCGCTGACAGAAATTAACACAAAAAGCGGCTGATCTAGCTAATACGAATCCCCTCGTCCCAAACCTCTGCTACTCCCGCAACGGTCACGAAAGCTATCTCGACGACTAAGCCTCTGTCTCTGAGCTGATACCGCGGTACGAGTCCTCCACATTTCCGGAACTCCCGAGGTCTCTGGAATACATGTCTCGTCAACTAAGGCTGCATCCATTGGTGCTATGTAAGTGACGGAAAGCTGTGTGCTGATCGCAAGGAACAACTGGGTAACAGGGGTGACAACCTCCTATCGCTGTGCTTGAATGGTCTCAACCAAAGAACTCATCGTCTGGCGCAAGTCCTGCATCTCTGCCATAAGCCTAACGATACTATCAGTCGAAGGCAAAACCGTCTGCACCTGTGCAACGAGCGCGCCATCCTGGTCAGTCCTCGCTCTTCCCGAGTCAATACTGACCTTGGCCCTCGCTGCACCACTCTGAGTCCCCATAGTCGTCGGCGGCAAAGGCTATAATAGAGATAGGATTCGATATGAACACGGAAATCGAATCACAAGAATATGTATCATCAAGGAAGGAATTTCAATCAATTTGTACTTAGGTCACTTTAGGCGGAGTACTGCATCGTGAGTATGCTGCAGGCATACACACACTACGCTACTCTGCTTAAGCTACCTGCTCCATTCTACCAAGGTCATCCTACACTCCGAAAGGTAAAACCTAGCGCTCTGATACCAACTTTGTCATGACCCGAAATTGGCACGTGACGGCCCTAATACTACGCAACGTCTACAGGCGTAACTCAGTAAAAGAAAGCCAAAACCCAGAAATCTAAACCATCAAAATGATAAGAAAGTGATAATAGTATTTTCAAAACCTTTGAAATCACAACCCAAATTCTTTAAAGTCTCACTTTTATTCCTTAAAATTTTGGCAGCATCTCCTTTGTAAGAACCAGCCCCAAAAATGGGTACAACATAAATATACATAAAGCATCCCAAACGGGAGCAAAATCCACGCCCAACGGTGGAAAACAAACACTACAACAGATATACAACGCCGTAGCGAAGAAAGAGACGATATATATAAAACTGCATAAAAACCTCCAAATCACAAAATAATATACAATATCGTCCTCACACCAAGTCACTAAGTCATAAATAATACTGGTAGATGGAGAGTACATGGATACAACGAATATATAATACAACATCGGATAACCACAAAACCCACCTGGGCAAAACTGCACACTGTCAGGCGAAACGGTATCCGCAGCAAAAGATGATACGAAGGATGAAAATAGCCTTCCTCTTACTATCCTGAGGAACACCTGCAAACACTGTGGCACAACGAGGGTGAGTTGCCAACTCGTGAATAGTAATTAACATATGCAGGTAATCGCGAGTGTGCACGTACAACGCGAATCTAACATAAGGATTTAATATCAAATGAATGGTCATATGTAGTGCAATAATCATGAAAAGTACACTAACAGGTACAATTAATACAGAAGCAATAATATGACGATATGTAGGTAACAGTCATGTAGGGTACTCTATCAGGTACTACAAGTACATGAAGAATGATATGAGTAAAGGTATGTAAATGCAACAGTCATGGAAGGTACTCTAACCGGTACACTAATGCATGAAGCAGTGCATAAACAGTAAATGTAGAGTATGGAATGAAACATGTCATTTCCACGGAATCCTGACATCGTGGTAGGATCAAAATCCATCAAGACAATCCAAATCCTAATTTCTCAAATCAGCCCCCAAATTGGCTCTCATATCATGTAAATCTCATATATCCTGAATGTACAATATCAAGTATATCTCGTATATCCCGAATGTGCAACATCAAGTAGATCTCACATATCCCGTATGTACAATATCAAGTATATCTCACATATCTCGAATGCACAACATCAAGTAGATCTCACATATCCCGTATTTACAATATCAAGTATATCTCACATATCTTAAATCCAATGTCAATGAGTCCTTTACATTCTAGGTATATTTGCATGAATAAATATGATGATGTATATTATTTAATGTCAATATGTTAGTTATATGTATGCCCTAGAGGCCATTACTATACATAGGATGTATATTGTAGTGGATGCTTGGACATATATAGGGAGGACTTTCTTGCTCGACATGATAGTATGCTATCTGGTTACTCTTTACCTTAACGTGTACACTGTTTATCTCTCTGTTACATGTTGGTAAAGCCCTTAGGATGTGTACTTGACTACCTGGACTATGATGCAAATCATACTAGTGGGGACATGGTAGTCCATAGGTACATCCTTCAAGGTCCCTAGTCGTGGGTGTATCGAGACGGGGCATCGATATACCAGTGTAGACTAGCGTATACGCTTCTCGACCCATGAGATAGGCGATGGATGATCTCATATCCATTGGTGTTTGACATCAGAGATGGTATACGGGTGCTCAGTGGAGACTGGGTACACTGAACGGACTCGCCGAGAACTCCCAGATGGTATTATACCTTACGTCAGATGGCAGTTCTCTGGTGACACTGGTACAGAGTAGTCTGTTGACCCGAGATCGTCATAGAGTCTTGTGTGATTCCCACTGTGCTTTGATTTCCACCTTACCACGTCCAAGAGGACGTGCAAAACGGTGGTTTTTGGGTACAGTCCCGAATCACATGGAGGCAATGAGCGATAGGAGGGGATTCGTCTCTCCCGGTATAGGGAGTTGATGTTGCGCTGTGTTCGATTGGATATAACCGGAAATCCCTGGCCAGGGTTGCTGAGATTTACTGGTAAGTGTTACCAGTAGTTTCTCGAACTGTTATAGACCTCATATCGACACGACTTATCGAGCTATTGGGGTCTTACGTTTACCACCCCTAGGCGAGATATGCGACATATCAGACGGACAGACCGGACTATACGGTAAGTGTTACTGGTTGGATTCACAGGAGTATGAGCGGGCTTGCTCGTCGATCTTCTGATCGCTCAATACCCGGGTGGCCGTTACGTTTAGCAGACCGCTTGCGGCTTGTGGGTGTTTGATATGATCATCACCTGCTGCCGGCGTATTGACGAGTCTTTAGAGTCCTACACAGAGGTTTCCTGGCTCAAGCGAAACGAAATAGGAGCGCATATGAGATATGTGCAGGACCGAGAATAATGCGTGTATATGATACCGTATTCTATTCTTGCGATGAATGTGTCGAATGGTTGTATGCGATATAACCTAGTTATCGAATCAAGGATTGATTCGATAAGCCGATACATTGGATATTAGTCGGTCATATGCGATATGACCGGATCGTTAAATCAAGTGTTGATTTAATGATTTAATGTATAATTATATATTTGATATATTACTTTGCATTAACTAATATTTGTTCACTTTAAATGGATTTTCTTACTTGATGTGCACATTGTATATGTGATATAGTTTTGTGCACTTGTATGTATCATGTTTGATGATACATGTTTACTTGAATTTGTGTAAAGATTAAACCATGGTTAGGGTTTTAATTTTCATATCTATTTATTTATTTATTTATTTATTATGGAAATGATAATGAGAAAAATGGTGGCTTTCTTTGTTTGTTCATGAAGCTTCATGAAGCTTTGACTAAAGTGACAATTTTGTCTCATCCTTCACTCTAACCATTTCACTTAACCATAGTTCTCTCTCTACACTTAACCATGGTTATAGTTATGATAAGAATAATCTTTTTTTCTATTCTTCTCATTATACTTATCATAAGATTTTTCTTCTTCTTCTCCTTCTTCTTCAAGATGAAGAAGCTTGCTACCAACAATGGCATCTTAAGAAAAAGAGTGAGAAATCCAATTCTAAAGTGAACCCACTTCCTATTTCTTCATCCTCTACCTCTTGCCAAGTAGTATAGGGTGTTTTCTTCACAAGTTTCATGGCTTGGTGAAGTTGGAGCTTGATCCTGTGTTGCCTCGACGTAGATCATCTGTAGGGTTCCTAGGCATCCTCAAGAGGTCTCACAAGGCATCGATCATGCCAAATTAAAATTTTACGGTGCCGAGAAACCCTAAACTACGGATCGTTTGCTAGAAATCTAGGCGAACAAGCTAACTAGTTGACAATTAACTAAGAGATACGGAAATACAACCTTTGTAGATCCGGTGCTCCACCTCCACGGCTCCGTAACGAGGTCCTCTCCGCTGTCCAAATCAAATCCGGGCTCTAGAGTCGGCTTCGTCGGAGAAAAAGGAAGCTAGGTCGTCGATGTCCATGCCGAAGATGATCTACGTCGAGGCATCGCTAGATCAAGCTCATAACTTCACCAAGTCAAGAAACTTGTGAAGTAAACACACTCTACTACTTGGCAAGAGGTAGAGGATGAAGAAATAGGAAGTGGGTAGACTTTAGTTTTGGATTTCTCATTCTTTTCCAACAATCACCATTGATGGAGCTTGGTTCTCTTCACTTGAAGAATGAAGAAGATGAAGAAGAATATTATGATAAGTTAATTAGAAAAAGAAAAGAATAATCAAAACTTATCATGACTAAACCATGGTAAAGTGTAGAGATTGAACTAGGGTTAAATCAAATGGTTAGGTTAAGCATGAGATAAGAATGGTGGACAAAGTCAAAGGTTCATGAATCTTCAACTACAAACAAAGAAAGCCACCATTCTTCTCATTTCTTTTTCCAAAAAGAAAATAAATAAATAAATGAATAAATAGATATGAAAAACTAAACCCTAACCATTTAAATAACCATGGTTTAATCTTTACACAAACCAAAAAGCATGTATCATCAAACATGATACAAGCAAATGCACAAAATCATATCACATATATAATGTGCACATCCGAGTGAGAAAATCCATCTAAAGTGAACCGATACTAGTTAATGCAAAGTAATATATCAAATATATAATTATGCATTAAATAATTAAATCAACACTTGATTCAATGACCCGGTCATGTCGCACACAACCGACTAGTATATAATGTATCGGCTTATCAAATCAACCTTTGATTCGATAACTAGGGTATATCGCATATAACCTAATCGATACATTCATCGCGAGAATGGAATACGGTATCACATACACGCATTATTCTTGGTCCCGCACATATCTCATATGCGCTCCTATTTCGTTTCGCTTGAGCCAGGAAACCTCTGTGTAGGACTCTAAAGACTCGCCAATACGCCGGCAGCGGATGATGATCATATCAAACATCCACAAGCCGCAAGCGGTCTGCTAAACGTAACGGCCACCCGGGTATTGAGCGATCTGAAGATCGACGAGCAAGCCCGCTCACACTCCAGTGAATCCAACCAGTAACACTACCGTACAGTCCGGTCTGATCGTCTGATATGTCGCATATCTCGCCTAGGGGTGGTAAACGTCAGACCCCAATAGCTCAATAAGTCGTGTCGATATGAGGTCTATAACCATTCGAGAAACTACTGGTAACACTTACCAGTAAATCTCAGCAACCCTGGCCAGGGATTTCCTGTTATAGCCAATCGAACACAGCGCAACATCAACCCCCTATACCGGGAGAGACGAATCCCCTCCTATCGCTCATTGCCTCCATGTGACTCGGGACTGTACCCAAAAACCACCATTTTGCACGCCCTCTTGGATGTGGTAAGATGGAAATCAAAGCACAGTGGGAACCATACAAGACTCTATGACGATCTCGGGTCAACAGACTACTCTGTACCAGTGTCACCAGAGAACTGCCATCTGACATGAGGTATAATACCATCTGGGAGTTCTCGGCGAGTCCGTCCAGTGTACCCAGTCTCTACTGAGCACCCGTATATCATCTCTGATGTCAAACACCAATGGATATGGGATTATCCATCGCCCATCTGTATGGGTCGAGAAGGTATACGCTAGTCTACTCTGGTATATCGATGCCCCGTCTCGATACACCCTCGACTAGGGACTTTGAAGGATGTACTTATGGACTACCATGTCCCCACTAGTATGATCCGCATCATAGTCCAGGTAGTCAAGCACACATCCTAAGGGCTTTACCAACATGTAACAGAGAGACAATCAGTATACACGTTAAGGTAAAGTTCAACCAGATAGTATACTATCATGTCGAGCAAGAAAGTCCTCCCTATATATGTCCCAGCATCCACTACAATATACATCCTATGTACAGTAATGGCCTCTAGGGCATACATATAACTAACAATCTCCCACTTGCACTAGGGCCATCTGATAGCAGTGGTTGCAGTATCTCATACTCAACCATCCCATAAAAGTCTCTCTCTGGGAACAGGCCTTTGTGAGTGGATCCGCTGTGTTGTCCTCTGAGTCTACTCTCCAAACCTCGATCACTCTGGAGATCAACTATCTCCATGATAAGGTGATACTGTCTTAGAATATGTCTGGATCACTGATGGGACGGACGTTCCTTGGCATAAGCCACAACTCCATTGTCACACAATGGTAGGAACATAGTTCATCTTATGAACCTATATACACCCAAACAGCCTCTTTGGTAGCATCTTAAGTAGCGATGTATCCTGCCTTTATCGTCTAGTATGTCACGGTATCTCGCTTGGAACTCTTCCAACATACCGTCCCTTTACTGAGGGTAAAGACAATGCTTGTGACTGACATTCAGTCGTCTTTATCACCCTGGAACCCTTCCAGTGATTCTCCTCAGGATCGATTGACACCACCTCACTACATCTAGTGAGTTTCCTAACATCCATTTAGATCTATCTCATAGATCCAAAATCCAGGATTTAGTAGGTATCACTCTGATCCTATATGGAGAATCTTTGTGATAAGCGGAGATTGATCGAGCGTAGCATAAGAAACTCCTTTCTTATCGAGAGTATGTCATCCACGTACTCTACGAGGATCGTCACCATACTCCCTACTACCTTTTTGTTTATACAAGGTTCATCTACCATTTTGATGATGTCAAACTCTTTGACTAATTCATCAAAAACAGATGTTCCAACTCCGCAATGCCTGCTTTATCATATAAAACATCTTGCACACGTTTCCGCTGCTCCACTGTCTACGAGGCCCTCCGGCTGTGTACTTATAGACGCTCTCTTCTAAATCATCATTTAGAAAAGCAGTCAAGACACCCAACCACCAGATATCGCAGTCATGGTATGTAGCCGTGACAAGTAGGATCTGGATGGACTTAAGCATAGCTACTGGAAAAGGTTTCATCATTATCCACGCCTGGTCGATGACGAAAACCTTTAACAATTCTAGCTTTGAAAGTCTCAACCTTTCCATGTACACCAAGTAATCTTCTCAAGATATACTTGCTCCTGATGGGGATTTAACCCTTCAGATATAGCAACTAAAGTCCATACTTTGTTGGTGTATAAGGATTCCATCTCAGATCGATAAACATCCAGCCATTCTTACAGAGTCCTACTCCTGATGGCCAGCTCGAAACTAGTTGGGTCATCATCTCATGATGCATTCCTCGCTCCCACTGTCATTGAGAAACCGAAGTATCTCTCAGGTGGGTGAGAAACCCTACTAGATCGGCGGAGAGGCTGAGGTTCGTTGGTATCTACTGAATCCTTTGGTTGTACCAAATCATCTGCTGTATTTTGCATAGCTGGAACCTTTCCAGTTCTACATAACAGACTTTGCCTCGAGCTTGTCCGGATTTTGCTTTCAGACATAGGCCGGACAACCCCAAATCTTAACTAACTTAAGAAATGGGCTCTTCCTTTTCCATATCACATATGAAGTGGTAGGCAACTGATTTGATTCGAACCCTATTCACTAGGTATGCAACTTCTCAAGTGCATAACTCCCAAAAAGGAAATAGGTAACTCAGTAGTACTCATCATAGAGCACACCTTATCATATAGGGTGTTATTGCTCCGCCCCGATATACCATCGTGCTATGGTGTATACAGAGGAGTAATGCTGAGAGAGAATCTCATTCTCCTTTAGAATAGTCCAGGAATTCCGTGCTCAAGTATTCTCCTCCTTGATCTCATCAAAGGACATAATACTTATACCCGTATTGGTTCTCTACTTCTAACTTATATTCTGTGAATATCTCAAAAGGTTCGGACTTGTGTTTCAACAGGAACATATGTCTGAATCTCGAGAGATTATCAGAGAATGTAATGAAGTACCAAGAACCGGTCTTGGCATGTGTAGACTGGGGACCTACATACATCAACATGTATCATCCCATGAGTTCACTAACTCTTTCTCTGTTTCCAATAAACGGAGCTATGGTCATCTTATCTTTGTGACATGACTGGCAAGTTTCATAAGATGTAGATTCAAACTGTTTTAAATATGCATCTATATGGAACTTAGCTAGTCGGGTCGCATTGATATGACCTAGTCTACAATACTTCAAAAAGGATTTGTTCATTTCTGAACTCTTCCTCTTGTGTGTGTTCTGTATACTAAAGAACTGTAGTTTGATTTAGAACATCAATGCTTTTAGATAACGTGCCTGAACCGATCAACTTTTGATATAGGAAATGTTCAAAACATTATCCAACAATACAAAATTATATCATTTCTTTACTGATAAAGAGACTGATATGATTTTGTATATCAGGTTCGGTATCTAATAACATTCGTTCAGAATCAATGTATTGGTAATACAGGGTGACAGTGACCGACAGACTTGGCTGCAACACTTGCCCCGTTTTCTGCCTCATGAAACTTATCACCCGTTCTCAGTTCTCTACCTTTCTGTAGCCCTATGTAACAGATTACATATCTGGGATCCTGATCTGGTATCAAATACCCAGGATGTAAAGGATACTGAGAAACAGTTCTATATAATGAACACACCCGAAGATGATGCATCAGCATGCACTCTCTTCGTTTGGGCGGCACGGGAATTCTGGTAATCCCCAATTTCCTGCTCTGTCTTATAACAATTATAAGTTGGAGCGGGACCAACGTTCCCCAGCTCAGTATAACAAGCGGGTTCGGTCAATATTCCGTTTTATTATCTTGATTGAGGCGTAACATGGTCGCTACCAGGAGAGAGAGAAGAAAACACTCAGCGTGCGCTCTTGCAAAAATAGATTGGTTATTATTTTATCTAATCAGGATGGCTCCCACTGCTTTTTATCAAATCTTCCTTCAAACCCTAAAAGGAAAGACTAGCTGGGATTAATTACACACTACAAGTTCGCCAATCTTTCAGCCAGGCCAGTGTCGGTACTTTGAGGGAGGTCCCCCGTGCTTTCGCACGAACCTAATTAATGTAAACCTCGTTTTCCCAGAGGCGTAACCCCGTTAACACCTTTCTAGACACCTACTTGATCGGCTAATTGTAATGTATAAAACACTCCCAGGAGTAACTCTTACTCGCAGCGGGTATCGGGATCCAACTATCTCATAGATGGTATGCAATCTCATTGCAAATTTCGACACTTGAAATTCCTGATAATATTTTGCCCCTAGCACCCTATGACCTTGACGGAGGTCAACAAACCATAGGCTACTAGTCAAGTTCAACCCGTCATTTCTTGATCGAATTAAACCCACCCGCACGACCCTTGACGGAGGTCAACAAGGCCGCACGACTACCCTAACTCAATCTGCATCATATACATAAGCAGATAAATACTGGTTAGCTACCGCACACTGCGCCTTGACGGAGGTCAACAAACGCAGCACGAATACTAAACAGCACTTATCTGAAATGACGGAGGGCTACGACAGGTTTTTCTGAAAACCTATTGCGTAATGAACTTGATATCGTTGTAGAATCAAATGATTTTAAAATGGGGTGCTTTTGAGGCTTTTCTAGTTTTGCTAAAGGAGTCACTCCCGGTGAAGGGATCGTCGGTCCTTTCCTCGTCGAATGAGGTGCGGGATATATCATATATATCACTGTGCAAAGCAAAAACACTTAAAAGCAATCAAAAGACAAACCGAGTGTGTAGCATCTGCCAGTTATTGCTAAAGGAGTCACTCCCGGTGAAGGGATCTCGGTCCTTTCCTCATCGAATAAGGTGCAGGATATATCATATATACCGCTGTGCAAAGCAAGAACTGTAGCTACCTGTTTTAATTTTGAAATTCGATTCTACAACATCTTAGGTTTCTTTTATTTCATTAATCACATTAATGAAGTCCCATCATTTAAAATACCTAAACATCACAGATAGATATGACGTACACTTATGCCATCCGCATTCGCCTCGATGTCCCCTCGTGCACCGTTAGGTTAGGTAACTAACGGCAGAGCGGGGCAGGGCTAGCGCGGGTGTAAAACATAAGTAACGTCTATATAATATATCATATATACTATATACTGTATCTATCACAGAACATCACATGATCACATCACAGATATCGCAGCAGAAGAAACATATGAAATATTGGATATACTAGGACGTCCGTGTTTTCAATACGAGCCAGTATAAAACACGGATTCCACGGTCGTGATGAATAGCCAAACCCACACCCCTAGACCCCTACGATAGCGGCAAGCAACCCTACCAATTCTAGAGTTAGGAGACCCGGACTCGACGCCTCGAGTTGGTCTCCCACTGTACCCCAGAACCCGGTTACTTGTGCTCCCCTCCTTGGGTCTATCCTAGTGCGGAAAAGTAAATAATATACAAAAGGTGACGACTTCCGCAACCTGGAAGCGCCCCAATAAAAGAATATTATATACAAGTTTTTACATGAATGAAAATGAAAAACACTCATCTCACATAAAAACCCCCGGCTATTCAAACACGACGATCCAATATAACATATCCAGCAACACATAACATCTCATGTCATCAGCGTAAGTAAATATGCGCATCCCAATTGTCGTTGACATATAGCAACGAAACCAGCGATAGGACATATTACACTTACGGTCACAGAAAAGAAAGTGTAAAACTACAACAGTTGGAATCCGCAATCACCTCAGACATCGCATGCCTGACCAAATGAATTTCTTAGACATCGCATGCCTAACAATTATAAACCCCGCATTTTAGTCTCTTTATTGAAAACTCTTTTCAATATCAGGTCGGGTAATTCAACAAGATTCCCGAAAGTCTGATCGAATACTCGTCGCAAACTTTAGTAGGCGGCCGCACCCCCGATACCGTCGACGAAGTGCACCAAGGCGGAACACCGCTACCGCGAGCACCCGAACGGATGCTTTCGGCGACGGGGTTCTCCTACAGTCACTTGGTCGGGGCTATGGAGTGAAGCTGTCTATTAAGTTTACCCGGCGAGTATCCGCGTACGCTACGTGATTGCGACGGACTTTTGATCACATCAAAATTCCGTGGCAACCGATCAAGTGAGACTAAACTGCTACGTTTATAATATTCATTCCGTTATCTCATAACTATTTGTGAATTCCAATTATTGTATCCCATTCCAGATAAACAGAAAATGTTAAACTTTCCGATCGAACAATCGAACACCCATGTTTTTCCGATACAGATCAACACATGAAATAAGTCTAACAACATTCAGTTCGTACCTCAGTACCAACGGTCCAGCCGTAGAAGGGTCAAGCCAACGCCTCACATGTGGCACGCCGTACTGCCCCAAACCCGAAGGTTCAAAGGGCAGTTCAAGACGGTCACATAATCGAGTTAAGGTTTGTTGTCTTCCAGAGGGACCATCGCGTTACTTGCACTACTTAGAACGTCGTTAAACTACGGAAAAATCCAACACTTGGAAATTTCCCTACAGGGGAAAAATTGGGTATTTATATCCGGTCGAACTTTTTAACATATTCTAAAATTTATCCGGAAAGCCACACAGACAAAATTTGATACTCCGATCGAAACACCGAATCTCCAAAACAACTCCAGAAAATTCAACTCTTGAATAAATATTAAAAATTCCCAGAAACACCATAAATAATATATAAGAATTACTGTGCAGAAATTAATGCACAACACGACAAAAGGGCCGCGGATCCGCCGCCTGAGCCTACTGTGAGGCCGCGGATCCGTGCCTCCTATAATGAATCAAGGCCTCAAATTTCAACAGTAATTCTTATATTATTTTACTGAGTTTTCTGAATATTTTTAATCTGGAAAAATCCCAGTATTTCAAAATCGTCCAGAGAGCAATTTTGCGGGTAGGGTTTCGGTTCGATCGGGTTTCAGATTCCGTCTGGACTTCGCCTAAGGCTCTAGCTAGGCTCTGATACCACTGTAGGGTTCCTAGGCATCCTCAAGAGGTCTCACAAGGCATCGATCATGCCAAATTAAAATTTTACGGTGCCGAGAAACCCTAAACTACGGATCGTTTGCTAGAAATCTAGGCGAACAAGCTAACTAGTTGACAATTAACTAAGAGATACGGAAATACAACCTTTGTAGATCCAGTGCTCCACCTCCACGGCTCCGTAACGAGGTCCTCTCCGCTGTCCAAATCAAATCCGGGCTCTAGAGTCGGCTTCGTCGGAGAAAAAGGAAGCTAGGTCGTCGATGTCCATGCCGAAGATGATCTACGTCGAGGCATCGCTAGATCAAGCTCATAACTTCACCAAGTCAAGAAACTTGTGAAGTAAACACACTCTACTACTTGGCAAGAGGTAGAGGATGAAGAAATAGGAAGTGGGTAGACTTTAGTTTTGGATTTCTCACTCTTTTCCAACAATCACCATTGATGGAGCTTGGTTCTCTTCACTTGAAGAATGAAGAAGATGAAGAAGAATATTATGATAAGTTAATTAGAAAAAGAAAAGAATAATCAAAACTTATCATGACTAAACCATGGTAAAGTGTAGAGATTGAACTAGGGTTAAATCAAATGGTTAGGTTAAGCATGAGATAAGAATGGTGGACAAAGTCAAAGGTTCATGAATCTTCAACTACAAACAAAGAAAGCCACCATTCTTCTCATTTCTTTTTCCAAAAAGAAAATAAATAAATAAATGAATAAATAGATATGAAAAACAAAACCCTAACCATTTAAATAACCATGGTTTAATCTTTACACAAACCAAAAAGCATGTATCATCAAACATGATACAAGCAAATGCACAAAATCATATCACATATATAATGTGCACATCCGAGTGAGAAAATCCATCTAAAGTGAACCGATACTAGTTAATGCAAAGTAATATATCAAATATATAATTATGCATTAAATAATTAAATCAACACTTGATTCAATGACCCGGTCATGTCGCACACAACCGACTAGTATATAATGTATCGGCTTATCAAATCAACCTTTGATTCGATAACTAGGGTATATCGCATATAACCTAATCGATACATTCATCGCGAGAATGGAATACGGTATCACATACACGCATTATTCTCGGTCCCGCACATATCTCATATGCGCTCCTATTTCGTTTCGCTTGAGCCAGGAAACCTCTGTGTAGGACTCTAAAGACTCGTCAATACGCCGGCAGCGGATGATGATCATATCAAACATCCACAAGCCGCAAGCGGTCTGCTAAACGTAACGGCCACCCGGGTATTGAGTGATCTGAAGATCGACGAGCAAGCCCGCTCACACTCCAGTGAATCCAACCAGTAACACTACCGTACAGTCCGGTCTGATCGTCTGATATGTCGCATATCTCGCCTAGGGGTGGTAAACGTCAGACCCCAATAGCTCAATAAGTCGTGTCGATATGAGGTCTATAACCATTCGAGAAACTATTGGTAACACTTACCAGTAAATCTCAGCAACCCTGGCCAGGGATTTCCTGTTATAGCCAATCGAACACAGCGCAACATCAACCCCCTATACCGGGAGAGACGAATCCCCTCCTATCTCTCATTGCCTCCATGTGACTCGGGACTGTACCCAAAAACCACCGTTTTGCACGCCCTCTTGGACGTGGTAAGATGGAAATCAAAGCACAGTGGGAACCACACAAGACTCTATGACGATCTCGGGTCAACAGACTACTCTGTACCAGTGTCACCAGAGAACTGCCTTCTGACGTGAGGTATAATACCATCTGGGAGTTCTCGGCGAGTCCGTCCAGTGTACCCAGTCTCTACTGAGCACCCGTATATCATCTCTGATGTCAAACACCAATGGATATGGGATCATCCATCGCCCATCTGTATGGGTCGAGAAGGTATACGCTAGTCTACTCTGGTATATCGATGCCCCGTCTCGATACACCCTCGACTAGGGACTTTGAAGGATGTACTTATGGACTACCATGTCCCCACTAGTATGATCCGCATCATAGTCCAGGTAGTCAAGCACACATCCTAAGGGCTTTACCAACATGTAACAGAGAGACAATCAGTATACACGTTAAGGTAAAGTTCAACCAGATAGCATACTATCATGTCGAGCAAGAAAGTCCTCCCTATATATGTCCCAGCATCCACTACAATATACATCCTATGTACAATAATGGCCTCTAGGGCATACATATAACTAACATCATCTTCGGCATCGAAGCCGACGACCAAGCCCGCCCATTTCTCCGATGAAGCCGACGCTAGAGCCCGGGATTCGATTTGGACAGCAAGGAGACTTCATCATGGAGCTATGGAGGTGGAAGACCGGATCTACAAAGGTTGTATTTCCGTTCCCTTAGTTAAGTTCTTAACTAGTTGCCTGTTTCGCCTAAAAATCTAGTTAACGATCCGTATTAGGGTTTCTCGGCACTTGTAAAATTTGAAATTGGCATGGTTGATGCCTTGTGAGACCTCTATAGCGTGCCTAGGAACCTTACAGTGGTATCAGAGCCTAGCTAGAGCCTTAGGCGATGCGTAGACGGAGTTAGAAGTCCGATCGAACCGAAACCCTAATTCAAACTTGCTCTCTGTACATTTTCTAAAATCGTGGATTTTTGAGAATTAAAAATATGCAGAAAACCCAGCAGGAGATTCTAAGAATTACTGAGAAGCCCGTACTCCTGATTCCATCAAAGCGCGGCGGAACCGCGGCATTAGCATGCTAATGCGGCGGTTCCACGGCCCTTTAGTCCCCTCTTGCATTGAATTTTACACAGTAATTCTTAATTTGCAGTGCTGGTTTTCCTAGGAATTTTTATTATGAACTCAAGAGTTGAGTTTTCTGGGTTGTATTGGGGACTCGGTGTTTCGATCGGATTGTCTAATTCTGTCTGTGTGCTTTTCCGGATAATTTTAGAATATGTTAAAAAGTTCGACCGGATAAAAATACCCACTTTTTCCCCTGCCGGGAAATTTCCAATTGTTGGACTTTTCCGTAGTTTAATGATGTTCCAAGTAGTGCAAGTAACACGATGGTCCCTCTAGAAGACAACAAACCTTAACTCGATTATGTGACCGTCTTGAACTGCCCTTTGAACCTTAGGGTTTGGGGCAGTACGGCGTGACACATGTGAGGCGTTGGGTTGACCCTTCTACGGCTGGACCGTTGGTACTGAGGCACGAAGTGAATGTTTTTAAACTTGTTTCATGTGTTGAGCTGTTTCGGGAAAACTTGGGTGTTCGATTGTTCGATCGGAAAGTTTAACATTTTCTATTTATCCGGAATGTGATACAATAATTGGAATTCACAAGTAGTTATGAGATAACTGAATGAATGTTATAAACATAGCAGTTTAGTCTCACTTGATCGGTTGCTACGGAATTTTGATATGATCAAAAAGTCCGTCGCAATCACATAGCGTACGCGGATACTCGCCGGGTAAACTTAATAGACAACCTCACTCCATAGCCCCGACCAAGTGACTATAGGAGAACCCCATCGCCGAAAGCATCCGTTCGGGTGCTCGCGGCAGCGGTGTTCCGCCTTGGTGCACTTCGTCGACGGCATCGGGGGTGCGGCCGTCTACTAAAGTTTGCGACGAGCATTCGATCAACATGTCGGGAATCTTGTTGAATTGCCCGACTTGATATTGAAAAGAGTTTTCGATAATGAGACTAAAATGCGGGGTTCATAATGGTTAGGCATGTGATGTCTAAGGAATTCATTTGATTAGGCATGCGATGTCTATGCAAGTTGCGGATTCCAACTGTTGTAGTTTTACACTTTCTTTTCTGTGACCGTAAGTGTAATATGTGATATCGCCGGTTTCGTTGCTATATGTCAACGACAATTGGGATGGACATATTTACTTACGTTGATGACATGTGATGTTATGAGTTGCTGGATATGTTATATTGGATCGTCGTGTTCGAATAGCCGGGGTTTTTTTATGTGAGATGAGTGTTTTTCATTTTCATTCATGTAAAAAGTTGTATGTAATATTCTTTTATTGGGGCACTTCCAGGTTGCGGAAGATGTCACCCTTTGTATATTATTTACTTTTCCGCACTAGGATAGACCCAAGGAGGGGAGCACAAGTAACCGGGTTCTGGAGTCCAGTGGGAGACCAACTTGAGGAGTCGAGTCCGGGTCTCCTAACTCTAGAATTGGTAGGGTTGCTTGCCGCGCTCGCAGGGGTCTAGGGGTGTGGGTTTGGCTATTTATCGCGACCGTGGAATCCGTGTTTTATACTGGCTCGTATTGAAAACACGGACGTCCTAGTATATCCAATATTTCATTTGATTCTTCTGCTGCGATATCTTTGATGTGATCATGTGATATGTTATGTGATGGATACTTTATATAGTATATATGATATATTATATAGACGTTACTTATGTTTTACACCCGCGCTAGCCCTGCCCCGCTCTGCCGTTAGTTACCTAACCTAACGGTGCACGAAGGGACATCGAGGCGAATGCGGATGGCATAAGTGTACGTCGTATTTATCTGTGATGTTTATGTACTTAAATGATGGGACTTCATTAATGTGATTAATGAAAGAAAAAGAAACCTAAAGATATTGTAGAATCGAATTTCAAAATAAAAAGGGTAGCTACAGTTCTTGCTTTGCACAGAGGTATATGTGATATATCCTGCACCTTATTCGATGAGGAAAGGACCGAGATCCCTTCACTGGGAGTGACTCCTTTAGCAATAACTGGCAGATGCTACACACTCGGTTTGTCTTTTAATTGCTTTTAAGAGTTCTGCTTTGCACAGTGATATATATGATATATCCCGCACCTCATTCGACGAGGAAAGGACCGACGATCCCTTCATCGGGAGTGACTCCTTTAGCAAAACTAGAAAAGCCTAAAAAACACTCCATTTTAAAATCATTTGATTCTACAACGATATCAAGTTCATTACGCAATAGGTTTTCAGAAAAACCTGTCGTAGCTCTCCGTTATTTCAGATAAGTCCTATTTAGTATTCGTGCTACGTTTGTTGACCTCCGTCAAGGCGTAGTGTGCGGTAGCTAACTAGTATTTATCTGTTTATGCATATGATGCAGATTGGATTAGGGTAGTCGTGCGGCCTTGTTGACCTCCGTCAAGGGTCGTGCGGGTGGGTTTAATTCGATCAAGAAATGACGGGTTGAACTTGACTAGTAGCCTATGGTTTGTTGACCTCCGTCAAGGTCATAGGGTGCTAGGGGAAAAATTATCGGGTGCTGATCAATCAGGTGCTGTCACCATGACTGGTACCCTGATAGGTACGTATCATACGCTATCCCGAAAGCACGAGTGCCTAGCTCTGACCTTCGCCTCTCGACGTATCAATATGTACATGACTCCCGTCGGTATCCCCATGATAACCGCTGAGTCATTGGTAATGTCACCGGTAAGTATGGTTCCCCCACTAACTCATCTCCTCACTGAGATTCTTGCCCCGGGTACCTCCGGGCCCCACCATGTACCCGCGCACGGATCCCTCCTTTCCTCGCGTAGGGTATATATATATATATATATCTGAACCGATAAATCTCATGGTGGCTGCTGAAATATCATATCAAGGGAAACCGGGTTTTTCAAATAATGCATAATTTCATGAACTCCCATGGTCCCCAAATCCAGAAAACATCATGAAAAATCCATATCTCAATGCGAAAATCCATGAATAAAGTATATGCAACATAAAACTGTAATGTAAGCGTATAAAGGAAAAGCCGCTAATTAACTACAACCAGTTAATATAAATATCATGCGGTTCCTAAAATCTCCAATTCTTAATAATACATCAATAAGGGTAAATACGTAGCTATAGCCAGATATATGTGAACACATGAAGGTATAGCAGAAAATATAGGTATCTACCTATTAGTAATGATGTGATATACCCTCCAGGTATAAGTGAAGTATGAAATGCAAAGTACACCTGTAGCTATGTCCTTAGGTGTGTATGTACCTATCGCTAATGGTATGATATCCTATAGGTATACAGGTAACTAGCATGTCAAAGCATATGTATAAGCATGTAGGTATACAGGTATGCTATATGTCATATGCAATAAGAAATATGAATCAATGTCACAATGTCCCTAACCAGACAATATCATTTCTATATGTGGGTTGTGCGTGACATGGCAATTATTGACAGTGTGTGTGGCATACAAACATTGCTCGTGCAAAATAAGCCGTCAATAATGGTGCAGTGTCCTAAGGATACTAGTCCAAGCACAACAATAACTAAGCAGTATGGTAAATGCGCAATTCTACACATGACATAGAATATGTGACATAATTAACATCTTTAGCCCAGATGCATAACGCTATGCGAGCGATTCCCCTGTAGATGATAAATCTACTCACCAACACTCCTAGCTAAGTGTAGCCAACCACCTGTTTTCCCTTTGTAGCTGTGTCCGTAGTCCCCGGCTGCGAACTTATAACAGTAAGACAATAAAACAAGTGTATATTAATAATAGACTCAAAACACGCACACACTACATTTAACCGACACAACAACACAAAACATCCTCTTAAGTGTTCGTATTGTGGCTAA
The DNA here is from genome assembly GCA_030015575.1 of Agapanthus africanus. NCBI lineage: Eukaryota > Viridiplantae > Streptophyta > Magnoliopsida > Asparagales > Amaryllidaceae > Agapanthus > Agapanthus africanus. The sequence goes on from JASDDO010000018.1 coordinate 111,500,436, forward strand.
CGTGTGTAGCGACACGACAAAAACAACTTAAGAGCAAAACCACACAAAGTGCACGATCCGTGTCGGATAACGTGTCGCGCGAACACAAAACACTAGAAACTAACTAGGTGATCCCAGATTTTGTATACAGTGAAAACTAAACAAACAAACAAGAACAAAAACACCCAAACCACAGCATAGACCTACCCTCAAAAACCCACACCCCAACTCAACCTAGGGGCCGAGGTCGCCGGAATTGGGCTTCTCGTCGCCGGCCAAGGTCCGAGCAGGTGGGTTCATGCCTGAGGTGGGGTCCTTTGGTCATAGGTACTACAAAATTACATTGTTTGGTTTTCTAGTAACAATTCCGGGTCCCAGCAGATCACACATGTCACATAAAGTCACTAAAAATACGATATTACGCAACAAACTAAACTTTAACAAAGCTAAACTGAAACTAACTAGCTAAGCTACACTAAAAACACTTAAACAACAGCAAAAGAATATTACCAACATAAAAGAACACAAAGATCCTAGCTTTGTGTGATCCAAGATATCCAAGAGGCAAAAGTGAGATAGAAATGTGATTTTTGGTGAACTTTGTGAAGGATTTGATGAATTTTGGTGAAGTCAAAGGGAGTGTTCAGTTTGATGAGAGAGAAGAGGAAGGAACAAATGAGATAGAGAAAAGAAATAGAGGAAATGATGAAGAGAGAGGGAGGTGAGTGTAGGGTGAGAATGAGAGTGAGTGTATCATATGCATTAAATTACAAATAAATGCATTCACACCACACTTGCCACCTCCTCACTTTCAAAACAAAATATCTCTCTTCTTCTCACCCAAACGATCTAAGGTTTAGGTTAGATAAGAATTAAGCAAAGGGATAAAATTAGGGTTAAGTGTCATGATTGCTAATAACAAAAATTAGCACAAACAAACCCTCACTTTTACGTGCACACGTGCGTGCATGCTTATAATAAATTATTAATTAAATGTTATAAAAAGTGAGGAACCCGAATTGGTAAACTTTTTACAGTAAACCCGCATTAAAATAATATTAAAAATTGGGGAAAAAACAAATTGGACCAAAACGTCCCATATAACCCCAAATCTTGCGCACTAGCTTTATTTTAGCTAAACTAGGTGCTGGCAAGTCTATATGATCGTTTGATCACAGTCGGTTTAAAACAAAAAATACCGACAAATTTTACCCAAAAACGGAAACAATCACATAACGATTTCGAAAATGTTACACACCGCCCCTCTATTGAGAGCAAAGACATAACCCGGCATGGATTTGGAGTCATCCTTGTCACTCTGGAAGCTGGAGTCAGCAAAGGTCTCAATCTGGAGGTCTTTTTCACTGTAAACCAAAAACATATCCTTAGTCCTTCTCAGGTACTTCAGAATGTTCTTTACCGCTATCCAGTGTTTCTCCCCAGGGTTTGACTGATACCGGCTTACTACACTCAGTACATAAGCTACATCTGGTCTGGTACATAACATCGCATACATTATAGAGCCTACCGCAGAGGCATACGGTATAATAGACATGCGATCCCTTTCCAAATCAGTCTTGGGAGACATCTCTTTGGAGAGGGTGATCCCGTGATAAGCCGGTAAATTACCGTGCTTAGAATCTTCCATACTGAATCTTTTCAGTATGGTGTCGATGTACCTGGACTATGAAAGTCCTAATATCCTTTTAGACCTATCATGATAGATCCGGATCCCCAGAATGTAAGAGGCATCACCCAGGTCTTTCATGGAGAACCTGTATGATAAGAACCCTTTGACAGATTGTAGCATAGGAATGTCATTTCCTATCAAGAGAATGTCATCCACGTATAAGACGAGGAATACAACAGTTCGTGCTACAATCTTACTATAAATGCATGTTCATCTGGATTTTTGATAAAGCCAAATTCTTTGACTGTCTCATCAAAACAGATGTTCCAACTCCGCGATACCTGCTTCAGTCCAATAATGGACTTAAGCAACTTGCACACTTTCCCGCTGCTCCCACTCTGAATGAAACCTTCTGGCTGGTCCATATAGATACACTCCTCTAAATTACCATTTAGAAAAGCGGTTTTTACGTCCATCTGCCAAATCTCATAATCGTGGAAGGAAGCAATGGCAAGAAGGATTCGAATGGATTTGAGCATAGCCACTGGAGAAAAGGTTTCGTCATAGTCCAAACCAGGTCTTTGATGAAAACCCTTTGCTACAAGTCTAGCCTTATAGGTCTCAACCTGTCCATCTACACCAATCTTCCTTTTGAAGATCCATTTGCAGCCTACGGGTTTTACCCTTTCTGGAGCAACGTCCAAAGTCTATACTTTGTTGGTGTACATGGACTCTATCTCAGTCCGCATTGCATCCAGCCATTTTACCGAGTCAGTGCTCTGAATGGCCTGCTGGAAGCTAGTCGGCTCATCATTATCAATGATGCAATCTTCTCTATCCCCGTCTATGAGAAAACCGTAGTATCTCTCAAGTGTATGAGAAAGACTATTACTCCTGCGAAGCGGCGCAGGAATGTCCTGTCCTTTCGAACCTTCTGGTTCTACTAAGTTTTCAGTAATAGCTCATGGTTCTGGAATTTCTTCTAGTTCTATTGCGCTCCCACTTATCTGATTTTCAAAAAATTTAGTTTCCAAGAAGCAGGCATGACGAGAAACAAATACCTTTTGTTCCTCTGCGTAATAGAAGAAATATCCCTTAGAGTTCTTTGGATATCCCACAAAGTTGCACTGTACTGAGCGTGCCTCGAATTTGTCCGTATGCTGCTTTTTAACAAAAGCTGGACATCCCCATGTCTTAATGTGTTTAAGATAGGGCTTCTTCCCACTCCATATCTGATATGGTGTGGTAGGCACTGACTTAGTTGGAATCCGGTTCAAAAGAAATGCAGCTGATTCTAGTGCATATCCCCAGAAAGACCGCGGTAACTTAGCGTTACTCATCATGGAACGTACCATATCCAATAGGGTTTGGTTCCGTCTCTCCGATACACCGTTATGTTGTGGAGTGTATGGAGGAGTAAGCTGAGAGAGAATTCCATTCTCTTTTAGGTAATCCAGCAACTCGGCACTTAGGTATTCACCACCTCGATCAGATCTTAGTGTCTTGATACTTTTGCCGGTTTGTTTTTCTACTTCATTCTTATATTCCTGGAATTTTTCAAAGGCCTCGGATTTATGCTTCATTAAGAAGACATGTCCGTACCTTGAGAAATCATCTGTAAAAGTAATGAAGTAAGAATAACCACTTCGCGCATGTGTAGACATTGGACCACATACATCGCTGTATACGAGTCCCAAGTGCTCGCTCGCTCTTACTCCATGTCCAGTGAACGGAGTCTTTGTCATCTCTCCTTTGAGACATGATTGACAAGTTGCATATGATTGATATTCGAACGGATCCAAATATCCTTCTTTATGTAACTTAGTTAACCTTGTCTCATTGATGTGACCCAGTCTACCATGCCATAAGAAAGCATGATTTATTTCTGGAAACTTTCTTTTGTGTGTATTCTGGATATTAAAAATCTGTGGTTGGTTTAATACGTATATCCCGTTGTTTAATGTACCCGACCCAATCAAAACATGATTAAGGTGAATGTTTACAACATTGCTTACAAATGCAAAATCATAACCTTCTTTAGACATTAAAGATACATATATGATATTACAAGTTGAACTGGGTACAAAATAACAGTTGCGCAAAACCAAAACATGTCCATCTGTCAACCCTAAGTGATAGCCCCCCATGGACTGAGCATCCATGCTTGCTCCGTTTGCAACTCAGAGGGTCATATCACCTGCCTTCAAAACTCTATGCCTTCTCAGTGCCTGCAAAGAATTACAGATATGAGATCCTGATCCGGTATCCAATACCCAGGAAGTAGAGTTGATTGACAGACAGTTTTCAATAACATACACACCTGAAGCCGAAGCCACAACTTGCTTCGGGTCCTGGTTCTTGGCCTTCCAAGCCCTGCAATCTTTCTTTCAGTATCCTTTCTTGTGACAATAAAAGCATTCTTCCTTCCCCACAATTTGTCCCGCTACCTTTGCTACCTTTGCCTTTCCTTGGCTTCCACCTTACTAACACCGCCCCTTGGTTTGGTCGGGGCTTTCTTCTTCTTTCCTTTGGCTTTCGCCTTGGACCTAGAAGAGGAAGCTCCTCCAACAAACAAAGCGGGTGTTTCCCTGACTTTCTGCAGGGTGCCCTCTGCACTCCTTAACATGTTGCGGAGTTCCGGAAGTTCAACTTCTTTTCCTTGCATGTTGAAGTTCAGGATAAACTGGGCGTAGGTGGAAGGAAGGGATTGGAGAATCAAGTCAGTGTAGAGCTCGTTCTCTAACGTGGTCCCGAGGTCTGCGAGCTCCTTAATGTAGTCAATCATCTTAAGCACGTGTTCCGCTACAGATGATCCGACGGCCAACCTTGCTGAAAATAACTTTTTTGAGGTTTCGTATCTGGCGATACGGGATTGCTCTCCATATAGATCCTTAGTATGGAGAAATATGGATTCAAGGTCCATATTCTCGTGCCTCCTCTGATGTTCATTGTCCATAGAGGCAAGCACGAGGCACTTGGCCTTCACCCAGTCAATCTCCCAGGTCTTACGGATTTCTTTATCCGCGACACTAGATTCTGGACCTGGGACGGCGGGGGCTTTAGTGGTAAGGAGATACCCCAACTTGTCATAAGTGATTGCCATTTTGACATTCCTGAGCTAATCTTTGTAGTTTGTCCCAGTCAGTATATTTTTATCTAATAGTAACTTAAGGCCGGTCATGATGTTTGGTCGCTGCAATTAGGAGAGAGAGAAGAAACACTTTAACATGATGCTCTTGCAAGTTTAGAGTGGTTTTTAGTTTGTCTAAACAGGATGGCTCCCACTATTTCTCGAATCCTTCCTCAAACCATAAAAGAAGAACTAGTCGGGATTGATCTCACCGTACAATACTTGCTTAACCGTTCAGCTAGGCCAGTGTCGGTACTTCGAGGGAGGTTTTACGACGCTTTCGCGAAGTTCCTTAATTAAATAACCTCTTTTCCCTGTTGGCGTAGCCTCGCTAACACCTTTCTAGACACCTACTTGGTTTATAGCATTGATCGTGAAGTGAGAAAATTTCCCGAGGAGAAGCATATACTCACAGTAGGATCGGGATCCAAATATCATTGTGTGATAAAGTTGAAGGAATCCTACCAAAATCATCACACTCCAAATGGTATGCAAAACTAGAAAGTTTCAGTTTCTTTAGAAACTCCCGATATGGATTTTTGCCCCATGCTCTTATGACCTTGACTTTGGCCAACAAATCATAACTCACATGTCAAGTTCTACCCATCATTTTCCAGGTTAATTTGAACCCACCCATACCTACCCTTCACTTTGGCCAACAAAGCAGTACGACTATCCCAAACCAATGCATCTATCTATGCTACATATGAATATCCAATAGCTACCAATCACTATGCCTTGACTTTAGCCAACAAACATAGCTTGAATACTATTGACTATCCATATGAAATGACGGAGGGCTACGAATGGTTTTGGTGAACCGTGAACGTAGTGAACTTGATATAATTGAAGGAACCTGATAGCTTTTAATAGGAGTGGTTTAAGCTCCGTGTTTTTTAAAAGTTTTCTGATTTGGAAAAAACCGAGTGGTTTTGAAATTGTTCTAACGATTTAACTTTGGTTTATTTTCTTTGCTTTAATATAATGCGTCCCATCAATTAATCCTACCATGGCAGAAAACAACGAATATATGACGTACGCTTATGCCATCCGCATTGGCCACGAGGCCCCGTCATCACCCGTTAGGTTACTTAACTAACCACAGAGTGGGGGCTGGACTAGCGCGGATGCAAAACATAAGCAATGCCTACTAGATATCATATATATATATAGATATATACATTCGTCAGACGCAATGATAGCCATTCCAGATCATAGATGAACACATTGGATATGCTAGGAATCCGTATTTCATTCGAGCCTGCAACGAAATACAGATTACACGGTCACGATGAATAGCCAAACCCCACCCTAGACCCCTACGGGTGCGGCAAACTACCCGCCAAATACCTGAAGTGAAGCAGCCTCCCTCAGCAACGTGAGTAGGCCACTCAGCACTTCAAAGTACCCGGTAGTTTGTGCATCCCTCCTTGGGTATATCCTAGGAGCAAAAACAGTAAAAGAAATAATATACAATGGTGGCTACAACCTCAACCCGGATGTGCGACCAAAAAAAAATATTACATCAATTTACAATTTACAACAAATGAAAGATAAATAAACACTCATCTCACAACCCCGGCTATTCATCCGCGACAATCCAACAAGTTCATATACACATTCCAACATCACAAATCACAGATACGTACAACCCCCACTAATCGACGTATAGCGATTAGTCGGCGTTCAGTACATATATCACATTACAGATATAATCAATTAGCTAAAGTTTATAGAATTTCGATCAACATTCCAATTTGAAACTACCTTTAATGCAACATTGTTCTCAGAAGAATCTGGGCAGAAACAAAGCATCTGAAAAATCACAAAGCATCAAGCTGGAAATTCTGCAGGAAAAACGAGTTGACTCTGAGTCGACTCGGCCGTGGATCCACGGCGAAACGCATGGTTTCGCCGCGCTTCCGCGGCTGTCTGACCGAGTCACGAGCTCATTTTTCTTGGGTGTCTTTAAAAAACCCTGCACATATTTTTCAGGTCTCTGAAAATATTTTTAGACCTGGTTTTGAAAACGGCAGAAAACACTAGATTTTGATGTTTCTGCGATTTTTTTCGGGATCGATGTTCTAAATACTTTGCTAACATGTTAGTTGTTGTTTAGCTAGTCTCTGATACCACTGTATGTCTATGTTACCCACCCCGGTACCTACGGGGAGGCGGAAAGAGTAAAAATCGAATTTTATCATAAGGAAACATAGACATATCATGAAGGATCTTTGCTAAACAAAAACTAACAAACATACAAGAAGATTTATCTACTAGGTAAAGAAGGTTATACCAAAAGCTTGAACTCCTTCTCTTCTTGTGTTGCTTCCTTTTCTTGTGTGCTCCTTTGAGTGGTGTAGACGGCTCCTCCTCTTCGTCTTCTCTTTGCCAAAGAAAGATCCAGCCGAAGGCCTCTACCTTGAGCTCCTACCTCAACCAAGAAGTAACTAGAGTGCTTGGCTTGCTAGACTAAGAACCCTAGAATGAGTAGAGAGGTGTTTTGATGGTTTAGTCTCAAAGCTTGGATTTTCAACTCATGAAACACTTAAGCTTTTGAGAGAGAGGAAGAAGGAGAGCAAACCATGAGAGAGAAAACTTATGAGAGAATGAGAGTGAAGAATGAACCTTGCTCTCATATTAGAGATATATGATAATAATAATAATAATAATAATTAAAAAAATTATGATGGTTAGTTGATTTGACCATTATCATTTCACATTTAATGCTAAGCAATCTTCAAGAAGCATCTTTTACTTAACAAAAGAAAATATCAAGGTCAATGAAAGTCAACAAGTCAAATTGTCAACCCAACCCTAACCATGACACAATTATCCTTAATTAATATTATTAATCATATTTCTCATTCTCATTAGGGTTTTGAAAAAGTCAATGGTCAAAAACCCTAACGAGGTTTGTCCCTCTCCGCCTCTGTCAACTGTATGTACGTACCCGCATTCGTGTTCTGAAGAAATATGAATATAATGAGACAAGACCAATCCCAAAACAAATACCAAGATCTGGCTTAAACCAAAGCCCACTAGTAATAACTGCCTGGACACCAAACGTGCACAAGTGCGCGTATGTGAACGAACCCCGTCGTAGAACCATACGATCTCTACTCTGTTTTGCCCAAAGGTGAACAACCCTCTGTGTAGGACTCTAAAGACTCGACACTACGCTGGCAGTGGGTTTAACCACAGGCCGCAAGCGGTACTAGATGTACGTAACGGTCTCCAGGTAGATGTCGATAAGAAGACCGATGAGGTGGACCGATTCGAACTCTTTCTGAGCCTGAATGTGACAATCTTCGTACAGTCCGGTCTGTTCATCTGAGAGTATCGCATGTCGGGCCTGGGGGCGCGGTAAACGTCAGTCCCTTAATAGTGGTTCAAGTCATGTCGGAGTGTAGCCCAGAATACCCTGAGAAAATGCTGGAAACACTACCAGTAAATCTCGCTTGCCCTGGCCAGGGACTTTGTGTAATGGCTCTCCTAGACACCGCGTGATATCAACTCCCAATACCGGGGGAGACGAATCCTGTCTAACCATCACTGCCTCCAAGTGCTTCGGGACTGCACCCAACTACTATCTGTTTGCACGACTCAATAGAGCCGTGGTACGGTAGTAATCTAAGAACAGTGGGAACACACTCGAGGCGAAGTGACAGTGTCAAGTCAACGGACTAAGCTGTACTCATGTCACGTGGGAACTGATAACTAACGATAGGTATAATACCAACCAATAGTTCCCAGCAAGTCCTGTCCAGTGTACTTGTAACCTAACGAGCACCTGCATACTATCTCCAGTATGACGTACTGATGGCTGTGGGACAGACCATCTCCCCTCCTGAGATGAGAAGCGTATACACTAGTCCAATATGGAGTATCGATGCCCTGTCTCGATAATCCTATGACCAGGGACTTGTATAATGATGTGCTTATAGACTACCCAGCCCCCACTAGTATGACTGCAATCACAACGCTGGTAGTCAAGCAAAAGATCCTAAGGGCTCTATCAATATGTATTAGCAATATGTCAAAAAAAACACATACACATATTAAGATTGATACAAACCAGGTAGCATACTACCATATTGAGCAAGAATGTCAATCCGTGTATATATCCCAAGCTTCCAAAATGTAATATACAAACTAGTACTATACAATAATGGCCTCTAGGGCATATCACGCTAACAATAATGTTAGGCATGAAATTCGGAATATGTGATATTCCGGGTTTATGATGTCTAAGGAATTTATATGGTTAGGCATGGAATCCGAAGTATATGATATTTAGGGTTTATAATGTCTAAGGTGGTTGCGGATTCCAATTATTGTAGTTTTCAATTTCTTTTCTGTGACCGTAAGTGTAATATGTGTATCGCCGGTTTTGTTGCTATACATCAACGACAATTGGGATACACATATTTACTTACGTTGATGACATGTGATGTTATGTGTTGCTGGGATATGTTATATTGGATCGTTGTGTTTGAATAGCCGGGGGTTTTAGCGTGAGATCAGAGTTTTTCATTTTCATTCATGTAAAAACTGTATATAATATTCTTTTGTTAGGACACTTCCGGGTTGAGGATGATGTCACCATTGTTGTATATTATTTACTTTTCCGCAAAAAGGACTGCACCCAACTACTACCTTTTTGCACGACTCAGTAGAGCCGTGGTAGGGTAGTAATCAAAGAACAGTAGGAACACACTCGAGGCGAAGTGACAGTGTCAAGTCAGCGGACTAAGCTGTACTCATATCACCTGGGAACTGATAACTGACGATAGGTATAATACCAACCATCAGTTCCCGACGAGTCCTGTCCAGTATACTCGTAACCTAACGAGCACCCGTATACTATCTCAAGTACGGCGTACTGACGGCTATGGGACAGACCGTCTCCCGTGCTGGGATGAGAAGCGCATACGCTAGTCTACTCCGGAGTATCGATGCCCTATCTCGATACTCCCACGACCAGGGACGTGTATAAGGATGTGCTTGTAGATTACCCAGCCCCCACGAGTGTGATCGCCATCACAACGCCGGTAATCAAGCAAAGATCCTAAAGGCTCTACTAATGCGTATAGGTGATGTAATGAATAAACACACATGTACACATTAAAGCAGAGACAAACCAAGTAGCATACTACTATATCGAGCAAGATTGTCTATACAACTGTGAATATCCCAAGCATCCATCAAGTAATATACATACTAGTACGATACAGTAATGGCCTCTAGGGCATATACACCAACAATCTCCCACTTGCACTAAGGCCATGTACTGGCGTATCGAAGACCTATCATCTCGATCAGCCGCTCGAACTGAGTCTGGGGTAAGGCCTTCGTGAATGGGTCCGCTGTGTTGTCCTTTGTGTCCACTCTCCGCACCTCGATCTCCTGGCGATCAATGATCTCCCTGATCAGGTGATACCGCCTTAAGATGTGCCTGGATTTCTGATGGGACCTTGGTTCCTTCGCTAAAGCTATAGCCCCATTGTTATCACAATACAAAGGTATTGGGTCAACAATGGACGGAACCACCTGAAGTTCACTAATGAACTTCTTCATCCAGATCGCCTCTTTTGCGGCATCGCTTGCAGCAATGTATTCAGCCTCCATCGTCGAGTCTGCGACGGTATCCTGTTTGGAACTCCTCCAATATACCTCCCCTCTATTGAGGGTAAACACAAAACCCGAGACAGACTTGCTGTCATCTTTGTCACTCTGGAAGCTTGAATCGGTAAAGGACTCGACCCTGAGGTCTCCATTACCGTAAACCAGGAACATCTCCTTAGTCCTTCTCAGGTACTTGAGAATGTTCTTCACTGCTGTCCAGTGGTCCTCACCTGGGTCTGACTGATACCGGCTTACCGCGCTCAGCGTGTAAGCTACATCTGGTCTTGTACATAGCATCGCATACATTATAGATCCTACCGCCGAAGCGTAGGGTATAGTGCTCATGCGAACCCTCTCCTCGTCAGTCTTGGGAGACATCTTCTTAGAGAGGGTAATTCCGTGCAATGCGGGTATGTTACCGCGCTTGGAATCCTCCATACTAAATCTCTTTAGTACGGTCTCTATGTACCTGGACTGCGAAAGTCCCAGTAGTCTCTTGGATCTATCTCTATAGATCTTGATCCCCAGAATGTACGAGGCATCACCCAGGTCCTTCATGGAGAACCGTTGTGACAAAAATAGCTTGACCGATTGTAGCATAGGAATATCATTTCCTATCAAGAGAATGTCGTCCACGTACAAGACTAGGAATACGACAGTTCGTCCTACAATCTTCTTATAGACACAAGGTTCATCTTCGTTCTTGATGAAATCAAATTCCTTGATTGCCTCATCAAAACAGATGTTCCAGCTCCGCGATGCCTGCTTTAATCCATAAATGGATTTAAGCAACTTGCACACCTTCCCGCTGCTCCCACTGTCTACGAAACCTTCTGGTTGAATCCATGTAAACGCACTCTTCCAAACAACCGTTTAGGAAAGCGGTTTTAACATCCATCTGCCAGATTTCATAGTCATGGAAGGCAGCAATGGCAAGTAAGATCCGAATGGATTTGAGCATAGCCACCGAAGAAAAAGTTTCGTCATAGTCCAAACCAGGTCTTTGACGAAAACCTTTTGCAACGAGTCTAGCTTTATAGGTTTCCACCTGCCCATCTACACCAAGTTTCCTTTTGTAGATCCATTTGCATCCAATGGGTTTTACCCCAGGTGGAGCAATATCCAAGGTCCACAATTTATTGGCGTACATGGACTCCATTTCGGATTGCATTGCTTCCTGCCACTTATCAGAGTCCCTACTGATAATGGCCTGCCTGAAACTGGTAGGGTCATCTTCTTCCAAGATGCAATCCTCTCGATCCCCGTCTATGAGAAAACCGTAGTATCTCTCGGGCGGATGAGAAATCCTACCAGATCTGCGGAGTGGCTGAGGTTTGTTTGGGGTTATTGAATCTAGCGGTTCCTCCAAATTTTCTGTTAAAGCTTGTGTTTCTGGAATTTCATCTAGTTCTACCGTGCTGCCACTAATGTTTTTAACAAGAAATTCTTTTTCTAAAAATGTGGCATTTCTTGAAACAATTATCTTCTGTTCCTCTGCATGGTAGAATAGATACCCACTTGAATATTTTGGGTATCCCACAAACTTACACAAAACTGCCCGTGCCTCAAGTTTGTCTGGGTTCTGCTTTTTGACATAAGCTGGGCAACCCCAAATCTTAATACGTTTAAGATACAAACTTTTACCACTCCATATTTCATACGGAGTCTTAGGCACGGATTTGGATGGAACTTGATTCAATAGATGTGCTGCAGTTTGAAGTGCATATCCCCAGAATGAAAGAGGTAACTCAGCACTACTCATCATGGAGCGAACCATATCCAATAGTGTACGATTCCTCCGCTCCGAAACACCGTTGTGCTGTGGTGTATAAGGAGGAGTAAGCTGAGAGAGAATACCATTCTCTTTTAAGTAATCTAGGAATTCCGTGCTTAAGTACTCCCCTCCCCTGTCAGACCGGAGTATCTTGATACTTTTGCCAGTCTGGTTCTCTACTTCGTTTCTAAATTCCTTGAATTTCTCAAAAGCTTCAGATTTATGTTTCATCAGATACGCATATCCGAACCTAGAGAGATCGTCAGTGAATGTGATGAAGTACGAGAACCCACCCCTTGCATGTATAGACATCGGACCACATACATCACTGTGTACGAGTCCCAAGAGCTCTGCTACTCTTTCACCATGTCCGGTGAACAGAGATTTGGCCATCTTCCCTTTGAGACAAGACTGACAAGTTTCATAAGATGAAAACTCTAACGCATTCAAAAGTCCATCTTTATGCAACTTACTCAGTCTTTTCTCTCCGATATGACCAAGTCTACAATGCCACAAGTAGGATTCATTCGTATCTGAATTCTTCCTCTTGCGTGTGTTTTGTATATTGAGAACAGTATTCTGATTTAGAACGTAGATACCATTACACAGTGTACCCTCTGCAACCAGTACCTTATGAAGGTAAATGTTCATGATATTCTTGTCAAGAACAAAGTTATATCCATCTTTATCGAGTAAAGAAACTGATATGATGTTGCAAACCATGGAGGGTACATAGTAGCAATCGTTCAAAATCATAGTCTTGCCATTTGGCAATACTAGGTGATATTCACCGACGGCTGCCGCATTAACTTGTGCTCCGTTCGCTACTCTGAGCGACATATCACCCGGTGCAACTTTCATACTTTTTCTCAGTCACTGCAATAAATTACAGATATGAGATCCTGATCCGGTATCAAGTACCCAGGAGGTAGGGCTGACCGTAAAACAGTTCTCAATTACAAGAACACCTGAAGTAGATGCAAAACTATGCTTCTTCTTCAACTGGGTATCCTGGGAATCCATACAATCCCCTTTCCCTTTCTCATACTTATGACTGTAGTCACAAGTTAGAGCTGAACCAACGTTCCCCAGCCCCGAATAAAAATTCGGATCGGTCAAGCGATACATTTTATTATCTTGATTAGGGCGTGAAAAGGCTGCTACCTGGAGAGAGAGAAAAGAAACACTCAGCGTGCGCTCTTGCAAGATTAGATTGGTTTATTAGTTTATCTAACCAGGATGTCTCCCACTGTTTCCTCAAATTCTTCTTAAAACCTTTTTAAAAGAAGAACTAGTTGGGATTTCATTCACGTCACAATACTTGCTTAACCTTTCAGCCAGGCTAGTGTCGGTACTTCGAGGGAGGTTTTCCAACGCTTTCGCGAAGTTCCTTAATTTAAGAACCTCTTTTCCCTGGGGGCGTAGCCCCGCTAACACCTTTCTAGGCACCTACTAGGTTTATAGCATTGATCGTTAAGTGAAAGTAATCTCCCGAGAGTGATCCAACTCATCAGTGGGATCGGGATCCAACTATCATTGTGTGATGACCTAGATGGAATCCACTCTAGTCACTACATTCCAGAAGGTATGCTAAATCTGCAAGTTTCAGTTCTTTTGAAACTCCCGATGTGGTTTTTGCCCCTAGGACCCAAGCGATCTTGACGGAGTCAACAAATCAAAGAGCCCTAGTCAAGTTCAACCCGTCATTATCTGGATTGCATTAAGCCCACCCGCATAACCCTTGACGGAGTCAACAAGGTTATACGACTGTCCTAATCAATCCCATATACCGATACAAACAAGCAGCACTTAGCTACCGTACACTACGCCTTGACGGAGTCAACAAACGCAGCACGAATACTAAGTGTTACTTGTAAGAAATGACGGAGGGCTACGGCTGGGTTTTTGGCGAAAAACCCGTTAATGTAATGAACTTGATGTCGTTGAAGGAACCTGGTAATCCTTTTTGAAAACATAGTGGCGAAAACTTTTGCTAAAGAGGTCACTCCTTGTGAATGGATCTCGGCTCTTTCCTCGTCGAGTGAGGTGCTGGGCATTCGTAAGATGAATACCTCGATGCAAAGCAAGAATAATCGACTATGGTGAAGTTATTACCCTGACGCAAACTTTTTGTCCAAGGGGTCACTCCCGATGAGGGGATCTCGGCCCTTGCCTCGTCGATTGAGGTGCTGGGCATTCATAACCGAATACCTCGATGCAAAACAAAAAGATGAACGTCCTTGTAATAACAGCTTTTTGAAAAACTTGTTCCAACAACGTCTTTTAGGTTTATTTTCTTGCATTAGTTATTTTAATGCGTCCCATCATTTAAATCCTACTATTGCAGAAAACAACCAAAATATGACGTACGCTTATGCCATTCGCATTCGCCACGGGGCCCCGTCATCACCCGTTAGGTTACTTAACTAACGACAGAGCGGGGCTGGGCTAGCGCGGCTGTAAAACATAAGCAACGTCTAAATAGTTATTATATATAGATATACAGCAAAGATAGCCAATCCAGATCACAGATGAACACTTTGGATATACTAGGAACCCGCGATTCGTTCGAGCCTGCAACGAAAAGCGGATTACACGGTCACGATGAATAGCCAATACCCTACCCAAGACCCCTACGGGTGCGGCAAACTACCCGCCAGTACCCGAAGCGAAGCAACCTCCCTCAACGCCGTGAGTAGGCCACTCGGCACTTCGAGATACCTGGTAGTTTGTGCACCCCCTCTATGGGTCTATCCTAGGAGCAAAAACAGTAAAAAGAATTATACAATGACGGCTACAACCCCGACCCGGTTGTGCGGCCATACAAATAATATTACATCAATTTACAAATTTATTACATGAATGAAAGAAAAAGAAACACTCATCTCACATCCACCCCGGCTATTCATCCGCGACAATCCAACGAGTTCATATACACAAACCATCAACAACACAGATCACAGATATGTATAACCCCCACTAATCGACGTATAGCAATTAGTAGACGTTCAATACACATATAACATTACAGATATAACCATTAGCCAAAGTCTACAGAACATCGACCAAAAATACGGATTTTTGAGCCCCAAAAACAAATTTTGCTTTCTGGAAAATCTGGGCAGAAATATCATATTGTAAAAAATCCCAAAATACCCATCTAAGAAAACTGCAAGAAGCAGATCCCCAAACAGAGCCAAACTGGCCGCGGTTCCGCGGCATAAGCAAGCTTATGCCGTGGAAACGCGGCGCTTTGGTCGAGTTGGGGGGTCAAATTTTTGCAGTTTTCTAACAAAAGCCTGAGCCGATTTTTAGTGCATGATTTTTTAATTTTGGAACAGTTCTAAAATTCGGCAGAAACTGAATTTTCCGGGGTAATTTTGCGGGTTTTTGTCCGGTCGATATTCTTAATACTTTGCTAACATGCTAGGGTGTGTTTAGTTAGGCTCTGATACCACTGTTACGTCCACGTTACCACTCCCGGTACTTTCGGGGTTGCGGAAATGGTAAAACAAAATTTTTTCTAAACTTGGTAACATGGACCGTAAAAGCCGGATCTTTGCTAAACGATACACTAGCATCCTAACTAGAGATCTATCAACTCGGTTAGGGGTTATACCTCAACTTGAACTCCTTCTCTTCTTGTTGTTCTTCTCCTTGCTTGCCCCGAGGCTTGATCCGGACTTTGGTCACCTCCGCGGCCTCCTTGAGTCGTAGACGATCCACCCGAGAGATGTGCACCGAGCTCCACCTCGAGCCGAGGTAACTTGGGCAAAGAGATTGCTAATCTAAAAGCCCTAGGTTGTGTATAAGTGATGAAGGGATGGTTTTGTCTTTGTGGGATCTTTATCCCTCAACACATGAGATCAAAAGATAAAATCAAGAGGAGGAAGAAGAAGGAGGAGCAACAACCATGGTTCATTTCGTTTCTTCTCACTTGAAAAAACAAGAGAGAGAATGAGAAAGAAATTATGATACAAAGAAAAGTAACCATGGTTGCAATAATGTAAAAACAACATCATTACTAATCCCATCAAAATAAAGTTTGATGGCTACATTGAAATGACCATTATCATAATCCAAATGGAAAAAGAAAAAGAAAAGAAAAGAAGTGTGTAGATCCCTCTTGAAAGTCAATGGTCAACTCGGTCAGCCGGTCAACATAGTCAAGAGAGGTCAACGGGGTCAAATGGTCAATGCAATTAGCCATCATAAAATTATCACTAATAGGATTAGTAAATGATGTCCGCGGCTCATAATGGTTTTGACCAAACGAACTGTCAAAACCCTAATGAGACCGCCTCAAAATGGTTTTGACCGAATCAACTGTCAAAACCCTAATGAACCTGCCACATAACGGTTTTGGCCGAACCAACTGCCAAAAACCCTAATGAGGCACCTCCTCCTTCATCGCTCCGGAAAACTGTGCATACACACCTGCATCCGTATTCCGTAGAATGCGGATGCACAGAAGACAAAACAAAACCATCCGTGCAATACTAGGATCCAGCTTAAACCAAAGCCCACTAGTATTGCCTGCCCGAACACCACACGCATACAAGTATACGTAAGTGATCGCAGCCCTGCCGTAAAACCATACGGCCTGTACACGTTTCGCTCAGTGCAGGGAAACTCTCTGTGTGAGACTTTAAAGACTCGACACTACGCTGGCAGTGGGTTTAACCACAGACCGCAAGCGGCACTAGCTGTACGTAACGGTCCCCAGGTAGATGTCGATAAGAAGGCCGATGAGGTGAACCCATCCGAACTCCTACTGAGCCTGTATGTGACAATCTCCGTACAGTCCGGTCTGTTCGTCTGATACATCGCATGGCGGGCCTAGGGGGGCGGTAAACGTCAGTCCCCTAATAGCGGTACAAGTCGTGTCGGAGTGAAGCCCAGAACACCCTGAGATAACACTGGAAACCTACCAGTATATCTCGCTTGCCCTGGCCAGGGACTACTCATGTAATGGCTCTCCTAGACACAGCGCGATGTCAACCCCCAATACCGGGAGAGACGAATCCTGTCTAACCGTCACTGCCTCCAAGTGCTTCGGGACTGCACCCAACTACTACCTTTTTGCACGACTCAGTAGAGCTGTGGTAGGGTAGTAATCAAAGAACAGTGGGAATACACTCGAGGCGAAGTGACAGTGTCAAGTCAGCGGACTAAGCTGTACTCATGTCACCTAGGAACTGATAACTGACGATAGTTGTAATACCAACCATCAGTTCCCGACGAGTCCTGTCCAGTATACTCGTAACCTAACGAGCACCCGTATACTATCTTAAGTACGGCGTACTGACGGCTGTGGGACAGACCGTCTCCCGTGCTGGGATGAGAAGCGCATACGCTTGTCTACTCCGGAGTATCGATGCCCTATCTCGATACTCTCACGACCAGGGACGTGTATAAGGATGTGCTTGTAGATTACCCAGCCCCCACGAGTGTGATCGCCATCACAACGCCGGTAATTAAGCAAAGATCCTAAGGGCTCTACTAATGCATATAGGTGATGTAATGAATAAACACACATGTACACATTAAAGCAGAGACAAACCAAGTAGCATACTACTATATCGAGCAAGATTGTCTATACAACTATGAATATCCCAAGCATCCATTAAGTAATATACATACTAGTATGATACAGTAATGGCCTCTAGGGCATATACACCAACAGTAGCTAATTAGTGCTTATCTGCAACCATATGATACGATTGGATTAGGGTAGTCGTACGACTTTTTTGACTATGTTAAGGGTCATACGGGTGGGTTTAATTCAATCAAGAAATGACGGGTTGAACTTGGCTAGCTCTTATGATTTGTTGATTATGTTAAGGTCATAAGTTGCTTAGGGAAAAATATTATTTGGAATTTCATGTGTTGAAATTTGCAATGAGATTGCATACCTTCTATGAGATAGTTGCATCCCGATACCCACTGTGAGTAAGTGTTACTCCTGGAAGAGTTTTGCACTTTATAATTAGCTAACCCATTAGGTGTCTAGAAAGGGGTCAATGGGGTTATGTCTCTGGGAAAACGAGGTTTACTTTAATTAGGTCCGTGCGAAAGCACGGGGAACCTCCCTCAAAGTACCGACACTGGCCTGGCTGACCGGTTAGTGAACTTGTAGGGTGTAACTAATCCCGGCTAGTCTTACCCTTTAGGGTTTGAAGGAAGATTTGATAAAAACAGTGGGGGCTATCCCGATTAGATAAAATAATAACCAATCTAATCTTGCAAGAGCGCACACGAGTGTTTTCTTCTCTCTCTCCAGGTAGCGACCATGTCACGCCTTAATCAAGATAATAATATTGATGTATTGATCGAACCCGCTTGTTATACTGAGCAGGGGAACGTTGGTTCCGCTCTATCTTATAATTGTTATAAGTCCGAGCAGGAAATAGGGAAATATCCAGATTTCAACGCAACCCAAACAAAAAATGAGCATGTTGATGCATCTTCTTCGGGTGTATTTATCACTAAGAACTGTTTCTTAGTACACTTTATGTCCTGGGTATTAGATACCGGATCAGAAACTCACATATGTAATATGTTACATGGGCTAAAGAAAGGTAGACAACTGAGAAAGGGTGATCATTCTCTAAGAGTAGGGAATGGTGCAAATGTTGCAGCCAAAGCAGTTGGCGAATATCACCCTGTATTACCAATTGGTTATACATTGATTCTGAACGATTGTTATTATATACCGAACCTGATATGTAATATTATATCAGTTTCTTTGTTAAGTAAGAAGGATATAATTTTGTATTGCAGGATAATGTTATGAACATTTTCCAGAATCAAAAGTTGATTGTATCAGGCACATTATGTAATGGCATATACGTTCTAAATCAAACTACAGTTCTTAACGTACAGAACACACACAAGAGGAAAAGTTCAGAAATGAACGAATCCTTCTTGTAGCATTGTAGACTAGGTCATATCAATGGGACACGACTTGCTAAGTTATATAAGGATGGATATTTGAATCCGTTTGAATTTACATCTTATGATACTTTCCAGTCATGTCTAAAAGGTAAGATGACCAAAACTCTGTTTACTAAACACGGAGAAAGAGTTACTAAACTCTTGGGAGTGATACATAGTGATGTATACAGTCCCATGTCTACCCATGCCAGGAATGGTTCCCCGTACTTCATTACATTCACTGATGATCTCTCAAGATTCGGACATATGTTCCTGTTGAAGCACAAGTTTGAAGCTTTTGAGAAATTCAAAGAATTTAAATACGAAGTAGAGAACCAAACGGGTAGAAGTATTAAAATCCTTCGATCCGATCGGGGAGGAGAATACTTAAGCACGGAGTTCCTGAACTATTTACCAGAGAATAGGATCAGCTTACTCCTCCTTATACACCACAACACAATGGTGTATTGGGGCGGAGGTATCGCAACCTATGAGATATGGTGCGCTCTATGATGAGCACTGCCGAGTTACCTATTTCCTTTTGGAGTTATGCGCTTGAGAAGCCGCATACCTATTGAATAAGGTTCCGACCAAATCAGCGCTTACCACTCCATATGTGATATGGCATGGTAAGAGACCATGTCTTAAACGAGTTAAGATATGGGGTTGTCCGGCCTATGTTGAAAGGAAAAATCCGGAAAAGCTCGAGGCAATATCAGTTCTTTGTAAGTTTGTTGGATATCCCAAACATTCGCGATGGTATATCTTCGACCGCACCGAGGAAAAAATGTGTTTTGTTTCTCAGCATGCTTTATTTTTAGAAAAGGAATTTCTTATGGAGGAAATTAGTGGTCATGAGGTAGAACTGGAAGAAGTTCCAGCTAGAAAAACTAACAGCTGATGATTTGGTAGAACCGGAGGATTCAATAGTTCCCGACGAACCTCATCCTCTCCGCTGATCTAGTAGGGTTCCTCATCCGCCTAAGTGATACTACAGTTTTCTCAATAAAAGTGGGAGAGATGATTGCATCATGGAAGATGATGACCTAACTAGTTTCGAGCAGGCCATCACGAGCGGGGACTCTGTGAAATGGCTGGATGCTATGCGATCTAAGATGGAATCCATATGCACCAACAAAATATGACTTTGGAAGTTGCACCTAAAGGGGTAAAACCCATCGGGAGCAAGTGGATCTTGAGAAGATTATTGGTGTAGATGGAAAAGTTGAGACTTTCAAAGCTGGACTTGTTGCAAAAGGTTGTCATCAATAACCAGGTGTGGATTTTGATGAAGCCTTTTCTCCAGTGGCCATGCTTAAGTTCATCCAGATCCTACTTGCTATTGCTACATACCATGACTATGAAATCTGGCAGATCGACGTCAAGACCGCTTTTCTAAATGGTGATTTAGAAGAGAGTGTGTATATGAAACTGCCAGAGGGCTTCATTGACAGTGGGCGCAGCGGAAATGTGTGCAAGTTGCTTAAATCAAAATGCAGATTAAAGCATGCATTGCAGAGTTGGAACATCTGTTTTGATGTGGCAGTCAAAGAGTTTGACTTTATAAAAAAGGTAGATGAACTTTGTATATATAAGAAGGTTGTAGGGATTAAGGCTGTCTTCCTCGTATTGTACGTGGATGACATACTCTTGATAGGAAATGGTGTTCCTATGCTACACTCGGTTAAGCTCCTCTTATCACAATGTTTCTCCATGAAGGATCTGGGTGATACCTCCTACTTCTAGTGATTAAGATCTATAGAGATAGATCTAAGAGGATGTATCATACTCACTAGGTGTAGTGAGTAGGTGTCAATTAGATCCTGAAGAGAAACACTGGATAGCTGTGAAGAACATTCTTAAGTACTTGAGAATCACTAAAAAAACGTTCTTGGTGTTTGGTAACGGTGAACTCCATGTGCAGTCCTTTACCGATTCGAGCTTCCAGAGTGATAAGGTCGACTGTAAGACAGTCTCAGGTTTTGTCTTTACCCTCAGTGGAGGACGGTATGTTGGAAGAGTTCCAAGCTAGATACCAAAGCAGACTCGACGATAAAGGCTGAATACATCACTACCAATGATGCTACCAAAGTGGCCGTTTGGATAAAGATGTTCATGAGATGAACTTGGTGAGGTTCCTACCATTGTAGTGACAATGGAGTTATGGCTTTGGCCTAGGAACCCCGGTCCCATCAGTGATCCAGACATATTCTTAAGCAGTATCACCTGATCAGGGAGATGGCGGATCTCCGGAAGATCGAGGTCAGGAGAGTTGACAGGAAGAATAACACGGCAGATTCACTCACGAAGGCCTTTCCTTAAGAGACTTTAAAGGTGTTGGGTATGTGATACTACAACAACTGGCCTTAGTGCATGTGGGAGATTGTTAGTTGTATGTATACCCTAGAGGCCATTATTGTACATGATTGTATATTACAGTGGATGCTTGGACAAATATAAGGAGGACTTTCTTGCTCAATAGTATGCTATCAGTTTACTATTTATCTTAACATGTATACTTGTATTGTCTCTCTGTTACATGTTGATAAAGCCCTTAGGATATGGACTTGACTACCAGGACTATGATGGAGATCATACTAGTGGGGCCAGGGTAGTCCATAAGTCCATCCTTTAATTGTTCCTAGTCGAGGGTGTATCGAGACGGGGCATCGATATTCCAGAGTAGACAAGCGTATACGCTTCTTGAACCATTTGATGGGCGATGGATGATCGTATATCCATTGGTGTTTGACATCTAAGATGGTATACGAGTGCTCAGTGGAGACTGGGTACACTGAACAGGACTTGCCGAGAACTCCTAGATGGTATTATACCTATTGTCAGATAGCAGTTCTCTGGTGACACTGGTACAGGTTAGTTTGTAGACCCGAGATCGTCATAGATTCTTGTGTGATTCCCACTGTGCTTTGATTTCCACCTTACCATGTTCAAGGGAGTGTGCAAAATGGTGGTTTTTGGGTACAGTCCTGAGTCACATGGAGGCAATGAGCGATAGGAGGGGTTTCGTCTCTCCCGGTATTGGGGGTTGATGTTGCGTTGTGCTCGATTGGCTATAACAGGAAGTCCCTGTCCAGGGCTGATACTGAGATTTACTGATAAGTGTTATCAGTAGTTTCTCAACCCGTTATGAGCCTCACATCGTATAACACTTAAGAATGCAATTAGTGTTAATTAAGCGATAATGCGGATTTTTAGTAAAAAGTTTACCAAAATAGTTTTCAAATATTTTATAAAAATTAATTAATATTTAATTAATATTTATTGCGGGCTTGCACACACATGTGCATGTTAGCTTAGGTTTAATTAGGGGTTAAGCATGCATATGTAGCCATGGCATTTAACCCCATTCCATTAAGTTATAATAAGTATTTATCTAAATTATTTAATTATTTTTAAATTAAAGGTTTGAATTATTAGTTGACTTGAGAAAGAGAGAGGGTGTCATGCATGATGAGCATGAGGCAAGCATGCCATGCATTAAATGAGGAGAGAGAAGAGGGAAGCATGGCTCATGTTAAACTCACACCCTCATTTTTCCCTCACCCTCACCCATACACTCCTCACTCTCACTCACATTCTCTCATTCTCACAACTTTTTCTTCACCTCATTATCTCCTTCAACTTCCCAAACTGAACACTCTTCTTGTTCTTCACTAAACTAAGCCTAAACCCTCACTAATCTTCACAAAACTCACTAAACCCTTCTTTAAACTTGATCTAGAGCCTATGGAGATTACTTGGAGCAAGGAAAGCTAGGGTTTTGAGTAAGTTTGGAAAGGTAGTGCTCTCTACTGTTAATTAGGTTGTTAATATGTTGTGTTGCTGATTAGTTTCAGTTTATAACACTAAAAGATATAGTTTTGTGCATGTATCGTGTTTTTAGTGTCGTTTTAGGATGTCTGTGATGTTAGTTATATGTATGCCCTAGAGGCCATTACTGTACATAGGATGTATATTGTAGTGGATGTTGGGACATATATAGGGAGGACTTTCTTGCTCGACATGATAGTATGCTATCTGGTTGAACTTTACCTTAACGTGTATACTGATTGTCTCTCTGTTACATGTTGGTAAAGCCCTTAGGATGTGTGCTTGACTACCTGGACTATGATGCGGATCATACTAGTGGGGACATGGTAGTCCATAAGTACATCCTTCAAAGTCCCTAGTCGAGGGTGTATCGAGACGGGGCATCGATATACCAGAGTAGACTAGTGTGTACCTTCTCGACCCATACAGATGGGCGATGGATGATCCCATATCCATTGGTGTTTGACATCAGAGGAGATATACGGGTGCTCAGTAGAGACTGGGTACACTGGACGGACTCGCCGAGAACTCCCAGATGGTATTATACCTCACGTCAGATGGCAGTTCTCTGGTGACACTGGTACAGAGTAGTCTGTTGACCCGAGATCGTCATAGAGTCTTGTGTGGTTCCCACTGTGCTTTGATTTCCATCTTACCACGTCCAAGAGGGCGTGCAAAACGGTGGTTTTTGGGTACAGTCCCGAGTCACATGGAGGCAATGAGCGATAGGAGGGGATTCGTCTCTCCCGGTATAGGGGGTTGATGTTGCGCTGTGTTCGATTGGCTATAACAGGAAATCCCTGGCCAGGGTTGCTGAGATTTACTGGTAAGTGTTACCAGTAGTTTCTCGAACAGTTATAGACCTCATATCGACACGACTTATTGAGCTATTGGGGTCTGACGTTTACCACCCCTAGGCGAGATATGCGACATATCAGACGATCAGACCGGACTGTACGGTAGTGTTACTGGTTGGATTCACTGGAGTGTGAGCGGGCTTGCTCGTCGATCTTCAGATCGCTCAATACCCGGGTGGCCGTTACGTTTAGCAGACCGCTTGCGGCTTGTGGATGTTTGATATGATCATCATCCGCTGCCGGCGTATTGACGAGTCTTTAGAGTCCTACACAGAGGTTTCCTGGCTCAAGCGAAACGAAATAGGAGCGCATATGAGATATGTGCGGGACCGAGAATAATACAAGTATGTGTTACTGTATTCGATTCTCGCGATGTGACATTGATCGGTTATATGCGATATAGCCGGGTTATCGGATCAAGTGTTGATTCGATAAGATGTTACTAATGATACCAGTCGGTTATGTGCGTCATGACTGGATCGTTAAATCAAGTGTTGATTTAATGATTTAATGCATAATTATATATTTGATATATTACTTTGCATCAACTAGTATCGGTTCACTTTAAAATGGATTTTCTCACTCGGGTGTGCGCATTGCATATACGATATGATTTTGTGCACTTGATTGTATCATGTTTGATGATACATGTTTACTTGTGTTTTGTGTAAAGTTTAAACCCTGGTTATGTAATGGTTAGGGTTTACATTTTCTTATTCATTTATTTGTTCATTTATTCTTTTTGGAAAAATGAATAGCATAAAGGAAAATGGTGGCTTGTTTTGGATTCTAGTTGAAGCTTCATGAAGCTTTGACCTAAGTAACCATTTTGTCTCATGCTTAACCCTAACCACTCCATTAACCCTAGTTTAATCTCTACACTTGACCATGGTTCATGTTATGATAAGTATTGATTTTCTTTTTCAATATTTATTGATCTTATCATATCTTTTCTTCTTCTTCTTCCTTGAACTCAAGAAGAAAAGCTTAGGTCATCAATGGTGATTGATGATAAAGAGTGAGAAATCCAATTCTAAATTGAACCCAACTCCTATTTCTTCATCCTCTACCTCTTGCCAAGTAGTAGAGTGTGTTTACTTCACAAGTTTCTTGACTTGGTGAAGTCGGAGCTTGATTTAGCGATGCCTCGACGTAGATCATCTTCGGCACGTCGTCGATGACCTAGCCCGCTTCTTCTCCGATGAAGCCGACGCAAGAGCACGGATTTCGGATTTGGACAGCGGAGACGACTTCGTTGCGGAGCTATGGAGGTGGAGCACCGGATCTACAAAGATTGTATTTCCGTATCTTGTAGTTAAGTGTTAGCTAGCTAGCTTTTTCGCCTAGAATTCTAGCAAACGATCCGTAGTCGGGTCTCTCGGCACCTAGATTTTTTGAAATTGGCATGTTCGATGCCTTTATATACCTCCAAATAGGATCATAAAGATACCTACAGTGGTATCAGAGCCTAGCTAGAGCCTTAGGCGAAGTCTAGACGCGATTTGAAGTCCGATCGATCGAAAATCCGAACCCAAAATATGCTCTCTGTACTTTTTTGAAAACTGTGGATTTTTCCAGATTAAAAATTGCTAAAAAAATCAGCAGGGAAATCTAAGGGTTACGGTGAATTTTGATGACGTAACTCCATATTCAAGGCGCGGATCCGCGGCACGAGCATGGCTCGTGCGGCGGATCCGCGGCGGTTTTGTCCTGTTGTTCATCAAAATTTGCACCAAAATCAATAATAGTCAATGCTGGTTTTTCTGGGAATTTTTAATATTTAATACAGAGTTGAATTTTCTGGAGTTGTTTTGGGGATTCGGTGTTTCGATCGGGGTATCAAATTTTGTCTATGTGGCTTTCCGGATAAATTTTTATAATATGTTAAAAAGTTCGACCGGATATAAATACCCAATTTTTCCCCTGTCGGGAAATTTCCAAGTGTTGGATTTTTCCGAAGTTTAACGACGTTCTAAGTAGTGCAAGTAACTCGATGGACCCTCTAGAAGACAACAAATCTTAACTCGATTATGTGACCGTCTTGAACTGCCCTTTGAACCTTCGGGTTTGGGGCAGTACGGCGTGCCACATGTGAGGCGTTGGCTTGACCCTTCTACGGCTGGACCGTTGGTACTGAGGCACGAACTGAATGTTGTTAGACTTATTTCATGCGTTGATCTGTATCGGGAAAACTTGGGTGTTCGATTGTTCGATCGAAAAGTTTAACATTTTCTGTTTATCTGGAATGGGATACAATAATTGGAATTCACAATAGTTATGAGATAACTGAATGAATGTTATAAACATAGCACTTTAGTCTCACTTGATCGGTTGCCACGGAATTTTGATGCGATCAAAAGTCCGTCGTAATCACGTAGCGTACGCGGATACTCGCCGGGTAAACTTAATAGACAGCCTCACTCCATAGCCCCGACCAAGTGACTGTAGGAGAACCCCGTCGCCGAAAGCATCCGTTCGGGTGCTCGGGTAGCGGTGTTCCGCCTTGGTGCACTTCGTTGACGGTATCGGGGGTGCGGCCGTCTACTGAAGTTTGCGACGAGCATTCGATCAGGATGTCGGGAATCCTGTTGAATTGCCCGACTTGATATTGAAAAGTGTTTTCGATTTTGAGACTAAAATGCGGGGTTTATAATTGTTAGGCATACGATGTCTAAAGAATTCATTTGGTCAGGCATGCGATGTCTGAGGTGATTGCGGATTCCAACTGTTGTAGTTTTACACTTTCTTTTCTATGACCGTAAGTGTAATATGTGATATCGCCGGTTTCGTTGCTATATGTCAACGACAATTGGGATGCGCATATTTACTTACGTTGATGACATGTGATGTTATGTGTTGCTGGATATGTTATATTGGATCGTCGTGTTCGAATAGCCGGGGGTTTTTATGTGAGATGAGTGTTTTTCATTTTCATTCATGTAAAAACTTGTATGTAATATTCTTTTATTTGGGGCGCTTCCAGGTTGCGGAAGTTGTCACCGTTTGTATATTATTTACTTTTCCGCACTAGGATAGACCCAAGGAGGGGAGCACAAGTAACCGGGTTCTGGAGTCCAGTGGGAGACCAACTCGAGGAGTCGAGTCCGGGTCTCCTAACTCCAGAATTGGTAGGGTTGCTTGCCGCTCTCGTAGGGGTCTAGGGGTGTGGGTTTGGCTATTCATCGCGTCCGTGGAATCCGTGTTTTATACTGGCTCGTATTGAAAACACGGACGTCCTAGTATATCCAATATTTCATATGATTCTTCTGCTGCGATATCTATGATGTGATCATGTGATGTTCTGTGATAGATACAGTATATAGTATATATGATATATTATATAGACGTTGCTTATGTTTTACACCCGCACTAGCCCTGCCCTGCTCTGTCGTTAGTTACCTAACCTAACGGTGCACGAGGGGACATCGAGGCGAATGCGGATGGCATAAGTGTACGTCATATCTATCTGTGATGTTTAGGTACTTAAATGATGGGACTTCATTAATGTGATTAATGAAATAAAAGAAACCTAAGATGTTGTAGAATCGAATTTCAAAATAAAACAGGTAGCTACAGTTCTTGCTTTGCACAGCGGTATATGTGATATATCCTGCACCTTATTCGATGAGGAAAGGACCGAGATCCCTTCACCGGGAGTGACTCCTTTAGCAATAACTGGCAGATGCTACACACTCGGTTTGTCTTTTGATTGCTTTTAAGTGTTTTTGCTTTGCACAGTGATATATGTGATATATCCCGCACCTCATTCGACGAGGAAAGGACCGACGATCCCTTCACCGGGAGTGACTCCTTTAGCAAAACTAGAAAAGCCTCAAAAGCACTCCATTTTAAAATCATTTGATTCTACAACGATATCAAGTTCATTACGCAATAGGTTTTCAGAAAAACCTGTCGTAGCCCTCCGTCATTTCAGATAAGTAGTAGTTAGTATTCGTGCTACGTTTGTTGGCCTGCGTCAAGGCGTAGTGTGCGGTAGCTAACTGGTGCTTATCTGTATAAGCATATGATGTGATTGGATTAGGGTAGTCGTGCGACTTTGTTGGCCTGCATCAAGGGTCGTGCGGGTGGGTTTAATTCAATCAGGAAATGACGGGTTGAACTTGACTAGCGGACTATGGTTTGTTGGCCTGCGTCAAGGTCATAGGACGCTAGGGGCAAAAGATTATCGGGAATTTCAAGTGTTGAAATTTGCAATGAGATTGCATACCTTCTATGAGATAGTTGGATCCCGATACCCACTGCGAGTAAGAGTTACTCCTGGGAGATTTTTATACATTACAATTAGCCGATCAAGTAGGTGTCTAGAAAGGTGTCAACGGGGTTACGCCTCTGGGAAAACGAGGTTTACTGTAATTAGGTTCGTGCGAAAGCACGGGGGACCTCCCTCAAAGTACCGACACTGGCCTGGCTGAAAGATTGGCGAACTTGTAGTGTGTAATTAATCCCGGCTAGTCTTTCCTTTTAGGGTTTGAAGGAAGATTTGATAAAAAGCAGTGGGAGCCATCCTGATTAGATAAAATAATAACCAATCTATTCTTGCAAGAGCGCACGCTGAGTGTTTTCTTCTCTCTCTCTCCTGGTAGCGACCATATCACGCCTTAATCAAGATAATAATACGGATTATTGACCGAACCCGCTTGTTATACTGAGCTGGGGAACGTTGGTCCCGCTCCAACTTATAATTGTTATAAGACAGAGCAGGAAATTGGGGAATACCAGATTTCCCGTGCCGCCCAAACGAAGAGAGTGCATGCTGTTGCATCATCTTCGGGTGTGTTCAATACAAAGAACTGTTTCTCTGTATCCTCTACGTCCTGGGTATGTGATACCAGATCAGGATCCCAGATATGTAATCAGTTACATAGGGCTACAGATAGGTAGAGAACTGAGAACGGGTGATAAGTTTCATGAGGCAGAAAACGGGGCAAGAGTTGCAGCCAAGTCTGTCGGTCACTGTCACCCTGTATTACCGATACATTGATTCTGAACAAATGTTATTAGATACCGAACCTGATATACAAAATCATATCTGTCTCTTTATTAGTAAAGAAACGATAAAATTTTGTATAGATGGATAATGTTTTGAACATTTCCTATATCAAAAGTTGATCGGTTCAGGCACGTTATCTAAAAGCATTGATGTTCTAAATCAAACTACAGTTCTTAGTATACAGAACACACACAAGAGGAAGAGTTCAGAAATGAACGAATCCTTCTTGAGGTATTGTAGACTAGGTCAGATCAATGTGACCCGACTAGCTAGAGTTACATAAAGATGCATATTTAAATCAGTTTGAATTTACATCTTGTGAAACTCGCCAGTCATGTCACAAAGATAAGATGACCACAGCTCCGTTTACTGAAAACAGAGAAAGAGTTAGTGAACTCTTGGGATGATACATGTTGATGTATGTAGGTCCCCTGTCTACACATGCCAAGACCGGTTCTTTTTACTTCATTACATTCTCTGATAATCTCTCAAGATTCAGTCATATGTTCTTGTTGAAACATGAGTCCGAACCTTTTGAGATATTCACAGAATATAAGCTAGAAGTAGAGAACCGATACGGGTATAAGTATTATGTCCTTTGATGAGATCAAGAAGGAGAATACTTGAGCACGGAATTCCTGGACTATTCTAAAGGAGAATGAGATTCTCTCTCAGCATTACTCCTCCGTATACACCATAGCACGATGGTATATCGGGGCGGAGCAGATACACCCTATATGATATGGTGTGCTCTATGATGAGTACTGCTGAGTTACCTATTTCCTTTTGGGAGTTATGCACTTGAGAAGTTGCATACCTATTGAATAGGTTCAAATCAAATCAGTTGCCTACCACTTCATATGTGATATGGAAAGGGAAGAGCCCATGTCTTAAGCTAGTTAAGATTTGGGGTTGACCGGCCTATGTCTAAAAGCAAAATCCGGACAAGCTCGAGGCAAGATCTGTTATGTAGAACTGGAAATGTTCCAGCTATACAAAACTGCAGCTGATGATTTGAAAGAACCAAAGGATTCAATAGTTACCAATGAACCTCAGCCTCTCCGCCGATCTAGTAGGATTCCTCACCCACCTGAGAGATACTTCGGTTTCTCTATGACAGTGGGAGCGAAGATTGCATCATGAGATGATGACCCAACTAGTTTCGAGCAGGCCATCGAGAGTAAGACTCTGTAAGAATGGCTGGATGTTTAGTGATCTGAGATGGAATCCTTATACATCAACAAAGTATGGACTTTGGTTGCTATATCTGAAGGGTTAAATCCCCATCAGGAGCAAGTATATCTTGAGAAGATTACTTGGTGTAGATGGAAAAGTTGAAACTTTCAAAGCTAGACTTGTTAAAGGTTTTCGTCATCGACCAGGTGTGGATAATGATGAAACCTTTTCAAGTAGCTATGCTTAAGTCCATCCAAATCCTACTTACCACGGCTGCATACCATGACTACGATCTCTGGTGGTTGGGTGTCGTGACTGCTTTTCTAAATGATGATTTGGAAGAGAGCGTCTATAAGTACACAGCCAGAGGGCTTCGTAGACAGTGGGAGCAGCGGAAACGTGTGCAAGATGCTTTATTTGATAAAGCAGGCATCGCGGAGTTGGAACATCTGTTTTGATGAACAAGTCAAAGAAGTTGACATCATCAAAATGGTAGATGAACCTTGTATAAACAAAAAGGTAGTAGGGAGTATGGTAATGATCCTCATAGAGTACGTGGATGACATACTCTTGATAAGAAAGGAGTTTCTTATCCTACGCTCGATCAATCTCCGTTTATCACAAAGATTCTCCGTGTAGGATCAAAGTGATACCTCCTAAATCCTGGGTTTTTGGATCTATGAGATAGATCTAAATGGATGTTAGGATTCTCACTAGTTGTAGTGAGACGGTATCAATCGATCCTGGGGAGAATCGCTGGAAGGGTTCCAGGGTGATAAAGACGACCGAGTGTCAGTCACAGGCATTGTCTTAATCCTCAGTAAAGGGACGGTATGTTGGAAGAGTTCCAAGCTAGATACTGTGACATACTAGACGATAAAGGCTGGATACATCGCTACTTAAGATGCTACCAAAGAGGCAGTCTGGGTGTATATTGGTTCATAAGATGAACTATGTTCCTCCCATTGTGTGACAATGGAGTTATGGATTATGCCAAGGAACGTCCGTCCCATCAGTGATCCAGACATATTCTAAGGCAGTATCACTTGATCATGGAGATGGTTGATCTCCAGGGAGATCGAGGTTAGGAGAGTAGACTCAGAGGACAACACAGCGGATCCACTCACAAAGGCATGTTCCCAGAGAGAGACTTTTATGGGATGGTTGAGTATGAGATACTGCAACCACTGCTATCAGATGGCCCTAGTGCAAGTGGGAGATTGTTAGTTATATGTATGCCCTAGAGGCCATTACTGTACATAGGATGTATATTGTAGTGGATGCTGGGACATATATAGGGAGGACTTTCTTGCTCGACATGATAGTATGCTATCTGGTTGAACTTTACCTTAACGTGTATACTGATTGTCTCTCTGTTACATGTTGGTAAAGCCCTTAGGATGTGTGCTTGACTACCTGGACTATGATGCGGATCATACTAGTGGGGACATGGTAGTCCATAAGTACATCCTTCAAAGTCCCTAGTCGAGGGTGTATCGAGACGGGGCATCGATATACCAGAGTAGACTAGCGTGTACCTTCTCGACCCATACAGATGGGCGATTGATGATCCCATATCCATTGGTGTTTGACATCAGAGGAGATATACGGGTGCTCAGTAGAGACTGGGTACACTGGACGGACTCGCCGAGAACTCCCAGATGGTATTATACCTCACGTCAGATGGCAGTTCTCTGGTGACACTGGTACAGAGTAGTCTGTTGACCCGAGATCGTCATAGAGTCTTGTGTGGTTCCCACTGTGCTTTGATTTCCATCTTACCACGTCCAAGAGGGCGTGCAAAACGGTGGTTTTTGGGTACAGTCCCGAGTCACATGGAGGCAATGAGCGATAGGAGGGGATTCGTCTCTCCCGGTATAGGGGGTTGATGTTGCGATGTGTTCGATTGGCTATAACAGGAAATCCCTGGCCAGGGTTGCTGAGATTTACTGGTAAGTGTTACCAGTAGTTTCTCGAACAGTTATAGACCTCATATCGACACGACTTATTGAGCTATTGGGGTCTGACGTTTACCACCCCTAGGCGAGATATGCGACATATCAGACGATCAGACCGGACTGTACGGTAGTGTTACTGGTTGGATTCACTGGAGTGTGAGCGGGCTTGCTCATCGATCTTCAGATCACTCAATACCCGGGTGGCCGTTACGTTTAGCAGACCGCTTGCGGCTTGTGGATGTTTGATATGATCATCATCCGCTGCCGGCGTATTGACGAGTCTTTAGAGTCCTACACAGAGGTTTCCTGGCTCAAGCGAAACGAAATAGGAGCGCATATGAGATATGTGCGGGACCGAGAATTATACAAGTATGTGATACTGTATTCGATTCTCGCGATGTGACATTGATCGGTTATATGCGATATAGCCGGGTTATTGGATCAAGTGTTGATTCGATAAGATGTTACTAATGATACCAGTCGGTTATGTGCGTCATGACCGGATCGTTAAATCAAGTGTTGATTTAATGATTTAATGCATAATTATATATTTGATATATTACTTTGCATCAACTAGTATCGGTTCACTTTAAAATGGATTTTCTCACTCGGGTGTGCGCATTGCATATGCGATATGATTTTGTGCACTTGATTGTATCATGTTTGATGATACATGTTTACTTGTGTTTTGTGTAAAGTTTAAACCATGGTTATGTAATGGTTAGGGTTTACATTTTCTTATTCATTTATTTGTTCATTTATTCTTTTTGGAAAAATGAATAGCATAAAGGAAAATGGTGGCTTGTTTTGGATTCTAGTTGAAGCTTCATGAAGCTTTGACCTAAGTAACCATTTTGTCTCATGCTTAACCCTAACCACTCCATTAACCCTAGTTTAATCTCTACACTTGACCATGGTTCATGTTATGATAAGTATTGATTTTCTTTTTCAATATTTATTGATCTTATCATATCTTTTCTTCTTCTTCTTCCTTGAACTCAAGAAGAAAAGCTTAGGTCATCAATGGTGATTGATGATAAAGAGTGAGAAATCCAATTCTAAATTGAACCCAACTCCTATTTCTTCATCCTCTACCTCTTGCCAAGTAGTAGAGTGTGTTTACTTCACAAGTTTCTTGACTTGGTGAAGTCGGAGCTTGATTTAGCGATGCCTCGACGTAGATCATCTTCGGCACGTCGTCGATGACCTAGCCCGCTTCTTCTCCGATGAAGCCGACGCAAGAGCCCGGATTTCGGATTTGGACAGCGGAGACGACTTCGTTGCGGAGCTATGGAGGTGGAGCACCGGATCTACAAAGGTTGTATTTCCGTATCTTGTAGTTAAGTGTTAACTAGTTAGCTTTTTCGCCTAGAATTCTAGCAAACGATCCGTAGTCGGGTCTCTCGGCACCTAGATTTTTTGAAATTGGCATGTTCGATGCCTTTAGAGACCTCATTAGGGTGCCTAGGAACCCTACATGTGATCTGCTGTGACTACGAGTGTTTAATGTGAAATCTAGCAGTGTAGTAGTGCAGTGTTAGTTTCCCTGAGTGTTCACCTGAAGCACGAACCACACCTGACCGGTTTTGGCCGACGACATTCAAGGATTTTCCGGCGAGCTCGGCCGTACAGGGGACTGGGATGTTGTGTTTGTGTAGGTAGCTGTCTGCAGTTGTTTTAGGGAGTTTGGTACTGCTAGATTTTTAGGTTGTGACAGTATATAAAATCTGGGATCGATTAGCTAGTTTTTAGTGTTTCGACGACACGCGTTACGATTGATCCGACGTAGTTTTAGTGTTTCGGGTAGCTTGCTGTCATGAGTCTATTTTGGTGATGTGGCTACACACGTTAGCCACTAAGCGAACACTTGAGAGGTTGTTGGAGTCGGTGCGTCGATTTAAACATAATTGTACGTATTATGGGTCGATTTCTAAGTGCACTTGCTATGTTTGTGTGATTTTAGGGGCAAGTGCGGGGACTTCGGACGCTGAGAAGAAAGAGAAGTAGGTGGTCGGATTTACTTAGCCTGAGATCACCGGTGAGTAGATTTAACATCTGCGGGGAAATCGCCCGTATGGCGTTATGCGTCAGGGCTAGATGTGATATTATAGCCGCATGATTATATTCATATATCTTCATTGTGCATGAGCATCGTTGCATACAATTATTTGTTGTGCCTTGACTTACTACCTAGTGGACACTGCACCATTACTGACGGTTCATGTTGCACGAGCACTAAATTGTATACTACACCCACACCATCGGTAATTGCCATGACATGCACAAGCTATACACATATGCAGTATTGTATCGTTATTGATGTTGACACAATGATTCTTATTCTATTGCGTATATGAAATACATCATGCATACATAGCTACATGTACACCTTTATATGATGTTGTCTTTGATTTTAGAGAAAATGGGAACCGCATGATATATTTACAAACTGGATTCATTTAAAAGAGCGGTTTTCCCTTGATATGCTCATATTACGGTCTTATGTTGCATATATCATATTTTATGGATTTACGCATTGAGATACGGATATCATGTGATTTATGGATTTGAGAACCGTGGTATTATTTTAAGAAAGTATGCATTGTTTTGAAAACCCGGTTTCTCTTGATATGATATTTCACTGCATCCACCATGAGTTTTCTCGGTTATAAGACTTGTGATAGAAACCCGATTCGAGGAGCTAGATGATCCGTTTG
Organism: Agapanthus africanus; assembly: GCA_030015575.1. NCBI lineage: Eukaryota > Viridiplantae > Streptophyta > Magnoliopsida > Asparagales > Amaryllidaceae > Agapanthus > Agapanthus africanus. The sequence continues at coordinate 111,535,063 of JASDDO010000018.1, forward strand.
TGGGTTCATGGTGGACCCGGTATGGTACCCCGGGGCAAGAAAGGGATGTTGTGCAGTAGACGATGAGCCTGGCAGAGGGAGTACTACCTACCGGTGATTGGTTGGACCTGGCGGTTATCTGTAGGATACCGACCGGAGTCGAGAGATGGATATGGGCCGATCTGAACTGAGGGAGCCAGTGGGCCGATCCGGACTGACGGGGCCCGATATATGTGGATTTACATGTCGATGTTGGACACGAGATTTCATGTTGTTTTCGAGTGCCGATGTTGGGCACTTAGGTTCCATGAGATATACAGGATATGGGGGCCGATCAGAGTGACGGTGCCTGAGGTATTAGGATTTGGGGTGTTGTTGATGGACACCGGTTTTTTCCATGATGATGATTCATTGATGATGACATGTTTTATCCTATACTCAGCATTCATTTGATATGCATTGCTCCATGTATTTATAGTACCTGGTAGAGTACCTTTCATGATTGTTGCATATCCATATTAGCATATTGATACTATCAGATTGCATGTGATAGAGTACCGCAGTACGGGCATATCTGAGATTATCTGTACGATATTACTAACTACTCACGAGTTGGCAACTCACTTCCGTTGTGCCACAGTGTTTTGCATGTTTCACCCTCAGAGTAGTCGCAGCAGGGCTTCTTATTGTATCTTTTTGTAGCGGATACCGTTATGGTTGGCTGTGAGCCGTTTCGCTATAGGTGGATTTTGCGGTTATCCATTTATATTCATTGTATATCTCTCATTGTACCTAGTACTCTCCATCCACCATTTCATGTATTGACTTAGAGACGAGTTGTGAGGACGATATTGTATATTTTGTGACTCTGGGTTTTGAGCTCGTGTGAGCCGACTTTTATTATCCAGTTTTATCTCTTTATGTTGTTTTTCACTTATACTGTCTATTTCTTCGCTACGGCGCCGTATATAAGCTTGTGGTGGTTGTTTCCGCCTTTGGGCGTGATTTTCTCCCGTTTGGGGATGCTTTATTTATATCATATGTTGCTTTACTTATATTTTATGCGTGTACCCGTTTCGGGGCAAGTTTTTACAAAGGAGGTGCTGCCGAAATTTTGAAGAAAATAAACTTAAGTTTAAAGATTTTACTTGAGATTCCCAAATGTTTTTAACAAGTTTTTATCACTTACTACTTTTGATGGTTTAGATTTCTGGGTTTTCGGCTTACTTAAATTGCATTACGCCTGTTGACGTCACGTGGTTTAAGTGCCGGTCATGTGCCAAACTTTGGGTGGTGACACATCGGCATGACTTATCAAGTTATTGGGGTATGACGTTTACCACCCCCATACTAGATATGCGACCTATCAGACGAAGAGACCAGACTGTACGATAGTGTTAATATTAGATTCACGGGAGTATGAACAAGCTTTCTTGCTGATCTTCTGATCGCTCAATACCCGGGTAGCCGTTACGTCCAGCTAGTACCGCTGACGGCTTGTGGGTGACTGATATGATCATCACCTACTGCCGGCGTATTGACGAGTCTTTAGAGTCCTACACAGAGAGGTTTCTTGGCTGAAGCGAAACGAAGCAGGGCACATATGTGATATGTGCGGGACTGAGATTAATAAGTGTATGTGATACCATATTCTAATCTCGCGATATGTGATATCGGTCTGTTATATGTGATATATCTGGGTTATTGAATCAAGTGTTGATTCGATAAGTTGATACTAAATGATATTAGTTGGTTGTATGCGATACAACCGGATTATTAAATCAAGTGTTGATTTAATAATTTAATGTATAATTATATATTTGATATATTAACATACATTAAATAATATTAGCTCACTTAAGAATTAATTTTCTCATTATACATTTAATATATATGTGATATATGTTAATGTATTTATTTTGTGTCATGTTAGATGATACATTGGACTTGGGTGTATGAGACTCATACCATACTTAAGATAATGTGTGGATTTAATTATTTAGGGAAAATCAAAATTAGGTGGAAATTAGTCATGGCTTGAGATGCTTATGGAAGCATATAGAACCATTGACTTATTCCACTAATTTTGTTTTACTCTAGATATTTATTAACCTAACCATTATCTTTAGCCTTGGTTAAGTCTCTACGTGAGTTATATATGATATTCTGTCATCCATGATTGCCATTCTATTCTTGATTCATTCACCACTTCATCATCTCAACTAAGCTTTCTAGGTTTTCTTGAGGTGAAGAAAAATAATGAGAAAAATTATTCTAAAGTGAGCAAAATTCCTACTTTATCAACCTACACTAGACTAGACATTTAGTATAGGTTGTTTGCTTCACTAATTCTCAATTAGTGAAGTGGTAGCTTGAGTTGGAGATTTCTCGACGTAGATCATCTTCGACCTCGAAGATCTTTAAGAAAGCTTGTTCCTTTCGCCTGGTGGAGCCCAACGAGAGTCCGGGAGACCACTACTTGGAGCGAAGGGACTACTACATGGAGCTTTTAAAGTGAAAGACCGGTCTATAAAGGTTGTATTCCTTGTTCAGTTAGAGTAAACTTGTTTACTTGCATAGTTAAATGCTAATTCTCTAGTTAGATCCTCGGTAATGGGTTTCTTAGCACACTAGAAATTTTGAAATTGCATGCTCGATGCCTTATAAAACCTAGTGAGAGTGCTAAGGAACCCATCATGACTGTCAGTCTTCATCTGTCGAAGATGATCCACCTGAGAGATATAGCTCATGGCTCTAGCTCCACACTATAAATCTAGTGAAGCAACTAGGGACTCTAGGTTGCTAATCTAGTGTGCCTAGGGAAGCAGTGAGTTTCTCTAAGTGTGTATTTATCTCTCTCTTCTACCCTTGATTCTCAACACATGAGATGGTAGGGTAGAAGATGATGAAGAAGGATGAAGAGCTCAAGAAAGGTAGTGAAGAGAGAGGAAGCAAATGGTGAGAGTCTTTTTTGAAAACCAACCATGCCAAAAACTACAAGTGAAAAACTCTAGTGAAAAAAATCAAGTGAGAAAAAACTAGAGAGAGTGAGAAAAACCTCAAGCATGGTTTTGTAAAACTCAATTTCCAAATATAAAATTGCAACCATACTTGAATAGTTTGCACAAATGACTTAACAATTCATTTGTCAACACTATTCAAGCATGGTTCTCACCATTCTCTCTTCATCACCTTTACACCACTTTTGCATTTAAATTAATAAATGGATAATCCAAAATGAGGTGTCTACCTTCTAGAATGTTTTTCGTATAAATATGGAATACACTCAACTGTATATACATACCCGTATTCATACCAAAATATGAATACCCAAAGAGATATAATAACACAAAGAATATAATACTAGAATATACATATCGAAATACATATACGTAGATTATTAAATCAATGCCTGATTTAATAATCCGGCTCAATCCCGAGCCGGCTAGTATTATCAACTATCCGATTGAAAGTCTGGGTAACTAGTACAATCATTCGATCGGAGCCCTGCATGTATCAAAATACGGCCACTACATCATTTCGCTTGAACCAGGAAAACCCTCTGTGTGAGACTCTAAAGACTCATCAATACGCGGGCAGTGAGTTTAACCACAAGCATGTCATCGGCACTAGCTGTACGTAACGGCTACCCAGGTATAGAGCGAAACGTAGGCCGATGAGCAAACTCATCCATACCCTTACTGAGCCTGTCTGTGGCATTCTCCGTACAGTCTGGTCTGTTCGTCTAAGAGTATCGCATATCGGGTCTAGGGGGTGGATAAAGTCAGACCCCTAATAACGCGATATTTCGTGCCGGTGTGAAGCTCATCACTCACTGAGAAACTACTGATCCAAATCTGTAATTCTTGTCTACCTTGGCTATGGATTTCTGGTCATGGCCACCCATGCACAGCGCGACATCAACCCTTAATACGGGAAGAGACGAGTCCCCGACGATTCGCTCACTGCCTCTATGTGGCTCGGGACTGTACCCAACTAAAACTTATTTGAACGACACCTTTGAGCCGTGGTAGGGTAGTAATCAAAGTACAGTAGGGAATCACACGAGACAAATGACGATCTCAGGTCGACAGACTAACCTGTACTCATGTCACCTAAGAAATGCTATCTGACAATAGGTATAATACCATATAGCATATTCCCGGCTAGTCAGTCCAATGTAACTCATAATCCAATGAGCACTTGTATACTATCTTAGGTGACTAACTGACACCAGTGGCTTGTGAGACCGGCCATCACCCCTCATCGCGGTCTCGAAAAGTATACACTAGTCTATTCCGGAGTATCGATGCCCAATCTCGATACTTTCTCGACTAGGGACATTTAAGGATGTGCTTATAGTCCACCCAGCTCCCACGTATATGATCGCCATCATAATGCTGGTAGTCAAGTAAGAATCCTATGGGCACTATCAACATGAAATAGAGATCTGTAATACCACATAATGCACATACATGATGATAAAGGCAAACCAGATAGCATACTATCATCTCGAGTAAGACTGTTCTACCCGTATAGGTCCTCCCTCAATTATCACAATTGCATGCCTGTGATCAAAATAATTGACTTGAGGGTACTATATCCAACAATCTCCCACTTGCACTTAAGGGTAATTATTGCATTGTCGCATACTCACAGCCTGTGTGATACAGAACACATAGCTTCTCTACTAATCTTTCTCGCAAAGCTTGTTTGCGAAACTATCACGTTTGAGAATAGCCTCAGTGAGTGGATCCGCTCCAATGTTTCTATCTTTATCTCTCTTTATCTCAATTTCGCGAGGAAAGACTGTCATGACCCAAAATGGCACGTGACTGGCACCTGAATCATATGAAGTCTATAGGACCCCATCTAATTCAAGTAAGCCAAAATCCCAGAAATCTAAAGCATTTAAAAGACGAAAGTGAAGGAAAACTTGTTTAAAAGTTTGCGTATAAGTCACTTTGAAGTCGTAGTAAACATTCTTAAAACATCAAGTCTTTTTCGAAAATTTCGGTAGAGTCTCCTTTGTAAATACTGACCCCAAACGGGTACAACATGATAATATACATAAATGATAAAAGGCATCCCCAAGCGGGAGCTAGCTCTTCGACAATTGGCGGTCACAACCACGCAAGCAGTATAATATACAACGCCGAAGGGCGAGGATCAAAACTCAAAAGGAAACCAATATCATCAAGAAAACCCATAATAATACAACGCGCGACTCTAAGGTTGAAAGAATATACAACTGGTCTTCTAAGGTTATCAAATAATACAATTCTGGTTGATGGAGTTTACTAGATAAAACAGAAATAAAATAAAAGGTACAACGGTGGTCACGATACGAGTGAACCTACATACCAAAGCAATCACTCAGAAGGAAGCAGTGTGCCAGCAAAGCCACCAAGGAAACCTGTACGGAAAAACCTGCAAGAAACTGTGGCACAACATGGGTGAGTTGCCAACTCGTGAGTGTAAAACATCATCGAGAACAAATCGCATGTAAGACTCTATCCTAGGTCATACCATGATATCCATAAAATATATATAACCTGAAACATATGCTAATGGCCAGGGTAAACATCTAAACATAAGTGTAATACTAAGTGCTCGTGTCGGTGCCTCAGGTAGCAACATATCATATATTTGATGTATGAATGCATGAAAACAGAATACATCTAGATGAGAAAACTATTTTCTTATCTCAGTAAGATTTCTGTATAAAAATCGAAGTATCATCAATGAAATCAACAGAAAATCAGTGTCTAGTATCAATACAAAATATATATCTCGCCGTCTTAATATCTCAGGGTCCGGCAATCCGGACTGGCCCGTAACATCAAATCTCAATACCTCTGGCTCCGGAAATCCGGACTGGCCTATACTCCGATCGGTATCCTCCGGATATCTGTCAAGTCACAATAAAATCACCGGCTGGTAGTGCTCCCCTGCTAGGCTCAACGCCATCATTTGCGACCATCTTGCCTCGGGGTACCGCACCGGGTCCACCATGCACCCACAGACGGTTCCTCCTCCTTCTCGAATCGGGTGTATGCTATCGTCAAGAGCCGAGAAAACTCATGGTGGACACCTCTCAAATCATATCATGAGAAAACCGCAATTTTCTATCATTAAAATGATAGTAAGTTTATAAAACCTTGCGGTTTCTCCAAATCCAGAAATCTCATGGAAGTCCGAAATCCCAATCTCAAGAGTAAATAAAAATGTATTACTGGCAATAAGCTCCATAATATTGCATGACAAATGAATATATGAATGCATCGAATATCAAGCAAAGAATGTAATAATTAAACTAGCATATAAAAGCAAACGCACTAGTACTATGTCGAAACTATCAGCTAGCAATTTATACCAATGAAATAGTGTTTTCTAATATGTACGTGACATGGAAATTTCTGATGATGATGTGTGTGAGCCGGCAGGCAGGTGTACGTGGAGCATACGCATCATCAGTAATGGTGATGGTGTCCTGACAGCATGATTTTATAATAACTACGAAAACACATTTAAGCATGCAATGCGATACGAATAGCAAGAACATATAAAAATGAATAGTAAACGCAACAATAACTAATGTACAATATATATATGAGTCATATAGTTTTGGCATTTGAAATAACACGAATCGTGGTGTTTAGAAAATATGGGCTACGGTGTTTTTAAGAAAAGGTACATCCTTTGAAATATCCGTAGTATCCCTTGGCCTGCCTTTAAAATACTCACGATTCGTTAGTTTTGGAAATAAGTATGACCCGAACCCAGTCTAACATCAACTAAGTAAACTACAGTACTAAACTAACAGACTAGTCGAAGGGTAAGGAAAACCACCTAAGTCTGAGTCGATATATATATATCTAGTAGTCGGTGATCCCGCCTCAATAGTATCACGTACGATACAATATATATAATATGACATCCTCGAGTCAAGAGTGCGGATCTATCATCATAATTATATCTCGTACGGTAAATCCATCGTACGGCATTCCAAATCTGGGTACGGGTCGAATATCACATTTATCTCATTATTCATCTGGTATCCTTATCATATCCTGAATTATGGGTACTGATCTAAAGTCTAGTACATTCCGATAACATCAACATATATATATGTGTGTGTATGAAAACACATCGCATAAGAATTCTCTATAATATCATGTCGTATCTCATAATACGAACCAAGTCACATCACCGATCTCGTGGCATCATGCCCAATCACATCGACTCATCTCCAAGTACCATATACTATCCTCATTATCCATGTATATGTATACATACATACATACATACACACACACACACACACACATACATGGTGGACACCTCTCAAATCATATCATGTGAAAACCATAATTTTCTATCTTTAAAATGATAATAAGTTTATAAAATCCTTGCGGTTTCTCCAAATCCAGAAATCTAATGGAAGTCTGAAATCCCCATCTCAAGAGTAAATAACAATGTATTACTGGCAATAAGCTCCATGATATTGAATGGCAAATGAATATATGAATGCATTGAATATCAAGCAAAGAATGCAATAATTAAACTAGCATATAAAGCAAATGAACCAGTACTATGTCGAAACTATCAGCTAGCAATTTATACCAATGAAATAGTGTTTTCTAATGTGTACGTAACATGGTAATTTTCGATGATGATGTGTGTGAGACGGTAAGCAGGTGTACGTGGAGCATACACATCATCGGTAATGGTGTTGGTGTCCTGACAGCATGATTTTATAATAACTACGAAAACACATTTAAGCATGCAATGCGATGCGAATAGCAAGAACATACGGAAAATGAATAGTAAACACAACAATAACTAATGTACAATATATATATGAGTCATACAGTTTTAGCATTTGAAATAACACGAATCGTGGTGTTTAGAAAATAGGGGCTACGGTGTTTTTAAGAAAAGGTACGTCCTTTGAAATATCCGTAGTATCCCTTGGCCTGTCTTTAAAATACTCACGATTCGTTAGTTTTGAAAATAAGTATGACTCGAGTCCGGTCTAACATCTACTAAGTAAACTACAGGACTAAACTAACAGACTAGTCGAAGGGTAAGGAAAACCACCTAAGTCTGAGTCGATATATATATCTAGTAGTCGGTGATCCCGCCTCAATAGTATCACGTACGGTACAATATATATAATATGACATCCTCGAGTCAAGAGTGCGGATCTATCATCATAATTATATCTCGTACGGTAAATCCATCGTACGGCGTTCCAAATCTGGGTACGGGTCGAATATCACATTTATCTCATTATTCATCTGGTATCTTTATCATATCCTGAATTATGGGTACTGATCTAAAGTCTAGTACATTCCGATAACATCAACATATATATATGTGTGTGTATGAAAACACATCGCATAAGAATTCGCTATAATATCATGTCGTATCTCATAATACGAACCAAGTCACATCACTGATCTCGTGGCATCATGTCCAATCACATCGACTCATCTCCAAGTACCATATACTATCCTCATTATCCATGTATATGTATACATACATACATACATACATATACATATACACACACACACACACATACTCACATACATGTGTGTGTGTATCCCCATATACGCACAAGTAAAAAAAATGTATGCGTGTGTGTGCAAATATTTATTTTAGGGTTTCGCGACTAAGAAGCTAAACTAAGTTACTTCTAATTACACTAAAACTAACCTATGAACACATAAACCTATCTTGATAATCATTAGTCTCACAATACACACACACACACACATATATATATATGTAATATAATGTATTCGTATTTTACATTACGAAACTGTGGGGGTGCTATACTCCATCCACCCGACTTCCCCAGTAGATATATATCTACTCACCTGCGGAACTCCTTGTTGAGCCATAGTCGATGTGCTTCGTCGTCCCGGAATCTACACGGAGGTACCTACAATATCAATACACAATCGCAAATGCTATTAAAATCGAGTTCGGAAAAACCAATACGGCACACGGTTCGCTCATAGGTTAAAACCTATAGCCTCACATGCAAGACACGACCAAATAACCCTCGTTGTTGACGTTCAAACACCGCACGACGGAATTCAAATCAAATTCAAAAACCAAGTTTTCATAATCGAAAAACATAAATTCAGCAACATGAGAAATCTATCCCAGATTTTCTATCAGGTAAAATTAGCCGATTTTGCATATGGGGTTGCTCCAGATATCAGATAACAATGCCACAGACCAAAAATCACACACTTTCACCACAACTTGGACGCAATTTGCGGTCAAACCTAATTAATCTGCGGCCAGATTAGAAGGATAGGGGCTCAGGTTTCAGGTGATGCTTCTAGGTTTCCCGCTCGTCGCATGGTCATGGGCACTTAATTTACAAAGTTCTCGGGTCATCCCAGATCTCTAAAGACCATCACTAAATCCACAAAAACCCGATATCGACAAACTTCAGTTCACATTTTGGGGTTTGGTGTAACATTTCAAAAAATAAAATATTATTTTGGGGAATTTTTATAATTTAATAATAAAATATTGAATATTTTAATAAGGCGGTATAATTAAATATCGATACAATTGGGAAAAATTTGGAAATTTTGGAAATTACTAAAAAGATGGTGTTTTATGGAATTATGCAATTTTTAAGTTTTTATGTTTAATTATACGCTAATTTAGTGCTAATCGCGATTAAAAATCGCTAATTGCGCTTTAAGCGTAATTTGTGCAAACATGCACCATATCTTTTTTTAACACTTGTTGCATTTTACTACATGTTTTTGGGTGCATGACTTTTGTTTTAGGATTACTATTTATGAGAGAAGGAAATTAGAGAAGAAAAGAAAATAGAAATGGAAAAGAATAAAGTATTAGGTATGGGTGAGAGAGAGAAGGTGATAGGGGGGTTATCTTTGACTTGCATCTCACCATTCCCATCATTTTCCTCTCCCCTCCCTCTCTACATACTGCTGCTGCTGCCTTCTCCCCCCTCCTTTACAAATCACCCCATTTCATCTTCAAAACAAACTCAAAATCCAAACCCCATTTCATTAAATAGACGCACAAGTTCAAGGGAAGCACATTGGACCAAGAAAAAAGAGATTTTGGACACTTTGAGCAACTCAAGAATTTTCTTGAGTTGCCAAAGGAGGTAATTTCTGCACCATTAGTGTAGTATTTTAATTCCTTATGCATCCATACATGATTCATGTCGATATTGAGTGGTTTTGTGGACTTAGAAAAATTCTAGTTAGGGTTTAAGGAAACTTGGAGTTGTGATGGGTAATTAAGCTCAGTAGAAGCCACATAACCCCTTAGTGCTAGAATTCAGACCTAAACCAGAGACTAGGACCCCGGAATACGGATTTAGAAAAGCCGATATCGGAAAATTGTGGATTCTGTGAGGGCTAATTGAAATCTGCTATCACACGGAGACTCTGAAAATTATTTTGAAAACACAGAGAGATATGCAGGCACCCAGGAAACTAACCCCAAAACCCCAGCACCTATCTCCCAATTCTGGCCGCAGATTTATTCCCTCTGGCCGTAATTTGCGGCCAGACCTGGAGCTTTATGGCTCGTTCTTGTTCTGCAGCTCCTACATCTGTAAAATAGACCTTTGGCATATGCAAAATTGACCAATTTGACCTAGGGTGAAATCTGGGACCTTTTTCCTAAGTTGCAGTTTTGATTCGGAGCTTCGTTTTGCGTATTTTGAATTCTGGATTCTAGTATTTTGTTTTACCTCGATCACTTTACGTTTGTACGATGATGTCGAGGATTGTTTGATGGTTTTGAAAGCGTAGTCCATAAGTTCTAACCTATAGGCCTTAGCGTGTCATTTTGGTTTTCCGATGTGATTTTAATGTGCATTTGCGATTGTGTTATCTTTGTAGGTACCTTCACGAGGGCGTCATATGATGAAGAAGATGAAGACGACATCGACACCAACACGCAGGATGCAAGGTGAGTAGATTATATTTACGGGGGAAGTTGGGTGGATGGCGTATAGCACCCCCGCAGTTCGATGTTTAGTATACTATATATATACTACATATATAAGTATGATAGCGTTTTGTGTGACATGGATATTCAAGATGTGATTAGGTGTACTATGGCTAGATTAGGGTTTTTAGAAGTAAACTAATATAGTTTCCTAGTTGCGAACCCTAGAATAGGTTTACACCCCCACCCCCACACATGCTTATCTGTTATACTTATACATGGATGATGAGTATAGTGGATGACATTTGGAGATGAGTCGATTAGATTGGGCATAGTGCCATGAGATCGGTGATATGAAGTGGTTTGTATTCGTGATACGACATGAGATTTTTGTGGTCCTTTGGACGTGTGTTTTACACACGCATTTATATAGATGGTATCGATTTGTACTAGACTTAGATCAGTATCCTAGATCATGAGATATGATGATAGCGATACCAGATAATTGATGAGATGAATGTGATATTGACCCGTACCCAGCTTTTCGGATGCCGTACGATGATTTACCGTACGAGCCTTATAATGATGATAGATCTGCACTCATGACTCGAGAATGTCATATGATATTGTATCGTATGCGGTACCTTTGAGGCGGGATCACCGACTATTATATTTATATATATATATATATATATATATATATATATATATATGTATCGACTCAGATTTAAGTGGTTTCCATACCCCTCCCGATTGACTTGTTAGTTAAATCTGTAGTTTGCTTAGTAGATGTTAGGCTAGGCCGATGTTATACCTATTTCAAAAACTAACAAATCGGGAGTATTTTAAAGACAGGCAAAGGGATTCTATGGATATTTTCAAAAGATGAATCTTTTCTTAAAAACACCGTAGCCCTTATTTTCCTAAAACCCCGATTTGTCTTCTTTCAAATGGCAAAACAGTATGACATAGATACATTGATGAAGATTCTACACTGTTGTGTTTATTATTCATTTGCCGCATATTCTTGCTGTTCGCATCGCATTGCATGTTTATTGTTATGTTAAAACCATGCTGTTAGGACACCAGCACTATTATCGATGATGCATATATTTCACGTACACCTGTTGCCGGCTCACACACTTCATCATCGATAATTGCCATGTCACTACACTATAGGACTGTTGCATTCAGGATATGATCCCTTGCATGGCATACTTGTGTATATACATATTGTACATTCGTACTTGTGCACATACCTATTGTACACTTATACTTGTGCACTTACCTATTGTACACTCATACTTGTGCACATACCTATGGTACACCCATACGTGCATACATACCTATTCGCACATACATAGATGATTCTAGCTTGATTAGAGATTTGGGAACCGCAAGTTACTCTTTAAAACCGATTCATTTTAAAAGAGCGGTTTCCCTCAATATGTGCATATTACTATTCCATGTTGCATGATATACTGATATGCTTACATTTCTTTTATATGTCGCATACATCATGCTTTATGATTATACGCATTGAGATATGTTGTTTCCATGATATTTCAGGATTTTGGAACCATGGGTATTTAGAAAGAGAGTATGTAATTGTTTAAAAAACCCGGTTACCCTTGATATGATATTTCAGTGCGTCCACCATGTGTTTTCACGGTTCTGAGAGCAACATGTGAAACCCGATTTGAGGAGGAGGATGAGGCCGATTGCGGGTGTTAGTTATATGTATGCCCTAGAGGCTATTACTGTACATACGATGTATATTGTAGTGGATGCTTGGACATATATAGGGAGGAATTTCTTGCTCGACATGATGGTATGCTATCTGGATGCTCTTTATATTAACATGTACTCTGATTGTCTCTATGTTATATGTTGATAAAGCCCTTAGGATGAGTACTTGACTACCAGGACTATGATGCGGATCATACTAGTGGGGCGCCAAGTACATCCTTCAAATATTCCTAGTCGTGGGAGTACCGAGACAGGGCATCGATACTCCAGAGTAGACTAGCGTATGCGCTTCTTGACCCATATGATGGGCAATGGATGATCCCATATCCATTGGTGTTTGACATCAGAGAAGGCATATGGGTGCTCAGTGAAGACTGGGTACATTGGACGGAATCGCAAGTTATGGCTTTGGCTTAGGAACCGCCGTCCCATCAGAAATCCAGATATAATTCTTAGGCAGTATCACCTGATCATGGAGATGGTTGATCTCCAGGGAGATCGAGGTTAGGAGAGTAGACACAGAGGACAACAGCGCGGATCCACTCACAAAGGCCTGTTTCCCAGTAGAGACTTTTATAGGATGGTTGAGTATGAGATACTTCAACCACAGCTGATTGTTGGGTATGCAATACCACAACAGATGGCCCTAGTGCAAGTGGGAGATTGTTAGTTATATGTATGCCATAGAGGCCATTACTGTACATACGATGTATCTTGCCTTTAATCATCTAGTAAGTCACGGTATCTAGCTTGGAACTCTTCCAACATACCGTCCCTCTACTGAGGGTAAAGATAATGCCTGTGACTGGAATTTAGTCAACCTTGCCACCCAGGAACCATTCCAGTGATTCTCCCTAGGATCAATTGATACCATCTCACTACAACTAGTGAGAATCTTAACATCCAATTAGATCAATTTCATAGATCAAAACCCAGGATTCAGGATGTATCGTTCTGATCCTATATGGAGAATCCTTGTGATAAGCGGAGATTGACCAAGCGTAGCATAGGAAACTCCTTCCCTATCAAGAGTATGTCATCCACGTACAATACGAGGATCACCACCATACTCCCTACTACCATTTTGTATATACAAGGTTCATCTACCATTTTGATGAAGTCAAACTCTTTGACTACCACATCAAAACAGACGTTCCAACTCCGCGATGCCTGCTTTATCACATAAAACATCTTGCACACGTTTCCGCTGCTCCCACTATCTACGAAGCCCTCTGGCTGTGTACTTATAGACGTTCTCTTCCAAATCATTATTTAGAAAAGCAGTCATGATACCCAACCACCAGATATCATAGTAATGGTATGTAGCAGTGGCAAGTAGGATCTAAATGGACTTAAGCATAGCTATGAAAGTCTCAACTTTTCCATGTACACCAAGTAATCTCCTCAAGATATACTTGCTTCTGATGGGGATTTAACCCTTCAGATAAAGTAACCAAAGTCCATACTTTGTTGTTGTATAAGGATTCCTTGTTAGATCACTAAGCATCCAGCCATTCTTACAGAGTCCCACTCCTGATGGCCTGCTCGAAACTAGTTGGGTCATCATCTCATGATGCAATCCTCGCTCCCACTGTCATACAGAAAACCGAAGTATCTCTCAGGTGGGTGAGGAACCCTACTAGATCGACGGAGAGGCTGAGGTTCGTTGGAAACTATTGAAATCTTTGGTTCCACCAAATTATCAGCTGCAGTTTTGTATAGCTGGAGCCCTTTCCAGTTTTACCTTATGACCACTAATTTCTTCACAAGAAATTCCCTTTCACAAAGGTGGCATGCTGAGATACAAAAACACCTTTTGCGGGTACATGGTGGACCCGATATGGTACCCCGGGGCGAGAACCGATCACCGTGTTGCAGACAGTGAGCCTGGCAGAGGGACTACTACCTACCAGTGATTGTATTTGAGCTCGGCGGATATCCGGAGGATACCGACCGGAGTTGAGAGATGATACGGGCCGATCCAGACTGACGGAGCCCATGGGCTGATCCAGACTGACGGAGCCCGATATATGAGGATTTACGTGCCGATGCTGGGCACAGCTTTCATGATGTTTTCGAGTGTCGATGCTGGACACTCCGGTTCCATGATTTTAATGTGTCGTGAGGGACACATGTTGATTATATCCTCATACTTCCTTGCATATGCTTTATGATATTTACATGCATGATGTTTATTGTTATTGGGTGACATATGGACGAGATCCACATACATACAGACATTGATTACATAGTTGGATGATATCCACATACTTATAGACTTCATGATATAGTCGACATTGATCATACCTCATATTTATGATATGTTATTACCTGAGGCACTGGCACGAGCACTTGGTACTACACTTATGTATAGATGTTTACCTTGCCACCTTATCATACTTCAGACTTATTCATTTGAGGTTTATATATATATCTGATCGTATTGACCTAGGATTATGTCATACATACGATTTCTGCTCTGTGATGTTTTCTATTCACGAGTTGGCAACTCACCCCATTGTGCCACAGTTCTTGCAGGTTTTGCCATACAGGTTTCATTGCGGCTTTTCTGGCACACGGCTTCCTTCTGGGTGATTGCTTTGGTAGGTGGGTTCACTCACATTGTGACCACCCTTGTATTTATGTTAATCAGTTGTATCTAGTAATTCCATCAACCAAACTTGTATATTGTTTCAGACTTAGAAAACCAGTTATGTATTATTTCGACCTTAGAGTCGCGCGTTGTAGTATTATGGTTTTCTTGATATTTTGAGTTTCTTTTGAGTTTGATCCTCGCGCTTCGGCGTTGTATATTATATTGCTTGCGTGGTTGTGACCGTCGATTGACGAAGAGTTTGATCCTCGCGCTTCGGCGGCTTTTCTGCCGAAATTTTCAGAAAAGACTATAGATTTTAAAAATGCATATTCGGCTTACTTATTTTAAAAACCTTGTTTCTAAAACATATTTTCTTCACTTCTTAAAACTATTTTCCTTTAGTTATTATTTAAAATGGTTTTAGATTTCTGGGCTTTTGGCTTACTTGAATTAGATGGGGTCATATAGACTTCATATGATTCAAGGGCCAGTCACAGGCTATTTCGGGTCATAACAAACTTGGTATCAGAGCGCTAGGTTAACCTTGGTTCGAGTCTAAGTTTGACTATGCGGAGCCTAGAGCGTTTATATATATATGGAACTTAGGCTTGACCTTACGGAACTTAGACTTAGTCGAGGAGGGTATTATACCTGAACTTTCGTCGCGTAGGATGACCCTTGGTTGATGGAGTAGGTAGCTTGAGTAGAGTGGCGTACCGTACGTATGTTCCGCGGCATACTTACGATACGCTACTCCGCTTAAGAAACCTTAGGATGTACATTTCCTTGCACAGTATTATATTCATTCCTATGATCTATCCTCATCGATATTGGTTATGATTTTGCTACCACGATCACACGGGCACAGAGAGCTATGGCTAGAGTTGCGTCAGCGCGAGCTCATCACGGACGAGGACTGACCAGGGCATGATTCCAGAAACGTACGATTGCATAGAGGCTTCGTTGTATTGTGTTTTCGCGCCATGAGCGTTTGACAGATCGCTTTTACGAGATGTCCCGGATGTGCTGATCGGCACCAGAGAATCAGGCTACTGCTAGAGGCCAGCCAGAATGTGATGACCATTGATATATTGCTTATTCATGATGATTGAGGCGTTGTTCAGCGTACAGACGAATGAGCCAGTTGTTGCTGCAAGTGACGAGATATCGCCCAGATGTTGGAGCTGCTGCAGCATGAGCATATACTTAGAGATATGATGGAAAGTCGCTAGTCACCAAAGGAGGAACGACTAGGACATGTGGTTCGTTCACTTACCCCGAGGCAAGGTCATCAAATGGATTGATTCCAGCTAGAGACGACTTCATGCAGATTCGTTGAGAGTCGATAGAGACGATCGAATGTCAGGAACCCAATTCCAAGTTTAAAGTATTCGGAAGACAATGCAAGTAATGCTATGGACCCTCTAGAAGAATGAAACCCTAACTCGACGTAATGACCATGGAACGCCTTCGAACCTTAGGGTTTACGGTAGTTTGGCGGTGCCATTTGTGAGGCTTGGGTTTGCCCTTCTACGGTTGGTCCACAGGTGCTGTGGTATGTACTGGAATACCACTAAACTGTACTCAAGAAGTTGATCTCTTGGGGGATTATGAGGTTTTTACAATTCGATCGGATGTTTCGACATCATTCGGATATGATGTGATGGGACACATTGCTTGGGAGACTCCAGATGCGAGTATAGCCATTGGAGCGCAGTCCATGCAGCCGCGAGAAGACGAGTCCGAATTAGTCGACATTGGAGCAGAGCGGAGTAAAGAGTTCGCACGAGATTTCGATCAGATGACATTTCACTCCGCTGACATCAGAGATGCGATACCCATGCAGAGGCATTGATTATGGATATATCTTCCAGAAGGAGTCATGATGAGTATGTAGGGTTCCTAGGCACTCTAGTGAGGTCTCCCAAGCCATCAACCATGGCAATTTCAAAAAATATGGTGCCTACAAACCCTAAACTACGGATCGTTTGCTAGATGTCTAGGCGAACAAGAACTAGTTAACACTTAACTAATGAGAAAATAGAAATACAACCTTTGTAGATCCGGTGCTCCACCTCCATAGCTCCGCAACGAGGTCCTCTCCGCTGTCCAAATCAAATCCGGGCTCTAGGATCGGCTTCGTCGGAGAATGGGCAAGCTAGGTCGTCGATGTCCATGCCGAAGATGATCTACGTCGAGGCAACGCTAGATCAAGCTCACAACTTCACCAAGTCATGAAACTTGTGAAGTAAACACACTCTACTACTTGGCAAGAGGTAGAGGATGAAGAAATAGGAAGTGGGTAGACTTTAGAATTGGATTTCTCACTCAAATCATCAATCCACCATTGATGACCTCAAGCTTCTTCACTTGAAGCAAGGAAAAAGAAGAAGAAATGTTATGATAAGTTGAAAGAATAATAAAAGAAAATGAATTCTTATCATAATTTTAACTAGAGTCAAGTGTAGAGAATGAATCATGGTTAGTGGGAATGGTTAGGGTTAATGATGAGATAAGAATGGTTGACTTGAACAAAGCTTCATGAAGCTTCAACTAAAGAACAAAATTAGCCACCATTCTTTTCTCTTTTCTTTTATTCATTTATCAAAAATAAAAAGGATAATTAAATAAGATAAATGAATAATAAATAATAAACCCTAACCATTTCATTAACCAAGGTTTAATCTTTACACTTGAACCCTAGCATGACATGTATCATCAAACATGATACAATCAAGTGCACAAAAGTATATCGCATATACAATGCGCCCATCCGAGTGAGAAAATCCATCTTAAGTAAACCGATACTAGTTGATGCAAAGTAATATATCAAATATATAAATATGCATTAAATCATTAAATCAACACTTGATTCAATGACCCGGTTATGTCGCACACAACCGACTAGTATACAATATATCGGCTTATCGAATCAACGCTTGAATCGATAACTAGGTTATATCGCATACAACCATTCGATATATTTATCGCGAGAATAGAATACGGTATCACATACACGCATTATTCTCGGTCCCGCACATATCTCATATGCGCTCCTATTTCGTTTCTCTTGAGCCAGGAAACCTCTGTGTAGGACTCTAAAGACTCGTCAATACGCCGGCAGCAGATGATGATCATATCAAACACCCACAAGCCGCAAGCGGTCTGCTAAACGTAACGGCCACCCGGGTATTGAGCGATCTGAAGATCGACGAGCAAGCCCGCTCACACTCCAGTGAATCCGACCAGTAACACTACCGTACAGTCCGGTCTGATCGTCTGATATGTCGCATATCCCGCCTAGGGGTGGTAAACGTCAGACCCCAATAGCTCGATAAGTCATGTCGATATGAGGTCTATAACTATTCGACAAACTACTGGTAACACTTACCAGTAAATCTCTGCAACCCTGGCCAGGGATTTCCTGTTATAGCCAATCGAACACAGCGCAACATCAACCCCCTATACCGGGAGAGACGAATCCCCTCCTATCGCTCATTGCCTCCATGTGACTCGGGACTGTACCCAAAAACCACCGTTTTGCACGCCCTCTTGGACATGGTAAGATGGAAATCAAAGCACAGTGGGAACCACACAAGACTCTATGACGATCTCGGGTCAACAGACTACTCTGTACCAGTGTCACCAGAGAACTGCCATCTGACGTGAGGTATAATACCATCTGGGAGTTCTCGGCGAGTCCGTCCAGTGTACCCAGTCTCTACTGAGCACCCGTATATCATCTCTGATGTCAAACACCGATGGATATGGGATCATCCATCGCCCATCTGTATGGATCGAGAAGGTATACGCTAGTCTACTCTGGTATATCGATGCCCCGTCTCGATACACCCACGACTAGGGACTTTGAAGGATGTACTTATGGACTACCATGTCCCCACTAGTATGATCCGCATCATAGTCTAGGTAGTCAAGCACACATCCTAAGGGCTTTACCAACATGTAACAGAGAGACAATCAGCATACACGTTAAGGTAAAGGGTAACCAGATAGCATACTATCATGTCGAGCAAGAAAGTCCTCCCTATATATGTCCCAGCATCCACTACAATATACATCCTATGTACAGTAATGGCCTCTAGGGCATACATATAACTAACAATCTCCCACTTGCACTAGGGCCATCTGTAGCAGTGGTTGCAGTATCTCATACTCAACCATCCCATGAAAGTCTCTCTCTGGGAACAGGCCTTTGTGAGTGGATCCGCTGTGTTGTCCTCTGAATCTACTCTCCTAACCTCGATCACCCTGGAGATCATCTATCTCCATGATCAGGCGATGCTGCCTTAGAATATGTCTGGATCACTGATGGGACCGGCGTTCCTTGGCATAAGCCACAACTCCATTGTCTCACAATGGTAGGAACATAGTTCATCTCATGAACCAATATACACCCAAACAGCCTCTTTGGTAGCATCTTAAGTAGCGATGTATCATGCCTTTATCGTCTAGTATGTCACGGTATCTAGCTTGGAACTCTTCCAACATACCGTCCCTTTACTGAGGGTTAAGACAATGCCTGCGACTGACATTCAGTCGTCTTTATCACCCTGGAACCCTTCCAGTGATTCTCCCCAGGATCGTTTGATACCATCTCACTACAACTAGTGAGAATCCTAACATCCAATTAAATCTATCTTATAGATCCAAAATCCAGGATTTAGGAGGTATCACTTTGATCCTATATGGAGAATCATTGTGATAAGCGGAGATTGATCGAGCGTAGCATAGGAAACTCCTTCCCTATCAGAGTATGTCATCCACGTACTCTACGAGGATCGTCACCATACTCCCTACTACCTTTTTGTATATACAAGGTTCATCTACCATTTTGATGATGTCAAACTCTTTGACCGCTTCATCAAAACAGATGTTCCAACTCCGCGATGCCTGCTTTATCCTATAAAGCATCTTGCACACGTTTCCGCTGCTCCCACTTTCTACGAAGCCCTCTGGCTGTGTACTTATAGACGCTCTCTTCTAAATCATCATTTAGAAAAGCAGTTAAGACACCCAACCACCAGATATCGTAGTCATGGTATGTAGCCGTGGTAAGTAGGATCTGGATGGACTTAAGCATAGCTACTTGAAAAGGTTTCATCATGATCCATGCCTGGTCGATGACGAAAAGCTTTAACAAGTCTAGCTTTGAAAGTCTCAACTTTTCCATCTACACCAAGTAATCTTCTCAAGATATACTTGCTCCTGATGGGGATTTAACCCTTCAGATCTAGCAGCTAAAGTCCATACTTTGCTGGTGTATAAGGATTCCATCTCAGATCGCTAAGCATCCAGCCATTCTTACAGAGTCTTACTCCTGATGGCCAGCTCGAAGCTAGTTGGGTCATCATCTCATGATGCAATCCTCGCTCCCACTGTCATAGAGAAACCGAAGTATCTCTCAGGTGGGTGAGAAACCCTACTAGATCGGCGGAGAGGCTGAGGTTCGTTGGTTTCTACTGAATCCTCTGGTTGTACCAAATCATCTGCTGTAGTTCTGTATTGCTGGAACATTTCCAGTTGTACATAACAGACCTTTCCTCGAGCTTGTTCGGATTATGCTTTTAGACATAGCCCAGACAACCCCAAATCTTAACTAGCTTAAGACATGGGCTCTTCCCTTTCCATATCACATATGAACTGGTAGGCAACTGATTTGATTTTAACCCTATTCAATAGGTATGCAGCTTCTCAAGTGCATAACACCCAATAGGAAAAAGGTAACTCAGTAGTCCTCATCATAGAGCACACCATATCATATAGGGTGTGATTGCTCCGCCCCGATATACCATCGTGCTATGGTGTATACAGAGGAGTAATGCTGAGAGAGAATCTTATTCTCCTTTAGAATAATCCAGGAATTCCATGCTCAAGTATTCTCCTCCTCGATCTCATCATAGGACATAATACTTATATCCGTAGTTTGGTTTTCTACTTCTAACTTATATTCTGTGAATATCTCAAAAGGTTCGGACTTGTGATTCAACAGGAACATATGTCTGAATCTCGAGAGATTATCAAAGAATGTAATGAAGTACAAAGAACCAGTCTTGGCATGTGTAGACAGGGGACCTACATACATCAACATGTATCATCCCAAGAGTTCACTAACTCTTTCTCTGTTTCCAGTAAACGGAGCTGTGGTCATCTTATCTTTGTGACATAACTGGCGAGCTTCACAAGATGTAAATTCAAACTGATTAAAATATGCATCTAAATGTAACTTCAGCCAGTCGGGTCGCATTGATCTGACCTAGTCTACAATGCCTCAAGAAGGATTCGTTCATTTCTGAACTCTTCCTCTTGTGTGTGTTCAGTATACGAAGAACTGTAGTTTGATTTGGAACATTAATGCTTTTAGATAACGTGCCTGAACCGATCAACTTTTGATATAGGAAATGTTCAAAACATTATCCAACTATACAAAATTTTATCATTTCTTTACTAATAAAGAGACTGATATGATTTTGTATATCAGGTTCGGTATCTAATAACATTCGTTCAGAATCAATGTATTGGTAATACAGGGTGACAGTGACCAACAGACTTGGCTGCAACATTTGCCCCGTTTTCTGCCTCATGAAACTTATCACCCGTTCTCAGTTCTCTACCTTTCTGTAGCCCTATGTAACTGATTACATATCTGGGATCCTGATCTGGTATCACATACCCAGGACGTAAAGGATACTGAGAAACAGTTCTCTGTAATGAACACACCCGAAGATGATGCATCAGCATGCACTCTCTTCGTTTGGGCGGCACGGGAATTCTGGTAATCCCCAATTTCCTACTCTGTCTTATAACAATTATAAGTTGGAGCGGGACCAACATTCCCCAGCTCAGAATAACAAGCGGGTTCGGTCAATATTCCGTTTTATTATCTTGATTAAGGCGTGATATGGTCGCTACCAGGAGAGAGAGAGAAGAAAACACTCAGCGTGCGCTCTTGCAAGAATAGATTGGTTATTATTTTATCTAATCAGGATGGCTCCCACTGCTTTTTATCAAATCTTCCTTCAAACCCTAAAAGGAAAGACTAGCAGGGATTAATCACACACTACAAGTTCGCCAATCTTTCAGCCAGGCCAGTGTCGGTACTTTGAGGGAGGTCCCCCGTGCTTTCGCACGAACCTAATTAATGTAAACCTCGTTTTCCCAGAGGCGTAACCTCGTTAACACCTTTCTAGACACCTACTTGATCGGCTAATTGTAACGTGTAAAACTCTCCCAGGAGTAACTCTTACTCACAGCGGGTATCGGGATCCAACTATCTCATAGAAGGTATGCAATCTCATTGCAAATTTCAACACTTGAAATTCCCGATAATATTTTGCCCCTAGCTCGCTATGACCTTGACGCATGCCAAACAACCCATAGTCTGCTAGTCAAGTTCAACCCGTACATTTCTTGATTGAATTAAACCCACCCGCACGACCCTTGACGCATGCCAAACAACGCCGTACGAATACCCTAATCCAATCGCATCATATGCTAGCAGATAAGCACTAGTTAGCTACCGTACACTACGCCTTGACGCATGCCAAACAACCGCAGCACGAATACTAACTAATACTTATCTGAAATGACGGAGGGCTACGACAGGTTTTTCTGAAAACCTATTGCGTAATGAACTTGATATCGTTGTAGGATCGAATGAATTTTGAAATGGAGTGATTTTGAGGCTTTTCTAGTTTTGCTAAAGGAGTCACTCCCGGTGAAGGGATCGTCGGTCCTTTCCTCATCGAATAAGGTGCGGGATATATCATATATATCACTGTGCAAAGCAGAACTTCTAAAAGCAATCAAAAGACAAACCGAGTGTGTAGCATCTGCCAGTTATTGCTAAAGGAGTCACTCCCTGTGAAGGGATC
Source organism: Agapanthus africanus (assembly GCA_030015575.1). Lineage (NCBI taxonomy): Eukaryota > Viridiplantae > Streptophyta > Magnoliopsida > Asparagales > Amaryllidaceae > Agapanthus > Agapanthus africanus. The sequence continues at coordinate 111,558,244 of JASDDO010000018.1, forward strand.
TCGGTCCTTTCCTCATCGAATAAGGTGCAGGATATATCACATATACCGCTGTGCAAAGCAAAAACTGTAGCTACCTGTTTTATTTTGAAATTCGATTCTACAACATCTTAGGTTTCTTTTATTTCATTAATCACATTAATGAAGTCCCATCATTTAAGTACCTAATCATCACAGATAAATATGACGTACACTTATGCCATCCGCATTCGCCTCGATGTCCCCTCGTGCACCGTTAGGTTAGGTAACTAACGACAGAGCAGGGCAGGGCTAGCGCGGGTGTAAAACATAAGTAACGTCTATATAATATATCATATATACTATATACTGTATCTATCACAGAACATCACATGATCACATCACAGATATCGCAGCAGAAGAATCATATGAAATATTGGATATACTAGGACGTCCGTGTTTTCAATACGAGCCAGTATAAAACACGGATTCCACGGTTGTGATGAATAGCCAAACCCACACCCCTAGACCCCTACGAGAGCGGCAAGCAACCCTACCAATTCTAGAGTTAGGAGACCCGGACCCGACTCCTCGAGTTGGTCTCCCACTGGACTCCAGAACCCGGTTACTTGTGCCCTCCTCCTTGGGTCTATCCTAGTGCGGAAAAGTAAATAATATACACACGGTGACAACTTCCGCAACCTGGAAGCGCCCCTATAAAAGAATATTACATACAAGTTTTTACATGAATGAAAATGAAAAACACTCATCTCACATAAAAAAAACCCCGGCTATTCAAACACGACGATCCAATATAACATATCCAGCAACACGTAACATCACATGTCATCAACGTAAGTAAATATGTCCATCCCAATTGTCGTTGACATATAGCAACGAAACCGGCGATATCACATATTACACTTACGGTCACAGAAAAGAAAGTGTAAAAATACAACAGTTGGAATCCGCAATCTGCATAGACATCGTATGTCTAATCAAATGAATACCTTAGACATCGCATGCCTAACAATTATAAACCCCGCATTTTAGTCTCATTATCGAAAACACTTTTCAATATCAAGTCGGGTAATTCAACAAGATTCCCGACATCCTGATCGAATGCTCGTCGCAAACTTCAGTAGACGGCCGCACCCCCGATACCGTCGACGAAGTGCACCAAGGCGGAACACCGCTGCCGCGAGCACCCAAACGGATGCTTTCGGCGACGGGGTTCTCCTACAGTCACTTGGTCGGGGCTATGGGGTGTAGCTGTCTATTAAGTTTACCGGCGAGTATCCGCGTACGCTACTTGATTGCGACGGACTTTTGATCACATCAAAATTCCGTGGCAACCGATCAAGTGAGACTAAACTGCTATGTTTATAACATTCATTCAGTTATCTCATAACTTCTTGTGAATTCCAATTATTGTATCACATTCCGGATAAATAGAAAATGTTGAACTTTCCGATCGAACAATCGAACACCCAAGTTTTCCCGATACAGCTCAACACATGAAACAAGTCTAACAACATTCAGTTCGTGCCTCAGTACCAACGGTCCAGCCGTAGAAGGGTCAAGCCAACGCCTCACATGTGGCACGCCGTACTGCCCCAAACCCGAAGGTTCAAAGGGCAGTTCAAGACGGTCACATAATCGAGTTAAGGTTTGTTGTCTTCTAGAGGGACCATCGCGTTACTTGCACTACTTAGAACGTCGTTAAACTACGGAAAAATCCAACACTTGGAAATTTCCCGACAGGGGAAAAATTGGGTATTTATATCCGGTCGAACTTTTTAACATATTCTAAAATTTATCCGGAAATCCACACAGACAAAATTTGAAACCCCGATCGAATCTTTGATTCCCAATACAACCCAAAAATGCTCAACTGTTTACTGCATATTAAAAATTCCCATGAAAACCAGCACTGAAAATTAGGAGTTACTGTGCAAAATTCAATGGCAGATAAGACAAAAGGACCGCGGAAGGGCCGCATTAGCACGCTAATGCCGCGGTTCCGCCGCACTTTAGAAAGATCATTAGGTAATTTTTGCATCGTAGTTCTTAGATTTTCCTGCTGATTTTTCTGCATATTTTTAATTTGCAAAAATCCACATTTTACAAAAAAGTCCAGAGAGCATTTTAAAGTCGGGGTTTCGGGTCGATCGGACTTCTAACTCCGTCTACGCATCGCCTAAGGCTCTAGCTAGGCTCTGATACCACTGTAGGGTTCCTAGGCACTCTAGTGAGGTCTCCTAAGCCATCGAACATGGCAATTTCAAAAAATATGGTGCCTACAAACCCTAAACTACGGATCGTTTGCTAGATGTCTAGGCGAACAAGAACTAGTTAACACTTAACTAATGAGAAAACGGAAATACAACCTTTGTAGATCCGGTGCTCCACCTCCATAGCTCCGCAACGAGGTCCTCTCCGCTGTCCAAATCAAATCCGGGCTCTAGGATCGGCTTCGTCGGAGAATGGGCAAGCTAGGTCGTCGATGTCCATGCCGAAGATGATCTACGTCGAGGCAACGCTAGATCAAGCTCACAACTTCACCAAGTCATGAAACTTGTGAAGTAAACACACTCTACTACTTGGCAAGAGGTAGAGGATGAAGAAATAGGAAGTGGGTAGACTTTAGAATTGGATTTCTCACTCAAATCATCAATCCACCATTGATGACCTCAAGCTTCTTCACTTGAAGCAAGGAAGAAGAAGAAGAAATGTTATGATAAGTTGAAAGAATAATAAAAGAAAATGAATTCTTATCATAATTTTAACTAGAGTCAAGTGTAGAGAATGAATCATGGTTAGTGGGAATGGTTAGGGTTAAGGATGAGATAAGAATGGTTGACTTGAACAAAGCTTCATGAAGCTTCAACTAAAGAACAAAATTAGCCACCATTCTTTTCTCTTTTCTTTTATTCATTTATCAAAAATAAAAAGGATAATTAAATAAGATAAATGAATAATAAATAATAAACCCTAACCATTTCATTAACCAAGGTTTAATCTTTACACTTGAACCCTAGCATGACATGTATCATCAAACATGATACAATCAAGTGCACAAAAGTATATCGCATATACAATGCGCCCATCCGAGTGAGAAAATCCATCTTAAGTAAACCGATACTAGTTGATGCAAAGTAATATATCAAATATATAAATATGCATTAAATCATTAAATCAACACTTGATTCAATGACCCGGTTATGTCGCACACAACCGACTAGTATACAATATATCGGCTTATCGAATCAACGCTTGAATCGATAACTAGGTTATATCGCATACAACCATTCGATATAATTATCGCGAGAATAGAATACGGTATCACATACACGCATTATTCTCGGTCCCGCACATATCTCATATGCGCTCCTATTTCGTTTCTCTTGAGCCAGGAAACCTCTGTGTAGGACTCTAAAGACTCGTCAATACGCCGGCAGCAGATGATGATCATATCAAACACCCACAAGCCGCAAGCGGTCTGCTAAACGTAACGGCCACCCGGGTATTGAGCGATCTGAAGATCGACGAGCAAGCCCGCTCACACTCCAGTGAATCCGACCAGTAACACTACCGTACAGTCCTGTCTGATCGTCTGATATGTCGCATATCCCGCCTAGGGGTGGTAAACGTCAGACCCCAATAGCTCGATAAGTCGTGTCGATATGAGGTCTATAACTATTCGAGAAACTACTGGTAACACTTACCAGTAAATCTCTGCAACCCTGGCCAGGGATTTCCTGTTATAGCCAATCGAACACAGCGCAACATCAACCCCCTATACCGGGAGAGACGAATCCCCTCCTATCGCTCATTGCCTCCATGTGACTCGGGACTGTACCCAAAAACCACCATTTTGCACGCCCTCTTGGACGTGGTAAGATGGAAATCAAAGCTCAGTGGGAACCACACAAGACTCTATGACGATCTCGGGTCAACAGACTACTCTGTACCAGTGTCACCAGAGAACTGCCATCTGACGTGAGGTATAATACCATCTGGGAGTTCTCGGCGAGTCCGTCCAGTGTACCCAGTCTCTACTGAGCACCCGTATATCATCTCTGATGTCAAACACCGATGGATATGGGATCATCCATCGCCCATCTGTATGGGTCGAGAAGGTATACGCTAGTCTACTCTGGTATATCGATGCCCCGTCTCGATACACCCACGACTAAGGACTTTGAAGGATGTACTTATGGACTACCATGTCCCCACTAGTATGATCCGCATCATAGTCTAGGTAGTCAAGCACACATCCTAAGGGCTTTACCAACATGTAACAGAGAGACAATCAGCATACACGTTAAGGTAAAGGGTAACCAGATAGCATACTATCATGTCGAGCAAGAAAGTCCTCCCTATATATGTCCCAGCATCCACTACAATATACATCCTATGTACAGTAATGGCCTCTAGGGCATACATATAACTAACAGAGTATGCAGCCGTTTCGGAACAAGAAACAGATATAGTGAAGGATGGTAACTTCCGGGCAATTCGGCAGAAACGAGATTTGAGAGAGACCTCGACAGGACCTTTCTGGAATACTATACGAGAAGACTTGGACCCAGGAGTGGTCATATTGCGCACACCTAGCAGGCCAGTGTTCGGCATCGTCGACGAGATAGTTGACCAGGTTCGGATAGAGGACCTCAACCAGATGCGTTGTGAATGGATCAAGAACGGACGGGTATAGAGTATATCTCCCCAGGTTGGGAAGAGTTCCTGAGGACGTGTTCGGCTAGATATCTTCCGCAGAGTGATGAAGATACCGAGTTCGTAATTTCGAGTCCGTATGAGAGACTTCGGATTGACCATAGCCGAGAACATTTGCAGTGTGCAGATAGAGACGTGACGTCGAAGTAGATGATGATACAGACAAGCAGGATAAGAGGTTCGTGTGAGATGCTGACGAGCTGTTGTTACTCCCCGTTAGGATTAAAGGTCGGATATGCCTACAGAGGCGTTGGGATGCGACCAGTTTTGGAGGAAAATGCTGTGCTGAGGACACAGCTGCAATAAGATTTGCACCCAGGATCAGATGTGCAATGTGTATTCAGAAGACCAGAGGTCGGCGCCAGTGACGTGCTGCTTTACGAGTGGCTGTAAGGATTGACCGAGAGATGACCAGAGAAGTGCCAGAACGGAATCGTCCCCGTTAGCACACCTGACAGGGCCGATGAGCCGATGGATCATGAAATTGGTAATCCACAGGGAAATAAGGGCCCAGAGACAGAGGACACCAGACCGTGAGCAAGAGGCAAGTATATATCTTGCGTTGCGCTATTAGCATTGGATGCACCGACACCTTCTTGACTTCGAAGGAGGAAATATCGACGGCGGTAATTGTGATTTGTGATTTAGTGATTTGATTATCACGTATCCGTCACCTTGGATTTCGGTGTTTTTTTTGGGCGATCTATTTGCATGATTTAGTCTTGATCGCTGAGTTCCATGATTTCTGTTTTCGTGCACCATGGTTTGCACCTACCTGATATTCATATTTGTGCACAGTTATTGCACCTGATATCGTTTTTGTGCCTTGATTGCACATGCTTATGACTTCATGGATTTCATACCGTTGGGTTGATTTTGTGCACATGGTATGAACACGATTTGTCTTTTGCACTCGGTATAGCTTATATGTGCTTGTAGTGCATTGATATGTGTTTTGTGCACGCAGTTGCACACGTTTATGATTTTCTTTACACCTGGGTACACTCGGTGTTGCTGCTTACGCATTTGAGTTATTGTTTGGTATTTATGCACAGGATGCACCGTATTTGTATTTCTTGCACAGGATGTGCCAGTTTTATATTTCGTGCATTTGTTGCACCGGATTTATATTTCGTGTGTTTGTTGCACCTGACTTCGATTTGATGTCATTCGACACATTGATTTTGATTTCATGCTTATGTTATACATGCGATTCGACTTATGCCTTCGGCATCGTTTACATGCACTTTTAGTGTTTTGATTTGATTTATGCACGCTGATGCACATGGTTGTGAGCCTATATACTGCGGTATACCTGTTTTTGATTGAACCGTATTGTATACCGTCGATTTTGATTCTACTATTGATATTGATTTCTTGCACTCCGTGCATTTGATTTGGATTTTTGAGCGTGTTGAGCGCATATTTTGAGATGCGATTTTGGTGCACACCAGATGCACTAAATCGGGATTTTTCGTGCATGTCAGATGTACCTGATTTTGCTGTCAGGCACACACATTGCCTATGACAGATGTTTTGTACACACCTGTTGCACCTAGATGTTGTCTCTGTGCACATGTATGGCACATATATGGATTTTGATTTCCGTACGCACCAGACGCACGTAGCATTCATATGCACATTTTGGGATTGATTCCTTATGGAGCAGTACGTTTTTATGATATTTTCTATATGTTTTCGTACTGAGCAGGACTAGTCAGAGGACAGTACCTGGATATATTTTGCATGCATTGATAGTTATCGAGGGGATTTCCAAAATGTGAGCTATAGTCTCAGTATTTACCTACGTGTCTGATATGACACGAAACGTTTAAAGCATGGAAACCCTTCTAAATTGTTTTCAAAATGGCGGGACATACATATTAAACAAAATATATATACATATATGGTTATTTTCTTACAATAGACGTCCGCCACTGTGCCGCGATACGCGCATAGCACAGCAACATGAAAAGGTTTGGCATGCATTTCCTTCAGTTAATTACATGCATAGATTGACGTCTACATGTACAATTTTGATGTATATCATATCGGTTTTGTTTTGGATTTGACCTTTGTGTCTTTATCCTGACTCCGATGATTGCGGGATGCTTGACGGAGCTTTGTTTTTGAGTTAACTGCTCATTGTTCTTGCGCACGCATTGCGCTATGATACGTCTTATGTATTGATGATTTCGGAGCCCCGACGACTTGGACTTTTTATTGAAATGTTTTATGAATTTGGGGGTTTAAATTTAAATTCGGGGACCGAATTTCTTTAAGAGGGGAAGATTGTAACATTTCAAAAAAATAAAATATTATTTTGGCGAATTTTTATAATTTAATAATAAATTATTGAATATTTTAATAAGGCGGTATAATTAAATAACGATAAAATTGGGAAAAATTTTGAAAATTTTGGAAATTACTAAAAAGATGGTGTTTTATGGAATTATGCAATTTTTAAGTTTTTATGTTTAATTATACGCTAATTTAGTGCTAATCGCGATTAAAAATCGCTAATCGCGCTTTAAGCGTAATTTGTACAAATATACACCATATCTTTTTTTAAACACTTGTTGCATTTAACTACATGTTTTTAGGTGCATGGCTTTTGTTTTGGGATTACTATTTATGAGAGTAGGAAATTAGAGAAGAAAAGAAAATAGAAATGGAAAAGAAAATAGAAATGGAAAAGAATAAAGTATTAGGTATGGGTGAGAGAGAGAAGGTGGTGGGGGGGTTATCTTTGACTTGCATCTCACCATCCCGTCATTTTCCTCTCCCCTCCCTCTCTACATACTGCTGTTGCTGCCTTCTCCTCCCTCTTCTACAAATCACCCCATTTCATCTCCAAAACAAACTCAAAACCCAAATCCCATTTCATTAAATAGATGCACAAGCTCAAGGGAAGCACATTGGACCAAGAAAGAAGAGATTTTGGACACTTTGAGCAACTCAAGAATTTTCTTGAGTTGCCAAAGGAGGTAATTTCTTCACCATTAGTGTAGTATTTTAATTCCTTATGCATCCGTACATGTCTCATGTCGATATTGAATGGTTTTATGGACTTAGAAAAATTCTAGTTAGGGTTTAAGGAAACTTGGAGTTGTGATGGGTAATTAAGCTCAGTAGAAGCCACACAAACCCCCTAGTGCTAGAATTCAGACCTAAACCAGAGACTAGGACCCCGGAATACGGATTTAGAAAGCCGATATCGGAAAATTGTGGATTCTGTGAGGGCTAAGTGAAATCTGCTATCACTCGGAAACTCTGAAAATTATTTTGCAAACACAGAGAGATGTGCAGGCACCCATGAAACTAACCCCAAAACCCCAGCCCCTATCTCCCAATTCTGGCCGCAGATTTATTCCCTCTGGCCGCAATTTGCGGCCAGACTTGGAGCATTGTGGCTCGTTCTTGTTCTGTAGCTCCTACATCTGTAAAATAGACCCTTGGCTTATGCAAAATTGACCAATTTGAACTAGGGTGAAATCTGGGAACTTTTTCCTAAGTTGTTGTTTTGATTCAGATCTTCGTTTTGCGTATTTTGAATTCTGATTCTAGTATTTTATTTTACCTCGATCACTTGACGTTTGTAAGACAATGTCGAGGATTGTTTGATGGTTTTGAAAGCGTGGTCCATAGGTTCTAACCTATAGTCCTTAGCGTGTCGTTTTGGGTTTCCGATGTGATTTTAATGTGCATTTGCGATCGTGTTATCTTTGTAGGTACCTTCATGATGGCGTCATATGATGAAGAAGATGAAGGCGACATCGACACCGACACGCAGGATGCAAGGTGAGTAGATTATATCTACGGGGGAAGTCGGGTGGATAGCGTATAGCACCCCCGCAGTTCGATATTTAGTATACTATATATCTACTGCATTTATAAGTATGATAGCGTTTTGTGTGACAATGGATATTCAAGATGGATTAGGTGTACTATGGTTAGATTAGGGTTTTTAGAAGTAAACTAGTATAGTTTCCTAGTTGCGAACCCTAGAATAGGTTTACACCCACACCCACACACATGCTTATCTGTTATACTTATACCTGGATGATGAGGATAGTGGATGACATTTGGAGATGAGTCGATGAGATTGGGCATAGTGCCATGAGATCGGTGATATGATGTGGTTCGTATTCGGGATACGACATAAGATTTCAGCGGGCCTTTGGACGTGTGTTTTACACACGCATTTATATAGATGGTATCGATTTGTACTAGACTTAGATCAGTATCCCAGATCATGAGATATGATGATAGGGATACCAGATAATTGATGAGATGAATGTGATATTGGCCCATAACCAGCTTTTGGGATGTCGTACGATGATTTACCGTACGAGCCTTATATTGATGATAGATTCGCACTCATGACTCGAGGATGTCATATGATATTGTATCGTACGCGGGACCTTTGAGGCGGGATCACCGACTATTATATATATATGTGTGTGTGTGTGTGTGTGTGTCGACTCAGATTTAGGTGGTTTCCATACCCTCCCGATTGACTTGTTAGTTAGATCTGTACTTTGCTTAGTAGATGTTAGGCTAGGCCGATACCATACCTATTTCAAAAACTAACAAATTGGGAGTATTTTAAAGACAGGCAAATGGATTCTACGGATATTTTAAAAAGAAGCATCTTTTCTTAAAAACACCGTAGCCCTTATTTTCCTAAAACCTCGATTTGTCTTCTTTCAAATGGAAAAACAGTATGACATAGATACATTGATGTGGATTCTGCACTTCATTTGCCGCATATTCTTGCTGTTCGCATCGCATTGCATGTTTATTGTTATGTTAAAACCATGCTGTTAGAACACCATCACCATTATCGATGATGCATATGTTTCACGTACACCTGCTGCTGGCTCACACACTTCATTATCGATAATTGCCATGTCACTACACTGTAGGACTATTGCATTCAGGATATAACCTATTGTACACTCATACTTGTGCACATACCTATTGTACACTCATACTTGTGCATGTTAGTTATGTATATGCCCTAGAGGCCATTGTTGTACATATGATGTATATTATAATGGATGCTTGGATATATATAGAGATGACTTTCTTGCTCGTCATGATAGTATGCTATTTGGTTTCACTTTATCTTAACATGTTGACTTGTATTGGTTTACTGTTTAACTCTCACATGTTGATAAAGCCCTTAGGATCTGTACTCGACTACTGGGACTATGATGAGATCATACTAGTGGGGCCACGGTAGTCGATGAGTACATCCTATAACTGTTCCTAGTCGAGGGTATATCGAGATAGGGCATCGATACACCAGAGTAGACTAGCGTATACGCATCTTGACCCATATGATGGGCGATGGATGATCCTATATCCATCGGTGTTTGACATCAGAGATGGTGTACGGGTGCTCAGTAGAGACTGGGTACACTGGACGGACTCGCCGAGAACTCCCAGATGGTGATATACCACACGTCAGATGGCAGTTCTACGGTGACACTGGTACAGGGTAGTCTGTAGACCCGAGATCGTCATGGAGTCTTGTGTGATTCCCACTGTGCTTTGATTTCCACCTTACCACGTCCAAGAGGGCATGCAAAACGGTGGCTTTTGGGTACAGTCCCGAATCACATGGAGGCAATGAGCGATAGGAGGGGATTCGTCTCTCCCGGTATAGGGAATTGATGTTGTGCTGTGTTCGATTGGCTATAACTGGAAGTCCCTGGCCAGGGCTGATATAGAGATTTACTGGTAAGTGTTACTAGTAGTTTCTCGACCCATTATGAGCCACACATCGACACGACTTATCGGTTACTGGGGTCTGACGTATACCACCCCTAGACTTGATATGCGACATATCAGACGAACAGACCGGACTGTACGGGAGTGTTACTTGTTGGATTCACAGGAGAACGCACAGGCTAGCTTGTTGATCTTCTGATCGCTCAATACCTGGATGGCTGTTACGTTTAGCTGACCGCTTGTAGCTTGTGGGTGTTTGATATGATCATCACCTGCTACCGGCGTATTGACGATTCTTTAGAGTCCTACACAGAGGTTTCTTGGCTCAGGCGAAACGGAGTAGTGGCACATATGTGATATGCGCAGGAACGAGAATAATGCGATATGGGATACCGTATTATATTCTCGCGATATTTAGAAATGAACCGGGACATCGGATCAAGTGTTGATTCGATGAATCGGTACATGATATATTAGTCGGTAATATTCGATATAGCCGGATCGTCGGATCAAGTGTTGATTTGATGATTTAATGTATAATAATATATATGATATATTGTATTACATTATCTAATATTGGCTCCCTTTATTATTTCATTTTCTCAGTGGATGATACATTGATATATATGCGATATATGTTAATTGTATTATTTTCCTTTGTTGCAAATATATAATATATATATGTGATATATATTATTGTGACATGATATGATTAATTGTTAAACATGTTTAAGGATGATTAATTGAGGTTAGGGTTTGTTTTGGGTTAGATGTTTCATGCATCTTCTAGAAGTTTTTGCTTTTGTCATTCTTAAGATATTTTGGATGACACATTCTTTAACTCAACCAAACCCTAACTCTAGTTTATTCTCTACTAAATCCTAGCCACTCATCCTTGACCATAGTTAACAAATCAATCATATAGTCTTCTTTCTATTCATCACAAAAGGTTTAATCTTATTATTGTTTTTCCATTATCATCTTCTTCTCTCTTGAAAAGCTTGCTAGAAAATCCTTAAGTGATGAATAAATATGAGAAAATGATATAAAAAGAAAGCAAAATTACTACTCTCTCATCCTCATCTCATCTAGCCCATGGGATTAGTGTGTTCATCTCTTTTGAGTGAGAAAGCTTGAGTCTTTGCAACTTCGAGGTAGATCATCGGAGATTTGGAATACTTCGAGCTAGCATGGATCGTTCGAGTCGTGGAGCCTCTCATGAGTCCGGAAGATCGTAGATCGCGGCAAAGGGACTTCTACTCGGAGCTTGTGAAGTGAAGGAGCGGACTACAAAGGTTGTAATCCCTCACACTTAGATAAAAGTTATCATCTTGCATGTTAAACCCTAATAATCTAGCAAAGATCCCGGCTTTGGGTTGTTCGGCACGTCTAAATTTTTATCCGGGCATGTTTGATGCCTTTTGAACCTTCACAAGAGTGCCTAGGAACCCTACAGTGGTATCAGAGCCTAGCTAGAGCATTAGGCGATGTGTTTACGAAGTTAAAACTCCGATAGAACCCGAAACGACAAAATTGGACCCCTCTCTTGAAATTTTTTAAATTTTGGGATTTTTCTGAATTAAAAATATGTAAAAAAATCAGCAGGGAATTCTAAGAATTACCATAAAACCCGAGCCCCCAATTCGATCAAACGGCGGCGGAACCGCAGCGCAAGCATGCCTTGCGCGGCGGTTCCGCGGCGGATTGATAGGATTGTGACACGTGGCTTTTATGGTAATGTCCGTAGGTGCTTGTTGATGCTTCTGGGTATTTTTAATCTGTTTCAGGTGTTGAAAATTCTGGGGTTTGTTTTGTAATAGTAGACCCGATCGGAAATTTTAAATTCGTATTTCTTTCTGGATATTTAGAAATTGTTAAACTATTTGAACGGATATCATTAACTCACTGTTTTCCGGTACGGCAAACTTTCAAGTGTTGAAATTTCTTCGGGTTTAAATCTTTCGGAAAAATTGTACAAGTTAAGCGGTGGACCCTCTAGAAGACAACAAACCTTAACTCGATTATGTGACCGTCTTGAACTGCCTTTTGAACCTTCGGGTTTGGGGCAGTACGGCGTGGCACATGTGAGGCGTTGGCTTGACCCTTCTACGGCTGGATCACCGGTACTGTGACATATTCTGGGATTATTTGAACTCCGCTCAAGAGTTGAGCACTTTGGGAAATTTTGGGTATTTGATTATCTGTTCGGAAAGTTTAATACTGTCTATTTATCTGGAATGTGATACAATATGTGGAATTCATAGAGTTAGGCATGAAATGCGAAGTATGTGATATTTTGGATTTACGATGTCTAAAGTGATTGTGGATTCCAAATGTTGTAGTTTTACACTTTCTTTTCTGTGACCGTAAGTGTAATATGTGATATCGCCGGTTTCGTTGCTATATGTCAACGACAATTGGGATGCACATATTTACTTACGTTGATGATATGAGATATTATGTGTTGCTGTGATATGTTATATTGGATCGTCGCGTTCAGAATAGCCGGGGGGTTTTATGTGAGATGAGGGTTTTTATTTTCATTCATGTAAAATTCATTTGTAATGTAATATTCTTTTATTTAGGGCACTTCCAGGTTGCGGTTGATGTCACCAGTGTATATTATTTACTTTTCCGCATTAGGTAGACCCAAGGAGGGGAGCACAAGTAACCGGGTTCTCGGGTCCAGTGGGAGGCCATCTCGAGGAGTCGAGACCGGGTCTCCTAACCCTAGAATTGGCAGTGTTACTTGCCGCTCTCGTAGGGGTCTTGGGATGTGGGTTTGGCTATTCGTTGCGACCGTGGAATCCGTGTTTTATACAGGCTCGTATTAAAAACACGGACGTCCTAGTATATCCAGTATTTCATATATGTTCTTCTGCTGCAATGTTCTGTGATGAGATCATATTACTGCCTGAGACGAATGCTTATACTATATATATATGCTGATATATAAATATTACTGCTTTCGTTTCTTCTGTGATGCTTAGGAAGCATAAGCTGATGGGATTTTTATTAATGTGATTAATAAAAGAAAAGAAACTTAAAGATGTTGTAGAATCAAAAACTTTATAAAAAAGGGTAGCTACAGTTTTGCTTTGCACAGTGATATATATGATATATCCTGCACCTTATTCGATGGGGAAAGGGCCGACGATCCCTTCACTGAGAGTGACCCCTTTAGCAAAACTGGCAGATGCTACAAAACGCGGTTTGTCTTTTGATTGCTTTTAGTGTTTTGCTTTGCACAGCGGTATATATGATATATCCTGCACCTTATTCGATGAGGAAAGGGCCGACGATCCCTTCACCGGGAGTGACCCCTTTAGCAAAACTAAGAAAAGCCTCAAAAACACTCCTTTTCAAAACTTCACTCGATTCTACGACGATATCAAGTTCATTACGCTCAGGGTTTTCTGAAAAACCTGACGTAGCCCTCCGTTATTTCAGATAAGTCCTATTTAGTATTCGTGCTACGTTTGTTGACCTCCGTCAAGGCGTAGTGTACGGTAGCTGACTAGTTTTTTATCTGCTTATGCATTTGATGCAGATTGGATTAGGGCAGTCGTACGGCCTTGTTGACCTCCGTCAAGGGTCGTGCGGGTAGGTTTAATTCAATCAAGAAATGACAGGTTAAACTTGACTAGTAGCCTATGGTTTGTTGACCTCCGTCAAGGTCATAGGACACTAGGGGCAAAATTATTATCGGGAATTTCAAGTGTTGAAATTTGCAATGAGATTGCATACCTCCTATGAGATAGTTGGATCCCGATACCCACTGCGAGTAAGTGTTACTCCTGGAAGAGTTTTACACAGGACAATTAGCCGATCAAGTAGGTGTCTAGAAAAGTGTTAACGAGGTTACGCCTCTGGGAAAACGAGGTTTACATTAATTAGGTCCGTGCGAAAGCACGGGGAACCTCCCTCAAAGTACCGACACTGATCTGGCTGAAAGATTGACGAAATTGTAAGGTGTAATTAATCCCGGCTAATCTTACCTTTTAGGGTTTTAAGGTAGATTTGATAAAAACAGTGGGAGACATCCTGATTAGATAAGATAATAACCAATCTAATCTTGCAAGAGCATACGCTAAAGTGTTTTCTTCTCTCTCTCTCTAGGTAGCGACCATGTCATGCCATAATCAAGATAATAATATGGATGTATTGACTGAACCCAATTATTGTACTGAGCTAGGGATTGTTGGACCCGTTCTTTCTTATAAGAGTTATAAGATTGAACAGGAAATAGAAGAATATCTGGATTCTCACGCCGCCCAAAAGAGCATGCATGTTGATGCATCTTCTTCAGGTGTGTTAGTTATTGAGAACTGTTTCTCAGTTCACCCTACGTCCTGGGTATTAGATACCGGATCAGGATCCCACATATGTAAATTGTTACATGGGCTGCGAAAAGGTAGAGAACTAGGAAAAGGTGATCATTCCGTTCAAGTAGGAAACGGTGCAAGTATTGTAGCCAAAGCAGTTGGCGAATATCACCTTGTATTACCAAGTCATAATACACTGATTCTGAATGAGTGTTATTATATACCGAACATGTTGTGCAACATTATATCAGTTTCTTTATTAAGTAAAGAAAGATATAATTTTGTAGTAAAGGATAATGTTATGAACATATTCCTAGATCAAAAGTTGATTGCATCAGGCTCGTTACATAATGGCATATTCATTCTAAATCAGAATACAGTCCTGAATATACAAAACACACACAAGAGGAAAAGTTCAGATATGAACGAATCCTACTTGTGGCATTGTAGACTTGGTCATATCAATGCGACACGACTGGCTAAGTTACATAAAGATGGTTATTTGAATCCGTTCGAATTATCGTCTTATGATACTTGCCATTCATGTCTCAAAGGAAAAATGACCAAAGCTCCGTTTAGTGGACACGGAGAAAGAGTTACTGAACTCTTAGGACTGATACATAGTGATCTATGCGGTCCCATGTCTACGCATGCCAGGAACGGTTCTTCCTACTTCATTACATTCACTGACAATCTCTCTAGATTCGGACATGTGCTCCTGATGAAACACAAGTCTGAAGTTTTTGAGAAATTCAGAGAATATAAGCACGAAGTAAAGAACCAAACGGGAAAAAGTATTAAGATTCTTCGATCTGATCGAGGAGGTGAATACTTAAGCAGTGAGTTCCTAGATTATCTAAAAGAGAATGGGATTCTCTCTCAACTTACTCCTCCTTATACACCACAGCACAACGGTGTATCGGAACGAAGGAATCGCACCCTATTAGATATGGTGCGCTCTATGATGAGTACAGTTGAGTTACCTATTTCCTTCTGGGGGTATGCACTTGAGACAGCGGCATACATACTGAATAAAGTTCCTACCAAATCAGTGCCTACCATCCCATATGAGATATGGGAAGGGAAGAGACCATATCTTAATTTTGTTAAGATATTGGGTTGCCCGGCTTATGTCAAAAGACGAAACCCGGACAAACTCGAGGCAAGATCTGTTTTATGTAAGTTTATTGGATATCCCAAGCATTCGCGAGGGTATATTTTCTACCACAGTGAGGAACAAAGGGTGTTTGTTGCTCAACACGCCACCTTTTTAGAAAAGGAATTTCTTGCTAAAGAAATTAGTGGCTCTGAGGTAGAACTGGAAGAAGTTCCAGCAGAACAAACTACAACTGATGATTTATTGGAACCAGAGGATTCTGTAGTACCCAACGAACCCCAGCCTCTCCGCCGATCTAGTAGGGTTTCTCGTCCACCTGAGAGATACTACGGTTTTCTCATTGATGGTGGAAGCGAGGATTGCATCATGGATGATGATGACCCCACTAGTTTCGAGCAGGCCATCACGAGTGGTGACTCTGTGAAATGGCTGGATGCAATGCGATCTGAGATGGAATCCATGTACACCAATAAAGTATGGATTTTGGAAAATGCTCCTGAAGGGGTAAAACCCATTGGGAGCAAGTGGATTTTTAAAAAGAAATTTGGTGTAGATGGAAAAGTTGAGACTTTCAAAGCTAGACTTGTAGCAAAGGGTTTTCGTCAACGACCAGGTGTGGAATATGACGAAACCTTTTCTCCAGTGGCTATGCTTAAGTCCATCCGGATCTTACTTGCCATTGCTGCATACCATGACTACGAAATCTGGCAAATGGATGTTAAGACCGCCTTTCTAAACGGTGATTTAGAAGAGTGCGTGTACATGACTCAGCCAGAGGGCTTCGTAGATAGTGGGAGTAGCGGAAAGGTGTGCAAGCTGCTTAAATCAATTTATGGGTTAAAGCAAGCATCGCGGAGTTGGAACATCTGTTTTGATGTTGTAGTCAAAGAGTTTGACTTCATCAAAAATATAGATGAACCTTGTATCTATAAGAAGGTAGCAGAGGGTAAGGTTGTCTTCCTCGTATTGTACGTGGATGACATACTCTTGATAGGAAATGATATTCCTATGCTGCAATCAGTCAAGCTCTTCTTATCACAGAGATTCTCAATGAAAGATCTAGGTGATGCCTCCTGCATATTGGGAATCATGATCTATAGAGATAGATCTAAACGGATACTGGGATTGTACCAATCCAGGTACATTGACACCATACTAAAGAGGTTTAGTATGGAAGAATCCAAGCGTGGGAACCAACCCACGATCTCTGGACTCACTATCTCCAAAGAGATGTCTCCCAAGACTGATTTGGAGAGAGCTCGCATGCAAGGGATACCCTATGCCTCGGCAGTAGGCTCTATCATGTATGCGATGCTATGTACCAGACCCGATGTAGCATACTCACTAATTGTAGTGAGTCGGTATCAAGCAGATCCTGGAGAGAGTCACTGGACAGCTGTGAAGAACATTCTCAAGTACTTGCGAAGGACTAAGGAGATGTTCTTGGTGTATGGTAACGGAGAACTCCAGGTGGAGTCCTTTACCGATTCCAGCTTCCAAAGTGATAAGGACGACTCTAAGTCGCATTCGGGTTTTGTCTTTATCCTCAATGGAGGGGCGGTATGTTGGAAGAGTTCCAAACAGGATACCGTTGCAGACTCGACGATGGAGGCTGAATACATCGCTGCCAACGATGCTGCCAAGGAGGCTGTCTGGATAAAGAAGTTCATTAGTGAACTTGGTGCGGTTCCATCCATTGAGCATCCAATACCTCTGTATTGTGATAACAATGGAGCTGTAGCTTTAGCCAAGGAACCCAGATCCCATCAAAAGTCCAGAAATATTCTGAGGCGGTATCACCTGATCAGGGAGATAGTTGATCGCCGGGAGATCGAGGTCAGGAGAGTAGATACGAAGGACAACACTGCGGATCCATTCACGAAGGCTATTCCCCAGATACAGTTTGAGAGATTATTCGGGATGCTAGGTATGAGATACTACAGCAGCTGGCCTTAGTGCAAGTAGGAGATTGTTAGTTATGTATATGCCCTAGAGGCCATTGTTGTACATAAGATGTATATTATAATGGATGCTTGGATATATATAGAGATGACTTTCTTGCTCGTCATGATAGTATGCTATTTGGTTTCACTTTATCTTAACATGTTGACTTGTATTGGTTTACTGTTTTACTCTCACATGTTGATAAAGCCCTTAGGATCTGTACTCGACTACTGGGACTATGATGAGATCATACTAGTGGGGCCACGGTAGTCGATGAGTACATCCTATAACTGTTCCTAGTCGAGGGTATATCGAGACAGGGCATCGATACACCAGAGTAGACTAGCGTATACGCATCTTGACCCATATGATGGGCGATGGATGATCCCATATCCATCGGTGTTTGACATCAGAGATGGTGTACGGGTGCTCAGTAGAGACTGGGTACACTGGACGGACTCGCCGAGAACTCCCAGATGGTGATATACCACACGTCAGATGGCAGTTCTACGGTGACACTGGTACAGGGTAGTCTTTAGACCCGAGATCGTCATGGAGTCTTGTGTGATTCCCACTGTGCTTTGATTTCCACCTTACCACGTCCAAGAGGGCGTGCAAAACGGTGGCTTTTGGGTACAGTCCCGAATCACATGGAGGCAATGAGCGATAGGAGGGGATTCGTCTCTCCCGGTATAGGGAGTTGATGTTGTGCTGTGTTCGATTGGCTATAACTGGAAGTCCCTGGCCAGGGCTGATATAGAGATTTACTGGTAAGTGTTACTAGTAGTTTCTCGACCCGTTATGAGCCACACATCGACACGACTTATCGGTTACTGGGGTCTGACGTATACCACCCCCAGACTTGATATGCGACATATCAGACGAACAGACCGGACTGTACGGGAGTGTTACTTGTTGGATTCACAGGAGAACGCACAGGCTAGCTTGTTGATCTTCTGATCGCTCAATACCTGGGTGGCTGTTACGTTTAGCTGACCGCTTGCAGCTTGTGGGTGTTTGATATGATCATCACCTGCTACCGGCGTATTGACGATTCTTTAGAGTCCTACACAGAGGTTTCTTGGCTCAGGCGAAACGGAGTAGTGGCACATATGTGATATGCGCAGGAACGAGAATAATGCGATATGGGATACCGTATTATATTCTCGCGATATTTAGAAATGAACCGGGACATCGGATCAAGTGTTGATTCGATAAATCGGTACATGATATATTAGTCGGTAATATTCGATATAGCCGGATCGTCGGATCAAGTGTTGATTCGATGATTTAATGTATAATAATATATATGATATATTGTATTACATTATCTAATATTGGCTCGCTTTATTATTTCATTTTCTCAGTGGATGATACATTGATATATATGCGATATATGTTAATTGTATTATTTTCCTTTGTTGCAAATATATAATATATATGTGATATATATTATTGTGACATGATATGATTAATTGTTAAACATGTTTAAGGATGATTAATTTAGGTTAGGGTTTGTTTTGGGTTAGCTGTTTCATGCATCTTCTAGAAGTTTTTGCTTTTGTCATTCTTAAGATATTTTGGATGACACATTCTTTAACTCAACCAAACCCTAACTCTAGTTTATTCTCTACTAAATCCTAGCCACTCATCCTTGACCATGGTTAACAAATCAATCATATAGTCTTCTTTCTATTCATCACAAAAGGTTTAATCTTATTATTGTTTTTCCATTATCATCTTCTTCTCTCTTGAAAAGCTTGCTAGAAAATCCTTAAGTGACGAATAAATATGAGAAAATGATATAAAAAGAAAGAAAAATTACTACTCTCTCATCCTCATCTCATCTAGCCCATGGGATTAGTGTGTTCATCTCTTTTGAGTGAGAAAGCTTGAGTCTTTGTAACTTCGAGGTAGATCATCGGAGATTTGGAATACTTCGAGCTAGCATGGATCGTTCGAGTCGTGGAGCCTCTCATGAGTCCGGGAGATCGTGGATCGCGGCAAAGGGACTTCTACTCGGAGCTTGTGAAGTGAAGGAGCGGACTACAAAGGTTGTAATCCCTCACACTTAGATAAAAGTTATCATCTTGCATGTTAAACCCTAATAATCTAGCAAAGATCCCGGCTTTGGGTTGTTCGGCACGTCTAAATTTTTATCCGGACATGTTTGATGCCTTTTGAATCTTCACAAGAGTGCCTAGGAACCCTACAGTGCACATACCTATTGTACACTCATACTTGTGCACATACCTATGGTACACCCATACGTGCATACATACGTATTCGCGCATACATAGATGATTCTAGCTTGATTAGAGATTTGGGAACCGCAAGGTACTCTTTAAAACTGATTCATTTTAAAAGAGCGGTTTCCCTCATTATGTGCATATTACTATTCCATATTGCATGATATACTGATATGCTTACGTTTCTTTTATATGTCACATACATCATGCTTTATGATTATACGCATTGAGATATGTTGTTTCCATGATATTTCTGGATTTGGGAACCGTTGGTATTTAGAAAGAGAGTTTGTAATTGTTTTAAAAACTCGGTTACCCTTGATATGATATTTCAGTGCGTCCACCATGTGTTTTCTCGGTTCTGAGAGCGACATGTGAAACCCGATTCGTGGAGGCGGATGAGGCCGATTGCAGGTACATAGTGGACCCGGTATGGTATCCCGGGGCGAGAACGGATTGCTGTGTTGCAGACGGTGAGCCTGGCAGAGGGAATACTACCTACCGGTGATTGTATTTGAGCTCGGCGGATATCCGGAGGATACCGACCGGAGTTGAGAGATGATACGGGCCGATCCGAACTAACGGAGCCCGTGGGCCGATCCGGACTGACGGAGCCCGATATATTAGGATTTACGTGCCGATGCTGTAGGGTTCCTAGGCATACCCATGAGGTTCTACAAGTGATCAAACATGGCCAATTCTAATTTTTCATGTGCCTACAAACCCTAATACGGATCGTTAACTAGATGTATAGGCGATGCAATGCAAATAAACAACTTTAACTAAAAGGAAAGAGGCTACAACCTTTGTAGATCCGGTCCTCCACCTCCTAGGCTCCACGATGACATCCCTCCGCTGTCCATATCGAATCCCGGACTCTAGCATCGGCTTCATCGGAGAAATGGGCGGGCTAGGTCTCGACTTCGATGCCGAAGATGATCTACGTCGAGGCAACTCAAGATCAAACTCCAACTTCACCAAGTCATGAAACTTGTGAAGAAAACACCCTATACTACTTGGCAAGTGGTAGAGGAAGAAGAAATAGGAAGTGGGTTCACTTTAGAATTGGATTTCTCACTCTTTTTCTCAAGTTGCCATTGATGGTTGCAAGGTTTCTTCATTATTGAAGATGAAGAAGATGAAGAAAAAGAATATGATAAGTATTTTTCAAATAGAAAATAAAAATGAATACTTATCATATACCAACCATGGTAAAGTGTAGAGACTAAACTACGGTTAGGTGAATGGTTAGGTTAAGGGAAGCAAACAAAATGGTCAAGCTTTCAACACTTCATGAAGCTTCATGAAAGAAACAAAGAAAGCCACCATTTCTATTTATCTTTTCCAAAATAAATAAACAAAATAAATAAATGGTTAATAAAATCAAAACCCTAACCATTTACTTAACCAAGGTTTAAGTCTTACACAAACCCAAGTTTGCATGTATCATCAAACATGATACAAACAAGTGCACAAAAGTATATCACATATACAACTTGTGAACTTCAAGTGAGAAAATCCATTTAAAGTGAACCAATACTAGTTAATGCAAAGTAATATATCAAATATATAATTATACATTAAATCATTAAATCAACACTTGATTCAATGATCCGGTCATGTCGCATATAACCGACTAGTATCCAATGTATCGACTTATCGAATCAATCCTTGATTCGATAACTAGGTTATATCGCATTCAACCATTCGATACATTCATCGCGAGAATAGAATACGGTATCACATACACGCATTATTCTCGGCCCCGCACATATCTCATATGCGCTCCTATTTCGTTTCGCTTGAGCCAGGAAACCTCTGTGTAGGACTCTAAAGGCTCTTCAATACGCCGGCAGCAGATGATGATCATATCAAGCACCCACAAGCCGCAAGCGGTCTGCTAAACGTAACGGCCACCCGGGTATTGAGCGATCAGAAGATCGACGAGCAAGCCCGCTCACACTCCTGTGAATCCAACCAGTAACACTTACCGTACAGTTCGGTCTGTTCGTCTGATATGTCGCATATCTCGCCTAGGGGTGGTAAACGTCAGACCCTAAAAGCTCGATAAGTCATGCCGACGTGAGGTCCATAACAATCGTGAAACTACTGATAACTCTTACCAGTATATCACCGCAACCCTGGCCAGGGATTTCCTGTTATGGCCAGTCGAGCATAGCGCAACATCAACCCCCAATACTGGGAGAGACGAATCCCCTCCTATCGCTCATTGCCTCCATGTGAATCGGGACTGTACCCAAAAACCACCTGTTTGCACGACTCAGTAGAGCCGTGGTAGGGTGGAAATCAAAGCACAGTGGGAGACACACAAGACTCTATGACGATCTCGGGTCAACAGACTAAGCGGTACCAGTGTCACCAGAGAACTGCCATCTGACGTGAGGTATAATACCATCTGGGAGTTCTCGGCGAGTCCGTTCAGTGTACCCAGTCTCCACTGAGCACCCGCATACCATCTCTGATGTCAAACATCAATGGATATGGGATCATCCATCACCCATCACATGGGTCGAGAAGATACACGCTAGTCTACTCTGGAATATCGATGCCCCATCTCGATATTCCCACGACTAGGAACATTGAAGGATGTACTCATGGACTACCCAGGCCCCACTAGTATGATCTGCATCATAGTCCTGGAAGTCGAGTACACATCCTAAGTGCTTTATCAACATGTAACAGAGAGACAGAAAGTATACATGTTAAGATAAAGAGCAACCAGATAGCGTACTATCATGTCGAGCAAGAAAGTCCTACCTATATATGTCCCAGCATCCACTACAATATACATCCAATGTACAGTAATGGCCTCTAGGGCATACATATAACTAACAGCGGGGCACAGCTTTCTTGATGTTTTCGAGTGTCGATGCTGGACACTTCGGTTCCATGATTTTGATGTGTCACGAGGGACACATGTTGATTATATCCTCATACTTCCATGCATATGCTTTATGATATTTACATACATAATGTTTATTGTCATTAGGTGACACGTGGACGAGATCCACATACATACAGACATTGATTACATAGTTGGATGATATCCACATACTTATAGACTTCATGATATAGTCGACATTGATCATACCTCATATTTATGATATGTTATTACATGAGGCACTGGCACGAGCACTTGGTACTACACTTATGTATAGATGTTTACATTGCCACCTTATCATGCTTCAGACTTATTCATTTGACGTTTATATATATATCAGATCATATTGACCTAGATTGTGTCATACATACGATTTCTGCTCTGTGATGTTTTCTATTCACGAGTTGGCAACTCACCCTGTTGTGCCACAGTTCTTGCAGGTTTTGCCGTACAGGTTTCATTGCGGCTTTTCTGGCACGCGGCTTCCTTCTGGGTGATTGCTTTGGTAGGTGGGTTCACTCGCATCGTGACCACCCTTATATTTATTTTAATCAGTTGTATCTAGTAATTCCATCAACTAAACTTATAGATTGTTTCAGACTTAGAAAACCAGTTATGTATTATTTCGACCTTAGAGTCGC
The DNA here is from genome assembly GCA_030015575.1 of Agapanthus africanus. Classification (NCBI taxonomy): domain Eukaryota; kingdom Viridiplantae; phylum Streptophyta; class Magnoliopsida; order Asparagales; family Amaryllidaceae; genus Agapanthus; species Agapanthus africanus. Next base: position 111,581,856 of record JASDDO010000018.1, read on the forward strand.
GCGTTGTAGTATTATGGTTTTCTTGATATTTTGAGTTTCTTTTGAGTTTGATCCTCGCCCTTCGGCGTTGTATATTATATTGTTTGCGTGGTTGTGACCGTTGATTGACGAAGAGCTAGCTCCCGCTTGGAGATGCCTTTTATCATTGTGTATATATTATTCTTTTTGTACCCCGTTCGGGGCCAGTATTTACAAAGGAAACTCTGCAGAAATTTTCAGAAAAGACTATAGATTTTAAAAATGCATATTCGGCTTACTTATTTTAAAAACCATATTTTTAAAACATGTTTTCTTCACTTCTTAAAACTATTTTCCTTTAGTTATTATTTAAAATTGTTTTAGATTTCTGGGCTTTTGGCTTACTTGAATTAGATGCGGTCCTATAGACTTCATATGATTCAAGGGCCAGTCACGAGCTATTTCGGGTCGTGACATTTGGTCTCAGGTAGGTCCAATCTTAGCACTATGGGGGGTTTGTAGTCACTAACACACTCACATACATCATCACAACTCAAGAATTCCACAAAACCTCATCTAGGAATTTTCAAAGTTCACTAAACCTCACAAAAACACTTCTAAACATGTATAGATGCTTAAGTGAATGAAATACTATACTAAATATGAAAGAATTACCTCACTTGGCAACAGAAGAAATTTCTTGAGCTGCCCCAAGTGCTCAAAATCCAATTTTTCTTGATCTCCCATGCTTGCAGTGAGCTTGTGCATATTTTTAATGAAGGGGTTATGGTGTTTTGGTGTGGATTTTGGGGTTGCAGTGAAAAGGTAGAGGTGATGGAGGAGGGAGGCAGCCATTGGGGTGAAGAAGGGGTAGAAAATGATGAAGAATGAAGTGAGGAACAACAAGCCATGGTCGAAGGAGACCCCTCACTCTCTCTCTCTCTTTTCCCATACCACCTTGTCTCCCCATGCCACCAATTCTTTATTCCTTTATCTTTTCTTTTCTTTTTCTCTCATATAAAACCAAACCATGCTTGAAAAAAGGAAAGAAGCCAAGATAGAAAAAAGTAACAAGTGTTAGCAAATATGATATGGTGCATGCAACATGTACAAAACACAATCAATGAAAGATTAGAGAAAATTAATCACGTTAAGAAATAACTTGCATATAATTAATTATAAAAATTTATAAATTTCCTAAATCACATAAATCCCTCCAAAAATCACCATTCAATTTAATTTTACCAATATTTCCCAAATTATCGGTATTTAATTATACCGCTGTAACGCTTCGAAAATCGTTTAGGCAGTTTTTCGGTGATCGGCAAAATTAGCAGCCTTTTCCGTAAAATGTCAAAATAGATATTTTTCATTATAGACCTAATTATACAAAATTTAGATAAAATATTACTATAAATTGGTCACTAAATTGTCACTTAAAATTTTCTAGTTAATTAAAAAAATTTCCCTAATTAATTATTTTTAATATTATTTTAAGCTTTTAAAAATACATTTAATTAGTGATAAATACAAATTTAATTAGGTAAATTACACACTTAGGAAACATTATAAACTAAAATTTAGTATTAATAAAATTTTATCAAGACTTTTCAAAATTTTTATTCTATGGTTTAAAATTTTAATCAAAAATGGTTTAAAATGGGGTTTTTTGTGTAAAAGTTGATGTGATAGTCATTAATTGAGCTTGGGAAAGGCTTTTTGTGTAGAATTTTCTACACCATTCACACACACACACCCTCCCCAACACCAGGTCGAGCTCAACCTGCTGCAAACCCCATTTCCCTCTCTCTTTCTTTCTTCAAAGATCATGAAAAAATCAACAAAATCCACCGAAATCAACACATTTCTTCACAAATTCAAACCATAATCCTATTCCACCTCTTTCCAACCCTAATTTTCCTTAAAACAAGGTGAAAGGAGGCATCTTTCAAGGTCAAGTGAAAGTTAGGGTTCAACTTGTAAGGTATAATTCTTATCTAATGTTCAAATTGTGTTTTAAATTTGCTAGATTTAGTAGTTTTAGTGTGTAATTTGGTTATGAATTCTTGTTTAGGAAATTCTAGTAAAGGTTTGGTGTTGTAATTAGGGTTTGTAGCATGGTTGATGGGTTTAAGTTAGGGTTTGGGCTATCTAGTTGGTTAGAATGGTTGTTTGTGCGATGTAGCGATCGCTACACCGTTAAATTGCGATAATTGCATCGATATTTCTATGCTAATGCTTACTAGATTTTTAGGAAAATTAGGACATGATATTATATATATGGACTATATTTATAGCATCTCATACGACTTTTAGGGTGTGCAAATGCGGATTTTGATTTAGTCGGGTTTCAGTTTTGACGGTTGCCCGAAACGGCGATTTTAGTTAAGGTTTTAGCGATTTTCGCGTGTTTTCCGCATACCGAGTGCACGTTGTGATTAATTAGAGAGCGCCGATCTTTTCATATTGTGAGTTGCGTCATTTCAGGAATCTATAATCTTATATTGTGTGTTATGCAATTCTAGGAACGGTTGTGGAAATATCAGACGCGGCGCGCAAAGGCAAGGCGGTGGTCGGATCGGATTAGCGAGGCATTCAGGTGAGTATATGTATTCATCTATGGGGGAATCGTCTGGATGGCGCGAGGTGCCCTCTAGTTAGGGTTACTTTATTTCTTGCATGATTTGCATTGTTAGTTAGCTAAACCCCTCTCATTCACATTGCATACCTTTATATCCAATCGTCAGCTAGGTTGCATGGATATTCATATACACATGTGCGATATCACTTCGTAGGAAACGAACACCATTACCATTGGCTCCTGTTGCATGCGCACTATTCATGTGACACACACGCCTTTGGTAATTGCCATGCCACGAGCACCATAGAACTTGTTTAGCTTAGTGTCACCAATTGCATCATACATGATATATGAAATCGCATAGCATGTATATACCTCGCATCATCATCATACTTACATAGATTTCTAGCTACAAATCACATTGCATACCTTGATATCATAGACATTTATCATATACAATATGTTGGGCATTATGATTTTCTTTAGGATTTTAGTATTGCTGCGATTTCTGGATTTTGGGGAAAACCGCAAGAATTTAACAAAAGCTTATATTTATCATTTTTAAAAACAAAGTTGCGGTTTTCTCGTGATGTATGTGTCGTCCACCATGAGTTTTCATGTTTTCTGTTGGATTTCGAGATCCGATTCGAGGAGTGGATGAACCGTCTCGGGTACATGGTGGGCCCGGTATGGTACCCTGGGGCAAGAAGATCGAGTTGTAGACGATGAGCCTGGCAGGGGAAGACTACCTACCGGTGATGTCTGGCACGGCGGATATCCGGAGGATACCGACCGTTGTCGTGAGATTTGATGATATGGGCCGATCCGGACTGACGGAGCCCGATATATTGAGACATTGATACAGTGAGACTTTGAGACATATGTGTTTTCATATTTGGTGTCGATGCTTGACATGGGTTTCAGATGATTTCTTGATGGTATTTAGTTATTATACAGATATTCTTTTTCTAAAGTTAGGAATGCAGAACTCATAGCATTTAAACACTTTAAGATTTAGTATTGACATTGCATACATGTCCATGCATACTAGAGGTATTACATCACATCTGGACATACATGCTGTGACGCATTTGCGTGCATTCTTACGATAGCCTTACTAGATGTTATATTCTACTCACGAGCTGGCAACTCACCCCCGTTGTGCCACTGTGTCTTGCAGGTCGGACTCATCAGCCTAGTAGTGGCGGCTTATCTTATTAGTGACTTGTTTTGCTCAGACTCGCGACATTGCTCGTAGGTGGGTTGCGAGAGCCCTACTATCTCTTTTTGTACCATTTTTGTATCTAGTATTCTCCATCTACCACTTCTTATTTGTATATTCGACCTAGTGATGAGACTGAGAGATTTGTGTATATGTGGGTTCTTTTGGGTCGAGCTCACTTGGGTCGACGTTGTGTTTTCTTACATTTCGCATTTCTTTATGCTCTTTTTCTATAGATTACATATATATTGCGTGTGGTTGTGATCCGCCTTGGGCGAAGAGCTAGCTCCCGCTTGGGGATGCCATTTTGTGATTACAGGTTATATATCTTGTTGTACCCATTTTGGGGGATAGAATTTACAGAGGAGACTCTGCCGAAATTTTCGGAAATTTTTGATGTTTTTTAAAAGGGGTTCAATGCAATTTAATTGATTTCAAGTTGTTTTCATGAAAGGTTTCCTTCACTCTCTTTGGTTTTGGTTTAGATTTTCTGGGCTTTGGCTGACTTAGTTTACGTTACGCCTTTAAACGTCTCGTAATCTAAGTGCCAGTCACGTTCCGTACTTTCGGGTCGTGACAAAGTTGGTATCAGAGCGTAGGTTTTACCTTTCTGAGTGTAGGACGACCTTGGTAGATGGAGTAGGTGACTTAAGCAGAGTGGCGTAGCGTGGGTATGATCCGCGGCATACCTACGATACGGTACTCCGCCTAAGTGACCTTAGGACATAATTGCTTGTATTTCCTTTCTTGATTCCCTGCATTCCTTGATTCAATTGCAATGTTCTTATCGGTCCTGTTTCTTATTCCAGCTTCGATGCCGCCAAAGACTACGAGAGCTCTGCGGGCTGCCGCTAGGGATGAGATTCGAGCGGGCTCTTCAGAGGCGAGGATCGAGCGGGATGATACGCCTACCCCTCAGGGTCATATTGATCCGCCTTATCCTGACCGTATTGCCAGATTAGAGGCCGGCATGCAGGAGTCGCGACAGATGATTGGATCTTTAGTTAAGTCCAGTCGGGCACAGAGGTCTGAGGACGTTCCTTCCACCGCACAGACCACGATTGTACCTGCTGCACAGATGGTTGCTCCTGCTACTACGAAGACTATCCCTGTTTCACTGCAGGAGTTCATAAGATTGAGACCTCCAGCTTTTACTGGTACGGATGCGACAGAGGACCCACAGAAATTTCTTGATAGGATAGTTAGGATTTGCCGTTCGTTGAGGTGTTCTGATGATAGGTTGGTGGAGTTCGCGAGTTTTTGTCTGGAGGGTCTTGCCCAGACATGGTACGACTTAGTAGAGAGAGGCCGAGCTGCAGGTCTACCTTCTATGACCTGGGACGTGTTTACAGCTGCATTTCTTGCTCGTTTTCTTCCGGAGAGTGTTCGAGATGCTCGAGCCCGTAGTTTTGAGTCTCTGCGCAAGACTAATGGGATGACGGTGTCGGAGTATGATATACAGTTTAACCAGTTGTCTCGATATGCTCCGTACCTAGTAGATACGGAAGAGAAGAAAATAAAGAGGTTTGTGCGAGGGCTTGATACACAGCTATTCCTTGCCATCGGCACCCAGCACTTTAATACATACGCGCGATGGATGCAGCCTTACATTTGGAGGAGCGTATTTCTGAGTCTCCGGTCGTTTCTGGGCCAAAGAGGATCCGTACTGATACGCCAGCTCAGCGGCAGATAGGTAGACACCGCGATAGATTATTTCCGGGAGATGGTGGCGGCAGAGGATTGAGACGAGGTCATTTATTTGGTTCATATCCATAGACCCAGCAGTCGTCGCCAGGATGTTTTCGGTGTGGGAGTCAGTACCACCATGTCAGAGACTGTACCATGGAACGCCAGGGCACGGCGACAATCCCGCATGTGACCTTACCACCCTCACCACCTCCTCAGAGAGCTCTACTTCCTACTCCTGATGATGCTCCACGCCAGCCAGATGCTTCTAGAGGTCGTGGGCGTGGCAGTCCGGTTCAGAGAGGACGAGGCGACAGAGGCAAAGGCAGAGGCCGAGGTAGAGGCAGAGGACAGCCAGCTACTAGTGGTGGACAGGCTCGAGTGTTCGCGTTGACTCCTCAGGATGCACAGGCATCCAATGCCGTCGTGACAGGTACTCTGCCAGTATGTACTTTTGATGCACGGATATTATTTGATCCAGGCTCCACACATTCCTATGTATCCACGTACTTTGTACCGAGGTTGGGCCGAGAGTCTTCTTCGTTAGATCAGCCGCTTATCGTTATTACACCGGTAGGCGAGTCGTTTGTTGCCCGTTTCGTGTACCGATCATGTTCCGTTCGTATCGGGGAGAGAGATTCTTCAGTTGATTTGATTCTCCTCGATATGCTAGACTTTGACGTTCTTCTTGGTATGGATTGGCTAGCCACCTGTTATGCATCCGTGGACTGCCGTGAGAAAGCAGTCAGATTCAGTTTTCCTGGTGAGCCGGTTCTTGTTATTCAGGGAGATCGTAGCACTACCCTTCCCAGCTTGATTTCTTCCCTTCGCGCTGGTCAGCTCTTGCGGAAAGGGTGTCAGGGATTCCTAGCCTATGTTTGTGATGCTAGCGCCACAGAGGTTCCGTTGGATCAGGTCCCTGTTGTGAGAGAGTTTCCTGATGTATTCCATGACGAGCTGCCTGGTCTGCCACCAGAGCGCGAGATTGAGTTCTGCATCGACTTGATCCTTGGCACGGGGCCTATCTCCATACCGCCTTATTGGATGGCCCCGGCGGAGTTGAGAGAGCTGAAGGATCAGTTACAGGACTTGCTGGACAAAGGGCTTATCTGACCGAGTGTGTCACCTTGGGGTGCTCCCGTCCTGTTTGTTAAGAAGAAGGACGGAAGTATGCGCTTATGCATTGATTATCGTCAGCTGAACCGGGTTACTATGCGGAACAGATATCCTCTACCCCGCATTGATGACTTATTCGATCAGCTCCAGGGTGCAGGGTTTTTCTCGAAGGTTGATTTACGGTCAGGTTATCATAAGTTGCGGGTTCGAAAGGAGGATATTCCGAAGACTGCTTTCCGTACTCGATATGGTCATTATAAGTTCTTGGTGATGTCGTTCGGGCTCACCAATGCCCCGGCAGTATTTATGGACTTGATGAACCGTGTATTCAGGCTGTATCTTGATCAGTTCATCATTGTGTTCATTGACGACATCTTGGTTTATTCTCGGAGCCGGGAGGAGCATGAGCAGCACTTACGTATCACCTTGCAGACTTTGAGGGAGCATCAGCTGTTCGCCAAATTTTCCAAGTGTGCATTCTGGCTAGAAAGTGTCGACTTCTTGGGTCATGTGGTGACGAGAGATGGTATTTGTGTGGACCCGAAGAAGATCGAGGCAGTTCAGCGTTGGCCTAGACCGGTATCAGTTACAGAGGTTCGCAGCTTTCTAGGTCTGGCCGGCTATTATCGATGTTTTGTCCAGGATTTCTCCCGCATTGCTGCACCGTTGACCGGGTTGACCCGGAAGGGGGTTCCTTTCGATTGGACCCAGGCATGTGAGGATAGTTTCCAGCAGTTGAAGACTCGTCTGACTACTGCACCAGTGTTAGCATTGCCTTTAGGATCAGGCGGGTTCGTGGTATATTATGATGCTTCTCGAGTGAGGTTGGGCTGTGTATTGATGCAGCACGACAGAGTTATCGCGTATGCTTCTCGGCAGCTGAGGAAACACGAATAGAACTACCCCACCCATGATTTAGAGATGGCTGCAGTGGTATTTGCACTTAAGATCTGAAGACATTACCTATACGGTGAGTCGTGCCAGATATTCACTGACCACAAGAGTTTGAAGTATATCTTTCAGCAGCGAGATCTGAATCTGAGACAGCGCCGTTGGATGGAGTTGGTGAAAGATTATGACTGCGAGATTCTATACCATCCGGGCAAGGCGAATGTCGTGGAAGATGCTTTGAGTAGGAGGCCCGGAGGTAGCTTGTCTTGTTTGAGCGCAGTCCAGATGCAGTCGACGGCGGATTGGCAGGTTTTATGTGACAGCAGAGTGCAGTTCGAGTTTACTCCTATAGGGGGACAGCTGGTCCATTTCAGAGCACGCCCACAGTTACTTGACCGTATCCGCGAGGCACAGTCCGGCGATGCCCGTATTTTATAGATTATTGAGCAGATTCGGCAGGGCAGTGTTTCTGAGTTCGTGATTGATGATCAGGGGATACTTCGATTTGGGACTCAACTGTGTGTACCAGATTCTGAGGGACTGATGTGTGATATCCTTGAGGAGGCACATAGATCAGTATACAGTGTTCATCCAGGTTCCACCAAGATGTACCGTGATTTGAGAGAGGTTTACTGGTGGGACGGGAAGAAGAAGGATGTTACAGACTTTGTGTCGAGATGCCTGACTTGCCAGCAAGTCAAGGACGAGCACCAGAGGCCAGCCGGCGAGTTACAGCCTTTGCCCATCCCTGAGTGGAAATGGGAACAGGTCTCCATGGACTTCATTGTGGGTCTACCCAAGACCAGTCGAGGGTATGACTCTATTTGGGTGATTGTGGATCAACTGACGAAAGTGGCTCACTTCCTACCAGTGAGGACCACTTTTGGATTTTCTCAGTACGCCCAGGTTTATATCGATGAGATCGTGCGACTGCATGGCGTTCCGACGTGCATCGTGTCCGACCGGGGCACCCAGTTTACCAGCCAATTGTGGCAGAAACTTCAGGATGCTTTGGGCACCCGATTGAGTTTTAGCACAGCCTTTCATCCGCAGACTGACGGTCAGTTGGAGCGTACTATTCAGACTCTTGAAGACATGCTCAGAGCTTGCGTTTTAGATTTCGGTGGTAGCTGGGATCGTCATTTACCTTTGATCGAGTTCTCCTACAATAATATCTTCTAGGAGACGATTCAGATGGCACCTTTCGAGGCTTTATACGGGAGGAGATGTCGATCGCCTGTATGTTGGACAGAGCTCAGAGAGAGCAGTATTTTGGGCCCGCAGATCGTACAGGAGATGACCGAAAAGATACAGCTGATTCGGGACAGGATGAGAGCGGCACAGAGTAGGCAGAAATCATATGCCGACAGGCGCCGTCGCCGACTCGAGTTCGCTGTTGGAGATCATGTTTTCCTGAAAGTCTCTTCGATGAAGGGTGTGATGAGATTTGGACAGAAAGGGAAGCTTAGTCCTAGATATATTGGTCCCTTCGAGATCCTAGAGCGTGTTGGTCCAGTCGCTTATCGGTTAGCTCTTCCGCCCAGTTTCCCCGATGTTCACCCCGTGTTCCATGTTTCGATTCTCCGCAAGTACCTTCATGATCCTTCCCATGCGATTCAGCACCAGACGATCCAGTTAGAGCGTGATCTTTCATTCAACGAGCAGCCGGTGGTCATTTTGGATCGGCAGGTGAAGAAATTGAGGTCGAAGGTTATACCCTCCGTCAAGGTTCTTTGGCGTGGCTCGAACAGCGAGGAGGTCACCTGGGAGACCGAGATCGAGATGAGGAAGAGATATCCCCATCTTTTTGAAGGTACGCGTAGTTAGATTCTAAATTCGGGGACCGAATTTCTTTAAGGGAGAAGATTGTAACGTTTCGAAAATCGTTTAGGCAGTTTTCGGTAATCGGCAAAATTAGCAGCCTTTTCCGTAAAAAGTCAAAATAGATATTTTTCATTATAAACCTAATTATACAAAATTTAGATAAGATATTACTATAAATTGGTCACTAAAATGTCACTTAAAATTTTCTAGTTAATTAAAAAAAATTCCTAATTAATTATTTTTAATATTATTTTAAGCTTTTAAAAATACATTTAATTAGTGATAAATACAAATTTAATTAGGTAAATTACACACTTAGGAAACATTATAAACTAAAATTTAGTATTAATAAAATTTTATCAAGACTTTTCAAAAATTTTATTCTATGGTTTAAAATTTTAATCAAAAATGGTTTAAAATGGGGTTTTTCGTGTAAAAGTTGATGTGATAGTCATTAATTGAGCTTGGGAAAGGCTTTTTGTGTAGAATTTTCTACACCATTCACACACACACACCCTCCCCAACACCAGGTCGAGCTCAACCTGCTGCAAACCCCATTTCCCTCTCTCTTTCTTGCTTCAAAGATCATGAAAAAATCAACAAAATCCACCGAAATCAACACATTTCTTCACAAATTCAAACCATAATCCTATTCCACCTCTTTCCAACCCTAATTTTCCTTAAAACAAGGTGAAAGGAGGCATCTTTCAAGGTCAAGTGAAAGTTAGGGTTCAACTTGTAAGGTATAATTCTTATCTAATGTTCAAATTGTGTTTTAAATTTGCTAGATTTAGTAGTTTTAGTGTGTAATTTGGTTATGAATTCTTGTTTAGGAAATTCTTGTAAAGGTTTGGTGTTGTAATTAGGGTTTGTAGCATGGTTTATGGGTTTAAGTTAGGGTTTTGGCTATCTAGTTGGTTAGAATGGTTGTTTGTGCGATGTAGCGATCGCTACACCGTTAAATTGCGATAATTGCATCGATATTTCTATGCTAATGCTTACTAGATTTTTATGAAAAATAGGAGGTGATATTATATATATGGACTATATTTATAGCATCTCATATGAATTTTAGGGTGTGCGACTGCGGATTTTGATTTTGTAACGTGTTGAAAATCGTTTCGGTGAAATTTCAGAAAACCGGTAAAATAAGGGAGTTTTCTGTAAAAAGTCAAAATACAAATATCTTTATTATAAAATTAAATATACATATTCTAGCTATGTAATTTCTATTAATTGGTGTTTATTGAGCCACTGGTGAAATTTCAAATTTTCTGAAATTTTTTCCGAAATTAATTATTTTAATATTATTTTAAGCCGTCACTAATACATTTAATTAGGGAAAATTACAAATTGGAATGAGTTGAAACAAATTTTGTGCATCATAATACATTAAACAAAATTTTATCATGTGATTTTTTGAAATGAAATGGTTTGGCAAAACGGTTTAGAGAATATCGAAGAAAAATGGCTTAATTAGTGAAATTAGTGTTAATGGAATTGGGGTATAACATTTATCATTTTTCCTTCACCCACACTCACCCACACCCTCTCTCCCCTCTCCAAATCAGCAGACCCCACTTCCACTCTTCCCCACTTAAAGATTTGGAGAGAAAAGCAAAAGAAAAGAAAGGAAAAGAAAAGAATAATGAGAGAAGAAGTTGGTGTGTTGACTTGGGGGTATTTTATCTTGACTTGGACTTTCTTTTTTACACCCCACACACTCCACACCCTCCCCCACACCTGCTGGCCGAGCCCCCCATCCTCCTTCACCAGCAGCCCCTCCCAATTCCCTTCTCATTCTCTTGGAAAAAAATTAACAAAAATTGCCTCAAAATCCATCAAATAAATTCCAAAATCCAAATCCAACTCCTACCCATTTCTCATTAGCCAAACTTGCATGGATCTAGGGAGAAAGTTGGCATTTTAGAGGCTTTGATTTTCATATTTGATCTCTTGATCATGAGGTATAATTCTAACCTTTTTCTTAAATTGTGTTAATTGCTTTAGGTTAGCTTAATTAAATGTTTAAATAGGTTTTCAATTGGTTTTAAGTGCATGATTTAGAATTCAAGAGAGGGGTTTGAATTCAAATTGGGGTTTTGTGTTGTGAGATTAGGGTTATGTGGGATGTATTTGACATATAAATGTTATGCTAAATCAAATCTAGTTGCTAGTTGCATTTTTGTTAATTTAAATTTGTGATAATTATATATATATTGCAAACTAGTTTTTTTAAATATTATGTTAAATTGAGAATTAAAATATGGTAAGGCTTTCATCACGTCTTTGGCATGTTAATGAGTATTTTAACACCTTAGGTTGTGCGAAACCTAGTCTAGTTGTTGAATTATGTATTGTTGCTTTAAAAGTGTTAAAATTGGGTAAAATTGTAAACTAGAATTTCGGGTTAATGAAAGTTAGTGAGATTAAAAATCTAATTAGGGTTTGTATGACTTATTTATAGTTTTGAGTGGATATTGCGGCCGCTAGATTTGTTTAAACGTCGAGTTTTGTACTAAAACGGGTAATTTTGCTTGCTAGATTTTCGGAAAAATAGCTTTTAAAGTGAGTTTGAAGTTTTTGTGAATTTTAAGCTATTTTATATTATAATTAGTGCTTGTGATTGTGTAAATGAGTGTGTTTGGGTTTTTCTCGATGGTTTGGCATTTGTACGCCGAAGTCGAGGGTTTTTTTGGGTTGATTTATGAAAGCAACCAAAGGTTTTGACCTATGTAGGATTCGTGTGTCGTTTTGGTCATGAGTCGGATTTTAATGCGATACGGTGCGTTATGATATGTAGGTACCCCATGTGGACTTCGAGATGACAAGCAAGCACGTGGCGACGTTGGCACCGGCAAGCGAGGACCAGGTGAGTAGATTTATATCTACGGGGAGAAGTCGGATGGATGGCGTATAGCACCCCCGCAGTTCGTGGTGACGTATACGAATACGTATACACACATATATTTTGATTATATATTTTATGTTGATATGAGACTTGATGGTAAAGGTAGATTCTAGGTGTTCATGGATTAGTTTAGTGTTTGTTGCGAAACCCTAGAGTAGTCCTTACACCCACACACGCACACACACACATGCATACATCTATGTTATTACCTGTGCGCATATGGGGATATGTGTTTATGTGTTCTCCTGGGTATGGGACTAGGTGTTCACATACTGGAATTGCGGATGATACTTGGGATTGAGATGAGTCGATGAGATTTGAGTTGAGGCCGTGAGATCGGTGATATGGCAGGATTCGTACTTGAGATACATCCTGATGTTATAGTGGATCATTGAATGACAATGCCATGTGAATAATGATATTAGTAGTGTACTAGACGTAGGTCAGTACCCCAGATGATGATCTTGATAAAGAGGATACCAGATGAACAGTGTGATGAGTATGATATTGACCCGTACCCAGATTTGGGGATGCCGTACGACGGATTTACGTACGAGCTATATATTGATGATTGATCCGCACTCTTGACTTGGGATGTCTGATTATAGATATGGTATCGGATATGATATTATTGAGGCGGGATCACCAACTAATACATATACAGGTATGTATACGTATCGACTCAGATGTTAGGCGGTTTCCTTACCTGTAGTTCAGCTCGTTAGTTCAGCCGTATAGTTTAGTGTGGTTGTTAGACTAGATTAGACTCCTACCTATTTTAAAACTAACGAATCGTGGGTATTTTAAAAGACAGGTCAAGGGATTCTGCGGATATTTCAAACGACGTATCTTTTCTTAAAAACACCGTAGCCCTTATTTTCAAAACACCGCGATTCGTGTTATTTCAAAGGGCACTATTGTAGGACTTATATTAGGGTAATGCAGTTTAGTTATCGCTGTGTCTAGTATTCCGCTCATTATTGCTGTTCGCTCCGCATCGCATACTTATATTATAATTTCTTATTGCATTGTTGATATCATACTGTTAGGACACCAGCACCATTACCGATGATGCGTATGTACCACGTACACTTACTTGCCGGCTTACACACATCTTCATCGGTAATTGCCATGTCACGTACACCTTAAAAAATATTATTGCTTGACATAGCCTGTTAGCTAATAGTTTAGACATAATATTAGTGTACTTGCCTTATATGTTAGTTTAGATGTTGTAGTTATTACCTGCTACTTCATGCATACTGTTATTCACTGTTATGCCGCATTTATGGATTCTCATGCATATATTCACTATTTTACGTGCTATTGAGGTTTTGGATTCAGATTTTCATGAGATTTTCTGGATTTGGGGGAAAACCGCAAAACTTATACAAACTTCTTCTCTCTCTTTTTAAATGAAAAGCGCGGTTTTCCCATGATGTATGAGTCGTCCACCATGAGTTTGCCGATGGATTTTGAGACCCGATTCGAGGAGTTGGATGAACCGTTTCGGGTACATGGTGGGCCCGGTGCGGTACCCCGAGGTGAGAAGGTCCTGTTGTTGACGTTGAGCCTGGCAGGGGAGCACTACCGACCGGTGATTTTACCCGACGCGTCGGATATCCGGAGGATACCGTCGTGGTCTTGAGATGGATGGTAGGGGCCGGTCTGGACTGACGGCGCCCTAGATATTGTGATTGAGATATTGAGATTTTGAGATATTGAGCTACAGAGATTGTGATACAGTGGTATCGAGATATTTGGACACTAGTTTTGTGTCGATACTGGGCACTGTTTTATGCTGATTTCATTTATGGTACCTCATTTTTAAAATACAGAAATCTCACTGATTTATGAAAGCAGTTTTCTTCATTACATGCATTCTGTTTCATGCATTCGTACATCATCCATATGATACATTGCTACCTGAGGCACTGACACGGGCACATAGGATTACACTTGGGTTAGATATTTGCCCTAGCCATGGTCATGGGTTGCTGGTTATATATTTGAGGATTTTATATTATGATCGTTGACCTAGGATTGCGTTGTTCATGCGGTTTCTGTCCGTAGATGTTTTTTTATTCACGAGTTAGCAACTCACCCCCGTTGTGCCATAGTTCTTGCAGGTTTTGCCGTACAGGTTCCATTACGGCTTTGCTGGCACTGCTTCTTTCGGGCGACTTGCTAGTAGGTGGGTTTATTGGTATCGTACCCATCATATTACTTTGTATAATATTATTCAGTTGTATCTAGTAAATTCCATCAACCAAATATGTATTTATTTTGAGATAGAGACCAGTGATGTTATTCTTTCGACCTTAGAGTCGCGCGTTATATTTCTGTGGATTTCTTGTGCTTTTGAGTTTCCTTTTGAGTTTTGATCCTCGCCCTTGGCGTTGTATATTATATTACTTGTGTGGTTGTGACCGTCGATTGACGAAGAGCTAGCTCTCGCTTGGGGATGCCTTTTATTGATTTCGTATACTATTCATGTTGTATCCCGTTTGGGGGCCAGTATTTACAAAGGAGACTCTGCCGAAATTTTCAAGAAATATTTGATGTTTTTAAAAACGCATAATTCGGCTTATGCTAATAAAACTACTTGATTTAAATTGGTTCTTCCTTCACTCTACTACTTTTCTTGGTTTGGATTTCTGGTTTTTCGGCTTACTTAGATTACGTACGCCTCGAGTCGTTTCGTAGTTTAAGTGCCGGTCATGTTCCGTACTTTCGGGACGTGACAAAGTTGGTATCAGAGCGTTAGGTTTTACCTTCGGAGAGTAGGATGGCCCTTGGTTGATGGAATAGGTGACTAAAGTAGAGTGATGTACCGTGGGTATGTTCCGCGGCATACTTACGATACGCTACTCCACTTAAGGAGCCTTAGGATGTACATTTCTTTGTCCAGTATTATATTCATTCCTGATCTAGCCTCATCGGTACCAGTTATGGTTTTGCTGCCATGATTTCGGGCAGGGAGAGCTACGGGTAGAGTTGCGGTCAGCACGAGCTCGTTGCGAACGAGGACTGGCCATGGCGTAATTCCGGCGACACACGATTGCGGAGATGTGTCTTTTATTGTGTTTTCGTGCCCCGAGCGTTTGATGGATCGCTATATGAGATTACTCGGACGTGCAGAGGATTGAGCCAATGATAGAGGCCAACCAGATTTTGATGACCGTTGATATATTACTTATTCATGATGATTAAGGCACGGTTCAGCATGCAGATGAGTAAGCCAGTTGTTGCTGCGAACGACGAGATATCGCCCCAAATGTTGGAGCTATTGCCGTACGAGTCGTACTAAGAGTTGATGGAAGGTCGCTAGTCACCGAGGATGAATGACTAAGACATGCAGTTCGTTTGCCTACCCCGATGCGAGGTCATCAGATAGATTGATTCCAGCTAGAGACGACTTCACGCGGAGACGTTGAGAGTCGACAGAGACGATCGAATGTCAGAAACCTATTATTCCAAGTTTAAAGTATTCGGAAAGACATGCAGGCAATTCTATGAACCCTCTAGAAGAATGAAACCCTAACTCGACCTAATGACCGTGTGAAAGCCTTTGAACCTTAGGGTTTGCGGCAGTTCCACGGCGCCATTAGTGAGGCTTGGGTTTGCCCTTCTACGGCTGGACCATCGATATTGTGGTATGTACTCGATACTATTATACTGTACCCAAGATGTTGAGCTCTTGGGGGATTATGAGGTTTTGACAAATCGATCGGATGGTTCGACTTCATTCGGATGCTAGGTGGTGAGATGCATTCTTGGGAGACTCCAGATACGAGGATAGCCGTTGGAGCTCAGTCCATGCAGCCACGACGAGACGAGTCCGAAGCAGTCGACATCAGAGAAAAGTGGAGTAAGAGGTTCGTACGAGATCTTGATAAGACGACGTTCCACTCCGCCATCAGAGATGCGATACTCATGCCGAGGCATTGTACTTGGATATACCTTCCAGAAGGAGTTGCGATGAGTATGCAGCCGTTCCGGAACGAGAACAGATCTAGTAAGGGACGATGACTTCCGGACAGTTCGGCAGAGACGAGATTTGGGAGAGATTTCGACAAGACCTTTCTGGAATAAATTACGAGAAGACTTGGACCCAGGAGTGGTCATGTTATGCACACCGGCAGGCCAGAGTTCAGGATCGTCGATGAGACATGCTATGATTGACCACGGCAGTTGTCCGGAGATTCTTGGAGGATGTGCTTGAGCGGGACTATTCCGCCATACTTGATTTTGCGTATTTTGGACGATCTATTCGCATGATTGATTTTGATGATTGAGTTTCATGATATTTGTCTTCATGGACCATGGTTGCACCTGCTGAGTATTTATGATTTTTGCACAGCTGTTGCACTTGATATCATTTTCGTGCCTTGGTTTCTCATGTTTATGATTTTATGGGTTTCATACAGTTGAGTTGATTTTGTGCGTATGTATGCACACGATTTGGGTTTTGCACTCGGTATAGTTCATATATGCTTGCAGTGCAGTGTTACGTATGTTGTGCATTTAGATGCACTGGACTTTGATTTCGATTGTGATGTTCGATATTTGTTTTGTGCACCTTGTGCACCTGATTGGATTTTGCGCATGTTCGGCGCTTGATATTGGATTTTATGATTTCGTGCACGATGGATGCACCTGATTTGGATTTTCGCGCATGTTGGGCGCATGTTTTGAGGTGCGATTTTGGTGCACACCAGATGCACTAAATCGAGATTCTTCGTGCATGTCAGATGCACCTGATTTTGCTGTCAGGCACTCACGTTGCCTATGACAGATGTTTTGTGCACGCCCGATGCACTTAGATCTTGTTTCTGTGCATATGTTGGCACATATATGGATTTTGATTTCCGTGCGCACCAGACACACGTAGTATTCGTATGCATATTTTGGGATTGATTTCTTATAGAGCAGTACGTTTTTATGATTTTTGCTATGTGTTTTCGTACTAAGAAGGACTAGTCAGAGGACAGTACCTGAATATATTTTGCATGCATTGATAGTTGTTGAAGGGATTTCCAAAAAGCGAGCTATATTCTCAGTATTTACCTACGTGTCTGATATGACACGAAATGTTTAAAACAAGGAGACCCTTCTAAATTGTTTCCAAAACGGCGGAACGTACATATTCAACAAAGGATATATATATATATATATATGTGTGTGTGTGTGTGTGTGTGTAGTTATTTTCTTACAATAGACGTCCGCCACTGTGCAGTGCTGCGAGCATCGCACAGCGAATTGAATGAAGATTTGGCATGCATTGTTTCCAGGTGTTTTAATGATGTACATCATATTGATTTTCATTTTGGATTTAGACATTATGTCTTCACCATGACTTCGACGATTGCGGGATGCTGGATGGAGTTTGATTTTGAGTTACATGCTCATTTTTCATGCGCATGCGCTGCGCTACGATTTATTTTATGTATTTATGATTTCGGAGCCCCGAGGACTTGGTGGTTTTGCTTAGATGTTTTAGTATTTGGGGGGGATTTTAATTTAAATTCGGGGACCGAATTTCTTTAAGGGGGGAAGATTGTAACGTGTTGAAAATCGTTTCGGTGAAATTTCAGAAAACCGGTAAAATAAGGGAGTTTTCTGTAAAAAGTCAAAATACAAATATATTTATTATAAAATTAAATATACATATTCTAGCCATGTAATTGCTATTAATTGGTGTTTATTGAGCCACTGGTGAAATTTCAAATTTTCTGAAATTTTTTCCGAAATTAATTATTTTAATATTATTTTAAGCCGTCACTAATACATTTAATTAGGGAAAATTACAAATTGGAATGAGTTGAAACAAATTTTGTGCATCATAATACATTAAACAAAATTTTATCATGTTGTTTTTGAAATGAAATGGTTTGGCAAAACGGTTTAGAGAATATCGAAGAAAAATGGCTTAATTAGTGAAATTAGTGTTAATGGAATTGGGGTATAACATTTATCATTTTTCCTTCACCCACACTCACCCACACCCTCTCTCCCCTCTCCAAATCAGCAGCCCCCACTTCCACTCTTCACCACTTAAAGATTTGGAGAGAAAAGCAAAAGAAAAGAAAGGAAAAGAAAAGAATAATGAGAGAAGAAGTTGGTGTGTTGACTTGGGGGTATTTTATCTTGACTTGGACTTTATTTTTCACACCCCACACACTCCACACCCTCCCCCACACCTGCTGGCCTAGCCCCCCATCCTCCTTCAGCAGCAGCCCCTCCCAATTCCCTTCTCATTCTCTTGGAAAAAAATTAACAAAAATTGCCTCAAAATCCATCAAATAAATTCCAAAATCCAAATCCAACTCCTACCCATTTCTTATTAGCCAAACTTGCATGGATCTAGGGAGCAAGTTGGCATTTTAGAGGCTTTGATTTTCATATTTGATCTCTTGATCATGAGGTATAATTCTAACCTTTTTCTTAAATTGTGTTAATTGCTTTAGGTTAGCTTAATTAAATGTTTAAATAGGTTTTCAATTGGTTTTAAGTGCATGATTTAGAATTCAAGAGAGGGGTTTGAATTCAAATTGGGGTTTTGTGTTGTGAGATTAGAGTTATGTGGGATGTATTTGACATATAAATGTTATGCTAAATCAAATCTAGTTGCTAGTTGCATTTTTGTTAATTTAAATTTGTGATAATTATATATATATTGCAAACTAGTTTTTTAAAATATTATGTTAAATTGAGAATTAAAATATGGTAAGGCTTTCATCACGTCTTTCGCATGTTAATGAGTATTTTAACACCTTAGGTTGTGCGAAACCTAGTCTAGTTGTTGAATTATGTATTGTTGCTTTAAAAGTGTTAAAATTGGATAAAATTGTAATTTCGGGTTAATGAAAGTTAGTGAGATTAAAAATCTAATTAGGGTTTGTATGAATTATTTATAGTTTTGAGTGGATATTGCGGCCGCTAGATTTGATTAAACGTCGAGTTTTTTACTAAAACGTGTAATTTTGCTTGCTAGATTTTCGGAAAAATAGCTTTTAAAGTGAGTTTGAAGTTTTTGTGAATTTTAAGCTATTTTATATTATAATTAGTGCTTGTGATTGTTTAAATGAGTGTGTTTGGGTTTTTCTCGATGGTTTGGCGTTTGTACGCCGAAGTCGAGGGTTTTTTTGGGTTGATTTATGAAAGCAACCAAAGGTTTTGACCTATGTGGGATTCGTGTGTCGTTTTGGTCATGAGTCGGATTTTAATGCGATACGGTGCGTTATGATATGTAGGTACCCCATGTGGACTTCGAGACGACAAGCAAGCGCATGGCGACGTTGGCACCGGCAAGCGAGGACCAGGTGAGTAGATTTATATCTACGGGGAGAAGTCAGGTGGATGGCGTATAGCACCCCCGCAGTTCGTGGTGACGTATACGAATACGTATACACACATATATTTTGATTATATATTTTATGTTGATATGAGACTTGATGGTAAAGGTAAATTCTAGGTGTTCATGGATTAGTTTAGTGTTTGTTGCGAAACCCTAGAGTAGTCCTTACACCCACACACGCACACACACACATGCATACATCTATGTTATTACCTGTGCGCATATGGGGAGATGTGTTTATGTGTTCACCTGGGTATGGGACTTGGTGTTCACATACTGGAATTGCGGATGATACTTGGGATTGAGATGAGTTGATGAGATTTGAGTTGAGGCCGTGAGATCGGTGATATGGCAGGATTCGTACTTGAGATACATCCTGATGTTATAGCGGATCTTTGAATGACAATGCCATGTGAATAATGATATTAGTAGTGTACTAGACGTAGGTCAGTACCCCAGATGATGATCTTGATAATGAGGATACCAGATGAACAGTGTGATGAGTATGATATTGACCCGTACCCAGATTTGGGGATGCCGTACGACGGATTTACGTACGAGCTATATATTGATGATTGATCCGCACTCTTGACTTGGGATGTCTGATTATAGATATAGTATCGGATATGATATTATTGAGGCGGGATCACCGACTAATACATATACAGGTATGTATACGTATCGACTCAGATGTTAGGCGGTTTCCTTACCTGTAGTTCAGCTCGTTAGTTCATCCGTATAGTTTAGTGTAGTTGTTAGACTAGATTATACTCCTACCTATTTCAAAACTAACGAATCATGGGTATTTTAAAAGACAGGTCAAGGGATTCTACGGATATTTCAAACGACGTATCTTTTCTTAAAAACACCGTAGCCCTTATTTTCAAAACACCGCGATTCGTGTTATTTCAAAGGGCACTATTGTAGGACTTATTTTAGGGTAATGCAGTTTAGTTATCGCTGTGTCTAGTATTCCGCTCATTATTGTTGTTCGCTCCGCATCGCATACTTATATTATAATTTCTTATTGCATTGTTGATATCATACTGTTAGGACACCAGCACCATTACCGATGATGCGTATGTACCACGTACACTTACTTGCCGGCTCACACACATCTTCATCGGTAATTGCCATGTCACGTACACCTTAGAAAATATTATTGCTTGACATAGCCTGTTAGCTAATAGTTTAGACATAATATTAGTGTACTTGCTTTATATGTTAGTTTAGACATTGTAGTTATTACCTGCTACTTCATGCATACTGTTATTCATTATTATGCCGCATTTATGGATTCTCATGCATATATTCAATATTTTACGTGCTATTGTGGTTTTGGATTCAGATTTCCATGAGATTTTCTGGATTTGGGGGAAAACCGCAAAACGTATACAAACTTCTTCTCTCTCTTTTTAAATGAAAAGCGCGGTTTTCCCATGATGTATGAGTCGTCCACCATGAGTTTGCTGATGGATTTCGAGACCCGATTCGAGGAGTTGGATGAACCGTTTCGGGTACATGGCGGGCCCGGTGCGGTACCCCGGGGCGACAAGGTCGTGTTGTTGACGTTGAGCCTGGCAGGGGAGCACTACCGACCGGTGATTTTACCCGACGCGTCGGATATCCGGAGGATACCGTCGTGGTCTTGAGATGGATGGTAGGGGCCGGTCTGGACTGACGGCGCCCTAGATATTGTGATTGAGATATTGAGATTTTGAGAGATTGAGGTACAGAGATTGTGATACAGAGGTATCGAGATATTTGGGCACTTGTTTTGTGTCGATACTGGGCACTGTTTTATGCTGATTTCATTTATGGTACCTCATTTTTAAAATACAGAAATCTCACTGATTTATGAAAGCAGTTTTCTTCAGTACATGCATTCTGTTTCATGCATTCATACATCATCCATATGATACATTGCTACCTGAGGCACTGACACGGGCACATGGGATTACATTTGGGTTAGATATTTTCCCTAGCCATGGTTATGGGTTGCTGGTTATATATTTGAGGATTTTATATTATGATCGTTGACCTAGGATTGCGTTGTTCATGCTGTTTCTGTCCGTAGATGTTTTTCTATTCATGAGTTGGCAACTCACCCCCGTTGTGCCATAGTTCTTGCAGGTTTTGCCGTACAGGTTCCATTACGGCTTTGCTGGCACTGCTTCTTTCGGGCGACTTGCTAGTAGGTGGGTTTGTTGGTATCGTACCCATCATATTACTTTGTATAATATTATTCAGTTGTATCTAGTAAATTCCATCAACCAAATATGTATTTATTTTGAGATAGAGACCAGTGATGTTATTCTTTCGACCTTAGAGTCGCACGTTATATTTCTGTGGATTTCTTGTGCTTTTGAGTTTCCTTTTGAGTTTTGATCCTCGCCCTTGGCGTTGTATATTATATTACTTGTGTGGTTGTGACCGTCGATTGACGAAGAGCTAGCTCCCGCTTGGGGATGCCTTTTATTGATTTCGTATACTATTCATGTTGTATCCCGTTTGGGGGCCAGTATTTACAAAGGAGACTCTGCCGAAATTTTCAAGAAATATTTGATGTTTTTAAAAACGCATAATTCGGCTTATGCTAATAAAACTACTTGATTTAAATTGGATCTTCCTTCACTCTACTACTTTTCTTGGTTTGGATTTCTGGTTTTTCGGCTTACTTAGATTACGTACGCCTCGAAACGTTTCGTAGTTTAAGTGCCGGTCATGTTCCGTACTTTCGGGACGTGACAGATTTAATCGGGTTTCAGTTTTGATGGTTGCCCGAAATGGCGATTTTAGTTAAGGTTTTAGCGATTTTCGCGTGTTTTTCGCCTACCGAGTGCACGTTGTGATTAATTCGAGAGCGCCGATCTTTTCATATTGTGAATTGCGTCATTTCAGGAATCTGTAATCTTATATTGTGTGTTATGCAATTCTAGAAACGGTTGCGGAAACATCAGACGCGGCGCGCAAAGGCAAGGCGGTGGTCGGATCGGACTAGCGAGGCATTCAGGTGAGTAGATGTATTCATCTATGGGGGAATCCTCTGGATGGCGCGAGGTGCCCTCTAGTTAGGGTTACTTTATTTCTTGCAACATTTGCATTGTTAGTTAGCTAAACCCCCCTCATTCACATTGCATACCTTTATAGTCAATCGTCCGCTAGATTGCATGGATATTCATATACACATGTGCGATATCACTTCATAGGACACGAACACCATTACCATTAGCTCCTGTTGCACGCGCACTATTCATGTGACACACACTCCTTTGGTAATTGCCATTCCACGAGCACCATAGAACCTGTTTAGCTTAGTGTCACCAATTGCATCATACATGATATATAAAATCGCATAGCATGTATATATCTCGCATCATCATCATACTTACATAGATTTCTAGCCACAAATCACATTGCATACTTTGATATCATAGACATTTTTCATATACAACATGTTGGGCATTATGATTTTCTTGAGGATTTCAGTATTGCTGCGATTTCTGGATTTTGGGGAAAACCGCAAGAATTTAACAAAAGCTTATATTTATCATTTTTAAAAACAATGTTGCGGTTTTCTCGTGATGTATGTGTCGTCCACCATGAGTTTTCATGTTTTCTGTTGGATTTCGAGACCCGATTCGAGGAGTGGATGAACCGTCTCGGGTACATGGTGGGCCCGGTATGGTACCCCGGGGCAAGAAGATCGAGTTGTAGACGATGAGCCTGGCAGGGGAAGACTACCTACCGGTGATGTCTGGCGCGGCGGATATCCGGAGGATACCGACCGTTGTCGTGAGATTTGATGATATGGGTCGATCCAGACTGACGGAGCCCGATGTATTGAGACATTGATACAGTGAGACTTTGAGACATATGTGTTTTCATATTTGGTGTCGATGCTTGACACGGGTTTCAGATGATTTCTTGATGGTATTTAGTTATTATACAGATATTCTTTTCTAAAGTTAGGAATGCAGAACTCATAGCATTTAAACACTTTAAGATTTATTATTGACATTGCATACATGTGCATGCATACTAGAGGTATTACATCACATCTGGACATGTATGCTGTGACGCATTTGCGTGCATTCTTACGATAGCCTTACTAGATGTTATATTCTACTCACGAGCTGGAAACTCACCCCCGTTAGGCCACAGTGTCTTGCAGGTCGGACTCATCATCCTAGTAGAGGCGGCTTATCTTATTAGTGACTTGTTTTGCTCAGACTCGCGACATTGCTCGTAGGTGGGTTGCGAGAGCCCTACTATCTCTTTTTGTACCATTTTTGTATCTAGTATTCTCCATCTACCACTTCTTATTTGTATATTCGACCTAGTGATGAGACTAAGAGATTTGTGTATATGTGGGTTCTTTTGGGTCGAGCTCACTTGAGGCGACGTTGTGTTTTCTTACATTTCGCATTTCTTTATGCTCTTTTTCTTGAGATTACATATATATATTGCATGTGGTTGTGATCCGCCTTGGACGAAGAGCTAGCTCCCGCTTGGGGATTTCATTTTGTGATTACAGGTTATATATCTTGTTGTACCCATTTTGGGGGATAGAATTTACAGAGGAGACTCTGCCGAAATTTTCGGAAATTTTTGATGTTTTTAAAAAGGGGTTCAATGCAACTTAATTGATTTCAAGTAGTTTTCATGAAAGGTTTCCCTTCACTCTCTTTGGTTTTGGTTTAGATTTTCTGGGTTTTGGCTGACTTAGTTTACGTTACGCCTTTAGACGTCTCGTAATCTAAGTGCCAGTCACGTTCCGTACTTTCGGTTCGTGACAACCGCACCATTAAAATATTCATACTATTTATTATTTAATTATATAAATTCCCCAAAAATAATATTTTATTTTTCTGAAATGTTACAATCTTCCCCCCTTAAATAAATTCGGTCTCTGAATTTAAATTTAAACCCCTCAAATACTAAAACATTTCAGTAAAGGATCAAGTCGTCGGGGCTCCGAAATCATAAATACATAAAGCACATCATAGCGCAATGCATGCACATGAAAAAAACGAGTATATAAGCCAAAATCAAAACTCCGTCAAGCATCCCGCAATCATCGGAGTTATGATGAAGGCACCAATGTCAAAGCCTAATACGAAAACCAACATGATACACATCAAACTATACATGTACACATCGTTGTAAATTCATCAAAACATATGAAAGAAGTGCATGCCAAACCTTTTCAAGTCGCTGTGCGATGCGCGTATCATGGCACAGTGGCGGACGTTTATTGTAAGAAAATAACTATATATATATCCTTTGTTTAAAATACACGCCCCGCCATTTTGAAAGCAATTTAGAAGGGTTTCCTTGTAAAAAAAAATTCGTACCATCTCGGACACGCAGGTAAATACTGAGACTATAGCTCCTTTTGTTTTGGAAATCCCTTCGGTAACTATCAATGCATGCAAAAATATATTCAGGTACCGTCCTCGGACTAGTCCTGCTCAGCTACTATATCAGATAGTAAATATCATAAAACATACTACTCCAAAAGAAAATCATTCCCAAAATGTATATAAGGATGCCACGTGCGTCTGGTGTGCACGGAAATCGAAATCAATGAATGTGCCATACATGTGCATATAACAAAATCTAAGTGCAACGGGTGTGCACGAAAACACCTGTCAAGGAAAACGGTGTGCGCCTAACAACAATATCAGGTGCATCTGATATGCACGAAGAATCCTGATTTAGTGCTTCTGGTGTGCACCAAAATCGCATCAAGCGCGTCGAGTATGCGCAAAATCCAACTCAAGTATACAAGGTGTACGAAAACAATATCGAATATCACAATCGAAATCGACGGTATACATCACATCTCAATCCAACTCAGGTATACCGTGGTATATAATCTCACAACGATGTGCAGCAACGTGCGCAAAATCGAATCAAAATACTAAAAGTGCATGGAAACTACACCGAAAGCACAAGTCAAATCACATGCATACCATAGGCATAAAATCAAAATCAACATCTCGAATGCTATCAAATCAAAACCGAGTGCAACTGTGGTGCACGAAATCTCAATCATGCAAATAAATTGCCCAAAATACCAAAATCAAAGATGAAAGAAACAGTCCCGCTCTGGCACATCATCTAAAGATCTCTGGCCAACTATCATGGTCACTCATAACATGTCTCGTCGACGATGTCGAACTCTAGCCTACTGGGTGTGCGTAATATGACCGATCCTGGGTCTAAGTCTTCTCGTATACTATTCCAGAAAGGTTCTGTCGAGGTCTCTCCCAAATCTCATTTCTGCCGAACTGCCCGGAAGTTATCACCCTTTATTAAATCTATTTCTTGCTCCGGAACGGCTGCATACTCATCACGACTTCTTCTGGAAGATATATCCATATACAACGCCTCTGCATGCGTATCATATCTCTGATGTCAACAGAGTGGAACGTCATCTCGTCGAACCTCTTACTCCACTTTTCTCTAATGTCGACTGATTCGGACTCGTCTCTTCGTGGCTGCATAGACTGCGCTACAACGACTATACTCATATCTGGAGTCTCCCAACCAATGTATCCATCACATGATATCCGAACGACATTGAACTTTTCGATTGATTCATCAAGGTCCCATAATTCCCTGAGAGCTCAACTCTTGAGTACAGTTTAATAATATCGAGCACATGCCACAGTACCTGTGGACCAGCCGTAGAAGGGCAAACCCAAGACTCATTAATGGTACCGCAGAACTGCCGCAAACCCTAAGGTTTCAAAGAGTTCTCATTGTCATTATATCGGGTTAGGGTTTCATTCTTCTAGAGGGTCTATAGAATTACTTGCATGTTTTTTGGAATACTTTAAACCTGGAAAAATGGGTTTCTGATCTCCGATCGTCTTCTATCGACTCTCAACATACCCGTGTGAAGTTTTCTCAAGCTGGAATCAATCAATCTGATGATCTCGCATCGGGGTATGCAACGAACCACATGTCCTAGTTATTCATCTATGGGTGACTAGCGATCTTCTATCATATCTTTAAGTACAACTCGTGTTGCATTAGCTTCAAACATCTAGGGCGATATCTCATCAGTCGCAACAACAACTGAATCATTCGTCCGCACGCTGAACAGTGCCTCAATCATCAAGAATAACGGTGCATTGATGGTCATCACATTCTGGCTGGGTTCTAGCAGTGGCCCAATCCTCTGGTGCTGATCTGCACGTTCGAGAAATTTTGTAAAAGCAATCCATCAAACGCTCATGGCACGAAAACACAATAAAACGATACATCTATGCAATCGTGTGTCCCTGGAATCATGCCCTGGTCAGTCCTCGTCCGTGACGAGCTCATGCTGATCGCAACTCTAGCTGCAGCTCTCTCTGCCCGTGTAATCATAGTAGCAAAAACCATAAACCGATATCGATGAGGATAGATCATAGGAATGAATATAATACTGTGCAAGGAAATGTACATCCTAAGGCTTCTTAAGCGGAGTAGCGTATCGTAAGTATGCCGCGGAACATACACACGGTACGCCACTCTAGTTAAGTCACCTACTCTATCAACCAAGGTCAACCTACACGACGAAAGTTCGGGTCTAATACCCTCTCGACCAAGTCTAAGTTCCGTAAGGTCAAGCCTAGGTTCCGAATAAATATACACCGTAGACTCCGCAGTCAAACATAGACTCAAACCAAGGTTAAACCTAGCGCTCTGATACCAACTTTGTCACGACCCGAAATGGCACGTGACTGTCACTTGAATCATATGAAGTCTATAGGACCCCATCTAATTCAAGTAAGCCAAAATCCCAGAAATCTAAACCATTTAAAGGACGAAAGTGAAGGAAAACTTGTTTAAAAGTTTGCGTATAAGTCAGTTTGAAGTCGTAGTAAACATTTTTAAAACATTAACTCTTTTCTGAAAATTTCGGCAGAGTCTCCTTTGTAAATACTGACCCTAAACGGGTACAACATGAATAATATACATAAATGATAAAAGGCATCCCCAAGCGGGAGCTAGCTCTTCGCCAATTGGTGGTCACAACCACGCAAGCAATATAATATACAACACTGAATGGCGAGGATCAAAACTCAAAAGAAAACCAATATCATTAAGAAAACCCATAATAATACAATGCACGACTCTAAGGTCGAAAGAATATACAACTGGTCTTCTAAGGTTATCAAATAATACAAGTCTGGCTGATGGAGTTTACTAGATACAACAGAAATAAAATAAAAGGTACAATGGTGGTCACGATACGAGTGAACCCACATACCAAAGCAATCACTCGGAAGGAAGCAGTGTGCTAATAAAGCCGCCAAGGAAACCTGTATGGCAAAACCTGCAAGTAACTGTGGCACAACGGGGGTGAGTTTTCAACTCGTGAGTAGAAAACATCACCGAGAAGAAATCGCATGTATGACTCTATCCTAGGTCATACCATGATATCCATAAATATATATGACCTAAAATATCGGCTAATGGCCAGGGTAAACATCTAAACATAAGTGTAATACCAAGTGCTCGTGTCAATGTCTCATTAGCAACATATCATATATATGATGTATGAATGCGTGAAAACAAAATACATCTAAATGAGAAAACTGTTTTCTTATCTCAGTGAGATTTCTGTATAAAAATCGAAGTATCATCAATAAAATCAACAGAAAATCAGTGTCTAGTATCGACACAAAATATATATCTCGCTGTCTCAATATCTCAGGCTCCGGCAATCCAGACTCGCCCGTAACATCAAATCTCAATACCTCAGGCTCCGGAAATCCGGACTGGCCTATACTCCGATCGTTATCCTCCGGATATCTGTCGAGTCATAATAAAATCACCGGCCGGTAGTGCTCCCCTGGCAGGATCAACACCACCATCCGCGACCATCTTGCCCCGGGGTACTGCACCAGGTCCACTATGCACCCACAGACGGTTCCTCCTCCTCCTCGAATCGGGTGTATGATATCGCTCAAAAGACGAGAAAAATCATGGTGGACACCTCTCAAATCATATCATGAGAAAACCTCAATTTTCTATCTTTAAAATGATAATAAGTTTATAAAATCCTTGCGGTTTCTCCAAATCCAGAAATCTCATGGAAGTCTGAAATCCCCATCTCAAGAGTAAATAACAATGTATTACTGGCAATAAGCTCCATAATATTGCATGACAAATGAATATATGAATGCATCGAATATCAAGCAAAGAATGCAATAATTAAACTAGCATATAAAAGCAAATGCACCAGTACTATGTCGAAACTATCAGCTAGCAATTTATACCAATGAAATAGTGTTTTCTAATGTGTACGTAACATGGTAATTTCTGATGATGATGTGTGTGAGACGGTAAGCAGGTGTACGTGGAGCATACACATCATCGGTAATGGTGCTGGTGTCCTGACAGCATGATTTTATAATAACTACGAAAACACATTTAAGCATGCAATGCGATGCGAATAGCAAGAACATACGGAAAATGAATAGTAAACACAACAATAACTAATGTACAATATATATATGAGTCATACAGTTTTGGCATTTGAAATAACACGAATCGTGGTGTTTAGAAAATATGGGCTATGGTGTTTTTAAGAAAAGGTACGTCCTTTGAAATATCCGTAGTATCCCTTGGCCTGTCTTTAAAATACTCATGATTCGTTAGTTTTGAAAATAAGTATGACTCGAGCCCGGTCTAACATCTACTAAGTAAACTACAGGACTAAACTAACAGACTAGTCGAAGGGTAAGGAAAACCACCTAAGTCTGAGTCGATATATATATCTAGTAGTCGGTGATCTCTCCTCAATAGTATCACGTACGGTACAATATATATAATATGACATTCTCGAGTCAAGAGTGCATATCTATCATCATAATTATATCTCGTACGGTAAATCCATCGTACGGCATCCCAAATCTGGGTACGGGTCGAATATCACATTTATCTCATTATTCATCTGGTATCCTTATCATCATATCCTGAATTAGGGGTACTGATCTAAACTCTAGTACATTCCGATACCATCAACACATATATATATGCGTGTGAATGAAAACACATCGCATAAGAATCCGCTATAATATCATGTCGTATCTCATAATACGAACCAAGTCACATCACCGATCTCGTGGCATCATGCCCAATCACATCGACTCATCTCCAAGTACCATATACTATCCTCATTATCCATGTATACACACACACACACTACACATACTCACATACATATGTGTGTGTGTGTGTGTATACCCATATACGCACAAGTAAAACAATGTATGCGTGTGTGTGTGCGTGTGTGCAAATCTTTACTCTAGGGTTTCGCGACTAAGAAGCTAAACTAAGTTACTTATAATTACACTAAAACTAACCCATGAACACATAAACCTATCTTGATAATCATTAGTCTCACAATACACATATTTATATATATATATAATATAACGTATTCGTAGTTTACACTACGATACTGTAGGGGTGCTATACGCCATCCACCCGACTTCCCCCGTAGATATATATCTACTCACCTGCGGAACTCCTTGTTGAGCCGTAGTCGATGTGCTTCGTCGTCTCAGAATCCACGCGGAGGTACCTATAACATCAATACACAATCGCAAATGATATTAAAATCGAGTTCGCAAAAACCAATACGGCACACGGTTCTCTCATAGGTTAAAACTTATAGCCTCGCATGCAAGACACGACCAAATAACCCTCGTTGTTGACGTTCAAATGGCATATGACGGAATTCAAATCAAATACAAAAACCAAGTTTTAAGAATCGAAAAACAAAAATTTAGTAACATGAGAAATCTATCCCAGATTTTCCATCAGGTAAAATTAGCCAATTTTGCATATGGGGTTGCCCTAGATATCATATAACAATGCCACAGACCAAAAATCATACGCTTTCACTACAACTTGGCCGCAATTTGCGGCCATACCTAATTAATCTGTGGCCAGATTAGAAGGATAGGGGCTCAGGTTTCAGGTGATGCTTCTAGGATACCAGCTCGTCTTATGGTCATGGGAACTTAATTTACAAAGGTCTCGGGTCATCCCAGATCTTTAAATACCATCACTAAATCCACAAAAACCCGATATCGACAAATTTCAGTTCAAATTTTGGGTGTTGGCCTCAGGTTAGGTCCAAGTTTAGCACTATGGGGAGTTTGTAGTCACTAACACACTCACACGCGTCATCACAACTCAAGAATTCCACAAAACCTCATCTAGGAATTTTCAAAGTTCACTAAACCTCACTAAAACACTTCTAAACATGTATGGATGCTTAAGTGAAAGAAATACTATATTAAATATGAAATAATTACCACACATAAGAAATTTCTTGAGGTTCCCCAAGTGCTCAAAATCCAATTTTTCTTGATCTCCCATGCTTTTAGTGAGCTTGTGCATGTTTTTAATGAAGGGATAATGTTGTTTTGGTGTGGTTTTTGGGGTCGCAGTGAAAAGGTAGAGGTGATGGAGGAGGGAGGCAGCCATGGAGGTGAAGAAGGGGAAGAAAATGATGAAGAATGAAGTGAGGAACAACAAGCCATGGTCCAAGGAGACCCCTCACTTTCTTTCTCTCTTTGCCCATACCACCTTCTCTCCCCATGCCACCAATTCTTTATTCCTTTATCTTTTCTTTTCTTTTCTTTTTTTCTTTTTCTCTCATATAAAACCAAACCATGCTTGAAAAAAGGAAAGAAGCCAAGATAGAAAAATGTAACAAGTGTTAGAAAATATGATATGGTGCATGCAACATGCACAAAACACAATCAATGAAAGATTGGTGAAAATTAATCACGTTTAGAAATAACTTGCATATAATTAATTATAAAAATTTATAATTTGCCTAAATCACATAAATCCCTCCAAAATCACCATTCAATTTAATTTTTCCAATATTTCCTAAATTATTGGTATTTAATTATACCGCACCATTAAAATATTCATAATATTTATTATTTAATTATATAAATTTCTAAGAAATAATATTTTATTTTTCTGAAATGTTACAAAGACTATCTCCTGAAGTGAGTGATACATGTCTTAGAATTTTTCTGAATATCTGATGGGACCCAGTTCACAATTGAACTCCAAATCCAACAAAATTCTTAGACCGTATCTTCCACTGAATTTAATCAGTATCTTGTGCATGCAACATGCACAAAACACAATCAATGAAAGATTGGTGAAAATTAATCACGTTTAGAAATAACATGCATATAATTAATTATAAAAATTTATAATTTGCCTAAATCACATAAATCCCTCCAAAATCACCATTCAATTTAATTTTTCCAATATTTCCTAAATTATTGGTATTTAATTATACCGCACCATTAAAATATTCATAATATTTATTATTTAATTATATAAATTTCTAAGAAATAATATTTTATTTTTCTGAAATGTTACAAAGACTATCTCCTGAAGTGAGTGATACATGTCTTAGAATTTTTCTGAATATCTGATGGGACCCAGTTCACAAATGAACTCCAAATCCAACAAACTTCTTAGACCGTATCTTCCACTGAATTTAATCAGTATTTTGTGCCATGCCTTTCACAGTATTCGCTTGGACCACATGTCCAACATACTGCCCCTCAAAAGAGGGAAAACTATAACTCTGACAGTCACTCTGTCATCTAGGTCATCTTGGAAGCCTGAAATGATAACCGCCTCCTGAAGGAGGCTGCCGTTACTATATACCAGGACATCACTCCCTACTACTTTCTTACCAGGACTATCTTTTGTTATGATGAAGTCAAACTCTATGACCGTCACATCAAAACTAGATGATCTATCTCCGCTGTACTTATTTTAGTCTATAAATAGACATAAGCTACTTGTCCACCATACTTCCGCTGCTCCCACTAACTATAAAAACCCTCTGGCAGAGTCTTATGCACGTGCACTTCTAAAACTAATTTAGAACGACGTTATACTAATCCACCTGCCAGATCTCATAGTCTAGGAAAACAGTAGTGGTAAGCTTGGGTCATAAAAACCTCACTGTCACCATTTTTGATGAGACCGAAGTACCTCTTGGTGGCTGAGGTAACCCACCAAATTTGCGGAGTGGCTAATGGATCGTCGAAACTGATTGAATCCTCAGGTTCTACTAAATTTTCAGTAAACGTTTGTGGTTCTCGAATGACTTCCATTTCTACCATACTCTCACTAATGTTTTCTGAAAAGAATTCATTTTACTAAAGAGATGGCGAGTCTAGAACAATATAACTATTGATCCTCCAAATGGTAGAATGTTAACCCTCGTCAAAACCCGGGATAACTCACAAACTGCCATTACTAAAACCTGCCTTGAGTTTATCCAGATTTTTATTTTAAGTGTTAGTGTATTGCCCTAGAGGCCATTACAGTATCATACTAGTTTGTATATTACTTAATGGAAGCTTGGGATATTCACAGTTGTATAGACAATCTTGCTCAAAACGGTAGTATGCTACTTGGTTTTTTTCTACTTTAATGTGTGCATGCATTTCTTTTAGCATATCGTCTATACACATTAGTGGAGCCCTTAGGATCTTTGCTTGATTACCAGCGTTGTGATGGCAGTCATACTAGTGGAGGCTGGGTATGAAGGGTCACGGCAGCGTCCCGGCCATCGAAACGCGGCCAAAATGCGGAATAAAAATTTCTAAAACCGGGGCTACCGCTACCCGATTTACGGATCGACCTTAAACCCTAAACTAGGAAACTAACTAAGAGTTAGAATCGTTATACCGAGTTGATCCGTGTCCTTTGGTCTTCATTCCAAGCTCCTAGCGGTTCCTTGATATGGTTTGGTTGCCGATCTTCCTTCGTCTCCGATGATCCACCCAAGGGAAACAGCGCAAGCTCAAACCTCGACAACCGAGGGAACCTACGCTTCAAAGTCGCTAGCTATGGAGAGTGGGGGTGTATGGAAGTATCACTACAATTTTTCTCTCATCCATGAGCTCATGGGAGCAACCATAGAAGAAGATGAAGGAGGTGATGAAAAACTTTGCATGAACTAGAATGGCTAAATCCTTTTGTGAATGAGAGTGAGAGTGAGTAATCAAAACAAATGAAAAGAAGCCCCCATCAAAAATTGGCCGGCACCCTTCTCTCTCAATCACAAAAAAGAAATCATTTTCCAAAGTCAAATTATAATAAACAAATGCCAACCATACTCAAAACCCATGCTTTGACCATGTTCATGCCATGTCACCCCTCCACCTCATTTCCCAAAAGATTTTCAATAAAGAAAATCAATAATAAGGTGGCACCTTCTAGAAGCTATTCCGTATAAAATACGGAATACTTTCCGGTACATGTATCGAAATACATATACGCGTATTCGTACAAAAATACGAATAACCAAGAGAGAAAACGAATAGTGAACAATAATAATAGAATAAATATATACCAATACATATATAAATTATTAAATCAAAACCCGATTTAATAATCCGGCTTAATCCTAAGCCGCCAGTATTATCAACCGTCCGATTAAAGTCTGCGCAGCATGCACATATTTAATCGGACACCTGTATGTACCATCATACGCAATGTACACCAAATCGCCTGAACAGTGAAAACCCTCTGTGTGGGACTCTAAAGATTC
Organism: Agapanthus africanus; assembly: GCA_030015575.1. NCBI lineage: Eukaryota > Viridiplantae > Streptophyta > Magnoliopsida > Asparagales > Amaryllidaceae > Agapanthus > Agapanthus africanus. The sequence goes on from JASDDO010000018.1 coordinate 111,616,022, forward strand.
GTTAATACTCTGGCAGTGGGTTTAACCATAAGCACGTCAGCGACACTAGCTGTACGTAACGGCTACCCAGGTATTGAGCGAAAGGGAGGCCGACGAGCAAACTCATCCTGAACCCCTACTGAACCTGACAGTGACAATATCCGTATAGTCCGGTCTGTTCGTCTAAGAGTATTGCATATCGAGTCTAGGGGGTGGATAAAGTCAGACCCCCAACAACGTGATATTTAGTGTCGGTATGAAACCCATCACCACCTGAGAAACTATCGATCCTGGATTGATAATTCTCGTCCATCGTGGCCACGGATTTATGGTGATGGCCATCCGTACACAACGCGACATCAACCCCCAATACCGGGAGAGACGAATCCCCAACGATCCGACCACTGCCTCCATGTGGCTCGGGACTGTACCCAACTAAAACCTGTTTGTACAACTCCTTTGAGCCGTGGTAGGGTAGTAATCAAAGCACAATGGGAACTCACACGAGACAAATGACGATCTCAGGTCGACAGACTAACCTGTACACATGTCACCAGGGAACTGCTATCTGACAATAGATATAATACCAACTAGCAGGTTCCCGGCAAGTCCGTCCAGTGTACTCATAACCCATTGAGCACCTGTATACTATCTTAGGTGAACAAACTAACACCAATGGCTTGTGAGACCTGGCCACCGCCCCTCGTCGGGGTCTCGATCATCATACAGTAGTCTACACTGGAGTATCGATGCTCGGTCTCGATACTCCTACGGCTAGGGACATTTAAGGATGTGCTTATAGACCCCAGCTCCCACATATATGATCGCCATCATAATGCTGGCAGTAAAGCAAGAATCCTATGGGCTCTATCAACATATACATGATGATAAAGACAAACCAGATAGCATACTATCATCTTGAGTAAGACTGCTTTATCAGTATAAGTCCTCACTCAATCATCATAATCACAAGTCCTCGACTATGATAATTGCCTTGAGGGCACTACAGCTAACAATCTCCCACTTGCACTTAAGGCCAATTATTGCGATGTCGCATACTCACAGCCCGTATGATACTGAACACCCAACTTCTCTACTAATCAGTTTCGCAAAGCCCGTTTGCGAAAATGATTGCGTTCGAGAAATAGCCTCAGTGAGTGGATCCGCTCCGATATTTCCTTCTGTATCTCTCTTAATCTCAACTTCGCGGAGAAAACTATCTCCCGAAATGAGCAATACTTGTCTTAGAATTTGTCTGGATATCTGATGGGACCCATTTCACAAATGAACTCCAAATCCAGCAAACTACTTAGACGGTATCGTTCACTGAATTTAATCAGTATCATGCGCCATGCCCTTCCTCAGTATTCTCTTGGACCACCTGTCCAACATACTATTCCTCAAATGAGGGTAAAACCATAACTCTGACAGTCACTCTGTCATCCAGGTCACCTTGGAAGCCTGAAATGATAACCATCTCTTGAAAGAGGCTGCCGTTACCATATCCCTAGAACATCCATTTATGTTCATAAACTGCTCCCCAATGTTTATCTACGATTGGATTAATATATCTGCTTATTGCAGCTAGTGCAAAAACAATATCTTGTGTGGTACTTGACATTTCATGATTAACTCAATTGCCTAAGCAAGTGATATGCTAATCATGTAGAGCCCTCTCCCCTTTAGTCTGTAAGACACCTTTAGAGAGGTTGACTCCATCACCTGCAGGTACACCACCATGCCAGGAGTCGTCCATTCTAAAATACCTTTAGAATAATGTCAAAGTACCCAGATTGGGATATTTCCCAAATCTAGATCTAAAACTACAGATCTAGTAACCAGAAAACCTGATATTATTTCCGTATCCTATGTGGAGAAACAACTTTGTGACAACCAAAATATAACCGATCATAGTATAGGAATATCTCTTCCAATCAAGTGCATGTCATACCAATACCTGGACATCACTCTCTACTACCTTCTTACCAGATCCATCTCCTATTTTGATGAGGTCAAAGCCTATGACTGTCACATCAAAATTAGATGGTCTAATTCCGCTATACTTGCTTTAGTCCATAAATAGACATAAGCAACTTGCCCACTATGCTTCCGCTGCTCCCACTGACTACAACAACCCTCTGGCAGAGTCATATACACGTGCACTTCTAAAGCTAGTTTAGAATGACGCTATACTCATCCTCCTGCCGGGTCTTATAGTCTAGAACAACAGCAATGGCATGTCTGAGTAAACAAGAACCTCCCTGTCACCATCTCTTAGAAGACCGAAGTACCTCTCGGGTGCCTGAGGTTACCCACCAAATCTGCGGAGTGGCTAATGGAACATCAAATCCAATTGAATCCTTAGGTTTTATTAAATTTTCAGTAATCGTTTATGCTTCTGGAATCACTCCCAGTTCTACCATACTCCTACTTCTATTTTCTGAAAAAATCTATTTTACTAAAACTGTGGCGAGTTAAGAACAATATAAATATTGATCTTCCTGATGGTAGAAAGTTAACCCTCGTCAAAGCCCGGGATAACCCACAAACTGCCATTACTGAAACGTGCCTTGAATTTATCTGGATTCTGGTTTTAAGCATCAGACGGACAACTCCCTATACCTTAACATCGTTAAGATTTAAATTGATTCTATATAAAACTAATATAGAAACAAAAGCACTAATTTAATTGGAACCAGATTCAAAAACATGCAGCTGTCTCCAGTGCATATCAACCAAATGGAAAAAGGCCATTCAGCATTACTCATCTAGGAATGCATCCATATATGAGTAACCCGAAAGAGAAGCAAGTTCTCAAAACCATTACTATCAATGGAATACCAAACACAAGTATTTACATCTTCGACTTCCTCGAAGAATCCTTATACTTCCAATAAATGGTTCTCTACTTTATTCTTATACCTATAACTTCTCAATATCAGGATTTTGCATTTCAACGAAATACATGTCCAGAATTGGAGAAGTCATATGTAAACAGAATATAGTACGAGTACCAAACCCTTTGTCCTAATGGACACTGGACAATATACAATATATTGTATAAGTCCCCTGAGTTCAACAACTCAAACCCTGTGCGTCGTAAGTTGAAAAACTGTAGTATGGTTAAGAAGAATTACACCGCTGTTCAATGCACCTTACCTAATCACCAACCGATATAGGTAAATGTCACAGACATAATATCAAAAAGATATATCTCACTTTATATAAATAAACGTACATATATATTAGTTTGAAATTGGTGCATAACAACGGATATTCAAATCCATATATTTGCCATCCGGCAAAATCCAGATGATTTCCTTAAATATCACCAATTACAACGAATTCCGATATAATGAGGATCTAATCACTCAATTCCCAATATCTTACTCCCACTCACCATCTGTAATAATATGCAGATGTGAGAAACTGATCTGGTAAATACATACCCTGGAGTTAGATTCTAACTGGGAAAACAGTTATCAATTAATATCGCACAGTGAAACTGAAACATGAAAATATTTCGAAGGGGTTTACTGGTATTCCTAGTAACGCCTCTTCCACTATCCTGATTCACGACAGTAGCTATATACTATACCTGCCCTCACTTCAATCTCTTTATTATGTCTTTACTTATTACCTTCTGTACACCTTCTTTAGACTAACTGGTTTTCTTCTTTCCCTACCCTTCGGCACCAGCCTAAGGTTTGGAAGAAGACTATCTAATAAGAATAATAGGTGTACTTTCCTTGTCCTAGGAGCCCTCGCAACCTGAGAGAAGGTAATCGGAAAAGACATCTGTGTAATCCTATTCAATCTCTCCAGAACCAGAATCCATCCTCGAAAAAGTTCCTTCGAGTTCGTATATAACCATACGATGGATTTATCCAATGGAAGTGGATATCCGTAGTGATACGGAGTGTCCTAGAGAAAAGCAAAGTGGATGTAGGAGTGGCAGGGGTATACACGGTTTTTGCCGTGATTGATGGTGGTCACAATTTCCTTTGCGATTATTCTAATCCTTTTATATGTCTTTGCTTATTACCTTTTGTACACCACACTTAAGCTTAATTAGTTTTCTTCCTTCCCTACCATTTGGTACCTGCCTATGGTTTGGAAGAAGACTATCCAATAAGCTCAATAGGTGTACCCTCTCCTAATCCTAGGAGCTCTCACAACCTGAGAGAAGGTAAAGGGAAAAGTCAACCGAATATTCTTATTCAATCTCTCCAGAACCAGAATCCATCCTCAAAAAAGTTCCTTCGAGTTCGTATATAACCATACGATGGATTTATCCAATGGAAGTGGATGTCCGTAGTGATACGAGGTGTTCTGGAGAAATGTAAAGTTGATATAGAAGTGGCAATGATGTATGCGACACCTTGACATTCCAAAAGCCAAAGTGTTTTAAGAAGGTTCGGTCAAATTGGTTTCATGAGTTTTAGTCAAAGGTTGGGTCATTGTCGCAGCCAGAGAGAGAGAGAAGAAACACTCAGCATGCACTCTAACCTAGATCAGAATGGTTAATCACTTTATCTAATCTGGATGGCTCCCACTGTATCCTCGAATTCTCCTCCAAACCTAAAAGGAGAATTAGTCGGAATCATCCGAGGAGTAATCCTACGCATCAGTGGGAATCGGGATCTAACTATCATCGCATGATAACTTGATGGAAGCCACTCAAGTCACCATACTCCAGAAGGTATGCGCAAGCCTGGCAAGTTTCATGTATGTTTGAAACTGCCGATGTGATGTTTACCCCAAGCGGCTATGATCTTGACTAGGTTAACATATCATAAGTCACAAGTCAAGTTCAACCCGTCATTATCCTGGATTAATTAGACCCACCCGTACGAGCCCTTTACTAGGTCAACATGACCGTATGACTGTCCTTACCAATCGCATATCCATGCAACAGAAAAGTACTACAGAGCTACCGAACACTACGCCTTGACTAGGTCAACATACATAGCACGAATACTAAGCAATACTCGTTTGAAATGACGGAGGGCTACGGCTGGTTTCTGGCGAAAAACCTTTAACGTAATGAACTTGATAGCGTTGAAGGAATCCAAGTAGTTTTATAAATATATTGTGGCGAAAACTTTTGCTAAAGAGGTCACTCCCGGTGAAGGGATCTCGGCTCTTTCCCCGTCGAATGGGGTGCAGGATATCCCAAACTGAATACCACGATGCAAAGAAAAAATAATCGACTATAGTGAAGTTATTACGTTGACACAAACTTTTACCCAAGGGGTCACTACCGATGAAGGGATTTCGGCCCTTGCTTCGTCGAATGAGGTGCAGGATATTCCAAATGAATACCACGATGCAAAGCAAAAGAAAACGTCTGTAATGTCAGTTTTTAAAAACTTGGTTCTAACTGAAGGGTCTCGGCAGCGCCCCGGCCGTCAAAACGCGGCCAAAATGCGGAACAAAAATTTCTAAAACCAGCGCTACCGTTACCCGATTTCTGGATCGACCTTAAACCCTATAATAGCGAGCTAACTAAGAGTTAGAAAGGTTATACCGAGATGATCCGAGTTTTTCGGTCTTCATTCCAAGCACTTAGCGATCCTTTGACGATGTTTGGTTGCCGGTCTTCCTTCGTCTCCGATGATCCACCCGAGGGAAACGGCGCAAGCTCCAACCTCGACAAACGAGGTAACCGACGCTCCAAAGTCGCTAGCGATGGAGAGTGGGGGTGTATGAAAGTGTCACTATGTTATTCTCTCATCTCATGTTCTCAAGAGAGCAATGCAAGAAGAAGATTGGAGGTGATGATCAAAACATGAGCTTAATGGCTAAGTGTTTTGTGTGTGTGTGATTGAAAGAGTGAGGAGGCCAAAAAATGTGTCATCTAAATTTTTTTGCCAAATGAAAAGAACCCACTCCTAAAGTGGCCAGCCCCTTCCCCTTCTCCCATTCCCACCATAAAAAAAAACATTTCCAATTTACCATTAAACAAATGCACAAACCATACCTAGGTCCATGCTTTGACCCATACCTCTTTTCCACCTCATTTCCAAATAATTTTCAATAAAGAAAATCATTAATGAGGTGGCACCTTCTAGAAGCTATTCCGTATAAAATACGGAATACTTCCGGTACATGTATCGAAATACATATACGCGTATTCGTACAAAAATACGAATAGCCGAGAGAGAAAATAAATAGCGAACAATAATACTAGAATACATATATATAAATACATATGTAAATTATTAAATCAAAACCTGATTTAATAAACTGGCTTAATCCTAAGCCGCTAGTATTATCAACCGTCCGATTAAAGTCTGCGCAGTACTTGCACATATTTAATCGGACACCTGTATGTATCAACATACCTCATGTACACCATATCGCCTGAACCGTGAAAACCCTCTATGTGGGACTCTAAAGACTCGTCAATATGCTAGCAGTGGGTTTAACCACAAGCACGTCAGCGACACTAGCTGTACGTAACGGCTACCCAGGTATTGAGCGAAAGGGAGGCCGACGAGCAAACTCATCCTGAACCCCTATTGAGCCTGTCAGTGACAATATCCGCACAGTCCGGTCTGTTCGTCTAAGAGTATCGCATATCGAGTCTAGGGGGGTGGATAAAGTCAGACCCCCAACAACGCGATATTTAGTGTCGGTATGAAACCCATCACCACCTGAGAACCTATCGATTCTAGATCGATAATTCTCGTCCACTGTGGCCACGGATTTATGGTCATCGCCATCCGTACACAACGCGACATCAACCCCCAATACCGGGAGAGACGAATCCCCAACGATCCGATCACTGCCTCCATGTGGCTCGGGACTGTACCCAACTAAAACCTGTTTGCACGACTCCTTTGAGCCGTGGTAGGGTAGTAATCAAAGCACAGTGGTAACTCACACGAGATAAATGACGATCTCAGGTCGACAGACTAACCTGTACACATGTCACCAGGGAACTGCTATCTGACAATAGGTATAATACCAACTAGCAGGTTCCCGGTGAGTCCGCCCAGTGTACTCATAACCCAATGAGCACCTGTATACTATCTTAGGTGAACAAACTAACACCAATGGCTTGTGAGACCAGGCCACCGCCCCTCGTCGGGGTCTCGATCAGTATACACTAGTCTACACTGGAGTATCGATGCCCGGTCTCGATTCTCCTACGACTAGGGACATTTAAGGACGTGCTTATAGACCCCCAGCTCACACGTATGTGATAACCATCACAATGCTGGCAGTCAGGCAAGAATCCTATGGGCTCTATCAACATGTATATGATGATAAAGACAAACCAGATAGCATGCTATCATCTTGAGTAAGACTGTTTCATCGGTATAGGTCCTGCCTCAATCATCATAATTACAAGTCCGCGACTATGATAATTGCCTTGAGGGCACTATAGCCAACAATCTCCCACTTGCACTTAAGGCCAATTATTGCGATGTCGCATACTCACAGCCCGTGTGATACCGAACACCCAACTTCTCTACTAATCAGTTTCGCAAAGCCTGTTTGCGAAAATGATTGCGTTCGAGAAATAGTCTCAGTGAGTGGATCCGCTCCAATGTTTCTTTCTGTATCTCTCTTAATCTCAACTTCGCGGAGATAACTATCTCCCGAAATGAGCAATACTTGTCTTAGAATTTGTCTGGATATCTGATGGGACCCAGTTCACAAATGAACACCAAATCCAGCAAACTACTTAGACTGTATCGTCCACTGAATTTAATCAGTATCCTGCGCCATGCTTTTTCTCAGAATCCGCTTGGACCACTTGTCCAATATACCGTCCCTCAAAAGAGGGAAAACTATAACTCTGACGGTCACTCTGTCATCCAGGTCACCTTGGAAGCCTGATATGATAACCGTCTCCAGAAGGAGGCTGCCGTAATCATTTCCCAAGAACATTCACTTATGCTCATAAACTGTTTCCCAATGTTTCTCCAGGATTGGATTAATATATCTGCTTATTGCATCTAGTGCAAAAGCAATATCTGGTGTGGTACTTGACATTTCATGATTAACTCAATTTCCTAAGCAAGTGATATACTAATCATGCAGGTCCCTCTCCCCTTTATTCTGTATGACACACCTTTAGAGAGGTTGACTCCATCACCTGCTGGTACACCACCATGACAGGAGTCGTCCATTTAATGTCAAAGTACCCAGATTAGGATACTTCCCAAATCTAGATCTAAAACCATAGATCTAGTAACCAGAAATTCTGATATTATATCTATATCCTGTGTGGATGAACAACTTTGTGACCACCATAATATAACCAATCGTAGTATAGGAATGTCCCTTCCTATCAAGTGCATGTCATCTCAATACCTGGACATCACTCTTTACTACCTTCTTAGCAGATCCATCACGTATTCTGATGAAGTCAAAGCCTATGACTGTCACATCAAAAATAGATGATCTATTTCCGCTATACCTGCTTTAGTCTATAAATAGACACAAGCTACTTGCCTACTATGCTTCCGCTGCTCCCACTGACTAAAACAACCCTCTGGCAGAGTCATATATACGTGCACTTCTAAAACTAGTTTAGAACGACGCTATACTCATCCTCCTGCCGGGTCTTATAGTCTAGAACAACAGCAATGGCAAGTCTGGGTAAACAAGAACCTCCCTGTCACCGTCTCTGAGAAGACCGAAGTACCTCTCGGGTGCCTGAGGTTACCCACCAAATCTGCGGAGTGGCTAATGGAACGTTGAAAACAATTGAATCCTCAGGTTCTATTGAATCTTTAGTAATCGCTTGTGGTTCTGGAATCACTTCCAGTTCTACCATACTCCCACTTGTGTTTTTTGAAAAAAAATCCATTTTACCAAAACTGTGGCGAGTCAAGAACAATATAAATATTGATCTTCCTGATGGTAGAAAGTTAACCCTCGTCAAAGCCCGGGATAACCTACAAACAACCATTACTAAAACGTGCCGTGAGTTTATCCGGATTCTGGTTTTAAGCATTAGCCGGACAACTCCCTATACCTTAACATCGTTAAGATATAAATTGATTCTATATATATCTAATATAGAAACAAAAGCACTAATTTAATTAGAACCAGATTCAAATCATGCAGCTGTCTCCAGTGCATATCAACCAAATGGAATGAGGTTAATCAGCATTACTCATCTAGGAGTGCATCCATATATGAGTAACGCGAAAGAGAAGCAAGTTCTCAAAACCATTACTATTAATGGAATACCAAACACAAGTATCTACATCTTCGACTTCCTCGAAGAATCCTGATACTTACAATAAATGGTTCTCTACTTTATTCTTATACCTATAACTTCTGAATATCTGGACTTTGCATTTCAACGAAATACTTGTCCAGAACTAGAGAAGTCACAAGTAAACAGAATATAGTATGAGTACCAACCCCTTTGTCCTAATGGACACTGGACAACATACAATATTTTGTACAAGTCCACTGAGTTCAACAACTCAAACCCAGTGCGTCGTAGGTTGAAAAACTGTACTGTGGTTAAGAAGAATTACACCGCTGTTGAATGCACCTTACCTAATCACCAACTGATATAGGTAAGTGTCATAGACATAATATCAAAAAGTTATATCTCACTTTATAAAATAAATCTACAGATATATCAGATTGAAATTGGTGCATAACAACGGATATTCAAAACCAAATATTTGCCATCCGGCAAAATCCAGATGATTTCCTCAAATATCACCAATTACAACGAATTCTGATATAATGAGGATCTAATCACCCAATTCCCAATATCTTACTCCCACTCACCATCCGTAATCACATGCAGATGTGAGAAACTGATCTGGTAAATACATACCCTGGAGTTATATTCCAATTGGGAAAATAGTTTTCAATTAACATCGCACAATGAAACTGAAACATAAAATGTTTCGAAAAGGGTTAACTGGTATTCCTAGTAACGCCTCTTCCAATATCCTGATTCATGACAATAACCATATACTTACCTGCCCTCACTCCAATCCTTTTATTATATTTTTACTTATTACCTTTTGTACACCTTCTTTACGCTAATTGGTTTTCTTCATTCACTACCCTTCGGCACCAGCCTAAGGTTTGGAAGAAGACTATCCAATAAGCATAATAGGTGTACTCTTTTAATCCTAGGAGCCTTCGCAACTTGAGAGAAGGTAATGGGAAAAGACATCTGAATAATCCTATTCAATCTCTCCAGAACCAGAATCCATTCTCGAAAAAGTTCCTTCGAGTTCTTATATAACCATACGATGGATTTATCCAATGGAAGTGGATGTTCGTAATAATACGGGGTGTTCTGGAGAAAAGCAAAGTGGATGTAGGAGTGGCAGGGGTATACCCGGTCTTTGTCGTGAATGATGATGATCGTAATTTCCTTTGCCATTATTCTAATCCCTTTATATATGTCTTTACTTATTACCTTATGTACACCATAGTTAAGCTTGTTGGTTTTCTTCCTTCCCTACCGTTCGGCACCTACTTATGGTTTGGAAGAAGACTATCCAATAAGCTCAATAGGTGTACCCTCTCTTAATCCTAGGAGCCCTCAAAACTTGAGAGAAGGTAAAGAGAAAATGCAACTGAATAATCCTATTCAATCTCTCCAGAACCGGAATCCATCCTCAAAAAAGTTCCTTCGAGTTCGTATATAACCATACAATGGATTTATCCAATGGAAGTGGATGTTCGTAATAATACGGGGTGTTCTGGAGAAATGCAATGGTGATATAGAAGTGGCAATGATGTATGCGACACCGTGACATTCCAAAAGTCAAAGTGTTTTAAGAAGGCTCGGTTAACTTGGTTTCATGAGTTTTAGTCAAAGGCCGGGTCATAGTCCCAGCTAGAGAGAGAGAGAGAGAAGAAACACTCAGCGTGCACTCTAACCTAGATCAGAATGGTTAATCATTTTATCTAATCTGGATGGCTCCCACTGTTTCCACGAATCCTCCTCCAAACCTAAAAGGAGAATTAGTCGGAATCACCCGATGAGTAATCCTACTCATCGGTGGGAATCGGGATCCAACTATCATCGCATGATAACTTGATGCAAGCCACTCAAGTCACCACACTCCAGAAGGTATGCGCAAGCCTGGCAAGTTTCCTGTATGTTTGAAACTCCCGATATGATTTTTACCCCAAGCGGTTTATGACCTTGATTTTGGACAACAAATCATAACCCGCAAGTCAAGTTCTACCCGTCATTATCCTGAATGATTTAGACCCACCCGCACACACCCTTGACTTTGGCCAACAAAGTGGTACGACTGTCCTAAACCAATGCATATCCATGCAACGGACAAGCAAGACACAACTACCGCACACGATGCCTTGACTTTGGCCAACAAACACCGCACGAATACTATGCACTATTTATCCGAAATGACGGAGGGCTACGGCTGGTTTTTGGCGAAAAACCTTTAACGTAATGAACTTGATATCGTTGAAGGAATCCAAGTGGTTTTATAAATATATAGTGGCGAAAACTTTTGCTAAAGAGGTCACTCCCGGTAAAGGGATCTCGGCTCTTTCCCCGTAGAATGAGGTGCAGGATATTCCAAATGAATACCACGATGCAAAGAAAAAACAATCGACTATAATAAAGTTATTACATTGACGCAAACTTTTACCCAAGGGGTCACTCCCGATTAAGGGATCTCGGCCCTTGCCTCGTCGAATGAGGTGCAGGATATTCCAAATGAATACCACGATGCAAAGCAAAATGTACGTCTGTAATGTCAGTTTTTTTTAAAAAACTTGGTTCCAACAACATCATATATATATGTTTGTTTTCCATGCATTGATAAGAATCAACGCAGTCCCATCAACTAATCACACCAGAAAAGAACGAAAATAAAATGTACGTATATGTCATCCGCATTCGCCACTGGGTCCTGTCATCACCCGTTAGGTTACTTAACTAACGACAGAGCGGGGACTAGGCTAGCGCGGGTGCAAAACATATACAACATCTACTAATATATATAAATATATATATAACATTCGTCCCAGGCATGATATAAAGCAACATCACAGAAACATCACAGAAACAACACAGAATGGTGGATAATCTGGAGCCCCGGGTTTCACTTGAGCCGCAATTGAGACCCGACGTTCCCTGTCGTGTGGATAGAATGTGCAATGTAACCTAGACCCCTACGAGTGCGGTAAGTTACCCGCCAAAACCAGAAGTGAGGTAGTCCCCTTCAGCAACGTGAATGGACCACCCAGCACTTCACGGAATCCGGTAACTTGAGCATCCCTCCTGGGTCACCTATACCCCCTATGAGTGTGGAGAATAGCCCGCCAATTCTAGAGTAGGGTCCCCTCCATCCCAACGCTATGAGATGCGGACCAGTTGCCCTCTAAAATCCGGCTATTCGTGCACCCCACCGTGAGGTAATCTTAGTACAGAAAAGAAAATAATACACAAGAGTGACATCGACCTCATCCCGGTCGTGCCCCAAAAGAATAATATACAAACTGGCAACGACGGCAGTCCACATGTCGGATGCTCGCCCCGCAATATCAAATGTACAAATGAAATAAAACTGTACTATTATTGCACCATTGCTATCCACCACGACGATCCAACCAACATCACAGCACAGCACAGAACATCAACGTGAACGTCACGTTCGTAAACCCGTTTAAAAGACATATAGCAATTAGACGAGTTTACCGATCAAATGACATTCACGGTCGCAGAATATAATGTATGTACTGTCAAACGCACGCTTAAAATATCGATCGACTAAGTTCTAAATTGGCCCCAATAGCAAAACAACACATCACTGAGACCTGGGCCAAAACAGAATATCAAAAAAATCACATTTCCAATTAAGTGGGCTACAGAAAAAATTTGGTCGCCTGTTGCCACTAAACCGCCGTGGAACCGCCTCCAATAGTGGCTTAGTGCGGCGGATCTGCGGCGGTTTTATGGAATCATGAGCCCTAATTTTTACAGTAACCTTAAAATTGCTGCATGTATTTTTAAGATGTGTGAAATAATTTTTTGAACACGTTTGAAAATCGGCAGAGAACAGAACAATGAAGTGGTGATTTTGGCATTTTCCGTCGATCGATCTTTTAAGCATGTTTAAACAAGCAAGTAAGGGGTTTAAAGGGTGGCTCTGATACCATGAAGGGTCCCGGCAGCGCCCCGGCCGTCAAAACGCGGCCAAAATGCGGAACAAAAATTTCTAAAACCAGCGCTACCGTTACCCGATTTCCGGATCGACCTTAAACCCTATACTGGCAAGCTAATTAAGAGTTAGAAACGTTATACCGAGATGATCCGAGTCCTTCGGTCTTCATTCTAAGCTCCTAGCGATCCTTTGACGATGTTTGGTTGCCGGTCTTCCTTCGTCTCCGATGATCCACCGAGGGAAACGGCGCAAGCTCCAACCTCGACAAACGAGGTAACCAACGCTCCAAAGTCGCTAGTGATGGAGAGTGGGGGTGTATGAAAGTGTCACTATGTTATTCTCTCATCTCATGTGCTCAAGAGAGCAATGCAAGTAGAATATTGGAGATGATGATCAAAACATGAGCTTAATGGCTAAGTGTTTTGTGTGTGTGTGATTGAGAGAGTGAGGAGGCCAAAAAATGTGTCATCTAAATTTTTTTGCCAAATGAAAAGAACCCACTCCTAAAGTGGCCGGCCCCTCCCCCTTCTCCCATTTCCACCACAAAAAAACATTTCCAATTTACTATTAAACAAATGCACAAACCATACCTAGGTCCATGCTTTGACCCATACCTCCTTTCCACCTCATTTCCAAATAATTTTCAATAAAGAAAATCATTAATGAGGTGGCACCTTCTAGAAGCTATTCCGTATAAAATACGGAATACTTCCGGTACATGTATCGAAATACTTATACGCATATTCGTACAAAAATACGAATAGCCGAGAGAGAAAATAAATAGCGAACAATAATACTAGAAAACATATATATAAATACATATGTAAATTATTAAATCAAAACCTGATTTAATAAACTGGCTTAATCCTAAGCCGCTAGTATTATCAACCGTCCGAATAAAGTCTGCACAGTACTTGCACATATTTAATCGGACACCTGTATGTATCAACATACCTCATGTACACCATATCGCCTGAACCGTGAAAACCCTCTGTGTGGGACTCTAAAGACTCGTCAATACGCTGGTAGTGGGTTTAACCACAAGTACGTCAGCGGCACTAGCTGTACGTAACGGCTACCCAGGTATTGAGCGAAGGGGAGGCCGACGAGCAAACTCATCCTGAACCCCTACTGAGCCTGTCAGTGACAATATCCGCATAGTCCGGTCTGTTCGTCTAAGAGTATCGCATATCGAGTCTACGGGGTGGATAAAGTCAGACCCCTAACAACGCGATATTTAGTGTCGGTATGAAACCCATCACTACCTGAGAACCTATCGATCCTGGATCGATAATTCTCGTCCACCGTGGCCACGGATTTATGGTCATGGCCATCCGTATACAACGCGACATCAACCCCCAATACCGGGAGAGAGGAATCCCCAATGATCCGATCACTGCCTCCATGTGGCTCGGGACTGTACCCAACTAAAACCTGTTTGCACGACTCCTTTGAGCCGTGGTAGGGTAGTAATCAAAGCACAGTGGTAACTCACACGAGATAAATGACGATCTCGGGTCGACAGACTAACCTGTACACATGTCACCAGGGAACTGCTATCTGACAATAGGTATAATACCAACTAGCAGGTTCCCGGCGAGTCCGTCCAGTGTACTCATAACCCAATGTGCACCTGTATACTATCTTAGGTGAACAAACTAACACCAATGGCTTGTGAGACCTGGCCACCGCCCTTCATCGGGGTCTCGATCAGTATACACTAGTCTACACTGGAGTATCGATGCCCGGTCTCGATACTCCTACGACTAAGGACATTTAGGGACGTGCTTATAGACCCCCAGCTCCCACGTATGTGATCGCCATCACAATGCTGGCAGTCAAGCAAGAATCCTATAGGCTCTATCAACATGTATATGATGATAAAGACAAACCTGATAGCATGCTATCATCTTGAGTAAGACTGTTTCATCGGTATAGGTCCTGCCTCAATCATCATTATTACAAGTCCGCGACTATGATAATTGCCTTGAGGGCACTATAGCCAACACCAACAACATCATAAACAGGTTTGTTTTATCCTTGCATTGATAAGAATCGATGCAGTCCCATCAATTAATCACTCCAGAAAAGAACGAAAATAAAATGTATGTATATGACATCCGTATTCGCCACTGGGTCCCGTCATCACCCGTTAGGTTACTTTACTAACGACAGAGCGGGGACTGGGCTAGCACGGGTGCAAAACATATACAACATCTACTAATATATATAAATATATATAACATTCGTCCCAGGCATGATATAAAGCAACATCACAGAAACATCACAGAATGGTGGATAATCTGGAGCCCCAAGTTTCACTTGAGCCGCAAGTGAGACCCGACGTTCCCTGTCGTGTGGATAGCTTGTGCAATGAAACCTAGACCCTTACGAGCGCGGCAAGTTACCCGCCAAAACCAGAAGTGAGGCAGCCCCCTTCAGCGACGTGAATGGACCACCCAGCACTTCATGGAATCCGGTAACTTGAGCACCCCTCCTGGATCACCTATACCCCTACGAGTGCGGCGAATGGCCCGCCAATTCTAGAGTAAGGTCCCCTCCGTCCCAACGCCATGAGATGCGGACCCGTTGCCCTCTAGAATCCGGCTATTCGTGCACCCCACCGTGGGGTAATCCTAGTACAGAAAAGAAAATAATATACAAGGGTGACATCGAACACAGCCCGATCGTGCACCAAAAGAATAATATACAAACTGGCAGTGACGGCAGTCTACATGTTGGACCCTCGCTCCGCAATAACAAATGTACAAATAAAATTAAAACTGTACTATCATTGCACCACTGGCTATCTACCACGACGATCCAACCAACATCATAGCACAACACAGAACATCAACGTGAATGTCACGTTCGCAAACCCGTCTAAAAGACATATAGCAATTAAACGAGTTTACCGATCAAATGACATTCACGGTCGCAGATAAAAATGTATGTACTGTTAAACGCCCACTTAAAATATCGATCGACTAAATTTCCAAATTGGCCCCAATAGTAAAACTACACATCACTGAAACCTGGGCCAAGACAGAATATGTAAAAAATCACAATTCCAATAAATAGAGCTACAGTAAAAAATTTGGAGCCCGTCGCCAATAAGTGGCCGCGGAACCGCCGCCAATAGGGGGTTAGTGCAGCGGTTCCGTGGCGCCTTAGATGTATCAGGAGTCCAAATTTTTTCTGTAGCCTTAAAATCGCCTGCACGGATTTTTAAGATAACTGAAATAATTTTTTGACCACTTTTGAAAATCGGCAGAGAACAGACAATTGGAATCGTTTTTTTGGTAAAATCCGTTGATCTATCTTTTAAGCACGTATAAACAAGCTAGTAAGGGGTTTAAAGGGTGGCTCTGATACCATGAAGGGTCACGGCAGCGCCCCGGCCATCGAAACGCGGCCAAAATGCGGAATAAAAATTTCTAAAACCGGCGCTACCGCTACCCGATTTACGGATCAACCTTAAATCCTAAACTAGCAAACTAACTAAGAGTTAGAATCGTTATACCGAGTTGATCCGTGTCCTTCGGTCTTCATTCCAAGATCCTAGCGGCTCCTTGATGTGGTTTGGTTGCCGGTCTTCCTTCGTCTCCGATGATCCACCCGAGGGAAACGGCGCAAGCTCCAACCTCGACAACCGAGGTAACCTACGCTCCAAAGTCGCTAGCTATGGAGAGTGGGGCTGTATGGAAGTGTTACTACAATTTTTCTCTCATCCATGAGCTCATGGGAGCAACCATAGAAGAAGATGAAGGAGGTGATGAAAAACTTTGCATGAACTAGAATGGCTAAATCCTTTTGTGAATGAGAGTGAGAGTGAGTAATCAAAACAAATGAAAAGAAGCCCCCATCAAAAATTGGCCGGCCCCTTTCTCTCTCAATCACAAAAAAAAATCATTTTCCAAAGTCAAATTATAATAAACAAATGCCAACCATACTCAAAACCCATGCTTTGACCATGTTCATGCCATGTCACCCTTCCACCTCATTTCCCAAAAGATTTTCAATAAAGAAAATCAATAATGAGGTGGCACCTTCTAGAAGCTATTCCGTATAAAATACGGAATACTTCCCGGTACATGTATCGAAATACATATACGCGTATTCGTACAAAAATACGAATAACCAAGAGAGAAAATGAATAGTGAAAAATAATACTAGAATACGTATATACCAATACATATATAAATTATTAAATCAAAACCCGATTTAATAATCCGGCTTAATCCTAAGCCGCTAGTATTATCAACCATCCGATTAAAGTCTGCGCAGCATGCACATATTTAATCGGACACCTGTATGTACTAACATACGCCATGTACACCAAATCGCCTGAACCGTGACAACCCTCTGTGTGGGACTCTAAAGACTCGTCAATACTTTAGCAACGGATTTAACCACAAGCACATCAGCGGCACTAGCTGTACGTAATGGCTACCCATGTATTGAGCGAAAGGGAAGCTGACGAGCAAACTCATCCTGAACCCCTACTGAGCCTGACAGTGACAATATCCGTACAGTCCGGTCTGTTCGTCTAAGAGTATCGCATATCGAGTCTAGGGGGGTGGATAAAGTCAGACCCCCAACAACGCGATATTTAGTGTCGGTATGAAACCCATCACCACCTGAGAAACTATCGATCTTGGATCGATAATTCTCGTCCATCGTGGCCACGGATTTATGGTGATGGCCATCCGTACACAACGCGACATCAAGCCCCAATACCGGGAAAGATGAATCCTCGACGATTCGATCACTGCCTCCATGTGGCTCGGGACTGTACCCAACTAAAACCTGTTTGCACGACTCCTTTGAGCCGTGGTAGGGTAGTAATCAAAGCACAGTGGGAACTCACACGAGACAAATGACGATCTCAGGTCGACAGACTAACCTGTACACATGTTACCTGGGAACTGCTATCTGACAATAGGTATAATACCAACTAGCAGGTTCCCGGCGAATCCGTCCAGTGTACTCATAACCCAATGAGCACCTGTATACTATCTTAGGTGAACAAACTAACACTAATGGCTTGTGAGACCTGGCCACCGCCCTTCGTCGGGGTCTCGATCAGTATACACTAGTCTACACTGGAGTATCGATGCCGGTCTCGATACTCCTACGACTAGGAACATTTAAGGATGTGCTTATAGACCCCATCTCCCACATATATGATTGCCATCATAATGCTGGCAGTCAAGCAAGAATCCTATGGGCTTTATCAATATGTACATGATGATAAAGACAAACCAGATAGCATACTATCATCTTGAGTAAGACTGCTTTATCGGTATAGGTCCTCACTCAATCATCATAATCACAAGTCCGCGACAATGATAATTGCCTTGAGGGCACTATAGCCAACAGGGTAATCTACAAGCACATCCTTAGACAGGTTCCTAGTCGTAGGATTGTCGAGACGGGGCATCGATACTCCGGAGTAGACTACCTATGCGCTTCTCATCCCAGCTGGGGAGATGGTCTGTCCCACAGCCATTAGTACGTCGAACTTGGGATACTATGCGGATGCTCGTTAGGTTACGAGTACACTGGACAAGACTCGCTGGGAACTGTTGGTTGGTACTATGCCTATCGTCAGTTATCAGTTCCCAGGTGACATGAGTACAGCTTAGTCCGCTGACTTGACACTGTCACTTCGCCTCGAGTGTGTTCCCACTGTTCTTAGATTGCTACCATACCACGGCTCAAATGAGTCATGCAAACAGGCAGCAGTTGGGTGCAGTCCCGAAGCACTTGGAGGCAGTGACGGTTAGACAGGATTCGTCTCTCCCGGTATTGGGGGTTGATATCGTGCTGTGTCTAGGAGAGCTATTACACAAAGTCCCTGGCCAGGGCAAGCGAGATATACTGGTAGCGTTTCTAGTGTTATCTCAGGGTGTTCTGGGCTACACTCCGACACGAATTGTACCGCTATTAGAGGACTGACGTTTACCACCCCCTAGGCCTGCCATGCGATACTCTTAGATGAACAGACCGGACTGTATGGAGATTGTCACATTCAGGCTCAGAAGGAGTTCGGATGGGTTCACCTCATCAGTCTTCTTATCGGCATCTACCTGGGGACCGTTACGTACAGCTAGTACCGCTTGCGGCCTGTGGTTAAGCCCACTGCCAGCGTAGTGTTGAGTCTTTAGAGTTCCGCACAGAGGGTTATTCGCTTTTGGGCAAAACGGAGTAGAGGTCGCATGGTTTTGCGACGGGGTTCGCTCACATCCGCGCACTTGTGCACGTTTGGTGTCCGGGCAGTTATTACTAGCGGGCTTTGGTTTAAGCAAGATCCTAGTATTTATTTTGGGAATGGTTTTGTCTCATTGTATTCATGTTCCTTGGAACACGGATGCGGGTGTGTATGCACAGTTGACAGAGGCAGAGGATTCTCATTAGGGTTGTTGACCGTTGACTTTTTCCAAACCCTAATAAGAATGAGAGATATGATTAATGATATTAATTAAAGATAATTGTGCCATGGTTAGGTTGACCATTTGACTTTTGTTGACCTTTTGACTTTGGTTGGCCGGTTGACTTATGTTGACAATTTGACCATCATCATTTCACATGAAAGATTCTTCTTGATTCTTGCAAATTTCATTTAATGTTAAATGATAATGGTCATTCCAAATGAACCATCACAATTTCTTTAATTATTATTATTATTTCGTAATTCTCTCATATGAGAGTATGGTTGCAAAAATTATTCTCTCATTCTCTCTTGCTCTTTTTCTCTCATGTTTCTGAGCTCTCCCTCTTCCTCTCAAAGCTCTCATCTCTCATGTGTTGAGAACCATGACCTTTTGAGATAAAACCATCAAAACCTCTCTCTACTCTTTTTAGGGTTCTAGGTTTAGCAAGCCAAGCACTTTAGTTACCTCTTGGTTGAGGTAGGAGCTCAAGGTAAAGGCCTTCGGGTGGATCTTTCTTCGGCAAAGAGAAGACGACGAGGAGGAGCCGTCTACACCACTCCAAGGAGCAAGAAAGAAGGAGAACCACAACAAGAAGAGAAGGAGTTCATGACCTAGGTATAACCTTCTAACCGAGTAGCTAAACTTGTAGTTAGTTTGTTAGTTTTTGCTTAGCAAAGATCCTCTAGTTCTAATGCATGTTACCTTGTGTTAAAAAACCGTTTTTACCTATTCTGCCTCCCTGTAATCCCCGGGGTGGGTAACGTGGACTTACAGTGGTATCAGTGCCTAGCTAAACAACAACTAGCATGTTAGAAAAGTGTTTAGAACTTCGATTTGAAAAAAATCGCGAAACATGTCAAAAACTCATACTTTCTGCCGATTTTTAAAACAGCCTAAAAAAATATTTCCACAAACCATAAAAATCAGTGCACGGTTTTTAGAAACAACCAGGAAAAACGAGCCCATGACCCGGTCAACGCGCCGCGGAAGCGCGGCGAAACCACGCGTTTCGCCACGGATCCGCGGCCGAGTTGACTCGGCCGCGACTCGGGTTTCCTGCAGTTTGTTCAGTATGATGTTTTGGGATTTTTAAGATATTTTGTTTCTGCCCAGATTATCCAGAGAACAATGTTGTGTTTGGGGTAATTACAAATTGGTATATTGATCGAAGTTCTACAAACTTTTGCTAAATGGTTATATCTGTAATGTGTTATATGCACTGAACGTCGACTAATCGCTATACGTCGATTAGTGGGGGTTGTGCATATCTGTGATCTGTAATGTTGTTGGACCGTGTATATGAACTTGTTGGATTGTCGCGGATGAATAGCCGGGGTTTTGTGAGATGAGAGTTTTTTTATCTTTCATTTGATGTAATATGTAAATTGATGTAATATTATTTTTATGGCCACACATCCGGGATGAGGTTTTAGCCGCCATTGTATATTATTTCTTTTACTGTTTTTGCTCCTTGGATAGACCCAAGGTGGGGTTCATAAACTACCGGGTACTTTGAAGTGCTGAGTGGCCTACTCACGTTGTTGATGGAGATTGCTTCACTTCGGGTACTTGGCGGGTAGTTTGGGGTTTTGGCTATTCATCGCGACCGTGTAATCCGTCTTTCGTTGCTGGCTTGAATGAAATGCGGATTCCTAGTATATCCAATGTGTTCATTGATTGATCCAAAAATTTGTAGTTTACCGCAATCAGAAACGGCGTCGCTTCGCAGCTAGCCGGTGAGTACGGGTCGATCCACAGAGACGGGTAAATTCCTTTTATGTGTTTTAACGAGTTGATTCTTTTTGTCGTTTTGGTTTTATAAAAATCTAAATCTAAAACTTAATTAATCTAATTTAAATTCTTGCTAGGGTTAGGCTTAGGGGAAGTTTTGGAGTTTGATGTTTCCTCACCGCTTTCAATGCCGTAGATCCATTAGGTGTTATAGTAATTATCGATAAAGTGGATACGACTCTTTTGGGAAGATGTTTTCTTTCTCTAGATTCGTATCCTTACTTTATCGTTAATTACCCTAACCCCCATGGAAAACGCGCGCAACCGGCCCTTTATACTGCGGTTCACCGTTACCTCGAGGGGTAGGGTGCCGCAGGGAGCGGTTGTGCGCGCATGCATGGAGTTCTTAATGGTTACGTATTGAAAGGGGTGAGAGATCTCATCTCTCAACCCTTTCCCTAAGGCTAACCCTAACAAGCGAGGAGACTACTCGCTCATTAGGGGATGAAATAACATTATAATTAAAAGAAAATAAATTACCTAATGGTGATGGCTCCCTCCAAACGACAAAGAACAGATCTGAATGTCACGTCCAGAATTTCTGATTTTTTATTGAATGAAAAGAGGCATCCAATTTACAGATCTAAAACTACAATTTATAGGAAAATAGAAAACCTAGGGCTACAGGCTCTCGCACACGCGCAATTACATATTTGCCCACGAAAAATCCTCACATCTAAACAGTCGCGCCGCCTCACAAAATCTTCACCGACACGGGCGCTTTATGGCCGCGGAACCGCGGCGCCATGTAGGTTTTGGCCGCGGTTCCGCGGCCAAATAAAAGAGTTGGGCCTTGTGCTTTGTGGGCTGGGTTCATTAGCTATTTGTGCTTCTGTTTATTCACTTGTTTTCTTTTTTGGGCTTCTGGTTCTTCTCCAGATTTTTAGTGGAGACTTGTATTGGGCTTTTTAACCATTTCACTTGACTTTTTGGATCTTGCACTGTTCTTCGACTCGGCTTGACTAGGATCCGTCTACTTGTTGGTCAAAAGTCCCTTTTCTGTTGTTTTGTGTCTTTTTCACTGTATTTGCTCCAGAAACCTGTATCCTGTAATATGCAACAAACGTGCGTCAAGAGTATCTGTTTATTTATAAAAAGGATAAGAATAGGGGAATGATAAATGCAATATTATGGTCTGAACAAATACCCCCAAACTTACCTTTTGCTCGTCCTCGAGCAAACTTATTATTTTATTCTCTACAAAAAACCTAACCGCACTTTCGCAGGGAAACGCGATTGCACTGAGCAGGTGCAACAAGCCGTTAAACCTCTAGGTGTCCCTAGTAGGAGGAGTGTTGTCTCCTGAGGGTTTTCAGCGGATACTACCCACAAAATCCTATCAACTCAGCCCATTGACTTTTGTTTTCCAATTAGGTTTTCTAACAAGGAATTCTATTATCTTCTACCTGTAAATTATCCACCCATATTTTTCACGCTTCCTCATTATTTAACTTAAGATTATATATGTTATGTAGACCTACTTAGCTTTCGGCATCTCTTAAGTTTTCCTTCTAGGGTTACATCTCCACTTAGGAATTTTCTATCAACTCTATTAAAGATACAAGTTCTATTCTTCATTCCTTTCTCTTATCTAAGTTCCAATCACATATCCCTACGTGTGTGTGTATATTACCCCTACACTTGGAAATTCAAATCAAGCAATCATACTCTCATCCAAAGCACTTATTAAAATGAAATTTGCTTACACATCCTTCATGCGATCGTTAATACTTCTTGAGGTACCAACAACCGATTACAAAATGCGTTTGCACTTTTAAAGCGTACTTCCTAGTCTTTGCAACACCCAAGGCTTTTAGCAGTGACTCCCAAACCAGTTGGTCTAAGGCACTAGGTGATGAAGCACCCTCGCTAAATATTTTTCTATTTTTGCAGCCTTAAGTAATCACAAAAACCAGTGTCCATTTTTTTTATATATTTTTTTTTTATTTTCATCGGACTAAGGACTTTAGACAAGAGCACTTCAAGGTCTCTTCTACTATTCCAAGTTTCAAGGTGCGTGATTGTGCAAATTGTAGGGTATACATTTTCAGAATCTAGACTTAAGTTAGGAACTTTTTTTCAAACTTATACTCTAATAAGAACATCAATACTCTTCCCTTGTTTCGACTTAGCCCAAAAAGTGAACCCAAAATTTGCCTGTTTCTAAATAAACTACAAGGCATATACTTTCTACCGTTAAACTTTAAGGAAGGTTATTTTTAGGGTTTTTAATTTACTAAGTCTAAGATCTAGTTTTTCCTAGCTAGTTAACCTATTTGTCAAACTCAAGTCAATTAGCCAAAATTGACTACATTTATTTATAATTTTTTGAAATTTTTCAAATTTTTATAGATTTTCAAATAAGTATGCAAATGCAAAAATATGTACAAATGAATGCGAAGGAAGAAGACGTACCGAGCATACCCCCAAACTTGAACTTGACAGTGTCCTCACTGTCATGCTAAACCAAGAGGGTCAAAATACGATACTCCCCTGTTTATTTATTTATAATTTTTTTAATGTTTTGAAATTTTTTTTTTTTTTTTTTAATAGAAAAAGGAAACAAAAAATATTTACATATGTACAAGATTCCCCCCAAACTTAAGCTTGGCCTTACACAAGCCAAAGGTTAGCACCAACCATTCAAAGATCTTATCGTGGTAATGGTATAGTTGGTGCAAGAATAGGGTGCGGAGGAAAGAAATAAGAGACACGCGAGACCGTGTGGGAAGAGGGGTAGAATACGGTCTCGGTGGGGGAGAAGAAAGATGGAAAGAAGAAAGAAGTGAAGTGCGATCTTGAGGGTGTAAATTGAGTGAATAAATTAGCGCAATATGTGATGAACTATGTGTTAAAAGCGATTGCGCTAACCTATCAACTCGTCGTGCAATGGGGTCAAATCCCTCAAGATTCGCAAGAAAACATGGGTACGCCGAACTTGGTATAGGAGATGAAAGCGTAACAGTCATTTGTTCGGTCGGAACAATAGGAAGGAGGGAGGGTGATATAACAGTCAAAGGTTCAGGAGGCTGAATTGGAAAATCTGACACATCAAATAAAAATGGTTCAACCTCGATATTATCCTCAAGACTCTCCTCAATATTTAATCCATCCATGCCATTATCATCAAAATCTAGACGCATATGAGATTCGGGGGAAACATTTAATAACTCAGGATGATAATTTGAACATAAAATTTCTATTAAATCGACAGGTTCATCATCCGAAATATTCCCGGCGTCTATATCCTCAATCAAGTGAAAATCAATTTCTTTAGACACTTCATCCACAGCATGGATATTTATCAATGTAGGTTCGAGAGTGGAGGTGTAAAGATCGAAAGGATTAAGTGCAGTTTCACTCGAAAGGGGTTCCTCACAATTTGGCAAATCAAACACTACAAAATCACACAACTCATTTTTATTTTCAACTGGTGAATCATTTGGAACAATCGATGGAAAACCGGAGTTGTGGGTTTCAATTTGGTAAGGGTAGGTTTGATTTGAAAATCCTCTCTCATTCTCACTCTGTCCAACTGCCGCCTTACACATTGAAAACTTCGGAGCTAGCGGGACACTAGCTACCGGTTCACTAGGTTGCGTAAGGGCGGCCATGGATGCTTCCATTGTCCTCATCATTTTATTTGTTGCAGCAATATATGCTTCCAACGACTCTTCCAAACTAGACTTAGGTGGTGAGGGGGTTTCAGTAAAAGGTTCAAAATTGGTTGGATATGTGAAACTCCCTAATGGCTGTGAAGAAACAGTGTCTAGTGAAGATGGAAAAGTCGGGTAGGACTGATAGGAAGTGGGTGGTAGGACAGGAGTAGGGTCAACATATGGATAAGAAGGTGAATAATCATGTGGATCCCTAAAACTAAATGAGTGGAGAGGGGTGAAAGATCGACTGCGAGATTGAGCAATATGCTCAGCAATGGACATCGGCCTAGGAGTGACAGAAGGACTTGAAGAAGTGGTATCAACATATGTAGGTTGTAAAGGTTGACTCGGTTGACACAAAGTGGGTTGAAAAGTCAAACTATTTCTCCTAGACTCCTCTATGTGATCTTTCAAAGATTTTTTTGGCAAGGAGGGATCATTTTTAAATTGACCGAAACAATTGACGAACGACGCAAAGTTAGGTTCGGGATACCAAGATTCGGCAAGAGATTTATGATGTGGGGTACCCATGATAGAAGAATGCAAGGATTTCTTAGCGACAAAATTTTTGCAAGTTTTTAAAAGATTTTTCTTTAATTTTTTTTTATTGAAGAGTTTTGCAAGACGGTTTTAGAAAATGGACTCGTGACACAAAAGTATCAACCACACATGCACAATCAGGCCTAGATCTAGGGTTGCCTAGGTCTGCTAGACAGCTCCTAACTAGGGCTAGAAATAGACCTCAAACCGCCTCTTCACGGACAAATACGGCCAGGTAAGTGGGAAGGAACCACCACTACAGTGGGCCTAATTAAAAACCACTAGCCTAGACACCGCAATGTCGGTGAGGATAAACGGCTGATGCCTACCCTAGTCCTTTTCCTATTGAGCTCGCTGTCCTTAGGTCTGAGTCTAATCTTTTTTAATTAAGGGTGGTTGATGCAAAATGCTTAGGTGTTTTCTGGGGTCCTGGGAAGGGTGATGAAATCCCCACCCAATCTGGATTTGGTCAAATAGCCCCTTAGAATCCGATTAAAATATGCAAAACAACAAAATCACTTGCAATCAGAATTTTTTTAAGCGCGGCGCAAAGAAACCTGCAGAAATCTGTTATTTAGAAGGGGGTAGAAGATTTTTTTAGCGCAAAGAAATCCTGCAGAAAGATTTTTACAGAGAGATATATTGTAGGTTGCATAGGAGAGAGAGAAAAACAAACCCTGAAATTTTTTAGGGCTGACGTGGCGTCCAGAGCGCGGAACCGCGGCGGGAACCCCCTGTATGCGGCGGAAGCGCGGTCAACTAATGGGTTCAGCCTCTGAAAAATTTTGTGCAGCTCTGTTGGACAATTTCTTCTCTGTTCCTATATACCAATTTCTGTTTTGCCTTCTGCAAAATTCCAGATCCACGATTCTTCGCTGTTCTGCAAGATTCAAACAATACACCCTTCAAACAGATCAAGTTTGATTATTTTATTTTATTTTTTTTATATTTTCAGATTTTTATAATTTTTTTAAAATTTATATCAACCCGAAAATTCACAAAAAAGAAAAATTACGCCGTCCCCGGCAACGGCGCCATTTGATTGATCCAAAAATTTGTAGTTTACCGCAATCAGAAACGGCGTCGCTTCGCAGCTAGCCGGTGAGTACGGGTCGATCCACAGAGACGGGTAAATTCCTTTTATGTGTTTTAACGAGTTGATTCTTTTTGTCGTTTTGGTTTTATAAAAATCTAAATCTAAAACTTAATTAATCTAATTTAAATTCTTGCTAGGGTTAGGCTTAGGGGAAGTTTTGGAGTTTGATGTTTCCTCACCGCTTTCAATGCCGTAGATCCATTAGGTGTTATAGTAATTATCGATAAAGTGGATACGACTCTTTTGGGAAGATGTTTTCTTTCTCTAGATTCGTATCCTTACTTTATCGTTAATTACCCTAACCCCCATGGAAAACGCGCGCAACCGGCCCTATATACTGCGGTTCACCATTACCTCGAGGGGTAGGGTGCCGCAGGGAGCGGTTGTGCGCGCATGCATGGAGTTCTTAATGGTTACGTATTGAAAGGGGTGAGAGATCTCATCTCTCAACCCTTTCCCTAAGGCTAACCCTAACAAGTGAGGAGACTACTCGCTCATTAGGGGATGAAATAACATTATAATTAAAAGAAAATAAATTACCTAATGGTGATGGCTCCCTCCAAACGACAAAGAACAGATCTGAATGTCACGTCCAGAATTTCTGATTTTTTATTGAATGAAAAGAGGCATCCAATTTACAGATCTAAAACTACAATTTATAGGAAAATAGAAAACCTAGGGCTACAGGCTCTCGCACACGCGCAATTACATATTTGCCCACGAAAAATCCTCACATCTAAACAGTCGCGCCGCCTCACAAAATCTTCACCGACACGGGCGCTTTATGGCCGCGGAACCGCGGCGCCATGTAGGTTTTGGCCGCGGTTCCGCGGCCAAATAAAAGAGTTGGGCCTTGTGCTTTGTGGGCTGGGTTCATTAGCTATTTGTGCTTCTGTTTATTCACTTGTTTTCTTTTTTGGGCTTCTGGTTCTTCTCCAGATTTTTAGTGAAGACTTGTATTGGGCTTTTTAACCATTTCACTTGACTTTTTGGATCTTGCACTGTTCTTCGACTCGGCTTGACTAGGATCCGTCTACTTGTTGGTCAAAAGTCCCTTTTCTGTTGTTTTGTGTCTTTTTCACTGTATTTGCTCCAGAAACCTGTATCCTGTAATATGCAACAAACGTGCGTCAAGAGTATCTGTTTATTTATAAAAAGGATAAGAATAGGGGAATGATAAATGCAATATTATGGTCTGAACATTCATCTATGATCTGGAATGGCTATCATTGCATCTGACGAATGTATATATCTATATATGATATCTAGTAGGCGTTGCTTATGTTTTACATCCGCGCTAGTCCTGCCCCCGCTCTGTCCTTAGTTAAGTAACCTAACGGGTGATGACGGGACCCCGTGACGAATGCGGATGGCATAAGCGTACGTCATATTTTCGTTGTTTTCTGCAATGGTAGGATTAATTGATGGGACGCATTAAATTAATGCAAGAAAATAAACCAAAGTTAAGTCGTTGGAACAATTTCAAAACCACTCGGTTTCTTTTCAAAACAGAAAACTTTTAAAACGCGGAGATTGAACCACTCCTTCTAAAAGCTATCACGTTCCTTCGATTATATCAAGTTCACTATGTTCACGGTTTTGCCAAAACCATTCGTAGCCCTCCGTCATTTCATATGGATAGTCAATAGTATTCAAGCTGTGTTTGTTGGCCAAAGTCAAGGCATAGTGATTGGTAGCTATTGGATATTCATATGTAGCATAGATAGATGCGTTGGTTTGGGACAGTCGTACTGCCTTGTTGGCCAAAGTCAAGGGTAGGTACGGGTTGGTTCAAATTAACCTGGAAAATGACGAGTAGAACTTGACATATGACTTATGATTTGTTGTCCAAAGTCAAGGTCATAAGAACATGGGGCAAAAATCCACATCGGGAGTTTCTAAAGAAACTGAAACTTGCTAGTGCTGCATACCATTTGGAGTGTGATGATTCCGATAGGATTCCTTCAGCTTTATCACACGATGATATTTGGATCCCGATCCTACTATGAGTATATGCTGCTCCTCGGGAAACTTTCTCACTTAACGATCAATGCTATAAACTAAGTAGGTGTCTAGAAAGGTGTTAGCGGGGCTACGCCCACAGGGAAAAGAGATTATTTAATTAAGGAACTTCACTAAATCGTTGTAAAACCTCCCTCGAAGTACCAACACTGGCCTGGCTGAACGGTTAATCAAGTATTGTACGGTGAGATTGATCCCGACAAATTCTTCTTTTTTGGTTTAAGGAAGGACTCGAGAAACAGTGGGAGTCATCCTGTTTAGACAAACTAAAAACCACTCTAAACTTGAAAGAGCATCATGCTAAAGTGTTTCTTCTCTCTCTCCTAATTGCAGCGACCAAACATCATGACCGGACTTAAGTTACTACTAGATAAAAATATACTGACAGGGCCAAACTACAAAGATTGGCTCAGGAATGTCAAAATAGCAATCACTTATGACAAGTTGGGGTATCTCCTTACCACCAAAGCTCCCCCTGTCCCAGGTCCTCAATCCAGCACCGCGGATAAGGAAATCCGTAAGACCTGGGAGATTGATTGAGCGAAGGCCAAGTTCCTCGTGCTTGCCTCTATAGACAATGAACATCAGAGGAGACATGAGAATATGGACCTTGAATCTATATTTCTCCATACTAAGGAACTATATGGAGAGCAATCCCGTATCGCCAGATACGAAGTCTCGAAAAAGTTGTTTTCAGCGAGATTGGTCGTCGGATCATCTGTAGTAGAACACGTGCTTAAGATGATTGGCTACATTGAAGAGCTCGCGGACCTCGGGACCACGTTAGAGAACGAGCTCTACACTGACTTGATTCTCCAGTCCCTTCCTTCCACTTACGCCCAGTTTATCCTGAACTTCAACATGCAAGGAAAAGAAGTTGAACTTCAGAAACTCTTCAACATGTTGAGGAGTGCAGAGGGCACCTTACAGAAAGTAAAGTAAATATCCACTTTGTCTGTTGGAGGATCTTCCTATTCTAGGTCCAAGGCGAAAGCCAAGGGAAAGAAGAAGAAGAACCCCACCAAACCAAGGGGCGGTGTTAGTAAAGTGGAAGCCAAGGGAAAGGCAAAGGTAGCAAAGGTTGCGAGACAGCTTGTGGGGAAGGAAAGATGCTTTTATTGTCATAAGAAAGGACACTGGAAGAAAGATTGCAGGGCTTGGAAGGCCAAGAACCAGGACCCGAAGCAAGTTGTGGCTTCGGCTTTAGGTGTGTATGTTATTGAAAACTGTCTATCAGTAAACTCTACTTCCTGGGTATTGGATACCGGATCAGGATCTCATATCCGTAATTCTTTGCAGGCACTGAGAAAGCGTAGGGTTTTGAAGGCAGGTGATATGACCCTCAGAGTTGCAAACGGAGCTGGCATGGATGCTGATTCCGTGGGGGACTATCACTTGGGATTGTCAGATGGACATGTTTTGGTTTTACGTGGCTGTTATTTTGTACCCAGTGCGACTTGTAATATCATATCTGTATCTTTAATGTCTAAAGAAGGTTATGATTTTGCATTTGTAAGCGATGTTGTAAACATTCACCTTAATTATGTTCTGATTGGGTCGGGTACATTAAGCAACGGTATATACGTTTTGAACCAACCACAGATTTTCAATGTCCAGAATACACACAAAAGAAAGTCTCCAGAAATAAATCATGCTTTCTTATGGCATTGTAGACTGGGTCACATCAATGAGACAAGGTTAACTAAGTTGCATAAAGAAGGATATTTGGATCCGTTCGAATATCAATCATATGCAACTTGTCAATCATGTCTCAAAGGAAAGATGACAAAGACTCCGTTCACTAGACACGGAGTAAGAGCGAGCGAGCTCTTGGGACTCGTACACAGCGATGTATGAGGTCCAATGTCTACACATGCGCGAAGTGGTTATTCTTACTTCATTACTTTTACGGATGATTTTTCAAGGTACGAATATGTATTCTTAATGAAATATAAATCTGAAGCCTTCGAAAAATTCCAGGAATACAAGAATGAAGTAAAAAAACAAACAGGAAAAAGTATCAAGATACTGAGATCTAATCGAGGTGGTGAATACTTGAGTGCCGAGTTCCTGGGTTACTTAAAAGAGAATGGAATTCTCTCTCAACTTACTCCTCCATACACCCCACAACATAATGGTGTATCGGAGAGACGGAATCGAACCCTATTGGATATGGTACGTTCCATGATGAGTAACGCTGAGTTGCCGCGATCATTCTGGGGATATGCACTAGAATCAGCTGCATATCTTTTGATCCGAGTTCCAACTAAGACAGTGCCAACCACACCATATCAGATGTGGAGTGGGATGAAACCCTATCTTAAGTACATTAAGACATGGGGATGTCCAGCTTTTGTCAAAAAGCAGCATGCGGACAAACTCGAGGCACGCTCAGTACAGTGCAAGTTTGTGGGATATCCAAAGAACTCCAAGGGATATTTCTTCTATTACGCAGAGGAACAAAAGGTTTTTGTTTCTCGTCATGCCTACTTCTTGGAAACTGAATTTTTAGAAAAGCAGATAAGTGGGAGCGCAATAGAACTGGAAGAAATTCCAGAACCACAAGCTATTACTGAAAGCTTAGTAGAACCAGAAGGTTCGAAAGAACAGGACATTCCTGCGCCGCTCCGCAGGAGTAGTAGGCAGTCTCATCCGCCCGAGAGATACTATGGTTTTCTCATAGACGGGGATAGAGAGGATTGCATCATTGATAATGATGAGCCGACTAGCTTCCAACAGGCCATTCAGAGTACTGACTCGGTAAAATGGCTGGATGCAATGCGGACCGAAATGGAGTCCATGTACACCATCAAAGTATGGACTTTGGACGTTGCTCCAGAAGGGTTAAACCCGTAGGCTGCAAATGGATCTTCAAAAGAAAGATTGGTGTAGATGGACAGGTTGAAACCTATAAGGCTAGACTTGTTGTAAGTGCACGGCAGCGCCCCGGCCGTCTGAACGAGGCCAAAATGCAGAATCAAAAACTTTTCTATAAACTAGAACCGGCGTTACCGCGTACTTTGAAACCCGGATCGGGCCATTAACCTAATCCTAGCAAACTAGAGAAGGGGTAGAGAGATATACCGAGCGATCCGTGTCCTTCGGTCTTCTCATCATCGTCCCGATCTCCCCGCGGAATCTCCGGTCTTCATCTCCTCGTCGGAAGGGCACCACATCGCCGGGTTCTTTTATGGGCTCTCACCTCTGGACCGAGGCAACTCGGGCATGAAGTTGGCGAGTCGA
Organism: Agapanthus africanus; assembly: GCA_030015575.1. Classification (NCBI taxonomy): domain Eukaryota; kingdom Viridiplantae; phylum Streptophyta; class Magnoliopsida; order Asparagales; family Amaryllidaceae; genus Agapanthus; species Agapanthus africanus. The sequence continues at coordinate 111,647,934 of JASDDO010000018.1, forward strand.
CGTGTCTAAGAATGCTGTAGGTTATACGTAGATCACCATGTCTCTAGGGGTTGTTTAAGTTGCCATTTTTTGTGGAGGAATGAGGTGAACTTTTGGAGATGGAGCTATGGGATTTTTGCAAAGCCAAAAAGATCAAAAATCCCACACCACAATTTTTGGACAGCCCCTTACATCAAGTGGCCGGCCATCACTTGAGGAAAATGAGAGGATGGAGAGAATGAGAATGAAAAATGAGTGAGCCCAAACATAATACAAGAGAGAGAAAGGGTTATCATGATGAATAATGATCACTACCAAATCCAAATCAACTCCCATCATCAACAACCATGATGAACAAAAATGTAATCATGAGAGGCAAGAACCATGATGAACCAAAAGTCAAATGATGGTTAAACTATCATAAAGCTATTACAAAAAGTCTTCTCCATAATGAAAAGCACAAATGCAAATAACCCCCTCCACCAAAATTCAGCCAAAGAAAGAATCAAAGGAAAATGGCCGAAACCGGAAAGCAAACTGGCAACTTCAAAAAACTGTTCCCGTAATAAATTACAGGAAAAACCCGTGACTGTATATACATACCTGCATTTGTATTGCGGTCGAATACAAATGCAATGAGAAGAAATCTACACTGTACAATACTAGGATCCGGCTTAAACCAAAGCCCGCTAGTATTATCCGTTCGATCATGATCCGTGCAATACCACACGTATAAGTTCGAACCCTGCCATATCTCCATACGGCTTCTACAGCGTTTCGCCCGAAACTTTGAGAAACGGTCTGTGGGGGACTCTAAAGGCTCGTTAATATTTTGGTTGTGGATTTAACCACTAGCACGTCAGAGGTATTAGCCATACGTAACGGGCTACCAGGTATTGACCAAAAGGGTCGTCGATGAGCGAACTCATCCTGACACCCTATTGAGCCTGTCAGTGACAATATCCGTACAGTCCGGTCCGTTCGTCTATGAGCATCGCATGGCGGGCCTAGGGGGTTGGTAAAAGTCAGACCCCCAAAAGCTGTACAAGTCGTGTCGGAGTGTAGCCCAGAACACCCCGAGATATTACTGAAATACCTACTAGTAAATCTCCTTCCTTGGCCAAGGACTTCGTGTAATGGCTCTCCTAGACACAGCGCGACCTCACGCCCAATACCGGGAGAGAGGAACCCCTGAAGATCCGCTTATTGCCTCCATGTGGCTCGGGACTGTACCCAACTAAAACCTGTTTGCACGACTCCTTTGAGCCATGGTAGGGTAGTAATCAAAGTACAGTGGGAACTCATACGAGACAAATGACGATCTCAGGTCGATGAACTAACCTGTACACATGTCACCAGGGAACTGCTATCTGACGTCAGGTATAAGACCAACTAGCATGTTCCCGGCGAGTCCTGTCCGGTGTACTCATAACCCAATGAGCACCTGTATACATCTTAGGTGAACCAACTGACACCAGTGGCTTGTGAGACCGGCCACCGCCCCTCGTCGAGGTCTCGACTGTATACACTAGTCTACTCTGGAGTATCGATGCCCTGTCTCGAAAACTCCCAGGACTAGGGACCTTTTAAGGATGTGCTTATAGACCCCAGCTCCCACGTATATGATCGTCATCATACTGCTGGTCGTCAAGCAAGAATCCTAAGGGCTCTATCAACGTGCAATAGTGACCTATAAGGTCACCTAAAGCAGTAAACGATGATAAAGGTAAACCAGATGGCATACTATCATCTTGTGTAAGACTGTCCTACCAGCATAGGTCCTCCCTCAATCATTGCAATCACGTGCCTGTGATCCAATAATTGACTCTGAAGGCACTATCTCCAACAATCTCCCACTTGCACTCAAGGCTAATTATTGCGATGTCGCATACTCACAGCCCGTGTGATACCGAACACCCAACTCCTCTACTAATCAGTCTCACAAAACCCGTTTGCGAAACTAATGCGTTCGAGGAATAGCCTCAGTGAGTGGATCCGCTCTGATGTTTCTTTCTATGTCTCTCTTAATCTCAAGTTCGCGGAGAAAGCCATCTCCTGAAATGAACAATACATGTCTTAGAGTATGCCTGAATATCTGATGGGACCTAGTTCATAAATGAACTCCAAATCCAAACTTCTCAGACTGTATCGTCAACTGAACTTAATCAGTATCCTGCGCCATGCCTCCCTCAGTATCCGCTTGGACCACCTGTCCAAAATACTGCCCCTCGTCAGAGGGAAAACAATAACTCTGACAGTCACTCTGTCATCCAGGTCACCTTGGAAGCCTGGAATGATAACCGTCCCCCGAAAGAGGCTGCCGTTATCATATCCCTAGAATATTCACTTATGTTCTAAAACTGCTTCCGAATGTTTCTCTAGGATTGGATCAATATTAACTTATTGCATCTGCTGCAAAAACAACATCTGGTGTGGTACTTGACATCGTATGATTGACTCAATTGCCTAAGCAAGTGATCTGCCAATCATGCACATCTCTTTCCCCTTTAGTCAGTAAGACACCTTTAGAGAGGGTGACTCCATCACCTGCAGGTGCACCACCATGCCAGGAGTCGTCCATTCTAAAACACCTTTAGAATGCTGTCTAAGTACCCAAATTGGGAAACTACCCAAATCTGGATCTAAAACCATAGATCCAGTTACCAGAATGTCTTGTTATTATATCCAAGTCCCATGTGAAGAAACCACTATGTGACAACCAAAGTATAACCGATCGTAGTATGGGAATTTCACTTCCTACTCTGTGTATGTCATCCAAATACCAGGACATCACACCCTACTACCTTCTTAACAGATCCATCCCCTATTCTGATGAAGTTAAACCTATGACTGTCACATCAGAAATAGATAATCTATCTCCTCTATATCTGCTTTAGTCTATAAATAGACATAAGCCACTTGTCCACTATCCTTCCGCTGCTCCCTCTGACTACGACAACCCTCTGTCAGAGTCATATAAACGTACACTTCTAAAGCTAGTTTAGAACGACGCTATACTCATACTCCTGCTGGGTCTCACAGTCTGGAACAATGGCAATGGTTAGTCTGGGTAAACAAGAACCTCCCTGTCACCGTCCTTGAGGCTACCGGAGTACCTCTTGGGTGCCTGAGGTTACCCACCATATCTGTGGAGTGGCCAATAGAATGTCAAACCAGATTGAATCTCTAGGTTCTTATCAAATTTTCAGTAATCGTTTGCGGTTCTGGAATCACTTCCAGTTTTACCATACTCCCACTACTGTTTTCTGAAGAAAAAAATCCATTTCTTTTAAAACTGTGGCGAGTCAAGAACAATATCACTATTGATCTTCCAGATGGTAGAAAGTTAACTCTCGTCATAGCCTGGGTCAACCCACAAACAACCATTATAGAAACGTGCCTTGAGTTATCCAAAGTCTGGTTTTAAGCATAAGCCGGACAACTCCCCGTACCTTAACAACGTCAAGATATGAACTGCTCTATATCCAATACAGAAACAGAGGCACTAATTTAATTGAACCAGATTCAAATCATGCAACTGTCTCCAGTGCATGTTAACTAAATGGAAGGAGGCCGATCAGCGTTACTCAACTTAGGAGTGCTTCCAATTATGAGTAACTTGAAAGAGAAGCAAGTTCTCTTAATCATTACTATCAACTGAATACCATACACAAGTATCGACATCTTCGATCACCTTGAAGAATCCCGATACTTGCAACACCTGGTTCTCTACTTTATTCACATACCTATAAATTCTCAAAACTTAGACCCTGTGTTTCTACGAAACACCTGTCTAAAAACTAGAGAAGTCATAAGTAAACTGAATATAGTACGAGGACCATCCCCTCTATCCTAATGGACACTGGACAACATACAATACTTTGTATAAGTCCCTTGAGTCTAATAACTCGTTCCCTGTGTGTCGTAGGTTGAAAACTGTACCTATGGTTTAGAAGAATTACACCGCTGTTTAATGCTCCTTACCTAACCATCCACTGATATAGGTAAATGTCATAGACATAATTTCAAAAAGGTATATCTCACTCTATAAAAATAGACGTACAGATGTATCAATTTGAAATTGGTGCATAACAGCGGATATTCAAAACCAAATATTTGCCGTCCTGCAAACAACCCAGTTGATTTCCTAAAATATCACCAATTACAACGAATTCCGATATAATGAGGACAATCACCTAATTCCCAATAACTTACTCCCACTCATCATGTGTATAGCCATACAGATGTGAGAATCATACCTGGTAAATATATACCCTGGAGCAGGTGTCTAACTGGGAAATCAGTTTTCTATTAACATTACACAGTGAAAGAGAAACATGGAAATGTTTCGTAGGGGTATCCGGGTATTCCTAGTAATGCCTCTTCTATTATCCAGATTCACAACTATAACCGTATACTTCCATGCCATCTCCCCACATCCCTTCATATGTCTTTAGTCATTACCTTCTGTACACCCTATTAGGCTAAATGGTTTTCTTCCTTCCCTATCTTTCGGCACCAGCCTATGGTTTGGAAGAAGACTATCCAATAAGCATAATAGGTGTATTGTCCTAATCCTAGGATCACTCGCAACCCGAGAGAAGGTAAAGATAAAAGACAACCGAATAAACCTTATTCCTATTTCTCCTGAACCAGAATCCATCCCCGAACTGGAACAAGTTCCTTTCGAGTTCGTATATAACCATACGATGGAGTATCCAAATAACTGTGGATCTTCGTGGAGTGTTATGGAGAAATACAAAGGTGAAGTGGGAATGGTAATGAAATACTTGGTTTGGTCGTGAATAGCAGTCGCAATTTACTTTGCCCTCTTACTAATCCCTTTATTTGTCTTTACATAATACCTTCTGTACACCATCGTTAGGTAAATTGGTTTTCATCATTCCCTACCGGTCGGCACCTGCCTATGGTTTGGAAGAAGACTATCCAATTAGCATAATTGGTGTACTATCTCCTAAACCAATGAGTACTCGCAACCTGAGAGAAGGTAAAAAGAAAAGACAACTGAATAGTCCTATTCATTTTCTCAAGAACTGGAAACCATCCTTGAATAAATTCCTTCGAGTTCGTATATAACCATACGACGGTTTTGTCCAATGGAAGTGGACGTTCGTAGTAATACGGGGTGTCCTGGAGAAAAGGGTAAAAGTAGGAGTAGCAATGTGGTTTGCAACTCTGACAATCCAAAAGCCAGTGTTAAATAAGGTTCGGTTAATTTTGGTCACTGAGTCATAGTCTTACGGTCTGGTCATGGTCGCTGCCAAAGAGAGAGAGAAAAGAAACACTCAGCGTGCACTCTAACCAAGATCAGAATGGTTATCAATTTATCTAATCAGGAAACCTCCCACTGTAACGTCAAATTCTCCTCCAAACCTGAAAGAAGAATTAGTCGGGATCACCCGAGGAGTAAACTAACTCATCAGTGGGAATCGGGATACAACTATCATCGCATGATAATGTGATGGAATCGACTCACGTTATCACACTCCAGAAGGTATGCGTATATCTGGCAAGTTTCAGTTTCTTTAGAAACTCCCGATGTGATTTTTACCCCATGCTCTTATGACCTTGACGAAGGTCAACAAATCATAAGTCACATGTCAAGTTCTACCCGTCATTCTCCTGGTTAATTTGAACCCACCCGTACAAGCCCTTGACTAGGGCCAACAAGGCTATACGACTGTCCCAAACCAACGCATCTATCTATGCAGCAGAAAGGTAACAAGCAGCTACCATACACTATGCCTTGACTAAGACCAACAAACATAGCATGAATACTACATGCTACCCGTCTGAAATGACAGAGGGCTACGAATGGTTTTTGGCGAAAAACCTTTAATATAATGAACTTGATATCGTTGAAGGAACCGGATAGCTTTATAAAAATATAGTGACGAAAACCTTTGCTAAAGAGGTCACTCCCGGTGAAGGGATCTCGGCACTTTCCCCGTAGAATGAGGTGCAGGATATTCCAACTGAATACCACGATGCAAAGCAAAAGGCAATCGGCTATAGTGAAGTTATTGCCCTGACGCAAACTTCTGACCAAGGGGTCACTCCCGGTGAAGGGATCTCGGCCCTTGTCTCGTCGACTGAGGTGCTGGATATTCATAACCGAATACTACTGTGCAAAACAAAAGAGAACGTCCTTGCAATAACAGCTTTTTGAAAATTGTTCCAACAAAATCAGAATAGGTTTGTTTTAGCTTGCATTGATCCAAATCAATGCAGTCCCATCAATTGATCACACCAATAAAGAACGAAAATAATGATGTACGTATATGCCATCCGCTTTCTCCACTGGGTCCCGTCATTACCCGTTAGGTTACTTAACTAACGACAGAGCGGGGACTGGACTAGCGCGGATGCAAAATATATACAACATCTACTAGTATATATATCAATATATAATATTCGATCAAGGCGTGATAAAATGCAACATCACAGAAATGTAATAAGCATCAAAGAATAATACAGATATCTGGGATTTCCGGGTTTCATAGAGCCGCTACTGAAACCCGACGTTCCCCTGGTCTTGTGGATAGCCTGTGCAATGAAATCCTAGACCCCTATGGACGCGGCAAGTTACCCGCCAAAACCTGAAGCGAGGCAGCCCCCTTCAGCAACGTGAATGGACCACCCAGCGCTTCACGGAATCCGGTAACTTGGGCACCCCTCCTTGGGTCAACCTGTACCCCCTACGAGTGCGGCGAATAGCCCGCCAATTCTAGAGTGAAGCCCCCTCCGTCTCAAAGCCATGAGATGCGGGCTCGTTGCCCTCTAGAACCCAGCTATCCGTGCATCCCACCGCGGGGTAATCCTAGTACAGAAAGTAAAATATACATACAACGGGTACATCGATCTCAGCCATGGCAGTGACGGCAGTCCACATGTCGAACGCTTGCCCCGCAATATCAAATGTACATATACAACCAAACTGTACTAACATTGCATCCAGGCTATCCACCACGACAATCCGCAACATCACAGCACAACACAGAACATTAACGTGAATGTCACGTTCGCAAATCCGTCTAAAAGGGCTATAGCAGTTCGACAAGATTTACTGATCAAGTGACATTCACGGTCGCAGATATAATGTAAATACTGTGAACTAACATGTTTAAAATTTTCGATCGACTAAATTTTCCTGAGTGGTCCCCAAGCACAACTGTAGCACTCAAAAATAATCTGGGCCCAAACAGAATGTATAAAAACCCCAAATTTCAAGTATAAAGGTCACTGTAGAAAAATGGTCATGTGTTGACCCTTTACTGCGGCAGAACCGCGGCCTGAACATGGGTTTGGCCGCGGTTCCGCGGTCATCCTGTAGCAACACAGTACCATATTTTTACAGAACACTTAAAAACACATGCACAAATTTCTGCAACACTCAAAAAAAAATTTCAAGCACAAATAAAATCGACAGAAACTGATGCACTTGAAATCGCGGTTTTGGGATATTTGTTCGATCGAAGTTTTAAACATGCTAGAGCAAGCTAGACTAGGTTAATGGCCTGGCTCTGATACCAGTGTAAGTGCACGGCAGCGCCCCGGACGTCTGAACGAGGCCAAAATGCAGAATCAAAAACTTTTCCATAAACTAGAATCGGCGCTACCGTGTACTTTGAAACCCGGATCAGGCCATTAACCTAATCCTAGCAAACTAGAGAATGGGTAGCGAGATATACCTGTTGCACCACGGCAGCGCCACGGCCGTCTATCCGAAGCCAAAATGCGGAATCAAAATTTTTTCTTAACTTTAAACCGGCGCTACCGCGGACAATAAACCCGGATCGTAACCATTAACCCAATGCTAGCTAACAAGAGATGGGGTGAGAGATATACCAAGCGATCCGTGTCCTTCGGTCTTCGTCTCCACTTCGATCTCCCGCGGAATCTCCGTCCGTCACCTCCTCGTTGGAATGAGCACCACGTAGCCAAATACTTTTACGGGCTCCCAACTCTGAACCGAGGCAACTCGGGCGCGAAGTTGGCTAGCCGACGCGTCCAAGATTTGCTGTATATATAGTGTAGTAACTTGTCTCTTTAGGGTTTATGAAGTTGCCATTGAAGGATGGGGGGGGGGGGAAGAAAAGAGATGAGCTATGAAATGGAACTCTCATTTTTGGATGAATGGAATAATGAGATGAAGATTTTTGCCACCACCAAAAAATGATCCCTCTCACTCTCTTTCCATGATGTGGCCGGCCATTCCTTGGAATGGTGGAGGAGAAAAGAACCATGGAATAATACAAGAGAAGAAGTAAAAGATAATGAGAAAAATGGTCAATACAAAATCAACTCAACATCCAACTCAATCCAATCTCAATCCATCATAATAAATGCAAGTGATGAGATTAAAATGGAATCTCATGATTATGAAGGCACAAATGCAAGAAACCCCTCCATAAATAAGTTATTTGCAAACTGCAAATAACCCCCTCCAACGATAAAGTCCGGCCGTGAAGGAACAAAGGAAAACCGGCCGGAACGGAATACAAACTGGCAACTTCAGAAAACTGATCCCGTAATAAATTACAGGAAAACCCCGCTACTGCAAATACATGCCCGCATTTGTATTCCCACTGAACACAAATGCAAAGAGACAAAACTGCACTATCTAATACTAGGATCCGGCTTAAGCCAAAGCCGGCTAGTAAAATCCGTCCGATCACGATCCGTGCAATACCGCACGTATCTGATCGAACCCTGCCATATCTCTATACGGCCTCTACAGCGTTTCACCCGAAACTTGAGTAACTGTGTGTGGTGGACTCTAAAGACTCGTCAATACTATGGCTGTGGATTTAACCACTAGCACGTCAGAGGTATTAGCCATACGTGACGGGCTACCAGCTATTGACCAAAAGAGACGTCGATGAGCGAACTCATCCTGACACCCTACTGAGCCTGTCAGTGACAATATCCGTACAGTCCGGTCCGTTCGTCTATGATTATCGCATGGCAGGCCTAAGGGGTTGGTAAAAGTCAGACCCCCAAAAGCGGTACAAGTCGTGTCGGAGTGTAGCCCAGAACACCTTGAGATACTACTGGAATACCTACCAGTAAATCTCCTGCCTCGGCCGAGGGCTTTGTATAATGGCTCTCCTAGACACAGCGCGACCTCACCCCCAATACCGGGAGAGACGAACCCCTGCAGATCCGCTCACTGCCTCCATGTGGCTCGGGACTGTACCCAACTGAAACCTGTTTGCACGACTCCTTTGAGCCGTGGTAGGGTAGTAATCAAAGCACAGTGGGAACTCACACGAGACAAATGACGATCTCAGGTCGATGAACTAACCTATACACATGTCACCAGGGAACTGCTATCTGACGTCTGGTATAATCCCAACTAGCAGGTTCCCGGCGAGTCCTGTCCGGTGTACTCATAACCCAATGAGCACCTGTATACATCTTAGGTGAACCAACTGACACCAGTGGCTTGTGAGACCGGCCACCGCCCCTCGTCGGGGTCTCGACTGGATACACTAGTCTACTCTAAAGAATCGATGCCCTGTCTCGAAACTCCCACGACTAGGGACCTTTTAAGGATGTGCTTATAGACTCCAGCTCTCACGTATATGATTGCCCTCATACTGCTGGTAGTCAAGCAAGAATCCTAGGGGCTCTATCAACGTGTAATAGCGACTCGTAAGGTCACCTAAAGCAGTACACGATGATAAAGATAAACCAGATAGCATACTATCATCTCGAGTAAGACTGTCCTACCGGTATAGGTCCTCCCTCAATCATTGCAATCACGTGCCTATGATCTAATAATTGACTCTGAGGGCACTATATCCAACAATCTCCCACTTGCTGTAACACTTTGAATTTCCGTTAGAATGTTTTTCATGATAATTAGTAATTGTACATGTTATTATATATGTGTGCATAGGATTATTAGTTATTTAGTCGTGTTAGCAAATTGGAAAATTTTCCTTTCTAGTGTACACTTGCACACTTAGCTTTTTTTGTGACTTAGGGTTTTGGTATCATGTTAACCATTCTTTTGTGCATGGTTCATTTTAATTCCCCACCATTTTAATCATATCATAACCCTTTTCATAATTCAAAATCCAATTAAACAATGAGGCATGGTGGTTAGGTGAAAGTTTGACTTTTGACCCCCATTTTCCTTCTCTTCTCTCTCTCTTCTCCCCACTTCAGAATTTCTGAAGCTTTCCAGCAGAAAAACCTTGCCTTTCTTCATCTTTTCTTCTCTTTTTCATTTCCCTTTGATCCCTAAACAAAACCCTACACAAATCAACACATTTATCATCACAAAACCATGGAAAAAGGGGATTTTTGGGGTGTTTGAAGGCTAATCTGTACACCTGAGAGAGGAGCTGGACTTTTGGTGTTTTATAAGGTCTTTAGAAGGTATAAACTCATGTCTTAACCTCTTTTTCCATAACTTGTAGTATTCTTTAGTAAAAATCTCATGTTTGTGCATTTTTAGTGATATTAAAGGATATTTGTGATTCACATGTTAGATTAGGGTTTTGTTAGTTTGGTTAGCTCTATTATGTGTTATTAGAACTATTTTAGGCCAGGTTTGTTTCAGTTTGCACAGAAATACCCTAAAGTGTTAGTTGTATGTATGCCCTAGAGGCCAGTATTGTACAGATGATGTATATTATTGTTGCGCTACGGCAGCGCCCCGGCAGTCTTACTCGAGGCCAAATTGCGGAATAAAAAAATTTTTTCCTTGCTCGGAAACCGGCGCTACCGCGAACAAAGAAAACCCGGATCGTTTACCATTAACCTACGCTAGCTAACTAGAGATGGGGTGAGAAGTATACCGAGTGATCCGAGTCCTCCGGTCTTCTCGTCATCGTCCCGATCTCACGCGGAAAGTGTAGTCTCCATATCGTCGCCTCCTCGCCGGAAAGGGCACCACATCGCCTTCGTCTTTTACGGGCTCCCGCCTCAATACCGAGGCAACTCGGGCATGAAGCCGGCAACTCGACATGCCCAAGATTAGCTGTAGAATGTGTAGTGTAGAATACGCTTTGTCTCAATGGGGTTTTTGTTGCCATGATGGAGGAATCAAGGTGATATGAACTTGGGGATTTTTGAGGCAATGAAAAATGATATGAAACAATAATTTTCCCACACCCTCACCAAAAATGAAATGATCCATCCTCCTCCAAAACAAGTGGCCGGCCTATCTCTTATGGAAATGGTGAAGGGAAAATCTAATACAAGGGAGGTGATGGTAGGAACAAAGAAAAGGTGACCACATCCAAGGTCAACAAAACATCAACCATACACACATCCAATCAAAACCATACCCTTTCAATTCACATTTAAATCAAGTCAATGTGCAAGATATGAAAGCCATCATAATCAACACATTTGCATAAAACCCCTCCACAAAGTGTAATTTGCAAAACTGCAAATTACCCCCCTCCATCGGAAAAGTCCGGCCGGAAAAGAACAAAGGAAAACCGGCCGGAACGGAATGCAAACTGGCAACTCCAGAAAACTGGTCCCGTAATAAATTACAGGAAAACCCCGACACTGTGCATACACACCCGCATCTGTATTCCGACCGGATACAGATGCAATGAGACAAAATCTACACTGTACTAAACTAGTACCGGCTTAAACCAAAGCCGGCTAGTAAAATCCGTTCGATCCTGATCCGTGCAATACCGCACGTATCTGATCGAACCCTGCCATATAACTATACGGCCACTAGTACAAAACTGTCCGATCCTGATCCGTGCAATACCGCACGTATCTGATCGGACCCTGCCATATCTCCATACGGCCTCTACAGCGTTTCGCCCGAAAGCTGAGTAACTGAAAGTGTGGTGGACTCAAAAGACTCGTCAATACTATGGCTGTGGATTTAACCACTGGCACGTCAGAGGTATAAGCCAATACGTGACGGGCCACCAGCTATTGACCAAAAGGGACGTCGATGAGGAAGCTCACCCCGATACCCTACTGAGCCTGTCAGTGACAATATCCGTACAGTCCGGTCCGTTCGTCTATGAGTATCGCATGGCGGGCCTAGGGGGTTGGTAAAAGTCAGACCCCCAAAGGCGGTACAAGTCGTGTCGGAGCGTAGCCCAGAACGCCCTGAGATACTACTGGAATACCTACCAGTAAATCTCCTGCCTCGGCCGAGGGCTTTGCGTAATGGCTCTCCTAGACACAGCGCGACCTCACCCCCAATACCGAGAGAGACGAACCCCTGCAGATCCGCTCACTGCCTCCATGTGGCTCGGGACTGTACCCAACTAAAACCTGTTTGCACGACTCCTTTGAGCCGTGGTAGGGTAGTAATCAAAGTACAGTGGGAACTCACACGAGACAAATGACGATCTCAGGTCGATGAACTAACCTGTACACATGTCACCTGGGAACTGCTATCGAACGTCTGGTATAATCCCAACTAGCAGGTTCCCGGCGAGTCCTGTCCGGTGTACTCATAACCCAATGAGCACCTGTATACATCTTAGGTGAACCAACTGACACCAGTGGCTTGTGAGACCGGCCACCGCCTCTCGTCGGGGTCTCGACTGTATACACTAGTCTACTAATGGAGTATCGATGCCCAGTCTCGAAACTCCCACGACTAGGGACCTTTTAAGGATGTGCTTATAGACCCCAGCTCCCACGTATATGATCGCCATCATACTGCTGGTCGTCAAGCAAGAATCCTAGGGGCTCTATCAACGTGTAATAGCGACATGTCAGGTCACCTAAAGCAGTACACGATGATAAAGATAAACCAGATAGCAAACTATCATCTCGAGTAAGACTGTCCTACCGGGATAGGTCCTCCCTCAATCATTGCAATCACGTGCCTGTGATCCAATAATTGACTCTGAGGGCACTGTCTCCAACAATCTCCCACTTGCACTCAAGGCTAATTATTGCGATGCCGCATACTCACAGCCCGTGTGATACCGAACACCCAACTCCTCTACTGGTCAGTCTCACAAAGCTCGTTTGCGAAACTATTGCGTTCGAGGAATAGCCTCAGTGAGTGGATCCGCTGTGATGTTTCTTTCTATGTCTCTCTATATCTCAAGTTCGCGGAGAAAGCCATCTCCCGAAATGAGCAATACCTATCTTAGAATGTCTGGATGTCTGATGGGACCTAGCTCATAAATGAACTCCAAATCCAAAATTCTTAGACTGTATCAACAACTGAACTTAATCAGTATCCTGCGCCATGCCTCCCTCAGTATTGCCTTGGACCGCCTGTCCAAAATACAGTCCCTCATCAGAGGGAGAACTATAACTCTGACAACCTCCTTGTCGTCCATGTCACCTTGGAAGCCTGGAGTGATAACCGTCTCCTAAAAGAGGCAGCCGTTATCATATCCCTAGAACATTCACTTATGTTCTAAAACTGCTTCCGACTGTTTTTCCAGGATTGGATCAATATCAACTTATTGCATCTAGTGCAAGAACAACATCTGGTGTGGTACTTGACATCTCATGATTGACTCAATTGCCTAAGCAAGTGATCTGCCAATCATGAGTATCCCTCTCCCCTTTAGTCTATAAGACACCTTTAGAGAGGGTGACTCCATCAACTGCAGGTGTACTACCGTGTCAGGAGTCGTCCATTCTAAATACTCATAGAATGCTGTCAAGATACCCAGATTGGGAAACCACCCAAATCTAGATCTAAAACCATAGATCTAGTAACCAGTATGTCTGATATAATATCCAAGTCCCTTGTGGAGAAACCACTGTGTGACGACCTCAGTATAACCGATCGTAGTATAGGAATATCACTTCCTACTACCTTCTCAACAGATCCATCCCCTATTCTGATGACGTCAAACCCATGACTGTCACATCAGAAATAGATGATCTAACTCCGCTATATCTGCTTTAGTCTATAAATAGATATAAGCATGAAGTCCACCAATGCTTCCGCTGCTCCCACTGACTACGACAACCCTCTGCCAGAGTCATATAGACGTGCACTTCTAAAGCTAGTTTAGAACGACGCTATACTCATCCTCCTGCCGGGTCTCGCAGCCTGGAACAACAACAATGGCAAGTGTGGGTAAACAAGAACTTCCCTGTCACCGTCCTTGAGGCTACCGGAGTACCTCTCGGGTGCCTGAAGTTACCCACCTTATCTGCGGAGTGGCCAATGGAATGTCAAATCAGATTGAATCTTTAGGTTCCTTATTAAATCTTCAGTAATCGTTTGCGGTTCTGGAATCACTTCCAGTTCTACCATACTCCCACTGCTGTTTTTGAAAAAATCTATTTTTAATAAAACTGTGGCGAGTCTAGAACAATATTTCTATTGATCTGCCAGATGGTAGAAAGTCAACCCTCGTCATAGCCTGGGTCAACCCACAAAAAGCCATTACAGAAACGTGCCTTGAGTTATCCGGAGTCTGGTTTTAAGCATAAGCCGGACAACTCTCCGTACCTTAACATCGTTAAGATATGAACTGTTCTATATCCAATATAGAACCAGAGGCACTGATTCAATTGAACCAGATTCAAATCATGCAACTGTCTCCAGTGCATGTCAACTAAATGGAAGGAGGTCGATCAGCGTTACTCAACTTAGGAATGCTTCCAATTATGAGTAACCTGAAAGAGAAGCAATCTGTCTTCATCATTACTATCAACTGAATACCATATACAAGTATCTACATCTTCGATCATTTTGAAGAATCCCGATACTTGCAACACCTGGTACTCTACTCTATTCAAATACCTATAACTCCTCAAAACTTAGACCCTGTGTTTCAACGAAACACATGTCTAAGAACTAGAGAAGTTAAAAGTAAACAGAATATAGTATAAGGACCAACCCCTCTGTCCTAATGGACACTGGACAACATACAATACTCTGTATAAGTCCGCTGAGTCTAACAACTCTTTCACTGTGTGTCGTAGGTTGAAAACTGTACTTATGGTTAAGAAGAATTACACCGCTGTTTAATGCTCCTTACCTAACCATCCACTGATATAGGTAAATGTCATCGACATAATATCAAAAGGTATATCTCACTCTATGAAAATAGACGTACAGATATATCAATTTGAAATTGGTGCACAACAGCGGATATTCAAAACCAAATATTTGCCGACCGGCAAACAGCCCAGGTGATCTCCTCAAATATCACCGATTACAACGAATCCCGATATAATGAGGACGATCACCCAATTCCCAATAACTTACTCCCACTCATCATCTGTAAAACCATACAGATGTGAGAATCAAACCTGGTAAATACATACCCTGGAGCAAGTGTCCAATCGGGAAATCAGTTTTCTTTTAACAGTACATAGTGAAACTGAAACATTGAAATGTTTCGATGGGGTATCCTGGTATTCCTAGTAATGCCTCTACCATTATCCAGATTCACAACTGTAACCGTATATCTCTTTGCCATCTGTCCAAATCCCTTTATATGTCTTTAGTCATTACCGTCTGCACACCCCTTTAGGCCAATTGGTTTTCTTCCTTCCCTACCGTTCGGCACCAGCCTATGGTTTGGAAGAAGACTATCCAAAAAGCATAAAGGGTGTACTGTCCTAATCCTAGGAGCACTCGCAACGCGAGAGAAGGTGAAGATAAAAGACACCTGAATGTACTTTATTCCTATTTCTCCTGAACCAGAATCCATCCCCGAACTGGAACTAGTTCCTTTCGAGTTCGTATATAACCATACGATGGAGTATCCAATAAACTGTGGATCTTCGTAGTGATACGGAGTGTCCTGGAGAAATACAAAGGTGATTTAGGGTTGGCGAAGAAATACTTGGTTTGGTCGTGAATAGCAGTCGCAACTTACTTTGCCCTCTTACTAATCCCTTGCTTTGTCTAAACTTAATACCTTCTGTACACCATCGTTATGCTAATTGGTTTTCTTCATTCCCCACCGTTCGGCACCAGCCTAAGGTTTGGAAGAAGACTATCCAATTTGCGTAATAGGTGTACTACTCCTAAACCAAGGAGTACTCGCAACCTGAGAGAAGGTGAAAAGAAAAGACAACTGAATAATCCTATCCGTTTTCTCCAGAACCAGAAACCATCCTCGAAGTCCTTCGAGTTCGTATATAACCATACGATGGTTTTGTCCAATGGAAGTGGACGTTCGTAGTAATACGGGGTGTCCTGGAGAAAAGGGTAAAAGTAGGAGTGGCAATGAGGTCTGCAACTCTGACAATCCAAAAAGCCAGTGTTAAGAAGGTTCGGTCAACTTGGTCACTGAGTCATAGTCCAGGGTCGGGTCAATGGTCGCTGCCAAAGAGAGAGAGAAAAGAAACACTCAGCGTGCACTCTATCCTAGATCAGAAAGGTTATCACTTTATCTAATCTGGAAACCTCCCACTGTACCTCAAATTCTCCTCCAAACCTGAAAGAAGAATTAGTCGGGGATCACCCGAGGAGTAAACCAACTCATCAGTGGAAATCGGGATCCAACTATCACCGCATGATAACGTGACGGAATCCACTCACGTCACCACACTCCAGAAGGTATGCGCATGCCTGGCAAGTTTCAGTTCTTTTGAAACTCCCGATGTGATTTTTACCCCTAGGACTCAAGTGACCTTGACGGAGTCAACAAATCAAAGAGTCCTAGTCAAGTTCAACCCGTCATTATCTGGATTGCATTAAACCCACCCGTACGTGCCCTTGACGGAGTCAACAAGGCCGCACGACTGTCCTAACCAATCCCACTTATGCAACAAACAAGCACCACTTAGCTACCGTACACTACGCCTTGACGGAGTCAACAAACGCAGCACGAATACTAAATAATACCCATAAGAAATGACGGAGGGCTACGGATGGTTTTTGGCGAAAAACCTTTAACGTAATGAACTTGATATCGTTGAAGGAACTGCATAGCCTTTTATAAAATATAGTGACGAAAACCTTTACTAAAGAGGTCACTCCCGGTGAAGGGATCTCGGCTCTTTCCCCGTAGAATGAGGTGCAGGATATTCCAACTGAATACCACGATGCAAAGCAAAAGCAATCGGCTATAGTGAAGTTAATGCCCTGACGCAAACTTCTGTCCAAGGGGTCACTCCCGGTGAAGGGATCTCGGCCCTTGCCTCGTCGACTGAGGAGCAGGATATTCCAGATGAATACCACGATGCAAAACAAAAGTGAACGTCCTTGCAATAACAGCTTTTTTTTTTTTGAAAAATGTTCCAACAACATCAGAATAGGTTTTTTTATCTTGCATTGATCCGAATCAACGCAGTCCCATCAATTGATCACACCACAAAGAACGAAAATATACTGACGTACGTATATGCCATCCGCATTTGCCACTGGGTCCCGTCATCACCCGTTAGGTTAGCTAACTAACGGCAGAGCGGGGACTGGACTAGCGCGGATGTAAAACATATACAACATCTACTAATATATATACCAATATATAGTATTTCGCTCAAGGCGTGAATAAAATGCAACATCACAGAAATGTACAGCATCACAGAACAATACAGATATCTGGAAGCCCCGGGTTTCACAGAGCCGCTGCTGAAACCCGACGTTCCCCTGGTCGTGTGGATAGCCTGTGCAATGAAATTCTAGACCCCTACGGGCGCGGCAAGTCACCCGCCAAATCCTGAAGCGAGGCAGCCCCCTTCAGCACCGTGAATGGACCACCCAGCACTTCACGGAATCCGGTAACTTGGGCACCCCTCCTGGGTCAACCTGTACCCCCTACGAGTGCGGCGAATAGCCCGCCAATCCTGGACTGAAGCCCCCTCCGTCTCAATGCCCTGAGATGCGGGCCCGTTGCCCTCCAGAACCCGGCTATCCGTGCACCCCACCGCGGGGCAAACCTAGTACAGAAAGTAAAATATACATACACCGGGTACATCGACCGCAACCAGGTCGTGCCCCAAAAGAATAATACAAACAGGCAGTGACGGCAGTCCACATGTCGGACGCTCGCCCCGCAATATCAAATGTACATAATACAACAAAACTGCACTAGCATTGCATCCAGGCTATCCCCACGACCGATCCGCAACAACACAGCATAAACATAGAACATCAACGTGAAAGTCACGTTCGCAAATCCGTCTAACCGGGCTATAGCAGTCAGACCGGATTTACCGATCGAGTGACATTCACGGTCGCAGATATAATGTAAATACTGTGAAATAATGTGTTTAAAATTTTCCGATTGACCAAAAATTAACAAGTGGGCCCCCAATCAAAACTGTAGCACTCACAGAAAACCTGGGCCCAATTTTAATATCCCAGAAACCACATTTCTCACTGGAAAACATACTGAAAATTTTTGGGTGGGTGCACTGTTCAACTTGCCGCGGAAGAGCGGCCCTATCAAGGTTTTGGCCGCCCTTCCGCGGTGACATGAACAGTTCAGGGTACAAATTTTTTTCAGTATGCTTGTATTTCCCTGCACATCACTCTGAGACAACCTGAAAAATTTTTAGACTCCAAAAAATTTCGACAGAAACTGATGTGCAATAAAAATACGGTTTTTGGAAATTTCGGTCGATCGGAAACGCAAACACATCAAACGAAGCTAGGTAAGGTTAATGGCGTGGCTCTGATACCATGTTGCGCTACGGCAGCACCCCGGCAGTCTTACTCGAGGCCAAATTGCGGAATAAAAAAAATTTTTCCTTGCTCGGAAACCGGCGCTACCGCGGACAAAGAAAACCCGGATCGTTTACCATTAACCTACGCTAGGTAACTAGAGATGGGGTGAGAAGTATACCGAGTGATCCGAGTCCTCCGGTCTTCTCGTCATCGTCCCGATCTCACGCGGAAAGTGTAGTCTCCATATCGTCGCCTCCTCGCCGGAAAGGGCACCACATCGCCTTCGTCTTTTACGGGCTCCCGCCTCAATACCGAGGCAACTCGGGCATGAAGCCGGCAACTCGACATGCCCAAGATTAGCTGTAGAATGTGTAGTGTAGAATACGCTTTGTCTCAATGGGGTTTTTGTTGCCATGATGGAGGAATCAAGGTGATATGAACTTGGGGATTTTTGAGGCAATGAAAAATGATATGAAACAATAATTTTCCCACACCCTCACCAAAAATGAAATGATCCATCCTCCTCCAAAACAAGTGGCCGGCCTATCTCTTATGGAAATAGTGAAGGGAAAATCTAATACAAGGGAGGTGATGGTAGGAACAAAGAAAAGGTGACCACATCCAAGGTCAACAAAACATCAACCATACACACATCCAATCAAAACCATACCCTTTCAATTCACATTTAAATCAAGTCAATGTGCAAGATATGAAAGCCATCATAATCAACACATTTGCATAAAACCCCTCCACAAAGTGTAATTTGCAAAACTGCAAATTACCCCCCTCCATCGGAAAAGTCCGGCCGGAAAAGAACAAAGGAAAACCGGCCGGAACGGAATGCAAACTGGCAACTCCAGAAAACTGGTCCCGTAATAAATTACAGGAAAACCCCGACACTGTGCATACACACCCGCATCTGTATTCCGACCGGATACAGATGCAATGAGACAAAATCTACACTGTACTAAACTAGTACCGGCTTAAACCAAAGCCGGCTAGTAAAATCCGTTCGATCCTGATCCGTGCAATACCGCACGTATCTGATCGAACCCTGCCATATAACTATACGGCCACTAGTACAAAACTGTCCGATCCTGATCTGGGCAATACCGCACGTATCTGATCGGACCCTGCCATATCTCCATACGGCCTCTACAGCGTTTCGCCCGAAAGCTGAGTAACTGAAAGTGTGGTGGACTCAAAAGACTCGTCAATACTATGGCTGTGGATTTAACCACTGGCACGTCAGAGGTATAAGCCAATACGTGACGGGCCACCAGCTATTGACCAAAAGGGACGTCGATGAGGAAGCTCACCCCGACACCCTACTGAGCCTGTCAGTGACAATATCCGTACAGTCCGGTCCGTTCGTCTATGAGTATCGCATGGCGGGCCTAGGGGGTTGGTAAAAGTCAGACCCCCAAAGGCGGTACAAGTCGTGTCGGAGCGTAGCCCAGAACGCCCTGAGATACTACTGGAATACCTACCAGTAAATCTCCTGCCTCGGCCGAGGGCTTTGCGTAATGGCTCTCCTAGACACAGCGCGACCTCACCCCCAATACCGGGAGAGACGAACCCCTGCAGATCCGCTCACTGCCTCCATGTGGCTCGGGACTGTACCCAACTAAAACCTGTTTGCACGACTCCTTTGAGCCGTGGTAGGGTAGTAATCAAAGTACAGTGGGAACTCACACGAGACAAATGACGATCTCAGGTCGATGAACTAACCTGTACACATGTCACCTGGGAACTGCTATCTGACGTCTGGTATAATCCCAACTAGCAGGTTCCCGGCGAGTCCTGTCCGGTGTACTCATAACCCAATGAGCACCTGTATACATCTTAGGTGAACCAACTGACACCAGTGGCTTGTGAGACCGGCCACCGCCCCTCGTCGGGGTCTCGACTGTATACACTAGTCTACTAATGGAGTATCGATGCCCAGTCTCGAAACTCCCACGACTAGGGACCTTTTAAGGATGTGCTTATAGACCCCAGCTCCCACGTATATGATCGCCATCATACTGCTGGTCGTCAAGCAAGAATCCTAGGGGCTCTATCAACGTGTAATAGAGACATGTCAGGTCACCTAAAGCAGTACACGATGATAAAGATAAACCAGATAGCAAACTATCATCTCGAGTAAGACTGTCCTACCGGGATAGGTCCTCCCTCAATCATTGCAATCACGTGCCTGTGATCCAATAATTGACTCTGAGGGCACTGTCTCCAACAATTATATTGGATGCTTGGACATATATAGAGATGACTTTCTTGCTCGATATGATAGTATGCTATCTGGTTACTCTTTATCTTAACATGTACACTTGTCTCTTTAAACTGTCTTATAGTTACATGTTGGTAAAGCCCTTAGGATGTGTACTTGACTACCTGGACTGTGATGCAGATCATACTAGTGGGGACATGGTAGTCCATAGGTACATCCTTCAAGGTCCCTAGTCGTGGGTGTATCGAGACGGGGCATCGATATACCAGTGTAGACTAGCGTATACGCTTCTCGACCCATGAGATGGGCGATGGATGATCCCATATCCATTGGTGTTTGACATCAGAGATGGTATACGGGTGCTCAGTGGAGACTGGGTACACTGGACGGACTCGCCGAGAACTCCCAGATGGTATTATACCTCACGTCAGATGGCAGTTCTCAGGTGACACTTGTACAGGTTAGTCTGTAGACCCGAGATCGTCATAGAGTCTTGTATGATTCCCACTGTGCTTTGATCTCCACCTTACCACGTCCATGAGGGCATGCAAAACGGTGGGCTTTGGGTACAGTCCCGAGTCACATGGAGGCAATGAGCGATAGGAAGGGTTTCGTCTCTCCCGGTATTGGGGGTTGATGTTGCGCTGTGCTCGATTGGCCGTAACAGGGAAGTCCCTGGCCAGGGCTGATCAGAGATTTGCTGGTAAGTGTTACCAGTAGTTTCTCGACCCGTTATGAGCCTTACATCGGCACGACTTATCGGTTATTGGGGTCTGACGTTTACCACCCCTAGACTTGATATGCGACATATCAGACGAACAGACCGGACTGTACGGTAAGTGTTACTGGTTGGATTCACAGGAGTGTGAGCGGGCTTGCTCGTCGATCTTCTGATCGCTCAATACCCGGATGGCCGTTACGTTTAGCAGACCGCTTGCGGCTTGCGGGTGCTTGATATGATCATCATCTGCTACCGGCATATTGACGAGTCTTTAGAGTCCTACACAGAGGTTTCCTGGCTCAAGCGAAATGAAATAGGGGCGCATATGAGATATGTGCAGGACCGAGAATAATGCGTGTATGTGATACCGTATTACATTCTCGCGATGAATATATTGATTGGTTATATTCGATATAACCTAGTTATCGAATCATTGATTCGATAAATCGATACATTGTATACTAGTCGGTTATGTGCGACATGACCAGATCATTGAATCAAGTGTTGATTTAATGATTTAATGTATAATTATATGTTTGATATATTATTTTGCATTAACTAGTATTGGTTCACTTTAAATGGATTTTCTCACATGATGTGCAAGTTGTATATGTGATATACTTTTGTGCACATCTTTGTATCATGTTTGATAATGCTTGCTCATTTGATTAAGTGTAAAGAATTAAACCTAAGTTAAGAAAGTGATTAGGGTTTTAATTATCCATTCTTTTATTTATTGATTTTGGAAAATAAAAGAATGGGATAAGAATACAAAATGGTTGCTTTCATTCTTGAACCTTTGTGAAGCTTCATGAAGCTTTGACCAAAGTGACCAATTTGTTTTCATGCTTAACCCTAACCACTCTTCTAACCTTGGTCAATTCTCTACACCTAACCATGGTTCCTATTATGATAAGTATTCATTTCTTTTTCATTTTTGATGGACTTATCATAATATTTCCTTCTTCTTGATCTTCTTCTTCAAGAAAGAAAGCTTGATGCCATCAATGGCAACTTGAGTTCTAAAGTGAAAAATCCAATTCTAAAGTGAACCCACCTCCTATTTCTTCACCCTCTACCTCTTGCCAAGTTGTTTTGGGTGTTTTCTTCACAAGTTTCATAAATTTGTGAAGTCGGAGCTTGAACTTGTGATGCCTCGACGTAGATCATCTTCGGCACGAAGCCGACGACCTAGTCCGCCTATTTCTCCGATCAAGCCGACGATTGAGTCCGGGATTCAAGATGGACAGCGAGAGGATGCCTACGTGGAGCCAAAGAAGTGGATATCCGGATCTACAAAGGTTGTAGCTTCTTATCTTTAGTTAAGTTGTTAACTAGATTCGTATTTCGCCTAAACTTCTAGTCAACGATCCGTATTAGGGTTTCTCGGCACCCGTAAAATCTAAAATTGGCATGGTTGATGCCTTGTGGGACCTTTTGAGAGTGCCTAGGAACCCTACAGTGGTATCAGAGCCTAGCTAGAGGCTTAGGCGATGCTTAGACGATGTTTGAAACCCGATCGAACCCGAAACCCTAACTTTTTCATGCTCTCTGGACTTTTTCTAAAATCTGGGATTTTTCCATATTAAAAATGCTTAAAAAATTCAGCAGGGAATTATAAGAATTACGGTGCAAAATTTAACATATGAACAGTATAGAGTGCGGCGGTTCCGCGGCCTGATGATGACGTCAGCCCTCCTCGTTTGCACAGTAACTCCTATTTAATTATGCTGAGTTTTCTGGGAATTTTTAAATTGACTCAAGAGTTGAGTATTCTGGGGTTGCATTGGGAATCATAGATTCGATCGGATTGTTAAACTTCGTCTATGTGCTTTTCCGGATAACTTTAGAATATGTTAAAAATTTCGACCGGATATAAATACCCAACTTTTCCCCTGCCGAAAAAATTTTTTTCCAAGTGTTGGATTTTTCTATGGTTTAAGGACGTTCTGAGTAGTGCAAGTAACGTGATGGTCCCTCTAGAAGACAACAAACCTTAACTCGATTATGTGACCGTCTTGAACTGCCCTTTGAACCTTCGGGTTTGGGGCTGTACGGCGTGCCACATGTGAGGCGTTGGCTTGACCCTTCTACGGCTGGACCGTTGGTACTGAGGCATGAAGTGAACGTCTTTGAACTAATTTCATGTGTTGAACGGTTTCGGGAAAACTTGGGTGTTCGAATGTTCGATCGGAAAGTTTAATATATTCTATTTATCCGGAATGGGATACAATAATTGGAATTCACAAACAGTTATGAGATAACTGAATGAATGTTATAAATCTAGCGGTTTAGTTTCATTTGATATATTGAAAAGAGTTTTCGATAATGAGACTAAAATGCGGGGTTTATAACTGTTAGGCATGTGATGTCTAAGTATTTCATTTGATTAGGCATGTGATGTCTAAAGAGATTGCGGATTCCAACTGTTGTAGTTTTACACTTTCTTTTCTGTGACCGTAAGTGTAATATGTGATATAGCCGGTTTCGTTGCTATATGTCAACGACAATTGGGATGCGCATATTTACTTACATTGATGACATGTGATGTTATGTGTTGCTGGATATGTTATATTGGATCGTCGTGTTTGAATAGCCGGGGTTTTTATGTGAGATGAGTGTTTTTCATTTTCATTCATGTAAAAACTTGTATGTAATATTCTTTTATTGGGGCACTTCCAGGTTGCGGAAGATGTCACCCTTTGTATATTATTTACTTTTCCGCATTAGGATAGACCCAAGGAGGGGAGCACAAGTAACCGGGTTCTGGGGTCCAGTGGGAGACCAACTCGAGGAGTCGAGTCCGGGTCTCCTAACCCTAGAATTGGCAGGGTTGCTTGCCGCTCTCGTAGGGGTCTAGGGATGTGGGATTGGCTATTCATCACGACCGTGGGATCCGTGTTTTATACTGGCTCGTATTGAAAACACGGACGTCCTAGTATATCCAATATTTCATATGATATTTTCTGCTGCGATATCTGTGATGTGATCATGTGATGTTCTGTGATAGATACTGTATATAGTATATATGATATATTGTATAGACGTTACTTATGTTTTGCACCCGCACTAGCCCTGCCCTGCTCTGTCGTTAGTTACCTAACCTAACAGTGCACGAGGGGGCATCGAGGCGAATGCGGATGGCATAAGTGTACGTCGTATTTATCTGTGATGTTTAGGTTACTTAAATGATGGGACTTCATTAATGTGATTAATGAAATAAAAGAAACCAAATGATGTTGTAGAATCAAATTTTAAAATAAAACAGGTAGCTACAGTTCTTGATTTGCATAGCGGTATATATGATATACCCTGCACCTTATTCGATGAGGAAAGGACCGAGATCCCTTCACCGGGAGTGACTCCTTTAGCAATAACTGGCAGATGCTACACACTCGGTCTGCTTTTGATTGCTTCTATAGTTTCTGCTTTGCACAGTGATATATATGATATATCCCGCACCTGATTCGACGAGGAAAGGGCCGACGATCCCTTCACCGGGAGTGACCCCTTTAGCAAAATTAGAAAAGCCTCAAAATCACTCCATTTCAAAAACTTCATTTGATTCTACAACGATATCAAGTTCATTACGGTCATGGTTTTTTTTTTTTTTTTTTTGAAAGAACCTGCGTAGCCCTCCGTCATTTCAGATGGATATTATTTAGTATTCGTGCTATGTTTGTTGACTTAGTTAAGGCATAGTGTATGGTAGCTAAATTATGTTTATCTGTAACAACATAAGATGTGATTGGATTAGAGCATTCGCACGACCTTGTTGACTCAGTCAAGGGTCGTACGGGTGGGTTTAATTCAATCGGGAAATGTACGGGTTGAACTTGACTTGCGATTTATGGTTTGTTGACTTAGTCAAGGTCATAGATCGCTAGGGGAAAAAGCATTATCGGGAATTTCAAGTGTTGAAATTTGCAATGTGATTGCATACCTTCTATGAGATAGTTGGATCCCGATACCCACTGCGAGTAAGAGTTACTCCTGGGAGAGTTTTGCACACTACAATTAGCCGATCAAGTAGGTGTCTAGAAAGGTGTTAACGGGGTTACGCCTCTGGGAAAACGAGGTTTACTTTAATTAGGTCCGTGCGAAAGCACGGGGAACCTCCCTCAAAGTACCGACACTGGCCTGGCTGAAAGATCAACGAAGTTGTAAGGTGTAATTAATCCCGGCTAGTCTTTCCTTTTAGGGTTTGAAGGAAGATTTGATAAAAACCAGTGGGAGCCATCTTGATTAGATAAGATAATAACCAATCTGATCTTGCACAAGCATACGCTAAAGTGTTTTCTTCTCTCTCTCTCCAGGTAGCGACCATTTTATGCCTTAATCAAGATAATAATATGGATGTATTGACCGAACCCGCATGTTATACTGTGCTGGGGAACGTTGGTTCCGTTCTTTCTTATAAGAGTTATAGGAAGGAACAGGATATAGGGGAATACCAGGATTCCCATGCCACCCGATTGAGGAAAGTACATGGTGATGCACTTTCTTCTGGTGTGTTCATTACAGAGAACTGTTTCTCCATTTACTCCACGTCCTGGGTATTAGATACCGGGTCAGGATCCCATATATGTAATCAGTTACATGGGCTCAGGAAAGATAGAGAACTTGGAGAAGGTGATAAAGACATTAGAGTTGGAAATGGTGCAATTGTTGCAGCTAAGACTGTCGGGGAATATCACCTTGAATTACCTACTGGTAATACATTGGTTCTGAACGAATGCTATTACATGCCGAACCTGATATGCAACATTATATCGGTTTCTTTATTGAGTAAAGAGGGATATAATTTTGTATTACAAGACAATGTTATGAACATTTTCCGTAACCAAAAGTTGGTTGGATCAGGCACGTTGTGCAATGGCATTTATGTTCTAAACCAATCAACAGTTCTGAGCATAACAAACATACACAAGAGGAAAAGCTCAGAAATGAACGAATCCTTCTTATGGCACTGTAGACTTGGCCATATCAATGAGACACGACTAGCTAAGTTGCATAAGAATGGATATTTGAATTCATTCGAATTATCATCTTTTGACACTTGCCATTCATGTCTCAAAGGAAAAATGACCAAAACTCCGTTTACGGGACACGGGGAAAGAGTTACTGAACTCTTGGGACTGGTGCATAGTGATGTATGCGGTCCTATGTCTATACATGCCAGAAATGGTTCTTCCTACTTCATTACATTCATTGACGATCTCTCTAGATACGGGCATGTGTTCCTATTGAAACACAAGTCTGAAGCTTTTGAGAAATTCAAAGAATATAAGCACGAGGTAGAGAACCAAACGGGCAAAAGTATTAAGATTCTTAGATCTGATCGAGGAGGTGAATACTTAAGCAGTGAATTCCTGGATTATCTAAAAGAGAATGGGATTCTCTCTCAGCTTACTCCTCCTTATACACCACAGCATAACGGTGTATCAGAACGAAGGAATCGCATCCTATTAGATATGGTGCGTTCAATGATAAGCAATGCTGAGTTACCTATTTCTTTTTGGGGGTATGCGCTTGAGACAGCCATATACCTATTGAATCTGGTTCCGTCTAAATCTGTACCTACCACACCATATGAGATATGGAGTGGGAAGAGACCATATTTTAAACGAATTAAGATATGGGGTTGTCCGGCCTATGTCAAAAAGCAAAATCCGGACAAACTCGAGGCACGATCAGTTCTTTGCAAGTTTGTGGGATATCCTAAGAATTCTCAAGGATATTTTTTCTACCAAGCTGAGGAACAAAGAGTGTTTGTTGCTCAACATGCCACCTTTTTGGAAAGGGAATTTCTTGCAAAAGAAACTAATGGCAAAGAGGTAGAGCTGGAAGAGGTTCCAGCACCACAAACTGCAACTAATGATTTAGTAGAACCAGAGGATTCAGTGGTGCCCGACGTACCCCAGCCTCTCCGCCGATCTAGTAGGGTTTCTCGTCCTCCTGAGAGATACTATGGTTTTCTCATTGATGGTGGCAGTGAGGATTGCATCATGGAGGATGATGACCCAACTAGCTTCGAGCAGGCCATCACGAGTGGGGACTCAGTGAAATGGCTGGATGCTATGCGGTCCGAGATGGAATCCATGTACACCAACAAAGTATGGACTTTGGAAGTTGCTCCTGAAGGGGTAAAACCCATTGGGAGCAAGTGGATCTTCAAGAA
The DNA here is from genome assembly GCA_030015575.1 of Agapanthus africanus. Classification (NCBI taxonomy): domain Eukaryota; kingdom Viridiplantae; phylum Streptophyta; class Magnoliopsida; order Asparagales; family Amaryllidaceae; genus Agapanthus; species Agapanthus africanus. The sequence continues at coordinate 111,675,613 of JASDDO010000018.1, forward strand.
GAAACTTGGTGTAGATGGGAAAGTGGAGACTTTCAAAGCTAGACTTGTAGAAAAGGGTTTTCGTCAAAGACCAGGTTTGGACTATGACGAAACCTTTTCTCCAGTGGTTATGCTTAAATCCATCCGAATCATGCTTGCCATCGCTGCATATCATGACTACGAAATCTGGCAAATAGATGTTAAGACCGCCTTTCTAAATGGTGATTTAGAAGAGTGCGTGTACATGACTCAGCCAGAGGGCTTCGTAGACAGTGGGAGCAGCGGGAAGGTGTGCAAGCTGCTTAAATCCATTTATGGATTAAAGCATGCATCGCGGAGTTGGAACATCTGCTTTGACGTCGTTATCAAAGAGTTTGATTTCGTCAAAAATCCAGATGAACCTTGTATCTACAAGAAGGTGGCAGAGAGTAAGGTAGTCTTCCTCGTATTGTACGTGGACGACATACTCTTGATAGGAAATGATATTCCTATGCTGCAATCGGTCAAGCTCTTCTTATCACAAAGATTCTCAATGAAAGATCTTGGTGATGCCTCCTGCATATTGGGAATCAGGATCTATAGAGATAGATCCAAACGGATATTGGGAATGTCCCAATCCAGGTACATTGACACCATACTAAAAAGGTTTAGTATAGAAGAATCCAAGCGTGGGAGCTTGCCCACGATCTCTGGAGTCACTCTCTCCAAAGAGATGTCCCCCAAGACTGATTTGGAGAGAGCTCGCATGCAAGGGATACCCTATACTTCGGCTGTAGGCTCTATCATGTACGCGATGCTATGTACCAGACCCGATGTTGCATACTCACTAAGTGTAGTGAGCAGGTATCAAGCTGATCCTGGAGAGAGTCACTAGACAGCTGTGAAGAGCATTCTCAAGTACTTACGAAGGACTAAAGAGATGCTCTTGGTGTATGGTAACGGAGAACTCCAAGTGGAGTCCTTTACCGATTCGAGCTTCCAGAGTGATAAGGACGACTCTAAGTCGCAGTCGGGATTTGTCTTTACCCTTTACGGAGGGGCGGTTAGCTGGAAGAGTTCCAAGCAGGAAACCGTGGCAGACTCGACGATGGAGGCTGAATACATCGCTGCCAACGATGCTGCTAAAGAGGCTGTCTGGATCAAGAAGTTCATTACTGAACTTGGAGTGGTTCCATCCATTGAGCATTCAATACCTTTGTATTGCAATAACAATGGAGCGGTGGCTTTGGCCAAGGAACCTAGGTCCCATCAGCGCTCCAGGCATATTCTGAGGCGGTATCACCTGATCCGGGAGATAGTTGATCGCCGGGAGATCGAGGTCAGGAGGGTTGACACGAAGAACAACACGGCGGATCCACTCATGAAGGCCATTCCCCAGATACAGTTTGAGAGACTCTTCGGGATGCTCGGTATGCGATACTACAGCAGCTGGCCCTAGTGCAAGTGGGAGATTGTTAGTTGTATGTATGCCCTAGAGGCCAGTATTGTACAGATGATGTATATTATATTGGATGCTTGGACATATATAGAGATGACTTTCTTGCTCGATATGATAGTATGCTATCTGTTTACTCTTTATCTTAACATGTACACTTGTCTCTTTAAACTGTCTTATAGTTACATGTTGGTAAAGCCCTTAGGATGTGTACTTGACTACCTGGACTGTGATGCAGATCATACTAGTGGGGACATGGTAGTCCATAGGTACATCCTTCAAGGTCCCTAGTCGTGGGTGTATTGAGACGGGGCATCGATATACCAGTGTAGATTAGCGTATACGCTTCTCGACCCATGAGATGGGCGATGGATGATCCCATATCCATTGGTGTTTGACATCAGAGATGGTATACGGGTGCTCAGTGGAGACTGGGTACACTGGACGGACTCGCCGAGAACTCCCAGATGGTATTATACCTCACGTCAGATGGCAGTTCTCAGGTGACACTTGTACAGGTTAGTCTGTAGACCCGAGATCGTCATAGAGTCTTGTATGATTCCCACTGTGCTTTGATCTCCACCTTACCACGTCCATGAGGGCGTGAAAAACGGTGGTCTTTGGGTACAGTCCCGAGTCACATGGAGGCAATGAGCGATAGGAGGGGTTTCGTCTCTCCCGGTATTGGGGGTTGATGTTGCGCTGTGCTCGATTGGCCGTAACAGGGAAGTCCCTGGCCAGGGCTGATCAGAGATTTGCTGGTAAGTGTTACCAGTAGTTTCTCGACCCGTTATGAGCCTCACATCGGCATGACTTATCGGTTATTGGGGTCTGACGTTTACCACCCCTAGACTTGATATGCGACATATCAGACGAACAGACCGGACTGTACGGTAAGTGTTACTGGTTGGATTCACAGGAGTGTGAGCGGGCTAGCTCGTCGATCTTCTGATCGCTCAATACCCGGATGGCCGTTCCGTTTAGCAGACCGCTTGCGGCTTGCGGGTGCTTGAGATGATCATCATCTGCTACCGGCGTATTGACGAGTCTTTAGAGTCCTACACAGAGGTTTCCTGGCTCAAGCGAAATGAAATAGGAGCGCATATGAGATATGTGCAGGACCGAGAATAATGCGTGTATGTGATACCGTATTACATTCTCGAAATGAATATATCGATTGGTTATATTCGATATAACCTAGTTATCGAATCATTGATTCGATAAATCGATACATTGTATACTAGTCGGTTATGTGCGACATGACCGGATCATTGAATCAAGTGTTGATTTAATGATTTAATGTATAATTATATATTTGATATATTATTTTGCATTAACTAGTATTGGTTCACTTTAAATGGATTTTCTCACTTGATGTGCAAGTTGTGTTAGGTTAGCCTAGCACCCTATAATGAGTTTTGAAGCATCACATGTCTCAAAGTATGTATTTTTATGGTGCTAAACAAACACGCAAAGGAATCGATCCTAGAATATTAGGGTTACTAAACTTTTAGCTAATAAAAATTAGGGTTTCGAGACTACAACCTTTGTAGCTCCCTTTGTGCTTGACTCCTTAGACTCTTGGGTGTTAGAAGAAGGTCCACTTGTAGTCCTCTCACGTCCACGACGATCCACCCGGAGTTTCCCGTCCAAGCTTGCAACTTTGGAAAAACAAAGAGAACACTCTAATCAAGTTGGCTAAACTTGATTAGAATGTTGTTGTGGCTAAGGATCTCACTTCAAAATCCTATTTTTATGATTATTTTGCTCTCTTGAAAGAACTAGAGAGCAAAGAATCAAGGTTGATGAAGATGGTGGTTTTTTGTGAAGAAGAGAATAATAGAACCATGGAAAGAAAAAGGAAAAATGAGTATATATATTTTTCCTCTCTCATATCTCACCATGGTTAACTCTAAAGATTATTATTGGATTAAAATCAAAAGCACAAAAAGAAAATAAACCATGGGTTAAAGGTTAGGTGAGAATGGTAAGGTTATGAAGAGTGTAGAAACCTTTTTGATTTAACCCATTTTTATTTCCTTTTTTATTTAATTTAAAAGAAATAATAATCCATAGAAATAACTATGGTGTGATTCTTATATTGCCACCATTCTCATTGTATAAGCAACCATGATAAAATGATGTATGTATGCATGTGTGCATGCACATCCATATGTGCATGAACAAGAATGAATGCATACATGCATGCATACATCCAAAATAAATAAGATAGGATTTGTAGTGAGAAGCTAATGATAAATCAACACTTGATTCACTAATCCGGTCATATCACATACGACCCGACCATTAGCAAGCCGCCCAATTAATATACGGTATCCCATACACGCATTTTAATCGGGTCCAAGCGCATATCTCATACGCGCACCACAACGTTTCGCCTGGACTAGGTAACTCCTATGTGGGACTCTAAGACTCGTCAATACGCCGGCAGTGGGTGATGATCACATCAAGCACCCCCAAGCCGCAAGCGGTCAGCTAAACGTAACGGCCACCCGGGTATTGATCGATCAGAAGAAAACATGCGAACCTATTACAACTCCCGTCGAGCCATCCGGCAACACTACCGTACAGTCCGGTCTCTTCGTTAGATATGCTGCATATCGAGCTTAGGGATGGTCACGTCGACCCTAATATCTCAATAAGTCGTGCCGGTGAATGGTCTATAACAGATCGAGAAACTATCGATAACACTTATCAACAAATCTCAGCAGCCCTGGCCAGGGACTTACTGATATAACCAGTCGGGCACAGCACAGCATCAACCCCCAATACCGGGAGAGACGAAACCCCTCCTATCGCTCATTGCCTTCGTGTGTCTCGGGACTGTACCCAACGGCCACCTGTTTGCACGACTCAGTAGAGCCGTGGTAGGGTGGCAATCAAAGTACAGTCGGAGAACACACAAGACTCTATGACGATCTCGGGTCTACAGACTAACCTGTACCAGTGTCACCCGAGAACTGCTATCCGACGATAGATATAATTCCATATAGGAGTTCTCGGCGAGTCCGTCCAGTGTACCCAGTCACCACTGAGCACCCGTATATGATCTTGATGTCAAACACCAATGGATATGGGATCATCCATCGCCCACCACATGGGTCTAGTATCATATACGCTAGTCTACTCTGGTATATCAATGCCCCGTCTCAATATACCTACGACTAGGGACTTTCCAGGAGATGCTTATAGACCACAGATGTCCCACTAGTATGATCTCCATCATAATCAGAGCAGTCAAACCAATATCCTCAGGGCTTTATCAGCATGTATGAGTGAATAACAAGCATGATCAAATCAACATGTCAGATAAAGAAGAACCAGATAGCATACTATCATGTCGAGCAAGAATGCATACTGAATATATATATACATGTATAGATACATCCACTATCACATAATGGCCTCTAGGGAATACATATATCCAACAAGTTGTATATGTGATATACTTTTGTGCACATCTTTGTATCATGTTTGATAATGCTTGCTCATTTGGTTAAGTGTAAAGAATTAAACCTAGGTTAAGAAAGTGCTTAGGGTTTTAATTATCCATTCTTTTATTTATTGATTTTGGAAAATAAAAGAATGGGATAAGAATACAAAATGGTTGCTTTCATTCTTGAACCTTTCTGAAGCTTCATGAAACTTTGACCAAAGTGACCAATTTGTCTTCATGCTTAACCCTAACCACTCTTCTAACCTTGGTCAATTCTCTACACCTAACCATGGTTCCTATTATGATAAGTATTCATTTCTTTTTCATTTTTGATAGACTTATCATAATATTTCCTTCTTCTTGATCTTCTTCTTCAAGAAAGAAAGCTTGATGCCATCAATGGCAACTTGAGTTCTAAAGTGAGAAATCCAATTCTAAAGTGAACCCACCTCCTATTTCTTCACCCTCTACTTCTTGCCAAGTTGTTTTGGGTGTTTTCTTCACAAGTTTCACAAATTTGTGAAGTCGGAGCTTGAACTTGTGATGCCCCGACGTAGATCATCTTCGGCACGAAGCCGACGACCTAGTCCGCCCAATTCTCTGATCAAGCCGACGATTGAGTCCGGGATTCGAGATGGACAGCGAGAGGATGCCTACGTGGAGCCAAGGAAGTGGATATCCGGATCTACAAAGGTTGTAGCTTCTTATCTTTAGTTAAGTTGTTAACTAGATTCGTATTTCGCCTAAACTTCTAGTCAACGATCCGTATTAGGGTTTCTCGGCACCCGTAAAATCTAAAATTGGCATGGTTGATGCCTTGTGAGACCTCTTAAGAGTGCCTAGGAACCCTAAATAAAGTTCTGTTTTAGTGCAAAAGTGTGGATTTTAACTAGAAATAAGGCTCTGTAGGATCTGCTGCTACCCGAGATATTTCAGAGTGAAACTAGATGTTACTGTAGCTTGTATGGGGGGTATTGAGTGCACACGCAGAACCTAGGAGCCCAATTCCCTACCCAGGCCGCCGAAATAAACATTCTGGCCGCAATTTGCAGCCAGATGGGGGTGTTTTGGGTTAGGGTTTGGGGTGTTGGGGTCTGCTGCTATGTGGGTTATTTTGGTATATATATTTTTACAATATCTGTTCTGTATCAAAATCTGGAGGTGAATACCTATTTTCCCGTATTTTTTAGTCTTCGCGACATGCCTGATACGTGTGTATGGGTTTTGGGTTTCTGCGGCGACGCGTCGGAGTGGCTTCAGGCGCGTAATCACACGTTTTAGCGTATCGCGCACACGCGCGCTTGGTTCACGACATGAGTTACTAGTTCGGCCTTAATGTCATATTTGTGTGACTTCAAGCTTATGTATGATGTATTGTGTAATTCTAGGTTCGCAGGCGAGTACGGCGGACGCCGCGCAGAAGGGGAAACAAGTTGTTGGCTATACCTAGCGAGAGACTACGGTGAGTAGATTTAACATCTACGGGAATATCGCCAGCAAGGCGTTCTACGTCAGGGCTGATAGGACCTTATAGCTACATTTACATACATTGACTGTGCATGGCTACTATTTAATGCATACTGCATCCCCTGCTATATGGATATAAACTAGAATTGATAGAACACCGCACCATTACTAACGGTCCATGTTGTACGAGCACTACCCTGCATGTTACACACACACCGTTAGTAATTTCCATGACACTCACACTGTAGAATTTACATCGGATCATTATATTGTAGCTCATCTATATGTGACTTGACATGATATTCATACTTGATGCATATATCACATCGGATCATTTTGTTGTACCTCATCTTTATGTGACTTGACATGATATTCATACTTGATGCATATATCACATCGGATCATTTTGTTGTAGCTCATCTTTATGTGACTTGACATGATATTCATACTTGATGCACATATCATATCGGATCATTGACTTGCATATTGGTTTGGATTACATGTGATTTCTGGATTTGGGAACCGTGGCTATTTCAAATATGTAATCATTTAAAAACCCGGTTCCCTTGATATGATATTTCGGTGCGTCCACCATGTGTTTCCTCGGTGCTAGAGTGATATATGTGAACCCGAATCGAGGAGCTGGTTGAGGCCGATTATGGGTACATGGTGGACCTGGTATGGTACCCCGGGGCGAGAACGGTTTCGCTGTGTAGTAGACGGTGAGCCTGGCAGAGGGACTACTACCTACCGGTGATTGGTTGGACCTGACAGTTATCCGGAGGATACTGATCAGAGTCGATAGATGGATGCGGGGTGATCCGTACTGCCGGGGCCGAGGGCCGATACTGCAGACGGAGCCCGTGGGCTGACCCGGACTGACGGGGCCCGATGGATGAGGATTTCCGTGTCGATGCTGGACAGGAGTATTTATGATATTTGGGTGCCGATGTTGGGCACTCGGGATTCTCAGAGATTTACATGATTTGAGAGCCGATGAGGGTGCCGGCGCCTGAGCTATTTGGGGGATCTGGGTATATTGATGGACACCGATTATTGTATTCCACGTTGACATTCCGTGTAGATGTTATATTGCCCATGCTCAGCATTTATTATTGTACCTCATCCTGTAGTTATATTACCTGATAGAGCACTTACATGATTATTGCACATACTGCTTATCACACGTTGATATCATCTGTTGGCATATGATAGAGTAGCGCAATACGTGCATGCTCGCGATTATCTTTAAATGTTATCTCTATTCACGAGTTGGCAACTCACCCCCGTTGTTCCACAGTGTTTGCAGGTTGCCCTTCGGAGTAGTCAAGGCAGGCTGCGTTTTGCATCTTTTGACACAGATACCCCCATAGTTGGTGTACTAGCTCTTTTGCTGATAGGTGGGTTTTGTGCCGTATCTGTTTATCTTTCAGTTATGTATATTATTGTATCTAGTATTCTCCATCTACCATGTATGTATTTGACTTAGAGACAGTGTGAGAACGATGATGTATATTATTTGTATTCTGGTGTTGAGCTCGTTGCGAGCCGACTGTACTTGTAGTTTATTCTATCTGTGATATTTCCACTTATGGATCTTGATCTTCGCTACGGCGTCGTTTATTGTTATCTTGGTGATTGTTTACATAGATTTCTTAACATGTTAGTAAGTGCTTTCATTTTAAACTTATAACACTCTATACTTTTACTGGTTTGATTTCTGGGTTTTCGGTTCACTTAGTCGCGTTACGCCTGTAGACGTTACGTGGTTAAGTGCCGGTCACGGGCCAAACTTTGGGTCGTGACAAAGTTGGTATCAGAGCGTAGGTTTTACCTTTCGGAGTGTAGGATGACCCTGGTATGATGGAGTAGGTAGCTGCAGCAGGGTAGCGTAGCGTGTGTATGTTCCGCGGCATACTCACGACACGGTACTCCGCCTACGCGACCTTAGGACTTGTTGATTTAAATTCCTTCTTGAGTATATACATTCTTGCGATTCGATTTCCGTATCCTTATCGAATCCTGTTGTTCCTTTCAGCCATTATGCCGCCAAAGACTACGAGGGCGCAGAGAGAGGCCGCGAGGGCCGAGATTCGAGTTGACTCGTCGGAGACGAGGACTGATCCGGGTAGTACACCGGTTGTACCCGAGCAGGCTGTTCCTGCCGTGACAGATCAGATTGCTATGTTAGGGGCTGGTGTGCAGGAGATACGCCAGACGATGGGATCCAGTATGCAGGAGATGCGCCAGATGATGGGATCTCTAGTTGAGACACTTCGAGCGCAGCGACCAGAGGTAGTTCCACCCATTGCAGAGACCGCGGTGGTACCCACAGTGCAGGCAGTTGCACCTGCGACTACAGAGGTTATTACAGTATCGCTGTCAGAGTTTATGAGGCTGAAGCCTTCGGTCTTCACAGGCACCGATGTGGCCGAGGACCCACAGTCTTTCATTGATAGGATGGCACGGATATGTCGTTCACTTAGATGCGCAGATGCGAGATGGGTTGAGTTCGCGAGCTTTCGCCTGGAAGGTCATGCGCAGAAATGGTGCGAATCAGTCGAGAAGGGTAGAGCAGCAGGTCTTCCTCCTATGACCTGGACATAGTTCGTGGCGCTATTCCTTGCCCGCTTTCTTTCCCTGTGTGTCAGAGATGCCAGAGCATGCAGGTTCGAGTCCTTACGCCAGACGCCAGAGATGTCAGTGGCAGAGTACGATGTGCTGTTCACCGAGCTATCAGTTTATGCTCCATACCTAGTGGCTACTGAGGAGTTGCGAGTTAAGAGATTTGTCCGAGGCTTGCTCACACCACTGTTCCTTGCGATTAGAGCGCAGCACTACGAGACATATGCAGCAGCTGTAGATGCAGCCTTATTGGTTGAGGAGCGCCTTACTGAGACTTCGGCAGTCCCAGAGCCGAAGAGAGTTCGTGCAGATACGTCAGTGCAGAGACGGCCTTTTCAGCGTCGTGACAGGCACCTTGCAGGTGGCAGAGATTCGAGGCGAGGCTGATTATTTAGCTCCTATCCCCAGGAGGGTCAGCGACCATCATCGGGATGTTACCGTTGCGGGAGTTCTTATCATCGTGTGCGAGATTGTCCTAAGGTACCCCGGAGTGGGGCGGCAGCACCGCATGTTACATTACCACCTTCACCACCCCAGACGGCATTGCCGATAGTACCTACTGTTACTCCGCGTCTGACGCATGCACAGAGAGGTCGTGGTCGCGGAGGATTTGTTCATAGAGGACGAGGTGACCGAGGCAGAGGGCGGTCAGCGGCCGGCAGGGGACAGTTAGTTGCGGGTGGAGGACAGGCGCGAGTTTTTGCTTTGACGCATCAAGACGCACAGGCGTCCAATGCGGTGGTCTCAGGTATCCTTCCTGTATGTACGGTTGATGCACATGTGTTATTCGATCCCGGATCCACGCACTCGTACGTATCCATACACTTTGTGCCGAGTTTGGGTAGAGAGTCCGGTTTGCTTGACCGGCCGCTTGTTGTGACTACTCCTGTGGGAGAGTCGTTTGTTGCTAGGCACGTGTTCCGATCCTGTACCGTCCGTATTGGCGAAAGAGAGTTGCCGGTCGATTTGATCCTTCTTGAGATGTTGGACTTCGACGTTCTTTTGGGCATGGATTGGTTAGCCACGTGCTATGCTTCTGTTGACTGCCGTGAGAAGACAGTTCGATTTTGTTTTCCCGGCGAGTCGGTTGTTGTTGTGTTGGGGGACCGTGGTGTTACCCCTCGCAGTGTGATTTCTTCTTTTCGCGCTGGACATCTTTTGAGGAAGGGATGTCAGGGATTTCTCGCCTATGTTTGCGATACTAGAGCTACAGAGGTTCCGATGGATCAGGTTCCGGTTGTTAGCGAGTTTCCTGATGTGTTCCCTGACGAGCTTCCTGGGCTACCGCCCGAGCGTGATATTTCTTTCTGTATTGATTTGGTTCCTGGCGCGGGGCCTATTTCTGTACCGCCTTATCGGATGGCCCCGGCGGAACTTAGAGAATTGAAGGGTCAGTTGCAAGATTTGCTAGATAAGGGAATTATTCGACCCAGTGTTTCTCCTTTGGGTGCTCCAGTCCTGTTTGTCAAGAAGAAGGACGGCAGTATGCGTTTGTGTATCGACTACCGCCAGCTGAACAGGGTGACAGTGCGGAACAGGTATCCTTTGCCACGCATCGACGATTTGTTCGACCAGCTTCAGGGGGCAGGATACTTTTCGAGGATCGATTTGCGATCAGGATACCATCAGCTGCGGGTTTGACAGGAGGACATTTCTAGGACAGCTTTCCGCATGCGCTATGGCCATTATGAGTTTTTGGTGATGTCGTTCGGACTCACCAACGCGCCAGCAGCATTTATGGACTTGATGAACCGTATTTTCCGGCCGTATCTTGATCTGTTCATCATAGTGTTCATTGATGATATCTTGGTGTATTCTCGGAGTAGAGAGGAGCACGAGCAGCACCTGCGGATTACACTGCAGACCTTAAGGGAGCATCAGCTTTTCGCTAAATTTTCAAAGTGTGCTTTCTGGCTAGACATCGTGGACTTCTTGGGGCATGTGATTACACGAGATGGTATATGTGTAGACCCGAGGAAGATCGAGGCAGTTCGGAGTTGGCCTAGACCCACGTCAGTGACGGAGGTTCGTAGCTTCCTAGGGCTGGCAGGTTATTACAGGCGATTCGTGCAGGACTTCTCTCGCATTGCTACACCTTTGACCGGGTTGACCCGGAAGCGAGTTCGCTTCGATTGGACGGAGGAGTGTGAGCACAGTTTCCAGCAGCTACGGGCTCTACTGACTACGACACCAGTGCTATCATTGCCTTCAGGATCAGGCGGATTTGTGGTCTACTGTGATGCTTCACGAGTGGGGCTAGGGTGCGTTTTGATGCAGCATGACAGGGTGATCGCGTATGCTTCGCGGCAATTAAAGAAACATGCAAAGAATTACCCCACTCATGATCTGGAGATGGCTGCAGTGGTCTTTGCACTTAAGATCTGGCGACATTATTTGTATAGAGAGTCGTGCCAGATATTCACTGACCACAAGAGCTTAAAGTATATATTTCAGCAGCGAGACCTGAACCTTAGACAGCGCCGATGGATGGAGTTGGTGAAGGAATACGATTGTGAGATCTTGTATCATCCGGGCAGGGCGAATGTAGTGGCGGATGCTTTGAACAGGAGGCCGGGGGTAGTCTATCCTGTTTGAGCGCAGTGCAGAGGCAGTCGTCGGCGGATTGGCAGATCTTATGCGACAGCCGAGTACAGTTCGAGTTTATGCCGATCGGAGGACAGATTGCGCATGTTCGTGCACGCCCACAGTTGCTTGACCGTATACAGGAGGCACAGCACAGTGATGACCGCTGTTCAGATATCAGGACACAGATGGGACAGGGCAGATTTTCCGAGTTCGTGATCGATGATCAGGGGATACTACGATTTGGAGCTAGACTGTGCGTACTAGATGCTGAGGGATTGCGGCGCGAGATTCTTGAGGAGGCACATCGATCGGTATATAGTGTTCATCCCAGTTCCACTAAGATGTACCGTGACTTGTGAGGTGTTTACGGGTGGGACGGAATGAAGAGAGACATCGCAGATTTTGTGTTGAGATGCCTGACTTGTCAGCAAGTCAAGGCTGAGCACCAGAGGCCCGCGGGAGAGCTACAGCCGTTACCTATTCCGGAGTGGAAATGGGAACAGATATCTATGGACTTCATTGTGGGTCTACCCAGGACTAGTCGAGGGTATGACACCATCTGGGTGATCGTGGATCGTTTGATGAAAGCGGCTCACTTCCTGCCGGTGAAGACGACTTTCGGGTTTGCTCAGTATGCCCAGATTTACATTGATGAGATTGTACGACTGCACGGAGTTCCGACATGTATCATGTCCGATAGAGGCACCCAGTTTACCAGCCGGTTATGGCAGAGGCTTCAGGAGGCTTTGGGCACTCGCTTGAGTTTCAGCACAGCATTTCATCCGCAGACCGACGGACAGTCAAAGCGGACTATTCAGACTCTCGAGGACATGCTCAGAGCATGCGTATTAGACTTCGGAGGTAGCTGGGATCATCATTTGCCCTTATTAGAGTTCTCCTACAACAACAGCTACCAGGAGACCATTCAGATGGCACCATTTGAGGCTCTTTATGGGAGGATATGCAGATCGCCCACCTGATGGACGGAGCTCAGTGAGACCAGTATCCTAGGGCCGCAGATTGTGGAGGAGACGACCGCGAAGATCCAGTTGATTCGCGATAGGATGAGAGCAGCCCAGAGTAGGCAGAGGTTTTATGCGGACCGTCGTCGGCGCAGACTTGAGTTTTCTGTTGGTGATCATGTTTTCTTGAGGGTCTCCCCAATGAAAGGCGTGATGAGGTTTGGAAAGAAGGGGAAGCTTAGTCCCAGATATGTGGGCCCCTTCGAGATCCTCGAACGTGTTGGTACGGTTGCGTATCGATTAGCCCTTCCGCCCAGTTTTCCAGACGTGCACCCCGTATTTCACGTTTCGATGCTCCGTAAATATCTTCATGATCCTTCGCATGCAATTCAGCACCCGACGATCCAGCTTGAGCGCGACCTTTCCTATGCAGAGCAGCCGGTGATGATCTTGGATCGACAAGTGAAGAAATTGAGGTCAAAGGAGATACCGTCCGTCAAGGTACTTTGGCATGGCCAGAGCGGCGAGGAGGTCACTTGGGAGACCGAGAGCGAGATGAGGAAGAGGTATACCCATCTTTTTGAAGGTGCGTATAGTTAGATTTTTTTTTAAATTCGGGGACCGAATTTCTTTAAGGTGGGTAGATTGTAACACTTTGAATTTCCGTTAGAATGTTTTTCGTGATAATTAGTAATTGTACGTGTTATTATATATGTGTGCATAGGATTATTAGTTATTTAGTCGTATTAGCAAATTGGAAAATTTTCCTTTGTAGTGTACACTTGCACACTTAGCTTTTTTTATGACTTAGGGTTTTGGTATCATGTTAACCATTCTTTTGTGCATGGTTCATTTTAATTCCCCACCATTTTAATGATATCATAACCCTTTTCATAATTCAAAATCCAATTAAACAATGAGGCATGGTGGTTAGGTGAAAGTTTAACTTTTGACCCCCATTTTCCTTCTCTTCTCTCTCTCTTCTCCCCACTTCAGAATTTCTGAAGCTTTCCAGCAGAAAAACCTTGCCTTTCTTCATCTTTTCTTCTCTTTTTCATTTCCCTTTGATCCCTAAACAAAACCCTACACAAATCAACACATTTATCATCACAAAACCATGGAAAAAGGGGATTTTTGGGGTGTTTGAAGGCTAATCTGCACACCTGAGAGAGGAGCTGGACTTTTAGTGTTTTATAAGGTCTTTAGAAGGTATAAACTCATATCTTAACCTCTTTTTCCATAACTTGTAGTATTCTTTAGTAAAAATCTCATTTTTGTGCATTTTTAGTGATATTAAAGGATATTTGTGATTCACATGTTAAATTAGGGTTTTGTTAGTTTGGTTAGCTCTATTATGTGCTATTAGAACTATTTTAGGCCAGGTTTGTTTAAGTTTGCACAGAAATACCCTAAAGTTCCATTTTAGTGCAAAAGTGTGGATTTTAACTAGAAATAAGGCTCTGTAGGATCTGCTGCTACCCGAGATATTTCAGGGTGAAACTAGATGTTACTGTAGCTTGTATGGGGGGTATTGAGTGCACACGTAAAACCTGGGAGCCCAATTCCCTACCCAGGCCGCTGAAATAAGCATTCTGGCCGCAATTTGCGGCCAGATGGTGGTGTTTTGGGTTGGGGTTTGGGGTGTTGGGGTATGCTGCTATGTGGGTTATTTTGGTATATATATTTTTACAATATCTGTTCTGTATCAAAATCTGGAGGTGAATACCTATTTTCCCGTATTTTTTAGTCTTCGCGACACGCGTGATACGTGTGTATGGGTTTTGGGTTTCTGCGTATCGTCACGCGTCGGAGTGGCTTCAGGCGCGTAATCACACGTTTTAGCGTATCGCGCACACGCACGCTTGGTTCACGACACGAGTTACTAGTTCGGCCTTAATGTCGTGTTTGTGTGACTTCAAGCTTATGTATGATGTATTGTGTAATTCTAGGTTCGCAGGCGAGTACGGCGGACGCCGCGCAGAAGGGGAAACAAGTTGTTGGCTATACCTAGCGAGAGACTACGGTGAGTAGATTTAACATCTACGGGGATATCGCCCGCATGGCGTTCTACGTCAGGGATGATAGGACCTTATAGCTACATTTACATACATTGACTGTGCATGGCTACTATTTAATGCATACTGCATCCCCTGCTATATCGATATAAACTAGAATTGATAGAACACCGCACCATTACTAACGGTCCATGTTGCACGAGCACTACCCTGCATGTTACACACACACCGTTAGTAATTTCCATGACCCTCACACTGTAGAATTTACATCGGATCATTATATTGTAGCTCATCTATATGTGACTTGACATGATATTCATACTTGATGCATATATCACATCGGATCATTTTGTTGTAGCTCATCTTTATGTGACTTGACATGATATTCATACTTGATGCATATATCACATCGGATCATTTTGTTGTAGCTCATCTTTATGTGACTTGACAAGATATCCATACTTGATGCACATATCATATCGGATCATTGATTTGCATATTGGTTTGGATTACATGCGATTTCTGGATTTGGGAACCGTGGCTATTTCAAATATGTAATCATTTAAAAACCCAATTCCCTTGATATGATATTTCGGTGCGTCCACCATGTGTTTCCTCGGTGCTAGAGTGATATATGTGAACCCGAATCGAGGAGCTGGTTGAGGCCGATTACGGGTACATGGTGGACCCGGTATGGTACTCCGGGGCGAGAACGGTTTCGCTGTGTAGTAGACGGTGAGCCTGGCAGAGGGACTACTAACTACCGGTGATTGGTTGGACCTGACAGTTATCCGGAGGATATTGATCAGAGTCGATAGATGTATGCGGGGTGATCCGTACTGCCGGGGCTGAGGGCCGATACCGCAGACGGAGCCAGTGGGCTGACCCAGACTGACGGGGCCCGATGGATGAGGATTTGCGTGTCGATGCTGGACACGAGTATTTATGATATTTGGGTGCCGATGTTGGGCACTCGGGATTCTCAGAGATTTACAGGATTTGAGGGCCGATGAGGGTGCCGGCGCCTGAGCTATTTGGGGGATCTAGGTGCATTGATGGACACCGATTATTGTATTCCACGTTGACATTCCGTGTAGATGTTATATTGCCCATGCTCAGCATTTATTATTGTACCTCATCCTGTAGTTATATTACCTGATAGAGCACTTGCATGATTATTGCACATACTGCTTATCACACGTTGATATCATCTGTTGGCATATGATAGAGTAGCGCAGTACGTGCATGCTCGCGATTACCTTTATATGTTATCTCTATTCACGAGTTGGCAACTCATCCCCGTTGTGCCACAGTGTTTGCAGGTTGCCCTTCGTAGTAGTCGCGGCAGGCTGCGTTTTGCATCTTTTGACATAGATACCCCCATAGTTGGTGTACTAGCTCTTTTGCTGATAGGTGGGTTTTGTGCGGTATCTGTTTATCTTTCAGTTATGTACATTGTTGTATCTAGTATTCTCCATCTACCATGTATGTATTTGACTTAGAGACAGTGTGAGGACGATGATGTATATTATTTGTATTCTGGTGTCGAGCTCGTTGCGAGCCGACTGTACTTGCAGTTTATTCTATCTGTGATATTTCCACTTATGGATCTTGATCTTCGCTACGGCGTCGTTTATTGTTATCTTGGTGATTGTTTACTTAGATTTCTTAACATTTTAGTAAGTGCTTTCATTTTAAACTTATAACACTCTATACTTTTACTGGTTTGATTTCTGGGTTTTCGGTTCACTTAGTAGCGTTATGCCTGTAGACGTTACGTGGTTAAGTGCCGGTCACGGGCCAAACTTTGGGTCATGACACTTGCACTCAAGGCTAATTATTGCGATGTCGCATACTCACAGCCCGTGTGATACCGAACACCTAACTCCTCTACTAGTCAGTCTCACAAAGCTCGTTTGCGAAACTATTGCGTTCGAGGAATAGCCTCAGTGAGTGGATCCGCTTTGATGTTTCTTTCTATGTCTCTCTATATCTTAAGTTCGCGGAGAAAGCCATCTCCCGAAATGAGCAATACCTGTCTTAGAATGTCTGGATGTCTGATGGGACCTAGTTCATAAATGAACTATAAATCCAAACTTCTTAGACTGTATCGTCAACTAAACTTAATCAGTATCCTGCGCCATGCCTCCCTCAGTATCCGCCTGTCCAAAATACTGCCGCTCGTCAGAGGGAAAACTAAAACTCTGACGGCCACTCTGCCGTCCAGGTCACCTTGGAAGCCTGGAATGATAACCGTCTCCTAAAGGAGGCTGTCGTTATCATATCCCTAGAACATCCACTTATGTTCTAAAACTGCTTCCGACTGTTTCTCCAGAATTGGATCAATATCAAATT
This sequence comes from Agapanthus africanus, assembly GCA_030015575.1. Taxonomy (NCBI): domain Eukaryota; kingdom Viridiplantae; phylum Streptophyta; class Magnoliopsida; order Asparagales; family Amaryllidaceae; genus Agapanthus; species Agapanthus africanus. Next base: position 111,692,494 of record JASDDO010000018.1, read on the forward strand.
ATTGCATCTACTGCAAAAACAACATCTGGTGTGGTACTTGACATCTCATGATTGACTCAATTGCCGAAGCAAGTGATCTGCCAATCATGCACATCCCTCTCCTCTTTAGTCTATAAGACACCTTTAAAGAGGGTGACTCCATCACCTGCAGGTATACTACCATGCCAGAAGTCGTCCATTCTAAATACTCATAGAATGCTGTCTAAGTACCCAGATTGGGAACCACCCAAATCTAGATCTAAAACCATAGATCTAGTAACCAGATTGTCTTGACATTATATCCAAGTCCCATGTGGAGAAACCACTGTGTGACAACCAAAGTATAACCGACCGTAGTATAGGAATATTACTTCCTACTCTGTGTATGTCATCCAAATACCAGGACATTATACCCTACTACCTTCTTAACAGATCCATCCCCTATTCTGATGAAGTCAAACCTATGACTTCACATTAGAAATAGATGATCTATCTCCGCTATATCTGCTTTAGTCTATAAATAGACATAAGCTACCCGTCCACCAATGCTTCCGCTGCTCCCACCGACCATGACAACCCTCTGGCAGAGTCATATACACGTACACTTCTAAAGCTAGTTTAGAACGATGCTATACTCATCCTCCTGTCGGGTCTCACAGTCTGGAACAACAGCAATAGCAAGTCTGGGTAAACAAGAACCTCCCTGCCACCGTCCCTGAGCATACCGAAGTACCTCTCGGGTGCCTGAGGTTACCCACCATATCTGCGGAGTGCCCAATGGAATGTCAAACCAGATTGAATCTTTAGGTTCTTATCAAATCTTCAGTAATCGTTTGCGGTTCTGGAATCACTTCCAGTTCTACCATACTCCCACTACTGCTTTCTGAAAAAATCTATTTTTGTTAAAACTGTGGCGAGTCATGAACAATATCACTATTGATCTTCCAGATAGTAGAAAATCAACCCTCGTCATAGCCCGGGTCAACCCACAAACAACCATTACAGAAACGTTCCTTGAGTTATCCGGAGTCTGGTTTTAAGCATAAGCCGGACAACTCCCCGTATCTTAACAATGTCAAGATATGAACTGTTCTATATCCAACAGAGGTACTGATTAAATTGAACCAGATTCAAATCATGTAGCTGTCACCAGTGCATGTCAACTAAATGGAAGAAGGCCGATCAGCGTTACTCAACTTAGGAATGCTTCCAATTATGAGTAACCTGAAAGAGAAGCAAGTTCTCATTACTATCAACTGAATACCATACACAAGTATCTACATCTTCGATCACCTTGAAGAATCCCGATACTTGCAATACCTGGTTCTCTACTCTATTCTTATACCAATAACTCCTCAAAACTCAGACCCTGTGTTTCTATGAAACACATGTCTAAGAACTAGAGAAGTTAAAAGTAAAGAGAATATAGTACGAGGACCAACCCCTCTGTCCTAATGGACACTGGACAATATACAATACTCTGTATAAGTCTCTGAGTCTAACAACTCATTCACTGTGTGTCGTAGGTTGAAAACTGTACTATGGTTATGAAGAATTACACCGCTGTTCAATGCTCCTTACCTAACCATCCACTGATATAGGTAAATGTCATAGACATAATTTCAAAAAGGTATATCTCACTCTATAAAAATAGACGTACAGATATATCAATTTGAAATTGGTGCACAACAACGGATATTCAAAACCAAATATTTGCCGTCCGGCAAACAACCCAGGCGACTTCCTCAAATATCGCCAATTACAACGAATTCCGATATAATGAGGACAATCACCTAATTCCCAATAACATACTCCCACTCATCATCTGCAAAACCATACAGATGTGAGAATCTTACCTGGTAAATACATACCCTGGAGCAAGTGTCTAATTGGGAAATCAGTTTTCTTTTAACAGTACACAGTGAAACTGAAACATTGAAATGTTTCGATGGGGTATCCCGGTATTCTTAGTAAGGCCTCTTCCATTATCCTGATTCACAACTGTAACCGTATATTTCTTTTCCATCTCTCCAAATCCCTTTATATGTCTTTAGTCATTACCTTCTGTACATCCCTTTAGGCCAAATGGTTTTCTTCCTTCCCTACCGTTCGGCACCAGCCTATGGTTTGGAAGAAGACTATCCAATAAGCATAATGGGTGTACTGTTCTAATCCTAGGAGCAATCGCAATGCGAGAGAAGGTGAAGATAAAAGACAACCGAATAAACCTTATTCCTATTTCTCCTGAACCAGGATCCATCCCCGAACTGGAACAAGATCCTTTCGAGTTCATATATAACCATACGATGGAGTATCCAATAAACTTGGGATCTTCGTAGTGATACAGAGTGTCCTGGAGAAATACAAAGGTGAAGTGGGAGTGGTAACGAAATACTTGGTTTGGTCATGAATATCAGTCGCAATTTACTTTGCACTCCTTCTAATCCCTTTCTTTGTCTTAACTTAATACCTTCTGTACACCGTTTAGGCTAATTGGTTTTCTTCATTCCCTACCGGTCGGCACCTGCCTATGGTTTGGAAGAAGACTATCCAATTTGCGTAATAGGTGTACTAACTCCTAAACCAAGGAGTACTCGCAACCTGAGAGAAGGTAAAAAGGAAAAGAGAACTGAATAGTCCTATTCGTTTTCTCCAGAACCTGAAACCATCTTCGAATAAATTCCTTCGAGTTCGTATATAACCATACGATGGTTTTGTCCAACGGAAGTGGACGTTCGTAGTAATACGGGGTGTCCTGTAGAAAAGGGTAAAAGTAGGAGTGGCAATGTGGTTTGCAACTCTGACAATCCAAAAGTCAGTGTTTAAGAAGGTTCGGTTAATTTTGGTTACTGAGTCATAGTCTAGGGTCGGGTCAATGGTCGCTGCCAAAGAGAGAGAGAAATGAAACACTCAGCGTGCACTCTAACCTAGATCAGAATGGTTATCAATTTATCTAATCTGGAAACCTCCCACTGTAACGTCAAATTCTTCTCCAAACCTGAAAGAAGAATTAGCCAGGATCACCCGAGGAGTAAACCAACTCATCAGTGGGAATCGGGATCCAACTATCATCGCATGATAACGTGACGGAATCCACTCACGTTATCACACTCCAGAAGGTATGCGCATGCGTGGCAAGTTTCAGTTTCTTTAGAAACTCCCGATGTATGTTTTTACCCCTAGGACCCAAGTGACCTTGACTGAGCCAACATATCAAAGTATCCTAGTCAAGTTCAACCCGTCATTATCTTGATTGCATTAGACCCACCCGCACTAGTCCTTGACTGAGCCAAAATGACCGTACGACTGTCCTAACCAATCACATATCCATAAGACAGAAAAGCATTACAGAGCTACCGCACACTACGCCTCGGCTGAGCACGACATACGTAGCACGAACATTAAGCAATACCAATCTGAAATGACGGAGTGCTACGGCTGGTTTTTGGCGAAAAACCTTTAACGTAATGAACTTGATATCGCTGAAGGAACCGGATAACTTTTAATAAAAATATAGTGACGAAAAGCTTTGCTAAAGAGGTCACTCCCGGTGAAGGGATCTCGGCTCTTTCCCCGTATAATGAGGTGCAGGATATTCCAACTGAATACCACGATGCAAAGCAAAAGTAATCGGATATAGTGAAGTTATTGCCCTGACGCAAACTTCTGTCCAAGGGGTCACTCCCGGTGAAGGGATCTCGGCCCTTGCCTCGTCAACTGAGGAGCAGGATATTCCAACTAAATACCACTGTGCACAACAAAAGAGAACGCCCTTGCAATAACAGCATTTTGTAAAGTGTTCCAACAACATCAGAATATGTTTGTTTAGCTTGCATTGATCCGAATCAATGCAGTCCTATCAATTGATCACACCACAAAAAGAACGAAAATAATGACGTACGTATATGCCATCCGCATTCGCCACTGGGTCCCGTCATCACCCGTTAAGTTAGCTAACTAACGACAGAGCGGGGACTGGACTAGCGCGGATGCAAAACATATACAACATCTAATAGTATATATATAATATATAATATTCGCTCAAGGCGTGATAAAATGCAACAACACAGAAATGTAATCAGCATCACAGAACAATACAGATATCTGGGATCCCCGGGTTTCACAGAGCCGCTACTGAAACCCGACGTTCCCTTGGTCATGTGGATAGCCTGTGCAATAAAATCCTAGACCCCTACGGGCGCGGCAAGTTACCCGCCAAAACCTGAATTGTGGCAGCCCCCTTCATCAACGTGAATGGACCACCCAGCACTTCACGGAATCCGGTAATTTCGGCACCCCTCCTGGGTCAACCTGTACCCCTTATGAATGCGGCGAATAGCCCGCCAATTCTAGAGTGAAGCCCCCTCCGTCTCAATGCTATGAGATGCGGGCCCGTTGCCCTCTAGAACCCAGCTATCCATGCACCCCTCCGCGGGGTAATCCTAGTACAGAAAGTAAAAATATACATACAACGGGTACATCGACCTCGACCCGGTCGTGCCCCAAAAGAATAATACAAACAGGCAGTGACGGCAGTCCACATGTCGGACGCTCGCCCCGCAATATCAAATGTACATATAAAACAAAACTGTACTACCATTGCATCCAGGCTATCCCCCACGACCAATCCGCAACATCACAGCACAACACAGAACATCAACGTGAATGTCACGTTCGCAAATCCGTCTAACCGGGCTATAGCAGTTAGACAGGATTTACCGATCAAGTGACATTCACGGTCGCTGATATAATGTAAATACTGTGAACTAACATGTTTAAAATTTTTCGATCGATCAAATTTACCCAATTGGGCCCCAAGCATTACTGTAGCACTTAAAGAAAATCTGGGCCCAAAAAGAATATTCCAAAAACCCCATTTTCAACCAAGAAGCTAACTGAAAAAATTTGGTCCAATGAATAGTTAAAATGGCCACGGAACCGCGGCAAATACGTGGGTTTGGCCGCGGTTCCGCGGTGGAAAAGTGACATCATGCGACCAAATTTTCACAGAATGCTTAGAATTCCCTGCACATGTCTCTGCAATGTACTGAAAAATTTTTGGAGCCAAAAATAAATCGACAGAAACCTAATGAACATGAAATCGGGTTTTCGGAAAATTTGTTCGATCGAGTTCTAAACATACTAGAGCAAGCTAGACTAGGTTAATGGCGTGGCTCTGATACCATGTTGCGCCACGGTAGCGCCCCGACCGTCTATCCGAGGCCAAAATGCGGAACCAAAATTTTTTCTTAACTTTAAACCGGCGCTACCGCGGACAATAAACCCGGATCGTAACCATTAGCCCAATGCTTGCTAACAAGAGATGGCGTGAGAGATATACCAAGCGATCCGTGTCCTTCGGTCTTCGTCTCCACTTTGATCTCCCGCGGAATCTCCGTCCGTCACCTTCTCGTCGGAAAGGGCACCACGTAGCCAAATACTTTTACGGGCTCCCACCTCTGGACCGAGGCAACTCGGGCGCGAAGTTGGCTAACCGACACGTCCAAGATTTGCAGTAGATGTAGTGTAGTAACTTGTCTCTTTAGGGTTTATGAAGTTGCCATTGAAGGATGGGGGGGGGAAGAAAAGAGATGAGCTATGAAATGGAACTCTCATTTTTGGATGAATGGAAAAATGAGATGAAGATTTTTGCCACCACCAAAAAATGATCCCTCTCACTCACTTTCCATGATGTGGCCGGCCATTCCTTGGAATGGTGGAGGAGAAAAGAACCATGGAATAATACAAGAGAAGAAGTAAAAGATAATGAGAAAAATGGTCAATACAAAATCAACTCAATATCCAACTCAATCCAATCTCAATACATCATAATAAATGCAAGTGATGAGATTAAAATGGAATCTCATGATTATGAAGGCACAAATGCAAGAAACCCCTCCATAAATAAGTTATTTGCAAACTGCAAATAACCCCCTCCAACGATAAAGTCCGGCCGTGAAGGAACAAAGGAAAACCGGCCGGAACGGAATACAAACTGGCAACTTCAGAAAACTGATCCCGTAATAAATTACAGGAAAACGCCGCTACAGCAAATACATGCCCGCATTTGTATTCCCACTGAACACAAATGCAAAGAAACAAAACTACACTATCTAATATTAGGATTCGGCTTAAGCCAAAGTCGGCTAGTAAAATCCGTCCGATCACGATCCGTGCAATACCGCACGTATCTGATCGAACCCTGCCATATCTCCATACGGCCTCTACAGTGTTTCGCCCGAAACTTGAGTAACTGTGTGTGGTGGACTCTAAAGACTCGTCAATACTATGACTGTGGATTTAACCACTAGCACGTCAGAGGTATTAGACATACGTGACGGGCTACCAGCTATTGACCAAAAGAGACGACGATGAGCGAACTCATCCTAACACTCTACTGAGCCTGTCAGTGACAATATCCGTACTGTCCGGTCCGTTCGTCTATGAGTATCGCATGGCGGGCCTAGGGGGTTGGTAAAAGTCAGACCCCGAAAAGTGGTACAAGTCGTGTCGGAGTGTAGCCCAGAACAACCTGAGATACTACTGGAATACCTACCAGTAAATCTCCTGCCTCGGCTGAGGGCTTTGTGTAATGGCTCTCCTAGACACAGCGCGACCTCACCCCCAATACCGGGAGAGACGAACCCCTGCAGATTTGCTCACTGCCTCCATGTGGCTCGGGACTGTACCCAACTAAAACCTGTTTGCACGACTCCTTTGAGCCGTAGTAGGGTAGTAATCAAAGCACAGTGGGAACTCACACGAGACAAAAGACGATCTTAGGTCGATGAACTAACCAGTACACATGTCACCAGGGAACTGCTATCTGACGTCTGGTATAATCCCAACTAGCAGGTTCCCGGCGAGTCCTGTCCGGTGTACTCATAACGCAATGACCACCTGTATACATCTTAGGTGAACCAACTGACACCAGTGGCTTGTGAGACCGGCTACCGCCCCTCGTCGGGGTCTCGACTGTATACACTAGTCTACTCTGGAGAATCGATGCCCTGTCTCGAAACTCCCACGACTAGGGACCTTTTAAGGATGTGCTTATAGACTCCAGCTCTCACATATATGATTGCCCTCATACTGCTGGTAGTCATGAAAGAATCCTTGGGGCTCTATCAACATGTAATAGCGACTCGTAAGGTCACCTAAAGCAGTACATGATGATAAAGATAAACAAGATAGCATACTATCATCTCGAGTAAGACTGTCCTACCGGTATTGGTCCTTCCTCAATCATTGCAATCACGTGCCTGTGATCCAATAATTAACTCTGAGGGCACTATATCCAACAATACCGAGCGATCCGTGTCCTTCGGTCTTCTCGTCGTCGTCCCGATCTCCCCGTGGAATCTACGGTCTTCATCACCTCGTCGGAAGGGCACCACATCGCCGGGTTCTTTTACGGGCTCGCACCTCTGGACCGAGGCAACTCAGGCTCAAAGTTGGCGAGTCGACGTGTCCAAGAATGTTGTAGGTTATACGTAGATCACCATGTCTCTAGGGGTTGTTTAAGTTGCCATTTTTGGTGGAGGAATGAGGTGAACTTTTGGAGATGGAGCTATGGGATTTTTGCAAAGCCAAAAAGATCAAAAATCCCACACCACAATTTTTGGACAGCCCCTTACATCAAGTGGCCGGCCATCACTTGAGGAAAATGAGAGGATGGAGAGAATGAGAATGAAAAATGAGTGAGCCCAAACATAATACAAGAGAGAGAAAAGGTTATCATGATGAATAATGATCACTACCAAATCCAAATCAACTCCCATCATCAGCAACCATGATGAACAAAAATGTAATCATGAGAGGCAAGAACCATGATGAACCAAAAGTCAAATGATGGTTAAACCATCATGAAGCTATCACAAAAAGTCTTCTCCATAATGAAAAGCACAAATGCAAATAACCCCTTCCACCAAAATTCATCCAAAGAAAGAATCAAAGGAAAATGGCCGAAACCGAAAAGCAAACTAGCAACTTCAAAAAACTGTTCCCGTAATAAATTACAGGAAAACCCTGCGACTCTATATACATACTTGCATTTGTATTGCGGCCGAATACAAATGCAATGAGACAAAATCTACACTGTACAATACTAGGATCCGGCTTAAACCAAAGCCCGCTAGTATTATCCGTTCGATCATGATCCGTGCAATACCACACGTATAAGATCGAACCCTGCCATATCTCCATACGGCCTCTACAGCGTTTCGCCCGAAACTTTGAGAAACGGTCTGTGGGGGACTGTAAAGACTCGTCAATACTTTAGTTGTGGATTTAACCACTAGCACGTCAGAGGTATTAGCCATACGTAACGGGCTACCAGGTATTGACCAAAAGGGACGTCGTTGAGCGAACTCATCCAGACAACCTACTGAGCCTGTCAGAGACAATATCCGTACAGCCCGGTCAGTTTGTCTATAAACATCGCATGGCGGGCCTAGGGGGTTGGTAAAAGTCAGACCCCCAAAAGCGGTACAAGTCGTGTTGGAGTGTAGCCCAGAATACCCTGAGATATTACTGGAATACCTACCAGTAAATCTCCTGCCATGGCCAAGGACTTCGTGTAATGGCTCTCCTAGACACAGCGCGACCTTACCCCAAATACCGGGAGAGACGAACCCCTGAAGATCCGCACACAGCCTCCATATGGATCGGGACTGTACCCAACTAAAACCTGTTTGCACGATTCCTTTGAGCCGTGGTAGGGTAGTAATCAAAGTACAGTGGGAACTCACACGAGACAAATGATGATCTCAGTTCGATGAACTAACCTGTACACATATCACCAGGGAACTGCTATCTGACGTCAGGTATAAGACCAACTAGCATGTTCCCGGCGAGTCCTGTCCGGTGTACTCATAACCCAATGAGCACCTATATACATCTTAGGTGAACCAACTGACACCAGTGGCTTGTGAGACTGGCTACCGCCCCTCGTCGGGGTCTCGACTGTATACACTAGTCTACTCTGGAGTATCGATGCCCTGTCTCGAAAACTCCCACGACGAGGGACCTTTTAAGGATATGCTTATAGACCCCAGCTCTAACGTATATGATCGCTATCATACTGCTGGTCGTCAACCAAGAATCCTAAGGGCTCTATCAACATGCAATAGTGACCTATAAGGTCACCTAAAGCAGTACACGATGATAAAGGTAAACCAGATAGTATACTATCATCTAAAGTAAGACTAACCTACCGGCATAGGTCCTCCCTCAATCATTGCAATCACGTGCCTATGATCTAATAATTGACTCTGAGGGCACTATCTCCAACACTTGTTGCAAAGGGTTTTTGTCAAAGACCTGGTTTGGACTATGACGAAACCTTTTCTCCAGTGGCTATGCTCAAATCCATTCGGATCCTTCTTGCCATTGCTGCCTTCTACGATTATGAGATTTGGTAGATGGACGTAAAGACCGCTTTTCTAAATGGAAATTTAGAGTAGTGTGTCTATATGGACCAGCCAGAGGGTTTCATACAGAGTGAGAGCAGCGGGATGGTGTGCAAGTTGCTTAAGTCCATTTATGGACTGAAGCAGGCATCGCGGAGTTGGAACATCTGTTTTGATGAGACGGTCAAAGAATTTGGCTTTATCAAAAATACAGATGAACCATGTATTTATAGTAAAATTGTAGCACGAACTGTCATATTCTTCTTTTTATACGTGGACGACATTCTCTTGATAGGAAATGACATTCCTATACTACAATCTGTCAAAGGGTTCTTGTCACACAGGTTCTCCATGAAAGACCTGGGTGATGCCTCATACATTCTGGGGATCCGGATCCATCGTGATAGGTCCAAGAGGATATTAGGACTTTCACAGTCTAGGTACATCGACACCATACTGAAAAGATTTAGTATGGAAGATTCCAAGCGCGGTAATTTACTGGCTTGTCATGGGATCACCCTCTCCAAAGAGATGTCTCCCAAGACTGATTTGGAAAGGGATCGCATGTCTATTATACCCTACGCCTCTGCGGTAGGCTCTATAATGTATGTGATATTGTGTACCAAACCAGATGTAGCTTATGCACTGAGTGTGGTAAGCCGGTATCAGTCAAACCCTGGGGAGAAGCACTGGATAGCGGTAAAGAACATTCTGAAGTACCTGAGAAGGACTAAGGACACGTTTTTGGTTTACGGCGGAAAAGAACTCCAGATGGAGGCCTTTGCTGACTCCAGTTTCCATAGTGACAAGGATGACTCCAAATCCACGTCACGTTATGTCTTTACCCTCAATGGAGGGGCGGTGTGTTGGAAGAGTTCCAAACAGGAAACCGCTGCTGACTCGACGATGGAAGCGGAATATATCGCTGCATCTGATGCTGCAAAAGAAGCCGTATGGATAAGGAAGTTCTTGACAGAACTTCAGGTGGTTCCGTCCATTGTTGATCCAATACCTCTGTATTGTGACAACAACGGGGCTATAAGTTTAGCGAAGGAACCCAGGTGCCATCAGAAGTCCAGACACATCTTGAGGCGGTATTACCTGTTCAGGGAGATCGTGGATCGCCGGGAGATCGAGGTTCGGAGGGTTGCTACAGAAGATAACACTATAGATCCATTCACGAAGGCCATACCCCAGACTCAATTAGAGCGACTGATCGAGATGATAGGTCTTCGATACGCCAGTACATGGCCTTAGTGCAAGTGGGAGATTGTCAGTGTATATGCCCTAGAGGCCATTACTGTATCATACTAGTTTGTATATTACTTAATGGAAGCTTGGGATATTCACAGTTGTATAGACAATCTTGCTCAAAATGGTAGTATGCTACTTGGTTTGTTTCTACTTTAATGTGTGCATGTGTTTCTTTTAGCATATCGCCTATACACATTAGTGGAGCCCTTAGGATCATTGCTTGATTACCAGCGTTGTGATGGCAGTCACACTAGTGGGGGCTGGGTAATCTACAAGCACATCCTTATACAGGTCCCTAGTCGTAGGATTATCGAGACGGGGCATTGATACTCCGGAGTAGACTAGCGTATGCGCTTCTCATCCCAGCAGGGGAGATGGTCTGTCCCACAGCCATTAGTACGTCATGCTTGAAATAGTATGCGGGTGCTCGTTAGGTTACGACTACACTGGACAGGACTCGCTGGGAATTGTTGGTTGGTACTATGCCTATCGTCAGTTATTAGTTCCAAGGTGACATGAGCACAGCTTAGTTCGCTGACTTGACACTGTCAATTCGCCTCGAGGGTGTTTCCCACTGTTCTTAGATTGCTACCCTACCACGGCTCAAATGAGTCGTGCAAACAGGTAGCAGTTGGATGCAGTCCCGAAGTACTTAGAGGCAGTGACGGTTAGACAGGATTCGTCTCTCCCGGTATTTGTTAGGTTTGCCTAGCACCCTGTGTAGAGTTTGGAAGCATCACATGTCACAAAGTTATAATTTTTATGGTGCTAAGCAAGCATACAAAGGAATCGATCCTAGAAAATTAGGGTTTCAAAAGATAAAGGCAATAAAGACTAGGGTTTCGAGACTACAACCTTTGTAGCTCCCTTTGCTAGACTCTTTGGCCTCTTGGGTGCTGGAAGAAGGTCCTCTTGAAGTCTTCTCGCGTCCACGACGATCCACCCGAAGTTCCTCGTCCATGCTCGCAACTTCACTTTTCAAGATGAGAAATGAAGAGAACACTCTAAACAAGTTGGCTAAACTTGTGTAGAATGATGTTGTGGTTATGATTCTCACTTCAAAAACCTTTCTTTATGTGTGTTTTACTCACTATAAGAAACTAGAGAGCAAAAGGTGAAGGAGGAAGAAGATGGTGGCTTTCTTTTAACAAGAGTAAAAATGATAACCCTTGTAAAGGAAAAAGAAAATATATGAATATATATTTTCTAATCCTCATCCCAAACCATGGTTAGATGATGGAGACATTATTTAACTTGAGTTTAAAACACAAAGAGAAGGATAACTCATGGTTAAAAGTAGGTGAGCATGGTTAGGTTTAAAGAAGAGTGTAGAAGCTAAGCAAGAATTATCCTTTTCTTTACCATTTTGTTTTAAACAAAAGATCAAATAATAATCCATATATATATCCATGGTGTGAGTCTTATATTGCCACCATTTCCATGTGTAAACAACCATGATAGATGGTGTATGTAAGTATGTATGTATGCACATCCATATGTGCATGAAACTAGAAAGAAAGAAAGAAAAGCATACATGCATGCATACATCCATCATACACTAGAAAAGGTTTTAAGTGAGAAAACTAATGGTTAAACGATAAATCAACACTTGATTTATCAATCCGGCCATATCACATATGACCCTACCAAAAACAAGCCGCCCGATCAATATACGGTATCATATACGCGCATTTTAATCGGGTCCATGCGCATATCGCATACGCGCACCACAACGTTTCGCCTGGACTAGGTAACTCCTTTGTGGGACTCTAAGACTCATCAATACGCCAGCAGTGGGTGATGATCATATCAAGCACCCCCAAGCCGCAAGCGGTCAGCTAAACGTAACGGCCACCCGGGTATTGAGCGATCAGAAGAAAACAAGCGAACCTGCTACAACTCCCGTCGAGCCAACCGGCAACACTACCGTACAGTCCGGTCTCATCGTCAGATATGCTGCATATCGAGCCTAGGGATGGTCATGTCGACCCCAATAACTCAATAAGTCATGCCGGTGAATGGTCTATAACAGATCGAGAAACTACTGATAACATTTATCAGAAAATCTCAGCAGCCCTGGCCAGGGACTTACTGATATAACCAGTCGGGCACAACACAGCATCAACTCCCAATATTGGGAGAGACGAAACCCCTCCTATCGCTCATTGCCTTCGTGTGTCTCGGGACTGTACCCAATAGCCACCTGTTTGCAGCTGTGGTAGGATGGCAATCAAAGTACAGTAGGAGAACACACAAGACTCTATGACGATCTCGGGTCTACAGACTAACCTGTACCAGTGTCACCTGAGAACTGCTATCCGACGATAGATATAATTCCATATAGGAGTTCTCGGTGAGTCCGTCCAGTATACCCAGTCACCACTGAGCACCCGTATATGATCTTGATGTCAAACATCGATGCATGTGGGAACATCCATCGCCCATCATATGGGTCTAGTATCATGTACGCTAGTCTACTCTGGTATATCAATTCCCCGTCTCGATATACCTACGACTAGGGACTTTCCAGGATATGCTTATAGACTACAGATGTCCCACTAGTATGATCTCCATCATAATCAGAGTAGCCAAGCCGATATCCTCAGGGCTTTATCAGCATGTATGAATGAATAAAAGCATGATCAAATCAACATGTCAGATAAAGAAGAACCAGATAGCATACTATCATGTCGAGCAAGAATGCATACTGAATATATATACATGTATAGATACATCCACTATCATATAATGGCCTCTAGGGCATACATATATCCAACAATCTCCCACTTGCACTAAGGCCAGTTATTGGCGTATCTCATACCCAACATCTCAAAAAGTCGCTCATGCCGCGGCTGAGGGAGGGCCTTGGTGAATGGATCCGCGGCGTTATTCTTTGTGTCTACTCTCCTAATCTCGATCTCGCGGCGATCTACAATCTTCCGGATCAAATGAAAACGCCTCAGGATGTGTCTGGACCGCTGATGGGATCTGGGCTCCTTTGCTAATGCCATAGCCCCATTATTATCACAATACAAAGGTATTGGATCAATAATGGTTGGAACTACTCCTAGCTCCGAGGCGAACTTCTTCATCCAGACGGCTTCCTTGGCAGCATCATTTGCAGCAATGTACTCAGCTTCTATCGAAGAGTCTGCAACGGTATCTTGTTTGGAACTCTTCCAACTCACCGCCCCTCCATTGAGGGTAAATACAAACCCAGAGATAGATTTGCTGTCGTCCTTATCGCTCTGGAAGCTCGAATCGGTAAAGGCCTCCATTTGGAGATATCCATTACCATACACCTAGAACAATTCTTTAGTCCTTCGCAAGTACTTAAGAATGTTCTTCACAGCTGTCCAGTGATTCTCCCCTGGGTTAGATTGATACCTTCTTACAACACTAAGTGCGTAAGCTACATCTGGACGTGTACATAACATCGCATACATTATAGATCCTACAGCCGAAGCATAGGGTATAACACTCATGCGAGCTCTCTCTTCATCGGTCTTTGGACAATAGTCCTTGGAGAGAGTGACCCCATAGCAAGCGGGTAAGGCACCCCGCTTGGAGTCTTCCATACTAAACCTTTTTAGGATGGTGTCAATGTACCTGGTTTGGGACAATCCCAATAACCTTTTGGATCTATCCCTATAGATCCTTATGCCCAGAATGTATGTGGCATCACCCAGGTCGTTCATGGAGAACCTTAGTGATAAGAAAGATTTGACCGACTGTAGCATAGGAATATCATTTCCTATCAGAAGAATGTCGTCCACGTACAATACGAGGAATGTGACAGCTCTCCCTACAGCCTTCTTATAAACACAAGGTTCATCTGGATTTTTGATGAAATCAAACTCTTTGATGACATCATCGAAACAGATGTTCCAACTCCGTGATTCCTGCTTTAACCCATATATGGATTTAAACAATTTACATGCTTTCCCGCTGCTCCCACTGTCAATGAAGCCCTCCGGCTGATCCATATAAACGCATTCTTCTAAATTTCCATTTAGAAATGCAGTTTTAACGTCCATCTGCCAGATTTCATAGTCGTAGTGAGCAGCAATAGCAAGTAGGATCCGAATGGATTTAAGCATGGCTACGGGAGAAAAAGTCTCGTCATAGTCCAAACCTGGTCTTTGACGAAAACCCTTCGCCACAAGTCTTGCCTTATAGGTCTCCACCTGCCCATCTGTACCAATCTTTCTTTTAAAGATCCATTTGCACCCCACAGGTTTTACCCCAGGGGGTACAACGTCCAAAGTCCATACTTTGTTGGTGTACATAGACTCCATTTCGGATCTCATGGCATCCAGCCACTTCACAGAGTCTCTACTCGTGATAGCTTGCTGAAAACTGGTAGGATCATCATCATCCATGATATAATCTTCTCTGTCACCGTCAATGAGGAAACCGTAGTACCTCTCCGGTGGGCGAGAAGTCCTACCAGACCTACGGAGTGGCCGAGGTTCTTCAGTTTCTGTTGTAACAGCCGGTTCAACCAAATCGTCATTTGTAGTTTGTGTTTCTAGAACCTCTTCTAGATCCACCACCTTGCCATCATTTTTATCTGTGAAAAACTCTTTTTCTAAGAATGTGGCATACTGAGAAACAAACACTTTTTTTTCCTCTTTGTGGTAGAATAGATATCCATAAGAATTCTTTGGATATCCCACAAAGTTACACATGACTGACCGTGTCTCGAGTTTGTCCGGATTCTGCTTTTTAACATAGACCGGGCAACCCCAAATCTTAATTCTCTTAAGAGATGGTCTCTTCCCATACCATATCTCATATGGCATGGTAGACACGGTTTTGGTTGGAACCCTGTTTAGCAGAAACGCTGCAGTCTCCAATGCATGCCCCCAAAACGAGACTGGTAACTCAGCGTCACTCATCATGGACCGGACCATATCTAATAGGGTCCTATTCCGTCGTTCTGACACACCGTTGTGCTGTGGTGTGTAAGGAGGAGTGAGCTGAGAGAGAATCCCATTCTCTTTTAGGAAGTTTGCAAATTCTGTACTGAGATACTCACCACCTCGATCTGATCGAAGCATCTTGATACTCAAGCCGGTTTGTTTTTCTACTTCTTGTTTATATTCAATGAATTTCTCGAAAGCTTCGGACTTGTGCTTTAATAAAAATACATGAACGAATCTTGAGAAATCATCAGTGAATGTAATGAAGTATGAAAAACCGCCTCTAGCCTGTGTAGACATTGGCCCACATACATCACTATGTATGAGGCCTAGGAGCTCAGTAGCTCTTTCTCTGTGTCCAGTAAACGGAGTTTTGGTCATTTTACCCTTGATACAAGACTGGCAAGTCGCATAAGATTTATATTCAAAAGAGTTTAAATATCCATCTTTGTGTAACTTGTTTAGTCTTGTTTCATTAATATGACCAAGTCTACAGTGCCAAAGAAAAGCTTCATTTAATTCTGAAAGTTTTCTTTTATTAGTGTGTTGTATACTGAAAACTGTGTGTTGATTTAGGACATATATTCCGTTATTAAGCGTACCATACCCAACCAACATTTGATTCAGGTGAATGTTCATAACATTGTTCTGCAATACAAAATTATATCCTTCATTATCCAACAAAGAAACGGATATTATATTACATAGCATACTTGGTACAAAATAACATGGATTCAAAACCAAAATACATCCAGATGGCAACCCCAAGTGATACTCTCCCACTGCGACTGTATGTACATTGGAACCATTTCCAACGTGGAGAGTATGGTCACCTGTCTTCAAAACTTTGCTATTTCTCAGCCCCTGCATAGAATTGCAAATGTGAAAACCTGAACCGGTATCCAATACCCAGGAAGCAGAGTTTATTGAAAAACAGTTTTCTGTCACAAACGCACCTGAAGCAGAAGCATCCCCATGCTTCTTCTTGAGACTTAAGTACTCCGTGCAATTGCGCTTCCAATGTCCTGTCTTGTGGCAATGAAAACATTCGCCTTTTCCCGAGTCTCCAGCTTTGGACTTTTCCTTTTCCTTCACCTTTTTAACTCCACCCTTAGGATTGGTGGGCTTCTTCTTTTTCTTTCCTTTGGCCTTAGCTTTTGGGCGAGAAGAAGAAGATTGCCCAATAGTCATAACGGGAGTTTTTGCTGACTTTATAGTGCTCTCTGCACTCCTTAACATGTTAAGGAGTTCAGGGAGTTCTTTTTCCATGCCGTGTATGTTGAAGTTCACTATGAATTAAGCAAAGGTGGAGGGGAGGGACTTCAGAATAATATCTATATATTGTTCATTGTCCATCGTCCATCCAAGGTCCTCAAGCTCTTCTATAAGAGCTATCATCTTCAAAACATGGTCTCCTACTGATGTGCCAGGGGCCATTCGCATCTGAAACAATTTCTTTGATGCTTCGTATCATAATACGCGGGATTGCTCTCCATACAACTCCTTTGTATGGAGCAATATACCGTGAATGTCCATATCCTCGTGCTGCTTTTGATGTGTGTTATCCATCGATGCAAGCGCGAGGCATTTTTCTGTGGCACAGTCAGCGTCCCATGTCTTGCGGACTTCAATGTCCGCAACTGAGAATTTTGGACCTGGGACGGGCAGGGCTGAAGCCGTGAGGACATATGATACTTTATCATAAGTCAAGGCGATTTTCAGATTCCTCAGCCAGTCTTTATAGTTGGTCCCATTCAGTTTGTTTTTATCTAGTAGAAGCTTGAGTCCAGTCATGGGTATCTTCCATTAAGAGAGAGAAAAGAATACACTCAGCGAAAGCTCTTGCATAGATCAGATTGGTTATTATCTTGTCTAATCGATGTTTCCCACTGCTTTTATCGAGTTTTTCTTTCAAACCTTAAAAAGAAAAACTAGCCAGGATTAATTACAGTCTACAACTTCGCTAACCGTTCAGCCAGGCCAGTGTCGGTACTTGAGGGAGGTTCCCCGTGCTTGCGCACGGACCTAATTAGAGTAAACCTCGTTTTCCTAGAGGCGGAGCCCCGTTAACACCTTTCTAGACACCTAATGAGTTAGCTAATTGTAAACTGTAAAACTCTCCTAGGAGCAACTATTGCCCACAGTGGGATCGGGATCCAACCATCACATGGAAGGTATGCAATCTCATTGCAAATTTCAACTATTGAAATTCCCGATGTTGTTTTTACCCCTAGTACTTATGACCTTAACTAAGGTCAACAAATCATAAGTACCAGTCAAGTTCTACCCGTCATTTCTTGATTAATTAGACCCACTCATATGACCCTTAACTATGGTCAACAAAGTCATAAGAATGTCCTAATTAATCTGCCTCATATGCAATGTAGGAAGACATCACTTAGCTACCGTACACTACGCCTTAACTATAGTCAACAAACATAGCACGAATACTATGTACTCTACTTCCTAAAATGACGGAGGGTTGCGGATGATTTTTAAGAAAATCTTTAACGCTTTGAACTTGATATCGTTGTAGAATCAAATGGTTTTCAAAAGAAGTGGCTTAAGTTTCGCAGTTTTGAAATATAGCTTTTTCATAAACAGCCGAGTGGTTTTCAAATCCGATTCTACAACATCTTTTTAGGTTTATTTTCTTTACATTAATCACATTAATGTAATCCCATCATTTAAGTCCTTAAGCCAATCATAGAAAGGAAACGAAAATAACACGTACGCTTATGCCATCCGCATTCGCCGCAATGTTCCGTTATGCACCGTTAGGTTACTTAACTAACGGCATACAGGGACAGGACTAGCGCGGGTGTAAAACATAAGCAACGTCTACTATATATCATATATATAATATGTCATTCATCTCAGATATCACAGAACACAGGCAGCAGAAATATAGATATAATGTGGGATATACTAGGACGTCCGTATTTAGTATTTTAGCCAGAATAGAAAATACGGATTCCACAGTCGCGATGAATAGCCAAGCCCACACCCTGGACCCCTACGAGAGCGGCAAGCGACCCTACCAATTCTGGAGTTTAGGATACCCGGTCTCGACTCCTCGAGATGGCCTCCCACTGAACCCCAGAACCCGGTCACCTGTGCTCCCCTCCTAATGCGGAAAAGTAAATAATATACAACACTGGTGACACAACCTCAACCCGGAAGTGCCCCAAATAAAAGAATATTACATTACATTTGAATTTATATGAATGAAAATATAAAACTCTCATCTCACATAAAAAAAACCCAGCTATTCAATCGCGACAATTCTGCACATCATATCTCAGCAACACATAATATCTCATATCATCAACGTAAGTAAGTATGCATACCCCAATTGTCGTTGATGTATAGCAACGAAACTGGCGATATCGAACATACTACACTTACGGTCACAGAAAAGAAAGTGTAAAACTACAATATTTGGATCCACATTCTCTTTAGACATCATAAATGCGAAATATCACATATTTCGTATTTCATGCCTAAACTATATGAATTCCACATATTGTATCACATTCCAGATAAATAGGCAGTATTAAAGTTTTCGAACGAACGATCAAGTACCCAAGATTCACTAAAGCTCAACACTTGAGCAGGGTTCAAAAATCCGGAGTGTGACACAGTAGTAGCGGTCCAGCCGTAGAAGGGTCAAGCCAATACCTCACATGTGGCACGCCGTACTGCCCCAAACCCTAAGGTTCAAAGGGCAGTTCAAGACGGTTACATAATCGAGTTAAGGTTTGTTGTCTTCTAGAGGGTCCACCACAAAAAGACTTGCATGTATCTCCAAAGTATTTAAACCCCGTGAATAGTGAGCAAATGATAGTCGTTCAAACACTTCAATACTTTCTAATTTACCCGGAAAAGCAACGAAATGAAAATTCCGATCGAATCTACGCGTCCAAAACCATCTCCAGAAAATACAATACTATATTCAGATTAAACATACCTAAAACACTGTACAAGCAGTATTATGAATTACTGTGGAAAATGAAGAAATGAACTCTCTGTACGGCCGCGGAATCGCGGCCTAAGCAAGTAATTGCCGCGGTTCCGCGGCCATATGTACGGATCATTGGTTCATTTTTCACAGTATTTCATATAATTTCCTGCTCTATTTTTTAAGTGTTTTTAATTCTGAAAAATTTCAGATTTTAAAATTTGTCCAGAGAGGGTCTAAAAAAGTCGTATTTTTGTTCGATCGGGATTTTTACTTCGTAAAAGTGTCGCCTAATGTTCTAGGTCGGCTCTGATACCAATGTTAGGTTTGCCTAGCACCCTATGTATAGTTTGGAAGCATCACATGTCACAAAGTTTAAATTTTTATGGTGCTAAGCAAGCATACAAAGGAATCGATCATAGAAAATTAGGGTTTCAAAAGATAAAGGCAATAAAGACTAGAGTTTCGAGACTACAACCTTTGTCGCTCCCTTTGCTAGACTCTTTGGCCTCTTGGGTGTTGGAAGAAGGTCCTCTTGAAGTCTTCTCGCGTCCACGACGATCCACCAGAAGTTCCTTGTCCATTCTCGCAACTTCACTTTTCAAGATGAGAAATGAAAAGAACACTCTAAACAAGTTGGCTAAACTTGTTAGTTGTATGTATGCCCTAGAGGCCAGTATTGTACAGATGATGTATATTATATTGGATGCTTAGACATATATAGAGATGACTTTCTTGCTCGATATGATAGTATGCTATCTGGTTACTCTTTATCTTAACATGTACACTTGTCTCTTTAAACTGTCTTATGGTTACATGTTGGTAAAGCCCTTAGGATGTGTACTTGACTACCTGGACTATGATGCAGATCATACTAGTGGGGACATGGTAGTCCATAAGTACATCCTTCAAGGTCCCTAGTCGTGGGTGTATCGAGACGGGGCATCGATATACCAGAGTAGACTAGCGTATACGCTTCTCGACCCATGAGATGGGCGATGGATGATCCCATATCCATTGGTGTTTGACATCAGAGATGGTGTACGGGTGCTCAGTGTAGAATGGGTACACTGGACGGACTCGCCGAGAACTCCCATATGGTATTATACCTCACGTCAGATGGCAGTTCTCAGGTGACACTTGTGCAGGTTAGTCTGTAGACCCGAGATCGTCATAGAGTCTTATGTGATTCCCACTGTGCTTTGATCTCCACCTTACCACGTCCACGAGGGCGTGCAAAACGGTGGTCTTTGGGTACAGTCCCGAGTCACATAGAGGCAATGAGCGATAGGAGGGGTTTCGTCTCTCCCGGTATTGGGGGTTGATGTTGCGCTGTGCTCGATTGGCCGTAACAGGGAAGTCCCTGGCCAGGGATGATCAGAGATTTGCTGGTAAGTGTTACCAGTAGTTTCTCGACCCGTTATGAGCCTCATATCGGCACGACTTATCGGTTATTGGGGTCTGACGTTTACCACCCCTAGACTTGATATGCGACGTATCAGACGAACAGACCGGACTGTACGGTAAGTGTTACTGGTTGGATTCCCAGGAGTATGAGCGGGCTAGCTCGTCGATCTTCTGATCGCTCAATACCCGGATGGCCGTTACGTTTAGCAGACCACTTGCGGCTTGTGGGTGCTTGATATGATCATCATCTGCTACCGGCGTATTGACGAGTCTTTAGAGTCCTACACAGAGGTTTCCTGGCTCAAGCGAAACGAAATAGGAGAGCATATGAGATATGTGCGGGACCGAGAATAATGCGCGTATGTGATACCGCATTTCATTCTCGCGATAAATGTTTCGATTGGTTATATTCGATATGACCTAGTTATTGAATCATTGATTCGATAAGCCGATACATTGAATACTAGTCGGTCATGTGCGACATGACCGGATCATTGAATCAAGTGTTGATTTAATGATTTAATGTATAATTATATATTTGATATATTACTTTACATTAACTAGTATTGGTTCACTTTAAACGGATTTTTCTCACTTGATGCACATTGTATATGTGATATGCTTTTGTGCGCATTGTTGTATCATGTTTGATGATACTTGATCATTTGGTTAAGTATATAGAATTAAACCATGGTTAATTTGATAATTAGGGTTTTGCATATTCATTTATTTATTTATTTGTGCAGGGTTCCTAGGCACTCTAGTGAGGTCTCCCAAGCCATCAACCATGGCAATTTCAAAAATTATGGTGCCTACAAACCCTAAAGTACGGATCGTTTGCTAGATATCTAGGCGAACAAGAACTAGTTAACAGTTAACTAAAGAGATACGGAAATTACAACCTTTGTAGATCCGGATATCCACCTCCTCGGCTCCGCAACGAGGTCATCTCCGCTGTCCAAATCAAATCCGGGCTCTAGAGTCGACTTCGTCGGAGAATGGGCAAGCTAGGTCGTCGATGTCCATGCCGAAGATGATCTACGTCGAGGCATCGATGAATCAAGCTCCACCTTCACCAAACCCTAAAATCTTGTGAAGGAAACACACTCTACTACTTGGCAAGAGGTAGAGGATGAAGAAATAGGAAGTGGGTAGACTTTAGAATTGGATTTCTCACTCATATGCATCAATCACCATTGATGGACTTCAAGCTTCTTCACTTGAAGCATGAAGAAGAAGAAGAAAAACATTATGATAAGTTAATAGAAAATGAAAAGAAAATGAATTCTTATCATAATATTAACTAGAGTTAAGTGTAGAGAATGAATCATGGTTGGTGGGAATGGTTAGGGTTAAGGATGAGATAAGTATGGTTGACTTGAACAAAGCTTCATGAAGCTTCAACTAAAGAACAAAAGAAGCCACCATTCTTTTCTCATTTTCATTTATTCATTTATCAAAAATAAAAAGGATGAATAAATAGATAAATGAATAACAAAAAGGAAACCCTAAACTATTTCATTAACCAAGGTTTAATCTTTACACTTGAACCCTAGCATGACATGTATCATCAAACATGATACAAGCAAGTGCACAAAAGTATATCGCATATACAATGCGCACATCCGAGTGAGAAAATCCGTCTAAAGTGAACCGATACTAGTTAATGCAAAGTAATATATCAAATATATAATTATACATTAAATCATTAAATCAACACTTGATTCAATGATCCGGTCATGCGCACATAACCGACTGGTATCTAATATATCGGCTTATCGAATCAACGCTTGAATCGATAACTAGGTTATATCGCATACAACCATTCGATATATTTATCGCGAGAATATAATACGGTATCACATACACGCATTATTCTCGGTCCCGCACATATCTCATATGCACTCCTATTTCGTTTCGCTTGAGCCAGGAAACCTCTGTGTAGGACTCTAAAGACTCGTCAATACGCCGGCAGCGGATGATGATCATATCAAACATCCACAAGCCGCAAGCGGTCTGCTAAACGTAACGGCCACCCGGGTATTGAGCGATCTGAAGATCGACGAGCAAGCCCGCTCACACTCCAGTGAATCCGACCAGTAACACTACCGTACAGTCCGGTCTGATCGTCTGATATGTCGCATATCTCGCCTAGGGGTGGTAAACGTCAGACCCCAATAGCTCAATAAGTCGTGTCGATATGAGGTCTATAACTGTTCGAGAAACTACTGGTAACACTTACCAGTAAATCTCTGCAACCCTGGCCAGGGATTTCCTGTTATAGCCAATCGAACACAGCGCAACATCAACCCCCATATACCGGGAGAGACGAATCCCCTCCTATCGCTCATTGCCTCCATGTGACTCGGGACTGTACCCAAAAACCACCGTTTTGCACGCCCTCTTGGACGTGGTAAGATGGAAATCAAAGCACAGTGGGAACCACACAAGACTCTATGACGATCTCGGGTCAACAGACTACTCTGTACCAGTGTCACCAGAGAACTGCCATCTGACGTGAGGTATAATACCATCTGGGAGTTCTCGGCGAGTCCGTCCAGTGTACCCAGTCTCTACTGAGCACCCGTATATCATCTCTGATGTCAAACACCGATGGATATGGGATCATCCATCGCCCATCTGTATGGGTCGAGAAGGTATACGCTAGTCTACTCTGGTATATCGATGCCCCGTCTCGATACACCCACGACTAGGGACTTTGAAGGATGTACTTATAGACTACCATGTCCCCACTAGTATGATCCGCATCATAGTCCAGGTAGTCAAGTACAGATCCTAAGGGCTTTACCAACATGTAACAGAGAGACAATCAGTATACACGTTAAGGTAAAGAGCAACCAGATAGCATACTATCATGTCGAGCAAGAAAGTCCTCCCTATATATGTCCCAGCATCCACTACAATATACATCCTATGTATAGTAATGGCCTCTAGGGCATACATATAACTAACAATCTCCCACTTGCACTAGGGCCATCTGTAGCAGTGGTTTGAAGTATCTCATACTCAACCATCCCATAAAAGTCTCTCTCTGGGAACAGGCCTTTGTGAGTGGATCCGCTGTGTTGTCCTCTGAGTCTACTCTCCTAACCTCGATCACCCTGGAGATGAACTATTTCCATGATCAGGCGATGCTGCCTTAGAATATGTCTGGATCACTGATGGGACGGGCGTTCCTTGGCATAAGCCACAACTCCATTGTCACACAATGGGAGGAACATAGTTCATCTCATGAACCTATATACACCCAAACAGCCTCTTTGGTAGCATCTTAAGTAGCGATGTATCCAGCCTTTATCGTCTAGTATGTCACGGTATCTAGCTTGGAACTCTTCCAACATACCGTCCCTTTACTGAGGGTAAAGACAATGCCTGCGACTGACATTCAGTCGTCCTTATCACCCTGGAACACTTCCAGTGATTCTCCTCAGGATCGATTGACACCATCTCACTACATCTAGTGAGTATCCTAACATCCATTTAGATCTATCTCATAGATCCAAAACCCAGGATTTAGTAGGTATCATTTTGATCCTATATGGAGAATCATAGTGATAATCGGAGATTGATCGAGCGTAGCATAGGAAACTCCTTTCCTATCAACAGTATGTCATCCACGTACTCTACGAGGATCGTCACCATACTCCCTACTACCTTTTTGTTTATACAAGGTTCATCTACCATTTTGATGATGTCAAACTCTTTGACTAATTCATCAAAACAGATGTTCCAACTCCGCGATGCCTGCTTTATCCTATAAAGCATCTTGCACACGTTTCCGCTGCTCCCACTGTCTACGAAGCCCTCTGGCTGTGTACTTACAGACGCACTCTTCTAAATCATCATTTAGAAAAGCAGTCAAGACACCCAACCACCAGATATCGTAGTCATGGTATGTAGCCGTGGTAAGTAGGATCTGGATGGACTTAAGCATAGATCCTTGAAAAGGTTTCATCATGATCCACGCCTGGTCAATGAAGAAAACCTTTAACAAGTATAGCTTTGAAAGTCTCAACTTTTCCATGTACACCAAGTAATCTTCTCAAGATGTACTTGCTCCTGATGGGGATTTAACCCTTCAGATATAGCAACTAAAGTCCATACTTTGTTGGTGTATAAGGATTCCATCTCAGATCGCTAAGCATCCAGCCATTCTTACAGAGTCTTACTCTCGATGGCCAGCTCGAAGCTAGTTGGGTCATCATCTCATGATGCAATCCTCGCTCCCACTGTCATAGAGAAACCGAAGTATCTCTCAGGTGGGTGAGGAACCCTACTAGATCGGCGGAGAGGCTAAGGTTCGTTGGTATCTACTGAATCCCTTGGTTCTATCAAATCATCTGTTGTAGTTCGTATAGCTGGAACACTTCCAGTTCTACATAACAGACCTTGCCTCGAGCTTGTCCGGATTTTGCTTTTAGACATAGGCCGGACAACCCTAAATCTTAACTAACTTAAGACATAGGCTCTTCCCTTTCCACATCACATATGAAATGGTAGGCAACTAATTTGATTCGAACCCTATTCAATAGGTATGCAGCTTCTCAAGTGCATAACACCCAGAAAGGAAAAAGGTAACTCAGTATTACTCATCATAGAGCACACCTTATCACATAGGGTGTGATTGCTCCGCCCCGATATACCATCGTGCTATGGTGTATACGGAGGAGTAATGCTGAGAGAGAATCTCATTCTCCTTTAGAATAGTCTAGGATTTCCGTGCTCAAGTATTCTCCTCCTTGATCTCATCATAGGATATAATAATTTTACCCGTATTTTGGTTCTCTACTTCTAACTTATATTCTGTGAATATCTCAAAAGGTTCGGACTTTTGTTTCAACATGAACATAGGTCTGAATCTAAAGAGATCATCAGAGAGCATAATGAAGTACAAAGAACCGATCTTGGCATGTGTAGACTGGGGACCTTTATACATCAACATGTATCATCCCAAGAGTTCACTAACTCTTTCTCTGTTTCCAATAAACGGAGCTGTGGTCATCTTATCTTTGTGACATGACTGGCGAGTTTCACAAGATGTAAATTCAAACTGATTTAAATATGCATCTATATGTAACTCTAGCTAGTCGGGTCGCATTGATCTGACCTAGTCTACAATACCTCAAGAAGAATTCGTTCATTTCTGAACTCTTTCTCTTATGTGTGTTCTGTATACTTAGAACTGTAGTTTGATTTAGAACATTAATGCTTTTAGATAACGTGCCTGAACCGATCAACTTTTGATATAGGAAATATTCAAAACATTATCCAACAATACAAAATTTTACCATTTCTTTACCAATAAAGAAACTGATATGATTTTGTATATCAGGTTCGGTATCTAATAACATTCGTTCAGAATCAATGTATCGTAATACAGGGTGACAGTGACCGACAGACTTGGCTGCAACACTTGCCCCGTTTTCTGCCTCATGAAACTTATCACCCGTTCTCAGTTCTCTACCTATCTGTAGCCCTATGTAACAGATTACATATCTGGGATCCTGATCCGGTATCATATACCCAGGACGTAAAGGATACTGAGAAACAGTTCTGTATAATGAACACACCCGAAGATGATGCATCAACATGCACTCTCTTCGTTTGGGCGGCACGGGAATTCTGGTAATCCCCAATTTCCTGCTCTGTCTTATAACAATTATAAGTTGGAGCGGGACCAACGTTCCCCAGCTCAGTAAAACAAGCGGGTTCGGTCAATATTCCGTATTATTATCTTGATTAAGACGTGATATGGTCGCTACCTGGAGAGAGAGAGAAGAAAACACTCAGCGTGCGCTCTGTCAAGAATAGATTGGTTATTATTTTATCTAATCAGGATGGCTCCCACTGCTTTTTATCAAATCTTCCTTCAAACCCTAAAAGGAAAGACTAGCCGGGATTAATTATACACTACAAGTTCGCCAATCTTTCAGCCAGGCCAGTGTCGGTACTTTGAGGGAGGTCCCCCGTGCTTTCGCACGAACCTAATTACTGTAAACCTCGTTTTCCCAGAGACGTAACCCCGTTGACACCTTTCTAGACACCTACTTGATCGGCTAATTGTAATGTATAAAACTCTCCCAGGAGTAACACTTACTCGCAGCGGGTATCGGGATCCAACTATCTCATAGAAGGTATGCAATCTCATTGCAAATTTCAACACTTGAAATTCCCGATAATATTTTGCCCCTAGCAGCTATATGACCTTAACATAGTCAACAAATCATAAGTGCTAGTCAAGTTCAACCCGTCATTTCCCGATTGAATTAAACCCACCCGCACGACCCTTAACATAGTCAACAAAGTCGCACGACTACCCTAATCCAATCGCATCATATGCTAATACAGATAACCAATAGTTAGCTACCGCACACTACGCCTTAACATAGTCAACAAACGTAGCACGAATACTAACTAGTACTTATCTGAAATGACGGAGGGCTACGACAGGTTTTTCTGAAAACCTATTGCGTAATGAACTTGATATCGCTGTAGGATCGAATGAATTTTGAAATGGAGTGCTTTTGAGGCTTTTCTAGTTTTGCTAAAGGAGTCACTCCCGGTGAAGGGATCGTCGGTCCTTTCCTCGTCGAATGAGGTGCGGGATATATCACATATATCACTGTGCAAAGCAAAAACACTTAAAAGCAATCAAAAGACAAACCGAATGTGTAGCATCTGCCAGTTATTGCTAAAGGAGTCACTCCCGGTGAAGGGATCTCGGTCCTTTCCTCATCGAATAAAGTGCAGGATATATCACATATACCGCTATGCAAAGCAAGAACTGTAGCTACCTGTTTTATTTTGAAATTCGATTCTACAACATCTTAGGTTTCTTTTAATTTCATTAATCACATTAATGAAGTCCCATCATTTATTTACCTAAACATCACAGATAGATATGACGTACACTTATGCCATCCGCATTCGCCTCGATGTCCCCTCGTGCACCGTTAGGTTAGGTAACTAACGGCAGAGCAGGGCAGGGCTAGCGCGGGTGTAAAACATAAGTAACGTCTATATAATATATCATATATACTATATACTATATCCATCACAGAAACATCACATGATCTCATCACAGATATCGCAGCAGAAGAATCATATGAAATATTGGATATACTAGGACGTCCGTGTTTTCAATACGAGCCAGTATAAAACACGGATTCCACGGTCGTGATGAATAGCCAAACCCACACCCCTAGACCCCTACGAGAGCGGCAAGCAACCCTACCAATTCTGGAGTTAGGAGACCCGGACTCGACTCCTCGAGTTGGTCTCCCACTGGACTCCAGAACCCGGTTACTTGTGCCCTCCTCCTTGGGTCTATCCTAGTGCGGAAAAGTAAATAATATACAACAGGTGACAACTCCCGCAACCTGGAAGCGCCCCAATAAAAGAATATTACATACAAGTTTTTACATGAATGAAAATGAAAAACACTCATCTCACATAAAAACCCCCGGCTATTCAAACACGACGATCCAATATAACATATCCAGCAACACATAACATCACATGTCATCAACGTAAGTAAATATGTCCATCCCAATTGTCGTTGACATATAGCAACGAAACCGGCGATATCACATATTACACTTACGGTCACAGAAAAGAAAGCGTAAAACTACAACAGTTGGAATCCGCAACCACCTCAGACATCACATGCCTGACCAAATGAACTACTTAGACATCGCATGCCTAACAATTATACACGCCGCATTTTAGTCTCATTATCGAAAACTCTTTTCAATATCAAGTCGGGTAATTCAACAAGATTCCCGACATCCTGATCGAATGCTCGTCGCAAACTTCAGTAGACGGCTGCACCCCCGATACCGTCGACGAAGTGCACCAAGGCGGAACACCGCTACCGCGAGCACCCGGATGGATGCTTTCGGCGACGGGGTTCTCCTACAGTCACTTGGTCGGGGCTATGGAGTGAAGCTGTCTATTAAGTTTACCCGGCGAGTATCCGCGTACGCTACGTGATTGCGACGGACTTTTGATCACATCAAAATTCCGTGGCAACCGATCAAGTGAGACTAAACTGCTAGATTTACAACATTCATTTAGTTATCACATAACTTATTGTGAATTCCAATTATTGTATCCCATTCCAGATAAACAGAAAATGTTAAACTTTTCGATCGAACAATCGAACACCCAAGTTTTCCCGAAACAGATCAACACATGAAACTAGTCTAACAACATTCAGTTCGTACCTCAGTACCAACGGTCCAGCCGTAGAAGGGTCAAGCCAACGCCTCACATGTGGCACGCCGTACTGCCCCAAACCCGAAGGTTCAAAGGGCAGTTCAAGACGGTCACATAATCGAGTTAAGGTTTGTGTCTTCTAGAGGGACCATCGCGTTACTTGCACTACTTAGAACGTCGTTAAACTACGGAAAAATCCAACACTTGGAAATTTCCCGACAGGGGAAAAGTTGGGTATTTATATCCGGTCGAACTTTTTAACATATTCTAAAATTTATCCGGAAAGCCACACAGACAAAATTTGATACCCCGATCGAAATACCGAATTCCCAAAACAACTCAGAAAAATTCAACTCTTGAAAAAATATCAAAAATATCCAGGAAAACCATAACAGCAGAATATGAATTACTGTAGAAATTAGGATGCCAGAAAAGACAAAATGGCCGCGCTTGCGCCGCACGAGCCAGGCTCGTGCCGCGGAAGCGCGGCGTACTGTTGGAGTTAGGCAGCCGAATTTTACAGTCTTTCTTATAATTGCCTGCTGATTTTTCTGAACATTTTTAATGTTGAAAAATCCCTGTTTTTAAAAATTGTACAGAGAGCAACTTTGAATCGGGGTTTCGGGTTCGTTCGGACTTCAAATTCCGTCTGGACTTCGCCTAAGGCTCTAGCTAGGCTCTGATACCACTGCAGGGTTCCTAGGCACTCTAGTGAGGTCTCCCAAGCCATCAACCATGGCAATTTCAAAAATTATGGTGCCTACAAACCCTAAAGTACGGATCGTTTGCTAGATATCTAGGCGAACAAGAACTAGTTAACAGTTAACTAAAGAGATACGGAAATTACAACCTTTGTAGATCCGGATATCCACCTCCTCGGCTCCGCAACGAGGTCATCTCCGCTGTCCAAATCAAATCCGGGCTCTAGAGTCGACTTCATCGGAGAATGGGCAAGCTAGGTCGTCGATGTCCATGCCGAAGATGATCTACGTCGAGGCATCGATGAATCAAGCTCCACCTTCACCAAACCCTAAAATCTTGTGAAGGAAACACACTCTACTACTTGGCAAGATGTAGAGGATGAAGAAATAGGAAGTGGGTAGACTTTAGAATTGGATTTCTCACTCATATGCATCAATCACCATTGATGGACTTCAAGCTTCTTCACTTGAAGCATGAAGAAGAAGAAGAAAAACATTATGATAAGTTAATAGAAAATGAAAAGAAAATGAATTCTTATCATAATATTAACTAGAGTTAAGTGTAGAGAATGAATCATGGTTAGTGGGAATGGTTAGGGTTAAGGATGAGATAAGTATGGTTGACTTGAACAAAGCTTCATGAAGCTTCAACTAAAGAACAAAAGAAGCCACCATTCTTTTCTCATTTTCATTTATTCATTTATCAAAAATAAAAAGGATGAATAAATAGATAAATGAATAACAAAAAGGAAACCCTAAACTATTTCATTAACCAAGGTTTAATCTTTACACTTGAACCCTAGCATGACATGTATCATCAAACATGATACAAGCAAGTGCACAAAAGTATATCGCATATACAATGCGCACATCCGAGTGAGAAAATCCGTCTAAAGTGAACCGATACTAGTTAATGCAAAGTAATATATCAAATATATAATTATACATTAAATCATTAAATCAACACTTGATTCAATGATCCGGTCATGCGCACATAACCGACTGGTATCTAATATATCGGCTTATCGAATCAACGCTTGAATCGATAACTAGGTTATATCGCATACAACCATTCGATATATTTATCGCGAGAATATAATACGGTATCACATACATGCATTATTCTCGGTCCCGCACATATCTCATATGCACTCCTATTTCGTTTCGCTTGAGCCAGGAAACCTCTGTGTAGGACTCTAAAGACTCGTCAATACGCCGGCAGCGGATGATGATCATATCAAACATCCACAAGCCGCAAGCGGTCTGCTAAACGTAACGGCCACCCGGGTATTGAGCGATCTGAAGATCGACGAGCAAGCCCGCTCACACTCCAGTGAATCCGACCAGTAACACTACCGTACAGTCCGGTCTGATCGTCTGATATGTCGCATATCTCGCCTAGGGGTGGTAAACGTCAGACCCCAATAGCTCAATAAGTCGTGTCGATATGAGGTCTATAACTGTTCGAGAAACTACTGGTAACACTTACCAGTAAATCTCTGCAACCCTGGCCAGGGATTTCCTGTTATAGCCAATCGAACACAGCGCAACATCAACCCCCATATACCGGGAGAGACGAATCCCCTCCTATCGCTCATTGCCTCCATGTGACTCGGGACTGTACCCAAAAACCACCGTTTTGCACGCCCTCTTGGACGTGGTAAGATGGAAATCAAAGCACAGTGGGAACCACACAAGACTCTATGACGATCTCGGGTCAACAGACTACTCTGTACCAGTGTCACCAGAGAACTGCCATCTGACGTGAGGTATAATACCATCTGGGAGTTCTCGGCGAGTCCGTCCAGTGTACCCAGTCTCTACTGAGCACCCGTATATCATCTCTGATGTCAAACACCGATGGATATGGGATCATCCATCGCCCATCTGTATGGGTCGAGAAGGTATACGCTAGTCTACTCTGGTATATCGATGCCCCGTCTCGATACACCCACGACTAGGGACTTTGAAGGATGTACTTATAGACTACCATGTCCCCACTAGTATGATCCGCATCATAGTCCAGGTAGTCAAGTACAGATCGTAAGGGCTTTACCAACATGTAACAGAGAGACAATCAGTATACACGTTAAGGTAAAGAGCAACCAGATAGCATA
Organism: Agapanthus africanus; assembly: GCA_030015575.1. Lineage (NCBI taxonomy): Eukaryota > Viridiplantae > Streptophyta > Magnoliopsida > Asparagales > Amaryllidaceae > Agapanthus > Agapanthus africanus. Next base: position 111,724,486 of record JASDDO010000018.1, read on the forward strand.
CTATCATGTCGAGCAAGAAAGTCCTCCCTATATATGTCCCAGCATCCACTACAATATACATCCTATGTATAGTAATGGCCTCTAGGGCATACATATAACTAACAATTTGTTCATTTATTTATTTGGAAAAGAATGAGATAAGAATGGTGGAGAAGTTTGTCTTTAGTTGAAGCTTCATGAAACTTTGACTTCTTAACCATTCTTGTCTTTATGCTTAACCCTAACCCATCCACTTACCATGGTTTATTCTCTACACTTAACCCTAGTTGGATTATGATAAGTATGCATTTTTCTTTTCATTTTAAAATAACTTATCATAAACTAGCTTCTTCTTCTTTTTCATCTTCAAGATAGAAACCTTGATGCCATTAATGGCAACTTGAATTCTAGTGAGAGAAATCCAATTCTAAAGTGAACCCACCTCCTATTTCTTCACCCTCTACCTCTTGCCAAGTTGTTTTGGGTGTTTTTTTCACAAGTTTCACAAGTTTGTGAAGTCGGAGCTTGAACTTGCGATGCCTCGAGATAGATCGTCTTTGACACAAAGCCGACGACCTAGCTTGCCCGTTTCTCCGATGAAGCCAACGTTCGAGTTTGGGAATCGAGATGGACAGCAAGAGGATGCCTTCGTGGAGCCAAGGAAGAGGGTAACCGGATCTACAAAGGTTGTAGCATCTAACCTTTAGTTAATATGTTAACTAGTTTAGTTTTTCGCCTAGAATTCTAGTCTAAGATCCGTGTTAGGGTTTCTCGGCACCATAATTTTTGTAAAATGTCATGTTCGATGCCTTGTGAGACCTCTATAGGGTGCCTAGGAACCTTTCAGTGGTATCAGAGCCTAGCTAGAGCCTTAGGCGAAGTCCTGACGACGTTTGAAATCCGAACGGATCGAAACCCTAATACCAAACTTGCTCTCTGGACTTTTTCTAAAAAGTGGGATTTTTCAAGATTAAAAATGCCTAAAAAATTCAGCAGGAATATCTAAGAATTATGGTGAAACACGAGATCATGAATCGTTTAAAAAGCCGCGGAAACGCGGCAGAAGCATGGCTTCTGCCGCGGTTCCGCCGCCTACTGTTCACAATGCACAATTTGTGTTGCACAGTAATTCATCATTTCTGTAGCTGAGTTTTATGGGTATTTTTAATAATTATTCAAGAGTTGAATTTTCTGGGGTGTTTTAGAGCTTCGATGTTTCGATCGGATTATCAAATTTCGTCTTTGTGTTTTTCCGGATAATTTTTTAGAATATGTTAAAAAGTTCGACCGGATATAAATACCCAATTTTTCCCCTGTCGGGAAATTTCCAAGTGTTGGATTTTTCCGTAGTTTAACGACGTTCTAAGTAGTGCAAGTAACGCGATGGACCCTCTAGAAGACAACAAACCTTAACTCGATTATGTGACCGTCTTGAACTGCCCTTTGAACCTTCGGGTTTGGGGCAGTACGGCGTGCCACATGTGAGGCGTTGGCTTGACCCTTCTACGGCTGGACCGTTGGTACTGAGGCACGAACTGAATGTTGTTGGACTTATTTCATGTGTTGAGCTGTATCGGGAAAACTTGGGTATTCGACTGTTCGATCGGAAAGTTTAACATTTTCTGTTTATCTGGAATGTGATACAATAATTGGAATTCACAAACAGTTATGAGATAACTGAATGAATGTTATAAATTTAGCAGTTTAGTCCCATATGATATTGAAAAGAGTTTTCGATAATGAGACTAAAATGCGGGATTTATATCTGTTAGGCATGTGATGTCTAAGTATTTCATTTGATTAGGCATGCGATGTCTAAAGTAGTTGCGGATTCCAATTGTTGTAGTTTTACACTTTCTTTTCTGTGACCGTAAGTGTAGTATGTTCATATCGCCGGTTTCGTTGCTATACGTCAACGACAATTGGGGTATGCATACTTACTTACGTTGATGACATGTGATGTTATGTGTTGCTGGATATGTTATATTGGATCGTCGTGTTCGAATAGCCGGGTTTTTTTTTATGTGAGATGAGTGTTTTACATTTTCATTCATGTAAAAACTTGTATGTAATATTCTTTTATTTGGGGCACTTCCAGGTAGCGGAAGTTGTCACCCTTTGTATATTATTTACTTTTCCGCATTAGGATAGACCCAAGGAGGGGAGCACAAGTAACCGGGTTCTGGGGTCCAGTGGGAGACCAACTCGAGGAGTCGAGTCCGGGTCTCCTAACCCTAGAATTGGCAGGGTTGCTTGCCGCTCTCGTAGGGGTCTAGGGGTGTGGGATTGGCTATTCATCACGACCGTGGAATCCGTGTTTTATACTGGCTCGTATTGAAAACACGGACGTCCTAGTGTATCCAATATTTCATATGTTTATTCTGCTGCGATATCTGTGATGTGATTCTGTGATGGATATAGTATATAGTATATATGATATATTATATAGACGTTACTTATGTTTTACACCCGCGCTAGCCCTGCCCTGCTCTGTCGTTAGTTACCTAACCTAACGGTGCACGAGGGGACATCGAGGCGAATGCGGATGGCATAAGTGTACGTCATATATATCTGTGATGTTTAGGTATTTAAATAATGGGACTTCATTAATGTGATTAATGAAAGATAAGAAACCTAAGATGTTGTAGAATCAAATTTTAAAACAAAACAGGTAGCTACAGTTCTTGCTTTGCACAGTGATATATATGATATATCCCGCACCTTATTCGATGAGGAAAGGACCGAGATCCCTTCACCGGGAGTGACTCCTTTAGCAATAACTGGCAGATGCTACACACTCGGTTTGCTTTTGACTGCTTTTGGGTTTTTGCTTTGCACAGCGATATATATAATATATCCCGCACCTCATTCGACGAGGAAAGGGCCGACGATCCCTTCACCGGGAGTGACCCCTTTAGCAAAACTAGAAAAGCCTCAAAATCACTCCATTTCAAAACTTCATTCGATTCTACAACGATATCAAGTTCATTACGCTCATGGTTTTTTATGAAAGAACCCACGTAGCCCTCCGTCATTTCAGATAGATATTATTTAGTATTCGTGCTATGTTTTTTGACTTAGTCAAGGCATGGTGTATGGTAGCTAAATTATGTTTATCTGTAACAACATGAGATGTGATTGGATTAGAGCATTCGCACGGCCTTGTTGACTCAGTCAAGGGTCGTACGGGTGGGTTTAATTCAATCGGGAAATGTACGGGTTGAACTTGACTTGCGATCTATGGTTTGTTGACTTAGTCAAGGTCATAGATCGCTAGGGGCAAAAGCATTATCGGGAATTTCAAGTGTTGAAATTTGCAATGAGATTGCATACCTTCTATGAGATAGTTGGATCCCGATACCCACTGCGAGTAAGAGTTACTCCTGGGAGAGTTTTACACATTACAATTAGCCGATCAAGTAGGTGTCTAGAAAGGTGTTAACGAGGTTACGCCTCTAGGAAAATGAGTTTTACATTAATTAGGTTCGTGCGAAAGCACGGGGGACCTCCCTCAAAGTACCGACACTGGCCTGGCTGAAAGATTGACGAACCTGTAGTGTGTAATTAATCCCGGCTAGTCTTTCCTTTTAGGGTTTGAAGGAAGATTTAATAAAAAGCAGTGGGTGCCATCCTGATTAGATAAGATAATAACCAATCTGATCTTGCACGAGCTTACGCTAAAGTGTTTTCTTCTCTCTCTCTCCAGGTAGCGACCATTTCATGCCCTAATGAAGATAATAATATGGATGTATTGACCGAACCCGCATGTTATACTATGCAGGGGAACGTTGGACCCGTTCTATCTTATAAATGTTATAAGACTGAACAGGAAACAGGAGAATATCTGGATTCTCACACCGCCCAAACGGAGAACATGCATGTTGATGCATCATCTTCGGGTGTGTTTGTCATTGAGAACTGTTTCTCAGTTCACCCTACGTCCTGGGTATTAGATACCGGGTCAGGATCCCACATATGTAAGATGTTACATGGGCTGCGAAAAGGTAGAGAACTGAGAAAAGGTGATCATTCCGTTCATGTAGGGAATGGGGCAAATGTTGCAGCCAAAGCAGTTGGCATATATCACCTGGTATTACCAAATGGTGATACACTAGTCCTGAATGAGTGCTATTATATACCGAACATGATGTGCAACATTATATCAGTTTCTTTATTAAGTAAAGAAGGATATAATTTTGTAGTAAAGGATAATGTTATGAACATATTCCTGGATCAAAAGTTGATTGCATCAGGCTCGCTACATAATGGCATATTCATTCTCAATCAAAATACAGTCTTCAATATACAAAACACACACAAAAGGAAAAGCTCAGAAATGAACGAATCCTTTTTGTGGCACTGTAGACTTGGCCATATCAATGAGACACGACTAGCTAAGTTGCATAAGAATGGATATTTGAATTCATTCGAATTATCATCTTATGACACTTGTCATTCATGTCTCAAAGGAAAAATGACCAAAACTCCGTTTACGGGACACGGAGAAAGAGTTACTGAACTCTTGGGACTGGTGCATAATGATGTATGCGGTCCAATGTCTACACACACCAGAAATGGTTCTTCCTACTTCATTACATTCACTGACGATCTCTCTAGATACGGGCATGTGTTCCTGTTGAAACACAAGTCTGAAGCTTTTGAGAAATTCAAAGAATATAAGCACGAGGTAGAGAACCAAACGGGCAAAAGTATTAAGGTTCTTCGATCTGATCGAGGAGGTGAATACTTAAGCAGTGAATTCCTGGATTATCTAAAAGAGAATGGGATTCTCTCTCAGCTTACTCCTCCTTATACACCACAGCACAACGGTGTATCGGAACGAAGGAATCGCACCCTATTAGATATGGTGCGTTCAATGATGAGTAATGCTGAGTTACCTATTTCCTTTTGGGGGTATGCGCTTGAGACAGCCATATACCTATTGAATCTGGTTCCGTCTAAATCTGTACCTACCACACCATATGAGATATGGAGTGGGAAGAGACCATATTTTAAACGAATTAAGATATGGGGTTGTCCGGCCTATGTCAAAAAACAAAATCCGGACAAACTCGAGGTACGATCAGTCCTTTGCAAGTTTGTGGGATATCCTAAGAATTCTCAAGGATATTTTTTCTACCAACCTGAGGAACAAAGAGTGTTTGTTGCTCAACATGCCACCTTTTTAGAAAGGGAATTTCTTGCAAAAGAAATTAATGGCAAAGAGGTAGAGCTGGAAGAGGTTCCCGCACCACAAACTGCAACTAACGATTTGGTAGAACCAGAGGATTCAGTAGTACCCGACGAACCCCAGCCTCTCCGCCGATCTAGTAGGGTTCCTCGCCAACCTGAGAGATACTATGGTTTTCTCATTGATGGTGGCAGTGAGGATTGCATCATGGAGGATGATGACCCAACTAGCTTCGAGCAGGCCATCACGAGTGGGGACTCAGTGAAATGGCTGGATGCTATGCGGTCTGAGATGGAATCCATGTACACCAACAAAGTATGGACTTTGGACGTTGCTCCTGAAGGGGTAAAACCCATTGGGAGCAAGTGGATCTTCAAGAAGAAACTTGGTGTAGATGGGAAAATGGAGACTTTCAAAGCTAGACTTGTAGCAAAGGGTTTTCGTCAAAGACCAGGTGTAGACTATGACGAAACCTTTTCTCCAGTGGCTATGCTTAAATCCATCCGGATCATGCTTGCCATCGCTGCATATCATGATTATGAAATCTGGCAAATGGATGTTAAGACCGCCTTTCTAAACGGTGATTTAGAAGAGTGCGTGTACATGACTCAGCCAGAGGGCTTCGTAGACAGTGGGAGCAGCGGAAAGGTGTGCAAGCTGCTTAAATCCATTTATGGATTAAAGCAAGCATCGCGGAGTTGGAACATCTGCTTTGACGTCGTTATCAAAGAGTTTGATTTCGTCAAAAATCCAGATGAACCTTGTATCTACAAGAAGGTGGCAGAGAGTAAGGTTGTCTTCCTCGTATTGTACGTGGACGACATACTCTTGATAAGAAATGATATTCCTATGCTGCAATCGGTCAAGCTCTTCTTATCACAAAGATTCTCAATGAAAGATCTTGGTGATGCCTCCTGCATATTAGGAATTAGGATCTATAGAAATAGATCCAAACGGATTTTGGGATTGTCCCAATCCAGGTACATTGACACTATACTAAAGAGGTTTAGTATGGAAGAGTCCAAACGTGGGAACTTGCCCACGATCTCTGGAGTCACTCTCTCCAAAGAGATGTCTCCCAAGACTGATTTGGAGAGAGCTCGCATGCAAGGGATACCCTATGCTTCGGCAGTAGGCTCTATCATGTATGCGATGCTATGTACCAGACCCGATGTAGCATACTCACTAAGTATAGTGAGCAGGTATCAAGCTGATCCTGGAGAGAATCACTGGACAGCTGTGAAGAGCATTCTCAAGTACTTGCGAAGGACTAGAGATATGTTCTTGGTGTATGGTAACGGAGAGCTCCAAGTGGAGTCCTTTACCGATTCGAGCTTCCAGAGTGATAAGGACGACTCTAAGTTGCAGTCGGGCTTTGTCTTTACCCTTTACGGAGGGGCGGTTAGCTGGAAGAGTTCCAAGCAGGAAACCGTGGCAGACTCGACGATGGAGGCTGAATACATCGCTGCTAACGATGCTGCCAAAGAGGCTGTCTGGATCAAGAAGTTCATTACTGAACTTGGAGTGGTTCCATCCATTGAGCATCCAATACCTTTGTATTGCGATAACAATGGAGCGGTGGCTTTGGCCAAGGAACCCAGGTCCCATCAGCGATCCAGGCATATTCTGAGGCGGTATCACCTGATCCGGGAAATAGTTGATCGCCGGGAGATCGAGGTCAGGAGGGTTGGCACGAAGAACAACACGGTGGATCCACTCACAAAGGCCATTCCCTAGACACAGTTTGAGAGACACTTCGGGATGCTCGGTATGCGATACTATAGCAGCTGGCCCTAGTGCAAGTGGGAGATTGTTAGTTGTATGTATGCCCTAGAGGCCTGTATTGTACAGATGATGTATATTATATTGGATGCTTGGACATATATAGAGATGACTTTCTTGCTCGATATGATAGCATGCTATCTGGTTACTCTTTATCTTAACATGTACACTTGTCTCTTTAAACTGTCTTATGGTTACATGTTGGTAAAGCCCTTAGGATGTGTACTTGACTACCTGGACTATGATGCAGATCAAACTAGTGGGGACATGGTAGTCCATAAGTACATCCTTCAAGGTCCCTAGTCGTGGGTGTATCGAGACGGGGCATCGATATACCAGAGTAGACTAGCGTATACGCTTCTCGACCCATGAGATGGGCGATGGATGATCCCATATCCATTGGTGTTTGACATCAGAGATGGTGTACGGGTGCTCAGTGTAGACTGGGTACACTGGACGGACTCGCCGAGAACTCCCAGATGGTATTATACCTCAAGTCAGATGGCAGTTCTCAGGTGACACTTGTGCAGGTTAGTCTGTAGACCCGAGATCGTCATAGAGTCTTGTGTGATTCCCACTGTGCTTTGATCTCCACCTTACCACGTCCACGAGGGCGTGCAAAACGGTGGTCTTTGGGTACAGTCCCGAGTCACATGGAGGCAATGAGCGATAGGAGGGGTTTCGTCTCTCCCGGTATTGGGGGTTGATGTTGCGCTGTGCTCGATTGGCCGTAACAGGGAAGTCCCTGGCCAGGGCTGATCAGAGATTTGCTGGTAAGTGTTACCAGTAGTTTGTCGACCCGTTATGAGCCTCATATCGGCACGACTTATCGGTTATTGGGGTCTGACGTTTACCACCCCTAGACTTGATATGCGACGTATCAGACGAACAGACCGGACTGTACGGTAAGTGTTACTGGTTGGATTCAGAGGAGTATGAGTGGGCTAGCTCGTCGATCTTCTGATCGCTCAATACCCGGATGGCCGTTACGTTTAGCAGACCGCTTGCGGCTTGTGGGTGCTTGATATGATCATCATCTGCTACCGGCGTATTGACGAGTCTTTAGAGTCCTACACAGAGGTTTCCTGGCTCAAGCGAAACGAAATAGGAGCGCATATGAGATATGTGCGGGACCGAGAATATTGCGCGTATGTGATACCGCATTTCATTCTCGCGATAAATGTTTCGATTGGTTATATTCGATATGACCTAGTTATCGAATCATTGATTCGATAAGCCGATACATTGAATACTAGTCGGTCATGTGCGACATGACCGGATCATTGAATCAAGTGTTGATTTAATGATTTAATGTATAATTATATATTTGATATATTACTTTACATTAACTAGTATTGGTTCACTTTAAACGGATTTTTCTCACTTGATGCACATTGTATATGTGATATGCTTTTGTGCGCATTGTTGTATCATGTTTGATGATACTTGATCATTTGGTTAAGTATATAGAATTAAACCATGGTTAATTTGATAATTAGGGTTTTGCATATTCATTTATTTATTTATTTGTTCATTTATTTATTTGGAAAAGAATGAGATAAGAATGGTGGAGAAGTTTGTCTTTAGTTGAAGCTTCATGAAGCTTTGACTTCTTAACCATTCTTGTCTTCATGCTTAACCCTAACCCATCCACTTACCATGGTTTATTCTCTACACTTAACCCTAGTTGAATTATGATAAGTATGCATTTTTCTTTTCATTTTAAAATAACTTATCATAAACTAGCTTCTTCTTCTTCTTCATCTTCAAGATAGAAACCTTGATGCCATTAATGGCAACTTGAATTCTAGTGAGAGAAATCCAATTCTAAAGTGAACCCACCTCCTATTTCTTCACCCTCTACCTCTTGCCAAGTTGTTTTGGGTGTTTTCTTCACAAGTTTCACAAGTTTGTGAAGTCGGAGCTTGAACTTGCGATGCCTCGAGGTAGATCGTCTTTGACACAAAGCCGACGACCTAGCTTGCCCGTTTCTCCGATGAAGCCAACGTTCGAGTTTGGGAATCGAGATGGACAGCGAGAGGATGCCTTCGTGGAGCCAAGGAAGAGGGTAACCGGATCTACAAAGGTTGTAGCATCTAACCTTTAGTTAATATGTTAACTAGTTTAGTTTTTCGCCTAGAATTCTAGTCTAAGATCCGTGTTAGGGTTTCTCGGCACCATAATTTTTGTAAAATGGCATGTTCGATGCCTTGTGAGACCTCTATAGGGTGCCTAGAAACCTTTCAAAACTTGTGTAGAATGATGTTGTGGTTATGATTCTCACTTCAAAAACCTTTCTTTATGTGTGTTTTACTCACTATAAGAAACTAGAGAGCAAATGGTGAAGGAGGAAGAAGATGGTGGCTTTCTTTTAACAAGAGTAAAAATGATAACCCTTGTAAAGGAAAAAGAAAATATATGAATATATATTTTCTAATCCTCATCTCAAACCATGGTTAGATGATGGAGACATTATTTAACTTGAGTTTAAAACACAAAGAGAATGATAACTCATGGTTAAAAGTAGGTGAGCATGGTTAGGTTTAAAGAAGAGTGTAGAAGCTAAGCAAGAATTATCCTTTTCTTTACCATTTTGTTTTAAACAAAAAATCAAATAATAATCCATATATATATCCATGGTTTGAGTCTTATATTGCCACCATTTCCATGTGTAAACAACCATGATAGATGGTGTGTGTATGTATGTATGAATGCACATCCATATGTGCATGAAACTAGAAAGAAAGAAAGAAAAACATACATGCATGCATACATCCATCATACACTAGAAAATGTTTTAAGTGAGAAAACTAATGGTTAAATGATAAATCAACACTTGATTTATCAATCCGGCCATATCACATATGACCCTACCAAAAGCAAGCCGCCCGATCAATATACGGTAACATATACGCGCATTTTAATCGGGTCCATGCGCATATCGCATACGCGCACCACAACGTTTCGCCTGGACTAGGTAACTCCTTTGTGGGACTCTAAGACTCGTCAATACGCCGGCAGTGGGTGATGATCAAATCAAGCACCCCCAAGCCGCAAGCGGTCAGCTAAACGTAACGGCCATCCGGGTATTGAGCGATCAGAAGAAAACAAGCGAACCTGCTACAACTTCCGTCGAGCCAACCGGCAACACTACCGTATAGTCTGGTCTCTTCGTCAGATATGCTGCATATCGAGCCTAGGGATGGTCACGTCGACCATAATAACTCAATAAGTCGTGCCGGTGAATGGTCTATAACAGATCGAGAAACTACTGATAACACTTATCAGCAAATCTCAGTAGCCCTGGCCAGGGACTTACTGATATAACCAGTCGGGCACAGCACAGCATCAACTCCCAATATCGGGAGAGACGAAACCCCTCCTATCGCTCATTGCCTTCGTGTGTCTCGGGACTCTACCAAATGGCTACCTGTTTGCATGACTCAGTAGATCCGTGTTAGGATGGCAATCAAAGTATAGTGGGAGAACACAAAAGACTCTATGACGATCTCGGGTCTACAAACTAACCTGTACCAGTGTCACCTGAGAACTGCTATCCGACGATAGATATAATTCCATGTAGGAGTTCTCAGTGAGTCCGTCCAGTGTACCCAGTCACCACTGAGCACCCGTATATGATCTTGATGTCAAACATCGATGAATGTAGGAACATCCATCGCCCATCGTATGGGTCTAGTATCATGTACGCTAGTCTACTCTGGTATATCAATGCCCCGTCTCGATATACCTATGACTAGGGACTTTCCAGGACATGTTTATAGACTACAGATGTCCCACTAGTATGATCTCCATCATAATCAGAGTAGTCAAGCCGATATCCTCAGGGCTTTATCAGCATGTATGAATGAATAAAAGCATGATCAAATCAACATGTCAGATAAAGAAGAACCAGATAGCATATTATCATGTCGAGCAAGAATGCATACTGATTATATATACATGTATAGATACATCCACTATCATATAATGGCCTCTAGGGCATACATATATCCAACAGTATTGGGGGTTGATATCGCACAGTGTCTAGGAGAGCCATTACACAAAGTCTTGGCCAGGGCAAGCGAGATATACTGGTAGCGTTTCCAGTGTTATCTCAGGGTGTTCTGGGCTACACTCTAACATGACTTGAAAAATCCCATTCCTTCGCTGAGGCAGGAAAGTCTAGTGTTCTTTTGCCGTGTACCGCTATTAGGGGACTGACATTTACCACCCCCCCAGGCCTGCCATGCGGTACTCTTAGATGAACAGACCGGACTGTACGGAGATTGTCACATTCAGGCTTAGTAGGAGTTCGGATAGGTTCGCCTCATCAGTCTTCTTATCGGCATCTACCTGGGGACCATTACGTACAGCTAGTACCGCTTACGGCCTGTGGTTAAACCCACTACCAGCATAGTGTCGAGTCTTTAGAGTCCCACACAGTGGGTTATTCTCCTTTGGGCAAAACAGAGTAGAGGTCGCAGAGTTTTGCGACGGGGTCGTTCCCATGCGCGCACTTGTGCATGTTTGGTGTCTGGGCAGTTATTACTAGTGGGCTTTGGTTTAAGCCAGATCCTAGTATTTGTTTTGGGATTTGTTTTGTCTCATTGTATTCATGTTTTTCGGATGCGGGTGTGTATGCACAGTTGACAGAGGCAGAGGATTCTCATTAGGGTTGTTGACCGTTGACTTTTTCCAAACCCTAATGAGAATGATAGATATGATTAATGATATTAATTAAAGATAATTGTGCCATGGTTAGGTTGACCATTTGATTTTTTTTGACCTTTTGACTTTGGTTAACCGGTTGACTTATGTTGACAATTTGACCATCATCATTTCACCTGAAAGATGCTTCTTGATTCTTGCAAATTTCATTTAATGTGAAATGATAATGGTCATTCCAAATGAACCATTACAATTTCTTTAATTATTATTATTATTTCATAATTCTCTCATATGAGAGTATGGTTGCAAAAATTATTCTCTCATTCTCTCTTGCTCTTTCTCTCTCATGTTTTTGAGCTCTCCCTCTCCCTCTCAATGCTCTCATTTCTCATGTGTTGAGAACCATGAGCTTTTGAGATAAAACCATCAAAACCTCTCTCTACTATTTCTAGGGTTCTAGGTTTAGCAAGCCAAGCACTTTAGTTACCTCTTGGTTGAGGTAGGAGCTCAAGGTAGAGGCCTTCGGGTGGATCTTTTTTCGGCAAAGAGAAGACGATGAGGAGGAGCCGTCTACACCACTTCAAGGAGCATGCAAGAAGGAGAACCACAACAAGAAGAGAAGGAGTTCAAGACCTAGGTATAACCTTCTAACCGAGTAGCTAAACTTGTAGTTAGTTTGTTAGTTTTTGTTTAGCAAAGATCCTCTAGTTCTAGTCCATGTTACCTTGTGTTAAAAAACCGTTTTTTACCTAATCCGCCTCCCCGTAAGCACCGGGGTGGGCAACGTGGACTTACATTAAGCATAAGCCGGACTACTCCATATACCTTGACATCGTTAAGATATGAATCCATTCTATATCCAATATAGAATCAAAGGCACTAATTTAGTTGGAACCAGATTCAAAATCAAGCAGCTGTTTCCAGTGCATATCGACTAAATGGAAGAAGGCCAAGCGACATTACTCATCAAGGAGTATACTCAAAGACGTGTAACCTGAGAGAGAAGAAAGTTCTCAAATATATTACTTACAACGGAATACCTAGCACAAGTATTTACAACTTCGATCACCTCGAAGAATCCTGATACTTTGTCACGACCCGAAAGTGGCATGTGACCGGCATTTAAATCACGTGACATCTAAAGACGTCGACACGGTCCAAGCAAGCCGAAACCCGGAATCTAAACCTTTTATGAAAATATTGGAGGTGAGGTTTAAAATAGTCATCAGATGGGATCAGTTTAAAATAAACATTTAAGTTTTAAATAAGTAAGTTTGAAAAGAATCTATGACGTTTTAAAATTGGCAGCACCTCTGTTGAAATTTTTGAATAAAACAAGATACAAGCACAAATATATAAAGTATCACAATAGGAGCTAGCTTCCACACCTAAACGGCGGAGCAACCAAGAAGATAATATATGCCGCAAAATGGCGATGAAAAGAAAAGCGAAACAAGATCAACAATATAAAAGGGTGACTCCAATGAGTGCGATGCCCACAAACACACAAACTCTAAGTCTCGCTTCTAAGTCCATAATATATACATTCTAGGCCGATGGAGTTTTACTAGATACAAGAATATAAATATACAAGTGTGGGTACGATATAAAAGTAGCCCACCCACCAAGCAATCACTGGAAAGAAGTGTGTGCCGCAATCCGCTGATGATCCGAGCGGTAAAACCTGCAAGAAACTGGGCACAACGGGGGTGAGTTGCCAACTCAGTGAATAAAAGTACATCACAAGGTAGAAATCGAAATGCACAACGATACCTAGGTCATAAGTATAGTACTATCATATGTTGTACAAAAATATATATGATGTGCATAAGTATCATAAATGCAACACTATCCATTACCTGGACCCAAAATAGAATATATCATATGCAAATGACCTGTACCTAGATATAAACCCATAAGGTAGCCAAAATATATATGTAATGCCTCTTCTTTAAAAATAGCCGCACAATACGTAGTATGAAGTGTAACAGGTATCTTATTTAAGATATACGTCTTGCTGTTTAGGTAAAGAGTGATAAGAGATTTACGGTTTAAAAGATCCCAAAGTCATTCTAGACATATCAAAATAATGAGAGTATAGCTCGTTTTAGAAATCCTTTTTATATGCACAACCGGTAAAAATGTATTCAGGTACTGTCCCCCGGATCAGTCATGATCGGCTACAATAACGCACAACACAACTGTATACCTCATGATAGCAACATATCAATATATGGATGTCCATCATCGACACCCTAAATCAGAAATCTCTCGTGTCCATCACCGACACACAAATTCAGATACCGTCGACACCATCTCAACAGATGATCGCCCCTCGATATCCCTAGCCCCGTTCAGTATCCTCTGGATATCCGCCGTGCTCATATCTAGCTCCAGCCTGTATCTCCTGGATATCTGCCGTGCTCATCTCTATCTCCGGTATCGAGTGTCCTCTCTAGCCTCCCCGTCTCTAATGCGGCTTTCCTGCTCCTCGGTCTTGACCGGGTCCACCATGTATCTGACTGTATATCCCCCCACTCAGTCTAGATATCATAGTAATCCGCAACCGTATAGCCCCCTACTCGGTTCGGAGTAAAAGAAAACATATAAACAACTCACGGTGGACATTAACTCATCGTATCCAAAGATATCAAGTAAGAAATAAGAATAATTTCATAGATCCTTTTGATGATATATTATATATACATATATAACAACATCATATACCTCTGATATATATCATCGAAAGCAAAACATCATGAAAATTCATAAGAATCGAATACAATTATCCATGGTACTGGTATTCGCAAAACTCAACAGATAATAAAGGTACAATATGTAAATAAAGTCATGCATGCAGCAACGTAACAGTTTTACTGTGTCTTGGCAATACTAGTGATTTGTAGTGTAGCATACGCGTCTGTGCTCGTGCAGTATGGCAATCATTAGTATTTGTATAGGTGTTCTATAAGTGTTTAAAGCAGAAAGTAATTCTACCCATATCCGTAGCATATAAAAATCAGATTTTCCGGATATAGGGAATTCATATGCCTCGTATCGGCATTAATATGCGCATAACATAATATAGCGGTCCTACAGTGCCATAACAATACCAATGAGGTGTAGTGTAACATATGTGTTTGTGCTCGTGCAACATAGTACTCATTGGTAATTGTGCGGTTTTCTATCATTGTGTTCATATAACGGGAACATATATCATTAGTAAGTATATCGCGAACATGTAAAGTAAATCTAAGCATAAAGCGTAATTATTAAACGTAACTACTTGCTATGAGCTATACTGTTATCTTTGAAAATGGAACGAAACGTTGGTTTTGAAATAAGGAAGCTGCATTAAGTTAAAAATAGATATTCGTTTTGGAAATTAGCATTGCATCCTCGTCATTTATCATTTAAAAAGGGAAACGAATCGTTGGTTTTGAAAGAGTATAGCTCACTCGAACATAACCTTCTAACTTAGAATAATTCATGACTCTACAAGTCTAAAAGAACTAGGTCGTATTCGGCATGCTAACTTCATCATCACAAGTACGGTATGATCTCTCGTACAAATCCACCCAATCCATATCCATATCGTATGGACCTATCATCACGTACTTATGTCACCAAAATCATGTATAAAACTATATGCACATGAATACCATATTAGATGCAAAAAAACGTCAATACCATTAACTTGAATTAACACTAACAACTAACTTGATAGCATAACTGTCCTACTTAAATAGTTGCGGGAGTGCTATACGCTATCCACCCGACTTCCCTTATAGATATATATCTACTCACCAACTTGTCGAGCTCGTTGAATCCACGATTGCTATGTCCGATATCTCCGTCGTGGAAACCTTCACGATCGTACCTATAATCGTAGTTAAATCATATTGACGTAAATATCATATCAAAAAACCAAAACAACGAGCTAGGCACCCGTAGGTTAGAACATACAGCTTACTTACTCCAAAAAATGACAAGATACCCTGATGTTAAGGTACGAACGTCAACAACTCAGTTGCGGCACAGAAATACGAAAACCGTATCAAAATATCGGAAACTTTAATAAAAGCTTACTAGAACACTCCTAGATTTCACTATATGAATACTGGGACAAATCAAACAATACTGTAGATCATAAAATATTTAAATACGGCTACAGAACAAAATCAAACACAAATCTCCATTTGGAACCCGGCGGCGCCGGCCAAAACATGAATGTCGTCGGTTGGACCTAAGTGATAGGAGCTCGGGCTTTAGGTGTAGTCTCTTAGTGATCTCAGCATACTGCAGTCTTGTTAGTTTTTCTAGTGGTTTATCCTAATGGTTCTAGATTCAATTCTAGCATGAAAAATATCACAAAAATTCTAGTTTATGATACTGCATACTAAAAACAGATATAAAAAAGAACTGAATATGCAAAGAAAGAAAAAGATATACCTGGAGATGGTTCACAAGGGAACACCAGTTCAAGAAGTGCATAAGGAAGTTCTTAAGTGTTGTAGTGGATCAAGCTTGAAGATGTGAAAAAACATGATGAAGGAAATCATGGCTTCTCTCTTTGTGGTGGTGAACACTTAGAACTTTTTAGTGCTGGGAGTTTGAAGGAACTTATTTGTTTCAGTTTGGAAAGCTTAAGAAATGCTAAGGGTTGAATAAGAATTAGGTAGAGTTATGATGGTTTGTGTAGAGAAAGAATGAGGTATTAAGGGAGAAGGAGGTGGTGTAAAGTGAGAAGGAGGAGGTGGAGGGAGGAGAGTATAGGTGAGGGTGTGTTGAGGGTGAGGGTTTAGCCTAGGTTATTATATAACTAACCATATAAAAGAATTACAACAATTAAAACCCTTCATATCACAAATCTAAATCCATGTTTCAAAAATGAAATACTTATTATAACACTTAATGTCACGACCTGAAATTGTGGAACGTGACTGGCACTTAAATCACGCAACGTCTAGAGGCGTAGCGTAATCTGAGTAAGCCAAAGCCCAGAAATCTAATCCATTTAAATAAATAGAGTGAAGAAAATACTTATTTTAAAAAGGTGATTTTAACAAAATAACGTCACATTAAAACATTTTAAAACATCAAGTTTTCCCGAAAATTTCGGCAAAGTTTTCTTTGTAAATACTGGCCCCAAACGGGTACAAAAAAAGAATATGCATAAGTAATGAATAAAGGCATCCCCAAACGAGAGCTAGCTCTTCGCCAATGGCGGAATCACTACGACATGCAATATATATATCATCATAATATGAGATAAGCATCCGAAAACAAGAAATAAGAAAACACCACGTCAGCTCAACTGAGCATCGACACCAGAAATAGAATACATACAAATCTCTCAAGCTCACCATCTATGTCCAATATACAACTGGTGGAAACGGTAGATAGGGTAGATGGAGTGCACTAGATACAATAATAATATACAAGGTGGGAACAAAAATATCCTTGCAACCCACCTATATGCAAGCCGTAAGTTACTGCAAATGAAGCAAAATGAGGAAGTACGCCCGCCGCTACTGTGCAGATGAGTCAGACCTGCAAGATACTGTGGTACAACGGGGTGAGTTGCTGACTCGTGAGTAGTAAGTAACATATAATAAGGCTATCGTAAGCATGCATGCAAATGTGTCACTACCTACATATACAAATATGATGCGATGCACTAGTATGTATACAACATGAATGGACAATCAACACGAAATCCAGATATATCTGATATGAGAAGATCTGTGTCCTTATCTCAGTAAAACTTTTGTATAATAAAACTAGAATATCATCAGTGATATCGACAGAAAATTCCGTGTCAAGCATCACAATATCCTCAATATCTCAGGCTCTGTCAGTTCGGATCGATCCATATTATCAAATCTCACGACTACGATCGGTATCCTCGGGATATCCATCGCGCCAGACATCACCGGTAGGTAGTCCTCCCTTGCCAGGCTCATCGTCTACAACTCGAGCTTATTGCCCCGGGGTACCTTACCGGGCCTACCATGTATCCGAGACAGTCCGTCCTACTCCTCGAATCGAGTCTTGAAAACCAACAGAAATCAGGAAAACTCATGGTGGACGACACAAACATCATATCATGAGAAAACCACAACTTGCATTTTTAAAATGATAATAGGTTTATAAATTCTTGCAGTTTCCCTCCAAAATCCAGAAATCTCATATATATTGAAATCTCCAAGAAAATCACAATATATGAACATGTCGGTAATGATGGATGTCTATGATATTGGTAATATGAAAAGCGATGTATGACTAGAAAACTATGTATGAATGAGGATGACAAGAGGTATATGACTAGCAAACTTACATATCCAATCCTGATGAGATGAATATACAACTAAAAGTCTACATATCATATATGATACAAATGCACAAATACCGATTCTAAGCATGTTCTATAGTGTTCGTGATGTAGCAATTACTAATGGCGTGTATGTTCGCATAAAATAATGCACGTGCGGCATGGACCAATGGTAATGGTGCAAGTGTCCTATGAGATAATATCATATATATAAGATGATGCAATGCAATGAGATGAATGACTAGGAGAATACCATATAAATACAGGCACTACTAGTAATCCTAACTATCGGGCGCCTTCCGCCATTTAGACGATCCTTCCATAGATGTGTACATCTACTCACCAGGACGCCTCTGCTAATCTGATCCAATTACGGCCTTTCCTTTCCGTGCCGTTTCCGACGTCTCCGCAACCGATCCTAGAATCACATAAATAGTATATACGAGGTTAAACATTTAAATAGACGCGAAGTCAAGACGATACAAAGTAACTAACGCTCACTAGCAAGATGCGCGTGCACTTGGTGCACAAAACGCGTGCGACATCGCCACGAACCACGACTAGGGGTCGCTATGCGTAGAAACCACCATTCCTAAAACGCAATCGTACCAATCGCGCATTCACATCACACTAAATATTATAGGAAGTAGGTTTTAGATCATCACAACCCTAAACCTAATTAAAATCTAATTATTCTAAGAACCTAGTAAGCAAACAAAGGGTATTTTGGTGCAAAATTAAAGGTTGTAGCAAACCTAGTGGCCAAAAATTTCACTTAATATCTTAATTATGCTACACAAATATTTACAAATTTTAAATCTCGCTTTTTACACACTAATCATGAAATTAGTTGCATGAACATTTAATTAAGATGATTAAAAGAAAAGATTTGCATGTTTAACAACTAGATTATATTAAAAAGAAACTATTAGATGTTCACTACAATTAGCTAACTTAATTAAGTGATAAAAACCTTAAATATAACCTAAACCCTTCACTTTAAAACTCAAATCATGAAAATAAAACTATGTTAACACCTAATTAAAATTAGATTAAAGCAATTAATTAACAAAGTAACAATTGGGTTAAGGTTTATACCTCAAGAATTTGGAAGATCAAATTTGCTAGCTTTGGCAACTTAAAATGCTTACTTGCATCAAGATCCAAGCTTATATTTGAACAAGGAAATTTTGTGAAGAGTTTACAAGAAATTAGTGTTGATTTTTGTGGATTTTTTGATTAGAAAATGGGGTAATTTGCAAGTGAGAAAGAAGGAAAAATGAGGGGGTGGGGGAAGGAACTGCCGAAACTTGAGAGGGGAGAGAGAGTAAGGGTGTGGTAACCTTACCTCCATACACATACACCATTCCTCAAGTCAACATATCCCATACCTCATCTGTCACGACCCGGATATGTGGAACGTGACTGTAACACTTTGAAATTTCGTTAGAATGTTTTTCATGTTAAATTAGAAATTGTGCGTGTTATTATATATGTGTACATAGTGTTATTAGTTATTTTAGTCGTGTTACCCTAATTGGGAATTTTTGTGTTAAGTGCACATATGCACACTTAGCACAATTTTTGTGACCTAGGTAAAAAGTGTTAGCATGTTAACCATTTTCTTTCATGCATGGTTGTTATTTTTCCCCACCCTTTTATCGAAACAAAACCCTTTTTAAAATTCAAAATGTATTAGAATATAGAAGCATGGTGTTAAGTAGAGGAAATTGATTTTTGACCCATTTCTTTCTCTCTCTTTTCTCTCTTTCTCATTTTTCTGGAACTCTCTGCAGAGAGGCAGCAGCAACATCAAAATTTCATCACATTTTCCTTCTCTTTTCTTTTCCCTTTGATCTTTACACAAAACCCTACACAAATCAACACTTTTCCTTCACAAAACCTTGGAAAAAGGGTCTATTTGAGGTGTTTGGTGGTAGATCTGCCCACTTGAGGTTAAAGCTGGAACTTTTGGTATTTCTAAGGTCATTTGAAGGTATAAATCTCACTCCTAGCACCCTATCTCCATAACTTGCATGTTTAGTTTCAAAATATCACCTTTTTGTGCAATTTTAGTGCTATTGAAGGGATTTAGTGATGATATGTTAAAATTTATATTGTTGTGGCTTGATTAGCTTGTTAATGAGTTATTAGTGTGGTTTTAGACCTGGGTTGCTTCAGGTTCCACAAAAAATACCCTAAAGTATTGTTTTAGTGCTAAATTGGACTTTTTAACTAGATATAGGGATCTGTTAGATCTGCTGCTACCCGGGTAATTTCAGAATGAAATTGGAATTACTGTAGCATACACAGGGGGTATAGAGTGCACACACCAAACCCGGAGGCCCACCTCCCAACCCAGGCCGCCGAAAAATGCGTTCTGGCAGCAATTTGCGGCCAGATTAGTGAATTGGGGGTTGGGGTTTGGGTCACAGTAGTCTGTTGTTATATGTTGTATTTTGGTATATCTATTTTTATAATATATGTTCTGTATCAAAATCTGGAGTTGAATACCCTATTTCCCGTATTTTTAATCTTTCGCGACACGCGTGATACGTGTGTGTGGGTTTGGTGTTTCTGCGTATCGCGACGCTTTGGAGTGGCTTCAGGCACGTAATCACATGTTTTAACGTATCGCGCACACGTGCGCTTGGTTTGCGACACGGGTTTCTAGTTAACCTTAAATATCGTGTTTGTATGGTTTTGAGCTTATGCATGATATTCTGTGGAATTCTAGGTTCGCAGGCGAGTGCGACGGACGCCGCGAAGAAGGGGAAACAAGTCATCGGCTATACCTAGCAAGATACTACGGTGAGTAGATTTACATCTACGGGGATATCGCCCGCATGGCGTTCTACGTCAGGGCTGATAGGATCTTATAGCTACATTTCTATACATTGACTGTTCATGGCTACTATTTAGTGCATACCACATTTCCTGATATATGTATATAAACTAGAATTGATAGAACACCGCACCATTACTAACGGTTCATGTTGCACGAGCACTATCCTGCATGCTACACACACCGTTAGTAATTGCTATGACACTCACACTGTAGAATTTCCATGATATTTATACTTGATGCATATATCACATCGGATCATTATGTTGTAGCTCATCTTTTTGTGACTTGACATGATATTCATACTTGATGCACATATCACATCACATTGACTTGCATATTGGTTTGGATTACATGTGATTTCTGGATTTGGGAACCGTGGCTATTTCAAATATGTAATCATTTAAAAACTCGGTTCCCTTGATATGATATTTCGGTGCGTCCACCTTATGTTTTCTCGGTGCTAGAGTGATATATGAGATAGAGAGGGCTGACCCGGACTGACGGATGCTCGATATATATATGAGATAGAGAGGGCTGACCCGGACTGACGGATGCCCGATATATATATGAGATAGAGAGGGCTGACCCAGACTGACGGATGCCCGATATATATGAGAGAGAGAGGGCTGACCCGGACTGACGGATGCCCAATATAGGAAGATTTGCGTGTCGATACTAGACACGAGTATTTATGATATTTGGGTGTCGATGTTGGGCACTCGTGATTCTCTGTGATGTACAGGATTTGAGGGCCGATGGGAGTGCCGGCGTCTGGGTTGTTGGGATTTAGGGTGCATTGATGGACACCGACTACATATTCCACGTTGACATTCCGTGTAAATGTTATACTTCCCATGCTCAGCTTTCATTATTGTATCTTATCCTGTAGTTATATTACCTGATAGAGCATTTGCATGATTATTGCACATACTGCTTATCACGCATTGATATCATTTGTTGGCATATGATAGAGTAGCGCAGTACGTGCATGCTCGCGATTACCTTTATATGTTATCTCTATTCACGAGTTGGCCACTCACCCTCGTTGTGCCACAGTGTTTGCAGGTTGCCCTTTGGAGTAGTCGCGGCAGGCTGCGTTCTTGCATCTTTTGACACAGATACCCCCACAGTTGGTGTACTAGCTCTTTTGCTGATAGGTGGGTTTTGTGCGGTATCTGTTTAGCTTTCAGTTAAGTACATCATTGTATCTAGTATTCTCCATCTACCATATATGTACTTGACTTAGAGACAATGTGATGACGATGATGTATATTATTTGTATTCTGGTGTCGAGCTCGTGTTAGGTTAGCCTAGCACCCTATAATGAGTTTTGAAGCATCACATGTCTCAAAGTATGTATTTTTATGGTGCTAAACAAACACGCAAAGGAATCGATCTTAGAATATTAGGGTTACTAAACTTTTAGCTAATAAAAATTAGGGTTTCGAGACTACAATCTTTGTATCTCCCTTTGTGCTTGACTCCTTAGACTCTTGGGTGTTGGAAGAAGGTCCACTTGTAGTCCTCTCACGTCCACGACGATCCACCCAGAGTTTCCCGTCCAAGCTTGCAACTTTGGAAAAACAAAGAGAACACTCTAATCAAGTTGGCTAAACTTGATTAGAATGATGTTGTGGCTAAGGATCTCACTTCAAAATCCTATTTTTATGATTATTTTGCTCTCTTGAAAGAACTAGAGAGCAAAGAATCAAGGTTGATGAAGATGGTGGTCTTTTGTGAAGAAGAGAATAATAGAACCATGGAAAGAAAAAAGGAAAAATGAGTATATATATTTTTCCTCTCTCATATCTCACCATGGTTAACTCTAAAGATTATTATTGGATTAAAATCAAAAGCACAAAAAGAAAATAAACCATAGGTTAAAGGTTAGGTGAGAATGGTAAGGTTAAGAAGAGTGTAGAAACCTTTTTGATTTAACCCATTTTTATTTCCTTTTTGATTTAATTTAAAAGCAATAATAATCCATAGAAATAACTATGGTGTGATTCTTATATTGCCACCATTCTCATTGTATAAGCAACCATGATAAAATGATGTATGTATGCATGTGTGCATGCACATCCATATGTGCATGAACAAGAATGAATGCATACATGCATGCATACATCCAAAATAAATAAGATAGGATTTGTAGTGAGAAGCTAATGATAAATCAACACTTGATTCACTAATCCGGTCATATCACATACGACCCGACCATTAGCAAGCCGCCCAATTAATATACGGTATCCCATACACGCATTTTAATCGGGTCCAAGCGCATATCTCATACGCGCACCACAACGTTTCGCCTGGACTAGGTAACTCCTATGTGGGACTCTAAGACTCGTCAATACGCCGGCAGTGGGTGATGATCACATCAAGCACCCCCAAGCCGCAAGCGGTCAGCTAAACGTAACGGCCACCCGGGTATTGATCGATCAGAAGAAAACAAGCGAACCTGTTACAACTCCCGTCGATCCATCCGGCAACACTACCGTACAGTCCGGTCTCTTCATCAGATATGCTGCATATCGAGCCTAGGGATGGTCACGTCGACCCTAATAACCCAATAAGTCGTGCCGGTGAATGGTCTATAACAGATCGAGAAACTATCGATAACACTTATCAACAAATCTCAGCAGCCCTGGCCAGGGACTTACTGATATAACCAGTCGGGCACAGCACAGCATCAACCCCCAATACCGGGAGAGACGAAACCCCTCCTATCGCTCATTGCCTTCGTGTGTCTCGGGACTGTACCCAACGGCCACCTGTTTGCACGACTCAGTAGAGCCATGGTAGGGTGGCAATCAAAGTACAGTGGGAGAACACACAAGACTCTATGACGATCTCGGGTCTACAGACTAACCTGTACCAGTGTCACCTGAGAACTGCTATCCGACGATAGATATAATTCCATATAGGAGTTCTCGGCGAGTCCGTCCAGTGTACCCAGTCACCACTGAGCACCCGTATATGATCTTGATGTCAAACACCAATGGATATGGGATCATCCATCGCCCATCACATGGGTCTGGTATCATATACGCTAGTCTACTCTGGTATATCAATGCCCCGTCTCGATATACCTACGACTAGGGACTTTCCAGGATATGCTTATAGACCACAGATGTCCCACTAGTATGATCTCCATCATAATCAGAGCAGTCAAGCCAATATCCTCAGGGCTTTATCAGCATGTATGAGTGAATAACAAGCATGATCAAATCAACATGTCAGATAAAGAAGAACCAGATAGCATACTATCATGTCGAGCAAGAATGCATACTGAATATATATATATATATATATATATATATATATGTATGTATAGATATATCCACTATCACATAATGGCCTCTAAGGCATACATATATCCAACAATCTCCCACTTGCACTAAGGCCAGTTATTGGCGTATCTCATACCCAACTTCTCAAAAAGTCGCTCATGCTGCGGCTGAGGGAGGGCCTTGGTGAATGGATCCGCGGCGTTATTCTTTGTGTCTACCCTCCTAATCTCGATCTCGCGGCGATCTACAATCTCCCAGATCAAATGAAAACGCCTCAGGATGTGTCTGGACCGTTGATGGGATCTGGGCTCCTTGGCTAATGCCACAGCCCCATTATAGTCACAATACAAAGGTATTGGTTCAATAATGGTTGGAACTACTTCTAGCTCCGAGACGAACTTCTTCATCCAGACGGCTTCCTTGGCGGCATCATTTGCAGCAATGTACTCAGCTTCCATCGTAGAGTCTGCAACGGTATCTTGTTTGGAACTCTTCCAACTCATCGCCCCTCCATTGAGGGTAAATACAAACCCAGAGATAGATTTGCTGTCGTCCTTATCGCTCTGGAAGCTCGAATCGGTAAAGGCCTCCATTTGGAGATCTCCATTACCATACACCAAGAACAATTCTTTAGTCCTTCGCAAGTACTTAAGAATGTTCTTCACTGCTGTCCAGTGATTCTCCCCTGGGATGGATTGATACCTGCTTACAACACTAAGTGCATAAGCTACATCTGGGCGTGTACATAACATCGCATACATTATAGATCCTACTGCCGAAGCATAGGGTATAATACTCATGCGAGCTCTCTCTTCATCGGTCTTTGGGCAAGAATCCTTGGAGAGAGTGACCCCATGGCAAGCGGGTAAGGCACCCCGCTTGGAGTCTTCCATACTAAACCTTTTTAGGATGGTGTCAATGTACCTGGTTTGGGATAATCCCAATAACCTTTTGGATCTATCCCTATAGATCCTTATGCCCAGAATGTATGTGGCATCACCCAGGTCCTTCATGGAGAACCTCAGTGATAAGAAAGATTTGACCGACTGTAGCATAGGAATATCATTTCCTATCAGAAGAATGCCGTCCACGTACAATACGAGGAATTTAACAGCTCTCCATACAGCCTTCTTATAAACACAAGGTTCATCTGGATTTTTAATGAAATCAAACTCTTTGATGACATCATCGAAACAGATGTTCCAACTCCGTGATGCCTGCTTTAACCCATATATGGATTTAAGCAATTTACATGCTTTCCCGCTGCTCCCACTGTCAATGAAGTCCTCTGGCTGATCCAGATAAACGCATTCTTCTAAATTTCCATTTAGAAATGCGGTTTTAACGTCCATCTGCCAGATTTCATAGTCGTAGTGAGCAGCAATAGCAAGTAGGATCCGAATGGATTTAAGCATGGCTACGGGAGAAAAAGTCTCGTCATAGTCCAAACCTGGTCTTTGACGAAAACCCTTCGCCACAAGTCTTGCCTTATAGGTCTCCACCTGCCCATCTACACCAATCTTTCTTTTAAAGATCCATTTGCACCCCACAGGTTTTACCCCAGGGGGTACAACGTCCAAAGTCCATACTTTGTTGGTGTACATAGACTCCATTTCGGATCTCATGGCATCCAGCCACTTCACAGAGTCTTTACTCGTGATAGCTTGCTGAAAACTGGTAGGATCATCATCATCCATGATGCAATCTTCTCCATTACCATCAATGAGGAAACCGTAGTACCTCTCCGGTGGGCGAGAAGTCCTACCAGACCTACGGAGTGGCCGAGGTTCTTCAGTTTCTGCTGCAACAGCCGGTTCAACCAAATCGTCATTTGTAGTTTGTGTCTCTAGAACTTCTTCTAGATCTACTACCTTGCCATTATCTCTATCTGTGAAAAACTCTTTTTCTAAGAATGTGGCGTACTGAGAAACAAACACTTTTTGTTCCTCTTTGTGGTAGAATAGATATCCATAAGAATTCTTTGGATATCCCACAAAGTTACACATGATGTAAGTCTGCGCTAGCGCCCCGGCCGTCTACAGACGCCAAATGCGGAACAAAAACTTTTTATCTGGCGCTATCGTATACTTTAACCCGGATCTACCATTATTGCTAAACTAACAAACTGTAAAGAGTGTAGAAAGGTTATACCGAACGATCCGAGTCCTTCGTTCTTTAACCATCATCCCATGCTCCGTTGCGGCTGCTCCGATCTGCTCGATCTCCGATCTTCTCGTCCAGGTGGCACCACGTCGACGATTCTTTAAACGGGCTCCCGCCTCTGACTTGAGGCAACTCGGTCGTCAAGTTTGCTAGAAGAGACGACCAAGAATGATGTAGAGAATGAGTAGATGACTTTGTCTCACTTCGTCCAAATCCGTGGACGATCGGTTAATGAAGTTGCCGAGGGAATTGGGTGATGGAATGAAATGAACTGTAAAATTCCATGCACCCCAAATACTATCATATCTTTTACAACCATATGAAAACATCAAGTGAGTGAGAGTGTGAGGAGAGAGAGAGGGGCCGGCCTCTTATAGCAAAGAGGTAGGTGACCGTAGGAGAGGGGGGGGTAACCATAAGTAAATATCATAATGTGAACACAAAATAATATCTTAAGGAAAACAAGAAATGGTTAAAATCAAAGCATGAGTCACAAGACACCTCACCAAATCTAGAACCTTCTAGAACCTTCTAGAAGCATGACTCACCCTCATCCAAGAAAAGATAAATCCATCTTTAACCGAATGTTAAAAGACGGCTGATAGAAAACTGGAAACTGGCAACTTCCAAAAGTGATCCTGAAACAACTTTCAGGATAACCCCGAAACTGTATAAATATACCCGCATTTGTATTACGACCGAATACAAATGCAACTGAGACAAAGATATTATACCTACTCAATATAATACTCGGATCCGGCTTAAACCAAAGCCGACCAGTATCAACTGCCCGAAAAATAACACGTGCGTAAACGCACGTGCATTTTCCGAACCCTGCCATAAAACCATACGGCCTCTACAACGTTTCGCCCGAACTTGGGAAACTGTCTGTGGGGGGCTCTAATGACTCGTCAGTACCCCTGCAGTGGGTTTAGCCGCAAACCGTCAGCGGCACTAGCTATGCGTAACGGCTGCCCATGGACTGACCACAAGGGAGGCCGATGAGCCAACTCAAGGGAGGCCGATGAGCCAACTCATCCAGAAACCCTACTGAGCCTAACAGTGACAATGTATATACAGTCCGGTCCGTTCGTCTATGAGTATCGCATATCCGCCTAGGGGGCTAGTAACGTCAGACCCCCAGAAGCAGTATAAGTCGTGTCGGAGTGTAGCCCAATAACACCCTGAGATACTACTGGAGTACCTACCAGTAAATCTCCTGCCATGGCCATGGACTTTGTGTAATGGCTCTCCTAGACACAGCACGACCTCGCCCCCAATACCGGGAGAGACGAATCCCCTGCCGATCCGCTCACATGCCTCCATATGGCTCGGGACTGTACCCAAAAGCTACCTGTTTGCACGACTCCTTTGAGCCGTGGTAGGGTAGAAATCAAAGCACAGTGGGAACTCACACGAGACAAATGACGACCTCAGGTCGATGAACTAACCTGTACACATGTCACCAGGGAACTGCTATCTGACGATAGGTATAGTACTAACTAGCAGATTCCCGGCGAGTCCTGTCCGGTGTACTCATAACCCAATGAGCACCTGTATACATCTTAGGTGATCCAACTGACACCAGTGGCTTGTGAGACCGGCCACCGCCCCTCGTCGGGGTCTCGACTGTATACACTAGTCTACTCCGGAGTATCGATGCCCTGTCTCGAAACTCCCACGACTTGGGACCACAATTAAGGATATGCATATAAACTACCTATCTCTCACGTATATGATCGCCATCATACTGTTGGTAGTAAAGCAAGATCCTAAGGGCTCTATCAAAGTGTAACATGCAATCAGTCACCTGAACATGTACACGACTGATAAAGGCAAACCAGATAGCATACTATCATCTCGAGTAAGACTGTCCTACCGGGATAGGTCCTCCGCAATCATTGCAATCACGTACCTGCGATCCAATAATTGACTATGAGGGCACTATCTCCAACAATCTCCCACTTGCACTCAAGGCTAATATTGCGATGTCGACTACTCACAGCCCGTGTGAAACCGAACATCCAACTCCTCTACTAATCAGTTTCACAAAGCCCGTTTGTAAAACTATTGTGTTCGAGAAATAGCCTCATTGAGTGGATCCGCCTAGATGTTTCTTTCTATATCTCTCTAAATCTCAAGTTCGCGGAGAAAGCCATCTCCCGAATCGAGTAATACCTGTCTTAGAATATGTCTGGATACCTGATGGGACCTAGTTCATAAATGAACTCCAAATCCAAACTTCTTAGACTGTATCGATCACTGAACCTAATCAGTATCGGGCACCATGCCTCCCACAGCATTCTCTTGGACAACCTGTCCATAATACTGTCCCTCTTCGTCAGAGGGAAAAACTATAACTCTGACAATCACTCTGTCATCCATGTCACCTTTGAAGCCTGGAATGATAATCGTCTCCCGAAGGAGGCTGCCGTCATCAAATCCGTAGAACATGTACTTATGTTCTAAAACTGCTTCCTTATGTTTCTCCAGGATTGGATTAATACAAACTCATTGCATCTAGTGCAAAAACAACATCTGGTGTGGTACTTGACATCTCACGATTGACTCAATTGCCTAAGCAAGTGATCTGTCAATCATGCCCATCCCTCTCCCCTTCAGTCTATACGACACCTTTAGAGAGGGTGACTCCATCACCTGCAGGTATACCACCATGCTAGGAGTCACATATTCTAAAAACCATTAGAATATCTGTCAAAGTACCTACATTGGGAAACTACCCAATTCCAGATCTAAAACCATAGATCTAGAAACCAGAATGTCAAATATTATATCCATATCCTGTCTGGAGAAACAACTGTGTGATGACCGCAGTACAACCGATCGTAGTATAGGAATTTTACTTCCCACTTTGTGTATGTCATCCAGATACCATGACATCACATCCTACTACCTTCTTAACAGATCCATCCCCTATTCTGATTGAAGTCAAACCCATGACTGTCACATCAAAATTAGATGATCTATCTCCGCTATAACTACTCTAGTCTATAAATAGACATAAGCTACTTGCCCACTAAACTTCCGCTGCTCCCACTGACTGTGACAACCCTCCTACCGGGTCTCATATCCTGGAACAACAATAGTGTCAAGTCTGGGTAGATAAGAACCTCCCTGTCACCGTCCTTGAGGCTACCGAAGTACCTCTCGGGTGTCTGAGGTTACCCACCATATCTGCGGAGTGGCTATTGGAATGTCAAACATGATTGAATATATAGGTCCTATTAAATTTTCCGTAATCGTTCGCGGTTCTGGAATCACTTCCAGTTCTACCATACTCCCACTACTGTTTTCTGAAAAAGTCCATTTTACTAAAACTGTGGCGAGTCAAGAACAATATCACTATTGATCTTCCAAATGGTAGAATATCAACCCTCGTCATAGCCAGGGTCAACCCACAAACAGCCATTACAGAAACGTGCCCTGAGTTATCCAGCTTCTGGTTTTGAGCATAAGCTGGACAACTCCCCGTACCTTAATATCTTTTAAGGTACGATCCATTCTATATCCAATATAGAAACTTTGGCACTTATTTAATTGGAACCATATTCAAACCATGCAGCTGTCTCCAGTGCATATCAACTTAATGGAAAGAGGCTTATCAGCATTACTCAACTTAGGAATCCATCCAATTATGAGTAACCTGAAAGAGAAACTCGTTTCTCAAAACCATCACTATCATCTGAATACCAATCACAAGAATCTACATCTTCGATCTCTTTGAAGAATCCCGATACTTGTGATACCTGGTTCTCTACTTTATTCTTATACCCACAACTTCTCAAAACTTAGACCTTGTATTTCTATGAAACACTTGTCTAAATACTAGAGAAGTTATAAGTAAACAGAACATAGTACGAGGACCTACCCCTTTGTCCTGATGGACACTGGACAACATACAATACTCTGTATAAGTCCGCTGAGTTAGACAACTCAAAATCTGTGCGTCGTAGGTTGAAAACTGTACCCTGGCGATTTCCTCAAATATCACCAATTTCAACGAATTCCGATATAATGAGGATAATCACCTAATTCCCAATAACTTACTCCCACTCATCATCTGCAAAACCATACAGATATGAGAATGAAACCTGGTAAATACATACCCTTGGAGTAAGTGTCTAATCGGGAAAACAGTTTTTCTTTTAACAATGCACTGAAACATGAAAATGTTTCGTAGGGGTATCCTGGTATTCATAGCAATGCCTCTTCCATAATCCAATTCATGACTTCAACCGTATATTTTATTGTCATCTCTCCAAATCCCTTTATTTGTCTTTAGTCATTACCTTCTGTACACCATCGTTAGGCTAAATGGTTTTCTTCCTTCCCTACCGTTCGGCACCAGCCTATGGTTTGGAAGAAGACTATCCAGTAAGCATAATAGGTGTACCCTCCTAAACCAAGGAGTACTCATATCTTGAGAGAAGGTGATGATAAAAGACAACTGAATAATACCTTATTCTTTTAAAAGAGAAATAGGAGTGGTGATGAAGTACGCGGTTTGGTCGTGAATGATAACAGTCGCAATTTACTTTGCCCTCTTTCTAATCCTTTTATTTTGTCTTTACATATTACCTTCTGTACACCCTACTTAGGCTAATTGGTTTTCTTCATTCCCTACCTTTCGGCACCTGCCTATGGTTTGGAATAAGACCATCCAATAAGCGTAATAGGTGTACTCTCCTAAACCAAGGAGCTCTCGCAACCTGAGAGAAGGTGATAATAAAAGACAACTGAATAAACCAATTCTATTTCTCCTGAACCATGATCCATCCTCGAAGAAGTCCCTTCGAGTTCGTATATAACCATACGATGGATCTATCCAATGGAAGTGGATGTCCGTAGTAATACGGGTGTTCTGAGAAATGCAAAGGGTAGAAGAAGGAGTGGCAATGACTTATGCAACTCAGACAATCAAAAGCCAGTATTTTAAGAAGGTTCGGTCAACCTGGTCACTGAGTCATAGTCTAGGGTCGGTCAAAGGTCGCTGCCAAAGAGAGAGAGAGAAAAGAAACACTCTGCGTGCACTCTAACCTAGATCAGAATGGCTATCACTTTATCTAATCCGGAAACCTCCCACTGTCCTGTCAAATTCTCCTCCAAACCTGAAAGAAGAATCAATCGGGATCACCCGAAGAGTAAACCAACTCATCAGTGGGAATCGGGATCCAACTCTCATCGCATGATAACGTGATGGAATGCATCCACGTTACTCATACTCCAGAAGGTATGCGCATACTTGGCAAGTTTCAGTTTCTTTAGAAACTCCCGATCTGATTTATGCACCATGCTCTTATGACCTTGGCGTATGTCAACAAATCATAAGTCACATGTCAAGTTCTGCCCGTCATTATCTTGTTAATTTGAACCCACCCGCACTTACCCTTGACGTATGCCAACAAGGTAATACGACTGTCCCAAACCAACTCATCTATCTATGCAACAAATGAATACCCAGCAGCTACCAAACACTATGCCTTGACGTATGCCAACAAACATAGCTTGAATACTACTGACCATCCATAAGAAACGACGGAGGGCTACGGCTGGTTTTTGGCGAAAAACCTTTAACGTAGTGAACTTGATATCGCTGAAGGAACCTGATAGCTTTTTAAAATATAGTGGCGAAGACCTTTTGCTAAAGAGGTCACTCCCGGTGAAGGGATCTCGGCTCTTTCCTCGTGGAATGAGGTGCAGGATATTCCACTGAATACCGCTATGCAAAGCAACTTGTAATCGACTATAGTGAAGTTATTACCCTGACGCAAACTTCTGCCCAAGGGGTCAGTCCCGGTGAAGGGATATCGGCCCTTGCCCCGTCGAATGAGGTGCAGGATATTCCACTGAATACCGCTATGCAAAACAAAAGGAAACGTCTTTGCAATAACACCTTTTTAAATTTGTTCCAACAACTAAAACAGGTTTGTTTAATTTTGCATTGATCAGAATCAACGCAGTCCCATCAATCAATCACACCAGAAAAGAACGAAAATAAAATGTACGTATATGCCATCCGCATTCGTCACTGGGTCCCGTCATCACCCGTTAGGTTACTTAACTAACGACAGAGCGGGGACTGGACTAGCGCGGGTGTAAAACACATACAACATCTAATAGTATATAAACTAATATACAATAATCGCTCCAGGCGTGATAATATGCAACATTACAGAAAAGTAATAAGCATCACAGAACAATACAGATAATCTGGGATCCCCGGGTTTCACAGAGCCGCTGCTGAAACCCGACGTTCCCCTGTCGTGTGGATAGCCTGTGCAACGAAACCTAGACCCCTATGGGTGCGGCAAGTTACCCGCCAAAACCTGAAGCGAGGTAGTCCCCACAGCATAGTGAATGGAACACCCGGCACTTCACGGAATCCGGTAATCTTGGGCACCCCTTCTTGGGTCAACCTGTACCCCCTACGAGTGCGGCGAATAGTCTGCCAATTTTAGAGAGGGGCCCCTCTTCCTTTCAAAGCCATGAGATGCGGACCGGTTGCCCTCCAGAACCCGGCTATCCGTGCACTCCGTCTCGGGGCAAAACCTAGTACAGTAATGAAAAATAGTACAACAGGTACATCGACCGCAACCTGGTCGTGCCCCAAAAGAATATTATACAACAGGCAGTGACGGCAGTCCACAAGTTGGACGCTCGCCCCGCAATATCAAATGTACAAATAAACTCAAACTGTACTACCATTGCACACTGCTATCCACCACGACAAATCCGCAACATCACAGCACAACACAGAACATCAACGCGAATGTCACGTTCGCAAACCCGTCTAAAAGAACTATAGCAATCAGACGCGGTTTACCGATCAAATGACATTCCCGGTCGGAGATATAATGTAAGCACTGTAAACTAACATGTTTAAATTTCGATCGACAAAATATCACAAAGTGGGCCCCATGACTTACTGGTGAACAGTAACAAAATCTAGGCCAAAACAATATTTACCAAAAACCACAAAATCTAACAGAGAACTCACTGTACAAATTTGGGAGCATGAGCTCACCAAGTGGCCGCGGATGTGCGGCCAAACCATGGGTTTGGCCGCGTTTCCGCGGCGGTTTGGTGGAGTCATGTCCCCAAATTTTGTCGTGGTTCTTAAAAAACCCTGCACAGTTTTCTGAGATGTGTGAAATATTTTTAGGACACCGTTTAAAAACAACAGAAACTGTCAAGCAAGAAAAATGCGATTTTTGATTTTCGGTTCGATCGATGTTTTAAACGCGTTAGCACAAGTTAGTATAGCAAAATGGTGAGGCTCTGATACCACTGTAAGTCTACGCTAGCGCCCCGGCCGTCTACAGACGCCAAATGCGGAACAAAAACTTTTTATCTGGCGCTATCGTATACTTTAACCCGGATCTACCATTATTGCTAAACTAACAAACTGTAAAGAGTGTAGAAAGGTTATACCGAACGATCCGAGTCCTTCGTTCTTTAACCATCATCCCACGCTCCGTTGCGGCTGCTCCGATCTGCTCGATCTCCGATCTTCTCTTCCAGGTGGCACCACGTCGACGATTCTTTAAACGGGCTCCCGCCTCTGATTTGAGGCAACTCGGTCGTCAAGTTTGCTAGAAGAGACGACCAAGAATGATGTAGAGAATGAGTAGATGACTTTGTTTCACTTCGTCCAAATCCGTGGACGATTGGTTAATGAAGTTGCCGAGGGAATTGGGCGATGGAATGAAATGAACTGTAAAATTCCATGCACCCCAAATACTATCATATCTTTTACATCCATATGAAAACATCAAGTGAGTGAGAGTGTGAGGAGAGAGAGAGGGGCCGGCCTCTTATAGCAAAGAGGGAGGTGACCGTAGGAGAGGGGGGGCAACCATAAGTAAATATCATAATGTGAACACAAAATAATATCTTAAGGAAAACAAGAAATGGTTAAAATCAAAGCATGAGTCACAAGACACCTCACCAAATCTAGAACCTTCTAGAACCTTCTAGAAGCATGACTCACCCTCATCCAAGAAAAGATAAATCCGTCTTTAACCGAATGTTAAAAGACGGCTGATAGAAAACTGGAAACTGGCAACTTCCAAAAGTGATCCTGAAACAACTTTCAGGATAACCCCGAAACTGTATAAATATACCCGCATTTGTATTACGACCGAATACAAATGCAACTGAGACAAAGATATTATACCTACTCAATATAATACTCGGATCCGGCTTAAACCAAAGCCGACCAGTATCAACTGCCCGAAAAATAACACGTGCGTAAACGCACGTGCATTTTCCGAACCCTGCCATAAAACCATACGGCCTCTACAACGTTTCGCCCGAACTTGGGAAACTGTCTGTGGGGGGCTCTAATGACTCGTCAGTACCCCTGCAGTGGGTTTAACCGCAAACCGTCAGCGGCACTAGCTATGCATAACGGCTGCCCATGGACTGACCACAAGGGAGGCCGATGAGCCAACTCAAGGGAGGCCGATGAGCCAACTCATCCAGAAACCCTACTGAGCCTAACAGTGACAATGTATATACAGTCCGGTCCGTTCGTCTATGAGTATCGCATATCCGCCTAGGGGGCTAGTAACGTCAGACCCCCAGAAGCAGTATAAGTCGTGTCGGAGTGTAGCCCAATAACACCCTGAGATACTACTGGAGTACCTACCAGTAAATCTCCTGCCATGGCCATGGACTTTGTGTAATGGCTCTCCTAGACACAGCACGACTTCGCCCCCAATACCGGGAGAGACGAATCCCCTGCCGATCCGCTCATATGCCTCCATATGGCTCGGGACTGTACCCAAAAGCTACCTGTTTGCACGACTCCTTTGAGCCGTGGTAGGGTAGAAATCAAAGCACAGTGGGAACTCACACGAGATAAATGACGACCTCAGGTCGATGAACTAACCTGTACACATGTCACCAGGGAACTGCTATCTGACGATAGGTATAGTACTAACTAGCAGATTCCCGGCGAGTCCTGTCCGGTGAACTCATAACCCAATGAGCACCTGTATACATCTTAGGTGATCCAACTGACACCAGTGGCTTGTGAGACCGGCCACCGCCCCTCGTCGGGGTCTCGACTGTATACACTAGTCTACTCCGGAGTATCGATGCCCTGTCTCGAAACTCCCATGACTAGGGACCACAATTAAGGATATGCATATAAACTACCCATCTCTCACGTATATGATCGCCATCATACTGTTGGTAGTAAAGCAAGATCCTAAGGGCTCTATCAAAGTGTAACATGCAATCAGTCACCTGAACATGTACACGACTGATAAAGGCAAACCAGATAGCATACTATCATCTCGAGTAAGACTGTCCTACCGGGATAGGTCCTCCGCAATCATTGCAATCACGTACCTGCGATCCAATAATTGACTATGAGGGCACTATCTCCAACACATGACAGACCCTGTCTCGAGTTTGTCCGGATTCTGCTTTTTAACATAGGCCGGGCAACCCCAAATCTTAATTCTCTTAAGAGATGGTCTCTTCCCATTCCATATCTCATATGGCGTGGTAGACACGGCTTTGGTTGGGACCCTGTTCAGCAGAAACGCTGCAGTCTCCAATGCATGCCCCCAAAACGAGACTGGTAACTCAGCCTCACTCATCATGGACCGGACCATATCTAATAGGGTCCTATTCCGTCGTTCTGACACACCGTTGTGCTGTGGTGTGTAAGGAGGAGTGAGCTGAGAGAGAATCCCATTCTCTTTTAGGAAGTTTGCAAATTCTGTACTGAGATACTCACCACCTCGATCTGATCGAAGCATTTTAATACTCAAGCCGGTTTGTTTTTCTACTTCTTGTTTATATTCAATGAATTTCTCGAAAGCGTCGGACTTGTGCTTTAATAAAAATACATGACCGAATCTTGAGAAATCGTCAGCGAATGTAATGAAGTATGAAAAACCGCCTCTAGCCTGTGTAGGCATTGGCCCACATACATCACTATGTATGAGGCCCAGGAGCTGAGTAGCTCTTTCTCCGTGTCCAGTAAACGGAGTTTTGGTCATTTTACCCTTGATACAAGACTGGCAAGTCGCATAAGATTTATATTCAAAAGAGTTTAAATATCCATCTTTGTGTAACTTGTTTAGTCTTGTTTCGTTAATATGACCAAGTCTACAATGCCAAAGAAAAGCTTCATTTAATTCTGAAAGTTTTCTTTTATTAGTGTGTTGTATACTGAAAACTGTGTGTTGATTTAGGACATATATTCCGTTATTAAGCGTACCATACCAAACCAACATTTGATTTAGGTGAATGTTCATAACATTGTTCTGCAGTACAAAATTATATCCTTCATTGTCCAACAAAGAAACGGATATTATATTACATAGCATACTTGGTACAAAATAACATGGATTCAAAATCAAAATACATCCAGATGGCAACCCCAAGTGATACTCTCCCACTGCGACTGTATGTACATTGGAACCATTTCCAACGCGGAGAGTATGGTCACCTGTCTTCAAAACCTTGCTATTTCTCAGCCCCTGCATAGAATTGCAAATGTGAGAACCTGAACCGGTATCCAATACCCAGGAAGCAGAGTTTATAGAAAAACAGTTTTCAGTCACAAACGCACCTGAAGCAGAAGCATCACCATGCTTCTTCTTGAGACTTAAGTACTCCGTGCAGTTGCGCTTCCAATGTCCTGTCTTGTGGCAATGAAAACATTCGCCCTTCCCCGAGTCTCCAGCTTTGGACTTTCCCTTTCCCTTCACCTTTTTAACTCCGCCCTTAGGATTAGTGGGTTTCTTCTTTTTCTTTCCCTTGGCCTTGGCTTTTGGGCGAGAAGAGGAAGACTGTCCAATAGTCATAACGGGAGTTTTTGCTAACTTCATAGTGCTCTCTGCACTCCTTAACATATTAAGGAGTTCAGGGAGGTCCTTCTCCATGCCATGCATGTTGAAGTTCACTATGAACTGAGCAAAGGTGGAGGGGAGGGACTGCAGAATAATATCTATATATTGTTCATTGTCCATAATCCATCCAAGGTCTTCAAGCTCTTCTATAAGAGCTATCATCTTCAGAACATGGTCTCCTACTGGTGTGCCAGGGGCCATTCGCATCTGAAACAATTTCTTTGATGCTTCGTATCGTAATACGCGGGATTGCTCCCCATACAACTCCTTTGTATGGAGCAAAATACCGTGAATGTCCATGTCCTCGTGCTGCTTTTGATGTGTGTTATCTATCGATGCAAGCGCGAGGCATGTGGTCGTGGCACAGTCAGCGTCCCATGTCTTGCGGACTTCAATGTCCGCAACTGAGGATTTTGGACCAGGGACGGGCGGGGCTGAAGTCGTGAGGACATATGATACTTTATCATAAGTCAAGGCGATTTTCAGATTCCTCAGCCAGTCTTTATAGTTGGTCCCATTCAGTTTGTTTTTATCTAGTAAAAGCTTGAGTCCAGTCATGGGTATCTGCCATTAAGAGAGAGAAAAGAATACACTCAGCGAAAGCTCTTGCATAGAATAGATTGGTTATTATCTTGTCTAATCGATGTTTCCCACTGCTTTTATCGAGTTTTTCTTTCAAACCTTAAAAAGAAAAACTAGCCAGGATTAATTACATTCTACAACTTCGCTAACCGTTCAGCCAGGCCAGTGTCGGTACTTTGAGGGAGGTTCCCCGTGCTTTCGCACGGACCTAATTAGAGTAAACCTCGTTTTTCCAGAGGCGGAGCCCCGTTAACACCTTTCTAGACACCTAATGAGTTAGCTAATTGTAAACTGTAAAACTCTCCTAGGAGCAATTATTGCCCACAGTGGGATCGGGATCCAACCATCACATGGAAGGTATGCAATCTCATTGCAAATTTCAACACTTGAAATTCCCGATGTAATTTTTTACCCCTAGTACTTATGACCTTAACTATGGTCAACAAATCATAAGTACCAGTCAAGTTCTACCCATCATTTCTTGATCAATTAGACCCACCCATATGACCCTTAACTATGGTCAACAAAGTCGCATGAATGTCCTAATTAATCTGCATCATATGCAGTGTAGGAAGACATCACTTAGCTACCGTACACTACGCCTTAACTAAAGTCAACAAACGTAGCACGAATACTAAGTACTCTACTTTCTAAAATGACGGAGGGTTGCGAATGATTTTTAAGAAAATCTTTAACGCTTCGAACTTGATATCGTTGTAGAATCAAATGGTTTTCAAAAGGAGTGGCTTAAGCTCCGCAGTTTTGAAATATAGCTTTTTCATAAATAGCCGAGTGGTTTTCAAATCCGATTCTACAACCTCTTTTTAGGTTTATTTTCTTTACATTAATCATATTAATGTAATCCCATCATTTAAGTCCTTAAGCCAGTCACAGAAAAGAAACGAAAATAACACGTATGCTTATGCCATCCGCATTCGCCGCAATGTTCCGTTATGCACCGTTAGGTTACTTAACTAACGGCATACCGGGACGGGACTAGCGCGGGTGAAAAACATAAGCAACGTCTACTATATATCATATATATAATATGTCATTCGTCCCAGATATCACAGAACACAGGCAGCAGAAACATAGATATAACGTGGGATATACTAGGACGTCCGTATTTAGTATTTAGCCAGAATAGAAAATACGGATTCCACAGTCGCGATGAATAGCCAAGCCCACACCCTGGACCCCTACGAGAGCGGCAAGTGACCCTGCCAATTCTGGAGTTTAGGAGACCCGGTCTCGACTCCTCGAGATGGCCTCCCACTGAACCCCAGAACCCGGTCACTTGTGCTCCCCTCCTTGGGTCCATCCTAATGCGGAAAAGTAAATAATATACAACACTGGTGACACAACCTCAACCCGGAAGTGCCCCAAATAAAAGAATATTACATGACATTTGAATTTACATGAATGAAAATATAAAACTCTCATCTCACATAAAACCCCCCGGCTATTCAATCGCGACAATCCTGCACATCATATCTCAGCAACATATAATATCTCATATCATCAACGTAAGTAAGTATGCATACCCCAATTGTCGTTGATGTATAGCAACGAAACCGGCGATATCGTACATACTACACTTACGGTCACAGAAAAGAAAGTGTAAAACTGCAATATCTGGAATCCACATTCTCTTTAAACATCGCAAATGCAAAATATCACATATTCCGTATTTCATGTCTAATAATATGAATTCCACACATTGCATCAAATTCCGGATAAACAGACAGTATTAAAGTTTTCGAACAATCGATCAAATACTCAAGATTCACTAAAGCTCAACACTTGAGCAGAGTTCAAAAAACCGGAGTGTGACACATTAGTAGCGGTCCAGCCGTAGAAGGGTCAAGCCAATGCCTCACATGTGGCACGCCGTACTGCCCCAAACCCTAAGGTTCAAAGGGCAGTTCAAGACGGTCACATAATCGAGTTATGGTTTGTTGTCTTCTAGAGAGACCACCACAAAACTTGCAAGTATCTCCAATATTTTCAAACTCCGTGAAAGGTGAGTAAATGATAGTTGTTCGAACACTTCAATACTTTCTAGTTTACCCGGAAAAGGAAACGAAATGAAAATTCCGATCGAAACGACGAGTGCAAAACCATCTCCAGAATTTTCAACAGTAGATTCAGATTAAACATACTCAAAATATACTATAGCAGGTAAGGAAAAACACTGTGCAAAATATAGTGTGAGATCCCTTTGTATGGCCGCGGATCCGCGGCCTAAGCTTGCTTGCGCCGCGGTTCCGCGGGCAAAAGTACTGTTCATGGTCACGAATTCTCCAGTTTGTCTTATATTTACCTGCTCTATTTTTTGAGTATTTTTAATTCTGAAAAATGTCAGTTTTCAAAAAATTTCCAGAGAGTGTCCCGTAAATCCGTATTTTGTTTCGATCGGAGTTTTTACTTCGCTAAAACATCGCCTAATGTTCTAGGTTGGCTCTGATACCAATGTTAGGTTAGCCTAGCACCCTATAATGAGTTTTGAAGTATCACATGTCTCAAAGTATGTATTTTTATGGTGCTAAACAAACACGCAAAGGAATCGATCCTAGAATATTAGGGTTACTAAACTTTTAGCTAACAAAAATTAGGGTTTCGAGACTACAACCTTTGTAGCTCCCTTTGTGCTTGACTCCTTAGACTCTTGGGTGTTGGAAGAAGGTCCACTTGTAGTCCTCTCACGTCCACGACGATCCACCCGGAGTTTCCCGTCCAAGCTTGCAACTTTGGAAAAACAAAGAGAACACTCTAATCAAGTTGGCTAAACTTGATTAGAATGATGTTGTGGCTAAGGATCTCACTTCAAAATCCTATTTTTATGATTATTTTGCTCTCTTGAAAGAACTAGAGAGCAAAGAATCAAGGTTGATGAAGATGGTGGTCTTTTGTGAAGAAGAGAATAATAGAACCATGGAAAGAAAAAAGGAAAAATGAGTATATATATTTTTCCTCTCTCATATCTCACTATGGTTAACTCTAAAGATTATTATTGGATTAAAATCAAAAGCACAAAAAGAAAATAAACCATGGGTTAAAGGTTAGGTGAGAATGGTAAGGTTAAGAAGAGTGTAGAAACCTTTTTGATTTAACCCATTTTTATTTCCTTTTTGATTTAATTTAAAAGCAATAATAATCCATAGAAATAACTATGGTGTGATTCTTATATTGCCACCATTCTCATTGTATAAGCAACCATGATAAAATGATATATGTATGCATGTTTGCATGCACATCCATATGTGCATGAACAAGAATGAATGCATACATGCATGCATACATCCAAAATAAATAAGATAGGATTTGTAGTGCGAAGCTAATGATAAATCAACACTTGATTCACTAATCCGGTCATATCACATATGACCCGACCATTAGCAAACCGCCCAATTAATATACGGTATCCCATACACGCATTTTAATCGGGTCCAAGCGCATATCTCATACGCGCACCACAACGTTTCGCCTGGACTAGGTAACTCCTATGTGGGACTCTAAGACTCGTCAATACACCGGCAGTGGGTGATGATCACATCAAGCACCCCCAAGCCGCAAGCGGTCAGCTAAACGTAACGGCCATCCGGGTATTGATCGATAAGAAGAAAACAAGCGAACCTGTTACAACTCCCGTCGAGCCATCCGGCAACACTACCGTACAGTCTGGTCTCTTCGTCAGATATGCTGCATATCGAGCCTAGGGATGGTCACGTCGACCCTAATAACTCAATAAGTCGTGCCGGTGAATGGTCTATAACAGATCGAGAAACTATCGATAACACTTATCAACAAATCTCAGCAGCCTTGGCCAGGGACTTACTGATATAACCAGTCGGGCACAGCACAGCATCAACCCCCAATACCGGGAGAGACGAAACCCCTCCTATCGCTCATTACCTTCGTGTGTCTCGGGACTGTACCCAACGGCCACCTGTTTGCACGACTCAGTAGAGCCATGGTAGGGTGGCAATCAAAGTACAGTGGGAGAACACACAAGACTCTATGACGATCTCGGGTCTACAGACTAACCTGTACCAGTGTCACCTGAGAACTGCTATCCGACGATAGATATAATTCCATATAGGAGTTCTCGGCGAGTCCATCCAGTGTACCCAGTCACCACTGAGCACCCGTATATTATCTTGATGTCAAACACCAATGGATATGGGATCATCCATCGCCCATCACATGGGTCTAGTATCATATACGCTAGTCTACTCTGGTATATCAATGCCCCGCCTCGATATACCTACGATTAGGGACTTTCCAGGATATGCTTATAGACCACAGATGTCCCACTAGTATGATCTCCATCATAATCAGAGCAGTCAAGCCAATATCCTCCGGGCTTTATCAGCATGTATGAGTGAATAACAAGCATGATCAAATCAACATGTCAGATAAAGAAGAACCAGATAGCATACTATCATGTCGAGCAAGAATGCATACTGAATATATATATATATATATATATATATATATATGTATAGATACATCCACTATCACATAATGGCCTCTAGGGCATACATATATCCAACAGCTCGTTGTGAGCCGACTGTACTTTGCAGTTTATTCCATCTATGATGTTTCCACTTGTTACTCTTGATCTTCGCTACGGCGTCGTATATTGCTATCTTGGTGATTGTTTACTTATGATTTCTTATCACTTCTAAATGCTTCCATTTAAAACTTAAAACACTCTATACTTTTACTGGTTTGGTTTCTGGGTTTTCGGTTCACTTAGTTGCGTTACGCCTGTAGACGTTACGTGGTTAAGTGCCGGTCATGGGACAAACTTCGGGTCGTGACAAAGTTGGTATCCGAGCGTAGGTTTTACCTTTCGGAGTGTTCCTAGGATGACCCTGGTATAATGAAGTAGGTAGCTGAAGCAGAGTGGCGTAGCGTACGTATGTTCCGCGGCATACTCACGACACAGTACTCCGCCAAGGCGACCTTAGGACTTGTTGATTTAAATTCCTTCTTGAGTACATACATTCTTGCAATTTGATTTCCGTATCCTTATCGAATCCTACTTTTCGTTTCAGCCATTATGCCGCCAAAGACTACAAGGGCGCAGAGAGCAGACGCGAGGGCCGAGATTCGAGTCGACTTGTCCGAGACGAGGACTGATCCGGATAGCACACCGGTTGTGCCCGAGCAGGCTGTTCCTGCCGTGACAGATCAGATTGCCATGTTAGGGGATTGTGCGCAGGAGATGCGCCAAACGATGGGATCCAGTATGCAGGAGATGCGCCATATGATGGGATCTCTAGTTGAGACACTTCGAGCGCAGCGACCAGAGGTAGTTCCACCCGTTGCAGAGACCGCGGTGGTACCTACAGTACAGGCAGTTGCCCCTGCAGCTACAAAGGTTATCACTGTATTGTTGTCAGAGTTTATGAGGCTGAAGTCTCCGATCTTTACAGGCACCGATGCAGCCGAGGACCCACAGTCTTTCATTGATTGGATGGCACGGATATGTCGTTCACTTAGATATGCAGATGCGAGATGGGTTGAGTTCGCGAGCTTTCGCCTGGAAGGTCTCGCACAGAAATGGTGTGAATAAGTCGAGAAGGGTAGAGCAGCAGGTCTTCCTCCTATGACCTGGACAGATTTCGTGGCGCTATTCCTTGCCCATTTTCTTCCACTGAGCGTCAGAGATGCTAGAGCACGCAGGTTCGAGTCCTTACGTCAGACTCCAGAGATGTCAGTGGCAGAGTATGATGTCCTGTTCACCGAGCTGTCGGTGTATGCTCCGTACTTAGTGGCTACTGAGGAGTTGCGAGTTAAGAGATTTGTCCGAGGCTTGCTTACACCACTGTTTCTAGCGATCAGCGCACAGCATTACGAGACATATGCAGCAGCTGTAGACGCAGCCCTATTAGTCGAGGAGCGCCTTGCTGAGACTTCGGTAGTTCTAGAGCCGAAGAGAGTTCGTGCGGATACATCAACGCAGAGACAGCCTTTTCGGCGCCGTGATAGATGTCTTGCAGGTAGCAGAGATTCGGGGCGAGGCAGGTTGTTTAGCTCCTATACCTAGGAGGGTCAGCGACCATCATCGGGATGTTTCCATTGCGGGAGTTCTTATCATCGTGTATGAGATTGCCCTGAGATACCCCGGAGGGAAGCAACAGCACCGCACGTCACACTACTACCTTCACCACCCCAGACGGCATTGCCTATTATACCTACTGTTACTCCGCGTCAGACTCATGCACAGAGAGGTCATGGTCGCGGAGGATTTGTTCATAGAGGACGAGGTGATCGAGGCAGAGGACAGCCAGCGACCGGCAGGAGACAGTCAGTCGTAGGTGGAGGACAGGCGCAAGTTTTTGCTTTGACGCATCAGGACGCGCAGGCGTCCAATGCGGTGGTCTCTGGTATCCTTCCATTATGTTCTGTTGGTGCACATGTGTTATTCGATCCCGGATCCACGCACTCGTATGTATCCACACATTTTGTGCCGAGTTTGGGTAGAGAGTCCGGTTTGCTTGATCAGCCGCTTGTTGTGACTACTCTTGTGGGAGAGTCGTTTGTCGCTAGTCACGTGTTCCGATCCTGTACCGTCCGTATTGGCGAGAGAGTTGCTGGTCGATTTGATCCTTCTTGAGATTTTGGACTTCGACGTTCTTTTGGGCATGGATTGGTTAGCCACGTGCTATGCTTTTGTTGGCTGCCGCGAGAAGACAGTTAGATTTTGTTTTCCCGGCAAGTCGGTTTTTTTTGTGTTGGGGGACCGTGGTGCCACCCCTCATAGTGTGATTTCTTCTTTTCGCGCTGGACAGCTTTTG
The DNA here is from genome assembly GCA_030015575.1 of Agapanthus africanus. NCBI lineage: Eukaryota > Viridiplantae > Streptophyta > Magnoliopsida > Asparagales > Amaryllidaceae > Agapanthus > Agapanthus africanus. The sequence goes on from JASDDO010000018.1 coordinate 111,769,027, forward strand.
AGGAAGGGATGTCAGGGATTTCTCGCCTATGTTTGCGATACTAGAGCTACAGAGGTTCCGTTGGATCAGGTTCCTGTTGTTAGCGAGTTCCCTGATGTGTTCCCTGACGAGCTTCTTGGGCTACTGCCCGAGCGTGATATTTCTTTCTGTATTGATTTAGTTCCTGGCATGGGGCCTATTTTTGTATCGCCTTATCGGATGGCCCCGGCGGAACTTAGAGAATTGAAGGGTCAGTTCCAAGATTTGCTGGATAAGGGACTTATTCGACCCAGTGTTTCTCCTTGGGGTGCTCCAGTCATGTTTGTCAAGAAGAAGGACGGCAGTATGCGTTTGTGTATCGACTACCGCCAGCTGAACAAGGTGACAGTGCGGAACAGGTATCCTTTGCCACGCATCGAAGATTTTTTCGACCAGCTTCAGGGGGCAGGATACTTTTCGAGGATCGATTTGCGATCAGGCTACCATCAGCTGCGGGTTCGACAGGAGAACATTCCTAGGACAGCTTTCCGCACGCGTTACGGTCATTATGAGTTTTTGGTGATGTCGTTTGGACTCACCAACGTGCCAGCAGCATTTATGGACTTGATGAACCGTATTTTCCGGCCGTATCTTGATCTGTTCATCATAGTGTTCATTGACGATATCTTGGTGTACTCTCAGAGTAGAGAGGAGCACGAGCAGCACCTGCGGATTACACTGCAGACCTTGAGGGAGCATCAGCTTTTCGCTAAATTCTCCAAGTGTGCTTTCTGGCTGGACAACGTAGACTTCTTGGGGCATGTGATTACATGAGATGGTATATGTGTAGACCCGAGGAAGATTGAAGCCATTCGGAGTTGGCCTAGACCCACGTCAGTGACGGAGGTTCGCAGCTTTCTAGGGCTGGCAGGCTACTGCAGGCGATTCGTATAGGACTTCTCTCGCATTGCTACACCTTTGACCGGGTTGACCCGGAAGGGAGTTCGTTTCGATTGGACGGAGGAGTGTGAGCACAGTTTTCAGCAGCTACGGGCTCTACTGACTACGACACCAGTACTATCTTTGCCTTCAGGATCAGGCGGGTTTGTGGTCTATTATGATGCTTCACGAGTGGGGCTAGGGTGCGTTTTGATGCAGCATGACAGGGTGATTGCATATGCTTCACGGAAATTAAAGAAACATGAACAGAATTACCCCACTCACGATTTGGAGATGGCAGCAGTGGTCTTTGCACTTAAGATCTGGCGACATTACCTATATGGCGAGTCATGCCAGATATTCACTGATCACAAGAGCTTAAAGTATATATTTCAGCAGCGAGACCTGAACCTTAGACAGCGCCGATGGATGGAGTTAGTGAAGGACTACGATTGTGGGATCTTGTATCACCCGGGCAGGGCTAATGTAGTGGCGGATGCTTTGAGCATGAGGCCCGGGGGTAGTCTATCTTGTTTGAGCGCAGTACAGAGGCAGTCGTCGGCAGATTGGCAGATTTTATGCGACAGCCGGGTACAGTTTGAGTTCACGCCGATCGGAGGACAGATTGCGCATGTTCATGCACGCCCACAGTTGCTCGACCATATACATGAGGCACAGCACAGTGATCCGATGTTCAGAGATTATGACACAGATTGGACAAGGCAGATTTTCCGAGTTTGGGATCGATGATCAGGGGATACTACGATTTGGGACTAGACTGTGCGTACCAAATGCTGAGGGATTGCGGCGCGAGATTCTTGAGGAGGCACATCGATCAGTATACAGTGTTCATCCAGGTTCCACCAAGATGTACCATGATATGAGAGGTGTTTACTGATGGGACGGAATGAAGAGAGACATCGCAGATTTTGTGTCGAGATTCCTGACTTGTCAGCAAGTCAAGGCTGAGCACCAGAGGCCTGCGGGTGAGCTACAGCCGTTACCCATTCCGGAGTGGAAATGAGAGCAGATTTCTATGGACTTCATTGTGGGTCTACCCAGGACTAGTCGAGGGTACGACTCCATCTGGGTGATCGTGGATCGTTTGATGAAAGCGGCTCACTTCCTACCGGTGAAGACGACTTTCGGATTTGCTCAGTATGCCCAGATATACATCGACGAGATCGTACGACTGTACGGAGTTCCGACATGTATCGTGTCCGACAGAGGCACCCAGTTTACCAGCCGGCTATGGCAGAGACTTCAGGAGGCTTTGGGCACTCGCTTGAGTTTCAGCACGGCTTTTCATCCGCAGACTGACGGTCAGTCAGAGCGGACTATTCAGACTCTCGAGGACATGCTCAGAGCGTGCGTCTTAGACTTTGGAGGTAGCTAGGATCATCATTTACCCTTAGTAGAGTTCTCCTACAACAACAGCTACCAGGAGACCATTCAGATGGCACCGTTTGATGCTCTTTATTGGAGGAGATGCAGATCGCCCACCTGTTGGACAAAGCTCAGTGAGAGCAGTATCTTAGGGCCACAGATTGTGGAGGAGACGACCGCGGAGATCCAGTTGATTCGCGACAGGATAAGAGCAGCCCAGAGTAGGCAGAGATCTTATGCGGACCGTCGGCGGCGCAGACTTGAGTTTTCTGTTGGTGATCATGTTTTCTTGAGGGTCTCCCTAATGAAAGGTGTGATGAGATTTTGGAAGAAGGGGAAGCTTAGTCCCAGATATGTAGGCCCTTTCGAGATCCTCGAGCGTGTTGGTGCAGTTGCGTATCGGTTAGCCCTTCCACCCAGTTTTCTAGACGTGCACCTTGTATTTCACGTTTCGATGCTCCACAGATATCTTCATGATCCTTCGCGTGCGATTCAGCACCCGACGATCCAGCTTGAGCGTGACCTTTCCTATGCAGAGCAGTCGGTGATGATCTTGGATCGACAAGTGAAGAAATTGAGGTCGAAAGAGATACCGTCCGTCAAGGTACTTTGGCATGGTCCAAGCAGAGAGGTCACTTGGGAGACCGAGAGTGAGATGAGGAAGAGATATCCCCACCTTTTCGAAGGTACGTGTAGTTGGATTTTGAAATTCGGGGACTGAATTTCTTTAAGGGGGGTAGATTGTAACACTTTGAAATTTCGTTAGAATGTTTTTCGTGTTAAATTAGAAATTGTGCTTGTTATTATATATGTGTACATAGGATTATTAGTTATTTTAGTCGTGTTATCCTAATTGGGAATTTTTGTGTTAAGTGCACACATGCACACTTAGCACAATTTTTGTGACCTAGGTAAAAAGTGTTAGCATGTTAACCATTTTCTTTCATGCATGGTTGTTATTTTTCCCCACCTTTTTATCAAAACAAAACCCTTTTTAAAATTCAAAATGTATTAGAATATAGAAGCATGGTGTTAGGTAGAGGAAATTGACTTTTGACCCATTTCTTTCTCTCTCTTTTCTCTCTTTCTGATTTTTCTTGAACTCTCTGCAGAGAGGCGGCAGCAACATCAGAAATTCATCACATTTTCCTTCTCTTTTCTTTTCCTTTTGATCTTTACACAAAACCCTGCACAAATCAACACTTTTCCTTCACAAAACCTTGGAAAAAGGGTCTATTTGAGGTGTTTGGTGGTAGATCTGCCCACTTGAGGTAAAAGCTGGAACTTTTGGTTTTTCTAAGGTCATTTGAAGGTATAAATCTCACTCCTAGCACCCTATCTCCATAACTTGCATGTTTAGTTTCAAAATATCACCTTTTTGTGCAATTTTAGTGCTATTGAAGGGATTTAGTGATGATATGTTAAAATTTATGTTGTTGTGGCTTGATTAGCTTGTTAATGAGTTATTAGTGTGGTTTTAGACCTGGGTTGCTTCAGGTTCCACAAAAAATACCCTAAAGTATTGTTTTAGTGCTAAATTGGACTTTTTAACTAGATATAGGGATCTGTTAGATCTGCTGCTACCCGGGTTGTTTCAGAATGAAATTGGAATTACTTAGCATACATAGGGGGTATAGAGTGCACACACCAAACCCGGGGGCCTACCTGCCTACCCAGGCCGCCGAAAAATGCGTTCTGGCCGCAATTTGCGGCCAGATTAATGAATTGGGGGTTGGGGTTTGGGTCACAGTAGTCTGCTGTTATATGTTGTATTTTGGTATATCTATTTTTATAATATCAGTTCTGTATCAAAATCTAGAGTTGAATACCTTATTTCCCGTATTTTTAATCTTTCGCGACACGCGTGATACGTGTGTGTGGGTTTGGGGTTTCTGCGTATTGTGACGCGTCGGAGTGACTTCAGGCACGTAATCACATGTTTTAACGTATCGCGCGCACGCGCGCTTGGTTTGCGACACGGGTTTCTAGTTGACCTTAAATGTCGTGTTTGTATGGTTTTGAGCTTATGCATGATATTCTGTGGAATTCTAGGTTCGCAGGCGAGTGCGACGGACGCCGCGAAGAAGGGAAAACAAGTCAATGGCTATACCTAGCAAGAGACTACGGTGAGTAGATTTAACATCTACGGGGATATCGCCCGCATGGCGTTCTACGTCAGGGCTGATAGGATCTTATAGCTACATTTCCATACATTGACTGTTCATGGCTACTATTTAGTGCATACCACATTCCCTGATATATGTATATAAACTAGAATTGATAGAACACCACACCATTACTAACGGTTCATGTTGCACGAGCACTATCCTGCATGCTACACACACCGTTAGTAATTACCATGACACTCACACTGTAGAATTTCCATGATATTCATACTTGATGCATATATCACATCGGATCATTATGTTGTAGCTCATCTTTATGTGACTTGACATGATATTCATACTTGATGCACACATCACATCACATTGACTTGCATATTGGTTTGGATTACATGTGATTTCTGGATTTGGGAACCGTGGCTATATCAAATATGTAATCATTTAAAAACCCGGTTCCCTTGATATGATATTTCGGTGCCTCCACCTTATGTTTTCTCGGTGCTAGAGTGATATATGAGATAGAGAGGGCTGACCCGGACTGACGGATGCCCGATATATGTATGAGATAGAGAGGGCTGACCCGGACAGACGGATGCCCGATATATATATGAGATACAGAGGGCTGACCCGGACTGACGGATGCCCGATATATATGAGAGAGAGAGAGGGCTGACCCGGAATGACGGATGCCCGATATAGGAAGATTTGCGTGTCGATGCTAGACACAAGTATTTATGATATTTGGGTGACGATGTTGGGCAATCGTGATTCTCAGTGATATACAGGATTTGAGGGCCGATGGGAGTGCCGGCGTCTGGGTTGTTGGGATTTAGGGTGCATTGATAGACACCGACTACATATTCCACGTTGACATTTCGTGTAGATGTTATACTTCCCATGCTCAGCATTCATTATTGTATCTCATCCTGTAGTTATATTACCTGATAGAGCACTTGCATGATTGTTGCACATACTGCTTATCACGCATTGATATCATCTGTTGGCATATGATAGAGTAGCGCAGTACGTGCATGCTCGCGATTACCTTTATATGTTATCTCTATTCACGAGTTGGCAACTTACCCCCGTTGTGCCATAGTGTTTGCAGGTTGCCCTTCGGAGTAGTCACGGCAGGCTGCGTTCTTGCATCTTTTAACATAGATACCCCCACAGTTGGTGTACTAGCTCTATTGCTGATAGGTGGGTTTTGTGCGGCATCTGTTTAGCTTTCAGTTATGTACATTGTTGTATCTAGTATTCTCCGTCTACCATATATGTACTTGAGTTAGAGACAGTGTGAGGACGATGATGTATATTATTTGTATTCTGGTGTCGAGCTCGTTGTGAGCCGACTGTACTTTGCAGTTTATTCTATCTGTGATGTCTCCACTTGTTACTCTTGTCTTCGCTACGGCGTCGTATATTTCTATCTTGGTGATTGTTTACTTAAGATTTCTTATCACTTCTAAATGCTTCTATTTAAAACTTAGAACACTCTATACTTTTACTGGTTTGGTTTCTGGGTTTTCGGTTCACTTAGTTGCGTTACGCCTGTAGACGTTACGTGGTTAAGTGCCGGTCACGGGCCAAACTTTGGGTCGTGACAGTGATGTAGGGTTCCTAGGCACTCCCAAGAGGTCTCACAAGGCATCAACCATGCCAATTTCAAAAAATCTAGGTGCCGAGAAACCCTAATACGGATCGTTGGCTAAAGTTTATGCAAAACTAGAAACTAGTTAACAACTTAACTATAAAGAATACGGAAATACAACCTTTGTAGATCCGGTGCTCCACCTCCATAGCTCCGCAACGAAGTCCCCTCGCTGTCCAAATGAGTTCCCGGGCTCTAGCGTCGGCTTCGTCGGAGAATGGGCAAGCTAGGTCGTCGATGTCCATGCCGAAGATGATCTACGTCGAGGCATCGCTAGATCAAGCTCCAACTTCACCAAGTCAAGAAACTTGTGAAGGAAACACACTCTACTACTTGGCAAGAGGTAGAGGATGAAGAAATAGGAAGTGGGTAGACTTTAGAATTGGATTTCTCACTCATCTTCATCAATCACCATTGATGAAGAAAGGTTTTCTTCAAGAAGAAGAAGAAGAGGAAGATGATAATTCTTGTGATAAGTTAATTAAAAGGAATAATAAAAATGAATACTTATCATATCATTAACCATGGTAATGTGTAGAGAATCAATCATGGTTAAAGGAATGGTTAGGGTCAAGCTAGAGACAAAATGGTCACTTAGTCAAAGTGTTCATGAAGCTTCATGAAAACAACAAATGAAAGCCACCATTTCATATCATTTTCTTTTATTCATTTATCAAAAATAAATGGATAATTAAATAAGGTAAATGAATAACAAATAATAAACCCTAACCATTTCATTAACCAAGGTTTAATACTTTACACTTAACTATAAAGTATGTATCATCAAACATGATACAAGAAAGTGCACAAAATCATATCACATATATAATGCGCACATCCGAGTGAGAAAATCCATCTTAAAGTGAACCAATACTAGTTAATGCAAAGTAATATATCAAATATATAATTATGCATTAAATCATTAAATCAACACTTGATTTAACGATCCAGTCATATCGCATATAACCGACTAGTATTCTATGTATCGGCTTATCGAACCAACCCTTGATTCGATAACCAGGTTATATCGCATACAACCTTTCGATACATTCATCGTGAGAATGGAATACGGTATCACATACACGCATTATTCTCGGTCCCGCACATATCTCATATGCGCTCCTATTTCGTTTCGCTTGAGCCAGGAAACCTCTGTGTAGGACTCTAAAGACTCGTCAATACGCCGGCAGCAGGCGATGATCATATCAAACACCCACAAGCCGCAAGCGGTCTGCTAAACGTAACGGCCACCCGGGTATTGAACGATCTGAAGATCGACGAGCAAGCCCGCTCACACTCCAGTGAATCCAACCAGTAACACTACCGTACAGTCCGGTCTGATCGTCTGATATGTCGCATATCTTGCCTAGGGGTGGTAAACGTCAGACCCCAATAGCTCGATAAGTCATGTCGATATGAGGTCTATAACAATTCGAGAAACTACAGGTAACACTTACCAGTAAATCTCAGCAACCCTGGCCAGGGATTTTCGGTTATAGCCAATCGAACACAGCGCAACATCAACCCCCTATACCGGGAGAGACGAATCCCTTCCTATCGCTCATTGCCTCCATGTGACTCGGGACTGTACCCAAAAACCACCGTTTTGCACGCCCTCTTGGACGTGGTAAGATGGAAATCAAAGCACAGTGGGAACCACACAAGACTCTATGACGATCTCGGGTCAACAGACTACTCTGTACTGGTGTCACCAGAGAACTGCCATCTGACGTGAGGTATAATACCATCTGGGAGTTCTCGGCGAGTCCGTCCAGTGTATCCAGTCTCTACTGAGCACCCGTATATCATTTCTGATGTCAAACACCAATGGATATGGGATCATCCATCGCCCATCTGTATGGGTCGAGAAGGTATACGCTAGTCTACTCTGGTATATCGATGCCCCGTCTCGATACACCCACGACTAGGGACTTTGAAGGATGTACTTATGGACTACCATGTCCCCACTAGTATGATCCGCATCATAGTCCAGGTAGTCAAGCACACATCCTAAGGGCTTTACCAACATGTAACAGAGAGACAATCAGTGTACACGTTAAGGTAAAGAGAAACCAGATAGTATACTATCATGTCGAGCAAGAAAGTCCTCCCTATATATGTCCAAGCATCCACTACAATATACATCCTATGTATAGTAATGGCCTCTAGGGCATACATATAACTAACAATCTCCCACTTGAACTAGGGCCATCTGTAGCAGTGGTTGTAGTATCTCATACTCAACCATCCCATAAAAGTCTCTCTCTGGGAAAAGGCCTTTGTGAGTGGATCCGCCGTGTTGTCCTCTGAGTCTACTCTCCTAACCTCGATCACCCTGGAGATCAACCATCTCCATGATCAGGTAATACTGCCTTAGAATATGTCTGGATCACTGATGGGACCGGCGTTCCTTGGCATAAGCCACAACTCCATTGTCTCACAATGGTAGGAACATAGTTCATCTCATGAACCAATATACACCCAAACAGCCTCTTTGGTAGCATCTTAAGTAGCGATGTATCCAGCCTTTATCGTCTAGTATGCCACGGTATCTAGATTGGAACTCTTCCAACATACCGTCCCTTTACTGAGGGTAAAGACAATGCCTGGGACTGACATTCAGTCGTCCTTATCACCCTGGAACCCTTCCAGTGATTCTCCCCAGGATCAGTTGATACCATTTCACTACAACTAGTGAGAATCCTAACATCCAATTAAATCTATCTCATAGATCTAAAACTCAGGATTTAGGAGGTATCATTTTGATCCTACACGGAGAATCTTTGTGATAAGCGGAGATTGACCGAACGTAGCATAGGAAACTCCTTCCCTATCAAGAGTATGTCATCCACGTACTCCACGAGGATCGTCACCATACTCCCTACTTCCTTTTTGTTTATACAAGGTTCATCTACCATTTTGATGATGTCAACTTCTTTGACTAATCCATCAAAACAGATGTTCCAACTCCGGGATGCCTTCTTTATCCTATAAAGCATCTTGCACACGTTTCCGCAGCTCCCACTGTCTACGAGACCCTCTGGCTGTGTACTTATAGACGCTCTCTTCCAAATCATCATTTAGAAAAGCAGTCAAGACACCCAACCGCCAGATATCGTAGTCATGGTATGTAGCCGTGGCAAGTAGGATCTGGATGGACTTAAGCATAGCCACTTGAAAAGGTTTCATCATTATCCACGCCTGGTCGATGACGAAAAGCTTTATCAAGTCTAGCTTTGAAAGTCTCAACTTTTCCATTTACACCAAGTAATCTTCTCAAGATATACTTGCTCCTGATGGGGATTTAACCCTTCAGATATAGCAACCAAAGTCCATACTTTGTTGGTGTATAAGGATTCCATCTCAGATCGCTAAGCATCCAGCCATTCTTACAGAGTCCCACTCCTGATGGCCAGGTCGAAACTAGTTGGGTCATCATCTCATGATGCAATCCTCGCTCCCACTGTCATCGAGAAACCGAAGTATCTCTCAGTTGGGTGAGGAACCCTACTAGATCGGCGGAGAGGCTGAGGTTCGTTGGTAACTATTGAATCCTTTGGTTTTATCAGATCATCTGCTGTAGTTTGTATAGCTGGAACCTTTCCAGTTCTACATTACAGACATTGCCTCGAGCTTGTCCGGATTTTGCTTTTAGACATAGGCCGGACAATCCCAAATCTTAACTAGCTTAAGACATGGGCTCTTCCCTTTCCATATCATATATGAAGTGGTAGGCAACTGATTTGATTGGAACCCTATTCAATAGGTATGCAGCTTCTCAAGTACATAACTCCCAAAAGGAAATAGGTAACTCAGTAGTACTCATCATAGAGCACACCTTATATAGGGTGTTATTGCTCCGCCCCGATATACCATCGTGCTATGGTGTATTCGGAGGAGTAATGCTGAGAGAGAATCTCATTCTCCTTTAGAATAATCCAGGATTTCCGTGCTTAAGAATTCTCCTCCTTGATCTCATCATAGGACATAATACTTATACCCGTATTGGTTCTCTACTTCTAACTTATATTCTGTGAATATCTCAAAAGGTTCGGACTTGTGTTTCAACAGGAACATATGTCTGAATCTTGAGAGATTATCAGAGAATGTAATGAAGTAAAAAGAACCGGTCTTGGCATTTGTAGACAGGGGACCTACATACATCATCATGTATCATCCCAAGAGTTTACTAACTCTTTCTCTGTTTTCAGTAAACGGAGCTGTGGTCATCTTATCTTTGTGACATGACTGGCGAGTTTCACAAGATGCAAATTCAAACTAATTTAAATATGCATCTTTATGTAACTCTAGCTAGTCGGGTCGCATTGATATGACCTAGTCTACAATGCCTCAAGTAGGATTCGTTCATTTCTGAACTCTTCCTCTTGTGTGTGTTCCGTATACTAAAGAACTGTAGTTTGATTTAGAACATCAATGCTTTTAGATAACGTGCCTGAACCGATCAACTTTTGATATAGGAAATGTTCAAAACATTATCCAACAATACAAAATTTTATCATTTCTTTACTGATAAAGAGACTGATATGATTTTGTATATCTGGTTCGGTATCTAATAACATTCGTTCAGAATCAATGTATCGGTAATACAGGGTGACAGTGACCAACAGACTTGACTGCAACACTTGCCCCGTTTTCTGTCTCATGAAACTTATCACCCGTTCTCAGTTCTCTACCTTTCTATAGCCCTATGTAACAGATTACATATCTGGGATCCTGATCCAGTATCATATACCCAGGACGTAAAGGATACTGAGAAACAGTTCTGTATAAAGAACAAACCCGAAGATGATGCATCAGCATCCACTCTCTTCGTTTGGGCGGCACGGGAATTCTGGTAATCCCTAATTTCCTGCTCTGTCTTATAACAATTATAAGGTGGAGCGGGACCAACGTTCCCCAGCTCAGTATAACAAGCGGGTTCGGTCAATATTCCGTATTGTTATCTTCATTAGGGCATGAAATGGTCGCTACCTGGAGAGAGAGAGAAGAAAACACTTTAGCGTAAGCTCGTGCAAGATCAGATTGGTTATTATCTTATCTAATCAGGATGGCTCCCACTGCTTTTTATTAAATCTTCCTTCAAACCCTAAAAGGAAAGACTAGCCGGGATTAATTACACACTACAGGTTCGCCAATCTTTCAGCCAGGCCAGTGTCGGTACTTTGAGGGAGGTCCCCCGTGCTTTCGCACGAACCTAATTAATGTAAACCTCGTTTTCCCAGAGGCGTAACCTCGTTAACACCTTTCTAGACACCTACTTGATCGGCTAATTGTAATATGTAAAACTCTCCCAGGAGTAACAATTACTCACAGCGGGTATCGGGATCCAACTATCTCATAGAAGGTATGCAATCTCATTGCAAATTTCAACACTTGAAATTCCCGATAATATTTTGCCCCTAACGTGCTATGACCTTGACGAAAGCCAACAAACCATAGCCCGCTAGTCAAGTTCAACCCGTACATTTCTTGATCGAATTAAACCCACCCGCACCACCCTTGACGAAAGCCAACAAAGCCGCATGACTACCCTAATCTAATCACATCGTATGCTAGCAGATAAGCAGCATATAGCTACCGCACACTGCACCTTGACGAAAGCCAACAAATGCAGCACGAATACTATATACAACTTATCTGAAATGACGGAGGGCTACGACAGGTTTTTCTGAAAACCTATTGCGTAATGAACTTGATATCGTTGTAGAATCAAATGAATTTTGAAATGGAGTGTTTTTGAGGCTTTTCTAGTTTTGCTAAAGGAGTCACTCCCGGTGAAGGGATCGTCGGTCCTTTCCTCGTCGAATGAGGTACGGGATATATCATATATATCACTGTGCAAAGAAAAAACACTTAAAAGCAATCAAAAGACAAACCGAGTGTGTAGCATCTGCCAGTTATTGCTAAAGGAGTCATTCCCGGTGAAGGGATCTCGGTCCTTTCCTCATCGAATAAGGTGCAGGATATATCACATATACCGCTGTGCAAAGCAAGAACTGTAGCTACCCTTTTTATTTTGAAATTCGATTCTGCAACATCTTAGGTTTCTTTTATTTCATTAATCACATTAATGAAGTCCCATCATTTAATTACCTAAACATCACAGATAAATACGACGTACACTTATGCCATCCGCATTCGCCTCGATGTCCCCTCGTGCACCGTTAGGTTAGGTAACTAACGGCAGAGCAGGGCAGGGCTAGCGCGGGTGTAAAACATAAGTAACGTCTATATAATATATCATATATACTATATACTGTATCTATCACAGAACATCACATGATCACATCACAGATATCGCAGCAGAAGAAACATATGAAATATTGGATATACTAGGACGTCCGTGTTTTCAATACGAGCCAGTATAAAACACGGATTCCACGGTCGTGATGAATAGCCAAACCCACACCCCTAGACCCCTACGAGAGCGGCAAGCAACCCTACCAATTCTAGAGTTAGGAGACCCGGACTCAACTTCTCGAGTTGGTCTCCCATTGGACTCCAGAACCCGGTTACTTGTGCCCTCCTCCTTGGGTCTATCCTAGTGCGGAAAAGTAAATAATATACAAAGCGTGACATCTTCCGCAACCTGGAAGTGCCCCAATAAAAGAATATTACATACAAGTTTTTACATGAATGAAAATGAAAAACACTCATCTCACATAAAAACCCCCGGCTATTCAAACACGACGATCCAATATAACATATCCAGCAACACATAACATCACATGTCGTCAACGTAAGTAAATATGCGCATCCCAATTGTCGTTAACATATAGCAACGAAACCGGCGATATCACATATTACACTTACGGTCATAGAAAAGAAAGTGTAAAACTACAACAGTTGGAATCCGCAACCACCTCAGACATCGCATGCCTGACCAAATGAATTACTTAGACATCACATGCCTAACAATTATATACCCAGCATTTCAGTCTCATTATCGAAAACACTTTTCAATATCGAGTCGGGAAATTCAACAAGATTCCCGACATCCTGATCGAATGCTCGTCGCAAACTTCAGTAGACGGCCGCACCCCCGACGCCGTCGACGAAGTGCACCAAGGCGGAACACCGCTACCGCGAGCACCCGAACGGATGCTTTCGGCGATGGGGTTCTCCTACAGTCACTTGGTCGGGGCTATGGGGTGAGGCTGTCTATTAAGTTTACCCGGCGAGTATCCGCGTACTCTACGTGATTGCGACGGACTTTTGATCACATCAAAATTCCGTGGCAACCGATCAAGTGAGACTAAACTGCTATGTTTATAACATTCATTCAGTTATCTCATAACTTTTGTGAATTCCAATTATTGTATCCCATTCCAGATAAACAGAAAATGTTAAACTTTTCGATCGAACAATCGAACGCCCAAGTTTTCCCGATACAGCTCAACACAAGAAATAAGTCTAACAACATTCCGTTCGTGCCTCAGTACCAACGGTCCAGCCGTAGAAGGGTCAAGCCAACGCCTCACATGTGGCACGCCGTACTGCCCCAAACCTTAAGGTTCAAAGGGCAGTTCAAGACGGTCACATAATCGAGTTAAGGTTTGTTGTCTTCTAGAGGGTCCATCGCGTTACTTGCACTACTTAGAACGTCGTTAAACTACGGAAAAATCCAACACTTGGAAATTTCCCGACAGGGGAAAAATTGGGTATTTATATCCGGTCGAACTTTTTAACATATTCTAAAAATTATCCGGAAAGCCAAATAGACAAAATCTGATAAACCCGATCGAATCATCGAAGCTCCAAAACATCCCAGATTATTCAACTCTTGAATAAATATTAAAAATACCCAGAGAACTCATCACTGTTAAATAGGAATTACTGTGCAAAAGTCAACGCAAGAGGAGACCATGAGGCCGCGGAACCGCCGCACATGCCAAGCTCGTGCTGCGGTTCCGCGGTGGTTTAATTGAATTAGGCCCCCGAAATTTACAGTAATTCCTACAAAACCCTGCTTAATTTTCTACATATTTTTAATGTGGAAAAATGCACAGTTTTGAAAAAAGGACAGAGAGCATGGGAAAAATGAGGTTTCGGGTTCGATCGGGATTCAAACGTTGTCTAGACTTCGCCTAAGGCTCTAGCTAGGCTCTGATACCACTGTAGGGTTCCTAGGCACTCCCAAGAGGTCTCACAAGGCATCAACCATGCCAATTTCAAAAAATCTAGGTGCCGAGAAACCCTAATACGGATCGTTGGCTAAAGTTTAGGCGAAACTAGAAACTAGTTAACAACTTAACTATAAAGAATACGGAAATACAACCTTTGTAGATCCAGTGCTCCACCTCCATAGCTCCGCAACGAAGTCCCCTCGCTGTCCAAATGAGTTCCCGGGCTCTAGCGTCGGCTTCGTCGGAGAATGGGCAAGCTAGGTCGTCGATGTCCATGCCGAAGATGATCTACGTCGAGGCATCGCTAGATCAAGCTCCAACTTCACCAAGTCAAGAAACATGTGAAGGAAACACACTCTACTACTTGGAAAGAGGTAGAGGATGAAGAAATAGGAAGTGGGTAGACTTTAGAATTGGATTTCTCACTCATCTTCATCAATCACCATTGATGAAGAAAGGTTTTCTTCAAAAAGAAGAAGAAGAGGAAGATGATAATTCTTGTGATAAGTTAATTAAAAGGAATAATAAAAATGAATACTTATCATATCATTAACCATGGTAATGTGTAGAGAATCAATCATGGTTAAAGGAATGGTTAGGGTCAAGCTAGAGACAAAATGGTCACTTAGTCAAAGTGTTCATGAAGCTTCATGAAAACAACAAATGAAAGCCACCATTTCATATCATTTTCTTTTATTCATTTACCAAAAATAAATGGATAATTAAATAAGATAAATGAATAACAAATAATAAACCCTAACCATTTCATTAACCAAGGTTTAATACTTTACACTTAACCATAAAGCATGTATCATCAAACATGATACAAGCAAGTGCACAAAATCATATCACATATATAATGCGCACATCCGAGTGTGAAAATCCATCTTAAAGTGAACCAATACTAGTTAATGCAAAGTAATATATCAAATATATAATTATGCATTAAATCATTAAATCAACACTTGATTTAACGATCCGGTCATATCGCATATAACCGACTAGTATTCTATGTATCGGCTTATCGAACCAACCCTTGATTCGATAACTAGGTTATATCGCATACAACCTTTCGATACATTCATCGCGAGAATGGAATACGGTATCACATACACGCATTATTCTCGGTCCCGCACATATCTCATATGCGCTCCTATTTCGTTTCGCTTGAGCCAGGAAACCTCTATGTAGGACTCTAAAGACTCGTCAATACACCGGCAGCAGGCGATGATCATATCAAACACCCACAAGCCGCAAGCGGTCTGCTAAACGTAACGGCCACCCGGGTATTGAACGATCTGAAGATCGACGAGCAAGCCTGCTCACACTCCAGTGAATCCAACCAGTAACACTACCGTACAGTCCGGTCTGATCGTCTGATATGTCGCATATCTCGCCTAGGGGTGGTAAACGTCAGACCCAAATAGCTCGATAAGTCGTGTCGATATGAGGTCTATAACAATTCGAGAAACTATAGGTAACACTTACCAGTAAATCTCAGCAACCCTGGCCAGGGATTTCCGGTTATAGCCAATCGAACACAACGCAACATCAACCCCCTATACCGGGAGAGACGAATCCCCTCCTATCGCTCATTGCCTCCATGTGACTCGGGACTGTACCCAAAAACCACCATTTTGCACGCCCTCTTGGACGTGGTAAGATGGAAATCAAAGCACAGTGGGAACCACACAAGACACTATGACGATCTCGGGTCAACAGACTACTCTGTACTGGTGTCACCAGAGAACTGCCATCTGACGTGAGGTATAATACCATCTGGGAGTTCTCGGCGAGTCCGTCCAGTGTACCCAGTCTCTACTGAGCACCCGTATATCATCTCTGATGTCAAACACCAATGGATATGGGATCATCCATCGCCCATCTGTATGGGTCGAGAAGGTATACGCTAGTCTACTCTGGTATATCGATGCCCCGTCTCGATACACCCACGACTAGGGACTTTGAAGGATGTACTTATGGACTACCATGTCTCCACTAGTATGATCCGCATCATAGTCCAGGTAGTCAAGCACACATCCTAAGGGCTTTACCAACATGTAACAGAGAGACAATCAGTGTACACGTTAAGGTAAAGAGCAACCAGATAGTATACTATCATGTCGAGCAAGAAAGTCCTCCCTATATATGTCCAAGCATCCACTACAATATACATCCTATGTATTGTAATGGCCTCTAGGGCATACATATAACTAACAAGTGACTAGCACTTAAATTACGAAAACGTCTAGAGGCGTAGCGTAATCTACGTAAGCCAAAGCCCAGAAATCTAAACTATTTAAAGAAATAGAGTGAAGGAAAACTTAACTTAAAAAGGTGATTTTAGTGAAATAAAGTCACATTAAAACATTTTAAAATATCAAATTTTCCCGAAAATTTCTGCAGAGTTTCCTTTGTAAATACCGGCCCAAACGGGTACAAACATGAATATATACAAGTAATGAACAAAGGCATCCCCAAGCGGGAGCTAGCTCTTCGCCAAATGGCGGAATCACAACGACATGCAACATAAATCATCATAATATGAGATAAGCATCTGAAAACAAGAAATAAGAAAACACTACGTCGGCTCAAGTGAGCATCGGCACCAGAAATAGAATACATAAAAGTCTCACAAGCTCACCATCTAAGTCTAATATACAACTGGTGGAAAACGGTAGATAAGGTAGATGGAGTGTACTAGATACAATAATAATACACAAGGTGGGATAAAAAATATCCTCGCAACCCACCTATGAGCAATGCCGCAAGTCCAAGCAAAAGAAACAAAATGAGGAAGTACGCCCGCCACTACTTTGCTAACAGGTCAGACCTGCAAGATACTGTGGCACAAGGGGGGTGAGTTGCCAACTCGTGAGTAGTAAGTAACATCTAATAAGGCTATCGTAAGCATGCACGCAAATGCATCACAGCCTACATATACTAATATAATGCAATGTACAAGTATGAATGCAACATGAATGTATAATCAACACGAAAACATGATATATCTGATATGAGAAGATCTGTATTTTTAACTTAGTAAAACCTTTTGTAAAATAAAACTGGATTATTATCAGTGAAATTGACAGAAATCCGTGTCAAATATCGACACAAAATATGTATATCTCAATGTCTCAATATCTCAATGTCTCAATATCTCAATATCTCAATATCTCGGGCTCCGTCAGTCCGAAACAACCCATATCATCAAATCTCACGACTACGTTGGTATCCTCCGGATATCCGCCGCATCAGACATCACCGGTAGGTAGTCTACCCCTGCCACGCTCATCGTCATCCCCACAAAAACACTCTCGCGCCGGGGTACCATACCGGGTCCACCGTGTACCCGAGACGGTTCATCCTACTTTACGAATCGGGTCTCGAAAACCAACAGAAAATTAGAAAAGCACATGATGGACGAAACATACATCATATCACGAGAAAACCGTAACTTGCATTTTTAAAATGATAATAGGTTTATAAATTCTTGCGGTTTTCCCCAAAAATCCAGAAATTTCATAAATACTGAAATCTCCAAGAAAATCACAATATATGAACATGTCGGCGATGGTGAATGCCTATGGTATCAATACTATAAAATACAATGCGTGACTAGAAAACTATGCATGATTGATGATGCAATGAGGTATATGACTAGCAACCTACGTATCCAATCCTGATGAGATGAATATACAACTACAAGTCTACATATCATATATGATGCAAATGCACATGAAGTATATGACTAACAACCTACGTATCCAATCCTGATGAGATGAATATACAACTGCAAGTCTACATATTGTGTATGATACAATTGCACAGATACCGATTCTAATTAAGTTCTATAGTGATCGTGACATAGCAATTACTAATGGCATGTGTGTTCGCATAAAATAGTGCACGTGCGACATGGACCAATGGTAATGGTGCAAGTGTCCTATGAGATAATATCATATATATATATATATATATATATATATAAGATGATGTAATACAATGAGATGAATGATTAGGAGACTACGCATATAAATGCAAGAACTACTAATAATTCTAACTATCGGGCGCCTTGCGCCATCCAGAAGATTCCCCCATAGATAAGTACATCTACTCACCAGGACGCCTCGGCTAATCTGATTTGATCACAGACTTGCCTTTCCGCGCCGCGTCCGACATCTCCGCAACTGATCCTAGAATTGCAAAAATACAATACATGAGGCTAAAACTCTGAGAAGACACGAGGACGAACGATACTAAAGAATGAACATCTACAAGTTAGACTTTTGTGCACTTTGGTGCACAAAACGCGCACGACATCGCCACAAACCGCAACTAAGGGTCGCTATGCATAGCAACCACCAATCCTAGAACCCAATCGTACCTGTTGCGCCACGGCAGCGCCCCGGCCGTCTCACTCGAGGCCAAATTGCGGAATCAAAAAATTTTCCTTACTCGGAAACCGGCGCTACCGCGGACAAAGAAAACCCGGATCGTTAACCATTAACCTACGCTAGCTTAACAAGAGATGGGAAAAGAAGTATACCAAGAGATCCGAGTCCTCCGGTCTTCTCATCATCGCCCCGATCTCCCGCGGAAAGTGTAGTCTCCATATCGTCGCCTCCTCGCCGGAAAGGGCACCACATCGCCTTCGTCTTTTACGGGCTCCCGTCTCAATACCGAGGCAACTCGAGCATGAAGCCGGCAACTCGACATGCTCAAGATATGCTGTAGAATGTGTAGTAGATCATGCTAGTCTCATTTGGGGTTTGTTGTTGCCTTGATGGAGGAATGGGGTTAGGAAAAATGGTGCTTTCATTTTTCCATAACAAGAAGAAGAAGGAGATGAAGAATTCCTCACAAAAATAAAGATGAACTCTCTCATTCTTTTTTCTTCTCTCTAGTGTTCTTTTTTTTTCTCCCTTTTCTAAAATGAAAACCCTCATCTTTAGAAAATGGTGGAGCAAGCATAATATGATAGCAAGAGGGAGGTGATGGTAGGAACAAAGAAAAGGTGACCATAACCTAGACAAAGAAACATGCAGGCATGCTTCAACTCACATCAAGCCCATACCCTTTCCAAATCACAATTAAAGAAAGTCAAGGTGCAAGAAAAGAAAGCTATCATAATAGATCTTTATGCAAGAAAACCCTCCACAAAGAGTTATTTGCAAAACTGCAAATAACCCCCTCCATCGGTAAAGTCCGGCCGGGAAAGAACAAAGGAAAACCGGCCGGAACGGAATGCAAACTGGCAACTCCAGAAAACTGGTCCCGTAATAAATTACAGGAAAACCCCGATACTGTGCATACACACCTGCATCTGTATTCCGACCGGATACAAATGCAATGAGACAAAATCTACACTGTACTAAACTAGTACCGGCTTAAACCAAAGCCGGCTAGTAAAATCCGTTCGATCCTGATCCGTGCAATACCGCACGTATCTGATCGAACCCTGCCATATAACTATACGGCCACTAGTACAAAACTGTCCGATCCTGATCCGTGCAATACCGCACGTATCTGATCGGACCCTGCCATATCTCCATACGGCCTCTACAGCGTTTCGCCCGAAAGCTGAGTAACTGAAAGTGTGGTGGACTCTAAAGACTCGTCAATACTATGGCTGTGGATTTAACCACTGGCACGTCAGAGGTATAAGCCAATACATGACGGGTCACCAGCTATTGACCAAAAGGGACGTCGATGAGGAAGCTCACCCCGACACCCAACTGAGCCTGTCAGTGACAATATCCGTACAGTCCGGTCCGTTCGTCTATGAGTATCGCATGGCGGGCCTAGGGGGTTGGTGAAAGTCAGACCCCCAAAAGCGGTACAAGTCGTGTCGGAGTGTAGCCCAGAACGCCCTGAGATACTACTGGAATACCTACCAGTAAATCTCCTGCCTCGGCCGAGGGCTTTGCGTAACGGCTCTCCTAGACACAGCGCGACCTCACCCCCAATACCGGGAGAGACGAACCCCTGAAGATCCGCTCACTGCCTCCATATGGCTCGGGACTGTGCCCAACTAAAACCTGTTTGCACGACTCCTTTGAGCCGTGGTAGGGTAGTAATCAAAGCACAGTGGGAACTCACACGAGACAAATGACGATCCTCAGGTCGATGAACTAACCTGTACACATGTCACCTGGGAACTGCTATCTGACGTCAGGTATAAGCCCAACTAGCAGGTTCCCGGCGAGTCCTGTCCGGTGTACTCATAACCCAATGAGCACCTGTATACATCTTAGGTGAACCAACTGACACCAGTGGCTTGTGAGACCGGCCACCGCCCCTCGTCGGGGTCTCGACTGTATACACTAGTCTACTAATGGAGTATCGATGCCCAGTCTCGAAACTCCCACGACTAGGGACCTTTTAAGGATGTGCTTATAGACTACCAGCTCCCACGTATATGATCGCCATCATACTGCTGGTCGTCAAGCAAGAATCCTAGGGGCTCTATCAACGTGTAATAGCGACATTTCAGGTCACCTAAAGCAGTACACGATGATAAAGATAAACCAGATAGCTTACTATCATCTCGAGTAAGACTGTCCTACTGGGATAGGTCCTCCCTCAATCATTGCAATCACGTGCCTGTGATCCAATAATTGACTCTGAGGGCACTATCTCCAACAATCTCCCACTTGCACTCAAGGCTAATTATTGCGATGTCGCATACTCACAGCCCGTGTGATACCGAACACCCAACTCCTCTACTGGTCAGTCTCACAAAGCTCGTTTGCGAAACAATTGCGTTCGAGGAATAGCCTCAGTGAGTGGATCTGCTGTGATGTTTCTTTCTATGTCTCTCTATATCTCAAGTTCGCGGAGAAAGCCATCTCCCGAAATGAGCAATACCTGTCTTAGAATGTCTGGATGTCTGATGGGACCTAGCTCATAAATGAACTCCAAATCCAAACTTCTTAGACTGTATCATCAACCGAACTTAATCAGTATCCTGCGCCAAGCCTCCCTCAGTATTGCCTTGGACCACCTGTCCAAAATACTGCCCCTCCTCAGAAGGAAAACTATAACTCTGACAACCTCCTTGTCGTCCATGTCACCTTGGAAGCCTGGAATGATAACTGTCTCCTAAAGGAGGCTGCCGTTATCATATCCCTAGAACCTTCACTTATGTTCTAAAACTGCTTCCGACTGTTTTTCCAGGATTGGATCAATATCAACTTATTGCATCTAGTGCAAGAACAACATCTGGTGCGGTACTTGACATCTCATGATTGACTCAATTGCCTAAGCAAGTGATCTGCTAATCATGAGTATCCCTCTCCTTTTTAGTCTATAAGACACCTTTAGAGAGGGTGACTCCATCAACTGCAGGTGCACTACCGTGTCAGGAGTCGACCATTCTAAATACTCATAGAATGCTGTCAAGGTACCCAGATTGGGAAACCACCCAAATCTAGATCTAAAACCATAGATCTAGTAACCAGTATGTCTGATATAATATCCAAGTCCCTTGTGGAGAAACCACTGTGTGACGACCTAAGTATAACCGATCGTAGTATAGGAATATCACTTCCTACTACCTTCTCAACAGATCCATCCCCTACTCTGACGACGTCAAACCCATGACTGTCACATCAGAAACAGATGATCTAACTCCGCTATATCTGCTTTAGTCTATAAAATAGACATAAGCATGATGTCCACCAATGCTTCCGCTGCTCCCACTGACTACGACAACCTTCTGCCAGAGTCATATAGACGTGCACTTCTAAAGCTAGTTTAGAACGACGCTATACTCATCCTCCTGCCGGGTCTCGCAGCCTGGAACAACAACAATGGCAAGTGTGGGTAAACAAGAACTTCCCTGTCACCGTACTTGAGGCTACCGGAGTACCTCTCGGGTGCCTGAAGTTACCCACCTTATCTGCGGAGTGGCCAATGGAATGTCAAATCAGATTGAATCTTTAGGTTCCTAATCAAATCTTCAGTAATCGTTTGTGGTTCTGGAATCACTTCCAGTTCTACCATACTCCCACTACTTTTTCTGAAAAAATCCATTTTTTAATAAAACTGTGGCGAGTCTAGAACAATATTTCTATTGATCTGCCAGATGGTAGAAAGTCAACCCTCGTCATAGCCTGGGTCAACCCACAAACAGCCATTACAGAAACGTGCCTTGAGTTATCCGGAGTCTGGTTTTAAGCATAAGCCGGACAACTCCCCGTACCTTAACATGGTTAAGATATGAACTGTTCTATATCCAATATAGAACCAGAGGCACTGATTTAATTGAACCAGATTCAAATCATGCAGCTGTCTCTAGTGCATGTCAACTAAATGGAAGGAGGCCGATCAGCGTTACTCAACTTAGGAATGCTTCCAATTATGAGTAACCTGAAAGAGAAGCAAGTTCTTATTACTATCAACTGAATACCATACACAAGTATCTACATCTTCGATCTCTTTGAAGAATCCCGATACTTGCTACAGCTGGTTCTCTACTCTATTCAAATACCTATAACTCCTCAAGACTTAGACCCTGTGTTTCCACGAAACAGCTGTCTAAAATCTAGAGAAGTCATAAGTAAACCGAATATAGTACGAGGACCAACCCCTCTGTCCTGATGGACACTGGACAACATACAATACTCTGTATAAGTCCGCTGAGTCTAACAACTCTTTCACTGTGTGTCGTAGGTTGAAAACTGTACTTATGGTTAAGAAGAATTACACCGCTGTTTAATGCTCCTTACCTAACCATCCACTGATATAGGTAAATGTCATCGACATAATATCAAAAGGTATATCTCACTCTATGAAAATAGACGTACAGATATATCAATTTGAAATTGGTGCACAATAGCGGATATTCATAACCAAATATTTGCCGACCGGCAAACAACCCAGGTGACTTCCTCAAATATCACCGATTACAACGAATCCCGATATAATGAGGATGATCACCCAATTCCCAATAACTTACTCCCACTCCTCATCTGTAAAACCATACAGATGTGAGAATCATACCTGGTAAATACATACCCTGGAGTAAGTGTCTAATCGGGAAATCAGTTTTTCTTTTAACATTACACAGTGAAACTGAAACATTGAAATGTTTCTGTGGGGAATTCTGGTATTCCTAGTAATGCCTCTTCCATTATCCAGATTCACAACTGTAACCGTATAATTCTTTGCCACCTTTCCAAATCCCTTTATATGTCTTTAGTCATTACCTTCTGTACACCCTTTTAAGCCAAATGGTTTTCTTCCTTCCCTACCGTTCGGCACCAGCCTATGGTTTGGAAGAAGACTATCCAAAAAGCATAAAGGGTGTACTGTCCTAATCCTAGGAGCACTCGCAACGCGAGAGAAGGTGAAGATAAAAGACACCTGAATGTACTTTATTCCTATTTCTCCTGAACCAGAATCCATCCCCGAACTGGAACTAGTTCCTTTCGAGTTCGTATATAACCATACGATGGAGTATCCAATAAAATGGGATCTTCGTAATGATACGGAGTGTCCTGGAGAAATACAAAGGTGATTTAGGATTGGCGAAGAAATACTTGGTTTGGTCGTGAATATCAGTCGCAATTTACTTTGCCCTCTTACTAATCCCTTGCTTTGTCTAAACTTAATACCTTCTGTACACCATCGTTATGCTAATTGGTTTCCTTCATTCCCTACCGGTCGGCACCAGCCTAAGGTTTGGAAGAAGACTATCCAATTTGCGTAATAGGTGTACTACTCCTAAACCAAGGAATACTCGCAACCTGAGAGAAGGTGAAAAGAAAAAGACAACTGAATAATCCTATCCGTTTTCTCCAGAACCAGAAACCATCCTCGAAGTCCTTCGAGTTCGTATCTAACCATACGATGGTTTTGTCCAATGGAAGTGGACGTTCGTAGTAATACGGGGTGTCCTGGAGAAAAGGGTAAAAGTAGGAGTGGCAATGAGGTCTGCAACTCTGACAATCCAAAAAGCCAGTGTTAAGAAGGTTCGGTCAACTTAGTCACTGAGTCATAGTCCAGGGTCGGGTCAATGGTCGCTGCCAGAGAGAGAGAAAAGAAACACTCAGCGTGCACTCTAACCTAGATCAGAATGGTTATCACTTTGTCTAATTTGGAAACCTCCCACTGTACCTCAAATTCTCCTCCAAACCTGAAAGAAGAATTAGTCGGGGTCACCCGAGGAGTAAACCAACTCATCAGTGGGAATCGGGATCCAACTATCATCGCATGATAACGTGACGGAATCCACTCACGTCACCACACTCCAGAAGGTATGCGCAAGCCTGGCAAGTTTCAGTTCTTTTGAAACTCCCGATGTGATTTTTACCCCTAGGACTCAAGTGACCTTGACGGAGTCAACAAATCAAAGAGTCCTAGTCAAGTTCAACCCGTCATTATCTGGATTGCATTAAACCCACCCGTACGTGCCCTTGATGGAGTCAACAAGGCCGCACGACTGTCCTAACTAATCCCACTTTTGCAACAAACAAGCACCACTTAGCTACCGTACACTACGCCTTGACGGAGTCAACAAACGCAGCACGAATACTAAATAATACCCATAAGAAATGACGGAGGGCTACGAATGGTTTTTGGCGAAAAACCTTTAACGTAATGAACTTGATATCGTTGAAGGAACTGCATAGCCTTTTATAAAATATAGTGACGAAAACCTTTACTAAAGAGGTCACTCCCGGTGAAGGGATCTCGGCTCTTTCCCCGTAGAATGAGGTGCAGGATATTCCAACTGAATACCACGATGCAAAGCAAAAGTAATCGGCTATAGTGAAGTTAATGCCCTGACGCAAACTTCTGTCCAAGGGGTCACTCCCGGTGAAGGGATCTCGGCCCTTGCCTCGTCGACTGAGGAGCAGGATATTCCAAATGAATACCACGATGCAAAACAAAAGTGAACGTCCTTGCAATAACAGCTTTTTTTTTTGAAAAATTGTTCCAACAACATCAGAATTGGTTTGTTTAAACTTGCATTGATCCGAATCAATGCAGTCCCATCAATTGATCACACCACAAAGAACGAAAATATACTGACGTACGTATATGCCATTCGCATTCGCCACTGGGTCCCGTCATCACCCGTTAGGTTAGATAACTAACGGCAGAGCGGGGACTGGACTAGCGCGGATGTAAAACATATACAACATCTACTAATATATATACCAATATATAGTATTTCGCTCAAGGCGTGAATAAAATGCAACATCACAGAAATGTACAGCATCACAGAACAATACAGATATCTGGAAACCCCGGGTTTCACAGAGCCGCTGCTGAAACCCGACGTTCCCCTGGTCGTGTGGATAGCCTGTGCAATGAAAACCTAGACCCCTACGGGCGCGGCAAGTCACCCGCCAAAACCTGAAGCGAGGCAGCCCCCTTCAGCACCGTGAATGGACCACCCAGCACTTCACGGAATCCGGTAACTTGGGCACCCCTCCTGGGTCAACCTGTACCCCCTACGAGTGTGGCGAATAGCCCGCCAATCCTGGACTGAAGCCCCCTCCGTCTCAATGCCCTGAGATGCGGGCCCGTTGCCCTCCAGAACCCGGCTATCCGTGCACCCCACCGCGGGGCAAACCTAGTACAGAAAGTAAAATATACATACACCGGGTACATCGACCGCAACCAGGTCGTGCCCCAAAAGAATAATACAAACAGGCAGTGACGGCAGTCCACATGTCGGACGCTCGCCCTGCAATATCAAATGTACATAATACACCAAAACTGTACTAGCATTGCATCCAGGCTATCCCCCACGACCGATCCGCAACATCACAGCATAAACATAGAACATCAACATGAAAGTCACGTTCGCAAATCCGTCTAACCGGGCTATAGCAGTCAGACCGGATTTACCGATCGAGTGACATTCACGGTCGCAGATATAATGTAAATACTGTGAAATAATGTGTTTAAAATTTTCCGATTGATCAAACCTTAACCAGTGGGCCCCCAATCAAAACTGTAGCACTCACAGAAAACTTGGGCCCAATATTAATATCCCAAAACCCTTAAAATAAGCCCAAAAGCCCACTGAAAGAAAATGGTGAAGTGAAGGCTCATTTATGCGGCGGAAGAGCGGCCAAAGGGGGGCTAAGGCCGCGCTTCCGCGGTCGAAATGTACGATCACTTTACCAAATTTTCTCAGTAGTCTTAGAACTCCCTGCACATCATTCTGAGACAACCTGAAAAATTTTTGGACTCAAAAAAAATTCGACAGAAACTGATGTGCACTAAAATACGGTTTTTGAGATTTTGGTCGATCGGATAAGTAAAACGCATTAGAACAAGCTAGATAAGGTTAATGGCGTGGCTCTGATACCATGTTGCGCCACGACAGCGCCCCGGCCGTCTCACTCGAGGCCAAATTGCGGAATCAAAAAATTTTCCTTACTCGGAAACCGGCGCTACCGCGGACAAAGAAAACCCGGATCGTTAACCATTAACCTACGCTAGCTTAACAAGAGATGGGAAAAGAAGTATACCAAGAGATCCGAGTCCTCCGGTCTTCTCATCATCGCCCCGATCTCCCGCGGAAAGTGTAGTCTCCATATCGTCGCCTCCTCGCCGGAAAGGGCACCACATCGCCTTCGTCTTTTACGGGCTCCCGTCTCAATACCGAGGCAACTCGAGCATGAAGCCGGCAACTCGACATGCTCAAGATATGCTGTAGAATGTGTAGTAGATCATGCTAGTCTCATTTGGGGTTTGTTGTTGCCTTGATGGAGGAATGGGGTTAGAAAAAATGGTGCTTTCATTTTTCCATAACAAGAAGAAGAAGGAGATGAAGAATTCCTCACAAAAATAAAGATGAACTCTCTCATTCTTTTTTCTTCTCTCTAGTGTTCTTTTTTTTTCTCCCTTTTCTAAAATGAAAACCCTCATCTTTAGAAAATGGTGGAGCAAGCATAATATGATAGCAAGAGGGAGGTGATGGTAGGAACAAAGAAAAGGTGACCACAACCTAGACAAAGAAACATGCAAGCATGCTTCAACTCACATCAAGCCCATACCCTTTCCAAATCACAATTAAAGAAAGTCAAGGTGCAAGAAAAGAAAGCTATCATAATAGATCTTTATGCAAGAAAACCCTCCACAAAGAGTTATTTGCAAAACTGCAAATAACCCCCTCCATCGGTAAAGTCCGGCCGGGAAAGAACAAAGGAAAACCGGCCGGAACGGAATGCAAACTGGCAACTCCAGAAAACTGGTCCCGTAATAAATTACAGGAAAACCCCGATACTGTGCATACACACCTGCATCTGTATTCCGACCGGATACAAATGCAATGAGACAAAATCTACACTGTACTAAACTAGTACCGGCTTAAACCAAAGCCGGCTAGTAAAATCCGTTCGATCCTGATCCGTGCAATACCGCACGTATCTGATCGAACCCTGCCATATAACTATACGGCCACTAGTACAAAACTGTCCGATCCTGATCCGTGCAATACCGCACGTATCTGATCGGACCCTGCCATATCTCCATACGGCCTCTACAGCGTTTCGCCCGAAAGCTGAGTAACTGAAAGTGTGGTGGACTCTAAAGACTCGTCAATACTATGGCTGTGGATTTAACCACTGGCACGTCAGAGGTATAAGCCAATACATGACGGGTCACCAGCTATTGACCAAAAGGGACGTCGATGAGGAAGCTCACCCCGACACCCAACTGAGCCTGTCAGTGACAATATCCGTACAGTCCGGTCCGTTCGTCTATGAGTATCGCATGGCGGGCCTAGGGGGTTGGTGAAAGTCAGACCCCCAAAAGCGGTACAAGTCGTGTCGGAGTGTAGCCCAGAACGCCCTGAGATACTACTGGAATACCTACCAGTAAATCTCCTGCCTCGGCCGAGGGCTTTGCGTAACGGCTCTCCTAGACACAGCGCGACCTCACCCCCAATACCGGGAGAGACGAACCCCTGAAGATCCGCTCACTGCCTCCATGTGGCTCGGGACTGTGCCCAACTAAAACCTGTTTGCACGACTCCTTTGAGCCGTGGTAGGGTAGTAATCAAAGCACAGTGGGAACTCACACGAGACAAATGACGATCCTCAGGTCGATGAACTAACCTGTACACATGTCACCTGGGAACTGCTATCTGACGTCAGGTATAAGCCCAACTAGCAGGTTCCCGGTGAGTCCTGTCCGGTGTACTCATAACCCAATGAGCACCTGTATACATCTTAGGTGAACCAACTGACACCAGTGGCTTGTGAGACCGGCAACCGCCCCTCGTCGGGGTCTCGACTGTATACACTAGTCTACTAATGGAGTATCGATGCCCAGTCTCGAAACTCCCACGACTAGGGACCTTTTAAGGATGTGCTTATAGACTACCAGCTCCCACGTATATGATCGCCATCATACTGCTGGTCGTCAAGCAAGAATCCTAGGGGCTCTATCAACGTGTAATAGCGACATTTCAGGTCACCTAAAGCAGTACACGATGATAAAGATAAACCAGATAGCATACTATCATCTCGAGTAAGACTGTCCTACTGGGATAGGTCCTCCCTCAATCATTGCAATCACGTGCCTGTGATCCAATAATTGACTCTGAGGGCACTATCTCCAACAGTACCAACAGCACATTCACATCACACTAGATATTATGAGAATTAGGTTGTAGATTATCACAACCTCAAACTTAAATAAAACCTTTTTATTCTGAAAACCTAGTAAGCAACAATAGGGTGTTTTAGTGCAAAACTAGGTGTTTTAGTAAACCTAGTAGCCACAATCACACTTAAATATCATAATTAAGCCACACAATATTTAAAAATTTTAAATCTCACTTTTTAGATACTAATAATTAACTTAATTACATGAACACCTAATTAAAGCAATTAAAAGCCACCTTAGCAACATAATCAACTAGATTAGATTGTAAAGCCACTAGATAATAATCTACACTTAGTTAACTTAATTAAATGATAAAAACCTAAATTTTAACCCAAAACCTTCCCTTTAAAACTTTATTTGCAACTAAAACTATATTAACACCTAATCTAAATTAGATTAAAGCAATTAACTATCAAAGTAATAATTGGGTTAAGGTTTTATACCTCAACAATTTGGAAGATCAATTTTTCTTTCTTTGCCACCAAAATGCCCACTTTCTATCAAGAAACATGCCAAGTTTTTAAAAGGAATTTTGTGATAATTTTAGTAAGGATTTTTGTTGGATTTTGTTGATTTTTGTGAGTTTTTTGGTGGGGTTTTTTTTTACAAAGAAAAGAAGATGAAGAAGTGGAGGAGGGGGGCTGCTAGCTGGCCGAGATGGGGGGGAGAGGGCTGCAGGTTCGGCCAAAATGAGGGGAGGGTGAATGAATAAGTGTGGTGTTCCAAGTTAACTCCGCATACCTCAATTATATACACCATACTTCTTTGTTTATTTATTTATTTTTCCTTTTCCTTTTTTTTCCTTTTCTTCTACAAAATCTAGAACATGCTACATGATTAGTTTAAGTTGCCATGGTTGTGAAAACATGAATTAATCTATCCTAACTTATGATTAAAACTTGGTTAGTGTGTAATGAGCAAGTTAAAATAATTTTCGTAATTAATAATCATGGAAACTAATTAGGTGAACAAGTGATTAAAAAGATAATTAATAAATACCAATAAAACAACCATTTACATTGTTAAAAATAGTTATATTTAAGTCTATAAGGAAAATAATTATAACTTGGTTTAGTAGCAAAGCACATGTTAAAACGCTAATTAACATATAATTAACCTAAACGATTTTCTAAAGCGTTACATTATCTTTTCTTTTCATTTCTATTTTATTTAAATTTAAGTTTTTCTTAGAATTGTTTAGAACCATTGAGAAAATTTTTGAAAGAAAGAATATGTTACAAAATGAGTGTTAAGTTGTCATGGTGCACTAATATGTAATTGACCCATACTAATTTGTAATTATCACTAATTTAGTGTATAAGTGAAAGCTTAAAAGAATATTTAAAAAATAAATAATTAAGGAAAAGAATTAAGTAAACTAGCAATTAATAAGTAGCTAATAAAGCACCCATAAATAAGCCATTACATAATTAAAATAGGTATAATTATGTCTATGTGGAAAAATAATTATAATTAGGTTTTACAGAAAACACGAGTTATATCACTAATTAACATATAATTACATTAAACAATTTTTAAAACGATACAATCTTCCCCTTTAAGGAAATTCGGTCCCCGAATTTAAATCTAACTATGTGTACCTTCGAAGAGATGGGGATATTTCTTCCTCATCTCGTCCTCGGCTTCCCACATGACCTTTTAGCGGTGCGGGCCACGCCAAAAAACCTTTACGGACGGTATGACCTTTGATCTCAGTTTCTTCACCTGCCGATCCAAAATGACTATCGGCTGCTCGGTGAAAGAAAGATCGCGCTCTAACTGGCTCATCTGACACTGAATTGCGTGAGAGGGGTCATGAAGGTACTTGCGGAGTATCGATACATTGAACACAGGGTGAACATCTGGGAAGCTGGGTGGAAGAGCCAAACGATAAGCAACTGTGCCAACACGCTCGAGAATCTCGAAGGGACCCATATATCCGGGACTAAACTTCCCGTTCTTTCCGAATCTCATCACGCCCTTCATTTGAGAAACCCTCAAGAAAACATGATCACCCACAGCAAATTCCAGTCTGTGACGACGTCTGTCAGCATAAGATTTCTGTCTGCTCTGGGCCGCTCTCATCCTATCTTGAATCAACCGGATATTCTCTGTCGTCTCCTACACAAGCCGTGGTCCCAAAACACTGCTCTTACTGAGCTCTGTCCAACAAACTGGTGATCGACATCTCCTCCCATATAACTCCTCGAAGGGTGCTATCTGAATCGTCTCCTGGAAGTTGTTATTATAGGAAAACTTTATCAAGAGCAAGTGGTGATCCCAACTGCCACCGAAATCTAGATCGCAAGCTTGGAGCATATCCTCGAGGTCTGTATGGTCCGCTTTGACTGACCATCGGTCTGCGGATGGAAAACTATACTGAAACTCAATCGGGCGCCCAACGCCTCCTGAAGTTTCTGCTATAGTCAGTGTTGGATACAGTGCCCTCAAAGTCAATTATTGGATCGCAGGCATATGATTGCAATGATTGAGGGAGGACCTATACCGGTAGGACAGTCTTACTCAAGATGATAGTATGCTATCTGGTTTTTCTTTATCATCATGTACAGCTTTAGGTGATATTACAGATCACTATTATACGTTGATAAAGCCTTTAGGATTCATGCTTAACTACTAGAAGTATGATGGCGATCATATACGTGAGAGTTGGGTGGTCTATAAGCACATCCTTAAATGTGGTCCCTAGTCGTGGGAGTTTCGAGACTGGGCATCGATACTCCATTAGTAGACTAGTGTATACAGTTGAGACCCCGACGAGGGGCGGTGGCCGGTCTCACAAGCCATTGGTGCCAGTTGGTTCACCTAAGATGTATACAGGTGCTCATTGGGTTATTAGTACACCGGACAGGACTCACCGGTAACATGCTAGTTGGTATTATATCAAGCATCAGATAGCAGTTCCCTGGTGACATGTGTACAGGTTAGTTCATCGACCTGAGATCGTCATTTGTCTCGTGTGAGTTCCCACTGTGCTTTGATTACTACCCTACCACGGCTCAAATGAATCGTTCAAACAGGTTTTAGTTGGGTACAGTCATGAGCCACATGGAGGCAGTGAGCGGATCGGCACGGGATTCCTCTCTTCCAGTATTGGGGGTGAGATCGCGCTGTGTCTAGGAGAGCCATTACATGAAGTCCTTGGCCATGGAAAGTGCGATTTACTGGTAGGTATTCAAGTAGTTTCTCACGGTGTTCTGGGCTACACTTCGACACGACTTGTACTGCTTTTGGGGGTCTGACGTTTACCAGCCCCCTAGGCCCAACAAGCGATACTCATAGACGAACGGACCAGACTGTACGGATATTGTCACTGACAGGCTCAGTAGTGTTACTGGATGAGTTCGCTCATCGGCCTCCCTTTTGGTCAACACCTCGGCAGCCGTTACGCACAGCTAGTTCCACTGACGTGCTTGTGGTTAAATCCACAGCCAGTTATTGATGAGTCTTTAGAGTCGCCCACAGACAGTTTTCCTAAGTTTCGGGCGAAACGTTGTAGAGGCCGTATGGTTTTATGGCAGCATTCGATCTTATACATGCACTTATGCATGGATCATGATCGGACGGATCATACTAGTGGGCTTTGGTTTAAGCCGGATCCTAGTATTAGATTTGTTGGATTACTTTAGTCTCATTCAATTCGCACTCAGTCGGAATGCGGATGCAGTATATATATACAGGTGAGGGGTACTCTTTTGATCCGTCATGGGTTTACTTTAGTAGATGCCATTCTATTTATTGTTGTAAACATTTGGATTAATGTTTGCAAGTGGAAATTGTGAGCTCAAGTCATCATTAGGAGCATTAATTGTGACATGTGCATGGATGATGACTCATGGTCTTTCTATTTGTGCAAATGTCACATTAGTGATTGATTATTGTATTGAAATGATGGTTAGAGAGAGAGAGAGGGCAGCCATAGGCTTGGGGTTTGCTCTTGGATTATTATTCTAGTGCTCTCATTTTTATTCCAACACAATAAACAAAAGGAAAAGTTCTTCTTCTTCCTCTTTCTTTTTGAGCTCACTTCTTCTTCCAATGGCATCATCATCAACCTCCATCCATACAATCTCATGTGTTTAGAATCAATGGATACTTAAGATAAAGTTATCACACACATTCTCTACTTCACCTTGTACATGTCGGCTAGCAAACTTCATGTCAGAGTTGCTTCGGTTTGAAGCGGAAGCCCGTAAAAAGACTTCTTGATGTTGTGCCATTTTCGAAGAGGAGACTGAAGATCAAGCGAGATCAGAGATGCCGCGAGGAGCTAGGGATGGTGGCTAAAGACCGAAGGACACGGATCGATCGGTATAGCCATTATAACTTCTTGTAGATAGCTAGTATAGGTTAATGGTAAGATCCGGGTTAAAGACTGCTTTAGCTCCAGTTTCGTAAAATGTTTTTGTTTCCATGTTTGGCCTCGGATTGATGGCTGGGGCACTACCGTAGACTTACATGGTATCAGAGCCACGCCATTAACCTTTACTAGCTTGTTTAGACAATGTTAAAGTGTTGAAACCGAAACAAAACCCAAACACTGCCACTGAATTTGTAGTTTCTGTTTTTTTTGAAATGTTCTTGAAAAATTATTTAAGCATGTGTAGAAGACTACTCAGGAGACCACATGACTACACCCCAAAGATGACCCCCACCGCTCGGATTTTGGCCGAGCCCAAGCCCCTAAAATCCGAGGTCGCCGGCCAATTGGAGGCTTTTGGGGTTGATGTTTGGATGTGGTCTGCTCTCTAGGAAGTTGGTTCAGTGGTGTTGTTTATGTAGCCCAGTTTGGATAAAGTTTTATCAGGTTGTTTGGGCTATTCGGGGGTTATTTCGAATTCGATATTTTCTAACAATTTTTTAAAGTTTGCTGTACATTACATTGCTATCTGTTACCGTGAATTTCATTTGATTGGTAAATCTTGTCTAATTGTTATAGTCCTTTTAGACGGATTTGCGATCGTGACATTCATGTTGATGTTCTGTGTTGTGCTGTGACGTTGCGGATTTGTCGTGGTGGATAGCTTGAATGCAATGTTAGTACAGTTTAGTTTTATTTGTACATTTGATATCATGGGTCGAGCGTCCGACATGTGGACTGCCGTCACTGCCTATTTGTATATTATTCTTTTGGGACACGACCGGGTTGAGGTCGATGTACCCATTGTACATATTTTTCTTTTCTGTACTAGGATTACCCCGTGGTGGAGTGCACGGATAGCCGGGTTCTAGAGGGCAACAGGCCCGCATCTCATGTTTTTGAGACGGAGGGGGCTTCACTCTAGAATTGGCAGGCTATTCGCCGCACTCGTAGGGGGTACAGGTTGACCCAAGGAGGGGTGCTCAAGTTACCGGATTCCGTGAAGTGCTGGGTGGTCCATTCACTTTGGTGAAGGGGGCTGCCTCGCTTCAGGTTTTAGCGGGTAACTTGCCGCGCCAGTAGGGGTCTAGGTTTTCATTGCACAGGCTATCCACACGACCAGGGGAACGTCGGGTTTTAGTTGCGGCTCAAATGAAACCCGGGGCTCCCAGATTATCTGTATTGTTCTGTGATGCTTATTACTTTTCTGTGATGTTTCATTTATCACGCCTGGAGTGATTATTATATATTGTTATATATACTAGTAGATGTTGTATATGTTTTACACCCGCGCTAGTTCAGTCCTCGCTCTGTCGTTAGTTAAGTAACCTAACGGGTGATGACGAGACCCGTTGGCGAATGCGGATGACATATACGTATATCATATTTTCGTTCTTTATTGGTGTGATTAATTGATGGGACTGCGTTGATTCAGATCATTGCAAGGAAAACAAACCTATTCGATGTTGTTGGAACATTTTTTAAAAAGCTGTTATTACAAGGATGCTTTCTTTTGTTTTGCACAGTGGTATTCGGTTATGAATATCCAGCACCTCATTCTACGAGGCAAGGGCCGAGATCCCTTCACCGGGAGTGACCCCTTGGACAGAGGTTTGCGTCAGGGTAATAACTTCACTATAGTCGATTACTTTTTGCTTTGCATCGTGGTATTCAGTTTGGAATATCCTGCACCTCATTCTACGGGGAAAGAGCCGAGATCCCTTCGCCGGGTGTGACCTCTTTAGCCAAGGTTTTCGCTACTATATATTTATTAGAACCTATCTGGTTCCTTCAATGATATCAAGTTTATTACGTTAAAGGTTTTTCGCCAAAAACCATTCGTAACCCTCCGTCATTTCAGACGAGTAGCACTTAGTATTCATGCTATATTTGTTGACCTTCGTCAATGCAAAGTGTAAAGAAATATACGGTTATAGTCATGAAAGAGGCATTACTATGGTAGCTGCTTGTTACCTTTCTGTTGCATAGATAGATGCGTTGATTTGGGACAGTCGTACAGCCTTGTTGGCCTTCATCAAGGGCTTGTACGGATGGGTTCAAATTAACCTGGACAATGACGGGTAGAACTTGACATGTGACTTATGATTTGTTGACCTTCTCAAGGTCATAAGAGCATGGGGTAAAAATAACATCGGGAGTTTCAAACATACAGGAAACTTGCCAGATATGCGCATACCTTCTGGAGTGTGATAACGTGAGTGGATTCCATCATATTATCATGCGATGATAGTTGGATCCCGATTCCCACTGATGAGTTGGTTTACTCCTCTGGTGATCCCGACTAATTCTTCTTTCAGGTTTAGAGGAGAATTTGAGGTTACAGTGGGAGACATCCTGATTAGATAAAGTGATTAACCATTCTGATCTAGATTAGAGTGCACGCAGAGTGTTTCTTTTCTCTCTCTCTTTGGCAGCGACCATGGCCTGACCCTAGACTATGACTCAGTGACCAAGTTGACCGAACTTCCTAAAAACACTGGCATTTGGATTGTCAGAGTTGCACACCACGTTGCCACTCCTACTTTTACCCTTTTCTCCAGAACACCTCATATCACTATGAATATTCACTTCCATTGGATAAAACCATCGTATGGTTATATACGAACTCGAAGGTACTTGTTCCAGATTCGAGGATGGTTTCCAGTTCTGGAGAAAATGAATAGGACTATTCAGTTGTCTTTTCCTTTTACCTTCTCTCAGATTGCGAGTGCTCCTTGGATTAGGATGGTACACCTATTACGCTAATTGGATAGTCTTCATCCAAATCATAGGCAGGTGCCGAAAGATAGGGTATGAAGAAAACCGATTAGCCTAAGTGAGGTGTACAGAAGATAATAAGTAAAGACAAATAAAGGGATTGGAAAGAGGGCAAAGAAATTGCGACTGCTATTCATGACCAAACCAAGTGTTTCATCGCCACTCCTACTTCACCTTTGTATTTCTCCAGAACACCCCATATCACTACGAAGATCCACAGTTATTTGGATAATCCATCGTATGGTTATATACGAACTCGAAGGAACTTGTTCCAGTTCGGGGATGGATTCTGGTTTAGGAGAAATTGAATAAGGTTTATTCAGTTGTCTTTTATCTTTACCTTCTCTCGCGTTGCGAGTGCTCCTAGGATTAGAACAGTACACCTATTACGATTATTGGATAGTCTTCTTCCAAACCATAGGTTGGTGCCGAATGCTAGGGAAGGAAGAAAGCCATTTAGCCTAAAGGTAGTGTACAGAAGGTAACGACTAAAGTCAAATAAAGAGATTTGGTGAGATGGTAAAGAAATATACGGTTATAGTCATGAAAGAGGCATTACTAGGAATACCCGGATACCCCTTCGAAGCATCTTTATGTTTCAGTTTCACTGTGTATTGTTAATAGAAAACTGATTTCCCAATTTGTCCTTGCTCCAGGGTATGTATTTACCAGGTATGATTCTAACATCTGTATGGTTTTACAGATGATGAGTGGGAGTAAAGTTATTGGGAATTAGGTGATCATCCTCATTATATCGGGATTCGTTGTAATTGGTGATATTTGAGAAAATCTCCTGGGTTGTTTGTCGGACGGCAAATATTTAGTTTTTAATATCCGTTGTTATGCACAAATTTCAAATTGATATATCTGTACGTTTCTTTTTATAAAGTGAGATATAACTTTTTGAAGTTATATCCATGACATTTACCTATATCAGTTGATGGTTAGGTAAGGAGAATTCAACAGCGGTGTAATTATTCTTAACCAAAAGTACAGTTTTCAACCTGCGACGCACAGGGTTTGAGTTATTCAACTCAGGGGACTTATACAAAGCATTGTATATTGTCCAGTGTCCATTAGGACAGAGGGGTTGGTCCTCGTACTATATTCTGTTTACTTGTGACTTCTCTAGTTTTTAGACAAGTGTTTCGTAGAAATACAAGGTCTAAATTTTGAGAAGTTATATGTATAAGAATAAAGTAGAGAACCAGGTGTCGCAAGTATCGGGATTTTTCAAGGTGATTGAAGATGTAAATACTTGTGTTTGGTATTCAGTTGATAGTAATGGTTTTGAGAAACTTGTTTCTCTTTCAGGTTACTCATAATTGGATGCACTCCTAAGTTGGGTAATGCTGATCGACCTCTCTCCTTTTAGTTGACATGAACTTGAGACAGCTGCATGGTTTGAATCTGGTTCCAATTAAATCAGTGCCTCTGTTTCTATATTGGATATAGAATGGATCATATCTTAACGATGTTAAGGAATATGGATTTGTCCGGCTTATGCTTAAAACCAGACTTTGGATAACTCAAGGCACGTTTCTGTAATGGCAGTTTGTGGGTTAACCTGGGCTATGATGAGGGTTGACTTTCGTGTTGGAGATAGTGCCCTCAGAGTCAATTATTAGGTCACAGGTACGTGATTGCAATGATTGATGGAGGACCTATCCCGGTAGGACAGTCTTACTTGAGATGATAGTATGCTATCTGGTTTATCTTTATCATCGTGTACTGTTTTAAGTGACCTGATACGTCGCTATTACACGTTGATAGAGCCCCTAGGATTCTTGCTTGACCACCAGCAGTATGAGGGCGATCATATAAGTGGGAGCTGGGGGTCTATAAGCATATCCTTAAAAGGTCCCTAGTCGTGAGAGTTTCGAGACAGGGCATCGATTCTCCATAGTAGACTAGTGTATACAGTCGAGACCCCGACGAGGGGCGGTGGCCGGTCTCACAAGCCACTGGTGTCAGTTGGATCACCTAAGATGTATACAGGTGCTCATTGGGTTATGAGTACACCGGACAGGACTCGCCGGGAACATGCTAGTTGGTCATATACCAGACGTCAGATGGCAGTTCCCTGGTGACATGTGTGCAGGTTAGTTCATCGACCTGGGGATCGTCATTTGTCTCGTGTGAGTTCCCACTGTACTTTGATTACTACCCTACCACGGCTCAAAGGAGTCGTGCAAACAGGTTTTAGTTGGGTGCAGTCCCGAGCCACATGGAGGCAGTGAGCGTATCTTCAGGGGTTCGTCTCTCCCGGTATTGGGGGTGAGGTCGTGCTGTGTCTAGGAGAGCCATTACACGAAGCACTCGGCCGAGGCAAGGAGATTTACTGGTAGGTATTCCAGTAGTATCTCAGGGTGTTCTGGGCTACACTCCGACACGACTTGTACCGCTTTTGGGGGTCTGACTTTTACCAACCCCCTAGGCCCGCCATGCGATGCTCATAGACGAACGGACCGGACTGTACGGATATTGTCACTGACAGGCTCAGTACGGAGTCAGGCTGAGTTCGCTCATAGACGTCCCTTTTGGTCAATACCTAGTAGCCCGTTATGTATTGGCTTATACCTCTAACGTGCTAGTGGTTAGATCCACAACCAAGGTGTTGATGAGTCTTTAGAGTCCCCCACATTCTGTTACTCAGCTTTCGGGCGAAAGGTTGTAGAGGCCGTATGGAGATATGGCAAGGTCCGATCAGATACGTGCGGTATTGCACGGATCAGGATCGGACAGTTTGTACTAGAGGCCGTATGGATATATGGCAGGGTTCGATCAGATACGTGCGGTATTGCACGGATCAGGATCGAACGGATATTACTAGCCGGCTTTGGTATAAGCCGGATCCTAGTATAGTACAGTGTAGATTTTGTCTCATTGCATTTGTATTTCGGTCGGAATACAAATGCGGGTGTGTATGCACAGTATCGGGGTTTTCCTGTAATTTATTACGGGACCAGTTTTCTGGAGTTGCCAGTTTGCTTTCCGTTTCGGCCAATTTCCATTGTTCCGTTCATTGGCCGAAGTTTGGTGGAGGAGGGTTTATTTGCATTGTTGCAAATAGGCATTAGTGGAGGGGGTTCTTTGCATCTTGTTTCATCATGATGGCTTTCATGATGTGCACCATCCTTTGACTTGATTTCTTCATGATGGCATGACTTTTTGAGTCATCATGGTTCATGATGGTTGGACTTTGTGAGGTGATGATGGTGGTGTTGAGTGTTGAGTTTACCTTGTGATCATTCCCTTTTGCATGATAGACTTTCCTCTCTCTCTCTCTCTCTTGTTTTTGATATGAGAATGACTCTCTCATTTTTGGCAACCATCTCATTCTTCCCCTCCCCTCTCTAGCATGGCCGGCCACTTCATAAGTGGGCTGTCCAAAATTATGGGTAGGTTATTTTTGGTTCATATCATGCTCCAAAATACCCCATGCTCCTTCACATTTGTTCTTGCTTCATTCCTCCACCAAATGGCAATTCCACAACCCCAAAGTGAGACTTGAGGACTACATATTCTACAGCGAATCTTGGGCACGTCGAGTAGCCGGCTTCATGCCCGAGTTGCCTCGGCATTGAGGTGGGAGCCCGTAAACGATGTAGGCGATGTGGTGCACTTCCGGCGACGAGGAGGAGACGGGACATTCCGCAGGAGATCGGGACGACGACGAGAAGACCGGAGGACTCGGATCTGTCGGTATACTTCTCTTCCCTATCTTGTAGTTAGCTAGGACTAATTAATGGTTCGATCCGGGTATTAGTGCGCGGCGGTTTGCCAGTTCAAGAAAATTTAATGTTTTTCACCGCTTCCGCATTTGGCCGTAGGATTGACGGCCGGTGCGCCGCCGTGCACTTACAGTGGTATCAGAGCCTCGCCATTAACTTAGTCTAGCTTTGTTTGATGTGTTTTTGAGTTCCGATCGACCAAAATTCCAAAATTCCAATTTTA
This sequence comes from Agapanthus africanus, assembly GCA_030015575.1. Taxonomy (NCBI): domain Eukaryota; kingdom Viridiplantae; phylum Streptophyta; class Magnoliopsida; order Asparagales; family Amaryllidaceae; genus Agapanthus; species Agapanthus africanus. The sequence continues at coordinate 111,808,981 of JASDDO010000018.1, forward strand.
ACTCACATCAGTTTTCTGTTAAGATTTTTTGGTGTCCAAAAATTTTTCAGGTTGCATAAAACTGATGTACAAGATATTATAAGACCTCTGTAAAAATTCGACACTTTCAGTCGACGACTTGAGCGCGGAACCGCGGCCAAATCCCCCCTTGGGCCGCGGTTTCGCCGCACTCTAGTGTCCTCACTGTGTCCAATTTTTCCAGTGGGCTTGTGGGCTGATTTTGTGGGTTTTGGAATATTAAATTTGGGCCCAGAATCTCTGTGAGTGCTACAGTATTGCTTTGGGGCCCACTTGTTAATTTTTGATCAATCGGAAAATTTTAAACACATTTTTCACAGTATTTACATTATATCTGCGACCGTGAATGTCACTTGATCGGTAAATCCGGTCTAACTGCTATAGCCCGGTTAGACGGATTTGCGAACGTGACTTTCACGTTGATGTTTTGTTTTTGCTGTGATGTTGTGGATCGGTCGTGGGGGATAGCCTGGCTGCAATGCTAGTACAGTTGTGGTTGTATTATGTACATTTGATATTGCGGGGCGAGCGTCCGACATGTGGACTGCCGTCACTGCCTGTTTGTATTATTATTTTGGGGCACGACCTGGTTGCGGTCGATGTACCCGGTGTATGTATATTTTACTTTCTGTACTAGGATTGCCCCGCGGAGGGGTGCACGGATAGCCGGGTTCTAGAGGGCAACAAGACCGCATCTCATGGCATTGAGACAGAAGGGGCTTCGCTCTAGGATTGGCGGGCTATTCGCCGCACTCGTAGGGGGTACAGGTTGACCCAGGAGGGGTGCCCAAGTTACCGGATTCCGTGAAGTGCCGGGTGGTCCATTCACGTCGCTGAAGGGGGCTGCCTCGCTTCAGGTTTTGGCGGGTAACTTGCCGCGCCCGTAGGGGTCTAGGATTTCATTGCACAGGCTATCCACACGACCAGGGGAACGTCGGGTTTCAGCGGCTCTGTGAAACCCGGGGATCCCAGATATCTGTATTGTTTCTGTGATGCTGTTCATTCTCTGTGATGTTGCATTTTATTCACGCCTTGAGCGAAATATAATATATTGGTATATATATTAGTAGATGTTGTATATGTTTTGCATCCGCGCTAGTCCAGTCCCCGCTCTGTCGTTAGTTAGCTAACCTAACGGGTAATGACGGGACCCAGTGGCGAATGTGGATGGCATATACGTACATCAGTATATTTTCGTTCTTTTTGGTGTGATCAATTGATGGGACTGCGTTGATTCGGATCAATGCAAGTTAAAAACAAACCTAATCTGATGTTGTTGGAACACTTTTCAAAAAGCTGTTATTGCAAGGACGTTCACTTTTGTTTTGCATCGTGGTATTCAGTTGGAATATCCTGCTCCTCAGTCGACGAGGCAAGGGCCGAGATCCCTTCACCGGGAGTGACCCCTTGGACAGAAAGTTTGCGTCAGGGCATTAACTTCACTATAGCCGATTACTTTTGCTTTGCACCGTGGTATTCAGTTGGAATATCCTGCACCTCATTCTACGGGGAAAGAGCCGAGATCCCTTCACCGGGAGTAACCTCTTTAGCAACGGTTTTTCGTCACTATATTTTCTAAAAAGCTATCCGTTCCTTCAACGATATCAAGTTCTTTACGTTAAAGGTTTTCGCCAGAAACCATTCGTAGCCCTCCGTCGTTTCAGACGGGTAGCACGTAGTATTCATGCTATGTTTGTTGGCCTTCGTCAAGGCATAGTGTATGGTAGCTGCTTGTTGCCTTTCTGCAGCATAGATAGATGCGTTGGTTTGGGACAGTCGTATAGCCTTGTTGGCCTTCGTCAAGGGCTTGTGCGGGTGGGTTCAAATCAACCTGGAGAATGACGGGTGGAACTTGACATGTGACTTATGATTTGTTGGCCTTCATCAAGGTCATAAGAGCATGGGGTAGAAATCACATCAGGAGTTTCAAAAGAACTGAAACTTGCCAGATACGCGCATACCTTCTGGAGTGTGATACCGTGAGCGGATTCCGTCACGTTGTCATGCGATGATAGTTGGATCCCGATTCCCACTGATGAGTTGGTATACTCCTCGGCTGATCCCGACTAATTCTTCTTTCAGGTTTGGAGGAGAATTTGAGGTACAGTGGGAGGTTTCCAGATTAGATAAATTGGTAACCATTCTGATCTAGGTTAGAGTGCACGCTGAGTGTTTCTTTTCTCTCTCTCTGGCAGCGACCATTGACCCGACCCTAAGACCATGACTCAGTGACCAAGTTGACCGAACCTTCTTAACACTGGCTTTTGGATTGTCAGAGTTGCAAACCTCATTGCCACTCCTACTTTTACCCTTTTCTCCAGGACACCCCATATTACTACGAACGTCCACTTCTATTGGACAAAACCATCGTATGGTTATATACGAACTCGAAGGGATTTATTCGAGGATGGTTTCCGGTTCTGGAGAAAACGGATAGGACTATTCAGTTGTCTTTTCCTTTTACCTTCTCTCAGGTTGCGAGTACTCCTTGGTTTAGGAGATAGTACACCTATTACGCAAATTGGATAGTCTTCTTCCAAACCTTAGGCTGGTGCCGACTGGTAGGGAATGAAGAAAACCAATTAGCATAACGATGGTGTACAGAAGGTATTAAGTTAAGACAAAGAAAGGGATTAGTAAGAGGGCAAAGTAAATTGCAACAGATATTCACGACCGAACCAAGTATTCCTTTGCCAATCCTAAAATCACCTTTGTATTTCTCCAGGACACTCCGTATCACTACGAAGATCCACAGTTTATTGGATACTCCATCGTATGGTTATATACGAACTCGAAAGGAACTTGTTCCAGTTCGGGGATGGATTCTGGTCCAGGAGAAATAGGAATAAGGTTTATTCGGTTGTCTTTTATGTTCACCCTCTCTCATTGCGAGTGTTCCTAGGATTGGGACAGTACACCCATTATGCTTATTGGATAGTCTTCTTCCAAACCATAGGCTGGTGCCGAACGGTAGGGAAGGAAGAAAACCATTTGGCCTAAAGGGGTGTACAGAAGGTAAAGACTAAAGACATATGAAGGGATTTGGAGAGGTGGCAAAGAATTACACGGTTACAGTTGTGAATCTGGATAATGGAAGAGGCATTACTAGGAATACCAGAATACCCCATCGGAACATTTCAATGTTTCAGTCTTGCTGTGTACTGTTAAAGGAAAACTGATTTCCCGATAAGATACTTACTCCAGGGTATGTATTTACCAGGTATGATTCTCACATCTGTATGGTTTTACAGATGATGAGTGGGAGTAAGTTATTGGGAATTGGGTGATTATCCTCATTATATCGGGATTCGTTGTAATCGGTGATATTTGAGGAAATCACCTCGGTAGTTTGCCGGTCGGCAAATATTTGGTTTTGAATATCCGCTGTTATGCACCAATTTCAAATTGATATATCTGTACGTCTATTTTCATAGAGTGAGATATACCTTTCTGAAATTATGTCTACGACATTTACCTATATCAGTGGATGGTTAGGTAAGGAGCATTAAGCAGCGGTGTAATTCTTCTTGACCATAAGTACAGTTTTCAACCTACGACACACGGTGAATGAGTTTTCAGACTCAAGGGACTTATACAGAGTATTGTATGTTGTCCAGGGTCCATCAGGACAGAGGGGTTGGTCCTCGTACTATATTCGGTTTACTTATGACTTCTCTAGTTTTTAGACAAGTGTTTCGCGGAAACACAGGGTCCGAATTTTGAGAAGTTATAGGTATTTGAATAGAGTAGAGAACCAGGTGTAGCAAGTATCGGGATTCTTCAAAGAGATCGAAGATGTAGATACTTGTGTATGGTATTAAGTTGATAGTAATGACTAAGAGAACTTGCTTCTTTTTCAGGTTACTCATAATTGGAAGCATTCCTAAGTTGAGTAACGCTGATTGGCTTCCTTCCATTTAGTTGACATGCACTGGAGACAGTTGTATGATTTGGATCTGGTTCAATTAAATCAGTGCCTCTGGTCCTATATGGGATATAGAACAGTTCATATCTTAACGATGTTAAGGTACGGGGAGTTGTCCGGCTTATGCTTAAAACCAGACACTGGACAACTCAAGGCACGTTTCTGTAATGGCTGTTTGTGGATTGACCCAGGCTATGACGCGGGTTGACTTTCTACCATCTGGATGAACAATAGCAATATTGTTCTAGACTCGCCACAGTTTTAATAAAAATGGATTTTTTCAGAAAACAGTAGTGGGAGTATGGTAGAACTGGAAGTGATTCCAGAACCACAAACGATTACTGAAGATTTGATAAGGAACCTAAAGATTCAATCTGGATTGACATTCCATTGGCCACTCCGCAGATTTGGTGGGTAACTTCAGGCACCCGAGAGGTACTCCGGTAGCCTCAAGGACGGTGACAGGGAAGTTCTTGTTTACCCACACTTGCCATTGCTGTTGTTCCAGGTTGCGAGACCCGGCGGGAGGATGAGTATAGCGTCGTTCTAAACTAGTTTTAGAAGTGTACGTGTATATGACTCTGCCAGAGGGTTGTCGTAGTCAGTGGGAGCAACGGAAGCATTGGTGGACAGGTAGCTTATGTCTATTTATAGACTAAAGCAGATGTAGCGGAGATAGATCATCTATTTCTGACATGACAGTCATGGGTTTGACTTCATTAGAATAGGGGATGGATCTGTTGAGAAGGTAGTAGGGTGTGATATCCTGGTATTTGGATGACATACACTACACAGAGTAGGAAAAGAAACTCCTATACTGCAATCAGTTATACTTTGGTCGTCACACAGTGGTTTCTCCATAAAGGGACTTGGACATTATATCAGATATTCTGGTTACTAGATCTATGGCTTTAGATCTAGATTTGGGTGGTTTCCCAATCAGGGTACTTGACAGCATTCTAAGAGTATTTAGGATGGACGACTCCTGGCACGGTAGTGTACCTGCAGAAGATGGAGTCACCCTCTCTAAAGGTGTCTTACAGACTAAAGGGGAGAGGGATGTGCATGATTGGCAGATCACTTGCTCAGGCGATTGAGTCAATCATGAGATGTCAAGTACCACACCAGATGTTGTTCTTGCACTAGATGCAATAAGTTGACATTGATCCAATCCTGGAGAAACGGTCGGAAGCAGTTTTAGAACATAAGTGGATGTTCTAGGGATATGATAACGACAGCCTCATTCGGGAGACAGTTATCATTCCAGGCTTCCAAGGTGACATGGACGACAAGGATGTTGTCAGAGTTATAGTTCTCCTTCTGACGAAGGGTAGTATTTTGGACAGGTGGTCCAAGGCAATACTGAGGGTGGCATGGCGCAGGATACTGATTGAGTTCAGTTGACGATACAGTCTAAGAAGTTTGGATTTGGAGTTCATTTTTGAGCTATGTCCCATCAGACATCCAGACACATTCTAAGACAGGTATTACTCTTTTCGGGAGATGGCTTTCTCCGCGAACTTGAGATATAGAGAGACATAGAAAGAAACAACATAGCGGATCCACTCACTGAGGCTATTCCTCGAACGCAATAGTCTCGCAAACGAGCTTTGTGAGACTGGCTAGTAGAGGAGTTGGGTGTTCGGTATCACACGGGCTGTGAGTATGCGACATCGCAATAATTAGCCTTGAGTGCAAGTGGGAGATTGTTGGAGATAGTGCCCTCAGAGTCAATTATTAGGTCACAGGTACGTGATTGCAATGATTGATGGATGACCTATCCCGGTAGGACAGTCTTACTTGAGATGATAGTATGCTATCTGGTTTACCTTTATCATCGTGTACTGTTTTAAGTGACCTAATACGTCGCTATTACACGTTGATAGAGCCCCTAGGATTCTTGCTTGACCACCAGAAGTATGAGGGCGATCATATAAGTAGGAGCTGGGGGTCTATAAGCATATCCTTAAAAGGTCCCTAGTCGTGAGAGTTTCGAGACAGGGCATCGATTCTCCAAAGTAGACTAGTGTATACAGTCGAGACCCCGACGAGGGGCGGTGGCCGGTCTCACAAGCCACTGGTGTCAGTTGGATCACTTAAGATGTATACAGGTGCTCATTGGGTTATGAGTACACCGGACAGGACTCGCCGGGAACATGCTAGTTGGTCATATACCAGACGTCAGATGGCAGTTCCCTGGTGACATGTGTGCAGGTTAGTTCATCGACCTGGGGATCGTCATTTGTCTCGTGTGAGTTCCCACTGTACTTTGATTACTACCCTACCACGGCTCAAAGGAGTCGTGCAAACAGGTTTTAGTTGGGTGCAGTCCCGAGCCACATGGAGGCAGTGAGCGTATCTTCAGGGGTTCGTCTCTCCCGGTATTGGGGGTGAGGTCGTGCTGTGTCTAGGAGAGCCATTACACGAAGCCCTCGGCCGAGGCAAGGAGATTTACTGGTAGGTATTCCAGTAGTATCTCAGGGTGTTCTGGGCTACACTCCGACACGACTTGTACCGCTTTTGGGGGTCTGACTTTTACCAACCCCCTAGGCCCGCCATGTGATGCTCATAGACGAACGGACCGGACTGTACGGATATTGTCACTGACAGGCTCAGTAGGGAGTCAGGCTGAGTTCGCTCACAGACGTCCCTTTTGGTCAATACCTGGTAGCCCGCTATGTATTGGCTTATACCTCTAACGTGCTAGTGGTTAGATCCACAACCAAGGTGTTGATGAGTCTTTAGAGTCCCCCACATTCTGTTACTCAGCTTTCGGGCGAAAGGTTGTAGAGGCCGTATGGAGATATGGCAAGGTCCGATCAGATACGTGCGGTATTGCACGGATCAGGATCGGACAGTTTGTACTAGAGGCCGTATGGATATATGGCAGGGTTCGATCAGATACGTGCGGTATTGCACGGATCAGGATCGAACGGATATTACTAGCCGGCTTTGGTATAAGCCGGATCCTAGTATAGTACAGTGTAGATTTTGTCTCATTGCATTTGTATTTCGGTCGGAATACAAATGCGGGTGTGTATGCACAGTATCGGGGTTTTCTTGTAATTTATTACGGGACCAGTTTTCTGGAATTGCCAGTTTGCTTTCCGTTTCGGCCAATTTCCATTGTTCCGTTCATTGGCCGAAGTTTGGTGGAGGAGGGTTTATTTGCATTGTTGCAAATAGGCATTAGTGGAGGGGGTTCTTTGCATCTTGTTGCATCATGATGGCTTTCATGATGTGCACCATCCTTTGACTTGATTTCTTCATGATGGCATGACTTTTTGAGTCATCATGGTTCATGATGGTTGGACTTTGTGAGGTGATGATGGTGGTGTTGAGTGTTGAGTTTACCTTGTGATCATTCCCTTTTGCATGATAGACTTTCCTCTCTCTCTCTCTTGTTTTTGATATGAGAATGACTCTCTCATTTTTGGCAACCATCTCATTCTTCCCCTCCCCTCTCTAGCATGGCCGACCACTTCATAAGTGGGCTGTCCAAAATTATGGGTGGGTTATTTTTGGTTCATATCATGCTCCAAAATACCCCATGCTCCTTCACATTTGTTGTTGCTTCATTCCTCCACCAAATGGCAATTCCACAACCCCAAAGTGAGACTTGAGGACTACATATTCTACAGCGAATCTTGGGCACGTCGAGTAGCCGGCTTCATGCCCGAGTTGCCTCGGCATTGAGGTGGGAGCCCGTAAACGATGTAGGCGATGTGGTGCACTTCCGGCGACGAGGAGGAGACGGGACAATCCGCAGGAGATCGGGACGACGACGAGAAGACCGGAGGACTCGGATCTGTCGGTATACTTCTCTTCCCTATCTTGTAGTTAGCTAGGACTAATTAATGGTTCGATCCGGGTATTAGTGCGCGGCGGTTTTCTAGTTCAAGAAAATTTAATGTTTTTCACCGCTTCCGCATTTGGCCGTAGGATTGACGGCCGGGGCGCCGCCGTGCACTTACATTTCTACCATCTGGAAGATCAATAGTGATATTATTCTTGACTCGCCACAGTTTTAATAAAATGTACTTATTCAGAAAACAGTATTGGGAGTATGGTAGAACTGGAAGTGATTCCAGAACCGCAAACGATTACTGAAAATTTAATAAGACCTAAAGATTCAATCTGGATTGACATTCCATTAGCCACTCCGCAGATATGGTGGGAAACCTCAGGCACTCGAGAGGTACTCCGGTAGCCTCAAGGACGGTGACAGGGAGGGTCTTGTTTACCCAAACTTGACACTACTATTATTCCACGCTATGAGACCCGGCAGGAGGATGAGTATAGTGTCATTCTAAACTAGCTTTAGAAGTGCACGTGTATATGACTCTGCCAGAGGGTTGTTGTAGTCAGTGGGAGCAGCAGAAGCATAGTGGACAAGTTGCTTGTGTCTATTTATAGACTAAAGTAGATATAGAGGAGATAGATCATCTATTTTTGATTTGACAGTGATAGGCTCTGACTTCATCAGAATAGGAGATGGATCTGTTAAGAATGTAGCAGGGTGTAATGTCCTGGTATTTGGATGACATGCACTTTATAGGAAGTGAAATTCCTATCCTACAATCGGTTATACTGTGGTTGTCACACAGTGGTTTCTCCGCATTGATGGATATTAAATTAGGCATTCTGGTTACTAGATCTATGGTTTTAGATCTAGATTTGGGAAGTGTCCCAATCTGGGTACTTAGACAGTGTTCTAAAGGTATTTAGAATGGACGACTCCTGGCATGGTGGTGTATCTGCAGGTGATGGAGTCACCCTCTCTAAAGGTGTCTTACAGACTAAAGGGGAGAGAGATGTGCATGATGGGCATATCACTTGCTTAGGCAATTGAGTCAATCATGAGATGTCAAGTACCATACCAGATGTTGTTTTTGCACGAGATGCAATAAGTTGATATTAATCCAATTCTGGAGAAACGTTCGGAAGCAGTTTTAGAACATAAGTGGATGTTCTAGGGATTTGATAACGGCAGCTTCTTTCGGGAGACGGTTATCATTCCAGGCTTCCAAGGTGACATGGATGACAGAGTGACTGTCAGAGTTATAGTTTTCCCTCCGACGAGGGGCATTTGTTTGGACAGATGATCCAAGCGGATACTGAGGAAGGCATGGCACAGGATACTGATTATGCTCAGTTGACGATACAGTCTAAGAAGTTTGGATTTGGAGTTCATTTATGAACTAGGTCCCATCAGATATCCAAACATATTCTAAGACAAGTGTTGCTCATTTCGGGAGATGGCTTTCTCCGCGAACTTGAGATTAAGAGAGACATAGAAAGAAACATCAGGGCGGATCCACTCACTGAGGCTATTTCTCAAACACAATACTTTCACAAACAAGCTTTGCGAAACTGATAAGTAGAGGAGTTGGGTGTTCGATATCACACGGGCTGTAAGTATGTGACACCGCAATAATTAGCCTTGAGTGCAAGTGGGAGATTGTTGGATATAGTGCCCTCAATGTCAATTATTGGATCGAATGCACGTGATTGCAATGATTGAGGGAGGACCATTACCGGTATGACAGTCTTACTCAAGATGATAGTATGCTATCTGGTTTCTCTTTATCATTGTGTACAGCTTTAGGTGATATTACAGATCACTATTACACGTTGATAGAGCCCTTAGGATTCATGCTTGACTACCAGAAGTATGACGGCGATCATATACGTGAGAGTTGGTTGGTCTATAAGCACATCCTTAAATGTAGTCCTTAGTCGTGGGAGTTTCGAGACTGGGCATCGATACTCCATTAGTAGACTAGTGTATACAGTTGAGACCTCGACGAGAGGCGGTGGCCGGTCTCACAAGCCATTGGTACCAGTTGGTTCACCTAAAATGTATATAGGTGCTCATTGGGATATGAGTACACCGGACAGGACTCGCCGGGAACATGCTAGTTGGTATTATACCTAGCGTCAGATAGCAGTTCCCTGGTGATATGTGTACAGGTTAGTTCATCGACCTGAGATCATCATTTGTCTTTTGTGAGTTCCTACTGTGCTTTGATTACTACCCTACCACGGTTCAAAAGAGTCATGGAAACAGGTTATAGTTGGGTACAGTCCGAGCCACATGGAGGCAGTGAGCAGATCGGCAAGGGATTCGTCTCTCCCGGTATTGGGGGTGAGATCACGCTGTGTCTAGGAGAGCCATTACACGAAGTCCTTGGCCAAGGCAAGTGAGATTTACTGGTAATTATTCCAGTAGTTTCTCAGGGTGTTCTGGGCTACATTCCGACACGACATGTACCGCTTTTGGGGTTCTGACATTTACCAGCCCCCTAGGCCCGACATGCGATACTCATAGACGAACGGACCGGAATGTACGGATATTGTCACTGACAGGCTCAGTAGGGTTATTGGATGAGTTCTCTCATCGGCGTCCCTTTTGGTCAATACCTCGGCAGTTGTTACGCACAGCTAGTGCCACTGACGTGCTACTGGTTAAATCCACAGCCAGTGTATTGACGAGTCTTTAGAGTCCCCCACAGACAGTTTTCCCATGTTTCGGGAGAAACGTTGTAGAGGCCGTATGGTTTTATGGTAGGGTTTGATCATATACGTGCACTTATGTACGGATCATGATCGGTCGGATCATACTAGTGGGCTTTGGTTTAATCCGGATCCTAGTATTAGATATGTTGGATTACTTTAGTCTCATTGCATTTGCATTCAGTCGGAATGCGGATGCAGGTATGTATATACAGGTGATGGGTACTCTTGTGATCCGTCACGGGTTTATTTTAGTAGATGCCATTCTATTTATTGTTGTAAACATTTGGATTAATGTTTGCAAGTGGAAATTGTGAGCTCAAGTCATCATTAGGAGCATTAATTGTGATATGTGCATGTGTGATGACTCATGGTCTTTTTATTTGTGCAAATGTCACATTAGTGATTGATTATTGTGTTGAAATGATGGTTAGAGAGAGGGAGAGGGCAGCCATAGGCTTAGGGTTTCAACTTGGATTATTATTCTAGTGCTCTCATTTTTATTCCAACACAATAAACAAAAGGAAAAGCTCTTCTTATTCCTCTTTCTTCTTGAGCTCACTTCTTCCTCCAATGGCATTATCTTCAACCTCCATCCATACAATCTCATGTGTTGAGAATCAATAGATGCATGAGACAATGTTATCACACACATTCTCTACTTCACCTTGGACATGTCGGCTAGCAAACTTCATGTCCGAGTTGCTTCGGTTTGAAGCGGGAGCCCGTAAACAGACTTCTTGATATGGTACCATTTTCAACGAGGAGACTGGAGATCGAGCGAGATCGGAGATGCCGTGATGAGCTAGGGATGGTGGCTAAAGACTGAAGGACACGGATCGATCGGTACAGCCATTATAACTTCTTGTAGATAGCTAGTATAGGTTAATGGTACGATCCGGGTTAAAGTCTGTGTTAGCGCCAGCTTCTTAAAAAGTTTTTGTTTCCGTGTTTGGCCTCGGATTGACGGCCGGGTTGCTACCATGGACATACAGTCAGCTGGTGAATTGGTTGCCTCTGTCGAAAACAATGAAAGTCGGAACGCCGTGTAGTCGCACAATCTCATCAACATAAATCTATGCATACTGAGCGAATCCGAAAGTGGTCTTTTGTCAAGACCCAAAATTTGGCACATGACCGGCACTTAAACCACGTGACGTCGACATGCGTAACGCAATATAAGTAAGCCGAAAACCAAGAAATCTAAACCATCAAAAGTAGTAAGTGATAAAAACATTGTTAAAAACATTTGGAAATCGCAAGTAAAAATCTTTAAACATAAGTTTATTTTCATAAAAGTTTCGGCAGCACCTCCTTTGTAAAAACCAGCTCCGAAATGGGTACAAACATATAATATAAGTAAAGCAACATATGATATAAATAAAGTATCCCCAAACGGGAGAAAATCATACCCAAAGGAGGAAACAACCACCAAAAGCATAATATACGACGCCGTGGCGAAGAAATGGACAATATAAGGTGAAAACAGCATAAGAGATAAAACTGCATAATAAAAACCAGCTCACACGAGCTCGACACCCAGAGTCACAAAATATACAATATCATCCTCACAACTCGTCTCTAATTCAATACATGAAATGGTAGATAGAGAGTACTAGATACAATGAGATATACAATGGAATATAAAATTGGATAACCGCACCCCACCTCCAGCAAAACGGCTCACAGCCAACCGTAGCGGTATCCGCTGCAAAAAGATATAATAAGAAGCCTTACCGCGACTACTCTGAGGGTCAACCTGCAAAACACTATGGCATAAAGGGGGTGAGTTGCCAACTCGTGAATAGTAAGTAACATCGTACAGATAATCGCAGGTATGCACGTACTGCGATACTCTAACACATGCAATCTGATAGTATAATATGGCAATATGGATATACAGCAATCATGAAAGGTACACTATCAGGTATTACAAATACATGAAGCAATGTATATAATTGAATGTTGAGTATGGGATAAAACATATCACCATCACGAATCATCATCGTGGAAAAACCGATGACCATCAACAACACCCCAAATCCCAATAGCTCAGGCGTCGTCACTCTGATCGGCCCTCATATCCTGTAAATCTTATGGAACCTGAGTGCCCAACTTCAGCACTCGAAAACAACATGAAATACTCATGTCCAACATTGACACGCAAATCCACATATATCGGGCTCTGTCAGTCCGGATCGGCCCACAGGCTTCGTCAGTCCGGATCGGCCCATATCCATCTCTCGACTTCGGTCGGTATCCTCCGGATAACCACCACGTCCAACCAATCACCGGTAGGTAGTAGTCCCTCTGCCAGGCTCATCGTCTACTGCATAACATCCCTTTCTTGCCCCGGGTTACCATACCGGGTCCACCATGAACCCGCAAACGGATCATCCAGCTCCTCGAATCGGGTTTCTATCACACTTCTCAGAACCGAGAAAACCCATGGTGGACGCACTGAAATATCATATCAAGAGAAACCGGGTTTTCAAAACAATGCATACTTTCTTGAAATAATACCACGGTTCTCAAATCCATAAATCACATGAAATCCGTATCTCAATGCGTAAATCCATGAAATATGATATAAGCAACATAAAACCGTAATATGAGCATATCAAGAGAAAACCGCTCTTTTAAATGAATCCCGTTTTTAAATATATCATGCGGTTCCCATTTTCTCCAAAATCAAATGCAACATCATATAAGGGTGTACATGTAGCTATGTATCCACGATGCATTTCATAAGTACAATAGAACAAGAATCAATGTATCAATATCAATAACAATACAATACCGCATATATGTATAGGTTGTGCGTGTCATGGCAATTACCGACGGTGTAGGTGTAACATACAATTTAGTGCTCGTGCAATATGAACCATCAGTAATGGTGCAGTGTCCACTAGGTACTAGGTCAAGGCACAACAAGTAATGGTATGTAATGATGCTCATGCACAATCAATATATATGAATATAAACATGCGGCTATAATATCATATCAAGCCCTGACGCATAACGCTATATGGGCGATTTCCCCGTAGATGTTAAATCTACTCACCGGTGATCTCGAGCTAAGTAAATCCGACTACCTGCTTCCCTTTCTTCACAGCATCCGAAGTCCCCGCACTTGCCCCTAAAATCATACAAACATAGCAAGTGCACTTAGAAATCGACCCATAATACGTACAATTACGTTTAAATCGACACACCGACTCCAACAACCTCTCAAGTGTTCACGTAGTGGCTAACATGTGCAGCGACACCCTAAGCAACCCAACTGCAGAAATCACGCGAAGCACAGAAACTGAGTCGGACACTGTATCGCGCGTCGCCAAAACACTAAAAACTAGCTAATCGATCCCAGATTTTACCCACTGTCAAAACCTAAAAATCTAGCTGTACCAAGTACCCTAAAACAAATGCAAACTGCTACCCTAAAAATTACAACACCCCAATCTCCCTAACTGCCGAGCATGCCGGATTTCTCCCCGATGTCGCCGGTTGAACAGTGTCATGTGGGGTTCGTGCATCACGTGAATAATCAGGGTCTCGAGTACAACGCTACTATACTGCTAGTTTTCCAGTAAAAACTCGTGGTCACAGCAGATCACGGACATCCATAAATGACACTAAAAACACGATACGTGCACGAAACTATATCTTTATCGTTCTAAACCGAAACTAATTAGCAACACAACAGTAAAAGAATCTAATTAACAGTTTAGAGGTCGTTACCTATCCACACTTGCTCAAAATCCTAGCTTTCCATGCTCCAAGTGATCCTAATGGCTTAACCTTGACTTGTGAAGGGTTTTAGTGGAGTTAATGGAGATTTTGTTAGGTTTAGTGAGGGTTGGGTTAGGGTTTCAGTTGAGGGTGTGAGGGTGATGAAAAATGAGGAGGAGAAAACAGTGAGGGAAATGAGAGAATGTAAGTGAGAGTGAGAAGTGTATGGGTGAGGGTGACGGATGAGGGAATGAGGAGTGAGTTTAGTGAGAGCCATGCCTTTCTCTCTTTTCATTTAATGCATGGCATGCTTGCCCATGCCTCATGATGCCCTCTCTCTCTCTCTCTCTCTCTCTCTTCCTCTCTCTCGTATGTCAACAAAAATTCAAACCTTTAATTTAAAATAACTAATACTTTAGATAATTGCATAAAACATAATTAAAATGGGATTAAGGTGCCATGGCTACTTAAGCATAGTTAACCCCTAATTAACCCTAGGTTAACATGCACATGTGTGTGCAAGCCTAAAATAAATATTAATTATTTTTTATAAAATATTTGAAAACTATTTTGGTAAACTTTTTACTAAAAACACGCATTATCGCTTAATTAACACTAATCGCAAATCTAAGGTGTTACAGTCTTCCCTCCTAAAAGAAATTCGTCCCCAAATTTAAAAATCTTACTATGCGTACCTTCAAAGAGATGAGGGAATTTCTTCTGCATCTCGCTCTCGGCCTCCTAAGTGACATCTTCACTATTCAGGCTATGCCAAAGAACCTTCACAGATGGCAAGATCTTTGACCAAACTTTCTTCACCTGCCGATCCAATATAACTACCGGCCGCTCGGTGTAGGGTTCCTAGGCACTCTTCTGAGGGTTCATAAGGCATCAAATATGCCCGAATAAAATTTTAGACGTGCCGAACAACCCAAAGCCGGGATCTTTGCTAGATTATTAGGGTTAAACATGCAAGTAAACACCTTTACTACTAAATGTGAGGAATTAAAACATTTGTAGTCTGCTCCTTTGCTTCACAAGTTCGGAGTAGAAGTCCCTTTGCCGCGATCCATGATCTCCCGGACTCAAGAGAGGCTCCACGACTCGAACGATCCATGCTTGCTTGTAGTGTTCCGCTTCACTGATGATCTACGTCGAAGTTGCTTTAACTCAAGCTCTCTCACTCTAAAGAGGTGAACACCCTAATCTAATGGGCTAGATTAGATGAGGATGATGGAGTAGTATTTATGCTTTCTTTTTATATTATTTTCTCACAAGAAATCATCACAAAAGAATTAACTAGAGAAGAAGATGAAGAATAATGAGAATGAGATAATCTTCTTGTGATGAATAGTAATAAGAGTATATAATTGATTATGGAACCATGGTCAAGGATGAGAGGCTTAACCTTTGTAGAGAATAAACTAGAGCTAGGGTTTGGTTAGGTTAAGAATGAGTCATGGATAAATATCAACCATAATATCTTAACCAAGACAAAAGGAAATCCTTCTAGAATGAACAAGAAGGAGCTAACCCTAATCAAACCCTAATCTCTTTTTATCATCCCTAAATATGTTTCATAATAAATCATATCATGTCACAATAATATATATCACATATATATTATATATTTGCAACAAAAGAAAATAATACAATTAACATATATCGTATATATATCAATGTATTATCGGGTGAGAAAATGAAATAATAAAGAGAGCCAATATTAGATAATATAATACAATATATCATATATATTATTATACATCAAATCATCGAATCAACACTTGATCCGACGATCCGGCTATATCAAATATAACCGACTAATATATCATGTACCGATTCATCGAATCAACACTTGATCCGATGACCTGGTTCATATCTAAATATCGCAAGAATATAATACGTTATCACATATCGCATTATCCTCGGTCCTGCACATATCACATATGTGCCTCTGCTCCGTTTTGCCTGAGCCAAGAAAGCTCTGTGTAGGACTCTAAAGAATCGTCAATACGCCGGTAGCAGGTGATAATCATATCAAACACACACAAGGTGCAAGCGGTCAGCTAAACGTAACAGCCACCCAGGTATTGAGCGATCAGAAGATCAACAAGCTAGCCTGTCCGTTCTCCTATGAATCCAATCAGTAACACTCCCGTACAGTCCGGTCTGTTCGTCTGATATGTCGCATATCAAGTCTAGGGGTGGTATACGTCGGACCCTAATAACCGATAAGTCGTGTCGATGTGAGGCTCATAACAGGTCGAGAAACTACTAGTAACACTTACCAGTAAATCTCTATATCAGCCCTGGCCAGGGACTTCCAGTTATAGCCAATCGAACACAGCACAACATCAACTCCCTATACCTGGAGAGACGAATCCCTTCCTATCGCTCATTGCCTCCATGTGATTCGGGACTGTACCCAAAAGCCACCGTTTTGCACGCCCTCTTGGACGTGGTAAGGTGGAAATCAAAGCACAGTGGGAATCACACAAGACTCTATGACGATCTCGGGTCTATAGACTACCCTGTACCAGTGTCACCGGAGAACTGACATCTGACGTGTGGTATATCACCATCTGGGAGTTCTCGGCGAGTCCGTCCAGTGTACCCAGTCTCCACTGAGCACCCATACACCATCTCTGATGTCAAACACCGATGGATATGGGATCATCCATCGCCCATCATATGGGTCAAGATGCGTATACGCAAGTCTACTCTGGTGTATCGATGCCCTGTCTCGATATACCCTCGACTAGGAACAGTTATAGGATGTACTCATCGACTACCGTGGCCCTACTAGTATGATCTCATCATAGTCCCAGTAGTCGAGTACAGATCCTAAAGGCTTTATCAACATGTGAGAGAAAGACAGGAAACCAGTACAAGCCAACATGTTGAGATAAAGTGAAACCAAATAGCATACTATCATGACGAGCAAGAAAGTCCTCTCTGTATATATCCAAGCATCCATCATAATATACATCATATGTACAACAATGGCCTCTAGGGCATATACATAACTAACAATCTTCCACTTGCACTAAGGCCAGCTGCTGTAGTATCTCATACCTAGCATCCCGAATAATCTCTCAAACTGTATCTGGGGAATGGCCTTCGTGAGTGGATCCGCAGTGTTGTCCTTCGTATCTACTCTCCTGACCTCGATCTCCCGGCGATCAACTATCTCCCTGATCAGGTGATACCGCCTCAGAATATGTCTGGACTTCTGATGGGATCTGGGTTCCTTGGCCAAAGCCACAGCTCCATTGTTATCGCAATACAGAGGTATTGGATGTTCAATGGATGGAACCACACCAAGTTCAGTGATGAACTTCTTCATCCAGACAGCCTCTTTGGCAGCATCGTTGGCAGCGATGTATTCAGCCTCCATCGTCGAGTCTGTAACGGTATCCTGTTTGGAACTCTTCCAACATACCGGCCCTCCATTGAGGGTAAAGACAAATCCCGAGTGCGACTTAAAGTCGTCCTTATCACTTTGGAAGCTGGAATCGGTAAAGGACTCCACCCGGAGTTCTCCGTTACCATACACCAAGAACATGTCTATAGTCCTTCGCAAGTACTTGAGAATGTTCTTCACAGTTGTCCAGTGACTCTCTCCAAGATCTGCTTGATACCGACTCACTACACTTAGTGAGTATACTACATCGGGTCTGGTACATAGCATCGCATACATGATAGAGCCTACTGCCGAAGCATAGGGTATCCCTTGCATGCGAGCTCTCTCCAAATCAGTCTTGGGAGACATCTCTTTGGAGAGAGTGAGTCCAGAGATCATGGGTTGGTTCCAACGCTTGGATTCTTCCATACTAAACCTCTTTAGTATGGTTTCAATGTACCTGGATTGGGACAATCCCAGTATCCGTTTGGATCTATCTCTATAGATCCTAATCCCCAATATGCAGGAGGCATCATCTAGAACTTTCATTGAGAATCTTTGTGATAAGAAGAGCTTGACTGATTGCAGCATAGGAATATCATTTCCTATCAAGAGTATGTCATCCACGTACAATACGAGGAAGACAACCTTACTCTCTGCTACCTTCTTATAGATACAAGGTTCGTCTATGTTTTTGATGAAGTCAAACTCTTTGACTACAACATCAAAACAGATGTTCCAACTCCGCGATGCTTGCTTCAACCCATAAATGGATTTAAGCAGCTTGCACACCTTTCCGCTGCTCCCATTATCTACGAAGCCCTCTGGCTGAGTCATGTACACGCACTCTTCTAAATCACCATTTAGAAAGGTGGTCTTAACATCCATTTGCCAGATTTCGTAGTCATGGTATGCAGCAATGGCAAGTAAGATCCGGATGGACTTAAGCATAGCCACTGGAGAAAAGGTTTCGTCATAATCCACACCTGGTCGTTGACGAAAACCTTTTGCTACAAGTCTAGCTTTGAAAGTCTCAACTTTTCCACCTACACCAAATTTCTTTTTAAAAATCCACTTGCTCCCAATGGGTTTTACCCCTTCAGGAGCATTTTCCAAAGTCCATACTTTATTGGTGTACATGGATTCCATCTCAGATCGCATTGCATCCAGCCATTTCACAGAGTCACCACTCGTGATGGCCTGCTCGAAACTAGTTGGGTCATCATCTTCCATGATGCGATCCTCGCTTCCACCATCAATGAGAAAACCGTAGTATCTCTCAGGTGGATGAGAAACCCTACTAGATCGGCGGAGAGGCTGGGGTTCGTCGGGTACTACCGAATCCTCTGGTTCCACTAAATCTTCAGTTACAGTTTGTGTTGCTGGAACTTCTTCCAGTTCTACCTCAGAGCCACTAATCTCTTTTGCAAGAAATTCCTTTTCTAAAAAGGTGGCATGTTGAGCAATAAACACCTTTTGTTGTTCACTGTGGTAAAAAAAATATCCATTTGAATGTTTAGGATATCCCACAAACTTACATAGAACTGACCGTGCCTCGAGTTTGTCTGGATTTTGCCTTTTGACATAGGCCAGACAACCCCATATCTTAACTCGTTTAAGACATGGTCTCTTCCCACTCCATATCTCATATGGTGTGGTAGGAACAGATTTAGTTGGAACTTGATTCAATAGGTATGCTGCTGTCTCAAGTGCATACCCCCAGAAGGAAATAGGTAACTCAGCCGTACACATCATCAAGCGCACCATATCTAATAGGGTGCGATTCCTCCGTTCAGATACACCGTTGTGCTGTGGTGTATATGGAGGAGTAAGCTGAGAGAGAATCTCATTCTCTTTTAGATAATCTAGAAACCCATTGTTTAAGTATTCTCCTCCTCGATCAGATCGAAGGATCTTAATACTTTTGCCCGTTTGTTTTTCTACTTCGTGCTTATATTTCTCAAAAGCTTCAGACTTGTGTTTCATCAGGAACACATGTCCGAATCTAGAGAGATCGTCAGTGAATGTTATGAAGTAGGAAGAACCGTTCCTGGCATGCGTAGACATGGGACCACATACATCACTATGTATCAGTCCTAAGAGTTCCGTAACTCATTCTCCGTGTCCACTAAACGGAGCTTTGGTCATTTTTCCTTTGAGACATGAACGGCAAGTATCATAAGATGATAATTCGAACGAATTCAAATATCCATCTTTATGCAACTTAGCCAGTCGTGTTGCATTGATATGACCAAGTCTACAATGCCACAAGAAAGATTCGTTCATTTCTGAACACTTCCTCTTGTATGTGTTTTGTATATTGAGGACTGTATTCTGATTTAGAATGAATATGCCATTATGTAACGAGCCTGATGCAATCAACTTTTTATCTAGGAATATTTTCATAACATTATCCTTTACTACAAAATTATATCCTTCTTTACTTAATAAAGAAACTGATATAATGTTGCACATCATGTTCGGTATTTAATAGCACTCATTTTGAATCAGTGTATTACGACTTGGCAATACTAGGTGATATTCGCCAACTGCTTTGGCTGCAACACTTGCACCGTTCCCTACTTGAACGGAATGATCACCTTTTCCCAGTTCTCTACCTTTTTGTAGCCCATTTAACAATTTACATATGTGGGATCCTGATTCGGTATCTAATATCCAGGACGTAGGGTGAACTGAGAAATAGTTCTCAATAACTAACACACCTGAAGAAGATGCATCAACATGCGTGTTCTTTTGGGCGGCGTGAGAATCCAGATATTCTCCCATTTTCTGTTCAGTCTTATAACTCTTATAAGAAAGAACGGGTCCAACGTTCCCCTGCTTAGTATAATAAGCGGGTTCAGTCAATACATCCATATTATTATCTTGATTATGGCCTGACATGGTCGCTACCTGGAGAGAGAGAGAAGAAAACACTTTAGCGTATGCTCTTGCAAGATTAGATTGGTTATTATCTTATCTAATCAGGATGTCTCCCACTGTTTTTATCAAATCTTCCTTCAAACCCTAAAAGGTAAGATTAGCCGGGATTAATTACACCCTACAATTTCGTCAATCTTTCAGCCAGATCAGTGTCGGTACTTGAGGTGTAGGGTTCCTAGGAACACAAATGAGGTCTCACAAGGCATCAACCATGCCAATTTCAAATTTTACGGGTGCCGAGAAACCCTAATACGGACCGTTAACTAGATTTTAGGTGAACACATGCAACAAGTTAACAATTTAACTAAAAGAACGGAAATACAACCTTTGTAGATCCGGTCCTCCACCTCCATAGCTCCGCAATGAAGTCTCCTCGCTGTCCAAATGGAAACCCGGGCTCTAGCGTCGGCTTCATCGGAGAAATGGGCGGGCAAGGTCGTCGGCTTCGTGCCGAAGATGATCTACGTCGAGGCATCACAAGATCAAGTTCCCACTTCACCAAGTCATGAAACTTGTGAAGAAAACACCCTATACCACTTGGCATGAGGTAGTGGATGAAGAAATAGGAAATGGGTTCACTTTAGAATTGGATTTCTCACTCATTTTCTCAAGTTGCCATTGATGGAGGCAAGCTTCTTCTTGTGAAGAAGAAGAAGAAGATGAATATCTTATGTTAAGTTATTTTCAAAATAGAAAATAAATGAATACTTATCATAATCCAACCATGGTCAAGTGTAGAGAATGAACCAGGGTTTAGTGGAATGGTTAGGGTTAAGCATGAGACAAATATGGTCACTTAGTCAAAGCTTCATGAAGCTTCAACTAGCATCCAAAGAAAGCCACCATTCATTTATTTTGCAAAATAAATAAACAAAATAAATAAATGATAAAGAAAAAGAAAACCCTAACCATTACACAACCATGTTTTAAACTTTACACAAACTCAAGTTAGCTTGTATCATCAAACATGACACAAACTTGTGTACAAAAGTATATCACATATACATTGTGCACTTCAAGTGAGAAAATCCCTTTAAAATGAACCAATACTAGTTAATGCAAAGTAATATATCAAATATATAATTATACATTAAATAATTAAATCAACACTTGATTTAACGATCCGGTCATATCGCATATAACCAACTAGTATCTCATGTATCGGCTTATCGAATCAATCCTTGAATCGATAACTAGGTTATATCGCATACAACCAGTCGATACATTCATCGCGAGAATGGAATACGGTATCACATACACGCATTATTCTCGGTCCTGCACATATCTCATATGCCCTCCTATTTCGTTTCGCTTGAGCCAGGAAACCTCTGTGTACGACTCTAAAGACTCGTCAATACGCCGGCAGCAGATGATGATCATATCAAACACCCACAAGCCGCAAGCGGTCTGCTAAGCGTAACGGCCACCCGGGTATTGAGCGATCAGAAGATCGATGAGCAAGCCCGCTCACACTCCTGTGAATCCAACCAGTAACACTTTCCGGACAGTCCGGTCTGATCGTCTGATATGTCGCATATCTTGCCTAGGGGTGGTAAACGTCAGACCCCAATAGCTCGATAAGTCGTGTCGATATGAGGTCTATAACAGTTCGAGAAACTACTGGTAACACTTACCAGTAAATCTTAGCAACCCTGGCCAGGGATTTCCGGTTATAGCCAATCGAACACAGCGCAACATCAACTCCCTATACCGGGAGAGACGAATCCCCTCCTATCGCTCATTGCCTCCATGTGATTCGGGACTGTACCCAAAAACCACCGTTTTGCATGCCCTCTTGGACGTGGTAAGATGGAAATCAAAGCACAGTGGGAACCACACAAGACTCTATGACGATCTCAGGTCAACAGACTACTCTGTACCAGTGTCACCAGAGAACTGCCATCTGACGTAAGGTATAATACCATCTGGGAGTTCTCGGCGAGTCCGTCCAGTGTTCCCAGTCTCCACTGAGCACCCGTATATCATCTCTGATGTCAAACACCAATGGATATGGGATCATCCATCGCCCATCTGTGTGGGTCGAGAAGGTATACGCTAGTCTACTCTGGTATATCGATGCCCCGTCTCGATACACCCACGACTAGGGACTTTGAAGGATGTACTTATGGACTACCATGTCCCCACTAGTATGATCCGCATCATAGTCCAGGTAGTCAAGTACACATCCTAAGGGCTTTACCAACATGTAACAGAGAGACAATCAGTGTACACGTTAAGGTAAAGAGCAACCAGATAGCATACTATCATGTTGAGCAAGAAAGTCATCCCTATATATGTCCAAGCATCCACTACAATATACATCCTATGTACAGTAATGGCCTCTAGGGCATACATATAACTAACAATCTCCCACTTGCACTAGGGCCATCTGATAGCAGTGGTTGTAGTATCTCATACTCAACCACCCCATAAAAGTCTCTCTCTGGGAAAAGGCCTTTGTGAGTGGATCCGCCGTGTTGTCCTCTGAGTCTACTCTCCTAACCTCGATCATCCTGGAGATCAACTATCTCCATGATCAGGTGACACTGCCTTAGAATATGTCTGTATCACTGATGGGACGGGTGTTCCTTGGCATAAGCCACAACTCCATTGTCACACAATGGGAGGAACTAAGTTCATCTCATGAACAAATATACATCCAGACTGCCTCTTTGGTAGCATCTCAAGTAGCGATGTATCCTGCCTTTATCGTCTAGTTAGCCACGGTATCTAGCTTGGAACTCTTCCAATATACCGTCCCTTTACTGAGGGTAAAGACAATGCCTGTGACTGACATTCAGTCGTCTGTATCACCCTGGAACCCTTCCAGTGATTCTCCCCAGGATCGGTTGATATCATCTGACTACAACTAGTAAGAATCCTAACATCCAATTAGATCTATCTCATAGATCCAAAACCCAGGATTTAGGAGGTATCAATTTTATCCTATATGGAGAATCATTTTGATAAGCGGAGATTGACCGAGCGTAGCATAGGAAACTCCTTCCCTATCAAGAGCATGTCATCCACGTACTCTTCGAGGATCGTCACCATACTCTCTACTACCTTTTTGTTTATACAAGGTTCATCTTCCATTTTGATGATATCAAACTCTTTGACTAACACATCAAAACAGATGTTCCAACTCCGCGATGCCTGCTTTATCCTATAAAGTATCTTGTATACGTTTCCGCTGCTCCCACTGTTTACGAAGCCCTCTGGCTGTGTACTTATAGACGTTCTCTTGTAAAACATCATTTAGAAAAGCAGTCATGACACCCAACCGCCAAATATCGTAGTCATGGTATGTAGCCGTGGCAAGTAGGATCTGGATGGACTTAAGCATAGCTACTTGAAAAGGTTTCATCATTATCCACGCCTGGTCGATGACGAAAAGCTTTAACAAGTCTTTGCTTTGAAAGTCTCAACTTTTCCTTCTACACCAAGTAATCTTCTCAAGATATACTTGCTCTTGATGGGGATTTAACCCTTCAGATATAGCAACCAAAGTCCATACTTTGTTGGTGTACATGGATTCCATCTCAGATCGCTAAGCACCCAGCCATTCTTACAGAGTCCCACTCCTGATGGACAGCTCGAAACTAGTTGGGTCATCATCTCATGATGCAATCCTCGCTCCCACTGTCATAGAGAAACCGAAGTATCTCTCAGGTGGGTGAGGAACCCTACTAGATCGGCGGAGAGGCTGAGGTTCGTTGGTAACTATTGAATCCATTGGTTCTATCAAATCAACAGCTGCAGTTTGTATAGCTGGAACATTTCCAGTTCTACATAACAGATCTTGCCTTGAGCTTGTCCGGATTTTGCTTTTAGACATAGGCCGGACAACCCCAAATCTTAACTAACTTAAGATATGGGCTCTTCCCTTATCATATCACATATGAAACGGTAGGCAACTGATTTGATTTGAACCCTATTCAATAGGTATGCATCTTTTCAAGTGCATAACTCCCAAAAGGAAATAGATAACTCAGTAGTACTCATCATAGAGCACACCTTATATAGGGTGTGAATGCTCCGCCCCGATATACCATCGTGCTATGGTGTATACGGAGGAGTAATGCTGAGAGAGAATTTCATTCTCCTTTAGAATAGTCCAGGAATTCCGTGCTCAAGTATTCTCCTCCTTGATCTCATCAAAGGACATAATGCTTATACCCGTATTGGTTCTCTACTTCTAACATATATTCTGTGAATATCTCAAAAGGTTCTGACTTGTGTTTCAACAGGAACACAAGTCTGAATCAAAAGAGATTATCAGAGGAAGTATAAAGAACCGGTCTTGGCAAATGTAGACAGGGGACCTACATACATCAACATGTATCATCCCAAGAGTTCACTAACTCTTTCTCTGTTTTCAGTAAACGGAGCTATGGTCATCTTATCTCTGTGACATGACTGGCAAGTTTCACAAGATGTAAATTCAAACTGATTTAAATATGCATCTTCATGTAACTTCAGCTAGTCGGGTCGCATTGATATGACCTAGTCTATAATGCCTCAAGTAGGATTCGTTCATTCCCAAACTCTTCCTCTTGTGTGTGTTCCGTATACTAAAGAACTGTAGTTTGATCTAGAACATTAATGCTTTTAGATAACATGCCTGAACCGATCAACTTTTGATATAGGAAATGTTCAAAACATTATCCATCAATACAAAATTTTATCATTTCTTTACTTCTAAAGAGACTGATATGATTTTGTATATCAGGTTCGGTATCTAATAACATTCGTTCAGAATCAATGTATTTGGAATACAGGGTGACAGTGACCAACAGACTTGGCTGCAACACTTGCCCCGTTTTCTGTCTCATGAAACTTATCACCCGTTCTCGGTTCTCTACCTAGCTGTAGCCCTATGTAATAGATTACATATCTGGAATCCTGATCTGGTATCACATACCCAGGACGTAGAGGATACAGAGAAACAGTTCTTTGTAACGAACACACCCGAAGATGATGCATCAGCATGCACTCTCTTCGTTTGGGCGGCACGGGAAATCTGGTATTCCCCAATTTCCTGCTCTGTCTTATAACAATTATAAGTTGGAGCGGGACCAACGTTCTCCAGCTCTGTATAACAAGCGGGTTCGGTCAATATTCCGTATTGTTATCTTGATTAAGGCGTGATATGGTCGCTACCTGGAGAGAGAGAGAAGAAAACACTCAGCGTGCGCTCTAGCAAGAATAGATTGGTTATTATTTTACCTAATCAGGATGGCTCCCACTGCTTTTTATCAAATCTTCCTTCAAACCCTAAAAGGAAAGACTAGCCGGGATTAATTATAAACTACAAGTTCGTCAATCTTTCAGCCAGGCCAGTTTCGTTACTTTGAGGGAGGTCCCCCGTGCTTTCGCACGAACCTAATTAATATAAACCTCGTTTTCCCAGAGGCTTAACCTCGTTAACACCTTTCTAGACACCTACTTGATCGGCTAATTGTAATGTGTAAAACTCTCCCAGGAGTAACTCTTACTCGCAGCGGGTATCGGGATCCAACTATCTCATAGAAGGTATGCAATCTCATTGCAAATTTCAACACTTGAAATTCCCAATATTATTTTGCCCCTAGCGTCCTATGACCTTGACAGAGGTCAACAAACCATAGGCTGCTAATCAAGTTCAACCCGTCATTTCCTGATTGAAGTAAACCCACCCGCACGACCCTTGACAGAGGTCAACAAGGTCGCACGACTACCCTAAATCAATCACATCATATGCTTATACAGATAAGCACTAATCAGCTACCGCACACTATGCCTTGACAGAGGTCAACAAACGTAGCACGAATACTAAATAGGACTTATCTGAAATGACGGAGGGCTACGACAGGTTTTTCTGAAAACCTATTGCGTAATGAACATGATATAGTTGTAGAATCAAATGATTTTTAAAATGAAATGCTTTTGAGGCTTTTCTAGTTTTGCTAAAGGAGTCACTCCCGGTGAAGGGATCGTCGGTCCTTTCCTCATCGAATGAGGTGCGGGATATATCATATATATCACTGTGTAAAGCAAAAACTCTTAAAAGTAATCAGAAGACAAACTGAGTGTGCAGCATCTGCCAGTTATTGCTAAAGGAGTCACTCCCGGTGAAGGGGTCTCGGTCCTTTCCTTATCGAATAAGGTGCAGGATATATCACATATACCGTTGTGCAAAGCAAGAACTGTAGCTACCTGTTTTATTTTGAAATTCGATTCTACAACATCTTAGGTTTCTTTTATTTCATTAATCACATTAATGAAGTCCCATCATTTAAGTACCTAAACATCACAGATAAATACGACGTACACTTATGCCATCCGCATTTGCCTCTATGTCCCCTCGTGCACCGTTAGGTTAGGTAACTAACGACAGAGCGGGGCAGGGCTAGTGCGGGTGTAAAACATAAGTAACGTCTATATAATATATATCATATATACTATATACAGTATCTATCAAAGAACATCACATGATCACATCACAGATATCGCAGCAGAAGAATCATATGAAATATTGGATATACTAGAACGTCCGTGTTTTCAATACGAGCCAGTATAAAACACGGATTCCACGGTCGTGATGAATAGCCAAACCCACACCCCTAGACCCCTACGAGAGCGGCAAGCAACCCTACCAATTCTGGAGTTAGGAGACCCGGACTCGACTCCTCGAGTTGGTCTCCCACTGGACTCTAGAACCCGGTTACTTGTGCTCCCCTCCTTGGGTCTATCCTAGTGCGGAAAAGTAAATAATATACAAAAGGTGACATCTTCCGCAACCTGGAATTGCCCCAATAAAAGAATATTACATACAAGTTTTTACATGAATGAAAATGAAAAACACTCATCTCACATAAAAAGCCCCGGCTATTCAAACACAACGATCCAATATAACATATCCAGCAACACATAACATCACATGTCATCAACGTAAGTAAATATGCGCATCCCAATTGTCGTTGACATATAGCAACGAAACCGGCGATATCACATATTACACTTACGGTCACAGAAAAGAAAGTGTAAATCTACAGCAGTTGGAATCCGCAACCTGCATAGACATCGCATGCCTAATCAAATGAATTCCTTAGACATCGCATGTCTAACAATTATAAACCCCGCATTTTAGTCTCATTATCGAAAACACTTTTCAATATCAAGTCGGGCAATTCAACAAGATTCCCGACATCCCAATCGAATGCTCGTCGCAAACTTTAGTAGGCGGCCGCACCCCCGATACCGTCGACGAAATGCACCAAGGCGGAACACCGCTGCCGTGAGCACCCGGACGGATGCTTTCGGCGACGGGGTTCTCCTACAGTCACTTGGTCGGGGCTATGGAGTGAGGCTGTCTATTAACTTTACCCGGCGAGTATCCGCGTACGCTACGTGATTGCGACGGACTTTTGATCACATCAAAATTCCGTAGCAACCGATCAAGTGAGACTAAAGTGCTATGTTTATAATATTCATTCAGTTATCTCATAACTACTTGTGAATTCCAATTATTGTATCCCATTCCAGATAAATAGAAAATGTTAAACTTTCCGATCGAACAATCGAACACCTATGTTTTCCCGATACAGATCAACACATGAAATTAGTTTTAAAAACATTCAGTTCATGCCTCAGTACCAACGGTCCAGCCGTAGAAGGGTCAAGCCAACGCCTCACATGTGGCACGCCGTACTGCCCCAAACCCTAAGGTTCAAAAGGCAGTTCAAGACGGTCACATAATCGAGTTAAGGTTTGTTGTCTTCTAGAGGGACCATCGCGTTACTTGCACTACTTAGAACGTTATTAAACCACGGAAAGATCCAACACTTGGAAATTTCCCGACAGGGGAAAAAGTGGGTATTTATATCCGGTCGAACTTTCTAACATATTCTAAATATCCGGAAAACCATATAGACAAAGTTTGACAATCCGATCGAAACACCGAGTCCCCAATACAACCCAGAAAATTCAACTCTTGAATAAATTTTTAAAAATACCCAGGAAAACCAGCACTGCAACATATGAATTACTGTGCCAAAACCAATGCAAGATACGACAAAATGGCCGCGGAACCGCCGCACAAGCCATGCTTGTGCCGCGGTTCCGCCGCGTTATAGTGGAATCATGGACACGTGTTGCACAGTAATTCTTAGGATTCCCTGCTGATTTTTCTGCATATTTTTAATCTGGAAAAAACCCAGTTTTTGAAAAATGTACAGAGAGGGTTGTCGGGTTAGGGTTTCGGGTTCGATCGGGTTTCTAACATCGTCTACGCATCGCCTAAGGCTCTAGCTAGGCTCTGATACCACTGCAGGGTTCCTAGGCACACAAATGAGGTCTCACAAGGCATCAACCATGCCAATTTCAAATTTTACGGGTGCCGAGAAACCCTAATACGGATCGTTAACTAGATTTTAGGCGAACACATGCAACAAGTTAACAATTTAACTAAAAGAACGGAAATACAACCTTTGTAGATCCGGTCCTCCACCTCCATAGCTCCGCAATGAAGTCTCCTCGCTGTCCAAATGGAAATCCGGGCTCTAGCGTCGGCTTCATCGGAGAAATGGGCGGGCAAGGTCGTCGGCTTCGTGCCGAAGATGATCTACGTCAAGGCATCACAAGATCAAGCTCCCACTTCACCAAGTCATGAAACTTGTGAAGAAAACACCCTATACTACTTGGCAAGAGGTAGAGGATGAAGAAATAGGAAGTGGGTTCACTTTAGAATTGGATTTCTCACTCATTTTCTCAAGTTTCCATTGATGGAGGCAAGCTTCTTCTTGTGAAGAAGAAGAAGAAGAAGATGAATATCTTAAGATAAGTTATTTTCAAAATAGAAAATAAATGAATACTTATCATAATCCAACCATGGTCAAGTGTAGAGAATGAACTAGGGTTTAGTGGAATGGTTAGGGTTAAGCATGAGACAAATATGGTCACTTAGTCAAAGCTTCATGAAGCTTCAACTAGCATCCAAAGAAAGCCACCATTCATTTATTTTGCAAAATAAATAAACAAAATAAATAAATGATAAAGAAAAAGAAAACCCTAACCATTACACAACCATGGTTTAAACTTTACACAAACTCAAGTTAGCTTGTATCATCAAACATGACACAAACTTGTGTACAAAAGTATATCACATATACATTGTGCACTCAAGTGAGAAAATCCCATTAAAATGAACAATTACTAGTTAATGCAAAGTAATATATCAAATATATAATTATACATTAAATCATTAAATCAACACTTGATTTAACGATCCGGTCATATCGCATATAACCAACTAGTATTTCATGTATCGGCTTATCGAATCAATCCTTGAATCGATAACTAGGTTATATCGCATACAACCAGTCGATACATTCATCGCGAGAATGGAATACGGTATCACATACACGCATTATTCTCGGTCCTGCACATATCTCATATGCGCTCCTATTTCGTTTCGCTTGAGCCAGGAAACCTCTGTGTAGGACTCTAAAGACTCGTCAATACGCCGGCAGCAGATGATGATCATATCAAACACCCACAAGCAGCAAGCGGTCTGCTAAACGTAAGAGCCACCCGGGTATTGAGCGATCAGAAGATCGACGAGCAAGCCCGCTCACACTCCTGTGAATCCAACCAGTAACACTTTCCGTACAGTCCGGTCTGATCGTCTGATATGTCGCATATCATGCCTAGGGGTGGTAAACGTCAGACCCCAATAGCTCGATAAGTCGTGTCGATATGAGGTCTATAACAGTTCGAGAAACTACTAGTAACACTTACCAGTAAATCTCAGCAACCTTGGCCAGGGATTTCCGGTTATAGCCAATCGAACACAGCGCAACATCAACTCCCTATACCGGGAGAGACGAATCCCCTCCTATCGCTCATTGCCTCCATGTGATTCGGGACTGTACCCAAAAACCACCATTTTGCACGCCCTCTTGGACGTGGTAAGATGGAAATCAAAGCACAGTGGGAACCACATAAGACTCTATGACGATCTCGGGTCAACAGACTACTCTGTACCAGTGTCACCAGAGAACTGCCATCTGACGTAAGGTATAATACCATCTGGGAGTTCTCGGCGAGTTCGTCCAGTGTACCCAGTCTCCACTGAGCATCCGTATATCATCTCTGATGTCAAACACCAATGGATATGGGATCATCCATCGCCCATCTGTATGGGTCGTGAAGGTATACGCTAGTCTACTCTGGTATATCGATGCCCCGTCTCGATACACCCACGACTAGGGACTTTGAAGGATGTACTTATGGACTACCATGTCCCCACTAGTATGATCCGCATCATAGTCCAGGTAGTCAAGTACACATCCTAAGGGCTTTACCAACATGTAACAGAGAGACAATCAGTGTACACGTTAAGGTAAAGAGCAACCAGATAGCATACTATCATGTCGAGCTAGAAAGTCCTCCCTATATATGTCCAAGCATCCACTACAATATACATCCTATGTACAGTAATGGCCTCTAGGGCATACATATAACTAACATGAGGGAGGTTCCCCGTGCTTTCGCACGGACCTAATTAAAGTAAACCTTGTTTTCCCAGAGGCGTAACCCCGTTAACACTTTTCTAGACACCTACTTGATCGGCTAATTGTCCTGTGTAAAACTCTCCCAGGAGTAACACTTACTCGCAGTGGGTATCGGGATCCAACTATCTCATAGGAGGTATGCAATCTCATTGCAAATTTCAACACTTGAAATTCCCGATATTATTTTGCCCCTAGTGTGCTATGACCTTGACAGAGGTCAACAAACCATAGTGCACTAGTCAAGTTCAACCCGTCATTTCTTGATTGAATCAAACCCACTCGCACGACCCTTGACAGAGGTCAACAAGGTCGTACGACTACCCTAATCCAATCACATCACATGCTTTACAGATAATTACTAGTCAGCTACCGCACACTACGCCTTGACAGAGGTCAACAAACGCAGCACGAATACTAAATAGTCTTTATCTGAAATGACAGAGGGCTACGACAGGTTTTTCTGAAAACCTATTGCGTAATGAACTTGATATCGTCGTAGAATCAAGTGAAATTTTAAAATGGAGTGATTTTGAGGCTTTCATTAGTTTTGCTAAAGAGGTCACTCCCGGTGAAGGGATCTCGGCTCTTTCCTCATCGAATAAGGTGCAGGACATATCATATATATCGCTGTGCAAAGCAAAACTCTAAAAGCAATCAAAAGACAAACCGAGTTTTGTAGTATCTGCCAGTTTCGCTAAAGTGGTCAATCCCGGTGAAGGGATCTCGGCTCTTTCCTGATCGAATAAGATGCAGGGTATATCATATATACCGCTATGCAAAGCAAAACTGTAGCTACCCTTTTTATAAAGTTTTGATTCTACAACATCTTTTAGTTTTCTTTTCTTTTTATTAATCTCATTAATAAAATCCCATCAGCTTATGCTTCCTAAGCATCACAGAAGAAACGAAAGCAGTAATATTTATATATCAGCATATATATATATATATATAGTATAAGCATTCGTCTCAGGCAGTAATATGATCTCATCATAGAACATTGCAGCAGAAGAACATATATGAAATATTTGATATACTAGGACGTCCGTGTTTTTAATACGAGCCTGTATAAAACACGGATTCCACGGTCGCGATGAATAGCCAAACCCACATCCCAAGACCCCTACGAGAGCGGCAAGTAACACTGCCAATTCTAGGGTTAGGAGACCCGGTCTCGACTCCTCGAGATGGCCTCCCACTGGACCCTAGAACCCGGTTACTTATGCTCCCCTCCTTGGGTCTACCTAATGCGGAAAAGTAAATAATATTCAATGGTGACATCAACCTCAACCCGGAAGTGCCCCAATAAAAGAATATTACATACAAATGAATTTTACATTAATGAAAATAAAAACCCTCATCTCAAATAAAACCCCCGGCTATTCAGAACACGACGATCCAATATAACATATCACAGCAACACATAATATCACATATCATCAACGTAAGTAAGGATGCATACACCGGTCGTCGTTGTCGTATAGCAACGAAAACAGGCAATACAACTACACACTACACTTACGGTCACAGAAAAGAAATTGTAAAACTACAATATTTGGAATCCACAATCACTTTAGACATCGTAAATCCGAAATATCACATACTTCGCATTTCATGCCTAACTCTATGAATTCCACATATTGTATCACATTCCATATAAATAGACAGTATTAAACTTTTCAAACGGATAATCAAATGCCCAAAATTTCCTAAATTGCTCAACAATTGAGCGGAGTTCAAATAATCCCAGAATATGTCACAGTACCGGTGATCCAGCCGTAGAAGGGTCAAGCCAACGCCTCACATGTGGCATGTCGTACTGCCCCAAACCCTAAGGTTTAGAGGCAGTTCAAGACGGTCACATAATCGAGTTAAGGTTTGTTGTCTTATAGAGGGTCCACCACTTAACTTGTACAATTTTTCTGAAAGATTTAAACCCGATAAAAATTCAACACTTGAAAGTTTTTCGTGCCGGGAAAAAATGAGTTAATGATATCCGTTCGAACATTTTAACAGATTCTAAATATCCGGAAATAATAACGAATTTAAATTTTCCGATCGATTCAACGATTACAAAATAAAGCCCAGAACACTCAACATTTGAGTCAGATTAAAAGTACCCAGAAAATTACAAAATCACAGACGGATATAACCATGGGAAAACGAGTCAATGATTTGACTGTACGGCCGCAGATCCGCGGCAGGAGCAAGGTATTGCCGCGGTTCCGCTGCTGAATGTACAGATCATTAACACGTATTTCACTATGATGCTTATATTTTCCTGCTGGTATTTTTAAGTATTTTTAATTCTGAAAAATCACAGTTTTGAAAAAAAATCCAGAGAGGTGGTCGATTCATCGTTTCGGGGTTCGATCGGAGTTTTAACTTTGTATACACGTCGCCTAATGCTCTAGCTAGTCTCTGATACCACTGTAGGGTTCCTAAGCACTCTTGTGAGGGTTCATAAGGCATCAAACATGCCCGAATAAAATTTTAGACGGGCCGAACAACCCAAAACCGGGATCTTTGCTAGATTATTAGGGTTAAACATGCAAGTAAACACCTTTACTACTAAGTTTAATGGATTACATCCTTTGTAGTCCGCTCCTTCGCTTCACAAGCTCTGAGTAGAAGTCCCTTTGCCGCGATCCATGATCTCCCGGACTCAAGAGAGGCTCCACGACTCGAACGATCCATGCTTGCTTGTAGTGTTCCGCTTCTCCGATGATCTACGTCGAAGTTGCTTTAACTCAAGCTCTCTCACTCTAAATAGGTGAACACCCTAATTTAATGGGCTAGATTAGATGAGGATGATGGAGTAGTATTTATCCTTTCTTTTTATATCATTTTCTCACAAGAAATCATCACAAAAGAATTAACTTGTGAACTTTTTCCGAAACCCAAGTGAGAAGAAGATGAAGAATAAAGAGAATGAGATAATCCTTTTTTGATGAATAGTAATAAGAATATATAATTGATTATGGAACCATGGTCAAGGATGAGAGGCTTAACCTTTGTAGAGAATAAACTAGAGTTAGGGTTTGGTTAGGTTAAGAATGAGTCATGGATAAGTATCAACCATAATATCTTAACCAAGACAAAAGGAAATCCTTCTAGAATGAACAAGAAGGAGCTAACCCTAATCAAACCCTAATCTCTATTTATCATCCCTAAATATGTTTCATAATAAATCATATCATGTCACAATAATATATATCACATATATATTATATATTTGCAACAAAAGAAAATAATACAATTAACATATATCGCATATATATCAATGTATTATCGGGTGAGAAAATGAAATAATAAAGCGAGCCAATATTAGATAATGTAATACAATATATCATATATATTATTATACATCAAATCATTGAATCAACACTTGATCCGACGATCCGGCTATATCAAATATAACCGACTAATATATCATGTACCGATTCATCGAATCAACACTTGATCCGATGACCTGGTTCATATCTAAATATAGCGAGAATATAATACGGTATCACATATCGCATTATCCTCGGTCCTGTACATATCACATATGTGCCTCTACTCCGTTTTGCCTGAACCAAGAAACCTCTGTGTAGGACTCTAAAGAATCGTCAATACGCCGGTAGCAGGTGATGATCATATCAAACACCCACAAGCTGCAAGCGGTCAGGTAAATGTAACAGCCACCCAGGTATTGAGCGATCAGAAGATCAACAAGCTAGCCTATCCGTTCTCTTGTGAATCCAATCAGTAACACTCCCGTACTGTCCGGTCTATTCGTCTGATATGTCGCATATCAAGTCTAGGGGTGGTATACGTCAGACCCCAATAACCGATAAGTCGTGTCGATGTGAGGCTCATAACAGGTCGAGAAACTACTAGTAACACTTACCAGTAAATCTCTATATCAGCCCTGGCCAGGGACTTCCAGTTATAGCCAATAGAACACAGCACAACATCAACTCCCTATACCGGGAGAGACGAATCCCCTCCTATCGCTCATTGCTTCCATGTGATTCGGGACTGTACCCAAAAGCCACCGTTTTGCACGCCCTCTTGGACATGGTAAGGTGGAAATCAAAGCATAGTGGGAATCACACAAGACTCTATGACGATCTCGGGTCTACAGACTACCCTGTACCAGTGTCACCAGAGAACTGCCATCTGACGTGTGGTATATCACCATCTGGGAGTTCTCGGCGAGTCCGTCCAGTGTAACCAGTCTCCACTGAGCACCCGTACACCATCTTTCATGTCAAACAGCGATGGATATGGGATCATCCATCGCCCATCATATGGGTCAAGATGCGTATACGCTAGTCTACTCTGGTGTATCGATGCCCTGTCTCGATATACCCTCGACTAGGAACAGTTATAGGATGTACTCATCGACTACCGTAGCCCCACTAGTATGATCTCATCATAGTCCCAATAGTCGAGTACAGATCCTAAGGGCTTTATCAACATGTGAGAGAAAGACAGTAAACCAGTACAAGTCAACATGTTAAGATAAAGTGAAACCAAATAGCATACTATCATGACGAGCAAGAAAGTCATCTCTGTATATATCCAAGCATCCATCATAATATACATCATATGTACAACAATGGCCTCTAGGGCATATACATAACTAACAATCGGTGCATGAAAGATCACGCTCTAGCTGAACGGTCTGGTGCCGAATCATGTGAGAAGGGTCATGAAGGTATTTGCGAAGCATCGATACATGGAATACGGGGTAAACATCCGGAAAACTGGGTGGAAGTGCCAAACGATAGGCAACGGTACCAACTCTCTCAAGGATCTCAAAAGGACCTACAAATCCGGTACTAAGCATCCCTTTCTTCCCAACTCTCATCACGCCCTTTATCGGAGAAATCCGTAGGAATACATGATCCCCTACTGCGAACTCGAGTCTGCGACGACGACGGTCGGCATAAGACTTCTGTCTGCACCGGGCTGCTCTCGCCCTATCTTTAATCAACTAAATTTTTTCCATAGTCTCTTGAACTAGCTAGGGTCCCAAAATCATGCTCTGGCTAATTTCGGTCCAACAGACTGGAGATCGACACTTTCTACCATACAAAAACTCAAAAGGTGCCATTTGAATCGTCTCCTTATAACTGTTATTATAGGATAACTCTATTAATGGCAAGTGACGATCCTAACTGCCACTAAAATCAAGCACACACGCACAAAGCATATCCTCCAGAGTTCGTATAGTCTGCTCTGACTGACCATCGGTCTGCGGATGGAAAGCGGTGCTAAAGCTCAAACGGGTATCCAAGGCTTCCTGAAGTTTCTGCCAAA
Organism: Agapanthus africanus; assembly: GCA_030015575.1. Taxonomy (NCBI): domain Eukaryota; kingdom Viridiplantae; phylum Streptophyta; class Magnoliopsida; order Asparagales; family Amaryllidaceae; genus Agapanthus; species Agapanthus africanus. The sequence goes on from JASDDO010000018.1 coordinate 111,845,381, forward strand.
GACGGCTAGTGAACTGGGTGCCCCTGTCGCATACGATGCATGCGGGAATGCCGTGCAAACGCACAATCTCATCAATGTACAACTGAGCATACTGAGCATAACTGAATGTGGTCTACACTGGAAGTAAGTGAGCCTCTTTCGTCAACTGGTCAACAATCACCCAAATGGAGTCATATCCTCGACTAGACCTAGGTAGACCCACAACGAAGTCCATGGAAATCTGCTCCCATTTCCACTCCGGAACGGGTAAAGGCTGCAACTCTCCTGCTGGTCTCTGATGCTCAGCCTTGACTTGCTGACAAGTCAGGCACCTCGAAACAAAATCCGAAACGTCATACTTCATCCCTGTTCACCAGTAGATATCTTTCAAGTCACGATACATCTTGGTGGAACCTGGATGAACACTAAAACCTGACTGGCTTGCCTGCTCTAGGATCCCGCATCTCAACCCATCGGTATCAGGTACACACAAATGAGTCCCAAAACGTAGCACACCCTGGTCATCAATCAAGAACTCCGAATCTCTACCCCGCCGAACATGCTCCAGAATCTCAGACAAACGGGCATCGGTGGGCTGTTCCTCACGAATACGATCAAGTAGAATTGGACGGGCAGGGACATGAGCAAGCTGTCCCCCAGTGGAAGTGAACTCAAACTGTATTCTGCTGTCGCAAAAGATCTGCTAATCTGCAGAAGACTGTCTCTGAACTGCGCTCAACTGGGACAAGCTACCCCCGGGCCTACGACTCAAAGCATCGGCTACTATATTCACCTTGCCCGGGTGATAAAGGATCTCACAATCATAATCCTTCATAAGCTCCATCCAACGGCACTGCCTCAAATTTAGATCCCGCTGCTGGAAGATGTACGTCAAGCTCTGGTGGTCCATGAAAATCTGACACGACTCCCCGTACAAGTAGTGCCTCCAAATCTTACGCGCAAAGACCACCGCAGCCATATCAAGATCATGAGTGGGATAATTCTGCTCGCGCTTCTTCAACTGTCGGGAAGCATAAACGATAATTCTATCATGCTACATCAATACACAACCGAGCCCCACCCGAGGAGCATCACGGTAAACGACAAAGCCGCCCGATCCAGAAGACAAAGATAAAACTAGTGCAGTCGTCAACCGAGTCTTCAACTGCTGAAAACTCAGCTCGCATACCTTAGTCCAAAGAAAAGGAACCCCCTTCCTGGTCAGTCCGTTCAGCGGTGCAACGATACTCGAGAAGTCCTGCACGAAACGGCTGTAGAAACCGGCTAAGCCCAAAAAGCTACGGACCTCTGTGATTGATACAGGTCTGGGCCAAAGCTGTACGGTCTCGATCTTCCTCGGGTCCACACGAATACTGTCTCTTGTAACCACATGACCTAGGAAGTCAACACAATCAAGCAAGAAGGCACACTTTGAGAATTTATCAAACAACTGGTGCTCTCTCAATGTCTGCAAAGGAATCCTCAAGTGCTGCTCATGCTCCTCACGACTCTTGGAATAAACCATAATGTCATCAATAAACACAATAATAAATTGGTTGAGGAACGGCCTGAAAATCCGGTTCATCAAATTCATGAACGCTTCTGGGGCATTGGTGAATCCGAACGACATCACCAAAAACTCATAATTCCCGTAGCGCGTGCAAAAAGCAATCTTTGGAATGTCATCATTCCGAACCCGCAACTGATGATAACCCGATCTCAAATCAATCTTGGAAAAATGTCCCGCACCCTGGAGCTGATCAAACAAATTGTCAATGCGAGGTAAAGGATACATATTCCGCACCGTAACTCGGTTCAATTGACGATAATCAAAGCACAACCTCAAACTGCCGTCCTTCTTCTTGATGAGCAGAACATGAGCTCCCCAATGTGAAACAATCAGATGTACAAGTCCCCTATCAAGCAACTCTTTCAACTAATCCTTATGCTCCGCCAGGGCCAGTCGGTAAGGCGGTATAGAAATAGGCCCCGTGCCGGGGATCAAATCAACGCAAAACTCAATCTCACGCTCTGGCGGCAATCCAGGTAACTTATCGGGAAACTCTCGCACGATAGGAACCTGGTCCAACGAATCTACTGTGGCTCCAGTATCACGAATGAAAGCTAAGAATCCCCGACATCCTCTCCTCAAAAGCCGATTAGCGTAAAAGGCTGAAATCAAACTGTGAGGGGCGGCACCACGGTCCCCCTGCACAATAAGAACTGACTCACCGGGAAAACAAAACTTGACTGTCTTCTCACGGCAGTCCACAGACGCGTAGCATTTAGCTAACCAGTCCATGCCCAGGAGAACGTCGAAGTCCAACATCTCAAGAAGGATCAAGTCGACGGACGAATCTCTATCTCCAATACGGATGGCAGACGACCAAAACACGTGTCGCGCAACAAACGACTCTCCAGCAGGAGTAGTCACGACAAGCGGCTGATCTAGCAAACACGACTCTCGGCCCAATCTCGGCATGAAGTGTGAAGAAACATACGAGTGAATAGATCCCGGATCAAACAACACATGTGCATCAAAAGAACGTACTGAAAGAGTACCTGAAACCACTGCATTGGACGCCTACACGTCCTTATGAGTCAAAGCAAATACTCGTACCTGCCCTCTACCTGCAACTGGCTTTCCTCCACTTCTACCACCCCGTCCTCTCTGAACAAACCCTCCATGACTACGACCTCTCTGAGCATAAGTCTGACGTAGAGCAACAACTGGCGCAAGAGGCAACGCTAACTGATGTGGAGAAGGTGGTAACGTAACATGCGATATGACTGCCTCGTCCTCACGTGTCTCAGTACAATCTCGAACACGATGATAAAAACTCCCACATCGGAAATATCCAGACGTTGACTGCCGACCCTTCTGGGATAAGAGCTAAACAACTGGCCTCGTCCTAAGCTTCTTCTACCTGAACGAAATCTGTCGCAGCATCTAAACATCTATCTCCGTGCTAATACACCAGTACGAACCCACTTTGGTTCCGGAACTACCGAAATCTCGGAAAGACGCTCCTCAACTAATAGGGCTGCGTCCACTGCTGCTGCATATGTATCACAATGCTGTGCGCTGATAGCGAGGAACAACTAGGTAAGCAGGCCTCGAACAAATCTCTTGATCCGCATCTCCTCAGTGTTCACCAAATACAGAGCATACACAGATAGCTGGGTAAATTGCACATCGTACTCTGCCACCGTCATACCCGGAGTCTGGCGTAACGACTCGAAACTGCGAGCTCGAGCATCCCTGGCGCTCTGTGGAAGAAAATGGGCAAGAAACACCGTCACGAATTCATCCCAGGTCATAGGAGAAAGACCTGGGCTCTGCCCCTCTCTAAAATGTCGCACCACTTCTAGGAAAGACCTTCCAGACGAAAACTTGCGAACTCTACCCATTTCGCGTCGGAGCATCTTAACGAACGACATATCCTGGCCATCCGATCGATAAATGATTGCGGATCCTCAACTGCATCAGTGCCGGTGAAAATCGGAGGCTTCAGCTTCATGAACTCAGATAACGATACGGTGATAACCTCCGTAGCTGCAGGTACGACTGCCAGAACAGTAGGCACCATCACGGTCTCCGTAACAGGTAGGACATCCTCCTGTCGCTGCGCTCTACTGGCCTCGACTAACGATCCCATCATCTGGCACAAATCCTGCATACCGGCCTCTAGCCTAGTAATACGACCAAGCGAAGGTGGATCAATCTTCTCCTGAACAACAGGCATACCGCCCGGTCAGTCCCCGTCTCAGATGAGCTACCTCTGACCTCGGCTCTCGTGGCCGCTCTCTGCGCCCTGGTAGTCTTCGGCGACATAATGGCTGGAAATGAAGATGGATTCGATAAGAACATGGAAATCGAATTATAAGGATGTATATAATCACGGAAAGAATTTCAACCAACAAGCCCTAAGGTCACTTAGGAGGAGTACCGTCTCGTAAGTATGCCGCGGAACATACACACGCTACGTCACTCTGCTTAAGCTACCAACTCCATCATACCAAGGTCATCTTACACTCCGAAAGGTAAAACCTAGCACTCCGATACCAACTTTGTCACGACCCAAAATTTGGTACATGACCGGCACTTAAACCATGTGACGTCAACAGGCGTAACGCAATTTAAGTAAGCCGAAAACCCAGAAATCTAAACAATCAAAAGTAGTAAGTGCTAATGTCACGACCCGAAAGTACGGAACGTGACCGGCACTTAGATTACGAAGCGTCTAAAGGCGCCACGTGACCTAAGTAAGCCGAAGCCCAGAAATCTAAACCATAAAAGAAGAAAAAAGAAGAAAAGAAAACAAGTATAAAAACATCAGCAAATTTTACCAAAAATTTCGGCAGAGTCTCCTCTGTAAAAACTGGCCCCCAAACGTGTACAACAAGTATAATATACATAAATAATAAAAAGCATCCCCAAACGGGAGCTAGCATCAACGCCAACAGGCGGAAACAACCACAACAAGCACAATAATATACAACGCCAATAGGCGAGGCTCAAACTCAAAAGAAAACAAAACCACCAGATCAGAATAATACATGCGCGACTCTAAGGTCGAAATAAAAGACTGGCCCAATAAACTATCAAATAATACAAGTTTGGTTGATGGAGCTTTCTAGATACAAATGAAATAATAAAAATACAACGGCGGTTCAGATACAAATGAACCAACCTACCGTGCAAATCACCCGAAATGAAAATGATGTGCCAGCAACTGCCAAGGGAAACCTGTACATCGAACCTGTAATAAAATTTGGCACAACGGGGGTGAGTTGCCAACTCGTGAGTAGAAGACATCTACGAAAAGAAATCGAATGCACGACGCTATCCTAGGTCATAATAATACACTATTATATCTCAATCATCTAGAATAGCAGGGTAATACTACGTGTAAGTGCGAATACTCCGTGTTGTGTCAGTGCCTCATATGGTACTATGTCATATGAAATGAAATGCATGCACCATGAATGTAAAGTAACAAATCCTGAAATCCTGATATATATGTATAAGAACTCTTTAGCTGTTATCATAGTAAAGTCTGTATAAGCATCTGAAATCTCAACAATGAAATCCATGGAAATCCGTGTCAAGCATCGACACAACACATGTAACCTCAAGTCTCAATATGTCGGGCTCCGTCAGTCCGGATCGGCCCATATCATCAAATCCCACGACAACGGTCGGTATCCTCCGGATATCCGCCGCGCCAGACATCACCGGTAGGTAGTCTTCCCCTGCCAGGCTCATCATCTACAACTCGATCTTCTTGCCCCGGGGTACCATACCGGGCCCACCATGTACCCGAGACGGTTCATCCACTCCTCGAATCGGGTCTCGAAATCCAACAGAAAACATGAAATGCTCATGGTGGACGACACATACATCACGAGAAAACCGCATCTTATTTTAAAAAGAGAAGAGGAGAGGGAGAGAGAGAGAAAAGTTTTTATATATTTTTGCGGTTTTCCCCAAAAATCCAGAAATCTCATAGAAATCCAAATCTCAAAATCATAAGTAACTATATGATAAGTGTCGGCATATGCCCATAATACTGCATGATAACATGAAAATATGAATGCATGAATGTCTACGCAATGAATATCATGTCTGTACTAATGTCAGAGAATAATCACAATATTATATCTGTCTAGTTGTTAACTGATTCTATCCATAAAAGACAATATGATCTAAAGTGTACGTGACATAGCAATTACCGATGATGATGTGTGTGAGCCGGCAAATAAGTGTGCGTGGAATATGCGCATCATCGGTAATAGTGCTGGTGTCCTAACAGGTAAAGTTTATACTGATTATAGTAACATATAAAAGAACATGCACCATGATGATTACAGTATGAATGTAAATACAGGTGTGCATTATCCACTCCTCTGCGTGATACGAGTACAACTACCACTATGTGAGTCGAACCTAAACCAGTGTCCATCTAACATCCTAAGGAACTAAACCTAATAGACTAGTCGTAAGAAACTAGAGTCTACCTAAGGTCTGAATCAATATCTCTAATAGTCGGCGATCCCGCCTCAATAGCGTCACATACGTAGTACGGCTTCCTCGAATCAAGAGTGCGGATCAATCATCAAATCTAAGCCTCGTACGGTAAAATCCATCGTACGGCATCCCAATATCGGGGTACGGTCAAGTATCTCCTAGGTGTCTCCTCATTCGTATAATGTCATCATCAACACATCTCATGATCAAGGTGCTAAACCGTGATCGCATACACCAATCATATATCATTGCCATCATGATAAGCATCATTAGTTTATCCTCAGAAAGATCATGTCATATGTATCATATTGTGATTAAGTCATACCGATATCTTATCGTCATCAAGTCACAAGCTACAGCCCAGGTACTATTTTAGCGTCCCATGTACCTCAATATCACCACCACCCTTCATAATTTATATATTCATGTTCATTATCTCTTTCTCTAATGATCCGCTAACACTTTAATACGACTGTATAGTCAAGAATCACGGCATCAAGCCCAGTCATACTGTTTCATCATACCTCAGATATCATATCACATCAACGAATCCCATATACGTGTTGTGTATATATATACAACTATACCTAGTTTTATATATATACACACATATAAGTATACGCCATGTCAAGTTTTAGTGTGTGCGTGTGTGTTTCTATCAGAAACCTACGAACCTCTCCCAAAGTATTCATCCTCTGGTATGGTTTTCCTAAATCAGTCTAGTCCCGCCTAGGGTCATTACTAGGGTCCTGCTCAGTAAGAATCTAGGGTCACATCGGGTTTCCTAATGTTAATAAGTACTATTCATATTCTACGTTGCGGGGGTGCTAAACGCCATCCACCCGACTTCCCCCCGTAGATATGCATCTACTCACCTGGTCCATGTCTGCCGAAGACAGTGTCGCCATCCTCCTCTTCATCGCCCGCAGTCCACGTGGGGGGTACCTAGACGCAAACATATAAATAGCATCGTAAACTGAATCACATACGAAAGTCAAACAATCTAAAGGAACAAGCATAGGTTAAAACCTATGTCCCGCCCACGCAAAAGAACCAAATACCGCTCGATATCGGCGTACGAACTCCGATAGATCGAGATAACATCATCAAACAACTTGTAGTTTTAAAACACATTACTTATACCATAAAACACGATTAAATCCATCGAAACCCTAAAATCCATCAAACCGTCCAATTTCGTAAAACCCAAAAATGCCAGTATACCGTTTTTCATCAAAACTTGACATTTAAATGAAACTAATGGTCATAAAACTCATTAAATAGAATTACTAGACTATACAAACCATTACTATATTTTTATTACACAATTTTGCATTTATTTGAAATTTCTAGTTTGCAACATTTAACAATTTTCAACATTTTTCAAGCAAAACACCACAATTCCACCACAAAACATGATTTTGCATGAATTAATGTCTTAAATTACAATTCATGATGATAATGATATAATGAAACCATAATTATAATTTAAATCCCTTTTATTTAGTAATTTCCAAAATCTAGTTTACAAAATAATAGCATTTTATTACTATTTTTCCAATTATCAAAGTAATCTAGTGATCAAACTAAGTTTTTCATTCAATTAATATGCTAATATTTCCACTAAAACTACATTCCAATGATAACAACCCAAATCTAAATTTTATATCAACCACAAACACATTTTGCAAAAACCTAGTTAGCTAATTTCCTTATTTAAAAAGATTTTAAATGAAAATTTTACAATTCAACAACCATGCAATATTTTCCAATTATAAAAGTGTTAAACTAACTATTATAACCCTAATTAATTATTAAAAACACCTAACTTGAATTTACAACCCTAACTTGCATTTTAAAAATTAAACATAGAATTAATATAATAAATCTAATTATGCTTTAAAATAACATTTAATAGAAATAATTCAAAAGAAAAAGATTTATACCTCCACAATCTCATGTCCAAACTTCAAAATGAGCCTCAAAAATACATGCTTTCCCACTCCAAAATCCATGTAAAGAAGAGTAGAGAATAAAGGGTATGAAATAATTAGGATTTTGTGTATTTTTTGTTGAATTTTTTGACGTAATTTGATGGATTTTTGTGCAAAAATGAGGTGGGAAATGGGGAGGGGCAGCCATGGGGGGTTGTGGCCGGCCTTGGTGAGGTGAGGGAGAGAAAGAAGTGAGTGTGAAAGTGTGTAGAAGTTTCAAGAGGAGAAATATCACTTAAAGGTCTTTTCATGGTTTATTTAATTATTTATTTATTTGTTTACTATAGCAACTCAAGAAAGCTCTAGAAAATAGAAAAAATTTGCAAATAAATTTTGCATCATACACACTAATTTCTAATATGCCATGGTTCATTTTTACAAATTAAAACCATTTAAATTTGTAATTTACACTAATTTAGTGTAAAAATAAAGCTTATGTTAATATTTAAAATAATTAATTTAGGAAAAATATTTTATTAAACTAAAAATTTATAAGTGGCTAAATAAACAACATTTACTAGTAATTTCATAATTAAAATAGATATTTTAAAATTTATAATGAAAAAAATCACGGTTTGGTTTTACGAAAAATACATTTTACTTTACCGAGAATCCTAAAATTCACTTAAACACTTTTATTCATTTAATTATTTATTTAATCATTTTTAACACGTTACAATCTTTCCCCCTTTTAGAAATTCGGTCCCCGAATTTAAATTAAAACTTCCCCTCCAAATACTAAAACGTTTAGCAAAACATTCAAATCGTCGGGGCTCCGAAATCATCAATACATAACAAAAATCAACTCCGTCAAGCATGACGCAATCATCGGAGTTATGGCGATAATAAAATTTCAAAACTCAATATGAAAACCATCATAATATACATCAATCTGTAACTTATATATAGTGCGCATCATAGTAAAACCGTACAAATATCTGGATAAGGCAATATGCAAACACCCCTTTTTGAAAATTGCCGTGTGATGCACGTGTCACGGCATAAGTAGCGGACGTTTAAATAATAAAAAAAATAGCTATATATATATCTTTTATTTAACATACACGTCCCGTCTGGTTACTAAATCAAATAATAATGATTATGAAAATATACTGCTCAAACTGAAATCAATCCCAATCACATCAATAGAATATCATGTGCGTCCGGTGCGCACTGAAATCGAAACCAAATACAGATACCACGAATACACACAACAACAAAACTAAGTGCAACAGGTATGCACCAAAAACATCTGTCAAGTGCAACGGGCGTGCACGACTTAATATCAGGTGCATCTAATCTGCACAAAACCCCGATTTAGTGCATCTAGTGTGCACAAAATCGCATCAAGTGCGCCAAGTATGCGCAAGAATCCTAATCAGGTGCACATGGTGCACGAAAACATACATTGAATATCAAAATCGAAATCACAGTACAAAAATGCATGAAAACTAGGTCGAAACATATGTAAAAATCATGTGTAACCATATGCACGAAATCAAATCAAAATCATAAAAGGTATTAAAACCAAATCAAGTGCACTGGGTATGTACTAAACAACATCAATACAACTGATATATGAAACACAAATAGAATGAAATGAAGGTACACACATGAAATACCAATCGTAGAACAAAGTCCTCAAAATACCAAAATCCAATCAACGAAAATATGAAATTCAAATCACTAAATCACAATCGTAAACACTATCGTCAATGTGCGCGTCTTTCCTCTGATGTCGATTGCTTCGAACTCGTCTCTTCGTAGCTGTGCTGACTGCGCTACCAACGGCAATACTCATATCTAGAGTCTCCCACGTAGTCGATCCCTTCACATGATATCCGGACTACATTAAACTTTTCGATCGATCCATCAAATCCCATAATTCCTCGAGAGCACAACACTAAAGTACAGTTTAAAAATATCCGGTACATACCCCAGCATCGATGATCCAGCTGTAGAAGGGCAAACCCAAGCCTCACTAATGGCACGGCGGAACTGCCGTAAACCCTAAGGTTCAAGGGCGTTCTCGTGGTCATTATGTCGAGTTAGGGTTTCATTCTTCTAGAGGGTCCATCGAAATACCTGCATGTTCTTCCGAATACTTTAAACTTAGGAAAATGGTTTTCTGATAATCGTTCGAACCCTTTAACTTCATCCGGACGGCATGTGAATACCCTTCGTCCGCACGCTAAGCAATGCTTCAATCCTCAAGAATAACCAATACTCTAATGGTTATCGCATTCGAGCCGCAGCTCCCTCTGCCCGTGCGCCCGTGGTAATAGAACCACCCTCCGACATCGACGAAGATAGATCAAAGGAACGAATGAAATACGGTGCAAACAAATGTACATCCTAAGGCTCCTTAAGCAGAGTAGCGTATCGTACGTATGCCGCGGACCATACCCACGGTACGTTACTCTACCTAAATCGCCTACTCCATCAACCAAGGGTCACCTAGACTTATACAAGGTTAAACCTAGCGCTCTGATACCAACTTTGTCACGACCCGAAAGTACGGAACGTGACCGGCACTTAGATTACGAAGCGTCTAAAGGCGCCACGTGACCTAAGTAAGCCGAAGCGCAGAAATCTAAACCATAAAAGAAGAAAAAAGAAGAAAAGAAAACAAGTATAAAAACATCAGCAAATTTTACCAAAAATTTCGGCAGAGTCTCCTCTGTAAAAACTGGCCCCCAAACGGGTACAACAAGTATAATATACATAAACAATAAAAAGCATCCCCAAACGGGAGCTAGCATCAACGCCAACAGGCGGAAACAACCACAACAAGCACAATAATATACAACGCCAATAGGCGAGGCTCAAACTCAAAAGAAAACAAAACCACCAGATCAGAATAATACATGCGCGACTCGAAGGTCGAAATAAAAGACTGGCCCAATAAACTATCAAATAATACAAGTTTGGTTAATGGAGCTTTCTAGATACAAATGAAATAATAAAAATACAACGGCGGTTCAGATACAAATGAACCAACCTACCGTGCAAATCACCCGAAATGAAAATGATGTGCCAGCAACTGCCAAGGGAAACCTGTACATCGAACCTGTAATAAAATTTGGCACAACGGGGGTGAGTTGCCAACTCGTGAGTAGAAGACATCTACGAAAAGAAATCGAATGCACGACGCTATCCTAGGTCATAATAATACACTACTATATCTCAATCATCTAGAATAGCAGGGTAATACTACGTGTAAGTGCAAATACTCCGTGTTGTGTCAGTGCCTCATATGGTACTATGTCATATGAAATGAAATGTATGCACCATGAATGTAAAGTAACAAATCCTGAAACCCAGATGTATATGTATAAGAACTCTTTAGCTGTTATCATAGTAAAGTGTGTATAAGCATCTGAAATCTCAACAATGAAATCCATGGAAATCCGTGTCAAGCATCGACACAACACATGTAACCTCAAGTCTCAATATGTCGGGCTCCGTCAGTCCGGATCGGCCCATATCATCAAATCCCACGACAACGGTCGGTATCCTCCGGATATCCGCCGCGCCAGACATCACCGGTAGGTAGTCTTCCCCTGCCAGGCTCATCGTCTACAACTCGATCTTCTTGCCCCGGGGTACCATACCGGGCCCACGATGTACCCGAGACGGTTCATCCACTCCTCGTATCGGGTCTCGAAATCCAACAGAAAACATGAAATGCTCATGGTGGACGACACATACATCACGAGAAAACCGCATCTTATTTTAAAAAGAGAAGAGGAGAGGGAGAGAGAGAGAGAAGTTTTTATATATTTTTGCGGTTTTCCCAAAAAATCCAAAAATCTCATAGAAATCCAAATCTCAAAATCATAAGTAACTATATGATAAGTGTCGGCATATGCCCATAATACTGCATGATAACATGAAAATATGAATGCATGAATGTCTACGCAATGAATATCATGTCTGTACTAATGTCAGAGAATAATCATAATATTATATCTGTCTAGTGTTAACTGATTCTATCCATAAAAGACAATATGATCTAAACTGTACGTGACATAGCAATTACCGATGATGATGTGTGTGAGCCGGCAAATAAGTGTGCGTGAAATATGCGCATCATCGGTAATAGTGCTGGTGTCCTAACAGGTAAAGTTTATACTGATTATAGCAACATATAAAAGAACATGCACCATGATGATTACAGTATGAATGTAAATACAGGTGTGCATTATCCACTCCTCTGCGAGATACGAGTACAACTACCACTATGTGAGTCGAACCTAAACCAGTGTCCATCTAACATCCTAAGGAACTAAACCTAATAGACTAGTCAGTAAGAAACTAGAGTCTACCTAAGGTCTGAATCAAAATCTCTAATAGTCGGCGATCCCGCCTCAATAGCGTCACGTACGTAGTACGGCTTCCTCGAATCAAGAGTGCGGATCAATCATCAAATCTAAGCCTCGTACGGTAAAATCCATCGTACGGCATCCCAATATCGGGGTACGGTCAAGTATCTCCTAGGTGTCTCCTCATTCGTATAATGTCATCATCAACACATCTCATGATCAAGGTTCTAAACTGTGATCGCATACACCAATCATATATCATTGCCATCATGATAAGCATCATTAGTTTATCCTCAGAAAGATCATGTCATATGTATCATATTGTGATTAAGTCATACCGATATCTTATCGTCATCAAGTCACAAGCTACAGCCCAGGTACTATTTTAGCGTCCCATGTACCTCAATATCACCACCACCCTTCATAATTTATATATTCATGTTCATTATCTCTTTCTCTAATGATCCGCTAACACTTTAATACGACAGTATAGTCAAGAATCACGGCATCAAGCCCAGTCATACTGTTTCATCATACCTCAGATATCATATCACATCAACGAATCCCATATATGTGTTGTGTATATATATACACCTATACCTAGTTTTATATATATACACACATATACGTATACGCCATGTCAAGTTTTAGTGTGTGCGTGTGTGTTTCTATCAGAAACCTACGAACCTCTCCCAAAGTATTCATCCTCAGGTATGGTTTTCCTAAATCAGTCTAGTCCCGCCTAGGGTCATTACTAGGGTCCTGCGCAGTAAGAATCTAGGGTCACATCGGGTTTCCTAATGTCAATAAGTACTATTCATATTCTACGTTGCGGGGATGCTAAACGCCATCCACCCGACTTCCCCCCGTAGATATGCACCTACTCACCTGGTCCATGTCTGCCGAAGACAGTGTCGCCATCCTCCTCTTCATCGCCCGCAGTCCACGTGGGGGGTACCTAGACGCAAACATATAAATAGCATCGTAAACTGAATCACATACGAAAGTCAAACGATCTAAAGGAACAAGCATAGGTTAAAACCTATGTCCCGCCCACGCAAAAGAACCAAATACCGCTCGATATCGGCGTACGAACTCCGATGGATCGAGATAACATCATCAAACAACTTGTAGTTTTAAAACACATTACTTATACCATAAAACACGATTAAATCCATCGAAACCCTAAAATCCATCAAACCGTCCAATTTCGTAAAACCCGAAAATGCCAGTATACCGTTTTTCATCAAAACATGACATTTAAATGAAACTAATGGTCATAAAACTCATTAAATAGCATTACTAGACTATACAAACCATTACTATATTTTTATTACACAATTTTGCATTTATTTGAAATTTCTAGTTTGCAACATTTAACAATTTTCAACATTTTTCAAGCAAAACACCACAATTCCACCACAAAACATGATTTTGCATGAATTAATTTCTTAAATTACAATTCATGATGATAATGATATAATGAAACCATAATTATAATTTAAATCCCTTTTATTTAGTAATTTCCAAAATCTAGTTTACAAAATAATAGCATTTTATTACTATTTTTCCAATTATCAAAGTAATCTAGTGATCAAACTAAGTTTTTCATTCAATTAATATGCTAATATTTCCACTAAAACTACATTCCAATGATAACAACCCAAATCTAAATTTTATATCAACCACAAACACATTTTGCAAAAACCTAGTTAGCTAATTTCCTTATTTAAAAAGATTTTAAATGAAAATTTTACAATTCAACAACCATGCAATATTTTCCAATTCTAAAAGTGTTAAACTAACTATTATAACCCTAATTAATTATTAAAAACCCTAACTTGAATTTACAACCCTAACTTGCATTTTAAAAATTAAACATAGAATTAATATAATAAATCTAATTATGCTTTAAAAGAACATTTAATAGAAATAATTCAAAAGAGAAAGATTTATACCTCCACAATCTCATGTCCTAACTTGAAAATGATCCTCAAAAATACATGCTTTCCCACTCCAAAATCCATGTAAAGAAGAGTAGAGAATAAAGGGTATGAAATAATTAGGATTTTGTGTATTTTTTGTTGAATTTTTTGATGTAATTTGATGGATTTTTGTGCAAAAATGAGGTGGGAAATGGGGAGGGGCAGCCATGGGGGGTTGTGGCCGGCCTTGGTGAGGTGAGGGAGAGAAAGAAGTGAGTGTGAAAGTGTGTAGAAGTTTCAAGAGGAGAAATATCACTTAAAGGTCTTTTCATGGTTTATTTAATTATTTATTTATTTGTTTACTATAGCAACTAAAGAAAGCTCTAGAAAATAGGAAAAATTTGCAAATAAATTTTGCATGATACACACTAATTTCTAATATGCCATGGTTCATTTTTACAAATTAAAACCATTTAAATTTGTAATTTACACTAATTTAGTGTAAAAATAAAGCTTATGTTAATATTTAAAATAATTAATTTAGGAAAAATATTTTATTAAACTAAAAATTTATAAGTGGCTTAATAAACACCATTTACTAGTAATTTCATAATTAAAATAGATATTTTAAAATTTATAATGAAAAAAATCACGATTTGGTTTTACGAAAAATACATTTTACTTTACCGAGAATCCTAAAATTCACTTAAACACTTTTATTCATTTAATTATTTATTTAATCATTTTTAACACGTTACAGCTAAAAACATTGTTAAAAATATTTGGAAATCGCAAGTAAAAATCTTTAAACTTAAGTTTGTTTTCTTAAAATTTTCGGCAGCACCTCCTTTGTAAAAACCAGCCCCGAAACGGGTACAAACATATAATATAAGTAAAGCAGCATATGATATAAATAAAGCATCCCCAAACGGGAGCAAATCACGCCCAAAGGCGAAAACAACCACCACAAGCATAATATATGACGCCGTAGCGAAGAAATGGAGAATATAAGGTGAAAACAGCATAAGAGATAAAACTGCATAACAAAAGCCGGCTCACAGGAGCTCGACACCCAGAGTCACAAAATATAAAATATTGTCCTCACAACTCGTCTCTAAGTCAGTATATGAAATGGTAGATGGAGAGTACTAGATACTATGAGATATACAATGGAATATAAAATCGGATAACCGCAATCCAACTATAGCAAAATGGCTCACAGCCAACCATAGCGGTACCCGCTGCAAAAAGATATAATAAGAAGACCTGCCACGTCTACTCTGAGGGTCAACCTGCAGAACACTGTGGAACAACGGGGGTGAGTTGCCAACTTGTGAATAATAAGTAATATCGTACAGATAATCACTGGTATGCACGTACTGCGATATTCTAACACATGCAATCTGATAGCATAATATGGCAATATGGATATGCAACAATCATGAAAGGTACTCTATCAGGTACTACAAATACATGAAGCACTGCATATCAATGAATGCTGAGTATGGGATAAAACATATCATCGTCACGAATCATCATCGTGGAAAAACGGGTGTCCATCAACGACACCCTATATCCCAATACCTCAGGCGCCGTCACTCTGATCGGCCCTCATATCCTATAAATCTCATGGAGCCTGAGTGCCCAATATCGGCACTCAAAAACATCATGAAATACTCGTGTCCAACATCGACACACAAATCCACGTATATCGGGCTCCGTCAGTCCGGATCGGCCTGATTGATCATAATCTTCGTGTGTATGTAAAATGTTTCACAACCAAAGAAATTTATACCGCGATCAATTAACGGTGTCAATATAGCGCGTTAATGAATACGGATCGTCCACTGAGATGTGTGTTTTGATCGATCTTGTTTTAGATGAGTCAAAATTTAAAAGATAAAAGAAAATTCAAGAAAGTTGATTCAAGATTTGTAAGATTTGATCTCAAGAAACATCAAGAAAATAGATCCAGAATCAAGAAATGTCCCAATCAATTTAGTTATCATGATTTGTAGAATAGCTTGTAGGATTCGATCAAATTAGTAGTTGTGATGAATCTAGAGATGACTAATCTTATCTATTGATAATTTATAGCTAGAACGATGGTGACGAATGAAGATTAGGGATCTATTGAAATAACTAGGGTTTCTCCTTCTCTATTCCTTGTCTTTTCATTGATCATCATTTGGATCTAGCCTTTAGCAAAGAGAATCATCAATTATTTAATCCCTAGTTTGCAACGAAATTATCAAAAATGTGATCTCGCTACAAATTAGGTCATTGATGATTTTTTTTTATAAAGTTCACAAATCTCATAAGACTTAAGATTAGTAAAAAGATCTTATCATCACTAGATTTACCGATTCTCTCAAATCCTCCACAAGCGGAGATTTCACTCACACATCATGAAAATTAATGAATCAAGAATCAAGAAGTTTCATAATGCAAGAATGTAAAGAAAGCAAGAATTACAATTATCACCTTTATTAAATCGACGACTAAGTACACATTCCCTCAATTCGAGGTTACAAGAGTTGCTCTCGATCGCTCCTTTGAAGAGGTAACTAGATCCATCGAAGTTCGCTCCGCTCGATCTCCGTGAGTTGCGGATCGTCGTGGATCTCTTGCTCGGATGAAGATTGACTTCGTGGATAAAGGATTGATGGTTTCTTGCTCGATTTGCTTCTCAAAATGATCTTGATTTGGCTTTGGATTTGAATTTGGGCTAGGGTTTTGGTATCAAGTTGTGTCACTCAACTTGAATTTGAGCTTTGGCTCCAAAAATGTAACTAACTCACCACTAATTAATTGTCCAACCTGAAAACCCTAGATCTAGATCTCTTTTTATAACCACCTCATTTGAATCTTCCCTCCAAAGTTAGGTTGTTAGAGAGAACCTTCTAGAATAAAGTTGTTGGAGAGAGCCTTCTAGAATAAGGTTGTTGGAAGGAGCCTTCTAGAATAAGGTTGTTGGAGGGAATATTCTACAGTAAGGTTGTTTGAGGGAGCCTTCTAGAATAAGATTGTTGGAGGGAGCCTTCTAGAATAAGGTTGTTAGAAGGAATATTCTAGAGTGAGTTTGTTATGCAGAGCGTTCTGGAAGAAGCCACGTGGTCTTTGAGAGTCTTTTAGAAGCAAGGGTTGTTAGATGAAGCTTCTGGATAAAATCTGATTTGATGACGTGTCAAGTAGACCGTGGATCCTCGACGGATCAGCCAACTCGGCCGCGAATCCGCGGCCAAGTGGTGGAGTTGCTGTATGAAAATCTCTGTGCTGATTTATGATGTCTTAATGGCACTTTCCTGATGTCTGGAATATTTTTATACTTTCTTGTTTACTGCCATATCATAAGTCTTGGACTTGGTGTATTTATCAGCACTTTTAGCAGTTCCGGCTCTTTTATCTGGAGAATTTCCTGCACACAATCTCGAGACAAGTGTTGATACACAAAAGATCTTGCATGTAATAATAAACACCCAGTTTCCCTCAAAATGCCGGTTATAATGTATAACACATGTTATTTGATATTTTGCAGACGAATTGCTAATATGTGCAATAATTATACCAAACACCTTTAGACGATTACAAATAGTATGGATATTGATGTGTTAAAAATGCAATATTTTCGACTAATCACGGCCTACGGGCTCCGTCTGTCCGGATCAGCCCGTATCCATCTCTCGACTCCGGTCGGTATCCTCCGGATAACCACCAGGTCCAACCAATCACCGGTAGGTAGTAGTCCCTCTGCCAGGCTCATCTTCTACTGCACAACATCCCTTTCTTTCCCCGGGGTACTATACCGGGTCCACCATGAACCCGCAAGCGGATCATCTAGCTCCTCAAATCGGGTTTCTATCACACATCTCAGAACCGAGAAAACGCATGGTGGACGCACTGAAATATCATATCAAGAGAAACCGGATTTTCAAAACATTGCATATTTTCTTGAAATGATACTACGGTTCTCAAATCCATAAATCACATGAAATCCGTATCTCAATGCGTAAATCCTGTTGGAGATAGTGCCCTCAGAGTCAATTATTGGATCACAGGCACGTGATTGCAATGATTGAGGGAGGACCTATCCCAGTACGACAGTCTTACTCGAGATGATAGTATGCTATCTGGTTTACCTTTATCATCGTGTACTGCTTCAGGTGACCTTACATGTCACTATTACACGTTGATAGAGCCTATAGGATTCTTGCTTGACGGCCAGCAGTATGAGGGCGATCATATAAGTGAGAGCTGGAGTCTATAAGCACATCCTTAATAGGTCCCTAGTCGTGGGAGTTTCGAGACAGGGCATCGATTCTCCGGAGTAGACTAGTGTATACAGTCGAGACCCCGACGAGGGGCGGTGGCCGGTCTCACAAGCCACTGGTGTCAGTTGGTTCACCTAAGATGTATACAGGTGCTCATTGGGTTATGAGTACACCGGACAGGACTCGCCGGGAACATGCTAGTTGGTCTTATACCTGACGTCAGATAGCAGTTCCCAGGTGACATGTGTACAGGTTAGTTCATCGACCTGGGGATCGTCATTTGTCTCGTGTGAGTTCCCACTGTGCTTTGATTACTACCCTACCACGGCTCAAAGGAGTCGTGCAAACAGGTTTTAGTTGGGTACAGTCCCGAGCCACATGGAGGCAGTGAGCGGATCTTCAGGGGTTCGTCTCTCCCGGTATTGGGGGTGAGGTCACGCTGTGTCTAGGAGAGCCATTACACGAAGTCCTTGGCCAAGGCAGGAGATTTACTGGTAGGTATTCCAGTAGTATCTCAGGGTGTTCTGGGCTACACTCCGACACGACTTGTACCGCTTTTGGGGGTCTGACTTTTACCAACCCCCTAGGCCCGCCATGCGATGCTCGTAGACGAACGGACCGGACTGTACGGATATTGTCACTGACAGGCTCAGTAGGGTGTCAGGATGAGTTCGCTCATCGACATCCCTTTTGGTCAATAGCTGGTGGCCCGTTACGTATTGGCATATACCTCTGACGTGCTAGTGGTTAAATCCACAGCCATAGTATTGACGAGTCTTTAGAGTCCACCACACTTTCAGTTACTCAAGCTTTCGGGCGAAACGCTGTAGAGGCCGTATGGAGATATGGCAGGGTCCGATCAGATACGTGCGGTATTGCACGGATCAGGATCGGACGGTTAGTACTAGAGGCCGTATAGATATATGGCAGGGTTCGATCTGATACGTGCGGTATTGCACGGATCAGGATCGGACGAACATTACTAGCCGGCTTTGGTTTAAGCCGGATCCTAGTTAAGTACAGTGTAGATTTTGTCTCTTTGCATTTGTATCCGGACGGAATACAGATGCGGGTGTGTATGCACAGTATCGGGGTTTTCCTGTAATTTATTACGGGACCAGTTTTCTGGAGTTGCCAGTTTGCATTCCGTTCCGGCCGGTTTTCCTTTGTTCTTTCCCGGCCGGACTTTTCCGATGGAGGGGGTTATTTGCAATTGTGCAAATAACATTTATGGAGGGGGTTTCTTGCAATTGTATTGATTATGATATCTTTCATCCATGATGGTGCATTAATGAGATTAGAAAGGGTATGGGTTTGATGTTCATATGTTATCATAATGTTTTTGGATGTGGTCACCCTTGCTTTCTACTACACCCACCTCCCTCTTTGATAAAGTTTGTTTCCTCCACCATTCTCTTAAGAGAGGGCCGGCCACTTCTTTGAGTGAGGATGAGAGAGTTTCATTTTGGAGTGTGGCATTCTTGATCTCATTTGATGTTAGAAAATTGCAAGCACCATTTTTCTTATCTTGATTCCTCCATCTATCAAATGGCAACATCCACTACCCCAATATGAGACATGAGTCCTACACATATTCTACAGCATATCTTGGGCATGTCGACTTGCCAGCTTCATGCCCGAGTTGCCTCGGTATAGAGGCGGGAGCCCGTAAAAGATGCAGGCGATGTGGCGCCCTTCCGGCGAGGAGGCGACGACCGGAGTTTCCGCGAGAGATCAGGACGACGACGAGAAGACCGGAGGACTCGGATCACTCGGTATATCTCTAACCCGTCTTGTTGTTAGCTAGATCTAGTTTAATGGCCCGATCCGGGGTTTAGTGCGCGGTGGTGCCGGTTTGCTAAGTTCGCAAAATTAAAGTTTATCACCGTTTCCGCATTTGGCCGTCGGATTGACGACCGGGGCGCCGCCGTGCACTTACAGTGGTATCAGAGCCTCGCCATTAACTTCGTCTAGCTTCGTTTGATGTGTTTTGCATTTCCGATCGACCAAAATTCCAAAACTTGCATTTTTGTTCACATTAGTTTTCTGTTGAAATTTTTTGGTCTCGAAAATTTTTTCAGGTTGTAAAATATTGATGTACTGGAAATTCTAAGACTACTGGGAAAATTCGACACAGTCAGTCGACGACTGACGCGCGGAACCGCGGCCAAACCCCCTCTTGGGCCGCGGTTCCGCCGCACATTGGTGTCCTCACTGTGTCCAATTTCTCCAGTGGGCTTCTGGGCTTATTTTAGGGGTTTTGGAATATTAATATTGGGCCCAGATTTTCTGTGAGTGCTACAGTATTGCTTGGGGGCCCACTTGTTAATTTTTGATCGATCGGATATTTTAAACACATTATTTCACAGTATTTACATTATATCTGCGACCGTGAATGTCACTCGATCGGTAAATCCGGTCTAACTGCTATAGCCCGGTTAGACGGAT
Source organism: Agapanthus africanus (assembly GCA_030015575.1). Classification (NCBI taxonomy): domain Eukaryota; kingdom Viridiplantae; phylum Streptophyta; class Magnoliopsida; order Asparagales; family Amaryllidaceae; genus Agapanthus; species Agapanthus africanus. Next base: position 111,866,354 of record JASDDO010000018.1, read on the forward strand.
TTGCGAACGTGACTTTCACGTTGATGTTATGTGTTTTGCTGTGATGTTGCGGATCGGTCGTGGGGGATAGCCTGGATGCAATGCTAGTACAGTTTTGTTGTATTATGTACATTTGATATTGCGGGGCGAGCGTCCGACATGTGGACTGCCGTCACTGCCTGTTTGTATTATTCTTTTGGGACACGACCAGGTTGCGGTCGATGTACCCGTTGCATGTATATCTTACTTTCTGTACTAGGGTTACCCCCGCGGAGGGGTGCACGGATAGCCGGGTTCTAGAGGGCAACGGGCCCGCATCTCAGGGCATTGAGACGGAGGGGGCTTCAGTCTGGAATTGGCGGGCTATTCGCCGCACTCGTAGGGGGTACAGGTTGACCCAGGAGGGATGTCCAAGTTACCGGATTCCATGAAGTGCTGGGTGGTCCATTCACGGTGCTGAAGGGGGCTGCCTCGCTTCAGGTTTTGGCAGGTGACTTGCCGCGCCCGTAGGGGTCTAGGATTTCATTGCACAGGCTATCCACACGACCAGGGGAACGTCGGGTTTCAGTAGTGGCTCTGTGAAACCCGGGGATCCCAGATATCTGTATTGTTCTGTGATGCTGTACATTTCTGTGATGTTGCATTTCTTATTCACGCCTTGAGCGAAATATAATATATTGGTATATATATATTAGTAGATGTTGTATATGTTTTTCATCCGCGCTAGTCCAGTCCGCGCTCTGCCGTTAGTTAGCTAACCTAACGGGTGATGACGGGACCCAGTGGCGAATGCGGATGGCATATACGTACGTCAGTATATTTTCGTTCTTTGTGGTGTGATCAATTGATGGGACTGCATTGATTCGGATCAATGCAAGTTAAAACAAACCTATTCTGATGTTGTTGGAACACTTTTCAAAAAGCTGTTATTGCAAGGACGTTCACTTTTGTTTTGCATCGTGGTATTCATTTGGAATATCCTGCTCCTCAGTCGACGAGGCAAGGGCCGAGATCCCTTCACCGGGAGTGACCCCTTGGACAGAAGTTTGCATCAGGGCATTAACTTCACTATAGCCGATTACTTTTGCTTTGCATCGTGGTATTCATTTGGAGTATCCTGCACCCCATTCTACGGGGAAAGAGCCGAGATCCCTTCACCGGGAGTGACCTCTTTAGTAAAGGTTTTCGTCACTATATTTTCTAAAAAGCTATCCGTTCCTTCAACGATATCAAGTTCATTACGTTAAAGGTTTTCGCCAGAAACCATTCGTAGCCCTCCGTCGTTTCATATGGATAGTCAATAGTATTCAAGCTGTGTATGTTGGCCAAAGTCAAGGCACAGTGTTTGGTAGCTGTTGGTTATTCATATGCAGCATAGATAGATGTGTTGGTTTGGGGCAGTCGTACTACCATTTTGGCCCAAGTCAAGGGTATGTACGGGTGGGCTCAAATTAACCTGGAGAATGACGGGTTGAACTTGACATGTGACTTATGATATGTTGGCCAAAGTCAAGGTCATAAGAGCATGGGGTAAAAATCACATCGGGAGTTTCAAAAGAACTGAAACTTGCCAGAAATGCGCATACTTCTGGAGTGTGATGACGTGAGCGGATTACGTCACGTTATCATGCGATGAGAGTTGGATCCCGATTCCCACTGATGAGTTGGTTTACTCCTCGGGTGATCCCGACTAATTCTTCTTTCAGGTTTGGAGAAGAATTTGAGGTACAGTGGGAGGTTTCCTGATTAGATAAATAGATAACCATTCTGATCTAGGGTAGAGTGCACGCTGAGTGTTTCTTTTCTCTCTCTCTTTGGCAGCGACCATTGACCCGACCCTAAGACTATGACTCAGAGACCAAGTTAACCGAACCTTCTTAACACTGGCTTTTGGATTGTCAGAGTTGCAGACCTCATTGCCACTCCTACTTTTACCCTTTTCTCCAGGACACCCCGTATTACTACGAACGTCCACTTCCATTGGACAAAGCCATCGTATGGTTAGATACGAACTCGAAGGAATTCGAGGATGGTTTCCGGTTCTGGAGAAAACGGATAGGATTATTCAGTTGTCTTTTCCTTTTTGCCTCCTCTCAAGTTACGAGTACTCCTTAGTTTAGGAGATAGTACACCTATTACGCAAATTGGATAGTCTTCTTCCAAACTTTAGGCTGGTGCCGACCGGTAGGGAATGAAGAAAACCAATTAGCCTAAACGGTGTGCAGAAGGTATTAAGATTAAGACAAAGCAAGGGATTAGTAAGAGGGCAAAGTAAATTGCGACTGATATTCACGACCAAACCAAGTATTTCTTCGCCAATCCTAAATCACCTTTGAATTTCTCCAGGACACTCCGTATCACTACGAAGATCCACAGTTTATTGGATACTCCATCGTATGGTTATATACGAACTCGAAAGGAACTTGTTCCAGTTCGGGGATGGATTCTGGTCCAGGAGAAATAGGAATAAGGTTTATTCGGTTGTCCTTTATCTTCACCTTCTCTCACATTGTGAGTGCTCCTAGGATTAGGACAGTACACTCATTATGCTTACTGGATAGTCTTCTTCCAAACCATAGGCTGGTGCCGAACGGTAGGGAAGGAAGAAAACCATTTGGCCTAAGGGGTGTGCAGAAGGTAACGACTAAAGACATATAAAGGGATTTGGAGAGGTGGCAAAGAATTATACGGTTATAGTTGTGAATCTGGATAATGGTAGAGGCATTACTAGGAATACCAGGATACCCCATCGAAACATTTCAATGTTTCAGTTCAGCTGTGTACTGTTAAAAGAAAACTGATTTCCCGATTGGACACTTGCTCCAGGGTATGTATTTACCAGGTTTGATTCTCACATCTGTATGGTTTTACAGATGATGAGTGGGAGTAAGTTATTGGGAATAGGGTAATCATCCTCATTATATCGGGATTCGTTGTAATCGGTGATAATTGAGGAGATCATCTGGGCTGTTTGCCGGTCGGCAAATATTTGGTTTTGAATATCCGCTGTTGTGCACCAATTTCAAATTGATATATCTGTACGTCTATTTTCATAGAGTGAGATATACCTTTTGATATTATGTCGATGACATTTACCTATATCAGTGGATGGTTAGGTAAGGAGCATTAAACAGCGGTGTAATTCTTCATAACCAAAGATACAGTTTTCAACCTACGACACACAGTGAATGAGTTATCAGACTCAAGGGACTTATGCAGAGTATTGTATATTGTCCAGTGTCCATCAGGACAAAGGGGTTGGTCCTCGTACTATATTCGGTTTACTTATGACTTCTCTAGTTTTTAGACAAGTGTTTCGTGGAAACGCAAGGTCCGAATTTTGAGAAGTTATTGGTATTTGAATAAACTAGAGAACCACATATTGCAAGTATCAGGATTCTTCAAAGTGATCGAAGATGTAGATACTTGTGTATGGTATTCAGTTGATAGTAATGATAAAGAGAAATTGCTTCTCTTTCAGGTTACTCATAATTGGAAGCATTCCTAAGTTGAGTAACGCTGATCGGCCTATCTCCATTTAGTTAACATGCACTGGAGAAAGCTGCATGATTTGAATCTGGTTTAATTAAGTCAGTGCCTCTGGTTCTATATTGGATATAGTACAGTTCATATCTTAACATTGTTAAGGTACGGGGAGTTGTCCGGCTTATGATTAAAACCAGACTCTGGATAACTCAAGGCACGTTTCTGTAATGGCTGTTTATGGGTTGACCCAGGCTATGATGAGGGTTGACTTTCTACCATCTGGGAGATCAATAGTAATATTGTTCTAGACTTGCCACAGTTTTAATAAAAATGGATTTTTCAGAAAACAGTAGTGGGAGTATGGTAGAACTGGAAGTGATTCCAGAACCGCAAACGATTACTGAAGATTTGATAAGGAACCTAAAGATTCAATCTGTTTTGACATTCCATTGGCCACTCCGCAGATAAGGTGGGTAACTTCAGGCACCCGAGAGGTACTCCGGTAGCCTCAAGGACGGTGACAGGGAAGTTCTTGTTTACCCACACTTGCCATTGCTGTTGTTCCAGGCTGCGAGACCCGGTGGGAGGATGAGTATAGCGTCGTTCTAAACTAGCTTTAGAAGTGCACATCTATATGACTCTGCCAGAGGGTTGTCTTAGTCAGTGGGAGCAGCGGAAGCATTGGTGGACATCAGGCTTATGTCTATTTATAGACTAAAGCAGATATAGCGGAGATAGATCATCTATTTCTGATATGACAGTCATGGGTTTGACGTCATCAGAATAGGGGATGGATCTGTTGAGAAGGTAGTAGGGTGTGATGTCATGGTATTTGGATGACATACACAAAGTAGGAAAGGAAACTCCTATACTACGATCGGTTATTCTTTGGTTGTCACACAGTGGTTTCTCCACAAGGAACTTGGACATTATATCAGACATACTGGTTACTAGATCTATGGTTTTAGATCTAGATTTGGGTGGTTTCCCAATCAGGGTACTTCGACAACATTCTAAGAGTATTTAGAATGGACGACTCCTGGCACGGTAGTGTACCTGCAGGTGATGGAGTCACCCTCTCTAAAGGTGTCTTATAGACTAAAGTAGAGAGGGATGTGCATGATTGGCAGATCACTTGCTTAGGCAATTGAGTCAATCATGAGATGTCAAGTACCACACCAGATGTTGTTCTTGCACTAGATGCAATAAGTTGACATTGATCCAATCCTGGAGAAACAGTCGGAAGCAGTTTTAGAACATAAGTGGATGTTCTAGGGATATGATAACGACAGCCTCATTTGGGAGACAGTTATCATTCCAGGCTTCCAAGGTGACATGGACGACAAGGAGGTTGTCAGAGTTATAGTTTTCCTTCTGACGAGGGGCAGTATTTTGGACAGGTGGTCCAAGGAAATACTGAGAGTGGCATGGCGCAGGATACTGATTAAGTTCAGTTGACGATACAGTCTAAGAAGTTTGGATTTGGAGTTCATTTATGAGCTCGGTCCCATCAGACATCCAAACATTCTAAGACAGGTATTGCTCATTTCGGGAGAAGGTTTTCTCCGCGAACTTGAGATATAGAGAGACATAGAAAGAAACATCCAGGCGGATCCACTCACTGAGGCTATTCCTCGATCGCAAGAGTTTCGCAAACAAGCTTTGTGAGACTGACTAGTAGAGGAGTTGGGTGTTCGGTATCACACGGGCTGTAAGTATGCGACATCGCAATAATTAGCCTTGAGTGCAAGTGGGAGATTGTTGGAGATAGTGCCCTCAGAGTCAATTATTGGATCACAGGCACGTGATTGCAATGATTGAGGGAGGACCTATCCCGGTACGACAGTCTTACTCGAGATGATAGTATGCTATCTGGTTTACCTTTATCATCGTGTACTGCTTCAGGTGACCTTACATGTCACTATTACACGTTGATAGAGCCCATAGGATTATTGCTTGACGGCCAACAGTATGAGGGCGATCATATAAGTGAGAGCTGGAGTCTATAAGCACATCCTTAATAGGTCCCTAGTCGTGGGAGTTTCGAGACAGGGCATCGATTCTCCGGAGTAGACTAGTGTATACAGTCGAGACCCCGACGAGGGGCGGTGGCCGGTCTCACAAGCCACTGGTGTCAGTTGGTTCACCTAAGATGTATACAGGTGCTCATTGGGTTATGAGTACACCGGACAGGACTCGCCGGGAACATGCTAGTTGGTCTTATACCTGACGTCAGATAGCAGTTCCCAGGTGACATGTGTACAGGTTAGTTCATCGACCTGGGGATCGTCATTTGTCTCGTGTGAGTTCCCACTGTGCTTTGATTACTACCCTACCACGGCTCAAAGGAGTCGTGCAAACAGGTTTTAGTTGGGTACAGTCCCGAGCCACATGGAGGCAGTGAGCGGATCTTCAGGGGTTCGTCTCTCCCGGTATTGGTGGTGAGGTCGCGTTGTGTCTAGGAGAGCCATTACACGAAGTCCTTGGCCAAGGCAGGAGATTTACTGGTAGGTATTCCAGTAGTATCTCAGGGTGTTCTGGGCTACACTCCGACACGACTTGTACCGCTTTTGGGGGTCTGACTTTTACCAACCCCCTAGGCCCGCCATGCGATGCTCGTAGACGAACGGACCGGACTGTACGGATATTGTCACTGACAGGCTCAGTAGGGTGTCAGGATGAGTTCGCTCATCGACGTCCCTTTTGGTCAATAGCTGGTGGCCCGTTACGTATTGGCTTATACCTCTGACGTGCTAGTGATTAAATCCACAGCCATAGTATTGACAAGTCTTTAGAGTCCACAACACTTTCAGTTACTCAAGCTTTCGGGCGAAACGCTGTAGAGGCCGTATGGAGATATGGCAGGGTCAGATACGTGCGGTATTGCACGGATCAGGATCGGACGGTTAGTACTAGAGGCCGTATAGATATATGGCAGGGTTCGATCTGATACGTGCGGTATTGCACGGATCAGGATCGGACGAACATTACTAGCTGGCTTTGGTTTAAGCCGGATCCTAGTTAAGTACAGTGTAGATTTTGTCTCTTTGCATTTGTATCCGGACGGAATACAGATGCGGGTGTGTATGCACAGTATCGGGGTTTTCCTGTAATTTATTACGGGATCAGTTTTCTGGAGTTGCCAGTTTGCATTCCGTTCCGGCCGGTTTTCCTTTGTTCTTTCCCGGCCGGACTTTTCCGATGGAGGGGGTTATTTGCAATTGTGCAAATAACATTTGTGGAGGGGGTTTCTTGCAATTGTATTGATTATGATATCTTTCATCCATGATAGTGCATTAATGAGATTAGAAAGGGTATGGGTTTGATGTTCATATGTTATCATAATGTTTTTGGATGTGGTCACCCTTGCTTTCTACTACACTCACCTCCCTCTTTGATAAAGTTTGTTTCCTCCACCATTCTCTTAAGAGAGGGCCGGCCACTTCTTTGAGTGAGGATGAGAGAGTTTCATTTTGGAGTGTGGCATTCTTGATCTCATTTGATGTTAGAAAATTGCAAGCACCATTTTTCTTATCTTGATTCCTCCATCTATCAAATGGCAACATCCACTACCCCAATATGAGACATGAGTCCTACACATATTCTACAGCATATCTTGGGCATGTCGACTTGCCAGCTTCATGCCCGAGTTGCCTCGGTATAGAGGCGGGAGCCCGTAAAAGATGCAGGCGATGTGGTGCCCTTCCGGCGAGGAGGCGACGACCGGAGTTTCCGCGAGAGATCGGGACGACGACGAGAAGACCGGAGGACTCGGATCACTCGGTATATCTCTAACCCGTCTTGTTGTTAGCTAGATCTAGTTTAATGGCCCGATCCGGGGTTTAGTGCGCGGTGGTGCCGGTTTGCTAAGTTCGCAAAATTAAAGTTTATCACCGTTTCCGTATTTGGCCGTCGGATTGACGACCGGGGCGCCGCCGTGCACTTACAAATCCATGAAATATGATATATGCAACATTATGAGCATATCAAAGGAAAACCGCTCTTTTAAATGAATCCCGTTTTTAAATATATCATGCGGTTCCCATTATCTCCAAAATCAAATGCAACATCATATAAGGGTGTACATGTAGCTATGTATGCACGATGCATTTCATAAGCACAATAGAACAAGAATCAATGTATCAATATCAATAACAATACAATGCCGCATACGTGTATAGATTGTGCGTGTCATGGCAATTATCGACGGTATGGGTGTAGCATACAATTTAGTTCTCGTGCAACATGAACCGTCAGTAATGGTGCTGTGTCCACTAGGTACTAGGTTAAGGCACAACAAGTAATGGTATGTAATGATACTCATGCACAATCAACATATATGAGTATAAACATGTGGCTATAATATCATATCAAGCCCTGACGCATAATGCCATACGGGCGATTTCCCCGTAGCTGTTAAATCTACTCACCGGTGATCTCAAGTTAAGTAAATCCGACCACCTGCTTCTCTTTCTTCACAGTGTCCGAAGTCCCCACACTTGCCCCTAAAATCACACAAACATAGCAAGTGCACTTAGAAATCGACCCATAATACGTACAATTATGTTTTAATCGACGAACCGACTCCAAAAACCTCTTAAGTGTTCGCGTAGTGGCTAACATGTGCAGCGACACCCTAAGCAACCCATGTGCAGAAATCACGCGAAGCACAGAAACTGAGTCGGAAACCGTATTGCGCGTCGCTAAAACACTAAAAACTAGCTAATCGATCCTAGATTTTACCCACTGTCAAAACCTAAAAATCTAGTAGTACCAAATACCCTAAAACATCTGCAGACAGCTACCCTAAAAATTAAAACACCTTAGTCCCCCTAACGGCCGAGCTTGCCGGATTTCTCCCCGATGTCGCTGGTTGAACAGTGTCAGGTGGGGTTCGTGTATCAGGTGAACAATCAAGGTCTCGAGTACAACACTACTATACTGCTAGTTTTTCCAGTAAAAACTCGTAGTCACAGCAGATCACAGACATCCTAAAAAGACACTAAAAACACGATACGTGCACGAAACTATATCTTTATCGTTCTAAACTGAAACTAATTAGCAACACAATAATAAAAGAACCTAATTAACAGTTTAGTGGTCGTTACCTATGAACACTTGCTCAAAATCCTAGCTTTCCATGCTCCAAGTGATCCTAATGGCTTAATCTTGACTTATGAAGGGTTTTAGTAGGGTTAAATGGAGATTTTGTTTGGTTTAGTGAGGGTTAGGTTAGGGTTTCAGTTGAGGGTGTGAGGGTGATGAAAAAGGAGGAGGAGAAAATAATGAGGGAAATGAGAGAATGTGAGTGAGAGTGAGGGAGTGTATGAGTGAGGGTGAGGGTTGAGGGAATGAGGGGTGAGTTTAGAGAGAGTCATGCCCTTCTCTCTCTTCATTTAATACATGGCATGCTTGCTCATGCCTCATGATGCCCCCTCTCTCTCTCTCTCTTCCTCTCTCTCATAAGTCAACAAAAATTCAAACCTTTAATTTAAAATAACTAATAATTTAGATAATTGCATAAAACATAATTAAAATGGGGTTAAGGTGCCATGGCTACTTAAGCATGATTAACCCCTAATTAATCCTAGGTTAACATGCACATGTGTATGCAAGCCAAAAATAAATATTAATTAATTTTTATAAAATATTTAAAAACTATTTTAGTAAACTTTTTACTAAAAACCCGTATTATCGCTTAATTAACACTAATCGCAAACCTAAGGTGTTACATCTTTACTGGCAGAAAGTGATTTGCTTTCGTCAATCGATTTACGATCACCCAAATAGAGTTATACCCTCGAATGGTCCTAGCTAGACCCTCGATAAAATCTATAGAGATCTGCTCCTACTTCCACTCCGGAATGGGCAAAGGCTGTAATTCTCCTACTGGTCTCTGATGCTCGGCCTTGACTTGCTGACAAGTCAGGCATCTCGAAACGAAATCTGTGACATCTCTCTTCATCCCTTCCCACCAGTAGACATCTCTCAAGTCATGGTACATCTTGGAGGAATCCGAATGAACACTATATACTGACCGATGCGCCTCCTCTAAAATCTCGCGTCTCAGCCCCTCGGAATCTGGCATACATAGTCGAGTCCCAAATCGTAGTACTCCCTGATCATCGATCACAAACTCTGAATCTCTGCCCTGTCGAACCTGCTCCATGATCTCTGACAAACGGGCATCTCTGGGCAGTGCCTCACGGATACGGTTAAGTAACTTTGGACGTGCACGGACATGGGCAAGATGTCCTCCGGTCGACGTAAATTCGAACTGTACTCGGCTGTCATATAGAATCTGTCAATCTGCCATTGAATGTGTCTGAACTGTGCTCAAACAAGACAAGCTACCTCCGGGTCTCCGACTCAATGCATTTGCCACAACATTCGCCTTGCCTGAATGATAAAGAATCTCGTAGTCATAGTCTTTCACTAGCTCCATCCAACGGCACTGTCTCAAATTTGGATCTCGCTGCTGAAAATTGTACTTTAAGATCTTGTGGTCCGTGAATATCTGACACTACTCGCCGTATAAGTAGTGTCTCCAGATCTTGAGTGCAAAAACCAACTCAGCCATCTTTAAGTCATAAGTGGGATAGTTCTGCTCGTGCTTCTTCAACTGCCGAGAAGCATAAGCGACGACCCTGCCGTGCCGCATCAACACACAGCCTAGCCCCACTAGAGAAGCATCGCAATAAACCACAAAACCGCCCAATCCTGAAGGCAAAGATAATACTGGCACAGTAGTGAAACGGGTCTTCAACTACTGAAAACTCTGCTCTCAAGCCTCGATCAAAAGAAAAGGAACTCCCTTCAGTGTCACTCCGGTCAATAGTGCAGCTATACGAGAAAAGTCCTGAAAAAAGCGTCGGTAGTATCCGGCCAAACCCAAAAAGCTGCGAACCTTCGTCACTGATACAGGTCTGGGCCAGTGCTGAATGTCCTCGATCTTTTTCGGGTCAACATGTATGCCATCTCTCGTAACCACGTGACCCAAGAAATCGACGCTGTCAAGCCAGAAGGCACACTTGGAGAATTTATCGAACAACTGATGCTTCCTCAAAGTCTGCAATGTGATCCTCAAATGCTATTCGTGCTCCTCTCAACTCCGGGAATATACTAAGAGGTCATCAATGAACACGATAATAAAATGATCAAGAAACGACCTGAATATGCAGTTCATCAAATCCATAAACGCTGCTGGGGCATTGGTGATGCCGAAAGACATCATCAAAAACTCCTGATGCCCGTAGTGTGTGCGAAAAGTAGTCTTCGGAATGTCATCCTCCCAAACCCGCAACTGATGGTAACCTGATCGCAAGTCAATCTTCGAGAAATGTCCCGTTCCCTGGAGTTGATTAAACAAATCGTCAATGCGAGGTAGGGGATATCTATTCCGCACAGTCACTCGATTCAACTGACGATAATCGATGCATAAACGCAAACGGCCGTCTTTCTTCTTGACGAACAAGATAGGAGCTCCCCAAGGTGACACACTCGGACGAATAAGCCCTTTATCCAGCAAATCTTGCAACTGATCCTTCATCTCTTTAAGCTCCGCCGGGGCCATCCGATAAGGCGGTATAGAAATAGGCCCCGTGCCGGGGATCAAGTCAATGCAGAACTCAATATCGCGCTTCGGAGGTAAACCAGGCAGCTCGTCAGGAAAGACATCTGGAAACTCTCTCACAATCAGGACTTGGTCCAACGGATATGTTGTGGCTCCAGCATCAAGTACGAACGCCAAGCAACCATGACATCCTTTCCTCAAGAGATGCCTAGCGCGAAGAGAAGAATTCAAACTGGGAAGGGTAACGCCACGGTCTCCCTGAACAACAAGAACTGGCCCTCCCGGAAAACTAAATCTGACTGCCTTCTCACGGCAATCTACTAACGCATAACACGTGGCTAGCCAATCAATGCCCAGAAGAACTTTGAAGTCTAACATATCGAGAATAATCAAATAGACAGAAGAATCCTTATATCCGATACAAACAAAACAATCACGATCGAAAAATATATCGAGCGACAAAAGACTCTCCTACTGGAGTAATAACAACAAGCGGCTGATCAAGAAAGGACGACTCTCGGTCCAATCTCGGTACAAGTGCATGGATAAAGGTTCAAACAATAAATGAAATACACGCATCGAAAGGAAACACTGAAAGAATACCTGTCACGATTACGTTCGACGCCTGTGCGTCCCGAGGAGTCAACACAAAAGCCAGGGCCTGCCCTCTACCAGCGACCAGCTGCCGTCCGCCTCTGCCTCATCATCCTCTCCGAATATGACCGCTACGACCACGGATGTAAGTTGATTCCACGCACCCCACATGTTCGCGGGGAGGCGGAATTTGCAAAAAATCGATTTTTATTAGCTTCGTAACATCGACTAAACTCCATGATCGACACTAAACCCTAGCTAACAATATATCATAGAGGTTTAACTACTATGTGTGCGTGTTATACCTCAAGTTCTCGCTGTCCTTCACCACCTCGCTGTCCTCCTCCAAGTCGTGAGCTCCTTGAAATGAGAACGGAATTCACCTCGTCGTCGTCTTCTCCGAATCATAGACGATCCACCCGAGAGTTCCGATTTTGAGTTTTGCCTCTAACTGGAAGCAACTAGGTCACTTGTTGTGCTACACTTAGTAGCCTAAGATGTGTAGAGAGTGATGAGAGATCAAGTTGTCTCACTAAAACCTAGGATTTCCAACTCATGGAATGGTTAGGGTTTTTGATGAAAAGGAGAAGAGCTTTGAAGAAAATGAGAGAGAGAGAATAAAATGATCTGCTCTTTTCTTTTTGATTTTTTTAAATGAATAAAGGCTAGGGTTTTGGCATTTAAACCCAATGAAAATATCAAAAGAAATATCTTACATAATATCTTACAAATATCTAAGTCAACAAACTCCAAATATCTCCAAGAAGTCAAAGCAAAACCCTAATCTTTATTTCACTAAAATACCAAAAGTTTTCTACTCTCATTTCCTTCAATTAAAAAGGATTTTACTAATAAAAAAAACCCTAATTTAAGATTCCATTCTCGATGTAGTAATCTTGCCCAAATTACAAGAATGGCCTTCTCATCCGTATATAAATACCCGCATCCGTATCTCGAAAGACATGAATATAATGAGACGAAACTAATCCAATAATCATATACTAGGATCTGGCTTAAACCAAAGCCTACTAGTAATATCCGCCCGAACATCATATGCGCACAAGTGCATGTATGTGATCGAACCCTGTCGTAAAACCATACGACCTCTACAGTTTCGCCCGAAGCCGAGAAACCCTCTGTGCGGGACTTTAAAGACTCGACAGTACTCTGGCCGTGGGTTTAACCACAAGCGCGTCAGTGGCACTAGCTGTACGTAACGGCTACCCAGGTATCTTTTGACAAGAAGTTCGACGAGGAAACTCATTCGTACCACTACTGAGTCTGTCTGTGGCAATCTCCGTACAGTCCGGTCTGTTCGTCTTAGAGTATCGCATATCGGGCCTAGGGGGATGGTAAACGTCAGACCTCTAATAGCGGTATAAGTCGTGTCAGAGTGTAGCCCAGAACACCCTGAGAAACTACTGGAATACCTACCAGTAAATCTCACTTGCCTTGGCCAGGGACTTTGTGTAATGGCTTTCCGAACATAGAGCGATATCAACGCCCAATACCGGGAGAGACGAATCCTATCTAACCTCCACTGCCTCCAAGTGCTCCGAGACTGCACCCAACTACTACATTTTTGCACGACTCAGCAGAGCTGTGGCAGGGTAGTAATCTAAGAACAGTCGGAATACACTTGAGGCGAAGTAGCGGTGTCAAGTCGACGGACTAAGTTGTATTCATGTCACCTAGGAACTGCTACCTGACGATACGTATATTACCAACCAGTAGTTCCCTATGAGTCCGTCCAGTGTAACTCATAACCCAATAAGCACCTACATACTATTTCCAGTATGGCTTACTGATGGCTGTAGGACAGACCATCTCCCATGCTGGGAAGAGAAGCATGTACACTAGTCTACTCTGGAGTATCGATGCCCTATCTCGATAATCCTGCGGCTAGGAACCTGTGTAAGGATGTGCTTATAGACTACCCAGCCCCCACTAGTGTGACTGCTATCATAATGCTGGTAGCCAAGCAAAGATCCTAAGGGCTCTATCAATATGTATTAGCGATACGTTAAAAGAAACATATACACATATTAAGATAGATACAAACCAACTAGCATACTACAATATCGAGAAAGACTGTCATAAATCCGTGTATATATCCAAGCTTCCAAAATGTAATATACAAACTAGTACTACAAAACAATGGCCTCTACGGCATATCACACTAACAATCTCCCACTTGCACTAAAGCCATGTGCTGGCATATCGCAGACCTATCATCTCGAATAGCCTCTCGAACTGCGTCTGAAGGATGGCCTTTGTGAATAGATCTGTAGTGTTGTCCTCTGTAGCAACTCTCCGAACCTCGATCTCCCGGCAATCTACGATCTCCCTGATCAGGTGATACCGCCTCAAGATGTGTCTGGACTTCTGATGGGACCTGGGTTCCTTTGCTAAAGATATAGCCCATTGTTTTCACAATACAGAGGTATTGGATCAATAATGGACGGAACTACCCGAAGTTCTGTTAAGAACTTCCTCATCCAGACAGATTCTTTTGCGGCATCTGAAGCTGCGATATACTCCGCTTCCACCATCGAGTCAGCAACGGTGTCCTGCTTGGAACTCTTCCAACAGACCGCCCCTCCATTGAGGGTAAAGACATAACCTGACATGGATTTGGAGTCATCTTTGTCACTCTAGAAGCTGGAGTCAGCAAAGGCCTCGATCTGGAGGTCTTTTCTGCCGTAAACCAAGAACACCTCCTTAGTCCTTCTCAGGTACTTGAGAATATTCTTTACTTCTATCCAGTGCTTCTCCTCAGGGTTTGACTGATACCGGCTTACTACGCTTAGTGCATAAGCTACATCTGGTCTAGTACACAACATCACATACATTATAGAGTCTACCGCAGAAGCATAGGGTATAATAAACATGCGATCCCTTTCCAAATTAGTCTTGGGTGACATCTCTTTGGAGAGGGTGGTTCCGTGACAAGCCGATAAATTACCGCACTTTGAATCTTCCATACTGAATCTTTTCAGTATGGTATCGATGTACCTGGACTGTGAAAGTCCCAACATCCTCTTAGATCTATCACGATACATCTGGATCCCCAGAATGTAAGAGGCATCACTTAGGTCTTTCATGGAGAACCTTTGTGACAAGAACCCTTTGACATATTGTAGCATAGAATGTCATTTCCTATCAAGGGAATGTCATCCACATACAAGACGAGGAATACAACAGTTCGTTCTACAATCTTACTATAAATGTATGGCTCATCTGGATTTTTGATAAAGACCGTCTCATCAAAACAGATGTTCCAACTCCGCGATGCATGCTTTAGTCCGTAGATGGACTTAAGCAACTTGCACACTTTCCCGCTGCTCCCACTCTGAATGAAACCCTCTGGTTGGTCCATATAGACACACTTTTCCAAATTACCATTTAGAAAAGCGGTTTTTATGTCCATTTGCCAAATCTCATAATCGTGGAAGGCAGCAATGGCAAGAAGGATCCGAATGGATTTGAGCATAGCCACTGGAGAAAAGGTTTCATCATAATCCAAACTAGGTCTTTGACGAAATCCTTTTGCAAGAAGTCTATCCTTATAGGTTTCAACCTGTCCATCTACACCAATCTACTATCTGAAGATCCATTTGCAGCTTACGGGTTTTAGCCCTTCTGGAGCAATGTCTAAAGTCTATACTTTGTTGGTGTACATGGACTCCATCTCGGTCTGCATTGTATCCAGCCATTTTACCGAGTCAGTGCTCTGAATGGCTTGCTGGAAGTTAGTCGGCTCATCTTTATTAATGATGCAATCATTTCTATCCCCGTCTACGAGAAAAACGTAGTATCTCTCAGGCGGATGAGACAGCCTACTACTTCTTCGGAGCGGCACGGGAATGTCATGTTCTATTGAAACTTCTGGTTCCACCAAGCTTTCAGTAATAGCTTGTGGTTCTGGAATTTCTTCCAGTTCTATTGCGCTCCCACTAGTTTCTTTTTCTAAAAATTGATGTTCTAAAAAGTGGGCATGACGAGAAACGAAAACCTTTTGTTCCTCTGCGTAATAGAAAAGATACCCCCTGGAGTTCTTTGGGTATCCCACAAACTTACACAATACTGAGCGTGCCTTGAGCTTGTCTGTATGCTGCTTTTTAACAAAAGCTGGACATCCCCATATCTTCAGATATTGAAGATAGGGTTTCTTCCCACTCCACATCTGATATGGTGTGGTAGGCACAGTCTTGGTAAGAACCTTGTTCAAAAGATATGCAGCTGATTCTAGTGCATAGCCCCAGAATGATCACGGTAACTCAGCGTTACTCATCATAGAACGTACCATATCCAATAGGGTTCGGTTCTTTCTCTCCGATACACCGTTGTGTAGTGGTGTGTATGGAGGAGTAAGCTAAAAGAGAATTCCATTCTCTTTTAGGTAATCCAGGAACTCGGCAGTCAAGTATTCACCACCTCGATCAGATCTCAGTGTCTTAATACTTTTGCTTGTTTGTTTTTCCATTTCATTCTTATATTCCCAGAATTTCTCAAAGGCCTCGGATTTATATTTCATCTAGAAAATATGTCCATACCTAGAGAAATCATCCATAAAAGTAATGAAGTAAGAATAACCACTTCTTGCATGTGTAGACATTGGACCACACACGTCGCTGTGTATGAGTCCCAAGAGCTCGCTCGCTCTTAATCCACGTCCAGTGAACGGAGTCTTTGTCATCTTTCTTTTGAGACATGATTGACAAATTGCATAAGATTGATATTCGAACGGATCCAAATATCCTTCTTTATTTAACTTGGTCAACCTTGTTTCGGTTATGTGACCTAGTCTACTATGCCATAAGAAAGCATGATTTATTTTTGGAGTCTTTCCTTTATGTGTGTTCTGGACAATAAAAATTTGTATTTGGTTTAATACGTATATACCGTTGTTTAGAGTACCTGACCCAATCAGACCATGATTAAGGTGGATGTTTACTACATCGCTTACAAATGTAAAATCATAATCTTCTTTAGATAACAAAGATACTGAAATGATATTACAAGTCAAATTAGGTACACAAAAACAGTTGCGTAAAACCAAAATATATCCACTCGTCAATCCAAGGTGATATTCCCCTACGGACACAGCATTCACGTTCGCTCCGTTAGCAACCCTGAGGGTCATATCACCGGTCTTCAGAACCCTACGGCTTCTCAGTGCCTGCAAAGAATTACAAATATGAGATCCTGATCCGGTATCCAATACCCAGAAAGTAGAGTTGATTGACAGACAATTTTCAATTACCAACACACCTGAAGCCGAAGCCACAACTTGCTTCGTGTCCTGGTTCTTGGCCTTCCAAGCCCTGCAATCTTTCTTCCAGTGGCCCTTCTTATGACAGTAAAAGCATTATTCCTTTCCTACTGTCGGCCCCTCTACTCTTGCTGTAGCGTCTTGAAAAGTCGTTTTGGTGTTTTCCTGAAAATCGGTGAAAATTCGGTATTTTTCCGAAAACCGTCTTTCTCGTTATTTTGCAGTTTAGGGCTAATTATACCTAAAATGGATAGATAATTGCTTGTTTTTAGTAGCTAATGAGTTACTTAGGAAATTTTGGTCATTTAAAAATTTTTCCCTATTTTTCATTTTTTTAATATTATTTTAAGCCGGTAAGAAAATACATTAAATTAGCGATAAATACAAATTTTTCCGGGCTAATTTTAATCTTTAAAATTATGTTAATTAAAATCTAGTTGTAACATAAATTTTTAGTATTTTATTTTTATTTTTAACTAATTTTTTTATAGGAAACGAAATTTATTGAATTTAAGCTTAAATTTGCAATTTTGGACTTGTAGGGGGTCTTTTTGCATAAAATTTTTTTTGTGCACTCTCTCTCACTCATTCCTCACCTATAGGCCGGCCCTACCTCAGCAACAAGCCCACAAAAAATTTTCCCCAACTCATTTGCACAAAATGATATGTAAGGGTTTTAATATATATAATTGGGTATGGGTTTTTGTTGATTGGTATGGCTTTGACCTTGACTTTTCTCACACTCCCCCACACCTCTCCCCCACTCCTCATCAGCTGAAGTTTCAGCTGCAAACAGCAGCCCCCTCCCCCTCCTTGCATCATCTCTTTTCTTCTTCAAAGTTCATCCAAAAATCCTTAAAAATCAACAATTCCTTTTACAGTTTCAAAGCAAAACCTTATTCCCTCTCTTCTCAAACCCAAATTGACTCAAATCTTGGAGAAAGATGGCATCTTGGGAGGCTTTAGCATCATAGGGTGTGAACTTTGGAGGTATAATTTCTAATCAAATGGTTACATTGTTGCTTAAGGGTGCTAATTAGAACCTTGAAATTGTTTAGTGTTAAATCTTTACTTAATTCCTAATCTAGTTTTGTTTAAAGAGGGTAGTTTGATATGAACTTGGGTTTTAGCATACCATTACTAGGCTAATTAAATTTATTTTTCTATCTAGTTATTTTGCTAACCTAATCTAAGAGGTTAATTTTCTTATGTGGGCTTTTAATTGTGTTAATTTAAATTTGTAGTATGGAATTTGATTTGTGATTGCTAATTACAAAAAATTAAACTAGGGTTCTTGAAGCCATGTTAGCTAATTGAATTGTTTTGTAATTAATCTAGTTCCTACACAACCTAATCTAAGAGGTTACCTTGTTATGTGGTCTTTAAACTATGCTAATTTACTAAATTTTAAAAGTGTGCTTTTGGTTGTAAATTGTTGTTTTAGGAGATTCAAGAAAGGGTTTATGTATGGAAAATAGGTTTTGAATCATTGCTAATGTGTTGTAATTATAGTGTTTGTAGATTGCTTGTAGTGTGGTTGGTTGTTCAAGCTTGATAGTAGTCTTTGTAGCAAATCGGCGATGTTGCACCGATTTTTGGAATGTATCTGCTTACTAGTTTTGTTATAAAATTATGTGATGGATTATTTTCGACATCTTGATGATTGTGTTGGCTTATCCTATGACGTTTAGGATGCGTGTGTGCGGATTTTTGAGTAGTCGGGTTTTAGTTTTGCCGGGCGACCAAATCGGCGATTTTTGGCAGTTTTTGCGATTTTCGCGTATGTTCCGCGCACCCTGCGCACGTTGTACCTAGCTAGTGAACTTTAGTAGTTTCGTTTGGGTTTTGCATCGTTCTTGATATGTAACCTTATGTTTGGTATTGATGTAAATTCCAGGTTCGGTCGCGGAGACGTCAGACGCGGCGCGAAAGGGGAAAGCGGTGATTGGACACAGCTAGCCAGGGATTCCGGTGAGTAGATGTAACATCTACGGAGGACTATCGTTGGATGGCGCAAGCCGCCCGATAGTTTTAGTAACTTACAAGATCCTTAATGATGTTAGTAATTAGGGGTGAAATACTTAGTTGACTATTTGCTGCATCCATGCATTATATTGACATACCTATACGAAACCATTTTATAGGACACCTGCACCATTGCCAGGGTTTTTATATGCAGCACGAGCACTATTCATGCTTACACACACACCCTGATAATTGCCATGCCACCACACTAGATAACCTTTAAATTGAAACCTTTTACTAATTGATACTTAAACTTGTGCTATTGCCTTTAATTCCTTAAAATGAAACCGTAGGATTGCTATTCATGTGCATGTACTTCATCATATTAATTGTTCATGCTTAATCTATTAATCACACATCGCAACTTGATTATTGATACCATATGCATTCATTATCATTGATATATGCACTTATGAGGATTTCTTGAGATTTTATGATATTTCTGGATTTCGGGGGAAAGCCGCAAAATTTCTAAACTTATTATATTTTTAAAATATGTAATTGCGGTTTTCTAGTGATGTAAAGTGTCGTCCACCATGAGTTTGCTGTGGTTTTCGAGATCCGTGTCGAGGAGTGGAGGAACCGTCACGGGTACATGGTGGGCCCGGTATGGTACCCCGGGGCAAGATGAATGTGGTGTTGACGTTGAGCCTGGCAGGGGACGGATTACCTACCGGTGATTGTTTGGCACGGCGGATATCCAGAGGATACCGACCGTGGCCGCGAGTTGATGAGATATTGATATTGAGATGGGTCAGCCGGATGGCTGAGGCCAGAGATACTATGACATGGACATATGAGATTTGTGATAGTTTTGAGGTGTCCTTGCTGGACACAGGTTCTTGTTGATTCTATTGGTATTTCAAAAGAGATTCCTAAAGGAAAAACATGATTTCTTATACTTACGCATTCAGATCACTAGTTGATTCACATTGCATTCATACCTGCTAGTATATTCATATTGCATACATACCTGCTATTATGTCCTGCCAT
This sequence comes from Agapanthus africanus, assembly GCA_030015575.1. NCBI lineage: Eukaryota > Viridiplantae > Streptophyta > Magnoliopsida > Asparagales > Amaryllidaceae > Agapanthus > Agapanthus africanus. The sequence goes on from JASDDO010000018.1 coordinate 111,886,279, forward strand.
ACCTGTATTATAGATGCTAGGATGCTTGTGTGCATACTTGCGATAGCCTCTATAGATGTTATTTATTACTCACGAGTTGGCAACTCACCCCCATTATGCCATAGTCTTTTGCAGGTCCGCTCCGTCAGCACAGTAGCGGCGGGCGCACCGCTTCTTTTGCCTTTCTTGCTAGGACTCGAGGTTTTTGCTCGTAGGTGGGTTGTATTATTATTTTTGTACCATCTTGTATATTCTTTGTATCTAGAATACTCCATCTACTGTATCTACCAGTATTGTTGTATATTGACCTAGAGATGAGACTGTGAGGTTTGTGGACTTTTATGCTGTATTTTGGGGTCGAGCTCACTTGAGCCGACATGATGTTTTTCTTATGCTTCATTATGATTATTTCGCTTGTTGTTGCTTTATATTGCGTGGGATTTGTGACCGCCTTGTGGCGAAGAGCTAGCTCCCGCTTGGGGATGCCTTATTTGTTGGATTCATATATATTTTTTGTTGTACCCATTTTGGGGGCCAGTATTTACAAAGGAGACTCTGCCGAAATTTTCGAAAAAATTGATATTGTTTTTAAAAAAGGTTTTATATGACTTATTTGATAAACTCGCTTTCAATTGATTGGGTTCTCTTCACTCTTTTGCTTATTTGGTTTTGGTTTTCTGGGCTTTGGCTTACTTATTTTACGGACGTCTTGAAACGTTTCGTAACTTAAGTGCCAGTCACGTTCCGTACCTTGCGGGTCGTGACACTTGCCTTGCCCTTCGCTTCCACCTTACTAACACCGCCTCTCGGTTTGAAGGGGGCCTTCTTCTTCTTTCCTTTGGCTTTCGCCTTGGACCTAGAAGAGGAAGCTCCACCAACAAATAGAGCGGGTATTTCTCTGGCTTTCTGCAGAGTGTCCTCTGCACTCCTCAACATGTTGAGGAGTTCCGAAAGTTCAACTTCATTTCCTTGAATATTAAAATTCAAGATAAACTGGGCGTAGGTGGAAGGGAGGGACTACAGAATCAAGTCTGTATACAGCTCATTCTCTAACGTGGTCCCGAGGTCCGCGAGCTCTTCAATAAAACCGATCATCTTAAGGACGTGTTACCCTACAGATGATCCGATGGCTAACCTCGCCTGAAAAAGTTTCTTCGAGGTCGCGTATCTTGCGATACAAGATTGCTCTCCATATAATTCTTTGGTATGGAGGAATATGGATTCAAGATCCATATTCTCGTGTCGCCTCTAGTACTCATTGTCCATAGAGGCCAGCATGAGGTACTTGGCTTTTGCGCAGTCAATCTCCCAGGTCTTACAGATTTCCTTATCCGTGACACTGGATTCTGGACCTGGGACGGCGGGGGCTTTAGTAGTAAGGACATACCCCAACTTGTCATAAGTAATTTCCATCTTGACATTCCTGAACCAATCTTTGTAGTTTGACCCTGTCAATATTTTTTTATCTAATAGTAACTTAAGGCCCGTCATATTTGGTTGCTGCAATTAGGGGAGAGAGAAGAAACACTTTAGCATGATGCTCTTGCAAGTTTGGATTGGTTTTTAGTTTATTTAAACAGGATGGCTCCCAATGTTTCTCGAATCCTTCCTCAAACCAGAAAAGAAGAATTAGTCAGGATTAATCTCATCGTACAATACTTGCTTAACCGTTCAGCCAGGCTAGTATCGGTACTTCGAAAGAGGTTTTACGACGCTTTCGCGAAGTTCCTTAATTAAATAACCTCTTTTCCCTGGAGGCGTACCCCCGCTAATACTGTTCTAGACACCTACTTGGTTTATAGCATTGATCGTTAAGTGAAAAAATCTCCTGAGGAGTAGCATATACTCACAGTAGGATCGGGATCCAAATATCATCGTGTGATAAAGTCGAAGGAATCCTACCAAAATTATCACACTCCAAATGGTATGCAACACCAGCAAGTTTCAGTTTCTTTAGAAACTCCCGTTGTGGATTTTCCCCCATGCTCTTATAACCATGACGAAGGCCAACATATCATATGTCACATGTCAAGTTCTACACATCATTAACCAGGTTAATTTGAACCCACCCGTACATACCCTTGACGAAGGCCAAAATAGCAGTACGACTGTCCCAAACTAACATATCTATCTATGCTACAGATGAATATTCAGCAGCTACCAATCACTATGCCTTGGCGAAGGTCAAAATACATAGTTTGAATACTACTGAATATCCAACTGAAATGACGGAGCGATACGAATGGTTTTGGCGAAACCGTGATGTAGTGAAATTGATATAATCGAAGGAACCTGATAGCTTTTAAAAGGAGTGGTTTAAGCTCCGCATTTTAAAAGTTTTACTACTTTGAAAAAACCGAGTGGTTCTAAAATTGTTCCAATGATTCAGCTTTAGTTTGTTTTCTTTGCATTAATGTAATGCAATCCCATCATTTAACCTACCATTGCAGAAAAAGACGAAAATACAACGTACGCTTATGTCAACTGCATTCGCCACGGGGGCCCGTCTTACACCGTTAGGTTAGATAACTAACGCGAGAGCTGGGGGTTGGACTAGCGCCGATGTAAAACATAAGCAACGTCTAATATATAATATATATATATATATAATATCCATTCGTCAGACACAATAATAGGCATTCCAGATCACAGATAAACACATTGGATATATTAGGAATTCCGCGTTTCGTTTAAGCCTGTAACGAAAGACGGATTCCACGGTCGCAATGAATAGCCAAACCCCACCCCAAACCCCTATAGGTGCGGCAAACTACCCGCCAAATACCCGAAGTGAAGCAATCTCCCTCAACAACGTGAGTAGGCCACTCGGCACTTCAAAGTACCGGGTAGTTTGTGCACCCCACCTTCGGTCTATCATAGGAGCAATAAACAATAAATGAAATAATACAACGGTGGCTACAATCTCAACCCGGATGTGCACCGCAAAAAATTATTACAAAAATTTACAATTTACATTTGAATGAAAGAATATAACACCTCACATCCCCGGCTATTCATCTATGACAATCCAACAAGTCCATATACATAAACAAACATCACAGAAATGTGGAACCCCCAACTAACCGACATTTAGCAATTAGCGGAAGTTTACGAACACATTTATCAAACACAGAAACATTAAACGACGTTAAAATGTGACTTCAAAACACCCGATATTGCCATAGTGAAGAATTGACAGTATATGCAAAATTGGCCAAAATAAACAACTCCTGAAACCCTAGATCCTAGTGACAAATCCACAGAACAAAATACGAAGCATTTACCCATGACTTGGCCAAGGAGGCCGGACCTAGGGGCAATGTGGTCGGTCTATTTTGTAGTTAATTGTCTCGTTATTGGTCTATGTTCACATTACAAGTGAAGGAGTATTGCAGTTGCTAAAAAAATTTTTAGAGCTTCGTAAAAATTCAACAGAAACCAGGATCCATGTTTCGATGTTTACGGGTTATTTCGGTTTCGTAGTTTTAGTTATCGTTTAATCTGTTAGCTATGGTTTAGTCATCTCTGATACCACTGTAAGTCAATGCCATGCACCCCACGTGTTCGCGGTGAGGCGGAATTTGCAAAAAACGATTTTTATTAGCTTCGTAACAACGAATAAACTCTAGGATCGACACTAAACCCTAGCTAACAATATATCATAGAGGTTTAACTACTATGTGTGCGTGTTATACCTCAAGTTCTCGCTGACCTTCATCTCCTCGCTGTCCTCCTCCAAGTCATGAGCTCTTTGAACTGAGAACGGAATTCACCACCTCGTCGTCTTCTCCGAATCGTAGACGATCCACCCGAGAGTTCCGATTTTGAGCTTTGCCTCTAACTTGAAGCAATTAGGTCACTTGGTGTGCTAAAATTAGTAGCCTAGGATGTGTAGAGAGTGATGAGGGATCAAGTTGTCTCACTAAACCCTAGTATTTCCAACTAATGGAATGGTTAGGGTTTTTGATGAAAAGGAGAAGAGCATTGAAGAAAATGAAAGAGAGAGAATAAAATGATCTGCTCTTTTGTTTTTGTTTTTTTTAAATGAATAAAGTCTAGGGCTTTGGCATTTAAACCAAATGAAAATATCCTACAAATATCTCATATAATATCTAACAAATATCTAAGTCAACAAACTCCAAATATCTCCAAGAAGTCAAAGCAAAACCCTAATCTTTATTTCACTAAAATACCATAAGTTTTCTACTCTCATTTCCTCGACATAAAAAGGATTTTACTAATAAAGAAAAACCCTAATTAAGATGCCATTCTCCATGTAGTAATCTTGTCCAAATTATAAGAATACCCCTCTCATCCGTATATACATACCCGCATTCGTATCCCGAAAGACATGAATACAATGAGACGAAACTAATTCAATAATCATATACTAGGATCCGGCTTAGACCAAAGCCCACTAGTAATATCCTCCCGAACATCATATGCGCACTATTGCACGTATGTGATCGAACCCTGTCGTAAAACCATACGACCACTACACGTTTCACCCGAAGCCGGGAAACCTGTTCATATCAGATTTTTGCATTTTTATACCGCCCATTTTTGATCACATTGCTTATAGGTAGGTACTCTTGATCCGTGTTTGCTATATAATTGCAGGTTACAGGTTCTCAGCTCTAAGCAGTGAAATTCATGGAAAAGCGCGACAAATTCTGGACTACTGCCAACCACAGATAAAATACGGGTCTATGCTCTCTTTCCGTATGTTGCCGCACACCAGTTTAAAGGACAAAATGGCAAATCAATAGTCATTTTCATGCACAAAGCAGAAGGGCAACACAAGATCCAAGACTTCTACACGGAGCTCAAGAAAATCATGGCAAAAGATCCACATCAAATCACCTTTTGATCTGCTGAAAATCTGGAAGAAATATGAAGAGCTTCTGAGAAACCAAGTATACCAAACTGAAGAGAACAGCAACATGGAGAACCCCAGGAAAAATGAGCTATCAAATCAACCAAACGGCCGCGGATCCGCTGCCAATATGGCCGATGCACGGCGGATCCGCGGCCAAGTTGACTCAGTGTCAACTCGGATTTTGGGGGTAGTTTTGTCATTTCATTTGGGGCCAGAATGTGTCCCTAGGGTTTTAGTTTCCTGCCTATAAATAGCCCAGAACAATGCCAAGTGAAGGGTGCTTATTTTTGTGTTAGATTTTAAGAGAGATTTTGTAGTTCTTCTTTCTCTTTTCATCTTTCTCCATTAAAACCTTGTAGTGAGCTTTTATGAGTGAAGTGATGAATAAAAGAGTTCTTTTCTTTACCATGATTGTCTTGTTACTTTGTTAATTATATTTGCTTGTAATTTTCATTTGCTAATCTAGTTGTTGTTATTTGTTGTTTGTTTCTTTCTTCTTCTATTTTTCTTTATCCTTAATAATAATGATGCTTATGCTTGATCCTCGCCAAAGTGAGGTCTCAAATAGCTAGTTGTAATCTTCTAACATTTTTCTTTCAATCTTCCTCCTTTTGTTGTATTTTCCTTTTTTTGTAATGGGTGAGAGTTTCTCACTTGTTAGGGTAGGATAAGGAAAGTTTGAGAGAAGGAAATCTCTCTCACTCTTTTCTTGCCCAACATCTTAATACGGACACCCGTTAATTGAACCACAATCCACTCCCTACGACACCCTATCCTATATGATAGCGGTGATTCCTTAGCGAGACCGGTTGTGGTTGAATTAACCGGAGGTTAAGGCTAAGAGCCAAGAACGGACAAACAAGGACCAAAAGAAAGAAACTATGCGTTGGAAAGCCTAGCTTATACTCGTAAGTTCCTTCCTAGTCGTGCTAATCCCTGTTGTTGCCGATTACCGTAACACCGAAATTATGAGTGGCAACGAAAGAAGTGAGCGACTCCTATCTCAAACTAACCTAATCCTAACCCTAGCAAGCTCTCTTTATATACATTTTAGCATATAGTTAATCTCAAACAAACCTGGACATTTGGACTTAACTCGTTCAAGCACATAGAAAAAGATTCCCATCTCCCTGCGGACGACCCGTACTCAACCGGCTAGCTATCAAGCGAAATCATCTTGATTGCGGTAAATAACTAAGCACACAAAAATTCTAACAATCAAATGGCGTCGTTTCCGGGGAGACGGTAGTTTATTTCTTTGTGTAATTTCGGGTTAATTGTGAATATACATATAACCAAAAACCAAAAAAAAATTATATTGTAAAAATCATCTTGTTATTATGATTAGTTTTTGTGCAAGTGTGCAGGATAGAAAGAAGGTCGAGTTCAGTGCCAAAGACGTGGGAAGTTAGACCTATATCTCGCGGCTACACCGCGACGGATCAAGACAGAACCAACAGTCTACTGTAAAATTCTAGAGCAAACCCAGTGAGCAAACAAAGATTCAGGGGCTCTAAACAAGAAAAGGAGACTGAAGTCTGCACAGGTAAGAATCTTGAAGCCTTAAGTCAACTGAAAAGCTGCGGAACCCCGGCCACCGTGCATGTTTGACCGCGGAACCGCGGTCAAACTCTGACGTCAGCAACACAATTTTTTTGTGAGTACCCCAACCCTCTTCTCCACTCCTCTAAACTCCACTGAACTTGTTAGTTGTATGTATGCCCTAGAGGCCAGTATTGTACAGATAATGTATATTATATTGGATGCTTGGACATATATAGAGATGACTTTCTTGCTCGATATGATAGTATGCTATCTGGTTGCTCTTTATCTTAACATGTACACTTGTCTCTTTAAACTGTCTTATAGTTACATGTTGGTAAAGCCCTTAGGATGTGTACTTGACTACCTGGACTATGATGAAGATCATACTAGTGGGGACATGGTAGTCCATAGGTACATCCTTCAAGGTCCCTAGTCGTGGGTGTATCGAGACGGGGCATCGATATACCAGTGTAGACTAGCGTATACGCTTCTCGACCCATGAGATGGGCGATGGATGATCCCATATCCATTGGTGTTTGACATCAGAGTGTAGGGTTCCTAGGCACACTATAGAGGTCTCACAAGGCATCAACCATGCCAATTTAAAATTTTATGAGTGCCGCGAAACCCTAATACGGATCGTCGACTAGATGTTTAGGCGAAATACGAATCTAGTGAACAACTTAACTAAAGATAAGAAGCTACAACCTTTGTAGACCCGGTTATCCACTTCCTTAGCTCCACGTAGACGTCCTCTCGCTGTCCTAGTCGGATCTCGGACTCTCGCATCGGCTTCATCGAAGAAATGAGCGGAATAGTTCGTCGGCTTCATGCCGAAGATGATCTACGTCGAGGCATCACAAGTTCAAGCTCCAACTTCACCAAGTTGTGAAACTTTTGAAGAAAACACCCAAAACAACTTGGCAAGAGATAGAGGATGAAGAAATAGGAGGTGGGTTCACTTTAGAATTGGATTTCTCACATTAGAACTCATGTTGCCATTGATGGCATCAAGCTTTCTTTCTTGAAGAAGAAGATCAAGAAGACGGAAATATTATGATAAGTTAATCAAAAATGAAAAAGAAATGAATACTTATCATAATAGGAACCATGGTTAGGTGTATAGAATTGACCAAGGTTAGAAGAGTGGTTAGGGTTAAGCATGAAGACAAATTGGTCACTTTGGTCAAAGCTTCATGAAGCTTCACAAAGGTTCAAGAATGAAAGCAACCATTTTGTATTCTTATCCCATTCTTTTTCCAAAATCAATAAATAAAAGAATGGATAATTAAAACCCTAATCACTTTCTTAACCTAGGTTTAATTCTTTACACTTAACCAAATGAGCAAGCATCATCAAACATGATACAAAGATGTGCACAAAAGTATATCACATATACAACTTGCACATCAAGTGAGAAAATCCATTTAAAGTGAACCAATACTAGTTAATGCAAAATAATATATCAAATATATAATTATACATTAAATCATTAAATCAAAATTTGACTTAACGATCCGGTCATATCGCATATAACCGACTAGTATCCTATGTATCGGCTTATCGAATCAATCGTTGATTCGATATCTAGGTTATATCGAATATAACCAATCGATACATTCATCGCGAGAATGGAATACGGTATCACATACACGCATTATTCTCGGTCCTGCACATATCTCATATGCGCTCCTATTTCGTTTCGCTTGAGCCAGGAAACCTCTGTGTAGGACTCTAAAGACTCGTCAATACTCCGATAGCAGATGATGATCATATCAAGCACCCACAAGCCGCAAGCGGTCTGCTAAACGTAACGGCCATCCGGGTATTGAGCGATCAGAAGATCGACGAGCTAGCCCGCTCACACTCCTGTGAATCCTACCAGTAACACTTACTGTACAGTCCGGTCTGTTCGTCTGATATGTCGCATATCAAGTCTAGGGGTGTTAAACGTCAGACCCCAATAACCGATAAGTCGTGCCGATGTGAGGCTCATAACGGGTCGAGAAACTACTGGTAACACTTACCAGCAAATCTCTGATCAGCCCTGGCCAAGGACTTCCCTGTTACGGCCAATCGAGCACAGCGCAACATCAACCACCAATACCGGGAGAGACGAAACCCCTCCTATCGCTCATTGCCTTCATGTGACTCGGGACTGTACCCAAAGACCACCGTTTTGCACGCCCTCATGGACGTGGTAAGGTGGAGATCAAAGCACAGTGGGAATCACACAAGACTCTATGACGATCTCGGGTCTACAGACTAACCTGTACAAGTGTCACCTGAGAACTGCCATCTGACGTGAGGTATAATACCATCTGGGAGTTCTCGGCGAGTCCGTCCAGTGTACCCAGTCTCCACTGAGCACCCGTATACGATCTCTGATGTCAAACACCAATGGATATGGGATCATCCATCGCCCATCTCATGGGTCGAGAAGCGTATACGCTAGTCTACTCTGGTATATCGATGCCCCGTCTCGATACACCCACGACTAGGGACCTTGAAGGATGTACTTATGGACTACCATGTCCCCACTAGTATGATCTGCATCATAGTCCAGGTAGTCAAGTACACATCCTAAGGGCTTTACCAACATGTAACCATAAGACAGATTAAAAAGACTAGTATACATGTTAAGATAAAGAGTAACCAGGTAGCATACTATCATATCGAGCAAGAAAGTCATCTCTATATATGTCCAAGCATCCAATATAATATACATCATCTGTACAATACTGGCCTCTAGGGCATACATACAACTAACAATCTCCCACTTGCACTTGGGCCAGCTGCTGTAGTATCGCATACCGAGCATCCCGAAGAGTCTCTCAAACTGTATCTGGGGAATGGCCTTCGTGAGTGGATCCGCCGTGTTGTTCTTCGTGTCAACCCTCCTGACCTCGATCTCTCGGCGATCAACTATCTCCCGGATCAGGTGATACCGCCTCAGAATATGTCTGGATCGCTGATGGGACCTGGGTTCCTTGGCCAAAGCAACCGCTCCATTGTTATCGCAATACAAAGGTATTGGATGCTCAATGGATGGAACCACTCCAAGTTCAGTAATGAACTTCTTGATCCAGACAGCCTCTTTGGCAGCATCGTTGGCAGCGATGTATTCAGCCTCCATCGTCGAGTCTGCCACGGTTTCCTGCTTGGAACTCTTCCGGCTAACCGCCCCTCCGTAAAGGGTAAAGACAAATCCCGACTGTGACTTAGAGTCGTCCTTATCACTCTGGAAGCTCGAATCGGTAAAGGACTCCACTTGGAGTTCTCCGTTACCTCACACCAAGAGCATCTCTTTAGTCCTTCGTAAGTACTTGAGAATGCTCTTCACAGCTGTCCAGTGACTCTCTCCAGGATCAGCTTGATACCTGCTCACTACACTTAGTGAGTATGCTACATCGGGTCTGGTACATAGCATCGCATACATGATAGAGCCTACAGCCGAAGCATAGGGTATCCCTTGCATGCGAGCTCTCTCCAAATCAGTCTTGGGAGACATCTCTTTAGAGAGAGTGACTCCAGAGATCGTGGGCAAGTTCCCATGCTTGGATTCTTCCATACAAAACCTCTTTAGTATGGTGTCAATGTACCTGGATTGGGACAATCCCAATATCCGTTTGGATCTATCTCTATAGATCCTAATTCCCAATATGCAGGAGGCATCACCAAGATCTTTCATTGAGAATCTTTGTGATAAGAAGAGCTTGACCGATTGCAGCATAGGAATATCATTTCCTATCAACAGTATGTCATCCACGTACAATACGAGGAAGACAACCTTACTCTCTGCCACCTTCTTGTAGATACAAGGTTCATATGGGTTTTTAACGAAATCAAACTCTTTGATAACGACGTCAAAGCAGATGTTCCAACTCCGCGATGCTTGCTTTAATCCATAAATGGATTTAAGCAGCTTGCACACCTTCCCGCTGCTCCCACTATCTACGAAGCCCTTTGGCTGAGTCATGTACACGCACTCTTCTAAATCACCGTTTAGAAAGGCGGTCTTAATATCCATTTGCCAGATTTCGTAATCATGATATGCAGCGATGGCAAGCATGATCCGGATGGATTTAAGCATAGCCACTGGAAAAAAGGTTTCGTCATAGTCCACACCTGGTCTTTGACGAAAACCTTTTGCAACAAGTCTAGCTTTGAAAGTCTCCACTTTCCCATCTACACCAAGTTTCTTCTTGAAGATCAACTTGCTCCCAATGGGTTTTACCCCTTCAGGAGCAACTTCCAAAGTCCATACTTTGTTGGTGTATATGGATTCCATCTCGGACCGCATAGCATCCAGCCATTTCACTGAGTCCTTACTCGTGATGGCCTGCTCGAAGCTAGTTGGGTCATCATCCTCCATGATGCAATCCTCACTGCCACCATCCATGAGAAAACCGTAGTATCTCTCAGGTTGGCGAGGAACCCTACTAGATCGGCGGAGAGGCTGAGGTTCGTCGGGAGCTACTGAATCCTCTGGTTCCACTAAATCTTCAGTTTGAGTTTGCGTATCCGGAATTTCTTCCAGTTCTACCTTATCGCCACTAATTTCTTTTGCAAGAAATTCCTTTTCCAAAAAGGTGGCATGTCGAGAAACAAACACTTTTTGTTCCTCTGTATGGTAAAAAAGATATCCATGTGAATGTTTGGGATATCCCACAAACTTGCATAGAACTGACCGTGCCTCGAGTTTGTCCGGATTTTGCCTTTTGACATAGGCCGAGCAACCCCATATCTTAACTCGTTTAAGACATGGTCTCTTCCCACTCCATATCTCATATGGTGTGGTAGGTACAGATTTAGATGGAACTTGATTCAATAGGTATGCTGCTGTCTCCAGCACATAACCCCAGAAGGAAATAGGTAACTCAGCTGTGCTCATCATAGAGCGTACCATATCTAATAGGGTGCGGTTCCTCCGTTCTGATACACCGTTGTGCTGTGGTGTATATGGAGGAGTCAGCTGAGAGAGAATCCCATTCTCTTTTAGGAAGTCCAGGAATTCATTGCTTAAGTATTCTCCTCCTCGATCAGATCGAAGGATTTTAATACTTTTTCCGGTTTGGTTCTCGACTTCCTTTTTATATTCTCTAAATTTCTCAAAAGCTTCTGATTTGTGTTTCATCAGGAACACATACCCGAATCTAGAGAGATCGTCAGTGAATGTAATGAAGTACGAAGAACCATCCCTGGCATGTGTAGACATGGGACCGCATACATCACTATGTATAAGTCCCAAGAGTTCGGTAACTCTCTCTCCGTGTCCCGTAAACGGAGTTTTGGTCATCTTGCCTTTGAGACATGATTGGCAAGTGTCATAACATGAAAATTCAAACGGATTTAAATATCCATCTTTATGCAACTTAGCTAGTCGTGTCGCATTGATGTGACCCAGTCTACAATGCCACAAGAAGGATTCGTTCAGTTCTGAACTCTTCCTCTTGTGTGTGTTTGTTATGCTCAGAACTGTTGATTGATTTAGAACATAAATGCCATTGCACAACGTGCCTGATCCAACCAACTTTTGGTTACGGAAAATGTTCATAACATTGTCCTGTAATACAAAATTATATCCCTCTTTACTCAACAAAGAAACTGATATAATGTTGCATATCAGGTTCGGCATGTAATAGCATTCGTTCAGAACCAATGTATTACCTGTTGGTAATACAAGGTGATATTCCCCGACAGTCTTAGCTGCAACAATTGCACCATTTCCAACTCTAATGTCTTTATCACCTTCTCCAAGTTCTCTACCTTTCCTAAGCCCATGTAACTGATTACATATATGGGATCCTGACCCGGTATCTAATACCCAGGACGTGGAGCAAATGGAGAAACAGTTCTCTGTAACGAACACACCCGAAGAAAATGCATCAACATGTACTTTCTTCATTCGGGTGGCATGGGAATCCTAGTATTCCCCTATATCCTGTTCAGTCCTATAACACTTATAAGAAAGAACGGAACCAACGTTCCCCAGCACAGTATAACATGCGGGTTCGGTCAATACACCCATATTATTATCTTTATTAGGGCATGACATGGTCGCTACCTGGAAAGAGAGAGAAGAAAACACTTTAGCATATGCTCGTGCAAGATCAGATTGGTTATTATCTTATTTAATCAGGATGGCTCCCACTGGTTTTTATCAAATCTTCCTTCAAACCCTAAAAGGAAAGACTAGCCGGGATTAATTACACCCTACAACTTCGTCGATCTTTCAGCCAGGCCAGTGTCGGTACTTTGAGGGAGGACCCCCGTGCTTTCGCACGAACCTAATTAATGTAAACCTCATTTTCCCAGAGGCATAACCTCGTTAACACCTTTCTAGACACCTACTTGATCGGCTAATTGTAATGTGTAAAACTCTCCCAGGAGTAACTCTTACTCGCAGTGGGTATCGGGATCCAACTATCTCATAGAAGGTATGCAATCTCATTGCAAATTTCAACACTTGAAATTCCCGATAATATTTTGCCCCTAGTGTCCTATGACCTTGACAAAGGCCAACAAATCACAGGATGCTAGTCAAGTTCAACCCGTCATTTCTCGATTGAATCAAACCCACCCGCACGACCCTTGACAAAGGCCAACAAGGTCGTACGACTACCCTGAAACAATCTGCATCACATGCATAAGCAGATAAGCACTATTCAGCTACCGCACACTACGCCTTGACAAAGGCCAACAAACGCAGCACGAATACTAAACAGTTCTTATCTGAAATGACGGAGGGCTACGGCAGGTTTTTCTGAAAACCTATTGCGTAATGAACTTGATATCGTTGTAGAATCAAATGAAGTTTTGAAATGGAGTGATTTTGAGGCTTTTCTAGTTTTGCTAAAGGGGTCACTCCCGGTGAAGGGATCGTCGGCCCTTTCCTCGTCGAATGAGGTGCGGGATATATCATATATATCACTGTGCAAAGCAAAAGTAAAAAAACAATCAAAAGCAAACCGAGTGTGCAGCATCTGCCAGTTATTGCTAAAGGAGTCACTCCCGGTAAAGGGATCTCGGTCCTTTCCTCATCGAATAAGGTGCAGGGTACATCATATATACCGCTATGCAAAGCAAGAACTGTAGCTACCTGTTTTGTTTAAAATTTGATTCTACAACATCTTAGGTTTCTTTTCTTTCATCAATCACATTAACGAAGTCCCATCATTTAAATACCTAAACATCACAGATAAATACGACGTACACTTATGCCATCCGCATTCGCCTCGATGTCCCCTCGTGCACCGTTAGGTTAGGTAACTAACGACAGAGCAGGGCAGGGCTAGTACGGGTGTAAAACATAAGTAACGTCTATATAATATATCGTATATACTATATACAGTATCTATCACAGAACATCACATGATCGCATCACAGATATCGCAGCAGAAGAAACATATGAAATATTGGATATACTAGGACGTCCGTGTTTTCAATACGAGCAAGTATAAAACACGGATTCCACGGTCGTGATGAATAGCCAATCCCACACCCCTAGACCCCTACGAGAGCGGCAAGAAACCCTACCAATTCTAGGGTTAGGAGACCCGGACTCGACTCCTCGAGATGGTCTCCCACTGGACCCTAGAACCCGGTTACTTGTGCTCCCCTCCTTGGGTCTATCCTAGTGCAGAAAAGTAAATAATATACATCAACGGTGACATCTTCCGCTACCTGGAAGTGTCCCAATAAAAGAATATTACATATAAGTTTTTACATGAATGAAAATGAAAAACACTCATCTCACATAAAAACCCCCGGCTATTCAAACACGACAATCCAATATAACATATCCAGCAACACATAACATCACATGTCATCAACGTAAGTAAATATGCGCATCCCAATTGTCGTTGACATATAGCAACGAAACCGGCGATATCACATATTACACTTACGGTCACAGAAAAGAAAGTGTAAAACTACAACAGTTGGAATCCGCAACCTCTTTAGACATCGCATGCCTAATCAAATGAAATACTTAGACATCACATGCCTAACAATTATAAACCCCGCATTTTAGTCTCATTATCGAAAACTCTTTTCAATATCAAGTCGGGCAATTCAACAGGATTCCCGACATTCTGATCGAATGCTCGTCGCAAACTTTAGTAGGCGGCCGCACCACCGACGCCGTCGACGAAGTGCACCAAGGCGGAACACCGCTGCCGCGAGCACCCGAACGGATGCTTTCGGCGACGGGGTTCTCCTACAGTCACTTGGTCAGGGCTATGGAGTGAGGCTGTCTATTAAGTTTACCCGGCGAGTATCCGCGTACGCTACGTGATTGCGACGGACTTTTGATCACATCAAAATTCCGTGGCAACCGATCAAGTGAGACTAAAGTGCTATGTTTATAACATTCATTCAGTTATCTCATAACTACTTGTGAATTCCAATTATTGTATCACATTCCGGATAAATAGAAAATGTTAAACTTTTCGATCGAACAATCGAACACCCAAGTTTTCCCGATACAGATCAACACATGAAACAAGTCTAAAAACATTCAGTTCGTGCCTCAGTAGCAACGGTCCAGCCGTAGAAGGGTCAAGCCAACGCCTCACATGTGGCACGCCGTACTGTCCCAAACCCGAAGGTTCAAAGGGCAGTTCAAGACGGTCACATAATCGAGTTAAGGTTTGTTGTCTTCTAGAGGGTCCATCGTGTTACTTGCACTACTTAGAACATCTTTAAACCACGGAAAAATCCAACACTTGGAAATTTCCCGGCAGGGGAAAATTTGGGTATTTATATCCAGTCGAACTTTTTAACATATTCTAAAGTTATCCGGAAAGCCACATAGACAAGATTTGATAATCCGATCGAATCGTCGATTCCCAATACAACCCCAGAACACTCAACTCTTGAGTCAGAATAAAAATTCCCAGAAAATTCAGCATAATAAAATAGTAATTACTGTGCAAAACGGGAGTGATGATGTCATCATATTGCCGCAGAACCGCCGCAGAAGCCAGGCTTCTGCCGCGGTTCCGCCGCACTCTTTACTGTTCATGGGATAAATTTTGCATCGTAATTCTTAGATTTCCCTGCTGAATTTTTTAAGCATTTTTAATATGGAAAAATCCCAGATTTTAGAAAAAGTCCAGAGAGCATATCGGGAATTAGGGTTTCGGTTCGATCGGGTTTCAAACGTCGTCTAGACTTCGCCTAAGGCTCTAGCTAGGCTCTGATACCACTGTAGGGTTCCTAGGCACACTATAGAGGTCTCACAAGGCGTCAACCATGCCAATTTAAAATTTTATGAGTGCCGCAAAACCCTAATACGGATCGTTGACTAGATGTTTAAGCGAAATACGAATCTAGTTAACAACTTAACTAAAGATAAGAAGCTACAACCTTTGTAGACCCGGTTATCCACTTCCTTAGCTCCACGTAGACGTCCTCTCGCTGTCCTAGTCGGATCTCGGACTCTCGCATCGGCTTCATCGAAGAAATGAGCGGAATAGTTCGTCGGCTTCGTGTCGAAGATGATCTACGTCGAGGCATCACAAGTTCAAGCTCCAACATCACCAAGTTGTGAAACTTGTGAAGAAAACACCCAAAACAACTTGGCAAGAGGTAGAGGATGAAGAAATAGGAGGTGGGTTCACTTTAGAATTGGATTTCTCACTTTAGAACTCATGTTGCCATTGATGGCATCAAGCTTTCTTTCTTGAAGAAGAAGATCAAGAAGAAGGAAATATTATGATAAGTTAATCAAAAATGAAAAAGAAATGAATACTTATCATAATAGGAACCATGGTTAGGTGTAGAGAATTGACCGAGGTTAGAAGAGTGGTTAGGGTTAAGCATGAAGACAAATCGGTCACTTTGGTCAAAGCTTCATGAAGCTTCACAAAGGTTCAAGAATGAAAGCAACCATTTTGTATTCTTATCCCATTCTTTTTCCAAAATCAATAAATAAAAGAATGGATAATTAAAACCCTAATCACTTTCTTAACCTAGGTTTAATTCTTTACACTTAACCAAATGAGCAAGCATCATCAAACATGATACAAAGATGTGCACAAAAGTATATCACATATACAACTTGCACATCAAGTGAGAAAATCCATTTAAAGTGAACCAATACTAGTTAATGCAAAATAATATATCAAATATATAATTATACATAAAATCATTAAATCAACACTTGACTTAACGATCCGGCCATATCGCATATAACCGACTAGTATCCTATGTATCGGCTTATCGAATCAATCGTTGATTCGATATCTCGGTTATATCGAATATAACCAATCGATACATTCATCGCGAGAATGGAATACGGTATCACATACACGCATTATTCTCGGTCCTGCACATATCTCATATGCGCTCCTATTTCGTTTCGCTTGAGCCAGGAAACCTCTGTGTAGGACTCTAAAGACTCGTCAATACTCCGGTAGCAGATGATGATCATATCAAGCACCCACAAGCCGCAAGCGGTCTGCTAAACGTAACGGCCATCCGGGTATTGAGCGATCAGAAGATCGACGAGCTAGCCCGCTCACACTCCTGTGAATCCTACCAGTAACACTTACCGTACAGTCCGGTCTGTTCGTCTGATATGTCGCATATCAAGTCTAGGGGTGGTAAACGTCAGACCCCAATAACCGATAAGTCGTGCCGATGTGAGGCTCATAACGGGTCGAGAAACTACTGGTAACACTTACCAGCAAATCTCTGATCAGCCCTGGCCAGGGACTTCCCTGTTACGGCCAATCGAGCACAGCGCAACATCAACCCCCAATACCTGGAGAGACGAAACCCCTCCTATCGCTCATTGCCTTCATGTGACTCGGGACTGTACCCAAAGACCACCGTTTTGCACGCCCTCATGGACATGGTAAGGTGGAGATCAAAGCACAGTGGGAATCATACAAGACTCTATGACGATCTCGGGTCTACAGACTAACCTGTACAAGTGTCACCTGAGAACTGCCATCTGACGTGAGGTATAATACCATCTGGGAGTTCTCAGCGAGTCCGTCCAGTGTACCCAGTCTCCACTGAGCACCCGTATACGATATCTGATGTCAAACACCAATGGATATGGGATCATCCATCGCCCATCTCATGGGTCGAGAAGCGTATACGCTAGTCTACTCTGGTATATCGATGCCCCGTCTCGATACACCCACGACTAAGGACCTTGAAGGATGTACTTATGGACTACCATGTCCCCACTAGTATGATCTGCATCATAGTCCAGGTAGTCAAGTACACATCCTAAGGGCTTTACCAACATGTAACCATAAGACAGTTTAAAGAGACTAGTATACATGTTAAGATAAAGAGTAACCAGATAGCATACTATCATATCGAGCAAGAAAGTCATCTCTATATATGTCCAAGCATCCAATATAATATACATCATTTGTACAATACTGGCCTCTAGGGCATACATACAACTAACACAGAGATGGTATACGGGTGCTCAGTGGAGATTGGGTACACTGGACGGACTCGCCGAGAACTCCCAGATGGTATTATACCTCACGTCAGATGGCCGTTCTCAGGTGACACTTGTACAGGTTAGTCTGTAGACCCGAGATCGTCATAGAGTCTTGTGTGATTCCCACTGTGCTTTGATATCCACCTTACCATGTCCATGAGGGCATGCAAAACGGTGGTCTTTGGGTACAGTCCCGAGTCACATGGAGGCAATGAGCGATAGGAGGGGTTTCGTCTCTCCCGGTATTGGGGGTTGATGTTGCGCTGTGCTCGATTGGCCGTAACAGGGAAGTCCCTGGCCAGGGCTGATCAGAGATTTGCTGGTAAGTGTTACCAGTAGTTTCTCGACCCGTTGTGAGCCTCACATCGGCACGACTTATCGGTTATTGGGGTCTGACGTTTACCACCCCTAGACTTGATATGCGACATATCAGACGAACAGACCGGACTGTACGGTAAGTGTTACTGGTTGGATTCACAGGAGTGTGAGCGGGCTAGCTCATCGATCTTCTGATCGCTCAATACCCGGGTGGCCGTTACGTTTAGCAGACCGCTTGCGGCTTGTGGGTGCTTGATATGATCATCATCTGCTACCGGCGTATTGACGAGTCTTTAGAGTCCTACACAGGGGTTTCCTGGCTCAAGCGAAGCCAAATTGGAGCGCATATGAGATATGTGCGGGACCGAGAATAATGCGAGTATGTGATACCGTATTTCATTCTCGCGATGAATGTTTCGATTGGTTGTATGTGATATAACCTAGTTATCGAATCGTTGATTCGATAAATCGATACATTGTATACTAGTCGGTTATGTGCGACATGACCGGATCGTTAAATCAAGTGTTGATTTAATGATTTAATGTATAATTATATATTTGATATATTACTTTGCATTAACTAGTATTGGTTCACATTGAATGGATTTTCTCACTTGATGTGCAAGTTGTATATGTGATATACTTTTGTGCACATGATTGTATCATGTTTGATGATGCATACTTACTTGGCTTTGTGAAAAGAATTAAACCATGGTTATGATAATGGTTAGGGTTTTGAGTTATTCACTTATTTATTTATCCATTCTTTTATGAGAAATAGATAAAAAGAAAACAAAATTGTTTCTTTTTATCATGAAGCTTGTTGAAGCTTCATGAAGCTTTGACTAAAGTGACCATTTTGTCTTCATCCTTAACCCTAACCATTCCCACTAACCATGGTCTATTCTCTACACCTAACCAAGGTTAGAAGATGATAAGTATTCATTTTTATTATTCTTTTCAAGAATAACTTATCATATTCTATCTTCTTCTTCTTCTTGATCTTCAAGAAAAAGCTTACTAGCTTTAATGGCACTTTGAGCAAAAGAGTGAGAAATCCAATTCTAAAGTGAACCCACCTCCTATTTCTTCATCCTCTACCTCTTGCCAAGTAGTTTTGGGTGTTTTCTTCACAAGTTTCACAACTTGGTGAAGTTGGAGCTTGATCTTGTGTAACCTCGACGTAGATCATCTTCGGCATCGTAGCCGACGACTTGTCCGCTCATTTCTCCGATGAAGCCGATGCTAGAGTCCGAGATCCGACTAGGACAGTGAGAGGACATCTACGTGGAGCTAAGGAAGTGGAGAACCGGATCTACAAAGGTTGTAGCTTCTCACTTTTAGTTAAGATGTTAACTAGCTTAACTTTTCGCCTAAAATTCTAGTTAACGATCCGTATTAGAGTTTCTCGGCACTTGTATAATTTGAAATTGGCATGGTTGATGCCTTGTGAGACTTCATTTGTGTGCCTAGGAACCCTACAGTGGTATCAGAGCCTAGTTAGAGCCTTAGGCGATTCTTAGACGATGTTTGAAACCCGATCGAAACCAAATCGCTCTCTGGACTTTTTCTAAAAACTGGGTTTTTTCCATATTAAAAATGCTTAAAAAATTCAGCAGGAAGTTATAAGAATTACGGTGCAAAATTGGACAAATGATTCCTCCAACCTGCGGCGGAACCGCGGCAGAAGCCTAGCTTATGCGGCGGTTCCGCGGCGACATGATGACGTCAGCCCTCCAAATTTGCACAGTAATTCCTAATTTACAGTGCTGAGCTTCATGGGAATTTTTAATATTTATTCAAGAGTTGAATTTTCTGGGGTGTTTTAGGAGTTCGCTGATTCGATCGGATTATCAGACTTTGTCTATGTGGCTTTCCGGATATTTTGGAATATGTTAAAAAGTTCGACCGGATGTAAATACCCAATCTTTCCCCTGCCGGAAAATATCCAAGTGTTGGATTTTTCTGTGGTTTAAGGACGTTCTGAGTAGTGCAAGTAACGCGATGGTCCCTCTAGAAGACAACAAACCTTAACTCGATTATGTGACCGTCTTGAACTGCCCATTGAACCTTCGGGTTTGGGGCAGTACGACGTGCCACATGTGAGGCGTTGGCTTGACCCTTCTACGGCTGGACCGTTGGTACTGAGGCATGAAGTGAATGTCTTTGAACTTATTTCATGTGTTGAACAGTTTCGGGAAAACTTGGGTGTTCGAATGTTCGATCGGAGAGTTTAATATTTTCTATTTATCCGGAATGGGATACAATAATTGGAATTCACAAACCGTTATGAGATAACTGAATGACTGTTATAAATCTAGCGGTTTAGTCTCACTTGATATTGAAAAGGGTTTCGATAATGGGACTAAAATGTGGGGTTTATAATTGTTAGGCATGTGATGTCTAAGTTTTTCATTTGATTAGGCATGCGATGTCTAATGGGGTTGCGGATTCCAACTGTTGTAGTTTTACACTTTCTTTTCTGTGACCGTAAGTGTAATATGTGATATCGCCGGTTTCGTTGCTATATGTCAACGACAATTGGGATGCGCATATTTACTTTCGTTGATGACATGTGATGTTATGTGTTGCTGGATATGTTATATTGGATCGTCGTGTTTGAATAGCCGGGGGTTTATATGTGAGATGAGTGTTTTTCATTTTCATTCATGTAAAAACTTGTATGTAATATTCTTTTATTGGGGCAATTCCAGGTTGCGGAAGCTGTCACCCTTTGTATATTATTTACTTTTCCGCATTAGGATAGACCTAAGGAGGGGAGCACAAGTAACCGGGTTCTAGGATCCAGTGGGAGACCATCTCGAGGAGTCGAGTCCGGGTCTCCTAACCCTACAATTGGTAGGGTTGCTTGCCGCTCTCGTAGGGGTCTAGGGGTGTGGGATTGGCTATTCATCACGACCATGGAATCCGTGTTTTATACTGGATCGTATTGAAAACACGGACGTCCTAATATATCCAATGTTTCATATGTTTCTTCTTCTGCGATATCCGTGATGTGATCATGTGATGTTCTGTGATAGATACTTTATATAGTATATATGATATATTATATAGACGTTACTTATGTTTTGCACCCGCACTAGCCCTGCCCTGCTCTGTCGTTAGTTACCTAACCTAACGGTGCACGAGGGGACATCTAGGCGAATGCGGATGACATAAGTGTACGTCGTATTTATCTGTGATGTTTAGGTATTTAAATGATGGGACTTCATTAATGTGATTAATGAAATAAAAGAAACCTAAAAATGTTGTAGAATCAAATTTAAAAAAAAAAACAGGTAGCTACAGTTTTTGCTTTGCATAGCGGTATATATGATATACCCTGCACCTTATTCGATAAGGAAAGGACCGAGTTCCCTTCACCGGGAGTGACTCCTTTAGAAATAACTGACAGACGCTACACACTCGGTTTGCTTTTGATTGCTTTTGGAGTTCTGCTTTGCACAGTGATATATATGATATATCCTGCACCTCATTCGACGAGGAAAGGGCCGACGATCCCTTCACCGGGAGTGACCCCTTTAGCAAAACTAGAAAAGCCTCAAAATCAGTCCATTTCAAAACTTCACTTGATTCTACAACGATATCAAGTTCATTACGCAATAGGTTTTCAGAAAAACCTGACGTAGCCCTCCGTCATTTCAGATAAATCCTACTTAGTATTCGTGCTACGTTTGTTGACCTCTGTCAAGGCGTAGTGTGCGGTAGCTAACTAGAATTTATCTGCTTAATGCATGTGATGCAGATTGGATTAGGGTAGTCGTACGACCTTGTTGACCTCCGTCAAGGGTCGTGCGGGTGGGTTTGATTCAATCAAGAAATGACGGGTTGAACTTGACTTGCACCCTGTGGTTTTTTGACCTCCGTCAAGGTCGTAGGATGCTTGGGGCAAAATATTATCGGGAATTTCAAGTGTTGAAATTTGCAATGAGATTGCATACCTTCTATGAGATAGTTGGATCCCGATACCCACTGCGAGTAAGAGTTACTCCTGAGAGAGTTTTACACATTACAATTAGCCGATCAAGTAGGTGTCTAGAAAGGTGTCAACGGGGTTATGCCTCTGGGAAAACGAGGTTTACATTAATTAGGTTCGTGCGAAAGCTCGGGGGACCTCCCTCAAAGTACCGACACTGGCCTGGCTGAAAGATCGACGAAGTTGTAGGGTGTAATTAATCCCGGCTAGTCTTTCCTTTTAGGGTTTGAAGGAAGATTTGATAAAAACCAGTAGGAGCCATCCTGATTAGATAAGATAATAACCAATCTGATCTTGCAAGAGCATACGCTAAAGTGTTTTCTTCTCTCTCTCTCCAGGTAGCGACCATGTCATGCCCTAATAAAGATAATAATATGGATGTATTGACCGAACCCGCATGTTATACTGTGCTGGGGAACGTTGGTTCCGTTCTTTCCTATAAGAGTTATAGGACTGAACAGGATATAGGGGAATACCAGGATTCCCATGCCACCCGAATAAAGAAAGTACATGTTGATGCATTTTCTTCGGGTGTGTTCGTTACAGAGAACTGTTTATCCATTTGCTCTACGTCCTGGGTATTAGATACCGGGTCAGGATCCCATATATGTAATCAGTTACATGGGCTTAAGAAAGGTAGAGAACTTGGAGAAGGTGATAAAGACATTAGAGTTGGAAATGGTGCAATTGTTGCAGCTAAGACTGTCGGGTAATATCACCTTGTATTACCAACTGGTAATACATTGGTTCTGAACGAATGCTATTACATGCCGAACCTGATATGCAACATTATATCGGTTTCTTTATTGAGTAAAGAGGGATATAATTTTGTATTACAGGACAATGTTATGAACATTTTCCGTAACCAAAAGTTGGTTGGATCAGGCACGTTGTGCAATGGGATTTATGTTCTAAATCAATCAACAGTTCTGAGCATAACAAACACACACAAGAGGAAGAGTTCAGAACTGAACGAATCCTTCTTGTGGCATTGTAGACTGGGTCACATCAATACGACACGACTAGCTAAGTTGCATAAAGATGGATATTTAAATTCATTTGAATTTTCATCTTATGACACTTGCCAGTCATGTCTCAAAGGCAAGATGACCAAAACTCCGTTTACGGGACACGGAGAAAGAGTTACCGAACTCTTGGGACTGATATATAGTGATGTATGCGGTCCCATGTCTACACATGCCAGGGATGGTTCTTCGTACTTCATTACATTCACTGACGATCTCTCTAGATTCGGATATGTGTTCCTGATGAAACACAAATCAGAAGCTTTTGAGAAATTTAGAGAATATAAACAAGAAGTCGAGAACCAAACCGGAAAAAGTATTAAAATCCTTCGATCTGATCGAGGAGGTGAATACTTGAGCATTGAATTCCTGGACTTCCTAAAAGAGAATGGGATTCTCTCTCAGCTGACTCCTCCATATACACCACAGCACAACGGTGTATCAGAACGGAGGAACCACACCCTATTAGATATGGTGCGCTCTATGATGAGCACAGCTGAGTTGCCTATTTCCTTCTGGGGATATGCGTTGGAGACAGCGGCATACCTACTGAATAGGGTTCCCACCAAATCTGTGCCTACCACACCATATGAGATATGGGAAGGGAAGAGACCATATCTTAATTTTATTAAGATCTAGGGTTGCCCGGCCTATGTCAAAAGACAAAAACCGGACAAACTCGAGGCAAGGTATGTTTTGTGCAAATTTGTTGGATATCCCAAACATTCGCGAGGGTATATCTTCTACCACAGTGAGGAACAAAGAGTTTTTGTTGCTCAACATGCCACCTTTTTAGAAAAGGAATTTCTTGCAAAAGAGATTAGTGGCTCTGAGGTAGAACTGGAAGAGGTTCCAGCTGAACAAAACACAATAGAAGTTTTAGTGGAACCAGAGGATTCAGTAGCTCCCAATGAACCTCAGCCTCTCCGCCGATCTAGTAGGGTTCCTCGCCAACCTGAGAGATACTACGGTTTTCTCATGGATGGTGGGAGCGAGGATTGCATCATGGAGAATGATGACCCAACTAGCTTCGAGCAGGCCATCACGAGTAGGGACTCAGTGAAATGGCTGGATGCTATGCGGTCCGAGATGGAATCCATATACACCAACAAAGTATGGACTTTGGATATTGCTCCTGAGGGGGTAAAACCCATCAGGAGCAAGTGGATCTTCAAGAAAAAACTTGGTGTAGATGGGAAAGTGGAGACTTTCAAAGCTAGACTTGTAGCAAAGGGTTTTCATTAAAGACCAGGTGTGGACTATGACGAAACCTTTTCTCCAGTGGCTATGCTTAAATCCATCCGGATCATGCTTGCCATCGCTGCATATCATGACTACGAAATCTGGAAAATAGATGTTAAGACCGCCTTTCTAAATGGTGATTTAGAAGAGTGCGTGTACATGACTCAGCCAGCGGGCTTCGTAGACAGTGGGAGCAGCGGGAAGGTATGCAAGCTGCTTAAATCCATTTATGGATTAAAGCAAGCATCGCGGAGTTGGAACATCTGCTTTGACGTCGTTATCAAAGAGTTTGATTTCGTCAAAAACCCAGATGAACCTTGTATCTACAAGAAGGTTGCAGAGAGTAAGGTGGTCTTCCTCGTATTGTACGTGGACGATATACTCTTGATAGGAAATGATATTCCTATGCTGCAATCAGTCAAGCTCTTCTTATCACAAAGATTCTCAATGAAAGATCTTGGTGATGCCTCCTGCATATTGGGAATAAGGATCTATAGAGATAGATCCAAACGGATATTGGGATTGTCCCAATCCAGGTACATTGACACCATACTAAAGAGGTTTAGTATGGAAGAATCCAAGAGTGGGAACTTGCCCACGATCTCTGGAGTCACTCTCTCCAAAGAGATGTCTCCCAAGACTGATTTGGAGAGAGCTCGCATGCAAGGGATACCCTATGCTTCGGCTGTAGGCTCTATCATGTACGCGATGCTATGTACCAGACCCGATGTAGCATACTCACTAAGTGTAGTGAGCAGGTATTAAGCTGATCCTGGAGAGAGTCACTGGACAGCTGTGAAGAGCATTCTCAAGTACTTACGAAGGACTAAAGAGATGCTCTTGGTGTATGGTAACGGAGAACTCCAAGTGGAGTCCTTTACCGATTCGAGCTTCCAGAGTGATAAGGACGACTCTAAGTCGCAGTCGGGATTTGTCTTTACCCTTTACGGAGGGACGGTTAGCTGGAAGAGTTCCAAGCAGGAAACCGTGGCAGACTCGATGATGGAGGCTGAATACATCGCTGCCAACGATGCTGCTAAAGAGCTGTCTAGATCAAGAAGTTCATTATTGAACTTAGAGTGGTTCCATCCATTAAGCATCCAATACCTTTGTATTGCGATAACAATGGAGCGGTGGCTTTGGCCAAGGAACCTAGGCCCCATCAGCGATCCAGGCATATTCCGAGGCGGTATCACCTGATCCGGGAGATAGTTGATCGCCGGGAGATCGAGGTCAGGAGGGTTGACACGAAGAACAACACGGCGGATCCACTCACGAAGGCCATTCCCCAGATACAGTTTGAGAGACTCTTCGGGATGCTCGGTATGCGATACTACAGCAGCTGGCCCTAGTGCAAGTGGGAGATTGTTAGTTGTATGTATGCCCTAGAGGCCAGTATTGTACAGATAATGTATATTATATTGGATGCTTGGACATATATAGAGATGACTTTCTTGCTCGATATGATAGTATGCTATCTGGTTGCTCTTTATCTTAACATGTACACTTGTCTCTTTAAACTGTCTTATAGTTACATGTTGGTAAAGCCCTTAGGATGTGTACTTGACTACCTGGACTATGATGAAGATCATACTAGTGGGGACATGGTAGTCCATAGGTACATCCTTCAAGGTCCCTAGTCGTGGGTGTATCGAGACGGGGCATCGATATACCAGTGTAGACTAGCGTATACGCTTCTCGACCCATGAGATGGGCGATGGATGATCCCATATCCATTGGTGTTTGACATCAGAGATGGTATACGGGTGCTCAGTGGAGACTGGGTACACTGGACGGACTCGCCGAGAACTCCCAGATGGTATTATACCTCACGTCAGATGGCAGTTCTCAGGTGACACTTGTACAGGTTAGTCTGTAGACCCGAGATCGTCATAGAGTCTTGTGTGATTCCCACTGTGCTTTGATCTCCACCTTACCACGTCCATGAGGGCATGCAAAACGGTGGTCTTTGGGTACAGTCCCGAGTCATATAGAGACAATGAGCGATAGGAGGGGTTTCGTCTCTCCCGGTATTGGGGGTTGATGTTGCGCTGTGCTCGATTGGCCGTAACAGGGAAGTCCCTGGCCATGGCTGATCAGAGATTTGCTGGTAAGTGTTACCAGTAGTTTCTCGACCCATTGTGAGCCTCACATCGGCACGACTTATCGGTTATTGGGGTCTGACGTTTACCACCCCTAGACTTGATATGCGACATATCAGACGAACAGACCGGACTGTACGGTAAGTGTTACTGGTTGGATTCACAGGAGTGTGAGCGGGCTAGCTCGTCGATCTTCTGATCGCTCAATACCCGGGTGGCCGTTACGTTTAGCAGACCGCCTGCGGCTTGTGGGTGCTTGATATGATCATCATCTGCTACCGGCGTATTGACGAGTCTTTAGAGTCCTACACAGGGGTTTCCTGGCTCAAGCGAAACCAAATTGGAGCGCATATGAGATATGTGCGGGACCGAGAATAATGCGAGTATGTGATACTGTATTTCATTCTCGCGATGAATGTTTCGATTGGTTGTATGCGATATAACCTAGTTATCGAATCGTTGATTCGATAAATCGATACATTGTATACTAGTCGGTTATGTGCGACATGACCGGATCGTTAAATCAAGTGTTGATTTAATGATTTAATGTATAATTATATATTTGATATATTACTTTGCATTAACTAGTATTGGTTCACTTTGAATGGATTTTCTCACTTGATGTGCAAGTTGTATATGTGATATACTTTTGTGCACATGATTGTATCATGTTTGATAATGCATACTTACTTGGCTTTGTGCAAAGAATTAAACCATGGTTATGATAATGGTTAGGGTTTTGAGTTAATCACTTATTTATTTATCCATTCTTTTATGAGAAATAGATAAAAAGAAAACAAAATGGTTTCTTTTTATCATGAAGCTTCTTGAAGCTTCATGAAGCTTTGACTGAAGTGACCATTTTGTCTTCATCCTTAACCCTAACCATTCCCACTAACCATGGTCTATTCTCTACACCTAACCAAGGTTAGAAGATGATAAGTATTCATTTTTATTATTCTTTTCAAGAATAACTTATCATATTCTATCTTCTTCTTCTTCTTGATCTTCAAGAAAAAGCTTACTAGCTTTAATGGCACTTTGAGCAAAAGAGTGAGAAATCCAATTCTAAAGTGAACCCACCTCCTATTTCTTCATCCTCTACCTCTTGCCAAGTAGTTTTGGGTATTTTCTTCACAAGTTTCACAACTTGGTGAAGTTGGAGCTTGATCTTGTGTAACCTAGATCATCTTCGGCATCGTAGCCGACGACTTGTCCGCTCATTTCTCCGATAAAGCCGAATCTAGAGTCCGAGATCCGACTAGGATAGCGAGAGGACGTCTACGTGGAGCTAAGGAAGTGGAGAACTGGATCTACAAAGGTTGTAGCTTCTCACTTTTAGTTAAGATGTTAACTAGCTTAACTTTTCGCCTAAAATTCTAGTTAACGATCCGTATTAGAGTTTCTCGGCACTTGTATAATTTGAAATTGGCATGGTTGATGCCTTGTGAGACTTCATTTGTGTGCCTAGGAACCCTACAAAACTATTCTTTCTGCAACATTCTTTGCACAAACTCTTTTCCCCTCTCCAATAAAATTGTTTTTGCGCAGGATTCTTTGCGCCGCCGCCAAATAAATTTTTTGCAAGTGTTTTAGATTTTTGTTTGTTACTGTTTTGCATAAATAATACGGACTTTAAGGGCTATAACACCAATTGAGATTGGGTGGGGATTTCATCACCCTTCCTAAGACCCCAAAAATTACTAAACTCATTACCCTTGAGCTTAATTAAAAAATATCTAGATTCAGCCAACTAAGGACTGTCATGGTCAATAGGACAGAGGAAGGTTGTGGGCATTCAATCGTTTATCTAAACTTGACTTTGTAGTGCCTAGGCTGGACAAGTGAGAAAGATAATTTTAAAAGGCACGTCTCACGGTGATTCGTGAGCGGAACCCTCCTTTTCTCACTTGTGCTTACCTGGCCACAATTGGCAGTGAAGAGGCGATTTGAGGGTTATCTTACAACTTGTCGCTTTGGAACAGTTAGGAGCAGTCTAGTGGACTTTGAAGACCATAGCACTAGGTGTGATTGTGCATATTTTATCTGTGATTGTTTGAAGTTAAGCCGTAAGTCCTTACATATTTCTGCAAAACTCATATTAAAAAAAACAAAAAAAAAACAAAACAAAAACTTTTATAAAAACTTGCCCTTTGTCGCTAGAATCCCATTTTTTCACCCACCGCTCATCGTATTTCTCCATTGACGTTTTCTTACCCTCATCTTCTCCGCTTTGACTACACTAAACTCGTTTAGTGTATGTCCGGTTGGACTAGGGACCCTAGTGCCCGTTTAGTCCGTGTTTCGTTAGTCCCTACGGACTACGCGATCGACACCGCAGTCGAAACTCCTTCCACCCCTTTATCAACCCTACCCTTACCGGCCAACTCCGACGTTGACCGGGATTCTGTTCATACATCCTCAACTTCACTATCACTAACTTCTTCTTCTGCGATGTCAGGATTTAATCCTAACATCCCTTTAACTCCCCCGGGATTGATTCCACCTCCTCTGGATGTGAATAACCCACAACCACCTCTTGTTGTAGCGCCACAACGAATCGCGCTCCAGGATCGTTTCTATCCCACCCGCTCTGCACTTCCTACCTGTCTTTCACTTCCGCCGGCCAATGGGGATAATTTCGAAATTAAGCCCCACTTCATCAACATGTTGCCTAAATTTCACGGGCTGGAATCTGAAGATGCCTATATCTTCATCAACAAGTTCCAGAACGTCTGTGCAATGATGAAGACAACCCAACTGTCCGACGATGCTATACGGCTACGAGTCATTCCGTTCACTTTGTACGATCTTGCTGGAAAGTGGCTGTATAGCACCGCATCGCATTCCATAACCAGTTGGGATGAGTTTGTTAAAGCGTTTCTTAAAAAGTTCTACCCGAACCACAAGACCGCAAGAATCCGAAACGAAATTAACCAATTTTCCCAGCTTCCTACCGAACCCTTTTGGAAGTGCTTTGACCGATACAAAGACCTTCTTGTTCAATGCCCTCATCACGGTATTGAGAGATGTCAACTTTGCCAGACCTTATACGAGGGCCTGAATCCAGCAACGAAGCAGTTGTTGGAAACCATTTGTCAAGGCCACTTCCTATCCAAATCTGACGAGAAAGCTTGGCAATTCTTCGACGATCTTGCGGAACAGACGCTTCAGTGGGAAAGCATATGACCGAACAATTCTTCTACTTCTCCCGGTCTCTCTAGGGCAGGCGTTCATCAACTTGATGTCTCAATTGCAATGAAAGCCGAGATGGCAGCTATCAAAGGGAAACTGGAAGCAATTGAGAGCAAATTCTCGTCTCCTTCTCCTGGCCCCGCTCTTCCCCCTCGTACCATCTGCGCTTAATGTTCTGATCCATCCTATTTGACCGAAGAGTGTCCTTATAACCCACCTGCTCAGGGACAGGATCAGGTCAATGCTGCATTTCAGCAAAGACCAAGAAATGATCCATACTCTTCCACTTATAATCCGGGCTAGAGGAACCACCCTAATTTCGCCTGCAATCAGAACCAACATCAATTCCAAGGCAACAATTTCCAGAGGCCCCCTCCTCCGCAACAACAAGCTCAGCAACAAACTCAACATCAATTTCAGCAGCCCTTCCAACCCCAACCTTTTCAAAATCAGACGAACAATTTTGCACCCAGCAATTCTTTTCCTCAAAACAACTTTGTTCCGTCAAACAACGATAAGGTTTCCTCGCTAGAACGGAGTCTGGAGGCGTTTGTAAAGCAATCGACTCAATCCACCGCCAACATCCAGTCTTCCATTCAGTCTTTGGTGCAACACACTGCTGCACACGGGCAAACCATCAACACCATCGAAGCCCAGATTGCACAGCTGAATGCGGCGTTAAGCGAGCGAGAAAAGGGGAAGCTTCCATCCCAACCACTCCTAAATCCTGGTCACCCACATAATGTACATGTTGCTCTAGAACAACAGAACCATAATGTGAGTGCCGTGACTACATTGAGATCTAGAAGGATGCTGCAAAACAACATTGGGACACGGATAGATGATAACACCCCGGCCGCTTCTTCTTCCTCTTCTGAGCCTATTCTCCCTTCTTCAAAAGGCTCTTCTTCTTCTTTTGCTCTAAGTGGACCCACTTCTCACTTCACGAAAACTCCAGCTCTGGGATCCGTTCCAACTCCACAATCTCCTCCATAATCATTGGACTCAACCAATTTTAAAAACGTTCCATTTCCAAACCGGTTGAGGTCCAATAAATAAAATCCATAAATGGAGAAGATTCTGGAGTTGTTTAAGCAGGTTAACATCAACATTTCCCTTTTAGATGTTGTCCAACAAGTCCCTTCCAACGCAAAAATCTTAAAGGACTTGTGCACGAAAAAGAGGAAATCTCAGGTACCCAAGAAAGTTTTCTTAGCTAGTGATGTGAGTGATGCTTTTACCCAATCTTTACCTCAAAAACGGAAGGACCCTGGCTGTCCTACGATTTCTATTACCATTGGGGATAAGAACATCAACCGCGCACTTTTGGATCTTGGTGCCAGTGTTAACCTGCTTCCGTACTCAGTATATGAGCAACTAGGTGTAGGAGAGCTGAAACCCACACATTGTACTATCCAAATGGTCGACCGATTGATCACCCATCCTAGGGGTGAGCTAGAGGATGTGTTAATCAAGGTTGGGGATTTTATATTCCCCGTTGACTTCATTGTTTTAGACACACATCCTGTAGCTAACCCCCGGAATCAAATTTCGGTGATTCTCGGTCACCCATTCCTTGCAACCTCAAATGCTGTGATCAATTGTCGAAATGGTTCGATGAACCTATATTTTGGAAACATGACAATTGAACTCAACAATTTTAGGTTGGGGAATCAGCCCTCCGAACCTAATGCTCATATACTAGACGTTTGTTCAATCCAGGAGATCGCCCCGGAGGACTGTGAATTCGAGGAGTTTTTGTTCGATCACAACAATCTTGACTCCACTAGTGCGTTCCTCTTCGAATCTGCTGCTGCTTCTACGCCCGACAATGACTACGAGTGTTTCACTTTCTCGAACGATCTTAGCCAGTTACCACCCGAGTTTGAATCCTTTGAATTTCTGGATGAGTTAGCTGAACCATCCGACTCGGTCGCTTACACTCGTTTTGAACCTCTGCTGGAATCCTTTTAGTTCGAGACCTTTTCACCAATCTTGCCTTCAATCGTTTCACCTCCAATGCTCGAACTCAAGCCATTGCCGTCTCACCTTAAGTACGCTTACTTGGGTGAGAACGAGACCCTTCCTGTTATCATCTCGGCTTCTCTAGCTCCAGAGCAAGAGAAAGCCCTTCTTACGGTCTTGCACAGCAATAGGCAAGCCTTTAGCTGGTCAATGGCGGACATCAAGGGGATTAGTCCCCTGATCGTTGAACATCACATTCATCTGATGGATGATGCCAAACCAGCCAGGGATCCACAAAGGCGACTCAACCCAGTCATGAAAGAGGCTGTAAAAAAGGAGACCGTAAAGTGTCTGGATAGTGGTATCATTTACCCTATCTCTGATAGCCAATGGGTTAGCCCCATTTATGTTGTCCCCAAAAAGTCGGGCATAACGGTCATAACCAATGAGGCGAATGAGTTAATCCCTACTCGCACCCAGACTGGGTGGCGAGTATGCATCGATTATAGAAAACTCAACGCCGCAACGCGGAAAGACCACTTTCCGCTACCTTTCATTGACCAAATGCTTGAACGATTGGCTGGACACGAGTACTACTGCTTTCTGGATGGCTACTCCGGCTATAATCAGATTCCCATCGCCGAAAAAGACCTGGACAAGACCACATTCACCTGTCCTTTCGGTACGTTTGCATATCGTCACATGCCCTTTGGGTTATGTAATGCGCCCGCTACCTTCCAGCGGTATATGTTGGGAATCTTCTCAGACATGGTGGAAAAATTCTTGGAAATCTTCATGGATGATTTCTCCATTTTCGGCGATTCCTTTGATGAGTGTTTGCTGCATCTCGACGCTGTCCTTACCCGGTGTAAGGACAAGAACCTCACTTTAAATTGGGAGAAGTGCCACTTCATGGTGCGCGAAGGTATTGTCTTAGGACATATCATCTCGCAGAATGGCATTGAGGTAGATAAAGCAATGATTGAAGTCATTTCCAATCTCCCTCCTCCCAGATGCGTCAGAGACATCCGAGCCTTCCTTGGCCATGCCGGTTTCTATAGACGGTTCATCAAGGAGTTTAGCAAGATTGCTATGCCCTTGACTCTTTTGCTGGCCAAGGACACGACATTCGACTTCAACTCGAGCTGTGTGACTGCGTTCGAGTCATTAAAAAGCTCACTCACTTCTGCTCCCGTTCTTTCTTCTCCTGACTGGACGTACCCATTTGAGATTATGTACGATGCATCCGACTTTGCCATCGGTGCTGTCCTTGGACAACATATCAACAAGATGCCGCACGTAATCTATTATGCTAGCCGAACCCTGAACGACGCCCAACTGAACTATACAACAACCGAGAAGGAATTCTTGGCTGTTGTATTTGTAAGTGCACGGCGGCGCCCCGGCCGTCAATCCGACGGCCAAATGCGGAAACGGTGATAAACTTTAATTTTACTTGAACTGGCAAACCGCCGCGCACTAATACCCGGATCGAACCATTAATTAGTCCTAGCTATCTACAAGAAAGGGAATAGAGATATACCGACGATCCAAGTCCTCCGGTCTTCTCGTCATAGTCCCGATCTCCTGCGGAATGTCCCGTCTCCTCCTCGTCGCCGGAAGTGCACCACATCGCCTACTTCTTTTACGGGCTCCCACCTCAATGCCGAGGCAACTCGGGCACGAAGCCGGCTACTCGACGTGCCCAAGATTTACTGTAGAATATAATGTAGAGGCTTGTGTCTCATTTGGGGTTCATAGAGGTGCCTTTTTAGGTGGAGGGATGATACAAGAACAATGTAGAGGAACTTTGGGGATTTTGGAACATGAAATGAGCAAAACCCCACACCACAAAAACTTGGACAGCCCACCCTCATGGTGGCCGGCCATCACTAGAGGAGAGGGAGGGTGAGAATGAGGAGGAGCCACAAAAATAATGGGAGCCATCTCATATCATACAAGAGAGAGAGAGACAAAAGGTTATCATAACAAGAGATGATCACTAACCCAAACCCACACTCAACCAACAATCATCAACAACCATGATGCTTACAAAGTCAAGCCATCATGAAGCTAGAAGTCAAGGGATGGTGCTATAATCATGACATGATAAAATGCAAAGACCCCCTCCACAAATGCCTATTTGCAACAATGCAAATAAACCCTCCTCCACCAAACTTCGGCCATTGAAAGATACAAATGAAAATGGCCGAAACGGAAAGCAAACTGGCAACTCCAGAAAACTGGTCCCGTAATAAATTACAGGAAAACCCCGATACTGTGCATACACACCCGCATCTGTATTTCGACCGAAATACAAAATGCAATGAGACAAAATCTACACTGTACTATACTACGATCCGGCTTAAACCAAAGCCGGCTAGTAATATCCGTTCGATCCTGATCCGTGCAATACCGCACGTATCTGATCGAACCCTGCCATATAACCATACGGCCTATAGTACAAACTGTCCGATCCTGATCCGTGCAATACCGCACGTATCTGATCGGACCCTGGCATATCTCCATACGGCCTCTACAACCTTTCGCCCGAAAGCTGAGTAACAGAATGTGGGGGACTCTAAAGACTCGTCAACACCTTGGTTGTGGATTTAACCACTAGCACGTTAGAGGTATAAGCCAATACATAACGGGCTACCAGGTATTGACCAAAAGGGACGTCTGTGAGCGAACTCAGCCTGACACCCCACTTATCCTGTCAGTGACAATATCCGTACATTCCGGTCCGTTCGTCTATGAGCATCGCATGGCGGGCCTAGGGGGTTGGTAAAAGTCAGACCCCCAAAAGCGGTACAAGTCGTGTCGGAGTGTAGCCCAGAACACCCTGAGATACTACTGGAATACCTACCAGTAAATCTCCTTGCCTCGACCGAGGGCTTCGTGTAATGGCTCTCCTAGACACAGCGCGACCTCACCCCCAATACCGGGAGAGACGAACCCCTGAAGATACGCTCACTGCCTCCATGTGGCTCGGGACTGTACCCAACTAAAACCTGTTTGCACGACTCCTTTGAGCCGTGGTAGGGTAGTAATCAAAGTACAGTGGGAACTCACACGAGACAAATGACGATCCCCTGGTCGATGAACTAACCTGTACACATGTCACCAGGGAACTGCCATCTGACGTCTGGTATATGACCAACTAGCATGTTCCCGGCGAGTCCTGTCCGGTGTACTCATAACCCAATGAGCACCTGTATACATCGTAGGTGATCCAACTGACACCAGTGGCTTGTGAGACCGGCCACCGCCCCTCGTCGGGGTCTCGACTGTATACACTAGTCTACTCTGGAGTATCGATGCCCTGTCTCGAAACTCACACGACTAGGGACCATTTTAAGGATATGCTTATAGACCCCAGCTCCCACTTATATGATCGCCCTCATACTGCTGGTGGTCAAGCAAGAATCCTAGGGGCTCTATCAACGTGTAATAGCGACGTGTCAGGTCACTTAAAACAGTACACGATGATAAAGGTAAACCAGATAGCATACTATCATCTCGAGTAAGACTGTCCTACCGGGATAGGTCCTCCATCAATCATTGCAATCACGTACCTGTGACCTAATAATTGACTCTGAGGGCACTATCTCCAACAATCTCCCACTTGCACTCAAGGCTAATTATTGCGATGTCGCATACTCACAGCCCGTGTGATACCGAACACCCAACTCCTCTACTAGTCAGTCTCACAAAGCTCGTTTGCGAAACTATTGCGTTCGAGGAATAGCCTCAGTGAGTGGATCCGCCTTGATGTATCTTTCTATGTCTCTCTATATCTCAAGTTCGCGGAGAAAGCCATCTCCCGAAATGAGCAATACCTATCTTAGAATGTGTCTGGATGTCTGATGGGACATAGCTAATAAATGAACTCCAAATCCAAACTTCTTAGACTGTATCGTCAACTGAACTTAATCAGTATCCTGCGCCATGCCTCCCTCAGTATTGCCTTGGACCAACTGTCCAAAATACTGCCCCTCGTCAGAAGGAAAACTATAACTCTGACAACCTCCCTGTCGTCCAGGTCACCTTGGAAGCCTGGAATGATAACGGTCTCCTGCATGAGGCTGACGTTATCATATCCCTAGAACATCCACTTATGTTCTAAAACTGCTTCCGACTGTTTCTCCAGGATTGGATCAATATCAACTTATCGCATCTAGTGCAAGAACAATATCTGGTGTGGCACTTGACATCTCATGATTGACTCAATTGCCTGAGCAAGTGATCTGCCAATCATGCACATCCCTCTCCTCTTTAGTCTGTAAGACACCTTTAGAGAGGGTGACTCCATCTTCTGCAGGTACACTACCGTGCATGGAGTCGTCCATTCTAAATACTCTTAGAATGCTGTCTCAGTACCCTGATTGGGAAACCACCCAAATCTAGATCTAAAACCATAGATCTAGTAACCAGTTTGTTTGATATAATGTCCAAGTCCCATATGGAGAAACTACTGTGTGACGACCAAAGTATAACCGATTGTAGTATAGGAGTTTCTTTTCCTACTCTGTGTATGTCATCCAAATACCAGGACACCACACCCTACTACCTTCTCAACAGATCCATCCCCTATTCTGATGAAGTCAAACCCATGACTGTCACGTCAGAAGTAGATGATCTATCTCCGCTACATCTGCTTTAGTCTATAAATAGACATAACCTACCTGTCCACCAATGCTTCCGCTGCTCCCACTGACTACGACAACCCTGTGGCAGAGTCATATAGACGTACACTTCTAAAACTAGTTTAGAACAACGCTATACTCATCCTCCCACCGGGTCTCGCAGCCTGGAACAACAGCAATGGTAATTGTGGGTAAACAAGAACTTCCCTGTCACCGTCCTTGAGGCTACCGTAGTACCTCTCGGGAGCCTGAAGTTACCCACCGTATCTGCGGAGTGGCCAATGGAATGTCAATCCAGATTGAATCTTTAGGTTCCTTATCAAATCTTCAGTAATCGTTTGTGGTTCTGGAATCACTTCCAGTTCTACCATACTCCCACTACTGTTTTCTGAAAAAATCCATTTTTAATAAAACTGTGGCGAGTCTAGAACAATATCGCTATTGTTCATCCAGATGGTAGAAAATCAACCCTCGTCATTGCCTGGGTCAACCCACAAACAGCCATTACAGAAACGTGCCTTGAGTTGTCCAGTGTCTGGTTTTAAGCATAAGCCGGACAACTCCCCGTACCTTAACATCGTTAAGATATAAACTGTTCTATATCCCATATAGGACCAGAGGCACTGATTTAATTGAACCAGATTCAAATCATGCAACTGTCTCCAGTGCATGTCAACTAAATGGAAGGAGGCCGATCAGCGTTACTCAACTTAGGAATGCTTCCAATTATGAGTAACCTGAAAAAGAAGCAAGATCTCTTTATCATTACTATCAACTGAATACCATAGACAAGTATCTACATCTTCGATTTCTTTGAAGAATCCCGATACTTGCTATACCTGGTTCTCTACTCTATTCAAATACCTATAACTTCTCAAAATTCAGATCCTGTGTTTCCACGAAACACCTGTCTAAAAACTAGAGAAGTCATAAGTAAACCGAATATAGTACGAGGACCAACCCCTCTGTCCTGATGGACCCTGGACAACATACAATACTTTGTATAATTCCCTTGAGTCTGATAACTCATTCATTGTGTGTCGTAGGTTGAAAACTGTACTTATGGTTAAGAAGAATTACACCGCTGTTCAATGCTCTTTACCTAACCATCCACTAATATAGGTAAATGTCATAGACATAATTTCAGAAAGGTATATCTCACTCTATGAAAATAGACGTATAGATATATCAATTTGAAATTGGTGCATAACAGCGGATATTCAAAACCAAATATTTGCCGACCGGCAAACAGCCCAGGTGATTTCCTCAAATATCACCGATTACAATGAATCCTGATATAATGAGG
Organism: Agapanthus africanus; assembly: GCA_030015575.1. Classification (NCBI taxonomy): domain Eukaryota; kingdom Viridiplantae; phylum Streptophyta; class Magnoliopsida; order Asparagales; family Amaryllidaceae; genus Agapanthus; species Agapanthus africanus. Next base: position 111,923,954 of record JASDDO010000018.1, read on the forward strand.
ATAATCACCCAATTCCCAATAACTTACTCCCACTCATCATCTGTAAAGCCATACAGATGTGAGAATCGTAACTGGTAAATACATACCCTGGAGTAAGTATCTAATCGGGAAATCAGTTTTCCTTTAACAGTACACAGTGAGACTGAAACATTGAGATGTTTCGATGGGGTATCCCGGTATTCCTAGTAATGCCTCTTCCAGATTCAAGACTGTAACCGTATAATTCTTTGCCACCTTTCCAAATCCCTTTATATGTCTTTAGTCATTACCTTCTGCACGCCCCTTTAGGCCAATTGGTTTTCTTCCTTCCCTACCGTTCGGCACCAGCCTATGGTTTGGAAGAAGACTATCCAATAAGCATAATGGGTGTACTGTCCCAATCCTAGGAACACTCGCAATGCGAGAGAAGGTGAAGATAAAAGACACCTGAATAAATCTTATTCCTATTTCTCCTGAACCAGAATCCATCCCCGAACTGGAACAAGTTCCTTTCGAGTTCGTATATAACCATACGATGGAGTATCCAAATAAACTGTGGATCTTCGTAGTGATACGGAGTGTCCTGGAGAAATACAAAGGTGATTTAGGATTGGCGAAGGAATACTTGGCTTGGTCGTGAATATCTGTTGCAATTTACTTTGCCCTCTCACTAATCCCTTGCTTTGTCTTAACTTAATACCTTCTGCACACCATCGTTATGCTAATTGGTTTTCTTCATTCCCTACCGGTCGGCACCAGCCTAAGGTTTGGAAGAAGACTATCCAATTTGCGTAATAGGTGTACTATCTCCTAAACCAAGGAGTACTCGCAACCTGAGAGAAGGAAAAAGGAAAAGACAACTGAATAATCCTATCCGTTTTCTCCAGAACCTGAAACCATCCTCGAATAAATTCCTTCGAGTTCGTATCTAACCATACGATGGTTTTGTCCAATGGAAGTGGACGTTCGTAGTAATACGGGGTGTCCTGGAGAAAAGGGTAAAAGTAGGAGTGGCAATGAGGTTCGCAACTCTGACAATCCAAAAGCCAGTGTTAAGAAGGTTCGGTCAACTTGGTCACTGAGTCATAGTCTTAGGGTCGGGTCAATGGTCGCTGCCAAAGAGAGAGAGAAAAGAAACACTCAGCGTGCACTCTAACCTAGATCAGAATGGTTACCAATTTATCTAATCTGGAAACCTCCCACTGTACCGTCAAATTCTCCTCCAAACCTAAAAGAAGAATTAGTCGGGAACACCCGAGGAGTATACTAACTCATCAGTGGGAATCGGGATCCAACTATCATCGCATGATAACGTGACGGAATCCGCTCACATCATCATACTCCATATGGTATGCGCATATCTGGCAAGTTTCAGTTCTTTTGAAACTCCCGATGTGATTTCTGCCCCATGCTCTTATGACCTTGGCGAAGGTCAACAAATCATAAGTCACATATCAAGTTCTACCCGTCATTATCCAGGTTAATTTGAATCCACCCGTACAAGCCCTTGACGAAGGTCAACAAGGCTATACGACTGTCCCAAACCAACGCATCTATCTATGCAGCAGAAAGGTAACAAGCAGCTACCATACACTATGCCTTGACGAAGGTCAACAAACACAGCATGAATACTACGTGCTACCCGTCTGAAACGACGGAGGGCTACGAATGGTTTCTGGCGAAAACCTTTAACGTAAAGAACTTGATATCGTTGAAGGAACGGATAGCTTTTAAAAATATAGTGACGAAAACCGTTGCTAAAGAGGTCACTCCCGGTGAAGGGATCTCGGCTCTTTCCCTGTAGAATGGGGTGCGGGATATTCCAACTGAATACCACGGTGCAAAGCAAAAGTAATCGGCTATAGTGAAGTCATTGCCCTGACGCAAACTTTTTGTCCAAGGGGTCACTCCCGGTGAAGGGATCTCGGCCCTTGCCTCGTCGACTGAGGAGCAGGATATTCCAACTGAATACCACGATGCAAAACAAAAGAGAACGTCCTTGCAATAACAGCTTTTTGAAAAGTGTTCCAACAACATCAGATTAGGTTTGTTTTTAACTTGCATTGATCCGAATCAACGCAGTCCCATCAATTGATCACACCAAAAAGAACGAAAATATACTGATGTACGTATATGCCATCCGCATTCGCCACTGGGTCCCGTCATTACCCGTTAGGTTAGCTAACTAACGACAGAGCGGGGACTGGACTAGCACGGATGTAAAACATATACAACATCTACTAATATATATACCAATATATTATATTTCGCTCAAGGCGTGAATAAAATGCAACATCACAGAAATGTACAGCATCACAGAAACAATACAGATATCTGGGATCCCCGGGTTTCACAGAGCCGCTGAAACCCGACGTTTCCCTGGTCGTGTGGATAGCCTGTGCAATGAGAACCTAGACCCCTACGGGCGCGGCAAGTCACCCGCCAAAACCTGAAGCGAGGCAGCCCCCTTCAGCGCCGTGAATGGACCACCCAGCACTTCACGGAATCCGGTAACTTGGGCACCCCTCCTGGGTCAACATGTACCCCCTACGAGTGCGGCGAATAGCCCGCCAATCCTAGAGTGAAGCCCCCTCCCTCTCAATGCCATGAGATGCGGGCTTGTTGCCCTCTAGAACCCGGCTATCCGTGCACCCCTCCGCGGGGCAATCCTAGTACAGAAAGTAAAATATACATACAACGGGTACAACGACCGCAACCTGGCCGTGCCCCAAAATAATAATACAAACAGGCAGTGACGGCAGTCCACATGTCGGACGCTCGTCCCGCAATATCAAATGTACATAATACAACCATAACTATACTAGCATTGCATCCAGGCTATCCCCCACGACCGATCCGCAACATCACAGCAAAAACAGAACATCAACGTGAAAGTCACGTTCGCAAATCCGTCTAACCGGGCTATAGCAGTTAGACCGGATTTACCGATCGAGTGACATTCACGGTCGCAGATATAATGTAAATACTGTGAAATAATGTGTTTAAAATATCCGATCGATCGAATTTTAACAAGTGGGCCCCAAAGCATTACTGTAGCAGATCAGGAAATTCTGGGCCCAATATTAATATTCCAAAACCCCTAAAATCACCCCAGAAGCCCACTGGAGAAATTTGGCCCATTGATCTTTTCATACTGCGGCCGAACCGCGGCCCAAGGTGGGTTTTGGCCGCGGTTCTGCGCTCCCCTTGATGGATCAATGACCCGAATTTTTCCAGAAGCCTTATAACTTCCTGCACAGTACTTTTATACAACCTGAAAAAAATTTCGAGACTGAAAAAAAACAACAGAAAACTGTCGTGGGTGATATTGGGTTTTCGGAACATTTCTTCGATCGGAATTGTAAAACACATTAAGGAAAGCTAGACTAAGTTAATGGCGAGGCTCTGATACCACTGTAAGTGCACGGCGGCGCCCCGGCCGTCAATCCGACGGCCAAATGCGGAAGCAGTGATAAACTTTAATTTTACTTGAACTGGCAAACCGCCGCGCACTAATACCCGGATCGAACCATTAATTAGTCCTAGCTATCTACAAGAAAGGGAATAGAGATATACCGACGATCCAAGTCCTCCGGTCTTCTCGTCATAGTCCCGATCTCCTGCGGAATGTCCCGTCTCCTCCTCGTCGCCGGAAGTGTACCACATCGCCTACTTCTTTTACGGGCTCCCACCTCAATGCCAAGGCAACTCGGGCACGAAGCCGGCTACTCGACGTGCCCAAGATTTACTGTAGAATATAATGTAGAGGCTTGTGTCTCATTTGGGGTTCATGGAGGTGCCTTTTTAGGTGGAGGGATGATACAAGAACAATGTAGAGGAACTTTGGGGATTTTGGAACATGAAATGAGCAAAACCCCACACCACAAAAACTTGGACAGCCCACCCTCATGGTGGCCGGCCATCACTAGAGGAGAGGGAGGGTGAGAATGAGGAGGAGCCACAAAAATAATGGGAGCCATCTCATATCATACAAGAGAGAGAGAGACAAAAGGTTATCATAACAAGAGATGATCACTAACCCAAACCCACACTCAACCAACAATCATCAACAACCATGATGCTTACAAAGTCAAGCCATCATGAAGCTAGAAGTCAAGGGATGGTGCTATAATCATGACATGATAAAATGCAAAGACCCCCTCCACAAATGCCTATTTGCAACAATGCAAATAAACCCTCCTCCACCAAACTTCGGCCATTGAAAGATACAAATGAAAATGGCCGAAACGGAAAGCAAACTGGCAACTCCAGAAAACTGGTCCCGTAATAAATTACAGGAAAACCCCGATACTGTGCATACACACCCGCATCTGTATTTCGACCGAAATACAAAATGCAATGAGACAAAATCTACACTGTACTATACTAGGATCCGGCTTAAACCAAAGACGGCTAGTAATATCCGTTCGATCCTGATCCGTGCAATACCGCACGTATCTGATTGAACCCTGCCATATAACCATACGGCCTATAGTACAAACTGTCCGATCCTGATCCGTGCAATACCGCACGTATCTGATCGGACCCTGGCATATCTCCATACGGCCTCTACAACCTTTCGCCCGAAAGCTGAGTAACAGAATGTGGGGGACTCTAAAGACTCGTCAACACCTTGGTTGTGGATTTAACCACTTGCACGTTAGAGGTATAAGCCAATACATAACGGGCTACCAGGTATTGATCAAAAGGGACGTCTGTGAGCGAACTCAGCCTGACACCCCACTGAGCCTGTCAGTGACAATATCCGTACAGTCCGGTCCGTTCGTCTATGAGCATCGCATGGCGGGCCTAGGGGGTTGGTAAAAGTCAGACCCCTAAAAGCGGTACAAGTCATGTCGGAGTGTAGCCCAGAACACCCTGAGATACTACTGGAATACCTACCAGTAAATCTCCTTGCCTCGGCCGAGGGCTTCGTGTAATGGCTCTCCTAGACACAGCGCGACCTCACCCCCAATACCGGGAGAGACGAACCCCTGAAGATACGCTCACTGCCTCCATGTGGCTCGGGACTGTACCCAACTAAAACCTGTTTGCACGACTCCTTTGAGCCATGGTAGGGTAGTAATCAAAGTACAGTGGGAACTCACACGAGACAAATGACGATCCCCAGGTCGATGAACTAACCTGTACACATGTCACCAGGGAACTGCCATCTGACGTCTGGTATATGACCAACTAGCATGTTCCTGGCGAGTCCTGTCCGGTGTACTCATAACCCAATGAGCACCTGTATACATCTTAGGTGATCCAACTGACACCAGTGGCTTGTGAGACCGGCCACCGCCCCTCGTCGGGGTCTCGACTGTATACACTAGTCTACTCTGGAGTATCGATGCCCTGTCTCGAAACTCACACGACTAGGGACCATTTTAAGGATATGCTTATAGACCCCAGCTCCCACTTATATGATCGCCCTCATACTGCTGGTGGTCAAGCAAGAATCCTAGGGGCTCTATCAACGTGTAATAGCGACGTGTCAGGTCACTTAAAACCGTACACGATGATAAAGGTAAACCAGATAGCATACTATCATCTCGAGTAAGACTGTCCTACCGGGATAGGTCCTCCATCAATCATTGCAATCACGTACCTGTGACCTAATAATTGACTCTGAGGGCACTATCTCCAACAGTATTTGCTTTAGAAAAGTTCAGGCCCTACCTCATCGGCTCTCCAGTCATCGTCTCCACGGACCATTCTGCTCTACGTCATCTTTTTGTGAAGAAGGATGCAAAATCTCGGCTGATACGTTGGATCCTCTTGCTTCAAGAGTTTGACCTTATCATCAAGGACAAAAGAGGATGTGAAAACGTAGCCGCCGACCATCTCTCACGACTTCCTTCTTCGCCGTCGCTTCAAGTTCCGATCAACGACGTTTTTCCGGATGAACAGCTCTTGACAGTATCTTGCGAACCCTGGTTCGTAGATATTGTGAACTATTTGGCCATAGGATTACTACCGACTGAATGGTCAAGTTAGGGCAGACTTTGATTCTTATCCCAAGTAAAACACTTTTACTGGGATGAACCCTATCTGTTCTAGTACTGTCCCGACCAGATTATTCGTCGATGTGTCCCTGACAATGAATTCAAGAGTGTGTTGTCATTTTGCCACGATCAAGCATGTGGCGGGCATTTTGGCCCCAGAAAGACAGCCGAGAAGATCTTGCAGTGTGGTTTCTACTGGCCACAACTCTTCAAAGACGCTCATGAATACTGCAAGACTTGCTCCCGGTGCCAACACTTGGGCCGGATATCCAGGAGAAATGAGATGCCGCCCCAACCAATCTTGGTTGTGGAGATTTTCGATGTTTGGGGGATTGATTTTATGGGGCCGTTTCCCAGCTCTTTTGGGAACTTGTTCATTCTTCTCACTGTTGATTATGTCTCTAAGTGGGTCGAGGCTGTGCCCAGCCGGACTAACGACAACAAGGTTGTCGTTAGATTTCTTAAGGAAAACATTTTCTCCCGGTTTGGGCACCCTCGAGCGATCATTAGCGACAATGGAACTCATTTCTGTAATAAGACTTTCGAGGCCTTGATGCGGAAATATTCCATTAATCATAAGCTATCTACGCCCTACCACCCCCAAACATGTGGGCAAGCCGAAGTTTCAAATCGGCAAATCAAGCAGATATTGGAGAAGACGGTTTCCAAGAACCGTAAGGATTGGTCATTAAAACTCACTGATGCCCTTTGGGCATTTCGAACTGCTTATAAGACCGATCTTGGAATGTCTCCTTATCGGCTTGTTTACGGAAAGGCTTGCCACCTTCCAGTGGAAATAGAGCATCGCGCATTTTGGGTGATAAAGGAGCTGAATCTATCTCTCGAAGATGCGGGCAGCCATCGGAAGCTGCAGTTAAACGAATAGAGGGAGCTTCGGGATGAGGCTTACGAAAACGCGGTTGTCGTTAAGAAATAAACGAAGGTGTTTCACGATAAACTCCTTTTGCGCAAAACATTCGCACCTGGTCAACAGGTACTGCTTTACGACACTCGGCTACATTTCCATCCAGGTAAGCTCAGATCTCGCTGGAAAGGGCCATTTTTTGTGCGGAATGTGTATCCGCAAGGCGCTGTGGATTTGGAAAATCCAAAGAATGGTTCATTTTTCAAAGTAAACGGACACAGACTGAAACCGTACCTTAGCGCCGAACCAACAGAGGACCTCCTGGTCTTACAGGAGCCGGTTTACCCTGCATAATCTTCCTCTGCCAACCACCAAACTTCGGTTATCCAGCCAAAACAGTAGACACTGTTTCAAATAAGTTTGGGGTATGTATATACTATTTTTTATATATGTAAGTCTACGGTAGCGCCCCGGCCGTCAATCTGACGCCAAATGCGGAACAAAAACTTTTATAACCGGCGCTATCGCATACTATAACCCGGATCTGCCATTAACGCTAAACTAACAAACTACAAAGTGGGTAGAAATGCTATACCGAACGATCCGAGTCCTTCGTTCTTTAGCTATCATCCTACGCTCCGTTGCGGCTGCTCCGATCTCCTGGCTCCTTGTCGAGGTGGCACCACATCTACGGATCTTTAAACGGGCTCCCGCCTCTTAACCGAGGCAACTCGGACATGAAGTTTGCTAGCCGACATGTCTAAGATTGATGTAGAGAAGGAGTAGAACACTTTGTCTCGCTTCATCCAAAACAATTGATGAACGATTAATGAAGTTGCCTTTTGGAATCGGGTGATGGAAAAATGAGCTATATGAAATTACATGAAGCAAAACTATCATAATCTTTTTTTTCCAAAATCAATCTCATTTCTCATTTGGAATGTCCGGCCACAATATGAAGGTGGGGGGTGAGTGTAGGAGAAGGGAGAGTGACCATAACAATGAATTATATGAATGATTCATCATAACACCTTGCTAAAACAATTAATGAAAACAATGAATCATCTAACCTAGTCATCATCTATTAAATGAACAATTAATGCACAAATGAGTCATGAACCCTAGTCACCATCTAGAAGCTTCTAGAACCTTCCACACACTCATGACTCAACTTAAGAAAAGATAAATCTGTCTTTAACCGAATGTTAAAGACGGGTGATAGAAAACTGGCAACTTCCAAAAGCGATCCCGAAACGAATTTCAGGATAACCCCGTAACTGTATAAATATACCCGCATTTGTATTACGACCGAATACAAATGCAACTGAGACAAAGATATTATATCTACAAAGTATAATACATGGATCCGGCTTAAACTAAAGCCAACCAATATTATCTGCCCGAAACATGACACGTGCGTAAACGCGCGTGCATTCTCTGAACCCTGCCATAAAACCATACGGCCTCTACAACGTTTCGCCCGAACTTGGGAAACTATCTTTGGGGGACTCTAATGACTCGTCAGTACCCTGGCAGTAGGTTTAATCACAAGCCATCAGCGGCACTAGCTGTGCGTAACGGCTGCCCATGTACTGACCTCAAGGGAAGCTGATGAGCGAACTCATCCAGGAACCCTACTGAGCCTAACAGTGACAATATACATACATTCCAGTCTGTTTGTCTATGAGTATCGCATATCCGGCCTAGGGGGCTGGTAACGTCAGACCCCCAATAGAGGTATAAGTCTGTCGGAGACAAGCCCTAAACACCCTGAGAAACTACCGGAGTACCTACCAGTGATTCTCATCTTCCTTGACCAAGGACTTGGTGTAATGGCTTTCCTAGACACAGCGCGATCTCACCCCCAATACCGGGAGAGACGAATCCTCTACTGATCCGCTCACTTGCCTCCATGTGGCTCGGGACTGTACCCAAAAAATACCTGTTTGCACTACTCCTTTGAGCCTTGGTAGGGTAGAAATCAAAGCACAGTGGGAACTCACACGAGAAAAATGACGACCTCAGATCGATAAACTAACCTGTACACATGTCACCAGGGAACTGCTATCTGACGATAGGTATAATACCAATTAGCAGGTTCCCGGTGAGTCATGTCCGGTGTACTCATAACCCAATGAGAACCTGTATACATCTTAGGTGATCCAACTGACACCAGTGGCTTATGAGACCGGCCACCACCCCTCGTCGGGGTCTTGACTGTATACACTAGTCTACTCCGGAGTATCGATGCCCTGTCTCGAAACTCCCACGACTAGGGACAACTTTTAAGGATGTGCTTATAGACTACCCAACTCTCACGTATATGATCGCCATCATACTGTTGGTAGTAATGCAAGATCCTAAGGGCTCTATCAACGTGTAATCGTGATCAGTCTCCTAAACTTATACACGACTGATAAAGGTAAACCAGATAACATACTATCATCTCGAGTAAGACCGTCCTACCGGTATAGGTCCTCCTCAATCATTGCAATCACGTACCTACGATCCAATAATTGACTTCGAGGGCACTATATCCAACAATCTCCCACTTGCACTTAAGGCTAATTATTGCGATGTCGCGTACTCACAGCCCGTGTGAATCCAACACCCAACTCCTCTACTAATCAGTTTCACAAAGCCCGTTTGTAAAACTATTGTGTTCGAGAAATGGCCTCTCGGTGAGTGGATCCGCCCCGGTATTCCTTTCTATGTCTCTCTTAATCCCAAGTTCGCAGAGAAAGCCATCTCCCGAATTGAGTAATACCTGTCTTAGAATATGTCTGGATATCTGATGGGACCTAGTTCATAAATGAACTCCAAATCCAAACTTCTTAGACTGTATCGATAACTGAACCTAATCAGTATCCAGCACCATGCCTCCCTCAGTATCCTCTTGGACCACCTGTCCATAATACTGCCCCCTTCGTCAGAGGGAAAACTATAACTCTGACAATCACTCTGTCATCCATGTCACCTTTGAAGCCTGGAATGATAACCGTCCCCAAAGGAGGCTGCCGTCATCAAATCCGTAGAACATGCACTTATGTTCTATAACTGCTTCCTTATGTTTCTCCAGGATTGGATTAATACAAACTTATTGCATCTAGTGCAAAAACAACATCTGATGTGGTACTTGACATCTCACGATTGACTCAATTGCCTAAGCAAGTGATATGCCAATCATGCACATCCCTCTCCCCTTTAGTCTGTAAGACACCTTTAGAGAGGGTAACTCCATCACCTGCAGGTACACCACCATGCCAGGAGTCATCTATTCTAAAAACTATTAGAATACTGTCAAAGTACCCAGATTGGAAAACTACCCAAATCTAGATCTAAAACCATAGATCTAGTAACCAGAATATCTGATATTATATCCATATCCTTTGTGGAGAAACAACTGTGTGACGACCAAAGTATAACCGATCGTAGTATAGGAATTTTACTTCCTACCCAGTGTATGTCATCCAAATACCAGGATATCACACCCTACTACCTTCTCAATAGATCCATCCCCTATTTTGATGAAGTCAAGCCATGACTGTCATATCAAAATTAGATGATCTATCTCCGCTATAACTGCTCAAGTATATAAATAGACATAAGCTACTTGCCCACTATACTTCCGCTGCTTCCACTGACTACAACAACCCTCTGACAGAATAATATATACGTGCAATTCTAAAGCTAGTTTAGAACGACGCTATACTTAACCTCCTGCCGGGTCTCATAGCCTGGAACAACAGTAGTGTCAAGTCTGGATAAACAAGAACCTCCTTGTCACCGTCCTTGAGGCTACCGGAGTACCTTTCGGGTGTCTGAGGTTACCCACCATATCTGCGGAGTGGCTATTGGAATGTCAAACCTGATTGAATCTTTAGGTCCTATTAAATTTTCCGTAATCGTTTGCGTTTCTGGAATCACTTCCAGTTCTACCATACTCCCACGACTGTTTTCTGAAAAAATCCATTTTGCTAAAACTGTGGCGAGTCAAGAACAATATCACTATTGATCTTCTAGATGGTAGAAAGTCAACTCTCGACATAGCCCGGGCCAACCCACAAACTGCCATTACAGAAACGTACCTTGAGTTATCCAGAGTCTGGTTTTAAGCATAAGCAGGACAACTCCCCGTATCTTAACATCGTTAAGATATGAACCATTCCATATCCAATATAGAAACTTTGGCACTTATTTAATTTGGAACCAGATTCTAATCATGCAACTGTCTCCAGTGCATATCAACTTAATGGAGAGAGGCTAATCAGCATTACTCAACTTAGGAATACATCCAATTATGAGTAACCTGAAAGAGAAACAAGTTTCTCAAAATCATTACTATCATCTGAATACCAATCACAAGTATCTACATGTTCGATCTCTTTGAAGAATCCCGATACTTGTGACATCTGGTTCTCTACTTTATTCTTATACCCACAACTTCTCAAAACTTAGACCATGTATTTCTACGAAACACTTGTCTAAAAACTAGAGAAGTCATAAGTAAACAGAACATAGTACGAGGACCAACCCCTTTGTCCTAATGGACACTGGACAACATACAATACTCTGTATAAGTCCGCTGAGTTGAATAACTCAAAACCTGTGCATCGTAGGTTGAAAACTGTACTTATGGTTAAGAACGACTCCGCTGTTCAATGCTCCTTACCCAATCGTCTACTGATATAGGTAAATGTCACGGACATAATTTCAAAAAGTTATATCTCACTTTATAAAAATAAACGTACAGATATATCATTTTGAAATTGGTGCACAACAACGGATACTCAAAAACCAAATACATCCCGTCTGGCAAAAACTCAGGCGATGTCCTCAAATATCACCAATTACAACGAATTCCGATATAATGAGGATGATCACCTTATTCCCAATAACCTACTCCCATTCATCATCTGTAAAACCATACAGATATAAGAATCATACCTGGTAAATACATACCCTTGAGTAAGTATTTAATCGGGAAATCAGTTTTCCTTTAACAATGCACAGTGAAACTGAAACATGAAAATGTTTTGTAGGGGTATCCTGGTATTCTTAGTAATGCCTCTACCATAATCCAATTCATGACTATAACCGTATATTTCTTTGCCATCTCTCCAAATCCCTTTATTTGTCTTTATTCATTACTTTCTGCACACCCCTTTAGGCTAAGTGGATTTCTTCCTTCCCTACCGTTCAGCACTAGCCTATGGTTTGGAAGAAGACTATCCAGTAAGCATAATAGATGTACCCTCCTAAACCAAGGAGTACTCGCAACTTGAGAGAAGGTGATGATAAAAGACAACTGAATAATACCTTATTCTAGCAAAGGTGAAATAGGAGTGGCGATGAAGTACGCGGTTTGGTCGTGAATGATAGCAGTCGCAATTTACTTTGCCCTCTTTCTAATCCCTTTATTTTGTCTTTACATACTACCTTCTGTACACCCTACTTAGGCTAATTGGTTTTCTTCATTCCCTACTGATTGAATGATTTTCTTGGATGTGTTTATCAAATGATCCCCGGCAACGGCGCCATTTGATTGTTTCGATTTCCGATTGTGTAGTTGTTGGAAAATACTATAGAAATCACAACCAAAAATATTTGACCGCAATCAATAACGGTGTCAATTGTAGCGCGTTAGTAAGTGCGGATCGTCCACAGGGAAAGTGTAATCGTTCGTGTTTCGATTTAGATGAGTTGAAACTTTAAAGGAAAGAAAACAAAACAATTCAAGATTTGTATTTGAAGTTCAAGAATTAGAAAATCTAGATCTAATAACAAGAAAAAGATAGAATCAAGAATTGAGAGTTTGTTGATTTTTCCAAACCAAATATCAAGAATCGAAATGAGGCTCACAGGTATCGATCGGATCTATAGATGTGATGCAATCACACGATGACGTATTCTTATCCTTCGATGAATTGATACTAGATCGATGATGATCGATCGAGAATTAGGGATTTCTTATGAAACTAGGGTTTCAACTTATCCCTTGTTCCTTCGTCGATATCATTCATATTCTAGCCTCTAGTAAATTCAAGAAACGGTCGTAGATCCCTAATTTCGAGCGATCACAATCAAGAAAGCATCGCTACGAAACTAGGTCATCGATTCTTGAACTTGCTAGGGTTTACAAAACTCGTAGGACTCAAGAATCGTTTAAAGATTTATTACATCATCATTCTATTGATCGTCTCGACTCCTTGACGAGCGGTGTTTTACTCGAACATCACAACAAGAACTTCAATTACAAATTGAGATCGAATCATGATGCAAGAATTTAAAGAAAGCAAGATTAAAGAATTTCACCTTTTATTTATATCAACAATTTCATTACATTCGCTCAAGAACTACAAGAGGAAGAACTCGATCGTCGATTTGGCTTCGCTCGGCTCCGTGAGTTGCGGATCGTCTTGGATGACTTGCTCGATTGGAGATCGGCTCGGCTCCTAAAAGGTTGAAGGGCTTCTTGCTTGATTGGTACTCAAGATCTTGAATTTGGAGTGGAATTAGGGTTAGGGTTTCGCACAAGCCTTGTCACTAGACTTGTGGAAGAAGATGAAGAATTAGAGATTTAGGAATGGGAGATTAAGGAACTAATCAAGAACAACCTCAACCCTTAGATCTAGGTTCCTATTTATAGACATCAAAACCCTAGATCTAGGATTTGAATTTTAAGTTTCCCTCCAAAAGTTTGTTGAGGAGATTTTGAATTTCCCTCCAAAAGTTAGTTAGAGGAGAAGCTTCTAGATGTGATTAGTTAGGAGGGAGCTTCTAGAAGAGGTTAGTTAGGAGCTTAATTAGGATTAGTTTTGCTTAATGATCTTTGCTGATCTAGCAGAAGACTCTGGAGAATTCTGGAATTTGAAGCATGTGAAATGAATGTAGGCCTTGAGATCAGAATTGTGCACTGAAAATGGAAGCTTGATCTGACTAAACCGCCGCGGTTCCGCGGCCCGAGCAGGCTCTGGCCGCGGATCCGCGGCGCTTTAGGGGCTTTAGGGCTTGAAATTTCTTGTGCTATTTTGGGCTGAATTGTGGGCCTTTATTTGATATGTTGATTTTTATATTTCCTTTTGAATTGCTACCAGATCTGAAATCCTTGAGTTGGCGTATTTTTGATCAGCTCTTTTGGCTTTGCTCCTGCAATTTCCTGCACAAATCTCGACACAATCGTTGCGCAAATACAGAGATGATGCGATGCCATGAAATGCAGTCAATTTCCTTTATAGTGCCGGTTTTAAAGTCTAATACATGCAATCTGATATTTTACGACTGATTTTCTAATATGTGAAATATGAATACCGAACACTTCTAAATGAGTGCAAATGATAGGGAAATTACCGGTTAAAAGATGCAATATTTTCGACTGATCAAATTCCCCCAAACTTATTTTCGATCGTCTCGAGCGAATTGTTTTATTGAAAAGAGAAGGAGAAAATAAGGAAAGAGAAAAACTATCTAGCACACTTTCGTAGGCAACACGATTGCACTGAGCACGTGCAACAAGCCTTTAAACCTCTAGGTGTCCCTAGTAGGAGGAGTGTTGTCTCCTGAGGGTTTTTAGCGGATTGCACCCACAAAATCCAATAATAAAAGAAAGATCATGAATATTACATTTAAAGATAAGAATCGTAGAAGAAAAGCTTTGAAAATTAGGGTTTCCAACGAAGCTAGCTTTTCGGTTGTCATGAGCCCTATCTTAATGGTCATGAAAAGATGTTAGAAATCACGTCCTCCCTCAATAAAACATCGTCTTATTCTTCATTCCTATCTTTCTTCCAAACATCGATCATATCACCCTGCGTGTATGTAAAGACATCCCTACACCCGGAGAATTCAATTCAAGCTATCATACTCTTGCCCATCAGCCTCAGTACTTTTTAATTAATGAATATTTAGATTGCTCACACACTTTCATGCGACCGTTAATACTTCTTGAGGTACTAACCGACCGATTATTCATGTGCTTGCTTATTTGGTGTATTTTCCTCGTCTTGCACCACCTCAGGCATAGCAGTGACTCCCAGACCAGTTGGCCTTAGGGCACTAGGTGAAGAGACACCCTCGCTATATATTTTTTTATTGCCCTTGGTGATAACAAAACCAGTGTCCATTTTTCTCACCATTTTATTTTTCTTATTCACTTTTTTTTTTATTTCCTTCATACATCGGCTTTAAGACAAGAGCATTTCAAGGTATCCTCTACTATCCCGAGTTTCAAGACGTGTGTAAGTGCGAATAGCAGGGTATCAACGTTCAAAATGCCTGGCTTCCAGAATAGAAACTATTTTTCAGACTTATTTTTATCCTCAGATTAGTGACTTCCTTCATCTTACTAACCCTTGGGAAAACGGCTCATAACTACTTATTACTAGTTTGTATAAGAAAACTTCTAATTTTCTTGGTTTTCTTAAATTTTTTCTAATCTCATGGATGTAATTTTTCACTATCTAATCTTTTATTATCTTATTTATGTACAAAAATATTTTTTATCTTTTGAATTTTTTTTAAATTTTTATAGGTTTTTTAAAAATGTTTTGTGCTTATGCAAAGTATGATGCAAATGATGCGAAAATAAGCACAAACCTCCCCCAAACTTGTTTTCAACAGTGTCCTCACTGTTGCCTTCTGCTAAATCTCGAAAAAAACCTGTAAGCTTGGGAGGAATTTATTAGTGAGGGCAAAATATTTAAGTGAAGACCCTCCCCCAAACTTATTTTCGGCTCAAAATTTTGTAAAAATTTTCTTTTCAGGAGCCCGAAAATATACCCCCCCAAACTTGAGTTATGCAATGTTAATCTTTGAAAATCACATGAGGGGGTCAAAAATCAGTGGTCGATGCCAAGGTTTGCAAAGACCGAATGTTAACACCAACCATTCAAAAAATTTATCAATGCAGTGCTCTTGTTGGTGGAAGAAAAAGTGGGGAAAGGGTAAGGGGTGGAATAGAATGTGTGTGCGTCTCATTTTGGATAGACGATGCAGTGAATGTGATGGATTACTCGTATTCTTTTTACAGTCCAAAAGAAGGGGTGGAGGTTCAATTTCATTGATTGGGAGATGATTTATCTCAACACCCGTGTCATTCAAAAATGCGAGTTCATCAGCGAAGATTTCCTCAAAAGTTCCATCAATACCCCGATGAATAATGTCATCATAAAGTGCGGGGTGATCTTCAGACTATAAGAACAGTTCATAATCGGTGTTAGTTGTTGACCCGGACATCTCGGTGGAAGAGTCCGTATGTGTATGATTCATAGTTGGGTCAAACAACAACGTATGAAAAGAGTCTAGATCGGTATCAGGAGGATCATAAAATTCGCTGCTGTCGACATCCATTAAGTCGACAGAACAGACCTGAGCAGTAGGTTCGGAGGGTATACTTCCTAACTTGTAAATGTTTAGCTCTATTGACCTATTCCCGAAAGATAGGGTCATAAAACCATTACGACAATTGATGATAGCGTTGGAAGTGGCCAAAAAGGGGCGACCTAAAATCACCGGAATTTGATTCCGTGGGTTCGCTACAGACCGTGTATCAATTACAATAAAATCTACCGGGAATATAAATTCTTCGATTTTTATTAACACATCCTCCTGTTCACCCCTAGGTTTGGTGATTGATCGGTCAGCCATCTGGAGAGTGCAATGGGTTGGCTTCAACTCTCCGATACCTAGTTGCTCATAAACAGAATATGGAAGCAAGTTAACACTAACGCCAAGGTCTAGTAGAGCACGATTGATGTGTTTTTCCCCGATAGAAATGGAAATAGTAGGATATCCAGGATCCTTACATTTCCTCGGTAATTGTTGGGGGAAAGCCGTGTCTATTGTTTTTTCCATGAAAATCTTCTTGGGCACTTGAGTCTTCCTCTTCCTAGTGCACAAGTTCTTAAGGGTTTTCGCATAGGACGGAACTTGTTGGATGGCATCTAGGAGAGGGATGTTGGTGTTAACTTGCTTAAAAATGTTCATAATCGTCTCCATATGTGGACTTGGTGTGTTTGCCCTTAACCGCTTAGGATAAGGTGCTTTAGCAATAAGTGCTGGATCCATCATAGGAGAAGGAAGTGGGGGTAGACATGATCCCAAAAGAGGAGTGGGGATCGTCTGTGGAGAACTAGAAGAGCTGGACAGAGGTGGCGAGCCTTTTGGGAAACGAAGAATAGGCTCGCAAGAAGGTGGTGGGGTAAAAGAACTGGGGTTAGAATTAGAAGTAGAGGTGGAAGGAAAGGTCTCAGCCGGGGTGTTATTGATAGATTTATCGGTATCATCAAACTCTTCCCCAATGTGAGTGTCAAGCACTCTTCCAGATCTCAACGTGATTGCATCCACATGATGTGAATAGCCAGGATTGGGTAAAGGTTGAGCTGGAAGTTTTCCTTTCTCTCTTGCACTCATTTTGGCTCTTAATCGTGAAATTTCTGCTTCCATCGATTTGATACTCTCAGCTTGGGACGCTGAGTTTTTCTCAATTTTATCGACAGAAGACTTCATCTCAGCCGAAACTTGCATGATATTTGTTAAGACCAAATTCATTCATTGTGCAAATGAATAGGTTTCATCAGTCCCGGTCAACTACAAATGACTAGACAGTGCAGGTGTGTTGACCGGATTTTGAAAATTTTGTGCTTGAAAGGGGTGCTGACTCAATTGAAGTTGTGGCTGCTGTTGTGGTGAAGGGACCCTTTGGAAATTGTGTTGGGTTGGAACCGTGTTTTGAGATTGTAATTGGTTCCAAGCAAAGTTAGGGTGATTCCTCCTTCCCTGATGATATGTGGAGGAAGATGGATCGTTTCTAGGTCTTTGAAATGCGGCATTGGTATGCTCATGACCTTGAAACGGACATTCTTCCGTCAAGTGAGACGGATCAGAACAGCAGCCACATACAGTTTTGGAGAGTGACATTTGATTTAGGGCGGCGGCTAAAAATTTATTTTCCATAGTCTCGAGTTTCTTGTGTATAGCTGCAATGTCAGCTCTAACTCCTATAGAAATATCATTGCCATCCCTAGACGATTGACTCATACCCTCCCACTGTAAAGATTTTTCAGCGAAATCTTCTTGGAATTTCCATGCTTCCCCATCATCTTTGGTCATAAAATTGCCTTGACACATGGATTCAAGGGTCTGTCTTGTGTTAGGAGTAATGCCCTCATAAATGATTCGGCACAGTTCCCATCTCGGGATGCCTTGATGTGGACATTGGACTAACAGATCCTTGAAGCGTTCAAGACATTTTGAAAATGTTTCATTTGAAAGCTGGGTGAATTGATAGATTTCGCTACGGACTCGAGCTGTCTTTTGATGTGGGTAAAATTTCTTCAGGAATGCTTTGACGAATTCATCCCAATTTGAAATGGAATGTGCGGTAGTGTTATATAGCCACTTCTCGGCTAAATTGCACAAGGTAAATGGGAGAAGACGAAGATGCAAAGCATCCACAAACAACTGTGAGGTACCCATCATTGCGCATACATTTTCAAATTTCATGATAAACACGTATGCGTCTTCGGACTCGAGACCGTGGAATTTGGGTAAAAGGTTGATGTATTGGGGTTTTATTTGAAAATTTTCCCCGTTGGCTGGTGGAGTGGAAAGACAGGTGGAAAGTGGGCCTCGTGTAGGATAGCACCTCTTTTGGAGAGAGATGCGAGGTGGATTCTGCGCACCAACGGACGGCGGCAGGGTAGTGGAAAAGAAGTTCGATGGAGTCGGATCCATCGATGTGGGTGTGGTGGTGGGTAAAGAAAAGGTAAGTGTAGAAATACCGACTTTAGGGTCGATCAAAAGGACGCGGACTAACAGGCAGTAGAATCCCATTGTCCAGCCTATCTTGTACTAAAAAGGGTTAGTACAAGTGGCAGCGTGGCTTTATAATTAGTGGAAAGAATGAATGTATTGTTGGAGATAGTGCTCTCAGAGTCAATTATTGGATCACAGGCACGTGATTGCAATAATTGAGGGAGGACCTATCCCGGTAGAACAGTCTTACTCGAGATGATAGTATGCTATCTGGTTTACCTTTATCATCGTGTACTGTTTCAGGTGACCTTACAGGTCGCTATTACACGTTGATAGAGCCCCTAGGATTCTTGCTTGACGACCAGCAGTATGATGGCGATCACATACGTGGGAGCTGGGGTCTATAAGCACATCCTTAAAAGGTCCCTAGTCGTGGGAGTTTCGAGACTGGGCATCGATACTCCATTAGTAGACTAGTGTATACATTCGAGACCCCGACGAGGGGCGGTGGCCGGTCTCACAAGCCACTGGTGTCAGTTGGTTCACCTAAGATGTATACAGGTGCTCATTGGGTTATGAGTACACTAGACAGGACTCGCCGGGAACCTGCTAGTTGGGATTATACCAGACGTCAGATAGCAGTTCCCAGGTGACATGTGTACAGGTTAGTTCATCGACCTGAGATCGTCATTTGTCTCGTGTGAGATCCCACTGTGCTTTGATTACTACCCTACCACGGCTCAAAGGAGTCGTGCAAACAGGTTTTAGTTGGGTACAGTCCCGAGCCACATGGAGGCAGTGAGCGGATCTGCAGGGGTTCGTCTCTCCCGGTATTTGGGGTGAGGTCGCGCTTTGTCTAGGAGAGCCATTACACAAAGCCCTCGGCCGAGGCAGGAGATTTACTGGTAGGTATTCCAGTAGTATCTCAGGGTGTTCTGGGCTTCACTCCGACACGACTTGTACCGCCTTTGGGGGTCTGACTTTTACCAACCCCCTAGGCCCGCCATGCGATGCTCATAGACGAACGGACCGGACTGTACGGATATTGTCACTGACAGGCTCTGTAGGGTGTCAGGATGAGTTCACTCATCGACGTCCCTTTTAGTCAATAGCTGGTGGCTTGTCACGTATTGGCTTATACCTCTGACGTGCTAGTGGTTAAATCCACAGCCATAGTATTGACGAGTCTTTAGAGTCCACCACACATTCAGTTACTCAGCTTTCGGGCGAAATGCTGTAGAGGCCGTATGGAGATATGGCAGGGTCCGATCAGATACGTGCGGTATTGCACGGATCAGGATCGGACGGTTTGTACTAGAGGCCGTATAGATATATGGCAAGGTTCGATCGGATACGTGCGGTATTGCACGGATCAGGATCGAACGGATATTACTAGCCGGCTTTGGTTTAAGCCGGATCCTAGTTTAGTACAGTGTAGATTTTGTATCTTTGCATTTGTATCCGGACGGAATACAGATGCGGGTGTGTATGCACAGTATTGGGGTTTTTCCTGTAATTTATTACGGGACCAGTTTTCTGGAGTTGCCAGTTTGCATTCCGTTCCGGCCGGTTTTTCTTTGTTCTTTCCCGGCCGGACTTTTCCGATGGAGGGGGTTATTTGCAAGTTTGCAAATAACACATTGTGGAGGGGTTTCTTGCAATTGCTTTGATTATGATGGCATCTTTTCTTTTCCACCATCACTTGCATTAATTAAGTTAAGGGAGGGTATGGGTTTGATGTGGATTGGTTATGGTTGATGTTTTGTTAATGGTCACCTCTTGCTTTATACTACCATCACCTCCCTTCATGCTAAAAATCCCTTCCCTCCACCATTCTCATAAGATATTGGCCGGCCACTTCATGGAGGGTGTGGGGTTGATTTCATTTTTTTGGTGTGGCAAAATTAAACATCTATCTCCTTTTAGCTTGCCACCAAAATTCCCAAGTTCGTATCTTGTTGATTCCTCCATCAAGGCAACTACAAACCCCATTGAGACAAAGCGCATTCTACACTACATTCTACAGCACATCTTGGGCATGTCGACTTGCCAGCTTCATGCCCGAGTTGCCTCGGTATAGAAACGGGAGCCCGTAAAAGAAACAGGCGATGTGGTGCCCTTCCGGCAAGGAGGCGACGACCGGAGTTTCCGCGAGAGATCGGGACGATGACGAGAAGATCGGAGGACTCGGATCACTCGGTATATCTCTCACCCATTCTCTTGTTAGCTAGTATCGGTTAATGGTTACGATCCGGGTATATTGTCCGCGGTAGCGCCAGTTTAAAAGTTAAGAAAATTTTGATTCCGCATTTTGGCCTCGGATAGACGGCCGGGGCGCTGCCGTGGCGCAACATGGTATCAGAGACACGCCATTAACCTTGTCTAGCTTGTTCTAATGCGTTTTACTTATCCGATCGACCAAAATTCCAAAATCCGCGTTTTGCTTGCATCAGTTTTCTGTCGATTTTTTCCGGGCTCGAAAAATTTTTCAGGTGATTGCAGAATGATGTACGGTGAATCCTAAGAACACTGCAAAAATTTGGAAGCTTGATCATTCCGTACGACCGCGGAACCGCGGCAATAACCCCTAGTTTGCCGCGGTTCCGCCGCAGTATGTTTGCTTCATTTGGCCAACTTTTTGCAGTTGGCTTTTGGGCTTACGTTAGGGGTTTTGGAATATTAATATTGGGCCCAGATTTTCTGTGAGTGCTACAGTATTGCTTGGGGGCCCACTTGTTAATTTTTGATCGATCGGATATTTTAAACACATTATTTCACAGTATTTACATTATATCTGCGACCGTGAATGTCACTCGATCGGTAAATCCGGTCTAACTGCTATAGCCCGGTTAGACGGATTTGCGAACGTGATTTTCACGTTGATGTTTTGTGTTTTTGCTGTGATGTTGCGGATCGGTCGTGGGGGATAGCCTGGATGCAATGCTAGTACAGTTGTGGTTGTATTATGTACATTTGATATTGCGGGGCGAGCGTCCGACATGTGGACTGCCGTCACTGCCTGTTTGTATTATTCTTTTGGGGCACGACCTGGTTGCGGTCGATGTACCCGGTGTATGTATATTTTACTTTCTGTACTAGGGTTACCCCGCGGAGGGGTGCACGGATAGCCGGGTTCTAGAGGGCAACGGGCCCGCATCTCAGGGCATTGAGACGGAGGGGGCTTCAATCTGGAATTGGCGGGCTATTCACCGCACTCATAGGGGGTACAGGTGTAAGTCCACGTTGCGACCCCCGGTTCTTACGGGGAGGCGGAAACGGTATAAAAATCAAATTTTTAGCGCATGGGGCAACATGGACTAACAAAGTCGGGATCTTTTCCTAAACTAAAACTAGCAAACATGCTAAAGAGAGTTAGCTACTCGGAAAGATGGTTATACCTAAACTTGAACTCCTTCTTCTTCAAACTTTGTAGAGGTTGATGGTTCTTTCCTCGTCGCCTTCTTCCGTCAAAGATGGATCCACCTGAGGGTTCAACCTTCGGGCTCTTTCTTGAACTTTGAGAGAACTAGAGTCTTTGGCTTGCTAAACCTTTGATCCTAGAGTGAGTAGAGAGTGTCTAGGGGTTGTTTTCTTTTCAAGGAGAGGGATTCTCAACACATGAGAAGAATTCTCCTTGAGCTTGAGGAAGAAGAAGATGAACTGAGGAGAGAGAATGATTATGATAGAATGAGCTCTTTTCTTTTGCAACCATAACTAAAAGAAAAGGAATTATCTAATTAATAATAATAAATCAAAAATGAAATAGTTGATGGTTGTATTTGGAATGACCACTATCATAACTTTCAATAAATGAGTGTAAGCTAGAATCAAGGAGTATCCTTGCAAAGTAATGATGGTGGTCAACATTCAACCATGGT
Organism: Agapanthus africanus; assembly: GCA_030015575.1. Classification (NCBI taxonomy): domain Eukaryota; kingdom Viridiplantae; phylum Streptophyta; class Magnoliopsida; order Asparagales; family Amaryllidaceae; genus Agapanthus; species Agapanthus africanus. The sequence continues at coordinate 111,946,438 of JASDDO010000018.1, forward strand.
CAACAAGTCAACCATGGTCAACAAGTCAACAAAATCAACCATAACAATATTTCATTTAATTACTATTATTAATTGATATTTCATAAATCTATTAGGGTTTGGAAAAAGACGACTGTCAACTGTGCATACGCACCCGTTCCGAAACCCTAATGAAAAACCTCATCCTCCGCCTCAAGCAACTGTGCATACACACCTGTATTCTCGTTCCGAGGAACAAGAATACCGAGAGATAAAAGCAACCCCAAAACATATACCAGTATCTGGCTCAAACCAGAGCCTGCTAGTATAATCCGTCCGGACTCCAAACGTGCACAAGTGCGCGGATGAGAACGAACCCTGCCGCAAAACCATGCGACCTCTACTCATTTCACCCAGAGGCGAATACCCTCTGTGTGGGACTCTAAAGACTCGACACTACGCTGGCAGTGGGTTTAACCACAGACCGTAAGCGGCACTAGCTGTGCGTAACGGTCCCCAGGTAGATGCCGACAAGAAGGCTGACGAGGTGAACCCCATCTGAACTCCTACTGAGTCTGAATGTGACAGTCTCCGTACAGTCCGGTCTGTTCGTCTAATACATCGCATGTCGGGCCTAGGGGGCGGTAAAACGTCAGTCCCCTAAGAGCGGTACAAGTCGTGTCGGAGTGAAGCCTAAAACACCCTGAGATAACACTGGAAGCCTACCAGTATATCTCGCTTGCCCTGGCCAGGGACTACTCGTGTAATGGCTCTCCTAGACACAGCGCGATGTCAACCCCCAATACCGGGAGAGACGAATCCTGTCTAACCGTCACTGACTCCAAGCGTTTCGGGACTGCACCCAACCATTACCTGTTTGCACGACTCCTTTGAGCCGCGGTAGGGTAGTGATCAAAGTGCAGTGGGAACACACTCGAGGCGAAGTGCCAGTGTCAAGTCAGCGGACTAAGCTGTACTCATGTCACCTGGGAACTGATAACTGACGATAGGTATAATACCAACCTGTCAGTTCCCGACGAGTCCTGTCCAGTGTACTCGTAACCCAACGAGCACCCGTATACTATCTCCAGTACGACGTACTGATGGCTGTAGGACAGACCATCTCCCACACTGGGATGAGAAGCGCATACGCTAGTCTACTCCGGAGTATCGATGCCCTGTCTCTATAGTCCTGCGACTAGGGACCTGTATAAGGATGTGCTTACAGATTACCCAGCCCCACTAGTATGACTGCCATCACAACGCTGGTAATCAAGCAAAGATCCTAAGGGCTCCACTAATGCGTATAGGTGATATCGCAAAATAAACACATGTACACATTGAAGTAGAAACAAACCAAGTAGCATACTACTATATTGAGCAAGATTGTTTATACAAGGTGAATATCCCAAGCTTCCATTAAGTAATATACAAACTAGTATGATACAGTAATGGCCTCTAGGGCATATACACTAACAATCTCCCACTTGCACTAAGGCCATGTACTGGCGTATCGAAGACCTATCATCTCGATCAGCCGCTCGAACTGAGTCTGGGGTAGGGCCTTGGTGAATGGATCTGCAGTGTTTTCTTCTGAAGCAACCCTCCGAATCTCGATCTCCTTGCGATCCACGATCTCCCTGATCAGGTGATACCGCCTCAAGATGTGCCTGGATCTCTGATGGGACCTGGGTTCCTTCGCTAAAGCTATAGCCCCGTTGTTGTCGCAATATAGAGGTATTGGGTCAACAATGGACGGAACCACCTGAAGTTCTTTCAAGAACTTCCTTATCCAGACAGCTTCTTTTGCGGCATCAGATGCAGCGATGTATTCCGCTTCCATCGTCGAGTCTGCAACGGTTTCCTGTTTGGAACTCTTCCAACACACCGCCCCTCCATTGAGGGTAAAGACAAAACCCGACATGGACTTGGAATCATCCTTGTCACTCTGGAAGCTGGAGTCAGCAAAGGCCTCGATCTGGAGGTCTTTTCCGCCATACACCAAGAACATCTCTTTAGTCCTCCTCAGGTACTTGAGAATGTTCTTTACTGCTATCCAGTGTTTCTCCCCAGGGTTTGACTGATACCGGCTTACTACACTCAGTGCATAAGCTACATCCGGTCTGGTACACAACATCGCATACATTATAGAGCCTACCGCAGAAGCGTAGGGTATAATAGACATGCGATCCCTCTCCAAATCAGTCTTGGGAGACATCTCTTTAGAGAGGGTGATCCCATGACAAGCCGGTAGGTTACCGCGCTTGGAATCTTCCATACTGAATCTCTTCAGTATAGTGTCGATGTACCTGGACTGTGAAAGTCCTAATATCCTCTTGGATCTATCACGATGGATCCGGATCCCCAGGATGTAAGAGGCATCACCCAGGTCTTTCATGGAGAACCTGTGTGACAAGAAACCCTTGACAGATTGTAGCATAGGAATGTCATTTCCTATTAAGAGAATGTCATCCACGTATAAAACGAGGAATACTACAGTTCTCGCTACAAATCTACTATAGATGCATGGTTCATCTGGATTTTTGATAAAGCCAAATTCCTTGACCGTCTCATCAAAACAGATGTTCCAACTCCGCGATGCCTGCTTTAGTCCATAGATGGACTTAAGCAACTTGCACACCTTTCCGCTGCTCCCACTCTGAATGAAACCCTCTGGCTGATCCATATAGACACACTCCTCTAAATTTCCATTTAGAAAAGCGGTTTTTACGTCCATCTGCCAAATCTCATAATCGTGGAAGGCAGCAATGGCAAGAAGGATCCAAATGGATTTCAGCATAGCCACTGGAGAAAAGGTTTCGTCATAGTCCAAGCCAGGTCTTTGACGGAAACCCTTTGCTACAAGTCTAGCTTTATAGGTCTCAACCTGTCCATCTACACCAATCTTCCTTTTGAAGATCCACTTGCATCCTACGGGTTTTACCCCGTCTGGAGCAATGTCCAACGTCCATACTTTGTTGGTGTACATGGACTCCATTTCGGTCCGCATTGCATCCAGCCATTTTACCGAGTCAACGCTCTGAACGGCCTGCTGGAAGCTAGTAGGCTCATCATAATCTATGATGCAATCCTCTCTATCCCCGTCTATGAGAAAACCGTAGTATCTCTCGGGCGGATGAGACTGCCTACTACTCCTGCAGAGCGGCGTAGGAATGTCCTGTTCTTTCGAACCCTCTGGTTCCACTAAGCTTTCATTAATAGTCTGAGGTTCTGGAATTTCTTCCAGTTCTATTGCGCTCCCACTTACTTCTTTTTCCAAGAACTGATGTTCCAGAAAATGGGCATTACGAGAAACAAGGACTTTTTGTTCCTCTGCGTAATAGAAAAGATACCCCCTGGAGTTCTTTGGGTATCCCACAAATTTGCACAGTACTGAGCGTGCCTCGAGCTTGTCCGTATGCTGCTTTTTGACATAAGCTGGACATCCCCAAATCTTCAGGTACTGAAGATAGGGTTTCTTCCCACTCCATAACTCATATGGTGTGGTAGACACAGCCTTAGTAGGAACTCGGTTCAAAAGGTATGCAGCTGTTTCTAGCGCATACCCCCAGAATGATCGCGGTAACTCAGCGTTACTCATCATGGACCGTACCATATCCAATAGGGTCCGGTTCCGTCTCTCCGATACACCGTTATGTTGCGGAGTGTATGGAGGAGTAAGCTGAGAGAGAATCCCATTCTCTTTTAAGTAATTCAGGAACTCGGCACTTAAGTATTCTCCACCTCGATCCGATCTTAGAATCTTGATACTTTTGCCGGTTTGTTTTTCAACTTCATTCTTATATTCCTGGAACTTTTCAAAGGCTTCGGACTTATGTTTCATTAAGAAGACATAACCGTACCTTGAAAAGTCATCCATAAAAGTAATGAAGTAAGAATAACCGCTTCGCGCATGTGTAGACATTGGACCGCACACGTCGCTGTGTACGAGTCCCAAGAGCTCGCTTGCTCTTACTCCGTGTCCAGTGAACGGAGTCTTTGTCATCTTTCCTTTGAGACAGGATTGACAAGTGGCATACGATTGATATTCGAACGGATCCAAATACCCTTCTGTATGTAACTTAGTCAACCTTCTCTCATTGATGTGACCCAGTCTACAATGCCATAAGAAAGTCTGATTGATTTCCTGAGACTTTCTTTTGTGTGTATTCTGGACATTAAAAATCTGTGGTTGGTTCAATACGTATATACCATTGCTCAATGTACCTGACCCAATCAGAACTTGATTAAGGTGAATGTTTACAACATTACTTACAAACGCAAATTCATAACCTTCTTTAGAAACCAAAGATACAGAAATGATATTACAAGTTGCGTTGGATACAAAAAAGCAATTACGCAAAACCAAAACATGCCCATCTGACATTCCCAGGTGATAGTCCCCTACGGCTTTAGCATCCATGCTAGCTCCGTTCGCAACTCTGAGGGTCATGTCACCTGCCTTCAAAACCCTACGGTTTCTCAACGCCTGCAAAGAATTACAGATATGAGATCCTGATCCGGTATCCAATACCCAGGAAGTAGAGTTTATAGAAAGACAGTTTTCAATAACATACACACCTGAAGCTGAAGCCGCAACCTGCTTCAGTTCCTGTGTCCTGGCTTTCCAAGCCCTGCAATCTTTCTTCCAGTGTCCACTCTTGTGACAATAGAAGCATTCCTCTTTACCCACAAGCTTCCCCGCTATCTTTGTTGCCTTTTCCTTTCCCTTCGTACCCACTTTACTAACACCGCCTCTTGGTTTGGCGGGGGCTTTCTTCCTCTTTCCCTTGGCTTTCGCCTTGGACCTAGAGGAAGAAGATCCTCCTACAAACAAAGCGGGTGTTTCCCTACCTTTCTGTAGGGTGCCCTCTGCGCTCCTCAGCATGTTGAGGAGTTCTGAAAGTTCAACTTCCTTTTCTTGTAAGTTGAAGTTCAGTATAAACTGGGCGTAAGTGGATGGAAGGGACTGGAGAATTAAATCCGTATAGTGTTCACTGTCCAATGTGGTCCCAAGTTCCGCGAGCTCCTCAGTGTAGCCAATCATCTTAAGCACGCAGTCCGCTACCGATGATCCGACGGCCAACTTTGTCGAAAATAACTTCTTCGACACTTCGTATCTTGCGATACGAGACTGCTCTCCATACAGTTCTTTTGTATGGAGAAATATGGACTCGAGGTCCATATTCTCATGCCTCCTCTGATGTTCGTTGTCCATAGAGGCAAGCACGAGGCACCTGGCCTTCGCGCAATCAATCTCCCAAGTCTTACGGATTTCCTTATCCGCGACGCTGGAGGTGGGACCTGGGACGGGGGGAGCTTTGGTGGTAAGAAGATACCCCAGCTTGTCGTAAGTGATTGCCAATTTTACATTCCTGAGCCAATCTTTGTAGTTTGGCCCTGTCAGTATGTTTTTATCTAGAAGTAACTTAAGTCCAGTCATTTCGATTTGGTCGCTGCAGGGGGGAGAGAAGAAACACTTTAGCATGATGCTCTTGCAAGTTTAGAATGGTTTTTAATTTGTCTAAACAGGATGGCTCCCACTGTCTCTCGAATCCCTCCTCAAACCACAAAGGAAGAATTAGCCGGGATCAATCCCACCGCACAATACTTGCTTAACCGTTCAGTCAGGCCAGTGTCGGTACTTCGAGGGAGGTTTTCCAACGCTTTCGCGAAGTTCCTTAATTTAAGAACCTCTTTTCCCTGGGGGCGTAGCCCCGCTAACACCTTTCTAGGCACCTACTAGGTTTATAGCATTGATCGTTTAGTGAGAAATTTCCCGAGGAGTAGCATATACTCACAGTAGGATCGGGATCCAAATATCATCGCGTGACGAAACTGAAGGAATCCTACGAGAATCATCACACTCCAAATGGTATGCAAATCTAGCAAGTTTCAGTACTTGTGAAACTCCCGATGTGGATTTTTGCCCCATGCTCTTATAACCTTGGCGTGAGGTCAAAATGTCATAAGTCACATGTCAAGTTCTTCCCATCATTATCCCGGTTAATTTGAACCCACCCGTACCTACCCTTGACGTAGGCCAAAATGGCAGTACGACTGTCTCAAACCAACGCATTTTATCTATGCAGCAGATAAATATCCGGCAGCTACCAATCACTATGCCTTGGCGTGAGGTCAAAATACATAGCTTGAATACTACCGTATATTTAACTGAAATGATGGAGGGCTACGAATGGTTTTGGCGAAACCGTGAACGTAGTGAACTTGATATAATCGATGGAACGAGATAGCTTTTAGAAAGAGTGGCTCAAGCTCCGCATTTAAAAGTTAGTTTTGAAAAGAACCGAGTGGTTTTTCGAAAGTGTTCCAACGACTTTAACTTGGTTTATTATCTTGCATTAGTTCTTTTAATGCGTGATATTCTTACATTAGTTCTTTTAATGCGTCCCATCATTTAATCCTACCATTGCAGAAAACAACCAAAATATGACGTACGCTTATGCCATTCGCATTCGCCACGGGGTCCCGTCATCACCCGTTAGGTTACTTAACTAACGACAGAGCGGGGGCTGGGCTAGCGCGGCTGTAAAACATAAGCAACGCCTAAATATAAAGCAATGATAGACATTACAGATCACAGATGAATACATTGGATATACTAGGAATCCGCAATCCGTTCGAGCCTGCAACGAAAAGCGGATTACACGGTCGCGGTGAATAGCAAATACCCCACCCAAGACCCCTACGGGTGCGGCAAACTACCCGCCAAGTACCCGGTAGTTTGTGCACCCCTCCATGGGTCTATCCTAGGAGCAAAAACAGTAAAAAGAATTATACAATGACGGCTACAACCCCGACCCGGTTGTGCGGCCATACAAATAATATTATTACATCAATTTACATTTACAAATGAATGAAAGAAAAACAAAAGCTCATCTCACATCCACCCCGGCTATTCACCCGCGACAGTCCAACACATTCATATACACATTTCAATATCAAACACAGATCATAGAGATGTATAACCCCGACTAATCGACTTATAGCGATTAGCCGACGTTCAATACATACAAACATCACAGATATAACCAATATAGCCAAAGTGTAGCGAAGTTCGAAAAAAAAATACGGATTTATAGGACCCCAAAAGTAAATTTCTTTTCTGGAAAATCTGGGCACATATAACATATTTGAAAAATCCCAAAACCCTACCAGAAGAACACTGCACAAAACACGATCACATGAAGAGCATAAACGGCGGCGGATCCGCGGCGAAGAGAATAGCTGAGGCCGCGGATCCGCGGCGGTTTGAAGGTTTCATGGGATCGTTTTTCTTGGGTGTTCTCACAAAACCCTGAGCCGATTTTAGGAGTAAAAAGTTTTACTTTTAGAGCACAAAAAATTTCAACAGAAACTTAGGGTTTTTGATTTCCGGTTTTTGTGATTTTTCGGTTTCGAACTTCCATACACTTCGCTACCAAGCTAGTTTAAGTTTAGTTAGGCTCTGATACCACTGTAAGTCCACGTTGCGACCCCCGGTTCTTACGGGGAGGCGGAAACGGTATAAAAATCAAATTTTTAGCGCATGGGGCAACATGGACTAACAAAGTCGGGATCTTTTCCTAAACTAAAACTAGCAAACATGCTAAAGAGAGTTAGCTACTCGGAAAGATGGTTATACCTAAACTTGAACTCCTGCTTCTTCAAACTTTGTAGAGGTTGATGGTTCTTTCCTCGTCGCCTTCTTCCGTCAAAGATGGATCCACCTGAGGGTTCAACCTTCGGGCTCTTTCTCGAACTTTGAGAGAACTAGAGTCTTCGGCTTGCTAAACCTTTGATCCTAGAGTGAGTAGAGAGTGTCTAGGGGTTGTTTTCTTTTCAAGGAGAGGGATTCTCAACACATGAGAAGGATTCTCCTTGAGCTTGAGGAAGAAGAAGATGAAGTGAGGAGAGAGAATGATTATGATAGAATGAGCTCTTTTCTTTTGCAACCATAACTAAAAGAAAAGGAATTATCTAATTAATAATAATAAATCAAAAATGAAATAGTTGATGGTTGTATTTGGAATGACCACTATCATAACTTTCAATAAATGAGTGTAAGCTAGAATCAAGGAGTATCCTTGCAAAGTAATGATGGTGGTCAACATTCAACCATAGTCAACAAGTCAACCATGGTCAACAAGTCAACAAAATCAACCATAACAATATTTCATTTAATTACTATTATTAATTGATATTTCATAAATCGATTAGGGTTTGGAAAAAGACGACTGTCAACTGTGCATACGCACCCGTTCCGAAACCCTAATGAAAAACCTCATCCTCCGCCTCAAGCAACTGTGCATACACACCTGTATTCTCGTTCCGAGGAACAAGAATACCGAGAGATAAAAGCAACCCCAAAAAATATACCAGTATCTGGCTCAAACCAGAGCCTGCTAGTATAATCCGTCCGGACTCCAAACGTGCACAAGTGCGCGGATGAGAACGAACCCTGCCGCAAAACCATGCGACCTCTACTCATTTTGCCCAGAGGCGAATACCCTCTGTGTGGGACTCTAAAGACTCGACACTACGCTGGCAGTGGGTTTAACCACAGACCGTAAGCGGCACTAGCTGTGCGTAACGGTCCCCAGGTAGATGCCGACAAGAAGGCTGACGAGGTGAACCCCATCTGAACTCCTACTGAGTCTGAATGTGACAGTCTCCGTACAGTCCGGTCTGTTCATCTAATACATCGCATGTTGGGCCTAGGGGGCGGTAAAACGTCAGTCCCCTAATAGCGGTACAAGTCGTGTCGGAGTGAAGCCCAAAACACCCTGAGATAACACTGGAAGCCTACCAGTATATCTCGCTTGCCCTGGCCAGGGACTACTCGTGTAATGGCTCTCCTAGACACAGCGCGATGTCAACCCCCAATACCGGGAGAGAAGAATCCTGTCTAACCGTCACTGCCTCCAAGTGTTTCGGGACTGCACCCAACCATTACCTGTTTGCACGACTCCTTTGAGCCGCGGTAGGGTAGTGATCAAAGTGCAGTGGGAACACACTCGAGGCGAAGTGCCAGTGTCAAGTCAGCGGACTAAGCTGTACTCATGTCACCTGGGAACTGATAACTGACGATAGGTATAATACCAACCTGTCAGTTCCCGACGAGTCATGTCCAGTGTACTCGTAACCCAACGAGCACCCGTATACTATCTCCAGTACGACGTACTGATGGCTGTGGGACAGACCATCTCCCACACTGGGATGAGAAGCGCATACGCTAGTCTACTCCGGAGTATCGATGCCCTGTCTCGATAGTCCTGCGACTAGGGACCTGTATAAGGATGTGCTTACAGATTACCCAGCCCCACTAGTGTGACTGCCATCACAACGCTGGTAATCAAGCAAAGATCCTAAGGGCTCCACTAATGCGTATAGGTGATATCGCAAAATAAACACATGTACACATTGAAGTAGAAACAAACCAAGTAGCATACTACTATATTGAGCAAGATTGTTTATACAAGGTGAATATCCCAAGCTTCCATTAAGTAATATACAAACTAGTATGATACAGTAATGGCCTCTAGGGCATATACACTAACAACAGGTTGACCCAGGAGCGGTGCCCAAGTTACCGGATTCCGTGAAGTGCTGGGTGGTCCATTCACGGTGCTGAAGGTGGCTGCCTCGCTTCAGGTTTTGGCGGGTGACTTGCCGCGCCCGTAGGGGTCTAGGATTTCATTGCACAGGCTATCCACACGACCAGGGGAACGTCGGGTTTCAGCAGAGGCTCTGTGAAACCCGGGGCTTCCAGATATCTGTATTGTTCTGTGATGCTGTACATTTCTGTGATGTTGCATTTTATCACGCCTTGAGCGAAATACTATATATTGGTATATATATTAGTAGATGTTGTATATGTTTTTCATCCGCGCTAGTCCAGTCCCCGCTCTGCCGTTAGTTAGCTAACCTAACGGGTGATGACGGGACCCAGTGGCGAATGCGGATGGCATATACGTACGTCAGTATATTTTCGTTCTTTATGGTGTGATCAATTGATGGGACTGCATTGATTCAGATCAATGCAAGATAAACAAACCTATTTTGATGTTGTTGGAACACTTTTCAAAAAGCTGTTATTGCAAGGACGTTCACTTTTGTTTTGCATCGTGGTATTCATTTGGAATATCCTGCTCCTCAGTCGACGAGGCAAGGGCCGAGATCCCTTCACCGGGAGTGACCCCTTGGACAGAAGTTTGCGTCAGGGCATTAACTTCACTATAGCCGATTACTTTTGCTTTGCATCGTGGTATTCAGTTGGAATATCCTGCACTTCATTCTACGGGGAAAGTGCCGAGATCCCTTCACCGGGAATGACCTCTTTAGTAAAGGTTTTCGTCACTATATTTTCTAAAAAGGCTATGCAGTTCCTTCAACGATATCAAGTTCATTACGTTAAAGGTTTTTCGCCAAAAACCAGTCGTAGCCCTCTGTCATTTCAGATTAGTATTACTTAGTATTCGTGCTGCGTATGTCGTGCTTAGCCGAGGCGTAGTGTTCGGTAGCTATGTAGTGCTTTTCTGTTGCATGGATATGAGATTGGTTAGGACAGTCGTGCGGTCATTTTGGCTCAGTCAAGGATTCGTGCGGGTGGGTCTAATGCAATCAAGATAATGACGGGTTGAACTTGACTAGGATCCTTTGATATGTTGGCTCAGTCAAGGTCACTTGGGTCCTAGGGGTAAAAATCACATCGGGAGTTTCAAAAGAACTGAAACTTGCCAGACATGCGCATACCTTCTGGAGTGTGATAATGTGAGTGGATTCCGTCACGTTGTCATGCGATGATAGTTGGATCCCGATTCCCACTGATGAGTTGGTTTACTCCTCGGGTGATCCCGACTAATTCTTCTTTCAGGTTTGGAGGAGAATTTGAGGTACAGTGGGAGGTTTCCTGATTAGATAAAGTGATAACCATTCTGATCTAGGTTAGAGTGCACGCTGAGTGTTTCTTTTCTCTCTCTCTCTTTGGCAGCGACCATTGACCCGACCCTAGACTATGACTCAGTGACCAAGTTGACCGAACCTTCTTAACACTGGCTTTTGGATTGTCAGAGTTGCAAACCTCATTGCCACTCCTACTTTTACCCTTTTCTCCAGGACACCCCGTATTACTACGAACGTCCACTTCCATTGGACAAAACCATCGTATGGTTATATACGAACTCGAAGGACTTCGAGGATGGTTTCCGATTCTGGAGAAAACGAATAGGACTATTCAGTTGTCTTTTCTTTTCACCCTCTCTCATTGCGAGTACTCCTTGTTTTAGGAGATAGTACACCTATTACGCAAATTGGATAGTCTTCTTCCAAACCTTAGGCAGGTGCCGAACGGTGGGGAATGAAGAAAACCAATTAGCATAACGATGGTGTACAGAAGGTATTAAGTTAAGACAAAGCAAGGGATTAGTAAGAGGGCAAAGTAAATTGCGACTGCTATTCACGACCGAACCAAGTATTTTTCGCCAATCCTAAATCACCTTTGTATTTCTCCAGGACACTCCGTATCACTACGAAGATCCACAGTTTATTGGATACTCCATCGTTTGGTTATATACGAACTCGAAAGGAACTTGTTCCAGTTCGGGGATGGATTCTGGTTCAGGAGAAATAGGAATAAGGTTTATTCGGTTGTCTTTTATCTTCACCTTCTCTCGCTTTGCGAGTGCTCCTAGGATTAGGACAGTACACCTTTTATGCTTATTGGATAGTCTTCTTCCAAACCATAGGCTGGTGCCGAACGGTAGGGAAGGAAGAAAACCATTTGGCCTAAAGGGGTGTGCAGACGGTAATGACTAAAGACATATAAAGGGATTTGGACAGATGGCAAAGAGATATACGGTTACAGTTGTGAATCTGGATAATGGTAGAGGCATTACTAAGAATACCACGATACCCCATCGAAACATTTCAATGTTTCAGTTCAACTGTGTAATGTTAAAAGAAAACTGATTTCCCGATTGGACACTTGCTCCAGGGTATGTATTTACCAGGTTTGATTCTCACATCTGTATGGTTTTACAGATGATGAGTGGGAGTAAGTTATTGGGAATAGGGTAATCATCCTCATTATATCGGGATTCGTTGTAATCGGTGACATTTGAGGAAGATCATCTGGGCTGTTTGCCGGTCGGCAAATATTTGGTTTTGAATATCCGCTGTTGTGCACCAATTTCAAATTGATATATCTGTACGTCTATTTTCATAGAGTGAGATATACCCTTTGATATTATGTCGTTGACATTTACCTATATCAGTGGATGGTTAGGTAAGGAGCATTAAACAGCGGTGTAATTCTTCTTAACCATAAGTACAGTTTTCAACCTACGACACACAGTGAAAGAGTTGTTAGACTCAGCGGACTTATACAGAGTATTGTATGTTGTCCAGTGTCCATTAGGACAGAGGGGTTGGTCCTCATACTATATTCTGTTTACTTTTAACTTCTCTAGTTCTTAGACATGTGTTTCGATGAAACACAGGGTCTAAGTTTTGAGGAGTTATAGGTATTTGAATAGAGTAGAGAACCAGGTATAGCAAGTATCGGGATTCTTCAAAGTGATCGAAGATGTAGATACTTGTGTATGGTATTCAGTTGATAGTAATGATAAAGAGAAATTGCTTCTCTTTCAGGTTACTCATAATTGGAAGCATTCCTAAGTTGAGTAATGCTGATCGGCCTCCTTCCATTTAGTTGACATGCACTGGAGATAGCTGCATGATTTGAATCTGGTTCATTTAAATCAGTGCCTCTGGTTCTATATTGGATATAGAACAGTTCATATCTTAACGATGTTAAGGTACGGGGAGTTGTCCGGCTTATGATTAAAACCAGACACTGGACAACTCAAGGCACGTTTCTGTGATGGCTGTTTGTGGGTTGACCCAGGCTATGACGAGGGTTGATTTTCTACCATCTGGAAGATCAATAGAGATATTGTTCTAAACTCGCCACAGTTTTATTAAAAATGGATTTTTTCAAAAACAGTAGTGGGAGTATGGTAGAACTGGAAGTGATTCCAGAACCGCAAACGATTACTGAAGATTTGATAAGGAACCTAAAGATTCAATCTGATTTGACATTGCATTGGCCACTCCACAGATAAGGTGGGTAACTTCAGGCACCCGAGAGGTACTCCGGTAGCCTCAAGGACGGTGACAGGGAAGTTCTTGTTTACCCACACTTGCCATTGTTGTTGTTCCAGGCTGCGAGACCCGGCAGGAGGATGAGTATAGCGTCGTTCTAAACTAGCTTTAGAAGTGCACGTCTATATGACTCTGCCAGAGGGTTGTCGTAGTCAGTGGGAGCAGCGGAAGCATTGGTGGACATCAGGCTTATGTCTATAGACTAAAGCAGATATAGCGGAGATAGATCATCTATTTCTGATGTGACAGTCATAGGTTTGACGTCATCAGAATAGGGGATGGATCTGTTAAGAAGGTAGTAAGGTGTGATGTCCTGGTTTTGGATGACATATACAGAGTAGAAAAGGAAACTCCTATAATACGATCGGTTATACTTTGGTTGTCACATAGTGGTTTCTTCGCAAAGGAAATGGATTTTGTATCAGACATACTGGTTACTAGATCTATGGTTTTAGATCTAGATTTGGGTGGTTTCCCAATCAGGGTACTTTGACAGCATTCTAAGAGTATTTAGAATGGACGACTCCTGGCACGGTAGTGTACCTGCAGGTGATGGAGTCACCCTCTCTAAAGGTGTCTTATAGATTAATATAGAGAGGGATGTGCATGATTGGCAGATCACTTGCTTAAGCAATTGAGTCAATCATGAGATGTCAAGTACCACACCAGATGTTGTTCTTGCACTAGATGCAATAAGTTGACATTGATCCAATCCTGGAGAAACAGTCGGAAGCAGTTCTAGAACATAAGTTGATGTTCTAGGGATGTGATAACTACTGCCTCCTTTAGGAGACGGTTATCACTCCAGGCTTCCAAGGTGACATGGACGACAAGGAGGTTGTCAGAGTTATAGTTCTCCCTCTGACGAGGGACACTATTCTGGACAGGTAATCCAGGCAGATACTGAGGGAGGCATGGCGCAGGATACTGATTAAGCTCAGTTGACGATACAGTCTAAGAAATTTGGATTTGGAGTTCATTTATGAACTAGGTCCCATCAGACATCCAGACATTCCATGACAGGTATTGCTCATTTCGAGAGATGGTTTTCTCTGCGAACTTGAGATATAGAGAGACATAGAAAGAAACATCTAGGCGGATCCACTCACTGAGGCTTTTCCTCGAACGCAATAGTTTCGCAAACAGGCTTTGTGCGACTGACTAGTAGAGGAGTTGGGTGTTCGGTATCACACGGGCTGTGAGTATGCGACATCGCAATAATTAGCCTTGAGTGCAAGTGGGAGATTGTTGGAGATAGTGCCCTCAGAGTCAATTATTGGATCACAGGCACGTGATTGCATTGATTGAGGGAGGACCTATCCCGGTAGAACAGTCTTACTCGAGATGATAGTATGCTATCTGGTTTACCTTTATCATCGTGTACTTTTTCAGGTGACCTTACAGGTCGCTATTACACGTTGATAGAACCCCTAGGATTCTTGCTTGACGACCAGCAGTATGATGGCGATCACATACGTGGGAGCTGGGGTCTATAAGCACATCCTTAAAAGGTCCCTAGTCGTGGGAGTTTCGAGACTGGGCATCGATACTCCATTAGTAGACTAGTGTATACATTCGAGACCCCGACGAGGGGCGGTGGCCGGTCTCACAAGCCACTGGTGTCAGTTGGTTCACCTAAGATGTATACAGGTGCTCATTGGGTTATGAGTACACTGGACAGGACTCGCCGGGAACCTGCTAGTTGGGATTATACCAGACGTCAGATAGAAGTTCCCAGGTGACATGTGTACAGGTTAGTTCATCGACCTGAGATCGTCATTTGTCTCGTGCGAGTTCCCACTGTGCTTTGATTACTACCCTACCACGGCTCAAAGGAGTCGTGCAAACAGGTTTTAGTTGGGTACAGTCCCGAGCCACATGGAGGCAGTGAGCGGATCTGCAGGGGTTCGTCTCTCCCGGTATTTGGGGTGAGGTCGCGCTGTGTCTAGGAGAGCCATTACACAAAGCCCTCGGCCGAGGCAGGAGATTTACTGGTAGGTATTGCAGTAGTATCTCAGGGTGTTCTGGGCTTCACTCCGACACGACTTGTACCGCCTTTGGGGGTCTGACTTTTACCAACCCCCTAGGCTCGCCATGCGATGCTCATAGACGAACGGACCGGACTGTACGGATATTGTCACTGACAGGCTCTGTAGGGTGTCAGGATGAGTTCACTCATCGACGTCCCTTTTAGTCAATAGTTGGTGGCCCGTCACGTATTGGCTTATACCTCTGACGTGCTAGTGGTTAAATCCACAGCCATAGTATTGACGAGTCTTTAGAGTCCACCACATATTCAGTTACTCAGCTTTCGGGCGAAACGCTGTAGAGGCCGTATGGAGATATGGCAGGGTCCGATCAGATACGTGCGGTATTGCACGGATCAGGATCGGACGGTTTGTACTAGAGGCCGTATAGATATATGGCAAGGTTCTATCGGATACGTGCGGTATTGCACGGATCAGGATCGAACGGATATTACTAGCCGGCTTTGGTTTAAGCCGGATCCTAGTTTAGTACAGTGTAGATTTTGTCTCTTTGCATTTGTATCCGGATGGAATACAGATGCGGGTGTGTATGCACAGTATTGGGGTTTTTCCTGTAATTTATTACGGGACCAATTTTCTGGAGTTGCCAGTTTGCATTCCGTTCCGGCCGGTTTTTCTTTGTTCTTTCCCGGCCGGACTTTTCCGATGGAGGGGGTTATTTGCAAGTTTGCAAATAACACATTGTGGAGGGGTTTCTTGCAATTGCTTTGATTATGATGGCATCTTTTCTTTTCCACCATCACTTGCATTAATTAAGTTAAGGGAGGGTATGGGTTTGATGTGGATTGGTTATGGTTGATGTTTTGTTAATGGTCACCTCTTGCTTTATACTACCATCACCTCCCTTCATGCTAAAAATCCCTTCCCTCCACCATTCTCATAAGATATTGGCCGGCCACTTCATGGAGGGTGTGGGGTTGATTTCATTTTTTTGGTGTGGCAAAATTAAACATCTATCTCCTTTTAGCTTGCCACCAAAATTCCCAAGTTCGTATCTTGTTGATTCCTCCATCAAGGCAACTACAAACCCCATTGAGACAAAGCGCATTCTACACTACATTCTACAGCACATCTTGGGCATGTCGACTTGCCAGCTTCATGCCCGAGTTGCCTCGGTATAGAGGCGGGAGCCCATAAAAGAAACAGGCGATGTGGTGCCCTTCCGGCAAGGAGGCGACGACCGGAGTTTCCGCGAGAGATCGGGACGATGACGAGAAGACCGGAGGACTCGGATCACTCGGTATATCTCTCACCCATTCTCTTGTTAGCTAGTATCGGTTAATGGTTACGATCCGGGTATATTGTCCGCGGTAGCGCCAGTTTAAAAGTTAAGAAAATTTTGATTCCGCATTTTGGCCTCGGATAGACGGCCGGGGCGCTGCCGTGGCGCAACATGTATGCGGTGTTTGTTTTGAAAATTATACGGATTTTTTGAAAAAATGATGCAACACAACAAATGCAACACACAAAACCCTAATTCTAGTGGTCACCTAAGTCCGGCTCTAGACCGCTCCTAACTGCCAAAAGACAAGTAGCAGGATAGAATTCTCCACTGCCTCCTTGTCCCCCTGTGGCCAGGTAAGTGCCAGGTAAGTGGGAAGGTACTCCACTACGTAAGTAGTGGGCCTAATTAATAACCACTAGCCTTCGACACACTTGCCTTAGACACCACAAGAAAACGCGGATAAGCAATGAATTACCCACGGCCTTCTTCTGTCCTAAGTGAGCGCGACGGTCCTTAGAGTCATCTCTAGATATTTTTAATTAATGAGGGTAAATGCGGATGCAAGTTTGTGATTTTTGGGGCTTAGGAAGGGTAATGAACTCCCCACCTAATCTGGATTTGGTCGTGCCCCTTAAATTCCGTATTAATTATGCAAACAACCAAAAATAAAAAACAAGCACAATTTATTTTTGCTTTTGCGGCGCTGCGATTTATTTGCAAAGAAACCTGCACAAAATGTTAATTGGAGCAGATGAGGGGAGAGATAAGAAAGTTAGAAGCTTACAGTGAAAGTTTGGCACACAGATCCCTTCAACCAGGCGCGGAACCGCCGTAATAGAGCTCTAATGCCGTGGAATGCCGCAATTTGAAGAGATCACTGCTTCAAAATTTTTGGTACTGTTCCTCTTGAACTTCTAAGCTCTCTGGTATTTTCTGAAAAATTATTCCACAGCTCCAATGATTCCAGATTTCCTCGCACAAATCACAACAACTTGTATTAGTGTTTGCGCGAATTTTGATCTAAAAAATTTGGATGGAATAAACTTTTCAACTCAAATTTCAAAATACGAACAATTAGCGCACAATCCCCGGCAACGGCGCCATTTGACTGAATGATTTTCGTGGATGTGTTTATCAAATGATCCCCGGCAACGGCGCCATTTGATCGAATGATTTTTGTGGATGTGTTTATCAAATGATCCCCGGCAACGGCGCCATTTGATTGTTTCGATTTCCGATTGTGTAGTTGTTGGAAAATAGTATAGAAATCACAACCAAAAATATTTGACCGCAATCAATAACAGTGTCGATTGTAGCGCGTTAGTAAGTGCGGATCGTCCACAGGGAAAGTGTAATCGTTCGTGTTTCGATTTAGATGAGTTGAAACTTTAAAGGAAAGAAAACAAAACAATTCAAGATTTGTATTTAAAGTTCAAGAATTAGAAAATCTAGATCTAATAACAAGAAAAAGATAGAATCAAGAATTGAGAGTTTGTTGATTTTTCCAAACCAAATATCAAGAATCGAAATGAGGCTCGCAGGAATCGATAGGATCTATAGATGTGATGCAATCTCACGATGACGTATTCTTATCCTTCGATGAATTGATACTAGATCGATGATGATCGATCGAGAATTAGGGATTTCTTATGAAACTAGGGTTTCATCTTATCCCTTGTTCCTTCGTCGATATCATTCATATTCTAACCTCTAGTAAATTCAAGAAACGATCGTAGATCCCTAATTTCGAGCGATCACAATCAAGAAAGCATCGCTACGAAACTAGGTCATCGATTCTTGAACTTGCTAGGGTTTACAAAACTCGTAGGACTCAAGAATCGTTTAAAGATTTATTACATCATCATTCTATTGATCGTCTCGACTCCTTGACGAGCGGAGTTTTACTCGAACATCACAACAAGAACTACAATTACAAATTGAGATCGAATCATGATGCAAGAATTTAAAGAAAGCAAGATTAAAGAATTTCACCTTTTATTTATATCAACAATTTCATTACATTCGCTCAAGAACTACAAGAGGAAGAACTCGATCGTCGATTTAGCTTCGCTCGGCTCCGTGAGTCGCGGATCGGCTTGGATCACTTGCTCGATTGGAGATCGGCTCGGCTCCTAAATGGTTGAAGGGCTTCTTGCTTGATTGGTACTCAAGATCTTGAATTTGGAGTGGAATTAGGATTAGGGTTTCGCACAAGCCTTGTCACTAGACTTGTGGAAGAAGATGAAGAATTAGAGATTTAGGAATGGGAGATTAAGGAACTAATCAAGAACAACCTCAACCCTTAGATCTAGGTTCCTAATTATAGTCATCAAAACCCTAGATCTAGGATTTGAATTTTAAGTTTCCCTCCAAAAGTTTGTTGAGGAGATTTTGAATTTCCCTCCAAAAGTTAGTTAGAGGAGAAGCTTCTAGATGTGATTAGTTAGGAGGGAGCTTCTAGAAGAGGTTAGTTAGGAGCTTAATTAGGATTAGCTTTGCTTAATGATCTTTGGTGATCTGGCAGAAGACTCTGGAGAATTCTGGAATTTGAAGCATGTGAAATGAATGTAGGCCTTGAGATCAGAATTGTGCACTGAAAATGGAAGCTTGATCTGACTAAACCGCCGCGGTTCCGCGGCCCAAGCAGGCTCTGACCGTGGATCCGCAGCGCTTTAGGGGCTTTAGGGCTTGAAATTTCTTGTGCTATTTTGGGCTGAATTGTGGGCCTTTATTTGATATGTTGATTTTTATATTTCCTTTTGAATTGCTACCAGATCTGAAATCATTGAGTTGGCGTATTTTTGATCAGCTCTTTTGGCTTTGCTCCTGCAATTTCCTGCACAAATCTCGACACAAGTGTTGCGCAAATACAGAGATGATGCGATGCCATGAAATGCAGTCAATTTCCTTTATAGTGCCGGTTTTAAAGTCTAACACATGCAATCTGATATTTTACGACTGATTTGCTAATATGTGAAATATGAATACCGAACACTTCTAAATGAGTGCAAATGATAGGGAAAATGCCGGTTAAAAGATGCAATATTTTCGACTGATCACCTACCTCTCGACACCTGCCTATGGTTTGGAAGTAGACTATCCAATAAGCGTAATAGGTGTACTCTCCTAAACTAAGGAGCCCTCGCAACCTGAGAGAAGGTGATAATAAAAGACAACGGAATAAACCAATTCTATTTCTCCTGAACCTGGATCCATCCTCGAAGAAGTCCCTTCGAGTTCGTATATAACCGTACGATGGATCTATCCAATGGAAGTGGATGTCCGTAGTAATACGGGGTGTTCTGAGAAATGCAAAAGGTAAAATAAGGAGTGGCAATGACTTATGAAACTTAGACAATCCAAAAGCCAGTTTTTAAGAAGGTTCGGTTAACTTGGTCACTGAGTCATAGTCTAGGGTCAGTCAAAGGTCGTTGCAAAAGAGAGAGAGAAAAGAAACACTCTGCGTGCACTCTAACCTAGATCAGAATGGTTATCACTTTATCTAATCAGGAAACCTCCCACTGTACTGTCAAATTCTCCTCCAAACCTAAAAGAAGAATCAATCGGGATCACCCGAAGAGTAAACCAACTCGCCAGTGGGAATCGGGATCCAACTATCATCGCATGATAACGTGACGGAATCCACTCACGTTATCACACTCCAGAAGGTATGCGCATGCCTGGCAAGTTTCGGTTTCTTTAGAAACTCCAGATGTGATTTTTACCCCATGTTCTTATGACCTTGACGAAGGCCAACAAATCATAAGTCACATGTCAAGTTCTACCCGTCACTATCTTGTCAGTTCGAACCCACCCGTACATACCCTTGACGAAGGCCAACAAGGTAATACGACTGTCCCAAGCCAACTCATCTATCTATGCAACAAATGAATACCCCAGCAGCTACCAAACACTATGCCTTGACGAAGGCCAACAAACATAGCTTGAATACTACTTACCATCCATAAGAAATGACGGAGGGCTACGGCTGGTTTTTGGCGAAAAAACTTTAACGTAATGAACTTGATCTCGTTGAATGAACCTGATAGCTTTTTATAAAATCTCACCTCAAGAAAAGATAAATCCGTCTTTAACCGAATGTTAAAGACGGGTGATAGAAAACTGGAAACTTCCAAAAGCGATCCTGAAACGAATATCAGGATAACCCCGTAACTGTATAAATATACCCGTATTTGTATTACGACCGAATACAAATGCAACCGAGACAAAGATATTATATCTACAAAGTATAATACATGGATCCGGCTGAAACCAAAGCCCACCAGTATTATCTGCCCGAAACATGACACGTGCGTAAACGTACGTGCATTCTCTGAACCCTGCCATAAAACCATACGGCCTCTACAATGTTTCGCCCGAACTTGGAAAACTATCTGTGGGGGACTCTAATGACTCCTCAGTACCCTGGCAGTGGGTTTAACCACAAACCATCAGCGGCACTAGCTGTGCGTAACGGCTGCCCATGTACTGACCTCAAGGGAAGCTGATGAGCGAACTCATCCAAGAACCCTACCGAGCCTAACAGTGACAATATACATACAGTCCGGTCCGTTCGTCTATGAGTATCTCATATCCGGCCTAGGAGGCTGGTAACGTCAGACCCCTAATAGCGGTATAAGTTGTGTCGGAGACAAGCCCTGAACACCCTGAGAAACTACCGGAGTACCTACCAATAATTCTCATCTGCCTTGGCCAAGGACTTGGTGTAATGGCTTTCCTAGACACAGCGCGATCTCACCCCCAATACCGAGAGAGACGAATCCCCTGCCGATCCGCTCACTTGCCTCCATGTGGCTCGGGACTGTACCCAAAAAATACCTGTTTGTACGACTCCTTTAAGCCGTGGTAGGGTAGAAATCAAAGCATAGTGGGAACTTACATGAGAAAAATGACGACCTCAGGTCGATGAACTAACCTGTACACATGTCACCAGGGAACTGCTATCTGACGATAGGTATAATACCAACTAGCAGGTTCCTGGCGAGTCCTATCCGGTGTACTCATAACCCAATGAGCACCTGTATACATCTTAGGTGATCCAACTGACACCAGTGGCTTGTGAGACCGGCCACCGCCCCTCATCGGGGTCTCGACTGTATACACTAGTCTACTCCGGAGTATCGATGCCCTGTCTCGAAACTCCCACGACTAGGGACAACTTTTAAGGATGTGCTTATAGACTACCCAACTCTCACGTATATGATCGCCATCATATTGTTGGTAGTAATGCAAGATCCTAAGGGCTCTATCAATGTGTAATCATGATCAGTCACCTAAACCTATACACGACTGATAAAGGTAAACCAGATAGCATACTATCATCTCGAGTAAGACTGTCCTACCGGTATAGGTCCTCCTCAATCATTGCAATCACGTACCTGCGATCCAATAATTGACTTCGAGAGCACTATATCCAACAATATATACGTGGATATTCTTGTCTGGTGCATATCCATTTTTAACAATTTTCTTTTAAAAAAATGTGTATATCTAACCGACAATTTTAACCCTTCAATAATTTTTTCATGCAATGACAGTGATGACACTGTCCAGTTTAAATTTGGGGGTACGCTCGGTACGCATTTCTAACCTTCGCATTCATATGTATATTTTGCATCTCCATACTAAAATCCATAAAAATCAGAAAATTTTCTAAAAACATAAAAACTTTTTCGTCAAGTTAGCTAGTGGGAGAACTCAGATTCAACATTTCGACGGTTTTGTTTAATAAGATAGGAACAACTAGATCCTCTTTTTAGATTTTGAAAATCTGAAAGATAACCCTACTTTGATGTTAACTATAGCTAATATACGTCTTTACATCACACTACACGTGTCGTGAGTTTTGAAAATTAGATGACAAGTCTATTATGTCTGAAAACTTTTTAATTGATAAACTATTTTCTGTGGATCAAATAGGTTTGTTCTGAAATAAGTAATATCAAGATGAGTTTATAAAGAAAGGTGGATATGAAGGGATATTATTGATGCCTTAATAAGAACTAATTCTGAAGAATAACCCATCTGAAACTTGATTGATGTGATTACACACCTAAACCACTAAACACGTCTTTTATCCAAAAGTATTTGAATAACCAGTTATATCTCTGTTCACATTAAATCGTTATGATTTTCACACCAAAATTGGTCTTTTGTTTCAGGGCCTAGGTAACTTGAGCAATTAAGTCCGTCGGGGTGTCTTTACAACTAATGCCCTAAAACCAACTGGTTTGGGAGTATTGGCCCAAAGCTCGCTAAGAACCATAGAAAGTCCAGATTAAAACAAAGTCAAGAAAGTGTTCTCCCCGAGTTAAAATTCCTAATGGTTCTTTGTGTGAGAATAATCTTGACAGAAGACAGATTTTTATAAAAATATTTCTAGCGGAGGTATAATGGTTTTATTCTATGATAAAGACTATTGCACGTTCACAGAGGTGTGTATGAAACGAAAACATGGAAAAGGTGGAGTGAAAAATAAGACCTAGTTTCCTGTTAATGAAGATAGAAATTCTGAATTTGAAACCTAACTGGAAAACAAAACTTGAGATGTACTTAAGTCTTTATAAAACTTGTGTGAACCTTTTTAATCTTTATCTGGGCCTTATTTTTTTGACATGTCGACTTTAATCGATCCTTTTGAAACTTAACGACACTATCTGCACTGCACGTAAAGACATATAAAATCTTAAGTTAAATAAGAATCAAGGTGTGAAAACTAAAGGTTTGATAGTTCTAAATTCTGGATAATAGAATTGCTAGCTTCGAAACAAAACCTTGGGATTAGAATCATAGTTATTCCGCAAAACTTGCTTGATAGGATTTTGTGGGTGTAATCCGCTGAAAACCCTCAGAGACAACACTCCTCCTACTAGGGACACCTAGAGGTTTAACGGCTTGTTGCACATGCTCAGTGCAATCGCGTTCCCTGCGAAAGTGAGGTTAGGAATTTTTGTGAATAAATTGGCTTTGCTCGGGACGAGCAAATGATAAGTTTGGGGGTATTTGTTCATATCAGATTTTTGCATTTTTATACCACCCATTTTTTATCACATTGCTTATAGGTAGGTACTCTTGATCCGTGTTTTCTACATAATTGCAGGTTACAGGTTCTCAGCTCTAAGCAGTGAAATTCATGGAAAAGCACGACAAATTCTGGAGTACTGCAAACCACAGATAAAATACGGGTCTCTGCTCTCTATCCGTATGTTGCCGCACACCAGTTTAAAGGACAAAATGGCAAATCAATGGTCATTTTCATGCACAAAGCACAAGGGCAACACAAGATCCAAGACTTCTACGCGGAGCTCAAGAAAATCATGGCAAAAGATCCACATCAAATCACCTTTTGATCTGCTAAAAATCTGGAAGAAATATGAAGATCTTCTGAGAAACCAAGTATACCAAACTGAAGAGAACAGCAACATGGAGAACCCTAGAAAAAATGAGCCATCAAATCAACCAAACGGCCGCGGATCCGCGGCCAATATGGCCGATTCGCGGCGGATCAGCGGCCGAGTTGACTCAGTGTCAACTCGGATTTTGGGGGTAGTTTAGTCATTTCATTTGGGGCCAGAATGTTGGCCTATGGTTTCAGTTTACTGCCTATAAATAGCCCAGAACAATGCCAAGTGAAGGGTGCTTATTTTTGTGTTAGATTTTAGGAGAGATTTTGTAGTTCTTCTTTCTCTTTTCATCTTTCTCCATTAAAACCTTGTAGTAAGCTTTTATGAGTGAAATGATGAATAAAAGAGTTCTTTTCTTTATCATGCTTGTCTTGTTACTTTGTTAATTATATTTGCTTGTAATTTTCATTTGCTAATCTAGTTATTGGTATTTGTTGTTTGTTTCTTTCTTCTTCTATTTTTCTTTATCCTTAACAACAATGATGCTTATGCTTGATCCTCGCCAAAGTGAGGTCTCAAATAGCTAGTTGTAATCTTCTAACCACTTTCATCCTATCTTCCTCATTTTGTTGTATTTTCCTTTTTTTGTAATAGGTGAGTAGTTTCTCACTTGTTAGGGTAGGATAAGGAAAGTTTGAGAGAAGGAAATCTCTCTCACTCTTTTCTTGCCCAACATCTTAATTCGGACTCCCGTTAATTGAACCACAATCCGCTCCCTACGGCACCCTATCCTACATGATAGCGGTGATTCCTTAGCGAGACCGGTCGTGGTTGAATTAACCGGAGGTTAAGGCTAAGAGCTAAGAACGGATGGACAAGGACCAAAAGGAAGAAACTAAGCGTTGGAAAGCCTAGCTTGTACTCGCAAGTTCCTTCCTAGTCGTGCTAATCCTCGTTGTTGCCGATTACCGTAACACCGATATTAAGAGTGGCAACGAAAGAAGTGAGCGACTCCTATCTCAAACTAACTTAATCCTAACCCTAACAAGCTCTCTTTATATACATTTTAGCACATAGTTAATCTCAAACAAACCTGGACATTTGGATTTAACTCGTTAAAGCATATAGAAAAAGATTCCCATCTCCCTGCGGATGACCCGTACTCAACTGGCTAGCTATCAAGAGAAACCGTCTTGATTGCGGTAATTAACTAAGCATGCAAAAATTCTAACAGTCAAAACCCTCTGTGTGGGACTCTAAAGACTCGACAGTACTCCGGTAGTGGGTTTAACCACAAGCGCGCCAGTGGCACTAGCTGTACATAACGGCTACCCAGGTACCTTTCGACAAGAAGGTCGACGAGGAAACTCATCCGTACCACTACTGAGTCTGTCTGAGGCAATCTCCGTACAGTCCGGTCTGTTCGTATAAGAGTATTGCATATCGAGCCTAAGAGGATGGTAAACGTCAGACACCTAAGAACCCTAATAGCGGTATAAGTCATGTCGGAGTGTAGCACAGAACACCCTGAGAAACTACTGGAATACCTACCAGTAAATCTCACTTGCCCTGGCCAGGGACTTTGTGTAATAGCTTTCAGAACAAAGCACGATATCAACCCCCAATACCGAGAGAGAAGAATCTTATCTAACCGCCACTGCCTCCAAGTGCTTTGGGACTGCACCCAACTACTACCTGTTTGTACGACTCAGCAGAACCGTGGTAGGGTAGTAATCTAAGAATAGTGGGAATACACTTGAGGTGAAGCAGCAGTGTCAAGTCGACGGAATAAGCTATAATCATGTCACCTGGGAACTTCTACCTGACGATAGGTATATTACCAACCAGCAGTTCCCTACGATTCCGTCCAGTGTAACTCATAACCTAATGAGCACCTGCAAACCATCTCCAGTACGACGTACTGATGGCTGAGAGACAGACCATATCCAATGCTGGGAAAAGAAGCGTATACACTAGTCTACTATGGAGTATCGATGCCCTGTCTCGATAATCCTGTGACTAGGGACCTGTGTAAGGATGTGCTTATAGACTATCCAGTCCCCACTAGTATGACTGTCATCACAACGCTGGTAGTCAAGCAAAGATCCTAAGGGCTCTATCAATATGTATTAGCGATACGTTAAAAGTGACATATACACATATTAAGATAGATACAAACCAAGTAGTATACTACTATATCGAGCAAGACTGTCATAAATCCGTGTATATATCCAAGCTTCCAAAATGTAATATACAAACTAGTACTATACAATAATGGCCTCTAGAGCATATCACACTAACAACGGCCTCTCTAGGCATCGATATGGCATGGATCAACAACAGGCGTAGGAGATAATGCGCTCGGAGGAGGTGGTGAAAATGGTAGCGTGACATGTGAAACTGATGCCTCACCTTGTCGCTTCACGGTACAATTTCTGATAAGGTGATACGGACTCCCACTGAAACATCCTGGCGATGGGTTTTGATCATGTGGGTAAAAATGATATAACTAGCCCATAAAGAATCCGCCACGGCCTCTGTGAACACGCCTAGGAGCTGAAAAATAGTACGAATCCGCCTTGGTCTCGAAACAACCGTATGTGGAGCAATGTCCGATCTCTATGCTCGACTGATCTCTATCAAGGATCCGATCATTTGGCAAAAATCCTGAGTACTCGCCTCTATCCCAGCTATACGATCAATAGAGGGCGGATCCATCTGCCTATGCGAGATAGGCGTACTGCCCTGGTCAGTCCTCACCTCATACGAGCCCGCTCTAATCTCATCTCTGACGGCAGCCCTCTGGGCCCTCGTATTCATCGGCGGCATAGAGGTTGGAGAAAGAAACATGATTGATAAGGACATTGCAATCTAATTAGGAGGACATGAGGAATCAAAGAAAGAAATACAAGCAAAATATATCTCCTAAGGACACTTAGGAGGAGTATCGTATCGTAAGTATGCCGTGGAACATACACACGCTACGTCCCTCAGCTTAAGTCACCTACTCCATCAACCAAGGGTCATCCTACACTCAGAAAGGTAAAACCTAATGCTCTGATAACAACTTTGTCAGGACCCGAATGTATGGAACGTGACTGGCACTTAAATCACGCAACGTCTAGAGGCGTAGCGTAATCTGAGTATGACGAAGCCCAGAAATCTAAACCGTTTAAATAAATAGAGTGAAGAAAATACTTATTTTAAAAAGGTGATTTTAACAAAATAACGTCATTTTAAAACATCAAGTTTTTTTATGAAAATTTGGGCAGAGTTTCCTTTGTAAATACTGGCCCTAAATGGGTATAAAACTAGAATATGCATAAGTAATAAATAAATGCATCCCCAAGCGGGAGCTAGATCTTTGCCAATGGCGGAATCACAACGACATGCAATATATATATCATCATAATATGAGATAAGCATCTGAAAACAAGAAATATGAAAACACCACATCAGCTCAAGTGAGCATCGACACCAGAAATAGAATACATACAAATCTCACAAGCTCACCATCTAAGTCCAATATACAACTGGTGGAAAACGGTAGATAGGGTAGATGGAGTGTACTAGATACAATAATAATATACAAGGTGGGAACAAAAATATCCTCGCAACCCACCTACAAGAAAGACGCAAGTCACCTCAAATGAAGCAAAATGAGGAAGTACGCCCGCCGCTACTGTGCTGATGAGTCAGACCTACAAGATACTGTGGCATAACTGGGGTTGAGTTGCCAACTCGTGAGTAGTAAGTAACGTCTAATAAGGCTATCGTAAGTATGCACGCAAATGCGTCACTACCTACATATACAAATATGATGCAATGCACTAGTATGTATGCAACATGAATGGACAATCAACACGAAATCCAGATATATTTTATATGAGAAGATCTATGTCCTTATCTCAGTAAAACTTTTGCATAATAAAACTAGAATATCATCAATGAAATCGACAGAAAAGTCCTTGTCAAGCATCGACACAATATCCTCAATATCTCAGGCTCCGTCAGTCCGAATCGGCCTATATCATCAAATCTCATGAATTCGATCGGTATCCTCCGGATATCCTCCGCGCCAAACATCACCGGTAGGTAGTCCTCCTCTGCCAGGCTCATCGACTACAACTCGAGCTTATTGCCCCAGGGTACCTTACCGGGCCAACCATGTACCCGAGACGGTTCATCCTACTCCTTGAATCGGGTCTCAAAAACCAAAAGAAATTAGGAAAACCCATGGAGGACGACACATACATCATATCATGAGAAAACCGCAACTTGCATTTTTAAAATGATAATAGGTTTATAAATTCTTACGGTATTCCCCCAAAATCCAGAAATCTCATAAATACTGAAATCTCCAAGAAAATCATAATATATGAACATGTCGGTAATGATGGATGCCTATGATATCGATAATATGCAAAGCGATGTATGATAAGAAAACTATGCATGAATGAGGATGCCATGAGGTATATGACTAGCAAACCTACGTATCCAACCCTGATGAGATAAATATACAACTACAATTCTACATATCATATATGATGCAAATGCACAGATACCAATTCTAAGCAAGTTTTATAGTGTTCGTAACGTAGCAATTAGCAATGGCGTGTGTGTTCGCATAAAATAGTGCACGTGCGACATGGACCAATAATAATGGTGCAAGTGTCCTATGAGATGATATCATATATATAAGATGATGCAATGCAATAAGATGAATGTCTAGGATACTACCATATAAATACAACCACTGCTAGTAATCCTAACTATCTGGTACATTGCGCCATCCAGACGATCCCCCCATAGATATTTACATCTACTCACCGGGACGCCTCGGCTAATCTGATCCAATCACAGCCTTTTCTTTCCGTGCCGCTTCCGACATCTCCGCAATCGATCCTAGAATCACACAAATAGTATATACGAGCTTAAACATTTAAAGAGACGTGAAGTCAAGACGATACAAAATAACTAACGCGCACTAGCAAGATGTGCGTGCACTTGGTGCACAAAACGCGCACGACATCGCTACGAACCGACTAGGGGTCGCTATGCATAGCAACCACCAATCCTAGAACCCAATCGTACCAATTGCGCATTCACATCACACTAAATATTATAGGAAGTAGGTTGTAGATCATCACAACCCCAAACCTAATTAAAATCTATTTATTCTAAGAACCTAGTAAGCAAACAAAGGGTATTTTGGTGCAAAACTAAAGGTTGTAGCAAACCTAGTGCCCAAAATTTCACTTAATATCTAAATTAAGCCACACAAATATTTACAAATTTTAAATCTCTCTTTTTACACACTAATCATGAAATTAGTTGCATGAACATTTAATTAAGACAATTAAAAGTAAAGATTTGCAAGTTTATCAACTAGATTATATTAAAAAGACACCATTAGATGGTCACTACAATTAGCTAACTTAGTTAAGTGATAAAAACCTTAACTTTAACCCAAACCCTTTACTTTAAAACTCAAATCTTGCAAATAAAACTATTTTAACACCTAATTAAAATTAGATTAATGCAATTAATTAACAAAGTTACAATTGGGTTAAGGTTTATACCTCAAGAATTTGGAAGATAAAATCTGCTAGCTTTGGCCACTCAAAATGCATACTTGCATCAAGATCCAAGCTTAGATTTGAACAAGGAAATTTTGTGAAGAATTTACAAGAAATTAGTGTTGATTTTTTTGGATTTTTTTGATGAGAAAATGGGGTAAGTTGCAAGTGAGAAAGAAGGAAAAATGGGAGGGGAGGGGAAGAACTGCCAAAATTTGAGAGGGGGAGAGAGAGTGAGGGTGTGGTTACCTTACCTCCATACACATACACCATTCCTCAAGTCAACATGTCCCATACATCATTATTTTTTCTTTTCATTTCTATTTTATTTAAATTTATGTTTTTCTTAGAATTGTCTAGAACCATTGAGAAATATTTTGAAAGAAAAAACATGTTACAAAATGGGTGTTAAGTTGTCATGGTGTACTAAAATCTAATTAACCCATACTAATTTGTAATTATCATTAATTTAGTGCATATGTGAAAGCTTAAAATAATATTTAAAAAATAAATAATTAAGGAAAATAATTAAGTAAACTAGCAATTAATAAGTAGCTAATAAAGCACCCATAAATAAGCCATTACATAAATAAAATAGGTATAATTATGTATATGTGGAAAAATAATTATAATTAGCTTTTACGGAAAACACGAGTTATATCACTTTTTAACATATAATTACTCTAAACGATTTTTAAAACGTTACACTTAAGTACCATTATCTTAATATATAATCTCATGTCATGTTAAAATAATTAAAATATCATTTTTATGATATCACACCCTTTTCTTTATATTTACCAAAATAATTACATTTTTACTAATATAGTTCCGATACCAAAATTCATATGCGATATCCATTTTGTAAACTCATTATCTCCATATTTAAAATTATATATTAATATTTATAATTTTCTAAAATGTTACATACTTACAATATATGGTTCTCTACTTTATTCTTATACCGATAACTTCTCAAAATTTAGACCTTGTATTTCAACGAAATGCGTGTCTAAAACTAGAGAAGTCATAAGTAAACGGAATGTAGTACGAGTACCAATCTCGTTGTCCTAATGGAAATCGGACAACATACAATACTTTGTATAAGTCCTCTGAGTTTAATAACTCAAACCTTGTGTGCCGTAGGTTAAAAACTGTGCTATGGTTAAGAAGAATTACACCGCTGTTGAATGCACCTTACCTAACCATCAACTGATATAGGTAATTGTCATAAATATAATTTCAAAAAGTTATATCTCACATTATAAAATAAAGGTACAGATATATTAGTTTGAAAATGGTGCATAACAATGAATATTCAAAATCAAATATTTGCCGTTAGGCAAGACTCAGGCGATTTCCTCAAATATCACCAGTTATAGAGAATTCTGATATATTGAGGATCTAATCACCCAATTCCCAATATCTTACTCCTACTTAGCATCTGTAACGCCATACAGATGTTAGTTATATGTATGCCCTAGAGGCCATTACTGTACATATGATGTATATTGTAATGGATGCTTGGACATATAAAGGGAGGACTTTCTTGCTCGACATGATAGTATGCTATCTGGTTGTACTTTATCTTAATATGTACTCTGATTGTCTCTATGTTACATGTTGATAAAGCCCTTAGGATATGTACTCGACTACTGGGACTATGATGAGATCATACTAGTGGGGCCCACGGTAGTCGACGAGTACATCCTATAACAGTTCCTAGTCGAGTGTGTATCAAGACAGGGCATCGATACACCAGAGTAGACTAGCGTATACGCATCTTGACCCATATGATGGGCGATGGATGATCCCATATCCATCGGTGTTTGACATCAAGGATGGTGTACGGGTGCTCAGTAGAGACTGGGTACACTGGACGGACTCGCCGAGAACTCCCAGATGGTATTATACACCACGTCAGATGGCAGTTCTCTGGTGACACTGGTACAGAGTAGTCTGTAGACCCGAGATCGTCATAGAGTCTTGTGTGATTCCCACTTTGCTTTGATATCCATCATACCACGTCCAAGAAGGCGTGCAAAAAGGTGGCTTTTGGGTACAGTCCTGAATCACATGGAGGCAATGAGCGATAGGAGGGGATTCGTCTCTCCTGGTATAGGGTGTTGATGTTGCGCAGTGTTCGATTGGCTATAACTGGAAATCCCTGGCCAGGGTTGCTGAGATTTACTGGTAAGTGTTATCAGTAGTTTCTCGAACTGTTATAGACCTCATATCAACATGACTTATCAAGCTACTGGGTCTGACGTTTACCACCCGTAGGCGAGATATGCGACATATCAGACGAAGAGACCAGACTGTATGGGAGTGTTACTGACTGGATTCACAGGAGAATGTACAGGCTTGCTTGTTGATCTTCTGAGAGTTCAATACCTGGGTGGCTGTTACGTTTAGCTGACCGCTTGCAGCTTGTGGGTGTTTGATATGATCATCACCTACTGCCGGCGTATTGACGATTCTTTAGAGTCCTACACAGAGGTTTCTTGACTCCGGCAAAACGGAGTAGAGGCACATATGTGATATGTGCAGGACCGAGGATAATGCGATATGAGATACCGTATTATATTCTCGTGATATTTGATATCAGCTGGGTTATCGGATCAAGTGTTGATTCGATGAATCGGTAAATGATATATTTGTCGGTTATATGCGATATAGTCGGATTGTCGGATCAAGTGTTGATTCGATAATTTAATGTATAATAATATATATGATATATTAAATTAAATTAACTAATATAAGCTCACTAAAAGATTCTTTTTCTCACTCGGGTAATACATTGATATATATGCGATATATGTTAATTGTATTATTTTATTTTGTTACAATAAATATTATATATGTGATATATAATATTGTAAGATGATATGGTTATTAATGCAATATGTTTAGTGGAGATTAAACGAGGTTAGGGTTTGATTTGGGTTAATCTATTCTAGAACCTTCTAGAAGGTTTTATTTTGTTTTGTGCAAAGATATTTGTGTAGATATTTTGCAAGATATTCTTTAACCCAACCCAAACCCTTAACCCTAATTCAATCTCTACAAAGGTTACATGACCATGATTGCATTTTCTAACCTCATACTTAACTTTCATTATTCATCACAAAAGGATATTATTCATTCATCTTCTTCTTCCTTTTTGAAAAGCTTTCTTGCTTTGATTTTTGCGATGAAAGTGAGTGAGAATAAGAAAACAAATGAGAGCAAAAATCTTACTTCATCATCCTCATCTACCCTTGACATTTAGATGAGGGTGTTCACTTCATTATGTGAGTGAGAGCTTGTGTTAATGAAACTTCAAGGTAGATCATCTTTGTTATTGAAGATCGGAAGCAAGCTTGCATCTTTCTCTTCGTGGAGCCTCTCTAGAGTCTGGATGCATGATGATCGCAGCGAAGGGACCTTAACACGGAGCTTTAGAAGTGAAGGACAGATCTACAAAGGTTGTAATCCCTCTCACTTAGTGTTAAAGTGTTTAACATGCTTGTTTTCGTCTAATCTCTAGTTTAAAGATCTTTGTTAGGGTTGTTCGGCACGTCTAAATTTTAAATCGGGCATGGTTGATACCTTATAGACCCTTGTGCGTATGCCTAGAAACCCTACAGTGGTATCAGAGCCAGGTTAGTGCTTTAGGCGGAGTCCTGGGGAAGTTTAAAGTCCGATCGAACCCCGAAACCCTATTTTAAACCCTTTTTTGGAAATTTTTCAAAACTGTTGATTTTTCCATATTAAAAAAACTCAAAAAAATCAGCAGGGTATTTTAGGAATTACTGTGCAAAACGACCCCTTAAATCCACTAAAGCGCCGCGAAACCGTGGCCAAACCAGGGTATTGGCGGCGGTTCCGCGGCAGGTACTGTAGATTGAGGGATAGTTTTTATACAGTAACGACCGTATGTACTTCCTGATTCTTCTGGGAATCTTTAATTTATACTCAAGTGTTGAGTTTTCTGGGTTGTATTGGGAGCTCGTTGATTCGATCGGATAATTTAACTTCGTTTAAGTTTTTTCCGGATAATTTTAGAAACTGTTAAAAAGTTCGAATGGATATCAATAACTCGCTTTTTCCCCTGTCGGAAAATTTTTCAAAAGTTGGATTTTTTCTCGAGTTTGAAACTTCCGGAAAATCATGCAAGTAACGCGGTGGACCCTCTGGAAGAACACAAACCTTAACTCGATTATGTGACCGTCTGAACCGCCTCTGAACCTTAGGGTTTGGGGCAGTATGGCGTTGCCACATGTGAGGCGTTGGCTTGACCCTTCTACGGCTGGACCATTGGTACTGTGGCATGTGATGGATATTTTTTTGAACTCCACTCAAGTGTTGAGCTATTTGGGAAATTTTGGGTGTTTGATTATTCGATCGGAAAGTTTAACACTGTTTTTTTTATCTGGAATGTGATAAAATATTTGGAATCCACAGGTAGTTATGAGATAACTAATTTGAATGTTATAAATCTAGCAGTTTAAGCTCAATTGATCGGTTGCCACGGGATTTTGATGTGATGAAAAGTCCGTCGCAATCACGTAGCGTACGCGGATACTCGCCGGGTAAACTTAATAGACAGCCCCGCCCTATAGCCCCGACCCATAGCCCCGACCAAGTGACTGTAGGAGAACCCCGTCGCCAAAAGCATCCGTTCGGGTGCTCGCGGCAGCAGTGTTCCGCTTTAGTGCACTTCGTCAATGGCATCCGGGGGTGCGGCCGTCTACTAAAGTTTGCGACGAGCATTCGATCAGGATGTCGGGAATCTTGTTGAATTGCCCGACTTGATATTGAAAAGAGTTTTCGATAAAGAGACTAAAATGCGGGGTTTATAATTGTTAGGCATGCGATGTCTAAGGAATTCATTTGGTTAGGCATGCGATGTCTAAGGAAGTTGCGGATTCTAACTGTTGTAGTTTTACACTTTCTTTTCTGTGACCGTAAGCGTAGTATGTAGTGTATCGCCGGCTTCGTTGCTATACATCAACGACAATCGGGATACGCATACTTGCTTACGTTGATGATATGAGATATTATGTGTTGGTGTGATATGTTATATTGGATCGTCGCATTTTGAATAGCCGGGGGTTTTATGTGAGATGAGAGTTTTTCTTTTTCATTCATGTAAAATTCATTGTATGTAATATTCTTTTATTGGGGCACTTCCGGGCTGAGGATGATGTCACCATTGTATATTATTTACTTTTCCGCATTAGGTAGACCCAAGGCGGGGAGTACAAGTAACCGGGTTCCAGGGTCCAGTGGGAGACCATCTTGAGGAGTCGAGACCGGGTCTCCTAACCCTAGAATTGGCAGTGTTGCTTGCCGCTCTCGTAGGGGTCTAGGGATGTGGGTTTGGCTATTCATCGCGACTGTGGAATCCGTGTTTTATACAGGCTCGTATTGAAAACACGGACATCCTAGTATATCCAATATTTCATATATGTTCTTCTGCTGCAATGTTCTGTGATGAGATCATATTACTGCCTGAGACGAATGTTTATATTATATATATGAGATATATGTTATATTGCTGATTTCATTTCAAAAGTGATGCTTGTGAAGCATAATAAAACGGGACTTCATTAATGAGATTAATGAAACCAAAAGAAACATAAAGATGTTGTAGAAACTTGTCTCAAAAACAGGTAGCTCTAGTTCTTGCTTTGCATTGCGGTGTTCCTTGTAGAACATCCAGCACCTTATTCGATAAGGAAAGAGCCGAGATCTCTTCACCGGGAGTGACCTCTTTAGCGAAACTAGCAGATGCTACAAACTCAGTTTGTCTTTTGATTGTTTTTATAGTTTTTGCTTTGCATAAAGGTATTTGTGAAATATCCTGCACCTTATTCGATGAGGAAAGAGCCGACGATCCCTTCACCGGGAGTGACCTCTTTAGCAAAATTAGAAAAGGCCTAAAAAACATTCCATTTAAAATCACTCGATTCTACAACGATATCAAGTTCATTACGCAAAGGGTTTTCTTAAAAAGCTGTCGTAGCGCTCCGTCATTTCAGATAAGTTCTACTTAGTATTCGTACTACGTTTGTTGACCTCCGTCAAGGCGTAGTGTACGGTAGCTAACTAGTATTTATCTGCTTATGCATATGATGCAGATTGTTTTAGGGTAGTCATGCGGCCTTGTTGACCTCCGTCAAGGGTCGTGCGGGTGGGTTTAATTCAATCAGGAAATGACGGGTAGAACTAGACTAGCAGCTTATGGTTTGTTGACCTCCGTCAAGGTCATAGGACGCTAAGGGTAAAATATTATTGGGAATTTCAAGTGTTGAAATTTACAATGAGATTGCATAACTTCTATGAGATAGTTGGATCCCGATACCCACTGCGAGTAAGAGTTACTCCTGGGAGAGTTTTACACATTATAATTAGCCGATCAAGTAGGTGTCTAGAAAGGTGTTAACGAGGTTACGCCCCTGGAAAAATGGGGTTTACTTTAATTAGGTCCGTGTGAAAGCACGGGGAACCTCCCTCAAAGTACCGGCACTGGCCTGGCTGAAAAATTGGCGAACTTGTACATTGTAATTAATCCCGGCTAGTCTTTTCTTTTAGGGTTTGAAAGAAGATTTGACTAAAACAGTGGGAGACATGCTAATTAGATAAATTGATAACCAATCTAATCTTGTAAAAGCGCACGCTGAGTGTTTTCTTCTCTCTCTCTCTTGGTTGCGACTATGTCATGCCTTAATCAAGATAATAATACGGATGTATTGACCGAACCCGCTTGTTATACTGCGCTAAGGAACGTTGGTCCCGCTCCAACTTATAATTGTTATAAGACAGAGCAGGAAATAGGGGATTACCAGAATTCCCGTACCGCCCAAACGAAGAAAGTGCATGCTGATGCATCTTCTTCGGGTGTGTTCATTACATAGAACTGTTTCTCAGTATCCTTTACGTCCTGGGTATGAGATACCGGATCAGGATCCCGCATATGTAATCTGTTACATGGGCTACAGATAGGTAGAGCACTGAGAACGGGTGATAAGTTTCATGAGATAGAAACGGTGCAAGTGTTGCAGCCAAATCTGTTGGTAACTATCACTCTGTATTAACAAATACATTGATTCTGAACGAATGTTATTAGATACCGAACCTGATGTACAACATCATATCAGTTTCTTTATTAGTAAAGAAGGATATAATTTTGTATTGTTTGATAATGTTTTGAACATTTCCTATATCAAGAGTTGATCGAATTAGGTACGTTATCTAAAAGCATAGACGTTCTAAATCAAACTACAGTTCTCAGTATACAGAACACACACAAGAGGAAAAGTTCGGAAATGAACGATTTTTTCTTGAGGCATTGTAAACTAGGTCATATCAATGCGACCCGACTAGCTGAAGTTACATTTAGATGCATATTTAAATGAGTTTAAATTTACATCTTGTGAAACTTTCCGGTCATGTCACAGAGATAAGATGACCACAGCTCCGTTTATTGGAAACAGAGAAAGAGTTAGTGAACTCTTGGGATTGATACAAGCTGTTGTATGAAAGTCCCCTGTCTACACATTCCAAGACCAGTTCTTTGTACTTCATTACATTCACTGATTATCTCTCAAGATCCGGACATATGTTCCTGTTGAAACACAAGTCTGGAACTTTTGAGAAATTCAATGAATATAAGTTAGAAGTAGAGAACTAAAAACGGGTACAAGTATTCTGTACTTTGATGAGATCAGGGAGGAGAATACTTGAGCACGGAATTCCTGGACTATTCTAAAATAGAATGAGATTCTCTCTCAGTATTACTCCTCCGTATACACCATAGCACGATGGTATATCGGGGTGGAGCAATAGCACCCTATGAGATATGGTGTGCTCTATGATGAGTACTACTGAGTTTCCTATTTCCTTTTGGAAGTTATGCACTTGAGAAGCTGCATACCTATTGAATAAGGTTGTAATCAAATCAGTTGCCTACCACTTCATATGTGATATGGAATGGGAAGAGCCAATATCTTAAGTATGTTAAGATTTGGGGTTGTCCAACCTATGTCTAAAAGCATAATCCGGACAAGCTCGAGGCAAAGTCAGTTCTATAGAAGTTTGTTTGATATCCTAAGCATTCACAAGGGAATATCTTCTACCTAACCGAGGAACAAAAGATGTTTGGTTTCTCAACATGCCACCTTTGTGAAAGGGAATTTCTTGTGAAGAAATTAGCGGTCATGAGGTAGAACTGGAAGGAGTTCCAGCTATACAAACTACAACACATGATTTTATAGAACCAAAGGATTCAATAGATTCTAACGAACCTCAGCCTCTCCGCCGATCTAGTAGGGTTCCTTATCCACCTGAGAGATACTTCGGTTTCTCTATGACAGTGGGAGAGAGGATTGCATCATGAGATGATGACCTAACTTATTTCGAGCTGGCCATCAGGAGTGGGACTCTGTAAGAATGGCTGGATGCTTAGCAATCTGAGATGGAATCCTTATACACCAACAAAGTATGGACTTTGGTTGCTTTATCTGAAGGGTTAAATCCCCATCAGGAGCAAGTATATCTTAAGAAGATTACTTAGTGTACATTGAAAAGTTGAGACTTTCAAAGCTATGCTTAAGTCCATCCAGATCCAACTTGCCACGGCTACATACCATGACTATGATATCTGGCGGTTGGGTGTCATGATTGCTTTTCTAAATGTTGATTTGGAAGAGAGAGTCTATAAGTACACAGCCAGAGGGCTTCGGAGATAGTGGAAGCAGCGGAAACGTGAGCAAGATGTTTCATATGATAAAGCAGGCATTACGGAGTTGGAACGTCTGTTTTGATGTGGTAATCAAAGAGTTTGACTTCATCGATATGGTAGATGAACCTTGTATATACAAAAAGGTAGTAGAGAGTATGGTAATGATCCTCGTAGAGTACGTGGATGACATACTCTTGATAGGGAAGGAGTTTCCTATGCTACGCTCGGTCAATCTCCGCTTATCACAAGGATTCTCCATATAGGATCAAAGCGATACCTCCTAATTCATGGGTTTTGGATCTATGAGATAGATCTAATTGGATGTTAGGATTCTCACTAGTTGTAGTGAGATGGTATCAATCGATCCTGGGGAGAATCACTAGAAATGTTCCAGGGTGATAAGGACGACTGAATGTCAGTCGCAGGCATTGTCTTTACCCTCAGTGGTGAGACGGTATGTTGGAAGAGTTCCAAGCTAGATATCGTGACTTACTAGACGATTAAAGGCAAGATACATCGTTTCCAAGGATGCTACCAAAGAGGCAGTCGGGATAGATATAAGTTCATGAGATGAACTTCGTTCCTACCATTGTGTGACAATAGAGTTGTGGCTTATGCCAAGGAACCCCTCGTCCCATCAGAAATCCAGATATAATTCTTAGGCAGTATCACCTGATCATTGAGATGGTTGATCTCCAGGGAGATCGAGGTTAGGAGAGTAGATACAGAGAACAACAACGCCGATCCACTCACAAAGGCCTTTTTTCCCAAAAGAGACTTTTTATGGGATGGTTGAGTATGAGATACTTCAATCACAGCTAATTGTTGGGTATGTGATACCACAACAGATGGCCCTAGTGCAAGTGGGAGATTATTAGTTATATCTATGCCCTAGAGGCCATTACTGTAGATATGATGTATATTGTAATGGATGCTTGGACATATATAGGGAGGACTTTCTTGCTCGACGTGATAGTATGCTATCTGGTTGTATTTTATCTTAACATGTACTCTGATTGTCTCTATGTTACATGTTGATAAAGTCCTTAGGATATGTACTTGACTACTGGAACTACGATGAGATCATACTAGTGGGGCCACGGTAGTAGACGAGTACATCCTATAACAGTTCCTAGTCAAGGATGTATCGAGACAGGGCATCGATACACCAGAGTAGACTATTGTATACGCATCTTGACCCATATGATGGGCGATGGATGATCCCATATCCATCGGTTTGTGACATCAAGGATGGTGTACGGGTGCTCAGTGGAGACTGGGTACACTGGACGGACCCGCCGAGAACTCCCAGATGGTATTATACACCACGTCAGATGGCGGTTCTCTGGTGACACTGGTACAGAGTAGTCTGTAGACCCGAGATCGTCATAGATTCTTATGTGATTCCCACTATGCTTTGATTTCCATCATACCACGTCTAAGAGGGCGTGCAAAAAGGTGGCTTTTGGGTACAGTCCCGAATCACATAGAGGCAATGAGCGATAAGAGGGGATTCGTCTCTCCCGGTATAGGGAGTTGATGTTGCGCTGTGTTCGATTGGCTATAACTGGAAATCTCTGGCCAGGGTTGCTGAGATTTACTGGTAAGTGTTATCAGTAGTTTCTCAAACTGTTATAGACCTCATATCGACACGACTTATCAAGCTACTGGGGTCTGACGTTTACCACCCCTAGGCGAGATATCCGACATATCAGACGAAGAGACCGGACTGTACGGGTGTGTTACTGACTGGATTCACAGGAGAATGTACATGCTTGCTTGTTGATCTTCTGAGCGCTCAATACCTGGGTGGCTATTACGTTTAGCTGACCGCTTGCAGCTTGTGGGTGTTTGATACGATCATCACCTACTGCCGGTGTATTGACGATTCTTTAGAGTCCTACACAGAGGTTTCTTGACTTAGGAAAAACGGAGTAGAGGCACATATGTGATATGTGCAGGACCGAGGATAATGCGATATGAGATACCGTATTATATTCTCGTGATATTTGATATCAGCTGGGTCATCGGAATAAGTGTTGATTCGATGAATCGGTAAATGATATATTAGTCGGTTATATGCGATATAGCCGGATTGTCGGATCAAGTATTGATTCGATAATTTAATGTATAATAATATATGTGATATATTAAATTACATTAACTAATATAAGCTCACTAAAAGATTCTTTTTCTCACTCGGGTAATACATTGATATATATGCGATATATGTTAATTGTATTATTTTATTTTGTTACAATAAATATTATATATGTGATATATAATATTGTAACATGATATGGTTATTAATGCAACATGTTTAGTGGAGATTAAACGAGGTTAGGGTTTGATTTGGGTTAATCTATTCTAGAAACTTCTAGAAGGTTTTATTTTGTTTTGTGCAAAGATATTTGTGTAGATATTTTGCAAGATATTCTTTAACCCAACCCAAACCCTTAACCCTAGTTCAATCTCTACAAAGGTTACATGACCATGGTTGCATTTTCTAACCTCATACTTAACTTTCATTATTCATAACAAAAGGATATTATTCATTCATCTTCTTCTTCCTTTTTGAAAGGCTTTCTTGCTTTGATTTTTATGATGAAAGTGAGTGAGAATAAGAAAAAAAATAAGAGCAAAAATCCTACTTCATCATCCTCATCTACCCTTGCCATTTAGATAAGGGTGTTCACTTCATTATGTGAGTGAGTGCTTGTGTTAATGAAACTTCAAGGTAGATCATCTTTGTTATCGAAGATCGGAAGCAAGCTTGCATCTTTCTCTTCGTGGAGCCTCTCTAGAATCTGGATGCACGATGATGGCAGCGAAGGGACCTCAACACGAAGCTTTAGAAGTGAAGGACGGGGTCTACAAAGGTTGTAATCCCTCTCACTTAGTGTTAAAGTGTTTAACATGCTTGTTTTCGCCTAATCTCTAGTTTAAAGATCTTGGTTAGTGTTGTTCGGCACATCTAAATTTTAAATCGGGCATGGTTGATGCCTTATACACCCTTGTGCGTGTGCCTAGTAACCCTACAATAGATGTGAGAATAAAGTCTGGTAAATATATACCCTAGATTCAGAATCTAATTGGAAAAACAGTTTTCAATTAACACCGCATAGTAAAACTGAAACATAAAAATATTTCGAACGGGTGGCCGGGTATTCCTAGTAATGCCTCTTCCACTCTCCAGATTCATGACAGTAACCGTATATTTTCTTGCCCTCACTCCAATTCCTTCATATGTCTTTACTTCTTACCTTCTGTACCCCATACTTAGTCTAATTGGTTTTCTTCCTTCCCTACCCTTCGGCACCAGCCTATGGTTTGGAAGAAGACTATCCAATAAGCGTAATAAGTGTACTCCCCTAATAATAGGAGCTCTCGCAACCTGAGAGAAAGGGAAAAAAAAGACAACCGAATAATCTTATTCAATTTCTCCCAAACCGAAAACCATCCTCGAACTGAAACAAGTTCCTTCGAGTTTGTATATAACTATACGATGGCATATCCAAGAAATATGGATCTTCGTAGTGAAACGAAGTGTTATGGAGAAATGCAAAGCGGAAGTACGAGTGGCAGGGAAATACGCGGCTTCGTTGTGAATGATAGCAGTCGCAATTTCCTTTGCCTTCACTCTAATCCCATTATATGTCTTTACTTATTATCTTCTGTACACTACACTTAGGCTAATTGGTTTTCTTCCTTCCCTACCTTTTGGCACCTACCTATGGTTGGAAGAAGACTATCCAATAAGCATATGTCACGACCCGAAAGTACGGAACGTGACTGGCACTTAGATTACGAGACGTCTAAAGGCGTACTGTAACCTAAGTCAGCCAAAGCCCAGAAAAATCTAAACCAAAATCAAAAGAGAGTGAAGGAAAACCTTTAATGAAAACGATTTTTCAAATCAATTAAGTTGCAAAGAATCCCTTTTTAAAAACATCATAAATTTCTGAAAATTTCGGCAGAGTCTCCCCTGTATTTTCTATCCCCCAAAATGGGTACAACAAGATAATAAACCTGTAATCATAAAATGGCATCCCCAAGCGGGATCTAGCTCTTCGCCCAAGGCGGATCACAACCACATGCAATATAATAGTAATATCAAGAAAAAGAGCATAAAAGAAATGCAAAATACCAGAAAACACACATCGGCTCAAGTGAGCTCGACCCAAAAGAAACCACAAATATACAAACCTCTCAGTCTCGTCACTAGGTCGTATATACAATATAAAGTGGTAGATGGAGAATACTAGATACAATGATAAAGCAAAAGAAATAAAGTGTGCTCGCAACCCACCTACGGGCGATGTCGCGAGTCTGAGCAAAAGGAACTGATGATAAGATAGCCCACCGCTACAAGACTGACGGGTCCGACCTGCAAGACACTGTGGCACAACGGGGGTGAGTTGCCAGCTCGTGAGTAAATATAACCTCTAATAAGGCAATCGTAAGAATGCACGCAATGCACCACAACACGCATGTCCATATGTGATATAATATCTCTAGTATGCATGCACAGGTATGCAATGTCATTATTAAGTCTTTAAGTGTTTTAAATGCTAAGGGTATTGAATTCCTAACTTTAAAAAAATGAATATCTGCATAATAGCTAAGTACCATCAAGAAACATCTGAAAACCCGTGTCAAGCATCGACACCAAAAAGGAATCATATCTGTCTCAATATCAGGCTCCGTCAGTCCGGATCGGCCCATATCATAAATCTCACGACAACGGTCGGTATGCTCCGGATATCCGCCGCACCAGACATCACTGGTAGGTAGTCTTCTCCTGCCAGGCTCATCGTCTACAACTCGATCTTCTTGCCCCGGGGTACCATACCGGGCCCACCATGTACCCGAGACGGTTCATCCACTCCTCGAATCGGGTCTCGAAATCCAACAGAAAACATGAAAACTCATGGTGGACGACACATACATCACGAGAAAACCACAACTTTGTTTTAAAAATGATAAATACAAGCTTTTGTTAAATTCTTGCGGTTTTCCCCAAAAATCCAGAAATCACAGAAAAACTGAAATCCTCAAGAAAATCATAGTGTCCACAAGTTAAATATGATACATGTCTATGATATCAATGTATATGATGTGAATTTTGGATAGAATCTATGTAACTATGATGATAATGCGAGGTATAAGCAAGCTATGCAATTTCATATATCATGCATGAATGCAAGTGGCGATACTAAGTTAAACAGGTTCTATAATGCACGTGGCATGGCAATTACCAAAGGCGTTTGTGTCACATGAATAGTGCGCGTGCAACAGATGCCAATGGTAATGGTGTTCGTGTCCTACGAAGTGATATCGCATAAGTATAGATGAATGTCCATGCAATCTAATATACTGTTCGCTATAAGGGTATGCAGTGTACATAAATGGATAAGCGAGCTAACAATATGAATCTTGCACAAGTAGGGTAATCCTAACT
The DNA here is from genome assembly GCA_030015575.1 of Agapanthus africanus. Lineage (NCBI taxonomy): Eukaryota > Viridiplantae > Streptophyta > Magnoliopsida > Asparagales > Amaryllidaceae > Agapanthus > Agapanthus africanus. The sequence continues at coordinate 111,989,965 of JASDDO010000018.1, forward strand.
AGTGGGGGCGCATCGCGCCATCCAGACGATTCCCCCATAGATGAATACATCTACTCACCTGAAATCTCCGCTAATCCGATCCGGCCACCGCCTTGCCTTTTCGCGCCGTGTCCGATGTTTCCCCGATCGATCCTATATTTGCATAATACCAAGCATAAGATTACAAAACCTAAAACGATGCAAGTCTCAATATACAATTATCAACGCTCTCGAATTAATCATAGCATGCACTCGGTGCGCGGGAAAACGCACGAAAATCGCTAAGTTTTAACTAGAATCGTCATTTCGGGGAAATCGACAAAACAACAACCCGACTAGACGAAACCCCACGTTCGCGCACTCTAATAGTCCTATACGAAGCTAATTATATCGCTAACATAACGCAATTTGATCGCATTCTAATTTTCGTAAAAATCTAGCAAGCAATTTTCTAGCCGATTCGATACAAACATCGCAATTTGTCGATTTAGCAAGCATATCATTACACAATTAACCATTCTAATCAATTAGATAACCCAAACCCTAACTTAATTCTAACAACCATGTTTCAAACCCTAACTCAACATCAAACCCATTCTTGATTTTTCATGAACAAGGGTTTACAACTAAATTAATACTTCAAAATTAGATTTTAGCACAAATAAACTACAAGTTAGCAAACTAGTTTAGAATTTTTACCTCACCAATTGAATCCTAGCATGATCAAGTCACCAAGAAAGCCTCCTTTCATCAAGTTTTTGAACTAATTTGGGTTGAAGAGAGAATGGATTAGGGTTTGGCTTTGAATCTATGAAGAAAATGGTATAATTTTGTGGATTTTTCTTGATTTTATCATGATTTTAGAAGCATGAAGTGAGGGGGAAAATGGGGGGCTGCAGCTCAAGATTTCGACCTGAGGTGAAGAGAGGAGGAGAGTGAGGAGAAGTGTGGAAAATTCTACACAAAATGTCATTCACAAGTTCATTTAATGCTCTCACATCAATTTTTCACAAAAAGCCTCATTTTAATTCATTTTTTTCATAAAATTTCCAACCTAAAACCAAAAGTTTGCAAGACATGATATAATTTTATTAACACCATATTTTAGCTTATAAAGACTCTTAATTATGAAATTTACCTAATTAAATTTGTATTTATCACTAATTTAATGTATTTAAAAAGGCTTAAAATAATAAAAAAAATAATTAATTACGAATTTTTTTTTAATTAACTAGAAAATTATAAGTGACATTTTAGTGACAAAATTATAGTAATATCTTATATAAATTTTGTATAATTAGTTCTACAATGAAAAATACCTATTTTGACTTTTTACGGAAAAAGCCGAAAATTTAGCCGATTACCGAAAAACTGCCTAAACGATTTTTTTCGAAGGGTTACAATCTTCCCCCCTTAAAGAAATTCGGTCCCCGAATTTAGAATTTAACTACGCGTACCTTCAAAAAGATGGGGATATCTCTTCCTCATCTCGACCTCGGTCTCCCAGGTGACCTCTTCGCTGTTCGGGCCACGCCAAAGGACTTTGACGGACGGTATAACCTTCGACCTCAATTTCTTCACCTGCCGATCCAAGATGACCACCGGCTGCTCGGTGAAAGAAAGATCATGCTCTAGCTAGATCGTCTGGTGCTGAATCGCCTGGGAAGGATCATGAAGGTACTTGCGGAGCATCGAGACATGGAATACGGGGTGAACATCGGGGAAGCTGGGCAGAAGAGCTAACCGATAAGCGACTGGACCAACACGCTCTAGGATCTCGAAAGGACCAACATATCTAGGACTCAGTTTCCCTTTCCGCCCAAATCTCATCACACCTTTCATCGGAGAGATTTTCAGGAAAACATGATCGCCAACAGCGAACTCGAGTCGGCGACGGCGCCTGTCAGCATATGATTTTTGCCTGCTCTGTGCCGCTCTCATCCTGTCCCGAATCAGCTGTATCTTCTCGGTCGTCTCCTGTACGATCTGCGGCCCTAAAATACTGCTCTCCCTGAGCTCTGTCCAACATACAGGCGATCGACATCTCCTCCCATATAAAGCCTCAAAAGGTGCTATCTGAATCGCCTCCTGGAAGCTATTATTGTAGGAAAACTCGATCAAAGGCAAATGACGATCCCAGCTACCACCGAAATCTAAAACACAAGCTCTGAGCATGTCCTCAAGAGTCTGAATCGTACGCTCCGACTGACCATCATTCTGCGGATGAAAGGCTGTGCTAAAACTCAATCGGGTGCCCAAAGCTTCCTGGAGTTTCTGCCACAATCGGCTGGTAAACTGGGTGCCACGGTCAGACACGATGCAAGTCGGAACACCATGCAGTCGCACTATCTCATCAATATAAACCTGGGCATACTGAGAAAATCCAAAAGTGGTCTTCACTGGCAGAAAGTGAGCCGCTTTCGTCAGTCGATCCACAATCACCCAAATAGAGTCGTACCCTCGACTGGTCCTGGGTAGACCCACAACGAAGTCCATGGAGACCTGCTCCCACTTCTACTCAGGGATGGGCAAAGGCTGTAACTCGCCGGCTGGCCTCTGGTGCTCGGCCTTGACTTGCTGACAAGTCAGGCATCTCGACACAAAGTCTGTAATATCCTTCTTCATCCCGTCCCACCAGTAAACCTCTCTCAAATCACGGTACATCTTGGTAGAACCTGGATGCACGCTGTATACTGATCTATGTGCCTCCTCGAGGATATCACGCCTCAGTCCCTCTGAATCTGGCATGCACAGTCGAGTCCCAAATCGAAGTATCCCCTGATCATCAATCACGAACTCAGAAACTCTGCCCTGCCGAATCTGCTCAATAATCTCTAAGATACGGGCATCGCCGGACTGTGCCTCGCGGATACGGTCAAGTAACTGTGGGCGTGCTCTGAAATGGGCCAGTTGTCCCCCTGTAGGAGTAAACTCGAACTGCACTATGCTATCACATAACACCTGCCAATCCGCTGTCGACTGCATCTGTACTGCGCTCAAACAAGATAAGCTACCTCCGGGCCTTCTACTCAAAGCATCTGCCACCACATTCGCCTTGCCCGGATGGTATAAAATCTCGCAGTCATAATCCTTCACCAACTCCATCCAACGGCGCTGTCTCAGGTTCAGGTCTCGCTGCTGGAAGATATACTTCAAACTCTTGTGGTCAGTGAATATCTGGCACGACTCACCGTATAGGTAATGTCTCCAGATCTTTAGTGCAAATACCACTGCAGCCATCTCTAAATCATAGGTAGGGTAGTTCTGCTCGTGTTTCCTCAGCTGCCGAGAAGCATACGCGATAACTCTGTCGTGCTGCATCAACACACATCCCAGCCCCACTCTAGAAGCATCACAGTAAACCACGAACCCGCCTGATCCTGAAGGCAATGCTAACACTGGTGCAGTAGTCAGACAAGTCTTCAACTGCTGGAAACTATCCTCACATGCCTGGGTCCAATCAAAAGGAACCCCCTTCCGGGTCAACCCGGTCAATGGTGCCGCAATGCGGGAGAAATCCTGGACGAAACGTCGATAATAGCCGGCCAGACCTAGAAAGCTGCGAACCTCTGTAACTGATACTGGTCTAGGCCAACGCTGAACTGCCTCGACCTTCTTCGGGTCCACACAAATACCGTCTCTCGTCACCACATGACCTAAGAAATCGACACTGTCTAGCCAGAATGCGAACTTGGAGAATTTGGCGAATAGCTGATGCTCCCTCAAAGTCTGCAAGGTGATACGTAAGTGCTGCTCATGCTCCTCCCGGCTCCGAGAATAAACCAAGATGTCGTCAATAAACACAATGATGAACTGATCGAGATACGGCCTGAATACGCGGTTCATCAAATCCATAAATGTTGCCAGGGCATTGGTGAGCCCGAACGACATCACCAAGAACTCGTAATGACCATATCGAGTACGAAAAGCGGTCTTCGGAATATCCTCCTTCCGAACCCGCAACTGGTGATAACCTGACCGTAAATCAACCTTCGAGAAGAACCCTGCACCCTGGAGCTGATCAAATAAGTCATCAATGCGGGGTAGGGGATACCTGTTCCGCACAGTAACCCGGTTCAGCTGACGATAATCAATGCATAAACGCATACTTCCGTCCTTCTTCTTAACAAACAAGACGGGAGCACCCCAAGGTGACACACTCGGTCGGATAATCCCTTTGTCCAGCAAGTCCTGTAACTGTTCCTTTAGCTCTCTCAGCTCCGCCGGGGCCATCCGATAAGGCGGTATAGAGATAGGCCCCGTGCCAGGGATCAAGTCAATACAGAACTCAATCTCGCGCTCTGGTGGCAGACCAGGCAGCACGTCAGGGAATACATCAGGGAACTCTCTCACAATAGGGACCTGGTCCAAAGGAACCTCTGTGGAGCTAGTATCACAAACATAGGCTAAGAATCCCTGACACCCTTTTCTCAAGAGCTGACCAGCGCGAAGAGATGAAATCAAGCTGGACGATACCAACTTTGTCACGACCCGAATGTACGGAACGTGACTGGCACTTAGATTACGTGACGTCTAAAGGCGTACTGTAACCTAAGTTAGCCAAATCCCAGAAAAATCTAAACCAAAATCAAAAGAGAATGAAGGAAAACCTTTAATGAAAACGATTTTTCAAATCAATTAAGTTGCAAAGAATCCCTTTTTAAAAACATCATAAATTTCTGAAAATTTCGGCAGAGTCTCCCCTGTATTTTCTATCCCCCAAAATGGGTACAACAAGATAATAAACCTGTAATCATAAAATGGCATCCCCAAGCGGGAGCTAGCTCTTCGCCCAAGGCGGATCACAACCACATGCAATATAATAGTAATATCAAGAAAAAGAGCATAAAAGAAATGCAAAATACCAGAAAACACACGTCGGCTCAAGTGAGCTCGACCCAAAAGAAACCACAAATATACAAACCTCTCAGTCTCGTCACTAGGTCGTATATACAATATAAAGTGGTAGATGGAGAATACTAGATACAATGATAAAGCAAAAGAAATAAAGTGTGCTCGCAACCCACCTACGGGCGATGTCGCGAGTCTGAGAAAAAGGAACTGATGATAAGATAGCCCGCCGCTACAAGACTGACGGGTCCGACCTGCAAGACACTGTGGCACAACGGGGGTGAGTTGCCAGCTCGTGAGTAAATATAACCTCTAATAAGGCAATCGTAAGAATGCACGCAATGCACCACAACACGCATGTCCATATGTGATATAATATCTCTAGTATGCATGCACAGGTATGCAATGTCATTATTAAGTCTTTAAGTGTTTTAAATGCTAAGGGTATTGAATTCCTAACTTTAAAAAAATGAATATCTGCATAATAGCTAAGTACCATCAAGAAACATCTGAAAACCCGTGTCAAGCATCGACACCAAAAAGGAATCATATCTGTCTCAATATCGGGCTCCGTCAGTCCAGATCGGCCCATATCATAAATCTCACGACAACGGTCGGTATCCTCCGGATATCCGCCGCGCCAGACATCACCGGTAGGTAGTCTTCTCCTGCCAGGCTCATCGTCTACAACTCGATCTTCTTGCCCCGGGGTACCATACCGGGCCCACCATGTACCCGAGACGGTTCATCCACTCCTCGAATCGGGTCTCAAAATCCAACAGAAAACCTGAAAACTCATGGTGGACGACACATACATCACGAGAAAACCGCAACTTTGTTTTAAAAATGACAAATACAAGCTTTTGTTAAATTCTTGCGGTTTTCCCCAAAAATCCAGAAATCACAGAAAAACTGAAATCCTCAAGAAAATCATAGTGTCCACAAGTTAAATATGATAAATGTCTATGATATCAATGTATATGATGTGAATTTTGGATAGAATCTATGTAACTATGATGATAATGCGAGGTATAAGCAAGCTATGCAATTTCATATATCATGCATGAATGCAAGTGGCGATACTATGTTAAACAGGTTCTATAATGCACGTGGCATGGCAATTACCAAAGGCGTGTGTGTCACATGAATAATGCGCGTGCAACAGATGCCAATGGTAATGGTGTTCGTGTCCTACGAAGTGATATCGCATAAGTATAGATGAATGTCCATGCAATCTAATATACTGTTCGCTATAAGGGTATGCAGTGTACATGAATGGATAAGCGAGCTAACAATATGAATCTTGCACAAGTAGGGTAATCCTAACTAGGGGGGCGCATCGCGCCATCCAGACGATTCCCCCATAGATGAATACATCTACTCACCTGAAATCTCCGCTAATCCGATCCGGCCACCGCCTTGCCTTTTCGCGCCGTGTCCGATGTTTTCCCGATCGATCCTATATTTGCACAATACCAAGCATAAGATTACAAAACCTAAAACGATGCAAGTCTCAATATACAATTATCAACGCTCTCGAATTAATCATAGCATGCACTCGGTGCGCGGGAAAACGCACGAAAATCGCTAACTTTTAACTAGAATCGTCATTTCGGGGAAATCGACAAAACTACAACCCGACTAGACGAAACCCTGCGTTCGCGCACTCTAATAGTCCTATACGAAGCTAATTATATCGCTAACATAACGCAATTTGATCGCATTCTAATTTTCGTAAAAATCTAGCAAGCAATTTTCTAGCCGATTCGATACAAACATCGCAATTTGTCGATTTAGCAAGCATATCATTACACAATTAACCATTCTAATCAATTAGATAACCCAAACCCTAACTTAATTCTAACAACCATGTTTCAAACCCTAACTCAACATCAAACCCATTCTTGATTTTTCATGAACAAGGGTTTACAACTAAATTAATACTTCAAAATTAGATTTTAGCACAAATAAACTACAAGTTAGCAAACTAGTTTAGAATTTTTACCTCACCAATTGAATCCTAGCATGATCAAGTCACCAAGAAAGCCTCCTTTCATCAAGTTTTTGAACTAATTTGGGTTGAAGAGAGAATGGATTAGGGTTTGGCTTTGAATCTATGAAGAAAATGGTATAATTTTGTGGATTTTTCTTGATTTTATCATGATTTTAGAAGCATGAAGTGAGGGGGAAAATGGGGGGCTGCAGCTCAAGATTTCGACCTGAGGTGAAGAGAGGAGGAGAGTGAGGAGAAGTGTGGAAAATTCTACACAAAATGTCATTCACAAGTTCATTTAATGCTCTCACATCAATTTTTCACAAAAAGCCTCATTTTAATTCATTTTTTTCATAAAATTTCCAACCTAAAACCAAAAGTTTGCAAGACATGATATAATTTTATTAACACCATATTTTAGCTTATAAAGGCTCCTAATTATGAAATTTACCTAATTAAATTTGTATTTATCACTAATTTAATGTATTTAAAAAGGCTTAAAATAATAAAAAAAATAATTAATTGCGAAATTTTTTTTATTTAACTAGAAAATTATAAGTGACATTTTAGTGACAAAATTATAGTAATATCTTATCTAAATTTTGTATAATTAGTTCTACAATGAAAAATACCTATTTTGACTTTTTACGGAAAAAGCCGAAAATTTAGCCGATTACCGAAAAACTGCCTAAACGATTTTTTTCGAAGGGTTACAGCATAATAGGTGTACTCTCCTAATACTAGGAGCCTTCGCAACCTGGGAGAAGGTAATGAGAAAAGGCAACCGAATAATCTTATTCAATTTCTTCAGAACCGAAAACCATTCTTGAACTGAAACAAGTTTTTTCGAGTTCGTATGTAACTAAACGATGGTATACCAAAGCAATATGGGTCTTCGTAGTGATACATAGTGTTATGGAGAAATGCAAAGGGGTAGTAGGAGTGGCAAGGATATATGCGTCTTTATCGTGAACCATGAAAATCCAAAAGCCAAAGTGTGTAAGAAGGTTCAGTTAACTTGGTCTATGAGTTTTAGTTTAGTGTCAGGTCATGGTTGCTGCCAAAGAGAGAGAGAAAAGAAACACTCAGCATGCACTCTAATCTAGATCAGATTGGTTAATCACTTGATCTAATGAGGATGGCTCCCACTGTTTTCTCGAATTCTCCTTCAAATCCTAAAAGGAGAATTAGTCGGTATCATATGAAAATCACCCGAGAAGTAACACCTACTCATCAGTGGGAATCGGGACCCAACTATCATCGCATGATAACTTGATGGAAGCCACTCAAGTCACCACACTCCAGAAGGTATGTGCATTCCTGACAAGTTTCCCTTTATATTTGAAACTCCCGATATAGTTTTTGCCCCTAGTGGTTTATGACCTTCACAAAAGCCAACAAATCATAAACCACTAGTCAAGTTCAACTCATCATTATCCTGGATTAATCTAGACCCACCAGTACAGACCCTTGATAAAAGCCAATAAGGTTATACGACTATCCTAGATAATCATAGTTGTATGCAACAGACAAGCAATATCTAGCTACCGTACACTACGCCTTGACAAAGGTCAACAAACGCCGCATGGATACTAGATACTACTCATCCGAAATGACAGAGGGCTACGACTGGGTTTTCGGCGAGAAACCTTTTAACGTAATGAACTTGATATCGTTGAAGGAACTCGAGTGGTTTTATAAATATATAGTGGCATAAACTTTTGCTAAAGAGGTCACTCTCTTTGAAGGGATGTCGACTCTTTCCTCATCGAATGAGGTGTTGAATATTCCTAACTAAATACCACGATGCAAAGCAAAAGAATTGACTATAGTGAAGTTATTACAATGATGCAAACATTTGCCCAAGAGGCCACTCACCATAAAGGGATATTGGCTCTTGCCTCGTCGAATGAGGTGCTAGATACTCATAACCAAATACCACTGTGCAAAGGAAAAAGAAACTGTTAGTTATATGTATGCCCTAGAGGCCATTGTTGTACATGATTGTATATTATAATGGATGTTGGGACATATATAGAGAGGACTTTCTTGCTCGACATGATAGTATGCTATCTGGTTGCTCTTTATCTTAACATGTAGACTTGTATTATAATACTGTCTTTCTCGCACATGTTGATAAAGCCCTTAGGATGTGTACTTGACTACCATGACTATGATGGAGATCATACTAGTGGGGCTAGGGTAGTCCATAAGTTCATCCTTTTAATTGTTCCTAGTCGAGAGTGTATCGAGACGGGGCATCGATATTCCAGAGTAGACTAGCGTACGCTTCTTGACCCATATGATGGGTGATGGATGATCCCACATCCATTGGTGTTTAACATCAAAGATGGTATACAGGTGCTCAATGGAGACCGGGTACACTGTGTTAGTGTATATGCCCTAGGAGCCATTATTGTATCATACTAGTTTGTATATTACTTGATAGAAGCTTGGGATATTCACAGTTATATTAACAGTCTCGCTCAACATAGTAGTATGCTACTTGGTTTATGTCTATCTTAATATGTGTATATGTTAGCATATCGCGAATACATATTGATAGAGCCCTTAAGATCTTGCTTGACTACCGGCGTTATGATGGCAGTCACACTAATGGGGGCTGGGTAGTCTACAAGCACATCCTTTTTCAAGTCCCTAGTCGTAGGATTATCGAGACAGGGCATCGATACTCCGGAGTAGAATAGTGTGTACGTTTCTCATCCCAGCAGGGGAAATGGTTTGTCCCACAGCCATTAGTACGTTGTACTGGAGATAGTATACAGCTGCTCGTTGGGTTAGGGTACACCGGACAGGACTCGCAGGGAACTGTTGGTTGGTATTATACCTATTGTCAGTTAACAGTTCCCAGGTGATATGAGTACAGCATAGTCCGCAGAATTGACACTGCTGCTTCGTCTCGAGTGTGTTCCCACTGTTCTTAGATTGCTACCCTACCACGGCTCAAAGGAGTCGTGCTAACAGGTAGCAGTTGGGTGCAGTCCCGAAGCACTTGGAGACAGTGGCGGTTAGATAGGATTCGTCTCTCCCGGTATTGGGAATTGATATCGCGCTGTGTTTGGAGAGCCATTATGCAAAGTCTCTGGCCAGGGCTAACGAGATTTACTGGTAGGATTTCCTGTAGGTTCTCAAGGTGTAATGAGCTTCACTCCGAAACGACTTATACCGCCTTTTAGAGGACTGACGCTTGCCGCCCCTAGGCCCGATATGCGATAGTCCTAGACGAACAGACCGAACTGTACGGAGATTGTTATATCAAGCTCAGTAGGAGTTCGGATGGGTTTCCTCATCGTCCTTCTTATCGACATCTACCTGGGGACCGTTACGTACAGCTAGTACCGCTTGCGGCCTGTGGTTAAACCTACTGCCAACGTAGTGTTGAGTCTTTAGAGTTCCACACAGAGAGTTTCCCTGCTTCAGACGAAACAATATAGAGGTCGTATGGTTTTACGATAGGGTTCGGACACATACGTGTATTTATGCACGTACGATGTTCGGACAGTTTTTACTAGCAGGTTTTAGTTTAAGCCAGATTCTAGTATTGGATTATTGGATTTATACAGTCTCAGTATTTCCGTGTTTTCATGGATGGCAGGGGCATTCTCGTAATTAGTCGAGAAGCTTCTAGAAGAAAGATGAGGTGGAGGTCTTAGGTGGAATTTGCATTAAATGGATTAGTGACTCATAGAGTGATTCATCAAAATGAGTGAATGAAGCATTTATTGCTTAATGACTCATGAGATGATTCATCCAAAGTGAATTAATGAAGCATGATTGATATTATTATATGTTATTCATTTAGATAATTATCATGCTTCATATATTCACAAATGAGTTATAATTCATATCATTCTCACTTTCACATTCTCTCTCCTCAAGCTCTCTCTCTTCAAAGACCTAACCCTAATCCTCTCATGTGTTGAGATCCTAGGGTTAGCAAGACTAATAGATCCCTAATCCTCTTCTATATTCTCTAGGTTACCTTGATTAGCAATCGTAGTCACCTAGTTACTTCAAGTGAGAGGTTAAAGCTTGGAGAAGGAGCTCTCGGGTGGATCTTCTGTCACATCGAAGAGGCCGACGAAGAAGTGAACTACAAGAACAAGAAGGACTTGAATTTTTAGGTATAATCATCTATCATTGTAGCTAATCACTTCTAGATAGTTGTTAGTTAGGGTTTAGCAAAGATCCGTAAAGTTAGTCGATGTTAACTCAAACAAAATGATTGTTTTACCTATTCCACCTCCCCGCATCATGTGGGGTGTCTAACGTCGACTTACACACTGAACAGGACTCGCCGAGAACTCCTAGATGGTATTATACCTAGTGTCAGATAGCAGTTCTCTGGTGACACTGGTACAGGTTAGTCTGTAGACCCGATATCGTTATAGAGCCTTGTGTGATTCCCACTGTGCTTTGATTTCTACCTTACCACATTTAAGAGAACGTGCAAAATGGTAGTTTTTGGGTACAGTCCCGAGTCATATGGAGGTAATGAGCGATAGGAAGGGATTTGTCTCTCCCGGTATTGGGGGTTAATGTTGCACTGTGCTCGATTGGCTATAACAGGAAGTCCCTGGCCAGGGCGGATATGGAGATTTACTGGTAAGTGTTATCAGTAGTTTCTCGACCGGTTATGAGCCTCAAATCGGCATGACTTATCAAGTTACTGGGGTCTGACATTTACCACCCCTAAACTAGATATGCGACATATCAGACGAAGAGAACAGACTGTACGGTAGTGTTACTTATTGGATTTGCAGGAGTATGAGCAGGCTTGCTTGTTGATCTTCTGATCGCTCAATATCCGGGTAGCCGTTACGTCCAGCTAGTACCGTTGACGGCTTGTGGGTGCTTGATATGATCATCACCTACTGCCGGCGTATTGACGAGTCTTTAGAGTCCTACACAGAGGTTTCCTGGCTCAGGCGAAACGAAGTAGGAGCAAATATGTGATATGCGGGACCGAGATTAATACGCGTATATGATACCGTATTCTATTCTCGTGATATGTGATATCAGTCGGTTATATGTGATATAGCCAAGTTATCGAATCAAGTGTTGATTCGATAGGATGCTACAAATGATATTAGTCAGTTGTATACGATATAGCCGGATTATTAAATCAAGTGTTGATTTAATAATTTAATGTATAATTATATATTTGATATATTAATGTACATTGACTAATATTAGTTCACTTATGCATTTCTTTTTCTCACTTGTGCACATAGAATATATATGTGATATATATTATTGTGTCATGCTTGTTGATACATGCTACATGGGTGTATGAGACTCACACCATACTCATGATAATGTAGGGTTTATTTATTTAATGTAAATCAAAAATTAGTTGGAAATTAGCACATGGTTGAAGCTTGTGGAAGCTTGTGGAACCGTTGACTTAGTCCACTAATTTTTTTTTATTTAAGATATTTATTAACCTAAGCATTGTCAGTAGCCATGGTTAAGTCTCTATAAGAGTTAGTATACGATATTTTGTCACCCATGGTTGCTATTCTCATTCATTCTATTCTCCACTTCATCTTCTTCTTCATCTCCAAGAGCTCACTAGGTTTTTGGGAGGTGAAGAAAATTAGTGAGAAAAATATTTCTAAAGTGAACAAAATTCCTACTTCATCAACCTATACTAGATTAGCCATTTAGTTTAGGTTGTTTGCTTCACTAATTACTAATTAGTGAAGAGATAGCTTGAGTTAGTGTCTCCTCGACGTAGATCATCTTCGGCCTCGAAGACTTCTAGCAAGCTTGTTCCTTTCACCTTGTGGAGTCCAACTAGAGTCCGGGAGATCACTACTTAGAGCGAAGGGACTACTATACAGAGTTTTTGAAGTGAAGGAGTGGTCTACAAAGGTTGTATTCCTTATTCACTTAGTGTAATGTTTGATTACATGCATGTTTCGTCTAATTCTCTAGATAAGATTCTAGGTTAGGGTTATTTAGCGCGCCAAATTTTTTAAAACGGCATGGTCGATGCCTCCCGAAACCCAGTGGCCGTGCTAGGGAACCCAGCAGAAACGTCTGCAATAACAGTTTTCAAAAAATTGGTTCCAACAACATCATTTGGGTTTATTTTTCCTTGCATTAATCAGAATTAATACAGTACCATCAATTAATCCATATCACACCATAAAAGAACGAAAATACAATTTACGTATATGCCATCCGCATTCGCCACGGGGCCCGTCATGCACCGTTAGGTTGCTTAACTAACGGCAGAGCGAGGGATGGACTAGCACGAATGCAAAACATATACAACATCTATTAGTATATATAAATATATATATAACATTTGTCCCAGGCATGATATAAGCAACATCACAGAAAAGCGATAAGCAACACAGAATAACGGATAATCTAGGAGCCTCGGGTTTCCTTTGAGCCGCAAATGAAACCAGGCGTTCCCCGGTCTTGTGGATAACCTGTGAAATGTATTACCAAGACCCCTATGAGTGTGGTTGTAAGTCGATGTCGCACAACCCACATGGTTTGTAGGGAGGTGGAATTAGTAAACAATGATTTTTGAAGCAAGCAACATCGACCTAAAACCTAGATCTTATCGGAAACCCTAACTAGCATATCTAAACAAGGGTCTAATCTACTATATAGTGATTTATTCCTTCTTGATCAAGTCCTTCGGGTCTTCGTTGTCCTTCTTTGCTCCTCTTCTTGGCTCCTAGGTGCCTTGAAAAGAACTCGGTCGTCGGTCTCCTCTTTATCGAAGAAGATCCACCCGAGGGCCTATGATCCAAGCTTCAACCTCAAGTATGAGGTAACTTAGATGTTTAGTTTGCTAGACTAGACAACTAAGAAGATGTAGAGAGAGATGTATAGAGTATTTTATCTCAAAAGCCCTATGGTTCATAACTCATGTGAGGGTTAGGGCTTGAGGAAGAAGGAGAGGGAAAACTTAGAGAGAGTGTGATCAAGTGAAAATGAGCAAGTGTTGTGAAGGATGAAAGAATGGTTAAGTGTTAGCAATCATCAAACATGGATTATTTTTCATAGAAATAATCAACTATGCTTCAATAGTGAAGCCAAATGAATAAACAATTAACCTAGCCATACTTTCATCCATGCCTTAAATATCTCCAAATTCCACCTCATTAATCTATTTGTATAAATATATAAATCTAATAATGAGGTGTCTCCTTCTAGAAGCTGTTGGATATGTATGCCCTAGAGGCCATTATTGTATATGTATACATGTGGATGCTGGGGATATGTATGTACATGACGATCTTGCTCAGTTATATAGTATATTATTTCAGTTGTCTTTATCAGGATAAGTGTATTTGTTTTTATTGATGCTTTATCCAGCTTTGCACATATTGATAAAGACTTGATATAGTAGTATACTATTATGGTTTGACTTTATCTTAACATGGCATATGTTATACACGTTATTACATATTGTGGTTACATGTTGATAAAGTCCGTAGGATCTTGCTTGACTACCTGCGTTGTGATGGCGATCATACTTGTAGGAGCTGGGTAGTCTATAAGCACATCCTAAAATTTCCCAAGTCACAGGAGTATCGAGATCAGCCATCGATACTCCAGAGTAGACTTGCGTGTACATTTCTAAACCCCGACAAGGGGTGGGGGTTGGTCCCACAACCATTGGTGTGATCACCTAAGATTGTATACGGGCGCTCACTAAGGGTCAGTACACTGAACGGACTCGCTGAGAACCCTTAGATGGTATTATACCCTTCGTTAGATAGTAGTTCTCTTGTGACATGTGTACAGGTTAGTCTTTAGACCTGAGATCGTCATTTGTCTCGTGTGAGTTCCTACTGTGCTTTGATCACTACCCTACCATGGCTCTACTGAGTCATGCAAATATGTTTGGGTTGGGTACAGTCCCGAGCTACATGGAGGCAGTGAACGATTGTCAGGAATTCGTCTCTCCAGGTATTGGGAGTTGATATCGCACTGTGTTCGATTGGTCAGGACCATAAGACCTTGGCCAAGGCAGTTGGGATTTACTGATAGGTTGATCAATAGTTTCTCGGATTGGTCCTGAGTCGAATCAGCATGAATTATTGGGTTATTAGGGTCTGACGCTTACCAACCCCTAAATCCGGTATGCGATACTCTTAGTGGAAGAGACCGGACTGTATGGATATTGTCACGGATAGGCTCAGTAGGGATCCGGATGAGTTTGCTCGTCAACTTTCATTTTCGACAGGTACTCGGGTAGCCGTTACGTACAGCTAGTGCCGCTGATGTGTTTGTGGTTATAGATTTATCCAGTAACGCATTGTCGGTATACTGTCGAGTCTTTAGAGTCCCATACGGAGGGTATCTCTGCTTCGAGCAAAACGATGTAGAGGCCGTATGGTTTTACGGCAGGGTCCGATCACATATGTGTACTTGTGCACGTATGATGATCGGGCGGATAATACTAGCGGTCTTTGGTTTAAACCAGATTTTAGTATTATATTGTTGGATTATTTTCGTCTCTTTTGTATTCGTATTTTTCGGAATACGGATACGGGTATGTATATACGGTGAGGGGTATTCTTGTAATTTGTTACAAGAGTGCTTCTAGAAGAAGACACCTCATTATTTGTTTTAACCATTTAGTTAAATGGTTAATGAGGTGGAGGGTGAGGTGTTATCATTCATTGAATGAAGCATGGCTACTTGGTGACTCATTTAGTGGGTCATGGATTACTATTGAGTCAAGGTGGCATCTAGATATTTTGTGGAAAATATCTAGATATTTTTTGAAAATATCTATATATTTTATGCTGGAGATAATTTTTTATGATTATCTTGGGATGATTAATTTATTAGTCACAAGCCTTGACCATTCTTCATTCTATTATTCTTGTGTTTCTCTCTATAACACACTCATCTTCTCCAAGCTTCTCTTCTTCTACCTCAAACCCAAATAGTCTCATGTGTTGAGAAACCTAGAGTTCTTAAGACAAAACAATCCATCATCACTCTCAACATCCTATAGGTTACTTAGATTAGCATACTAAGTAACTTAGTTATCTTAGTATATAGGTAGGAGCTCAAAGTAGACACTCTCGGGTGGATCATCTTTGATGTGAGGAAGCCGTCGGTCAAGCTCGATCATGGAGGCCACAAGGAGCGTGCTAAAGGAGAGGAATGAAGACCCGAAGGACTTGAGCCTCTTGTTATAAACTCTTTTCATAGTAGATAGCTTCTTTAGTTGCTAGTTAGGTTTATGGTAGATCCGGTTTAGGATTATTCTAGCGCCAAGTTTACATCGATAGAAAAAAATTTGTTCCTCAATCGGCCACGGATGATGGCCAGGGCATTAGCGTAACCTTTCAGAAGCATGTCTTGTAAAATTAAGAATGCCCTCACCGTATATACATACCCGTATTCGTATTCCGAAAAATACGAATACAATGAGATAACAATAATCCAATAATATAATACTAGGATCCGGCTTAAACCAAAGCCACTAGTATTACCCGTCCGAACATCATCCGTGTAGCTAGTACATGTATATGATCGAAATGCTGGCGTAAGATCATACGGCCTCTACATTGTATCGCCTGAACCAGGGAAACCCTCTGTGTGGGACTCTAAAGACAAGATAGTACACTGGCAGTGGATTTAACCACAAGTCCTTCAGCGGCACTAGCTGTACATAAAGGATTCCCAGGTACATGTCGAAAAGATGGCCCGGCGATGTTGCAAAGAATCCTGTAAAGATAGGAATACTGGAGCGTCATATTTGAGAAGAGGAAGTTTAGAAAAATACGTACCAAAAGAGTTGAGTTTAAGAAACTCGTGTCGATATTGCCTCCGAGTGCTTGAATGGTACGCTTGTGCGGGTCAAACTACCCGGGTCTTTGGCACTAAGTGTTCAATCTCCTTATACATGAAAACGCCCCCTTGTTCCGCACAATCGCTGCTCGTCAATCCGCCAAATCTGCAAATGTCGGAAAAATACAGATATTTGAGCTAGAAAAAGATATAGATAGCCAAAGTGCTGAACAAAAATAATTAAGAAAATCAAATAATAAAAATGGGAAACTAACAGAACACTGGAGGCAACATAAAAAACAAATTTTCAAAAACCCATAACAGAGCCGGCGAGATCGGGAATTATCAAAATGTCGCCGGTCGATTTTGCAAATTTGGTTCTCAAATTTTGTGTGTTTCCTTTGTGTAACAATAGTATTCCATTCTTATACTTTGATTTTTATTTTAAATCACAGTGTGTTAGCAGAACATAAATCCAGAGAACATTCTTGTTTTAAGTTTCCGTGTTGGTTTGAAAAGAATGTGTTTTATTCGTTGAATATGTTAGAAAATTAGTTTTTGTACAAAATATTCATAAATTAACCCGAGACTACAAGTGTAAAAGCGTTACCGTCTCCCCGGCAACGGCGCCATTTGATTGATACGCATAAACCGTGTCATTTTTAATTCTAAAATTAACCGGAATCAAAGACGGTGTAGCGTGTAGCGAGCCGCGATGAGTACGGGTCGTCCGCAGGGAGATGGTAGGCTTTTTAGCTTGTTTTAACGAGTTAATACCGTGTTTTTAGTTGTTGTTTATGCTAAGTGTCGTAACTAGGATATGTTCAATAAAAAGACTTGTTAAGGGTAGTTTTAGGTTAGCTTGCGTGAGGATGATGTTTGCCGGTTCCATATAGACCCAATTTTGATATTAACACTAAGGAAATAGGCACCAACGCGGATTAGGTAACTTGAAATACGATATTTGCGATTTTGAGCTAAATCCGTATTTCTTGTCTCTTGTCCTTCCGTTGATTTCTCTTGACCTTATCCTTCGGCAAGCACTTGCAATCCAGTCACGATTAGGATTCACCACTATCGTGGTAGGATAGGATGCCTAACGGAGTGGAATTGCGAGTGGTTTGCTCGGAGTTTCAATTGCAAAGTTAAGGTTTTTAAGGTTTTAGCAAAACATCTCCTAACATAAACTAACCATATTCTACCCTTAACAAGTGAATCGATTACTCATACATTTTTACGATACCAAAATAGAAAAAGAAAAGATTAAGGCAACATAATAAAAATTGCAAGAAAAGAAAGAGAAAGAGTGAACCGATAAATCAACGTGCAAATTCCTTCAACTGTTCTTTAATCCCGTAGCAATGTGAAATCCAAATACCAAAGTTTAAGGTTGCAAGCTCATTTAAGAGGTTGCAAGGTCAAAGTAAAGCAAGGATTTCACAAGTTCAAGTATGTAGAAAGCAAGACATATGAAGTGAAAGAGAACTTTTATTGAATTTCAAACAAGATACAACTAATCTTGAATTCAAGAACCTAAATCTTAAGCTTGCAAGTTCAATGAAGAAGTTGAAAGGTCAAGACAAAGGGCCAAGAGTTCAAAGGAAAAGTAAATTACAAGTGTTCTAAAGCAAAAGTAAAGAAAAAGTATGCCCTCTGCTTGCCCATTGATCTTGTATTTATAGGCACAAAAGAAAATTAAACAAGTAATAAAAATAGGATGATGTGACTACAAGGGGTAGCCGGAACAAAAATGGGGCTAATTGGGGCTAATAAAACCGGTGGGGCCGGTTTTTGAGAGCATCTTGCCGGTCTTGGTCCGAGCAAGCTGGCTCGTGTTGGTGTGGTGGTCTCATGTGCACTCCATAAGTCAACTAGCATTGTTTGATTTCTTAATTTCAGCTTAGGTTATACTTAGTAATTTTGGAGGGAACTTGATGCTTCAAATCACATCATATCTTGTAGAATTTATTACACATCACACTCACTTGTGCTTTGGGCACCACCCACCTAGGTCCAAGCATCAAAGAGTTGTGTGCACACATGTATTGTGTTGGGCCAAAATTGTGTACACATTTATTTATTGCAAAAGAACTCTTTGGGTATTGATCGGTTTGCAGTTCCGGTTGCAGTGTCGGCTCACAAACGTAATATCCGTGATTTTGAGTGTGTTTCCAATATTGTGTTCAGATACCTGTAATCTGTATTTACTGAGCAGATACTGGTTAATAGTACCGATATATACAAAAAATAGATAATGAATGAGTGGTATTAAAATGCAGTTTTCTGTGATAAACAATGGCCGACGAGCGAACTCATCCGAACCCCTACTGAGCCAGTCCGTGACAATCTACGTGCAGTCCGATCTGTTTGTCTGAGAGTATCGCATATAAGGTCTAGGGGGCTGGTAAACGTCAGACCCTTAATAACCATACAAGTCGTGTTAGTGTGGCTCAAGACCATCAAAGAATCTACTGATCCAACCATCAGTAATTCTCAATCCGCCCTGGCCAGGGACTTATGGTGTTGACCAATCGATCATAGCGCGACATCGACTCCCTATACCATGAGTGATGAATCCCTAACAGTCACTTACTGCCTCCATGTGGCTCAGGGCTGTACCTAACTAAAACTTGTTTGCACGACTCAGTAGAGCCTTGGTAGGGTAGTAATCAAAGCACAGTGGGAACTCACACGAGACAAATGACGACCTCAGGTCGACAGACTATCTGCACTCATGTCACCAGAGAACTGCTATCTGACGCTAGGTATAATACCATCTAAGCCAGTTCTCGGTGAGTCCTGTCCGGTGTACTCACACCCTGTGAGCACCTGTATACAATCTTAGGTGCACCTCACCAATGTCTGCGGGACCAATCCATCGCCCCTCGTCAGGGTGTAGATATGTATACACTAGTCTACTCTGGAGTATCGATGCCCAGTCTCGATATTTCTGCGACAGGGACACTTTAAGGATGTATCTATCGACTATCTAGCTCCCATAAGTATATGATTGCCATCACAACGCTGGTAGTCAGGCAAAGATCTTACGGGCTTTATCAACATGTATAAAAGATATGAAATAAAAAGTAAAACACATCACATGTTATGATAAAGACAAACCAAATAGCGTAATATCATATTGAGCAAGATTGTCCTGTAAATACATATCCCTATCATCCTATACAATGAAGGCCTCTAGGGCATGCATATCCAACAATCTCTCACTTGCACTAAAGCCTGTAATTGGCGCAATAAGTACCCACTGTTTGCACTAGAGCCAGTTGCTGACATACCATATGCCCAACATCTCGAACAGTCTCTCGAACTGGACTTGAGGGATGGCCTTGGTGAATGGATCTGCCGTGTTATCTTTTGTGTCCACTCTCCGCACCTTGATCTCCTGGCGATCCACGATCTCCCTGATCAGGTGATATCGCCTCAAGATATGTCTGGATTTCTGATAGGACCGTGGTTCCTTTACCAAAGCCATGGCTCCGTTGTGATCGTAATACAAAGGTATTGGATTAGCAATGGATGGAACCACCTGAAGTTCAGAAACGAACTTCCTCATCCAAACTGCCTCTTTTGCGGCATCGTTAGCAGCTATATACTCAGCTTCCATCATCGAGTCTACGACGGTGTCTTGTTTGGAACTCTTCCAACATACCGCCCTTCCATTGAGGGTGAACACATAACCCGAGACAGATTTAGAGTCATCCTTATCACTTTGGTGTTGGAGTTTCTTAGCACCCTCATTAGGTTTTAACAAGCATCAAGTTTGCAATTTTAAAATTTTAGAGTGCTAAGGAACACAAACTGTCACGACCCAAATTTTGGCCCGTGACCGGCACTTAACCACGTAACGTCTGCAGGCGTAACGCGACTAAGTGAACCGAAAACCCAGAAATCAAACAAGTAAAAGTATAGAGTGTTATAAGTTTTAAATGAAAGCACTTACTAACATGTTAAGAAATCTAAGTAAATAATCACCAAGATAGCAATATACGACGCCGGAGCGAAGATCAAGATCCACAAGTGGGAACATCCCAGATAGAATAAACTGCAAAGTACAGTCGGCTCACAACAAGCACGACCCCAGAAAACAAATAATATACATCATCGTCCTCATACTGTCTCTAAGTCAAATACATACATGGTAGATGGAGAATACTAGATACAACAATATACATAACTGAAAGATAAACAGATACCGCGCAAAACCCACCTATCAGCAAAAGAGCTAGTACACCAACTATGGCGGTATCTGTGTCAAAAGATGTAAAACGCAGCCTGCCGCAACTACTCCGAAGGGCAACCTGCAAACACTGTGGCACAACGGGGGTGAGTTGCCAACTCGTGAATAGAGATAACATATAAAGGTAATCGCGAGCATGCACGTACTGCGCTACTCTATCATATGCCAACAGATGATATCAATGCGTGATAAGCAGTATGTGCAATAATCATGCAAGTGCTCTATCAGGTAATATAACTACAGGATGAGGTACAATAATAAATGCTGAGCATGGGCAATATAACATCTACACGGAATGTCAACGTGGAATATATAATCGGTGTCCATCAATGCACCCAGGTCCCC
Source organism: Agapanthus africanus (assembly GCA_030015575.1). NCBI lineage: Eukaryota > Viridiplantae > Streptophyta > Magnoliopsida > Asparagales > Amaryllidaceae > Agapanthus > Agapanthus africanus. Next base: position 112,011,189 of record JASDDO010000018.1, read on the forward strand.
CAAATAGCTCAGGCGCCGGCACTCTCATCGGCCTTATAATCCTGTAAATCTCTGAGAATCACGAGTGCCGAACATCGGCACCCAAATATCATAAGTACTCGTGTCCAGCATCGACACGCAAATCCTCATCCGTCGGGCCCCGTCAGTCCGGGTCAGCCCACGGGCTCAGTCTGCGGTATCGGCCCTCGGCCCCGGCAGTACGGATCATCCCGCATCCATCTATCGACTCTAATCAGTATCCTCCGGATAACTGTCAGGTCCAACCAATCACCGGTAGGTAGTAGTCCCTCTGCCAGGCTTACCGTCTACTACACAGCGAAACCGTTCTCGCCCCGGGGTACCATACCGGGTCCACCATATACCCGTAATCGGCCTGATCCAGCTCATCGATTCGGGTTCACATATATTACTCTAGCACCGAGGAAACACATGGTGGACGCTCCGAAATATCATATCAAGGGAACCGGGTTTTCAAATGATTACATATTTGAAATAGCCACGGTTCCTAAATCCAGAAATCACATGTAATCCAAACCAATATGCAAGTCAATGATCCGATGTGATATATGCATCAAGTATGAATATCATGTCAAGTCACATAAAGATGAGCTACAACATAATGATCCGATGTGATATATGCATCAAGTATGAATATCATGTCAAGTCACATAAAGATGAGCTACAACATAATGATCCGATGTGATATATGCATCAAGTATGAATATCATGTCAAGTCACATAAAGATGAGCTACAACAAAATGATCCGATGTGATATATGCATCAAGTATGAATATCATGTCAAGTCACATAAAGATGAGATACATCATAATGATCCGATGTAAATTCTACAGTGTGAGTGTCATGGCAATTACTAACGGTGTGTGTGTAACATGCAGGATAGTGCTCGTGCAACATGAACCGTTAGTAAGGGTGCGGTGTTCTATCAATTCTCGTTTATATACATACATCAGGGAATGTGGTATGCACTAAATAGTAGCCATGAACAGTCAATGTATGGAAATGCAGCTATAAGATCCTATCAGCCCTGACGTAGAACGCCATGCGGGCGATATCCCCGTAGATGTTAAATCTACTCACCGTAGTCTCTCGCTGGGTATAGCCAACGACTTGTTCCCCTCCTTCGCGGCGCCCGTCGCACTCGCCTGCGAATCCTAGAATTTCACAATATATCACACATAAGCTCAAAACCGTGCAAACACGACATTAAATCCGAACTAGTAACTCGTGTCGTGAACCAAGCGCGCGTGTGCGCGATACACTAAAACGTGCGATTACGCACCTGAAGCCACTCCGACGCGTCGCGATACGCTGAAACCCCCAACCCACACACACGTATCACGTGTGTCGCGAAAGATTAAAAATACGGAAAATAGAGTATTCTACTCCAGATTTTGATACAGAAGAGATATTACAAATATATATATACCAAAATAACCCACATAGCAGCAGACTCCAATGGACCAAACCCCAACCCCCATCTCACCCATCTGGCCGCAAATTGCGGCCAGAACGATTATTCTGGCGGCCTCACTTGGGAATTGGGCCCCCAGGTTTGGTGTGTGCACTCTATACCCCTCATACATGCCACAGAAAAATCTAGTTTCACTCTGAAATATCTCGAGTAGTAGCAGATCTTACAGAGCCTTAAATCAAGTTAAAATCCACACTTTTTTTGCACTAAAATGGAACTTTATTGTATTTCTGTGCAAACTGAAACAAACATCGCCTTAAATAGCTCTAATAACACATAATAGAGCTAACCAAGCTAACAAAACTCTAATCTAACATATGAATCACAAATATCCTTTAATATCACTAAAAATAAACAAAAATGAGATTTTTGCTAAAGAATACTACAAGTTTATGGAAAAGGAGTGCTAACATGAGTTAATACCTTCAAAAGACCCTATGAAACACCAAAAATTCCAGCTCTTGCATCAAGTGTGCAGACTTGCCTCCAAACACCTCAAAAAGCCCATTTTCCCATGGTTTTTGTGAAGGAAATGTGTTGTTTTGTGTAGGCTTTGAATAGAGATCAAAAAGAAGTGAAAAGGGAATGAAAAGGTGATAAATTTCTGGTGTTGTTGCTGCCTCTCTGCAGAATTTCCAGAAATGAGAAAAGAGAGAGAAGAGAGAAGAGAAAATGGGTCAAAAGTCAAGTGTTCACCTAACCACCATACTTCTATTTTTCTATTGCTAAATGAATTATTAAAAAGGGGTTTGACTTGCTATTCTTATTCCTTTAAAAAAAAAGGTGGGGATAAATTATCAACCATGCACAAAATAAATGGTTAACACTTTAAACCTAAGTCTCAAAAATGGCTAAGTGTGCATGTGTACACTGTAAGTCCATGCTACCTCTCCCGGTACTTTCGGGCATGCGGAATTTGGTGAAAAACAATTTTCTAAAGGCGGTAACATGGACTCAAAACCGGATCTTGGTTAAACATCTAACTAACAACCTAACTAGGAGTTGTTAACTACTCGGTTAGGGGGTTATATCTTTCTTTCTTGAACTCCTTCGTCTTCAAGACTCGATGGTTGTCCGGATCGGCTTCACCCCGTCGTCTCCTTGCGCCGGAGATCGATCCACCTGAAAGCTTCTACCTTTGGCTTCTTCTTCGGTCTTTGAAGAAAACTAGTTCACTTGGTTTGCAAAACCTTATGAACTAGAGTGAGTAGAGAAGAGTGTGTTGGGATTTTCTCTATGGTTCTTGGTTCTCAACACATGAGACAAGTGAACCATAGACTAAGGAGAGGGAGAGCAAGAGGAAGAAGATGAGAGCAAGAGGAAGAGAGAGCTCAAAACCAAGAGAGAGAAAGACAATGAAAGAATGAGCCTCTCTTTTCTCTTTCACCCTCTCATAATCCAAAAGCATCATAAGCCATAATGTTAATCAAGTATTATTATGTGATGGTTCATATCATGTCAAAGGCAATATCATTTCCATGCACTCATTTTGCAAACCACAACAAGCAAGCAAAAGTCTTTGCATGAAAATGACAACCATTGTGATGATGATGGTCAACTAGTCCAACCTAGTCAACCGGTCAACAAAGTCAACAAGTCAACAAAGTCAACCCCTCAACAACCATGTCACTATAATACTTAATTAATATTATTGCTAATCATATATCATATTCTCATTAGGGTTGAGCAAAAAGTCAATAGTCAACAGTCAACGATCAACAACCCTAATGAGAATCCTCTGCCTCTGTCTCTCCGTCAACTGTGCATACACACCCGCATTTGCGTTCCGAGCAACACGAATACAAACTGGATAAAACCAATCCCAATACGTACACTAGGATCTGGCTTAAACCAAAGCCCGCTAGTGTAAACTGTCCGGACACTAAACGTGCACAAGTGCACGGATGTGACTGAACTCTGTCGCAAAACCATGCGACCTGTCGCAAAACCATGTGACCTCTACTCTTTTGCCTAAAGGCGAATAGCTTTCTGTGTGGGACTCTAAAGACTCGACACTACGCTGGCAGTGGGTTTAACCACAGACCGCAAGCGGCACTAGCTGTGCGTAACGGTCCCCAGGTAGATGCCGACAAGAAGACTGACGAGGTGAAACCCATCTGAACTCCTACTGAGCCTGAATGTGCCAATCTCCGTACAGTCTGGTCTGTTCGTCTGATACGTCGCATGGCGGGCCTAGGGGGGCGGTAAACGTCAGTCCCCTAATAGCGGTACAAGTCGTGTCGGAGTGAAGCCCAATACATCCTGAGATAACACTGGAAGCCTACCAGTATAGCTCGCTTGCCCTGGCCAGGGACTACTCGTGTAATGGCTCTCCTAGACACAGCGCGATGTCAACCCCCAATATCGGGAGAGACGAATCCTGTCTAACCGTCACTGCCTCCAAGTGCTTCGGGACTGCACCCAACTACTACCTGTTTGCACGACTCCTTTGAGCCGTGGTAGGGTAGTAATCAAAGTACAGTGGGAACACACTCGAGGCGAAGTGACAGTGTCAAGTCAGCGGACTAAGCTGTACTCATGTCACCTGGGAACTGATAACTGACGATAGGTATAATCCAACCGGTCAGTTCCCGACGAGTCCTGTCCAGTGTACTCGTAACCCAACGAGCACCCGCATACTATCCCCAGTACGACGTACTGATGGCTGTGGGACAGAGCATCTCCCACTCTGGGATGAGAAGCGCATGCGCTAGTCTACTCCGGAGTATCGATGCCCTGTCTCGATAGTCCTGCGACTAGAGACCTGCATAAGGATGTGCTTATAGATTACCCAGCTCCCACTAGTGTGACTGCCATCACAACGCTGGTAATCAAGCAAAGATCCTAAGGGCTCCACTAATGTGTATAGGTGATATACTAAAATAAACACATGTACGCATTGAAGTAGAAACAAACCAAGTAGCATACTACTATTTTGAGGAAGATTGTATATACAAGGTGAATATCCCAAGCTTCCATTAAGTAATATACAAACTAGTATGATACTGTAATGGCCTCTAGGGCATATACACTAACAATCTCCTACTTGCACTAAGGCCATGTACTGGCGTATCGAAGACCTATCATCTCGATCAGCCGCTCGAACTGAGTCTGGGGCAAGGCCTTCGTGAGTGGATCTGCAGTGTTATCTTCTGAATTTACTCTCTTTATCTCGATCTCCCGGCGATCAATGATCTCCCTGATCAGGTGGAACCGTCTCAAAATGTGCCTGGACTTCTGATGGGACCTGGGTTCCTTCGCTAAAGCTATAGCGCCGTTGTTGTCACAATACAGCGGTATTGGATCAACACTGGTAGGAACCACCTAAAGTTCCGTGAGGAACTTCTTCATCCAGACAGCTTCCTTTGCGGTATCGCAAGCAGCTATGTACTCCGCTTCCATAGTTGAGTCAGCAACGGTTTCCTGCTTGGAACTCTTCCAGCAAACCGCCCCTCCATTGAGGGTAAAGACATAACCCGACATGGACTTGGAGTCATCCTTGTCATTCTGGAAGCTGGAGTCAGCAAAGGCCTCAATCTGGAGGTCTTTTCCGCCATACACCAAGAACATCTCCTTAGTCCTTCTCAGGTACTTGAGAATGTTCTTTATTGCTATCCAGTGTTTCTCCCCTGGGTTCGACTGATACCGGCTTACAACGCTCAATGCGTATGCTACATCTGGTCTGGTACATAACATCGCATACATAATAGAGCCTACTGCAGATGCGTAAGGTATTGATGACATGCGAGCCCTTTCCAAATCAGTCTTGGGAGACATCTCTTTGGAGAGGGTGATTCTGTGACAAGCCGGTAGATTACCGCGCTTGGAATCTTCCATACTGAATCGTTTCAGTATGGTGTCGATATACCTTGACTGTGAAAGTCCCAACATCCTCTTAGATCTATCACGAAAGATCTGGATCCCCAGAATGTAGTTGGCATCGCCCAGGTCCTTCATGGAGAACCTCTGCGACAAGAATCCTTTGACTGACTGTAGCATAGGAATATCATTTCCTATTAGGAGAATGTCATCGACGTACAAGACGAGGAATACCACATTTCTCCTTACAATCTTACTGTAAATGCATGGTTCATCTGGGTTTTTGACAAAGTCGAATTCTTTGACAGTATCATCAAAGCAGATGTTCCAACTCCGCGATGCCTGCTTGAGTCCATAGATGGACTTGAGCAACTTGCACACTTTACCGCTGCTCCCACTCTGAATGAATCCCTCTGGCTGATCCATATAGACGCACTCTTCCAAATTTCCATTTAGAAAAGCCGTCTTTACGTCCATCTGCCAGATCTCATAATCGTGGAAGGCAGCAATGGCAAGAAGGATCTGAATGGATTTAAGCATGGCTACCGGAGAAAAGGTCTCGTCATAGTCCAAATCAGGTCTTTGACGAAAACCCTTTGCAACGAGCTTAGCTTTATAGGTTTCAACCTGCCCATCTACACCAATCTTCTTTCTGAAGATCCATTTGCAGCCTACGGGTTTTACCCCTTCTGGAGCAAAGTCCAAAGTCCAAACTTTGTTGGTGTACATGGACTCCATCTCGGTCCGCATTGCATCCAGCCATTTTACCGAGTCACCGCTCTGAATGGCTTGCTGGAAGCTAGTAGGCTCATCATAATTAACTGTGCAATCCTCTCTATCCCCGTCTATGTGAAAACCGAAGTATCTCTCGGGCGGATGAGACTGCCTACTACTTCTGCGGAGCGGCGTAGGAATGTCCGGTTTTCTTGAAACGTCTGGTTCATCCAAGCTTTCAGTAACAGCTTGTGGTTCTGGAATTTCTTCCAGTTCTATTGCGCCCCCACTTATCTGATTTTCCAAAAATTCAGTTTCCAAGAAGTGGGCATGCGAAGAAACAAAAACTTTTTGTTCTTCTGCGGAATAGAAAAGATAACCTCTGGTGTTCTTTGGGTATCCCAGAAACTTACACAGTACTGAGCGTGCCTCGAGCTTGTCCGCATGCTGCTTTTTTACAAAAGCTGGACATCCCCATACCTTAAGATACTTAAGACAGGGTTTCTTCCCACTCCACATCTGATATGGGGTGGTAGGCACAGTCTTGGTTAGAGCCTTGTTCAAGAGATATGCAGCTGCTTCTAGTGCATAACCCCAGAAAGATCGCGGTAACTCAGCCTTACTCATCATGGAACGAACCATATCCAATAAGGTCCGATTCCGCCTTTCCGATACACCGTTGTGTTGTGGTGTGTATGGAGGAGTAAGTTGAGAGAGAATTCCATTCTCTTTTAAGTAGCCCAGAAACTCGGCACTCAAGTATTCTCCACCTCGATCCGATCTTAGAATCTTGATACTTTTGCCGGTTTGTTTTTCAACTTCATTCTTGTATTCTTGAAATTTCCCAAAGGCCTCGGATTTGTGCTTCATTAAGAAGACATGTCCATACCTAGAGAAATCATCTGTGAAAGTAATGAAGTATGAATAACCACTTCGCGCATGTGTAGACATTGGACCACACACATCACTGTGTATGAGTCCCAAGAGCTTGCTCGCTTTTTCTCCGCGTCCAGTGAACGGAGTCTTTGTCATCTTTCCCATGAGACAAGATTCACAAGTGGCATAAGACTGATACTCGAATGGATTCAAGTACCCTTCTTTATGTAACTTAGTTAATCGTGTCTCATTAATATGACCCAGTCTACAATGCCATAAGAAAGCCTGATCTGTTTCCGGAGACTTTCTTTTAAGTGTGTTCTGGACACTGAAAATCCGAGCTTGATTTAACACGTATATTCCGTTCTGTAATGTACCTGACCCAATCAGAACTTGATTTAGGTGGATGTGTACTACATCGCTTAGAAAAGTAAATTCATATCCTTCCTTAGAAAGTACGGATACAGATATGATATTACAAGTCGCACCTGGTACATACAAACAGTTACGCAAAATCAATATCTGCCCAGTTGTCAGTCCAAGATGATATTCCCCTACGGATTCAGCATCCATGCTCATTCCGTTAGCACCCTAAGAGTCATATCACCTTTTCTGATAACCCTACGGTTTCTCAGAGCCTGTAACGAATTACAGATATGAGATTCTGATCCGGTATCCAATACCCAGGAAGTAGGGTTAACTGACATACAGTTCTCAATTACAAACACACTCGAAGCCGAAGCCACAACATGCTTCGAATTCTGGCTACTGGCTTTGCAAGCCCTGCAATCCTTCTGCCAATGTTCATTCCCGTTACAATAGGAACGTCCCTCTTTAACCATATCCAGTCCCGAAACTTTTTCCCTTCCTTTTCCTTCTTCTTCCCTGGTTTCCTTCAGGGTATAAGCAGAGGGCAGGGACTGTAGTATTAAGTCAGTACTTGACCCATTCTCCAACGTGGTCTCCAGGTCCGTGAGCTCAAAATAGCTGGTCTCTGTAAGGACGTTGTCCCTTACAGAAGACCCGACAGCCAACCTCGCTTGAAGCAATTCATTCGAGGTCTCATATCTTGCGATACGAGATTGCTCTCCATATAAAACTTTGTTATGGAGGAAGATAGAAACTGAGTCCATCTTCTCGTGCTGCCTCTGGTTTGCACCATCAACTGAGGCTAACACGAGGCACTTGGCTTTCGCACAATCCTTTTCCGATGTCCTGCGGATGTAAACATCCGTGACAGGGGAAACTGGACCTGAGACGGTAGGGGTTTGATTAGTTAAGAGGTGTCCCAGCTTGTCATGGGAAATGGACATCTGGACAGACCTTTGCCAGTCATAACAGTCAGGTTCAGTCATTTTATTATCTAGATGTAACCTAGGTGTGGTCACTGGGTCGCTGCAATTTAAGAGAGAGAGAGAAGAAAACACTCAGCATGATGCTCTTGCAAGTTTAGATTGGTTTTTAATTTATCTAAACAGGATGGCTCCCACTGTCTCTCGAATCCCTCCTCAAACCATAAAGGAAGAATTAGTCGGGATCAATCTCACCGTACAATACTTGCTTAACCGTTCACCCAGGCTAGTGTCGGTACTTCGAGGGAGGTTTTCCAACGCTTTCGCGAAGTTCCTTAATTAAATAACCTCTTTTCCCTGTGGGCGTAGCCCCGCTAACACCTTTCTAGACACCTACTTGGTTTATAGCATTGATCGTTAAGTGAGAAATTTCCCGAGGAGTAGCATATACTCACAGTAGGATCGGGATCCAAATATCATTGCGTGACAAAACTGAAGGAATCCTACCAGAATCATCACACTCCAAATGGTATGCAACGCTAGCAAGTTTTAGTTCTTTTGAAACTCCCGATGTGGATTTTTGCCCCATGCTCTTATGACCTTGACGAAGGTCAACAAATCATAAGTCACATGTCAAGTTCTACCCATCATTATCCAGGTTAATTTGAACCCACCCGTATATACCCTTGACGAAGGTCAACAAGGTAATACGACTGTCCCAAACCAACCCATCTATCTATGCTACATATGAACACCCAACAGCTACCAATCACTATGCCTTGACGAAGGTCAACAAACATAGCTTGAATACTATTGAATATTCATACGAAACGACGGAGGGCTACGGATGGTTTTGGCGAAACCTTGAACGTAGTGAACTTGATATAATCGAAGAAACGAAATAGCTTTTAAAAGGAGTGGCTCAAGCTCCGCATTTAAAAGTTAGTTTTGAAAAGAACCGAGTGGTTTTTCGAAAGTGTTCCAACGACTTTTACTTGGTTTATTTTCTTGCATTAGTTCTTTTAATGCGTGTTATTCTTGCATTAGTTCTTTTAATGCGTCCCATCATTTAATCCTACCATTGCAGAAAACAACCAAAATATGACGTACGCTTATGCCATTCCCATTCGCCACAGGGCCCCGTCATTACCCGTTAGGTTACTTAACTAACGACAAAGCGGGGGCTGGGCTAGCGCGGCTGTAAAACATAAGCAACGCCTAAATAATATCATATATAGATATATTGCAATGATAGCCATTTCAGATCACAGATGAACACATTGGATATACTAGGAACCCGCAATTCGTACGAGCCTGTAACGAAAAGCAGATTACACGGTCGCGGTGAATAGCCAATATCCCACCCAAGACCCCTACGGGTGCGGCAAACTACCAGCCAAGTACCCGAAGCGAAGCAACCTCCCTCATCTCCGTGAGTAGGCCACTCGGCACATCGGCATACCCGGTAGTTTGTACACCCCCTCCATGGGTCTATCCTAGGAGAAAAAACAGTAAAAAGAAATTATACAATGACGGCTACAACCCCGACCCGGTTGTGCGGCCATACAAATAATTATTACATCAATTTACAAATTTACATGAATTGAAAGAAAAGAAAACTCTCGTCTCACAACCCCCCGGCTATTCACCAGCGACAATCCAATGAATTCATATACACATTCCAATAACATTACAGATCACAGATTTGTATAACCCCCACTAATCGACATATAGCGATTAGCAGACGTTCAATACAAATATCACATCACAGAAAAACCCGTCAGCTTAAGTCTTTTAGAAGTTCGATCAAAAATACGGATTTTCAGGCCCCAAACACAAAATTTTCATTCTGGAAAATCTGGGCAGAAAATACATATTCCAAAAATCGCAAAATACCCCTATAAACAAACTGCAAAAATAAAATCCCAGGACCGAGTCAACTCGGCCGCGGTTCCGCGGCGGGAGCAAGCTCCCGCCGCGGAAACGCGGCGCGTTGATCGATTCAGTGGGTCGAATTTTTGCAGTTTCTTCTAAAAACCCTGAGTCGATTTTTGGTATATCTCAAATAATTTTTGCAGCGATTTGAAAATCGACAGAAAGTTTGAAATCCGGGTGTATTTCGCGACTTTTTCTCCAATCGAATTTCTAGTTACGATGCTAACATGTTAGGTAGTGTTTAACTAGGCTCTGATACCACTGTAAGTCCATGCTACCTCTCCCGGTACTTTCGGGCATGCGGAATTTGGTGAAAAACAATTTTCTAGAGGCGGTAACATGGACTCAAAACCGGATCTTGGTTAAACATCTAACTAACAACCTAACTAGGAGTTGTTAACTACTCGGTTAGGGGGTTATACCTTTCTTTCTTGAACTCCTTCGTCTTCAAGCCTCGATGGTTGTCCGGATCGGCTTCACCCCGTCGTCTCCTTGCGCCGAAGATCGATCCACCTGAAAGCTTCTACCTTTGGCTTCTTCTTCGGTCTTTGAAGAAAACTAGTTCACTTGGTTTGCTAAACCTTATGAACTAGAGTGAGTAGAGAAGAGTGTGTTGGGATTTTCTCTATGGTTCTTGGTTCTCAACACATGAGACAAGTGAACCATAGACTAAGGAGAGGGAGAGCAAGAGGAAGAGAGAGCTCAAAACCAAGAGAGAGAAAGACAATGAAAGAATGAGCCTCTCTTTTCTCTTTCACCTTCTCATAATCCAAAAGCATCATGAGCCATAATGTTAATCAAGTATTATTATGTGATGGTTCATATCATGTCAAAGGCAATATCATTTCCATGCACTCATTTTGCAAACCACAACAAGCAAGCAAAAGTCTTTGCATGAAAATGACAACCATTGTGATGATGATGGTCAACTAGTCCAACCTAGTCAACCGGTCAACAAAGTCAACAAGTCAACAAAGTCAACCCCTCAACAACCATGTCACTATAATACTTAATTAATATTATTGCTAATCATATATCATATTCTCATTAGGGTTGAGCAAAAAGTCAATAGTCAACAGTCAACGGTCAACAACCCTAATGAGAATCCTCTGCCTCTGTCTCTCCGTCAACTGTGCATACACACCCGCATTCGCGTTCCGAGGAACACGAATACAAACTGGATAAAACCAATCCCAATACGTACACTAGGATCTGGCTTAAACCAAAGCCCGCTAGTGTAAACTGTCCGGACACTAAACGTGCACAAGTGCACGGATGTGACTGAACTCTGTCGCAAAACCATGCGACCTGTCGCAAAACCTTGCGACCTCTACTCTTTTGCCTAAAAGCGAATAGCTTTCTGTGTGGGACTCTAAAGACTCGACACTACGCTGGCAGTGGGTTTAACCACAGACCACAAGCGACACTAGCTGTGCGTAACGGTCCCCAGGTAGATGCCGACAAGAAGACTGACGAGGTGAAACCCATCTGAACTCCTACTGAGCCTGAATGTGACAATCTCCGTACAGTCCGGTCTGTTCGTCTAATACATCGCATGGCGGGCCCAGGGGGGCAGTAAACGTCAGTCCCCTAATAGCGGTACAAGTCATGTCGGAGTGAAGCCCAATACACCCTGAGATAACACTGGAAGCCTACCAGTATATCTCGCTTGCCCTGGCCAGGGAGTACTCGTGTAATGGCTCTCCTAGACACAGTGCGATATCAACCCCCAATACCGGGAGAGACGAATCCTGTCTAACCGTCACTGCCTCCAAGTGCTTCGGGACTGCATCCAACTACTACCTGTTTGCACGACTCCTTTGAGCCGTGGTAGGGTAGTAATCAAAGTACAGTGGGAACACACTCGAGGCGAAGTGACGGTGTCAAGTCAGCGGACTAAGCTGTACTCATGTCACCTGGGAACTGATAACTGACGATAGGTATAATACCAACCGGTCAGTTCCCGACGAGTCCTGTCCAGTGTACTCGTAACCCAACGAGCACCCGTATACTATCCCCAGTACGACGTACTGATGGCTGTGGGACAGACCATCTCCAACTCTGGGATGAGAAGCGCATGCGCTAGTCTACTCCGGAGTATCGATGCCCTGTCTCGATAGTCCTGCGACTAGGGACCTGCATAAGGATGTGCTTATAGATTACCCAGCCCCCACTAGTGTGACTGCCATCACAACGCTGGTAATCAAGCAAAGATCCTAAGGGCTCCACTAATGTGTATATGTGATATACTAAAATAAACACATGTACACATTGAAGTAGAAACAAACCAAGTAGCATACTACTATTTTGAGCAAGATTGTATATACAAGGTGAATATCCCAAGCTTCCATTAAGTAATATACAAACTAGTATGATACAGTAATGGCCTCTAGGGCATATACACTAACATACACTACATAAGGAAATTTTCCAATTAGGGTAAACCCGACTAAAATAACTAATAATCCTACGTACGCATATAATAACATGCACAATTACTAATTAATCACGGAAAACATTCTACCGGACTTCCAAAGTGTTACAATCTATCCCCTTAGGGAAATTCGGTCCCCGAATTTAAAAATCTAACTATACGCACCTTCAAAAAGATGGGGATACCTCTTCCTCATCTCGCTTTCGGTCTCCCAAGTGACCTCCTTGCCACTCTGGCCACGCCAAAGTACCTTGACGGACGGTATCTCTTTCGACCTCAATTTCTTCACTTGTCGATCCAAGATCATCACCGGCTGCTCTGTATAGGAAAGGTCGCGCTCAAGCTGGATCATCGGGTGCTGAATCACATGCGAAGGATCATGAAGATATCTGCGGAGCATCGAAACGTGAAATACGGGGTGCACGTCTGGAAAACTGGGCCGAAGGGCTAATCGATACCCAACCGCACCAACACGCTCGAGGATCTCGAAGGGGCCCACATATCTTGGACTAAGCTTCCCCTTCTTCCCAAATCTCATCACGCCTTTCATTGGGGAGACACTCAAGAAAACATGATCACCAACAGAAAACTCAAGTCTGCGCTGATGACGGTTCGCATAAGATCTATGCCTACTCTGGGCTGCTCTCATCCTATCGCGAATCAACTGGATCTTCGCGGTCGTCTCCTCCACAATCTGCGGCCCTAAGATACTGCTCTCACTGAGCTCCGTCCAACAGGTGGGCGATCTGCATCTCCTCCTATAAAGAGCCTCAAACGGTGCCATCTGAATGGTCTCCTAGTAGCTGTTGTTGTAGGAGAACTCTACTAAGGGCAAATGATGATCCCAGCTACCTCCGAAGTCTAATACGCATGCTCTGAGCATGTCCTCGAGAGTCTGAATAGTCCGCTCTGACTGTCCGTCGGTCTACGGATGGAATGCTGTGCTGAAACTCAAGCGAGTGCCTAAAGCCTCCTGAAGCCTCTGCCATAGCCAGATGGTAAACTGGGTGCCTCTATCGGACACGATACATGTCGGAACTCCTTGCAGTCGTACAATCTTGTCGATGTAAATCTGGGCATACTGAGCAAATCCGAAAGTCGCCTTCACTGGTTGGAAGTGAGCCGCTTTCGTCAAACAATCTACGATCACCCAGATGGAGTCATACCCTCGACTAGTCCTGGGTAGACCCACAATGAAGTCCATAGAAATCTGCAACCATTTCCTTTCCGGAATGGGTAACGGCTATAGCTCTCCCGTGGCCTTTGGTGCTCAGCCTTGACTTGCTGACAAGTCAGGCATCTCGACACAAGATCTACGATGTCTCTCTTCATTCCGTCCCACCAGTAAACACCTTTCATATCATGGTATATCTTGGTGGAACCAGGATGAACACTATATACCGATCGATGTGCCTCGTCAAGAATCTCACGCCGCAATCCCTCAGCATCTGGTACGCACAGTCTAGCCCCAACAGTAGTATCCCCTGATCATCGATCGCGAACTCGGGAAATCTGCCCTGTCCAATCTGTGCCCTGATCTCTGAACATCGGTCATCATTGTGCTGTGCCTCATGTAGACGGTCGAGCAACTGTGGGCGTGCACGAACATGCGCAATCTGTCCTCCGATCGGCGTAAACTCGAACTGTACCCGGCTGTCGCATAAGATCTGCCAATCTGCCGATGACTGCATCTGTACTACGCTCAAATAAGATAGACTACCCCTGGGCTTCCTGCTCAAAGCATCCGCCACTACATTAAGCCCTGCCCGGGCGATACCAGATCTCACAATCGTAGTCCTTTACTAACTCCATCCATCGGCGATGTCTAAGGTTCAGGTCTCGCTGCTGAAATATATACTTTAAGCTCTTGTGGTCAGTGAATATCTGGCACGACTCTCCATACAGATAATGTCGCCAGATCTTAAGTGCAAAGACCACTGCAGCCATCTCCAGATCATGAGTGGGGTAATTCTGTTCATGTTTCTTTAATTGTCGCGAAGCATACGCGATCACCCTGTCATGCTGCATCAAAACGCACCCTAGCCCCATTCGTGAAGCGTCATAGTAGACCACAAATCCGCCTGATCCTGAAGGTAATGATAGCACTGGTGTCGTAGTCAGTAGAGCCCGTAGCTGCTGGAAACTGTGCTCACACTCCTCCGTCCAATCGAAGCGAACTCCCTTCCGGGTCAACCCGGTCAAAGGTGTAGCAATGCGAGAGAAGTCCTACACGAATCGCCTGTAATAGCCTGCCAGCCCTAGAAAGCTGCGAACCTCCATCACCGACGTAGGTCTAGGCCAACTCTGAACGGCGTCAATCCTCCTCGGGTCTACACATATACCATCTCGTGTAATCACGTGCCCCAAGAAGTCTACGCTGTCTAGCCAGAAAGCACACTTTGAGAATTTGGCGAAAAGCTGATGCTCCCTCAAGGTCTGCAGTGTAATCCGCAGGTGCTGCTCGTGCTCCCCTCTATTCCGAGAATACACCAAGATATCTTCAATGACCACTATGATGAACAGATCAAGATACGGCCGGAAAATATTGTTCATCAAGTCCATGAATGCTGCTGGCGCGTTGGTGAGTCCGAATGACATCACCAAAACTCATAATGGCCGTACCGCGTGGGGAAAGCTGTCTTAGAAATGTCCTCCTGTCAAACCCGCAGCTGATGGTAGTCTGATCGCAAATCGATCCTCGAAAAGTATCCAGCCCCCTGAAGCTGGTCGAACAAATCGTCGATGCGTGGCAAAGGATACCTGTTCCGCACTGTCACCCTGTTCAGCTGGCGGTAGTCGATACACAAATGCATACTGCCGTCCTTCTTCTTGACAAACAGGACTGGAGCACCCCACGGAGAAACACTGGGTCGAATAAGTCCCTTATCCAGCAAATCTTGCAACTGACCCTTCAATTCTCTAAGTTCCGCCGGGGCCATCTGATAAGACGGTACAGAAATAGGCCCCGTGCCAGGAACCAAATCAATACAGAAAGAAATCTCACGCTCGGGCGGTAGCCCAGGAAGCTCGTCAGGGAACTCGCTAACAACCGGCACCTGATCCAACGGAACCACTATAGCTCTAGTATCGCAAACATAGGCAAGAAATCCCTGACATCCCTTCCTCAAAAGCTGTTCCGCGTGAAAAGAAGAAATCACACTGTGATGGGTGACACCACGGTCCCCCAACACAATAAAAACTGACTCGCCGGGAAAACAAAATCTAACTGTCTTCTCGCGGCAGTCAACAGAAGCATAGCACGTGGCTAACCAATCCATGCCCAAAAGAACGTCGAAGTCGAACATCTCAAGAAGGATCAAATCGACCGGCAACTCTCTCTCGCCAAAACGGACGGTACAGGATCGGAACACATGACTAGCGACAAACGACTCTCCCACGGGAGTAGTCACAACTAGCGGCTGATCAAGCAAACCGGACTCTCTACCCAAACTCGGCACAAAGTGTGTGGATACGTACGAGTACGTGGAAACATATGAGCACAAGGATCCGGATCAGACAATATGTGTGCAACAAAGGACATACTGAAAGAGTACCTGAAAGCTCTGCGTTGGACGCCTTCACGTCCCGATGAGTCGAAGCGAAAACTTGTGCCTTTCCTTCATCTGCGACTGACCGAACTCCTCCTCTACTAACCTGACCCCTCTGCGTGAACCCTCCGCATCCACGACGTCTCAGAAAACGACCCTGAAGTGGTGTGAAGGAACACTGCCTGATGAGGTGTTGAAGGCTCCCACATCGTAAACATCTACGCGCTGGCTGCCGTCCTCCCTGGGGATGAGAGCCAAACAACTGTCCTCGTCCTAAACCTCTGCTCTGGGCTGGTACACCAATACGATTCCTCAACTGTTCTGGAACTCTCACGGTCACTGGAAGACGTGTCCCGTAAACTGGGGTTGCCTCCACCGGTGCTATGTAGGGGACAGAATACTGCATGATGATCGCAAGGAACAACTGGGTAACAGGGGTGACAACCACCTGTCGCTGCGCTCGAACGACCTCCACCAACGAGCTCATCGCCTGGCGCAAGCTCTGCATCTCTACCACTAGTCTAGCGATCTGAGCTGTCGTAGGGGGAACAATCTGTCCTGGTACAATAGGAGTACTACTCGGATCAGTCCTCGTCTCAGATGGATCAACTCGAACCTCGGCTCTCACGGCCGCTCTCTGTACCCTCGTAGTCTTTGGCGGCATAATGGCTGAAAAGAAGGTAGGATTCGATGAGGATACAGAAATCGAATCGCAAGGATGTATACAATCATGAGGGAATTTCAATCAATAAGTCCTAAGGTCGGTTAGGCGGAGTACCGTGTCGTGAGTATACCGCGGAACATACGCACGCTACGCCACTCTGCTGCAGCTACCTACTCCATCATACCAGGGTCATCCTACACTCCGAAGGTAAAACCTACGCTCTGATACAAACCTTGTCACGACCCAAAATTTGGCCCATGACCGGCACTTAACCACGTAACGTCTACAGGCGTAACGCGACTAAGTGAACCGAAAACCAAGAAATCAAACCAGTAAAAGTATAGAGTGTTATAAGTTTTAAATGAAAGCACTTACTAACATGTTAAGAAATCTAAGTAAATAATCACCAAGATAGCAATATACGACGCCGGAGCGAAGATCAAGATCCACAAGTGGGAACATCACAGATATAATAAACTGCAAAGTACAGTCGGCTCATAACAAGCACGACCCCAGAAAACAAATAATATACATCATCGTCCTCACACTGTCTCTAAGTCAAATACATACATGGTAGATGGAGAATACTAGATACAACAATATACATAACTGAAAGATAAACAGATACCGCGCAAAACCCACCTATCAGCAAAAGAGCTAGTACACCAACTATGGGGGTATCTGTGTCTGTAACGTTTTAAAAATAATTAAATGAATAAAATTGTTTAAGTGAATTTTATGATTTTCGGTAAAGCAAAATGTATTTTTCGTAAAACCAAACCGTGATTGTTTTTCATTATAATTTCAAAAATACCTATCTTAATTATGTAATTGCTAGTAAATGGTGTTTATTTAGCCACTTATAAATTTTTAGTTTAATTAAATAGTTTTCCTAAATTAATTATTTTAAATATTAACATAAGCTTTATTTTTACACTAAATTAGTGTAAATTAAAAATTTGAATGGTTTTAATTTGTAAAAATGAACCATGGCATATTATAATTTAGTGAGTATCATGCAAAATTCATTTGCAAATTTTTCCAATTTTCTAGAGTTTTCTTGAGTTGCTATAGTAAAGAAATAAAAGAAAAATAAATAAATTCATGAAAAGACATAAGAAGTGAAAGCTTTGGGGGAAACTTCTACATTATTCTTCACTCTCATCTTTCTCTCCCCCACCTCCTATTTTGGCCAGCCATCACTACCATGGCAGCCCCCCCCCCCCATTTCCACTTCATTTTTTTCAAAATTCATCAAAAATTCAACAAAAATGCACAAAATCCTATTTATTTCCTACCCTTTTATTCTTTGCTCATTCTACATGGATTTTGGAGTGGGAAAGAATGAATTTTGGAGGCTCATTTACATTTTTGGACTTTAGGTTGTGGAGGTATAAATCCTTCTCTTTTGATTTATTTCTATTAGATGTTTCTTTTAAAGCATAATTAGATTTAATATGTTAATTCTAGTTGCAAATTTTAAAATTAAAGTTAGGGTTTGTAAATTCAAGTTGTGCTTTTTAATAATTAATTAGGGTTATAATAACTAGTTTACCATTTTTAGAAGTGGAAAAAAATCTTGCATGATTGTTGTATAATAAATTGTTATCCAAAATTGATTTAATTATGCTATTTAGCTAACTAGTTTTTTATAAATGAATATGTGGGTGAGATAAAATTATAATTAATGTTTTTATCATTATATTATCATTTTAATAGGGATATTAACATGTTTGTGGAATGCAAAACCTAATCTAGTTATTAGTTTCAATTGTTAGTTAATAAAGTGTGATAAATATGCTAATTATGCTAGTTTTTGCAAACTAGATTTTGGAAATTCCTAAATAAATGAGATTAAAAATATAATTATGGTTTCATTATATCATTATCATCATGAATTGTAGTTTAGTACATTAATTCATGCAAAATCATGTTTTGTGGTGGAATTGTGTTATTTTGCTTGAAAGATGTTGAAAATTGTTAAAGGTTGTAAACTAGAAATTTCAAATTAAAACAAATTTGTGTAATAAAAATATAGTAATGGTTTGTATAGTCTAGTTATACTATTTAATGAGTTTTATGACCATTGGTTTCAATTAAATGTCAAGTTTTGAAGAAAAACGGTAAATTGGCATTTTCGGGTTTTACGAAATCGGGCGATTTGATGGATTTTAGGGTTTCGATGGATTTAATCATGTTTTATAATATAAGTAATGAGTTTGAAAACTATGAGTTATTTATTGATATTTATCTCGATCCATCAGAGTTTGTACGCCGATATCGAGCGACATTTGGTTCTTTTGCGTGGACGGGACATAGGTTTTAACCTATGCTGGTTTCTTGCGTCGTTTTGACTTTTGTATGTGATTCAGTTTACGATACTATTTATATGTTTGCGTTTAGGTACCCCTCACGTGGACTGCGGGCGATGAAGAGGAGGATGGCGACACCGTCTTCGGCAGACATGGACGAGGTGAGTAGATGCATATCTACGGGGGGAAGTCGGGTGGATGGCGTTTAGCACCCCCGCAACGTAGAATAGGAATAGTACTTATTGTCATTAGGAAACCAGATGTGACCCTAGATTCTTAATGAGTCGGACCCTAGTAATGACCCTAGGCTGGACTAGACTGATTTAGGAAAAACCATACCAGAGGATGAATACCTTGGAGGAGGTTCGTAGGTTTCAGATAGAAACACACACACGCACACACTGAAACTCGACATGGTGTATACGTGTATGTGTATATATATATATATATAGGACTAGGTATAGTTATATATATATATATATACAACACGTATATGGGATTCATTGATGTGATATGATATCCGAGGTATGATGAAACAGTATAACTGGGCTTGATGCCGTGATTCTTGGCTATACAGTCGTATTAAGTGTTTGCGGATCATTAGAGAATGAGATAATGAACATGTATACATAAATTATAATGGGTGGTGATGATATTGAGGTACATGGGACTCTAAAATAGTACCCGGACTGTAACTTGTCACTGATCACGATATGATATATGTATGACTTGATTACGACATCATATAGGTGTGACCTGACGTCGATATCATATAGGTGTGACTTGATGACAATATGATATCAGTATGACTTAATCACAATATGATACATATGACATGATATTTCTGAGGATAAACTAATGATGCATATTATGATGGCAATGATATATGATTGATGTATACGATTACAGTTTAGCACCTTGATCATGAGATTGGTCGATGATGACATTATACGAATGATGAGACACCTAGGAGATACTTGACCCGTACCCCGATATTGGGATGCCGTATGATGGATTTTACCGTACGAGGCATAGATATGATGATTGATCCGCACTCTTGATTCGAGGAAGCCGTACTACGTACGTGACGCTATTGAGGCTGGATCGCCGACTATTAGAGATATTGATTCAGACCTTAGGTAGACTCTTGTTTCTTTGACTAGTTTCTTAGGTTTAGTTCCTTAGGAGGTTAGATGGACACTAGTTTAGGTTCGATTCATATAGTGGTAGTTGTACTCGTATATCGCAGAGGAGTGGATAATGCATATCTGTCTTCACATTCATACTGTAATCATAATGTTGCATGTTCATACATATATTTCTGTAATCGGTATAAAACTCTGCCTGTTAGGACATCAGAACCATTACCGATGATGCGCATATTCCACGCACACTTATTTGCCGGCTCACACACATCATCATCGGTAATTGCTATGTCACGTACACTTAGATCATAATATCTTTTATTGATAGATTCAGCTAAAAGCTAGATCGATATAGCATTATGATTACTCTCAGATGTTAGTCTAGACACGGCATTGATTACTTAGACATTTCATGCATTCATATTTCCATGTTATCATGTAGTATTATGGGCATATGCCGACACTTATCATATTTCCATGAGATTTCGTGTTTTCTGTTGGATTTTGAGACCCGATTCGAGGAGTGGATGAACCGTCTCGGGTACATGGTGGGCCCGGTATGGTACCCCGGGGCAAGAAGATCGAGTTATAGACGATGAGCCTGGCAGGGGAAGGCTACCTACCGGTGATGTCTGGCGCGGCGGATATCCGGAGGATACCGACCGTTGTCGTGAGATTTGATGATATGGGCCGATCCGAACTGACGGAGCCCGAGGTATTGAGACTATGAGACATGGGATTTACATGTTTGTGTCGATGCTTGACACGGATTTCCATGGATTTCATTGTTGAGATTTCAGATTCCTATACACATTTTACTATGATAACAGCTAATGATTTCTTATACAGATATATCTGGATTTCAGGATTGATTATTTTATATTCATGGTGCATGCATATCCATTCATATGACATAGTATTATATGAGGCACTGACACGAGCACGGAGTATCTGCATTTACACGTAGTTTTACCCTGCTATTACTAGATGATTAGGATATAATAGTGTATTATTATGACCTAGGATAGCGTCGTGCATTCGATTTCTTTTCGTAGATGTCTTCTACTCACGAGTTGGCAACTCACCCCCGTTGTGCCAAATTTTATTACAGGTTCGATGTACAGGTTTCCCTGGCAGTTGCTGGCAAATCATTTCATTCAGGGTGATTTGCACGGTAGGTTGGTTCACTTGTATCTGAACCACCATTGTACTTTTATTCTTTCATTTGTATATAGTAAGCTCCATCAACCATACTTGTATTACTTGATAAGTTTATTGGACCAGTTATTTATTTCGACCTTAGAGTCGCGCATGTATTATTCTGATCTGGTGGTTTTGTTTTCTTTTGAGTTTTGAGCCTCGCCCTTTGGCGTTGTATACTATTGTGTATTGTTGTTGTTGTTTCCTCCTGTTGGCGTTGAGCTAGCTACCGTTTAGGAATGCTTTTTATTGTTTATGTATATTATACTTTTTCTACCCGTTTGGGGCCAGTTTTTACAGAGGAGACTCTGCCGAAATTTTTGGGAAATTTGCTGATACTTTAAACTTGTTTTTCTTCTTGTTTTCTTTTCTTCCTTTTCTTTTATATGGTTTAGATTTCTGGGCTTCGGCTTACTTAGGTTACGTTGCGCTTCTAGACGTTTCGTAATCTAAGTGTCGGTCACGTTCCGTACTTTCGGGTCGTGACAGTGTTAAAAGATGCAAAACACAGCCTGCCGCGACTACTCCGAAGGGCAACCTGCAAACACTGTGGCACAACGGGGGTGGGTTGCCAACTCGTGAATAGAGATAACATATAAAGGTAATCGCGAGCATGCACGTACTGCGCTACTCTATCATATGCCAACAGATGATATCAATGCGTGATAAGCAGTATGTGCAACAATCATGCAAGTACTCTATCAGGTAATATAACTACAGGATGAGGTACATTAATAAATGCTGAGCATGGGCAATATAACATCTACACAGAATGTCAACGTAGAATATATAATCGGTGTCCATCAATGCACCCAACCCATATATTTATTATTGTACAAACACGACATTAAAGCCGAACTAGTAACTCGTGTCGTGAACCAAGCGCGCGTGTGCGCGATACGCTAAAACGTGCGATTACGCGCCTGAAGCCACTCCGACGCGTCGTGATACGCAGAAACCCCCAACCCACACACACGTATCACGCATGTCGCGAAAGATTAAAAATACGAAAAATAGGGTATTCTACTCCAGATTTTGATACAGAACAGATATTACAAATATATATATACCAAAACAACCCACATAGCAGCAGACTCCAGTGGACCAAACCCCAACCCCCATCTCACCCATCTGGCCGCAAATTGCGGCCAGAACGATTATTCCGGCGGACTCACTTGGGAATTGGGCCCCCAGGTTTGGTGTGTGCACTCTATACCCCTCATACATGCCACAGAAAAATCTAGTTTCACTCTGAAATATCTCGAGTAGTAGCAGATCTTACAGAGCCTTAAATCAAGTTAAAATCCAAACTTTTTTTGCACTAAAATGGAACTTTATTGTATTTCTGTGCAAACTGAAACAAACCTGGCCTTAAATAGCTCTAATAACACATAATAGAGCTAACCAAGCTAACAAAACTCTAATCTAACATATGAATCACAAATATCCTTTAATATCACTAAAAATAAACAAAAATGAGATTTTTGCTAAAGAATACTACAAGTTTATGGAAAAAGAGTGCTAACATGAGTTAATACCTTCAAAAGACCCTATGAAACACCAAAAATTCCAGCTCTTGCATCAAGTGTGCAGACTTGCCTCCAAACACCTCAAAAAGCCCATTTTCCCATGGTTTTTGTGAAGGAAATGTGTTGTTTTGTGTAGGCTTTGAATAGAGATCAAAAAGAAGTGAAAAGGGAATGAAAAGGTGATGAATTTCCGGTGTTGTTGCTGCCTCTCTGCAGAATTTCCAGAAATGAGAAAAGAGAGAGAAGAGAGAAGAGAAAATGGGTCAAAAGTCAAGTGTTCACCTAACCACCATACTTCTATTTTTCTATTGCTAAATGAATTATTAAAAAGGGGTTTGACTTGCTATTCTTATTCCTTTAAAAAAAAGGTGGGGATAAATTGTCAACCATGCACAAAAGAAATGGTTAACACTTTAAACCTAAGTCTCAAAAATGGCTAAGTATGCATGTGTACACTACATAAGGAAATTTTCCAATTAGGGTAAACCCGACTAAAATAACTAATAATCCTATGTACACATATAATAACACGCACAATTACTAATTAATCACGGAAAACATTCTAACGAACTTCCAAAGTGTTACACAAACCTAGAATCGAACTAGAGGATATGGTTTAACTAAGCAAGTAACATATACTAAATAAAGTCTAACACTAAGAGGAAAAGAACTGCAACCATTATAGATCACTCCTTCTCTTCTATAGCTCCGTGTAGATGTCCTTGGACTCCTTAGCTCCACTCGAAATTTGGAACACTTTCGCTTGTAGCTTTTGTTTTCAATGATATGCCACCCGGAGTTCCCTACACTCAAGCTCTTGCTTCACTTAACCTAAGTACAGGTGAGGCAAACAACCTATACAAGTGTGCTAGACTAATATAGATTGATGAAGTGGGTATTTTTCTCACTAAAAATCCTTTCTTTTTCTTTCTCTTTCACACACTAGAAAAAGGTAGAGAGCTTGGAGGAAGAAGATGAAGAGAAATGGCTAAGCTTGAGCTTCTGATAAGAATAGAGTCACCCTCACAATAATAATGAGCATGGAAAATATCTTACATAATTTTTGAGAGAGTGAGTTAGTGGAGAATTAAATAATAAACCATCGTTAACAAGATATTTTTAAAGAAGAGTGTAGAAGCAAAAGATCAACCATGTGATTATCATTCAATTTCCATTTACTCAAAATCAATAAAACATTTAAAATGTTTCCATGTGAGTCTAGCATAGCCATGTCCAATGTATCATCCACCATGACACATGCACACATGTATATGTGTATATAAATCCATATAAACGTACATACATACATGCACACATAAAGAAAGGAATTAGTAAATGAGCTATTAGTCATTTTATATTAAATCAACAATTAATTTAATAATCCGGTCATATCACATACAACCAAACCAATAGAAAACGCCAGATTAAAATACGGTATCATATACTCGTAATTAATCAAGCTCCCGCACATATCTCCATATGTGCCCCACTTCATTTCGCCTGAGGTCGGAAACCCCTATGTGAGACTCTAAGACTCGTCAATACGCTAGCAGTAGGTAGTGATCATATCAGATACCCACAAACCGTCAGCGGTACTAGCTGCACGTAACGGCTCTTAGGTATTGAGCGAACAGAAGAACAACAAGCGAACTTGTCGAAACTCCCGTTGAGCCAACCAGCAACAGTTACCGTACAGTCCGGTCTCTTCGTATGATATATTGCATATCAAGTCTAGGGATGGTACCGTCGATCCCAATAACTCAATAAGTCATTCCGATGTGTGGTCTATAACAGGTCGAGAAACTACTGCTAACACTTATCAGTAAATCTTATCAGTCCTGGCCAGGGACTTCTAGTTATAGCCAATCGCGCATAGTACAACATCAACTCCCAATACCGGGAGAGACGAAACCCCTCCTATCGCTCATTTCCTCCATGTGTCTCGGGACTGTACCCAAAACCTACCTGTTTGCATGACTCAGTAGAGCCGTGGTGGGTGGAAATCAAAGCACAGTAGGAGAACACACAAGACTCTACAGACTAACCGTACAAGTGTCACCTTAGAACTGCTATCCGACGATAGATATAATACCATATAGGAGTTCTCGGCGAGTCCATTTAGTGTACTCAGTCTCCAATGAGCACCCGTATACAATCTTTGATGTCAAACACCAATGGATATGGGATCATCTATCACCCCCTCAACTAGGTTAAGAAACGTATACGCTAGTCTACTCTGGAATATCGATGCCCCGTCTCGATACACCTATGACTAGGAACATTTAAGGGTACGCTTATAGACTACTCATGCCCCACTAGTATGACCTGCATCATAATCATGGTAGTCAAGCTAATATCCTAAGGGCTTTATTAACATGTATCGAATGAACAGTATACACAATCAAGTGAACATGTTAAGATAAAAAGTAACCAGATATCATACTATCATGACGAGCAAGAAAGTCCTCTATATATATACATGTCCAAGCATCCACTATAAAAACAATGTCCTCTAGGGCATACATATATCCAACAATCTCCCACTTGCAATAAGGCCAATTATTGGCGTATCTCATACCCAACATCTCAAAAAGTTGCTCATGTTGCGGCTATGGGAGGGCCTTGGTGAGTGGATCCGCGGTGTTATTCCTTGTATCTACTCTCCTAATCATGATTTCCCGGATCAACTATCTCCCGGATCAAATGATATCGCCTTAGGATGTGTCTGGATCGTTGATGGGACCTGGGCTCTTTGGCAAATGCCATAGCCGTATTATCATCATAATACAATGGTATTAGATCAATAATGGTGGGAACTACTCCTAGCTCCGAGATGAACTTCCGCATCGAGACGGCTTCCTTGGCAGCATCATTTGCAGCAATATACTCAGCTTCCATCGTTGTGTCTGCAATGGTATCCTGTTTGGAACTCTTCCAACAGAACGCCCCTCCATTAAGGGTAAATACAAACCCTGAAATAGATTTGTTGTCATCCTTCTCTCTTTGGAAGCTCGAATCAGCAAAGGCCTCCATATGGATATCCCCATTACCATACACCAAGAACATTTCTTTAGTCCTTCGTAAGTACTTAAGAATGTTCTTCACAGCTTTCCAGTGTTTCTCCCCCAAATTGGATTGATACCTGCTTACTACACCCAGTGCATAAGCTACATCAGGACGAGTACATAACATCACATACATTATAGATCCTACGGCAGAAGCGTAGGGTATAATGCTCATGAGAACTCTCTCTTCATCAGACTTTAGACAAAAGTCCTTAGAGAGAGTGATTCCGTGACAAGCGGGTAAACCACCACGCTGGGAATTTTCCATACTAAACCACTTTAGGATGTTGTTAATGTACCTTGATTGGGACAGTTCCAACAACCTTTTAGATCTATCTCTATAGATCTTAATGCTTAAAATGTACAAGGCATCACCCAGGTCCTTCATGGAGAACCTTTGTGATAAGAATAGTTTGACCGATTGTAGCAGAGGAATGTGGTTTCCTATCAAGAGAATGTCATCCACGTATAATATGAGAAATGTGACAGTACTCCCTATAATCTTCTTATAAATACAGGGTTCATCTGGATTTTTGATAAAATCAAATTCTTTGATTGCATCATCAAAATAGATGTTCCAACTCCATGATGCCTGCTTTAATTCATAAATGGATTTAAGCAACCTACATGCTTTCTCGCTGCTCCCACTATCAACGCAGCCTTCCGGCTGATCCATAAAAACGCACTCTTCTAAATCACCATTTAGAAATGCAGTTTTAACGTCCATCCGCCAGATTTCATAGTCGTAGTGAGCAGCAATAGCAAGTAGGATCCGAATGGATTTAAGCATTGCTACTGGAGAGAAATTTTCGTCATAGTCCAGTCCTTGTCTTTTAAATTCTTTCGCTATAAGACTTGCCTTATAGGTCTCTATTTGTCTATCTATACCGATCTTTCACTTAAAGATCCATTTGCACCCTACGGGTTTTACCCCAGAAGGTGCAACTTCGAAAGTCCATACTCTGTTGGTGTACATAGACTCCATTTCGTATCTCATAGCATCCAGCCACTTCACTGAGTCACCACTCGTGATAGCTTGGTGAAAACCAGTAGGGTCATCATTATCCATGATGCAATCTTCTCTATCACCATCAATGAGAAAACCATAGTATCTCTCCGGTGGGCGAGAAGTCCTACCAGATCTACGGAGTGGCTGAGGTTCATAAGATTCTATTGCAACATCAGGTTCAACCAAATCGTCATTAGTAATTTGTGTCTCTAGAACTTCTTCTAGTTCTACCGCATCACCACCAGTATTATTTGTAAAAAATTCATTTTCTAAAAATGTGGCATACTGAGAAACAAACACCTTTTGTTCCTCCTTATGGTAGAAAAGATATCCATATGAATATTTTGGATATCCCACAAATGTACACAGAACTGACCGTGTCTCGAGTTTGTCTGAATTCTGCTTTTTAACTAAAGCAGGACAACCCCATATCCTAACTCGTTTTAGAGATGGTCTCTTTCCATACCATATCTCATATGGAGTGGTAAACATGGTTTTGATGGGAACCCTGTTCAATAGATATGCTGCAGTCTCCAATGCATGCCCCCAAAAGGAAAGTGGTAACTCAGCATCACTCATCATGGAATGTACCATATCTAATAGGGTACGATTCCGCCGTTCTGACACACCATTGTACTGTGGTGTGTAAGGGAGAGTGAGCTGAGAGAGAATCCCATTCTCTTTTAGGAAGTCTGAAAACTCTCTACTTAAATACTCTCCTCCTCGATCTGATCGATGTTTTTTGATGCTCAAACCAGTTTGTTTTTCTACTTCAAGTTTATACTCCTTGAATTTCTTGAAAGTTTCAGACTTATGCTTTAATAAAAACACGTGTCCAAATCTTGTGAAATCATCAGTAAAAGTTATGATGTAAAAATAACCGCCTCTAGCATGTATAGATATTGGTCCGCATACATCACTATGTATGAGGCATAAGAATTCAGTAGCTCTCTCTCCGTGTCCAATAAACAAAGTTTCGGTCATTTTACCCTTGATACAAGACTGAAAAGTCGCATAAGATTTATATTCAAAAGGATTTAAATATCCATCTTTATGTAGTTTGTTTAGTCTTGTTTTGTTAATTTGACCAAGTCTACAATGCCAAAGAAAAATTTCATTTATATCTGAAAATTTTCTTTCATTTGTGTGTTGTATATTGAAAACTGTGTGTTGATTTAGGACGTAAATCCCGTTATTCAGTGTACCATACCCAATCAACTATTGATTCAGGTTAATGTTCATAACATTATTTTGCAACACAAAATTATATCCTTCATTTTCTAACAAAGAAATGGATATTATATTACATAGCATGCTTCGTACATAATAACACGGGTTCAAAACCAATATACTTCCTGAAGGCAATCCTATGTGATACTCTCCTATTGATACAGCATGTACATTGGAACCATTTCCAATACGAAGAGTGTGATCACCGGTCTTCAAAACTTTGCTATTTCTCAATCCCTTCATACAATTGTAGATGTGAGAACCCGAATCGGTATCTAATACCCAGGAAGCAGAGTTTATAGAAAAATAGTTTTCAGTCACGAACACACCTGAAGCGGAAGCATCACCATACTTCTTCTTCTTAAGATCAGCGATGTACTCAATACAATTTCGCTTCGAGTGTGCTGACTTGTGGCAGTAGAAACATTCTCCCTTTCCCGATCCCTCAGCCCCGGATCTATCTTTCCCTTTTGCCTTTTTAACTCCACCTCTCAGCTCAGTGGGTTTCTTCTTCTTCTTTCCCTTAGCCTTGGCTTTTGGGATGGAAGAGGAAAATGGCCCAATAATTAGAGAGGGAGCTTTCACTTTGAGCATGCTATCTGCACTTCTCAATATATTGAGAAGTTCAGGAAGTGACTTCTCCATGCTATGCATATTGAAGTCCACAATAAACTGAGCATAGGCAGGGGGAAACTGCAGAACTATATCAACATATTGTTTTTTCTCCATGGTCCATCCCCGGCCCTTAAGTTCTTCAATAAGAGCTATCATCCTCAAGACATGATCACCTACCGACATGCCAGCAACCATCCTCATCTGAAACAATTTTCTAGATGCCTCGCAGCGAAGGGTACGAGATTGCTCCCTATATAACTCCTTTGTATAGAGAAAGATAGATTGAACATCTATCTTCTCATGCTGCTTCTGATTTACATTATCCATTAAAGCTAACGTGAGGCATTTGGCTGTGGCACAATCAATATCCCATGTCTTGCGGATCTCCTTATCCGTAATAGAGGAATCAGGGCCAAGGATGGGAGGGGCTGGGGCAGTGAGGACATATGCAACCTTATGATATGTAAGGGCAATGTCTATGTTCTTTAACCAGTCTTTATAATTGGGTCCCTTCATTTTATTTTTCTCTAATAGAAGCTTAAGTCCAGTCATTGGTATCTTCCATTAGGAGAGAGAAAAGAATACACTCAGCGAAAGCTCTTGCAAAGATTAGATTGGTTATTATCTTATATAATCGATGTCTCCCACTGCTTTTATCAAATTTTTCTTCAAACCTTAAAAAGAAAATTAGCCAGGATTAATTACATTCTACAAGTTCGCTAACTGGTTAGCCAGGCCAGTGTCAGTACTTTGAGGGACATTCCCCGTGCTCTTGCACGGACCTAATTAATGTAAACCTCATTTTCCCAGAGGCATAACCCCATTGACACCTTTCTAGACACCTACTGGATTAGCTAATTGTAAAGTGCAAAACTCTCCTGGAGTAACTCTTACATACAGTGGGATCGGGATCCAACTATCGACATAGAAGGTATGCAATCTCATTGCAAATTTCAAATCTTGAAATTCCCGATATGGTTTTTACCCCTAGCAGCTTATGACCTTAACTATGATCAACAAATCATAATCACTAGTCAAGTTCTACTCGTCATTTCATGATTAATTAGACCCACTCATATGACCCTTAACTATGGTCAACAAAGTCATATAAATGTCCTAATTAATCGCATCATATGCTGTGTAGGAAGACATCACTTAGCTACCGTACACTACGCCTTAACTATGGTCAACAAAAGTAGCACAAATACTAAGTATTCTACTTTCTAAAATGACGGAGGGTTGCGGATGGTTTTTATAATAACCTATAACGCTTTGAACTTGATCTCATTATAGAACCAAATTGTTTTAAAAGGAGTGGCTTAAGCTCCACATTTTGAAACTTGCTTTTTCATAAAAAAGGCCGAATAGGTTTCAAATTCGATTCTACAACATCTTTAGGTTTCTTTTTCTTTACATTAATCTTATTAATGTAGTCCCATCATTTAAGTTCCTAAGCATCACAGAAAGAAACGAAAAATAGAACGTACGCTTATGCCATCCGCATTTGCCACGGGGTCCCGTCGTGAACCGTCAGATTACTTAACTAACGGTAGAGCGGGGGCATGACTAGCGTGGATGCAAAACATAAGCAACATTTATTATATATCATATATATAATAAAATTCGTCTCACGAAGTTATATGATCTCATCACAGAACATTGCAGCAGAATCAGATATATGAATGTATAGGATATACTAGGAAGTCTGTATTTTAAATTAAGCCAATGATAGAAAATACGGATTCCACGGTCGTGACGAATAGCCAAGCCCACACCCCTAGACCCCTACGAGAGCGACAAGCAACCCTACTAATTCTAGAGTTACGAGACCCGGTCTCGACTCCTCGAGATGGTCTCCCACTGGACTTTAGAACCCGGTTACTTGTGCTCCCCACCTTGGGTCCATCCTAATGCGGAAAAGTAAATAATATAAATCAATGGCGACATCATCCTTAACCAGGAAGTGTCCAAATAAAAGAATATTACATATAATGAATTTTACATGAATGAAAAAAACCTCTCATCTCACATAAAAAAAACCCGGCCATTCAATCACGACGATCATATACATCATATCAATATAGCAACAGAATAATCATCATAGATCATCAACGTAAGTAAATATGCGTATTCCCAACATCGTCGACGTATAGTTGTTAGATTTGTATGCCCTAGAGGCCTGTATTGTATAGGATGCTAGGCATGTACATATATACAGAAACAATCTTTTCTCGAAATGATAGTATGTTATCTGGTTTATCTTCATCTTAACGTGTGATGTGTTATATTTCATATCTTTATATACATATTGATGAAGCCCTTAGGATTATGCTTTACTGCCAGGATTATGATGTAGATCATACTAGTGGGGCCTGGGTAGTCTATAAGCATATCCTTTAATAGTTCCTAGTCGAGGGTATATCGAGACAGGGCATCGATATTATCAGAGTAGACTAGTGTGTACGTTTCTTGACCCTGGGGGCGATGGTTGATCCTACAACCATTGGTGTTTGACATCAAAGATTGTACACAGGTACTCAATGGAGAATGGGTACATCGAACAGGACCCACCGAGAACTCCTAGATGGTATATATACCTATTGTCAGATAGCAGTTCTCTGGTGACACTTGTACAGGTTAGTCTGTAGACCCAAGATCGTCATAGTGTCTTGTGTTATTCCCACTGTGCTTTGATTTCCTCCCTACCACGGCTCTACTGAGTCGTGCAAACAGCTGGATTTTGGGTATAGTCCCGAATCACATGGAGGCAGTGAACGATAGGAGGGGTTTCGTCTCTCCCAGTATAGGGAGTTGATGTCGTACTTTGCTTGATCGGCCATAACAGCAAATCCCTGTCCAGGGTTGTCGAGATTTACTGATAAGAGTTATCAGTAGTTTCTCGAACCGTTATGGGCCATAAATCAGCATGAGTTATAAAGTTACTGGGGTCTGACATTTCCACCCCTAGACTTCATATGCGACGTATCAGACGAAGAGACCGGACTGTAAGGTAAGTGTTGCTTATAGGCTCGCTAGGGTTGGGATGAGTTCGCTCGTTGGCCACCTTCTCGTCATGTACCTGGGTAGCCGTTACGCACAGCTAGTGCCGCCGACGTGCTTATGGTTAAACCCTCTGCCAGCGTACCGTCGAGTCTTTAGAGTCTCACACAGTAAGTTCCTTGGTTCAGGCAAAAGATGTAGAGAACGTAAGTTGTTACAGAAGGGTTTCGATATGTTCGTGTAATAGTTACAGGAATGATGATCAGAAGGTTAATACTGGTAAGCTTTGGTTTAAGCCGCATGCTGGTATTACATATATTGGATTACTCGTATTCGTAATTTTCAGAATTCGGATACGGATATGCTTGTATGGTATACGGTGAGGGGTATTCTTGTAATTGTACAAGAATATATTCTAGAAGGAGACACCTCATAAATGGGTTTTTATTTTGTGAAAATAAAACAATGAGGTGGAATTTGGAGAAAGCCTAAGCATGGGTGATGGCATGGATAAATTCATTTTATATTCATTTGGAGTTACTATTGAAGCATGGTGCATTATTTTGGGGAAAAATAATACATGCTTCAATTATTTTCCTTTAGCCATATCATTTTTTCCATGCTTGATTTTTTCATTCAACACATTCACATTCTCTCTCCTCATTATCTCCTCCCTCTATCTCTTGACCTAAATCACTCACATGAGTTGTGAATCATAGGTCCAGAGACATAATAAACCAATACTTGATCTCTACATAATAATCCAATGCTTGATCTCTACATTATATAAGTGATCACTTCTAGCACACTTGATCTCTTAGTTAAACTCTTGTGAAGAGTTTGTAGCTTGTTCGATTGCTTTCGGGTAGATCATCTTGGATCTTGAGGTGGCCGGAGACCGAGTTCTTTGCGACCACAAGGAGCCTAGGAGTCACATCCAAACAAAGACCCGAAGGACCGGTTCCTTAGGTATAATACTATCATAGTAGATAAGATCTCTAGATAGGTTTGCTAGTTATGGTTTAAGCACAAGATCTAGGGTTATGTGGGTGTTGCATGGAAGAAAATTTTTGTTTACCGCTTCCTCACAGGTGTTGTGAGGCTGTGCAACATCCACTAACATTGTATCTGTAGCATTTCAGAAAATATAAAATAATATTTTTGGAATTTAATATTAAAATAATATATTTCGCGAAAACTATTCGATTTGCGAATTTAGGATTTTCGTAAAATTGTATAATTATATACCAATATTTGGAAAATAATAGAAGATTAAAATGATTTATTCATTTAAAAAGATATTTATTGGATTTGGCATTTTTATAATTAATTATATGCAATTTAAATAAAAATTGATTAGTACACTACTAATCGCGATTATGCCAAATCTTCCTTTTTAATTAGTTATGGCTAGTGCACCATGACATGTTGCATTTTGTTGCATGTTTGTTTCTTTTTATTTGTGCTATGTGTTTGGTTTTAATTGAGTGAGGGAAAAAAAGAAAAGAAAAGATAAGAGAGAATAATTGAGGGGAGAGAGAGGGGGACTCATGATGGCATGTCATGCCATATAAGAGAGTGAGGGTGAGAGAGAGAGGGGGGGGGGACTTTGACCTCATCATTTTCCCTTCATCATCTTCATCTCCTTCTTCATCTCTTCCTCCACCTCCTCTACCCTCATGTTTCATCTCTAAACCTTCACCAAAACCCTATACTTCCTTCATTAAAAAGATGCACAATTTCATCCTCAACACTTTGGACCTTTCAAAATTGGATTTTGAAGACTTTGAGCAACTCAAGAAAATTCTTGAGTTGCCAAATGAGGTATAATTCTAGACTTTAGTTAAGTTACTGTGTTTAGTTTATCCTATTGTTAGTTTAGAGTTAAATCGATGTTGATTAGTGATGTTTGAAAATTCCTAGAGAGAGTTTGGGTGATTGTGTGGACTTGTGTTATGTAGTAAGTGTTGTAGAACCTTAGTGATGATTTTTCCTGGAGACGGACGAGAGCTTTCTACTTCCAAATCAGCCATAGAATCGAAACAAAAATACGAACATAGAAACTTTCCGTGTCGGTTTTGTGACATTTTTGGAGGTCTATAGGGAATCTAGAGCAACCCGGGACCTTTAAAAAAAATAAAAAATATACATTAACCTAGTTAGACCAATAAAAGACCACCACGAATAGACGAGGCTTAAACTCCAAGGTAAGGCTGGCGGGGGCAATTACTGTAGCTAGTTGGCCCGCCAAAATTTAGAGAATTGTGTTGGGGTTTTGGCTATAGCTCACATACCTTATAACATAGATACTGTATTTTTCTTTTTGTCCAGATTACCCGAGTCAAAATCTGGGAGCATATTGGGGTGGTTTTGGGTTATGTTTTCCGATATTGGAATTCTTGGTTTTGATATTTGTTAGGAGATTTGCTCGTTGGATGTCTGTACGTCAACAATGAGGGCTGTTTGGTTGTTTTTGCATGCGTAGGCTATAGGTTCTAACCTATGAGCGCACCGTGTGCCGTATCGGTTTTCCGGATTTAGTTTTCATAACGTGGCGATATGTGTTGATTTGTAGGTACCTTCGTGCGGATTCCGAGACGACGAAGCACATTGACTTCGGCTGAACAAGGAGTTCCGCAGGTGAGTAGATTTATATCTACGGGGGAAGTCGGGTGGATGGCGTATAACACCCCCGCAATTATAAAATGGAAACCGATATATAGGATATAGTCGGAGAAACCTATACTAGGAACCTACGGATGTGATTAGAGGTTTTAGTATGAAATGATATGATTGATAAGGATGTCTCGAATTGATAAATGAAGATCTGAAATGTGAATGTGAATCGAGATATATATATAGTGTAAGAGAATAAGTATGAGATTTGTAGTAGCATGATATGAGATCGATGACTACAACATGAGATTAATAAGATAGAATGTATATATATAAGATGACTTGATGTGAGATATTGATGTGATAAAAAGAGTATACGATGAGATAAAATGACTTAGGTTGATATGTCGTTATACGGATGCGAGGCGATATGAGATAATTGATACCTTTGTCGATCCCCTGATATGAGATTGATACGGATGTGACCTGAGATATTGGTATATATATATATATGATTATGTGAATAATGTGTGATATGCCATACGAGACGTTAGGTCCGTACCCTCATTGTCATATAGGTTGATAAGATCCCTAATTGTTTAATGTCGCCGTACAATGGATTACCGTATGTGATGAGTTTTACCTGATGATTGATCCATACCCTTGACTAGAGGATGCCGTATGATGGATTATACCGTACCTGATGTTGTGAGGCTGGATGCCGATTGATAGATTCACCGACTCGCATATGTTATAGATATTTAATCCCTGTCTACACCGGTTAGTTAAGCCTTTACGTAGATGTTAGATTAGATACGTATACCTTATAGTATTGTTCTCACGATTTACTTTCTGTTACGTTCATGATATTCTCATTGCCTTACATATACTTGTGCTAGTACACCTACACCATTATCGATGATGCGTATGTTACACTCACACAGATGTGCCGGCTCACACACTTCATCATCGATAATTGCTATGTCACTTATACAGTAGAATTGCTACATCATGCTATTGCTCTTAATTGTTCGGTACTGTCACATGACTCTTTGGCATGATATACTTGCTATGCTCACATCATTATTCTATGTTGCATGATATACTGATATGCTCACATTTCTGTTCTATGTTTGCATACATCATGCTTTACGATTACACGCATTGTGATGCTGTTTTCATTAGTTTCTGGATTTGAATACCGTGGTTATATTTCAAAATAAAGTATGTATTGTTTTAAAAAAAACCGGTTTCTCTTGATATGATATTTCGAGGCGTCCACCATAAGTTTTCTCGGTTCTGAGATTCGTATGTGAAACCCGATTCGAGGAGCGGTAGGCACCGTCTGCAGGTACATGGTGGACCCGGTATGGTACTCCGGGGCAAGGAATGATTTTCATGGTGTAGACGATGAGCCTGGCAGAGGGAGCACTACCTACTGGTGATTGGTTGGACCCGGCGATTGTCTGGAGGATACCGGCCTGAGTCGTGAGGTGGATATGAAGGACGATCAGAGGATGCGATTCCTTAGATGAGAAAGATATGATGGTCGATCTGAGGATGCGGCGCCTGAGATATGAGGATTTACGTGGCGATGTTGGACACGGTTTCATGATGTTTCGAGTGTCGATGTTGGACACTCAGGTTCCATAATTTTGATGTATCGTTGATGGACACACGTTGGTTGATATCCTCATATTTACATGCATATGCTTTCATGATGTTTCGAGTTTCGATGTTGGACACTCAGGTTCCATGATGTTATTGTGTCATTGATGGACACGTAGATGATATCCACATGCATATAGGCATTGATTATATTGTTGGTATATATGCAGACACGATCACCCTGGATATCATAGTATTACCTTTATGATATAGTTGACCTAGGAAATCATTGTTTTATTCGATTTCTACCTACTGATGTTTTCTACTCACGAGTTGGCAACTCACCCCCGTTGTGCCACAGTTCTTGCAGGTTTGACCGCGTGGATCAGTAGCGGTATCGCTGGCACACAGCTTGCTTTCGGGTGATTTGCTTTGGTAGGTGGGACATATTATTTCGTGCCCACTCTTGTATTATTATTCCTGTTGTATCTAGTCAACTCCATCAATCAGAAACTAGTATTTGTATAAGTAGTAAGACTTAGCAAGACTTAGAGCGATGGGTTATATGTTCGCTTGGTGGGTTGATGTCTTGCTTTATTTATTATCCTTTGTGTTGATCTTCGCCATTGGGTGTCGTATACATATATTTTGACTTGCGTGGTTGTGATTTCGTCGATTGGCGAAGAGCTAGATCCCTCTTGCGGATGCCTTTTATATTATCATGTATATGTGGTTTTGGATCAAAATATACAAGAGAGGTGCTGCCCAAAATTTTAAAAGACGAAACATGTTTTGCAACTAGTAAAATCCTCTTGCATTTTTCATGTTCCATTATTTATGTATTTAAGAAAAACATTTGATTTCATCATACCTTTATTTCAAAACTTCACCTCTTTTATTTTCTTTAAAAGGTTTAGATTTCTGGGCCTCGGCTTACTTAATTTACGTTACGCCTTTAGACGTGGCGTAATTTAAGTGCCAGTCATGAACTAAACTTCAGGTCATGACAGTATCAGAGCCTATCTTAAACCTTAAATATCTTGTAGCAACGTTAGAATTCCGCCGTTGTTTGTCACGCAAAAACTGCCGAGAAAACAATTTCGAAAATCGAAGTTTTGAGTTGTTTGCACACACTGTGGGCTCACAGTTTGAACCAAGAAGCCACGGGGTGGAGCGCGCACACCCCGAGGATACCCTAGGGGGACCAGAGGCCGAACCCACACCCAAGACCACCTCAAGGTAGCCTTGTGGGTGGATGACCAGAGAGAGCCCCAATAGGGTGCTCTCAGGTCTGCCAACCCCTTGGGGCCACCTCGAGGTGGCCTCCTGGGGTGGGTAACCCCCCCTGAGGCCCCCCATTCGATAGTATATTTCATTTTCTTTTCCTTCACGAAGATTCGGGCGGGTTTTGAGTTCGTTTTGACTCCCGGATTGGCTCAAAACCATCGGTTTTTGAAAACTAGCTCACTAGTTTTTTTTCAAGTGTTGGAAAATTGATTTAGTTTGCTAATCTCGTGCGGAATTGTAATGTCGCGGTTACTCTGCAAGCTTTGTAATGTGTATGTTTGTTTGGAAACGTCGAGTAATTTCTATACATCGATTAGTCGGGGTTGCACACATCTGTAATGATATCATGTGATGATATGTGTATATGAATATGTTGGATCGTCGCGGATGAATAGCCGGGGGATGTGAGACGAGCGTTTTTCTTATCATTCATGTAATTTGTAAAAAGAAATGTAATATTATTTTGCGGGGCACATCCGGGTTGAGGTTGTATCCACCATTGTATATTTTCTTTTTACTGTTTTTGCTCCTAGGATAGACCCAAGGTTGGGTGCATAAACTACTGGGTTCTCGAAGTGTCGACTGGCCTACTCACTTTGTTAAGAGAAGTTGCTTCACTTCAGGAATGGCGGGTAGTTTGCCGCACCCGTAGGGGTCTAGGGTGGGGTTTGGCTATTCATCACGACCATGGAGCCCGTCTTTCACTAAGGGCTTAAACGAAATACGGAATTCCTAGTATATCCAATGTATTCATCTGAGATCTGGAATGTTTATAAATGCATGCGATGTATGGCTATCTATATATGAGATATATAATAAACGTTGCTTATGTTTTGCACCCGCGCTAGTCCAGCCCCCGCTCTGCTGTTAGTTAAGTAATATAACAGTGCATGACGGGGCCCCGTGGCGAATGCGGATGGCATAAGCGTACATTCGATTTTCGTTTCTTTTCTGGGATGTTTAGGAAACGTAAATGATGGGACAACATTAATGTGATTAATGTTAAGAAAAAGAAACCTAAAGATGTTGTAGAATAAAACTTTTTAAATGGGTAACTCTATTTTTTGCTTTGCATAATGGTATTCCTTGATGAATATCCAGCACCTCATTCGATGAGGAAAGGGCCGAGATCCCTTCACCGGGTGTGACCCCTTTAGCGAAACTAGCAAATGTTACAAAGCACTCGATTGTATTTAGAGTTGATCTAACTTTTGCTTTGCATCGTGGTATTCATGAATATCCAGCACCTTATTCGATAAGGAAAGAGTCGAGATCCCTTCACCAGGAGTGACCTCTTTAGCAAAATTAGAAAGATACTACAAAACCATTCAATTTTTAAACTGGAGCTTAAACCACTCCTTTCACTAGATTCTACAACGATATCAAGTTCAAAACGTTAAGGGTATTCATAAGAACCATCCGTTGCCCTCCGCCATTTTAGGAAGCAGAGTACTTAGTATTCGTGCCACGTTTGTTGACTATAGTTTAGGTATGGTGCATGGTAGCTAAGTGATGTCTTCCTACAAAGAATTTGATGCGATCGATCAGGACATTCGTATGACTTTGTTGACCATAGTTAAGGGTCATGCGGGTGGGTCTAAATCAATCACGAAACAGCGGGTAGAACTTGACTAATGCTTATGATTTGTTGACCATAGTTAAGCTCATAAGACATTAGGGGTAAAAACCATATCGGGAATTTCAAGAGTTGAAATTTGCAATGAGATTGCATACCTTCTATTTGATAGTTGGATCCCAATCCCACTGTGAGTAAAAGTTACTCCCGGGAGAGTTTTACACTTTACAATTAGCTAATCAAGTAAGTGTCTAGAAATGTGTCAACGGGGTTACGCCTCTACGAAAATGAGGTTTATTTTAATTAGGTCCGTGCGAAAGCACAGGGAACCTCCCTCCGAGTACCGACACTGGCCTGGCCGACCGATTAGCGAACTTGTAGGTTGCAATTAATCCTGGCTAATTTTCTTTTTATGGTTTGAAGGAAAATTTGATAAAAAGCAGTGGGAGATATCGAGAACTTGTAGGTTGCAATTTACTTTGCTCAGTTCATTATAAACTTCAACATGCATGTTGGGAACTCACCCGCGTGCGCAAACGCGTATGTTTTTGAAATGGATATGGTTTTCAGGAAATGGAGCACGCACGCTAGAATGTTCTCGTTTTAAAATTTATAAACCGCAAGTGCACGGTGCGTTGTAGCAAGCCGGAAGGTACTGGTCGATCCGCAGGGAATTGTATATTAAGTCTTGTGATTTAAGGTTCAACAAATAACGAATAGTTGGTTTTGTCACTTAAAAATGAAAGAATACGAAAACAAGGAAAAGCATGTAAAGAAATTGATCGTGGCTTTGGTTCGGAAGATCGAATCACGACGATTCCTTCGACGCTCCCTTGATCATGAGTTGTCCGTCCTTATGTCGATCCCGGCATGAAACATGACTTGTCAAGGCGGTTGCGGAGCACAAGTCATCAAATTCCGATATTCGCCGGAAAACACGAAACGTGACCGTTTTGTTCACTTACCGTTTATATGTCCATACTTGGGGTATCAACACTAAACACCCGGGTTAGCAAGCATACCAAAACATCAAAAACACAAATTAGTGAGTGAAAGCAAATGATTTCAGTGTTAAGTGTGCTAAGTGTTTGTGATGGTATATGGTATATGAAACCAAAAGATTTGTCAAGTCAATTAATCACAAAGTACCACATCCAAGCTTAGCAAACTTAACACCAAATTGATTCTAACCTTAGGCTTGCAAGATGGGGTTTGTGGGGAGAATATGGTATGTGATGAGGTTACAAAGTAACCATGAAATCAACATACCATATCAACCCTTCCAAGATACAATACTAAGTTTATAATCAAAATTAAAGCACATTAAACAATCACAAGAGGAGGAGGAGGCAAAGCTTTTCATCTCACTTTCTCACCATAACCATAACCAAAGAAAAACAGTTAAGCATCATAAAAAGAAAAACAAAGCAAGTAAAGAAACACAGATATTATTAACACTTGAAGAAGAGGTACAAGATATTGGTAGCTTGATCAACCTCCATCATGAAGCTCTCCCAAGAAAGCTTCAAGAGGGAAGAAGAAGAAGAAGAAACTAAGTGATAACCCACTCACTCTCAAGCCTAAACCAAAATCAAAATAAACTAAGAAAATGCATCCACTATGTGAGACCCCTTCCCTTGCTCACTGATCTGGTTTTTATAGGCACCAAAAAAGATTAAACAAGTAATAAAAATAAGGTGATGTGACTGCAAGGAGGGGACAGTGAAAAGATGGGGACAAATGGGGCAACGGGGCCGGCGAGCTCGATTTTTATGGGGATGTGGTCGGCCAAAATCCGAGCTATGAGGCTCGTATTGATGTGGTGGTCTCTTGTCAACTCCAATATAATCCTGGTTCTGTTTGATTTGTCTCTAAAAACATGGTTTTCATTCAGACATTTGGAGGGAACATGATGCCATACATCACATCAAAACTTTTAGCATTAATAACTCTTGCCCCCCATGTGCCCACTTCATCATGTCTTATGTGCCATGGGCAGCCCCACCATGGTCCTAGTGCCAAAGAGCATGTGTACATTTGTATGTCTGGGACAAAAATTGTGTGCACACATTTATTTTGCAAAAGCTCTTTGGATATCGGTCGGTTTTCTGTTCTGTTTGCAGTGTCGACTCCCAAACGCTATATCCGTGATATTGAGTTTGTTTCCAGTATTTAATCACGAATACCTGTAATCTGTAATTACTGAGCAGACACTGGTTAACAGCACCGATATATAACAAAATAGATAATGAATGAGCTGTATTAAAAAGCAGTTTTCCGTGATGAACAAATACCCCCAAATTTAGCTTTTGCTCGTCCTGAGCAAAACTAAAAAATCCTAGCCTCACTTTCGCAGGGAACGCTATTGCACCGAGCATGTGCAACAAGCCCTTAAACCTCTAGGTGTCCCTAGTATGAGGAGTGTTGTCTCCTGAGGGTTTTCAGCAAATTACACCCAGAAAATCCAGTCAAGTTAGCGTCGTGGAGAAACTGTTGATTCTAATCTTAAGGTTAAGAATCAAAGTTAGAAGTTCTACTACCCATGTCAGAAACGTTAAACCTTATTTTCACTCCACGCAATTTATTTAACACAAGCTCATACGCGTCTTTACGTGATTGTGCGGATAGTGTCCATAAGTGTAACGTTTTGAAAATCGTTTAGGTGAAATTTCCGATTGTCAGAAAAATAACCGGTATTTTCCGTAAAAATCAGGAAATAATTATTTTTCTTCATAGACTTAAATATACCTATTCAAGCTATGTAATTGCCAGTATTTTATATTTAATTGGTCACTTATTAATTTGCTAGTTTACTAAAATATTTTCCTTAATTAATTATTTTTAATATTATTTTAAGTTTTCACTAATACATTTAATTAGTGATAATTATAAATTAGATTGTGTTAAGTACAAGTTGAATTGCACCATTACAACTTTAAACCA
This sequence comes from Agapanthus africanus, assembly GCA_030015575.1. Taxonomy (NCBI): domain Eukaryota; kingdom Viridiplantae; phylum Streptophyta; class Magnoliopsida; order Asparagales; family Amaryllidaceae; genus Agapanthus; species Agapanthus africanus. The sequence continues at coordinate 112,053,099 of JASDDO010000018.1, forward strand.
AGTTTGTAATATGTTCTTTTTCTCTTTTGGTTGCAATGTTAGAGAGTTCTAGGGTTAAATAGAAAAGGAAAATTAAAAGAATATAATAAACAATGTAGTATGGTGCTAATTTGACTTGGAGTATGGTGTTTATATATCCCTCACCGCCACACACACACACACTCACCATTCCAGCCCACTCTTGGCCGAGCATAGCTGCCCAACCCCCCATTTGCCCCACTTCATTTCCTCATGAAAGAAAAGAAAAGAAAAGAAAGCATGGGGTTAAATAATAAGGTATGGATATTATGTTGACTTGGACATTTCCACTTACACCCACACATTCTCTTTCCCCCTTTCTCCTATTCAGCCGAGCCCTCCTCCCTATTCCAGCAGCAGCCCCTCCCAAATCCCCAACTCATTCCATGTCAAAACCCTTGCAAAATGCATCAAAAATCCATCAAAAATCCCACAAACTCCAAATCCAATCTTTACCTATTTTTCCTTGGCTACTCTAGTATGGACCTTGGAGAAAAGAAGCAAGTTTGGGAGGCTAAGATGCATGTTTGATCTACAAAAATTGTAAGGTATAAATCCTAACCTATTGGTTAATTGTCGATTAATTACTTTAATTTAGTTTATTGGGTGTTTAATTATGGTTTTAATTGAATATTTGGAAATTCAAGTCAGGGTTTAGAATTGAAGCTAGAGTTTGATCACTTCATGTTGGTTGTGATGTGTAGTTTCACATCTTAAGCATGCTAGAATCTAAGCTAGTTGCTAATTTGCAAATTGTTATTTTTAAATTGTTATTTTTAAATTGTCTTAATTAAGATATCTTGCAAACTAGATTTTTGTAATTAATGTAAATAGGTGAGATAAAATTGTAGTAAAGTTTTATGTGGTCTAACTAAGTTATTAAATGATCATTGTGGCCACTAGAATTGTTAAAACATATAGATTTGAACAAAAATGGCAAATGGATTCTTACTAGGTTTTTGGAATAATTGGGTCTTAAGTAATTTTGAGGTTGAATTGAACTACAACCTAATTCACATAATATTTGATGTGTCGTGGATGCGCGATTGGTGCGATTGGGCTTTTGGTTTGGTAGTTGTCGCGTTTAGCGACCCTAGTTATAGTTTGTGGCATTGTCGCGGCGCGTTTCGTGCACCAAGTGTGTGCGCGTTTAGTTAGTATGCGTGGTTGACTTGTTTTTGTTGTGTCCGCGACTATTTTTTATATTTATTCTCTTTTCCTTGTGTACGTTTCTAGGATTAGGTGCAGAGGCGTCGGATGTGGCGCGGAAATGACAGAGCTGAAATCGGATCAGATTAGCCGAGGCGTCAAGGTGAGTAAATGTATATCTACGGAGGAAGTCAGGTGGATGGCGTATAGCACCCCCGTAATTTCGTAGGATATGATGTATTTATATATGTATACTTATGTGTTATTTGAGAGATAAGAATACTTAGCAAGAATGGCATATAGGAAAACGGCCAACAGTCCGAGTTAAGTATACTCGGGACGAGTGTGATTTCATGGTGGATGATGAGCCTGGCATGGGAGCACTACCTACCGGTGATTGTATGGAAACCTGACGGATATCCGGAGAATACCGTTCGGAGTTATGAGAGAGATGGATATGGGCAGATCCTGACTGACGGAGCCCATGGGCCGATCCGGACTGACGGAGCCCTTGATTTGAGTATTATGTGTCGCTTTTGGACACGGTTTTGGAGATGTTTTGAGTGCCGATGCTGGGCACTCGGGTTTTTATCATGATTTGTGTGTCGTTGTTGGACACACGTTGGATGATGCATTAGTAAATGTCATGCATCGATATATTATTATTCATGACACTGACACGAGTACTTTGATATCATACTTATGATATACTTTCACCCTTGTTGTAGTATTGTATATTTTATTATATGACCTAGGAGAGAGTCATACATGCGATTTCTTCTCGGTGATGTTTTCTACTCACGAGTTGGAACCTCACTCCCGTTGTGCCATAGTTTCTTGCAGGTTTGGCCGTACAGGTTTCATTGCGGCTTGCTGGCACACTGCTTCCTTCCGGGTGATTTCTTTGGTAGGTGGGTTCACTTGCATCGTGACCACCGGTGTTCTTTATTTATTTCAGTTGTATCTAGCAAACTCCATCAACCAGACTTGTATATTTTGATAGACTTAGAAAACCAGTTGTGTATTATTTCGACCGTAGAGTCGCGCGCTTGTATTATTTGGGTTCTTCTCTGGTTTTCTCGAGGATGTTGGTTTTCTTTCTGAGTTTTGATCCTCACCTTTCGGCGTTGTATATTATATTTCTTGCGTGGTTGTTTCTGCCAATTGACGAAGAGCTAGCTCCCGCTTGGGGATGCCTTTATTCATTATTATGTATTTCATGTGTTGTACCCGTTTGGGGGCCCGTATTTACAAAGGAGACTCTGCCGAAATTTTTGAGAAAATATAATGTTGCTTTTAAATGTTTAATGTCACCTATTTTATTAAAACCACTTGCTTTAAAGAAAGTTTCCTTCACTTCTTCTTTAAAATGGTTTAGATTTCTGGGCTTTTGGCTTACTTGAATTAGGTGGGGTCCTATAGACTTCACATGATTTAAGTGCCAGTCACGTGCTATTTCGGGTCGAGACAAATTTGGTATCAGAGCGCTAAGTTTAACCTTGGTTCGAGTCTAGGTTTGACTATATGGAGTCTAGGGCGTATATGTATATTCGGAACCTAGGCTTGATCTTATGGAACTTAGACTTGGTCAAGGGGGTATTAGATCCGAACTTTCGTCACGTAGGTTGACCTTGATTGATGGAGTAGGTGACTTAAGTAGAGTGACGTACCGTGTGTATGTTCCGCGTCATACTTACGATACGCTACTCCGCTTAAGAAGCCTTAGAATGTACATTTCCTTGCACCGTATTTTATTCGTTCCATTGATCTATCTTCATCGATGTCGGATGGTGGTTTCTGTTACCACGGTTACACGGGTAGTGAGAGATGCGGCTAGAGTGGCGGTCAGCATGAGCTCATCATGGACGAGGACTGGCCAGGATGTATTCCGGTGACACACGATTGTGTAGATGTGTCATTTTATTGTGTTTTTCGTGACATGAGCGTTTTAATGGATTGTTTTTATTAAGATTTCTCGAACGTTCAGATCAGCACTAGAGGATTGGGCCACTGCTAGAGGCCAGCCAGAATGTGATGACCGTTAACGTATCGTCTATTCTTGATGATTGAGGCATTGTTCATTGTGCGAACGGATGAGCCAGTTTTTGCTGCGACTGACAAGATATCGCCGCAGATGTTTGAAGTTATTGCAGCACGAGATATGATAGAAGATCGCTAGTCACCCATGGATGAATGACTAGGACGTATGGTTTGTTTGGATACCCCGATGCGAGGTCATCAGATTGATTGATTTCAGCTAGAAAATACTTCACCCAGGCATGTTGAGAGTCGATAGAAAACGGACGAGTGAAGAGTATTCCTCCGATGATTTGTAAGAGTTTCCGAGGGCGTAGTTGGCCAAATACCTACCACCAAATATTGAGCGGTTGAGTTCGTAGTTTCGGAAGGGAGACTCTAGATATGAGTATAGCCGTATGTAGCACAGTCCATACAGTTATGAAGAGACAAGTCCGAATCAGTCCACATTAGGGAAAAGTGTAGTATGAGGTTCGTACGAGATTTTGACGAGATGGTGTTCCACTCCGTTGACATCAGAGATGTGACACGCATGTAGAGGCATAGAATATGGACCTATCTTTTAGAATAAGTCGTGATGAGTATGGAACTATTCCAGAACAAGAAATGGATTTAGTAAAGGGTGATAACTTCTGGGCAGTTCGGCTGAAACGAGATTTGGAGGAGACCCCGACAGAGTCTTTCTGGGAACACTACATGAGAAGACTTGGACCTAGGATAGGCCGTATCATGCACACCCAGTAGGCCAGAGTTCGGCATCATCGACGGGACATGTTATGAGTGACCATGATGGTTGGCCAGAGATTTTTTAGAGGATGTGCCAGAGCGGAACTATTTCCGTCGTCATTCCATATTGTGCGGTTGAACCGAGGAGCTATGTAACCACCAATTCGCAATGAGAGACGAGAGCCTAAAGGCATAAGGCGCCAGACCATGAATAGGAGGCAAGTAGATATCTTTCTCTACTAGCTTGGAGGCACCGACACCGTCTCGACTTTGAAGGAGGGACATATCGATGACGGTGTTTACGATTTGCGATTTGGTGATTCGAATATCACGTATCCGTCATTTTGGATTTCGGTATTTTGGGCAATTTATTTGCATGATTGAGATTTTATGCACCACAGTTGCACTCGACTTCGATGTGATGTCGTTCGAGATGTTTGATTTTAATTTCATGCCTATGGTATGTATGTATTTTGACTTGTGCCTTCGGTGTAGTTTTCATGTACTTTTAGTACTTAGATTCGATTTTGTGCACGCTGATGCATGTGGTTGTGAGATTATATACTACGGTATACCTGATTTGGATTGATGTATGTTGTATACCATAGATTTCGATTGTGATATTCGATATTTGTTTTCGTGCACTTTGTGCACTTGAGTTGGATTTTTGCACATACTTGGCGCGCTTGATGCGATTTTGGTGCACACTAGATGCACTAAATCGGGATTTTTTGTGCATATCAGATGCACCTGATATTGTTGTCAGGTACACCCGTTGCCCTTGACAAGTGTTTTCGTGCACACCCGTTGCACTTAGATTTTGTTTCTATGCACATGTATAGCACATTCATTGATTTCGATTTCTGTGCGCACCTGACGCACGTGGCATTATTACTTGTACTTTTGAGTACAATTTCTTTGAGCGGTACGTTTTTATGATATTTACTATTTGGTTTAGTAACCGAGCAGGAATTTTCTGAGAACAGTACCTAGGTGTTTTTGCATGCATCGATAGTTACCGAAGGGATTTCCGAAAAGGAGCTACAGTTTCAATATTTTTCTATGTGTCCGAGATGACACGAAATTTTTTACAAAGGAAACCCTTCTAATTTATTTTCAAACGGCGAGACGTGTATGTTAAACAAAGGATATATATACTTATATAGTTATCTTTCTTATTATAAACGTCCGCTACTTGTGCTGTGATACGCGCATCGCACCGCGATTTAAAAAAGGTTCGGCATTCATTTCTTTTCAAATCTTTTGACGAGTTTACAACGATGTGTGTTGTGTACATGTTATAGTTTTGAGTATATCATGTTGGTTTTCGTATTGGACTTTGACATTGTATCTTCACCATGACTCCGATGATTGCGTTATGCTTGACGGAGTTTTGAGTTTGAGTTATATACTCGTTTTTCTTGCGCATGCATTGCGTTAAGAGGTGTCTTAAGTATTTAAGATTTCGGAGCCCCACCGACTTGATTGCTTTGCTGAAATTTTTTAGTATTTGGGGGGATTAAATTTAAATTCGGGGACCAAATTTCTTTAAGGAGGGAAGACTGTAACGTTTTGAAAATCGTTTAGGTGAAATTTCCGATTGTCAGTAAAATAACTGGTATTTTCCGTAAAAATCAGGAAATATTTATTTTTCTTCATAGACTTAAATATACATATTCTAACTATGTAATTGCTAGTATTTGGTATTGAATTGGTCACTAATTAATTTGCTAGTTTACTAAAATATTTTCCTTAATTAATTATTTTTAATATTATTTTAAGCTTTCACTAATACATTTAATTAGTGATGATTACAAATTAGATTGGGTTAACTACAAGTTGCATTGCACCATGACAATTTTAAACCAAGTTTGTAACATGTTCTTTTTCTCTTTTGGTTGCAAGGTTACAGAGTTCTAGGGTTAAATAGAAAAGGAAAATTAAAAGAATATAATAAACAATGTAGTATGGTGCTAATTTGACTTGGAGTATGGTGTTTATAAATCCCTCACCCCCCCCCCCACACACACACTCACTAATCCAGCCCACTCTTGGCCGAGCCTAGCTATCCCAAACCCCCATTTGCCCTACTTCATTTCCTCACAAAAGAAAAGAAAAGAAAGCATGGGGTTAAATAATGAGGTTTGGATATTATGTTGACTTGACATTTTCACTTACACCCACACATTCTCTCTCCACCCCTCTCCCATTCAACCGAGCCCTCCTCCCCATTCCAGCAGCAGCTCGTCCCAAATCCCCATCTCATTCGATGTCAAAACCCTTGGAAAATGCATCAAAAATCCCAGAAACTCAAAATCCAATCTTTACCCATTTTTCCTTGGCTACTATAGTATGGATCTTGGAGAAAAGAAGCAAGTTTGGGAGGCTAAGATGCATGTGTTGATCCACAAAAATTATGAGGTATAAATCCTAACCCATTGGTTAATTGTCGATTAATTTCTTTAATCTAGTTTATTAGGTGTTTAATTATAGGTTTAATTAAAAGTTTGGAAATTCAAGTCAGGGTTTTGAATTGAAGCTAGGGTTTGATCACTTGATGTTAGTTGTGATGTGTAGTTTCACATCTTAAGCATGTTAGAATATAAGCTAGTTGCTAATTTGCAAAATGTTATTTTTAAATTGTCTTAATTAAGATATCTTGCAAACTAGATTTTTGTAATTAATGTAAATAGGTGAGATAAAATTGTAGTAAGGTTTGTGTGGTCTACCTAAGTTATTAAATGATCATTGTAACCACTAGAATTGTTAAAACATGTAGATTTGTACAAAAATGGCAAATGGATGCTTACTAGTTTTTGGAATAATTGGGTTTTAAGTAAGTTTGAGGTGGAATTGAACTACAACCTAATTCATATAATATTTGATGTGTCGTGGACGCGCAATTGGTGCGATTGGGTATTTGGTTTGGTAGTTGTCGCGTTTAGCGACCCTAGTTGTAGTTTGTGGCGTTGTCGCGGCGCGTTTCGTGCACCAAGTGTGTGCGCGTTTAGTTAGTGCGCGTGGTTGACTTATTTTTATTGTGTCCGCCACTATTTTTTATATTTATTCTCTTTTCCTTGTGTAAGTTTCTAGGATCGGAGCATATGCGTCAGATGTGGCGCAGAAATGACAGAGCTGAAATCGGATCAGATTAGCCGAGGCGTCCAGGTGAGTAGATGTATATCTACGGGAGAAGTTGGGTGGATGGAGTATAGCACCCCCGTAATTTTGTAGGATATGATGTGTTTATATATGTATACTTATGTGTTATTTGAGAGATAAGAATACTTAGCAAGAAAGGCATATAGGAGACCCCGGGTTGGATTTTGTGTAATTGGAAGAAAGTGATTTTAGTTAGTTTCTTAGTCGCGAAACCCTAGAGTAATGGTTGACACGCACACACATGCACACACGTGGTTTGATTTGGGTGTATATGTTTATATGTATATATATATATATATGTAGATGCGTTAGTATATATAGATATATACATATACGTATACACGGATGATGAGCTTAGTATTTGATACTTGGAGATAAGCCGATATGATCGGGAATTATGCCGTGAGTTATGATATTTGATTGGGCCGTGATATAATATGCGACATGATATTATAGCGGATCATTGGACGATGTGTTTTCATAGACACGAGGATATATGTTTGATGATATGGGAATGTACTAGATTTTAGAACGGTACCCCTAATTCTTGTTTTATCGATAATGATACTATATGGATAATGAGGTTTATGTGAAAATTGACCCGTATCCCGATTTTGGGATGCCATACGATAGATTTTACCGTACGAGATATAGAAATGATGATTGATTCACACTCGTGACTCGAGGATGTAGTAGTATATATTTTACCATACGTGACGCTATTAAGGCGGGATCGCCAACTACTAGATATATCGACTCGGACTGTTGGCAGTTTTCCTTACCTTTTCGACTGGGCTCGAGTCATATTTATTTTCAAAACTAACGAATCGTGAGTATTTTAAAGACAGGCCGAGAGATACTACGGATTTTCAAAAGACGTATCTTTTCGTAAGGACCCCGTAGCCCCTATTTTTCTAAAACCACGATTCGTGCTATTTCAAACACCCAAAACTGTATGACTCGTATATGGATAGGTATATTCTTCAATGTTGCGGTTACTACACCGTTTTTCGTATATTCATACTGTTCTCATCGCCTTGCATTCTTATAAATGTGTTTCTTTAGTTATTATAAACCCCTGTTATCAGGACACCAACACTATTACCGATGATGCATATGCTCCACGTACACTTGCTTGCCGGTGTACACATATCATTATCGGTAATTTCCATGTCACGTACACTTTAGAAAACATTACTTCATTTGTATAAATTGCTAGCTGGTAGTTTCAATATAGTACCAGTACGTTTGCCTTCATATGCTAGTTTGATATTGAATTTCTTACTCAGATACATCATGCATTTAAGCATTCATTCTGTTATGCAATATCGTGGGGATTTATGCCGATATTCACTGTTCATTAACTAGTGATTTTGAGATGTTGGATCTTCATGAGATTTCTAGTTTTGGGAAACCGCATGTGAATGTTTATAAACTTATGATAATTTTAAAAGAAAATGATGCGGTTTTCCATGATATGATGAGTAGCGTCCACCATGATGTTTTCTCGGTTCTGAGTTGGTTTTCGAGACCCGATTCGAAGAGGAGTATGAACCGTCTGCGGGTACATGGTGGACCCGGTAAGGTACCCGGGGCGAGAGTGATTTCATAGTGGATGATGAGCCTGGCAGGGGAACACTACCTACCAGTGATTGTATGGAAACTCGACGGATATCCGAAGGATACCGTTCGGAGTTATGAGAGAGATGGATATGGGCCGATCCGGACTGACGGAGCCCATTGGCCGATCTGGACTGACGGAGCCCGAGATTTGAGAATTATGTGTCGCTTTTGGACACGGTTTTCGAGATGTTTTGAGTGTCGATGCTGGGCACTCGGGTTTTATCATGATTTGTGTGTCGTTGCTGGACACACGTTGGATGATGCATTAGTACATGTCATGCATCGATATATTATTATTCATGACACATACACGAGTACTTTGATATCACACTTATTATATACTGTCACCCTTGTTGTAGTGTTATAAATTTTATTGAATGGCCTAGGAGAGAGTCATACATGCGATTTCTTCTTGGTGATGTTTTCTACTCACGAGTTGGCAACTCACCCCCGTTGTGTTACAGTTTCTTGTAGGTTTGGCCGTACAGGTTTCATTGCGGCTTGCTGGCACATTGCTTCCTTCCGGGTGATTGCTTTGGTAGGCGGGTTCACTTGCATCGTGACCACCGTTGTGCTTTATTTATTTCAGTTGTATCTAGTAAACTCCATCAACCAGACTTGTATACTTTGATAGACTTAGAAAACCAGTTGTGTATTATTTCGACCGTAGAGTCGCGCGCTTGTATTATTTGGGTTCTTTTATGGTTTTCTCGAGGATGTTGGTTTTCTTTCTGAGTTTTGAATCTCGCCCTTTGGCGTTGTATATTATATTTCTTGCGTGGTTGTTTCTTCCAATTGGCGAAGAGCTAGCTCCCGCTTGGGGATGCCTTTATTCATTATTATGTATTTCATGTGTTGTACCAGTTTGGGGGCCCGTATTTACAAAGGAGACTCTGCCGAAATTTTTGAGAAAATATGATGTTGCTTTTAAAGGTTTAATGTCACCTATTTTATTAAAACCACTTGCATTAAAACAAGTTTCCTTCACTTCTTCTTTAAAATGGTTTAGATTTCTGGGCTTTTGGCTTACTTGAATTAGGTGGGGTCTATAGACTTCACATGATTTAAGTGTCAGTCACGTGCTATTTCGGGTTGTGACAATACAGTTTTAAGAACTTTGATTAGGGTCATCATGTCATAATTACAGACCGGGATAAACTTCTGAAGGATCACATGAGTTTGAAAGGAGTTAAGATTTTCTCAAGTTTTATTCTCCAATTAGGTTTCAAGTCAGAATATTAAATCATTTTTAACAAAGAACCTAAGTCTGAGGTTTCATTCCTACCTTTCATCTGTTGTTGTTCATACACACCCTACGTTATCGTGCAAAACGTCTTAATAAATACAAACCTTCTTATCTCCGTGAACAAACTGTTTTAATCGAAAACTCCTCTTCTGTAACATTTCCAGATAATAAAATATTATTTTTGGGAATTTTTATAATAATATTATTTTAATGAATATTTGAATATTCCGGTATAATTAAATACAAATAAATGGGGGGAAATTAAGGAAAATTCTAAAATAGGGTATTTTATGGAATTATGCCATTTTAAAGTTTTTATGTTTAGTTTGACACTAATTTAGTGCTAATCGCGATTAAAAATCGCTAATCGGATTTTTGGCATTTTTGTGCAAAACATGTACATATCATTTTGGACTTGTGTTACATTATTCTTACTATGGCTTTTACTTTGTGTCTACTATTTGAATGAGAAGGTTTTGGAAAAGAAAAGAAAATGATTTTGAATAAAGAAATAGGTATGGTGAGAGTGAGGGTAGGTGAGGGTGTTGACCTAGCCATTCCCTCTCATTTCTTCATCACATTTCTCTCTCCCTCCTCTCTAGAGCTGCTGCTGCTCCTGCTCTTCCCTTTCCCTCCATCATCTTCAATCCCCCGAAACACTACAAAAATCATCTCAAAACCCCATTACCTCTTCACAAAACATGCTTACAAGCTCGAGAGGAACGCATTGGACTAAGGAAGAGTGGATCTAGAGGACCTTGAGCAACTCAAGAAAGTTCTTGAGTTGCCAAAGGAGGTAAATTCTGTAACCTTAGTGTAGTATTTCATTTCCTTGTGCATCTATGCTAGTTTCATATCGATATGGTGTCGTTTGGTGGATTTGTGAAACATCAAGTTAGGGTTTAGGGTTTGATCTGAAATCAAAGTGAAATTGAGGCTGGTGGTGACCCTAGAACCCCTTATGTGATGTTATATTGGACCAAAACCTAGAACTAGAACTAGAATACGGATTTATAGATTCGACATCGGGGAAAACTGGAAATCTGTCACTGTTTTTATTGATCTGCTTTAACCCGAGACGCCTGAAAATAAAATTGACTTGACAGAGAGATGTGCAGGCACCCTGGAACTAACACCCAAAACCCTAGCCCCTATCTCTTTTCCCAGGCCGCAGATTTAATCCTTCTGGCCGCAATTTGCGGCCAGAGCAGGAGGGTTTTTCCTCGTTTTTTGTGCAGGGCCTTATCTCCAGTAAACTTGACCCCTGGCATGTATAGATTTGTCTAATTTGACCTAGGGTGAAATCTGGAGCCTATTTCCTATGTTGCTATTTTGGATTCGTGTTTCCGTATTTCCGTATTGTGAATTCTGAGTTTGCGTACTCGACTACTTGGCGTTTATACGACGATATCGAGGGTTGTTGATGGTTTTGGAAGCGTTATCCATAGATTCTCACCTATAGATCATAGCGAATCGTTTTTGGTTTCGTATGCCGTTTTAGTCTTGAATTGGTTTTGATACGCATTTGCGATACGTTAATGTATAGGTACCCATGAAGACTTCGGGACGACAAGAAAAAGCATGGTGACGTCGACGGATAAAGACGCAAGGTGAGTATATTTATATGTACGGAGAGAAGTCGGGTGGATGGCGTATAGCACCCCCGCTGTCCGTGGTGATGTATACGAATACGTATACACACATATATTTATTATGCGTTGTTTGGAATTATTGATGATAATGATGCATTGGTGTAGTACAGTGCGAAACCATAGAGTAGTGGTTGCACTCACACATACACGTACACATATACTTGCATACATTCTTTCATTTATCTGTGCGCATATGGAGGTGTGTATATCTACATATGGGTATGGGACTATGTGTTCATATACGGGATTGAGGATGATACGTGGGATTGAGCTGAGTCGATGATATTTGATTGAGGCCGTGAGATTCGGCGATATGTCCGAGTTCGTATTTGAGATGCGACATGTTGGCTTTAGCGGGCCTTTGGGCATGTGTTTTACCCCGCATTCATATTTATATAGATGGTATCGATGGTACTAGACTTAGACTTGTACCCTAGATTATGTGATATGATGGTAGTGATACCTGATATGTGATGAGATGAATGTGATATTGACCCGTACCCAGCTATTGGGATGCCGTACGACGATTTACCGTACGAGCTTTATATTGATGTTAGATCCGCACTTATGACTCAAGGATGTTATATGATATATCGTATCGTACGTGATACTATTGAGGCGAGATCACCGACTATTGTATATATATTTGTATATCGACTCAGATTTATGTGGTTTCCATACCCCTTCCGATTGACATGATAGTAGGGTCCGTAGTTCGCATAGTAGGCGTTAGACTAGACCCGAGTCATACCTATTTCAAAACCAACGAATCGGGGATATTTTAAGGATAGGCAAAAAGGGATTTTACGAATATTTTCAAACGTAGCATCTGTTCTTAAAACACCGTAGCCCTTATTTTACCAAAAACCCCGATTCGTCTTATTTCAAAAGGCAAGGCTGCTTGATATAGTTTTTGAGGTAGATTCATTACTGTTGCGTTGATTGTTCGATTCCGCATACTCATGCTATTTGCATTGCATTGCTTGTGTTTATTGTTATATATTACAGTCATGCTGCTAGGACACCAGCACCATTATCGATGATGCGTATGTTCCACGTACACTTGTTGCCGGCTCACACACTTCATCATCGATAATTGCCATGTCACTACACTATAGTACTGTTGCATTTGGTATATGATTCTTGCATGACAGACTGATATGCTTACATTTCTTTTACATGTCATACACATCATGCTTTCTTATTATACTCATTGAGAGTTGCTATTTCCATGATATTTCTGGATTTGGAAACCGTGGGTATTTCAAAAAAGAATATGTCATTGCTTTAAAAACCCGGTTACCCTTGATTATGATATTTCAGTGCGTCCACCATGTGTTTTCTCGGTGCTGAGAGCGACATGTGAAACCCGATTCGAGGAGCGGACGAGCCGATTGCGGGTACATGGTGGACCCGGTATGGTTCCCCTCGGCAAGATGATCGAAGGATTTTGCCGATTGAGCCTGGAGGTGGGCGAGTACCTACCGGTGATTGGTTGGACCTGGCGGTTATCCGGAGGATACCGACCAGAGTCGATATATGGATATGGGCGTACTGCTGGGGCCGAGGGCCGATTCCGCAAATGGAGCCCGTGGGCTGGTCCGGACTGACGGAGCCCGTTATATGAGGATTTTCGTGCCGATGCTGGGCACAGTTTTCATGATATTTTCTTGTGTCGATGCTGGACACTCCGGTTCCATGATTTTGACGTATCGCGAGGGACACAGGTGGTTTATATCCTCATATTTCCATGCATATGCTGATGATATTTACGTGCATGATGGTTATTGTCATTGGGTGACGAGTGGACCGGAGCCACGTACATGCAGATTTGATTACACTGATTTTACCTCACATTTATGATATGCTATTACCTGAGGCATTAGCATGAGCACTTGGCACTACACTTATGTATAGAGATTACATTGCCAGTTTAGCATGCTTCAGACTTGTTCATATTGAGGTTTATGTTTATCTGATTGTATTGACCTAGGATGGGTCATACATTCGATCTCTGCTTGTAGATATTTTCAATTCACGAGTTGGCAACTCACCCCCGTTGTGCCACAGTTCTTGCAGGTTTTTGCCGTACAGATTCCATAGCGGCATTTCTGGCACACTGCTTACACATGGGTGACTTGCTTGGGTAGGTGGGTTCTCTTGTATCAGAATCGCCATTGTTTCGGTATTATTCAGTGTATTTAGAAATTCCATCAACCAAAACATGTATATTGTTTCAGACTTAGAGACAGTGATGTATTATTTTGGCCTTAGAGTCGCGCTTGTAGTATTATGGTTTTCTGGCTGTTTTGAGTTTCTTTTTGGGTTTTGATTCTCGCCCTTTGGCGTTGTATATTATTATTGCTTGCGTGGTTGTGACCGTCGATTGACGAAGAGCTAGCTCCCGCTTATGGATGCCTTTTATCACTTCATATATATTATTCTTGTTGTACCCCGTTCGGGGCCAGTTTTTACAAAGGAAACTCTGCCGAAATTTTCAGAAAAGACTACACATTTTTAAAAAAATGCATATTCGGATTAGTTTTTTAAAAGCTTGATTTCAAAACATGTTTCTTTACTTATTAAAAACCAGTTTCCTTTATTTACTTCTTAAAATGGTTTTAGATTTCTAGGCTTTTGGCTTACTTGGGTCAGATGGAGTCTTATAGACTTCATATGGTTCAAGGGCCAGTTACGTGCTCTTTCGGATCATGACAAAGTTGGTATCAGAGCGCTAGGTTGACCTTGGTTCGAGTCTAAGTTTGACTATGTGGAGCCTAGGGCGTTATCTATACACGGAACTTAGGCTTGACCTTACGGAACTTAGACTTAGTCGAGGGGGTATTATACCCGAACTTTCGTCGCATAGTATGACCCTTGGTTGATGGAGTAGGTAGTTTGAGTAGAGGGACGTACCGTACGTGTGTTCCGCGGCATACTTACGACACGCCACTCCGCTTAAGAAACCTTAGGATGTACATTTCCTTGCATCGTATTATATTCCTTCCTATGATCTATCCTTATCGATACTGGTTATGGTTTTGCTGCCACGATTGCACGGGCAGATTGAGCTACGGCTCGAGTTGCGTCAGCATGAGCCCGTCATGGACGAGGACTGACCAGGACGTGTTTCCAGAGACATACGATTGCATGTTGAGGCGTCGTCTTATTGTGCTTTCATGCCATGAGCGTTGGACTGATCGCTTTTGCGAGATTTCTCGGGCGTACCGATCGGTACCGGAGGATTGAGCCACTGATAAAGGCCAGCCAGGATGTGATGACCATTGATATGTCGCTTCTTCATGATGATTGAGGCATTGTTCAGCGTACGGACGAATGAGCCAGTTGTTGCTGCGAATGATGAGATATCGCCCGGATGATTGGAGCTACTGCAGCATGAGCATATACTTAGAGATATGATGTGAGTCGCTAGTCACCGAGGATGAATGACTAGGACATGTGGTTCGTTCGCTTACCTCGAGGCGAGGTCATCAGGTAGATTGATTCCAGCTAGAGACGACTTCACGTAGATTCGTTGAGAGTCGATTGAGACGATCGAATGTCAGGAACCCATTTTCCAAGTTTAAAGTATTCGGAAAGACATGCAAGCGATTCTATGGACCCTCTAGAAGAATGAAACCCTAACTCGACATAATGACTGTATGAAAGCCTTTGAACCTTAGGGTTTGCGGCAGTTCCGCGGTGCCATTAGTGAGGCTTGGGTTTGCCCTTCTACGGCTGGACCACCGATGCTGTGGTATGTACTCGATACTATTAAACTGTACCCAAGGTGTTGAGCTCTTGGGGGATTATGAGGTTCTGACGAGTCGATCGGATGGTTCGACATCTTTCGGATATTGTGATGGGACACACTGTTTGGGAGACTCCAGATACGAGCATAGCCGTTGGAGCGCAGTCCGTGCAGCCACGATGGGATGAGTCCGAACCAGTCGATATTGAAGCAGAGTGGAGTAAAGAGTTCGCATGAGATTTCAACGAGATGATGTTCCACTCCGCTGACATCAGAGATGCGATATGCACGCTGAGGACGTGTTCGGCTAGATATCTTCTACCGAGTGATGAAGATACCGAGTTCGTGATTTCGAGTCCGTGTGAGGGACTTCAGATGGACCGTAGCCGAGGACATTGCAGTGCGCAGATAGAGACGCGACATCGGAATGGACGATGATACAGACAAGCGGGACAAGAAGTTCGTGCGAGATGCAGACGAGCTGTTACTACTCCCCGTTAAGATTAAAGGTCGGATATGAATACAGATGCGCTGGGATGGGACCAGCTTTCGAGTAGATGTTGTACTGAGGACGCAGATGTCGAGAGAGCGAGAAAAGATTTCGCCAGAATACCAGCCTCCGTATAGTTTGGCTTAGGCGAGATCAGAAGAGACCTTGAGCAGGATTCCTTCCAGTACACTGCTGCAATAAGATTTGCACCAGGAGCAGATGTGTGATGTGCATTCAGAAGACCAGAGGTCGGTGCCAGAGATGTGCTGCTTTACGAGCGGTCGTGAGGATTGACCGAGAGATGACCAGAGAAGTGCCTGAACGGAATTGTTCCCGTTAGCACAACTGACCGGGTCGATGAGCCGATGGATTGCGAGATTGGTAATCCACGGGGAAGATAAGGAACCAGAGACAGAGGAAACCAGCCGCGAGTAAGAGGCAAGTAGATATCTTGCGCCACTAGCATTGGATGTACCAACACCTTCTCGACTTCGAAGGAGGATATACCGACGGCGGTATTTATGATTTGTGATTTTATGGTTTGATTATCATGTATCCGTCACTTTGGATTTCGGTATTTTGGGCGATCTATTTGCATGATTTAGTCTTGATGACTGAGTTCCATGATATTTGATTTTTGTGCACCATGGTTGCACTTACTGGGTATTTATACCTTGCGTATAGTTATTATTCTTGAGGTATTGATTGTGATTTCATGCCTACTTTATGCCGGTGATTCGATCTACGCTTCCAGCATAGTTTTCATGCACTTTTAGTGTTTTGATTTGATTTGTGCACGCTGATGCACGCGGTTGTAAGATTTTCCATCGCGCTACACCTGATTTTTTATTGAGCCGCATTATATCGTCGATTTTGACCCTGATATTGATGATTGATTCTTGCACTCCATGCTTTTGATTGGACTTACGCATGTTCGGCGTTGCTATTGGATTTCGTGGTTCCGTGCATATTGAGTGCGTAGGGTTTAAATTTTCATTCGTGCACGATGGATGCACCGATTTGGATTTTCGCGCATATTGGGCGCATGTTTTGGGATACGATTTTGGGTTCACACCAGATGCACTAAATCGAGATTCTTCGTGCATGTCAGATGCACCTGGTTTTGCTGTCAGGCACACCTGTTGCCTATGACAGATACTTCGTGCACACCCGTTGCACCTAGATGTCGTTTTGTGCACCTGTATGGCACATATATGGATTTTGATTTTTGTGCGCACCAGACGCACAGTGTGGTGTTATGTGCATTTTGGGATTTATTCTTTTTGGAGCAGTACTTCTTTATGATATTTGATATTCGTTTTGTACTGAGCAGGACTAGTCAGAGGGCAGTACCTAGATATATTTGGCATGCATTTACATCAGCTATTCACATGTATAGATTGGATGTCTACATGTATAGTTCTGATCTATATCATATTGGTTTTGTTTTAGATTTGATATTTGTGTCTTACCATTACTCCGATGATTGCGGGATGCTTGACGGAGTTTTGCTTTTGAGTTATCTGCTCATTGCTCATACGCATGCATTGCGCTATGATGTTATATGTATTGATGATTCGGAGCCCCGACGACTTGGAATTTGTATCGAAATGTTTTAGTATTTGGGGGTTTAAATTTAAATTCGGGGACCGAATTTCTTTAAGGGGGTAGATTGTAACATTTCCAAATAATAAAATATTATTTTTGGGAATTTTTATAATTTAATATTATTTTAATGAATATTTTAATATTCCGGTATAATTAAATACAAATAAATGGGGGGAAATTAAGGAAAATTCTAAAATAGGGTATTTTATGGAATTATGCCATTTTAAAGTTTTTATGTTTAGTTTGACACTAATTTAGTGCTAATCGCGATTAAAAATCGCTAATCGGATTTTTTGCAATTTTGTGCAAAACATGCACATATCATTTTGGACTTGTGTTACATTATTCTTACCATGGCTTTTACTTTGTGTCTACTATTTGAATGAGAAGGTTTTGGAAAAGAAAAGAAAAGGATTTTGAATAAAGAAATAGGTATGGTGAGAGTGAGGGTAAGTGAGGGTGTTGACCTAGCCATTCCCTCTCATTTCTTCATCACATTTCTCTCTCCCTCCTCTCTAGAGCTGCTGCTGCTCCTGCTCTTCCCTTTCCCTCCATCATCTTCAATACCCCAAAACACTACAAAAATCATCTCAAAACCCCATTCCCTCTTCACAAAACATGCTTACAAGCTCGAGAGGAACGCATTGGACTAAGGAAGAGTGGATCTAAAGGACTTTGAGCAACTCAAGAAAGTTCTTGAGTTGCCAAAGGAGGTAAATTCTGTAACCTTAGAGTAGTATTTCATTTCCTTGTGGATCTATGCTAGTTTCATATCGATATGGTGTCGTTTGGTGGATTTGTGAAACATCAAGTTAGGGTTTAGGGTTTGATCTGAAATCAAAGTGAAATTGAGGCTTGTGGTGACCTTAGAACCCCTTGTGTGATGTTATATTGGACCAAAACCGAGAACTAGAACAAGAATATGGATTTATAGAATCGACATCGGGGAAAACTGGAAATCTGTCACTGTTTTTATTGAACTGCTTTAACCCGAGACACCTGAAAATAAAATTGACTTGACAGAGAGATGTGCAGGCACCCTGGAACCAACACCCAAAACCCTAGCCCCTATCTCTTTCCCCAAGCCGCAGATTTTATCCTTCTGGCCGCAATTTGCGGCCAGAGCAGGAGGGTTTTGCCTCGTTTTTTGTGCAGGGCCTTATCTCCAGTAAACTTGACCCCTGGCATGTATAGATTTGTCTAATTTGACCTAGTGTGAAATCTGGAGCCTATTTCCTATGTTGATGTTTTGGATTCGTGTTTCCGTATTTCCGTATTTCCGTGTTGTGAATTCTGAGTTTGCGTACTCGACTACTAGGTGTTTATACGACTGTATCGATGGTTGTTGATGGTTTTGGAAGCGTTGTCCATAGGTTCTCACCTATAGATCATAGCGTATCGTTTTGGGTTTCGTATGCCGTTTTAGTCTTGAATTGGTTTTGATACGCATTTGCGATACGTTAATATGTAGGTACCCATGAAGACTTCGGGACGACAAGCAAAAGCATGGTGACGTCGACGGATAAAGACGCAAGGTGAGTAGATTTATATGTACGGGGAGGAGTCGGGTGGATGGCGTATAGCACCCCCGCAGTCCGTAGTGATGTATACGAATACGTATACACACATATATTTATTATGCGTTGTTTGGAATTATTGATGATAATGATGCATTGGTGTAGTATAGTGCGAAACCATAGAGTAGTGGTTGCACTCACACATACACATACACATATACTTGCATACATTCTTTCATTTATCTGTGCGCATATGGAGGTGTGTATATCTACACATGGGTATGGGACTATGTGTTCATATACGGGATTGAGGATGATACGTGGGATTGAGATGAGTCGATGATGTTTGATTGAGGCCGTGAGATTCGGCGATATGACCGAGTTCGTATTTGAGATGTGACATGTTGGCTTTAGCGGGCCTTTGGGCATGTGTTTTACCCCGCATTCATATTTATATAGATGGTATCGATGGTACTAGACTTAGACTTGTACCCTAGATTATGTGATATGATGGTAGTGTTACCTGATATGTGATGAGATGAATGTGATATTGACCCGTACCCAGCTATTGGGATGCCGTACGACGATTTACCGTACGAGCTTTATATTGATGTTAGATCCGCACTCATGACTCGAGGATGTTATATGATATATCGTATCGTACGTGATACTATTGAGGCGAGATCACCGACTATTGTATATATATTTGTATATCGACTCAGATTTAGATGGTTTCCATACCCCTCCCGATTGACTTGATAGTAGGGTCCGTAGTTCTCATAATAGGCGTTAGACTAGACCCGAGTCATACCTATTTCAAAACTAACGAATCAGGGATATTATAAAGATAGGCAAAAAGGGATTCTACGAATATTTTCAAACGTAGCATCTGTTCTTAAAACACCGTAGCCCTTATTTTACCAAAAATCCCGATTCGTCTTATTTCAAAAGGCAAGGCTGCTTGATATAGTTTTTGAGGTAGATTCTTTACTGTTGCGTTGATTGTTCGATTCCGCATACACATGCTATTTGCATTGCATTGCTTGTGTTTATTGTTATATATTACAGTCATGCTGCTAGGACACCAGGACCATTATCGATGATGTGTATGTTCCACATACACTTATTGCCGGCTCGCACACTTCATCATCGATAATTGCCATGTCACTACACTGTAGTACTGTTGCATTCGGTATATAATTCTTTCATGACAGACTGATATGCTTACATTTCTTTTACATGTCATATACATCATGCTTTCTGATTATACGCATTGAGAGTTGCTATTTCCATGATATTTCTGGATTTGGGAACCGTGGGTATTTCAAAAGAGAATATGTCATTGCTTTAAAAACCCGGTTACCCTTGATTATGATATTTCAGTGCGTCCACCATGTGTTTTCTCGGAGCTGAGAGCGACATGTGAAACCCGATTCAAGGAGCGGACAAGCTGATTGTGGGTATATGGTGGACCCGGTTTGGTTCCCCTCGGCAAGATGATCGAAGGATTTTGCCGATTGAGCCTCGAGGTGGGCAAGTACCTATCGGTGATTGGTTGGACCTGGCGGTTATCCGGAGGATACCGACCAGAGTCGATATATGGATATGGGCGTACTGCTGGGGCCGAGGGCCGATTCCGCAGATGGAGCCCGTGGGCTGGTCCGGACTGACGGAGCCCGTTATATGAGGATTTTCGTGCCGATGTTGGCACAGTTTTCATGATATTTTCGAGTGTCGATGCTGGATACTCCGGTTCCATGATTTTGACGTGTCGCGAGGGACACAGGTGGTTTATATCCTCATATTTCCATGCATATGCTGATGATATTTACGTGCATGATGGTTATTGTCCTTGGGTGACGAGTGGACAGGATCCACGTACATGCAGATTTGATTACACTGATTTTATCTCACATTTATGATATGCTATTACCTGAAGCATTGGCATGAGCACTTGGTACTACACTTATGTATAAAGATTACATTGCCAGTTTAGCATGCTTCAGACTTGTTCATATTGAGGTTTATGTTTATCTGATTGTATTGACCTAGGATGGGTCATACATTCGATCTCTGCTTGTAGATATTTTCTATTCACGAGTTGGCCACTCACCCCCGTTGTGCCTCAGTTCTTGCAGGTTTTTGCCATACAGATTCCATAGCGGCATTTCTGGCACACTTCTTACACATGGGTGACTTGCTTGGGTAGGTGGGTTCTCTTGTATCAGAACCGCCATTGTTTCGATATTATTCATTGTATCTAGAAATTCCATCAACCAAAACTTGTATATTGTTTCAGACTTAGAGAAAGTGATGTATTATTTTGACCTTAGAGTCGCGCTTGTAGTATTACGGTTTTCTGGCTGTTTTGAGTTTCTTTTTGGGTTTTGATCCTCGCCCTTTGGCGTTGTATATTATTATTGCTTGCGTGGTTGTGATCGTGGATTGACGAAGAGCTAGCTCCCGCTTGGGGATGCCTTTTATCACTTCATATATATTATTCTTGTTGTATCCCGTTCGGGGCCAGTTTTTACAAAGGAAACTCTGCCGAAATTTTCAGAAAAGACTACACATTTTTAAAAAAATGCATATTCGTCTTAGTTATTTAAAAGCTTGATTTCAAAACATGTTTCTTTACTTATTAAAAACCAGTTTCCTTTATTTACTCCTTAAAATGGTTTTAGATTTCTGGGCTTTTGGCTTACTTGGGTCAGATGGAGTCCTATAGACTTCATATGGTTCAAGGGCCAGTCACGTGCTCTTTCGGGTCGTGACATCTTCGCCAAGATTATTCTCCCACAAAGAATCGTGAGGACTTTTAACTTGGAGAGAACACTTGCTTACCTTGTTTTACTTGGCGATTGGAAACTTAGTGAGCTTTGGGTCAATGCTCCCAAACTAGATGGCTTTAGGGCATTAGGTGTGGACGCACCCCAAGGACTTATTTACCACAGTTACCAAGGCCACAAAACAAAAGACTCATTTTATTTTAAAATTTTCTGAATTCAGTGGAAACGGAGATATAGCCAGCATTTTCTTTTAAATCCGAAGACGTTATCTGTGTTTAAGGTGTGTAATTACTCCAACAGGGGTCCAGATGGGTTATTTTTCAGACTTATAGCTTCTGTTAAAACCTTAATAATATCCTTCATATTCACCTTATTTTATGAACTATTCTTGATATTACTTAACTCAGAATAAACTTGTTTGATCCTAAAGATGTTTATCAATTTTAAAAGTTTATAGACATGTCAGACTTTCATCAAATTCTCAATAACATACGACACATGTAAAGTGTTATAAAAGACGTATATCAGCTATGGTTAAATACAAAGGAAGGTTATCTTTCGGGTCGTCAGTCTCACAAAAAGGATTTAGTTATTTCTAACTTATCAACCGAACCGTCAGACTTTGAATCTAAGTTCCTCCACTAGCTAACATGAAAAAGTTTTAATATTTTTATGGAAATTTTTTCAATTTTTATGGGTTTTTAAATATGTATGCAATGCAGAATATACACATGCTGCAGCAAAATAAACGCAGTGCTCACCCCCAAACCTGAGTTTTACGATGTCTTCATCGTTGCCCCCTGTCTCCGGTAGCTAGACTTAGACATCAGGGTGAGAATTTTATTTAATGAAAAAGAAAAAACCTATGACCAATTACAACATATATATGTTAAAAGATTGGGTTAGTCCAGAAATTAGTACCAGCCATTTAAAGATTTTGTCTATATAGTGCAATGGCTGGTAAAAGAATATGTATATACAAAAGAAAAAGAAAAAGAAAAGGTATATGTTAGATGTTAGTGAAGGGCATGGGCGTGTAAAAGTAGGGATCAGAAGGCGCTGAAGATGAAAATGAAGTTTTGAAGAGATCAAAGAATTATTCCCTGGATGAATTGAATGTTCAAAAAGCACATGTCGAGTTTTGAAGTCAGGTTTGTGTAAAAACCGGAGTTCATCCGCAAAAGGTTCAGCAAAAGAATGGTTTTTAGGATGTTCCCAAATTGATCCTGACTCAAACTCACCAAGAATATCAAGTTCATCCGCAAAAATTTCCTCAAAACTCGATATGAAAGAATATTTTTCAATGTTGTCTTCCTCCTTATGATTTTTCACAATCCTATTCTTATCACTATGGTTTTCTAACTCTCCCAATACCATTTCTTCCTTATCACATTCACAAATGGGTAGGTATATGTCATCCAAAAAAGTAGGTTCCCGCACTAATATTTCTTCCGAAACAATATCACTAGGTGATACAAAAATTGAGGGTTCCTGATCATTGATCTCTTCTGACAATCTATCCAAACCATACCCGTCAAAATCACAAGATTCCTCCTCTTAAATTGGAATGCAAAAATCAGTCGGAGGTGTTTCTTGTGTGTCCTGATAACACTTAGTCAATTCAATTGCATCGTCATCTATGAAATCATCAAAATTCAATTGATCATTTATCTCACTCGGGTGACTTCCTAGATGACAGACATTAACATTATTGGGTTCCGATTGACTGTGTTCACTCCCTAGAATCCTCTCAGCTAAATGTTTCGCGTGTTCCTCTATTCTAGCCAATGATTGGGCTTGAGCTAGAAACAATTGCTCAGACTGCTGTATGCATAGGGCTAGCGTAGAAGCTGATTGATTCTCGACTGCAGTCATTACTTCAATACCCTTCTCTAAAGTGGTCAACCTAGAATCTATCTCACCATCATACCCTAATGATGTGTCAGTTGTTTCAGGTATGGAGGGTTGTGATGGTGGTGATGCTAAAGCAGTTAATCTGTCGAGCTCTTTCTCTAAATCTTCAATCATTAGGTCTCTAATTGAAGTGGCACTGGATTCAAAAGTGTTAGGTGGGTGACTATTATCAAAAATTTGGGACCGTTGGTCACCCCCTAAGAAAGGATAGTTTTCATGAACGTGGGAAGAATTTTGGCAATTTGAACAAGTGAATTGGGATTGAGTATAAACAAAAGAATAAGAATCGTGAAAAATTGAATTTAACCATTTAGCACCCATATTAACAAGAATTCACAAATATCACAAAAATAAAGAATATCACATCCCTAACAGTCTATGGTATGCTAGTCAACTAGACCTGCTCAAGAACCTGATTGTTGAAGTAAACTGTGTCGAGAAACGGACTCAAGATATACGGATCACGAAGCCAGGTAAGTGCAAGAGAGAAGGGAGGTTTTCCAACGCTTCCGCGAAGTTCCTTAATTAGATAACCCAATTCTCTTGAACACCCGCCTAGACATCCCGTGAACGATAAACCATTAAGCGGTGTTCTAAACACAGTCAACTTCTCCTAATGAGCGCGAAATCTTTAAAGTCAGAGTTCTAATTGATTTTAAATTACTGAGGGTATGCAAGAATGCAGTTGTGTGATTTCTGGGCTACGGAGAAAATGTGATGAAATCCTTTACCGTATCTAGTTTGGTCTTTTTGCTCTTAATTCCGTATTAAGATGCAAATGTGCAATCAATAAAAGAATTTAACAAGTAAAGTAATTAAGCAATTAATTTTCTGTTTAAGTTTAAGCGCCGCAAAAAATACAGTTAGTTCTTTATGCAATTGGTGGCAAGCTTGCGCGAAGAATCCTGCAGAAGATAGAAATATTGGACTACGTCGGATTCGAGAAGAGTGTGTTAGGAAATACGTACTGATGTGATTTGTTTAAGAAAACCCCTTTGACGTGATCCGAGTATTTAATTGTTCGCTTGCACGGGTCAAACTACCCGGATATTTGGCACTATACTTCACTAGCGTCTTGAAATTAAGTTTGAGCCTCGCTCCGCACTATCGCTGGTCGTAATTCTGTGAAAAACCTGAAATGTCGGAAAATACGATATTTAGTGTCAAAAAGCGATATATATGCCCCAATTCCTGCACACTCAAAATTATAAAAATCAAACAATACCACGAGAGTACAAACACTGCACCGGA
This sequence comes from Agapanthus africanus, assembly GCA_030015575.1. Classification (NCBI taxonomy): domain Eukaryota; kingdom Viridiplantae; phylum Streptophyta; class Magnoliopsida; order Asparagales; family Amaryllidaceae; genus Agapanthus; species Agapanthus africanus. The sequence continues at coordinate 112,078,032 of JASDDO010000018.1, forward strand.
GATCACCAAAAAAGAAAAAAAAACAAAAATCAATCAAACAGGCCGGTGAGCTCGGAATTTTAAAGTGCGTCGCCAGTTTTGTCAAAAAGTTAAGTGCAAGAATTTTTGGTGGGTTCTCTAGGCTAGCTAAGTGCTCTTATGGTATAACTTGATTTTTCAGTTGAATCACAGAGTGCTAGCAGGTTGCAAAGAAAGAGAACAAAATGAAAAGAATTTGTTAGTTTGTGTTAGTTTTGAAATATTTTAGTAAATAGTTAGTTTTGTTAGTAAGAACCAGAAATAACAATACCCAATACTACCAACTCCCCGGCAACGGTGCCAAAAACTTGTTGGGAACTCACCCGCGCGCGCAAACGCGTATGTTTTCGAAATGGATATGGTTTTGAGAAAATAGAGTGCGTACGCGAGATCGTTCTTGTTTTAAAATTTATAAACCGTAAGTGCACGGTGCGTTGTAGCATGCCGGTAGATACGGGTCGATCCGCAGGGAATTGTGTATTAAGTCTTTTGATTTAAGGTTCAACAAATAACGAATGGTTGGTTTTGTCACTTAAAAATGAAAGAATACGAAAAAAAGGAAAAGCAAGTAAAGAAATTGGCTGTGGCTTTGTTTCAGAAGATCGAATCACGACGATCCTTCGACGCTCCCTTGATCATGAGTTGTCCGTCCTTACGTCAATCCCGGCATGAATCATGACTTGTCAAGGCGGTTACGGAGCACAAGTCATCAAATTCCGATATTCGCCGTAAAACATGAAATGAGTTCGTTTTGTTCACTTACCATTTATATGTCCGAGCTTAGGGTATCAACACTAAACATAAGCGTTAGCAAGCATACCATAACATCAAAAACACAAATTAGTGAGTGAAAGCAAATGATTTCCGTGTTAAGTGTGCTATGTGTTTGTGATGGTATATGGTATATGAAACCAAAAGATTTGTCAAGTCAATTAATTACAAAATACCACATCCAAGCTTAGAAAACTTAACACCAAATTGATTCTAATCTTAGGCTTGCAACATGGGGTTTGTGGGGAGAATATGGTATGTGATGAGGTTACAAAGTAACCATGGAATCAACATACCATATCAACCCTTCCAAGTTACAATACTAACTTTATAATCAAAATTAAAGCGCATTAAACAATCACAAGAGGAGGAGGAGACAAAGCCTTTCATCTCACTTCCATACCATAACCACAACCAAAGAAGATTAGTTAAGCATCATAAAAAGAAAAACAAAGAAAGTAAAGAAAGGAAAGCAAGTAAAGAAACAAAAGTATTATTAACACTTGAACAAGAGATACAAGATATTGGTAGCTTGTTCAACTTCCATCATGAAACTCTCCAAAGAAAGCTTCAAGAGGGAAGAAGAAGAAGAAACCAAGTGATAACCTACTCATTCTCAAGCCTAAACCAAAAACAAAAGAAACCAAAAAAATGTATCCACTATGTGAGACCCCTTCCCTTGCTCACTGATCTGGCTTTTATAGGCACCAAAAACGATTAAACAAGTAATAGAAATAAGGTGATGTGACTGCAAGGAAAGGACAGTGAAAAGATGGGGACAAATAGGGTAAGGGGGGCCGGCGAGCTCGGTTTTTATAGGGATGTTGTCGGCCAAAATCCGAGCTATGAGGCTCGTATTGATATGGTGGTCTCTTGTCAACTCCAATATCATTCTGGTGCTGTTTGATTTTTCTCTAAAAACCTGGTTTTCATTCAGACATTTGGAGGGAACATGATACCATACATCACATCAAAATTTTTAGCATTAATAACTCTTGTACCCCCATGTTCCCATTTCATCATGTCTTGTGTGCCATGGGCAGTCCCACCATGGTCCTAGTGCCAAAGAGCATGTGTACACTTGTATGTGTTGGACCAAAATTGTGTGCACACATTTATTTTGCAAAAGCTCTTTGGATATCGGGCGGTTTTCTGTTCTGTTTGTAATGTCGACTCCTAAACGCTATATCCGTGATATTGAGTTTGTTTCCAGTATTTAATCATGAATACCTGTAATCTGTAATTACTGAGCAGGCACCGGTTAATAGCACCGATATATAACAAAATAGATAATGAATGAGCGGTATTAAAAAGCAGTTTTCAGTGATGAACAGTGCACAACATAGAGAAGTCACTACCAGAACTCCTCAATATGTTGAGGAGTGCAGAGAGAATGCTAAATGTAGCGAAAACTCCTGCTCTAATTGCTGGGCCATCTTCTTCTTCCATCCCGAAAGCCAAGGCCAAGGGAAAGAAGAAGATGAATGCCATCAAACTGAGAGGAGGAGTGAAAAAGGCACCGGGAAAGGACAGGATAGGGGTTGCTGCGACAGGACGAGGGGAATGCTTCCACTGCCACCAGACTGGGCACTAGAAGAGAAACTGCGTTGGATACCTGGTCGGCCTCAAGAAGAAGAAGCATGGTGATGCTTCCACTACAGGTGTGTTTGTAACAGAAAACTAGTTTTCAATTAACTCTGCTTCCTGGGTATTAGATACCCGGTCAGGATCTCACATCTGCAATTGTGTGCAGGGGCTGAGAAATAGCAGGTTTTTGAAGAAAGGTGATCACACTCTCCGAGTTGGGAATGTTTCCTCTGGACATGCTGTAGAAGTGGGAGAGTATCACCTTGGTTTGCCGTCAGGTTGTATATTGGTTTTGAACCCATATTATTTTGTACCTTCAATGTTATGTATTATTATATCTGTATCGTTGTTGGACAATGCTGGATATAATTTTGTATTACAATCTAATGTTATGAACATTAACCTTAATCAAGAGTTGATTGGGTTTGGTACATTGAATAATGGGATATACGTCCTAAATCAACATACAGTTTTCAATATACAACACACAAACAAAAGGAAAATTTGAGACATAAATGAAGTTTTCATTTGGCATTATAGACTTGGCATATTAATGAAACAAGACTAACCAAGCTATATAAAGATGGATATTTAAACTCTTTTGAATATAAATCTTATGCGACTTTCCAGTCTTGTATCACAGGTAAAATGACTAAAACTCCGTTTAGTGGACACGGAGAGAGAGCTACTGAACTCTTAGGCCTCATACATAGTGATGTGTGTGGACCAATGCCTACATAAGAAGGAGGCGGTTTTTCCTACTTCATAACTTTTACTGATGATTTCTCGAGATTCGGACACGTGTTCTTGTTGAAACATAAGTCTGAAGCCTTCGAAAAGTTCAAGCAGTATAAATCTGAAGTAGAAAAACAGACATGCTTGAGTATCAATAAATTTCGATCGGATCGAGGAGGTGAGTATCTAAGCTCAGAGTTTCTAGATTTCCTAAAAGAGAATGGGATTCTCTCTCAGCTCACTCCTCAGTACACACCACAGCACAATGGTGTGTCGGAACGGAGGAATCGTACCCTATTAGATATGGTACGATCAATGATAAGTGATGCTGAGTTACTACTTTCATTATGAGGACACGCATTGGAGACTGCGATATATCTATTGAATAGGGTTCGGACCAAAACCGTGTCTACCACTCCATATGAGATATGGTATGGGAAGAGACCATCTCTTAAACGAGATAGGATATGGGGTTGTCCGGCTTATATGAAAAAGCAGAATCCGGACAAACTCGAGACACGATTGGTTTTGTGTAAATTTGTAGGATATCCAAAACACTCGTATAGATATCTTTTCTACCACAAGGAGGAACAAAGGGTGCTTGTTTCTCAGTATGCCACATTTTTAGAAAATGATTTTTTTACAAATGATACTGTTGGCAAAGCGGTAGAACTGGAAGAAATTCCAGATCCACAAATAATTACCGATGACTTGGTTGAACCAGAGGTTTCAATAGAACCTGACAAACCTCAGCCGCTCCGTAGATCTAGTAGGACTTCTCACCCACCTAATAGATACTACGATTTTCTAATTGATGGTGATAGTGAAGATTGCATCATGGATGAAGATGATCCTACTACTTTTCAGCAATCTATCACGAGTGGTGACTCAGTGAAATAGCTGGATGCCATGAGATCCGAAATGGAATCCATGCACACCAATAAAGTATGGACTTTGGAGGTTGCACCTTCTGGAGTAAAACCCATAGGGTGCAAATGGATCTTTAAAAGAAAGATCGGTGTGGATGGTCAGGTGGAGACCTATAAAGCTAGGCTGGTAGCAAAATGATTTCGTCAAAGACCAGGCTTGGACTATGATGAAACCTTTTCACCAGTCGCAATGCTCAAATCCATTCGGATCCTGCTTGCTATAGCTGCTCACGATGACTATGAAATCTGGCAGATGGATGTTAAAACGGCATTTCTAAATTGTGATTTAGAAGAATGCGTTTTTATGGATCAGCCAGAAGGCTTCATTGATAGTGGGAGCAGCGGAAAAGCATGCGGGTTGCTTAAATCCATTTATGGATTAAAGCAGGCATCACGGAGTTGGAACATCTGCTTTGATGATACAATAAAAGAGTTTGGTTTTATCAAAAATGTAGATAAACCATGTATTTATAAAAGGATTGTAGAGAGTACTGTTACATTCATCGTATTGTACGTGGACGGCATTCTTATGATAGGAAATGATGTTCCTATGCTACAATCGGTCAAACTATTCTTATCGCAAAGGTTCTCCATGAAAGATCTTTGTGATGCCTCGTATATTCTGGGGATTAAGATCTATAGAAATAGATCTAAGAAATTATTGGGACTGTCACAATCGAGATACAATGACACCATACTAAAGAGGTTTAGTATGGAAGATTCCAAGTGAGGTAATTTACCCGCTTGTCACGGAATCACCCTCTCCAAAAAGATGTCTCTAAAGACTGATGAGGAGAGGGCTCGCATGAGCATTATACTCTACGCTTCGGAGGTAGGATCTATAATGTATGTGATGTTATGTACTCGAGCCAGATGTAGCTTATGCGCTGAGTGCAGTAAACATGTATCAATCTAATCCAGGGGAGAAACACTGGAATGCTGTGAAGAACATTCTGAAGTACTTGAGAAGAACTAAAGAAATATTCTCGGTGTATGGTAACGGAGATCTCCAAATGCAGGGCTTTACCGACTCCAGCTTCCAGGGCGACAAGGATGACAGTAAGTCCATCTCAGGGTTGATATTTACCCTAAATGGAGAGGCAGTATGCTGGAAGAGTTCCAAGAAAGATACCGTCGCTGACTCCACGATGGAAGCTGAGTATAATGCTGCTAATCATGCCGCAAAAGAGCTAGTCTAGATGAGGAAGTTCATTTCTGAACATCAGGTGGTTCCATCCATTGCTAATCCAATACCTCTGTATTGCGATAACAATGGGGCCATGGCTTTGGCAAAGGAACCGCGGTCCCATAAAAAATCCAGACATATCTTGAGGCGGTATCACCTCATCAGGGAGATAGTGGATCGCCAGGACATCGAGGTACGGAGAGTAGACACGAAACACAACACAGCAGATCCATTCACCAAGGCCATCCCTCAAATCCAGTTTGAGAAACTGTTCGAGCTGTTGGGCGTGCGGTATGCAGGCAACAGGTTCTAGTGTAGACAGTGGGTACTTATTGCACCAACTATAGTCCTTAGTGCATGTGGGAGATTGTTTGATATGTATGCCCTAGTGGCATATATTGTATAGGATGCTAGGTATGTATATGTACAGAAACAATGTTTGCTCGAAATGATAGTATGTTATCTGGTTTATCTTCCTATTAACGTGTGATGTGTTGTATTTCATATCTTTATATACATGTTGATGAAGCCTTTAGGATTACGCTTGACTGTCAGGATTATGATGGAGAACATACTAGTGGGGCCTGGGCAGTCTATAAGCATATCCTTTAATAGTTCCTAGTCGAGGGTATATCGAGACAGGGAATCGATATTACCAGAGTAGAGTAGTATGTACGTTTCTTGACCCTGGAGGCGATGGTTGATCCCACAACCATTGGTGTTTCACATCAAAGATTGTACACAGGTGCTGTAACGTTCTGAAAAACCGTTTAGATGAATTTTCCGATAATCGGTAAAATAAATTGTGTTTTCCGTAAAAACCAAGATATAATATTTTTTTCCACATAGGCTTAAATACATTTATTTTTACTGTGTAATTTCTAGTTTTGGTATATAATTGCCACTTGTTAATTTCTAGTTTACTAAAATATTTTTCTTAATTAACTATTTTAAATATTAATTTAGGCTTTCTCTAATACTTTTAATTAGTGATAATTACAAATTAGAATGGGTTAATCGTATATTATTGAACCATGACAACTTAGAATCAAGTTTGTAACATGCTCATTTTGATTTAATGGGTCTCCATAATTCTAGAGAATTCTAGGGGAAAATTTAATTAGAAAATAAAATAGTTAAAAAGAAAAGTTGACAAGATGTTGATGTGTATGTGGGGCTAAGGTTACCTCTCTTTCTCTCACTCACCTACACACACCCTCTCCCTAGCCTTGGCCGAGCCAAGTAGTGGCAGCCCCCCCCTCTCTCTCTCTTTACAAATTCTCATCTCATCTCACTTCAAAAACTTAATAGAAAAAGGAATTATTAAATAAGTTAAAAAATGTATTAATTAGTGAAGTTTCTACACACACCCACACACTTTTCTCTCTCTCTCTCTCTCCCCTCACTTGGTGCTGGCCGAAACTAAGTTGCCCCCATTCTCTATTTTCCCGACTTCATTTCCAACTCAAAAATCTCCAAAAATCCATCAAAAATCAATACAAAATCCCATAAAATCCAAATCAAATCCTTACCCATTATTCCTTGGCCTAATCTACCATGGATTTTGGAGCAAGAGAGCAAATTGGGAGGCCATGTTTGCATGTTTGATCTCATGTTGTGGAGGTATAATTTTTACCCTATAGTTAAATTGTTGGTTATTGCTTTAAATCTAGCTTAATTAGGTATTTAATTATGCTTTTTATTTCAAGATTTAACTTTCAAGAAAAGGGTTTGAATTTATGAAAGGGTTTTTATTATTTTATTATGATTACAATGGGTAATTTAACATCTTAGGGAATGCAAAATCTAACCTAATTGTTAAGTTTACAAATTGTTGCTCCTAAATTGTCCAAATTATATAAATTGCAAACTAGATTTTAGGATTAATGAAAATATGTGAGATTAAAATCTAGTTAATACTTATGTGACCTAATTAAGATATTTAGTGAATATTGTGCCACTAGATTTGTTAAAACATCTAGAATTTGCACTAGAACGGTTAATGGTCGCTTACTAGGCTTTCGAAAAAAATCGATTGGAATTAAAGTTGAGGTTTTGATGATTTACAACCTATTTCATATAATATTTAATGTGTTGTGAATGCGCGATTGGTGCGATTGGATTTTTGGTTTGGTGGTTATCTCGTATAGTGACCCTAGTTGTAGTTTGTGGCGTTGTCGCGACGCGTTTCGTGCACCAAGTGTGTGCGTGTCTAGTTAGTGCGTGTGGTTATCTTGTATCGTTGTTTCCGTGACCATTGATATATACATCCTCTTATTTACTTGTGTGTGATTCTAGGATCGGGTGCAGAGGCGTCGGACGTGGCGCGGAAATGGCAAAGCTGAAATCGTATCAGATTAGCCGAGGCGTCCCAGTGAGTAGATTTAACATCTATGGGGAAATCGCCCGTATGGAGTTAAGCGTCAGGGCTAGATATGATATTATAGTCACATGTTATATGCATATGAGTTAATTGTGCATGAGCATCATTGCATACCATTACTTGTTGTGTCTTGACTTAGTACCCATTGGACACTGCACCATTACTGACGGTTCATGTCGCACGAGCACTAAATTGTATGCTACACAAACACCGTTGGTAATTGCCATGACACGCAAACCTATACACATATGCGGTATTGTATTGTTATTAACATTGAGTTGTTGATTCTTGTTCTATTGCGTATATGAAATGCATCATGCATACATAATAACATGTATATGCACATACCTTGCTATAGCTACATATACACCTTTATATGATGTTGCATTTGACTTTGGAGAAATTAGGAACCACATGATATATTTAAAAACCGGATTTATTTAAAGGAGCGGTTTTCCCTTGATATGTGCATATTACTGTTCTATGTTGCATACATCATATTTCATGGATTCACGCATTGAGATACAGATTTCATGTGATTTATGGATTTGAGAGCCGTGGGGATATTTCAAGAAAGTATGCATTGTTTTGAAAACCCGGTTTCTCTTGATATGATATTTCGGTGCGTCCACCATGAGTTTTCTCGGTTCTGAGACTTGTGTTGAAACCCGATTCGAGGAGCGGTAAGCACCGTCTGTGGGTACATGGTGGGCCCGGTATGGTACCCTGGGGAATAATGATTTTTTTGATGTAGACAATGAGCCTGGCAGAGGGAGCACTACATAACGGTGATTGGTTGAACCTGCGTTTATCCGGAGGATACCGACCGGAGTCGTGAGATGGATATGGGCCGATCTGGACCGACGGAGCCCGAGTTATGTGGATTTACGTGTCGATGTTGGACACGGATTTTTCATGATGTTTCGAGTGTCAATGTTCGGCACTCAGGTTCCATAAGACTTACGGATATGAGGGCCGATCAGGGTGACGGCGCTTGAGGAATTGGAATTTCGGGTATCGTTGATGGACACCGGGTTTTTCCACGATGATGATTCATTGATGATGATATATTTTATCCCATACTCAGAAGTTATTTGATATGCATTGTTTCTTGTAATAGTATTCCCCTGAAGGTGTACCTTGATCATAGTTGTTGCATATCCATATTACCCTATTTTATGCTATCAGATTGCGTGTTATAGTTTATCGCTGTTTGTGCATACCTGCGATTATCTATATGATGTTACTTACTATTCACAAGTTGGCAACTCACCACCGTTGTGCCACAGTATTTTGCAGGCTTGACTCTCAGAGTAGTCGCGATAAGGCTTCTTATTGTATCTTCTTCAGCGGATACCGCTACGGTCGGCAGTGAGGCCTTTTTGCAGTAGGTGGATGCGGTTATCCGATTATATCCATGGTATATTTCATTGTATCTAGTACTTTCTATCTACCACTTTCATATATTGACTTAGAGACAAGTTGTGAGGAACGATATTGTATATTTTGTGACTCGGGTGTCGTGCCCGTGTGAGTCGGCCTTTATTATGTAGTTTTACCTCTTTATTTTCATTTATATTGTCTATTTCATCACTACGGCGTCGTATATATGCTTGTGGTGGTTGTTTCCGCCTTTGGGCGTGATTTTCTCCCATTTGGGGATGCTTTATGTAACGTTTTAAAAATAAATAAATAAATAATTAAATAAATAAAATCGTTTAAGTGAATTTTCTGATTTTCGGTAAAATAAAACGTATTTTTCGTAAAACTTAACCATAATTATTTTTCATTATAAATTTAAAAAGACCTATTTTAATTATGTAATTACTAGTAAATGGTGTTTATTTAGCCACTTATAAATTTTTAGTTTAATTAAATATTTTTCCTAAATTAATTATTTTAAATATTAACATAAGCTTTATTTATACATTAAATTAGTGTAAATTACAAATTTGAATGGGTTAAATTAGCAAAAGTGAACCATTTCATATTAGAATCAAGTGTGTAATATGCAAAATCTTTTCTCAAATTTTTTCCATGGTTCTAGACTTTTCTAGGATTAACTTAGAAAAGAAAATAAACAAAAAAATAAGAAAATGATGAAAAGACATAAAAGAAGCATCAAATGAAGAACTTTCTACACAATTCTTCACATTTTTTTCTTTCTTTCTTTTTCCTTCATGCCTTGGCCGGCCTCACCTCCATGGGCAGCCCCCAAATTTTCCCCCCATTATTTTTGCATTAAAAATCATCAAAATTCAACAAAAATTCCAAAAATAAACCTCAAAATCAATATTCAATCTCTACTATTTTACTTTGACCTATTTAGCATGGATTTTGGAGTTGGAAACCATTATTTTGGAAGCATATTTTCATGTTTGGATCTCATGTTTTGGAGGTATAATTTTTATTCTTATGATTAATTGTTGTTAAATACTTTTATCTAGTATATTTAGATTTTCTTAATTAATTCTATTTGCAAGTTTAAAATTCAAGATAGGGTTTCTAAAATCAAGTTAGGGTTTTTATTAATTAAGTGGGGTTATAATAACTAGTTTAACATTTTTATAAATGGAAAATCTTCTATGGTTGATGTATTGTAAATTATTCATTCAAAATTGTTTAAATTAAACAATTTTGCAAACTAGATTTTTATAAATTATATATAGTGATGAGGTAAAATTCAAATTAAGGTTTTTATTATTAGATTATGGTGTTAATGAGGAGATTAACATGTTATTTGAGTGTGAAATGTAATCTAGTTACAATTTGCTAGCTTTCACTTTCAAATTTTCACAAAATTGCTATTTTTATTAAACTTGGTTTTTGAAATTAATTTAAAATGTAGGATTAAAAATCTAGTTAGGGCTTTAGCACATCCTTAAGGTTTCATGGCGTGGTTTAACACTTTAAAATATGCAAAATCAAATTTAGTTGTGGAATTGTGAATTTTGGCTTAAAAAGTGTTAAATTTGGGTAAAATTGCAAACTAGAAATTTTAATTTAAGACAAATTAGTGTGATAAAAATATAGTATTGGTTTCTATAATCTAGTTATGTTATTTAATGAATATTATGACCATTAGTTTCATTTAAACAACAAGTTTTGAAGTAAAACGGTAAATTAACGTTTTCAAGGATTTGCGAAATAGGACGATTTGATCGATTTTAAGGTTTCGATGATTTAAACCATGTTTTATATTATAAATAATGAGTTTTGGAACTATGAGCTGTTTGTTGGTGTTTTAGCTTGATCAATCCGCGTTTGTACGCCGATATCGAGCAATATTTGGTTCTTTTGCATGAGCGGGTTATAGGTTTTAACATATGCGCGTTTCGTGCGTCGTTTTGGTTTTGTCAGTGATTCAGTTTATGATATTATATATGTTTGTGTATAGGTACCCCTCACGTGGACTTCGGACTAGGAAGAAGAGGAGGGCGACATCGTCTTCGGCAGACAAGGACCAGGTGAGTGGATATATATCTACGGGGGAAGTCGGGTGGATGACGTTTAGCACCCCCGCAAACGTAGAATAGGAATATTACTTTTTGTCATTAGGAAGTCAGACGTGACCTTAGATTCTTGGTGAGTAGGACCCTATTAATGACTTTAGGTTGGACTAGACTGATTTAGAAAGACTTTACCAGAGGATGAATGTCTTGGAGGGGATTCGTAGATTTCAGGTAGACACACACACACGCACAAACAGAAACTTGAATTGGTGTATATGTGTGTGTGTGTGTGTGTGTGTGTGTGTGTGTGTGTGTGTGTGTGTATGTACATACACACAACATGTATATAGGATATAAAGATGTTATATGATACATGGGGATGAGACAGTATAACTGGGCTTGATGCCGTGATCTCTTGGCTATACAGTCGTGTTATGATGTTAGCGGATCGTTGGAAAATTAGAAAATGGATATGTATACATAAACGATAATAGGTGATGATGACATTGAGATATACGAGACTCTAGAATAGAACCCGGACTGTAACCTGTGACTTGATTACGATATGATATATGTGTAACTTGGTTACGATATGATATATGTGTGACTTGATTACAATATGATATATGTGCGACCTGATTACGATATGATATATATGACATGATATTTCTGAGGAACAATTGACGATGTATATGTACGCAGACAATGAGATATGATTGATGATATTGGGATGTATGAGATTACAGTACAGTACCTTTGATCATGACATTATTTGATGATGATATTGTACGAATGATGATGTACGTAGGTGATACTTGACCCGTACTCCGATATTGGGATGCCGTACGATGGATTTTACCGTACGAGGCATAGATGTGATGATTGATCCGCACTCTTGATTCGAGGAAGTCGTACTACGTACGTGACGCTATTGAGGCTGGATCACCGACTATTAGAGATATGGACTCAGACCTTAGGTGGATTCTTATTTCTCATCGACTAGTTTTTTAAGTTTAGTTCCTTAGGGGGTTAGATAGATACTAGTTTAGGCTCGAGTCATCTAGTTATAGTTAGACATGTATATTACAAATGAGTGGTTAATACACATCCATCTTTACATTCAGATCGTAATCATCATGTTGCATGTTCATACATATGTTTCTTTAGTCAGTATGAAACTCTGCCTGTTAGGACACCAGCACCATTACCGATGATGCGCATATTCCACGTACACTTATTTGCCGGCTCACACACATCATCATCGGTAATTGCTATGTCACGTACACTTTAGAACATATTATCTTTTATTGGTAGAATCAGCTAAAGGCTAGATCAATATAATATTGTGATTACTCTCAGGTGTTAGTCTAGACATTGCATTTATTACTTAGACACTTCATGCATTCACATTTTTATGTTATCATGCAGTATTGTGGGGCTTATGCCGATACTTTTTATTTACTTACTCATGATTTTGGGATTTTGGATTTCTATGAGATTTCTGGATTTTGGGGAAAACCGCAAGAATATATATAAAAACATTCTCTCTCTCTCCCTCTCTTTTTTTTAAATATAAGTTGCGGTTTTCTCATGATGTATGTGTCGTCCACCATGAGATTTCATGTTTTCTGTTTGATTTCGAGACCCGATTCGAGGAGTGGATGAACCGTCTCGGGTACATGGTGGGCCCGATATGGTACCCCGGGGCAAGAAGATCGAGTTGTAGACGATGAGCCTGGCAGGAGAAGACTACCTACCGGTGATATCTGGCGCGGCGGATATCCGGAGGATACCGACCGTTGTCGTGAGATTTGATGATATGGGCCGATCCGGACTGACGGAGCCCGAGATATTGAGACTATAAGGTATTGAGACTTGAGATTTACATGTTTTGTGTTGATGCTTGACATAGATTTCCATGGATTTCATCGATGATGTTTTAGATTTCTATACAAATATTACTATGATGAAAGTTAAAGACTTCTTATACAGATATATCCAGATTTCAGGGTTGATTGTTTTACATTCATGGTGCATGCATACTCATTCATATGACATATTACTATTTGAGGCACTGACACGAGCACGGAGCATTTGCACTTACACGTAGTTTATTACCCTGCCATTACTAGATGACTAGTGATATATTGGTATATTATTTTGACCTAGGACAACGTCGTGCATTCGATTTCTTTTCGCAAATGTCTTCTACTCACGAGTTGGCAACTCACCCCCGTTCTGCCAAATTTTATTACAGGTTCGATGTACAGGTTTCTTTGGCAGGTTGCTGGCACATCATTTCATTCAGGGTGATTTGCTTGGTAGGTTGGTTCACTTGTATCAGGACCGCCGTTGTACTTTTATTATTTCATTGGTATCTAGTAAGCTCCATCAACCAAACTTGTATTACTTGATAAGTTTAAAGGACCAGTTATTTATTTCGACCTTAGAGTCGCGCTTGTATTATTATGGTATCTGGTGGATTTGTTTTCTTTTGAGTTTTGAGCCTCGCCCTTTGGCGTTGTATATTATTGTGCTTGGTGTGGTTGTTTCCGCCTGTTGGCGTAGAGCTAGCTCCTGCTTGGGGATGCCTTTTTATTGTTTGTATATATATTATTCTTGTTTCTACCCGTTTGGGGCCAGTTTTTGCAAAGGAGACTCTGCCGAAATTTTTGAGAAAATTAGATGTTGCTTTTAGACTTGTTTTTCTACATGTTTTCCTTTACTTCTTCTTTTATATGGTTTAGATTTCTGGGCTTCGGCTTACTTAGATTACGTTGCGCCTCTAGACGCTTCGTAATTTAAGTGCCGGTCACGTTCTGTACTTTCGGGTCGTGACAAAGTTGGTATCAGAGCGCTATGTTTAACCTTTGTATAAGTCTAGGGTGGCCCATGGTTAATAGAGTAGGTGACTTAGGTAGAGTGACGTACCGTGGGTATGATCCGCGGCATACTTACGATACGCTACTCTGCTTAAGAAGCCTTAGGATGTACATTTCTTTGCACCGTATTCTATTCAATCCTTTGATCTATCTTCGTCGATATCAGATGGTGGTTTCTGTTACCACGGTCGCACGGGCAGAGGGAGCTGCGGCTCGAATGTGATGACCATTAGGGTATCGTTCATTCTTGAGAATTGAAGCATTGTTTAGCGTGCGGATTCACATGCCGTCCAGACGAAGTTAAAGGGTTCGAACGATTGTCAGAAACCCATTTTCCCAAGTTTAAGGTATTCGGAAGAATATGCAGGTATTTCTATGGACCCTCTAGAATAATGAAACCCTAACTCGACATAATGACCACGAGAACGCCTTTGAATCTTAGGGTTTACGGCAGTTCCGCGGTGCCATTAGTGAGGCTTGGGTTTGCCCTTCTACGGCTGGTCCGCAGATACTGGGGCATGTACTGGATATTTTTAAATTGTACTTGAGTGTTGAGCTCTCGGGGAATTATGGGATTTTGATGAATCGATCGAAAAGTTTAACGTAGTCCGGATATCAGGTAAAGGGATAGATTACGCGGGAGGCTCTCGATATGAGCATAGCCGTTTGTAGCGCAGTCAGCACAGCGATGAGGAGACGAGTCCGAATCAGTCGACATTAGAAAAGGTGCACATTGACGATAGTGTTTACGATTGTGATTTGGTGATTTGAATTTCACATTTCAGCTGTTTGGATTTTGGTATTTTGAGGATTTTGTTCTACGATGGGTATTTCCTATTTGTACATTCATTACACTCTATTCGTGTTTCATAAATCAGTTGTATTGATGTTGTTTTGTACATACCCAGTGCACTCGATTTGGTTTTATACTTTTTGAGATATTGATTTGATTTCGTGCATATGGGTTGCACATGATTTTGACGTATGCTTCGACATAGTTTTCATGCATTTTTTCGTACCGTGATTTCGATTTTGATATTCGGTGTATGTTTTTCGTACACCATGTGCACTTGACTGAGATTCTCGCGCACACTTGGCGCACTTGATGCGATTTTGTGCACACCAGATGCACTAAATCGGGGTTTTGTGCAAATTAGATGCACCTGATATTAGTGTCGTGCACGCCCGTTGACTTGATAGATGTTTTTGGTGCACACCTGTTGCACTCAGTTTTGTTTTTGTGCGTATTCGTGGCATCTGTATTTGGTTTTGATTTCAGTGCGCACCGGACGCACATGATATTTTTATGATGTGATTGGGAATGATTTCATTTTGAACAGTATGTTTTTATAATGATTACTATTTGGTTTAGTAACCAGGCGGGATGCGTATGTTAAATAAAAGATATATATGTATAGCTATTTTTAAATAAATAAATAAATAAATAAATAAATGTCCGCTACTTATGCCGTGACACGCGTATCGCACGGCGATTTTAAAAAGGGGTTTTTGCATGCTTCTTTATTCAGATGTTTGGACGATTTTACTACGATCCGCACTATATATAAGTTATAGTTTTGATGTATATCATATTTGTTTTCGTATTGGGCTTTGATATTTTATTCTCACCATAACTCCGATGATTGCGTTATGTTTGACAGAGTTTTAAGTTTGAGTTATGTACTCGTTTTTCATGCGCATGCATTGCGCTAAGATGTGTTTTACGTACCGACGATTTCGGAGCCCCGACGATTTGATTGTATTGGCTGAATGTTTTAGTATTTGGGGGGAGTTTAATTTAAATTCAGGGACCGAATTTCTTAAAGGGGGAAGATTGTAACGTTTTATAAATAAATAAATAAATAAATAAATAAATAAAATCCTTTAAATGAATTTTCTGATTTTCGCTAAAATAAAACGTATTTTTCGTAAAACTTAACCATAATTATTTTTCATTATAAATTTAAAAAGACCTATTTTAATTATGTAATTACTTGTAAATGGTGTTTATTTAGTCACTTATAAATTTTTAGTTTAATTAAATATTTTTCCTAAATTAATTATTTTAAATATTAACATAAGCTTTATTTATACATTAAATTAGTGTAAATTACAAATTTGAATGGGTAAAATTAGCAAAAGTGAACCATTACATATTAGAAGCAAGTGTGTAATATGAAAAATCTTTTCTCAAATTTTTTCCATGGTTCTAGAATTTTCTAGGATTAACTTAGAAAAGAAAATAAACAAAAAAATAAGAAAATGATGAAAAGACATAAAAGAAGTATCAAATGAAGAACTTTCTACACAATTCATCACATCTTTTTCTTTCTTTATTTCTCCTTCATGCCTTTGCCGGCCTCACCTCCATGGGCAGCCCCCAAATTTCCCACCATCATTTTTGCATTAAAAATCATCAAAATTGAACAAAAATTCCAAAAATAAACCTTAAAATCAATATTCAATCTCTACTATTTTCCTTTGGCTTATTTAGCATGGATTTTGGAGTTGGAAACCATTATTTTGGAAGCATATTTTCATGTTTGGATCTCATGTTTTGGAGGTATAATTTTTATTCTTATGATTAATTGTTGTTAAATGCTTTTATCTAGCATATTTAGATTTTCTTAATTAATTTAATTTCATGTTTAAAATTCAAGATAGGGTTTCTAAAATCAAGTTAGGGTTTTTATTAATTAAGTGGGGTTATAATAACTAGTTTAACATTTTTAGAAATGGAAAATATTCTATGGTTGATGTATTGTAAATTGTTCATTTAAAATTGTTTAAATTAAACAATTTTGCAAACTAGATTTTTATAAATTATATATAGTGGTGAGGTAAAATTCAAATTAAGGTTTTTATTATTAGATTATGGTGTTAATGAGGAGATTAACATGTTATTTGAGTGTGGAACATAATCTAGTTACAATTTGTTAGCTTTCACTTTCAAATTTTCACAAAATTGCTATTTTTATTAAACTAGGTTTTTGAAATTAATTTAAAATGTAGGATTAAAAATCTAGTTGGGGCTTTAGTACATCCTTAAGGTTTCATGGAGTGGTTTAACACTTTAAAATATGCAAAATCAAATTTAGTTATGGAATTGTGAATTTTGGCTTAAAAAGTGTTAAATTTGGCTAAAATTGCAAACTAGAAATTTCAATTTAAGACAAATTAGTGTGATAAAAATATAGTAATGGTTTTTATAATCTAGTTATGTTATTTAATGAATATTATGACCATTAGTTTCATTTAAACAACAAGTTTTGAAGTAAAACGGTAAATTGACATTTTCAAGGTTTTGCGAAAAAGGACGATTTGATCGATTTTAAGGTTTCGATGATTTAAACCATGTTTTATATTATAAATAATGAGTTTTGGAACTACGAGTTGTTTGTTGGTGTTTTATCTCGATCAATTGGCGTTTGTACACCGATATCGAGCGATACTTGGTTCTTTTGCATGAGCGGGTTATAGGTTTTAACCTATGCGCGTTTCGTGCGTCGTTTTGGTTTTATCCGTGATTCAGTTTACGATATTATATATGTTTGCTTATAGGTACCCTTCACGTCGACCTCGGATGAGGAAGAAGAGGAGGGTGACATTGTCTTCGGCAGACAAGGACCAGGTGAGTGGATATATATCTACGGGGGAAGTCGGGTGGATGGCGTTTAGCACCCCCGCAAACGTAGAATAGGAATATTACTTTTTGTCATTAGGAAGTCAGACGTGACCTTAGATTCTTGGTTAGTAGGACCCTATTAATGAATTTAGGTTGGACTAGACTGATTTAGAAAGACTTTACCAGAAGATGAATGTCTAAGAAGGGACTCGTAGGTTTCAGGTAGACACACACACACGCACACACAGAAACTTGACTTGGTGTACATGTGTATGTGTTTGTGTGTGTGTGTATACACACACACACACACACAACATGTATATGTGATATAAGGATGTTATATGATACTTGGGGATGAGACAATATAACTGGGCTTGATGCCGTGATCTCTTGGCTATACAGTCGTGTTATGATGTTAGCGGATCGTTAGAAAATTTGAAAATGGATATGTATACATAAACGATAATAGTGTTGGCTATAGTTCCCTCAAGGAAATTATCATAGTCGCGGACTTGTGATTATGATGATTGAGGTAGGACCTATACCGATAAAACAGTCTTACTCAAGATGATAGTATGCTATGTGGTTTGTCTTTATCATCATGTACGTGTTGATAGAGCCCTTAGGATTCTTGCTTGACTGCCAGCAGTATGATGGCGATCATATAAGTGGGAGCTGGAGTCTATAAGCACATCCTTAAATGTCCCTGGTCGTAGGAGTATCGAGACCGGGCATCGATACTCCAGTGTAGACTAGTGTATATTGATCGAGACCCCGACGAGGGGCGGTGGCCAGGTTTCACAAGCCATTGGTGTTAGTTTGTTCACCGAAGATAGTATGCAGGTACTCATTAGGTTATGAGTACACTGGACGAACTCGTCGGGAACCTGCTAGTTGGTATTATACCTATTGTCAGATAGCAGTTCCCAGGTGACATGTGTACAGGTTAGTCTGTCGACCTGAGATCGTCATTTGTCTCGTGTGAGTTCTTACTGTACTTTGATTACTACCCTACCACGGCTCAAAGGAGTCGTGCAAACAGGTTTTAGTTGGGTACAGTCCCGAGCCACATGGAGGCAGTGATCGGATCGTCGGGGATTCGTCTCTCCCGGTCTTGGGGGTTTAAGTTGCATTGTGTACGGATGGCCATCACCAGAAATCCATGGCCATGGTGAACGAGAATTACCGATCCAGGATCGGTAGTTTCTCAATTGGTGATGTGTTACATGCCGATACTAAATGCCGCGTTGTTGGGGGTCTGACATTATCCACCCCGCTAGACTCGATATGCGATGCTATTAGACGAACAGACCGGACTGTACGGATATTGTCACTGATAGTCTCAGTAGGGGTTCTGGATGAGTTTGCTCGTCAGCCTCCCTTTCGCTCAATACCTGGGTAGCCGTTATGTACAGTTAGTGCCGCTGACGTGCTTGTGGTTAAACCCACTGCCAGCGTATTGACGAGTCTTTAGAGTCCCACACAGAGGGTTTTCACGGTTCAGGCGATATAGTGTACATGAGGTATGTTGATACATACAGATGTCCAATTAAATATGTACACTTGCTGCGCAGACTTTAATTGGACGGTTGATAATACTAGCGGCTTAGGATTAAGCCAGTTTATTAAATCAGGTTTTGAATTAATAATTTATATATGTATTTGTATATACGTATTCTAGTATTATTGTTCGCTATTCATTTTCTCTCTTGGCTATTCGTATTTTTGGTACGAATACGCGTATATGTATTTCGGTACATGTACCGAGAAGTATTCCGTATTTTATACGGAATAGCTTCTAAAAGTTTTGCCACCTCATTATTGATTTTCCATTTATGGAAATTCATTTTGTTTCATAATGATGTGGAGGGGTGACATGGCATTGACATGGTCAAAGCAAGGTTTTGGGCATGTAGCAAAGCATGGTGTGCAATTGTTTAATTTTAAAATAGCATGGGATTTTTTTTTTGATGAGAGAGAGAGGGAGGGGGCCAGCCACTCAAGAATGGGAGTGGGGTTTCATTTTCTTTTGGGGTTACATGATTAATAGGCTAGCTCACTCTCTCACTCTCTCAAGTTCACAAAATACTTAGCCATTTCTTTGTTCATGCCATCACCTCCTTCTTCATCTTCTTTGGATGCTCCATGAGCACTAAGGGTAGAGAGAAAATTATAGTGACACTTCCATACACCTCGACTCTCCATCGTTAGCAACTTTGGAGCGTCGGTTGTCTCGTTCGTCGAGCTGGAGCTTGCGCCGTTTCTCTCGGGTGGATCATCGGAGATGGAGGAAGACCGGCAACCAAACTTCGTCAAAGAACTGCTAGGAGCTTGGAATGAAGACCGAAGGACTTGGATCATCTCGGTATAACAATTCTAACTCTTAGTTTAATTTGCTAGTTTAGGGTTTAAGGTCGATCCGTAAATCGGGTAATGGTAGCGCCGGTTTAGAAAATTTTTGTTCCGCATTTTGGCCGCGTTTCGACGGCCGGGGCGCTGCCTGGACCCTTCATGGTATCAGAGCCACCCTTTAAACCCTATTGGCTTGTTTAAACATGCGTAATAGATCTATCGACGGAATTTACGAAATCACGATTCCATTTTTCCACAGTTTCTGTCGATTTTTAAATGTGGTCAAAAAATTATTTCACACATCTTAAAAATCCGTCCAGGCAATTCTAAGGTCATTGGAAATATTTGGGCTCGTGATTCCACAAAAGCGCCGCGGATCCGCCGTACTAAGCCCCTATTGGCGGCGGTTCCGCGGCGGTTTAGTGGCAACGGGCGACCAAATTTTTTCTGTAGCTCATTTACTTGGAAATGTGATTTTTGTGATATTCTGTTTTGGCCCAGGTTTCAGTGAAGTGTTGTTTTGCTATTGGGGCCAATTTGGAACTTAGTCGATCAATATTTTAAGCGTGCGTTTGACAGTACATACATTATATTCTGCGACCGTGAATATCATTTGATCGGTAAACTCGTCTAATTGCTATATGTCTTTTAGACGGGTTTGCGAACGTGACATTCACGTTGATGTTCTGTGATGTGCTGTGATGTTGGTTGGATCGTCGTGGTGGATAGCAATGGTGCAATGATAGTACAATTTTATTTCGTTTGTATATTTGATATTGCGGGACGAGCGTCCGACATGTGGAATGCCGTCACTGCCAGTTTGTATATTATTGTTTTGGGGCACGACCGGGTTGAGGTCGATGTCACCCTTGTATATTATTTTCTTTTCTGTACTAGGATTACCCCGAGGTGGAGTTGACGAATAGCCGGGTTCTAGAGGGCAACTGGTTGGCATCTCAAAGCATTCAGACGGAGGGGACCTTACTCTTGGATTGGCGGGCTATTCGCCGCACTCGTAGGGGGTATAGGTTGACCCAGGATGGGTGCTCAAGTTATCGGATTCTATGAAGTGCTGGGTGGTCCATTCACGTTGCTGAAGGGGGCTGCCTCACTTCTGGTTTTGGCGGGTAACTTGCCGCGCTCGTAGGGGTCTAGGTTTTCATTGCACAGGCTATCCACACGACAGGGAACGTCGGGTCTCACTTACGGCTCAAGTGAAACCCGGGGCTCCAGATTATCCACCATTCTGTTTTGTTTCTGTGATGTTGCTTTATATCATGCCTGGGACGAATGTTATATATATTTATATATACTAGTAGATGTTGTATATGTTTTTCACCCGCGCTAGCCCAGTCCCCGCTTTGTCGCTAGTTAAGTAACCTAACGGGTGATGGCGGGACCCAGTGGCGAATGCGGATGGCATATACGTACATTTTATTTTCGTTCTTTTCTGGTGTGATTAATTGATGGGACTGCGTTGATTCTTATCAATGCAAGGATAAAACAAACCTATATATGATGTTGTTGGAACCAAGTTTTTAAAAACTGACATTACAGACGTTCTCTATTGCTTTGCACCGTGGTATTCATTTTGGAATATCCTGCACCTCATTCGACGAGGCAAGGGCCGAGATCCTTTCATCGGTAGTGACCCCTTAGGTAAAAGTTTGCATCAACGTAATAACTTTACTATAGTCGATTATTTTTGCTTTGCATCATGGTATTCAGTTTGGGATATCCTGCATCCCATTTGACAAGGAAAGAGCCGAGATCTTTTCACCGGGAGTAACCTCTTTAGCAAAAGTTTTCGCCACTGTATATTTATAAAACCACTTGGATTCCTTCAACGAGATCAAGTTCATTACGTTAAAGGTTTTTCGCCAAAAACTAGCCGTAGCCCTCCGTCATTTCCTACAAGTAGTACTTAGTATTCGTGCTGCGTTTGTTGACTCCGTCAAGGCGTAGTGTGCGGTAGCTGAGTGGTGCTTGTTTGTAGCATGGATATGTGATTGGTTAGGACAGTCGTGCGGCCTTATTGACTCCGTCAAGAGCTCGTGCGGGTGGGTTTAATGCAATCAAGATAATGACGGGTTGAACTTGATTAGGACTCTTTGATTTGTTGACTTCGTCAAGGTCACTTGGGTCCTAGTGGTAAAAATCACATCGGGAGTTTCAAACATACAAGAAACTTGCCAGGCTTGCACATACCTTCTGGAGTGTGGTGACTTGAGTGGCTTCCATCAAGTTATCATGCGATGATAGTTGGATCCCGATTCCCACTGATGAGTAGGATTACTCCTCGGGTAATTCCGACTAATTCTCCTTTTAGGTTTGGAGGAGAATTCGAGGATACAGTGGGAGCAATCCAGATTAGATAAAATGCTTAACCATTCTGATCTAGGTTAGAGTGCACGCTAAGTGTTTCTTCTCTCTTTCTCTCTGGCTGCGACTATGACCCGACTTTTGACTAAAACTCATGAAACCGAGTTGACCGAACCTTCTTAAAACACTTTGGCTTTTGGAATGTTACGGTGTCGTATACATCATTGCCACTTCTATATCACCTTTACGTTTCTCCAGAACACCTCGTATCACTACGAACATCCACTTCCATTGGATAAATCCATCGTATGGTTATATAAAAACTCGAAGGATCTGATTCGAGGATGGATTCTGGTTCTGGTGAGATTTAATAGGATTATTCGGTTGTCTTTTCTCTTTACCTTCTCTCAGATTTTGATGGCTCCTACGATTAGGAAAGAGTACACCAATTGAGCTTATTGGATAGTCTTCCTCCAAACCATAGGCAGGTGACGAACGGTAGGGAAGGAAGAAAACCAACAAGCTTAACTGTGGTGTACAGAAGGTAATAAGTAAAGACATATAAAAGGAATTAGAATAATGGCAAAGGAAATTGCGATCACCATCATTCACGACAAAGACCGAGTATACCCTTGTCACTCCTACATCCACTTTGCATTTCTCCAAAACACCCCGTATTATTACGAACATCCACTTCCATTGGATAAATCCATCGTATGTTTATATACGAATTCGAAGGAACCTTTTCGAGGATGGATTCTGGTTCTGGAGAGATTGAGTAGGATTATTCAGATGTCTTTTCTCTTTACCTTCTCTCAGGTTGCGAGGGCTCCTAAGATTAGGAGAGTACACCTATTACGCTTATTGGATAGTCTTCTTCCAAACCTTAGGCTGGTGCCGAAGGGTAGGGAAAGAAGAAAACCAATTAGCCTAAAGAAGGTGTACAGAAGGTAATAAGTAAAGACATAATAAAAGGACAGGAGTGAGGGCAGGTAAGTATATGGTTACTGTCATGAATCAGGATAATGGATGAGTCATAACTAGGAATACCAGGTTACCCCTTTCGAAACATTTTCATGTTTCAGTCTGACTGTGCGATGTTAATTGAAAACTGTTTTCCCAATAAGAATCTAACTCCAGGGTATGTATTTACCAGATCATTTTATCACATCTGCATGTTATTACGGATGGTGAGTGGGAGTAAGATATTGGGAATTGGGTGATTAGATCCTCATTATATCGGAATTCGTTGTAATTGGTGATATTTGACGAAATCATCTGGATTTTGCCAGATGGCAAATATTTGGTTTTGAATATCCGTTGTTATGCACCAATTTCAAACTGATATATCTGTACGTTTATTTTTATAAAGTGAGATATATATCTTTTTGATATTATGTCTGTGACATTTATCTATATCGGTTGGTGATTAGGTAAGGTGCATTCAACAGCGGTGTAATTATTCTTAACCATACTACAGTTTTTCAACCTACGACGCACAGGGTTTGAGTTGTTGAACTCAGAAGACTTATACAAAGTATTGTATGTTGTCCAGTGTCCATTAGGACAAAGGGGTTGGTACTCGTACTATATTTTGTTTACTTATGACTTCTCCAGTTCTGAACATGTATTTCATAGAAATGCAAGGTCCAGATATTCAGAAGTTATAGGTATAAGAATAAAGTAGAGAAACACTTGTTGTAAGTATCAGGATTCTTCGAGGAAGTCGAAGATGTAGATACTTGTGTTTGGTATTCCGTTAATAGTAATGGTTTTGAGAACTTGTTTCTTTTTCAGGTCACTCATATATGGATGCACTCCTAGATGAGTAATGCTGATTGACCTTTTTTCATTTGGATGATATGCACTGGAGACAGCTGCATGTTTTTGCATCTGGTTTAAATTAAATTAGTGCTTTTGTTTCTATATTAGATTTATATAGAATCAATTTATATCTTAACGATGTTAAGGTATAGAGAGTTTTCCGGCTGATACTTAAAACCAGAATCCAGATAAACTCAAGGCACGTTTCAGTAATGGTTGTTTGTGGGTTATCCTAGGCTTTGACGAGGGTTAACTTTTCTACCATCAGGAAGATCAATATTTATATTGTTCTTGACTCGCCACAGTTTTAGTAAAATGGAGTTTTTCAAAAAATACAAGTGGGAGTATGGTAGAACTGGAAGTTATTCCAGAACCATAAACGATTACTAAAAATTTAATAGAACCCAAGGATTCAATTGGATTTGATGTTCCATTAGCCACTCTGCAGATTTGGTGGGTAACCTCAGGCACCCGAGAGGTACTTCAGTCTTCTCAGAGACGGTGACAGGGAGGTTCTTGTTTACCCAGACTTGCCATTGCTGCTGTTCTAGACTATAAAACCCGGCAGGAGGATGAGTATAGCGTCGTTCTAAACTAGCTTTAGAAGTGCACGTGTATATGACTCTGCCAGAGGGTTGTTGTAGTCAGTGGGAGCAGCGGAAGCATAAAAGGAAAGTAGCTTATGTCTATTTATATACTCAAGCAGGTATAGCGGAAATAGATCATCTAATTTTGATATGACAGTCATAGGCTTTGACCTCATCAGAATAGGAGATGGATCTGGCAAGAAGGTAGTAGAAAGTGATGTCGAGGTATTGGGATGACATGCACTTGATAGGAACAGATATTTGTATACTACGATCGGTTGTACTATGGTTGTCGCAAAGTTGTTTCTCCACACAGGATATGAATATAATATCAGGATTTCTGGTTACTAGATCTATGGTTTTAGATATAGATTTGGGAAGTATCCTAATCTGGGTATTTTGACATTAAATGGACGACTCCTGGTATGGTGGTGTACCTGCAGGTGATGGAGTCACCCTCTCTAAAGGTGTCTTACAGACTAAAGGGGAGAGGGATCTGCATGATTAGCATATCACTTGCTTAGGCAATTAAGTTAATCATGAAATGTTGAGTACCACGCCAGAAATTGCTTTTGCACTAGATGCAATAAGCAGATATATTAATCCAATCTTGGAGAAACATTGGGAAGCAGTTATTGAACATAAGTGAATGTTCTTAGGAATTGATTACGGCAGCCTCCTTCTGGAGACGGTTATCATATCAGGCTTCCAAGGTGACCTAGATGACAGAGTGACTGTCAGAGTTATAGTTTTCCCTCTTTTAAGGGACAGTATGTTGGATAGGTGGTCCAAGCATGTTACTGATTAAATTCAGTGGATGATACTGTCTAGGAGGTTTGCTGGATTTGGAGTTCATTTATGAACTGGGTCCCATCAGATATCCAGACAAATTCTAAGACAGTTATTGCTCATTTCGGGAGATAGCTTTCTCCGCGAAGTTGAGATTAAGAGAGATACAGAAAGAAACATTGGAGCGGATCCACACACAGAGGCTATTTCTTGAACGCAATCATTTTCGCAAACGGGCTTTGCGAAACTGATTAGTAGAGAAATTGGGTATTCGGTATCACACGGGCTGTGAGTATGCGATATCGCAATAATTGGCCTTAAGTGCAAGTGGGAGATTGTTGGCTATAGTGCCCTCAAGGCAATTATCATAGTCGCGGACTTGTGATTATGATGATTGAGGTAGGACCTATACCGATAAAACAGTCATACTCAAGATGATAGTTTGCTATCTGGTTTGTCTTTATCATCATGTACGTGTTGATAGAGCCCTTAGGATTCTTGCTTGACTGCCAGCAGTATGATGGTGATTATATATGTGGGAGCTAGAGTCTATAAGCACATTCGTAAATGTCCCTAGTCGTAGGAGTATCGAGATCGGGCATCGATACTCCAGTGTAGACTAGTGTATACTGATCGAGACCTCGACGAGGGGCGGTGGCCAGGTCTCACAAGCCATTGGTGTTAGTTTGTTCACCTAAGATAGTATGCAGGTGCTCATTGGGTTATGAGTACACTGGACGGACTCGCCGGGAACCTGCTAGTTGGTATTATACCTATTGTCAGATAGCAGTTCCCAGGTGACATGTGAACATGTTAGTCTGTCGACCTGAGATCGTCATTTGTCTCATGTGAGTTCCCACTGTACTTTGATTACTACCCTACCACGGCTCAAAGGAGTCGTGCAAACAGGTTTTAGTTGGGTACAGTCCCGAGCCATATGGAGGCAGTAATCGGATCGTCGGGGATTCGTTTCTCCCGGTATTAGGGGTTGATATCGCATTGTGTACGGGTGGCCATCACCAGAAATCCATGGCCATGGTGAACGAGAATTACCGATCCAGGATCGGTAGTTTCTTAATTGGTGATGGGTGACATGCCGACACTAAATATTGCGTTGTTGGGGGTCTGACTTTATCCACCCCCTAGACTCGATATGCGATGCTCTTAGACGAACAGACCGGACTGTAAGGATATTGTCACTGACAGGCTCAGTAGGGGTTCAGGATGAGTTTGCTCGTCGGCCTCCCTTTCACTCAAAACCTGGGTAGCCGTTACATACAGTTAGTGCCGTTGACGTGCTTATGGTTAAACCCACTGCCAGCGTATTGACGAGTCTTTAGAGTCCCACACAGAGGGTTTTCACGGTTCAGGCGATATAGTGTACATGAGGTATGTTGATACATACAGATGTCCGATTAAATATGTGTACTTGCTGCGCAGACTTTAACTGGACGGTTGATAATACTAGTGGCTTAGGATTAAGCCAGTTTATTAAATCAGGTTTTGATTTAATAATTTATATATGTATTTGTATATACGTATTCTAGTATTATTGTTCACTATTTATTTTCTCTCTTGTCTATTCATATTTTTGGTACGAATACGCGTATATGTATTTCGGTACATGTACCGGGAAGTATTCCGTTTTTTATACGGAATAACTTCTAGAAGTTTTGCCACCTCATTATTGATTTTCCATTTATGGAAATTCATTTTGTTTCATAATGAGGTGGAGGGGTGACATGGCATTGACATGGTCAAAGCAAGGTTTTGGGCATGTAGCAAAGCATGGTGTGCAATTGTTTAATTGTAAAATGGCATGGGATTTTTCTTTCATGAGAGAGAGAGGGAGGGGGCCAGCCACTCAAGAATGGGAGTGGGGTTTCATTTTCTTTTGGGGTTACATGATTAATGGGCTAGCTCACTCTCTCACTCTCTCAAGTTCACAAAATACTTAGCCATTTCTTTGTTCATGCTATCACCTCCTTCTTCATCTTCTTTGGATGCTCCATGAGCACTAAGGGTAAAGAGAAAATTATAGTGACACTTCCATACACCTCGACTCTCCATCGTTAGCAACTTTGGAGCGTCGGTTGTCTCGTTCGTCGAGTGGGAGCTTGCGCCGTTTCCCTCGGGTGGATCATCGGAGATGGAGGAAGACCGGCAACCAAACTTCGTTAAAGAACTGCTAGGAGCTTGGAATGAAGACCGAAGGACTTGGATCATCTCGGTATAACAATTCTAACTCTTAGTTTAATTTGCTAGTTTAGGGTTTAATGTCGATCCGTAAATCGGGTAACGGTAGCGCCGGTTTAGAAAAATTTTGTTCCGCATTTTGGCCGCGTTTCGACGGCCGGGGCGCTGCCAGGACCCTTCAAATAGGTGATGATGACATTGAGATATACAAGACTCTAGAATAGAACCCGGACTGTAATCTGTGACTTGATTACGATATGATATATGTGTGACTTGATTACGATATGATATATGTGTGACCTGATTACGATATGATATATATGACATGATATTTCTGAGGAACAATTGACGATGTATATGTTCGCAGATAATGAGATATGATTGATGATATTGGGATGTATGCGATTACAGTACAGTACCTTTGATCATGATATTATTTGATGATGATATTATACGAATGATGATGTACGTAGGTGATACTTGACCCGTACCCGGATATTGGGATGCCGTACGATGGATTTTACCGTACGAGGCATATATATGATGATTGATCCGCACTCTTGATTCGAGAAAGTCGTACTACGTACCTGACGCTATTGAGGCTGGATCACCGACTATTAGAGATATGGACTCAGACCTTAGGTGGATTCTTATTTCTCATCGACTAGTTTCTTTAGTTTAGTTCCTTAGGGGGTTAGATAGATACTAGTTTAGCCTCGAGTCATATAGTTGTAGTTAGACATGTATATTACAAATGAGTGGTTAATACACATCCATCTTTACATTCAGATCGTAATCATCATGTTGCATGTTCATACATATGTTTCTTTAGTCAGTATGAAACTCTGCCTGTTAGGACACCAGCACCATTGCCAATGATGCGCATATTACACGTGCACTTATTTGCCGGCTCACACACATCATCATCGGTAATTGCTATGTCACGTACACTTTAGAACATATTATCTTTTATTGGTATAATCAGCTAAAGGCTAGATCAATATAATATTGTGATTATTCTCAGGCGTTAGTCTAGACAATGCATTTATTACTTAGACACTTCATGCATTCACATTTTTACGTTATCATGCAGTATTGTGGGGCTTATGCCGATACTTATTATTTACTTACTCATAATTTTGGGATTTTGGATTTCTATGAGATTTCTAGATTTTGGGGATAACCGCAAGAATATATAAAAAAACATTCTCTCTCTCCCCCTCTTTTTTTTAAATATAAGTTGCGGTTTTCTCGTGATGTATGTGTCGTCCACCATGAGATTTCATGTTTTCTATTAGATTTCGAGACCCGATTCGAGGAGTGGATGAACCGTCTCGGGTACATAGTGGGCCCGATATGGTAACCCGGGGCAAGAAGATCGAGTTGTAGACGATGAGCCTGGCAGGGGAAGACTACCTACCGGTGATGTCTGGCGCGGCGGATATCCGGAAGATACCGACTGTTGTCGTGAGATTTGATGATATGGGCCGATCCGGACTGACGGAGCCCGAGATATTGAGACTATGAGGTATTGAGACTTAAGATTTACATGTTTTGTGTCGATGCTTGACACGGATTTCCATTGATTTCATCGATGATGTTTCAGATTTCTATACAAATTTTACTATGATGAAGGTTAAAGACTTATACAGATATATCCAGATTTCATGGTTGATTGTTTTACATTCATGGTGCATGCATACTCATTCACATGACATATTACTATTTGAGGCACTGACTCAAGCACGGAGCATTTGCACTTATGCGTAGTTTATTACCCTGCCATTACTAGATGACTAGTATATATTGGTATATTATTATGACCTAGGACAACGTCGTGCATTCGATTTCTTTTCGCAGATGTCTTCTACTCACAAGTTGGCAACTCACCCCCGTTGTGCCAAATTTTATTACAGGTTCGATGTACAGGTTTCCTTGGCAGCTTGCTGGCACATCATTTCATTCAGGGTGATTTGCTTGGTAGGTTGGTTCACTTGTATCAGTACCGCCGTTGTACTTTTATTATTTCATTGGTATCTAGTAAGCTCCATCAACCAAACTTGTATTACTTGATAAGTTTAAAGGACCGGTTATTTATTTCGACCTTAGAGTCGCGCTTGTATTATTATGGTATCTGGTGGATTTGTTTTCTTTTGAGTTTTGAGCCTCGCCCTTTGGCGTTGTATATTATTGTGCTTGGTGTGGTTGTTTCCGCCTGTTGGGAAAGAGCTAGCTCCCGCTTGGGGATGACTTTTTGTTGTTTGTATACATATTATTCTTGTTTGTACCCGTTTGGGGCCAGATTTTACAAAGGAGACTCTGCCGAAATTTTTGAGAAAATTGGATGTTGGTTTTAAACTTGTTTTTCTACATGTTTTTCTTTATTTCTTCTTTTATATGATTTAGATTTGTGGGCTTCGGCTTACTTAGATTACGTTGCACCTCTAGACGCTTCATAATTTAAGTGCCTGTCACGTTCCGTACTTTCGGGTCGTCACACTTTATTTATATCATATGTTTATACCCGTTTTGGGGCTAGTTTTGCAAAGGAGGTGCTGCCGAAATTTTAAAAAAAAAAAAATTAAGCTTTAAGATTTTTACTTGAGATTTCTAAATGTTTTTCACAATGTTTTTATCACTTACAACATTTTATGGTTTAGATTTCTGGGGTTTTCGGCTTACTTAAATTGCGTTAAGCCTGTTGACGTCATGTGATTTAAGTGCCGATCACGTGCCTAAATTTGGGTCATGACAAAGTTGGTATTAGAGCGCTAAGTTTTACCTTTCTGAGTGTAGGATGACCCTTGATAGATGGAGTAGGTGACTTAAGCAGAGTGACGTAGCGTGTGTATGTTCCGTGACATACTTACGATACAGTACTCCGCATAAGTGACCTTAGGATGTATATATATTTGCTTATATTTCCTTCCTTAGTTCCGGAAACCCTTTGATTTGATCGCAATGTTCCTATCAATCCTGTTCTTGCTCCAGACACTATGCCGCCGGAGACTTCGGGGGCCAGAGGGCTGCCGCCGGGGATGAGATTAGAGCAGGCTCGTTTGAAGACGAGGACCGATCGAGACGGTATGCTTGCCCCTCAGGGACAGAGTGATCCGCTTTTTCCAGGCCGGATAGCTAGGCTGGAGTCGAGTATTCAGGACTTA
Organism: Agapanthus africanus; assembly: GCA_030015575.1. Taxonomy (NCBI): domain Eukaryota; kingdom Viridiplantae; phylum Streptophyta; class Magnoliopsida; order Asparagales; family Amaryllidaceae; genus Agapanthus; species Agapanthus africanus. Next base: position 112,108,834 of record JASDDO010000018.1, read on the forward strand.
TGATAGATGGTTGGATTGTTAGTTGAGGCTAGCCGAGCTCCGAGGGCTAATGATGTCCCTCCTGCTGTAGGGACTGTGATTGTACCTGCTGCTCAGGCAGCTGCTTCTGTTGTTACTTAGATTATTTCCGTATCCTTATAGGAGTTTTTGAGGCTGAAGCCTCTAGTTTTTACAGGCACAGATGCAGCGGAGGATACGTAGACAATCCTCGACAGGATGGCTAGGAATTTTCATTCACAGATATGTTCTGACGAGATGTAATGAGCTTGCGAGTTTTCGTCTAGAGAGGTCTTTCGCAGACGTGGTGCGAGTCAATTGAGAGTGGTCGAGCTGCAGACCTACTTCCTATGACTTGGGATAAGTTCATAGCTATATTTCTTGCTCGTTTCCATCAGGAGAGCGTTCGAAATCTGAGCTCGTAGTTTCGAGCCTTTGCGTAAGACTTCAGGGATGACAGTGTCCGAGTACGACATTCAGTTTACTTAGTGATTCGATATGCTCCTTACCTGGTGGACACTGAAGAGAAACGGATAAAGAGGTTTGTGTGGCAATTGGACATGCAGTTATTTCTTGCCATCGGCACCCAGCATTTTGACACTTTTGCAGCCACGATGGATGCAGCCTTACTACTAGAGGAGCGCATTTCTGAGACTTCGGTCGTTTCTAGGATCGAAGCGGATTTGTACCGGTATGCCATCTCAGAGGCGATTAGATAGGCGCAGTTGTGACCGGTGTCCTTTCGGTGTTTTCTTATGATGCGTATTTCTTTTGTTGTTTAAACTTGTATCTACGCACTTTGTACCAAGATTGGACCGAGGGTCGTCCTTGTTTGATCTGCCACTGATTGTTATTATTCCAGTAGGCGAGTCTTTTATCGCTCGAAATGTTTTTCGTTCGTGTTTGTTTTGTTTGCATTGGAGATAGGGATTCTTCTGTCAATTTGATTTTCTCGATATGTTAAACCTTGACGTTATTCTGAGCAAGGATTGGTTAGCCATGTGTTATGCGTCCGTGGACTGCCGCGAGGGGGCAGTCAGATTTATTTTTCCGGGTAAACCAGTTCTTGGTTGTTTTCGGGGAGACCGTAGCGTCTTCTTTCCCAGTTTGATTTCTTCTTTTCGTGCAAGTCATCTTTTGAGAAATGGATGTCAAGAATTCTTGGCGTATGTTTGTGATGTTAGAGCCGCAAAGGTCCCGTTGGACCAGGTCCCGATTGGGAGAGAGTTTCCGGATGTTTTCCTGACGAATTGATTGGTTTGTTGCCAGAGCGCGATATTGAGTTCTGCTTTGACTTGATTTCCAGCACGGAGCCTTTTTCTATATAGCCATATCGGATGGACCCGGCGGAGCTTAAAAAACTAAAGGATCAGTTGCAGGATTTGTTGGATAAAGGGCTTGTTCGTCCGAGTGCGTCACTTTGGGGAGCTCCTGTCCTGTTCGTCAACAAGAAAGACGACAGTTTGCGTTGATGCATCGATTATTGTCAGCTGGATCGGGTTACTGTGCGGAATAGATGTCCCCTATCTCGCATCGATGATTTATTTGATTAGCTCCAGGGTGCGGGACATTTCTCGAAGATTGACTTGCGGGTCAGGCTATCACCAGTTGTGGGTTCGAGAAGATGATATTCCGAAGACCGCTTTTCGCACACGTTACGGGCGTTATGAGTCTTGGTGATGTCTTTCGAGCTCACCAATGCACCAGCAGCGTTTATGGATTTGATGAACCGTATATTCAGGCCGTTTCTTGATCAGTGTATCATCGTGTTCATTAAGGACACCTTAATATACTTTTGGAGCCGAGTGGAGCCTAAGCAGTAATTGAGGATTTCGTTGCAGACTTTGTGGGAGCACCAGCTATTCACTAAAATTATCTAAGTGTGTTTTCTGGTTGGATGATATTGACTTCTTGGGTCACGTAGCTACGAGAGGTGATCAATATAGAACCGAAAAAGATTGAGGCCGCTCAGCACTTGCTCAGACCTGTATCAGTGATGGAGGTTCGCAGTATTTTGGGTTTGGACGGATGCTATTGACATTTCATACAGGATTTTTCACAGATAGCTGCAACGTTGACCTGGTTGGCCCGGAAGGGAGTTCCTTTTTCTTTGGACCGAAGAGTACAAGCAGAGCTTTTAGTTGTTGAAGACTCGTTGATTTACGGCGCTAGTATTATTTTTGCCTTTAAGATCAGGTGGTTTTGTTGGTTATTGCGATGCTTCTCGGCAGTTGAAGAAGCATGAGCAGAATTATTCCACGCATGACTTAAAAATGGCTGCAGTGGTTTTTACACTTATGATTTGGAGACATTACTTATACGGCGAGTCGTGCCAGATGGTCACGGACCACCAGAGTTTAAAATATTTTTTTTCAACAGCGAGATATGAATTTGTGATAGAACAATTGGATGGAGCTAGTGAAAGATTATGACTGCGAGATTCATTGTCATCCGGGCAAGGTGAATGTTGTGGGAGATGCTTGCGTCGGAGGCCCGGAGATTGCTTTTCTTGTTTGAGCACAGTTCGGAGACAGTCGACGGCAGATTGGTAGATACTATATGACAGCCGAGTATAGTTCGAGTTTACGTCGACCAGGGGACAACTTGTCCGTGTACGTGCACATCCACAGTTATTCGATCATATCTGTAAGGCATAGTCCGATGACGTTCGTTTGTCAGAGATCATGGATCAGGTTCGACAGGGCAGAGATTTAGAGTTCGTGATTGATGATCATAGAGTACTACGATTTAGGATTCGACTGTATGTACCAGATTCCGAGGGACGGAAACACGAGATCTTAGAGGAGGTACATCAGCCAACATACAGTCTTCATCCGGTTTCCACTAAGATATATTATGATTTGAGAGAAGTCTACTATTGTGAAGGGATGAATTGATATGTCACAGATTTTGTTTCTGGATGCTGACTTGTCAGCAAGTCAAGGCTGAGTATCATAGGCCAGCGGGAGAGTTACAAACTTGCCCATTCCGGAGTAGAAATAGGAGCAGATTTTTATGGAATTTCTTGCGGGTCTACCTAGGACTAGTCGAGAGTATGACTCTTTTTGGGAGATCGTAGACCGATTGACAAAAGCAGCTCACTTTCTTCCAGTAAGACCACTTTCGGATTCGTTCAGTATGCTCAGATATGTTGGGATGCGGCGGCGCCCCGGCCCTCAATCCGACGCCAAATGCGGAACACAAATTTTATCAAAACTTGATGCTACCGCAACCAATACCCGGATCGTACCATTAACCGTAAACTAGCGAACTGTAAAAAGAGTTTGGAAATTATACCGATCGATCTGTGTCCTTAGGTCTTCAATCCCCTCCCCTAGCTTGTTGTGGCTGTCCCGGTGAAATCTGCTTTCCGATCTCGCTCGTCGGAATGACACCACGTCATTGAATCTTTATACGGGCTCCCGCCACAAACTGAGGCAACTCGGACATGAAGTTTGCTAGCTGACATGTCTAAGAATGAAGTAGAGAAGATGTAGAATCTTTTGTCTCAAGGCACCCAAACGATTGGGTGGAGGTAAATTGGAGTTGCCAAGGTGTGAGAATGTGAACACAATATTTTGCAAGTGAGGAAAATCCATGAATGGGCTTGGCCATGATCAAGGAAAAGCTCTCTGGAATTTTTTGAGGGGGATGAGCAATCAAGATGAAAGGAATGGCCATGAGGAATTAATCATCCAAAAAAACAAAACAATGCCTACCATTTTTCCAGCCACCACAAGAAAATCAGCCACCACAAAAGGAGCTACCCAATTTGCAAAGAACCCCCCACTCCCAAAAAACAAATGAAAACCATTACATTGCTCACTCATTTCAAACACCACAAAAAAGCCCCTGACTTTTCCAAGCTGCAAAAATTGCAGGAAAGCCCCCCCAGAGCCCATGCTTCCAGCTCACTTGCCCATGCCCATGCCTATGCCCATGCCCAAGAACAGTGCTCGGAATGGGCAGGCAAGAAAATCTGTGAAAGGAAAGGGTCAAGGGAAAATAGTCAGGGTCAAGGGATCACAATAATTGAAACAGAGATCGAGATGTTTGAGACGAAAAAAGGAAACTGGCAAGTCCCAAAATAATCCCGTAACGAATTATGGGATTACTCCTCAACTGTAAATACATACCCACATTTGTATTCCGACCGAATACAAATGCAATGAGACAAAAATATTCCTACAGTATAATACTAGGATCCGGCTTAAACCAAAGCCCGCTAGTATTATCCGTCCGATCCTGATCCGTGCACAACTGCACGGATATGATCGAACCCCGCCATATATCCATACGGCCTCTACAACATTTTACCTGAACTTGGAAAACTGTCTGTGGGGGAATCTAATGACTCATCAATACACTGACATGGGGTATAACCACTAGCACGTCAGTGGTACTAGCTGTACGTAACGGTTGCCGATATATTGATCGGAAGGGAAGCTGACGAGTGAACTCATCCAGAAACCCTACTGAGCCTGACAGTGACAATATCCGTACAGTCCGGTCCGTTCTTCTATGAGTATCGCATATCGGGCCTAGAGGCTGGTAAACGTCAGACCCCCAATAGCCGTATAAGTCGTGTCGGAGTGAAGCCTAGAACACCCTGAGATACTACTGGAATACCTACCAGTAAATCTCGATTACCCTGGCCAGGGATTTCGTGTAATGGCTATCCTAAACACAGCGCGATCTCACCCCCAATACCGTGAGAGACGAATCCCTGAAGATCCGTTCACTGCCTCCATGTGCCTCGGTACTGTACCCGACAAAAACTTGTTTGGATGACTCCTTTGAGCCGTGGTAGGGTAGTAATCAAAGTACAGTGGGAACTAACACGAGACAAATGATGATCTCAGGTCGACAGACTAACCTGTATACATGTCACCTAGGAACTGCTATCTGACGATATGTATAATACCAACTAGCATATTCCCGGCGAGTCATGTCCGGTGTACTCATAACGCAATGAGCACCTGTATACATCTTAGGTGAACCAAGTGACACCAATGGCTTGTGAGACCGGCCACCGCCCCTCGTCGGGGTCTCGACTGTATACACTAGTCTACTCTGGAGTTTCGATGCCCTGTCTCGAAACTCTCACGACTAGGGACACTTTAAGGATATGCTTATAGACCCCAGCTCCCACATATATGATCGCCATCATACTGCTGGCAGTCAAGCAAGTATCCTATGGGCTCTATCAACATGCAATAGTGAACTAAATCATGTACACAATGATAAAGACAAACTAGATAGCATACTATCATCTCGAGCAAGATTGTCCTATCGGTATAGGTCCTCTCTCTACCATTGCAATCACGTACCTGTGATCCAATAATTGACTTTGAGGGCACTATATCCAACAATCTCCCACTTGCACTTAAGGCTAATTATTGTGATGTCGCGTACTCACAGCTCGTGTGATACCGAACATCCAACTCCTCTACTAATCTGTTTCACAAAACTCGTTTTTAAAACTATTTTGTTCGAGAAATAGCCTCAGTGAGTTGATCCACCATGATGTAACTTTCCATGTCTCTCTTTGTCTCAAGTTTGCTGAGAAAGCCATCTCCCGAAATGAGCAATACCTGTCTTAGAATATGTCTGGATATCTGATGGGACCCAGTTCATAAATGAACTCCAAATCCAGCAAACTTCTTAGACTGTATCGTCAAAAAAATTTAATCAGTATCCTTTACCATGCCTCCCTCAGTATCCACTTGGACCACCTGTCCAAACTACTGCCCCTCATCAGAGGGAAAACTATAACTCTGACAGTCACTCTTTCATCTGGGTTACCTTGGAAGCCTAGAATGATAACCGTCTCCCGAAGGAGGCCGCCATTATAAAATCCCTAGAACAACCATTTATGTTCTAAAACCGCTTCCGAACGTTTCTCCAGGATTGGATTAATATCAACTTATTGCATTTAGTGCAAAAACAACATCTGGTGTGGTACTTGATATCTCATGATCAACTCAATTGCCTAATCAAGTGATCTGCCAATCATGCACATCCCTCTCTCCTTTAGTCTGTAAGACACCTTTAGAGAGGGTGACTCCATAACCAGCAAGTACACCACCATACCAGGAGTCATCCATTCTAAAATACATTTAGAATGCTGTCAAAGTACCAAGATTGGGAAACTACCCAAATCTGGATCTAAAACCATAGATCTAGTAACCAGAATGCCTAATATTATATCCATATCCTATGTGGAGAAAATACTGTGTAACAACCACAGTATGACCGATCGTAGTATAGGAATTTCACTTTCTACAATGTGTATGTCATCCAAGTACCAGGACATCACACCCTACTACCTTCTTAATAGATCCATCTCCTATTCTGATGAAGTCGAAGCCTATGACTGTCACATCAAAATTAGATGATCTATCTCCGCTATATATGCTTTAGTCTATAAATAGACATAAGCTACTTATCCACTATGCTTCCGCTGTGCCCACTGACTACGACAACCCTCTGGCAGAGTCATATACACGTGCACTTCTAAACCTAGTTTAGAACGACACTATACTCATCCTCCTGCCAGGTCTCATAGTCTGGAACAACAGTAGTGTCAAGTGTGGGTAAACAAGAACCTCCATGTCACCGTTCTTGAGGCTACCAGAGTACCTCTCGGGTGGCTGAGGTTACCCACCATATCTGCGGAGTGGCTAATGGAATGTCAATCCTGATTGAATCTTTAGGTCCTATTAAATTTTCCGTAATCGTTTGTGGTTCTGGAATCACTTACAGTTCTACCATACTCCCACTACCGTTTTCTAAAAAAATCCATTTTACTAAAACTGTGGTGAGTCAAGAACAATATCACTATTGATCTTCCAGATGGTAGAAAATTAACCCTCGTCATAGCCCGGGTTAACTCACAAACTGCCATTACAGAAACGTGCCTAGGGTTATCCAGAGTCTGGTTTTAAGCATAAGCCATACAACTCTCCGTACCTTAACATCGTTAAGATACGAACCATTCTATATACAATACAGAAATAGAGGCACTGATTTAATTGGAACCAGATTCAAATCATGCAGCTGTCTCCAGTGCATGTCAACTAAATGGAGAGAGGACGATCATCATTACTCAACTTAGGAGTGCATCCAATTATGAGTAACCTGAAAGAGAAACAAGTTTCTCAAAAAAACATTACTATCTACTGAATACCATATACAAGTATCCACATCTTCGATCACCTTGAAGAATCTGATACTTGAAACACATGGTTCTTTATTTTATTCCTGTACCTATAACTTCTCAAACTTGGACCTTGTATTTCTACGAAACACTTGTCTAAAACTTGAGAAGTCACAAGTAAACAGAATACAGTACGAGGACCAACCCCTTTGTCCTAATGGACACTGGAAAATATACAATACTTTGTATAAGTCCCATGAGTTGAATAACTTAAACTCTGTGCGTTGTAGGTTGAAAACTGTACCCAGGCGATTTCCTCAAATATCACCAATTACAACGAATTCCGATATAATAAGGATGATCACCTAATTCCCAATAATTTACTCCCACTCATCATCTGTAAAAGTATACAGATATGAGAATCATACATGGTAAATACATACCCTGGAGTAAGGGTCTAATTGGGAAATCAGCTTACAATTAACAATGCACAGTGAAATTAAAACATAAAAATGTTTCGAAGGGGTATCCGGGTATTCCTAGTAATGCCTCTTCCATTATTAGATTCATGACTGTAACCGTATATTTCGTTGCCATCTCTCCAAATCCCTTTATTTGTCTTTAGTCGTTACCTTCTATACACCATCGTTAGGCTTAATGGTTTTTTTCCTTCCCTGCCGTTCGGCACCAGCCTATGGTTTGGAAGAAGACTACCCTAACCCTAGCCTAACCCTATAAATACCAACCCTACACACTACCCTCTCACCCCCTAAAATCTTGAGCCACTCTCTCAAAAGTTTTCCAAGAAGTGTGTGCTTTGAAAACAAGTTCGCGGCGAAGCTCCGACGAGATTCCGGCGGGTATTCCGGCGACGTTTTTAGAAATAACCGGCGACGAAGCAACGCCTCGGCAACTTCTTTAGTTCCCCTACACTCCTTAGTATAGATCGAAACCCGTAAGTTCCATTCTTTCCTTCTTTCTACTTCTCAAAAATACGAAATTACGAAACCCGACGGAAATCGGAACAAACCGATTTCCGATTCGGTTTTCTATAAAATCCCACTTGTCACCAATTCCATAATACTTAAACTTATTCATGTTGACTATTAATCACATAACAACTAATTTGGACAAATTTTCTCACATGAAATGATAGCTTTTGCAATATCGTATTCTTTTTCACTTTAATACCATAATGTTTATTTTTCTTCTTCTAATCAATTCAATCATTCCTAAACATCTCTATCTTGACCATTAAACTTGTAAAAGTCAATTTGAATAATTTTTCACACATGAAATGATAATCTTTTTAACTTACCGTATTTTTTTCCACTTTAATACCATCATGTTTCAATTTCACATTTAACCCGTTAACATTGCTATACCTTAAAATAGATCACGAGGTAATGACCTATCTCCTCACACACACATATGCAACCATAATACGCTATCTTGAAAACTCCTAATACGATAAAACAAGATTTTACATTAAAATACAATTTCCTTAATAAAACCTTTTATAAAAGTTTAGGTTTGATACATTTGTTTAAACAATATCTTTAATAGGAAAAATACAATAAGTTGTGGACATCGATCGTTTATCTAAACCTGACTTTGTGGTGTCTAGGCAAGTGTGTCTAAGGCAAGTGGTTACTTAATTAGGGCCACTACTTGTAGTGGAGAGCCTCCCACTTACCTGACACTTACCTATAGTCTGCAAGCTAGCTTGGGAACAAGTCTGAACTTCAACACGGCTTATCATCCACAAACAGATGGTCAGTCGGAACGAACTATTCAGATCTTGGAGGATATGCTCAGAGAATGTATGCTCGACTTCAAAGGATCGTAGGAAGATCACCTGCATCTTATGGAGTTCGCGTACAACAATAGCTACCAAGCAAGCATAGGAATGGCACCTTTTGCAGCATTGTATGGAAGGAAGTGTCGATCACCATTAAGTTAGGACGACATCGGAGATAGGAAACTTCTTAGACCAGAGATGATAGTAGCGACCATTGATGTGGTTCGTACTATCAGGGAAAGAATGCGCATAGCCCAAGATAGACAGAAACACTGGGCTGATGCGAAGAGACGACAGTTGGAGTTCCAGCCAGGAGACCATGTATTCTTGAAGATATCTCCGAACCGCGTAGTGATCCGATTTGGAAGACGGGGTAAGCTAAGTCCGAGATACATTGGACCGTTCGACATACTCGAACGAATCGGTGAAGTGGCGTACCGTTTAGCGCTTCCACCCTCATTGGAAGAAGTGCATAACGTGTTCCACATATCCCAACTCAGAAGGTATGTGTGTGACCCCAGCCATATACTTGATCATTCCGAGCTCACTATACAGCCCGATTTGTCTTGTGAGCAACAACCTGTGGAAATCCTGGACAGGAAAGTGAAGACACTGCGGAACAAGGAAGTTAACTTGGTCCGGGTAATTTGGAGAAAAGACACTCCAGGAGAATCAACGTGGGGAAGATGAAATGCGTGCAAGATATCCGCACCTTTTTGTAAACTAGTCCTCAAATAAAAGTTGTAAATTTCGAGGACGAAATTTTTTTGTAAGGAGGGTAGATTGTAACAACTCCAATTTTTTTATACCTAAATTTGATTTAAATTTGAAGTATACTTGGAGTATTAATGTTGCTGATAACACTTTAAGTATCTATTTCCCTACAATAATTACAAGAAGGAGTTTGTAGCTCATTGGTAATACCTTGCACTGCTGAACCAAGCCACCAGAGTTCGAATCTCATGCCCCGCATTATTTTTTAGTTTATTTTTCTTTAAAAATCCTTGGAAGCCCAATAGTCAACAGGCCATAACTCCCAATTATTGAACTGAACCCCGAAAACGGAGTATACCAAAGTTTTAGTCGGAGAATCCCGCACCCAACCGTCGCCGAACCCGGCCGGGATCGGTCAACTCGGCCGGCCGGCCGGCAGAATCGGCCGGCGCCGCCGGCCGGAGTTGGTCGGATGGCCGGGGTCCCAACAGCAAAAGTATGGCTTTTGGTATTCTGAAACCCCCTGTTAACTCCAATTTATTAGATCGGTTCTCAAATGTTAAATATAACCAATTTATTACAAATTTTAATGCTTTTTATTTAAATTTTTATAATTTTTTTTAAATAAAGAAAACCCTACACCTACCCTACCCTAGCTACCCTATAAGTAGACCCCTACCCCCTACCTTCTCATTCCAAAACCATAGAATTACTCTCTTGAAAATTCCACAAGAAAGTTTGCTTTGAAACCGAGTTCACAGCGAATCGCTGACGGATTCCGGCGACGTTCTTTGAAGCGACCAGCGACGAAACCACACCTCGTCCTTTTCTCTAGTTCCACTTTACTCTTTAGAAGAGTTGAAACCAGTAAGTCCCATTCTATCTCCCTTTCTGTTTCTCAAAAATACGAAATTACGAAATCTGACGGAAATCGGAACAAACCGATTTCCGATTCGTTTTCTATAAAATATCACTTATCACCAATTCCATAATGCTTAAAAATATTCATGTTGACTATTAATCACATAACAACTAATTTGGACAAAATTTCTCACATGAAATGATAGCTTTTGCAATATCATATTCTTTTTCACTTTAATACCATCATGTTTCAATTTCTCATTTAACCCGTTAACATTGCTATACCTTAAAATAAGTCATGAGGTAATGATCTACCTCTACACACACACAAATATAACCCTAATTGATAACGACAAAACTTAGAATACGAAAATACAAGACTTTTCACTAAAATACCATTTTCTTTATAAACCTTTCTTGAAATTCTAAGTTGAATACAATTCTAAACAAAATCTGTTAAAAAGAAAGTACGATTTGTCATAGATATCGATCGTTTATCTAAACCTGACTTTGTGGTGTCTAGGCAAGTGTGTCAAGGCTAGTGGTTTTTAATTAGGCCCACTACTGTGCTTCCTTCCCACTTACCTGGCACTTACCTGGCCGCAATTGGCGGTGAAGAGGCGATTTGAGGCTTCTAATGACTTATCGTTAAGACCTTAGAAATAGGCTAGTTGGCTTAGGAAACCCTAGAAACTAAAATACGGAAATTTACAAATAAATACCTTATAATTATAAAACCGTTTTCTAAATGAATAGTATTTATTAAACCTATGCAAAGCGCCACTACAACCCACCTTTGGGGAACCCGTTAGGGATAGTACGGTTCATCGTGCATCCGCGGGCTAGTAGTGCGAGATTCAGACCTCCGCAAGGAGCATTCGGACTCGAAAGGTTTAAAATACAACATTTAAGTAAAATGAGATTTTGGAAAATAAAAATAGTTATCTAAAATTATTCTTGTATTAATATATATATAATTATCATTCAAACACCTATTTTATTATAAGATAAAGTTTACACTTTTTCTAAAATTACAAGATTAAAAGTTACATTAAAATACCATGAATTTCAAATAAATCAATTAATACCTTTATTAGGATATATTCACTAGAATAACACAAATAAAATTCACACTCATTATAACTATAAAGACGAATAATAAATACTTGAGGTGTATTTTGAAAACTATACAAAAATACTTTTTACATAAAACCCCCTCAAGTTTTATAAATTACAATAAGGACCCTAACAATTTAAGAACTTCAAAATACCTTTCTTTTAGTCTGACTCGGGTTAGAGTCTGACTATTCCTGACTTGAATATGATTCAAGTCAATCTATATTCTTTTATAATCCAACTCAATATGAATACATGAATCCCTGAATCCAGTTAACAATCTATTCAATTTGACTGAATCAAACCATGGATATACATCCATTATCCTGTTATTCCATTTACTTGATTATGCAGTTACAACATGTTTACTGATATCATGGTTTTGGTCAGTCATCCAACTTACATAATACAATACAACAATGCTATTAAAACACTACGGGGTTTAAGGGGTAGATTGGTACGGAAGGTGTTAAAGGTGGCACGAGGTGGTCAGATTAAGACACCTAACCTGAATCCCATTGCTGTTGTACCGTGGCATAACGGTTCCTTGTACTTTCCTTTTGCCCTGGTCTCTAGCATATAGAGACGCCCCTCGTATACACTGGCATCCTTCTGTACCAAGCTACAAACAATAGCGTTAACATAATATTTCAACAATAGATTACACTTTAAAATGTATCTTCTTATTCAGTCTTCTTTACTTTCCTCTTACCTTTGGGACTTACCGAGCGATCTGTTCGCTGACGACATTCTGTTTCTCTCTTCTTGAATGTCGTCAGGTGATCTGGGCCCGGCAGAAGTTGAGCCAACACAAGAAGACTTGGAGCATTTTGCCGAAGACCCTGCAGTATAATTTCATTGTACACTTTTCTTTTCAGTACTTTCCATTTCCTGTTATGCCACTGTTTAGGCATCTTTATTTCAGTTGTATTTTCCCTTTCCAAGTATTGTACAAAGAATGTTTATAAATAAAAGTTGCTGTTCTTTTTATACTCTTGTCTCTTGTGTATTTATTTATATTGCTTAGCTACGCTTAGCGTATGTACTTCTGAGTCCATACGTAGCGGACCTCGTCGCGTCCCCTTCGTCTACACTGGGAAGAGGGGTGTGACAGGTGTACTCTACTAATCCTAGGAGCACTCGCAACCTGAGAGAAGGTAAGAATAAAAGACAATTGAATATACCTTATTCCTATTTCTCCTGAACCAGAATCCATCCCCAAAAAAATTTCTTCGAGTTCGTATATAACCATACGATGGATTTATCCAATGGAATTGGATGTTCGTAGTGATACGAGGTGTTCTGGAGAAATACAAAGGTGAAGTAGGAGTGGCGATGAGATACGTGGTTTGGTCGTGAATGTTAACAGTCACAATTTACCTTGCCCTCTTTCTGATCCCATTATTTGTCTTTACTTATTACCTTCTGTACACCCAACTTAGGCTAATTGGTTTTCTTCATTCCCTACCTTTCAGCACCTGCCTATGGTTTGGAAGAAGACTATCAAATAAGCGTAATAGGTGTACCCTCTCCTAATCCTAGGAGACCTCACAACCTGAGAGAAGGTAAAAGGAAAAGATAACTGAATAGTCCTATTCAATCTCTCCAGAACCAGAATCCATCCTCGAAGAAGTTCCTCCGAGTTCGTATATAACCATACGATGGATTTATCCAATGGAAGCGGATGTTCGTAATAATACGAGGTGTTCTGGAGAAACTCAAAGGGTAAAAGAAGGAGTGGCAATCATGTATGCAACTCAGACAATCCAAAAGCCAGTGTTTTAAGAAAGTTCGTGTAGGGTTCCTAGGCACTCTCAAGAGGTCTCACAAGGCATCAACCATACCAATTTCAAATTTTACAAGTGCCGAGAAACTCTAATACGGATCGTTAACTAGAATTTTAGGCGAAAAGGAAACTAGTTAACAACTTAACTAAAGTTAAGAAGCTACAACCTTTGTAGATCCAGTTATCCACTTCCTTAGCTCCACGTAGTCGTCCTCTCGCTGTCCAAGTCGGATCTCGGACTCTAGCATCGGCTTCATCGGAGAAATGAACGGACTAGTCGTCGGCTACGATGCCGAAGATGATCTACGTCGAGGTTACACAAGATCAAGCTCCAACTTCACCAAGTTGCGAAACTTGTGAAGAAAACACCCTATACTACTTGGCAAGAGGTAGAGGGTGAAGAAATAGGAGGTGCGTTCACTTTAGAATTAGATTTCTCACACTTTTGCTCAAGAAGCCATTGATGATGGCAAGCTTTTTCTTGAAGAAGAAGATGAAGCTCAAGATAGAATATGATGAGTATTTTTTTTTCTTATGCAAAAGAAATGAATACTTATCATAATATGAACCATGGTTAGGTGTAGAGAATTGACTAAGGTTAGATGAATGGTTAGGGTTAAGCATGAAGACAAAATGGTCACTTTGGTCAAAGCTTCATGAAGCTTCAACAAGCTTCAAGAATGATAGCAACCATTTTGTTTTCTTTTGCAATTTCTTTTTAATCCAAATTAAAAAGATAAATGAATGAATAAATAAAAACCCTAACCATTTACTTAACCAAGGTTTAATTCTTTATACTTAACCAAATAAGCAAGTATCATCAAACATGATACAAACATATCCACAAAAGTATATCACATATACAACTTGCACATCAAGTGAGAAAATCCATTTAAAGTGAACCAATACTAGTTAATGCAAAGTAATATATCAAATATATAATTATACATTAAATCATTAAATCAACACTTGATTTAACGATCCGGTCATATCGCATACAACCGACTAGTATCCTATGTATCGGCTTATCGAATCAATCCTTGATTCGATATCTAGGTTATATCGCATATAACCAATCGATACATTCATCGTGAGAATGGAATACGGTATCACATACACGCATTCTTCTCGGTCCTGCACATATCTCATATGCGCTCCTATTTCGTTTCGCTTGAGCCAGGAAACCTCTGTGTAGGACTCTAAAGACTCGTCAATACGCCGGCAGCAGATGATGATCATATCAAGCACCCACAAGCCGCAAGCGGTCTGCTAAACGTAACGGCCATCCGGGTATTGAGCGATCAGAAGATCGACGAGCTAGCCCGCTCACACTCCTGTGAATCCAACCAGTAACACTTACCGTACAGTCCGGTCTGTTCGTCTGATATGTCGCATATCAAGTCTAGGGGTGGTAAACGTCAGACCCCAATAACCGATAAGTCGTGCCGATATGAGGCTCATAACGGGTCGAGAAACTACTGGTAACACTTACCAGCAGATCTCTGATCAGCCCTGGCCAGGGACTTCCCTGTTACGGCCAATTGAGCACTGCGCAACATCAACCCCAATACCGGGAGAGACGAAACCCCTCCTATCGCTCATTGCCTCCATATGACTCGGGACTGTACCCAAAGACCACCGTTTTGCACGCCCTCATGGACGTGGTAAGGTGGAGATCAAAGCACAGTGGGAATCACACAAGACTCTATGGCGATCTCGGGTCTACAGACTAACCTGTACAAGTGTCACCTGAGAACTGCCATCTGACGTGAGGTATAATACCATCTGGGAGTTCTCGGCGAGTCTGTCCAGTGTACCCAGTCTCCACTGAGCACCCGTATACCATCTCTGATGTCAAACACCAATGGATATGGGATCATCCATCGCCCATCTCATGGGTCGAGAAGCGTATACGCTAGTCTACACTGGTATATCGATGCCCCGTCTCGATACACCCACGACTAGGGACCTTGAAGGATGTACCTATGGACTACCATGTCCCCACTAGTATGATCTACATCATAGTCCAGGTAGTCAAGTACACATCCTAAGGGCTTTACCAACATGTATCTATAAGACAGTTTAAAGAGACAAGTGTACATGTTAAGATAAAGAGCAACCAGATAGCATACTATCATATCGAGCAAGAAAGTCATCTCTATATATGTCCAAGCATCCAATATAATATACATCATCTGTACAATACTGGCCTCCAAACTTTGCACCGTAATTCTTAGAATTCCCTGCTGAATTTTTTAAGCATTTTTAATCCGGAAAAAACCCAGTTTTTGAAAAAAGTCCAGAGAGCAATATGTTTTGGGGTTTCGGTTCGATTCGGATTTCAAACGTCGTCTACACTTCGCCTAAGGCTCTAGCTAGGCTCTGATACCACTGTAGGGTTCCTAGGCACTCTCAAGAGGTCTCACAAGGCATCAACCATGCCAATTTCAAATTTTACAAGTGCCGAGAAACTCTAATACGGATCGTTAACTAGAATTTTAGGCGAAAAGGAAATTAGTTAACAACTTAACTAAAGTTAAGAAGCTACAACCTTTGTAGATCCGGTTATCCACTTCCTTAGCTCCACGTAGTCGTCCTCTCGCTGTCCAAGTCGGATCTCGGACTCTAGCATCGGCTTCATCGGAGAAATGAACGGACTAGTCGTCGGCTACGATGCCGAAGATGATCTACGTCGAGGTTACACAAGATCAAGCTCCAACTTCACCAAGTTGTGAAACTTTGAAGAAAACACCCTATACTACTTGGCAAGAGGTAGAGGGCGAAGAAATAGGAGGTTGGTTCACTTTAGAATTGGATTTCTCACACTTTTGCTCAAGAAGCCATTGATGATGGCAAGCTTTTTCTTGAAGAAGAAGATGAAGCTCAAAAAAAAAATACTCATCATATTCTATCTTGAGCTTCATTTTCTTCTTCAAGAAAAAGCTTGCCATCATCAATGGCTTCTTGAGCAAAAGTGTGAGAAATCCAATTCTAAAGTGAACCCACCTCCTATTTCTTCACCCTCTACCTCTTGCCAAGTAGTATAGGGTGTTTTCTTCACAAGTTTCACAACTTGGTGAAGTTGGAGCTTGATCTTGTGTAACCTCGACGTAGATCATCTTCGGCATCGTAGCCGACGACTAGTCCGTTCATTTCTCCGATGAAGCCGATGCTAGAGTCCGAGATCCGACTTGGACAGCGAGAGGACGACTACGTGGAGCTAAGGAAGTGGATAACCGGATCTACAAAGGTTGTAGCTTCTTAACTTTAGTTAAGTTGTTAACTAGTTTCCTTTTCGCCTAAAATTCTAGTTAACGATCCGTATTAGAGTTTCTCGGCCCTTGTAAAATTTGAAATTGGCATGGTTGATACCTTGTGAGACCTCTTGAGAGTGCCTAGGAACCCTATAGTGGTATTAGAGCCTAGCTAGAGCCTTAGGCGAAGTGTAGACGACGTTTGAAATCCGAATCGAACCGAAACCCCAAAACATATTGCTCTCTGGACTTTTTTCAAAAACTGGGTTTTTTCCAGATTAAAAATGCTTAAAAAATTCAGCAGGGAATTCTAAGAATTACGGTGCAAAAATTATCTCATGATGCCTCTGTAGCGCGGCGGAACCGCGGCAGAAGCCTGGCTTCTACGGCGGTTCCGCGGTCACTTGATGGGATTTGCCTCCAAACTTTGCACAGTAATTCATGTTTTCAGGTGTTGAGTTTTCTGGGAATTTTTAATTTGCACTCAAGAGTTGAGTTTTCTGGGGTGTTTTGGAGCTTCGATTATTCGATCGGATTATCAAATTTTGTCTATGTGTTTTTCCGGATATTTTAGAATATGTTAAAAGGTTTGACCGGATGTAAATACCCAATCTTTCCCCTGCCAGGAAATTTCCAATTGTTGGACATTTCCGTTGTTTAATGACGTTCTAAGTAGTGCAAGTAACGCGATGGTCCCTTTAGAAGACAACAAACCTTAACTCGATTATGTGACCGTCTTGAACTGCCCTTTGAACCTTGTGGTTTGGGGCAGTACGGCGTGCCACATGTGAGGCGTTGGCTTGACCCTTCTATGGCTGGACCGTTGGTACTGAGGCATGAAGTGAACGTCTTTGAACTTATTTCATGTGTTGAACGGTTTCGGGAAAACTTGGGTGTTCGAATGTTCGATCGGAAAGTTTAATATTTTCTATTTATCCGGAATGTTATACAATAATTGGAATTCACAAATAGTTATGAGATAGCTGAATGAATGTTATAAATCTAGCGGTTTAGTCTCACTTGATATTGAAAAGAGTTTTCGATAATGGGACTAAAATGCGGGGTTTATAATTGTTAGGCATGTGATGTCTAAGTATTTCATGAGATTAGGCAAGCGATGTCTAAAGAGGTTGCGGATTCCAACTGTTGTAGTTTTACACTTTCTTTTCTGCGACCGTAAGTGTAATATGTGATATCACCGGTTTCGTTGCTATATGTCAACGACAATTGGGATGCGCATATTTACTTACATTGATGACTTGTGATGTTATGTGTTGCTGGATATGTTATATTGGATTGTCGTGTTCGAATAGCCGGGGGTTTTTATGTGAGATGAGTGTTTTTTTATTTTCATTCACGTAAAAACTTGTATGTAATATTCTTTTATTGGGGCACTTCCAGGTTGCGGAAGTTGTCACCTTTTGTATATTATTTACTTTTCCGCATTTGGATAGACCCAAGGAGGGGAGCACAAGTAACCGGGTTCTAGGGTCCAGTGGGAGACCATCTCGAGGAGTCGAGTCCGGGTCTCCTAACCCTAGAATTGGTAGGGTTGCTTGCCGCTCTCGTAGGGGTCTAGGGGTGTGGGATTGGCCATTCATCACGACCGTGGAATCCGTGTTTTATACTGGCTCGTATTGAAAACACGGACGTCCTAGTATATCCAATGTTTCATATGTTTCTTCTGCTGCGATATCTGTGATGAGATCATGTGATGTTCTGTGATAGATACAGTATATAGTATATATGATATATTATATAGTCGTTACTTATGTTTTGCATCCACACTAGCCCTGCCCTGCTCTGTCGTTACTTACCTAACCTAACGGTGCATGAGGGGACATCCAGGCGAATGCGGATGGCATAAGTGTACGTCGTATTTATCTGTGATGTTTAGGTGACATAAATGATGGGACTTCATTAATGTGATTAATGAATGAAAAGAAACCTAAGATGTTGTAGAATCAAATTTTTTAAACAAAACAGGTAGCTACAGTTCTTGCTTTGCATAGCGGTATGTATGATATACCCTGCACCTTATTCGATGAGGAAAGGACCGAGATCCCTTCACCGGGAGTGACTCCTTTAGCAATAACTGGCAGATGCTACACACTCGGTTTGTCTTTTGATTGCTTTTATAGTTTCTGCTTTGCATAGCGATATATATGATATATCCTGCACCTCATTCGATGAGGAAAGGGCCGACGATCCCTTCACCGGGAGTGACCCCTTTAGCAAAACTAGAAAAGCCTCAAAAACACTCCATTTAAAAGTTTCACATGATTCTACGACGATATCAAGTTCATTACGCTCATGGTTTTCTGAAAACCTGCGTAGCCCTCCGTCATTTCAGATAAGTACTACTTAGTATTCGTGCTACGGTAGTTTGGCATTCGTCAAGGCGTAGTGTACGGTAGCTAACTAGTATTTATCTGCTTATGCATATGATGCAGATTGGATTAGGGTATTCGTACGGCGTTGTTTGGCATTCGTCAAGGGTCGTGCGGGTGGGTTTAATTCAATCAAGAAATGTACGGGTTGAACTTGACTAGTGGACTATGGGTTGTTTGGCATTCGTCAAGGTCATAGAACACTAGGGGTAAAATATTATTGGGAATTTCAAGTGTTGAAATTTGCAATGAGATTGCATACCTTCTATGAGATAGTTGGATCCCGATACCCACTGCGAGTAAGAGTTACTCCTGGGAGTGTTTTACACATTGCAATTAGCTAATCAAGTAGGTGTCTAGAAAGGTGTCAACGGGGTTACGCCTCTGGGAAAACGAGGTTTACATTAATTAGGTTCGTGCGAAAGCACGGGGGACCTCCCTCAAAGTACCGACACTGGCCTGGCTGAAAGATTGGCGAACTTGTAGTGTGTAATTAATCCCGGCTAGTCTTTCCTTTTAGGGTTTGAAGGAATATTTGATAAAAACCAGTGGGAGCCATCCTGATTAGATAAGATAATAACCAATCTGATCTTACAAGAGCATACGCTAAAGTGTTTTCTTCTCTCTCTCTCCATGCAGCGACCATGTCATGCCCTAATAAAGATAATAATATGGATGTATTGACCGAACCCGCATGTTATACTGTGCAGGGAAACGTTGGACCCGTTCTTTCTTATAAGAGTTATAAGAATGAACAGGGAATAGGAGAATATCTAGATTCTCAAGCCGCCCAAAAGAACATGCATGTTGATGCATCTTCTTCGGGTGTGTTAGTTATTGAGAACTGTTTTTCAGTTCACCCTACGTCCTGGGTATTAGATACCGGATCAGGATCCCACATATGTAAGCAGTTATATGGGCTACGGAAAGGTAGAGAACTGGGTAAAGGTGATCATTCCGTTCAAGTAGGGAACGGTGCAAATGTTGCAGCCAAAGCAGTTGGCGAATATCACCTAGTATTACCAAGTGGTGATACAATGATTCTGAATGAGTGCTATTATATACCGAACATGATGTGCAACATTATATCAGTTTCTTTATTGAGTAAAGAAGGATATAATTTTGTAGTACAGGATAATGTTATGAACATATTCCTAGATCAAAAGTTGATTGCATCAGGCTCGTTACATAATGGCATATTCGTTCTAAATCAAAATACAGTCCTCAATATACAAAACACACACAAGAGGAAAAGTTCAGAAATGAACGAATCCTACTTGTGGCATTGTAGACTTGGTCATATCAATGCGACACGACTGGCTAAGTTACACAAGGATGGTTATTTGAATCCGTTCGAATTATCATCTTATGATACTTGCCATTCATGTCTCAAAGGAAAAATGACCAAAGATCCGTTTAGTGGATACGGAGAAAGAGTTACTGAACTCTTAGGACTGGTATATAGTGATGTATGCGGTACCATGTCTACCCATGCCAGGAACGGTTCTTCCTACTTCATTACATTCACTGACGATCTCTCTAGATACGGGCATGTGTTCCTATTGAAACACAAGTCTGAAGCTTTTGAGAAATTCAGAGAATATAAGCAAGAAGTAGAGAACCAAACGGGCAAAAGTATTAAGATCCTTCGATCTGATCGAGGAGGAGAATACTTGAGCAATGAGTTCCAAGATTATCTAAAAGAGAATGGGATTCTCTCTCAGCTTACTCCACCTTATACACCACAGCACAACGGTGTATCGGAACGAAGGAATCGCACCCTATTAGATATGGTGCGTTCAATGATGAGTACAGCTGAGTTACCTATTTCCTTCTGGGGGTATGCGCTTGAGACAGCCATACACCTATTGAATATGGTTCCTACCAAATCAGTGCCTACCACTCCATATGAGATATGGAAAGGGAAGAGACCATCTCTTAAGTATGTTAAGATATGGGGTTGTCCGGCCTATGTCAAAAGACAAAATCCGGACAAACTCGAGGCAAGATCAGTCTTATGTAAGTTTGTAGGATATCCCAAAAATTCACAAGGGTATATCTTCTACCACCCCGAGGAACAAAAGGTGTTTGTTTCTCGACATGCCACTTTCTTAGAAAAAGGTTTTCTTATGAAACAGATTAGTGGCATTGAGGTAGAACTGGAAGAGGTTCCAGCAACACAAACTATAACAGAGGACTTGGTAGAACTAGAGGATTCAGTAGTATCCGACGAACCCCAGCCTCTCCGCCGATCTAGTAGGGTTTCTCGTCCACCTGAGAGATACTACGGTTTTCTCATTGATGGTGGAAGCGAGGATTGCATCATGGAGGATGATGACCCAACTAGCTTCGAGCAGGCCATCACGAGTAGGGACTCAGTGAAATGGCTGGATGCTATGCGGTCCGAGATGGAATCCATGTACACCAACAAAGTATGGACTTTGGATGTTGCTCCTGAAGGGGTAAAACCCATCGGGAGCAAGTGGATCTTCAAGAAAAAACTTGGTGTAGATGGGAAAGTGGAGACTTTCAAAGCTAGACTTGTTGCAAAGGGTTTTCGTCAAAGACCAGGTGTGGACTATGACGAAACCTTTTCTCCAGTGGCTATGCTTAAATCCATCCGGATCATGCTTGCCATCACTGCATATCATGATTACGAAATCTGGCAAATGGATGTTAAGACAGTCTTTCTAAATGGTGATTTAGAAGAGAGCGTGTACATGACTCAGCCAGAGGGCTTCGTAGACAGTGGGAGCAGCGGGAAGGTGTGCAAGCTGCTTAAATCCATTTATGGATTAAAGCAAGTATCGCGGAGTTGGAACATCTGCTTTGACATCGTTATCAAAGAGTTTGATTTCGTCAAAAACCCAGATGAACCTTGTATCTACAAGAAGGTGGCAGAGAGTAAGGTTGTCTTCCTCGTATTGTACGTGGACGACATACTCTTGATAGGAAATGATATTCCTATGCTGCAATCGGTCAAGCTCTTCTTATCACAAAGATTCTCAATGAAAGATCTTGGTGATGCCTCCTGCATATTAGGAATTAGGATCTATAGAGATAGATCTAAACGGATTTTAGGATTGTCCCAATCCAGGTACATTGACACCATACTAAAGAGGTTTAGTATGGAAGAATCCAAGCATTGGAACTTGCCCACGATTTCTGGAGTCACTCTCTCCAAAGAGATGTCTCCCAAGACTGATTTGGAGAGAGCTCACATGCAAGGGATACCCTATGCTTCGGCTGTAGGCTCTATCATGTACGCGATGCTATGTACCAGACCCGATGTTCCATACTCACTAAGTGTAGTGAGTAGGTATCAAGCTGATCCTGGAGAGAGTCACTGGACAGCTGTGAAGAGCATTCTCAAGTACTTGCGAAGGACTAAAGAGATGCTCTTGGTGTATGGTAACGGAGAACTCCAGGTGGAGTCCTTTACCGATTCGAGCTTCCAGAGTGATAATGACGACTTTAAGTCGCAGTCGGGATTTGTCTTTACCCTTTACGGAGGGGCGGTTAGCTGGAAGAGTTCCAAGCAGGAAACCGTGGCAGACTCGACGATGGAGGCTGAATACATCGCTGCCAACGATGCTGCTAAAGAGGCTGTCTGGATCAAGAAGTTCATTACTGAACTTGGAGTGGTTCCATCCATTGAGCATCCAATACCTTTGTATTGCGATAACAATGGAGCGGTGGCTTTGGCCAAGGAACCTAGGTCCCATCAGCGATCCAGGCATATTCTGAGGCGGTATCACCTGATCCGGGAGATAGTTGATCGCCGGGAGATCGAGGTCAGGAGGGTTGACACGAAGAATAACACGGCGGATCCACTCACGAAGGCCATTCCCCAGATACAGTTGGAGAGACTCTTCGGGATGCTCGGTATGCGATACTACAGCAGCTGTACAATACTGGCCTCTAGGGCATACATACAACTAACAGTTCGGTTAACTTGGTTACTGAGTCATAGTCTAGGGTCGGGTCATGGTCGTAGTCAAAGAGAGAGAGAAAGGAAACACTCTGTGTGCACTCTAACCTAGATCAGAATGGTTAATCATTTTATCTAATCAGGAAACCTCCCACTGTATCCTCAAATTCTCTTCCAAACCTGAAAGAAGAATTAGACGGGGTCACCCGAGGAGTAAACCAACTCATCAGTGGGAATCGGGATCCAACTATCATCGCATGATAACTTGATGGAAGCCACTCAAGTCACCACACTCCAGAAGGTATGCGCAAGCCTAGCAAGTTTCCTGTATGTTTGAAACTCCCGATGTGTGTTTTTACCCCTAGGACCCAAGTGACTTTGACTGAGCCAACATATCAAAGGATCCTAGTCAAGTTCAACCCGTCATTATCTTGATTGCATTAGACCCACCCATACGAGTCCTTGACTGAGCCAAAATGACCGCACGACTATCCTAACCAATCGCATATCCATGCAATAGAAAAGCAGTACATAGCTACCGAACACTACGCCTCGGCTAAGCACGACATACGTAGCACGAATACTAAGCAATACTAATCTGAAATGATGCAGGGCTACGGCTGGTTTTTGGCGAAAAACCATTAGCGTAATGAACTTGATATCGTTGAAGGAATCCAAGTGGTTTTAAAAAATATATAATGGCAAAAACTTTTGCTAAAGAGGTCACTCCCGGTGATGGGATCTCAGCTCTTTCCTCGTCGAATGAGGTGCAGGATATTCCAAACTGAATACCACGATGCAAAGCAAAAAGTAATCGACTATAGTTAAGTTATTACGTTGACACAAAGTTCTGCCCAAGGGGTCACTCCCGATGAAGGGATCTCGGCCCTTGCCTCGTCGAATGAGGTGCTGGATATTCATAACCGAATACCACTGTGCAAAGCAAAAGCATACATCTGTAATGTCAGTTTTTAAAAACTTGGTTCCAACAACATCATATATAGGTTTGTTTTTCCTTGCATCGATAAGAATCAACGCAGTCCCATCAATTGATCATACCAGAAAAGAATGAAAATATGATGTACGTATATGCCATCCGCATTCGCCACTGGGTCCCGTCATCACCCGTTAGGTTACTTAATTAACGACACAGCGGGGACTGGACTAGCGCGGGTGCAAAACATATACAACATCTACTAGTATATATATCAATATATAATAATCACTTCAGATATGATAAATGAAACATCACAGAAAAGTAATAAGCATCACAGAACAATACAGATAATCTGGGATCCCCGGGTTTCATAGAGCCGCAAATGAAAACCGACGTTCCCCTGTTCGTGTGGATAGCCTGTGCAATGAAAACCTAGACCCCTACGACTGCGGCAAGTTACCCGCCAAAACCTGAAGCGAGGCAGCCCCCTTCAACAAAGTGAATGGACCACCCAGCACTTCACGGAATCCGGTAACTTGAGCACCCCGCCTTGGATCAACCTATACCCCCTACGAGTGTGGCGAATAGCCCGCCAATTCTAGAGTGAATCCCCCTCCGTCTCAACGCCATGAGATGCGGGCTCGTTGCCCTCTAGAATCCGACTATCCGTGCACCCCACCGCGGGGTAATCCTAGTATAGAAAATAAAATATATACAACGGGTACACCGACCTCAACCCAGTCGTGCCCTAAAAGAATAATATACAAACAGGTCGTGACGGCAGTCCACATGTCGGACGCTCGCCCCGCAATATCAAATGTACAAATAAATCCAAACTGCACTACCATTGCACAGGAGCTATCCACCACAAAAAATCCGCAACATCACAGCACAACACAAAACATCAACGTGAACGTCACGTTCGCAAATCCCGTCTAAGAGAGCTATAGCAATTAGACAAGATTTACCGATCGAATGACATTCATGGTCACAGATAATAATGTAAAGCACTTTTAACTAACACATTTAAAATCTCGATCAACAAAACATCCCGAAGTGGAGCCCCAAGTACAAATCCAGTACTCAAACAAAATCTAGGCCCAGACAAAATATTCCAGAAACCACAGTTCCAAGTGAAAAACCACCACAAGAAAAATTGTTCACTAAAGCCCCAAACCCGCGGCAGAACCGCGGCAAAGACATGGCTTATGCGGCGGTTCTGCGGTTGTTTCGTGGGTTCAAATGCCCAAATTTCTTGTGTAGTCTTTAAAAAGCCTGCATGATTTTTAGAGATACTAATTTTAAAATTCGACAGAAACATTACTATTGAAATTGCGGTTTCGGAAATTTTGTTCGATCGGGGTTTTAAACATGTTAGAACAAGCTAATTAACGGTTAATGGGTGGCTCTGATACCATGTTGGGATGCGGCGGCGCCCCGGCCGTCAATCCGACGCCAAATGCGGAACAAAAATTTTATTAAAACTTGACCCTACCGCAACCAATACCCGGATCGTACCATTAACCATAAACTAGCGAACTGTAAAAAAGTGTTTGGAAATTATACCGATCGATCCGTGTCCTTCGGTCTTCAATCCCCTCCCCTAACTTGTTGCGGCTGTCACGGTGAAATCTGCTCTCCGATCTCGCTCGTCGGAATGGCACCACGTCATTGAATCTTTATACGGGCTCCCGTCTCGAACTGAGGCAACTCGGACATGAAGTTTGCTAGCCGACCTGTCTAAGAATGATGTAGAGAAGATGTAGAATTTTTTGTCTCAAGGTACCCAAATGATTGGGTGGAGGTAAATTGGAGTTGCCAAGGTGTGAGAATGTGAACACAATATTTTGCAAGTGAGGAAAATCCATGAATGGGCTCGGCCATGATCAAGGAAAAGCTCTCTGGAATTTTTGAGGGGGTGAGCACTCAAGATGAAAGGAATGGCCATGAGGAATTAATCGTCCGAAAAAACAAAAAATGCCCACCTTTTTTCCAGCCATCACAAGAAAATCAGCCACCACAAAAGGAGCTGCCCAATTTGCAGAGAACCTCCCACTCCCAAAAAACAAATGAAAATCATTCCATTGCTCACTCATTTCAAACACCACGGAAAAGCCCCTGGCTTTTCCAAGCCGCCAAAAATGCATGAAATCCCCCCCAAAGCCCATGCTTCCAGCTCACTTGCCCGTGCCCGTGCCCGTGCCCGTGCCCATTCCCGTAAGCAGTGCTCGGAATGGGCAGGCAAGAAAATCTATGAAAGGAAAGGGTCAAAGGAAAATGATCAGGGTCAAAGGAAAATGATAATTGAAACAGAGATCAAGATGTTTGAGACGGAAAAAGGAAATTGGCAACTCCCAAAATAACCCGTAACGAATTACGGGATTACTCCTCAACTGTAAATACATACCCGCATTTGTATTCCGACCGAATACAAATGCAATGAGACAAAAATATTCCTACAGTATAATACTAGGATCCGGCTTAAACCAAAGCCCGCTAGTATTATCCGTCCGATCCTGATCTGTGCACAAGTGCACGGATATGATCGAACCCCGCCATATATCCATACGGCCTCTACAACGTTTCGCCCGAACTTGGGAAACTGTCTGTGGGGGACTCTAAAAACTCATCAATACACTGGCACTGGGTATAACTACTAGCACGTCAGAGGTATTAGCTGTACGTAACGGTTGCCGATGTATTGATCGGAAGGGAAGCTGATGAGTGAACTCATCCAGAAACCCCACTGAGCCTGACAGTGACAATATCCGTACAGTCCGGTCCATTAGTCTATGAGTATCGCATATCGGGCCTAGAAGGCTGGTAAACGTCAGACCCCAATAGCCGTATAAGTCATGTCGGAGTGAAGCTTAGAACACCCTGAGATACTACTAGAATACCTACCAGTAAATCTCGATTACCCTGGCCAGGGATTTCATGTAATGGCTCTCCTAAACACAGCGCGATCTCACCCCCAATATCGGGAAGGACGAATCCCTGACGATCCGCTCGCTGCCTCCATGTGGCTCGGGACTGTACCCAACTAAAACCTGTTTGCACGACTCCTTTGAGCCGTGGTAGGGTAGTAATCAACGCACAGTGGGAACTCACACGAGACAAATGACGATCTCAGGTCGACAGACTAACCTGTACACATGTCACCAGGGTACTGCTATCTGACGATATGTATAATACCAACTAGCATGTTCCCAGCAAGTCATTTCCGGTGTACTCATAACGCAATGAGCACCTTTATACATCTTAGGTGAACCAACTGACACCAATGGCTTGTGAGACCGGCCACCGCCCCTCATCGGGGTTTCGACTGTATACACTAATCTACTCTGGAGTTTCGACGCCCTGTCTCGAAACTCCCACGACTAGGGACACTTTAAGGATGTGCTTATAGACCCCAGCTCCCACGTATATGATTGCCATCTTACTGCTGGCAGTCAAGCAAGTATCCTATAGGCTCTATTAACTTGCAATAGTGAACTAAAGCATGTACACAATGACAAAGACAAACCAGATAGCATACTATCATCTCGAGCAAGACTGTCCTATCGGTATAGGTCCTCTCTCAATCATTGCAATCACGTACCTGCGATCCAATAATTGACTTTGAGGGCACTATATCCAACGAGATATATGTTGATGTGATTGTGCGATTACATGGAGTTCCGACTTGTATTGTTTCCGACAGAGGCACCCAGTTCACCAGCCGACTATTGTAGAAACATTAAGAGACTTTGGACACCCGATCGAGTTTCAGTACAGCTTTCTACCCGTAGACCAATAGTCAATCAGAGCGGACCATTCAGATTCTTGAGGATATGCTCCGACCTTGCATTCTAGATTTCGTGGCAGTTGGGATCGCCACTTGCCCTTAAGAGAGTTTTCTTATAATAACAGATTCCAGGAGAACGATTCAGATAACACCCTTAGAGATATTATATGGGAGGAGATGTCGATCGCCCGTTTGTTGGATAGAGCTCAGTGAGAGAAGTATTTTGGGGCCACAGATTGTGCAAAAGATGACCGAAAAGATTCTGTTCATTTTGGATAGGATGAGAGCGGCATAGAGCTAGCAGAAATCTTGTGCAGACGGACGTCGGCGCAGACTTGAGTTCGTCGTTGTAGATCATGTTTTCTTGAATGATTCTCCGATGAAGGGCGTGTCGAGATTCGGAAAGAAAAGGAAGGCTTAGTTCTAAATATGTGGGTTCTTTGATATTCTTGAGCATGTCAGCGCAGTTGCTTATCGTTTGGCTCTTCCACCCATCTTTCTAGATATTCACCTCGTGTTTCATGTATTAATGCTCCGCAAGTACCTTCATGACCCCTCTCACGCGATACAACGTCAGATGATCCAGCTGGAGCGCAATGTTTCTTTCACCAAGTAGCCAATAGTCATTCTAGATCGGCAGGTAAAGAAACTGAGGTCCGAGGTCATACCGTCCTTATAAGTTCTTGACGTGACCCGAACGGCGAGAAAGGTCACGTGGGAAACCGAGGACGAGATGCTGAAGAAATATTCTCATCTCTTCAACGGTACACGTAGCTAAAATTTAAATTCGGGGACTGAATTTCTTTAAGGGGAGAAGATTGTAACGTTCTGAAAAATCGTTTAGATGAATTTTCCGATAATCGGTAAAATAAATTGTGTTTTCCGTAAAAACCAAAATATAATATTTTTTCCACATAGGCTTAAATACATCTATTTTAACTGTGTAATTTCTAGTGTTGGTATATAATTGTGACTTGTTAATTTCTAGTTTACTTAAATATTTTTCTTAATTAACTATTTTAAATATTAATTTAGGCTTTCACTAATACTTTTAATTAGTGATAATTATAAATTATAATGGGTTAATTTTACATTATTGAACCATGACAATTTAGAATCAAGTTTGTAACATGCTCATTTTTTTTTAATGTGTCTCCATAATTCTATTGAATTCTATGGGAAAATTTAATTAGAAAATAAAATAGTTAAAGAGAAAAGTTGAAAAGATGTTGATGTGTATGTGGGGGTATGGTTACCTCTCTTTCTCTCACTCACCCACACACACCCTCTCCCTAGCCTTGGCGGAGCCAAGTAGTGGCAGCCCATCCCCTCTCTCTTTTCACAAATTCGCATCTCATTCTCACTTCAAAAACTTAATAGAAAAAGGAATTATTAAATAAGTTAAAAAATGTATTAATTAGTGAATTTTCTACACACACACACACACTTTTCTCTCTCTCTCTCTCCCCCTCACTTGGTGCTGGCCGAAACTATGCTGCCCCCATTCTCCATTTTCCCCACTTCATTTTCAACTCAAAAATCTCCAAAAATCCATCAAAAATCAACACAAAATCCCATAAACTCTAAATTAAATCCTTACACATTTTTCCTTGGCCTAATCTACCATGGATCTTGGAGCAAGAGAGAAAATTGAGAGGCCAAGTTTGCATGTTTGGTCTCATGTTGTGGAGGTAGAATCTTAACCCTATAGTTAAATTGTTGGTTATTGCTTCAAATCTAGCTTAATTAGGTATTTAATTATAGTTTTTATTTCAAGATTTAATTTTCTAGAAAATGGTTTGAATTTAAGATAGGGTTTTTATTATTTGATTATGATTACAATGGGTAATTTAACATCTTAGGGAATGCAAAATCTAACCTAATTGTTAAGTTTACAAATTGTTGCTCTAAAATTTTCCAAATTATATAAATTGCAAATTAGATTTTAGTATTAATGAAAATATTTGAGATTAAAATCTTGTTAATATTTATGTGACCTAATTAAGATATTTAGTGAATATTGTGGCAACTAGATTTGTTAAAACATCTAGAATTTGCATTATAACGGTTAATGGTCGCTTACTAGGTTTTCAGAATAAATTGATTTGAATTAAAGTAGAGGTTTTGATGATTTACAACCTATTTCATATAATATTTAATGTGTCGTGAACGCGTGATTGGTGCGATTGGGTTTTTGGTTTGGTGGTTATCTCGTATAGTGACCCTAGATGTAGTTTGTGGCGTTGTCGCGGTGCGTTTCGTGCACCAAGTGTGCGTGCGTCTAGTTAGTGCGTGTGGTTATCTTGTATCATTGTGTCCGCGACCATTGATATATATATATATATCCTCTTATTTACTTATGTGTGATTCTAGGATTGGCTGCAGAGGCGTCAGACGTGGCGTGGAAATGGTAGAGCTGAAATCGGATCAGATTAGCCGAGGCGTCCCAGTGAGTAGATTTAATATCTACGGGGAAAACGCCCATATGGCGTTATGCGCCAGGGCTAGATATGATATTATAGTCACATGTTATATGCATATGAGTTGATTGTGCATGAGCATCATTGCATACCATTACTTGTTGTGTCTTGACTTAGTACCCATTGGACACTGCATGTCACGACCCGAAAGTAAGGAACGTGACTGGCACTTAGATTATGAGACGTCTAAAGACGTAACGTAACCTAAGTCAGCCAAAGCCCAGAAAAATCTAAACCAAAATCAAAAGAGAGTGAAGGAAAACCTTTCATGAAAACAACTTGAAATCAATTAAGTTGCATTGAACCCCTTTTTAAAAACATCAAAAATTTCCGAAAATTTCGGCAGAGTCTCCTTTGTAAATTCTATCCCCCAAAATGGGTACAACAAGATATATAACTTGTAATCACAAAATGGCATCCCCAACCGGGAGCTAACTCTTCGCCCAAGGCGGATCACAATCACACGCAATATATATATGTAATATCAAGAAAAGAGCATAAAGAAATGCAAAATACAAGAAAACACAACGTCGGCTCAAGTGAGTTCGACCAAAAGAAACCACATATACACAATCACTCAGTCTCATCACTAGGTCGCATATACACATAAGAAGTGGTAGATGGAGAATACTAGATACAAAAATAGTACAAAAAGAGATAAAAGTGCTCTCGCAACCCACCTACGAGCAATGTCACGAGTCTGAGCAAAAGAAGTCACTGATAAGATAAGCCGCCGCTACAAGGCTGATGAGTCTGACCTGCAAGACACTATGGCACAACGGGGGTGAGTTACCGGCTCGTGAGTAGAATATAACATCTAGTAGGGCTATCGTAAGAATGCACGCAAATGCGTCACAGCATGTATGTCCAGATGTGATGTAATACCTCTAATATGCAAGCACATGTATGCAATATCAATACTAAATCTTTAAGTGTTTTAAATGCTATGAAATCTGCATTCTTAACTTTAGAAAAAGAATATCTGTATAATAGCTAAATACCATCAAGAAATCATCTGAAACCCATGTCAAACATCGACACCAAATATGAAAACACATCTGTCTCAATGTCTCACTGTATCAATGTCTCAATACATCGGGCTCCATCAGTCCGGATCGGCCCATATCATCAAATCTCACGACAACAGTCGGTATCCTACGGATATCCGCCGCGTCAGACATCACCGGTAGGTAGTCTTCCCCTGCTAGGCTCATCGTCTACAACTCGATCTTCTTGCCCCGGGGTACCATACCAAGCCCACCATGTACCCGAGACGGTTCATCCACTCCTCGAATCGGGTCTCGAAATCAAATAGAAAACATGAAAACTTATGGTGGACGACACATACATCACGAGAAAACCGCAACTTTGTTTTAAAAATGATAAATATAAGCTTTTGTTAAATTCTTACGGTTTTTCGCAAAATCCAGAAATCGCAGCAATACTGAAATTCTCAAGAAAATCATAATACCCAACATGTTGTATATGATAAATGTCTATGACATCAAGATATGCGATGTGATTTGTGGCTAGAAATCTATGTAAGTATGATGATGATGCGAGGTATATACATGCTATGCGATTTTATATATCATGTATGATGCAAGTGGTGATACTAAGCTAAACAGGTTCTATGGTGCTCGTGGCATGGCAATTACTAAAGGCGTGTGTGTCACATGAATAGTGCGCGTGCAACAGGAGCCAATGGTAATGGTGTACGTGTCCTACGAAGTGATATCGCACATGTGTATATGGATATCCTATGCAAATCTTGCAGATGAATAGCTATAAATGTATGAAATGTGAATGAGGGGGGTTAGGTAACTAACAATGCTTATGTAGCAAGAAATAAAGTAATCCTAACTAGGGGCACCTCGTGCCATCCAGAAGATTCCCCCATAGATGAATACATCTACTCACCTGAATGCCTCTCTAATCCGATCCGACCACGGCTTTGCTTTTGCGCGCCGCGTCCGATGTTTCCGCGACAGATCCTAGAATTGCATAACACACAATATAAGATTACATATTCCTAAAACGACGCAAGTCACAATATAAAAATATCGACACTGATGAATTAGTCACAACGTGCACTCGGTGCGCTGAAAACACACGAAAATCGCTAAAACCTTAACTAAACTCGTCATTTCGGTGCAACCGCCAAAGCTAAAACCCGACTAGACAAAACCCCACATTCGCACACACTAATAGTCATATGAGATGCTAATTATATCGTTAATATAACACAATTAGATCACCTCCTAAAAATTTAGAAAAACTAGTAAGCATTGACATAGAAATATCGATGCAATTGTCGCGATTTAACGGTGTAGTGATCGCTACATCGCACAAACAACCATTCTAACCAACTAGATAACCAGTACCCTAACTTAAACCCACTTATCCTACAACAAACCCTAATTAGGGCATCAACACCTCTCTTGAAAATCATGAGCAAACAAATTAAACCACATTTCACACTTAAACTACTAAATCTAGCAAGTTTAAACTACAATTAACAACTAGATTAGGATTTATACCTTACAAGTGTTGATTCCTAACTTGCATTAGCCTCCAAGACACCTCTTTTCTCCACTTTTCAAACAAATTAGGGTTTGAGAGAAGATAGAATAGGAATTTGGTTTGAATTTGAGAAGGAAAAGTGTGTATTTTTTTTTTATGGATTTTGTTGATTTTTGCAAGAATTTAAAGCAAGAGAAGTGAGGGAAAAAGGGAAGGGGAGCAGCAGCAAGCTCGGCCTGAGGATGAGGGGGGGTGTTATGAGTGAATTGTGTAGAAAATTCTACACATAAAGCATCCTTTAAGGTCATTTAATGCACAAAATATCAATTCTTTACAAAAAAAACCTTTTTCATTCATTTTTTTGCCATGAAACAATAAGTCTTGGAAAGTTTTGGAAAAATTTTTGTTAATACTAAATTTTAGTTTATTATGGTTCCTAATTATATAATTTACCCAATTAAATTTGTATTTATCACTAATTAAATGTATTTTTAAAAGCTTAAAAATAATATTAAAAATAATTAATTAAGAAAAAAATTTTAATTAACTAGAAAATTTTAAGTGACATTTTAGCGACCAATTTATAGTAATATCTTATCTAAATTTTGTATAATAAGGTCTATAATGAAAAATACCTATTTTGACTTTTTACGGAAAAGACTGCTAATTTAGCCGATTACCGAAAAACTGCCTAAACGATTTTCGAAGCATTACATTGCACCATTACTGACGGTTCATGATGCACGAGCACTAAATTTTATGCCACACACACCGTTGGTAATTTCCATGACACGCACAACCTATACACATAAGCGGTATTGTATTGTTATTGACATTGAGACGTTGATTCTTGTTCTATTGCGCATATGAAATAAATCCCACATACATACTTACATATATATATACATACCTTGCTATAGCTACATATACACCTTTATATCATGTTGCATTTGACTTTGGAGAAATTGGGAATCACGTGATATATTTAAAAACTTGATTCATTAAAAGAGCGGTTTTCCCTTGATATGCGCATATTACTGTTCTATGTTGCATACATCATATTTCATGGATTTACGCATTGAGATACGGATTTCATGTGATTTATGGATTTGAGAACCGTGGGGATATTTTAAGAAAGTAAGCATTGTTTTGAAAACCCGGTTTCTCTTGATATGATATTTCGGTGCGTCCACCATGAGTTTTCTCGGTTCTGAGACTTGTGTTGAAACCCGATTCGAGGAGCGATAGGCACCGTCTGCGGGTACATGGCGGACCCATTATGGTATCCCGGGGCAAGAAATGATTTTTGTGATGTAGACAATGAGCCTGGCAGAGGGAGTACTACATACTGGTGATTAGTTGGACATGACGGTTATCTGGAGGATACGGACCGGAGTCGTGAGATGGATATCGTCCGATCCGGACTGACGGAGCCCGAGTTATGTGGATTTATGTGTCGATGTTGGACACGGGTTTTTCATGATGTTTCGAGTGTCGATGTTCGGCACTGTAGGGTTCCTAGGCACCCTAGTGAGGTCTCTAAAGGCATCGACCATGCCAAATTTAAAAATTTATGGGTGCCGAGAGACCCGACTACGGATCGTCGGCTAGATGTCTAGGCGAAAAACTAACTAGTTAACACTTAACTAAAAGTTTAACGGAAATACAACCTTTGTAGATCCGGTGCTCCACCTCCATAGCTCCGCAACGAGGTCCTCTCCGCTGTCCAAATCAAATCCGGGCTCTAGAGTCGGCTTCGTCGGAGAAAAAGGGAGCTAGGTCGTCGATGTCCATGCCGAAGATGATCTACGTCGAGGCATCGCTAGATCAAGCTCACAACTTCACCAAGTCAAGAAACTTGTGAAGTAAACACACTCTACTACTTGGCAAGAGGTAGAGGATGAAGAAATAGGAAGTGGGTAGACTTTAGTTTTGGATTTCTCACTCTTTTCCAACAATCACCATTGATGGAGCTTGGTTTTCTTCACTTGAAGAATGAAGAAGATGAAGAAGAATATTATGATAAGTTAATTAAAAACAATAGAAAAATCAAAACTTATCATAATGTTAACTAGAGTTAAGTGTAGAGAATGAATCATGGTTAGTGGGAATGGTTAGGGTTAAGGATGAGATAAGAATGGTTGACTTGATCAAAGATTCATGAAGCTTCAACTAAACTCCAAATTAAGCCACCATTCTTTTCTCCTCTTTTCCAAAATGAATAAATAGATAAATAAATAAGAAAAGGAAATAAAAGCCCTAATCATATAAATAACCAT
The DNA here is from genome assembly GCA_030015575.1 of Agapanthus africanus. Taxonomy (NCBI): domain Eukaryota; kingdom Viridiplantae; phylum Streptophyta; class Magnoliopsida; order Asparagales; family Amaryllidaceae; genus Agapanthus; species Agapanthus africanus. The sequence continues at coordinate 112,143,849 of JASDDO010000018.1, forward strand.
GGTTTATTCTTAACATACACTTAAACAATCATGTATCATCAAACATGATACAAGCAAATGTACAAATGTATATCACATATACAATGTGCACAATACAAGTGAGAAAATCCATATAAAGTGAACCAATACTAGTTAACGCAAAGTAATATATCAAATATATAATTATGCATTAAATCATTAAATCAACACTTGATTTAACGATACGGTCATATCGCATATAACCGACTAATATCATCAGTAACAACTTATCGAATCAACACTTGATCCGATAACCCGGCTATATCGCATATAACCGATCAATATCACATCGCGAGAATCGAATACAGTATCACATACCGTATTATTCTCGGTCCCGCACATATCTCATATGCGCTCCTATTTCGTTTCGCTTGAGCCAGGAAACCTCTGTGTAGGACTCTAAAGACTCGTCAATACGCCGGCAGCAGGTGATGATCATATCAATCACCCACAAGCCGCAAGCGGTCTGCTAAACGTAACGGCCACCCGGGTATTGAACGATCTGAAGATCGACGAGCAAGCCCGCTCACACTCCAGTGAATCCGACCAGTAACACTACCGTACAGTCCGGTCTGATCGTCTGATATGTCGCATATCTCGCCTAGGGGTGGTAAACGTCAGACCCCAATAGCTCAATAAGTCGTGTCGATATGAGGTCTATAACTGTTCGAGAAACTACTGGTAACACTTACCAGTAAATCTCAGCAACCCTGGCCAGGGATTTCCTATTATAGCCAATCGAACACAGCGCAACATCAACCCCCTATACCGGGAGAGACGAATCCCCTCCTATCGCTCATTGCCTCCATGTGACTCGGGACTGTACCCAAAAACCACCATTTTGCATGCCCTCTTGGACGTGGTAAGATGGAAATCAAAGCACAGTGGGAACCACACAAGACTCTATGACGATCTCGGGTCAACAGACTACTCTGTACCAGTGTCACCAGAGAACTGCCATCTGACGTGAGGTATAATACCATCTGGGAGTTCTCGGCGAGTCCGTCCAGTGTACCCAGTCTCTACTGAGCACCCGTATATCATCTCTGATGTCAAACACCGATGGATATAGGATCATCCATCGCCCATCTGTATGGGTCGAGAAGGTATACGCTAGTCTACTCTGGTATATCGATGCCCCGTCTCGATACACCCACGACTAGGGACTTTGAAGGATGTACTTATGGACTACCTAGTCCCCACTAGTATGATCCGCATCATAGTCCAGGTAGTCAAGTACAGATCCTAAGGGCTTTACCAACATGTAACAGAGAGGCAATCAGTATACACGTTAAGGTAAAGGGTAACCAGATAGCATACTATCATGTCGAGCAAGAAAGTCCTCCCTATATATGTCCCAGCATCCACTACAATATACATCCTATGTACAGTAATGGCCTCTAGGGCATACATATAACTAACAATCTCCCACTTGCACTAGGGCCATCTGTAGCAGTGGTTGTAGTATCTCATACTCAACCATCCCATAAAAGTCTCTCTCTGGGAACAGGCCTTTGTGAGTGGATCCGCTGTGCTGTCCTCTGAGTCTACTCTCCTAACCTCGATCCCTTGGAGATTAACCATCTCCATGATCAGGTGATACTGCCTTAGAATATGTCTGGATCACTGATGGGACCGGCGTTCCTTGGCATAAGCCACAACTCCATTGTCTCACAATGGTAGGAACATGGTTCATCTCATGAACCATTATACATCCAAACAGCCTCTTTGGTAGCATCTTTAGTAGCGATGTATTCTGCCTTTATCGTCTAGTATGCCACGGTATCTAGCTTGGAACTCTTCCAACATACCGTCCCTTTACTGAGGATTAAGACAATGCCTGTGACTGACATTCAGTCGTCTTTATCACCCTGGAACCCTTCCAGTGATTCTCCCCAGGATCGATTGATACCATCTCACTACAACTAGTGAGAATCCTAACAACCATTTAGATTTATCTCATAGATCCAAAACCCAGGATTTAGGAGGTATCACTTTGATCCTATGTGGAGAACCATTGTGATAGGCGGAGATTGATCGAGCGTAGCATAGGAAACTCTTTCCCTATCAAGAGTATGTCATCCACGTACTCTACGAGGATCACCACCATACTCCCTACTACCTTTTTGTTCATACAAGGTTCATCTACCATTTTGATGATGTCAAACTCTTTGACTTATCCATCAAAACAGATGTTCCAACTCCGCGATGCCTGCTTTATCCTATAAAGCATCTTGCACACGTTTCCGCTGCTCCCACTGTCTACGAAGCCCTCTGGCTGTGTACTTATAGACGCACTCTTCTAAAACATCATTTAGAAAAGCAGTCATGACACCCAACCACCAGATATCGTAGTCATGGTATGTAACCGTGACAAGTAGGATCTGGATGGACTTAAGCATAGCTCCTTAGAAAAGGTTTCGTCATGATCCATACCTGGTCAATGATGCAAACCTTTAACAAGTCTAGCTTTGAAAGTCTCAACTTTTCCATCTACACCAAGTAATCTTCTCAAGATATACTTGCTCCTGATGGGGATTTAACCCTTCAGATCTAGCAGCTAAAGTCCATACTTTGCTGGTGTATAAGGATTCCATCTCAGATCACTAAGCATCCAGCCATTCTTACAGAGTCTTACTCTCGATGGCCAGCTCGAAACTAGTTGGGTCATCATCTCATGATGCAATCCTCGCTCCCACTGTCATAGAGAAACCGAAGTATCTCTCAAGTGGGTGAGGAACCCTACTAGATCGGCGGAGAGGCTGAGGTTCGTTGGAATCTACTGAATCCTTTGGTTCTATCAAATCATCTGCTGTAGTTCGTATAGCTGGAACATTTCCAGTTCTACATTACAGTCTTTGCCTCGAGCTTTTCCGGATTTTTCTTTTAGACACAGGCCGGACAACCCCAAATCTTAACTAGCTTAAGACATGGGCTCTTCCCTTTCCATATCATATATGAAGTGGTAGGCAACTGATTCGATTCGAACCCTATTCAATAGGTATGCAGCTTCTCAAGTGCATAACTCCCTAAAGGAAATAGGTGACTCAGTAATACTCATCATAGAGCACACCATATCAAATAGGGTGTGATTGCTCCGCCCCGATATACCATCGTGCCATGGTGTATACAGAGGAGTAATGCTGAGAGAGAATCTCATTCTCCTTTAGAAAAATCCAGGATTTCCGTGCACAAGTATTCTCCTCCTTGATCTCATCATAGGACATAATACTTATACCCGTATTGGTTCTCTACTTCTCGCTTATATTCTGTGAATATCTCAAAAGGTTCGGACTCATGTTTCAACAGGAACATATGACTGAATCTTGAGAGATTATCAGAGAATATAATGAAGTATAAAGAATCAGTCTTGGCATGTGTAGACAGGGGACCTACATACATCAACATGTATCATCCCAAGAGTTCACTAACTCTTTCTCTGTTTCCAGTAAACGGAGCTATGGTCATCTTATCTTTGTGACATGACTGGCGAGTTTCACAAGATGTAAATTCAAACTGATTTAAATATGCATTTACATGTAACTTCAGCTAGTCGGGTCACATTGATCTGACCTAGTCTACAATACCTTAAGAAGAATCCGTTCATTTCTGAACTCTTCCTCTTATGTGTGATCCGTATACTAAGAACTGTAGTTTGATTTAGAACATTAATGCTTTTAGATAACGTGCCTGAACCGATCAACTTTTGATATAGGAAATGTTCAAAACATTATCCAACAATACAAAATTATATCCTTTCTTTACTAATAAAGAGACTGATATGATTTTGTATATCAGGTTCGGTATCTAATAACATTCGTTCAGAATCAATGTATTGTAATACAGGGTGACAGTGACCAACAGACTTGGCTGCAACTCTTGCCCCGTTTTCTGCCTCATGAAACTTATCACCCGTTCTCAGTTCTCTACCTATCTGTAGCCCTATGTAACAGATTACATATCTGGGATCCTGATCTGGTATCACATACCCAGGACGTAAAGGATACAGAGAAACAGTTCTTTGTAACGAACATACCCGAAGATGATGCATCAACATGCACTCTCTTCGTTTGGGCGGCACGGGAATTCTGGTAATTCCCAATTTCCTGCTCTGTCTTATAACAATTATAAGTTGGAGCGGGACCAACGTTCCCCAGCTCAGTATAACAAGCGGGTTCGGTCAATATTCCGTATTATTATCTTGATTAAGGCGTGATATGGTCGCTACCTGGAGAGAGAGAGAAGAAAACACTCAGCGTGCGCTCTGTCAAGAATAGATTGGTTATTATTTTATCTAATCAGGATGGCTCCAACTGCTTTTTATCAAATCTTCCTTCAAACCCTAAAAGGAAAGACTAGCCGGGATTAATTACACACTACAAGTTCGCCAATCATTCAGCCAGGCCAGTGTCGGTACTTTGAGGGAGGTCCCCCGTGCTTTCGCACGAACCTAATTAATGTAAACCTCGTTTTCCTAGAGGCGTAACCTCGTTAACACCTTTCTAGACACCTACTTGATCGGCTAATTGTAATGTATAAAACTCTCCCAGGAGTAACTCTTACTCGCAGCGGGTATCGGGATCCAACTATCTCATAGAAGGTATGCAATCTCATTGCAAATTTCAACACTTGAAATTCCCGATAATATTTTGCCCCTAGCTCGCTATGACCTTGACGGAGGCCAAACAACCCATAGTCCACTAGTCAAGTTCAACCCGTCATTTCCTGATTGAATTAAACCCACCCGCACGACCCTTGACGGAGGCCAAACAACGCCGTACGAATACCCTAATCCAATCGCATCATATGCTAGCAGATAAGCACTAGTTAGCTACCGTACACTACGCCTTGACGGAGGCCAAACAACCGCAGCACGAATACTAACTAGTACGTATCTGAAAAGACGGAGGGCTACGACAGGTTTTTCTGAAAACCTATTGCGTAATGAACTTGATATCGTTGTAGAATCAAATGATTTTAAAAATGGAGTGCTTTTGAGGCTTTTCTAGTTTTGCTAAAGGAGTCACTCCCGGTGAAGGGATCGTCGGTCCTTTCCTCATCGAATAAGGTGCAGGATATATCACATATACCTCTGTGCAAAGCAGAACTCTTAAAAGCAATCAAAAGACAAACCGAGTGTGTAGCATCTGCCAGTTATTGCTAAAGGAGTCACTCCCGGTGAAGGGATCTCGGTCCTTTCCTCATCGAATAAGGTGCAGGATATATCTCATATACCGCTGTGCAAAGCAAAAACCGTAGCTACCTGTTTTATTTTGAAATTCGATTCTACAACATCTTAGGTTTCTTTTATTTCATTAATCACATTAATGAAGTCCCATCATTTAAGTACCTAAACATCACAGATAAATACGACGTACACTTATGCCATCCGCATTCGCCTCGATGTCCCCTCGTGCACCGTTAGGTTAGGTAACTAACGGCAGAGCGGGGCAGGGCTAGCGCGGGTGTAAAACATAAGTAACGTCTATATAATATATCATATATACTATATAAAGTATCTATCACAGAACATATCATGATCACATCACAGATATCGCAGCAGAAGAATCATATGAAATATTGGATATACTAGGACGTCCGTGTTTTTAATACGAGCCAGTATAAAACACGGATTCCACGGTCGTGATGAATAGCCAAACCCACACTCCTAGACCCCTACGAGAGCGGCAAGCAACCCTACCAATTCTAGAGTTAGGAGACCCGGACCCGACTCCTCGAGTTGGTCTCCCACTGGACTCCAGAACCCGGTTACTTGTGCCCTCCTCCTTGGGTCTATCCTAGTGCGGAAAAGTAAATAATATACAAGAGGTGACAACTTCCGCAACCTGGAAGCGCCCCAATAAAAGAATATTACATACAAGTTTTTACATGAATGAAAATGAAAAACACTCATCTCACATAAAAACCCCCGGCTATTCAAACACGACGATCCAATATAATATATCCAGCAACACATAACATCACATGTCATCAACGTAAGTAAATATGTCCATCCCAATTGTCGTTGACATATAGCAACGAAACCGGCGATATCACATATTACACTTACGGTCACAGAAAAGAAAGTGTAAAACTACAACAGTTGGAATCCGCAACCACCTCAGACATCGCATGCCTGACCAAATGAATTCCTTAGACATCGCATGCCTAACAATTATAAACCCCGCATTTTAGTCTCAAAATCGAAAACTCTTTTCAATATCAAGTCGGGCAATTCAACAAGATTCCCGACATCCTGATCGAATACTCGTCGCAAACTTCAGTAGACGGCTGCACCCCCGATACCGTCGACGAAGTGCACCAAGGAGGAACACCGCTACCGCGAGCACCCGAACGGATGCTTTCGGCGACGGGGTTCTCCTACAGTCACTTGGTCGGGGCTATGGAGTGAGGCTGTCTATTAAGTTTACCCGGCGAGTATCCGCGTACGCTACGTGATTGCGACGGACTTTTGATCACATCAAAATTCCGTGGCAACCGATCAAGTGAGACTAAATTGCTATGTTTATAACATTCATTCAGTTATCTCATAACTACTTGTGAATTCCAATTATTGTATCCCATTCCGGATAAATAGAAAATGTCAAACTTTCCGATCGAACAATCGAACACCCAAGTTTTCCCGAAACTGATCAACACATGAAACAAGTATAACAACATTCCGTTCGTGCCTCAGTACCAACGGTCCAGCCGTAGAAGGGTCAAGCCAACGCCTCACATGTGGCACGCCGTACTGCCCCAAACCCGAAGGTTCAAAGGGCAGTTCAAGACGGTCACATAATCGAGTTAAGGTTTGTTGTCTTCTAGAGGGACCATCGCGTTACTTGCACTACTTAGAACGTCGTTAAACTACGGAAAAATCCAACACTTGGAAATTTCCCGGCAGGGGAAAAATTGGGTATTTATATCCGGTCGAACTTTTTAACATATTCTAAAATTTATCCGGAAAGCCAAATAGACAAAATTTGATACCCCGATCGAAACACCGAATCCCCAAAACAACTGCAGAAAATTCAACTCTTGAATAAGTATTAAAAATTCCCAGAAAATCCAACAAAAAATAATAAGAGTTACTGTGCAGATCTTGGAGGATGACGTCATCGCTTAGCCGCGGAACCGCCGCAGAAGCTGGGCTTCTGCCGCGGTTCCGCGCTCTGTTTGATGAATTATTCACCTGAGTTTGCACAGTAATTCTTATAATTATTTATTGAATTTTTTAGGCATTTTTAATACACAAAAATCCGCATTCTCGGAAAAAGTACAGAGAGCATATTTGTTTTGGGGTTCCGGGTTCGTTCGGACTTCGAATTCCGTCTGGACTTCGCCTAAGGCTCTAGCTAGGCTCTGATACCACTGTAGGGTTCCTAGGCACCCTAGTGAGGTCTCTAAAGGCATCGACCATTCCAAATTTAAAAATTTATGGGTGCCGAGAGACCCGACTACGGATCGTCGGCTAGATGTCTAGGCGAAAAACTAACTAGTTAACACTTAATTAAAAGTTTAACGGAAATACAACCTTTGTAGATCCGGTACTCCACCTCCATAGCTCCGCAACGAGGTCCTCTCCGCTGTCCAAATCAAATCCGGGCTCTAGAGTCGGCTTCGTCGGAGAAAAAGGGAGCTAGGTCGTCGATGTCCATGCCGAAGATGATCTACGTCGAGGCATCGCTAGATCAAGCTCACAACTTCACCAAGTCAAGAAACTTGTGAAGTAAACACACTCTACTACTTGGAAAGAGGTAGAGGATGAAGAAATAGGAAGTGGGTAGACTTTAGTTTTGGATTTCTCACTCCTTTCCAACAATCACCATTGATGGAGCTTGGTTTTCTTCACTTGAAGAATGAAGAAGATGAAGAAGAATATTATGATAAGTTAATTAAAAACAATAGAAAAATCAAAACTTATCATAATGTTAACTAGAGTTAAGTGTAGAGAATGAATCATGGTTAGTGGGAATGGTTAGGGTTAAGGATGAGATAAGAATGGTTGACTTGATCAAAGATTCATGAAGCTTCAACTAAACTCCAAATTAAGCCACCATTCTTTTCTCCTCTTTTCCAAAATGAATAAATAGATAAATAAATAAGAAAAGGAAATAAAAACCCTAATCATATAAATAACCATGGTTTATTCTTAACATACACTTAAACAATCATGTATCATCAAACATGATACAAGCAAATGTACAAATGTATATCACATATACAATGTGCACAATACAAGTGAGAAAATCCATATAAAGTGAACCAATACTAGTTAACGCAAAGTAATATATCAAATATATAATTATGCATTAAATCATTAAATCAACACTTGATTTAACGATCCGGTCATATCGCATATAACCGACTAATATCATCAGTAACAACTTATCGAATCAACACTTGATCCGATAACCCGGCTATATCGCATATAACCGATCAATGTCACATCGCGAGAATCGAATACAGTATCACATACCGTATTATTCTCGGTCCCGCACATATCTCATATGCGCTCCTATTTCGTTTCGCTTGAGCCAGGAAACCTCTGTGTAGGACTCTAAAGACTCGTCAATACGCCGGCAGCAGGTGATGATCATATCAAGCACCCACAAGCCGCAAGCGGTCTGCTAAACGTAACGGCCACCCGGGTATTGAGCGATCTGAAGATCGACGAGCAAGCCCGCTCACACTCCAGTGAATCCGACCAGTAACACTACCGTACAGTCCGGTCTGATCGTCTGATATGTCGCATATCTCGCCTAGGGGTGGTAAACGTCAGACCCCAATAGCTCAATAAGTCGTATCGATATGAGGTCTATAACTGTTCGAGAAACTACTGGTAACACTTACCAGTAAATCTTAGCAACCCTGGCCAGGGATTTCCTGTTATAGCCAATCGAACACAGCGCAACATCAGCCCCCTATACTGGGAGAGACGAATCCCCTCCTATCGCTCATTGCCTCCATGTGACTCGGGACTGTACCCAAAAACCACCGTTTTGCACGCCCTCTTGGACGTGGTAAGATGGAAATCAAAGCACAGTGGGAACCACACAAGACTCTATGACGATCTCGGGTCAACAGACTACTCTGTACCAGTGTCACCAGAGAACTGCCATCTGACGTGAGGTATAATACCATCTGGGAGTTCTCGGCGAGTCCGTCCAGTGTACCCAGTCTCTACTGAGCACCCGTATATCATCTCTGATGTCAAACACCGATGGATATGGGATCATCCATCGCCCATCTGTATGGGTCGAGAAGGTATACGCTAGTCTACTCTGGTATATCGATGCCCCGTCTCGATACACCCACGACTAGGCACTTTGAAGGATGTACTTATGGACTACCTAGTCCCCACTAGTATGATCCGCATCATAGTCCAGGTAGTCAAGTACAGATCCTAAGGGCTTTACCAACATGTAACAGAGAGGCAATCAGTATACACGTTAAGGTAAAGGGTAACCAGATAGCATACTATCATGTCAAGCAAGAAAGTCCTCCCTATATATGTCCCAGCATCCACTACAATATACATCCTATGTACAGTAATGGCCTCTAGGGCATACATATAACTAACAGGCACTCAGGTGTCACGACCCGAAATTGGCACGTGACGTCCTTAATACTACGCAACGTCTACAGGCGTAATGCAGTAAAAGAAAGCCAAACCCCAGAAATCTAAACCATTAAAAGACAAGAAAGATAAGAAACATTGTTTAAAAGTCTTTGAAATCAAAACCCAAATTCTTTAAAAGTCCAACTTTTCCTTCTTTAATATTTTGGCGGCACCTCCTTCGTAAAAACAAGCCCCAAAAATGGGTACAACATAAATATAAATAGAGAATCCCCAAACGGGAGCAAATACACGCCCAAAGGCGGAAAACAACCACCACAACAAATATACGACGCCGAAGCGAAGAAATAAAAGACGATAGAAAGGAAACTGTATAAAAGACAACAAGTCACAAAATAATATACAATATCGTCCTCACCAGGTCTCTAAGTCAACAAGAAAATAGTAGATGGAGAGTACCAGGATACAACGAATATGCAATACAACGAATAACCACAAAACCCACCTAAGAAAACTGCACACTGTGAGCTAGTAAGGTATCCGTAGCAAAAGATGATAAGATGGGTGATAATAGCCCGTCTTGACTACTCTGGCGAACACCCTGCAAAACAACAGTGGAACAACGGGGGTGAGTTTCCAGCTCGTGAATAGTAAATAACATATACAGGTAATCGCAAGTATGTACGTAAAGAGCGAATCTAACACATACAATTAATAGCAATAAAAGGTCATATGAATGCAATAATCATGAAAGGTACACTACAGGTACAACTATTACATGAAGCAATTCATATAAAAAAAGGTATGTAAATGCAACAGTCATGAAAAGTACTCTAGCAGGTACTACTAATACATGAAGCAGTGCATAAACAATAAATGTGGAGTATGGAATGAAATATGTCATTTCCACGGAATCCTGACATCGTGGTAGGATCACAAGCCATCAAGACAAAACAAATTCCAATTTTCTTCAAATCGGCCCCTAAATTGGCTCCCATATCATATAAGTCTCACAAATCCTGAATGTACACTATCGAATAAATCTCATATATCTTGAATGTACAAATCAGCAATCTCATATATATCCTGTATACAATCTCAATTAAATCACCTATATCCCAAATCCAAATCTCATGTAAAATTCTAACACCTTAAGTATATTTGCATGAATAAATATGATGATGTCAATACACATATATTAGCGTCCCATTCCACAAATATTGGTGTAAGGGCATATATAACAGCGTCCTAATCCACTGTTATATATACATAGGAATAAAATATCATGAAAACAATGTGTCAAGCATCGATACAGAAAGGCTGATCTATCAGGTGCTGTCACCAAGACTGGCCCCCTAATAGGTACGTATCATACGCTATCCCGAAAGCTCGAGTGCCTAGCTCTGACCCTCGCCTCTCAACGTATCCATATGCACATGACTCCCGTCGGTATCCCTATGATAACTGCCGAGTCATTGGTAATGTCACCGGTAGTTATGGTTTCCCCTGTAACTCATCATCTAGCACCGAGACCTCATTCTTGCCTCGGGGTACCTCCAGGCCCCACCATGTACCTGCACACGGACCCCTCCGTTCCTCGCGTGGGGTATATATATATCCGAACTGATAAATCTCATGGCGGCTGCTTAAATATCATATCAAGGGAAACCGGGTTTTTCAAATAATGCATAATTTTATGAACTCCCACGGTCTCCAAATCCAGAAAACATCAAGAAAAATCCATATCACAATGCGAAAATCCATGAATATAATATATGCAACATAAACTAAAATGTAAGCATATAAAGGAAAAGCCGCTAATTAACTGCTACAAGTTAATATAAAATATCATGTGGTTCCTATTTTATCCAAGTCTAAATAACATCAAGCAAAGGTAAACATGTAGCTATATCCAGATATATGTGTAAACATAAAGGTATAGCAAGGTATATGTATCTACCTATAAGTAATGATGTAATATACCTCCTGGGTGTAAGTGAAATATGTATGCAAAGTATACAAGTAGCTATGTCATTATGTGTGTATGTACCTAATATTAATGGTACAATACTCTATAGGTATACATGTAACTAGCATATAAGTATGTGAAGGCATATGTGTAAGCATGTGGTATACAGGTATGCTAAATGTCATATGCGATAAGAAATATGAATCAATATCTCAATGTCCCTAACCAAGCAATATCATATCTATATGTGGGTTGTGCGTGACATGGCAATTATTGACGGTGTGTGTGGCATACAATCAATGCTCGTGCAACATAAGACGTCAATAATGGTGCAGCGTCCTAAGGATACTAGTCCAAGCACAACACTAACTAAGCAGTAGGGTGAATGCGCAATTCTAAATATGACATAGAATATGCGAAAAAAGTAACATCTCTAGCCCAGACGCATAACGCCATGCGGGCGATTCCCGTGTAGATGTTAAATCTACTCACCAACGCTCCAAGCTAGGTGAAGTCTACCACCTGTTTTCCCCTTGTAGCAGTGTCCGAAGTCCCCGCCTGCGTACCTGCAACATTAAAACAATAAAACAAGTATATATTAATATCAGACCCAAACGCGTACAAACTACATTAGACCGACACAACAACACAAAACATACTCTCAAGTGTTCGTATTGTGGCTAACTTGTGTAGCGACACGAAGAAAACAACTTAAGAGCAAAACCTCACATAGTGCATGATCCATGTCGGATAGCGTATCGCGTGGACACAAAACACTAGAAACTACCTAGCTGATCCCAGATTTCGTATATAGAGAAAACTTAACAAACAAACAAGTCCAAAAACACCCAAACCATTGCAGACACCTACCCAGAAAAACCCAAACCCCAACTCCTACCCCAAGACGATCTCACCGTAATCCCCTTCATACGTCGCCGGCCGGGTCCGAGCTCCAAGGGTCCGTGCTCCAGGTGAGGTCCTACAGTCTCAGGTACAATACAACTATATTGTTTGGTTTTCTCGTACACATCCCGGATCACAACAGAACACAGATATCACAATAGACACTAAAAATACGATATTAAGAACAAAACTAAACTTTCCACTATCTAAACTAAATCTAACAATCTACAAAGCACAAAAACTACAAAAAGAACAGATAAGGATCATTACCAAGCCAAAAGAACTCAAAGATCTAAGCTTTGCATGCTCCAAGGCATCCAAGAGGAGAAAAGTGAAGAAAGATGTCATTTTTGATGAAACTTGTGAAGGATTGTGATGAATTTGTATAGGAAATGAGAGTGTTCAGTTTAGATATGAGGAGGTGAAGAAATAATGAATAATTGAGAAGGGAAATGAGTGAAGGGAAAGATCAAGAGAAAGGGGCGAGTGTAGGGTGAGAGATGAGGGTGAGTGTATCCAATGCATTAACTCACACTTAATGCATTCATACTAGTCACCAAGCCACCTCTTCATCCAAACAAAAATCTCCCCTCTTCTCACAAAATATCAAGGATAATCAAGGCAAAGGATAAGCAAAGGATTTAGGTTAAGGAAAGATTAGGATAAATAAAGGATTAGGTTAAGTGTCAAGGTTGCTAATAACAAAAATAGCACAAACAAATCCTCACATTTACGTGCACGCGTGCGTGCATGCTTATAACAAATAATAATAATTTATTAATTAAATGTTATAAAATGTGAGGAACCCGAATTGGTAAACTTTTTACAGTAAACCCGCATTAACGTCTAAACGAACACTAACCGAAATCTAAGGCGTTACAATCTCCCCCCTTATAAAAAATTCGTCCCCGAATTTAAAACTTTCACTAAGCGTACCTTCAAAGAGAAGATTACAAAACTCTCATATCTCGCTCGCAGCCTCCCAAGTGATTACCTCACTATACGGCTACATCCAAGAAAACCCTTCACAGATGGCAAGACCCTTGACCGAAGTTTCTCCACCTGCCGAGCCATTTACACAATTGGCTGCTGGTGTACGAAAGATCGCGTCCAAGCTAAATGGTCTGATGCTGAATCATATAAGAAAGGTCATGAAGGTAATTGCAAAGTATCGACACAAGGAATACGGGGTGAATACTTAATAATCTGGACGGAAGTGCCAAATTATAGGCAACGGAACTAACTCGGTTTAAGGATCTCAAAAGGACCTAAAATTCTGGGATAACCTTCCCAAAACTCAACACGTCATTCATCGGAAAGTCCGTAGGAATACATGATCTCCCACTGCGAACACAAGTCTGCGACCACCATGGTCGGCATAAGACCTCTGTCTGCACTATGCTATCATCATCCTGACCTGAACCAACTGGATCATCTCCAAAGTCTCTAGACTAGCTGGGGTCCAAAAATCCTACTACGCAGAGTCAGAAAAACAAACTGGTGATCGACACGACCTAACCCCTAAACCTAAAGGTTGCCAATTGGAGTGACTCCTGATAACAGCTATCGAAGGAGAACTGTAACAATGGCGAGTGACAATCCCCAACTGCCGACAACAATTAATACGTACGCACAAATATATTCTCCAGAGTCGGTATAGCCCGCTCTCACAAAACCATCAGCCTACAGATAGAAAGATAGAGCTAAAGCTCAACCAGTACCAAGGCTTTCTGAAGTTCCTGCCCAAGACGACAAGCAAACAGGGTGCCTTCATTGGATACGACCCATGAAGGAACTCCGTGCAAACGCACAAACTTAACAATGAACAACTGAGCAAACTGAGCATAACCAGACATAAACACCCGAATGGAGTCACACCCTGACTAAACCTGGGTAGACGCCACAACGAATATTCATGGAGATCTGCTCCCATTCATACTTCGGAATGGTTACAGGTTGCAACGCTCCAGCTGGTCTCAGATGCTCAACCAAAAAGCAAAGAAAAACTGGTGCAGTTGTCAACCGAATCTCCAACTGCAGGAAAACTCTGCACGCATGCCCTAGTCCAAGAAAAGAACCTCCTTTCAGGTCAGTCCAGTCAATGGTGAACCACTACACTAGCAATCCGGCACGAAACGGCGGTAAAAACCTGCTAAGCCCAAAATCAATGGACCTCCGTCCGTACACATGTCTGGGCCAAAGCTGTACAGTCTCGATCTTCCTCGGAACCATAAGAAAACCGTCTCCCATAACTACAAGAACTAGGAGTCAACACAATCAAGCCTGAAGGAACACTCCGAGAATCTAGCAAACGGCTATCACTCTCCCAATGTCTGCAAAACAAATCCTCAAGTGCTACTCCTGTCCCTCACGACACATTAGAATAGACCAGAATATTGTCAATGACATAACAATAAACTGGTCTAGGAACGGCCTGAAGAAATCTGGTTCATCAAATCAACGAATGTTGCTAGGGCATTGGTGAGTCCAATGACACCACCAAAACACACAAAGCCCGTAGCACGCACAAAAGCAGTCTTCGGAATGACATCACTCCGAACCTGCAACAATGATGACCCGATCCCAGACAAACTTAGAAAATGTCTCACACTCTGGAGCTGATCGAAGAAATCATCAATGCGAGGTAAAGAATACCTATCCGCACCGTAAGCCAGTTCAATTGATGATCCATCGATACATACCCTCAAACTACCGTCCTTCTCCTTAACAAACAGAAATAGGAGCTCCCCAATGCGAAACACTCAGACGCACAAGCCCCCCCAACAAACAATTCTGCAGCTGATCCTTAAGCTCCCTAAGCTCCGGCGGCTCATTTGGAACAACGTCGGAAAACTCTCGTACGAAGGAAAACCGGTCCAACAAACCCACTGTAGCTACGGTTTCATGAATGAATGCCAAGAATCCACGACATCTCCTCCTCAAAAGCCTACTAGCGAAAAGGCTGAATTCAAGCTGTGAGAGGCGGCACAATTATCCACCTGCACAACAAGAACTGACTTGCCGGAAAAACAAAACCTGACTATTTTCTCACGGTAATCCACAGACGCCTAGCACTCAGATAACCAGTCCGTGCCCAGGAGAACGTCAAATCCAACATCTCTAAAAGGATCAAGTGACGGATGATTCTCCTAACCGATTGGCACACGACTGAAATACGTGTTGCGCAACAAAAGAATCGCTGACAGAAGTTAACCCAACAAACGGCTTATCTAGCTAACACGAGTCTTGTCCCAACCACAACACCAAGTATGTAAAACAACAGGTGCATCAAAAGAACATACGAATTTAGAAATACCAGAAAACTCTGCATTGGATGCCCGCGCGTTCCGATGGGTAGAAGCAAACTCTCGTGTCTGCCCCTTACCCACAACTGACTGAAATCTTCCTCTGCTAACATGTCCCCTCTGAGCGAACCTTCCGCGTCTACGACCTCTCTGAATACGACCCTGACGCAGTGCTAAGGAACAATCTCGGATGAGGTGATGAAGGCTCCAGCACCAGAAACATCCACACGATGGCTGCTGACCCTCCTGGGGATGAGAGCTGAACGACTGTCCTCGTCCTAAACCACTGCTACTCCCGTGATGGTCACAAAACCTATCTTGACGAATAGGCCTCAGTCTCTGGGCTGGTACACCGGTATAAGTCTTCTATTGTCCCGGAACTCCTAAAGTCTATGGAAGGCGTGCCTTGTCAACTGGGGCTACATCCACTGGTGCCATGTAGGTGACGGAATGATGTGTACTGACCGCAATGAACAACTGGGTAACAGAGGTGACAACTTCCTGTCGCTGCGCTCGAATAGCCTGAACCAAAGAACTCATCGTCTGGCACATGTCCAGCATCTCTGCCACAAGCCCAGCGATGCTATCTGTCGAAGGCGAATCTGTCTGCTCCTGTGCAACGAGCGTGCCATCCTGGTCAGTCCTCGTCTCACCCGAGTCAATCCTGACCTCGGCCCTCGCTGCATCACTCCGAGTCCCCATAGTCATCGGCGGAAAAGGCTATAAATAGAGATAGGATTCGATATGAACACGGAAATCGAATCCCAAGGATATGAATCATCAAGGAAGGAATTTCAAACAATTGTACTTAGGTCACTTTAGGCGGAGTACCGCATCGTGAGTATGCTGCAGACATACACACACTACGTTACTCAGCTTAATCTACCTACTCCATCATACCAAGGTTATCCTACACTCCAAAAGGTAAAACCTAGCGCTCTGATACCAACTTTGTCACGACCCGAAATTGGCACGTGACGGCCCTAATACTACGCAACGTCTACAGGCGTAACGCAGTAAAAGAAAACCAAAACCCAGAAATCTAAAACATTAAAAGACAAGAAAGATAAGAAACATTGTTTAAAAGTCTTTGAAATCACAACCCAAATTCTTTAAAAGTCTAACTTTTCCTTCTTTAAAATTTTGGCTGCACCACCTTTGTAAAAACTAGCCCCAAAAATGGGTACAACATAAATATAAATAAAGCATCCCCAAACGGGAGCAAATACACGCCCAAAGGCGGAAAACAACCACCACAACAAATATACGATGCCGAAGCGAAGAAATAAAAGACGATAGAAAGGAAACTGTATAAAAGACAACAAGTCACAAAATAATATATAATATCGTCATCACCGAGTCTCTAAGTCAACAAGAAAATAGTAGATGGAGAGTACCAGGATACAACTAATATACAATACAACGAATAACCATAAAACCCACCTAAGCAAACTGCACACTGTGAGATGGTGCGGTATCCGTAGCAAAAGATGATAAGATGGGTGATAATAGCCCGCCCTTACTACTCTGGGGAACACCCTGCAAAACAACTGTGGCACAACGAGGGAGAGTTGCCAACTAGTGAATAGTAAATAACATATGCATGTAATCGCAAGTATGTACGTACAGAGTGAATCTAACACATGCAATTAATAGCAATAAAAGGTCATATGAATGCAATAATCATAAAAGGTACACTACAGGTACAACTATTACATGAAGCAATGCATATAAATAAAGGTATGTAAATGCAACAGTCATGAAAAGTACTCTAGCAGATACTACTAATACATGAAGCAGTGCATAAACAATAAATGTGGAGTATGGAATGAAATATGTCATTTCCACGGAATCCTGATATCATGGTTGGATCACAATCCATCAGGACAAAGCAAATTCCAATTTTCCTCAAATCAGCCCCCAAATTGGCTCTCACATCATATAAGCCTCCCAAATCCTGAATGTACACTACCGAATAAATATCATATATCCTAAATATACAAATCAGCAATCTCATATATATCCTGTATCCAATCTCAATTAAATCACCAATATCCCAAATCCAAATCTCAAGTAAAATTCTAACACCCTAAGTATATTTGCATGAATAAATGAGAAGATATCAATACACATATATTAGCATCCCATTCCACTAATATTGGTGTAAGGGCATATATAACAGCGTCCTAATTGTTCAGTCGATAAAACTGCACATTTGTAGTACATTTTTCCTACCATTTTTATATTAAAAAAAGACTTTATTATAATATATTATACATATGAGGGTTTATGTGTAAAAACATTATTTTCCATGTGTTAATGTATTTTTATTATCATTTGGTAGGAAAATGTATGCAAATAATATTATTGGCCTAATCCTAGTAGAACAAAGTCTACTAAAATCTTATTTGAGTTATTGTGCAGAATATTTCCAAGTTGTTATGAAGGATTTAACAAACAAATCAATTTGTTGAAGAAAACTTGCCAAATTAAGAAGCAAACTTGGAGACCAAGTCTGGAAGCAACAGAGAAAAGATTTTCAGATTCTGAAGATGCCTAGGATTGCCACATGTCACCAGATGAAAGACCAAGAAAAATAAGCAATTGATCACATCCCTTGAGTGCGGATCCGCGGCCAAACACACCTTTGGGCCGCGGATCCGCCGCAATAATGAGGAGTTGGAATGCAAGATTTTGGGAGATTGATTACTGCTGAATTTTACCAACTTTTCAATAATAAGATTCTGGGTTTTCACTATAAAAAGGCACCGAGAGCCTCTTGGAAAAATCATCAAGCCGAAGAGATCACGAAGTCCAAGACGGCTCACGCATCCAGGCTGATCATCAACGGTTCATCTACCTCCTTAGAAGAGATCGAGAAGCAAACTAGGTTTTTGTAATCATTTTCTAAGGAATCAAAGTGTACTTGATCTTGTTGATTAATAAAGGTAGTTCTTTTTCTTATTCTATTTCTTCGTAGTTTAATTATGCATTCTCTCTCCATCTCTTTTTCTCCCAACATGCGCGAGTAATTCTCCGCTTGTTAGGGTTCGTAGGATTAGGGTAGGCTAATGGACGATGAAAATAATTAAACCCTTTTTAAGTCCTATAAAGTTTAGGAACTTTATCAAAAGAATCATTAACATCCTAATCGGGCGCGCTAGCAATTCCTTGCTAGTTCCGACCGCGATTAGAGATTAAATTAATGATTGTTTTGGTAAAGGCTAGATATGAACGGAGTTCCGTGTCGAGATAAGGGTTAAGAGTGGGATTCCTTTTCCCTCCAGAAACCCTAATCTACACGCATCACCGTCGTTCTAGTTCTAAATCTATTAATGGATAAAAAGGGTAACTTTTAATTAATCGTCCATAACTACTAAATCCTAACGAACCCTACAAGCCCTATTATTATATTATTTAAATCTCTAAAATAATCTAGATCTATATTTTACATTCTTGTTTAACGTAGATCTAGAAACCATTCTACAACATTCTTATTTCTTCCTCCTTTCTCAACACATCTAAAGTAAAAATAAAAGGTTCACGTTTCCCAGAGGACGACCCGTACTCATCTCGGTCTAGCTACACGCGACACCGTTCTGATTGCGGTTAAACTACAAAACACACTCTTTCGTGTAAATCAAATGGCGCCGTTGCCGGGGATACGTGCGTAATTTTTTATTTTTACTATTTGTGTTGAATTCTTAGACGAGTCATATCATTATTAAAACAAAACTGCAAATTGTATATTTAACGATTATTGTGCGAATTTTTGCGAGGAAATCTGGAGTCATGGACTTGAGGAAACAGGAGATCTAGGGTTCACACTTCTCTGGTAAGATTCTAACTCCCTTCTCTCTCCTCTAAAATCCAATAAAATCTATTTTCTGCAGGATTCTTTGCAAAATATCGCCGCTCAAAAATCTTTTTGCAAAGTTTGGTTTTTCAGTTTGATTTTGCATATTTTAATACGGATCTTTAAGGGGCAAGGACCAAATCAAGATTAGGTGGGGATTTCATCACCCTTCCTAAGCCCCACAAATCACAAACCGAGCATATAGATCAACCCTTCATTAATTTAAAAAATATCTAGACCAGACTCTAAGGACTGTCGCGCTCAATAAGGACAGAGGAAGGTCGTGGGTAATCTATCGTTTATCCGCATTATTTTTGTAGTGCCTAGGCAAGTGTGTCGAAGGCTAGTGGTTTTTAATTAGGCCCACGACGTGGTTCCTTCCCACTTACCTGGCACTTACCTGACTACAAGGGTAGTACGGAGGGGGTAGAGGATTTATCCTGCGGCTTGTCCTTTGGAAGTCTAGGAGCGGTCTAGAGACTGGACCTAGGTAACCATAGTTCTAGGGTTGTGCATTTTTTGTGATTTGTCTAAATCCGTCATTTTTCAAAACAAACCAATTACTTTCTCTCCTTTTTACCCCTTCCCCCTTCTTCTCTTCTTATAATGGGTGACCTAAACAGAAGAACACTTGCCGAGCTTTGCTGTCCACAACCAGATATCTCTTGTTTTCGAAATCCCTTCGGTATACCGTCCGGCTCTTCCATGTCCTTAAGAGATCATATAGAACAAGCGGGAAGAAACAGTTGGCCACCTCAGTCTAGGTCTTATCAACCATATCCTAATCCTACACCTGTTTCAGCTCATACCCAGAGTGAGGAAGCCCCTAGACGAATGTCCATTGCTGAGCACATAGCTAGGTCTAGAGGCCAAAGTTTCAACCCGGACCAATATCAACCATCACCACCACTGTCCGGAGAAGAGTTTGATATGCGGTTTGTGGCATATAAGATGTCTGTTGAAAATAGCCAACCAACCAACCCATATCAATATTCTTCTTATCATAATATTGATCTTACTCCTACCCAAGTTCCGCAACCTTCTATTCCTATCAATCCAATCCGACTTTTCCACCTACTCTAGACAGTTCTTCTAATCAGTCATTTGGGAGTTTTAATTATCCACAGGAATTTCAATCTTATACTGAAACCCCTTATCAGCCCAAGACTAGTCTGGAGCAGACATTAGAAAAATTTATGGAAATGTCGAACCAAATTATGAAGGATTTAGGTAGTAAGACAGAACTGTACCTCCAAACTGAAATCCACAACTCCAGTTTCATAGATTCATCAAGTACACCAAATAGAATGACTGATAAGTTGTGTGACTTTGTAGTGTTTGATTTACCCAACTGTGAAAGGTCCCTTTCAAGTGAAACCATACCCAACCCTTGTGATCTCTACACCTCCACTCTTGAACCAAAACTGATTGAAAACTATACTTTTGATGAGGAGTTTGAGAATTTTAACCTTCACTTGAATGAGGTAATTGACGTTGGGGATATTTTGATTGATGAACCCGAAATTTTGGATGATTTTGGCCCACCAATTCATCAAATCCTTTCACTTCCTTATGGTCATCATCTTGAGCCTTTAATTCTTCCCGAATCCCAAATATGTCTTGAAGTTGATGATAATGGTATACCCGAAGATCAGACCGAAATACAACCTCCATCTTCCACATCTGGTTCAGCAACACTCGACATACCAATTTGTTTACCCATTTCACCTTCTACTTTCTCCGGTTCTTCTTCTGTTCCTATAGTTTCAGTGAGTTTTGATAAATCACAATCCGTTAATTCAAGTTCAGTAATACCAGAAATTCAACTTGATTTGGATATTTTTGAAAAAGAGGTAGATGAGTTTTTCGAGTCCTCTACCTCAGTGATTTTTTATGAATCAAGTAGAATAAATTCTGGCACAAAACTCTTTGACAGCAAAATGTTCAATCACACCATTGATAAAAGTTTTGAAGAACTTTTTGCTGACGAACTTGAATTTTTAAACAATACGGATTTTGTGATTGATCAATCTCCACCTCTAGAGGTTGAACCGTCACCATTCCTTCTTTCTAATCATTCACATTCATCCTCATTCTTTCTTTTCTCTAATTTCAAACCCTTTCCAGACCACCTCTTATGCCTTCCCCACTTTTTCTTGAGTCGATACAACACATTCTTCCACCAACCTATACGATATACTGATAAAATCTTTGAATGGTTGGTGTTAACTTTTGGTCTTTGTAAAGCCTTACTTTGACCAAATGACTCACCCCCTCTTAAAATGCTTCGTATTGTCTAACTCATGTTTGAGGGGGGGTATATTTTTGGCTCTTGAACATAACTTTTGTCCTCAAATTTGTGAGCCAAAAATAAGTTTGGGGGAGGATTTTCACTTTCATATATTCTTGCCCCCATTAATAATTTCCTCCCAAGTCTACAGGTTTTTGAGCTTAACGGATGACATCAGTGAGGACACTGCTGTAAACAGGTTTGGGGGAGGTTTGTGCTTATTTACAGATCAATTTGCATCATATTTTGCATAAGCACAATATTTTCAAAAAAAAAATTTCAAAAATTTTCTTTTATAACAAAAGAGTAGAAAGTGAAACATTACATCCAAAAGATAGGAATAGTTTAAGAAAACCAAGAAAATTAGAAGTTTTCTTATACGAACTAGTAATAAGTAGTTATGAGCTGTTGTCCCAAGGGTTAGTAAGATGAAGGAAGTCACTAATCTGAGGATAAAAATAAGTCTGAAAAATAGTTTCTATTCTGGAAGCCAAACATTTGAATGTTGATACCCTACAATATGCACCTACACACGTCTTGAAACTCGGGATAGTAGAGGATACCTTGAAATGCTCTTGTCTAAAAGCCAAAGTATGAAGGAAGTATAAAAATGGTGAAAAGAAAAAAAAATGAACACTGGTTTTGTATCGCCAAGGCAGCAATAAAAAAAATATAGCGAGGGTGCCTCTTCACCTAGTGCCCTAAGGCCAACTGGTCTGGGAGTCACTGCTAAGCCTTAGGTGGTGCAAGACAAGGAAAATACTATCACCGAATCTGCAAGCACATGAGTAATCGATCGGTTAGTACCTCAAGAAGTATTAACGGTCGCATGAAAAGGTGTGAGCAAACCTAAGTATTCATAAAGTACTAAGGTAGATGGACAAGAGTATGATAGCTTGAATTGAATTCTCCGAGTGTAGGGATGTTATTTACACACACGTGGGGTTATATGATCAATGTTTGGATGAAAGGTAGGAATGAAGAATAATGACGATGTTTTATTGAGAGATGATGTGATTTCTAACATTTTTTCATGACTATTAAGATAGGGCTCATGACAACTGAAAAGCTAGTATAGTTGGAAACTCTTCTTTTCAAAGTATTTCTTTTATGGTTCTTGTCTTTATATGTAAATTTCACCATCTTTATTTTGTTATTGGATTTTGTGGGTGTAATCCGCTGAAAACCCTCAGGAGACAACACTCCTCCTACTAGGGACACCTAGAGGTTTAACGGCTTGTTGCACGTGCTCAGTGCAATCGTGTCTGCCTACGAAAGTGTGCTTAGTTTTCTCCTTTCTTTTTCTCCTCTTGAATAAACTAGTTTGCTCGGGACGATCAAAGATAAGTTTGGGGGTATTTGTTCAGTCGATAAAACTGCACATTTGTAGTACATTTTTCCTACCATTTTTATATTAAAAAAAGACTTTATTATAATATATTATACATATGAGGGTTTATGTGTAAAAACATTATTTTCCATGTGTTAATATATTTTTATTATCATTTGGTAGGAAAATGTATGCAAATAATATTATTGGCCTAATCCTAGTAGAACAAAGTCTACTAAAATCTTATTTGAGTTATTGTGCAGAATATTTCCAAGTTGTTATGAAGGATTTAACAAACAAATCAATTTGTTGAAGAAAACTTGCCAAATTAAGAAGCAAACTTGGAGACCAAGTCTGGAAGCAACAGAGAAAAGATTTTCAGATTCTGAAGATGCCTAGGATTGCCACATGTCACCAGATGAAAGACCAAGAAAAATAAGCAATTGATCACATCCCTTGAGCGCGGATCCGCGGCCAAACACACCTTTGGGCCGCGGATCCGCCGCAATAATGAGGAGTTGGAATGCAAGATTTTGGGAGATTGATTACTGCTGAATTTTACCAACTTTTCAACAATAAGATTTTGGGTTTTCACTATAAAAAGGCACCGAGATCCTCTTGGAAAAATCATCAAGCCGAAGAGATCATGAAGTCCAAGACGGCTCACGCATCCAGGCTGATCATCAACGGTTCATCTACCTCCTTAGAAGAGATCGAGAAGCAAACTAGGTTTTTGTAATCATTTTCTAAGGAATCAAAGTGTACTTGATCTTGTTGATTAATAAAGGTAGTTCTTTTTCTTATTCTATTTCTTCGTAGTTTAATTATGCATTCTCTCTCCATCTCTTTTTCTCCCAACATGCGCGAGTAATTCTCCGCTTGTTAGGGTTCGTAGGATTAGGGTAGGCTAATGGACGATGAAAATAATTAAACCCTTTTTAAGTCCTATAAAGTTTAGGAACTTTATCAAAAGAATCATTAACATCCTAATCGGGCGCGCTAGCAATTCCTTGCTAGTTCCGACCGCGATTAGAGATTAAATTAATGATTGTTTTGGTAAAGGCTAGATATGAACGGAGTTCCGTGTCGAGATAAAGGTTAAGAGTGGGATTCCTTTGCCCTCCAGAAACCCTAATCTACACGCATCACCGTCGTTCTAGTTCTAAATCTATTAATGGATAAAAAGGGTAACTTTTAATTAATTTTCCATAACTACTAAATCCTAACGAACCCTACAAGCCCTATTATTATATTATTTAAATCTCTAAAATAATCTAGATCTATATTTTACATTCTTGTTTAACGTAGATCTAGAAACCATTCTACAACATTCTTATTTCTTCCTCCTTTCTCAATACATCTAAAGTAAAAATAAAAGGTTTACGTTTCCCAGAGGACGACCCGTACTCATCTCGGTCTAGCTACACGCGACACCGTTCTGATTGCGGTTAAACTACAAAACACACTCTTTCGTGTAAATCACTAATCCACTGTTATATATACATAGGAATAAAATATCATGAAAACAATGTGTCAATTATCGACACAGAAAGGCTGATCTATCAGGTGCTGTCACCAAGACTGGCCCCCTGATAGGTACGTATCATACGCTATCCCGAAAGCTCGAGTGTCTAGCTCTGACCCTCGCCTCTCGACGTATCCATACGCACATGACTCCCGTCGGTATCCCCATGATAACCGCCGAGTCGTTGGTAATGTCACCGGTAGGTATGGTTTCCCCTGTAACTCATCGTCTAGCACCACGACCTCATTCTTGCTTCGGGGTACCTCCGGGCCCTACCATCTATTCGCATACGGACCCCTCCGTTCCTCGCGTGGGGTATATATATATCCGAACCGATAAATCTCATGGTGGCTGCTGAAATATCATATCAAGGGAAACCGGGTTTTTTCAAATAATGCATAATTTCATAAACTCCCACGGTCCCCAAACCCAGAAAACATCATGAAAAATCCATATCACAATGCGAAAATCCATGAATATAATATATGCAACATAAACTGAAATGTATGCATATAAAGGAAAAGCCGGTAATTAATTGCAACAAGTTAATATAAAATATCATGCGGTTCCTATTTTATCCAAGTCTAAATAACATCAAGAAAAGGTAAACATGTAGCTATATCCAGATATATGTGTAAACATAAAGGTATAGCAAGGTATATGTATCTACTTAGAAGTAATTATGTAATATACCCCTGTGTATAAGTGAAATATGTATGCAAAGTATACAAGTAGCTATGTCATTATGTGTGTATGCACCTATCACTAATGGTACAATACTCTATAGGTATACATGTAACTAGCATATAAGTATGTGAAGGCATATGTGTAAGCATGTGGTATACAGGTATGCTAAATGTCATATTCGATAAGAAATATGAATCAATGTCTCAATGTCCCTAACCAAGCAATATCATATCTATATGTGGGTTGTGCATCACATGGCAATTATTGACGGTGTGTGTGGCATAAAATCAATGCTCGTGCAACATAAGCCGTCAATAATGGGGCAGTGTCCTAAGGATACTAGTCCAAGCATAACACTAACTAAGAAGTAGGGTGAATGCGCAATTCTAAATATAACATAGAATATGCGAAAAAAGTAACATCTCTAGCCCAGACGCATAACGCCATGCGGGCGATTCCCGTGGAGATGTTAAATCTACTCACCAACGCTCTAAGCTAGGTGAAGTCTACAACCTGTTTTCCCCCTATAGCAGTGTCCGAAGTCCCCGCTTGCGAACCTGCAACATTAAAACAATAAAACAAGTATATATTAATATCAGACCCAAAACGCGTACAAACTACGTTAGACCGACACAACAACACAAAACATACTCTCAAGTGTTCGTATTGTGGCTAACGTGCGTAGCGACACGACGAAAACAACTTAAGAGAAAAACCTCATAAAGTGCACGATCCGTATCGGATAACGTATCGTGCGGACACAAAACACTAGAAACTACCTAGGTGATCCCAGATTTCGTATATAGAGAAAACTCAACAAACAAACAAGACCAAAAACACCCAAACCACTGCAGACGGCTACCCAGAAAAAAACAAACCCCAACTCCTACCCCAAGCCGATCTCGCCGGAATCCCCTTCATACGTCGCTGGCCGGGTCCGAGCTCCAAGGGTCCGTGCTCCAGGTGAGGTCCTACGGTTTCAGGTACAGCACAACTATATTGTTTGATTTTCTCGTACACATCGCGGGTCACAGCAGAACACAGATATCACAAATAGACACTAAAAATACGATATTAAGAACAAAACTAAAGTTTACAATATCTAAACTAAATCTAACAATCTACAAAGCACAAAAACTACAAAAAGAACAGATAGGGATCATTACCGAGCCAAAAGAACTCAAAGATCCAAGCTTTGCATGCTCCAAGGCATCCAAGAGGAGAAAAGTGAAGAAAGATGTGATTTTTGATGAAACTTGTGAAGGATTGTGATGAATTTGTATAGGAAATGAGAGTGTTCAGTTTAGATATAAGGAGGTGAAGAAATAATGAATAATTGAGAAGGGAAATGAGTGAAGGGAAAGATCAAGAGAAAGGGGTGAGTGTAGGGTGAGAGATGAGGGTGAGTGTATCCAATGCATTAACTCCCACTTAATGCATTCATACTAGTCACCAAGCCACCTCTTCATCCAAACAAAAATCTCCCCTGTTCTCACAAAATATCAAGGATAATCAAGGCAAAGGTTGAGCAAAGGATTTAGGTTAAGGAAAGATTAGGATAAACAAAGGATTAGGTTATGTGTCAAGGTTGCTAATAACAAAAATAGCACAAACAAATCCTCACATTTACGTGCACACGTGCGTGCATGCTTATAACAAATAATAATAATTTATTAATTAAATGTTATAAAATGTGAGGAACCCGAATTGGTAAAATTTTTACAGTAAACCCGCATTAATGTCTAAACGAACACTAACCGAAATCTAAGACGTTACATCAGGTTCCATAAGACTTACGATTATGAGGGCCGATCAGAGTGACGGCGCCTGAGGTATTAGGATTTGGGGTATCGTTGATGGACACTGGGTTTTTCCACGATGTTGATTCATTAATGATGATATGTTTTATCCCATACTCAGTAGTTATTTGATATGCATTGTTTCATGTAGTAGTACCCTGATGGTGTACTTTGATCATGATTGTTGCATATCCATATTTCCTTATTTATGCTATCAGATTACGTGTTATAGTTTATCGCTGTTCGTGCATACCTGCGATTATCTATATGATGTTACTTTCTATTCACGAGTTGGCAACTCACCCCCGTTGTGCCACAGTGTTTTGCAGGCATGACCCTCAGAGTAGTCGCGGCAGGGCTTCTTATTGTATCTTCTTCAGCGGATACCGCTAGGTTGGTTGTGAGGCCTTTTTGCTGTAGGTGGGTTGCGGTTATCCGATTATATCCATGGTATATTTCATTGTATCTAGTACTCTTCGTCTACCACTTTCATGTATTGACTTAGAGACGAGTTGTGAGGACCGATATTGTATATTTTGTGACTCTGGTGTCGTGGTCGTGTGAGCCGGCCTTTTTTATGTAGTTTTACCTCTTTATGTTGTTTTACATTTATATTGTATATTTCTTCGCTACGGCGTCGTATATATTGTTGTGGTGGTTGTTTCCGCCTTTGGGCGTGATTTGCTCCCATTTGGGGATTCTTTATTTATATCATATGTTTGCACTCGTTTCGTAGCTAGTTTTACAAAGGAAGTACTGCCGAAATTTTTAAGAAAATAAACTTAAGCTTTAAGATTTTTACTTCAGATTTCCAAATGTTTTTCACAATGTTTTTATCACTTACTTCTTTTTATGGTTTATATTTCTGGGTTTTTCGGTTTATTTAAATTGCGTTACGCCTGTTGACGTCACGTGGTTTAAGTGCCGGTCGCATGCCTAAATTTGGGTTGTGACAGGTGCTCATTGGAGAATGGGTACACCGAAAAGAAATCGCCGAGAACTCCTAGATGGTATATATACCTATTGTCAGATAGCAGTTTTCTGATGACACGTGTACAGGTTAGTCTGTAGACCCGAGATCGTCATAGTGTCTTGTATGATTCCCACTATGCTTTGATTTCCTCCCTACCACGGCTCCACTGAGTCGTGAAAACAGGTGGATTTTGGATACAGTCCCAAATCACATGGAGGTAGTGAGCGATAGGAGGGGTTTCGTATCTCCCGGTATAGGGAGTTGATGTCGCGCTATGCTTGATCGGCCATAACAAAAAATCCCTGGCCAGGGTTATCTAGATTTACTGATAAGAGTTATCAGTAGTTTCTTGAACCGTTATGGTCCATAAATTAGCATGGGTTATAAAGTTACCGGGGTCTGACATTCACCACCCCTAAATTTTATATGCGACGTATCAGACAAAGAGACCGGACTGTACGTTAAGTGTTGCTTACAGGCTCGCTAGGGTTGGGATGAGTTCGCTCGTCGGCCACCTTCTAGTCATGTACCTGGGTAGCCGTTATGCACAGCTTGTGCCGCTGATGTGTTTGTGGTTAAACCCACTGCCAGCATACTGTCGAGTCTTTAGAGTCCCACACAGAGGGTTCCTTGATTCAAGCAAAAGATGTAGAGGCCGTAAGTTGTTATAGCAGGGTTTCGATCATATTCGTGTAATAGTTACAAGAATGATGATCGGATGGTTAATACTGGTAGGCTTTAGTTTAAGCCTCATGCCGGTATTACATATATTGGATTATTTGTATTCGTATTTTTTGGAATTCAGATACGGGTATGCTTGTACGGTATACGGTGAGGGGTATTCTTGTAATTGTATAAAAATACATTCTGGAAGGAGACACCTCATAAATAGGTTTTTATTTTGTGAAAATAAAACAATGAGGCGGAATTTGGAGAAAGTCTAAGCATGGGTGATGGCATGGCTAAATTCATTTTATATTCATTTGGAGTTACTATTGAAGCATGGTGGATTATTTTGGAGAGAAATAATACATGCTTCAGTTATTTTCCTTTAGCCAAATCATTTTTTCCATGCTTGATTTTTTCATTCAACACATTCACCTTCTCTCTCCTCATTATCTCCTCCCTCTACCTCTTGACCTAAATCACTCACATGAGTTGTGAATCATAGGTCAAAAGACATAATAATCCAATACTTGATCTCTACATCATTTAAGTGATCACTTCTAGCACACTTGATCTCTTAGTTAAACTCTTGTGATGAGTTTGTAGCTTGTTCGATAGCTCTCGGGTGGATCATCTTGGATCTTGAGGTGGCCGGAGACCGAGTTCTTTGCGACCACAAGGAGCCTAGGAGTCACATCCAAACAAAAACCCGAAAGACTGGTTCCTTAGGTATAACACTATCATAGTAGATAAGATCTCTAGATAGGTTTGCTAGTTAAGGTTTAAGCACAAGATCTAGGGTTATGTGGGTGTAGCATGCAAGAAAATTTTTGTTTACCGCTTCCGTCTCCTCACAAGTGTTGTGAGGGTGTGCAACATCCACTAACAATAGCAATGAAATTAGGGATATACATATTACACTTACGGTCCCAGAAAAGAACTGTCAAACTACAACATTTGGAATCCGCACTCTCCTTAGACATCGCAAACCCGGAATATCTCATATTTCGGATTTCATGCCTAACCTTGTAGATCTTACATTTAAGTCTCAATAATGAAAACACCTTTTCAAATGAAATCGGGTAATTCAACAAGATTCCCGATATCCAACCAGACTGAAATGTTATATTTACAAACAACCAATTAATTTTCTTAAAACTAATCACTGTAGATTCCAAATATTGTATCATATACAGAAAAGTCTAGGCGATGTTAAACATTTTGATCGATTCATCAAATACCCACAAATCTCAGAGTCCTCAACACTTGAGTTTCATTTAAAAATACCCAGAATGTGCCACATGTACCTACGGATCGGCACAAGAAGTCACAGTCCTTGTCTCACCATCTGCGCCGCGGAACCGCGGCTAAACCCATGGTTTTGCTGTAGTTTCGCGGCCGTTTAGTCGAGTTAGGTGCTCATTCTTCTTAGGGGTCAATAGAAAACCCTGCACAATTTTCTGCATATTTTTAAAGCTAAAAATTACAACTTTTGAAAAAATTTACAGAGACATGGCAAAGAATCGGTTTCGATGTTCGATCGAACACTTTAACATCATCTAGGGTACACCTAATACTCTAGCTTAGCTCTGATACCACTGTTGGAGTTTCTTAGCACCCTCACTAAGTTTTAACAAGCATCAAGTATGCAATTTTAAAATTTTAAAGTGCTAAGGAACACAAACCTAGAATCAAACTAGAGGATTAGGGTTTAACTAAGCAAGTATCATATATTAAATAGAGTCTAACACTAAGAGAAAAAGAATTACAACCTTTTTAGATCACTCTCTCTCTTCTATAGCTCCGTGTAGATGTCATTGGACTCCTTGGCTCCACTCGAACTTTGGAACACTTTCGCCTGTAGCCTTCGTAGTCCACGATGATCCACCCGGAGTTCCCTACACTCAAGCTCTTTCTTCACTTAACCTAAGTAGAAGTGAGGCAAACAACCAATACAAGTGTGCTAGACTAATATAGATTGATGAAGTGGGTATTTTTCTCACTAAAAATCCATTCTTTTTCTTTTTTTTTTGCACTCACTAGAAAAAGGTAGAGAGCTTGAAAGAAGAAGATGAAGAGAAATGGATAAGCTTGAGCTTGTGATAATAATAGAATCACCCTCACAATAATAATGAGCATGGAAAATATCTTAGATATTTTTTGAGAGAGTGAGTTAGTGGAGAATTAAATAATAAACCATGGTTAACAAGATATTTTTAAAAAAGAGTGTAGAAGCAAAAGATCAACCATGAGATTATCATTCAATTTCCATTTATTCAAAATCAATAAAACATCTAAAATGCTTCCATGTGAGTTTAGCATAGCCATGTCTAATGTATCATCCACAAACATGTATATGTGTATATAAATCCATATAAACATACATACATACATGCACACATAAAGAAAGGAATTAGTAATGAGCTATTAGTCATTTTATATTAAATCAACACTTGATTTAATAATCCGGTCATATCATATACAACCCGACCAACAGAAAACGCCAGATTAAAATACGGTATCATATACTCGAATTTAATCAAGCTCCCACACATATCTCCATATATGCCCTACTTCGTTTCGTCTGAGCTCGAAAACCACTATGTAGGACTCTAAGACTCGTCAATACGCCAGTAGTAGGTACTGATCATATCAGATACCCACAAACCGTCAGCGGTACTAGCTGCACGTAACGGCTCCCAGGTATTGAGCGAACAGAAGTACAACAAGAGAACTTGTCTAAACTCCAGTAAAGCTAACCAGCAACACTTACCATACAGTCCGGTCTCTTCGTCTGATATATTACATATCGAGTCTAGGGATGGTATAGTCGACCCCAATAACTCAATAAGTCATTCCGATGTGTGGCCTATAACGGGTTGAGAAACTACTGATAACACTTATCAGTAAATCTCATCAGCCCTGGCATGGACTTCCAGTTATAGCCAATCGCGCATAGTACAACATCAACTCCCAATACCGGGAGAGACGAAACCCCTCCTGTCGCTCATTTCCTCCATGTGTCTCGTGACTGTATCTAAAAACCACCTCTTTCCATGACTCAGTAGAGCCGTGGTAGGGTGGAAATCAAAGCACGGTGGGAGAACACACAAGACACTATGACGATCTCGGGTCTATAGACTAACCTGTATAAGTGTCACCTGAGAACTGCTATCCGACGATAGATATAATACCATATAGGAGTTCTCGTCGAGTCCGTTCAATGTACTCAGTCTCCAATGAGCACCCGTATACAATCTTTGATGTCAAACACCAATGGATATGAGATCATCCATCATCCCCTCAACTGGGTCAAGAAACGTATACGCTAGTCTACTCTGGAATATTGATGCCCCGTCTCGATACACCCACGACTAGGAACATTTAAGGATACACTTATATACTACTCATGACCCACTATTATGATCTGCATCATAATCATGGTAGTCAAGATAATATCCTAAGGTATTTATCAACATGTATCGAATGAACAGTATACACAATCAAGTGAACAAGTTAAGATAAAAAGTAACCAGAAAGAATACTATCATGTCGAGCAAGAAATTCCTCTATATATATACATGTCCAAGCATCCACTATACAAATAATGGCTTCTAGGGCATACATATATCCAACATTTGGATGCTGGAGTCGGTAAAAATCTCGATCTGGAGGTCCCATTACCGTATACCAAGAACATCTCCTTAGTCCTTCTCAGGTACTTGAGAATGTTCTTTACCGTTATCCAATACTTCTCACCCGGGTTTGAATGATACCTGCTCACCACACTAAGTGCATAAGCTATGTCAGGTCTGGTACATAACATCGCATACATTATAGATCATACTGCTGAAGCATAAGGTATAATCTCATGCGAGCCCTCTCTTCATCAGTCTTTGGAGACATCTCTTTGGAGAGGGTGATCCCATGACAAGCAGGTAAATTATCACGCTTGGAATATTCCATACTAAACCTCTTTAGTATGGTGTCAATGTACGTGGACTGTGAAAGTCCCAACATTCTTTTAGATATATCATGATAGATCTTAATCCACAGAATGTAGGAGGCATCACCCAAGTCTTTCTTGGAGAACTTCTATGACAAGAAGAGCTTGACTGATTGTAGCATAGGGATGTCATTCTCTATTAGGAGTATGTCATCAACGTACAGTATGAGGAAGACTATTGCTCCTCTTACAATCTTCCTATAAATGCATGGTTCATCTAGATTTTTGATAAAGTCAAATTCTTTGACCGTCTCATCAAAGCAGATGTTCCAACTCCGCGATACTTGCTTTAATCCATAAATGGATTTAAGCAACTTGCACACATTTCCACTGCTTCCATTGTCTAAGAAACCCTCTGGCCGATCCATGCAAACACACTCTTCTAAATTTCCGTCTAGAAAAGCTGTTTTCACGTCCATCTGCGAGATGTCATAGTCATGGAAGGCAGCAATGGTAAGTAGGATCCGAATGGATTTAAGCATAGCCACTGAAGAAAAGGTTTCATCATAGTCCAATCCTGGTCTTTGACGAAAACCTTTTGCAATAATTCTAACTTTGTAGGTTTCTACATGTCCATCTGTACCAATCTTCTTCTTGAAGATCCATTTGTATCCAACTGGTTTTACCCCAGGAGGAGCAACTTCCAAAGTCCATACTTTGTTGGTGTACATGGATTCCATTTCGGATCTCACAGCATCCAGCCACTTCACCGAGTCTTTACTCCTGACAGCCTGCTGAAAATTAGTAGGCTCATCATCATTGATAATACAATCCTCTTGATCCCCATCTACGAGAAACCCATAGTATCTTTCAGGAGGACGAGAAAGCCTACTTGATCTGCGGAGCGGCGTCGGTTCGTCGGGCTCTATTGAAACCTGAGGTTCTACTAAGTCCTCGGCAGTGGTTTGGAGTTCTGGAATTTCATCCAGTTCTACCGCGCTCCCACTAATTTCTTTTCCAAGAAATTCGCTCTCGACAATCACCTTTTGTTCTTCAGTGTGGTAGACAAGATATCCTCTTGAATTCTTAGGGTATCCCACAGACTTGCACAAAACTGATCGTGCCTCGAGCTTGTCTGGATTTTGCTTTTTGACAAAAGCTGGACACCCCCATATCTTAAAATACTTGAGACATGGTCTCTTCCTACTCCACATTTCATATAGAGTGGTAGACACAGACTAGTTGGAACACTATTCAATTGTTATGCTGCTGATTCCCGCGCAAAACCCCAAAAAAAAAGTGGTAACTCAGCACTACTCATCATGGAACACACCATATCGAGTAGCGTGCGATTCCTTCTCTCTGTTACGCAAACAAGAAAATCCGGAATAGGGCCTTGTTATGCCGAGGTGTATATAGAGGAGTAAGCTGAGAGAGAATTATATTCTCTTTTAAGCATTCAAGGAAACTAGTACTTAAGTATTCTCCACCCCGATTAGATCGATGTATTTTGATACTTTTACCAGTTTGTTTCTCTACTTCATTTTTATACTCCTTGAATTTCTCAAAGGCCTCGGATTTATACTTCATTAAGAACACATGTCCATATCTTGAGAAATCATTAGTAAAAGTGATGAAGTAGGAGTGACCGCTTCATGCATGTGTAGACATCGGACAACATACATCACTGTGTATATGTCCTAAGAGCTCAGTGGCTCTTTCTCCGTGTCCTGTGAAGGAGATTTGGTCATCTTTCTTTTGATACATGATTGACAAGTTGCATTTGATGTATATTCAAACGGATCTAAATATCCATCATTATACAACTTAGTCAACCTTATTCATTTATATGACCATGTCTACAATGCCATAAGAAGGCTTGGTCTGAATCTGGAGCATTTCTTTTGAGTGTATTTTGGATATTGAAAACTTGATGTTGATTGAGTACGTATATACCATTTTCCTGTGTGCCAGACCCAATCAGTTCTTGATTTAGGTGAATGTTCATGACATTTCTTTTAAGTGCAGAATTATATCCTTCATTAGATAATAAAGACACTGATATAATATTACATAGCATACTGTGTACAAAAAAACAGCTATACAACACAAAATGTGTCCACTTGTCAACCCCAGGTGATAATCACCTATCGCAACAGCATCAACGTTTTCTTCATTGCCAACCCTGAGGGTCATATCACCTGCTTTCAGTACTCTACGGTTTCTTAGAGCCTGCAAAGAATTATATGAAAGTGTAGGCTAGAACCGCGACGGGGTTTAAACGGGCATCAAACATGCAATTTTCAAAAATTCATGGTGCTAACGAACACTAACCAAGATCTTAACTAGAATATTAGGGTTAACATGTGATGATATGACAAACTACAAGAAGGGAAGGGGAAACAACCTTTTTAGACCGTGTCCTTCTCTTCTAAAGCTCCAGGTTGTAGTCCACTCGACTCCACAAGGCTCCACTTCAAGTTTGAATGAGCCTCTTTCGTGATCTCCGCGCTGAAGACGATCCACCCGATGTCCCTCAAGCTCAAGCTACCTCTTCACTAAACTATCTTTAGTGCAGGAAACACACCACACTTGATTGCTAATCAAGTGTAGAATGGTGAAGTAGGAGTTTTAAGGATCACTAGAATTTGTTCAAAGCTCCATGGTTCACATCACATGTGAGGGGTTAGAGCTTTGAGGCATGAGGAAGAAGAAAATCAAGAGGACAGTTCAAGCAAAAAGGCTAAGGAAAAAATAAAATGAACTCATGTGTAGAATGAACCACACTCTTGCACACTTATTGAAGCATGGTTGAATTTCCAATAAATTTATTCAACCATACTTCAATAGTGTTGCAAGACTAATAAACAAATATAAATGCCATGCCACAACCCATGCTCCCATTTACACCTCATTTTCTATTTTTCACAAAAAATAGAAAATCATTCCATTCTTAATATATATATATATATATATCATATATATATATATATTGATATATATTAAGTAAATAATTAGCGAGCTAATAATATTAGTTAAGAAATAATTATACCAAATATAATATATATCAAATTATTAAATCAACACTTGATTTAATAATACGGTTATATCACATATAACCGACTAATATTATTTATCCGTGTATCACATTATCAAATCAACACTTGATTCGATAATCCGTTTATATCACATATAACCTGACCGGTAATAGATAACTGCCAAATTACAAAATGGTATCACATACACGTATTTAACCAGGCCCCCACACATATCACATATGTACCCTACTTCATTTCGCTTGAACCATGAAACTTCTGTATGGGACTCTAAAGACTCGTCAATACGCCGGAAGTAGGTGATGTTCACATTAGTCACCCATAAGCCGTCAGCGGTACTAGCCGGACGTAATGGTTGCCCAGGTATTTAGCGAATAGAAGATCAATGAGCAACCTTGTCCATACTCTCCATGAAGCCTATAAGTTTACCATACAGTCCGGTCTCTATGTCTGATATGTCGTATATCATGTCTAGGGGTGAAATAGTTAGACCCCAGTAACGTGATAAGTCATGTTGATGTCTAGCCTATAACGGTTCAAGAAACTACTGATAACACTTACCAGTGAATCTCATCAACAGCCTTGGCCAGGGACTTGTTGGGTTACCTAGCACGACAGCAAAATTTCGGGATGCATCGTCCATGCTATTTTAAAAAATTTGCTATGCTACTTTACCCTAACCCTAGAATCTTAACTTGAGAATTAGACAATACAATATGTAAACAACTTTACAACTAAGTGAATATGGAATACAACATTTGTAGACCGGTCCTTCACTTCAAATGCTCCGTGTTGAAGTCCCTTCGCTCCAAGTAGTAGTGATCCGGACTCTCCGTAGGCTCCACTATTCGAAATGAACGAGCTTTCCCAATGATCTTCGAGGCTGAAGATGATCTACTTTGAGGAGACTCCAACTCAAGCTACCTCTTCACTAATTAGAGATTAGTGAAGTTAACACCCTAAAATAAATGGCTAATCTAGTAGAGGATGAAGAAGTAGGATTTTTGCTCACTTTAGAATTAATTTTCTCACTCTATTTCTTTTCCTCACCAAAACCTAGAGTGCTTTCTCTTGTTGAAGATGAAGATGAAGAGAATAATGGATGAGAGAGTGAATGGCAACCATGGGTGAGAAATATCTCATATAACCCTTGTAGAGACATAACCATGGCTAATGATTAAGGTTAGGTTAATAAATATCTAATGCAAGACAAATTTAGTGGACTAAGTCAAGGGTTTCCACAAGCTTCCAACCATGCTTAATTCCCACCAATTTATATTTGCATTAAATAAATAAAACCCTAATAATCTGATGGCATAGTATAAGTCTCATACACCCATGTATTGTGTATCATCAAGCATGACACAAAGAAAATACAAATAATTTATATCACATATTTACATTAAGTGTGCACATGTGAGAAAAGAAATGCATAAGTGAGCAAATATTAGTTAATGTAAATTAGCATATCAAATATACAATTATACATTAAATTATTAAATCAACATTTGATTTAATAATCCGGCTATATCACATATACCCAACTAATATTATATGTATCCATTTATTGAATTAACACTTGATTCGATAACCCGGCTATATCACATATAACTGACCGATATCATATATCGCTGTTCCCCTCCGAATGACGCGGCGGAGACGCGGTGAACGTCTTGCCTGAAATTCGGGGCAGATGCTATTTGGTTTTATCCGTCCACCTCTCCGAAGATGCCAAGTTGATTTATGGCACCGTGTATCGGAGGTTTAGACGGATGTGGCCGATGTAGCAGACTTCATCAGATTCCCCCTTAGGGTAAAGGGTTTTTTTTATTGTGGGGACGCACTTCCCTGCAGGCGCAAGCCCCTGCAGTTAATTACGCTACCGCATCGCGGTAACAACTTTCTCCTTCTCCAGAATTTCACTTCGTGTCGTGTGTGTTTGTTTTGTTTGTGGTTGCCCGTTGATTGTATACGGAGACTAAGTTATGCCGTCGCCCATAGGACGTGGACTAGTCCAAATCCGTATTTACTTACATTTGGGTTTGGGGTTTTAGTTTAAGGATACGTTAGCCATGTTCGAGGCTAAGTCAACTTAAACGTTCGTTAAGGATACGTTAGTCCAATTTGAGACAAAGATCAACTTAACGGGATCGTTTGGATCCAACAAGAGAGCGATTATGGGAGCCCTGTTGTTTAGTTTAGTGACGTTACGGTCAATAGGTAGTTTAAGGACGTTGCGGTCCATATTCCAGTTTATGGACATGGTGGTCCATATTCCAGTTTAGGGACATGGTGGTCCATAGGTAGTTTAAGGATGCATAAGTCCGCGGGTTTAAGGACCTCACAGTCCGTGTTTTGGTTTAAGTACGCATAAATCCATGAGTTTAAGGACCCCACAGTCCGTGTTGATGTGTGGTTGTCGGGACCCGTCACCTCTCTGACGTCGTTGAAGGATTACAACGATAGGAGTCAGAGGAGTTCGGAGATGTACCCTCAAACCGGATGTAAATTGATTTAAGAGAGCAGCTGTGCTCAGTCAATTTAATTTGAGGACTTACGGCCATGATTGGGCTAAGTCCAGTTGAAAAATGTTCAACACTTTTATTTCTTATTTTTGGCCTATTAGACCTGTGCTAGGGCTTTGCCCATGTTTAATAATGCATAGCATTAATCTTGGTCTCTGTTGGACTTTATTTGGGCTCTACCCCTTTTAAATGATGCACAGCATCTGTTCTGGTCTGACAGACCCTTGTTTGGGCTCTGCTCCTTTAAAAAAGAATGATGCATTGCATCTGTTTTCATTTAGGCTCTGCCCTTTTTTTGAAAATAATGCATTTCATTTACTAGGCCTGTTAGGCCTTTTTAATTGGGCTCAGCCCTTCTTTTTAATGATGCAGTGCATCAATTATCTGACAGTGGCGATG
This sequence comes from Agapanthus africanus, assembly GCA_030015575.1. Classification (NCBI taxonomy): domain Eukaryota; kingdom Viridiplantae; phylum Streptophyta; class Magnoliopsida; order Asparagales; family Amaryllidaceae; genus Agapanthus; species Agapanthus africanus. The sequence goes on from JASDDO010000018.1 coordinate 112,182,679, forward strand.
TGGCCTGTCAGGCGCTTTGCGCCAATAAATGAGCACAAGCGCTTGTAGAGGTGACACGTGTCACACTCGGGTGAGCACAAGCGCAGTTAGCGCAATGCGCTGTGTCAGTGCGCTGCACTGTTGCGCTGCTGACACGTGGCGCGCTCTGATGAGTTGCACCAATTTCAGAGGGCAATGCTCTATTTTAAAAGCGCATAGCGCAAGTTGTTCTGGAGCTGACACATGGCGCTCTCTGGTGGCTTGCGCCAACCTAAGAGCGCAACAGTGCCAATTTTGCAAGTGCAGGGTACTGTTTTATATTTTGATCAATTTTAGATCAGAGAAAACAAGTTTTTCTTGTTCTCAAAGAACCAGTGGTTCATAAAAAAGTGCAAGGCATTGTTATTTATATTTTATTGAAGATCATTGATCTTGTTCTTAGATCAATGATCTATTCAGAAGAGAACCTTTTCTTTTATAAAGGTTTTTTTTACCTTTTTTTTCTTAAATTCTTCAAAATTCTTCAGAGTTCTCTCTTTTTGTTGTTTTTATGAAGTTCTTTATGTCGATGATGATTTGAATTGGGGTCTAGGGGACTTTATATAGTGCCCATAAATTTGTTAAATTTGTTAAAGAGATCTTTCATTGAGTGATTTTGGGAATTTTCCCCACCGTTGGATCTTTGATCCAAGGGCTTCTGTTTTACAGAAGACAATCTTCTTGTTTTAACAAGAACAGAAAGATCTTATTAGAATTTTAATTCTGTTTGGCGCAGATGCACCAGCGCTTGACACGTGTCACGCAGCGCACAGCGCAGCGCAACTGCGCTGACACGTATCGCGCAGCGCAGCGCTTGCGCAGAAGCAACTGCACCGACACGTGTCGCGCAGCGCAGCGCTTGCGCAACTGAAGCTCTGCTTCCTTTAGTTTTGTTTTTTAATAGAGCCTTGCACTGATTGGGCGCACTTCCTTGGACGCTGCGCTGACGTATCAGCTTCTGACACGTGGCGCGTTGCGCACAGCGTACGGAATTTGAAGCGTTGCTTCAAAATTTGAATTTCTTTTGAAATTCAAACAGTGCCTTGCTCTGATTGGGGGAAACAAATGCCCCCCCACCGTTGCACTCACGTGGCGCACACGTGAGTGCAACGGTGGCAAGATTTAGGCCGTTGGATCAAGGGGTAAGTTGAAGGGGCGCAGGCGCCTATAAATAGGATCCTTGGTCCTTGGTAATTCTTTACCGTTTTCAAGAACTTGAATTTTAGAACCTAGGTCTTGTTTAAGAATTATAGAGCCTTGCTCTCGTTTCTTCCCAAGAACTTCAAAATTCAGAACTTAGAACAACTTAGGTAAAATTTAAATTAAATTAAATTTAATTAACAGAGCCTTGCTCTTATAGATCTTTGATCTAAAGAAAACCCTTTTGGGGTTTTATTAACAGAGCCTTGCTCTAAAAAATCTATAGATCTACAGAGATCTTGTTCATGGGTTTTAACCCATGAACAGAGCTTTGCTCATGGATCAAATGTAGATCTTTTTTTATCTGAAAATGGAGAACTCCTAAAAGTTTTCATGGATCTTTAAGATCCAAATTTTAATCTTTAGGAGTTAAAGTTTTCTTTTTGATGGATTTTTCCATCATTATTATAGAGCTAGGCTCTCTTTGTTTTTTAGGAAATTTTATTCCCTTGAGACCAGAGTTTGACAAATGTCACTCTGTGACAGAGCTTTGCTCTAAAAGAGGAGATTTTCTCCTTGTCTCTAGGGATTTCCCATCAATAAGGATATTCTGTTGGGGATATTTTCATTAATTGACAGTCTCACCCAATGATGGGGCTGTCTTGTTAAATGATGCACTGTCATCCAGATTTTGTGGGTCCCCATTTGGTCCCTTACCCACTGCATTGCAGTGTGGTGTAAAATTTTAAAATGTCGAGCGTTGGAATTACAACACTGATGGCTAATTTTTTGTCCCTCCGCAGGAAACATGTCTGCTAATTTGTCTTTCCCGTTTGTTCGCTTAGAGGGAGGGTTTCCCCAGGCACCGGTGGACCGAGTGGTGCTCGCTCTCATAAAGGATCATGACCCCGAGCACAAGAGCCTTCACCTGTGGGGTAGGTGGTATAATGAGATCATCCAGGGTCGCTGAAGTTTCAGTTCCGCCACGCCATCTGAGCCCATAATTTCGATCCCCTATGCGGATGAACCCCCGGTGAAGCGTGGAGGTCAAAATATGGAATTCGGATGACCTCCTCCAGCCTGCAATTGGTGCCATTCCCGTGCAGCCGCCACCGGCAATAGACATTCTAGGGAGGCGAATCTGTCAGGGTGAAGCACGCCCTTGGGGACAGGCCTATAATATTGGATTGGTCCCGCGACCGCCCTCCGGATATTTACAGTGGGCCCGGTACATCTTATCGGCGAAAAGGACTCATCTAACGAAGATTGGTTTGTATTCGGCCATCTACGTCTCGCTCTTCGAGTATCCCTCTCCTCCAACGTGGTGGATCAAGGCTTTTATCGAACAATGGAATATCCCCACCCACACCTTCCTGATGACGGACAGGGAGGTCTTTATCTCCTTGGAGGAGTTTGCTGAAGTCTCGGGTTTGCCGATGAGGGGGGAGCATTACGAGGAGCTGCTTCCTCCCGATGAATACGTCTTTGCCACCAAGCCGCTGGTGTTTGATTTGACTCCGGAGAACGCTATTCAACACCAGTTCCCGGGCTTGGTGAAGGTGCTGGAGATTTATGAAGGGCTCTATCTGGAATCGGGTGTCCGGGGCGTCAGTTTCGCAGATTTTATTGCTCGCTTCATTCGACCGGAGTTCCTATCGGAGCGGAGCGAGATGTTCGCCCAGCTCGACGACCCTTTTGGATTTGGCTTGGACCGCCGACCCATATCAGAGAATGATCAAAGGGACTTTTATCTCCCCGGCGCCGTCGTCGTTCCTTTCTTAGAAATCGCTGTCCCGGGCATGGATGAGGAAACCTTTTTTATAGGGTTCCTGGGCTTGTGGCTGTGCAGCTTTGCGCTCCCTATGCACCCGCACCACATGCGGCTATTTGTTTTCTACCCAGCGCATCGGATGGTGGCTGGTTTGCAGTTGTCAGTAGGAATTGCCAGGCTGGCTTATCTTTATAATGGACTTAGCGTAGCGGCGGACGCTAGTGAGCCTGGGTGCAGCCCGCTAATTTCCCGATGCACTACTTCACCTTCTGGATGGAAATGCACGTGCACGGGGTGTTCAGCGCCCATAAGATCCCTCCCTTTTTTTAGAAACGCAGACTCCCAAGAGTCATACGGTTGGTCGGTGCTTCGATCGTAGTTGCACCTCCGCGGGAGGCTAGGGGGCTACTCCTTCGTCCACACCTGGTCGGAGCGAAGGTTTCCTTCTTAGATAAGGTCATAACAATAGGCTCAGAGACCAAGTCGGTAGTGCCGCTACGCGATGATTTTAAAGACGGGGCTTCCATATTGAAGGCTCGGGAAATCCTCCATCTCTACTCCATTCGGCCGGGCAATTTGGTGTTTAGGCAGAATGAGACGGCGCTCCTCATGAGGTATAACCCTCACCGGTTTGCTCAGCAATCGAGCTATAACCAGGGGATCCCGATGGAATCTTTCTTGGAAAGGCCCGTGGTTAGCCGAGAGGGATAAGGGATGCAATGAACCATTTTATGCAGCTTAACACGGGTTCCTATTTCTTTATCAGTGAGCCGAGCTGCGCCCCCAAAGTCTTCAATGCGTACATGGCCTGGTACGCGCACGCAATGGGTCCAGTTATCCAAATGGAAAAGCGCATGCTCGTTGATCGCAAGGGTGCGCCTCCCGGCGGCGATCGCAAGGCTCCCCTAAAGCCGAGGACCCCGGTCATTCCTCCATCTACGTCTCGCTCTTCGAGTATCCCTCTCCTCCAACGTGGTGGATCAAGGCTTTTATCGAACAATGGAATATCCCCACCCACACCTTCCTGATGACGGACAGGGAGGTCTTTATCTCCTTGGAGGAGTTTGCTGAAGTCTCGGGTTTGCCGATGAGGGGGGAGCATTACGAGGAGCTGCTTCCTCCCGATGAATACGTCTTTGCCACCAAGCCGCTGGTGTTTGATTTGACTCCGGAGAACGCTATTCAACACCAGTTCCCGGGCTTGGTGAAGGTGCTGGAGATTTATGAAGGGCTCTATCTGGAATCGGGTGTCCGGGGCGTCAGTTTCGCAGATTTTATTGCTCGCTTCATTCGACCGGAGTTCCTATCGGAGCGGAGCGAGATGTTCGCCCAGCTCGACGACCCTTTTGGATTTGGCTTGGACCGCCGACCCATATCAGAGAATGATCAAAGGGACTTTTATCTCCCCGGCGCCGTCGTCGTTCCTTTCTTAGAAATCGCTGTCCCGGGCATGGATGAGGAAACCTTTTTTATAGGGTTCCTGGGCTTGTGGCTGTGCAGCTTTGCGCTCCCTATGCACCCGCACCACATGCGGCTATTTGTTTTCTACCCAGCGCATCGGATGGTGGCTGGTTTGCAGTTGTCAGTAGGAATTGCCAGGCTGGCTTATCTTTATAATGGACTTAGCGTAGCGGCGGACGCTAGTGAGCCTGGGTGCAGCCCGCTAATTTCCCGATGCACTACTTCACCTTCTGGATGGAAATGCACGTGCACGGGGTGTTCAGCGCCCATAAGATCCCTCCCTTTTTTTAGAAACGCAGACTCCCAAGAGTCATACGGTTGGTCGGTGCTTCGATCGTAGTTGCACCTCCGCGGGAGGCTAGGGGGCTACTCCTTCGTCCACACCTGGTCGGAGCGAAGGTTTCCTTCTTAGATAAGGTCATAACAATAGGCTCAGAGACCAAGTCGGTAGTGCCGCTACGCGATGATTTTAAAGACGGGGCTTCCATATTGAAGGCTCGGGAAATCCTCCATCTCTACTCCATTCGGCCGGGCAATTTGGTGTTTAGGCAGAATGAGACGGCGCTCCTCATGAGGTATAACCCTCACCGGTTTGCTCAGCAATCGAGCTATAACCAGGGGATCCCGATGGAATCTTTCTTGGAAAGGCCCGTGGTTAGCCGAGAGGGATAAGGGATGCAATGAACCATTTTATGCAGCTTAACACGGGTTCCTATTTCTTTATCAGTGAGCCGAGCTGCGCCCCCAAAGTCTTCAATGCGTACATGGCCTGGTACGCGCACGCAATGGGTCCAGTTATCCAAATGGAAAAGCGCATGCTCGTTGATCGCAAGGGTGCGCCTCCCGGCGGCGATCGCAAGGCTCCCCTAAAGCCGAGGACCCTGGTCATTCCTCCATTGAAAGGTGCTGGAGTTGGACCTCCGCGCGTGTTGAGCCCTCCATGCGGATTGCCGTTTCGCGATACTGTGGATGTGCCACCAGCCCCCCGTGCTCCAGTGGAGGTGGTAAATATGGTATCGCCGGAGTCCGGCGCAGGTGTGGATATCGGGACCCGCCGCCCCAAGGTGCCTGCCAAGCGCAAATCGATCCCGGGTGCATCCAGAGCTGGCGGGTAAAAGAAGAAGAAGTCCCTCCTCTCCCTCGACGCGATCCTCGGTTTAGAGCTTGAGGCCCCTCTTACCGAAGGAATAAGCGAGTATGGCAGCAATAAGGGCTTCTTGGTAGACCCCGCAGACACCGATTTGGCGGCCGCTTTTGCAGCTTCTGAGCGATCAGCGAGGCTCGAAGCGATGTTGAATAAACTCGCTGAGTCAGGTAATCATTAGCTACTTTCTTCGTCATTTTATCGCATTTTTTATCATTATTTTTGACTAATACTTTCCCCCATTTTTCAACAGGTGTCACTACCGAAGAAGCCATTGCTGCCTCTTTAAACACCTTCCGGGAGGAGGAGAAGAAGCGCGCCTTAATGGGCGTGGTACGTCTCGGCTTATTGAGTTTTTTTTATCCTCTTTTCTGACGGCCAACCTAACCTTTTTCTTTATTTCTTTACAGGGGCTGCGCCAGCTGATGCGGGGACTCTCCCCGGATCCTCTACTGAAGTCCCAGCTTCTTCGGGGCTGGCGCGAGAGCCTCAACTTGACAAATCGACGAGGGATGCCTTGAAGGATTTGGAGGCATCTCTATTCATGGATGAGGACGTCTCAATGAGGGAAGCCTTGGAGAGCTCCGTCTTGACGGCACGAGAAGAGAGAAAGTGGCTAAGGCGCGAGGAGAAGGCATGCAGGGCTGCTTTGGCCATTGGAGCGGGCCCAAGCACCGTCCCTCGTGCTGATACTCCCCTAGAAGAGGCCCCCGTCGCCCTATCCACTGCTCGCAGACAGGTGGCGCGTGCAGTTCGGAGTGCTAACGATAAATCCACTTCAGGTAATGAATCTTTCGAGACTTGTTTGTAAAAATTGTAAACTCGTCAATTCTTATATATTTTGCCTTGCAAGGCCAAGTCCAACCGAAGGGGAGGCAGAGACCGTCGAACCCAAGGAGACACAGGAAAAGGCACCGGCCGAACCCGAGCCGACGGTGGGCAACGTCGCCGGGGTTGCTGAGCCTGAGTTGGCGGCTGAGGGAGCCGCACCCGAGAATGTTGTTGATGCCGAGCCTGGGATGGCGGCAAATGAGACGACCGCTAAAACTGAGCCCGAGGTAGCGGCGGACGAGGCGCTTGAGGCCAGTGACCCCTGGTGATGGCCGATGAGACAATGGAGACCGCTGAGCCCGAAGAAGTAGCAGGTGAGATGGGCATGACTCTTGGGGAAGAGCCAGCCGCTCATTCTCAAGAGTTCGGCAATGCTCCGATTATTGCCCTCCCCGTCTACGGTCTTCCGCCATCTCCCGGCCGCCCAAGCACGACGACAGCCCCTATTGAGTCGGGTGATGACGCCACGGGCGGTGGCCTCATGTCGATGGAGGAGGGAGACGCCTCTGCTTCGGCCGGCGGCTCATCAGGTAAATCTCGAGTTACAGTCACTTTTTTTATCTTGCAACCGCTTCTGACAAGTTTATCCTTGTTTTTAATACAGGTGCGGCCAGTGCCGATGCCCCATTGCTTGAGGGAGCGCCGTCAACTACTGCCTTGGCGGTGGTCACCTCTCAGCCCTCTCTTGTACCATCGAAGATGTTGAAAGATATGGATTTGCAACCTATTAGTTTCGTCTTTCAGCCGCATAATTTATGTACTAAAGTTGTATTGTTGTGTCTTTTCAGGAGTGCTTTTTGATCATCTTTATCAAGTGTTGCTCCCACACTTCTCCTTCCCATCTGAACTCGCTTCTTCCTCCAGTGGCGCTGGTGAGTATAGTTTCCAACTGATGTCTTTCTTTTTTTTAGTAATGGAATTATTTCTAATTTTCCCTTGTCCTGATTGCAGTGTTACAAATCGAAGGAGGAGACGAAAGATCGGTCGCGCCACCGGCCCTTCCGGCCTTGCCACCTGCTGCAGCTGGTATAGTAGACTATCTCATCAATGACTTTTTCATATTACTTGAACCGTCATCTAATCACATTTTTTCGTTTCAGCTGTCGTTCCAATCTCGGCGCCTTTTGAATCTCGCGTTACGATGCCGGCAAGCCCTTTCTTGAGACGTCTATCCTCGAAAGGCGCCGCGAATAGTTTGCGCATGGTGAGCAACTATATTGAGGAGCTCGACATCGAGACTCTTACGTCTGCCGCAGATTTTGCTACGGCGGTTAACCCAATGCTGGTGATACTCGTGAACTTCCATAACTAGGAAATTGTCGCGTCTTGGGTTAACCACTGCAGGGAGATCGAGGCCCGCCTGCATCAACTGGAGTTTATGCGCCCTGCTCCAGAGACCTTAGCCGCAAGCAATCAAAGAGCAGCGTGGATTGAGCAAAGCTCTTCTTACGTCCACCACTTGGAACAAGAAGCGGCTTTAAGGCTGAGGGAATACCAAGAGACCTCGAGCGAGACGGCTCGTCTGCATGCTGAGGTTGAGGCGAATGCTGCCCAAGTGAAGGCTATCTTTGAGGGCTTCCTGGAACGCATCTCTCATGGGCTAAACTTGAAGCGAAAGGTTGATGTCGCCGAGCGTGACACCCCAGGCCGCGAAGTTGCTCATCAGGCCGTTGGGGAGCAGCTTGCATCTTTCTTGCAGCAGCGGGCTCAAGTAGAGGCAGAACTGGCGGTGGTGGCCGATCAGGAGAAAGCGTGGAAGGAGGTGCGCGAACAATTGCTAGAGCTATGCAAGACGCTTCCTTCCCAGTAGTTCCCCTTGTATCCATATACTTGTAAAAAAAATTCTTTTTCGAATAAGATGTATCCATTCATTATTCTTTTGTACGCTTCACCTTGTACTTGATTAAATTAATAAATAAAGATACACATTTTTCTTTGCAATGTCTTATACTATTTCTTTTCTTTCTCCCTTCTCTTATTATCAGCATGCTGTCTTGATAAACACAATTGACAGATAATAGAGTAAGCATCTAGATTTCTCCAAGAGATAGCGATGGCTTAGGCCGCAGGTTCAGATCTGCTGCCTTAGACTTTTCAACTCTATGAGCCGTGAGGGTCTCATAGAGACTTTTCTCCCTACGGCTCGAGAGGATCTCGTAGGTGGATTTTCTCCTTAGGAATCGTGAGGATTCCTAAGTGTGTTTTCTCTTATAAGTCGTAAGGATCCTATAAGTGAATTTTCCCTCTTATGAGTCGAGAGGACTCGTAAGCGGTTGTTTCCCTCCTTGTCGAGATTCGACTTTGGAGAGTGAAACCCGTGGATAGTATACAAGAGACCGTTTTAGACCAACTTGTAGGGTCCCAGTGCTCAAGAAACAAGTTTTTTAATCCCTGCTGCCTAAGGCTTTATCTTGCAAGTTGCGACGAATCAGTAAGTTCTCGCGGAGACACTGGTTACTCTGCGGGCCGACGCGAGTCAGGTGGTTCTCATCAAGGATGCTAGTTTCCCTGAATTGAGGTATTTGCCAAGGACACTTGTTTCCCTGGGGTTGAAACGAATCGAGAATTTCTCGCGGAGACGCTGGTTTCTCTGCGAGTGGACGTGAATCAGGATTTTCTTCGTAAAGGACACTTGTTTCCCTGAGTCGAAGGATTTCGCCGAAGACACTGGTTTCTTCAGAGTTGAAACGAACCGGGAATTTCCCGCGGAGACACTGGTTTCTCTGCGAGCCGACGCGAATCAGGAGGCTCTCATCAAGGATGCTAGTTTCCCTGAGTTGAGGAGTTTGCCAAGGACACTTGTTTCCTTGGTGTTGAAACGAGTCGAGAATTTATCACGGAGACACTGGTTTCTTTGCGAGCGACGCGAATCAGGATTTTCTTCGTCAAGGACACTTGTTTCCCTGAATCGAAGGATTTTGCCGAAGACACTGGTTTCTTCGAGGTTGAGACGGATCGGGAATTTCTCACGGAGGCACTGGTTTCTCTGCGAGCCGACGCGAATCAGGAGGATCTCATCAAGGACGCTAGTTTCCCTGAGTTGAGGTATTTGCCAAGGACACCTGTTTCCCTGGTGTTGAAACGAATCGAGAATTTCTCGCGGAGACACTGGTTTTTCTATGAGTCGACGCGAATCAGGATTTTCTTCGTCAAGGACACTTGTTTCCCTGAGTCGAAGGATTTCGCCGAAGACACTGGTTTCTTCGGAGTTGAGACGGATCGGGAATTTCTCGCGGAGACACTGGTTTCTCTGCGAGCCGACGCGAATCAGGAGGCTCTCATCAAGGACGCTAGTTTCCCTGAGTTGAGGTATTTGCCAAGGACACTTGTCTCCCTGGTGTTGAAACGAATCGAGAATTTCTCACGGAGACACTGGTTTCTCTGTGAGTCGACGCGAATCAGGATTTTCTTCGTCAAGGACACTTGTTTCCCTGAGTCGAAGGATTTGTGGTTGTCTTTCAGGTTTTATATAAGTTACCGTCAAGATCTCGAAGCTAGGAATTTGATCTTCGCTTCGTTTGCTGGCACTGCGTCTGCTGTATTGAGATGAATGTCGCGGTTGTCTCTAGGCTGTTGGTGAACCGTCGAGATTTGGCTTAGCTTTTTGGCGGAGCCTGTTGGAAAGGTATGGTTCCCTCTTTGTTTTGTGCCCTTGGATTGTATACATGGATCGATATGATCTCAACTGTAGGGCAAAAGTTTCATTTATTTTTATTGTTTTATTTCCGCAATGCTCTATCATTTCAGCTTTTATATTGCGAAGGTCGCGATTGCCCAATCATTTCGGCTATTTTTCGTGGTGCCCAATCATTTCGGCTATTTATTCTATTTTTACTCGCTGCTTTTTATTGCGAGTTGCCCAATCATTTCGGCTATTTTGTATGCATACGTTTTCTTTACTTGCTGCTTTTTATTGCAAGCCGCCCCATCATTTCGGCTATTTCGTATGCATGTACGGCTTGCTGGCTCTTCGCCATAAACCTGAAATTAGACACCGATTTCGGCATCAGCACCGCTACAACTGGGATATTGCCAGGAGTGAATCATCATTTACCTCTGTCGATGTTGAACAAAGGTGGCTTAGCGAACAGGGTTAAGGTCCTGTCGACTAAGGCTTTTAACTTCATGAGCCGTAAGGGTCTCGCAAAGGTGTTTCTCCCTACAAGTCGTGAGGATCTTGTAGGTGTATTTTCTCCTTAGGAATCGTGAGGATTCCTAAGTGTATGTTCCTCTGTAAGTCGCAAGGATCCTACAAGAGGGCTTTCTCCTTGTAAGTCGAGAGGACTTATAAGGGTTGTTCATCATGCGTACATATCCCCAGTCACGGATGGGACTTGGTTAGGAAAATGTTTATTCGCGCACGTGGATTGTATACAAGGGTCAGTTTTGAACCACTTGTAGGACAATATCGAAGGTTTTGGGGGTTGCTTAAGCACAGGTTTATGTCTCTGTAACTTAAGTCTTTCAAATCTTATGAGCCGTGAGGGTCCTATAAGAGAGTTCTCCTTACGAGTCGTGAGGATCTCGCAAGTGTATTTTATCCTTAGGAATCGTGGGGATCCCTAAGTGTGTTGCTCCCTTGTGAGTCGTAAGGATCTCACGCGGGTGTTTTCCCCTTACAAAGTTGAGAGGACCTTGTAAGTGTCCTTTAACGAGGTTGCGCCCTTTCAGGTTTTCACAAACACTCGTCGGTAGTCCTGCTGTTTTTACACACGGAGCCCTTTCGGGTTTTCATCCGTGCCCATTTTTCTTACGGACATACCATTTTTTTCTTATTCTTTTTATTCTCTTTTTTTTACGAGGTCGCGCCCTTTCGGGTTTTCACGAACACTCGCCGGTAGCCCTGCTGTTTTTACTCACGGAGCCATTTCGGGTTTTCATCCGTGCCTATTTTGTTTATGAACATACCGTTTATTTTATTTATTTATTTATTTTTATATCGGCTTTGTGATGTTTCAATCCACCGTAGTTTATCGACATCTCGGTCAACGACTAGTTTTAGGACATAGTGGTCCGTCATTAGTTTAAGGATGTTTCGGTCCGTCATTAGTTTAAGGACGTTTCGGTCCGGTGTTGAAGAAGGCCGGCTACTACTTATAGAGTTTAGGCTTAGGAAGATAGCGAGCGGACATAGTCGTCGTCATCTATCATTGACCTAGGTTGTGGCTCATTAAGCGTAGTATTTCTTTAGGAAGCGGCCGTTTATTGGCCTGAAAGGCCTTTCACCGTGCATATCCATGAGTAGATAGGCTCCACCCTGGTAGACCTTGTCTATTATGTACGGACCTTCATAGTTTGGCTCAAATTTTCTCCGCTTGGCGCGATTGGGGATCATAGGCCTTTTGATCACTAGCACGAGTTCGTCTTGGCGGAATGTCCTCGGCCTAGTCAATCTTTCATATGAGCGCGTCATCTTTGCTTTGTAGGCCTCCAGATTTTGTTGCGCTATGAACCGGGTTTCGTCAAGGGCATCAAGCTCCTCAAGCCGAAGGTGAGCATTTTCTTCGTCCGTTAGCTCGTAGTGGACTGCCACTCGTAGAGAGGGTAACTCTATCTCGAGGGGGAGTACTGCTTCTGTACCGAATACCAACGCATATGGCGTTGTGTTCGTGGCCGTCTTGAACGTAGTTCGATACGCCCAGATAGCTTCTTGCAGCCTCTAGTGCCAGTCCTTCTTATTTCGGGACACCGTCTTCTTCATGATCTTTGTCAAGGTCTTGTTGAAGGCCTCGGCTAGACCGTTAGCTCGTGGATTATAAACCGAGGAATATCTCCAGTCTATATTGTGTTGTTGCGCGAAGCGACTGATCTTGTGGCTTCTGTAAGCTGGCCCGTTATCGGAGATGATCCGTCGCGGAGTTCTAAACCGATATATGACGTGCGTCTTGAAGAAGTGGAGGATATTCTCCGTTTTCACTTTCCTCAACGGTACTGCTTCTGCCCATTTGTAGAAGTAGTCAGTCGTCGCCAGGATGAAACGATGTCCTCTGGACGATGCTGGTTCAATGGGGCCGACTATGTCAGTCCCCCACATTTCGAATGGCCAGCTAGCCACCGTTGGATGGAGTGGATTTGGATGCTGGTGGATGAAGTCCCCATGAATTTGACATGAGTGGCACTGCTTTGCATACTCAAGGCAGTCTTGAATCATCGTGGGCCAGTAGTAGCCCATCCGTTTGATCTTCAACTTCATCTTTGGGACTGCTTGGTGAGACTCACAGATTCCGTCATGAACTTCCTGAACGACTCTTTTCGCTTCGTCAGGTCCGAGAAATCTCAACCACAGAGAATCAAATGACCTCTTGTACAGCGTATCATTGACGAAGGCGAAAGACAGAGCTCGTTTCATAAGCTGATGTCTTGAGTACGCATCTTCGGGCGTTCGACGGTATTTGAAGTAGTCTATAAAGACTTCTCTCCAATCCTCGGCCTTTTCCCGATCTTTTATTTGCAGGGTCATTTGCTCAGTCGCTTCCTTTTCATTGGATGATTCCGGAGATATTTCTGCTTGGGCAAGCACCCGACGGCTTTGTACCACGATTCTTACGTCATCGAGGTTCTCATCAGCCAGTTCCTTAGCGAGCTTGGCCAACGCGTCCGCTTTGCTGTTTTCCGCGTGCGGTATATTTTCCAAAGTATAGGAAGGGATTTGGGTCAACAGTTGCTGCACCTTCTCACCGTACTTCACCAGCTCTGGCTTGCATGTTTGGTAGTCGCCGTTTACTTGACTAACGACCAGTTGGGAGTCTCCGTATATAAGGAGGTTTTCAATTCCTATGTCGATGGCGATCTCGAGGCCTGCTATCAAAGCTTCGTATTCGGCTTCATTGTTTTTCCTCGGCTCTGTTAGGGAGAAAGCAAAGCGCATTATCCCTCCTTGTGGAGTTACAAAGATGAGTCCTACCCCCGATTTGATTATAGGGGTACTTTGTTTGCGCTTCTTCACGGAAGATGCTCCATCGAAATAAAGCTCCCATCGGGTATCACCACCATCGATCGCATCAAATGCATGTTCATCTGGAAGATCACAATTCAGAGGAGAATCGGCGGGTATCGGATGCTCAGCGAGGAAATCGGCGATGATGGCCTGGCCTTTCACTGCCTTGAGAGGCTGATAGGTTATCGAGAACTCCATTAAGAGCAGGGCCCATTTAGCGAGTCGCCCCATCAATATGGCCTTCGACATTAAATATTTAAGGGGGTCTACCTTCGAAATGAGACGGACTTCATGCGCCAACGCATAGTGCCTGAGCTTTGTTATCGCGAAGATCAACGCCAGGCAGTGTTTTTCAATGGGGGAGTAGTTGCTTTCTGCCCCCAGTATAACTCGACTTAAGTAGTAGAGTGCTTTTTCCTTCCCCTGGTCCTTCTCTTGCGCCTATAATGCGCCTAAGGAACCTTCGAGGGCGGTTGTATAAAGAATTAGGGGCTTTCCCTTGACCGGAGCAGCCAACACTGGTGGGTTCTGCAGGTATTGCTTGATCTCGTCTAGCGCGTTTTGGCATTTTTGGTCCCAGACGAACGGGGTTATCTTCTTCATCAGGTGGCAGTAAGGACGACACTTGCCTGAAAGGTTGGCTATAAATCGCCGTATATACGCGAGCTTCCCTTGGAGAAACCGCAGCTGTTTGAGAGTCCTTGGCGGAGGCATTTCCATGATCGCTTTGATCTTTGACGGATCTATCTCAATACCTCGGTGTCGGACGATGGATCGCAGGAATTTTCCCGAGGAAACTCCGAATGCACATTTGAGAGGGTTCATCTTCAAGTTGTATTGTCGAAGGCGTTGAAATATGGTCTTCAGATGCTCGAGATGTTCCTCGTATGATTTGCTTTTAACCACAAGGTCGTCGATATAGCATTCGACGATTTCATGTATAAGGTCATCGAAGATCTTCGTCATGGCCCTCTGTTAGGTGGCACCGGCGTTCTTTAGACCGAAGGGCATCACCTTGTAGCAGAATATACCTAAAAGAGTCCTGAAGGCGGTGTGCTTCTGGTCTTCGGGATGCATCTTTATCTAATTATACCCTGATGAGCCGTCCATGAAGGAGAAAACCTCGTGAGTGGACGTATTGTCTATCATCAGTTCGGTGACTGGCACTGGGAAATCGACTTTCGGGCAAGCTTTATTGAGATCCCGAAAATCCACGCATATGCGCATTGTCCCATTTTTCTTCATCACGGGGACGATGTTGGCGATCCACTCGGGATACTGGACCTCCTGGATGAAGCCAGAGTCGATCAGCTTCTTGACCTCGGCTTTGATACTCATCTCAAGCTCGAGCCGCATTCTTCTTGGCGCTTGTTTGACCGGCTTAACGTTCGGAGATATCGCCAATTTATGCACAGCAATTTCTGGATCCAGTCCCGGCATTTCGGAATAGTTCCACACGAAGCAATCTCTATGCTGTACAAGCAAGTCTTTTAACGCAGCTACCCTTTCTTCGGATAGTAGCTCGCTGACGAATGTCGGTCGCGGGTTATTTGCCATCCCCAACTCAATTTTCTTGAGGTTATCCGCAGTGGTATGGATTCCATCTTCCAGCTCTTTTGGCACTGGTGGAAATTCTGAGATCACCTCATCGTTGCTGTTTTCGAAGCACCAGGAAAGGTCATCCATGTTCTCAGGCTCTTCTTTTGATATTGTTATCATATGACAAGTACGAATTCGCTTCCAAGCCCAATGTGGAACTGGTTCTTCTTTTGTGGCCTTAGGTTCGTGCTTCTGTGGCGGCGTTACCCTCCAATTTTCAGAGAGAGCGAACTTACCGAGCTGATACTGATCTTTGACCCAATTCTTGAAGGTGAAGCAGTCCTCGAGAGGGTGCCCTATCACTCGGTGATAAGGGCAATAGTCCGGGTGAGAGACTTCGCTTGCTTGTTCGGGGTGTTTAGACTCCGACAGTGTAAGCATCTGATGTTTTAGAGCGAGCTCAAGTATTTTCTTCTTCTTGTCCCGAGGAAAAGAGTGCGCTCGACCTATTTTTCTTATGAGGGATAGATCGGAATCGCTCGATTCCCACTTGCATGGCCTCTTAGTCTCGCTTTGTTGCTGTTGAGCGCCTTTTTTGCCTTTCGACTTATTTCTGCCCTTGCGTCGAGCCTTTTTTATAATAGGTTGACAGGGAGCGGCATTTTCATCTTTCACGGCCTGTTGGAGGAGGCGTTGCGTTTTGGCTTTCTCATAAATGGCCATCTCACGGTTGTGATCGTCTCTGACTTTTTGGCCAGCTTCCCTTATAAGCTTGTCCATTTGTTCTTCGAATGACGGACTGGGCACTTTTGCATCTGGAACTTTTACTGGTTCGGGATTAACATCTTGCCATTGAGCATCCGCTTCTTCATCGAAGTCATGCACGACGTAGCAACCATGGAGTAGCCCTCGTTTCTTGGACCGAATGTATCCAATCCCGATTGTTTCCATTCTCCCATTAAGCAACTTGTGCTGAGTCCCGGGAACGTTCCAGACCCTGTCATAGAATTTGGCTTTTCGAGCGGTCTGTTTAAAGGATATCCCCTGGTGCTTTAGCAGCCTCTTCAAGCCTTCTGTATAATATCTAGGGAGACGGATGGGCTGAAGTCTGTCAAGCGTAGGATCCGCGCCGTGCCAGATTTCTTTCTCCACTTTGGTTTCTTCAGAGCAGTAGAATAGAATTGCCTTTTCACCTTCTCGTCTGGGAGGGACATAGAATGTTCGCAGTTCTTCGACACTGTAGGTATCGAGTGCATCCAGTTCTTTATGGTGTTTAAACGGCACCATGGCGACTTGCAGACTTTGCTCTTCGTCAGCGAACGTTTGTATTGAAGGTCGAGCAGAGAATACAGCATGGACCTCATCTTCCGAGTCGCTACCGAAGATCAACGTAGGAGTGGATGGTCCTGGCTTGTTGTGTTGGGATGGACCCGAATAAATCATCACCTCTTCCTCCTCGGTATCACTGCCGAAGACAGGGATGGTGGCATTAGCTTTGTTCTCGGGTTTGTGACACCTCTCCGTATCCTCGAAATCCGGTAAGAAGTATTTGGCATCTTCATATTTACGGACATTGTTCACAGAGAACGGGTTCAGTTCTCCCGTCACGGTATACTCGAGACCATCCTTAAAATACTTCATACACTGATGTTGCGTAGAAGGGATGATGTTGTACTCGTGTAACCATGGTCGACCGAGCAGAGCGTTGTAGCATGTCTTGGCATGTATGACGTGGAACTTAATGTCCGTGACGAGTAGCCTAAAGCGTAGCGTCAGTATCACAGACCCAAGAGTTCTTGATGACTGGGAGTCGAACCCGGAGATGGTGATCTTGTCCCGAGCAAGGTGCTGGACGCTCATGCAGATTTCTTTTAACACCCGCACATTGAAGAGATTAACGGAGGATCCATTGTCGACCAGGATTTTTCCTATCTTTATATCGTGGCAGTATCCTGAGACATAGAGGGGGCGATTGTGTTCGCATGTCCCAAGGACGAGGTCTTCATCTCCAAAAGTGACATCGGCCGTGTGCACTTCCTCCAATTCATCCATCATCTTTTCTTCAGCCAGAAAAGCTTGGAATTGTTCCGGCTCCTGTAGTACCTTGATTAACGAATCTCTCGCCTCTTTTGATAGTAAAAGGGCGTCAAGAATGCTGAGCTGCGAGGGTAGCTTCCTCAGATGCGCTAAGACGTTGTAATCCACCTTATTTCTCTTTGGCGGGTCCTTGGCGGCTAGCTCTTCCATGACATGGTCATCTAGGGCGATATCCTCAGAGACCTTTTCTTTCCCTTTATCTTTTCCATTTGAGGGTCCGAGACTCCTTTTAGGTAGTGTGCGATTACGCAACCGGATATTTTCACAGGCCCTCGGTTCTTCTTCTTTTCCCGAGGTGGACTCTTTAAAGAGAGGGCCAAGCTCCAGCTCCTCATCAGAATCGCTCCCGAATGTAAGCACTTATGATCCCCCGGTATTAACCATGCGACAATCACCGGTAGTTCTGTTAAGCCCTTCGGTCATATTTTTCCGCTCCCGACGAGTTTTGCGCTTCTCCTTCTTAAAATGTTGTCGATGAGCAACATATCCTTGCCACCATCTATCGAAAGCTTTGCACTCTTCGGTGGGGTGCGAAATCTTCCAATGATATAAGCAATAGGAGGGGTGCATTTCCACTTTACCGGTAATGCTTCTTTCGGAGGAAGGTAGCTTCATGCCCATTGATATGGCCTTAGCAAACCTTTTCCTCGTCTTGAATTTGCTTTTATCCTCAGTGGATGTATTTTGCTCCAGCGGAAGTGTCCCAGCTCTTTCGTCAAGTCGCTGGCGCTTGGCCCTTTCAAATATAACCGTCTTGCGTTCCTGATCAGCTTTACTTTTCAACAGAGCTTCGTTGAGGAATGCGTCAATTACTTCTTCTGATGGCCCCAGAATTTTTGGTTCAGGATCTGCCCCCAGCTTTTCAGCGCAAGGAGTCACCTCATCGTCCATGAACGAATGGGAAATCACATGACAGCTCGCTACGTATTCTTCAGATTCATCCGACGAACTTTCTTCCTCATCTTCCTCTTGAAAGACATGGTTTAGGAACTCTTGGAGTGTAATGGGAGTCCATGCTTTCTGGTTATATTCCTTCAGCGCGTCAATTTGTTTTTGTAAGTCTGTGCGCTTGTCGCCAGGCTTCACGGGCTTCTTGGATTTCTTCTTCTTCTTCTTCGAAAATTTTGACAGCTGGTTATGAGTGCTTGGGCCACCACCATCGGTCTTTGGAGTTGGACGCAGCTTCAACATCCCCTCAATGACCTGAGGTTCCAACGGGTTCTTCCATTTGATCGCTGGGCATGCTTGAAGATCGTTCAACATCCTCTTTGTCTTGGCTGACAACACAACCTCCCATGGGGCTTCTTCAACGAGAGAGCACGTTGCCCCCGGCGTATTCATCCTTTTAGAGGCGTGAAGTTGTGGCGGATTCACCTTCCATCTGTCGGATAACGCGAACTTGCCCTGTTAGTACTGGTCTTCAAGCCAATTTTTGAAGACGTAGCAATCTTCGATTGGATGACCCAGTACTGGGTGATAGGGACAGTAGTTGGGCTCATTGACATCATTTGGTTGTGACGGACGTTTTGGATCCAGTAGATTTATGAGTCGGTTGCACAACGCCAGCTCGAATAATCTTCTCGTTTTATCTCGGGGAAACGAGTAAGGACGTCCTAGCCTCTCCTCAAGGGGTACGTGTGGACGCATATTATTTTGACGAACGACCGGCTTCGAGTTGCTCGGCTGTTGTTGAGCATTAGCGACAACGATCGCTTTCCCCTTTCCCTTCTCGTTTCGGGAGTCCGACTTTGGAAGAGGAGGTCTATGGCCCATCTGATCTATTTGCGCTAGCTTGTCGATCAGGGCCTGGAAGGTAGTCGGCTTGAAGAATATCATAAATTGCAAGATGGTTGCTTGCGGATCAAGGGTTCCCACAAACATACCCACTGCAGGAGCTTCTTCAATGCGTTGCTCGCATTTTGACCATAAGTTCCGCCACCGTATAGCATATTGGACCCATATCTCGCCTGGCTTAACCCTGGCATTAATCAATGCCGTCATCGGGGTGCGTTCACTGGCGCTTGCAAAACGCTGGGTAAACAACAGCTCCATCTTCGCGAAGGTCTTAATAGAGTCGTTTGGGAGCTCAGAGTACCACTCGAACGCTGTATCTGACAAGCTTCCAACGAACTGGCGAAGCAACAATTTATCATCACCGCCGGTGTTACCATAGAGCACCCTAAACTGAGCAACATGCTGGTGGGGATTGCCCGTCCCCTTATAGACATGGAATTTAGGAATTGTGTAACCCGGCAGGTACTTTATCTGATCGTACCAGCTCAGATATGGTCGTCCCGTTTTTACGACCTGACTGGCTGCTTCAGTCGCATGATGAACCCGTATTTGTTGGGCTATATACTCGTCCAAGTCAGCTTTGGAGATTGTCTCCTCCTTGGCTGTTGACAGGGCTGGTGGAGGATTTGACGTTTCTCCTCTATCGTCTTCAAGGACGATCGGGGGATCTTCGGCCGGAGGATCTTGTTGTATCATCATCCCCACCATGTCTTGGAATAGGAAGGCTATACGCTTTATGTTGGCTGCTTGTTCAGCAGCTTCTCTATCCTTCTTCTCTAATATCAGACGAAGGAATTCGGTGTCATTTTCTTGCTCCTGGTGTTCATCCGAGGACGCTTCAGGGCTTTCCTTTGGCCCTGTAAGTGCGGCCATCGCGTTCATCATCTCCTGGAGCTTTTGCTGTTGCTCCTGAGCTTTGGTCATTGACCGTGTAAGCGGTCGATGACCTGTAGATGAACGGCTGTCCTCTTTACCAGACGCCATGTAGACGGTATGAACTACGATGCCCCCAGACTTAGGGCGTTTGGGTTCACCACCTATGATATTTGCCGTCGGCGTGAGCACTTTCTCCGGCCTTCTTCTCTTATGGGCCGTTGAAGTTGAGGGGGCCGTCGCTTTGGGCACCCAAGTAGTCGTCGCCTTTCGTTGCTTGACAGGGGGATTTTCTTCCTACCGACCTTTCGACTTCTTGTGTTGGCGAGAGAAATTAGGATCAATCACAGATTCTTGGACTCGTCGCCATGTCTTGTAGATCCTGGAGGACAGCGATTGAGGAGACTGCTCCGGCTTTTCTGCTTCCACGGCGATCTCTACCGGTGGAGGAGATCTTTTGAGCACCGCAGTTGGCGAATTTCTGCGTACCCTGTTAAGCATCTCAAAGCTGTTCCCAGTTGGAACAGCAGCATTAACTTCCACCGTTGGAGCTGGCGGAGTTAGCCCAGAGGGAGAGTTGCCCCAGTCTTCCTTATCCGGCGCCAGTAGCGTCGTCGGGCGTGACGAGTTGCCGGTATTGGTTCAGCGACAGAGACAGCTTCTTCTTGCCCTCTGTCCGAACAAGGCGCTACTGGTCCCAGCCTCTTAAAGACCGAGGTTGTCCTTTGAGTAGCGGTATTCAATCTGTCAAAGACGGATCCTCGAGCAGGGGCAGGAGTGGGAATAGTCAGCCTTGCAAAGACTGACTCTTTGACAGGAGAAGCCGCCTTGGCGACTTCAGGAGCAGCTGTCTTTTTCGGGATGGCCGCCTCAGGTGTTATGGGCTTCTTGATAGGCCCTTTGGTGCTCACGCTCAGCCTGGTGAAGACTGAAGAGTTGGACGACCTGTTGAGAGGGGCCGTGGGAGTAGCAAGTCGATCGAAGACCGACTTCTTTGAAGCTTCCGGTACGGGCACAGGGATGGTGAAGCTTGCTGGCGGGATCATAGTCCCGAATAACAGGCCGGTGGTGGCTTGAGTCACTTGCTCTACAGGCATAGTAAGGACGGAGGCCGCTTGAGGCCCATATGCTACACCTCTAGGTGAGGCAGAGCGTTAGTTGCATTGGCACTTCGAGCAGTTCGAGCAGTTTGAGGCCATTGATGCTTGATTTCTGCGCCAGGAAAAGACCAAATCTTAGTAACTTGAAATCCAAAGGCAACCATTAACAAACCGTGATTCGTTCGCGAAGACGACACACGAAGTGTGGAGTGGAAAGAGGAAAAGGTCCCACCGGGCGTGCCAGAATCTGTTCCCCTCCGAATGACGCGGCGGAGACGCGGTGAACGTCTTGCCTGAAATTCGGGGCAGATGCTATTTGGTTTTATCCGTCCACCACTCCGAAGATGCCAAGTTGATTTATGGCACCGTGTATCGGAGGTTTAGACGGATGTGGCCGATGTAGCAGACTTCATCAGATTCCCCCTCAGGGTAAGGGTTTTTTTTATTGTGGTGACGCTCTTCCCTGCAGGCGCAAGCCCATGCAGTTAATTACGCTATCGCATTGCGGTAACAACTTTCTCCTTCTCCAGAATTTCACTTCGTGTCGTGTGTGTTTGTTTTGTTTGTGGTTGCCCGTGGATTATATACGGAGACTAAGTTATGCCGTCGCCCATAGGACGTGGATTAGTCCAAATCCGTATTTACTTAGTTTGGGATTGGGGTTTTAGTTTAAGGATACGTTAGCCATGTTCGACGCTAAGATCAACTTAAACGTTCGTTAAGGATACGTTAGTCCAATTTGAGACTAAGATCAACTTAACGGGATCGTTTGGATCCGACAAGAGAGCGATTATGGGAGCCCGGTTGTTTAGTTTAGTGACGTTACGGTCAATAGGTAGTTTCAGGACGTTGCGGTCCATATCCCAGTTTATGGACATGGTGGTCCATATTCCAGTTTAGGGACATGGTGGTCCATAGGTAGTTTAAGGACGCATAAGTCCACGGGTTTAAGGACCCCACAGTCCGTGTTTTGGTTTAAGGACGCATAAGTCCATGAGTTTAAGGACCCAATAGTCCGTGTTGATGTGTGGTTGTCGGGACCCCTCACCTCTCTAACGTCGTTGAAGGATTACAACGATACGAGTCAGAGGAGTTCGGAGATGTACCCTCAAACCGGATGTAAATTGATTTAAGAGATCAGCTGTGCTCAGTCAATTTAATTTGAGGACTTACGGCCATGATTGAGCTAAGTCCATTTGAAAAATGTTCAACGCTTTTATTTCTTATTTTTGGCCTATTAGACCTGTGCTAGGGCTTTGCCTATGTTTAATAATGCATAGCATTAATCTTGGTCTCTGTTGGACCTTTATTTGGGATCTGCCCCTTTTAAATGATGCACAGCATCTATTCTGGTCTGACAGACCCTTCTTTGGGCTCTGCTCCTTTAAAAAAGAATGATGCATTGCATCTGTTTTTATTTGGGCTCTGCCCTTTTTTTGAAAATAATGCATAGCATTTACTAGGCCTGTTAGGCCTTTTTAATTGGGCTCTGCCCTTCTTTTTAATGATGCAGTGCATCAATTATCTGACAGTGGTGATGTGGCCTGTCAGGCGCTTTGCGCCAATAAATGAGCGCAAGCGCTTGTGGAGGTGACACGTGTCTCACTCTGGTGAGCGCAAGCGCAGTTAGCGCAGTGCGCTGCGCTGTTACGCTGCTGACACGTGGCGCGCTCTGATGAGTTGGACCAATTTCAGAGAGCAATGCTCTATTTTAAAAGCGCATAGCGCAAGTTGTTCTGGAGCTGACACGTGGCGCTCTCTGGTGGCTTACGCCAACCTAAGAGCGCAACAGTGCCAATTTTGCAAGTGCAGGGCACTGTTTTATATTTTGATCGATTTTAGATCAGAGAAAACAAGTTTTTCTTGTTTTCAAAGAACCAGTGGTTCATAAAAAAGTGCAAGGCACTGTTATTTATATTTTATTGAAAATCATTGATCTTGTTCTTAGATCAATAATCTATTCAGAATAGAACCTTCTCTTTTATAAAGGTTTTTTTTACCTTTTTTTTTCTTGAATTCTTCAAAATTCTTCAGAGTTCTCTCTTTTTGTTGTTTTTCTGAAGTTCTTGATGTCGATGATGATTTGAATTGGGGTCTAGGGGCTTTTATATAGTGCCCATAAATTTTCTAAATTTGTTAAAGAGATCTTTCTCTGAATGATTTGGGGAATTTTCCCCACCGTTGGATCTTTGATCCAAGGGCTTCTGTTTTACAGAAGACATTCTTCTTGTTTTAAAAAGAACAGAAAGATCTTATTAGAATTTTAATTCTGTTTGGCGCAGATGCACCAGCACTTGACACATGTCTCGCAGCGCACAGCACAGCGCAACTGAGCTGACACATGTCGCGCAGCGCACAGCGCAGCGCAGCTGCGCTTGCGTAACTGCGCGGACACGTGTCGCGCAGCGCAGCGCTTGCGCAGAAGCAACTGCGCCGACATGTGTCGCGCAGCGCAGCGCTTGCGCAACTGAAGCTCTGCTTCCTTTAGTTTTGTTTTTTAATAGAGCCTTGCTCTGATTGGGCGCACTGCCTTGGGCGCTGCGCAGACGTATCAGCTTCTGACACGTGGCGCGTTGCGTGCAGCGCACGGAATTTGAAGCGTTGCTTCAAAATTTGAATTTTTTTTGAAATTCAAACAGAGCCTTGCTCTGATTGGGGGAAACAATCGCGAGAATAGAATACGGTATCACATACTCGTATTAATTTCGGTCCTGCACATATCACATATGTGCTCCTACTTCATTTTTCCTGAGCCAGTAAACCTCTGTGTAAGACTCTAAAGACTCGTCAATACGCTGGCAGTAGGTGATGATCATATCAAGCACCCACAAGCCGTCAACAGTACTAGATGGACGTAACAGCTACCCGGGTATTGAACGATCAGAAGATCAACAAGCAAGCCCGGCTATACTCCTGTAAAGCCTGTCAGTAACATACCGTACAGTCCAGTCTCTTCATCTGATATGTCTCATATCAAGTCTAGGGGTGGTGAACGTCATACCCCAGTAACCGATAAGTCGTGCCGATATGGGCCTCATAACGGGTCGAGAAAATACTGATAACACTTACCAGTAGATCTCCGTATCAACCTTGGCCAGGGACTTCCTGTTATAGCCAATCGAACACAGCGCAACATCAATCCTTAATAACGGGAGAGACGAAACCCCTCCTATCGCTCATTGCCTCCATGTGATTCGAGATTGTACCCAAAAGCCACCGTTTTGCACGTTCTCTTGAACGTGGTAAAGTGGAAATCAAAGCACATTCGGAATCACACAAGACTCTATGACGATCTAGGGTCTACAGACTAACCTGTACCAGTGTCACCAGAGAACTGCTATCTGACGATAGGTATAATACCAACTAGAAGTTCTCGGCGAGTCCGTTCAGTGTACCCAGCCTCCACTGAGCACCCGTATACCATCTTTGATGTCAAACACCAATGGATATGGGATCATCCATCGCCCAACATATGGGTCAAGAAGCGTACGCTAGTCTACTCTGGAATATCGATGCCCTATCTCGATACACCCTCGACTTGGAATAATTAAAGGATGTACTTGTATACTACCATGGCCCCACCAGTATGATCTCCATCATAGTCCTAGTAGTCAAGTACACATCCTACGGGCTTTATCAACATATGAGAGCAAGACAGCATCGAAATACAAGTCTACATGTTAAGAAAAAGATCAACTAGATAGCATACTATCATGTTGACCAAGAAAGTCCTCTCTATATTTATCCAAGCATCCACTATAATATACATCACATGTACAATAATGGCATCTAGGGCATACATATAACCAACAATCTCCCACTTGCACTAAGGCCAGTTGTTGTAGTATCTCATACCCAACATCCCGAAGAGTCTCTCAAATTGTATATGGGGTATGGCCTTTGTGAGTGGATCCTCTGTGTTGTCCTTTGCATCAACTCTCCTGACCTCGATCTCCCGGCGATCAACTATCTCCCGGATCAGGTGATACCGCTTCAGAATATGCCTGGATCGCTGATGGGACCTGGGTTCCTTGGCTAATGCCACTGCTCCATTTTTATCACAATACAAAGGTATTGGATGCTTGATGGACGGAACCACTCCAACTTCGTTTATGAACTTCTTCATCCAGACAGCCTCTTTAGCAGCATCGTTGGCAGCGATGTATTCAGCCTCCATCGTCGAGTCAGCCATGGTTTCCTGTTTGGAACTCTTCCAACAAATCTCCCCTCTATTGAGGGTAAAGACAAATCCCAAGACCGACTTAGAGTCATCCTTATCATTCAGGAAGATTGAATCGGTAAAGGACTCCACTTGGAGTTCTCCATTACCATACACCAAGAACATCTCTTTAGTCCTTCTCATGTACTTGAGAATGTTCTTCACAGCTGTCCAGTGACTCTCTCGTAGATCTGCTTGATACCTGATCACTACACTTAGTGAGTATGCTACATCGGGTCTGGTATATAGAATCGCGTACATGATAGAGCCTACTGCCGAAGCATAGGGTATCCCTTGCATGCGAGCTCTCTCCAAATCAGTCTTGGGAGACATCTCTTTGGAGAGAATGAGTCCTGTGATCGTGGGTAAATTCCCACGCTTGGATTCTTCCATACTAAATCACTTTAGTATGGTGTCAATGTACCTGGATTGGGACAATCCCAGTATCCGTTTAGATCTATCTCAATAGATCTTAATCCCCAAGATGTAGGAGGCATCACCTAGATCTTTCATTGAGAATCTACATGATAAGAAGAGCTTGAACAAGTGCAGTATAGGAACATCATTTCCTATCAAGAGTATGTAATCCACGTACAATACGAGGAAGGCAACCTTACTCTCTGCCACCTTCTTGTATATACAAGGTTCATCTACGTTCTTGATGAAGTCAAACTCTTTGACTACAGCATCAAAACAGATGTTCCAACTCCGCGATGCCTGCTTTAACTCGTAGATTAATTTAAGCAGCTTGCACACCTTTCCGTTGCTCCCACTGTCTATGAAGCCCTCTGCCTGAGTCATGTACACACATTCTTTTAAATCACCATTTAGAAAGGCGGTCTTAACATCCATTTTCCGGATTTCATAGTCATGGTATGCAGCGATGGCAAGTAGGATCCAGATGGACTTAAGCGCAGCCACTGGATAAAAGGATTCATCATAATCCACACCTGGTCGTTGACGAAAACCTTTTGCAACAAGTCTACCTTTGAATGTCTCAACTTTTCCATCTACACCAAGTTTCTTCTTAAAGATCCATTTGCTCCCAATGGGTTTTACCCCTTCAGGAGAAACTTCCAAATTCCATACTTTGTGGGTGTACATGGATTCCATCATAGATCACATTGCATCCAGCCACTTCACAGAGTTCCCACTCGTGATGGCCTGCTCGAAGCTAGTTAGGTCATCATCTTCCATGATGCAATCCTCGCTCCCACCATCAATGAGAAAATCGTAGTATCTCTCAGGTGGATGAGGAACCCTACTAGATCGGCGGAGAGGCTGGGGTTCGTTGGAGACTACTGAATCCTCTGGTTACACCAAATCTTCTGTCGTAGTTTGTATCGCTGGAGCTTCTTCCAGTTCTACCTCCTCGCCACAAATTTCTTTCACAAGAAATTCCTTTCCTAAAAAGGTGGCTTGTCGAGAAACAAACATGCTTTGTTCCTCGGTGTGGTAGAATATATACCCTTGTGAGTTTTGGGGATATCCTATAAACTTTCACTTAACAGACCTTGCCTCGAGTTTGTCCGGATTGTGCCTTTTGACATAGGCCGGACAACCCCATAACTTAACATAATTAAGACATGGACTCTTCCCTTTCCATATCTCATATGGAGTGGTAGGCACTGATTTGGTAGGGACCATATTCAATAGGTGCATGGTTGTCTCAAGCTCATACCCCTAAAAGGAAATAGGTAACTCGGCGGTGCTCATCATAGAGCGCACCATATCCAATAGGGTGCGATTCCTCCGCTCCGATACACCATTATGCTGTGGTGTATACGGAGGAGTAAGCAAAGAGAAAACCCCATTCTCTTTTAGATAGTCACGGAATTCCATGCTCAAGTATTCTCCTCCCCGATCAGATCGTAGGATTTTAATACTTTTACCCGTCTGGTTCTCGACTTCGTGCTTATATTCTTTGAATTTCTCAAAAGCTTCAGACTTGTGTTTCAACAGAAACACATGTCCGTATCTTGAGAGATCGTCAGTGAATGTAATGAAGTATGAGGAACCATTCCTGGCAAGTGTAGACATAGGACCAAATACATCACTATGTATCAGTCCCAAGAGTACCGTAACTCTTTCTCCGTGTCCACTAAACGGAGTTTTGGTCATCTTTCCTTTGAGACATGACTGGCATGTTTCATAAGATGATAATTCGAACGGATTCAAATATCCATCCTTATGTAACTTAGCTAATCGTGTCGCATTGATATGACTTAGTCTACAATGCCATAAGAAGGATTCGTTCATTTCTGAACTCATCCTCTTGTGTGTGTTTTGTACATTAAGAACTGTGGTTTGATTTAGAATGTATATGCCATTATTTAACGAGCCTGATCCAATCCACTTTTGATTCAGGAAGATGTTCATAACATTATCCTGTACTACAAAATTATATCCTTCTTTACTTAATAAAGAAACTGATATAAGATTGCATATCAAGGTCGGTATGTAATAGCATTCGTTCAGAATCAATTTATTACCATTTGGTAATACAAGGTGATATTCGCCAACTGCTTTGGCTGCAACATTTGCACCATTCCCTACTCTTACGAAATGATCACCCATTCCCAGTTCTATACCTTTCCTTAGCCCATGTAATATATTACATATGTGGGATCCCAATCTGGTATCTAATACCCAGGACGTAGAGTGTACTGAGAAACAGTTCTCGGTAACTAACACACCCAAAGAAGATACATCAACATGCTTATTCTTCGTTTGGGCGGCTTGGGAATCCGGATATGTCCCTATTCCTTGCTCAGTCTTATAAAAATTATAAGAAAGAACGGAACTAACGTTTCCCTTCTTAGTATAACAAGCGGGTTCGGTCAATACATCCAAATTATTATCTTGATTAAGGCCTGACATGGTCGCTACCTGGAGAGAGAGAGAGAGAGAGAAGAAAACACTTCAGCGTATGCTCTTGCAAGATTATATTGGTTATTATCTTATCTAATCAGGATGGCTCCCACTGTTTATATCAAATCTTCCTTCAAACCCTAAAAGGTAAGACTAGCCGGGATTAATTACACCTTACAAGTTCGCCAATCTTTCAGCCAGGCCATTGTTGGTACTTTGAGGGAGGTTCCTCGTGCTTTCGCACGGCCCTAATTAAAATAAACCTCGTTTTCCCAGAGGCATAACCCCGTTAACACCTTTCTAGACACCTACTTGATTAGCTAATTGTGATGTGTAAAACTCTCTCAGGACTAACTCTTACTCGCAGTGGGTATCGGGATCCAACTATCTCATAAAAGGTATGCAATCTCATTGCAAATTTCAACACTTGAAATTCCCGACAATATTCTGCCCCTAACGTCCTATGACCTTGACGAAAGCCAACAAACCATAGTCCGCTAGTCAAGTTCAACCCATACATTTCATGATTGAATTAAACCCACCCGCACGACCCTTGACGAAAGCCAACAAAGCCGTACGACTACCTTAATCCAATCGCATCATATGCAGCAGATAAGCAGTAAGTAGCTACCGCACACTACGTCTTGATGAAAGCTAACAAACGTAGCATGAATACTAAATATTACTTATCTGAAATGTCGGAGGGCTACGAAAGGTTTTTAATAAAACCATTTGCTTAATGAACTTGATATCGTTGTAGAAACAAGTGATTTTGAAAAGGAGTGTTTTTTAGGCTTTTTCTAGTTTCGCTAAAGAGGTCACTCCCGGTGAAGAGATCTCGGCTCTTTCCTTATCGAATAAGGTGCAGGATATTTCACAAATACCACTATGCGAAGCTAGAACTATAGAAGCAATAAAAAAACAAAACCGAGTGAGTTGTAGCATCTGCTAGTTTCGCTAAAGAGGTCACTCCCGGTGAAGGGATCTCGGCTATTTCCTTATCGAATAAGGTGTTGGATATCCTACAAGGAATAGCGCTATGCAAAGCAAAAACTAGAGCTACTCTTTTTGAAAATTTGATTCTACAACATCTTTTAGGTTTCTTTTCTTTCATTAATCTCATTAATGAAGTCCCATCATTTATGCTTCCTAACCATCACAGAAAAAACGAAAATACAACGTACGCTTATGCTATCTGCATTCGCCACAGTGTCCCGTTATGCACCGTTAGGTTACTTAACTAACGGCATAGCGGGGTGAGACTAGCGCGGGTGCAAAACAAAAACAACATTTATTATATATCATATATATAATAATAAAGCATTCGTCTCACGCATATAAAGTGATCACATCACAGAATATCAGCAGCAGAAGACAACATATGAAATATTGGATATACTAGGAATTCCTTGTTTTAAATTAAGCCAGTATAAAACACGGATTCCACGGTCGCGATGAATAGCCAAACCCACATCCCTAGACCCCTACGAGAGCGGCAAGCAACCCTAACAATTCTAGAGTTAGGAGACCCGCACTCGACTCCTCGAGATGGTCTCCCACTGGACTCTAGAACCCGGTTACTTGTGCTCCTAACCTTGGGTCTATCCTAATGCGGAAAAGTATATAATATACAACAATGGTGACAACATCCTCATCCCGGAAGTTCCCCAATAAAAGAATATTACATACAATGAATTTTACAAGAATGAAAATAAAAACTCTCATCTCATATAAAAACCCCGGCTATTCAAAACACGACGATACAATATAACATATCACAGCAACACATAACATCACATGTCATCAACGTAAGTAAATATGCGTAGCCCAATTGTCGTTAACATATAGCAACGAAACCGGCGATACACCACATATTACACTTACGGTCGCAGAAAAGAAAATGTCAAACTACAACATTTAGAATCCACAATCACCTTAGACATCAAAAAACCGAAATATCACATACCTCGGATTTCATGCCTAACAATATGAATTCCAAATATTGTATCACATTCCTGAAAAATCTAGAAGATATTAAACATTCCGATCGAATCAACAAACACCCAAAATTTCCCAAAAAGATCAACACTTGAGCGTAGTTTAAAAATACTCAGTATATCCCACAGTACCTATGGACCAGCCGTAGAAGATTCAAACCTTGCCTCACCTATGGTGCTGCAGAACTACCGCAAACCCTAGGTTTTGGCGGTGGTTCTTACGGTCATAGAATCGAGTTAGGGTTTCGTTATTCCAGAGGGTCCACCGCATTACTTGCATGATTTTTGAATGTTCTTTAACTTGGAAATAGTCCAACTCTTGGAAAATTTCCATCGAGGGAGAAATTGGGTTATTGATATCCGTTCAAACTTTTAAACGCCATTTAAATAACCCGAAAAACACCAAAACCCAGAGACTGGAATACCAAAAAATTTTGAAGCCGAAACTCCATTACCAAATCGGCCAGCTCGGAATTTCACTGCATGTGGCCGACCAAAATCTAACCGTATGGCTTCAAATTTCTTTGGTGTTCATGTTATATCACATACAACATTCTGCAGTTGCTTAAAAAAATTTTAGAGCCTATTTAAAATTCCACAGAAACTTGATTTCAATGTTTCAAGTTACGGAGTAGTTTCGGTTTCGTAATCTAACAAACATCGTCTAATTATCTGGCCTTGCTCTGATATCACTGTTGGGTTACTTAGCACGACAGCAAGGTTTCGGGAGGCATCGTCCATGGCATTTTCAAAAATTTGCCATGCTACTTTAGCCTAAACCTAGAATTTTTACTTGAGAATTAGACAATGCAATATGTAAACAACTTTACAACTAAGTGAATATGGAATACAACCTTTGTAGACCGGTCCTTCACTATAAATGCTCCGTGTAGAAGTCCCTTCGCTCTAAGTAGTGGTGATCTGGACTCTCTGTAGGCTCCACTAGTCGAAATGAATGAGCTTTCTCAATGATCTTCGAGGCCGAAGATGATCTACTTTGAGGAGACTCCAACTCAAGCCACATCTTCACTAATTAGGGATTAGTGAAGCTAACACCCTAAACTAAATGGCTAATCTAGTAGAGGATGATGAAGTAGTATTTTTTCATACTTTAGAATTAATTTTCTCACTCTTTTTCTTTTCCTCACCAAAACCTAGAGAGCTTTCTCTTGTTGAAGATGAAGATGAAGAGAATAATAGATGAGAGAGTGAATGGCAACCATGGGTGAGAAATATCTCATATAACCCTTATACAGACATAACCATGGCTAAAGATTAAGGTTAGGTTGATAAATATCTAATGCAAGACAAATTTAGTGGACTAAGTCAAGGGTTTCCATAAGCTTCCAAAGCTTGCAACCATGCTTAATTCCCACCAATTTATATTTGCATTAAATAAATAAAACCCTAATAATCTAATGGCATTGTATAAGTCTTATACACCCATGTAGTGTGTATCATCAAGCATGTCACAAAGAAAACACAAATAATATATATCACATATATATTAAGTGTGAACATGTGAGAAAAGAAATGCATAGGTTAGCAAATATTAGTTAATGTAAATTAGCATATCAAATATACAATTATACATTAAATTATTAAATCAACATTTGATTTAATAATCCGTCTATATCATATATAACCGACTAATATTATAAGTATCCATTTATCGAATCAACACTTGATTCGATAACCAGGCTATATCACATATAACCGACCGATATCACATATCGTGAGAATAGAATACGGTATCACATACTCTTATTTATCTCGGTCTCGTACATATCACATATGTGCTCCTACTTCGTTTTGCCTGGGCCAGTAAACCTCTCTATAGGACTCTAAAGACTCGTCAATACGGCGACAGTAGGTGATGATCATATCAAGCATCCACAAGCCGTCAGCGGTACTAGCTGGACGTAACGGTCATCCGGGTATTGAGCGATCAAAAGATCAACAAGCAAGCCTGCTCATACTCCTGTAAAGCTTGTCAGTAATACTACCGTACAGTCTGGTCTCATTGTCTGATATGTCGCATTTCCAGTCTAGGGATGGTGAACGTCAGACCCCAGTAACCGATAAGTCGTGCCGATGTGAGCCTCATAACGGGTCGAGAAACTACTGATAACACTTACCAGTAGATCTCTGTATCAGCCCTGGCCAGGGACATCCTGTTATAGCCAATCGAACACAGCGCAACATCAACCCCAATACTGAGAGAGACGAAACCCCTCCTATCGCTCATTGCCTCCTTGTGATTCGGGAATGTACCCAAAAGCCACCGTTTTGCACGTTCTCTTGAACATGGTAAGGTGGAAATCAAAGCACAGTGGGAATCACACAAGACTCTATAACGATCTCGGGTCTACAGACTAACCTGTACCAGTGCCACGAGAGAACTGCTATCTGACGATAGGTATAATACCAACTAGGAGTTCTCGGCGAGTCCGTTCAGTGTACCCAGTCTCTACTGAGCACCTGTATACCATCTTTGATGTCAAACACCAATGGATGTGGGATCATCCATTGCCTATCATATGGGTCAAGAAGCGTATAAGCTAGTCTACTCTGGAATATCGATGCTTTGTCTCGATACACCCTCGACTAGGAACAATTAAAGGATGTACTTATGGACTATCCTCTCCCTACTAGTATGATCTCCATCATATTCCTAGTAGTCAAGTACACATCCTAAGGGTTTTATCAACATGTGAGAGCAAGACAAAGAGCAACCAGATAGAATACTATCATGTCGACCAAGAAAGTCTTCTCTTTATATATATCCAATCATCCACTATAATATACATCACATGTACAATAATGGCCTCTAGGGCATACATATAACTAACAGGACTTACTGTTATAACCAATCGAGCATAGCGCAACATCAACTCCCAATACCGGGTGAGACGAAACCCCTCCTATCGCTCATTGCCTCGATGTGGCTCGGGACTGTACTCAAAATCCACATGTTTGCATGACTCCTTTGAGCCATGGTAGGGAGGAAATCAAAGCACAATGGGAGCCACACAAGACTCTATGACGATCTCGGGTCTACAGACTAAGTTATACCAGTGTCACTAGAGAATTGCTATCTGACGATAGGTTTAATACCAACTAGGAGTTCTTAGCGAGTCCTGTTCGGTATACCCATTCTTTAATGAGCACCTTTGTATAATTTTTGATGTCAAACACCAATGGATATAGGATCAACCATCGCCCCCATACAGGGTCAAGAAACCTACAGACTAGTCTACTCTTGTGTATCGATGCCCTGTCTCGATATACCCTCGACTAGGTACAATTAAAGGATGTGCTTGTAGACTACCCAGGTCCCAGTAGTATGATCCGTATTATAGTCCTGGTAGTCAAGCCTACACCCTAATGGCTTTATCAACATGTATCTGAGAGACAGTATAATAATACCAGCAAACATGTTAAGATAAAGGTAACCAGATAGCATACTATCATGTCGAGCAAGAAAGTCCTCTCTCTCTATATATATCTAAGCATCCAATAATAGCCTCTAGGGCATACATATCCCTAACAATCTCCCACTTGCACTAAGGCCAGTAGTTGTAGTATCTCATACCGAACATCCTAAATAGTCTATCGAATTGCGTCTGGGGGAAGGCCTTTGTGAGTGGATCAGCTACGTTGTCCTTCGTGTCAACTCTCCTGACCTCGATCTTCTCGCGATCAACTATCTCCCGGATCAGGTGATACCACCTAAGAATATGTCTGGATCTTTTATAGGACCAGGGTTCCTTGGCCAAAGCCACAGCTCCATTGTTATCGCAATACACAGGTATTGGATGTTCAATGGATGGAACCACACGAAGTTCAGCTATTAACTTCTTCATCCAGACATCTTCTTTGGCAACATCGTTGGTAGCGATGTATTTAGCCTTCATCATCGAGTCTGCCATGGTATCTTGCTTGGAACTCTTCCAACATACCACCCCTCCGTTGAGGGTAAAGACTAAACCCTAGACCCTCTTACTGTCGTCCTTATCACTCTGGAAGCTCAAATCGATAAAGGACTCTAAGAACATTTCTTTAGTCCTTCTCAAGTACTTAAGAATGTTCTTTACAGCTGTCCAATGGTTTTCCCCATGATCTGATTGATACCTACTCACTACACCTAGTGAGTAAGCTACATCCGGTCTGGTACATAACATCACATACATGATCGACCCGACTGCCGAAGTATAGGGTATCCCTTGCGTGCGGGCCCTCTCCAAATCAATCTTGGGAGACATATCTTTGGAGAGAGTGATTCCTGAGCAAGCGGGTAAATTACCACGCTTAGAATCTTCTATACTAAACCTCTTCAATATTGTGTCAATGTTCCTGGATTGGGACAATCCCAACATCCGTTTAGATCTATCTCTATAGATCTTAATACCCAGGAAGTAGGAGGCATCACCAAGATCTTTCATGGAGAACTTGTGTGATAAGAAGAGCTTGACCGAGTGTAGCATAGGAACATCATTTCCTATCAAGAGTATGTCATCTACGTACAATACGAGAAAGACAACCTTACTCTCTAGTACCTTCTTGTATATACAAGGTTCATCTACGTTTTTGATGAAGTCAAACTCTTTGACATCTTCATCGAAATAGATGTTCCAGCTTCGCGATGCTTGCTTTAATCCGTAAATTAATTTAAGAAGCTTGCACACGCTTCCGCTGCTCCCACTATCTACGAAGCCCTCTGGCTGAGTCATGTACACGCTCTCTTCTAAATCACCATTTAGAAAAGCAGTCTTGATGTCCATCTTCCAGATTTCGTAGTCATGGTATGCAGCGATGGCAAGTAAGATCCTAATGGACTTAAGCAAATCTACAGGAGAAAAGGTTTCATCATAATCGACACCAGGTTATTGACGAAAACCTTTTGCAACAAGTCTAGTTTTGAAAGTCTCAACTTTTCCAGCTGTTGCGCCACGGGAGCGCCCCGGCCGTCTTACTCGAGGCCAAATTGCGGAATCAAAATTTTTCCTTACTCGGAAACCGGCGCTACCGCGGACAAAGAAAACCCGGATCGTTTACCATTAACCTAACTAGCAAACAAGAGATGGGAAAAGAAGTATACCAAGAGATCCGAGTCCTCCGGTCTTCTCATCATCGCCCCGATCTCCCGCGGAAAGTGTAGTCTCCATATCGTCGCCTCTTCGCCGGAAAGGGCACCACATCGCCTTCGTCTTTTACGGGCTCCCGCCTCAATACCGAGGCAACTCGAGCATGAAGCCGGCAACTCGACATGCTCAAGATTTGCTGTAGAATGTGTAGTGTAGAATCATAGTCTCACTTTGGGGTTTGTTGCCTTTGGATGGAGGAATGAGGACAAGGAAAATATGGTGCTTTCATTTTTCCTTGCATGAAAGCAAGATCAAGAAGGAAACTCTCAAGAATGAAGCTCTCTCTTCTTCTTCTCTCTTCTTTTTCTCAACCATGAATAACTTATCATCTTCAAGTCAAGAATAAGGTGGAGGAATGTATGTATATGAAACAAGAGGGAGGTGAGTGTAGGAGAGCAAGAAAGGTGACCACATCCTAAACCATCATCACAACCTCACATCAACTCTAATCAAAGATCAAATCCTTTCTCATCACTTCTAATCAACCAAAAGCAAGTGATGAGAATGGTATCTAAAGATTCTATCATAATAAATACATTTGCAAGAAAACCCTCCACTAAGTGTTATTTGCAAAACTGCAAATAACCCCCTCCACCAGAAAAGTCCGGCCGGGAAAGAACAAAGGAAAACCGGCCGGAACGGAATGCAAACTGGCAACTCCAGAAAACTGGTCCCGTAATAAATTACAGGAAAACCCCGACACTGTGCATACACACCCGCATCTGTATTCCGACCGGATACAAATGCAAAGAGACAAAATCTACACTGTACTAGACTAGGACCGGCTTAAGCCAAAGCCGGCTAGTTAAATCCGTTCGATCCTGATCCGTGCAATACCGCACGTATCAGATCAAACCCTGCCATATAAAAATACGGCCACTAGTACAAAAATGTCCGATCCTGATCCGTGCAATACCGCACGTATCTGATCGGACCCTGCCATATCTCCATACGGCCTCTACAGCGTTTCGCCCGAAAGCTGAGTAACTGAAAGTGTGGTGGACTCTAAAGACTCGTCAATACTATGGCTGTGGATTTAACCACTGGCACGTCAGAGGTATAAGCCAATACGTGACGGGCCACCAGCTATTGACCAAAAGGGACGTCGATGAGGAAGCTCACCCCGACACCCAACTGAGCCTGTCAGTGACAATATCCGTACAGTCCGGTCCGTTCGTCTATGAGTATCGCATGGCGGGCCTAGGGGGTTGGTAAAAGTCAGACCCCCAAAGGCGGTACAAGTCGTGTCGGAGCGTAGCCCAGAACGCCCTGAGATACTACTGGAATACCTACCAGTAAATCTCCTGCCTCGGCCGAGGGCTTTGCGTAATGGCTCTCCTAGACACAGCGCGACCTCACCCCCAATACCGGGAGAGACGAACCCCTGAAGATCCGCTCACTGCCTCCATGTGGCTCGGGACCGTACCCAACTAAAACCTGTTTGCACGACTCCTTTGAGCCGTGGTAGGGTAGTAATCAAAGCACAGTGGGAACTCACACGAGACAAATGACGATCCTCAGGTCGATGAACTAACCTGTACACATGTCACCTGGGAACTGCTATCTGACGTCTGGTATAAGACCAACTAGCAGGTTCCCGGCGAGTCCTGTCCGGTGTACTCATAACCCAATGAGCACCTGTATACATCTTAGGTGAACCAACTGACACCAGTGGCTTGTGAGACCGGCCACCGCCCCTCGTCGGGGTCTCGACTGTATACACTAGTCTACTAATGGAGTATCGATGCCCAGTCTCGAAACTCCCACGACTAGGGACCTTTTAAGGATGTGCTTATAGACCCCAGCTCCCAAGTATATGATCGCCATCATACTGCTGGTCGTCAAGCAAGAATCCTAGGGGCTCTATCAACGTGTAATAGTGACATGTCAGGTCACCTAAAGCAGTACACGATGATAAAGGTAAACCAGATAGCATACTATCATCTCGAGTAAGACTGTCCTCCTGGGATAGGTCCTCCCTCAATCATTGCAATCACGTGCCTGTGATCCAATAATTGACTCTGAGGGCACTATCTCCAACAATCTCCCACTTGCACTCAAGGCTAATTATTGCGATGTCGCATACTCACAGCCCGTGTGATACCGAACACCCAACTCCTCTACTAGTCAGTCTCACAAAACTCGTTTGCGAAACTATTGCGTTCGAGGAATAGCCTCAGTGAGTGGATCCGCTGTGATGTTTCTTTCTATGTCTCTCTATATCTCAAGTTCGCGGAGAAAGCCATCTCCCGAAATGAGCAATACCTGTCTTAGAATGTCTGGATGTCTGATGGGACCTAGCTCATAAATGAACTCCAAATCCAAACTTCTTAGACTGTATCATCAACTGAACTTAATCAGTGTCCTGCGCCATGCCGCCCTCAGTATTGCCTTAGACCACCTGTCCAAAATACTGCCCCTCGTCAAAGGGAGAACTATAACTCTGACAACCTCCTTGTCGTCCATGTCACCTTGGAAGCCTGGAGTGATAACCGTCTCCTAAAGGAGGCAGCCGTTATCATATCCCTAGAACATTCACTTATGTTCTAAAACTGCTTCCGACTGTTTTTCCAGGATTGGATTAATATCAATTTATTGCACCTACTGCAAGAACAACATCTGGTGTGGTACTTGACATCTCATGATTGACTCAATTGCCTAAGCAAGTGATCTGTCAATCATGCGTATCCCTCTCCCCTTTAGTCTGTAAGACACCTTTAGAGAGGGTGACTCCATTACCTGCAGGTACACTACCATGCCAGGAGTCGTCCATTCTAAATACTCTTAGAATGCTGTCAAAGTACCCAGATTGGGAAACCACCCAAATTTAGATCTAAAACCATAGATCTAGTAACCAGTATGTCTGATAAAATATCCAAGTCCCATGTGGAGAAAACACTGTGTGACGACCAAAGTATAACCGATCGTAGTATAGGAATATCACTTCCTACTACCTTCTCAACAGATCCATCCCCTATTCTGATGACGTCAAACCCATGACTGTCACATCAGAAACAGATGATCTAACTCCGCTATATCTGCTTTAGTCTATAAATAGACATAAGCATGAAGTCCACCAATGCTTCCGCTGCTCCCACTGACTACGACAACCCTCTGCCAGAGTCATATAGACGTGCACTTCTAAAGCTAGTTTAGAACGACGCTATACTCATCCTCCTGCCGGGTCTCGCAGCCTGGAACAACAACAATGGCTAGTGTGGGTAAACAAGAACTTCCCTGTCACCGTCCTTGAGGCTACCGGAGTACCTCTCGGGTGCCTGAAATTACCCACCTTATTTGCGGAGTGGCCAATGGAATGTCAAATCAGATTGAATCTTTAGGTTCCTTATCAAATCTTCAGTAATCGTCTGCGGTTCTGGAATCACTTCCAGTTCTACCATACTCCCACTGCTGTTTTTGAAGAAATCCATTTTTAATAAAAACTGTGGCGAGTCTAGAACAATATTACTATTGTTCATCCAGATGGTAGAAAGTCAACCCTAGTCATCGCCTGGGTCAACCCACAAACAGCCATTACAGAAACGTGCCTTGAGTTGTCCAGTGTCTGGTTTTAATCATAAGCTGGACAACTCCCCGTACCTTAACATCGTTAAGATATGAACTGTTCTATATCCAATATAGAACCAGAGGCACTGATTCAATTGAACCAGATTCAAATCATGCAACTATCTTCAGTGCATGTCAACTAAATGGAAGGAGGTCGATCAGCGTTACTCAACTTAGGAATGCTTCCAATTATGAGTAACCTGAAAGAGAAGCAATCTGTCTTCATCATTACTATCAACTGAATATCATACACAAGTATCTACATCTTCAATCTCTTTGAAGAATCCCGATACTTGCTACACCTGGTACTCTACTCTATTCAAATACCTATAACTCCTCAAAACTTAGACCCTGTGTTTCCACGAAACAGCTGTCTAAAATCTAGAGAAGCCATAAGTAAACCGAATATAGTACAAGCACCAACCCCTCTGTCCTAATGGACACTGGACAACATACAATACTCTGTATAAGTCCGCTGAGTCTAACAACTCTTTCACTGTGCGTCGTAGGTTGAAAACTGTACTTATAGTTAAGAAGAATTACACCGCTGTTCAATGCTCCTTACCTAACCATCCACTGATATAGGTAAATGTCATCGACATAATATCAAAAGGTATATCTCACTCTATGAAAATAGACGTACAGATATATCGATTTGAAATTGGTGCACAACAGCGGATATTCAAAACCAAATATTTGCCGACCGGCAAACAACCCAGGTGACTTCCTCAAATATCACCGATTACAACGAATCCCGATATAATGAGGATGATCACCCAATTCCCAATAACTTACTCCCACTCATCATCTGTAAAACCATACAGATGTGAGAATCATACCTGGTAAATACATACCCTGGAGTAAGTGTATAATCGGGAAATCAGTTTTCTATTAACAGTACACAGTGAAACTGAAACATTGAAATGTTTCGTCGGGGTATCCTGGTATTCCTAGTAATGCCTCTTCCATTATCCAGATTCACAACTGTAACCGTATATCTCTTTGCCATCTGTCCAAATCCCTTTATATGTCTTTAGTCATTACTGTCCGCACACCCCTTTAGGCCAATTGGTTTTCTTCCTTCCATACCGTTCGGCACCAGCCTATGGTTTGGAAGAAGACTATCCAATAAGCATAAAGGGTGTACTGTCCTAATCCTAGGAGCACTCGCAATGCGAGAGAAGGTGAAGATAAAAGACACCTGAATGTACTTTATTCCTATTTCTCCTGAACCAGAATCCATCCCCGAACTGGAACAAGTTCCTTTCGAGTTCGTATATAACCATACGATGGAATATCCAATAAACTGTGGATCTTCGTAGTGATACGGAATGTCCTGGAGAAATACAAAGGTGATTTAGGATTGGCGAAGAAATACTTGGTTTGGTCGTGAATATCAGTCGCAATTTACTTTGCCCTCCTACTAATCCCTTTCTTTGTCTGAACTTAATACCTTCTGTACACCGTCTAAGTTAACTGATTTTCTTCATTCCCTACCGGTCGGCACCAGCCTATGGTTTGGAAGAAGACTATCCAATTTACGTAATAGGTGTACTACTCCTAAACCAAGGAGTACTCGCAACCCGAGAGAAGGTGAAAAGAAAAGACAACTGAATAGTCCTATCCGTTTTCTCCAGAACCAGAAACCATTCTCGAAGTCCTTCGAGTTCGTATATAACCATACGATGGTTTTGTCCAATGGAAGTGGACGTTCGTAGTAATACGGGGTGTCCTGGAGAAAAGGGTAAAAGTAGGAGTGGCAATGAGGTCTGCAACTCTGACAATCCAAAAGCCAGTGTTAAGAAGGTTCGGTCAACTTGGTCACGAGTCAT
Source organism: Agapanthus africanus (assembly GCA_030015575.1). Taxonomy (NCBI): domain Eukaryota; kingdom Viridiplantae; phylum Streptophyta; class Magnoliopsida; order Asparagales; family Amaryllidaceae; genus Agapanthus; species Agapanthus africanus. The sequence continues at coordinate 112,223,017 of JASDDO010000018.1, forward strand.
AGTCCAGGGTCGGTTCAATGGTCGCTGCGAGAGAGAGAGAAAAGAAACACTCAGCGTGCACTCTAACCTAGATCAGAATGGTTATCACTTTGTCTAATCTGGAAACCTCCCACTGTACCTCAAATTCTCCTCCAAACCTGAAAGAAGAATTAGTCGGGATCACCCGAGGAGTAAACCAACTCATCAGTGGGAATCGGGATCCAACTATCATCGCATGATAACGTGACGGAATCCACTCACGTCACCACACTCCAGAAGGTATGCGCATACCTGGCAAGTTTCAGTTCTTTTGAAACTCCCGATGTGATTTTTACCCCAAGCGGTTTATGACCTTGACTAGGTCAACAAACCATAAACCGCCAGTCAAGTTCAACCCGTCATTGTTCTGGATCGCATTAAACCCACCCGTACGTGCCCTTGACTAGGTCAACAAGGCCGCACGACTGTCCTAACCAATCCCACTTATGCAACAAACAAGTACCACTTAGCTACCGAACACTACGTCTTGACTAGGTCAACAAACGCAGCACGAATACCAAATAATACCTGTAGGAAATGACGGAGGGCTACGAATGGTTTTTGGCGAAAAACCTTTAACGTAATGAACTTGATATCGTTGAAGGAACTGCATAGCTTTTTATAAAATATAGTGACGAAAACCTTTACTAAAGAGGTCACTCCCGGTGAAGGGATCTCGGCTCTTTCCCCGTAGAATGAGGTGCAGGATATTCCAGCTGAATACCACGATGCAAAGCAAAAGTAATCGGCTATAGTGAAGTTAATGCCCTGACGCAAACTTCTGTCCAAGGGGTCACTCCCGGTGAAGGGATCTCGGCCCTTGCCTCGTCGACTGAGGAGCAGGATATTCCAAATGAATACCACTATGCAAAACAAAAGAGAACGTCCTTGCAATAACAGCTTTTTGAAAAAGTGTTCCAACAACATCAGATTAGGTTTGTTTATCTTGCATTGATCCGAATCAATGCAGTCCCATCAATTGATCACACCACAAAGAACGAAAATATACTGACGTACGTATATGCCATCCGCATTCGCCACTGGGTCCCGTCATCACCCGTTAGGTTAGCTAACTAACGGCAGAGCGGGGACTGGACTAGCGCGGATGTAAAACATATACAACATCTACTAATATATATATACCAATATATAGTATTTCGCTCAAGGCGTGAATAAAATGCAACATCACAGAAATGTACAGCATCACAGAACAATACAGATATCTGGAAACCCCGGGTTTCACAGAGCCGCTGCTGAAACCCGACGTTCCCCTGGTCGTGTGGATAGCCTGTGCAATGAAATCCTAGACCCCTACGGGCGCGGCAAGTCACCCGCCAAAACCTGAAGCGAGGCAGCCCCCTTCAGTACCGTGAATGGACCATCCAGCACTTCATGGAATCCGGTAACTTGGGCACCCCTCCTGGGTCAACCTGTACCCCCTACGAGTGCGGCGAATAGCCCGCCAATCCTGGACTGAAGCCCCCTCCGTCTCAATGCCCTGAGATGCGGGCTTGTTGCCCTCCAGAACCCGGCTATCCATGCACCCCTCCTCGGGGTAATCCTAGTACAGAAAGTAAAATATACATACACCGGGTACATCGACCGCAACCAGGCCGTGCCCCAAAATAATAATACAAACAGGCAGTGACGGCAGTCCACATGTCGGACGCTCGCCCCGCAATAACAAATGTACATAATACAACAAAACTGTACTAGCATTGCATCCAGGCTATCCCCCACGACCGATCCGCAACATCACAGCATAAACATAGAACATCAACGTGAAAGTCACGTTCGCAAATCCGTCTAACCGGGCTATAGCAGTTAGACCAGATTTACCGATCGAGTGACATTCACGGTCGCAGAAATAATGTAAATACTGTGAAATAATGTGTTTAAAATTTTTCCGATTGACCAAAAATTAACAAGTGGGCCCCCAATCAAAACTGTAGCACTCACAGAAAACCTGGGCCCAATCTTAATATTCCAAATACCCCATTTTCATGTACAAGACAACCTGGAAAAATTTGGTAAAGTGAATAATTTAAAGCGCCGCGGAAGAGCGGCCAAAGCAAGGCTTTGGCCGCGCTTCCGCGGTGAAAAGGAGGAATGAGGCTACCAAATTTTATCAGATCTCTTATATTTCCCTGCATATCATTCTGCAACCACCTGAAAAATTTTTGGACTTCAAAAAAATTCGACAGAAACTGATGTGCAATAAAAATACGGTTTTTGGAAATTTCGGTCGATCGGAAACGCAAACACATCAAACGAAGCTAGGTAAGGTTAATGGCGTGGCTCTGATACCATGTTGCGCCACGGGAGCGCCCCGGCCGTCTTACTCGAGGCCAAATTGCGGAATCAAAATTTTTCCTTACTCGGAAACCGGCGCTACCGCGGACAAAGAAAACCCGGATCATTTACCATTAACCTAACTAGCAAACAAGAGATGGGAAAAGAAGTATACCAAGAGATCCGAGTCCTCCGGTCTTCTCATCATCGCCCCGATCTCCCGCGGAAAGTGTAGTCTCCATATCGTCGCCTCTTCGCCGGAAAGGGCACCACATCGCCTTCGTCTTTTACGGGCTCCCGCCTCAATACCGAGGCAACTCGAGCATGAAGCCGGCAACTCGACATGCTCAAGATTTGCTGTAGAATGTGTAGTGTAGAATCATAGTCTCACTTTGGGGTTTGTTGCCTTTGGATGGAGGAATGAGGACAAGGAAAATATGGTGCTTTCATTTTTCCTTGCATGAAAGCAAGATCAAGAAGGAAACTCTCAAGAATGAAGCTCTCTCTTCTTCTTCTCTCTTCTTTTTCTCAACCATGAATAACTTATCATCTTCAAGTCAAGAATAAGGTGGAGGAATGTATGTATATGAAACAAGAGGGAGGTGAGTGTAGGAGAGCAAGAAAGGTGACCACATCCTAAACCATCATCACATCCTCACATCAACTCTAATCAAAGATCAAATCCTTTCTCATCACTTCTAATCAACCAAAAGCAAGTGATGAGAATGGTATCTAAAGATTCTATCATAATAAATACATTTGCAAGAAAACCCTCCACTAAGTGTTATTTGCAAAACTGCAAATAACCCCCTCCACCAGAAAAGTCCGGCCGGGAAAGAACAAAGGAAAACCGGCCGGAACGGAATGCAAACTGGCAACTCCAGAAAACTGGTCCCGTAATAAATTACAGGAAAACCCCGACACTGTGCATACACACCCGCATCTGTATTCCGACCGGATACAAATGCAATGAGACAAAATCTACACTGTACTAGACTAGGACCGGCTTAAGCCAAAGCCGGCTAGTTAAATCCGTTCGATCCTGATCCGTGCAATACCGCACGTATCAGATCAAACCCTGCCATATAACAATACGGCCACTAGTACAAAAATGTCCGATCCTGATCCGTGCAATACCGCACGTATCTGATCGGACCCTGCCATATCTCCATACGGCCTCTACAGCGTTTCGCCCGAAAGCTGAGTAACTGAAAGTGTGGTGGACTCTAAAGACTCGTCAATACTATGGCTGTGGATTTAACCACTGGCACGTCAGAGGTATAAGCCAATACGTGACGGGCCACCAGCTATTGACCAAAAGGGACGTCGATGAGGAAGCTCACCCCGACACCCAACTGAGCCTGTCAGTGACAATATCCGTACAGTCCGGTCCGTTCGTCTATGAGTATCGCATGGCGGGCCTAGGGGGTTGGTAAAAGTCAGACCCCCAAAGGCGGTACAAGTCGTGTCGGAGCGTAGCCCAGAACGCCCTGAGATACTACTGGAATACCTACCAGTAAATCTCCTGCCTCGGCCGAGGGCTTTGCGTAATGGCTCTCCTAGACACAGCGCGACCTCACCCCCAATACCGGGAGAGACGAACCCCTGAAGATCCGCTCACTGCCTCCATGTGGCTCGGGACCGTACCCAACTAAAACCTGTTTGCACGACTCCTTTGAGCCGTGGTAGGGTAGTAATCAAAGCACAGTGGGAACTCACACGAGACAAATGACGATCCTCAGGTCGATGAACTAACCTGTACACATGTCACCTGGGAACTGCTATCTGACGTCTGGTATAAGACCAACTAGCAGGTTCCCGGCGAGTCCTGTCCGGTGTACTCATAACCCAATGAGCACCTGTATACATCTTAGGTGAACCAACTGACACCAGTGGCTTGTGAGACCGGCCACCGCCCCTCGTCGGGGTCTCGACTGTATACACTAGTCTACTAATGGAGTATCGATGCCCAGTCTCGAAACTCCCACGACTAGGGACCTTTTAAGGATGTGCTTATAGACCCCAGCTCCCACGTATATGATCGCCATCATACTGCTGGTCGTCAAGCAAGAATCCTAGGGGCTCTATCAACGTGTAATAGTGACATGTCAGGTCACCTAAAGCAGTACACGATGATAAAGGTAAACCAGATAGCATACTATCATCTCGAGTAAGACTGTCCTCCTGGGATAGGTCCTCCCTCAATCATTGCAATCACGTGCCTGTGATCCAATAATTGACTCTGAGGGCACTATCTCCAACACCAGCTACACCAATTTTCTTCTTAAACATCCACTTGCTCCCAATGGGTTTTACCCCTTCAGGCGCAAATTCTAAAGTCTATACTTTGTTGGTGTACATGGATTCCATCTTGGATCGCATAACATCCAGCCATTTCACAGAGTCCTCACTTGTGATGGCCTGCTCGAAACTAGTTGGGTCATCATCTTCCATGATGCAATCCTCACACTCACCGTCTATGATAAAACCGTAGTATCTATCTGGTGGGTGAGGAACCCTACTACATCTGCGGAGTGTTTAAGGTTCGTCTGGGACTATTGAATACCCTGGTTCCACCAAATCATCAGTTATAGTTCGTGTTGCTGGAAATTCTTCCAGTTCTACATCATTGCCACTAATTTCCTTCACAAGAAATTCCTTTTCTAAAAAGGTAGCATGTTGAGCAACAACCACTTTTTGTTCCTCAGTATGGTAGAAGATATATCCATAGGAATCCTTTAGATATCCCACAAACTTGCAAAAAACGGACCTTGCCTAAAGCTTGTCCGGATTTTTCTTTTTAACATAGGCCGGACAACCCTATATCTTAACTCGTTTAGGAGATGGGCTCTTCCCATTCCATATCTCAAATGGAGTGGTAGGCACGGATTTGGTCGGAACTCTATTCAATAGGTATGCAGCTGTCTCAAGTGCATAACCCCAAAAGGAAATAGGTAACTCAGCAGTACTCATCATAGAGCGCACCATATCTAATAGGGTGTGATTCCTCCGCTCCGATAGTCCGTTGTGCTGGTGTATACGGAGGAGTAAGCTGAGAGAGAATCCCATTCTCTTTTAAATAATGACGGAATTCCGTGCTCAAGTATTCTCCTCCCCGATCAGATCAAAGGATTTTAATACTTTTACTCGTTTGGTTCTCTACTTCGAACTTATATTCCTTGAATTTCTCAAAAGCTTCAGACTTATGTTTCAACAAGAACACTTGTCCGAACCTTGAGAGATCATCGGTGAATGTAATGAAGTATGCAGAACCATTCCTGGCATGTGTAGACATGGGACCGCATACATCACTATGTATCAGTCTTAAGAGTTCAGTAGCTTTTTCTCCGTGTCCAGTAAACGGAGTTTTGGTCATTTTGCCTTTAAGTCATGACTGGCAAGTTTCATAAGATGTAAATTCGAACGGATTCAAATATCCATCTTTATGCAACTTTGACAGTCCTGTCGCATTGATATGACCTAGTCTACTGTGCCACAAGAAGCCTTCGTTCATTTCTGAACTCTTCCTATTGTGTGTGTTCTGTATGTTCAGAACTGTATTTTGATTCAGAACGTATATTCCGTTACACAACGTTCCAAACCCAATCAACCCTTGATTTTGGAAAATGTTCATAACATTATCCTCTAATATGAGATTATATCCTTCTTTAGTTAGCAAAGAAACCGATATAATTTTGCACATCATGTTTGGCACGTAGTAACAGTCATTCAGAACCAAAGTATTTCCAGTTGGTAATACAAGGTGATATTCGCTAACTGCTTTGGCTACAACAATTGCTCCGTTCCCTACTTGTAGAGACTTATCACCCTTTCCAAGTTCTCTACCTATTCTTAACCCATATAACAAATTACATACGTAGGATCCTGATCCGATATCTAATATCCAGGACATAGAGGAAACTGTGAAACTGTTCTCTGTAACGAACGCACCTGAAGAAGATGCATCAGTATGCTCCTTCTTTGTTCTGGTGGCGTGGAAATCTGGGTATTCCCCTATTCCTTGCTCATACATATGACAGTCATAAGATAGAGTAGAACCTAGCCCGGTATAATAAGCGGGTTAGGTCAATACATCCATATTATTATCTTGATTAAGGCGTGTCATTGGTTGCTACCTGGAGAGAGAGAGAGAAGAAAACACATTAGCGTGCGCTCTTTGCAAGATTAGCTTGGTTATTATCTTATCTAATCAGGATGGCTCCCACTGTTTTTATCAAATCTTCCTTCAAACCATAAAAGGTAAGATTAAACGGGATTAATTACATTCTACAAGTTCGCTAACCGGTCAGCCAGGCCAGTGTCAGTACTCCGAGGAAGGTTCCCCGTGCTTCCGCATGGACCTAATTAAAATAAATCTCGTTTCTCTAGAGGAAAAACCCCGTAGATAACTTTCTAGACACTTAATGGATTAGCTAATTGTAAAGTGCAAAACTCTTCCAGGAGTAACTCTTACTCGCAGTGGGTATCGGGATCCAACTATCATATAGAAGGTATGCAATCTCATTGCAAATTTCAACACTTGAAATTCTCGATAATTGTTTTTACCCCTAGCAACTTATGACCTTGGCTATGGTCAATAAATCATAAGCGCTAACCAAGTTCAACCCGTCATTTCTGCTGGGTTCCCTAGGTCGCCGAAGGGTTAAGGGTGGCATCGATCATGCCGTTTTCAAAAATTAGCGCGCTAAAGAACCTTAACGCTAGAATCTAAGCTAGAGAATTATACGAACAAGCATGTAAACATCTTTACAACTAAGTGATCAAGGAATACAACCTTTATAGAGCGGTCCTTCACTTCAATAGCTCCATGTAGTAGTCCCTCCGCTCCAAATAGTGATCTCCCGGACTCTAGTGAGACTCCACAAGGTGAAATCAACAAGCTTGCTTGAAGTCTTCGAGGCCGAAGATGATCTACGTCGAGGAGACACTAACTCAAGCTACCTCTTCACTAATATGGAATTAGTGAAGCAAACAACCTAAAATAAATGGCTAGTATAGTAGATGATAAGGAAGTAGGAATTTTTCTCACTTTAGAAATTATTTTCTCACTAATTTTCTTCACCTCTCATGAAGCTAGAAAGCTTGAGGAAGGAGATGAAGAAAGCTCTCTTGGAATGAAGCAAGTGAAGAATAAATCAAGTGGTGAGAATAGCAATCATGGGTGAGTTAATATCATATACTAGCTCATGTAGAGACTAAACCATGGCTAACAATAATGGTTAGGTTAATAAATATCTAGAGTGAGACAAAATTAGTGGACTAAGTCAATGGGTTCTACAAGCTTCCACTAAACATCAACAATGTGACTAATTTCGTACTAATTTTGATTTACTTTAAATACATAAAACCTTTCATTATTATTTGCATGGTGTGAGTCTCATACACCCATATTGCATATGGCATCAAGCATGATCCAAAAGATGTACATTAATATATATCATATATATAGTAAGTGTACACTAGTGAGAAAAAGAAATTTTAAGTGAGCTAATATTAGTTAATGTAAGTTAATATATCAAATATATAATTATAAATTAAATTATTAAATCAACACTTGATTTAATAATCCGACTATATCACATACAATCGACTAATATCAAATGTATCAACTTGTCGAATCAACACTTGATTCGACAGCCCGATTATATCGCATATAACCGACCGATATCTCATATCGCGATAATAGAATACGGTATCACATACGCGTATTAATCTCGGTCCCACACTGTCACGACCCAAAATTTGGCCCGTGACCGGCACTTAACCACGTAACGTCTACAGGCGTAACGTGACTAAGGGAACCGGAAACCCAGAAATCAAACCAGTGAAAGTATAGAGTGTGATAAGTTTTAAAAGAAAGCACTTACAACATGATAAGAAATCTAAGTAAAAAAAATCACCATGATAGTAGTATACGACGCCGTAGAGAAGATCAAGATCCACAAGTGGGAACAACACAGATAGGATAAACTGCAAGTACAGTCGGCTCACAACGAGCTCGACACCAGAATACAAATAAAGTACAACATCATCCTCACACTGTCTCTAAGTCAAATACATACATGGTAGATGGAGAATACTAGATACAACAATGTACAAACAGAAAGATAAACAGATACCGCACAAAACCCACCTATCAGCAAAAGAGCTAGTACACCAACTATGGGGGTATCTGTGTCAAAAGATGCAACCGCAGCCTGCCGCGACTACTCCGAAGGGCAACCTGCAAACACTGTGGCACAACGGGGGTGAGTTGCCAACTCGTGAATAGAGATAACATATAAAGGAAATCGCGAGCATGCACGTACTACGCTACTCTATCATATGCCAACAGATGATATCAATATGTTATAAGCAGTATGTGCAATAATCATGCAAGTGCTCTATCAGGTACTGTACTATCGGATGAGGTACAAATGCTCTATCAGGTAATGCATCTACAGGATGAGGTACAAAATTAAATGCTGAGCAGGGGCAATATAATATCTACACGGAATGTCAACGTGGAATATATAATCGGTGTCTCAATGCACCCAGATCTCCCAAAAATAGCTCATGCGCCGGCACTCGCATCGGCCCTCAAATCCTGTACATCTCTGAGAATCCCGAGTGCCCAACATCGGCACCCAAATATCATGAATACTCGTGTCCAGCATCGACACGTAAATCCTCATCCATCGGGCCCCGTCAGTCCGGGTCAGCCCACGGGCTCCGTCTGCGGTATCGGCCCTCGGCCCCGGCAGTACGGATCACCCCACATCCATCTATAGACTCTGATCAGTACACTCCGGATAACTGTCAGGTCCAACCAATCACCGGTAGGTAGTGGTCCCTCTGCCAGGCTCACCGTCTACTGCACAGCGAAACCGTTCTCGCCCCGGGGTACCATACCGGGTCCACCATGTACCCGTAATCGGCCTCAACCAGCTCCTCGATTCGGGTTCGCATATATCACTCTAGCACCGAGAAAACACATGGTGGACGCACCGAAATATCATATCAAGGGAACCAGGTTTTTAAGTGATTACATATTTGAAATAGCCACGGTTCCCAAATCCAGAAATCACATGTAATCCAACCCAAAATACAAGTCAATGATCCGATATGATATGTGCGTCAAATGTAAATATCATGTCCAGTCACATATAGACGAGCTGCAATATAATGGTCCGATGTGATATATGCATCAGTTATGAATATCTAGTCATGTCACATATAGATGAGCTACAATGAAATGATCCGACGTGATATAGGCATCAAGTATGAATATCAAGTCATGTCACATATAGATGAGCTACAATGCAATGATCCGATGTGATATAGGCATCAAGTATGAATATCTAGTCATGTCACATATAGATGAGCTACAATGCAATGATCCGATGTGAGATAGGCATCAAGTATGAATATCTAGTCATGTCACATATAGGTGAGCTACAATGCAATGATCCGATGTGATATAGGCATCAAGTATGAATATCAAGTCATGTCACATATAGATGAGCTACAATGCAATGATCCGATGTGATATAGGTATCAAGTATGAATATCTAGTCATGTCACATATAGATGAGCCACAATGCAATGATCCGATGTGAGATAGGCATCAAGTATGAATATCAAGTCATGTCACATATAGATGAGCTACAATGCAATGATCCGATATGATATAGGCATCAAGTATGAATATCAAGTCATGTCACATATAGATGAGTTACAATGCAATGATCCGATGTGATATAGGCATCAAGTATGAATATCAAGTCATGTCACATATAGATGAGCTACAATGCAATGATCCGATGTGATATAGGCATCAAGTATGAATATCAAGTCATGTCACATATAGATGAGCTATAATGCAATGATCCGATGTGATATAGGCATCAAGTATGAATATCTAGTCATGTCACATATAGATGAGCTACAATGCAATGATCCGATGTGATATATGATTCCTACAGTGTGCGTGTCATGGCAATTACTAACGGTGTGTGTGTAACATACAGGATAGTGCTCGTGCACATGGACCGTTAGTAATGGTGCGGTGTTCTATCAATTCTAATTTATATCTGTGTAGTAGGGAATGCAATACGTACGAAATAGTAACCATGAACATGCAATATATATAAGGAACACTATAAGGTCCTATCAGCCCTGACGTAGAACGCCATGCGGGCGATATCCCCGTAGATGTGAAATCTACTCACCGTAGTCTCTCGCTAGGTGTAGCCAACAACCTGCTTCCCCTTCTTCGCTGCGTCCGCCGTACTCGCCTGCGAACCTAGAATTACACAATATATCATATGTAAGCTTGAAGTCACACAACGCGACATTTAAGCCGAACTAGTAACTCGTGTCGTGAACCAAACGCGCGTGTGCACGATACGCTAAAACGTGTGGTTACGCGTCTGAAATCACTCCGACGCGTCGCGATACGTAGAAACCCAAAACACACACACGTATCACGCGTGTCGCGAAAGGTTGAAAATACGGGAAAATAGGTATTCTACCCCAGATTTTGATACAGGAAAGATATTGTAAAACTATACATGCCAAAACAACACACATAGCAGCAGACACCCACACCCCAAACCCCAACCCAAGACTCCCCTATCTGGCCGCAAATTGCGGCTAGAAAGAATATTTTGGCGGCCTGACTTAGGGGTTTGTCTCCCAGGTTGGGTGTGTGCACTCTATACCCCCCATATATGCTACAGTAATCACTAGTTTTGTTCTGAAAAGTCTCGGGTAGCAGCAGATCCTACAGTGCCCAAATTCTAGTTAAAATCCACACTTTGCACTAAAAATGGAACTTTAGGGTATTTTTGTGCAACCTGAAGTACAACCTAGTTAAAATAGCTCTAATAACACTTAAAGGAGTTAACTAAACTATGAGAACACCAATCTAACATATATATCACAAATATCCTATAATATCACAAAACAATGCACATAAACAGATCTTTACTAAGGAATGCATCAAGCTTAAGGAAAAGGAGTGCTAATATGAATTTATACCTTCTAAGCACCTTGTAGAACACCAAAAGTTTCAGCTTTCCCCCTCTGATGTGCAGATTTGCTTCAAACACCTCAAAAAGCTCACTTTTACTAAGGTTTTGTGAAGAAAAGTGTGGTTTTGATGTAGGATCTTGAAGAGGGATCAAAGGGAAGTGAAGAGGAGAAGAAAAGATGAAGGAAATGGGGGTTTCTCTGCTGGAAATTCTGCAGGAACTGAAGTGGGGAAAGGAGAGAGAGAGAAGGGATGAAAATGGGTCAAAAAGTCTACCCTTCACCTAACCACCATGCTCATTTGTTTTATTAGGATTTTGGAATTATAAAAGAGTTTTGTGAAAGGATTAAATGGTGGGGGAAATAAGATTTGCAACCATGCACAAAGGATAGGTTAACAAGTCACAAGAAAAAGTCTAAGTATGCAAGTGTGCACAAACACAAGAAAATTTCCAATATGCTATCATTACCAAAATATAACTAATAACCCTAGGAACACCTATCTATAATCACACGTACGATCACTAATTATCACGACAGACATTCAAACAGAAAATCCAAAGTGTTACAATCTACCCCCCTTAAAGAAATTCGGTCCCCGAATTTAAAATCTAACCATACGCACCTTCAAAAAGATAGGGATACCTCTTCCTCATCTCGCTCTCGGTCTCCCAAGTGACCTCCTCTCTGCTCTGGCCACGCCAAAGTATCTTGACGGACGGTATCTCCTTCGACCTCAATTTCTTCACTTGTCGATCCAAGATTATCACCGGCTGCTCTGCATAGGAAAGGTCGCGCTCAAGCTGGATCGTCGGGTGCTGAATCGCATGCGAAGGATCATGAAGATATCTGCGGAGCATCGAAACGTGAAATACGGGGTGCACATCTGGAAAACTGGGCGGAAGGGCTAATCGATACGCAACTGCACTAATACGCTCAAGGATTTCGAAGGGGCCCACGTATCTGGGACTAAGCTTCCCCTTCTTCCCAAACCTCATCATGCCCTTCATTGGGGAGACCCTCAAGAAAACATGATCACCAACAGAAAACTCAAGTCTGCGTCGACGACGGTCCGCATAAGATCTCTGCCTACTCTGGGCTGCTCTCATCCTATCGCGAATCAACTGGATCTTCGCTGTCGTCTCCTCCACAATCTGCGGCCCTAAGATACTGCTCTCACTGAGCTCCGTCCAACAGGTGGGCGACCTGCATCTCCTCCCATAAAGAGCCTCAAACGGTGCCATCTGAATGGTCTCCTGGTAGCTGTTGTTGTAGGAGAACTCTACTAAGGGCAAATGATGATCCCAGCTACCTCCGAAGTCTAATACGCATGCCCTGAGCATGTCCTCAAGAGTCTGAATAGTCCGCTCTGACTGTCCGTCGGTCTGTGGATGGAATGCTGTGCTGAAACTCAAGCGAGTGCCCAAAGCCTCCTGAAGCCTCTGCCATAACCGGCTGGTAAACTGGGTGCCTCTATCGGACACGATGCATGTCGGAACTCCATGCAGTCGTATAATCTGATCAATGTAAACCTGGGCATACTGAGTAAATCCGAAAGTCGTCTTCACCGGTAAGAAGTGAGCCGCTTTCGTCAAACGATCCACGATTACCCAGATGGAGTCATACCCTCGACTAGTCCTGGGTAGACCCACAATGAAGTCCATAGATATATGTTCCCATTTCCACTCGGGAATGGGTAACGGCTGTAGCTCTCCCGCGGCCTCTGGTGCTCAGCCTTGACTTGCTGACAAGTCAGGCATCTCGATACAAAATCTGCAATGTCTCTCTTCATACCGTCCCACCAGTAAACATCTCTCATATCATGGTACATCTTGGTGGAGCCGGGATGAACACTATATACCGATCGATGTGCCTCCTCCAAAATCTCGCGTCGCAATCCCTCAGCATCTGGCACGCACAGTCTAGCTCCAAATCGTAGTATCCCCTGATCATCGATCACGAACTCGGAAAATCTCCCATGTCCCATCTGTGTCCTGATCTCTGAACAGCGGTCATCACGGTGCTGTGCCTCAAGTATACGGTCGAGCAACTGTGGGCGTGCACGAACATGCGCAATCTGTCCTCCGATCGGCGTAAACTCGAACTGTACCCGACTGTCGCATAAGATCTGCCAATCCGCCGACGATTGCCCCTGCACTGCGCTCAAACAGGATAGACTACCCCCGGGCCTCCTGCTCAAAGCATCTGCCACTACATTCGCCCTGCCCGGGTGATACAAGATCTCACAATCGTAGTCCTTCACTAACTCCATCCATCGGCGCTGTCTAAGGTTCAGGTCTCGCTGCTGAAATATGTACTTTAAGCTCTTGTGGTCGGTGAATATCTGGCATGACTCTCCATACAGATAATGTCGCCAGATCTTGAGTGCAAAGACCACTGCAGCCATCTCCAGATCATGAGTAGGGTAATTATGTTCATGTTTCTTTAATTGCCGTGAAGCATACGCAATCACCCTGTCATGCTGCATCAAAACGCATCCCAGCCCCACTCGTGAAGCATCGCAGTAGACCACAAATCCGCCTGATCCTGAAGGCAATGATAGCACTGGTGTCGTAGTCAGTAGAGCCCGTAGCTGCTGGAAACTGTGCTCACACTCCTCTGTCCAATCGAAGTGAACTCCCTTCCGGGTCAGCCCGGTCAAAGGTGTAGCAATGCGAGAGAAGTCCTGCACGAATCGCCTGTAATAACCTGCCAGACCTAGAAAGCTGCGAACCTCCGTCACTGACGTGGGTCTAGGCCAACTCCGAACTGCCTCTATCTTTCTCGGGTCGACACATATACCATCAAGTGTAATCACGTGCCCCAAGAAGTCTACGCTGTCTAGCCAGAAGGCACACTTGGAGAATTTGGCGAAAAGCTGATGCTCCCTCAAGGTCTGCAGTGTAATCCGCAGGTGCTGCTCGTGCTCCTCTCTACTCCGAGAATACACCAAGATATCGTCAATAAACACTATAATGAACAAATCAAGATACGGCCGGAAAATACGGTTCATCATGTCCATAAATGCTGCTGGCGCGTTGGTGATTCCGAACGACATCACCAAAAACTCATAATGGCCGTAACGTGTGCGGAAGGCTGTCCTAGGAATGTCCTCCTGTCGAACCCATAGCTGATGGTAGCCTGATCGCAAATCGATCCTCGAAAACTATCCTGCCCCCTGAAGCTGGTCGAACAAATCGTCGATGCGTGGCAAAGGATATCTGTTCCGCACTGTCACCCTGTTCAGCTGGCGGTAGTCGATACACAAACGCATACTGCCGTCTTTCTTCTTGACGAACAGGACCGGAGCACCCCAAGGAGAAACACTGGGTCGAATAAGTCCCTTATCCAGCAAGTCCTGCAACTGACCCTTCAACTCTCTAAGTTCCGCCGGGGCCATCCGATAAGGCGGTACTGAAATAGGCCCCGTGCCAGGGACCAAATCAATGCAGAAAGAAATATCACGCTCGGGCGGTAGCCCCGGAAGCTTGTCAGGGAACACATCAGGGAACTCGCTAACAACCGGAACCTGATCCAAAGGAACCTCTACAGCTCTAGTATCGCAAACATATGCGAGAAATCCCTGACATCCCTTCCGCAAAAGCTGTCCAGCGCGAACAGAAGAAATCACACTGTGAGGGGTGGCACCACGGTCCCCCAACACAACAACAACCGACTCGTCGGGAAAACAAAATCGAACTCTCTTCTCGCGGCAGTCAACAGAAGCATAGCACGTGGCTAACCAATCCATGCCCAAAAGAACGTCGAAGTCCAGCATCTCAAGAAGGATCAAATCGACCGGCAACTCTCTCTCGCCAATACGGACGGTACAGGATCGGAACACGTGCCTAGCAACAAACGACTCTCCCACAGGAGTAGTCACAACAAGCGGCTAGCCAAGCAAACCGGACTCTCTACCCAAACTCGGCACAAAGTGTGTGGATACGTACGAGTGCGTGGATCCGGGATCGAATAATACGTGTGCATCAATCGAACATACAGGAAGGATACCTGAGACCACCGCATTGGACGCCTGCGCGTCCTGATGCGTCAAAGCAAAGACTCGCGCCTGTCCTCCACCTGCAACTAACTGTCCCCTGCCGGCCGCTGGCTGTCCTCTACCTCGGCCACCTCGTCCTCTATGAACAAATCCTCCGCGACCACGACCTCTCTGTGTATGCGTCTGACGCGGAGTAACAGTAGGTACTATCGGCAATGCCGTCTGGGGTGGTGAAGGTGGTAATGTAACATGCGGTGCTGCCGCCCCACTACGGGGTATCTCAGGACAATCTCGCACACGATGATAAGAACTCCCGCAACGGTAACATCCCGATGATGGTCGCTGACCCTCCCGGGGATAGGAGCTAAACAATCGGCCTCGCCTCGAATCTCTGCCACCTGCAAGATGCCTGTCACGACGCCGGAACGGCCGTCTCTGCACTGACGTATCCGCACGAACTCTCTTCGGCCCTGGAACTGCCGAAGTCTCAGCAAGGCGCTCCTCAACTAATAATGCTGCATCAACTGCTGCTGCGTATGTCTCGTAATGCTGCGCGCTGATAGCAAGGAATAGCGGGGTAAGCAAGCCTCGAACAAATCTCTTGACTCGCAACTCCTCGGTAGCCACTAAGTACGGGGCATAGATAGCTAGCTCTGTGAACAGCACGTCGTACTCTGCCACTGACATCCCTGGCGTCTGGCGTAAGGACTCAAATCTGCGTGCTCGGGCATCCCTAACACTCTGGGGAAGAAAACGGGCAAGGAATAGCGCTACAAACTCGGTCCAGGTCATAGGAGGAAGACCTGCTGCTCTGCCCTTCTCAACTGAATCACACCACTTCTGCGCAAGACCTTCTAGGCGAAAGTTCGCGAACTCAACCCATCTCGTATCCGCGCATCTGAGTGAACGACATATACGGGCCATCTTATCAATGAAGGACTGGGGGTCCTCGGCTGTATCGGTGCCTGTGAAGACCGGAGGCTTCAGCCTCATAAACTCTGATAGCGATACTGTAATCACCTCCGTGGCTGCAGGGGCAACTGGCTGTGCGGTGGTTACCATCGCGGTCGCTGGAATAGGTGGAGCTACCTCTGGTCGCTGTGCTCGAAGTGTCTCGGCTAGCGATCCTATCATCTGGCGCATCTCCTGCATACTAGATCCCATCGTCTGGCGTATCTCCTGCACACCTGCCCCTAACATAGCAATCTGATCTGTCACGGCAGGAACAGCTTGCTCGGGCACAACCGGTGTGCTACCCGGATCAGTCCTCGTCTCGGACGAGTCAACTCGAATCTCGGACCTCGCGGCCGCTCTCTGCGCCCTCGTAGTCTTTGGCGGCATAATGGCTGAAAGGAACAATAGGATTCGATAAGGATACGGAAATCGAATCGCAAGAATGTATATACTCAAGAAGGAATTTAAATCAACAAGTCCTAAGGTCGCGTAGGCGGAGTACCGTGTCGTGAGTATGCCGCGGAACATACACATGCTACGCTACCCTGCTGCAGCTACCTACTCTATCATACCAGGGTCATCCTACACTCCGAAAGGTAAAACCTACGCTCTGATACCAACTTTGTCACGACCCAAAGTTTGGCCCGTGACCGGCACTTAACCACGTAACGTGACTAAGGGAACCGGAAACCCAGAAATCAAACCAGTGAAAGTATAGAGTGTGATAAGTTTTAAAAGAAAGCACTTACAACATGATAAGAAATCTAAGTAAAAAAAATCACCATGATAGTAGTATACGACGCCGTAGCGAAGATCAAGATCCACAAGTGGGAACAACACAGATAGGATAAACTGCAAGTACAGTCGGCTCACAACGAGCTCGACACCAGAATACAAATAAAGTACAACATCGTCCTCACACTGTCTCTAAGTCAAATACATACATGGTAGATGGAGAATACTAGATACAACAATGTACAAACAGAAAGATAAACAGATACCGCACAAAACCCACCTATCAGCAAAAGAGCTAGTACACCAACTATGGGGGTATCTGTGTCAAAAGATGCAACCGCAGCCTGCCGCGACTACTCCGAAGGGCAACCTGCAAACACTGTGACACAACGGGGGTGAGTTGCCAACTCGTGAATAGAGATAACATATAAAGGTAATCGCGAGCATGCACGTGCTACGCTACTCTATCATATGCCAACAGATGATATCAATATGTGATAAGCAGTATGTGCAATAATCATGCAAGTGCTCTATCAGGTACTGTACTATCGGATGAGGTACAAATGGTCTATCAGGTAATGCATCTACAGGATGAGGTACAAAAGTAAATGCTGAGCAGGGGCAATATAATATCTACACGGAATGTCAACGTGGAATATATAATCGGTGTCTCAATGCACCCAGATCTCCCAAAAATAGCTCATGCGCCGGCACCCGCATCGGCCCTCAAATCCAGTACATCTCTGAGAATCCCGATTGCCCAACATCGGCACCCAAATATCATGAATACTCGTGTCCAGCATCGACACATAAATCCTCATCCATCGGGCCCCATCAGTCCGGGTCAGCCCACGGGCTCCGTCTGCGGTATCGGCCCTCGGCCCCGGCAGTACGGATCACCCCACATCCATCTATAGACTCTGATCAGTACACTCCGGATAACTGTCAGGTCCAACCAATCACCGGTAGGTAGTGGTCCCTCTGCCAGGCTCACCGTCTACTGCACAGCGAAACCGTTCTCGCCCCGGGGTACCATACCGGGTCCACCATGTACCCATAATCGGCCTCAACCAGCTCCTCGATTCGGGTTCGCATATATCACTCTAGCACCGAGAAAACACATGGTGGACGCACCGAAATATCATATCAAGGGAACCGGGTTTTTAAGTGATTACATATTTGAAATAGCCACAGTTCCCAAATCCAGAAATCACATGTAATCCAACCCAAAATACAAGTCAATGATCCGATATGATATATGCATCAAATGTAAATATCATGTCCAGTCACATATAGACGAGCTGCAATATAATGGTCCGATGTGATATATGCATCAGTTATGAATATCTAGTCATGTCACATATAGATGAGCTACAATGAAATGATCCGACGTGATATAGGCATCAAGTATGAATATCAAGTCATGTCACATATAGATGAGCTACAATGCAATGATCCGATGTGATATAGGCATCAAGTATGAATATCTAGTCATGTCACATATAGATGAGCTATAATGCAATGATCCGATGTGAGATAGGCATCAAGTATGAATATCTAGTCATGTCACATATAGGTGAGCTACAAAGCAATGATCCGATGTGATATAGGCATCAAGTATGAATATCAAGTCATGTCACATATAGATGAGCTACAATGCAATGATCCGATGTGATATAGGTATCAAGTATGAATATCTAGTCATGTCACATATAGATGAGCTACAATGCAATGATCCGATGTGAGATAGGCATCAAGTATGAATATCAAGTCATGTCACATATAGATGAGCTACAATGCAATGATCCGATGTGATATAGGCATCAAGTATGAATATCTAGTCATGTCACATATAGATGAGCTACAATGCAATGATCCGATGTGATATAGGCATCAAGTATGAATATCAAGTCATGTCACATATAGATGAGCTACAATGCAATGATCCGATGTGATATAGGCAACAAGTATGAATATCTAGTCATGTCATATATAGATGAGCTACAATGCAATGATCCGATGTGAGATAGGCATCAAGTATGAATATCAAGTCATGTCACATATAGATGAGCTACAATGCAATGATCCGATGTGATATAGGCATCAAGTATGAATATCTATGCAGGGTTCCTAGGCACTCTAGTGAGGTCTCCCAAGCCATCAACCATGGCAATTTCAAAAATTATGGTGCCTACAAACCCTAAAGTACGGATCGTTTGCTAGATGTCTAGGCGAACATGCAAACTAGTTAACACTTAACTAAAAGATACGGAAATACAACCTTTGTAGATCCGGTGCTCCACCTCCATAGCTCCGCAACGAGGTCCTCTCCGCTGTCCAAATCAAATCCGGGCTCTTGGATCGGCTTCGTCGGAGAATGGGCAAGCTAGGTCGTCGATGTCCATGCCGAAGATGATCTACGTCGAGGCATCGATGAATCAAGCTCCACCTTCACCAAACTGTGAAAAGTTGTGAAGGAAACACACTCTACTACTTGGCAAGAGGTAGAGGATGAAGAAATAGGAAGTGGGTAGACTTTAGAATTGGATTTCTCACTCATTTCCAACAATCACCATTGATGAACCTTGCTTTTCTTCACTTGAAGAATGAAGAAGAAGAAGGAAAATGATATGATAAGTTAAATGAAAAATGAAAAGAAAATGAATTCTTATCATAATTCTAACTAGAGTTAAGTGTAGAGAATGAATCATGGTTAGTGGGAATGGTTAGGGTTAAGGATGAGATAAGGATGGTTGACTTGAACAAAGCTTCATGAAGCTTCAACTAAAGAACAAAAGAAGCCACCATTCTTTTTCTCATTTTCTTTTATTCATTTATCAAAAATAAATGGATAACAAAATAAGATAAATGAATAACAAATAAGAAACCCTAACCATTTCATTAACCAAGGTTTAATCTTTACACTTGAACCCTAGCATGACAAGTATCATCAAACATGATACAATCAAGTGCACAAAAGTATATCGCATATACAATGCGCACATCCGAGTGAGAAAATCCGTATAAAGTGAACCGATACTAGTTAATGCAAAGTAATATATCAAATATATAATTATACATTAAATCATTAAATCAACACTTGATTCAATGATCCGGTCATGCGCACATAACCGACTGGTATCTAATATATCGGCTTATCGAATCAACGCTTGAATCGATAACTAGGTTATATCGCATACAACCATTCGATATATTTATCGCGAGAATAGAATACGGTATCACATACACGCATTATTCTCAGTCCCGCACATATCTCATATGCGCTCCTATTTCGTTTCGCTTGAGCCAGGAAACCTCTGTGTAGGACTCTAAAGACTCGTCAATACTCCGGCAGCGGATGATGATCATATCAAACATCCACAAGCCGCAAGCGGTCTGCTAAACGTAACGGCCACCCGGGTATTGAGCGATCTGAAGATCGATGAGCAAGCCCGCTCACACTCCAGTGAATCCGACCAGTAACACTACCGTACAGTCCGGTCTGATCGTCTGATATGTCGCATATCTCGCCTAGGGGTGGTATACGTCAGACCCCAATAGCTCAATAAGTCGTGTCGATATGAGGTCTATAACTGTTCGAGAAACTACTGGTAACACTTACCAGTAAATCTCAGCAACCCTGGCCAGGGATTTCCTGTTATAGCCAAACGAACACAGCGCAACATCAACCCCCATATACCGGGAGAGACGAATCCCCTCCTATCGCTCATTGCCTCCATGTGACTCGGGACTGTACCCAAAAACCACCATTTTGCACGCCCTCTTGGACGTGGTAAGATGGAAATCAAAGCACAGTGGGAACCACACAAGACTCTATGACGATCTCGGGTCAACAGACTACTCTGTACCAGTGTCACCAGAGAACTGCCATCTGACGTGAGGTATAATACCATCTGGGAGTTCTCGGCGAGTCCGTCCAGTGTACCCAGTCTCTACTGAGCACCCGTATATCATCTCCGATGTCAAACACCAATGGATATGGGATCATCCATCGCCCATCTGTATGGGTCGAGAAGGTATACGCTAGTCTACTCTGGTATATCGATGCCCCGTCTCGATACACCCACGACTAGGGACTTTGAAGGATGTACTTATGGACTACCATGTCCCCACTAGTATGATCCGCATCATAGTCCAGGTAGTCAAGTACAGATCCTAAGGGCTTTACCAACATGTAACAGAGAGACAATCAGCATACACGTTAAGGTAAAGGGTAACCAGATAGCATACTATCATGTCGAGCAAGAAAGTCCTCCCTATATATGTCCCAGCATCCACTACAATATACATCCTATGTATAGTAATGGCCTCTAGGGCATACATATAACTAACAATCTCCCACTTGCACTAGGGCCATATGTAGCAGTGGTTTGAAGTATCTCATACTCAATCATCCCATGAAAGTCTCTCTCTGGGAACAGGCCTTTGTGAGTGGATCCGCTGTGTTGTTGTAACACCCGAGCCCAATAATACTATTTCTGTTACTGGTTGAGTGTTTGGCATTGCTCATTTCATTTATCTTGCTTGTTTGGTTCTTATTGCACAATTTTAACCGGCTAAGTCATTCTGCATATAACAAATTTTAGCACCCAAAATAAAATTGAAAATATTCTTCTTGGCCTACTTGACACCCTTAGCCTCGTGGTAGC
Organism: Agapanthus africanus; assembly: GCA_030015575.1. Classification (NCBI taxonomy): domain Eukaryota; kingdom Viridiplantae; phylum Streptophyta; class Magnoliopsida; order Asparagales; family Amaryllidaceae; genus Agapanthus; species Agapanthus africanus. The sequence goes on from JASDDO010000018.1 coordinate 112,244,719, forward strand.
GTCCGTGCATTGTATTCTCGTCCCGTTCAGTGAAACGGGCGAGTTTGGATGGCTACGTGCACGTGCGTGTGTCCGTTTTGGGAGTATGCTTTTTAATCATAAAACATTTCATTTTAAAATTTGGAACCCGCCTAAAATCCTATTATTTGAATTTCGAATTTTTGGACCCAACCCGGGCGCAATTTGGAAATGTTTCATTTGGCGCCAAAATCCTAAATTTTAATATTATTAAAACCATCGCATATATTTTTCTAACTAACCTGATATCTTACTGTTCATTACCTATCTTTTAAATCTTTAAGTTAACCATATAATATTTTTACAATCTTTATATCCTTCTTAATTTATTCTCTCAGCCAATCGCAACCTCCCCTTTAACCCCGTGGGCCCCACTTTCTCTCTCTCTCTCTCTCTCCACTTTTTCCTCTCTCTCCCTCTCCCTCATATATTCTCTCGTACTTCTCTTTATCATTTTTCTCTTCTTGCTTCATGTCTCGTTTCTCATTTCTTTTAACTGTTCTTTTGTTGCCGGAATTCCGTCGTGCCGGTGACGTTTCTCGACGTTCCAGCGAGATACCCCGACCCGTGTGGTTCCTTTGTTCGTCGTTTGGATTCATTCCGTGAACCGTGCGCCGTCGCGAGTTTTCCCCGCCGACGGTTAACGTTCCGTTTTCCCGATTCGCGACCCATCGAGGCAAGTTAATCTTGCTACATGCTATATACTTTTATAATCTTCATTTTATAATATTATACATTTGAAAATCTTATAGTTTACATATGAAATGTCGTTGAAAAATCGGATATGACAAATCTGAAATTTACTGTACACCTTATTTTATAAAATTCATTATAAATCATAGAAAAATCATTAGGATACGTTCTTTAGTTCGTTACGAAGCTAATTCAGAATAATATAACTCTATGAAATATTTACTTGCAAAATAAATTGTTTAATTAACGTAAAATGCAAATGAACACGTCTCTAAACTGCTGTCCAGGGAAATTCCAGCAGCAAACTTTCAACTTTGAATATTCATAACTTTTTGTAGGGATAACCTGAGATGCTTATACTTATAAAACTGAAAACCTTATTGAATTATCTTTATTTTGGTATAAGACACGTCTCTTTTGGAGAACGTTTGTTATTTTTAAGCTATTTTACAAATTAGGGTGACGCTGAATTTCTGAACGGAACCTTCTTGTGCATGGTTAACCAATACAGCTTTTATAGTTACTAATCGCTTTGAATATGCTATCCATATTAATATTATTATATAAATATTTATATCACATATTGCTTAGTTGTACATCCCACACTACCATTTTATAGTTTTATAACTCTTCGGATACCCGTTTGCATCCATCGCATTTAAGATAAATATAATTGCATCCATAGATCACATTACTACATAATAATGTGATATTAATACTCCATGTTTAATAAATTGCATCCTAATTAATATTGGAACTATAAATGTAACCCTAATCAATAACTGTGCATCCATATCCTTGAAATTATATCTATTTGCCTATCATATTACATGTTCCAGTTTATTGTTCTAATAGTACTCATGCTTGTTTATTTATACACATGTTTATGATAGTTTGATTATGAGCACCCACATGACATCTTGTGCTTCCTGACATGACCTGTTACACTTCCTACTTGACATGATATGGTACCGTACACTCTTGACATGACATGACACCTTTATACATTACCTGACCTGTTACCTGATCTCATGCCTAATGCCGACAAACCTGACCATTCCCGCTGTCTATCCAGACAGACCTACTTTTACTCGACCTTGTGTTGGCATTAGTCCTTGACTACTGAATACCTGACCTGACATACATAGCTTGGGGGTATGGGGAAATCAAAGGTGAAACCGACTTGTAACTCAACAGTTCGATACTTGTTCTGATCAGTCTTACGGGCTTGGCCAGCTCCGGAGTGTTGATGCTGACATCACTCATCTATCCTACTACCTTTTACTGCTTAGCGGCACGTCTCGGATTCAGCCCCGAGGATCATGACCGTGGTCCCGGGCATGCACGGGATACTATTGAGTTACATCGACGATTCATCAATTGGTTTCAAAGACTATAGAGTAGAAACCTGATAGGACAGTTTAGTCACCATTGCATATTACCCTGCTCTGTTATTTCTTATTACTGCTTTATTCATGTTCATACTTGCATTGCTTATTATCATGTTTACATTATATACTTGATGTCATGACGCGCTGACGTCTGGGTTTTGCATGGCCCAGATTCCGTACCACTGTCGACGACCGAGCAGGAGTACTTCAGCCAGCAGGCTGAACTGTGAGTTCTTTAGGGTTTAGTTTATTTATTTTCATTTCATTTCCAGATGTGAGCCCGCTTTATGGGACGTATTGTTTATTCATTGTTTTGGATCATTAGCTTCCGCACTTATTGTTTATTGATTCTTGTTATTATGGATTTGGACATGTATTAGATTAGCTTATTATCTTGTTCTTGATATCTTTACAACCGTAATGTGACTGTGGATGGATACTTTCTACCCACAGGTAGCATGGTTGGCTATGTCACGTGCCCAATCTTGCGTACTCTGGGAAGCGGGGCGTGACATGGTTCTTTTGGTATCAGAGACAGGTTAATTGGGTTGATTCTTTGTAGTTGGGTATTGCACCCGATACACGAATGAGGATACCCGTGATTAGGAAACATGTCCTGCCACTTTGACCGTTTTACCATCCTTGAATCATTCTTCCGGATCATGTCGACATGCAAACTTACTTTGCATTGTCAACTCGAAAACCTAACTTCTTGTTATCTTTAGGACTTAGGCGACTTGGGTGGAGTTAAGTAATTGCGGCTATGATACCGCGGCATAGCTACAATGCGGTACTCTATTTAAGTATCTTGGAGTTCTAGCCTTGATCCACATTCAGAATCTATCATCATGCTAATGTTGGGTGTTTTGAGTTCAGGATTATGACAGGTAAGAAGTTGAAGACGTACCAGAGGCGTGTGAATGAAGCCGCCATGCTTGGAGTGATAAGAGAAATGCTGGAAATCAAAGAAACAGACCGAGCTGATCCAGCAGCAAGCGGACTTGTTTCAGGAAGGTTTGCAGATCGTTCAGCAGTCTGTAAACGATGTTGGAACTAGACCAGTTGACCGAGTAAGGACCGTAGCAGATTTCAGACTTTTGGATCCGTCTACTTTCACTTTTCTGGAGGAGCCGTTGCCAGCCGAGCCGTGGCTAGCGACACGGAGAATTTGCTGATTGCGACACAGATTCCAGAGGACAAAGGAGTTGATGTGGTGCGCATTCAGTTAGTGGATTACGCCCGAGAGTGACGGCTTGTGGAGGAGACCCGCTTGCCCAAGCCGATCAGTTGGGCGAAGTTTTTCTAAGAACCCCCTGGAGAAGTTCTTCCCGCAGACTGTGCGGAGGAAAGGGAAGAAATTTATCGGACTAAGGCAGAATGGAGCAACCGTGGACGTGCATGCAGCGGAGTGGACGAGACTCAGTAGTCTCGCTGGACCTTTCGCGGCCAACGATGCAGACAGCAGTTGCGGTAAGGAAGCAGTTCTGTCGGGCCAGTCGAGTTTAGGGCTAGGCCGACAAACAGTGTTCTTGCGACTATGGAAGTGAATAGTAATGAAGAGCCGGCAGTTGTTCGCGACTTTATGGATGTGTTTGCAGATATTTCGGGCTTACCGCCAAAGCTAGATGTGGAGTTCGCGATTGACCTTATTCCTGGTGCAGCGCCAGTATCAAAATCTTATTATCCGATGGCACCGGTGGAATTGGAAGAAGTTAAGAAACAAGTTGGTGAATTACTCGAGAAGGGATGGATTCGAAGCAGCAACTCACCTTGGGGAGCTCCAGTTCTTTTAGTAAAGAAGAAGGATGGCACGAGAAGGATGTGCATGGATTATCGAGAATTGAACCGGGTGACTATTAAGAACAAGTACCCGATCCCTCGCATCGGAGAGCTTTTTGAGCAGCTTAGTGGCGCGAGGGTGTTCTCGAAATTGGATTTGCGATCGGGATATCATCAGGTCCGAGTGAAAGCAGAAGGCATTTGCAAGACGGCGTTTCGAACTCGATATGGACATTTCGAGTATCTAGTGACGCCCTTCGGAGTGACTAATGCGCCGGCAATATTCATGGATTTGATGAACAGGATCTTTTCACCGTTCTTGGACCAGTTTATTGTGGTATTCATTGACGATATTCTGGTGTACTCGAGGAGTCCGGAAGAGCATGCTGAGCACTTAAGGATCGCACCGCAAACGCTGAGACAAGAGAAATTATTTGCGAAGATGAGTAAGTGTGAATTCTGGCTGGAAGAAGTGAAGTTTCTGGGGCATGTCGTGTCGGGCGATGGAATCGCCGTCGATCCCGAAAAGATTGCAGCAGTTCGAGACTGGCCTATTCCAAAGAATGTTGCAGAGATAAGGAGTTTTCTTGGACTCGCCGGATACTACAGAAGATTTGTGGAGAACTTCGCTCGCGTAGCTGAGCCGTTAACCAAGCTCACACGAAAGGAGGTACCGTTTGTTTGGACGGATGGATATGCATTGGCCTTTGAGATGTTGAAGCAGAAGTTGATAACCGCCCCTATCCTAACCGTACCGGATGATTCAGGAGGACTGGTGATTCACAGCGACGCATCTGGAAAAGGATTGGGATGTGTTTTAATGCAGAATGGGAAAGTCGTCGCTTACGCATCGAGACAACTGAAGACTCATGAGAAGAACTATCCGACTCATGACTTAGAGCTTGCAGCCGTGATCTTCGCCCTGAAGATTTGGAAACACTACCTTCTGGGCGAGAGAGTTGAAGTCTTTACGGATCACAAGAGTTTGAAATATGTGTTCACTCAGAAGGAATTGAACATGAGGCAACGCAGATGGTTGGAGCTGATGGCCGACTACAACCTTGATCTTAAGTACCATCCGGGAAAAGTTAACGTCGTGCCAGATGCGCTAAGTCGGTTACCGGCAATTCAGGTATTGACTGCACAGAGAGAGATCATTACGGATTTTCGGAGATTCGACTTGGAGGTTGTGCTACCCCATGCTACAGGACAGTTGATGCAGTTGCAAGTACAGTCGTCCTTAGTTGAGAAGATTAAAGCGACACAATCGCAGGATCCTAGACTGCAAAGGTTTCGAGAGCAGGTTGAAGCCGGACTACGAACAGATTTATTGATCCACGAAGATGGTTCGTTGAGGTATGGTAGCCGTGTGTGTGGGCCAAAAGGGGATGTGCGTGAAGAGCTTATGAAGGAGGCACACAATTCAGTTTACTCTGTACATCCAGGAGGGACAAAGATGTACCAAGATATTCGACAGCATTTCTGGTGGGAAGGCATGAAACGGGAGATTGCTCGCTTCGTGGCTAAGTGCTTGGTATGTCAGCAAGTCAAGGCTGAACACCAAATGGTTGCTGGTTTATTGCAACCATTTCCGATTCCTCAGTGGAAGTGGGAACATATAACCATGGATTTCGTGACGGCTTTACCGTGGAGTCCAAAAGGCAACAATGCAGTATGGGTGATTGTTGATCGGTTGACCAAGGCAGCTCACTTTATTCCTTTTCGGGTTAGTCAATCAATAGAGACTTTGGCAGAGCGGTACATGCAGGAGATCATAAGATTGCATGGAGTACCGGTGAGCATCGTGTCCGATCGGGACACTCGGTTCTTATCACACTTCTGGAGGAGTTTACAGGAAAGTTTGGGGACGCGATTGAAGTTTAGCACAGCTTGTCATCCTCAAACTGATGGTCAGTCGGAGAGAACGATCCAAACTCTTGATGATATGTTGAGAGCATGCATGTTGGACTTCAAGGGTTCGTGGGAGGATCATCTACACTTGGTGGAGTTTTCTTACAACAACAGTTTTCAGGCAACTACCCAGATGGCTCCGTTTGAAGCTTTGTATGGTCGTAAATGTCGTTCACCTATTTGTTGGGATGATGTCGGTGAACGAAAATTGTTGGGACCAGATTTGGTGATGCAGACAGTTGAGAAGGTTAACACTATCAGAAATCATATGAAGGCAGCACAAGACAGACAGAAGAGTTGGGCTGACACATCGAGAAGACCTCTAGAATTCACCGTGGGTGATTTGGTGTTCTTGAAGATATCACCGACTAGAGGGGTGATTCGTTTTGGAAGGCGAGGAAAGCTCAGTCCTCGGTTCGTTGGACCCTTGAGACCGTGGAGCGTGTTGGTGAGGTAGCATATCGTTTGGCGTTACCACAGTCCTTGGCAAATGTGCATGATATGTTTCACGTATCTCAACTCCGTAAGTATGTTCGAGATGAAACACACGTTTTGGATCATTCGGAGCTAACAGTACGAGAAGACTTGACTTTTGAGGAGCGACCAGTTGAAATCAAGGATCGAAGAGAAAAGGTTCTTAAGAACAAGGTTATCCCCCTTGTGCTAGTCTCTTGGGGTAATCGATCGCATGGAGAATCCACTTGGGAGCGAGAAGACGAGATCCGGCAGAAGTTTCCTCACCTTTTCCTGTAGTTATCTATCTTGAATTCTTGGAATTTCGAGGACGAAATTCTTTTTGTAGTTGGGTATGATGTAACACCCGAGCCCAATAATACTATTTCTGTTACTGGTTGAGTGTTTGGCATTGCTCATTTCATTTATCTTGCTTGTTTGGTTCTTATTGCACAATTTTAACCGGCTAAGTCATTCTGCATATAACAAATTTTAGCACCCAAAATAAAATTGAAAATATTCTTCTTGGCCTACTTGACACCCTTAGCCTCGTGGTAGCGTCCGTGCATTGTATTCTCGTCCCGTTCAGTGAAACGGGCGAGTTTGGATGGCTACGTGCACGTGCGTGTGTCCGTTTTGGGAGTATGCTTTTTAATCATAAAACATTTCATTTTAAAATTTGGAACCCGCCTAAAATCCTATTATTTGAATTTCGAATTTTTGGACCCAACCCGGGCGCAATTTGGAAATGTTTCATTTGGCGCCAAAATCCTAAATTTTAATATTATTAAAACCATCGCATATATTTTTCTAACTAACCTGATATCTTACTGTTCATTACCTATCTTTTAAATCTTTAAGTTAACCATATAATATTTTTACAATCTTTATATCCTTCTTAATTTATTCTCTCAGCCAATCGCAACCTCCCCTTTAACCCCGTGGGCCCCACTTTCTCTCTCTCTCTCTCTCCACTTTTTCCTCTCTCTCCCTCTCCCTCATATATTCTCTCGTACTTCTCTTTATCATTTTTCTCTTCTTGCTTCATGTCTCGTTTCTCATTTCTTTTAACTGTTCTTTTGTTGCCGGAATTCCGTCGTGCCGGTGACGTTTCTCGACGTTCCAGCGAGATACCCCGACCCGTGTGGTTCCTTTGTTCGTCGTTTGGATTCATTCCGTGAACCGTGCGCCGTCGCGAGTTTTCCCCGCCGACGGTTAACGTTCCGTTTTCCCGATTCGCGACCCATCGAGGCAAGTTAATCTTGCTACATGCTATATACTTTTATAATCTTCATTTTATAATATTATACATTTGAAAATCTTATAGTTTACATATGAAATGTCGTTGAAAAATCGGATATGACAAATCTGAAATTTACTGTACACCTTATTTTATAAAATTCATTATAAATCATAGAAAAATCATTAGGATACGTTCTTTAGTTCGTTACGAAGCTAATTCAGAATAATATAACTCTATGAAATATTTACTTGCAAAATAAATTGTTTAATTAACGTAAAATGCAAATGAACACGTCTCTAAACTGCTGTCCAGGGAAATTCCAGCAGCAAACTTTCAACTTTGAATATTCATAACTTTTTGTAGGGATAACCTGAGATGCTTATACTTATAAAACTGAAAACCTTATTGAATTATCTTTATTTTGGTATAAGACACGTCTCTTTTGGAGAACGTTTGTTATTTTTAAGCTATTTTACAAATTAGGGTGACGCTGAATTTCTGAACGGAACCTTCTTGTGCATGGTTAACCAATACAGCTTTTATAGTTACTAATCGCTTTGAATATGCTATCCATATTAATATTATTATATAAATATTTATATCACATATTGCTTAGTTGTACATCCCACACTACCATTTTATAGTTTTATAACTCTTCGGATACCCGTTTGCATCCATCGCATTTAAGATAAATATAATTGCATCCATAGATCACATTACTACATAATAATGTGATATTAATACTCCATGTTTAATAAATTGCATCCTAATTAATATTGGAACTATAAATGTAACCCTAATCAATAACTGTGCATCCATATCCTTGAAATTATATCTATTTGCCTATCATATTACATGTTCCAGTTTATTGTTCTAATAGTACTCATGCTTGTTTATTTATACACATGTTTATGATAGTTTGATTATGAGCACCCACATGACATCTTGTGCTTCCTGACATGACCTGTTACACTTCCTACTTGACATGATATGGTACCGTACACTCTTGACATGACATGACACCTTTATACATTACCTGACCTGTTACCTGATCTCATGCCTAATGCCGACAAACCTGACCATTCCCGCTGTCTATCCAGACAGACCTACTTTTACTCGACCTTGTGTTGGCATTAGTCCTTGACTACTGAATACCTGACCTGACATACATAGCTTGGGGGTATGGGGAAATCAAAGGTGAAACCGACTTGTAACTCAACAGTTCGATACTTGTTCTGATCAGTCTTACGGGCTTGGCCAGCTCCGGAGTGTTGATGCTGACATCACTCATCTATCCTACTACCTTTTACTGCTTAGCGGCACGTCTCGGATTCAGCCCCGAGGATCATGACCGTGGTCCCGGGCATGCACGGGATACTATTGAGTTACATCGACGATTCATCAATTGGTTTCAAAGACTATAGAGTAGAAACCTGATAGGACAGTTTAGTCACCATTGCACATTACCCTGCTCTGTTATTTCTTATTACTGCTTTATTCATGTTCATACTTGCATTGCTTATTATCATGTTTACATTATATACTTGATGTCATGACGCGCTGACGTCTGGGTTTTGCATGGCCCAGATTCCGTACCACTGTCGACGACCGAGCAGGAGTACTTCAGCCAGCAGGCTGAACTGTGAGTTCTTTAGGGTTTAGTTTATTTATTTTCATTTCATTTCCAGATGTGAGCCCGCTTTATGGGACGTATTGTTTATTCATTGTTTTGGATCATTAGCTTCCGCACTTATTGTTTATTGATTCTTGTTATTATGGATTTGGACATGTATTAGATTAGCTTATTATCTTGTTCTTGATATCTTTACAACCGTAATGTGACTGTGGATGGATACTTTCTACCCACAGGTAGCATGGTTGGCTATGTCACGTGCCCAATCTTGCGTACTCTGGGAAGCGGGGCGTGACAGTTGTCCTCTGAGTCTACTCTCCAAACCTCGATCACCATGGAGATCAATCATCTCCATGATCAAGTGATACTGCCTTAGAATATGTCTGGATCACTGATGGGACCGTCGTTCCTTGGCATAAGCCACAACTCCATTGTCACACAATGGAAGGAACATAGTTCATCTCATGAACCAATATACATCGAAACAGCCTCTTTGGTAGCATCTTAAGTAGCGATGTATCCTGCCTTTATCGTCTAGTATGTCACGGTATCCAGCTTGGAACTCTTCCAACATACCGTCCTTTTACTGAGGGTAAAGACAATGCCTGTGACTGACATTCAGTCGTCTTTATCACCCTGGAACCCTTCCAGTGATTCTCCCCAGGATCGATTGATACCATCTCACTACAATTAGTGAGAATCCTAACATCCATTTAGATCTATCTCATAGATCCAAAATCCAGGATTTAGTGGGTATCATTTTGATCCTATATGGAGAATCATTGTGATAGACGGAGATTGATCGAGCGTAGCATAGGAAACTCCTTCCCTATCAAGAGTATGTCATCCACGTACTCTACGAGGATCGTCACCACACTCCCTACTACCTTCTTGTTTATACAAGGTTCATCTACCATTTTGATGATGTCAAACTGTTTGACTAATTCATCAAAACAGATGTTCCAACTCCGCGATGCCTGCTTTATCATATAAAACATCTTGCACACGTTTCCGCTGCTCCCACTGTCTACGAGGCCCTCTGGCTGTGTACTTATAGACGCTCTCTTCTAAATCATCATTTAGAAAAGCAGTCAAGACACCCAACCACCAGATATCGTAGTCATGGTATGAAGCCGTGGCAAGTAGGATCTGGATGGACTTAAGCATAGCTACTTGAAAAGGTTTCATCATTATCCATACCTGGTCGATGACGAAAAGCTTTAACAAGTCTAGCTTTGAAAGTCTCAACTTTTCCATGTACACCAAGTAATCTTCTCAAGATATACTTGCTCCTGATGGGGATTTAACCCTTCAGATATAGCAACCAAAGTCCATACTTTGTTGGTGTATAAGGATTCCATCTCAGATCACTAAGCATCCAGCCATTCTTACAGAGTCTTACTCTCGATGGCCAGCTCGAAACTAGTTGGGTCATCATCTCATGATGTAATCCTCGCTCCCACTGTCATAGAGAAACCGAAATATCTCTCAGGTGGGTGAGGAACCCTACTAGATCGGCGGAGAGGCTGAGGTTCATTGGTATCTACTGAATCCTTTGGTTCAGTCAAATCATCTTCTGTAGTTTGCATAGCTGGAACCTTTCCAGTTCTACATAACTAACCTTGCCTCGAGCTTGTCCGGATTTTGCTTTTCAGACATAGGCCGGACAGCCCCAAATCTTAACTGATTTAAGACATGGGCTCTTCCCATACCATATCACATATGAAGTGGTAGGCCACTGATTTGATTTGAATCCTATTCAATAGGTATGCAGCTTCTCAAGTGCATAACTCCCAAAAGGAAATAGGAAACTCAGTAGTACTCATCATAGAGCACACCATATCAAATAGGGTGTTATTGCTCCGCCCCGATATACCATCGTGCTATGGTGTATACGGAGGAGTAATGCTGAGAGAGAATCTCATTCTCCTTTAGAATGGTCCAGGATTTCCGTGCTCAAGTATTCTCCTCCTTGATCTCATCATAGGACATAATACTTATACCCTTATTCTGGTTCTCTACTTCTCGCTTATATTCTGTGAATATCTCAAAAGGTTCGGACTTGTGTTTCAACAGGAACATAGGTCTGAAACTCGAAAGATCATCAGAGAATGTAATGAAGTATAAAGAACCAGTTCTGGCATGTGTAGACAGGAGACCTTACATACATCATCATGTATCAGTCCCAAGAGTTTAGTAACTCTTTCTCTGTTTCCAGTAAACGGAGCTATGGTCATCTTATCTTTGTGACATGACTGGCGAGTTTCACAAGATGTAAATTCAAACTGATTTAAATATGCATCTATATGTAACTCTAGCTAGTCGGGTCACATTGATCTGACCTAGTCTACAATACCTCAAGAAGGATTCGTTCATTTCTGAACTCTTCCTCTTGTGTGTGTTCCATATACCAAGAACTGTAGTTTGATTTAGAACATCAATGCTTTTAGATAACGTGCCTGATCCGATCAACTTTTGATATAGGAAATGTTCAAAACATTATCCAACAATACAAAATTATATCCTTTCTTTTCTAACAAAGAGAGTGATATGATTTGGTATATCAGGTTCGGTATCTAACAACATTCGTTCAGAATCAATGTATTGTTAATACAGGGTGACAGTGACCGACAGACTTGGCTGCAACATTTGCCCCGTTTTCTGCCTCATGAAACTTATCACCCGTTCTCAGTTCTCTGCCTATCTGTAGCCCTATGTAACAGATTACATATCTGGGATCCTGATCTGGTATCACATACCCAGGACGTAAAGAATACTGAGAAACAGTTCTGTATAATGAACACACCCGAAGATGATGCATCAGCATGCACTCTCTTCGTTTGGGCGGCACGGGAAATCTGGTATTCCCCAAATTCCTGCTCTGTCTTATAACAATTATAAGTTGGAGCGGGACCAACGTTCCCCAGCTCAGTATAACAAGCGGGTTCGGTCAATATTCCGTATTATTATCTTGATTAAGGCGTGATATGGTCGCTACCAGGAGAGAGAGAGAAGAAAACACTCAGCGTGCGCTCTGTCAAGAATAGATTGGTTATTATTTTATCTAATCAGGATGGCTCCTACTGCTTTTTATCAAATCTTCCTTCAAACCCTAAAAGGAAAGACTAGCCGGGATTAATTACACACTACAAGTTCGCCAATCTTTCAGCCAGGCCAGTGTCGGTACTTTGAGGGAGGTCCCCCGTGCTTTCGCACGAACCTAATTACAGTAAACCTCGTTTTCCCAGAGGCGTAACCCCGTTGACACCTTTCTAGACACCTACTTGATCGGCTAATTGTAATGTATAAAACTCTCCCAGGAGTAACACTTACTCGCAGCGGGTATCGGGATCCAACTATCTCATAGAAGGTATGCAATCTCATTGCAAATTTCAACACTTGAAATTCCCGATAATATTTTGCCCCTAGCGTCCTATGACCTTGACAGAGGTCAACAAACCATAGGCTGCTAGTCAAGTTCAACCCGTCATTTCCTGATTGAAGTAAACCCACCCGCACGACCCTTGACAGAGGTCAACAAGGTCGCACGATTACCCTAAATCAATCACATCATATGCTTATGCAGATAAGCACTAATCAGCTACCGCACACTGCGCCTTGACAGAGGTCAACAAACGCAGCACGAATACTAACCAGTACATATCTGAAATGACGGAGGGCTACGACAGGTTTTTCTGAAAACCTATTGCGTAATGAACTTGATATCGTTGTAGGATCGAATGAATTTTAAAATGGAGTGTTTTTTAGGCTTTTCTAGTTTTGCTAAAGGAGTCACTCCCGGTGAAGGGATCGTCGGTCCTTTCCTCGTCGAATGAGGTGCGGGATATATCATATATATCTCTGTGCAAAGCAAAAACTCTTAAAAGCAATCAAAAGACAAACCGAGTGTGTAGCATCTGCCAGTTATTGCTAAAGGAGTCACTCCCGGTGAAGGGATCTCGGTCCTTTCCTCATCGAATAAGGTGCAGGATATATCACATATACCGCTGTGCAAAGCAAGAACTGTAGCTACCTGTTTTATTTTGAAATTCGATTCTACAACATCTTAGGTTTCTTTTATTTCATTAATCACATTAATGAAGTCCCATCATTTAAATACCTAAACATCACAGATAGATATGACGTACACTTATGCCATCCGCATTCGCCTCGATGTCCCCTCGTGCACCGTTAGGTTAGGTAACTAACGACAGAGCGGGGCAGGGCTAGCACGGGTGTAAAACATAAGTAACGTCTATATAATATATCATATATACTATATACTATATCCATCACAGAAACATCACATGATCTCATCACAGATATCGCAGCAGAAGAATCATATGAAATATTGGATATACTAGGACGTCCGTGTTTTCAATACGAGCCAGTATAAAACACGGATTCCACGGTCGTGATGAATAGCCAAACCCACACCCCTAGACCCCTACGAGAGCGGCAAGCGACCCTACCAATTCTGGAGTTAGGAGACCCGGACTCGACTCCTCGAGTTGGTCTCCCACTGGACTCCAGAACCCGGTTACTTGTGCTCCCCTCCTTGGGTCTATCCTAGTGCGGAAAAGTAAATAATATACAACAGGTGACAACTCCCGCAACCTGGAAGCGCCCTAATAAAAGAATATTACATACAAGTTTTTACATGAATGAAAATGAAAAACACTCATCTCACATAAAAACCCCCGGCTATTCAAACACGACGATCCAATATAACATATCCAGCAACACATAACATCACATGTCATCAACGTAAGTAAATATGTCCATCCCAATTGTCGTTGACATATAGCAACGAAACCGGCAATATCACATATTACACTTACGGTCACAGAAAAGAAAGTGTAAAACTACAACAGTTGGAATCCGCAACCACCTCAGACATCGCATGCCTGACCAAATGAATTACTTAGATATCGTATGCCTAACAATTATAAACCCCGCATTTTAGTCTCAAAATCGAAAACACTTTTCAATATCAAGTCGGGTAATTCAACAAGATTCCCGACACACTGATCGAATGCTCATCGCAAACTTCAGTAGACGGCTGCACCCCCGATACCGACGACGAAGTGCACCAAGGCGGAACACTGCTACCGCGAGCACCCGGACGGATGCTTTCGGCGACGGGGTTCTCCTACAGTCACTTGGTCGGGGCAATGGGGTAAGGCTGTCTATTAAGTTTACCCGGCGAGTATCCGCGTACGCTACGTGATTGCGACGGACTTTTGATCACATCAAAATTCCGTGGCAACCGATCAAGTGAGACTAAACTGCTATGTTTATAACATTCATTCAGTTATCATATAACTTATTGTGAATTCCAATTATTGTATCCCATTCCAGATAAACAGAAAATGTTAAACTTTTCGATCGAACAATTGAACACCCAAGTTTTCCCGAAACAGATCAACACATGAAACAAGTCTAACAACATTCCGTTCGTGCCTCAGTACCAACGATCCAGCCGTAGAAGGGTCAAGCCAACGCCTCACATGTGGCACGCCGTACTGCCCCAAACCCGAAGGTTCAAAGGGCAGTTCAAGACGGTCACATAATCGAGTTAAGGTTTGTGTCTTCTAGAGGGACCATCGCGTTACTTGCACTACTTAGAACGTCGTTAAACTACGGAAAAATCCAACACTTGGAAATTTCCCGACAGGGGAAAAATTGGGTATTTATATCCGGTCGAACTTTTTAACATATTCTAAAATTTATCCGGAAAGCCACACAGACAAAATTTGATACCCCGATCGAAACACCGAATTCCCAAATCAACTCAGAAAAAACCAACTCTGGAATAAATATTAAAAATTCCCAGAAAATCCAGTATTAATAATTATGAGATACTGTGCAAAAAATATTGTATACAGTGCCCGTACCGCCGCGCAACCGCCGCACGAGGCTACCTCGTGCCGCGGAAGCGCGGCAAGATGGAGGAATCAGGGGCACGAATTTCACAGTATTTCACATATTCACCTGCTGATTTTTCTGAATATTTTTAATGTGGAAAAAGACCAGATTTTAAAAATTGTACAGAGAGCAACTTTGAATCGGGGTTTCGGGTTCGTTCGGACTTCAATTTCCGTCTGGACTTCGCCTAAGGCTCTAGCTAGGCTCTGATACCACTGCAGGGTTCCTAGGCACTCTAGTGAGGTCTCCCAAGCCATCAACCATGGCAATTTCAAAAATTATGGTGCCTACAAACCCTAAAGTACGGATCGTTTGCTAGATGTCTAAGCGAACATGCAAACTAGTTAACACTTAACTAAAAGATACGGAAATACAACCTTTGTAGATCCGGTGCTCCACCTCCATAGCTCCGCAACGAGGTCCTCTCCGCTGTCCAAATCAAATCCGGGCTCTTGGATCGGCTTCGTCGGAGAATGGGCAAGCTAGGTCGTCGATGTCCATGCCGAAGATGATCTACGTCGAGGCATCGATGAATCAAGCTCCACCTTCACCAAACTGTGAAAAGTTGTGAAGGAAACACACTCTACTACTTGGCAAGAGGTAGAGGATGAAGAAATAGGAAGTGGGTAGACTTTAGAATTGCATTTCTCACTCATTTCCAACAATCACCATTGATGAACCTTGCTTTTCTTCACTTGAAGAATGAAGAAGAAGAAGGAAAATGATATGATAAGTTAAATGAAAAATGAAAAGAAAATGAATTCTTATCATAATTCTAACTAGAGTTAAGTGTAGAGAATGAATCATGGTTAGTGGGAATGGTTAGGGTTAAGGATGAGATAAGGATGGTTGACTTGAACAAAGCTTCATGAAGCTTCAACTAAAGAACAAAAGAAGCCACCATTCTTTTTCTCATTTTCTTTTATTCATTTATCAAAAATAAATGGATAACAAAATAAGATAAATGAATAACAAATAAGAAACCCTAACCATTTCATTAACCAAGGTTTAATCTTTACACTTGAACCCTAGCATGACAAGTATCATCAAACATGATACAATCAAGTGCACAAAAGTATATCGCATATACAATGCGCACATCCGAGTGAGAAAATCCGTCTAAAGTGAACCGATACTAGTTAATGCAAAGTAATATATCAAATATATAATTATACATTAAATCATTAAATCAACACTTGATTCAATGATCCGGTCATGCGCACATAACCGACTGGTATCTAATATATCGGCTTATCGAATCAACGCTTGAATCGATAACTAGGTTATATCGCATACAACCATTCGATATATTTATCGCGAGAATAGAATACGGTATCACATACACGCATTATTCTCGGTCCCGCACATATCTCATATGCGCTCCTATTTCGTTTCGCTTGAGCCAGGAAACCTCTGTGTAGGACTCTAAAGACTCGTCAATACTCCGGCAGCGGATGATGATCATATCAAACATCCACAAGCCGCAAGCGGTCTGCTAAACGTAACGGCCACCCGGGTATTGAGCGATCTGAAGATCGACGAGCAAGCCCGCTCACACTCCAGTGAATCCGACCAGTAACACTACCGTACAGTCCGGTCTGATCGTCTGATATGTCGCATATCTCGCCTAGGGGTGGTATACGTCAGACCCCAATAGCTCAATAAGTCGTGTCGATATGAGGTCTATAACTGTTCGAGAAACTACTGGTAACACTTACCAGTAAATCTCAGCAACCCTGGCCAGGGATTTCCTGTTATAGCCAATCGAACACAGCGCAACATCAACCCCCATATACCGGGAGAGACGAATCCCCTCCTATCGCTCATTGCCTCCATGTGACTCGGGACTGTACCCAAAAACCACCGTTTTGCACGCCCTCTTGGACGTGGTAAGATGGAAATCAAAGCACAGTGGGAACCACACAAGACTCTATGACGATCTCGGGTCAACAGACTACTCTGTACCAGTGTCACCAGAGAACTGCCATCTGACGTGAGGTATAATACCATCTGGGAGTTCTCGGCGAGTCCGTCCAGTGTACCCAGTCTCTACTGAGCACCCGTATATCATCTCCGATGTCAAACACCAATGGATATGGGATCATCCATCGCCCATCTGTATGGGTCGAGAAGGTATACGCTAGTCTACTCTGGTATATCGATGCCCCGTCTCGATACACCCACGACTAGGGACTTTGAAGGATGTACTTATGGACTACCATGTCCCCACTAGTATGATCCGCATCATAGTCCAGGTAGTCAAGTACAGATCCTAAGGGCTTTACCAACATGTAACAGAGAGACAATCAGCATACACGTTAAGGTAAAGGGTAACCAGATAGCATACTATCATGTCGAGCAAGAAAGTCCTCCCTATATATGTCCCAGCATCCACTACAATATACATCCTATGTATAGTAATGGCCTCTAGGGCATACATATAACTAACAATCTAGTCATGTCATATATAGATGAGCTACAATGCAATGATCCGATATGATATATGATTCCTACAGTGTGCGTGTCATGGCAATTACTAACGGTGTGTGTGTAACATACAGGATAGTGCTCGTGCACATAGACCGTTAGTAATGGTGCGGTGTTCTATCAATTCTAATTTATATCTGTGTAGTAGGGAATGCAATACGTACGAAATAGTAACCATGAACATGCAATATATATAAGTAACACTATAAGGTCCTATCAGCCCTGACGTAGAACGCCATGCGGGCGATATCCCCGTAGATGTGAAATCTACTCACCGTAGTCTCTCGCTAGGTGTAGCCAACAACCTGCTTCCCCTTCTTCGCTGCGTCCGCCGTACTCGCCTGCGAACCTAGAATTACACAATATATCATATGTAAGCTTGAAGTCACACAACGCGACATTTAAGCCGAACTAGTAACTCGTGTCATGAACCAAACGCGCGTGTGCACGATACGCTAAAATGTGTGGTTACGCGTCTGAAATCACTCCGACGCGTAGCGATACGTAGAAACCCAAAACACACACACGTATCACGCGTGTCGCGAAAGGTTGAAAATACGGGAAAATAGGTATTCTACCCCAGATTTTGATACAGGAAAGATATTGTAAAACTATACATGCCAAAACAACACACATAGCAGCAGACACCCACACCCCAAACCCCAACCCAAGACTCCCCTATCTGGCCGCAAATTTCGGCCAGAAAGAATATTTTGGCGGCCTGACTTGGGGGTTTGGCTCCCAGGTTGGGTGTGTGCACTCTATATCCCCATATATGCTACAGTAATCACTAGTTTTGTTCTGAAGAGTCTCGGGTAGCAGCACATCCTACAGTGCCCAAATTCTAGTTAAAATCCACACTTTGCACTAAAAATGGAACTTTAGGGTATTTTTGTGCAACCTGAATTACAACCTAGTTAAAATAGCTCTAATAACACTTAAAGGAGTTAACTAAACTATGAGAACACCAATCTAACATATATATCACAAATATCCTATAATATCACAAAACAATGCACAAAAACAGATCTTTACTAAGGAATGCATCAAGCTTAAGGAAAAGGAGTGCTAACATGAGTTTATACCTTCTAAGCACCTTGTAGAACACCAAAAGTTTCAGCTTTCCCCCTCTGATGTGCAGATTTGCTTCAAACACCTCAAAAAGCTCACTTTTACTAAGGTTTTGTGAAGAAAAGTGTGGTTTTGGTGTAGGATCTTGAAGAGGAATCAAAGGGAAGTGAAGAGGAGAAGAAAAGATGAAGGAAATGGGGGTTTCTCTGCTAGAAATTCTGCAGGAACTGAAGTGGGGAAAGGAGAGAGAGAGAAGGGATGAAAATGGGTCAAAAAGTCTACCCTTCACCTAACCACCATGCTCATTTGTTTTATTAGGATTTTGGAATTATAAAAGAGTTTTGTGAAAGGATTAAATGGTGGGGGAAATAAGATTTGCAACCATGCACAAAGGATAGGTTAACAAGTCACAAGAAAAAGTCTAAGTATGCAAGTGTGCACAAACATAAGAAAATTTCCAATATGCTATCATTACCAAAATATAACTAATAACCCTAGGAACACCTATCTATAATCACACGTACGATCACTAATTATCACGACAGACATTCAAACAGAAAATCCAAAGTGTTACACACACATATCATATATATGCTCCTACTTCGTTTCGCTTGAGCTAGGAAACCTCTGTGTAGGACTCTAAAGACTCGTCAATACACTGGCAGTGGGTGGTGATCATATCAGTCACCCACAAGCCGCAAGAGGTCTTCTAAACGTAACGGCAACCTGGTTATTGAGCGATCAGAAGATCAACAAGCAAGCCTTCTCATACTCCTGCGAATCCAATCAGTAACACTAACATATAGTCCGGTCTCTTCGTCAGATATGTCGCGTATCATAGCCTGGGGGTGGTATAACGTCAGACCCCAATACCCTGATAAGTCATGCCGATGCAAGGTCCACAAGGGTTCGAGAAACTACTGAAAAAACTTCGAGTAAATCTCAGCAACCCTGGCCAGGGATTTCCTGTTATGACCAATCGTGCATAGCGTAACATCAACCCCCAATACCGGGAGAGACGAATCCCCTCCTATCGCTCATTTCCTCCATGTGACTCGGGATTGTACCCAAAAACCACCGTTTTTCATGATCTCTTGAACTTGGTAAGGTGGAAATCAAAGCACTATGGGAATCACACATGGCTCTATGACGATCTCAGGTCTACAGACTAAGTTGTACCAGTGTCACCAGAGAACTGCTATCTGACGATAAGTATAATTCCATCTAGGAGTTCTCGGCGAGTTCGTTCAGTGTACCTAGTCTCCACTGAGCACCCATATACCTTCTCTTATGTCAAACACCAATGGATGTGGGATCATCCATCGCCCATCATATGGGTCAAGAAGCGCATATGCTAGTCTACTCTGGAATATCGATGCCCCGTCTCGATACTCCCACGACTAGGAACATTTGAAGGATGTACTTACCGACTACCATTTCCCCACTAATATGATCTGCATCATAATCCTAGTAGTCAAGTACTCATCATAAGGGCTTATCAACAAGTAATAGAGAGATAATAAGTGTACATGTTAAGATAAATAGCAACCAGATAGCATACTATCATGTCGAGCAAGAAAGTCCTCTCTATATATGTCCAAGCATCTACTATAATATACATCACGTGTATAATAATGGCCTCTAGGGCATACATATAACTAACAATCTCCCACTTGCACTAAGTCCATTTTTTGTAGTATCTCATACCCAACGTTCCATAAAAGTCTCTCTAGGGAAAGGCCTCTGTGAGTGGATCCGCCGTGTTATCCTTCGGGTCAACTCTCCTTACCTTGATCTCTTGGAGATCAACCATCTCCCGGATCAGGTGATATTGTCCTCAGAATATGTCTGAATCGCTGATGGGAACGGTGTTCCTAGGCCAAAGCCACAACTCTAATGTTGCCACAATAACAGTTATTGGACGCTCAATGGTACGAACCATGTTCATCTCATGAACAAGAATTATCCAGACATCCACTTTGGTAGCATCGTTGGTAGTGATGTATTCAGCTTTTATCGTCTAGTTTGCCACGGTATATAGCTTGGAACTCTTCCAACATACCGTCCCTCCACTGAGGGTAAAGACAAAGCCCGTGACTGACTTTTAGTTGACCTTATCACTCTGTAAGCTCGAATTGTTAAAGGACTCCTACTGGAGTTCACCGTTACCAAAAACCAAGAACATTTCTTTAGTACTTTTCAAGTACTGAAGAATTTCCTACACAGCTGTCCAGTGATTCTCCCAAGATCCGATTGATTCTAGATCACTACACCTAGTGAGTCGGCTACATCTGGTCTGGTACTTATCATCGCATACACGATAGAGCCTACTGCCGAAGCATAGGATATCCTATGCACGCGAGCTCTCTCCAAATCACTCTTAGAAGACAACTTTTTGGAGGGAGTGATTCCTGAGTAAGTGGGTGAACCACCACGCTTAGAATCCTCCATACTAAACCCCTTTAGTATATTGTTAATGTACCTGGATTTGGGACACTCCCAATATCCACTTAGATCTATCACCATAGATTATAATCCACAAGATGTAGTAGGTATCATCCAGATCTTCCATGGAGAATCCTCGTGATAAGAGGAGCTTGACCGAGTGTAGCATAGGAAACCATTTCCTATCAAGAGTATGTTATCTACGTACAATACGTAGAAGACAACCTTACTCTCTACCACCTTCTTGTATATACAAGGTTCGTCTATTTTTTTGATGAAGTCAAACAATTTGACTACCACGTCAAAACAGATGTTCCAACTCCGTGATGCGTGCTTTAATCCTGATGGACTTAAGCGTAGCCACTGGAGAAAATGTTTCATCATAAACCACACCTGGTTATTGAAGATAGCCTTTTACTACAAGTCTAGCTTTGAAAATCTTAACTTTTCCATCTACACCAAGAATCCTCTCAAGATCTATTTGCTCCCAATGGGTTTTACCCCTTCAGGTGCAACATCCAAAGTCATACTTTGTTGGTGTACATGGATTCCATCTTTGATAGCATAGCATCCAGCCTTTTCACAGAGTCCCCACTCGTGATGGCCTTCCTGAGCCTTAGTTGGGTCATCATCTATCATGATGCAATCCTCGCTCCCACCGTCACTGAGGAAACCATAGTATCTTTCAGGAGGATGACGAACCCTACCAGATTCGTGGAGAGGCTAAGGTTCGTTGGAGACTATTGAATCCTTTGGTTCCACTAAATCATCAGCTGTTAGTTTTTCCAGCTGTAACTCCTTCCAGTTCTACCTCATGACCACTAATTTCTTCATAAGAAATTCCTTTTCTAAAAAGGCGGCATGCTGAGAAACAAAACATCTTTTTCTCCTTAGTGTGGTAAAAGATATTCCCTCGCCAATGTTTGGGATATCCAACAAACTCATACAGAACTGACCTTGCATCGAGCTTGTCCAGATTTTATTTTTCAACATAGGCCGGACATCCCCATACCTTAACTTGTTTAAGAGATGGTCTCTTCCCATTCCATATCTCATATGGAGTGGTAGGCGCTAATTTGGATGGAACCCCATTCAATAGGTATGCAGCTTCTTAAGTGCATAACACCAAAAGGAAACAGGTAACTCAGCAGTACTCATCATAGAGCGCACCATATCTCATAGGGTGCGATACCTCCACCCCGATACACCGTTGTGCTGTGGTGTACTCGAAAGAGTAAGCCGAGAGAGAATCGCATTCTCCTTTAAATAATCCAGGAACTCCATGCCCAAGTATTCTCCTCCTCGATCACATCGAAAGATTTTAATACTTCTACCCGTCTGGTTCTTAACTTCATCTTTGTAACATTTCAAAAAAATAAAATATTATTTTTGGGAATTTTTATAATTAAATAATATTATATTGAATATTTTCATAAGGCGCTATAATTAAATACCGATATATTGGGAAAATTTTGGAAAATTGCTAAAAGGAGGGTGTTTTATGTGAATTATGCAAATTTTAAGTTTTTATGATTAATTATACACTAATTTAGTGCTAATCGCGATTAAATATCGCTAATCGCGCATTAAGATTGTTTTGTGCAAAACATGCACATGTCTTATTTTTAGCACATGTTACATTTTCCTACATGCTTTGGGGTGTATGGGTATTTGTTTTGGGTTTACTATTGAGGAGAGAAGAAAAGAAAAGAAAAGGAAAAAGAAAAGAAAAGGAAAAAGAAAAGAATAGAAAATGTTGCATAGTGAAAAGTATGGGCAAGAGAGACAAGGAGAGGGTGAGGGGGGTCAACCTATGGTCATGGTCTTTGTTTCATTCACCATCATCATCATTATCCTCTCCCTCTTCAGCCCCCAAGGAAGCACCCTCTTCCTCCACTACAACCCCTAAAACTCCATTAAAAACACTTTAAGACTCAATCCCCACTTCACAAAAATTGTACATGAGCTCACTAGCTACACCATGGACCAAGAAAGCTTGCATTTTGGACACTTGGGGCAACTCAAGAAAATTCTTGAGTTGCCAAATGAGGTATTCTATTAACCATAGCCTAGTATTTCCATTCCTTTAGCATCCATGTTAAATTAGAACTGATATTGTGTGGTTTTGGGAACTTTGAAAACATTAAGTTAAGGATTAGGGTTTGAGTTGAACTAATGGTGAAATTAAGGTTACTAGAGGCTATACAACCTCTGTAGTGATTGATTGGAGACCTAAACCAGAGACTAGAACCCAAATTAGCGAACTTAGAAATCCCCGACATAGTATTTTGTGAATTCTGTGAGGGTGTTTTGATATCTGCTATCACCCGGAGCCTCTGAAAATTATTTAGCATACACAGAGAGATGTGCAGACACCCAGGAAGCTAACCCTAAGACCCCAGCCCCTGACTCCATTCTTTGGCCACAGATTTAATCATTCTGGCCGCAATTTGCAGCCAGAGTAGGTTGGATATGGTTCGTGTTTGGTCTGTAGCTCCATCTCCTGTAAACTAGACCCTTGGCATATGCAAAATTGACTAATTTGACCTAGGGTAAAATTTGGGACCATTTTCAAGAGTTGCTGTTTTGATTCGGGGTTTCGTTTTGCGTATTTTTCATTATGGATTTTTGTATCTGTGTTGTACCTCGATCATTCAACGTTTGTACGACGATATCGAGGGTTGTTGGTGGTTTTGAAGGCGTGGTCCATAGGTTCTAACCTATAGGCCTTTAGCGTGTTCTTTTGGTTTTCCGATGTGATTTTAATACGCAATTGCGATACGTTATGATGTGTAGGTACCCTCACGAAGACTTCGAGACGACAAGCAAGCGCGTGGCGACGTCGGCAACGGAAAGCGAAGAGCAAGGTGAGTAGATTATATCTACGGGGGAAGTCGGGTAGATGGCGTATAGCACCCCCGCAGTTCGATGTTTAGTATATATATACTATATATATATATATAATAGCTTTATGTGTGACATGGATATTCAAGTTATGATTAGGTGTTCAATGGTTAGATTAGGGTTTTTAGAAGTGAACTAGTATAGCTTCTTAGTCGCGAACCCTATAATAGGTTTACACCCACACACACACACACATGCTTACCTTGTTATACTTGTGCGTATATGGGGATACGTATACACACACACACACATAGGTATGGGACGTTGTATATATATACACATATACCTACACTTGGATGATGAGGATAGTGGATGATATTTGGAGATGAGTCGATGTGATTGGGCATGGTGCCATGAGATCGATGATATGATGTGGTTCGTATTATGAAATACGACATGAGATTTTAGTGGGCCTTTGGACGTGTATTTTACACACGCATTTATTTATATAGATGGTATCAGTTTGTACTAGACTTAAATCAGTACCCCCAGTTCATGAGATATGATGATAAGGATTCAAGATAATTGATGAGATAAATGTGAGATTCGACCCGTACCCAGATTTAGGATGCCATACGACGAATCTACGTACGAGCTATATATTGATGATAGATCCACACTCTTGACTCGAGGATGTCATATTGTATATTGTATTGTATGTGATACTATTGAGGCGGGATCACCGACTATTATATTTATATGTATATCGACTCAGATTTAGGTGGTTTCGATACTCTTTCGATTATCTTGTTAGTCAGATCTGTAGTTTACTTAGTAGATGTTAGACTAGACCCGAGTCATATCTATTTTTAAAACTAACGAATTGTGAGATTTTAAAGACATGCCAAGGGATTCTACATATATTTTCAAAAGACGCATATCTTCCTAAAAACACCGTAGCCCTTATTTTTTTTCTAAACACCACGATTCGTGTTATTTCAAATGGCAAAACTGTATGACATATACTTATTGATGTAGATTCTTCACTGTTGTGTTTATTATTCGATTTCCGCATATTCTTGCTATTCGCATCGCATTGCATGTGTAAACGTGTTTATTGTTATATTAAACCCATGCTGTTAGGATACTAGCACCATTATCGATGATGCGTATGTTCCACGTACACCTGTTTGCCGGCTCACACGCTTCTCCATCGATAATTGCCATATCACTACACAGTAGGATTGTTGCATCAGGATATGACTCCTTGTATGACCTACTGGCACACAGGCATATTGTACACTCATACTTGCGTATATACCTACTTGTATATCCATATTGGCACACAGGCATATTGTACACTCATACTTGCGTATATACCTACTTGTACATCCATATTGGCGCACATGCATATTGTACACTCACACTTGCGTATATATCTACTTGTACATCTATATTAGGGCACAGGCATATTGTACACCCATACTTGCATACATACGTATTTGCACATACATAGATGATTCTGGCTTGATTTTGGAGATTTAGGAACCGCAAAATATATTTTAAAACTGGAATCATTTTAAAGAGCGGTTTTCTCTTGATATGTGCATATTACTATTCCATGTTGCATGATATACAGATATGCTTACATTTCTTTTATATGTCGCATACATCATGATTTACGATTATACGCATTAAGATATGCTGTTTTCATGAGATTTCTGGATTTGAGAACCGTGGGTATTTCAAAAGAAAGTATGTACCGTTTTAAAAACCTGGTTTCTCTTGATATGATATTTCAGTGCGTCCACCATGCGTTTTCTTGGTTCTGAGACGTGTGACATGTGAAACCCGATTCGAGGAGCTGGATGAGGCCGATTGCGGGTATATGGTGGACCCGGTATGGTACCCCGGGGTAAGAAAGGGATGCTGTGTATACAGACGGTAAACCTGGCAGAGGGACTACTACCTACCGGTGATCGTATTTGAGCTCGGCGGATATCCGGAGGATACCGACCGGAGTTGAGAGATGATACGGGCCGATCCGGACTGACGGAGCCCGTTGGCCGATCCAGACTGACGGAGCCCTATATATATGAGGATTTACGTGCCGATGCTGGGCACAAGTTTCATGATGTTTTTGAGTGTCGATGTTGGACACTCAGGTTCCATGATTTTGATGTGTCGCGAGGGAAACACGTTGATTTATATCCTCATACTTCTATGCATATGCTTTATGATATTTACATGCATGATGTTTTGTGTCATTGGTTGACACGTGGACGAGATCCACATACATACAGACATTGATTACATAGTTGGATGATATCCACATACTTATAGACTTCATGATATAGTTGACACTAATTCATGTTGATTACATTGATCATACCTTATGTTTATGATATGTTGCTACCTGAGGCACTGACACGAGCACTTGGTATTACACTGATGTATAGATGTTTACCCTTGCCACCTTATCATGCTTCAGACTTTACCATTTTGAGGATATATATATATTACTGATCGTATTGACCTAGGATTGAGTCATACATACGATTTCTACTCACGAGTTGGCAACCCACCCCCGTTATGCCACGGTTTCTTGCAGGTTTTGCCGTACAGGTTTCTTTGCGGCTTTTCTGGCACACTGCTTCTTTTCTGGGTGATTGCTTTGGTAGGTGGGTTCACTCGCATCGTGACCATCCTTGCACTTATTTTAATCAGTTGTATCTAGTAATTCCATCAACCAAACTTGTATATTTATTTCAGACTTAGAAACCAGTTGTGTATTATTTCGACCTTAGAGTCACGCATTGTAGTATTATGGGTTTCATGATGATTTTGAGTTTCCTTTTGAGTTTTGATTATCTCCCTTCGGCGTTGAATATTATATTGCTTGCGTGGTTGTGACCGTCGATTGTCGAAGAGCTAGCTCCAGCTTGGGGATGCCTTTTATCACTGATGTATATATATTATTCATGTTGTACCCCGTTTGGGGTCAGTACATACAAAAGAAACTCTGCCGAAATTTTCAGAAAAGACTTGAGATTTTTAAAATGCAAATTCGGCTTACTTATTTAAAAACCTTGTTTTTAAAACATGTTTTCTTTACTTCTTTAAAACTAGTTTTTCTTCATTTATTATTTAAAATGGTTTTAGATTTCTAGGCTTTTGGCTTACTTGAATTAGATGGGGTTCTATAGACTTCATATGATTCAAGGGCCAGTCACGTGCTTTTCGGGTCGTGACAAGCTTATATTCCTTGAATTTCTCAAAAGTTCCAGACTCGTGTTTCAACAGGAACACATGTCCGAATCTTGAGAGATCGTCGATGAGTGTAATGAAGTACAAAGAACCAACCTTGGCATTTGTAGGCATAGGAGTGTATGCATCATCATGTATCCATTCCAAGAGTTCAGTAACTCTTTCTCTGTTTCCAGTAAATGGAGTATTGGTCACTTTACCTTTATGACAAGCATGGAAAGTATCATAAGATGAAAATTCGAACAAATTCAAATATTCATCCTTATGTAACTTAGCTAGTTATGTCGCATTGATATGACCTAGTCTACAATGCCACAAGAAGGATTCGTTCATTTCTGAAATACTGCTCTTGTGTGTGTTCTACATATTTTGAACTGTGGTTTGATTTAGAACTTATATGCCATTACATAACGTGCCTGATCCAATCAACTCTTGATTCAGGAAAATATTCACAATATTATCCTTCAATACATAATTATATCCTTCTTTAAATTAATAAAGAATCTGATGTAATATTTTATATCAGGTTCGATATGTAATAACATCATTCAGAATCAATGTATTTACCATTTGGTAATACAAGGTGATATTTGCCAACTGACTTGGCTGCAACAATTGCACCATTCTCTAACACTTAGAGACATACCACCCAATCCCAGTTCTCTACCTTTCTGTAGCCCATGTAACAGATTACATATGAGGGATCCTGATCCGGTATCTCATACCTAGGACGTAGAGAATACTGAGAAATAGTTCTTGGTAATAAACACACCCGAAGAATATACATCAACATGTTCATTCCTCGTTTGGGTTGCGTGGAAATCCGGATATTCCCCTATTTCCTGCTCGGACTTATAACAATTATAAGATAGAGTGGAACCAACGTTCCCCAGCTCAATATAATAAGCAGGTTCGGTCAATGCATCCATATTATTATCTTGATTAAGGCATGACATGGTCGCTACCAGGAGAGAGAGAGAGAAAGAGAAGAAAACACTCAGCGTATGCTCTTGCAAGATCAGATTGGTTATTATTTTATCTAATCAGGATGGCTCCCACTGTTTTTAACAAATCTTCCTTCAAATCCTAAAAGGTAAGACTAACCGGGATTAATTACACCCTACAAGTTCGCTAATCTTTCGGCCAGGCCAGTGTCGGTACTTTGAGGGAGGTTCCCCGTGCTTTCGCACGGACCTAATTAAAATAAAGCTCGTTTTCCCAGGGGCGTAACCCCGTTAACACCTTTCTAGACACCTACATGATCGACTAATTGTAATGTGTAAAACTCTCCCAGGAGTAACTCTTACTCGCAGTGGGTATCGAGATCCAACTATCTCATAGAAGGTATGCAATCTCATTGCAAATTTCAAAATTTGAAATTCCCGATAATATTTTCCCCCAAGCGATCTATGACCTTGACAAGGTCAGAAAACCATAAATCTCAAGTCAAGTTCTACCCGTACATTTCATGATTGAATTAAACCCACCCGCACGACCCTTGACAAGGTCAACAAGGCCGCATAACTACCCTAATCCAATCGCATCATATGCTTTGCAGATAAGCACTAATCAGCTACCACACACTATGCCTTAAAAAGGTCAACAAACGCAGCACGAATACTAAATACTAGTTATCTGAAATGACGGAGAGCTATGACAGGTTTATAAGAAAACCTTTTGCGTAATGAACTTGATATCGTTGTGGAATCGAGTGATTTTGAAAAGGAGTGTTTTTGAGGCTTTTACTAGTTTTGCTAAAAAGGTTACCCCCGGTGAAGAGATCTCGGCTCTTTCCTTATCGAATAAGGTGCAGGATATTTCATAAATACAACTATGTAAAGCACGAACTAAAAAAGCAATCAAAAGACAAAACCGAGTGGGTTGTAGCATCTGCTAGTTTTGCTAAAGAGGTCACTCCCTGTGAAAGGATCTCGGCTCTTTCCTTATCGAATAAGTTGCTGGATATTCTACAAGGAATACCGCTATGCAAAGCAAGAACTAGAGCTACCAGTTTTTAAAACAAGATTCTACAACATCTTTAGGTTTCTTTTTCGTTCATTAATCTCATTAATGAAGTCCCATCAATTATGCTTCCTAAGTATCACAGAAGAAACGAAAGAAGCAATATTAATTATATATCATATATATAATATAAGCATTCGTCTCAACATATAAAGTGATAACATCACAGAATATCAGCTGCAGAAGAACACATATGAAATATTGGATATACTAAGAATTCAGTGTTTTAATTAAGACAGTAAAAAACGCGGATTCCACGGTCGCGATGAATAGCCAAACCCATATCCCTAGACTTCTACGAGAGCGGCAAGAAACCCTACCAATTCTAGAGTTAGGAGACCCGGTCTCGACTCATCGAGATGGTCTCCCACTGGAATCTAGAACCCGGTTACTTGTGCTCCCCGCCTTGGGTCTATCCTAATGCGGAAAAGTAAATAATATACAACAATGGTGACATCATCCTCAACCCGGAAGTACCCCAATGAAAGAATATTACATACAAGATTTTATATGAATGAATATGAAAAACTCTCATCTCATATAAAAAGCCTCGGCTATTCAAAATATGACGATCCAATATAACATATCACAGCAACACATAACATCACATGTCATCAACGTAAGTTAATATGCGTATCCCAATTTTCATTACATATAGCAACGAAACCGGCGATACACAACATATTACACTTACGGTCGCCGAAAAGAAAGTGAAAAACTACAACAATTGGAATCCGCAACCACCTTAGACATCATAAACCCAATGTATCACATACTTTGGATTTCATGCTTAACCAAATGAATTCCTTAGACATCACATGCCTAACAATTATAAACCTCGTATTTTAGTCTCGATATTGAAAACACTTTCCAATAACTTGCCGGGTAATTCAACAAGATTCCCGACAACCTGATCGAATGCTCGTCGGAAACTTTAGTAGACGGCCGCACCCCCGATGTCGTCGACGAAGTGCACTTAGGCGGAACACCGCGGCTGTGAGCACCTTTACGGATGCTTTTGGCAACGGGGTTCTCCTACAGTCACTTGGTTGGGGCTATGGGGCGTGGCTATCTAGTAAGATTACCCGGCGAGTATCCACGTACGCTAGGTAATTGCGATGGACTTTTGATCAACATCAAAATCCCGTGGCAACCGATCAAATGAGACTGAATTGCTAGATATATAAAATTCAAATTAGTTTTCACAAAACTAAATTTGTGGATTCCAAATATTGTATCATAATCACAGATAGCTAGACGATGTTAAACTTTTCGATCGAATAAACAAACACCCAAAATTTCCCAAAGAGCTCAACACTTGAGCGGAGTTTAAAAAGTACCCAGAACATACCACAGCACCTATGGACCAACAGTAGAAGGGTCAACCCTTGCCTCACCTATGGCGCCGTGGAACTACCACAAACCCATAAACCCTAGGGTTTGGTGGCGGTTCCGACGGTCACAGAATTGAGTTAGGGTTGCGTTCTTCTAGAGGGTCCACAGAATCACCTGCATGATTTTCTGAAGATTTTAAACTTGGAAAAATCCAACTCTTGGAAAATTTCCAGCGATGGAAAATATGGGTTGTTGATAACCGTTCGAACCTTTTAACGTCGTCTAGATAACCTGAAATGATGTTAGAATTACGACTACGAAACACTCCGAATTGCCTTTACACAAAGATAACATCACATGCAATTTTAGCAAAAACAAGCAACACCTGAAACACCAAAACCCAGAGCCTAGAACACCCTACCAAAACGAACCCAAAAATCCCATACAGAACTGGCCAGGCCAGATTTTTACTACATGTGACCGGCCATTTTCCGGCGAAGGTGGTTCATTTTCCTGTGGTGTTCATGTAACATCTCATATAACATTCTGCAGTTGCTTAAAAAATTTTCCGACACCTTGAAAATTTCAACAAAAACTGGGTTTTTGTATCGGGTGTTTCGGAGTTGTTTCGGTTTCGTAATTCTACAAATATCGTCTAATCCTCTAGCATGGCTCGGATACCACTGCTGGGTTCCCTAGGTCACCGCTGGGTTAAGGTAGGTATCGATCATGCTGTTTTCAAAAATTGGCGTGCTAAAGAACACTAACGCTAGAATCTAAACCAGAGAATTAGACAAACAAGCATGTAAATATCTTTACATCTAAGTGAACAAGGAATACAATCTTTGTAGACTGGTCTTTCACTTCAATAGCTCCGTGTAGTAGTCCCTTCGCTCCAAGTAGTGATCTCCCGGACTCTAGTGAGGCTCCACAAGATGAAATGAACAAACTTACTTGAAGTCTTCGAGGCCGAAGATGTTCTACGTCGAGGAGACACTAACTCAAGCTACCTCTTCACTAATATAGAATTAGTGAAGCGAACACCCTAAACTAAATGGCTAGTATAGTATAGGATGATGAAGTAGGAATTTTACTCACTTTCGAAAATATTTTCTCACTAAATTTCTTCACTTCTCATGAAGCTAGAAAGCTTGAGGAAGGAGATGAAGAATGCTCTCATGGAATGAAGCAAGTGAAGAATGAATCAAGTGGTGAGAATAGCAACCATGGGTGAGTTAATATCATATACTAACTCATGTAGAGACTAAACCATGGCTAACAATAATGGTTAGGTTAATAAATATCTAGAGTGAGACAAAATTATTGTACTGAGTCAATGGGTTCTACAAGCTTCCACTAAGTATCAACCATATGACTAATTTTCTACTAATTTTGATTTACTATAAATAAATAAAACCCTTCATTATTATTTGCATGGTATGAGTCCCAAACACTCATGTAGCATGTGGTATCAAGCATGACACAAAACATGTACATTAATATATATCACATATATACTAAGTGTACACTAGTGAGAAAAAGAAATTTTAAGTGAGCTAATATTAGTTAATGTAAGTTAATATATCAAATATATACTTATATATTAAATTATTAAATCAACACTTGATTTAATAATCCGGTTATATCACATTCAACCGACTAATATAAAATGTATCAACTTGTCGAATCAACACTTGATTCGACAGCCCGGTTATATCACATATAACCGACCGATATCACATATCGCGATAATAGAATACGGTATAACATACACGTACTAATCTTCGTCATGCACATATCACATATGTGCTCCTACTACGTTTCGCTTGAGCCAGGAAAGCTCTGTGCAGGACTCTAAAGACTCGTCAATACGCCGGCAGTAGGTGGTGATCATATCAGTGACCCACAAGCCGTAAGCGTTCTGCTAAACGTAACGGCCACCCGGGTATTGAGCGATCAGAAGATCAACAAGAAAGCCTACCCATAATCCTGCGAATCCAATCAGTAACACTACCGTACAGTCCGGTCTCTTCGTCAGATATGTCGCGTATCATAGCCTGGGGGTGGTATAACGTCAGACCCCAATAGCCTGATAAGTCATGCCAATGCAAGGTCCACAATGGTTCGAGAAACTACTGATAACACTTACCAGTAGATCTCAGCAACCCTGGCCAGGGATTTCCTGTTATGGCCAATCGAGTATAGCGCAACATCAACCCCCAATACCGGGAGAGACGAATCCCCTCCTATTGCTCATTGCCTCTATATGACTCGGGACAGTACCCAAAACCACCGTTTTGCATGATCTTTTGAACGTGGTAAGGTGGAAATCAAAGAACAGCGGGAATCACACAAGACTCTATGACGATCTCGGGTCTACAGACTAACCTGTACCAGTGTCACCAGAGAACTGCTTTCTGACCATAGGTATAATACCATCTAGGAGTTCTCAGCGAGTCCGTTCGATATACCCAGTCTCCACTAAGCACCCTTATACCTTCTCTGATGTTAAACACCAATGGATCTGGGATCATCCATCGCCCATCATATGGGTCAAGAAACGCATACTCTAGTCCACTCTGGAATATCGATGCCCCGTCTCGATACTCCCACGACTAGGAACATTTGAAGGATGTACTTACCGACTACCATTGCCCCACCAGTATGATCTGTATCATAATCCTGGTAGTCAAGTACTCATCCTAAGGTCTTTATCAACATGTAATAAAGAGATAATAAGTGTACATGTTAAGATACGGAGCAACTAGATATCATACTATCATGTCGAGCAAGAAAGTTCTCCTTATATATGTCCAAGCATCCACTATAACATACATCACATGTATAATAATGGCCTCTAGGGCATACCTATAACTAACAATTTCTTGATTGAATTAAACCCACCCGTACGACTCTTGGCTACGGTCAACAAAGCCGTACGACTACCCAATTCCAATTGCATCACATGCTGCAGACAAGCACTAATTAGCTACCGCATACTACGCCTTGGCTATGGTCAACAAACGTAGCACGAATACTAAATAGTACTTTTCTGAATTGACGAAGGGCTAGAGCTGGTTTTTAAGAAAACAATTAACGTAATGAACTTGATATCGATGTAGAATCTAGTGATTGAAAATGAGTGTTTTTGTAGCTTTTGCTAGTTTCGTTAAAGAGGTCACTCCCGGTGAAGGGATCTCGGCTCTTTCCTCATCGAATGAAGTGTTGGATATTCATCAAGGAATACCATTATTCAAAGCAAGAACTAGAGAAGCTACGAAAACAAAACCGAGTGGGTTGTATCATTTGCGAGATTTTCTAAAGAGTTCACTCCCGGTGAAGGGATCTCGGCTCTTTCCTCATCGAATGAGATGTTGGAAATTCATCAAGGAATACCACTATGCAAAGAAAGAACTATATCCACCTTTTTTAAAATTTGGATTCCACAACATATTTAGGTTTCTTTTCTTTTCTTTAATCACATTAATGAAGTCCCATCATTTAATGTTTCCTAAACATCACAGAAAATGAAACGAAAATAGAACGTACGCTTATGTTATCCGCATTCCCAACTGGGCCCCATCATGCACCGTTAGGTTACTTAACTAATGGCAGAGCGGGGGATGGACTAGCATGGGTGCTGTCACGACCCAAAATTTATGAACGTGACCGGCACTTAAACCACGCGACATCAGCCGGCGTAACGCAATTTAAGTAAGACGAAAACCTAGAAATCTAAACCATAAATAGAAGTAAGTGATACAAACATTGTTAAAACATTTGGAAATCTTAAGTAAAAATCTTAAATCTTATGTTTATTTTCTTAAAAATTTTGGCAGCGCCTCCTTTGTAAAACTAGCCCAAAACGGGTACAAACACAGGATATAAATAAAGCATCCACAAACGGGAGCAAATCATGCCCAAGGGTGGAAAAAAATCACCGCAAGCATATATACGACACCGTAGCGAAGAAATAGACAATAAAAATGAAAACTGCATAAAGAGATAAAGCTACATAAGAAAAGGCCGGCTCCCACGAGCACGACACTTAGAGTCATAAAATATTCAATATCGGTCCTCACAAACTCGTCTCTAAGTCGATACATGAAAGTGGTAGATGGAGAATACTAGATACAATGAGATATACAATAGATGAAATTGGATAAACGCAAACTTACCTACAGCAAAAAGGCCTCACAGCCAACCGTAGCGGTATCCACTGAAATAGATACAATAAGGAGACCTACCGCGACTACTCTGAGGGTCAAGCCTGCAAAACACTGTGGCACAACGGTTGTGAGGTGCCAACTCATGAATAATAAGTAACATCATACCGATAATCGCAAGTATGCATGAACAGCGATAATCTATTACATGCAATCTGATAGCATTAGTATGGCAAAAAGGATATGCAACAATCATGATCAAGGTACACCATCACGGTACTACAACTAAATGAAACAATGCATATCTAATAAATCCTGGGTGTGGGATAAAACATAACATCATCAACGAATCATCATCGTGGAAAATCCCGGTGTCCATCAACGACACCCCAAATCCCAATACCTCAGGCCCCGTCACTCTGATCGACCCTCATATCCGTAAATCTCATGGAACCTGAGTGCCCAACATCGACACTCGAAACATCATGAAAACCCGTGTCCAACATCGACACGTAAATCCACATAACTCGGGCTCCGTCAATCCGGATCGGCCCATATCCATCTCACGACTCCGGTCGGTATCCTTCGGATAACCTCCGTGTCCAAACTATCATCGGTAGGTAGTAGTCCCTCTGCCAGGCTCATCGTCTACTGCACAACATACCTTTCTTGCCCCGGGGTACCATACCGGGTCCACCATGAACCCGCAAACAGATCATCCATCTCCTCGAATCGGGTTTCTTAAACCAATCTCAGAACCGAGAAAACTCATGGTGGACGCATCGAAATATCATATCAAGAGAAACAGGGTTTTCAAAACATTGCATACTTTCTTGAAATATAACTACGGTTCTCAAATCCATAAATCACATGAAATCCGCATCTCAATGCGTAAATCCATGAAATATGATGTATGCAACATAGAACAGTAATATGAGCATATCAAGGGAAAACCGCTCTTTTAAATGAATCAAGTTTTTAATAATATCATGCGTTTCCCACATTCTCCAAAATCAAATGCAACATCATTTAAAGGTGTATATGTAGCTATAGCAAGGTATGTGTGTATGCATGTAGGTATGTATGCATGATGCATTTCATATGTGCAAAAGAACAAGAATCAACGTCTAACTATTGATAATAGTGAAGGCGGAACAATACATATTCCTTTAGTAAGGTGATACAAGAAAAACTGCCTTAATATCGATAACGAATGCAGTGCCACGTATATGTATATGTCGTGCGTGTCATGGCAATTACCAACGGTGTGTGTGTGGCATAAAATTTCGTGCTCGTGCAATATGAACCGTCAGTAATGGTGCAGTGTCCAATAGGTACTAAGTCAAGGTACAACAAGTAATGGTATGTAATGATGCTCATGCACAATCAACCCATATGCATATAACATATGGCTATAACATCATATCTAGCCCTTGACGCTTAATGCCATATGGGCGATTCCCCTGTAGATGTTAAATCTACCACCGATGATCTTGAGCTAGGTAAATCCGTCCACCTGCATTCCCTTCTTTGTAGCGTCTGATGTCCCCGCAATCGATCCTAATATCACACAAAACATAACAAGTGCCACTTAGAAACCGTTCAATAATACATACAAACTACGTTTAGATCGACGCACCAACTCCTACAAACTCTTAAGTGTTCGCTTAGTGGCTAACGTGTGTAGCGACATTCTAAATAAAACCTAAGTGCAGCAAGCTACACCAAGAACGCGAACCGTGTCGGATACCGTAACGCGCGTTGCCGAAACACTAGAAATTAGAAAAGTGTTCCCAGATTTTGCCTACAGTCAATATATAAAAATCAAGTAGTACCAAACACCCAGGATAGCATACAGACAGCTACCCTCAAAATCCCAACTCCCCATGCCCCCAAAAAATCCGGCGACGCAGGAATTTCACTATATCTCGCCGGTTTTACTAGGTTGGGTGGGGTTCGAGTTTCAGGTGAACACTCAGGGCTTCTAAGACAACACTACTACATTGCTAGATTTTACAGTAACCTATCGTGGTGATAGCAGATCACAAAGACTCCAATATCTCACTAAAAATACGATATTACACAAAAACTATAACTTTAGCGTTCTAAACAGCAACAAATAAGCAACATAAGATTTTAAAGACCTAATTAACAGTTAGAGATCACTACCTTACTACACTTGCTCAAAAATCCTAGGTTTTCATGCTCCAAGTCATCCCTAGTGGCTTAACTTGACTTTGTGAGGGTTTTGATGAAGTTTAGTGAAGATTTTGCTTGGTTTAGTGATGGATTGGTTAACATTTTAGTTTGGGGAAGGGAAATGAGAAGAAGAACACAAATGAGAGAGTGTGAGTGATGGGGAAAATGAGGGTGTGAGAGTGGTGAAGAAAAATAGGGGTGTGAGGTTAGGATGAGTCATACCCCTTCTCTCTCCTCATTAAATGCTCCCATGCTTGCCCCATGCCTCATCATTCCCCATTTTCAACCCTCTCTCTCCCTCTCTCTCAAGTCAACCCTTATTCAAATAATAAGTGAGGAGGGTTAAGATGGCTAAAATTTGGTTTAGGGTGCCATGGCTACTTAAGAATGGTTAACACCTCCATAATCCCCAAGTTAACATGCACATGTGTGTGCAAACCAAAACAAATAATAATAAAATATTAATTAATTTTTATAAAATATGTGAAAACTATTTTGGTTAACTTTTTACTAAAAACCCGCATTATCACTTAATTACACTAATCGTATTCTAAGGTGTTATAGGTGCAAAACATAAGCAACGTTGATTATATATCATATATATAATATAACATTCGTCTCACGCAGTTATATGATCACATTATAGAACCAAGCGGTAGAAGCAACATATGAAATATTGGATATATTAGGAGGTCCATGTTTTAAATTCAGCCAGTAATGTAAAACACGGATTCCACGGTCATGATGAATGGCCAAACCCTCATCCTTAGACCCCAACGAGAGCGGCAAGTAACCCTACCAATTCTAGAGTTAGGAGACCCGGTCTCAACTCCTTGAGATGGTCTCCCACTGGACTCTGGAGCCCGGCTACTTGTGCTCCCCGCCTTGGGTCTATCTTAATGCGGAAAAGTAAATAATATACATGAATGGTGACATCATCCTCAACCCGGAAGTGTCCCAATAAAAGAATATTACATACGGATTTTACATGAATGAAGTATAATTCTCACTTCCCACCTTGTAACTAGTTATTTACTTTCTAGGTTAGTTTAGAGTTCGATTTAGTGTAGATTAGTGATCTTAGAAATTTCTAGTTTGAAGTTTAGTGGATGTTTGGACTTGTGAGTTGTAGATTGAGGTGTAGTGAGTGTTTGCAAACCTTAGGTGATGATTTATGGCCAAGACTAGAACACTAGAACCCAAAACCAGAACTTAGAATTTCCCGACATTTGAATTGCAACAGATTGTGATGATGTTTTAGAATCTGGGATGACCCGAGACCACCATAAAATAAGTTCCCATGACCATGAGATGAGCAGGCAACCTAGAAGCACCAACTGAAACCTGAGCCCCTATACTTCAAATCTGCCCACAGATTTATTCCTCGTGGCCCTAAATTGCGGCCACAATGTGATGGATTTTGTTAATTTTTGGTCAGTGGTTTCCTTATGTGATATCAAGAGCAACCCTATATGCAAAATTCCTTAGTTTAGCCTAGGGTGAAATCTGGGAGTGATTTCCTTCGTTACTAAATTTCGTTTTCCGATTTCTGAACTTGGGTTTCGGTATTTGATATGGTATTTGGTCATTGGAAGTTTGTATGTCAACGACGAGGGTTATTTGGTTGTTCTTGCATGCGTAAGCCATAGGTTCTAACCTATGAGCACTTCGCATGCCTTATCGGTTTTCCAGACTTGTTTTTAATAACGTTATGATGTGTTGATATGTAGGTACCCTCACGTGGACTTCCGAGACGATAAAGCATATCGACTTCGGCTAAATAAGGAGATTGCAGGTGAGTAGATTTATATCTACGGGGGAAGTCAGGTGGATGGCGTATAACACCCCCGCAATTATAAAATGGAGACCGATATATAGAATATTGTTGGAGAAACCTATACTAGGAAACTGTTAGTGGATGTTGAACACTCTCACAACACTTGTGAGGAGGCGGAAGCAATAAACAAAAATTTCTTGCATGCAACACCCACATAAACCAAGATTAGTGCTTAAACCTTAACTAGCAAACCCTATCTTGAGTTCTAAACTACTATGATAGGGGTTATACCTTAAGAATCAGTCCTTCGGGTCTTCATTTGGATGTGACTCCTAGGCTCCTTGATGGTTGCAAAGAGGTCGATCTACGGCCACCTCAAGATCCAGAACGATCAACCCGAGAGCTATCGAACAACCTACAAACTCTTCACAAGAGTTTATGTCACGACCCGAAATTGGCACGTGACGGCCCTAATACTACGCAACGTCTAAAGGCGTAACGCAGTAAAAGAAAGCCAAAACCCATAAATCTGAACCATTAAAAGACAAGAAAAGATAAGAAACATTGTTTAAACCTTTAAAAAAAATCTCAAGTATAAATTTTTTTAAGTCCAATTTTCTTTCTTGAAAATTTCGGCAGCACCTTCTTTATAAAAACCAACCCCAAAAATGGGTACAACATAAATATAAAGTAAAGCATCCCTAACGGGAGCAAATCCACGCCCAAAAGCGGAAATCAACCACCACAATAAATATACGACGCCGTAGAGAAGAAATAGAAGACGATAGAAAAGAAACTGTATAAAAGACAACAAGTCATAATATAATATACAACATCGTCCTCACCAATTCTCTAAGTTAATATGAAAATAGTAGATGGAGAGTACGGGGATACAACGAATATACAATACAACGAATAACCACAAAACCCACCTAAGCAAACTGCACACTGTGAGCTGATGCGGTATCCGTAGCAAAAGATGATAAGATGTGTGATAATAGCCTACCTCTGACTATCCTGAGGAACACCTGCAAACACTGTGGCACAACGGGGGTGAGTTGCCAACTCGTGAATAGTAAATAACATATGCAGGTAATCGCGAATATGCACGTACAGTGCGAATCTAACATAAGCATCTAAGCAATGAATGGTCATATGTAATGCAATAATCATGAAAAAGTACACTAGCAAGTACAATTAATACATGAAGCAATAATATGACGATATGTAGGTAACAGTCATGTAAGGTACTCTATCAGGTACTACAAGTACATGAAGAAATGATATGAATAAAGGTATGTAAATGCAACAGTCATGGAAGGTACTCTAACAGGTACTACTAATACATGAAGCAATGCATAAACAATAAATGTGGAGTATGGAATGAAATATGTCATTTTCACAGAATCCTGACATCGTGGTAGGATCACAATCTATCAAGACAAATCCAAATCCCAATTCCTCAAATCAACCCCCAAATTGGCTCTCATATCATATAAGTCATACAAATCCTGAATTTACAATATCGAATAAATCTCATATATCCGGAATGTACAAATCAGAAATCTTATAAATATCCTGTATCCAATATCAAATGAATCACCTATATCCCAAATCAAATTATCAAGTAAAAATCTAACATCCTAAATATATTTGCATGAATAAATATGATGAAGTATATATTTTAATGTCAATACACATATATTAGCGTCCCATTCCACTAATATTTGTGTAAAGGCATATATAACAGCGGCCTAATCCCCTGTTATATATAAAAAGGAGTAAAAAGAAATATCATGAAACCAATGTGTCAAGTATCGACACAGAAATGCTGATCTATCAGGTGCTGTCACCATGACTGGCCCCCTGATAGGTACGTATCATACGCTATCCCGAAAGCACGAGTGCCTAGCTCTGACCCTCGCCTCTCGATGTATCTATACGTACATGACTCCCGTCGGTATCCACATGATAACCGCCGAGTCATTGGTAATGTCACCGGTAGGTACTTTCCCACCTTCCAGGCTCAATCGGCATGGACCATCGATCATCTTGCCGAGAGGAACCGTACCAGGCCCCACCATGTTCCCTCATATGGCACCCACTCCTCGTATGGAGTATATAATCAGAACCGATAAATCTCATGGTGGCTGCAGAAATATCATATCAAGGGAAACCGGGTTTTTCAAATAATGCATAATTTCATGAACTCCCACGGTTCCCAAATCCAGAAAACATCATGAAAAATCCATATCTCAATGCGAAAATCCATGAATATAATATACGCATCATAAATCTGAAATGCGAGCATATAAAGGAAAAGCCGCAATTAACTGTAACAAGTTAATATAATATCATGCGGTTCCTAATCTCTCCAATTCTAAAATAACATCAAGTAAAGGTAAACATTTAGCTATAACCAGATATATGTGCAACGTACAGGTATAGCAAGATATATGTATCTACCTATAAGTAATGATGTAGTATACCCCCTGTGTATAAGTGAAGTATGTGTGCAAAGTATACCTATAGCTATGACATGAAGTGTGTATGTACCTATCACTAATAGTACGATACTCTATAGGTATACAGGTAACTAGCATGTAAGGATGTCAAGGCATAAGTGTAAGCATGTAAGTATACAGGTATGCTACAAGTCATATGCATAAAGAAATATGAATCAATGTCTCAATGTTCCTAACCAGACAATATCATTTCTATATATGGGTGGTGCGTGACATGAAAATTATTGACGGTGTGTGGCATACAATCAGTGCTCGTGCAACATGAGCCGTCAATAATAGTGCAGTGTCCTAAGGATACTAGTCCAAGCACAACAATAAATAAGCAGTAGGATGAAAGCGCAATTCTAAATATGAAATAGAATATGCGACAAGTCAAGTCATTTCTAGCCCAGACGCATAACGCCATGCGGGCGATTCCCCTGTAGATGTTAAATCTACTCACCAACGCTCCTGGCTAAGTAAAGCCTACCACATGTTTTCCCTTGTCGTAGGGTCTAAAGTCCCCGCTTGCGAACCTAAAATTTCACAAACACATAACATAAGCTAAAATCCTACAATGAAGAAAAGACCACGAAACGCGATGAAAACGCCCGGAAAATTACACTGCGCGCTTAGCGCATCTATCGCGCACGACATCGGCCAAAACCCTAACTGGGGTCGCGAAACGACAAAACACCAAGTCTAGACCCCGATCGTCCCAATCGCGTAACACAACACAAAAATTACGAGGAATACAATAGATGTAACCTCGCAACTACCAATCGAACCCACGTCGGAAAAACCCCGAAACCTAGTAAGCAATCTATCGCAATATTTCGCACTAGTTTCAAGCTAAAGCATATCTAGCGATTACAAAAACCTTAAAATAGCTTAACTAAGCTATCTAAACTATTCCTATATTTTTAACACTCGCTAATTATATTTTAGCAAAAACATAGTAAGCAAATTGCATAATTAGACAAAATGCTCATTAGCAAAAATTAACATTCTCTAGTAGGTTAATCTTTTCCAAAACACAAATTAACACTTTAAAGGAACACTAATCACTTAAACAAACTTTAACCCTAACATGAATTTCTTAAAACAAATATAAATGAATTAATCATGATTTAAAAGCTAAACTATACACATAATTAGCTAACTAAATTAGCTAGATTAAGATTAAAGCAAATATATAAGAATTAAGGTAAGAATTATACCTCCCCAAGAACACCAAAATGAAACTTAAACCATCATCTTAGCATCAAAAACCAAGCTTTGTTGAAGATCCAAACTAGTTTTGATGAAGGAAAATGATGTTTTTATTTTATTTAGGATTTATGTGGATTTATTTTAGGATTTTTTTTGAAGAATTTTGAAGGATTAATGAAGAAATGAGCTAAACAAATGGAAAGGGCAGAAATTTGGGATAAGGCTCGGCCATGGGTTGATGGGGAGGGTGGTTGTGTAATTAAAATGAAGAAAATTCTAGTCTTAAGCAATAAATGCTTATTAAATAAAAAATGCCACCTTTCTCTCTTTTCTTTTCTTTCTTTTTTAAATCAAATCCTTTTGCACAAAAGAAAAGTTTAGATATTTGAAAAGAAGCTTCCAAAATAATTCTACTGACAAAATTAATTTATTCACAAGAGAAATTTTTCCCGATTTACGTGCACAAAATACCGCTTAAAATAATATTTTATTTGGGAAAAATTCTATCTGAACCAAAACCTCCCAAAGTTCACGCACAAGCTTTATTTTAGCTAAACTAGGTGCCGGCAAGCTTGTACGGACGTTTGATGGAAATTGGGTTAAAACGGGAAAAACCGACAATTTTGCCCTAAAACGGAAAAATTCGCAAAACGATTTCTGAAACGTTACAATTTAACTAAGAGACCAAGATTGCTAAAAGTGATACTTAGATGATGTAGAGATCAAGTAATGGATTATATTTGTCCCTTGACCTATGATTCACAACTCATGTGAAGGTTTAGGTCAAGAGTTAAAGGAGAGAATTAGGAGAGAGAAGGTGTATGTGATAAATGAATGAAAAATGTTGCATAACAAAAGATATGGGTCAAAACAATAATTGAAGCATGCATTATTTTTTCACAAAAATAATGCACCATGCCTCAATAGTAAACCTAAATGAATATAAAATGATTTGAGCCATGCCTTCAACCATGCTTAGACTTTCTCCAAATTCCATTTCATTATTTCCATTTTCTCAAAATGAAAATCCATTTATGAGGTGTCTCCTTCTAGAATGTATTCTAATACAATTACAAGAATACCCATCACCGTATACCGTATAAGTATACCTATATTCGAATTCCGAAAAATAAGAATACAACTAATCCTATAATATAATACCGGTATCCGGCTTAAACCAAAGCCTACCAGTATTAACCTTCCGATCATTATACCTGTAACACTTACACGAACATGATCGAAACCCTGCCGTAACAACTTACGGACTCTACATCTTTTTCTTGCACCAGGGAACTCTCTGTGTGGGACTCTAAAAACTCGACAGTACGCTGGCAGTGGGTTTAACCACAAGCACGTCAGCGGTACTAGCTGTGCGTAACGGCTACCCAGGTATTTAACGAAAAGGTGGCCGACGAGCGAACCCATCACAAGCCTAACGAGCCTGTAAACAACACTTACCGTACAGTCCGGTCTCTTCGTCTGATACGTCGCATATAAAGTCTAGAGGTGGTAAATGTCATACCCCAGTAACTTTATAAGTCATGCTGATTTACGGCCCATAACGGTTCTTGAAATTACTGATAACTCTTATCAGTAAATCTCGAGAACCCTGGCCAGAGATTTGCTGTTATGGCCGATCAAAGATAGCGCGACATCAACTCTCTATACCGGGAGAGATGAAACCCCTCCTATCGCTCACTGCCTCCATGTGATTCGGGACTGTACCCAAAATCCACCTGTTTGCATGATTCAGTAGAGTCGTGGTAGGGACGGAATCAAAGCACAGTGGGAATCACATAAGACACTATGACGATCTTGGGTCTACAGACTAACATGTACAAGTGTCACCTGAGAACTGCTATCTGATAATAGGTATATATACCATCTAGGAGTTCTCGGCGAGTCCTGTTCGGTGTACCCATTCTCCAATGAGCACCTACGTACAAACATTGATGTCAAACACCAATGGTTGTAGGATCAACCATCGCTCCCAAGGTCAAGAAACGTACACACTAGTCTACTCTGGTAATATCGATGCCCTGTCTCGATATACCCCCGACTAGGAACTATTAAAGGATATGTTTATAGACTGCCCAGGCCCCACTAGTATGATCTACATCATAATCCCGGTAGTCAAGCATAATCATAAAGGCTTCATCAACATGTATATTAAGATATGAAATAGAACACATCACACGTTAAGATAAAGATAAACCAGATAGCATACTATCATTTCGAGCAAAGATTGTTTCTGTACATATACATGCCTAGCATCCTATACAATACAGGCATCTAGGGCATACATATCTAACAATCTCCCACTTGCACTAAAGCCAGCAGTTGGTGCAATAAGTACCCTCTGTCTGCACTAGAACCAGTTGCCGGCATACCGCATGCCCAAATGCTCGAACAGTTTCTCAAACTGGACTTGAGAGATGGCCTTGGTG
Organism: Agapanthus africanus; assembly: GCA_030015575.1. Lineage (NCBI taxonomy): Eukaryota > Viridiplantae > Streptophyta > Magnoliopsida > Asparagales > Amaryllidaceae > Agapanthus > Agapanthus africanus. The sequence continues at coordinate 112,289,544 of JASDDO010000018.1, forward strand.
AATAGATCTGCTGTGTTGTCTTTCATGTCTACTCTCCGTACCTTGATATCCTGGCGATCCACTATCTTCCTGATGAGGTGATACCGCCTCAAGACATGTCTGGATTTTTGATGGGACCTTGGTTCCTTTGCAAAAGCCATGGCTCCATTGTTATCACAATACAAAGGTATTGGATTAGCAATGGATGGAACCACCTGATGTTCAGAAATGAACTTCCTCATCCAGACTGCCTCTTTTGCGGCATCATTAGCAGCAATATACTCAGCTTCCATCGTAGAGTCAGCGACTGTATCTTGCTTGGAATTCTTCCAACATACCGCGCTTCCATTTAGGGTAAATACAAACCTTGAGATGGACCTACTATCATCCTTGTCACTCTGGATACTGGAGTCGGTAAATCCCTCCATTTTGAGATCTCCGTTACCATACACCAAGAACATTTCTTTAGTTCTTCTCAAGTACTTCAGAATGTTCTTCACAGCAGTCCAATGTTTCTCCTCTGGGTTGGATTGATACCTGCATACTGCACTCAGTGCATAAGCTACATCTGGGTGAGTACACAACATCATGTACATTATAGGTCCTACTGCCGAAGCGTAGGGTATAATGCTCATGCGAGCCCTCTCCTCATCAGTCTTTGGAGACATCTCTTTGGAGAGGGTGATCCCGTGACAAGCGGGTAAATTACCTCGCTTGGAATCTTCCATACTAAACCTGTTTAGTATGGTGTCTATGTATCTCGATTGGGACAATCCCGATAATTTCTTAGATCTATCTCTATAGATCTTAATCCCTAGAATGTACGAGGCATCACCCAGGTCTTTCATGGAGAACCTATGCGATAAGAATAGTTTGACCGATTGTAGCATAGGAACATCATTTCCTATCAGGAGAATGTTGTCCACGTACAATACGAGGAATGTAACAGTACTCTCTACAATCCTTTTATAAATACATGGTTTATCTACATTTTTGATAAAACCAAACTCTTTGATTGTATCATCAAAGCAGATGTTCCAATTCCGTGATGCCTGCTTTAATCCATAAATGGATTTAAGTTGCCAGCATGCTTTTCTGCTGCTTCCACTATCAATGAAGCCTTCTGGCTGATCCATAAAAACGCATTCTTCTAAATCACCATTTAGAAATACCATTTTAACATACATCTTCCAGATCTCATAGTCATAGTGAGCAGCTATAGCAAGCAGGATCCGAATGGATTTGAGCAACGCGACTGGTGAAAAGGTTTCATCATAGTCTAAGCCTTGTCTTTGACGAAATCCTTTTGCGACCAGCCTAGCTTTATAGGTCTCCACCTGACCATCCACACCGATCTTTTTCTTAAAGATCCATTTGCACCCTATGGGTTTTACTCCAGAAGGTGCAACCTCCAAAGTCCATACTTTGTTGGTGTGCATGAATTCCATTTCGGATATCATGGTATCCAACCACTTCACTTAGTCACCACTCGTGATACCTTTCTGAAAACTAGTAGGATCATTATCATCCATGATGCAATCTTCTCTATCACCATCAATTAGAAAACCGTAGTATCTATCAGGTGGACGAGAAGTCCTACTAGATCTATGGAGTGGCTGAGGTTCGTCAGGTTCTATCGAAACCTCAGGTTCAACCAAATCATTGGTAACTGTTTGTGTACCTGGAATTTCTTTCAGTTCTACCGCATTGCCAACAGTATCATTTGTAAAAAATTCATTTTCTAAAATTGTGGCATACTAAGAAACAAACACCCTTTGTTCCTCCTTGTGGTAGAAAAGATATCCATACGAGTGTTTTGGATATCCCACAAATTTACACAAAACCGATCGTGTCTCGAGTTTTTCCGGATTCTGTTTTTTCACAAAAGCCGGACAACCCTATATCCTAACTCTTTTAAGAGATGGTCTCTTCCCATACCATATCTCATATGAAGTGGTAGAAACGGTTTTGGTCGGAACCCTATTCAATAGATAAATCGCAGTCTCCAATGCGTGCCCCTAGAATGATATTGGTAACTCAGCATCACTCATCATAGATCGTACCATATCTAATAGGGTACGATTCCTCCTTTCTGACACACCGTTGTGCTGTGGTGTGTACGGAGGAGTGAGCTGAGAGAGAATCCCATTCTCTTTTAGTAAATCTAGAAACTCTGAGCTTAGATACTCACCTCCTCGATCCGATCGAAGTTTCTTGATACTTAAGCCTGTTTGTTTTTCTACTTAAGATTTATACTCCTTGAACTTTTCGAAGGCTCCAGACTTATGTTTCAATAAGAACACGTGTCCGAATCTTGAGAAATCATCAGTAAAAGTTATGAAATAGGAAAAACTACCTCTCGCATGTGTAGACTTTAGTCCACATACATCACTATGTATGAGGCCTAAGAGTTCAGTAGCTCTCTCTCCGTGTCCTCTAAACGGAGTTTTGGTCATTTTATCTTTGATACAAGACTGGAAAGTCGCATAAGATTTATATTCAAACGAGTTTAAATATCCATCTTTATGTAGCTTGGTTGGTCTTGTTTCATCAATATGACCAAGTCTACAATGCCAAATGAAAGCTTCATTTCTGTCTGAAACCTTTCTTTTATTTGTGTGTTGTATATTGAAAACTGTGTGCTAGTTTAGGATGTATATCCCGTTATTTAATATACCAGACCCAATCAACTCCTGATTAAGTTTAATGTTCATAACATTAGATTGTAATAGAAAATTATATCCAGTATTGTCCAACAACGATACAGATATAATATTACATAACATCGAAGGTACAAAATAACATGGGTTCAAAACCAATATACAACCCGACGGCAAACCAAGGTGATACTCTCCCACTGCTGTAGCATGTACTGAGGAACCATTCCGAACCCGGAGAGTGTGATCACCTTTCTTCAAAAACCTGCTATTTCTCATCCCCTGCACACAATTGCAGATGTGAGATCCTGACCCGGTATATAATACCCAGAAAGCAGAGTTAATTGAAAAATAATTTTCTGTTACAAACACACTTGAAGTGGAAGCATCACCATGCTTCTTCTTCTTGAGGCCGGCCATGTATCCAACGCAGTTTTTCTTCCAGTGCCCATTCTGGTGGCAGTGGAAGCATTCTCCTCATCCTGTCGCAGCAGCCCCCATCTTGTCCTTTCCCGGTGCCTTTTTCACTCCGCCTCTCGGCTTGAAGGGATTCATCTTCTTCTTTCCCTTGGCCTTGGATTTCGGGACGGAAGAGGAAAATGGCCCAGCACTTAGAGCGGGAGTTTTCGCTATCTTTAGCGTGCTCTCTGCACTCCTCAACATATTGAGGAGTTCAGGTAAGGACTTCTCCATGTTGTGCATGTTGAAGTTTACAATGAACTGAGCAAAGGCCGGGGGAAGAGACTGTAGAACAATATCAACATACTGTTCATTCTCCATGGTCCAACCCAGGTCCTCAAGTTCTTCTATAAGTCCAATCATGTTCAATACATGGTCACCTACAGACGTGCCAGCAGCCATCCGCATCTGAACCAACTTTCGAGATGCCTCGTATCGGAGAGTATGAGATTGCTCTCCATACAACTCCTTTTTATGGAGAAAGATGGATTGTACATCTATCTTCTCATGCTTCTTCTGATGTTCATTGTTTATAGAAGAAAGCGTGAGGCACTTGGCTATTGCGCAATCTATATCCTATGTCTTGCGGATTTCTTTATCCACAACTGAAGAATCAAGGCCTGGGGTAGGAAGGGCTGGAGTAGTCAGGACGTATCCGACCTTATCATAGGTCAAAGAAATATTTACGTTCCTTAACCAATCTTTGTAATTCGGTCTCGTGAGTTTATTCTTGTCTAATAAAAGCTTAAGTCCTGTCATAGGTATCTGCCATTAGGAGAGAGAAAAGAAAATACTCAGCGATTTCTCTTGCATGATTAGATTGGTTGTTAATCTTATCTAATCGATGTCTCCCACTGCTTTTATCAAATTTTCCTTCAAACCTTAAAAAGAAAATTAGCCAGGATTAATTGCAATCTACAAATTCGCTAATCGGTCGGCCAGGCCAGTGTCGGTACTCCGAGGGAGGTTCCTTGTGCTTTCGCACGGACCTAATTAAAATAAACCTCATTTTCCTATAGGCGTAACCCCGTTGACACCTTTCTAGACACCTACTGGATTAGCTAATTGTAAAGTGCAAAACTCTCTCAGGAGTAACTTTTACTCATAGTGGGATCGGGATCCAACTATCAAATAGAAGGTATGCAATCTCATTGCAAATTTCAACTCTTGAAATTCCCGATATGATTTTTACCCCTAGTGTCTTATGACCTTAACTATGGTTAACAAATCATAAGCACTAATTAAGTTCTACCCGCAATTTCATGATTGATTTAGACCCATCCGCATGACCCTTAACCATGGTCAACAAAGTCATATGAATGTCCTAATCGATCGCATCAAATGCTTTGTAGGAAGACATCACTTAGATACCGTACACCACGTCTTAACTATTGTAACATTTCAGAAAAATAAAATATTATTTTTGGGAATTTATATAATTAATATAATTAATATTATAAATATTTTAATGTGTGGAGATTAGTTTTTATGATACGGTATAATTAAATACCGATAAATTGGGAAATATTTGGAAATTTATATCAATTATTGATTTTAAATGAATTTATGAAAATTAGGAATTTTGCAATGTAGTATACAATGATTTGTATATATGTAAGTATCACTAAATATGATTAGTATCTAATCACACATTGATGGTGTTTTATGCATGTGACATGCACCATGTCATATTACACATCTGTTACATTTTCTGCCATGGCTTTTTCTTTATTTTTCATGCATGGCTTTGTTTTAAATGAGATGAGAAAAAAAGAGAAGAAAAGAAAAATGAAAAAGAAAAGAATAGGGAATAAACAAAAGAGTATGGGCATGAGAGAGAAGAGAGAGAGTGGTGAGGGGTCATTTGACCAAGGCTCCCATTTGTTTCTTCTTTCATTCTTCATCATTTTGTCCTCCCTCTTCACCCCATGGCTACCCTCCTCCCTCCACCACCTCAACCCCTGACAACACCATCAAAAATACATCAAAACACTTCATTCCCTTCATTAAAAACATGCACAAGCTCACTACAAGCATGGGAGATGAAGAAAAATTGGATTTTGAGCACTTGGGGCAACTCAAGAAAATTCTTGAGTTGTCAAATGAGCTATTTTCTTCAGCATTAGTGTAGTAATCCATTTCCTTTAGCATATATACATGTTTAGAAGTGTTTTAGTGAGGTTTAGTGAACTTAGAAAATTCCAAGTTGAGGTTCGGGTTTGATTTGAGTTGAGATGGTGCAATTGAGGTTTAGTGACCTTAAACCCCTGTAGTGTTAGTTTTATGGAATGAAACCAGAGATTTAACCCCAAGACATGAACTTAGAATCTTCGACGTCGGGTTTTGTGAGGAATTGTGGTGTAGTTTTGAGTTCTGCTTTCACCCGGGGGTCTTGAAAATTATTTAGCAATTACTGAGATGTGTGCAGGTAACCTAAAAAAAATACCCAAGACCCGAGACCCTAATTCCTTTTCCTGGCTGCAAATACACTCCTTTTGGCCGCAAATTGCGGCCTTGGTATGATGGAATCACCTCGTGTTTGGTCCATGGCTCCATTTTCAGTAAACTAGACCCTCCACATATGCAAAATTGGCTAATTTCACCTGGGGTAAAATCTGGAAGTGTTTTTTATAGTTTCTGATTTCAGTTTGTGAATTCTGTGAACTTGAACTTTGGTATTTGTGTTTTATCTCGATCACTTGACGTTTGTATGTCAATATCGGGTGATGTTTGGTTCTTTAACATGCGTAGGATATAGGTTCTAACCTATAGGAATCTCGCGTGTCGTTTTGGTTTTGAAACGGATATTAATACGATACGATACGCTGTGACATGTAGGTACCTCCACATGAACTTCGGGACGACAAGCAAGGGCATGGCGACATCGACTTTGGCAAGAAAGGATCAAGGTGAGTAGATATATATCTACGGGGGAAGGCGGGTGGATGGCGTATAGCACCCCCGCAGTTTCGTAGTGTAGCACGCGAATGCGTTATGGTATATATTATATGTGTTTTTGTGAAACATGGATATATAGTAATAGGGGCCTTCGGAGATCATGGGATGGTGTTAGAATATTAGAAGTTAGTTTTTTTAGTTAAATTCTTAGTTACGAAACCCGAGAGTAATGTTTGGCACATACGCACACACACATGTATACATTTGATTTTCTTGTGCGTATTTGGGGATATATATAGCGGATCATTGAGCGATGTGTTTTCATACACACGTGATTGTTGTGAGATTTTGTTTTGCATGCTTGCTGTAACGCCTAGAAAAGTAGTTTTGGTGTTTTCCCGAAAATCGGTGAAAATTTGGTATTTTTCCGTAAATCGTCCTTTTTGTTATTTTGCAGTTTAGGGCTAATTATACCTAGTTTGGATAGGTAATTGCTAGTTTTTAGCATCTAATGAGTTACTTATAAAATTCTGGTCGTTTAAAAATTTTCCCTAATTTTTCAATATTATTTTAAGCCGGTAAGAAAATACATTAAATTAGCGATAAATACAAATTTAAATGGGCTAAATTTAAGCTTTAAAATCATGTTAATTAAAATCTAGTTGTAACATAAATTTTTAGTATTTTATTTTAAGTTTTGACTAATTTTTATTATAGAAAACGAAATCTATTGAATTTAAGCTTAAACTTGTAATTATGGCATTGTGGGGGGTCTTTTTGCATAGAATTTTTTTGTAAAATCTCTCTCACTCATTCCTTACTACTTTGGCCGGCCCCACCACTGCTGGATCAATAACTTCCCCCTCCATTCCTTGCTTCTTTGACTCATTCAAATGATTTAAATATAGGTTTTTATTATATTATTTTGGATGGGGGTATTACGATAATTTGGGGGGGCTTTGACTTGGATTTTTTTCACACCATTTCCTCACACTCTCTCCCATCTTCCCTTGGCCGAATCATTCCCTGCTGCAGCCCCTCATTTTATCCCCAATTCTTTTGCTTTAAATTCCATCAAAATTCTACAAAAATCCATAAATTTCTTTACAAATTCAACACAAAACCCTATTCTACCTCTTCTCTAACCCAAATTGGTTTAAAACATGGTGAAAGGAGGTGTTTTTGGAAGCAAATCTTCATGCTAGATCTCTATATATTGAGGTATAATCTTTACCCAACTAACACTTATGGTTAATTCCTTTAATTAAATTGTTTTAGTGTTAAATTTTAGTGCTAATTTCATTCTAGGTTTTTAAAGAAGAGGGTTTGGTTTTGAATTAGGGTTTTAAGCATCACAACTAGATTAGCTATGTGTAGTTGTTATCTAGTTTGTTTAGTTTGGATATTTACTTGTGATTTTGATCTTTAGATCGCAAATCTAAGATGCTTGCACCGAATTTGGAATTTTATGCTTACTAGTTTTTTTTAAATATTATGAAAAAATTGAGAATTAAAATATGGTAAGGGTTTTATCACATCATTGAAATTATAATGGGTAGTTTAATACCTTAGCTTGTGCAAAACCTAGCCTACTTGTTGAATTATGTATTGTTGCTTTAAAATGGTTGAAATTGGAAAAATTGCAAACTAGTTTTTGGTTTAATATAATTTGGCAAGATTAAAAATCTAGTAAATGCTTATGTAGCCTAATTAAGATAATTAGTGAATATTGTGAACTCTAGTTTGCTAAAACATCAACACTTGTAGTAAAACGGTTAACGACCCCCTTTACTAGAATTTTTGGAAATAAACCGATTTAATCAATTTATTGATTTTGATGATTTCACCCTATTTCATATGTATGTTTAGTGTTTGTGAATGTGAAAATGGGTGTGTTTGGGTTTTTCTCGATGGTTTGACGTTTGTAGATCGATATCGAGGGTTGCTTTAGCTATTCTTGCATGCGTAGCCGATAGGTTTTGACCTCTGCGTGATACGCATGCCGAATTGGTTTTCATATACCGTATCGATTTCGGATTTGGTTTTTATGCGATACGATACGCGGTGATATGTAGGTACCCCCATGTGGACTTCGAGACGACAAGCAACCGCGTGGCGACGTCGGTACCGGCGAGCGAGGACCAGATGAGTAGATTTATATCTACGGGAAGAAGTCGGGTGGATGGCGTATAGCACCCCCACAGTTCGTGGTGATGTATACGAATACGTATACACACATTTATTGATTAGATTTTGTTTTGAGTTTATTGATGATAAATATTGATGGTTTAGTATCGCGAAACCCTAGAGTAGTGGTCGCACCACACATGCACACAACCACCCATACTTGCATACTTTACTTTCTTGTGCGTAGATTGGGATGTGTATATATGTATATATGCGTGTGTATGGGACTATGCATATGTACATTCATATACGCATGCATGGATAGTGAGGATAGTACTTGGGATTTATGATGAGTCGATGAGATTTGATTTGAGGCCGTGAGATCGGTGATATAGCAGGGTTCGTATTTGAGATACGACATGACGTTGTAGCGGGTCCTTGACGTAGTGTTTCACACATGTGCATGAATACTTAGGTGGTATCAGTATTGTACTAGACGTAGATCAGTACCCCGATCATGATATTTGATAAAGAGGATACCAGGTGAATAGTATGATGAATGTGATATTGACCCGTACCCAGATTTGGGGATGCCGTACGACGGATTTACGTACGAGCTATATTTTGATGATTGATCCGCACTCTTGACTTGGGATGTCTGATTATAGATATGGTATCGGATATGATATTATTGAGGTGGGATCACCGACTAATATATATACAGATATGTATATGTATCGACTCGGATGTTAGGCGGTTTCCTTACCTGTAGTCCAGCTTGTTAGCTTAGCCCTTTAGTTTAGTTTAGTTGTTAGATTAGATTCGATTCTTACCTATTTCAAAAACTAACGAATCATGGGTATTTTAAAAGACAGCCCAAGGGATCCTACGGATATTTCAAAAGACGTATCTTTTCATAAAAACACCGTAGCCCCTATTTCCAAAACCCCATGATTTGTTCAAAAGGCACCATTTGTAGGACTTATATTAGATTAATGCAGATTAGTTATAGTTGGGTCTAGTATTCAGCTCCGGCTCATTTTTGTGGTTCGCTTCGTATCGCATGCTTATATTATGTTTCATACTCCATTGTTGATATCATATTGTTAGGACACCAGCACCATTACCGATGATGCGTATGTACCACGTACACTTACTTGCCGGCTCACACACATCTTCATCGGTAATTGCCATGTCACGTACACCTTAGAAAATATTATTGCTTGACATAGCGTACTTGCCTTATATGTTAGTTTAGACATTGTAGTTATTACCTGCTACTTCATGCATACTGTTATTCATTGTTATGCTGCATTCATGGATTCTCATGCATATATTCACTATTTTACGTGTTATTGAGGTTTTGGATTCGGATTTCCATGAGATTTTCTGGATTTGGAGGAAAACCGCAAAAACATAAATAAACCTTTTCTCTCTTTTAAAATAAAAAGTGCGGTTTTTCCCATGATGTATGAGTCGTCCACCATGAGTTTGCTGATGGATTTCGAGACCCGATTCGAGGAGACGGATGAACCGTTTCGGGTACATGGTGGACCCGGTAAGGTACCCCGGGGCAAGAAGCGCGTGATGATGACGATGTGAGCCTGGCAGGGGAGCACTACTTACCGGTGATTTTACCCGACGCGTCGGATATCCGGAGGATACCGTCGTGGTCTTGAGATGGATGGTAGGGGCCGGTCTGGAATGACGGCGCCCTAGATATTGTGATTGAGACATTGAGATATCGAGATATTGGGACTATGTTTTGTGCCGATGCTAGGCACTGTTTTATGCTGATTTCATTATGATACCTCATTTTAAAAATACAAAGGAAATCTCACTAAATTATGAAAACAGTTCTTCATTTACATGTATTCTGTTTTCATGCATTCATACCTCATTCATATGATATATTGCTACCTGAGGCACTGACACGGGCACATGAGATTACACTCGGGTTAGATATTTACCCTAGTCATTGTTATAGGCAGCATGTTATACATATATTTGAGGATTATATTTATTGATCGTTTGACCAAGGATTGCGTTATTTATGCGATTTCTTTTCGTTGATGTTTTTCTATTCACGAGTTGGCAACTCACCCCCGTTGTGCCCCAGTTTCTCGCAGGTTTGCCGTACAGGTGTCATTACGGCTTTGCGGGCATAGTTTCCTTCGGGTGATTTGCTAGTAGGTGGGTTTACTTGTATCGTACCCCCATTATATATCTTGTATATCATTATTCTGTTGTATCTAGAAGTTCCATCAACCAAACATGTATTTATTTTTGAGATAGAGACCAGTGATGTTATTCTTTCGACCTTAGAGTCGCGCGTTATATTTCTGCGGATTTCTTGTGGTTTTTGAGTTTCCTTTTGAGTTTTTGATCCTCGCCGTTGGCGTTGTATATTATATTGCTTGTGTGGTTGTGACCGTCGATTGACGAAGAGCTAGCTCCCGCTTGGGGATGCCTTTTTATTGATTTCGTATACTATTCATGTTGTATCCCGTTTGGGGACCAGTATTTACAAAGGAGACTCTGCCGAAATTTTCAGTAAATTTTGAAGTTCTTAAAAACCGCATAATTCGGCTTATGCTATTAAAACTACTTGTTTTAAATTGGTTTTCCTTCACTCTACTTCTTTTCTTGGTTTGGATTTCTGGGTTTTCGGTTTACTTAGATTACGTACGCCTCGAGACATTTCGTAGTTTAAGTGCCGGTCATGTTCCGTACTTTCCGGACGTGACACTTGCGCTTTTAGAAGATAAATCAAAGAATATTAACCGCAATCAAGAACGGTGTCGCTTGGTAGCTAGCCGGTTGAGTACGGGTCGGTCCACAGAGAGATGGATTCCTTTACTTTATGTTTTAACGAGTTAAATCTAAAAGATTTTAGGTTTTAATTTAAGATCTAAGAATGAAATAAAAGTTTATAAAAATCTTACTAGGGTTATGATTAAGTTAGTTTGGAAAATCAATTATTCTCACCTCTTTCTTTGCCCTAATTAAGAACTTTTGGGTGTTAAGGTAATAGTTAACAAAGGGGATTAGCACGATCGGGAAGAAACTAGGTTTCTTCCCTTCGGTCCTTGTCCGTCCTTTCTAAACTCTTATCCCTAACTTCTATGGAAAACAATCACAACCGGTCTTTAACTAGGGTATCACCGCTACCTCGTGGGATAGGATGCCGTAGTGAGCGGTGTGTATTTGTATGCATAGATTCCTATTTTAAAATGTTGAACCGGCAAGAAAAGGATGAGAGATTTTCATCTCTCAAACCTTCCCTAAACCTAACCCTAACAAGTGAGGAACTACTCACTCATTAGGGAATTGATAAATGAGTTCATTTTTATGGTTTTTATTTAATAACTACGGCAGATAAAAAAAATTTATAACTACGGCAGATAAAAAATTTATAACTACGGCAGATAAAAAATTTATGAGAAATAACTAGGGCAGAAAAGAAATTCAAGATAAAAAAACTTACTTCTTCATTGATGCACTCTTTGACGATTACAAGGAATTGAAAATCTAAGATCTAGAAATAAAAGGAGGCATCTCAAAAGAGGCACCCAAAAAGAGGCATGAGAATTATTGCCTTTTTGCTCTCCTATTTATAGATACAGGAAACCCTAGGTTACATTCTGATCCATTCATAAATTTACAAATCTACCCTAAGAAGACCCGGTCAACGCAACGTCTTATCCACCGACACATGCATTGCCCGGCCGCGGTTCCGTGGCTAAAAGCCTTGTTTGGCCGCGGTTCCGCGGCCGTTTGATAGGATATTGGGCTCATTTCTTTAGGGCTGCTTCGTGTTGCATTTTACTTCTGGTTTGTTCACTTGGATTCTCAGAATATCTTCTATTTTCTTCCAGATTTCCACAGTGCAGAATGTTGTGGACTTTTACCGTTAGGTTCGTGTTGAAGTCTTGAATCTTGTGCTGCCCGCATACGTTGTGCAATCGAACTGTTCATTTATTTTCATTTGTTCCTTAAACTGGTAGACGGCATCATACAGATTCATCTATTTATCGGTCGCAGTCTCACATTTATAGCGTCTTTTCACCATTTTCACTGTATTTGTTCTGAGAACCTTGAACCTGCAACTATTTAGCAGACATGGATCAAAAGCACCTATTTATTTGCAATATGATTAAGAATGGGGAATATAATAATGCAAAATTCTGATATGAACAAATACTCCCAAACTTATGTTTTGCTCGTCCCGAGAAAAGCCATTTTTATTCTCAACAAAATCCTACGCTCACTTTCGCAGGGAATCGCGATTGCACTGAGCTCGTGCAACAATCCGTTAAACATCTAGGTGTCCCTAGTAGGAGGAGTGTTGTCTCTTGAGGGTTTTCAGCGGATACTACCCACAAAATCCTATCAATTTGGCCTATTGACTTTTATTCTTTAATTCGGTTTTCTAGCAAGAAATTCTATTATCTTCGACTCAGTAATTATCAACCCATATTTTTCACGCTTCCTTATCATTTAACTTAAGATTTTATATGTTCTGTAAATTTATTTAGTTTTCAGCATCTTTTGAGTTTTCCTTCTAAGGTTCCATCTCAACTTAGTAATTTTTATCATCTCTACTAAAGGTATAAGTCCTATCTTTCATTCCTATCTCTCATCCAAACCCCAATCATATACCCCTACGTGTGTATATGTATCACCCCTACGCTTGGAAATTCAATTCAAGCTCTTATACTCTTGTCCATCGTCCAAAGTACTTTTAGTTGGTGAATTTTTAGATGAAATTGCTCACACATCCTTCATGCGACCGTTAATACTTCTTGAGATACTAACAACCGATTACAAAATGTGTCTGCGCATTAAGGCGTAATTCCTCGTCTTGTAATACCTAAGGCTTTAACAGTGACTCCCAAACTAGTTGGTCTAAGGCACTAGGTGATAATGCACCCTCGCTATATATTTTTTACACAGCCTTAAGTAATTACAAAACTGGTGTTCATTTTTTTTATCTTTATTCACACTTGTATTTTTATTTTATTTTCCTTCATACTAAGGACTTTAGACAAGAGCATTTCAAAGTATCCTCTACTATTCCAAGTTTCAAGGTTCGTGTTTGTGCAAGTTGTAGGGTATATATTTTCAGAATTTAGACTTAAGATTAGGAATTATTTTTCAGACTTACACTTTAATAAAAATATCAATACTCTTCTCTTATTTTGACTTAGCCCAAGAAGTGAACTCAAAATTTGCCTATTTCTAAGTAAACTACAAAGACATATATTTTCTACCATTAAATTTTAAGAAAGGTTATTTTTAGAGTTTTTAATTTACTAAGTCTAGGATTTAGTTTTTCCTAGCTAGTTAACCTTCTTGTCAAATTCAAGTCAATTATGGTCAAAATTGAATTTTTCAATTTTTATAATTTTTCAAACTTTTTAGTTTTTATTTGATTTTTAAAATAAGTATGCAAATGCAAAAATATGCACATGAATGCGAAGGAAAAAAGCTTACCGAGCACACCCCCAAACTTAAACTTGACAGTGTTCTCACTGTCAGGCTACACCAAGAGGTTCAAAATTGTCGGTACTCCCCTGTTTATTTTTTTTTAATTATTAATAGAAAAAGAACACAAAATATATATACACAAAAAGGTTCCCCCTAAACTTAAGTGAAACAGTGTTTCCACTGTTCAAGCATTAAAGTTTAGAGCTGGGGAGGAGAAAAACACAGTATCAAACTATACAAGGCCTTACACAGGCCAAAGGTTAGCACCAATCATTTAAAAATTTTATCGTTATAATGGTGTGGTTGGTGAAAGAATGGAGTGTATAGAAAAGAAATGAGAAGCACACGAGACCGTGTGGAGATAGAATCAGTATACGGTCTCGGTGGAGCAGAAGAATGGCGGAAAGGAAAAAGAAATGGTGGGGTTCGACTTCTTCAGGTGGAGGTTGATTAATCACAAAATCCGTGTCATCTAGGAATGCAAGTTCGTCAGCAAAAAGTTCTTCAAAACTCTCATCGATGTAATTGAACACTTTGTTGTCAGTAAGTCTTGTACCAGAATTTATCAAACTTGATTTATCAAAAATTATGGAGATAGGAGACTCGAAAAACTCATCTACCTCATTTTTAAAAGTACCCAAATCAAGTTGTCTTTCTGGAATGATCAAACTTGAATTATCGGATTGTGATTCATCAACACTCGGTATCATTAAAGGAAGATTAGAAGAAGAACCAGAGAAAGTGGGAGAAAGAAGTTTAATACGAACTTGAGGGTGGAAATGGAGTGTATAAATTAGCACATTTTGTAATGACCGATGTATAAAAAGCGATTGTGGTAATCTATCAACCCACTGAGAAATGAGGTCAAATCCCTCAAGATTCGTGAGCAAACATCGGTACGTCGAACTTGGTAAACCAGACATTGGAAATGAAAGATATACGGTCTCTTGCACGGTCAGAACGATGGAAAGGACGAAGGGGAGTGATTTAGGAAGGGTCGCAGTTAAAGGTTCAGGAGGGTGTACATAGTCAGTGGAAAGAACAGGATGAATTGGAAAATCCGACTCATCAAACAAAACTGGTTTATCCTCAATAATTTCCTCAATATTCTCCTCAAAATTTAGCTTATCCATGCCATTCTCATCAAAATCAAGACGCATATGAAGTTCGGGAAAAACATTTAATGATTCGGGATGATGAATTGGAGAGAAAAACTCGGCCAAATCTGCGGGTTCATCATCCAAATTATTCCCTGCATCAATATCCTCAATCAAGTGAAAATCAATTTTTTTGGACACCTCATCAAAAGCATGGATATTTATCAATTCAAGTTCTAGATTGGAGGTGTAGAGGTCAAAAGTATTGGTGATGGTTTCACTCGAAAAGGACCCTTCACAATCTGGCAAATCAAGCACTACAAAGTAGCACAACTCATTAAATGTTTTATTTTCAACTGGTGAATCATTTGGGACACTTGATAAACATTCAAAACCGGAGTTGTGGAATTCAATTGGGGATGGGTAGGTTTGATTTGGAAGGGTGGACAGCTCACTCTCTTGACTCAAATTCTCAATCTGTCCAACCGCCTCATCATACATTGGAAAATTTGGAGCTAGTTTGAAACTAGCTACCGGTTCACTAGGTTGTCTTGATGAATTATGGGCGGCAATGGACGCATCCAAATTCCTTATATGTTGGTTTTTCGCTACAATATAAGCTTCCAACGACTGTTCCAGACTAGACATGGGTTGTGAAGGGGTTTCAGTAAAAGATTCAAAATTGTTTGGATTCTGGAAACTCCCAAATGGCTGTGTAGAAGCAATGTCTAGGGAATGCGCGAAAGTCGAGTAGGACTGGTAGGAATTGAATGGTTGGACAGGAGTAGGATCAACATTTGGATGAAAAGGTGAATGGACTTGTTGATCCCAAGAACTGGAAGTGTTGAAAGGAGTGAAAGATCGATTACGAGATTGTTCAATATGTTCAGCAATAAACATGGGTTTCGGAGTTACAACAGGACTTGAAAAAGGAGTATCAACGTAAGAAGGTGGTGAAGGTTGAAATGGTTGATACAAAGTGGATTGCAGAGTCCAACTGTTTCTCCTAGACGCTTTTATTCGATCTTTCAAAGAAATTTTGGGCATGGAGGGGTCATCCGTAATTCGACCAAAACAATGCGCGTAGGAAGCAATGTTTGGATGAGGGTACCAAAGTTCGGCAAGAGTTTTGCGAGGTGGGGTACCCATGATGTAAGAAAGGAGAAGAAAAAGAATGTGATGATTTTTTTATTTTTTATTTTATAAAAAAAATTATTTTTTAATTTTTAATTTTTTTTAAAGAAATTGTTTGTTTTTGGGTTTTTGAAATTTTTGAAAGTATTTTTTTTTAGAAAGAGATTTTGCAAAATTTGTACGGACTACTACACACTTTCAAACAGTCACAATATAAGTATGCACAATCAAGCCTAGAGGTAGGGTCCCCTAAGTCAACTAGACTGCTCCTAACTGTTCCCAAGGGCAAGTTGTCAGATCCTCAAATCGCCTCTTCACCGCCAATTATGGCCAGGTAAGAACAAGTAAAGAAAGGAGGGATCCGCTCATGAATTACCGTGAGACGGGCTTTTTAAAATTACCTTTCCTACTTGTCTAGCCTAGGCACCACAAAGTTTGGTTTAGATAAATGACCGATGCCTACAACATTTCCTTTGTCCTATTGAGCGGGACAGTCTTTATTGGCTGAGTCTAATATTTTTTAATTAACTCAAAGGTTGATGCAAAATGCTTTTTGTGATTTCTGGGGTCTTAGGAAGGGTAATGAAATCCCCACCCAATCTTGATTGGTGTTATAGCCCCTTAAAAGTCCGTTTTTAAAAATGCAAAGCAGTAAGCACACAAAAATCTAAAACACTTTCAATTTTTTTTTGTTTTGCAGCGCAAATAATCCTGCAAAAAAACAATTTATTGGTGAGGGAGAAGAATTTTGCGCAAAGAACCCTGCAGGAAAATTTTTTTAGTTGAGTTCAGAGGGTAGAAGAGAGAATAAAATACTCACGGAGAAGTTTTGGGATGCTGACGTCACTGGTTGACCGCGGTTTCGCGGTCAGACCCCTGAATCGGCCGCGGTTCCGCAGTGGTTTAGTTGGTTTAGATCTCCAAAATATTTCTCTGTGCTATTTGGATTCTCCCCTGTTTGTTCAGATTCTCTGTTTCTTGATTTGTTCACTGGGATTTTCCAGATCTGAATCTGTCTGTCTTCTTTTCCTGCACAATTCACACAATACCTCTCAAAAAGAATAAGATTAATTTTTTATTTTAAATTTTTTTTAAAAAAATTTTCAATTTTTATAATTTTTAATTTTTTTATTTTTTTAATTATTTTTTTAACCCGAAATTACACAAAGAAAGAGACAACCGTCTCCCTGGCAACGGAGCCATTTGATTGTTGTGAGATTTTGATTTGCATGCTTGTGCTTTTAGAAGATAAATCAAAGAATATTAACCGCATTTAAGAACGGTGTCGCTTGGTAGCTAGCCGGTTGAGTACGGGTCGGTCAACAGGGAGATGGATTTCTTTTCCTTATGTTTTAACGTGTTAAATCCAAAAGATTTTGGGTTTTAATTTAAGATCTAAAAATGAGATAAAAGTTTATAAGAATCTTGCTAGGGTTAAGATTAAGTTAGTTTGGAAAATCAATTATTCTCACCGCTTTCTTTGCCCTAATTAAGAACTTTTGGGTGTTAAGGTAATAGTTAACAAAAGGGATTAGCACGATAGGAAAGAAACTAGGTTTCTTCCCTTAGGTCCTTGTCCGTCCTTTCTTATCTCTTATCCCTAACTTCTATGGAAAACAATCACAACCGGTCTTTAACTAGGGTATCACCGCTACCTCGTGGGATAGGGTGCCGTAGTGAGCGGTGTGTGCTTGTATGCATAGATTCCTATTTTAAAATGTTGAACGGGCAACAAAGGGATGGGAGATTTTCATTTCTCAAACCTTTCCTAAACCTAATCCTAACAAGTGAGGAACTACTCACTCATTATGGAATTGATAAACGAGTTCATTTTTGTATTTTATTTAATAACTATGGCAGATAAAAAAATTTATAACTACGGCAGATAAAAAATTTATAACTACGGCAGATAAAAAATTTATAAGAAATAACTAGGGCAAAAAAGAAATTCAAGATAAAAAAACTTCTTCATTGATGCACCCTTTGACGATTACAAGGAATTGAAAATCTAAGATCTAGAAATTAAAAGAGGCATCTCAAAAGAGGCACCCAAAAAGAGGCACGAGAATTATTGGCCTTTTTTCTCCTATTTATAGATACAGGAAACCCTAGGTTACATTCTGATCCATTCATAAATTTACAAATCTACCCTAAGAAGACCCGGTCAACGCACCGTCTTATCCACCGACACGTGCATTGCACGGCCGCCGTTCCGCGGCCGTTTGATGGGCTATTGGGCTCATTTTTTAGGGCTGCTTCATGTTGCATTTTACTTCTGGTTTCTTCACTTGGTTTCTCAGAATATCTTCTATTTTCTTCCATATTTCCACAGTGCAGAATGTTGTGGACTTTTACCGTTAGCTTCATGTTGATGTCTTGAATCTTGTGCTGCCCTCATACGCTGTGCAATCGAATTGTTCATTGATTTTCATTTGTTCCCTAAACTGATAGGCGGCATCATACAGATTCATCTATTTATTGGTTGTAGTCTCACATTTATAGCGTCTTTTCACCATTTTCACTGTATTTGTTCTGAGAACCTATAACCTGCAACTATTTAGCAGACATGGATCAAAAGCACCTATTTATTTGCAATATGATTAAGAATGAGGAATATAATAATGCAAAATTCTGATATGAACAACACGTGATATATTTTGATGGTATCGGAATGTACTAGACGTTAGATCAGTACCACTAATTCATGATATGATGATAATGATACCAGTTAGATAATGAGGTATATGTGATATTGACCCGTACCTCGATTTTGGGATGCCGTACGATGGATTTTACCGTACGAAGTATAATTATGATGATTGATACGCACTCTTGACTCGAGGATGTCGCATTATATAAACATTTTATTGTACGTGACGCTATTGAGGCGGGATCACCGACTAGTAGATATATCGACTCGGACGTAGGTGGATTTCCTTACCTTTGCGTTTAGTCTTGTAGTTTAGTCCTTTAGTTACTTGGTAGATGTTAGACTGGGCTTGAGTCATACCTATTTTCAGAAAATAACGAATCGTGAGTATTTTCAAGAGGAAAACAGGGGGATATAACGGATTTTCAAAGGACGTATCTTTTCTTAAAAACACCGTAACCCTTATTTCCTAAAAACCACGATTCGTGCTATTTCAAATGCCAAACTGTATGACTCGTATATGTACATGTATATTCTTCATTATTGTGATTACTATTCATTCTCCGTTTATTCATGTTGTTCATATCGCAATGCATGTTTATACCGGCGTTTTCTTTAGTATTATAAACCCATGTTGTCAGGACACCAGCACCATTACCGATGATGCGTATGACTACGAACACTTGCTTGCCGGCTCACACACATCATCATCGGTAATTGTCATGTCACGTACACTTTAGAGAATATTATTTCATTGACACAACTTGCTAGCTGATAGTTCTAATATATTATTACTGTGCTGGTTTAGATATTGTATTCTGTATTTAGATACCCATGCATATATATATATATATATATATATATATATTCCTTGTCATGCAATATTATGGAGATTTATGCCAGTATTCACTGTTTATTGACATCGTGATTTTGAGATTTCGGATTCCATGAGATTTCTGGATTTGGAGAAACCGCAAGGATTTTATAAACTGATTATCATTTCAAAAAATAAAAATTACGGTTTTCTCGTGATATAATATGAGATATGTCCACCATGATTTTCTCGACTCTTGAGCGGTATCATACACTCGATTCGAGGAGGAGGAGGAGGAGGAACCGTCTGCGGGTGCATGGTGGACCCAGTGCGGTACCCCGGGGCAAGATGGTCGCAGATGATGGCGTTGAGCCTGGCAGGGTGTAACATTTCAGAAAATATAAAATATTATTTTTGGAATTTAATATTAAAATAATATATTTCTCGAAAATTGCACGATTTGCGGAATTAGGGTTTTCGAAAAGGGTATAATTATATACCAATAATTGTGAAATAATTGGAATTTAAAATGATTTATTCATTTAAAAAATATTTAAAGAATTTGGCATTTTTAAGATTTATTATATGCAGTTTAAATGAAAACCTGATTAGTGTACTACTAATCGCGATTATGCCAAATCCGTGTTTTTACAGTTTTTCATGGCTAGTGCACCATGGCATGTCGCATTCTGGTTACATGTTGTTTCTTTTGTTGTTTTGGGGTATTATATTGTTAGGTTTTAAGTAAATAAGAAAAGGTTAAAAAGAGAAAGGGTAAAAGGGTGAATAGTGAGTGAGGGTGAGAATAAGAGAGGAAAGAGAGTGAGTGGGCAGCCATCTTCATCCTCCCCCATTTGTTTTCTTCTCTCCTTCTTCATCTTCTCATTCCCTGCACCTCTACCCCAAGATCCATCTCCAAACATTCACCTAAACCCTATACCCCCCTCACAAAAGTTGATCCCCTCCTTCTCCTCTACACATTGGACCAAGAAAAGCGGGATTTTGACAACATTGGCAAACTAGGGGTTTTCTTAGGTTGCCCAAATGAGATAATTTCTGCACCAATTGTGTTGTATTTCATTCACCTTAGCACCTATGCAAGTTTAGAAGTGTTTAGATGTTGTTTAGTGAGGTTTGGAAATTTCAAGTTAGGGTTTGAGGGAATCTTGAGTGGTGATATGTAATTGAGATTAGTAGAGACCTTACAACCCCTGTAGGATTGTATGCTGACCAAAACCTGAGACTTGACCACCAGAATACGAACTTAGAAATCCTGACATCGGATAATTGTGTGAATTGTGAGGGTATTTTGGAATCTGCTAACACCCGGGGACCCTAAAAATTATTTAGCGACTAATGTGAGTCATGCAGGCAACCTAGAAGCTACCCTGAAGACCAGAGCCCCAAAACCCTTACCCAGGCTGCAGATTTAATCATTTGGGCCGCAAATTTCTTCCTTGGTACTTCCAAATTAACTCGTGCTTGTTCTGTAGCTCCTATATCAGTAAATTAGACCTTCCATATGTGCAGAATTGACCAATTTAGCTTAGGGTAAAATATGTGGGTGTTTTCTAGAGTTGATGCTTTATTTTGCGGGTTCGTTTTAACTTGATTTTTGTATTTGATATTAGATTTCCATCGTATGGCGTTTGAACGTCAACGACTAGGGTTATTGGTCATGTTTTACATGCGAGGCTATAGGTTTTAACCTATGAGCGAGACGTGTGCCGTTTTAGTTTTCCGCCTTGATTTTAATACGCATTTGTGATTGGGTATTGGTTATAGGTACCCCGAGTGGGATTCGAGACGACGAGGAGAGTATGGCGTCATCGACTCTAGCAAGTGAGGATCAATGTGAGTAGATCTATATCTACGGTGGAAGTCGGGTGGATGGCGTATAGCACCCCCGCACACTTTGATGGAAACCGATTTATATATAGATTATGGTTAATGAAACCTTCAATAGAAAACTATAGATAGAGTAAAAAGGTAGTTAGAGAACCATATTAGAAACTAAGGATAGTTAGAAGCGATATGATACGACTAGTATGTGATGACGGGACTTGAGGATGATATTTGATGATATTGCCGTTTAGGGTACTATAGGATTAGATAGTCAACGTAGATGTTCATCCGAGACATACCTATTTCCAAACTGAAGAATCATATGCATCTTTTAAACAGATACCCTGAGGGACATTACGGATTTTCAAATGATATTTTTCCATAAAAACACCGTAGCCCTACTTTCAAAACTACGATTCGCATCTTTCAAAAACTGTTTGTATGGTTCGGGTGTGAATGTTAGATTAGATATGTATGCTTATAGTAAAGGTAGAATGTATATGTAAACTTCACTTTATGTGAGATATAAGTACGATAAAAAGAGAATACGATTTAATATGTGATATGATGATATGCTGGTATACGGATGTGAGTCGATTGTGATGACTGATACCTTGCTTGTCCCCTGATATGAGATTTTTATGGATGTGACCTAGGACATAGGTATATAGAGATATTTATATATGTTGAGAATCATGTGTGGTAGCCGTACGAAACGTTAGGTCCGTACTGTAAGGTTTACCTAGCACCTCATGAAGAGTTTGCAAGCATCACATATCTCAAAATTAAATTTTTAAGGTGCTAAGTGAACATGCAAAGAATCATCACTAGAATTTTAGGGTTTCTTAAACATTCATATCAACACAAGTAGATAAATCTAGGGTTTTGAGAGTACAACCTTTGTAGCTCCCTACGCTAGACTCCTCGGCTACTTGGGGTTTGGAAAAGGTCCGCTTGAACTCCTCTAGGTCCACAATGATCCACCCGGAGTCCGTTTGTCCAAGCTTGTGTTAGCTATATATATGCCCTAGAGGCCATTACTGTACATTGGATGTATATTGTAGTGGATGCTGGGACATATATAGATAAGACTTTCTTGCTCGACTTGATAGTACGCTATCTGGTTGCTCTTTATCTTAACATGTATACTTTCTGTCTCTCTGTTACATGTTGATAAAGCCCTTAGGATGTGTACTCGACTTCCAGGACTATGATGTAGATCATACAAGTGGGGCCTGGGTAGTCCATGAATACATCCTTCAATGTTCCTAGTCGTGGGAATATCGAGACGGGGCATCGATATTCCAGTGTAGACTAGCGTATATCTTCTCGACCCATGTGATGGGCGATGGATGATCCCATATCCATTGGTGTTTGACATCAGAGATGGTATGCGGGTGCTCAGTGGAGACTGGGTACACTGAACGGACTCGCCGAGAACTCCCAGATGGTATTATACCTCACGTCAGATGGCAGTTCTCTGGTGACACTGGTACAGCTTAGTTTGTTGACCCGAGATCGTCATAGAGTCTTGTGCGTCTCCCACTGTGCTTTGATTTCCACCCTACCACGGCTCTACTGAGTCGTGCAAACAGGTGGTTTTTAGGTACAGTCCCGATTCACATGGAGGCAATGAGCGATAGGAGGGGATTCGTCTCTCCCGGTATTTGGGGTTGATGTTGCGCTATGCTCGACTGGCCATAACTGGAAATTCCTGGCCAGGGTTGCACTGATTTATTGGTAAGTGTTATCAGTAGTTTCATGCTTGTTATGGACCTTACATCGGCATGACTTATCAAGCTACTGGGGTCTGACGTTTACCACCCCTAGGCGAGATATGCGACATATCAGACGAACAGACCGGACTGTACGGTAAGTGTTGCTGGTTGGATTCACAGGAGTGTGAGCGGGCTTGCTCGTTGATCTTCTGATCGCTCAATACCCAGGTGGGCGTTACGTTTAGCAGACCGCTTGCGGCTTGTGGATGTTTGATATGATCATCACCTGCTGCCGGCGTATTGACGAGTCTTTAGAGTTCTACACAGAGGTTTCCTGGCTCAAACGAAACGAAATAGGAGCGTATATGAGATATGTGCGGAACCGAGAATAATACCAGTATGTGATACTGAATTCTATTCTCGCGATTTGTATCATTGGACGATTATATGAGATATAGCCGGATTACCGAATCAAGTGTTGATTCGATACATTGATACACTTGATATTAGTCGGTTATATGCGATATGACCGGATCATTAAATCAAGTGTTGATTTAATGATTTAATGTATAATTATATATTTGATATATTACTTTACATTAAGTAGTATTTGTTCACTTAAGATGGATTTTCTCACTTGATGTGCACAAGTAGTATATGTGATATATTTTTGTGCACTAGATTGTATCATGTTTGATGATACATGCAAACTTGGGTGTGTGTATGCTATACACCTTGTTTAGGTAAATGGTTAGGGTTTTATTTACTTTATTTATTTTTGATTAAAAGAAAAAACTAAATGGTTGCTTTTGTTTTATGTAAGAAGCTTCTTGATGCTTCATGCATCTTTGAGAAAGTGACCATTTTGTTTTTATCCCTTAACCTAACCATTTCACCTAAACCTTAGTTTATTCTCTACATTAGTTACACTCACCCATGGTTGCTAAATGATAAGAATCACTTGATTTTCTATTTTGAGATAATTCATTATTCATTTTCTTTTCCCCTTCTTCTTCTTTTTCATGAAGAGAAGAAAGCATTCTTGAAAATTTCCAAGTGATGAATCCAAGTGAGAAATCCAATTCCAAAGTGAACCAACTTCCTATTTCTTCATCCTCTACCACTTGCCAAGTCGTAGAGTGTGTTATCTTCATAAGTTTTATGACCAAGTGAAGATGGAGCTTGAGTTTGAGTTGCCTCGACGTAGATCATCTTCGGCATCGAAGTCAACGACCTAGCCCGATCATTTCTCCGATGAAACCGACAAGAGAGTCCGGGATTCCGATGATCGCAGCAGAGGGAAGTCAACACAGAGCTAGAGAGGTGGAGGACCGGATCTACAAAGGTTGTAGTCACTTTCACTTTATAGCAAAGTAGTTTGCTTGCATGTTTCGCCTTACCTCTAGTTAACGATCTAGTATAGGGTTCTTTGGCACATGGAAAAATTTGATTTTGGCATGGTTGATCACTTGTGGAACCTCTTGAGTATGCCTAGGAACCCTACAGTGGTATCAGAGCCTAGTTAGAGGTTTAGGCAAAGTGTAGGCGACGTTAGAAGTCCGATCGAACCCGAAACCCTAATTGAAAACCCTTCTCTGTACAATTTTTCAAAACTGGGATTTTTGTGAATTAAAAATATGCAGAAAAATCAGCAGGGTTTTCTAAGAAATACTGTGCAGCACGTGAGCCTGAGTCGACTAAAGTGCCGCGGAACCGCGGCAAGAGCATGGCTCGTGCGGCGGTTCCGCGGCCATACAGTACCATTGTTTTGTGAATTTTGCACAGTAATTTCTTTCTTTAGTTGCTGAGTTTTCTGGGAATTTTTAAATTATACTCAAGAGTTGAGTTTTCTGGGTTGTATTGGGAGTTCGTTGTTTCGATCGAAAGTTTAACTTCGTCTATGTGTTTTTCCGGGTATTTTAGAACATGTTGAATAGTTCGACCGGATATAAATACCCAATTTTTCCCCTGTCGGGAAATTTCCAAATGTTTAAAGACGTTCCAAGTAGTGAAAGTAACGCGACGGACCCTCTAGAAGACAACAAACCTTAACTCGATTATGTGACCGTCTTGAACTGCCCTTTGAACCTTAGGGTTTGGGGCAGTACGGCGTGCCACATGTGAGGCGTTGGCTTGACCCTTCTACGGCTGGACTGTTGGTACTGTGGTATGAAATGGATGTTTTTGAACTTATTTCAAGTGTTGAGCTGTTTGGGAAAACTTGGGTGTTTGATTGTTCGATCGGAAAGTTTAACATTTTCTATTTATCTGGAATGTGATACAATATTTGGAATCGACATGTAGTTATGAGATAACTGATTTGGATGTTATAAACATAGCAGTTTAGTCTCACTTGATCGGTTGCCACGGAATTTTGATGTGATCAAAAGTCCGTCGCAATCACGTAGCATATGCGGATACTCGCTGGTAAACTTAATAGACAGCTACACCCTATAGCCCCGACCAAGTGACTGTAGGAGAACCCCGTCGCCAAAAAGCATCCGTTCGGGTGCTCACGGCAGCGGTGTTCCGCCTTGGTGCACTTCGTCGACGGTATCGGGGGTGCGGCCGTCTACTAAAGTTTGCGATGAGCGTTCGTTTTGGATGTCGGGAATCTTGTTGAATTACCCGACTTGATATTGAAAAGAGTTTTCGATAATGAGACTAAAATGCGGGGTTTATAATTGTTAGGCATGCGATGTCTAAGGAATTCATTTGGTTAGGAATGCGATGTCTAAAGAGTTTGCGGATTCCAACTGTTGTAGTTTTACACTTTCTTTTCTGTGATCGTAAGTGTAATATGTGATATCGCCGGTTTCGTTGCTATATGTCAACGACAATTGGGATGCGCATATTTACTTACGTTGATGACATGTGATGTTATGTGTTGCTGGATATGTTATATTGGATCGTCGTGTTTGAATAGCCGGGTTTTTTTATGTGGGACGAGTGTTTTTCATTTTCATTCATGTAAAAACTTGTATGTAATATTCTTTTATTGGGGCACTTCCAGGTTGCGGAAGATGTCACCGTTGATGTATATTATTTACTTTTACGCATTAGGATAGACCCAAGGAGGGGAGCACAAGTAACCGGGTTCTAGGGTCCAGTGGGAGACCATCTCGAGGAGTCGAGTCCGGGTCTCCTAACCCTAGAATTGGTAGGGTTGCTTGCCGCTCTCGTAGGGATCTAGGGGTGTGGGTTTGGCTATTCATCGCGACCGTAGAATCCATATTTTATACTGGCTCGTATTAAAAACACGGACGTCCTAGTATATCCAAAATTTCATATGATATTTTCTGCTGCGTTATCAGTGATGTGATCATGTGATATGTTCAGATAGATATTGTATATAGTATATATGATATATTATATAGACGTTGCTTATGATTTACACCCGCGCTAGCCCTGCCTCGCTCTGGCATTAGTTACCTAACCTAACGGTGCAGACGAGACATCGAGGCGAATGCGGATGGCATAAGCGTACGTTATATTTATCTGTGATGTTTAGGTGGACTTAAATGATGGGATATTCATTAATGTGATTAATGAAAGAAAATAAACCTAAAAGATGTTGTGGAATCGAATTTCAAAAATAAAAACAGGTAGCTACAGTTCTTGCTTTGCATCGCGGTGTTCCTTATAGAACATCCTGCACCTTATTCGATCAGGAAAGGACTGAGATCCCTTCACCGGGAGTGACTCCTTTAGCAATAACTGGCAGATGCTACAACCCTCGGTTTGTCTTTTGATTGCTTCTATAGTTTTTTGCTTTGCACAGCGGTATATATGATATATCCTGCACCTTATTCGATGAGGAAAAGGCCGACGATCCCTTCACCGGGAGTGACCCCTTTAGCAAAACTATAAAAGCCTCAAAAACACTCCATTTAAAAACCATTTGATTCCGCAACGAGATCAAGTTCAAAGCGTTAAAGGTTTTCTTAAAACCATCTGCAACCCTCCATCATTTTAGGAAGTAGAGTACTTAGTATTTGTCATGTGTTTGTTGACCATAGTCAAGGCACAATGTACGGTAGCTAAGTGATGTCTTCCTACACCACATATGATGCGATTAGTTAGGACAGTCGCGTGACTTTGTTGACCTTAGTTAAGGGTCATGTGGGTGGGTCTAATTAATCACGAAATGACGGGTAGAACTTAACTAGTACTTATGATTTGTTGACCATAGTTAAGGTCATAGGTGCTAGGAGTAAAAACCACTATCGGGAGTTTCAAGTGTTGAAATTTGCAATGAGATTACATACCTTCTATATGATAGTTGGATCCCGATATCCACTGCGCGTAATTGTTACTCCTGGGAGAGTTTTGCACTTTACAATTAGCCGATCAAGTAGGTGTCTAGAAAGGTGTCAACGGGGTTACGCCCCTGGGAAAACGAGGTTTACTTTAATTAGGTCTGTGCGAAAGCACGGGGAACCTCCCTCAAAGTACCGACACTGGCCTGGCTAAAAGATTGGCGGACTTGTAGAGTGTAATTAATCCCGGCTAGTCTTTCCTTTTATGGTTTGAAGGAAGATTTGATAAAAACAGTGGGAGCCATCCTGATTAGATAAAATATATAACCAATCTAATCTTACAAGAGCGTACGCAGAGTGTTTTCTTCTCTCTCTCTCCAGGTAGCGACTATATCACGCCTTAATCAAGATATTAATATGGATGTATTGATCGAACCCGCTTGTTATACTGAGCTGGGGAACGTTGGTCCCGCTCCAACTTATAATTGTTATAAGACAGAGCAGGAAATAGGGGAATACCAGAATTCCTATGCCGCCCAAACGAAGAAAGTGCATATGATGCATCTCCTTCGGGTGTGTTCATTATAAAGAACTGTTTCTCAGTGTCCTCTACGTCCTAGGTATTAGATACCGGATCAGGATCCCGCAAATGTAATCCGTTACATAGGGCTATAGAAAGGTAGAGAACTGAGTACGGGTGATAAGTTTCATGAGACAGAAAACGGGGCAAGTGTTGCAGCCAAGTCTGTTGGTCACTGTCATCCTGTATTACCAGTACATTAATTCTGAACGAATGTTGTTAGATACCGAATCTGATATACAAAATCATATCAGTCTCTTTATTAGTAAAGAAATGATAAAATTTTGTATTGTTGGATAATGTTTTGAACATTACCTATTTCAAAAGTTGATCGGTTCAGGCACGTTATCTAAAAGCATTGACGTTCTAAATCAAACTACAGTTCCTAATATACGGAACACACACAAGAGGAAGAGTTCAGAAATGAACGAATCCTTCTTGAGGCATTGTAGACTAGGTCATATCAATGCGACCCGACTGGCTGAAGTTACATTTAGATGATATTTAAATTAGTTTGAATTTACATCTTATGAAACTTTCCAGTCATGTCACAAAGATTAGATGACCATAGCTCTGTTTATTAGAAATAAGGAAAGAGTTAGTAAACTCTTGGGACTGATACATGATGATGTATGTAAGGTCCCCTGTCTACACATGCCAGGACCGGTTTTTTGTACTTCATTACATTCTCTGATGATCTCTCAAGACTCAGCCATATGTTCCTGTTGAAACATAAGTCTGAAGCTTTTGAGATATTCACAGAATATAAGTTAGAAGTAGAGAACCAAAAATCGGGTATAAGTATTATGTCCTATGATAAGATCAGGGAGGAGAATACTTGTGCATAGAATTCCTGGACTATTCTAAAAGGAGAATGAGATTCTCTCTCGGTGTTACCCCTCTGAATACACCACAGCACAACGGTGTATCGGGGTGGAGCAATCGCACCATATTAGATATGGTGTTCTCTATGATGAGTACTACTTAGTTACCTATTTCCTTTTGGGGTTGTGCACTTGAGAAGCTGCGTACCTATTGAATTGGGTTCGAATCAAATCAGTGCCTACCACTGCATATAAAATATGGTATGGGAAGAACCTATCTCTTAAGTAAGTTAAGATTTGGGATTGTCCGGCCTATGTCAAAAGAAAAATCCGGACAAGATCGAGGCAAGGTCAGTTCTGTAGAACTGGAAAGGTTCCAGCTATACAAAACTGCAGCTGATTTGACAGGACCAAAGGATTCTATAGTCCTCAACGAACCTCAGCCTCTCCGCCGATCTAGCAGGGTTCCTCACCTGCCTGAGAGATACTTCGGTTTCTCGATAATAGTGGGAGTGAGGATTACATCATGAGATGATGACCTAACTAGTTTCGAGCTGGCCATCAAGAGTAGGGACTCTGTAAGAATGACTGGATGCTTAGCGATCTGAGATGGAATCCATGTACACCAACAAAAGTATGGACTTTGAATGCTGTATCTGAAGGGTTAAATCCCCATCAGGAGCAAGTATATCTTGAGAAGATTACTTGGTGTAGATGGAAAAGTTGATACTTTCAAAGCTAGACTTATTAAAGGTTTTCGTCATCGACCAGGCGTGGATAATGATCAAATCTTTTCCAGGGACTATGCTTAAGTCCATCCTGATCCTACTTGCCATTGCTACATACCATGACTACGATATCTGGTGGTTGGGTGGCATGACTGCTTTTCTAAATAATGATTTAGAAGAGAACGTCTATAAGTACACAGCCAGAGGGCTTCGTAAACAGTGGGAGCAACGGAAACGTATGCAAGTTGCTTTACAAGATAAAGCAGGCATCGCGGAGTTGGAACATCTGTTTTGATGTGATAGTCAAAGAGTTTGACTTCATCAAAATGGTAGATGAACCTTGTATATACAAAATGGTTGTAGAGAGTAAGGTGGTCATCCTTGTATTGTACGTGGATAACATACTCGAAAGAGGAAAAGAGTTTCCTATACTACACACGGTCAATCTCCTCTTATCACAAGGATTCTCCAATAGGATAAAGGTGATACCTCCTAAATCCTGGCTTTTGGATCTATGAGATAGATCTAAATGGATGTTTGGATTCTCACTAGTTGTAGTGAGATAGTATCAATCGATCCTGGGGAGAATCACTGGAAAGGTTCCAAGGTGATAAGGATGACTGAATGTCAGTCGCAGGCATTGTCTTTACCCTCAGTGGAGGGACGGTATGTTGGAAGAGTTCCAAGCTAAATACCGTGGCAGACTAGACGATAAAGGCTGGTAACATCGCTATCAAAGATACTACCAAAGAAGAAGTTTGGGTGTATATTGGTTCATGAGATGAACTAGGTTCCTACCATTGTATGACAATGGAAGTGTGGCTTTGGCCCAGGAACCCCGATCCCATCAGTGACCCAGACATATTCTGAGGCAGCATCACCTGATCATGGAGATAGTTGATACCCAGGGTGATCGAGGTTAGGAGAGCAGACTCAGAGGACAACACGGCAGATCCACTCACAAAGGCCTATTCCCAAAGAGAGACTTTTATGGGATGGTTGAGTATTAGATACTGCAACCACTGCTACAGATGGCCCTAGTGCAAGTGGGAGATTGTTAGTTATATGTATGCCCTAGAGGCCATTACTGTACATTGGATGTATGTTGTAGTGGATGCTGGGACATATATAGGTAGGACTTTCTTGCTCGACATGATAGTACGCTATCTGGTTGCTCTTTATCTTAACATGTATACTTTCTGTCTCTCTGTTACATGTTGATAAAGCCCTTAGGATGTGTACTCGACTTCCAGGACAATGATGTAGATCATACTAGTGGGGCCTGGGTAGTTCATGAGTACATCCTTCATTGTTCCTAGTCGTGGGAATATCGAGATGGGGCATCGATATTCCAGTGTAGACTAGCGTATATCTTCTCGACCCATGTGATGGGCGATGGATGATCCCATATCCATTGGTGTTTGACATCAGAGATGGTATGCGGGTGCTCAGTGGAGACTGGGTACACTGAACGGACTCGCCGAGAACTCCCAGATGGTATTATACCTCACGTAAGATGGCAGTTCTCTGGTGACACTGGTACAACTTAGTCTGTTGACCCGAGATCATCATAGAGTCTTGTATGTCTCCTACTGTGCTTTGATTTCTACCCTACCACGGCTCTACTGAGTCGTGCAAACAGGTGGTTTTTGGGTACAGTCCCGATTCATATGGAGGCAATGAGCGATAAGAGGGGATTCGTCTCTCCCGGTATTGGGGGTTGATTTTGCGCTATGCTCGACTGGCCATAACTGGAAATCCCTGGCCAGGGTTGCACTGATTTA
Organism: Agapanthus africanus; assembly: GCA_030015575.1. NCBI lineage: Eukaryota > Viridiplantae > Streptophyta > Magnoliopsida > Asparagales > Amaryllidaceae > Agapanthus > Agapanthus africanus. Next base: position 112,320,587 of record JASDDO010000018.1, read on the forward strand.
CTGGTAAGTGTTATCAGTAGTTTCATGCTTGTTAAGGACCTTATATCGGCATGACTTATCAAGCTACTGGGGTTTGACGTTTACCACCCCGAGGCGAGATATGCGACATATCAGACGAACAGATCGGACTGTACGGTAAGTGTTGCTGGTTGGATTCACAGGAGTGTGAGCGGGCTTGCTCGTTGATCTTCTGATCGCTCAATACCCGGGTGGCCGTTATGTTTAGCAGACTGCTTGCGGCTTGTGGGTGTTTGATATGATCATCACCTGCTGCCGGCGTATTGACAAGTCTTTAGAGTCCTACACAGAGGTTTCCTGGCTCAAGCGAAACGAAATAGGAGCGCATATGAGATATGTGCGGGACCGAGAATAATACCAGTATGTGATGCTGAATTCTATTCTCGCGATTTGTATCATTGGACGGTTATATGAGATATAGCCGGGTTACCGAATCAAGTGTTGATTCGATACATTGATACACTTGATATTAGTCGGTTATATGCGATATGACAGGATCATTAAATCAAGTGTTGATTTAATGATTTAATATATAATTATATATTTGATATATTACTTTACATTAACTAGTATTTCACTTAAGATGGATTTTCTCATTAGATGTGCACAAGTAGTATATGTGATATATTTTTGTGCACTAGATTGTATCATGTTTGATGATACATGCAAACTTGGGTGTGTGTATGCTATACACCTTGTTTAGGTAAATGCTTAGGGTTTTATTTACTTTATTTATTTTTGATTAAAAGAAAAAACTAAATGGTTGCTTTTGTTTTATGCAAGAAGCTTCTTGATGCTTCATGCATCTTTGACAAAGTGACCATTTTGTTTTTATCCCTTAACCTAACCATTTCACCTAAACCTTAGTTTATTCTCTACATTAGTTACACTCACCCATGGTTGCTAAATGATAAGAATCACTTGATTTTCTATTTTGAGATAATTCATTATTCATTTTGTTTTCTCCTTCTTCTTCTTCTTCATGAAGAGAAGAAAGCATTCTTGAAAATTTCCAAGTGAGGAATCCAATTCCAAAGTGAACCTACTTCCTATTTCTTCATCCTCTACCACTTGCCATGTAGTAGAGTGTGTTATCTTCACAAGTTTTATGACCAAGTGAAGATGGAGCTTGAGTTTGAGTTGCCTCGACGTAGATCATCTTCGGCATCGAAGTCAACGACCTAGCCCGATCATTTCTCCGATGAAACCGACAAGAGAGTCCAGGATTCCGATGATCGCAGCGGAGGGACGTCAACACGGAGCTAGAGAGGTGGATGACCGGATCTACAAAGGTTGTAGTCACTTTCACTTTATAGCAAAGTAGTTTGCTTGCATGTTTCGCCTTACCTCTAGTTAACGATCTAGTATAGGGTTCTTTGGCACATGGAAAAATTTGATTTTGGCATTGTTGATCACTTGTGGAACCTCTTGAGTGTGCCTAGGAACCCTACAGCTTGTAACTTCGCAAGATCAAGAGAAGAAAATGAAGCTAACAATCTTCACAAGTGGGCAAGACTTTTGTAGAATGGTGTTGTGGTGGCTTTTCTCACTTCAAAATCCTAACTTGGTGAGTATTTTTCTCACTTGAGAAATCTAGAGAGCAAGGAGGAAGAAGATGATGGCTTTTGAAATATCAAGAGAATGATAATTGTCTTGTGAAAAATAGAAAATATAAGTATATATATTTTCCACTCTTCATCTCAAACCATAGTTACATTATATGGATATTATTGCACTTGAGTTAAAACATAAAAGAAAGATTAACACATGGTTAAAAAGTAGGTGAGCATGGTTAGTTCAAAGAAGAGTGTAGAAGATAATCATGTATTAACCTTTTTCTTTTCTTTTGTTTTAAAACAAATGCAATATATATCCATATATATATAAATAAAAGGTGTGAGTCTTATATTGCCACCATCTCCTATATATACAACCATGATATAAAGATGTATGTATGTATGTGTGCATGCACATCCATATGTGCATGAACAAGAATGAATGCATACATGCATGCATACATCCAAAAAGACAAGAAAGGATTTCAAGTGAGAAACTAATGGTTAAATCATAAATCAACACTTGATTTAGCAACTCGGTCATATCACATACGACCCGACCAAAATCAAGCCTCCCGATTAATATACGGTATCTTATACGCGCATTTTAACCGGGTCCATGCGCATATCGCATATGCGCACCACAACGTTTCGCCTGGACTAGGTAACTCCTTTGTGGGACTCTAAGACTCGTCAATACGCCGGTAGTGGATGATGATCATATCAAGCACCCCCAAGCCGCAAGCGGTCAGCTAAACGTAACGGCCACCCGGGTATTGAGCGATCAGAAGAAAACAAGCGAAGCTGCTACAACTCCCGTCGAGCCAACCGGCAACACTACCGTACAGTCAGGTCTCTTCGTCAGATATGCTGCATATCGGGTCTAGGGATGGTAACGTCGACCCTAATAACTTAATAAGTCGTGCCGATGAATGGTCTATAACAGATCGAGAAACTACTGATAACACTTATCAGTAAATCTCAGCAGCCCTGGCCAGGGACTTACTGATATAACCAATCGAGCACAGCATAGCATCAACTCCTAATACCGGGAGAGATGAAACCCCTCCTATCGCTCATCGCCTTCGTGTGTCTCGGGACTGTACCTAACGGCCACCTGTTTGCACGACTCAGTAGAGCCGTGGTAGGATGGTAATCAAAGTACAGTGGGAGAACACATAAGACTCTATGACGATCTCGGGTCTACAGACTAACCTGTACCAGTGTTACCTGAGAACTGCTATCCGACGATAGATATAATTCCATATAGGAGTTCTCGGAGAGTCCGCCCAGTGTACCCAGTCACCACTGAGCACCCGTATACGATCTCGATGTCAAACATCGATGAATGTGGGAACATTCATCGCCCATCATATGGGTCCAGTATCATATACGCTAGTCTACTCTGGTATATCGATGCCCCGTCTCGATACACCCACGACTAGGGACATTTTAGGATGTGCTTATAAACTACAGATGTCCCACTAGTATGATCTCTATCATAATCACTGTAGTCAAGCCAATATCCTCAGGGCTTTATCAACATGTATGAATGAGTAAAAGCATGATCAAATCAACATGTCAGATAAAGAAGAACCAGATAGCATACTATCATGTCAAGCAAGAATGTACACTGAATATATATATATATATATACATGTATAAATACATCCACTATCACATAATGTCCTCTAGAGCATACATATATCCAACAATCTCCCACTTGCACTAAGGCCAGTTATTGGCGTATCTCATACCCAACATCTCAAAAAGTCGCTCATGCTGCGGCTGAGGGAGGGCCTTGGTGAGTGGATCCGCGGCGTTATTCTTCGTGTCTACTCTCTTAATCTCGATCTCGCGGCGATCTACAATCTCCCTGATCAAATGAAAGCACCTCAAGATGTGTCTGGACCGCTGATAGGACCTGGGCTCCTTGGCTAACGCCATAGCCCCATTATTATCACAATACAATGGTATTGGATCAATAATGGTTGGAACTACTCCTAGCTCCGAGATGAACTTCCTCATCCAGACGGCTTCCTTGGCGGCATCATTTGTAGCAATGTACTCAGCCTCCATCGCAGAGTCTGCAACGGTATCCTGTTCAGAACTCTTCCAACTTACCGCCCCCCATTGAGAGTAAATACAAACCCAGAGATAGATTTGCTGTCGTCCTTATCACTCTGGAAGCTCGAATCGGTAAAGGCCTCCATTTGGAGATCTCGATTACCATACACCAAGAACAATTCTTTAGTCCTTCGTAAGTACTTAAGAATGTTCTTCACAGCTATCCAGTGATTCTCCCCTGGGTTGGATTGATACCTGCTTACTATACTAAGTGCATAAGCTACATCTGGGCGTGTACATAACATCGCATACATTATAGATCCTACTGCATAAGCATAGGGTATAATGCTCATGCGAGCTCTCTCTTCATCGGTCTTTGGGAAGAGTCCTTGGAGAGAGTGACCCCATGGCAAGCGGGTAAGGCACCCCGCTTGGAGTCTTCCATACTAAACCTTTTTAGGATGGTGTTGATGTACCTGGTTTGGGACAATCCCAATAACCTCTTGGATCTATCCTTATAGATCCTAATACCCAGAATGTATGTGGTATCACCCAGGTCCTTCATGGAGAACCTTAGTGATAAGAAAGATTTGACCGACTGTAGCATAGGAATATCATTTCGTATCAGAAGAATGTCATCCACGTACAATACGAGGAATGTGACAGCTCTCCCTACAGCCTTCTTATAAACACAAGGTTCATCTGGATTTTTGATGAAATCAAACTCTTTGATAACATCATCGAAACAGATGTTCCAACTTCGTGATGCCTGCTTTAACCCATATATGGATTTAAGCAATCTACATGCTTTCCCGCTACTCCCACTGTCAATGAAGCCTTCTGGCTGATCCATATAAACGCATTCTTCTAAATCCCCATTTAGAAATGCCGTTTTAACGTCCATCTGCCAGATTTCATAGTCGTAGTGAGCAGCAATAGCAAGTAGGATCCGAATGGATTTAAGCATGGCTACGGGCGAAAAAGTCTCGTCATAGTCCAAACCTGGTCTTTGACGAAAGCCCTTCGCCACAAGTCTTGCCTTATAGGTCTCTACCAGCCCATCTACACCAATCTTTCTTTTAAAGATTCATTTGCACCCCACAAGTTTAACCCCAGGGGGTACAACGTCCAAAGTCCATACTTTGTTGGTGTACATAGAATCCATTTCGGATCTCATGGCATCCAACCACTTCACAGAGTCACCACTCGTGATAGCTTGCTGAAAACTGGTAGGGTCATCATCCTCCATGATGCAGTATTCTCTGTCACCATCAATGAGGAAACCGTAGTACCTCTCCGGTGGGCGAGAAGTCCTACCAGACCTACGGAGTGGCCGAGGTTCTTCAGTTTCTACTGCAACAGCCGGTTCAACTAAGTCGTCATTTGTAGTTTGTGTCTCTAGAATCTCTTCTAGATCCACCACCTTGCTATCATCTTTATCTGTGAAAAACTCTTTTTCTAAGAATGTGGCATACTGAGAAACAAACACCTTTTGTTCCTCCTTGTGGTAGAATAGATATCCATAAGAGTTCCTTGGATATTGTCACGCCCCGCTTCCCAAAATACGGAATACGAGGGGTTGACAAGGCCAGCCATGCTCTTACGGTCAAGGAAATATCCTGCCGTAATCACACTTCGGCTTCTAGCTTTACGTGGTAATCAGTAAACAACGCTCAGGTAATGAGAAATGCAGTAACTGAAACAAAACAAATGCAAAGAACTGACCTGATTGAAGTGAAAAGAGTAGCTCTGGATAGCTGATCAAGATGTACGCGATACACGTCTGGTCCTGGTCCCGGCTAGATCCACTCCTCACACTGAGCATGCATACTCAGGTCGTCAGAGCGACACAATAGCAATATAATATATAGATACAAGTGACAACTCGAACAGTGATAATAAATATAAATAACAGTAAATCAAGACGGTATAGGTATGAACATGCAGTAACCAATGAAGTGTCTAATAGATCAGGTGAACAGTAAAGCAGTAAAATAGTATGCCAGGTATGTCAACACGGTACGTAATGTATATCAATGCCATTATCCATATCAGTCTTTAAGTCTCACTATACAGGTCACTAAGCCTATCGTCAGTCCAAGTGTGAGAGTCAACCACTCGCGAGTGTCCTCCACCCAAGGGTAGGACCCAAGGGCAAGGGACCACGGGCCCAAAATGTAACTCACGGTAATAATCATGTACCCTGTAAATCTCCATATATATAGGCCGGCATGGGACTCCCGAGATTCTGTTGAACTCACACTCAGACTACCCCACACCCCGTGGTCTACATCAAACACTAACCATAACCTCAAATACCAGTCGGTCTGTGACAAGTCTGCGCGAGAACTGGAGACAGGATCTCCATCAAGCACGTCCCGACTAATACCCAAGATAAATGGCAGTGTCTGGTGCCTTATCTGTGACACCCATGCAAGAGCTTCCATAAGTTTCCCATACCACTTATAGTCACACGTACACACGTCCCACAGAGGTCGACAATGCAATAGAATAATAGGGTTCATTGATTGTGTACAAGTACGTGTCACTTTCACTTATTCACTCATGCACGAACACTAACGTACTTTCCACAATCATCACTAATACCTAAAACTGGGTAATGCACATGATCACTAGGTTATCAATGCAGTGACATATATATGATATGATGAGGAAACAATATGTAAAACATGATTAAGATGTCATAAATCAGTATTCTACCACTTGCATAATTTATCATAAATCATACGTGTATAGTTTAGCAAAATGATGAATGAGGAATAAATAGTATGTTTGATTATCTATCCAGTGAATTTAGTTTCACGTCAATCAGGTTTCAGGATCACTAGATACGGACATTTCATTTTAAGCGTTCGCTGCTGGAGATCCGGTTTCAGAATCGGAAGTCCCTTTCGCAACGCATTTTAATCCAAGTTGGGATCAGATTTTAGCGATGCTACAGTTGAATGAAATCTAGGGTTTCCAGTCGGGTATTCAACGCAATAGACGGATTCTCAATCGCGTTAGTACGTCGAAAGTTACACACTGTTTATCACTAGTTTTTCACTTCTGAATCTGTTCCGGACTGTTATACGTCCAGATCTTTTAATTTACAATTTAAATTGCAAACGACGATGAAACGGAATGAAACCACTTGTGTTATCTAGATAACAGTTTCACCTTTAATAAAATGCAGAGTTCCGCAACATACGCAATCATAAAACAAGGTGGTAAACACTACGAGCCAGCGAACAGCAACCAGAGTCGCTCTGGACTGCAGTCCAGAGCCGCACTCCGATCCAAATATTGTTACGATTTAAGTACAGAAACCATTAGAAACTTGCATAGGGTTATAGTTCGTCAAGTAGACTTCGATTTAAGCCCTCGAATGCATCATTCCAGCATGTACATAATTTATGGTAATTTTAATGGTTTTAAGATACGGGAAAATTCCAGTTTTACAGGTATATTTGGGGGTAATCCTTTTAGTCATTAACAGTCGTATTTTCCAATGAAATTTGTACACAGTATTCATCACTACATGAGCCAGCATAGACAATTCAATTCCGTTAAATTTGATGAATATTTTCATTGGGATCATGTATCGAACAGGTATAGCACATAATCTATTGGAAACTGTAAACTTGTATTCTATACGATTTAAGTTTGTAACGCGCATAGATTAGCATGTAGCAAGTAAAAATACTTGCCTTTGACGATGAATTGATGGCACGGCAGCGAAGGCAGTAGTGACACGGCACGGGCACGAAGTAGCAATAACACGACGAGTCTCGGCTAGGCTTGGGCTTGGCTCGAGCTTGGTTCTTGGACTCGATGTCTCGGTGGTTGCGATGGACACTGTGGCTCTAGCAGGGAGGAGAGGCGCTGAGAGGGGGAGAGAGAGAGATTTAGAGAGAGGGAAAGAGAGAGAGAGAGAGTTAGACACACACAGAGAGAGAGAGAGAGAGAATCAGAGAGAGAGATGTAAAGGTTGAGAGAGAGGGAATTAGAGAGAGAGAGAAGCAGAGAGAGAGGGAGTAGGGAAACAGAGAGAGAGGAAGAGAGTTAGACAGAGAGAGAGAGAGAGAAAGAGGGAGAGGGGGGAGTTACAGAGGAAGAGAGGGAGAGAGAGAGGACAGTGGGTAGTGGGATCGGTCGTAAATGATGGCGATGATGATGCTGAGGGTGAAGGGTGTCGACGAGGTGGTTCAAGTCGATGGAGGCTTGCCGGCGTTGAGTGCAGGTGGGGGTCGAGATGGGTGCAGGGGCTCGGGCTCGAGCTCGGTTGAGGGGTAAGATAGAGAAGGGAGCTCTGTTGGTGGAGAGGAGTGAGCGAGGGAGGAGGGTGAGGTGATGAAGGAAGAGGGATCGGTAGTCGTCGTCGTCGCCGGTGGGAGTGGTGGGTGATGGAAGCGGTGGCTGCGGGAGTGGGTTTTCGAGAAAGGTGAGAAGTTTTGTGAGTGAGAGAGGAGTGAGGGTTTGAGGGAGATAGGGGAGATGAGGGGTGCACGTCGTGGGGTAACGGCGCTCGAGCGCGGGCGTGGGGTAAGGCGGAGGAAGCGGATCGGGGAAAAGCGTGAGAGCGGGAATGAAAAGAGCCGTTGGGGAAGAGGAGAAGCGAAGCGGGTCGGGTTAGGGTGAGCGGGCGCTGGCCGTTGGGCTTGAGATGTAGGCCGAGGTTAAATTAAATAAATCCCTAATAATTTTTCGTGGGCTGAGGAAGGAATGTGGGCCGGGGATTTGTTTAAGCTGAGAAAATAAATTTGGAATTTGGGAATGGGTTGGGGGTTATTTAATGGGAAATGGGCTGGGGATTATTTGATGAAATGTGAGAGAAGAGAGGAATGGGCTGAGGGTTTTTTTAATGGTGGTTTTGGGGAATATAGGTTAAAGAAAAATATGATTAAATATGGACTTGGGTTTATGGTTTAGGATAAATAATTAGAACTAGGGTTTTAGATTAGAATATAAAATAACTAGAGTTAGAACACTAGAAATATAGGAATATAGGAAAATATTTTGATGAAGAATATATATATAGATTGGGTTTGGGGCTAAAAAGGGGTTTTAAAATGAATTAATAATTATAAATAAAATAAAAAAATTTATAATTTAAAGAGAAATACGGATATTGGTATAAAAAGGGGCTGGGTATTACATCATACCACCCTTACAAAAATTTCGTTCTCGAAATTTAAAATAAACGATAAGTTATAAAAATCATAAGCGAAAGCTACTATATCGCAAACTAACACATATTGCTTTACTAGAAATAGGTGGATGAAGAAATTTGAAGGTTTACATATGTATACAATTAATACAACTAAAAGAATAGATCTAAAAAGTATAAGGTAGAAACAACTATAGGGGAAAACTACATGTATACGAGAATAAAAACAACAATAACGAACAATAATATTCGAGGCGTGCTCGATAAAAATCGAAACTCAAATTTGTGCACATATAAGTATATCAAAAGTAGCACAGCAGAAATAATAATAAGTATAAGGCATAGTCATAATGAAACAGTGAAGGACTTGTCGGTGGTTTAAAACATTTTTAGAATAACGTATTAATCAAACCATTTTAACATAACTTAGAAAACCATATGGTGAAAATAAGAAGCATAGCACCAAAATAATATGCGTAATACATATGGTCGCGCTACCGAAAAAAAAAAAGAAAAGTAGTAGTGTACTTAAAATACATAAAACGGAGTAGTCAATAGTACACACTCTTCGATAAATACAAAATAATGAAAACTAAATTTTCGAATAATAATGTCCCTAAATATAGTTAAGGTAACAGGGAAAAGCACAAAAATGTATAGGGCTAGCTAGGGTAGGGATTATCATGGAGTGTGGCTCATTCAAAAGGTCGGAGTGTGACGGCTTTAGACTGAAGGTCGAAGAGATTGGGGTCGGATCAGCACAGAAAGTAAGGGTGAGCGGTAAAAGGCTACAAGGGGAAAAATGTATGGAGAGGATAATGGTCGATACATCATGTGAATTAAAAATTCGAAGGGTCAGCTAACTCAGAAATTTTACTATCAATTTCCCCCTTCCAGAAGGATCTCAAACGAGGCATAGACGAAGGATGAAGGGTGGTCCATTCAAAAGATCAGGGTGCGGTACTTGCTAATCTAAGTGAGGGTCGAAACAACATAGGATAAAGGGGTTGACAGTCAGGGGTCTCAGGAGGAAATAACGGTATAAGGGAAAAGTCAAAGCATCAAGTGAAACAGTAATCAAAAAATTTGCGAACTCAGAAAGTTTTATTTCATTATAGGAAATTCGAAACAAAGCACCTTCGAAAAGTAACAGATGGCCCTAAATTATACACAGCTTTATTTGGCCAGATAAGACAATATCTAAAAATCCCGTCAGTCGCGGTTGTGGAGGTTCAGCAGGTTGCTGATTGAAAGAATTAAAGTTAACCGCAATCAAGACGGTGTCGCTATGCAGCTAGCCGGTTGAGCACGGGTCGATCCACAGGGAGATGGTTGTATGTCCTTTCTTGTTTTAGACGAGTCAATAAAGAATCTGTGTATGAGTTTGTTCAAGCTAACCTATGTGTATTTATTTGCAAGTATGAAGTTGTTAAGAAAATATACGAAAGTGTAAGCTAAAGATATCCGTACTCAAAACCTTTGAGCCGAGTCTTGACCGATTGAAGCTAGAGCAATCGGCAACAACGTGGATTAGAGGATTTAAGCGCGGTATTCGTGGAATCCGGCTTATTTACCCATGTCCTTCCGTTCTTGTCTTTTGCTTTCGCCTCCGGCCAAACCGAACGCAACCGGTCGCGGTTAGGAATCACCGCTACCTTGTCAGGGTAGGGTGCCTAACGGAGCGCTTGCGTATGGTTCGGGCGGAGTTCAATGGAAAATAACGGAAAAAGGAAATGAGAAAAGAAAATCTTAACTTACAATACCGTATTTATTCTTAACAACGATAATTACATTCATTCACAAAAGGAACCAAAAAGAGAGCAAAAGAAAAGAACAAAGAAAGGAAAAGATTACAAGTAATTAAGTGCATGAATATAAATTGCAAGAAAGCAAAGCAAGATAATAATAAGCAAGTAATAAAAAGCGATAAAAAGAACAAGAAACTAGAACTCAAGACAAGCATGGGATCAATAGCCAACCCTTAAACTTGCAAGCTCAATCAAGAGGTTGCAAGATCAAGGGAAGGGTAGAGAACGCATGTGAAATGAAGCGCTAATTCCATAAGAAAATACGACCCTTGAGATCAATAACTAACCCTTAACCATTCAAGCTCAATGAAGAGGTTGAATGATCAAGAGAAAGCAAGAATCTCAAGGGAAAGAAGAAATAAAAGAGAATGATACAAAAACCCTCATCTTTATTGATCATCCACTCAATGCTCTCACTACATTTTCATGGAAGAAGAATGAAGAAGAAGAAGAAGAAGAACTACACAAAAAACTACCAAAGAGGAACAAAGAATTGAACACCAAAAATTGGACCCTTGGCTTAGCTAATTCTGGGGTATTTATAGGAGGGGAATGGGAAATCTAGGGCAACAATCTGCCCCTAAATAAAAGTACCAAACTACCCCTGAAAATTCATCACCGGAGGAGCCAGTACGGCCGCGTTTCCGCGGCCTAAGCCTGCTTAGGCCGCGGAACCGCGGCCGTCTTGATGAGTTGGGCCACCATCTTTTGTGGTTATCCCTGGTTCCTTTTTTCCTCGTGTTTGACAACTACAAACTGCACAAAAGTCTTCCAGAATATCTGCAGATTTCCTAGTCCAAGATTTCTATCATTTCTTCACTTTTGACTTCTATCTCTCTCGAGCTCCGCGCACCCATTAATTCTTGTGCTGCCCCCCTCATGCTCTGTGCTTGTCCGAGACACGAATGACCACTGTCATATGTCTTATCTCTGGAACTGGTACTCGGCACTGGACGGATATGGATGACCGGAACCCGGCTTTTATCTGCTGTGACAGATGTTCTGTATTTGGTGTAACTGTGGAGATTTTGTCTTGATTTGCAATATTTGTACTGGAAACCTGTATTCTGTAAATATGTAACAAACACGGATTACAAGCACCTACCTATAAACACACGAGCATAAGAATGGGCGGTATAAAATGCAATATTCTGGTATGAACAAATACCCCCAAACTTAACTTTTGCTCGTCCCGAGCAAACCCAATTATTCACAAAAATAAAATCCTAACCGCACTTTCGCAGGGAACGCGATTGCACCGAGCACGTGCAACAAGCCGTTAAACCTTTAGGTGTCCCTAGTAGGAGGAGTGTTGTCTCCTGAGGGTTTTCAGCGGATTACACCCACAAAATCCCGTCAAGCTAGTGCTATAAGTTAACATTGATTCTACTCCTACAATTTAGTATTTACGTTAGAAATTCTATAATCCTAAGTTAGAAATATCCAACCCTTATGTTTCACACCTCCTATCTGTTTAACTTTAGATCCTATATGTTCCAAAAAAGTTTAGAAAGATGTTGGTTCTCCTGGGTTTTCCTTCTAAAGTGCGGCCTCAAATCAGGGAATTTTATCAACTTTACAGAAAACACAAGTCTTATTCTTTATTTCTATCTCTTATCCAAACATCAATTGTATACCCCTACGTGTGTGTATATTTGCACCCCTATACTCAAGAATTCAATTCAAGCTATAATACCCCTGCCTTAATACCTAATACTACTTCTTTTTATTTAATGATGGACGGTGTTGCTCACACACCTTTCATGCGACTATTAATGCTTCTTGAGGCACTAACGGCCGATTACTGAATGTGTGAGCTTAAAGCGTAAATAGCAGTTTCCAGGTCTTGACTTTATTCTATTTTTCTTTTTCTTTTTCTTTTTCTTTTTCTTTTTCAAGACCGGATATATTTTTCAACATGCTCTTTTGGTGTTTAGCTTTAAATACCGTTTTTTCTTTCATACTAGGCTTTCAGGCAAGAGTATTTCAATGTATCCTCTACTATCCCAAGTTTCAAGGTGCGTGTAAGTGCAGTTTGTAGGGTATATACTTTCTAAATTTGAACTCGAGAAAAGAAACTATTTTTCAGACTTATCCTTCAGTAAAGCATCAATACTTTCCCTTCATCTTGACTTAACTCAAGAACTGAACTCAAGATTACCTATTTCTCAAAAAAACTGTAAGGACGTATACTTACCAAAGTTAGACAGAATGAGGATTATTTTTAGGGTTTTCAATCCCTAAGCCTAGAATTTAGTTATTTCTATCATATCAACTAAACTTTCGGAATAAAGATCTAAGTTACCATATTAGCTAACTTGACGACATAGTTTTTATATTTTTTGGAAATTTTTTTAATTTTTGTGGGTTTTTAATAAGGTATGCAAATGCAAAATATACAAATGAATGCGAAGGAAGAAAGCTTACCGAGCACACCCCCAAACTTAAACTTGATAGTGCCCTCACTGTCAGGCTACACCAAGAGGGTCAAAATTGTCGGCGCTCCCTAGAAACAAATTATATACAAAACAAAAAAGGAAAACAAAAAATATATACAAAAAGGGTCCCCCCCAAACTTAAGTAAAACAGTGTTTCCACTGTTAGGCGTTGAAGTTCAGGATTAGGGGGGAAGAAAACAGTATCAAGCTATACAAGGCCTTACACAGGCCAAAAGTTAACACCAACCATTCAAAAATTTTATCACTATAAAGCAGTGGCTGGTGAAAGAAGGCGTAGAGAAAAGAAATGGAGAATACGCGAGACCGTATGGAGATAGAAGTGGTATACGGTCTCGGTATATGAGAAGAAGAAGAACGGCGGAAGGGAAAAAGAAGTGGAATACGAACTTGAGGGTGCAAATGGAGTAAATAGATTAGCACAATTTGTGATGACCGATGTGTGAAAAGCGATTGTGCTAATATATTTACCCGTCGAGAAATGGGGTCAAATCCCTCAAGATTCGTGAGAAACCATGGGTACGCCAAACTTGGTAAACCAGACACAGGAATTGTAAGTGAGACGGGTTCTTGCAAGGTCGGAACGATGGAAAGAATGGGGGGAAGTGATTGAGGAAGGGTATCGGTTAAAGGTTCAGGAGGGTGCACACAGTCAATGAAAGGAACAGGATGAATTGGAAAATCCGACTCATCAATTAAAACTGGTTCATCCTCAAAGCTATCCTTAAAATTCTCCTCAAAATTTAGCACATCCATGCATTTCTCTTCAAAATCCAGACACATATGGGGTTCGGGAAAAATATTTAATGACTCGGGATGATGAATTGGAGAGAAAAACTCAGCCAAATCTATAGGTTCACCATCCAAAATATTCCCGGCGTCAATATCCTCAATCAAGTGAAAATCAATATTCTCAGACATCTCAACAAAACCATGGATATTAATCAATTCAGGTTCTAGAGTGGAGGTGTAGAGGTCAAAAGGATTGGGTGTGGTTTCACTCGAAAGGGACCCTTCACAATCGGGCAAATCAAACACTACAAAGTCACAAAACTCATTATCTGTTCTATCTCTAATCAATGAATCGTTTGGAACACTAGATAGACATTCAAAACCGGAGTTGTGGGATGCAAGTTGAAACGGGTAGGCTTGATTCGGAAGGGGGTACAGCTCACTCTCTCCACTCAAATTCTCAACCGGTCCTACTGCCTCTTCATACATTGGAAAATTTGGAACTAGTTGAAAACTAGCTACCGGGTCACTAGGTTGTATGAGGGCGGCCATGGACGCATTCAAATCCATCATCTGTTGGCTTGACGCTACCCTAAAGTCTTCCAAGGACTGTTCTAGACTAGACATTGGTTGTGAAGGGGTTTCAGTAAAAGATTCAAAGTTGTTTGGATACTGAAAATCCCCAAATGGCGGTTCAGAAACAATGTCTAGGGAAGGTGAAAAAGTAGGGTAGGACTGGTAGGAATTGAATGGTTGGACAGGGGTAGGATCAACATTTGGATAAGAAGGTGAATGGAATTGTTGATCCCAGGAATTTGAAGTGGTGAAAGGAGTGAAAGATCGGCTACGAGATTGTTCAATACGTTCTGCAATAGACATAGGTCTTGGAGTTGCAACATGACTCGAAGAAGGGGTATCAACGTAAGAAGGGGTGAATGTTTGAAATGGTTGATACGAAGTGGATTGCGGAGTCAAATTGTTTGTCCTAGACGCGTCTATCCGATCTCTCATTGAAATTTTTGGCATGGAGGGGTCGTTCGAAGTTCGGCCAAAGCAAGAACCGTAAGAAGTAATGTCTGGTTGTGGGTACCAAAGTTCGGCAAGAGTTTTTCGAGCTGGGGTACCCATGATATGAAGAGAGAGAGAGAAAGGTAGAGAAAAGGAGGGGAAAAAGGATGTGATATTTATATTTTTTTTAGATATTAACAAAAGAATAAAAAAAAGTATATGGACAAAAACAATCACGACACAAAAATACCACACACCTAATCGTTCTAGGGTTCACCTAGGTCAACTAGACCTGCTCCAGAACTTGATTGTCGAAGTAAAACTTGTGTCGAGAAACGGGCTCAAGATACACTGATCACGAGGCCAGGTAAGTGCAGAGATAAGGGGAGGTTTTCCAACGCTTTCGCGAAGTTCCTTAATTAAATAACCCTTTCTCTTTTGGCGGTTGCGCCGTTAACACTTTCCTAGACACCCCGTAAACAATATACCGTTAAGCAAGGTTCTAAACACAGTTAACTTCTCCTAGTGAGCCTGAAGTCCTTAAGGCTTAAAGTCTAGTTTCTTTTAAATTTTGTGCGGGTAAACGTTATGCTCAAGTTCGTGATTTGTGGGCCACGGAAAAGGTGATGAAATCCTTTACCGTATATTGTGAGGTTCGCTTGCCCTTAAATCCGTATTAATTGATGCAATGCGCAATTCAATAAAAATTCTATAAAGAATCAAAAAATCGTTTTTTTTTTGTTTAAGCGCGGCACTGGAACAAATACGGGTTAGTCAATTTTTTTAGCGTTTGTTAGCGAACTTGCAAAGAATCCTGCAAAGAATAGTATATTGGATGCGTCGGATTTGAGAAGAAGGTGTTAGTAAAGTACGTACCGTTAAGTTTTTGGGTTAGGAAACCCCCGTTGAATCAAATCCGGTAAGCTTGAAAAGTTCGCTTGCGCGGGTCAAACTACCCGGATCTTTGGCACTGTACTTTGCAATCACCTTAGCCTTGAATGTACACTTTGCTCCCCACAATCGCAGTTTGCAAATCTGCAAAAATCTGCACTCTTGCCCACAAAATTGATCAAAAAAAAAACAAAAAGAATTTTTTTTTTATAAATATATACAAAAAGAATATTAACCCGAATAACAAGAAAGAAAATACGCTACCGTCTCCCCGGCAACGGCGCCATTTGATTGAAAGAATTGAAGTTAACCGCAATCAAGACGGTGTCGCTATGCAGTTAGCCGGTTGAGCACGGGTCGATCCACAGGGAGATGGTTGTATGTCCTTTCTTGTTTTAGACGAGTCAATAACGAATCTGTGTATGAGTTTGTTCAAGCTAACCTATGTGTATTTATTTGCAAGTATGAAGTTGTTAAGAAAATATACGAAAGTGTAAGCTAAAGATATCCGTACTCAAAACCTTTGAGCCGAGTCTTGACCGATTGAAGCTAGAGCAATCGGCAACAACGTGGATTAGGGGATTTAAGCGCGGTATTCGTGGAATCCGGCTTATTTACCCTTGTCCTTCCGTTCTTGTCTCTTGCTTTCGCCTCCGGCCAAACCGAACGCAACCGGTCGCGGTTAGGAATCACCGCTACCTTGTCAGGGTAGGGTGCCTAACGGAGCGCTTGCGTATGGTTCGGGCGGAGTTCAATGGAAAATAACGGGAAAAGGAAATGAGAAAAGAAAATCTTAACTTACAATACCGTATTTATTCTTAACAACGATAATTACATTCATTCACAAAAGGAACAAAAAAGAGAGCAAAAGAAAAGAACAAAGAAAGGAAAAGATTACAAGTAATTAAGTGCATGAATATAAATTGCAAGAAAGCAAAGCAAGATAATAATAAGCAAGTAATAAAAAGCGATAAAAAGAACAAGAAACTAGAACTCAAGACAAGCATGGGATCAATAGCCAACCCTTAAACTTGCAAGCTCAATCAAGAGGTTGCAAGATCAAGGGAAGGGTAGAGAACGCATGTGAAATGAAGCGCTAATTCCATAAGAAAATACGACCCTTGAGATCAATAACTAACCCTTAACCATTCAAGCTCAATGAAGAGGTTGAATGATCAAGAGAAAGCAAGAATCTCAAGGGAAAGAAGAAACAAAAGAGAATGATACAAAAACCCTCATCTTTATTGATCATCCACTCAATGCTCTCACTACATTTTCATGGAAGAAGAATGAAGAAGAAGAAGAAGAACTACACAAAAAACTACCAAAGAGGAACAAAGAATTGAATACCAAAAATTGGACCCTTGGCTTAGCTAATTCTGGGGTATTTATAGGAGGGGAATGGGAAACCTAGGGCAACAATCTGCCCCTAAATAAAAGTACCAAACTACCCCTGAAAATTCATCACTCGAGGAGCCAGTACGGCCGCGTTTCCGCGGCCTAAGCCTGCTTAGGCCGCAGAACCGCGGCCGTCTTGATGAGTTGGGCCACCATCTTTTGTGGTTATCCCTGGTTCCTTTTTTCCTCGTGTTTGACAACTACAAACTGCACAAAAGTCTTCCAGAATATCTGCAGATTTCCTAGTCCAAGATTGCTATCATTTCTTCACTTTTGACTTCTATCTCTCTCGAGCTCCGCGCACCCATTGATTCTTGTGCTGCCCCCCTCGTGCTCTGTGCTTGTCCGAGACACGAATGACCACTGTCATATGTCTTGTCTCTGGAACTGGTACTCGGCACTGGACGGATATGGATGACCGGAACCCGGCTTTTATCTGCTGTGACAGATGTTCTGTATTTGGTGTAACTGTGGAGATTTTGTCTTAATTTGCAATATTTGTACTGGAAACCTGTATTCTGTAAATATGTAACAAACACGGATTACAAGCACCTACCTATAAAAACACGAGCATAAGAATGGGCGGTATAAAATGCAATATTCTGGTATGAACAGTTGCGGTAGGCTCGCGCGCTCAGGTAGGGGCGTCCATTTCCATAGCGCCTTGCAGGGATCGCCATTGAGAGTTCTCCCACCGCAGGGTCTTGTTCTTCAGGTCCTTCTTCCTCGGCTGGAGCTTCTTCATCGAGATCTGCTTCCATGTGATTCTCTTCTTCTGGATTCTCTTCCATGGGATTTTCCTCCACTGGATTTTCTTCTATCGGGTCTTCCTCGGGATCTTCCTCTATCGGGTTCTCTTCAGGGTCCCCTTCCTCTTCGTCGGAATCGTCCATCATGTCAACCTCTGGGGTGGCGGCTCCTTCGTCTTCGGAATCGCTGTTTCCGAAAATGACCTGGGGACTGTTGATCTCATCGTAAGAACTCATCAGCGTGCGGTCTAAGGAAATGCATGACTGTGCATCCTCATTTAGACGCGGCGCTGCTCCAGGGTGGGACATGGCCTGAAAAGAAAGAGTCATGATTAGACAGTAGAACACATCAAGAAAATAGCTAAGGGTACGGAGTATAGGAAGATGTGCGGTGGGCAGGAACTGAAAAATCAGAATTAAAAATGTTGTGGTAATGAATAGTATAAATAACGGGGAAAAGCAAGAGAATGATGCATATATCACGATTCAAAGTTATTATTGCATTCAACTAAAGTTCGACGGATACAAGATTTCAAACGAAAAGAAATATTTACAAGAGAATGACAACATTTTATTAAAAGCAGAAAACGTGATAACTCTTCTTCGATTTCTAGGCCGCTGCATTCTCGTCACGCGAGTTGAATCCCGTGCTGGGTCCGCCTTATCCTCGAAGTTCGAACTACGCAATAATCATCACTTGGCAGAAGTGGAGAGTGTGGACGAGTCTCCTCCTTGTAGTTCCTTCCGTTTTGGGCAACCGTTGATAAGGTGTTCGCTGGATCCGCAAATCAGACATTTCCCTTGGGCACGGCGACAATCCCTCTAAAGATGTCCTGGCCTTTTGCAGTACCCACAACATTGGGTCTTCTGCTGCTTCTGTCTCGGGGAAACAAATGGGCGCTTCATCTTCTTCTCTTTTCCTCATCTAACAGGGATCCCTTTACGATCGGAGGCTCCCGCTGGTGCCTGATTCACCTGCCTTCTCAGTCCTTCAGCTAACAAGTCGTTTGTTCGCTCCTGGGCTTTCTTCAGACCTTGCAGTACACTCAGAATCTCAACGGTCTGATCCTGGGGAGTGGAGATAGAGGAAGAGTCGTTTGAAGACATGGTCCTGAAACGACAATTTTGAGAACGATATAACGCACAAGCTATGAGAATTAAAATATAATATGGATTGGGCAAGGAATCAAGAATATCGGGTGTGACGAAACTCATTATAAGTGGAAATCAACTGTAGGACTCTGAGTCACTTAAACAGAGTACGGTAGTGTAACCATGATGTAGTTCACAATTACAACCACGTAACTTTCCCAAGTCATCCAAAAACCTAGCGGATAGATAATAGACTACACAATATGAATAAGGATCAAGAATAACAAGTTTACAATCTAGACCGAGGAATGTCTTAGATTGTCAAGCAATACACGGAAAACTGCAATCCCAATCGAAGCAAAACCTGGCTCTGATACCAACAAAACCATGTCACGCCCCGCTTCCAAAAATACGGAATACGAGGGGTTGACAAGGCCAGCCATGCTCCTACGGTCAACGAAATATCCTGCCGTAGTCACACTTCGGCTTCTAGCTTTACATGGTAATCAGTAAAAAACGCTCAGGTAATGAGAAATGCAGTAACTAAAACAATACAAATGCAAAGAACTGACCTGATGGAAGTGAAAAGAGTAGCCCTGGATAGCTGAATAAGATGTACGCGATGCGCGTCTGGTCCTGGTCCCGGCTAGATCCACTCCCCACACTCAGCATGCATACTCAGGTCGTCAGAGCGACACAATAGCAATATAATATATAGATACAAGTGAGAACTCGAACAGTGATAATAGATATATATAACAGTAAATCAAGACGGTATAGGTATGAACATGCAGTAACCAATGAAGTGTCTAATAGATCAGGTGAACAGTAAAGCAGTAAAATAGTATGCCAGGTATGTCAACACGGTACGTAATGTATATCAATGCTATTATCTTTATCAGTCACTAAGTCTCACTGTACAGGTCACTAAGCCTATCGTCAGTCCAAGTGTGAGAGTCAACCACTCGCGAGTGTCCTCCACCTAAGGGTATGACCCAAGGGCAAGGGACCACGGGCCCAAAATGTAACTTACAGTAATAATCATGTACCCTGTAAATCTCCATATATCTTCATATATATAACCCGGCATGGGACTCCCGAGATTCTGTTGAACTCACACTCAGACTACCCCACACCCCGTGGTCTACATCAAACACTAACCATAACCTCAAGTACCAGTCGGTCTGTGACAAGTCTGCGCGAGAACTGGAGACAGGATCTCCATCAAGCACGTCCCGACTAATACCCAAGATAAATGGCAGTGTCTGGTGCCTTATCTGTGACACCCATGAAAGAGCTTCCATAAGTTTCCCATACCACTTATAGTCACACGTACACGCGTCCCACAGACGTCGACAATGCAATAGAATAATAGGGTTCACTGATTGTATACAAGTACGTGTCACTTTCACTTATTCACTCATGCACGAACACTAACGTACTTTTCACAATCATCACTAATACCTAACACTGGGTAATGCACATGATTAATAGATTATCAATGCAGTGACATATGTATGATATGATGAGGAAATAGTATGTAAAGCATGATTAAGATATCATAAATCAGTATTCTACCACTTGCATAATTTACCATAAATCATACGTGTACAGTTTAGCGAAACGATGAATGAGGAATAAATAGTATGTTTGATTATCTATCTAGCGAATTTAGTTTCACGTCAATCGGGTTTCAGGATCACTAGATACGGATATTTCATTTTAAGCGTTCGCTGATGGAGATCCGGTTTCAGAATCGGAAGTCCGTTTCGCAACGCATTTTAGTCCCAGTTGGGATCAGATTTTAGCGACGCTACAGTTGAATGAAATCTAGGGTTTCCTGTAAGGTATTCAACGCAATAGACGTATTCTCAATTGCGTCAGTACGTCGAAAGTTACACACTGTTTATCACTAGTTTGTCACTTTTGAATCTGTTCCGGACTGTTATACCTCCAGCTCTTTTAATTTATAATTTAAATAGTAAACGACGATGAAACGGAATGAAACCACTTGTGTTATCTAGATAACAGTTTCACCTTTAATAAAATGCAGAGTTCCGCAACATACGCGTTCAGAAAACAAGGTGGTACACACTACGAGCCAGCAAACAGCAACCAGAGTCGCTCTGGACTGCAGTCCAGAGCCGCACTCCGATCCAAATATTGTCACGATTTAAGTACAGAAACCATTAGAAACTTCCATAGAGTTATAGTTCGTCAAGTCTTCTTCTATTTAAGCCCTCGAACGCATCATTACAGCATGTACATAATTTATGGTAATTTTAACGGTTTTCAGATAAGGGAAAGTTCCAGTTTTACAGGTATATTTGGGGGTAATCCTTTTAGTCATTAACAGTCGTATTTTCCAATGAAATCTGTACACAGTATTCATCACTACATGAGCCAGCATAGACAATTCAATTCCGTCAAATTTGATGAATATTTTCATTGGGATCATGCATCGAACAGGTATAGCACATAATCTATTGGAAACTGTAAACTTGTATTCTATACGATTTAAGTTTGTAACGCGCATAGATTAGCATATAGCAAGTAAAAATACTTGCCTTTGACGATGAATTGATGGCACGGCAGCGAAGGCAGTGGTGACACGGCACGGGCACGAAGTAGCAATAACACGACGAGTCTCGGCTAGGCTTGGGCTTGGCTCTAGTTTGATTCTTGGACTCGATGTCTCGGTGGTTGCGACGGACACTGTGGCTCTAGCAGGGAGGAGAGGCGCTGAGAGGGAGAGAGAGGGAAAGAGAGAGAGGGTTAGACAGAGAGTGGGAAAGAGAGAGAAAGAGAGAATCAGAGAGAGAGATGTAGAGGTTGAGAGAGAGGGAATTAGAGAAAGAGAGAGAAGCAGAGAGAGGGAGTAGGGAAACAGAGAGAGAGGAAGCGAGTTAGACAGAGAGAGAGAGAGAAAGAGATAGAGAGGAGGGGAGTTGCAGAGGAAGAGAGAGGAGAGAAGTCGTTGAAGAGAGAGAGAGAGGACAGTGGGTAGTGGGATCGGTCGTAAATGATGGCGATGATGTTGCTGAGGGTGAAGGGTGTCGACGAGGTGGTTCAAGTCGGTGGAGGCTCACCGGCGTTGAGTGTAGGTGGGGGTCGAGATGGGTGCAGGGGCTCAGGCTCGAGCTCGGTTGAGGGGTAAGGTAGCGATGGGAGCTCTGTTGGTGGAGAGGAGTGAGCGAGGGAGGAGGGTGAGGTGATGAAGGAAGAGGGATCAGTAGTCGTCGTCGTCGCCGGCGAGAGTGGTGGGCGATGGAAGCGGTGGCTGCGGGAGTGGGTTTTCGAGAGAGGTGAGAAGTTTTGTGAGTGAGAAAAGAGTGAGGGTGTGAGGGAGATAGGGGAGACGAGGGGTGCGCGTCGTGGGGTAACGGCGCTCGAGCGCGGGCATGGGGTAAGGCGGAGGAAGCGGATCGGGAAAAAGCGCGAGAGCGTGAAAGAAAAGAGCCGTTGGGGAAGAGGAGAAGCGAAGCGGGTCGGGTTAGGGTAAGGGGGCGCTGGCCGTTGGGCTTGAGATGTGGGCCGAGGTTTAATTAAATAAATCCCTAATAATTTTTCGTGGGCTGAGGAAGGAATGTGGGCCGGAGATTTGCTTAAGCTAAGGAAATAAATTTGGAATTTGGGAATGGGCTGGGGGTTATTTAATGGGAAATAGGCTGGAGATTATTTGATGAAATGTGAGAGAATAGAGGAATGGGCTGAGGGTTTTTTTAATAGTGGTTTTGGGGAATATAGGTTAAAGAAAAATGTGATTAAATATGGACTTGGGTTTATGGTTTAGGATAAATAATTAGAACTAGGGTTTTAGATTAGAATATAAAATAACTAGAGTTAGAACACTAGAAATATAGGAATATAGGAAAATATTTTGATGAAGAATATATATATAGATTGGGTTTGAGGCTAAAAAGGGGTTTTAAAATGAATTAATAATTATAAATAAAATAAAAAAATTTATAAGTTAAAGAGAAATACGGATATTGGTATAAAAAGGGGCTAGGTATTACAAATATTCCACAAAGTTACACATGACTGACCGTGTCTCGAGTTTGTCCGGATTCTGATTTTTAACATAGGCCGGGCAACCCCAAATCTTAATTCTCTTAAGAGATGGTCTCTTCCCATGCCATATCTCATGTGGCGTGGTAGGCACGGTTTTGGTTAGAACCCTGTTGAGTAGAAATGCTGCAGTCTCCAAAATGAGACAGGTAACTCAGCGTCACTCATCATGGACCGGACCATATCTAATAGGGTCCTATTCCGTCATTCAGACACACCGTTGTGCTGTGGTGTGTAAGGAGGAGTGAGCTGAGAGAGAATCCCATTCTCTTTTAGGAAGTTTGCAAATTCTGTACTGAGGTACTCCCGATCGATCGAAGCATCTTGATACTCAAGCCGGTTTGTTATTGTACTTCTTGTTTATATTCAGTGAATTTCTCGAAAGCTTCGGATTTGTGCTTTAATAAAAATACATGACCGAATCATGAGAAATCGTCAGTGAAAGTAATGAAGTAAGAAAAACTGCCTCTAGCCTATGTAGACATTGGCCCACATACATCACTATGTATGAGTCCTAGGAGCTCGGTAGCTCTTTCTCCGTGTCCGGTAAACGGAGTTTTGGTCATTTTACCCTTGATACAAGACTGCCAAGTCGCATAAGATTTATATTCAAAAGGGTTTAAATATCCATCTTTGTGTAACTTGTTCAGTCTTGTTTCGTTAATATGACAAAGTCTACAGTGCCAAAGAAAAGCTTCATTTATTTCTGAAAGTTTCCTTTTATTAGTGTGTTGTATACTGAAAACCGTGTGTTGATTTAGGACATATATCCCGTTATTAAGCGTACCATACCCAACCAACATTTGATTCAGGTGAATGTTCATAACATTGTTCTGCAATATAAAGTTATATCCTTCATTTTCTAACAAAGAAACAGATATTATATTACATAGCATACTTGGTACAAAATAACATGGGTTCAAAACCAATATACACCCAGATGGCAACCCCAAGTGATACTCTCCCACTGCGACTGTATATACATTGGAACCATTTCCAACGCGGAAAGTATGGTCACCTGTCTTCAAAACCTTGCTATTTCTCAGCCCCTGCATAGAATTGTAAATATGAGAACCTGAACCGGTATCTAATACCAGGAAGCAGAGTTTATTGAAAAACAGTTTTCTGCCACAAACACACCTGAAGCGGAAGCATCCCCATGCTTCATCTTGAGATTCAAGTACTCCGTACAGTTGCGCTTCCAATGTCCTGTTTTGTGGCAATGAAAACATTCCCCTTTCCCCGAGTCTCCAGCTTTGGACTTTTCCTTTCCCTTCACCTTTTTAACTCCACTCTTAGGATTGGTGGGCTTCTTCTTTTTCTTTCTTTTGGCCTTAGCCTTTGGGCGAGAAGAGGAAGATTGTCCAACAGTCATAACGGGAGTTTTCACTGATTTCAGTGTGCTCTCTGCACTCCTTAACATATTAAGGAGTTCAGGTAGTTCCCTCTCCATGTTGTGCATGTTGAAGTTAACTATGAACTGAGCAAAGGTGGAGGGGAGGGACTGCAGAATAATATCCGTATATTGTTCGTTGTCCATCGTCCATCCAAGGTCCTCAAACTCTTCTATGAGAGCTATCATCTTCAGAACATGGTCTCCTACTGATGTGCCAGGGGTTATTCGCATCTGAAACAATTTCTTTGACGCTTCGTATCGTAATACGCGGGATTGCTCTCCATACAACTCCTTTGTATGGAGAAATATGGCTTGAATGTCCATATTCTCGTGCTGCTTTTGTTGTGTGTTGTCCATCGATGCGAGCGCGAGGCATTTGGCCGTGGCACAATCAGCGTCCCATGTCTTGCGGACTTCTTTGTCCGCAACTAAGGATTTTGGACCTGGGACGGGCGGGGCTGAAGCCGTGAGGACATATGATACTTTATCATAAGTCAAGGCTATTTTCAGATTCCTCAGCCAGTCTTTATAATTGGTCCCATTCAGTTTGTTTTTATCTAGTAGAAGCTTGAGTCCAGTCATTGGTATCTGCCAATAAGAGAGAGAAAAGAATACACTCAGCGAAATCTCTTACAAAGATCAGATTGGTTATTATCTTGTCTAATCGATGTCTCCCACTGCTTTAATCAAGTTTTTCTTTCAAACCTCAAAAAGAAAACTAGCCAGGATTAATTACAGTCTACAACTTCGCTAACCGTTCAGCCAGGCCAGTGTCGGTACTTGAGGGAGGTTCCCCGTGCTTTCGCACGGACCTAATTAAAGTAAACCTCATTTTCCCAGAGGCGTAGCCCCGTTAACACCTTTCTAGACACCTAATGAGTTAGCTAATTGTAAACTGCAAAACTCTCCTAGGAGCAACTATTGCCCGCAGTGGGATCGGGATCCAACCATCATATGGAAGGTATGCAATCTCATTGCAAATTTCAACACTTGAAATTCCCGATATGATTTTTACCCCTAGTACTTATGACCTTAACTATGGTCAACAAATCATAAGTACCAGTCATGTTCTACCCGTCATTTCTTGATCAATTAGACCCACCCATATGACCCTTAACTATGGTCAACAAAGTCGCATGAATGTCCTAATTAATCTGCATCATATGCAGTGTAGGAAGACATCACTTAGCTACCGTACACTACGCCTTAACTAAAGTCAACAAACGTAGCACGAATACCAAGTACTCTACTTCCTAAAATGACGGAGAGTTGCGGATGATTTTAAAAAAAATTTTAACGCTTTGAACTTGATATCGTCGTAGAATCAAATGGTTTTCAAAAGGAGTGGCTTGTGCTCCGCAGTTTTGAAATGTATCTTTTTCATAAAGAGCCGAGTGGTTTTCAAATCCGATTCTACAACATCTTTTTAGGTTTATTTTCTTTACATTAATCATATTAATGGAGTCCCATCATTTAAGTCCTTAAGCCAATCACAGAAAAGAAACGAAAATACAACGTACTCTTATGCCATCCGCATTCGCCGCAATGTTCCGTTATGCACCGTTAGGTTACTTAACTAATGGCATACCGGGACGGGACTAGCGCGGGTGTAAAACATAAGCAACGTCTACTATATATCTCATATATAATATATCATTCGTCTCAGATATCAAAGAACACAGGCAGCAGAAACATATATATAACGTGGGATATACTAGGACGTCCGTATTTAGTATTTAGCCAATAATAGAAAATACGGATTCCACAGTCGCGATGAATAGCCAAGCCCACACCCTTAGACCCCTACGAGAGTGGCAAGCGACCCTACCAATCCTGGAGTTTAGGAGACCCGGTCTCGACTCCTCGAGATGGCCTCCCACTGAACCCCAGAACCCGGTCACTTATGCTCCCCTCCTTGGGTCTATCCTAATGCGGAAAAGTAAATAATATACAACACTGGTGACATCAACCTCAACCCGGAAGTTCCCTAAATAAAAGAATATTACATTACATTTGAATTTTACATGAATGAAAAATAAAACTCTCATCTCACATAAAACCCCCCGGCTATTCAATTGCGACAATCCTGCACATCATATCTCAGCAACACATAATATCATATATCATCAACGTAAGTAAGTATGCGTACCCCGATTGTCGTTGATGTATAGCAACGAAACCGGCGATATCGACATACTACACTTACGGTCACAGAAAAGAAAGTGTAAAACTACAATATTTGGAATCCATAATCTCTTTAGACATCGTAAATGCGAAATATCACATACTTCGTATTTCATGCCTAACTATCTGAATTCCACATATTGTATCACATTCAAGATAAATAGACAGTATTAAAGTTTTCGATCGAATGATCAAATACCCAAAATTCCCTAAAGCTCAACACTTGAGCGGAGTTCAAAAGTCCCGGAGTGTGTCACAGTAGTAGCGGTCCAGCCGTAGAAGGGTCAAGCCAACGCCTCACATGTGGCACGCCGTACTGCCTCAAACCCTAAGGTTCAAAAGGCAGTTCAAGACGGTCACATAATCGAGTTAAGGTTTGTTGTCTTCTAGAGGGTCCACCACAAAACTTGCACGTATTTCCGAAAGATTTAAACCCCGTGAAAAAGTGAGTAAATGATACTCGTTCGAACAATTCAATACTTTCTAAATTACCCGAAAAAAACACGAAATTAAAATTCCGATCGAATCACCGAGTCCAAAACCATCCCCAGAATATTCAATACATGAATCAGATTAAACATACCTAAAACAATATACAAGCAGGTATAGGAATTACTGTGTAAATAAGAAGCTATGAAGCCTCTGTACGGCCGCGGAGCCGCGGCCCCAGCAAGGTATGCCGCGGTTCCACGGCGGCTTGTACGGCTCATGGCTTCGTATTTCATAGTGTTTCTTAGATTTTCCTGCTGTATTTTTTAAGTATTTTTAATTATGGAAAAACCACAGTTTCAAAAATTGTCCAGAGAGGGTTCTAAAAAGCCATATTTTGGTTCGATCGGAATTTTAATTTCGTTAAAATGTCGCCTAAAGTTCTACGTCGGCTCTGATACCAATGTAAGGTTTACCTAACACCTCATGAAGAGTTTGAAAGCATCACATGTCTCAAAATTAAATTTTTAAGGTGCTAAGTGAACATGCAAAGAATCATCACTAGAATTTTAGGGTTTCTTAAACATTCATATCAACACAAGTAGATAAAGCTAGGGTTTTGAAAGTACAACCTTTGTACCTCCCTACGCTAGACTCCTCAGCTACTTGGGGTTTGGAAAAGGTCCGCTTGAACTCCTCTAGGTCCACAATGATCCACCCGGAGTCCGCTTTGTCCAAGCTTGTAACTTCGCAAGATCAAGAGAAGAAAATGAAGCTAACACTCTTCACAAGTGGGCAAGACTTGTGTCGAATGGTGTTGTGGTGGCTTTTCTCACTTTAAAATCCTAACTTGGTGAGTATTTTGCTCACTTGAGAAATCTAGAGAGCAAGAGAGCAAGGAGGAAGAAGATGATGGCTTTTGAAATATCAAGAGAATGATAATTGTCTTGTGAAAAATAGAAAATATAAGTATATATATTTTTCCACTCTTCATCTCAAACCATAGTTACATTATATGGATATTATTGCACTTGAGGTAAAACATAAAAGAAAGATTAACACATGGTTAAAAAGTAGGTGAGCATGGTTAGTTCAAAGAAGAGTGTAGAAGATAATCATGTATTAACCTTTTTCTTCTCTTTTGTTTTAAAACAAATGCAATATATATCCATATATATATAAATATAAGGTGTGAGTCTTATATTGCCACCATCTCCTATATATACAACCATGATATAAAGATGTATGTATGTATGTGTGCATGCACATCCATATGTGCATGAACAAGAATGAATGCATACATGCATGCATACATCCAAAAAGACAAGAAAGGATTTCAAGTGAGAAACTAATGGTTAATTGATAAATCAACACTTGATTTTGCAACCCGGTCATATCACATACGACCCGACCAAAAGCAAGCCGCCCGATTAATATACGGTATCATATACGCGCATTTTAACCGGGTCCATGCGCATATCGAATATGCGCACCACAACGTTTCGCATGAACTAGGTAACTCCTTTGTGGGACTCTAAGACTCGTCAATACGCCGGTAGTGGGTGATGATCATATTAAGCACCCCCAGGCCGCAAGCGATCAGCTAAACGTAACGGCCACCCGGGTATTGAGCGATCAGAAGAAAACAAGCGAACCTGCTATAACTCCCGTCGAGTCAACCGGCAACACTACCGTACAGTCCGGTCTCTTCGTCAGATATGCTGCATATCGGGTCTAGGGATGGTAACGTCGACCCTAATAACTCAATAAGCCATGCCGATGAATGGTCTATAACAGATCGAGAAACTACCGATAATACTTATCAGTAAATCTCAGCAGCCCTGGCCAGGGACTTACTGATATAACCAGTCGAGCACAGCACAGCATCAACTCCCAATACCGGGAGAGACGAAACCCCTCATATCGCTCATTGCCTTCGTGTGTCTCGGGACTGTACCCAACGGCCACCTGTTTGCACGACTCAGTAGAGCCGTGGTAGGGTGGTAATCAAAGTACAGTGGGAGAACACACAAGACTCTATGATGATCCCGGGTCTACAGACTAACCTGTACTAGTGTTACCTAAGAACTGCTATCCGACGATAGCTATAATTCCATATAGGAGTTCTCGGCGAGTCCGTCAAGTGTACCCAGTCACCACTGAGCACCCGTATACGATCTCGATGTCAAACATCGATGAATGTGGGAACATTCATCGCCCATCATATGGGTCCAGTATCATATACGCTAGTCTACTCTGGTATATCGATGCCCCGTCTCGATACACCCACGACTAGGGACATTTCAGGATGTGCTTATAAACTACAGATGTCCCACTAGTATGATCTCTATCATAATCACTGTAGTCAAGCCAATATCCTCAGGGCTTTATCAACATGTATGAATGAGTAAAAGCATGATCAAATCAACATGTTAGATAAAGAAGAACCAGATAGCATACTATCATGTCGAGCAAGAATGTACACTAAATATATATATATATATACATGTATAAATACATCCACTATCACATAATGGCCTCTAGGGCATACATATATCCAACACGTACCCTCCTCGTCTTATAGTTTGCTAGGATCCCTGATAGCTTAATGCCGCCTACGATGATTTTCCTTACGTGATGAGTTTGACTTGATGTTTGATCCATACCCTTGACTAGAAGATGTCGTACGATGGATTATACCGTACCTGATGTTGTGTGGCTAAATGCCGATTGATATATTCACCGACTCTGTCATATTAGATACATGTACCTGTCAGCATTTGCATGCGTTTTACCTTATGCTGTTGCATTCATGTTATTCTCATTGCATTACTTATACCTGTGCTAGCACACTTACACCATTATCGATGATGCGTATGTTACACGCTCACAGATTTCCAGCTCATACACTTCATCATCGATAATTGCCATGTCACTACACAGTAGGATTGCTGCATCATGATATGACTCTTTGCATAATTTACTTGCTATAGTTACCTATGCACCTTTATACGATATTGCATTTGACTTTGGAGACATGGGGAACCGCATGACATATTTCCAAAACTGGAATCACTTAAAGGAGCGGTTTTCCCTTAGTATGATACATCACTGTTCCATGTTGCATGATATACGGATATGCTTACATGTCCATCATATGTCGCATACATCATGCTTTATGATTTTACGCATTGAGATATGTCGTTTTCATAAGATTTCTGGATTTGAGAATCGTGGTCATTTTAAAAGAATGTATGTATTATTTAAAAACCCGGTTTCTCTTGATATGATATTTCAGTGCGTCCACCATGCGTTTTCTCGGTTCTGAGACGTGTGACATGTGAATCCCGATTCGAGAAGCTAGATGAGGCCGATTGCGGGTACATAGTGGACCCGGTATGGTACCCCGGGGCAAGAAAGGGATGCTGTGCAGTAGACGGTGAGCCTGGCAGAGGGACTATTACCTACCGGTGATAGTATTTTGGGCTCGACAGATATCCAGAGGATACCGACCAGGGTCGAGAGATGATATCTTGAAGACTGAAGCTTACTACGACCGATTGGTCGAAACCAATTCACTTGAGTGAGACAGAGGTATGGGCCGATCCGGACAGACGGAGCCTGTGGGCCGATCCGGACTGACGGTGCCCGAGATATGAGGATTTACGTGTCGATGCTGGACACGGGTTTCATGATGTTTTCGAGTGTCGATGCTGGACACCCAGGTTCCATGATTTTGATGTGTCGCGAGGGACACACGTTGATTTATATCCTCATACTTCCATGCATATGCTTTTATGATATTTACATGCATGATGTTGTTGTGTGATTTGTTGACACGTGGACGAGATCCACTTGCATACATACATTGATGATATAGTTGCATACAGACATTGATTATATTGTTGGATGATATCCACATGCTGATTGTCATTGATATTAGTGTTGGCACATATACAGACCCGGTCACCCTAGATATCATAGTATTACCTTTATGATATAGTTGACCTAGGAGTCGTTGTTTATTCGATTTCTACTTGTAGATGTTTTTCTACTAACGAGTTGGCAACTCACCCCCGTTGTACCACAGTTCTTGCAGGTAGACCGATGGATAAGTAGCGGCTTCGCTGGCACACAGTTTCATTCGGGTGTTTTGCATTGGTAGGTGGGACATTTGTATCATACCCACTCTTATATCTATATTTCATATTGTATCTAGTTAACTCCATCAAATCAAAACCAGTGTTTGTATAAGTAATGAGACTTAGCAAGACTTATTGTTGCGAGATTGAGCGATGGGGTTTATATTCGCTTTTTTTTTCCTTTGTGGTGAACTTCGCCGTTGGGCGTCGTATTCTTATTTTATTGTCTTGCGTGGTTGTGATCCGCCAGTTGGCGAATAGCTAGCTCCCGTTTGGGGATGCCATTCTTCTTATTATGTATTTGTTGCTTTGGATCAAAATATACAAAGGAGGTGCTGCACAAATTTTAAAAAAAAAGACGAAACACGTTTCAAACTAGTAAATTCCACTTGCATTTTCATGTTCATTTTCTATGCATTAAGAAAACTTGATTTCATTATACCTTTATTTCAAAACTTCACCTCCTTTATTTTCTTAAAAAGGTTTAGATTTCTGGGTTTCAGCTTACTTGAATTTCGTTACGCCTTTAGACGTTGCGTGATTCAAGTGCTGGTCACGAGCTAATATTTCGGGTCATGACAAAGTTGGTATCAGAGCGCTAGGTTTAACCTTGGTTCGAGTCTATGTTTGATTATGCAGAGTCTAGGGCGGGTATGTATTTCGGAACCTAGGATTGACCTTACGGAACTTAGACTTGAACGGGAGGGGGTGTTAGACCCGAACTTTCGTTTCATCGGGTTGACCCTGATTGATGGAGTAGGTAGCTTGAGTAGAGTGGCATACCATACGTATGTTCCACGGCATATTTACGATACGATACTCCACTTAAGAAACCTTAGGATGTACATATTTTGAGATCTGTGATTCTTCTTGTTCTCTTGATCATACATCCATTTGTGGTCATTGATTATATTTGTTTCCATGATCATACCCTCTTTGATGTTGTTCCATCTTATGATCATGTATCCATTCTAGAACTGTCGTTTCCTTTCATGCCCTTGATCTGTTTCATCGATACACGATTGAGATTCCTGTCACCATGTTTGAGCGTAGATTGAGCTGCTGCGAGTGTTGCGGTCGGGGAGAGCTCGTCTGGTACGAGGACTGACTATTATGGTTTCTGGTGACACGGGAATGTCTCGAGTTAGTATTATGTTGTGACCTCTCGGGTGAGGCGAGTGTTTGGTTTTGCACCGGATGATCGGGCCATTGAAAGAGGCTGCCAGTTGTGAGAGGACTATTGATGTACATCATACCTCAGAGATTACGATGTCGCCTACCGTGCAGACGGATGACCCAGCTGTTGCTGAGATTGATAGGATGCCACTTCCAGAGTTTACGAGCTGAGATCGCCGCAGCATCCAGGCAGAAATGCGATAGATGATAGCTAGTCTACCCCGATTTGAGAGATGAAGGTGATTCGTCAGATTGATGCGCCGACGCAGGCCCAGTTGAGTTAAAGATTTTCAGTATGGAGAGTCTTACTCAGATCTAGAGCAGACCGATCCAGAGATGACCGTTGATGTATCGTCTTTCCTGGGGTATTGAGGCATTGTTTAGCATGCGGGCGAAGAGTATTCACATGTTGTATAGGCGAAGTTAAAATGTTCGAACGAATGTTAGGAACCCATTTTTTCCCAATTTAAAGTGTTCGGAGGAACATGCAAGTAATTCTGTGGACCCTCTAGAGGAATAAAACCCTAATTCGACATGATGACTATGGAACATCTTTTGAACCTTAGGGTTTGCGGTAATTTAGCGGTGCTATCAGTGAGGCTTGGGTTTTCCCTTCTACGGCTGGTCCAGAGGTACTGTGGTATGTACCAGATATATTTAGACTGTGCTCAGGTGTTGAGATTTCGGAAATTTTGGGACTTTGATGACTCGATCGAAAAGTTTAGTGTCGTCCGGATATCATGTGATAAGAGATCAGCAAGCTGAACAGTTTCGGATAGAGGACCTCACCTAGATGAGTTGTGAGTTGATTGTGAGCGGACGAGTAGAGAGTATTCCTTCGATGGTTGGGACGAGTTCCGGAGGACGTGTTTGGCTAGAGATCTTCTACAAAGTGATGAAGATACCTAGTTCGTAACTTCGAGTCCGTGTGAAAGACTCCGGATTGACCGTGGCCGAGAACAGTTGCAGTGCGCAGATAGCATGACGTGATGTCAGGTGGACGACGATAAAGACGAGCGGAACCAGAGTTTCGTGCGAGATGCGGACGAGCTGTTGTTACTCCCCTTCGAGATTAGAGATCTGATATGCATACAGAGGCGTTGGGATGCGACCAATTCCCAAGGAAATGTTGTGCTGAGAACGCAGATGTCCAGAAAACAAGAACAGATTATGTAAGAGTACCAGCCTCCGTACAGTTCGGCATGGAGGAGATCGGAAAAGACCTTGAGCAGGATTCCTTCCAGGACACTGCTGCAATGAGATTTGCACCCAGGATCTTTGTACCACGTGTATTCAGAGGGCCATAGGCCGACGCCAGTAACGTGATGCTTTACGAGTGGTCATGCTAATTGGCCGAGAGATGACCAGAGAAGTGCCAGAGCGGAATCGTTTCCGTTAGCACACCGGACTGGGCCGACGAGCCAATGGATTGCGAGTTTGGTAAATCCGCAGAGAAGTGAGGACCCAGAGACGGAAGACTCCAGACCGGGAGCAGGAGGCTAGCGGATGTTCTTGCTCTGCCAGTTTTTGGCACACCGACATTTTTCGACATTGTAGGAGGTGTACCTCGATGTCATTTATTGCGATTTACGTTTGTGATCCGAGTATCACGCTTATATCGCTTGGATTTGAGTTTCGATGATTGAATTTCATGATATTGTTTTCGTTCACCATGGCTGCACCTATTGGGTATTTATATTTGGTGCATAGTTATTGCACTTATGATATGTTTTATACACCGTTGTGTTGGTTTATGATTTATACATATTTATTGCACTTGAGATTTAGTTTTGTGCTATTTATGATTTCGTGGATTTCATATGGATGATGTGATTTTTGCACCCGGTATAGCTCACATGTGCTTGCAGTGCAATTATACGGATTTTGTGCACATAGTTGCACACGTTTTTGATTTATACACCTTGGTGCACTCGGTGTTGCCTTTTACGCATTTGAGTTATTGATGAGTTTTCTTGCACTAGATACACCGTATTTGTATTTCGTGCACTGGATGCACCGTATTTGTATTTCGTGCACTGATTGCCCTAGATTTGCATTTCATGCGTTTGTTGCACCAGGTAGTTATTTCGTGCGTTGATTGCAATAGATTTATATTTCGTACATTGGTTGCGTCGATTTATGCCTTTGGGTATTCGTTTTAGCAGATTGTGTTTTCGTGCGCGTTGGCGCTTGCCGTTCATTTTCATGCATGCTACTGCACTATATGCTTTCATGGACCCGACGCGCTTTGGTTGGATTTTTGCGCATATTAAGCGCTTGATTTTGGATTTTGTGCGCATCAGATGCACTTGAGTGAGATTTTTACTCATGCATGTCGGATGCCCTTGATTTAGATTTCTTTCGTGCATGCTGGATGCACTTGATTTGGATTTTCGCTCATATTGGGCGCATGATATGAGATGTGGTTTTGTGCACACCGGATGCACTCAATTGGTATTTTCATTCGTGCATGTTAGTTGCACCGGATGCACTCTAGATGCACTTGATATTGTTGTCGTGCACACCCATTGCATTGGACAGATGCTTTCGTGCACACCCGTTGCACTTAGTTTTGGCTTTTGTGCATATCGTATCACCTGTATTTGGATTTGATTTCCATGCGCACCAGACGCACGTGATTATTGGACACGCCTTTTGAGGCTGATTTTGCTTTTGAGCACTTTGTTTTCATGATGGGCACTATGTTATGTAGTAGCCGAACAGGAATGATCCGAGAACAGTACCTGAGTACTTTTCACGCATTAAAAGTTTACCAAGGGGTTTTAGAAAAAGAGTTATAGTCTCGCTATTTCCTACGTGTCCGTGAGCGACACGAACGTTTATAAAGGAAAACCTTTTGGGATAATTTGAAAACGACGGAACGTGTACTTAGGAAAACATATATGTATATATATTATTATTTTAAAACGAGCGCCCGTCACTTATGCTGTGAGTTACTCATTCACACGGCGATTTAGAAAAGATTTTTGCATGAGTTTTATTTAGTTCTTGAAAGTTTTCCAAAGATGCGTACTATACACGTACTATAGTATTTGACTAGTGTATATTGGATTTCAGTAGTGGATTTCGAGATCTGTATCCCTATTGTAACTCCGAGGATATGCGTGCAAATCCGATGATTTGCGTGACGCTTGACGGAGTTCGATTTTGAGTTTTGTACTCGTTTTCATGCGCACGTGACGCGCTGTGTTGTTTCTGCATCTTCGGTGATTTCGGAGCCCAGTTGATTTAAGCTGATTATTGAAATGTTTTAGATTTTTGGGGATTTAAATTTAAATTCGGGGACCGAATTTCTTTAAGGGGGGAAGATTGTAATTTCATAAAATATAAAATATTATTTTTGGAATTTAATATTAAAATAATATATTTCCCGAAACCTGCCCGATTTGCGAAATTAGGGTTTTCGAAAAAGGGTATAAATATAAACTAATAATTGTGAAATAATTGGAAATTAAAATGATTTATTAATTTAAAAATATATTTAAAAGATTTGGCATTTTTAAGATTTATTATATGCAGTTTAAATGAAAACCCGATTAGTGCACTGCTAATCACGATTAGGCCAAATCGGTGTTTTTAAAGTTTTTCATGGCTAGTGCACCATGGCATGTCACATTCTGGTTACATGTTGTTTCTTGTGTTGTTTTAGGGTATTATATGGTTTGGTTTTAAATAAATAAGAAAAGGTTAAAAGGAGAAAGGGTAAAAAGGGTAAATAGTGAGTGAGGGTGAGAATAAGAGAGGAAAGAGGGCAGCCATCTTCATCCTCCCCCATTTGTTTTCTTCTCTCCTTCTTCATCTTCTCATTCCTTCCACCTCTACTCCAAGATCCATCTCCAAACATTCACCTAAACCCTATACTCCCCTCACAAAAGTTGATCCCTCCTTCTCCTCTACACATTGGACCAAGAAAAGTAGAATTTTGACAACATTGGCAAACTAGGGTTTTTCTTGGGTTGCCTAAATGAGATAATTTCTACACCATTTGTATTGTATTTCACTCACCTTATCACCTATACATGTTTAGAAGTGTTTAGATGTTGTTTAGTGAGGTTTGGAAATTTCAAGTTAGGGTTTGAGGGAATCTTGAGTGGTGATGTGTAATTGAGGTTAGTAAAGACCTTATAACCCCTGTAGGGATCGTATACTGACCAAAACCTGAGACTTAACCACCAGAATACAAACTTAGAAACCCCGACATCGGATAATTGGGTGAATTGTGAGGGTATTTTAGAATCTGCTAACACCCGGGGACCCTAAAAATTATTTAGTGACTACTGTGAGTCATGCAGGCAACCTAGAAGCTACCCTGAAGACCAGAGCCCTAAACCCCCTACCCAGGCCGCAGATTTAATCATTTAGGCCACAAATTGCGGCCTTGGTACTTCCAAATTGACTCGTGCTTGTTCTGTAGCTCTTATATCAGTAAATTCGACCTTCCATGTGTGCAGAATTGACCAATTTGGCTTAGGGTAAAATCTGGAGGTATTTTCTTGAGTCGATGCTTTATTTTGCGGGTTCGTTTTAACTTGATTTTGGTATTTGATATTAGATTTCCATTGTGTGGCATTTGAACATCAACGACTAGGGTAATTGGTCGTGTTTTGCATGCGAGGCTATAGGTTTTAACCTATGAGCGAGACGTGTGCCGTTTCGGTTTTCCGCCTTGATTTTAATATGCATTTGCGATTGGGTATTGGTTGTAGGTACCCCATATGGGATTTGAGACGATGAGGAGAGCGTGGCGTCATCGACTCCAGCAAGCGAGAATCAATGTGAGTAGATCTATATCTACGGGGGAAATTGGGTGGATGGCGTATAGCACCCCCGCACACTTTGATGGAAATGGATTTATATATAGATTATGGTTAATGAAACCTTCAATAGAAAACTATACATAGAGTAAAAATGTAGTTAGAGAACCATATTAGAAACTAAGGATAGTTAGAAGCGATGTGATACGACTAGTATGTGATGATGGGACATGAGGATGATATTTGATGATATTGCCGTTTAGGGTACTATAGGACTAGATAGTCGACGTAGATGTGTCATCCGAACCATACCTATTTCCAAACTGAAGAATCGTTTGCATTTTTTAAACAGATACCCTGAGGGACGTTATGGATTTTCAAATGATATCTTTTCTTTAAAAACACCGTAGCCCTACTTTCAAAACTACGATTCGCATCTTTCAAAAACTGTTTTTATGGTTAGGGTGTGTATGTTAGATTATATACTTATGCTTATATTAAAGGTAGGATGTATATGTAAACTTGACTTTATGTGAGATATAAGTATGATAAAAAGATAATACGATTTAATATGTGATATGATGATATGTTGGTATACGGATGTGAGTCGATTGAGATGATTGATACCTTGCATGTCTCCTGATATAAGATTGTTATGAATGCGACCTGGGACATGGGTATATAGAGATATTTATATATGTTGGGAATCGTGAGTGGTATCCGTACGAGACGTTAGGTCTGTACCCTCCTCGTCTTATAGGTTGCTAGGATCCCTGATAGCTTAATGCCGCCGTACGATGATTTTCCGTACGTGATGAGTTTGACTTGATGTTTGATCTATACCGTTGACTAGAGGATGCCATACGATGGATTATACCGTACGTGATGCTGTGTAGCTAGATGCCGATTGATTGATTCACCGACTCGGTCATATTAGATACGTGTACTTGTCAGCATTTGTATGTGATTTACCTTATGCTGCATTCATGTTATTCGCATTGCATTACTTATACCTGTGCTAGTATACTTACACCATTATCGATGATGCGTATGTTACATGCACACAGATTGCCGGCTCACACACTTCATCATCGATAATTGCCATGTCACTATACAGTAGGATTGCTGCATCATGATATGACTCTTTGCATAATTTACTTGCTATAGTTACCTATGCACCTTTATACGATATTGCATTTGACTTTGGAGATATGGGGAACAGCAGGACATATTTCCAAAATTGGAATCATTTAAAGGAGCGGTTTTCCCTTAATATGATACATCACTGTTCTATGTTGCATGATATACGGATATGCTTACATGTCTATCATATGTCGCATACATCATGCTTTATGATTTTACACATTGAGATATGCCGTTTTCATGATATTTCTGGATTTGAGAACCGTGGTCATTTTAAAAGAAAGTATGTATTGTTTAAAAACCTGGTTTCTCTTGATATGATATTTCAGTGCGTCCACCATGCGTTTATCGGTTCTGAGACATGTGACATGTGAAACCCGATTCGAGGAGCTGGATGAGGCCGATTGCGGGTGCATGGTTGACCCGGTATGGTACCCTGGGGCAAGAAAGGGATGTTGTGCAGTAGACGGTGAGCCTGGAAGAGAGACAACTACCTACCGGTGATAGTATTTTGGGCTCGGCGGATATCCGGAGGATACCGACCGGAGTCGAGAGATGATATGGGCCAATCCGCACTGACGGAGCCCGTGGGCCGATCCGGGCTGATGGAGCCCAAGATATGAGGATTTACGTGTCGATGCTGGAGACAGGTTTCATGATGTTTTCGAGCGTCCATGCCGGACACCCAGGTTCCATGATTTTGATGTGTTGCGAGGGACACACGTTGATTTATATCCTCATAACTCCATGCATATGCTTTTATGATATTTACATGCATGATATTGTTTTGTCATTGGTTGACACGTGGAGGGTATCCACTTGCATACATACATTGATGATATGGTTGCATACAGACATTGATTATATTGTTGGATGATATCCATATGCTGATTGTCATTGATATTAGTGTTGGCACATATACAGACCCGGTCACCCTAAATATCATAGTATTACCTTTAAGATATAGTTGACCTAGGAGTCGTTGTTTATTCGATTTTTACTTGTAGATGTTTTTCTACTCACGAGTTGGCAACTCACCCCCGTTGTGCCACAGTTCTTGCAGGTAGACCGCATGGATCCGTAGCAGCTTTGCTGGCACACAGTTGCATTCGGGTGTTTTGCATTGGTAGGTGGGACATTTGTATCATACCCACTCTTGTATCTATATTTCATATTGTATCTAGTTACCTCCATCAAATCAAAACTAGTGTTTGTATAAGTAATGAGACTTAGCAAGACTTGTAGTTGCGAGATTGAGCGATGGGGTTTATATTCGCTTTTTTTTTTGTGGTGAACTTCGCCGTTGGGCGTCGTATTCTTATTTTACTGTCTTGCGTGGTTGTGATCCGCCGGTTGGCGAAGAGCTAGCTCCCGCTTGGGGATTCCATTATTCTTGTTATTTATTTGTGGTTTTGGATCAAAATATACAAAGGAGGTGCTGCCCAAATTTAAAAAAAAAACGAAACACATTTTCAAACTAGTAAATTCCACTTGCATTTTCATGTTCCTTTTCTATGCATTAAGAAAACTTGATTTCATTATACCTTTATTTCAAAACATCACCTCCTTTATTTTCTTAAAAACGTTTAGATTTCTGGGTTTCAGCTTACTTGAATTTCGTTACGCTTTTAGACGTTGCGTGATTCAAGTGCTGGTCACGAGCTAATATTTCGGGTCGTGACATAGGGGATCACTACCGACCGGTTATTTGTGACGTGGTGGATATCCGGAGGATACCGAAATAGTCGTGAGATTGATTTTGGGCCAGTCCAGATTGCCGGAGCCCAAATGCCAGTCCAGATTGCCGGAGCCCGAGATATTGAGACTTTGAAGTATTGAGATTATATGATATGTGCCAGTCCGGATTTCCGGAGCCCGAGATATTGGATATTGGTATATATGTTTTGTGTCGATACTTGACATGTATTTTATGTTGATTTCATTGATGACAATACTACAAAGAAGGGTTGCTCCTACGGATATATCCGTAGGGGCAACCCACTGCCCCTATGGATATATACGTAGGGGCGAAAAAATACCCCGTAGGTGCAAAGGCCGCAGGTGCAAGTTGAGGCCCTGAACTTGCCCCTACGGTTAAATTATTGCCCCTACGGATATGTGTGTAGGTCTAGTTGCCCCTACGGATTAAGCCGTAGGGTATGAGATTTTATATTATTTACGGTTTATTTTAATAAATTACTTGGCCCTACGGGTATATCCATAGGGGCCTCTACTACCCCCTACGGATATATACGTAGGTACGTTTCCGTAGGGGCACAAATTCAGGATTCCTGATATTTTGCCCCTACGGATAACGCCGTAGGGGAGAGTCAGTGGCCCCTACGGATATATCCGTAGGGGCTTTCCCAACCCCCTGGCACTGAGATCTGGGGGAAATATCAGTTACTGCTGATATTTTGCCCCTACGGATATATCCGTAGGGGTAACATGTGTGCCTACGGATTAATCCGTAGGTACATATTGTCTGTAATTTTTTTTAAAAAATGGGCTGCTTGATTTTTCCCCGCCCTGTGCACAATAATATATACATCAATCAAATCATATATTGCAGTATTCATAATCACATCTCACGCATATATATAATATACAAAAGAAACACAAAAACTGAATATGATATAAATACAAACCAATATCAATATCGTTTCAAAATGTAGTACAATGTGTATGATATAAATAAATACATGTTTCAAAAAAAAAGAACCAAAAATCTACCCTAGCTCGGTCCAGCTCCACCTCTGAATAACGATAGAATAACGCGCGCCTGCTCCTCGGTCAATAAACTCTGCAATTCGTCGCGAGTGGGAGTCTGAGTGGGCGGTGGAGCTACAGGAGCTGTCTGCGGAACCGCAGCCGATGTAGTGGCTTGCGGAGCCGCAGCCGAAGGAGATGCGTGTGGAGGCTCGGCCGATCTACCCTGTCGCGTCTGGATATAACGTGTGTAAGAAGCGTGTAAGAACTGTTTATTATTCGAATTCGTATCATTATTAAGTTATTTCGAAACCCTGTTTGGATATCTAGTTTGGAAAAGCGTTGTTTATTTCAATTACATATGTATGTATGATTAATCAAACTTAAGTCTAAAACCAAATAAGCTCAAGCTACGTACTAATTATGGATATGTTGATATGTATATAATATGAAATGATATTTTACTATAAAGTAGTATACATACCAGCATCTCCTTCAACTCCTGAACGCTGGCCCTCAAGCTATCCAGTTCATGATGGACATGCCGGTCACTGGAGACGGAGGAAGTAACCGCCGGGGTGGAGTCCAACCTCATATGGGCCCTGCTAGGGCCCAATCCCCGGCCTCTCCCAACCTCCGTGGTGCCCTCCGTGTGCGGCGTCCAGAACTGGGGTCAGCAGCCTCGGATCGTTCTGTCCGGTAAAATCGTTCCCCAGGCCTGGGCCTGCTTAACCACCCGCTCCTACACCCACATTCGAATTCTTATCATTATCGAGTTATTTCGAAACCCCATTTGGATATCTAGTTTGGAAAACTGTAGTTTATTTTAATTAGATATGTACATGTATGATTAATAAAACATAAGTCTATAACCAAATAAGCTCAGGCTATGTACTGATATTGGATATATTGATATCTATAATATGACATTATATTTTACTATTAAGTAGTATACATACCAGCATCTCATTCAACTCCTGAACGGTGGCCTTCAA
Source organism: Agapanthus africanus (assembly GCA_030015575.1). Classification (NCBI taxonomy): domain Eukaryota; kingdom Viridiplantae; phylum Streptophyta; class Magnoliopsida; order Asparagales; family Amaryllidaceae; genus Agapanthus; species Agapanthus africanus. Next base: position 112,362,552 of record JASDDO010000018.1, read on the forward strand.
GCTCTCCTGTTCCTGCTGGATACGTCGCTCACTGGAGACGGAGGAAGTAACCACCGGGGTGGAGTCCAACCTCATATGGGCCCTGCTAGAGCCCAGTCCTCGGCTTCTCTCCCAACCTCCGTGGTGCCGTCCGTGTGCGGCGTCCAGGACTGGGGTCAGCAGCCTCGAATGTTGCCTTCCTCCTAGCAACTGTCAGAACATTATATTTAGCACATACTGGTCTATAAAATTGACAAGAAATACCAAAATCAACAAATTCAAAGCCTTACCTACAGAGATAGAAGATGTGCTCCTCTGGTATCTGCATATATCAAAATTTGAATAATATTAATTAATTTCAGTACATACATACTAACAAGGTAAACTCGCATATAGCGCTGCTTACACATATGACAGGGAGTGAACAAGCTCTTGTAGATCATCAGGCGCAAATCTAATCTCATCAAGCAGCGCATGATAATGAGTTGGACGACTAAGAGCAAAAGGAATGTGTGTATATTTATGATATAGCAATCTAAATCAATATACATGCCCTATATAATATATAAACATACCTGGAGGAACGGGAGTGGCCTCTGTCCCTGATATGGACGCATCACCAACAACTAGACAATCAAACATTGACAATATAAGTAATTTGACATAAAGAGGCATGGATATCTATAATATTACATTCAAAATGAATATTAGAGAGCGCACCTGCAATGAGAAGTGATAAAAGTATCACCCAACAAGAGTGTAATTTACAGAATCAGTTGAGACTCTTAAAAGTCATAGAAGAACCCGACCTGCACAAATCTGATGTATGCTTTCGATTGGACACTAAGAAGTCTCTAAAGGGAAAAGCCTATGTGAAAGCCATCATTAGTTCATATCAGAAGATTGATGCTGAAACAGAGAACGAGGAATGTCATTTTTTTCTTCTTCCGTCATATTACTGTCTTCTCCTTCTGCCACATTACTGTCTTCTCCTTCTTATTATGTGCGCGTGCAAATTCAATGACTATATTGAGAATATGGATTAATAGTGGGTAGGAAAAGTATTTCTCAAATGGCTTTTGCGTCTTAAAACCATAAACTACTAAGTAATGGCATACATAATTTTTTTAGTATAAAGGTTGTTATTTTAAGTTTTCCCTTATAGAGATATGATCTAACTGCATCTATAAACTATAAGTGTGCGGAAAATTATGATAAGAAACCATAAGAAAGGGTCGTAGCCATGCATAACCTTGAATCTACATACCAAAACATGCAAAAGCATGCACTTATTGTCACCTTGCCTTGGAATATAAAATATCTTGGAAGACTATAAGCGAGCATTTAAATCTTGATAGCTTTTGACTTCAACATATATTTTTCTCAAGTACCATGAAATATACTTGCTCCGCATAAACCGTTTTCAGGAAGATGGATTAATAATGACAAATTATCCATTGTGGCTCACTAGGTTAGTATTTTCTCTTCTATTGACCATCTTTCTAATCTGCTTGGTAAATTTATTCGGAACCGGCTGCGAATCATTAAAAGACATGCATAAGAAAGAAAGCTAAAATACAGATATATAGCATACCGATACATCGAAACTTCATAGTTGCGATGGCAATCCAGAGATATTTATTTCTACACATGTGGTGCGCGTGCGAATGCGTCAGGCATCATGGACAAATATTTCAGAACATGGAAAGTATTATTCGTATAAAGTAATTAAAACTTTTAAACACCTTGGGTAGATATTTTCTTAGTTGATGCAATCATATCATGAGGACTAAATTTAAGCTATTATACATATGCATATGTATTTTTCTAACCTAATATATCACACACACACACACAGAGAGAGAGAGAGAGAACACCTGGTAGGTAGAGAAATCAGGTAGCAGAATCCTGAAGAAATGGAGTCCATAGCATTGCTCATCATCATCATCCATGATCCCTTTGATAATATTTTTTCAAAGGGATCACGGATGATGATGATGAGCAATGCTATGGACTCCATTTCTTCAGGATCCTGCTACCTGATTTCTCTATCTACCTGGTGTTCTCTCTCTCTCTCTCTCTGTGTGTGTGATATATTAGGTTAGAAAAATACATAAGAATATGTATAATAGCTTAAATTTAGTCCTCATGATATGATTGCATCAACTAAGAAAATATCTACCCAAGGTGTTTAAAAGTTTTAATTACTTTATACGAATAATACTTTCCATGTTCTGAAATATTTGTCCATGATGCCTGACGCATTCGCACGCGCACCACTTGTGTAGAAATAAATATCTCTGGATTGCCATCGCAACTATGAAGTTTCGATGTATCGGTATGCTATATATCTGTATTTTAGCTTTCTTTCTTATGCATGTCTTTTAATGATTCGCAGCCGGTTCCGAATAAATTTACCAAGCAGATTAGAAAGATGGTCAATAGAAGAGAAAATACTAACCTAGTGAGCCACAATGGATAATTTGTCATTATTAATCCATCTTCCTGAAAACGGTTTATACGGAGCAAGTATATTTCATGGTACTTGAGAAAAATATATGTTGAAGTCAAAAGCTATCAAGATTTAAATGCTCGCTTATAGTCTTCCAAGATATTTTATATTCCAAGGCAAGGTGACAATAAGTGCATGCTTTTGCATGATTTGGTATGTAGATTCAAGGTTATGCATGGCTACGACCCTTTCTTATGATTTCTTATCATAATATTCTGCACACTTATAGTTTATAGATGCAGTTAGATCATATCTCTATAAGGGAAAACTTAAAATAACAACCTTTATACTAAAAAAATTATGTATGCCATTACTTAGTAGTTTATGGTTTTAAGACGCAAAAGCCATTTGAGAAATACTTTTCCTACCCACTATTAATCCATATTCTCAATATAGTCATTGAATTTGCACGCGCACATAATAAGAAGGAGAAGACAGTAATGTGGCGGAAGAAGAAAAAAAATGACATTCCTCGTTCTCTGTTTCAGCATCAATCTTCTGATATGAACTAATGATGGCTTTCACATAGGCTTTTCCCTTTAGAGACTTCTTAGTGTCCAATGGAAAGCATACATCAGATTTGTGCAGGTCGGGTTCTTCTATGACTTTTAAGAGTCTCAACTGATTCTGTAAATTACACCCTAGTTGGGTGATACTTTTACCACTTCTCACTGCAGGTGCGCTCTCTAATATCCATTTTGAATATCGATAATATTACATTCAAAATGGATATTAGAGAGCGCACCTGCAGTGAGAAGTGGTAAAAGTACCACCCAACTAGAGTGTAATTTACAGAATCAGTTGAGACTCTTGAAAGTCATAGAAGAACCCGACCTGCACAAATCTGATGTATGCTTTTCATTGGACACTAAGAAGTCTCTAAAGGGAAAAGCCTATGTGAAAGCCATCATTAGTTCATATCAGAAGATTGATGCTGAAACAGAGAACGAGGAATGTCATTTTTTTCTTCTTCTGCCACATTACTGTCTTCTCCTTCTTCTTCTGCCACATTATTGTCTTCTCCTTCTTATTATGTACGAGTGCAAATTCAATGACTATATTGAGAATATGGATTAATAGTGGGTTGGAAAAGTATTTCTCAAATGGCTTTTGCGTCTAAAAACCATAAACTACTAAGTAATGGCATACATAATTTTTTAGTATAAAGGTTGTTATTTTAAGTGCGCGTGCAAATTCAATGAATGTTAGATTTGAGGATACCCATGTATGAGTTGTATTCTATATATGTTTGTTTCGATTTATGATTTCGCTTAAGTGTAGGGTTGTTTTTACTTAAATTTCAAATGTATATACATGCATACTGTCTTCTCCTTCTTCTTCTGCCACATTACTGTCTTCTCCTTCTTCTTCTGCCACATTACTGTCTTCTCCTTCTTATTATGTACAGTACTTCCACAAAATACGTGTTGTCATTTCTAAATGGAAGTTTCTCAGTGCCACCATAGTAGCAGAAGATGGAATTGTTTATCGCCACTAGATTATGCTAAGCCTCGGATAGATTAGGCAAACATGATCTAGAAGAATATAATTAGCAGAGGAAATATGCAAATAAACATGCATGCAAGCTGACATTAAAAGATTAATATAACAGAGATGTCTACTGATGATTTGTAAGATGTTATCGCAGGTAGGACAACTGCCAATTCTATGGCTTGTGGCCACCAGCGACTGCTTTCTCACCACAGTAAAAATAATGAGGGACTATAACATATCATGAATTCGATATGCACCGTGATTTCATAGCATATGTCTATTAACCTATAATGTATAAGTTCTCGGCGTTGATTGCAGAGGTGCATACAGTCTGAACTAGTAAATATACGTAAGAAGGAAAAAGAAGAAACGATTCATAAATATGGTTGGGCCAGAAACAGACTTAGTCACTGAATGACATATAACTGATATTCCTTGATGTAGAAATCAATACACCTTTGATAACAAACTCATTCTTTTTTGGGAGATATATGAATAACCGACTCTGACCCTCAGCATTCCATTGAACACATGGAAATCCATCGTATCTCATATCCAGCCACCTCACTTCACCGATCCTATGATCGCCCTCTGGAGGACTCACAGCCCTAGCCGCAGCCCCAGCCCAAACCCTAGCCTTAGGTGGTGGTGATGAATGTGAATCCTCATGTGATTTTGCATATTATTGCAAGAGCGTTAATGGGTTTTCAAGATTTGTACGTAGTCAAGAGCAATTGTGAGCAAGGAAAGTAAAAATAGTTTTGGAATTTTATCAAACGGTTGGTGAGCAAACTAGCAAAACGTTTTGAATGAAAATATAATGTAAAATAATTTCGAGAATCAAAAGTGATAAGCTTTGTTAATGATATGGGAGAGAAGCTTGCTTTTCCTTTTCTGTGAGAAATATTTTAGGTTTTTTTTCCTTATTTCTGTTACATCCTGACCGAAGAACTTTCACAATTGTTAAAATTCAGCATTTTGGTCAGTCCTCTCCTTTATTGATATGCATGTGATGTGAGGGTTGGATTTAACACAGCAACCATTGTTCATCAATATATATTACCAAATAAAGCTCTTTATTGTTGGTTATGTTGGTTTCATCCTATTCTTGCCTCAATTTGGTGTAATTTGAAATGGCCCACGATTCTAGGGTTTGATATGGGATGGCAATAGAAAAGAGAATTTGTTCTCAAGTTATGATCGAATACCATAATAAATTGGGAGTTGGTTAGGATTGTGAAATTGTGAAAGTAGTTGCATTTTTTTCAAGTATGATCTTGTGAAAATCGGATGAAATATTTAACATCATTTTGTTGTTATTTAGGATTAGCACCCTCTAAAGGATTTTAAGTTAAGATAATGGATATGGATCTTTTGTCAGGATAAAGAAGATCTGCACATGCATAAATACTAGTATAAGATAATTCAAAATTTGGGACAACGGATACATACCGCTAAAAGATATAAATCGAAAACCCAAACAATATTTTGTGATAAACTTAAGTGTTCTTGCAAACTAATACAAATCTTGTTAAATATTTGATAAATTGACCTTCCCCTTCCCCAGCCCTAGCCCCAGCCCGCAGCCCCAGCCGCACCCCCAATAAAAAATTTGATAAATTGACCCTTCCCCTTCCCCGACCCCGACCCTAACCCTACCCCGACCCCGACCCCGACCCCGCAGCCCAGCCCCTGCCCCAACCCTAACCCGACCCCGACTGCGACCCCAGCCCAACCCCAACTCGCGCGCCATGAACCTTAAGCCCAAAATAATCCAATAAATTCTTTAACTTACCTCGAGATTTACTCACCTGAACGGCTGCTGGGGCAGGGGCGACGATCTGAACGGCGGTGGCGACGACCTTAACCGCGGTGGCGACGAGAACTCCAGTGGCGACGAAACCGGCGGTGGCGACGAGGAGAACAACCTTGGCGGCGACGGCGTGGCGCATTGGGGGCTTATTTTCGCGCCCGATCGAGAGAGAGAGGGAAATGAGCGTAGGCGATCGATCTGGGATTTTATTAAATCGATATTTACTTGCCCCTACGGATATATCCGTAGGTCCTTTGTTTGCGGCTCCGTAGGGGCAAACACCTAATTAAGAATTAATATTTTTATTCTTGGACGTCTTTGCCCGTAGGGGCAATCTTTTAGCCCTACGGATATATCCGTAGGGCCAAGTTATTTCTGTCCCTACGGATTAAACTATCCATAGGGGCAACCCCCTATTTTACTAGTGTGATACCTCAATTTTTATATACAGAAATCTCACTAAATTAAGAAAATAGTTTTCTTATTTAGATGTATTCTGTTTTCATGCATTCATACATCATATATATGATATGTTGTTAGCTGAGGCACTGACACAGGCACTTGGTATTACACTTATGTGTAGATGGTTTCAGGTCATATATTGAGGATATATTATCGTATGACCTAGGATTGAGTCATACATGCGATTTCTGCTCGGTGATGTTTTCTACTCATGAGTTGGCAACTCACCCCCGTCGTGCCACAGTTTCTTGCAGGTTTTGCCGTATAGGTTTCCTTGGCGGCCTTGCTGGCACACTACCTTATTCTAGGAGATTGCTTTGGTAGGTGGGTTTACTCGCATCGTGACCACCATTGTACCTTATTTATATTCAGTTGTATCTAGTAACTCCATCAACCAGACTTGTATATTTTGATAGACTTAGAAAAGCAGTTGTGTAGTATTTCAACCATAGAGCCACGCTTGTATTATTATGGTTTTTCTCAGGTTTTTTTGTGGATGTTGGTTTCCTTTCAGAGTTTTGATCCTCGCCCTTCGGCGTTGTATATTATATTGCTTACGTGGTTGTGTCCGCCAATTGGCGAAGGGCTAGCTCCCGCTTGGGGATGCATTTATTCATTATTATGTATTATTCATGTTTGTACCCGTTTGGGGCCAGTATTTACAATGGAAACTCTGCCGAAATTTTCGGAAAGGACTTGATGTTTTAAAAATACTTACTGCGGCCTACTTTGTTAAATCACTTGCTTTAAAACAGGTTTCCCTTACTTCTTCTTTAAAATGGTTTAGATTTTTGGGATTTTGGATTACTTGAATTAGGTGTGGTCCTATAGATTTCACATGATTCAAGTTCCAATCACGTACTATTTCGGGTCGTGACAACTATGTTAGTTGTATGTATGCCTTAGAGGCCAGCATTGTACAGATGATGTATATTATATTGGATGCTTGGACATATATAGAGATGAATTTCTTGCTCGATATGATAGTATGCTATCTGGTTGCTCTTTATCTTAACATGTATACTAGTCTCTTTATACTGTCTTATAGTTACATGTTGGTAAAGCCCTTAGGATGTGTACTTGACTACCTGGACTATGATGCAGATCATACAAGTGGGGACATGGTGGTCCATAAGTACATCCTTCAAGGTCCCTAGTCGTAGGTGTATCGAGACGGGGCATCGATATACCAGTGTAGACTAGCGTATACGCTTCTCGACCCATGAGATGGGCGATGGATGATCCCATATCCATTGGTGTTTGACATCAGAGATGGTATACGGGTGCTCAATGGAGACTGGGTACACTGGACGGACTTGCCGAGAACTCCCAGATGGTATTATACCTCACGTCAGATGGCAGTTCTCAGGTGACACATGTGCAGGTTAGTCTGTAGACCCGAGATCGTCATAGAGTCTTGTGTGATTCCCACTGTGCTTTGATTTCCACTTTACCGCGTCCATGAGGGCATGCAAAACGGTGGTTTTTGGGTACAGTCCCGAGTCACATGGAGGCAATGAGCGATAGGAGGGGTTTCGTCTCTCCCGGTATTGGGGGTTGATGTCGCGCTGTGCTCGATTGGCCGTAACAGGGAAGTCCCTTGCCAGGGCTGATTGGAGATTTACTGGTAAGTGTTACCAGTAGTTTCTCGACCCGTTATGAGCCTCACATCGGCACGACTTATCGGTTATTGGGGTCTGACGTTTACCACCCCTAGACTTGATATGTGACATATCAGACGAGGAGACCGGACTGTACAGGAAGTGTTGCCGGTTGGCTCGACGGGAGTTGAAGCAGGTTCGCTTGTTCTCTTCTGATCGTTCAATACCCGGGTGGCCGTTACGTTTAGCAGACCGCTTGCGGCTTGGGGGTGCTTGATATGATCATCACCCATTACCGGCGTATTGACGAGTCTTAGAGTCCCACAAAGAAGTTACCTAGTCCAGGCGAAACGTTGTGGTGCGCGTATGCGATATGCGCATGGACCCGATTAAAATGCGCGTATGGGATACCGTATATTGATCGGGCGGCTTGCTTTTGGTTTGGATCATATGTGATATGACCGGATTGATAAATCAAGTGTTGATTTATCATTTAACCATTAGTTTCTCACTAGAAATCCTTTCTTGTATTTGATGGATGTATGCATGCATGTATGCTTTCTTTATAGATTCATGCACATATGGATGTACATACATACACACACACACATACATACATACATCCTTCATGGTTGTACATACATGAAAATGGTGGCAATATAAGACTCACACCATGGTTGGATTTATATATGATTTATTATTGCATTTGATTTAAAACAAAAGAAAAGAAAAGGATAATTCATGGATACTTTCTACACTCTTCTTGACCTAACCATTCTCACCCACCATTTGACCATGAGTTACTTTTCCTTTTGTGTTTTTAACTCAAATTCAATAATATCCTAACCATGGTTTGATATGAGAAGACGAAAATATATATTGATATATTTTCTATTTTTCTTGGATGAGTCATTCTTATCTTCTTCTCAAAAATAGCCATCATCTTCTTCCTCCTTCTTCACTTGCTCTCTAGACTCTTGTAGTGAGCAAATTACATAACAAGATTGGATTTTGAAGTGAGAATAAGAACCACAACATCATTCTACACAAGTTTAGCCCACTTGTTTAGAGTGTTATCTTCATTCGTTCTCTTGATCGGGTGAAGTTGCGAGCTTGGACTAGGGACTTCGGGTGGATCATCGTGGACACGAGAGGACTTCAAGAGGACCTTCCTCCAACACCCAAGAGGCCGAGGAGTCTAGCGTAGGGAGCTACAAAGGTTGTACTCTCTAAACCCTAGCTTTTCTTTCGTGAGATGATGTGAAAATTTTGAAACCCTAATTTTTCTAGGATAGATCCTTTGTAAGTTTACTTAGCACCCTAAAAATTCAATCTTTGGTACATGTGATCCTTCCAAACCCTTCATGAGTTGCTAGGCTAACCTTTCACTGGTATCAGAGCCAACCTAGAACATTAGGCGACAATTTTAAGAAGTTAAAACTCCGATCGAACCGAAATACGGCCTTTTAGAATGCTCTCTGGACAATTTTGAAAATCTGGTTATTTTCAGAATTAAAAATATGAAAAAAATTCAGCAGGTTAATATAAGAGTTACTGTGAAAAACGAGATCATGAACAGTAAATATGAGCGCGTAACCGCGGCAAGAGCCTCCTTAGGCCGCGATTCCGTGGCCATTCTGTTGAATCATGGTCTGGTTTTGGTACAGTAACTCATGACTCTGCTTGTTTATGTTTTTGGAGTATTTTTAATCTGAATTTAGTTCTGAAAATTCTGGAGTTGGTTTTGGACTCGTCGATTCGATCGGAATTTTCATTTCGTGGTTTTTCCGGATAAATTAGAAAGTATTGAAGTGTTTGACCGAGTATCGTTTGCTCACTTTTCACGGGGTTTAAATATTTTGGAAATACGTGCAAGTTTTTAGGTGGTCCCTCTAGAAGACAACAAACCTTAACTCGATTATGTGACCGTCTTGAACTGCCCTTTGAACATTAGGGTTTGGGGCAGTACGGCGTGCCACATGTGAGGCGTTGGCTTGACCCTTCTACGGCTGGACCGCTACTACTGTGTCACACTCCGGTTTTTGAACTCCGCCCAAGTGTTGAGCTTTAGTGAATCTTGGGTATTTGATCGTTCGTTCGAAAACTTTGATACTGTCTAATTATCTGGAATGTGATGCAATGTGTGGAATTCATATTATAAGACATGAAATACGAGGTATGTGATATTTCGCATTTATGATGTCTAAGGAGAATGTGGATTCCAGATATTGCAGTTTTACACTTTCTTTTCTGTGACCGTAAGTGTAGTATGTCGATATCGCCGGTTTCGTTGCTATACATCAATGACAATTGGGGTACGCATACTTACTTACGTTGATGATATGTGATATTATGTGTTGCTGAGATATGATGTGTAGGATTGTCGCGATTGAATAGCCGAGGGGTTTTATGTGAGATGAGAGTTTTATATTTTCATTCATGTAAATTCAATTGTAATGTAATATTCTTTTATTTGGGGCACTTCCGGGTTGAGGTTGATGCCACCTGTGTTGTATATTATTTACTTTTCCGAATTAGGATGGACCCAAGGAGGGGAGCACAGGTGACCGGGTTCTGGGGTTCAGTGGGAGGCCATCTCGAGGAGTCGAGACCGGGTCTCCTAAACTCCAGAATTGGTAGGGTCGCTTGCCACTCTCGTAGGGGTCCAGGGTGTGGGCTTGGCTATTCATCGCGACTGTGGAATCCGTATTTTCTATTGTTGGCTAAATACTAAATACGGACGTCCTAGTATGTCCCACGTTATATCTATGTTTCTGCTGCGATATCTGTGATGTGATCATTTGATATGTTGTGACGGATACAGTATATAGTATATATGATATATTATATAGACGTTACTTATGTTTTACACCCGCACTAGCCCTGCCCTGCTCTGTCGTTAGTTATCTAACCTAACGGTGCACGAGGGGACATCGAGGCGAATGCGGATGGCATAAGTGTACGTCGTATTTATCTGTGATGTATAGGTGACTTAAATGATGGGACTTCATTAATGTGATTAATGAAAGAAAAGAAACCTAAAAGATGTTGTAGAATCAAATTTTTTAAATAAAAGGGTAGCTACAGTTTTGCTTTGCATAGCGGTATATATGATATACCCTGCACCTTATTCGATGAGGAAAGAGCCGAGATCCCTTCACCGGGAGTGACCTCTTTAGCAAAACTGGCAGATGCTACAAAACTCGGTTTGGTTTTTGATTGCTTGTGGAGTTTTTGCTTTGCACAGTGATATATATGATATATCCTGCACCTTATTCCATAAGGAAAGAGCCGAGATCCCTTCACCGGGAGTGACCTCTTTAGCAAAACTAATAAAAGCCTCAAAATCACTCCAATTCAAAATTCATATAATTCTACGACGATATCAAGTTCATTACGCAATAGGTTTTCAGAAAAACCTGTCGTAGCCCTCCGTCATTTCAGATAAGAACTGTTTAGTATTCGTGCTGCGTTTGTTGGCCTTTGTCAAGGCATAGTGTACGGTAGCTAAATGGTGCTTATCTGCTTATGCATATGATGCAGATTGTTTTGGGGTAGTCGTACGACATTGTTGGCCTTTGTCAAGGGTCGTGCGGGTGGTTTTGATTCAATCAAGAAATGACGAGTTGAACTTGACTGACTTCCTATGATTTGTTGGCCTTTGTCAAGGTCATAGGGGTTAAGGGCAAAATATTATCGGGAATTTCAAGTGTAGAAATTTGCAATGAGATTGCATACCTTCTATGAGATAGTTGGATCCCGATACCCACTGCGAGTAATTGTTACTCCCGGGAGAGTTTTACACAGGACAATTAGCCGATCAAGTAGGTGTCTAGAAAGGTGTCAACGGGGTTACGCCTCTGGGAAAACGAGGTTTACTTTAATTAGGTCCGTGCGAAAATACGGGGAACCTCCCTCAAAGTACCGACACTGGCCTGGCTGAAAGATCGGCGAAGTTGTAGGGTGTAATTAATCCCGGCTAGTCTTTCCTTTTAAGGTTTGAAGGAAGATTTGATAAAAACAGTGGGAGCCATCCTGATTAGATAAGATAATAACCAATCTAATCTTGCAAGAGCATACGCTAAAGTGTTTTCTTCTCCTCTCTCCAGGTAGCGACCATGTCATGCCTTAATAAAGATAATAATATGGATGTATTGACCGAACCCGCATGTTATACTATGCTGGGGAACGTTGGTTCCGTTCTGTCTTATAAGAGTTATAGGACTGAACAGGACATAGGGGAATACCAGGATTCCCATACCACCCGAATGAAGAAAGTACATGATGATGCATTTTCTTCGGGTGTGTTCGTTACAGAGAACTGTTTCTCCATTTGCCCTACGTCCTGGGTATTAGATACCGGGTCAGGATCCCATATATTTAATCAGTTACATGGCCTTAGGAAAGGTAGAGAACTTGGAGAAGGTGATAAAGACATAAAAGTTGGAAATGGTGCAATTGTTGCAGCCAAGACTGTCGGGGAATATCACCTTGCATTACCAGCTGGTAATACATTGGTTCTGAACGAATGCTATTACATGCCGAACCTGATATGCAACATTATATCGGTTTCTTTGTTGAGTAAAGAGGGATATAATTTTGTATTACAGGATAATGTTATGAACATTTTCCGTAACCAAAAGTTGGTTGGATCAGGCACGTTATGTAATGGAATTTATGTTCTAAATCAATCAACAATTCTGAGCATAACAAACACACACAAGAGGAAGAGTTCAGAACTGAACGAATCCTTCTTGTGGCATTGTAGACTCGGTCATATAAATGCGACACGGCTAGCTAAGTTGCATAAGGATGGATACTTGAAACCGTTCGAATTTTCATCTTATGACACTTGCCAGTCATGTCTCAAAGGCAAAATGACCAAAACTCCGTTTACGGGACACGGAGAAAGAGTTACCGAACTCTTGGGACTGATACATAGTGATGTATGCGGTCCCATGTCTACACATGCCAGGGATGGTTCTTCGTACTTCATTACATTCACTGAGGATCTCTCTAGATTCGGATATGTGTTCCTGATGAAACACAAATCAGAAGCTTTTGAGAAATTTAGAGAATATAAACAAGAAGTCGAGAACCAAACCGGAAAAAGTATTAAAGTTCTTCGATCTGATCGAGGAGGTGAATACTTGAGCAATGAATTCCTGGACTTCCTAAAAGAGAATGGGATTCTCTCTCAGCTGACTCCTCCATATACACCACAGCACAACGGTGTATCAGAACGGAGGAACCGCATCCTATTAGATATGGTGCGCTCTATGATGAGCACAGCTGAGTTACCTATTTCCTTCTGGGGATATACACTGGAAACAGTAGCATACCTATTGAATCAAGTTCCATCTAAATCTGTACCTACCACACCATATGAGATATGGAGTGGGAAGAGACCATGTCTTAAACGTGTTAAGATATGGGGTTGTCCAGCCTATATTAAAACACAAAATCCGGACAAACTCGAGGCACGGTCAGTTCAATACAAGTTTGTGGGATATCCCAAACATTCACATGGATATCTTTTCTACCATACTGAGGAACAAAAAGCGTTTGTTTCTTGACATGCTACCTTTTTAGAAAAGGAATTTCTTAGAAAAGAAATTAGTGGCGACAAGGTAGAACTGGAAGAAATTCCGGCTACACAAACTCAAACTGAAGATTTAGTGGAACCAGAAGATTCAGTAGCTCCCAACGAACCTCAGCCTCTCCGCCGATCTATAGGGTTCCTCGCCAACCTGAGAGATACTACGGTTTTCTCATGGACGGTGGGAGCGAGGATTGCATCATGGAGGATGATGACCCAACTAGCTTCGAGCAGGCCATCACAAGTGGGGACTCGGTGAGATGGCTGGATGAAATGCAGTCCGAGATGGAATCCATGTACACCAACAAAGTGTGGACTTTAGAAAATGCCCCTGAAGGGGTAAAACCCATTGGGAGCAAGTGGATCTTCAAGAAAAAACATGGTGTAGATGGGAAAGTGGAGACTTTCAAAGCTAGACTTGTAGCAAATGGTTAAGACCAGATGTGGACTATGACGAGACATTTTCTCCAGTGGCTATGCTTAAATCCATCCGGATCATGCTTGCCATCGCTGCATATCATGATTACGAAATCTGGCAAATGGATGTTAAGACCGCCTTTCTAAACGGTGATTTAGAAGAGTGCGTGTACATGACTCAGCCAGAGGGCTTCGTAGATAGTGGGAGCAGCGGGAAGGTGTGCAAGCTGCTTAAATCCATTTATGGATTAAAGCAAGCATCGCGGAGTTGGAACATCTGCTTTGACGTCGTTATCAAAGAGTTTGATTTCGTCAAAAACGTAGATGAACCTTGTATTTACAAGAAGGTAGCAGAGAGTAAGGTTGTCTTCCTCGTATTGTACGTGGACGACATACTCTTGATAAGAAATGACATTCCTATGCTGTAATCGGTCAAGCTCTTCTTATCACAAAGATCTTGGTGATGCCTCCTGCATATTGGGTATCAGGATCTATAGAGATAGATCCAAACGGATATTGGGATTGTCCCAATCCAGGTACATTGACACCATACTAAAGAGGTTTAGTATGGAAGAATCCAAGCATGGGAACTTACCCACGATCTCTGGAGTCACTCTCTCCAAAGAGATGTCTCCCAAGACTGATTTGGAGAGAGCTCACATGCAAGGGATACCCTATGCTTCGGCTGTAGGCTCTATCATGTACGCGATGCTGTGTACCAGACCCGATGTAGCATACTCACTAAGTGTAGTGAGCAGGTATCAAGCTGATCCTGGAGAGAGTCACTGGACAGCTGTGAAGAGCATTCTCAAGTACTTACGAAGGACTAAAGAGATGCTCTTGGTGTATGGTAATGGAGAACTCCAAGTGGAGTCCTTTACCGATTCAAGCATCCAGAGTGATAAGGACGACTCTAAGTCGCAGTCGGGATTTGTCTTTACCCTTTACGGAGGGGCGGTTAGCTGGAAGAGTTCCAAGCAGGAAACCGTGGCAGACTCGATGATGGAGGCTGAATACATCGCTGCCAACGATGCTGCCAAAGAGGTTGTCTGGATCAAGAAGTTCATTACTGAACTTGGAGTGGTTCCATCCATAGAGCATCCAATACCTTTGTATTGTGATAACAATGGAGCTGTGGTTTTGGCTAAGGAACCCAGGTCCCATCAGCGATCCAGGCATATTCTGAGGCGATATCACCTGATCCGGGAGATAGTTGATCGCCGGGAGATCGAGGTCAGGAGGGTTGACATGAAGAATAACACAGCGGATCCACTCACGAAGGCCATTCCCCAGATACAGTTTGAGAGACTCTTCGGGATGGTCGGTATGCGATACTACAGCAGTTGGCCCTAGTGCAAGTGGGAGATTGTTAGTTGTATGTATGCCCTAGAGGCCAGTATTGTACAGATGATGTATATTATATTGGATGCTTGGACATATATAGAGATGACTTTCTTGCTCGATATGATAGTATGCTATCTGGTTGCTCTTTATCTTAACATGTATACTAGTCTCTTTATACTGTCTTATAGTTACATGTTGGTAAAGTCCTTAGGATGTGTACTTGACTACCTGGACTATGGTGCAGATCATACTAGTGGGACATGGTGGTCCATAAGTACATCCTTCAAGGTCCCTAGTCGTAGGTGTATCGAGATGGGGCATCGATATACCAGTGTAGACTAGCGTATACGCTTCTCGACCCATGAGATGGGCGACGGATGATCCCATATCCATTGGTGTTTGACATCAGAGATGGTATACGGGTGCTCAGTGGAGACTGGGTACACTGGACGGACTCGCCGAGAACTCCCAGATGGTATTATACCTCACGTCAGATGGCAGTTCTCAGGTGACACTTGTGCAGGTTAGTCTGTAGACCCGAGATCGTCATAGAGTCTTGTGTGATTCCCACTGTGCTTTGATTTCCACCTTACCGCGTCCATGAGGGCGTGCAAAACGGTGGTTTTTGGGTACAGTCCCGAGTCACATGGAGGCAATGAGCGATAGGAGGGGTTTCGTCTCTCCCAGTATTGGTGGTTGATGTCGCGCTGTGCTCGATTGGCCGTAACAGGGAAGTCCCTGGCCAGGGCTGATTGGAGATTTACTGGTAAGTGTTACCAGTAGTTTCTCGACCCGTTATGAGCCTCACATCGGCACGACTTATCGGTTATTGGGGTCTGACGTTTACCACCCCTAGACTTGATATGTGACATATCAGACGAGGAGACCGTACTGCACGGGAAGTGTTGCCGGTTGGCTCGACGGGAGTTGAAGCGGGTTCGCTTGTTCTCTTCTGATCGTTCAATACCCGGGTGGCCGTTACGTTTAGCTGACCGCTTACGGCTTGGGGGTGCTTGATATGATCATCACCCACTACCGGCGTATTGACGAGTCTTAGAGTCCTACAAAGAAGTTATCTAGTCCAGGCGAAACGTTGTGGTGCGCGTATGCGATATGCGCATGAACCCGATTAAAATGCGCGTATGGGATACCGTATATTGATCGGGCGGCTTGCTTTTGGTTTGGGTCATATGTGATATGACCGGATTGATAAATCAAGTGTTGATTTATCATTTAACCATTGGTTTCTCACTAGAAATCCTTTCTTGTATTTGATGGATGTATGCATGCATGTATGCTTTCTTTATAGATTCATGCATATATGGATGTACATACATACACACATACATACATACATACATCCTTCATGGTTGTACATACATGAAAATGGTGGCAATATAAGACTCACACCATGGTTGGATTTATATATGATTTATTATTGCATTTGATTTAAAACAAAAGAAAAGAAAAGGATAATTCATGGATACTTTCTGCACTCTTCTTGACCTAACCATTCTCACCCACCATTTGACCATGAGTTACTTTTCCTTTTGTGTTTTTAACTCAAATTCAATAATATCCTAACCATGGTTTGATATGAGAAGAGGAAAATATATATTGATATATTTTCTATTTTTCTTGGATGAGTCATTCTTATCTTCTTCTCAAAAATAGCCATCATCTTCTTCCTCCTTCTTCACTTGCTCTCTAGACTCTTGTAGTGAGCAAATTACATAACAAGATTGGATTTTGAAGTGAGAATAAGAACCACAACATCATTCTACACAAGTTTAGCCCACTTGTTTAGAGTGTTATCTTCATTCGTTCTCTTGATCGGGTAAAGTTGCGAGCTTGGACTAGGGACTTCGGGTGGATCGTCGTGGACGCGAGAGGACTTCAAGAGGACCTTCCTCCAACACCTAAGAGGCCGAGGAGTCTAGCGTAGGGAGCTACAAAGATTGTACTCTCTAAACCCTAGCTTTTCTTTCATGAGATGATGTGAAAATTTTGAAGCCCTAATTTTTCTAGGATAGATCCTTTGTAAGTTTACTTAGCACCCTAAAAATTCAATCTTTGGTACATGTGATGCTTCCAAACCCTGCATGAGGTGCTAGGCTAACCTTTCAAACTATAGTCAACAAAAGTGGCACGAATACTAAGTACTCTGCTTCCTAAAATGGAGGAGGGCAACATATGGTTTTTATGAAAACCCTTAACGTTTTGAACTTGATATCGTTGTAGAATCTAGTGAAAGGAGTGATTTAAGCTCCATTTTTAAAAGTCGAATGGTTTTGTAGCATTTTTCTAATTTTGCTAAAGAGGTCACTCCCGGTGAAGGGATCTCGGCTTTTTCCTCATCGGATGAGGTGTTGGATAATCTTGAATACCACGATGCAAAGCAAAAGTTGAATCAACTATAAAAACAATCGAGTGCTTTGTAACATTTGCTAGTTTCGCTAAACGGGTCACTCCCGGTGAAGGGATTTCGGCCCTTTCCTCATCGAATGAGGTGCTGGATATTCATCAAGGAATACCACTATGCAAAGCAAAAACTAGAGTTAGCCATTTTAAAATGTTTGATTCTACAACATCTTTAGGTTTCTTTTATTTAACATTAATCACATTAAGGTTGTACCATCATTTACGTTTCCTAAACATCACAGAAAAAAACGAAAATAGAACGTACGCTTATGCCATCCGCATTCACCATGGGGCCCAGTCATGGACCGTTAGGTTACTTAACTAACGGCAGCGCGGGGGCTGGACTAGCACGGGTGCAAAATATAAGCAACGTTTATTATATATCTTATATATAAATAGCCATTCGTCGCACGCATTTATAAAAATTTCAGATCACAGATGAATACATTGGATGTAAGGTTCCTAGGCACTCTAACAAGGGTCAAGAAGGCATCAACCATGCCCGAATAAAATTTTAGACGTGCCGAACAACCCAAAGCCGGGATCTTTGCTAGATTATTAGGGTTTAACATGCAAGTAAACATCTTTACAACTAAAAGAGAGGGATTACAACCTTTGTAGTCCGCTCCTTCACTTCGTAAGCTTCGAGTAGAAGTCCCTTTGCCGCGATCCACGATCTCCCAGACTCATGAGAGGCTCCACAACTCAAACGATCCATGCTAGCTTGTAGTCTTCCTTTTCTCCGATGATCTACCTTGAAGTTTCTATAACTCAAGCTCTCTCTCTCTAAAGAGGTGAACATCCTAATCTAATTGGCTAGATTAGATGAGGATGATGGAGTAGGAATATTGCTCTCTTTTGTTTTCAAATTCTCACTTTTATTCACCACAAAATGAAAAACTAGCAAGCCTTCTCAAAGCTTAAGCTTGAAGAAGAAGAAGAAGAATGAAAAGATAATTCCTTTTGTGATGAACAATGAATTATTGTAGTGGTTACAAATCTAACCTAGGGTTAAGCATGATAGAGTTAACTCTTGTAGAGAATTAACTAGAGGTTGAGGTTTGGATTGGGTTAAATAATATCTACACAAAAATATCAAGCTTAAGGATAAAGTCAAAGCTTCATGAAGCTTCATGGAAGCTTCATGCAAAAGCTAACCCTAATCCAAACCCTAACCAAGTTTAAACCCTAAACCATTGTTAAATTTGTAACCATAAGATGTTGCTATATTATATATCACATATACAATATATTTTGTAACAATAGAAAATAATACAATTAACATATATCGCATATATATCAATGTATTATCCCGTGAGAAAATGAATCAATAAAGCGAGATTAAATTAGTTAACGTAACGTAATATATCACATATATAATTGTACATTAAATTATCGAATCAACACTTGATCCGATAACCCGGTTATATTATATATAACCGACTAATATAACATGTACCATTTCATCGAATCAACACTTGATCCGATGACCTGGCTATATCACATATACCCGGCCGATATCTCATATCGCGAGAATAGAATACGGTATCTCATATCGTATTGTTCTCGGTCCCGCATATATCACATATGTGCTCCTACTCTGTTTTGCCTGAGCCAGGAAACCTCTGTGTAGGACTCTAAAGAATCGTCAATACGCCGGCAGTAGGTGATGATCATATCAAACACCAACAAGCTGCAAGCGGTCAGCTAAACGTAACATCCACCAAGGTATTGAGCGATCAGAAGATCAACAAGCAAGCCTGTACATTCTCCTGTGAATCCAATCAGTAACACTACCGTACAGTCCGGTCACTTCGTCAGATATGTTGCATATCTAGTCTAGGGGTGGTATACGTCAGACCCCAGTAACCGATAAGTCTTGTCGATATAAGGCTCATAACGGGTCGAGAAACTACTGATAACTCTTACCTGCAGCGCTCCATATAAGCCCTGGCCAGGAACTTCCAGTTATAGCCAATCGAACACACACAACATCAACTCCCTATACCGGGAGAGACGAAACCCCTCCTATCACTCATTGCCTCTATGTGATTTGGGACTGTACCCAAAAGCCATAATTTTGCATGCCCTCTTAGACGTGGTAAGGTGGAAATCAAAGCACAGTGGGAATCACACAAGACTCTATGACGATCTCGGGTCTACAGACTACCCTGTACTAGTGTCACCGGAGAACTGCCATCTGACGTGTGGTATATCACCATCTGGGAGTTCTCGGCGAGTCCGTCCAGTGTACCTAGTCTCCACTGAGCACCTGTACACCATCCTTGATGTCAAACATCGATGGATATGGGATTATCCATCGCCCATCATATAGGTCAAGCTGCGTATACGCTAGTCTACTCTGGTGTATCGATGCCCTGTCTCGACACACCCTCGACTAGGAACAGTTATAGGATGTACTCTTTGACTACCCTGGCCCCACTAGTGTGATCTCATCACAGTCCCAGTAGTTGAGTACATATCCTAAGGGCTTTATCAACATGTGAGAGTAAGACAGTAAACTAATCCTAGTCAACATGTTAAGACAAAGTGAAACCAAATAGCATACTATCATGACGAGCAAGAAAGTCCTCTCTATATTTATCCAAGCATCCATTATAATATACATCATATGTACAACAATGGCCTCTAAGGCATATATATAACTAACATTGGATATACTTGGAATTCCGTACTTCATTTAAGCCCTTAATGAAAGACGGTGTCCACGGTCGTGTTGAATAGCCAAACCCTACCCTAGACCCCTACGGGTGCGGCAAACTACACGTCAAATTCCCGAAGTGAAGCAACCTCCCTCAACAAAGTGAGTAGGCCACTCGGCACTTCGAGAACCCCGTAGTTTGTGCACCCTACCTTGGGTCTATCCTAGGATCAAAAACGGTAAAAAGAAATTATACAACGGTGGCTACAACCTCAACCCGGATGTGCCCCGCAAAATAATATTACATGGCTTTTTACAAATTACATGAATGAAATAAAAACGCTATTCTCACATCCCCGGCCATTCATCACGACGATCTAACATATTCATATACACATACCATCGAATTATACCAATACTAATGTGTGCAACCCTGACTAATCGACATATAGCAATTAGTCGACGTTTCTATAACACAAATACACATCACTAAGCTTGTAAAGTAACTGCGACATTAGAATTCCGCACGAGATTAGCAAACTAAACCTTTTTCCAACTCTTGAAAAAATCCAGTGAGCTACCTTTTAAAAACCGATCTTTTGAGCCAATCCGAGAGTCGAAACGAACTCGAAACCTGCCCGAACTTCATGGAGGTGAAGAACAACATATTAAAGTTCAAATGGGGGGCCTCAAGGGGGACCCACCCTCGGGGTCCACCTCGAGGTGGCCCCAAAGGGTGTGCAGACCCGAGAGCACCCAGTTGAGGTGCTCTTGGGTCACCCACCCCTAAGGCCACCTTGAGGTTGTCTTGGGGTATGGGTCTGGCCTCTGGTCCCTCCCAGGGTGTCCTCAGGGTGCACACACTCGACACCGCGGCTTCTCTGTTCAAACCGTGAGCCCGCGGGGTGTGCAAATAAATCAAAACATCGATTTTCAAAACTGTTTTTCGGCAGTTTTTGCACGAGAAAAAACAGCAGAATTCTAACGTTGCTACAAGCTATTTAAGGTTTAAGATAGGCTCTGATACCATGTTAGTGGATGCTGCACACTCTCACAACACTTGTGAGGAGGCGGAAGCGATAAACAAAAATTTCTTGTATGCAACACCCACATAAACCAAGATTAGTGCTTAAACCATAACTAGCAAACCCTATCTTGAGTTCTAAACTACTATGATAGAGGTTATACCTTGAGAATCGGTCCTTCGGATCTTCGTTTGGATGCGACTCCTTGGATCCTTGATGGTTGCAAAGAGTTCGATCTCCGTCCACCTCAAGATCCAAGACGATCCACCCGAGAGCTATCAAACAAGCTACAAACTCTTCATAAGAGTTTAACTAAGAGATCAAGATTGCTAGAAGTGATCACCTAGATGATGTAGAGATCAAGTACTGGATTATATTTGTCCCTTGAACTATGATTCACAACTCATGTGAAGGTCTAGGTCAAGAGGTAGAGGAAGGAGAGAATTAGGAGAGAGAAGGTGTATGTGATGAATGAATGAAAAATGAAGCATAACAAAAGATATGGCTCAAAAAAATAATTGAAGAATGCATTATTTTTTCACAAAAATAATGCACCATGCCTCAATAGTAAACCCAAATGAATATAAAATGATTTGAGCCATGCCATCAACCATGCTTGGACTTTCTCCAAATTCCACCTCATTATTTCCATTTTCTCAAAATGAAAATCCATTTATGAGGTGTCTCCTTCTAGAATGTATTCTTATACAATTACAAGAATACCTCTCACCGTATACCGTATAAGTACACCTGTATTCGAATTCCGAAAAATACGAATACAAATAATCCAATAATATATTACCGGTATCCGGCTTAAACCAAAGCCTACCAGTATTATCCTTCCGATCATTATTCCTGTAACACTTACACGAACATGATCGAAACCCTGCCGTAACAACTTACGGACTCTACATCTTTTTCCTGAAGCAGGGAACTCTCTGTGTTGGACTCTAAAAACTCGACAGTACACTGGCAGTGGGTTTAACCACAAGCACGTCAGCGGCACTAGATGTGCATAACGGCTACCCAGGTACATGACGAAAAGGTGACCGACGAGCGAACTCATCACAACCCTAACGAGCCTGTAAGCAACACTTACCGTACAGTCCGGTCTTTTCGTCTGATACGTCGCATATGAATTCTAGGTGTGGTAAATGTCAGACCCCAGTAACTTTATAAGTCACGCTGATTTATGGCCCATAACGGTTCTTGAAACTACTGATAACACTTATTAGTAAATCTCGAGAACCCTGGCCAGGGATTTGCTATTATGGCCGATCAAGCATAGCGCGACATCAACTCCCTATACCGTGAGAGACGAAACCCCTCCTATCGCTCACTGCCTCCATGTGATTTGGGACTGTACCCAAAATCCACCTGTTTGCATGACTCAGTAGAGCCGTGGTAGGGAGGAAATCAAAGCACAGTGCGAATCACACAAGACACTAAGACAATCTTGGGTCTACAGACTAACCTGTTCAAGTGTCACTTGAGAACTGCTATCTGACAATAGGTAAATATACCATCTAGGAGTTCTCGGCGAGTCCTGTTCGGTGTACCCATTCTCCAATGAGCACCTGTGTACAATCTTTGATGTCAAACACCAATGGTTGTAGGATCAACCATCGCCCCCATGGTCAAGAAACGTACACACTAGTCTACTCTGGTACTATCGATGCCCTGTCTCGATATACCCTCGACTAGAAACTCTTAAAGGATATGCTTATAGACTGCCCAGGCCCCACTAGTATTATCTACATCATAATCCTGGTAGTCAAGCATAATCCTATGGGCTTCATCAACATGTATATAAAGATATAAAATAGAACACATCACACGTTAAGATGAAGATAAACCAGATAGCATACTATCATAATCCTAAGGGCCGATCAAGCATAGCACGACATCAACTCCCTATACCGGGAGAGACGAAACCGTCCTATCGCTCACTTCCTCCATGTGATTCGGGACTGTACCCAAAATCCACCTGTATGCACGACTCAGTAGAGCCGTGGTGTCACGATCCGAAATGGCACATGACTGACACTTGAATCATATGAAGTCTATAAGACCCCATCTAATTCAAGTAAGCCAAAATCCCAAAAATCTAAACCATTTAAAAGACGAAAGTGAAGGAAAACTTGTTTAAAAGTTTATGTATAAATCACTTTGAAGTTGTAGTAAACATTTTTAAAACATCAAGTCTTTTCCGAAATTTCGGCAGAGTCTCTTTTGTAAATACTGACCCCAAACGGGTACAACATGAATAATATACATAAATGATAAAAGGCATCCCCAAGCGGGAGCTAGCTCTTCGCTAATTGGCGGTCACAACCACGCAATTAATATAATATACAATGCCGAAGGGCGAGGATCAAAACTCAAAAGAAAAACCAATATCATCAAGAAAACCATAATAATACAAGCGCGACTCTAAGGTCGAAAGAATATACACTGGTCTTCTAAGTCTATAAATTAATACATGTCTGGTTGATGGAGTTACTAGATACAACTGAAATAAATAAATGTACAAAGGTGGTCACGATACGAGAGAACCCACCTACCAAAGAAATCATCCGGAAAGAAGCAGTGTGCCAGCAAAGCCGCCAAGGAAACCTGTACTGCAAAACCTGCAAGAAACTGTGGCACAACGGGGGTGAGTTGTCAACTCATGAGTAGAAAACATCACCGAGTAGAAATCGCACGTATGACTCAATCCTAGGTCATACGATAATAATATCCTCAACAAAATTACCCTGAAACCATCTACATATAAGTATAATATCAAGTGCTCGTGTCAGTGCCTCAGGTAGCAACATAATACATATATGATGTATGAATGCATGAAAACAGAATACATCTAAATGAGAAAACTGTTTTCTTATCTCAGTGAGATTTCTGTATAAAAATTGAAGTATCATCATAGAAATCAATAGAAAATCAGTGTCTAGTGTCGACACAAAATATATATATCTTGTTGTCTCAATATCTCAGGCTCTGGCAATCCGGACTGGCCCGTAACATCAAATCTGAATACCTCAGGCTCCGTCAATCTGAAACTGGCCTATACTCCGATCGGTATCCTCCGGATATCCGTCGAGTCACAATAAAATCACCGATCGGTTGTGCTCCCCTGTCAGGCTCAACGCCATTATCTGCGACCATCTTTTCCAGGGGTACCGCACCGGGTCCACCATGCACCCACAGACGGTTCCTCCTCCTTCTCAAATCGGGTGTATGATATCACTCAAGGGCTGAGAAAACTCATGGTGGACACCTCTCAAATCATATCATGGGAAAACCGCAATTTTCTATCTATAAAATGATAATAAGTTTATAAAATCCTTGCGGTTTCTCCAAATCAAGAAATCTCATTGATATCTGAAATCCAACTCTTAAGAGTTAATCAACAATAAATTTCTGGCAATAAACTCCATAATATTGCATGACAAATGAATATATGAATGCATCGGGTATCAAGTAAAGAATGCAATAATTAAACTAGTATATAAAAGCAAGCGAAGTAGTACTATGTCGAAACTATCTGCTAACAATTTATACTAATGAAATAGTGTTTTCTAATGTGTACGTAACATGAAAATTACCGATGATGATGTGTGTGAGCCGGCAGCAGGTGTACGTGGAGCATACGTATCATCAGTAATGATGCTGGTGTCCTGACAGCATAATTTTATAATAACTAAAGAAAACACAAATAAGCATGCAATGCGATGCGAATAGTAAGAATATACAGAACATGAATAGTAAACGCAACAATAAAGGATATACATAATATAAACGAGTCATACAGTTTTGGCATTTGAAATAACACGAATCGTGCTGTTTAGAAAATATGGGCTACGGTGTTTTTAAGAAAAGTTACGTCCTTTGAAATATCCGTAGTATCTCTTGGCCTCTTTTTAAAATATTCACGATTCCTTAGTTTTAGAAATAAGTATGCAGCACAGTCTAACATCTACTAAGTACACTACAGAACTAAACTAACAGACTAATCGAAATGGGTAAGGAAAACAACCTAAGTCTGAGTAGATATATATATCTAGTAGTCGGTGATCCCGCCTCAATAGTATCAGGTACGATACAATATATATAATATGACATCCCCGGGTCAAGAGTGCGGATCTATCATCATAATTATATCTCGTGCAGTAAATCCATCGTACGGCATCCCAAATCAGGGTACGGGTCGAATATCACATGTATCACAACATCCATATGGTATCGTCATCACATATCATGAACTGGAGGTACTGATCAAAAGTCTAGTACATACTGATACCATCAACATAATCCGTGTGTGTATGAAACACATCGCTCAACGGCCTGCTATAATATCATGTCGTATCTTATAATACGACCCAAGTCACATCACCAATCTCACAGCATCATGTCGAATCATATCGACTCATCCCTAAGTACCATATACTGTCCTCAACATCTGTGTATATATATACATAAATATATATATATAAATACTCATATACATATATGTATATATATATATATATAAATACTCACATACATATCTGTAAATATATATCCCCATATACGGACAAGTAAATCAAATGTATGCCTATGTGTGTGCGTGTGTGCCAATCCTTACTCTAGGGTTTCGCGACTAAGAAACAAAACTAAGTTACTTCCAATTACACTAAAACTAACCCATGAACACATAAACCTACCTTGATAATCATTAGTCTCACAATACACACATTTATATATATAACATAACGTATTCGTATTTTACACCACGAAACTGTTGGGGTGCTATACGCCATCCACCCGACTTCCCTTGTAGATATATATCTACTCACCTGATCCTTGCTTGACAAAGTCGATGTCGCCATCCTCTTCTTCATCATCCAAAGTCCACGTGAGGATACCTACATATCACACATAGTATCGTAAACCGAAATCGCACACGAAAACCAAAACGGCAGGCGTATCACACATAGGTTAAAACCTATGGTCTACATATACAAGAATAACCTAACAACTCTCGACGATTGACGTACAAACGTGAATCGACTGATAAAAACACGAATATCAAATCTCAAGTTATTAAGAACCGCAAAATGGAAACAACAACTTGGGAAAACTCTTCCAGATTTTACCCTAGGTGAAATTAGCCAATTTTGCAAATGTGGGGGGTCTAGTTATTTGACATAGGAGCTACAGAACAAGCACGAGGCCTAAAGGCCAAGTCCTGGCCGCAATGTGAGGCCAGAAGGGATTAATTGGCGGCCAGGGTGAAGGGGATGGGTCTCGGGTCTTCAGGGTACACTCCAAATCACCTGCACACATCTCAGTAATCGCTAAATATTTTTCAAGTGCCCCGGGTCGTAACAGTTCTCTAATTACCATCACAATTCCAACAAAAATACGATATCAGGAATTTCTAAGTTTGTGAAATGGGGTTTTAGTCTCAGGTTTTGGTCTTTAATTAAACACTAAAGGGGTTGTATGGTCTCTACTAACCTCAATTGCACTATCTCAATTCAAGAATTCCTCAAACCTCATCTAGGAATTTTTCTAAGTTCACTAAACTCTACAAAAACACTTCAAAACATGCAAAGATGCTAAAGTGAATGAAATAATAAACCAAGTGTGATGGAATTATCTCATTTGGAAACTCAAGAAAATTCTTGAGTTGCCCTAAGTCTCCAAAATCTAAACTTTCTTGGTCCAAAATGCTTGTAGTGAGCTTGTGCATGTTTTTAGTGAAGGTGAGAAGATGTTTTGATGTGGGATTGAGGGTGTTTTGAGGAGGTAGAGGAGGGGGGGAAATAGGGCTGCCATGAGAGGAAGAGGAGAGGAAAATGATGAAGGAAATAATGACGAGATAACAATGAGCCATGGTCAATTGACCCATCACCTCTCTCTCTCTCTCTCTTGCCCATACCCAATTCTTTAACCTTTTCCTTTTTCTTTTCTTTTCCTTTTCTTTTGTTTTCCTTTCACTTTAAAACCAAACCATGCATGAAAAATAATGAAAAGCTATGGTAGAAAATGTAACAAATGTGTAATATGACATGGTGCATGTCTTGTGCACAAATCAAGCTTAATGCACGATTAGTGATATTTAATCGTGATTAGCATAAAAAAATGGAACATAATTAATTATATAAAAATCTATTAATGTTCCATTCTTATAATCACTTTCAAATTCAATAATTAACAAAATTTCCATATATAACCCAATTTATCGGTATATAATTATACCGCATCATTAAAATATTCGAATAATTATTATTTAATTATATAAATTTTCAAAAATAATATTTTATTTTTTCTGAAATGTTACAATCATCCCCCCTTAAATAAATTCGTTCCCCGAATTTAAATTTAAACCCCTCGAATATTAAAACATTTCATTAAAAGATCAAGTCGTCGGGGCTCCGAAATCATAAATACATAAAACCTATCGTAGCGCAATGCATGCGCATGAAAAATGAGTATATAAACCAAAATCAAAACTCTGTCAAGCATCCTACAATTATCGGAGTTATGGTGAAGACACCAATGTCAAGGTCCACTACGAAAACCAACATGATATACATAAAAACTATACATGTACACATCGTTGTAAATTCGTCAAAACATCTGAAAGAATTGCATGCCAAACCTTTTCAAGTCGCTGTGCGATGCGCGTATCACGGCACAGCGGCAGACATTTACTGTAAGAAAGTAACCATATATATATATCCTTTGTTTAACATACATGCCCCGCCATTTTGAAAACAATTTAGAAGGGTTTCCATGTAAAATTTTCCGTGTCATCTCGGACACGTAGGTAAATACTGAGACTATAGCTCATTTTTGGAAATCCCTTCGGTAACTATCAATGCATGCAAAAATATATTCAGGCACTGTCCTCAGACTAGTCCTGCTCAGCCACTATACCAAATGGTAAATATCATAAAACATACTGCTCAAGAGAAATCGTACTCAAAATGTGTATAAGAATGCCACGTGCGTCTAGTGTGCACGGAAATCGAAATCCATGAATGTGCCATACATGTGCACAGAAAAAAAATCTAAGTGCAACGGGTGTGCATGAAAACACCTATCAAGGGTAACGGGTGTGCCTGACAGCAATATCAGGTGCATCTGATATACACGAAGGATCCCGATTTAGTGCATCTGGTGTGCACCAAAATCGCATCAAGCGTGTCAAGTATGCACAATAATCCAAATCAAGTGCACAAGGTGCAAGAAAACAAATATCGAGTATCACAATCGAAATCGACGATATACAACACATCTCAATCCAAATCAGGTATACCGTGGTATATAATCTCACAACCATGTGCATCAGCGTGCACAAAAATCGAATCAAAATACTAAAAGTGCATGGAAACTACACCAAAAGCACAAGTTAAATCACTGGGATACCATAAGCTTGAAATCAAAATCAACATCTCGAATGATATCAAATCGAAACCGAGTGCAACTGTGGTGAACAAAATCTCAATCATGCAAATAAATTGCCCAAAATACCGAAATCAAGATGACAGTAACATTCCCGCTCTGGCACATCCTCTAAAGATCTCTAGCCAACTATCATGGTCACTCATAACATGTCTCGTCGACGATGCCGAACTCTGGCCTACTGGGTGTGTGTAGTATGACTGATCCTGGGTCCAAGTATTCTTATTTAATATTTCCAGAAAGATCTTGTCGGGGTCTCTCCAAATCTCGTTTCTGGTGAACTGCCCGGAAGTTATCATCCTTTACTAAATCTATTTCTTGTTTCGGAACGGCTGCATATTCATCACGACTCCTTCTGAAAGATATATCCATATTCGACGCCTCTGCATGCGTATCACATCTCTGATATCAACGGAGTGGAACATCATCTCATCAAAATCTCGTACGAACCTCTTACTCCTCTTTTCTCTAATGTCGACTGATTCGGAGTCATCTCTTCGTGGCTGCATGGACTGTGCTCCAATGGCTATACTCATATCTGGAGTCTCCCAAGCAATGTATCCCATCACATGATATCCGAACGACGTCGAACTTTTCGATCGATTCGTCAAAGTCCAATAATTCCCCTAGAGCTCAACTCTTGAGTACAGTTTAATAATATCTAGTACATGCCACAGTACCTGTGGACCAGCCGTAGAAGGGCAAACCCAAGCCTCATTATTGGCACCGCGGAACTGCCGCAAACCCTAAGGTTCAAAAGCGTTCCCATGGTCATTATATCGAGTTAGGGTTTCATTCTTCTGGAGGGTCCATAGAATTACTTGCATGTTTTTCCGAATACCTTAAACTTGGAAAAATGGGTTTCTTACATTCGATCGTTTCTATCGACTCTCAACATACCTGCGTGAAGTCTTCTCTAGCTGGAGTCAATCAATCTGATGAGCTCGCATCGGGAAATGCAACGAACCACATGTCCTAGTCGTTCCTCTTTGGGTGACTAGCGATTTTCTATCATATCTCTAAGTACAACTCATGCTGCATTAGCTTCAAACATCTGGGGCGATATATTGTCAGTCGCAACAACAACTGAATTATTCGTCTGCACGCTAAATAGTGCCTGAATCATCAAAAATAACGGTGCATTGACGGTCATCACATTCTGGCTGGCCTCTAGCAGTGGCCCAATCTTCTGGTGCTGATCTGCATGTTTGAGAAACTTTGTAAAGCAATCCATTAAACGCTCATGGCGCGAAATCACAATAAAACGGCACATTTATGCAATCGTGTA
The DNA here is from genome assembly GCA_030015575.1 of Agapanthus africanus. Classification (NCBI taxonomy): domain Eukaryota; kingdom Viridiplantae; phylum Streptophyta; class Magnoliopsida; order Asparagales; family Amaryllidaceae; genus Agapanthus; species Agapanthus africanus. The sequence continues at coordinate 112,392,621 of JASDDO010000018.1, forward strand.
TCGCCGAAATTTTGCCCTGGTCAGTCCTCGTCCAAAACGAGCACATGCTGACCGCAACTCTAGCTGCAGCTCTCTCTGCCCATGTAATCATGGTAGCAAAAACCATAAACCGATATCGATGAGGATAGATCATGAATGAATAGAATAATGTGCAAAGAAATGTACATCCTAAGGCTTCTTATGTGGAGAAGCGTATCGTAAGTATGCCGCGGAACATACACACGGTACGTCACTCTAATTAAGTCACCTACTCCATTAACCAAGGTCAACCTACGTGACAAAAGTTCGGGTCTACTACCCCCTCGACCAAGTCTAAGTTCCGTAAGGTCAAGCCTAGGTTCCGAATAAATATACGCCCTAGACTCCGCATAGTCAAACATAGACTCGAACCAAGGTTAAACCTAGCGCTCTGATACCAACTTTGTCACGACCCGAAATGGCACGTGACTGGAACTTGAATCATATAAAGTCTATAGGACACCATCTAATTCAAGTAAGCCAAAATCCCAGAAATCTAAACCATTTAAAAGACAAATGTGAAGGAAAACTTGTTTAAAAGTTTGCGTATAAGTCACTTTGAAGTCGTAGTAAACATTTTTACAACATCAAGTCTTTTCCGAAAATTTCGGTAGAGTCTCCTTTATAGATATTGACCCTAAACGGGTACAACATGAATAATATATATAAATGATAAAAGGCATCCCCAAGCGGGAGCTAGCTCTTCGCCAATCAGCGGTCACAACCACGCAAGTAATATAATATACAACGCCGAAGGGCGAGGATCAAAACTAAAAAAAAAACCAATATCATCAAGAAAACCATAATAATACAAGCGCGACTCTAAGGTCGAAAGAATATACACCGGTCTTCTAAGTTTATAAATTAATACAAGTCTGGTTGATGGAGTTACTAGATACAACTGAAATAAACAAATGTACAAAGGTGGTCACGATACGAGTGAACCCACCTACCAAAGCAATCGCCCGGAAAGATGCAGTATGCCAGCAAAGCTGCCAAGGAAACCTGTATGGCAGAACCTGCAAGAAACCGTGGCACAACGGGGTTGAGTTGCCAACTCGTGAGTAGAAAACATCACCGAGCAGAAAGCGCATGTATGACTCAATCCTAGGTCAAACGACAATAATATCCTCAACAAAATAACCCTGAAACCATGTACATATAAGTGTAATATCAAGTGCTCGTGTCAGTGCCTCAGGTAGCAACATAATACATATATGATGTACGAATGCATGAAAACAGAATACATCTAAATGAGAAAACTTTTTTCTTATCTCAGTGAGATTTCTGTATAAAAATCGAAGTATCATCAATGAAATCAACAGAAAATCAGTGTCTAGTATTTGTTAGTTATATGTATGCCCTAGAGGCCATTACTGTACATAGGATGTATATTGTAGTGGGTACTGGGACATATATAGGGATGACTTTCTTGCTCGACATGATAGTATGCTATCTGGTTACACTTTACCTTAACGTGTATACTGATTGTCTCTCTGTTACATGTTGGTAAAGCCCTTAGGATCTGTACTTGACTGCCTGGACTATGATGCGGATCATACTAGTGGGGACATGGTAGTCTATAAGTACATCCTTCAAAGACCCTAGTCGTGGGTGTATCGAGACGGGGCATCGATATACCAGAGTAGACTAGCGTATACCTTCTCGACCCATACAGATGGGCGATGGATGATCCCATATCCATTGGTGTTTGACATCAGAGATGATATACGGGTGCTCAGTAAAGACTGGGTACACTGGACGGACTCGCCGGGAACTCCCAGATGGTATTATACCTCACGTCAGATGGCAGTTCTCTGGTGACACTGGTACAGAGTAGTCTGTTGACCCGAGATCGTCATAGAGTCTTGTGTGGTTCCCACTGTGCTTTGATTTCCATCTTACCACGTCCAAGAGGGCGTGCAAAACGGTGGTTTTTGGGTACAGTCCCGAGTCACATGGAGGTAATGAGCGATAGGAGGGGATTCGTCTCTCCCGGTATAGGAAGTTGATGTTGCGCTGTGTTTGATTGGCTATAACAGGAAATCCCTGGCCAGGATTGCTGAGATTTACTGGTAAGTGTTACCAGTAGTTTCTCGAATTGTTATAGACCTCATATCGACATGACTTATCGAGCTATTGGGGTCTGACGTTTACCACCCCTAGGCGAGATATGCGACATATCAGACGATCAGACCGGACTGTACGGTAGTGTTACTGGTCGGATTCACTGGAGTGTGAGCGGGCTTGCTCGTCGATCTTCAGATCGCTCAATACCCGGGTGGCCGTTACGTTTAGCAGACCGCTTGCGGCTTGTGGATGCTTGATATGATCATCATCTGCTGCCGGCGTATTGACGAGTCTTTAGAGTCCTACACAGAGGTTTCCTGGCTCAAGCGAAACGAAATAAGAGCGCATATGAGATATGTGCGGGACCGAGAATAATGCGTGTATGTGATACCGTATTTCATTCTCGCGATGAATGTATCGATTAGGTTATATGCGATATACCCTAGTTATCGAATCAAGGGTTGATTCGATAAACCGATGCATTGCATACTAGTCGGTTATATACGATATGACCGGATCGTTAAATCAAGTGTTGATTTAATGATTTGATGCATAATTATATATTTGATATATTACTTTGCATTAACTAGTATCGGTTCACTTTAAATGGATTTTCTCGCTCGGATGTGCGCATTAAATATGCGATATGATTTTGTGCACATGTTTGTATCATGTTTGATGATACATGGTTTTTGGTTAAGTGTATAGAATTAAACAAAGGTTAAGATGATGGTTAGGGTTTATTATTTGTTATTCATTTATCTTATTTAATTATCCATTTATTTATGATAAATGAATAAAAGAAAATGAAATGAAATGGTTGCTAATTTTGGATTCTAGTTGAAGCTTCTTGATCTTTTGACTAAGTGACCATTTTGTCTCTAGCTTGACCCTAACCATTCCTTTAACCATGATTAGCTCTCTACACTTTACCATGGTTCACTTATGATAAGAATGGATTATTCTTTTCATTTAAAATAATTCTTATCATAACATTTCTTCTTCTTCTTCATTGAACTCAAGAAGAAAAAGCTTTCTTCATCAATAGTGAATTGAGCAAACAAGTGAGAAATCCAATTCTAAAGTCTACCCACTTCCTATTTCTTCATCCTCTACCTCTTGCCAAGTAGTAGAGTGTGTTTCCTTCACAAGTTTTTAGTGCTTGGTGAAGGTGGAGCTTGATTTAGCGATGCCTCGACGTAGATCATCTTCGGCATGGACATCGACGACCTAGCTCGCTTATTCTCCGATGAAGTCGACGCTAGAGCCCGGATTCTTTTTGGACAGCGGAGAGGACTTCGTTGCGGAGCTATGGAGGTGGAGCACCGGATCTACAAAGGTTGTATTTCCGATTCTCATAGTTAAGTGTTAACTAGTTAGCTTTTTCGCCTAGTTTTCTAGCAAACGATCCGTAGTCGGGTCTCTCGGCACCTAGATTTTTTGAATTTGGCATGTTAGATGCCTTGTGAGACCTCACTAGTGTGCCTAGGAACCCTACAGTATTGACACAAAATATATATCTCGCTGTCTAAATATCTCTGACCCCGGCAGTCCGGACTGGCCCGTAACATCAAATCTCAATACCTCAAGCTCCGGCAATCCGGACTGGTCTATACTCCAATCGGTATCCTCTGGATATCCACCGAGTCACAATAAAATCACCGGTCGGTAGTGCTCCCCTGTCAGGCTCAACGCCATCATCTACGACCATCTTGCCCTGGGGTACCGCACCGGGTCCACCATGCACCCACAGACGGTTCCTCCTCCTCCTCGAATCAGGTGTATGATATCGCTCAAGAGCCGAGAAAACTCATGGCGGACACCTCTCAAATCATATCATGAGAAAATTGCAATTTTCAATCTTTAAAATGATAATAAGTTTATAAAATCATTGTGGTTTCTCCAAATCCAGAAATCTCATGGAAATCTGAAATCCAACTCTTAAAAGTAAATAAACAATAAATTTCCGGCAATAAACACCATAACATTGCATGACAAATGAATATATGAATGCATCGGATATCAAGCAAAGAATGCAATAATTAAACTAGCATATAAAAGCAAGCGCTCTAGTAATATTTCGAAACTATCAGCTAGCAATTTATACTGATGAAATAGTGTTTTCTAATGTGTACGTGACATGAAAATTACCGATGATGATGTGTGTGATCCGGAGAGCAGGTGTACGTGGAGCATACGCATCATCGGTAATGGTGCTGGTGTCCTGACAGCATGATTTTATAATAACTAAAGAAAACACAAATAAGCATGCAATGCGATGCGAATAGTAAGAATATATGGAATATGAATAGTAAACGAAACAATAAAGGATATACATAATATAAAAGAGTCATACAGTTTTGGCATTTGAAATAACAAGAATCGTGGTGTTTAGAAAATAGGGGCTACAGTGTTTTAAAGAAAATGTACGTCCTTTGAAATATCCGTAGTATCCCTTGGCCTGTCTTTAAAATACTCACGATTCGTTAGTTTTAGAAATAAGTATGACCTGAGCCCAGTCTAACATCTACTAAGTAAACTACAGGGCTAAACTAATAGACTAATCGAAATGGGTAAGGAAAACCACCTAAGTCTGAGTCGATATATATATATCTAGTAGTCGGTGATCCCACCTCAATAGTATCACGTACGATACAATATATATAATATGACATCCTCGAGTCAAGAGTGCAGATCTATCATCATAATTATATCTCGTATGGTAAATCCATAGTACGACATCCTAAATCAGGGTACGGGTCGAATATCATATGTATCACAACATCCATATGGTATCATCATCACATATCATGAACTGGGGGTACTGATCTAAAGTCTAGTACATACTGATACCATCAACATAATCCGTGTGTGTATGAAACACATCGCTCAACGGCCCACTATAATATCATGTCGTATCTCATAATACGACCCAAGTCACATCACCGATCTCACAGCATCATGTCCAATCGCATCGACTCATCTCCAAGTACCATATACTATCCTCAACATCTGTGTATATGTATACATATATATATATACACATACTCACATACATATATGAATGTATGTATATATATATATATATATCTCCCCATATACGTACAAATAAATCAAATGTATGCCTGTATGCGTGCGTGTGTGCCAATCCTTACTCTAGGGTTTCGCGACTAAGAAGCTAAACTAAGTTACTTCCAATTACACTAAAACAAACCCATGAACACATAAACCTATCTTGATAATCATTAGTATCACAATAAACACACACACACACACACACACACACACACACACATACATATGTATAATATAACGCATTCGTATTTTACACTATGAAACTGCGGGGGTGCTATACCCCATCCACCCGACTTCCCTCGTAGATATATATCTATTCACCTGATCCTTGCATGCCGTAGTCGATATCGCCATCCTCTTCTTCATCATCCGAAGTCCACGTGAGGGTACCTACATATCACACTTTGTATCGTAAACTGAAATCGCACACGAAAACGAAAACCAAAACGGCACGCGTATCATACATAGGTTAAAACTTATGGTCTACACATGCAAGAATAACCAAACAACTCTCGATGATTAACGTACAAACGTGAATCAACAGATAAAAACACGAACATCAAATCTCAAGTTATTAAGAACCGCAAAACGGAAACAACAACTTAGGAAAACTCTTCCAGATTTTACCCTAAATGAAACTAGCCAATTTTACATATGTGTGGGGTCTAGTTATCTGACATAGGAGGTACAGAACAAGCACGAGGCATAGAGGCCAAGTCCTGGCCGCAATTTACGGCCAGAAGGGATTAATTGGCGCCCAGGGTGAAAGGGATGGGTCTTGGGTCTTTAGGGTACACTCTAAATCACCTGCACACATCTCAGTAATCGCTAAATATTTTCCAGGTGCTCCGGGTCGTAGCATTTCTCTAATTACCATCACAATTCACACAAAAATACGATATCGAGGATTTCTAAGTTTGTGAAATAGGATTTTAGTCTCAGATTTTGGTCTTTAATCAAATACTAAAGGGGTTGTATGGTCTCTACTAATCTCAATTGCACTATCTCAATTCAAGAATTCCTCAAATCTCATCTAGGAATTTTTCTAAGTTCACTAAAATCCGCTAAAACACTTCTAAACATGTAAAGATGCTAAAGTGAATGAAATACTAAACTAAGTGTGAAGGAATTACCTAATTTGGCAACTCAGAAAAATTCTTGAGTTGCCCCAAGTCTCCAAAATCCAAACTTTCTTGGTCCAAAATGTTTGTAGTGAGCTTGTGCATGTTTTTACTGAAGGGGAGATGATGTTTTAATGTGGGATTGAGGGTGTTTTAAGGAGGTAGAGGAGGGAGGGAAATAGGGCTTCCATAAGAGGAAGAGGAGAGGAAAATGATGAAGGAAATAATGAAGAGATAACAATGAGTCATGGTCAATTGACCCCTCACTTCTCTCTTTCTCTCTCTTACCCATACCCAATTCTTTAACCTTTTCCCTCTTCTTTTCTTTTATTTTTCTTTTTCTTTTGTTTTCCTTTCATTTTAAAACCAAACCATGCATGAAAAATAATGAAAAGTCATGGTAGAAAATGTAACAAATGTGTAATATGACATGGTGCATGTCATATGCACAAATCAAGCTTAATGTACGATTAGTGATATTTAATAGCAATTAGCATAAAAAAGGAATATAATTAATTATATAAAAATATATGAATGCTCCATTCTTATAATCTCTTTCAAATTCAATAATTAACAAAATTTCCAGATATAATCCAATTTATAGGTATATAATTATACCGCATCATTAAAATATTCATAATATTTATTATTTAAAATTCCCAAAAATAATATTTTATTTTTTCTGAAATGTTACACGTGGTAGGGAGGAAATCAAAGCACAGTGGGAATCACACAAAACACTATGACAATCTCGGGTCTACAGAATAACCCGTATAAGTGTCACCTGAGAACTTCTATCTGGCAATAGGTGTATATACCATCTAGGAGTTCTCAGCGAGTCCTGTTCGGTGTACCCATTCTCCAATGAGCACCTGTGTACAATCTTTGATGTCAAACACCAATGGTTGTTGGATCAACCATCGCCCCCAGGGTCAAGAAACGTACACACCAGTCTACTCTAGTAATATCGATGCCCTGTCTCGATATACCTTTGACTAAGAACTATTAAAGGATATGCTTATAGACTGCCCAGGCCCCACTAGTATGATCTACATCATAATCCCGGTAGTCAAGCATAATCCTAAGGGCTTCGTCAACATGTATATAAAGGTATGAAATACAACACATCACACATTAAAATGAAGATAAACCAGATATCATACTATCATTTCGAGCAAAAATTGTTTCTGTACATATACATGCCTAGCATCCTATACAATACAGGCCTCTAGGGCATACATATCTAACAGAAACTATGGATATGATCAAAAAGTTAGTTGGAGATGATATGAATGATTGAATACATATATCGAGATATGAGACAAAAGCTATAAGGATATGACATGAGATCGATGAATATGATAAGATTGAGAAAGATGTGTTATGAGATCGGTAAATTATGATAAATATATATATAAGATTACTTGATGTGAGATATTGATGTGATGAAAAGAGAATATGACGAAATAAGATGACTTGGCTTAACGTGTCAATATACGGATGTGAGGCGATATGAGAATATAGATACTTTTGCCAAGACATGATATGAGATTTATACGGATGTGACTTGAGATATATGTGTATATATATTTATGAGAATAATAAGTGATATATCGTACGAGACTTTAGATCCGTACCCTCATTGTTGTATAGGTCGATAGAATCCCTATTTTAGTTTAATGCCGAGGTACGATGGATTACAGTACGCGATGAGTTTTACCGGATGTATGATCCATACCCTTGACTCGGGGATGCCGTACGATGGATTATACCGTACGTGATTCTATGAGGCTGGATTGCCGATTGATTGATTCATCGACTCGGATGTGTTATAGATATTTTAATCCCTTTCTACACTGCCTTGGTTAGTCCCTTATGTAGATGTTAGATTAGATACGTATATTTTACAATATGGCACTTATGGTTACTTTTCTGCTATGATATTCTCATTGCATTATATATACCTATGCTTCCATTATTTGTTATGATATTGTCTGCTAGAACTCCTGCATAATTATCGACGATGCGTATGTTAGACTTACATAGATTGCCGGCTCACACACAATCATCATCGGTAATTGTTATATCACTTACACAGTATAATTGCTATATCATGCTATTACTCTTAATTGTTCAATACCATCACATGACTCGTAGGCATGATATACTGATATGCTCACATTTTTGTTTTATGTTTGCATACATTATGCTTTATGATTATATGCATTGAGATGCTGTTTTCATGAGCTTCTGGATTTGAGAACCGTGGTTATATTTTAAGGGAAATGGTGTATTGTTTTAAAAACCCGGTTTCTCTTGATAGGATATTTCGAGGCGTCCACCATGAGTTTTCTCGGTTCTGAGCTATGATTATACCCGATTCGAGGAGCGGCATGCACTGTCTGCAGGTACATGGTGGACCTGGTGAGGTACCCCAGGGCAAGAAGACTCGTATTGTTAGGCGGTGAGCCCGGCAGAGGGAGCACTACTAACCGATGATAGTTTTGGGCTCGGCGATTATCCGGAGGATACCGAATGGAGTCGCGAGAAAGATATAGGCCGATCCGGACTGACATAGCCCGAGATATGAGGATTTATGTGTCGATGCTGGACACGGGTTTCATGATGTTTCGAGTGTCGATATTGGACGCTCAGCTTCCACGATTTTGATGTGTCGTTGATGGACACACGTGGTTGATATCCTCATACATATAGACACATTTTTCATGATGATTCGAGTGTCGATGTTGGACGCTCAGGTTCCATGATATTGATTTGTGTCGTTGATGGACACGTGGATGATATCCACATGCATACAGGCATATGACGTCATATGTTTATTTCTACATGCTATTGGCATTGACTCTATTGTTGACATATATGCATACATGGTCACTCTAGATATCATAGTATTACCTTCATGATATAGTATGACCTAGGAAATCGTTGTTTTATTCGATTTCTATCTGATGATGTTTTCTACTCACGAGTTAGCAACTCACCCCGTTGTGCCATAGTTCTTGCAGGTTTGACCGCTTGGGATCAGCGCGGTATCGCTGGCACACAGCTTCATCCAGGGTGTTTTGCTTTGGTATGTGGGATACATATTGGATCATGCCCACTCTCGTACTTTTACAATCTATTATATCTAGATAAACTCCATCAATCAGAAACTAGACTTTGAATATTATTAGACTAGAAAGACTTATGTGGTTGCGAGACTTAGAGCGATGGTTGTATGTTCGCCTCTTGGAGGTTTTGATGTCTTGCTTTATTTATCATTCTTTCTGTGCCGATCTTCACTGTTGGGTGTCGTATATCTATTGCTTACTTGCATGGTTATGTTTCCGCCAAATTGGCGAAGAGCTAGCTCCCGCATAGGGATGCCTATATAAATTATTGTATATTCGATTTCGGTTCAAAATATACAAGGGAGGTGCTGCCCAAAATTTTAAAGTCGAAAAATGTTTTCAACTATAGTATAATCAACTTGCATTTTCACGTTTCATTACCTATGCATTTAAAGGAAAACTTGATTTCATTATAACCTTATTTCAAAATCGCACCTCCACTATTTTCCGCAAAAAGGTTTAGATTTCTGGGCTTTGGCTTACTTGAGTTACGTTACGCCTTTAGACGTTGCGTGATTTAAGTGCCGGTCACGATCTAAATTCCGGATCGTGACATTTGGTCAGGGCTATGGGGCATGGCTGTCTACTAGAGTTACCCGGCGGGTGTTCGTACAATACGCGATTGCGAACTCCGTGAAAACCGATTAACCGAGACTAAAATAGTAGATTTACAATATACTAACTCATTTTCACAAAATTAATTATTTCGGATTCTAACAGTTGTATCACATATCATCAAGATCTATAAGATGTTAAACATTTCGATCGATTTATCGAACACCCTAAAATCTAGAGACCTCAACAACTTGAGTCTCAATAAAAACATCCAGAAAGTGCCAAATTACATAATGGAGCAGCACAAGAAAAACCAACCCTGAACACCCCAACATCACGGGGGGACCGCGGCCAAACATGGGTTTGGGCCACGGTTCCGTGGCGGTTTGAGGGAGTTAGGGTTTGGAATTTCTTGGGGATCCATTAAAAACCCTGCATATATTTCTGGAAATTTTTAATCACAAAAGTTCTAAATTTTGAAAATCAACAAAAAGTAGTAAAATTTGCTATTTCGAAAACCGATCAAACACTTTAACATCGTAAAGTCCTACCCTAATATTCTAGCTTGGCTTTGATATCATTAAAGTGTAGGCTAGCACCACGACGGGGTATAAACGGGCATCACACATGCAATTTTCAAAAATTCGTGGTGCTAATGAACACTAACCAAGATCATAACTAGAATATTAGGGTTAACATGTGATGATATGAAAAACTACAAGAAGGGAAGGAGGGAACAACCTTTGTAGATCGTGTCTTTCTCTTCCAAAGCTCCGGGTTGTAGTCCACGCGACTGACTCCACTTTAAGTTTGAACGAGCCTCTTTCGTGATCTTCGCACCGAAGACGATCCACCTGAAGTCCTTCTAGCTCAAGCTACCTCTTCAATAAACTATCTTTAGTGAAGGAAACACACTACACTTGATTGCTAATCAAGTGTAGGATGGTGAAGTAGGGGTTTTAAGGCTCACTAGAATTTGTTCAAAGCTCCATGGTTCACATCACATGTGAGGGGTTGGAGCTTTGAGGCATGAGGAGGAAGAAGATCAAATGGAGAGCCCAAGAAAAAAAGCTAAGGAAAAAATAAAATGAACTCATGTGTAGAATGAACCAGACTTTTGCTCCCCGCCTTGGGTCTATCCTAATGCGAAAAAGTAAATAATATACATGAATGGTGACATCATGCTCAACCCGAAAATATCCCAATAAAAGAATATTACATACAGATTTTACATGAATGAAAATGAAAAACTCTCATCTCATGCAAAACCCCCAGCTATTCAATCACGACGATCAAATAAAACATATCATAGCAACACATAATATCGTATATCATCAACGTAAGTAAATATGCATATCCCGAAAGTCATTGACATATAGCAACGAGATCGAGATACCCCACATATTACACTTACGGGCGCTGAAAATAAATGAAAAACTATAATAATTAGAATCCGCATATCCTTAGACGTCATAAACCTGGAATATCTTATATTCCGGATTTCATGCCTAACCTATAAACCTTGTACTTTAGTCTCAAATTGAAAACACTTTTCAATCATTTAGTCGGGTAATTAAACAAAGATTCCCGACTACCTTATCGAATGCTTGCCGGAAACTTTAGTAGATGGCCGCACCCCTGATGCCATCGATGAAGTGCACTAAGGCGGAACACCGTGGCCTCAAGCACCCGAGTTGGTGCTTTTGGCAACACGTTCTCCTACAGTCACTTGGTCGGGGCTATAGGGCATGGCTGTCTAGTAGAGTTACCCGGCGGGTGTTCGCGTACAATACGCGATTGTGACGGAGTTTTGATCCGAATCAAAACTCCGTGAAAACCGATTAACCGAGACTAAAATAGTAGATTTACAATATACTAACTCATTTTCACAAAATTAATTATTTCGGATTCTAACAGTTGTATCACATATCATCAAGATCTATACGATGTTAAACATTTCGATCGATTTATGGAACACCCTAAAATCTAGAGACCTCAACAACTTGAGTCTCATTAAAAACATCCAGAAAGTGCCAAATTACATAATGGAGCAGCACAATAAAAACCAACCATGAACACCCCAACATTGTAGCAGAACCGCGGCCAAACATTGGTTTGGGCCGTGGTTCCGCGGCGGTTTAAGGGAATTAGTGTTTAGAATTTCTTGGGGATCCACTAAAAACCCTGCATATATTTTTGGATATTTTTAATCACAAAAATTCCAACTTTTGAAAAATCGACAGAAAGTAGTAAAATTTATGGTTTCGAAAACCGATCGAACACTTTAACGTCGTAAAGACCTACCCTAATATTCTAGCTTGTCTCTGATACCATGAAAGTGTAGGCTAGCACCACGACGCGGTTTAAACGGGCAACACACATGCAATTTTAAAAAATTCGTTGTGCTAACGAACACTAACCATGATCTTAACTAGAATATTAGGGTTAACATGTGATGATATGAAAAACTACAAGAAGGGAAGGGGGCAACAACCTTTGTAGACCATGTCCTTCTCTTCTAAAGCTCTGGGTTGTAGTCCATGCGGCTCCACTAGACTCCACTTCAAGTTTGAACGAGCCTCTTTCGTTATCTTCGCGCTGAAGACGATCCACCCGAAGTCCCTCTAGCTCAAGCTATCTCTTCACTAAACTATCTTTAGTGAAGGAAACACACTACACCTGATTGCTAATCAAGTGTAGGATGCTGAAGTAGGGGTTTCAAGGCTCACTAGAATTTGTTCAAAGCTCCATGGTTCACATCACATGTGAGGGGTTGGAGTTTTGAGGCATGAGGAAGAAGAAGATCAAGTGGAGAGCTCAAGCAAAAAGGCTAAGGCAAAAATAAAATGAACTCATGTGTATAATGAACCACACTCTTGCTCCCTTATTGAAGCATGGTTGAATTTCCAATAAATTTATTCAACCATACTTCAATAGTGTTGCAAGACTAATAAACATATATAAATGCCTAGCCATAACCCATGCTCCCCTTTGCACCTCATTTTCTATTTTTCACAAAAAATAGAAAATCATGCCATGCTTAATATATATATATATATATATATTAAGTAAATAATTAGTGAGCTAACAATATTAGTTAAGATATAATTATATCAAATATAATATATATCAAATTATTAAATCAACACTTGATTTAATAATCCAGTTATATCACATATAACCAACTAATATCATTTATCTGTATATCACATTATCAAATCAACACTTGATTCGATAATTCGGTTATATCACATATAACCTGACCGATAACAGATAACTGCCAGATTACAATACGGTATCACATACACGTATTTAATCAGGCTCCCGCACATATCATATATGTGACCTACTTCATTTCGCTTGAACCAGGAAACTTCTATATAGGACTCTAAAGACTCGTCAATACGCTGGAAGTAGGTGATGATCACATCAGCCACCCACAAGCCGTCAGTGGTACTAGATGGACATAACGGTTACCCAGGTATTGAGCGAATAGAAGATCAACAAGCAAGCTTGTCGATACTCTCCATGAAGCCTATAAGTAACACTTACTATACAGTCCGTTCTCTTCGTCTGATATGTCGCATATCATGTCTAGGGATGTAACTATCAGATCCCAATAACATGATAAGTCATGCCGATGTCTGGCGTATAACGGTTCGAGAAACTACTGATAACACTTACCAGTAAATCTCATCAACAGCTCTGGCCAGGGACTTACTGTTATAGCCAATCGAGCATAGCGCAACATCAACTCCCAATACCGGGAGTGTCGAAACCCTTCCTATCGCTCATTGCCTCCATGTGACTCCGGACAGTACCCAAAATCCACTTGTTTGCACGCCTCCTTTGAGCCGTGGTAGGGAGGAATCAAAGCTTAGTGGGAGCCACACAAGACTCTATGACGATCTCGGGACTACAAACTAACTTGTACCAGTGTCACCAGAGAACTGCTATCTGACGCTATGTATAGTACCAACTAGGAGTTCTCAGCGAGTCTTGTTTGGTGTACCCATTCTCTAATGAGCACCTGTATACAATCTTTGATGTCAAAAACCAATGGATATGGGATCAACCATCGCCCCCATACAGGGTTAAGAAACATACTTACTAGTTTACTCTGGTGTATCGATGCCCTGTCTCGATATACCCTCGACTAGGAACAATTAAAGGATGTGCTTGTAAACTACCCAGGTCCCAGTAGTATGATCTGAATCATAGTCCTGGTAGTCAAGCCTACACCCTAAGGGCTTTATCAACATGTATATGAGAGACAGTATGATAATACAAGTGAACATGTTAAGATAAAGGTAAGCAGATAGCATACTATCATGTCGAGCAAGAAATTCCTCTATATATATGTCCAAGCATTCACTATAATATACATGTAACATTTGGAAAATTATAAATATTTTTAATTATGGAGATAATGAGTTTACAAAAGTGATATCACATACAAATTTTGGTATCGGAATTATATCCGTAAAAATATAATTAATTTTGTAAATAAGAAGAAAAGGTGTGATATCATAAAAATGATATTATTATTATTATTTTAAACATGACATAAGATTATATAATAAGATAATGGTATTTAATTGTTATAATAAGTATTTCATATCTTTTTAAACATGAATTTAGATTTTACATAAAGGGTTTTATTTAAAGGAAAAAGGGGTTTTCCTTGTTTTAATTCTTGGTTTAAAATGAGGGTTGGTTATATGTTTAGTTAGTTAAAACCTCACCCTCAACACACCCTTACCCATGCTCACATCCCTCCACCTCCTCCTTCTCATTTTACACCACCACCTTACCACTCTCCACCTCCTCCTCCTCTCTTAACACCTCATGCTTTCTCTACACAAACACAACACCTCCCACCTTATCTTATCACCACACTTAGAAATTCTTTTAGTTATTCCAAACTGAATACAACATAACTCCTTGAAGATCATAACACAAAAAAATTCCCAGGTATTCATCATATCAAAGAAAGAAGCCATGTCCCTTCATCAAATTGTTAACAACCTCAAGCTTGAGTGAATACAATACCTAGGAGCTTCCATATGTTCTTCTTGAACTGGTGTTCCCTTGTGAATCATCTCCATAGGTATATCTTACCTTCTATACCATTTTTAATTCTGTTTGATAGCTGTTTGTAGTATGCAGTATTTAGAACTTGAACCTTTTGTGATATTTGTGAGTATATATTTGAATCTGGAGCAACTAGGTAAATCTACCAAAAAAAACTAACAAAACTGTAGTATGATGAGACTACTAGAAGATGTACCCTAAAGCCCGAGCCCCTAATTCCATGATTGACCCGGCGACATTCGCTTTTTGACCGGCGCCGCCGGACTTCTGAGGGAGTTTGGTGTTTATTTTTGTTCTGTAGGTGTATTTGACTATTTTATGATATACAATATTGTTTGATTTGTTCCAATAATCATACAAACAAATCCGGGAACGTTTTGGTAAGGGTTTTGTTAAATTTTCCGATATTTTGATACGGATTTTCTTATATCTGTACTGCGACTGAAACATTGACGTCCGTACATTAATTTCAGGGGCGTTTATTCGTTTTTGGGGTAAGTGAGCTGTAGGTTCTAACCTACGGATGCTTAGCTCGTTGTCTTAGTTTTCGATATGATATTTATATCAATGTGATTTAACTACGATTATAGGTACGATCGCGATGGTTTCCGAGATGGAGATGAAAGACATAGCAATCATGGATTCAACATGCACGACAAGTTGGTGAGTAGATTTATATCTATGGGGTAAATCGGGTGGATGGAGTATAGCACCCGTGCAACCATATAACTAGGATAGTTATGCTATCTAGTTAGTTCTTGTGTTAATTCAACTAAATGGTATTGGCATTATTTTGCATCTAGTATGTTATTCATGTGCATATAATTTTATACATGGTCTTGGTGACATATGTACGCGATGATAAATCCGTACGATATGGATATGGTTTGACGGATTCGTACGAGGTATCATGTCGTACTTGTTATAATGTGGATGGAGTGCCGAATACGGCCAAGTTTCTTATAGATTTTTGTAATCCTGAATTATTATGATTTAGAAAGTTATATTTGAGTGAGCTATATTCTTTTAAAAACTAACGAATCATTTCCTTTTTAAATGATAAATGAAAAGGATGCGATGCCAATTTCCAAAACGAATATCTATGTTAAGCTAAGGCAGCTTCCTTATTTCAAAACCAACGTTTCGTTCCATTTTCAATGATAATGGTATAGATCATATCAAGTAGTTACATTTAATAGTTATTCTTAGATTTACTTTACATGTTCGCGACATATTTATCGATGTTATACGTTTCCGTGATACGAACACAATGATAGAACACTGCACAACTACCAATTAGTATTATGTTGCACAAGCACATACGCATATGTTACATTTCACCTCATTGGTATTGCCATGTCATTGTAGGAATGTTATACTACATGATGCGTATGTAGATGTCGATACGAGTATATTATATACACTTTTAGAACACTTGCACAAATACTAATGATTGCTATGCTGTACAAGCACAGACGCATATGCTACACCACACATCATTAGTATTGCCATGACACAGTAGAATTGATATGTTTGTTTCCTGCATGTCTATATTTACGTACAATACCATCATTACCTGCTGAATTATTATGAACATCAGTAATATGGATATTCATATTTGGTTCTTATGAGTTTTCAGGATGTTTTATTTTGATGATATATATCAGTGGTATAGGATGTTGTTATATATGTATACATATAATATATCATTAGAAAGATCTATGAGATTATTCTTAATCTTTGGATATGATTAGTTGATGTCCACCATGAGTCGTTTTTATGTTTAGGTCCGAACCGAGTGGGGGGGCTATACGGTTACGGATTTCTACGTTATCCAGACTGAGTGGGAGGGGATATACAGTCGGATATATGGTGGACCCGGTCGAGACCGTGGGGCAGGATAGCTGCATTAGAGGCGGGGAGCCTAGCGAGGACACTCGATACCGGAGATAGGTTTGAGCACAACATATATACAAGGGATACTGACCGGGGCTAGATTTAGGCACGGCGGATATCCAGGGGATACTGACCGAGGCCAGGGATATCGGGTGGCGATCATCTATTGAGATGGTACCGACGATATCTGCATTTGCGTGTCGGTGATGGACACGAGAGATTTGAGGATTTGCGTGTCGGTGATGGACACGAAAGATTTCTGATTTCGGATGTCAATGCTGGACATCCAGATGTTGATATGTTGCTATCATACGAGGTATATAGTTATGTTGTGCGTTATTGTAGCCGACCAGGACAGATCCGGAGGACAGTACCTGCATACCTTTTTACAGGTAGTTGCATATAAAAAGGAATTCAAAATCGAGCTATAGCCTCATTATTTAGACGTATTTGATATGACACTGGCATCTTTTAAATTGTAAATCTCTTATCACTCTTTACTAAAATAGTAAGATATATATCTTAAATAAGATACCTATTATACTTCATACTATCACGTCTGTTTTTATTCCGTGACATATGTATCCTGCGGCTATTTTAAAGAAGAGGTTTTACAAATATATTTCGGCTCCTTATGGGTTCATATCTAGATATAGGTCATTTGCTTATGATATATTCTATTTTTGGGTTCATGTGATGGATAGAGTTGCATTTATGATATATACATATCATATATTATATTAGTACAGGATATTATAATACTATACTTATGACCTAGGTATCGTTGTGCATTTCAATTTCTACCTTATGATGTACTTTTATTCACTGAGTTGGCAACTCACCCCCGTTGTGCCACAGTTTCTTGCTGGATTAGCGCTCGGATTATCGGCGGATTGCGGCACACCCTTCTTCTCGGTGATTGCTTTGGCAGGTGGGCTACTGTTGTTCGTACCCACACTTGTATGTTTATATATTCTTGTATCTAGTAAAACTCCATCGACTTAGAACTTGTATATTATGAACTTAGAAGCGAGACTTAGAGTTTTGTGTTTGTGGCATCGTACTCATTGGAGTTGACCTTTCTATAGTGTTGATTTGTGTCGCCTTTCTTTTCTTCGCCATTGTGCGTCGTATTTTGTTTCTTGGTTGCTCCGCCGTTTGGGCATAGTTGCTAGCTCCCGTTGGGATGCTGTTTTTATTATTATGTTCTAGCGGGTTTTATTCAAAATTTACAAAGGAGGTGTTGTTGAATTTTAAAATGTCATAGATGCTTTTCAAACATACTTAGTTAGACTTAAATGTTTATTTTACAAACCGATCCCATCTGATGATTATTTTAAATCTCACCTCCAATATTTTCAAAAAGGGTTTAGATTCCGGGGTTCGGCTTACTTGGACCGCGTCGACGTCTTTATAAGTCACGTGATTTAAGTGCCGGTCACGTACCACATTTGGGTCGTGACAAAGTTGGTATCAGAGCATTTGGTTTAACCTTTGTTCGAGTCTAGGTTTGACTATATGGAGTCTAGGCATACACTTTTATTACCTAGGCTTGACCTTATAGGACTTAGACTTGACTTTGGGGGTCTTATACCTGAACTTTCGTTATAAAGGATGACCTTGGTTGTTGGAGTAGATACTAAGTAGAGTGACGTACCGTACATATGTTCCGCGGCATATTTACGATATGATACTCCACCTAAGTTACCTTAGGATGTATATCAAAAGATCTTCCTTCTATTCGTTCTGTTGATCTATCCTTATAGATTGATGTTGATTGTTCCGGTCGCCATGTCTACATGAGCCGAGAGGGCTGCGATTAGAGACACGGTCAGGGAAGACTTGTTTGGGACGAGGGCTGACCAGGGTGACATTCCAGTGACATAGAGACATGTTTTTTATCCTTAGATGATCGGGTTTCTAATGTTGAAGCGAGTTTCTTCGGGATCCGTACCAGAGGGTCGGGTCATTGCTGGAGACCAGCCGGACTTTGAAGCGTGATGTTTTCCCTCTCCGAAGATCATGGTGTTGCGCACTGTTCAGACAGTGGTACCAATCATTGCTGAGGTTATCAAGATGTTGCTTCCAGAGTTCATGAAGTTAAAAGTTGCCAATGTTTACAAGTATAGATGGACAAGAGGATTCGTAGTCATTCATATGAGTGATGGCTAGGATATTTAATCCGTTGTGGTGCTCCGATGTGGGATCGGTGAAGTGGATTAGCTTCTTTTGATAGATTCTACTCAGACCTGATGTAAGTCGCTCGAGAGAGATCATATTGTCCGACGAATTGGGACGAGTTCGCGAAGGTGAGCCTAGCCAGATTCTTCCACAGAGTGTCAGAGATGCTGGATTCATATTTCGATTTTTTTAAGACTCCGGGCTTGATCATGACAAAGATTTGCAACTTTCATGACTATCGCGATACGCTCCTTATTTGACCGATATTGGAGAATAATGGAACAGGAGATTGCTGCGAAGCTACAAAGCGTGGTGGTTCTTCCCCTTCGATATTGGAGATTGAGGTATATAGAGGCGTGTACAACCAAACTTTCAGAGGAAAATCTTGAGGAGATGGCAGTTGTTACGAAAATGAAAATGGATTCAGTAATGAGTGCTAGTTCCGGGCAGGCTGGATAAATGATATCAGCATGAGACTTGATGGATTCTTTCCAGAATTTTATAATGAGTAAGATTGGACCCAGGATCAGTTGTTTGGCGCACACGCAGAGGATAGAGATCGTCGTCTTCTACATGTTGCGTTGAGAGAGACTGGACTAATTGTCAAGAAGACGTTGTGAGACGTATCAGCAGTAGGACTGATTGCGTCGTTGCTCCTCACCGGAAGATTGTATAAAGAGGCCATGGTGTTATGGATCCGCAGAAAGAACAAGAATTCAGAGACAGAGAACGCTAGACCGCGGCAGAAGGAAAGTGGTAATCCTCGTATGCCAGTTCCGGGGGTGTAGACACCTTTCGACATTTAAGAAGATATACTTCGATGTCATTTATTTTCGATTTACATTTTTATGATCCGAATATCTTGTTTTCAACGTTGAAAGAAGGACAACTCAACGTCCGTTATTTTGACATATGTATTTTGAGGATTTGAGGATCACACAATGTATTGTGCACACCAAGTGCACTTGAAGAGATTTCCGTGCACGGTGATTGCACTTTGATTTATGATTTGTGCACACCAAGTGCACTTGTTTTAGATTTTTGTGCGGGGTGACTGCACTCGATTGGAGTGTTGCGTACACCAGATGCACTAAACGGATATTTTCCATGCACATCAGTTGCACATGAAGAGATTATATATATATATATATATATATATATATACTTTAGGTATACTCGGTATTATTTTGTGCACACCAGCTGCACGTTTTGATGTTTTGTGCACCCCGATGCACTTGAGATTGATTTTGTGCACTTTAGATGCACTTGATATTTTCTCCATGCACAGTTGATGCAGTGGATATTGTTTCATGCACATCTGTTGCACTTGGTGCAATTTTTGTTGTCATGCACACCCGTTGCATGAGGGTTAGATTTTGTGCAAAAACGTTATGATTGATTTCGTTTTCGTGCTTTGCACTTGATAGGATATATTATAGATTTGATTTCTATATTTTCTCTTGGTCATGTGCTACCGATATTGCACTACGACTATGGCATTGATCATGTATTGGATATACACAATGGTTTTCGTATTTAGCATTTTTGTATCATAACTGGAGTAATTCTCATAGCAACCGCTAGAGTTACAGTTATATGAGTTTATATCTTTTGAGTTTCACGCACACGGTTGCGTTATGTTACGTTTTAGCTCATATGGGACTTTGGATTTCCGTTATACGGAGCCAACCATATGTTTTAAAATTTGGACCCTGGCAAATTGTTTTGAATTGAGTTGATTGGATTGAGAAAAATGTTTTAAGATGGGTTTAATTTAAATTCGGGGACCGAATTTCTTTATGTGGGGAATGTTCCCCTCCGAAAGACGCGCAAGACAGACGTCTTCCCTGAAATTCGGGGGCAGATGCTATTTGGTGCTATCCGTCCATCTCTCCGAAGATGCCAAGTTGATTTATGGCACCGTGTATCGAAGGTTTAAACGGATGCGGCCGATGTAGAAGACTTCGTCAGATTCCCCCTCGTTTGAGGGGTTTTTGATTGTGGGGACGCTCTTCCCTGCAGGCGCAAGCCCCTGCAGTTAATTACGCTACCGCATCGCGGTAACAACTTTCTCCTTCTCAAGATGGTCACTTCGTGTCGTGGGTGTTTGTTTTGTTTGTGGTTGCCCGTGGATTGTATACGTAGACTAATTTATGTTGTCGCCCGTAGGATGTGGATTAGTCCAAATCCGTGTTTTCTTAGATTTGGGTTTGGGGTTTTGGTTTAAGGATACGTTAGCCATATTTGAGGCTAAGATCAACTTAAACGTCAGTTAAGGATACGTTAGTCTAATTTGAGACTAAGATCAACTTAACGGGATCGTTTAGATCCAACAAGAGAACATTTGGACTCTATTGTTTAGTTTAGGGACATTTCGGTCGATTGCCAGTTTAAGGAAATGGTGGTCCAACATTCCCATTTTTAGGACGAATATTAGTTTAAGGACATTTCGGTCGATCTCCAGTTTAGGGACATGGTGGTCCGACATTCCCATTTTGAGGACGAATATTAGTTTAAGGACATTTCGGTCCAACATTCCCATTTTGGGGACGAATATTAGTTTAAGGACATTTTGGTCCAACATTCCCATTTTGGGGACGAATATTAGTTAAAGGACATTTCGGTCCAACATTCCTATTTTAGGGACGAATATTAGTTTAAGGACATTTCAATCCAACATTCCCATTTTGGGGACGAATATTAGTTTAAGGACATTTCGGTCCAACATTCCCATTTTAGGAACGAATATTAGTTTAAGGACATTTCGGTCCATGAGTTTAAGGACCCCACAGTCCGTAGCAATGTATGGTTGTCGGGACCCGTCACCTCTCTGACGACGTTGAAGGATTAAAACGACAAATGTCAGAGGAGTTCAGAGATGTACCCTTGAACCGGGTGTAAATTAATTTGGGAGAGCAGTTGTGCTCAGTTCAAATTAATTTGAGGACTTATGGCCACAATTGGGTTAGGTCCAGTCAGAAAAATGTCTAACATTTTATTTATATTTGGCCTGCTAGGCCTTTGCTTGGGCTCTGCCTTTTTAAACAATGCATAGCATTGGACTTTTTTAATTAAATGCGCAGCATTTAGATTAGGCCTGTTAGGCTTTTTAATTAGGCTCTGCCCTTTTTAATAATGCATAGCATTGTTTTGGTCTGTTAGACCTTTTAATTGGGCTCTGCCCCTTTTTAATAATGCAGAGCATTTAATGGTCTGACAGTGCGGCACGTGGCCTGTCAGGCGCACTGCGCCAATTAAAGAACGCAAGACACCAACGCATGTGGAGGTGACATGTGTCACGATTTGGTGAGCGTAAGTCTGTTAGCGCAGTGCGCTGTGCCAATGCGCTGCGCCAATGCGCTGCGCTAGTGCGCTGCTGACACATGGCGTGCTCTGGTGCAGTGTGCCAATCTAAGAGCGCAGCGCTCTGTTTTTAGGAGCGCAAGGCGCAGATTGACACGTGGCGCTCTTTGGTGACTTGCGCCAGTCCAAGGAGCGGAACAACGCAAATTAAGAGTACAGGGAACTGTTCAATAGCGCAAAGCGCATCTTGATCAAATTTAGATCAAAGAAAAGAATCTTTTCAGTTCTAAAGAGGTTCTACCTCAAGATTCAAGAACCAATGGTTCATCAAAAGGCTGTGCCTTTATATAGATCGAAAGATCTAGGGATGAAATAAATTACTTCTTTAATTTTTTGTGATTGGATCTTTTTTTGATCTTTTTTCTTTTTCGTGATGAAGATCATGATCTTGTTCTTAGATCTTTGATCTTTTTAGAAGAAATTCTTCTTTTTATGAGATGTTTTCATCTCTGTTCTTCCAAGAAAATTTCTTTTACCTTGAAGAAGATGATCTTCTAAATTCTTTTAGAGTTCTCCCTTTTTTTCTATTTTTCTGTATATATCTATATGTGTGTATCTATGAGACTTAGAGTCTAGGGGCATTTATATAGGGCCAATTAGTTTGTTGAGATAGTTACAGAGATCTTTCTTTGATTGATCTGGGGATATTTTCCCACCGTTGGACCTTTGATCCTAAAGCCTCTGTTTTACATAAGACAATTTTCTTATTTTAATAAGATTGGAAAGATCTTTCTAGAATTTTTATTTCTGATTAATTAAATAATTTATTATTTAAGTTTTAGTGCTGGCACAGTTGGCGCAAGTGCACCTGCGCTTGACACGTGTCGAGCATCACAGAGCGCAGCGCAACTGTGCCAGCGCACCTGCGCTGACACGTGTCGCGCAGCGCAGAGCGCAAATTATCTGAAACGTTGCTTCCTTTATTTTTAAAATTTAAATTTGAAAACAGAGCCTTGCTCTGATTGGGGTGCGCTGCCTAGGGCGCAGCGCCCCTTGCGCTGGCGTGTCTGCTTTTAACACGTGGCGCTTTGCGCGCAGCGCAAGAGATCTGAAGCGTTGCTTCACCATTTGAATATTTAAATTCAGACAGAGTTTTGCTCTAATTGGGGAAAACAGAAGCGTTGCTTCATTTCCCGCCTTGGAATTTGAACAGAGCTTTGCTCTGATTGGGGGAAACAAATGCCTCCCCTCCGTTGCGCTTACGTGGCCCCAAATGTGAGCGCAGCGGTGGCAGAATCTCAACCGTTGGGTCAACTTTTGGAAGTTAAAACGGCTCTCAATGCCTATAAATAGGACCTTTGGTCTCTTAAATGATTTTCATCTCCTTCTTGGGAATTTTTATTCAGAGCCTTGCTCTTTCGTTCAAGAACTTTTAAGAGTTAGAACTCTAGAAAATTTTTAGGCAAAAATTAAATTAGATTAAATTAAATTAATTTTAAGAGCCTTGCTCTTAATAGATCCCTGATCTAAAGAAAACCCATTTAGGGTTTCACTTAGCAGAGGTTTGCTCTATAGGTCTAAAAGGATCTAAAGAGAATTAAAGAGAACCCTATTAGGATTCTGTTAACAGAGCTCTGCTCTCTAAAAGGATTTTTCTTGTATTTTCTTAATTCATTAATGGAGCTTTGCTCCTTCCAAATCATATAGAAGAACTCTTAAGAGTTTTTCATGGATCTTGGAGGTTAAAGATGGCATTTTATCTTTTTGATGAATTATATCATCTTGCTTAATCAGTCTATCTGCTAATTTTGTTGATTTTCTTTTACAGGTGTAATGGATGCCCACATGTATGACTTTGATGAGATCATCTCTTACGGAGACATCCGCCGACTCGGCCGTTCTCAGAATCGAGAACTCACAAACGCTGAGTGTGCCGAAATTATGAGTCGCTTTGACGCATATAACGGTCAACTGCTTCCCCGGCGTTCCTCTCTCTTGAAGCTTATCGTGGGAGCCATCTGGGAAGCGCTTCCCTTATTCTGTACTGGTGTGCCACTTTAAGCATTGGATGCCGCCGAGGATAAGCTGCACTCGGTGTATCTGATGAGCCTAATCTCAAAGAGAAGGCGAGATAACCTTATCGATCTCCTGCACCAGGCTTTTCAACAGTCTGCCGTACTTGCTGCCTATTGGAGGGTGGAGGACATCAGTGGGGATCCCGATACTCGTGCTCACAAAAGAAAGCACACCAGGATGGTTCGCCAGGCTTGGAAAGTTCTGGACAAGGTCACTTTTGAGTTCCTCAATCCATGTCCTGGATTTGAGCTTTTGCCATTGTAATCATCTCGATAATGCTGCTTTTGTTTATTGTCTTTATTGATGTAAAAAATTTCCGAGTATGAATGACAAATCTTTTGCCTCCTTCCTTTTATTTTCTGCTTTGTTATTAGCATATTCTTTAAGTAAGCATAGCCTTTAGGTGATATAAGACATTCCGTCTTGAATACTTTGGGGAGTAGTGATGGCTTAGGAAGCATGTTCAGATCTGCTACCTAAGGCTTTTCAACTTTATGAGCCGTGAGGGTCTTATAAAGACTTTTCTCCCTACGAGTCGAGAGGATCTCGTAGGTGTATTTTCTCCTTAGGGGTCGTGAGGACTCCTAAATGTGTTTTCTCTTGAGAGTCGTAAGGATCTCACTAGAGAATTTTCCCTCTTACAAGTCGAGAGGACTCGTAAGTGGTTGTTTCCTTCCTTGTCGAGATTCAACTTTGGAGAGTGTGTTCCGTGAATAGTATGGAAGAGTCCATTTTGGATCGACTTGTAGGGCCCCAGTGCTTAGGAAACAAGTTTTTTAATCCCCGCTGCCTAAGGCTTTTCCTCACGAGTCGAGACGAATCGAGCATTTCTTGCAAGAATATCCTAACGTCGCAGTTAACCTCTGCTCTTGACGACAGAGGTCCGTTAGGGTCTGTGGTACTAGGGTTTTGTCCATCGTACCGTCGTGTCGGCTGATGTATTTCTCGATAGGTAACCTTGCTGTTCGAGTAGCCTTACGACTGTCGTGTCTCTGATCCCTTCGGGGGCTGGACAAGACGTCTTTGAGCAATCCTCCTAGGCAGTTTGACCGTCGGAAGAGCAAGCGTTAGGAATTTTGCTATGCCGCTGTTTACTCGAGGTTAGGCTCATTTTGGAGAGCGCCGATGAGTCATAACCACTCCACACTGGTGTGGGATGATTCCCGATAGTCTTTCAGGTTTTATATGAGTTGCCGTCAAGACCCTGAAGCTAGGAATTTGTCCTTTGCATCGTTTGCTGGCATTGCGTCTGCTGTATCGAGATGAATGTCGCGGTGGAGCTGGGATTTTGCCGTGGCACCGTTGTTTGATTGTCGTGTCTGAATCTTGCTGGAGAAAGAATGCTGGGGTGACATCTCGTCTGCTGTATCGAGATGAACATCGAGGAGGTGACCACTCCATATGGGATGATCTTCGGTAGTCTTTCAGGTTTTATATGAGTTACGTCAAGACCCTGAAGCTAGGAATTTGGCCTTTGTTTCATTTGCTGGCATTGCGTCTGCTGTATCGAGACGCATGTCGCGGTTATCTCTAGGTTGCTGGTGAACCGTTGAGGTCTGGAACTAGGGATTTTGCCATGACTCCGTTTGTTTGATTGTCGCGTCTGAATCCTGCTGGAGAAGGAACGCTGTGGTGACATCTCGTCTGCTGTATCGAGGTGGTGACCACTCTATGTGGGATGATCTCTGATGGTCTTTTAGGTTTTATATGAGTTTCCGTCAAGACCCTGAAGCTAGGAATTTGGCCTTCGCTTCGTTTGCTGGCATTGCGTCTGCTGTATCAAGACGCATGTCGCGTTTGTCTCTAGGTTGCTGGTGAACCGTCGAGATTTGGAACTAGGGATTTTTCCGTGGCTCCTTTTGGGGATGTTGCGTCTGCTGTATCGAGACGAATACTAAGGTGGAGTTAGGATTTTGCCGTCGCTCCGCTTTGTTTTGACGTTGCATCTGCATCCTGCTGGATTGCGAAGGAACGCCATTGTTGATATTGCATCTGTTGCAATGAGACGAATGTTGAGATGGTCCCTAGGCTGTCTGTGAACCGTCGAGACTTGGCTCTCTTTCTGGTGGAGCCTGGGGAGGAGGAGTGTGATGCCTTCTTTTTTTGCACCCCTGGATTGTATACAGAGACTGCTGTTATATCACCTGTAGGGCGTAAATTTCATTTTTATTTTTATTTTATCTTTTTCCGCGATGCTCTATCATTTCAGCTTTTGTATCGCGAAGGTCGCGATTGCCCAATCATTTCGGCTATCTTTCGCGGTGCCTAATCATTTCGGCTATTTATTTTATTTTCACTCGCTGCTTTTTATTGGGAGTTGCCCAATCATTTCGGCTATTTTGCATGCATACATTTTTACTTGCTGATTTTGTTGCAAGTCACCCCATCATTTCGGCTATTTCGTATGCATATATGGCTTGCTGGCTTTTCGCCGCAAGCTTGGAATTGGACACCGATTCGGTATCAGCACCACTACAACTGGGATATTGTCAGGAGCGAATCATCATTTGCCTCCGTCGATGTCGGACAAAGGTGGCTTAGTAAACAGGGTTAGGGTCCTGTCGACTAAGGCTTTTGACTTCATGAGCCGTAAGGGTCCCACAAAGGTATTTCTCCCTGCGAGTCGTGAGGATCTCGTAGGTGTGTTTTCTCCTTTAGGAATTGTGGGGATTCCTAAGTGTATGTTCTCTTATAAGCCGTAAGTATCTTACAAGAGTGTTTTCTCCTTATAAGTCGAGAGGACTTACAAGGGTTGTTCACCGTGCGAACATATCCCTAGTCACGGATGGGACTTGGTTAGGGAAATGTTTATTCGCGCCCATGGATTGTATACAAGGGTCAGTATTGAGCCGCTTGTAGGGCAGTATCGAAGGTTGTAGGGGTTGCTTAAGAACAGGTTCAGATCTCTGTAACTTAAGACTTTCAAATCTTATGAGCCGTGAGGGTCTCATAAGATGAATCTCCTTACGAGTCGTGAGGATCTCGCAAGTGTAATTTCTCCTTAGGAATCGTGAGGATTCCTAAGTGTGTTGCTCCCTTGTGAGTCGTAAGGATCTCACGCATGTGGTTTCTCCTCACAAGGTCGAGAGGACCCTGTAAGTGTCCTTTAACGAGGTTGCACCCTTTCGGTTTTTCACAAACACTCGCCGGTAGCACTGCTGTTTTTACTCACGGAGCCCTTTCGGGTTTTCATCCGTGCCCATTTTGCTTATGGACATACTGTTTTCTTTCTTCTCTTTTTTTTTATTCTTTTCTCTCTTTTTTTTTATTTAACGAGGTTGCGCCCTTTCGGTTTTTCACAACACTCGCCGGTAGCCCTGCTGTTTTTACTCACGAAGCCCTTTCAGGTTTTCATCCGTGCCCATTTTGCTTATGGACATACCGTTTTTATTTTTATTTTTATTTTATTTATTATTTTTTATATCAGCTTCGGGATGCTGCGATCCGCCGCAGCTTCTTGACATCCCGGTCAACAGCTAGTTTTAGGACATAGTGGTCTGTTTTTAGTTTAAGGACGTTTCGGTCCGTTAACCAGCTACTACTTATAGAGTTTTGGGCTTAGGAAGATAGCGAGCGGACATAGTCGTCGTCGTCTATCATTGACCTAGGCCGCAACTCGTTAGGCGTAGTATTTCTTCAGGAAGCGACCATTTATCGGCATGAAGGGTCTTTCGCCATGCATGTCCATGAGTAGATAGGCTCCACCCTGGTAGACCTTGTCTATGATATACGGGCCTTCATAGTTCGGCTCGAATTTTCCCCGCTTGGCATGATTGGGGATCATAGGTCTTTTGACCACTAACACGAGCTCGCCTTCTCGGCCTGGTCAATCTTTCATATGAGCGCGTCATCTTTGCTTTATAAGCTTCCAGATTTTGTTGCGCCAGGATCCGGGTTTCATCAAGGGCATCAAGCTCCTTAAGCCGAAGGTGAGCATTTTCTTCGTCCTTCAGCTCATAATGGACTACCACTCACAGAAAATGTAACTCTATCTCGAGAGGGAGTACTGCTTCTGTACCGAATACCAATGCGTACGGCGTTGTGTTCGTGGCTGTCTTGAACGTAGTTTGATACGCTCAGAGAGCTTCTTGCAATCTCTCATTCCAGTCTTTCTTATTTCGGGACACCGTCTTCTTCACGATCTTTGTCAAGGTCTTGTTGAAAGCCTCAGCTACACCGTTAGCTCGGGGATTATAAACTGAGGAATATCTCCAGTCTATGTTGTGTTGTTGTACGAAGCGGCTGATCTTGTGGTTTCTGTAGGCTGGCCCGTTATCGGAGATGATCCGTCGCGGAGTTCCAAACCGATAAATGACGTGCGTCTTGAAGAAATGGAGGATATTGTTTGTCTTCACTTTCCTCAGCGGTATTGCTTCTGCCCATTTGGAGAAGTAATCGGTTGTCGCCAGAATGAAACGATGTCCTCTGGACGATGCCGGTTCGATGGGGCCGATTACGTCAGTCCCCCACATTTCGAACGGCCAGCTAGCCACTGTTGGATGTAGAGGATTTGGGTGCTGATGGATAAAGTCCCCATGAATCTGGAATGAGTGGCATTGCTTCGCATATTTGAGGCAGTCCTGAATCATCGTGGGCCAATAATAGCCCATCCGTTTAATCTTCAACTTCATTTTCGGGCCTGCTTGGTGAGAACCGCAGAGTCCGTCGTGAACTTCCTGAACAACTCTTTTCGCCTCTTCAGGTCCCAGACATCTCAACCACAGAGAATCAAACGACCTCTTGTACAGAGTATCATTGACGAAGGCGAAAGACAGAGCTCGTTTCATAAGCTGATTTCTTGAGGACGCATCTTCAGGTGTTCGACGGGATTTGAAGTATTCTATAAAGGCTTCTCTCCAATCCTCAGCCTTTTCTTGGTCTTTTATTTGCATAGCCATTTGCTCAGTCGCTCCCTTTTCTTCGGATGATTCCGGAGATATTTTTGCTGGGGCAAGCACCCGACGGCTTTGTACCACGATTCTTACGTCATCGAGGTTTTCGTCGGCCAGTTCTGTAGCGAGATTGGCTAATGCATCCGCTTTGCTATTTTCCGCACACGGTATGCTTTCGAAGGTGTAGGAAGGAATTTGGGTCAGCAGCTGCTGCACTTTCTCGCCATATTTCACCAGTTCGGGTTTGCACGTTTGGTAGTCGCCATTTACTTGACTGACGACCAGTTGAGAATCTCCATATATGAGGAGGTTTTCAATTCCCATGTCGATGGCGATCTCGAGACCTGCTATCAAAGCTTCGTATTCGGCTTCATTGTTCGTCCTCAGCTCTGTTAAGGAGAAAGCAAAGTGCATTATCCCTCATTGTGGAGTTACGAAGATGAGGCCTACCCCCGATTTGATTATAGGGGTGCTTTGTTTGCCCTTCTTCGTGGAAGACGCTCGATCAAAATAGAGTTCCCATCGGGTATCACTACCGTCGATCGCATCAAACGCATGTTCGTCTGGCATCTTGCAATTCAGAGGAGAATCGGCAGGTGTCAGATGCTCAGCGAGGAAGTCGGCGATGGCCTGGCCTTTCACTGCCTGAAGAGGTTGATATGTTATTGAGAACTCCATCAAGAGCAAGGCCCATTTAGCGAACCGACCTGTCAGTATGGCCTTTGACATCAAATATTTAAGAGGGTCCACCTTCAATATGAGACGAACTTCATGTGCCAATGCATAGTGCCTGAGTTTTCTTATCGCGAAGATCAACGCCAGACAGTGTTTCTCAATGGGGGAGTAGTTGCTTTCTACCCCCAGTAGAACTCGGCTCAAATAGTAGAGGGCTCGTTCTTTCCCTTGGTCGTTCTCCTGTGCCCATAATGCGCCTAAAGAACCTTCGAGGGCTGTTGTATACAGAATGTGAGTCTTTCCCATGACCGGAGCGGTCGAAGTTGAGGGGGAGCCCTTGCAGTGGGCACCCAAGTAGCTATCGCCTTTTGTGGCTTGATAGGACGGTCCTCTTCCTACTGAACTTTCACCTTTTTGTGTCGGCGGGGATAATCATGATCAATTACCGAGTCTTGGACTTGACGCCATACCATGTAGATTTTAGAGGACAGCCGTTAAGGGGGCTGTTCCGGCTTCACCTTTGTTGCGCTCTCCATAGGTGGAGGAGATCTTTTCAGCACAGCGGTCGGAGAGTTCTTGCGGACCTTCCTAAGTGGTTCAAAGTTGTTCCCAGTTGGAACAGCAGCATCAATTTTCGCCGTTGGAGTCAGCGAAATCAGTCCAGAAGGAGAGTTGCCTCCAGCCTTCCTTACTCGGCGCCAGTGGCATATCCCTAGTAAGAGGAGTGTTGTCTCCTGAGGGTTTTCAGCGGATTACACCCACAAAATCCTATAATAAAAGAGAGATGGTGAAAGTTGTATAAAGATAAGAACTATAAAAGAAAGAACTTGAAAATAAGAGTTTTCAACTATACCAGCTTTTCAGTTGCTATGAGCCCTATTTTAATGGTCATGAAAAATGTTAGAAATCACATTATCTCTCAATAAAACATTGCCTTTAGTTTTCATTCCTACCTTTCTTCCAAACATTGATCATATACCCCTACGTGTGTGAATTGGACATCCCTACACTCAGAGAATTCAATTCAAGCAATTATACTCTTGTCCATCTACCTTAGTACTTTTTAATAGATATTTAGATGGAATTTGCTCACACATTCTTCATGCGACCGTTAATACTTCTTGAGGCACTAACCGACCGATTACTCATATGCTTGCTAATTAGGTGTTTTCCCTCGTCTTGCAACACCTAAGGCTTAGCAGTGGCTCCCAAACCAGTTAGTCTAAGACACTAGGTGATAAAGCACCCTCGCTATATTTTTTTATTGCTGCCTCGGTGATAACAAAACCAGTGTTCATTTTTCTTTTCACCATTTTATCTTTTATTCACCACTTTTATTTTCTTCATACTTTGGCTTTTAGACAAGAGCATTTCAAGGTATCCTCTACTATCCAGAGTTTCAAGATGTCTGTAAGTGCGTATAATAGGGTATCAACGTTCAAATGTTTGGCTTCCAGAATAGGAACTATTTTTCAGGCTTATTTTTATCCTCAGATTAGTAATTTCCTTCATCTTACTAACCCTTAGGACAACAGCTCATAACTACTTATTACTAGTTTCATTTAAGAAAACTTCTAACTTTCTTGTTTTTCTTAAACTATTCCTATCTTTTAAATATAATTTTTCACTTTCTACTCTTTTATTATCACAATTTTTTGTGTGTGTGCTTATATATAGTATAATGCAAAGTAGGGCGTAAATAAGCACAGGAGCGCTGAAAAACGATTTCTTGGGAGCTTCTTGCTCTGGTACAGGAGCGCTGAAGCTCATTAGCAGGAGCATGGTCCCGAAGAATAGCCCAGTGGTGGCTTGAGTTACCTGCTCCACTGGCATAGTAAAAAGGGAGGCCGCTTGGGGCCTGTAGGTTACTCCTCCAGATGGGACAGAGCGAGAGTTGCGGTTGCAGTTAGTGCAGTTTGAAGCCATTGATTTCTTGAAGAGCTTGAATATTCTTCTCCCTGTGTCGACCTTGGTCTTTGGCATGTGCCAGTTGTTTGAGGACCAATTCCGTCGGCAAGGCTGCTGCTTGGGGAGCCTGCCTGTAGACGACAGACATCCTCTGGGCTTCCTCCATCGGCATTAAGGTACCGAGGGTAGGAGGTGGGAGCATCGACCCAAAAAGAAGCCCGTTGATTTCTTGAAGAGCTGGATTGCTGAGATTTGAGGCTGTAAGTGACCCATACTTGACTCTGCCGGATATGACAGAGCCTGAGTTGCTAGGGTGGGAGCAAATGCCATGCTTCATAGAGACGAAATGCCGGCTTCAATATCCACTCCCTTAAGGGCAACCAAAAACATACACACCGCGATTATTTGATCGTGGGAAAAACACGACACACGAAATATGGAGTGGAAAGAGGAAAAGGTCCCACCGGGCGTGCCAGAATCTTTTCCCCTCCGAAAGACGAGAAAGACATAAGTCTTGCCTGAAATTCAGGGGCAGATGCTATTTGGTGCTATCCGTCCACCTATCCAAAGATGCCAAGTTGATTTATGGCACCGTGTATTGAAGGTTTAAACGGATGCGTCCGATTTAGCAGACTTCGTCAGATTCCCCCTCGTTTGAGGGGTTTTTGATTGTGGGGACGCTCTTCCCTGCAGGCGCAAGCCCCTGCAGTTAATTACGCTACCGCATTGCGATAACAACTTTCTCCTTCTCCAGATGGTCACTTCGTGTCGTGGGTATTTGTTTTGTTTGTGGTTTCCTGTGGATTGTATACGGAGACTAATTTATGTTGTCGCCCGTAGGACGTGGATTAGTCCAAATCCGTATTTTCTTAGATTTGGGTTTGGGGTTTTGGTTTAAAGATACGTTAACCATATTTGAGGCTAAGATCAACTTAAACGTCAATTAAGGATACGTTAGTCTAATTTGAGACTAAGATCAACTTAACGGGATCGTTTAGATCCAACAAGAGAACATTTGGAATCTATTGTTTAGTTTAGGGACATTTCGGTCGATTGCCAGTTTAAGGACATGGTGGTAACATTCCCATTTTGAGGACGAATATTAGTTTAAGGACATTTCAGTCGATCTCCAGTTTAGGAACATGGTGATCCGACATTCCTATTTTGAGGACGAATATTAGTTTAAGGACATTTCGGTCCAACATTCCCATTTTGGGGACGAATATTAGTTTAAGGACATTTCGGTCCAACATTCCCATTTTCGGGACGAATATTCGTTTAAGGACATTTCGGTCCAACATTCCCATTTTAGAGACGAATATTAGTTTAGGGACGAATATTAGTTTACGGAAATTTCGGTACATGAGTTTAAGGACCCCACAGTCTGTAGCAATGTATGGTTGTCGGGACCGTCACCTCTCTGACGACGTTGAAGGATTACAACGACAAATGTCAGAGGAGTTTAGAGAAGAATTTTTTCCTCTCCGAAAGACGCGCAAAACAAACGTCTTGCCTGAAATTCGGGGCAGATGATAATTGGTGCTATCCGTCTACCTATCCGAAGATGCCAAGTTGATTTATGGCGCCATGTATCAAAGGTTTAAACGGAAGCGTCCGATGTGGCTGAGTTCGTCAGATTCCCCCTCGTCTGAGGGGTTTTTGATTGGGGGACGCTCTTCCCTGCAGGCGCAAGCCCCTGCAGTTAATTACGCTACCGCATCGCGGTAACAACTTTCTCCTTCTCCAGATGGTCACTTCGTGTCGTGGGTGTTTGTTTTATGTTTGGTTGCCCGTGGATTGTATACGGAGACTAATTTATGTTGTCGCCCTAGGACGTGGACTAGTCCAAATCCGTATTTTCTTAGATTTGGGTTTGAGGTTTTGGTTTAAGGATACGTTAGCCATATTTGAGGCTAAGATCAACTTAAACGTCAGTTAAGGATATGTTAGTCTAATTTGAGACTAAGATCAACTTAACGGGATCGTTTAGATCCAACAAGAGAACATTTGGATTCTATTGTTTAGTTTAGGGACATTTCGGTCGATTGCCAGTTTAAGGACATGGTGGTCCAACATTCCCATTTTAAGGACGAATATTAGTTTAAGGACATTTTGGTCGATCTCCAGTTTAGGGACATGGTGCTCCGACATTCCCATTTTGAGGTTGAATATTAGTTTAAGGACATTTCGGTCCAACATTCCCATTTTGGGGACGAGTATTAGTTTAAGGACATTTCTGTCCAACATTCCCATTTTAGGGACGAATATTAGTTTAAGGAAATTTCGGTCCATAAGTTTAAAGACCCCACAGTCCGTAGCAATGTATGGTTGTCGGGACCCGTCACCTCTCTGACGACGTTGAAGGATTACAACGACAAATGTCAGAGGAGTTCAGAGATGTACCCTTGAACCGGGTGTAAATTAATTTGGGAGAGCAGTTGTGCTCAGTTCAATTTAATTTGAGGACTTATGGCCAGAATTGGGTTAAGTCCAGTCAGAAAAATGTTTAACATTTTATTTATATTTGGCCTGCTAGGCCTTTGTTTGGGCTCTGCCTTTTTAAACAATGCATAGTATTGGACTTTTTTAATTAAATGCGCAGCATTTAGATTAGGCCTGTTAGGCCTTTTAATTGGGCTCTGCCCTTTTTAATAATGCATAGCATTGTTTTGGTCTGCTAGACCTTTTAATTGGGCTCTGCCCCTTTTAATAATGCAGAGCATTTAATGGTCTGACAGTACGCCACGCGGCCTGTCAGGCGCTCTGCGCCAATTAAAGAGCGCAAAACACCAGCGCATGTGGAGGTGACACGTGTCACGATCTGGTGAGCGCAAGTTTGTTAGCGCAGTGCGCTGCGCCAATGTAATGTGCTAGTGCGCTGCTGACACGTGGCGCGCTCTGGTCCAGTGCGCCAATCTAAGAGCGCAGCGCTCTGTTTTTAGGAGCACAAGGCGTAGATTGACACGTGGCGCTCTTTGGTGACTTGCGCCAGTCCAAGAAGCGCAATAGCGCAAATTAAGAGTGCAGGGCACTGTTCAACAGCGTAGAGCGCATATTGATCAAATTTAGATCAAAGAAAAGAATCTTTTCAGTTCTAAAGAGGTTCTACCTCAAGATTCAAGAACCAATGGTTCATCAAAAGGTTGTGCCATTATATAGATCGAATGATCTAGGGATGAAGTAAATAACTTCTTTAATTTTTTGTGATTGGATCTTTTTTTGATCTTTTTTCTTTTTTGTGATGAAGATCTTGATCTTGTTCTTAGATCTTTGATCTTTTTAGAAAAAATTCTTCTTTTTATGAGATGTTTTCATCTCTGTTCTTCAAAGAAATTTTCTTTTACCTTGAAGAAGATGATCTTCTAAATTCTTTCAGAGTTCTCCCCTTTTTCTATTTTTCTCTGTATATCTATATGTCTGTATCTATGAGACATGGAGTCTAGGGGCCTTTTTATAGGGCCAATTAGTTTGTTGAGTTAGTTATAGAGATCTTTCTCTGATTGATCTGGGATATTTCCCCACCGTTGGATCTTTGATCCTAAGGCCTCTGTTTTACAGAAGACAATTTTCTTATTTTAATAAGATTGGAAAGATCTTTCTAGAATTTTTAATTCTGATTAATTAAATAATTCATTATTTAAGTTTTAGTGCTGGCACAGTTGGCGTAAGTGCACCTGCGCTTGATACGTGTCGCGCAGCGCAACTGCGCCGGCGCACCTGCGCCGACACGTGTCGCTCAGTGCCCCTGCGCTGAGACGTGTCGCGCAGTGCAGAGCGCAAGTTATTTGAAGCGTTGCTTCCTTTATTTTTAAAATTTAAATTTTAAAACAGAGCCTTGCTCTGATTGGGGTGCGCTGTCTTGTGCGCAGTGTCCCTTGCACTGGCGTGTCCGCTTTTGACACGTGGCGCTCTGCGCACAGCGCAAGAGATCTGAAGCGTTGCTTCACCTTTTGAATTTTGAAATTCAGACAGAGCTATGCTCTGATTGTGGGAAACAGAAGCGTTGCTTCGTTTCCCGCCTTGGAATTTGAACAGAGCTTTGCTCTGATTAGGGAAAACAGGGAATATTGTAACATTTTGGAAAATTATAAATATTTTTAATTATGGAGATAATGAGTTTACAAATGTGATATCACATACAAATTTTTGTATCGGAATTATATCCGTAAAAATGTAATTAATTTTGTAAATATAAAGAAAATGTGTGATCTCATAAAAATGATATTATTATTATTTTAAACATGACACAAGATTTTATAATAAGATAATGGTATTTAAGTGTTATAATTAGTATTTCATATCTTTTTAAACATGAATTTAGATTTTACATAAAGGGTTTTAATTAAAGGAAAAATGGTTTTTCCTTGTTTTAAAATGAGGGTTGGTTATATATTTAGTTAGTTAAAACCTCACCCTCAACACACCCTCACTCATGCTCACATCCCTCCACTTCCTCCTTCTCACTTTACACCACCACCTTACCACTCTCTACCTCCTCTTCCTCTCTTAACACCTCATGCTTTCTCTACACAAACATAACATCTCCTACCTTATCTTATCACCACACTTAGAAATTCTTTTAGTTATTCCAAACTGAAAACAACATAACTCTTTCAAGCTCCTAACACAACAAAATTCCCAAGTATTCATCATATCAAAGAAAGAAGCCATGTCCCTTCATCAAATTGTTCACAACTTCAAGCTTGAGCCAATACAACACCTGGGAGCTTCTATATGTTCTTCTTGAACTGGTGTTCCCTTGTGAATCATCTCTATAGGTATATCTTACCTTCTATACCATTTTTAATTCTGTTTGATAGCTGTTTGTAGCGTGCAGTATCTAGAACTTGAACTTTTTATGATATTTGTGAGTATATATTTGAATCTGTAGCTACTAGGTAAATCTACTAGAAAAACTGACAAGACTGTAGCATGATGAGACTACTTGGAGATGTATCCTAAAGCCCGAGCCGCTAATTCCATGATTAACCCAGCGATATTCGCATTTTGACCGGCGCCG
Organism: Agapanthus africanus; assembly: GCA_030015575.1. Lineage (NCBI taxonomy): Eukaryota > Viridiplantae > Streptophyta > Magnoliopsida > Asparagales > Amaryllidaceae > Agapanthus > Agapanthus africanus. The sequence goes on from JASDDO010000018.1 coordinate 112,429,636, forward strand.
CCGGACTTCTGAGGGAGTTTGGTGTTGATTTTTGTTTCGTAGGTGTATTTGGTTATTTTATGATATACAATATTGTTTGATTTGTTCCAATATTCATATAGGGAAATCTGGGAATGTTTTGGTAAGGGTTTTGTTAAAGTTTCCGATATTTCGATACGGATTTTCGTTTGTCTGTACTGTGACTGAAACATTGACGTTCGTACATTAATTTCAGGGGCGTTTGTTCGCTTTTGGGTATGTGAGCTGTAGGTTCTAACCTACGGGAGCTTAGCTCGTTGTCTTGGTTTTCGATATGATATTTACATCGATGTGATTTAACTACGATTATATATACGATCGCGAAGGTTTCCAAGACGGAGATGACGGACATAGCAATCATGGATTCAACAAGCACGACAAGTTGGTGAATAGATTTATATCTACGGGGGAAATCGGGTGGATGGCGTATAGCACTCCCGCAACCATATAACTAGGATAATTATGCTATCTAGTTAGTTCTTTTGTTAATTCAAGTAAATGGCATTGGCATTATTTTGCATATAGTATGTTATTCATGTGCATATAGTTTTATACATGGTCTTGGTGACATACGTACGTGATGATAGATCTGTATGATATGGATATGGTTTGGCGGATTCGTATGAGGGATCATGCCGTACTTGTGATAATGTGGATGGAGTGCCGAATACGGCCAAGTTTCTTATAGATTTGTGTAATCTTGAATTATTCTAATTTAGAAGATTATATTTGAGTGAGCTATACTCTTTTAAAAACCAACGACTCATTTCCGTTTTAATAAATGATAAGGATGCGATGTCAATTTCCAAAATGAATATCTATGTTAACCTAAGGCAGCTTCCTTATTTCAAAAACAACGTTTCGTTCTATTTTCAAGAATAATGGTATAGCTCATAGAAAGTAGTTACATTTAGTAGTTACACTTAGATTTACTTTACATGTTCGCGACATATTTATTGAAGTTATACGTTTCCGTGATACGAACATAATAATAGAATACTGCACAACCACCAATGAGTATTATATTGCACCAGCATATACGCATATATTACACTACACCTTATTGGTATTGCTATGTCACTGTAGGACTGTTATACTACGTGATGTGTATGTAGATGTCGATACGAGTATGCTATTTACACATTTAGAAAACTTGCACAAATACTAATGATTGCCATGCTGCACAAGCACAGACGCATATGCTACACCACATATCATTAGCATTGCCATGACACAGTAGAGTTGATATGTTTGTTACCTGCATATTTATATTTATGTACAATACCATCATTACCAGCTGAGTTATTGTGAACATCAGTAACATGGATATTCGTATTTCGTTCTTATGAGTTTTCAGGATGTTTTATTTTGTTGATATATATCATGTTGGGTTCCCTAGGGCGGCAGCAAGGTTTCAGGAGGTATCGTCCATGCCAATTTCAAAAATTTGCCGTACTAAAGAATCCTGACCTAGAATGTTAACTAGAGATTTAGACGAATCAAGCATGAAAACAACTTTACATACAAAGTGAAAAAGGAATACAACCTTTGTAGACCGGTCCTTCACTTCAATAGCTCCATGTAGTAGTCCCTTCGCTCCAAATAGTAAACTCCCGGGCTCTAGAAAGGCTCCACAAGATGAACAGAACAAGCATGCTAGAAGTCTTCGAGGCCAAAGATGATCTACGTCGAGGAGACACCATCTCATGCTACCTCTTCACTAATATGGAATTAGTGAAGCAAACACCCTAAACTAAGTGGCTAGTATAGTAGAGGATGATAAACTAGTAATTTTGCTCACTTTAGATTTATTTTTCTCACAATATTTCTTCACCTTGAGAAAAGCTAGAGAGCTTTCTCTTGATGAAGAAGAAGATGAAGTGGAGATGAGAATGAAACTCATGATGTGAGAATAGCAACCATGGGTGAGTTTGTATCATATACTAACTCATGTAGAGACTAAACTATGTCTAAGGATAATGGTTATGTTAATAAATATATCATGTAAAACAAAGTTAGTGGACTAAGTCAATGGTTAGCATTAGCTTCTCCAAGCTTCCAACCATGACAAATTTCGATCAATTTTGAATTACTTGGATAAATAAAAACCCTAATATTATCTTAAGTATAGTGTAAGTCTCATACACCCATGAAGCATGCGGCATCAAGCATGATACAAAATAATGTATATTAATATATATCACATATATACTATATACACATAAGTGAGAAAAAGAAATGTTTAAGTGAGCTAATATTAGTTAATGTAATTCAATATATCAAATATATAAATATGCATTAAATTATTAAATCAACACTTGATTTAATAATCCGGCTATATCACACACAACCGGCTAATATCAAATGTAACAACTTATCGAATCAACACTTGATCCGATAACCCGGCTATATCACATATAACCGACCGATATCACATATCGCGAGAAATAGAATGCTGTATCACATACGCGCAATAATTTCGGTCCCGCACATATCACATATATGCTCCTACTTCGTTTCGCTTGAGTCAGGAAACCTCTGTGTAGGACTCTAAAGACTCGTCAATACGCCGGCAGTAGGTGGTGATCATATCAGTCACCCACAAGCCGCAAGAGGTTTGCTAAACGTAACGGCTACCCGGGTATTGAGCGATCAGAAGATCAACAAGCAAGCCTGCTCATACTCCTGCGAATCCAATCAGTAACACAATTGTACAGTCCGGTCTCTTCGTCTGATATGTTGCATATCTCAGCCCGGGGGTGATAAACGTCAGACCCCAATAGCCCTGATAAGTCATGCCGATATGAGGCTCATAACGGTTCAAGAAACTACTGATAACACTTACCAGTAAATCTTAGCAACCCTTGCCAGGGATTTCCTGTTATGGCCAATCTGTTGCGTTTACCTAGCACCTCACAAGGGTTTGTAATGCATCAAACATGCTACAATTTAATTTTTTAGGGTGCTAAGAAAACTAACCTTGGATCAAAGTAGAAATTTAAAGTAACATATGAAGTAGTATCACATATTACAAGTAATAAAACACTAAGTAAAGAGAATACAACCTTTGTAGTTCTCTTTGCTTGACTCCTTGGCTACTTGAGAGTTTGAACGGGCTTGCTAGTGATCTTCCGAGTCTACGATGATCCACTCGGAGTCCTCTTTGTCCAAGCTCCAAGCTCCACTTGATCAAAAGATGAAGATGAAGCTAACACTCTAAACTAATTGGCTAGACTATTGTAGAATGATGATGTGGTTTGTTTTCTCACTTCAAAACCCTATCTTTATCACCATCTCACTCATAAAAAAGTCAAGAAAGCAAGAGAGAGGAAGAAGAAGATGATGGCAACTCAAGACTTCAAGTTATGATAATTCTAATAATAAAAATGAGAATAGAAATTATATATAATTTCCACTCTCATCCTAAACCATGGGTTAATAAATATCTAGATATTTACTTTGGTGAAAAGAAAGCCATAGAAAATTAACTCATGGTTAATGCAAGGTTAAGTGTAGAGAATGAAGGATAAATATCAACCATGAATTAATTCTATTTACATTAACTCAAAAATAAATATTTAGATAAATACTTCCATGTGAGTCTTGCATTGCCTACACTAGTGTATCAACAACCATGATACACACAAGTGTATGCATATATGTGTGCATGCACATCAACATGTGAATCAACATAAACATATGCATATATGCTTGCATACAATAAAGAAAAGGGTTTAAACAAAGTGAGCAATAAAGTCAATGTTAAATCAACACTTGATTTAACAAACCGGCCATATCACATATGACCCGACCAATAGTAAATCGCCCGATTAATGTACGGTATCACATATGCGCATTTAATCGGGTCCCTGCGCATATTACATATGCCCACCACATCGTTTCACCTGGGCTAGGAAACTCCTCTGTGGGACTCTAAGACTTGTTAATATGCCAGCAGTGGGTGATGATCATATCAAGCACCCCAAGCCGCAAGAGGTCAGTTAAACGTAACAGCCACCTGGGTATTGAGTGATCAGAAGAAAACAAACGAACCTGTCAAAACTCTCGTTGAGCCAAATTGTAACACTACCGTACAGTCCGGTCTGTTCGTCAGATATGCTGCATATCAAGACTAGGGTTGGCATCGTCGACCCCAATAACTCAATAAGTCATGCCGATGTATGGCCTATAATCAAACCGAGAAACTACTGATAAAACTTATCAGTAAATCTCAACAGCCCTGGCCAGAGACTTACTGATATAGCCAATCGAGCACAGCACAACATTAACCCCCAATACTGGGAGAGACGAAACCCCTCCTATCTCTCATTGCCTCCACATGTCTCGGGACTGTACCCAAAAGCCACCTGTTTGCACTACTCAGTAGAGGCGTGGTAGGGTGGAAATCAAAGCACAGTGGGAGAACACATGAGACTCTTTGACGATCTCGGGTCCACAGACTAACCTGTACCAGTGTCACCTGAGAACTGCTATCCGACGATAGATATAATACCATATAGGAGTTCTCGGCGAGTCCGTCCAGTGTACCCAGTCTCCACTGAGCACCCGCATACGATCTTGATGCCAAACATCAATGGATATGGGAACATCCATCGCCCATCATATGGGTCTAGTATCATATACGCTAGTCTACTCTGGAATATCGATGCCCCGTCTTGATACACCCACGACTAGGGACATTTCAGGATATGCTTATAAACTACATATGTCCCACTAGTATGATCTGCATCATAATCACAGTAGTCAAGCAAATATCCTTAGGGCTTTATCAACATGTACAAATGAATAAAAGCATGATCAAGTGAACATGTCAGATAAAGAGTAACTAGATAGCATACTATCATGTCGAGCAAGAAAGTCCTCTCTCTGTATATACATATATAAATACATCCACTATCAAATAATGGCCTCTAGGGCATACATATACCCAACAATCTCCCACTTGCACTATGGCCAATTATTGGCGTATCTCATACCCAACTTCTTAAAAAGTCGCTCATGCTGCTGAGGGAGGGCCTTGGTGAGTGGATCCGCAGTGTTATTCTTTGTATCTACTCTCTGAATCTCGATCTCACGGCGATCAACTATCTCCCGGATCAAATGATATCTCCTCCGGATGTGTCTGGATTGCTGATAGGACCTGGGCTCTTTGGCTAACGCCATAGCCCTATTATTATCACAATACAATGGTATTGGATCAATAATGGTTGGAACTACTCCTAGCTCCGAGATGAACTTCCTCATCCAGACTGCTTCCTTTGCCGCATCATTTGCAGTAATGCACTCAGCTTCCATCGTAGAGTCTGCAACAGTGTCCTGTTTGGAACTCTTCCAACTCACCGCCCCTCTATTGAGGGTAAATACAAACCCAGAGATAGATTTGTTGTCGTCCTTATCACTCTGGAAGCTCGAATCGGTAAAGGCCTCCATTTGGAGATCTCCGTTACCATATACGAAGAACAATTCTTTAGTCCTTCGCAAGTACTTAAGAATGTTCTTCACAGCTATCCAGTGATTCTCCCCTAGGTTGGACTGATACCTGCTTACTACACTAAGTGCATAAGCTACATCAGGGCATGTACATAACATCGTATACATTATAGATCCTACGGCTGAAGCATAGGGTATAATGCTCATGCGAGCTCTCATTTCATTGGTCTTTGGGAAAAGGTCCTTGGAGAGAGTGACTCTATGGCAAGCGGGTAAGGCACCCCGCTTGGAGTTTTCCATACTAAACCTCTTTAGGATGGTGTTGATGTACCTGGTTTGGGACAATCCCAACAACCTTTTGGATCTATCCATATAGATCCGAATGCCCAATATTTACGTGGCATCACCCAGGTCCTTCATGGAGAACCTTTGTGATAAGAATGATTTGACCGACTGCAGCATAGTAATGTCATTTCCTATCAGAAGAATGTCATCCACGTACAATACGAGGAATGTGACAGCTCTCCCTACAGCCTTCTTATCAACACAAGGTTCATCTGGATTTTCGATGAAATCAAACTCTTTGATAATATCATCAAAACAGATGTTCCAACTCTATGATGCCTTCTTTAATCCATAAATGGATTTAAGCAATCTACATGCTTTCCCGCTGCTCCCACTATCAACGAAACCCTCTGGCTGATCTATATAAACGCATTCTTCTAAATCACCATTTAGAAATGCAGTTTTAACGTCCATCTGCCAGATTTCATAGTCGTAGTGAGCAACAATAGCAAGTAGGATCCGAATGGATTTAAGCATGGCTACGGGAGAAAAAGTTTCGTCATAGTCCTGACCCGTTCTTTGACGAAATCCTTTCGCCACAAGTCTTGCCTTATAGGTCTCCACCTGCCTATCTACACCAATATTTCTTTTAAAGATCCATTTGCAAACTACGGATTTTACCCCAGGGGGTACAATGTCCAAAGTCCATACTTTGTTGGTGTACATAGACTCCATTTCAGATCTCATGGCATCCAGCCACTTTACAGAGTCTCCACTCGTGATAGCTTGCTGAAAACTGGTAGGATCATCATCCTCCATGATGCAATCTTATCTTTCACCATCAATGAGGAAACCGTAGTACCTCTCCGGTGGGCGAGAAGTCCTATCAGATCTACGGAGTGGTTGAGGTTCATTTGTTTCTGTTGCAACAGCTGGTTCAACCAAGTCGTCATTTGTAACTTGTGTTTCTAGAATTTCTTCTAGGTCTACCACATTGCCATCTGTTTCATTTGTAAAAAAATCTTTTTCTAAAAATATGGCGTGCTGAGAAACAAACACCTTTTGTTCCTCCTTATGGTAGAATAGATATCCATAGGAATTCTTTGGATACCACACAAAATTACACATGACTGACCGTGTCTCGAGTTTGTCCGGATTTTTCTTTTTGACATAGGCCGGACAACCCTAAATATTAACTCGTTTAAGAGATGGTCTCTTCCCATGCCATATCTCATATGGCGTGGTAGATACGGTTTTGGTTGGAACCCTATTCAATAGAAATGCTACAGTCTCAAATGCATGCCCCCAAAATGAGACATGTAACTCAGCATCACTCATCATGGAACGAACCATATCCAATAGGGTCCGATTCCTCCGCTCTGACACACCGTTGTGCTGTGGTGTGTAAGAAGGAGTGAGCTGAGAGAGAATCCCATTCTCTTTTAGAAAGTCTGCAAATTCTGTACTGAGATACTCCCCATCTCGATCTGATCGAAGTATCTTGATACTCAATCGGGTTTGTTTTTCTACTTCAAGTTTGTACTCAGTGAATTTCTCGAAAGCTTCAGACATATGCTTTAGTATAAACACATGACTGAACCTTGAGAAATCATCAGTAAAAGTTATGAAGTAAGAAAAACCGCCTCTAGCCTGTGTAGACATTGGCCTGCATACATCACTATGTATGAGGGCTAAGAGCTGAGTAGCTATTTCTCCGTGTCCTGTAAATAGAGATTTGGTCATTTTACCCTTGATACAAGACTGGCAAGTCACATAAGATTAATATTCAAAGGGGTTTAAATATCATCTTTATGTAGCTTGTTTAGTCTTGTTTCGTTAATATGACCAAGTTTACAGTGCCAAAGAAACACTTCATTTATTTCTAAAAGTTTTCTTCTATTAGTGTGTTGTATGCTGAAAACTGTGTGTTGATTTAGGACGTATATCCTGATAATGCTCAATATTGGCGACCTCAAGATCAGGACATGTGGCGGACGGCACGTCCCAGAACTCGAAAGAAAGGGCCCATAAAGGCCGACCATGCCACCCCTGTACCCGACCGGCCAGTGCAAGCTAGCCCACCTCGGGGCTCCCTGCAGATTGGCCTCCTCGGCCGCTCAGCTCGCCCCGAGCTGCCGCAAGACTAAGTCTCCTCGGCCTTCTCGCTCGTCCCTAAGCCCCTTTGCCGAGGCTATCTTCCTCGGTCCTCCAACCAGTTTCGCCGCTCACAGGCGTAACCGCAGCTCCGCGAATCTCTCCTGCGCAGATTCTCTGCCAGCAACATCCCACGTTCCACGCCTTCACGATCCCCATTCATGGGCGATCCGCTCTCTACGCGGGCGTGACGTCGGGAGCGTAACTGCCAGCGAGCTTCTCGCACCTGCTGCTGCATGCCTCCACCACTATATAAACCCCCATCATAGAAGGGTCAAGTAAGCTATTTTTTACTCCACTTAGCCATTACGCTGCTCAGATCTAGTACTAACTTGATCGTCAGAGGGTCCTCGGTGGTATCAAACCACCCCGGGACTTCTTTGCAAGTACTTGGCGTCAAACTCCTCCAATGACCAAATCTCCTAAAAACCCATTGAAACCGACACACAACAGGGGATCCCCTCCAGAATCCACCGGGAGATCGAAGGAAGACAACATCTAAAGGAGATTTGAAAAGGACCTCCTTCAGTTGGCGCCGTCTGTGGGAAAGCAAAATCCACAAAAACAAAGTTGGCTTTCCGATCTCTGTCCACATGGCAAGCGACCATCCTGAAGATTCGGGTACCAGCCGCCGCCTCCTCTCACCGGAGGCGCGGATGAACCCCCTCCGGCGACCACTATCGACGCCCTCGCCAGCCGAATAGATCGGCTACAGTCCCTCGTGGAGGCGCTCGTCCGCGCCCAAATGGCCGGGCCTGGGCCCCAGATCACCACTCCTTTGCCTCCTAAATGCTCTACCCCCGTCGGCACGGCCGACCACCGGCGAGCTGCGACTCCTGACTACGGATCTCACGGACCGATACTCCAAGAGGCCAGTTGGGCGCCTCGCGGCTCTACCCCAATGTCCGTTGCCGAAGCACCACGCCTCGAACCTCCTCGCGACCCTTGCCCCCCTGAGAAGATGTCGATCACCTCTCCTGCCCATAGGCAAGACCGGCACCCTCTTCCCCGACGAGGTTGCACAGAAGGGGCTCACCATGATGGCTCGAGAGCCACCGCGCTCGGGGATCTGAGGAACCTCATAGAGAGGAACCAGTGTCATGCCCAGACGCAGGTCTCCCACAGCAGAGGCCAGGGATCACGAGGCACCGAGTCCTCGAGGTACCATGGCCGACTCGAGGCTCTCAAGAAAAAGATCTAGGGCATGCGCCGGGAAGGTCACCTCTCGGCCGACGGGGCCGAGTACGCCACCGAATCGCTCACCAAACCGTTCACCGAGGAACTGCTCGCTGTCCACGTCTCCTCGCGCAACAAACCCCCGAAAGTCTCTCTGTTCGACAGGAAAACCGACCCCAAAGACCATTTGGATGCTTTCACCGCGGAAATGAGCTTCCAGGACCAAATTGATGACACCCAGTGCAGGGCCATCCCAGCTACACTCATCCGTTCTGATCGGGACTGGTTCCGAGGACTCGAGCCTCGCTCAATCCCGGCCTTCGACGAGCTGGCTACTCAGTTCCTCGTCCACTTCGTTGAGAATAGTCGGCAGAAGCGCACGGTCGACTACCTCTTCACAATTAAGAGTGGAGACAAGGAGACATTCAAGGCTTAGATCACCCGCTTTTACAATGCCCTCCTCGAGGTTCCCGAGCACCGGGACGAGACCGTCATCACGGTGCTCAGATATGGTCTAAGGCATAAGGAGTGGCTGCGCTCCTTTGCATTGGCACAGCCTAAGACCATGGCCGAGGTCAAGGCGTGGACCGAGCGCGAGGTTCAGCTAGAGTCCGAGGTGAACACGAACCTCCCCCGGGCAGAGCGATCTGACCAGAAGAAGAGGGCTCGGGAGGACAGGCCCGAGCGTCAGCAGCCCTATCACCCGAAGTTCCAGGAGTACACCTCGCTCAACATCTCCCTCGCAGTGTTACTGGAGGAGGCCCAAGGCGAAGGGTTCTTCAAGTTCCATCCAATCCCGCGTCAAGCCTCAAAGCGGACCTGGGGCGCTTACTGCGCCTTCCACCGGACACTGGGCCACGCCACCGAGGATTGCAAGCAACACCGAGATTACATCGAGGAGCTCATCTGATCAGGGCACCTCGCCGCCTACTTAAGGGATAAACGATTGGCCGACCACGAACATGTGCAGCGTCCTCCTCCTGCTGAGCTGACCATCGGCCAGATCATGCTTGTCTCCTAAGACGACCAGTCCGGCGCCCGAAAAGCCCCGTACCCGGTGCCAAGCACGGAGACCAGCAAGCCGCCAGGAAGCTCGGGCCACACTGATAGGGTCATCTATTAGCATGTACTTTTCATTTGAGGCAATGTAAATTCTCTCTAGGGCCTATTGTCAATTTAATAAAAATCTGCAGTGCATTGCGAAGAAAGTAGAAAAGATCTTATTTATTCAAAAAAGGGAGGGGTATTATGGGCTCCTCAGCCGTACATGCAAAAAGAAAAAAAATATTACAACAGTGGGGGAAGGGGGTGTAGAGAGCACTGCTCATGATACTCGGTGAAGATCTCCGCCAGCCGAGGCCTCGCGAGATCCAACCTCTCTCCTCGGTTCCCCCAGCGTGCGTTGATCCTGAGCCTTAACTCATAGCACTCACGGACGAGCGCCTCCGAGCGAGCCAGCTGGTTCGCGGAGATGAGGCCGAAGCGCCCTAATGACCGCAGCTTGCCCACGGCCTCGTCATAGAGCTGCTAGGACAGGGGGTTGTAAAGCCCCGGCGACGCCCTCCAGATGGAGTACATCAGCAGCTGCAGCAGGGAAGAACGTCGGGGGAGCAACCGGCCGAAGTGGTCCTCGATGCTCCCATACACCAACTGCACCGTGTCCTCGGTGCAGTTCTGGTCATACCGGTACACATCTTCGAAATTGATGATCTCGGGGATGGAAAAGGGGATGTCCTCCATTCTTAACGCTCTATTTACAAGGAAAGGAAGGACTATTACTCCGTCAGCCTTATATAGCCCGCTGCGCCCCTAAAGGAACTCAACGGTCGCCCGCTCTCGCCCAAGGAGTCGCCGCCACGCGGTGATCATTAAGCCTCCTCCGACGAAATCGAAGCGACGCGACCCTGGCGCTTCACCTCCCCCCATATTCAATGCGCATGCTAACCGTTCCTATTCCACATGTCTGCAAGTGATGGTCGGGTGAAACCTCATGAAGATTCGGCCGAGCGGCTTCCCTGCTCAGTTATCCTTAGCCGGCCACCTCAGGCCCCCTAGCGCTAAGGGACCAAAGCCCTCACCAAGAGGTAACCTATCGGCTACCCTGCTAGGTTATCCCAGGCGGGTAACTCCCCTACCGCAATGCCTAGGATCAGAAAGTCCCCCCAGAGGCAGTCGGGCCCTACCATCGCTCGGTTATCCTAGGCGGGTAGCTTCCCTACCGCAACGCCAGGGATCAGAAAGTCCTCCCATAGGCAGTCGAGCCTAACCATCGCTCGGCTATCCCTGCGGGTAGCTTCCCTACCTCAACGCCAAGGATCAGAAAGTGCTCCTAGAGGCAGTCGAGACCGAGGATCCCTCGCTCGGCTATCCTTCAGGACAAAAGCCCTCGCCAAGAGGCACTGGGCAGTAACCCTGCCCGGGCAAGGGCCCTTGGTAGGCTTCTACAGCCCCTCCCGCGATAAGGACCAAAGTCCTCCCAGAGGCAGTCGATTCCTTGCTCGACTATCCCTGGTTGGTAGCATCCTACCACAACTGACAGTGATCAAAGTCCTCGCCAAGAGGAACTGGGAAGTAACCCTACTCGGTCCCCGTCCTGAAGGATCAAAGCCCTCGCAAGAGGCAACCGGACATCTACCCTACTCGGTCATCTTCGGCTGGTAGCTCCCTACCCATGACGCCAGGGATTGGAGCCCTCGTAAGAGGCATCCGAGCGGATACCCCGCTCGGTCATCCCAGGCTGGTAGTTACCTACCCACGACGCCAGAGACCAAAGCCCTCGACAAGAGGCAACCGCCCAGCTTCACTGCCCGGTCATCCCCGCCCAGTAATCCTCGGCGGGTAGCTTCCCTACCGCAACGCCTGGGGATCAAAGTGATCGCCAAGAGGCACTGTGCAGTGACCCTGCTCGGTCCCCATTCTGAGGAATCAGAAGCCCTCACCAAAGAGCAACGGTGCAGTCTCCATCCATCCTCGGCCCAAATAAGGCGGACAGCCCTCCGCCCACCACACGCAGGTGGTCCGAGCTGCAAACTAGGGGCATCTGGTCTATCCAAGTCTCGAGCGATCTCCCCTCGACTTCGGGGACATGGAAATGCCTTCTCCTCAGCAGCGCTTGAATCAACTCGACGGACGATCGCTAGGAAGATAGCCGACCTGACATGGAAGCCCAACAGCGCAAGAAGAAAATTTTTACAAGCATTCTTCATGAACAAAAGACAAAAGCGCAAATCAATGAAACCAAAGAAAGAAAAAGGTTTATTACTAAAAGGTAGTCTTTACAGTGGGTATTTTTGGCTCCCTAGCCTCACAAAATGCCCGCAGGCTTACAAAATTCGAGACGCAGCAAAATAAAAAGGAGGGGGAAGACGGGGGATCTAGGCCTCGGGGCCAGGAGCGACCTCGAGGCCCTCGACTTCCACAACAAGGCGAGCCGGGTCCTCGGTGGCTTCCTCGCCAGGAATATTCTTCCCCTGCCTGCTGGTGTCCGCGAGGGGGTACTCGGCTCGGAGCTCTTCGTCGATGAACCCCGGCACCCGGGCCTTAACAGCGTCGAGGGCCTCGTGCCAGATGAGGGTCGTGGAGACGACCAGGTCATCATAGTAGTCTTTCGACTTCTTGTAGCCCTCCACCGCCTTCGCCGTCGAGAGGTCGGCCAAATTGGCCGCCCTCAGGTCGGCCAACTTCGACCACTCGGCCGCCGCCCCCAGCTCCTTCCGGAGGGTTTTCACTGTCTTCTTCAGGTTGCCGGCCAGCACCTGAGTATCCTCGAGCTTGGCCTCAGCAGCCGCGGAGGCCTCGCGGTGTTGGGTAACCTCCCGCTTCTCGGCCTCCACCTCATCCTCCAGGGCGACGACCCTCGCCGTCATCGCCTCCAGCTCCCGCTTGGAGCTCTCTTCCAGCGAGGCGAGCTGGCCCGCAGCTTTCATCGACGGGGCTACCACCTCGGCCTCCATGCGCAAGGCGAGGGCGACGTACCGATGGACCTAAAAAGCAGAAGAGAGATCAGGAAGATGATAGAGGCATCGAACCTTGAAAATAATAATAATAAAAGACAAGCGCTTACCTGCACGGATTCCTGGGCGATGGACGCCAGCTGAGCCCTGAAAGTCCCCCAATGGACTCTACCCCTGGCCGATGCCTCTATCTCATGCTGCAGGCTATCCATGACGGATAGCCCCGAAGGCACGGCGAACTGGAGACCACCTTCCTCCACCGTGATCGGCGAAGATGCTCCTCGGGCAGATCTCCTCTTGAGCGGCATTGAGGGAGAGACGGTCTCCTCCTCCGAGGCCGGGTCCTCCAGAATCAGAGCCCGCCTCTGACCCGACGTTCTACTTAGCCCCGGGGTAAGATCCGCCGCCGAGCGCTCGTGGGGAACTACCGCCGGGGAAGAAGGAGCCGGGGCAGGCTGTGAACGGGAAGAGCCGTGCCCCAACCTTCGCAACCAGCCTCGGCTGGCGCATTGAAGCCCGGAGCGAGTCCATGTCCATGGGTCCTGCATAAAACCAAGTGTAAAGGGAGTCAGCGACACAGGCAATATACGAACAAAAAAATAAAACCTAAACTTACCGACGAACTCAACGGGGCTGAGCCCGGCCCAACTCAGAACCCTCTCAGACAACAGCACATCGAAACGGGGGATGGGCTCCCACGACGCCACTCTCACTGCGATGAGGTCACTGGACTGGTTCCCCGGCAAGTGCTTCTCTCTCGACCACTCTGTAGGCACGGGCGAGTCCTCGCCCTCGGGATGGGAAACGAAGAAGAATTTCTTCTTCCAGTCGTGAATGGAAGGAGGCAAATCCACGACCCCCGTTCTGGTGGCGCCCCCTGGTCGCTTTCTGAAAGAGAGATAGACCCGCCTCGGGTAGCTCGCTTGACCACCGGTGTGATTTTTGAAGACGAGAGAAGAATCAAGGAGGGAAAGGCTGAAGGGGATCACCTGTAACTTCAGGCGGACCAGGAACCCGAGGAGAATCCTCCATGAGTTTGGCACCAACTGATCGGGGGCTAACCCGAAGAAGTTCAACGCTTCAACGACCTCAGGAGAGAAGGGCAGACGCATTCCACCCTAAAATGCTTCCAAATACAGGGCGATCTCCCTGCCACGTACTTGGTCTGCTCTTTGTAGGGTTCCAAGGCACTCGAAGGAGGTCTCACAAGGCATCAACCATGCCAAATTCAAAAATTTTCGGTGCCGAGAAACCCTAATGCGATCGTTGACTAGAGTTTTAGGCGAAACAAGCAACTAAGTTAACAACTTAACTGATAAGTGAACGGAAATACATCCTTTGTAGATCCGGTCCTCCACTTCCATAGCTCTGTGATGAAGTCCCTCCGCTATACCCATTGGATCCCGGACACTCGCGGTGGTTTCATCGAAGAAATGATCGGGCAAGGTCGTCGACTTCGATGCCGAAGATGATCTACGTCGAGGCAACTCAAGATCAAGCTCCAACTTCACCAAGTCATGAAACTTGTGAAGAAAACACCCTATACTACTTGGCAAGTGGTAGAGGATGAAGAAATAGGAAGTGGGTTCACTTTAGAATTGGATTTCTCACTCTTTTTCTCATGTTTCCATTAATGGTAGCAAGCTTTCTTCTTGAAGAAGAGAAGAAGAAGATAAGAATATGATATATCTTTTTAAAATAAGAAATATAATGATACTTATCATATTTGCAACCATAGTTAGGTGTAGAGAATAAACTAAGGTTAGGTTGAATGGTTAGGGTTAAGCATGAAACAAAAATGGTGGACTTATTCAATGCTTCATGAAGCTTCAATTAGAAAACAAATCAAGCCACCATTTCTCTTCATCTTTCCAAAATGAATAAATAAATAAATGAATAAGTAAATAAACAAAACCCTAACCATTAACATAACCATGGTTTAATCATACACACAAACCCAAGTTAGCATGTATCATCAAACATGATACAAACAAGTGCACAAAAGTATATCATATATACAACTTGTGTATTTCAAGTGAGAGAATCCATTTAAAGTGAACAAATACTAGTTAATGCAAAGTAATATATCAAATATATAATTATACATTAAATCATTAAATCAACACTTGATTTAACGATCCGGTCATATCGCATATAACCGACTAATATCAAGTGTATCAATGTATCGAATCAACACTTGATTCGGTAACCCGGCTATATCACATATAACCGACCAATGATACAAATCGCGAGAATAGAATACAGTATCACATACTGGTATAATTCTCGGTCCCGCACATATCTCATATGCGCTCCTATTTCGTTTCGCTTTAGCCAGGAAACCTTCGTGTAGGACTCTAAAGACTCGTCAATACGCCGGCAGCAGGTGATGATCATATCAAACACCCACAAGCCGCAAGCAGTCTGCTAAACGTAACGGCCACTCGGGTATTGAACGATCAGAAGATCGACGAGCAAGCCCGCTCACACACCTGTGAATCCAACCAGTAACACTTACCGTACAGTCCGGTCTGATCGTTTGATATGTCGCATATCTCGGCTAGGGGTGGTAAACGTCAGACCCCAATAGCTCGATAAGTCATGTCGATATGAGGTCTATAATAGTTCGAGAAACTACTGGTAACACATACCAGTAAATCTCAGCAACCCTGGCCAGGGATTTCTGGTTATAGCCAATCGAACACAGCGCAACATCAACTCCCTATACCGGGAGAGACGAATCCCCTCCTATCGCTCATTGCCTCCATGTGATTCGGGACTGTACCCAAAAGCCACCGTTTTGCATGCCCTCTTGGACATGGTAAGATGGAAATCAAAGCACAGTGGGAATCACACAAGACTCTATGACGATCTCGGGTCAACAGACTACTCTGTACCAGTGTCACCAGAGAACTGCCATCTGACGTAAGGTATAATACCATCTGGGAGTTCTCGGCGAGTCCATCCAGTGTACCCAGTCTCCACTGAGCACCCGTATATCATCTCTGATGTCAAACACCAATGGATATGGGATCATCCATCGCCCATCTGTATGGGTCGAGAAGGTACACGCTAGTCTACTCTGGTATATCGATGCCCCGTCTCGATACACCCACGACTTGGGACCTTGAAGGATGTACTTATAGACTACCATATCCCCACTAGTATGATCTGCATCATAGTCCAGGTAGTCAAGTACACATCCTAAGGGCTTTACCAACATGTAACAGAGAGACAATCAGTATACACGTTAAGGTAAAGAGCAACCAGATAGCATAATATCATGTCGAGCAAGAAAGTCCTTCCTATATATGTCCCAGCATCCACTACAATATACATCCTATGTACAGTAATGGCCTCTAGGGCAAACATATAACTAACAATCTCCCACTTGCACTAGGGCCATCTGTAGCAGTAGTTGTAGTATCTCATACTCAACCATCCCATAAAAGTCTCTCTCTGGGAAAAGGCCTTTGTGAGTGGATCCGCCGTGTTGTCCTCTGAGTCTACTCTGCTAACAACGATCACCCTGGAGATCAACCATCTCCATGATCAGGTGATACTGCCTTAGAATATGTCTGGATCACTGATGGGACGAGCGTTCCTAGGCATAGGCCACAACTCCATTGTCTCACAATGGTAGGAACGAAGTTCATCTCATGAACTAATATACACCCAGACTTCCTCTTTGGTAGAATCTTATGTAGCGATGTATCCAGCCTTTATCGTCTAGTATGCCACGGTATCTAGTTTGGAACTCTTCCAACATACTGTCCCTTTACTGAGGGTAAAGACAATGCCTGTGACTGACATCCAGTCGTCTTTATCACCCTGGAACCCTTCCAATGATTCTCCCCGGGATCGATTGATTCCATCTCACTACATCTAGTGAGTATCCTAACATCCAATTACATCTATCTCATAGATGAAAACTCAGGATTTAGGAGGTATCACTTTGATCCTATATGGAGAATCCTTGTGATAAGCGGAGATTGACCGAGCGTAGCATAGGAAACACCTTCCCTATCAAGAGTATGTCATCCACGTACTCTACGAGGATCACCACCATACTCCCTACTACCTTTTTATATATACAAGGTTCATCTACCATTTTGATGAAGTCAAACTCTTTGACTACTACATCAAAACAGATGTTCCAACTCCGCGATGCCTGCTTTATCACATAAAACATCTTGCTCACGTTTCCGCTGCTCCCACTGTCTACGAAGCCCTCTGGCTGTGTACTTATAGACGCTCTCTTCCAAAACATCATTTAGAAAAGCAGTTATGACACCCAACCACCAGATATCGTAGTCATGGTATGTAGCCATGGCAAGTAGGATCTGGATGGACTTAAACATAGATCCTTAGAAAAGGTTTCAGCATAATCCATAACTGGTCTATTATGCAAACCTTTAACGAGTCTAGCTTTGAAAGTCTCAACTTTTCCATGTACACCAAGTAATCTTTTCAAGATATACTTGCTCCTGATGGGGATTTAACCCTTCAGATAAAGCAACTAAAGTTCATACTTTGTTGGTGTATAAGGATTCCAACTCAGATCGCTAAACATCCAGCCATTCTTACAGAGTCCTACTCCTGATGGCCAGCTCGAAACTAGATAGGTCATCATCCCATGATGCAATCCTCGCTCCCACTGTCATAGAGAAACCGAAGTATCTCTCATGTGGGTGAGGAATCCTACTAGATCGGCGGAGAGGCTGAGGTTCGTTGGTAACTATTGAATCCTTTGGTTTTATCAAATCATCTGCTGTAGTTTGTATAGCTGGAACCTTTCCAGTTCTACATTACAGTCCTTGCCTCGAGCTTGTCCGGATTTTGCTTTTAGACATAGGCCGGTCAACCCCAAATCTTAACTAGCTTAAGACATGGGCTCTTCCCATACCATATCTCATATGGAGTGGTAGGCTATGATCTGATTCGAACCTAATTTCAATAGGTATGCATCTTCTCAAGTGCACAACCCTAAAAGGAAATAGGTAACTCAGTAGTACTTATCATAGAGCACACCTTATCATATAGGGTGTGATTGCTCCGCCCCGATATACCATCGTGCTATGGTGTATACGGAGGAGTAATGCTGAGAGAGAATCTCATTCTCCTTTAAATAGTCCAGGATTTCCGTGCTCAAGTATTCTCCTCCTCGATCACATCAAAGGACATAATACTTATACCCGTATTTTGGTTCTCTACTTCTAACTTATATTCCGTGAATATCTCAAAAGGTTCAGACTTGTGTTTCAACAGGAACATATGTCTGAATCTTGAGAGATCATCTGAGAATGTAATGAAGTACAAAGAACCGGTCTTGGCATGTGTAGACAGGGGACCTTTATACATCAACATGTATCATCCCAAGAGTTCACTAACTCTTTCTCTGTTTCCAGTAAACGGAGCTATGGTCATCTTATCTTTGTGACATGACTGGCAAGTTTCACAAGATGTAAATTCAAACTGATTTAAATAAGCATCTATATGTATCTTCAGCTAGTCGGGTCGCATTGATATGACCTAGTCTACAATACCTCAAGAAGGATTCATTCAGTTCTGAACTCTTCCTCTTGTGTGTGTTCTGTATACTAAGAACTGTAGTTTGATTTAGAACATCAATGCTTTTAGATAACGTGCCTGAACCGATCAACTTTTGATATAGGAAATGTTCAAAACATTATCCAGCAATACAAAATTTTATCATTTCTTTGCTAATAAAGAGACTGATATGATTTTGTATATCAGGTTCGGTATCTAATAACATTCGTTTAGAATCAATATATTTGGAATACATGGTGACAGTGACCAACAGACTTGGCTGCAACACTTGCCCCGTTCTCTGTCTCATGAAACTTATCACCCGTTCTCAATTCTCTACCTATCTGTAGCCTTATGTAACAGATTACATATCTGGGATCCTTATCCGGTATCAAATACCCAGGACGTAGAGGATACAGAGAAACAGTTCTTTGTAACGAACACACCCGAAGATGATGCATCAGTATGCACTTTCTTCGTTTGGGCGGCACGGGAATTCTGGTAATCCCCAATTTCCTGCTCTGTCTTATAACAATTATAAGTTGGAGCGGGACCAACGTTCCCCAGCTCAGTATAACAAGCGGGTTCGGTCAATACATCCGTATTATTATCTTGATTAAGGCGTGATATGGTCGCTACCTGGAGAGAGAGAGAAGAAAACACTCAGCGTGCGCTCTTGCAAGATCAGATTGGTTATTATTTTATCTAATCAGGATGGCTCCCACTGTTTTTATCAAATCTTCCTTCAAACCCTAAAAGGAAAGACTAGCCGGGATTAATTACACACTACAAGTTCGCCAATCTTTCAGCCAGGCCAGTGTCGGTACATTGAGGGAGGTCCCCCGTGCTTTCGCACGAACCTAATTAATGTAAACCTCGTTTTCCTAGAGGCGTAACCCCGTTGACACCTTTCTAGACACCTACTTCATCGGCTAATTGTAATGTATAAAACTCTCCCAGGAGTAACTCTTAGTCGCAGTGGGTATCGGGATCCAACTATCTCATAGAAGGTATGCAATCTCATTGCAAATTTCAACACTTGAAATTCCCGATATTATTTTGCCCCTAGCAGCTATATGACCTTAACATAGTCAACAAATCATAAGTGCTAGTCAAGTTCAACCCGTCATTTCCCGATTGAATTAAACACACCCGCACGACCCTTAACATAGTCAACAAAGTCGCACGACTACCCTAATCCAATCGCATCATATGCTTATGCAGATAAGCACTAATTAGCTACCGCACACTACGTCTTAACATAGTCAACAAACGTAGCACGAATACCAACTAGTACTTATCTGAAATGACGGAGGGATACGACAGGTTTTTCTGAAAACCTATTGCGTAATGAACTTGATATCGTTGTAGAATCAAATGATTTTGAAATGGAGTGTTTTCGAGGCTTTTCTAGTTTTGCTGAAAGGGTCACTCCCGGTGAAGGGATCGTCGGCCCTTTCCTCATCGAATAAGGTGCGGGATATATCATATATATCACTGTGCAAAGCAAAAACTCTTAAAAGCAATCAAATGACAAACCGAGTGTGTAGCATCTGCCAGTTTTTGCTAAAGGAGTCACTCCCGGTGAAGGGATCTCGGTCCTTTCCTTATCGAATAAGGTGCAGGATATATCATATATACCGCTGTGCAAAGCAAGAACTGTAGCTACCTGTTTTATTTTGAAATTCGATTCTACAACATCTTAGGTTTCTTTTATTTCATTAATCTCATTAATGAAGTCCCATCATTTATGTCACCTAAACATCACAGATAAATACGACGTACACTTATGCCATCCGCATTCGCCTCGATGTCCCCTCGTGCACCGTTAGGTTAGGTAACTAACGGCAGAGCGGGGCAGGGCTAGCGCGGGTGTAAAACATAAGTAACGTCTATATAATATATCATATATACTACATACAGTATTTATCACAGAACATCACATGATCACATCACAGATATCGCAGCAGAAGAATCATATGAAATATTGGATATGCTAGGACGTCCGTGTTTTCAATACGAGCCAGTATAAAACACGGATTCCACGGTCGCGATGAATAGCCAAACCCACACCCCTAGACCCCTACGAGAGCGGCAAGCAACCCTACCAATTCTAGAGTTAGGAGACCCGGACTCGACTCCTCGAGTTGGTCTCCCACTGGACTCCAGAACCCGGTTACTTATGCTCTCCTCCTTGGGTGTATCCTAGTGCGGAAAGGAAAATAATATACAAATGGTGACATCATCCGCAACTTGGAAGTGCCCCAATAAAAGAATATTACATACAAGTTTTTACATGAATGAAAATGAAAAACAATCATCTCACATAAAACCCCCCCGGCTATTCAAACACGACGATCCAATATAACATATCCAGCAACACATAACATCACATGTCATCAACGTAAGTAAATATGCCATCCCAATTGTCGTTGACATATAGCAACGAAACCGGCAATATCACATATTACACTTACGGTCACAGAAAAGAAAGTGTAAAACTACAACAGTTGGAATCCGCAACCTGCATAGACATCGCATGCCTAATCAAATGAATTACTTAGACATCGCATGCCTAACAATTATAAACCCCGCATTTTAGTCTCAAAATCGAAAACACTTTTCAATATCAAGTCAGGCTATTCAACAAGATTCCCGACATCCTGATCGAATACTCGTCGCAAACTTTAGTAGGCGGCTGCACCCCCGATGCCTCCGACGAAGTGCACCAAGGCGGAACACCGCTGCAGCGAGCACCCGAACGGATGCTTTCGGCGACGGGGTTCTCCTACAGTCACTTGGTCGGGGCTATGGAGTGAGGCAGTCTATT
Source organism: Agapanthus africanus (assembly GCA_030015575.1). NCBI lineage: Eukaryota > Viridiplantae > Streptophyta > Magnoliopsida > Asparagales > Amaryllidaceae > Agapanthus > Agapanthus africanus. The sequence goes on from JASDDO010000018.1 coordinate 112,451,053, forward strand.
AAGTTTACCCGGCGAGTATCCGCGTATGCTACGTGATTGCGACGGACTTTTGATCACATCAAAATTCCGTGGCAACCGATCAAGTGAGACTAAACTGCTATGTTTATAATATTCATTCACTTATCTCATAACTACTTATGAATTCCAATTGTTGTATCACATTCCGGATAAATAGAAAAAGTTAAACTTTCCGATCGAACAATCAAACAACCAAGTTTTATCGAAACAGCTCAACATATGAAATAAGTTTAAAAACATCAACTTCATGCCTCAGTACCAACGGTCCAGCTGTAGAAGGGTCAAGCCAACGCCTCACATGTGGCACGCTGTACTGCCCCAAACCCTAAGGTTCAAAGGGCAGTTCAAGACGGTCACATAATCGAGTTAAGGTTTGTTGTCTTCTAGAGGGACCATCGCGTTACTTGCACTACTCAGAACGTCCTTAAACCACGGAAAAATCCAACAATTGGAAATTTCCCGACAGGGGAAAAAGTAGGTATTTATATCCGGTCGAACTTTTTTAACATGCTTTAAAAATACCCGGAAAAACACATAGACAAACTTTGATAATCCGATCGAATTTACGAACTCCCAATACAACCCAGAAAACTCAACTCTTGAGTGATATTTAAAAATTCCCAGAAAATACAGCACCTAAATATAAGAATTACGGTGCAAAAATAAATGGAGGATGGGACCATACGGCCGTGGAACCGCCGCCGGAGCAGGCTCCTGCCGCGGTTCCGCGGCGGTTTAGATGATTCAGGTGGTCGTTTTGCACTGTAATTCTTAGAACTTCCTGCTGAATTTTTTAAGAATTTTTAATCTGGAAAAAACCCAGTTTTGAAAAAAATGTCCAGAGAGGGTTGAATTCTAGGGTTTCGGGGTTCGATCGGGTTTCTAACATCGTCTACGCATCGCCTAAGGCTCTGGCTAGGCTCTGATACCACTGTAGGGTTCCTAGGCACTCTAATGAGGTCTCACAAGGCATCAACCATGCCAAATTCAAAAATTTCCGGTGCCGAGAAACCCTAATGCGATCGTTGACTAGAGTTTTAGGCGAAACAAGCAACTAAGTTAACAACTTAACTAATAAGTGAACGGAAATACAACCTTTGTAGATCTGGTCCTCCACTTCCATAGCTCCGTGATGAAGTCCCTCCGCTATACCCATCGGATCCCGTACTCTCGCGGTGGTTTCATCGAAGAAATGATCGGGCTAGGTCGTCGACTTCGATGCCGAAGATGATCTACGTCGAGGCAACTCAAGATCAAGCTCCAACTTCACCAAGTCTTGAAACTTGTGAAGAAAACAACCTATACTACTTGGCAAGTGGTAGAGGATGAAGAAATAGGAAGTGGGTTCACTTTAGAATTGGATTTCTCACTCTTTTTCTCATGTTGCCATTAATGGTAGCAAGCTTTCTTCTTGAAGAAGAAGAAGAAGAAGAAGATAAGAATATGATATATCTTTTTAAAATAGGAAATAAAATGATACTTATCATATTTGCAACCATAGTTAGGTGTAGAGAATAAACTAAGGTTAGGTTGAATGGTTAGGGTTAAGCATGAAACAAAAATGGTGGACTTATTCAAAGCTTCAAGAAGCTTCAACTAGAAAACAAATCAAGCCACCATTTCTCTTCATCTTTCCAAAATGAATAAATAAATAAATGAATAAGTAAATAAACAAAACCCTAACCATTAACATAACCATGGTTTAATCACACACACAAACCCAAGTTAGCATGTATCATCAGACATGATACAAACAAGTGCACAAAAGTATATCACATATACAACTTGTGTATTTCAAGCGAGAAAATCCATTTAAAGTGAACAGATACTAGTTAATGCAAAGTAATATATCAAATATATAATTATACATTAAATCATTAAATCAAAACTTGATTTAACGATCCGGTCATATCGCATATAACCGACTAATATCAAGTGTATCAATGTATCGAATCAACACTTGATTCGGTAACCCGGCTATATCACATATAACCGGCCAATGATACAGATCGCGAGAATAGAATACAATATCACATACTAGTATAATTCTCGGTCCTGCACATATCTCATATGCGCTCCTATTTCGTTTCGCTTGAGCCAGGAAACCTCTGTGTAGGACTCTAAAGACTCGTCAATACGTCGGCAGCAGGTGATATTCATATCAAACACCCACAAGCCGCAAGCGGTCTGCTAAACGTAACGGCCACCCGGGTATTGAGCGATCAGAAGATCGACGAGCAAGCCCGCTCACACTCCTGTGAATCCAACCAGTAACACTTACCGTACTGTCCGGTCTGATCGTCTGATATGTCATATATCTCGCCTAGGGGTGGTAAACGTCAGACCCTAATAGCTCGATAAGTCATGTCGATATGAGGTCTATAACAGTTCGAGAAACTACCGGTAACACTTACCAGTAAATCTCAGCAACCCTGGCCAGGGATTTCTGGTTATAGCCAATCGAACACAGCGAAACATCAACTCCCTATACCGGGAGAGACGAATCCCCTCCTATTGCTCATTGCCTCCATGTGATTCGGCATTGTGCCCAAAAGCCACCGTTTTTCATGCCCTCTTGGACGTGGTAAGGTGGAAATCAAAGCACAGTGGGAGTCACACAAGACTCTATGACGATCTCGGGTCAACAGACTACTCTGTACCAGTGTCACCAGAGAACTGCCATCTGACGTAAGGTATAATACCATCTGGGAGTTCTCGGCGAGTCCGTCCAGTATACCCAGTCTCCACTGAGCACCCGTATATCATCTCTGATGTCAAACACCAATGGATATGGGATCATCCATCGCCCATCTGTATGGGTCGAGAAGGTACACCTAGTCTACTCTGGTATATCGATGCCTCGTCTCGATACACCCACGACTAGGGACCTTGAAGGATGTACTTATAGACTACCATGTCCCCACTAGTATGATCCGCATCATAGTCCAGATAGTCAAGTACACATCCTAAGGGCTTTACCAACATATAACAGAGAGACAATCAGTATACACGTTAAGGTAAAGTTCAACCAGATAGCATACTATCATGTCGAGTAAGAAAGTCCTTCCTATATATGTCCCAGCATCCACTACAATATACATCCTATGTACAGTAATGGCCTCTAGGGCATACATATAACTAACACTCTCTCCCCCTCCTTGGCCAGGCTGAGCGTATAGTGTGAGGGGATGTGGAAGCGAGCCCGACCATTGGCAAGCTTGTACTCTTGCCTTATCCAATACAAGGCGCTAAGGGCAGCATCTACCGCCTCTTACATGGGGGCTGCCCCCACCACATGATCCCGGGAAGAGGGGCCAACCCCTGCTCCCCTGTAGGACTCAGGCTCACCTAAAGGGTTCCTAGAACCTACCTCAACGACATCTACTGACCCGACAAGAGAAGATATCTAACCTTGGGAAGAATGATCCTCGGGGAATGAAAGTGGAAGGAAGAAGACGAACGCCGAGCAACCGAGACTTAGAACGGGAAATACGACGGAGTAGGGGCCCTGGAACGGGCCCCACCCCTATTTTATCGCCTCGACCGGCCTTATCCAACGGTGTCCTTCATCTCCCGCCAAGACGTCTCCTCGCATCCAACAGCTCTGATTGCTCCACTTGTCATCCCCGCACTGGATTGCACCCTTTCAGGCGTCGCAGGTCTGCACATGTCGTGTCAGCCAACCGACGCTCGATACGTGGGCCGTCACTTCAAAGGCAAGATACACGAACCGGTGCACCCTCCTTAAATGCTGGGATCTCGCCCTGATTCGCTGGCAGAAAAGACAACTTGCGGCCCGGGGACGCGTTCCGACGAAACCTTACGAGGAAGCTCGCCCCGGGTGGCCCGGCGGTCCATTCCTGACCTTACCCGTTGGCTGGTCGGGACAAGAGTGGGGGGCTAATGATAATGCTCAATATTGGCGACCCTCAAGATCAGGACACGTGGCGGACGGCACGTCCCAGAACTTGGAAGAAAGGGCCCACAAAGGCCGACCATGCACCCCTGTACCAGACCGGCTAGCGCAAGCTAGCCTTCCTCAGGGCTCCCCGCAGATTGGCCTCCTCGGCCCCTCAGCTTGCCCAGAGGTGCCGCAAGACCAAGTTTCCTCGGCCTTCTCGCTCGTCCCCGAGCCCCTTTGCCAAGGCCGTCTTCCCCGATCCTCTGACCAGTTCCGCCGCTCACAGGCGTAACCGCAGCTCCGCAAATCTCACCATGCACGGATTCTCCACCAGCAACATCCCACGTTCCATGCCTTCACGATCCCCATTCAAGGACGATCCGCTCTTTACGCGGGCGTGACGTCGGGAGCATAACTGCCGGCGAGATTCTCACGCCTGCTGCTGCATGCCTCCACCACTATATAAACCCCCATCACAGAAGGGTCAAGTAAGCCATTTTTTACTCCACATAGCCGTTACGCTGCTCGGATCTAGTACTAACTTGATCGTCGAAGGGTCCTCGGTGGTATCAAACCACCCCGGGACTTCTTTGCAGGTACTTGGCATCAAACTCCTCCAATCACCAAATCTCCTAAAAACCCATTGAGACCCACACACAACATGGGATCCCCTCCAGAATCCACCGGGAGATCGACGGAAGTCAACATCTGAAGGAGATCTGAAAAGGACCTCCATCAGTCCCGTTATTAAATGTACCAAACCCAACCAACATTTGATTCAGGTTAATGTTCATTACATTATTCTGCAATACATAATGATATCCTTCATTGTCTAACAAAGAAACAGATATTATATTACAAAGTATATTAGGTACATAATAACATACGTTCAAAACCAATATACACCCTGACGGCAACCCGAGGTGATACTCTCCCACTGAAACCGCATGTACATTGGAACTGTTTCCAACCCGGAGAGTATGGTCACCTGTCTTCAAAAATTTGCTATTTCTCAGCCCCTGCATGGAATTGCAAATGTGAGAACATGAACCGGTATCTAATACCCAGGAAGCAGAGTTTATGGAAAAACAGTTTTCTGTCACAAACACACCTGAAGCGGAAGCATCACCATGTTTCTTCCTTTTGAGATCCAAGTACTCAGTGCAGTTGCGCTTCCAGTGTCCCGATTTATGGCAGTGATAACATTCCCCTTCCCCGATTCCCCAGCCGTGGACTTGTCTTTCCCCTTAACCTTTTTAACTCCACCTCTAGATTTGGCGGGTTTCTTCTTCATCTTTACCTTGGCCTTGGCCTTCGGTTGAGAGGAGGAAGATGGCCCATCAATCAAAGCGGGAGTCTTCACTGATTTCAGCGTGCTCTCTGCACTCCTCAACATACTGAGGAGTTCAGGTAGTTACTTCTCCATGTTGTACATGTTGAAGTTAACTACAAACTGAGCAAAGGTGGAGGGGGAGAGAGACTGCAGAATGATATCAGTATATTGTTCGTTGTCCATTGTCCATCCGAGATCCTCAAGCTCTTCTATAAGAGCTATCATCTTCAGAACATGGTCACCTATTGGTGTGCCAGGAGTCATCCTCGTCTGAAACAGCTTTCGTGACGCTTCGTATCGTAAGACACGAGATTGCTCCCTATACAACTCTTTTGTATGGAGAAAAATGGATTGGACATCCATCTTCTCGTGCTGCTTTTGATGTGTGTTATCCATCGATACAAGCATGAGGCATTTGTCCATGGCACAGTCAGCGTCCCATGTCTTGCGGACTTCCCTATCCGCAACCGAAGATTTAGGACCTGGGACGGGCAGGGCTGGAGCCGTGAGGACATATGATACCTTATCATAAGTCAAGGCTATGTTAATGTTCCTCAGCCAGTCTTTATAATTGGTCCCATTCAGTTTATTTCTAGCTTGTAGAATCTTGAGTCCTGTCATTGGTATCTGTTATTAAGAGAGAGAAAAGAATACATGTAACTCCTTAGGATTTGCGATTAGTGTTAATTAGACGATAATGCGGGTTTTCTGTAAGAAAGTTTACCAATTCGGATTCCTCACATTTTATAACATTTAATTAATAATTTATTATTATTTGTTATGGCTTGCACACATTTGTGCATGTTAATGTGAGGGTGTGTTTGTGTTAATCTAGTTTAGTGACCATGACAACTTAACCTAATCCTAATCCTATCCTTGCTTAAACCTAAACCCTTGATATTTGTTGCGAGAGAAGATATTTTCCTTGTTTTGGATTGAGGGGAGGTGGCAATGGTGAGTCATGGTGAACTTAATGCTTGCATTAGGTGATGGTGGTGCACTCACCCAACACTCACCTTGTAAGTCCACGTTGCGCACCCCGGTTCTTACGGGAAGGCGGAAATGGCGAAAAACAATTATTTGGCGCAAGGCAACATGGACTCAAAAGTGAGGATCTTTGCTAAACTAGAAACTAACAAACTACTAGAGGCTTTAACTACTATATCGTAGAAATTATACCTCACGAAACCGGTCTTTCGGGTCTTCTCTCCGCTGTCCGGCTCGTCCATCCACGCTCCGAGGGTCGATCCGGATCTTGGTCACCTCCGCGGCCTCCTTGAGTCGAAGACGATCCACCCGAGAGTTGTACACCAAACTCCACCTCAAGCCGAGGCAACTAGGGTAACGAGATCGCTAGTCTAGATGCCCTAGGTTGTGTAGTAGAGATATATGGAAGTGTTTGTCTTTGTGGAATCTTTTTCTCTCAACACATGAGATCAAAAGATGAAATCAAGAGGAGGAAGAAGAAGGAGACTTTTTGCAACCATGGAGCTCTTTCTCTTTTTCTTTTCTAAGAGAGAGAATGAGAATGAGAAAATGAATATCATCACAAAAGAAAAAAGGCACCATGGTTGCAATAATAGTAAAACAACATCATTACAAATCCTATCATGATAAAGTTGATGCTACATTGAATTGACCATTTTCATAATCAAAAAGAAAAAGAAAATCCAAAGAAGAGTATAGACCACTCATGAAGGTCAATAGTCAACTCCGGTCAACGGGTCAACAAAGACAAGAGAGGTCAAGGTGGTCAAATGGTCAATGCAATTAGCCATCACAAAAATATCACAAAAAGGATTAGTCAAATAATGTCTCCGGCTCATAATGGTTTTGACCGAAGGAATTGTCAAAACCCTAATGAGCTTGCCACATAACGGTTTTGGCCGAACCAACTGCCAAAACCCTAATGAGGCACCTCCTCCTTCATCACTCCTCAAAACTGTGCATACACACCAGCATCCGCATTCCGTAGAATGCGAATGCACAGTAGACAAATCAAATCCATCCATGCAATACTAGGATCTGGCTTAAACCAAAGCCCACTAGTATTGCCCGCCCGAACAGCATACGCACACAAGTGCACGGAGGTGATCGCAGCCCTGCCGTAAAACCATACGGCCTCTACAAGTTTCGCTCAGTGCAGGGAAACTCTCTGTGTGGGACTCTAAAGACTCGACACTACGCTGGCAGTGGGTTTAACCACAGACAGCAAGCGGCACTAGCTGTACGTAACGGTCCCTAGGTAGATGTCGATAAGAAGGACGATGAGGTAAACCCATCCGAACTCCTACTGAGCCAGTATGTGACAATCTCCGTACAGTCCGGTCTGTTCGTCTGATACATCGCATGGCGGGCCTAGGGGGTGGTGAACGTCAATCCCCTAATAACGGTACAAGTCGTGTCGGAGTGTAGCCTATAACACCCTAAGATAACACTGGAAACCTACCAGTATATCTCGCTTGCCCTGACCAGGGACTACTCGTGTAATGGCTCTCCTAGACACAACGCGATGTCAACCCCCAATACCGGGAGAGACGAATCCTGTCTAACCGTCACTGCCTCCAAGTGCTTCGGGACTGCACCCAACTACTACCTGTTTGCACGACTCCTTTGAGCCATGGTTGGGTAGTAATCTAAGTACAGTGGGAACACACTCGAGGCGAAGTGACAGTGTCAAGTCAGCGGACTAAGCTGTACTCATGTCACCTAGGAACTGATAACTGACGATAGGTATAATACCATCCATCAGTTCCCGACGAGTCCTGTCCAGTGTACTCGTAACCTAACGAGCACCACATACTATCTCCAGTACGACGAACTGATGGCTGTGGGACAGACCACCTCCCGTACTGGGATGAGAAGCGTATACGCTAGTCTACTGCGGAGTATCGATGCCCTGTCTCGATAGTCCTACGACTAGGGACCTGTATAAGGATGTGCTTATAGATTACCCAGCCCCGACAAGTATGACTGCCATCACAACACTGGTAATCAAGCAATGATCCTAAGGGCTCTACTAATATGTATAAGCGATATGCTAAAAGAAACACATGCACATATTGAAGTAGAAACAAACCAAGTAGCATACTACCATTTTGAGCAAGATTGTATATACAACTGTGAATATCCCAAGCTTCCATTAAGTAATATACAAGCTAGTATGATACAGTAATGGCCTCTAGGGCATATAACTAACAATCTCCTACTTGCACTAAGGCCATGTACTGGCGTATCGAAGACCTATCATCTCGATCAGCCGCTCGAACTGAGTCTGGGGTAGGGCCTTCATGAGTGGATCTGCAGTGTTATTCTCCGTATTTACTCTCTTCACCTCGATCTCCCGGCGATCTACGATCTCCCTGATCAGGTGGTACCGCCTCAAAATGTGCCTGGACTTCTGATGGGACCTGGGTTCCTTCGCTAAAGCTATAGCGCCATTGTTGTCGCAATACAGCAGTATTAGATCAACAATGGTAGGAACTACCTGAAGCTCCGTGAGGAACTTCTTCATCCAGACAGCTTCCTTTGCGGCATCACAAGCCGCTATGTACTCCGCTTCCATAGTTGAGTCAGCAACGGTCTCCTGCTTGGAACTCTTCCAGCAAACCGCCCCTCCTTTGTGGGTAAAGACATAACCCGACATAGACTTGGAGTCATCCTTGTCACTCTGGAAGCTGGAGTCAGCAAAGGCCTCAAGCTGGAGGTCTTTTCCGCCATACACCAAGAACATCTCCTTAGTCCTTCTCAGGTACTTGAGAATGTTCTTCACCGCTATCCAGTGTTTCTCCCCTGGGTTTGACTGATACCGGCTTACAACGCTCAATGCGTATGCTACATCTGGTCTGGTACATAACATCGCATACATTATAGAGCCTACCGCAGCAGCGTACGGTACAATAGACATGCGATCCCCTTCCAAATCAGTCTTGGGAGACATCTCTTTGGAGAGGGTGATCCCGTGACAAGCCGGTAAATTACCGCGCTTAGAATCTTCCATACTGAATCTTTTCAGTATGGTGTCGATGTACCTTGACTGTGAAAGTCCCATCATCCTCTTAGATCTATCACGATAGATCTGGATCCCCAGAATGTAGTTGGCATCGCCCAGGTCCTTCATGGAGAACCTCTGCGACAAGAATCCTTTAACTGACTGTAGCATAGGAATATCATTTCCTATTAGGAGAATGTCATCCACGTACAAGACGAGGAATACCACAGTTCTCCCTACAATCTTACTGTAAATGCATGGTTATCTGGGTTTTTGATAAAGTCGAATTCTTTGATAGTATCATCAAAGCAGATGTTCCAACTCCGCGATGCCTGCTTAAGTCCATAGATGGACTTGAGCAACTTGCACACTTTACCGCTGCTCCCACTCTGAATGAATCCCTCCGGCTGATCCATATAGACGCACTCTTCCAAATTTCCATTTAGAAAAGCCGTCTATACGTCCATCTGCCAGATTTCATAATCGTGGAAGGCAGCAATGGCAAGAAGGATCCGAATGGATTTCAGCATAGCCATTGTAGAAAAGGTCTCATCATAGTCCAAACCAGGTCTTTGACGAAAACCCTTTGCAACAAGTCTAGCTTTATAGGTCTCAACCTGCCCATCTACACCAATCTTCTTTCTGAAGATCCATTTGCAGCCTACGGGTTTTACCCCTTCTGGAGCAAAGTCCAAAGACCAAACTTTGTTGGTGTACATGGACTCCATCTCGGCCCGCATTGCATCCAGCCATTTTACCGAGTCACCGCTCTGAATGGCTTAATGGAAGCTAGTAGGCTCACCATAATCCATAGTGCAATCCTCTCTATCCCCGTCTATGAGAAAACCGTAGTATCTCTCGGGCGGATGAGACTGCCTACTACTCCTGCGGAGTGGCGCTGTGATGTCCTGTTCTTTCGAACCCTTTGGTTCTACTAAGCTTTCAGTAATAGCTCGTGGTTCTGGAATTTCTTCCAGTTCTATTGCGCTTCCACTTATCTGGTTTTCCAAAAACTCAGTTTCCAAGAAGCGGGCATGACGAGAAATAAAAACCTTGTGTACCTCTGCGTAATAGAAAATATACCCCCTGGAGTTCTTTGGGTATCCCACAAACTTACACTGTACTGAGCGTGCCTCGAGCTTGTCCGCATGCTGCTTTTTGACAAAAGCTGGACATCCCCATGTCTTAATGTGATTAAGATAGGGTTTCTTCCCACACCACATCTGATATGGTGTAGTAGGCACAGTCTTAGTTGGAACTCGGTTCAAAAGATATGCATCTGATTCTAGTGCATAACCCCAGAAAGATCGCGGCAACTCAGCCTTACTCATCATGGAACGAACCATATCCAATAGGGTTCGATTCCGCCTTTCCGATACACCGTTGTGTTGTGGTGTGTATGGAGGAGTAAGCTGAGAGAGAATTCCATTCTCTTTTAAGTAGCCCAGAAACTCGGCACTCAAGTATTCACCACCTCGATCAGATCTCAGTGTCTTGATACTTTTTCCTGTTTGTTTTTCAACTTCATTCTTGTATTCTTGAAATTTCTCAAAGGCCTCGGATTTGTGCTTCATCAAGAAGACATATCCATACCTAGAGAAATCGTCTGTGAAAGTAATGAAGTATGAATAACCACTTCGCGCATGTGTAGACATTGGACCACACACGTCACTGTGTATGAGTCCCAAGAGCTCGCTCGCTCTTTCTCCGTGTCCAGTGAACGGAGTCTTTGTCATCTTTCCCATGAGACAAGATTCACAAGTGGCATAAGACTGGTATTCGAACGGATCTAAGTATCCTTCTTTATGTAACTTTGTCAACCGTGTCTCATTGATGTGACCCAGTCTACATTGCCATAAGAAAGCCTGATTTAATTTCGGAGACTTTCTTTTAAGTGTGTTCTGGACACTGAAGACCTGAGCTTGATTCAAAACGTATATACCATTTTTCAATGTACCTGACCCAATTAGTACTTGATTTAGGTGGATGTTTACTACATCGCTTACAAAAGTAAAATCATATCCTTCCTTAGAAAGTAAGGATACAGATATGATATTACAAGTCGCACCTGGTACATAAAAACAGTCACGCAGAATCAATATCTGCCCAGTTGTCAGTCCTAGATGATATTCCCCTACGGATTCAGCATACATGCTCATTCCGTTAGCAACCCTGAGAGTCATATCACCTTTCTTGATAACCCTACGGTTTCTCAGAGCCTGAAACGAATTACAGATATAAGATCCTGATCCGGTATCCAATACCCAGGAAGTAGGGTTAACTGACATACAGTTCTCAATTACAAACACACCCGAAGCCGAAGCCACAACATGCTTCGAATTCTGGCTACTGGCTATACTAGCCCTGCAATCCTTCTGCCAATGTTCATTCCTGTAACAATAGGAACGTCCCTCTTTCACTACATCCATTCCAGAAACTTCTGCCTTGCCCTTTCTTTCTACTTCCCTGGTTTCCTTCAGGGTAGTAGGTAGAGACTGTTGAACTAAGTCAGCATCTGACCCGTTCTTCAACGTGGTCTTCAGGTCCGAGAGCTCAAAAGAGCTGGTCTCTGTAAGGACGTTGCCCCCTACAGATGACCCGATAGCCAACCTCGCTTGAAGCAATTCGTTCGAGGTCTCCTATCTTGCGATACGAGATTGCTCTCCATATAAATCTTTGTTATGGAGGAAGATAGAAACTAAGTCCATCTTCTCATGCTGCCTCTGGCTTACACCATCAACTGAGGCTAACATGAGGCACTTGGCTTTCGCACAGTTCTTTTCCGATGTCTCGCGGATATGAATATCCGTGACAAGGGAAACTGGACCTGAGACGGCAGGAGTTGGATCAGTCAAGAGGTGTCCCAGCTAGTCATGGGCAATGGATATCTGGACAGACCTTTGCCAGTCATAACAGTCAGATTCAGTCATTTTATTATCTAGATGTAACCTAGGTGCGGTCACTGGGTCGCTGCAATTAAGAGAAAGAAAAGAAAACACTCAGCTTGATGCTCTTGCAAGTTTAGATTGGTTTTTAATTTATCTAAACAGGATGGCTCCCACTGTCTCTCGAATCCCTCCTCAAACCATAAAGGAAGAATTAGTCGGGATCAATCTCACAGTACAATACTTGCTTAACCGTTCAGCCAGGCCAGTGTCGGTACTTCGAGGGAGGTTTTCCAACGCTTTCGCGAAGTTCCTTAATTAAGTAACTTCTTTTCCCTATGGGCGTAGCCCCGCTAACACCTTTCTAGACACCTACTTGGTTTATAGCATTGATCGTTAAGTGAGAAAGTTCTCGAGGAGTAACATATACTCACAGTAAGATCGGGATCCAAATATCATCGCGTGACAAAACTGAAGGAATCCTACCAGAATCATCACACTCCAAATGGTATGCAGCGCTAGCAAGTTTCAGTACTTTTGAAACTCCCGATGTGGATTTTTGGCCCATGCTCTTATGACCTTGACTTTGGCCAACAAATCATAAGTCACATGTCAAGTTCTACCCGTCATTATCCAGGTTAATTTGAACCCACCCGCACATACCCTTGACTTCGGCCAACAAGGCAGTACGACTGTCCCAAACCAACACTTTTATCTATGCTATATATGAATACCCAATAGCTACCAAACACTGTGCCTTGACTTTGGCCAACAAACACAGCTTGAATACTATTGACTATCCATACGAAACGACGGAGGGCTACGAATGGTTTTGGCGAAACCGTGAACGTAGTGAACTTGATATAATCGATGGAATGAGATAGCTTTTAAAAGGAGTGGTTCAAGCTCCGCGTTTAAAAAGCTGGTTTTTTAAAAGAACCGAGTGGTTTAGAAAGTGTTCCAACGACTTTTACTTGGTTTATTTTCTTGCATTAATTCCAATGTGTCCCATCATTTAATCCTACCATTGCAGAAAACAACCAAAATATGGCGTACGCTTATGCCATCCGCATTCGCCACGGGGCCCCGTCATTACCCGTTAGGTTACTTAACTAACGACAGAGCGGGGGCTGGACTAGCGCGGATGCAAAACATAAGCAACACCTAAATAGATATCATATATAGATATATAGCAATGATAGCCATTGCAGATCACAGATGAACACTTTGGATATAGTAGGAATCCGCGATTCGTTCGAGTCTGCAACGAAAAGCGGATTACACGGTCGCGATGAATAGCCAAACCCCACCCTAGACCCCTACGGGTGCGGCAAACTACCCGCCAAGTACCCGAAGTGAAGCAACCTCCCTCAACAACGTGAGTAGGCCACTTGGCACTTCGAGATACCCGGTAGTTTGTGCACCCCACCTTGGGTCTATCCTAGGAGCAAAAACAGTAAAAAGAAATTATACAATGACGGCTACAACCCCGACCCGGTTGTGCGGCCATACAAATAATATTACATCAATTTACAAATTTTACAATGAATGAAAGAAAAAGAAACTCTCATCTCACATCCACCCCGGCTATTCATCCGCGACAATCCAACGAGTTAATATACACAAACCATCAACATTACAGATCACATATATGTATAACCCCCACTAATCGACGTATAGCGATTAGCGGACGTTCAATACATATATCACATCACAGAAAATATTCATTAGCCAAAGTGTACATAATATCGATCAAAATACAGATTTGTAACCACCCCAAAAGTCATTTTGTTCTCTGGAAAATCTGGGTAGAAACAACATGTATTAAAAATCCCAAAACAGCCAAACTAAAACACTGCACAAAACCCGGTCCACGACCGAGTGAAATCGGCCGTGGAACCGCGGCAATAAGCATGTTATTGCCGCGGAACCGCGGTGGTTTGAACGAGTCACTGGATCGTTTTTCTGCTGTGTTTTTACAAAACCCTGAGACGATTTTTCATATATGTTAAATCACTTTTTGAGCAGTATAAAAAATCGACAGAAACATGGTTTTTCCGGGTGTGTTTTGCGACTTTTTTTCCGATCGATATTCTAAACACTTTGCTAACATGCTAGTTTATGTTTAGCTAGGCTCTGATACCACTGTAAGTCCACGTTGCCCACCCCGGTTCTTACGGGGAGGCGGAAACGGCGAAAAACAATTATTTGGCGCAAAGCAACATGGACTCAAAAGTGAGGATCTTTGCTAAAGTAGAAACTAACAAACTACTAGAGGCTTTAACTACTATGCCGTAGAAATTATACCTCACGAAACCGGTCCTTCGGGTCTTCTCTCCGCTGTCCGGCTCGTCTATCCACGCTCCGAGGGTCGATCCGGATCTTGGTCACCTCCGCGGCCTCGTTGAGTCGAAGACGATCTACCCGAGAGTCGTACACCGAACTCCACCTCGAGCCGAGGCAACTAGGGCAACAAGATCGCTAGTCTAGATGCCCTAAGTTGTGTAGTAGAGATATATGGAAGTGTTTGTCTTTATGGAATCTTTTTCTCTCAACACATGAGATCAAAAGATGAAATCAAGAGGAGGAAGAAGAAGGAGACTTTTTGCAACCATGGAGCTCTTTCTCTTTTTCTTTTCTAAGAGAGAGAATGAGAATGAGAAAATGAATATCATCACAAAAGAAAAAAGGCACCATGGTTGCAATAATAGTAAAACAACATCATTACAAATCCTATCATGATAAAGTTGATGCTACATTGAATTGACCATTTTCATAATCAAAAAGAAAAAGAAAATCCAAAGAAGAGTGTAGACCTCCCATGAAGGTCAATGGTCAACTCCGGTCAACGGGTCAACAAAGTCAAGAGAGGTCAAGGTGGTCAAATGGTCAATGCAATTAGCCATCACAAAAATATCACAAAAAGGATTAGTAAAATAATGTCTCCGGCTCATAATGGTTTTGACCGAACGAATTATCAAAACCCTAATGAGCCTGCCACATAACGGTTTTGGCCGAACCAACTGCCAAAACCCTAATGAGGCATCTCCTCCTTCATCGCTCCTCAAAACTGTGCATACACACCCGCATCCGCATTCCGTAGAATGCGAGTGCACAGTAGAAAAATCAAATCCATCCGTGCAATACTAGGATCTGGCTTAAACCAAAGCCCACTAGTATTGCCTGCCCAAACAGCATACGCACACATGTGCACGTAGGTGATCGCAGCCCTGCCGTAAAACCATACGGCCTCTACACGTTTCGCTCAGTGCAAGGAAACTCTCTGTGTGGGACTCTAAAGACTCGACACTACGCTGGCAGTGGATTTAACCACAGACCGCAAGCGGCACTAGCTGTACGTAACGGTCCTCAGGTAGATGTCGATAAGAAGGACGATGAGGTAAACCCATCCGAACTCATACTGAGCCTGTATGTGACAATCTCCGTACAGTCCGGTCTGTTCGTCTGATGCATCAAATGGCTGGCCTAGGGGGTGGTGAACGTCAGTCTCCTAATAGCGGTACAAGTTGTGTCGGAGTGTAGCCTAGAACACCCTGAGATAACACTGGAAACCTACCAATATATCTCGCTTTCCCTGGCCAGGGACTACTCGTGTAATGGCCCTCCTAGACACAGCGCGATGTCAACCCCCAATACCGGGAGAGACGAATCCTGTCTAACCGTCACTGCCTCCAAGTGCTTCGGGAATGCACCGAACTACTACCTGTTTGCACGACTCCTTTGAGCCGTGGTAGGGTAGTAATCTAAGTACAGTGGGAACACACTCGAGGCAAAGTGACAGTGTCAAGTCAGCGGACTAAGCTGTACTCATGTCACCTGGGAACTGATAACTGACGATAGGTATAATACCATCCATCAGTTCTCGACGAGTCCTGTCCAGTGTACTCGTAACCTAACGAGCACCCGCATACTATCTCCAGTACGACGTACTGATGGCTGTGGGACAGACCACCTCCCGTGCTGGGATGAAAAGCATATACGCTAGTCTACTCCGGAGTATCGATGCCCTGTCTCGATAGTCCTATGACTAGGGACCTGTATAAGGATGTGCTTATAGATTACCCAGCCCCCACAAGTATGACTGCCATTACAACGCTGGTAATCAAGAAAAGATCCTATGGGCTCTACTAATATGTATAAGCGATATGCTAAAAGAAACACATGCACATATTGAAGTAGATACAAACCAAGTAGCATACTACCATTTTGAGCAAGATTGTATATACAACTGTGAATATCCCAAGTTTCCATTAAGTAATATACAAGCTAGTATGATACAGTAATGGCCTCTAGTGCATATACACTAGCACACCTCTCTCTCTTTATCATTTCATCCTCTCTTTTTCTTTCTATCTCTTTTCATTATCTCTTCATCCTCTCTCATCCCAACTGAACACTCACCTTTTCCATCACAAATCCCTCACAAAACATCATCAAATCTCACCCAAATCACATCTTAAGCCTTGTTTTGCCTCTTAGATGCCTTGGAGCTTGGAAAGTTAGGATCTTTGAGTTTTGGGGATAGCTAATGATCTCTATCTGTTAAGTAGGTGCTTTTAGTGTTGTGTATCTCTTTAGTTTCTGTTTAGAATTGCACATATTGTATTTTTAGTGTCATTTTGTGATGTTTATGATCTGCTGTAACCCAGAGTGTGTACTAGAAAATCTAGCAGTGTAGTGGTGTTGTACTAGAGACCCTAAGCTTTCACCTGAAGCACGAGATCCATCTGCTCGGATTTAGCCGGCGACACATAGGCTAATTCTAGCGATCTCGGCCATTTGCTGGATTTTTGGTTTGGGTTTTTCAGGGTAGTTGTCTGTAGTTGTTTTGGTGTGTTTGGTCCTATTTGATTTTTGAGTTTTGTCTGTATACAAAATATAGGATCACTTTGCTTGTTTCTAGTGTTACGAAAACGTGTGTTACGTTATCCAACACGGTGCGTGTACTTTTTGTAGTTTTTGCTCTTGGGTTGGTTTCATAGTGTCGCTACCCACGTTAGCCACTAAACGGACACTTGAGAGTATCTTTGGAGTTGGTGCGTCGGTAAAACATAGTTTGTACGTGTTGTTGGTCGAATGCTAATATATACTTGTTATTGTTGTTTTATGATCTTAGGGACGCAGGCGAGGACTTCGGACGCTGCGAAGAGGGGAAAGCGAGTGGTTGGCTTTACTTAGCCCAAGATCATCTGTGAGTAGATTTAACATCTACAGGAGAATCACCTGCATGGCGTTATGCGTCTGGGCTAGATTAAATGACATGATTATTAGTTACAAGTATATGAACATTGATTGTGCATGTGTACCATTGTTGCATATCTCATTTCCTATGGTATATGGACATAGTATTAATAAGACACAACACCATTATTGACGGTTCATGTTGCACGAGCACAAATTGTATGCTACACCCACACCGTCGATAATTGACATGACACGCATAATACCTATACATACGTGATATTGTATTGGCTAGGAACATGAGACGTGATACTTATTTTTCATTGTGCATATGACATATAGCATACCTGTATACCTACATGCTTACACATATGCCTTGCCATGCCTATATGCTAGCTACCCATATACCTATATGGTATTGTACCATTAGTGACAGGTATATACACATACGAGACATAGCTACATGTACCTCATACCTACATACTTACCTGTACACCCATATACCTTGTTATAGCTACACATATACCTGGAGGGTATTACATCATTTTGGTAAGTAGATACACATATCTTGCTATACCGACATGGTTACGCATATCTTGCTATAGCTACATGTTCACCTTTATATGATGTTGTATGGACTTTGGAGAAATTAGAAACCACATGTTATATTTAATAACTTGTTGCAGTAAAATAGCAGTTTTTCCTTTATATGCTCATATTACTGTTTTATGTTGCATATATTATATTTCATGAATTTCGCATTGAGAGATGGATTTCATATGATGTTTTCTGGATGTTTTAGTCCTGAGGGTATATATATCAGTGGTATGCGACGCTGATATATACGTGTGTGTGTGTGTGTACATATATATATATATATATATATATATATCAGTGGTATGTGACGCTGTTATATATATACATATAAATAGTATATATCATCATAATGATCTATGCAAGTTTTCTGATTTTCTTGATATGATATTTCGATGCGTCAACCATGTGATTTCTCGGTTCTGAGATTGGCAAGTGATACCCAATTCGAGGAGCGGAAGGCACCGTCTGCAGGTACATGGTGGACCCGGTATGGTACCCCGGGGCGAGAGGCGATTTCGTGGTGTAAACGATAAGCCTGGCAGAGGGACCACTACCTTCCGGTGATATCTGGAGGGTACCGACCGGAGTCATGTACGTATGGATATATGGATTTCGAGTGTCGAAGCTGGACACTCGGGTTTCCGAGAGACGTATATACGTACATATCAGGCCAGTCATGGTGACAGCGCCTGATAGATGAGTATTATGTATCGATGCGAGACACTAGTTTTCATGATGTTTTCGGGTGTCAATAGTAGACACTCAGGTTTCATGAGACTTACAGAATGTGTTTTATTCCGTACTCCACATTTATTTAATATGCATCGTTTCATGTATTAGTAGTACCTGATAGAGTACCTTTCATGACTGTTGCATATACATATTGCCATTTATTACTATCAGCTTGCATGTGATAGATTCACGCAGCACGTGCATACTTGTGATTACCTTCATATGTTATTTACTATTCACGAGTTGGCAACTCACCCCCGTTGTGCTATAGGGTTGTACAGGTTGTCCCTCAGAGCAGTTAGAGGCAGGGCTTTCATCTTCCTATCGTATCATCTTTTGCAGCGGATACCGCTACGGCTGACTGTGTGCAGTTTTGCTAAGTGGGTTTTGCGGTTATCCGATGATGCTCATTTGTATATTCCTTGTATCCAGTACTCTCCATCTACCACTTTCATGTATTGACTTAGAGACGAGTTGTGAGGACGATATTGTATATTATTTTGTGACTCTGGGTGTCATTTGTGCTGTTTTTATTTATATCGTCTTTTTCTTCACTACGGCGTCGTATATCTGTTGTTGTGGTTGTTTTCCGCCTTTAGGCGTGGATTTACTCCTGTTTGGGGACGCTTTACTTATATCTTTTGTTGTACCCTTTTTTGGGGCCTGTTTTACAAAGGAGGTGCTGCCAAACTCTTAAAGGAAGTAAATTTGGACTTTAAAGAATTTGTATTTAAGATTTCAAAAGTTTTAACAATGTTCCTATCACTTACTACTTTTGATGACTTAGATTGCTGGGTTTTCGGCTTACTTAAATTGCGTTACGCCTGTAGACGTTTCGTGGTTTAAGAGCCGTCACGTGCCAAATTTCGGGTTGTGACAAAGTTGGTATCAGAGCGCTAGGTTTTACCTTTCGGAGTATAGGATGACCTTGGTATGATGGAGTAGGTAGCTTAAGCACAGTGATGTAGCATGTGTATGTCCGCGGCATACTTACGACACGGTACTCAGCCCAAAGTGACCTAAGTACAAATTGTTTGAAATTCCTTCTATGATGAAACATATCCTTGTGATTCGATTTCCGTGTTCTTATCGAATCCTATTTCTATTTATAGCCTTTTGCCGCCGATGACTATGAGGGCTCAGAGAAAGGCAGCGAGAGCCGAGGTCAAAGTTGACTCGTTTGGTACAAGGAAGGACCAGGACGGTGCGCTTGTTGCACATGAGCAAATTGATCCTCATTCGATAGATTGTATCGCTAGGCTTGAGGCAGATATGCAGGACTTGCGCCAGATGATAAGGTCGTTGGTTGAGGCCAGTCAAGAGCAGCGAAAGGAGGTTGCCACCCCTGTTACGCAGTTATTCCTTGCTATCAGCACACAGCATTGTGTCACATATATAGCAGCAGTCGATGCAGCCCTAGTTGATGAGGCACGTCTTCCCGAGACTTTGGGAGTTGCGAGACCGAGGAGGACTCTTACAGGTGAATCATCCTGGAGTCAGAGGTTTAGACGCCGTGACAGATATCGTTTAGGTTGTGGGAGTAGCAGAGGCTTGGGACGAGGACAGTTGTTTAGCTCATATCCCCAGGAGGATCAGCAGCCATTATATGGATGTTTTCGATGCGGGAGCCTTCAACACTTCGTCAGACATTGTTCCTTGGCACCGCGTCAGACTTATGTTCAGAGAGGTCGTGGTCGCGGAGGGTTCGTTCAGAGGGGACAGGATGGTAGAGGAGGAGTTCATCCAGTTGCGGGTAGAGAGCAGACACGAGCGTTTGCTTCTACTCATTGCGACGTGCGGGCGTCCAATGCAGAGCTTTCAGCTAATCTTTTTCGTATGTTCTTTTGATGCGTATATTGTTTAATTCGGGATCTATGCACTCGTTTGTTCTACACACTTCGTGCCGTGGTTGGGCCGAGAGTTGTGTTTGCTAGATCAGTCGTTTGTTGTGTTTACTCCTGTTAGCGATTCCATAGTTGCGCAACACGTGTTTCGGTCGGGTGCCATTTGGTTAGGAGATAGAGAATCGTCCATCGATTTGATCCTTCTAGAGATGTTGGACTTTGACATTCTCCTGGACACGGACTGGTTAACTACGTTCTATTCGTCTGTGGACTGCCGCGAAAAAACAGTCAGGTTTTGTTTTCCAAGAGAGTCGGTTCTTATTGTGCAGGGGGACAGTGGTACCGCCCCTCACAGCATGATTTCAGCATTTTCCGCTAGTCGGCTTTTGAGGAGAAAATGTCGAGGATTCTTGGCTTTCATTAGCGATACCGAAACCACAGTGGATTCGTTGGACCGGGTTCCTATCATTTGAGAGTTTTACGACGTTATTCCAGATGAGTCGGCGGAGCTTAGGGAGCTTAAGGATCAGCTGTAGAGTTGTTAGATGGGGGGGACTTGTTCGTCTGAGTGTTTCACTGTGGGGAGCTCCTATTCGGTTCGTCAAGAAGAAGAATAGCAGTTTGAGGTTGTTTATTGATGGATCGTCAATTAAACCGAGTTACGGTGCAGATTAGGTATACTTTACCTCGCATTGATGATTTCTTTGATTTGCTCCAGGGTGCGAGACATTTTTCTAAGTTTGTTTTAGGATCAGGTCATCATTAGTTGTGGGTTCGGAGTGATGACATTCCGAAGACTGCTTTTGTGCGCGCTATGGGCATTTTGAGTTTTGGTGGTGTCGTGGGACTCACCAATGCCCTAACAGCATTCGTGATGCGATGAACTAGATTCTTCAGGACGTTCCTCGACCAGTGTATTGTTGTGTTGTAGATGACATTCTGGTCTTTTCCAAGTCGTGAAGAACATGAGTAGCACTTGAGGATTTTCCTTGCAGAGATTAGGAGAGTACCAGCGGTTTGCTAAATTCTTGAAGTGTTCCTTCAGGATTGATAGTGTTGACTTCCTAGGTCATGGGGTTACAAGAGACGGTATTCGTATGGACCCGGTGGAGATCGAGGCCGTACAGCTTTGGCCCAGACTTGTATCAGGGACAGTGGTCCACAGATTTTTGGGCTTAGCCGGATTTTACCGCCGTTTCGTACAGGATTTCTTGAGTATTGTTACACCGTTGACCGTACTGACTAGGAAGGGAGATCCTTTTCTTTAGACTGAGGCATGGGTGCAGAGTTTTCAGCAGTTCAAGACTCGGGTAACGACTGCACCAGTTCTATCTTTGCTTTCTGGATCGGGCGACTTTGTTGTTTACGGTGAGGTTTCGGGAGTGGGGCTCGATTGTGTACTGATGTGGCATTATAGAGTTATCGCTTATACTTCCTGATAGTTGGAAGAGGTATGAGCATGATTATCCCACTCATGATCTGGAGATAGCCGCGTGATCGCACGCATTTAGCGTGTCGGATGTTCAAAGTTCTAAAGTATAACCGCGATCAGGACGGTGTCGCTATGCAGCTAACCGGTTGAGCACGGGTCGATCCACAGGGAGAAGGTTGTATGTCCTTTCTTATTTTAGACGAGTCAATAAAGAATGAGTATATGTTTGTTCAATCTAACCTATGTGTATTATTTGCAAGTATGAAGTTGTTAAAAAGATACGAGATTATAAGCTAAAGAAATCCGTACTCAAAACCTTTGAGCCGAGTCTTAACCAATTGAAGCTAGAGCAATCGGCAACAACGTGGATTAGGGGATTTAAGCGCGGTATTCGTGGAATCCGGCTTATTTACCCTTGTCCTTCCGTTCTTGTCTCTTTCTTTCGCCTCCGGCCAAACCGAACGCAACCGGTCGCTGTTAGGAATCACCGTTACCTTGTCAGGGTAGGGTGCCTAACGGAGCGCTTGCGTATGGTTTGGGGGGAGTTCAATGGAAAATAACGGGAAAAGGAAATGAGAAAGAAGATATTAACTTACAATACCGTATTTCATCTTAACAACAATAATTACAACCATTCACAAAATGAATAAAAGAGAGCAAAAGTAAAGAACAAAGAAAAGAAAAGATTACAAGTAATTAAGTGCATGAATTAAAATGCAAGAAAGTAAAGAAAGATAATAATAAGCAAGTAATAAAAAACGATAAAAAGAACAAGAAACTAGAACTCAAGACAAGCATGGGATCAATAGCCAACCCTTAAACTTGCAAGCTCAATCAAGAGGTTGCAAGATCAAGAGAAGGGTAGAGAACGCATGTGAAATGAAGCGCTAATTCCATAAGAAAATACGACCTTTGAGATCAATAACTAACCCTTAACCATTCAAGCTCAATGAAGAGGTTGAATGATCAAGAGAAAGCAAGAATCTCAAGGGAAAGAAGAAACAAAAGAGAATGATACAAAAAGCCCTCATCTTCATTGATCTCCCACTCAAAAAGCTCTCACTACAATTTTCATGGAAAAAGAATGAAGAAGAAGAAGAAGAAGACTAAATCCTAAAAAGAAACAAGAACAAAAGAATGACCCTTGGCTTGGCTCAGTTCTGGAGTATTTATAGGCGGGTAAAGGGAAACCTAGGGCAACCATCTGCACATAAACAAAAGTACCAAACTACCCCTGAAATTTGACGCAGAGAGGAGACCACATGGCCGCGGATCCGCGGCCAAGACCCCCCTTTGGCCGCGTATCCGCGGCCATCTAGATGACTTGGGTCGTCGTATTTTCGGTGGTTTCCTGGTTTGTATTTGTCTGCTATGTGGTATATGAATTTTCTCAGAAACTCTTCACAATTATTCCAGAATTTTAGTAGAACAAAAAGGTGATGTGATGTGGATCTTTTGCCATGATTTCCTCGAGCTCCGCGTAGATTTCTTGGATCTTGTGTTGACCTAGAGCTTTGTGCATGACATGACAATTGATTTGCCATCTTGTCCCTTAACTGGTATGTGGCAACACACGGATAGAGAGCGGAGACCGTGTTTTATCTGTTGTTGGCAGTAATCCGAAATTTGTCGTACTTTTCCATGATATTCATTGTTCAGAGCCGAGAACCTGTATTTTGCAATTATGTAGCAAACACTGATTAAAAGCACCTACCTATAAACACACGAGCATAAGAATAGGCCGTATAAAATGCAGTATTCTGTTATGAACAAATACCCCCAAACTTAACTTTTGCTCGTCCTGAGCAAAACCAATTATTCACAAAAATAAAATCCTAACCGCACTTTCGCAGGGAACGCGATTGCACTGAGCGCGTGCAACAAGCCGTTAAACCTCTAGGTGTCCCTAGTAGGAGGAGTGTTGTCTCCTGAGGGTTTTCAGCGGATTACACCCATAAAATCCCGTCAAGCTAGTTTCATAAGTTAACAATGATTCTACTCCTACAGTTTAGTATTTACGTTAGAAACTCTATTATTCTAAGTTAGAAATATCCAACCCTAATGCTTCACACCTCCTATCTATTTAACCTTAGATCATATACGTTCCAAAAAAGTTTAGAAAGATGTTTGTTCTCCTGAGTTTTCCTTCTAAAGTGCGGCCTCAAATCAGGGATTTTTATCAACTTTATAGAAAACACAAGTCTTATTCTTTATTTCTATCTCTTATCCAAACATCAATTGTATACCCCTACGTGTGTGTATATTTGCACCCCTACACTCAAGAATTCAATTCAAGCTATAATACCCTTGTCTTAATACCTAATACTACTTCTTTTCATTTAATGATGGACGGTGTTGCTCACACACCTTTCATGCGACTATTAATGCTTCTTGAGGCACTAACGGCCGATTACTGAATGTGTGAGCTTAAAGCGTAAATAGCAGTTTCCAGGTCTTGACTTTATTCTATTTTTCTTTTTCTTTTTCTTTTTCTTTTTCTTTTTGAAGACCGGATATATTTTTCAACATGCTCTTTTGGTGTTTAGCTTTAAATACCGTTTTTTCTTTCATACTAGGCTTTCAGGCAAGAGTATTTCAAGGTATCCTCTACTATCCCAAGTTTCAAGGTGCGTGTAAGTGCAGTTTGTAGGGTATATACTTTCTAAATTTGAACTCGAGAAAAGAAACTATTTTTCAGACTTATCCTTCAGTAAAGCATCAATACTTTCCCTTCATCTTGACTTAACTCAAGAACTGAACTCAAGATTACCTATTTCTCAAAAAAACTGTAAGGACGTATACTTACCAAAGTTAGACAGAATGAGGGTTATTTTTAGGGTTTTCAATCCCTAAGCCTAGAATTTAGTTATTTCTATCATATCAACTAAACTTTCGGAATAAAGATCTAAGTTACCCTATTAGCTAACTTGACGACAAAGTTTTTGTATTTTTGGAAAATTTTTCGATTTTTGTGGGTTTTTAATAAGGTATGCAAATGCAAAATATACAAATGAATGCGAAGGAAGAAAGCTTACCGAGCACACCCCCAAACTTAAACTTGACAGTGCCCTCACTGTCAGGCTATACCAAGAGGGTCAAAATTGTCGGCGCTCCCTAGAAACAAATTATATACAAAACAAAAAAAGGAAAACAAAAAATATATACAAAAAAGTGTCCCCCCCAAACTTAAGTAAAACAGTGTTTCCACTATTAAGCGTTGAAGTTCAGGATTAGGGGGGAAAGAGAAGTGTATCAAGCTATACAAAGCCTTACACAGGCCAAAAGTTAACACCAACCATTCAAAGATCTTATCGCTATAATGTACCGGTTGGTGGAAGAAGGCGTAGAGAAAAGAGATGGAGAATACGCGAGACCATATGCGAAGAGAAGCGGGATATGGTCTCGGATATGAGAGGAAGAAGAATGGCGGCAGGGAAAAAGAAGTGGAATACGAACTTAAGGGTGCAAATGGAGTAAATAGATTAGCACAATTTGTGATGACCGATGTGTGAAAAGCGCTTGTGCTTATATATTTATCCGTCGAGAAATGGGGTCAAATCCCTCAAGATTCGTGAGAAACCATGGGCACGCCGAACTCGGTAAACCAGACACAGGAAGTGAAAATGGTACGGGTTCTTGCAAGGTCGGAACGATGGAAAGGATGGAGGGAAGTGGTTGAGAAAGGGTATCGGTTGAGGGTTCTGGAGGGTGTACACAGTCAGTGAAAGGAACAGGATGAATTGGAAAATCCGACTCATCATCTAGAACTGTTTCATCCTCAAAAATATCCTCAAAATTCTCCTCAAAGTTAAGCTCATCCATGCATATTTCATCAAAGTCCAGACGCATATGTTGTTCGGGAAAAACATTTAATGACTCGGGATGATGAATTGGAGAGAAAAACTCAGTCAAATCTATGGGTTCATCATCCAAAATAGTCCCAGCGTCAATATCCTTAATCAAGTGAAAGTCATTCAGGTTCTAAGATGGAGGTGTAGAGGTCAAAAGGATTGGGTGTGGTTTCACTTGGCAAGGTCCCTTCACAATTTGGCAAATCAAATACTACAAAGTCGCACAACTCATTAAACATTCTATCTTCAACTGATAATTCATTTGGGACACTTGATAGATTTTCAACACAGGAGTTGTGGGATTCAATTTGAGACGGGTAGGTTTGATTTGGAAGGGTATACAGCTCACTTTCTCCACTCAAATTCACATCCTGTCCTACCGCCTCTTCATACATTGGAAAATTTGGAGCTAGCTGGAAACTAGCTACCGGGTCAGTAGGTTGTATGAGAGCGGCTATGGACGCATTCAAATCCATCATCTGTTGGCTTGACGCTACCTTAAAGTCTTCCAACGACTGTTCCAGACTAGACATAGGTTGTGAAGGGGTTTCAGTAAAAGATTCAAAGTTGTTTGGATACTGAAAACTCCCAAATGTCTGTTCTGAAGCAATGTCTAGGGAAGGTGCAAAGGTAGGGTATGATTGGTAGGAATTGAATGGTTGGATAGGGGTAGGATCAACATTTGGATAAGAAGGTGAATGAAATTGTTGATCCCAAGAATTTGAAGTGGTGAAAGGAGTGAAAGATCGGCTACGAGATTGTTCAATACGTTCAGCGATGGACAAAGGACGACTTGCAAAAGGGGTATCAACATAAGAGGGTGGGGGAGGTTGAAAAGGTTGATACAAAGTGGATTGCGGAGGGCAAGTGTTTGTCCTAGACGCGTCTATCCGATCTTTTAAAGAGATTTTGGGCATGGAGGGATCGTTCGACGTTCGGCCAAAGCAAGAACCGTAAGAAGTAATGTCTGGTTGTGGGTACCAAAGTTCGGCAAGTGTTTTGCGAGGTGGGGTACCCATGATATGAAGAGAGGGAGAAAGAAAGGCAGAGAAAAGGAGGGGAAAAAGAATGTGATATATTTTTTTTTAATTTTTAACAAAAGAATGAAATATACACACGAAAAAGAATAAGGACAAAAACAATCACGACACTAAAATACCACACACCTAATCGTTCTAGGGTTCACCTAGGTCAACTAGACGTGCTCCAAAACTTGATTGTCGAAGTAAAACTGTGTCGAGAAACGGGCTCAAGATACACTGATCATGAGGCCAGGTAAGTGCAGAGATAAGGGGAGGTTTTCCAACGCTTTCGCGAAGTTCCTTAATTAAATAACCCTTTCTCTTTTGGCGGTTGCGCCGTTAACACATTCCTAGACACCCCGTAAACAATATACCGTTAAGCGAGGTTCTAAACACAGTTAACTTCTCCTAGTGAGCGCGAAGTCCTTAAGGCTTAAAGTCTAATTTCTTTTAAATTTAGTGCGGGTAAACGTTATGCTCAAGTTCGTGATTTATGGGCCACGGAAAAGGTGATGAAATCCTTTACCGTATATTGTGGGGTTCGCTTGCCCTTAAGTCCGTATTAATTGATGCAACGCGCAATTCAATAAAAATTCTATAAAGAATCAAAAAATCGTTTTTTAGTTTAAGCGCGGAACTGCAACAAATACGGGTTAGTCAAATTTTTTTTAGCGTTTGTTAGCGAACTTGCAAAGAATCCTGCAAAGAATAGTATATTGGATGCGTCGGATTTGAGAAGAACGTGTTAGTAAAGTACGTACCGTTAAGTTTTTGGGTTAGGAAACCCCCGTTGAATCAAATCCGGTAAGCTTGAAAAGTTCGCTTGCGCGGGTCAAACTACCCGGATTTTTGGCACTGTACTTTGCAATCACCTTAGCCTTGAATGTACACTTTGCTCCCCACAATTGCAGTTTGCAAATCTGCAAAAATCTGCACTCTTGCCCACAAAAATGATCAAAAATGACAAAAAGAATTTTTTATTTTTTTATAAATATATACAAAAAGAATATTAACCCGAATAACAAGAAAAAAATACGCTACCGTCTCCCCGGCAACGGCGCCATTTGATCGCACGCTTTTAGCGTGTCGGATGTTCAAAGTTCTAAAGTATAACCGCGATCAGGACGGTGTCGCTATGCAGCTAACCGGTTGAGCACGGGTCGATCCACAAGGAGAAGGTTGTATGTCCTTTCTTATTTTAGACGAGTCAATAAAGAATGAGTATATGTTTGTTCAATCTAACCTATGTGTATTATTTGCAAGTATGAAGTTGTTAAAAAGATACGAGATTATAAGCTAAAGAAATCCGTACTCAAAACCTTTGAGCCGAGTCTTAACCAATTGAAGCTAGAGCAATCGGCAACAACGTGGATTAGGGGATTTAAGCGCGGTATTCGTGGAATCCGGCTTATTTACCCTTATCCTTCCGTTCTTGTCTCTTGCTTTCGCCTCCGGCCAAACCGAACGCAACCGGTCGCTGTTAGGAATCACCGTTACCTTGTCAGGGTAGGGTGCCTAACGGAGCGCTTGCGTATGGTTTGGGGGGAGTTCAATGGAAAATAACGGGAAAAGGAAATGAGAAAGAAGATATTAACTTACAATACCGTATTTCATCTTAACAACAATAATTACAACCATTCACAAAGTGAATAAAAGAGAGCAAAAGAAAAGAACAAAGAAAAGAAAAGATTACAAGTAATTAAGTGCATGAATTAAAATGCAAGAAAGTAAAGCAAGATAATAATAAGCAAGTAATAAAAAAACGATAAAAAGAACAAGAAACTAGAACTCAAGACAAGCATGGGATCAATAGCCAACCCTTAAACTTGCAAGCTCAATCAAGAGGTTGCAAGATCAAGAGAAGGGTAGAGAACGCATGTGAAATGAAGCGCTAATTCCATAAGAAAATACGACCTTTGAGATCAATAACTAACCCTTAACCATTCAAGCTCAATGAAGAGGTTGAATGATCAAGAGAAAGCAAGAATCTCAAGGGAAAGAAGAAACAAAAGAGAATGATACAAAAAGCCCTCATCTTCATTGATCTCCCACTCAAAAAGCTCTCACTACAATTTTCATGGAAAAAGAATGAAGAAGAAGAAGAAGAAGACTAAATCCTAAAAAGAAAGAAGAACAAAAGAATGAGCCTTGGCTTGGATCAGTTCTGGAGTATTTATAGGCGGGTAAAGGGAAACCTAGGGCAACCATCTGCACATAAACAAAAGTACCAAACTACCCCTGAAATTTGACGCAGAGAGGAGACCACAAGGCCGCGGATCCGCGGCCAAGACCCCCCTTTGTCCGCGTATCCGCGGCCATCTAGATGACTTGGGTCGTCGTATTTTGGGTGGTTTCCTGGTTTGTATTTGTCTGCTATGTGGTATATGAATTTTCTCAGAAACTCTTCACAATTATTCCAGAATTTTAGTAGAACAAAAAGGTGATGTGATGTGGATCTTTTGCCATGATTTCCTCGAGCTCCGCGTAGATTTCTTGGATCTTGTGTTGACCTAGAGCTTTGTGCATGACATGACAATTGATTTGCCATCTTGTCCCTTAACTGGTATGTGGCAACACACGGATAGAGAGCGGAGACCGTGTTTTATCTGTTGTTGGCAGTAATCCGGAATTTGTCGTACTTTTCCATGATATTCATTGTTCAGAGCCGAGAACCTGTATTCTGCAATTATGTAGCAAACACTGATTAAAAGCACCTACCTATAAACACACAAGCATAAGAATGGGCGGTATAAAATGCAGTATTCTGTTATGAACACCGCGGTGGTCTTGCGCTGGAGATTTGGGGATACTACTTGTACGGAGAGTCGTTTCAAATTTTCGTGGACCACCAGAACTTAATGTTCATCTTCCTGTAGCGGGATCTGAAGTTAAGACAGAGCCGTTGGATGGATCTTGTAAAGAATTGTGTTTGTGTGATCCTTTATTACCCGTGGCAAGCCGATTGTGGTAGCTGATACTTTGAGTCGCAGGCCCGGGGTTAGCTTGTTCCAGTTATGCGCAGTTCAGAGACAGTCTTATGCAAATTTACAGTTCTTGTGCGACTATTGAGTACAGCTTAAGTTCGCCTCTACTGAGGGGACAGCTTGTTCATGTCCGCGCCCGTCCACTTTTACTTAATCGTTTTTGGTGAGGCACGACCTGCCGATGCTCGTTTGTTTGAGATTTTGAGCATGTTCGGCAGGGTAAGGATTCGGAGTTCTTGATTTATGACCTGGGTGCTACGTTTGGGTACGCGTTTGTGTGTACCTGATACTGATGGGTAGAGACGCGAGGTCCTAAAGCAAGCACATCAGTCAGCTTTCTGTGTTCATCCAAGTGCCACCAAGATGTAATATGAATTGAGAGTTAGTTACGGGTCGGCAGGGATGAAGTGTGAAGTTTCAGATTTCATTTCGAAGTTCTTGGCTTGTCAGTGAGCTAAGGTTGAGCATTTGAGACCGGCCGGAGAGTTGCAACCTTTTTAACCGTTCCAGAGTTGGAATGGGAGAAGATCTCCATGAACTTCGTTGTAGGTCTACCCAGGTCTAGTCGAGGGTGTGACTCCATTCGGGTGATTGTTGTCCGGTTATACTCAGTTTTCTCAGTTGTTCATTGTTAAGTTTGTGCGTTTGCACGGAGTTCCTTCATGCGTTGTATCCAATTGAGGCACCCTGTTCGCTAGCCGTCGTTGGCAGAAGCTTCAGGAAGCCTTGGGTACTTGTTGAGCTTTAGCTCCGCTTTTCCATCTGTAGGCCAATGCTTAGACAGAGCGGACTATACAGAATCTGGAAGATATGCTTGTGCGTACGTACTATTTCTTTGTTGGCTGTGGGATCGTCACATGCCATTGATGGAGTTCTTCTACGATAACAGTTATCAGGAGATATTTCAAGTTGCAACTTTCTGGCCTTATGTGTAGGTTGTGTCGATCGGCAGTCTGTTTTACTGACTCCGCGAGAGCAGGATTTTTGGACCCCAGCTAGTCAAGAGACTTCAGAGAAGATCCAGTGATTCAGGTCAGGATGAGAGCAGCCCAGTGCAGACAGAATTCTTATGCCGACCGTCGTTGTCGCAGACTTGAGCTCACAGTAGGAGATCATGTATTCCTACGGATTTTTCGATGAATGGCGTGTTGAGTTTTGGGAAGCTTAGTCCCAGATTGTAGGTCCTTTTGAGATCCTTGAAGCGAGTTAGTACCGTTGCCTATAATTTGGCACTTCCGCCCATATTTTTGAAAATTCACCCCGTATTCCTTGTGTCGATACTTTGCAAATACCTTCATGACCTTTCTCACATGATTCGGCATCAGACTATTTAGCTTGGACGCGATCTTTTCGTTCACTGCCAGCCGATAGTGTTAGTGGATCGGCAGTTGGAGAAACTTCGGTCTAGGGTCTTGCCATCGGTGGAGGTTCTTTGGCGTAGCTGTCTAGTAAGTAGATCACTGGGAGGCTGCGAGTAAGATTTGGGAGTTTTGCACTCATCTCTTTGAAGGTACGCATAGTAAGAATTTTTAATTCGGGGACAAATTTTTTTTAAGGGGGAAGATTGTAACTCCTTAGGATTTGCGATTAGTGTTAATTAGACGATAATACGGGTTTTCTGTAAAAAAGTTTACCAATTCTGTTTCCTCACATTTTATAACATTTAATTAATAATTTATTATTATTTGTTATGGCTTGCACACGCTTGTGCATGTTAATGTGAGGGTGTGTTTGTGTTAATCTAGTTTAGTGACCATGACAACTTAACCTAATCCTGATCCTATCCTTGCTTAACCCTAAACCCTTGATATTTGTTATGAGAGAAGATATTTTCCTTGTTTTGGATTGAGTGGAGGTGGCAATGGTGAGTCATGGTGAACTTAATGCTTGCATTAAGTGATGGTGGTGCACTCATCCTACACTCACCTCTCTCTCTTTATCATTTCATCCTCTCTTTTTCTTTCAATCTCTTTTCATTATCTCGTCATCCTCTCTCATCTCAACTGAACACTCACCTTTTCCATCATAAATCCCTCACAAAACATCATCAAATCTCACCCAAATCACATCTTAAGCCTTGTTTTGCCTCTTAGATGCCTTGGAGCTTGGAAAGCTAGGATCTTTGAGCTTTTGTGGTTAGGTAATGATCTCTATCTGTTAAGTAGGTGCTTTTAGTGTTGTGTAGCTTTTTAGTTTCAGTTTAGAACATTAAAAGTAATGTTTCGTGCACATATCATATTTGTAGTGTCATTTTGTGATGTCTGTGATCTGCTGTGACCTAGAGTGTGTACTAGAAAATCGAGCAGTGTAGTAGTGTTGTACTAGAGACCCTAAGCTTTCACCTGAAGCACGAGACCCATCTGCTCGGATTTGGCCGGAGACACATAGGCTAATTCCAGCGACCTCGGCCTTTTTCTGGAGTTTTGGTTTGGGTTTTTCAGGGTAGCTGTATGTAGTTGTTTTGGTGTGTTTGGTCCTGTTTGATTTTTGAGTTTTGTCTGTATACAAAATCTGGAATCACTTTGCTTGTTTCTAGTGTTACGAATACGTGTGTTACGTTATCCGACACGGTGCGTGTACTTCGTGTAGTTTTTTCTCTTGGGTTGGTTTCGTAGTGTCGCTATCCACGTTAGCCACTAGACGAACACTTGAGAGTATGTTTAGAGTTGGTGCGTCGGTCAAACGTAGTTTGTACGTATTATTGGTCGATTGCTAATATACACTTGTTATTGTTGTTTTATGATCTTAGGGACGCTGGCGAGGAATTCGGACGATGTGAAGAGGGGAAAGCGAGTGGTTGGCTTTACTTAGCCCAAGATCATCTGTGAGTAGATTTAACATCTACAGGGGAATCGCCCGCATGGCGTTATGCGTCTGGACTAGATTAAATGACATGATTATTATTTACAAGTATATGAACATTGATTGTGCATGTGTACCATTGTTGCATATCTCATTTCCTATGGTATATGGACATAGTATTAATAAGACACAACACCATTATTGACGGTTCATGTTCCACGAGCATAAATTGTATGCTACACCCACAACGTCGATAATTGCCATGACATGCACAACACCTATACATACGTGATATTGTATTGGCTAGGCACTTGAGACATGATACTTATTTTTCATTGTGCACATAACATATAGCATACATGTATACCTACATGCTTAAACATATGCCTTGCCATGCCTACATGCTAGCTACTCATATACCTATATGGTATTGTACCATTAGTGATAGGTATATACACATATGAAACATAGCTACATGTACATCATACCTACATACTTACCTGTACACCCATATACTTACCTGTACACCCATATACCTTGTTATAGATATATATATACCTAGGGGTATTACATCATTTTGGTAGGTCGATACACATATCTTGCCATACCGACATGGTTACGCATACCTTGCTATAGCTACATGTTCACCTTTATATGATGTTGTATGGACTTTGGAGAAATTAGGAACCGCATTTTATATTTAATAACTTGTTGCAGTTAAATAGCGGTTTTTCCTTTATATGCTCATATTACTGTTTTATGTTGCATATATTATATTTCATGGATTTTGCATTGAGAGATGGATTTCATATGTTATTTTCTGGATGTTTTACTCCTGAGGGTATATATATCAGTGGTATGGGACGCTGATATATATGTACATATAGATAATATATATCATCATAATGATCTATGCAAGTTTTCTGATTTTCTTGATATGATATTTCGATGCGTCCACCATGTTATTTCTCGGTTATGAGATTGGCATGTGATACCCGATTCGAGGAGCGGGAGGCACCATCTGTGGGTACATGGTGGACCCGGTATGTACCCCGGGGCGAG
Organism: Agapanthus africanus; assembly: GCA_030015575.1. Classification (NCBI taxonomy): domain Eukaryota; kingdom Viridiplantae; phylum Streptophyta; class Magnoliopsida; order Asparagales; family Amaryllidaceae; genus Agapanthus; species Agapanthus africanus. Next base: position 112,484,709 of record JASDDO010000018.1, read on the forward strand.
AGGTGATTTCGTGGTGTAGACAGTGAGCCTGGCAGAGGGACCACTACCTACTGGTGATATTATTCGAACTCGGCGGATAACTGGAGGATACCGACTGGAGTCATGTACGTATGGATACGTGGATTTCGAGTGTCGAAGCGGGCATTCCGGTTACCGAGAGACGTATGATACGTACATATCAGGGCCAGTCGTGGTGACGGCGCCTGATAGATGAGTATTATGTGTCGATGCGAGACACTAGTTTTCATGATATTTTAGGGTGTCGATGTTAGACACTCAAGTTTCATGAGACTTACAGGATGTGTTTTATTTCGTACTCCTCATTTATTTGATATGCATCGCTTCATGTATTAGTAGTACCTGATAGAGTACCTTTCATGATCGTTGCATATACATATTGCCATTTATTTCTATCAGCTTGCATGTGATAGATTCGTGCAGTACGTGCATACTTGCGATTACCTGCATAGGTTATTTACTATTCACAAGTTGGAAACTCACCCCCGTTGTGCCACAGGGTTGTACAGGTTGTCCCTCAGAGCAGTCAGAGGCAGGGCTTTCTTCTTCCTATCGTATCATCTTTTGCAGCGGATACCGCTACGGCTGACTGTTTGCAGTTGTGCTAGGTGTGTGTAACACCTTAGAATGTGATTAGGGGTTATTATGCTTTAATGTGGGGTTTATAGTGAAAAGTTTACCAAAATGGTTTTCAAATATTTTATCAGGATTTATGAATATTTTATTAGAATTTAATTTAGACTGCACACACATGTGCATGTTAACTAGGGCTAAGTTTGGGGTTAAACCATGCTTAGATAACCGTAGTGGACTAACCCCTTTAATTAGGTTAATATGAATTAATTAAGTGCATTAGTTTTCTTTTTCTTAATAATTAGTTTTGTTTGGGAGTTGACTTGAGTGAGGAGAGAGAGGGGGAGTGATGGCATGAGGTATGGCTCCACTAACCTCATCTTCATTTCCAAACCCTCACTCTCTAACCACCCTCACACTTCCACTCTTTCCCACACTCTCATTTCTCTTCACTCATAATTCTCTTTCCCTCTCACTTAGACACACACACTCAAGCAGCAGCAGCATCAGCTTCAGCAGCAGCAGCAGCATCAGCTTCAGCAGCAACAGCACCAGCAACAGCAGTAGCAGCTGCAGCAGCACACACACCCCACCCCCTTCTCTTCTTCTTCTTCTCCTTCTTCTTGCACCCTAGGATCACTTGAGGTATAAATTTTAAACCTAACTTCTTTCTTTTGCTAAACATGTGATTATTAAGCTTAATTGAGTAATTAATGTGGTCATTAGTGCTAGATTTGTGATTTAAGTGGAGATTTGGCCAAGTGAGGATTTTTATGGCTAATATAGCTTGATTAAGTGTTTTTAAGGCCATATACACCAAGTTTTGCACCATATTTCACAAAAATACCATATTGTCTCAATTTAGTGTTATTTAGCATTTTAATGTAAGTTGTTAGCCATTTTAAGATCTGCTGTTGACCTGAGTGCTCACCACTACAATAGGGGGTTGCCCCTACGGATAATGAAATCCGTAGGGACAGATTTTTTTGGCCATACGGACTAATTCGTAGGGTACGACAGTTGTCCCTATGGTTCCCGACGTTTTAATTTAAAAATATTAAATCGTAATTTGTTGTTTGCCCCTACGGAGCCGCAAACCAATGACCTACGGACTAATCCGTAGGGGTATCTAAATGGGAATTTAATTAAAAAGGCACAGAAATGCCCTACGCCTCATCTCTCTCACGTGTTAACTCCTAAAATTCCCAAAATCCCCAAATTTCTTGTTCCCGCCGCGTCGCAGTTCTCGTCGCCGTTCTCATCGTCGCCACCGCCCTCCGTTTCGTCGTCGCCACCGCCCTCGTTCTTTCTCATCGCCAATTGCGCGCGTTGTTGACCACCGATCGAGCGTCTCCGTCGTCTCCTCCACCGCCTACATGTTAGTAAATCTCCAATTAAACATAATTTTGTTGATTGTAGGGCTAGGGTTCAGGGTTTGGGTACCGATGAGGGTTAGGGTTAGGCGTCGGTTGGGGTTAGGGTTAGGGTTCGGTTGGGGTTTGGGGTTGGGGTTGGGGTTGGGGTTGGGGTTCGGGTTAGGGTTAGGGTTAGGGTTCGGCTGGGGCTGGGGCTGGGGTTAGGGTTAGGGTTGGGGTTGGGGTTCGGCTGGGGCTAGGGCTGGGGCTAGGGTTGGGGATAATGAAATTTTTTTATAGAAAATTACAAAGGTTTATAGGGTCTATTAACTTTCATTCTATTATATATCACCAATTGGGTGGCTTGGTGCTTCAAAGTAAGAGGTCGTTGGTCTGATTTCCCAACCGAGGGTTCCATCCATAAAAAATCAAAATCCGCTGTATATCAAAATTTTATACACTCTAGTATTATTGTAAATATTTGCCTCTGATAAAAACCGATAATTTTAACATCTACATAGTTTTTGTTAATCAAGAGGTAAGGGAAGAAAAGATATGTTGGATGATCTTATTTTTCTTTGTTTTCCGGTATTTAATAAGATATTCTTTTTCCTTTATCTGATTAGATATTCAAAGTCTGATTATGTTTCTATTCATAGAAGGCTTACATCTCATTATTATAGTAGTATGTAAAATAAGCTTCAATATATTTATAATTTAATGGTTATATTTACACTTGGATATTTGTTTTTCAATTCAATCCAATAAAATTTGGAATAATATATGTTTTAATTCGCTTCCTCTTTAATATTTTGCACCATCATTACGAGTTGGTTTTTCTTCTTTGATCGTTTTTCCAATTTTGGCGTATTATGCTTTTTATATGGATATGGATCAAATCGAGAGTAATAGTTTGTATTGAGTTTTTCTCTTAAATGTATATAAAATCATAAAACACCGTGGTCATATATCTAATCAAAAACACCTTGAATCATTCCCGAGGATTTCAATTCTATATGTAGATAAGTGAAGGTTTGCATTTTACCTCAAGCTTTTCTTTGTTTCCATATAAAAATTTTGCAATCTTTACTTGTAAAATATTTTGAATAACTCTATATTTTAAACTCTTCCATGTGCTTGGCACGTACATGGAACTAGTCATATCTAAGCAAATAATCAACAAATGATGCAAATCTCCTTTGTTTTTCCACTGAAATGACAATAAACAGATCCTTAGTTTTAATTCAAAAAAGAAAAAAAGAGGAAAAAGTAATAACAATCTGTTTATGCTCCTCAAAACAAATGCCTTCTACATTTTGCAACTTTGTAATTCTGTTTTGATATCTTCTGACATTAACTCAACAATGAAAGAATTTGGTATTTTTATCACCATCTGAAATCTATTTTTTCCTTAATTTATGTCTCCAAAAAAAATTGAGGACGGTTGTGTTTGTTATATTAAAAACCTTTTTGTTGAACCCAACAGGTGAAAGTTTAGAGTTGTTATAGATAGCTCTTACATATTGTTTAATGCATGTAGCATTGTTAAGAGAGTGCAAGGTGGAGAACAATAATTTATTTCAACGGCACGTTTTTCAAGTTAAAACCAATATATGATATTCGTTGATAATATGAAACTTTCATATTCTCATCGATACTCATATATGAAACTCAAAGCGCCACTTAGTCCCCGTATATCGGTTAACATACGTTCGATATTTATCGTGACATAGAACTATACGAAGGTTGTTAAATATCGGAAGGTATAGCTCGATACTAACAACCGTCGTATAGTCTATGTGACGAGAAGATTCAATCGTATGATAACCGATAGATTTGTCCCGTGTGGACAAGTTCAGAATGTATAAAGCAAACACCTTCATTCACATGTGTTTTCATCCGTTTCGAGATATTTCGTCGGTACCTTTCCGCTGGTTCTCCGTGTACAAAGATAGATTAGATGTTCATTTCAACGTTGTTTCACAGCTTTGAAATGATTATCTATTCTATTACAGTGTACTCGGAGAACAGCGGGGTGCTGCTGCCGAAATTTACTCGAAATGGTTGAAAGCACAAGCGAATGGGTGTTCGCTCTATACATTCTTAATGGGATAGAAGCATTACCCCCGACAGCCGAAACACACACATACAACAAGAATACACAACAAACGCATCATTAGAGAGTGATTCAAGATGTTCAAGTTAAAACCAATATATGATACTCGATGATAATATAAAACTTTCATATTGTCATCGATACTCATATATGAAACTCAAAGTGCCACTTAGTCCCCGTCTATCGGTTAACATACGTTCGATGTTCGTCGTGACATAGAACTATAAGAAGCTTATTAAATATCGGACGGTATAGCTCGATACTAACAACCGTCGTGTAGTCTATGTGACGAGAAGATTCAATCGTAAAATAACCGATAGATTTGTCCCGTGTGGACAAGTTAGGAATGTATAAAGTAAATACCTTCATTCACTTGTGTTTTCATCCGTTTCAAGATATTTCGTCGGTACCTTTCCGTTGGTTCTCCGTGTACAAAGATAGATTAGATGTTCATTTCAATATTGTTTCACAACTTTGAAGTGATTATCTATTCTATTACAGTGTACTCGGAGAACAGCGGAGAGGTGCTGCCGAAATTTACTCGAAATGGTTGAAAGCACAAGCAAATGAGTGTTCGCTCTATACATTCTTAATGGGATAGAAGCCTTATCCCCGACAGCCGAAACACACACATACAACAAGAATACACAACAAACTCATCATTAGAGAGTGATTCAAGATGTTCAAGTTAAAACCAATATATGATACTCGATGATAATACGAAACTTTCATATTCTCATCGATACTCATATATGAAATTCAAAGCACCACTTAGTTCCCGTCTATCGGTTAACATACGTTCGGTGTTCGTTGTGACATAGAACTATATGACGGTTGTTAAATATCGGACGGTATAGCTCGATACTAACAACCGTCGTGTAGTCTATGTTACGAGAAGATTCAATCGTATGATAACCGATAGATTTGTCCCGTGTGGACAAGTTAGGAATGTATAAAGCAAACACCTTCATTCACATGTGTTTTCATCCGTTTCGAGATATTTCGTCGGTACCTTTCCGCTGGTTCTCCGTGTACAAAGATAGATTAGATGTTCATTTCAACATTGTTTCACAGCATTGAAATGATAATCTATTCTATTACAGTATACTCGGAGAACAGCGGGGAGGTGCTGCCGAAATTTACTCGAAACGGTTGAAAGCACAAGCGAATGGGTGTTCGCTCTATACATTTTTAATGGGATAGAAGCCTTACCCCCGATAGCCGAAACACACACATACAATAAGAATACACAACAAACGCATCATTAGAGAGTGATTCAAGATGTTCAAGTTAAAACCAATATATGATATTCGATGATAATATGAAACTTTCATATTCTCATACATGAGTATCCTCAAATCTAACTTTGATTATCAATAATTTATTCTTTTCAACGACAAACGCACACACAAAGCATATACACGGATTTTCTCCTTTGTCAGTAACCATCCCGTTCTTAGATTTCTTAATATAGTCATCATAACCTACAATTTATATGTTATACAGTCTAACATGGCCCATGAGTACGTCAGAGTTAAGGACTGGATGTATGTGGATTGGCAACAACGTATGCAACCTAAGTATGTCGCAGGAGTTGCTGCTTTTATTGAATTTTCACACGCACATAATAAAATCGTGATAGAGAAGATTCTCTGCCCGTGCGATAGATGTGAGAATAAGTACTGGCAAAAGGTAGAATTGGCAGAGCTTCATATCATAAAATATGATTTTACTAGACTTTATACAACTTGGAAATATCACAGGGAAGGAGAAGAACGCAGTAATGCGGCAGAAGGAGAAGGAGAAGACGATAATGCGGCAGGAGAAGAAGGAGAAGACGGTAATGCGGTAGAAGAAGAAGACGGAATTTCTTTCTATCAGAAGAAATGGAGGATATGATAAAGGCTACCCTTGGTGAATCTATTCGTACCGAAGATGACATTCCTCCAGTCAAGGACCGCGTGCGGATAAATATGAAAATTTCATGAATGATGCTAGAAAATCAATTTATGAGAATGCAAAGTATTCCACCCTCTCATGGTTCGTCTAACTTTTCCAGATTAAGTGCCTAAATGGATGGAGAAACAAATCATTCACAATGCTTCTTTCTTTCTTGAAAGATTCTATGCCCCCCAGGAAATAACGTGCCCGACAGCTGGTACGGAGCCCAGAAAATGATTTCTGATTTGGGTCTGAAGTGTGAGAAGATTCAAGCATGTCCTAAAAATTACCTGTTGTACCAGAAAGAGAATTCAGATTTGAAAGAGTGTCCAACATGCGGAGAGGCTAGGAATAAGATGAAAGATTCTGATAAGAAACCCGATATACCTGTCAAGATAGAACGATACTTTCCTATAACAAAGAGGCTGCAGAGGCTATTCAGGTGTAAGAAAACAGCCGAGGCAATGATTTGGCATCATCGTGCTCCTCCAAGTGAAGATGGAAAAATGAGCCATCCAAGAGATTCACCGGCATGGAAGGATTTCGATAGGAGGCACGCAATATTCAGTAGCGATCCTCGCAATGTCAGGCTCGGACTGGCTAGTGATGGCTTCTGCCCATTCAACTATATGGCTGGAAGTCACAGCACATGGCCCGTTGTAATAATAATTTATAATCTGTCGCCTTGGTTGGCTATGGACCAATCATACTTTATGATGCCTCTTTTTATCGACGGACCAAACTCACCGGGAAACAATATCGACGTCTATGTCCGACCTCTGCTCGAGGAGTTAAAATCTTTGTTCATTGATGGTGTAGAGACTTACGATGCAAACACAAATACAACCTTCATACTGCGTGCGGCTTTAATGTAGACAATTAATGACTTTCCTGCGTATGGAATGCTATCAGGTTGGTCCGTACATGGTCACAAAGCATGTCCTCATTTCCATCAACACACAACATCGAAATTCTTGAATTTTAGCAGGAAGGTTTGTTATTGCGGCCATCGACGTTTCCTGCCTCTAGACCACCCCTATAGGTTAGACATTGTTCACTTTGATGGTCATCAGGAGCTTCTTGGACCTCCAGCCCCATTGTCCGGAGAGGACGTGACTGCTCAGTGGGATGGTTACAATAATGTGACCTTCAGGATGGATCCGACAAAACAGGTCAAACCACCATTTTGGAACAAGTTAAGCATTTTTTTCGAGCTTCCGTACTGGTCAACAAATTTAGAGCGTCATTGTATGGACGTCGTGCATATAGAGAAGGGAGTATCAGAGAACATACTCAACTTGCTTCTTTGTAAAGACGGGAAATCGAAAGACAACCTGAATGCTCGGATGGATCTACAGGACTGGGAAATAAGAAGTGAATTGCACCCTAAACCGGTAGCGGGTAAACCAGGCAAGTTTGTACTTCCCAATGCCGCTTATTATATGTCACAACCGGAGAAGAAAAGATTCCTGTAGGTGTTGAATGATTTGAAAGTTCCTACAGGTTTCTCAGGATCATTCAGCAAGAAGATAAAAATTATGAAAGGCAAGATCGATTGGCTAAAAAGTCATGATCACCATGTTATCGTGGAGCACCTTTTTCCATTAGCCCTCAGGACTTCTCTCGCCGACTCGGTTGGTCTAGTAATCAACGACCTATGTTGTTTTTTCAGAGAGTTGTGTGCTAAAACACTGGATGTTGTGACGCTGGATAAACTAGAAAATTCTATTACGTTGATACTTTGCAAGTTTTAGCGTAATTTCCCACCGTCATTCTTCGATATCATAATACACCTGACGGTTCATCTTGCAACCGAGGCGAAGTTAGCTGGACCGGTATAATATCGATGGATGTATCCCATCGAGAGGTACGTGGAATTTTTCGTTTCACACAATTTTTAAAATTATTGTTATCCTGTATGCCCGTATTTATTTATTCAACATATTTTCTTTAGGTACCTCTACACTCTTAAAAAGTATATACGCAATAGAAATCGACCAGAGGGTTCTATCATGCAAGGTTATCTTCTTGATGAAGCAACCACATTTTGTTCCTGCTATCTGGACGAGAACATTAAGACGAGACTTAACCGTCCTTGAAGAATTCAAGACGGGCCATATGGTAAAGCCGATTATAAGAGGGTAGACACTGTGTTTATCAACAAGATATACCGGTTTATCTTGCTTAATTGCGCATGTCTTAAAAAAATTAGACTGTAATTTTTTTTGGATTAATTGTTATATATGTGTTTGTGTGTGTATGAAATGATATAATATTAATGTCATACTTTATTGTCAAAAATAGAATTCATTTTAACGAGATACGTGAGGGGCATCCTGAGTGGAACGATGAACGATTGGAAAAATATCATCAGGGTAATTTTTGCGATTGGGTTGCAGATCATGTAAGTTATTCGAATAACATGTTATTGCTATCAGTTTTAGCTAAACTTATATCGTTATGTATTTGTCGTAAAATTTGTTTTGTTAGATCCACGATCCGAACTTGTCTGCATCATTTGTGAGTGATTCAAGATGTTTAGCTCAATTTCCTTGTATGGAGGTTGTATATTATAAAGGATTCGGAGTCCTTGGATACAAATTCGATGTTAAGGACATAGAAATATCTAGAACCACTCAGAATAGTGGGATTGCGACGGTAGGATCGGATGGTGTGATTTATTAATACATTGGTTCTGAACGAGTGCTATTACATTCCGACCCTGATATGCAATATTATATTAGTTTCCTTATTAAATAAAGAAGGATATAATTTTGTAGTACAGGATAATGTTATGAACATATTCCTGAATCAAAAGTTGATAGAATCAAGATCGTTAAATATTGGCATATACATTCTCAACCAAACTACAGTACTTAATGTACAAAACACACACAAGAGAAAGAGTTCAGAAATGAACGAATCCTACTTATGGTATTGTAGACTAGGTCATATCAATGCAACACAGTTAGCTAAGTTGCATAAGGATGGATATTTGAATCCGTTCAAATTATCATCTTATGATAGTTACCAGTCATGTCTCATAGGAAAAATGACCAAAACTCCATTTAGTGGACACGGAGAAAGAGTTATAGAACTCTTGGGTCCAATACATAGTGATGTATGTGGACCCATGTCTACACATGCCAGGAACGGTTCTTCCTACTTCATTACATTCACTGACGATCTCTCAAGATACGGACATGTGTTCCTGATGAAACAGAAGTCTGAAGCTTTTGAGAAATTCAGAGAATATAAGCACGAAGTAGAGAACCAAACGGGCAAAAGTATTAAAATCTTTTGATCTGATCGAGAAGGAGAATACTTGAGAAATGAGTTTCTAGACTATCTAAAAGAGAATGGGATTCTCTCTCAGCTTACTCCTCCTTATACACCACAACACAACGGTGTATCGGAGCGGAGGAATCACACCCTATTAGATATGGTGCGCTCTATGACGAGCAATGCTGAGTTGCCTATTTCCTTCTGGGGGTATGCACTTGAGACAGCTATACACCTATTGAATATGGTTCCTACCAAATCAGTGCCTACCACTCCATATGAGATATGGAAGAGGAAGAGACCATCTCTTAAGTATGTTAAGATATGGGGTTGTCCGGCCTATGTCAAAAAGCACAATCCGGACAAACTCGAGGCAAGGTCTGTCCTATGCAAGTTTGTAGGATATCCCAAGAACTCATAAGGGTATATCTTCTACCACACTGTGGAACAAAAGGTGTTTGTTTCTCGACATGCCACCTTTTTAGAAAAGGAATTTCTTGCAAAGGATATTTGTGGCGAAGATGTAGAACTGGAAGAAGTTCCAGCAAGACAAACTACGACAGAAGATTTAGTAGAACCAGAGGATTTAGTAGTCCCCGATGAACCCCAGCCTCTCTGCCGATCTAGTAGGGTTTCTCATCCACCTGAGAGATACTACGGTTTTCTCATTGATGGAGGGAGCGAGGATTGCATCATGGAAGATGATGACCCGACTAGCTTCGAGCAGGCCATCACAAGTGGGGACTCTGTGAACTGGCTGGATGCAATGCGATCTGAGATGGAATCCAAGTACACCAACAAAGTATGGACTTTGGAAGTTGCTCCTGAAGGGGTAAAACCGATTGGGAGCAAATGTATCTTTAAGAAGAAACTTGGTATAGATGGAAAAGTTGAGACTTTCAAAGCTAGACTTGTTGCAAAGGGTTTTCGTCAACGACCGGGTGTGGATTATGACGAAACCTTTTCTCCAGTGGCTACGCTTAAGTCCATCTGAATCTTACTTGCCATTGCTGCATACCATGACTACGAAATCTGGCAAATGGATGTTAAGACCGCCTTTCTAAATGGTGATTTAGAGGAGTGCGTGTACATGACTCAGCCAGAGGGCTTCGTAGATAGTGGGAGCAGCGGAAATGTGTGCAAGCTACTTAAATCCATCTACGGGTTAAAGCAGGCATCGCGGAGTTAGAACATCTGCTTTGATGTTGTAGTCAAAGAGTTTGACTTCATCAAAAACATAGATGAACCTTGTATATATAAAAAGGTTGCAGAGAGTAAGGTTGTCTTCCTCGTATTGTACGTCGATGACATACTCTTGATAGGAAATGATGTTCCTATGCTGCAATCGGTCAAGATCTTCTTATCACAAAGATTCTCAATGAAAGATCTTGGTGATGCCTCCTGCATATTGGGAATTATGATCTATAGAGATAGATCTAAACAGATACTGGGATTGTCCCAATCCAAAGAGGTTTAGTATGGAAGAATCCAAGCGTGGTAACCAACCCACGATCTCTGGACTCACTCTCTCCAAAGAGATGTCTCCCAAGACTGATTTAGAAAGAGCTCGCATGCAAGGGATACCCTATACTTCGGCAGTAGGCTCTATCATATATGCGATGCTATGTACCAGACCCGATGTAGCATATTCACTAAGTATAGTGAGTAGGTATCAAGCAGATCCTGGAGAGAGTTACTGGATAGCTGTGAAGAACATTCTCAAGTACTTGAGAAGGACTAAAGAGATGTTCTTGGTATACGGTAACGGAGAACTCCAGGTGGAGTCCTTTACCGATTCGAGCTTCCAAAGTGATAAAGACGACTCTAAGTCTCACTCAGGATTTGTCTTTACCCTCAATGGAGCGGCGGTGTGTTGGAAGAGTTCCAAACAAGAAACCATTATAGACTCGACGATGGAGGCTGAATACATCGCTGCCAATAATTCTGCAAAAGAGACTGTCTGGATGAAGAAGTTCATTAATGAACTTGGTGTGGTTCCATCCATTGAGCATCCAATTGTTAGTGTATATGCCCAAGAGGCCATTACTGTATCATACTAGTTTGTATATTACTTAATGGAAGCTTGGGATATTCACCTTGTATATACAATCTTTCTCAAAATAGTAGTATGCTACTTGGTTTGTTTCTACTTCAATGTGTACATGTGTTTATTTTAGTATATCACCTATGCACATTAGTAGAGCCCTTAGGATCTTTGCTTGATTACCAGCGTTGTGATGGCAGTCACACTAGTGGGGGCTGGGTAATCTATAAGCACATCCTTATGCAGGTCCCTAGTCACAGGACTATCGAGACAGGGCATCGATACTCCGGAGTAGACTAGCGCATGCGCTTCTCATACCAGAGTGGGAGATGGTCTGTCCCACAGCCATCAGTACGTCGTACTGGAGATAGTATGCGTGTGCTCGTTGGGTTACGAGTACACTGGACAGGACTCGTCGGGAACTGACTGGTTGGTATTATACCTATCGTCAGTCATCAGTTCCCAGGTGACATGAGTACAGCTTAGTCCGCTGACTTGACACTGTCACTTCGCCTCGAGTGTGTTCCCACTGTACTTTGATTACTATCCTACCACGGCTCAAAGGAGTCGTGCAAACAGGTAGTAGTTGGGTGCAGTCCCGAAGCACTTGGAGGCAGTGACAGTTAGACAGGATTCGTCTCTCCCGGTATTGGGGGTTGACATCGCGCTGTGTCTAGGAGAGCCATTACACGAGTAGTCCCTGGCCAGGGCAAGCGAGATATACTGGTAGGCTTCCAGTGTTATCTCATGGTGTATTGGGCTTCACTCCGACACGACTTGTACTGCTATTAGGGAACTGACGTTTACCGCCCCCTAGGCCCGCCATGCGATGTATCAGACGAACAGACCGGACTGTACGGAGACTGTCACATTCAGGCTCAGTAGGAGTTCAGATGGGTTTCACCTCGTCAGTCTTCTTGTCGGCATCTACCTGGGGACCGTTACGCACAGCTAGTGCCGCTTGCGGTCTGTGGTTAAACCCACTGCCAGCGTAGTGTCGAGTATTTAGAGTCCCACACAGAAAGCTATTCGCCTTTAGGCAAAAGAGTAGAGGTTGCATGGTTTTGCGACAGGTCGCATGGTTTTGCGACAGGGTCCTGTCACATCCGTGCACTTGTGCACGTACAGTGTCCGGACAGTTAACACTAGCGGGCTTTGGTTTAAGCCAGATCCTAGTGTACGTTTTGGGATTGGTTTTATCCAGTATGTATTCGTGTTCCTCGGAATGCGGATGCGGGTGTGTATGCACAGTTGACGAAGAGACAGAGGCAGAGGATTCTCATTAGGGTTATTGACCGTTGACAGTTGACTATTGACTTTTTGCTCAACCCTAATGAGAATATGATATGTAATTAACAATAATATTAATTAAGTATTATAGTGACATGGTTGTTGAGGGGTTGACTTTGTTGACTTGTTGACTTTGTTGACCGGTTGACTAGGTTGGACTAGTTGACCATCATGATGACAATGGCTATCATTTCATGGCAAAGACTTTTGCTTGCTTGTTCTCTTGCGCAAAATGAGTGCATGAAATGATATGGCTATTGTAGCTTAATCCAACACTAATACTTGATTGCTATTATTGGTTATGATGTTTTTGGATTATGAGAGCCAAGAGAGAAAAGTCTTGCTCATTCTTTCATTTCTTTTCTCTCTCTGGTGTTCTTGAGCTCTCATCTTCTTCCTCTTGCTCTCCCTCTCTTTAGTCTATGGTTCACTTGTCTCATGTGTTGAGAACCGAGAACCATAGAGAAAATCCCAACACACTCTCCTCTACTCACTCTAGTTCACAAGGTTTAGCAAACCGAGTGAACTAGTTTCTTCAAAGTTCGAAGAAGAAGCCAAAGGTAGAAGCTTTCAGGTGGATCAATTTTCGGCGCAAGGAGACGACGGGGTGAAGCCGATCCGGACAACCATCGAGGCTTGAAGACGAAGGAGTTCAAGAAAGAAAGGTATAACCCCCTAACCGAGTAGTTAACAACTCCTAGTTAGGTTGTTAGTTAGATGTTTAACAAAGATCCGGTTTTGAGTCCATGTTACCGCCTCTAGAAAAATTGTTTTTCACCAAATTCCGCATGCCCGAAAGTACAGGGAGAGGTAGCATGAACTTACAGTGGTATCAGAGCCTAGTTAAACTCTATCTAACATGTTAGCAAAGTAACTAGAAGATCGATCAAAGAAAAAGTCACGAAACGAACCCGATATGTCAAGTTTCTGCTGATTTTTTTTTCTGTTCAAAAATTGATAAATTTCATCTTAAAAATCGGCTCAGGCTTTTTATTGAATAACCACAAAATTTGGACCCACGAACCGATCAAAGCGCCGCGGAAACGCGGCGGGAGCACGCTCCTGCTGCAGTTCCACGACCGAGTTGACTCGGCCGAGATCCAAACTTTGTGCAGTGTATTTCTGGGGTTGTTTTGGGATTTTTGAAATATGTCTTTTCAGCCAACATTTTCCAGAACGAAAATTTTGTGTTTGGGGCCTAAAAATCCGTATTTTTGATCGAACTTCTAAAGACTTAAGCTGTCGGGTTTTTATCTGTGATGTGATATTTGTATTGAACGTCTGCTAATCGCTATATGTCGATTGGTGGGGATTATACAAATCTGTGATCTGTAATGTCATTGGAATGTGTATATGAGTTCATTGGATTGTCGTGAGTGAATAGCCGGGGGTTGTTAGACGAGAGTTTTCTTTTCATTCAATTCATGTAAATTTGTAAATTGATGTAATAATTATTTATATGGCCACACAACCGGGTCGGGGTTGTAGCCGTCATTGTATAATTTCTTTTTACTGTTTTTGCTCCTAGGATGGACCCATGGAGGGGGTGCAAAAACTACCGGGTATCCCGAAGTGCCGAGTGGCCTACTCACGGAGTTGAGGGAGGTTGCTTCGCTTCGGGTACTTGGCGGGTAGTTTTCCGCACCCGTAGGGGTCTTGGGTGGGGTATTGGCTATTCACCGCGACCGTGTAATCTGCTTTTCGTTACAGGCTCATACGAATTGCGGGTTCCTAGTATATCCAATGTGTTCATCTGTGATCTGAAATGGCTATCATTGCAATATATCTATATATGATATTGTTTAGACGTTGCTTATGTTTTACAGCCGCGCTAGCCCAGCCCCCGCTCTGTCGTTAGTTAAGTAACCTAACGGGTAATGCCGGGGCCCCGTGGCGAATGCGAATGGCATAAGCGTACGTCATATTTTGGTTGTTTTCTGCAATGGTAGGATTAAATGATGGGACGCATTAAAAGAACTAATGCAAGAATATCACGCATTAAAAGAACTAATGCAAGAAAATAAACCAAGTAAAAGTCGTTGGAACACTTTCGAAAAACCACTCGGTTCTTTTCAAAAACAACTTTTAAATGCGGAGCTTGAGCCACTCCTTTTAAAAGCTATCTCGTTCCATCGATTATATCAAGTTCACTACATTCACGGTTTTGCCAAAACCATTCGTAGCCCTCCGTCGTTTCACATGAATAGTCAATAGTATTCAAGCTATGTATGTTGGCCAAAGTCAAGGCATAGTGATTGGTAGCTATTGGGTATTCATGTGTAGCATAGATAGATGCGTTGGTTTGGGACAGTCGTACTGCCATTTTGGCTAAAGTCAAGGGTATGTACGGGTGGGTCCAAATTAACCTGGAGAATGACGGGTAGAACTTGACATGTGACTTATGATATTTTGGCCAAAGTCAAGGTCATAAAAGCATGGGGCAAAAATCCACATCGGGAGTTTCAAAAG
Organism: Agapanthus africanus; assembly: GCA_030015575.1. NCBI lineage: Eukaryota > Viridiplantae > Streptophyta > Magnoliopsida > Asparagales > Amaryllidaceae > Agapanthus > Agapanthus africanus. The sequence goes on from JASDDO010000018.1 coordinate 112,499,797, forward strand.
AACTGAAACTTGCTAGTGTTGCATACTATTTGGAGTGTGATGATTCTGGTAGGATTCCTTCAGTTTCATCACGCGATGATATTTAGATCCCGATTCTACTGTGAGTATATGCTACTCCTCGGGAAAATTCTCACTTAACGATCAATGCTATAAACCAAGTAGGTGTCTAGAAAGGTGTTAGCGGGGCTACGACCACAGGGAAAAGAGGTTATTTAATTAAGGAACTTCGCGAAAGCGTTGGAAAACCTCCCTCGAAGTACCGACACTAGCCTGGCTGAATGGTTAAGCAATTATTGTACGGTGAGATTGATCCTGACTAATTCTTCCTTTTTGGTTTGAGGAGGGATTCGAGAAACAGTGGGAGCCATCCTGTTTAGACAAACTAAAAACCATTCTAAACTTGCAAGAGCATCATGCTGAGTGTTTCTTCTCTCTCCTAATTGCAGCGACCAATCGACATGACTGGACTTAAGTTACTTCTAGATAAAAACATACTGACAGGGCCAAACTACAAAGATTGGCTCAGGAATGTCAAGATGGCAATCACTTACGACAAGCTGGGGTATCTTCTTACCACCAAAGCTCCCCCTGTCCCAGGTCCCAAAACCAGCGTCGCGGATAAGGAAATCCGTAAGACCTGGGAAATCAATTGCGCGAAGGCCAAGTGCCTCGTGCTTGCCTCTATGGACAACGAACATCAGAGGAGGCATGAGAATATGGACCTCGAATCCATATTTCTCCATACAAAAGAACTGTATGGAGAGCAGTCTCGTATCGCAAGATACGAAGTGTTGAAGAAGTTATTTTCGGCAAGGTTGGCCGTCGGATCATCGGTAGCGGAACACATGCTTAAGATGATTGGCTACATAGAAGAGCTCGCGGACCTTGGGACCACGTTGGAGAATGAACTCTATACGGACTTGATTCTCCAGTCCCTTCCTTCCACTTACGCCCAGTTTATCCTGAACTTCAACTTACAAGAAAAGGAAGTTGAACTTTCAGAACTCCTCAACATGCCGAGGAGCGCAGAGGGCACCCTACAGAAAGGTAGGGAAACATCCACTTTGTTTGTAGGAGGATCTTCTTCTTCTAGGTCCAAGGCGAAAGCTAAGGGAAAGAAGAAGAAAGCCCCCGCCAAACCAAGAGGCGGTGTTAGTAAAGTGGATACGAAGGGAAAAGCAAAAGCAACAAAGAGAGTGGGAAAGCTTGTGGATAAGGAAGAATGCTTCTATTGTCATAAGAAGGGACACTGGAAGAATGATTGCAGGGCTTGGAAGGCCAGAACACAGGATCTGAAGCAGGTTGCGGCTTCAGCTTCAGGTGTGTATGTTATTGAAAACTGTCTTTCAATAAACTCTACTTCCTGGGTATTGGATACCGGATCAGGATCTCATATCTGTAATTCTTTGCAGACGTTGAGAAACCGTAGGGTTTTGAAGGCAGGTGACATGACCCTCAAAGTTGCAAACGGAGCTAGCATGGATGCTAAGGCCGTGGGGGACTATCACCTGGGAATGTCAGATAGACATGTTTTGGTTTTGCGTAATTGCTTTTTTGTACCCAACGCAACTTGTAATATCATTTCTGTATCTTTGGTTTCTAAAGAAGATTATGAATTTGCGTTTGTAAGCAATGTTGTAAACATTCACCTTAATCAAGTTCTGATTGGGTCAGGTACATTGAGTAATGGTATATACGTATTAAACCAACCACAGATTTTCAATGTCTAGAATACACACAAAAGAAAGTCTCCGGAAATAAATCAGACTTTCTTATGGCATTGTAGACTGGGTCACATCAATGAGAGAAGGTTGACGAGGTTACATACAGAAGGATATTTGAATCCGTTCGAATATCAATCGTATGCCACTTGTCAATCCTGTCTCAAAGGAAAGATGGCAAAGACTCCGTTCACTGGACACGGAGTAAGAGCGAGCAAGCTTTTAGGACTCGTACACAGCGACGTGTGCGGTCCAATGTCTACACATGCGCGAAGCGGTTATTCTTACTTCATTACTTTTACGGATGACTTTTCAAGGTACGGTTATGTCTTCTTAATGAAACATAAGTCCGAAGCCTTTGGAAAATTCCAGGAATATAAGAATGAAGTTGAAAAAAAACCGGCAAAAGTATCAAGATTCTAAGATCGGATCGAGGTGGAGAATACTTAAGTGCCGAGTTCCTTGACTATTTAAAAGAGAACGGAATTCTCTCTCAGCTTACTCCTCCATACACTCCGCAACATAACGGTGTATCGGAGAGACGGAACCAAACCCTATTGGATATGGTACGGTCCATGATGGGTAATGCTGAGTTACCGCGATCATTCTGGGGGTATGCGCTAGAATCAGCTGCATACGTTTTGAACCGAGTTCCCACTAAAACTGTGCCTACTACACCATATGAGATGTGGTGTGGGAAGAGACCCTATCTTAATCACATTAAGACATGGGGAAGTCCAGCTTTTGTCAAAAAGCAGCATGCGGACAAGCTCGAGGCACGCTCAGTACAGTGCAAGTTCGTGGGATATCCAAAGAATTCCAAGGAATATTTCTTCTATTGCGAAGAGGAACAAAAGGTTTTTGTTTCTCGTCATGCCCACTTTCTAGAACACCAGTTCTTAGAAAAGGAAATTAGTGGGAGCGCAGTAGAACTGGAAGAAATTCCAGAACCACGAGCTATTACTGAAAGCTTAGTGGAACCAGAGGGTTCAAAAGAACAGGACATTCCTACGCCGCTCCGCAGGAGTAGTAGGCAGTCTCATCCGCCCGAGAGATACTACGGTTTTCTCATAGACGGGGATAGAGAGGATTGCATCATAGATTATGATGAGCCTACTAGCTTCCAGCAGGCCATTCAGAGCGTTGACTCGGTAAAATGGCTGGATGCAATGCGGACCGAAATGGAGTCCATGTACACCAACAAAGTATGGACGTTGGACATTGCTCCAGACGGGGTAAAACCCGTAGGATGCAAGTGGATCTTCAAAAGGAAGATTGGTGTAGATGGACAGGTTGAGACCTATAAAGCTAGACTGGTTGCAAAGGGTTTTCGTCAAAGACCTGGTTTGGACTATGACGAGACCTTTTCTCCAGTAGCTATGCTAAAATCCATTCGGATCCTACTTGCCATTGCTGCCTTCCACGATTATGAGATTTGGCAGATGGACATAAAGACCGCTTCTCTAAATGGAAATTTAGAGGAGTGCGTCTATATGGACCAGCCAGAGGGTTTCATTCAGCGTGGGAGCAGCGGAAAAGTGTGCAAGTTGCATAAGTCCATCTATGGACTAAAGCAGGCATCGCGAAGTTGGAACATCTGTTTTGATGAGACGGTCAAGGAATTTGGCTTTATCAAAAATACAGATGAACCATGCATCTATAGTAGATTTGTAGCGAGAACTGTAGTATTCCTCGATTTATACGTGGATGACATTCTCTTAATAGGAAATGACATTCCTATGCTACAATCTGTCAAGGGGTTCTTGTCACACAGGTTCTCCATGAATGACCTGGGTGATGCCTCTTACATCCTGGGGATCCGGATCCATCGTGATAGATCCAAGAGGATATTAGGACTTTCACAGTCCAGGTACATCAACACCATACTGAAAAGATTCAGTATGGAAGATTCCAAGCGCGGTAACCTACCGGCTTTTCACGGGATCACCCTCTCTAAAGAGATGTCTCCCAAGACTGATTTGGAGAGGGATCGCATGTCTATTATACCCTACGCTTCTGCGGTAGGCTTTATAATGTATGCGATGTTGTGTACCAGACCGGATGTAGCTTATGCACTGAGTGTGGTAAGCCGGTATCAGTCAAACCCTGGGGATAAACACTGGATAGCGGTAAAGAACATTCTCAAGTACCCGAGAAGGACTAAGGAGATGTTCTTAGTGTATGGCGGAAAAGACCTCCAGATCGAGGCCTTTGCTGACACCAGCTTCCAGAGTGACAAGGATGATTCCAAGTCCATATCGGGTTTTGTCTTTACCATCAATGGAGGGGCGGTGTGTTGGAAGAGTTCCAAACAGGAAACCGTTGCTGACTCGACTATGGAAGCGGAATACTTCACTGCATCTGATGCCGCAAAAGAAGCTGTCTGGATGAGGAAGTTCTTGAAAGAACTTCAGGTGGTTCCGTCCATTGTTGATCCAATACCTCTGTATTGCGACAACAACGGGGCTATAGCTTTAGCGAAGGAACCCAGGTCCCATCAGAGATCCAGACACATCTTGAGGCGGTATCACCTGACCAGGGAGATCGTGGATCGCCAGGAGATCGAGGTTCGGAGGGTTGCTTCAGAAGATAACACTGCAGATCCATTCACCAAGGCCTTGCCCCAGACTCAGTTCGAGCGGCTGATCGAGATGATAGGTCATCGATATGCCAGTACATGGCCTTAGTGCAAGTGGGAGATTGTTAGTGTATATGCCCTAGAGGCCATTACTGTATCATACTAGTTTGTATATTACTTAATGGAAGCTTGGGATATTCACCTTGTATATACAATCTTGCTCAAAATAGTAGTATGCTACTTGGTTTGTTTCTACTTCAATGTGTACATGTGTTTATTTTAGTATATCACCTATGCACATTAGTGGATCCCTTAGGATCTTTGCTTGATTACCAGCGTTGTGATGGCAGTCACACTAGTGGGGGCTGGGTAATCTATAAGCACATCCTTATGCAGGTCCCTAGACGCAGGACTATCGAGACAGGGCATCGATACTCCGGAGTAGACTAGCGCATGCGCTTCTCATCCCAGAGTGGGAGATGGTCTATCCCACAGCCATCAGTAAGTCGTACTGGAGATAGTATGCGGGTGCTCGTTGGGTTACGAGTACACTGGGCAGGACTCGTCGGGAACTGACTGGTTGGTATTATACCTATCGTCAGTCATCAGTTCCCAGGTGACATGAGTACAGCTTAGTCCCCTGACTTGACACTGTCACTTCGCCTCGAGTGTGTTCCCACTGTACTTTGATTACTACCCTACCACGGCTCAAAGGAGTCGTGCAAACAGGTAGTAGTTGGGTGCAGTCCCGAAGCACTTGGAGGCAGTGACGGTTAGACAGGATTCATCTCTCCCGGTATTGGGGGTTGACATCGCGCTGTGTCTAGGAGAGCCATTACACGAGTAGTCCCTGGCCAGGGCAAGCGAGATATACTGGTAGGCTTCCAGTGTTATCTCAGGGTGTATTGGGCTTCACTCCGACATGACTTGTACCACTATTAGGGGACTGACGTTTACCGCCCCCCTAGGCCCGCCATGTGATGTATCAGAAGAACAGACCGGACTGTACGGAGACTGTCACATTCAGGCTCAGTAGGAGTTCAGATGGGTTTCACCTCGTCAGTCTTCTTGTCGGCATCTACCTGGGGACCGTTACGCACAGCTAGTGCCGCTTGCGGTCTGTGGTTAAACCCATTGCCAGCGTAGTGTCGAGTCTTTAGAGTCCCACACAGAAAGCTATTCACCTTTAGGCAAAAGAGTAGAGGTCGCATGGTTTTGCGACAAGTCGCATGGTTTTGCGACAGGGTCCGGTCACATCCGTGCACTTGTGCACGTACAGTGTCCGGACAGTTAACACTAGCGGGCTTTAGTTTAAGCCAGATCCTAGTGTACGTTTTGGGATTGGTTTTATCCAGTATGTATTCGTGTTCTTCGGAACGCGGATGCGGGTGTGTATGCACAGTTGACGGAGAGACAGAGGCAGAGGATTCTCATTAGGGTTGTTGATCGTTGACTGTTGACTATTGACTTTTTGCTCAACCCTAATGAGAATATGATATGTAATTAACAATAATATTAATTAAGTATTATAGTAACATGGTTGTTGAGGGGTTGACTTTGTTGACTTGTTGACCGGTTGACTAGGTTGGACTAGTTGACCATCATGATGACAATGGCTATCATTTCATGGCAAAGACTTTTGCTTGCTTGTTCTCTTGCGCAAAATGAGTGCATGAAATGATATGGCTATTGTAGCTTAATCCAACACTAATACTTGATTGCTATTATTGGTTATGATGTTTTTGGATTATGAGAGCCAAGAGAGAAAAGTCTTGCTCATTCTTTCATTTCTTTTCTCTCTCTGGTGTTCTTGAGCTCTCATCTTCTTCCTCTTGCTCTCCCTCTCTTTAGTCTATGGTTCACTTGTCTCATGTGTTGAGAACCAAGAACCATAGAGAAAATCCCAACACACTCTCCTCTACTCACTCTAGTTCACAAGGTTTAGCAAACCGAGTGAACTAGTTTCTTCAAAGTTCGAAGAAGAAGCCAAAGGTAGAAGCTTTCAGGTGGATCGATCTTCGGCGCAAGGAGACGACGGGGTGAAGCCGATCCGGACAACCATCGATGCTTGAAGACGAAGGAGTTCAATAAAGAAAGGTATAACCCCCTAACCGAGTAGTTAACAACTCCTAGTTAGGTTGTTAGTTAGATGTTTAACAAAGATCCGGTTTTGAGTCCAGGTTACCGCCTCTAGAAAAATTGTTTTTCACCAAATTCCGCATGCCCGAAAGTACCGGGAGAGGTAGCATGGACTTACACCAATACCTTTGTATTATGATAACAATGGAGCTGTGGCTTTGGCCAAGGAACCCAGGTCCCATCAGAAGTCCAGACATATTCTGAGGCGGTATCACCTCATCCGGGAGATAGTTGATCGCCGGGAGATCGAGGTCAAGAGAGTTCATACGAAGGACAACACTGCTGATCCACTCACGAAGGCCATTCCCCAGACACAGTTTGAGAGACTCTTCGGGATGTTGGGTATGAGATACTATAACAGCTGGCCTCAATACAAGTGGGCGACTGTTAGTTATATATATGCCCTAGAGGCCATTGTAGTACATATGATGTATATTATAGTGGATGCTTGGATATATAAGAGAGGACTTTCTTGCTCGACATGATAGTATGTTATTTGGTTTCACTTTGTCTTAACTTGTTGTCTTGTATTAGATTACTGTCTTGCTCTCACATGTTGATAAAGCCCTTAGGATATGTACTCGACCACTGGGACTATGATGAGATCATACTAGTGGGGCTACTGTAGTCTATGAGTACATCCTATAATTGTTCCTAATCGAGGGTGTATCGAGACAGGGCATCGATACAGCAGAGTAGACTAGCGTATACGCGTCTTGACCCATATGATGGGCGATGGATGATCCCATATCCATCGGTGTTTGACATCAAAGATGGTGTACGGGTGCTCAGTGGTGACTGGGTACACTGAACGGACTCGCTGAGAACTCCTAGATGGTAATATACCTATCGTCAGATAGCAGTTCTCCGTTGACACTGGTACAGGTTAGTCTGTAGACCCGAGATCGTCATAGAGTCTTGTGTGATTCCCATTGTACTTTGATTTCCACCATACCACGTCCAAGAGGGCGTGCAAAACGGTGGCTTTTGGGTACAGCCCCGAATCACAGGGAGGAAATGAGCGATAGGAAGGGATTCGTCTCTCCCGGTATAGGGAGTTGATGTTGTGCAGTGTTCGATTGGCTATAACTGGAAGTCCCTGGCCAGGGCTGATATAGAGTGCTACTGGTAAGTGTTATCAGTAGTTTCTCGACCTGTTATGAGCCTCACATCGACACTACTTATCGGTTACTGGGGTCTGACATTTACTACGACTAGACTAGATATGCGACATATCAGACGAAGAGACCGGAATGTACTGTAGTGTTACTGATTGGATTCACAAGAGAATGTACAGGCTTGCTTGTTGATCTTCTGATCGCTCAATACTTGGGTGATTGTTACGTTTAGCTGACCGCTTGCAGCTTGTGGGTGTTTGATATGATCATCACCTACTGCCGGCGTACAGACGATTCTTTAGAGTCCTACACAGAGGTTTCTTGACTCAGGCAAAACGGAGTAGGAGCACATATGTGATATGTGAGGGATCGAGAATATTACGATATGAGATACTGATTGATTCGTTCTTTGTGTGTATATAAGAAAAGTGTAAGAAATCACAACCAAAGAAATTTTTGACCGCAATCAATAACGGTGTCGTATGTAGCGCGTTAGCGAGTGCAGATCGTCCACAGGAAAAGTGAGATCCATTCGTATTTGAATTAGATTAGTTGAAAATTAAAGAAAGAAAAGAAAAGAACAATTCGATTCAAGATTTAAAAGTGAATTTCAAGAATTAGCAAAATCTAGATCTAAATCTAAAATCAAGAAAACATTAAAAATCAAGAATGAAGAATTGATGATTTCCAATCCAATAATCAAGAATTGAAGTGAGGCTCGTAAGAATCGATCGAATCTATAGATGTGATGAAATCTATTGATTACGTATTCTTATCCATCGATGATTTGATACTAGATCGATGATGATCAACGAGAATTAGGAATTTCTTGCCGAAACTAGGGTTTCATCATCTATCCCTTGTCCTTTCGTTGATTTCATTCACATTCTAGCCTCTAGTCAATTCAAGAATCGATCGTAGATCCCTAATTAAGAGCGAACACAATCAAGAAAGCATCGCTCAAAACTAGGTCGTCGATTCTTCAATTTTCTAGGGTTTACAAAACTCATAAGACTTAAGAATCGTTTCAAGAAATGTAAACATCATCATCTATTGATTCTCTCGCCTCCTTCACGAGCGGAGTTTTACTCAAATATCATAATAAGAAACACAATCAAGAATTGAGATCGAATCATGATGCAAGAATGTAAAGAAAGCAAGATAAAAGAATTTCACCTTTTATTTATCAACAATTTCGTTACAATTCTCTCAAGAACTACAATGAGGAAAGAACTCGATCGTCGATTTGGTTTCGCTCGTCTTCGTGAGTCGCGGATCGTCTTGGATCACTTGCTCGGATGAAGATCGGCTTCGCTCCTAAAAGGTTGAAGGCTTCTTGCTTGAATTGTACTCGGTGTTCTTGAATTTGGCTTTGGATTTTGAATTAGGGTTAGGGTTTGAATGCACAAGTTGTGTCACTCAACTTGTGGGAAGAGATGAAGGAATCAACCTCTTGAAAATTGAACAACCTCTTGAACTTAGATCTAGGTTTACTTTTATAAGCCTCTCACCCTTAGATCTAGAATTCAAATTTCAAATTTCCTACCAAAAGTTTGTTAAAGAGAGGCTTCTAGAAGAAGTTAGTTGGAGGGAATATTCTAGAGCTAGGTTGTTAGGCCGAGCCCTCAGGATGAAGCCACGTGGCATTTCTGGAGTCTTCTGGAAGCTTGGGCAGTTACAGGAGCCACGTGCAGGAATTCTGAAATCCTGATGACGTCATCAAGCCGCGGATCCGCGGCGGAAATGGCCTTTCGGCCGCGGATCCACGGTCTAAAGAGGGCTTCTCTGCATGGAATTTCTGGGCTTTAATTGGGCTGACTTTGTGGCACTGTTCTAATATGTAGAATCTCATTTTGCTTTCCTGATTTCTGCCAGATCTCAAGTCTTGAACTTGGCGCATTTTTATCATCACTTTTGACAATTTTGGCTCTGTTCCTGAAATCTCCTGCACAGATTTTGGCTCTGTTTCCAACTATACTAGCTTTTCAGTTGTCATGAGCCCTATCTTAATAGCCATAAAAAGATGTTAGAAATCACATCATCCCTCAATAAAACATCGTCTTTATTCTTCATTCCTATCATTCTTCCAAACATCGATCATATAACCCTACGTGTGTGTAATAGACATCCCTACGCCCGGAGAATTCAATTCAAGCTATCATACTCTTGTCCATCTGCCTCAGTACTTTTTAATTTGATGAATATATAGATGAATTTGCTCACACACTTTCATGCGACCGTTACGACCGATTACTCATGTGCTTGCTTATTAGGTGTTTTTCCTCGTCTTGCACCACCTAAGGATTAGCAGTGACTCCCAGACCAGTTGGTCTAAGGCACTAGGTGATGAGGCACCGTCGCTATATTTTTTTATTGCTGCCTTGGCGATAACAAAACCAGTGTTCATTTTTCTTCTTCACCATTTTATATTTTATTCAATTTTTTTTATTTCCTTCATACTTTGGCTTTTAGACAAGAGCATTTCAAGGTATCCTCTACTATCCCGAGTTTCAAGACGTGTGTAAGTGCGAATAGTAGGGTATCAACGTTCAAAATGTTTGGCTTCCAGAATAGGAATTATTTTTCAGACTTATTTTTATCCTCAGATTAGTGACTTTCTTCATCTTACTAACCTTTGGGACAACGGCTCATAACTACTTATTACTAGTTCGTATAAGAAAACTTTTAATTTTCTAGGTTTTCTTAAATTTTTCTAATCTTTTGGATGTAATTTTTCACTATCTAATCTTTTATTATCTTATTTATGTACAAAAATATTTATTTTATTTTTTTTGAAATTTTTGAAATTTTTATAAGTTTTTCAAAATGTTTTGTGCTTATGCAAAGTGATATGCAAATGATGCGAAAATAAGCACAAACCTTCCCCAAACTTGTTTTCAACAGTGTCCTCACTGTTGCCATCCGCTAAATCTCGAAAAAACCTGTAAGCCTGGGAGGAAATTTATTAATGGGGGCAATATATTTAAGTGAAGATCCTCCCCCAAACTTATTTTTGGATCATCATTTTGTGTTTCTTTTCAGGAGCCAGATTATACCCCCCAAACTTGAGTTAAACAATGTTATGCTTTGAAAAATCGCATGAGGGGGTCAAAAATCATTGGTCGATGCCAAGCTTTGCAAAGACCGAAGGTCAACACCAACCATTCGAAAATTTTATCAATGTAGTGCTCTGGTTGGTGGATGAAGAAGTGGGGAAAGGGTAAGTGGTGGAATAGAATGTGTGTGCATCTCGTATTGGAGAGACGATGCAGTGATTGTGATGGATTACTCACATTCTTTTTACAGTTTAGAAGAAGGGGTGGAGGTTCAATTTCAATGTTTTGATGTGGATTCATCTCAACACCCGTGTCATTCAAAAATGCGAGTTCATCAGCGAAGATCTCCTCAAAAGTCCCATCAATACCCCGTAGAATAATGTCATCACAAAGCGCGGGGTGGTCTTTAGACTCCAAAAACAGTTCATACTCAGTGTTAGTTGTTGACCCGGACATCTCGGTGGAAAAGTCCGTATGTGTATGATACATAGTTGGGTCAAACAACAACGAATGAAAAGAGTCAAGTTCAGTATCATGAGGATCGTCAAATTCGCTGCTGTCCACATCCATTAAGTCGACAGAACAGACCTGAGCAGTAGGTTCGGAGGGTACACTTCCCAACTTGTAAATGTTCAGCTCAATTGACCTATTCCCGAAGGATAGGGTCATAGAACCATTACGACAGTTGATGATAGCGTTGGAAGTGGCCAAAAAGGGGCGACCTAAAATCACCGGAATTTGATTCCGTGGGTTCGCTACAGGCTGTGTATCAATTACAATAAAGTCCATAGGGAATACAAATTCCCCGATTTTTATTAACACATCCTCCAGTTCACCCCTAGGTTTGGTGATTGATCGGTCAGCCATTTGGAGAGTGCAAGGAGCTGGTTTCAACTCTCCGATCCCTACCTGCTCATAGACTGAGAAAGGAAGCATGTTAACACTTGCGCCAAGGTCGAGTAGAGCACGGTTGATGTGTTTTTCCCCAATAGAAATGGAAATAGTAGGATAACCAGGATCCTTACGTTTCCTCGGTAATTGTTGGGGGAAAGCCGTGTCTACAGTCTTTGCCATGAATATCTTCTTGGGCACTTGAGTCTTTCTCTTCCTAGTGCATAAGTTCTTAAGATTTTTCGCATAGGACGGAACTTGTTGGATAGCATCTAGGAGAGGGATGTTGATGTTAACTTGCTTAAACATGCCCACTAGTTTCTCCACTTGGGCATTGGGTTTGTTGGGCCTCAACCTATTTGGAAATGGAGCTCTATCAATAAGTGTTGGGTCCAACATTTGTGGAGAAGTTTGTGGGGGTGGGAAGGATGAAGTGGGTGGAGGGTTCGAGCCTTTGGGAAAACGTAGAATAGGCTCGAAAGAAGACGGTAAATTAGACGAAGTGGGATAAGAAGTAGAAGTGTGAGTGGAAGTGGAAGTGGAAGCCTGGGGTTCACTTGATTCCTCAACATCAATCTGTTTACCCACATGATTTTCTAGCACTCTTCCAGATCTCAACGTGGTAAATGCATCCACATTAGTTTAATGTGAAGGTCCAGGATCAGGTAGGGGTTGAGCTGGAAGATTCCCTTTTTCTCTTGCATTCATTTCGGCTTTTAATTGTGCAATTTGTTCTTCCATCGATTTAATACTCTCACTTTGGGAGTCAGAGTTTTTCTTGATTTTATCGACGGAAGACTGAAAATTTGCCGTAAATTGCATGAAATTTGTCAGAAACAAATTCATGGTTTGTTCGAGTGCAGAGGTGTTATTGATTCCGGCAGAAAAAGGATCAAAGTTGTTGGCCAGGTTTTGAAAATTTTATGGTTGGAAGGGGTGCTGACTCGGTTGTGGTGGTTGCTGTTGCAGTGGAGGGACCCTTTGGGAAGTGTTCCGGTTTAGATCCGTGTATTGAGGTTGGTGTTGGATCCAAGAAAAATCAGGGTGATTCCTCCGATCTTGATTTTATGAGGAAGAAGAAGGATCGTTTCCAGGTCTTTGCTGAAATGCAGCATTAATGTGACCTTGAAACGGTACATTCAAAGGACATTCTTCCGTCAAATGTGATGGGTTTGAACAGCAGGCACACACAGTTTTGGGAAGTGTGTATTGGTTTAGGGAGGCTGAAGAGATTTTGTTTTCTATAGCGTCGAGTTTCCTTTGTGTTGTGGCCATTTCGGCTCTCATTATGACGGAAACATCGAGCTGATTGACATCTTCCCTAGGCGGTGGTGGTCTAACACTTTCCCATTGTAAAGTGTTTTGAGCTAAATCTTCTAGGTATTTCCAAGCTTCACCATCATCTTTGGTCATGAAAGTGCCTTGACACATGGTTTCAAGCATCTGTCTAGTAGCGAGATCAATACCCTCATAGATAATTCGACACAAATCCCATCTGGAGATTCCGTGATGAGGGCATTGGATAAGAAGATCCTTGAACCGTTCAAAGTACTTCCAGAATGGTTCATTGGGAAGTTGGGTAAATTTGAAGATTTCGCTCCGAACACGGCTGGTCTTGTGATTGGGATAAAATTTCTTAAGGAATGCTTTTACAAATTCATCCCATTTTGAAATAGAATGTGCGGTTATGTTGTAAAGCCACTTCTCGGCTAAATCGCACAAAGTGAATGGGAGAAAACGTAGACGCAGAGCATCCACAGACAGTTGTGACGTTCCAATCATTGCGCATACGTTTTCAAATTTGGAGATAAAAACGTATGCGTCTTCAGAATCAAGACCGTGAAATTTGGGTAACAGTTCGATGAATTGGGGGTTGATTTCAAAATTTTTCCCATTGGCAGGTGGTATAGAAAGACAGGTGGAAAGGAGAACACGTGAAGGATAGCATCTCTCTTGAAGAGAAATGCGTGGAGGATTATGCGCACCTGCGAGCGGTGGCAGAGTGGTGTAAAAGTTTGATGGATAACCGTCCATTGCGGTGGTGGTGGAAAAAAGAAAAGGTAGAAATACCGACTTTGGGTCGATAGGGGAAAACGCGGACAAGACGGGCACTAGAATCCCGTGTCCAGCCGAGCTTGCACTAAAGGGTTTAGCACAAGTGGCAGCGTTGATATAATTAGGGGAAATGAATGAAGTGGTGTTTGTTTTGAAAAATATACGGATTTTTGAAAAAATGATGCAAATCACAACAAATGCAACAAGCAACCCTAAGTCTAGTGGTTACCTAGGTCAAGGCTCTAGACCGCTCTTAACTGCCAAAAGACAAGTCGTAGGATCAATCCTCCACTGCCTCTTTGTCTCTCCTGTGGCCAGGTAAGTTCTAGGTAAGTGGGAAGTTCTCTACTACGTAAGTAGTGGGCCTAATTAAGTAACCACTTGCCTTAGACACACTTGCCTTAGACACCACAAAAGAAACGCGGATAAGCAATGAATTACCCACGGCCTTCTTCTGTCCTAAGTGAGCGCGACGGTCCTTAGAGTCAAGTCTAGATTTCTTTTAGTTAATGAGGGTAATGCGGATGCAGTTTTTTCATTTTCGGGGGTTAGGAAGGGTAATGAACTCCCCACCTAATCTGAATTTGGCCGTGCCCCTTAAATTCCGTATTAAAAAATGCAAACAACCAAGATCAAACACGCACAATTTTTGCTTTTGCGGAGATGCGAATTTTGCAAAGAAACCTACAGCAAATTTGTTATTAGAGCAGATTGAGAAAGAGATAAGAAAGTCAAGAAGTCACCTGAGAATTTTGGCACAGAGAAGAAGCAAGGCCTCCGCGGATCCGCCGCGGATGCAAGCTTATGCCGTAGAAACGCGGTCCTGTAGAGAGATAAATACACAAAATTTCTTGACACTGTTCCTGTTCACCTCCTCAGCTCTCTGGAATATTCAGAAAAAAATTTCCCAAGCTCTACAGATTGCAGATTTCCTCGCAACAAATCACAACAATGTGTTTAGTGTTTGTGCGAATTTAGATCTAAAAATATGATGGAATAAACTTTTCAACTCAAATTTCAAAAACGAACAAATTAGCACACGATCCCCGGTAACGGCGCCATTTGATTGATTCGTTCTTTGTGTGTATATAAGAAAAGTGTAAGAAATCACAACCAAAGAATTTTTTGACCGCAATCAATAACGGTGTCGTGTGTAGCGCGTTAGCGAGTGCGGATCGTCCACAAGGAAAGTGAGATCCGTTCGTATTTGAATTAGATTAGTTGAAAATTAAGGAAAGAAAAGAAAAGAACAATTCAATTCAAGATTTAAAAGTGAATTTCAAGAATTAGCAAATCTAAAATCAAGAAAACATTAAAAATCAAGAATGAAGAATTGATGATTTCCAATCCAATAATCAAGAATCGAAGTGAGGCTCGTAGGAATCGATCGAATCTATAGATGTAATGAAATCTATTGATTACGTATTCTTATCCATCGATGATTTGATACAAGATCGATGATGATCAACGAGAATTAGGGATTTCTTGCGGAAACTAGGGTTTCATCATCTATCCCTTATCATTTCGTTGATTTCATTCACATTCTAGCCTCTAGTCAATTCAAGAATCGATCGTGGATCCCTAATTAAGAGCGAACACAATCGAGAAAGCATCGCTCGAAACTAGGTCGTCGATTCTTCAATTTGCTAGGGTTTACAAAACTCATAGGACTTAAAAATCGTTTCAAGTAAACATCATCATCTATTGATTCTCTCGACTCCTTCACGAGCGGAGTTTTACTCAAACATCATAATAAGAAACACAATCAAGAATTGAGATCGAATCATGATGCAAGAATGTAAAGAAAGCAAGATAAAAGAATTTCACCTTTTATTTATCAACAATTTCGTTACAATTCTCTCAAGAACTACAATGAGGAAAGAACTCGATCGTCGATTTGGCTTCGCTCGTCTTCCTGAGTCGCGGATCGTCTTGGATCACTCGCTCGGATGAAGATCGACTTCGCTCCTAAAAGGTTGAAGGCTTTTCTTGCTTGAATTGTACTCGGTGTTCTTGAATTTGACTTTGGATTTTGTATTAGGGTTAGGGTTTGAATGCACAAGTTGTGTCACTCAACTTGTGGGAAGAGATGAAGGAATCAACCTCTTGAAAATTGAACAACCTCTTGAACTTAGTGTTGGATATATATGCCCTAGAGGCCTTCATTGTATAGGATGCTAGGGATATGTATGTACATGACAGTCTTACTTGATATGATAGTGCGCTATTTGGTTTGTCTTTGTCTTAACATATGATATATTTTACTTGGTATTTATATATTTATGTTGATAAAGCCCATAGGGTGTTTGCCTGACTACCGGCGTTGTGATGGCAGTCATACTTATGGGAGCTGGATAGTCAATAGGCGCATCCTTAGATGTCCCTGGTCATAAGAGTATTGAGATTGGGCATCGATACTCCGGAGTAGACTAGTGTATACATATCAAGACCCAGAGGAGGGGCGATGGACTTGTCCCGCAGCCATTGATGGGGTGCACCTAAGATTGTATACATATGCTCACTGGGTGTGAGTACACCGGACAGGACTCGCCGAGAACTGACTGGATGGTATTATACCTAACGTCAGATAGCAGTTCTCAGGTGACATGTGTGTAGATAGTCCATTGACTTAATGTCATCATTTGTCTCGTGCGAGTTCCCACCGTGCTTTGATTATTACCCTACCACGATTCAAAGGAGTCGTGCAAACAGGTTTTAGTTGGGCACAGTCCCGAGCCACGTGGAGGCAATGAGTGACTGTTAGGGATTCGTCTCTCCCGGTATAGGGAGTTGATATCGCACGGTGATCGGTTGGTCATTACCATAAGTCCCTGGCCATGGCTGATTGAGAATTACTGATAGATTGATCAGTAGATTCTCGGATGGTGATAGAGCCATACCGACACGACTTGTACGGTTATTAGGGGTCTGACGTCCACCACCTCCCTAGACCATACATGCGATACTCTTAGACAAATAGACCGGACTGCGCGGATATTGTCACGGACAGGCTCAGTAGGATTTCGGATGGGTTACCTCATAGGCTTTCTTATCGACAACTACATGGGGAACGTTACGTACAGCTAGTACCGCTTGCGGTCTGTGGTTAAACCCACTGCCAGCGTAGTAGTCGAGTCTTTAGAGTCCCACACAGAGATTTCCCAACTCCAGGCGAAAAGATATAGAGGTCGTATGGTTTTACGACAAAGGTTCGGACGCATACGTGTTTAAACGCACGTATGACATTCGGACAGTTTTTACTAGCCGACTTTGGTTTAAGCCAGATTCTAGTATCAGGTTATTGGATTTATACAGTCTAAAGTTTTTCCGTGTTTTCACGGATGCAAGGGGCGTTCTCATAATTTCTGAGAAGCTTCTAGAAGGATGTGACATGAGGGGTTGAGGTGGCATTTTCATTAATTGTTTTTGTGACTCATTCATATGATTCATCATATCATTAAATGCATCATTAATGCATCATTAATGATCTAATGACTCACATGATGAATCATTCTCCTTGATTAAATGAAGCATGGTGAATAATCATTTAATTGATATTATTTGATAATTCATTATGTATCATATATTCAAGTGAGAAGCTTTTTATTCTCATTATCATTTTCCACCTTCTCTCTCCTCAAGCTCTCTCCCCTTCACCAAACCCTAATCCTACCACTCATGAGTTGAGAACAAGGATTAGGAAAGACTAAACACTCCATAACCAATCTCTACATCATCTTAGTTCCTTTATTAGCAACTAGAGAAACTAAGTAACCTCAAGTTTAGAGGTTATAGCTTGGATTAGGGTTCTCGGGTGGATCGTCTATCACGGAAAGGAAGCCGAGGAGGGCGTGGAGATCCAAGGAGGCCGTAGAGATCGTAAAGACGAAGGCCTAGAATCGTTTGGTATAATCTCTTTACATAGTAGCTTAGAACTCTATGCTTATTGTTAATTATCATTTAGCAAAGATCTTCGGTTAGTCGATGTTCGCTTAATAAACAAGATCGTTTTTCATATTTCCGCCTCCCCGTAACTCGTGGGGTGTTGCACATCGACTTACTGTGGTATTAGAGCCTCACTAAACAATAATTAACTCACTTGCAAAGTCGTATGAATTTCGAACGGAAAACAAACCGGAAAACCCCCCGATATCCTATAGTTTCTGTCGATTTTAAAATGACGTCCAAAATTTTTTCAGGGACCTCCAGAATGACCCACATGAAAATATAAGAACACACAAAAAAATGGGCTCCTGAATCGTCTAGAGAGCCGCAGAACCGCGGCCGATCCCACCGATCCGCCACGGATCCGCGGCCGAGTTGGGCCGATTCAGCCCAGTTTTCTTCTGTGCATCTGCTGTGATATTTGGTATTTTCTGGTATTTTTTAATTTTTGCTCAGGTTTCAGATTTATAGAGAAGTATTGGATTAAAATTAAATGTGTTTAATCGATCGAAATTATACGGTGTTTGCCTGTTTGATTATATCTGTGAAATGTTTTATGTGTTCGTAAACCTCCCCTAACTGCTAGTATGTCGGTTGGCAGGGGGTTGCACATATCTGTGATGTTATATATAACTTTTTGTGTATATAAACTGTATTGGACTGTTGTGGTGATTAGCCGGGTTTTGTGATGGATTATTGTATTAATTCATTCGATGTAAATGTAATAAGTTATAATATTATTTTGCAGAGCACATCCAGGTTGCGGTTGTAGCCACCATTGTATTATTCTTTTTACTGTTTTTTGCTCCTAGTATAGACCCAAGGTGGGGTACACAAACTACCGGGTATTTTGAATTGTTGAGGTAGACCGCTTCACTTCTGGTACTTGGCGGGTAGTTTGCCGTACCCGTAGGGGTCTGGGTGGGGTAAATGGATATTCATCACAACTGTGTAATCCGTATTTCGTTGCAGGCTCAAAAGAAACGCGGATTGCTTGCAAATCCAATATTGTTTATCTGTGATCTGGAATGCCTATTATTGCGTCTGACGAATGTACAATATCTATATATGATAGCTATTTAGACGTCACTTATGTTTTACACCCGCGCTAGCCCAGCCCCCGCTCTGTCGTTAGTTAAGTAACCTAACGGGTGATGACGGGACCCAGTGGCGAATGCGGATGGCATAAGATGACGTTGTATTTTCGTTGTTATCTGTAATGATAGGTTATTTGATAGGACGCATTATTATTAATGCAAAGAAAATAAAACCTAGACTGAATCGTTGGAACAATTTCTAAAAACCACTCGGTTTTCTTGAAAAAGCAAATTTTAAATGCAGAGCTTAAACCACTCCTTTTAAATAAAAGCTATCTTTGTTCCTTCGATCATATCAAGTTCATTACTTTAACGGTTTTTTGCCAAAAACCAGCCGTAACCCTCCGTCATTTCAGATAGACAGCACATCGTATTCATGCTATGCTTGTTGGCCTACGTCAAGGCATAGTGTATGGTAGCAGTGTGTGTGCCTGTTTGTTGCATAGATAGATGCATTAGTTTAAGACAGACGTACACCTTGTTGGCCTACGTCAAGGGCTTGTATGATGTACTTAAATTGATCAGGACAACGACGGGTAGAACTTGACTTGCGTCTTATGACTTGTTGGCCTACGTCAAGGTCTATAAGAGCTTGGGGTAAAAATCACATCGGGAGTGTCAAACATAAAGGAAACTTGCAGATTAAGCATACCTTCTGGAGTGTGGTGACTAGAGTGGCTTCCATCTAGTGCATCGTGCAATGATTGTTGGATCCCGATCCCACTGATGAGTAGGATTACTCTCAGGAATTTTTCTCACTTAACAATCAATGCTATAAACCAAGTAGGTGACTAGAAAGGTGTTAGAGGGGCTACGCCTCCAGGGAAAAGAGATTATTTAATTAAGGAACTTCACGAAAGCATTGGAAAACCTCTCTCGAAGTACCAACACCAGCCTGGCTGAAAGGTTAAGCAAGTATTGTGACGTATGATTAAATCCTGAGTAGTTCTTCTTTTAAGGTTTTGAAGAAGGATTTGAGGAAACAGTGGGAGCCATCCTGTTTAGATAAATTAATAAACCAATCTAAACTTGCAAGAGCATATGCTGAGTGTTTTCTTTTCTCTCTCTCTGGCAGCTACCATGACTGGATTAAAACTATTACTTGAAAAAATATACTGACCGGGCAGAATTATAAAGATTGGCTAAGGAACGTCAATATTGCGCTGACTTATGACAAAGTAGCATATGTTACCACCGCTGTTCCTCCCCTTATCCCAGGACCAGATTCCTCAGTTGTGGACAGGGAAGTCCACAAAACCTGGGATCTAGATTGTGAGCGAGCTAAGTGTATCGTGCTGGCGTCCATGAACAATGAAGTCCAGAAACAGCACGAGAGTATTGATATTGTATCCATTTTTCTCCATGTCAAAGAATTGTATGGGGAGCACTCCCGTATCGCGAGGTACGAAACCTCAAGGAAAGACTTCCAGATGAGGTTAGCTCCAGGATCTCCTGTAGGAGAGCACGTCCTCAAAATGATCATCCTCATTGAGGAACTCGCAAACCTAGGATGCGTGCTAGAGAACGATTTGTATATCGACTTGATTTTGCAGTCCCTTCCCCACACCTTATCTCAATTCGTGCTGAACTTCAACATGCACGAAATGGAAGCGGATCTTCCAAAGCTCCTCAATATGTTGAGGGTAGCAGAAACCTCCTTGAAAAAGGAGAAGACCCCCATTCTGTATGTTAGCCAATCATCTTCTTCTAAATCTAAAGCGAAAGCTAAAGGGAAGAAGAAGATGAAAGCCACCAAACCGAAAGGTGGGGTCAAGAAGGTGCAGGGAACGAACAAGGCAGGAAGGGTGAAGACAGAAAAGAACGAGTGCTTCTATTGTCACAAGCAAGGGCACTGGAAGAAGGATTGTCAGGCCTTCAAAGCCAAGGACATGAAGCAAGTAGTTGCTTCAACTTCAGGTGTGTTTGTAATCGAAAATTGTCTTTCAGTTAACTCTACATCATGGGTACTTGATACCGGTTCTGGTTCTCACATCTGTAATTCATTGCAGGATCTGAGAAATAGTAGAGTGCTGGGGACAGGTGATATGACTCTCCGGATGGGCAATGGAATGCATGTAGATGCAATTGCAATAGGGGAATATCACCTAGGGTTGACTAGTGGGCACATTTTGGTGTTGTACAGCTGTTTTTGTATTCCCAGTATGTTGTGTAATATTATATCAATATATTTATTATCGAATGAAGGATATAGTTTTGCGCTTGAATGAAATGTTATGAACATTCACCTAAATTAAGATCTGATTGGGTTTGGCACACTGGAAAACGGCATATACATACTTAATCAACCTCAAATTTTCTATATTCAAAACACGCGTAAAAGAAAGGCTCCAGATTCAAATCAAGCCTTCCTATGGTATTGTAGACTTGGTCATATAAATGAAACAAGGTTGACTAAGTTACATAAAGATGGATATTTAGATCCGTTTGAATATTCATTATATGCAACTTGTCAATCATGTATCGAAGGAAAAATGACCAAATCTCCGTTCACCGGACACGGAGAAAGAGCCACTAAACTCTTGGGACTAGTACACAGTGATGTATGTGGTCCGATGTCTACGCATGCACGAAGTGGTCACTCCTACTTCATCACTTTTACTGATGACTTCTCAAGGTATGGACATGTGTTCTTAATGAAGCATATATCCGAGGCTTTTGAGAAGTTTAAGGAGTATAAAAATGAAGTAGAGAAACAAACTGGTAAAAGCATCAAGACACTTCGATCTGATCGAGGTGGAGAATACTTAAGTACCAGTTTTCTAGAATGCTTAAAAGAGAATGGAATTCTCTCTCAGCATACTCCGCCTTATACACCTCAGCATAATAGTGTATCAGAAAGGAGGAATCGCACGCTATTAGATATGGTGCGTTCAATGATGAGTAGTGCTGAGTTGCCACTTTCCTTCTGGGGATTTGCCCTAGAATCAGCCGCATACCTATTGAATAGAGTTCCAACTAAGTCTGTACCTACCACTCCATATGAATGTGGAGCGGGAAGAGACCATATCTCAAGTATATCAAGATATGGGGGTGTCCGGCATATGTTAAAAAGCATAATCCGGACAAGCTCGAGGCACGATCGGTTTTATGCAAGTTTGTAGGATACCCCAAGCATTCAAGGGGGTACATGGTCTACCACACTGAAGAACAAAAGGTGTTTGTCGCTCGTCAGATTGTCTTCTTAGAAAGCAAATTTCTTGCAAAAGAAATTAGTGGGAGCACGGTAGAGTTGGAAGAAATTCCAGAACCTCAAACTGCTACCGAGGACTTAATAGAACCTCAGATTTCAATAGAACATGATCAACCAATGCCACTCCGTAGATCTAGTAGGCTTTCTCATCCTCCTGAAAGATACTATGGTTTTCTTCTAGATGGGGATCGAGAGGATTGCATCATTGATGATGATGATCCTACTAGTTTTCGGCAGGCTATTACGAGTAGTGACTCGATGAAATGGCTGGATGCTATGAGATCCGAAATGGAATCCATGTACACCAATAAAGTATGGACTTTAGAAGTTGCTCCTCCTGGAGTAAAACCAGTTGGATGCAAATGGATCTTCAAAAAGAAGATTGGTGCATTTGGACAAGTGGAAACCTACAAAGCTAGACTCGTTGCAAAAGGTTTTCGTCAAAGACCAGGATTGGACTATGATGAAACCTTTTCACCTGTAGCTATGCTTAAATCCATTCGGATCCTGCTTGCGATTGCTGCCTTCCATGACTCTGAAATCTGGCAGACGGATGTAAAAACAGCTTTTCTAAATGGGCTTTTAGAAGAGAGTGTTTACATGGATCAACCAGAAGGTTTCTTAGACAGTGGGAGCAGCGGAAGAGTCTGCAAATTGCTTAAATCCATTTATGGATTAAAGCAAGCATCGCGGAGTTGGAACATCTTCTTTGATGAGACAGTCAAGGAATTTGACTTTATCAAAAATGTAGATGAACCATGTATTTATAGGAAGATTGTAGAAAGAGCAGTGGTCTTCCTCGTTTTGTACGTCGACGACATACTACTGATAGGGAATGATATCCCTATGCTACAATCAGTAAAGCTCTTCTTGTCACAGAAGTTTTCTATGAAAGACTTGGGAGATGCATCATACATTCTGGGCATTAAGATCCATCGTGATGGATCTAATAGAATGTTAGGACTTTCACAGTCCAGGTATATTGACACCATACTAAAGAGATTTAGTATGGAAGATTCCAAGCGCGGTAATATGCCTGCTTGTCACGGAATCACCCTCTCCAAAGAGATGTCTCCAAAGACTGATGAAGAGAGGGCTCGCATGGGCATTATACCCTACGCTTCGGCTGTAGGATCAATAATGTATGCGATGTTATGTACCAGGCCAGATGTAGCTTACGCACTTAGTATGGTAAGCAGGTATCAGTCTAACCCAGGTAAGAAACATTGGATAGCGGTGAAGAATATTCTCAAGGACCTGAGAAAGACTAAGGAGATGTTCTTTGTTTACGGTAATAAGGACCTCCAGGTAGAGGCTTTTACCGACTCCGGCTTCCAAAGTGATAAGGATGATTCTAAATCCATTTCGGGTTTTGTGTTTACCCTCAATGGAGGGGCGGTATGTTGGAGGAGTTCCAAACAGGATACCGTTGCAGACTCAACTATGGAGGCTGAGTATATAGCTGCTAGTGAAGCCACAAAAGAGGCTGTCTGGATGAGGAAGTTCATTTCTGAACTTCAGGTGGTTCCGACCATTGCCAATCCAATACCTTTGTATTGCGATAACAATGGCGCTGTAGCTTTAGCGAAGGAACCAAGGTCCCATCAGAAATTCATGCATATCTTAAGGCATTTTCACCTGATCAGGGAGATCGTGGATCGTCGAGAGATCGAGATACGGAGAGTGGACACAAAAGACAACACGGCAGATCCATTCACCAAGGCCATCCCTCAAGTCCAGTTCGAGAGGCTGTTTGAGATGTTGGGCATGCGGTACACCAGCAACTGGATCTGGTAGAGACAGTGGGTACTCATTGCGCCAATTATAGGCCTTAGTGCAAGTGGGAGATTGTTGGATATATATGCCCTAGAGGCCTTCATTGTATAGGATGCTAGGGATATGTATGTACATGACAGTCTTGCTTGATATAATAGTACGCTATTTGGTTTGTCTTTGTCTTAAAGTATGATATATTTTACTTGGTATTTATATATTTATGTGGATAAAGCCCATAGGGTGTTTGCCTGACTACCGGCGTTGTGATGGCAGTCATACTTGTGGGAGCTGGATAGTCAATAGGCGCATCCTTAGATGTCCCTGGTCGCAGGAGTATCGAGATTGGGCATCGATACTCCGGAGTAGACTAGTGTATACATATCTAGACCCTGAGGAGGGGCGATGGACTGGTCCCGCAGCCATTGGTGGAGTGCACCTAAGATTGTATACAGATGCTCACTGGGTATGAGTACACCGGACAGGACTCGCCGAGAACTGACTGGATGGTATTATACCTAACGTCAGATAGCAGTTCTTAGGTGACATGTGTGTAGATAGTCCGTTGACTTAAGGTCATCATTTGTCTCGTGTGAGTTCCCACTGTGCATTGATTATTACCTTACCACGATTCAAAGGAGTCGTGCAAACAGGTTTTAATTGGGCACAGTCCTGAGACACGTGGAGGCAGTGAGTGACTGTTAGGGATTCGTCTCTCCCGGTATAGGGAGTTGATATCGCACGGTGATCGGTTGGTCATTACCATAAGTCCCTGGCCAGGGCTGATTGAGAATTACTGATAGATTGATCAGTAGATTCTCGGATGGTGATAGAGCCATACCGACACGACTTGTACGGTTATTAGGGGTCTGACGTCCACCACCTCCCTAGACAATACATGCGATACTCTTAGACGAACAGACCGGACTGCACGGATATTGTCACGGACAGGCTCAGTAGGATTTCGGATGGGTTACCTCATCGGCTTTCTTATCGACAACTACCTGGGGACCGTTACGTACAGCTAGTGCCGCTTGCGGTCTGTGGTTAAACCCACTGCCAGCGTAGTAGTTGAGTCTTTAGAGTCCCACACAGAGATTTCCCAACTCCAGGCGAAAAGATATAGAGGTCGTATGGTTTTACGACAAAGGTTCGGACGCATACGTGTTTAAACGCACGTATGACATTCGGACAGTTTTTACTAGCCGGCTTTGGTTTAAACCAGATTCTAGTATAAGGTTATTGGATTTATACAGTCTAAAGTTTTTCTGTGTTTTCACGGATGCGAGGGGCGTTCTCGTAATTTCCGAGAAGCTTCTAGAAGGATGTGACATGAGGGGTTGAGGTGGCATTTTCATTAATTGTTTTTTTGACTCATTCATATGATTCATCATATCATTAAATGCATCATTAATGCATCATTAATGATCTAATGACTCACATGATGAATCACTCTCCTTGATTAAATGAAGCATGGTGAATAATCATTTAATTGATATTATTTGATAATTCATTATGTATCATATATTCAAGTGAGAAGCTTTTTATTCTCATTATCATTTTCCGCCTTCTCTCTCCTCAAGCTCTCTCTCCTTCACCAAACCCTAATCCTACCACTCATGAGTTGAGAACAAGGATTAGGAAAGACTAAACACTCCATAACCAATCTCTACATCATCTTAGTTCATTTATTAGCAACTAGAGAAACTAAGTAACCTCAAGTTTAGAGGTTATAGCTTGGATTAGGGTTCTCGGGTGGATCGTCTATCACAGAAAGAAAGCCGAGGAGGACGTAGAGATCCAAGGAGGCCGTAGAGATCGTAAAGACAAAGGACTAGAATCGTTTGGTATAATCTCTTTACATAGTAGCTTAGAACTCTATGCTTATTGTTAATTATCGTTTAGCAAAGATCTTCGGTTAGTCGATGTTCGCTTAATAAACATGATCGTTTTTCATATTTCCGCCTTCCCGCAACTCGTGGGGTGTTGCACATCGACTTACACTTAGATCTAGGTTTCCTTTTATAAGCCTCTCACCCTTAGATCTAGAATTCAAATTTCAAATTTCCCACCAAAAGTTTGTTAAAGAGAGGCTTCTAGAAGAAGTTAGTTGGAGGGAATATTCTAGAGCTAGGTTGTTAGGCCGAGCCCTCAGGATGAAGCCACGTGGCATTTCTGGAGTCTTCTGGAAGCTTGGGCAGTTACAGGAGCCACGTGCAGGAATTCTGAAATCCTGATGACGTCATCAAGCCGCGGATCCGCGGCGGAAATGGCCTTTTGGCCGCGGATCCGCGGTCTAAAGAGGGCTTCTCTGCATGGAATTTCTAGGCTTTAATTGGGCTGAATTTGTGGCACTGTTCTAATATGTGGAATCTCATTTTGCTTTCCTGATTTCTGCCAGATCTCTAGTCTTGAACTTGGCGCATTTTTATCATCACTTTTGACAATTTTGGCTCTGTTCCTGAAATCTCCTGCACAGATTCTCGAAACAAGTGTTGCGCTATATAAAGATGATGTGATGCCATGATAAACACTCAATTTCCCTCAGAAATGTCGGTTTTAATATATAACACAGGTTATTTGGTATTTTACAGCTGTTTTGCTAATATGTGATATATTCATACCGAACACCTTTAGATGAGTGCAAATGATAGGGAACTTGACGTGTTAAAAATGCAATATTTTCGACTGATCAGATACTGTATTCTATTCTCGCGATATTAGATATCAGCCGGGTATATGTGATATAGTCGGGTCATCGGATCAAGTGTTGATTCGAGGAACTGATACATATTATATTAGTCGGTTATTTGAGAAATAGTCGGATTGTCGGATCAAGTGTTGATTCGATAATTTAATGTATAATTATATATGTGATATATTACATTACATTAACTGATATAAGCTCGCTTTATTGATTCATTTCCTCACCGGATAATACATTGATATATATGCGATATATGTTAATTGTATTATTTTCTTTTGTTACAAAAATATATTATATATGTGATATATAATATTGTAACAAGTTATGATTACAAATGCAACATGATTTATGGAGATTAAACATAGTTAGGGTTTGATTTGGGTTAGCATTTTCATGAAGCTTCTAGAAGCTTTACTTTTGTTTTATTCTTTGATATTTTGAGTTGATATTTCGTAACCCAATCCAAACCCTTTACCCTAGTCAATTCTCTACAAGGGTTAAGCCATCATACTTAACCCAAGGTTGGATTTTTTAACCATGGACAATAATTCATTATTCATCACAAAAGACTTCTTCTTCTTCTTCCTTCTTAAAAAGCTTGCTAGGTTTTTGCAAGTGATGAATAAAAAGTGAGAAATTGAAATAAAAGGAGAGCTAAATTCCTACTTCATCATCCTCATCTATTCTAGCCACTTAGATTAGGGTGTTCACTTCACTAATACTTGATTAGAGAAGTGAGAGCTTGAGTTAATGATTCTTCAAGGTAGATCATCTTCGAAAAGGAAGACTTCATGCAAGCTTAGATCATTCGGCTTATGGAGCCTCTCTAGAGTACAGAAGTTCATAGATCGTGGCGAAGGGACTACTACTTGGAGCTTATGAAGCAAAGGAGCGGACTACAAAGGTTGTAATCCATTTACTTTAGATGTAAAGTTGTTAACATGCTTTGTTAACCCTAATTATCTAGCAAAGATCCTCGCTTTAGGTTGTTCGGCACTTGAAAATTTTAAATACGGCATGATTAATGCCTTATAGACTCTTGTGAGAGTGCCTAGTAACCCTACAATATATATATATATATATATATATATATATATATATATGTATATATGTATGTATGTATACCTACAATTGGATGATGAGGATAGTGGTTGATAGTTGGAAATGAGTCGATGAGTTTGGGCATGGTGCCATGAGATCGGTGATATGATGTGGTTCGTATTTTAAGATACGACATGAGTTATAGTGGGCCTTTAGGCGTGTTTTAATACACGCACATATATTTATATAGATGGTATCGGTTTTTACTAGACTTAGATCAGTACCCCAGTTCATGAGATATGATGGTAAGGATACCAGATAAATGATGTGATAAATGTGATATTTGACCCGTACCCAGATTTGGGATGCCGTACGACGGATTTACGTACGAGCTATATATTGATGATAGATCTGCACTTTTGACTCGAGGATATCATATTGCATATTGTATCGTATGTGATACTATTGAGACGGGATCACTGACTATTATATTTATATGTATATCGACTCAGATTTAGGTAGTTTCCCTTACCCTTTCGGTTAGACTATTTGTTTAGTTCTATAGTACTTAGTAGATGCTAGACTAGACCCGAGTCATACCTATTTCAAAACTAACGAATCGTGAGTATTTTAAAAGACAGGCCAAGGGATTCTACGGATATTTCAAAAGACGCATCTTTTCTTAAAAACACCATAGCCTTTATTTTTCTAAACACCACGATTCGTGTTATTTCAAATGGCAAAACTGTATGACATATACTGATTGATGTAGATTCTTCACTGTTGCGTTTATTATTCGATTTCCGCATATTCTTTCTATTCGCATCGCATTGCTTGTGTAATGTGTTTATTGTTATAGTAAACCCATGCTGTTAAGACACCAGCACCATTATCGATGATGCGTATGTTCCACATACATCTACTTGCCGGCTCACACACTTCATCATCGATAATTGCCATGTCACTACACAGTAGGATTGTTGCATCAGGATATGACTACTTGTACATCCATATTGACGTACACACATATTGTACACCCATACTTACATACATACGTATTTGCACATACATAGATGATTCTGGCTTGATTTTGGAGATTTGGGAACCGCAAGATATATTTTAAAACTGATTCATTTTAAAGGATCGGTTTTCCCTCGATATGTGCATATTACTGTTTTATGTTGCATGATATACGGATATTCTTACATTTCTATCATATGTAGCATACATCATGCCTTATGATTTTACGCATTGAGATTTGTCGTTTTCATGAGATTTCTGGATTTGAGAACCGTGGTAATTTTAAAAAAAAGTGCATTGTTTAAAAAGCCGGTTTCTCTTGATATGATATTTCAGTGTGTCCACCATGCGTTTTCTCGGTTCTGAGACGTGTGACATGTGAAACCCGATTCGATGAGCTGGATGAGGCCGATTACGGATACATGGTAGACCCGGTATGGTACCCCGGGGCGAGAACGGATCTATCGTGCAGTAGGCGATGAACCTGGCAGAGGGTCCACTACCTACCGCTGATAGTATTTTGGCTCGGCGGATATCCGGAGGATACCGACCGGAGTCGATAGATGATATGGGCCGATCCGGACTGACGGAGCCTGATATATGAGGATTTACGTGCCGATGCTGGGCATGGATTTCATGATGTTTTCGAGTGTCGATGCTGGACACTCAGGTTCCATGATTTTGATGTGTCGCGAGGGACACACGTTGATTTACACCCTCATACTTCCATGCATATGCTTTATGATATTTACATGCATGATGTTTTGTGTCATTGGTTGACACGTGGACGAGATCCACATACATACAGATATTGATTATATAGTTGGATGATATCCACATACTTATAGACTTCATGATATAGTTGACACTGATTCATGTTGATTACATTGATCATACCTTATATTTATGATATGTTGCTACCTGAGGCACTGACACGAGCATCTGGTATTACACTTATGTATAGATGTTTACCCTTGCCACCTTATCATGCTTCAGACTTTACCATATTGAGAATTTATATATTACTGATCGTATTGACCTAGGATTGAGTCATACATACGATTTCTGCTCTGTGATGTTTTCTACTCACGAGTTGGCAACTCACCGCCGTTGTGCCACAGTTTCTTGCAGGTTTTGCCGTACAGGTTTCATTGCGGCTTTCTGGCACACTGCTTCCTTTCTGGGTAATTGCTTTGGTAGGTGGGTTCACTGACATCGTGACCACCATTGTATTTATTTATTTTCTTTGTTGTATCCAGAAATTCCATCAACCAGACTTGTATATTTATTCAGACTTAGAAAATCAGTTGTGTATTATTTCGACTTTAGAGTCGCACGTTGTAGTATTATGGTTTTTCTTGATGATTTGAGTTTCCTTTTGAGTTTTGATCCTCTCCCTTCGGCGTTGTATACTATATTGCTTGCGTGGTTGTGACCGTCGATTGACAAAGAGCTAGCTCCCGCTTGGGGATGCCTTTTATCATTGATGTATATATTATTCTTGTTGTATCCCGTTCGGGGCCAGTATTTACAAAGGAAACTCTGCCGAAATTTTCAGAAAAGGAATGAGGTTTTAAAAATGCATATTCGGCTTACTTATTTAAAAACCTTGTTTTTAAAGCATGTTTTCCTCACTTCTTTAAAACTAGTTTTCCTTCATTTATTATTAAAAATGGTTTTGGATTTCTGGGCTTTCGGCTTACTTGAATTAGATGAGGTCCTATAGACTTCATATGATTCAAGGGCCAGTCACGTGCTATTTCGAGTCGTGACAAACTTGGTATCAGAGCGCTAGGTTAACATTAGTTCGATCTATGTTTGACTATGCGGAGCCTAGAGCGTTTGTATATATTCGGAACTTAGGCTTGACCTTACGGAACTTAGACTTAGTCGAGGGGGTATTACACTCGAACCTTCGTCACATAGGATGACCTTGGTTGATGGAGTAGGTGACTTAAGGAGAGTGACGTACTGTGTGTATGTTCCGCAGCATACTTACGATACGCCACTCCGCTTAAGAAGCCTTAGGATGTACATTTCCTTGCACAGTATTATATTCATTCCTATGATCTATCCTCATCGATATTGGTTATGATTTTGCTTCCACGATTACACGGGCAGAGAGCTATGGCTAGGGTTGTGGTCAGCATGAGCTCGTCACGAACGAGGACTGACCAGGGCGTGATTCCAGAGACATACGATTGCATAGAGGCGTCGTTTTATTGTGTTTTCGCGCCATGAGCGTTTGATGAATCGCTTTTACGGGATTTCTCGGACATGCAGATCGGCACCAGAAGATCAGGCTACTGCTAGAGGCCAGCCAGAATGTGATGACCGTCGATGCACCTATTAATTGATGATTGAGGCACTGTTCAGCGTGCGGACAAATGAGCCAATTGTTGCTGCGAACGACGAGATATCGCCCCAGATGTTTGAGCTATTGCAGTACGAGATGTACTTAGAGATATGATAGAAGGTCTCTAGTCACCCGAGGATGAAACACTAGGACATGTGGTTCGTTCTCTTACCCCGATGCGAGGTCATCAAATTGATTAATTCCAGCTAGAGACGACTTCACGCAGGTACGTTGAGAGTCGATGGAGACGATCGAATATCAGGAGCCCATTTTCCAAGTTTAAAGTATTCAGAGACAAATGCAAGTAATGCTATGGACCCTCTAGAAGAATGAAATCCTAACTTGACGTAATGACCATGGAACGCCTTTGAACCTTAGGGTTTGCTGCAGTTTAGCGGTGCCATTTGTGAGGCTTGGATTTGCCCTTCTACGGTTGGTCCACAGGTGTTGTGGCTGTAAGTCTACGTTAGCGCCCCGGCAGTCTACAGACGCCAAATGCGGAATAAAACTTTTTAACTTGGCGCTATCGTATACTTTCACCCGGATCTGCCATTATTGCTAAACTAACAAACAATAAAGAGGGAAAGATGTATACCGACGATCCAAGTCCTCCGGTCTTCATCTCCACTCCGATCTCCTCGCGGGATCTCCGTCCGTCTCCTCCTCGTCGGAAAGGGCACCACGAAGCCGGGTACTTTTACGGGCTCCCGCCTCTATACCGAGGCAACTCGCACATGAAGCCGGCAACTCGACATGCCCAAGGCTTGCTGTAGGATGTGTAGGGTTTATGTCTCATTGGGGTTTGGGTTGCCTTTTGAAGATGGAGGAATGAAGGTATGAAAAATGGTGCTTTCATTTTTCTTGGCATGAAAAGAGATCAAGAATGAAAAACACTTTCAAGGATGAAGCTCTCTCCTTCTCTTTTCTTCTTCTCACTCAACCATCAAAAAACTTATGAACTTTGAAATGGAGGAGGAATGAATATGAAGCAATAAGGGAGGTGAGTGTAGGAGATGAGAAGAGGTGACCACATCAAGGGACAAGAAAACATCAACCATGCTTTACCTTTTTCAAACCATACCCTTTCATGTCACTCAAATCCAAAGTATGGAGCAAAAGAAAAGAAAGTTATCATAACAAAACCTTTTGCAAGAAACCCCCCCACAAAGTGTTATTTGCAAAACTGCAAATAACCCCCTCCATCGAAAAAGTCCGGCCGGGAAAGAACAAAGGAAAACCGGCCGGAACGGAATGCAAACTGGCAACTCCAGAAAACTGGTCCCGTAATAAATTTACAGGAAAAACCCCGATATTGTGCATACACACCCGCATCTGTATTCCGTCCGGAT
Source organism: Agapanthus africanus (assembly GCA_030015575.1). NCBI lineage: Eukaryota > Viridiplantae > Streptophyta > Magnoliopsida > Asparagales > Amaryllidaceae > Agapanthus > Agapanthus africanus. The sequence goes on from JASDDO010000018.1 coordinate 112,531,854, forward strand.
ACAAATGCAAAGAGACAAAATCTACACTGTACTAAACTAGGACCGGCTTAAACCAAAGCCGGCTAGTAATATCCGTTCGATCCTGATCCGTGCAATACCGCACGTATCTGATCGAACCCTGCCATATACCTATACGGCTACTAGTACAAACCGTCCGATCCTGATCCGTGCAATACCGCACGTATCTGATCGGACCCTGCCATATCTCCATACGGCCTCTACAGCGTTTCGCCCGAAACTTGAGTAACTGAAAGTGTGGTGGACTCTAAAGACTCGTCAATACTATGGCTGTGGATTTAACCACTAGCACGTCAGAGGTATAAGCCAATACGTAACGGGCCACCAGCTATTGACCAAAAGGGACGTCGATGAGCGAACTCATCCTGACACCCTACTGAGCCTGTCAGTGACAATATCCGTGCAGTCCGGTCCGTTCGTCTATGAGCATCGCATGGCGGGCCTAGGGGGTTGGTAAAAGTCAGACCCCCAAAAGCGGTACAAGTCGTGTCGGAGTGTAGCCCAGAACACCCTGAGATACTACTGGAATACCTACCAGTAAATCTCCTTGCCTTGGCCAAGGACTTTGTGTAATGGCTCTCCTAGACACAGCACGACCTCACCCCCAATACCGGGAGAGACGAACCCCTAAAGATACGCTCACTGTCTCCATGTGGCTCGGGACTGTACCCAACTAAAACCTGTTTGCACGACTCCTTTGAGCCGTGGTAGGGTAGTAATCAAAGTACAGTGGGAACTCACACGAGACAAATGACGATCCCCAGGTCGATGAACTAACCTGCACACATGTCACCAGGGAACTGCCATCTGACGTCTGGTATATGACCAACTAGCATGTTCCCGGCGAGTCCTGTCCGGTGTACTCATAACCCAATGAGCACCTGTATACATCTTAGGTGATCCAACTGACACCAGTGGCTTGTGAGACCAGCCACCGCCCCTCGTCGGGGTCTCGACTGTATACACTAGTCTACTAATGGAGTATCGATGCCCGGTCTCGAAACTCCCACGACTAGGGACCTTTTAAGGATATGCTTGTAGACCCCCAGCTCCCACTTATATGATCGCCCTCATACTGCTGGTGGTCAAGCAAGAATCCTAGGGGCTCTATCAACGTGTAATAGCGACGTGTCATGTCACCTAAAGCAGTACACGATGATAAAGGTAAACCAGATAGCATACTATCATCTCGAGTAAGACTGTCCTACCGGGATAGGTCCTCCCTCAATCATTACAATCACGTACCTGTGACCTAATAATTGACTCTGAGGGCACTATCTCCAACAGTGGCATGTACTGGAATACTATTAAAATGTACTCAAGATGTAGAGCTCTTGGGGGATTATAAGGTTTTGATGAATCGATCGAAAGGTTCGACATCTTTCGGATATCATGTGATGGAATGCATAGCTTTAGAGACTCCAGATACGAGTATAGCCGTTGGAGCACAGTCCATGCAGCCACGATGAGACGAGTACGAAGCAGTCGATAGCAGAGAAAAGTGGAGTAAGAGATTCGTACGAGATCTTGATGAGATGACGTTCCACTCCGCCGACATCAGAGATGCGATACGCATGCAGAGGCGTTGATTTTGATATATCTTCCAAAAGGAGTCGCTGTTAGTTATATGTATGCCCTAGAGGCCATTACTATACATAGGATGTATATTGTAGTGGATGCTGGGACATATATAGGGAGGACTTTCTTGCTCGACATGATAGTATGCTATCTGGTTGATCTTTACCTTAACGTGTATACTATTTGTCTTTCTGTTACATGTTGGTAAAGCCCTTAGGATGTGTACTTGACTACCTGGACTATGATGCGGATCATACTAGTGGGGACATGGTAGTCCATAAGTGCATCCTTCAAAGTCCCTAGTCGTGGGTGTATCGAGACGGGGCATCGATATACCAGAGTAGACTAGCGTATACCTTCTCGACCCATTCAGATGGGCGATGGATGATCCCATATCCATTGGTGTTTGACATCAGAGATGATATACGGGTGCTCAGTAGAGACTGGGTACACTGGACGGACTCGCCGAGAACTCCCAGATGGTATTATACCTCACGTCAGATGGCAGTTCTCTGGTGACACTGGTACAGAGTAGTCTGTTGACCCGAGATCGTCATAGTGTCTCGTGTGGTTCCCACTGTGCTTTGATTTCCATCTTACCACGTCCAAGAGGGCGTGCAAAACGGTGGTTTTTGGGTACAGTCCCGAGTCACATGGAGGCAATGAGCGATAGGAGGGGATTCGTCTCTCCCGGTATAGGGAGTTGATGTTGCGCTGTGTTCGATTGGCTATAACAGGAAATCCCTGGCCAGGGTTGCTGAGATTTACTGGTAAGTGTTACCTGTAGTTTCTCGAAGTGTTATAGACCTCATATCGACACGACTTATTGAGCTATTGGGGTCTGACGTTTACCACCCCTAGGCGAGATATGCGACATATCAGACGATCAGACCGGACTGTACGGTAGTGTTACTGGTCGGATTCACTGGAGTGTAAGCGGGCTTGCTCGTCGATCTTCAGATCGCTCAATACCCGGGTGGCCGTTATGTTTAGCAGACCGCTTGCGGCTTGTGGGTGTTTGATATGATCATCATCTGCTGCCGGCGTATTGACGAGTCTTTAGAGTCCTACACAGAGGTTTCCTGGCTCAAGCGAAACGAAATAGGAGCGCATATGAGATATGTGCGGGACCGAGAATAATGCGTGTATGTGATACCGTATTCTATTCTCGCGATGTATGTGTCGAATGGTTGTATGCGATATAACCTAGTTATCGAATCAAGGATTGATTCGATAAATCGATACATTGGATATTAGTCGGTTATATGTGATATGACCGGATCGTTAAATCAAGTGTTGATTTAATGATTTAATGTATAATTATATATTTGATATATTACTTTGCATTAACTAATATTGGTTCACTTTAAATGGATTTTCTCACTTGAAGTTCACATGTTGTATATGTGATATACTTTTGTGCACTTGATTATATCATGTTTGATGATACATGTTTACTTGAGTTTGTGTAAAGATTAAACCATGGTTATTTAAATGGTTAGGGTTTTGTTTTTCATATCTATTTATTCATTTATTTTCTTTTTGGAAAAAGAAATGAGAAGAATGGTGGCTTTCTTTTTTTGTATTTGAAGATTCATGAAGCTTTGACTTTGTCCACCATTCTTATCTCATGCTTAACCCTAACCATTTGATTTAACCCTAGTTTATTCTCTACACTTCACCATGGTTAGTTTATGATAAGAATTCCTTTTATTTTCTATTTTGGAATTAACTTATCATAACAATATATTCATCTTCTTCATCTTCTTCTTCCTTGAAGAAGCTTGCTTCATCAATGGCGATTGATGAAAACAAGTGAGAAATCCAATTCTAAAGTCTACCCACTTCCTATTTCTTCATCCTCTACCTCTTGCCAAGTAGTAGAGTGTGTTTTCTTCACAAGTTTTTTTTGACTTGGTGAAGTCGGAGCTTGATTTAGCGATGCCTCGACGTAGATCATCTTCGGCATGGACATCGATGACCTAGCCCGTCCATTCTCCGATGAAGCCGACGCTAGAGCCCGGGACTTGTTATGGACAGCGAGGAGACTTCATTGCGGAGCTTTGGAGATGGAGAACCGGATCTACAAAGGTTGTATTTCCGTATCTCTTAGTTAAGTGTTAACTAGTTTACTTTTTGCCTAGAAATCTAGCAGACGATCCATAGTCTAGGGTTTCTTGGCACCGTATTTTTGAAATTGGCATGGTTGATGCCTTGTGAGACCTCACTAGAGTGCCTAGGAACCCTACAGTGGTATCAGAGCCTAGCTAGAGCCTTAAGTGAAGTCTAGACGACGTTTGAAGTCCGAACGAACCCGAAACCCCAAATCAAAATTGCTCTCTGGAAATTTTCTAAAATCTGGGATTTTTCAATATTAAAAATATACAGAAAATAAAGCAGGGTTTATTATGAAATACTGTGCAAAACGGAGCCGTAACTCCATCATGACGGCGCGGAACCGCGGCCTAAGCCCACGTGGCGCGGCGGTTCCGCGGCGATACTGTTGACTCTTTGACTTTTGTTTGCACAGTAATTCCTATTTTCTGGAGTTGGATTTTCTGGGAATTTTTAATATTTATTCAAGAGTTGAATTTTCTGGGGTTGCTTTGGGGATTCGGTGTTTCGATCGGGGTATCAAATTTTGTCTATGTGGCTTTCCGGATAAATTCTTGAATATGTTAAAAAGTTCGACCGGATATAAATACCCAATTTTTCCCCTGTCGGGAAATTTCCAAGTGTTGGATTTTTCCGTAGTTTAACGACGTTCTAAGTAGTGCAAGTAACGCGATGGACCCTCTAGAAGACAACAAACCTTAACTCGATTATGTGACCGTCTTGAACTGCCCTTTGAACCTTCGGGTTTGGGGCAGTACGGCGTGCCACATGTGAGGCGTTGGCTTGACCCTTCTACGACTGGACCGTTGGTACTGAGGCACGAACTGAATGTTGTTAGACTCATATTTCATGTGTTGATCTGTATCGGGAAAACTTGGGTGTTCGATTGTTCGATCGGAAAGTTTGACATTTTCTATTTATCCGGAATGGGATACAATAATTGGAATTCACAATAAATTATGAGATAACTGAATGAATGTTGTAAATCTAGCAATTTAGTCTCACTTGATCGGTTGCCACGGAATTTTGATGTGATCAAAAGTCCGTCGCAATCACATAGCGTACGCGGATACTCGCCGGGTAAACTTAATAGACAGCCTCACTCCATAGCCCCGACTAAGTGACTGTAGGAGAACCCCGTCGCCGAAAGCATCCGTCCGGGTGCTCGCGGCAGCGGTGTTCCGCCTTGGTGCACTTCGTCGACGGTATCGGGGGTGCAGCCGTCTACTGAAGTTTACGACGAGCATTCGATCAGGATGTCGGGAATCTTGTTGAATTACCCGACTTGATACTGAAAAGTGTTTTCGATTCTGAGACTAAAATGCGGGGTTTATAATTGTTAGGCATGTGATGTCTAAAGAATTCATTTGGTCAGGCATGCGATGTCTGAGGTGGTTGCGGATTCCAACTGTTGTAGTTTTACACTTTCTTTTCTGTGACCGTAAGTGTAATATGTGATATCGCCGGTTTCGTTGCTATATGTCAACGACAATTGGGATGGACATATTTACTTACGTTGATGACATGTGATGTTATGTGTTGCTGGATATGTTATATTGGATCGTCGTGTTTGAATAGCCGGGGGTTTTTATGTGAGATGAGTGTTTTTCATTTTCATTCATGTAAAAACTTGTATGTAATATTCTTTTATTGGGGCACTTCCAGGTTGCGGAAGATGTCACCCTCTGTATATTATTTACTTTTCCGCACTAGGATAGACCCAAGGAGGAGGGCACAAGTAACCGGGTTCTGGAGTCCAGTGGGAGACCAACTCGAGGAGTCGAGTCCGGGTCTCCTAACTCCAGAATTGGTAGGGTTGCTTGCCGCTCTCGTAGGGGTCTAGGGGTGTGGGTTTGGCTATTCATCACGACCGTGGAATCCGTGTTTTATACTGGCTCGTATTGAAAACACGGACGTCCTAGTATATCCAATATTTCATATGTTTCTTCTGCTGCGATATCTGTGATGTGATCATGTGATGTTCTGTGATAGATACAGTATATAGTATATATGATATATTATATAGACGTTACTTATGTTTTACACCCGTGCTAGCCCTGCCCCGCTCTGTCGTTAGTTACCTAACCTAACGGTGCACGAGGGGACATCGAGGCGAATGCGGATGGCATAAGTGTACGTCGTATTTATCTGTGATGTTTAGGTACTTAAATGATGGGACTTCATTAATGTGATTAATGAAATAAAAGAAACCTAAGATGTTGTAGAATCGAATTTCAAAATAAAACAGGTAGCTACAGTTTTTGCTTTGCACAGCGGTATATGTGATATATCCTGCACCTTATTCGATGAGGAAAGGACCGAGATCCCTTCACCGGGAGTGACTCCTTTAGCAATAACTGGCAGATGCTACACACTCGGTTTGTCTTTTGATTACTTTTAAGTGTTTTTGCTTTGCACAGTGATATATATGATATATCCCGCACCTCATTCGATGAGGAAAGGACCGACGATCCCTTCACCGGGAGTGACTCCTTTAGCAAAACTAGAAAAGCCTCAAAAGCACTCCATTTTAAAATCATTTGATTCTACAGCGATATCAAGTTCATTACGCAATAGGTTTTCAGAAAAACCTGTCGTAGCCCTCCGTCATTTCAGATACGTACTAGTTAGTATTCGTGCTACGGTTGTTTGGCCTCCGTCAAGGCGTAGTGTACGGTAGCTAACTAGTGCTTATCTGTTAGCATATGATGCGATAGGATTAGGGTATTCGTACGGCGTTGTTTGGCCTCCGTCAAGGGTCGTGCGGGTGGGTTTAATTCAATCAGGAAAAGACGGGTTGAACTTGACTAGCGGACTATGGGTTGTTTGGCCTCCGTCAAGGTCATAGCGAGCTAGGGGCAAAATATTATCGGGAATTTCAAGTGTTGAAATTTGCAATGAGATTGCATACCTTCTATGAGATAGTTGGATCCCGATACCCGCTGCGAGTAAGAGTTACTCCTGGGAGACTTTTATACATTACAATTAGCCGATCAAGTAGGTGTCTAGAAAGGTGTTAACGAGGTTACGCCTCTGGGAAAACGAGGTTTACATTAATTAGGTTCGTGCGAAAGCACGGGGGACCTCCCTCAAACTACCGACACTGGCCTGGCTGAAAGATTGGCGAACTTGTAGTATGTAATTAATCCCGGCTAGTCTTTCCTTTTAGGGTTTGAAGGAAGATTTGATAAAAAGCAGTGGGAGCCATCCTGATTAGATAAAATAATAACCAATCTATTCTTGCAAGAGCGCACGCTGAGTGTTTTCTTCTCTCTCTCTCCTGGTAGCGACCATGTCACGCCTTAATCAAGATAATAATACGGAATATTGACCGAACCCGCTTGTTATACTGAGCTGGAAAAAGTTGGTCCCGCTCCAACTTATAAATGTTACATGACAGAGCAGGAAATTGGGGATTACCAGAATTCCCGTGCCGCCCAAATGAAGAGAGTGCATGCTGATGCATCATCTTCGGGTGTGTTCATTACACAGAACTGTTTCTCAGTATCCTTTACGTCCTGGGTATGTGATACCAGATCAGGATCCCAGATATGTAATCTGTTACATAGGGCTACAGAAAGGTAGAGAACTGAGAACGGGTGATAAGTTTCATGAGGCAAAAAACGGGGCAAGTGTTGCAGCCAAGTCTGTCGGTCACAGTCACCCTGTATTACCAATACATTGATTCTGAACGAATGTTATTAGATACCGAACCTGTTATGCAAAATCATATCTGTTTCTTTATTAGTAAAGAAACGATAAAATTTTGTATTGTTGGACAATGTTTTGAACATTTCCTATATCAAAAGTTGATCGGTTCAGGCACGTTATCTAAAAGCATTAATGTTCTAAATCAAACTACAGTTCTTAGTATACGGAACACACACAAGAGGAAGAGTTCAGAAATGAACGAATCCTTCTTGAGGTATTGTAGACTAGGTCATATCAATGCGACCCGACTGGCTGAGTTACATTTAGATGCATATTTAAATCAGTTTGAATTTACATCTTGTGAAACTCGCCAGTCATGTCATAAAGATAAGATGACCATAGCTCCGTTTACTGGAAACAGAGAAAGAGTTAGTGAACTCTTGGGATGATACATGTTGATGTATGTAGGTCCCCTGTCTACACATGCCAGGACCGGTTCTTTGTACTTCATTACATTTTCTGATGATCTTTCGAGATTCAGACCTATGTTCCTGTTGAAACACAAGTCCGAACCTTTTGAGATATTCACAGAATATAAGTGAGAAGTAGAGAACCAAAATACGGGTATAAGTATTATGTCCTTTGATGAGATCAAGGAGGAGAATACTTGAGCACGGAATTCCTGGACTATTCTAAAGGAGAATGAGATTCTCTCTCAGCATTACTCCTCTGTATACACCATAGCACGATGGTATATCAGGGCGGAGCAATCACACCCTATATGATAAGGTGTGCTCTATGATGAGTACTACTGAGTCACCTGTTTCCTATTGGGGGTTATGCACTTATGAAGTTGCATACCTATTGAATGGGGTTCCAATCAAATCAGTTGCCTACCACTTCATATGTGATATGGAAAGGGAAGAGCCCATCTCTTAAGTTGGTTAAGATTTGGGGTTGTCCAGCCTATGTCTGAAAAGTATAACCTGGACAAGCTCGAGGCAAGGTCTGTTATGTAGAACTGGAAATATTCCAGCTATACAAACTACAGCTGATGATTTGAAAGAACCAAAGGATTCAGTAGATTCCAACGAACCTCAGCCTCTCCGCCGATCTAGTAGGGTTCCTCACCCACCTGAGAGATACTTCGGTTTCTTTATGACAGTGGGAGCGAGGATTGCATCATGAGATGATGACCTAACTAGTTTCGAGCTGGCCATCAGGAGTGTGACTCTGTAAGAATGGCTGGATGCTTAGTGATCTGAGATGGAATCCTTATACACCAACAAAGTATGGACTTTGGTTGCTATATCTGAAGGGTTAAATCCCCATCAGGAGCAAGTATATCTTGAGAAGATTACTTGGTGTAGATGGAAAAGTTGAGACTTTCAAAGCTAGACTTGTTAAAGGTTTGCATCATTGACCAGATATGGATCATAATGAAACCTTTTCTAAGGATCTATGCTTAAGTCCATCCAGATCCTACTTACCACGGCTGCATACCATGACTACGATCTCTGGTGGTTGGGTGTCTTGACTGCTTTTCTAGATGATATTTTAGAAGAGTGCGTCTATAAGTACACAGCCAGAGGGCCTCGTAGACAGTGGGAGCAGCGGAAACGTGTTCAAGATGCTTTATAGGATAAAGCAGGCATCGCGGAGTTGGAACATCTGTTTTGATGTGTTAGTCAAAGAGTTTGACATCATCAAAATGGTAGATGAACCTTGTATAAACAAAAGGGTAGTAGGGAGTATGGTGACGATCCTCGTAGAGTACGTGGATGACATACTCTTGATAGGGAAGGAGTTTCCTATGCTACGCTCGATCAATCTCCGCTCATCACTATAATTCTCCATATAGGATCAAAGTAATACCTCCTAAATCCTGGGTTTTGGATCTATGAGATAGATCTAAATGGATGTTAGGATTCTCACTAGTTGTAGTGAGATGGTATCAATCGATCCTGGGGAGAATCACTGGAAGGGTTTCAGGGTGATAAAGACGACTGAATGTCAGTCACAGGCATTGTCTTTACCCTCAGTGGAGGGACGGTATGTTGGAAGAGTTCCAAGCTAGATACCGTGGCATACTAGAAGATAAAGGCTGGATACATCGCTACTTAAGATGCTACCAAAGAGGAAGTCTGGGTGTATAAAAGTTCATAAGATGAACTTTGTTCCTACCATTGTGTGACAATGGAGTTGTGGCTCATGCCAAGGAACGCCGGTCCCATCAGTGATCCAGACATATTCTAAGGCAATGTCACCTGATCATGGAGATAGTTGATCTCCATGGTGATCGAGGTTAGGAGAGTAGACTCAGAGGACAACACAGCGGATCCACTCACAAAGGCCTGTTCCCAGAGAGAGACTTTTATGGGATGGTTGAGTATGAGATACTACAACCACTGCTATCAGATGGCCCTAGTGCAAGTGGGAGATTGTTAGTTATACGTATGCCCTAGAGGCCATTACTATACATAGGATGTATATTGTAGTGGATGCTGGGACATATATAGGGAGGACTTTCTTACTCGACATGATAGTATGCTATCTGGTTGATCTTTACCTTAACGTGTATACTGTTTGTCTTTCTGTTACATGTTGGTAAAGCCCTTAGGATGTGTACTTGATGCAGGGTTCCTAGGCACTCTAGTGAGGTCTTCCAAGCCATCAACCATGGCAATTTCAAAAATTATGGTGCCTACAAACCCTAAACAACGGATCGTATACTAGATATCTAGGCGAACAAGAACTAGTAAACAGTTAACTATATAAAATACGGAAATACAACCTTTGTAGATCCGGTGCTCCACCTCCATAGCTCCGCAACGAGGTCCTCTCCTCTGTCCAAATCGAATCTGGGCTCTAGGATCGGCTTCGTCGGAGAATGGGCAAGCTAGGTCGTCGATGTCCAAGCCGAAGATGATCTACGTCGAAGCATCGATGAATCAAGCTCCACCTTCACCAAACCCTAAAATCTTGTGAAGGAAACACACTCTACTACTTGGCAAGAGGTAGAGGATGAAGAAATAGGAGGTGGGTTAACTTTAGAATTGGATTTCTCACTCTTTCCATCAATCCACCATTGATGGAGCTTGCTTTTCATGAAGAAGAAGAAGAGCAAGAAGAAGATCATTGTTATGATAAGTTAAAAGAATAATGAAAAGAAAAACAATTCTTATCATAACTTGAACCCTAGTTAAGTGTAGAGAAAAGACCATGGTTAATGGAATGGTTAGGGTTAAGGATAAGAACAAAATGGTCACTAGGTCAAAGTCTTCAAGAAGCTTCAATATGAAACAAAAATATCCACCATTTTCTTCTTATTCCTTTTCTAATTATTTCCAAAATAAATAAATAGATAAATAAATAATAAAAGGAAATAAAACCCTAATCATAATAATAACCATGGTTTATCCTTAACTTACACTTAAACAATCATGTATCATCAAACATGATACAAGCAAATGCACAAAAGTATATCGCATATACAATGCGTCCATCCGAGTGAGAAAATCCATCTTAAGTAAACCGATACTAGTTGATGCAAAGTAATATATCAAATATATAAATATGCATTAAATCATTAAATCAACACTTGATTCAATGACCCGGTTATGTCGCACACAACCGACTAGTATACTATATATCGGCTTATCGAATCAACGCTTGAATCGATAACTAGGTTATATCGCATACAACCATTCGATATATTTATCGCGAGAATAGAATACGGTATCACATACACGCATTATTCTCGGTCCTGCACATATCTCATATGCGCTCCTATTTCGTTTCGCTTGAGCCAGGAAACCTCTGTGTAGGACTCTAAAGACTCGTCAATACGCCGGCAGCAGGTGATGATCATATCAAACACCCACAAGCCGCAAGCGGTCTGCTAAACGTAACGGCCACCCGGGTATTGAGCGATCTGAAGATCGACGAGCAAGCCCGCTCACACTCCAGTGAATCCGACCAGTAACACTACCGTACAGTCCGGTCTGATCGTCTGATATGTCGCATATCTCGCCTAGGGGTGGTATACGTCAGACCCCAATAGCTCAATAAGTCGTGTCGATATGAGGTCTATAACTGTTCGAGAAACTACTGGTAACACTTACCAGTAAATCTCAGCAACCCTGGCCAGGGATTTCCTGTTATAGCCAATCGAACACAGCGCAACATCAACCCCCATATACCGGGAGAGACGAATCCCCTCCTATCGCTCATTGCCTCCATGTGACTCGGGACTGTACCCAAAAACCACCGTTTTGCACGCCCTCTTGGACGTGGTAAGATGGAAATCAAAGCACAGTGGGAACCACACAAGACTCTATGACGATCTCGGGTCAACAGACTACTCTGTACCAGTGTCACCAGAGAACTGCCATCTGACGTGAGGTATAATACCATCTGGGAGTTCTCGGCGAGTCCGTCCAGTGTACCCAGTCTCTACTGAGCACCCGTATATCTCCTCTGATGTCAAACACCGATGGATATGGGATCATCCATCGCCCATCTGTATGGGTCGAGAAGGTACACGCTAGTCTACTCTGGTATATCGATGCCCCGTCTCGATACACCCACGACTAGGGACTTTGAAGGATGTACTTATAGACTACCATATCCCCACTAGTATGATCCGCATCATAGTCCAGGTAGTCAAGTATAGATCCTAAGGGCTTTACCAACATGTAACAGAGAGACAATCAGCATACACGTTAAGGTAAAGTTCAACCAGATAGCATACTATCATGTCGAGCAAGAAAGTCCTCCCTATATATGTCCCAGCATCCACTACAATATACATCCTATGTATAGTAATGGCCTCTAGGGCATACATATAACTAACACTTGACTACCTGGACTATGATGCGGATCATACTAGTGGGGACATGGTAGTCCATAAGTGCATCCTTCAAAGTCCCTAGTCGTGGGTGTATCGAGACGGGGCATCGATATACCAGAGTAGACTAGCGTATACCTTCTCGACCCATTCAGATGGGCAATGGATGATCCCATATCCATTGGTGTTTGACATCGGAGATGATATATGGGTGCTCAGTAGAGACTGGGTACACTGGACGGACTCGCCGAGAACTCCCAGATGGTATTATACCTCACGTCAGATGGCAGTTCTCTGGTGACACTGGTACAGAGTAGTCTGTTGACCCGAGATCGTCATAGAGTCTCGTGTGGTTCCCACTATGCTTTGATTTCCATCTTACCACGTCCAAGAGGGCGTGCAAAATGGTGGTTTTTGGGTACAGTCCCGAGTCACATGGAGGCAATGAGCGATAGGAGGGGATTCGTCTCTCCCGGTATAGGGAGTTGATGTTGCGCTGTGTTCGATTGGCTATAACAGGAAATCCCTGGCCAGGGTTGCTGAGATTTACTGGTAAGTGTTACCTGTAGTTTCTCGAAGTGTTATAGACCTCATATCGACACGACTTATTGAGCTATTGGGGTCTGACGTTTACCACCCCTAGGCGAGATATGCGACATATCAGACGATCAGACCGGACTGTACGGTAGTGTTACTGGTCGGATTCACTGGAGTGTGAGCGGGCTTGCTCGTCGATCTTCAGATCGCTCAATACCCGGGTGGCCGTTACGTTTAGCAGACCGCTTGCGGCTTGTGGGTGTTTGATATGATCATCATCTGCTGCCGGCGTATTGACGAGTCTTTAGAGTCCTACACAGAGGTTTCCTGGCTCAAGCGAAACGAAATAGGAGCGCATATGAGATATGTGCGAGACCGAGAATAATGCGTGTATGTGATACCGTATTCTATTCTCGCGATGTATGTGTCGAATGGTTGTATGCGATATAACCTAGTTATCGAATCAAGGATTGATTCGATAAATCGATACATTGGATATTAGTCGGTTATATGTGATATGACCGGATCGTTAAATTAAGTGTTGATTTAATGATTTAATGTATAATTATATATTTGATATATTACTTTGCATTAACTAATATTGGTTCACTTTAAATGGATTTTCTCACTTGAAGTTCACATGTTGTATATGTGATATACTTTTGTGCACTTGATTGTATCATGTTTGATGATACATGTTTACTTGAGTTTGTGTAAAGATTAAACCATGGTTATTTAAATGGTTGGGGTTTTGTTTTTCATATCTATTTATTCATTTATTTATTTATTTTCTTTTTGGAAAAAGAAATGAGAAGAATGGTGGCTTTCTTTGTTTGTATTTGAAGATTCATGAAGCTTTGACTTTGTCCACCATTCTTATCTCATGCTTAACCCTAACCATTTGATTTAACCCTAGTTTATTCTCTACACTTCACCATGGTTAGTTTATGATAAGCATTCCTTTTATTTTCTATTTTGGAATTAACTTATCATAACAATATATTCATCTTCTTCATCTTCTTCTTCCTTGTTGAAGCTTGCTTCATCAATGGTGATTGATGAAAACAAGTGAGAAATCCAATTCTAAAGTCTACCCACTTCCTATTTCTTCATCCTCTACCTCTTGCCAAGTAGTAGAGTGTGTTTTTTTCACAAGTTTTTTTTGACTTGGTGAAGTCGGAGCTTGATTTAGCGATGCCTCGACGTAGATCATCTTCGGCATGGACATCGATGACCTAGCCCGTCCATTCTCCGATGAAGCCGACGCTAGAGCCCGGGACTTGTTATGGACAGCGAGAAGACTTCATTGCGGAGCTTTGGAGATGGAGAACCAGATCTACAAAGGTTGTATTTCCGTATCTCTTAGTTAAGTGTTAACTAGTTTACTTTTCGCCTAGAAATCTAGCCGACGATCCATAGTCTAGGGTTTCTCGGCACCGTATTTTTGAAATTGGCATGGTTGATGCCTTGTGAGACCTTACTAGAGTGCCTAGGAACCCTACAGTCGCGATGAGAATGCAGCCGTTCCGGAACAAGAAACATATATAGTGAAGGGTGGTAACATTCGGGCAATTCGGCAAAAATGAGATTTGAGAGAGACCTCGACAGGACCTTTCTGGAATACTATACGAGAAGACTTGGACCCAGGAGCGGTCATATTGCGCACACCCAGTAGGCCAGAGTTCGACATCGTCGACGAGATAGTTGGCCAGAGATCTGTAGAGGATATGCCAGAGCGGGACTGTTTCCGTCATCATTCTATATTGGGCCGTTGAGCCGAGGAGCTATATATCTAGCAATGCACAGTGAGAGACAAGAGCCTAAAAGCACCAGGCGCCAGACCATGAACAGAAGGCAAGTAGATATCTTGCTCTGCTAGCATTGGATGCACCGACACCTTCTCGACTTTGAAGGAGGAACTATCGACGACGGTATTTATGATTTGTGATTTGGTGATTTGATTATCACGTATCCGTCACCTTCGATTTCGTTATTTTGGGCGATCTATTCGCATGATTTAGTCTTGACGACTGAGTTTCATGATATCTGTTTTCGTCCACCATGGTTGCACCTACTGGGTATTTATATTTTGTGCACAGTTATTGCACTTGATATCGTTTTGGGCCTTGGTCATACATGTTTATGATTTCATGGATTTCATACAGTTGGGTTGATTTTGTGCACATGGTATGCAAACGATTTGTTTTTTTTGCACTCGGTATAGCTTATATGTGCATGTAGTGCATTGATATGTGATTTGTGCACGCTGATGCACATTTATAAGATTATATACCGCGGTGTACCTGATTTGGATTGAGATTTATTGTATACCGTCGATTTCGACTATGATATTGATGTTGATTTCGTGCACTCTGTGCATTTGATTTGGATTCTTGTGCATATTTGGCGCGCTTGGATTGGATTTTGCGTATGTTCGGCGCTTGATATTGGATTTCGTGATTTCGTGCATGTTGGATGCACATGATTTAAATTTTATTCGTGCATGATGGGTGCACCTGATTTGGATTTTCGCGCATGTTGGGCGCAAGTTATGAGATGCGATTTTGGTGCACACCTGATGCACTAAATCGAGATTCTTCATGCATATCAAATGCACCTGATATTTGTTGTCAGGCACACCCGTTGCCTTTGAAAGGTGTTTCGTGCACACCTGTTGCACTTAGATGTTGTTTCTGTGCACATGTATGGCACATTGATGGATTTCAATTTTTCCGTGCGCACCAGACGCACGCGGCATTCTTATGCACATTTTGGATTTAATTTCTGCTGGATCAGTACATTTTTATGATATTTACTATTTGATATAGTGACTGAGCAGGACTAGTCAGAGGACAGTACCTGAATATATTTTGCATGCATTGATAGTTATCGAAGGGATTTCCAAAAAAAGGGGGGAGCTATAGTCTCAGAAATTACCTACGTGTCTGATATGACACGAAACGTTTAAAACAAGGAAACCCTTCTAAATTATTTTCAAAACGGCGGAACGTACATATTAAACAAAGGATAAATATATTTATAGTTATTTTCTTACAATAGACGTCTGTCACGACCCGAAATTGGCACGTGACGGCCCTAATACTATGCAACATCTACAGGCGTAACGTAGTAAAAGAAAGCCAAAACCTAGCAATCTAAACCATCAAAAGTAGCAAGAAAGTGATAATAGTATTTTCAAAACCTTTGAAATCACAACCTAAATTCTTTAAAGTCTCACTTTTATTTCTTAAAATTTTTGGCAGCACCTCCTTTGTAAAACAAGCCCCCAAAATGGGTACAACATAAACATAAAGTAAAGCATATCAAATGGGAGCAAAATCCACGCCCAACGACGGAAAACAATCACCACAATAGATATATGACGCCGTAGCAAAGAAATAGAAGACGATAGAATGGAAACTGTATAAAAGACAACAAGTCACAACATAATATACAATATCGTCCTCACACCAAGTCTCTATGTCATACATAATACTGGTAGATGGAGAGTACATGGGTACAACGAATATACAATACAACATCGGATAACCACAAAATCCACTTGGGCAAAACTGCACACTGTCAGGCGAAGCGGTATCCGCAACAAAAGATGATACGATGGATGAAAATAGCCCTGCCTCTGACTATCCTGAGGAACACCTGCAAGACACTGTGGCACAACGGGGGTGATTTGCCAACTCGTGAATAGTAAATAGCATATGCAGGTAATCGCGAGTATGCACATACAGCGCGAATCTAACATAAGCATCTAATAGCAATGAATGGTCATATGTAATGCAATAATCATGAAAAAGTACAATAGCAGGTACAATTTATACATGAAGCAATCATAATATGACAATTTGTATGTACAATCATGTAAGGTACTATATCGGTACTACAAATACATGAAGAAATGATATGAATAAAGGTATGTAAATGCAACAGTCATGGAAGGTACTCTAACAGGTACACTAATGCATGAAGAAGTGCATAAACAGTAAATGTAGAGTATGGAATGAAACATGTCATTTCCACGGAATCCTGACATCGCGGTAGGATCAAAATCCATCAAGACAATCCAAATCCCAATTTCCTCAAATCAGCCCCCAATTTGGCTATCATAACAAGTAAGTCTCACATATCCTTAATGTACAACATCAAGTAGATCTCACATATCCCGTATGTACAATATCAAGTATATCTCGTATACCCCGAATATACAACATCAAGTAGATCTCACATATCCCGAGTGTACAAAATCAGCAATCTCATATATATCTTGTAATCAATATGAAATGAATTCTCAAATGTCCTAAATCCAATGTCAATGAGTCCCTTACATTCTAGGTATATTTTTATGAATAAATATGATGATGTATATAAATTAATGTCATTACATATATATTAGCGTCCCATTCCACTAATATTGGTGTAAGGGCATATATAACAGCGGCCTAAACCCCTGTTATATATACAAAGGAGTAAAAAGAAATATCATGAAACCAATGTGTCAAGCATCGACACAGAATTGCTGATCTATCAGGTGCTGTCACCATGACTGGCACCCTGATAGGTACGTATCATATGCTATCCCGAAAGCACGAGTGCCTAGCTCTGACCCTCGCCTTTCGACGTATCTATACATACATGACTCCTGACGGTATCCCCATGATAACCACCGAGTCATTGGTAATGTCACCAGTAGGTATGGTTCCCCCACTAGCTCATCGTCTAGCACCACAACCTCATTCTTGCCCCGGGGTACCTCCGGGCCTCACCATGTACCCGCACACGGACCGTTCCGTTCCTTGCGTGCGGTATATATATATCCGAACCGATAAATATCATGGTGGCTGCTGAAATATCATATCAAGGAAAACCGGGTTTTTCAAATAATGCATAATTTCATGAACTCCCACGGTCCCCAAATCCAGAAAACATCATGAAAAATCCATATCTCAATGCGAAAACCCATGAATATAATATATGCAACATAAACTGAAATGAAGCATATAAAGAGAAAGCCGCTAATTAACTGCAACAAGTTAATATAAAATATCATGTGGTTTCTATTTTCTCCAATTATAAAATAACATCAGGCAAAGGTAAACATGTAGCTATAACCAGATATATGTGTAAACAATAAGGTATAGCAAGATATATGTATCTACCTATAAGTAACGATGTAGTATACCCCCTGGGTATAAGTGAAATATGTGTGCAAGATATACCTGTAGCTATGCCATAAAGTGTGTATGTACCTATCACTAATGGTATATTACTCTATAGGTATACAGGTATCTAGCATGTAATTATGTGAAGGCATATGTGTAAACATGTGGATATACAGGTATGCTGAATGTCATATGCGATAAGAAATATAAATCATTGTCTCAATGTTCCTAACCAAGCAATATCATTTCTATATGTGGGTTGTGGGTGACATGGCAATTATTGACGGTGTGTGTGGCATACAATCAGTGCTCGTGCAACATAAGCCGTCAATAATGGTGCAGTGTCCTAGGGATACTAGTCCAAGCACAACACTAACTAAGCAGTAGGTTGAATGCGCAATTCTAAATATGACATAGAATATGCGACAGAAATAACATCTCTAGCCCAGAAGCATAACGCAATGCGGGCGATTCCCCTGTAGATGTTAAATCTACTCACCAACGCTCCTGGCTAAGTGAAGCCAACCACCTGTTTTCCCTTTGTAGCAGTGTCCGTAGTCCCCGCCTGCGAACCTACAACATTAAGACAATAAAACAAGTGTATATTAATAAAAGACCCAAAACACGTACAAACTACATTAGACCGACGCAACAACACAAAACACACCCTCAAGTGTTCGTATTGTGGCTAACCCGCGTAGCGACACGACGAAAACAACCTAAGAGTAAAACAACATAAAGTGCACGATCCGTGTTGTATAACGTATCGCGCGGACACAAAACACTAGAAACTACCTAAGTGATCCCAGATTTTGCATACTGAGAAAACTCAACAATCAAACAAGACCAATCTTACCCAAACCGAAGTAGAAACCTACCAAGAAAAACCCAAACCCTAACTCAAACCAGGGGCGGATCTCGCCGGAGTTACCTTCAAATGTAGCCGGCCGAGTCCGAGCTGATGGGGTCCGTGCTCCTATTAGGGTCCTATGGTCACAGGTACAACACAACAAAATTGTTCAGTTTTCTCGTACACTCTTCGGGTCACAGCATATCACATAAGTTACATATCGACACAAAAAATACGATATTATGCATCAAACTAAACTTTACACTATCTAAACTGAAACTAACAAGCTAAGTTACACTAAAAACACTTAAACAATAGCAAAAGAACATTACCTATACAAAAGAACTCAAAGATCCTAGCTTTGTATGCTCCAAGGCATCCAAGAAGACAAAAGTGATCAAAGATGTGATTTTGGTGAACTTTGTGAAGGATTTGATGAATTTTGGTGATGAGCTTGATAGTGTTCGGTTGTGATAAGAAAGAGATGAGAGAATAAAAGAGTTAGAGAAAAAGAGAGAGGAAATGATGAAGAGAGAGGAAGGTGAGTGTAGGATGAGAGATGAGACTGAGTGTATCATAGCATTTAATCCCCATTAATGCCTTCACACCACCTCATCACTCATAAACAAATATCTCTCTTCTCACAAGGAAATATCCAGGAATGGTTAAGGGTTGGATAAGATAAAGCAAAGAGATTATGTAACATTTCAAAAAATATAAAATATTATTTTTGGAATTTAATATTAAAATAATATTTTTCCCGAAAACTGTCGATTTGCGAAATTAGGGTTTTCGAAAAAAGGTATAAATATATACCAATAATTGTGAAATAATTAGAAATTTATAATGATTTATTCATTTAAAAATATAATTAAAGGATTTGGCATTTTAAAAATATATTATATCCAGTTTTGATAAAAACCCGATTAGTGCACTGCTAATCGCGAATAAGCCAAATCCGTGTTTCTACAGTTTTTCATGGTAAGTGCACCATGACATGTTACATGTTATTTCATGGTGTTGTTTTATTTGGGTGTATGTATTTTGGTGAGAAAAGAGAAAGAAAAAGGTGTCATGATGAGTGAGGAGAGAGAAAGGAGACAAAATGATGACATGGAAAGTGAGTGGGTGAGAACAATAGTGAGAGAGGAGGGGCTGCCTTAAACCATTTCCCCCATCATTTTCTCTTCCCTCTTCATCTCCCTCAACTCCACATCCCTCCATCTTCTACCCTCTTGATCCACCCCAAAAACCTTGCTAAAACCCTATACCCTTTCACAAAAAAATGATTACCTCCTCACCCTCATCGCTATGAACCAAGAAAAGTCGGATTTTGACAACATTGGGACTTCTAGGGTTTTATTTGGGAGTGACCATGAGATATATCTCTTTTCATTTAGAGTAGTTGTGATTTCCTAGCTTTTTTTTAAGTTTAGAAGACGTTTAGTGATGGATGTGTGAACTTTGAAATCCCAAGATAAGGGTTTGGGAAATTGGTGATGTTTTGTGGCTGTCAATGAGACTTGTGAGGTGATGCTTGACCTGGACCATAGCCTAGAAACCAAAATATGGATTTGGGAATTTAGTTCATGTCGGTCTGTGAGAAATTTGGGTGTGCAGGGAAATCTGGAGCAAACCGGGGGATTTTTGAGAGTAGAAAACAACTCTAGGGGCCAAATTAGGGTATTAGGAGGCCACCATGACGAAACGGACTCAAACTGAGCAAGGGGACCAGAGGAGGACGGTTTTTTTGATGATGTGGCCGGCCACATGGTGACATGGGGTGTCGGGGTTGGTCCAGTAGCTCAAATACATCATATACAACACCCTAGACTTGTTTGTTCAACTCCTTTTGGCCTGAATCAAAATCTGGAGCACTTTAGTGTGGGTTTTGGCTATGTTTCCGTATTTTGAAATGTTTAGTTTTGATATTTAGATTTGTATTTGGTTTTCGCATGTTTGTACATCGACAACAAGGGTTGTTTGGTTGATTTTGAATGCGAATGCTATAGGTTCTAACCTACAAGCAAGGCGCGTGCCGTTTTGGATTTCAAAGCTTGATTTTAATAGCGTTGCGATGTGTGTTGTTATTGTAGGTACCTTCGCATGGATTCCGAGGCGACGGAGTGTGGCGTCATCGACTTCGGCAAGCGAAGACTAAGGTGAGTGGATCTATATCCACGGGGGAAGTCGGGTGGATGACGTATAGCACACCCATAAACTTTTGATGGAAAACCGATTTATAGAATATGGTTAGGAAACCTAGATTAGGAAACTAGGGTTAGAATGAGATAGCTATGATACCATATTAGAAACTAGAGGATAGTTAGAAGTGATATGTTACTCCTGTCATAGGATGACGTCTAGCGATATTACCGCTTAGGGTACTGTAGGACTAGGTAGTCGATGTAGATGCGTCATCCGAACCATACCTTTTTCTAAACAAAGGAATCGTATGTATCTTTTAAATATATATACCTTGAGGGATGTTACGGATTTTCAAATGATATCTCTTTCTTAAAAACCCCGTAACCCCTATTTTCATAACTACGATTCGCTTCTTTAAAAATCCGATTGTATGGTTCAGATGTGTATGTTAGATTAGATACTTATACTTGTAGTGAAAGAATGTTTATGCAATTTGATTTGATAGTTGATTTAAAGGCAATGAAAGAATATAAGACTGATATGATGACATGATGATATGATGGTATACGGATGCGAGTCGATCGAGTTGATTTATACCCCGCCGGTCCCCTAATATGATATTATTGCGGATGTGACCTGAGACATAAGTACATAGATATATATACATATATAGAATGTTATGAATCATGGATGATAGGCCGTACGTGATATTAGGCCGTACCCTCATGTGTCTTATAGGATGATAGGATCCCTATTAGCTTAATGCCGTCGTACGATGATTTTCCGTGTGTGATGAGTTGATTTGATAATTGATCCTTACCCTTGACTAGAGGTTGCCGTACGATGGATTATACCGTACGCGATATTGTTAGGCTGGATGCCGATTGATAGATTTCCCGACTCGGTCATATTAAATACGTATACCCGTCAGCATTTGCATATGATTTACCTTATGCTGCATTCATATTATTTCCATTGCATTGCTTATACCTGTGCTAGTACACTTGCACCATTATCGATGATGCGTATGTTACACGTACACATATTTGCCGGCTCACACACTTCATCATCGATAATTGCCATGTCACTACATAGTAGGGTTGCTGCATCATGACATATACATTGATACACCCATACTTGCAGATATACACATTTGTATATCCATATTCGTGCACATATACATTGATACATTCATACTTGCGGATATACACATTTGTATATCCATATTTGTGCACACATACATTGGTACATCTATACTTGCACATATAGATATTGTACCTACATAGATAACTGATTTTATTGGGGGATTGGGAACCACATGTTATATTTTAAAAACTGGAATCATTTTAAAAGAGCGGTTTCCCCTTAATATGTCATATCACTCTTCCAGGTTGCATTATATATATTGATGTGCTTACATTTCTGTTATATGTCGCATACATCATGCTCTATACTTTTACACATTGAGATATGCTGTTTTCATGAGATTTCTGGATTTGAGAACCGTGGCTATTTCAAAAGAAAGTATGTACTATTTTAAAAACCCGGTTTCTCTTGATATGATATTTCAGTGCGTCCACCATGCGTTTTCTCGGTTCTGAGAGTGGCATGTGAAACCCGATTCGAGGAGCGGTAGGCACCGTCTGCGGGTACATGGTGGACCCGGTGAGGTATCCTGGGGCTAGAAGACTCGTATGTTAGACGGTGAGCCCGGCGGGGGAGCACTACCTACCGGTGATAGTATTTAGACTCGGCGGTTATCCGTAGGATACCGACTGGAGTAGCGAGATGGATACGGGCCGACCCGTACTGCTGGGGCCGAGGGCCGATTCCGCAGACGAAGCCCGTGGGCCGATCCAGACTAACGGAGCCCGATATATATGAGGATTTATGTGCCGATGCTGGGCACGGTTTTCATGATGTTTTCTAGTGTCGTTGCTAGGCATTCAGGTTCCATGATTTGATGTGTCAGGAGGGACACCGTTGATATATATATCCTCATACTTTCATGCACACTCTTTTATGATATTTATATGCATGATATTGTTGCGTCAGTGATTAACGCGTGGACTAGATCCACATACATACTTACATACATGCACTGATTCTACTATTGGAGATTATACACTTGCTTATAGACATTGAATTATGGGTGGACGAGATTCACATATCTGCATGAATTGATTATTACTGTTGGATATTATCCACATGCCTATAGGTATTGACTACCTTGTTGGCACATATACGACCCGGTCACCCTAGATATCATAGTATTACCTCATGATATAGTTGACCTAGGAGTCGTTGTTTATTCGATTTCTACTTGTAGATATATTTTTATTTACGAGCTGGCAACTCACACCCGTTGTGCCACAGTTCTTGCAGGTTGACTGCTTGGATCAGTAGCGGCTTCGCTGGTACACAGTTCCATTCGGGTGTTTTGCATTGGTAGGTGGGATATTTGTATCGTACCCACTCTTGCATTATATTTCATATTGTATCTAGTTAACTCCATCAATCAATCAAAAGTTGTAAATTGTATAAGTGATGAGACTTAGTGAGACTTGTGGTTTCGAGATTTGAGCGATGGGTCTTATTTTCACTTTAGGGTTGTATCTTGCTCATTTCCTTATCTTTTGTGGTGAACTTCGCCGTTGGGCGTCGTATACTTATTTATGCTACATTGCGTGGTTGTGATCCGCCGTTTGGCGAAGAGCTAGCTCCCGTTTGGGGATGCCTTTATCATTCTTATGTATTTGTGGTTTTGGATCAAAATATACAAAGGAGGTGCTGCCAAAATTTTTAAAAGATGAAACATGTTTTCAAACTAGTAAATTTCACTTGCATCATTCATGTTTCTTTTCTATGCATTAAGAAAACTTGATTTCATATACCTTTATTTCAAAACCTCACCTACTTTATTTTTCTAAAAGGTTTAGATTTCTGGGTTTCAGCTTACTTGAATTCCGTTACGCCTTTAGACGTTGCGTGATTCAAGTGCTGGTCACGAGCTAATATTTCGGGTCGTGACAAAGTTGGCTTCAGAGCGCTAGGTTTAACCTTTATTCGAGTCTATGTTTGACTATGCGGAGTCTAGAGCGGGTATGTATTTCGGAACCTAGGCTTGACCTTACGGAACTTAGACTTGAACGGGGGGAGGGGGGTATTACACCCGAACTTTCGTTTCATAGGCTGACCCCCGATTGATGGAGTAGGTAACTTGAGTAGAGTGACGTACCGTACGTATATTCCACGGCATATTTATGATACGATAGTCCACTTAAGAAACCTTAGGATGTACATATTTTGAGATCTGTGATTCTCTTCGTATCCATGATTATACATCCATTTGAGATCTTCGATTCTATTTGTTTCCATGATCATACTTTCATTGATACTGTTCCTTCTTATGATCATGTATCCATTCTGGATATGTCATTTTCTCTCATGCCGTTGATCTGCTCTCTTCGATACTCGATTGAGATTCCTGTCACCATAGTTTGAGCGCAGTTTGAGCTGCTGCTAGTGTTGCGGTCAGGGCGAGCTCATCCGGTACGAGGGCTGACCATTGTGTTTCCTGGTGACATAAGAACGTCTCGAGTTAGTATTTTATGTTGTGACCTCATGTAGAGGCGGGTGCTTGGTTTTACACCGGATGATCGGGCCATTGTTAGAGCTGCCAGTTGCGAGAGGACTGTAGATGTACAGCGTACCTCAGAGATTATGATGTCTCTTCTAGAGCTTACGAGCTAAGATCGCCAGAGCTTCCAGGCAGAAATGCGACAGATGATAGCTAGTCTATCCCGAGTTGAGAGACGAAGATGATTCGTCAGATTGATGCGCCGACGCAGGCCCAGTTGAGTTGAAGATTCCATTGTGGAGAGTCTTACTCAGATCTATAGCGGACCGATCCAGAGATGACCGCCGATGTATCTCCTTTCCTGGAGGATTGAGGCATTGCTAAGCATGTGGGCGGAGAACATTCACATGTTGTATAGGCGAGGCTAAAAGGTTCGAACGAGTGTCAGGAAACCATTTTTCCCAAGTTTAAAGTGTTCGGAGGAACATGCAGGTAATTCTGTGGACCCTCTAGAAGAATGAAACCCTGACTCGACATGATGACCATGGAACCGCTTTGAACCTTAGGGTTTGTGGCAGTTTAGCGGTGCCATCAGTGAGCCTTGGGTTTGCCCTTCTATGGCTAGTCCAGCGGTGCTGTGGTATGTACCAGATATTTTTAGACTGTGCTCAGGTGTTGAGCCTTCGGGAAATTTTGGGACCTCGATGACTCGATCGAAAAGTTTGACGTCGTCCGGATACCATGTGATAAGAGATCAGTGAGCTGACCAGCTTCGGATAGAGGACCCCACCCAGATGCGTGTGAGTTGATCAAGAGCGGGCAAGTATCGAGTATTCCTTTGATGGTTGGGACGAGCTCCCGAGGACGTGTTCGGCCAGATATCTTCTACAGAGTGATGAAGATACCAAGTTCGTGACTTAGAGTCCGTGTGAGAGACTACGGATTGACCGTGGCCAAGAACAATTGCAGTGCGCAGATAGCATGGCGTGACGTCATAGTGAGAGATGATAAAGACGAGTGGAACCAGAAGTACGCGCGCGATGCAGACGAGCTGTTATGACTCCCGTCGAGATCAAAGACTTGATATGCTTACAGCGGCGTTGGGATACGGCCAGTTTCCGAGGGAATGTGTGCAGAACACACAGAGGTCCAGAAAATGAGAAAAGGTTATGTAAGAGTACCAGTCTCCGTACAGTTCGGCATAGGCGAGATCGGAAGAGACCCTGAGCAGGATTCCTTCCGGGGCACTGCTGCAATGAGATTTGCACCCAGGATCAGATTTGTCATGTGCATTCAAAGGACCAGAGGCCGACGCCAGTAATGTACTGCTTTACGAGTGGTCGTGATGATTGACCGAGAGATGACCAGAGAAGTGGCAGAACGGAATCGTCCCCGTTAGCACACCTGACTGGGCCGATGAGCCGATGGATTGCGGGATTGGTAATCCATAGAGAAGATAAGGACCCAGAGACAGAGGACGCCAGGCCGTGAGCGGGAGGCGGACGGATGTTCTTGCCCTGCCAGTTTTAGGCGCACCGATTTATTTTTCGACATTGTAGGAGGTGTATCTCGATGTCCTTTGTTGCGATTTGCGTTTGTGATCCGAGTATCACGCTTATATCGCTTGGATTTGAGTTTGATGATGAGTTTCCTGATATTGATTTCGTGCACCATGGCTGCACCTATTGATATTGATTTTTGTGCATAGTTATCGCACCTGATATATATATTTTATACACCATTGCGTTGACTTGCGAATTGTGCATATCTATTGCATTTGGTGTTGATTTTGTACCTTCGTAGCATGTGTTTATGATTTCTTGGATTTCATACAGTAGATTCGATTTTATGAGTGTGGTACACACTCGATTTGATTTTGCACTTGGTATAGCTTATATGTGCTTATAGTGCATTGATATGCGTTTTGTGCACGCAGTTGCACACGTTTATGATTTTATACACCTTGGTGTATTCGGTGTTGCTGTTTATGCATTTGAGTTATTGATCGGTATTTTGTGCACTGGATGCACTGTATTTGTATTTCGTGCACTGGATGCACTGTATTTGTATTTCGAGCACTGGATGCCCTAGATTTTCACTTCATGCACTTGTTTCACTAGGTTTTCATTTCGTGCAATTGTCGCTGCTAGTTATATGTATGCCCTAGAGGCCATTACTGTACATACGATGTATATTGTAGTGGATGCAAGGACATATATAGGGAGGACATTCTTGCTCGACATGATAGTATGCTATCTGGTTGTACTTTATCTTAACATGTACTCTGATTGTCTCTATGTTATATGTTGATAAAGCCCTTAGGATATGTACTCGACTACTGGGACTATGATGAGATCATACTAGTGGGGCCACGGTAGTCGACGAGTACATCCTATAACTGTTCCTAGTCGAGGGTGTATCGAGACAGGGCATCGATACACCAGAGTAGACTAGCGTATACACATCTTGATACATATGATGGGCAATCGATGATCCCATATCCATCGGTGTTTGACATCAAGGATGGTGTACGGGTGCTCAGTGGAGACTGGGTATACTGGATGGACTCGCCGAGAACTCCCAGATGGTATTATACATCACGTTAGATGGCAGTGTAGGGTTACTAGGCACACTAACAAGGCTCTACAAGGAATCGACCATGCCAAAATTAAATTTTTATGTGCCAAAAAATCCTAAGCAAGATCGTATACTAGAGATTAGGCGAATCAAATAGCAAGTAAACAACTTTACGACTAAGGGTATGCGAAATACAACCTTTGTAGATCGGTCCTTCATTTCATTTGCTCCTTGTTGAAGTCCCTTCGCTGCAATCATGATTCTCCCGGGCTCTTGCATGGCTTCACGAGGCGAAAGGTGCGACCTTGCTTGAAGTCTCCGAGGCCGAAGATGATCTACGTCGAGGGAATTCCAACTCAAGCTTCTACTTCACTAACTTGAGAATTAGTGAAGCAAACACCCTAAACTAAAGTGCTAGTATAGTAGAGGATGGAGAAATAGGAAGTGGGTTCTCTTTAGAATTTGTTTTCTCACAAGCTTTCTCACTTTGGATCAAACCCTAGCTAGCTTTTCTTTTGAACAAATGAAGAAGATGAACAAAAGAAAGAGGAGAGGATAATGATCAAGTGTGTGAGCTAACCATGGTGAGTGAGTATCATATACTAACTCTTGTAGAGACTTAACCCATGGCTAATTGTTATGGTTGGGTTAATAAATATCCATAGTAAAAACAAACTCAAGTTGAATTAGTCAATGCATCCATAAGCTTCATGCATTTTCTAATCCTCCACTTGATTTTGTAATTACTTTAAATATTAAAAACCCAAACTAAAAATTAGCATAGTGTAAGTCTCATACACCCATGGATTATGTATCATCAACCATGATACAAAAATATAACACATTTTAATATATATCATATATAGTAAAGATGTGTAGATGTGAGAAAAAACCCTAAGTGAACATGTGTTAGTTAATGTAAACTAGTATATCAAATATACAATTATACAATAAATTATTAAATTCAATACTTGACTTAATAATCCGGTCATATCATATATAACTGACTAACATCCAATGTATCGACTTATCGAATTAACACTTGATTCGATAACCCGGCTATATCATATATAACCGACCGATACAAAAAGTCACGAGAATAGAATACGGTATCACATACACGCATTATTCTCGGTCCCGCACATATCACATATTCGCTCCTATTTCATTTTGCCTGAGCCAGTAAAACCTCTATGTAGGACTCTAAAGACTCGTCAATACGCCGGCAGTAGGTGATGATCACATCACGCACCCACAAGCCGTCAGCGGTACTAGATGGACGTAACGGCTACCCGGTTATTGAGCTATCAGAAGATCAGCAAGCAAGTCCGCTCCAACTTCTGTAAAAGCCTGCCGGTAACACTTCCCGTACAGTCCGGTCTCCTCGTCTGATATGGCCCATATCAAGTCTAGGGGTGGTAAACGTCAGACCCCAATAACCGATAAGTCGTGCCGATGTGAGGCTCATAATGGGTCGAGAAACTACTGGTAACACTTTACACTTACCAGTAAATCTCTAACTGAGCCATGGCCAGGGACTTCCCTGTTATGGCCAATCGAGCACAGCGCAACATCAACCTCCAATACCGGGAGAGACGAAACCCCTCCTATCGCTCATTGCCTCCATGTGACTCGGGACAGTACCCAAAAACCACCGTTTTTCACGCGCTCATGGACGTGGTAAGGTGGAAATCAAAGCACAGTGGCAATCACACAAGACTCTATGACGATCTAGGGTCTACAGACTAACCTGCACAAGTGTCACCAGAGAACTGCCATCTGACGTGAGGTATAATACCATGTGGGAGTTCTCGTCGAGTCCGTCTAGTGTACCCAGTCTCCACTGAGCACCCGTATACCATCTCTGATATCAACACCAATGGATATGGGATCATCCATCGCCCATCTCATGGGTCGAGAAGCGTATACGCTAGTCTACACTTGTATATCGATGCCCCATCTCGATACACCCACGACTAGGGACCTTGAAGGATGTACTTATGGACTACCATGTCCCCACTAGTATGATCCGCATCATAGTCCAAGTAGTCAAGTACACACCCTATGGGCTTTACCAACATGTAACTATAAGACGGTATAAAGAGACAAGTATACATGTTAAAGTAAAGAGTAACCAGATAGCATACTATCATATCGAGCAAGAAAGTCCTCTCTATATATGTCCAAGCATCCAATATAATATACATCATCTGTACAATACTGGCCTCTAGGGCATACATACAACTAACAATCTCCCACTTGCACTAGGGCCAGTTGCTGTAGTATCGCATACCAAGCATTCCGAAGATTCTCTCAAACTGTATCTGGGGAATGGCCTTCGTGAGTGGATCCGCTGTGTTGTTCTTCGTGTCAACCCTCCTTACCTCGATCTCCCGGCGATCAACTATCTCCCGGATCAGGTGATACCGCCTCAGAATATGCCTGGATCGCTGATGGGACCTGGGTTCCTTGGCCAAAGCCACCGCTCCATTGTTATCGCAATACAAAGGTATTGGATGCTCAATGGATGGAACCACTCCAAATTCAGTAATGAACTTCTTGATCCAGACAGCCTCTTTGGCAGCATCGTTGGTGTCACGTCCCGAAAGATGGAACATGACCGGCACTTAAACTACGAAACGTCTCGAGGCGTACGTAATCTAAGTAAGCCGAAAACCCAGAAATCCAAACAAAAAAAAAAGTAGTATAGTGAAGGAAAACCAATTTAAAATAAGTAGTTTTAATAGCATAAGCCGAATTATGCGGTTTTAAAAACATCAAATATTTCCTGAAAATTTCGGCAGAGTCTCCTTTGTAAATACTGGCTCCCAAACGGGATACAACATGAATAGTATACGAAATCAATAAAAAGGCATCCCCAAGCGGGAGCTAGCTCTTCGTCAATCGACGGTCACAACCACACAAGCAATATAATATACAACGCCAACGGCGAGGATCAAAATTCAAAAGGAAACTCAAAACCACAAGAAAACCGCAGAAATATAACGCGCGACTCTAAGGTCGAAGGAATAACATCACTGGTCTCTATCTCAAAATAAATACATGTTTGGTTGATGGAACTTCTAGATACAACAGAATAATAATATACAAGATATATAATAGGGGTACGATACAAGTAAACCCACCTACTAGCAAATCACCCGAAGGAAACTATGCCCGCAAGCCGTAATGAAACCTGTACGGCAAACCTGCAAGAAACCGGGGCACAACGGGGGTGAGCTGCCAACTCGTGAATAGAAAAACATCTACGCACAGAAATCGCATAAATAACGCAATCTAGGTCAATGATCATAATATATCCTCAATTATATATATAACATGCAACCTATAACAAGGCTAGGGTAAATATCTAACCCGAGTGTAATCTCATGTGCCCGTGTCAGTGCCTCAGGTAGCAATATATCATATGAATGAGGTATGAATGCATGAAAACAGAATACATGTAAATGAAGAACTGTTTTCATAATTTAGTGAGATTTCCTTGTATTTTTAAAATGAGGTATCATAATGAAATCAGCATAAAACAGTGCCTAGCATCGGCACAAAACGTAATCCCAATATCTCGATATCTCTGTATCACAGTCTCTGTACCTCAATATCTCGAAATCTCAATGTCTCGATCACAATATCTAGGGCGCCGTCAGTCCAGACCGGCCCCTACCGTCCATCTCAAGACCACGACGGTATCCTCCGGATATCCGACGCGTCGGGTAAAATCACCGGTAGGTAGTGCTCCCCTGCCAGGCTCACATCGTCATCATCACGCGCTTCTTGCCCCGGGGTACCTTACCGAGTCCACCATGTACCCGAAACGGTTCATCCGTCTCCTCGAATCGGGTCTCGAAATCCATCAGCAAACTCATGGTGGACGACTCATACATCATGGGAAAAACCGCACTTTTTATTTTAAAAGAGAGAAAAGGTTTATTTATGTTTTTGCGGTTTTCCTCCAAATCCAGAAAATCTCATGGAAATCCGAATCCAAAACCTCAATAACACGTAAAATAGTGAATATATGCATGAGAATCCATGAATGCGGCATAACAATGAATAACAGTATGCATGAAGTAGCAGGTAATAACTACAATGTCTAAACTAACATATAAGGCAAGTACGCTATGTCAGGCAATAATATTTTCTTAGGTGTACGTGACATGGCAATTACCGATGAAGATGTGTGTGAGCCGGCAAGTAAGTGTACGTGGTACATACGCATCATCGGTAATGGTGCTGGTGTCCTAACAATATGATATCAACATTGCAATAAGAAATTATAGCATAAGTATGCGATGCGAAGCGAACCACAATAATAAGTGGGAGCTGAATACTAGACGCAACTGTAACTAACCTGCATTAATCTAATATAAGTCCTACAAATGGTGCATTTTGAAATAGCACGAATCATGGGGTTTTGAAAATAGGGGCTACGGTGTTTTTATGAAAAGATACGTCTTTTGAAATATCCGTAGGATCCCTTGGGCTGTCTTTTAAAATACCCACGATTCGTTAGTTTTTGAAATAGGTAAGAATCGAATCTAATCTAACAACTAAACTAAACTAAAGGGCTAAGCTAACAAGCTGGACTACAGGTAAGGAAACCGCCTAACATCTAAGTCGATCCATATACATACTTGTATATATATTAGTCGGTGATCCCGCCTCAATAATATCATATCCGATACCATATCTACAATCAAACATCCCAAGTCAAGAGTGCGGATCAATCATCAAGATATAGCTCGTACGTAAATCCGTCGTACGGCATCCCCAAATCTGGGTACGGGTCAATATCATATTCCTCACACCATTCCTCTGGTACCCTCTTTATTCAAGATCATAGTCTAGGGTACTGACCTATGTCTAGTACAATACTAATATCCTCAATATACTCATGATCTGACTACAGATCGACAATCTCGTACAAACCGATACCGTCAGCACATAGCATCATCAAGGGTATACATCGCCCGATACGGCCTAATATCAATATCCTAGCATATCATGCCTCATATCACGATCACATGTCGACCATTTTATTTATAACACTATTCACCCGTATCGCCGTCCCAAGATCCACTATAATACCAGGGCGTACCTTAAGTACGAATCCTGCCATATCACCGATATCACAACCACAAAACAAATCTCATCGACTCAGCTCAATCCAAAGTATCATCCTCAAATCCGTATGTGAACACATAGTCCCATACCCATGTGATCACATAACTATAAAGAATCCCATGAGCACATATAAAAAGGAATGTACGCAAGTATGTATGTGTGTATGTGTAGTGCAACACTACCCTAGGGTTCGCAACATTAAAATAATCCAACACATCAATATCCATCCTAAACATGGTTATTAATCCTAAATAACATATAATAATTGTTGGTGTGTATACGCATCTGTATACACCACCACGGACTGCGGGGGTGCTATACGCCATCCACCCGACTTCTCCCCGTAGATATAAATCTACTCACCTGGTCCTCGCTCGCAGGTGCCGACGTCGCCACGCGCTTGCTTGTCGTCTCGAAGTCCACATGAGGTACCTACATATCAAAACGCACCATATCGCATTAAAACCCGACTCATGACCAAAACGACGCACGAATCCCACATAGGTCAAAACCTATGGTTGCTCTCACAAACCAACCCAAAAACCCTCGACGTCGGCGTGCAAACGCCCGACCATCGAGAAAAACCCAAGTACACTCATTTGCAAATTCACGAATACTAATTTAAATATAGAATAGGTTAAAATTCACAAAAACCTCAAACTCACTTTAAAAGCTATTTTTCCGAAAATCTAGCAAGCAAAATTTACCCGTTTTTGTACAAAACATGATATTTTAACAAAACTAATGGCCATAAGGCTCACTGACCATCTTAATTAAGTCATATAAATCATTTCCATAATTTAATTTCACCAAACCATATATGTTCAAAAAAACTAGTTTGCAAAAATACCGATTTTAACTCTTTTTAAAGCAAAATTCACAATTTAACAATTAAGCTTGGTTTTGCATGATCCAAAGTCATTAAACCACTCATTATAATATTAATAATGACATGAAACCATAATTATATTTTAATCTAAAGCATTTAACAATTTTCCGAAACTCTAGTTAGCAAAATAACTTAATTAGGGCATTTTATAAGTAATGGTTTGGAATTAACAACTAAATTAGCTTTCTATAAAACTTAAGATGTTAATCCACAACACAAAACCATGCACAATTTATCATAACCCATTTCCACAACAAAACCCTAACTTGAAATCTTTAATCATGCAATTAAACTCATCAAAACCTAATTAAGCACTTAGTTAATTTAGATTAAAGCAACTAGATAACAAATTTTAACAAAAGCATGAGATTATACCTCCCATGATGAGATCAAGCTCAAGATCTAGCCTCCTAAAATGCCATTTTGATCCCCAGATCCATGCTAGAAAGGCTAATGAGAAATGGGTAAGAGTTGGATTTGGATTTTGGGATTTATTTGATGGGTTTTGAGGCAATTTTTAAGCATTTTGGAAGAGGAATGAGAGGAGAAAAAAGGGGGAGGGGGCTGCTGTTGGAAGGGCCGGCCACAAGCATGTGGGGGAGAGGAGAGAGGGGGTGTGGTGTGAGGTATGGTGAGGGAAAAGTCCAAGTCAACAAAAGGTCAACTCTTTTATCCATTTTCTTTTCTTTTCTTTCATTTCTTTTCTTTTGCAAAACAAGTGGGGACAAGAGAGGGGGGCTGCTGAATTCAGCCAAGGGGGAGGGAAAATGGGGGTGTGTGAGTGTGGGTATGGGTGTGGGGTGATGGAAAATGACAAATACAATACCCCAAACATCCATCTACACTAAAAAAAAAGCCTTTTTCTTCGATATTTTTTAAACCGTTTTGGCAAACGATTTCGTTTCAAAACCCACATGATAAAATTTTATTTAATGTATTATGATGCACAAAATTTATTTCAACTCATTCCAATTTGTAATTTTCCCTAATTAAATATATTAGTGACGGCTTAAAATAATATTAAAATAATTATTTTCGGAAAATTTTTCAGAAAATTTGAAATTTCACCAGTGGGTCAATAAACACCAAATACTACCAATTACATAGCTAGAATATGTATATTTAATTTTTATAATATGATATTTGTATTTTGACTTTTTACAGAAATCCCCCTTATTTTACCGTTTTTTTTGAAATTTCACCGAAACGATTTTCAAAACGTTACAGTTGGCAGCGATGTATTCTGCCTCCATCGTCGAGTCTGCCACGGTTTCCTGCTTAGAACTCTTCCAGCTAACCGCCCCTCCGTAAAGGGTAAAGACAAATCCCGACTGCGACTTAGAGTCGTCCTTATCACTCTGGAAGCTCGAATCGGTAAAGGCCTCCACTTGGAGTTCTCCGTTACCATACACCAAGAGCATCTCTTTAGTCCTTTGCAAGTACTTGAGATTTCTCTTCACAGCTGTCCAGTGACTCTCTCCAGGATCAGCTTGATACCTAATCACTACACTTAGTGAGTATGCTACATCGGGTCTGGTACATAGCATCGCGTACATGATAGAGCCAACTGCCGAAGCATAGGGTATCCCTTGCATGCGAGCTCTCTCCAAATCTTTCTTGGAAGACATCTCTTTGGAGAGAGTGAGCCCTGAGATCGTGGGTAAAAACCCACGTTTGGACTCTTCCATACTAAACCTCTTTAGTATGGTGTCTCAATGTACCTGGATTGGGACAATCCCAATATCCTTTTAGATCTATCTCTATAGATCCTAATT
Organism: Agapanthus africanus; assembly: GCA_030015575.1. NCBI lineage: Eukaryota > Viridiplantae > Streptophyta > Magnoliopsida > Asparagales > Amaryllidaceae > Agapanthus > Agapanthus africanus. Next base: position 112,566,740 of record JASDDO010000018.1, read on the forward strand.
CCCAATATGCAGGAGGCATCACCAAGATCTATCATTGAGAATCTTTGTGATAAGAAGAGCTTGACCGATTGCAACATAGGAATGTCATTTCCTATCAAGAGTATGCCGTCTACGTACAATACGAGGAAGACAACCTTACTCTCTGCCACCTTCTTGTAGATACAAGGTTCATCTACGTTTTTGACGAAATCAAACTCTTTGATAACGACGTCAAAGCAGATGACTCCGCGATGCTTGCTTTAATCCATAAATGGATTTAAGCTGCTTGCACACCTTCCCGCTGCTCCCACTATCTACGAAGCCCTCTTGCTGGGTCATGTACACGCACTCTTCTAAATCACCGTTTAGAAAGGCGGTCTTAACATCCATTTGCCAGATTTCGTAGTCATGATATGCAGCGATGGCAAGCATGATCCAGATGGATTTAAGCATAGCCACTGGAGAAAAGGTTTCGTCATAGTCCACACCTGGTCTTTGACGAAAACCCTTTGCAACATGTCTAGCTTTGAAAGTCTCCACTTTCCCATCTACACTAAGTTTTTTCTTGAAGATCCACTTGCTCCCAATGGGTTTTACCCCTTCAGGAGCATCTTCCAAAGTCCATACTTTGTTGGTGTACATGGATTCCATCTCGGACCACATTGCATCCAGCCATTTCACTGAGTCCCCACTCGTGATGGCCTGCTCGAAGCTAGTTGGGTCATCATCAACCATGATGCAATCCTCACTCCCACCATCCATGAGAAAACCGTAGTATCTCTCAGGTGGGTGAGGAACCCTACTAGATCTGCGGAGTGGCTGGGGTTCATCGGGAACTACCGAATCCTCTGGTTCCACTAAATCTTTTGTTGTAGCTTTTGTAGCTGGAACCTCTTCTAGTTCTACCTCATGACCATTAATTTCTTTTGCAAGAAATTCCTTTTCTAAAACGGTGGCATGCCGAGAAACAAACACCCTTTGTTCCTCAGTGTGGTAGAAGATATACCCCTGAGAATTCTTAGGATATCCTACAAATTTGCATAGAACAGACCGTGCCTCGAGTTTGTCCGGATTTTGTCGTTTGACATAGGTTGGACAACCCCATATCTTTACATAGTTAAGACATGGTCTCTTCCCTTTCCATATCTCATATGGAGTGGTAGGCACAGATTTGGTGGGGGCCATATTCAATAGATGTATGTCTGTCTCCAGCGCATACCCCCAGAAGGAAATAGGTAACTCAGCTGTGCTCATCATAGAGCGCACCATATCTAATAAGATGCGGTTCCTCCGTTCAGATACACCGTTGTGCTGTGGTGTATATGGAGGAGTTAGCTGAGAAAGAATCCCATTCTCTTTTAGGAAGTCCAGGAATTCATTGCTCAAGTATTCACCTCCTCGATCAGATCGTAGGATTTTAATACTTTTTCCGGTTTGGTTCTCGACTTCTTGTTTATATTCTCTAAATTTCTCAAAAGCTTCAGACTTGTGTCTTATCAAGAACACATGTCCGTATCTTAAGTGATCATCAATGAATGTAATGAAGTACGAAGAACCATCCCTGGCATGTGTAGACATGGGACCGCATACATCACTATGTATCAGTCCAAGAGTTCGGTAACTCTTTCTCCGTGTCCCGTAAACGGAGTTTTGGTCATCTTGCCTTTGAGACATGACTGGCAAGTGTCATAAGATGAAAATTCGAACGGTTTCAAATATCCATCTTTATGCAACTTAGCTAGTCGTGTCGGATTGATATGACCCAGTCTACAATACCACAAGAAGGATTCGTTTAGTTCTGAACTCTTCCTCTTGTGTGTGTTTGTTATGCTCAGAACTATTGGTTGATTTAGAACATAAATGCCGTTGCACAACGTGCCTGATCCAACCGACTTTTGGTTTCGGAAAATGTTCATAACATTATCCTGTAATACAAAATTATATCCCTCTTTACTCAACAAAGAAACCGATATAATGTTGCATATCAGGTTCGGCCTGAAATAGCATTCGTTCAGAATCAATGTATTACCAGTTGGTAATACAAGGTGATATTCCCCGACGGTTTTAGCTGCAACAATTGCACCATTTCCAACCCTTATGTCTTTATCACCTTCTCCAAGTTCTCTACCTTTCCTAAGCCCATTTAACTGATTACATATATGGGATCCTGACCCGGTATCTAATACCCAGGACGTAGAGCAAATGGAGAAACAGTTCTCTGTAACGAACACACCCGAAGAAAATGCATCAACATGTACTTTCTTCATTCGGGTGGCATGAGAATCCTGGTATTCCCCTATATCCTGTTGAGTCTTATAACTCTTATAAGAAAGAATGGAACCAACGTTCCCCAGCACAGTATAACATGCGGGTTCGGTCAATACTTCCATATTATTATCTTTATTAAGGCATGATATGGTCGCTACCTGGAGAGAGAGAGAAGAAAACACTTTAGCGTACGCTCTTGCAAAATCAGATTGGTTATTATTTTATCTAATCAGGATGGCTCCCACTATTTTTATCAAATCTTCCTTCAAACCCTACAAGGAAAGACTAGCCGGGATTAATTACACCCTACAACTTCGCTGATCTTTCAACCAGGACAGTGTCGGTACTTTGAGGGAGGTTCCCCGTGCTTTCGCACGGACCTAATTAAAGTAAACCTCGTTTTCCCAGAGGCGTAACCCCGTTGACACCTTTCTAGACACCTACTTGATCGGCTAATTGTCCTGTGTAAAACTCTCCCGGGAGTAACAATTACTCGCAGTGGGTATCGGGATCCAACTATCTCATAGAAGGTATGCAATCTCATTGAAAATTTCAACACTTGAAATTCCCGATAATATTTTGCCCCTAACGTGCTATGACCTTGATGAAAGTCAACAAACCATAGCCCGCTAGTCAAGTTCAACCCGTACATTTCTTGATTGAATTAAACCCACCCGCACGACCCTTGACAAAAGATAACAAAGCCGTACGACTACCCTAATCCAATCGCATCATATGCAACAGATAAGCCGTATATTGCTACCGCACACTACACCTTGACGAAAGCCAACAAATGCAGCATGAATACTATATACAACTTATCTGAAATGACGGAGGGCTATGACAGGTTTTTCTGAAAACCTATTGCTTAATGAACTTGATATCGTTGTAGAATCATGTGAATTTTAAAATGGAGTGATTTTGAGGCTTTTATTAGTTTTGCTAAAGAGGTCACTCCTGGTGAAGGGATCTCGGCTCTTTCCTTATGGAATAAGGTGCAGGATATATCATATACATCACTATGCAAAGAAAAACTCCAAAAGCAATCAAAAACAAACCGAGTGTTGTAGCATCTGCCAGTTTTGCTAAATGGGTCACTCCCGGTGAAGGGATCTCGGCTCTTTCCTCATCGAATAAGGTGCGGGATATATCATATATATCGCTATGCAAAGCAAAACTGTAGCTACCCTTTTTTGAAAAAAATTGATTCTACAACAACTTTTAGGTTTATTTTGTTTCATTAATCACATTAATGAAGTCCCATCATTTAAGTTACCTAAACATCACAGATAAATACGACGTACACTTATGCCATCCGCATTCGCCTCGATGTCCCCTCGTGCACCGTTAGGTTAGGTAACTAACGGCAGAGCGGGGCAGGGCTAGCGTGGGTGTAAAACATAAGTAACACCTATATAATATATCATATATACTATATACAGTATTTATCATAGCACATCAAATGATCACATCACAGATATCGCAGCAGAAGAAATATATGAAACATTGGATATACTAGGACGTCCGTGTTTTATTTTGAGCCTCTATAAAACACGGATTCGACGGTCGCGATGAATAGCCAAACCCACACCCCTAGACCCCTACGAGAGCGGCAAGCAACCCTACCAATTCTAGAGTTAGGAGACCCGGACTCGACTCCTCGAGTTGGTCTCCCACTGGACTCTAGAACCTGGTTACTTGTGCTCTCCTCCTTGGGTCTATCCTAGTGCGGAAAAGTAAATAATATACAAAAGGTGACATCAACCTCATCCCGGAAGTGCCCCAATAAAAGAATATTACATACATTTAATTTTACATGAATGAAAATCAAAACTCCCATCTCACATAAAAAATCCCGGCTATTCAAAACGCGACGATCCAATATAACATATCCAGCAACACATAACATCACATGTCATCAACGTAAGTAAATATGCGCATTCCAATTGTCGTTGACATATAGCAACGAAACCGGCGATATCACATATTACACTTACGGTCACAGAAAAGAAATTGTAAAACTACAACATTTGGAATCCACAATCTCTTTAGACATCGTAAATCCGAAATATCACATACTTCGCATTTCATGCCTAACATTGTGAATTCCACATATTATATCACATTCCAGATAAATAGACTGTATTAAACTTTCCGATCGAATAATCAGATACCCGAGATTTCCAAAATAGCTCAACACTTGAGCGGAGTTCAAAAATTCCAGAATACGTCACAGTAGCAACGGTCCAGCCGTAGAAGGGTCAAGCCAATGCCTCACATGTGGTACGCCGTACTGCCTCAAACCCTAAGGTTCAAAAGGCAGTTCAAGACGGTCACATAATCGAGTTAAGGTTTGTTGTCTTCTAAAGGGTCCATCGCGTCACATGCACGTTTTTCCGAAAGATTTAAACCCGAGAAAAATTCAACACTTGAATGTTTTTCGTGCCGGGAAAAATTGAGTTAATGATATCCGTTCGAACATTTTAATACTTTCTAAATTATCCGGAATAACAATACGAAATTAAATCTTCCGATCGAATTAACGAATACAAAAGGATCCCCAGAAAACTCAACACTTGAGTCAGTTTAAAAATACCCATAAAATAGCACTATCAGACAAAAGTATTACTGTGCAAACCCCAAGTCAAACACTCACTGTACGGCCGTGGATCCGCGGCACAAGCAGTCTATTGCCGCGGTTCAGCGGCCGTCCGTACGGCTTACGTCACCATTTTGCACAGTAATGCTTAAAAAACCCTGCTGAATTTTTAAGATTTTTTTAATACTGAAAAATCATATATTTTGAAAAAAGTCCAGAGAGGGGGTCGTTTTGACGTTTTCGGGTTCGATCGGGGTATTAACTTCGTTAACACATCGCCTAATGCTCTAGCTAGGCTCTGATACCACTGTAGGGTTACTAGACACACTAACAAGGCTCTACAAGGCATCGACCATGCCAAAATTAAATTTTTATGTGCCGAACAACCCTAAGCAAGATCGTATACTGGAGATTAGGCGAATCAAATAACAAGTAAACAACTTTACGACTAAGGGTATGCGAAATACAACCTTTGTAGATCGGTCCTTCATTTCATTTGCTCCTTGTTGAAGTCCCTTCGCTGTGATCATGATTCTCCCGGGCTCTTGCATGGCTTCACGAGGCGAAAGGTGCGACCTTGCTTGAAGTCTCCAAGGCCGAAGATGATCTACGTCGAGGGAATTCCAACCCAAGCTTCTACTTCACTAACTTGAGAATTAGTGAAGCAAACACCCTAAACTAAAGTGCTAGTATAGTAGAGGATGGAGAAATAGGAAGTGGGTTCTCTTTAGAATTTGTTTTCTCACAAGCTTTCTCACTTTGGATCAAACCCTAGCTAGCTTTTCTTTTGAACAAATGAAGAAGATAAACAAAAGAAAGAGGAGAGGATAATGATCAAGTGTGTGAGCTAACCATGGTGAGTGAGTATCATATACTAACTCTTGTAGAGACTTAACCCATGGCTAATTGTTATGGTTGGGTTAATAAATATCCATAGTAAAAACAAACTCAAGTTGAATTAGTCAATGCATCCACAAGCTTCCACAAGCTTCATGCATTTTCTAATCCTCCACTTGATTTTGTAATTACTTTAAATATTAAAAACTCAAACTAAAAATTAGCATAGTGTAAGTCTCATACACCCATGGATGATGTATCATCAACCATGATACAAAAATATAACACATTTTAATATATATCATATATATAGTAAAGATGTGTACTTGTGAGAAAAAACCCTAGGTGAACATGTGTTCATTAATGTAAACTAGTATATCAAATATACAATTATACAATAAATTATTAAATCAACACTTGACTTAATAATCCGGTCATATCACATATAACCGACTAACATCCAATGTATCGATTTATCGAATCAACACTTGATTCGATAACCCGGCTATATCATATATAACCGACCGATACAAAAAGTCGCGATAATAGAATACGGTATCACATACACACATTATTCTCGGTCCCACACATATCACATATGAGCCCCTATTTCATTTTGCCTGAGCCAGTAAAACCTCTATGTAGGACTCTAAAGACTCGTCAATACACCGGCAGTAGGTGATGATCACATCACGCACCCACAAGCCGTCAGCGGTACTAGCTGGACGTAACTGCTACCCGGGTATTGAGCGATCAGAAGATCAGCAAGCAAGTCCGCTCCAACTCCTGTAAAAGCCTGCCGGTAACACTTCCCGTACAGTCCGGTCTCCTCGTCTGATATGTCGCATATCAAGTCTAGGGGTGGTAAACGTCAGACCCCAATAATCGATAAGTCGTACCGATGTGAGGCTCATAACGGGTCGAGAAACTAATGGTAACACTTACCAGTAAATCTCTAACTGAGCCCTGGCCAGGGACTTCCCTGTTATGGCCAATCGAGCACAGCGCAACATCAACCCCCAATACCGGGAGAGACGAAACCCCTCCTATCGCTCATTGCCTCCATGTGACTCGGGACTGTACCCAAAAACCACCGTTATGCATGCCCTCATGGATGTGCTAAGGTGGAAATCAAAGCACAGTGGGAATCACACAAGTCTCTATGACGATCCCGGGTTTACAGACTAACCTGCACAAGTGTCACCAGAGAACTGCCATCTGACGTGAGGTATAATACCATCTGGGAGTTCTCGGCGAGTCCGTCTAGTGTACCCAGTCTCTACTGAGCACCCGTATACCATCTCTGATGTCAAACACCAATGGATATGGGGTCATCCATCGCCCATCTCATGGTTCAAGAAGCGTATACGCTAGTCTACACTGGTATATCGATGCCACGTCTCGATACACCCATGACTAGGGACCTTGAAGGATGTACTTATGGACTACCATGTCCCCACTAGTATGATCCGCATCATAGTCCAGGTAGTCAAGTACACACCCTAAGGACTTTACCAACATGTAACTATAAGACAGTATAAAGAGACAAGTATACATGTTAAAGTAAATAGCAACCAGATAGCATACTATCATATCGAGCAAGAAAGTCCTCTCTATATATGTCCAAGCATCCAATATAATATACATCATCTGTACAGTACTGGCCTCTAGGGCATAAATACAACTAACAGGCAGTTCTCCGGTGACACTGGTACAGAGTAGTCTGTTGACCCGAGATCGTCATAGTGTCTTGTGTGATTCCCACTGTGTTTTGATTTCCATCATACCACGTCCAAGTGGGCGTGCAAAAAGGTGGCTTTTGGGTACAGTCCCGAATCACATGGAGGCAATGAGCGATAGGAGGGGATTCGTCTCTCCCGGTATAGGGAGTTGATGTTGTGCTGTGTTCGATTGGCTATAACTGGAAATCCCTGGCCAGGGTTGCTGAGATTTACTGGTAAATGTTATCAGTAGTTTCTCGAACTGTTATAGATCTCAAATCGACACGACTTATCAAGCTACTGGGGTCTAACGTTTACCACCCCTAGGCGAGATATGCGACATATCAGACGACGAGACCGGACTGTACGGGAGTGTTACTGATTGGATTCACAGAAGAAAATACAGGCTTGCTTGTTGATCTTCTGAGCGCTCAATACCTGGGTGGCTGTTACGTTTAGCAGACCGCTTGCAGCTTGTGGGTGTTTGATATGATCATCAACTACTGCCGGCGTATTGACGATTCTTTAGAGTCCTACACAGAGGTTTCTTGGCTCAGGAAAAACGGAGTAGGAGCACATATGTGATATGTGCGGGACCGAGGATAATGCGTTATATGATACCGTATTGGATTTTCGCGATATGAGATATCGGCCGGGTATATGTGATATAGCCGGGTCATCGTATTAGTCGGTTATATGCGATATAGCCGGATTGTCGGATCAAGTGTTGATTCGATAATTTAATGTATAATAATATATATGATATATTAAATTACATTAACTAATATTAGCTCACTAAAAAAATTCATTTTCTCACGGGATAATACATTGATATATATGTGATATATTTTAATTGTATTATTTTCTATTATTACAAAATAAATTGTATATGTGATATATAATATTGTAACATGTTAGGGTTACAAATTTAACAATGGTTTAGGGTTTAAACTTGGTTAGGGTTTGGATTAGGGTTAGCTTTTGCATGAAGCTTCATGAAGCTTTGACTTTGTGGTTTGCTTGATATTTTGTGAAGATATTATGTTAACCCAATCCAAACCATTAACTCTAGTTAATTCTCTATAAGGGTTAACTCCTTCATGCTTAACCCTTGGTTAGATTTGTAACCACTACAATTAATTCATTATTCATCACAAAAGGAATGATACATTATCTTCTTCTTCTTCCTTCTCTTTTCATGGAAAAAAAGCTTTCTTGATTTGATTTTGTGATGAAAATGAGTGAGAATAAGAAAATAAAAGTGAGCAAAAATCCTACTTCATCATTCTCATCTATCCTTGCCCTTTAGATGAGATTCACTTCATTTAGTAAGTGTTAGCTTGTGTTAATGAAACTTCAAGGTAGATCATCTTTGTTATCGAAGATCGGAAGCAAGACTGCATCTTTCTTTTCGTGAAGCCTCTCGAGAGTCCGGAACACGATGATCGCAGCGAAGGGATCTCAACACGGAGCTTAAGAAGTGAAGGACCGGATCTACAAAGGTTGTAATCCTTCTCACTTAGTGTTAAAGAGTTTAACATGCTTGTTTTCGCCTAAACCCTAATTTAAAGATCCGGCTTTGGGTTGTTCGGCACGGCTAAAATTTTAATCGGTCATGGTTGATGCCTCTTAGACCCTTGTGCGCGTGCCTAGCATCCCTACAGTGGTATCAGAGCCAAGCTAGAGCTTTAGGCGAAGTCTAGGCGAAGTTTAAAGTCCGATCGAACTTCGAATACCCGGTTTATACCCCTCTCCGTACATTTTCTAAAAATGTGATTTTTTTAGTATTAAAAATACTCAGAAAAACAAGCAGGAAACACTAAGAATTATTGTGAAGTACGGCTCACTAATTCGCTCATATGACCGCGGAACCGCGGCCAAACCAAGGGTTTTACGGCGGTTCCGCGGCTAAAATTGTGAATTAGTCCCTGAAACTTCATATATTTATTCTTAGGGCCTTTCTTGTCATTTTTTTCTGGGAATATTTTAATTCCACTCAAGTGTTGAGTTTTCTAGGGTTGTATTGGGGACTCGTTGATTCGATCGGATAATTTAACTTCGTTTAGTTTTGTCCGGGTAATTTTTAGAAACTGTTAAAAAGTTCGAACGGATATCAATAACTCACTTTTTCCCCTGTCGGAAAATTTCCAAGCGTTGGATTTTTTCGTAGTTTAGGAACGTTCTAAGTCGTGGAAGTAACGCGGTTGTCACGACCCGAAAGTACGGAACATGACCGGCACGTAAACTACGAACGTCTCGAGGCGTACGTAATCTAAGTAAACCGAAAACCCAGAAATGCAAACCAAGAAAAGTAGTAGAGTGAAGGAAAACCAATTTAAACAAGTAGTTTTAATAGCATAAGCCGAATTATGCGGTAAAAAAAACATCAATATTTCCCGAAAATTTCGGCAGAGTCTCCTTTGTAAATACTGGCTCCCAAATGGGATACAACATGAATAGTATACGAAATCAATAAAAGGCATCCCCAAACAGGAGCTAGCTCTTCGTCAATCGACAGTCACAACCACACAAGCAATAAAATATACAGCGCCAACGGCGAGGATCAAAAACTCAAATCCATAATAAAACCACAGAAATAAAACGCGCGACTCTAAGGTCGAAAGAATAACATCACTGGTCTCTATCTCAAAAATAAACACATGTTTGGTTGATAGAACTTCTAGATACAGCAGAATAATAATATACAAGATATACAATTGGGGGTACGATACAAGTAAACCCACCTACTAGCAAATCACCCGAAGGAAACTATGCCCGCAAGCCGTAATGAAACCTCTACGGAAAACCTGCAAGAAACTGGGGCATAACGGGGGTGAGTTGCCAACTTGTGAATAGAAAAACATCTACGCACAGAAATCGCATAAATAACGCAACCTAGGTCAATGATCATAATATATCCTCAAATATATGAATAGCATGCAGCCTATAACAATGGCTAGGGTAATGTCTAACCCGAGTGTGATCTCATGTGCCCGTGTCAGTGCCTCAGGTAGCAATATATCATATGAATGAGGTATGAATGCATGAAAACAGAATACAGGTAAATGAAGAAACTGTTTTCATAAACTAGTGAGATTTCCTTTGTATTTTTAAAATGAGGTATCATAAATGAAATCAGCATCAACAGTGTCTAGCATCGACACAAAACATGAATCTCAATGTCTCAAAACCTCAGGCTCCGGCTATCCGGACTGGCCTGTATCATCAAATCTCAGTACCTCAATATCTAGAAATCTCAATGTCTCAATCTCAATATCTAGGGCGCCGTCAGTCCAGACCGGCCCCTACCATCCATCTCAAGACCACGACGGTATCCTCCGGATATCCGACGCGTCGGGTAAAATCACCGGTAGGTAGTCTCCCCCTGCCAGGCTCATCGTCATCACCACGAGCTTCTTGCCCCGGGGTACCTTACCGGGTCCACCATGTACCCGAAACGGTTCATCCAACTCCTCGAATCGGGTCTCGAAATCCATCAGCAAACTCATGGTGGACGACTCATACATCATGGGAAAAACCGTGCTTTTCATTTAAAAAGAGAAAGAAGAAGTTTGTATATGTTTTGCGATTTTCCCCAAATCCAGAAAATCTCATGGAAATCCAAATCCAAAACCTTAATAGCACGTAAAAAAAAAGTGAATATATGCATGAGAATCCATGAATGCGGCATAACAATGAATAACAGTATGCATGAAGTAGCAGGTAATAACTACAATGTCTAAACTAACATATAAGGCAAGTACACTAATATCATGTCTAAACTATTAGCTAACAGGCTATGTCAAGCAATAATATTTTCTAAGGTGTACGTGACATGGCAATTACCGATGAAGATGTGTGTGAGCCGGCAAGTAAGTGTACGTGGTACATACGCATCATCGGTAATGGTGCTGGTGTCCTAACCACAAGATATCAACAGTAGAATATGAAGCATAATATAAACATGTGATGCGGAGCGAACAACAATAATGAGCGGGAGCTGAATACTAGACGCAACGATAACTAATCTGCATTAACCTAATATAAGTCCTACAATGGTGCCTTTTGAAATAACACGAATCGTGGGGTTTTGAAAATAGGGGCTACGGTGTTTTTAAGAAAAGATACGTTTTTTGAAATATCCGTAGAATCCCTTGACCTGTCTTTTAAAATACGCACGATTCGTAAGATTTGAAATAGGTAGGAACTGAATCTAATCTAACAACTAACTAAACTAAAGGGCTAAGCTACAAGCTAGACTACAGGTAAGGAAACCTCCTGACATCTGAGTCGATACATATACATACCTGTATATATATTAGTCGGTGATCCCGCCTCAATAATATCATATCCGATACCATATCTATAATCAGACATCCCAAGTCAAGAGTGCGGATCAATCATCAAGATATAGCTCGTACGTAAATCCGTCGTACGGCATCCCTAAATCTGGGTACGGGTCAATATCATATTCCTCACAGTATTCCTCTGGTATCCTTTTTGTCCAAGATCATTGTCTAGGGTACTGACCTATGTCTAGTACAATACTAATATCCTCAATATACCCATGATCTGACTACTGATCGACAATCTCGTACAAACCGATATCGTCAGCACCTATCATCATCAAGGGGTATACATCGCCCGATACGGCCTAATATCAATATCCTAGCATATCCTGCCTCATATCACGATCACATGTCGACTACATAATGTATATGTCACTATTGCTATGGCATCATCATTCCCCAAATCCTCTAAAGTATCCAGACGTATCTCAATCATGAATCCTATCATATCACCGATATCATAATCCAGATCGAACTCACCGACTCATATCAATCCCAGGTATCATCCTCAAGTCCGTATGTGAACACAAAATCCCAAACCCATGTGAACACATATCTATGTAGAATCCCATCTATGCACATATGACGTGAGGATGTATGCAAGTATGTATGTGTGAGTATATATGTGTAGTGCACCCACTACCCTAGGGTTTCGTAACCATTTACCAATCCAACATACCAATATCCATTTAAACATCAATAATTTATCACAATGAACATAAAATGATTGTTGGTGTGTATACGCATCCGTATACATCACCACGGACTGCGAGGGTGCTATACGCCATCCACCCGACTTCTCCCCGTAGATATAAATCTACTCACCTGGATGCCTCGGCTACTCTGATTCGATTCCAGCTCCGCCATCTCCGCGCCACATGCGACGGCTCTGCACCTGATCCTAGGGATGTGCACAAGGAAAACAAGAGAATAAATATAAATAGTCGCGGACACATTTGACACAAGTCAACAACGCGCGTTAATTAAACGCGCATGCAACCGGCGCACAAACGCGCTCGCGACAACGCCAAAACTACAATTAGGGTCACTCTATGTGAATAACACCAAGCCTAAAACCCAATTTTCATCAATTGCGCATTCACAACACATTTAATATTATAGGAATTAGGTTGTAGGTCATTAAAATTTCAATTAAATTCAAATCGGTTAATTTCCAAAAGTCTAGTAAGCACCCATACACCATTTTAGTTCAAGTCTTGATGTTTTATCAATTCTAATGGCCACAAAAATCACACACTAATTTAGTTAATCCATACCAACCTTCTCTAAAATTTTACCTCACCTAATTACACATCAACTAAAAACCTAGTTAGCAAGGTTATATAATTAGGAAAAATTAGAAGTAACAATTAACAAATTAGCAACTAGACTAGGTTTTTACATGTCTTGAAATATTAATCTACACTTACTAATTTGATTTATTTAAAAACCCCCAAAACTCTAGTTCAAACCCTTTCTTGAAATCTAAATCTTAAAATTAAACCCATAATTAAACACTTAATTAGCTTAGATTACAACAATACTAACAAGGTAACAAATTGAGTAAGATTATACCTCACAAATCTTGTAGATCTCATAGTAAACTTAGCCTCTAAAAACCCATCTTGCTCCAAGATCCAAGCTTGATTTGGCCAAGGAAAATTGGTTAAAGGTTAAACTAGGGATTAATGAGACTTGTATTGGTTTTTAATGCAATTTTAGAGATTTTTTGATGAGGCAAAGAGGTGAGGAAATGGGGAGGGCTGCAGCAGGAAGCTCGGCCAGAAGAGGGAGGAAGAGGGGTGTATGGATGTGTGGGGGAAATTTCTAAGTCAAAGACACCCATACCTCACATGTATACACCCATGCATAATTTCTTTATTCTATTCTTATCAAATTTCAATTCATTTTAATGAAGTGGGGCAATGAGTGGGGATGGGCGGGCTGCCAAGGCTGCTGGTTCAGCCACTAGGGAAGGTTTTTGGGTGAGTGAGTGAGGAAGTTCCATGCAAAGAAAGCCCAATTCAACATGCTACATACCCCTTTGTTTATTATAATTTATTTAAGCTTTTCTTTTACATTTTCTAACCATCTTGACAAATTTCATTTCATTTCAGAAACAATATTTTTCATGTTAGTTTAAAGTGTCATGATGCACAAAATTGTTTCAACTCATTCCAATTTGTAATTTTCCCTAATTAAATGTATTAGTGATGGGTTAAAATAATATTAAAATAATTAATTTCGGAAAATATTTCAGAAAATTAGAAATTTTACCGGTGGCTCAATAAACACCAAATACTAGTAATTACATATTTAGAATATGTATATTTAATTTTATATTAGAGATATTTACATTTTGACTTTTTACGGAAAACCCCCTTATTTTACCGATTTTCCGAAATTTCACCGAAACGATTTTCAAAACGCTACAGTGGTGGACCCTCTAGAAGACAACAAACCTTAACTCGATAATGTGACCGTCTTGAACTGCCTCTAAACCTTAGGGTTTGGGGCAGTACGGCGTGCCACATGTGAGGCATTGGCTTGACCTTTCTACGGCTGGACCATCGGTACTGTGGCATGTGATGGATGTTTCTTAAACTGATTTCAAGTGTTGAGATATATTGGGGAAATCTTGGGTGTTTGATTATTCGATCGGAAAGTTTAACATTGTCTGTTTATCTGGAATGTGATACAATATTTGGAATCCACAGGTAGTTATGAGATAACTAATTTGAATATTATAAACATTGCAGTTTAGTCTCAGATGATCGGTTGCCACGGGATTTTGATGTGATCAAAAGTCCGTCGCAATCACGTAGCGTACGCGGATACTCGTCGGGTAAACTTAATAGATAGCCACGCCCCATAGCCCCGACCAAGTGACTGTAGGAGAACCCAGTCGCCAAAAGCATCCGTTCGGATGCTCGCGGTAGCGGTGTTCCTCCTTAGTGCACTTCGTCGACGGCATCGGGGGTGCGGCCGTCTACTAAAGTTTGCGATGAGCATTCGATCAGGATGTCGAGAATCTTGTTGAATTGCCCGACTTGATATTGAAAAGAGTTTTCGATAAAGAGACTAAAATGCAGGGTTTATAATTATTAGGCATGCGATGTCTAAGAAATTCATTTTGTTAGGCATGCGATGTCTAAGGAGGTTGCGGATTCCAACTGTTGTAGTTTTACACTTTCTTTTCTATGACCCTAAGCGTAGTATGTGGTGTATCGCCGGCTTCGTTGCTATACATCAACGACAATCGGGATACGCATACTTGCTTACGTTGATGATATGAGATATTATGTGTTGCTGTGATATGTTATATTGGATCGTCGTGTTTTGAATAGCCGGGGGTTTTATGTGAGATGAGAGTTTTTTCTTTTTCATTCATGTAAAATTCATTTGTATGTAATATTCTTTTATTGGGGCACTTCCGGGCTGAGGATGATGTCACCATTGTATATTATTTACTTTTCCGCATTAAGTAGACCCAAGGCGGGGAGCACAAGTAACCGGGTTCTAGGGTCCAGTGGGAGACCATCTCGAGGAGTCAAGACCGGGTCTCCTAACCCTAGAATTGGCAGTGTTGCTTGCCGCTCTCGTAGGGGTCTAGGGATGTGGGTTTGGCTATTCATCACGACCGTGGAATCCGTGTTTTATACAGGCTCGTATTAAAACACGGACGTCCTAGTATATCCAATATTTCATATATGTTCTTCTGCTGCAATGTTCTGTGATGAGATCATATTACTGCCTGAGATGAATGTTTATATTATATATATGAGATATATGTTATATTGCAGATTTCGTTTCAAATGTGATGCTTGTGAAGCATAATAAAATGGGACTTCATTAATGAGATTAATGAAACTAAAAGAAACCTAAAGATTTTGTAGAAACTTGTTTAAAAAATGGTAGCTCTAGTTCTTACTTTGCATAGCGGTGTTCCTTGTAGAACATCCAGCATCTTGTTCGATAAGGAAAGAGCCGAGATCCCTTCACCGGGAGTGACCACTTTAGCGAAACTAGCAGATGCTACAAACTCGGTCTATCTTTTGATTGCTTCTATAGTTCTTGCTTTGCATAGTGATATTTGTGAAATATCCTGCACCTTATTCGATGAGGAAAGAGCCGACGATCCCTTCACCGGGAGTGACCTCTTTAGCAATACTAGAAAAGCCTAAAAAACATTCCATTTAAAAATCACTCAATTCTACAATGATATAAAGTTCTTTACACAAAGGGTTTTCTTAAAAACATGTCATAGCCCTCCGTCATTTCAGATAAGTAGTGTTTAGTATTCGTGCTGCGTTTGTTGACTTAGTCAAGACGTAGTGTGCGGTAGCTGATTAGTGCTTATCTGCAAAGCATATGATGCGATTGGATTAGGGTAGTCGTGCGGTCTTGTTGACTCAGTCAAGGATCGTGCGGGTGGGTTTAATTCAATCGGGAAATGACGGGTTGAACTTTACTTGCGGTCTATGGTTTGTTGACCCAGTCAAGGTCATAGATCGCTTGGGACAAAATATTATTGGGAATTTCAAGTGTTGAAATTTGCAATGAGATTGCATACCTTCTATAAGAAAGTTGGATCCCGATACCCGCTTCGAGTAAGAGTTACTCCTGGGAGAGTTTTACACATTACAATTAGCCGATCAAGTAGGTGTCTAGAAAGGTGTTAACGAGGTTACGCCTCTGGGAAAACGAGGTTTACTTTAATTAGGTTCGTGCGAAAGCACAGGGGGCCTCCCTCAAAGTATCGACACTGGCCTGGCTGAAAGATTGGCGAACTTATAGCATGTAATTAATCCCGGCTAGGTTTTCCTTTTAGGGTTTGAAGGAAGATTTGATTAAAATAGTGGGAGACATCCTGATTAGATATATTAGATAACCAATCTAATCTTGCAAGAACATACGCTGTGTTTTCTTCTCTCTCTCTCCAGGTAGCGACCATATCACGCCTTAATCAAGATAATAATACGGATGAATTAACCGAACCCGCTTGTTATACTGAGCGAACGTTGGTCCCGTTCCAACTTATAATTGTTATAAGACAGAGCAGGAAATTGGGGAATACCAGATTTCCCGTGCCGCCCAAACGAAGAAAGTGCATGATGATGCATCATCTTCGGGTGTGTTCATTACAGAGAATTGTTTCTCAGTATCCTTTACATCCTGAGTATGAGATACCGGATAAGGATCCCACATATGTAATTTGTTACATGGGCTACAGATATATAGAGAACTGAGAACGGGTGATAAGTTTCATGAGATATAAAACGGTGCAAGTGTTGCAGCCAAGTCTATTGGTCACTATCACCTTGTATTACCAGAATACATTGATTCTGAATGAATGTTATTAGATACCGAACCTGAAATACAACATCATATCAGTCTCTTTATTAGTAAAGAAAGGATATAATTTTGTATTGTTGGATAATGTTTTGAACATTTCCTATATCAAGAGTTGATCGGTCCAGGCACGTTATCTAAAAGCATTGACGTTCTAAATCAAACTACAGTTCTTAGTATACGGAACACACACGAGAGGAAGAGTTCAGAAATGAACGAATCCTTCTTAAGGCATTATAAACTAGGTCATATTAATGCGACCCGACTAGCTGAAGTTACATTAAGATGCATATTTAAATTTGTTTGAATTTACATCTTGTGAAACTTGCCGGTCATGTCACAAAGATACGATGACCATAGCTCTGTTTATTGGAAACAGAGAAAGAGTCAGTGAACTCTTGGGATTGATACATGCTGATGTATGAAGGTCCTCTGTCTACACATGCCAAGATCAGTTCTTTGTACTTCATTACATTCTTTGATGATCTCTCAAGATTCAGACATATGTTCCTGTTGAAATACAAGTCCGAAGCTTTTGAGATATTCACAGAATATAAGTTAGAAGTAGAGAACCATAAACGGGTATAAGTATTATGTCCTTTGATGAGATCGGGGAGGAGAATACTTGAGCACGGAATTCCTGGACTATTCTAAAAGAGAATGAGATTCTCTATCAGCATTACTCCTCCGAATACACCACATCACCTCGGTGTATCGGGGCGGAGCAATAGCACCCTATGAGATATGGTGTGCTCTATAATGAGTACTACTGAGTTTCCTATTTTCTTTTGGGTGTTATGCGCTTGAGAAGCTGCATACCTATTGAATAGGGTTCAAATCAGATCAGTTGCCTACCACTTCATATGTGATATGGAATGGGAAGAGCCCATATCTTAAGTATGTTAAGATCTGGGGTTGTCCGGCCTATGTCTAAAAAGCAAAATCCGGACAAGCTCGAGGCAAAGTCAGTTCTGTGGAAGTTTGTTGGATATCCCAAGCATTCGCAAAGGAATATCTTCTACCAAACCGAGAACAAAAGATGTTTTGTTTCTCAGCATGCCACCTTTGTGAAAGGGAATTTCTTGTGAAGAAATTAGTGGTCATGAGGTAAAACTGGAAGGAGTTCCATCTATACAAACTACAGCAGATGATTTAGTAGAACCAAAGGATTCAATAGTTTCCAACGAACCTCAGCCTCTCCGCCGATCTAGTAGGGTTCCTCACCCACCTGAGAGATACTTCGGTTTTCTCTATGACAGTGGGAGCGGGGATTGCATCATGAGATAATGACCCAACTAGTTTCGAGCTGGCCATCAGGAGTGAGACTCTGTAAGAATGGCTGGATGCTTATCGATCTGAGATGGAATCCTTATACACCAACAAAGTATGGACTTTGGTTGCTTTATCTGAAGGGTTAAATCTCTATCAGGAGCAAGTATATCTTGAGAAGATTACTTAGTGTACATGGAAAAGTTGAGACTTTCAAAACTATGCTTAAGTCCATCCAGATCCTACTTGCCACGGCTACATACCATGACTACGATATCTGGTGGTTGGGTGTCATGACTGCTTTTCTAAATGATGATTTGGAAGAGAGCGTCTATAAGTACACAACCAGAGGGCTTCGTAGACAGTGGGAGCAGCGGAAACGTGTGCAAGATGTTTTATGTGATAAAGCAGGCATCGCGGAGTTGGAACGTCTGTTTTAATATGGTAGTCAAAGAGTTTGACTACATCAAAATGGTAGATGAACCTTGTATATACAAAAAGGTAGTAGGGAGTATGGTGGTGGTCCTCGTAGAGTACGTGGATGACATACTTTTGATAGGGAAGGAGTTTCCTATGCTACGCTCAGTCAATCTCCACTTATCACAAGGATTCTCCATAAAGGATCAAAGCGATACCTCCTAAATCCTGGGTTTTGGATCTATGAGATAGATCTAATTGGATGTTAGGATACTCACTAGTTGTAGTGAGATGGTATCAATCGATCCTGGGGAGAATCACTGGAAAGGTTCCAGGGTGATAAGTACGACTGAATGTCTGTCGCAGGCATTGTCTTTACCCTCAGTGGAGGGACGGTATGTTGGAAGAGTTCCAAGCAAGATACCGTGACTTACTAGACGATTAAAGGCAAGATACATCGTTACCAAGGATGCTACAAAAGAGGCAGTCTGGATATATATAAGTTCATGAGATGAACTTCGTTCCTACCATTGTGTGACAATGGAGTTGTGGCTTTTGCCAAGGAACCCCCGGTCCCATCTGAAATACAGATATAATTCTTAGGCAGTATCACCTGATCATGGAGATGGTTGATCTCCAGGGAGATCGAGGTTAGGAGAGTAGACACATAGGACAACAGCGCTGATCCACTCACAAAGGCCTTTTTCCCAGTAGAGACTTTAATGGGATGGTTGAGTATGAGATACTTCAACCGCAGCTAATTGTTGGGTATGTGATACCATAACAGATGGCCCTAGTGCAAGTGGGAGATTGTTAGTTATATGTATGCCCTAGAGGCCATTACTGTACATACGATGTATATTGTAATGGATGCTAGGACATATATAGGGAGGACTTTCTTGCTCGACATTATAGTATGCTATCTGGTTGTACTATATCTTAACATGTACTCTGATTGTCTCTATGTTACATGTTGATAAAGCCCTTAGGATATGTACTCGACTACTGGGACTATGATGAGATCATACTAGTGGGGCCACGGTAGTCGACGAGTACATCCTATAACTGTTCCTATTTGAGGGTGTATCGAGACAGGGCATCGATACACCAGAGTAGACTAGCGTATACGCATCTTGACCCATATGATGGGCGATGGATGATCCCATATCCATCGGTGTTTGACATCAAGGATGGTGTACGGGTGCTCAGTGGAGACTGGGTACACTGGAAAGACTCGCCGAGAACTCGCAGATGGTATTATACATCACGTCAGATGGCAGTTCTCCGGTGACACTGGTACAGAGTAGTCTGTTGACCCGAGATCGTTATAGAGTCTTGTGTGATTCCCACTGTGCTTTGATTTCCATCATACCACGTCCAAGAGGGCGTGCAAAAAGGTGGTTTTTGGGTACAGTCCCGAATCACATGGAGGCAATGAGCAATAGGATGGGATTCGTCTCTCCCGGTATAGGGAGTTGATGTTGTGCTTTGTTCGATTGGCTATAACCGGAAATTCCTGGCCAGGGTTGCTGAGATTTACTGGTAAGTGTTAGCAGTAGTTTCTCGAACTGTTATAGACCTCAAATCGACACGACTTATCGAGCTACTGGGGTCTAATGTTTACCACCCCTAGGCGAGATATGCGACATATCAGATGACGAGACCGGACTGTACGGGAGTGTTACTGATTGGATTCACAAGAGAAAGTACAGGCTTTCTTGTTGATCTTCTGAGCGCTCAATACTTGGGTGGCTGTTACGTTTAGCTGACCACTTGCAGCTTGTGGGTGTTTGATATGATCATCACCTACTGCCGGCGTATTGACGATTCTTTAGAGTCCTACACAGAGGTTTCTTGGCTCAGGAAAAACGGAGTAGGAGCACATATGTGATATGTGCGGGACCGAGGATAATGCGTTATGTGATACCGTATTGGATTTTCGCGATATGAGATATCGGCTGAGTATATGTGATATAGCCGCGTCATCGTATTAGTCAGTTATATGCGATATAGCCGGATTGTCGGATCAAGTGTTGATTCGATAATTTAATGTATAATAATATATATGATATATTAAATTACATTAACTAATATTAGCTCACTAAAAAAATTCATTTTCTCACAGGATAATACATTGATATATATGTGATATATTTTAATTGTATTATTTTCTATTGTTACAAAATATATTGTATATGTGATATATAATATTGTAACATGTTAGGGTTTTAAATTTAACAATGGTTTAGGGTTTAAACTTGGTTAAACTTTGGATTAGGGTTAGCTTTTGCATGAAGCTTCCATGAAGCTTCATGAAGCTTTGACTTTGTGTTTTGCTTGATATTTTGTGAAGATATTATGTTAACCCAATCCAAACCATTAACTCTAGTTAATTCTCTACAAGGGTTAACTCCTTCATGCTTAACCCTTGGTTAGATTTGTAACCACTATAATTAATTCATTATTCATCGCAAAAGTAATGATACATTATCTTCTTCTTCTTCCTTCTCTTTTCATGGAAAAAAGCTTTCTTGATTTGATTTTGTGATGAAAATGAGTGAGAATAAGAAAATAAAAGTGAGCAAAAATCCTACTTCATCATTCTCATCTATCCTTGCCCTTTAGATGAGAGTGTTCACTTCATTTAGTGAGTGTTAGCTTGTGTTAATGAAACTTCAAGGTAGATCATCTTTGTTATCGAAGATCGGAAGCAAGACTGCATCTTTCTCTTCGTGAAGCCTCTTGAGAGTC
Organism: Agapanthus africanus; assembly: GCA_030015575.1. Classification (NCBI taxonomy): domain Eukaryota; kingdom Viridiplantae; phylum Streptophyta; class Magnoliopsida; order Asparagales; family Amaryllidaceae; genus Agapanthus; species Agapanthus africanus. The sequence continues at coordinate 112,588,282 of JASDDO010000018.1, forward strand.
CGGAACACGATGATCGCAGCGAAGGGACCTCAACACGGAGCTTAAGAAGTGAAGGACCGGATCTACAAAGGTTGTAATCCCTCTCACTTAGTGTTAAAGAGTTTAACATGCTTGTTTTCGCCTAAACCCTTGTTTAAAGATCCGGCTTTGGGTTGTTCGGCACGGCTAAAATTTTAATCGGGCATGGTTGATGCCTCGTAGACCCTTGTGCGCGTGCCTAGCATCCTTACAGTTGCCCCAAATTTGTATTTCGTGTGTTTGCTGCACTAGATTGCATTCTTGCACTATATGCATTTACGGACCCGACGCGTTTTGATTGGATTTGCGCATATTAGGTGCTTGATTTTGGATTTTGCGCGCATCGGATGCACTTGAGTGAGATTTTACTCGTGCATGTTGGATGCTCTTGATTTAGATTTCTTCCGTACATTTTGGATGCGATTTCATTCGTGCGGGACATATGCATTGGTTTGGATTTTCACGCATGTTGGGCGCATGATATGAGATGCGATTTTGGTGCACACCAGATGCACTAAATCGAGATTCTTGTGCATATCAGATGCACCCGATATTGTTGTCGTGCACACCCGTTGCACTGGATAGATGTTTTCGTGCACACCTGTTGCACTTACTTTTGCTTTTGTGCATATTGTGGCACCTGTATTTGGGTTTGGTTTTCATGCGCACCAGACGCATGTGATTATTGGGTACGCCTTTTGAGGCTGATTTTGCTTTTGAGCACTTTGTTTTCATGTTGGGCACTATATTGTGTAGTAGCCAAACAGGGCTGATCCGAGGACAGTACCTGAGTACTTTCCATGCATTAAAAGTTTACCAAGAGGTTTTGAAAAAGATGAGCTATAGTCTCGCTATTTTCTACGTGTCCGTGAGCGACACGAACGTTTATAAAGGAAAACCTTTTGGGATATTTTGAAAACGACGGAACGTATATTTAAGAAAACATATATGGACATATATCATTATTTTAAAATGAGCGTCCGTCAGTTATGCCGTGTGTTACGCATTCTCGCGGTGATTTAGAAAGGATTTTGCATGAATTTTATTGGTTCTTGAAAGCTTTCCAAGATGCGTACTATACACGTATTATAGTATTTGACTAGTGTATATTGGAATTCAGTAGTGGATTTCGAGATCGGTATCTCTATTATAACTCTGAGGATATGCGTGAAAATTAGATGATTTGCGTAACGTATGACGAAGTTTGATTTTGAGCTTTGTACTCGTTTTCCTGCGCACTTGACGCGCGGTGTTATTTCTGCGTTTTCCATGATTTCGGAGCCCTGTTGATTTGAGCTGATTATTGAAATGTTTTAGATTTTGGGGGTTTAAATTTAAATTCGGGGACCGAATTTATTTAAGGAGGGAAGACTGTAACGTTTCAGAAAATATAAAATATTATTTTAGGAATTTAATATTAAAATAATATTTTTCCCGAAAACTGCCGATTTGCGAAATTGGGGTTTTCGAAAAAGGATATAAATATATACCAATAATTGAGAAATAATTGGAAATTTAAAATGATTTATTCATTTAAAAATATATTTAAAGGATTTGGCATTTTAAAAATTTATTATATCCAGTTTTGATAAAAACCCGATTAGTGCACTGCTAATCGCGATTAAGCCAAATCCATGATTCTACAGTTTTTCATGTTAAGTGAACCATGACATGTTACATGTTATTTCATAGTGTTGTTTTATTTGGGTGTATGTATTTTGGTGAGAAAATAGAAAGAAAAAGGTGTTATGATGAGTGAGGAGAGAGAAAGGAGACAAAATGATGACATGGAAAGTGAGTGGGTAAGAACAATAGTGAGAGAGAGGGGGGCTGCTGCCTTGACCCATTTCCCCCATCATTTTCTCTTCCCTCTTCATCTCCCTCAACTCCACATCCCTCCATCTTCTACCCTCTTGATCCACCCCAAAAACCTTGCTAAAACCCTATACCCTTTCATAAATAAATGATCACATCCTCACCCTCATCGCTATGAATCAAGAAAAGTCGGATTTTGACAACTTTAGGACTTCTAGGGTTTTGTTTGGGAGTGACCAAGAGGTATATATCTTTTCATTTAGAGTAGTTATGATTTCCTAGCTTTTGTTTAAGTTTAGAAGTCGTTTAGTGATGGATGTGTGAACTTTGAAATCCCAAGAGAAGGGTTTGGGAAATTGGTGATGTTTTGTGGCTGTCAATGAGACTTCTGAGGTGGTGCTTGACCTTGACCATAGCCTAGAAACCAAAATAAGGATTTAGGAATTTAGTTCATGTCGGTTTGTGAGAAATTTGGGTGTGCAGGGAAATTTGGAGCAAACCGGGGGATTTTTTAGAGTAGCAAACAACTCTAGGGGCCAAATTAGGGTATTAGGAGGCCACCTTGACGAGACGGACCCAACCTGAGCAGGAGGACCAGAGCAGGCCGGTTTTTTTGATGATGTGTCCATCCACATGGTGACATGGGGTGTCGGGGTTGGTCCAGTAGCTCAAATATATCATATACAACACCCTAGACTTGTTTGTTCAACTCCTTTTGGCCTGAATCAAAATCTGGATCACTTAAGTGTGGGTTTTGGCTATGTTTCAGTATTTTGAAATGTTTAGTTTTGATATTTGGATTTGTATTTTGTTGTCGCATGTTTGTACATCGACAACAAGGGTTGTTTGGTTGATTTTGTACGCGTATGCTATACGTTCTAACCTACAAGCAAGGCGCGTGCCGTTTTGGATTTCAAAGCTTGATTTTAATAGCGTTGCGATATGTGTTGTTATTGTAGGTACCTTTGCATGGATTCCGAGGCAACGGAGCGTGGCGTCATCGACTTCGGCAAGCGAAGACTAAGGTGAGTGGATCTATATCCACGGGGGAAGTCGGGTGGATGGCGTATAGCACCCCCGCAAACTTTTGATGGAAAACCGATTTATAGAATATGGTTAGGAAACCTAGATTAGGAAACTAGGGTTAGAATGAGATGTCTATGAAACCATATTAGAAGCTAGAGGATAGTTAGAAGTGATATGTTACTCCTGTCATAGGATGACGTCTAGCGATATTACCGCTTAAGGTATTGTAGGACTAGGTAGTCGATATAGATGTATCATCCGAACCGTACCTTTTTCTAAACCAAGGAATCGTATGTATCTTTTAAATATATATACCTTGAGGGATTTTACAGATTTTCAAATGATTTCTCTTTCTTAAAAACACCATAACCCCTATTTTCAAAACTATGATTCGCTTCTTTAAAAATCCGATTGTATGGTTCAGATGTGTATGTTAGATTAGATACTTATACTTGTAGTGATAGAATGTTTATGCAATTCAATTTGATAAGTGATTTAAAGGCAATAAAAGAATATAAGACTGATATGATGACATGATGATATGATGGTATACAGATGCGAGTCGATCGAGTTGATTTATACCCTGCCGGTCCCCTAATATAGATTATTACGGATGTGACCTGGGACATAAGTACATAGATATATATACATATATAGAATGTTGTGAATAATGGATGATAGGTCGTACTTGATATTAGGCCGTAACCTCATGTGTCTTATAGGACGATAGGATCCCTATTAGCTTAATGCCGCCGTACGATAATTTTCCGTACGTGATGTGTTGATTTGATAATTGATCCTTACCCTTGACCAGAGGTTGTCGTACGATGGATTATACCGTACACGATATTGTTAGGCTGGATGCCGATTGATAGATTCCCCGAGTCGGTCATATTAGATACGTATACCCGTCAGCATTTGCATATGATTTACCTTATGCTGCATTCATATTATTTCCATTGCATTGCTTATACCTGTGCTAGTACACTTTCACCATTATCGATGATGCGTATGTTACACGTACACATATTTGCCGGCTCACACACTTCATCATCGATAATTGCCATGTCACTACACAGTAGGGTAGCTGCATCATGACATATACATTGATACACCCATACTTGCGGATATACACATTTGTATATCCATATTCGTGCACATATACATTGATACATTCATACTTGCGGATATACACATTTGTATATCCATATTTGTGCACACATACATTGGTACATCTATACTTGCGCATATACATATTGTACCTACATAGATAACTGATTTTATTGGGGGATTGGGAACCGCATGTTATATTTTAAAAACTGGAATCATTTTAAAAGAGCGGTTTACCCTTAATATGTCATATCACTGTTCTAGGTTGCATGATATATATTGATGTGCTTACATTTCTGTTATATGTCGCATACATCATGCTCTACTCTCTTACGCATTGAGATATGCTGTTTTCATGAGATTTCTGGATTTGAGAACCGTGGCTATTTCAAAAGAAAGTATGTACTGTTTTAAAAACCCGGTTTCTCTTGATATGATATTTCAGTGCGTCCACCATGCGTTTTCTCGGTTCTGAGAGTGGCTTGTGAAACCCGATTCGAGGAGCGGTAGGCACCGTTTGCGGGTACATGGTAGACCCGGTGAGGTACCCCGGGATAAGAAGACTCGTATATTTTAGATGGTGAGCCCGACGGGGGAGCACTACCTACCGGTGATAGTATTTAGACTCGGCGGTTTTCTGGAGGATACCGACCGGAGTAGCGAAATGGATACGGGCCGACCCGTACTGCTGGGGCCGGGGGCCGATTCCGCAGACGGAGCCCTATATATATAAGGATTTACGTGCCGATGCTGGGCACGGTTTTCATGATGTTTTCGAGTGTTGTTGTTAGGCACTCAGGTTCCATGATTTGATGTGTCGGGAGGGACACCGTTGATATATATATCCTCATACTTTCATGCACACTCTTTTCTGATATTTACATGCATGATATTGTTACGTCGGTGGTTGACGCGTGGACGAGATCCACATACATACATGCATACACTGATTCTACTATTGGAGATTATACACATGCTTATAGACATTGATTTATGGGTGGACGAGATTCGCATATCTGCATGAATTGATTATTACTGTTGGATGTTATCCACATGCATATAGGTATTGACCACCTTGTTAGCACATATACGACCCGGTCACCCTAGATATCATAGTATTACCTCATGATATAGTTGACCAAGGAGTCGTTGTTTAATCGATTTCTACATGTAGATATATTTCTATTCACGAGTTGGCAACTCACCCCCGTTGTGCCACAGTTCTTGCAGGTTGACTGTTTGGATCAGTAGCGGCTTCGCTGGTACACAGTTCCATTCGGGTGTTTTGCATTGGTAGGTGGGACATTTGTATCGTACCCACTCTTGCATTATATTTCATATTGTATCTGGTTAACTCCATCAATGAATCAAAAGTTGTAAATTGTATAAGTGCTGAGTTTTAGTGAGACTTGTGGTTGCGATATTTGAGCGATGGGTCTTATTTTCACTTTGGGGTTGTATCTTGCTCATTTCCTTATCTTTTTGTGGTGAACTTCACCGTTGGGCGTCGTATACTTATTTATGCTATATTGCGTGGTTGTGATCCGCCGTTTGGCGAAGAGCTAGCTCCCGTTTGGGGATGCCTTTATCATTTTTATGTATTTGTGGTTTTGGATCAAAATATACAAAGGAGGTGCTGCCAAAATTTTTAAAAGACGAAACATGTTTTCAAACTAGTAAATTTCACTTGCATCATTCATGTTTCTTTTCTATGCATTAAGAAAACTTGATTTCATATACCTTTATTTCAAAACCTCACCTCCTTTATTTTTCTAAAAGGTTTAGATTTCTGGGTTTCAGCTTACTTGAATTCCGTTACGCCTTTAGACGTTGCGTGATTCAAGTGCTGGTCACAAGCTAATATTTCGGGTCGTGACGGATTAGGTTAAGGTTAAGAGTCATGGTTGCTAAGACTAAATTAGCACGAGCAAATCCTCGCATTTACATGCACACGTGCGTGCATGCTTATAACAAATAATAATAAATTATTAATTAAATGTTATAAAATGTGAGGAACCCGAATTGGTAAACTTTTTAAAGTAAATTCGCATTAACTTCTAAACGAACACTAACCGAAATCTAAGGCGTTACAATCTCCCCCTATAAAAATTCGTCCCTGAATTTAAAATTCTCACTAAGCGTACCTTCAAAGAGAAGATTAAAAAACTCTCATATCTCGCTCGCAGCCTCCCAAGTGATTACCTCACTATACGGCTACGTCCAAGAAAACCCTTCACAGATGGCAAGACCCTTGACTGAAGTTTCTCCACCTCCCGAGCCATTAACACAATTGGCTGCCGGTGAACGAAAGATCGCTCCCAAGCTAAATGGTCTGGTGCTGAATCGTGTGAGATAGGTCATGAAGGTAATTGCAAAGTATCGACACAAGGAATACGGGGCGAACACTCAATAATCTCGGCGGAAGTGCCAAATTAAAGGCAACGAAACTAACTCGCTTTAAGGATCTCAAAAGGACCTACAATTCTGGGATAAGCTTCCCAAAACTCAACACATCATTCATCGGAAAATCCGTAGGAATACATGATCTCCCACTGCGAACTCAAGCCTACGACCACCATGGTCGGCATAAGACCTCTGTCTGCACTGGGCTGTTATCATCCTGACCTGAACCAACTGGATTATTTCCGAAGTCCCAAGACTAGCTGGGGTCCAAAAATCTTATTACGCAGAGTCAGAAAAACAGATTGGTGATCGACACAATCTAACAACTAACTTAAAGGATGCCAATTGGAGTGCCTCCTGATAACTGCTATCGAAGGAGATCCTAACAATGGCAAGTGACGATTCCCAACTGCCCACAACAATTAGTACGTACGCACAAGCATAATCTCTAGAGTCGGTATAGCTCGCTCTCACAAAACCATAATCCTGCGGATGGAAAGATGGAGCTAAAGCTCAACCAGTACCGAAGGCTTCCTGAAGCTCCTACCCAAGACGGCAAGCAAACAGGGTGCCTTCATTGGATACGACTCATGAAGGAACTCTGTGCAATGCACAAACTTAACAAAGAACAACTGAGCAAACTGAGTATAACCGGACAACAAACACCCGAATGAAGTCACACCCTTACTAAACCTGGGTATACACCATAACGAAATTCGTAGAGATCTGCTCCCATTCCCACTTCGGAATGGTTAAAGGTTGTAACCCTCCAGCCGGTCTCAGATGCTCAAACAAAACACACAACAAAACAGACACTTTGAAATGAAACCCGAAACTTCTCTTTACATCCCTGCCCAGCCGTAACTATCTCACAAGTCACGTCAAATGTTGGTGGAACTTGAATGAACACCGAAGCTGGCTGATGTGCCTGTTCTAGGATTTCGCGTCTCTGCCCATCAGCAACAGATACACAAACGTGTCCCTAAATGTAGCACACCCTGGTCACAAATCAAGGAATCTGAATCTTTACCCAGCCGAGTATGCTCAGAATCTCTGACGAACGAGCATCGGCGGGCTATGCCTCGCGAAAGCGATTAAGGAAAAGTGGTCGGGCATGGACATGAGCAAGCTGCCCCCTCAGTAGAGGCGAACTTAAGCTGTACTCAACGATCGCACAAGAACTGTAAATCTGCAGAAGACTATCTCAATAATCAAAATCCGCTGCAGGAAGATGTACATTAAGCTCTGGTGGTCCGTGAAAATCTGACACGACACTCGAACAAGTAGTGTCTCCAAATCTCCAACGCAAGACCACCACGGCCATCTCGAGATCATGAGTGGGATATCCTGCTCGTACTTCCTCCAACCGTCGGGAAGCAAAAGCGATAACTCTATAATGTCACCTCAGTACACAATCGAGCCCCACTCGTGAAATCTTACAGTTAAACAACAAAGTCGCCCGAACCAGAAGCAAAGAAAGAACTGATGCAGTTGTTAACCGAGTATTCTACTGCTGAAAAACTCCGTACACATGCCTCAGTCCAAAGAAAAGAACCTCATTTTCGGTCAGTCCAGTCAACGGTGCAGCAATACGCTAGTAATCCTGCACGAAACGGCGGTAAAATCCTGCTAAGCCCAAAATCTGTGGACCTCCGTCCCGTACGCAAGTCTGGGCCAAAGCTGTACGGTCTCGATCTTCCTCGGAACCATACGAAAACCGTCTCCCATAACTACAAGACCTAGGAGTCAACAAAAACAAGCCTGAAGAAATACCCCGAGAATCTAGCAAACAGCTGGGGCTCTCCTAATGTCTGCAAAACAAATCCTCAAGTGCTACTCCTACTCCTCAAGACACATTAGAATAGACCAGAATGTCGTCAATAACACAACAATAACTGGTCGAGGAACGGCCTGAAGAAATCTGGTTCATCATATCAACGAATGCTGCTAGGGTATTGGTGAGTCCAATGACACTACCAAAACACACAAAGCCCGTAGCACGCACAAGGCAGACTTCGGAATGCCATCACTCTGAACCCGCAGCGATGATGACCTGATCCCCAAATAAACTTAGAAAATGTCTCACACTCTGGAGCTGATCGAAGAAATCGTCAATGCAAGGTAAAGGATACATATCCACACCGTAAGCCGGTTAAATTGACGATCAATCGATACACAACCTCAAACTGCCGTCTTTCTCCTTGACGAACAGAAATAGGATCTCCTCAAAGCGAAACACTCAGACGCACTAGCCCCCCAACAAACAACTCTGCAGCAGATCCTTAAGCTCCCTAAGCTTCGCCGGCTCATCTGGAACAACGTCGGAAAACCCTCGCACGAAAGAACCCGGTCCAACAATCCCACTGTGGCTCCGATATCTCGAATGAACGCCAAGAATCCACGACATTCTCTCCTCAAAAGCCGACTAGCGAAAAAAGGCTGAATTCAAGCTGTGAGAGGCGGCACCACTGTCCCCCTGCACAACAAGAACTAACTTGCCAGGAAAACAAACCTGACTGTTTTCTCGAGGTAGTCCACAGACGCCTAGCACGTAGATAACCAGTCCGTGCCCAGGAGAACGTCAAATCCAACATCTCTAGAAGGATCAAGTGACGGATGAATCTCCTAACCGATTGGCATACGACTGAAATATGTGTCGCGCAACAAAAGCATCGCTGGCAGAAGTTAACACAACAAACGGTTGATCTAGCTAACACGAATCTCCTCGTCCCAAACCTCTGCTACTCGCACAACGGTCACGAAAACTGTCTCGACGACTAAGCCTCTGTCTCTGGGCCGGTACACCGGTACGAGTCCTCCACTGTTCCGGAACTCCCAAAGTCTCAGGAATACGTGTCTCGTCAACTGGGGCTGCATCCACTGGTGCTATGTAGGTGACGGAATGCTATGTGCTGACCGCAATGAATAACTGGATAACAGGGGTGACAACCTCCAGTCACTGCGCTCGAATGGCCTCAACCAAAGAAATCATCGTCTGGCGCATGTCCTGCATCTCTGCCACAAGCCTAGCGATACTATCTGTCGTAGGCGGATCCGTCTGCACCTGTGCAACAAGCGTGCCATCCTGGTCAGTCCTCGTCTCACCCGAGTCAATCCTGATCTCGGCCCTCGCTGCATCACTCTGAGTCCTCATAGACATCGACGGCAAAGGCTATAAATGGAAATAAGATTCGATAAGAACACGGAAATCGAATCATAAGGATATGAATCATCAAGAAGGAATTTCAAGCAAGTTGTACTAGGTCACTTTAGGCGGAGTACCGCATCGTGAGTATGCTGCAGACATACACACTACGTTACTCTACTTAAGCTACCTACTCCATCATACCAAGGTCATCCTACACTCCGAAAGGTAAAACCTAGCGCTCTGATACCAACTTTGTCACGACCCGAAATTGGCACGTGACGGCCCTAATACTACGCAACGTCTACAGGCGTAACGTAGTAAAAGAAAGTCAAAACCCAACAATCTAAACCATCAAAAGTAGCAAGAAAGTGATAATAGTATTTTCAAAACCTTTGAAATCACAACCCAAATTCTTTAAAGTCTCACTTTTATTTCTTAAAATTTTTGGCAGCACCACCTTTGTAAAACAAGCCCCCAAAATGGGTACAACATAAACATAAAGTAAAGCATCCTAAATGGGAGCAAAATCCACGCCCAACAGCGAAAAACAATCACCACAACAGATATACGACGCCGTAGCGAAGAAATAGAAGACGATAGAAAGGAAACTGTATAAAAGACAACAAGTCACAACATAATATACAATATCGTCCTCACACCAAGTCTCTAAGTCATACTTAATACTGGTAGATGGAGAGTACATAGGTACAACGAATATACAATACAACATCGGATAACCACAAAACCCACCAGGGCAAAACTGCACACTGTCAGGCGAAGCGGTATCCGCAGCAAAAGATGATACGATGGATGAAAATAGCCCTGCCTCTGACTATCCCGAGGAACACCTGCATGACACTGTGGCACAACGGGGGTGAGTTGCCAACTCATGAATAGTAAATAACATATGCAGGTAATCGCGAGTATGCACATACAGCGCGAATCTAACATAAGCATCTAATAGCAACGAATGGTCATATGTAATGCAATAATCATGAAAAAGTACACTACCAGGTACAATTTATACATGAAGCAATAATAATATGACAATCTATATGTACAATCATGTAAGGTACTATATCGGTAGTACTAATACATGAAGAAATGACGTGAATAAAGGTATGTAAATGCAACAGTCATGGAAGGTACACTAACAGGTACACTAATGCATGAAGCAGTGCATAAACAGTAAATGTAGAGTATGGAATGAAACATGTCATTTCCACAGAATCCTGACATCTTGGTAGGATCAAAATCCATCAAGACAATCCAAATCCCAATTTGCTCAAATCAGCCCCCAATTTGGCTATCATAACAAGTAAGTCTCACATATCCTTAATGTACAACATCAAGTAGATCTCACATATCCCATATGTACAATATCAACTATATCTCGTATACCCCGAATATACAACATCAAGTAGATCTCACATATCCTGAGTGTACAAAATCAGCAATCTCATATATATCCTGTAATCAATATCAAATGAATTCTCAAATGTCCTAAATCCAATGTCAATGAGTCCCTTACATTCTAGGTATATTTGCATGAATAAATATGATGATGTATATAAATTAATATCAATATACATATATTAGCGTCCCATTCCACTAATATTGGTGTAAGGGCATATATAACAGCGGCCTAATCCCCTGTTATATATACAAAGGAGAAAAAAGAAATATCATGAAATCAATGTGTCAAGCATCAACACAGAAATGCTGATCTATCAGGTGCTGTCACCATGACTGGCACCCTGATAGGTATGTATCATACGCTATCCCGAAAGCACGAGTGCCTAGCTCTGACCCTCGCCTCTCAACGTATCTATACGTACATGACTCCCGTCGGTATCCCCATGATAACCGCCGAGTCATTGGTAATGTCACCGGTAGGTATGGTTCCCCCACTAGCTCATCGTCTAGCACCACGACCTCATTGTTTCCCCGGGATACCTTCGGGCCCTACCATGTACCCGCACACGGACCCCTCCGTTCCTCGTATGGGGTATATATATATCCGAACCGATAAATCTCATGGTAGATGCTAAAATATCATATCAAGGGAAACCGGGTTTTTCAAATAATGCATAATTTCATGAGCTCCCATGGTCCCCAAATCCAGAAAACATCATGAAAAATCCATATCTCAATGCGAAAATCCATTAATATAATATATGCAACATAAAACTGAAATGAAGCATATAAAGAGAAAGCCGCTAATTAACTGCAACAAGTTAATATAAAATATCATGCCGTTCCTATTTTCTCCAATTCTAAAATAACATCAAGTAAAGGTAAACATGTAGCTATAACTAGATATATGTGTAAACAATAAGGTATAGCAAGATATATGTATCTACCTATAAGTAACAATGTAGTATACCCCCTGGGTATAAGTGAAATATGTGTGCAAGGTATACCTGTAGCTATATCATAAAGTGTGTATATACCTATCACTAATGGTACAATACTCTATAGGTATACAGGTATCTAGCATGTAATTATGTGAAGGCATATGTGTAAGCATGTGGATATACAGGTATGCTAAATGTCATATGCGATAAGAAATATGAATCATTGTTTCAATGTTTCTAACCAAGCAATATCATTTCTATATGTGGGTTGTGCGTGATATGGCAATTATTGACGGTGTGTGTGGCATACAATCAGTGCTCGTGCAACATAAGCCGTCAATAATGGTGCAGTGTCCTAAGGATACTAGTCCAAGCACAACACTAACTAAGCAGTAGGGTGAATGTGCAATTCTAAATATGACATAGAATATGCTACAGAAATAACATCTCTAGCCCAGACGCATAACGCCATGCGGGAGATTCCCCTGTAGATGTTAAATCTACTCACCAACGCTCCTGGCTAAGTGAAGCCAACCACCTGTTTTCCATTTGTAGTAGTGTCCGTAGTCCCCGCCTGTGAACCTACAACATTAAGACAGTAAAATAAGTGTATATTAATAAAAGACCCAAAACACGTACAAACTACATTAGACTGACGCAACAACACAAAACATACCCTCAAGTGTTCGTATTGTGGCTAAACTGCATAGCGACACGACGAAAACAACCTAAGAGTAAAACCACACAAAGTGCACGATCCGTGTCGTATAACGTATCACGCGGACACAAAACACTAGAAAGTACCTAAGTGATCCCAGATTTTGCATACTGAGAAAACTCAACAATCAAACAAGACCAAACTTACCCAAACCGAAGCAAAAACCTACCAAGAAAAACCCAAACCCTAACTCAAACCAGGGGCCGATCTCACCGGAGTTGCCTTCAAATGTCTCCGGCCGAGTCCGAGCTGATGGGGTCCGTGCTCCAGGTAGGGTCCTATGGTCACAGGTACAACACAACAAAATTGTTTAGTTTTCTCGTACACTCTGTGGGTCACAGCAGATCACATAAGTCACATATCGACACTAAAAATAAGATATTATGCATCAAACTAAACTTTACACTATCTAAACTGAAACTAACAAGCTAAGTTACACTAAAAACACTTAAACAACATCAAAAGAACATTACCTACACAAAAGTACTCAAAGATCCTAGCTTTGTATGCTCCAAGGCATCGAAGAAGAGAAAAGTGATCAAAGATGTGATTTTGGTGAACTTTGTGAAGGATTTGATGAATTTTGGTGATGAGCTTGATAATGTTCAGTTGTGATGAGAAAGAGACGAGAGACTAAAAGAGTTAGAGAAAAAGAGAGAGGAAATGATGAAGAGAGAGGAAGGTGAGTGTAGGGTGAGAGATGAGAGTGAGTGTATCATAGCATTTAATCCCCATTAATGCCTTCACACCACCTCATCACTCATAAACAAATATCTCTCTCTTCTCACAAGGAAATATCTACGAATGGTTAAGGGTTGGATAAGATAAAGCAAAGAGATTAGGTTAAGGTTAAGAGACATGGTTGCTAAGACTAAATTAGCACAAATAAATCCTCGCATTTACGTGCACACGTGCGTGCATGCTTATAACAAATAATAATAAACTATTAATTAAATGTTATAAAATGTGAGGAACCCGAATCGGTAAACTTTTTACAGTAAATTCGCATTAACGTCTAAACGAACACTAACCGAAATCTAAGGCGTTACAACATCCGCCACTATGCTGCGATACGCGCATCGCACAGCAACACGAAAGGTTTGGCATACATTTCTTTCAGATGTTTACATGTACAGATTTGATGGTTACATGTATAGTTTGATGTATATCATATTGGTTTCATTTTGGATATGATATTTAAGTTTCACCACGACTCCGATGATTGCGGGATGCTTGACGAAGTGTTTTTTTTGAGTTATCTGCTCATTGTTCATGCGCACGCATTGCGCTACGACGTGTTTTATGTATTGACAATTTCGAAGCCCCGACGACTCGGACTTTTTACTGAAATGTTTTAGTATTTGAGGGGTTTAAATTTAAATTCGGGGACCGAATTTCTTTAAGGGGGAAGAATATAACATTTCAGAAAAATAAAATATTATTTTTGGGAATTTTTAAAATTAAATAAAATTATATTGAATATTTTAATAAGGCAGTATAATTAAAAACCGATATATTGGGAAAATTTTGGAAAATTATGGAAATTACTAAAAAGAGGGTGTTTCATGTGAATTATGCAAATTATAAGTTTTTACGATTTATTATACACTAATTTTGTGCTAATCGCTATTAAAAATCGCTAATCGGGCTTTAAGCGTGTTTTGTGCACATGACATGCACATGTCATTTTAACACTTGTTACACTTTTATTCCTACATGATTTTTGGGTATAGGGTTGTTTGTTTTGGTTTTACTATTGAGGAGAGAAGAAAACAAAAGAAAAGAAAAAGAAAACATTAAAGAAAGAGGCATGGACAAGTGAGAGAAGAGAGAGAGGGGTGAGGGGTTCTTTGACTTTGGCTCCATTCCTCATCTTCATCATTTCCCCTTCCACCTTCAGCTCAGCTGCTGCCTCCTCTCTTCCTCCTCCACTACAACCCCTAAAACAACATTAAAAACATCTCAAAACCCAATACCCACTTCATTAAAAATGTGCATGAGCTCACTAGCAACACATTGGACCAAGAAAGCTTGCATTTTGGACACTTGGGGCAACTCAAGAAAATTCTTGAGTTTCTAAATGAGGTATTCTCTTAAATGTTAGCCTAGTATTTCCATTGCTTTTATATCCATATTTGTTTAGAACCGATTTGGTGTCGTTTAGTGAGACTTGGGAAATTCAAGTTAGGGTTTATGGAATTCTTGAGTTGTGATGTGTAATTAAGGTTAGTAGATGCTACGCAACCCCTGTGGTGATTGATTGGAGACCCAAACCAGAGACTTGAATCCCGGAATACGGATTTAGAAAACCTGATATCGGAAAATTGTGGATTCTGTGAGAGTATATTGAAATCTGCTAACACCCGGGTGACCTGAAAATTATTTAGCAAACATAGAGAGATGTGCAGGTGATTTAGAGCAAACCCTAAAGACCCAAGGCCCCACTTCCACCATATGGCCACAGATTTATTCCAAATTTGCGGCCAGACCTGGAGCTATGTGGTTCGTTTTTGGTTCATGTCCTCATTTGCTTTAAACTAGACTCTTGGCATATGCAAAATTGACTAATTTGACCTAAGGTAAAATCTGGGACCATTTTCAAGAGTTGTTGTTTTGATTCGGGGTTTCGTTTTGCGTACATTGAATTCTGGATTTTTGTGATTTATGTCATATTCGATCGCTTGACGTTTGTACGTCGAAATCGAGTGTTATTTAATGATTTTGAAAGCGTAGTCCATAGGTTCTAACCTATAGGCCTTTAAAGTGTCGTTTGGTTTCCCGACGTGATTTTAATGCGACACGATACATGATGATATGTAGGTACCCCACGAAGACTTCGAGACGACAAGCAAGCGCGTGGCAACGTCAACAATGGAAAGCAAAGAGAAATGTGACTAGATTATATCTACGGGGGAAGTCGGGCGGATGGCGTATGGCACCCCCGCAGTTCGATGTTTAGTATGCTATATATACTATATATATATATATATTATAGCTTTATGTGTGATATGGATATTCAAGATATGATTAGGTGTTCAATGGTTATATTAGGGTTGTTAGAAGTAAACTAGTATAGCTTCTTAGTCGCGAACCTTAGATAGGTTTACACCCATACGCATACACATGCTTACTTTGTTATACTTATGCGTATATGGGGATACGTACATATATATACACAGACATAGGTATAGGACAACGTATATAAATACACGTATACCTACACTTGGATGATGAGGATAGTGGATGATAGTTGGAGATGAGTCGATGAGTTTGGGTATGGTGCCATGAGATCGGTGATATGATGTGGTTCGTATTATAAGATACGACATGAGTTATAACGGGCCTTTAGGCATGTTTTCATACACGCACATATATTTATATAGATGGTATCGGTTTGTACTAGACTTAGATCAGTACCCCGGTTCATGAGATATGATGGTAAGGATACCAGATAAATGATGTGATGAATGTGATATTTGACCCATACCCAGATTTGAGATGCCGTACGACGGATTTATGTACGAGCTATATATTGATGATAAATCTGCACTCTTGACTCGAGGATGTCATATTGTATATTGTATCATATGTGATACTATTGAGGTGGGATCAACGACTATTATATTTATATGTATATCGACTCAGATTTAGGTGGTTTCCCTTACCCTTTCGGTTAGACTATTCGTTTAGTTCTGTAGTACTTAGTAGATGCTAGACTAGACCCGAGTCATACCTATTTCAAAACTAAAGAATCGTGAGTATTTTAATAGACAGGCCAAGGGATTCTACGGATATTTCAAAAGACGCATCTTTTCATAAAAACACCGTAACCCTTATTTTTCTAAACACCACGATTCATGTTATTCAAATAACAAAACTGTATGACATATAATGATTGATGTAGATTCTTCAATGTTGCGTTTATTATTCGATTTCCGCATATTCTTGCTATTCGCATCGCATTGCATGTGTAATGTGTTTATTGTTTTATTAAACCCGTGCTATCAGGACACCAGCACCATTATCGATGATGTGTATGTTCCACATACACCTACTTGCCGGCTCACACACTTCATCATCGATAATTGTCATGTCACCATACAGTAGGATTGTTGCATCAGGATATGACTACTTGTACATCCATATTGGCATACACACATATTGTACACCCATACTTGCATACATATGTATTTGCACATACATAAATGATTCTGGCTTGATTTTGGAGATTTAGGAATCGCAAGATATATTTTAAAACTGATTCATTTTAAAGGAGCGGTTTTTCCTCGATATGTGCATATTACTGTTTTATGTTGCATGATATACGGATATGCTTACATTTCTATCATATGCCACATACATCATGTCTTATGATTTTACGCATTGAGATATGCCGTTTTCATGAGATTTCTGGATTTGAGAAACGTGGTCATTTTAAAAGAAAGTATGCAATGTTTAAAAACCCGGCTTCTCTTGATATAATATTTCAGTGCGTCCACCATGCGTTTTCTCGGTTCTTAGACATGTGACATGTGAAACCCGATTCGAGAAGCTGGATGAGGCCGATTGCGGGTACATGGTGGACCTGTTATGGTACCCCGGGGCGAGAACGGATCTGTCGTGCAGTAGGCGATGAGCCAGGAAGAGGGACCATTACCTACCAGTGATAGTATTTAGGCTCGGCGGATATCCGGAGTCGAGAGATGATATGGGCCGATCCGGACCGACGGAGCCCGATATATGAAGATTTACGTGCCGATGCTGGGCACGGGTTTCATGATGTTTTCGAGTGTCGATGCTGGACACTCAGGTTCCATGATTTTGATGTGTTGCGAGGGACACACGTTGATTTACATCCTCATACTTCCATGCATATGCTTTATGGTATTTACATGCATGATGTTTTGTGTCATTGGTTGACACATGGACGAGATCCACATACATACAAGCATTGATTACATAGTTGGATGATATCCACATACTTATAGACTTCATGATATAGTTGACACTGATTCATGTTGATTACATTGATCATACCTCATATTTATGATATGTTTCTACCTAAGGCACTGACACGAGCACTTGGTATTACACTTATGTATAGATGTTTACCCTTGCCACCTTATCATGCTTCAAACATTACCATATTGAGGATTTATATATTACTGATCGTATTGACTTAGGATTGAGTCATACATACGATTTCTGCTCTGTGATGTTTTCTACTCACGAGTCGGTAACTCACCCCCGTTGTGCCACAGTTTCTTGCAGGTTTTGTCGTACAGATTTCATTGCGGCTTTCTGGCACACTGCTTCCTTTCTGGGTGATTGCTTTGGTAGGTGGGTTCACTCGCATCGTGACCACCATTGTACTTATTTATTTTCTTTGTTGTATCTAGAAATTCCATCAACCAGACTTGTATATTTATTCAGACATAGAAAACCAGTTATGTACTATTTCGACCTTAGAGTCGCGCATTGTAGTATTATGGTTTTTCTAGATGATTTGAGTTTCCTTTTGAGTTTTGATTCTCGCCCTTCGGTGTTGTATACTATATTACTTGCATGGTTATGACCATCGATTAACGAAGAGCTAGCTCCCGCTTGGGAATGCCTTTTATCATTGATGTATATATTATTCTTGTTGTACCCCGTTCGGGGCCAGTATTTACAAAGGAAACTCTGCCGAAATTTTCAGAAAAGACTTGAGGTTTTAAAAATGCATATTCGGCTTACTTATTTAAAAACCTTGTTTTTAAAACATGTTTTCTTTACTTCTTTAAAACTAGTTTTCCTTCATTTATTATTAAAAATGGTTTTAGATTCCTAGGCTTTCGGCTTACTTGAATTAGATGAGATCCTTTAGACTTCATATGATTCAAGGGCCAGTCACGAGCTATTTCGGGTCATGACACTTGTTCTCCCCGCCTTGGGTTTATCTTAATGCGGAAAAGTATATAATATACAATGGTGACATCATCCTCAACCCGGAAGTTCCCCAATAAAAGAATATTACATACAATGAATTTTACAAGAATGAAAATAAAAACCCTCATCTCTCATAAAACCCTCGGCTATTGAAAACACGATGATCCAATATAACATATCATAGCAACAAATAACATCACATGTCATCAACGTAAGTAAATATGCGTATCTCAATTGTCGTTGACATATAGCAACGAAACCGGCGATACTCCGCATATTACACTTACGGTCGCAGAAAAGAAAGTGTAAAACTACAACAGTTGGAATCCGCAACCACTTTAGACATCGCATGCCTAATCAAATGAATTCCTTAGACATCGCATGCCTAAAAATTATAAACCCCGCATTTTAGTCTCGATCTCGAAAACACTTTTCAATATCTAGTCGGGCAATTCAACAAGATTCCCGACATCCTGATCGAATGCTCGTCGGAAACTTTAGTAGATGGCCGCACCCCCCGATGCCGTCGACGAAGTGCACTAAGGCGGAACACTGCTGCCGCGAGCACCCGAACGGATGCTTTTGGCGACGGGGTTCTCCTACAGTCACTTGGTCGGGGCAATGGGGTGTGGCTATCTATTAAGTTTACCCGGCGAGTATCCACGTACGCTACGTGATTGCGACGGACTTTTGATCGCATCAAAATCCCGTGGCAACCGATCAACTGAGACTAAAGTGCTAGATTTATAACATTCATATTAGATATCTCATAACTACATGTGGATTCCAAATATTGTATCACATAACAGAAAAATTTAGACGACGTTAAACATTCCGATCGAATCAATAAACACCCAAAATTTCCCTATTTGCTCAACACTTGAACTTAGTTTAAAGGCATCCATCACAAGCCACAGTACCAATGGACCAGCCGTAGAAGGGTCAAACCATCGCCTTACATGTAGCAACGCCGAACTGCCACAAAGCCTAGGGTTTAGAGGTGGTTCTGATGGTCACATAATCGAGTTAAGGTTTCGTTCTTCTAGAGGGTCCACCGTGTTACTTGCACGATATTTGAATGTTCTTTAACTAAGGAAAAATCCAACACTTGGAAATTTTCCGGCAGGGGAAAAAATGAGTTATTGATATTCGTTCGAACTTTTTAACACTGTCTAAACAAACCGAAACAAAGCTAGAATTGCGAATACGAAACACTCCAAATTAGTTAATGCAGTAAATTAACATCACATACAATTTTAGCATAAACAAACAACACCTGAAGTACCAAACCGTAGAGATGAGAACACCACCAAAAACACAAACCCCAGATCCCTCAGAAATCCGAGCAGGCCGAATTTTCTGGCCTTCTGGCCGGCCAAATTCTGAGCAGGGGGTTTGGGTTTTGGATTTTGGTGTGTGTTCATATTGTATCCTATACAACATTCTGCAACTGTTTAAAAAAATTTTTGACACCAAAAATAATTCGACAGAAACTAGGGTTTTGCATCTGGTGTTTCGGAGTTGCTTCAGTTTCGTAATCCTACACTTATCCGTCTAATTCTCTAGCTAGGCTCTGATACCACTGTTGGGATACATACAACGGCAGCAAGGTTTCGGGTGACATCTCACATGCCAATTTCAAAAATTTGCCATTATAGATAACCCTAAACCTAGATCATTAACTATAAAATCAAACAATACTAGCATGTTAACACTTTAACATCTAAGAGTTAGGAATTACAACCTTTGTAGTTCGTTCCTTCGCTTCATAACCTCCGAGTTGATGTCCCTTCGCTGCGATCATCAAGTACTCGGACTCTAGAGAGGCTCCATGAAGAGAATGATGCAACCTTGCTTCTAATCTTCAAAAACTAAGATGATCTAGCTTGAAGAATCTCAAACCCAAGCTCTCGCTTCACTAATTAAGTATTAGTAAAGCAAACACCCTAATCTAAGTGGCTAGAATAGATGAGGATGATGAAGTAGGAATTTTGCTCTCTTTTATTTTCAATTTCTCACATAACATCCATCACAAATGAAAAGCTTGAAAGCTTTTGGAGTGAGGAGGAAGAAGATAAAGTTGTGATGAATGAATTAAATTGTTGAGATTAGAAATGCAACCATGGTTTAATATGTGTCATGGCTAACTCATGTAGAGATTAAACCATAGGCTAGGGTAAAAGTTGGGTTAGCAAATATCAAGGATAAAACAAAGAGGGTGGACTTTTTCAAAGTGTCATGAAGCTTCCTCAAAACTTATCCAAAAAAAAATCTAACCAAAATTCATTGCACCTAGTTTAGCTAGGAATTTGCTAGTTTGTGGGTTTTTGTAAACCACTGATAATTTTTGTGCATTTTAATATTTTTTCCTAATTAAAATATTATTTTAGTGCTTTATTTGTGCACTTTATTAGTGGTAATTACATTTTTGTTTGGGTTAATTACTACTAATGTGAATCTATGCTAAATTAATCACTAGATTTAAACTTAATTCCATCCATCCAGATAATTAGTGATTTAAAATGAATTTTTTTATGAAAAGAAAGAGGTGGCATACGATATTTGTTGCATTAATGAGCATTTATTAGTGTTTTAATCTAGAAATTTCCACACTTTTTCTTAACCCTCCCCATTTCTTCCCCTTAGCCGGGCCATCCCCTGTTGTTTAATATCTTTATTTAGCTTATAGGTTGTTAATTTGAAGCTTTTAATTTCATATTTAGAATTTCTAGCAAGGGTTTTTGTTAATCAAGTTAGGGTTTTGTTAGTTGTATTGGTTAAGTGTGATGTTTAATCAAATGAAAACTTAACCTAGTTGTTAGTTTGTTAAATGATATTTCCTAATTGTATAATTAAGCTAATTAGAAAACTAAGTTTTTACTAAATCCTAATTAAGTGAGATTAAAATTATAGTAATGGTTTGGATGGTTTAATCTTTCTATTTGGTGATGTTTGTAAATTCTAGTTTGGTTAAAACTTGTAGTTTTGAGCTAAAATGATATATGTTGCTTACTAGATTTCCGGATAATTTAGGCGTGGGTTTCTTTTGACGTTGCAACGTTATTTATATTGATTCCACGCTATATCTTGTGTTGTGAATGCGCGATCGGTACAATCAGGGTATAGGCTTGGTAGTTGTGTCGCTTTGCGTTCCTAGCTAGGGTCGTGCCGATATCATTTGTGTCTTTTGGTAGCTTTTGCTCTTGAGTTGGTTTCATAGTGTCACTACGCGCGTTAGCCACTTGACGAACACTTGAGAGTACGCTTGGAGTTGGTGCGTCGGTCTAACGTAGTTGGTACGTGTCATTGGTCGATTGCTAATATATACTTGTTATATTGTTATTTGCTTTCAGGATCGCAAGCGGGGACTTCGGGCGCAGCGAAGAAGGAAAAGCGAGTGGTTGGCTTTACTTAGCTAGGATTGTTTGTGAGTAGATTTAACATCTATAGGGGAATCGCCCGCATGGCGTTATGCGTCTGGGGTAGATTAAATGATATGACTATTAGTTAGATGTATACGGATATCGATTGTGCATGTGTATCCTTGTTGCATATCTCATTTCCTATTGTGCATGGACTTGGTATTAATGAGACACAACACTATTATTGACGGTTCATGTTATACGAGCACTGATTGTATGCCACTCACACCGTCAATAATTGCCATGACACGGACAACACCTATACATACAGGATATTGTATTGACTAGGGACTTGAGACATGATCCTCATTTTCATTGTGCATATGACATATAGCATACCTGTATGCCTACATGCTTACACATATGCCTTGACATGCTTACATGCTAGTTACCTATATACCTATATGGTATTGTACCATTAGTGATAGGTATATACACATATGAGACATAGCTGCATGAACATCTTGCATACATACTTACACTTATACTTGGAGGGTATTACATCATTACTGATAGGTAGATACATATACCTTGCTTTACCTATATGTTTACACATATATCTGGCTATAGCTACATGTCCACCTTTATTTGATGTTATATGGACTTGGAGAAATTAGGAACCGCATGATATATATATATTAATTTTTTGCGGTTAAATAGCGACTTTTCTTTTATATATGCTCACATTACAGTTTTATGTTGCATATATTATATTCATGGATTTTCGCTTTGAGATATGGATTTTTCATGATGTTTTCTGGATTTGAGGACTGTGTTAGTTTCATAAAATTATGCATTATTTGAAAAACCTGGTTTCTCTAGATATGATATTTCAGCTGTAAGTCGACGTTAGACTCCTCACATGATGCGGGGAGGCGGAATAGGTAAAACAATAATTTTGTTTAAGTTAACATCGACTAACTTTACGGATCTTTGCTAAACCCTAACTAACAACTATCTAGAAGTGATTAACTACTATGATAGATGATTATACCAAAAGATTCAAGTCCTTCTTGTTCTTGTAGTTCACCGCCTCGTCGGCCTCCTCGATGTGATAGAAGATCCACCCGAGAGTTCCTTCTCCAAGCATTAACCTCTCACTTGAGGTAACTAGGTGGCTATGGGTGCTAATCAAAGTAACCTAGAGGATATAGAAGAGGATTAGGGATCTATTAGTCTTGCTAACCCTTAGGATCTCAACACATGAGAGGATTAGGGTTAGGTTTGAAGAGAGAGCTTGAGGAGAGAGAATGTAAAAGTGAGAATGAAAATGAATTATGTCTCATTTCAATATATGATGAAGCATAAAGATTATCAAATAAATCATTGTATGATATTTACAACCATGCTTCATTTAATACAAACAATGAATCATCTCATGAGTCATTAAGCAATAAATCCTTCATTAACTCATTTGGATGATTCGTCTCATGAGTCACTAATCCATTTAATGCAAATAACACCTAAGCTCTCCACCTCATCTTTCTTCTAGAAGCTTCTCGACTAATTACGAGAATGCCCCTCCCATCCGTGAAAACACGGAAATACTGAGACTGTATAAATCCAATAATCCAATACTAGAATCTGGCTTAAACTAAAGCCCGGTAGTAAAAACAATCCGAATATCGTACGTGCATAAATACACGTATGTATCTGAACCTTGTCATAAAACTATACGACCTCTATATCGTTTTGCCTGAAGCAGGAAAACTCTCTATGTGGGACTCTAAAGACTCGACACTACGCTGGCAGTGGGTTTAATCACAGGCCGCAAGCGGTACTAGCTGTATGTAACGGTCCCTAGGTAGATGTCGATAAGAAGGCCGATGAGGAAACCCATCCGAACTCCTACTTAGCTTGATGTCACAATCTCTGTACAGTCCGGTCTGTTCGTCTATGACTATCGCATATCGGGCCTAGGGGGAGGCAAGCGTCAGTCCCCTGAAAGCGGTATAAGTCGTGTCGGAGTGAAGCCTATTACACCTTGAGAAGCTACTGGAAATACTACTAGTAAATCTCATTTTCCCTGGCCAGGGACTTTGCGTAATGGCTCTCCAAACACAGCACGATATCAACTCCCAATACAGGGAGAAACGAATCCTATCTAACTGCCACTGCCTCCAAGTGCTTCGGGACTGCACCCAATTGCTACCTGTTTGCACGACTCCTTTGAGCCGTGGTAGGGTAGCAATTTAAGAACAGTGGGAACACACTCGAGACGAAGCAGCAGTGTCAAGTCTGCGGACTATGCTGTACTCATGTCACCTCGGAACTGTTATCTGACGACGGGTATAATGCCAACCAACATTTCCCTACGAGTCCTGTCCGGTGTACCCGTAACCCAACGAGCACCTGTATACTATCTCCAGTACAACGTACTGATGGCTGTAGGATAGACCATCTCCCTAATTGGGATGAGAAGCGTACACACTAGTCTACTCTGGAGTATCGATGCCCTGTCTCGATAATCCTACGACTAAGGACCTGAAAAAGGATGTGCTTGTAGACTACCCAGCCTCCACTAGTGTGACTGCCATCACAACGCTGGTAGTCAAGCAAGATCCTATGGGCTCTATCAATATGTATTCGCGATATGCTAACATATACACATATTAAGATAGATATAAACCAAGTAGCATACTACTATGTTAAGCGAGACTGTTAATATAACTGTGAATATCCCAAGCTTCCATTAAGTAATATACAAACTAGTATGATACAATAATGGCCCCTAGGGCATATACACTAACAATCTCCCACTTGCACTAGGGCCATGTACTGGCATATCGAAGACCTATCATCTCGAGTAGCCTCTCAAACTGAATCTGAGGTGAGGCCTTTGTGAATGGATTTGTAGTGTTCTCCTTTGTAGCAACTCTCTGGACCTCGATCTCCTGGTGATCTATGATCTCCTAATTCAGGTGATACCGCCTTAAGATTTGTCTGGACTTCTGATGGGACCTGGGTTCCTTCGCTAAAGCTATAGCACTGTTCTTGTCACAATACAACGGTATTGGATTAACAATGGTAGGAACCACCTGAAGTTCTGTGAGGAACTTCTTCATCCAGGCTTCTTCTTTTGTGGCATCGCAAGCAGCGATATACTCCGCTTCCATCGTCGAGTCAGCAATGGTGTCTTGCTTGGAACTCTTCCAGGACACCGCCCCTCCATTGAGGTAAAGACATAACGTGACATGGACTCGGAGTCATCCTTGTCACTCCGGAAGTTGGAATCAGCAAAAGCCTCGATCTTGAGGTCTTTTCTGCAGTAAACCAAGAACATATCCTTAGTCCTTCTCAGGTACTTGAGAATGTTCTTTACTGCTATCCAGTGCTTTTCCCCTGGGTCTGACTGATACCGGCTTACCACGCTCAGTGCGTAAGCTACATCTGGTCTGGTGCACAACATCGCATACATTATAGAGCCTACCGCAGAAGCGTAGGGTATAACTGACATGCGATCCCTTTCCAAATCAGTCTTGGGAGACATCTCTTTGGAGAGGGTGATTCCGTGACTAGCTGGTAAATTACCGCACTTAGAATCTTTCATACTGAATCTTTTCAGTATAGTGTTGATATACCTGGACTGCGAAAGTCCCAACATCCTCTTAGATCTATCACGATAGATCTAAATCCCCAGAATGTAAGAGGCATCATCCAGGTCTTTCATGGAGAACCTGTGTGACAAGAATCCTTTGACAGATTGTAGCATAGGAATGTCATTTCCTATCAAGAGAATGTTATCCACGTACAAGACGAGGAATACGACAGTTCGTGCTACAATTTTACTATATATATACATGGTTCATCTGGATTTTTGATAAAGTCATATTCTTTGACCGTTTCATCAAAACAGATGTTCCAACTCCGCGATGCCTGCTTTAGTCCATAAATGGACTTAAGCAACTTGCACACTTTCCCGCTGCTCCCACTCTGATTGAAACCTTCTGGCTGATCCATATAGACGCACTCTTCTAAATTACCTTTTAGAAAAGCCGTCTTTACGTCCATCTGCCAGATCTCATAATCATGGAAGGCGGCAATGGAAAGAAGGATCCGAATGGATTTGAGCATAGCCACTGGAGAAAAAGTTTCGCCATAGTCCAAACCAGGTCTTTGATGAAAACCCTTTACAACAAGCCTAGCCTTATAGGTTTCCACCTGTCCATCTACACTAATCTTTTTCTTGAAGATCCACTTGCATCCTATGGGTTTTACCCCATCTGGAGCAAAGTCCAAAGTCCATACTTTGTTGGTATACATGGACTCCATCTCGGTCCGCATTGCATCTAGCCATCTTACTGAGTCGCCACTCTGGATGGCCTGCTGGAAGCTAGTAGGTTCATCATTATCAATGACGTAATCTTCTCTATCCCCATCTATGAGAAAACCGTAGCATCTCTCAGGCGGATGAGACGGCCTACTACTCCTGGGGAGGGGTGCGGGAATGTTCTGTTCTTCTTGAACTTCTGGTTCTAACAAACTTTCAGTAGTAGTTTGTGGTTCTGGAATTTCTTCTAGTTCTATTGCGCTCCCACTTGTTTCCTTTTCTAAAAACCGCTGTTCTAGAAAATGGGCATTACGAGAAACAAAAACCTTTTGTTCCTCTGCGTAATAGAAAAAATACCCCTTGGAGTTCTTTGGATATCCCACAAACTTACACTGCACTGATCGTGCCTCGAGTTTGTCCGCATGCTGCTTTTTATCAAAAGCTGGACATCCCCATATCTTCATATATTGAAGATAGGGTTTCTTCCCACTCCACATCTGATATGGTATGGTAGGTACAATCTTGGTAGGAGCCCTGTTCAAAAGATATGCAGCTGATTCTAGTGCATAACCCCAAAAAGATCGCGGTAACTCAGCATTACTCATCATGTAACGTACCATATCCAATAGGGTTTTGTTCCGTCTTTCTGATACACCATTATGCTGTGGAGTGTATGGAGGAGTAAGCTGAGAGAGAATTCCATTCTCTTTTAGGTAACCCAGGAACTCAGCACTTAAGTATTCACCACCTCGATCAGATCTCAGTGTCTTGATACTTTTGCCGGTTTGGTTTTCTACTTCGTTCTTATATTCTTGAAAATTCTCAAAGGCCTCGGATTTATGTTTCATTAAGAAAATGAATCCATACCTAGAGTAATCATCCATAAAAGTAATGAAATATGAAAAACCGCCTCTTGAATGTGTAGACATTGGACCACATATATCACTGTGTATGAGTCCTAAGAGCTCGTTCGCTCTTACTCCATATCCAGTGAATGGAGTCTTTGTCATCTTTCCTTTGAGACATGATTGACAAGTGGCATAAGATTAATATTCGAACGGATCCAAATATCCTTCTCTATGTAACTTAGTTAACCTTGTCTCATTGATGTGACCTAGTCTACAATGCCATAAGAAAGCCTGATTTATATCTGGAGACTTTCTTTTTAGTGTGTTCTGGACATTGAAAATTTGTAATTGGTTTAACACATATATACCGTTATCTAGTGCACCGGACCCAATCAAACCATGATTAAGGTAGATGTTAACAACATCACTTACAAACGTGAAATCATAACCTTCTTTTGATAACAACGATACTGATATGATATTACACGTTAAACTGGGTACACAAAAACAGTTGCGCAAAACCAAAATATGTCCACTCGTCAATCCAAAGTGATAATCCCCTACGGACACAGCACTCACGCTATCTCCGTTAGCAACCTGGAGGGTCATATTACCAACCTTCAGCACTCTACGGTTTCTCAGTGCCTGCAATTAATTGCATATATGAGATCCTGATCCGTTATCCAATACCCAGGAAGTAGAGTTGATTGACAAACAGTTTTCAATTACAAACACACTTGAAGTCGAAGCCACAGCTTGCTTCGGGTCCTGGTTCTTGGCGATCCAAGCTTTGCAATCTTTCTTTCAATGGCCTTTCCTACGACAGTGGAAGCACTTGTCCTTTGCCACTACCGGCACCGCAACCTTTGCCTTTCCCTTGACTCCCACCTTACCAACACCACCTCTTGGTTTGGTAGTGGCCTTCTTCTTCCTTCCTTTGGCCCTTTCCTTGGACCTGGAAGAGGAAGTACCACGAACAAACATAGTGGGTGTTTCCCTTGCCTTCTGCAAGGTGCCCTCTGCACTCTTCAACATGTTAAAGAGTTCTGGAAGTTCAACTTCTTTACTTTGAATGTTGAAATTCAATATAAACTGGGCGTAGGTGGAAGGAAGGGACTGAAGAACCAAGTCTGTGTATAGCTCGTTCTCTAATGTCGTCCCGAGGTCCGCGAGCTCTTCTATATAGCCAATCATCTTAAGGACATGCTCTCCTACAGATGATCCGACGGCCAGCCTCGACTGAAACAAGTTCTTCGAGGTCTCGTATCTAGCTATACAAGATTGCTCTCCATAAAAATCCTTGGTGTGGAGAAATATGGATTCTAAATCCATATTCTCGTGCGTCCTCTGATGTTCATTATTCATAGAGGAAAGCACGATGCATTTGGCCTTCGCGCAGTCAATCTCCAAGGTCTTGCGGATTTCCTTATTCGCGACACTGGATTCTGGACCAGGGACAGCAGGTGCCTTAGTGCTAAGGATATACCCCAATTTGTCATAAGCAATTTCCATCTTAACATTCTGGAACCAATCTTTATAGTTTGGCCCTATCAAAATATTTTTATCTAATATTAACTTAAGGCCTGTCATGTTCTGGGTCGCTGCAATGAGAGAAAAAGGGAACACTTTAGCATGATGCTCTTGCAAGTTAAGAGTGGTTTTTAGTTTATCTAAACAGGATGGCTCCCACTGTTTCTTGAATCCCTCCTCAAACCAAAAAGGAAGAACTAGTCAAGACTATTCTCACCGTACAATTCTTACTTAACCGTTCAGCCAGGCCGGTGTCGGTATTTCGAGGGAGGTTTTACGACGCTTTTGCGAAGTTCCTTAATTAAATAACCTCTTTTCTCTGGGGCCGTAGCCCCGCTGACACCTTTCTCTACACCTACTTGGTTTATAGCATTGATCGTTAAGTGACGAATCTCCTGATGAGTAGCGGATACTCAAAGTAGGATCGGGATCCAAATATTATCGTGTGATAAAGCTGAAGGAATCCTACCAAAATTATCACACTCCAAATGGTATGCATCTCTTAGCAAATTTCAGTTTCTTTAGAAATTCTCGATATCAATTTCTGCCCATGCTCTTATGACTTTGGCGTTGGTCAAAATGTCATATGTCACATGTCAAGTTCTATCCATCATTATCTTGTTAATTTGAACCCACCCGTACATACCCCTGACGTTGGCCAAATGATAGTACGACTGTCCCAAACCAACTCATCTATCTATGCAACAAATGAATACCCAGCAGCTACCAAACACTATGCCTTGGCGTTGGTCAAAATACATAGCTTGAATACTACTGAATATCCAAATGAAATGACGGAGGGCTACAAATGGTTTTGGCGAAACCGTGAACGTAGCGAACTTGATATGATCGAAGGAACCTGATAGCTTTTAAAAGGAGTGGTTTAAGCTCCGCAATTAAAAATCCGCTGTTTTAAAATTAACCGAGTGGTTTCTTTTAAACTGTACCAATGATTCAACTTTGGTTTATTTTCTTTGCATTAATATAATGCGTCCCATCATTTAACCTATCATTGCAGAAAACAACGAAAATACAATGTGCTCTTATGCCATCCGCATTCGCCAGTGGGCCCCGTCATTCACCCGTTAGGTTACTTAACTAACGACAGAGCAGGGGCTGGGCTAGCGCGGGTGCAAAACATAAGTAACG
Organism: Agapanthus africanus; assembly: GCA_030015575.1. Lineage (NCBI taxonomy): Eukaryota > Viridiplantae > Streptophyta > Magnoliopsida > Asparagales > Amaryllidaceae > Agapanthus > Agapanthus africanus. The sequence continues at coordinate 112,618,024 of JASDDO010000018.1, forward strand.
CCTACTAGATATCATATATAGATATTGTACATTCGTCAGATGCAATAATAAGAATTCCATATCACAGATGAACATATTGGATTTTCTACGAATCCGCATTCCTTTTGAGCCTGCAAAGAAAGGCGGATTACACAGTCGCGATGAATAGCCAAAACCCCACCCTAGACCCCTACGGGTACGGCAAACTACCCGCCTAGTACCCGAAGTGAAGCGGTCTCCCTCAACAACGTGAGTAGGCCACTAAACACTTCAAAGTACCCGGTAGTTTGTGTACCCCACCTTGGGTCTATCCTAAGAGCAGAAAACAGTAAATGAAATAATACAACGATGGCTACAACCTCGACCCGGATGTGCCCCGCAAAAGAATATTACAACAAATTACAATTTACATTTGAATGAAAGAAACACTCGTCTCACATCCCCGGCTATCCATTCACGACAATCCAACAAGTCCACAATCACAAACCAGTAAAAACCATTACAAAAATGCGCAACCCCTGCTAACTGACATACTAGCAGTTAGGGGAGGTTTACGAACACATAAAACACAACACAGATATAATCTAGTTAGCCAAACATCTTAGAATTTTGATCAAGCAACACATATGATTCTACTCCAAACAATTCTCTGTGCACATAAAACTTGAGCAGAAACAAATCATCCCAGAAAACAAAACATCAACACAGAAGAATAACTGAGCAAATTTGGGTTGACTCGGAGTCAACTCGGCCGTGGATCCGCGGCGGATCGCTTGGATTGGCGGCGGTTCTGCGGCGGTTTAGATGATTCATGATCCCAAATTTCTTCACAATTCTTAAAAAACCATGCTTGTATTTTTTAGGGTCCCTGAAAAATTTTTAGACCCCTTTTTAAAATCGGCAGAAACTATGTGAAAATAATGTTTTTTCGGGTTCGTTTTGCGATCGAATTTCTAATGACTTTGCAAACATGTTAGTGCTTCCAAGTGCTTCAGGACTGCACCCAACTGCCTCCAAGTGCTTCAGGACTGCACCCAACTGCTACCTGTTTGCACGACTCCTTTGAGCCGTGGTAGGGTAGCAATTTAAGAACAGTGGGAACACACTCGAGACGAAGCAGCAGTGTCAAGTCTGCGGACTATGCTATGCTCATGTCACCTGGGAACTGTTAACTGACGACGGGTATAATACCAATTAACAGTTCCCTGCGAGTCCTGTCCGGTGTACCCGTAACCCAACGAGCACCTATATACTATCTCCAGTACAACGTACTAATGGCTGTGGGACAGACCATCTCCCCAACTAGGATGAGAAGCGTACACACTAGCCTACTCTGGAGTATCGATGCCCTGTCTCGATAATCCTACGACTAGAGACCTAAAAAAGGATGTGCTTGTAGACTACCCAGCCCCCACTAGTGTGACTGCCATCACAACACTGGTAGTCAAGCAAGATCCTATGGGCTCTATCAATATGTATTCGCGATATGCTAACATATACACATATTAAGATAGATATAAACCAAGTAGCATACTACTATGTTGAGCGAGACTGTTAATATAACTGTGAATATCCCAAGCTTCCATTAAGTAATATACAAACCAGTATGATACAATAATGGCCCCTAGGGCATATACACTAACATCAGCATCCACCATGAGATTTATCGGTTCTGATATATATATATATATATATATATATATATATATATATACCCCATGCGAGGAACGGAGGGGGCCGTGTGCGGGTACATGGTGGGGCCCGGAGGTACCTCACGCAAGAATTTCGTGGAGTAGACGATGAGTTAGTAGGGGAACCATACCTACCAGTGACAGTACCTATGATTCGGCGGTTATCATGGGGATACCAACCGGAGTCATGTACGCATGGATACGTCAAATTTCGAGTGTCAGAGCTAGGCACTCGAGTTTTCGGGATAGCATATGATACATACCTATCAGGAGGGCCAGTCGTGGGGACATCGCCTGATAGATCAGTATTTATGTGTCGATGCTAGACACTTGTATTCATGATATTTTTACTCCTAAGTATATATAACAGTGGAATGGGACGCTGTTATACATGCATATAATATATTAGTGGAATGGGACGCTAATATATATGTGTACATATCTAAATTATATACATGATCATAATAATCTTGCAAATATACTTCTTCATATATGCGATTCACTTGATAATGGATTCAGGATATATGAGATTCACTTGATGTTGGATACCGGATATATGAGATTTACTTGATATTGGACACTCAGGATATATGAGACTTACAGGATATGAGGGCCACTTTGGGGGCTGATTTGTGGAAAGTTAGGATTTAGATTGTCTTGATGGACTTTGGTCCTACCAGGAGGTCAGGATTCCGTGAGGATGACATGTTTTATCCCATACTCCGCATTTATTTTATATGCATTGCTTCGTGTATTTGTAGTACCTGATAGAGTACTTTTCATGACTGTTGCATATACATACTGCTATTTTATATGCATGGCTTCATGTATTAGTTGTACCTGATAGAGTACATTTCATGACTGTTGCATATACATACTGCTATTTTATATGCATTGCTTCATGTATTAGTAGTACCTAATAGGGTACCTTTCATACTGTTGCACATATATTGCCTTTTATTGCTATCAGCTTGCATGCATTAGATTCACGCTGTACGTACATACTAGCGATTACCTGCATATGTTATTTACTATTCACGAGTTAGCAACTCACCCCCGTTGTGCCACAGTGTTTTGCAGGTAGTCCCTCAGGGCAGTCGCGGCAAGCTATTCATCTTTCGTATCATCTTTTGCAGCCGATACCGCTTCGGCTGACTGTGCGCAGTTTTGCTATAGGTGGGTTTTGCGGCTATCCGATGTTGTTTATTATTATCTTTGTACCATGTACTCTCCATCTACCACTTTCATCTATGACTTAGAGATTTGAAGTGAGGACAATATTGTATGTTATTTTATGACTTGGAGATCTTTTATGCAGTTTTTACTTATATCGCTTTTTATTTCTTCGCTACGGCGTCGTATATCTGTTGTGGTGGTTGTTTCCGCCTTTAGGCATGGATTTTGCTCCCGTTGGGGATGCTTTACTTATATTTATGTTGTACACATTTTTGGGGTTAGTTTTTACAAAGGAGGTGCTGCCAAAATTTTTTAAGAAAGTAAAGTTGGACTTTAAAGAATTTGGTTTGAGATTTCAAAAGTTTTGAAAATGCTATTATTACTTACTACTTTTGATGGTTTAGATTGCTGGGTTTTCGGCTTACTTAAATTGCGTTACGCCTGTAGACGTTGCATACTTTAAGGGCCGTCACGTGCCAAATTTTGGGTCGTGACAAAGTTGGTATCAGAGCGCTAGGTTTTACTTTTCGGAGTGTAGGATGATCTTGGTATGATGGAGTAGGTAGCTTAAGCAGAGTAACGTAGAGTGTGTATGTCCGCAGCATACTCACGATCACGGCACTCCGCCTAAAGTGACCTACGTACTAATTGCTTGAAATTCCTTCCTTGATGATACATATCCTTGTGATTCGATTTCCGTGTTCATATCGAATCCTATTTCCATTTATCGCCTTTTCCGCCGAAGACCATGAGGACTTAAAGTGATGTAGCGAGAGCCGAGGTCAGAGTTGACTCATGTGGGACGAGGACTGATGTCACGACCCGATGGTACGGAATGTGACTGGCACTTAGATTACGAGACGTCTAAAGGCGTAACGTAACCTAAGTCAGCCAAAGCCCAGAAAATATAAACCAAAATCAATAAGAGTGAAGGAAACCTTTCATGAAAATGACTTAAAATCAATTATGTTACATTAAATCCATTTTTTTAAAAACATCAAAAATTTTCGAAAATTTCGGCAGAGTCTCCTTTGTAAATTCTATCCCCCAAAATGGGTACAACAAGATATATAAACCTGTAATAACAAAATGGCAACCCCAAGCGGGAGCTAGCTCTTCGCCCAAGGCGGATCACAATCCCACGCAATATATATGTAATATCAAGCAAATGAGCAAAAAGCAATGCAAAATATAAGAAAAACACAACGTCGGCTCAAGTGAGCTCGACTCCAAAGAAACCACATATACACAAATCTCTCAGTCTCATCACTAGGTCGCATATACAAATAAGAAGTGGTAGATAGAGAATACTAGATACAAAGATAGTATAAAAAGAGATAAAAGTGCCCTCGCAACCCACCTACGAGCAATGTCGCGAGTCTGAGCAAAAGAAGTCAATAATACGATAAGCCGCTGCTACAAGGCTGATGAGTCTGACCTGCAAGCCACTGTAGCACAACGGGGGTGAGTTGCCAGCTCGTGAGTAGAATATAACATCTAGTAAGGCTATCGTAAGAATGCACGCAAATGCATCACAACATGTATGTCCAGATGTGATGTAATACCTATAGTATGCATGCACATGTATGCAATATCAATACTAAATCTTTAAGTGTTTTAAATGCTATGAGTTCTGCATTCTTTACTTTAGAAAAAGAATATCTGTGCAATAGCAAAGTACCATCATGAAATCATCTGAAAACCGTGTCAAGTATCGACACCAAATATGAAAATACATCTGTCTCAATGTCTCTCTATATCAATGTCTCAATACATCGGGCTCCGTCAGTCCGGATCGACCCATATCATCAAATCTCACAACAACGGTCGGTATCCTCTGGATATCCGCTGTGCCAGACATCACCGGTAGGTAGTCTTCCCCTGCTAGGCTCATCGTCTACAACTCGATCTTCTTGCCCCGGGGTACCATACCGGGCCCACTATGTACCCGAGACGGTTCATCCACTCCTCGAATCGGGTCTCGAAATCCAACAGAAAACATGAAAACTTATGGTGGACGACACATACATCACGAGAAAACCGCAACTTTATTTTAAAAATGATAATAATAAGCTTTTGTTAAATTCTTGCGGATTTCCCCAAAATCCAGAAATCGCAGCAATACTGAAATCCTCAAGAAAATCATAATACCCAACATGTTGTATATGATAAATGTCTATGATATCCAGGTATGCGATGTGATTTGTGGCTAGAAATCTATGTAAGCATGCTGATGATGCGAGGTATATACATGCTATGCGATTTCATATATCATGTATGATGCAAGTGGTGATACTAAGCTAAACAGGTTCTATAGTGCTTGTGGCATGGCAATTACCAAAGGTGTGTGTGTCACATGAATAGTGAGCGTGCAACAGGAGTCAATGGTAATGGTGAACGTGTCCTACGAAGTGATATCACACATGTGTATATGGATATCCATGCAAATCTAGCAGACGAATAGCTATAAAGGTATGCAATGTGAATGAGGGAGCTAGCTAACTAACAATGCATATTGTTGCATGTAATAAAGTAAACCTAACTATGGGGCGCCTCGTGCCATCCAGGCGATTCCCCCATAGATGAATACATCTACTCACCTGAATGCCTTGCTAATCTGATCCAACCACCGCTTTGCCTTTGCGCGCCGCGTCCGATGTTTCCGCAACCGATCCAAGAATTTCACAACACATAACATAAGATTACATATTCCTGAAACGACGCAAGTTACAATTTGAAAAGATCAGCGCTCAAGAATTAATCACAACGTGCACTCGGTTCGCGGAAAACACACGAAAATCGCTAAAACCTTAACTAAAATCGCCGTTTCGGGGCAATCGCCAAAACTAAAACCCGACCAGACAAAACTCTGCATTCGCACACACTAATAGTCGTATGAGATGCTAATTGTATCGCCAATATATCTCAATTAGATCACCTCCTAATTTTTAGGAAAATCTAGTAAACATTGACATAGCAATTTCGATGCAAATATCGTGATTTAACGATATAGCGATCACTACATCGCACAAACAACCAATCTAACCAACTAGATGGCCATAATACTAACTTAAACCCACTTATCCTACATCAAACCCTAATTATAACATCAACACCTCTTTTGAAATTCATGAGAAAGCAAATTAAACCAAATTTCACACTTAAACTACTAAATCTAGCAAATTTTAAACTACAATTAAACACTAGATTAGAATTATACCTTACAAGTTGTGATTCCCTTGCACTAAGCCTCCAAAGTGGCCTCTTTTCTCCTTGTTTTAACCCAATTTGGACTTGAGAAGGGATGGCTTAAGGTTTTGGTTTGAATTAGAGAAGAAAAGTGTGTGTTTTTGTGGATTTTTGTTGATTTTTGAAGCAATTTTGAAGCAAGAAAGAGAGGAAAAAATGGGGTTTCCAGTAGGTGAGCTCGGCCTGGAGGTAGAGGAGGGTGTGTGTGTGAGAATTGTGCAGAAAATTCTACATAAAAAGCCTTTCCCAAGCTCAATTAATGACTATCACATCAATTTTTACACAAAAACCCCATTTTAAACCATTTTTGATTAAATTTTTAAACCATAGAACTACCATCTTGCAAAGTCTTGATAAAATTTTTATTACACTAAATTTTAGTTTATAATGGTTCCTAAGTGTATAATTTACCCAATTAAATTTGTATTTATTACTAATTTAATGTATTTTTAAAAGCTTAAAATAATATTAAAAATAATTAATTAAGGAAATTTTTTAAATAACTAGAAAATTTTAAGTGACAATTTATTGACCAATTTATAGTAATATCTTATCTAAATTTTTTATAATTAGACCTATATTGAAAAATACTTATTTTGACTTTTTACAGAAAAGACTGTTTATTTTGCCGAATATCGAAAAACTGCCTAAACGATTTTCGAAGCGTTGCAATCTTTCCCCCTTAAAGAAATTCGGTCCCCGAATTTAAAAATTAACTATGCGTACCTTCAAAAAGATGGGGATATCTTTTCCTCATCTCGACCTCGGTCTCCCAGGTGACCTCCTCGCTGTTCGGGCCGCGCCAAAGAACATTGACGGACGGTATAACCTTCGACCTCAATTTCTTCACCTGCCGATCCAAAATGACCACCGCCTGCTCGGTGAATGAAAGATCGCGCTCAAGATGGATCATCTGGTGCTGAATCACATGGGAAGGGTCATGAAGGTACTTGCGGAGTATCGAAATATGGAACACGGGGTGAACATCGGGGAAGCTGGGCGGAAGAGCTAACCGATAAGCCACTGAACCGACAAGCTCTAGGATCTTGAAAGGACCAACATATCTAGCACTAAGCTTCCCTTTCCGCCAAAATCTCATCACACCCTTCATCGGAGAGACCCTTAGGAAAACATGGTCGCCAACAGCGAACTCGAGTCGGCGACGGCGCCTGTCAGCATATAATTTCTGCCTACTCTGTGCCGCTCTCATCCTGTCCCGAATCAGCTGTATCTTCTCGGTCGTCTCCTGTACGATCTACGGCGCCAAAATACTGCTCTCCCTGAGCTCTTTCCAACACAAAGGCGATCGACATCTCCTCCCATATAATGCCTCGAAAGGTGCCATCTGAATCGTCTCCTGGAAGCTATTATTGTAGGAGAACTCGATGAAGGGCAAATGACGATCCCAGCTACCACCGAAATATAAAACACAAGCTCTGAGCATGTCCTCAAGAGTCTGAATAGTACGCTCTGACTGACCGTCAGTTTGCGGATGAAAGGCTATGCTAAAACTCAATCGGGTGCCTAAAGCTTCCTGAAGTTTCTGCCATAATCGGCTGGTAAACCGGGTGCCCCAGTCGGACACGATGCAAGTCGGGACGCCATGCAGTCACACGATCTCATCAATATAAACCTGAGTGTACTGAGCAAATCCAAAAGTGGTCTTCACTGGCAGGAAGTGAGACGCTTTCGTTAGTCGATCCACAATCACCCAAATAGAGTCATACCCTTGACTAATCCTGGGTAGACCCACAATGAAGTCCATGGAGACCTGTTCCCACTTCCACTCAGGGATGGGCAAAGGCTGTAACTCGCCGGCTGGCCTCTGGTGCTCGGCCTTGATTTGCTGACAAGTCAGGCATCTTGACACGAAGTCTGTAACATCCTTCTTCATCCCTTCCTACTAGTAAACCTCTCTCAAATCACAGTACATCTAGGTGGAACCTGGATGAACACTGTATACTGATCTATGTGCCACCTCAAGAATATCACGCCTTAGTCCCTCAGAATCTGGTACGCACAGTCGAGTCCCGAATCGAAGTATCTGTAAGTCGATGTTCAACACCCCAATACTTATGGGGAGGCGGAAATATGAATAACAATCTTGTTCTATGATTAAACATCGAATAACCGTATGAATCGTTTGCTAAACAAGTTTTAACAAAAGCTATAGAGTTCTAAACTACTATGTTAAGAGATTATACTAAACGGTTCTAGTCCTTCGTCTTAATGTTATCTACGGCCTCTTTGGATCTCCACGTCCTCTTCGGCTTTCTTCCGTGATAGACGATCCACCCGAGAACCCTAATCCAAGCTATAACCTCTAAACTTGAGGTTACTTAGTTTCTCTAGTTGCTAAATAGAGTAGCTAAGGTGATGTAGAGATAGGTTATGGAATGATTAGTCTTTCCTAATGCTTGTTCTCAACTCATGAGGGTAGGATTAGGTTTGGTGAAAGAGAGAGAACTTGAAGAGAGAGAGTGAGAAGATGATAATGATAATAATAATGTAAATGAAAAAGCTTCTCACTAGATATATGAAACATAATGAATTAAAAAGAAATGAATAATATGAGATTATTCATCATGTTTCATTAATGCAAGTAGGTGATTCATTATGTGAGTCATTAAGCATTTAATAATGCATTAATAACATGATGAATCACTCACAATGAGTCACTAATTCATTAAATGAAAATGCCACCTCTCCCTCCATGTCACATCCTTCTAGAAGCTTCTCGGAAAATTACGAGAATGCCCCTCTCATCCGTGAAAACACGGAAAAACTTTAGACTGTATAAATCCAATAACCTGATACTAGAATCTGGCTTAAACCAAAGCCGGCTAGTAAAAACTGTCCGAATGTCGTACGTGCGTTCAAACACGTATGCGTCCGAACCTTTGTCGTAAAACCATACGACCTCTATATCTTTTCGCCTGGGTTTGGGAAATCTCTATGTGGGACTGTAAAGACTCAACTACTACGCTGGCAGTGAGTTTAACCACAGACCGCAAGCGGCACTAGCTGTACGTAACGGTCCCCAGGTAGTTGTTGATAAGAAAGCTTGATGAGGTAACCCATCTGAAATCCTACTGAGCCTGTCTGTGACAATATCCGCGCAGTCCGGTCTGTTCTTCTAAGAGTATCGCATGTATGGTCTAGGGAGGTGGTGGACGTCAGACCCCTAATAACCGTAGAAGTCGTGTCGGTATGGTTCAAGACCACCCGAGAATCTACTGATCATTCCATCAGTAATTCTCAATCAGCCCTGGCCAGGGACTTATGGTAATGACCAACCGACCACAGTGCGATATCAACTCCCTATACCGGAAGAGACGAATCCCTAACAGTCGCTCACTGCCTCCACATGGCTCGGGACTGTGCCCAACTGAAACCTGTTTGCACGACTCCTTTGAGCCGTGGTAGGGTAATAATCAAAGCACAGTGGGAACTCACACGAGACAAATGATGACCTTAAGTCAACGGACTATCTGCACACATGTCACCTGAGAACTGCTATCTGACGTTAGGTATAATACCATCCAGTCAGTTCTCGGCGAGTCCTGTCCGGTGTACTCACACTCAGTGAGCATCTGTATACAATCTTATGTGAACACCACCAATGGTTTTGGGACCAATCCATCGCCCCTCGTCAGGGTCTAGATATGTATACACTAGTCTACTCCGGAGTATCGATGCCCAATCTCGATACTCCTGCGACCAGGGACATCTAAAGGTGTGCCTATTGACTATCCAGCTTCCACTAGTATGACTGCCATCACAACGCCGGTAGTCAGACAAACACCCTATGGGCTTTATCAACATATATATATATATATATAAATACCAAGTAAAATATATCATACGTTAAGACAAAGTCAAACCAAATAGCGTACTATCATATCAAGCAAGACTGTCATGTACATACATATCCCAAGCATCCTATACAATGTAGGCCTCTAGGGCATATATATCCAACAATCTCCCACTTGCACTAAGGCCTATAATTTCTGCAATGAGTACCCACTGTCTCTACCAGATCCAGTTGCTGGCGTACCGCATGCCCAACATCTCAAATAACCTCTCGAACTGTACTTGAGGAATGGCCTTGGTGAATGGATCTGCCGTGTTGTCTTTTATGTCCACTCTCCGTATCTCGATCTCCCGACGATCCACGATCTCCTTGATCAGGTGAAACCGCCTTAAGATATGCCTGGATTTCTGATAGGACCTTGGTTCCTTCGCTCAAGCTACAGCGCCATTGTTATCGCAATACAAAGGTATTGGATTGGCAATGGACGGAACCACCTGAAGTTCAGAAATGAACTTCCTCATCCAGACAGCCTCTTTTGCGGCTTCACTAGCAGCTATATACTCAGCCTCCATAGTTGAGTCTGCGACGGTATCTTGTTTGGAACTCTTCCAACATACCGTCCCTCCATTGAGGGTAAACACAAAACCCGAAATGGATTTAGAATCATCCTTGTCACTTTGGAAGCCGGAGTGGGTAAAAGCCTCTACCTGGAGGTCCCCATTACCGAAAATCAAGAACATCTCCTTAGTCCTTCTTAGGTACTTGAGAATGTTCTTCACCGCTCTCCAATGTTTCTCACCTGGGTCAGACTAATACCTGCTTACCACACTAAGTGCGTAAGCTACATCCGGTCTGGTACATAACATCGCATACATTATTGATCCTATCGCCGAAGCGTAGGGTATAATGCCCATGCGAGCCCTCTCTTCATCAGTCTTTGGAGACATCTCCTTGGAGAGGGTGATTCCTGTTAGTGTATATGCCCTAGAGGCCATTACTGTATCATACTAGTTTGTATATTACTTAATGGAAGCTTGGGATATTCACCTTGTATAAACAATCTTGCTCAATATAGTAGTATGCTACTTGGTTTGTTTCTACTTCAATGTGTACATGTGTTTATTTTGCGATATCACCTATACGCATTAGTGGAGCCCTTAGGATCTTTGCTTGATTACCAGCGTTGTGATGGCAGTCACACTAGTGGGGGCTGGGTAATCTATAAGCACATCCTTATACAGGTCCCTAGTCGCAGGACTATCGAGACAGGGCATCGATACTCCGGAGTAGACTAGCGTATGCGCTTCTCATCTCAGTGTGGGAGATGGTCTGTCCCACAGCCATCAGTACGTCGTACTGGAGATAGTATACGGGTGCTCGTTAGGTTACGGGTACACTGGACAGGACTCGTCGGGAACTGAAAGGTTGGTATTATACCTATCGTCAGTTATCAGTTCCCAGGTGACATGAGTACAGCTTAGTCCGCTGACTTGATACTGGCACTTCGCCTCGAGTGTGTTCCCACTGCATTTTGATCACTACCCTACCACGGCTCAAAGGAGTCGTGCAAACAGGTAGTGGTTGGGTGCAGTCCCGAAGCACTTGGAGGCAGTGACGATTAGACAGGATTCGTCTCTCCCGGTATTGGGGGTTGACATCGCGCTGTGTCTAGGAGAGCCATTACACGAGTAGTCCCTGGCCAGGGCAAGCGAGATATACTGGTAGGCTTCCAGTGTTATCTCAGGGTGTTTTGGGCTTCACTCCAACACGACTTGTACCGCTATTGGGGGACTGACGTTTTACCGCCCCCTAGGCCCGACATGCGATGTATCAGACGAACAGACCGGACTGTACGGAGAATGTCACATTCAGACTCAGTAGGAGTTCAGATGGGGTTCACCTCGTCAGCCTTCTTGTCGGCATCTACCTGGGGACCGTTACGCACAGCTAGTGCCGCTTGCGGTCTGTGGTTAAACCCACTGCCAGCGTAGTGTCGAGTCTTTAGAGTCCCACACAGAGGGTATTCGCCTCTGGGAAAAACAGAGTAGAGGTCGCATGGTTTTGCGGCAGGGTTCGTTCTCATCCGCGCACTTGTGCACGTTTGGAGTCCGGACGGATTATACTGGCGGGCTCTGGTTTGAGCCAGATACTGGTATATGTTTTGGGGTTGCTTTTATATCTTGGTATTCTTGTTCCTCGGAACGAGAATGCAGGTGTGTATGCACAGTTGCTTGAGGCGGAGGATGAGGTATTTCATTAGGGTTTCGGAACGGGTGCGTATGCACAGTTGACAGTCGTCATTTTCCAAACCCTAATAGATTTATGAAATATCAATTAATAATAGTAATTAAATGAAATATTGTTATGGTTGATTTTGTTGACTTGTTGACCATGGTTGACTTGTTGACCATGGTTGGATGTTGACCACCATCATGCTTTGAAAGGATACTCCTTGATTCTTGCTTACACTCATTTATTGAAAGTTATGATAGTGGTCATTCAAAATACAACCATCAACTATTTCATTTTTGATTTATTATTATTAATTAGATAATTCCTTTTCTTTTAGTTATGGTTGCAAAAGAAAAGAGCTCATTCTATCATAATCATTCTCTCTCCTCACTTCATCTTCTTCTTCCTCTAGCCAAAGGAGAATCCTTCTCATGTGTTGAGAATCCCTCTCCTTAAAAGAAAAGCACCCCTTAGACACTCTCTACTCACTCTAGGATCAAGGGTTTAGCAAGCCGGAGATTCTAGTTCACTCAAAGTTCGAGAAAGAGCCCGAAGGTTGAACCCTCAGGTGGATCCATCTTCGACGGAAGAAGGCGACGAGGAAAGAACCATCAACCTCTACATAGTTTGAAGAAGAAGGAGTTCAAGTTTAGGTATAACCATCTTTCCGAGTAGCTAACTCTCTTTAGCAAGTTTGCTAGTTTTAGTTTAGGAAAGGATCCCGACTTTGTTAGTCCATGTTGCCCCTTGCGCTAAAAATTTGATTTTTATACCGTTTCCGCCTCCCCGTAAGAACCGGGGGTCGCAACGTGGACTTACAGTGGTATCAGAGCCTAACTAAACTTAAACTTGCTTGGTAGTGAAGTGTAACGAAGTTCGGAACCGGAAAAATCCAAAAACCAAACTTTTACAAAACCCTAGTTTCTGTTAAAAAAATTTCTGGTCAAAACAAGATTTGTTATACACCTAAATTCGGCTCAGGGTTTTGTATGAACACCCAAGAAAAACGATCCCCTAATTCCTTTAAACCGCCGCGGATCCGCGGCCTCACCTATTCTTCGAGCCACGGATCCGCCGCCGTTTAGAGTCTTCTGGTGATCGGGTTTCGTGCAGTGTGTCTCTGTGTTGGTTTTGGGATTTTTAAAATATGTTATATGTGCCCAGATTTTCCAGAGCAGAAATTTACTTTTGGGGTCCTATAATTCCGTATTTTTTTCCGAACTTCACTGCACTTTGACTATGATGGTTATATCTATGATGTTTGCATGTATTGAACGTCGGCTAATCGCTATAAGTCGATTAGTCGGGGTTATACATCTCTGTGATCTGTGTTTGATGATGGTTTGTGTATATGAATGTGTTGGACTGTCGCGGGTGAATAGCCGGGGTGGATGTGAGATGAGCTTTTGTTTTTCTTTCATTCATTTGTAAATGTAAATTGATGTAATAATATTATTTGTTTGGCCGCACAACCGGGTCGGGGTTGTAGCCGTCATTGTATAATTCTTTTTACTGTTTTTGCTCCTAGGATAGACCCATGGAGGGGTGCATAAACTACCGGGTACTTGGCGGGTAGTTTGCCGCACCCGTAGGGGTCTTGGGTGGGGTATTTGCTATTCACCGCGACCGTGTAATCCGCTTTTCGTTGCAGGCTCGAACGGATTGCGGATTGCTAGTATATCCAATGTATTCATCAGTGATCTGTAATGTCTATCATTGCTTTATATTTAGGCGTTGCTTATGTTTTACAGCCGCGCTAGCCCAGCCCCCGCTCTGTCGTTAGTTAAGTAACCTAACGAGTGATGACGGGACCCCGTGGCGAATGCGAATGGCATAAGCGTACGTCATATTTTGGTTGTTTTCTGCAATGGTAGGATTAAATGATGGAACGCATTAAAAGAACTAATGCAAGAATATCACGCATTAAAAGAACTAATGCAAGATAATAAACCAAGTTAAAATTGTTGGAACACTTTCGAAAAACCACTCGGTTCTTTTCAAAACTAACTTTTAAATGCGGAGCTTGAGCCACTCCTTCTAAAAGTTACCTCGTTCCATCGATTATATCAAGTTCACTACGTTCACGGTTTTACCAAAACCATTCGTAGCCCTCCGTCGTTTCGCATGAATAGGCAATAGTATTCAAGCTGTGTATTTTGGCCAAAGTCAAGGCATAGTGATTGGTAGCTATTGGGTGTTCATGTGTAGCATAGATAGATGCGTTGGTTTGGGACAGTCGTGCTGCCATTTTGGCCAAAGTCAAGGGTATGTACGGATGGATCCAAATTAACCTGGAAAGTGACGGGTAGAACTTGACATGTGACTTATGATATTTTGGCCAAAGTCAAGGTCATAAGAGCATGGGGCAAAAATCCACATCGGGAGTTTCATAAGTACTGAAACTTGCTAGATTTGCATACCATTTGGAGTGTGATGATTATGGTAGGATTCCTTCATTTTCGTCACGCGATGATATTTGGATCCCGATCCTACTGTGAGTATATGCTACTCCTCGGGAAATTTCTCACTAAACGATCAATGCTATAAACCTAGTAGGTGCCTAGAAAGGTGTTAGCGGGGCTACGCCCCCAGGGAAAAGAGGTTCTTAAATTAAGGAACTTCGCGAAAGCGTTGAAAAACCTCCCTCGAAGTACCGACACTGGCCTGGCTGAACGGTTAAGCAAGTATTGTGCGGTGGGATTGATCCCGGCTAATTCTTCCTTTGTGGTTTGAGGAGGGATTCGAGAGACAGTGGGAGCCATCCTGTTTAGACAAATTAAAAACCATTCTAAACTTGCAAGAGCATCGTGCTAAAGTGTTTCTTCTCTCCCCCCTGCAGCGACCTAATTCGAAATGACTGGACTTAAGTTACTTCTAGATAAAAACATACTGACAGGGCCAAACTACAAAGATTGGCTCAGGAATGTCAAATTAGCAATCATTTACGACAAGCTGGGGTATCTTCTTACCACCAAAGCTCCCCCCGTCCTAGGTCCCACCTCCAGCGTCGCGGATAAGGAAATCCGTAAGACTTGGGAGATTGATTGCACGAAGGCCAGGTGCCTCGTGCTTGCCTCTATGGACAACGAACATCAGAGGAGGCATGAGAATATGGACCTCGAGTCCATATTTCTCCATACAAAAGAACTGTATGGAGAGCAGTCTCGTATCGCAAGATACGAAGTGTCGAAGAAGTTATTTTCGACAAAGTTGGCCGTCGGATCATCGGTAGCGGACCACGTGCTTAAGATGATTGGCTACACTGAGGAGCTCGCGGAACTTGGGACCACGTTGGACAGTGAACTCTATACGGATTTAATTCTCCAGTCCCTTCCATCCACTTACGCCCAGTTCATACTGAATTTCAACTTGCAAGAAAAGGAAGTTGAACTTTCAGAACTCCTCAACATGCTGAGGAGCGCAGAGGGCACCCTACAGAAGGGTAGGGAAACACCCGCTTTGTTTGTAGGAGGATCTTCTTCCTCTAGGTCCAAGGCGAAAGCCAAGGGAAAGAGGAAGAAAGCCCCCGCCAAACCAAGAGGCGGTGTTAGTAAAGTGGGTACGAAGGGAAAGGAAAAGGCAACAAAGATTGCGGGGAAGCTTGTTGGTAAAGAGGAATGCTTCTATTGTCACAAGAGTGGACACTGGAAAAAGGATTGCAGGGCTTGGAAGGCCATGACACAGGAACTGAAGCAGGTTGCGGCTTCAGCTTCAGATGTGTATGTTATTGAAAACTGTCTTTCTATAAACTCTACTTCCTGGGTATTGGATACCGGATCAGGATCTCATATCTGTAATTCTTTGCAGGCGTTGAGAAACCGTAGGGTTTTGAAGGCAGGTGACATGACCCTCAGAGTTGCGAACGGAGCTAGCATGGATGCTAAAACCGTGGGGGACTATCACCTGGGAATGTCAGATGGGCATGTTTTGGTTTTGCGTAATTGCTTTTTTGTACCCAACGCAACTTGTAATATCATTTCTGTATCTTTGGTTTCTAAAGAAGGTTATGAATTTGCGTTTGTAAGTAATGTTGTAAACATTCACCTTAATCAAGTTCTGATTGGGTCAGGTACACTGAGCAATGGTATATACGTATTAAACCAACCATAGATTTTCAATGTCCAGAATACACACAAAAGAAAGTCTCCAGATATCAATCAGACTTTCTTATGGCATTGTAGACTGGGTCACATCAATGAGAGAAGGTTGACTAAGTTACATACAGAAGGATATTTGGATCCGTTCGAATATCAATTGTATGCCACTTGTCAATCCTGTCTCAAAGGAAAGATGACAAAGACTCCGTTCACTGGACACGGAGTAAGAGCGAGCGAGCTCTTGGGACTCGTACACAGCGACGTGTGCGGTCCAATGTCTACACATGCGCGAAGCGGTTATTCTTACTTCATTACTTTTACGGATGATTTTTCAAGGTACGGTTATGTCTTCTTAATGAAACATAAGTCCGAAGCTTTTGAAAAATTCCAGGAATATAAGAATGAAGTAGAAAAACAAACCGGCAAAAGTATCAAGATTCTAAGATCAGATCGAGGTGGAGAATACTTAAGTGCCGAGTTCCTGAATTATTTAAAAGAGAACGGGATTCTCTCTCAGCTCACTCCTCCATACACTCCGCAGCACAACGGTGTATCGGAGAGACGGAACCGAACCCTATTGGATATGGTACGGTCCATGATGAGTAACGCTGAGTTACCGCGATCATTCTGGGGGTATGCGCTAGAATCAGCTGCGTACCTTTTAAACCGAGTTCCTACTAAGACTGTGCCTACTACACCATATGAGATGTGGTGTGGGAAGAGACCCCATCTCAGTCACATTAAGACTTGGGGAAGTCCAGCTTTTGTTAAAAAGCAGCATGCGGACAAGCTCGAGGCGCGCTCAGTACTGTGTAAGTTTGTGGGATATCCAAAGAATTCCAAGGGATATCTCTTCTACTACGAGGAGGAACAAAAAGTTCTTGTTTCTCGTCATGCCCACTTTCTAGAACACCAGTTCTTAGAAAAAGAATTAAGTGGGAGCGCAGTAGAACTGGAAGAAATTCCAGAACCACAGACTATTACTGAAAGCTTAGTGGAACCAGAGGGTTCAAATGAACAGGACATTCCTATGCCGCTCCGCAGAAGTAGTAGGCAGTCTCATCCGCCCGAGAGATACTACGGTTTTCTCATAGACGGGGATAGAGTGGATTGCATCATAGATTATGATGAGCCTACTAGCTTCCAGCAGGCCGTTCAGAGCATTGACTCGGTAAAATGGCTGGATGCAATGCGGACCGAAATGGAGTCCATGTACACCAACAAAGTATGGACGTTGGACATTGCTCCAGACGGGGTAAAACCCGTAGGATGCAAGTGGATCTTCAAAAGGAAGATTGGTGTAGATGGACAGGTTGAGACCTATAAAGCTAGACTTGTAGCAAAGGGTTTCCGTCAAAGACCTGGCTTGGACTATGACGAAACCTTTTCTCCAGTGGCTATGCTGAAATCCATTCGGATCCTTCTTGCCATTGCTGCCTTCCACGATTATGAGATTTGGCAGATGGACGTAAAAACCGCTTTTCTAAATGGAAATTTAGAGGAGTGTGTCTATATGGATCAGCCAGAGGGTTTCATTCAGAGTGGGAGCAGCGGAAAGGTGTGCAAGTTGCTTAAGTCCATCTATGGACTAAAGCAGGCATCGCGGAGTTGGAACATCTGTTTTGATGAGACGGTCAAGGAATTTGGCTTTATCAAAAATCCAGATGAACCATGCATCTATAGTAGATTTGTAGCGAGAACTGTAGTATTCCTCATTTTATACGTGGATGACATTCTCTTAATGGGAAATGACATTCCTATGCTACAATCTGTCAAGGGGTTCTTGTCACAAAGCTTCTCCATGAAAGACCTGGGTGATGCTTCGTACATCCTGGGGATCCGGATCCATCGTGATAGATCCAAGAGGATATTAGGACTTTCACAGTCCAGGTACATCGACACTATACTGAAAAGATTCAGTATGGAAGATTCCAAGCGCGGTAACCTACCGGCTTGTCACGGGATCACCCTCTCTAAAGAGATGTCTCCCAAGACTGATTTGGAGAGGGATCGCATGTCTATTATACCCTACGCTTCTGCGGTAGGCTCTATAATGTATGCGATGTTGTGTACCAGACCGGATGTAGCTTATGTACTAAGTGTGGTAAGCAGGTATCAGTCAAACCCTGGGGAGAAACACTGGATAGCAGTAAAGAACATTCTCAAGTACCTAAGGAGGACTACGGAGATGTTCTTGGTGTATGGCGGAAAAGACCTCCAGATCGAGGCCTTTGCTGACTCCAGCTTCCAGAGTGACAAGGATAATTCCAAGTCCATGTCGGGTTTTGTCTTTACCCTCAATGGAGGGGCGGTGTGTTGGAAGAGTTCCAAACAAGAAACCGTTGCAGACTCGACAAATGGAAGCGGAATACATCGCTGCATCTGATGCCGCAAAAGAAGCTGTCTGGATGAGGAAGTTCTTGAAAGAACTTCAGGTGGTTCCGTCCACTGTTGACCCAATACCTCTGTATTGCGACAACAACGGGGCTATAGCTTTAGCGAAGGAACCCAGGTCCCATCAGAGATCCAGGCACATCTTGAGGCGGTATCACCTGATCAGGGAGATCGTGGATCGCAAGGAGATCGAGGTTCGGAGGGTTGCTTCAGAAGAAAACACTGCAGATCCATTCACCAAGGCCCTACCCCAGACTCAGTTCGAGCGGCTGATCGAGATGATAGGTCTTCGATACGCCAGTATATGGCCTTAGTGCAAGTGGGAGATTGTTAGTGTATATGCCCTAGAGGCCATTACTGTATCATACTAGTTTGTATATTACTTAATGGAAGCTTGGGATATTCACCTTGTATAAACAATCTTGCTCAATATAGTAGTATGCTACTTGGTTTGTTTCTACTTCAATGTGTACATATGTTTATTTTGCGATATCACCTATACGCATTAGTGGAGCCCTTAGGATCTTTGCTTGATTACCAGCGTTGTGATGGCAGTCACACTAGTGGGGGCTGGGTAATCTATAAGCACATCCTTATACAGGTCTCTAGTCGCAGGACTATCGAGACAGGGCATCGATACTCCGGAGTAGACTAGCGTATACGCTTCTCATCTCAGTGTGGGAGATGGTCTGTCCCACAGCCATCAGTACGTCGTACTGGAGATAGTATACGGGTGCTCGTTAGGTTACGGGTACACTGGACAGGACTCGTCGGGAACTGACAGGTTGGTATTATACCTATCGTCAGTTATCAGTTCCCAGGTGACATGAGTACAGCTTAGTCCGCTGACTTGATACTGGCACTTCGCCTTGAGTGTGTTCCCACTGCATTTTGATCACTACCCTACCACGGCTCAAAGGAGTCGTGCAAACAGGTAGTGGTTGGGTGCAGTCCCGAAGCACTTGGAGGCAGTGACGGTTAGACAGGATTCGTCTCTCCCGGTATTGGGGGTTGACATCGCGCTGTGTCTAGGAGAGCCATTACACGAGTAGTCCCTGGCCAGGGCAAGCGAGATATACTGGTAGGCTTCCAGTGTTATCTCAGGGTGTTTTGGGCTTCACTCCAACACGACTTGTACCGCTATTGGGGGACTGACGTTTTACCGCCCCCTAGGCCCGACATGCGATGGATCAGACGAACAGACCGGACTGTACGGAGAATGTCACATTCAGACTCAGTAGGAGTTCAGATGGGGTTCACCTCGTCAGCCTTCTTGTCGGCATCTACATGGGGACCGTTACGCACAGCTAGTGCCGCTTGCGGTCTGTGGTTAAACCCACTGCCAGCGTAGTGTCGAGTCTTTAGAGTCCCACACAGAGGGTATTCGCCTCTGGACAAAACAGAGTAGAGGTCGCATGGTTTTGCGGCAGGGTTCGTTCTCATCCGCGCATTTGTGCACGTTTGGAGTCCGGACGGATTATACTGGCGGGCTCTGGTTTGAGCCAGATACTGGTATATGTTTTGGGGTTGCTTTTATATCTTGGTATTCTTGTTCCTCGGAACGAGAATGCAGGTGTGTATGCACAGTTGCTTGAGGCGGAGGATGAGGTATTTCATTAGGGTTTCGGAACGGGTGCGTATGCACAGTTGACAGTCGTCATTTTCCAAACCCTAATAGATTTATGAAATATCAATTAATAATAGTAATTAAATGAAATATTGTTATGGTTGATTTTTTTGACTTGTTGACCATGGTTGACTTGTTGACCATGGTTGGATGTTGACCACCATCTTGCTTTGAAAGGATACTCCTTGATTCTTGCTTACACTCATTTATTGAAAGTTATGATAGTGGTCATTCCAAATACAACCATCAACTATTTCATTTTTGATTTATTATTATTAATTAGATAATTCCTTTTCTTTTAGTTATGGTTGCAAAAGAAAAGAGCTCATTCTATCATAATCATTCTCTCTCCTCACTTCATCTTCTTCTTCCTCTAGCCAAAGGAGAATCCTTCTCATGTGTTGAGAATCCCTCTCCTTAAAAGAAAAGCACCCCTTAGACACTCTCTACTCACTCTAGGATCAAGGGTTTAGCAAGCCGGAGATTCTAGTTCACTCAAAGTTCGAGAAAGAGCCCGAAGGTTGAACCCTCAGGTGGATCCATCTTCGACGGAAGAAGGCGACGAGGAAAGAACCATCAACCTCTACATAGTTTGAAGAAGAAGGAGTTCAAGTTTAGGTATAACCATCTTTCCGAGTAGCTAACTCTTTTTAGCAAGTTTGCTAGTTTTAGTTTAGGAAAAGATCCCGACTTTGTTAGTCCATGTTGCCCCTTGCGCTAAAAATTTGATTTTTATACCGTTTCCGCCTCCCCGTAAGAACCGGGGGTCGCAACGTGGACTTACAATTCCATGACAAGCGGGCATATTGCCGCGCTTGGAATCTTCCATACTAAATCTCTTTAGTATAGTGTCTATATACCTGGACTGTGAAAGTCCCAATATTCTATTAGATCTATCTCGATAGATATTAATGCCCAGAATGTATGATGCATCTCCCAAGTCTTTCATGGAGAATTTCTGTGACAAGAAGAGCTTTACTGATTGTAGTATAGGGATATCATTCCCTATCAGTAGTATGTCATCGACGTATAAAACGAGGAAGACTACTGCTTATTCTACAATCTTCCTATAAATACATGGTTCATCTATATTTTTGATAAAGTCAAATTCCTTGACTGTTTCATCAAAGCAGATGTTCCAACTCTGCGATGCTTGCTTTAACCCATAAATGGATTTAAGCAATTTGCACACTCTTCCGCTGCTCCCACTGTCTAAGAAACCTTCTGGTTGATCCATGTAAACACCCTCGTCTAGATGTCCATTTAGAAAAGCTGTTTTTACATCCATTTGCCAGATTTCATAGTCATGGAAGGCAGCAATGGCAAGCATGATCCGAATGGATTTAAGCATAGCTACTGGTGAAAAAGTTTCATCATAGTCCAATCCTGGTCTTTGATGAAAACCTTTTGCTACTAGTCTAGCTTTGTAGGTTTCCACTTGTCCAAATGTACCAATCTTCTTTTTGAAGATCCATTTGCACCCAACTGGTTTTATCCCAGGAGGAGCAACTTCTAAAGTCCATACTTTATTGGTGTACATGGATTCCATTTCGGATCTCATTGCATCCAGCCACTTCACTGAGTCACTACTCGTGATAGCCTGCTGAAAACTAGTAGGCTCATCATCATCGATGATGCAATCCTCTCGATCCCCATCAAGAAGAAAACCATAGTATCTTTCAGGAGGATGAGAAAGCCTACTAGATCTGCGGAGTGGCGTTGGTTCGTCATGTTCTATTGAAATCTGAGATTCTTCTAAGTCCTTGGTTGCAGTTTGAGGTTCTGGAATTTCTTCCAGTTCTACCGCACTCCCACTTATTTCTTTTGCAAGAAATTCGCTTTCTAAGAAGACAATGTGGCGAGTGACAAATACCTTTTGTTCTTCAGTGTGGTAGACCATATACCCCCTTGAATGCTTGGGGTATCCTACAAACATGCACAAAACCGATCGTGCCTCGAGCTTGTCCGGATTATGCTTCTTAACATATACCGGACACCCCCATATCTTGATATACTTGAGATATGGTCTCTTCCCACACCACATTTCATATGGAGTGGTAGGTACAGACTTAGTTGGAACTCTATTCAATAGGTATGCGGCTGATTCTAGAGCAAATCCCCAGAAGGAAAGTGGCAACTCAGCACTACTCATCATTGAACGCACTATGATAGCGTGCGATTCCTCCTTTCTGATACACCATTATGCTGAGGTGTATAAGGCGGAGTAAGCTGAGAGAGAATTCCATTCTCTTTTAAGTATTCAAGGAAACTGGTACTTAAGTATTCTCCACCTCGATCAGATCGAAGTGTCTTGATGCTTTTACCAGTCTGTTTCTCTACTTCATTTTTATACTCCTTAAACTTCTCAAAGGCCTCGGATTTATGTTTCATTAAGAATATATGTCCATACCTAGAGAAGTCATCAGTAAAAGTTATGAAGTAGGAGTGATCGCTTCGTGCATGCGTAGACATCGGACCACATACATCACTGTGTACTAGTCCCAAGAGTTCAGTGGCTCTTTCTCCGTGTCCGGTGAACGGAGATTTGGTCATTTTTCCTTTGATACATGATTGACAAGTTGCATATGATGAATATTCAAACGGATCTAGATATCCATCTTTATGTAACTTAGTCAACCTTGTTTCATTTATATGACAAAGTCTACAATGCCATAGGAAGGCTTGATTCGAATCTGGAGCCTTTCTTTTACGCGTGTTTTGAATATTGAAAATTTGAGGTTGATTAAGTATGTATATGCCGTTTTCCAGTGTGCCAAACCCAATCAGTTCTTGATTTAGGAGAATGTTCATGACATTTCTTTCAAGCACAAAATTATATCCTTTATTAGACAACAAAGATACTAATATAATATTACACAACATACTGGGAATACAAAAACAGCTGTACAATACCAAAATGTGTCCACTATTCAACCCTAGGTGATATTCTCCTATTGCAACTGCATCTACATGCATTCCATTGCCCATCCGGAGAGTCATATCACCTGCCCCCAGTACTCTACTATTTCTCAGATCCTGTAAAGAATTACAGATGTGAGAACCAGAACCAGTATCAAGTACCCATGAAGTAGAGTTTACTGAAAGAAAATTTTCGATTACGAACACACCTGAAGCAGAAGCAACAGCTTGCTTCATGTCCTTGGCTTTAAAGGCCATACAGTCCTTCTTCCAGTGCCCTTGCTTGTGACAATAGAAGCACTCGTTTTTTTCTGCCTTCACCCTTCCTGCCTTGTTCGTTCCCTGCACCTTCTTGACCCCACCCTTCGGTTTGGTGGCTTTCATCTTCTTCTTCCCTTTAGCTTTCGCTTTAGATTTAGAAGAAGATGATTGGCCAACATACAGAACGGGGGTCTTCTCCTTTTTCAAGGAGGTCTCTGCTACCCTCAACATGTTGAGGAGCTTTGGAAGATCCGCTTCCATTTCGTGCATGTTGAAATTCAGCACGAACTGAGAGAAGGTGTGGGGAAGGGACTGCAAAATCAAGTCGATATACAAATCATTCTCTAGCACGCATCCCAGGTTTGCGAGTTCCTCAATGAGGGTGATCATTTTGAGGACGTGCTCTCCAACAGGCGATCCTGGAGCTAATCTCATCTGGAAGAGTTTCCTTGAGGTTTCTTACCTCGCGATACGGGAGTGTTCACCATACAATTCCTTGCAATGGAGGAATATGGATACAATATCCATACTCTTGTGCTGTTTCTGGAGTTCATTATTCATGGACGCCAGCACGATACACTTAGCTCGCTCACAGTCTAGATCCCAGGTTTTACGAACTTCCTTGTCCGCAACTGAGGAATCTGGTCCTGGGATAAGGGGAGGAACAGCGGTGGTAACATATGCAACTTTGTCATAAGTCAGCGCAATATTGACGTTCCTTAGCCAATCTTTATAGTTCTGCCCAGTCAGTATATTCTTTTCAAGTAATAGTTTTAGTCCAGTCATGGTAGCTGCCAGAGAGAGAGAGAAAAGAAAACACTCAGCATATGCTCTTGCAAGTTAAGATTAGTTATTATTTTATCTAAACAGGATAGCTCCCACTGTTTCCTCAAATCCTTCTTCAAAACCTAAAAGAAGAACTAGTCAGGATTTAATCACACGTTACAATTCTTGCTTAACCTTTCAGCCATGCTGGTGTTGGTACTTCGAGGGAGGTTTTCCAACGCTTTCGCGAAGTTCCTTAATTAAAGAACCTCTTTTCCCTGGAGGCATAGCCCCTCTAACACCTTTCTAGGCACCTACTTGGTTTATAGCATTGATTGTTAAGTGAGAGAAATTCCCGAGAGTAATCCTACTCATCAGTGGGATCGGGATCCAACTATCATTGCATGATGCCCTAGATGGAAGCCACTCTAGTCACCACACTCCAGAAGGTAAGCTAAATCTGCAAGTTTCCTTTATGTTTGAAACTCCCGATGTGATTTTTACCCCAAGCTCTTATAGACCTTGACGTAGGCCAACAAGTCATAAGACGCAAGTCAAGTTCTACCTGTCGTTGTCCTGATTAATTTAAATACATCGTACAAGCCCTTAACGTAGGCCAACAAGGTGTACGTCTGTATTAAACCAATGCATCTATCTATGCAACAAATAGGCACACACACTGCTACCATTCACTATGCCTTGACGTAGGCCAACAAGCATAGCATGAATACGATGTGCTGTCTATTTGAAACGACGGAGGGTTACGGCTGGTTTTTGGCAAAAAACCGTTAACGTAGTGAACTTGATTTGATCGAAGGAACTAAGATAGCTTTTATTAAAAGGAGTGGTTTAAGCTCCGCATTTAAAATTTGCTTTTTCAAGAAAACCGAGTGGTTTTTAGAAATTGTTCCAACGATTCAGTTTAGGTTTTATTTTCTTTGCATTAATAATAATGCGTCCCATCTTTAACCTATCATTACAGATAACAACGAAAATACAACGTCCTCTTATGCCATCCGCATTCGCCACGGGGTACCGTCATCACCCGTTAGGTTACTTAACTAACGACAGAGCCGGGGCTGGGCTAGCGCGGGTGTAAAACATAAGCGACGTCTAAATAGCTATCATATATAGATATTGTACATTCGTCAGACGCAATAATAGGCATTCCAGATCACAGATAAACAATATTGGATTTGCAAGCAATCCGCATTTCTTTTGAGCCTGCAATGAAAGACGGATTACACAGTTGTGATGAATAGCCATTTTCCCACCCCAGACCCCTACGGGTACGGCAAACTACCCGCCAAGTACCAGAAGTGAAGCGGTCTGCCCCAACACTTCAAAATACCCGGTAGTTTGTGCACCCCACCTTGGGTCTATCCTAGGAGCAAAAACAGTAAAAAGAAATAATACAACGGTGGCTACAACCGCAACTTGGATGTGCCCCGCAAAATAATATTACAACTTATTACATTTACATCAAATGAATTAATACAATAACCCATCACATAAACCCGGCTAATCACCACAACAGTCCAATACAGTTTATATACACAAACAGTTATATATAACATCACAGATATGTGCAACCCTCTGCCAACCGACATACTAGCAGTTAGGGGAGGTTTACGAACACATAAAACATTTCACAGATATAATCAAACAAGTGAATACCGTATAATTTCGATTGATTAAACACATTTAATTTTGCTCCAATACTTCTCTGTAAATCTGAAACCTGAGCAAAAATAAAAATTACCAGAAAACACCAAATATCACAGAGAAACAACACAAGAAACTTGGGATGATGAATCGTCCAAAGCGCGGCGGAATCGCGGCGGATCGGTAGGATCGGCCGCGGTTCCACGGCGCTATGGCCGATTCATGAGCCCAATTTTCTTGGGTGTTCTTATACATTCATTTAGGTCATTCTGAGGGTCCCTGAAAAATTTTTGGACCTCATTTAAAATTCGACAGAAAGTACATGATATCGGGGTTTTTCCGGTTTGTTTTTCCGTTCGAAATTCATACAAATTTGCAAGTGTGTTAAATACTGTTTAGCTAGGCTCTGATACCACTGTAAGTCGATGTTCAACACCCCAATACTTATGGGGAGGCGGAAATATGAATAACAATCTTGTTCTATGATTAAACATCGAATAACCGTATGAATCGCTTGCTAAACAAGTTTTAACAAAAGCTATAGAGTTCTAAACTACTATGTTAAGAGATTATACCAAACGGTTCTAATCCTTCGTCTTAATGTTATCTACGGCCTCTTTGGATCTCCACGTCCTCTTCGGCTTTCTTCCGTGATAGACGATCCACCCGAGAACCCTAATCCAAGCTATAACCTCTAAACTTGAGGTTACTTAGTTTCTCTAGTTGCTAAATAGAGTAGCTAAGGTGATGTAGAGATAGGTTATGGAATGATTAGTCTTTCCTAATCCTTGTTCTCAACTCATGAGGGTAGGATTAGCTTTGGTGAAGGAGAGAGAACTTGAAGAGAGAGAGTGAGAAGATGATAATGATAATAATAATGTAAATGAAAAAGCTTCTCACTAGATATATGAAACATAATGAATTAAAAAGAAATGAATAATATGAGATTATTCATCATGTTTCATTAATGCAAGTGGGTGATTCATTATGTGAGTCATTAAGCATTTAATAATGCATTAATGACATGATGAATCACTCACAATGAGTCACTAATTCATTAAATGAAAATGCCACCTCTCCCTCCATGTCACATCCTTCTAGAAGCTTCTCGGAAAATTACGAGAACGCCCCTTTCATCCGTGAAAACACGGAAAAACTTTAGACTGTATAAATCCAATAACCTGATACTAGAATCTGGCTTAAACCAAAGCCGGCTAGTAAAAACTGTCCGAATGTCGTACGTGCGTTCAAACACGTATGCGTCCGAACCTTTGTCGTAAAACCATACGACCTCTATATCTTTTCGCCTGGGTTTGGGAAATCTCTATGTGGGACTCTAAAGACTCAACTACTACGCTGGCAGTGGGTTTAACCACAGACCGCAAGCGGCACTAGCTGTACGTAACGGTCCCCAGGTAGTTGTCGATAAGAAAGCTTGATGAGGTAACCCATCTGAAATCCTACTGAGCCTGTCTGTGACAATATCCGTGCAGTCCGGTCTGTTCGTCTAAGAGTATCGCATGTATGGTCTAGGGAGGTGGTGGACGTCAGACCCCTAATAACCGTAGAAGTCGTGTCGGTATGGTTCAAGACCACCCGAGAATCTACTGATCATTCCATCAGTAATTCTCAATCAGCCCTGGCCAGGGACTTATGGTAATGACCAACCGACCACAGTGCGATATCAACTCCCTATACCGGGAGAGACGAATCCCTAACAGTCGCTCACTGCCTCCACGTGGCTCGGGACTGTGCCCAACTGAAACCTGTTTGCACGACTCCTTTGAGCCGTGGTAGGGTAATAATCAAAGCACAGTGGGAACTCACACGAGACAAATGATGACCTTAAGTCAACGGACTATCTGCACACATGTCACCTGAGAACTGTTATCTGACGTTAGGTATAATACCATCCAGTCAGTTCTCGGCGAGTCCTGTCCGGTGTACTCACACCCAGTGAGCATCTGTATACAATCTTAGGTGAACACCACCAATGGTTGTGGGACCAATCCATCGCCCCTCGTCAGGGTCTAGAAATGTATACACTAGTCTACTCCGGAGTATCGATGCCCAATCTCGATACTCCTGCGACCAGGGACATCTAAAGGTGTGCCTATTGACAATCCAGCTCCCACTAGTATGACTGCCATCACAACGCCGGTAGTTAGACAAACACCCTATGGGCTTTATCAACATATATATATATATAAATACCAAGTAAAATATATCATACGTTAAGACAAAGTCAAACCAAATAGCGTACTATCATATCAAGCAAGACTGTCATGTACATAAATATCCCAAGCATCCTATACAATGTAGGCCTCTAGGGCATATATATCCAACAGTATCCCCTGATTATCAATCGCGAACTCAGAAACTCTGCCCTGCCGAATCTGCTCGATAATCTCTAAAATACGGGCATCGCCGGACTGTGCCTCGCAGATACGGTCAAGTAACTGTGGGCGTGCTCTAAAATGGGCCAGCTGTCCCCCTGTAGGAGTAAACTCGAACTGCACTCTGTTTTCACATAAAACCTGCCAATCCACCGTCGACTGCATCTGTACTACGCTCAAACAAGATAAGCTACCCCCGGGCCTCCTGCTCAAGGCATCTGCCACCACATTCGCCTTGCCCGGATGGTATAAAATCTCGCAGTCATAATCTTTCACCAACTCCATCCAACGGCGCTGTCTCAGATTTAGATCTCGCTGCTAAAAGATATACTTCAAACTCTTGTGGTCACTGAATATCTGGCATGACTCACCGTATAGGTAATGTCTCTAGATCTTAAGTGCAAATACCACTGCAGCCATCTCTAAATCATGAGTGGGGTAGTTCTGTTCGTGTTTCCTCAACTGCCGAGAAGCATACGCGATAACTCTGTCGTGTTGGATCAATACACAGCCCAGCCCCACTTGAGAAGCATCACAATATACCACAAAACCGCCTGACCCTGAAGGCAATGATAACACTGGTGCAGTAGTCAGACGAGTCTTCAACTGCTGGAAGCTATCTTCACATGCCTCGGTCCAATCAAAAGGAACCCCCTTCCGGGTCAATCCGGTCAACGGTGCAACAATACGGGAGAAATCCTGGACAAAACGTCGATAAGAGCCGGCCGGACCTAGAAAGCTGCGAACCTCTGTAACTGATACCAGTCTGGGCCAACGCTGCACTGCCCCGATCTTCTTCGGGTCCACACAAATACCATCTCTCGTCACCACATGACACAAGAAGTCGACATTGTCTAGAAAAAATGCGCACTTGGAAAACTTGGCGAACAACTGATGCTCCCTCAAAGTCTGCAATGTGATATGCAAGTGCTGCTCATGCTCCTCCCGGCTCCGAGAATAAACCAAGATGTCGTCAATGAACACAATGATGAACTGATCGAGATACGACCTGAATACACGGTTCATCAAGTCCATAAATGCTGCCAGGGCATTGGTGAGCCCGAAAGACATCACCAAGAACTCATAATGACCATATCGAGTACGAAAAGCGGTCTTCGGAATATCCTCCTTCCGAACCCGCAACTGGTGATAACCTGACCGTAAATAAACCTTCGAGAAAAACCCTGCACCCTCGAGCTGATCGAATAAGTCGTCGATGCGAGGTAGGGGATATCTGTTCCGCACAGTAACCCGGGTCAGCTGACGATAATCAATGCATAAGCGCATACTGCCGTCCTTCTTCTTAACAAACAGAACGGGAGCACCCCAAGGTGACACACTCGGTCGGATAAGCCCTTTGTCCAGCAAGTCCTGTAACTGATCCTTCAGCTCCCTCAGCTCCACCGGGGCCATCCGATAAGGCGGTATAGAGATAGGCCCCGTGCCGGGGATCAAGTCGATGCAGAACTCAATCTCGCGCTCCGGTGGCAGACCAGGCAGCTCGTCAGGGAATACATCAGGAAACTCTCTCACAACAGGGACCTGGTCCAATGGAACCTCTGTGGAGCTAGTATCACAAACATGGGCTAAGAATCCCTGACATCCTTTCCTCAAGAGCTGACCAGCATGAAGAGAAGAAATCAAGCTGGGAAGGGTAGCGCTACGATCTCCCTGAATAACAAGAACCGGCTCACCAGGAAGCTGAATCTAACTGCCTTCTCACGGCAATCCACGGATGCATAACAGGTGGCTAACCAGTCCATACCAAGAAGAACGTCGAAGTTTAACATATCAAGGAGAATCAAATCAACTGAAGAATCTCTCTTCCCGATACGAACGGGACATGATCGGTACACAAAACGGGCAACAAACGACTCGCCTACCGGAGTAATAACGACAAGCGGCTGATCTAACGGAGAAGACTCTCGGCCTAACCTCGGTGCAAAGTACATGGATACATAGGAATGTGTGGAGCCTGGATCAAATAATACCCGTGCATCAAAAGAACATACTGGCAGAGTACCTGTCATGACGGCATTGGACGCCTGTGCATCCTGAGGAGTCAACGCGAACACTCCGGCCTGTCCACCACTAATAGCTGGCTGTTCTCTACCTCTACCTCGGCCTCTGCCCCTGCCTCTGTCGCCTCGTCCTCTCTGAACCGGACCGCCACGCCCACGACCTCTAGGAATAACTGGCTGGCATGGAGCATCATCAGAGGTAGGAAGTAGAGCTCTATGATGAGGTGGTGAAGGTGGTAAGGTCACATGCGGGACTGTCGCTGCGCCCTGGCGCCCCATGGTACAGTCTCTGATACGGTGGTATAGACTCCCGCACCGAAAACATCCTGGCGACGGCTGCTGGGTCTGCGGATATGAACCAAATAACTGACCTCGTCTCAATCCTCTGCTGCCACCATCTCCCGGAAATAATATATCGTGGTGTCTACCCATCTGCCGCTGAGCTGGCGTATCAGTACGGATCCTCTTCGGCCCAGAAGCGACTGGAGTCTCATAAATGCGCTCCTCCAAAAGTAAGGCTGCGTCCATCGCGGCTGCGTATGTATCAAAGTACTGGGTGCCAATAGCAAGGAATAGCTGTGTGTTAAGCCCTCGCACGAACCTCTTTATTCTCTTCTCTTCCGTGTCTACTAGGTACGGAGCATATCGAGACAACTGGGTAAACTGTATATCATACTCCGACACTGTCATCCCAGGAGTCTTGCGCAGAGACTCAAAACTATAGGCTCGAGCATCTCGGACACTCTCCGGAAGAAAACGGGCAAGAAATGCAGCTGTAAACTCATCCCAGGTCATAGAAGGTAGACTTGCAGTTCGGCCTCGCTCTACGGAATCGTACCACGTCTGGGCAAGGCCCTCCAGACGAAAACTCGCGAACTCCACCCATATATCATCAGAACACCTCAACGAACGGCAAATCCAAGCCATCCTATCAAGAAATGCCTGTGGGTCCTCTGTCGCATCCGTACCGGTAAAAGCTGGAGGTCTCAATCTCATAAACTCCTGTAGTGAAACAGGGATAGTCGAGGTAGCAGCAGGAGTGATCATCTGTGCAGCAGGTACTATCGTGGTCTATGCGGTGGAAGGAACGTCCTCGGATCTCTGTGCCCGACTGGACTCAACTAAAGATCCCATCATCTGTCGCAACTCCAGCATACTGGCCTCTAATCTGGCAATACGGTCTGGAGAAGGCGGATCAATATGACCCTGAAGGGTAGGCGTATCATCCCGCTCAATTCTCGCCTCAGACGAGCCCGCTCGAAGCTCATCCCTAGCGGCAGCCCGCTGAGCTCTCGTAGTCTTTGGCGGCATTGAAACTGGAATAAAAAACAGGGGCGATAAGAACATTGCAATTGAATCAAGGGATGCAAGGAATCAAGAAAGGAAATACAAGCAATTATTTCCGATGGTACGGAACGTGACTGGCACTTAGATTACGAGATGTCTAAAGGCGTAACGTAACCTAAGTCAGCCAAAGCCCAGAAAATATAAGCCAAAATCAATAAGAGTGAAGGAAACCTTTCATGAAAATGACTAAAAATCAATTATGTTACATTAACTCAATTTTTAAAAAAACATCAAAAATTTTCGAAAATTTCGGCAGAGTCTCCTTTGTAAATTCTGTCCCCCAAAATGGGTACAACAAGATATATAAACCTGTAATAACAAAATGGCATCCCCAGGCGGGAGCTAGCTCTTTGCCCAAGGCGGATCACAATCTCATGCAATATATATGTAATATCAAGCAAATGAGCAAAAAGCAATGCAAAATATAAAAAAAACACAACGTTGGCTCAAGTGAGCTCGACTACAAAGAAACCACATATACACAAATTCTCAGTCTCATCACTAGGTCGCATATACAAATAAGAAGTGGTAGATGGAGAATACTAGATACAAAGATAGTACAAAAAGAGATAAAAGTGCCCTCGCAACCCACCTACGAGCAATGTCGCGAGTCTGAGCAAAAGAAGTCAATAATACGATAAGCCGCCGCTACAAGGCTGATGAGTCTGACCTGCAAGACACTGTGGCACAACGGGGGTGAGTTGCCAGCTCGTGAATAGAATATAACATCTAGTAAGGCTATCGTAAGAATGCACGCAAATGCGTCACAACATGTATGTCCAGATGTGATGTAATACCTATAGTATGCATGCACATGTATGCAATATCAATACTAAATCTTTAAGTCTTTTAAATGCTATGAGTTCTGCATTTTTTACTTTAGAAAAAGAATATCTGTGCAATAGCTAAGTACCATCATGAAATCATCTGGAAACCATGTCAAGCATCGACACCAAATATGAACATACATCTGTCTCAATGTCTCACTGTATCAATGTCTAATACATCGGGCTCCGTCGGTCCGGATCGGCCCATATCATCAAATCTCACGACAACGGTCGGTATCCTCCGGATATCCGCCACGCCAGACATCACCTGTAGGTAGTCTTCCCCTGCCAGGATCATCGTATACAACTCGATCTTCTTGCCCCGGGGTACCATACCGGGCCCACCATGTACCCAAGGCGGTTCATCCACTCCTCGAATCGGGTCTCGAAATCCAACAGAAAACATGAAAACTCATGGTGGACGACACATACATCACAAGAAAACTGCAACTTTATTTTAAAAATGATAATAATAAGCTTTTGTTAAATTCTTGCGGATTTCCCCAAAATCCAGAAATCACAGCAATACTGAAATCCTTAAGAAAATCATAATACCCAACATGTTGTATATGATAAATGTCTATGATATCCAGGTATGCAATGTGATTTGTGGCTAGAAATCTATGTAAGTATGTTGATGATGCGAGGTATATACATGCTATGCGATTTCATATATCATGTATGATGCAAGTGGTGATACTAAGCTAAACAGGTTCTATAGTGCTTGTGGCATGGCAATTACCAAAGGCGTGTGTGTCACATGAACAGTGCGCGTGCAACAGGAGTCAATGGTAATGGTGTACGTGTCCTACGAAGTGATATTACACATGTGTATATGGATATCCATGCAAATATAGCAGACGAATAGCTATAAAGGTATGCAATGTGAATGAGGGGGCTAGCTAACTAACAATGCATATTGTTGCAAGTAATAAAGTAAGCCTAACTATGGGGTGCCTCGCGCCATCCAGACGATTCCCCCATAAATGAATACATCTACTCACCTGAATGCCTCGCTAATCTGATCCAACCACCGCTTTGCCTTTGAGCGCCGCGTCCGATGTTTCCACAACCGATCCTAGAATTTCACAACACATAACATAAGATTACATATTCCTGAAATGACGCAAGTTACAATTTGAAAAGATCAGCGCTCAAGAATTAATCACAACGTCCACTCGGTGCGCGGAAAACACACGAAAATCGCTAAAACCTTAACTAAAATCGCCGTTTCGGGGCAATCGCCAAAACTAAAACCGGACCAAACAAAACTCCACATTCGTACACACTAATAGTCATATGAGATGCTAATTGTATCGCTAATATATCACAATTAGATCACCTCCTAATTTTTAGGAAAATCTAGTAAACATTGACATAGCAATTTCGATGCAAATATCGCGATTTAACGATATAGCGATCGCTACATCGCACAAACAACCAATCTAACCAACTAGATGGCCATAATACTAACTTAAACCCACTTATCCTACACCAAACCCTAATTAGAACATCAACACCACTTTTGAAATTCACGAGCAAGCAAATTAAACCAAATTTCACACTTAAACTACTAAATCTAGCAAATTTTAAACTACAATTAAACACTAGATTAGAATTATACCTTACAAGTTGTGATTCCCTTGCACTAAGCCTCCAAAGTGGCCTCTTTTCTCCTTGTTTTAACCCAATTTGGACTTGAGAAGGGATGGCTTAAGGTTTTGGTTTGAATTAGAGAAGAAAAGTGTGTGTTTTTGTGGATTTTTGTTGATTTTTGAAGCAATTTTGAAGCAAGAAAGAGGGGGGAAAATGGGGTTTCCAGTAGGTGAGCTCGGCCTGGAGGTAGAGGAGGGTGTGTGTGTGAGAATTGTGTAGAAAATTCTATATAAAAAGCCTTTCCCAAGCTCAATTAATGACTATCACATCAATTTTTACACAAAAACCCCATTTTAAACCATTTTTGATTAAATTTTTAAACCATAGAACTACCATCTTGCAAAGTCTTGATAAAATTTTTGTTACACTAAATTTTGGTTTATAATGGTTCCTAAGTGTATAATTTACCCAATTAAATTTGTATTTATTACTAATTTAATGTATTTTTAAAAGCTTAAAATAATATTAAAAATAATTAATTAAGGAAATTTTTTTTAATAACTTGAAAATTTTAAGTGACAATTTAGTGACCAATTTATAGTAATATCTTATCTAAATTTTGTATAATTAGACCTATATTGAAAAATACTTATTTTGACTTTTTACAGAAAAGACTGTTTATTTTGCCGAATATCGAAAAACTGCCTAAACGATTTTCGAAGCGTTACAACTGACCAGGATGGCACGCTCGTTGCACAGGAGAAGATGGATTCGCCTTCGATAGATCGTATCACTAGGCTTGAGGCAGAGGCGCAGGACTTGCGCCAGACAATGAGGTCTTTGGTTGAGGCCAGTAGAGCGCGACGACGGGAGGTTGCCATCCCTGTTACCCAGTTGTTCCTTGCGATCAGCACACAGCATTGCGTTACTTACACAGCACCAGTGGACGCAACCCTATTTGACGAGGAGCGTCTTTTCGAGACCTTTGGGAGTTCGAGGACAGAGGAGGGCTCGTGCAGGTGTACCAGCCCAGAGATAGAGCTTTAGTCACCGTGACAGGTTTCATGCACGTCGCGGGAATAATAGAGGCATCGGACGAGAGACGCGTTAGCTAGATCAGCTGTTTGTTATGTAAACTTCTGCCAGCGATTCTTTTGTTGCACGACACGTGTTTCGGTCATGTGCCAATCGGATAGGAGACAGAGATTCGTCCATCGTTTTGATCCTTCTAGAGATGTTGGATTTGACGTTCTCCTGGGCCCGGACTGGTTAGCTGCGTGCTATACGTCTGTGGACTGCCACGAGAAAACAGTCAGGATTTGTTTTCCCGGTGAGTCGGTTCTTGTTGTGCAGGGGGAACAGTGGTGCCGCCCTCACAGCTTGAATTCAGCCTTTTTCGCCGGTCGGCTTTTGAGGAGAGGATTTCGAGAATTCTTGGCTTCCATTCATGATACCAGAGCCACAGTGGGTTTGTTGGACCGGGTTCCTATCGGGCGAGAGTTTCCGAAGTTGTTCCAGATGAGCCGGCGGAGCTTAGGAAGCTTATGGATCAGCTGCAGAGTTGCTAGATAGGGGGGACTTGTAAGTCCAAGTGTTTCGCTTTGGGGAGCTCCTATTCTGTTCGCCAAGGAAAAGGACGGCAGTTGAGGTTTTGTATTGATTGATCGTCAATTGAACCGAGTTACGGTGCGGATAGGTATCTTTTATCTCGCATTGACGATTGTTCGATCAGCTCCAGGGTGCAAGACATTTTTCTATGTTTGCTTTGAGATCGGGTCATCATTGGTTGCGGGATTGGAGTGATGACATTCCGAAGACTGCTTTTGTGCGTGCTACGGGCAGTATGTGTTTTGGTTGTGTCGTTGGACTCACCAATGCCCTAGCAGCATTCGTGGATGTGATGAATCAGATTTCTTCAGGCCGTTCCTCGACCAGTTGATTGTTGTGTTATTGACGACATTCTTGTCTTTTCCAAGAGTCGTGAGGAACATGTGCAAGACTTGAGGATTTGCTTTGCAGACATTGGGAGAGCACCAGCTGTTTGATAATTTCTCGGAGTGTTCTTTTAGGCTTGATTGTGTTGACTCCTAAGTCTTGTAATTACGGGAGACGGTATTTGATTGGTAAAAAATGTAATATTAAATTTGCAGTTTTATCAACTGAACAGTATTGGTATGGACCCGAGGAAGATCGAGGCCGTACAGCTTGGCCCAGACTTGCAACGGGGACAGTTGTCCGCAGTTTTGGGCTTAGCAGGTTCTTACCGCTGTTTCGTGCAGGATTGTTTATGTATCGCTGCACCATTGACTGGACTGACCGAGAAGGAGTTTCCTTTTCCTGGACCGAGGCATGCGTGAGGAGTTTTCAGCAGTTGAAGGCTCGGTTGACAACTGCACCAGTTCTTTCTTTGCTTTCTGGATCGAGCGACTTTGTTGTTTAACAGTGATGTTTCACGAGTGGGGCTCAATTTTGCGTTGATGAGGGATTTTAGAGTTATCACTTTTGCTTCCCGACAGTTGGAGGAAGTACGAGCAGGATATCCCACTCATGATCCGGAGATGGCCGCGGTGGTCGTGCGTTGAAGATTTAGGACACTACTCGTGTGGAGATTCATGTCAGATTTTCACGGACCACCAGAGCATAATGTACATCTTCCTGCAGCGGGTTTTGATTGTTGAGACAGCGCCGTTGGATGGAGCTTGTGAAGGATTGTGATTGTGAGATCCTTCATTTCCCGCGGCAAGGCAATTATAGTAGCTGATGCTTGAGTCGTAGGCCCAGGGGTAGTTGTTCCAGTTGTGCACAGTTCGGAGACGGTCTTCTGCAGATTTGTTGTTCTTGCGCGATCGTGGAGTATAGCTTAAGTTCGCCTCTACTGAGGGGACAGCTTGATCATGTCCGCGCCCGTCCACTTTTACTTACTCGTTTTCGTGAGACACAGCCCATCGATGCTCGTTGTCTGAGATAGTTGAGCATGTTCGGCAGGGTAATGATTCGGAGTCCTTGATTTGTGACCAGGGTGTGCTACGTTTAGGGACGCGTTTGTGTGTACCTGATACTAATGGGTAGAAACGCGAGATCCTAGAGCAGGCACATCAACGAGCTTTCTGTGTTCACCCCAAGTGCCACCAAGATGTAACATGACTTGAGAGTTAGTTACGGGTGTGCATGGATAAAGAGTGAAGTTTCGGATTTCGTTTCGAGGTGTCTGACTTGTTGCGAGCTAGGGTTGAGCATCTGAAACCGGCTGGAGAGTTGCAATCTTTAACTGTTCCGGAGTGGGAATGGGAGCAGATCTCTATGAATTTCGTTATGGTGTCTACCCAGGTCTAAACAGGGTGTGACTCCATTTGGGTGTTTGTTTTCCGGTTATGCTCATTTGCTCAGTTGTTCTTTGTTAAGTTTGTGTGTTTGCACGGAGTTCCTTCATGCGTTGTATCCAATAGAGGCACCCCGTTCGCTAGCCGTCGTTGGCAGAAGCTTCAGGAAGCCTTGGGTACTGGTTGAGCTTTACCTCCGCTTTTCCATCTGTAGGCCGATGGTTTGTGAGAACGGACTATACAGACTCTGGAGGATAGGCTTGTTCGTACGTACTAAGTGTTTGTGGGCAATTGGGATCGTTACTTGCCATTGTTAGGGTTCTCCTTTGATAGCTGTTATCAGGAGACGTTCCAATTGGCAACTTTTAGGTTTTGTTTGGTAGGTCGTGTCGATCACCAGTCTGTTTTTCTGACTCTGCGAGAGTAGGATTTTTGGACCCCAGCTAGTCATGAGACTACAGAGAAGATCCAGTTGATACAGGTCAGAATGAGAACAGCCCAGTACAGAAAGAAGTCTTATGCCGACCGTGGTGGTCGCAGACTTGAGTTCACAGTGGGAGATCAAGTATTCCTACGGATTTTTCCGATGAAATGGCATGTTGAGTTTTGGAATGCTTAGTCCCAGATTATAGGTCCTTTTGAGATCCTTGAAGCGAGTTAGTACTGTTGCTTATAATTTGGCACTTCCGCCCAGATTTCGAGTATTCACCGCATATTCCTTGTGTCGATACTTCGCAAATACCTTCTTGACCTTTTTCACACGATTCAGCACCAGACCATTCATAGGGACGTGATATTTCATTCACCAACAGCCGATAGTATAGTGGATCGGCAGGTGGAGGAAGTTCGGTCAAGGGTGTTACCATCTGTGAAGGTTCTTTGGCGTAGCCGTCTGGTGAGGTGATCACTTGAGTGGCTGCGAGCGAGATGCTGAAGACTTTCCCTCATCTCTTTTAAGGTACGCGTAGATAAATTTTAAATTCGGGGACCGAATTTTTTTAAGGGGGGAAGATTGTAACGTTTTAGAAATCGTTTAGGTGATTTTCCGTTTTTAGGGTAAATTAGTCGGTGTTTTCCGTCAAAACCTAGAAGCGATCTTTTTGCAGTATCGAATTCACTGCACCTAGTTTAGTTAGGAATTTGCAAGTTTGCGGGTTTTTGTAAGCCACTGGTAATTTTTGTGCATTTTAATATTTTTCCCTAATTAAAATATTATTTTAATGCTTTATTTGTGCACTTTATTAGTTGTAATTACATTTTTGTTTGGGTTAATTACTACTAATGTGAATCTATGCTAAGTTAATCACTAGATTTAAACTTAATTCCATCCATCCAAAATATCTTGATAAATAGTGATTTAAAATGAATTTTTTTATGAAAAGAAAGAGGTGGCATATGATATTTGTTGCATTAATGAGCATTTATTAGTGTTTTTATCTATAAATTTCCACACTTTTCCTTAACCCTCCCCATTTCTTCCCCTTGGCCGAGCCATCCCCCCTTGTTGCCCTCTTGCTTCCTTTGCCTCTTTTTCACTTCATCAAGCTCACAAAAATCATCTAAAATCATAAATTAATCACACAAACTCAAATAAAAATCATTTCCCTTCATTCTTCTTCACAAAACTTGGTTGGATCTTCTTCAAGTTAGCATTTTGGAGGTTAAAATTTGGAGTTGTGTTTCTTTTGTGGAGGTATAAAATCCTAACCCCAATCTCTATATGTTGTTTAATATCTTTAATTAGCTTATAGGTTGTTAATTTAAAGCTTTTAATTTCATATTTAGAATTTCTAGCAAGGGTTTTTGTTAATCAAGTTAGGGTTTTGTTAGTTGTATTGGTTAAATGTGATGTTTGCTCAAATGAAAACATAACCTAGTTGCTAGTTTGTTAAATGATATTTCTTAATTGTATAATTAAGCTAATTAGAAAACTAAGCTTTTACTAAATCCTAATTAAGTGAGATTAAAATTATAGTAATAGTTTGGATGGTTTAATCTTGCTATTTGGTGATATTTGTAAATTCTAGTTTGGTTGAAACTTGTAGTTTTGAGCTAAAATGATATATGTTGCTTACTAGATTTCCGGATAATTTAGGCGTGGGTTTCTTTCGACGTTGCGACGTTATTGTATTGATTCCACGCTATATCTTGTGTTGTGAATGCGCGATCGGTAAGATCAGGGTATAGGCTTGGTAGTTGTGTCGCTTTGCGTTCCTAGCTAGGGTCGTACCGATGTCGTTTGTGTCTTTTTGTAGCTTTTGCTCTTGAGTTGGTTTCGTAGTGTCGCTACGCGCGTTAGCCACTTGACGAACACTTGAGAGTACGCTTGGAGTTGGTGCGTCGGTCAAACGTAGTTGGTACATGTTATTGGTCGATTGCTAATACATACTTGTTATATTGTTATTTGCTTTCAGGATCGCTGGCGGGGACTTCGGGCGCTGCGAAGAAGGAAAAGCGAGTGGATGGCTTTACTTAGCCAGGATTGTTTGTGAGTAGATTTAACATCTACTGGGGAATCGCCCGCATGGCGTTATGCGTCTGGGCTAGATTAAATGATATGACTATTAGTTAGATGTATACGGATATCGATTGTAGATGTGTATCCTTGTTGCATATCTCATTTCCTATTGTGCATGGACTTAGTATTAATGAGACACAACACCATTATTGACGGTTCATGTTGCACGAGCACTAATTGTATACCACTCACACCGTCATTAATTGCCATGACACGCACAACACCTATATATACAGGATATTGTATTGACTAGGGACTTGAGACATGATCCTCATTTTCATTGTGCATATGACATATAGCATACATGTATACCTACATACTTACACATATGCCTTGACATGCTCACACGCTAGTTACCTATATACCTATATGGTATTGTACCATTAGTGATAGGTATATACACATATGAGATATAGCTGCATGTACATCTTGCATACATACTTACACTTATACCTGGAGGGTATTACATCATTACTGATAGGTAGATACATATACCTTGTTATACCTACATGTTTACACATATATCTGGCTATAGCTACATATTCACCTTTATTTGATGTTATATGGACTTGGAAAAATTAGGAACCGCATGATATATATATTAACTTGTTGCAGTTAAATAGCGGCTTTTCTTTTATATATGCTCACATTATAGTTTTATGTTGCATATATTATATTCATGGATTTTCGCGTTGAGATATGCATTTTTCGTGATATTTTCTGGATTTAAGGACCGTGGTAGTTTCATGAAATTATGCATTATTTAAAAAACTCGGTATCTCTTGATATGATATTTCCGCATCCACCATGAGATTTATCGGTTCTGATATATATACCCCATGCGAGGAACGGAGGGGGGCGTGTGCGGGTACATGGTGGGGCCCGGAGGTACCCGGGGCAAGAATTTCGTGGAGTAGACGATGAGTTAGTGGGGGAACCATACCTACCGGTGATAGTACCTATGACTCGGCGGTTATCATGGGGATACCGACCGGAGTCTTGTATGTATGGATACGTCGAATTTCAAGTGTCACTGCTAGGCACTCGAGTTTTCGGGATAGCGTATGATACGTACCTATCAGGAGGGCCCATCGTGGTGACAGCACCTCATAGATCAGTATTTATGTGTCGATGCTAGACACTTGTTTTCATGATATTTTTACTCCTAAGTATATATAAAAGTGGAATGGGACGCTGTTTTATATGCATATATATATATTAGTGTAATGGGACGTTAATATATATATGTACATATCTAAATTATATACATCATCATAATAATCTTGCAAATATACTTCTTCATATATGAGATTCACTTGATGTTGGATACCGGATATATGAGATTTACTTGATATTGGACACTCAGGATATATGAGACTTATAGGATATGATGGCCACTTTGGGGGCTGATTTATGGAAAGTTGGGATTTAGATTGTCTTGATGGACTTTGGTCCTACCACGAGATCAGGATTCCGTGAGGATGATATGTTTTTTCCCATACTCCACATTTATTTTATATGCATTGCTTCATGTATTAGTAGTATCTGATTGAGTACCTTTCATGACTGTTGTATATACATACTGCTATTTTATATTCATTGATTCATGTATTAGTAGTACCTGATAGAGTACCTTTCATGACTGTTGCATATACATACTGCTATTTTATATGCATTGCTTCATGTATAGTTGTACCTGATAGGGTACCTTTCATACTGTTGCACATATATTGTTTTTTTATTGCTATCAGCTTGCATGCATTAGATTCGCGTTGTACATGCATACTTGCGATTACGTGCATATGATATTTACTATTCACGAGTTGGCAACTCACCCCCGTTGTGCCACAGTGTTTTGCAGGTAGTCCCTCAGGGCAGTCGCAGCAGGCTTTTCATCTTTCGTATCTTCTTTTGAAGCGGATACTGCTTCGGCTGACTGTGCGCAGTTTTACTATAGGTGGGTTTTGCGGCTATCCGATGTTGTTTATTGTTATCTTCGTGCCATGTACTCTCCATCTACCACTTTCATGTATGACATAGAGACTTGATGTGAGGACGATATTGTATGTTATTTTGTGACTTATAGGTCTTTTATGTTGTTTTTACTTATATCGTCTTTTATTTCTTCGCTACGGTATATCTGTTGTGGTGGTTGTTTCCGCCTTTGGGCGTGGATTTTGCTCCCATTAAGGATGCTTTGCTTATATTTATATTGTACCCATTTTGGGGTTAGTTTTTACAGAGGAGGTGCTGCCAAAATTTTTAAGAAAGTAAAGTTGGACTTTAAAGAATTTGGTTTGAGATTTCAAAAGTTTTGAAAATGCTATTATCACTTACTACGTTTGATGGTTTAGATTGCTGGGTTTTCGGATTACTTAAATTGCGTTACGCCTGTAGACGTTGCGTACTTTAAGGTCCGTCACGTGCCAAATTTCGGGTCGTGACACGTATACTATCTCTGATGTCAAACACCAATGGATATGGGATCATCCATCGTCCATCTACATAGATCGAGAAGCTATACGCTAGTCTACTCTGGTATATCGATACCCTGTCTCGATACACCTATGACTAGGAACATTTGAAGGATGTACTTAGCGACTACATTACCCCCACTAGTATGATCTGCATCATAGTCCTTGTAGTCAAGTACTCATCCTAAGGGCTTTATCAACATGTAACATAGAGACAGTCAGAGTACATGTTATGATAAAGAGCAACCAGATAACATACTATCATGTCAAGCAAGAAAGTCCTCTATATATATGTCCAAGCATCCACTACAATATACATCGTATGTACAGTAATGGCCTCTAGAGCATACATGTCACTAGAACCTTTAACAACCAAGATCATCAATCTAATCTCCAAATTCTGATGAGATTCTCAATAGATTGATCTCACTCACAATTTGGA
This sequence comes from Agapanthus africanus, assembly GCA_030015575.1. Classification (NCBI taxonomy): domain Eukaryota; kingdom Viridiplantae; phylum Streptophyta; class Magnoliopsida; order Asparagales; family Amaryllidaceae; genus Agapanthus; species Agapanthus africanus. Next base: position 112,660,834 of record JASDDO010000018.1, read on the forward strand.
CATTAATGATTCTTTTTGCTAAAGTTTATAATATCCATAAGACTTAAGATGAATATAGAATTCTTTCACCATTAGATCTACCAAATTCCTTCGAATCCTTAGCAAGCGGAGATTTACTCCTACATTATGAAAATAAAAGAATCAACAAATAGAGATTTCATAATGCGAAAATTTAAAGAAAGCAAGACTAAAATTATGATCACCTTTATTATTCAATTTCGAATTACAACTTCTTCAATCCGAGATTAAAAGAAAATTCGCTCTCGATAACTCCTTTGAAGAGGTAATTTCTCCGTCGATCTTTTCTTGGATCGATCACCGTGAGTCTTGGATCTATTAAGGATCACGTGCTCGATGATGACGATCGGCTTCGCGTAAAGGATCTTGTGATGAATGCTTGATGAACTTCTCGATGATTCTTGATCTTGAGAATTGAGGATCTTGAAATTGGATCGAAATTGATTTGGTAATAGTGTACAAAAATGTGTGCTAAAATTCAACAACCTTTTAATGTAAGCTTAGATCCCTTTTTCTAGCCCCTAATCAAGCTTCCCCATAAGCTAGGTAGTTATGCAGAGGGTTCTAGAGTAAGCTAGGTAGTTATGAGGTGTTCTCAGTAAGCTACTACATTACAGGGAAGCTTCTGGAAAGTCTCGATCGTCGACTCCTTGAATCGGCCACGGCGACGCGGCCTAACTCGGCCGTGGTTCCGCGGCCGATTGGTGAGATCATGGCTTCAATTTTCTTTTGTGTTCTGGTGTTGGTCCCTAGGACTTTATTTTAAATCTGGAATCTTCTTATCTCTTTTGAATCACTGCTAGAATTTAACTCTTTGATTTCCTGTATTTTATCGGCGAATTTGCGATTCCGATATCTGACTTGAGCTGATTTCTGCACAAGATCTCAATGAAGAATGTCGGAGATATACATATTATGCGTGAAATATAAAACACACAATTTCCTTCAAAATTGTTGATTATAATGTATAACACATGGTGCTTTGTATTTTCCAGATGAACTTGTAATATATGTCATATTCATATCAAACACCCTTAGATGATTAGAAAAGTGAGGAAATTGTTATGTTAAAGATTGCAATATTTTCGACAGAACAGTTATTAAATCAAGTATTGATTTAATAATTTAATGTATAATTATATATTTGATATATTAATATACATTAACTAATATTAGCTCACTTAAGAAAATGTTTTCTCCAAATACATTTAAATATATATGTGATATATATTAATGTATTTATTTTGTGTCATGCTAGATGGTACATTGGACTTGGGAGTATGAGACTCATTATAACGTTTCAAAATAATAAAAAATTATTTTTGGGAATTTTTATAATTTAATATTATTTTAATGAATATTTTAATATTTCGGTATAATTAAATACAAATAAATGGGGAAAATTTTGGAAAAATTATGGAAAATTCTAAAATGGGGTATTTATTGGAATTATGCCATTTTTATGTTTTTGTGATCATTTATATGCCAATTTAGTACTAATCGCGATTAAAAATCGCTAATCGGTTTTAGCAATTTTGTGCAAAACATGCACATATCTTTTCTCTACACTTGTGCATTTCTACCGTGACTTTTCTTTTGGGTTTACTATTCAAGTGAGAAGGGATTTAGTGAAGAAAAGAAATAAACAAAAGAAAAGAATTTGAATTAGAATAATGGGGTAGTAGGTGGGTGAGAGAGAGAGTGGGGTGAGGGGTCTCTTGACTTAGTCTCCCTTTCATTTTCTCCTCCCTCTCCTCTCCCTCTCCTCTCCCTCTTCTGCTGCTGCAGCTCCCCATCTTTCTCCCCCTCTTCTAGAACCCTCAAACACCATGAAATCAACTCCAAAACCCTACTCCCATTTCACTAAAAAGGTGCACGAGCCCACGATCTACATATTGGACTAAGAAAGCAACGATTTTGGCCACTAGGGGCAACTCAAGAATTTTCTTGAGTTTCCAAATGAGGTAATTACTGAACCCTTAACATAGTTTTAGCATTACTTATACCCCTATGTAAAAATTGAATCGATATCGGGTGATGTTGTGGATTTAAGGAAGACCAACTTAGGGTTTGAGAGAATTGAGAGTTGTGTTGTGAAATTGAGATCAGTAGAGGCCACCCCAACACCCTATTGCTTGAATTATGACCCAAAACAGAGACTTAAAACCCGGAATATGGATTTAGAAACCGCGACATCGGATAAATGTGTGATTTATGAGGGTATTTTGGAATCTGGAGCAACCCGAGGCCACTAGAATTGATTTTGGGATTACAAGGAGTCGTGCAGATACTTAGGAAGCTACCACAGAGACCCGAGCCCCTAACTCCAACCCCAGGCCGCAGAAATATTCATTCTGGCCGCAATTTGCGGCCAGATAAGGGAAATTAGGTCCCAGGTTTGGTTCATGGCTCCTTTTGCACTAAAATAGCCCCTCCTATATGCAGTTTTGGCTAATTGTCACATGGGGAAAATCTGGGAGCATTTTGGTGTGTTTTAGGCGATGTTTTCCGTATTTTAAAATGCACTTTCTTGATATTTGGATTTGTTGTTGGGTGTTCGTACATCGACAACAGGGATTGTTTGATTGATTTGGACGTTTAGGCCATAGGTTCCAACCTATGAGCATACTGTGCGCTGTATCGGTTTTCTGCCTTGATTTTAATACGTATTGCGACTGTTTATTATTGTAGGTACCCTCGCAAGGATTCCGAGATGAAGAAGCACGGCGTCATCGATTTCGGCGAGCGAAGACCAGGTGAGTAGATTATAACTACGGGGGAAGTCGGGTGGATGGCGTATAGCACCCCCGCAGTCCGTGATGATGTATACGAATACGTATACACACATATATTTATTATATGTTCTTTGAGGTTATTGATGATAAGATGGATTGGTTTAGTGGAGTGCGAAACCCTAGAGTAGGGGTTGCACCCATACACACACGCACACACACACTTACATACATACTTTCTCTCGCATGTGTTATGGGGATATATTTTTGTATGTGTTCACATGGGTATGGGACTATGTGTACATATACTGGATTATGAGGATAGTACTTGGGATGTGGGTTGAGTCGATGAGATTCGATTTGAGACCGTGAGATCGACGATATGATAGGATTCGTATGGGAAATACGACGGAATGCTTTAGCGGGCTTTGGGACATGTGTTTACACACGCATTTATATAGATGGTATCGATTGTACTAGACTTGGATCTGTACCCTAGATTATGTGATATGATGGTAGTGATACCTGATATGTGATGAGATAATATGATATTGATCCGTACCCAGCTTTTGGGATGCCGTACGACGGATTTACGTACGAGCTATTTATTGATGATAAATCCACACTCATGACACGAGGATATTATATGATACTATAGAGGCGGGATCACCGACTATTATATTTATAGTTATATATATATCAACTCAGATGTAGGTGGTTTCCATGCCCCTCCTATTTAGCTTGTTAGTTAGGTCTGTAGATTACTTAGTAGACACTAGACTAGACCTGAGTCTTACCTATTTCAAAACTAACGAATCATGGATATTTTAAAGATAGGCAAAAGGGATTCTACGGGTATTTTCAAACGAAGCATCTTTTCTTAAAACACCGTAGCCCTTATTTTATTAAAAAAAACCGAATTCGTCTTAATTCAAATGTGAAGGCTGCATGATATATTTATTGAGGTAGATTCTTTACTGTTGCGTTGATTATTTGATTCCGCATATTCATGCTATTTGCATTGCATCGCTTGTGTTGTTGATATATTACAGTCATACTGCTAGGACACCAATACCATTATCGATGATGCGTATGTTCCACGTACACTTGTTTGCCGGCTCACACACTTCATCATCGATAATTGCCATGTCACTACACTGTAGTACTGTTGCATTCAGTATATGATTCTTGCATGACATAATGATATGCTTACATTTCTTTTACATGTCGCATACATCATGCTTTCTGATTATACGCATTGAGATATGTTGTTTCCATGATATTTCTGGATTTGGGAACCGTGGGTATTTCAAAAGAGAATATGTAATTGTTTTAAAAACCCGGTTACCCTTGATATGATATTTCAGTGCGTCCACCATGTGTTTCCTCGGTGCTGAGAGCGACATGTGAAACCCGATTCGAGGAGTGGACGAGGCCGATTGCGGGTACATGGTGGGCCCGGTATGGTTCCCGTCGGCAAGATGATTGATGGACTTTGCCGATTGAGCCTGGAGGTGGGCGAGTACCTACCGGTGATTGGTTGGACCAGGCGGTTATCCGGAGGATACCGACCAGATTCGATAGATGGATATGGGCGTACTGCTGGGGCCGAGGGCCGATTCCGCAGACGGAGCCCGTGGGCTGATACGGAATGACGGAGCCCGAGATATGAGGATTTACGTGCCGATGCTGGGCACAGCTTTCATGATGTTTTCGAGTGTCGATGCTGGGCACTCCGGTTCCATGACTTTGACGTGTCGCGAGGGACACAGATGGTTTATATCCTCATATTTTTCTATGCATATGCTTTATGATATTTGCATGCATGATGCTATTGTCATTGGGTGACGAGTGGACGGGATCCACGTACATGCAGATTTGATTACATTGATCTTACCTCATATTCATGATATGCTATTACCTGAGGTACTGGCACGAGCACTTGGCACTACACTTATGTATTGAGGTTATATTGCCAGTTTAGCATGCTTCAGATTTATTCATATTGAGGTTTATATCTGATCGTATTGACCTAGGATGGGTCATAAATTCGATCTCTGCTGATAGATATTTTCTATTCACGAGTTGGCAACCCACCCCCGTTGTGCCATAGTTCTTGCAGGTTTTGCCGTACAGATTCCATAGCGGCTTTTCTGACACACTGCTTCTATATGGGTGACTTGCTTGGGTAGGTGGGTTATTTTGTATCAGAACCACCATTGTACATTTATTATTCATTGTATCTAGAAATTCCATCAACCAAAACTTGTATATTGTTTCAGACTTAGTAAAACAGTGATGTACTATTTCAACCTTAGAGCCGCGCTTGTAGTATTACGGTTTTTTAGCTGTTTTGAGTTTCTTTTTTAGTTTTGATCCTCACCCTTTGGCGTTGTATATTACATTGCTTGCGTGGTTGTGACCGTCGATTGACAAAGAGCTAGCTCCCGCTTGGGGATCCCTTTTTCCTTGCATATATATATATGTTATTCTTGTTGTACCCCGTTCGGGGCCAGTATTTACAAAAGAAACTCTGCCGAAATTTTCAGGAAAGATTACACATTTAAAAAGAAATGCATATTCGGCTTAGTTATTTAAAAACTTTGATTTTCAAAACATGTTTTCTTTACTTCTTAAAACCAGTTTTCTTTATTTACTCCTTAAAATGGTTTTAGATTTCTGGGCTTTTGGCTTACTTGGATCAGATGGGGTCATATAGGCTTCATATGGTTCATGGGCTAGTCACGTGCTCTTTCGGGCCGTGACACTCATACCTAACTAAAGATAATTTAGGTGATTAATTATTAAGGGAAAAATCAAAATTAGGTGCAAATTAGCATGGCTAAGATGCTTGTTGAAGCATATAGAAGCCTTGTGTCACGACCCGAAGGTACGGAACATGACTGGCACTTAAATTACGAGACGTCTAAAGGCGTACGTAGTCTAAGTAAGCCAAAGCCCAGAAAACTAAACCGTTTAACAATTAGAGTGAAGGAAAACTTGTTTTAAAGCAAGTGGTTTTAACAAATAAATGGCATTAAACATTTAAAAGCAATATCATATTTTCCTGAAAATTTCGGCAGAGTCTCCTTTGTAAATACTGGCCCCCAAACGGGTACAACACATGAAAATACATATAAATAATGAAATAAGGCATCCCCAAGCAGGAGCTAGCTCTTTGCCCGTGGCGGAATCACAACTACATGCAATATGTATATCAAAAGTGCACAACAAGCATCTGAAAGCAAGAAATAAGAAAATACCACGTCGGCTCAAGTGAGCATCGACACCAAACCACAAATACAAATCTCACGAGTCTCACCGTCTAGTCCAAAATATACAAGGGTAGATGGAGTATACTAGATACAAATAATATACATGATGGGATAAAATATCCTCGCATCCCACCTACGAGCAATGCCGCAAGTCCAAGCAAAAGGAACAAAATGAGGAAGTGCACCCGCCGCTACTGTACCAACGGGCCGGACCTGCAACATACTGTGGCACAACGGGGGTGAGTTGCCAACTCGTGATTAGTAAGTAATATCTAATAAGGCTATCGTAAGCATGCACGCCAATTCGTCACAACCCACGTATCTCAAAATGATACTATATACTAGAATGAATGCATAATTAGAAACGAAACCTGCACAAGTTTGGTATGAGAAAATCTTTATTCTTATCTTAGAAAAACCTCTGTGCAATAAACTGAAGTATCATCAATGAAATCAATAGAAAATTCGTGTCAAGCATCGACACAAAATATATATCCCAATATCTCAATGTCTCAATGTCTCAATATCTCAATGTCTCAATATCTCAATATCTCGGGCTCCGTTAGTCCGGATCGGCCCATATCATCAAATCTCATGACTACGTCGGTATCCTCCGGATATCCACCGCGTCACAAATAACCGGTCGGTAGTGCTCCCCTGCCGGGCTCAACTCCATCATCTACGGCCCACTTGCCCTGGGGTACCGTACCGGGTCCACCATGCACCCGCAGACGGTTCCTCCTCCTCCTCAAATCGGGTGTATGATACCACTCAAGAACCGAGAAAACCCATGGTGGACACCACACACATAATATCACGAGAAAACCGCAACTTACATTTTAAAAATGGTAATACGTTCTTAAAATCCATGCGGTTTCTCAAAATCCATAAATCTCATAAATACTGAAATTCTCGAGAAGAATCACAATATGTAAACATATCGGTGATGATGCATGTCTGTGATACGATAGTATATACCATGCGAAGTACGGCCAGAAGCTATGCATGAATCATGATGCAATGAGGTATGTATATATGACTAACAATCCTACGTATCCATCCTGATGAAATGACTATACAGGTACAGGTTTACAGATCATATATGATACAATGCACAGATACCGATTCTAAGCAAGTTTTATAGTGTTCGTGACATAGCAATTACCAAAGGCGTATGTGTGTTTGCATGAATAGTGCACGTGGCATGAACCAATGGTAATGGTGCAAGTGTCCTATGAGATAATATCATATATATTTATGATGATGCAATGCAATGAGATGAATGACTAAGAGACTACACATATAAATACAAGCGCTACTAGAAATCCTGACTATCGGGCGCCTCGCTCCATCCAGACGATTCCCCCGTAGATGTGTACATCTACTCACCGGGACGCCTCGGCTAATCTAATCCGATTTCAGCTCTGCCATTTCCGCGCCACATCCGACACCTCTGCACCCGATCCTAGAAACGTACAAAAGTAAATAAGAGATTAAATATGTAAATAGTCACGGAAACAAACAATACAAGTTAACCACGCGCGCTAACTAAACGCGCACGCACTTGGTGCACAAAACGCGCTCGCGACAACGCCACAAACCACAACTAGGGTCGCTAAACGTAACAACCACCAAGCCTAAAACCCAAACGCACCAATCGCGCATTCACAACACACTAAATATTATATGAAATAGGTTGTATATCATCAAAACATCAAACTTAATTAAAATTGATTTATTCCAAAAACCTAGTAAGCATATCGATAGGGTTTTGGCATAAAAACTTCACGGATTAGCGATCTAGTGGCCAGAATCACAATTAACCATCTTAATAAGCCTCACAAACATTTACTACAATTTTAATATCACCCATTTTAGATTAATCAAAAAGTTAGTTTACAAAAATCTTAATTAGGACAATTTAAGAGTAACAATTTACAAATTAACAACTTAGACTAGATTTTGCATGTCATAACATGTTAAAATACTCATCAGAAACATAACCAAATGATCAAAACCCTAACTTGATCCAAACCCTTTTCTTTACAAACTAATTCCTACAATTAGAACCATATTTAAACTTAATAAAATTATATTAAAGTAATTATCCAACCAATCAACCATAGGGTTAAGATTTTATACCTCACAATTTGTAGATCTCACTTGCAAACTTAGCCTCCAAAATTGTTTTCTTGCTCCTAGATCCATGCTTGTTCGGCCAAAGAAAATTGGTTAATGGTTAAATGAAGAATTTGTGAGACTTTGTATTGATTTTTTGATGAATTTTTGAAGAGTTTTGATGTGGAATGAGATGGGGAAAATGGGGGCTGCTGCTAGTGTGAGGCTCGGCCAGAAATGAGGAGAGGGAGAGAGAGTGAGGTGTGTGCATTTGGCCAAGTCAAGAAAACCATACCTCAAGTATTAAACCCATACTTCTTTGTTTACTTTCCTTTTTTCCTTTTTCTTTTCTCTAATTAAAGTGGGAAAATGAGTGGGGAATTTGGGGAGGGGGTTGCTGTGCTCGGCCAGCAAAAAGGTTGTGGGTGTGTGGGTCTGTGGGTGTGTGTGTGGAAATTTCTAAGTCAAAAACAACCCCATACCACAAGTATTTAAGCACCATACTTCATTGTTTATTATGTTCTTATTTATTTTCCTTTTAGAATTAACTAGAACCTTGAAGACAAGTGTAGAAAAGAGAACACATAATAAGCTTGTTATTATGTTGTCATGGTTCACAATCATGTAATTAACCCATTCTCATTTGTAATTATCGCTAATTAGATGTATAAGTGAAAGCTTGAAATAATTATTAAAATAATTAATTAAGAAAAATATTTAAGTAAACTAGAAATTTACAAGTGACCCATTGAATACCAAATACTAGCAATTACATAGCTAGAATAGGTATATTTAGGTCTATCTTGAAAAATAATTATACGTTGGTTTTTACGGAAAACACCAGTTAATTTACCGATTATCAGAAATTTAACCTAAACGATTTTCAAAACGTTACAGTCTTCCCCCTTAAAGAAATTCGGTCCCTAAAGTTTTAAAATTTAACTACGCGTACCGTCGAAGAGATGGGAATATTTCTTCCGCATCTCGTCCTCGGTTTCCCACCTGACCTTTTTCGCCGTTCGGCCATGTCAAAGAACCTATACGAACGGTATGACCTCGGACCTCAGTTTCTTCACCTACCGACTTAGAATGACTATCGGCAGCTCGGTGAAAGAAAGATTGCGCTCCAGCTTGATCGTCTGATGCCGTATCGTGCGAGGGAGGTCATGAAGGTACTTGAGGAGCATTGATACATGAAACATGTGGTAAATATCTGGAAGCTGGGTGGACGAGCCAAACGATAAGCAACTGCGCCGACACGCTCAAGAATCTCGAAAGGGACCCACATATCTAGGACTAAGCTTCCCTTTCATTCCGAATCTCAACACGCCCCTCATCGGGGAAACCCTCAAGAAAACATGATCGCCTACTGTAAACTCAAGTCTGCGCCGACGTCGGTCTGCATAAGATTCCTGCCTGCACTGGGCCGCTCTCATCCTATCCCAAATCATCTGAATCTTTTCGGTCATCTCATACACAATCTGTGGCCCCAAAATACTGCTCTCACTGAGCTCTGTCCAACAAAGACGATCGACATCTCCTCCTATATAATATCTCGAAGGGTTCCATCTGAATCGTCTCCTAGAAGCTGTTATTATAGGAAAACTCTATCAAGGGCAAGTGGCGATTCCAACTGCCACGCAATCAAGAATGCAAACTCGGAGCATATCCTTTAGAATCTGAATGGTACGCTCTGATTGACTATCGGTCTACGGGTAGAAAGCTGTACTGAAAGTCAATCGGGTGACCAAAGTCTCTTAATGTTTCTACAATAGTCAGCTGGTGAACTGGGTGCCTCTGTCGGACGCAATACAAGTCGGAACTCCATGTAGTCACACAATCTCATCAACATATATCTGAGAATACTGAACGAATCCGAAAATGGTCTTGACCGGCAGAAAATGAGCTGCTTCCGTCAATCGGTCTACAATCACTCAAATAGAGCCATACTCTCAACTGGTCCTAGGTAGACCCATAATAAATTCCATAGAAATCTGCTCTTAATTTTACTCCAGAATGGGTAAAGATTGTAACTCTCCAGCTGGCCTCTGATGCTCGGCCTTGATTTGCTGACAAGTCAGCATCCCGAAACAAAATCTGTGACATCTCTCTTCATCCCTTCACACTAGTAGACTTCTCTCAAATCACAATTCATATATGTTAACTGATGCGCCTCCTCTAAGATCTCGAGTCTCAGTCCCTCGGAATCTGGCGCACATAGTCGAATCCCAAATCTTAGTACTCCCTGATCATCAATCACGAACTCTGAATCTCTGCCCTGTCGAACCTGCTCCATGATCTCTGACAAAGGAACATCATCGGACTATGCCTCGCGGATATAATCATATAACTGTGGATGTGCACGGACACGGACAAGTTGTCCCCCGGTCGACATAAACTCGAACTGTACTCAGCTGTCACATAGTATCTTCCAATCTGACGTCGACTGTCTCTGAACTGCGCTTACACAAGACAAGCTACCTTCGGGCCTCCGACTCAAAGCGGCTGCCACAACATTCGCCTTGCCCGGATGACAAGGAATCTTGCAGTCATAGTATTTCACTAGCTCCATCCATCTGTGATGTCCCAAATTAAGATCTCGCTGCTGAAAGATATACTTTAAGCTTCTTGCGGTCCGTAAATATCTAGCACGACTCGTCGTATAAGTAGTGTCTCCAAATCTTAAGTGTAAAAACCACCGCAGCCATTTCTAAGTCATGCGTGGAGTAATTCTGCTCGTGTATCTTCAACTGCCGAGAAGCATAGTAATAACCAACAAAACAGCCTGATCCTAAAGGCAAAGATAATACTGGCACCGTAATTAGATGAGTCTTCAACTGCTGAAAGCTCTTCTCGCATACCTTAGCCCAACGAAAAGAAACACCCTTCCCGGTCACCCGGTCAACTTTGCAGCTATATACGAAAAATCCTGTACGAAATATCAATAGTATCCGCCCAAAATCCAAAATGCTGCGAACCTCCGTAGCTAATACAAGTCTGGGCCAAGGCTGAACGGCCTCGATCTTCTTCGGTTACATACTTACCATCTATCAAAACTACGTGTCCTAATAAGTCCACACTATCCAACCCAAAAACACACGTGGATAATTTAGCGAATGGCTGGTGCTCCCTCAAGGTCTGCAACGAAATCCTCAATTACTGTCCAGGCTCCTCTCGGTTCCAAAAGTATACTAAAATGTCATCAACGAACACGATAATAACTGATCAAGTAACGGCTTGAATATGCGGTTCATCAAGTCCATAAACGCTGCTGGGGCATTGATGTGCTCGAACGACATCACCAAGAACTCATAATGCCCACAACGCGTGCGAAAAGCAGTCTTCGGAATTGAAGGGTTACACTAGCGCCCCGGCCAACTTCCGTGGCCAAATGCGGAACAAAAATTTTACGACGAACATAAACTTGGCGCTAGAATAACACTAAAACCCGGATCTTTACCATAAACCTAACTAGTAAAAGAATAGAGTTCTATCTACTATGATAGAAAGTTATACCTTAAACTTGAACTCCTTCTTCACCTTGTTGTGTGCTCCTTGGAATGATCTAGATGGCTCCTCCTCACCGGCTTCTCTATATCGAAGAAGATCCACCCGAAGGCCTCTACCTTGAGCTCCTACCTCAACCATGAAGTAACTAGAGTGCTTTGCTTGCTAGACTAAGAACCCTAAAGTCAGTAGAGAGTTTTTTTAGTGGTTAGATCTCACAGAGCTCTTGATTTTCAACTCATGAAACAAGAGAGCTTTGAGAGAGGAAGAGGAGAGAGCTAGCAAGAGAGAGAATGTATCATGATAGAATGAGAAGAGATAGCTCTCATATGAACAAAAAGAATAATGATAATTTTAATTCGGATAAATTATCATGGTTGATGTTGATTTGACCATTATCATATCACAATTAATGCTAAGCATGCTCACAAAAATATCTAAGTCAACCTGGGTCAGCTTAGTCAAATGGTCAAATCAATTAACCATGATACAATTATCTCTAATTAAAACTCATTAATCAATTTCCTCCATCTCATTATGGTTTTAATCAAGTCAATGGTCAAAACCCTAATGAGGTTCCTCTACCTCTGTCAACTGTGTATACACACCCGCATCCGTGTTCCGAGGAAAACAAATACAATGAGACTGAACCAACCCAAAACCAAATACTAGGATCTGTCTTAAACCAAAGCCCTCTAGTATCAACTGCCCGAACACCGAACACGCACAAGTACGCATATGTGAACGAACCCTGTCGTAAAACCATACGACCTCTACTCGTTTCGCCCAAAGGTGAACAACCCTCTGTGTGGGACTTTAAAGACTCGACACTACGCTGGCAGTGGGTTTAACCACAGGCCGCAAGTGGTACTAGCTGTATGTAACGGTCCCCAGGTAGATGCCGATAAGAAGACCGATGAGGTGAACCCATCTGAACTCCTACTGAGCCTGAATGTGACAATCTCCGTACTGTCCGGTCTGTTCGTCTAAGAGTATCGCATGTCAGGCCTAGGGGGTGGTAAACGTCAGACCCCTAATAGTGGTACAAGTCGTGTCGGAGTGTAGCCCAAAACACCCTGAGAAACTACTGGAAACACTACCAGTAAATCTCGCTTGCCCTGGCCAGGGACTTTGTATAATGGCTCTCCTAGACACAGCGCGATATCAACTCCCAATACCGGGAGAGACAAATCCTGTCTAACCGTCACTGCCTCTAAGTGGTTTGGGACTGCACCCAACTACTACCTGTTTGCACGACTCAATAGAGCCGTAGTAGGGTAGTAATCTAAGAACAGTGGGAACACACTCGAGGCGAAGTGACAGTGGCAAGTCAACGGACTAAGCTGTACTCATGTCATCTGGGAACTATTAACTGACGATAGGTATAATACCAACCAACAGTTCCCGACGAGTCCTGTACAGTGTACTCGTAACCTAACGAGCACCTGCATACTATCTCCAGTACGACGTACTGATGGCTGTGGGACAGACCATCTCCCCTGCTGGGACGAGAAGCGTATGCACCAGTCTACTCTGGAGTATCGATGCCCTGTCTCGATAATCCAACGATTAGGGACCTGTATAAGGATGTGCTTATAAACTACCCAGCCCCCACTAGTGTGATCGCCATCACAATGCCGGTAGTCAAGCAAAGATCCTAAGGGCTCCATCAATATGTATTAGCGATATGTTAAAAGAAACATATACACATATTAAGATAAAAACAAACCAAGCAGCATACTACTATATTGAGCAAGACTGTCGTAAACCCGTATATATATCCCAAGCTTCCAAAATGTATTATACAAACTAGTACTATACAATAATGGCCTCTAGGGTATACATATCCAACAATCTCCCACTTGCACTAAAGGCCGGTAATTGGTGTACCGCATACCCAACGTCTGCTCTATGGCCAGCTGCTGGTGTACCACATACCCAATAGCTCAAAAAGTCGCTCGAACTGTGTTTGAGGGAGGGCCTTTGTGAATGGATCCGCCATGTTGTCTTTTGTGTCCACTCTCCATACCTCGATCTCCTGGGGATCAATGATCTCCCTGATCAGGGGATACCGCCTTAAGATGTGTCTGGACTTCTGATGGGACCTTGGTTCCTTCGCTAAAGCTATAGCCCCATTGTTATCACAATACAAAGGTATTGGGTCAACAATGGACGGAACCACCTGAAGTTCACTAATGAACTTCTTCATCCAGACCGTCTCTTTTGCGGCATCGCTTGCAGCAATGTATTCAGCCTCCATCGTCGAGTCTGCGACGATATGCTATTTGGAACTCCTCCAATATACCGTCCCTCCGTTGAGGGTAAACACAAAAACCGAGACAGACTTGCTGTCGTCCTTGTCACTCTGCATGCTTGAATCGGTATAGGACTCGACCCTGAGGTCTCCATTACCATAGACCAGGAACATCTCCTTAGTCCTTCTCAGGTACTTGAGAATGTTCTTCACTGCCGTCCAATGGTTCTCACCTGGGTCTGACTGATACCGGCTTACCACGCTTAGTCTGTAAGCTACATCTGGCCTTGTACATAGCATCGCATACATTATATATCCTACCGCCGAAGCGTAGGGTATAATGCTCATGTGAACCCTCTCCTCGTCAGTCTTAGGAGACATCTTCTTGGAGAGGGTGGTTCCGTGCAATGCTGGTATATTACCGCATTTGGAATCTTCCATACTAAATCTCTTTATTATGGTCTCTATGTACCTGGACTGCGAAAGTCCCAGTAATCTCTTAGATCTATCTCTGTAGATCCTGATCCCCAGTATGCATATGGCATCACCCAGGTCCTTCATGGAGAACCGTTGTGACAAGAACAGCTTGACCAATTGTAGCATAGGAACATAATTTCCTATCAAAAGAATGTCGTCCGCGTACAAGACTAAGAACATGACAGTTCGTCCTACAATCTTCTTATAGATACAAGGTTCATCTTCGTTCTTGATGAAATCAAATTCCTTGATTGCCTCATCAAAACAGATGTTCCAGCTCCGCGATGCCTGATTTAATCCATAAATGGATTTAAGCAACTTGCACACCTTCCCACTTCTCCCACTGTCTACAAAACCTTTTGGCTGATCCAAATAAACGCACTCTTCCAAACTGCCGTTTAGAAAAGCCGTTTTTACGTCCATGTGCCAGATCTCATAGTCATGGAAGGCAGCAATGGCATGTAGGATCCGGATGGATTTGAGCATAGCCACTGGAGAAAAAGTTTCATTATAGTCCACACCAGGTCTTTGACGAAAACCTTTTGCAACGAGTCTAGCCTTATAGGTTTCCACCTGCCCATCTACACCAAGTTTCCTTTTGTAGATCCATTTGCATCCAACGGGTTTTACCCCATGTGGAACAATATCCAAGGTCCACACTTTATTGGTGTACATAGACTCCATTTCGGATCGCATAGCATCCAGCCACTTATCAGAGTCCCTACTGATAATGGCCTGCATGAAACTGGTAGGGTCTTCTTCTTCCAAGATGCAATCCTCTCGATCCCCGTCTATGAGAAAACCGTAGTATCTCTCGGGCGGATGAGAAATCCTACCAGATCTGTGGAGTGGCTGAGGTTCGTCTGGGACTATTGAATTTTCTGGTTCTACTAAATCCTCAGTTTGAGTTTGTGGATATGATATTTCATCCAGTTCTACCGTGCTCCCACTTATTTCTTTTGCAAGAAATTGCCACTTTAAAAAAGTGGCGCGACGAGCAACGAACACCTTCTGTTACTCAGTGTGGTAGAACAGATATCCCAGAGAATTTCTAGGATATCCCACAAACTTGCACAAAACTGATCGTGCCTTAAGCTTGTCCGGATTTTGTACCTTTACATAGGCCGGACAACCCCATATCTTAATGCGTTCAAGATATAGTCTTTTACCATTCCATATTTCATATGGAGTCTTAGGCACAGATTTAGATGGAACTTGATTCAGCAAGTACGTTGTTGTTTTTAGCACAAGTCCCCAGAATGAAAGAGGTAACTCAGCATTACTCATCATGGAGCGAACCATGTCCAATAGGGTACGGTTCCTCCGCTCCAATACGCCGTTGTGCTGTGGTGTGTACGGAGGAGTAAGCTGAGAGAGAATTCCATTCTCTTTTAAATAATCTAGGAATTCCGTGCTTAAGTACTCCCCTCCTCTATCAGACCGGAGGATCTTGATGCTTTTGCCAGTCTGGTTCTCTACTTCGTTTCTGAATTCTCAGAATTTCTCAAAAGCTTCTGATTTGTGTTTCATCAGATACACATATCCAAACCTACAGAGATTGTCAGTGAATGTGATGAAGTACGAGAACCCACCCTTTGCATGTATAGACATTGGACCACATACATCACTGTGTATGAGTCCCAAGAGCTCTGCTGCCCTTTCTCCATGTCCGGTGAACGGAGATTTGGTCATTTTTCCTTTAAGACAAGACTGACAAGTTTCATAAGATGAAAACTCGAATGTATTCAAGAGTCCATCTTTATGCAACTTACTTAGCCTTTTCTCTCCGATATGACCAAGTCTACAATGCCACAAGTAGGATTCGTTCGTATCAGAACTCTTCCTCTTGCGTGTGTTTTGTATATTGAGAACTGTATTCTGATTTAGAACATAGATACCATTACACAATGTACCTTCTGCAACCAGTACCTTATCAAGATAAATGTTCATGATATTTCTATCAAGAACAAAGTTATATCCATCTTTATCAAGTAAAGAAACTGATATGATGTTGCAAACCATGGAAGGTACATAGTAACAATTGTTCAAAATCATAGTATTGCCATTTGGCAACACTAGGTGATATTCACCGACAGCTGCAGCATTAACATGTCCTCCATTCCCTATCCTGAAGGACATATCACCAGGTGCAACTTTCCTACTTTTTCTCAGTCCCTGTAATAAATTACAGATATGAGATCCTGATCCGGTATCTAGTACCCAGGAGGTAGGACTCACCGAAAAGCAGTTCTCAATTACAAGAACACCTGAAGTAGATGCAATAGTATGCTTCTTCTTCAACTGGGTCTCCTTGGAATCCATACAATCCTCTTTGCCTTACTCACACTTATGACTGTTGTCGTAAGTTAGAGCCGAACCGACGTTCCCCATCCCCGAATAAGAATTCGGATCGGTCAAGCGATACATTTTATTATCTTGATTAGGGTGTGAAATGGTTGCTACCTGGAGAGAGAGAAAAGAAACACTCAGCGTGCGCTCTTGCAAGATTAGATTGGTTATTAATTTATCTAACCAGGATGGCTCCCACTGTTTTCTCAAATTCTTCTTCAAACCCTAAAAGAAGAATTAGTCAGGATTTAATCACATGTCACAATACTTGCTTAACCTTTCAGCCAGGCTAGTGTTGGTACTTCGAGGGAGGTTTTTCAACGCTTTCGCGAAGTTCCTTAATTACATAACCTCTTTTCCCTGGAGGCGTAGCCCCGCTAACACCGTTCTGGACACCTACTTGGTTTATAGCATCGATTGTTAAGTGAAATAATCTTCCGAGAGTAATCCAACTCATCAGTGGGATCGGGATCCAACTATCATTGTGTAATGACCTAGATGGAATCCACTCTAGTCACTACACTCCAGAAGGTATGCTAAATCTGCATGTTTCCTATATGTTTGAAACACCCGATGTGGTTTTTGCCCCTAACGGTTTATGATCTTGACAATGCCAACATATCATAAACCGCTAGTCAAGTTCGGCCCGTCATTATCATGATTAACTTAGACCTACTCGCATATCCCTTGACAATGCCAACATAGCTATGCGACTGTCCTAAATAATCTGAAAATAAAGCTGCAAACAAGCAATACTCAGCTACCGATCACTACGCCTTGACAATGCCAAAATACGTAGCTCGAATACTAAGTAGTACTTGTAGGAAATGACGGAGGGCTACGGCTGGGTTTTTGGCGAAAAACCCGTTAACGTAATGAACTTGATATCGTCGAAGGAACCTGATTGCCTTTTAAAATATATAGTGGCGAAAAATTTTGCTAAAGAGGTCACTCCCTGTGAGGGATCTCGGCTCTTTCCTCGTCGAATGAGGTGCAGGATATTCCAAACTGAATTCCATGATGCAAAGCAAAAATAATCGACTATAGTGAAAGTATTACGTTGACGCAAACTTTTACTCAAGGGGTCACTCCTTATGAAGGGATCTCGGCCCTTGCCTCGTCAAATGAGGTGCTGGACATTCCAAATTGAATACCACTGTGCAAAGCAAAAGAGAACGTCTGTAATGTCTGTTTTTAAACTTGGTTCCAACAACATCTTTTAGGTTTGTTTTTCTTGCATTAATCAAAATTAATGTTGTCCCTGTTAGGTTTACCTAGCACCTCATGAAGGGTTTGGAAGCATCACATGTACCAAAGATTAAAATTTTAGGGTGCTAAGTAAGCATACAAAGAATCATTCCTAGAAATATTAGGGTTTCAAAAACAACACTTCAACACAAGTAGGTAAAGCTAGGGTTTTGAGAGTACAACCTTTGTAGCTCCCTACGCTAGACTCCTCGGCTACTTGGGGTTCGGAAAAGGTCCTCTTGAACTCGTCTAGGTCCACGATGATCCATCCGGAGTCCGCTTTGTCCAAGCTTGCAACTTCACAAGATCAAGAGAAAGAAATGAAGCTAACACTCTAAACAAGTGGGCAAGATTTGTGTAGAATGATGTTGTGGTGGCTTTTCTCACTTCAAAATCCTAACTTGGTGAGTGTTTTGCTCACTAGAAAAATCTAGAGAGCAAAGGAAGAAGGAGGAAGAAGTTGATGGCCGTTTAGAACAAGGGAGAAAGATAATCCACTTTGAAAAATAGAAAATATATGAATATATATTTTCCACTTCTCATCTCAAACCATGGTTAAACAATAAAGATATTATTGAACTTGTGTTAAAACACAAAAGGAAAGTTAATCCATGGTTAAATGGTGGGTGAGCATGGTTAGGTCAAAGAAGAGTGTAGAAAGAAACCATGAATTATCCTTTCCTTTTTCTTTTGTTTTAAAACAAATGCAATAATAATACATATAAATAAAACCATGGTGTGAGTCTTATGTTGCCACCATTTTCTATGTATAAACAACTATGAAGGATGATGTATGTATGTATGTGTGCATGCACATCCATATGTGCATGAATCAAGAAAGAATGCATACATGCATGCATACATCAAAAACATACAAGAAAGGATTTCTAGTGAGAAACTAATGGTTAAATGATAAATCAACACTTGATTTATCAATCCGGCCATATCACATACGACCCAACCAAAAGCAAGCCGCCCGATTAATATACGGTATCTCATACGCGTATTTTAACCGGGTCCATGAGCATATCCCATACGCGCACCACAACGTTTCGTCTGGACTAGGTTACTCCTTTGTGGGACTCTAAGACTCGTCAATACGGCGGCAGTGGGTGATGATCATATCAAGCACCCCCAAGCCGCAAGCGGTCAGCTAAACGTAACGGCCACTCGGGTATTGAGCGATCAGAAGAAAACAAACCTGCTACAACTCCCGTCGAGCCAACAGCAACACTACCCGTGCAGTCCGGTCTCCTCGTCTGATATGTCGCATATCAAGTCTAGGGGTGGTAAACTTCAGACCCCAATAACCGATAAGTCATGCAGATGTGAGGCTCATAACGGGTCGTGAAACTACTGGTAACACTTACCAGTAAATCTTTAATCAACCCTGGCCAGGGACTTCCCTGTTATGGCCAATCGAGCACAGCGCAACATCAACCCCCAATACCGGGAGAGACGAAACCCCTCCTATCGCTCATTGCCTCCATGTGACTCGGGACTGTACCCAAAAACCACCGTTTTGCACGCCCTCATGGACGTGGTAAAGTGGAAATCAAAGCACAGTGGGAATCACACAAGACCCTATGACGATCTCGGGTCTACAGACTAACCTGCACAAGTGTCACCAGAGAACTGCCATCTGACGTGAGGTATAATACCATCTGGGAGTTCTCGGCGAGTCCGTCCAGTGTATCCAGTCTCCACTGAGCACCCGTATACCATCTCTGATGTCAAACACCAATGGATATGGGATCATCCATCGCCCATCTCATGGGTCGAGAAGCGTATACGCTAGTCTACACTTGTATATCGATGCCCCGTCTCGATACACCCACGACTAGGGACCTTGAAGGATGTACTTTGGACTACCTTGTCCCCACTAGTATGATCCGCATCATAGTCCAGGTAGTCAAGTACACATCCTAAGGGCTTTACCAACATGTAACTATGAGACAGTATAAAGAGACAAGTATACATGTTAAGATAAAGAGCAACCAGATAGCATACTATCATATCGAGCAAGAAAGTCATCTCTATATATGTCCAAGCATCCAATATAATGTACATCATCTATACAATACTGGCCTCTAGGGCATACATACAACTAACAGTCCCATCAATGTAACCTACCACACCAGAAAAGAACGAAAATACGATGTACGTATATGCCATCCGCATTCGCCACTGGGCCCCGTCATCACCCGTTAGGTTACTTAACTAACGAATGAGCGGGGGCTGGACTAGCGCGGGTGCAAAACATATACAACATCTACTAGTGTGTGTGTGTGTGTGTGTGTATAAGTATATACAACATTCGTCCCAGGCATGATAGTAAACAACATCACAGAAACACAGCCAACAATACAGAATGGTGGATAATCTTGGAGCCCTGGGTTTCATTTGAGCCACAAATAAAACCCGACGTTCCCTGTCATGTCGATAGCCTGTGCAATGAAAACCTGTACCCCCTTCAAGTGCGGTGAATAGCCCGCCAATTCTAGAATGAAGCCCCCTCCGTCTTAACGCCATGAGAAAGAAGCCCCCTCCGTCTTAACACCATGAGAAAGAAGCCCCCTCCGTCTCAACTCCATGAGATGCGGGCTTGCTGCCTTTCTGGAACCCGGCTATTCGTGCACTCCACCATGGGGTAATCCTAGTACAGAAAAAGAAAATAATATGTACAAACGGTGACATCGACCTCAACCCGGTCGTGCCCCAAAATAATATACAACCCGGCAAAGACGGCAGTCCACATGTCGGACGCTCGCCCCGCAATAACAAATGTACAAATAAATTTAAAATGTACTACAAACATTGCAACACTTTCTATCCATCACGACTATCCAACCACAATCACAGAACAAGCATACAACATCAACGCGAATGTCACGTTCGCAAAACTCGTCAAAAAGAACATATAGTAATCAGACGAATTTTACCGATCGAGTGACATTCCCAGTCGCAGATAAAAGTGAATGTACTGTAAAATACACATTTAAAATTTCGATCGACTAAACTTTTCCAAATAAGCCCCCAAAAGCAAATCCAGCACTCAAATAAACCTGGGCCAAAACTATATATCACAAATATCATATTTTCATGAACTAGAGCCCCAGAAAAATGTTGGGGTACTGTAGCCCAAAAAGCGCCGCCGAAGCACCGCCAAATGCGCCATTTTGCTCAATTTTCGTGGCGGAATTTTGGAGTTAGGCCCCTAAATTTTTCCCTGGCTATAGTTTCGCCTGCATGTAATTTTAAGATACTCAGAAAAAATTTAGGACAACTTCGAAAATCGACAGCAAGCTCTTGAATATCATGCCCCGCTTACCAGAGTGCGCTAAGATCGGCACGTGACAGAGCCAACCATGCTACCTGTGGCTAGGAAACATCCATCCACCGTCACATTACGGCTGTCTATAAGATATCAAGAACAGTAGAAATGAAATAAACTATCCAGTACATGTCCATTTGCCAGAATAAACGAGTCAAGAAATAATATGCGGAAGCAATAAATCCAGGTAACAATAACAATCTGGAAAGTACGTCCCAAATACGGGCTGACATCAGGAATGCAAATGCTGAAAGAAAACAAAACTAAAATACTAACAGGATCCTCACTGCTCGGCCTGTCGGCTGAAATACTCCTGATCGGACTGCGACAAAGATAGAGGATCTGGGCCATGCAAAACCCAGACGTCAGTGTGTCATAATATCAAATAACAAGCAACCAGGATGTAACGAGATATGAAGGCATGAATTATAAATAGTAACGAGTCAACAGGGATATATAACAGTGAAGTGTATCAGTATATGTGACATGCAGTGATCAATCTAAACTGTGCTACTGGGTTATCTATTCTAAAGATTGTTTGAAATCAATTAGTGTATTCCTCCATGTAACTCAAAGAATATGTCCCGTTATCCCTCGGGACCACGGATCAGGTAGTGGAAGTCATGAATGACTCTGTCCCGTTATCCCCCGGGACCACGGATCAAGTAAGAATCACGAATGATTATGTCCCGTTATTGTTGGATATAGTGCCCTCAAAGTCAATTATTGGATCGCAGGTACGTGATTGCAATGATTGAGGAAGGACCTATACCGATATGACAGTCTTGCTCGAGATGATAGTATGCTATCTGGTTTTTCTTTATCAACGTATACATGCTTTAGTTCACTATTGCATGATGATAGAGCCCATAGGATTCTTGCTTGACTGCCAGCAGTAAGATGGCGATCATATACATGGGAGCTGGGGTTTGTAAGCACATCTTTAAAGTGTCCCTAGTCGTGGGAGTTTCGAGACAGGGCATCGATACTCCAGAGTAGACTAGTGTATACAGTCGAGACCCCGACGAGGGGCGGTGGCCGGTCTCACAAGCCATTGGTGTCAGTTGATTCACCTAAGATGTATATAGGTGCTCATTGGGTTATGAGTACACCGGACAGGACTCGCCGGGTACATGCTAGTTGGTATTATACATATCGTCAGATAGCAGTTCCCTGTTGACATGTGTACAGGTTAGTTTGTCGACCTGAGATCGTCATTTGTCTCGTGTGAGTTCCCACTGTGCTTTGATTTCTACCCTACCACGCTCAAAGGAGACGTGCAAACAGGTATTTTTTGGGTACAGTCCCGAGCCACATGGAGGCAGTGAGCAGATTGTCGGGGATTCGTCTCTCCCAGTATTGGGGGTTGATGTCGCACAGTGCACGGGTGGCTATCACTAGAAATTCTAGGCCGATGTAGTGGAGAATTACTGATTTGGATCAGTAGTTTCTCAGGTAGTGATGGGCTTCATGCCGACACGATTTATCGCGTTATTAGGGGTCTGACTTTATCCACCCCCTAGACTCGATATGCGATACTCTTTAGACGAACGGACCGGACTGTACGGATATTGCCACTGTTAGGCTCAGTAGAGTTTATGGATGAGTTCGCTCGTCAGCTTCCCTTCCAATCAATACATAGACAACCGTTACGTACAGCTTATACCTCTGACGTGCTAGAGGTTATACATAGTGCCAGTGTATTGATGATTCATTAGAGTCCCCCACAGACAGTTTCCCAAGTTCGGACGAAACGTTGTAGAGGCCGTATGGATTTATGGCAGGGTTCGGAAAATGCACGTGCGTTTTCGCACGTGTCATATTTCGGACAGATAATACTAGTAGGCTTTGGTTTAAGCCGGATTCGAGTATTATACTGTGTAAATATAATATCTTTGTCTCAGTTACATTTGTATTCGGTCGTAATACAAATGCGGGTATGTTTATACTGTTTCGGGGTTATCCTGAAATTCGTTTGGGTGCATTGGCCCAAAGCTCGTTAAGAAGCCTAGAAAGTCCAGATTAAAACAAAGTCAAGCAAGTGTTCTCTCCGAGTTAAAATTCCTAACGGTTCTTTGTGTGAGAATAATCTTGACAAAAGACAGGTTTTTATAAAAAAATATTTCTAGCGGAGATATGAAGGTTTTATTCTATGATAAAGACTATTGCACGTTCACAGAGATGTGTATGAAATGAAAACAAGAAAAAGGTAGAGTGAAAAATAAGACTTAGTTTCCTGTTAAGGAAGATAGAAATTCTGAAATTGAAACCTCACTGGAAAACGAAACTTGAAAATTACTTAACTCTTCATAAAACTTATGTGATCCTTTTAAAATTTCTTATCTATTGTGTGACATGATGACTTTAATCGATCCTTCTGGAACTTAACGACACTATTTGCACTGCACGTAAAGACATATAAAATCTGAAGTTAAATAAGAAGTGAGGTGCGAAAAATAAAGGTTCGATAGTCTACACTTAGGATAATAGAATTGTTACTTTCGGAAACAAAACCCTTGGGTTTTGTTTCATAGTTATTTTGCAAAACTAGCTTGAAGGGATTTTGTGGGTAGTATCGGCTGAAAACCCTCAGGAGACAACACTCCTCCTACTAGGGACACCTAGAAGTTTAACGACTTGTTGCACATGCTCAGTGCAATCGCGTTCCCTGCGAAAGTGAGGTTAGGAATTTTTGTGAATAAACTGGCTTTGCTCGGGACGAGCAAATGATAAGTTTGGGGGTATTTGTTCATAACAGATTTTTGCATTTTTATACCGACCATTTTTTATCACATTGCTTATCGGTAGGTACTCTTGAGTCGTGTTTGCTAGTTAATTGCAGGATACAGGTTCTCAGGTGTAAACAGTGAAATTCATGGAAAAGCACGACAAATTCCGGATTACTGCCAACCACTGATAAAACACGGGTCTCCGCTCTCTATCCGTGTTGCCGCACACCAGTTTAAGGGACAAAATGGAAAATCGATTGTCATTTTCATGAATAAAGCACAATGTCAACACAAGATCCAACATGTTTACGCGGAGCTCAAGAAAAATCATGGCAAAAGATCCACATCACATCACCTTTTGATTTGCTGAAATTCTGGAAAAATTATGAAGAGCTTCTGAGAAACAATATATGCCACACTGAGGAGTACAGAAAACTAGGGAAAACCATAAAATTTGAGGAGCCAATTCCTCTATATGGCCGCGGATCCACGGCCATCATGGGGTCTAGGCCGCGGATCCGCGGCCATGTGGACTCGGCAGTTGACAAATTTCTGGGGGCAATTTTGTAATATCATGTAGGGCCAGAATGTTGCCCTATGTTTCCAGTTTCCTGCCTATAAATAGCCCAGAACATTGCCAAGCCAATGGTGCTTATTCTTGTATTAGGTTTAGGATATATTTTGTTGTTCTTCTTCCTCTTTTCATCTTTTCTCCATTAAAATCTTGTAGTGAGCTTTTTATGAGTGAAGGATGAATAAAAGAGTTCTTTTCTTTATCATGCTTGTCTTGTTATTTTGTTAATTGTAATTGCTTGTAATTTTCATTTGTTAATCTAGTTGTTGTTATTTGTTGTTGTTTCTTTCTTGTTCTCTTTTTTCTTTATCCTTAACAACAATTATGCTTAAGCTTGATCCTTGCCAAGGTGAGGTCTCAATTAGCTAGTTGTAATCTTCAAAACTCTTTCTTTCTATCTTCCTTCTTTTGTTGTATTTTCTTTTTCTTGTAATGGGTGAGTAGTTTTCTTACATGTTAGGGTAGGATAAGGAAAGTTTGAGAGAGGAAATCTCTCTCACTCTTTCCTTGCCCAACATCTTAATTCAGACTCCCGTTAATTGAACCACAATCCGCTCCCTACGGCACTCTATCCTACATGATAGCGATGATTCCTTAGTGAGACCGGTTGTGGTTGAATTTAACCGGAGGTAAAGGCTAAGAGCCAAGAACGGACGGACAAGCACCAAAAGGAAGAACTTAAGCGTTGGAAAGCCTAGCTTATAGTCGCAAGTTCCTTCTCAGTCGTGCTAATCCCCGTTGTTGCCGATTACCGTAACACCGATATTAAGAGTGGCAACGAAAGAAGTGAGCGACTCCTAACTCAAACTAACCTAATCCTAACCCTAACAAGCTCTCTTTATATAACATTTTCGCACATAGTTAATCTCAAACAAACCTGGACAGTTGGACTTAACTCGTTAAAGCACATAGAAAAAGATTCCCATCTCCCTGCGAACGACCCGTACTCAACCAGCTAGCTACAAGCGAAACCGTCTTGATTGCGGTAATTAACTTGAACACGCAAAATTCCAACAATCAAATGGCGCTGTTGCGTTCATATCAGATTTTTGCATTTTTATACCGCCCATTTTTTATCACATTGCTTATCGGTAGGTACTCTTAAGCCATGTTTGCTAGTTAATTGCAGGATACAGGTTCTCAGCTCTAAACAATGAAATTCATGGAAAAGCACGACAAATTCCGGATTACTACCAACCACAGATAAAACACGGGTCTCCGCTCTCCATCCGTGTTGCCGCACACCAGTTTAAGGGACAAAATGGCAAATCGATTGTCATTTTCATGCACAAAGCACAATGTAAACACAAGATCCAACATGTCTACACGGAGCTCAAGAAAAATCATGGAAAAAGATCCACATAACATCACCTTTTGATCTGCTGAAATTCTGGAAAAATTGTGAAGAGCTTTTGAGAAACAACATATACCACACTGAAGAGTACAGAAAACCAGGGAAAACCACAAAATTTGAGGAGCCAATTCCTCTATATGGCCGCGGATCCGCGGCCAACATGGGGTCTAGGCCGTAGATCCGCGGCCATGTGGACTCGGCAGTTGACAAATTTCTAGGGGCAATTTTGTAATATAATGTAGGGCCAGAATGTTGCCCTAGGTTTCCAGTTTCCTGCCTATAAATAGCCCAGAACATTGCCAAGCCAATGGTGCTTATTCTTGTATTACGTTTAGGATATATTTTGTTGTTCTTCTTCCTCTTTTCTCCATTAAAATCTTGTAGTGAGATTTTTATGAGTGAAGGATGAATAAAAGAGTTCTTTTCCTTATCATGCTTGTCCTGTTATTTTGTTAATTGTAATTGCTTGTAATTTTCATTTGTTAATCTAGTTGTTGTTATTTGTTGTTGTTTCTTTCTTGTTCTCTTTTTTCTTTATCCTTAACAACAATGATGCTTAAGCTTGATCCTTGCCAAGGTGAGGTCTCAATTAGCTAGTTGTAATCTTCTAACCTCTTTCTTTCTATCTTCCTTCTTTTGTTGTATTTTCTTTTTCTTGTAATGGGTGAGTAGTTTTCTTACTTGTTAGGGTAGGATAAGGAAAGTTTGAGAGAAGGAAATCTCTCTCACTCTTTCCTTGCCCAACATCTTAATTCGGACTCCCGTTAATTGAACCACAATCCGCTCCCTACGGCACCCTATCCTGCATGATAGCGGTGATTCCTTAGTGAGACCGGTTGTGGTTGAATTAACCGGAGGTTAAGGCTAAGAGACAATAACGGACTGACAAGCACCAAAAGGAAGAACTTAAGCGTTGGAAAGCCTAGCTTATATTCGCAAGTTCCTTCCTAGTCGTGCTAATCCCCGTTGTTGCCAATTACCGTAACACCGATATTAAAAGTGGTAACGAAAGAAGTGAGCGACTCCTAACTTAAACTAACCTAATCCTAACCCTAACAAGCTCTCAAACAAACCTGGACATTTGGACTTAACTCGTTAAAGCACATAGAAAAAGATTCCCATCTCCCTACGGACGACCCGTACTCAACCGGCTAGCTACAAGCGAAACTGTCTTGATTGCGGTAATTAACTTGAACACGCAAAATTCCAACAATGAAATGGCGCCGTTGCCGGGGAGACGGTAGTTTATTTCTTTGTGTAATTTCGGGTTAATTTGTGAATATAAATCTAACCGAAAAACAAAACAAAAAAAAATATATTGTAAAAATCATCTTGTTATTTTTGATTAGTTTTTCTGCAAGTGTGCAGGATAAAAAGAAGTTCGAGTTCAGTGCCAAAGACGTGGGAAGTTAGACCCATATCTCGCGGCTACACCGCGTTTGATCAAAACGGAACCAACGGTCTACTATAAAATTCTGGAGCAAATCCAGTAAGCAAATCAAGATTCAAGAGCTCTAGACAAGAAGAGGACACACAACCTAACATAGCACAGGAATTTCAAAGCCCAACTCAACTTTATTGCCGCGGAACCGCGGCCACTTGATGCCTTCAGCATCTCAAATTTTCTGTGAGTATTTCTTCCTTCTTCTTCACTCCTCTGAACGCCACTGAACTGTGTTTTCTGCAGCATTCTTTGCGCAAACTCTCTTCCCCCTTCCAATAAATTGTTTTTGTGCAGGATTCTTTGCACCGCGCTAAAAAATAAAAGAATTGATTGCAGTTGATTGTTACCGCTTTGCATATTTTAATCGGACTTTAAGGGCCTTGAAACCAATCCAGATTGGGTGGGAATTTCTTCACCCTTCCCAGGACCCCAGAAATCACAAAGGCATATGCATTGACCATTATTTAATTAGAAAATACTAGACTCAGCCCTAAGGACGTCGCGCTCAATAGGACAGAGGACTGGTTGTAGGCATCGGCCGTTTATCCTATCCTGACTTTGCGGTGTCTAGGCAAGTGTGTCCAAGGCAAGTGGTTACTTAATTAGGACCACTACTTACGTAGTGGGGAGCCTCCCACTTACCTGGCACTTACCTGGCCGCAATTGGTGGAGAAGAGGCGGTTTGAGGTCCTATTTCTAGCCTTTTGGAACAGTTAGGAGCTGTCTAGCTGACCTAAGTGACCCTAGATCTAGGTGTGATTGTGCATATTTTGACTGTGATTGTTTGAAGCCGGAAGTCCGTACATATTTCTGTAAAGCTCTTTCTGAAAAAAAAAAAAATACACAAAACAAAAACTTTTATAAAAACTTGCCCTTTGTCGCCAGAATCCCATTTTTTCACCCACCTCCCATCGTATTTCTCCATTGACGTTTTCTTATCCTCACCTTCTCCGCTTTGACTACACTAAACTAGTTTAGTGTATGTCTGGTTGGACACGAGACACTAGCGCTCGCCTAGTCCGCGTTACGTTAGTCGCTACCGATTACGCGATCGACTCAGACGTCAAAACTCCTTCCACGCCTCTTTCACCCCTACCTTTGCCGGCCAACTCCGACGTTGACCGAAATTCTGTTCAAACATCCTCACCTTCACCATCACCAACCTCTTCTTCTGCGATGTCAGGATTTAATCCAAACATCCCTTTGACTCCCCCGGGATTGATTCCACCTCCTATGGATGCGAATAACCCACAACCACCGCCTGTTGTAGCGCCACAGCGAATCGCGCTCCAGGATCGTTTCTATCCCACCCACTCTGCACTTCCCACCTGTCTTTCCCTTCCACCGGCCAATGGGGATAATTTTGAAATTAAGCCCCACTTCATTAACATGCTTCCGAAATTTCATAGGCTTGAATCTGAAGATGCCTATATCTTCATCAATAAGTTCCCAAATGTTTGTGCCATGATGAAAACTACCCAGCTGTGAGACGATGCTATACGGCTATGGGTCATTCCGTTCACTTTGTGCGATCTTGCTAAAAAGTGGCTGTATAGCACTGCTTCCCACTCCATAACCAGTTGGGACGAGTTTGTGAAAGCGTTTCTCAAGAAATTCTATCCGAATCATAAAACCGCGAGGATCCGTAACGAAATCAACCAATTCTCCTAGCTTCCTAATGAACCTTTTTGGAAGTGCTTTGACCGGTATAAAGACCTTCTTGTTCAGTGTCTTCACCACGGTATTGAGAAATGGCAACTTTGCCAAACCTTATACGAGGGGCTGAACCCAGCAACCAAGCAGTTGTTGGAAACTATTTGTCAGGGCCACTTCCTATCGAAATCTGACGAGGAAGCATGGCAATTCTTCGATGACCTTGCGGAACAAACGCTTCAATAGGAGAGCACCAGACCAACTTCTTCTTCTTCTTCCTCCACTTCTACTGGTCAGTCTTGGGTAGGAATTCACCAACTCGATGTCTCAATTGCAATGAAAGCTGAAATGGCTGCAATAACGAGAAAACTTGAAGCGATAGAGAGCAAATTTTCATCTCCTGCTCCTGCCCCTGTTCTTCCCCTTCGTACCATTTGTGCTTGTTGTTCCGATCCTTCTAACTTAACCGAAGAGTGTCCTTACAATTCACCATCTCAAGGTCAGGATCAGGTTAATGCTGCATTTCAGCAAAGACCAAGAAATGATCCATACTCTTCCACCTACAATCCCGGTTGGAGGAGCCACCCTAACTTTGCCTGGAATCAGAACCAGCATCAATTCCAAGGCAACAATTTCCAGATGCCCCCTCCTCCGCAACAACAAGCACAACAACAAACTCAACATCAATTTCAGTAGCCCTTCCAACCCCAACCTTTTCAAAATCAGACGAACAACTTTGCACCCAGCAATTCTTTTCCCCAAAACAACTTTGTTCCATCAAACAACGATAAGGTTTCCGCGCTAGAACGAAGTCTGGAGGCGTTCGTTAAACAATCGACACAATCCACCGCAAACATCCAGTCGTCCATTCAGTCTTTGGTGCAACACAC
Organism: Agapanthus africanus; assembly: GCA_030015575.1. Classification (NCBI taxonomy): domain Eukaryota; kingdom Viridiplantae; phylum Streptophyta; class Magnoliopsida; order Asparagales; family Amaryllidaceae; genus Agapanthus; species Agapanthus africanus. The sequence continues at coordinate 112,690,790 of JASDDO010000018.1, forward strand.
TGCTGCACACGGGCAAAGCATCAAGACCATCGAGGCCCAGATTGCACAGCTGAATGCGGCGTTAAGCGAGCGAGAAAAGGGGAAGCTTCCATCCCAACCACAACCAAATCCCGGTCACCCACATAATGTACATGTTGCTCTTGAACAACAGAACCATAATGTGAGTGTCGTGACTATATTGAGATCTGGAAGGATGCTGCAAAACAACATTGGCACACGGATCGACGATGACACCCCGGCCGCTTCTTCTTCTTCTTCTTCTTCTTCTCCTGAGCCTATTCTCCATTCTTCAAAAGTCTCTTCCTCTTCTTCTGATCTAAACGGACCCGCTTCTCACTCCACGAAAACACCAGCTCTGGGATCCATTCCAACTCCACAATCTCCGCCACAAGCATTGGACTCAACCAATTTTAAAAACGCCCCATTTCCAAACCGGTTGAGGTCCAATAAACAAAATCCACAAATGGAGAAGATTCTGGAGTTGTTTAAGCAGGTTAACATCAACATTCCCCTTTTAGATGTTGTCCAGCAAGTCCCTTCCTACGCGAAAATCTTAAAGGACTTATGCATGAAAAAGAGGAAATCTCAGGTACCCAAGAAAGTTTTCTTGGCTAGTGCTGTGAGTGATGCTCTTACCCAATCTTTACCTCAAAAACGGAAGGACCCTGGCTGTCCTACGATTTCTATTACCATTGGGGATAAGAACATCAACCGCGCACTATTAGATCTTTGTGCCAGTGTTAACCGGCTTCCGTACTCAGTATATGAGCAACTAGGTGTAGGAGAGCTGAAACCCACACACTGCACTCTCCAAATGGCCGACTGATCAATCACCCATCCCAGGGGTGAGCTAGAGGATGTGTTAATCAAGGTTGGGGACTTCATATTCCCCGTTGACTTCATCGTTTAGACACACAGCCTGTAGCTAACCCCCGGAATCAAATTCCGGTGATACTCGGTCGCCCATTCCTTGCAACCTCAAATGCTGTGATCAATTGTCGAAATGGTTCGATGAACCTATCTTTTGGAAACATGACAATTGAACTCAACATTTTTAGGTTGGGGAATCAGCCCTCCGAACCTAATGCTCATATACTAGACGTTTGCTCAATCCAGGAGATCACCCCGGAGGAGTGTGAATTCTAGGAGTTTTTGTTTGATCACAACGACCTTAACGCCACTAGTGCGTTCCTCTTCGAACATACTGCTGTTTCTGCGCCCGACAATGACTACGAGTGTTTCACTTTCACGACCGATCTTAGTCAGTCACCACCCGAGTTGGAATCATTTGAATTTCCGGATGAGTTACCTGAACCATCCAACTCGGTCGCTTACACTCATTTTGAGCCTCTGCTGGAATCCTTTGAGTTCGAGACCTTTTCGCCAATCTTGCCTTCAATCTTTTCACCTCCAACGCTCAAACTCAAGCCTTTGCTGTCTCACTTTAAGTACGCTTACTTGGGTGAGAACGAGACCCTCCCTGTTATCATCTCGGCTTCTCTAGCTCCAGTGCAAGAGAAAGCCCTTCTTGCGGTCTTGCACAGCAATAGGCAAGCTTTTGGCTGGTCAATGGCGGACATCAAGGGGATTAGTCCCCTGATCGTTGAACATCACATTCATCTCATTGATGATGCCAAACCAGCCAGGGATCCACAAAGGCGACTCAACCCTATCATGAAGGAGGCTGTGAAAAAGGAGATCGTAAAGTGTCTGGATATTGGTATCCTTTACCCTATCTCTGATAGCCAGTGGGTTAGCCCCATTCACGTTGTCCCCAAGAAATCAGGAATAACGGTCATAACCAACGAGGCGAACGAGTTAATCCCTACTCGCACCCAGACTGGGTGGCGAGTATGCATCGATTACAGAAAACTCAACGCCGCAACGCGGAAAGACCACTTTCCGCTACCTTTCATTGACCAGATGCTTGAACGATTGGCCGGACACGAGTACTACTGCTTTCTTGATGGCTACTCCGGCTATAATCAGATTCCCATCACCGAAAAAGACCCGGACAAGACCACATTCACTTGTCCTTTTGGCACGTTTGCATATCGTCGCATGCCCTTTAGGTTATGCAATGCGCCGCTACCTTTCTGCGGTGTATGATGGGAATCATCTCAGACATGGTGGAAAAATTCTTGGAGATCTTCATGGACGATTTCTCCATTTTCGGCGATTCCTTTGATGAGTGTTTGCTGCATCTCGACGCTGTCCTTACCCGGTGTAAGGACAAGAATCTCACTTTGAACTGGGAGAAGTGCCACTTCATGGTACGCGAAGGTATTGTCTTAGAACATATCATCTCGCAAAATGGCATTGAGGTAGATAAAGCAAAGATTAAAGTCATTTCCAATCTCCCTCCTCCCCGATGCGTCAGAGATATCCGAGCCTTCCTTGGCCATGCCGGTTTCTATAGACGGTTCATCAAGGACTTTAGCAATATTGCTAGGCCCTTGACTCTTTTGCTGGCTAAGGACACGACATTCGACTTCAACTCGAGCTGTGTGACTGCGTTTGAGTCATTAAAAAGCTCACTCACTTCTGCTCCCGTTCTTTCTTCTCCTGACTGGACGCACCCATTTGAGATTATGTGCGATGCATCCGACTTTGCCATCGGTGCTGTCCTTGGACAACACATCAACAAGATGCCGCACGTAATCTATTATGCTAGCCGAACCCTGAACGACGCCCAATTGAACTATATAACAACCAAGAAGGAATTCTTGGCTGTTGTATTTGCTTTAGAAAAGTTCAGGCCCTACCTCATCGGCTCTCCAGTCATCGTCTACACGGACCATTCTGCTCTGCGCCATCTTTTTGCGAAGAAAGATGCAAAATCTCGGCTGATAAGTTGGATCCTCTTGCTTCAAGAGTTTGACCTTGTCATTAAGGATAAAAGGGGAAGTGAAAATGTAGTCGCCGACCATCTCTCACGACTTCCTTCTTCGCCGTCGCTTCAAATTCCGATCAACGATGTTTTTCCGGATGAACAGCTCTTGACAGTATCTTGCGAACCATGGTTCGTAGATATTGTGAACTATTTGGCCACAGGATTACTACCGACTGAATGGTCAAGTCAGGACAGACTTCGATTCTTATCCCAAGTAAAACACTTTTTCTAGGACGAACCCTATATGTTCAAGTACTGTCCCGACCAGATTATTCGTCGATGTGTCCCTGACGATGAATTCAAGAGTGTACTGTCGTTTTGCCACGATCAAGCATGTGGCGGGCATTTTGGCCCTAGAAAAACTGCTGAGAAGATCTTGCAGTGTGGTTTCTACTGGCCACAACTCTTCAAAGACGCTCATGACTACTGCAAGACTTGCTCCCGATGCCAACACTTGGGCCGGACATCTAGGAGAAATGAGATGCCACTCCAACCAATCTTGGTTGTGGAGATTTTCGATGTTCGGGGGATCGATTTCATGGGGCCGTTTCCTAGCTCTTTTGGGAACTTGTACATCCTTCTCGCTGTTGATTATTTCTCTAAGTGGGCCGAGGCTGTGCCCAGCCAGACTAACGACAACAAGGTTGTCATTAGATTTCTTAAGGAAAACATTTTCTCCCGGTTTGGACACCTCCGAGCGATCATTAGCGACAATGGAACTCATTTCTGCAATGAGACTTTCGAGGCCTTGATGCGGAAATATTCCATTAATCATAAGCTATCTACGCCCTACCACCCCCAAACCTTTGGGCAAGCCGAAGTTTTAAATCGGCAAATCAAGCAGATACTGGAGAAGACGGTTTCCAAGAACCGTAAAGATTGGTCGTTGAAACTCACTGATGCCCTTTGGGCATTTCGAACTGCTTATAAGACTGATCTTAGCATGTCTCCCTATCGTCTTGTTTATGGAAAGGCTTGTCACCTTCCTATGGAAATAGAGCATCGCGCATTTTGGGCGATAAAAGAGCTGAATCTGTCTTTCGAAGATGCGGGCAGCCATCTTAAGCTGCAGTTGAACGAATTGAGCGAGCTTAGGGAAGAGGCTTACGAAAACACGGTTGTCGTTAAGAACCGAACGAAGGTGTTTCACGATAAACACCTTTTGCACAAAACATTCGCACCTGGTCAACAGGTGCTGCTGTACGACACCCGGCTACATTTCCATCTAGGTAAGCTCAGATCTCGCTGGAAAAGGCCATATTTTGTGTGGAATGTGTATCCGCATGGCGCTGTGGATTTGGAGAATCCAAAGGACGATTCATTTTTCAAAATAAACGGACACCGAATAAAACCGTACCTTAGCGCCGAACCAACAGAGCAGATCCTGGTCTTACAGGAGCCGGTTTACCCTGCATAATCTTCCTCTGCCTACCACCAAAATTCGGTTATCCAGCCAAAACAGTGGACACCGTTTCAAATAAGTTTGGGGGTATGTATATACCATTTTGTATATATTTGTTGATATTCTTGTTCGGTGCATATCCATTTTTATTATTTTTCTTTTCTTTAAATACAAAAACAAAAAAAATTTGTGTATATCTAACCGACAATTTTGACCCTTCAATAATTCTTCATGCAATGACAGTGAGGACACTGTCCAATTTAAGTTTGGGGGTACGCTCGGTATGCATTTCTAACCTTCGCATTCATATATATATTTTTGCATCTGCATACTAAAATCCATAAAATCCATAAAAATCAGAAAATTTTCTAAAAACATAAAAATTTTCTGTCAAGTTAGCTAGTGGGAGAACTCAGATTCAACATTTCGACGGTTTTGTTTGATAAGATAAGAATAACTAAATCTTATTTTTAGATTTTGAAAACCTGAAAGATAACTCTCCTTTGAAGTTAACTATAGCTGATATACGTCTTTACATCACACTACATGTGTCGTGAGTTTTGAAAATTAGATGACAAGTCTATTATGTCTAAAAAGCTTTTAAATGGATAAATTATTTTCTGAGGATCAAATAGGTTTGTTCTGAAATAAGTAATATCAAGAATAGTTTATGAAGGGAAGCGAATATGAAGGAATGTTATTGATGCCTTAATTGGAACTAATTCTGAAAAATAACCCATCTGGAACTTGATTGGAATGAGTACACACCGAACCCGCTAAACACGTCTTTTATCCAAAAAAATAATTGCACTGCCGGTTTTATCTCTGTTAGCATTAAATCATCATGATTTTCACACTAAATTGTCTTTTGTTTTTGGGCCTAGGTAACTTGAGTAATTAAGTCCGCTGGGGTATCTCTACACCTAATGCCGTAAAGCCAACTGGATTGGGTGCATTGGCCCAAAGCTCGTTAAGAAGCCTAGAAAGTCCAGATTAAAACAAAATCAAGCAAGTGTTCTCTCCGAGTTAAAATTCCTAACGGTTCTTTGTGTGAGAATAATCTTGACAAAAGACAGGTTTTTATAAAAAAAATATTTCTAGCGGAGATATGAAGGTTTTATTCTATGATAAAGACTATTGCACGTTCACAGAGGTGTGTATGAAATGAAAACAAGAAAAAGGAGGAGCGAAAAATAAGACCTAGTTTCCTGTTAAGGAAGATAGAAATTCTGAAATTGAAACCTTACTGGAAAACGAAACTTGAAAAATACTTAACTCTTCATAAAACTTATGTGATCCTTTTAAAATTTCTTATCTATTGTGTGACATGATGACTTTAATCGATCCTTCTGGAACTTAACGACACTATTTGCACTGCACGTAAAGACATATAAAATCTTAAGTTAAATAAGAAGCGAGGTGCGAAAAATAAAGGTTCGATAGTCTACACTTAGGATAATAGAATTGTTACTTTCGGAAACAAAACCCTTGGGTTTGGATCATAGTTATTTTGCAAAACTAGCTTAACGGGATTTTGTGGGTAGTATCGGCTGAAAACCCTCAGGAGACAACACTCCTCCTACTAGGGACACCTAGAGGTTTAACGGCTTATTGCACATGCTCAGTGCAATCGCGTTCCCTGCGAAAGTGAGGTTAGGAATTTTTGTGAATAAACTGGCTTTGCTCGCGACGAGCAAATGATAAGTTTGGGGGTATTTGTTCATATCAGATTTTTGCATTTTTATACCGCCCATTTTTTATCACATTGCTTATCGGTAGGTACTATTGAGCCGTGTTTGCTAGTTAATTGCAGGATACAGATTCTAAGCTCTAAACAGTGAAATTCATGGAAAAGCACGACAAATTACGGATTACTGCCAACCACAGATAAAACACGGGTCTCCGCTCTCTATCCGTGTTGCCGCACACCAGTTTAAGGGACAAAATGGCAAATCGATTGTCATTTTCATGCACAAAGCACAATGTCAACACAAGATCCAACATATCTACGCGGAGCTCAAGAAAAATCATGGCAAAAGATCCACATCACATCACCTTTTGATCTGCTGAAATTCTGGAAAAATTATGAAGAGCTTCTGTGAAACAACATATACCATACTGAAGAGTACAGAAAACCAGGGAAAACCACAAAATTTGAGGAGCCAATTCCTCTATATGGCCGCAGATCCGCGGCCAACATGGGGTCTAGGACGCGGATCCGCGGCCATGTGGACTCGGCAATTCACAAATTTCTGAGGGCAATTTTGTAATATCATGTAGGGCCAGAATGTTGCCCTAAGTTTCCAGTTTCCTGTCTATAAATAGCCCAGAACATTGCCAAGCCAATGGTGCTTATTCTTGTATTAGGTTTAGGATATATTTTGTTGTTTTTCTTCCTCTTTTCATCTTTTCTCCATTAAAATCTTGTAGTGAGCTTTTTATGAGTGAAAGATGAATAAAAGAGTTCTTTTCCTTATCATGCTTGTCTTGTTATTTTGTTAATTGTAATTGCTTGTAATTTTCATTTGTTAATCTAGTTGTTGTTATTTGTTGTTGTTTATTTCTTGTTCTCTTTTTTCTTTATCCTTAACAACAATGATGCTTAAGCTTGATCCTTGCCAAGGTGAGGTCTCAATTAGCTAGTTGTAATCTTCTAACCTCTTTCTTTCTATCTTCCTTCTTTTGTTGTATTTTCTTTTTCTTGTAATGGGTGAGTAGTTTTCTTACTTGTTAGGGTAGGAAAAGGAAAGTTTGAGAGAAAGAAATCTCTCTCACTCTTTTCTTGCCCAACATCTTAATTCGGACTCCCGTTAATTGAACCACAATCCGCTCCCTACGGCACCCTATCCTACATGATAGCGGTGATTTCTTAGTGCGACCGGTTGTGGTTGAATTAACCGGAGGTTAAGGCTAAGAGCCAAGAACGGACGGATAAGCACCAAAAGGAAGAACTTAAGCGTTGGAAAGCCTAGCTTATACTCGCAAGTTCCTTCCTAGTCGTGCTAATCCCCGTTGTTGCCGATTACCGTAACACCGATATTAAGAGTGGCAACGAAAGAAGTGAGCGATTCCTAACTCAAACTAACCTAATCCTAACCCTAACAAGCTCTCTTTATATAACATTTTCGCACATAGTTAATCTCAAACAAATCTGGACATTTGGACTTAACTCGTTAAAGCACATAGAAAAAGATTCCCATCTCCCTGCGGACGACCCGTACTCAACCGGCTAGCTACAAGCGAAACCGTCTTGATTGCGGTAATTAACTTGAACACGCAAAATTCCAACAATCAAATGGCGTCGTTGCCGGGGAGACGGTTGTTTATTGCTTTATGTAATTTCGGGTTAATTTGTGAATATAAATCTAGCCGAAAAACAAAACAAAAAAAATATATTGTAAAAATCATCTTGTTATTTTTGATTAGTTTTTGTGAAAGTGTGCAGGATAAAAAGAAGGTCGAGTTCAGTGCCAAAGACGTGGGAAGTTAGACCCATATCTCGCGGCTACACCGCGTTTGATCAAAACGGAACCAACGGCATACTATAAAATTCTGGAGCAAATCCAGTAAGCAAATCAAGATTCAAGAGCTCTAGACAAGAAGAGGACACACAACCCAGCATAGCACAGGAATTTCAAAGCCCAACTCAACTTTATTGCCGCGGAACCGCGGCCACTTGATGCCTTCAGCATCTCAAATTTTCTGTGAGTATTTCTTCCTTCTTCCTCACTCCTCTGAACTCCACTGAACTGTGTTTTCTGCAGCATTCTTTGCGCAAACTCTCTTTCCCCTTCCAATAAATTGTTTTTGTGCAAGATTCTTTGCCCCGCGCTAAAAAATAAAAGAATTGATTGCAGTTGATTGTTACCGCTTTGCATATTTTAATCGGACTTTAAAGGGCTTGAAACCAATCCAGATTGGGTGGGGATTTCATCACCATTCCCAGGACCCCAGAAATCACAAAGGCATATGCATTGACCATTATTTAATTAAAAAATACTAGACTCAGCCCTAAGGACGTCGCGCTCAATAGGACAGAGGACTGGTTGTAGGCATCGGCCGTTTATCCTATCCTGACTTTGCGGTGTCTAGGCAAGTGTGTCCAAGGCAAGTGGTTACTTAATTAGGACCACTACTTACGTAGTGGGGAGCCTCCCACTTACCTGGCACTTACCTGGCCGCAATTGGCGGAGAAGAGGCGGTTTGAGGTCCTATTTCTAGCCCTTTGGAACAGTTAGGAGCTGTCTAGCTGACCTAAGTGACCCTAGATCTAGGTGTGATTGTGCATATTTTGACTGTGATTGTTTGAAGCCGCAAGTCCGTACATATTTCTGTAAAGCTCTTTCTAAAAAAAGAAAAAGAAAAAAAAACACAAAACAAAAACTTTTATAAAAACTTGCCCTTTGTCGTCAGAATCCCATTTTTTCACCCACCACCCATCGTATTTCTACATTGACGTTTTCTTACCCTCACCTTCTCCGCGTTGACTACACTAAACTAGTTTAGTGTATGTCCGGTTGGACTCAGGACACTAGCGCCTGCCTAGTCCGCGTTACGTTAGTCCCTACCGACTACGCGATCAACACAGACGTCGAAACTCCTTCCACGCCTCTTTCACCCTTACCTTTGCCGGCCAACTCAGACGTTGACCGGAATTCTATTCATACATCCTCACCTTCACTATCACCAACCTCTTCTTCTGCGATGTCAGGATTTAATCCGAACATCCCTTTGACTCCCCCGGGATTGATTCCACCTCCTATGGATGCGAATAACCCACAACCGCCGCCTGTTGTAGCGCCACAGCGAATCGCGCTCCAGGATCGTTTCTATCCCACCCGCTCTGCACTTCCCACCTGTCTTTCCTTTCTACCGTCCAATAGGGATAATTTTGAAATTAAGCCCCACTTCATTAACATGCTTCCGAAATTTCATGGGCTTGAATCTGAAGATGCCTATATCTTCATCAACAAGTTCCAAAATGTTTGTGCCATGATGAAAACTACCCAGCTGTCAGACGATGCTATACGGCTACGGGTCATTCCGTTCACTTTGTGCGATCTTGCTTAAAAGTCGCTGTATAGCACTGCTTCCCACTCCATAACCAGTTGGGGCGAGTTTGTGAATGCGTTTCTCAAGAAATTCTATCCGAATCAAAAAACCGCGAGGATCCGTAACGAAATCAACCAATTCTCCTAGCTTCCTAATGAACCTTTTTGGAAATTCTTTGACCGGTATAAAGACCTTCTTGTTCAGTGCCCTCACCACGGTATTGAGAAATGGCAACTTTGGCAAACCTTATATGAGGGCCTGAACCCAGCAACCAAGCAGTTGTTGGAAACCATTTGTCAGGGCCACTTCCTATCGAAATCTGACGAGGAAGCATGGCAATTCTTCGACGACCTTGCGGAATAAACGCTTCAATGGGAGAGCACCAGACTAACTTTTTCTTCTTCTTCCTCCACTTCTACTGGTCAGTCTAGGGTAGGAATTCACCAACTCGATGTCTCTATTGCAATGAAAGCTGAAATGGCTACAATAATGAGAAAACTTGAAGCGATAGAGAGCAAATTTTCATCTCCTGCTCCTGCCCCTGTCCTTCCCCTTCGTACCATTTGTGCTTGTTGTTCCGATCCTTCTCACTTAACCGAAGAGTGTCCTTACAATTCACCATCTCAAGGACAGGATCAGGTTAATGCTGCATTTCAGCAAAGACCAAGAAATGATCCATACTCTTCCACCTACAATCCCGATTGGCGGAGCCACCCCAACTTCTTCTGGAATCAGAACCAGCATCAATTCCAAGGCAACAATTTCCAGAGGCCCCCTCCTCTGCAACAACAAGCACAACAACAAACTCAACATCAATTTCAGCAGCCCTTCCAACCCCAACCTTTTCAAAATCAGACGAACAACTTTGCACCCAACAATTCTTTTCCCCAAAACAACTTTGTTCCGTCAAACAACGATAAGGTTTCCTCGCTAGAACGAAGTCTGGAGGCATTCGTTAAACAATCGACACAATCCACCGCAAACATCCAGTCATCTATTCAGTCTTTGGTGCAACACACTGCTGTACACGGGCAAAGCATCAAGACCATCGAGGCCCAGATTGCACAGCTGAATGCGGCGTTAAGCGAGCAAGAAAAGGGGAAGCTTCCATCCAAACCACAACCGAATCCCGATCACCCACATAATGTACATGTTGCTCTTGAACAACAGAACCATAATGTGAGTGCCGTGACTATATTGAGATCTGGAAGGATGCTGCAAAACCACATTGGCACACGGATCGACGATGACACCCCGGCTGCTTCTTCTTCTTCTGAGCCTATTCTCCATTCTTCAAAAGTCTCTTCCTCTTCTTCTGATCTAAACGGACCCGCTTCTCACTCCAAGAAAACACCAGCTCTGGGATCCGTTCCAACTCCACAATCTCCTCCACAAGCATTGGATTCAACCAATTTTAAAAATGTCCCATTTCCAAACTGGTTGAGGTCCAATAAACAAAATCCACAAATGGAGAAGATTCTGGAGTTGTTTAAGTAGGTTAACATCAACATTCCCCTTTTAGATGCTGTCCAACAAGTCCCTTCCTACACAAAAATCTTAAAGGACTTGTGCATGAAAAAGAGGAAATCTCAGGTACCCAAGAAAGTTTTCTTGGCTAGTGCTGTGAGTGATGCTCTTATCCAATCTTTACCTCAAAAACGGAAGGACCCTGGCTGTCCTACGATTTCTATTACCATTGGGGATAAGAACATCAACCGCGCACTATTAGATCTTTGTGCCAGTGTTAACCGGCTTCCGTACTCAGTATATGAGCAACTAGGTGTAGGAGAGCTGAAACCCACACACTGCACTCTCCAAATGGCCAACCAATCAATCACCCATCCTAGGGGTGAGCTAGAGGATGTGTTAATCAAGGTTGGGGACTTCATATTTCCCGTTGACTTCATTGTTTTAAACACACAGCCTGTAGCCAACCCCCGGAATCAAATTCCGGTGATACTCGGTCGCCCATTCCTTGCAACCTCAAATGCTGTGATCAATTGTCGAAATGGTTCGATGAACCTATCTTTTGGAAACATGACAATTGAACTCAACATTTTTAGGTTAGGGAATCAGCCCTTCGAACCTAATGCTCATATACTAGACGTTTGCTCAATCCAGGAAATCACCCCGGAGGAGTGTGAATTCGAGGAGTTTTTGATCACAACGACCTTAACGCCACTAGTGCGTTCCTCTTCGAACCCGCTGCTGTTTCTGCGCCCGACAATGACTACGAGTGTTTCACTTTCTCGACCGATCTTAACCAGTCACCACCCGAGTTGGAATCCTTTGAATTTCCGAATGAGTTACTTGAACCATCCAACTCGGTCGCTTACACTCGTTTTGAGACTCTGCTGGAATCCTTTGAGTTCGAGACCTTTTCGCCAATCTTGCCTTCAATCGTTTCACCTCCAACGCTCGAACTCAAGCCTTTGCTGTCTCACCTTAAGTACGCTTATTTGGGTGAGAACGAGACCCTCCCTGTTATCATCCCGGCTTCTCTAGCTCCAGAGCAAGAGAAAGCCCTTCTTGCGGTCTTGCACAGCAATAGGCAAGCTTTTGGCTGGTTAATGGCGGACATCAAGGGGATTTGTCCCCTGATCGTTGAACATCACATTCATCTCATGGATGATGCCAAACCAGCCAGGGATCCACAAAGGCGACTCAACCCAGTCATGAAGGAGGCTGTGAAAAAGGAGATCGTAAAGTGTCTGGATAGTGGTATCATTTACCCTATCTCTGATAGCCAGTGGGTTATCCCCATTCATGTTGTCCCCAATAAATCAGGAATAACGGTAATAACCAATGAGGCGAACGAGTTAATCCCTACTCGCACCCCAGACTGGGTGGTGAGTATGCATCGATTACAGAAAACTCAACGCCGCAACGCGGAAAGACCACTTTCCGCTACCTTTCATTGACCAGATGCTTGAACGATTGGCCGGACACGAGTACTACTGCTTTCTTGATGGCTACTCTTGCTATAATCAGATTCCCATCGCCGAAAAAGACCAGGACAAGACCACATTCACTTGTCCTTTCGGCACGTTTGCATATCGTCGCATGCCCTTTGGGTTATAAAATGTGCCCGCTACCTTTCAGCGGTGTATGATGGGAATCTTCTCAGACATGGTGGAAAAATTCTTGGAGATCTTCATGGACGATTTCTCCATTTTCGGCGATTCCTTTGATGAGTGTTTGCTGCATCTCGACGCTGTCCTTACCCGGTGTAAGGACAAGAATCTCACTTTGAACTGGGAGAAGTGCCATTTCATGGTGCGCGAAGGTATTGTCTTAGGATATATCATCTCGCAAAATGGCATTGAGGTAGATAAAGCAAAGATTGAAGTCATTTCCAATCTCCCTCCTCCCCAATGCGTCAGAGATATCCGAGCCTTCCTTGGCCATGCCGGTTTCTATAGACGGTTCATCAAGGACTTTAGCAAGATTGCTAGGCTCTTGACTCTTTTGCGGGCCAAGGACACGACATTCGACTTCAACTTGAGCTGTGTGACTGCGTTCGAGTCATTAAAAAGCTCACTCACTTCTGCTCCCGTTCTTTCTTCTCCTGACGGGACGCACCCATTTGAGATTATGTGCGATGCATCCGACTTTGCCATCGGTGCTGTCCTTGGACAACACATCAACATGATGCCGTACGTAATCTATTATGCTAGCCGAACCCTGAACGACGCCCAATTGAACCATACAACAACCGAGAAGGAATTCTTGGCTATTGTATTTGCTTTAGAAAAGTTCAGGCCCTACCTCATCGGCTCTCCAGTCATCGTCTACACGGACCATTCTGCTCTGCGCCATCTTTTTGCGAAGAAAGATGCAAAATCTCGGCTGATAAGTTAGATCCTCTTGCTTCAAGAGTTTGACCTTGTCATCAAGGACAAAAGAGGATGTGAAAATGTTGTCGTCGACCATCTCTCACGACTTCCTTCTTCGCCGTCGCTTCAAATTCCGATCAACGACGTTTTTCCGGATGAACAGCTCTTAAAAGTATCTTGCGAACCCTGGTTCGCAGATATTGTGAACTATTTGGCCACAGGATTACTACCGACTGAATGGTCAAGTCAGGACAGACTTCGATTCTTATTCCAAGTAAAACACTTTTACTGGGACGAACCCTATCTGTTCAAGTACTGTCCCGACCAGATTATTCGTCGATGTATCCCTGACGATGAATTCAAGAGTGTGCTGTCGTTTTACCACGATCAAGCATGTGGCGGGCATTTTGGCCCCAGAAAGACAGCTGAGAAGATCTTGCAGTGTGGTTTCTACTGGCCACAACTCTTCAAAGACGCTCATGACTACTGCAAGACTTGCTCCCGGTGCCAACACTTGGGCCGGATATCCAGGAGAAATGAGATGCCGCTCTAACCAATCTTGGTTGTAGAGATTTTCGATGTTTGGGGGATCGATTTCATGGGGCCGTTTCCCAGCTCTTTTGGGAACTTATACATCCTTCTCGCTGTTGATTATGTCTCTAAGTGGGTCGAGACTGTGCCCAGCCAGACTAACGACAAAAAGGTTGTCGTTAGATTTCCTAAGGAAAACATTTTCTCCCAGTTTGGGCACCCCCGAGCGATCATTAGCGACAATGGAACTCATTTCTTCAATAAGACTTTCGAGGCCTTGATGCGGAAATATTCCATTAATCATAACCTATCTACGCCCTACCACCCCCAAACCTATGGGCAAGCCGAAGTTTCAAATCGGCAAATCAAGCAGATACTGGAGAAGAAGGTTTCCAAGAACCGTAAGGATTGGTCGTTGAAACTCACTGATGCCCTTTGGGCATTTCGAACTGCTTATAAGGCCGATCTTGGCATGTCTCCCTATCGGCTTGTTTACGGAAAGGCTTGCCACCTTCCTGTGGAAATAGAGTATCGCGCATTTTGGGCGATAAAGGAGCTGAATCTGTCTCTCGAAGATGCGGGCAGCCATCGGAAGCTGCAGTTGAACGAATTGAGCGAGCTTAGGGATGAGGCTTACGAAAATGCGGTTGTCGTTAAGAACCGAACAAAGATGTTTCACGATAAACACCTTTTGCGCAAAACATTCGCACCTGGTCAACAAGTGCTGCTTTACGACACCCGGCTACATTTCCATCCAGGTAATTTCAGATCTCGCTGGAAAAGGCCATATTTTGTGCGGAATGTGTATCCGCATGGCGCTGTGGATTTGGAGAATCAAAAGGACGGTTCATTTTTCAAAATAAACGGACACCGACTAAAACCGTACCTTAGCGCCGAACCAACAGAGCAGATCCTGGTCATACAAGAGCCGGTTTACCCTGCATAATCTTCCTCTGCCTACCACCAAACTTCGGTTATCCAGCCAAACAGTGGACACTGTTTTAAATAAGTTTGGGGGTATGTATATACCATTTTGTATATATTTGTGGATATTCTTTTCCGGTGCATATCCATTTTTATTATTTTTCATTTCTTTAAATACAAAAACAAAAAAAAATCGTATATCTAACCGACAATTTTGACCCTTCAATAATTCTTCATGCAATGACAGTGAGGATACTGTCCAATTTAAGTTTGGGGGTACGCTCGGTATGCATTTCTAACCTTCGCATTCATATGTATATTTTTGCATCTGCATACTAAAATCCATAAAATCCATAAAAATCAGAAAATTTTCTAAAAACATAAAAACTTTTCTGTCAAGTTAGCTAGTGGGAGAACTCAGATTCAACATTTCGACGGTTTTGTTTGATAAGATAAGAATAACTAAATCTTATTTTTAGATTTTGAAAACCTGAAAGACAACACTCCTTTGAAGTTAACTATACCTGATATACGTCTTTACATCACACTACACGTGTCGTGAGTTTTGAAAATTAGATGACAAGTCTATTATGTCTAAAAAACTTTTAAATGGATAAATTATTTTCTGAGGATCAAATAGGTTTGTTCTGAAATAAGTAATATCAAGAATAGTTTATGAAGGGAAGCAAATATGAAGGAATGTTATTGATGCCTTAATTGGAACTAATTCTGAAAAATAACCCATCTGGAACTTGATTGGAATGAGTACACACCGAACCCACTAAACACGTCTTTTATCCAAAAAAATAATTGAACTGCTGGTTTTATCTCTGTTCGCATTAAATCATCATGATTTTCACGCTAAATTGTCTTTTGTTTTTGGGTCTAGGTAACTTGAGTAATTAAGTCCGCTGGGGTGTTTCTACACCTAATGCCGTAAAGCCAACTAGTTTGGGTGCATTGGTCCAAAGGTTGTTAAGAAGCCTAGAAAGTCCAGATTAAAACAAAGTCAAGCAAGTGTTCTCTCCGAGTTACAATTCCTAACGGTTCTTTATGTGAGAATAATCTTGACAAAAGACAGGTTTTATAAAAAAATATTTCTAGCGGAGATATAAAGGTTTTATTATATGATAAAGACTATTGCACGTTCACAGAGGTGTGTATGGAATGAAAACAAGAAAAAGGTGGAGTGAAAAATAAGACCTAGTTTCCTGTTAAGGAAGATAGAAATTCTGAAATTGAAACCTCACTGGAAAACGAAACTTGAAAAATACTTAACTCTTCATAAAACTTATGTGATCCTTTTAAAATTTCTTATCTATTGTGTGACATGATGACTTTAATCAATCCTTCTGGAACATAACAACACTATTTGCAATGCACGTAAAGACATATAAAATCTTAAGTTAAATAAGAAGCGAGGTGTGAAAAATAAAGGTTCGATAGTCTAGACTTCGGATAATAGAATTGTTACTTTCGGAAACAAAACCCTTGGGTTTGGATCATAGTTAATTTGCAAAACTAGCTTGACGGGATTTTGTGGGCAGTATCCGCTGAAAACCCTCAGGAGACAACACTCCTCCTACTAGGGACACCTAAAGGTTTAACGGCTTGTTGCATATGCTCAGTGCAATCGCGTTTCCTACGAAATTGAGGTTATGAATTTTTGTGAATAAACTGGCTTTGCTCGCGACGAGCAAACGATAAGTTTGGGGGTATTTGTTCATATCAGATTTTTGCATTTTTATACGGCCCATTTTTATCACATTGCTTATCGGTAGGTACACTTGAGCCATATTTGCTAGTTAATTGCAGGATACAGGTTCTCAGCTCTAAACAGTGAAATTCATGGAAAAGCACGACAAATTCTGGATAACTGCCAGCCACAGATAAAATACGGGTCTCCGCTCTCTATCCGTGTTGCCGCACACCAGTTTAAGGGACAAAATGGCAAATCGATTGAAATTTTCATGCACAAAGCACAATATCAACACAAGATCCAACATGTCTACGCGGAGTTCAAGAAAAATCATGGCAAAAGATCCACATCACATCACCTTTTGATCTGCTGAAATTCTGGAAAAATTGTGAAGAGCTTCTGAGAAACAATATATACCACACTGAGGAGTACTGAAAACCAGGGAAAACCACAAAATTTGAAGAGCCAATTCCTCTATATAGCCGCGGATCCGCGGCCAACATGGGGCCTAGGCCGCGGATTCGCGCCCATGTGGACTCGGCAATTGACAAATTTCTGGGGGCAATTTTGTAATATCATGTAGGGACAGAATGTTGCCCTAGGTTTCCAGTTTCCTGCTTATAAATAGCCCCGAACATTGCCAAGCCAATGGTGCTTTTTCTTTTATTAGGTTTAGGATATATTTTGTTGTTGTTCTTCCTCTTTTCATCTTTTCTCCATTAAAATCTTTTAGTGAGCTTTTTATGAGTGAAGGATGAATAAAAGAGTTCTTTTCCTTATCATGCTTGTCTTGTTATTTTGTTAATTGTAATTGCTTGTAATTTTCATTTGTTAATCTAGTTGTTGTTATTTATTGTTGTTTCTTTCTTGTTCTCTGTTTTCTTTATTCTTAACAACAATGATGCTTAAGCTTGATCCTTGCCAAGATGAGGTCTCAATTAGTTAGTTGTAATCTTCTAACCTCTTTCTTTCTATCTTCCTTCTTTTGTTGTATTTTCTTTTTCTTGTAATGGGTGAGTAGTTTTCATACTTGTTAGGGTAGGATAAGGAAAGTTTGAGAGAAGGAAATCTCTCTCACTCTTTCCTTGTCCAACATCTTAATTCGGACTCCCGTTAATTGAACCACAATCCGCTCCCTACGGCACCCTATCCTATATGATAGAGGTGATTCCTTAGTGAGACCGATTGTGGTTGAATTAACCGGAGGTTAAGGCTAAGAGCCAAAAACGGACGGACAAGCACCAAAAGGAAGAACTTAAGCATTGGAAAGCCTAGCTTATACTCGTAAGTTCCTTCCTAATCGTGCTAATCCCCGTTGTTGCCGATTACCGTAACACCGATATTAAGAGTGGCAACGAAAGAAGTGAGCGACTCCTAACTCAAACTAATCTAATCCTAACCCTAACAAGCTCTTCTTATATAACATTTTCACACATAGTTAATCTCAAACAAACCTGGACATTTGGACTTAACTCGTTAAAGAACATAGAAAAAGATTCCCATCTCCCTGCGGACGACCCGTACTCAACTGGCTGGCTACAAGCGAAACCGTCTTGATTGCGGTAATTAACTTGAACACACAAAATTCCAACAATCACCGGATCCGAGTATTATATTGTGTAGATATAATATCTTTGTCTCAGTTACATTTGTATTTGGTCGTAATACAAATGCGGGTATGTTTATACTGTTTCGGGGTTATCCTGAAATTCGTTTCAGGATCACTTTTGGAAGTTGCCAGTTTCCAGTTTTCCATCGGCCGTATTAAACATTCGGTTTAATACGAATTTATCTTTTCTTGTGTGAGTCATGGTTCTAGAAGTTTCTAGAAATGGTGACTAGGATGATGAGGTGGCTAATGAGTCATTTGTGCTTTAAATGAGAGATGATGTGTTAAGGTGACTAGGTTTGTGAATCATTGTTTTGCATTTATTGTTTAAGTGAGTCATTGTTATGATAAGCTTCATGTTAATGGTCACCCTCCTCCTTGCTCCTACGCTACCCCCTTCCATATAGTGGCCGGCCCTTCTTCACAAATAGAATGGTTGTTGATTTTGGAAAAGTCTATAGTTTCGGATTCATGGAAATTAGATAGCCTCATTTCTCATTTCAACCGATCCAAAAGGCAACTTCATTAACCGTTCGTCCATGTCTTTGGACGGAGCGAGACAAAATGTTCTACTCGTTCTCTACATCAATCTTGGTCATCTCTTTTAGCAAACTTGATGATCGAGTTGCATCGGTTCAGAGGCGGGAGCCCGTTTAAAGATCTGTCGACGTGGTGCCACCTGGACGAGGAGACTGGAGATTCAGAAGATTGGAGAAGCCGCAACAAAGCGTGGGATGATGGTTAAAGACCGAAGGACTCGGATCGTTCGGTATAACATTTCTACCCACTTTGTAGTTTGTTAGTTTAGCTTTAATGGCAGATCCGGGTTATAGTACGCGATAGCGCCAGTTGTAAAAGTTTTTGTTCCGCATTTGGCGTCTGTTAGACGGCCGGGGCGCTACCATGGACTTACAGTTATCCCCCGGGACCATGGATCAAGTAATACCCTTTTAAGCTACACTTCAGTTACACTTTTGATTTCTCCATACCCCCAAGGTTATGTGTTCAAGTCAGGTAATGATAATCTGGAGCTAATGCCAACACAGGATCAAGCAGGTATAGGTTTGTCTATGTAGACAACAGGATACGTCCGTCGGGACGACAAGTCAGGATTGTCGGCATTAGGAACAGGATCGGGTAACAGGTCAAGTAGTGGTGTATTAGGTCACGTTAGGTAGTGCATATGCATCAAATGGATGCCCAACAGTAAAATGAAGCAAGTATCGAATCAGGGTAAAAGTACGGATGTACGGTAAAAGTATGGATGCACAAATATCTATCAGGGATTACATCATGACTATGTAGGATGCACATTATCGAATATGGGGTACTAATGCAACAGTAATATGAATTAATATGACATGGCATGCAACTAGATATATAGAATTAATGGTATAGATACACAAAAAAACATGGATGCTCAAATATCTATCAGGGGTTACATTGACAGCTCCATCACTATGTAGGATGCACATTATAAAGCATGAGGTGTTAATATAACAGTAATATGAAATAATATGGTCTCGGCGTGCAACTAGATATGTAATAAACCGTACGAATACAAACAGATACTATAAAACTGTAAATCGGTAAAATTGGCTGAATATTAAAATACAAGCACTATTATTTATTAAATAGATATTGATATAATAATATTAACATGGATAAAATATTAAAACCGATTAATAACTATAAAAGTGGTATTGATTAACCATGCACAAGAAAGTTTCGTTCAGAAATTCAGCGTTACCCTGGTTTGTAAAATAGCTTAAAAATAACAAACGTTCTCCAAAAGGGACAAGTCTTATACCAAAAGAAAGATAATTCAATAAGGTTTTCATTTTTATAAGTTGAAGTATCTCAGGTTGTTCCTACAAAAAGTTATGAACATTTGAAGTTGAAAGTTTGCTGCTGGAATTTCCCTGGACAGCAGTTTAGAGATATTTCATTTTCATTTTACGTTATTTAAACAATTTATTTTGCAAGTAAATATTTTATAAACTTATAGTATTCTGAGTTGGCTTCGTAACGAACTAAAGAACGTGTACTAATGATTTTTCGATGATTTATAATGAATTTTATAATGTAAGGTGTACAGTAAATTTCAGATTTGCGTATCCGCTTTGCAACGACGTTTCATGTGTAAACTATAATATTTTCAAACTATATTTTGTATAACATTATAAAATGCAGATTATAAACTAATTAAAGATAATAATAAGAAATATTACGACGATATATATATTTATAGATATAATTATAGCATATCGCAAGTTCTAAACTTTCATACATTTTATATTATAAAACCGATTAATGTTAAATAACTACGGTGTATAAATTATATAAATATAGCTGTATGATGATGATGATGATAATAATACGGAAACATATAAATAAATTACATAAAGCATAGCATGTACCAAGTTGTAAACTTGCCTAGAAACAAGCGCGATGAGCGGAAGCAACATGACGCTATACAAATCAACACCAAGTTTTGATGGCTCGGTTAAGGTTCTAGGATGCGGCTGGAGTTGCATCGGCGAGAATGCGTGTGGGCTTGAAGAACGAAGAAGGAGAATATATAAATTGATGAAGGAGATATATGTTATGTAGAGAGAGAGAAGTTTTGTGTTTAATATATATAGTATAGTTTAAATTATGTTATAAATATATATTAGTTTTAATGTATATAGATAATATCAAACTACAATCAATCTCCACCAAAATCTCATCAAAAAATATATTTTGAAAAATAATTCACATATATAAATTTCTCAACCATAATGGAAGAATATATTTTAAATAACTCATACTCCTAATTTAAGATTTAAAAGAATTCTAAAAATATATCTAGATTTAGTAAATATTTAATATTAGATATCTTGAGATTTAAACGTAAAAAATAAAAAAAAAATAAGATATGGGGTATGATAACATGCCATGCTAGATATTAAAATATATTATTTAGTTCTAATTTGTATTATTAAAAGATATGCGGATACTAAAATATATTATACATGTATATAGAACCTAGATGTATATGGATCCTCTGTACTATTAAATATATGACGTAATCTTGAACCATGATGGGTTTCAAACATGCGGGTTGGGTCGAATACTAACCATAGATACTAAAACACCATCCGCACCCAAAACAAATAAAACCAAGAATTAGCCACAAGATAAAGAAAATAATCAAATAGAATATGGTATAAATGAACTAGGGTGTTACATTATACCCAACTACAAAAGAATTTCGTCCTCGAAATTCCCGGAACGAGAAAAGACAAGAAAACATGAATCTAAGAAATGAGGTGTGAAAACTTCTGTCGAATCTCGTCTTCTCGTTTCCAAGTCGATGCTCCGTGAGAACGATTCCCCTATGAAAGAAGTACTAGAGGGATATGTAAGTGCACGGCGGTGCCCCGGCCGTCGATCCGACGCCGGAAATGCGGAAACGAAAAACTTTGCGAAACTTGCAAACCGGCACCACCGCGCACTATCAACCCGAATCGGGCCATTAACCTAGCTACTAGCAAACTAAAAGACGGGTAGAGGGTTATACCAAGCGATCCGTGTCCTTCGGTCTTCGTCTCCACTCCGATCTCCCGCGGAATCTCTGTTCGTCACCTCCTCGTCGAAAAGGGCACCACGTAGCCGGGATCGTTTACGGGCTCCCACCTCTGGACCGAGGCAACTCGGGCGTGAAGTTGGCTAGCCGACGCGTCCAAGGGATGCTGTAGACTAAGTGTAGTAGGCTTGTCTCAAGTGGGTAGTAAAGTTGCCTTGTATGGATGTGGAGGAGAAAGAAGAACTTTGGAGAGTAGTGAAGGATTTTTGAAGCAAACCAAATAAGATGATGATTTTCCCACAAAAAGAATTCCTCTCTTTCTCTCCTCTAGGATGTGGCCGGCCCCCTCAAGGAAAATGGTGGAGGGAATTATCAATGGAAAAAACAAGTGGGGAAAAGCTATGATAATGATAAATAAAAGTCACACCAACCTCTCATCCAAATCCAACTCAATACACATCTCATTAATGCAAAGGAAAAGATGGATAAAGCATCTCATGATGATAGATGCCACAAATGCAAGAAACCCCGTCCACAAAAAGTTATTTTCACTCTTGCAAACAACCCCCTCAAACGAAAAAGTCCGGCCGGGAAGGAACAATGGAAAACCGGCCGGAACGGAATGCAAACTGGCAACTTCAGAAAACTGATCCCGTAATAAATTACAGGAAAACCCCGCGACTGCATATACATGCCCGCATTTGTATTCCTATTGAATACAAATGCAAAGAGACAAAATCTACACTGTCTAATACTAGGATCCGGCTTAAGCCAAAGCCGGCTAGTAAAATCTGTCCGATCACGATCCGTGCAATACCGCACGTATCTGATCGAACCCTGCCATATCTCTATACGGCCTCTACAGCGTTTCGCCCGAAACTTGAGTAACTGTGTGTGGGGGACTTTAAAGACTCGTCAATACTATGGCTGTGGATTTAACCACTAGCACGTCAGAGGTATTAGCCATACGTGACGGGCCACCAGCTATTGACCAAAAGGGACGTCTGTGAGCGAACTCATCCTGACACCCTACTGAGCCTGTCGGTGACAATATCCGTACAGTCCGGTCCGTTCGTCTATGAGCATCGCATGGCGGGCCTAGGGGGTTGGCAAAAGTCAGACCCCCAAAAGTAGTACAAGTCGTGTCGGAGTATAGCCCAGAACACCCTGAGATACTACTGGAATACCTACCAGTAAATCTCCTGCCTTGGCCAAGGACTTTTCATGTACTGGCTCTCCTAGACACAGCGCGACCTCACCCCCAATACCGGGAGAGACGAACCCCTGCAGATCCGCTCACTGCCTCCATTTAGCTCGGGACTGTATCCAACTAAAACCTGTTTGCACGTCTCCTTTGAGTGTGGTAGGGTAGTAATCAAAGTACAGTGGGAACTCACACGAAACAAATGACGATCTCAGGTCGATGAACTAACCTGTACACATGTCACCTGGGAACTGCTATCTGACGTCTGGTATAATCCCAACTAGCAGGTTCCCGGCGAGTCCTGTCCGGTGTACTCATAACCCAATGAGCACCTGTATACATCTTAGGTGAACCAACTGACACCAGTGGCCTGTGAGACCGGCCACCGCCCCTCGTCGAGGTCTCGACTGTATACACTAGTCTACTCTGGAGTATCGATGCCCTGTCTCGAAACTCCCACAACTAGGGACCTTTTAAGGATGTGCTTATAGACTCCAGCTCTCACGTATATGATTGCCCTCATACTGCTGGCAGTCAAGCAAGAATCCTAGGGGCGCTATCAACGTGTAATAGTGACTCGTAAGGTCACCTAAAGCAGTACACGATGATAAAGATAAACCAGATAGCATACTATCATCATGAGTAAGACTGTCCTACTGGGACAGGTCCTCCCTCAATCATTGCAATCACGTGCCTGTGATCCAATAATTGACTCTGAGGGCACTATCTCCCACTTGCACTCAAGGCTAATTATTGCGATGTTGCATACTCACAGCCCGTGTGATACCGAACACTCAACTCTTCTACTAGTCAGTCTCACAAAGCTCGTTTGCAAAACTATTGTGTTTGAGGAATAACCTCAATGAGTGGATCCGTTGTGATGTTTCTTTCTATGTCTCTCTTTATCTCAAGTTCGCGGAGAAAATCCATCTCCCGAAATGAGCAATACCTGTTTTAGAATGTGTCTGGATGTCTGATGGGACCTAGTTCATAAATGAACTCTAAATCCAAACTTGTTAGACTGTTTCGTCAACTGAACTTAATCAGTATCCTGCGCCATCCTTCACTAAGTATCCACCTAGACCACCTGTCCAAAATACTTCCCCTCGTCAGAGGGAAAAACTATAACTCTGACAGTCACTCTATCATCCAGGTCACCTTGGAAGCCTGGAATGATGACCGTCTCCTAAAGGAGGCTGCCGTTATCATATCCCTAGAAAATCCACTTATGTTCTAAAACTGCTTCCGATCGTTTCTCCAGAATTGGATTAATATCAACTTATTGCACCTACTGCAAAAACAATATCTGGTGTGGTACTTGACATCTCATGATTGACTCAATTGCCTAAGCAAGTGATCTGCCAATCATGCGTATCCTTCTCCCCTTTAGTCTGTAAGACACCTTTAGAGAGGGTGACTCCATCATCTGCAGTTATACTACCGTGCCAGGAGTCGTCCATTCTAAATACTCTTAGAATGCTGTCTAAGTACCCTGATTGGGAAGCCACCCAAATCTAGATCTAAAACCATAGATCTAGTAACCAGAATGTACGATATAATATCCAATTCTTATGTGGAGAAACCACTGTGTGACAACCAAAGTATATCCGATCGTAGTATAGGAATATCACTTCATACTCTGTGTATGTCATCCAAATACCAGGACATCACACCCTACTACCTTCTTAACAGATCCATCCCATATTCTGATGAAGTCAAACCTATGACTGTCAAGTCAGAAATAGATGATCTATATCCGCTATATCTGCTTTAGTCTATAGATAGACATAAGCCTCTTGCCCACTATGCTTCCGTTGCTCCCACTGACTACGTCAACCCTCTGGCAGAGTCATATAGACATACACTTCTAAAGCTAGTTTAGAACGACGCTATACTCATCCTCCTGCCGGGTCTCACAGTCTGGAACAACAGCAATGGAAAGTCTGGATATACAAGAACCTCCCTGCCACCGTCCCTGAGCATACCGAAGTACCTGTCGGGTGCCTGAGGTTACCCACCATATCTGCGGAGTGGCCAATGGAATGTCAAACCAGATTGAATCTTTAAGTTCTTATCAAATCTTCTGTAATCGTTTGCGGTTCTGAAATCACTTCCAGTTCTACCATACTCCCACTACTGTTTTCTGAAAAAATCCATTTTTATTAAAACTGTGGCGAGTCAAGAACAATATCACTATTGATCTTCCAGATGGTAGAAAATCAACCTTCGTCGTAGCCCGGGTCAACCCACAAACAGCCATTACAGAAACGTGCCTTGAGTCATCCAGAGTCTGGTTTTAAGCATAAGCTGGACAACTCCCCGTATCTTAACAATGTCAAGATATGAACTGTTCTATATCCAATACAGGAACAGAGGCACTGATTTAATCGAACCAGATTCAAATCATGCAGCTGTCTCCAGTGCATGTCAACTAAATGGAAGGAGGCCGATCATCGTTACTCAACTTAGGAGTACTTCCAATTATGACTAACCTGAAAGAGAAGCTAGTTCTCTTAATCATTACTATCAACTGAATACCATTCACAAGTATCTACATCTTCGATCACCTTGAAGAATCCTGATACTTGCAACATCTGGTTCTCTACTTTATTCTTATACCTATAACTCCTCAAAACTTAGACCTTGCATTTCTACGAAACACATATCTAAGAACTAGAGAAGTCATAAGTAAACTGAATATAGTACGAGGACCAACCCCTCTGTCCTAATGGACACTGGATAATATACAATACTCTGTATAAGTCCCCTGAGTCTAATAACTCATTCACTGTGTGTCGTAGGTTGAAAACTGTACTTATGGTTAAGAAGAATTACACCGCTGTTCAATGCTCCTTACCTAACCATCCACTGATATAGGTAAATGTCAGAGACAAAATCTCAAAAAGGTATATCTCACTATATGAAAGTAGACGTACAGATATATCAATTTGAAATTGGTGCATAACCACGGATATTCAAAACCAAATATTTGCCGTCCGGCAAACAACCCAGGCGACTTCCTCAAATATCACCAATTACAACGAATCCCGATATAATGAGGATGATCACCTAATTCCCAATAACTTACTCCCACTCATCATCTGTAAAACCATACAGATGTGAGAATCAAACCTGGTAAATACATACCCTGGAGTAAGTGTCTAATTGGGAAATCAGTTTTCTTTTAACAGCACACAGTGAAACTGAAACATTAAAATATTTCGATGGGGTATCCTGGTATTCCTAGTAATGCCTCTTCCATTATCCAGATTCACAACTGTAACCGTATATTTCTTTTCCATCTCTCCAAATCCCTTTATATGTCTTTAGTAATTACCTTCTGTACACCCCTTTAGGCTAAATGGTTTTCTTTCTTCCCTACCGTTCGGCACCAGCCTTTGGTTTGGAAGAAGACTATCCAATAAGCATAATGGGTTTACTGTCCTAATCCTAGGAGCACTCGCAATGCGAGAGAAGGTGAAGATAAAAGACAACCGAATAAACCTTATTCCTATTTCTCTTGAACCAGGATCCATCCCCGAACTGGAACAAGTCCTTTCGAGTTCGTATATAACTATACGATGGAGTATCCAATAAACTTGGGATCTTCATAGTGATACGGAGTGTTCTGGAGAAATACAAAGGTGATTTAGGATTGGCGAAGAAATACTTGGTTTGGTCGTGAATAGCAGTCGCAATTTACTTTGCCCTCTTACTAATCCCTTGATATGTCTTTACTTAATACCTTCTGTACACCACCGTTAGGCTAATTGGTTTTCTTCATTCCCTACCGTTCGGCACCGGCCTAAGGTTTGGAAGAAGACTATCCAATTTGCGTAATAGGTGTACTATCTCCTAAACCAAGGAGTACTCGCAACCTGAGAGAAGGTAAAAGGAAAAGACAACAGAATAGTCCTATTCGTTTTCTCCAGAACCGGAAACCATCCTCGAATTCCTTCGAGTTCGTATATAACCATACGATGGTTTTGTCCAATGGAAGTGGACGTTTGTAGTAATACGGGGTGTCCCGGAGAAAAGGGTAAAAGTAGGAGTGGCAATGAGGTTTGCAACTCTGACAATCCAAAAGCCAGTATTAAGAAGGTTCGGTCAACTTGGTCACTGAGTCATAGTCTAGGGTCGGGTCAATGGTCGCTGCCAAAGAGAGAGAGAAAAGAAACACTTAGCGTGCACTCTAACCTAGATCAGAATGGTTATCACTTTATCTAATCTGGAAACCTCCCACTGTAACGTCAAATTCTTCCCCAAACCTGAAAGAAGAATTAGCCAGGATCACCCGAGGAGTAAACCAACTCATCAGTGGGAATCGGGATCCAACTATCATCGCATGATAACATGACGGAATCAGCTCACGTTGTCACACTCCAGAAGGTATGCGCATATCTGGCAAGTTTCAGTTTCTTTAGAAACCCCCGATATGATTTTTGCCTCATGCTCTTATGACCTTGACTTTGGCCAACAAATCATAAGTCACATGTCAAGTTCTACCCGTCATTCTCCAGGTTAATTTGAACCCACCCGTACAAGCCCTTGACTTTGGCCAACAAGGCTATACGACTGTCCCAAACCAACGCATCTATCTATGCTGCATATGAATAACCAACAGCTACCAAACACTGTGCCTTGACTTTGGCCAACAAGCACAGCTTGAATACTATTGACTATCCATATGAAACGACGGAGGGCTACGAATGGTTTCTGGAGAAAAACCTTTAACGTAATGAACTTGATATCGTTGAAGGAACGGATAGCTTTGTAAAAATGTAGTGGCGAAAACCTTTGCTAAAGAGGTCACTCCCGGTGAAGGGATCTCGGCTCTTTCCCCATAGAATGAGGTGCAGGATATTCCAACTGAATACCACGATGCAAAGAAAAAGTAATCGGCTATAGTGAAGTTAATGCCCTGACGCAAACTTTTGTCCAAGGGGTCACTCCCAGTGAAGGGATCTCGGCCCTTGCCTCATCGACTGAGGAGCAGGATATTCCAACTGAATACCACTGTGCAAAACAAAAGTGAACGTCCTTGCAATAACAGCTTTTTGAAAAATGTTCCAACAACATCAGAATAGGTTTGTTTAGCTTGCATTGATCCGAATCAACGCAGTCCCATCAATTGATCACACCAATAAAGAACGAAAATAATGATGTACATATATGCCATCCGCATTCGCCACTGGGTCCCGTCATCACCCGTTAGGTTACTTAACTAACGACAGAGCGGGTACTGGACTAGTGCGGATGCAAAACATATACAACATCTACTAGTATATATATCAATATATAATATTCGCTCAAGGCGTGATAAAATGCAACATCACAGAAATGTAACCAGCATCACAGAATAATACAGATATCTGGGATCCCCGGGTTTCATTGAGCCGCTACTGAAACCCGACGTTCCCCTGGTCGTGTGGATAGCCTGTGCAATGAAATCCTAGACCCCTACGGGCGCGGCAAGTTACCTGCCAAAACCTGAAGCGAGGCAGCCCCCTTCAACAACGTGAATGGACCACCCAGCACTTCACGGAATCCGGTAACTTGGGCACCCCTCCTGGGTCAACCTATACCCCCTACGAGTGCGGCGAATAGCCCGCCAATTCTAGAGTAAAGCCCTCTCCGTCTCAATGCCATGAGATGCGGGCCCGTTGCCCTCTAGAATCCGGCTATCCGTGCACCCCTCCGCGGGGTAATCCTAGTACAGAAAGTAAAATATACATACAACGGGTACATCGACCTCGACCCGGTCGTGCCCCAAAAGAATAATACAAACAGGAAGTGACGGCAGTCCACATGTCGGACGCTCGCCCCGCAATATCAAATGTACATACAAAATACCAAAACTGTACTAATATTGCATCCAGGCTATCCCCCACGACCAATCCGCAACATCACAGCACAACACAGAACATCAACGTGAATGTCACGTTCGTAAATCCGTCTAAAAGGGCTATAGCAGTTAGACAGGATTTACCGATCAAATGACATTCACGGTCGCAGATATAATGTAAATACTGTGAACTAGCATGTTTAAAATATCCGATCGAACAAATTTAGTGAAGTGGGCCCCAAGCAGTACTGTAGCACTTACAGAAAATCTGGGCCCAAAAAGAATGTCCCAAAACCCCTATTTCCTATTCAAAAGCCCACTGGAAAAATTTGGTGCAAAGATAGCACTTTCCCACCGTGGAACCGCGGCCAAACCAAGGGTTTGGCCGCGTTTCCGCGGTCGTACTAAGGAATCTTTTCATCGAATTTTCCCAGAATACTTAGAATTGCTTTCTTGTGTTTCTGCAACAACCTGAAAAATTTTTAGAGCCCAAAAAATTTCGACAGAAACCAGATGCACAAAAAATACGGTTTTTGGGATTTTTGTTCGATCGAGTTCTAAATATACTAGAGCAAGCTAGACTAGGTTAATGGCGTGGCTCTGATACCAATGTAAGTGCACGGCGGCGCCCCGGCCGTCAATCCGACGGCGGAAATGCGGAAACGAAAAACTTTGCAAAACTTGCAAACCAGCACCACCGCCCACTATCAACCCGGATCGGGCCATTAACCTAGCTACTAGCAAACTAAAAGACGGGTAGAGAGTTATACCAAGCGATCCGTGTCCTTCGGTCTTCGTCTCCACTCTGATCTCCCGCGGAATCTCCGTTCGTCACCTCCTCGTCGGAAAGGGAACCACATAGCCGGATTCGTTTACGGGCTCCTACCTCTGGACCGAGACAACTCGGGCGCGATGTTGGCTAGCCGACGCATCCAAGGGATGCTGTAGACTAAGTGTGGTAGGCTTGTCTCAAGTGGGTAGTGAAGTTGCCTTGTATGGATATAGAAGAGAAAGAAGAACTTTGGAGAGTAGTGAGGGATTTTTGAAGCAAACCAAATGAGATGAAGATTTACCCACAAAATGAATTCCTCTCTTTCTCTCCTCTAAGATGTGGCCGGCCCCCTCAAGGAAAATGGTGGAGGGAATTATCAATGGAAAAAACAAGTGGGGAAAAGCTATGATAATGATAAATAAAAGTCACACCAACCTCTCATCCAAATCCAACTCAATACACATCTCATTAATGCAAAGGAAAAGATGGATAAAGCATCTCATGATGATAGAAGCCACAAATGCAAGAAACCCTCTCCACAAAAAGTTATTTTCACTCTTGCAAACAACCCCCTCAAACGAAAAAGTCCGGCCGGGAAGGAACAACGGAAAACCGGCCGGAACGGAATGCAAACTGGCAACTTCAGAAAACTGATCCCGTAATAAATTATAAGAAAACCCCGTGACTGCATATACATGTCCGCATTTGTATTCCAACTGAATACAAATGCAAAGAGACAAAATCTACACTGTCTAGTACTAGGATCCGGCTTAAGCCAAAGCCGGCTAGTAAAATCCGTCCGATCATGATCCGTGCAATACTGCACGTATCTGATCGAACCCTGCCATATCTCCATACGGCCTCTACAGCGTTTCGCCCGAAACTTGAGTAACTGTGTGTGGGGGACTCTAAAGACTCGTCAATACTAGGGCTGTGGATTTAACCACTAGCACGTCAGAGGTATTAGCCATACGTGACGGGCCACCAGCTATTGACCAAAAGGGACGTCTGTGAGCGAACTCATCCTGACACCCTACTGAGCCTGTCGGTGACAATATCCGTACAATCCAGTCCGTTCGTCTATGAGCATCGCATGGCGGGCCTAGGGGGTTGGTAAAAGTCAGACCCCCAAAAGCGGTACAAGTCGTGTTGGAGTATAGCCCAGAACACCCTAAGATACTACTGGAATACCTACCAGTAAATCTCCTGCCTTGGCCAAGGACTTTTCGTGTACTGGCTCTCCAAGACACAGCGCGACCTCACCCCCAATACCGGGAGAGACGAACCCCTGCAGATCCGCTCACTGCCTCCATGTGGCTCAGGACTGTACCCAACTAAAACCTGTTTGCACGTCTCCTTTGAGCGTGGTAGGGTAGTAATCAAAGTACAGTGGGAACTCACACGAGACAAATGACGATATCTGGTCGATGAACTAACCTGTACACATATCACCTGGGAACTGCTATCTGACGTCTGGTATAATCCCAACTAGCAGGTTCCCGGCGAGTCCTGTCCGGTGTACTCATAACCCAATGAGCACCTGTATACATCTTATGTGAACCAACTGACACCAGTGGCTTGTGAGACCGGCCACCGCCCCTCGTCGGGGTCTTGACTGTATACACTAGTCTACTCTGGAGTATCGATGCCCTGTCTCGAAACTCCCACGACTAGGGACATTTTAAGGATGTGCTTATAAACTCCAGCTCTCACTTATATGATCGCCCTCATACTGCTGGTAGTCAAGAAAGAATCCTAGGGGCTCTATCAACGTGTAATAGCGACTCGTAAGGTCACCTAAAGCAGTACACGATGATAAAGATAAACCAGATAGCATACTATCATCATGAGTAAGACTGTCCTACTAGGACAGGTCCTCCCTCAATCATTGCAATCACGTGCCTGTGATCCAATAATTGACTCTGAGGGCACTATCTCCAACAGGATAACCTTGTTCTTGAGGACCTTTTCTCTTCGATCAACAATCAATATCGGTCGTTCTTCATATGTCAAGTCCTCCCTTATTGTCAGCTCCGAATGATTCAGTACGTGCATCTCATCTTGAACATACTTACGGAGTTAAGATGTATGAAACACATCATGAACACTCACCAAGGATGGTGGTAACGCCAAACGATAAGCTACTTCTCTAATGCGCTTGATAATATTGAAAGGCTCCATGAATCGAGAACTAAGTTTGCCTCGACTCCCAAAATGAATCACTCCTCTGGTCGGTGATATTTTCTGGAATACAAATCACCAATTGCGAACTCCAGAGGTCTTCTTGCTGTATCAGCCTAACTTTTCTGTCAGTGTTGCGCTGCATTCATATGATTCCAGATCATATTAACTTTCTCCACGGTTTGCACGGTAAGATCCGGTCCCAATAATCTTCATTCTCCAATATCGTCCCAACAGACGGGTGAGCGACACTTGCGACTATATAATACTTCGAATGGAGCCATCTGGATAGTCGCCTGAAAGCTGTTATTATACGAAAACTCCACCAAGTGTAGATGATCCTCCCATGAACCCTTGAAGTCCAACATACAAGCTCTCCACATAGCTTCGAGAGTTTGGATTGTTCTTTCGGACTGGCCATCTGTCTGAGGATGATAAGCGGTGCTAAATTTCAATTGAGTCCCCAAACTTTCCTGTAAACTCCTCCAGAAGTGCGATAAGAATCGGGTATCACGATCAGAAATGATTCTCACAGGTACTCCATGCAATCTCACAATCTTCTGCATGTACTGCTCTGCTAACGCTTCCATCGACTGACCAACTCGAAATGGTATGAAATGAGCTGCCTTGGTCAATCAATCAACAATCAACCCAACTGCATTATTACCCTTTGGTCTCTGTGGTAAAGCCGTCACGAAATCCATGGTTACATGTTCCCACTTCCATTAAGGAATCAGATGTGGTTGCAATAAACCAGCAACCCTTTGATGTTCAACCTTAACTTGCTGACACACCAAGCACTTTGCTACAAAGCGAGCAATCTCCCTTTTCATACCTTCCCACCAGAAATATTGTCGTAGATCGCGGTACATCTTCGTTCCTCCTGGATGTACAGAATATGCAGAACTGTGTGCCTCCTTCATAACTTCTTCATGAATGTCTCCTTTCGGCACACACAAACGGCTACCAAATCGCAATGAACCTTCTTCATGAATCAACAAGTCTATTCGAAGTCCCGCTTCTACCTGTTCTCGAAACTTCTGCAATCTTGGGTCCTGTGACTGTGCCGCTTTAATACTATCGATCAACGACAACTGCACTTGCAGCTGCATCAACTGTCCCGAAGAATGCGGTAGCACGATCTCCAACTCGAATCTCCGAAAATCTTCGATAAGCTTCTTCTGTTCAGTCAACGTCCGAATTGCTGGCAACCGACTAAGCGCATCTGATACTAAATTAACTTTCCTCAGATGGTACTTAAGATGAAGATCGTAGTCAACCATCAGCTCAAACCATCTACGCTGCCTCATATTAAGCTCTTTCTGCGTGAACACGTACTTTAAGCTTTTGTGATCGGTGAATACTTCGACCCTTTCACCTAGTAAATAGTGTCTCCAAATCTTCAAAGCGAAAATCACCGATGCTAGCCCCAAATCATGAGTTGGGTAATTCTTCTCATGGGTCTTTAACCGTCTCGATGCGTAGGCTATAACCTTCCCATACTGTATCAGAACACATCCTAATCCTTTCCCAGATGCGCCACTGTGAATAACCAACCCTCCGAAACTATCTGGCACTGTCAAAATCAGACCGGTTGTCAATCTTTGCTTTAACGCCTTGAAAGCTGACGCACACTTATCCGTCCATACGAACGGTACTTCCTTTCGCGTAAGCTTGGTCAAAGGCTCAGCCAATCGAGCAAAATTCTCCACGAATCTTCTGCAATACCCAGCAAGTCCAAGAAAACTTCTGATCTCTGCTATGTTCTTCGGAATCGACCAATCTTGAACTGCTGCAATCTTCTCGGAATCAACGACGATTCCATCTCCGGATATGACATGCCCCAAAAACTTCTCTTCATCAAGCCAAAACTCGCACTTGCTCATCTTTGCATACAATCTGTTAATGTATATGCCCTAGAGGCCATTATTGTATCATACTAGCTTGTATATTACTTAATGGAAGCTTGGGATATTCACAGTTATATTAACAGTCTTGCTAAACATGGTAGTATGCTACTTGGTTTTATCTATCTTAATATGTGTGTACGTATTGATAGAGCCCTTAGGATCTTGCTTGACTACCAGCGTTGTGATAGCAGTCACACTAGTGGGGGCTGGGTAGTCTACAAGCACATTCTTTTTCAGGTCCTTAGTCGTAGGATTATCGAGACAGGGCATCGATACTCCGGAGTAGACTAGTGTGTACGCTTCTCATCACAGTTGGGGAGATGGTCTGTCCTACAGCCATCAGTACGTCGTACTGGAGATAGTATACAGGTGCTCGTTGGGTTACGGGTACACCGGACAGGACTCGCAGGGAACTGTTGGTTGGTATTATACCCGTCGTCAGTTAACAGTTCCCAGGCGACATGAGTACAGCATAGTCCACAGACTTGACACTGCTAGTTCACCTCGAGTGTGTCCCACTGTTCTTAGATTGCTACCCGACCACGACTCAAAGCAGTCATGCAAACAGGTAGTAGTTGGGTGCAGTCCCGAGCACTTGGAGGCAGTAGTGGTTAGACATGATTCGTCTCTCCCAGTATTGGGAGTTGATATCGCGCTGTGTCTGGAGAGCCATTACGTAAAGTCCCTGGCCAGGGCAAGCGAGATTTACTAGTAGGTTTTCCAGTAGTTTCTCAAGGTGTAATAGGCTTTGCTCCGACACGACTTATACCGCTTTTAGGGGACTGACGCTTGCCGCCCCCCTAGGCCCGATATGCGATAGTCCTAGATGAACAGACCGGACTGTACGGAGATTGTCACATCAGGCTCAGTAGGAGTTCGGATGGGTTTCCTCATCGTCCTTCTTATCGATATCTACCTAGGGACAATTATGTACAGCTAGTGCCGCTTGCGGTCTGTGGTTAAACCCACTGTCAGCATAGTAGTCGAGTCTTTAGAGTCCTACACAGAGAGTTTCCCTGCTCCAGGCGAAACGATATAGAGGTCGTATGGTTTTACGACAGGGTTCGGACACGTACGTGCATTTATGCACGTACGATATTCAGACAGTTTTTACTAGCCGGCTTTGGTTTAAGCCAGATTCTAGTATCGAATTATTGGATTTATACAGTCTAAAGTTTTTCCGTGTTTTCACGGATAGGAGGGGAGTTCTCGTAATTTGGCGAGAAGCTTCTAGAAAGATGATGACTTAGGGGCTAAGTTGGTATTTGCATTTATTGATTTAGTGACTCATTTATGTGATTCATTCATGTAGTTAATGGTGCATTAAATGGCTAATGACTCATGAGATGAATCACACATAATAAATAAATGAAGCATGATGATAAATCATTTGATTTATTCATTTAATAAATCATTATGCTTCATATATTCAAATGATATCATTATTTCATTTCATTCTCACTCTCACCTTCTCTCTCCTCAAGCTCTCTCTCTTCAAACCCAAATCCTAACCTCTCATGTGTTGAGATCAAGGATTAGCAAGACTCTTTAATGTATAATCATACTCTATATTCCCTAGGTGACTTTGATTAGCAATTAGAGTAACCTAGTTACCTCAAGATTAGAGGCAAACCTTAGAGTAGAAGCTGTCGGGTGGATCGTCTATTACAAAGAGGAGGCCGGCGAGGAGGTGGTTAACGAGAAGAAGAAGGACTTGTTTCATTAGGTATAATCTTCTTTCATAGTAGCTAATTACTCCTATGATATTGTTAGTTAGTGTTTAGCAAAGATCCTTTCAGTTAGTCGATGTTGTTTCAAACAAAATGATTGTTTTACCTATTCCGCCTCCCCGCAAGTCATGGGGTGTACAACGTCGACTTACAGTGGTATCAGAGCCTCGCTAAACCATAACTAACTTGTTGGCAAACATCGTTAGAAATTCGATCGCGAAACGAACCGGAAAAAACATCAAATTCACCAAGTTTCTGTCGTTTTTAAAACAGGGTCCAAAATTTTTTCAGGGGCCTCTAAAATTACAAGCAGGGAAACGTAAGAATACTGGAGAAATTTGGGTTTCTGAATCGGCCACGACGCCGCGGATCCGCCGCCGAGTTGGGGCCGAGTCAGCCCAAAATTCCCCAGAACTCTTCTGTGATTATTTTGTTCTTTCTGGAATGTTTATTTTCTGCTCAAGTCTCAGGTGCACAGAGAAGTCTTTGGAGTAGAATCTATTGTGTTTGCTCGATCAAAATTCTACGATGTTTGGCTAATTAGATTATATATGTGATTTGTATAATGTGTTCGTAAACCTCCCCTAACTGCTAGTATGTCGATTGGCAGGGGGTTGCACATTTCTGTAATGATTTTACTGTTTGTGCTTATGAACTTGATTGGATCGTTGTGATGATTAGCCAGGGTTTGAGATGGGTTTTTATATTCATTCATTCGATGTAAATTGTAATATGTTGTAATATTCTTTTGCGGGGCACATCCAGGTTGCGGTTGTAGCTACCGTTGTATTATTTCATTTACTGATTTTTCCTCCTAGGATAGACCCAAGGTGGGGTGCACAAACTACCGGGTAGTTTGAAGTGTTTAGTGGCCTACTCACGCTGTTGAGGGAGACCGCTTCACTTCGGGTACTTGGCGGGTAGTTTGCCGTACCCGTAGGGGTCTAGGGTGGGGTAATGGCTATTCATCACAACTGTGTAATCCGTCTTTCGTTGCAGGCTCAAAAGAAACACGGATTGCTTGTATATCCAATAATGTTCATCTGTGATATGGAATGCCTATTATTGCGTCAGACGAATGTACAATATCTATATATGATAGCTATTTAGACGTCACTTATATTTTACACCCGCGCTAGCCCAGCCCCCGCTCTGTCGTTAGTTAAGTAACCTAACGGGCGATGACGGGACCCAGTGGCGAATGCAGATGGCATAAGAGGACGTTGTATTTTCGTTGTTTTTTGCAATGATATGTTAATTGATGGGACGCATTATATTAATGGAAAGAAAATAAACCAAAGTTGAATCGTTGGAACAGTTTAAAAGAAACCACTCGGTTATTTTAAAACAGAGGATATTTTTTTAATTGCGGAGCTTTAACCACTCTTTTTTAAAAGCTATCAGGTTCCTTCGATCATATTAAGTTCATTACGTTCACGGTTTCGCCAAAACCATTCGTAGCCCTCCGTCATTTCATTTGGGTATTCAGTAGTATTCAATCTATGTATTTTGACCTAACGCCAAGGCATAGTGTTTGGTAGCTGCTGGGTATTCATTTGTTACATAGATAGATGAGTTAGTTTGGGACAGTCGTGTTATCATTTGGCCTACGTCAGGGGTATGTAGGGATGGGTTCAAATTAACAAGATAATGATGGGTAGAACTTGACATGTGACTTATGACATTTTGACCTAATGCCAAGGTCATAAGAGCATGGGGCAAAAATTTATATCGAGAATTTCTAAAGAAACTGAAATTTGCAAAGTGATGCATACCATTTGGAGTGTGATGAATGTTGGTAGGATTCCTTCAACATTATCACACGATGATATTTAGATCTCGATCCTACTGTGAGTATATGCTACTCATCAGGAGATTCGTCATTTAACGATTAATGCTATAAACCAAGTAGGTGCCGAGAAAGGTGTCAGCGGGGTTACGCCCCAAGAGAAAAGAGGTTATTTAATTAAGGAACTTCGCGAAAGCGTTGGAAAACCTCCCTCGAAGTACCGACACCGGCTTGGCTGAACGGTTAACCAAGTATTGTACAGTGAGAATAGTCCTGACTAGTTCTTCCTGTTTGGTTTGAGGAAGGATTCGAGAAACAGTGGGAGCCATCCAGTTTAGATAAACTAAAAACCACTCTAAACTTGCAAGAGTATCATGCTAAAGTGTTCCCTCTCTCTCTCATTGCAGCGATCCAAAACATGACAGGCCTTAAGTTACTTTTAGAGAAAATATACCGACAGGGCCAAACTATAAAAATTGGCTACGGAATGTCAAAATGGTTTTGACTTATGACAAATTAGGGTATGTCCTTACCACTAAGGCACCTGCTGTCCCTGGTCCTAAATCCAGTAATGCGGATAAGGAAATCCACAAAACCTGGGAGTTAGATTGTGCGAAGGCTAAGTGCATCGTGCTTGCCTCGATGAATAATGAACATTAGAGGACGCACGAGAATATGGATCTCGAATCCATATTTCTCCATACAAAGGATCTGTATGGGGAGCAATCTCGTATATCAAGATACGAGACCTCGAAGAACCTATTTCAGGCGAGGTTGGCCGTCGGATCGTCTGTAGAAGAACATGTCCTAAAGATGATTGGCTATATAGAAGAGCTCGCAGACCTGGGGATGACTTTGGAGAACGAGCTCTATACAGACTTGATTCTCCAGTCTCTTCCTTCCACCTACGCCTAGTTTATTCTGAATTTCAACATTCAAAGAAAAGAAGTTGAACTTCCAGAACTCCTTAACATGTTGAGGAGTGCAGAGGGCACATTGCAGAAGGCAAGGGAAATACCCGCTATGTTTATTCGCGGTGCTTCTTCTTCCGGGTCCAAGGCTAGGGCCAAAGGAAGGAAGAATAAGGCTGCCACCAAACCTAGAGGAGGTGTTAGTAAAGTGTCAGTGAAGGGAAAGAAAAAGATTGCGGTGCCAACAGTAGCTAAGGATGAGTGCTTCCATTGTCATAGGAAAGGGCACTGGAAAAAAGATTGCAAGGCGTGGAACGCCAAGAACCAGGAACCGAAGCAAGTTGTGGCTTCGACTTCAGGTGTGTTTGTAATTGAGAATTGTCTGTCAATCAACTCTACTTCCTGGGTATTGGATACCGGATCAGGATCTCATATATGCAATTCATTGCAGGCACTGAGAAACCGTAGAGTGCTGAAGGTTGGTGATATGACCCTGAAGATTGCTAACGGAGCTAGCGTGGGAGCTGTGTCCGTAGGGGATTATCACCTTGGATTGACGAGTGGACATATTTTGGTTTTGCATAACTGTTTTTATGTACCTAGTTTAACGTGTAATATCATATCAGTTTCCTTGTTATCAAAAGAAGGTTATGATTTCACGTTTGTAAGCGATGTTGTTAACATCTACCTTAATCATGGTTTGATTAGGTCCGGTACACTAGATAACGGTATATATGTCTTAAACCAATTACAGATTTTCAATGTCCAGAACACACTAAAAAGAAAGTCTCCAGATTTAAATAAAGCTTTCTTATGGCATTTTAGACTGGGTCACATCAATGAGACAAGGTTAACTATGTTACATAGAGAAGGATATTTGGATTCGTTCGAATATCAAACTTATGCCACTTGTCAATCATGTCTCAAAGGAAAGATGACAAAGACTCCATTCACTGGGCATGGAGTAAGAGCGAGCGAGCTCTTAGGACTCATACACAGCGATGTATGTGGTCCAATGTCTACACATGCAAGAGGTGGTTTTCTTATTTCATTACTTTTACGGATGATTACTCTAGGTACGGATTCATTTTCTTGATGAAACATAAATCCGAGGCTTTTGAGAAATCCTTTGAGCTCTCCCTCATGTTTGCTTTGTGGTGCCTAGTCGATCAGTCCAAACTCATCTGCGCTCGCTGATCTGAAGTCAACAACTTTTTTGTCAGTCAGAAATTCGCTCAAGAGTATAAGAATGAAGTAGAAAACCAAACCGACAAAAGTATCAAGACACTGAGATCTGATCGAGGTGGTGAATACTTAAGTGCCAAGTTCCTAGGTTACCTAAAAGAGAAAGGAATTCTCTCTCAGCTTACTCCTCCATACACTCCACAGCATAACGGTGTATCGAAGAGACGGAATCGAACCCTATTAGATATGGTACGTTCCATGATGACTAATGCAGAGTTACCGCGATCTTTCTGGGGTTATGTGTAGGGTTCCTAGGCACACTAATGAGGTCTCACAAGGCAACAACCATGCCAAATTCAAAATTTTCCGGTGCCTACAAACCCTAATGCGATCGTTAACTAGAG
Source organism: Agapanthus africanus (assembly GCA_030015575.1). Taxonomy (NCBI): domain Eukaryota; kingdom Viridiplantae; phylum Streptophyta; class Magnoliopsida; order Asparagales; family Amaryllidaceae; genus Agapanthus; species Agapanthus africanus. The sequence goes on from JASDDO010000018.1 coordinate 112,730,238, forward strand.
TTTAGGCGAAACTACAAGCTAGTTAACAACTTAACTGCTAAGTGAACGAAAATACAACCTTTGTAGATCCGGTCCTCCACCTCCATAGCTATATGATGAACCCCCCTCGCTGCGATCATCGGATCCCGGGCTCTAGCGTCTGCTTCATCGGAGAAATGGGCGGGCTAGGTCGTCGACTTCGATGCCGAAGATGATCTACGTCGAGGCAACACAAGATCAAGCTCCAACTTCACCAAGCCATGAAACTTGTGAAGAAAACACCCTATACTACTTGGCAAGTGGTAGAGGATGATGAAATAGGAAGTGGGTTCACTTTAGAATTGGATTTCTCACTCTTTTTCTCAAGTCACCATTGAAGCAAGCAAGCTTCATTCTTCTTGAAAAAGAAGAAGAAGAAGAAAAAGAATAACATAAGAATTAATGAATAATAGAAAATAAGTGATTCTTATCATATTAGCAACCATGGTTATGTGTAGAGAGTAAACTAAGGTTAGGTGAATGGTTAGGTTAGGCATGAAACAAAAATGGTAGACTTTTTCAAAGCTTCATGAAGCTTCAATGTAAAACAAAGCAAGCCACCATTTCTCTTTTTGCCAAAAGAAATAAATAAATAAATGAATAAATAAATTAATACCCTAACCATTTACTTAACCAAGGTTTAAACTAAACATACACCCAAACATGCATGTATCATCAAACATGATACAATCAAGTGCACAAAAAATATATCACATATACAATGTGCACTTCAAGTGAGAAAATCCATTTTAAGTGTACCAATACTAGTTAATGCAAAGTAATATATCAAATATATAATTATGCATTAAATCATTAAATCAACGTATGATTTAACGATCCGGTCATATCGCATATGACCGACTAATATCCAATGTATCGACTTATCGAATCAATCCTTGATTCGATAACTAGGTTATATTGCATACAACCAATCGATACATTCATCGCGAGAATAGAATACAGTATCACATACACGCATTATTCTCGGTGCTGCACATATCTCATATGTGCTCCTATTTCGTTTCGCTTGAGCCAGGAAACCTCTGTGTAGGACTCTAAAGACTCGTCAATACGCCGGCAGTAGGTGATGATCATATCAAACACCCACAAGCCGCAAGCGGTCTGCTAAATGTAACAGCCACCCGGGTATTGAGCGATCAGAAGATCAACGAGCAATCCCGCTCATACTCCTGTGAATTCAACCAGTAACACTTACCGTACAGTCCGGTCTGTTCGTCTGATATGTCTCATATCTTGCCTAGGGGTGGTAAACGTCAGACCCAAATAGCTCGATAAGTCGTGTCGATATGAAGTCTATAACAGTTCGAGAAACTACTGGTAACACTTATGAGTAAATCTCAGCAACCCTGGCCAGGGATTTCCGGTTATAGCCAATCGAACACAGCGCAACATCAACTCCCTATACCGGGAGAGACGAATCCCCTCCTATCGCTCATTGCCTCCATGTGATTTGGGACTGTACCCAAAAACCACCGTTTTGCACGCCCTCTTGGACGTGGTAAGGTGGAAATCAAAGCACAGTGGGAATCACAAAAGACTCTATGACGATCTTGGGTCTACAGACTAACCTGTACCAGTGTCACCAGAGAACTGCCATCTGACGTAAGGTATAATACCATCTAGGAGTTCTCGGCGAGTCCGCCCAGTGTACCCAGTCTCCACTGAGCACCCGTATATCATCTCTGATGTCAAACACCAATGGATATGGGATCATCCATCGCCCATCTGTATGGGTCAAGAAGGTATACGCTAGTCTACTCTGCTATATCGATGCCCCGTCTCGATACACCCACGACTAGGGACTTTGAAGGATGTACTTATGGACTACCATGTCCCCACTAGTATGATCCGTATCATAGTCCAGGTAGTCAAGTACATATCCTAAAGGCTTTACCAACATGTAACAGAGAGACAATCAGTGTATACGTTAAGGTAAAGAGCAACCAGATAGCATACTATCATGTCGAGCAAGAAAGTCCTCCCTATATATGTCCAAGCATCCACTACAATATACATCCTATGTATAGTAATGGCCTCTAGGGCTTACATATAACTAACAATCTCCCACTTGCACTAGGGCCATCTGATAGCAGTGGTTGTAGTATCTCATACTCAACCATCCCATAATAGTCTCTCTCTGGGAAAAGGCCTTTGTGAGTGGATCCGCCGTGTTGTCCTCTGAGTCTACTCTCCTAACCTTGATCCCTTGGAGATCAACCATCTCCATGATCAGGTGATGCTGTCTTAGAATACGTCTGGGTCACTGATGGGACCGGGGTTCCCGGGCCAAAGCCACACTTTCATTGTCACACAATGGTAGGAACCTAGTTCACTTATGAACCATTATACACCCAAACAGCCTCTTTGGTAGCATCTTAAGTAGCGATGTATCCTGCCTTTATCGTCTAGTAAGCCACGGTATTTAGCTTGGAACTCTTCCAACATACCGTCTCTCCACTGAGGGTAAAGACAATGCCTGTGACTGACATTCAGTCGTCCTTATCACCCTAGAACACTTCCAGTGATTCTTCCCAGGATCAATTAATACCATCTCACTACAACTAGTGAGAATCCTAACATCCAGTTACTTCTATCTCATAGATCAAAACTCAGGATTTAGGAGGTATCACTTTGATCCTATACGGAGAATCCTTGTGATAAGCGGAGATTGAACGAGCGTAGCATAGGAAACTCCTTTCTTATCAAGAGTATGTCATCCACGTACTCTACGAGGATCACCACCATACTCCTTACTACCTTTTTATATATACAAGGTTCATCTACCATTTTGATGAAGTCAAACTTTTTGACAACTACATCAAGACAGACGTTCCAACTCCGTGGTGTCTGCTTTATCCTATAAAGCAACTTGCACACGTTTCCGCTGCTCCCACTGTCTACGAAGCTCTCTGGCTGTGTACTTACAGACGTTCTCTTCTAAAACATCATTTAGAAAAGCAGTCATGACACCCAACCACCAGATATCGTAGTCATGGTATGTAGCCGTGGCAAGTAGGATCTGGATGGACTTAAGCATAGATCCTTAGAAAAGGTTTCATCATGATCCATACCTGGTTAATGATGCAAACCTTTAACAAGTCTAGCTTTGAAAGTCTCAACTTTTCCATGTACACCAAGTAATCTTCTCAAGATATACTTGCTCCTGATGGGGATTTAACCCTTCAGATATAGCAACCAAAGTCTATACTTTGTTGGTGTATAAGGATTCCATCTCAGATCACTAAGCATCCAGCCATTCTTACAGAGTCCCTACTCTCGATGGCCTGCTCGAAACTAGTTGGGTCATCATCTCATGATGCAATCCTCACTCCTACTGTCATAGAGAAACAGAAGTAACTCGGATCGGCGGAGAGGCTGAGGTTCGTTGGAATCTACTGAATCCTTTAGTTCTATCAAATCATCAGCTACAGTTTGTATAGCTGGAACCTTTCCAGTTCTACATAATTGACCATGCCTCGAGCTTGTCCGGATTTTGCTTTTAGACATAGGCCGGACAACCCCAAATCTTAACTAATTTAAGATATGGGCTCTTCCCTTTCCATATCACATATGAAGTAGTGATTGATTCATTTTCTGACGTGTATATGTAAAAAGTAATGACAATCAAAAAATTATATTGACCGCAATCAAACCACGGTGTCGGATGTAGTTAATGAATGAGTGCGGATCGTCCACAGGGATTGTGCAATTCAATTGTATTTTGATATGTTTGAAATGAAATGTTAAACAACAATAAACGAAAACATGATTCAAGATGTGATTTGTATTCGAGTGTCACTATTCTTTACTCAAGAATCAAGAAACTATAAACAATCAAGAATCGGTTGTTTTGATAATATTTCCAATCAACAATCAAGAATATAAGAGAGGCTCGTAGGAGTCGATCGGATCTTTAGACGTGATGTAATATAAAGGGTTTCGTGTTCTTGTCCTTCGAAGAATTGATACTAGATCAATGGTGATCGACGAGAGTTAGGGTTTTCTTGATGAAATTAGGGTTTCTTCTCTTAACCCTTGTTCTTTCGAGGATACCATTTATATTCTAGCCTCTAGCAATTCCAAGAAACGATCGGAACTCCCCAATCTCGAGCGATATCGATCAAGAAAGCATCGCAACGAATTGGGTCGTCGATTCTTGAACTTGCTAGGGTTTACAAACTCGTGGGATTCAAGAATCGATTACAAATTTGTTACATCATCATACTAAAGATCGTTTCGACTCCCCGACGAGCGGAGTTTTATTCACACATCACCACAAAGACAATATTCAAGAATAGTAATGATAACATGATGCGGAATTTAAAGAAAACAAGATAAAAGAATATCACCTTTTATTTAATCAACAATTTCAATACATTCTTTCAAGAATCTACAAGAAGAAGAAATCGATCGTTGACTCGGCTTCGCTCGTCTCCGTGGATCGTGGATCTACTTTGATCTCTTGCCCGATTGAAGATCGGCTCGGCTCATAAAAGGGTTGAAGGCATCTTGCTTGGCTTGCACTCAAGATCTTGAATTGTTGTTGGATTTAGGGTTAGGGTTTCCTACAAGCTCTCTCACTAAACTTGAGGAAGAGGGGATGAAGAAAGAGATTGATTTTCTAAACTTTCCCAAAGTTGAATCCTTATCAAATGATGAGCCTAGGGTCATATTTATAGACTCCCAAACCCTAGGTTAGATTTGAATTAGAACTTTCCCTCCCAAAGTTTGTTGAAGAGTTTCTAGAAGGAGTTTGTTAGGAGTTAGCTTAGGGTTTAAGCTAGGGTTTAGGGAAAGTTCTAGAAGTATTAGGCTAGTTTAGGTGTTTGCTGATCTGGAGGAAGTATCTGGAATCTTCTGGAAGTTTGTGTGCATTATTGAGCTGTAGGCCCTGAAAGAGGAGTTGTGCACTGAAATTGAGGAGCTGACGTCACCATATAGCCGCGCTTCCGCCGCAAGAACTAGGAATTGGCCGCCCTTCCGCGGCTCATTAATGGCCTTGGGGCTTGGGCTTTCTTCAGTGGTCTTGGGCTTCTGTTTGTGGCTTTTTATGATATTTAGATTTGTATAATCTCTTCTGTGTTGATACCAGATTTGAGTTCAGTGAGTTTACGAGCAATTGTAATGGTCGAGCACTGTAATGATCGAGCAAGCTTCTCTTTTCCTGCACAGACTTCGAAACAGGGGTTGCAAGATATGGAAAATATGCTATATAATGTAATGCAGTCAATTTCCCTAGAAATGCCGGTTTTAAGGTCGAATACATGTAATCTGATATTTTGCGACCGATTTGCTAATATGTGAATTATGAATACCGTACACTTCTATATGGATGCAAATGATAAGGAAATTGCCGGTTAAAATATGCAATATTTTCGACTGATCAAATACCCCCAAACTTAATTTCGATCGTCTCGAGAGAATGTTTTATTAAAAAGAGAGAAGGAGAAAATAAAGAAAGAGAAAAACTAACTAACACACTTTCGTAGGCAACACGATTGCACTGAGCATGTGCAACAAGCCTTTAAACCTCTAGGTGTCCCTAGTAGGAGGAGTGTTGTCTCCTGAGGGTTTTCAGCGGATTGCACCCACAAAATCCAATAATAAAAGCAAGATCATGAATATTACATTTAAAGAAGAGAATCGTAAAAGATAGACTTTGAAAATTAGGGTTTCCAACTAAGCTAGCTTTTCGGTTGTCATGAGCCCTATCTTAATGGTCATGAAAAGATGTCAGAAATCACGTCCTCCCTCAATAAAACATCGTCTTATTCTTCATTCCTATCTTTATTCCAAACATCGATCATATCACCCTGCGTGTGTGTAAAGACATCCCTACACCCGGAGAATTCAATTCAAGCTATCATACCCTTGCCCATCGGCCTCAGTACTTCTTGGCAAACGAGATTGCTTACACACTTTCATGCGACCGTCAATACTTCTTGAGGTACTAACCGACCGATTACTAATGTGCTTGCATGCTTGGTGTATTTTCCTCGTCTTGCACCACCTCAGGCATAGCAGTGACTCCCAGACCAGTTGACCTTGGGGCACTAGGTGAAGAAGCACCGTTTTGCTATATATTTTTATTGCCCTCGGTGATAACAAAACCAGTATCCATTTTTCTCACCACTTTAAAACACATATTTTTTTTTCCATACTTTTGGCTTTAAGACAAGAGCATTTCAAGGTATCCTCTACTATCCCAGGCTTCAAGACGTGTGTAAGTGCGAATAGCAGGGTAGCCACGTTCAAAATGTTTGGCTTCCAGAATAGAAACTATTTTTCAGACTTATTTTTATCCTCAGATTAGTGACGTCCTTCATCTTACTAACCCTTGGGACAACGGCTCATAACTACTTATTACTAGTTCGTATAAGAAAACTTCTAATTTTCTTAGTTTTCTAAAATTTTTCCAATCTCATGGATGTAATTTTTCACTATCTAAACTTTCATTATCTTATTTATATACAAAAAAGTGTAAATATTAAAATTATTTTTATATTTGAAAATTTTTAAATTTTTATGGGTTTTGAAAATTTTTCAATTTTTATAGATTTTTAAAAGAAATGTTTTGTGCTTATGCAGATGATATGCAAATGATGCGAAAATAAGCACAAACCTCCCCCAAACTTGTTTTCAACAGTGTCCTCACTGTTGCCGACAGCTATACCTACAAAAACCTGTAAATCTGGGAGGAATTATTAGTGGGGGCAAAATACATAAGTGAAGAACTTCCCCCAAACTTATCTTTTACTCACCTTCATTCAAAAGATGATGCAATGATATACAGGATATGAAGGTGAGACGGAGGAATTTTAATCCAAATAAACTGGCTCTTGTAAGAACAAGAGCTCCTCCGTGGGGTCAGTGGAAAAATACGGTTTTAGTCTATGTCCATTTACTTTGAAAACTGTGCCGTTTTTAACATTTTCTACTTCTACTGCCCCGTGCGGGAATACAGACCGCACAACAAAAGGTCCCTTCCAACGAGATCGGAGCTTACCCGCATGAAGGTGTAAACGTGAATCATAAAGAAGGACTTGTTGACCAGGTAAAAATGTTTTCCTTAAAATGCTTTTATCGTAAAAAACCTTAGTCCTATTCTTTGTGATTACAGCATTATCATAAGCTTCATCGCGGAGTTCGCTTAGCTCGTTAAGTTGCAGCTTCCGAAAGTTGCAAGCAAGGTTTAGATCAAAATTTATTTCTTTTATAGCCCACAATGCTTTATGCTCTATCTCGACAGGTAAATGACATGCTTTACCAAAAACTATCCTATATGGAGACATTCCTAGGTCGGTCTTATATGCAGTCCTGAATGCCCAAAGAGCATCCATCAATTTGGTCGACCAGTCTTTTCTATTCTTAGCAACAGTTTTCTCCAGGATAAGTTTGATTTGTCTGTTTGAGATCTCAGCCTGCCCGCTTGTTTGGGGATGATAGGGTGTAGAAAGACGGTGGTTGATTGAGTATTTTCGCATCAGAGTCTCGAAAGATCTGTTGCAGAAGTGTGTCCCATTATCGCTAATGATAGCGCGTGGGTGTCCAAATCGCGAAAATATATTCTCTTTCAAGAACTTAATGACAACTTTCCTGTCATTAGTGCGACATGGAATGGCTTCTACCCACTTTGAGACATAATCAACCGCCAGCAAAATGTACAGATTCCTAAAGGAGTTGGGAAAAGGACCCATAAAATCAATGCCCCAAACATCAAACATTTCAACAACCAGAATGGGTTGCTGAGGCATTTCATTCCTCTGGGATATTCTACCCGTATACTGACATTGTGTACAGGTTTTGCAATACTCAAATGCGTCCTTGAATAAGGTCGGCCAGTAAAATCCACATTGCAAAACCTTTTCCGCTGTCTTTCTAGGACCAAAGTGACCCCCACAAGCCTGATCATGACAAAATGAAAGAACACTCTTGAACTCTTCATTCGGGACGCACCGGCGAATGATCTGATCAGGACAATATTTAAACAAATAGGGCTCGTCCCAGTAATAGTGTTTTACTTGGGAAAGAAAACGATATTTGTCCTGTTTTGACCAATCGCTCGGTATAAGTCCCGTGGCATGATAGTTCACAATATCCCTGAACCATGGTTCAGCGGATATGCTCAAGAGTTGTTCATCAGGGAATGAGTCATTGATCGGCAGGGTCACAGGGGAAGAAACGATGCGTGAAAGGTGGTCAGCTACTACGTTTTCACATCCTTTCTTATCTTTGATAACAAGATCGAATTCTTGTAAAAGAAGGATCCAACGTATTAGTCGACCTTTTGCATCTTTCTTCGCCAGAAGATGTTTTAAAGCGGAATGGTCAGTATATACAACTATAGGTGAGCCGATTAAGTAAGGCCTGAATTTTTCTAATGCAAATACAACCGCTAAAAGCTCTTTCTCGGTGGTTGTATAATTGATTTGCGCATCATTCAGGGTCTTACTGGCATAGTAAATCACGTGTGGCATCTTTTCGATGTGCTGTCCTAAGACTGCACCTACTGCAAAATTAGATGCGTCACACATCAGGTCGAAGGGGTAGTCCCAATTTGGTGATGATAAAACAGGGGCTGTGGTGAGTGAGTGTTTAAGTGAGTCGAAAGCTGTCTCGCAATCCGAGTCAAAATGGAAGGTCGTATCCTTGGCCAGGAGTAGTGTTAAAGGTCTAGCAATTTTGCTAAAGTCCTTTATGAATCTCCTATAAAAGCCGCATGGCCAAGGAAAGAGCGAATATCTTTGACGCTTTTGGGATGAGGCAGGTTTTGAATGACATCTACTTTAGCTCTGTTAACCTCAATGCCTTTCTGTGAAATGACATGTCCAAGGACTATTCCTTCTTGGACCATAAAGTGGCATTTTTCCCAGTTCAAAGTCAAGTTCTTCTCTTTGCAACGAGTAAGAACAGCGTCTAGATTCGCAAGGCAATCAGAAAAAGAATCTCCAAAAATCGAGAAGTCGTCCATAAAGATCTCCAGAAAATTCTCTACCATATCAGAGAATATCCCCATCATACACCGCTGAAAGGTAGCGGGAGCATTGCATAACCCGAAGGGCATGCGACTGTAAGCAAAGGTACCAAAAGGACAAGTAAAAGTGGTTTTATCTTGATCCTTTTTGGCGATGGGGACCTGATTGTAGCCTGAGTATCCGTCCATAAAACAATAAAACTCTCGTCCCGCTAAGCGTTCCAGCATTTGATCAATAAATGGTAGAGGAAAATGATCTTTCCTCGTAGCAGCGTTGAGTTTTCTATAATCGATGCATACACGCCACCCAGTTTGGGCGCGTGTCTGAATCAACTCATTCGCCTCATTTGTGATCACTGTGATGCCGGATTTCTTAGGAACGACATGTATAGGACTCACCCACTGGCTATCGGAGATGGGGTAGATAATACCATTATCTAAGCACTTGACGATTTCTTTCATGACAGCTTCCTTCATGACGGGATTCAACCGTCTCTGTGGTTCTCGGGTTGGTCTGGCATCATCCATCACATGTATATGATGTTCAACTATCAAGGGACTAATCCCTTTGATGTCCGCCATACTCCAACCAAACGCCTCTTTGTTAGATCTCAATACCGATAAAAGGGCATTCTCTTGCTCTGATGCAAGAGAAGCAGAAATGATAACCGGTAATGACTCGTTCTCACCAAGATAAGCATATTTTAGGTGAGAAGGTAAAATTTTGAGATCTAACTCAGGCGGAGAAATGATAGAAGGAAGGGTCATAGATTGATTTTTGGATCTACAAAGAAGCTCAGAGCCTGTGAAAGATACAGACTCGGGTGGAGAAAAGTCAGAAGTGCAGGACTCATGTGTAGCTAAAGTGTCCTCACTAAGATCTTGTGCTAAGTCAAACAGAGATGTGCTAATGTCATCGAGATCAGTAAAGCAAAAATCCTCAGCTCCACAACTATCGGGAGCGATCTCATGGACAGAGCACACATCTAAAATATGAGCAGAGGGTTCTGACGGCTGACTTCCAACTTTATAGATATTTAGTTCAATGGTCATATTTCCAAATGATAAATTCATTGAACCATTTCTACAGTTTATAACAGCGTTGGAAGTGGCAAGGAAAGGACGACCTAGAATCACCGGAATTTGGCCCCGGGGGTTTGCTACAGGATGTGTGTCGAGCACAATGAAGTCTACAGGGAAAACAAATTCCCCGACCTTTATTAACACATCCTCTAATTCACCCCTTGGTTTGGTGATAGATCGGTCTGCCATCTGGAGAGTACAATGAGCAGGTTTCAGCTCTCCAATCCCTAATTGCTCATAGACAGAATAAGGTAACAGGTTAACACTCGCGCCAAGGTCTAAAAGAGCACGATTTATGTTTTTACCCCCAATCGAAATCGAAATTGTAGGACAACCTGGGTCCTTTCTTTTCTTTGGAAGCTGGGGTATAAAAGCAGTGCTGATATTATTAGACATAAAGACCTTCTTCGGCACTTGAGTCTTCCTCTTCCTAGTGCACAAGTCCTTAAGAATCTTCGCATAAGCGGGGACTTGCTGAATCGCATCTAGGAGAGGGATATTGATGTTAACCTGTTTGAACATCTCTAAAATTTTCTCCATATGAGGACTCGTTCTATTAGCCCTTAGCCGGTTCGGGTAAGGTGCTTTCGCAATAAGCGCGGGGTCCATCATAGGAGAAGGAAAGGGGGGTAGACGAGGTCCCAAAGGAGGTGTGGGGACCGTCTGTGGAGAACTATAAGGGTTGGGTGAAGGTGTTGAGCCTAAAGGGAAATGGAGAATAGGCTCGTGCGAAGGTGGTTTGGTAGAAAAAGAAGGATCAGAAGGTGAAGTGTGTGTATGTGGGAAAGACTCAGCCGGGGTGTTGATATGATTTTCAGTATTATCAATATCTTCCCCGACATGATTGTTCAGCACTCTTCCCGATCTCAACGTTGTAATGGCATTTACATTGTAATGCCCAGGATTCTGTAGGGGTTGAGAGGGAAGTTTCCCTTTCTCTCTCGCACTCATTTCGGCTTTTAAGCGTGCGATTTCAGTTTCCATCGTGCGAATACTCTCAGCTTGGGACGCTGAGTTTTTCTTTATTTCACTGACGGAAGATCTGACTTCAGTCGAAACATCCATGAAATTTGATAAAAGTGATTTCATGGTTTGAGTGAATTGAGAGAACTCGTCAGAACAGGGCTGCATAGGATTAGACTGTGCAGGAGTGTTGCCCTGATTTTGGAAATTTTGTGACGGGTAGGGGTGCTGAGTGAGTTGTAGGGGTTGCTGTTGTGGTGGAGGAAGAGCCCGTTGAAATTGATTCGTGTTTGGAACCGTGTTTTGAGATTGGTTTTGGTTCCAAGCAAAATTCGGGTGGTTCCTCCAACCCTGATTGTAACTGGAAGAATATGGATCGTTTCAAGGTCTTTGAAATGCGGCATTAGAATGCTCGTGACCTTGAAACGCAGAGTTTAATGGACATTCTTCCGTTAAATGTGATGGATCAGAACAGCACCCACAAACAGTTTTGGGGAGTGACATTGGGTTTAGGGAGGCTGCTGCAAATTTGTGTTCCATAGCGTCGAGCTTCTTTTGCATTGCTGCCATTTCAGCTCGGACACCTATGGACACATCTATTTGGTGTATGCCACCCCTATTCAATGGTTGTGTTCCACTCTCCCAAATTAGTGACTTTTCAGCGAACTCTTCTAAGTATCGCCAAGCTTCCCCGTCATCTTTAGTCATAAATGTACCTTGACACATGTTTTCAAGGCTCTGTTTAGTGCTAGGGTTACTGCCCTCATATATGATTCGGCAAAGCTCCCATCTCGGGATGCCGTGGTGAGGACATTGAACCAATAGATCCTTGAAACGTTCAAAGTATTTTGAAAATGGTTCGGCAGGGAGCTGGGCAAATTGGTTCAGTTCGCTACGGATTCGAGCCGTCTTTTGGACTGGGTAAAATTTCTTAAGGAATGCAGCGACGAATTCTTCCCAATTCGTAATAGAGTGTGCGGTGGTGTTGTATAGCCACTTCTCGGCTATATCGCACAAAGTAAATGGAAGAAGTCGTAGACGCATCGCATCCACTGAAAGTTGAGACGTACCCATCATTGCGCATACGTTTTCAAATTTGGTAATGAAAACGTAAGCGTCCTCGGTCTCGAGTCCGTGGTATTTGGGTAAAAGATTGATATACTGGGGCTTTATTTCAAAGTTGTCCCCATTGGCTGGTGGTGTGGATAAGCAGGTCGAAAGAGGACCTCTATGTGGATAGCATCTTTCCTGGAGAGAAATGTGGGGTGGAGTAGGATTCTGCACACCAACGGACGGTGGCAGATTAGGGTTAAAGAAATTTGATGGATTCGGATCCATCGGTGTGGGTGTGGTAGTGGGTAAAGAAAAGGTAAATGGAGAATTATCGACTTCGGAGTCGATAAAAGGTACGCGGACTAAACGGGCACTAGAATCCCGTGTCCAGCCTATCTTGTACTAAAAAGGGTTAGTACAAGTGGCAGCGTTGACTTATAATTAGGGATGAATGAATGCGGTGCTTGCTTTGAAAAAAGGGACGGATTTTGAAAAAATGATGCGACAAAACAAATGCAGCACACAAACCCTAGAATCTAATGGTCACCTAGGTCCGATCTCTAGACCGCTCCTAACTGCCAAAAGACAAGCCACAGGATAGAATCCTCCACTGCCTCTTTGTCCCCCTGTGGCCGGATAAGTGCCAGGTAAGTGGGAAGGAACCACCACTACAGTGGACCTAATTAATAACCACTAGCCTTAGACACACTCGCCTTAGGCACCACAAGAAAACGCGGATAAGCAATGAATTACCCACGACCTTCTCTTGTCCTATTGAGCGCGACAGTCCTTAGAGTCTTCTCTAGATTTCTTTTAGTTAATGGAGGTAATGCGGATGCAAGTTTGACGATTTTCGGGGCCTAGGAAGGGTAATGAAATCCCCACCTAATTTGGATTTGGCCGTGCCCCTTAAATTTCCGTATTAGAATGCAAACAACCAAGAAATCAAAATCACACACAATTTTTATTTTGCTTTTGCGCGCTGCGATTTATTTGCAAAGAATCCTGCAGCAAAGGGTTAGTTGGAGCTAAAAAGGGTGAGAGGAGAGAGCAAGAAAATACCTGCTGGAAAATTTTCCAGAGAACCCTCAAGTATGCGGCGCTTCCGCCGCAAGAACCATATATATGCCGCGGATGAGCGGTCAGTTCTTGGGAACAGTGAACAATTTTTCTTCAGCAAGCTCCTGTTGCTATCTACAGCTCTCTGATATATTCAAACAAATTTTTCCACAGAACAGAATGCTCCAGATCACCTTGCAATCAAATCACAACACACGTGTAAGAGTTTGTACGAATTTTGATTTCAAGAAGTAAAACGTAATAATTCTTTCACTTCAAACTATAAATGCAAATGAATTAGCGCGATCCCCGGCAACGGCGCCATTTTGATTGATTCATTTTCTGACGTGTATATGTAAAAAGTAACGACAATCAAAAAATTATATTGACCGCAATCAAACCACGGTGTCGGATGTAGTTAATGAATGAGTGCGGATCGTCTACAGGGATTGTGCAATTCAATTGTATTTTGATATGTTTGAAATGAAATGTTAAACAACAATAAACGAAAACATGATTCAAGATGTGATTTGTATTCGAGTGTCACTATTCTTTACTCAAGAATCAAGAAACTATAAACAATCAAGAATCGGTTGTTTTGATAATATTTCCAATCAACAATCAAGAATATAAGAGAGGCTCGTAGGAGTCGATCGGATCTTTAGACGTGATGTAATCTAAAGGGTTTCGTGTTCTTGTCCTTCGAAGAATTGATACTAGATCAATGGTGATCGACGAGAGTTAGGGTTTTCTTGATGAAATTAGGGTTTCATCTCTTAACCCTTGTTCTTTCGAGGATACCATTTATATTCTAGCCTCTAGCAATTCCAAGAAACGATCGGAACTCCCCAATCTCGAGCGATATCGATCAAGAAAGCATCGCAACGAATTGGGTCGTCGATTCTTGAACTTGCTAGGGTTTACAAACTCGTGGGATTCAAGAATCGATTACAAATTTGTTACATCATCATACTAAAGATCGTTTCGACTCCCCGACGAGCGGAGTTTTATTCACACATCACCACAAAGACAATATTCAAGAATAGTAATGATAACATGATGCGGAATTTAAAGAAAACAAGATAAAAGAATATCACCTTTTATTTAATCAACAATTTCAATACATTCTTTCAAGAATCTACAAGAAGAAGAAATCGATCGTTGACTCGGCTTCGCTCGTCTCCGTGGATCGTGGATCTACTTTGATCTCTTGCCCGATTGAAGATCGGCTCGGCTCATAAAAGGGTTGAAGGCATCTTGCTTGGCTTGCACTCAAGATCTTGAATTGTTGTTGGATTTAGGGTTAGGGTTTCCTACAAGCTCTCTCACTAAACTTGAGGAAGAGGGGATGAAGAAAGAGATTGATTTTCTAAACTTTCCCAAAGTTGAATCCTTATCAAATGATGAGCCTAGGGTCATATTTATAGACTCCCAAACCCTAGGTTAGATTTGAATTAGAACTTTCCCTCCCAAAGTTTGTTGAAGAGTTTCTAGAAGGAGTTTGTTAGGAGTTAGCTTAGGGTTTAAGCTAGGGTTTAGGGAAAGTTCTAGAAGTATTAGGCTAGTTTAGGTGTTTGCTGATCTGGAGGAAGTATCTGGAATCTTCTGGAAGTTTGTGTGCATTATTGAGCTGTAGGCCCTGAAAGAGGAGTTGTGCACTGAAATTGAGGAGCTGACGTCACCATATAGCCGCGCTTCCGCCGCAAGAACTAGGAATTGGCCGCCCTTCCGCAGCTCATTAATGGCCTTGGGGCTTGGGCTTTCTTCAGTGGTCTTGGGCTTCTGTTTGTGGCTTTTTATGATATTTAGATTTGTATAATCTCTTCTGTGTTGATACCAGATTTGAGTTCAGTGAGTTTACGAGCAATTGTAATGGTCGAGCACTGTAATGATCGAGCAAGCTTCTCTTTTCCTGCACAGACTTCGAAACAGGGGTTGCAAGATATGGAAAATATGCTATGTAATGTAATGCAGTCAATTTCCCTAGAAATGCCGGTTTTAAGGTCGAATACATGTAATCTGATATTTTGCGACCGATTTGCTAATATGTGAATTATGAATACCGTACACTTCTATATGGATGCAAATGATAAGGAAATTGCCGGTTAAAATATGCAATATTTTCGACTGATCAAGTAGTAGGCAACTGATTTGATTGGAACCCTATTCAATAGGTATGCAGCTTCTCAAGCGCATAACTCCCAAAAGGGAATAGGAAACTCAGTAGTACTCATCATAGAGCGCACCATATCATATAGGGTATGATTGCTCCACCCCGATACACCGTTGTGCTGTGGTGTATGCAGAAGAGTAATACTGAGAGAGAATCACATTCTCCTTTAAAATAGTCCAAGAATTCCATGCACAAGTATTCTCCTTCCTGATCTCATCATAGGACATAATACTTATACCCGTATTTTGGTTCTCTACTTCTAACTTTTATTCTGTGAATATCTCAAAAGGTTCGGACTTGTGTTTCAACAGGAACATATGTCTGAATCTTGAGAGATCATCAGAGAATGTAATGAAGTACAAAGAACCGGTCCTGGCATGTGTAGACAAGGGGCCTTACATACATCAACATGTATCATCCCAAGAGTTCACTAACTCTTTCTCTGTTTCCAGTAAACGGAGCTATGGTCATCTTATCTTTGTGACATGACTGGCAAGTTTCACAAGATGTAAATTCAAACTGATTTAAATATGCATCTATATGTAACTTCAGCTAGTCGGGTCGCATTGATATGACCTAGTCTACAATACCATAAGAAGAATTCGTTCATTTCTGAATTCTTCCTCTTGTGTGTGTTCTGTATACTAAGAACTGTAGTTTGATTTAGAACATTAATGCTTTTAGATAACGTGCCTGAACCGATCAACTTTTGATATAGGAAATGTTCAAAACATTATCCAACAAAACAAAATTTTATCGTTTCTTTACTAATAAAGAGACAGATATGATTTTGTATATCAGGTTCGGTATCTAATAACATTCGTTCAGAATCAATGTATTGGTAATACAGGGTGACAGTTACCAACAGACTTGGCTGCAACACTTGCCCCGTTTTCTGTCTCATGAAACTTATCACCCGTTCTCAGTTCTCTACCTTTCTGTAGCCATATGTAACAGATTACATATCTGGGATCCTGATCCGGTATCAAATACCCAGGACGTGGAGGATATAGAGAAACTGTTCTTTGTAATGAACACATCAGAAGGAGATGCATCATATGCACTTTCTTCGTTTGGGCGGCACGGGAAATCTGGTATTCCCCAATTTCCTGCTCCGTCTTATAACAATTATAAGTTGGAGCGGGACCAACGTTCCCCAGCTCAGTATAACAAGCGGGTTCGGTCAATATATCCGTATTATTATCTTGATTAAGGCGTGATATGGTCGCTACCTGGAGAGAGAGAGAAGAAAACACTCTGCGTGCGCTCTGTCAAGATTAGATTGGTTATTATTTTATCTAATCAGGATGGCTCCCACTGTTTTATCAAATCTTCCTTCAAACCCTAAAAGGAAAGACTAGCCGGGATTAATTACACGCTACAAGTTTGCCAATCTTTCAGCCAGGCCAGTGTCGGTACTTTGAGGGAGGTCCCCTGTGCTTTCGCACGAACCTAATTATTGTAAACCTCGTTTTCCCAGAGGCATAACCTCGTTAACACCTTTCTAGACACCTACTTAATCGGCTAATTGTAATGTGTAAAACTCTCCCAAGAGTAACTCTTACTCGCAGCGGTTATCGGGATCCAACTATGTCATAGAAGGTATGCAATCTCATTGCAAATTTCAACACTTGAAATTCCTGATAATATTTTGCCCCTAGCGTTCTATGACCTTGACGAATGCCAAACAACCCATAGTCCACTAGTCAAGTTCAACCCGTACATTTCTTGATTGAATTAAACCCACTCGCACGACCCTTGATGAATGCCAAACAACGCCGTACGAATACCCTAATCCAATCTGCATCATATGCATAAGCAGATAAATACTAGTTAGCTACCGCACACTACGCCTTGACGAATGCCAAACTACCGCAGCACGAATACTAACTAGTACTTATCTGAAATGACGGAGGGCTACGACAGGTTTTTCTGAAAACCTATTGCGTAATGAACTTGATATCGTTGTAGAATCAAATGATTTTAAAATGGAGTGTTTTTGAGGCTTTTCTAGTTTTGCTAAAGGGGTCACTCCGGTGAAGGGATCGTCGGCCCTTTCCTCGTCGAATGAGGTGCGGGATATATCATATATATCACTGTGCAAAGCAGAAACTATAGAAGCTATCAAAAGACAAACCGAGTGTGTAGCATCTGCCAGTTATTGCTAAAGGGGTCACTCCCGGTGAAGGGATCGTCGGCCCTTTCCTCATCGAATAAGGTGCAGGATATATTATATATACCGCTGTGCAAAGCAAGAAATGTAGCTACCTGTTTTATTTTTGAAATTCGATTCCACAACATCTTTAGGTTTCTTTTATTTCATTAATCTCATTATTGAAGTCCCATCATTTAAATTTACCTAAATATCACAGATAAATACGACGTACACTTATGCCATCCGCATTCGCCTCGATGTCCCCTCGTGCACCGTTAGGTTAGGTAACTAACGGCAGAGCGGGGCAGGGATAGCGCGGGTGTAAAACATAAGTAACGCCTATATAATATATCATATATACTATATACAGTATCTATCACAGAACATCACATGATCACATCACAGATATCGCAGCAGAAGAAACATATGAAATATTGGATATACTAGGACGTCCGTGTTTTCAATACGAGCCAGTATAAAACACGGATTCCACGGTCGCGATGAATAGCCAAACCCACACCCCTAGACCCCTACGAGAGCGGCAAGCAACCCTTCCAATTCTAGAGTTAGGATACCTAGACTCGACTCCTCGAGTTGGTCTCCCACTGGACTCCAGAACCCGGTTACTTGTGCTCTCCTCCTTGGGTCTATCCTAGTGCGGAAAAGTAAATAATATACAAAGGGTAACATCTTCCGCAACCTGGATGTGCCCCCAATAAAAGAATATTACATACAAGTTTTTACATGAATGAAAATGAAAAACACTCATCTCACATAAAAAAAAACCCGGCTATTCAAACACGACGATCCAATATAACATATCCAGCAACACATAACATCACATGTCATCAACGTAAGTAAATATGCGCATCCCAATTGTCGTTGACATATAGCAACGAAACCGACGATATCACATATTACACTTACGGTCACAGAAAAGAAAGTGTAAAACTACAACAGTTGGAATCCGCAACCTGCATAGACATCGCATGCCTAATCAAATGAATTCCTTAGACATCGCATGCCTAACAATTATAAACCCCGCATTTTAGTCTCATTATCGAAAACACTTTTCAATATCAAGTCGGGCAATTCAACAAGATTCCCGACATCCTGATCGAATGCTCGTCGCAAACTTTAGTAGACGGCCGCACCCCCGATACCGTCGACGAAGTGCACTAAGGCGGAACACCGCTGCCGCGAGCACCCGAACAGATGCTTTCGGCGACGGAGTTCTCCTACAGTTACTTGGTCGGGGCTATGGGGTGTAGCTGTCTATTAAGTTTACCCGGCGAGTATCCGTGTACGCTACGTGATTGCGACGGACTTTTGATCACATCAAAATTCCATGGCAACCGATCAAGTGAGACTAAAGTGCTATGTTTATAACTTTCAAATCAGTTATCTCATAACTCTTTGTGGATTCCAAATATTGTATCCCATTCCAGATACATAGAAAATGTTAAACTTTTCGATCGAACATTCAAACACCCAAGTTTTCCCAAAACAACTCAACATATGAAACAAGTTTAAAAACATCCAGTTCATGCCTCTGTACCAACGGTCCAGCCGTAGAAGGGTCAAGCCAACGCCTCACATGTGGCACGCCGTACTGCCCCAAACCCGAAGGTTCAAAGGGCAGTTCAAGACGGTCACATAATCGAGTTAAGGTTTGTTGTCTTCTACAGGGTCCATCGCGTTACTTACACTACTTCGAACGTTCTTAAACTACGGAAAGATCCAACACTTGGAAATTTCCCGACAGGGGAAAAAGTGGGTATTTATATCCGGTCGAACATTTTAACATATTCAAAAATTATCCGGAAAACACATAGACAAAATTAGACAATCCGATCGAATAATCGAATCCCCAAAACAACCCCAGAAAACTCAACAGTGGAGTGTAAGTTAAAAATTCCCAGAAAATACAGCACTTAAATATAGAAATTACTGTGCAAGCCACGTGGAAAGATTCATCAATTTGGCCACGGAACCGCCGCCCAAGCCAGGGTGGGGCCGCGGTTCCGCGGCGCTTTAGACGACTTAGGGGTCCCCTTTTGTACAGTAATTCTTGTAAAACCCTGCTGAATTTTTTGGCTATTTTTAATATGGAAAAATCCACTTTGTCAGAAAAAGTCCAGAGAGTGGTATTCTTTTAGGGTTCGGATTCGAACGGATTTCTAACATCGTCTACGCATCGCCTAAGGCTCTAGCTAGGCTCTGATACCACTGTAGGGTTCCTAGGCACACTAATAAGGTCTCACAAGGCATCAACCATGCCAAATTCAAAATTTTCCGGTGCCTACAAACCCTAATGCGATCATTAAATAGAGTTTAGGCGAAACTACAAGCTCGTTAACAACTTAACTGCTAAGTGAACGGAAATACAACCTTTGTAGATCCGGTCCTCCACCTCCATAGCTCCGTGATGAAGTCCCCTCACTGCAATCATCGGATCCCGGGCTCTAGCGTCGGCTTCATCGGAGAAATGGGCGGGCTAGGTCGTCGACTTCGTTGCCGAAGATGATCTACGTCGAGGCAATACAAGATCAAGCTCCAACTTCACCAAGTCATGAAACTTGTGAAGAAAACACCCTATACTACTTGGCAAGTGGTAGAGTATGATGAAATAGGAAGTGGGTTCACTTTAGAATTGGATTTCTCACTCTTTTTCTCAAGTCACCATTGAAGCAAGCAAGCTTCATTCTTCTTGAAGAAGAAGAAGAAGAAGAAAAAGAATATCATAAGAATTAATGAATAATAGAAAATAAGTGATTCTTATCATATTAGCAACCATGGTTATGTGTAGAGAGTAAACTAAGGTTAGGTGAATGGTTAGGTTAGGCATGAAACAAAAATGGTAGACTTTTTCAAAGCTTCATGAAGCTTCAATGTAAAACACAGCAAGCCACCATTTCTCTTTTCGCCAAAATAAATAAATAAATAAATGAATAAATAAATTAATACCCTAACCATTTACTTAACCAAGGTTTAAACTAAACATACACCCAAACATGCATGTATCATCAAACATGATACAATCAAGTGCACAAAAAATATAGCACATATACAATGTGCATTTCAAGTGAGAAAATCCATTTTAAGTGAACCAATACTCGTTAATGCAAAGTAATATATCAAATATATAATTATGCATTAAATCATTAAATCAACGCTTGATTTAACGATCCGGTCATATCGCATATGACCGACTAATATCCAATGTATCGACTTATCGAATCAATCCATGATTCGATAACTAGGTTATATCGCATACAACCAATCGATTCATTCATCTCGAGAATAGAATACGGTATCACATACACGCATTATTCTCGGTCCCGCACATATCTCATATGTGCTCCTATTTCGTTTCGCTTGAGCCAGGAAACCTCTGTGTAGGACTCTAAAGACTCGTCAATACGCCGGCAGTAGGTGATGATCATATCAAACACTCACAAGCCGCAAGCGGTCTGCTAAACGTAACGGCCACCCAGGTATTGAGCGATCAGAAGATCGACGAGCAAGCCCGCTCATACTCCTGTGAATCCAACCAGTAACACTTACCGTACAGTCCGGTCTGTTCGTCTGATATGTCCCATATCTTGCCTAGGCGTGGTAAACGTCAGACCCCAATAGCTCGATAAGTCGTGTCGATATGAGGTCTATAACAGTTTGAGAAACTACTGGTAACACTTACCAGTAAATCTCAGCAACCCTGGCCAGGGATTTCCGGTTATAGCCAATCGAACACAGCACAACATCAACTCCCTATACCGGGAGAGACGAATCCCCTCCTATCGCTCATTGCCTCCATGTGATTCGGGACTGTACCCAAAAACCACCGTTTTGCACGCCCTCTTGGATGTGGTAAGGTGGAAATCAAAGCACAATGGGAATCACACAAGACTCTATGACGATCTCGGGTTTACAGACTAACCTGTACCAGTGTCACCAGAGAACTGCCATCTGACGTAAGGTATAATACCATCTGGGAGTTCTCGGCGAGTCCGTCCAGTGTACCCAGTCTCCACTGAGCACCCGTTTATCATCTCTGATGTCAAACACCAATGGATATGGGATCAACCATCGCCCATCTGTATGGGTCAAGAAGATATACGCTAGTCTACTCTGGTATATCTATGCCCCGTCTCGATACACCCACGACTAGGGACTTTGAAGGATGTACTTATGGACTACCATGTCCATACTAGTATGATCCGCATCATAGTCCAGGTAGTCAAGTATACATCCTAAGGGCTTTACCAACATGTAACAGAGAGACAATCAGTGTACACGTTAAGGTAAAGAGCAACCAGATAGCATACTATCATGTCGAGCAAGAAAGTCCTCCCTATATATGTCCAAGCATCCATTACAATATACATCCTATGTATAGTAATGGCCTCTAGGGCATACATATAACTAACATTATGCGCTAGAATCAGCAGCGTATCTTTTGAACATAGTTCCTACCAAAACTGTGCCTACCACGCCATATCAGATGTGGAGTGGGAAGAAACCCTATCTTTAGTATCTAAACATATGGGGATGTCCAGCTTTTGTTAAAAAGCAGCATGCGGAAAAAATCGAGGCACGATCAGTACATTGTAAGTTTGTGGGATATCCAAAGAACTCCAGGGGATATTATTTCTATTACGCAGAGGAACAAAAGGTTTTTGTTTCTCATAATGCCCATTTTCTAGAACATCAGTTTTTAGAAAAGGAAACAAGTGGGAGCGAAATAGAACTGGAAGAAATTCCAGAACCATAAACTACTACTGAAAGTTTGGTAGAACCGGTAGTTCAAGAAGAACAGGACATTCTCGCACCTCTCCGCAGGAGTAGTAGGCCATCTCATCCGCCTGCGAGATACTACGATTTTCTCATAGATGGGGATATAGAGGATTGCATCATTGATGATGATGAACCTACTAGCTTCCAGCAAGCCATCCAGAGCGGCGACTCGTTACGATGGCTAGATGTAATGCGGACCGAAGTGGAGTCCATATACACCAACAAAGTATGGACTTTGGACTTTGCTCCAGGTGGGGTAAAACCCATAGGATGCAAATGGATCTTCAAGAAAAAGATTGGTGTGGATGGACAGGTAGAAACCTATAAGGCTAGACTTGTTGCAAAGGGTTTTTCGTCAAAGACCTGGTTTGGACTATGACGAAACTTTTCTCCAGTGGTTATGCTCAAATCCATTCGGGTCCTTCTTGCTATTGCCGCCTTCCATGATTATGAGATCTGGCAGATGGACGTAAAGACGGCTTTTCTAAAAGGTAATTTAGAAGAGTGCATCTATATGGATCAGCCAGAAGGCTTCAATCAGAGTGGGAGTAGCGGGAAAGTGTGCAAGTTGCTTAAGTCCATTTATGGACTAAAGCAGGCATCGCGGAGTTGGAACATCTGTTTTGATGAAACGGTCAAAGAATATGACTTTATCAAAAATCCAGATGAACCATGTATATATAGTAAAATTGTAGCACGAACTGTCGTATTCCTCGTCTTGTACGTGGATGACATTCTATTGATAGGAAATGACATTCCTATGCTACAATCTGTCAGAGGATTCTTGTCACACAGGTTCTCCATGAAAGACCTGGGTGATGCCTCTTACATTCTAGGGATTCGGATCTATCGTGATAGATCCAAGAGGATGTTAGGACTTTCGCAGTCCAGGTATATCAACACTATACTGAAAAGATTCAGTATGGCAGATTCTAAGCGCGGTAATATACCGGCTTGTCACGGAATCACCCTATCCAAAGGGATGTCTTCCAAGACTGATTTCGAAAGGGAACGCATGTCTATTATACCCTACGCTTCTACGGTAGGCTCTATAATGTATGCGATGTTGTGCACCAGACCAGATGTAGCTTACGCTCTGAGCGTGGTAAGCAGGTATCAGTCAGACCCAGGGGAGAAGCACTAGATAGCAGTGAAGAACATTCTCAAGTACCTGAGAAGGACTAAGGAGATGTTCTTGGTTTACGGCAGAAAAGACCTCAAGATCGAGGCCTTTGCTGATTCTGGCTTCCAGAGTGATAAGGATGACTCCAAGTCCATGTCAGGTTATGTCTTTACCCTCAATGGAGGGGCAGTGTGCTGGAAGAGCTCCAAGAAGGACACCGTTGCAGACTCGATGATGGAAGCGGAGTATATTGCTGCTTGCGATGACGCAAAAGAAGCGGTCTGGATGAAGAAGTTCCTAACAGAACTTCAGGTGGTTCTAACCATTGCTGATCAAATACCGCTGTATTGCGACAACAACGGAGCTATAGCTTTAGGGAAGGAACCCAGGTCCCATCAGAAGTCTAGACACATCTTAAGGCGGTATCACCTGATCAGGGAGATCATAGATCGCCGGGAGATAGAGGTCCGGAGTGTTGCTACAGAGGAGAACACTGCTAATCCATTCACAAAGGT
The DNA here is from genome assembly GCA_030015575.1 of Agapanthus africanus. Lineage (NCBI taxonomy): Eukaryota > Viridiplantae > Streptophyta > Magnoliopsida > Asparagales > Amaryllidaceae > Agapanthus > Agapanthus africanus. The sequence continues at coordinate 112,754,172 of JASDDO010000018.1, forward strand.
CTTACCTCAGATTCTGTTCGAGAGGCTACTCGAGATGATCGGTCTTCGATATGCCAGTACATGGCCCTAGTTCAAGTGGGAGATTGTTAGTGTATATGCCCTAGGGGCCATTATTGTATCATACTAGCTTGTATATTACTTAATGGAAGCTTGGGATATTCACAGTTATATTAACAGTCTTGCTAAACATGGTAGTATGCTACTTGGTTTTATCTATCTTAATATGTGTGTACGTATTGATAGAGCCCTTAGGATCTTGCTTGACTACCAGCGTTGTGATGGCAGTCACACTAGTGGGGGCTGGGTAGTCTACAAGCACATCCTTTTTCAGGTCCCTAGTCGTAGGATTATCGAGACAGGGCATCGATACTCCGGAGTAGACTAATGTATACGCTTCTCATCCCGGTTGGGGAGATGGTCTGTCCCACAGCCATCAGTACGTCGTACTGGAGATAGTATACAGGTGCTCGTTAGGTTACGGGTACACCGGACAGGAATCGCAGGGAACTGTTGGTTGGTATTATACCCGTCGTCAGTTAACAGTTCCCAGGTGACATGAGTCCAACATAGTCCGCAAACTTGAAACTGCTACTTCGCCTTGAGTGTGTCCCACTGTTCTTAGATTGCTACCCTACCACGGCTCAAAGGAGTCATGCAAACAGGTAGCAGTTTGGTGCAGTCCCGAGCACTTGGAGGCAGTAATGGTTAGACAGGATTTGTCTCTCCCTGTATTAGGAGTTGATATCGCGTTGTGTCTGGAGAGCCATTACGCAAAGTCCCTGGCCAGGGCAAGCGAGATTTACTGGTAGGTTTTCCTGTAGTTTCTCAAGGTGTAATGGGCTTCGCTCCGACACGACTTATACCGCTTTTAGGGGACTGACGCTTGCCGCCCCTAGGCCCGATATGCGATAGTCCTAGACGAACAGACCGGATTGTACGGAGATTGTCACATCAGGCTCAGTAGGAGTTCGGATGGGTTTCCTCATCGGCTTTCTTATCGACATCTACCTGGGGACCGTTACGTACAGCTAGTGCCGCTTGCGGTCTGTGGTTAAACCCACTGCCAGCGTAGTAGTCGAGTCTTTAGAGTCCCACACAGAGAGTTTCTCTGCTCCAGGCGAAACAATATAGAGGTCGTATGGTTTTATGACAGGGTTCGGACACGCACATGCATTTATGCACGTACAATATTCGGACAGTTTTTACTAGCCGGCTTTGGTTTAAGCCAAATTATAGTATCGGATTATTGGATTTATACAGTCTAAAGTTTTTCCGTGTTTTCACGGATATAAGGGGCGTTCTCGTAATTTGGCGAGAAGCTTCTAGAAGGATGATGACTTGGGGGCTAAGGTGGCATTTGCATTTATTGATTTAGTGACTCATTTGTGTGATTCATTCATATGGTTAATGGTGCATTAAATGGCTAATGACTCATGAGATGAATCACACATAATGAATAAATGAAGCATGATGATAAATCATTTGATATATTCATTTAATAAATCATTATGCTTCATATATTCAAATGATATAATTATTTCATTTCATTCTCACTCTCACCTTCTCTCTCCTCAAGCTCTCTCTCTTCAAACCCTAATCCTAACCTCTCATGTGTTGAGATCAAGGATTAGCAAGACTCTTTAATCCATAATCATACTCTATATTCCCTAGGTGACTTTGTGTAACACCCGGCCCCTTTTATACCAAAGACCGTATTTTGTTACTTATATTTCTCCTTATTCTTATTTAGGAATTATTTATTTTATTTATAAATTAATTATTACATTTTATTTTCAAACCCCATTTGAACCCAAATCCTAATTACTTTTGTCCCAAATTATTTCCAAGCAGCCCAACCCCATTTTTCTTCTATTAGAACCCAAGCCCCTTTTAAATAAATTTATTTCCTATTTAAAATTTTAGCCCAGCTCTTTCCCAGCCCGGCCTCCTCATCCAATAATCTAAATGTTTTATTTTTCATGAGTCGGCCAGCTTCCATTTCCTTATTCCCTTTTATTTACTCAGCCCATACTTTTAAATTCATTCTTCCTTCTTTCTTTCAGCCACCTTTTCATTTTCCATATTGATTTCTTGAGCCCAATCCCTAGCCCAACCCAACAGCCGGCCCGTTTCTATTTCTCTTTCTTATTAAATTATTTCTCTTTTTCCTACAGCCGTAAACCAAGCCCGGCCTCCTTTCCTCTAAAACCTTTTTCCTTATTATTTTCGTCTTGCTGACGGGCCCAGGGAAAATATTAAAAACGTTATTTTCCTTGGCCCGTTCCACCTGGCCCGCTCCCACGCCTCCTCACCCAACCCGACTCCACACTGTTCATCTTCCAATCAAAACTCCAACGGCTCTTTTCCGCTCGCGTGCGCGCTTCTCGCGCCGCCGCCTCCGCCCTCGCCCACGCTGCCGTTACCCCACGACGCGCGCGTTTTCCCCCACGACCCTCTCTACTCAACCCTCTACCCCCTCTTCCTCGCTCGCTCACTCCCCGTTCTCATTTCCCTCCTCTCCTCGCAGAGCCCCTACTCTCGATCTCCACCCCGCCACCTCTCGCCGGCGAGCCCCTCTCCTCGCCTCATCGTCGACCGCTTCATCATCATCCTCATCAACGTCGTCGCATCATCTACCTCACCACCACCCTCACACCCATACCCGAGCACCCCCATCGAGCACCCCTGCATCCAACCCATTTCGCCTGAGCCCCGCCTCCTGCACCTCTCGTCGGCGGGCCCACTGCACCGTCGTCGACACATCATCAACATCATCCTCGTCGACCTCACTCCCCGACCTCCGATCATCTCTCACTCTCTCTCGTTCCCTCTGAGCTCTCCCTCTCTCTCTCCCCCAGCTTCCTCCCTCTCTCTCGTTCTATCCCCCTCTGTGTTTTCTCTTTCCCACTCTCCCCTCTCTGCATCACTCTCTCTCTCTCTCGTTTTCTCTGTGTTTTTCCCCTCTCTCTCACCCTGTTACCCCTCTCTCTCTCTCACTCTGTCTCGTTATCCCTCTCTCAATCTCACTGCTCCTCTCTCCCACTCTCTCTCTCAATCCCTCTATCTCTCTGTCTCTCTCACTCTCTACTCTCCCTCTCCTCTCTCTCACTGCGACACACTCTCACTCTCTCTGTCTCTCTATCTCTAACCTCCCCCTCTCTCTAAATCTAACTCTCCCCTCTGCCTAACTCTCTCTCTCTGTCTAACTCTAATTCTCTCTCTCCTTCTATCAACCGACCACCACCACAGCTTTGCCCGAGCCCGCAACAGCCTACTCCGTCAAGCTCGAGCCAGGATCGAGGTTTTTGTCACTCGGAGCCGTAGCCGTCGCGGTGCTTGCCCGTCGCGCGTTCGTGCCTTTACCGCTGCCGTGCACCGTCTAGAACACCTCCAGGCAAGTTCTTTACTTGCTTACATGCTATTTTATCGTTGTTACAAACCAACATCGTGTATAAATCATACTTTACCTTCCGTTATATTATTCGGTACAACTGTTCGATGCTTGTTCACATAGGAAATCCTTATCAAGTTAGGCGGAATTGGATAAACTACTTTGGCCCTTGTAGGGATGAACAACGTGTGCAAGTTTCGTTAGATAATTTCATTGTTTATGACCAAAACGACTACCCCCAAGTTTGCCTGTAAAACTGGATATTTTCTATACCTGAAAACCACAAAAATTACCATAAATTATATATATGCTAGATTGATGTGCTCGAGGGCTCAAATCGAAGCCAACTCGACGAGCTTTAACCCTGTACTAGTTTCCAGACATTTCGGCATTTAAACTGTGATGATATTCGGTTCGGAGTGCGGCTCTGGACTGCAGTCCAGAGTGACTCCAGTCTTTGCTTGCTGTTTCGTATTGGATACCATAGAATTCCCTTAACTTGTAAGTCGCGGAACTCCGCTGTTTATTACAGATAAATCTGTTAGCTAGACAACACAATTAGTTTCATCCTGTTTCGTTACCGTTTGATATTTAATCTGTAATTTAATAGATTGGGACACATAATAGTCCCAGCAGATTCAGATTTGACATGTTAATATTAAACAGATTATAACTCCTAACATACAGACGCGATTGAAGATCCGTTTGTTGCGTTGAAAACTTTACTGAAAACCCTAGAATTCTTTCAACTGTAGCGTCGCTAAATTATGATCCCAACTGGGGTTAAAATGCGTTGCGAAATGGATTCCTGATTCTGAAATTGGATTTCCAGCCGCGTGCGCTTAAAATGAAACAGTTATAACTAATGATCCTGAAATCCGATTGGCTTGAAACAAAATTCTATGGATAGCTAACTGAACATATTAATTACTACATGTTTATCATTTCGCCAAATTACATACATATACTTCATGATAAATCGTGCAAGTAATAGACTGTTGTTTTTATGACACCTTAATTGTGCTTTTATACTGTTCATGCATCACATTATACCCATATCATGGTAGAGATAACCTAGTGACATCGTGCATTTACCCAGTGTTAGATTTTAGTGTTGATTGTGGCAAGTACGTCAGTGTTCGTGTATTCGTGATTAAGTGAAAGTGATACGTACTTGTGCACAATCAGTGTCCCTTTTATTCTATTGCATTGTTGACGTCTGTGGGATGCGTGTACGTGTGACTATAAGTGGTATGGGACACTTATGGAAGCGCTTGCACGGATGTCACAGATAAGGCATCCGACACTGCCATTTATCTTAGGTATTAGTCGAGACGTGCTTGATGGAGGTCCTGCCTCCAGTTCTCGCGCAGACTTGTCACGGATCGATTAGTATTTAGGGTTATGGTTAGCGTTTGATGTAGACCACGGGGTGTGGGGTAGTTCAAGTGTGAATTCAACAGAATCTCGGGAGTCCCATGCCGGCTTATATATTTAGGGAGTTATATGGAGATTTACAGGGTATGTGCTATATACACCGTGATACATTCGTTACATGTTGGGCCCGTGGTCCCTTGCCCTTGGGTTCTACCCTTGGGTGGAGGACACTCGCGAGTGGTTGACTCTCACACTTGGACTGACGATAGGCTTATTGACCTGTGCAGTGAGACTTAGAGACTGATAGGGTTACTGTCGTTTACATTCCTTATATACTGTGTTGACATACATGACATATCGTTATACTGCTTTACTGCTCCGCTGCATTTATCTCTGCTCATTTATATTCATGCTGTTATTGATTTACTGTTATTCATATCCCTCACCACTGTTAGAACTGTTACTTGTTTATATGCATTTTATTGCTATTGTGTCGCTCTGACGACCTGAGTATGCATGCTCAGTGTGAGGAGAAGATTTAGCCTGGATCAGAACTAGACGTGCTTCACAGACTTCTTGACTCGCCTTCCCGAGTTACTTTCATTTGTTCCACTTCAGGTCAGTCTTTACATTGTTCCTTTCAGTTACTGTATTTTCCCATTACCTGCGCATCATTTACTGTTTACCATGAAAAGCTAGAAGCCGAAGTGTGACTACGGCAGGACTTTTCCTTGACCGTAGGAGCATGGCTGGCCTTGTCTACCCCTCGTATTCCGTATTTTGGGAAGCGGGGCGTGACATGGTTTAGTTGGTATCAGAGCCAGGTTTTGCATCGATTGGGATTGCAGTTTTCCGTGTACAGTTTGGCAATCTAAGACACCCTTCAGTCTAGGTTGTAAACTTGATATTCTTGATCCATATTCACATCGTGCTTTCAACTGTCTATTCGCTATGGTTTACTTAAAATCATACCGTTGATTCTTCACTTGAAATAGATTCATCACCTCTAATATTCTTGAATCTTTATCCTATCCATATTACGTTTTGACTCGTATATCTTGCGACTTATATCATCCTTAAAATCATTGTCTCAGGATCATGTCTTCCAACGACTCTTCCTCTATCTCCACTTCTCAGAACCAGAATGTTGAGATCCTTAGTGTACTACAAGGTTTAAAGGAAGCCCAGGAGCGAACCAACGACTTATTAGCTGAAGGACTGAGAAGACAGATGAATCAGGCACCAGCGGGAGTCTCCTATCATCAAGGGATCCATATTGGACGAGGAAAGGAGAAGAAGATGAAGCGTCGACAGAAGCATCAGAAGAACCTTTGCTGTGGATATTATAAGAGGTCAGGACATCTTCAGAAGGATTGTCGCCGTACCCAAGGGAAATGTCTGATATGCGGTTCCGACAAACATCTCATCAACGGTTGTCCAGAAAGGAAAGAACTGCAAGGAGGAAACTCGTCCACACTCCCCACTTCAGCCAAGTGAGGATTATCGCGTAGTTTTAACTTCGACCATAAGGCGGATCTAACTCAGAATTCAACTAGCGTAACGATGACGCAGCGTGTTGGCAATCGAAGAAGAATTTTATGATTTTCCAATTTCAATAATAATGTTGTTATCTTCTATGAATAATTCTTTCAGTTTGTGATCTTGTATCCGTTGAACTTTAGTTGAATGAAATGAAATTTGAATCATAATATAGGTATCATTCTCAAGCTTTCTCTAAGTCAAATTCTATTCATTATCACAATATTTTCATTTTGATCTTTCAGTTCCTGCAACCGCCTATTTTCTTATATCTCGTACCCTGAGCTTTCCTTGATGTATTCCATTGTCTAATCATGACTCTTTTCTTTCAGACATGGCCATCCTGGAGCAGCGCCGCATCTAGACGAGGATGCACAGTCATGCGTTTCCTTAGATCACATACTGACGAGTTCCGATGATGAGGTCAATGGTCCACAGGTCCACTTTGAAAACAATGATTCAGAGGACGAAGGAGCAGCCGCCCCAGAGTTTAACGCGATAGCTGATTCCGATGAAGAGGAAGAAGATCCTGAAGAGAACCCTATAGAGGAAGACCCCGAGGAAGAACCGATAGAAGAAAATCCAGCGGAAGAAATTCCAGAAGAAGAAAATCACATGGAATCAGATCTCGATGAAGAAGCTTTATCCGAGGATGAAGGACCAGAAGATCAAGACCCTGCCGTGGAAGAACTCCCTTTGGCAGTCCCCGCGAGACGCTATGGAAATGGACGCCCCTACCTGAGCGCACGAGCCTACCGCAACCTGCTGAATCTCCACAACCGCGACTGATGGGATTTCTTTTGATGTTGTCTTCTGGCCAAATAAAATGTGTATAGTTTAGGGCCACTTTTCGTCTTGGAGAATGCCTTGTTTCAAATTTTCTTGAATGAGATAAATCTTCTGAATTCGTAAACTTTGTGCTTATTGGTTCGCTTGATACCTGTTTATTGCCCTTATCCATTTATTTTCTGCTGAGATCCCTGACTGTCCACCCCTACTCGTTGTATGGTTTTCACCCCGTCTTGATTAGAAAGTACCGCCCCTTGATCCTTGGATTGAGCCACCATTCATTCTTCGTCTGTGCCTCCTCGTTTGTAATCCTTCTGGGAGGAGGAAATTTTGGAAAAACTTCCGAGTTCGCTAACCCTTCACGTCTTGATTCATAAGTTATACCGACCACTATCCTACCCATACTACTTCCCTTATAGTCGTTTGTTGTTCGCCCCTACATCCTGTGCTGACCCGATCACAGTCTTCTGGATCTTCAGCCTAAATCCGCCACCCTTCAACCTTCTGATTGAACCACACTTTCTTATAATCATTACCCTATCTAGCCCTATACCTATTTGTGTTCTTTCTATTACCCTAATTATATTTAGGGACACTGTTATTCAAAATTTAGTTTTCAGTACTTTAAATTTATCAAAGAGTACGTTTTATCGATTACTCTATTTCACATATTTTAAGTACGCTATTATTAATCTTGTTTTCAGTAGCGCAAACTTACACTGCGTATATATTATTCCATGTTTCCTTTTTCCGTTATGAGAGTTTTCTAAGTTGATTTAAACTAATCGATCGATAAATTATCTTAAAATGTTTTAACCTAACGTCTAAGCTTTCACTACCTCATTATGGTTACTTTATCTTCGAGTGTTGTGTTATTACTATTATAAGTGGTTATACTTGATACTTATTATTTCTGCTATGCTACTTTATTATGATTATACGTGCATATAGTTAAATTTCGATTTTATCGAGTACGCCTCGAATGATATTGTTCGTTATTGTTGTTATTTATATTTCAATATATGAAGTTACCCTTATAATTATTCCTGCATTATAGCTTTTAGACCTAACTTTTGTATGTTGTTCTTACTTATATAAATTTTCAAATTTCTTCGTCCCCGTACTACTAATAAAACTTTAGTGTTAGTGTGCTATCTAATAGCTTCATTTTGTTGGTATAACTTATCGTTTATTTTAAATTTCGAGGACGAAATTTTTGTAAGGGTGGTATGATGTAACACCCGGCCCCTTTTATACCAAAGACCGTATTTTGTTACTTATATTTCTCCTTATTCTTATTTAGGAATTATTTATTTTATTTATAAATTAATTATTACATTTTATTTTCAAACCCCATTTGAACCCAAATCCTAATTACTTTTGTCCCAAATTATTTCCAAGCAGCCCAACCCCATTTTTCTTCTATTAGAACCCAAGCCCCTTTTAAATAAATTTATTTCCTATTTAAAATTTTAGCCCAGCTCTTTCCCAGCCCGGCCTCCTCATCCAATAATCTAAATGTTTTATTTTTCATGAGTCGGCCAGCTTCCATTTCCTTATTCCCTTTTATTTACTCAGCCCATACTTTTAAATTCATTCTTCCTTCTTTCTTTCAGCCACCTTTTCATTTTCCATATTGATTTCTTGAGCCCAATCCCTAGCCCAACCCAACAGCCGGCCCGTTTCTATTTCTCTTTCTTATTAAATTATTTCTCTTTTTCCTACAGCCGTAAACCAAGCCCGGCCTCCTTTCCTCTAAAACCTTTTTCCTTATTATTTTCGTCTTGCTGACGGGCCCAGGGAAAATATTAAAAACGTTATTTTCCTTGGCCCGTTCCACCTGGCCCGCTCCCACACCTCCTCACCCAACCCGACTCCACACTGTTCATCTTCCAATCAAAACTCCAACGGCTCTTTTCCGCTCGCGTGCGCGCTTCTCGCGCCGCCGCCTCCGCCCTCGCCCACGCTGCCGTTACCCCACGACGCGCGCGTTTTCCCCCACGACCCTCTCTACTCAACCCTCTACCCCCTCTTCCTCGCTCGCTCACTCCCCGTTCTCATTTCCCTCCTCTCCTCGCAGAGCCCCTACTCTCGATCTCCACCCCGCCACCTCTCGCCGGCGAGCCCCTCTCCTCGCCTCATCGTCGACCGCTTCATCATCATCCTCATCAACGTCGTCGCATCATCTACCTCACCACCACCCTCACACCCATACCCGAGCACCCCCGTCGAGCACCCCTGCATCCAACCCATTTCGCCTGAGCCCCGCCTCCTGCACCTCTCGTCGGCGGGCCCACTGCACCGTCGTCGACACATCATCAACATCATCCTCGTCGACCTTACTCCCCGACCTCCGATCATCTCTCACTCTCTCTCGTTCCCTCTGAGCTCTCCCTCTCTCTCTCCCCCAGCTTCCTCCCTCTCTCTCGTTCTATCCCCCTCTGTGTTTTCTCTTTCCCACTCTCCCCTCTCTGCATCACTCTCTCTCTCTCTCGTTTTCTCTGTGTTTTTCCCCTCTCTCTCACCCTGTTACCTCCCTCTCTCTCACCCTGTTACCCCTCTCTCTCTCTCACTCTGTCTCGTTATCCCTCTCTCAATCTCACTGCTCCTCTCTCCCACTCTCTCTCTCAATCCCTCTATCTCTCTGTCTCTCTCACTCTCTACTCTCCCTCTCCTCTCTCTCACTGCGACACACTCTCACTCTCTCTGTCTCTCTATCTCTAACCTCCCCCTCTCTCTAAATCTAACTCTCCCCTCTGCCTAACTCTCTCTCTCTGTCTAACTCTAATTCTCTCTCTCCTTCTATCAACCGACCACCACCACAGCTTTGCCCGAGCCCGCAACAGCCTACTCCGTCAAGCTCGAGCCAGGATCGAGGTTTTTGTCACTCGGAGCCGTAGCCGTCGCGGTGCTTGCCCGTCGCGCGTTCGTGCCTTTACCGCTGCCGTGCACCGTCTAGAACACCTCCAGGCAAGTTCTTTACTTGCTTACATGCTATTTTATCGTTGTTACAAACCAACATCGTGTATAAATCATACTTTACCTTCCGTTATATTATTCGGTACAACTGTTCGATGCTTGTTCACATAGGAAATCCTTATCAAGTTAGGCGGAATTGGATAAACTACTTTGGCCCTTGTAGGGATGAACAACGTGTGCAAGTTTCGTTAGATAATTTCATTGTTTATGACCAAAACGACTACCCCCAAGTTTGCCTGTAAAACTGGATATTTTCTGTACCTGAAAACCACAAAAATTACCATAAATTATATATATGCTAGATTGATGTGCTCGAGGGCTCAAATCGAAGCCAACTCGACGAGCTTTAACCCTGTACTAGTTTCCAGACATTTCGGCATTTAAACTGTGATGATATTCGGTTCGGAGTGCGGCTCTGGACTGCAGTCCAGAGTGACTCCAGTCTTTGCTTGCTGTTTCGTATTGGATACCATAGAATTCCCTTAACTTGTAAGTCGCGGAACTCCGCTGTTTATTACAGATAAATCTGTTAGCTAGACAACACAATTAGTTTCATCCTGTTTCGTTACCGTTTGATATTTAATCTGTAATTTAATAGATTGGGACACATAATAGTCCCAGCAGATTCAGATTTGACATGTTAATATTAAACAGATTATAACTCCTAACATACAGACGCGATTGAAGATCCGTTTGTTGCGTTGAAAACTTTACTGAAAACCCTAGAATTCTTTCAACTGTAGCGTCGCTAAATTATGATCCCAACTGGGGTTAAAATGCGTTGCGAAATGGATTCCTGATTCTGAAATTGGATTTCCAGCCGCGTGCGCTTAAAATGAAACAGTTATAACTAATGATCCTGAAATCCGATTGGCTTGAAACAAAATTCTATGGATAGCTAACTGAACATATTAATTACTACATGTTTATCATTTCGCCAAATTACATACATATACTTCATGATAAATCGTGCAAGTAATAGACTGTTGTTTTTATGACACCTTAATTGTGCTTTTATACTGTTCATGCATCACATTATACCCATATCATGGTAGAGATAACCTAGTGACATCGTGCATTTACCCAGTGTTAGATTTTAGTGTTGATTGTGGCAAGTACGTCAGTGTTCGTGTATTCGTGATTAAGTGAAAGTGATACGTACTTGTGCACAATCAGTGTCCCTTTTATTCTATTGCATTGTCGACGTCTGTGGGATGCGTGTACGTGTGACTATAAGTGGTATGGGACACTTATGAAAGCGCTTGCACGGATGTCACAGATAAGGCATCCGACACTGCTATTTATCTTAGGTATTAGTCGAGACGTGCTTGATGGAGGTCCTGCCTCCAGTTCTCGCGCAGACTTGTCACGGATCGATTAGTATTTAGGGTTATGGTTAGCGTTTGATGTAGACCACGGGGTGTGGGGTAGTTCAAGTGTGAATTCAACAGAATCTCGGGAGTCCCATGCCGGCTTATATATTTAGGGAGTTATATGGAGATTTACAGGGTATGTGCTATATACACCGTGATACATTCGTTATATGTTGGGCCCGTGGTCCCTTGCCCTTGGGTTCTACCCTTGGGTGGAGGACACTCGCGAGTGGTTGACTCTCACACTTGGACTGACGATAGGCTTATTGACCTGTGCAGTGAGACTTAGAGACTGATAGGGTTACTGTCGTTTACATTCCTTATATACTGTGTTGACATACATGACATATCGTTATACTGCTTTACTGCTCCGCTGCATTTATCTCTGCTCATTTATATTCATGCTGTTATTGATTTACTGTTATTCATATCCCTCACCACTGTTAGAACTGTTACTTGTTTATATGCATTTTATTGCTATTGTGTCGCTCTGACGACCTGAGTATGCATGCTCAGTGTGAGGAGAAGATTTAGCCTGGATCAGAACTAGACGTGCTTCACAGACTTCTTGACTCGCCTTCCCGAGTTACTTTCATTTGTTCCACTTCAGGTCAGTCTTTACATTGTTCCTTTCAGTTACTGTATTTTCCCATTACCTGCGCATCATTTACTGTTTACCATGAAAAGCTAGAAGCCGAAGTGTGACTACGGCAGGACTTTTCCTTGACCGTAGGAGCATGGCTGGCCTTGTCTACCCCTCGTATTCCGTATTTTGGGAAGCGGGACATGACACTTTGATTAGCAATTAGAGTAACCTAGTTACCTCAAGATTAGAGGCAAATCTTGGAGTAGAAGCTCTCGGGTGGATCGTCTATTACAAAGAGGAGGCCGACGAGGAGGTGGTTAACGAGAAGAAGAATGACTTGTTTCATTAGGTATAATCTTCTTTCATAGTAGCTAATTACTCCTATGATATTGTTAGTTAGTGTTTAGCAACGATCCTTTCGGTTAGTCGATGTTGTTTCAAACAAAATGATTGTTTTACCTATTCCGCCTCCCCGCAAGTCGTGGGGTGTACAACGTCGACTTACACAATCTTTCTTGCCTCAATGTCTGCAGTGCGATCTTCAAGTGTTCCGCATGCTCTTCAAGGCTCCTTGAATAGACCAGAATATCATCGATGAACAGCACTATTAGCTGGTCCAAGAACGGTGAAAAGATTCGGTTCATCAAGTCCATAAATATCGCCGATGCTTTCGTGACTCCGAATGGCATCACTAAATACTCGTAATTTCCATACCGAGTACGGAACGCAGTCTTGCAAATATCCTCTGGTTTAACTCGGACCTGATGATATTCGGACCGCAAATCTAGCTTCGAGAATACCCTCGCACCACTAAGCTTCTCGAATAATTCTCTAATGCGAGGGATCGGGTACTTGTTCTTAATAGTCACCCGGTTTAATTCTCGATAACCGATGCGCATCCTCCTTGTTCCATCTTTCTTCTTAACTAGAAGATCTGGAGCTCCCCATGGTGAATTGCTGTTGCGAATCCAACCCTTCTCTAGCAATTCAGTAACCAGCTTCTTAACTTCTTCCAACTCCACTGGTGCCATTGGATAGTACGCCTTTGAGATTCGCGCTGCACCAGGAACAAGATCGATCACAAACTCCACATCTCGTTTTGGCGGTAAACCCTAGATGTTCTCGAACCCGTCCATGAACTCTCGAACTACAACTAGTGCTTCCTCCTTATCAACTTCCATCGACGAAAGAACACTGTTTGTCGGCCTAGCCCTAAACTCGACTGGCCCGACAGAACTGCTTCCTCCAGCAAAAACAAACTCCGGATGTCCGAGAATCTGGAAAATCACTTTCTTTGCCCTACAATCAATGTGATCATTGAAAGTGCCGAGAAAATCCATTTCCAAGACAACATTATAACTGCCAGTATCGATCACCAAGAAATCTGCATATAACTCCCATCTGCAGATAACAACCAAACAATCTTTGCACTCACTACTAGATATGATCTTCCCATTCCCAGTGTGTATGTCCCAACAACAAGACAGGACCGTGCAAGTAATCGAATGTGCAGCAATAAACTTGGACTACATAAAACCATGGGATGCACTAGAATCGAATAATACTAATGCGGGAAAAACATGAACAAGTAGGATACCTGAAATGACTTCATCTGAAGCCAAGATACTGAAGAAGATAAGCACGATAAACAAGATTCAAACTTGCAATATAACATGAACTGGTAAGCAATGAAACCGAGAGAAGCAAGGCAATAACGAGCATGAAACAAGGAAGTGAATCAAGATTAGGACTTCAAGTTACTTAAATAGAATACCGCATTGTAACCATGCTGCAGTTCATAGGTACAATTACATAACTCTGTTCAAGTCGCCCAAATCCTAGTATAAGAATCGAAGGAAACAATAGGGAACCAGAAGGTTTCAAGTCGAGATGCAACGTTGTTTGCATATCGTCAAGACAAGGGTAAAGAGAAAGATATGATTCAAGAATCACGATAGCAATGTGGCAGGACATGTTCCTAATTACGGATTTTCTGATTCGTGTATTGGCTCCAATACCCAACTACAAAAGAATCAAACCCGATTAACCTAAATCCTATGTTTCTGATACCAAACAAACCCTGTCACGCCCCGCTTACCAGAGTGCGCTATGATCGGCATGTGACAGAGCCAACAATGCTACCTGTGGCTAGGAAACATCCCTCCACGGTCACATTACGTCTTTCTATAAGATATCTAGAAAATGAAATAAACTATCTAGTACATATCCATTTGCCAGAATAAACGAGTCAAGAAATAATATGCGGAAGCAATAAATCCAGGTAACAATAACAATCTGGAAAGTACGTCCCAAATACGGGCTCACATCAGGAATGCAAATGCTGAAAGAAAACTAAACTAAAATACAAACAGGATCCTCACTGCTCAGCCTGTCGGCTGAAATACTCCTGATCGGACTGTGACAAAGATAGAGGATGTGGGCCATGCAAAACCCAGACGTCAGTGCGTCATAATATCAAATAACAAGCAACCAGGATGTAACGAGATATGCAGGCATGAATTATAAATAGTAACGAGTCAACAGGGATATATAACAGTGAAGTGTATCAGTATATGTGACGTGCAGCGATCAATCTAAACTGTGCTACTGGGTTATCTATTCTAAAGTTTGTTTGAAATCAATTAGTGTACTCCTCCATGTAACACAAAGAATATGTCCCGTTCTCCCCCGGGACCACCGATCAGGTAGTGGGAGTCATGAATGACTCTGTCCCGTTATCCCCCGGGACCACGGATCAAGTAAGAATCATGAATGATTCTGTCCCGTTATCCTCCGGGACCACGGATCAAGTAATACCCTTTTAAGCTACACTTCAGTTACACTTTTGATTTCCCCATATCCCTAAGGTTATGTGTTCAAGTCAAGTATTGATAATCTGGAGCTAATGCCAACACAGGATCAAGCCGGTACAGGTTTGTCTATGTAGACAACAGGATACGTCCGTCGGGATGACAAGTCAGGATTGTCGGCATTAGGAACAGGATTGGGTAACAGGTCAAGTAGTGGTGTATTAGGTCATGTCAGGTAGTGCATATGTATCAAATGGATGCCCAACAGTAAAATGTAGTAAGTATCGAATCAGGGTAAAAGTACGGATGTACGGTAAAAGTATGGATGCACAAATATCTATTAGGGGTTACATCATGACTATGTAGGATGCACATTATCAAATATGGGGTACTAATGCAACAGTAATATGAATTAATATGACATGGCTTGCAACTAGATATATAGAATTAATGGTATGCATACACAATATAACATGGATGCTCAAATATCTATCAGGGGTTACATTTATAGCTCCATGACTATGTAGGATGCACATTATCAAGCATGATGTGTTAATATATCAGTAATATAAAATAATATGGTCTCGGCGTGCAACTAGATATGTAATAAACCGTACGGATACAAACGGATACTATAAAACTGTAAATTGGTAAAATTTAATGAATATTAAAACACAAGCACTATTATTTATTAAATAGATATTGATATAATAATATTAATATGGATAAAATAATCAAACCGATTAATAACTATAAAAGTGGTATTGATTAACCATGCACAAGAAAGTTCCGTTCAGAAATTCAGCGTCACCCTGGTTTGTAAAATAGCTTAAAAATAACAAACGTTCTCCAAAAGAGACGATTCTTATACCAAAACAAAGATAATTCAATAAGATTTTCATTTTTATAAGTTGAAGTATCTCAGGTTGTTCCTACAAAAATCTATGAACATTTGAAGTTGAAAATTTGCTGCTGGAATTTCCCTGGACAGCAGTTTAGAGATATTTTCATTTGCAATTTACGTTATTTAAAAAAATTATTTTGCAAGTAAATATTTTATAAACTTATATTATTCTGAGTTGTCTTCGTAACGAACTAAAGAACGTATACTAATGATTTTTCTATGATTTATAATGAATTTTATAAGGTAAGGTGTACAGTAAATTTCAGATTTGTCGTATCCGCTTTGCAACGACGTTTCATGTGTAAACTATAATATTTTCAAACTATATTTTTTATAACATTATAAAATGCAGATTATAAACTAATTAAAGATAATAATAAGAAATATTACAACGATATATATATTTATAGATATAATTATAGCATATTGCAAGTTGTAAACTTTCATACATTTTATATTATAAAACCGATTAACGTTAAATAACTATGGTGTATAAATTATATAAATATAGATGTTTGATGATGATGATGATAATAATACGGAAACATATAAATAAATTACATAAAACATAGTATGTAGCAAGTTGTAAACTTGCCTCGAAACAAGCGCGATGAGCGGAAGCAACATGACGCTATACAAATCAACTCCAAGTTTTGATGGCTCGATTAAGCTTCTAGGATGCGGCTGGAGTTGCGTCGGCAAGAATGCGTATGGGCTTGAAGAACGAAGAAGGAGAATATATAAATTGATGAAGGAGATATATGTTATGTGGAGAGAGAGAAGTTTTGTGTTTACTATATATATAGTATAGTTTAAATTATGTTATAAATATATATTAGTTTTAATGTATATAGATAATATCAAACTACAACCAATCTCCACCAAAATCTCATCAAAAAATATATTTTAAAAAATAATTCACATATGTAAACTTCTCAACCATAATGCAAGAATATATTTTAAATAACTCATACTCCTAATTTAAGATTTAATAGAATTCTAAAAATATATCTAGATTTAGTAAATATTTGATATTAGATATCTTGAGATTTAAACGTAAAAAATAAAAGAAAATAAGATATGTGGTATGATAACATGCCATGCTAGATATTAAAATATATTATTTAGTTCTAATTTGTATTATTAAAAGATATGCGGATACTAAAATATATTATACATGTATATAGAACCTAGATGTACACGGATCCTCTGTACTATTAAATATATGATGTAATCTTGAACCATGATGGGTTTCAAACATGCGGGTTGGGTCGAATACTAACCATAGATACTAAAACACTATCCGCACCCAAAACAAATAAAACCAAGAATTAGCCACGAGATAAAGAAAATAATCAAATAGAATATGATATAAATAAACTAGGGTGTTACAATGAACATAGATTCGTGATTCGGAAAAAAATTTCAATCGAGATTTTAATCTTGTGCAAACTAGCTAGTAAGGTTTATGGGTAGGCTCTGATACCATGAAGGGTTACACTAGCATCCCGGCAAACTTCCGTGGCCAAATGCTAAACAAAAATTTTATGACGAACATAAACTTGGCGCTAGAATAACACTAAAACCCGGATCTTTACCATAAACCTAATTAGCAAAAGAATAGATTTCTATCTACTATGATAGAAAGTTATACCTTAAACTTGAACTCCTTCTTCTCCTTGTTGTGAGCTCCTTGGAATGATCTAGATGGCTCCTCCTCACCGGCTTCTCTATATCGAAGAAGATCCACCCGAAGGCCTCTACCTTGAGCTCCTACCTCGACCAAGAAGTAACTAGAGTGTTTTGCTTGCTATACTAAGAACCCTAGAGTGAGTAGAGAGTTGTTTTAGTGGTTAGATCTGAGAAAGCTCTTGATTTTCAACTCATGAAACAAGAGAGCTTTGAGAGAGGAAGAGGAGAGAGCTAGCAAGAGAGAGAATGTATCATGATAGAATGAGAAGAGATAGCTCTCATATGAACAAAAAGAATAATGATAATTTTAATTAGGATAAATTGCCATGGTTGATGTTGTTTTGACCATTATCATGTCACAATTAATGCTAAGCATGCTCACAAAAATATCTAAGTCAACCTGGGTCAACTTAGTCAAATGGTCAAACCAATTAACCATGATACAATTATCTCTAATTAAAACACATTAATCAATTTCCACCATCTCATTATGGTTTTAATCAAGTCAATGGTCAAAACCTTAATGAGGTTCCTCTGCCTCTGTCAACTGTGTATACACACCCGCATCCATGTTCCGAGGAACACGAATACAATGAGACCGAACCAACCCAAAACCAAATACTAGGATCTGGCTTAAACCAAAGCCCACCAGTATCAACTGCCCGAACACCGAACACGTACAAATACGCATATGTGAACGAACCCTGTCGTAAAACCTTACGACCTCTACTCATTTCGCCCAAAGGTGAACAACCCTCTGTGTGGGACTCTAAATACTCGACACTACGCTAGTAGTGGGTTTAACCACAGGCCAAAAGTGGTACTAGCTGTACGTAACGGTCCCCAGGTAGATGCTGATAAGAAGACCGATGAGGTGAACCCATCCGAACTCCTACTGAGCCTGAATGTGACAATCTCCGTACAGTCCGATCTGTTCGTCTAAGAGTATCGCATGTCAGGCCTAGGGGGCGGTAAACGTCAGATCCCTAATAGCGGTACAAGTCGTGTCGGTGTGTAGCCCAGAACACCCTGAGAAAATAGTGGAAATACTACCAGTAAATATCGCTTTCCCTGGCCAGAGACTTTGTGTAATGGCTCTCCTAGACACAGCGCGATATCAACTCCTAATACCGGGAGAGACGAATCCTGTCTAACCGTTACTGCCTCCAAGTGCTTCGGGACTGCACCCAACTACTACCTGTTTGCACGACTCAATAGATCCATGGTAGGGTAGTAATCTAAGAACAGTGGGAACACACTCGAGGCGAAGCGACAGTGTCAAGTCAACGGACTAAGCTGTACTCATGTGACCTGGGAACTGTTAACTGACGATAGGTATAATACCAACCAACAGTTCTCGACGAGTCCTGTCCAGTGTACTCGTAACCTAACGAGCACATGCATACTATCTCGAGTACGACATACTGATGGTTGTGGGACAGACCATCTCCCCTGCTGGGACGAGAAGCGTATGCACCAGTCTACTCTGGAGTATCGAAGCCCTGTCTCGATAATCCTATGACTAGGGACCTGTATAAAGATGTGCTTATAGACATCCCAGCCCCCACTAGTGTGATCGCCATCACAACGCCAGTAATCAAGCAAAGATCCTAAGGACTCCATCAATATGTATTAGCGATATGTTAAAAGAAACATATACATATTAAGATAGAAACAAACCAAGTAGCATACTACTATATTGATCAAGACTGTCGTAAACCCATATATATATTCCAAGCTTCCAAAATATATTATACAAACTAGTACTATACAATAATGGCATCTAGTGCATACATATCCAACATGAATATCATCCTCTCGAACCCGCAACTAATGGTATCCTAATCGTAAGTCAATCTTGGAGAAATGTCCGGCACCTTGTAGATAATCAAATAAATCGTCGATGCGAGGTAGGGGATATCTATTCCGAACAGTAACTCGATTCAACTGACGATCATCGATGCACTAAAACAACTGCCGTCTTTTTTCTTGACGAATAGAACTTGAGCTCCCCGAAGTGACACACTCGGACGAACAAGCCCTTTATCCAACAATTCTTGCAACTGATCCTTCAGTTCCTTAAGCTCTACCGGGTCCATCCTATATGACGGTATAGAAAAAGGCTCCGTGCCGGGAACCAAGTCAAAGCAGAACCCAATATCGTGCACTGGCGACAAGCCAAGCAACTTGTCAGGAAAGACATCTGGAAACTCTCTCACAAACGGGACCTGGTCCAACGGGACCTTTGCGGCTCTAACATCACAAATATACGCCAAGAATTCCTGGAAACCTTTTCTCAAAAGATGACTAGCGCGAAGGGAAGAAATCAAACTGGGAAAGGCGACACTACGGTCTCCCTAAAAACAACCAAGAACTGGCTTACCCGGAAAACTAAATCTGACTGCCTTCTTACGGTAGTCCATGTGGCTAACCAATTCATGCTCAGAATAGCATCAAGGTCTAACATATCGAGAGAAAAAACAATTTGGCAGAAGAATCCCTATCTCCGATGCGAACAAAACAAACGCGAACGAAAAATATTTCGAGCGACAAAAGACTCACCTACTAGAATAATAACAACCAGGGGCAGATCAAACAAGGACGACTCTTTGTCCAAACTCGGTACAAAGCGCGTAGATACAAGTTAAAACAACAAAATAAATACTCACATTTATGAAAGCACTGAAATAACACCAGAAAGAAGTAAGCAATGGAAGAAACACCGAAAGAATAATTGTCACAACAACGTCTATCTAACCGCTTCTGAGCTGGCATACCGGTACAAATCCGCTTCGATCCTAGAAACGACCGAAGTCTCATAAATGCACTCCTCTAGCCGTAAGGCTGCATCCATCGCGGCTACATAGTGTCAAAAAGCTGGGTGCCGATGGCAAGAATTAACTGCATGTCCAATCTCCACACAAACCTAGTTATCCATTTCTCTCCAGTGTCCACCAGGTAAGGAGCATCGGATCGCTAAGTAAACTAAATGTCATACTCGGACACTTTCATCCCTGGAGTCTTACGCAAAAGCTTGAAACTACGAGCTCGGGCATTTCGAACGCTCTCCGGAAGGAAACGAGCAAGGAATACAGCTGTGAACTCATCCCAAGTCATAAGAAGTAGATTTACAGCTCGACCTCTCTCAATTGACTCGCACCACGTCTGAACAAGACCTCTCTAGACGAAAACTCGTAAGCTCAATCCATATCTCGTCAGAACATCTCTGTGAACGACAAATCCTAGCCATCCCGTCGAGGATTGTCTACGGATCCTCCGCTGCATCTATGCCGCTAAAAACTGGAGGCTTCATCCTCAAAAACTCCTATAAGGATACGTAAATAATCTTGGTAACAACAGAAACAACTTCCTAAGAAGCAGGTACAATTATAGTCCCCGCAGTAGGAGAGACATCATCGGCTCTCGGAGCTCGGCTAGCCTCAACTAACAATCCAACCATCTGTCGCAAGTCCTGAATACTCGACTCCAGCCTAGCTATCCATCGTGGAAAAAGGCGGATCACTCTGTCCGTGAGGGGTAGGCGTCTCGCCCCAATCGGTCCTCATCTTAAACGAGCCTACTCTAATCTCATCCCCGGCGGCAGCCTTCTGGCCCTCGTAGTCTCTGGCGGCATAGTGGCTGGAACAAGAAATAGGATTGATAGGAACATTGCTATCGAATCAAAGGATTTCCGGAATCAAGGAAGGATATACAAGGAAATATATATCCTATGGTCACTTAGGCGGAGTACCGTATCGTAAGTATGCCGTGAAACATACACACGCTAAGTCACTCTGCTTAAGTCACCTGCTCCATCTACCAAGGGTCATCCTACACTCAGAAAGGTAAAACATATTGCTTTGATACCAACTTTGTCACGACCCGATGGTACGGAATGTGACTGACACTTAAATTATGAGATGTCTAAAGGAATACATAGTCTAAGTAAGCCAAAGCCTAGAAAACTAAACCGTTTAACAATTAGAGTGAAGGAAAACTTGTTTTAAAGCAAGTGGTTTTAACAAATAAGTTGCATTAAACATTTAAAAGCAACATCATATTTTCCCGAAAATTTCGGGAGCTAGCTCTTCGCCAATGGCGGAATCACAACCACATGCAATATATATATCAAAAGTGCACAACAAACATCTAAAAGCGAGAAATAAGAAAATACCATGTCGGCTCAAGTGAGCATCGACACCAAACCACAAATACAAATCTCACGAGTCTCACTGTCTAGCCCGAAATATACAAGGGTAGATGGAGTATACTAGATATAAATAATATACATGATAGGATAAAATATCTTCGCAAAACACCTACGAGCAATGTCGCAAGTCCAAGCAAAAGGAAAAAAATGAGGAAGTGCGCCCGCCGCTACTGTGCCGACGGGTCAAACCTGCAAGATACTGTAGCACAACGGGGGTGAGTTGCTAACTCGTGAGTAGTAAGTAACATCTAATAAGGCTATCATAAGCATGCACGCCAATGCGTCACAACCCACGTACCTCAAAATGATACTATATACTAGCATGAATGCAACATGAATGCATAATTAAACACGAAACCTGCACAAGTCTGGTATAAGAAAACCTTTATTCTTATCTTAGAAAAACCTATGTGTAATAAACTGAAGTATCATCAATGAAATCAACAGAAAATCCGTGTCAAGCATCGACACAAAATATATATCCCAATATCTCAATGTCTCAATATCTCAATATCTCAATGTCTAAATATCTAAATATCGTAATGTCTCAATATCTCAATATCTTGGGCTCCGTCAGTCCGGATAGGTCCATATCATTAAATCTCACGACTACGTCGGTATCCTCCGGATATCCACCGTGTCATAAATAACCGGTCGGTAGTGCTCCCCTGCCAGGCTCAACGCCATCATCTGCGACCCTCTTGCCCCGGGGTACCGTACCGGGTCCACCATGCACCCGCAGACGGTTCCTCCTCCTCCTCGAATCGGGTGTATGATACCGCTCAAGAACCGACAAAACCCATGGTGGACACCACACATCATATCATGAGAAAACCGTAACTTACATTTTTTAAATGGTAATACATTCTTAAAATCCTTGCGGTTTCTCCAAAATCCATAAATCTCATAAATACTGAAATCCTCGAGAAGAATCACAATATGTAAACATGTCGGCGATGATGGATGTCTGTGATATGATAGTATATACCATGCGAAGTACGACCAGAAGCTATGCATGAATTATGATGCAATGAGGTATGTATATATGACTAACAATCCTACGTATCCATCCTGACGAAATGACTATACAGGTACAGGTTTACAGATCATATATGATGCAATGCACAGATACCGATTCTAAGCAAGTTCTATAGTGTTCGTGATATAGCAATTACCAAAGGCGTGTGTGTGTTCGTATGAATAGTGCACATGGCATGAACCAATGGTAATGGTACAAGTGACCTATGAGATAATATCATATATATTTATGATGATGCAATGTAATGAGATGAATGACTTGGAGATTATGCATATAAATACAAGCACTACTAGAAATCCTGACAATCGGGCGCCTCGCGCCACCCAGACGATTCCCCCGTAGATGTATACATTTACTCTCCGGGACGCCTCGGCTAAGCTGATCCGATTTCAGCTCTGCCATTTCCGCGCCACATCCGACGCCTCTGCACCCGATCTTAGAAACGTACACAGGTAAATAAGAGAATAAATATATAAATAGTCACGGACATAAACAATACAAGTCAACCACACGCACTAACTAAACGCGCATGCACTTGGTGCACGAAACGCGCTCGGGACAACGCCACAAACTACAACTAGGGTTGCTAAACGTGACAACCACCAACCCTAAAACCCAAACGCATCAATCGTACATTCACAACACACTAAATATTATATGAAATAGGTTGTATATCATCAAAACCTCAAACTTAGTTAAAATTGATTTATTCCAAAAACCTAGTAAGCACATCGATAGGGTTTTGGCGTAAAAACTTCACGTATTAGCGATATAGTGGCTACAATCACAATTAACCATATTAATAAGCCCCACAAACCTTTACTACAATTTTAATCTCACCCATTTTAGATTACTCAAAAAGTTAGTTTGCAAAAATCTTAATTAGGCCAATTTATGAGTAACAATTTAAAAATTAACAACTTAGACTAGATTTTGCATGTCATAACATGTTAAACTACTCATCACAACCATAATCAAATGATCAAAAGCCTAACTTGATCCAAAACCTTTTCTTTACAAACTAATTCCTACAATTAGAACCACATTTAAACTTAATTAAATTAGATTAATGTAATTATCCAAACAATCAACCATAGGGTTAAGATTTTATACCTCATAATTTGTAGATCTCACTTGCAAACTTAGCCTCCAAAATGGTTCTCTTGCTCCTAGATCCATGCTAGTTTGGAAAAAGAAAATTGGTTAATGGTTAAATGAATAATTTGTGAGACTTTGTATTGATTTTTTGATGAATTTTTGAAGAGTTTTGATGTGGAATGAGATGGGGAAAATAGGGGCTGCTGCTAGTGTAAGGCTCGGCCAGAAATGAGGAGAGGGAGAAAGAGTGAGGTGTGTGCATTTGGCCAAGTCAAGAAACCCATACCTCAAGTATTAAACCCATATTTCTTTGTTTACTATTTTTCCTTTTTTCCTTTCTCTAATTGAAGTGGGAAAATGAGTGGGGAATTTAGGGAGGGGGTTGCTGTGCACGACCAGCAAAAGGGTTGTGTGTGTGTGTGTGTGGAAATTTCTAAGTCAAAAACAACCCCATACCACAAGTATTTAAACACCATACTTCATTGTTTATTATTTTCATATTTATTTTCTTTTTAGAATTAACTAGAACCTTGAAGACAAGTGTAGAAAAGTGAACACATAATAAGCTTGTTATGATGTTGTCATGGTTCACAATCATGTAATTAACCCATTCTTATTTGTAATTATCGCTAATTAGATGTATAAGTGAAAGCTTGAAATAATACTAAAAATAATTAATTAAGAAAAATATTTAAGTAAACTAGAAATTTACAAGTGTCCTATTGAATACCAAATACTAGCAATTATATAGCTAGAATAAGTATATTTAAGTCTAAGTTGAAAAATAATTATATTTTGGTTTTTACGGAAAACACCAGTTAATTTACCGATTATCGGAAATTTCACCTAAACGATTTTCAAAACGTTGCATCTTGACTTAAGTCCACTAATTTTGTTTTACTCTAAATATTTATTAGCCTAACCAGTATCTTTAGCCATGGTTAAGTCTGTACATGAATTTATATGAGATATTTTCTCACTCATGGTTCATGAGAGATCACTTGAGTTTCTTCTTCATCTCCTTCCTTGCTCTCTAATTTTCAAGTGAGAAGAAAAAGAAAAAGAGAAAAATAATTCTAAAGTGAGAAAAATTCCTACTTCATCAATCTATACCAAACTAGCCATTTAGTATAGGTTGTTTACTTCACTAATTCATCAATTAGTGAAGAGGTAGCTTGAGTTAGAGATTCTTCGACGTAGATCATCTTCGGCCTCGAAGATCTTTGAGCAAACTCGTTCCTTTCGCCTAGTGGAGCTTAAGGAGTGTCTGGGACACCACTACTTTGAGCAAAGGGGGTATTACATGGAGCTTTAGAAGTGAAGGACCGGTCTACAAAGGTTGTATTCCTATATCACTTAGTGTAAAGTTTGTTTACATGCTATGAAAACCCTAATTCTCTATTTAGATCCTTAGTTCAGGCTCGCTCAGCACCCTAAATTTTTAATGTAGCATACTTGATGCGTGCCGAAACCGGTCGGGGGTGCTAAGCGAACCCAGCAGTGGTATCAGAGCCAGGCTAGAGCATTAGGAGTAGTCTAGGCGAAGTTAAAGTGTTCGATCGACTATTCAAAACCCGGAAAACCCACTCTCTAGAAAAAATTTCAAAAGTTGGAATTTTTCTAATTAAAAATATTTAGAAAATTGTTCAGGGTTTTCTATAGACCCATAAGAAAAACGACGGCCCAACTCGACCAAACGACCGCGGAAGTGCCGCCAAAGCATGCCTTTTGTGGCGGTTCCGCGGCGCCGTTGGTGAGGCAGGGAGCGTGCCTTCTTGTGTAGGTCCGTAAGTACTTGGGGAACTATCTGGGTATTTTTAACTGTGAGTCAAGTGTTGAGGTCTCTGGGAATTTTGGGTGTTTGATAAATCGATCGAAATGTTTAACATCGTTGAGATATCTATGATTTGTGATACAATATTTGGAATCCACAATAATTAGTTTTGTGAAAACTTATTAATATTTTGTAAATCTAGCAATTTAGTCTCTTTTGATCGGTTGCCGTGGGGTTTTGATTCAGATCAAAACTCCGTCGCAATCTCGTATAGTACGCAAACGCTCGTCGGGTAACACTACTAGATAGCCACATCCCATAGCCCCGACCAAGTGACTGTAGGAGGACCCCGTAGCCAAAAGCATCCGTTCGGATGCTCGCGGCCGCGGTATTCCGCCTAAGTATGCTCCATCGACGGCATTGGGGACGCAGCCATCTACTAATGTTCCAACGAGCATTCGATCAACCTTTAGGAATCTTGTTGAATTGCCCGACTGGATATTGAAAAGTGTTTTCAATTTGAGACTAAATTGCCGGGTTTATAGTGTTAGGCATGAAATCCGGCGTATGTGATATTCCGGGTTTATGATGTTTAAGGTGGTTGCGGATTCTAATTGTTGTAGTTTTCATTTCTTTTTTGCGACCGTAAGTGTAATATGTGGTGTATTGCCGGTTTCTTTGCTATACGTCAACAACAATTAGGATACGCATATTTACTTACGTTGATGACATGTGATGTTATGTGTTGCTGGGATATGTTATATTGGATCGTCGTGTTTGAATAGCCGGGGATTTTTGCATGAGATGAGAGTTTTTCATTTTCATTCATGTAAAAACTTGTATGTAATATTCTTTTATTTGGACACTTCCGGGTTAAGGATGATGTCACCATTGATGTATATTATTTACTTTTCCGCATTAGGATAGACCCAAGGCAGGGAACACAAGCAACCGGGTTCTAAAGTCCAGTGGGAGACCATCTCGAGGAGTCGAGTCTGGGTCTCCAAACTCTAGAATTGATAGGGTTGCTTGCCGCTCTCGTAGGGATCTAGGGATGTGGGTTTTGATATTCATCACGACTATCGAATCCGTGTTTTTTACTGCCTTAATTTAAAACACGGACCTCCTAATATATCCAATATTTCATATGTTGACTTCTGCTATAATGTTCTGTGATGAGATCGTATTACTGCCTGAGACGAATGCTTTATATTATATATATGATATATAATAGACGTTACTAAATGTCAAGTTATTAGGGGCCTGACTTTATCCACCCCCTAGACTCGATATGCGATACTCATAGACGAACAGACCGGACTGTACGGATATTGTCACTGTAAGGCTCGGTAGGGTTTCAGGATGAGTTTGCTCGTCGGCCTCCCTTTCACTCAATACCTGGGTAGCCGTTACATACAGCTAGTGCTACTGACGAGATTGTGGTTAAACCCACTACCAGCGTATTGACGAGTCTTTAGAGTCCCACACAGAGGGTTTTACTGCTTCAGGCGAAACGTTGTAGAGGTCATATGGTTTTATGGCAGGGTTCGATCATATACGTGCACTTGTGCACGGATCATGATCGGACGGATAATACTAGTGGGCTTTGGTTTAAGCCGGATCCTAGTATTATATTGTTGGATTATTTTTGTCTCGTTGTATTCGTATTCAGTCGGAATACGGATGCTGGTATGTATATACGGATGAGAGGTATTCTTGTAATTCGTTACAAAATTACTTTAGTAGCTGCCATTTCATTGTTTCTATTAAACATTTAGTTTAAATGTTTTATTTTGTGGGGAAAGTGTGACTCATTGTTGGCATTAAAAACATGCATGACTCATTGTGGTGACTCATTGAGATGAGTCATGGTGGCATGATGAGGATCAATGTTTTTGGTGAGATATTTTGTAGTGAGAATGGGATATTATTGTAAGTCTACGGTAGCGCCCCGGGCGTCAATCCGAGGCCAAGCGCGGAACAAAATCTTTTGTAAACTGGCGCTAACGCAGACTTTCACCCGGATCGTTCCATTAACCCTATACTAGAAACTACAAAGAAGTTAGAATGGCTATACCGATCGATCCGTGTCCTTCGATCTTTAGCCACCATCCTTAGCTCATCGCGGCATCTCTGATCAAGCTCGATCTCCGGTCTCCTCGTTGAATTGGCACCACGTTAAGGAATCTTTTTACGGGCTCCCTCTTCAAAACCGAAGCAACTCGGACATGAAGTTTGCTAGCCAAAATGTCCAAGGTGAAGTAGAGAATGTGTGTGATTACTTTGTCTCATGACATCCATGGATTCTCAACACATGAGATGGTATGGATGGAAGTTGAAAAAGAAGCCATTAATGGAAGTTGTGTGCACAAGAAGAACTTTTACCCCTAACGTGCTATGACCTTGACGAATGCCAACAAACCATAGTCCTCTAGTCAAGTTCAACCCGTACATTTCTTGATTGAATTAAACCCACCCGCACGACCCTTGACGAAAGCCAACAAAGCCGTACGACTACCCTAACCCAATCGCATCATATGCTACAGATAAGCAATAGTTAGCTACCGCACACTACGCCTTGATGAAAGCCAACAAATGTAGCACGAATACTAAGTATTACTTATCTGAAATGTCGGAGGGCTACGCAGGTTTTTCAGATTACATTGAGCGTAATGAACTTGATATCGTTGTAGAAATAAGTGATTTTGAAAAAGGAGTGTTTTTTAGGCTTTTTCACTACTACAAATAAGAGTTGCCCCTACGGATTTATCGGTAGGGGCAACCCACTGCCCCTACGGATATATCCGTAGGGGAGAAAAAATACCCCGTAGGTGCAAAAGCCGCAGGTGCAAGTTGAAGCCCTGAACTTGCCCATACGGGCAAAATCTTGCCCCTACGGAGTTCTGTTTAGGGCCAGTTTCACCTACGGAGTAGGCCGTAGGGTAAAAAAAGTTATACTATTTACGGTTTTTTTAAATATATTAACAGTACCTACGGATATAGCCGTAGGTCCAAGAAGTATCCCCTACGGATATCTGCGTAGGTACTTGTCCGTAGGGGCACTCCCAACCCCCCTGGTACTGAGATCAGGGGGGAAATATCTGTTATTGCTAGTATTTTGCCCCTACGGCTTAATCCGTAGGGGAAACATGTGTACCTACGGATTAATCCGCAGGTACACATTATCTGTATTTTTTTTTTAAAAAAGGGCTACCTGATTTTTTCCCGCCCTGTGCACAATAATATATATAACAATAAAATATAAAATCAATCATCACGCAACATATATCGCAGTATTCATAATCACATTTCACGCATATAATATACAATTAAAAGAAACCCAAAAACTGAATATGATATAAATATAAACCAATATCATCATTTCAAAATGTAGTACAATATGTATCATATAAATAAATACATGTTTCAAAAAATAAGAATCAAAAAGCTACCTTAGCTCGGTCCAGCTCCACCTCTGATAAACGATAGAATCTGGCGCGCCTGCTCCTCGGTCAATAAACCATGCAATTCGGCGCGTGCGGGAGTCTAAGCGGCCTGTGGAGCTGGCGATGTGGTCTGCGCAGCCGCCGTTAAGGTAGTAGCTTGCGGAGCCGCGGCTGCGGGAGTCTGAGCGGGCGGTGGAGCTTGAAGTTGCACATTGACCTCAACTTTAATCGCCACTAATTTATGGTTTCGCAACTTTGTAGTAATCCCGAAACATGATTTATTTTCTACAAATGCTAGAAAATTTCACTCCTCAAATTTTGCATCTTTACTCTATTTTTCACAACGGTTAATTTGTTATGTTCTACCACTTGGGTATTTAAGGAAACATCTTCTATTTTCTACCATTTTACTGAAATTGCATGTTTTTATTGAAAATAATATAATTGCATAACCTTAAGAAAAACAACCACCCCTTTTTTAATGAATTTGGATAGGTAATTATCCCAAATTTTTTTAAAACAAAAGAAAAACTGGGACCTATATACAAAATGGGTAAATGTCGTGATCAATAAATTACTTACCATTTGCCGAGATATGTATTTTTGCAGCATCCATATATCCTTTTCCTCTTCTTCGATGCCGTATTCTCATTATCTTCGTCTAATCCATCTAAATCTGTAATTAAATTTAATTAAATCAAATAAAATCAAAAATTAAAATCAAACAGCAACAACAAAATCAATGAAATTTATAGCCTATCAGAGTCTTCAAGAATATCCACATATGAATCCTGGGCCTTCTTCATTTTCTTCAAAGATCTTTTAGAAGCAGAGAATTTTGTTTTCTGGCAAGTGCTTTGAAGCTAAACACCATTTTGCCTTTGTATTTGAAAAGCAAAAAATGCCCAGTTTGCAGAATATTGGCTACTGTAAATTCATGCCACCCATCTCCACTCATGGAAGCAACTTTGTTCTCGATGTGAAGATCAACATGCCATATTTTGCCATTGTGGCTCACTAGGTTAGCCTTTTCTCTTCTCTTGACCATCTTACTAATCTGCTTGGTAAATTTATTCGGAACCGGCTGCGAATCATTAAAAGACATGCATAAGAAAGGAAGCTAAAATACGGATATATAGCATACCGATACATCGAAACTTCAAAGTTGCGATGACAATCCAGAGATATTTATTTCTACACTCATGGTGCACATGCGAATGCGTCAGGCATCATGGACAAATATTTGAGAACATGGAAAGTATTATTAGTATAAAGTAATTAAACATTTTAAACACCTTGGATAGATATTTTCTTAGTTGATGCAATCATATCATGAGGACTAAATTTAAGCTATTATATATATGCATATGTATTTTTCTAATCTAATATATTACACACACACACACACACTGAGAGAGAGAGAACCAATTTGGTAGAAAAATCAGGTAGCAGGACTCTGAAGAAATGGAGTCCATAGCATTGCTCATCATCATCATCCATGATCCCTTTGAAGAAATATTATCAAAAGGGGAGAATAAATTGTTACTGCTAGTTAATGCTTGCAAGAAGTTGAAACGTGCGTTCAACCCATTTATATAATAATTCTCACTGCTTGTAGTATTTGTTCTCCCCTTTTGATAATATTTCTTTAAAGGGATCATGGATGATGATGATAAGCAATACTATGGACTCCATTTCTTCAAGGTCCTGCTACCTAATTTCTCTACCAAATTGGTGTTCTCTCTCTGTGTATGTGTATGTGTGTGTGTGTAAGATATTAGATTAGAAAAATACATATGTATATGTATAATAGCTTAAATTTAGTCCTCATGATATGATTGCATCAACTAAGAAAATATCTACCCAAGGTGTTTAAAAGCTTTAATTACTTTATACTAAGAATACTTTCCATGTTCTCAAATATTTGTTCATGATGCCTGACGCATTCACACGTGCACCACGTGTGTAGAAATAAATATCTCTGGATTATCATCGCAACTTTGAAGTTTCGATGTATCGGTATGCTATATATCTGTATTTTAGCTTTCTTTCTTATGCATGTCATTTAATGATTCGCAGCCGGTTCCGAATAAATTTACCAAGCAGATTAGTAAGATTGTTAAGAGAAGAGAAAAGGCTAACCTAGTGAGCCACAATGGCAAAATATGGCATGTTGATCTTCACATCGAGAACAAAGTTGCTTCCATGAGTGGAGATGGGTGGCATGAATTTTAAGTAGCCAATAATCTGCAAACTGGGTATTTTTTGGTTTTCAAATACAAAGGCAATATGATGTTTAGCTTTAAAGCTTTTGATCAAAGCACTTGCCAAAAAACAAAATTCTCTGCTTCTAAAAGATCTTTGAAGAAAAAGAAGAAGGTCCAGGTTCATATGTGGAGATGCTTGAAGACTCTGGTAGGCTATAAATTTCATTGATTTT
Source organism: Agapanthus africanus (assembly GCA_030015575.1). Classification (NCBI taxonomy): domain Eukaryota; kingdom Viridiplantae; phylum Streptophyta; class Magnoliopsida; order Asparagales; family Amaryllidaceae; genus Agapanthus; species Agapanthus africanus. The sequence goes on from JASDDO010000018.1 coordinate 112,785,619, forward strand.
GTTGTTGCTGTTTGATTTTAATTTTTGATTTTATTTGGTTTAATATAACAAACTTATCAATTATATAGAATTCAATTTAATTTCAAACAAATACCAAATAAGAATTTATTGTACAGGTCCACGACTTACAATCATTCCCGCATGCGAGCACATATAAAAATCATAGTTTCTAGGATGACAAATTTTATTGTCAACTACTGTCACCACCTACAGCTAGACAATAATAAAAATTACTATCTAAGTAAGAGCAAAAGGAATGTGTATATATTTATGATATAGCATTCTAAATCAATATACATGCACTATATGATATATAAACATACCTGGAGGAGCGGGAGTGGCCTCTGTCCCTGATATGGATGCATCACCAACAACTAGATAATCAAACATTGACAATATAAGTAATTTTGACATAAACAGGCATGAATATCTATAATATTACATTCAAAATGGATATTAGAGAGCACACCTGCAGTGAGAAGTGGTAAAAGTATCACCCAACTAGGGTGTAATTTACAGAATCAGTTGAAACTCTTGAAAGTCATAGAAGAATCTGACCTGCACAAATCTGATGTATACTTTCTATTGGACACTAAGAAGTCTCTAAAAGGAAAAGCCAATGTGAAAGCCATCATTAGTTCATATCAGAAGATTGATGCTGAAACAGGGAACAAGGAATGTCATTTTTTTCTTCTTCTGCCACATTACTGTCTTCTCCTTCTTCTTCTGCCACATTATTGTCTTCTCGTTCTTATTATGTGCGCGTGCAAATTCATGAAAGCAGAAACTCCAGTGACAAACTTAGGTTGCATACGTTGTTGCTAATTCACATACATCCAGTCCTTAACCCTGACGTACTCATGGGCCATGTTAGACTGTATCATATAAATTGTAGGTTATGATGACTATATTGAGAAATCTAAGAACGGGATGGTTACTGACAAAGGAGAAAATCCGTGTATATGCTTTGTGTGTGCGTTTGTCGTTGAAAAGAATAAATTATCGATAATTAAAGTTAGATTTGAGGATACCCATGTATGAGTTGTATTCTATATAGGTGTTTCAATTTATGATTTCGCTTAAGTGTAGGGTTGTTTTTACTTAAATGCATACATACACACATATTACATAAACACATGCATACATATCACATGTCACATATGTTCTCCGCCGAAAGACATGACCGGGACGTTAGGACGTCCGGGCCTGAACTTCGGGGCAGATGCTATTTTAGACTAAGATCAACTTTGTATAGTTCTATGTCACGACGAACATCGAACGTATGTTAACCGATAGAAATTAACTGTTGTCGTGTGACACTTATGCTATTTTCAGGTACCGGCTAAGTGGACTGCCTGAAGAAATTATATATATGGGGATTGTGATGGCTGCTGGCAAGGGATCAAAGAAGGGGCTCATTTAAAAGATGACCCGCAGCTAATGGCGCGATTCTTCTAGCTTTACCTTCCCTATCTTTTGGTTTCTTTTGTTGTTTTTCTTCGTTTTCCTTTTTGGTTATTTATGCACTTAAGTATAGATCCTTCTTCCTCTCTATCTTATTTCATTTAAATATTTTAATGAACTATTTAAAGGAAGCCCATTTTGAGAATAAATTATGGTTGAGAGAGGTAAACCACTGGTTTTAAGAATTTCGGAAAGTTTTGTTATTGGAGCAAAAAAAAATTCCTTTTATATTTTGTATTTTTTTTTGAAATGGAGAAAGAGGACATCTCATACCTATGAGTTCTAATAACATGTACATTAACTCTTCCTTTTGTACATGTCCAAAGTTCGAGTGAAGATGTAGCTCTAACATGAAACCATTTGATTCGTGTCTCGATAATTATGTCCTCCACAACCTTTGGTATGGTCGGATTCCAAGTTAATGCGAAAAGCACTTAAAGAAGTATCACCATCTACTATATATCAAAAAATGTAGCAAACTAGGACTAGAACTCATTTAACATTCTCAACTAGTGAGATTTCAATGTCGAAAACTCCCTAAAGAGGAAAATTACTAAAAGGAAAAGACTCTTTGAACAAAACGCATCCACTAGCAATAAAAGAGATTGTATCATGCTTTAGTACCAACACACAAGCACCTATATCTTGCTATGATCATAACAACATTATGATGATTTGTCAATTGCCTTGCTCATATTATGAAATTATGAACACCAAAACTCTAATCAAATCTCCATCTCAAAAATTAAGCCGACAAAGGGAAAAATAATAACTAAAAAGAGGAGAGAGTCTTAATTTGCATGCCCAAAGTTTCATGATAGACAGAGACCAGGAGAAAAGGAGAGAGAGGAGAGAAAATATCACAAGCAATGAAAAAGTTGGGAAGGTGTTGAACATCATCTTTGTAACTTGTAATATGTGGTCATTTGTCATCGATATCTAAGCTTTTCTTTATCAATGTAGAATCATTGAGTTTAGAAGAAGATTCAAAATTAATATACTTTAAGAAGTTTTACCACCGGCTATTCGTCTAACGTCCAGTCTTTGGTGTCACACCAAATTCTTGAATCAATATGATCCTGAGATTCGATCAAGATTCTCTGGACTAAAAAATTCCAAGGAATTGCTATTTGAATTACATTAATTTGGAACACGTTTGTATGATTGAAGCTAAGAAACAAATATATTTCCATATTATATCATGCATTGTTTTATCAAAAATAATTTTATCACATACCTAGCTATGTGCTGAAGTAGGCTATATATCTCTACAGAGAGAGAAATTTATAACCAACATGCCACGAATATTGATATTGTAAATATATATATATATATATATATATATATATATATATATATATATAAGTAGACATTTGAATCTAGAAAAATAGAAAACAAAACTTTATTGCTCCCTTGTCTCTTATCAAAATCATTAGAAATGTTCATTTTTAGGGGGCTCAAAATTTCCTTCACAAGCTTTAAAAGAAACCTAGAAAAATTCTCATCCCCTGCCGCAACCCCCTGCCCCAACCCTAACCCTAACCCTAACCCTAACCCCAACCCCAACCCCATGCCGAACCCCAACCCCAACTGCAACCCCAGCCCCAGCCCCAGCCCCAACCGCAACCCCAACCCCAACCCTAACGCTAACCCCAACGGATGCCTCATCGGTACCCAAACCATGAACCCTAGCCCTAAAATAATCAAAATTTGTTTAATTTAAGATTTCCTAACCTGTGCAGTGGAGGCGTCGACGATCGATTGGAGACGACGACGAAAGCAGGCGACGACGAAATTGGAGATGAGGAAGAACCAGACGGTGGCGACGAGGAATCGGCCTGTGCTGGCGACGACGAGAACGGCGACGAAACACAGGCGATCGGCGGGAATGAGGGTTTGGCGATTTTGGGTTCGCGGGCGATGGAAAAATAAATTTTAGGTAATGAGCGTAGAGATCGATCCGTGCCTTTTTAATTAAATCTCTATTTAGATGCCCCTATGGATAAGTCCGTAGGTACTTGGTTTGCGGCTCCGTAGGGGCAAACAACAATTTATGATTTAATATTTTTTAAATTAATATGTAAGGACCGTAGGTGCAACCTTTTAGCCCTACGGAGTAATCCGTAGGGCCAAACTAGATCTTCCCCTACGGATGTTGTTATCCGTAGGGGCAACCCCCTATTCTAGTAGTGTTTCTAGTTCGCTAAAGAGGTCACTCCCGGTGAAGGGATCTCGGCTCTTTCCTTATCGAATAAGGTGCAGGATATTTCATAAATACCGCGGTGCAAAGCAAGAACTATAGAAGCAATCAAAAACTAAACCGTGAGTTTGTAGCATCTGCCAGTTTTGCTAAAGAGGTCACTCCCGGTGAAGGGATCTCGGCTCTTTCCTCATCGAATAAGGTGCAGGGTATATCATATATACCGCTGTGCAAAGCAAGACTGTAGCTACCCTTTTTATAAAGTTTTGATTCTACAACATCTTTTAGGTTTCTTTTCTTTAATTAATCTCATTAATAAATCCCATCAATTATGCTTCCCAAGCATCACAGAAGAAACGAAAGCAGTAATATTTATATATCATCATATATATATAGTATAAGCATTCGTCTCAGGCAGTAATATGATCTCATCACAGAACATTGCAGCAGAAGATAACATATGAAATATTGGATATACTAGGACGTCCTTGTTTTACAACAAGCCTGCATAAAACACGGATTCCGCGGTCGCGATGAATAGCCAAACCCATATCCCCAGACCCCTACGAGAGCGAGCTCTCCTTTTTTAATCTCAAGACCAAGCCCCACTATTTGTGGCTGCCCCCTCTCTCTCCGCATATCAATTGCACACAATAAACAATCAAGAAAATTGACATGGCACGAAAAATAACACCATGAGTCACAAAACATGCACATGCCACATTTAATGCTCTTCATCATGACTTCCACTCACAATTTTCACTTAATAAACTTTAAACCAAAAGTTTAAATCAATAAATAGAATGGCATCTTCTAAAGTAAACTAATGATGGATCACAAGAATACCCCTCATCTGTATATACATATCGGCATCCGCATTCCAACTGAATACTAATACAACGAGATGAAAGTAATCCAACAATCTAATACTAGGATCCGGCTTAAACCGAAGCCCACTAGTATGATCCGTCCGATCATGATCCATGCACAAGTGCATGTATATGATCGAACCCTGCCATAAAGCCATACGGCCTCAACAACGTTTCGCCCGAACTTGGGAAACTTTCTGTGGGGGACTCTAAAGACTCTTCAATATGCTGGCAGTAGATTTAACTATAAGCACATCAGCGGTACTAGCTATACATAACGGCTGCCCTTGTATTAAGCGAAAGGGAAGCTGATGAACGAACTCATCCTGAAACCCTACCGAGCCTATCTGTGACAATCTCCGTACAGTCCGATCTGTTCGTCTATGAGTATCGCATATCGGGCCTAGGGGGATGGTAAACGTCAGACCCCCAATAGCGGTATAAGTCGTGTCGGAGTGTAGCCCAGAACACCTTGAGAAACTACTGGAATACTTACCAGTAATTGTCACTTGCCTTGGTCAAGGACTTTGTGTAATGGCTCTCCTAAACACAGCGCGATATCAACCCCCAATACCGGGAGAGACGAATCCTATCTAACCGCCACTGCCTCCAAGTGCTTCGGGACTGCACCCAACTACTACCTGTTTGCATGACTCCTTTGAGCCGTGTTAGGGTAGAAATCAAAGAACAGTAGGAACACACTTGAGGCAATGTAGAAGTGTCAAATCAACCGACTAAGCTGTACTCATGTCACCTGGGAACTGCTCCTGACGATAGGTATAATACCAATCAGCAGTGCCCCTACGAGTCCGTCCGGTGTACTCATAACCCAATGAGCACCTGTATACTATCTTAGGTGAACCAACTGACACCAATAGCTTGTGAGACCAGCCACCGCCCCTCGACAGGGTCTCGATCCGTATACATTAGTCTACTCTCGGAGTATCGATGCCCAGTCTCGAAACTCCCACGACTGGGGACACTTTAAGGATGTGCTTATAGACTACCCAACTCTCACTTATATGATCGCCAACATACTGCTGGTAGTCTAGCAAGAATCCTATGGGCTCTATCAACATGTAATAATGATCTGTAATGTCACCTGAAGCATGTACATGATGATAAAGACAAACCAGATAGCATACTATCATCTCGAGTAAGACTGTTCTACCGGTATAGGTCCTTCTTCAATCATTGCAATCACGTGCTTGCGATCTAATAATTGACTTTGAGGGAACTATATCCAACAATCTCCCACTTGCACTTAAGGCTAATTATTGCGATGTCACATACTCACTGCCCATGTGATACCGAACACCCAATTCCTATACTAATCAGTTTCACAAAGCTCGTTCGTGAAACTATTGCTGTCGAGAAATAGCCTGAGTGAGTGGATCCTCTCTGATGTTTCTTTCTATGTCTCTCCTTATCTCAAGTTCCTGGAGAAAGTCTCCCGAAATGAGCAATACCTGTCTTAGAATATTTCTGGATATCTGATGGGACCCATTTCTTAAATGAACTCCGCATCCAGCAAACTTCTTAGACTGTATCGTCAACTGAATTTAATCAGTATCCTGCGCCATGCCTCCCTCAGTATTCGCTTGGACCACCTGTCCAAACTAATGCCCCTCAAAAGAGGGAAAACTATAACTCTGACAATCACTCTATCATCCAGGTCACCTTGGAAGCCTGGAATGATAACCATCTCCCGAAAGAAGCTGCCGTTATCAAATCCCTAGAACATCCACTTATGTTCTAAAACTGCTTCTGAACGTTTCTCCAGGATTTGATTAATATCTCAACTTATTGCATCTAGTGCAGAAACAACATCTGGTATGGTACTTGACATCTCATGATTGACTCAGTTGCCTAAGCAAGTGATATGCCAATCATGCACATCCCTCTCCCCTTCAGTCATTAAGACACCTCTAGAGAGGGTGACTCCATCACCTGCAGGTTCACTACCATGCCTCGAGTCGTCCATTCTAAAACACCTTAAGAATACTGTCTAAGTACCCAGATTGGGAAACAACCCAAATCTAGATCTAGTAACCAGAATCCCTGATATAATATCCATATCCTATGTGGAGAAACCATTGTGTGACAACCACAGTATAACCGATTATAGTATAGGAATTTCACTTCCTACTATGTGTATGTCATCCAAATACCAGGACATCACACCCTACTACCTTCTTAACAGATCCATCTCCTATTCTGATGAATTCAAATCCTATGACTGTCACATAAAAAATAGACGATCTATCTCCGCTATATCTGCTTTATTCTATAAATAGACAAAAGCTACTTGTCTACTATGCTTCCGCTGCACCCACTGAATACAACTACCCTCAGGCAAAGTCATATACACGTGCACTTCTAAAAATAGTTTAGAACGACGCTACACTCATCCTCCTACCAGGTCTCATAGTCTGGAACAACAGTAATGGAAAGTATGGGTAAACAAGAACCTCCCTGCTACCGTCCTTGAGGATACCGAAGTACCTCTCAGGCGCCTGAGGTTACCCACCATATCTGCGGGGTGGCTAATGGAATGTCAAACCCGATTGAATCTTTAGGTTCTATTAAATTTTCAATAATCGTTTGTGGTTCTGAAATCACTTCCAGTTATACCATACTCACACTACTGTTTTCTGAAAAAATCCATTTTACTAAAACTGTGGCGAGTCAAGAACAATATCACTATTGATCTTCCAGATGGTAGAAAGTTAACCCTCTTCATAGCCTCGGATAACCCACAAACTGACATTACAGAAACATGCCTTGAGTTATCCAGAGTCTGGTTTTAAGCATAAGCTGGATAACTCCATATACCTTAACATCATTAAGATATAATCCATTCTATATACAATATAGAAACAGAGGCACTAATTTAATTGGAACCAGATTCAAATCATGCAGCTGTCTCCAGTGCATGTCAACTAAATGGAGAGAGGCCGATCAGCATTACTCAACTTAGGAGTGTATCCAATTATGAGTAACCTGAAAGAGAAGCAAGTTCTCAAAATCATTACTATCGACTGAATACCAAACACAAGTATCTACATCTTCGATCACCTTGAAGAATCCTGATACTTGCAACACATGGTTCTGTACTTTATTCTTATACCTATAACTTCTCAAACTTGGACCTTGTATTTCTACGAAACACTTGTCTAAAACTTGAGAAGTCACAAGTAAACATAATATAGTACGAGGACCAACCCCTTTGTCCTAATGGAAACTGGACAATATACAAATCGTTGTATAAGTCCCCTGAGTTGAATAACCCAAACCCTGTGCGTCGTAGGTTGAAAACTGTACTTTGGTTATGAAGAATTACACCGTTGTTGAATGCTCCTTACCTAACCATCAACTGATATAGGTAAATGTCATGGACATAATTTCAAAAAGTTATATCTCACTTTATAAAATAAACATACAGATATATCCGTTTGAAATTGGTGCATAACAGCGGATATTCAAAACCAAATATTTATCGTCCGGCAAAAACCCAGGTGATTTCCCCAAATATCACCAATTACAAAGAGGCCCGACATAATGAGGATGATCACCTAATTCCCAATAACGTACTCCCACTCATCATCTGTAAAACCATACAGATATGAGAATCATACATGGTAAATACATACCCTGAAGTAAGGATCTAATTGGGAAATCAGTTTTCAATTAATAACGCATAGTGAAACTGAAACATGAATATGTTTGGAAGGGGTATCCGGGTATTCCTAGTAATGCCTCTTCCATTATCAGATTCATGACTGTAACTGTATATTTCTTTGCTATCATTCTTAAATCTCTTTATTTGTCTTTACTCATTACCTTCTGTACACCATCGTTAGGCTAAATGGTTTTCTTCCTTCCCTACCGTTCAGCACCAGCCTATGGTTTGGAAGAAGACTATCCAATAAGCGTAATAGGTGTACTGTCCTAATCCTCGGAGCACTCGCAACCTGAGAGAAGGTAAAGATAAAAGACAGCTGAATAAACCGTATTCCTATTTCTCCTGAACCAGCTGTAGGGTTCCTAGGCACTCTAGTAAGGTCTCACAAGGCATCGAACATGCCAATTTAAAAAAATGGTGCCGAGAAACCCTAGACTACGGATCTTAGACTAGATATTTGGGCGAAATGATAATCTAGTTAACACTTAACTACTTGGATATGGAAATTACAACCTTTGTAGATCCGGATATCCACCTCCACGGCTCCGCAACGAAGTCTCCTCGCTGTCCATGTCGAACCCCGGGCTCTAGCGTCGGCTTCATCGGAGAATCGGGTGAGCTAGGTCGCCGGCTTCGTGTCAAAGACGATCTACGTCGAGGCATCGCAAGTTCAAGCTCCGACTTCACAAAGTGATGAAACTTGTGAAGAAAACACACTCTACAACTTGGCTAGAGGTAGAGGATGAAGAAATAGGAGGTGGGTTCTCTTTAGAATTGGATTTCTCACTCTCAAGCTCAAGTTGCCATTGATGGACCTTGAGCTTTTGTTGAAGAAGAAGATGAAGATGAAGCAAGAAATATGATAAGTCTTTTTAAAATAAAAAGAAAATGGAATACTTATCATAATTCTTACTAGGGTTAAGTGTAGAGAATTACCATGGTTAATGGATGGGTTAGGGTTAAGCATGAGTCAAAGCTTCATGAAGCTTCAACAAAAAGACAAAGAAAGCCACCATTCCTTTTTAAACTTATCCAAATAAATGAATAAACAAATAATGAATAAATAAATATGCAAAACCCTAATTATCATAATAACCATGGTTTAATTCTATTCACTTAACCATATGATCAAGTATCATCAAACATGATACAAAAAGGTTCACAAAAGTATATCACATATACAATGTGCAATCCAAGTGAGAAAAATCCGTTTAAAGTGAACCAATACTAGTTAATGCAAAGTAATATATCAAATATATAATTATACATTAAATCATTAAATCAACATTTGATTCAATGATCCGGTCATGTCGCACATAACCGACTAGTATTCAATGTATCGACTTATAGAATCGATCTTCGATTCGATAACTAGGTTATATCATATACAACCAATCGAAACATTAATCACGAGAATCAAATACGGTATCACATACACGCATTATTCTCGGTCCCGCACATATCTCATATGCACTCCTATTTCGTTTCGCTTGAACCAGGAAACCTCTGTGTAGGACTCTAAAGACTCGTCAATACGCCGGTAGCAGATGATGATCATATCATGCACCCACAAGCCGCAAGCGGTCTGCTAAACGTAACGGCCACCCGGGTATTGAGCGATCAGAAGATCGACGAGCTAGCCCGCTCACACTCCTGCGAATCCGACCAGTAACACTTACCGTACAGTCCGGTCTCTTCGTCTGATATGTCGCATATCAAGTCTAGGGGTGGTAAACGTCAGACCCCAATAACCCGATAAGTCGTGCCGATGTGAGGCTCGTAACGGGTCGAGAACTACTGGTAACACTTACCGGTAAATCTCTGATCAGCCCTGGCCAGGGACTTCCCTGTTACGGCCAATCGAGCACAGCGCAACATTAACCCCCAATACCGGGAGAGACGAAACCCCTCCTATCGCTCATTGCCTCCATGTGACTCGGGACTGTACCCAAAGACCACCGTTTTGCACGCCCTCATGGACGTGGTAAGGTGGAGATCAAAGCACCGTGGAATCACACAAGACTCTATGACGATCTCGGGTCTACAGACTAACCTGTACAAGTGTCACCTGAGAACTGCCATCTGACGTGAGGTATAATACCATCTGGGAGTTCTCGGCGAGTCCGTCCAGTGTACCCAGTCTCCACTGAGCACCCGTATACCATCTCTGATGTCAAACACCAATGGATATGGGATCATCCATCGCCCATCACATGGGTCGAGAAGCGTATACGCTAGTCTACTCTGGTATATCGATGTCCCGTCTCGATACACCCATGACTAGGGACCTTGAAGGAGGTACTTATGGACTACCATGTCCCCACTAGTATGATCTGCATCATAGTCTAGGTAGTCAAGTACACATCCTAAGGGCTTTACCAACATGTAACTATAAAACAGTATAAAGAGACTAGTGTACATGTTAAGATAAAGAGTAACCAGATAGCATACTATCATATCGAGCAAGAAAGTCATCTCTATATATGTCCAAGCATCCAATATAATATACATCATCTGTACAATACTGGCCTCTAGGGCATACATACAACTAACAATCTCCCACTTGCACTAGGGCCAGCTGCTGTAGTATCGCATACCGAGCATCCCGAAGAGTCTCTCAAACTGTATCTGGGGAATGGCCTTCGTGAGTGGATCAGCCGTGTTGTTCTTCGTGTCAACTCTCCTGACCTCGATCTCCCGGCGATCAACTATCTCCCGGATCAGGTGATACCGCCTCAGAATATGCCTGGATCGCTGATAGGGACCTGGGTTCCTTGGCCAAAGCCACTGCTCCATTGTTATCGTAATACAAAGGTATTGGATGCTCAATGGATGGAACCACACCAAGTTCAGTAATGAACTTCTTGATCCAGACAGCTTCTTTAGCAGCATCGTTGGCAGCGATGTATTCAGCCTCCATCGTCGAGTCTGCCACGGTTTCCTGCTTGGAACTCTTCCAGCTAACCGCCCCTCCGTAAAGGGTAAAGACAAAGCCCGACTGCGACTTAGAGTCGTCCTTATCACTCTGGAAGCTCGAATCGGTAAAGGACTCCACTTGGAGTTCTCCGTTACCATACACCAAGAACATATCTCCAGTCCTTCGCAAGTACTTGAGAATGCTCTTCACGGCTGTCCAGTGACTCTCTCCAGGATCAGCTTGATACCTGCTCACTACACTTAGTGAGTATGCTACATCGGGTCTGGTACATAGCATCGCATACATGATAGAGCCTACTGCCGAAGCATAGGGTATCCCTTGCATGCGAGCTCTCTCCAAATCAGTCTTGGGAGACATCTCTTTGGAGAGAGTGACTCCAGAGATCGTGGGTAAGTTCCCACGCTTGGACTCTTCCATACTAAACCTCTTTAGTATGGTGTCAATGTACCTGGATTGGGACAATCCCAAAATCCTTTTGGATCTATCTCTATAGATCCTGATTCCCAATATGCAGGAGGCATCACCAAGATCTTTCATTGAGAATCTTTGTGATAAGAAGAGCTTGACCGCTTGCAGCATAGGAATATCATTTCCTATCAAGAGTATGTCGTCCACGTACAATACGAGGAAGACAACCTTACTCTCTGCCACCTTCTTGTAGATACAAGGTTCATCTGGATTTTTGACGAAATCAAACTCTTTGATAACGACGTCAAAGCAGATGTTCCAACTCCGCGATGCTTGCTTTAATCCATAAATGGATTTAAGCAGCCTGCACACCTTCCCGCTGCTCCCCACTGTCTACGAAGCCCTCTGGCTGAGTCATGTACACGCACTCTTCTAAATCACCATTTAGAAAGGCGGTATTAACATCCATTTGCCAGATTTCGTAGTCATGAAAGGCAGCAATGGCAAGCATGATTCGGATGGATTTAAGCATAGCCACTGGAGAAAAGGTTTCGTCATAGTCCACACCTGGTCTTTGACGAAAACCCTTTGCTACAAGTCTAGCTTTGAAAGTCTCCACTTTCCCATCTACACAAAGTTTTTTCTTGAAGATCCATTTGCTCCCAATGGGTTTTACCCTTCAGGAGCAACTTCCAAAGTCCATACTTTGTTGGTGTACATGGAATCCATCTCGGACCGCATAGCATCCAGCCATTTCACTGAGTCCCCACTAGTGATGGCCTGCTCGAAGCTAGTTGGGTCATCATCCTCCATGATGCAATCCTCACTGCCACCATCAATGAGAAAACCGTAGTATCTCTCAGGTTGGCGAGGAACCCTACTAGATCGGCGGAGTGGCTGAGGTTCATTGGGAGCTACTGAATCCTCTGGTTCCACTAAATCTTCTGTTGTGTTTTGTTCAGCTGGAACCTCTTCCAGTTCTACCTCAGAGCCACTAATCTCTTTTGCAAGAAATTCCTTTTCTAAAAGGTGGCATGTTGAGCAACAAATACTCTTTGTTCCTCACTGTGGTAGAAGATATACCCTCGCGAATGTTTGGGATATCCAACAAACTTACACAAAACAGATCTTGCCTCGAGTTTGTCCGGTTTTTGTCTTTTGACATAGGCCGGGCAACCCCATATCTTTATAAAATTAAGATATGGTCTCTTCCCTTCCCAATATCTCTCATATGGTGTGGTAGGCACAGATTTGGTGGGAACCCTGTTCAGCAGGTATGCTGCTGTTTCCAGTGCATATCCCCAGAAGGAAACAGGTAACTCAGCTACACTCATCATAGAGCGCACCATATCTAATAGGGTGCGGTTTCTCCGCTCCGATACACCGTTGTGCTGTGGTGTATATGGAGGAGTTAGCTGAGAGAGAATCCCATTCTCTTTTAGGAAGTCCAGGAATTCAATGCTTAAGTATTCATCTCCTCGATCAGATAGTAGGATTTTAATACTTTTTCCGGTTTGGTTCTCAACTTCTTGTTTATATTCTCTAAATTTCTCAAAGCTTCTGATTTGTGTTTCATCAGGAACACATATCCGAATCTAGAGAGATCGTCAGTGAATGTAATGAAGTATGAAGAACCATCCCTGGCATGTGTAGACATGGGACCGCATACATCACTATGTATAAGTCCCAAGAGTTCGGTAACTCTTTCTCCGTGTCCCGTAAACGGAGTTTTGGTCATCTTGCCTTTGAGACATGACTGGCAAGTGTCATAAGATGAAAATTCAAACGGATTTAAATATCCATCTTTATGCAACTTAGCTAGTCGTGTCGCATTGATGTGGCCCAGTCTACAATGCCACAAGAAGGATTCGTTGAGTTCAGAACTCTTCCTCTTGTGTGCGTTTGTTATGCTCAGAACTGTTGATTGGTTTAGAACATAAATGCCATTGCACAACGTGCCTGATCCAACCAACTTTTGGTTATGGAAAATGTTCATAACATTGTCCTGTAATAAAAAATTATATCCCTCTTTACTTAATAAAGAAACCGATATAATGTTGCATATCAGGTTCGGCATGTAATAGCATTCGTTCAGAACCAATGTATTACCAGTTTGTAATACAAGGTGATATTCCCCGACAGTCTTAGCTGCAACAATTGCACCATTTCCAACTCTAATGTCTTTATCACCTTCTCCAAGTTCTCTACCTTTCTTAAGCCCATGTAACTGATTACATATATGGGATCCTGACCCGGTATCCAATATCCAGGACGTAGAGCAAATAGAGAAACAGTTCTCAGTAACGAACACACCCGAAGAAAATGCATCAACATGTACTTTCTTCATTCGGGTGGCATGGGAATCCTGGTATTCCCCTATATCCTGTTCATTCCTATAACTCTTATAGGAAAGAACGGAACCAACGTTCCCCAGCACAGTATAACATGCGGGTTCGGTCAATACATCCATATTATTATCTTTATTAAGGCATGAAATGGTCGCTACCTGGAGAGAGAGAGAAGAAAACACTTTAGCGTAAGCTCGTGCAAGATCAGATTGGTTATTATCTTATCTAATCAGGATGGCTCCCACTGCTTTTTATCAAATCTTCCTTCAAACCCTAAAAGGAAAGACTAGCCGGGATTAATTACACACTACAGGTTCGCCAATCTTTCAGCCAGGCCAGTGTCGGTACTTTGAGAGAGGTCCCCCGTGCTTTCGCACGAACCTAATTAATGTAAACCTCATTTTCCCAGAGGCGTAACCCCGTTGACACCTTTCTAGACACCTACTTGATCAGCTAATTGCAATGTGTAAAACTCTCCCAGGAGTAACTCTTACTCGCAGTGGGTATCGGGATCCAACTATCTCATAGAAGGTATGCAATCTCATTGCAAATTTCAACACTTGAAATTCTCGATAATATTTTGCCCCAAGCATCCTATGACCTTGACGGAGGTCAACAAACCACAGGGTGCAAGTCAAGTTCAACCCGTCATTTCTTGATTGAATCAAACCCACCCGCACGACCCTTGACGGAGGTCAACAAGGTCGTACGACTACCCTAATCCAATCTGCATCATATGCATAAGCAGACAAATACTAGTTAGCTACCGCACACTACGCCTTGACGGAGGTCAACAAACGTAGCATGAATACTAAGTAGGATTTATCTGAAATGACGGAGGGCTACGCCAGGTTTTTCTGAAAACCATGAGCGTAATGAACTTGATATCGTTGTAGAATCAAATGAAGTTTTAAAATGGAGTGATTTTGAGGCTTTTCCAGTTTTGCTAAAGGGGTCACTCCCGGTGAAGGGATCGTCGGCCCTTTCCTCGTCGAATGAGGTGCGGGATATATCATATATATCACTGTGCAAAGCAAAAACCCAAAAGCAGTCAAAAGCAAACCGAGTGTGTAGCATCTGCCAGTTATTGCTAAAGGAGTCACTTCCGGTGAAGGGATCTCGTCCTTTCCTCATCGAATAAGGTGCAGGGTATATCATATATACCGCTGTGCAAAGCAAGAACTGTAGCTACCTGTTTTATTTTAAAATTCGATTCCACAACATCTTAGGTTTCTTATCTTTCATTAATCACATTAATGAAGTCCCATCATTTAAATACCTAAACATCACAGATAGATATGACGTACACTTATGCCATCCGCATTCGCCTCGATGTCCCCTCGTGCACCGTTAGGTTAGGTAACTAACGACAGAGCAGGGCAGGGCTAGCGCGGGTGTAAAACATAAGTAACGTCTATACAATATATCATATATACTATATACTATATCCATCACAGAATCAGAACACAGATATCGCAGCAGAATAAACATATGAAATATTGGATATACTAGGACGTCCGTGTTTTCAATACGAGCCAGTATAAAACACGGATTCCACGGTCGTGATCAATAGCCAATCCCACACCCCTAGACCCCTACGAGAGCGGCAAGCAACCCTGCCAATTCTAGGGTTAGGAGACCCGGACTCGACTCCTCGAGTTGGTCTCCCACTGGACCCCAGAACCCGGTTACTTGTGCTCCCCTCCTTGGGTCTATCCTAATGCGGAAAAGTAAATAATATACAAAGGGTGACAACTTCCGCTACCAGGAAGTGCCCCAAATAAAAGAATATTACATACAAGTTTTTACATGAATTAAAATGGAAAACACTCATCTCACATAAAAACCCCCGGCTATTCAAACACGACGATCCAATATAACATATCCAGCAACACATAACATCACATGTCATCAACGTAAGTAAATGTGCGCATCCCAATTGTCGTTGCCATATAGCAACGAAACCGGCGATATCACATATTACACTTACGGTCACAGAAAAGAAAGTGTAAAACTACAACAATTGGAATCCGCAACCTCTTTAGACATCACATGCCTAACAGTTATAAACCTCGCATTTTAGTCCCATCATCGAAAACTCTTTTCGATATCTTGTGAAACTAAACCGCTAGATTTATAACATTCTATCAGTTATCTCATAACTATTTGTGAATTCCAATTATTGTATCCATTTCCGGATAAATAGAATATATCAAACTTTCCGATCGAACATCCGAACACCCAATTTTTCCCGACACCGATCAACACATGAAATAGGTTCAAAGACATTCACTTCATGCCTCAGTACCAACGGTCCAGCCGCAGAAGGGTCAAGCCAACGCCTCACATGTGGCACGCCGTACTGCCCCAAACCCGAAAGTTCAAAGGGCAGTTCAAGACGGTCACATAATCGAGTTAAGGTTTGTTGTCTTCTAGAGGGACCATCGCGTTACTTGCACTACTTCGAACGTCTTTTAACCACAGAAAAATCCAACACTTGGAATTTTTCCGGCAGGGGAAAAGTTGGGTATTTGTATCCGGTCAAACTTTTTAACATATTCTACAGTTATCTGGAAAAACACTTAGACAAAGTTTGATATTCCGATCGAATCATCGATTCCCAATATAACCCCAGAGCACTCAACCCTTAATTCAATTTAAAAATACCCAGAAAACTCACCAGAATTTATCAGGTATTACTGTGCAGTGAAACATGGCTGACGTCACTATATGGCCGCGGAACAGCGGCAGAAGCCATGCTTCTGCCGCGCTTCCGCGGCTCATGGAACTGTTCATGGGAAACGTTTTACACAGTAATTCTTAGAATTCTTTGGTGAATTTTTTAAGCATTTTTAATATCAAAAATTCCCAGATTTCAGAAAATGTCCAGAGAGCTCTTGGGTATCGGGGTTTCGGGTTCGTTCGGACTTCAAACTCCGTCTAGACTTCGCCTAAGGCTTTAGCTAGGCTCTGATACCACTGTAGGGTTCCTAGGCACTCTAGTAAGGTCTCACAAGGCATCGAACATGCCAATTTAAAAAAATGGTGCCGAGAAACCCTAGACTACGGATCTTAGACTAGATATTTGGGCGAAATGATAATCTAGTTAACACTTAACTACTTGGATATGGAAATTACAACCTTTGTAGATCCGGATATCCACCTCCACGGCTCCACAATGAAGTCTCCTCGCTGTCCATGTCGAACCCCGGGCTCTAGCGTCGGCTTCATCGGAGAATCGGGTGAGCTAGGTCGCCGGCTTCGTGTCAAAGACGATCTACGTCGAGGCATCGCAAGTTCAAGCTCCGACTTCACAAAGTGATGAAACTTGTGAAGAAAACACACTCTACAACTTGGCTAGAGGTAGAGGATGAAGAAATAGGAGGTGGGTTCTCTTTAGAATTGGATTTCTCACTCTCAAGCTCAAGTTGCCATTGATGGACCTTGAGCTTTTGTTGAAGAAGAAGATGAAGATGAAGATGAAGCAAGAAATATGATAAGTCTTTTTAAAATAAAAAGAAAATGGAATACTTATCATAATTCTTACTAGGGTTAAGTGTAGAGAATCTACCATGGTTAATGGATGGGTTAGGGTTAAGCATGAGTCAAAGCTTCATGAAGCTTCAACAAAAAGACAAACAAAGCCACCATTCCTTTTTAAACTTATCCAAATAAATGAATAAACAAATAAATGAATAAATAAATATGCAAAACCCTAATTATCATAATAACCATGGTTTAATTCTATTCACTTAACCATATGATCAAGTATCATCAAACATGATACAAAAAGGTGCACAAAAGTATATCACATATACAATGTGCAATCCAAGTGAGAAAAATCCGTTTAAAGTGAACCAATACTAGTTAATGCAAAGTAATATATCAAATATATAATTATACATTAAATCATTAAATCAACATTTGATTCAATGATCCGGTCAGGTCGCACATAACCGACTAGTATTCAATGTATCGACTTATCGAATCGATCTTCGATTCGATAACTAGGTTATATCATATACAACCAATCGAAACATTAATCACGAGAATCAAATACGGTATCACATACACGCATTATTCTCGGTCCCGCACATATCTCATATGCACTCCTATTTCGTTTCGCTTGAACCAGGAAACCTCTGTGTAGGACTCTAAAGACTCGTCAATACGCCGGTAGCAGATGATGATCATATCATGCACCCACAAGCCGCAAGCGGTCTGCTAAACGTAACGGCCACCCGGGTATTGAGCGATCAGAAGATCGACGAGCTAGCCCGCTCACACTCCTGCGAATCCGACCAGTAACACTTACCGTACAGTCCGGTTTCTTCGTCTGATATGTCGCATATCAAGTCTAGGGGTGGTAAACGTCAGACCCCAATAACCCGATAAGTCGTGCCGATGTGAGGCTCGTAACGGGTCGAGAAACTACTGGTAACACTTACCGGTAAATCTCTGATCAGCCCTGGCCAGGGACTTCCCTGTTACGGCCAATCGAGCACAGCGCAACATTAACCCCGAATACCGGGAGAGACGAAACCCCTCCTATCGCTCATTGCCTCCATGTGACTCGGGACTGTACCCAAAGACCACCGTTTTGCACGCCCTCATGGACGTGGTAAGGTGGAGATCAAAGCACAGTGGGAATCACACAAGACTCTATGACGATCTCGGGTCTACAGACTAACCTGTACAAGTGTCACCTGAGAACTGCCATCTGACGTGAGGTATAATACCATCTGGGAGTTCTCGGTGAGTCCGTCCAGTGTACCCAGTCTCCACTGAGCACCCGTATACCATCTCTGATGTCAAACACCAATGGATATGGGATCATCCATCGCCCATCACATGGGTCGAGAAGCGTATACGCTAGTCTACTCTGGTATATCGATGTCCCGTCTCGATACACCCACGACTAGGGACCTTGAAGGAGGTACTTATGGACTACCATGTCCCCACTAGTATGATCTGCATCATAGTCCAGGTAGTCAAGTACACATCCTAAGGGCTTTACCAACATGTAACTATAAAACAGTATAAAGAGACTAGTGTACATGTTAAGATAAAATGTAACCAGATAGCATACTATCATATCGAGCAAGAAAGTCATCTCTATATATGTCCAAGCATCCAATATAATATACATCATCTGTACAATACTGGCCTCTAGGGCATACATACAACTAACACCAGGATCCATTCTCGAACAGGAACAAGTTCCTTTGATTTCGTATATAACCATACGATGGATTTATCCAATGGAAGTGGATGTTCGTAGTGATATGGGGTGTTCTGGAGAAATATAAAGGTGAAGTAGGAGTTGCGATGAAATATGTGGTTTGGTCGTGAATGATAGCAGCCGCAATTTACTTTGCCCTCTTTCTAATCCCTTTATTTGTCTTTACTTATTACCTTATGTACACCATACTTAAGCTAATTGGTTTTCTTCATTCCCTACCTTTCGGCACCTGCCTATGGTTTGGAAGAAGATTATCCAATAATCGTAATAGGTGTACCCTCTCCTAATCCTAGGAGCCCTCATAACTTGAGAGATGGTAAAGATAAAAGACAACCGAATAATCTTATTCTATCTCTCCAGAACCAGAATCCATCCTCGAATCTGGAACAAGTTCCTTCGAGTTCGTATGTAACTATACGATGGATTTATCCAATGGAAGTGGATGTTCATAGTGATACGGGGTGTTCTGGAGAAATGCAAAGGGTAAAAGAAGGAGTGTCAATGATGTATGCAACTCAGACAATCCAAAAGCCAGTGTTTTAAGAAAGTTCGGTTAACTTGGACACTGAGTCATAGTCTAGGGTCGGGCCATGGTCGCTGCCGAAGAGAGAGAGAAAAGAAACACTCTGCGTGCACTCTAACCTAGATCAGAATTGTTAATAACTTTATCTAATCAGGATGTCTCCCACTGTATCCTCAAATTCTTCTCTAAACATGAAAGAAGAATTAGTCGGGATCACCCGAGGAGTAAACCAACTAATCAGTAGGAATCGGGATCCAACTATCATCGCATGATAATGTGATGGAATCCACTTACGTTATCACACTCCAGAAGGTATGCGCATGTCTGGTAAGTTTCAGTTTCTTTAGAAACTCCCGATTTGATTTTTACCCCATGCTCTTATGACCTTGACGAAGGCCAACATATCATAAGTCACATGTCAAGTTCTACCCGTCATTATCCAGGTTAATTTGAACCCACCTGTACATACGCTTGATGAAGGCCAAAATAGTAGTACGAATGTACCAAACCAACGCATCAATCTATGCAATAGAAAAGTAACAAATAGCTACCATATACTATGCGTTGACGAAGGCCAACATACATAGCATGAATACTACATGCTACATGTCTGATATGACGGAGGGCTACGATGGTTTTGTTGGATGTAGTGCCCTCAGAGACAATTATTGGATCGCAGGCACGTGATTGCAATGATTGAGGGAGGACCTATACCGGTAGGACAGTCTTACTCAAGATGATAGTATGCTATCTGGTTTATCTTTATCATCGTGTATTGCTTTAGGTGACCTTACAAGTCACTATTGCGCGTTGATAGAGACCTTAGGATTCTTGCTTGACGGCCAGCAGTATGATGGCGATCATATACGTGGGAGCTGGGGTTTATAAGCACATCCTTAAAAGGTCCCTAGTCGTGGGAGTTTCGAGACAAGGCATCGATGCTCCAGAGTAGACTAGTGTATACAGTCGAGACCCCGACGAGGGGCGGTGGCCGGTCTCACAAGCCACTGGTGTCAGTTGGTTCACCTAAGATGTATACAGGTGCTCATTGGGTTATGAGTACACCGGACAGGACTCGCCGGGAACATGCTAGTTGGTCTTATACTTGACGTCAGATAGCAGTTCCCTGGTAACATGTGTACATGTTAGTTCATCGACCTGAGATCGTCATTTGCCTCGTGTGAGTTCCCACTGTACTTTGATTACTACCCTAACACGGCTCAAAAGAGTCGTGCAAACAGGTTTTAGTTGGGTAAAGTCCCGAGCCACATGGAGGCAGTGAGCGGATCTTCAGGGGTTCGTCTCTCCCGGTATTGGGGGTGAGGTCGCGCTGTGTCTAGGAGAGCCATTACACGAAGTCCTTGGCCAAGGCAGGAGATTTACTAGTAGGTATTCCAGTAGTATCTCAGGGTGTTCTGGGCTACACTCCGACACTACTTGTACCGCTTTTGGGGGTCTGACTTTTACCAACCCCCTAGGCCCGCCATGCGATGCTCATAGACGAACGGACCGGACTGTACGGTTATTTTCACTGACAGGCTCAGTAGGGTGTCAGGATGAGTTCGCTCATCGATGTCCCTTTTGGTCAATACCTGGTAGCCCGTTACGTATGGCTAATACCTCTGACGTGCTGGTGGTTAAATCCACAGCCAAAATGTTGACGAGTCTTTAGAGTCCCCCACAGACAGTTTCTCAAATTTCGGGCGAAACGCTGTAGAGGACGTATGGATATATGGTAGGGTTCGATCATATACGTGCGGTATTGCACGCATCATGATCGGACGGATAATACTAGCGGGCTTTGGTTTTAGCCGGATCCTAGTATTGTACAGTGTAGATTTTGTCTCTTTGCATTTGTATTCGGTCGGAATACAAATGCGGGTATGTATATACAGTCGCGGGGTTTTTTCTGTAATTTATTACGGGATCAGTTTTTTGAAGTTGCCAGTTTGTATTCCGTTTCGGCCAGTTTTCCTTTGTTCCGACATGGCCGTATTTTTCTGATGGAGGGGCTAATTTGCAAATGTGCAAATTAGCAATTGTGGAGGGGTTTATTTGTAAATGGAGGATTATGATGGTTCTAGCATCTTTGCTTTTTCATTCATCATGGTTTTGCATTAATGAGATTGGATTGATTTATTATGAGTGTGACTAAATTTCCTTGTTATCACCCATTTCTTTATGGTCACCACACACTCTCTTGTGCTCACCTCCCTTGCATTTTTCCCACTCCCATTTATGCATGGTCGGCCACTTTAGGAGAGAGGGATTCTCATTTGGTGGGGAAAAATGCTCCTCTCATATATATTTGCTTGCTACTAAATTCTAGTTCATCTCCATTATTTCATTCCTCCATCTAAAATGGCAACTTCTCAACCCCAATAGAGACAAACTATTCTGCACTAGCCTACAGCATTCTTGGACACGTCGACTTGCCAACTTCGTGCCCGAGTTGCCTCGGTCCAGAGGTGGGAGCTCGTAAAAGAACCCGGCGATGTGGTGCCCTTTACGACGAGGAGATGAAGACCGGAGATTCCGCGAGGAGATCGGGATGGAGGCCGAAGACCGAAGGACACGGATCGCTCGGTATAGCTTTCTACCCATTCTCTAGTTTGTTAGCATTAGGTTAATGGCCCGATCCGGGTTTTTAGTATGCGGTAGCGCCAGTTTTAAAGTTAAAGAAAAGTTTCGTTTCCGCATTTTGGTCTCGGACAGACGGCCGGGGCGCTGCCGTGGACTTACATTGGTATCAGAGCCACGCCATTAACCTAGTCTAGCTTGCTCTAACGTGTTTACAAGTTTGATCGAATGGATTTTCCAAAAACCGCATTTTCATGTCCAGTTTCTGTCGAATTTTTGCAGTGGTCAAAAATTATTTGGTACATTGTAAAAATACGTGCAGGGTTTTTTATGCATTCTCTGAAAATTTGGTAGCTCGATGGCACTGTTCCATCGTGGAACCGCGGCCAAACCCACGCATTGGCCGCGGTTCCGCCGCCATTTAAACTGTTCACAGCACCAAATTTTTACAGTGGGCTTCTGACATGGAAATAGGGTTTTTGGTATGTTCTGTTTGGGCCCAGATTTATTTTGCGTGCTACAGTTGTGCTTGGGGCCCACTCCGGAAAATTTAGTCGATCAAAAATTTTAAACATGTTAGTTCATAGTATTTCATTATATCTGCGACTGTTAATGTCATTTGATCGGTAAATCCTGTCTAACTGCTATAGCCCTTTTAGACGGATTTGCGAACGTGGCATTCACGTTGATGTTCTGTGTTGTGCTGTGATGTTGCGGATTTGTCGTGGTGGATAGCCTGGATGCAATGGTAGTACAGTTTGGTTGTATATGTATATTTGATATTGCGGGGCGAGCGTCCGACATGTGGACTGCCGTCACTGCCTGTTTGTATATTATTCTTTTAGGGCTCGACTGGGCTGAGGTCGATGTACCCGTTGTATATTTTACTTTCTGTACTAGGATTACCCCGTAGAGGGGTGCACGGATAACCGGGTTCTAAAGGGCAACGGGCCCGCATCTCATGGCGTTGAGACGGAGGGGGCTTTACTCTAGAATTGGCGGGCTATTCGCCGCACTAGTAGGGGGTACAGGTTGACCCAAGGAGGGGTGCCTAAGTTACCAGATTCCGTGAAGTGCTGGGTGGTCCATTCACGTTGCTGAAGGGGGCTGCCTCGCTTCAGGTTTTGGCGGGTAACTTTCCACGCCCGTAGGGGTCTGGGATTTCATTGCACAGGCTATCCACACGACCAGGGGAACGTCGGGTTTCAGTAGCAGCTCTATGAAACCCGGGGATCCCAGATGTCTGTATTGTTCTGTGATGCTTATTACATTTCTGTGATGTTGCGTTTTATCACGCCTTGAGCGAATATTATATATTGTTATATATACTAGTAGATGTTGTATATGTTTTGCATCCGCGCTAGTCCAGTCCCCGCTCTGTCGTTAGTTAAGTAACCTAACGGGTGATGACGGGACCCAGTGGCGAATGCGGATGGCATATACGTACATCATTATTTTCATTCTTTATTGGTGTGATCAATTGATGGGACTGCATTGATTCGGATCAATGCAAGCTAAACAAACCTATTCTGATGTTGTTGGAACAATTTTTCAAAAAGCTGTTATTGCAAGGACGTTCTCTTTTGTTTTGCACAGTGGTATTCGGTTATGAATATCCAGCACCTCAGTCGACGAGGCAGGGGCCAAGATCCCTTCACCGGGAGTGACCCCTTGGACAGAAGTTTGCGTCACGGCAATAAATTCACTATAGTCGATTACTTTTTCTTTGCATCGTGGTATTCAGTTGAAATATCCTGCACCTCATTCTACGGGGAAAGAGCCGAGATCCCTTCACCGGGAGTGACCTCTTTAGCAAAGGTTTTCGCCACTATATTTTTATAAAAGCTATCCGGTTCCTTCAACGATATCAAGTTCATTACGTTAAAGGTTTTTCGCCAAAAACCATTCGTAGCCCTCCGTCGTTTCAGACGGGTAGCACGTAGTATTCATGCTATGTTTGTTGGCCTTCGTCAAGGCATAGTGTATGGTAGCTGCTTGTTACCTTTCTGCTGCATAGATAGATGAGTTGGTTTGGGACAGTCGTACTGCCTTGTTGGCCAAAGTCAAGAGTAGGTACGGGTGGGTTCAAATTAACCTGGACAATGACGGGTAGAACTTGACATGTGACTTATGATTTGTTGACATTCGTCAAGGTCATAAGAGCATGGGGTAAAAATCACATCGGGAGTTTCTAAAGAAACTGAAACTTGCCAGATATACGCATACCTTCTGGAGTGTGATAACGTGAGTGGATTCCATCACGTTATCATGCGTTGATAGTTGGATCCCGATTCCCACTGATGAGTTGGTTTACTCCTCGGGTGATCCCGACTAATTCTTCTTTCAGGTTTGGAGGAGAATTTGAGGTTACAGTGGGAGGTTTCCTGATTAGATAAAGTGACAACCATTCTGATCTAGGTTAGAGTGCACGCTGAGTGTTTCTTTTCTCTCTCTCTTTGGCAGCGACCATGAACCGACCCTTGACTATGACTCAGTGACCAAAATTAACCGAACCTTCTTAAACACTGGCTTTTGGATTGTCAGAGTTGCATACCTCATTGCCACTCCTACTTTTACCCTTTTCTCCAGGACACTCCGTATTACTACGAACGTCCACTTCCATTGGACAAAACCATCGTATGGTTATATACGAACTCGAAGGAATTTATTCGAGGACGGTTTCCGGTTCTGGAGGAAACGAATAGGACTATTCAGTTGTCTTTTCCTTTTACCTTCTCTCAGGTTGCGAGTGCTCCTTGGATTAGGACGGTACGCCTATTACGCAAATTGGATAGTCTTCTTCCAAACCATAGGCAGGTGCCGAACGGTAGGGAATGAAGAAAACCAATTAGCCTAACGATGGTTTACAGAAGGTATTATGTAAAGAAAAATAAAGGGATTAGTAGGAGGGCAAAGAAAATTACGACTGCTATTCACGACCAAGCCAAGTATTTCATTACCACTCCCACTTCACCTTTGTATTTCTCCAGGACACTCCGTATCACTACGAAGATCCACAATTATATGGATACTCCATCGTATGGTTATATACGAACTCGAAAGGAACTTGTTCCAGTTCGGGGATGGATTCTGGCAGGAGAAATAGGAATAAGGTTTATTCAGGTGTCTTTTATCTTTACCTTCTCTCGTGTTGCGAGTGCTCCTATGATTAGGACAGTACACCCATTATGCTTATTGGATAGTCTTCTTCCAAACCATAGGCTGGTGCCGAACGGTAGGGAAGGAAGAAAACTATTTGGCCTAAAGGGGTATGCAGAAGGTAACGACTAAAGACATAAGAAGGGATTTGGAGAGATGGCAAAGAAATATACGGTTATAGTTGTGAATCTGATAATGGAAGAGGCATTACTAGGAATACCCGGATACCCCTACGAAACATTTCAATGTTTCAGTTTCACTGTGTACTGTTAAAAGAAAACTGATTTCCCAATTAGTCCTTACTCCAGGGTATGTATTTACCAGGTATGATTCTCACATCTGCATGGTTTTACAGATGATGAGTGGGAGTAACTTATTGGGAATTAGGTGATAATCCTCATTATATCGGAATTCGTTGTAATTGGTGATATTTGAGGAAATCACCTGGGCTGTTTGCCGGACGACAAATATTTGGTTTTGAATATCCGTTATAATGCACCAATTTCAAATTGATATATCTGTACGTCTATTTTTAAAAAGTGAGATATACCTTTTTGATATTATGTCCATGACATTTACCTATATCAGTGGATGGTTAGGTAAGGAGCATTAAACAGCGGTGTAATTCTTCTTAACCATAAGTACAGTTTTCAACCTACGACACACAGCGAATGAGTTATTAACTCAGGGGACTTATACAGAGTATTGTATATTGTCCAGTGTCTACTAGGACAGAGGGGATGGTCCTCGTACTATATTCTGTTTACTTATAACTTCTCTAGTTCTTAAATATGTGTTTCGTAGAAATGCAAGGTCCATGTTTTGAGAAGTTATAGGTAGAAGAATAAAGTAGAGAACCAGGTGTTTCAAGTATCAGGATTCTTCTAGATGATCGAAAATGTAGATACTTGTGTATGGTATTCTGTTAATAGTAATGATTAAGAGAACATGCTTTTCTTTCAGGTTACTCATAATTGGAAGCATTCCTAAGTTGAGTAATGTTGATCGGCCTCTCTTCATTTAGTTGACATGCACTGGAGACAGCTACATGATTTGAATCTGGTTCAATTAAATCAGTGCCTCTGTTTCTGTATTGGATATAGAACAGTCATATCTTAACGATGTTAAGGTACGGCGAGTTGTCCGGCTTATGCTTTAAAACCAGACTCTGGATAACTCAAGGCACGTTTCTGTAATGGATGTTTGTGGGTTGACCCGGGCTATGACGAGGGTTGACTTTCTACCATCTGGAAGATCAATAGTGATATTGTTCTTGACTCGCCATAGTTTTAATAAAAATGGATTTTTCAGAAAACAGAAGTGGGAGTATAGTAGAACTCGAAGCGATTCCAGAACCGCAATTACTGAAAATTTGATAAGAACCTAAAGATTCAATCTGGTTTGACATTCCATTGGCCACTCCGCAGATATGGTAGATAACCTCAGGCACCCGAGAGGTACTTCGGTACCCTCAAGGACGGTGACAGGGAGGTTTTTGTTTACCCAGACTTGTCACTACTGTTGTTCCAGGCTATGAGACCCGGCAGGAGGATGAGTATAGCGTCGTTCTAAACAAGCTTTAGAAGTGCACGTGTATATGATTTTGCCCGAGGGTTGTCATAGTCAGTGGGAGCAGCGGAAGTATAGTGGACAAGTAGCTTATGTCTATTTATAGACTAAAGCAGATATAGCGGAGATAGATCATCTATTTCTGATGTGACAGTCATAGGTTTGACTTCATCAGAATAGGGGATGGATCTGTTAAGAAGGTAGCAGGGTGTGATGTCCTGGTATTTGGATGACATACACAGAGTAGGAAGTGAAATTCCTATACTGCGAACAGTTATACTTTGGTTGTCACACAGTAGTTTCTCCACATAGGAATTGGATATTATATCAGACATACTGGTTACTAGATCTATGGTTCTAGATCTAGATTTGGGAAGTGTCCCAATCAGGATACTTATACAGCATTCTAAAGGTGTTTTAGAATGGACGACTCCTGGCACGGTAGTATACCTGCAGGTGATGGAGTCACTCTCTCTAAAGGTGTCTTACAGACTAAAGGGGAGAGGGATGTGCATGATTGGCAGATCACTTGCTTAGGCAATTGAGTTGATCATGAGATGTCAAGTACCACACCAGATGTTGTTTTTGCAGTAGATGCAATAAGTTGATATTGATCCAATCCTGGAGGAACATTCGGAAGCAGTTTTAGAACATAAGTGGATGTTCTAGGGATATGATAACGACAGCCTCATTCGGGAGACAATTATCATTCCAGGCTTCCAAGGTGACTTGGATGACAGAGTGGTTGTCAGAGTTATAGTTTTCCCTCTGACGAGGGGCAGTGTTTTGGACAGGTAATCCGAGCGGACACTGAGGGAAGCATTACGCTGGATACCGATTAAGTTCAGTTGATGATACAGTCTATGAAGTTTGGAATTGGAGTTCATTTATGAACTAGGTCCCATCAGATATCCAGACATATTCTAAGATAGGTATTGCTCATTTTGGGAGAAGGCTTTCTCCGCGAACTTGAGATAAAGAGAGACATAGAAGGAAACATCAGAGCGGATCGACTCACTGAGGCTATTCCTCGAACGCAATAGTTTCGCAAACGAGCTTTGTGAGACTGACTTGTAGAGAAGTTGGGTGTTCGGTATCACACGGGCTGTGAGTATGCGACATCGCAATAATTAGCCTTGAGTGCAAGTGGGAGATTGTTGGATATAGTGCCCTCAGAGTCAATTATTGGATCACAGGCACGTGATTGCAATGATTGAGGGATGACCTATAACAGTAGGACAGTCTTACTCAAGATGATAGTATGCTATCTGGTTTATCTTTATCATCGTGTACTGCTTTAGGTGACCTTAAAAGTCACTATTGGGCATTGATAGAGCCCCTAGGATTCTTGCTTGACGGCCAACAGTATGATGGCGATCATATACGTGAGAGCTGGGGTCTATAAGCACATCCTTAAAAGGTCCCTAGTCGTGGGAGTTTCGAGTCAGGGCATCGATACTCCAGAGTAGACTAGTGTATACAGTCGAGACCCCGACGAGGGGCGGTGGCCGGTCTCACAAGCCATTGGTGTCAGTTGGTTCACCTAAGTTGTATACAGGTGCTCATTGGGTTATGAGTACACCGGACAGGACTCGCCGGGAACCTACTAGTTGGTATTATACCTGACGTCAGATAGCAGTTCCCTGGTGACATGTGTACATGTTAGTTCATCGACCTGAGATCGTCATTTATCTCGTGTGAGTTCCCACTGTGCTTTGATTACTACCCTACCACGGCTCAAAGGAGTCATGCAAACAGGTTTTAGTTGGGTACAGTCCCGAGCCACATGGAGGCAGTGAGCGGATCTGCAGTGGTTCGTCTCTCCCGGTATTGGGGGTGAGGTCACGCTGTGTCTAGGAGAGCCATTACATGAAAAGTCCTTGGCCAAGGCAGGAGATTTACTGGTAGGTATTCCAGTAGTATCTCAGGGTGTTCTGGGCTATACTCCGACATGACTGGTACTGCTATTGGGGGTCTGACTTTTACCAACCCCCTAGGCCCGCCATGCGATGCTCATAGACGAACGGACCGGACTGTACGGATATTGTCACTGACAGGCTCAGTAGAGTGTCAGGATGAGTTCGCTCATCGACGTCCCTTTTGGTCAATAGCTGGTGGCCCGTCACGTATGGCTGATACCTCTGACGTGCTAGTGGTTAAATCCACAGCCATAGTATTGACGAGTCTTTAGAGTCCACCACCACACACAGTTACTTAGGTATCGGGCGAAACGCTGTAGAGGCCGTATGGAGATATGGCAGGGTTCGATCAGATACGTGCGGTATTGCACAGATCGTGTGTTAGTGGTATGTATACCCTAGAGGCCAGTATTACACAGATGATGTATATTATATTGGATGCTTGGACATATATATAGAGATGAATTTCTTGCTCGATATGATAGTATGCTATCTGGTTGCTCTTTATCTTAACATGCATACTAGTCTCTTTAAACTGTCTTATAGTTACATGTTGGTAAAGCCCTTAGGATGTGTACTTGACTACCTGGACTATGATGCAGATCATACTAGTGGGGACATGGTAGTCCATAAGTACATCTTTCAAGGTCCCTAGTCGTAGGTGTATCGAGACGGGGCATCGATATACCAGTGTATACTAGCGTATACGCTTCTCGACCCATGAGATGGGCGATGGATGATCCCATATCCATTGGTGTTTGACATCAGAGATGGTATACGGGTGCTCAGTGGAGACTGGGTACACTGGACGGACTCGCCGAGAACTCCCAGATGGTATTATACCGCACGTCAGATGGCAGTTCTCAGGTGACACTTGTGCAGGTTAGTCTGTAGACCCGAGATCGTCATAGAGTCTTGTGTGATTCCCACTGTACTTTGATCTCCACCTTACCACGTCCATGAGGGCGTGCAAAACGGTGGTTTTTGGGTACATTCCCGAGTCACATGGAGGCAATGGGCGATAGGAGGGGTTTCGTCTCTCCCGGTATTGGGAGTTGATGTTGCGCTGTGCTTGATTGGCCGTAACAGGGAAGTCCCTGGCCAGGGCTGATCAGAGATTTGCTGGTAAGTGTTACCAGTAGTTTCTCGACCCGTTCTGAGCCTCACATCGGCACGACTTATCAGTTATTGGGGTCTGACGTTTACCACCCCTAGACTTGATATGCGACATATCAGACGAGGAGACCGGACTGTACGGGAAGTGTTGCCGATCGGCTCGACGGGAGTTGTAGCAGGTTCGCTTGTTCTCTTCTGATCGCTCAATACCCGGGTGGCCGTTACGTTTAGCTGACCGCTTGCGGCTTGGGGGTGCTTGATATGATCATCACCCACTGCCGGCGTATTGACGAGTCTCAGAGTCCCACAATGGAGTTTCCTAGTCCAGGCGAAACGTTGTGGTGCGCGTATGCGATATGCGCATGGACCCGATTAAAATGCGCGTATAGGATACCGTATATTGATCGGACGGCTTGCTTTTGGTAGGGGTCATATGTGATATGGCCGGATTGGTAAATCAAGTGTTGATTTATCATTTAACCATTAGTTTCTCACTAAAAATCCTTTCTTGTGTTGGATGGATGTATGAATGCATGTATGTTTTTCTTTCATTCTTGTTTCATGCACATATGTATGTACATGTACACATACATACATACATACATCTTTCATGGTTGTATATATATGAAAATGGTGGCAATATAAGACTCACACCATGATATTATTAATGAAATATTATTGTATTTAAGCTAAAACATAAAAGGAAAGAAAATGGTTCATTATTGGTTTTGTTCTACACTCTTCTTTTGACCTAACCATTCTCACCCACCACTTAACCTATGGTTAAATTTCCTTTTGTGTTTTAACTCTAGTACAATAATGATTCAACCATGGTTTGAGATGATAGATTAAAAATATATATTGATATATTTTTCCTTTTTGAAAATGAGAGTTGAACTAATCATCTTCTAATGTTGCCATCATCTTCTTCCTCCTCCTTCATAGCTCTCTAGATTTTTGTAGTGAGCTATATAAACAACAAGTTAGGATTTTGAAGTGAGAAAGAGAACCACAACACCATTCTACACAAGCCTAGCCCACTTGTTTGGAGTGTTGACTCGATTTCGTTCACTTGATCGGAAAAAGTCGCAAGCTTGGAAAAAGCGTACTCCGGGTGGATCATCGGTGACGTCGAGGAGTTCAAGCGGAGTTCTTACAAACCCCAAGTAGCCGAGGAGTCTAGCGTAGGGAGCTACAAAGGTTGTACTCTCTAAACCCTAGCATTTCTTTCATATGTCGATATGAAAATTTTGAAACCCTAATTGATTCTAGGAACGATTCTTTGTTCATTAGCTTAGCACCCTAAAGACTACATATTTGGTTCATGTGATGCTTCCAAACCCTTCATGAGGTGCTATGCTAACCCAACATTGGTATCAGAGCCGACCTAGAACATTAGGCGAAACCTTTACGAAGTTAAAACTCCGATCGAACCGAAAATACGGTTTTACGGGTGCTCTCTGGACTTTTTTCAAAATCTGGTTATTTTCAGAATTAAAAATATGTTAAAATTACAGCAGGAAAAACTAAGAACTACGGCATAAAAATTATCCTATGATCCATCTTTCCTGCCGCGGAAACGCGGCCTAAGCTTGCTTAGACCGCGGTTCCGCGGTCGTACTCCTATATCACTGTATAAATTTTATGCCTTAATGTTTAATTCTGCAAGTATAATTTTTAGGGTATTTTTAATCTGTTTTTGTTGCTGAAAAATTCTGGAGATGTTTTTGGACTCGTTGATTCGATCGGAATTTTGATTTCGTGTCTTTTCCGGGTAAATTAGAAAGTAGTGAAGTGTTTGAACGAGTATCATTTTCTCACTGTTCACGGGGTTTAGATCCTTCGGAGGTTCGTGAAAGTTTTGTGGTGGTCCCTCTAGAAGGCAACAAACCTTAACTCGATTATGTGACCGTCTTGAACTGCCCTTTGAACCTTAGGGTTTGGGGCAGTACGGCGTGCCACATGTGAGGCGTTGGCTTGACCCTTCTACAGCTGGACCGCTACTACTGTGTCACACTCCAAGTTTTTGAACTTCGCTCAAGTGTTGAGCTTTAGTGAATCTTGGGTATTTGATCGGTCGTTCGAAATCTTTAATACTGTCTGTTTATTCGGGATGTGATGCAATGTATGGAATTCACATTATAAGACATGAAATACGAGGTATGTAATACTTCGCATTTACGATGTCTAGAGAGAATGTGGATTCCAGATATTGCAGTTTTACACTTTCTTTTCTATGACCGTAAGTGTAGTATGTAGTGGTATTGCCGATTGTCGTTGCTATACGTCGACGACAATCGGTGTATGCATACTTACTTACGTTGATGATATGAGATATTATGTGTTGCTGAGATATGATGTGCAGGATTGTCGCGATTGAATAGCCGGGGTTTTTTATGTGAGATGAGAGTTTTATATTTTCATTCATGTAAATTCAAATATAATGTAATATTCTTTTATTTGGGGCACTTCCGGGTTGAGGTCGATGCCACCTGTGTTGTATATTATTTACTTTTCCGTATTAGGATGGACCCAAGGAGGGGAGCACGGGTGACCGGGTTCTGGGGTTCAGTGGGAGGCCATCTCGAGGAGTCGAGACCGGCTCTCCTAAACTCCAGAATTGGTAGGGTCGCTTGCCGCTCTCGTAGGGGTCCAGGGTGTGGGCTTGGCAATTCATCGCGACTGTGGAATCCGTATTTTCTATTTTGGCTAAGTATTAAATACGGACGTCCTAGTATATCCCACATTATGTCTATTTTTCTGCTGCGATATCTGTGATGTGATCATTTGATATGTTCTGATGGATACAGTATATAGTATATATGATATATTATATAGGCGTTACTTATGTTTTGCACCCGCACTAGCCCTGCCCTGCTCTGTCGTTAGTTACCTAACCTAACGGTGCACGAGGGGACATCGAGGCGAATGCGGATGGCATAAGTGTACGTCGTATTTATCTGTGATGTTTAGGTGACTTAAATGATGGGACTTCATTAATGTGATTAATGAAAGTAAAGAAACCTAAAAGATGTTGTAGAATCAAATTTTTAATAAAAAGGGTAGCTACAATTTTTGCTTTGCATAGCGGTATATATGATATACCCTGCACCTTATTCGATGAGGAAAGGGCCGAGATCCCTTCACCGGGAGTGACCCCTTTAGCAATAATTGGCAGATGCTACACATTCGGTTCGACTTTTGATTGCTTCAATAGTTTCTGCTTTGCACAGTGATATATATGATATATCCTGCACCTCATTCGACGAGGAAAGGGCCGACGATCCCTTCACCGGGAGTGACCCCTTTAGCAAAACTAGAAAAGCCTCAAAATCACTCCATTTCAAAACTTCACTTGATTCTACAACGATATCAAGTTCTTTATGCTCATGGTTTTTCAGAAAAACCTGCGTAGCCCTCCGTCATTTCAGATAGATATTATTTAGTATTCGTACTATGTTTGTTGACTTAGTCAAGACATAGTGTACGGTAGCTAAACAATGTTTATCTGTTACAACACGAGATGTGATTGGATTAGGGCATTCGCACGGCCTTGTTGACTCAGTCAAGGGTCGTACGGGTGGGTTTAATTCAATCGAGAAATGCACGGGTTGAACTTGACTAGCGATTTATGGTTTGTTGACTTAGTCAAGGTCATAGATCGCTAGGGGCAAAAGGATTATTGGGAATTTCAAGTGTTGAAATTTGCAATGAGATTGCATACCTTCTATGAGATAGTTGGATCCCGATACCCACTGCAAGTAAGAGTTACTCCTGGAAGAGTTTTACACATTACAATTAGTCGATCAAGTAGGTGTCTAGAAAGGTGTCAACGGGGTTACGCCTCTGGGAAAACGAGGTTTACTTTAATTAGGTCCGTGCGAAAGCACGGGGAACCTCCCTCAAAGTACCGACACTGGCCTGGCTGAAAGATCGACGAAGTTGTAGGGTGTAATTAATCCCGGCTAGTCTTTCCTTTTAGGGTTTGAAGGAAGATTTGATAAAAACCAGTGGGAGCCATCCTGATTAGATAAGATAATAACCAATCTGATCTTGCAAGAGCATACGCTAAAGTGTTATCTTCTCTCTCTCTCCAAGTAGCGACCATGTCATGCCCTAATCAAGATAAAAATATGGATGTATTGACCGAACCCGCATATTATACTGTGCAGGGGAACGTTGGACCCGTTCTTTCTTATAAGAGTTATAAGACTGAACAGGGGATAGGAGAATATCTAGATTCTCAAGCCGCCCAAAAGAACATGCATGTTGATGCATCTTCTTTAGGTGTGTTAGTTATTGAGAACTGTTTTTCAGTTCACCCTACGTCCTGGGTATTAGATACCGGATCAGGATCCCACATATGTAAGCAGTTACATGGGCTACGGAAAGGTAGAGAACTGGGTAAAGGTGATCATTCCGTTCAAGTAGGGAATGGGGCAAATGTTGCAGCCAAAGCAGTTGGCATATATCACCTGGTATTACCAAATGGTGATACACTAGTTCTGAATGAGTGCTATTATATACCGAACATGATGTGCAACATTATATCAGTCTCTTTATTAAGTAAAGAAGAATATAATTTTGTAGTAAAGGATAATGTTATGAACATATTCCTAGATCAAAAGTTGATTGCATCAGGCTCGTTACATAATGGCATATTCATTCTCAATCAAAATACAGTCCTCAATATACAAAACACACATAAGAGGAAAAGCTCAGAAATGAACGAATCCTTCTTGTGGCACTGTAGACTTGGTCATATCAATGAGACACGACTAGCAAAGTTACATAAGAATGGATATTTGAATTCATTCGAATTATCATCTTATGACACTTGCCATTCATGTCTCAAAGGAAAGATGACCAAAACTCCGTTTACGGGACACGGAGAAAGAGTTACTGAACTCTTGGGACTGATACATAGTGATGTATGCGGTCCTATGTCTACACATGCCAGAAATGGTTCTTCCTACTTCATTACATTCACTGACGATCTCTCTAGATACGGGCATGTGTTCCTGTTGAAACACAAGTCTGAAGCTTTTGAGAAATTCAAAGAATATAAGCACGAGGTAGAGAACCAAACGGGCAAAAGTATTAAGATTCTTCGATCTGATCGAGGAGGTGAATACTTAAGCATTGAATTCCTGGATTATCTAAAAGAGAATGGGATTCTCTCTCAGCTTACTCCTCCTTATACACCACAGCACAACGGTGTATCGGAACGAAGGAATCGCACCCTATTAGATATGGTGCGCTCAATGATGAGCAATGCTGAGTTACCTATTTCTTTTTGGGGGTATGCGCTTGAGACAGCCATATACCTATTGAATCTGGTTCCGTCTAAATCAGTACCTACCACACCATATGAGATATGGAGTGGGAAGAGACCATATTTTAAACGAATTAAGATATGGGGTTGTCCGGCCTATGTCAAAAAGCAAAATCCGGACAAACTCGAGGCATGATCAGTTCTTTGCAAGTTTGTGGGATATCCAAAGAATTCTCAAGGATATTTTCTCTACCAAGCTGAGGAACAAAGAGTGTTTGTTGCTCAACATGCCACCTTTTTGGAAAGGGAATTTCTCGCAAAAGAAATTAGTGGCAAAGAGGTAGAGCTGGAAGAGGTTCCAGCACCACAAACTACAACTAATGATTTAGTAGAACCAGAGGATTCAGTAGTACCCAACGAACCCCAGCCTCTCCGCCGATCTAGTAGGGTTTCTCGTCCACCTGAGAGATACTACGGTTTTCTCATTGACGGTGGAAGCGAAGATTGCATCATGGAGGATGATGACCCAACTAGCTTCGAGCAGTCCATCACGAGTAGGGACTCAGTGAAATGGCTGGATGCTATGCGGTCCGAAATGGAATCCATGTACACCAACAAAGTATGGACTTTGGAAGTTGCTCCTGAAGGGGTAAAACCCATTGGGAGCAAGTGGATCTTCAAGAAAAAACTTGGTGTAGATGGGAAAGTGGAGACTTACAAAGCTAGACTTGTTGCAAAAGGTTTTCGTCAAAGACCAGGTGTGGATTATGACGAAACCTTTTCTCCAGTGGCTATGCTTAAATCCCTCCGGATCATACTTGCCATCGCTGCATATCATGACTACGAAATCTGGCAAATGGATGTTAAGACCGCCTTTCTAAATGGTGATTTAGAAGAGTGCGTGTACATGACTCAGCCAGAGGGCTTCGTAGACAGTGGAAGCAGCGGGAAGGTGTGCAAGCTGCTTAAATCCATTTATGGATTAAAGCAAGCATCGCGGAGTTGGAACATCTGCTTTGACGTCGTTATCAAAGAGTTTGATTTCGTCAAAAATCCAGTTGAACCTTGTATCTACAAGAAGGTGGCAGAGAGTAAGGTTGTCTTCCTCGTATTGTACGTGGACGACATACTCTTGATAGGAAATGATATTCCTATGCTGCAATCGGTCAAGCTCTTCTTATCACGAAGATTCTCAATGAAAAATCTTGGTTATGCCTCCTGCATATTGGGAATTAGGATCTATAGAAATAGATCCAAACGTATATTGGGATTGTCCCAATCAAGGTACATTGACACCATACTAAAGAGGTTTAGTATGGAAGAATCCAAGCGTGGGAACTTACCCACGATCTCTGGAGTCACTCTCTCCAAAGAGATGTCTCCCAAGACTGATTTGGAGAGAGCTCGCATGCAAGGGATACCCTATGCTTCGGCTGTAGGCTCTATCATGTATGCTATGCTATGTACTAGACCCGATGTAGCATACTCACTAAGTGTAGTGAGCAGGTATCAAGCTGATCCTGGAGAGAGTCACTGGACAGCTGTGAAGAGCATTCTCAAGTACTTGCGAAGGACTAAAGAGATGCTCTTGGTGTATGGTAATGGAGAACTCCAAGTGGAGTCCTTTACCGATTCGAGCTTCCAGAGTGATAAGGACGACTTTAAGTCGCAGTCGGGATTTGTCTTTACCCTTTACGGAGGGGCGGTTAGCTGGAAGAGTTCCAAGCAGGAAACCGTGGCAGACTCGACGATGGAGGCTGAATACATCGCTGCCAACGATGCTGCTAAAGAGGCTGTTTGGATCAAGAAGTTCATTACTGAACTTGGAGTGGTTCCATCCATTGAGAATCCAATACCTTTGTATTGCGATAACAATGGAGCAGTGGCTTTTGTAAGTCTACGCTAGCGCCCCGGCCGTCTACAGACGCCAATGCGGAACAAAAACTTTTTAACTGGCGCTATCGTATACTTTAACCCGGATCTTCCATTATTGCTAAACTAACATACTGTAAAGAGTGTAGAAAGGTTATACCGAACGATCCGAGTCCTTCGTTCTTTAACCATCATCCCACTCTCCGTTGCGGCTGCTCCGATCTCGTCGAACTCCGATATCCTCGTCGAGGTGGCACCACATCACCGATTCTTTAAACGGGCTCCCGCCTCTAACTTGAGGTAACTCGGTCGTCAAGTTTGCTAGAAGAGACGACCAAGAATGATGTAGAGAATGAGTAGATGACTTTGTCTCGTTCCTTCCAAAACTGTGGACGGACGGTTAATGAAGTTGCCGAGGGAATTGGGTGATGGAATGAAATGAACTGTAAAATTCCATGCACCCCAAATACTATCATAATCTTTTTCTCCAAATGAAACATCAAGTGAGAGAGGAGGAGAGAGAGGGCCGACCACTTTATAGAAGGAGGGAGGTGACCGTAGGAGAAAGAGGGTGACCATAAAAAGCTTCTCACTCAAAAGATCGAGAAAAAATATCCTTAAGTAAACAAAAAGCTTTAATGATAATGCATGAGTCACAAACCTAGTCATCATGCATTAATGAACCATTAAATGCATCCCATGAATACTCAACACCAATTAATCCTAGTCACCTCATCTAGAATCTTCTAGAAGAATCCACACTCATCTCAAGAAAAGATAAATCCGTCTTTAACCGAATGTTAAAAGACGGCTGATAGAAAACTGGAAACTGGCAACTTCCAAAAGTGATCCTGAAATGACTTTCAGGATAACCCCGTAACAGTATAAATATACCCGCATTTGTATTACGACCGAATACAAATGCAACTGAGACAAAGATATTATACCTACTCAATATAATACTCGGATCCGGCTTAAACCAAAGCCGACCAGTATCTACTGCCCGAAAACTGACACGTGCGTAAACGCACGTGCATTTTCCGAACCCTGCCATAAAACCATACGGCCTCTACAACGTTTCGCCCGAACTTGGAAAACTGTCTGTGGGGGACTCTAATGACTCGTCAGTACCCTGGCAGTGGGTTTAACCACAAACCGTCAGCGGCACTAGCTATGCGTAACGGCTGCCCATGGACTGACCTCAAGGGAGGCTGATGAGTGAACTCAAGGGTGGCCGATGAGCTAACACATCCGGAAACCCTACTGAGCCTAACAGTGACAATGTATATACAGTCCGGTCCGTTCGTCAATGAGTATCGCATATCCTCCTAGGGGGCTAGAAACGTCAGACCCCCAATAGCAGTATAAGTCGTGTCGGAGTGTAGCCCAATAACACCCTGAGATACTACTGGAGTACCTACCAGTAAATCTCCTGCCATGGCCATGGACTTTGTGTAATGGCTCTCTTAGACACAGCACGACCTCGCCCCCAATACCGGGAGAGATGAATCCCCTGCCGATCCGCTCACGTGCCTCCATATGGCTCGGGACTGTACCCAAAAGATACCTGTTTGCACGACTCATTTGAGCCGTGGTAGGGTAGAAATCAAAGCACAGTGGGAACTCACACGAGACAAATGACGACCTCAGGTCGATGAACTAACCTGTACACATGTCACCTGGGAACTGCTATCTGACGATAGGTATAGTACTAAATAGCAGATTCCCGGCGAGTCCTGTCCGGTGTACTCATAACCCAATGAGCACCTGTATACATCTTAGGTGATCCAACATACACCATTGGCTTATGAGACCGGCCACCGCCCCTCGTCGGGGTCTCGACTGTACACACTAGTCTACTCCGGAGTATCGATGCCCTGTCTCGAAACTCCCACGACTAGGGACCACAATTAAGGATATGCATATAAACTACCCAACTCTCACTTATATGATCGCCATCATACTGTTGGTAGTAAAGCAAGATCCTAAGGGCTCTATCAAAGTGTAACATGCAATCAGTCACCTGAACATGTACACGACTGATAAAGGCAAACCAGATAGCATACTATCATTTCGAGTAAGACTGTCTTACCGGGATAGGTCCTCCGCAATCATTGCAATCACGTACCTGCGATCCAATAATTGACTATGAGGGCACTATCTCCAACAATCTCCCACTTGCACTCAAGGCTAATTATTGCGATGTCGACTACTCACAGCCCGTGTGAAACCGAACATCCAACTCCTCTACTAATCAGTTTCACAAAGCCCGTTTGTAAAACTATTGTGTTCGAGAAATAGCCTCAGTGAGTGGATCCGCCTAGAAGTATCTTTCTTTATCTCTCTTTGTCTGAAGTTCGCGGAGAAAGCCATCTCCCGAATCGAGTAATACCCGTCTTAGAATATGTCTGGATATCTGATGGGACCTAGTTCATAAATGAACTCCAAATCCAAACCTCTTAGACTGTATCGATCACTGAACCTAATCAGTATCCGGCACCATGCCACCCACAGTATCCTCTTGGACCACCTGTCCATAATACTGTCCCTCTTGGTCAGAGGGAAAACTATAACTCTGACAATCACTCTGTCATCCATGTCACCTTTGAAGCCTGGAATGACGATCGTCTCCCGAAGGAGGCTGCCGTCATCAAATCCGTAGAACATCCACTTATGTTCTAAAACTGCTTCCTTATGTCTCTCCAGGATTGGATTAATACAAACTTATTGCATCTAGTGCAAAAACAACATCTGGTGTGGTACTTGACATCTCATGATTGACTCAATTGCCTAAGCAAGTGATCTGTCAATCATGCACATCCCTCTCCCCTTTAGTCTATACGACACCTTTAGAGAGGGTGACCCCATCACCTGCAGGTACACCACCATGCTAGGAGTCAACTATTCTAAAAACCATTAGAATATCTGTCAAAGTACCCACATTGGGAAACTACCCAAATCCAGATCTAAAACCATAGATCCAGAAACCAGAATGTCAAATATTATATCCATATCCTGTCTGGAGAAACAACTGTGTGACGATCACAGTACAACCGATCGTAGTATAGGAATTTTACTTCCTACTCTGTGTATGTCATCCAGATACCATGACATCACACCCTACTACCTTCTTAACAGATCCATCCCCTATTCTGATTGAAGTCAAACCCATGACTGTCACATCAAAATTAAATGATCTATCTCCGCTATAACTGCTCAAGTCTATAAATAGACATAAGCTACTTGCCCACTAAACTTCTGCTGCTCCCACTGACTACGACAACCCTCCTACCGGGTCTCATAACCTGGAACAACAGTAATGTCAAGTCTGGGTAGATAAGAACCTCCCTGTCATCGTCCTTGAGGCTACCGAAGTACCTCTCGGGTGTCTGAGGTTACCCACCATATCTGCGGAGTGGCTATTGGAATGTCAATCTTGATTGAATATATATAGGTCCTATTAAATTTTCCGTAATCGTTCGCGGTTCTGGAATCACTTCCAGTTCTACCATACTCCCACTACTGTTTTCTGAAAAAGATCCATTTTACTAAAACTGTGGCGAGTCAAGAACAATATCAC
Organism: Agapanthus africanus; assembly: GCA_030015575.1. NCBI lineage: Eukaryota > Viridiplantae > Streptophyta > Magnoliopsida > Asparagales > Amaryllidaceae > Agapanthus > Agapanthus africanus. The sequence continues at coordinate 112,826,366 of JASDDO010000018.1, forward strand.
TATTGATCTTCCAAATGGTAGAATATCAACCCTCGTCATAGCCAGGGTCAACCCACAAACAGCCATTACAGAAACGTGCCCTGAGTTATCCAGAGTCTGGTTTTAAGCATAAGCTGGACAACTCCCCGTACCTTAACATCTTTTAAGGTACGATCCATTCTATATCCAATATAGAAACTTTGGCACTCATTTAATTGGAACCATATTCAAATCATGCATCTGTCTCCAGTGCATATAACTTTAATCGAAAGAGGCTAATCAGCATTACTCAACTTAGGAATCCATCCAATTATGAGTAACCTGAAAAAGAAACAAGTTTCTCAAAACCATCACTATCATCTGAATACCAATCACAAGAATATACATCTTCGATCTCTTTGAAGAATCCCGATACTTGTGATACCTGGTTCTCTACTTTATTCTTATACCCACAACTTCTCAAAACTTAGACCTTGAATTTCTATGAAACACTTGTCTAAACACTAGAGAAGTTATAAGTAAACAGAACATAGTACGAGGACCTACCCCTTTGTCCTGATGGACACTTGGAAAACATACAATACTCTGTATAAGTCCGCTGAGTTAAACAACTCAAAACCTGTGCGTCGTAGGTTGAAAACTGTACCCTGGCGATTTCCTCAAATATCACCAATTACAACGAATTCCGATATAATGAGGATGATCACCTAATTCCCAATATCTTACTCCCACTCATTATCTGTAAAACCATACAGATATGAGAATGAAACCTGGTAAATACATACCCTTGGAGTAAGTATCTAATCGGGAAAACAGTTTTTCATTAACAATGCACTGAAACATGAAAATGTTTCGTAGGGGTATCCTGGTATTCATAGTAATGCCTCTTCCAAAATCCAATTCATGACTTCAACCGTATATTTTATTGCCATCTCTCCAAATCCCTTTATTTGTCTTTAGTCGTTACCTTCTGTACACCATCGTTAGGCTAAATGGTTTTCTTCCTTCCCTACCGTTCGGCACCAGCCTATGGTTTGGAAGAAGACTATCCAGTAAGCATAATAGGTGTACCCTCCTAAACCAAGGAGTACTCGCATCTCGAGAGAAGGTGATGATAAAAGACAACTGAATAATACCTTATTCCTTTAAAAGTGAAATAGGAGTGGCGATGAAGTACGCGGTTTGGTCGTGAATGATATCAGTCGCAATTTACTTTGTCCTCTTTCTAATCCCTTTATTTTGTCTTTACATATTACCTTCTGCACACCCTACTTAGGCTAATTGGTTTTCTTCATTCCCTACCTTTCGGCACCTGCCTATGGTTTGGAATAAGACAATCCAATAAGCGTAATAGGTGTACTCTCCTAAACCAAGGAGCTCTCGCAACCTGAGAGAAGGTGATAATAAAAGACAACTGAATAAACCAATTCTATTTCTCCTGAACCTGGATCCATCCTCGAAGAAGTCCCTTCGAGTTCGTATATAACCATACGATGGATCTATCCAATGGAAGTGGATATCCGTAGTAATACGGGTGTTCTGAGAAATGCAAAGGGTAAAAGAAGGAGTGGCAATGACTTATGCAATATAGACAATCCAAAAGCCAGTATTTTAAGAAGGTTCGGTCAACTTGGTCACTGATTCATAGTCTAGGGTCGGTCAAAGGTCGCTGCCAAAGAGAGAGAGAGAAAAGAAACACTCTGCGTGCACTCTAACCTAGATCAGAATGGTTATCATTTTATCTAATCCGGAAACCTCCCACTGTCCTGTCAAATTCTCCTCCAAACCTAAAAGAAGAATCAATCGGGATCACCCGAAGAGTAAACCAACTCATCAGTGGGAATCGGGATCCAACTCTCATCGCATGATAACGTGATGGAATGCATCCACGTTACTCATACTCCAGAAGGTATGCGCATACTTGGCAAGTTTCAGTTTCTTTAGAAACTCCCGATCTGATTTTTGCCCCATGCTCTTATAACCTTGGCGTTGGTCAAAATGTCATAAGTCACATGCCAAGTTCTACCCATCACTATCTTGTCAATTTGAACCCACCCGCACATGCCCTTGACGTTGGCCAAAATGGCAGAACGACCGTCCCAAACAAACTCATCTATCTATGCAACAATTGAATACCCAGCAGCTACCAAACACTATGCCTTGGCGTTGGTCAAAATACATAGCTTGAATACTACTAAATACCAAAAGAAGTGATGGAGGGCTACGGCTGGTTTTTGGCGAAAAACCTTTAGCGTAGTGAACTTGATATCGCTGAAGGAACCTGATAGCTTTTTAAAATATAGTGGCGAAAACCTTTTGCTAAAGAGGTCACTCCCGGTGAAGGGATCTCGGCTCTTTCCTCGTGGAATGAGGTGCAGGATATTCCACTGAATACCGCTATGCAAAGCAACTTGTAATCGACTATAGTGAAGTTATTACCCTGACGCAAACTTCTGCCCAAGGGGTCAGTCCCGGTGAAGGGATATCGGCCCTTGCCCCGTCGAATGAGGTGCAGGATATTCCACTGAATACCGCTATGCATAACAAAAGAAAACGTCTTTGCAATAACACTTTTTAAATTTGTTCCAACAACTAAAACAGGTTTGTTTTACTTTGCATTGATCAGAATCAACGCAGTCCCATCAATCAATCACACCAGAAAAGAACGAAAATAAAATGTACGTATATGCCATCCGCATTCGTCACTGGGTCCCGTCATCACCCGTTAGGTTACTTAACTAACGATAGAGCGGGGACTGGACTAGCGCGGGTGTAAAACATATACAACATCTAATAGTATATAAACCAATATACAATAATCGCTCCAGGCGTGATAATATGCAACATTACAGAAAAGTAATAAGCATCACAGAACAATACAGATAACCTGGGACCCCGAGTTTCACAGAGCCGCTGCTGAAACCCGACGTTCCCCTGTCGTGTGGATAGCCTGTGCAATGAAACCTAGACCCCTACGGGTGCGGCAAGTTACCCGCCAAAACCTGAAGCGAGGTAGTCCCCACAGCATAGTGAATGGAACACCCGGCACTTCACGGAATCCGGTAAATTGAGCACCCCTCCTTGGGTCAACCTGTACCCCCTACGAGTGCGGCGAATAGTCTGCCAATTTTAGAGTGGGGCCCCTCTGCCTCCCAAAGCCATGAGATGCAGACCCGTTGCTCTCCAGAACCCGGCTCTCCGTGCACTCCGTCGCGGGGCAAAACCTAGTACAGTAATGAAAAATAGTACAATAGGTACATCGACCGCAACCTGGTCGTGCCCCAAAAGAATATTATACAACAGGCAGTGACGGCTGTCCACAAGTTGGACGCTCGCCCCGCAATATCAAATGTACAAATAAACTAAAACTGTACTACCATTGCACACTGCTATCCACCACGACATATCCGCAACAACACAGCACAACACAGAACATCAGCGCGAATGTCATGTTCGCAAACCCGTCTAAAAGAACTATAGCAATCAAACGCGGTTTACCGATCAAATGACATTCCCGGTCGGAGATATAATGTAAGCACTGTAAACTAACGTGTTTAAATTTCGATCGACCAAATATCAAAAAGTGGGCCCCATGACTTACTGGTGAACAGTAACAAAACCTGGGCCCAAAATATATATACCAAAAACCCCAATTTCCAACATGGAATGTACTGTAGAAAACTGAGTGAGTGATCCCACTTTCCTGCGGCGGATCCGCGGCAAAACCCTAGCTGGCGCGGCGGATCCGCGGCGGAACAGTAGAATTACTTCCTCGAATTTCTACAGTATTCCTAAAAAATCCTGCACAGTTTTCTGAGATGTGTGAAATATTTTTAGGACACCGTTTAAAAACAACAGAAACTGTCAAGGTGAAAAATTATGATTTTTGATTTCCGGTTCGATCGATGTTTTAAACGATTTAGCACAAGTTAGTATAGCAAAATGGTGAGGCTTTGATACCACTGTAAGTCTACGCTAGCGCCTCGGCCGTCTACAGACGCCAAATGCGGAACAAAAAATTTTTAACTGGCGCTATCGTATACTTTAACCCGGATCTTCCATTATTGCTAAACTAACATACTGTAAAGAGTGTAGAAAGGTTATACCGAACGATCCGAGTCCTTCATTCTTTAACCATCATCCCACGCTCCGTTGCGGCTGCTCCGATCTCGTCGAACTCCGATATCCTCGTCGAGGTGGCACCACATCACCGATTCTTTAAACGGGCTCCCGCCTCTAACTTGAGGTAACTCGGTCGTCAAGTTTGCTAGAAGAGACGACCAAGAATGATGTAGAGAATGAATAGATGACTTTGTCTCGTTCCGTCCAAAACTGTGGACGGACGGTTAATGAAGTTGCCGAGGGAATTGGGTGATGGAATGAAATGAACTGTAAAATTCCATGCACCCCAAATACTATCATAATCTTTTTCTCCAAATGAAACATCAAGTGAGAGAGGAGGAGAGAGAGGGCCGGCCACTTTATAGAAGGAGGGAGGTGACCGTAGGAGAAAGAGGGTGACCATAAAAAGCTTCTCACTCAAAAGATCAAGAACAAATATCCTTAAGTAAATAAAAAGCTTTAATGATAATGCATGAGTCACAAACCTAGTCATCATGTATTAATGAACCATTAAATGCATCCAATGAAAACTCAACACCAATTAATCCTAGTCACCTCATCTAGAATCTTCTAGAAGAATCCACACTCATCTCAAGAAAAGATAAATCCGTCTTTAACCGAATGTTAAAAGACGGCTGATAGAAAATTGGAAACTGGCAACTTCCAAAAGTGATCCTGAAATGACTTTCAAGATAACCCCGTAACAGTATAAATATACCCGCATTTGTATTACGACCGAATACAAATGCAACTGAGACAAAGATATTATACCTACTCAATATAATACTCGGATCCGGCTTAAACCAAAGCCGACCAGTATCTACTGCCCGAAAACTGACACGTGCGTAAACGCACGTGCATTTTCCGAACCCTGCCATAAAACCATACGGCCTCTACAACGTTTCGCTCGAACTTGGGAAACTGTCTGTGGGGGACTCTAATGACTCGTCAGTACCCTGGCAGTGGGTTTAACCACAAACCGTCAGCGGCACTAGCTATGCGTAACGGCTGCCCATGGACTGACCTCAAGGGAGGCTGATGAGTGAACTCAAGGGTGGCCGATGAGCTAACACATCCAGAAACCCTACTGAGCCTAACAGTGACAATGTATATACAGTCCGGTCCGTTCGTCAATGAGTATCGCATATCCGCCTAGGGGGCTAGAAACGTCAGACCCCCAATAGCAGTATAAGTCGTGTCGGAGTGTAGCCCAATAACACCCTGAGATACTACTGGAGTACTTACCAGTAAATCTCCTGCCATGGCCATGGACTTTGTGTAATGGCTCTCCTAGACACAGCACGACATCGCCCCCAATACCGGGAGAGACGAATCCCCTGCCGATCCGCTCACGTGCCTCCATATGGCTCGGGACTGTACCCAAAAGCTACCTGTTTGCACGACTCATTTGAGCCGTGGTAGGGTAGAAATCAAAGCACAGTGGGAACTCACACGAGACAAATGACGACCTCAGGTCGATAAACTAACCTGTACACATATCACCTGGGAACTGCTATCTGACGATAGGTATAGTACTAACTAGCAGGTTCCCGGCGAGTCCTGTCCGGTGTACTCATAACCCAATGAGCACCTGTATACATCTTAGGTGATCCAACATACACCAGTAGCTTGTGAGACCGGCCACCGCCCCTCGTCGGGGTCTCGACTGTACACACTAGTCTACTCCGGAGTATCGATGCCCTGTCTCGAAACTCCCACGACTAGGGACCACAATTAAGGATATGCATATAAACTACCCAACTCTCACTTATATGATCGCCATCATACTGTTGGTAGTAAAGCAAGATCCTAAGGGCTCTATCAAAGTGTAACATGCAATCAGTCACCTGAACATGTACACGACTGATAAAGGCAAACCAGATAGCATACTATCATTTCGAGTAAGACTGTCCTACCGGGATAGGTCCTCCGCAATCATTGCAATCACGTACCTGCGATCCAATAATTGACTATGAGGGCACTATCTCCAACAGCTTTGGCCAAGGAACCCAGGTCCCATCAGCGATCCAGGCATATTCTGAGGCGGTATCACCTGATCCGGGAGATAGTTGATCGCCGGGAGATCGAGGTTAGGAGGGTTGACACGAAGGACAACACGGCGGATCCACTCACGAAGGCCATTCCCCAGATACAGTTTGAGAGACTCTTCGGTATGCTCGGTATGTGATACTACAGCAGCTGGCCCTAGTGCAAGTGGGAGATTGTTAGTTGTATGTATGCCCTAGAGGCCAGTATTACACAGATGATGTATATTATATTGGATGCTTGGACATATATATAGAGATGACTTTCTTGCTCGATATGATAGTATGCTATCTGGTTGCTCTTTATCTTAACATGTATACTAGTCTCTTTAAACTGTCTTATAGTTACATGTTGGTAAAGCCCTTAGGATGTGTACTTGACTACCTGGACTATGATGCAGATCATACTAGTGGGGACATGGTAGTCCATAAGTACATCCTTCAAGGTCCCTAGTCGTAGGTGTATCGAGACGGGGCATCGATATACCAGTGTAGACTAGCGTATACGCTTCTCGACCCATGAGATGGGCGATGGATGATCCCATATCCATTGGTGTTTGATATCAGAGATGGTATACGGGTGCTCAGTGGAGACTGGGTACACTGGACGGACTCGCCGAGAACTCCCAGATGGTATTATACCTCACGTCAGATGGCAGTTCTCAGGTGACACTTGTGCAGGTTAGTCTGTAGACCCGAGATCGTCATAGAGTCTTGTGTGATTCCCACTGTACTTTGATCTCCACCTTACCACGTCCATGAGGGCGTGCAAAACGGTGGTTTTTGGGTACAGTCCCGAGTCACATGGAGGCAATGAGCGATAGGAGGGGTTTCTTCTCTCCCGGTATTGGAAGTTGATGTTGCGCTGTGCTTGATTGGCCGTAACAGGGAAGTCCCTGGCCAGGGCTGATCAGAGATTTGCTGGTAAGTGTTACCAGTAGTTTCTCGACCCGTTATGAGCCTCACATCGGCACGACTTATCAGTTATTGGGGTCTGACGTTTACCAGCCCTAGACTTGATATGCGACATATCAGACGAGGAGACCGGACTGTACGGGAAGTGTTGCCGATCGGCTCGACGGGAGTTGTAGCAAGTTCGCTTGTTCTCTTCTGATCGCTCAATACCCGGGTGGCCGTTACGTTTAGCTGACCGCTTGCGGCTTGGGGGTGCTTGATATGATCATCACCTACTGCCGGCGTATTGACGAGTCTCAGAGTCCCACAATGGAGTTTCCTAGTCCAGGCGAAACGTTGTGGTGCGCGTATGCGATATGCGCATGGACCCGATTAAAATGCGCGTATAGGATACCGTATATTGATCGGGCGGCTTGCTTTTGGTAGGGGTCATATGTGATATGGCCGGATTGGTAAATCAAGTGTTGATTTATCATTTAACCATTAGTTTCTCACTAGAAATCCTTTCTTGTGTTGGATGGATGTATGAATGCATGTATGTTTTTCTTTCATTCTTGTTTCATGCACATATGGATGTACATGTACACATACATACATACATACATCTTTCATGGTTGTATATATATGAAAATGGTGGCAATATAAGACTCACACCATGATATTATTTATGAAATATTATTGTATTAAAGCTAAAACATAAAAGGAAAGAAAAGGGTTCATTATTGGTTTTGTTCTACACTCTTCTTTTGACCTAACCATTCTCACCCACCACTTAACCTATGGTTAAATTTCCTTTTGTGTTTTAACTCTAGTACAATAATGATTCAACCATGGTTTGAGATGATAGATTAAAAATATATATTGATATATTTTTCCTTTTTGAAAATGAGAGTTGAACTTATCATCTTCTAATGTTGCCATCATCTTCTTCCTCCTCCTTCATAGCTCTCTAGATTTTTGTAGTGAGCTATATAATCAACAAGTTAGGATTTTGAAGTGAGAAAGAGAACCACAACACCATTCTACACAAGCCTAGCCCACTTGTTTGGAGTGTTGACTCGATTTCGTTCACTTGATCGGAAAAAGTGGCAAGCTTGGACAAAGCGGACTCCGGGTGGATCATCGGTGACGTCGAGGAGTTCAAGCGGAGTTCTTACAAACCCCAAGTAGCCGAGGAGTCTAGCGTAGGGAGCTACAAAGGTTGTACTCTCTAAACCCTAGCATTTCTTTCATATGTCGATATGAAAATTTTGAAACCTTAATTGATTCTAGGAACGATTCTTTGTTCATTAGCTTAGCACCCTAAAGACTACATATTTGGTTTATGTGATGCTTCTAAACCCTTCATGAGGTGCTATGCTAACCCAACATCGTGATCGGACGGATTTTACTAGCCGGCTTTGGCTTAAGCCGGATCCTAGTATTAGATAGTGTAGATTTTGTCTCTTTGCATTTGTGTTCAGTTAGAATACAAATGCGGGCATGTATATGCAGTAGCGGGGTTTTCCTGTAATTTATTACGGGATCAGTTTTCTGAAGTTGCCAGTTTGCATTCTGTTCCGGCCGGTTTTCCTTTGTCCTTCGCGACCGGACTTTCCGATGGAGGGGGTTATTTGCATGTGTGCAAATAACATTTGTGGAGGGGTTTATTTGCTTTTGTGGCTTCATCATGATGAGATTCCTTTTGAATCAATCCTAGCATTTATGAGGTTAGAAATGGAAAAGATGAGGAGTTGATTTGGATTAGAAATGTGGTGACCATTTTTCTTTTGATTAATCTCTTTTTCTTCTCTTGATTAAGATTCCTTTTTATCCTCCACCATTACATATATGGCCGGCCACTTTGAGAGGGTGAGGATGAGAGAGGTTTCATTACATGTGGGAATTGATTCATCTCATATTCATTCTTGGTTTTGCAAAAGTTCCAAACCTCTCTCCATTGTTCTTTCTCTATCCCTCCATCATGGCAACATAAACCCTAAAGAGACAACCCACTACACTATATCTACAGCAAATCTTGGACGCGTCGGCTAGCCAACTTCGCGCCCGAGTTGCCTCGGTTCAGAGGTGGGAGCCCGTAAAAGTATTTGGCTACGTGGTGCCCTTTCCGACGAGGAGGTGACGGACGGAGATTCCACGGGAGATCGGAGTGGAGACGAAGACCGAAGGACACGGATCACTTGGTAAAACTCTCTACCCATTTTCTAGTATGCTAGTAGCTAGGTTAATGGCCCGATCCGGGTTAAAAGTGAACGGTGGTGCCGGTTTGCTAGTTTGCAAAGTTTTTCGTTTCCGTGTTTCCGGCGTCGGATCGACGGCCGGGGTGCTGTTGGAGATAGTGCCCTCAGAGTCAATTATTGGATCACAGGCACGTGATTGCAATAATTGAGGGAGGACTTGTCCCAGTAGGACAGTCTTACTCAAGATGATAGTATACTATCTGGTTTATCTTTATCATCGTGTACTGCTTTAGGTGACCTTACGAGTCGCTATTACACGTTGATAGAGCGCCTAGGATTCTTGCTTGACTACCAGCAGTATGAGGGCGATCATATACGTGAGAGCTGGAGTCTATAAGCAAATCCTTAAAAGGTCCCTAGTCGTGGGAGTTTCGAGACAGGGCATCGATTCTCCACAGTAGACTAGTGTATACAGTCGAAACCCCGACGAGGGACGGTGGCCGGTCTCACAAGACACTGGTGTCAGTTGGTTCACCTAAGATGTATACAGGTGCTCATTGGGTTATGAGTACACCGGACAGGACTCGCCGGGAACCTGCTAGTTGGGATTATACCAGACGTGTCACGACCCAAAATTGGCCCGTGACGGCCCTAGTACTACGCAACGCCCTAAGACGTAACGTAGTAAAAGAAAGCCAAAACCCAGAAATCTAAACCATAAAAATACGGAAAAAGATAATATAAGTTTTTGAAACATTTGAAATCGCAACCCAAATTCTTTAAAAGTCCTACTTTATTTCTTTAAAATTTTGGCAACACCCCTTTTTGTAAAAACTAACCCAAGATGAATACAACACAAAATATGAAGCTATAGCGAAGAAATAAAGACAATAGAGAAAAAGCTGTATATAAAAGACAACAAACCCACAATTAATATACAGTAACGTCCTCACCAAGTCCCTAAGTCAACAACATAATAGTAGATGGAGAGTACAAGATACAACGAATGTACAATACAAAATACAGATGACCACCAAAACCCACCTAAGCAAAATAGAACTGTGAGCTGATGCGGTATCTGTAGCAAAAGATGATAGCTGAAAAGCTGAATAGCGGAATAGCCTGCCTCGACTACTCTGGGGAACAACCTGAAACACCTGTGGCACAACGGGGGTGAGTTGCCAACTCGTGAATAGTAGATAACATATGCAGGTAATCGCAGGAATGCACGTACAGCATGAATCTAAGGTATGCGATTACAGTAATAGCATGTCATGCAATAGGGATATGAGGATGTAAATATGCAACTATCATAAGGGTACACTAACAGGTACTACCAATATATGAATCAACAGCAACATAACAATAATATGCAATGACCATGCAATAGGGATATGAGGATGTAAATATGCAACTATCATAAGGGTACACTAACAGGTACTACCAATATATGAATCTGTGCATAAATAAATAAGTGTGAGGTATAGGGTGGAATATGTCATTTCCACGGAAACCTGACATCGTGGTAGGATCACAATCCATCAAGACACTCAAATCCCAAATCCTCAAATCAGCCCCCAAATTGGGCTCTCACATCATATAAGTCTCACGTCACCTCAATGTACAATATCGAGTAATCTCCTATATCTCGAATGTACAAATCAACAATCTCTTTCATATCCAATATCCAATCTCAATGAATCACCTATATCCCAAGTCGAATCTCAAGCAAGCTTCTAACATCCTAAGATATATATATATATATATGCAGAAATAATTATGATGGGGGCAATACACATATATTAGTGTCCCATTCCACTAATATTGGTGTAAGGGTATATATAACAACGGCTAGTCCCCTGTTATATATACAAAGGTGTTTAAAAGAAATATCATGAAAACAATGTGCCAAGCATCGACACAGAAATCTTGATAGGTATGTATCATACGCTGTCCCGAAAGCACGAGTGCCTAGCTCTGACCCTCGCCTTTCGACGTATGCATACGTGCATGACTCCCAACAGTGTCTCCATGACCCCTGCCGAGTCATCAGTACTGTCACCGGTAGGTACTAGCCCGCCTCAAGGCTCAATCGGCAAAATCCATCGATCTTCTTGCCGAGGGGAACCATACCGGGCCCCACCATGTACCCTCTACGGCCTCGACGCCTCCTCATAGGGGTATATATAATCAGCACCGATAAAGCTCATGGTGGATGCGCAAATATCATATCAAGGAAACCGGGTTTTTCAATGTATGCATAATTTCATGAACTCCCGCGGTTCCCAAATCCAGAAAACATCATGTAAAATCCAAATAATAAGAATGCGCAATCCAGGAATAAATATATACGATATATCTGAAATGCGAGCATATAACAGAGAATATGTAGCTGAAACCAGATGTATGCGAAATCAATAAGGTACAGCTAAATAACATCAGTAAAGGTAAATATGTAACTGCAACTGAATATGTGTGTAACATATAGGTGTAGCAATGTATAGGTATCTACCTGTAAGAACTGATGTTGTATACCCCCCCTGGGTATAAGAAAATATAAGTAAGGTATACCTGTAGATGTATCGTAAAGGGTAAGTGTACCTATCACTAATGGTACGATACTCTATAGGTATATAGGTATGGTAATGTCCTCTGTGATAAGCAATATAATGTCTAAAATGGTTGTGTGTGACATGGCAATTATTGACGGTGTGTGTGTAGCATACAATCCGTGCTCGTGCAACATGAACCGTCAATAATAGGTGCAGTGTCCTACGGCTGCTAGTCACAGTATAACTATATCTAAGTAAATATAGTAAAGGCGCAATTCTAACAATGACGTAGAATGTGCGACAGGTATTTGAATCCTAGCCCAGACGCATAACGCCATGCGGGCGATTCCCCTGTAGATGTTAAATCTACTCACCTACGCTCTACGCTAGGTGAATCCTACCATCTGCTCCCCCCTGTAGTAGTGTCCGCAGTCCCTGCCTGCAAACCTGCAAATAAGACACGGAAATATATATAAGGCAAATATTCCGCGAAACGCGATATCGAACCAAAACGAGAAACTCGCGTCGCGAACTAATCGCGCGTGTGCACGATACGCTGAATCGTGTGTGTACGCGTTTAAAACCATCGCGACACGCCGCGATACGCTGGATCACAGAACCTACTCACGTATCGCGCGTATCGCGCAAACACAACGGACATGAAAAGCAGTATATGACCCCATATTTTCCTACAGGTAAAATATTACAAAACTAGACATGCCAAGAACCTAGACAACACATAAGAGAGCCCTACACAAAACCCCAACACCCCTGCCCCCTACTTGGCCGCAAATTGCGGCCAAACTGAATTAATTGGCGGCCACAGTTGAGAATGGGGGTCTCGTGTTCTGGTGGTGTTATCTATACCTAGTATACATGCTCCAGTTTCCTCAATTTTGTTCTTTAGGGTCCGGGTCCATAGCAGATTCCAGATGTCCCAAATATCGCTTAAAACACCAATTTGCACAATAGGCAAACCCTATGGTATTTTAGTGTAATCTGGGCTATTTCTCAATGAACTGACCCTATTAACACTAAAATAGGTAGGGTTATCTAACACAATCGTCAATTTGCCACAACATCTCACAAATCACCATAATTTAGCACTAAACTCATAATTAACACAACCCGACACCAACTATCACACAACTAAGCAAACTAGGAATTGGTGTTCAGAAATTATACCTTAAAGGGACCCTAAGAAGCAAAAGAAGAAGTGCATGGAGGAGATGAGGGCTGCTGCAGTTGCTGGAGCTCCAAAAGTTGCTGCTGTTGCTTCCTGCTGCTCCTGCTGCTGATGATAATGTCTGCTGCTGTTGCTGCTGATGATGATGATGATTGCTGCTGCTGCTGCCTTACTCCAGCTGAGTGTGTGTGTGTGTGAGAGAGAGTATGAGAGAAAGATAATGAGGAGAAGAAATGAGAGCAAGGCAAAACCCCTCTCTTCCTTTCTCTTCCCTCATTAAATGAGGCATGGTCTAAACCATGTAGCACCATGCTTCTCTCTCTCTCTCACCCAAAGTCAACATTTCAACCATTCAAACAATATAAAAATTCCATTTCAAATTCATTTTCATTTTTAAAACAACCATAACTATTTAAGCCAAAACACCTAACAATATTAATTAACTTAAAGAGAATGGGTTAATCCATCATGTTTGCTAATCATGGTCTAACCCCATCTCTAAACCTTAGTTATCATGCACAAGTGTGTGTGTGCCTAATAAAATTCTAATAAAATACTTAATAAATAGGATAAAATATTTAGAACTTAATTTGGTAAACTTTTTATTAAAAACCATACATTAAAATATAATTAGCTACAAAACACATTCTAAGGTGTTACAATCTCCCCCCCTTAAAAGAAATCCGTCCCCGAATTTTAAAAATATACCGATACGCGTACCTTCAAAGAGAAGATTAAAATCCTCAAATCTTGCTCGCAGCCTCGCAAGTGACTAACTCACTATTCGGCTACGTCCAAGGAAAACCCTTCACAGATGGCAAGACCCTTGACCGACGTTTCTCTGCCTGCCGAGCCATTAACACAATTGGCTGCTGGCGAACGAAAGATCGCGTCCAAGCTAAATGGTCTGGTGCCAAATCATGTGAGAAGGTCATAAAGGTAGTTGTAAAGCATCATCACAAGGAATACGGGGTGAAAATCCAATAATCTGGGCGGAAGTGCCAATTTAAGGCAACGAAACTAACTTGCTTATAGGATCTCAGAAAGACCTAAATCCTGGGACAAGCTTCCCAAAATCCAACACGTCATGCATCGGAAAGTCCGTAGGAATACATGATCTATCCCTGCGAACTCGAGTCTATGACCAACACAGTCGGCATAAGACCTCAGTTCGCAATGGACAATTCCCATCCTGACCTAACACAGCTGGACCATCTCCGAAGTCTCTAGACTAGCTGGGGTCCAAGGTCCTACTTACGCAGAGTCAGAAAGATAACAGACTGGTGATCGACACGACCTAACCCCTAAACCTAAAGGTGGCCAAATGGAGTGTCTCCTGATAACAGCTATCGAAGGAGAACCCTAATGATGGCGAGTGACGACCCCCAACTGCTGACAACAATCAAAACAAACACACAACTTAACAAGAAACAACTGAGCACATTGAGTATAACCGGACGACAAGAATCTGAATGGAGTCACACCCTGATTAAACTTGGGTAGAAATCATAACGAAATTTGTGGAGATCTGCTCCCACTCCTACTTCAGAACGGTTAAAAATTGAAACTCTCCAGCCGGCCTCAGATGCTCGACCCAAGCACATTACAAGACAGACACCTTGAAACGAAACCTGAAACTTCTCTTTACATCTTGTCCACCCGTAACCATCTCACAAGTCACGTCACTGTTGGCGGAACTTGAATGAAAATAGAGAGTTGACTAATGTGCCTATTCTAGGATTATACGTCTCTACCCGATAAAACCAGGTACACAAACGCGTCCCTAACTTAGCACGTCATTGTCATAAATCAAGGCCTCCGAATCATTACCCAGCCGAGTATGCTCAAGTATCACTAACGAACGAGTATCGGCAGGCAGTGTCTCGCAAAAAACGATTTAAGGAAAGGTGGTCGGGCGCGGACATGAGCAAGCTGTCCCCTCCGTAGAGACGAACTTAAACTGTACTCAACGATCACACAAGAACTGTAAATCTGCAGAAGACTATCACAACAATCAAAATCCGCTGCAGGAAGATATACATTAAGCTCTAGTGGTCCGTGGAAAATCTGACACGACTCTCAAACAAGTAGTGTCTCCAAATCTCCAACGCAAAACCACCGCAGCCATCTCCAGATCATGAGTGGAATATCCTTCTCGTACTTCCTCCAAATGTAGGGAAGCAAAAGCGATAACTCTATAGTGTCACCTCAGTACACACTCGAGCCCACTCAAGAAACATTACAGTTTAAACAACAAGGTCGCCCGAACCAGAAAGCAAGGAAAGGACTGATGCAGTTGTTAACCGAATCTCCAACTGCCGAAAACTCCGTACACATGCCTCAGTCCGCAGAAAAGAAACCTCCATCTCGGTCAATTCAGTCGACGGTGCAGCACTTACTCTAGTAATCCTGCACGAAACGGCGGAAAAACTTGCTAAGTCCAAGAATCTGTAGATCTCCGTCCTGCACACATGTCTGGACCTAAGCTGTACGGTCATGATCTCCCTCGGAACCATACGAAACCGTCTCCCGTGACTACAAGACCTAGGAGTCGACACAAAACAAGCCTGAAGGAACACTCCGAGAATTTAGCAAACTGCTGGTACTCCCCCAGTATCTGGATAACAAATCCTCAAGTACTACTCCTGTTCCTCAAGACACATTAGATAGACCAGAATGTCGTAAATAACACAACAGTAACTGGTCGAGGAACGGCCTGAAGAAATCCGGTTCATCACATCTACGAATGCTGCTAGGGCATCAGTGAATCCAATGACTCACAAAAACACACAAAGCCCGTAGCACGCATAAGGCAGTCTTCGGAATGCCATCACTCCGAATCCGCAATAATGATGACCTGATCCCAAACGAACTTAGAAAATGTCTCGCACTCTGGAGCTGATCGAAGAAATCGTCACGGCGAGGTGAAGGATACCTATCCGCACCGTAAGCCGGTTTAATTGACGATCCCTCAATACACAACCTCAAGCTGCCGTCTTCCTCCTTGACGAACAGAAATCGGAGCTTCCAAAAACGAAACACTCAGACACACAAAACTCCCCAAACCACAACTCTGCAGTTGATCCTTTAGCTCCCCAGATCGCCGGCTCATCCGGACCAACGTCGGAAAAACTCTCGCACGAAAGGAACCCGGTCCAACAATCCTAACTGTGGCTCTGGTATCACGAATGAACGCCAAGAATCCACGACATCTCCTCAGTAGCCGACTAGCGAAAAAGGCTGAATTCAAGCTGTGAGAGGCGGCACAACTATCCACCTGCACAACAAGAACTGACTTGCCGGGAAAAACAGACTTGACTGTTTTCCTCACGGTAGTCCACAGACGCCTAGCACGTAGTTAACCAGTCCGTGCCCAGGAGAACGTCAAATCCAACATCTCTAGAAGGACCAAAATGACGGACGAATCTTTATCTCCTAACCGATTGGCACACACAACTGAAATACGTGTCGCGTAACAAAAGAATCGCTGACAGAAGTTAACACAACTACGACTAATCTACCCAACCATGGCACAAGCATGAAAAACAAACGACTCCATGAAGAGAACCAGCGAATTAAAGATACCTGAAAACTCCACATTGGACGTCTGCGCGTCCCGATGAGTAGAAGCAAACTCCTGTGTTTGCCCTCTACTCGCAGCTGGATGAACTCCTCTGGTAGACTGAGCCCTCTGAGCGAACCTTCCACGTCCACGGCCTCTCTGAGTACGATCTTGACGCCATGCTGAGGAACAATCCCTGACTAAGTGCTGAAGGCTTCCGCATCGAAAACATCCACGTGCTGACTGCTGACCATTCTGGGCTGAGAGCTGAACGACTGTCCTCGCCCTAAGCCTCTGCTACTCCCACGACGGCCACGAAATCTGTCTCGATGACCAAACCTGTCTCTGGGCTGGTACACTGGTACAAGTCCTCCACTGTCCTGGAACTCTCTGAGCCTCTGGAATATGCGCCTCGTCAACTAGAGCTGCAACCGCTGGTGCTATGTAAGTGACGGACTGTTGCATGCTGATCGTAAGGGACAGCTAAGTAACAGGGGTGACAACCTCCTGTCGTAGCTCCCGAACGACATCAACCAAAGAACTCATAGTCTGGCGGAAGTCCTGCATCTCTGCCAAAAGTCTATCCATAGTATAGATCGTAGGCTGATCCGTCTGCACCTGTGCAACTAGAGTGCCATCCTGGTCAGTACTCGTCTCACCCAAGCCAACTCGGACCTCGGCCCTCGCTGCATCACTCTGAGTCCCCATAGTCATCGGCGGCAAGGCTATAAATAGATATAAGATAAGATTCGATAAGAATAAGGAAATCGAATCTTAAGGGTAGGAATCATCAAGGAAGGAATTTCAAGCAAATTGTACTTAGGTCACTTAATGCAAGGTACCGCATCGTGGGTATGCTGCAGACATACACACACAACGTTACTCTGCTTAAGCTACCTACTCCATCATACTAAGGTCATCCTACACTCCGAAAGGTAAAACCTAGCGCTCTGATACCAACTTTGTCGCGACCCAAAATTGGCCCGTGACGACCCTAGTACTACGCAACGCCCTAAGACGTAACGTAGTAAAAGAAAGCCAAAACCCAGAAATCTAAACCATAAAAATACGAAAAAAGATAATATAAGTTTTTGAAACATTTGAAATCGCAACCCAAATTCTTTAAAAGTCCTACTTTATTTCTTTAAAATTTTGGCAACACCCCTTTTTGTAAAACGTGGCCCAAAGGCGGAAAACAATCTCATCACAAGTATACGACGCCGTAGCGAAGAAATAAAGACAATAGAGAAAAAGCTGTATATAAAAGACAACAAACCCACAATTAATATACAGTAACGTCCTCACCAAGTCCCTAAGTCAACAACATAATAGTAGATGGAGAGTACAAGATACAACGAATGTACAATACAAAATACAGATGACCACCAAAACCCACCTAAGCAAAATAGTACTGTGAGCTGATGCGGTATCTGTAGCAAAAGATGATAGCTGAAAAGATGAATAGCGAAATAGCCTGCCTCGACTACTCTGGGGAACAACCTGAAACACCTGTGGCACAACGGGGGTGAGTTGCCAACTCGTGAATAGTAGATAACATATGCAGGTAATCGCAGGAATGCACGTACAGCATGAATCTAAGGTATGCGATTACAGTAATAGCATGTCATGCAATAGGGATATGAGGATGTAAATATGCAACTATCATAAGGGTACACTAACAGGTACTACCAATATATGAATCAACAGTAACATAACAATAATATGCAATGACCATGCAATAGGGATATGAGGATGTAAATATGCAACTATCATAAGGGTACACTAACAGATACTACCAATATATGAATCTGTGCATAAATAAATAAGTGTGAGGTATAGGGTGGAATATGTCATTTCCACGGAAACCTGACATCATGGTAGGATCACAATCCATCAAGACACTCAAATCCCAAATCCTCAAATCAGCCCCCAAATTGGGCTCTCACATCATATAAGTCTCACATCACATCAATGTACAATATCGAGTAATCTCCTATATCTCGAATGTACAAATCAACAATCTCTTTCATATCCAATATCCAATCTCAATGAATCACCTATATCCCAAGTCGAATCTCAAGCAAGCTTCTAACATCCTAAGATATATATATATATTTGCAGAAATAATTATGATGGGGGCAATACACATATATTAGCGTCCCATTCCACTAATATTGGTGTAAGGGTATATATAACAACGGCTAGTCCCTTGTTATATATACAAAGGTGTTTAAAAGAAATATCATGAAAACAATGTGCCAAGCATCGACACAGAAATCCTGATAGGTACGTATCATACGCTGTCCCGAAAGCACGAGTGCCTAGCTCTGACCCTCGCCTTTCGACGTATGCATACGTGCATGACTCCCAACGGTGTCTCCATGACCCCCGCCGAGTCATCAGTACTGTCACCGGTAGGTACTAGCCAGCCTCCAGGCTCAATCGGCAAAATCCATCGATCTTCTTGCCGAGGGAAACCATACCGGGCCCCACCATGTACCCTCTACGGCCTCGACGCCTCCTCATAGGGGTATATATAATCAGCATCGATAAAGCTCATGGTGGATGCGCAAATATCATATCAAGGAAATCGGGTTTTTCAATGTATGCATAATTTCATTAACTCCCGCGATTCCCAAATCCAGAAAACATCATGTAAAATCCAAATAATAAGAATGCGCAATCCAGGAATAAATATATACGATATATCTGAAATGCGAGCATATAACAGAGAATATGTAGCTGAAACCAGATGTATGCGAAATCAATAAGGTACAGCTAAATAACATCAGTAAAGGTAAATATGTAACTGCAACTGAATATGTGTGTAACATATAGGTGTAGCAATGTATAGGTATCTACCTGTAAGAACTGATGTCGTATACCCCCCTGGGTATAAGAAAATATGAGTAAGGTATACCTATAGATGTATCGTAAAGGGTAAGTATACCTATCACGAATGGTACGATACTCTATAGGTATATAGGTATGGTAATGTCCTCTGTGATAAGCAATATAATGTCTAAAATGGTTGTGTGTGACATGGCAATTATTGACGGTGTGTGTGTAGTATACAATCCGTGCTCGTGCAACATGAACCGTCAATAATAGGTGCAGTGTCCTACGGCTGCTAGTCACAGTATAACTATATCTAAGTAAATACAGTAAAGGCGCAATTCTAACAATGACGTAGAATGTGCGACAGGTATTTGAATCCTAGCCCAGACGTATAACGCCATGCGGGCGATTCCCCTGTAGATGTTAAATCTACTCACCTACGCTCTACGCTAGATGAATCCTACCATCTGCTCCCCCCTGTAGTAGTGTCCGCAGTCCCTGCCTGCAAACCTGCAAATAAGACACGGAAATATATATAAGCCAAATATTCCGCGAAATGCGATATCGAACCAAAACGAGAAACTCGCGTCGCGAACTAATCGCGCGTGTGCACGATACGCTGAATCGTATGTGTACGCGTCTAAAACCATCGCGACACGCCACGATACGCTGGATCACAGAACCCACTCACGTATCGCGCGTATCGCGCAAACACAACGGACATGAAAAGCGGTATATGACCCCAGATTTTCCTACAGGTAAAATATTACAAAACTAGACATGCCAAGGACCTAGACAACACATAAGAGAGCCCTACACAAAACCCCAACACCCCTGCCCCCTACTTGGCCGCAAATTGCAGCCAAACTGAATTAATTGGCGGCCACAGTTGAGAATGGGGGTCTCGTGTTCTGGTGGTGTTATCTATACCTAGTGTACATGCTCCAGTTTCCTCAATTTTGTTCTGTAGGGTCCGGGTCCATAGCAGATTCCAGATGTCACAAATATCGCTTAAAAACACCAATTTGCACAATAGGCAAACCCTATGGTATTTTAGTGTAATCTGGGCTATTTCTCAGTGAAGTGACCCTATTAACACTAAAATAGGTAGGGTTATCTAACACAATCATCAATTTGCCACAACATCTCACAAATCACCATAATTTAGCACTAAACTCATAATTAACACAACCCGACACCAACTATCACACAACTAAGCAAACTAGGAATTGTTGTTCAGAAATTATACCTTAAAGGGACCCTAAGAAGCAAAAGAAGAAGTGCATTGAGGAGATGAGGGCTGCTGCAGTTGCTGGAGCTCCAAAAGTTGCTGCTGCTGCTTCCTGCTGCTCCTGCTGCTGCTGATGATAATGTCTGCTGCTGTTGCTGCTGCTGATGATGATGATTGCTGCTGCTGCTGCCTTGCTCCAGCTGAGTGTGTGTGTGTGTGAGAGAGAGTATGAGAGAAAGATAATGAGGAGAAGAAATGAGAGCAAGGCAAAACTCCTCTCTTCCTTTCTCTTCCCTCATTAAATGAGGCATGGTCTAAACCATGTAGCACCATGCTTCTCTCTCTCTCTCACCCAAAGTCAACATTTCAACCATTCAAACAATATAAAAATTCTATTTCAAATTCATTTTCATTTTTAAAACAACCATAACTATTTAAGCCAAAACACCTAACAATATTAATTAACTTAAAGGGAATGGGTTAATCCATCATGTTTGCTAATCATGGTCTAACCCCATCTCTAAACCTTAGTTATCATGCACAAGTGTGTGTGTGCCTAACAAAATTCTAATAAAATACTTAATAAATAGGATAAAATAATTAGAACTTAATTTGGTAAACTTTTTATTAAAAACCATACATTAAAATATAATTAGCTACAAAACACATTCTAAGGTGTTACAAGACGTCAGATAGCAGTTCCCTGGTGACATGTGTACAGGTTAGTTCATCGACCTTAGATCGCATTTGTCTCGTGTGAGTTCCCACTGTACTTTGATTACTACCCTACCACGGCTTAAAGGAGTCGTGCAAACAGGTTTTAGTTGGGTACAGTCCCGAGCCACATGGAGGCAGTGAGCTGATCTGCAGGGGTTCGTCTCTCCCGGTATTGGGGGTGAGGTCGCGCTGTGTCTTGGAAAGCCATTACACAAAGCCCTCGGCCGAGGCAGGAGATTTACTGGTAGGTATTCCAGTAGTATCTCAGGGTGTTCAGGGCTTCACTCCGACACGACTTGTACCGCTTTTGGGGGTCTGACTTTTACCAACCCCCTAGGCCCGCCATGCGATACTTATAGACGAACGGACCGGACTGTACGGATATTGTCACTGACAGGCTCAGTAGGGTGTCAAGATGAGTTCGCTCATCGACGTCCCTTTTGGTCAATAGCTAGTGGCCCGTCACGTATGGCTAATACCTCTGACGTGCTAGTGGTTAAATCCACAGCCATAGTATTGACGAGTCTTTAGAGTCCACCACACACAGTTACTCAGGTTTCGGGCGAAACGCTGTAGAGGCCGTATGGAGATATGGCAGGGTTCGATCAGATACGTGCAGTATTGCACGGATCGTGATCGGACGGATTTTACTAGCCGGCTTTGGTTTAAGCCGGATCCTAGTATTAGACAGTGTAGATTTTGTCTCTTTGCATTTATGTTCAGTGGGAATATAAATACGGGCATGTATATGTAGTAGTGGGGTTTTCCTGTAATTTTTTACGGGATCAGTTTTCTGAAGTTGCCAGTTTGCATTCCGTTCCGGCCGGTTTTCCTTTGTTCCTTAACCGCCGGATTTTTCCGATGGAGGGAGTAATTTGCTATTGTGCAAATTACATTTATGGAGGGGGTTTCTTGCATTTGTGGCTTCTATCATCCTGAGATGCTTTATACATCATTTCTTTGTGATTAGTGTTGATCTTGATTTAGATTTGACCTTGTTATCATTGCTTGGGGGTGTGGTCACCATTCTACTTTTCCTACACTCACCTCCCTTCTTGTGTTTTTTTTTCCTCCACCATATTTGATATGGCAGGCCACTTGAGTGAGATGAGAGAGAGATTTTCATTTTTGTGGTGGCACATATTTCTTCATCTCATTCTTCTTGTTTGGGAAAAATGAAAGCACCATTTTTCTTAACCTCATTCCTCCATCACCAATGGCAACATAAACCCCAATGAGGCAAAGGTTCTACACTACAACCTACAGTACCCTTGGACGCGTCAGCTAGCCAACTTCACGCCCGAGTTGCCTCGGACTAGAGGTGGGAGCCCGTAAAAGAATCCGGCTACGTGGTGCCCTTTCCGGAGAGGAGATGAAGACCGGAGATTCCGCGGGAGATCGGGACGACGACGAGAAGACCGGAGGACACGGATCACTCGGTATATCTCTCACCCCTTCTCTTGGTAGCTAGGATTAGGTTAATGGTTACGATCCGGGTTTATTTTCCGCGGTAGCGCCGGTTTAAAGTTAAGAAAATTTTGATTCCGCATTTTGGCCTCGAGTAGTAGGCCGGGGCGCTCCCGTGGCACAACAGGCGCTGCCGCGGACTTACAATGGTTTCAGAGCCACGCCATTAACTTAGCCTAGCTTGCTCTAACGTGTTTAGAACTCGATCGAACAATAAAACTCCAAAAACCGTATTTTCTTGTGCATTGAGTTTCAGTTGAATTTTTTTTGGCTCCAAAATTTTTTCAGGTTGTTGCAGAATACTGTGCAGGGAATTCTAAGCACTCTGTGAAAAATTGGTCACGTGATCTCACCATACCACCGCGGAAGCGCGGCCAAACCCATGCTTGGGCCGCGGTTCCGCCGCGCTTTTGACTGTTCATTTGACAAAATTTTTGCAGAGAGCTTCTGAGTTGGAAATAGGGGTTTGGGGATATTCTTTTTGGGCCCAGATTTTCTGTGAGAGCTACAGTAGTGCTTGGGGGCCCACTTTGATAAATTTGTTCGATCGGATATTTTAAACATGCTAGTTCACAGTATTTACATTATATCTGCGACCATGAATGTCATTTGATCGGTAAATCCAGTCTATCTGCTATAGCCCTTTTAGACGGGTTTACGAACGTGACATTCACGTTGATTATCTGTGTTGTGCTGTGATGTTGCGGATCGGTCGTAGGGGATAGCCTGGTTGTGATGTTAGTACAGTTTTGTTTTATATGTACATTTGATTTTGCGGGGCGAGCGTCCGACATGTGGACTGCCGTCACTGCCTTTTTGTATTATTCTTTTGGGGCACGACCGGGTCGAGGTCGATGTACCCGTTGTATGTATATTTTACTTTCTGTACTAGGATTACCCCGCGGAGGGGTGCACGGATAGCCGGGTTCTAGAGGGCAACGAGCCCGCATCTCATGGTGTTAAGACGAAGAGGACTTTACTCTAGAATTGGCGAGCTATTCGCCGCACTCGTAGGGGGTATAGGATTGATCCAGGAGGGGTGCCCAAGTTACTGGATTCCATGAAGTGCTGGGTGGTCCATTCACGTTGCTGAAGGGGGTTGCCTCGCTTCAGGTTTTAGCGGGTAACTTGCCGC
Source organism: Agapanthus africanus (assembly GCA_030015575.1). Taxonomy (NCBI): domain Eukaryota; kingdom Viridiplantae; phylum Streptophyta; class Magnoliopsida; order Asparagales; family Amaryllidaceae; genus Agapanthus; species Agapanthus africanus. Next base: position 112,850,295 of record JASDDO010000018.1, read on the forward strand.
GCCCGTAGGGGTCTAGGTTTTCATTGCACAGGCTATCCACACGACCAGGGGAACGTCGGGTTTCAGTAGCGGCTCTATGAAACCCGGGGATCCCAGATATCTGTATTGTTCTGTGATGCTCTACATTTCTGTGATGTTGCATTTTATCACGCCTTGAGCGAAAATTATATATTATATATATACTACTAGATGTTGTATATGTTTTGCATCCGCGCTAGTCCAGTCCCCGCTCTGTCGTTAGTTAGCTAACCTAACGGGTGATGACGGGACCCAGTGGCGAATGCGGATGGCATATACGTACGTCATTATTTTTGTTCTTTATTTGTGTGATCAATTGATGGGACTGCGTTGATTCGGATCAATGCAAGATAAACAAACATATTCTGATGTTGTTGGAACACTTTTCAAAAAGCTGTTATTGCAAGGGCGTTCACTTTTGTTTTGCATCGTGGTATTCAGTTGGAATATCCTGCTCCTCAGTCGACGAGGCAAGGGCCGAGATCCCTTCACCGGGAGTGACCCCTTGGACAGAAGTTTGCGTCAGGGCAATAACTTCACTATAGCCGATTACTTTTGCTTTGCATCGTGGTATTCAGTTGGAATATCCTGCACCCCATCCTACGGGGAAAGAGCCGAGATCCCTTCACCGGGAGTGACCTTTTTAGCAAAGGTTTTCGTCACTATATTTTTAAAAAGCTATCTGGTTCCTTCAACGATATCAAGTTCATTACGTTAAAGGTTTTCACCAGAAACCATTCGTAGCCCTCCGTCGTTTCATATGGATAGTCAATAGTATTCAAGCTGTGTATGTTGGCCAAAGTCAAGGCACAGTGTTTGGTAGCTGTTGGGTATTCATATGCAGCATAGATAGATGCGTTGGTTTGGGACAGTCGTACTACTATTTTGGCCAAAGTAAAGGGTATGTAAGGGTGGGTTCAAATTAACCTGGACAATGACGGGTAGAACTTGACATGTGACTTATGATATGTTGGCCAAAGTCAAGGTCATAAGAGCATGGGGCAAAAAATCCACATCGGGAGTTTCTAAAGAAACTGAAACTTGCCAGATATGTGCATACCTTCTGGAGTATGATAACGTGAGCGGATTCCGTCATGTTATCATGCGATGATAGTTGGATCCCGATTCCCACTAATGAGTTGGTTTACTCCTCGGGTGATCCCAGCTAATTCTTCTTTCAGGTTTGGGGAGGAATTTGACGTTATAGTGGAAGGTTTCCTGATTAGATAAAGTGATAACCATTCTGATCTAGGCTAGAGTGCACGCTGAGTGTTTCTTTTCTCTTTCTCTTTGGCAGCGACCATTGACCCGACCCTAGACTATGACTCAGTGACCAAGTTGACCGAACCTTCTTTAACATTGGCTTTTGGATTGTCAGAGTTGCAGACCTCATTGCCACTCCTACTTTTACCCTTTTCTCCAGGACACCCCGTATTACTATGAACGTCTACTTCCATTGGACAAAACCATCGTATGGTTATATACGAACTCGAAGGAATTCGAGGATGGTTTCTGGTTCTGGAGAAAACGAATAGGATTATTCAGTTGTCTTTTCCTTTTACCTTCTCTCAGGTTGCGAGTACTCCTTGGCTTAGGAGATAGTACACCTATTACGCAAATTGGATAGTCTTCTTCCAAACCTTACGCTGGTGCCGAACGGTGGGGAATGAAGAAAACCAATTAGCCTAAACGGTGTACAGAAGGTATTAAGTAAAGACAAATAAAGGGATTAGTAAGAGGGCAAAGTAAATTGCGACTGCTATTCACGACCAAACCAAGTATTTCTTCGCCAATCCTAAATCACCTTTGTATTTCTCCAGGACACTCCGTATCACTACGAAGATCCCAAGTTTATTGGATACTCCATCGTATGGTTATATACGAACTCGAAAAGAACTTGTTCCAGTTCGGGGATGGATTCTGGTTCAGGAGAAATAGGAATAAGGTTCATTCGGTTGTCTTTTATCTTCACCTTTTCTCGCATTGCGAGTGCTCCTAGGATTAGGACAGTACACCCATTATGCTTATTGGATAGTCTTCTTCCAAACCATAGGCTGGTGCCGAACGGTAGGGAAGGAAGAAAACCATTTGGCCTAAAGGGGTGTGCAGAAGGTAATGACTAAAGACATATAAAGGGATTTGGAGAGATGGAAATGAATTATACGGTTACAGTTGTGAATCTGGATAATGGAAGAGGCATTACTACGAATACCCACATACCCCATCGAAACATTTCAATGTTTCAGTGTCACTGTATACTGTTAAAAGAAAACTGATTTCCCAATTAGACACTTGCTCCAGGGTATGTATTTACCAGGTTGGATTCTCACATCTATATGGTTTTACAGATGATGAGTGGGAGTAAGTTATTGGGAATTAGGTGATCATCCTCATTATATCGGAATTCGTTGTAATTGGTGATATTTGAGGAAGTCACCTGGGTTGTTTGCCGGACGGCAAATGTTTGGTTTTGAATATCCATTGTTATGCACCAATTTCAAATTGATATATCTGTACATCTATTTTCATGGAGTGAGATATACCTTTGTGAAATTATGTCTATGACATTTACCTATATCAGTGGATGGTTAGGTAAGGAGCATTGAACAGCGGTGTAATTTTTCTTAACCATAAGTACAGTTTTCAACCTACGACACACAGTGAATGAGTCACTAGACTCAAGGGACTTATACAGAGTATTGTATGTTGTCCAGTGTCCATTAGGACAGAGGGTTTGGTCCTCATACTATATTCAGTTTACTTATGACTTCTCTAGTTCTTAGACAAGTGTTTCGTAGAAACACAGGGTCCAAGTTTTGAGAAGTTTTAGGTATATGAGTAAAGTAAAGAACCAGGTATTGCAAGTATCGGGATTCTTCAAAGTGATCGAAGATGTAGATACTTGTGTATGGTATTCAGTTGATAGTAATGTTTAAGAGAACTTGCTTCTCTTTCAGGTTACTCATAATTGGAAGTATTCCTAAGTTGAGTAACGCTGATCGGCCTCTCTCCATTCAGTTGACATGCACTGGAGACAGCTGCATGATTTGAATCTGATTCAATTAAATCAGTGCCTCTGTTTCTATATTGGATATAGAACAGTTCATATCTTGACATTGTTAAGGTACGGGGAGTTGTCCGGTTTATGCTTAAAACCAGACTCTGGATAACTCAAGGCACGTTTCTGTAATGGTTGTTTGTGGGTTGACCCGGGCTATGACGAGGGTTGACTTTCTACCATCTGGAAGATCAATAGTGATATTGTTCTTGACTCGCCACAGTTTTAATAAAAATGGATTTTTTCAGAAAACAGTAGTGGTAGTATGGTAGAACTGGAAGTGATTTCAGAACCGCAAACGATTACTGAAGATTTGATAAAGAACCTAAAGATTCAATCTGGTTTGACATTCCATTGGCCACTCCGCAGATAAAGTGGGTAACCTCAGGCACCCGAGAGGTACTTCGGTATGCTCAAGGACGGTGGCAGGGAGGTTCTTGTTTACCCAGACTTGCCATTGCTGTTGTTCCAGACTGTGAGACCCGGCAGAAGGATGAGTATAGCGTCGTTCTAAACCTGCTTTAGAAGTGTACGTGTATATGACTCTGCCAGAGGGTTGTCGTGGTCAGTGGGAGCAGCGGAAGCATTGGTGGACAAGTAGCTTGTGTCTATTTATAAACTAAAGCAGATATAGCGGAGATAGATCATCTATTTCTGATGTGACAGTCATTGGTTTGACTTCATCAGAATAGGGGATGGATCTGTTAAGAAGGTAGTAGGGTGTGATGTCCTGGTATTTGGATGACATACACGGAGTAGGATGTCATATTCCTATACTACGATCGGTTATACTTTGGTCGTCACACAGTAGATTCTCCACACAAGACTTGGAAATTATATCAGACATTCTGGTTACTAGATCTATGGTTTTAGATCTAGATTTGGATAGTTTCCCAATCAGGATACTTAGACAGCATTCTATGAGTATTTAGAATGGACGACTCCTGGCACGGTAGTATACCTGCAGGTGATGGAGTCACCCTCTCTAATGGTGTCTTACAGACTAAAGGGGAGAGGGATGCGCATGATTGGCAGATCACTTGCTTAGGCAATTGAGTTGATCATGAGATGTCAAGTACCACACCAGATATTGTTCTTCCAGTAGATGCAATAAGTTGATATTGACCCAATCCTGGGGAAACAGTCGGAAGTAGTTTTAGAACATAAGTGGATGTTCTATGGATATGATAACGACAGCCTCCTTTAGGAGACGGTTATCATTCCAGGCTTCCAAGGTGACCTGGACGGCAGAGTGGCTATCAGAGTTATAGTTTTCCCTCTGACGAGGGGCAGTATTTTGGACAGGTGGTCCAGGTAGATACTGAGGGAAGGCATGGCGCAGGATACTGATTAAGTTCAGTTGACGATACAGTCTAAGAAGTTTGGATTTGGAGTTCATTTATGAGCTAGGTCCCATCCGACATCCAGACATTCTAAGACAGGTATTGCTCATTTCGGGAGATGGCTTTCTCCGCGAACTTGAGATAAAGAGAGACATAGAAAGAGACACCACAGCGGATCCACTCACTGAGGCTATTCCTCGAACGCAATAGTTTCGCAAACGAGCTTTGTGAGACTGACTAGTAGAGGAGTTGGGTGCTCGGTATCACACGGGCTGTGAGTATGCGACATCGCAATAATTAGCCTTGAGTGCAAGTGGGAGATTGTTGGATATAGTGCCCTCAGAGTCAATTATTGGATCACAGGCATGTGATTGCAATAATTGAGGGAGGACCTATGCCGGTAGGACAGTCTTACTCGAGATGATAGTATGCTATCTGGTTTATCTTTATCATCGTGTACTGCTTTAGGTGACCTTACGAGTCGCTATTACACGTTGATAGAGCCCGTAGGATTTTTGCTTGACTACCAGCAGTATGAGGGCGATCATATACGTGAGAGCTGGAGTCTATAAGCACATCCTTAAAAGGTCCCTAGTCGTGGGAGTTTCGAGACAGGGCATCGATTCTCCAGAGTAGACTAGTGTATACAGTCGAGACCCCAACGAGAGGCGGTGGCCGGTTTCACAAGCCACTGGTGTCAGTTGGTTCACCTAAGATGTATATAGGTGCTCATTGGGTTATGAGTACACCGGACAGGACTCACCGGGAACCTGCTAGTTGGTATTATACCTGACGTCAGATAGCAGTTCCCTGGTGACATGTGTACAGGTTAGTTCATCGACCTGAGATCGTCATTTATCTCGTGTGAGTTCCCACTATGCTTTGATTACTACCCTACCACGGCTCAAAGGAGTCATGCAAACAGGTTTTAGTTGGGTACAGTCCCGAGCCACATGGAGGCAGTGAGCAGATCTGCAGGGGTTCGTCTCTCACGGTATTGGGGGTGAGGTCGCGCTGTGTTTAGGAGAGCCAGTACATGAAAAGTCCTTGGCCAAGGTAGGAGATTTACTGGTAGGTATTCCAGTAGTATCTCAGGGTGTTCTGGGCTACACTCTGACACGACTGGTACCGCTATTGGGGGTCTGACTTTTACCAACCCCCTAGGCCCGCCATGCGATGCTCATAGACGAACGGACCGGACTGTACGGATATTGTCACTGACAGGCTCAGTAGGGTGTCAGGATGAGTTCGCTCATCGACGTCCCTTTTGGTCAATAGCTGGTGGCCCGTCACGTATGGCTGATACCTCTGACGTGCTAGTGGTTAAATCCACAGCCATAGTATTGACGAGTCTTTAGAGTCCACCACACATACAGTTACTCAGGTTTCGGGCGAAATGCTGTAGAGGCCATATGGAGATATGGCAGGGTTCGATCAGATACGTGCGGTATTGCACGGATCGTGATCGGACGGATTTTACTAGCCGGCTTTGGCTTAAGCCGAATCCTAGTATTAGATAGTGTAGATTTTGTCTCTTTGCATTTGTGTTCAGTGGGAATACAAATGCGGGCATGTATATGCAGTAGCGGGGTTTTCCTGTAATTTATTACGGGATCAGTTTTCTGAAGTTGCCAGTTTGCATTCTGTTCCGGCCGGTTTTCCTTTGTTCCTTCGCGGCCGGACTTTCCGATGGAGGGGGTTATTTGCATGTGTGCAAATAACATTTGTGGAGGGGTTTATTTGCTTTTGTGGCTTCTTCATGATGATATTCCTTTTGAATCAATCCTAGCATTTATGAGATTAGAAATGGAAAAGATGAGGAGTTGATTTGGATTAGAAATGTGGTGACCATTTTTCTTTTGATTAATCTCTTTTTCTTCTCTTGATTAAGATTCATTTTTATCCTCCACCATTCCATATATGGCCGGCCACTTTGAGAGGGTGAGGATGAGAGAGGTTTCATTACATGTGGGAATTGATTCATCTCATACTCATTCTTGGTTTTGCAAAAGTTCCAAACCTCTCTCCATTGTTCTTTCTCTATCCCTCCATCATGGCAACATAAACCCTAAAGAGACAACCCACTACACTATATCTACAACAAATCTTGGACGCGTCGGCTAGCCAACTTTGCGCCCGAGTTGCCTCGGTTCAGAGGTGGGAGCCCGTAAAAGTATTTGGCTACGTGTTGCCCTTTCCGACGAGGAGGTGACGGACGGAGATTCCGCGGGAGATCAGAGTAGAGACGAAGACCGAAGGACACGGATCTCTTGGTAAAACTCTCTACCCATTTTCTAGTATGCTAGTAGCTAGGATAATGGCCCGATCCGGGTTAAAAGTGCGCGGTGTGCCGGTTTGATAGTTTGCAAAGTTTTTCGTTTCCGCGTTTCCGGCGTCGGATCGACGGCCGGGGCGCTGCCGCAGACTTACAGATTTTGCTTTGGATTTGGATTGGATCTCATGTTGTGTCACTCAACATGAATTTTGAATTATATTGTGGCTCAATTGTGTAACAATTAACCACCAATGAACAACCACACAAAATTGAGATCTAGATCCCCTTTTATAGCCTCAAATTAAGCTTTCTTCATAAGCTTGGTTGTTATGCAGAACCTTCCTGAAGAAGCTACGTGGAAATGGAGCGTCTTGAGGAAGCTAGGTGGTTACAGGGGAGCTTCTAGAAAAGTTTCGTCACCCGCATCCCCAACTCGGTCACGGATCCACGGCGGATCGGGCTCGATTGGCCGCCGTTCCGCGGCCGTTTAATGAGATCGCTGTATCATTTTTCTAAGGTCTTCTGGTGTTTGTCTTTAGGTCTTCTTTTGATGTCTGGAATCTTATTATCCTTTCTGAATCTCTACCGGATTTTATTTCTTGGACTTGCTGCGTTTTATCGGCAATTTGCGATTCCAATTCTTTGACCTGAGTAATTTTCTGCACAAAAATCTCAATAAAAAGGGTTGAGATAAACAATATCATGCGTGAAATATTTACACACAATTTCCTTCATAATTCCAGTTATAATGAACAACACATGGTAATTGGATTTTCCAGATGATTCTGTAATATGTGTCATAATTATACAAAACACCTTTAGATGATTAGAAAGAGTAAGGAAATTGGTGTGTTAAGAATGCACTATTTTCGACTGAACAAATTCCCCCAAACTTGATTTTGATCGTCTCGAGCAAACTTGTTTTATTCAAGAGAAGGAGAAAATATAAGAAACAGGAAAACTAACTAGCACACTTTCGTAGACAACACGATTGCACTGAGCACGTGCAACAAGCCTTTAAACCTTTAGGTGTCCCTAGTAGAAGGAGTGTTGTCTCCTGAGGGTTTTCAGCGGATTACACCCACAAAATCCTATAATAAAAGGAAGACCGTGAAAGTTACATATAAAGATAAGAATTATAAAAGAAAGACTTTGAAAATCAGAGTTTCCAACTAATACTAGCTTTTCGGTTGTCATGAGCCCTATCTTAATAGTAATGAAAAGATGTTAGAAATCACATCATCCCTCAATAAAAATCTTCTTTATTTTTCATTCCTACCTTTCTTCCAAACACTGATCATATACCCCTACGTGTGTGTAAAGGACATCCCTACACTCGGAGAATTCAATTCAAGCTATCATACTCTTGTCCATCTACCTTAGTACTTTTTAATCGGTGAATATTTAAATGGAATTGCTTACACATTTTTCATGCGACCGTTAATACTTCTTGAGGTACTAACCGACAGATTACTCATGTGTTAGCAAATTAAGCGTAATTAGTATTTTCCTCGTCTTGCAACACCTAAGGCTTAACAGTGACTCCCAAACTAGTTGGTCTAAGGCACTAGGTGATGAAGCACCCTTACTATATTTTTTTATTGCTGCCTTGGTGATTACAAAACCAGTGTTCATTTTTCTACACCATTTTATCCTTCATACTCCATAGGTTCTCCATGAAGGACCTGGGTGATGCTACGTACATATTGGGCATACGGATCTATAAGGATAGATCCAAACGGTTATTGGGATTGTCTAAAACCAAGTACATCAACGCCATCCTAAAGAGGTTTAGTATGGAAGACTCCAAGCGGGGTGCCTTACCCGCTTGCCACGGAGTCACTCTTTCCAAGAACGATTACCCAAAGTCTGATAAAGAGAGAGCTCGCATGAGCATTGTTCCCTATGCTTCGGCAGTAGGATCGATAATGTATGCGATGATGTGTACACGCCCTGATGTATCTTATGCACTTAATGTAGTAAGCAGGTATCAGTCAAACCCAGGGGAGAATCACTGGACTACTGTGAAGAACATTCTTAAGTACTTACGAAGGGCTAAAGAATTGTTCTTGGTGTATGGAAACGGGGATCTCCAAATGGAGGCCTTTACCGATTCGAGCTTCCAGAGTGACAAGGATGACAGCAAGTCTATCTCAAGGTTTGCATTTACCCTCAATGGAGGGATGGTATGTTGGATGAGTTCCAAACAGGATACCGTTGCAGACTCAACGATGGAAGCTGAGTACATTGCTGCAAATGATGCTGCCAAGGAAGCCGTCTGGATAAGGAAGTTCATCTCGGAGCTAGGAGTAGTTCCAACCATTATTGATCCAATACCTTTGTATTGTGACAATAATGGGGCTATGGCATTGGCCAAAGAGCCCAAGTCCCATCAGAAGTCCAGACACATCCTGAGACGATATCATGTGATCCGGGAGATAGTTGATCGCCACGAGATCGAGATTAAGAGAGTAGATATAAAGGATAACACTACGGATCCATTCACCAAGGCCCTCCCTCAGTCGCAGCATGAGCGACTTTTTGAGTTGTTGGGTATGTGATACGCCAATAATTGGCCTTAGTGCAAGTGGGAGATTGTTGGATATATGTATGCCCTAGATGCCATTATATGATAGTGTATGTACTGATGTGTGTGTGTGTGTCTATATATATATATATATGTATATATATATATGTATATATATATATATATATATATTCAGAGGACAGTCTTGCTCGACATGATAGTATGCTATCTAGTTTCTCTTTATCATATGTTCACTTGATCATATTTTTATTCATTTGATACATGTTGATAAAGCCCTAAGGATATAGGCTTGACTACTAGGATTATGATGTGGATCATAATAGTGGGACACCTGTAGTTTATAAGCATATCCTTGAAATGTTCCTAGTCATAGGTATATCGAGACAGGGCATCGATATTCCAGAGTAGACTAGCGTATACCATTCTTGTTCCATATGATGGGCGATGGATGATCCAATATCCGTCTGGTGTGGTGACACCAAAGATTGTATACGGGTGCTCAGTGAGACTGGGTACACTGAACGGACTCACCGAGAACTCCTATGTGGTATTATATCATACATTGGATAGCAGTTCTCAGCTGACACTGGTATAGGTTAGTTTGTAGACCCGAGATTGCCATAGAGTCTTGTGTGTCCTCCCACCGTACTCTAATCTCCACCCTACTACGGCTGTACTGAGTCATACAAACGGGTGGATTTTGGGTACAGTCCCGAGGCACAGGGTGGCAATGAGCGATAGGAGCGATTTCGTCTCTACCGGTATTGGGGGTTGATGTTGCGCTGTGCACGACTGGCTATAACAGGAAGTCCCTGGCCAGGGCTGCTAAGATATTACTGATAAGTGTTATCAGTAGTTTCTAGATCTGTTGTAGACCATATACTGGCATGACTTATTGAGTTATTGGGGTCGACGTTACCATCCCTAGACTCGATATGCAACATATCTGATGAAGAGACCAGACTGTACGGTAAGTGTTGCCAGTTGGATTAACGGGAGTTTTGACAGGTTCGCTTGTTCTTCTTCTGATCGCTCAATACCCGGGTGGTCGTTACGTTTAGCTGACCTCTTGCGGCTTGTAGGTGTTTGATGTGATCATCACCTACTGCCGGTGTATTGACGAGTCTCAGAGTCCCACATGGGATTTTCCTGGCTCAGGCATAACGATGTGGTGTACAAATGAGATATGTAAGGGAGGTCAATTAAATACGTGTATATGATGCCATATTTTAATCGGGCGTTTTATATTGGTCGGGTCGTATGAGATATGACCGGTTTATTAAATCAAGTGTTGATTTAATATTGACTTTTATCTCATTTAAATAAACCTTTCTTTATGATGAATGCATGCATGTATATGTACATGTTGATGTGCATACACACATACATACATGCATATGTATCATGGTTGATGATACAACAAAGATGGCAATATAAGAAATACATGGAAAGTAAATATATTTATATATATTAGAATGAGAAAAAGAAAATTGATTTTAAATCATTGTTGACTTTTCTTTACTTGACCAAAATTAAACCATGGTTTCATTTTCATTTGTTATTTTCTTCTCATTCTAAAATATCTAGATATTTTATTAACCATGGTTTGAAAAGAGATATTTATTCTTGATATTTATCCTTCTCTCATTATCTTCTATCACTATCTTTTATCTAAAAGAAATATGAGCTCATGGTTGCCATCTTCATCTTCCTCTCTCTAGCTCTCTTTTGAGTTTTCAAAAGTGAGTGAGGTTAAAAGAAAGAAAGGGTTTTTATATGAGAACACAACCATATCATCACACTACACTTGTTTAGCCCCTTGGTGTAGTTTGTTTGCTTCATCATCATTGTGATCTATTGGAGCAAAGAGCTTTGAGCAAAGGTACTCCGGGTGGATCATCGTGGACGTGGAGGAAGTTCAAGCTAGCTCGTTCAAACCCTAGGAGGTCTACAAAGGTTGTAGTCTCTCCACTTAGTGATAGTTTGACTTTTGTATGTGAGACTATTAGTGTTACCCTATATTTCTAGTTCGATTCTTTTGTTAGTTTGCTTAGCACCTTTTAAAATTTAAATTGTGGCATGTGTGATGCTTCCAAACCCTATATGAGGTGATAAGGAAACCCTACAAGTGGGAGGTTCTCCGCTACGTAAGTAGCGGGCCTAATTAAGTAACCACTTTCCTTAGACACACTTGCCTTAGACACCACAAAAGATATGCGGATAAGCAATAGATTACCCACGACCTCCTTCTGTCCTAATTGAGCACGACGGTCCTTAGAGTCTTGTCTAGATCTTTTTTAGTTAATGAGGGTGATGCGGATGCTAGTTTTTGTGATTTTTAGGGCTTAGGAAGGGTAATGAAATCCCTACCTAATCTGAATTTGGTCTTTGCCCCTTAATTTCCGTATTAAAATATGCAAACAACCAATATCAAAATACGCAACAAATTTCATTTAGCGACACTGCGAATTTTTGCAAAGAATCCGGCAGAAAATGGTTATTGGACAAGAGCAGGGAAGAGATAAGAAAGAAAAGAATATACCACAGAGAACTCGAGCCCCAATTCCTCAAGATGGCCGTGCTTCTGCCGCCAATTGATGCAATCCGCCACGGTTCCGCGGTGTATTGAACGGTTCTCTGCACGAAATTTGGTACTGATGCTCCTATTGCTCCTCTGTCCTATCTGAAATGATCTGAATAATTTTCCCCTTCCTGCAGAGATTCTAGATTTCCTTGCGAAATTCACAACTAATCGTTAAGCACTTGATGCGATTTTGATTCAAATTTTTGATGGAATAATAAATTTTCAACTCAAATAACAAGAACGAACAAATTAGCACACATCCCCGGCAACGGCACCATTTGATTGGACTTATATTTTGATCGTGTGATATGAAAAGGAAAAGTTTAGTCACAACCAAAGAATTTATACAACAATCAATTAACGGTGTCGAAATAGTTTCGTTAATGAATACGGATCGTCCACTGAGATGTGTGTACTTGTTCGATCTTGTTTTAGTTGAGTCGAAAAGAAAATATAAAAGAAAATTATTCAAGATTAATGAAATTTAATTTCAAGAAACATCAAGAAAATAGATCTAGAATCAAGAAGATGTCCAAATCAATTTAGTTATCAAGATTATGTAGAATAGCTTGTAGGAATCGATCAAATTAATAGCAATGATGAATACTAATAATGAGTAATCTTATCTATTGATGGATTATAGCTAGATCGATGAAGATGAATGAGGATTAGGGATCTATTAAAGAAACTAAGGTTTCTCCTTCACTATCCCTTGTCTTTTCATTGATCATCATTCAAATCTAACCTCTAGCAAAGAAAATCATCGATCATTTGATTCCTAATTTGCAACGAAATAATCAAGAACATGATCTCGCTCCAAATTAGGTCATCAAAGATTCTTTTTCCTAGAGTTCATAATTCTCATAGGACTTAAAATTAGTAAAAGAATTTCATCATCATTAGATCTGCCGATTCTCTCGATTCCTTTACAAGCAGAGATTTCACTCACACATCATGAAAATTAAAGAATCACAAACGAGAAATTTCATAATGCAAGAATGTAATGAAAACGAGAATTAACAATTTATCACCTTCATTAAATCTTCTTCAAATTACAGCTCTCAATTTGAGGTTACAAGACTAGCTCTTGATCGTTCTTTAGAAAGAGAATTTGTCATTGATCTTTGTGAGGCTCGATCGCCGTGAGTCGTGGATCGGATGTGGATCTATTGCTCTTGATGACAACCGGCGTTGCGATGAAGGATCGTTGATTGCTCGCTTGATTTGCTTCTCAGTGGATCTTGATTTTGCTTTGGATTTGGATTGGACCTCAAGTTGTGTCGCTCAACATGAATTTTGAATTGTATTGTGGCTCAATTGTGTAACAATTAACCACCAATGAACAATCCTAAAAAATTGAGATCTAGATCCCCTTTTATAGCCTCAAATTAAGCTTCCTTCATAAGCTTGGTTGTTATGCAGAGCCTTCCAGAAGAAGCCACGTGAAAATGGAGCGTCATGAGGAAGCTAGGCGGTTACAGGGGAGCTTCTTGAAATGTTTCGTCACCGGCGTGCCCAACTCGGCCGCAGATCCGCGGCGGATCTGGCTGGATCGGCTGCAGTTCCGCGGCCGTTTGATGAGATCGCTGTATCATTTTTCTGAGGTCTTCTGGTGTTGGTCTTTAAGTCTTCTTTTGATGTCTGGAATCTTATTATCCTTTCTGAATCTCTGCCAGATTTTATTTCTTGGACTTGCTGCGTTTTATCGGCAATTTGCGATTTCAGTTCTTTGACCTGAGTAATTTTCTGCACAAAAATCTCAATAAAAAGGGTTGAGATATACAATATCATGCATAAAATATTTACACATAATTTCCTTCATAATGCCGGTTATAATGTACAACACATGGTAATTGGTATTTTCCAGATGATTCTGTAATATGTGCATAATTTACCAAACACCTTTAGATGATTAGAAAGAGTAAGGAAATTGGTGTGTTAAGAATGCACTATTTTCGACTGAACAGTAGACTAGTGTATACACTTCTCATCCCAGCAGGGGAGATGGTCTGTCCCACAGCCATTAGTACGTCGTACTGAAGATAGTATGCAGGTGCTCATTAGGTTATGAGTACACTGGACAGGACTCGTCGGGAACTGTTGGTGGGTATTATACCTGTCGTCGGGTAGCAGTTCCCAGGTGACATGAGTACAACTTAGTCCGTTGACTTGACACTGCTACTTCGCCTCGAATGTATTCCCACTGTACTTTGATTACTACCCTACCACGGCTCAATAGAGTCATGCAAACAGGTAGTAGTTGGGTGCAGTCCCGAAGCACTTGGAGGCAGTGGCGGTTAGATAGGATTCGTCTCTCCCGGTATTGGGGGTTGATATCGCGTTGTGTTCGAATGGCCATTACACAAAATCCTTGGCCAAGGAAAGCAAGATTTACTAGTAGGTACTCCAGTTGTTTCTCAGGGTGTTTTAGGCTATTCTCCGACACGACTTATTGCGCTATTAGGGGTCTGATGATTACTGCCCCCTAGGCCTGATTTGCGATACTCTTAGACGAACAAACCGAACTATACAGAAATTGTCACATTCAGGCTCAGTAAGAGTTCGGATGGGTTTTCTCATCGGCCTTTTTATCGACAGATACCTGGGTAGCCGTTACATGCAGCTAGTACCGCTTGCGGCTTGTAGTTAAACCCACTGCCAGCGTACCGACGAGTCTTTAGAGTCCCACACAAAGAGTTTCTCTGCACCGGGCAAAAGGTGCAGAGGTCGTATGGTTTTACGGCAGGGCTTCGATCACTTACGTGCACTTGTGCACATATGATGTTCGGGCGGATAATACTAGTGGGCTTTGGTTTAAGCCAGATACTAGTATTATATTAATGGATCAGTTTCATCTCTTTATATTCGTGTTTCTCGGATCACGAATGCGGGTATGTATATACGGATGAGAGGGGCATAGAAGGAGACACATCATTAGGGTTTTGACCATTGACTTATTAAAACAATTATGAGGTGGAGAAAAGTATTTGTTATTTTTGTAAATGATAATTGAGGAATAGCTACTTGTTTTGACTACTTGACTTGGTTTGACCATTTGACTTGGTTTGACCACTTGACATGGTTTGACTCTTTGAATAGATATTTCTTGTGAGATATTTTGTGGCACTAGATATTTTGGGTGAGATATTTTCTTTCCATGCTTATAGTCAAATCAAGTGAGCCATCTCATTTTTCATTTTATCATTATCATTATCAAAAAAATCATTTCTCTTTCCTCACGTGAGCTCTCTTCTTCTTCCTCACATCAAAACCCCAAAAGCTCTCATGTGTTGAGAATCCTAGGGTTTCAAGAGACAAATAAATCTATCTTCATTCTCTACATCACCTAGGCCATCAATTTTAGCAACTTGTTACCTTAGTTACCTTGGAATTGAGGTAGGAGCTCGGACTACAGACTCTCGAATGGATCGTCTTTAACTCGAGGAAGCCGACGAGGAAGCTACGATCCAGATCGATCCTTAGAGCCTACGAAGATAAGGAGGATAGCGATGAAGAGCCGAAGGACTTGAATTGTAAGGTATAACTTCGTATCATAGTAGTTAAAACTAATGTTGTTTGCTAGCTATGGTTTATGTTCGATCCTTGGTTCTAGTCGGTGTTCCGAAGGCCGTAAAAATCATTTTTTGCAAATTTCGCCTCCCCACGAACACGTGGGGTGCGCGACATAGACTTACAGTGGTATCAAAGCCTCTCATAAACCTTAGATAGCTTGTAGCGATGTTATAATTCCGCCGTTTTTGTCGCACAAAAACTGTCGACAAAAACAGTTTTCAAAAGTGAAGTTTTGAGTTGTTTGCACACCCTGCAAGCTCACGGTTTGAACCGAGAAGCTGCGGGGTGAAGTGTGCGCACCCCAGGGACACACCGGGGGGGACCAATGGCTGGGACCACCCCCAAGCCAACCACTTGGTGGCCTTGGGGGCTGGTGACCCGAGAGCACCAAGAACTGGTGCTCTCAGGTCTACCTCCCTTTAGGGGCCACCATAAGGTGGCCCCCATGGGTGGGTACCCCCCCTCTGAGGCCCCCCATTCGACAATAATTCACGTTTCTTCGCCTCAGCGAAGATTCAGGTGGGTTTCGAGTTCGTTTAGACTCCTGGATTGGCTCAAAACTATCGGTTTTGGAACTTTAGCTCACTGGATTTTCAAGTCTTGGAAAATTGTTTAAGTTTGCTAATTGCGTGCGGAATTCTAATGTCGTAGTTACTTTACAAGCTTTATGATGTATATATGTGTTTGAAACTGTCGACTAATTGCTATACGTCGATTAGTCGGGGTTGCACATATCTGTGATGTTGTTATGATGGTTTGTGTATATGAACTCGTTGGATTGTCGTGGATGAATAACCGGGGATGTGAGATGAGGGTTTTTCATTCTTTCATTCGATGTAAATTTGTAAAGTGATGTAATATTATTTTTGCGGGGCACATCCGGGTTGAGGTTGTAACCACCGTTGTATTATTTCTTTTACTGTTTCTGCTCCTAGGATAGACCCAAGGTGGGGTGTACAAACTACCGGATACTTTGAAGT
Source organism: Agapanthus africanus (assembly GCA_030015575.1). Classification (NCBI taxonomy): domain Eukaryota; kingdom Viridiplantae; phylum Streptophyta; class Magnoliopsida; order Asparagales; family Amaryllidaceae; genus Agapanthus; species Agapanthus africanus. The sequence continues at coordinate 112,866,674 of JASDDO010000018.1, forward strand.
GCCGAGTGGCCTACTCACTTTGTTGAGAGAGGTTGCTTCAGTTCGGGTATTTAGCGGGTAGTTTTTCGCACCCGTAGGGGTCTAGGGTAGGGTTTTGGATATTCATCACGGCCGTGGAATCCGTCTTTCGTTACAGGCTCAAAAGAAATGTGGAATTCCTACTATATCCAATGTGATCATCTGTGATCTGGAATGACTATCATTGCGTCTGACGAATGGATATTATTATATATTTATTATATAATAGACGTTGCTTATGTTTTACATCTAATCTAGTCCAGCCCCCGCTCTGTCGTTATTTAAGTAATCTAACGGGTGATGAAAGGGCTCCGTGGCGAAGGCGGATGGCATAAGCGTACGTTGTATTTTCATTGTTTTCTGCAATGGTAGGTTAATTGATGGGACTGCATTACATTAATGCAAAGCAAACAAACCAAAGCCGAATCGTTGGAACAAATTTTAAAACCACTCGGTTATTTTAAAACAGCAGACTTTTAAATGCGGAGCTTAAACCACTCCTTTTAAAAGCTATCAGGTTCCTTCGATTCTTCACGGTTTCGCCAAAACCATTCATAGCCCTCCTTCATTTCATATGAATAGTCAGTAGTATTCAAGCTATGTTTGTTGTCCTTCGTCGAGGCACAGTGATTGGTAGGTGTCGGGTGTTCATATGTAGCATAGATAGATCCATTTGTTTGGGACAGTCGTACTACTATTTTGGCCTTCGTCAAGGGTATGTACGGGAGGGTTCAAATTAACCTAGACAATAACGGGTAGAACTTGACATGTGACTTATGATATGTTGGCCTTCGTCAAGGTCATAAGAGCATGGGGCAAAAATCCACATCGGGAGTTTCTAAAGAAACTGAAACTTGCTAGTGCTGCATACGATTTGTAGTGTGATAATGTTGGTAGGATTCCTTCAGGATTATCACACAATGATATTTGGATCCCGATCCTACTGTGAATATCCGCTACTCCTCGGGAGATTCTTCACTTAACGATCAATGCTATAAACTAAGTAGGTGTCTAGAACGGTGTTAGCGGAGCTACGCCTCAAGGGAAAAGAGGTTATATAATTAAGAAACTTCGCGAAAGTGTTGGAAAACCTCCCTCGAAGTACCAACACTTGCCAGGCTGAAAGGTTAAGCAAGTATTGTACGGTGAGATTAATCCTGACTAATTCTTCTTTTATGGTTTGAGGAAGGATTCGAGAAACAGTGGGAGCCATCATGTTTAGATAAATTAAAAACCAATCTAAACTTGCATGAGCATCATGCTGAGTGTATTCTTCTCTCTTTCCTAATTGCGGCTACCAGGTGACCAGATTAGGTTACAGATAGATAATAAAATGACTGGGTTATACTATATTGACCGGAAAAGGTTTGTCCAGATGTCCATTACCTATAACAAGCTGGACCACCTCGTTACTACTCAAGCCCCTGCCATCCCAGGTCCAGTTTCCACCGTCGCGGATAAGGATATCCGTAAGACAGGGGAAAATGACAGTGCGAATGCCAAGTGCCTCATGTTGGCCTTAGTTGATGTGTATACCAGAGGCAGCACGAGAAGATGGACTTAGTTTCCATCTTCATCCATAACAATATTTTATATGGAGAGCAATCTCGTACCGCAAGATATGAGACCTCGAAAGAATTGCTTCAAGCGAGGTTGGCTGGCTGGTCATCTGTAGGGGACCACGTCCCTACAATGATTAGCTATATTAAAAAGCTCACGGACCTGAAGACCACGTTGGAGAACGAATCATATGCTGACTTGATTCTACAGTCCCTACCTCCTACTTACGCCCAGGGGAAGAAAGTTATACTTCCAGTTGAGGGCAACCTGAAGGAAACCATGGAGACACCCGCTCTGCTTATTGGAGAATCTTCCTCTTCTGGATCTAAGGCGGATGCCAAGGGTGAGAAGAAGAAGACCTCCACAAAGCCGATAGGCGGTGTCGGTAAGGTAGAAGAAAAAGGAAGAGCAAAAGTTTTGGGGTTAACAGTAGGGAAGGAGGGATGTTCCTATTGTTACAGGAAAGGGCATTGGCAGAAGGAATGCAGGGCTTGAAAAGCCAGAATCCAGGATCCGAAGCATGTTGTGGCTTTGACTTCGGGTGTGTTTGTGATTGAAAACAATCTGTCAATTAACTGTACTGCCTAGGTACAAAATACCAGATCAGGATCTCATATATGTAATTCATTACAGGCTTTGAGAAACCATAGAGTTATCAGCGCAGGTGATATAACTTTCAGGGTTGCTAACAGAATGAGCATGGGTGCTACATCCGTAGGGTATATCATATAGAATTGACAAGTGGGTAGATATTGATTCTACATAACTGCTTGTGTGTATCAAGTCTAGTTTGTAAGCGATGTGGTTCACATCCACCTAAATCAAAGTTTGATTGGGTCAGGTACACTAGAGGACAGTATATATGGAATCAAGCTCAGGTTTTCAACGTCCAAAACACACTTAAAAGAAAGTCTCTAGAATTAAATAAAACTTTCTTATGGCATTGTAGAAAGGGTCATATCAATGAAACATGGTTGTCGAAGTTACATAGAGAGGGTTATTTTGATCTGTTCGGATATCAGTCTTATGCAACTTGTCAATCTTGTCTCATAGGAAAGATGACAAAGACTCCGTTCACTGGACACGGAGTAAGAGCGAGAGAGCTCATGGGACTCATACACAGCGATGTGTGTAGTTCAACATCTACAGATGCATGAAGTGGTTATTCCTATTTCGTTACTTTTACGGATAATTTCTCTAGGTCAGGCTATATCTTCTTGTGAAAGCATAAATCCGAACCCTTTAAAAATTCCCGGGAATATAAGAATGAAGTGGAAAACAAACAAGCAAAAGTATCAAGACACTGATATCTGATCGATGTGGTGAATACTTAATTGCCGAGTTCCTGGATTACTTAAAAGAGAATGGAATTCTCTCTCAGCTTACTCCTCCATTCACACCACAACACAACGGTGTATAGGAAAGGTGGAACAGAACCCTATTGGATATTGTTCGTTCCATGATGAGTAACGCTGAGTTATCGCGATCCTTCTGAAGTGATGCACTAGAATCAGCTACATATCTTTTGAAAAAGGTTCCTACCAAAACTGTGCCTACCACACCATATCAGATATGGAGTGGGAAGAAACCCTATCTTCAGTATCTGAAAATATAAGGATATCCAGCTTTTGTCAAAAAGCAATATGCGGACAAGCTCCAGGCACGCTCAGTACTGTGTAGGTTTGTGGGATACTCAAAGAACTCCAGGGGGTATCTTTCCTATTACGCAGAGGAACAAAAGGTTTTTGTTCCTCTTCTTGCCCACTTTATAGAAAATCAATTTTTTGTAGAAGGAAATAGTGGGAGCACAATAGAACTGGAAGAAATTCCAGAACCACAAACTATTACTGAAAGTATAGTATAACCAGAGGTTACAAAAGAACCGGACATCCCTACGCCAATCCGCAGGACTAGTAAGCAGTCTCATCCGCCCGAGAGATACTACAGTTTTCTCATAGACGGGGATCGACAGGATTGCATGTAACGTCTTCAAAATAATAAAATATGATTTTTGGGAAATTTTATAATTTAATATTATTTTAATGAATATTTTAATATTCTGGTATAATTAAATACAGATAAATGGGGAAAAATTATGGAAAATTCTAAAATAAGGTATTTTAAGGAATTGCCTCGTTTTCTGTGCATGCCCCCATTTCCTCTAGTTTTGACCCTGAGTATGTCTAGTTTTGACTGATTCCATCTTGGGTGAAATCTGGGTTGATTTTCCTATGTTGGTGTATAATTTGGGACTTGTTTTAGCATGGATTTTGGTATTTGGTGATTCATTCCTGTCGGGTGGCGTTTGGACGTCAACGACAAGTGGATTTTGATTGTGTTTACATGCGAGTCGATAGGTTTTTACCTATGCGGGTAGCGTGTGCTATTTTGGTTTCCGATGTGATTTTCATGTGCTTTAGCATTGTGATATACTTGTAGGTACCCCGCGTGATGTTGAGGAAAAGGAGGTGAAGATAGCGACATCGGCTTTGGCACATGAGAAGCAATATGAGTAGATTTATATCAACGGGGAGAAGTCAGGTGGATGGCGTATAGCACCCCCGCAGTCCGTGGTGATGTATACGAATACGTATACACACGAATATTTATTATGTGTTGTTTAGGGTTATTGATGGTAATAATGATATTTTGATGATAAGAATATATTGGTTTAGTATAGTGCGAACCCTAGAGTAGTGGTTGCACTCACACATACATTTACACACATACTTGCATTCATTCTTTCATTTATTAGAGTGCATATGATGGTGCGTATATCTACACATGGGTATGGGACTATGTGTTTATATACGGGATTGGAGGATGATACGTGGTTTGAGATGATACTTGATGTGAGGCCGTGAGATCGGCGATGTGACATAGTTTACCTTTGAGGTGCGATGTGATAGTTTTAGCGGGCCTTTGGACATGTGCTTTACCCGCATTCATATTTTATAGATGGTGTCGATTTGTACTAGACTTACAGTAGTACCCCAGATTGTGTGATCTGATGATAGTGATACCTGATATGTGATGAGGTACTGTGATATTGACCCCTACCCAGCTATTGGGATGCCGTACGAGCCGATATTGATGATAGATCCGCACTCATGACTCGAGGATATCATACGATATGTTATTGAGGCGAGATCACCGACTATCATATCTATATTTATATATTGACTCAGATTAGGTGGTTTCATACCCCTCCTGTCTAGATTATTTAGTAGACATTAGACTAGACCGAGTCATACCTATTTCAAAACTAACGAATCGGGGATATTTTAAAGATAAGCAGAAGGGTTATACGGATATTTTCAAATGATGCATCTTTTCTTAAAACACCGTAGCCCTTACTTTACCAAAAGCCCTGATTCGTCTTATTTCAAAAGGCAAGGTTGCATGACATATCTATTGGGGCAGGTTTTGTACTTTTGCGTTGATCATTCGTTTCCGCATATTCCTGCTATTTGCATTGCATCGCTTGTATTGTTGTGACATTCAGTCATGCTGCTAGGACACCAGCACCATTATCGATGATGTATATGTTCCACATACACTTGTTGCCGGCTCACACACTCATCATCGATAATTGCCATGTCACTACACTATAGTACTATTGCATTCATGATATGATTCTGGCATGGCATATTGTACACTTATACCTGTACACATATATAGATGATTCTAGCTTGATTGGGGATTTGGGAACCGCAAGATACTCTTTAAAAACAGATTCCTTTTAAAAGAGCGGTCTCCCTCGACATGTGCACATTATTATTCCATGTTGCATGACTTACTGATATGCTTGCATTACTGTTACATGCCGCATACATCATGCTTTGACTGTACGCATTGAGATATGTTGTTTCTATGATATTTCTGGATTTGGGAACCGAGGGTATTTCAAAAGAGAATATGTCACTTCTTTAAAAACCCGGTTACCCTTGATATGATATTTCAGTGCGTCCACCATGTGTTTTCTCGGTGCTGAGAGCGATATGTGTAACCCGAATCGAGGCGTGGATGAGCCGATTGCGGGTACATGGTGGACCCGGTATGGTTCCCCTCGGCAAGATGATCGATGAGCTTTACCGATTGAGCCTGGAGGCGGGCGAGTACCTACCGATGATTGGTTGGACCTGGCGGTTATCCGGAGGATACCGACCAGAGTCGATAGATGTTTTGGGCATACTGCCGGGGCCGAGGGCCGATACCGCAGATAGAGCCCGCGGGCCGATCCGGACTGACGGAGCCCGATATATGAGGATTTATGTGCCGATGCTGGGCACAGTTTTCATGATGTTTTCGAGTGCCGATGCTGGGCACTCCGGTTCCATGATTTTGACGTGTCGCGAGGGACACGGGTGGGTTATATCCTCATATTTCCATGCACAGGTTTCATGATATTTACTTGCATGATGGTTATTGTCATTGGGTGACGAGTGGACGGGATCCACGAGTGTGCAGATTTGATTACATTGATCATACCTCATATTCATGACATGCTATTACCTGAGGCACTAGCACGAGCACTTGGCATTACACTCATGTAGAGATTACATTGCCAGTTTAGCATGCTTCAGCTTTATTCATATTGAGGTTTATTTATATCTGATCGTATTGACCTAGGATGGGTCATGCATTCGATCTCTGCTTGTAGATATTTTCTATTCACGAGTTGGCAACCCACCCCCGTTGTGCCCCAGTCCTTACAGGTTTTTGCCGTACAGATTCCATAGCGGCATTTCTGGCACACTGCTTCCTTATGGGTGACTTGCTTGGATAGGTGGGTTCTTTTGTATCAGAACCGCCATTGTTCATGTATCATTTATTGTATCTAGAATTTCCATCAACCAAAACTTGTATATTGTTTCAGACTTAGAAAACAGTGTTGTTTTATTTCGACCTTAGAGTCGCGCTAGTAGTATTACGGTTTTCTGGCTGTTTGAGTTTCTTTTTTTTTGGGTTTTGATCCTCGCCCTTTGGCGTTGCATATTATTATTGCTTGCGTGGTTGTGACCGTCGATGGACGAAGAGCTAGCTCCCGCTTGGGGATGCCTTTTATCATTTCATATATATTATTCTTGTTGTACCCCGTTCGGGGCCAGTTTTTACAAAGGAAACTCTGCCGAAATTTTTAGGAAAGGTTACACATTTTAAAAAATGCATATTCGGCTTAGTTATTTAAAAACTTTGATTTCCAAACATGATTTCCTTACTTTTCAAAAACAGTTTTCCTTATGTACTCTTAAAATGGTTTTAGATTGCTGGGCTTTTGGCTTACTTGGATCAGATGGGGTCCTATAGACTTCATATGGTTCAAGGGCCAGTCACGTGCTCTTTCGGGTCGTGACAAAGTTGGTATCAGAGCGCTAGGTTGACCTTGGTTCGAGTCTGAGTTTGACTATGTGGAGCCTAGGGAGTTATTTATATACGGAACTTAGGCTTGACCTTACGGAACTTAGACTTGGTCGAGGGGGTATTAGACCCGAACTTTCTTCGCGTAGGATGACCCTTGGTTGATGGAATAGGTGACTAAAGTAGAGTGACGTACCGTGGGTATGTTCCGCGGCATACTTACGACACGCCACTCCGCTTAAGAAACCTTAGGTTGTACATTTCCTTGCATTGTGTCATATTCCTTCCTATGATCTATCTTCATCGATACTGGTTATGGTTTTGCTGCCGCGATTGCACGGGCAGAGTGAGCTACGGCTCGAGTTGTCAGCATGAGCTCGTCGGGGATGAGGGCTGACTGGGGCGTGATTCCAGAGACATACGGTTGCATTGAGGCTTCGTATTTTGTGTTTCCGCACTTTTGAGCGTTTGACAGATCGCTGTTGCGAGATTTCTCGGATGTACCGGACGGTACCAGAGGATTGAGCCACTGATAGAGGCCAGCCAGGATGTGATGACCGTTGATGTATCGCTTATTCATGATGGTTGAGGCGCTGCTTAGCGTACCGACGAATGAGCCAGTTGTTGCTGCGAGTGATGAGATATCGCCCAGATGATTGGAGCTACTGCAGCATGAGCATATTCTTAGAGATGTGATAGTGAGTCGCTAGTCACCGAGGATTAATGACTAGGACATGTGGTTCGTTCGCTTACCCCGATGCGAGGTCATCAGATAGATTGATTCCAGCTAGAGGCGACTTCACGCAGATTCGTTGAGCGTCGATTGAGACGATCGAAGGTCAGGAATCCATTTTCCAAGTTTAAAGTATACGGAAAGACATGCAGGTGATTCTATGGACCCTCTAGAAGAATGAAACTCTAACTCGACTTAATGACCGTGTGAAAGCCTTTGAACCTTAGGGTTTGCGGCAGTTCCTCGGCGCCATTAGTGAGGCTTGGGTTTGCCCTTCTACGGCTGGACCACCGACGCTGTGGCATGTACTCAATACTATTAAACTGTACCCGAGATGTTGAGCTCTTGGGGGATTGTGAGGTTCTGACGAGTCGATCGGATGATTCGACATCATTCGGATATCATGTGATGGGACACTGCTTGGGAGACTCCAGATACGAGCATAGCCGTCGGAGCGCAGTCTGTGTAGCCATGATGAGATGAGTCCGAACCAGTCGATATTGGAGCAAGGTGGAGTAAAGAGTTCGCACGAGATTTCGACGAGATGACGTTCCACTCCGCTGACATCAGAGATGTGACATGCACGTTGAGGACGTGTTCGGCTAGATATCTTCTACTGAGTGATGAAGATACTGAGTTCTTGATTTCGAGTCCGTGTTAGAGACTTCGGGTGGACCGTAGCCGAGGACATTCCAGTGTGCAGATAAAGACGCGACGTCGAATGGTCGATGATACAGACAAGCGGGACGAGAAGTTCGTGCGAGAGGCAGGAGAGCTGTCACTACACCCCGTTAAGATTAAAGGCCGGACATGCATCCAGAGGCGCAGAGATGCGACCAGCTTCTGAGGAGATGTTGTACTAAGGACGCAGAGGTCCAGAGAGCGAGAAAAGATTTCGCCAGAGTACCAGCCTCCTTACAGTTTGGCTTAGGCAAGATCAGAAGAGACCTTGAGTAGGATTCCTTCCAGTACACTGCTGCAATAAGAGTTGCACCCAGGATCGGATGTGTGATATGCATTCAGAGGACCCGAGGTCGGCGCCAGAGATGTGCTGCTTTACGAGCGGTCGTGAGGATTGACCGAGAGATGACCAGGGAAGTGCAAGAACGGAATCGTTCCTGTCAGCACACCTGACCGGGCCGATGAGCCGATGGATTGCGAGTTGGTAATCTACAGGAAAGATCAGGAACCAGAGGCAGAGGACGCCAGCCGCGAGCAAGAGGCAAGTAGATATCTTGCGCCGCTAGCATCGGATGTACCGGTACCTTCTCGACCCTGAAGGAGGGTATACCGACGACGGTAATTATGATTTGTGATTTTGTGATTTGATTATCACGTATCCGTTGCTTTGGATTTCGGTATTTTGGGCGATCTATTCGCATGATTTAGTCTTGATGACTGAGTTTCATGATATTTGATTTTGTGCACCATGGTTGCACCTACTGGGTATTTATACCTTGTACATAGTTATTACTCTTGAGCTGTTGATTGCGATTTCATGCCTATTTTATGCTGGTGATTTGATTTACGCTTCCAGCAGAGTTTCATGTAATTTTAGTGTTTTGATTTTGCACTCGGTATAGCTTATATGTGCTTGTAGTGCATCGATATGTGTTTTGTGCCCGCAGCTGCACACGTTTATGATTTTCTTCATATCTGGATACACTTGGTGTTGCTGCTTACGTATTTGAGTTATTGCTTGGTATTTGTGCATGGGATGCACCAGTTCTATACTTCGTGCATTTGTCGCACCAGTTTTATGTTTCTTGCGTTTATCGCATCAGATTTATATTTCGTGCCTTTGTTGCACCGGATTTATATTTTGTGCATTACGATTGCACCTGACTTCGATTTGATGCCTTTCGGTATGTCGATTTTGATTGTGATATTGACGTGGATTCTTGCACTCCGTGCTTTTGACTAGACTTACGCATATTCGACGTTGCTATTGGATTTTGTGATTCCGTGCATATTGAGTGCGCAGGGTCTAGATTTCCATTCGTGCATGATGGATGCACCGATTTGGATTTTCGCGCCTGTTGGGCGCATGTTTTGAGATACGATTTTGGGGCACACCAGATGCACTAAATCGAGATTCTTCGTGCATGTCAGATGCACCTGTTTTGGCTGTCAGGCACACATGTTGCCTATGACAAATGCTTCGTGCACACCCGTTGCACCTAGATGTTGTTTTGTGCACATGTTTAGCGCATATATGGATTTTGATTTCCGTGCGCGTCAGACGCACAGGGTGGTGTTATGTGCATTTTTGGAATTTATTCCTTTTGGAGCAGTACATTTTTATGATGTGGGATATTTGCTTTCATACTGAGCAGGACTAGTCAGTGGACAGTGCCTGGATATATTTTGCATGCATCGATAGTTATCGAAGGGATTTCCGAAAAGCGAGCTATAGTCTCAGTATATACCTACGTGTCCGATATGACACAAAACGTTTTAAAAACAAGGAAACCCTTCTGATTATTTTCAAAATGGTGGAACGTGCTTATTAAACAAAGGATATATATACACATATATAGTTATTTTCTTATGAGAAACGTCCGCCACTGTCCAGTGTTACGCGCATCGCACAACGACTTAAAAAGATTTGGCATACAGTTGCATCAGCTAATTACATGTATAGATTCGGTGTCTACATGTATAGTCTTGGTCCATATCATATTTATTTTGTATTGGATTTGACATTGTGTCGTTACCATGACTCCGATGATTGCGGATGCTTGATGGAGTGTTGCTTTTGAGTTATCTGCTCAGTACTCATGCGCATGCATTGCGCTATGATGTTTTATGTATAGATGATTTCGGAGCCCCAATGAATGGAATTTGTATTGAAATATTTTAGTATTTGGGGGTTTAAATTTAAATTCGCGGACCGAATTTCTTTAAGGGGGGTAGATTGTAACGTCTTCAAAATAATAAAATATGATTTTTGGGAAATTTTATAATTTAATATTATTTTAATGAATATTTTAATATTCTGGTATAATTAAATACAGATAAATGGGGAAAAATTATGGAAAATTCTAAAATAAGGTATTTTAAGGAATTGCCTCGTTTTCTGTGCATGCCCCCATTTCCTCTAGTTTTGACCCTGAGTATGTCTAGTTTTGACTGATTCAATCTAGGGTGAAATCTGGGTTGATTTTCCTATGTTGGTGTATAATTTAGGACTTGTTTTAGCATGGATTTTGGTATTTGGTGATTCATTCCTGTCGGGTGGCGTTTGGACGTCAACGACAAGTGGATTTTGATTGTGTTTACATGCGAGTCGATAGGTTTTTACCTATGCGGGTAGCGTGTGCTATTTTGGTTTCCGATGTGATTTTCATGTGCTTTAGCATTGTGATATACTTGTAGGTACCCCGCGTGATGTTGAGGCAAAGGAGGTGAAGATAGCGACATCGGCTTTGGCACACGAGAAGCAATGTGAGTAGATTTATATCTACGGGGAGAAGTCGGGTGGATGGCGTATAGCACCCCCGCAGTCCGTGGTGATGTATACGAATACGTATACACACGAATATTTATTATGTGTTGTTTAGGGTTATTGATGGTAATAATGATATTTTGATGATAAGAATATATTGGTTTAGTATAGTGCGAACCCTAGAGTAGTGGTTGCACTCACACATACATTTACACACATACTTGCATTCATTCTTTCATTTATTAGAGTGCATATGATGGTGCGTATATCTACACATGGGTATGGGACTATGTGTTTATATACGGGATTAGAGGATGATACGTGGTTTGAGATGATACTTGATGTGAGGCCGTGAGATCGGCGATGTGACATAGTTTACCTTTGAGGTGCGATATGATAGTTTTAGCGGGCCTTTGGACATGTGCTTTACCCGCATTCATATTTAATAGATGGTGTCGATTTGTACTAGACTTACAGTAGTATCCCAGATTGTATGATCTGATGATAGTGATACCTGATATGTGATGAGGTACTGTGATATTGACCCCTACCCAGCTATTGGGATGCCGTACGACGATTTACCGTACGAGCCGATATTGATGATAGATCCGCACTCATGACTCGAGGATATCATACGATATGTTATTGAGGCGAGATCACCGACTATCATATCTATATTTATATATTGACTCAGATTAGGTGGTTTCATACCCCTCCTGTCTAGATTATTTAGTAGACATTAGACTAGACCGAGTCATACCTATTTCAAAACTAACGAATCGGGGATATTTTAAAGATAAGCAGAAGGGTTATACGGATATTTTCAAATGATGCATCTTTTCTTAAAACACCGTAGCCCTTACTTTACCAAAAGCCCTGATTCGTCTTATTTCAAAAGGCAAGGTTGCATGACATATCTATTGGGGCAGGTTCTGTACTTTTGCGTTGATCATTCGTTTCCGCATATTCCTGCTATTTGCATTGCATCGCTTGTATTGTTGTGACATTCAGTCATGCTGCTAGGACACCAGCACCATTATCGATGATGTATATGTTCCACGTACACTTGTTGCCGGCTCACACACTCATCATCGATAATTGCCATGTCACTACACTATAGTACTATTGCATTCATGATATGATTCTGGCATGGCATATTGTACACTTATACCTGTACACATATATAGATGATTCTAGCTTGATTGGGGATTTGGGAACCGCAAGATACTCTTTAAAAACAGATTCCTTTTAAAAGAGCGGTCTCCCTCGACATGTGCACATTATTATTCCATGTTGCATGACTTACTGATATGCTTGCATTACTGTTACATGCCGCATACATCATGCTTTGACTGTACGCATTGAGATATGTTGTTTCTATGATATTTCTGGATTTGGGAACCGAGGGTATTTCAAAAGAGAATATGTCACTTCTTTAAAAACCCGGTTACCCTTGATATGATATTTCAGTGCGTCCACCATGTGTTTTCTCGGTGCTGAGAGCGATATGTGTAACCCGAATCGAGGCGTGGATGAGCCGATTGCGGGTACATGGTGGACCCGGTATGGTTCCCCTCGGCAAGATGATCGATGAGCTTTGCCGATTGAGCCTGGAGGCGGGCGAGTACCTACCGGTGATTGGTTGGACCTGGCGGTTATCCGGAGGATACCGACCAGAGTCGATAGATGTTTTGGGCATACTGCCGGGGCCGAGGGCCGATACCGCAGACAGAGCCCGCGGGCCGATCTGGACTGACGGAGCCCGATATATGAGGATTTATGTGCCGATGCTGGGCACAGTTTTCATGATGTTTTCGAGTGCCGATGCTGGGCACTCCGGTTCCATGATTTTGACGCGTCGCGAGGGACACGGGTGGGTTATATCCTCATATTTCCATGCACAGGTTTCATGATATTTACTTGCATGATGGTTATTGTCATTGGGTGACGAGTGGACGGGATCCATGAGTGTGCAGATTTGATTACATTGGTCATACCTCATATTCATGACATGCTATTACCTGAGGCACTAGCACGAGCACTTGGCATTACACTCATGTAGAGATTACATTGCCAGTTTAGCATGCTTCAGCTTTATTCATATTGAGGTTTATTTATATCTGATCGTATTGACCTAGGATGGGTCATGCTTTCGATCTCTGCTTGTAGAAATTTTCTATTCACGAGTTGGCAACTCACCCCCGTTGTGCCCCAGTCCTTGCAGGTTTTTGCCGTACAGATTCCATAGCGGCATTTCTGGCACACTGCTTCCTTATGGGTGACTTGCTTGGATAGGTGGGTTCTTTTGTATCAGAACCGCCATTGTTCATGTATCATTTATTGTATCTAGAATTTCCATCAACCAAAACTTGTATATTGTTTCAGACTTAGAAAACAGTGTTGTTTTATTTCGACCTTAGAGTCGCGCTAGTAGTATTACGGTTTTCTGGCTATTTGAGTTTCTTTTTTTTTGGGTTTTGATCCTCGCCCTTTGGCGTTGCATATTATTATTGCTTGCGTGGTTGTGACCGTCGATGGACGAAGAGCTAGCTCCCGCTTGGGGATGCCTTTTATCATTTCATATATATTATTCTTGTTGTACCCCGTTCGGGGCCAGTTTTTACAAAGGAAACTCTGCCGAAATTTTCAGGAAAGGTTACACATTTTAAAAAATGCATATTCGGCTTAGTTATTTAAAAACTTTGATTTCCAAACATGATTTCCTTACTTTTCAAAAACAGTTTTCCTTATTTACTCTTAAAATGGTTTTAGATTGCTGGGCTTTTGGCTTACTTGGATCAGATGGGGTCCTATAGACTTCATATGGTTCAAGGGCCAGTCACGTGCTCTTTCGGGTCGTGACATTGCATCAGTAACAATGATGAGCCAACTAGCTTCCAGTAAGCTATTCAGAGCGGCAACTCGGTAAAATGGATGGATGCAATACGGACCGAAATGGAGTCCATGTACACCAACAAACTATGCACTTTGAATATTGCTCCAGAAGGGGTAAAACCCGTAGGCTGCACATGGATCATCAGAAAGAAGACTGGTGTAGGTGGATAGGTTGAAACCTATAAAGCTAGACTTGTTGTAAAAGGTTTTCGTCAAAGACCTGGTTTGGACCATGATGAAACCTTTACTCCAGTGTCTATGCTCAAATCCATTCGGATCCTTCTTTCCATTGTTGCCTTCCAAGATTTTGAGATCCGGTATGTGGACCTAGAGACGGATTTTTTAAATGATAATTTAGAAGAATGCGTCTATATGGATCAGCCAAAAGGTTTCAATTAGAGTGGGATCAGCGGTAGAATGTGCAAGTTAGTTAAGTCCATTAATGGACTAAAGCAGGATTCGCTGAGTTGGAACATCTGTTTTTATTCAGACAGTCAAAGAATTCGACTTTATCAAAAATCCAGATGAACCATGCATTTATTGTAAGATTGTAGCAAGAACTGTGGAATTCCTCGTTGAGTACGTGGATGACATTCTCTTGATAGGAAATGACTTTCCTATACTACAATCAGTCAAAGGATTCTTGTCACAGAGGTTTTCCATGAAAGACCTGGGTGATACCAACTACATTCTGGGGATCCAGATCTATTGTGATAGATCAAAGAGGATGGTGGGACTTTCAAAGTCAAGGTACAACAACACCATACTGAAAATATTTAGTATGGACGATTCTAAGCGCGGCAGTCTGCCGGCTTGTCACGGAATCACCCTCTCCAAAGAGATGTCTTCCAAGACAGATTTGGAAAGGGCTCGCATCATATCTATACCCTACGCTTCTGCGGTAGGTTCTATAATGTATGTGATGTTGTGTACCATGCTAGATGTAGCTTACGCACTGAGCGTGGTAAGCCGGTATCAGTCAAACCCATGGGAGAAGCACTGGAAAGCAGTAAAGAACATTCTCAAGTACCTGAGAAGGAATAAGGAGATGTTCTTGGTGTATGGCGCAAAAGGACCTCCAGATCGAGGCCTTTGCTAACTCCATCCTCCAGAGTGATAAGAATGACTCCAAGACCATGCCAGGTTATGGCTTTAACCTCAGTAAAGGGGCGGTCTGTTGGAAGAGCTCCAAGAAGGACACCATTGCAGACTCGACGATGGAAACGGAGCAGTTCGCTGCATGAGACACCGCAAAAGAAGCAGTCTGGATATGGAAGTTCTTAACTGAACTTCAGGTGGTTCCTTCCATTTGTTGGTCCAATATTTTAGTACTGTGACAACATATGGCGCTATAGCTTTAGGGAAGGAACCCAGACCACATCAGAGATCCAGAGGCGGTACCACCTAATCAGGAAGATCGTTGATCCCCAAGGGATCGAGGTGAGGAGAGTAGATATGGAGAACAACATTGCAGATCTGCTCACAGAGGCTATCCCTCAGACAATGTTCGAGAGGTTATTCGATATCTTCAGTCTGCGATATGCCAGTATATAGTCTTAGTGCAAGTAGAAGATTGTTAGTGATATATGCCCTAGAGGCTATTTTTGTATCATACTGGATTGTATATTACTTAATGGGAACTTGGGATATACACGGATATAGTAACAGTCTTCCTCAAAATGGTAGTATGCTACGTGGTTTGTTTCTGTAAGTCCATGCTACCTCTCCCGGTACTTACGGGCTTGCGGAATTTGGTGAAAAACGATTTTCTAGAGGTGGCAACATGGACTCAAAACGGATCTTTGTTAAACTATCTACCTAACAACCTAACTAGGAGTTGTTAACTACTCGGTCAGGGGATTATACCTTTCTTTCTTGAACTCCTTCGTCTTCAACTCTCGATGGTGTGCGGATCGGCTTCACCCTGTCATCTCCTTGCGCCGAAGATCGATCCACCCGAAAGCTTCTACCTTTGGCTTCTTCTTCGAACTTTAAAGAAACTAGTTCACTCGATTTGCTAAACCTTGTGAACTAAAGTGAGTAGAGAAGAGTGTGTTGGGATTTTTCTCTATGGTTCTTGCTTCTCAACACATGAGACGAGTGAACCATAGAATAGAGAGGGAGAGAAAGAGGAAGAGGGTGAGAGCTCAAGCCAAGAGAGAGAAAGGAAATGAGAGAATGAGCAAGACTTTTCTCTCTTGGCTCTCATAATCCAAAGCCATCATAACAAATCATAGCAATCAAGTATTATGTGATGGTTTAAGCTACAATAGCCATATCATTTCATGCACTCATTTTGCACAAGAGAAACAAGCAAGCAAAAGTCTTTGCCATGAAATGATAGCCATTGTCATCATGATGGTCAACTAGTCCAACCTAGTCAACCGGTCAACAAAGTCAACAAGTCAACAAAGTCAACCCCTCAACAACCATGTCACCATAATACTTAATTAATATTATTGTTAATCATATATCATATTCTCATTAGGGTTTATCAAAAATTCAATGGTCAACAGTCAACAGTCAACAACCCTAATGAGAATCCTCTGCCTCTGTCTCTCCGTCAACTGTGCATACACACCCGCATCCGCGTTCCGAGGAATACGAATACATACGAGATAAAATCAATCCCAAAACGTACACTAGGATCTGGCTTAAACCAAAGCCCGCTAGTGTTAACTGTCCGGACACTAAACGTGCATAAGTGCATGGATGTGACCGAACCTTGTCGCAAAACCATGCGACCTGTCGCAAAACCATGCGACCTCTACTCTTTTGCCTAAAGGCGAATAGATTTCTGTATGGGACTCTAAAGACTCGACACTACGCTGGCAGTGGGTTTAACCACAGACCGCAAGCGGCACTAGCTGTGCGTAACGGTCCCCAGGTAGAAGCCGACAAGAAGACTGATGAGGTGAAACCCATCTGAACTCCTACTGAGCCTGAATGTGACAGTCTCCGTACAGTCCGGTCTGTTCGTATGATACATCGCATGGCGGGCCTAAGGGGGCGGTAAACGTCAGTCCCCTAATAGCGGTACAAGTCGTGCCGGAGTGAAGCCCAAAACACCCTGAGATAACACTGGAAGCCTACCAGTATATCTCGCTTGCCCTGGCCAGGGACTACTCGTGTAATGGCTCTCCTAGACACAGCGCGATGTCAACCCCCAATACCGGGAAAGACGATTCCTGTCTAACCGTCACTGCCTCCAAGTGCTTCGGGACTGCACCCAACTACTACCTGTTTGCACTCCTTTGAGCCGTGGTACGGTAGTAATCAAAGTACAGTGGGAACACACTCGAGGCGAAGTGACAGTGTCAAGTCAGCGGACTAAGCTAAACTCATGTCACCTGGGAACTGATAACTGACGATAGGTATAATACCAACCAGTCAGTTCCCGACGAGTCCTGTCCAGTGTACTCATAACCTAACGAGCACCCGCATACTATCTCAAGTACGACGTACTGACGGCTGTGGGACAGACCGTCTCCCCTGCTGGGATGAGAAGCGCATACGCTAGTCTACTCCGGAGTATCGATGCCCTGTCTCGATAGTCCTGCGACTAGGGACTTGCATAAGGATGTGCTTATAGACTACCCAGCCCCCACGAGTGTGACTGCCATCACAACGCTGGTAATCAAGCAAAGATCCTAAGGGCTCCACTAATGCGTATAGGTGATATAATAAAATAAACACATGTACACATTGAAGTAGAAACAAACCAAGTAGCATACTACCATTTTGAGCAAAATTGTTTATACAACTGTGAATATCCCAAGCTTCCATTAAGTAATATACAAACTAGTATGATACAGTAATGGCCTCTAGGGCATATACACTGACAATCTCCCACTTGCACTAAGGCCATGTACTGGCGTATCGAAGACCAATCATCTCGATCAGCCGCTCGAACTGAGTCTGGGGCAAGGCCTTGGTGAATGGATCTGCAGTGTCATCTTCTGAAGCAACCCTCCGAACCTTGATTTCCTGGCGATCCACGATCTCCCTGATCAGGTGATACCGCCTCAAGATGTGTCTGGATTTCTGATGGGACCTGGGTTCCTTTGCTAAAGCAATAGCCCCGTTGTTGTCGCAATACATAGGTATTGGATCAACAATGGATGGAACCACCTGAAGTTCTTTCAAGAACTTCCTCATCCAGACGGCTTCTTTTGCGGCATCAGATGCAGTGATGTATTCCGCTTCCATAGTCGAGTCAGCAACGGTTTCCTGTTTGGAACTCTTCCAACACACCGTCCCTCCATTGAGGGTAAAGACAAAACCCGACATGGACTTGGAATCATCCTTGTCACTCTGGAAGCTGGAGTTAGCAAAGGCCTCGATCTGGAGGTTTTTTCCGCCATACACCAAGAACATCTCCTTAGTCCTTCTCAGGTACTTGAGAATGTTCTTTACCGCTAACCAGTGCTTCTCCCCAGGGTTTGACTGATACCGGCTTACCACACTTTGTGCATAAGCTACATCCGGTATGGTACACAACATCGCATACATTATAGAGCCTACTGCAGAAGCGTAGGGTATAATAGACATGCGATCCCTCTCCAAATCAGTCTTGGGAGACATCTCTTTGGAAAGGGTGATCCCGTGACAAGCCGGTAGATTACCGCGCTTGGAATCTTCCATACTGAATCTTTTCAGTATGGTGTCGATGTACCTGGACTGTGAAAGTCCTAATATCCTCTTGGATCTATCACAATAGATCCGGATCCCCAGGATGTATGAGGCATCACCCAGGTCTTTCATGGAGAACCTGTGTGACAAGAACCCCTTGACAGATTGTAGCATAGGAATGTCATTTCCTATTAAGAGAATGTCATCCACGTATAAAACGAGGAATACTACAGTTCTCGCTACAAATCTACTATAGATGCATGGTCCATCTGGATTTTTGATAAAGCCAAATTCTTTGACCGTCTCATCAAAGCAGATGTTCCAACTCCGCGATGCCTGCTTTAGTCCATAGATGGACTTAAGCAACTTGCATACCTTTCCGCTGCTCCCACTCTGAATGAAACCCTCTGGCTGGTCCATATAGACACACTCCTCTAAATTTCCATTTAGAAAAGCGGTCTTTACGTCCATCTGCCAAATCTCATAATCGTGGAAGGCTGCAATGGAAAGAAGGATCCGAATGGATTTCAGCATAGCCACTGGAGAAAAGGTTTCGTCATAGTCCAAACCAGGTCTTTGACGAAAACCCTTTGCAACAAGTCTAACTTTATAGGTCTCAACCTGTCCATCTACACCAATCTTTCTTTTGAAGATCCACTTGCATCCTACGGGTTTTACCCCGTCTGGAGCAATGTCCAACGTCCATACTTTTTTGGTGTACATGGACTCCATTTCGGTCCGCATTGCATCCAGCCATTTTACCGAGTCAACGCTCTGAACGGCCTGCTGGAAGCTAGTAGGCTCATCATAATCTATGATGCAATCCTCTCTATCCCCGTCTATGAGAAAACCGTAGTATCTCTCGGGCGGATGAGACTGCCTACTACTCCTGCGGAGCGGCGTAGGAATATCATGTTCTTTTGAACCCTCTGGTTCCACTAAGCTTTCAGTAATAGTATGTGGTTCAGGAATTTCTTCCAGTTCTACTGCGCTCCCACTAATTTCCTTTTCTAAGAACTGGTGTTCTAGAAAGTGGGCATGACGAGAAACAAAAACCTTTTGTTCCTCTTCGCAGTAGAAGAAATATCCCTTGGAGTTCTTTGGATATCCCACAAACTTGCACTGTACTGAGCGTGCCTCGAGTTTGTCCACATGCTGCTTTTTGACAAAAGCCGGACTTCCCCATGTCTTAATGTGATTAAGATGGGGCCTCTTCCCACACCACATCTCATATGGTGTGGTAGGCACAGTCTTAGTGGGAACTCGGTTCAAAAGGTATGCAGCTGAATCTAGCGCATACCCCCAGAATGATCGCGGTAACTCAGCGTTACTCATCATGGACCGTACCATATCTAATAGGGTTCGGTTCCGTCTCTCCGATACACCGTTATGTTGCGGAGTGTATGGAGGAGTAAGCTGAGAGAGAATTCCATTCTCTTTTAAGTAATCCAGGAACTCGGCACTCAAGTATTCACCACCTCGATCCGATCTTAGAATCTTGATACTTTTGCCGGTCTGTTTTTCTACTTCATTCTTATATTCCTGGAATTTTCCAAAGGCTTCGGACTTATGTTTCATTAAGAAGACATAACCGTACCTTGAAAAGTCATCCGTAAAAGTAATGAAGTAAGAATAACCGCTTCGTGCATGTGTAGACATTGGACCGCACATGTCGCTGTGTACGAGTCCCAAGAGCTCGCTCGCTCTTACTCCGTGTCCAGTGAACGGAGTCTTTGTCATCTTTCCTTTGAGACAGGATTGACAAGTGGCATACGATTGATATTCGAACGGATCCAAATATCCTTCTGTATGTAACTTAGTCAACCTTCTCTCATTGATGTGACCCAGTCTACAATGCCATAAGAAAGTCTGATTGATTTCTGGAGACTTTCTTTTGTGTGTATTCTGGACATTGAAAATCTGTGGTTGGTTTAATACGTATATACCATTGCTCAATGTACCTGACCCAATCAGAACTTGATTAAGGTGAATGTTTACAACATTGCTTATAAACGCAAATTCATAACCTTCTTTAGAAACCAAAGATACAGAAATGATATTACAAGTTGCGTTGGGTACAAAAAAGCAATTACGCAAAACCAAAACATGTCCATCTGACATTCCAAGGTGATAGTCCCCCACGGCCTTAGCATCCATGCTAGCTCCGTTTTCAACTTTGAGGGTCATGTCACCTGCCTTCAAAAACCTACGGTTTCTCAACGCCTGCAAAGAATTATAGATATGAGATCCTGATTCGGTATCCAATACCCAGGAAGTAGAGTTTATTGATAGACAGTTTTCAATAACATACACACCTGAAGCTGAAGCCGCAACTTGCTTCAGATCCTGTGTTCTGGCCTTCCAAGCCCTGCAATCTTTCTTCCAGTGTCCACTCTTATGACAATAGAAGCATTCTTCTTTATCCACAAGATTCCCCACTTTCTTTGTTGCTTTTGCCTTTCCCTTCGTATCCACTTTACTAACACCGCCCCTTGGTTTGGCGGGGGCTTTCTTCTTCTTTCCCTTGGCTTTCGCCTTAGACTTAGAAGAGGATGATCCTCCTACAAACAAAGTGGATGTTTCCCTACCTTTCTGTAGGGTGCCCTCTGCGCTCCTCAGCATGTTGAGGAGTTCTGAAAGTTCAACTTCCTTTTCTTGCAAGTTGAAGTTCAGTATAAACTGGGCGTAAGTGGAAGGAAGGGACTGGAGAATCAAGTCCGTATAGAGCTCATTCTCCAACGTGGTTCCAAGGTCCGCGAGCTCCGCAATGTAGCCAATCATCTTAAGCACGTGTTCCTCTACCGATGATCCGACGGCCAATCTTGCCGAAAATAACTTCTTCGACACTTCGTATCTTGCGATACGAGATTGCTCTCCATACAGTTCTTTGGTATGGAGAAATATGGATTCGAGGTCCATATTCTCGTGCCTCCTCTGATGTTCGTTGTCCATAGAGGCAAGCACGAGGCACTTGGCCTTCGCGCAGTCGATTTCCCAGGTCTTACGGATTTCCTTATCCGCGACGCTGGTTTTGGGACCTGGGACAGGGGGAGCTTTGGTGGTAAGAAGATACCCCAGCTTGTCGTAAGTGATTGCCATCTTGACATTCCTGAGCCAATCTTTGTAGTTTGGCCCTGTCAGTATGTTTTTTATCTAGAAGTAACTTAAGTCCAGTCATGTCGATTAGTCGCTGCAATTAGGAGAGAGAGAAGAAACACTCAGCATGATGCTCTTGCAAGTTTAGAGTGGTTTTTAGTTTGTCTAAACAGGATGGCTCCCACTGTCTCTCGAATCCCTCCTCAAACCAAAAAGGAAGAATTAGTCAGGATCAATCTCACCGTACAATTCTTGCTTAACCGTTTGGCCAGGCTGGTATCGGTACTTCGAGGGAGGTTTTCCAACGCTTTCGCGAAGTTCCTTAATTAAATAATCTCTTTTCCCTGTGGGCGTAGCCCCGCTAACACCTTACTAGACACTTACTTAGTTTATAGCATTGATCGTTAAGTGAGAAATTTCCCGAGGAGTAGCATATACTCACAGTAGGATCGGGATCCAAATATCATCGCGTGACAAAACTGAAGGAATCCTACCAGAATCATCACACTCCAAATGGTATGCAGCGCTAGCAGGTTTCAGTACTTATGAAACTCCCGATGTGGATTTTTTTGCCCCATGCTCTTATGATCTTGACTTTGCCCAAAATATCATAAGTCACATGTCAAGTTCTACCCGTCATTCTCCAGGTTAATTTGGACCCACCCGCACCTACCCTTGACTTTGGCCAAAATGGCAGTACGACTGTCCCAAACCAACGCATCTATCTATGCTGCACATGAATACCCAATAGCTACCAATCACTATGCCATGACTTTGGCCAACATACATAGCTTGAATACTATTGACCATTCATGTGAAACGACGGAGGGCTACGAATGGTTTTGGCGAAACCGTGAACGTAGTGAACTTGATATAATCGATGGAACGAGATAGCTTTTAAAAGGAGTGGCTCAAGCTCCGCATTTAAAAGTTGGTTTTGAAAAGAACCGAGTGGTTTTTCAAAAGGGTTCCAACGAGTTTTACTTGGTTTATTTTCTTGCATTAGTTCTTTTAATGCATATTTTTCTTGCATTAGTTCTTTTAATGTGTCCCATCATTTAATCCTACCATTGCAGAGAACAACCAAAATATGACGTACGCTTATGCCATTCGCATTCGCCACGGGGCCCCGTCATTACCCGTTAGGTTACTTAACTAATGACAGAGCTGGGGCTGGGCTAGCGCGGCTGTAAAACATAAGCAACGCCTAAATAATATCATATATAGATATATTGCAATGATAGCCATTTCAGATCACAGATGAACACATTGGATATACTAGGAACCCGCAATTCGTACGAGCCAGTAACGAAAAGCAGATTACATGGTCGCGGTGAATAGCCAATACCCTACCCAAGACCCCTACGGGTGCGGCAAACTACCCGCCAAGTAACCGAAGCGAAGCAACCTCCCTCAACTCCGTGAGTAGGTCACTCGGCACTTCGGGATACCCGGTAGTTTGTGCACCCCCTCCATGGGTCTATCCTAGGAGCAAAAACAGTAAAAAGAAATTATACAATGACGGCTACAACCCCGACCCGGTTGTGCGGCCATACAAATAATTATTACATCAATTTATAAATTTACATGAATTGAAAGAAAAGAAAACTCCCGTCTCACAACCCCCCGGCTATTCACCCGCGACAATCCAATGAATTCATATACACATACCAACATCATTACAGATCACAGATTTGTATAACCCTCACTAATCGACATATAGCGATCAGCAGACGTTCAATACAAATATCACATCACAGAAATAAACCCGTCAACCTTAGTCTTTAGAAACTCGATCAAAATACGGTTTTTAAAGCACCCAAAACAAATTTTTCTTTCTAGAAAATCTGGGCTGAAAAAACATATACCAAAAATCCCAAAATACCCCATAGAACAAACTGCAGTGAAGACGATCCAGAGAGGAGCTTAATCGGCCGCGGAACTACGGCAATAGCAAGCTATTGCAGCGTTTCCACGGTGGTTTGGTGGGATCTCTGGACCGTTTTTCTACAGTAGACTATAAAAACCCTGAGTCGATTTTTAGAGCATGATTTATTACTTTTACAGCACTTTGAAAATCGACAACAAGTTTGATATCCGGATGTATTTCGCGACTTTTTCTCCGATCGAATTTCTAGTTACTATGCTAACATGTTAGGTAGTGTTTAACCTGGCTCTGATACCACTGTAAGTCCATGCTACCTCTCCTGGTACTTACGGGCTTGCGGAATTTGGTGAAAAACGATTTTCTAGAGGCGGCAACATGGACTCAAAACGATTCTTTGTTAAACTATCTACCTAACAACCTAACTAGGAGTTGTTAACTACTCGGTTAGAGGGTTATACCTTTCTTTCTTGAACTCCTTCGTCTTCAACTCTCGATGGTGTCCGGATCGGCTTCCCCCCATCGTCTCCTTGCGTCGAAAATCGATCCACCCGAAAGCTTCTACCTTTGGCTTCTTCTTCCAACTTTGAAGAAACTAGTTCACTCGGTTTGCTAAACCTTATGAACTAGAGTGAGTAGAGAAGAGTGTGTTGGGATTTTTCTCTATGGTTCTTGCTTCTCAACACATGAGACGAGTGAACCATATAATAGAGAGAGGGAGAGCAAGAGGAAGAAGGTGAGAGCTCAAGCCAAGAGAGAGAAAGGAAATGAGAGAATGAGCAAGACTTTTCTCTCTTGGCTCTCATAATCCAAAGACATCATACCAAATCATAGCAATCAAGTATTATATGATGGTTTAAGCTACAATAGCCATATCATTTCATGCACTCATTTTGCACAAGAGAAACAAGCAAGCAAAAGTCTTTGCCATGAAATGATAGCCATTGTCATCATGATGGTCAACCGGTCAACAAAGTCAACAAGTCAACAAAGTCAACCCCTCAACAACCATGTCACCATAATACTTAATTAATATTATTGTTAATCATATTTCATATTCTCATTAGGGTTTAGCAAAAAGTCAATGGTCAACAGTCAACAGTCAACAACCCTAATGAGAATCCTCTGCCTCTGTCTCTCCGTCAACTGTGCATACACACCCGCATCCGCGTTCCGAGGAACATGAATACATACGAGATAAAATCAATCCCAAAACGTACACTAGGATCTGGCTTAAACCAAAGCCCACTAGTGTTAACTGTCCGGACACTAAACGTGCACAAGTGCACGGATGTGACCGAACCCTGTAACCATGCGACCTGTCGCAAAACCATGCGACCTTCACCCTTTTGCCTAAAGGCGAATAGATTTTTGTATGGGACTCTAAAGACTCGACACTACGCTGGCAGTGGGTTTAACCACAGACCGCAAGCGGCACTAGCTGTGCGTAACGGTCCCAGGTAGATGCCGACAAGAAGACTGACGAGGTGAAACCCATCTGAACTCCTATTGAGCCTGAATGTGACAGTCTCCGTACAGTCCGGTTTGTTCGTCTGATACATCGCATGGCGGGCCTAGGGAGCGGTAAACGTCAGTCCCCTAATAGCGGTACAAGTCGTGCTGGAGTGAAGCCCAAAACACCCTGAGATAATACTGGAAGCCTACAAGTATATCTCGCTTGCCCTGGCCAGGGACTACTCGTGTAATGGCTCTCCTAGACACAGCACGATGTCAACCCCCAATACCGGGAGAGACGAATCCTGTCTAACCGTCACTGCCTCCATGTGCTTCGGGACTGCACCTAACTACTACCTGTTTGCACGACTCCTTTGAGCCGTGGTAGGGTAGTAATCAAAGTACAGTGGGAACACACTCGAGGCGAAGTGACAGTGTCAAGTCAGCGGACTAAGCTGTACTCATGTCACCTGGAAACTGATAACTGACGATAGGTATAATACCAACTAGTCTGTTCCCGACGAGTCCTGTCCAGTGTACTCGTAACCTAACGAGCACCCGCATACTATCTCAAGTACGACGTACTGATGGTTGTGGGACAGACCGTCTCCCCTGCTGGGATGAGAAGCGCATATGCTAGTCTACTCCGGAGTATCGATGCCCTGTCTTGATAGTCCTGCGACTAGGGACCTGCATATGGATGTGCTTATGGACTACCCAGCCCCCACGAGTGTGACTGCCATCACAATGCTGGTAATCAAGAAAATATCTTAAGGGCTCCACTAATGAGTATAGGTGATATAATAAAATAAACACATGTACACATTGAAGTAGAAACAAACCAAGTAGCATACTACCATTTTGAGCAAGATTGTTTATACAACTGTGAATATCCCAAGCTTCCATTAAGTAATATACAAACTAGTATGATACAGTAATGCCTCTAGGGCATATACACTAACAGTTTCTACCTCAATATGTGCATGTGTTTCTTTTAGCATATCGCTTATACATATTGGTAATGCCCTTAGGATCTTTTCTTGATTACCAGCGTTGTGATGGCAGTCACACTAGTGGGGGCTGGGTAATCTATAAGCATATCCTATACAGGTCTTTAGTCATAGGATTATCGAGTTGGGGCATCGATACTCTACAGTAGACTAGTGAATACGCTTCGCATCCCAGCAGGGGAGATGGTCTTTCCCACAGCCATTAATACATCGTACTGGAGATAGTATGTAGGTGCTCATTAGGTTATGAGTACACTGGACAGGACTCGTCGGGAACTGTTGGTGGATATTATACCTGTCATCGGGTAGCAGTTCCCAGGTAACATGAGTACAGCTTAGTCCGTCGACTTGACACTACTGCTTCGCCTCGAGTGTGTTCCCAATGTACTTTGATTACTACCCTACCATGGCTTAATAGATTTGTGCAAACAGGTAGTAGTTGGGTGCAGTCCCAAAGCACTGGGAGGTAGTGGCGGTTAGATAGGATTTGTCTCTCCCGGTATTGGCTGTTGATATTGCGCTGTGTTCGGAAGGCCATTACACAAAGTCCTTGGCCAAGGAAAGCGAGATTTACTGGTAGATACTCCAGTAGTTTCTCAGGGTGTTTTGTGCTATTCTCCGTGTAACGTTCTGAAAAATCGTTTAGATGAAATTTTCGATAATCTGTAAAATAACTGGTGTTTTCCGTAAAAACCAAGATATAATTATTTTTCAACATAGACTTAAGTATACCTATTCTAGCTATGTAATTGCTAGTATTTAGTATTAAATTGGCCACTTGTAAATTTCTAGTTTACTTAAATATTTTCCTTAATTAATTATTTTTTAATATTATTTTAAGGTTTCACTAATACATTTAATTAGTAATAATTACAAATTAGAATGGGTTAATACAAGTTTTGTGCGTCATGACCCATTAACCCAAAGTGTAACATGTTGTGTTTGAAATGAAAAGAATGGTCAAGGTGGTTCTTGAAATTTAAAGACAAAGTTTAAAGAGAATAATAAAATAAAAGAAATGATGAAACATGAAGGATATGATGTTGTGTGGGGGGGAGGGGTCACCACTCTCTCTCACTCACCCTCACCCTCTCCCCTCTATGCTGGCCAAGCCCAAGGCAGCCCACTCCCCATTTTCCCATCTCATTTCAAACCCCAATTCCTCATCAAAAAAGAAAATAAAAAGAAAATAATTAAAGAAAGAAGTATGGTGTTAGATATGAGTTATGGGCTTTATTTTCTTGACTTCACAACACACCCACACTCTCTCTCCCCCCTCTCCCCATATGGCTGAGCCCCCCTTGGAAGCAGCCATCCCCCGTTTCTCCACTCTCTTTCACTTCTAAAATTCTTGTTTTTCCATCAAAAATCAAAATAAAACCTCACAAATTCTTCAATAAACCCTTACCCATTATTCCTTGACCTATCTAGCTTGGGTTCTTGAAGCAAGAAGCCATTTTGGAGGACAAGATTTGTCAAGTTAGATCCATAAATTGAAAGGTATAAATCCTAACATTTTGGTTAATTTGTTAATTGATTACTTCAATCTAAGCTAATTAGGTATTTAATTATGGTTTTAATTTCAAGTTTGAAATTCAAGAGAAGGGTTAAATTAAGGTTAGGGTTTTATCACTTAATCATGATTACAATGGGTAATTTAACATCTTAAGGAATGTAAAATGTAATCTGGTTGTTAAATTACTAATTGTTACTTGTAAATTGTTCTAATTAAGCTATTTTTGCAAACTAGGTTTTTAGGATTAATATAAATTGGTGAGATAAAATTTTAGTAAAGGTTTGTGTGGTTTAATTAAGTTATTAAGTGATCATTGTGGCCACTAACATTTAGATTTGTGCTAAGAAGGTAGTGGGTTGCTTACTGGGTTTTTGTATTAAATTGTTTGAACTAAGTTTGAGGTTTCGGTGGTTTATAACCTATTCCATATAATATTTAGTGTGTTATGAACGCGCGATTAGTGCGATTGGGTTTTTGGTTTGGTAGTTGCCACTTATAGCAACCCTAGTTATGGTTTGTGGCATTGTCGCGAGCGTGTTTTGTGCACCAAGTACGTGCGCGTTTAGTTAGTGCGCGTGGTTGACTTGTATTGTTTGTGTCCGCGACTATTTATATTTATTCTCTTATTTCCTTGTGTATGTTTCTAGGATCGGGTGCAGAGGCGTCGGATGTGGCACGGAAATGATAGAGTTGAAATCGGATTAGATTAGCCGAGGCGTCCAGGTGAGTAGATGTATATCTATGGGGGAAGTCAGGTGGATGGTGTTAGCATCCCTGCAATTTCGTAGGGTATGATGTGTTTATGATATATATATACCTATGTGTTATTATGAGATGTGAATACTTAGAAAGAAAGGCTTTAGGAGACCATAGGTTGTATTTAGTGTAATTAGAGGAATGTACTTTCAGTTTAGTTTCTTAGTTGCGAACCCTAGAGTAAAGGTTCACACACACACACACACACACATGCACACACGTGATATGTTTGGGTGTATATGTTTATGTGTATGTGTGTGTGTATGCGTTGGGGTGTGTGTGTGTGTATACACACACACACACACACACACGGATGATGAGCCTAGTATATGATACTTGGAGATGAGCCGACATGATCGGGCATGATACCATGAGATTGTGATATATGATTGGGTCGTGATATGATATATGACATAATATTAGAGCGGATCGTTGGGCGATGTGTTTTCATACACATGAGGATATATGTTTGATGATATGAAAATGTACTAGATTTTAGAACGGTACCCCTAATTCTTGATTTATCGATAATGATACTATATGGATAATGAGGTTTATGTCATATTTGATCCGTACCCCGATTTTAGGATGCCGTACGAGGGATTTTACCGTACGAGATATAGATATGATGATTGATCCGCACTCTTGACTCGAGGATGTCGCACTATGTATTTTACCGTACGTGACGCTATTGAGGTGGGATCGCCGACTACTAGATATATCGACTCGGACTTAGACGGATTTTCTTTACTCTTTAGACTGGGCTCGAGTCATACTTATTTTCAAAACTAACGAATTGTGATTATTTTAAAGACAGACTGAAGGATACTACGGATTTTTCAAAAGACGTATCTTTTCTCAAAGACCCCGTAGCCTCTATTTTTCTAAAACCACGATTCGTGCTATTTCAAACACCAAGAACTGTATGAATCGTATTTGGAAATGTATATTCTTAAATGTTGCGGTTACTACATATTTTCTGTATATTCATGTTGTTCTCATCACATTGCATGCTTATAAATGTGTTTCTTTAGTTATTATGAACCCCTGTTGTCAGGACACCAGCACCATTACCAATGATGCGTATGCTCCACGTACACTTGCTTGACGGCTCACACACATCATTATTGGTAATTTCCATGTCACGTACACATTAGAAAACATTACTTCATTTGTACAAATTGCTAGCTGGTAGTTTTAACATAGTACTAGTACGCTTGCCTTCATATGCTAGTTTTGATATTGCATTTCTTACTCAAATATTTCATGCATTTATGCATTCATTCTGTTGTGCAATATCATGGGGATTTATGCCGATATTCATTGTTCACTGACTAGTGATTTTGAGATTTCGGATCTTTCATGAGATTTCTGGTTTTGGGAAACCGCATGTGAATGTTTATAAACTTATGATAATTTTAAAAGAGAAAGATGCAGTATTCCTTGATATGATGAGTAGTGTCCACCATGATGTTTTCTCGGTTCTGAGTTGGTTTTCGAGACCCGATTTGAGGAGGAGGATGAACCGTCTGCGGGTACATGGTGGACCCGGTGAGGTACCCCGGGGCAAGAGTGGTTTAGTGGGAATGACGATGAGCCTGGCAGGGGAGCACTTCCTACAGGTGATTGTATTGGAAACTCGACGGATATCCGGAGGATACCGTTTGGAGTTATGAGAGAGATGGATATATGGGCCGATCCAGACTGACGGAGCCCATGGGCCGAACCGAACTGACGGAGCCCGAGATTTGAGTATTATGTGTCGCTGTCGGACACGGATTTCGAGATGTTTTGAGTGCCGATGCTGGGCACTCGGGTTTTATCATGATTTTTGTGTCGTTGCTGGACACACGTTGGATGATGCATTAGTACATGTCATGCATCGATATATTATTACTCATGACACGGATACGAGTACTTTGATATCACACTTATGATATATTGTCACCCTTGTTGTTGTTAGTGTATATGCCCTAGAAGCCATTACTGTATCATACTAGTTTGTATATTACTTGATGGAAGCTTGGGATATTCACAGTTGTATAGACAATCTTGCTTGAAATGGTAGTATGCTACTTGGTTTGTTTCTACTTTAATGTGTGCATGTGTGTCTTTTAGCATATCGCCTATACACATTAGTGGAGCCCTTAGGATCTTTGCCTAATTACCAGCGTTGTGATGGCAGTCACACTAGTGGGGGCTGGGTAATCTATAAGCACATTCTAATACAGGTCCCTAGTCGTTGGATTATCGAGACAGGGCATCGATACTCCGGAGTAGACTAGCGTATGCGCTTCTCATCCCAGCAGGGGAGATGGTCTGTCCTACAGCCATTAGTACGTTGTACTTGAGATAGTATGCGGGTGCTCGTTAGGTTACGAGTATACTGGACAGGACTCATCGGGAACTGTTGGTTAGTACTATACCTATCGTCAGTTATTAGTTCCCAGGTGACATGAGTACAGCTTAGTCCTCTGACTTGACACCGTCACTTCGCCTCGAGTGTGTTCCCACTGTTCTTAGATTTCTACCCTACCACGGCTTAAATGAGTCATGCAAACAGGTAGCAGTTGGGTGCAGTCCCGAAGCACTTGGAGGCAATGACGGTTAGACAGGATTCGTCTCTCCCGGTATTGGGGGTTGATATCGCGCTGTGTCTAGGAGAGCCATTACACGAAGTCCCTGGCCAGGGAAAGTGAGATATACTGGTAGGTTTTCCAGTGTTATCTCAGGGTGTTCTGGGCTACACTCCGACATGACTTGTACCGCTATTAGGGGACTGACGTTTACCGCCCCCCTAGGCCCGCCATGCGATATTCTCAGACGAACAGACTGGACTGTACGGAGATTGTCACATTCAGGCTCAGTAGGTGTTCGGATGGGTTCACCTCATCACTCTTCTTATCGGCATCTACCTGGGCACCGTTACGTACAGCTAGTACCGCTTGCGGCCTGTGGTTAATCCCACTGCCAGCGTAGTGTCGACTCTTTAGAGTCCCACATAGAGGGCTATTCGTCTTTGGGCAAAACAGAGTAGAGGTCGCATAGTTTTGGGACGGGGTTCGTTCACATCCACGCACTTGTGCACGTTTGGTGTCCGGGCAGTTATTACTAGTGGGCTTTGGTTTAAGCCAGATCCTAGTATTTGTTTTGGGATTGGTTTTGTCTCAGTGTATCCGTGTTTCTTGAAACACGGATGCGGGTGTGTATGCACAGTTGACAGAGGCAGAGGCAGAGGATTCTCATTAGGGTTGTTGACCGTTGACTTTTTCCAAACCCTAATGAGAATGAGAAATATGATTAATGGTATTAATTAAGGATAATTGTGCCATGGTTAGGGTTGTTGACCATTTGACTTTGGTTGACTTGTTGACCTATGTTGACATATTGACCATCATCATTTCACATGAAAGATGCTCCTGGATTCTTGCAAAATTCATTTAATGTGAAATGATAATGGCCATTCCAAATGAACCATCACAATTTCCTTGATTATTATTATTTTTCATAATTCACTATTATGAGAGTATGGTTGCTAAAATATCCTCATTCTTTCTTGCTCTTTCTCTCTCCTATGTTTAGCTCATCCTCTTCCTCTCTCTCAAAGCTCTCATCTCTCATGTGTTGAGAACCATGAGCTCTTGAGATAAAACCACCATAACTCCTCTTTACTCATTCTAGGGTTCTAGGTTTAGCAAGCCAAGCACTTTAGTTACCTCTAGGTTGAGGTAGGAGCTCAAGGTAGAGGCCTTCGGGTGGATCCTTCTTCGGCAAAGAGAAGACTATGAGGAGGAGCCATTCAAACCACTCCAAGGAGCAAGAAGAGAAAGAGTTCAAGACCTAGGTATAACCTTCTAACCGAGTAGCTAAACTTGTAGTTAGTTTGCTAGGTTTTTGTTTAGCAAAGATCCTATTTTTCTAGTCCATGTTACCTTGCGTCAAAAATCATTTTTTACCTATTCCGCCTCCCCGTAAGAACCGGGGTAGGTAACGTGGACTTACAGTGGTATCAAAGCCAGGTTAAATAACAACGAGCATGTTAGCAAAGTGATTAGAACTTCGATCCAGAAAAAAATCATGAAACATGTCCAAAAACTAAACTTTCTGCCGATTTTTAAAACTGCTCTAAAAATAATTCCACATACATTAAAAATCAGTGCAGGGTTTTTTAGAAACAACCAGAAAAACCGAGCCCACGACTCGGTCAATGCGCCGCGGAACCATGGTGAATCCACGCGTTTCGCCGCGGATCCGCGGCCGAGTTGACTCGGCCGCGAATCGGGTTTGCTGCAGTTTGTTAAGTTTGGTGTTCTGTGATTTTTAAAATATTTTGTTTCTGTGATTTTTAAAATATTTTGTTTCTGCCCAGAATTTCCAAAGAACAATGTTGTGTTTGGGGTAGTTGCAAATTGGTATTTTGATCGAAATTCTACAAACTTTTGCTAACTGGTTATATCAGTAATGTGATATATGCACTGAAAGTCGGCTAATCGCTATACGTTGATTAGTGGGGGTTGTGTATATCTATGATCTGTAATGTTGTTGGATTGTGTATATGAACTTGTTGGATTATCGCGGATGAATAGCCAGGGTTTTGTGAGATGAGAGTTTCTTTTTCTTTCATCTGATGTAATATGTAAATTGATGTAATATTACTTTTATGGACGCACATCCGGGATGAGGTTATAGCCGCCATTGTATATTATTTCTTTTACTGTTTTTGCTCCTAGGATAGACCCAAGGTGGGGTGCACAAACTACCGGGTATCTCGAAGTGCCGAGTGGCCTACTCACATTGTTGAGGGAGGTTGCTTCACTTCGGGCACTTGGCGGGTAGTTTGCCGCACCCGTAGTGGTCTAGGGTGGGGTTTGGCTATTCATCGCGACCGTGTAATCCGTCTTTCGTTGCAGGCTCAAACGAAACGCGGATTCCTAGCATATCCAATGTGTTCATCTGTGATCTGGAATGGCTATCATTGCATCTGATGAATGTATATATCTATATATGATATCTAGTAGGCGTTGCTTATGTTTTGCATCCGCGCAAGTCCAACCCCCACTCTGTCGTTAGTTAAATAACCTAACGGGTGATGATGGGGCCCCGTGGAGATTGCGGATGGCATAAGCGTACGTCACATTTTCGTTGTTTTCTGCAATGGTAGGATTAATTGATGGGACGCATTAAATTAATGCAAGAAAATAAACCAAAGTTAAGTCGTTGGAACAATTTCAAAACCACTCGGTTTCTTTTCAAAACAGAAAACTTTTAAAACGCGGAGCTTGAACCACTCCTTTTTTAAAAGCTATCACGTTCTTTAAATTATATCAAGTTCACTACGTTCACGGTTTCGCCAAAACCATTCGTAGCCCTCCATCATTTCATATGGATAGTCAATAGTATTCAAGCTGTGCTTGTTGGCCAAAGTCAAGGCATAGTGATTGGTAGCTATTGGATATTCATATGTAGCATAGATAGATGCGTTGGTTTGGGGCAGTCGTACTGCCTTGTTGGCCAAAGTCAAAGGTATGTACGGGTGGGTTCAAATTAACCTGGAAAATGACGGGTAGAACTTGACATGTGACTTATGATTTGTTGGCCAAAGTCAAGGTCATAAGAGCATAGGGCAAAAATCCACATCGGGAGTTTCTAAAGAAACTGAAACTTGCTAGTGCAGTATACCATTTGGAGTGTGATGATTCTGGTAGGATTCCTTCAGTTTTATCACACGATGATATTTGGATCCCGATCCTACTGTGAGTATATGCTACTCCTAGAGAAACTTTCTCACTTAACGATCAATGCTATAAACCAAGTAGGTGTCTAGAAAGGTGTTAGCGGGGCTACGCCCATAGGGAAAAGAGGTTATTTAATTAAGGAACTTCGCGAAAGCGTCGTAAAACCTCCCTCGAAGTACTAACACTGGCCTGGCTGAACGGTTAAGCAAGTATTGTACGGTGAGATTGATCCCGACTAATTCTTCTTTTTTAGTTTGAGGAAGGATTCGAGAAACAGTGGGAGCCATCCTATTTAGACAAACTAAAAACCACTTTAAACTTGCAAGAGCATCATGCTAAAGTGTTTCTTCTCTCTCTCCTAATTGCAGCGACCAAATATCATGACCGGACTTAAGTTACTACTAGATAAAAATATACTGACAGGGCCAAACTACAAAGATTGGCTCAGGAATGTCAAAATGGCAATCACTTATGACAAGTTGGGGTATCTCCTTACCACCAAAGCTCCCCCTGTCCCAGGTCCCAAGTGACTCGTGCTTGCCTCTATGGACAATTAACATCAGAGGAGGCACGAGAATATGGACCTTGAATCCATATTTCTCCATACTAAGGAACTATATAGAGAGCAATCCCGTATCGCCAGATACGAAGTCTCGAAAAAGTTGTTTTCGGCGAGATCGGCCGTTGGATCATCGGTAGCGGAACACGTGCTTAAGATGATTGGCTATATTGAAGAGCTCGAGGACCTCAGGACCACGTTAGAGAATGAGCTCTATACTGAATTGATTCTCCAGTCATTTCCTTCCATTTACGCCCAGTTTATCCTGAACTTCAACTTGCAAGGAAAAGAAGTTGAACTTCCGGAACTCCTTGACATGTTGAGGAGTGTAGAGGGCACCTTACAAAAAGTAAGGGAAACATCCACTTTGTCTTTTGGAGGACCTTCCTCTTCTAGGTCCAAGGCGAAAGCCAAGGGAAAGAAGAAGAAGACCCCTACCAAACCAAGGGGCGATGTTAGTAAAGTAGAAGCCAAGGGAAAGGCAAAGGTAGCAAAGGTAGCGGGACAGCTTGTGGGGAAGGAAGAGTGCTTTTACTGTCATAAGAAAGGACACCGGAAGAAAGATTGCAGGGCTTGGAAGGCCAAGAACCAGGACCCGAAGCAAGTTGTGGCTTCGGCTTCAGGTGTGTATGTTATTGAAAACTGTCTATCAGTAAACTCTACTTCCTGGGTATTGGATACCGGATCAGGATTTCATACCTGTAATTCTTTGCAAGCATTGAGAAAGCGTAGGGTTTTGAAAGCAGGTGATATGACCCTCAGAGTTGCAAACGGAGCTGGCATTGATGCTGAGTCCGTGGGGGACTATCACTTGGGATTGTCAGATGGACATGTTTTGGTTTTGCGTGACTGTTATTTTGTACCCAGTGCGACTTGTAATATCATATCTGTATATTTAATGTCTAAAGAAGGTTAAGATTTTGCATTTGTAAGTGATGTTGTAAACATTCACCTTAATCATGTTCTTATTGGGTCGGGTACATTAAGCAACGGTATATACGTTTTGAACCAACCACAGATTTTCAATGTCCAGAATACACACAAAAGAAAGTCTCCAGAAATAAATCATGCTTTCTTATGGCATTGTAGACTGGGTCACATCAATGAGACAAGGTTAACTAAGTTGCATAAAGAAGGATATTTGGATCCGTTCGAATATCAATCATATGCAACTTGTCAATCATGTCTCAAAGGAAAAATGACAAAGACTCCGTTCACTGGACACGGAGTAAGAGCGAGCGAGCTCTTGGGACTCGTACACAGCGATGTATGCAGTCCAATGTCTACATATACGCGAAGTGGTTATTCTTACTTCATTACTTTTACGGATGATTTTTCAAGGTACGGATATGTCTTCTTAAAGATACATAAATCTGAAGCCTTCAAAAAATTCCAGGAATACAAGAATGAAGTAGAAAAACAAACAGACAAAAGTATCAAGATACTGAGATCTGATCGAGGTGGTGAATACTTGTGCCGAGTTCATGGGTTACCTAAAAGATAATGGAATTCTCTCTCAACTTACTCCTCCATACACCCCACAACATAATGGTATATCGGAGAGACGGAACCGAACCCTATTAGATATGGTACGTTCCATAATGAGTAACGCTGAGTTGCCGCGATCATTCTGGAGATATGCACTAGAATCAGCTGCATACCTTTTGAACCGAGTTCCAACTAAGACAGTGCCTACCACACCATATCAGATGTTGAGTGGGAAGAAACCCTATCTTAAGCACATTAAGACATGGGGATGTCTAGCTTTTGTCAAAAAGCAGCATGCGGACAAACTCGAGGCACGCTCAGTACAGTGCAAGTTTGTGGGATATCCAAAGAACTCCAAGGGATATTTCTTTTATTGCGCAGAGGAACAAAAGGTTTTTGTTTCTCTTCATGCCTGCTTCTTTGAAACTGAATTTTTGGAAAATTAGATAAGTGGGAGCGCAATAGAACTGGAAGAAATTCCAGAGCCACAAGCTATTACTGAAGGCTTTGTAGAACCAGAAGGTTCGAAAGAACAGGACATTCCTGCGCCGCTCCGCAGGAGTAGTAAGCAGTCTCATCCGCCCGAGAGATACTACGGTTTTCTCATAGACGGGGATAGAGAGGATTGCATCATTGATAATGATGAGCCGACTAGCTTCCAGCAGGCCATTCGGAGCACTGACATGGTAAAATGGCTGGATGCAATGCGGACCGAATGGAGTCCATGTACACCAACAAAGTATGGACTTTGGACGTTGCTCCAGAAGGGGTAAAACCCGTAGGCAGCAAATGGATCTTCAAAAGGAAGATTGGTGTAGATGGACAGGTTGAGACCTATAAGGCTAGACTTGTTGCAAAGGGTTTTTGTCAAAGACCTGGTTTGGACTATGACGAAACCTTTTCTCCAGTGGCTATGCTCAAATCCATTCGGATCCTTCTTGCCATTGCTGCCTTCCACGATTATGAGATTTGGCAGATGGACGTAAAGACCGCTTTTCTAGATGGAAATTTAGAGGAGCGTGTCTATATGGACCAGCCAGAGGGTTTCATTCAGAGTGGGAGCAGCGAGAAGGTGTGCAAGTTGCTTAAGTACATTTATGGAATGAAGCAGGCATCGCGGAGTTGGAACATCTGTTTTGATGAAATGGTCAAAGAATTTGGCTTTATCAAAAATCCAGATGAACCATGTATTTATAGTAAAATTCTAGCACGAACTGTCGTATTCCTTGTTTTATACGTGGATGACATTCTCTTGATAGGAAATGGCATTCCTATGCTACAATCTGTCAAAGGGTTCTTGTCACACAGGTTCTCCATGAAAGACCAGGGTGATGCCTCTTACATTCTGGGGATCCGGATCTATCTTGATAGGTCCAAGAGGATATTAGGAATTTCACAGTCCAGGTACATCGACACCATACTGAAAAGATTCAGTATGGTAGATTCCAAGCGCGGTAATTTACCGGCTTGTCACGGGATCACCTTCTCCAAAGAGATGTCTCCCAAGACTGATTTGGAAAGGGATCACATGTCTATTATACCCTACGCTTCTGCAGTAGGCTCTATAATATATGTGATGTTGTGTACCAGACTAGATGCAGCTTATGCACTGAGTGTGGTAAGCCGGTATCAGTCAAACCCTGGGGAGAAGCACTGGATAGCGGTAAAGAACATTCTGAAGTACCTGAGAAGGACTAAGGACATGTTTTTGGTTTACGGCGGAAAAGACCTCCAGATGGAGGCCTTTGCTGACTCCAGCTTCCAGAGTGACAAGGATGACTCCAAATCCATGTCGGGTTATGTCTTTACCCTCAATGGAAGGGCAGTGTGTTGGAAGAGTTCTAAACAGGAAACCGTTGCTGACTCGACGATGGAAGCGGAATATATCGCT
Organism: Agapanthus africanus; assembly: GCA_030015575.1. NCBI lineage: Eukaryota > Viridiplantae > Streptophyta > Magnoliopsida > Asparagales > Amaryllidaceae > Agapanthus > Agapanthus africanus. Next base: position 112,904,712 of record JASDDO010000018.1, read on the forward strand.
GCATCTGATGCCGCAAAAGAAGCCGTCTGGATGAGGAAGTTCTTGACAGAACTTCAGGTGGTTCCGTCCATTGTTGATCCAATACCTCTGTATTGTAACAACAACGGAGCTATACCATTAGCGAAGGAACCCAGGTCCCATCAGAAGTCCAGACACATCTTGAGGCGGTATCACCTGATCAGGGAGATCGTGGATTTCCAGGAGATCGAGGTTCGGAGGGTTGCTATAGAAGATAACACTGCAGATCCATTCACGAAGGCCATACCCCAGACTCAGTTCGAGTGGCTGATCGAGATGATAGATCTTCAATACGCCAGTACATGGCCTTAGTGCAAGTGGGAGATTGTTAGTGTATATGCCCTAGAAGCCATTACTGTATCATACTAGTTTATATATTACTTGATGGAAGCTTGGGATATTCCTAGTTGTATAGACAATCTTGCTCGAAATGGTAGTATGCTACTTGGTTTGTTTCTACTTTAATGTGTGCATGTGTTTCGTTTAGCATATCTCCTATACACATTAGTGGAGCCCTTAGGATCTTTGCTTGATTACCAGCGTTGTGATGGCAGTCACACTAGTAGGGGCTGGGTAATCTACAAGCACATCCTTATACAGGTCCCAAGTCGTTGGATTATCAAGATGGGGCATCGATACTCCGGAGTAGACTAGCGTATGCCCTTCTCATCCCAGCAGGGGAGATGGTCTGTCCCACAGCCATTAGTACGTCGTACTTGAGATAGTATGCAGGTGCTCGTTAGGTTACGAGTACATTGGACAGGACTCGTCGGGAACTATTGGTTGGTACTAAACTTATCGTCAGTTATCAGTTCCCAGGTGACATGAGTACAGCTTAGTCCGCTGACTTGACACCGTCACTTCGCCTCGAGTGTGTTCCCACTGTTCTTAGATCGCTACCCTACCACGGCTCAAATGAGGCGTGCAAATAGGTAGCAGTTGGGTGCAGTCCCGAAGCACTTAGAGGCAGTAACGGTTAGACAGGATTCGTCTCTCCCGGTATTGGGGGTTGATATCGCGCTGTGTCTAGGAGAGCCACTACACGAAGTCCCTGGCCAGGGCAAGCGAGATATACTGGTAGGTTTTCCAGTGTTATCTCAGGGTGTTCTGGGCTACACTCCGACATGACTTGTACCGCTATTAGGGGACTGATGTTTACCACCCCCCTAGGCCCGCCATGCGATATTCTCAGAAGAATAGACCAGACTGTATGAAGATTGTCACATTCAGGCTCAGTAGGAGTTCGGATGGGTTCACCTCATCAGTCTTCTTACCGGCATCTACCTGGGGACCGTTACATACAGCTAGTACTGCTTGCGGCCTGTGGTTAAACCCACTGCCAGCGTAGTGTCGAGTCTTTAGAGTCCCCCACAGAGGGCTATTCGCCTTTGGGCAAAACAGAGTAGAGGTCGCATGGTTTTACGACAGGGTTCGTTCATATCCGCGCACTTGTGCACGTTTGGTGTCCGAGCAGTTATTAATAGCGGGCTTTGGTTTAAGCCAGATCCTAGTATTTTTTTTGGGATTGGTTTTGTTTCAATGTATCCGTGTTCCTCGGAACACGGATGCGGGTGTGTATGCACAGTTGACAGAGGCAGAGGCAGAGGATTCTCATTAGGGTTGTTGACCGTTGACTTTTTCCAAACCCTAATGAGAATGAGAAATATGATTAATGGTATTAATTAAGGATAATTATGCCATGGTTAGGCTTGTTGACCATTTGACTTTGGTTGACTTGTTGACCTATGTGGACATATTGACCATCATCATTTCACATGAAAGATGCTTCTTGATTCTTGCAAAATTCATTTAATGTGAAATGATAATGGTCATTCCAAATGAACCATCACAATTTCCTTGATTATTATTATTTTTCATAATTCACTAATATGAGAGTATGGTTGCTAAAATATCCTCATTCTTTCTTGCTCTTTCTCTCTCATATGTTTACCTCATCCACTTCCTCTTTCTCAAAGCTCTCATCTCTTATGTGTTGAGAACCATGAGCTCTTGAGATAAAACCACCATAACTCCTCTCTACTCATTCTAGGGTTCTAGGTTTAGCAAGCCAAGCACTTTAGTTACCTCTAGGTTAAGGTAGGAGCTCAAGGTAGAGGCCTTCGGGTGGATCCTTCTTCGGTAAAGAGAAGACTACGAGGAGGAGCCGTTCAAACCTCTCCAAGGAGCAATAAGAGAAGGAGTTCAAGACCTAGGTATAACCTTCTAACCGAGTAACTAAACTTGTAGTCAGTTTGCTAGGTTTTTGTTTAGCAAAGATCCTCTTTTTCTAGTCCATGTTACCTTGCGTCAAAAATCGTTTTTTACCTATTCCGCCTCCCCGTAAGAACTGGGGTGGGTAACGTAGACTTACAGTTATAATATTGTATATTCTATTGTATGACCTAGGAGAGAATCATACATGCGATTTCTTCTCGGTGATGTTTTCTACTCACGAGTTGGCAACTCACCCCCGTTATGCCACAGTTTCTTGCAGGTTTGGCCATACAGATTTCATTGCGGCTTGCTGGCACACTGCTTCCTTCCGGGTGATTGCTTTAGTAGGTGGGTTCACTTGCATCGTGACCACCGTTGTACACTTTATTTATTTCAGTTGTATCTAGTAAACTCCATCAACCAGTCTTGTATATTTTGATAGACTTAGAAGACCAGTTGTATATTCTTTCGACCTTAGAGTCGCGTGCTTGTATTATTATGGTTCTTCTCTGGGTTTTTCTTGAGGATGATGGTTTCTTTTCAGAGTTTTGATCCACACCCTTCGGCGTTGTATATTATATTGCTTGCGTGGTTGTTTCCACCAATTGGCGAAGAGCTAGCTCTCGCTTGGGGATGCGTTTATTCATTACTTATGTATATGCATGTTTGTACCTATTTGGGGCCAGTATTTACAAAGGAGACTCTGCCGAAATTTTCGGGAAAATATGATGTTGCTTTTAAATGTTTAATGCCGCTTATTTTGTTAAAACCAATTGCTTTAAAATAAGTTTTCCTTCACTCTTTTCTTTAAAAATGGTTTAGATTTCTGGGCTTTGGCTTACTTAGATTACGTACGCCACTAGACGTTTCATAATTTAAGTGTCGGTCGTGTTCCATACCTTCGGGTCGTGAGCTCTGACACGACTTATTACGCTATTAGGGGTCTGATGATTACTGCCCCTTAGGCCCGAGATGCGATACTCTTAGACGAACAGACCGGACTGTACAGAGATTGTCACATTCAGGCTCAGTAGGAGTTCGGATAGGTTTCCTCATCGGCCTTCTTATCGACAGATACCTGGGTAGCCATTACATGCAGCTAGTACCGCTTGCGGCTTATGGTTAAACCCACTGCCAGCGTACTGTCGAGTCTTTAGAGTCCCACACAGAGAGTTTCCCTGCACCGGGCAAAAGGTGTAGAGGCCGTATGGTTTTACGGCAGGGTTTCGATCACTTACATGCACTTGTGCGCGTATGATGTTCGGACGGATAATACTAGTGGGCCGGATCCTTGTATTGTATTGATGGATCGGTTTCGTCTCTTTGTATTCGTGTTTCTCGGAACACGAATGCGGGTATGTATATACGGATGAGAAGGGCATAGAAGGAGACACCTCATTAGGGTTTTGACCATTGACTTGATTAAAACAATTTTGAGGTGGAGGAAAGTATTTGTTATTTTTGTAAATGATAATTGAGCCATGGCTACTTATTTTGACTACTTGACTTGGTTTGACCACTTGACTTGGTTTGACTCTTTGACTGGATATTTCTTGTGAGATATTTTGTGGCACTAGATATTTTGGGTGAGATATTTTCTTGCCATGCTTGTAGTCAAATAAAGTAGCCATCTCATTTTTCATTTTATCATTATCATTATCAAAAAAATCATTTCTCTATCTTCATGTGAGCTCTCTTTTTCCTCCTCACATCAAAACCCTAAAAGCTCTCATGTGTTGAGAATCCTAGGGTTTCAAGAGACAAATAAATCCATCTTTATTCTCTACATCACCTAGGCCATCAAGTTTAGCAAGCTTGTTGCCCTAGTTACCTTGGATTTGAGGTTGGAGCTCGGACTATAGACTCTCGGATGGATCGTCTTTGACTCGAGGAAGCCAACGAGGAAGCTACGATCCGGATCGATCCTTGGAGCCTACGAAGATGAGGAGGACAGCGATGAAGACCCGAAGGACTTGAATCGTGAGGTATAACTTCATATCATAGTAGTTAAACCTATGTTGTTTGCTAGCTATGGTTTATGTTCAATCCTTGGTTCTAGTCGGTGTTGCGATGCCCGTAAAAATCATTTTTTGCAAATTCCGCCTCCCCGCGAACACGTGGGGTGCACGATATCAACTTACAATTAGAACAGTACAACTTGTCTAATTGCTATATTTCTTTTAGACGGGTTTGCGAACGAGACATTCACGTTGATGTTCTGTATTGTGCTGTGTTTGTTGCGGGATCGTTGTGGTGGATAGCTTGGATGCAATGAAAGTACAGTTCAGTTTTATTTGTACATTTGATATCGTGGGGTGAGCGTCCGATATGTGGAATGCCGTCACTGCCTGCTAGTATATTATTTGTTTGGGGCACGACCGGGTTGAGTTCAATGTCACTGATTTACATATTTTTCTTTTCTGTACTAGAATTACCCCGCGATGGAGTGCACGAATAGCCGGGTTCTGGAGGGCCACGGGTCCGCATCTCATGGCGTTGAGAAGGAGGGGGCCTCACTCTAGCATTGGCGGGCTATTTGCCGCACTCGTATGGGGTACAGGTTGACCCAAGGAGGAGTACTCAAGTTACCAGATTCCGTGAAGTGCCGGGTGGCCCATTCACTTTGTTGAAAGGGGTTGCCTCACTTCTGGTTTTGGCGGGTAACTTGTCGCGCTCGTAGAGCTCTAGGTTTTCATTGCACAGGCTATCCATACGACCAGGGGAACGTCTTATTTCACATGCGGCTCAAAGGAAACCCAGGGCTCCTAGATTATCAGTATTGGTTTGTGATTCTTATTTCTTATCTGTGTTGTTGCATTTATCACGCCTGGAGTGATTATGTTACGACCCGAATATGGCAAGTGACTGACACTTAAATCATGTGACATCTAAAGACGTCGACGCAGTTCAAGTAAGCCAAAACCCGGGATCTAAACCTTTTTTGAAAAATATTGGAGTAAATCCAACGATACAGTAACTTATAAAATACCAAGATAAAGCTACAGAAGAAAATCCAACACCAAACACAACTAAAAGTCCGGTGACCTCGGACATTATGGGAATCTCACCGGTCCAAAATTGAAGATAGGGTCTCGGGCTTTAGGTGAAGTCTCCTAGTGATCTTATTATACTTTTGGTCTTATTAGTTTTTCTAGTGGTTATACCTAGTGATTCCAGATTCAAGTCCAGTAGGCTAAATATCACAAAATACACGGTTTTCCTATACTGCACACTAAAACCAGCTATTAAACAGAATTGTATATACAAAGAAGGAAGGAGATATACCTATAGAGTGGTAATACAAGGAAATCCTGCTCAAGAAGTGTGTGTGGAAGCGTCAAGATCTTGTAGAGGTTATAGCTTGATGATGTGCACAACTTTGAGGAGAGGATCAAGGTTTAACTCTTTGGATGTGATGAACACTTAGAATTATTTTTGTTTGGAGTTTGAATAACATATGGTTCAGTTTGAGGAAGGCTTAATAATTTCACTAAGTGTATGTGTTGTGTTGTGTAGAGAGAGAATGAGGTGGAGAGTTGTGAGGTGGAGGTGGTAGGGTGAAGGAGGAGGTGTCAATGGAGAAGATGAAGGTGTGATGTTAAGAAGAAGGAGGTGGAGGATTGTGAGCATGGGTGAGGTGAGTTGAGGGTGAGGGTTTAGCCTAGGATAAAATATTCCAACCATAATTTAAAAGAATAACAACAATTAAAAACTTTTTTCTTTAATTAAAATCCCTTTATGTAAAAATCTAAATTCATATGTAAAGAGAAATGAAATACTTATTCTAACACTTAATTATCATTATCTTGATATAAAATATCATGTCATGTTAAAATAATTAAAATATCATTTTTAAATGATATCACACACTTTTCTTCACATTTCCCAAAATAATCATATTTTTGCTGATATAAATCCGATACCAAAATTTCATAACCGGTATCATTTTTGTAAACTTATTAAAGTCATATTTAAACTATAATTTAATATTTATAATTTTCCAAAATGTTACAGTCTCTCCCCCTAATGAAATTCGGTCCCCGAATTTAAAATAAACCATTTTCTTAAACATTTTTCTCATTCCAACTAACTCATTTCAAACAATTTTGCCGGGTCCAAATTTTTAAAACATAAAATCCGCTCGATATAACGGAACTCCAAAGTTCCACACGAGCTAATATGTAACATAACGCAACAGTGTGCATGAAACATCAAAAGTTACACTACTCACATAACTGTAACTCTAGCGATTGCTATGAGGATTACTCCAGTTATGATACAAAATGCCAAATACGAAAACCGTCGTGTATCTCAAATACACAATCAATGCCATAGTCATAGTGAAATATCGGTAGCACACAACCAGAAAAAGTATAAATCAAATCTATAAGATATTCTCCCAAGTGCAAAGCATGAAAACAAAATCAACCCTAACGGGTTTGCATGCAAATCACAAACCACACGTTACGGTGTGCATGGAAACAAAAACAGCGTTAAGTGCAACAAGTGTGCATGAAACAATATCCATTGCATCAACTGTGCAAAGGGCAAATATCAAGTGCATCTAAAGTGCACAAAATCCATCTCAAGTGCATCGGTGTGCACAAAACGAGTCTCAAGTGCATCAAGTGCAAAAAACATCAAAACGTGCAACTGGTGTGCACAAAATCAAAATCAAGTATACCTAGAGTATATATAAAAAATTCTCTTGATCATGTGCAACTGATGAGCACGGAAAATATCAGTTTAGTGCATCCGGTACACACAACACTCCAATCGAGTGTAGTCACCTCGCACTAAAATCTCAAACAAGTGCACCTGGTGTGCACAAAACATTATGTGACCCTCAAATCCTCAAAAATACATCTGTCAAAATAATGAACGCTGAGTTTTCTTTTCTTAAATATTAAAAACAAAATAATTGGATCATAAAAACGCAAATTGAAATCAAATGACATCGAATTATATCTTCTTCAATGTCAAAAGCTATTTATACACCCGAAACTGGCATAGCAAGAATTTCTACTTGCCTCCTGCCACGGTCTAGCGTTCTCTGTTTCTGGATTCTGGTTTTTCTTGTGGATCTCTAATGTCATGCCTCTTTCATATCATCGTCCGGTGAAGAGCAACAACACAATCAGTCCTACTGCTGATACCTCTCATCACATCTTCTTGACCAGTAGTCCAGTCTCTCGCAACGCGTTGATGACGGCGATCTCTAATCTCTGCGTGTATACCAACGACTGATCCTGGATCCAATCTTACTTATTAAGAACTCCTAAAAAGAATCCATCAAGTCTCCTGCTGATATTATTTATCCAGCCTTCCCGGAACTAGAACTCATTACTGAATCCACTTCCTTTTTCTTATCAACTGCCATTTCCTCAAGATTTTCCTATGAAAGTTTGGTCATACACGCCTCTGCATATGCATCAAATCTAAATATCGACGGTGAAGAAAAATTGCCCACTGAAACTTCGCAACAATCTCCTATTCCATTACTCTCCTAATCCATCAATTAAGGAGCGTATAGTCACGCGAATTGCAAGTCATACTTGGTTATGACCATGCCCAGAGCCTTACAGGACTTCCAAAAACACGAATCTGGCATCTCTGATACTCTGTAGAAGAATCTGGCTAAGCTCACCTTCAAAAACTCATCCTAATTCATAGGAGGAAAACTTACTACACCATCTCTTTCTCGAGCGACTTGCACCAGGTCTGAGCAAGACCCATCGGAAGAAGCTAATCAATTTCACCGATCTCGTATTGGAACGCCACAACGGATTAAATATCCTAGTCATCCCACATCTGAATGATTACAAATCCTCTACTCCATCTATGCTCGTAAACATCGAAAATCTTTAACTTCATGACTCTGGAAGCAACACCTCAATAACCTCAGCAATGATTAGTACCGCTGCCTGAGCAGTACGCAACACAATGATCTTCGAAGAGGGGAAAAACATCACGCCTTAAGTCTGGCTGATTTCCTGCAATAACTCAACAGTCTGGTGCGGATCCCGAAGAAATTCGCTTCAAAATTAGAACTCGGTCGAATATAAGTAAACGACATATCTCTATATCACCGGAATGTCACCCTTGTCCCAGAGAAGTCTGCCCTGACCATTTCTCTAGCCGCAGTCCTCTCGGCTTACGTAGACATGGAGACCGGAACAATCAACATGTATCGATGAGGATAGATCAACGGAATGAATAGAAGAAAAGATCTCAAGATATAAATCCTAAGGTAACTTGGGCAGAGTATCATATCGTAAATATGTCGCGGAACATATATACGGTACGTCACTCTACTTACTACCTACTCCATCAACCAAGGTCATCCTATATAACGAAAGTTCGGGTATAAGACCCCCAAAGTCAAGTCTAAGTCCTATAAGGTCAAGCCTAGGTAACAAAATTGTATGCCCAGACTCCATATAGTCAAACCTAAACTCGAACAAAGGTTAAACCAAATGCTCTGATACCAACTTTGTCACGACCCGAATGTGGCACGTGGCCGGCACTTAAATCACGTGACCTCTAAAGACGTCAACGAGGTTCAAGTAAGCCGAAACCCGGGATTTAAACCCTTTTTAAAAAATATTGGAGTAAATACAATAATACAGTAACTTATAAAATACCAAGATAAAGCTACAGAAGAAAATCCAACACCAAACACCACCAAAAGTCCGGAGACTTCGGACATTATGGGAATCTCGCCGGTCCAAAATTGAAGATAGGGTCTCAGGATTTAGGTGAAGTCTCCTAGTGATCTTATTATACTTTTGGTCTTGTTAGTTTTTCTATTGGTTATACCAAGTGATTCTAGATTCAAGTTCAGTAGGCTAAATATCACAAAATACACTGTTTTCCTATACTGCACAATAAAACCAACTATCAAACAGAATTGCATATACAAAGAAGGAAGGAGGAGATATACCTATAGAGTAGTAGTACAAGGAAATCCTGCTCAAGAAGTGTGTGTGGAAGCATCAAGATCTTGTAGAGGTTCTAGCTTGATGATGTGCACAACTTTGAGGAGAGGATCAAGGTTTTACTCTTTGGATGTGATGAACACTTAGAATTATTTATTTGGAGTTTGAATAACATATGGTGCAGTTGGAGGAAGGCTTAATAATTTCACTAAGTGTATGTGTTGTGTTGTGTAGAGAGAGCATGAGGTGGAGAGTTGTGAGGTGGAGGTGGTAGGGTGAAGGAGGAGGTGTCAATGGAGAAGATGGAGGTGTGATGTTAAGAAGAAGGAGGTGGAGGATTGTGAGCATGGGTGATGTGAGTTGAGGGTGAGGGTTTAGCCTAAGATAAAATATTCCAACCATAATTTAAAAGAATAACAACAATTAAAAACCTTTTTTCTTTAATTAAAATCCCTTTATGTAAAAATCTAAATTCATATGTAAAGAGAAATGAAATACTTATTCTAACACTTAATTATCATTATCTTGATATAAAATATCATGTCATGTTAAAGTAATTAAAATAGCATTTTTAAATGATATCACACACTTTTCTTCATATTTACCAAAATAATCATATTTTTGCGGATATAAATCCGATATCAAAATTTCGTAAGCGATATCATTTTTGTAAACTTATTAAAGTCATATTTAAACTATAATTTAATATTTATAATTTTCTAAAATGTTACAGATTATTATATAATTTTATATATATACTAGTAGATGCTGTATATGTTTTGCACCCGCGCTAGTCCAGCCCCCGCTCTGTCGTTGGTTAAGTAACCTAACAGGTGATGATGGGGCCCAGTGGCGAATGCGGATGGCATATACATACATCATATTTTTGTTCTTTTCTGGTGTGATTAATTGATGGGACTGCATTGATTCAGATCAATGCAAGGAAAACAGACCTATTCGATGTTGTTGGAAAAATTTTCAAAAGCTGTTATTACAAGGACGTTTTCTTTTGTTTTGTACAGCAGTGTTCGGTTATGAATATCCAGTACCTCATTCCATGAGGCAAGAGCTGAGATCCCCTCACCGGGAGTGACCTATTGGGCAGAAATTTGCGTCAAGGTAATAACTTCATTATAGTCGATTGCTTTTGCTTTGCATCGTGGTATTCAGTAGGAATATCCTGTACCTTATTCCACGAGTAAAGAGCCGAGATCCCTTCACAGGAAGTGACCTCTTTAGCAAAGGTTTTCGCCACTATATATTTATAAAGAGCTATCCGGTTCCATCAACGATATCAAGTTCATTATGTTAAAGGTTTTTCGCCAAAAACCATTTGTAGCCCTCTGTCATTTCAGACAAGTAGCATTTAGTATTCATGCTATGTTTGTTGGCCTTCGTCATAGCATAGTGTATAGTAGTTATTTGTTACTTTTCTGTTGCATAGATAGATGCGTTGGTTTGGGACAGTCGTACTACTATTTTGGCCTTTGTCAAGGGTATGTACAGGTGGGTTCAAATTAACCTGGACAATGACGGGTAGAACTTGACATGTGACTTATGATATGTTGGCCTTCGTCAAGGTCATAAGAGCATGGGGTAAAAATCACATCGGGAGTTTCGAACATACAGGAAACTTGCCAGACATGTGCATACCTTTTGGAGTGTGATAACTTTAGTGGATTCCATCAAGTTATCATGCGATGATAGTTGGATCCTGATTCCCACTGATGAGTCGGTCTACTCCTCGGGTGATTTTAGATGATCCCGACTAATTCTTCTTTCAGGTTTGGAGAAGAATTTGAGGATACAGTAGGAGACATCCTGATTAGATAAAGTGATTGACCATTCTGATCTATGTTAGAGTGCACGCTGAGTGTTTCTTTTCTCTCTCTCTTTGGCAGCGACCATGTCCCGACCCTAGACTAGAACTTATAAACTTTGATAACCGAACCTTATTAAAACATATTGACTTTTGGATTGTCAAAATTGCATACTTCATTGCCACTCTTACTTTTAACCTTTGTATTTCTCCAGAACACCCCGTATCACTACGAAGATCCAAATTTATTGGATATGACCATCATATAGTTACATACGAACTCGAAGAAACTTGTTTCAGATTCGAGAAAGGTTTCCGGTTCTGGAGAAAATGAATAGGACTATTCAGTTGTCTTTTCCTTTTACCTTCTCTCAGGTTGCGAGGGCTCCTAGGATTAGGAGAGGGTACACCTATTATGCTTATTGGATAGTCTTCTTCCAAACCATAGGCAGGCGCCAAAAGGTGGGGAAGGAAGAAAACCAATTAGCCTAAGTGTGGTGTACAGAAGGTAAAAAGTAAAGACAAATAAAGGGATTAGAAAGAAGGCAAAGTAAATTGCGACTGCTATCATTCATGACGAAACTGCGTATATCATCGCCACTCCTACTTCACCTTTGTATTTCTCTAGAACACCCCGTATCACTACGAAGATCCACATTTACTGGATAATCTATCGTATAGTTATATACGAACTCGAAGGAACTTGTTCTAGTTCGAGGATGGATTCTGGTTCAGGAGAAATAGAATAAGGTTTATTAAGTTGTCATTTATCTTTACCTTCTCTCAAGTTGCGAGTACTCCTAGGATTAGGAGAGTACACTTATTACGCTTATTGGATAGTCTTCTTTCAAACCATAGGCCGGTGCCGAAAAATAGGGAAGGAAGAAAACCATTTAGCCTAAGGATGGTGTACAGAAGGTAATGAGTAAAGACAAATAAAGGGATTTGGAGAGATGGAAAAGAAATATACGGTTACAGTCAGGAATATGGAAAATCGAATAGGCATTACTAGGAATACCCGGCTACCCCTTCGAAACATTTTCATGTTTCAGTTTCACTATGCGTTGTTAATTGAAAACTAATTTCCCAATTAGATCCTTGCTCCATGGTATGTATTTATCAGGTTCGATTCTCACATCTGTATGGTTTTACAGATGATGAGTGGGAGTAAGTTGTTGGGAATTAGGTGATTATATCCTGATTATATCAGAATTCGTTGTAATTGGTGATATTTGAGGAAATCACCTGGGGTTTCGCCTGATGGCAAATATTTGGTTTTGAATATCCGTTGTTATGCACCAATTTCAAACTGATATATCTGTACGTTTATTTTATAACGTGAGATATAACTTTTTTAAATTATGTCCAAGATATTTACGTATATCAGTTGATGATTGGGTAAGGAGCATTAAACAAAGGTATAATTCTTCTTAACCACAGTACAGTTTTCAACCTACGACACACAGGATCTGAGTTATTCAACTCAGGGGACTTATACAAAGTATTGTATGTTTTCCAGTGTCCATTAGGACAAAGGGGTAGGTGCTCGTACAATATTCTGTTTACTTGTGACTTCTCCAGTTTTAGACAAGTGTTTCGTAGAAATACAAGGTCCCAGTTTTGAGAAGTTATAAGTTCAAGAATAAAGTAGAGAACCATGTGTTGCAAGTATCAGGATTCTTCAAAGTAATCGAAGATGTACATACCTGTGTCAGGTATTTAGTTGATAGTAATGGTTTTGAGAACCTGCTTCTTTTTCAGGTTACTTATATCTGGATGCATTCCTAAGTTGAGTAATGTTGATCAGCCTCTCTTCATTTAGTTTACATGCACTAGAGACAGCTGCATGATTTGAATCTGGTTCCAATTAAATCAGTGCCTCTGTTTCTATATTGTATATAGAATGGTTCATTTCTTAACGATGTTAAGGTATATGGAGTTGTCAGGCTTATGCTTAAAACCAGACTCTGGATAACTCAAGGCACGTTTCTATAATGGCAGTTTTTGGGTTATCCCGGGCTATGACGAGGGTTAACTTTCTACCATCTGGAAGATCAATAGTGATATTGTTCTTGACTCGCCACAGTTTTAGCAAAATGGATTTTTTTCAGAAAACAGTAGTGGGAGTATGGTAGAACTGGAAGTGATTCCAGAACCACAAACGATTACTGAAAATTTGATAGAACCTAATAATTCAATCGGGTTTGACATTCTATTAGCCACTCTGTAGATATGGTGGGTAAAATCTGGCGCCCGAGAGGTACTTCGGTATCCTCAAAGACGGTGACAGGGAGGTTCTTGTTTACCCATACTTGCCATTACTGCTGTTCTAGACTATGAGACCCGGCAGGAGGATGAGTATAGTGTCGTTCTAAACTAGCTTTAAAAGTGCACGTGTATATGACTCTGCCAGAGGGTTTTTTTAGTCAGTGGGAGCAGCGGAAGCATAGTGGACAAGGAGCTTATGTCTATTTATAGACTAAAGCAGGTATAGCGCAGATAGATCATCTATTTTTGATGTGACAGTCATAGCCTTTGACTTCATCAGAATAAGAGATGGATCTGTTAAGAAGGTAGTATGGTGTGATATCCTGGTATTTGAATGACATACACTTTGTAGGGAGTGAAATTCCTATACTATGATCGGTCATACGGTGGTTGTCATACAGTGGTTTCTCCACATAGGATATGGATATTATATAAGGCATTCTGGTTACTAGATCTATGGTTTTAGATCTAGATTTGGGTAGTTTCCCAATTTGTGTATTTTGACACTATTCTAAAGGTGTTTTGGAATGTTCGACTCCTGGCATAGTGGTGTACCTGCAGATGATGGAGTCACCCTCTCTAAAGGTGTCTTACAAACTAAAGGGGATAGGGATGTGCATGATTGGCATATCACTTGCTTAGGCAATTGAGTCAATCATGAGATGTCAAGTACCACACCAGATGTTGTTTTTGCACAAGTTGCAATAAGTTTATATATTAATCCAATCCTGGAGAAACGTTCGGAAGCAGTTTTTGAACATAAGTGGATGTTCTAGGTATATGGTAACGGCAGCCTCCTTCGGGAGACGGTTATCATTCCAGGCTTCCAAGGTGACCTGGATGACAGAGTGACTGTCAGAGTTTTAGTTTTCCCTCTTTTGAGGGGCAGTAGTTTGGACAAATGGTCTAAGTGGATACTGAGGGAGGTATGGCGCGGGATACTGATTAAATTCAGTTGACTATGCAGTCTAAGAAGTTTACTGGATTTGGAGTTCATTTGTGAACTGGGTCCCATCATATATCTAGACCTATTCTAAGATAGGTATTGCTCATTTCCGAAGATAGCTTTCTCCGCGAACTTAAGATAAAGAGAGACGTAGAAAGAAACATTGGAGCCGATCCACTCACTGAGGCTATTTCTCGAACGTAATAGTTTTACAAACGGGCTTTAGGAAACTGATTAGTAGAGAACTTGGGTGTTCGGTATCACACAGGCTGTGAGTATGCGACACCGCAATAATTAGCCTAAGTGCAAGTGGGAGATTGTTGGCTATAGTATCCTCAAGTCAATTATCGGATCACAGGCACGTGATTGCAATGATTGAGGAGGACTTATACCAGTAGAACAGTCTTACTCGAGATGACAGTATGCTATCCGGTTTATCTTTATCATCATGAACATGCTTCAGGTGAAATTACAGATCACTATTAAATGTTGATAGAGCCCATAAGACTCTTGCTTGACTACCAGTAGTATAATGGCGATCATATACGTGAGAGTTGGGTGGTCTATAAGCACATCCTTAAAGTGTCCCTAGTCGTAGGAGTTTCAAGACTGGGCATCGATACTCCAAGTGTAGACTAGTGTATATGGATCGAGACCCCGACGAGGGGCGGTGGCCGTTCTCACTAACCATTGGTGTTAGTTGGTTCACTTAAGATGCATACAGGTGCTCATTGGGTTATGAGTACACCGAACGGACTCACCGGGAACATGCTAGTTGGTATTATACCTATTGTCAGATAGCAGTTCCCTGGTGACATATGTACAGGTTAGTCTATCGACCTGAGATCGTCATTTATCTCGTGTGAGTTCCCACTGTGCTTTGATTACTACCCTACCACGGCTCAAAGGAGTCGTGCAAACAGGTTTTAGTTGGATACAGTCCCAAGCCATATGGAGGCAATGAGCGGATCGTCAGGGGATTCGTCACTCCCGGTATTAGGGGTTGATGTCGCGGTGTGCACGGGTGGCCATCACCAGAAATACTCGGCCTGGGTAGACGAGAATTACCGATCTAGGATCGGTAGTTTCTCAGTTGGTGATAGGTTTCATGCTGACACAAAATGTCAAGTTATTAGGGGTCTGACTTTATCTACCCCCTAGACTCGATATGCGATACTCATAGACGAACAGACCGGACTGTACGGATATTGTCACTGTCAGGCTCGGTAGGGTTTCAGGATGAGTTTGCTCGTCGGCCTCTCTTTCGCTCAATATCTGAGTAGCCGTTACGTACAGCTAGTGCCACTAACGAGCTTGTGGTTAAACCCACTGCCAACGTATTGACGAGTCTTTAGAGTCCCACACAGAGGGTTTCACTGCTTCGGGCGAAATGTTGTAAAGGCCGTATGGTTTTATAGCAGGGTTCGATCATATACGTGCACTTGTGCACGGATCATAATCAGACGGATAATACATGTGGGCTTTGGTTTAAGCCGGATCCTAGTATTATATTGTTTGGTTATTTTCATCTTGTCGTATTCGTATTCAGTCGGAAAACGGATGCAGGTATGTATATACGGATGAGGGGTATTCTTGTAATTCGTTATAAGATTATTTTAGTAGATGCCATTTCTTTTTTTCTGTTAAACATTTAGTTTAAATGTTTTATATTGTGAGGAAAGTGTGACTCATTGTTGGCATTAAAAACATGCATGACTCATTGTGGTGACTCATTGAGATGATTCATGGTGGGATGATGAGGTTCAATGTTTTTGGTGAGATATTTTGTAGTGAGAATGGGATATTATTGGGAGAAGGCAGATACATTATTGGTGTGGGTTTTTCTTTAGTTGATAATAGAATTCTCACAACAAAATAGCACACAACTCATGCCATTTTTCTTCACTTGCTTTGCTTCACACTTTCCTCTCATTGGCATCTTCTTCAACCTTCACCCAATCCCTCTCATGAGTTGAGAATCCTTGGGTGTAATGAGACAAATTATTCACACACACTCTCTACTTCATCTTGGCCATCTAGGTTAGCAAACTAGATACCCGAGTTACTTTGGTTTTGAGGCAGGAGCCCATATTACTAATCCTCGACGTGGATGTTCTTCGATTTGGGGAGACCGGAGATCAAACATGATCGAGGAAGCCACGAGGAGCTTGGGACAAAGGTTGAAGACTGAAGGACACGGATCGATCGGTATAACCTCTCTAAACTCTTCTTATAGAACTAGTATAGGGTTAATTGTATGATCCGTTGATTAGGGTTCCGTTAGCGCCGGGTTTTTAAAGTTTTTGTTCCGTGTTTGGCCAAAAATTTATGGCCGGGGCGCTGCCGTAACCTAATAGACAGAACACCAATAACCCTAACGGCCAGTTCGCTTCTTCTTCTTCTTATTCTTCTTTCTTTTCGTTCTCTTTTCTGTTGGTATGTAGTAGCGCCTCTAGTAAGGTTGCAACATCATAAAGTAATGAACTTTCATTTTAAAGAGGGCTATTACAAACAAACTACGAATCGTAACTAGAGATTAGGGTAATAACATCATTATATGAAGTCTATACTAAAGGAAAAGGAAATACAACCTTTGTAGCCAACTCCTTCGGTCTTTAGGACTCCTATGGCTTTGCACAAGGTTTGGAACGACTCCGCTCGAGGTCCTTCGTCATCTACGATGATCCACCCGGAGATTCCTAGATCAAGCTCTTAGCTTCACAAAATGAAGCAAAACACTCTACACTAAAGGGCTAGGGTAGCGTAGAATGGTTGTGTGGTTTGTAAACTCACTTAAAAACCTTTTCTTTTCAATTTCCTTACTCAAAACAAAACTCAAGAGAGCTTGGAAAAGGAGGAAGGTGAAGATGGCAAAAGCTTTTGTGTAAATAATGAAAACTTATTTTCAAAAATAAAAATATTATATATGAGACACTTTCACATATAACCATGGTTGGATAAATATCTAGATATTATTTGGATGGGTTAAAGAACAAAAGGAAATTAAACCATGGTTAAAATCAATGGTCAAAGAAGAAGTGTGTAGAAAATGAGTCATTATGCTAATTTCTTTTTTTCTTTAATCCATTAACAAAAATCTAGATATTTATCAACCATGTGATTCTTGTATTGCCATCTCCTTTGTATCATCAACCACGACACATATATATGTGTGTATGTGTGCATGCACATCATCATGTGTATGTGTGAACATACATGCATACATCCAAAAGAAAAAGGGTTAATTAAAAGTGAGCTAAAAAAATAATATTAAATCAACACTTGATTTAATAAATTGGTTACATCAAATGCGACCCGACCAATATTGAACGTACGATTAAAATACGATATCACATATTCGTATTTAATCGAACTCCTGCGCATATCACATATGCACACCACAACATTTCGCCTGAGCTAGAAAAATCCTGTGTGGGACTCTAAGACTCGTCAATACGCCGGCAGTAGGTGATGATCATATCAAAACACCTACAAGCCGCAAGCGGTCAGCTAAACGTAACGGCCACCCGGGTATTGAGCGATCAAAAGAAAAACAAGCGAACCCGTTAAAACTCCCGTCGAGCCATTGGCAACACTTACCGTACAGTCTGCTCTCTTCGTCTGATATGCTGCATATCAAGTCTAGGGATAGAATCGTCGAGCCCTAATAACTCAATAAGTCATGTCGATATGGTCTATGACCGGTCGAGAAACTACTGATAACACTTATCAGTAAATCTCATCATCCCTGGCCAGGGACTTTAAGTCAGAGCCAATCGCACATAGCACAACATCAACTCCCAATACCGGGAGAGACGAAACCCCTCCTATCGCTCACTGTCTCCATGTGTCTCGAGACTATACCCAAAAGCCACCTGTTTGCACGACTCAGTAGAGTCGTGGTAGGGTGGAAATCAAAGTACAGCTGGAGAACACACAAGACTCTATGAAGATCTCGGGTCTATAGACTAACCTGCACCAGTGTCACCAGAGAACTGCTATCCGACGATAGATATAATACCATATAGGAATTCTCTGTGAGTCCTTTCAGTGTACCCAGTCTCCACTGAGCACCCGTATACAATCTTCGATGTCACAACACCAATGAATATGGGATCATCCATCGCCCATCATATAGGTCAAGAAACGTACATTCTAGTCTACTCTAAAATATCGATGCCCTGCCTCGATATACCTACAACTAGGAACATTCAAGGATATGCTTATAGACTGCACATGCCCCACTAGTATGATCTCTATCATAGCCATGGAAGTCAAGCAAATATCCTCAGGGCTTTATCAACATGTATTAAATGAACTGTATCAAGCAAACATGTCAGATAAAGTAAAACCAGATAGAATACTATTATGTCGAGCAAGAAAGTCATATATCAAATATACATATATACACTTCCAAGCATCCACTATACATATAATGGCCTCTAGGGCATACATATATCCAACAATCTCCTGCTTGCACTAAGACCAATTATTGGTATATCTCATACCCAACATCTCAAAAAGTCGCTCATGTTGCGGCTGTGGAAGTGCCTTGGTGAGTGGATCTGCAGTGTTATTCTTTGTATCTACTCTCCGAATCTCGATCTCTTGGCGATCAACTATCTCCCGGATCAAATGATATCGCCTGAGGATGTGTCTGGACTTTTGATGGGATCTGGGTTCTTTGGCCAACGCTATAGCTCCATTATTATCAGAATACAATGGTATTGGTTTAATAATGGTCAGAACTACTCCTAGCTCCGCAACAAACTCCCTCATCAAGACGGATTCCTAGGCAGCATCATTTGCAGCAATATACTCAGCTTCCATCGTGGAGTCTGCAACGGTATTCTGTTTGGAACTCCTCCAACATACCGCCCCTCCATTGAGGGTAAATACAAACCCTTAGATAGATTTACTGTTATCCATATCACTTTGGAAGCTAGAATCGGTAAAGGCCTCCATTTGGAGATCCCCATTACCATACACCAAGAACAATTCTTTAGTCCTTCGCAAGTACTTAAGAATGTTCTTCACGGCTATCCAGTGTTGCTCTCCCGGGTTGGATTGATACCTGCTCACTACATCTAGTGCATAAGCTACATCAGGGTGAGTACATATCATCGCATACATTATAGATCCTACGGCTGAAGTGTAGGGTATAATGCTCATGCGATCTCTCTCTTCATCAGTCTTCGGAAAGAAGTCCTTAGAGAGAGTGATTCCATGGCAAGCGGGCAAGGCACCACGCTTGGAATCTTCCATACTAAACCTTTTTAGGACGGTATCAATGTACTTTGATTGGGACAATCCCAATAATATTTTGGATCTATCTCTATAGATCCTTATGTAGGGTTTCTAGGCACGCGCACAAGGGTCTACGAGGTATCAACCATGCCCGATTAAAATTTTAGCCGTGCCGAACAACCCGAAGCTGGATCTTTAAACTAGGGTTTAGGCGAAAACAAGCATGTTAAACTCTTTAACACTAAGTGAGAGGGATTACAACCTTTGTAGATCCGGTCCTTCACTTCTTAAGCTCCATGTTGAGGTCCCTTCGCTGCGATCATCGTGTTCCGGACTCTCGAGAGGGTTCACGAAGAGAATGATGCAACCTTTGCTTCCGATCTTCGATACAAAGATGATCTACCTTGAAGTTTCGTTAACACAAGCTAACACTCATAATATGAAGTGAACACCCTCATCTAAATGGCAAGGATAGATGAGGATGATGAAGTATGATTTTTGCTCTCATTTATAATCTTTTTCTCACTCATTTTCATCACAAAAGAAAACTTTTTCATGAAGGAACTCAAGGAAGAAGAAGATGAATGAAGATGATAACTTAATCCTTTTATGATGAACAATGAATTATTGTAGTGGTTACAAATCTAACCAAGGGTTAAGCATGAAAGGAGTTAACCCTTGTAGAGAGTTAACTAGAGTTAATGGTTTGGATTGGGTTAACATAATATCTCACAAAATATCAAGCAACCACAAAGTCAAAGCTTCATGAAGCTTCATGGAAGCTTCATGCAAAAGCTAACCCTAATCCAAACCCTAACCAAGTTTAAACCCTAATCCATTGTTAAATTTGTAACCCTAACATGTTACAATATTATATATCACATATACAATATATTTTGTAACAATTGAAAATAATACAATTAACATATATCGCATATATATCAATGTATTATCCCGTGAGAAAATGAATCTTTTAGTGAGCTAATATTAGTTAATGTAATTTAATATATCATATATATTGTTATACATTCAATTATCGAATCAACACTTGATCCGACAATCCGGCTATATCGCATATAACCGACTAATACGATGACCCGGCTATATCACAAATACCCGGCCGATATCTCATATCGCGAGAATCTAATACGGTATCACATACCACATTATTCTCGGTCCCGCACATATCACATATGTGCTCCTACTCCATTTTGCCTGAGCCAAGAAACCTCTGTGTAGGACTCTAAAGAATCGTCAATACGCCGGCAGTAGGTGATGATCATATCAAACACCCACAAGCTGCAAGTCAACTAAACGTAACAGACACCCAGGTATTGAGCGCTGAGAAGATCAACAAGCAATCCTATACATTCTCCTGTGAATCCAATCGGTAACACTCCCGTACAGTCCGGTCTCGTCGTATGATATGACGCATATCTCGCCTAGGGGTGGTAAACGTCAGACCCCAGTAGCTCGATAAGTCGTGTCGATATGAGGTCTATAACAGTTCGAGAAACTACTAATAACATTTACCAGTAAATCTCAGCAACCCTGGCCAGGGATTTCCGGTTATAGCCAATCGAACACAGCGCAACATCAACTCCCTATACCGGGAGAGACGAATCCCCTCCTATCGCTCATTGCCTCCATGTGATTCGGGACTGTACCCAAAAGCCACCTTTTTTCACGCCCTCTTGGACATGGTATGATGGAAATCAAAGCACAGTGGGAATCACACAAGACTCTATGACGATCTCGGGTCAACAGACTACTCTGTACCAGTGTCACTGGAGAACTGCCATCTGACGTAAGGTATAATACCATCTGGGAGTTCTCGGCGAGTCCGTCCAGTGTACCCAGTCTCCACTGAGCACCCGTACACCATCCTTGATGTCAAACACCGATGTATATGGGATCATCCATCGCCCATCATATGGGTCAAGATGCGTATACGCTAGTCTACTCTGGTGCATCGATGCCCTGTCTCGATACACCCACGACTAGGGACCTTGAAGGATGTACTTATGGACTACCATGTCCCCACTAGTATGATCCGCATCATAGTCCAGGTAGTCAAGTACACATCCTAAGGGCTTTACCAACATGTAACAGAGAGACAATCAGTATGCACGTTAAAGTAAAGAGTAATCAGATAGCATACTATCATGTCAAGCAAGAAAGTCCTCCCTATATATTTCCTAGCATCCACTACATTATACATCGTATGTACAGTAATGGCCTCTAGGGCATACATATAACTAACAATCTCCCACTTGCACTAGGGCCATCTGTTGTGGTATTACATACCCAACAATTTGCTGTGGTTGAAGTATCTCATACTCAACCATCCCATAAAAGTCTCTATTGGGAAAAAAGCCTTTGTGAGTGGATCCGCGCTGTTGTCCTCTGTGTCTACTCTCCTAACCTCGATCTCCCTGGAGATCAACCATCTCCATGATCAGGTGATACTGTCTAAGAATTATATCTGGATTTCTGATGGGACGGTAGTTCCTTGGCTAAAGCCACAACTCCATTGTCACACAATGGTAGGAACGAAGTTCATCTCATGAACTTATATATATCTAGACTGCCTCTTTGGTAGCATCTTTGGTAACGATGTATCTTGCCTTTAATCGTCTAATAAGTCACGGTATCTAGCTTGGAACTCTTCCAACATACCATCCCTCCACTGAGGGTAAAGACAATGCCTGCGACTGACATTCAGTCGTCCTTAACACCCTGGAACCTTTCCAGTGATTCTCCCCAGGATCGATTGACACCATCTCACTACAATTAGTGAGAATCCTAACATCCAATTAGATCTATCTCATAGATCCAAAAAACCCAGGATTTAGGAGGTATCATTTTGATCCTATATGGAGAGTCCTTGTGATAAGCGGAGATTGACCGAGCGTAGCATAGGAAACTCCTTCCCTATCAAGAGTATGTCATCCACGTACTCTATGAGGATCACCACCATACTTCCTACTACCTTTTTGTATATACAAGGTTCATCTACCATTTTGATGAAGTCAAACTCTTTGACTACCACATCAAAACAGATGTTCCAACTCCGCGATGCCTGTTTTATCACATAAAACATCTTACACACGTTTCCGCTGCTCCCACTGTCTACGAAGCCCTCTGGCTGTGTACTTATAGACGCTCTTTTCTAAAACATCATTTTAGAAAAGCAGTCATGACACCCAACCGTCAGATATCGTAGTCATGGTATGTAGCCGTGGCAAGTAGGATCTGGATGGATTTAAGCATAGCTCCGTAGAAAAGGTTTCATCATAAGCCACAACTGGTCTACGATGCAAACCTTTAACAAGTCTATCTTTGAAAGTCTCAACTTTTCCATGTACACCAAGTAATCTTCTCAAGATATACTTGCTCCTGATGAGGATTTAACCCTTCAGATAAAGCAACCAAAGTCCATACTTTGTTAGTGTATAAGGATTCCATCTCAGATCGATAAGCATCCAGCCATTTTTACAGAGTCCCACTCCTGATGGCCAGCCCGAAACTAGTTGGGTCATCATCTCATGATGCAATCCTCGCTCCCACTGTCATAGAGAAACCGAAGTATCTCTCAGGTGGGTGAGGAACCCTACTAGATCGGCGGAGAGGCTGAGGTTCGTTGGAAACTATTGAATTCTTTGGTTCTACCAAATCATCAGCTGCAGTTTGTATAGCTGGAACCCTTTCAGTTCTACATAACAGAACTTGCCTCGAGCTTGTCCGGATTTTGCTTTTAGACATAGGCCGGACAACCCCAAATCTTAACCAACATAAGATACGGGCTCTTCCCTTTCCATATGATATATGAAGTGGTAGGCAACTGATTTGATTTGAACCCTATTCAATAGGTATGCAGCTTCTCAAGTGCATAACTCCCAAAAGGAAATAGGGAACTCAATAGTACTCATCATAGAGCACACCATATCACATAGGGTGCTATTGCTCCGCCCCGATACACCGACGTGCTGTGGTGTATACGGAGGAGTAATGCTGAGAGAGAATCTCATTCTCCTTTAGAATAGTCCAGGAATTCCATGCTCAAGTATTCTCCTCCTTGATCTCATCAAAGGACATAATACTTATACCCGTATTTTGGTTCTCTACTTCTTACTTATATTCTGTGAATATCTCAAAAGTTTCGGACTTGTGTTTCAACAGGAACATATGTCTGAATCTTGAGAGATCATCAGAGAATGTAATGAAGTACAAAGAACCGGTTTTTGCATGTGTAGACAGGGGACCTTCATACATCAGCATATATCAATCCCAAGAGTTTACTAACTCTTTCTCTGTTTCCAATAAACAGAGCTATGGTCATCTTATCTTTGTGACATGACCGGCAAGTTTCACAAGATGTAAATTCAAACAGATTTAAATATGTATCTAAATGTAACTTAGCTAGTCGGGTCGCATTGATATGACCTAGTCTATAATGCCTCAAGAAGGATTCGTTCATTTCTGAACTCTTCCTCTCGTGTGTGTTCTGTATACTAAGAACTGTAGTTTGATTTAGAACGTCAATGCTTTTAGATAACGTGCCTGAACCGATCAACTCTTGATATAGGAAATGTTCAAAACATTATCTAACAATACAAAATTATATCACTTCTTTACTAATAAAGAGATTGATATGATGTTGTATATCAGGTTCGGTATCTAATAACATTTGTTCAGAATCAATGTATTCTGGTAATACAGGGTGATAGTGACCAACAGACTTGGCTGCAACGCTTGCACCGTTTTCTGTCTCATGAAACTTATCACCCGTTCTCAGTTCTCTACCTTTCTGTAGCCCCATGTAACAGATTACATATGCGGGATCCTGATCCGGTATCTCATACCCAGGACGAAAAAGATACTGAGAAACAGTTCTATGTAATGAACACACCCGAAGATGATGCATCAGCATGCACTTTCTTCGTTTGGGCGGCACGGGAAATCTAGTATTCCCCAAGTTCCTGCTCTGTCTTATAACAATTATAAGTTGGAGCGGGACCAACGTTCCCCAGCTCAGTTTAACAAGCGGATTCGGTCAATCTATCCGTATTATTATCTTGATTAAGGCGTGATATGGTCGCTACCTGGAGAGAGAGAGAGAAGAAAACACTCAGCGTATGCTCTTGCAAGATTAGATTGGTTATCTAATATATCTAATCAGGATGTCTCCCACTGTTTTAATCAAATCTTCCTTCAAACCCTAAAAGGAAAGACTAGCCGGGATTAATTACACGCTACAAGTTCGCCAATCATTCAGCTAAGCCAGTGTCGGTACTTTGAGGGAGGTCCCCCATGCTCTCGCACGAACCTAATTAATGTAAACCTCGTTTTCCCAGAGGCGTAACCTCATTGACAACTTTCTAGACACCTACTTGATCGGCTAATTGTAATGTGTAAAACTCTCCCAGGAGTAACTCTTACTCGCAGCGGGTATCGGGATCCAACTATCTCATAGAAGGTATGCAATCTCATTACAAATTTCAAAACTTGAAATTCCCAATAATATTTTACCCCTAGCGTTCTATGACCTTGACGAATGCCAAACAACCCATAGTCCACTAGTCAAGTTCAACCCGTACATTTCTTGATTGAATTAAACCCACCCACACGACCCTTGACGAATGCCAAACAACGCCGTACGAATACCCTAATCCAATCTGCATCATATGCATAAACAGATAAATACTAGTTAGCTACCGCACACTACGCCTTGACGAATGCCAAACTACCGCAGCACGAATACTAAGTAGTACTTATCTGAAATGACGGAGGGCTACGACGGGTTTTTAAGAAAACCCTTTGCGTAATGAACTTGATATCGTTGTAGAATCGAGTGATTTTAAATGGAGTGTTTTTGAGGCTTTTCTAGTTTTGCTAAAGGGGTCACTCCCGGTGAAGGGATCGTCGGCCCTTTCCTCATCGAATAAGGTGCAGGACATATCATATATATCACTATGCAAAGCAAAACTCCAAAAGTAATCAAAAGGCAAACCGAGGGGTGTAGCATCTGCCAGTTATTGCTAAAGGGGTCACTCCCGGTGAAGGGATCTCGGCCCTTTCCTTATCGAATAAGGTGCAGGATGTTCTACAAGGAACATCGCGATGCAAAGCAAGAACCGTAGCTACCTATTTTTGAAAATTCGATTCCACAATATCTTTTAGGTTTCTTTTCTTTCATTAATCATATTAATGAAGTCCCATCAATTAAGTTACTTAAACATCACAGATAAATACGACGTACACTTATGCCATCCGCATTCGCCTCGATGTCCCCTCGTGCACCGTTAGGTTAGGTAACTAACGGCAGAGCGGGACAGGGCTAGCGTGGGTGTAAAACATAAGTAACGTCTATATAATATATCGTATATACTATATACAGTATCTATCACAACATATCAAATGATCATATCACAGATATCGCAGCAGAAGAAACATATATGAAATATTGGATATACTAAGACGTCCGTGTTTTCAATACGAGCCTGTATAAAACACGGATTCCACGGTCGCGATGAATAGCCAAACCCACATCCCTAGACCCCTACGAGAGCGGCAAGCAACACGGCCAATTCCATGGTTAGGAGACCTGGTCTCGACTCCTCGAGATGGTCTCCCACTGGACCCTAGAACCCGGTTACTTGTGCTCCCCGCCTTGGGTCTACCTAATGCGGAAAAGAAAATAATATACAAGTGGTGACATCAACCTCATCCCAGAAGTGCCCCAATAAAAGAATATTACATACAAATGAATTTTACATGAATGAAAAAGAAAAACTCTCATCTCACATAAAACCCTGGCTATTCAAACGCAACGATCCAATACAACATATCCAGCAACACATAATATCTCATATCATCAACGTAAGCAAGTATGCGTATCCCAATTGTCGTTGACATATAGCAATGAAACCGGCGATATCACATATTACACTTACGGTCACAGAAAAGAAAGTGTAAAACTACAACAGTTGGAATCCGCAACCTTCTTAGACATCGCATTCCTAACCAAATGAATTCCTTAGACATCGCATGCCTAACAATTATAAACCCTGCATTTTAGTCTCTTTATCGAAAACTCTTTTCAATATCAAGTCGGGCAATTCAACAAGATTCCCGACATCCTGATCGATTGCTCATCGCAAACTTTAGTAGACGGCCGCACCCCCAAATGTCGTCGACGAAGTGCACTAAGACGGAACACCGCTGCCGCGAGCACCCGAACGGATGCTTTCGGTGATGGGGTTCTCCTACAGTCACTTGGTCGGGGCTATGGAGCATGGCTGTCTATTAAGTTTACCCGGCGAGTATCCACGTACACTACGTGATTGCGACGGACTTTTGATCACATCAAAATCCCGTGGCAACCGATCATCTGAGACTAAACTGCTATGTTTATATCATTCAAATTAGTTATCTCATAACTACTTGTGGATTCCAAATATTGTATCACATTCCAGATAAAAAGACAATGTTAAACTTTCCGATCGAATAATCAAACACCCAAAATTTCCCCAATATATCTCAACACTTGAAATTAGTTTTAAAACATCCATCACATGCCACAGTACTGATGGTCCAGCCATAGAAGGGTCAAGCCAACGCCTAACATGTGGCACGCCGTACTGCCCCAAACCCTAAGGTTTAAAGGCAGTTCAAGATGGTCACATAATCGAGTTAAGCTTTGTTGTCTTCTAGAGGGTTCACCGCGTTACTTGCATGACTTTACGAAAGTTTCAAACTCAAGAAAAAATCCAACTTTTGAAAATTTTCCGACAGGGGAAAAAGTGAGTTATTAATATCCGGTCGAACTTTTTAACAGTTTCTAAAATTATCCGGAAAGACTAAACAAAGTTAAATTATCTGATCGAATCAACGAGTCCCCAATATAACCCTAGAAAACTCAACACTTGAGTGGAATTAAAAAATTCCCAGAAAAAAATAACAAGAAAGGACCTAAGAATAATTACATGAAATTCCAGGGACTAAGTCACAATTTGGGCCGCAGAACCGCCGCCAAACCCTTGGTGTGGACGCGGTTCCGCGATCATATTTGCGAATTAGAGGGCCGTACTACACAGCAATTCTTAGTTTTTCCTGCTTATTTTTCTGAGCATTTTTAATTCATAAAAAATCACATTTTTAGAAAATGTACAGAGAGGGGTTAATATCGGGTATTCGGAGTTCGATCGGACTTTAAACTTCGTCTAAACTTCGCCTAAAGCTCTAGCATGGCTCTGATACCACTGTAGGGTTGTTAGGCACGCGCACAAGGGTCTACGAGGTATCAACCATGCCCGATTAAAATTTTAGCCGTGCCGAACAACCCGAAGCCGGATCTTTAAACTAGGGTTTAGGCGAAAACAAGCATGTTAAACTCTTTAACACTAAGTGAGAGGGATTACAACCTTTGTAGATCCGGTCCTTCACTTCTTAAGCTCCATGTTGAGGTCCCTTCGCTACGATCATCGTGTTCCGGACTCTCGAGAGGGTTCACGAAGAGAATGATGCAACCTTTGCTTCCGATCTTCGATACAAAGATGATCTACCTTGAAGTTTCGTTAACACAAGCTAACACTCATAATATGAAGTGAACACCCTCATCTAAATGGCAAGGATAGATGAGGATGATGAAGTAGGATTTTTTCTCTCATTTATAATCTTTTTCTCACTCATTTTCATCACAAAAGAAAACTTTTTCATGAAGGAACTCAAGGAAGAAGAAGATGAATGAAGATGATAACTTAATCCTTTTGTGATGAACAATGAATTATTGTAGTGGTTATAAATCTAACCAAGGGTTAAGCATGAAAGGAGTTAACCCTTGTAGATAGTTAACTAGAGTTAATGGTTTGCATTGGGTTAACATAATATCTCACAAAATATCAAGCAACCACAAAGTCAAAGCTTCATGAAGCTTCATGGAAGCTTCATGCAAAAGCTAACCCTAATCCAAACCCTAACCAAGTTTAAACCCTAATCCATTGTTAAATTTGTAACCCTAACATGTTACAATATTATATATCACATATACAATATATTTTGTAACAATTGAAAATAATACAATTAACATATATCGCATATATATCAATGTATTATCCCGTGAGAAAATGAATCTTTTAGTGAGCAAATATTAGTTAATGTAATTTAATATATAATATATATTATTATACATTAAATTATCGAATCAACACTTGATCCGACAATCCGGCTATATCGCATATAACCGACTAATACGATGACCCGGCTATATCATATATACCCGGCCGATATCTCATATTGCGAGAATCCAATACGGTATCACATACCGCATTATCCTCGGTCCCGCACATATCACATATGTGCTCCTACTCCGTTTTGCCTGAGCCAAGAAACCTCTGTGTAGGACTCTAAAGAATCGTCAATACGCCGGCAGTAGGTGATGATCATATCAAACACCCACAAGCTGCAAGCGGTCAGCTAAACGTAATAGCCACCCAGGTATTGAGCGCTCAGAAGATCAACAAGCAAGCCTGTCCTGTGAATCCAATCAGTAACACTCCCGTACAGTCCGGTCTCGTCGTCTGATATGTCGCATATCTCGCCTAGGGGTGGTAAATGTCAGACCCCAGTAGCTCGATATGTCGTGTCGATATGAGGTCTATAACAGTTCGAGAAACTACTGATAACACTTACCAGTAAATCTTAGTAACCCTGGCCAGGGATTTCCGGTTATAGCCAATCGAACACAGCGCAACATCAACTCCCTATACCGGGAGAGACGAATCCCCTCCTATCGCTCATTGCCTCCATGTAATTCAGGACTGTACCTAAAAGCCACCTGTTTGCACGCCCTCTTGGACGTGGTATGATGGAAATCAAAGCACAGTGGGAATCACACAAGACTCTATGACGATCTCGGGTCAACAGACTACTCTGTACCAGTGTCACCGGAGAACTGCCATCTGACGTAAGGGATAATACCATCTGGGAGTTCTCGGCAAGTCCGTCCAGTGTACCCAGTCTCCACTGAGCACCCGTACACCATCCTTGATGTCAAACACCGATGGATATGAGATCATCCATCGCCCATCATATGGGTCAAGATGCGTATACGCTAGTCTACTTTGGTGCATCCATGCCCTGTCTCGATACACCCACGACTAGGGACCTTGAAGGATGTACTTATGGACTACCATGTCCCCACTAGTATGATCCGCATCATAGTCCAGGTAGTCAAGTACACATCCTAAGGGCTTTACCAACATGTAACAGAGAGACAATCAGTATACACGTTAAAGTAAAGAGTAACCAGATAGCATACTATCATGTCGAGCAAGAAAGTCCTCTCTATATATGTCCTAGCATCCACTACATTATACATCGTATGTACAGTAATGGCCTCTAGGGCATACATATAACTAACACCTTATGCCCAAAATGCACGAGGCATCACCCAGGTCCTTCATGGAGAACCTCTGTGATAAGAATAATTTGACCGCTTGTAGCATAGGAATATCATTTCCTCTCAAGAGAATGTTATCTACGTACAATACGAGGAAAGTGACAGTACTCCCTACAATCTTCTTATAAATGCATGGTTCATCTATATTTTTGATAAAATCAAACTGTTTGATTGTATCATCAAAACAGATGTTCCAGCTCCGAGATGCCTGCTTTAATCCATAAATGGATTTATGCAACCTACACGGTTTTTCGCTGCTCCCACTGTCAATGAAGCCCTCTGGCTGATCCATAAAAACGCACTCTTCTAAATCACCATTTAGAAATGCAGTTTTAACATCCATCTGCCAGATTTCATTGTCTTAGTGAGCAAAAATAGTAAGTAGGATCCGAATGGATTTAAGCTTGCTACTGGAGAGAAAGTTTCATCATAGTCCAGTCCTGGTCTTTGACGAAAACCTTTCGCTACAAGCCTTGCTTTATAGGTCTCTACCTGTCCATCAACACCAATCTTTCTCTTAAAGATCCATTTGCACCCAACG
Organism: Agapanthus africanus; assembly: GCA_030015575.1. Taxonomy (NCBI): domain Eukaryota; kingdom Viridiplantae; phylum Streptophyta; class Magnoliopsida; order Asparagales; family Amaryllidaceae; genus Agapanthus; species Agapanthus africanus. Next base: position 112,935,165 of record JASDDO010000018.1, read on the forward strand.
GGTTTTATCCCAGGAGGTGCAACGTCCAAAGTCCATACTTTGTTGGTGTACATGGACTCCATTTCGGATCTCATGGCATCCAGCCACTTCACTGAGTCACCACTCGTGATAGCTTGCTGAAAACTAGTAGGGTCATCATCATCTATGATGCAATCTTCTCTATCGCCATCAATGAGAAACCCATAGTATCTCTCCGGCGGGCGAGAAGTTCTACTAGATCTCCGGAGCGGCTGAGGTTCTTGAAGTTCTACTGCAACATCAGTTTCAACCAATTCGTCCTGAGTAATTTGTGTCTCTAGAACCTCTTCTAATTCTACCACTTTGCCATCAGTACTGTCTGTAAAGATTTTATTTTCCAAAAATGTGGCATGTTGAGAAACAAACACCTTTTGTTCCTCCTTGTAGTAGAATAGATATCCATACAAGTGTTTTAGATATCCCACAAATTTACACATGACTGATCGTGTCTCGAGTTTATCCGGATTCTTCTTTTTGACATAAGCCGGACAACCCCAAATTCTAATTCTTTTAAGAGATGGTCTCCTTTGATACCATATCTCATATGGAGTGGTAGACACGCTGTTTGATGGAACCCTGTTCAATAGGTAAATTTCTATCTCTAATGCATGCCCCCAAAAGGAAAGTGGTAACTCAGCATCACTCATCATAGGCCGTACCATATCTAATAGGGTACGATTCCTCCATTCTGACACACCGTTGTGCGGTGGTGTGTACGGAGGAGTGAGCTGAGAGAGAATCCCATTCTCTTTTAAGAAGTCCGAAAACTCAGTGCTTAAATACTCTCCACCTCATCTGATCGAAGTTTCTTGATACTCGAGCCAGTTTGTTTTTCTACTTCAAGTTTGTACTCCTTGAATTTCTCGAAAGCTTCGGATTTATGCTTCAACAAAAACACGTGTCCGAATCTTGAGAAATCATCAGTAAAAGTGATGAAGTATGAAAAACCGCCTCTAGCATGTGTAGACATTGGTCCGCATACATCACTATGTATGAGGCTTAAGAGTTCTGTAGCTCTCTCTCCGTGTCCTATAAATGGAGTTTTGATCATTTTACCTTTGATACAAGACTGGCAAGTTGCATAAGATTTATATTCAAAAGGTTTTAAATATCTATCTTTATATAGCTTGTTTAGTCTTGTTTCATTAATATGATCAAGTCTACAATGCCAAAGAAAAGATTCATTTATATCTGAAATCTTTCTTTTATTTGTATGTTGTATATTAAAAACCGTGTGTTGGTTTAGGACGTAAATTCTGTTACTTAGTGTACCAAACCCAATCAACTGTTGATTCAAGTTAATGTTCATAACATTATTTTGCAACACAAAATGATATCCTTCATTGTCTAACAAAGATACGGATATTATATTACATAGCATACCAGGTACAAAATAACAAGGGTTCAAAACCAAAATACATCCTGAAAGCAACCCCAGATGATATTCTCCTACGGATACAGCATGTACATTGGAACCATTTCCTGTTAGTTATATGTATGCCCTAGAGGCCATTACTATACATAGGATGTATATTGTAGTGGATGCTTGGACATATATTGGGAGGACTTTCTTGCTCGACATGATAGTATGCTATCTGGTTACTCTTTACCTTAACGTGTACACAGATTGTCTCTCTATTACATGTTGGTAAAACCCTTAAGATGTGTACTTGACTACCTGGACTATGATGCAGATCATACTAGTGGGGACATGGCAGTCCATAAGTACATCCTTCAAAGTCCCTAGTCGTGGGTGTATCGAGACGGGGCATCGATATACCAGAGTAGACTAGCGTATACCTTCTCGACCCATACAGATGGGCGATGGATGATCCCACATCCATCGGTGTTTGACATCAGAGATGATATACGGGTGCTCAGTAGAGACTGGGTACACTGGACGGACTCGCCGAGAACTCCCAGATGGTATTATACCTCACGTCAGATGGCAGTTCTCTGGTGACACTGGTACAGAGTAGTCTGTTGACCCGAGATCGTCATAGAGTCTTGTGTGGTTCCCACTGTGCTTTGATTTCCATCTTACTGTAAGTGCACGGCGGTGCCCCGGCCGTTAATCCGACTGCCAAATGCGGAAGCGGTGATAAACTTTAATTTTACTTGAACTGGCAAACCGCCGCGCACTAATACCCAGATCGAACCACTAACTAGTCCTAGCTATCTACAAGAAAGGGAAGAGAGATATACCGACAGATCCGAGTCCTCCGGTCTTCTCGTCGTCGTCCCAATCTCCTGCGGAATGTGCCGTCTCCTCCTCGTCGCCGGAAGTGCACCACATCGCCTACTTCTTTTACGGGCTCCCACCTCAATGCCGAGGCAACTCGGGCACGAAGCTGGCTAGTCGACGTGCCCAAGGTTTGCTGTAGAATGTAGTGAGCAAGTCTCATTTAGGGTATGTGGAATTGCCTTTTTGGTGGAGGAAATGATATGAGCTTGTGGAGATGAAACATGTGGGATTTTACAAAGCTAGAAGAACAAAAATCCCACCCCAAGAAATTTGGACAGCCCCCTCCCTCAATGTGGCCGGCCATGTATATGGTGGTGGAGAGAGTGAAAGAGTGAGTGTGTATCAAAAAGATGGGAGCCATTCTCATATCATGCAAAGAAAGAGAGAGGAATGGTTATCATATGGAATAATGATCACAAAGAAACACCAACACTCAACAACCAAATCATGCAAAGAAATGATCACCAAAAGAGAACCTCACTCCACCACAACCATCATGAAAACCATGTCATATGAAAGTCAAGCCATGATGGAGAAGCCAAGAAGTCAAGGTCAAGGAATGGTGCAACCATCATGACACAAGAAAATGCAAAGACCCCCTCCACAAATCCTTATTTGCAACAATGCAAATAAGCCCTCCTCCACCAATCTTCGGCCAATGAACGATACAAAGGAAATTGGCCGAAACGGAAAGCAAACTGGCAACTCCAGAAAACTGGTCCCGTAATAAATTACAGGAAAACCCCGATACTGTGCATACACACCCGCATTTGTATTCCGACCGAAATACAAATGCAATGAGACAAAATCTACACAGTACTATACTAGGATCCGGCTTAAACCAAAGCCGGCTAGCAATATCCGTCTGATCCTGATCCATGCAATACCGTACGTATCTGATCGAACCCTGCCATATATCCATACGGCCTATAGTACAAACTGTCCGATCCTGATCCGTGCAATACCGCACGTATCTGATCGGACCTTGCCATATCTCCATACGGCTTCTACAACCTTTCGCCCGAAAGCTGAGTAACTGAATGTGGGGGACTCTAAAGACTCGTCAACACCTTGGTTGTGGATTTAACCACTAGCACGTTAGAGGTATAAGCCAATACATAACGGGCTACCAGGTATTGACCAAAAGGGACGTCTGTGAGCGAACTCAGCCTGACTCCCTACTGAGCCTGTCAGTGACAATATCCGTACAGTCCGGTCCGTTCGTCTATGAGCATCGCATGGCGGGCCTAGGGGGTTGGTAAAAGTCAGACCCCCAAAAGCGGTACAAGTCGTGTCGGAGTGTAGCCCAGAACACCCTGAGATACTACTGGAATACCTACCAGTAAATCTCCTTGCCTCGGCCGAGGGCTTCGTGTAATGGCTCTCCTAGACACAGCACGACCTCACCCCCAATACCGGGAGAGACGAACCCCTGAAGATACGCTCACTGCCTCCATGTGGCTCGGGACTGTACCCAACTAAAACCTGTTTGCGCGACTCCTTTGAGCCGTGGTAGGGTAGTAATCAAAGTACAGTGGGAACTCACACGAGACAAATGACGATCCCCAGGTCGATGAACTAACCTGTACACATGTCACCAGGGAACTGCCATCTGACGTCTGGTATATGACCAACTGGCATGTTCCCGGCGAGTCCTGTCCGGTGTACTCATAACCCAATGAGCACCTGTATACATCTTAGGTGATCCAACTGACACCAGTGGCTTGTGAGACCGGCCACCACCCCTCGTCGGGGTCTCGACTGTATACACTAGTCTACTCTGGAGTATCGATGCCCTGTCTCGAAACTCACACGACTAGGGACAATTTAAGGATATGCTTATAGACCCCAGCTCCCACTTATATGATCGCCCTCATAATGCTGGTGGTCAAGCAAGAATCCTAGGGGCTCTATCAACGTGTAATAGCAACTTGTCAGGTCACCTAAAACAGTACACGATGATAAAGGTAAACCAGATAGCATACTATCATCTCGAGTAAGATTGTCCTACCGGGATAGGTCCTCCATCAATCATTGCAATCACGTACCTGTGACCTTAATAATTGACTCTGAGGGCACTATCTCCAAAAATCTCCCACTTGCACTCAAGGCCAATTATTGCGATGTCGCATACTCACAGCCCGTGTGATACCGAACACCCAACTCCTCTACTAGTCAGTCTCACAAAGCTCGTTTGCGTAACTATTGCGTTCGAGGAATAGCCTCAGTGAGTGGATCCGCTTTGTTGTTTCTTTCTATGTCTCTCTATATCTCAAGTTCGCGGAGAAAGCCATCTCCCAAAATGAGCAATACCTGTCTTAGAATATGTCTGGATGTCTGATGGGACTTAGCTCATAAATGAACTCCAAATCCAAACTTCTTAGACTGTATCGTCAACTGAACTTAATCAGTATCCTGCGCCATGCCTCCCTCAGTATTGCCTTGGACCACCTGTCCAAAATACTGCCCCTCGTCAGACGGAAAACTATAACTCTGACAACCTCCTTGTCGTCCATGTCACCTTGGAAGCCTGGAATGATAACTGTCTCCCGAATGAGGCTGTCGTTATCATATCCCTAGAACATCCACTTATGTTCTAAAACTGCTTCCGACTGTTTCTCCAGGATTGGATTAATGTCAACTTATTGCATCTAGTGCAAGAACAACATTTGGTGTGGTACTTGACATCTCATGATTGACTCAATTGCCTGAGTAAGTGATCTGCCAATCATGCACGTCCCTCCCCCCTTTAGTCTGTAAGACACCTTTGGAGAGGGTGACTCCATCATCTGCAGGTACACTACCGTGCATGGAGTCGTCCATTCTAAATACTCTTAGAATGCTGTCAAAATACCCTGATTGGGAAACCACCCAAATCTAGATCTAAAGCCATAGATCTAGTAACCAATATGTCTGATACAAAATCCATTTCCTTTGTGGAGAAACCATTGTGTGACGACCAAAGTATAACCGATCGTAGTATAGGAGTTTCTTTTCCTACTCTGTGTATGTCATCCAAATACCAGGATATCACACCCTACTACCTTCTCAACAGATCCATCCCTTATTCTGATGAAGTCAAACCCATGACTGTCACATCAGAAATAGATGATCTATCTCCGCTACATCTGCTTTAGTCTATAAATAGACATAAGCTACCTGTCCACCAATGCTTCCGCTGCTCCCACTGACTACGACAACCCTCTGGCAGAGTCATATAGACGTACACTTCTAAAATTAGTTTAGAACGACGCTATACTCATCCTCCCGCCGGGTCTCGCAGCCTGGAACAACAGCAATGGTAATTGTGGGTAAACAAGAACTTCCCTGTCACCGTCCTTGAGGCTACCGTAGTACCTCTCGGGTGCCTGAAGTTACCCACGTTATCTGCGGAGTGGCCAATGGAATGTCAATCCAGATTGAATCTTTAGGTTCCTTGTCAAATCTTCAGTAATCGTTCGTGGTTCTGGAATCACTTCCAGTTCTACCATACTCCCACTACTGTTTTCTGAAAAAATCCATTTTTATTAAAACTGTGGCGAGTCTAGAACAATATTGCTATTGTTCATCTAGATGGTAGAAAGTCAACCCGCGTCATAGCCTGGGTCAACCCACAAACAGCCATTACAGAAACGTGTCTTGAGTTGTCCAGTGTCTTGTTTTAATCATAAGCCGGACAACTCCCCGTACCTTAACAACGTTAAGATACGAACTGTTCTATATCCCATATAGGACCAGAGGCACTGATTTAACTGAACCAGATCCAAATCATGCAACTATCTCCAGTGCATGTCAACTAAATGGAAGGAGGCGGATCAGCGTTACTCAACTTAGGAATGCTTTCAATTATGAGTAACCTGAAAGAGAAGCAAGATCTCTTAATCATTACTGTCAACTAAATACCATACACAAGTACCTACATTTTCGATCACTTTGAAGAATCCCGATACTTGCAATACCTGGTTCTCTACTTTATTCAAATACCTATAACTTCTCAACATTCAGACCCTGTGTTTCCGCGAAACACCTGTCTAAAAACTAGAGAAGTCATAAGTAAACCGAATATAGTACGAGGACCAACCCCTCTGTCCTGATGGACCCTGGACAACATACAATACTCTGTATAAGTCCCTTGAGTCTGAAAACTCATTCACTGTGTGTCGTAGGTTGAAAACTGTACTTATGGTCAAGAAGAATTACACCGCTGCTTAATGCTCCTTACCTAACCATCCACTGATATAGGTAAATGTCGTAGACATAATTTCAGAAAGGTATATCTCACTCTATGAAAATAGACGTACAGATATATCAATTTGAAATTGGTGCATAACAGCGGATATTCAAAACCAAATATTTGCCGACCGGCAAACAGCCCAGGTGATTTCCTCAAATATCACCGATTACAACGAATCCCGATATAATGAGGATAATCACCCAATTCCCAATAACTTACTCCCACTCCTCATCTGTAAAGCCATACAGATGTGAGAATCGTAACTGGTAAATACATACCCTGGAGTAAGTATCTAATCGGGAAATCAGTTTTCCTTTAACAGTACACAGTGAGACTGAAACATTGAAATGTTTCAATGGGGTATCCCGGTATTCCTAGTAATGCCTCTTCCAGATTCACGACTGTAACCGTATAATCCTTTGCCACCTCTCCAAATCCCTTCATATGTCTTTAGTCTTTACCTTCTGCACACCCCTTTAGGCCAAATGGTTTTCTTCCTTCCCTACCGTTCGGCACCAGCCTATGGTTTGGAAGAAGACTATCCAATAAGCATAATGGGTGTATTGTCCCAATCCTAGGAATACTCGCAATGAGAGAGGGTGAAGATAAAAGACAACCGAATAAACCTTATTCTTATTTCTCCTGGACCAGAATCCATCCCCGAACTGGAACAAGTTCCTTTCGAGTTCGTATATAACCATACGATGGAGTATCCAATAAACTGTGGATCTTCGTAGTGATACGGAGTGTCCTGGAGAAATACAAAGGTGATTTTAGGATTGGCGAAGGAATACTTGGTTTGGTCGTGAATATCTGTTGCAATTTACTTTGCCCTCTTACTAATCCCTTGCTTTGTCTTAACCTAATACCTTCTGCACACCATCGTTATGCTAATTGGTTTTCTTCATTCCCTACCGGTCGGCACCTGCCTATGGTTTGGAAGAAGACTATCCAATTTGCGTAATAGGTGTACTATCTCCTAAACCAAGGATTACTCGCAACTTGAGAGAAGGTAAAAGGAAAAGACAACTGAATAACCCTATCCGTTTTCTCCAGAACCTGAAACCATCCTCGAATAAATTCTTTCGAGTTCGTATCTAACCATACGATGGTTTTGTCCAATGGAAGTGGACGTTCGTAGTAATACGGGGTGTCCTGGAGAAAAGAGTAAAAGTAGCAGTGGCAATGAGGTTTGCAACTCTGACAATCCAAAAGCCAGTGTTTAAGAAGGTTCGGTCAACTTGGTCACTGAGTCAAAGTCTTAGGGTCGGGTCAATGGTCACTGCCAAAGAGAGAGAGAGAAGAAACACTCAGCGTGCACTCTAACCTAGATCAGAATGGTTACTAATTTATCTAATCTGGAAACCTCCCACTGTACCTCAAATTCTCCTCCAAACCTGAAAGAAGAATTAGTCGGGATCAGCCGAGGAGTATACCAACTCATCAGTGGGAATCGGGATCCAACTATCATCACATGATAACGTGACGGAATCCGCTCACGCTACCATACTCCAGAAGGTATGCGCATATCTGGCAAGTTTCAGTTCTTTTGAAACTCCCGATGTGATTTCTGCCCCATGCTCTTATGACCTTGGCGTGAGGTCAAAATATCATAAGTCACATGTCAAGTTCTACCCATCATTATCCAGGTTAATTTGAATCCACCCGTACATACCCTTGACGTAGGCCAAAATAGTAGTACGACTGTCCCAAACCAACGCATCTATCTATGCAACAGATAAATACCCGGCAGCTACCAAACACTATGCCTTGGCGTGAGGTCAAAATACATAGCTTGAATACTACCGAATATTTAACTGAAATGATGGAGGGCTACGAATGGTTTCTGGCGAAAACCTTTAACGTAATGAACTTGATATCGTTGAAGGAACGGATTGCTTTTTAGAAATATAGTGACGACAACTTCCGCTAAAGAGGTCACTCCCGGTGAAGGGATCTCGGCTCTTTCCCCGTAGAATGGGGTGCAGGATATTCCAACTGAATACCACGGTGCAAAGCAAAAGTAATCGGATATAGTGAAGTCATTGCCCTGACGCAAACTTTTTGTCCAAGGGGTCACTCCCGGTGAAGGGATCTCGGCCCTTGCCTCGTCGACTGAGGAGCAGGATATTCCAACTGAATATCACGATGCAAAACAAAAGTGAACGTCCTTGCAATAACAGCTTTTTGAAAAGTGTTCCAACAACATCAAATTAGGTTTGTTTTTAACTTGCATTGATCCGAATCAACGCAGTCCCATCAATTGATCACACCAAAAAGAACGAAAATATACTGATGTACGTATATGCCATCCGCATTCGCCACTGGGTCCCGTCATTACCCGTTAGGTTAGCTAACTAACGACAGAGCGGGGACTGGACTAGCGCGGATGTAAAACATATACAACATCTACTAATATATATACCAATATATTATATTCGCTCAAGGCGTGAATAAAATGCAACATCACAGAAATGTACAGCATCACAGAAACAATACAGATATCTGGGATCCCCGGGTTTCACAGAGCCGCTGAAACCCGACGTTCCCCTGGTCGTGTGGATAGCCTGTGCAATGAAATCCTAGACCCCTACGGGCGCGGCAAGTCACCCGCCAAAACCTGAAGCGAGGCAGTCCCCTTCAGCTCCGTGAATGGACCACCCAGCACTTCACGGAATCCGGTAACTTGGGCACCCCTCCTGGGTCAACCTGTACCCCCTACGAGTGCGGCGAATAGCCCGCCAATCCTAGAGTGAAGCCCCCTCCGTCCCAATGCCATGAGATGCGGGCTTGTTGCCCTCTAGAACCCAGCTATCCGTGCACCCCTCCGCGGGGTAAGCCTAGTACAGAAAGTAAAATATACATACAACGGGTACATCGACCGCAACCTGGCCATGCCCCAAAATAATAATACAATCAGGCAGTGACGGCAGTCTACATGTCGGGCGCTCGCCCCGCAAAATCAAATGTACATAATACAACCACAACTATACTAGCATTGCATCCAGGCTATCCCCCACGACCAATCCGCAACATCACAGCAAAAACAGAACATCAACATGAAAGTCACGTTCGCAAATCCGTCTAACCGGGCTATAGCAGTTAGACCGGATTTACCGATCGAGTGACATTCACGGTCGCAGATATAATGTAAATACTGTGAAATAATGTGTTTAAAATATCCGATCAATCAAATTTTAACAAGTGGGCCCCCAAGCATTACTGTAGCAGATCAGGAAATTCTGGGCCCAATATTAATATTCCAAAACCCCAATTTTAACCCCAGAAAGCCTCTGGAAAAATTTGGTGCAGTGAACCCAATAGTGTGCGGCGGAACCGCGGCCCAAGGGGGTGTTTGGCCGCTGTTCCGTGCTCCTACAGTGGAGACACTTCATAGAATTTTCACAGAACTCTTATATTTTCCAGTACATCAATTTTTTACAACCTGAAAAATTTTTGGACATCAAAAAATTTCAACAGAAAACTGATGTGAACAAAAATGTAGATTTTGGAATTTTGGTCGATCGGAAATGCAAAACACATTAGACAAAGCTAGACTAAGTTAATGGCGAGGCTCTGATACCACTGTAAGTGCACGGCGGCGCCCCGGCCGTCAATCCGACTGCCAAATGCGGAAGCGGTGATAAACTTTAATTTTACTTGAACTGGCAAACCGCCGCGCACTAATACCCGGATCGAACCACTAACTAGTCCTAGCTATCTACAAGAAAGGGAAGAGAGATATACCGACAGATCTGAGTCCTCCGGTCTTCTCGTCGTCGTCCCGATCTCCTGCGGAATGTGCCGTCTCCTCCTCGTCGCCGGAAGTGCACCACATCGCCTACTTCTTTTACGGGCTCCCACCTCAATGCCGAGGCAACTCGGGCACGAAGCTGGCTAGTCGACGTGCCCAAGGTTTGCTGTAGAATGTAGTGAGCAAGTCTCATTTAAGGTATGTGGAATTGCCTTTTTGGTGGAGGAAATGATATGAGCTTGTGGAGATGAAACATGTGGGATTTTACAAAGCTAGAAGAACAAAAATCCCACCCCAAGAAATTTGGACAGCCCCCTCCCTCAATGTGGCCGGCCATGTATATGGTGGTGGAGAGAGTGAAAGAGTGAGTGTGTATCAAAAAGATGGGAGCCATTCTCATATCATGCAAAGAAAGAGAGAGGAATGGTTATCATATGGAATAATGATCACAAAGAAACACCAACACTCAACAACCAAATCATGCAAAGAAATGATCACCAAAAGAGAACCTCACTCCACCACAACCATCATGAAAACCATGTCATATGAAAGTCAAGCCATGATGGAGAAGCCAAGAAGTCAAGGTCAAGGAATGGTGCAACCATCATGACACAAGAAAATGCAAAGACCCCCTCCACAAATCCTTATTTGCAACAATGCAAATAAGCCCTCCTCCACCAATCTTCGGCCAATGAACGATACAAAGGAAATTGGCCGAAACGGAAAGCAAACTGGCAAGTCCAGAAAACTGGTCCCGTAATAAATTACAGGAAAACCCCGATACTGTGCATACACACCCGCATTTGTATTCCGACCGAAATACAAATGTAATGAGACAAAATCTACACAGTACTATACTAGGATCCGGCTTAAACCAAAGCCGGCTAGCAATATCCGTCTGATCCTGATCCATGCAATACCGCACGTATCTGATCGAACCCTGCCATATATCCATACGGCCTATAGTACAAACTGTCTGATCCTGATCCGTGCAATACCGCACGTATCTGATCGGACCTTGCCATATCTCCATACGGCTTCTACAACCTTTCGCCCGAAAGCTGAGTAACTGAATGTGGGGGACTCTAAAGACTCGTCAACACCTTGGTTGTGGATTTAACCACTAGCACGTTAGAGGTATAAACCAATACATAACGGGCTACCAGGTATTGACCAAAAGGGACGTCTGTGAGCGAACTCAGCCTGACTCCCTACTGAGCCTGTCAGTGACAATATCCGTACAGTCCGGTCCGTTCGTCTATGAGCATCGCATGGCGGGCCTAGGGGGTTGGTAAAAGTCAGACCCCCAAAAGCGGTACAAGTCGTGTCGGAGTGTAGCCCAGAACACCCTGAGATACTACCGGAATACCTACCAGTAAATCTCCTTGCCTCGGCCGAGGGCTTCGTGTAATGGCTCTCCTAGACACAGCACGACCTCACCCCCAATACCGGGAGAGACGAACCCCTGAAGATACGCTCACTGCCTCCATGTGGCTCGGGACTGTACCCAACTAAAACCTGTTTGCACGACTCCTTTGAGCCGTGGTAGGGTAGTAATCAAAGTACAGTGGGAACTCACACGAGACAAATGACGATCCCCAGGTCGATGAACTAACCTGTACACATGTCACCAGGGAACTGCCATCTGACGTCTGGTATATGACCAACTGGCATGTTCCCGGCGAGTCCTGTCCGGTGTACTCATAACCCAATGAGCACCTGTATACATCTTAGGTGATCCAACTGACACCAGTGGCTTGTGAGACCGGCCACCGCCCCTCGTCGGGGTCTCGACTGTATACACTAGTCTACTAATGGAGTATCGATGCCCAGTCTCGAAACTCCCACGACTAGGGACCTTTTAAGGATAAGCTTATAGACCCCCAGCTCCCACTTATATGATCGCCCTCATAATGCTGGTGGTCAAGCAAGAATCCTAGGGGCTCTATCAACGTGTAATAGCAACTTGTCAGGTCACCTAAAACAGTACACGATGATAAAGGTAAACCAGATAGCATACTATCATCTCGAGTAAGATTGTCCTACCGGGATAGGTCCTCCATCAATCATTGCAATCACGTACCTGTGACCTTAATAATTGACTCTGAGGGCACTATCTCTAACACTTACCACGTCCAAGAAGGCGTGCAAAACGGTGGTTTTTGGATACAGTCCCGAGTCACATGGAGGCAATGAGCGATAAGAGGGGATTCGTCTCTCCCGGTATAGGGAGTTGATGTTACGCTGTGTTCGATTGGCTATAACAGGAAATCCCTGGCCAGGGTTGCTGAGATTTACTGGTAAGTGTTACCAGTAGTTTCTCGAATTGTTATAGACCTCATATCGACACGACTTATCGAGCTATTGGGGTCTGACGTTTACCACCCCTAGGCGAGATATGCGACATATCAGACGATCAGACCGGACTGTACGGTAGTGTTACTGGTTGGATTCACTGGAGTGTGAGCGGGCTTGCTCGTCGATCTTCAGATCGCTCAATACCCGGGTGGCCGTTACGTTTAGCAGACCGCTTGCGGCTTGTGGGTGTTTGATATGATCATCACCTGCTGCCGGCGTATTGACGAGTCTTTAGAGTCCTACACAGAGGTTTCCTGGCTCAAGCGAAATGAAATAGGAGCGCATATGAGATATGTGCGGGACCGAGAATAATACGTGTATGTGATACCGCATTCCATTCTCGCGATGAATGTATCGGAAGGTTGTATGCGATATAACCTAGTTATCGAATCATGGATTGATTCGATAAGCCGATACATTTGATACTAGTCGGTTATATGCGATATGACCGGATCATTGAATCAAGTGTTGATTTAATGATTTAATGTATAATTATATATTTGATATATTACTTTGCATTAACTGGTATCGGTTCACTTTAAATGGATTTTCTCACTCGGTTGTGCACATTGTATATGTGATATACTTTTGTACACAAGTTTGTATCATGTTTGATGATACATGCTCACTAGGGTTTGTGTGAAGATTAAACCATGGTTGTAGATTGGTTAGGGTTTTCATTTTCTTATTCCTTTATTTATTTATTTATTCTTTTTGGAAAAATAAAAAGCATAAAGGAAAATGGTGGCTTTGTTTGTTTTCTAGTTGAAGCTTCATGAAGCTTTGACCAAAGTGACCATTTTGTCTCATGCTTAACCCTAACCACTCCATTAACCCTAGTTTAATCTCTACACTTGACCATGGTTCATTATATGATAAGTATTGATTTTCTTTTCAATAGAAATTAACTTATCATAAGACTTTCTTCTTCTTCTTCATCTTCTTCTTTGAAGAAGCTTGACTTCATCAATGGTGGATTGATGAAATGAGTGAGAAATCCAATTCTAAAGTCTACCCACTTCCTATTTCTTCATCCTCTACCTCTTGCCAAGTAGTAGAGTGTGTTTCCTTCACAAGTTTTCTTGACTTGGTGAAGTTGGAGCTTGATCTAGCGATGCCTCGACGTAGATCATCTTCGGCACGTCGTCGATGACCTAGCCCGCTCTTTCTCCGATGAAGCCGACTCTAGAGCCCGGGACTTGATATGGACAGCGGAGAGGACTTCATCACGGAGCCGTGGAGGTGGAAGACCGGATCTACAAAGGTTGTATATCCGTTCTTTTAGTTTAGCTGTAAACTAGTTTCATTTTATCGCCTAAACATCTAGCCAACGATCTAGTCTAGGGTTTCTCGGCACCTAACTCTAGAAATTGGCATGGTTGATGCCTTGTGAGACCTCTTGAGAGTGCCTAGGAACCCTACAGTGGTATCAGAGCCTAGCTAGAGCCTTAGGCGAAGTCTAGACGGAATTTGAAACCCGATCGAACCGAAACCCAACCCCAAAAATTGCTCTCTGTACTTTTTCTAAAATCGTGGATTTTTCCAAATTAAAAATATGCAGAAGACTCAGCAGGGAAATCTAAGAATTACGGCGCAAAAAGTTTTGCATGAACAGTGTAATCGGCGGCGGAACCGCGGCATAAGCCTAGCTTATGCGGCGGTTCCGCGGCAGAAGTGTGACGTCAGCAGTAACTGTTTGCACAGTAATTCATTGTTTCAGGTGCTGAGTTCTCTGGGTATTTTTAAAATTTATTCAAGAGTTGAATTTTCTGGGGTTGTTTTGGGGATTCGACTGTTCGATCGGATTATCAAATTTTGTCTCTGTGGCTTTCCGGATATTTTAGAATATGTTAAAAAGTTCGACCGGATGTAAATACCCAATTTTTCCCCTGTCGGGAAATTTCTAAGTGTTGGATTTTTCCGTGGTTTAACGACGTTCTAAGTAGTGCAAGTAACGCGATGGACCCTCTAGAAGACAACAAACCTTAACTCGATTATGTGACCGTCTTGAACTGCCCTTTGAACCTTCGGGTTTGGGGCAGTACGGCGTGCCACATGTGAGGCGTTGGCTTGACCCTTCTACGGCTGGACCGTTGGTACTGAGGCACGAACTGAATGTTTTTAGACTTGTTTCATGTGTTGATCTGTATCGGGAAAACTTGGGTGTTCGAATGTTCGATCGGAAAGTTTAACATTTTCTATTTATCTGGAATGGGATACAATAATTGGAATTCACAAGAAGTTATGAGATAACTAAATGAATGTTATAAACATAGCAGTTTAGTCTAACTTGATCGGTTGCCACGGAATTTTGATGCGATCAAAAGTCCGTCGCAATCACGTAGCATACGCGGATACTCGCCGGGTAAACTTAATAGACAGCCTCGCTCCATAGCCCCGACCAAGTGACTGTAGGAGAACCCCGTCGCCGAAAGCATCCGTTCGGGTGCTCGCGGTAGCGGTGTTCCGCCTTGGTGCACTTCGTCGACGGTATCGGGGGTGCAGCCATCTATTGAAGTTTGCGACGAGCATTCGATCAGGATGTCGGGAATCTTGTTGAATTACCCGACTTAATATTGAAAAGTGTTTTCAATGATGAGACTAAAATGCGGGGTTTATAATTGTTAGGCATGCGATGTCTAAGTAATTCATTTGGTCAGGCATGCGATGTCTGAGGAGGTTGCGGATTCCAACTGTTGTAGTTTTACACTTTCTTTTCTGTGACCGTAAGTGTAATATGTGATATAGCCGGTTTCGTTGCTATATGTCAACGACAATTGGGATGCGCATATTTACTTACGTTGATGACATGTGATGTTATGTGTTGCTGGATATGTTATATTGGATCGTCGTGTTTGAATAGCCGGGGGTTTTTATGTGAGATGAGTGTTTTTCATTTTCATTCATGTAAAAACTTGTATGTAATATTCTTTTATTGGGGCACTTCCAGGTTGCGGAAGATGTCACCGTTTGTATATTATTTACTTTTCCGCACTAGGATAGACCCAAGGAGGGGAGCACAAGTAACCGGGTTCTGGAGTCCAGTGGGAGACCAACTCGAGGAGTCGAGTCCGGGTCTCCTAACTCTAGAATTGGTAGGATTGCTTGCCGCTCTCGTAGGGGTCTAGGGGTGTGGGTTTGGCTATTCATCGCGACCGTGGAATCCGTGTTTTATACTGGCTCATATTGAAAACACGGACATCCTAGTATATCCAATATTTCATATGTTTCTTCTGCTGCGATATCTGTGATGTGATCATGTGATGTTCTGTGATAGATAAAGTATATAGTATATATGATATATTATATAGACGTTACTTATGTTTTACACCCGCGCTAGCCCTGCCCCACTCTGCCGTTAGTTACCTAACCTAACGGTGCATGAGAGGACATCGAGGCGAATGCGGATGGCATAAGTGTACGTCGTATTTATCTGTGATGTTTAGGTATATAAATGATGGGACTTCATTAATGTGATTAATGAAATAAAAAGAAACCTAAGATGTTGTAGAATCGAATTTCAAAATAAAACAGGTAGCAACAGTTCTTGCTTTGCACAGAGGTATATATGATATATCCTGCACCTTATTCGATGAGGAAAGGACCGAGATCCCTTCACCGGGAGTGACTCCTTTAGCAATAACTGGCAGATGCTACACACTCGGTTTGTATTTTGATTGCTTTTAAGTATTTTTTCTTTGCACAGTGATATATATGATATATCCCGCACCTCATTCGACGAGGAAAGGACCGACGATCCCTTCACCGGGAGTGACTCCTTTAGCAAAACTAGAAAAGCCTAAAAAACACTCCATTTTAAAATCATTCGATCCTACAACGATATCAAGTTCATTACGCAATAGGTTTTCAGAAAAACCTGTCGTAGCCCTCCGTCATTTCAGATAAGTCCTATTTAGTATTCGTGCTACGTTTGTTGACCTCCGTCAAGGCGTAGTGTGCGGTAGCTAACTAGTATTTATCTGCTTATGCATATGATGCAGATTGGATTAGGGTAGTCGTGCGGCTATGTTGACCTCCATCAAGGGTCATGCAGGTGGGTTTAATTCGATCAAGAAATGACGGGTTGAACTTGACTAGTAGCCTATGGTTTGTTGACCTCCGTCAAGGTCATAGGACGCTAGGGGCAAAATATTATCGGGAATTTCAAGTGTTGAAATTTGCAATGAGATTGCATACCTTCTATGAGATAGTTAGATCCCGATACCCGCTGCGAGTAAGAGTTACTCCTGGGAGAGTTTTACACATTACAATTAGCCGATCAAGTAGGTGTCTAGAAAGGTGTTAACGAAGTTACGCCTCTGGGAAAACGAGATTTACATTAATTAGGTTCGTGCGAAAGCACGGGGGGCCTCCCTCAAAGTACCGACACTGGCCTGGCTGAAAGATTGGCGAACTTGTAGTGTGTAATTAATCCCGGCTAGTCTTTTCTTTTAGGGTTTGAAGGAAGATTTGATAAAAAGCAGTGGGAGCCATCCTGATTAGATAAAATAATAACCAATCTATTCTTGCAAGAGCGCACGCTGAGTGTTTTCTTCTCTCTCTCTCCAGGTAGCGACCATATCACGCCTTAATCAAGATAATAATACGGATTATTGACCGAACCCGCTTGTTATACTGAGCTGGGGAACGTTGGTCCCGCTCCAACTTATAATTGTTATAAGACAGAGCAGGAAATTGGGGAATACCAGAATTCCCGTGCCGCCCAAACGAAGAGAGTGCATGCTGATGCATCATCTTCGGGTGTGTTCATTATAGAGAACTGTTTCTCAGTGTCCTTTACGCCCTGGGTATATGATACCGGATCAGGATCCCGCATATGTAATATGTTACATGGGCTACAGATAGGTAAACAACTGAGAACGGGTGATAAGTTTCATGAGGCAGAAAACGGGGCAAGAGTTGCAGCCAAGTCTGTTGGTCACTGTCACCCTGTATTACCAATACATTGATTCTGAACGAATATTATTAGATACCGAACCTGATATACAAAATCATATCGGTCTCTTTATTAGTAAAGAAAGGATATAATTTTGTATTGTTGGATAATGTTTTGAGCATTTCCTATATCAAAAGTTGATCGGTTCAGGCACGTTATCTAAAAACATTGATGTTCTAAATCAAACTACAGTTCTTTAGTATACGGAACACACACAAGAGGAAGAGTTCAGAAATGAACGAATCCTTCTTGAGGTATTGTAGACTAGGTCATATCAATACGACCCGACTGGCTGAGTTACATTTAGATGCATATTTAAATCAGTTTGAATTTACATCTTGTGAAACTCGCCAGTCATGTCACAAAGATAAGATGACCACAGCTCTGTTTATTGGAAACAGAGAAAGAGTTAGTGAACTCTTGGGATGATACATGTTGATGTATGTAGGTCCCCTGTCTACACATGCCAAGACTGGTTCTTTATACTTCGTTATATTCTCTGATAATCTCTCAAGATTCAGTCATATGTTCCTGTTGAAACACAAGTCCGAACCTTTTGAGATAGTCACAGAATATAAGTTAGAAGTAGAAAACCAAAATACGGGTATAAGTATTATGTCCTTTGATGTGATCAAGGAGGAGAATACTTGAGCACGGAAATACTGGACTATTCTAAAGGAGAATGAGATTCTCTCTCAGCATTACTCCTCTGTATACACCATAGCACGATGGTATATCAGGGCGGAGCAATCACACCATATATGATAAGGTGTGCTCTATGATGAGTACTACTGAGTTACCTTTTTCCTTTTTGGGAGTTATGCACATGAGAAGCTGCATACCTATTGAATAGGGTTCGAATCAAATCAATGCCTACCACTTCATATGTGATATGGAAAGGGAAGAGCCCATATCTTAAGTTGGTTAAGATTTGGGGTTGTCCAGCCTATGTCTAAAAGCAAAATCCGGACAAGCTCGAGGCAAGGTCAGTTATGTAGAACTGGAAATGTTCCAGCTATACAAAACTGCAGCTGAAGATTTGACAGAACCAAAGGATTCAATAGATTCCAACGAACCTCAGCCTCTCCGCCGATCTAGTAGGGTTCCTCACCCACCTGAGAGATACTTCGGTTTCTCTATGACAGTGGGAGCGAGGATTACATCATAAGATGATGACCCAACTAGTTTCGAGCTGGCCATCAGGAGTGGGACTCTGTAAGAATGGCTGGATGCTTAGTGAACTGAGATGGAATCCATGTATATCAGCAAAGTATGGACTTTGGTTGCTATATCTGAAGGGTTAAATCCCCATCAGGAGCAAGTATATCTTGAGAAGATTACTTGGTGTAGATGGAAAAGTTGAGACTTTCAAAGCTAGACTTGTTAAAGCTTTTCGTCATCGACCAGGCGTGGATAATGATGAAACTTTTTCAAGTGGCTATGCTTAAGTCCATTCAGATCCTACTTGCCACGGCTACATACCATGACTACGATATCTGGCGGTTGGGTGCCATGACTGCTTTTCTAAAATGATGTTTTAGAAGAGAGCGTCTATAAGTACACAGCCAGAGGGCTTCGTAGGAAGTGGGAGCAGCGGAAACGTGTGCAAGATGCTTTATAGGATAAAGCAGACATCGCGGAGTTGGAACATCTGTTTTGATGGATTAGTCAAAGAAGTTGACATCATCAGAATGGTAGATGAACCTTGTATATACAAAAAGGTAGTAGGGAGTATGGTGATGATCCTCGTAGAGTACGTGGATGACATACTCTTGATAGGGAAAGAGTTTCCTATGCTACGCTCGATCAATCTCGGCTTATCACCATAATTCTCCATATAGGATCAAAGTGATACCTCCTAAATCCTGGATTTTGGATCTATGAGATAGATCTAAATGGATGTTAGGATACTCACTAGTTGTAGTGAGATGGTATCAATCGACCTTGGGGAGAATCACTGGAATGGTTCCAGGGTGATAAAGACGACTGAATGTCAGTCACAGGCAATGTCTTTACCCTCAGTAAAGGGACGGTATGCTGGAAGAGTTCCAAGCTAGACACCGTAACATACTAGACGATAAAGGCAGGATACATCGCTACTAAAGATGCTACCAAAGAGGCTGTTTGGGTGTATATTGGTTCATGAGATGAACTAGGTTCCTACCATTGTGAGACAATGGAGTTGTGGCTCATGCCGAGGAACGCCGGTCCCATCAGTGATCCAGACTTATTCTAAGGCAGTATCACCTGATCATGGAGATGGTTGATCTCCAGGGTGATTGAGGTTTGGAGAGTAGACTCAGAGGACAACACAGCGGATCCACTCACAAAGGCCTGTTCCCAGAGAGTGATTTTTATGGGATGGTTGAGTATGAGATACTACAACCACTGCTATCAGATGGCCCTAGTGCAAGTGGGAGATTGTTAGTTATATGTATGCCCTAGAGGCCATTACTATACATAGGATGTATATTGTAGTGGATGCTTGGACATATATAGGGAGGACTTTCTTGCTCGACATGATAGTATGCTATCTGGTTACTCTTTACCTTAACGTGTACACAGATTGTCTCTCTATTACATGTTGGTAAAGCCCTTAGGATGTGTACTTGACTACCTGGACTATGATGCAGATCATACTAGTGGAGACATGGCAGTCCATAAGTACATCCTTCAAAGTCCCTAGTCGTGGGTGTATCGAGACGGGGCATCGATATACCAGAGTAGACAAGCGTATATCTTCTCGATCCATACAGATGGGCGATGGATGATCCCATATCCATCGGTGTTTGACATCAGAGATGATATACGGGTGCTCAGTAGAGACTGGGTACACTGGACGGACTCGCCGAGAACTCCCAGATGGTATTATACCTCACGTCAGATGGCAGTTCTCTGGTGACACTGGTACAGAGTAGTCTGTTGACCCGAGATCGTCATAGAGTCTTGTGTGGTTCCCACTGTGCTTTGATTTCCATCTTACCACGTCCAAGAGGGCGTGCAAAACGGTGGTTTTTGGGTACAGTCCCGAGTCACATGGAGGCAATGAGCGATAGGAGGGGATTCGTCTCTCCCGGTATAGGGAGTTGATGTTGCGCTGTGTTCGATTGGCTATAACAGGAAATCCCTGGCCAGGTTTGCTGAGATTTACTGGTAAGTGTTACCAGTAGTTTCTCGAATTGTTATAGACCTCATATCGACACGACTTATCGAGCTATTGGGGTCTGACGTTTACCACCCCTAGGCGAGATATGCGACATATCAGACGATCAGACCGGACTATACGGTAGTGTTACTGGTTGGATTCACTGGAGTGTGAGCGGGCTTGCTCGTCGATCTTAAGATCGCTCAATACCCAGGTGGCCGTTACGTTTAGCAGACCGATTGCGGCTTGTGGGTGTTTGATATGATCATCACCTGCTGCCGGCGTATTGACGAGTCTTTAGAGTCCTACACAGAGGTTTCCTGGCTCAAGCGAAACGAAATAGGAGCGCATATGAGATATGTGCGGGACCGAGAATAATACGTGTATGTGATACCGCATTCCATTCTCGCGATGAATGTATCGGAAGGTTGTATGCGATATAACCTAGTTATCGAATCATGGATTGATTCGATAAGCCGATACATTTGATACTAGTCGGTTATATGCGATATGACCGGATCATTGAACCAAGTGTTGATTTAATGATTTAATGTATAATTATATATTTGATATATTACTTTGCATTAACTGGTATCGGTTCACTTTAAATGGATTTTCTCACTCGGTTGTGCACATTGTATATGTGATATACTTTTGTACACAAGTTTGTATCATGTTTGATGATACATGCTCACTAGGGTTTGTGTGAAGATTAAACCATGGTTGTAGATTGGTTAGGGTTTTCATTTTCTTATTCCTTTATTTATTTATTTATTCTTTTTGGAAAAATGAAAAGCATAAAGGAAAATGGTGGCTTTGTTTGTTTTCTAGTTGAAGCTTCATGAAGCTTTGACCAAAGTGACCATTTTGTCTCATGCTTAACCCTAACCACTCCATTAACCCTAGTTTAATCTCTACACTTGACCATGGTTCATTATATGATAAGTATTGATTTTCTTTTCAATAGAAATTAACTTATCATAAGACTTTCTTCTTCTTCTTCATCTTCTTCTTTGAAGAAGCTTGACTTCATCAATGGTGGATTGATGAAATGAGTGAGAAATCCAATTCTAAAGTCTACCCACTTCCTATTTCTTCATCCTCTACCTCTTGCCAAGTAGTAGAGTGTGTTTCCTTCACAAGTTGTCTTGACTTGGTGAAGTTGGAGCTTGATCTAGCGATGCCTCGACGTAGATCATCTTCGGCACGTCGTCGATGACCTAGCCCGTTCTTTCTCCGATGAAGCCGACTCTAGAGCCCGGGACTTGATATGGACAGCGGAGAGGACTTCATCACGGAGCCGTGGAGGTGGAAGACCGGATCTACAAAGGTTGTATATCCGTTCTTTTAGTTTAGCTGTAAACTAGTTTCATTTTATCGCCTAAACATCTAGCCAACGATCTAGTCTAGGGTTTCTCGGCACCTAACTCTAGAAATTGGCATGGTTGATGCCTTGTGAAACCTCTTGAGAGTTCCTAGGAACCCTACATTTCCAACCCGTAGAGTGTGGTCCCCAGTCTTCAAAACTCTATTGTTTCTCAATCCCTGCATACAATTACAAATGTGAGAACCAGAACTGGTATCTAATACCCAAGATATAGAGTTTAATGAAAAACAGTTTTCAGTTACAAACACACCAGAAGCGGAAGCATCAACACGCTTCTTCTTCTTGAGATCTGCAAGGTACAAAGCACAATTGCGTTTCCAGTGTCCCAACTTGTGGCAGTAAAAACATTCTCCTTTTCCACTTCCCGCGGTCTTAGATTTGCCTTTCCCCTTCGCCTTTTCAACTCCACCTCTCGGCTTGGTGGGATTCTTCTTCTTCTATCCCTTGGCCTTGGCCTTCGGGACTGAAGAGGAAGATGGCCCATAAAGCAGAGCGAGAGTTTTCGCTGTCTTAAGCGTGCTCTCTTCATTTCTTAACATATTGAGAAGTTCAGGCAATGATTTCTCCAAATCGTTCATATTGAAATTTACTATGAACGGAGCAAAGGCGGGGGAGAGAGACTGTAGAACAATATCTATATATTGCTCATTATCCATAGTCCATCCCAGTTCCTCAAGTTCTTCTATAAGACCTATCATCTTCAGAACATGGTCTCCTACTGATGCACTGGGGGCCAACCGCATCTGAAACAGCTTTCGAGATGCGTCGTAGCATAAAGTATGAGATTGCTCTTCATACAACTCCTTTGTATGAAGAAAGATGGATTGTATATCCATCTTCTCGTGCTGTTTCTGATGGATACTGTCCATAGAAGCAAGTGCAAGGCACGTGGCCGTGTTGCAATCAATATCCCATGTTTTTCGGATCTCCTTATCCGAAACAGATGATTCAGGTCCTGGGACGGGTGGGGCTTTGGTAGTGAGGACATATGATACTTTGTCATATGTGAGTGCAATGTTCAAGTTCCTCAACCATTCATTATAATTTGGTCCAGTCAGTTTGTTTTTCTCTAAAAGAAGCTTAAGTCCCGTCATCGGTATCTGCCATTAGTAGAGAGAAAAGAATACACTCAGCGAAATGCTCTTGCAAAGATCAGATTGGTTATTATCTTATCTAATCGATGTCTGATTTGTGCTAAGTTTTGTGATCAAAGAATTGTTTACCGCAATCAAGAACGGCGCCGCTTGGTAGCTAGCCGGTGAGTACGGGTCGGTCCACAGGGATTTTGTGTATTCTCAATTTATTCTAACGAGTTAATTCCAAACGGTGTTGGATTGATTATCGCTAAAAACTAAGTTGATTTAGACTAGGATTAGAATCTTGCCAGGGTTAGGTTTAGGTTAAATTTGGAAATTTAAGATTTCCCACCGCTTTTAATTCCCTAATTTAGATCTATTTAGGTGTTATGGTGATAATTAATAAAGGGGATTAGGACGATCGGGAAGAAACGATGTTTCTTTCTCTAGGTCCTTGTCCGTCCTTTCTTAATTCTTACCCTAACCACCATGGAAAACATGCACAACCGGTCTTTTAAACTATGGTATCACCGTTACCTCATGGGGTAGGGTGCCGTAGGGAGCGGTGTGTGTATGCATGCATGGAGTCCTATGAATTAATATGTTATGGGAAAGAAATGGGTGAGAGATTTTCATCTCTCAAACCTTTCCTATTCCTAACCCTAACAAGTGAGGAACTGCTCACTCATTAGGGGATTGATGAAAGCCAAATTTTTTTATGATTTGTTTATAAAAGACTACTATCTAAACTACGGCAGATTAATAAAAATGCTAAACTAATTAACTAGGGCAGATAATAAAAAATCTATACTAGGGCAGAAAGGAATTTAAAAAGTAGGGCAATAAAAAAATCTACTTACTTTATTCGATGCACTCTCAAAGCATTACAAAGAATTCTGAATTTTATTTGCTAAAAAGAGGCATACCTCAATAAAGAGGTTTAGGGTTTCTATTTATAGATCATAGAAACCCTAGGGTTACATTCGATTCACATCTGCATTTACAAATATACCCTAAAGAAGCCTAGTCAACACACCGCCACCCATCAAGAATTTTCACCGACACGGGCTTACCATGGCCGCGGAACCGTGGCCAAAAGCCATGTTTGGCCGTGGATCTACGGCCATACAGAGGGTTCTTGGGATGTGTTTTCCTAGGCTTCTTCTGGTTGCATTTGGCTTCTTGTTTTTTCACTTGGTTTCTCAGATTGTCTTCTAGTTTTCTTCCAGATTTCCACAGTGCATAATGTCGTAGACTTTACCGTTTGCTTCGTGTCGAAGTCTTGAAACTTGCGCTGCCTTTGTACTTTGTGAACTTGTTCATTGATCTTCATTGTCCCTCAAAATGTAGGCATGATCAAGATTCTACCATTTATCGGTCGTAGTCTCACTTTTGTATCATCTTTTCATCAATTTCACTGTTTTTGTTCCGAGAACCTGTAACCTGAAACTATGTAGCAGACATGGATCAAAAGCACCTACTTATTTGTAAAATGAATAAGAATGGGGAATATAATAATGCAAAATTATGATATGAACAAATACCCCCAAACTTATCTTTTGCTCGTCCTCGAGCAAAACTAGTTTTATTCTCGAAAAAGACCTAGCCTCACTTTCGCAGGGAAACGCGATTGTACTGAGCTCATGCAACAAGCCGTTAAACCTCTAGGTGTCCATAGTAGGAGGAGTGTTGTCTCCTGGGGGTTTTCAGCGGATACTACCCACAAAATTCTATCAATTCGGCCTATTGAATTTTATTCTCCAATTAGGTTTTCTAACAAGAAACTCTATTATCTTTGACTCAGAAATTATCCACCCATATTTTTCACGCTTCCTTATTATTTAACTTAAGATTATATATGTTCTTGTAAATTTACTTAGCTTTTAGCATCTTTTAAGTTTTCCTTCTAGGGTTTCATCTCAACTTAGGAATTTTTATCATCTCTACTAAAAATATAAGTCTTATTTTTCATTCCTATCTCTTATCCAAACCCCAATCACATACCCCTACGTGTGTGAAATATCACCCCTACACTTGGAAATTCAATTCAAGCTATCATACTCTTGTCCATTGTCCAAAGTACTTTTTAGTTGGTGAATTTTTAGATGAAATTGCTCACACTTCCTTCATGCGGCCGTTAATACTTCTTGAGGTACCAACGAACGATTACAAAATGTGGTTGCACATTAAGGCGTAATTCCTCGTCTTGTAATACCTAAGGCTTTTAGCAGTAACTCCCAAACCAGTTGGTCTAAGGCACTAGGTGATAAAGCACCCTCGCTTAATATTTTTTTTTCTATTTATGCAGCCTGAAGTAATTACAAAAACCAGTGTTCAATTTTTTCTCTCTTTATTCACACTTGTATTATTTTTTTTTTATTATTTTCCTTCATACTAAGGACTTTAGACAAGAGCATTTCAAGGTCTCTTCTACTATTCCAAGTTTCAAGGTTCGTTTTTGTGCAATTTGTAGGGTATATATTTTCGGAATTTAGACTTAATCTTAGGAACTATTTTTCAAACTTATACTTTAATAAAAATATCAATACTTTTCCCTTGTTTTAACTTAGCCCAAGAAATCAACTCGAAATTTTCCTATTTCTAAATAACTACAAAGACATATACTTTCTACCGTTAAATTTTTAAGAAAGCTTATTTTTAGGGTTTTTAATTTACTAAGTCTAGAGTCTAGTTGTTCCTAGCTAGTTAACCTATTTGTCAAACTCAAGTCAATTAAGGCCAAGATTGAATGTTTTAATTTCTATAATTTTTTAAAAAATTTCAGTTTTTATTTGATATTTATATTTTTCTATATTTTTTTATTTTCAATTTTTATGATTTTTATATAAGGATGCAATGCAGAATTTAAACATGCAAAATAAAAATAAAAATATATACAAAAATTAAAAAAAATATGCAATGCAAAAGATAACTATATACAACCACCAACTCCTCCAAACTTACCCAAAGCAGTGCCCTCACTGCTCGGCCCCACGCCACGCTCTCGAGCGTGAACGTGAACGCTCAGCCCTACCCAACAGGGTTCGAATCCCCTGCTCAACCTCTGTCAACCACCTATCGTGCTCCCTCGATGTCGCCCTCAACTCCTCTATGCCCCTCACAGCTCTCTGCATCAACTGTGTATGTTCTAGAGGGGTCATTTCTCCTTCGCTCGCAGCCGAGCTAGAGCTAGGTGTGCGGGCGGGCACTTGCTCTGCAGGTTCAGTTCTTGACCATACATCTGTCAATCGTGAATAGGACGTAGAAACACCCTCAATAACAGGCCTGACAGGTATGCCTCTATGCATGTAGAATTCGAACTCCTCCACGGGGAGGAAATATCGACAGAGTTGTGTAACAAGCATGGGGCAAGGGTAATTTGCAGCTCGTTTGCCCGCACCTAAGGAGTTTAGTAAAACTGTGTACATGTCGAAACGGGGGTTTCTTGTCATAAGGGTATGCACAATATGCAATGAGGGTGTAAAGAATGCAGTGTTATGGGAGCTACCGAAAATATTATTTTGTGCCCATCGGCACACAGTTAAGACATTTGCAAAAAGGGTTCTCGCTTGAATACCCTTCCGTGGCTCCCTTGAGCAATCGTTGCCCATCAAGGGCATGTAATCCTCAAATTTTAAGGGTTGGTCATGTGCGGGTATGCGAGAGATTAATGTAACCTCGTGTATAATGTCCCTATCGATGATGATTTCCCTCTCACCCCATAGCAATTTAATAAACCTGAATTGGGTGAGGCACCCATCTTCCATGCACTCATAAAAATGAGTAATTAATTCTGGTAGTACATAAGCATTAGGGTGATTGTATATTAGATAGTTCTAACCCCTACGCGCTATTTCGTTTGCAAAATAACTGCCATACACCTCGTGTGAAAAAACTTGCGAAAAATCGCGTTCAAGTTGCATGCTGTGTACTATGGGTGATCTATAGATCTAGAAATTGTAAAAAATAGAGAGGGTTTGAGGAATCGAACCTCCCCTGAAAATTTCAGGGGGTGAAGATGTCAGGAGGCGGCGGCGGATCAGCGGCGGTAGCCTGGCTCTTGCGGCGGTTCTGCGGCGGGAGGAAGGGATCTCTCGGTGAAAAATGAGTGCGGCGGCACTAGGGTTTTTAGGAGATGAAAATTAGGGTTGAGATCAGAGAGAGGGGTTGGGGTCTTTATATAGGGGGAAAATGTTAGCTCTTTTGCAAATAGACCCCTCTAAAAAGAGAGATTTATTGGAAAATAAAAATCTTATTTTATTTATTTACAAAAATACCCAAAATAAATTTATTTTCAAAATAATAAAAAAAAATTATTTATTTTTATTTAATTTTGTATTTATATATTTACAAATGATACATACCCCCAAACTTGTGCGAAACAAAGTTTTTGCTAGATGATCGAAAATTTGGGGGTAAAATGGAGGAAGATCAGTCAGTGTAAATCGGCTCCTGCAAAAACAGGAACTCCTCCGACGGATCCGCAGTGAGGAACGATTTCAGTCGATGTCCGTTTACTTTAAATAAAGTACCATCCTCCGGGTTTTCAAGATCTACCGCACCGTGCGGATATACAGTGCGTACCAAAAACGACCCTTTCCACCTAGATTTGAGCTTGCCGGGATGAAAGTGTAACCGAGTGTCATAAATCAAAACCTGTTGACCAGGTTTAAATGTTTTGCGCATAAGGTGTTTGTCATGGAACACCTTCGTTCGGTTTTTAACAATTACCGCATTTTCGTAGGCCTCATCCCGCAACTCATCTAGTTCATTTAATTGCAGCCTTCTATTGCTGCCCGCATTTCCCATCGATAAGTTCAACTTCTTAATCGCCCAAAATGCCTTATGCTCAATTTCAACTAGGAGGTGGCAAGCCTTCCCATAAACAAGCCATTATGGAGACATACCAAGATCGGTCTTGTATGCAGTACGGAATGCCCATAGTGCATCAATCAGTTTGTGTGACCAATCTTTACGGTTTTTAGAAACCGTGTTCTTCAAAATTTGTTTAATCTGCCGATTTGAAACTTCGGCTTGCCCACAAGTTTGGGGGTGGTATGGTGTTAACAATTTGTGAGTAATGGAATATTTGCGCATTAAGGACTCAAAAGTCCTATTGCAGAAGTGAGATCCATTATCACTTATAATTGCTCGAGGGTGCCCAAACCGAGAAAAGATATTTTCTTTAAGAAATCGAACGACAACCTTGTTGTCATTCGTTCGGCTAGACACAGCCTTGACCCATTTTGACACATGGTCAACAGCCAAAAGAATATACATATTCCCAAAGGAATTGGGAAATGGTCCTATGAAGTCTATTCCCCAAACATCAAAAATATCCACAACCAAAATTGGTTGGAGCGGCATTTCATTTCTCCGCGATATCCGGCCCAGGTGATGGCACCGAGAGCATGTCTTGCAGTATTCATATGCATCTTTAAAGAGTCGTGGCCAGTAGATACCACACTGCAAGATTTTTTCTGCTGTCTTCTTAGGGCCAAAGTGCCCGCCACACGATTGATCGTGGCAAAAAGACAACACACTCTTAAACTCGTTTTCCGGGACGCACCGACGAATGATTTTGTCAGAACAGTATTTAAAAAGATAAGGTTCATCGCAGTAAAAATGTTTTACTTGGGATAGGAACCGGAGTTTGTCCTGTTTCGACCAATCTTTAGGTATCAGTCCGGTGGCCAAGTAATTTACTATATCAGCGAACCAAGGTTCGCATGTCACGGTTAAGAGTTGCTCATCGGGAAAAACATCTTTAATTAGAATTTCAAGTGTAGGCGAAGAAGGAAGTCGTGAAAGGTGGTCGGCAACTATATTTTCACATCCTCATTTGTCCCTTATGACAAGGTCAAACTCTTGTAGCAAGAGGATCCAACGTATTAGCCGTGATTTAGCATCCTTCTTCGCAAAAAGGTGGCGAAGAGCTGAATGGTCCGTGTACATAATCACTGGAGAGCCGATTAAATAAGGCCGGAATTTTTCAAGTGCAAACACAACGGCTAAAAATTCTTTTTCTGTTGTTGTGTTATTCAATTGGGCCTCATTTAATGTTCGGCTAGCGTAATAAATTACGTGCGGCATCTTATTAATGTGTTGTCTAAGAACAACACCAATGGCGAAATCCGATGCGTCACACATAATTTCAAATGGATGCGTCCAGTCGGGAGATAACAGAATGGGTGCAGAAATGAGTTAGTGTTTCAATGACTCAAACGCTTCCATGCAAGTTGAGTCAAAATCATAGGTTGTGTTCTTGGCCAATAAAAGAGTCAAAGGTCTAGCTATCTTGCTAAAATCCTTGATGAACCGTCTATAAAAACCGGCATAGCCAAGGAAGGCTCGGATGTCTTTGACACATTTAGGAGGAAGAAGATTGGAAATGACTTCAATTTTGGCTTTATCAACTTCTATGCCGTTTTGCGAGATGACATGTCCTAAGACAATGCCCTCTCGTACCATAAAGTGGCACTTCTTCCAATTTAAAGTGAGGTTCTTATCCCTACAGCGGGTAAGACCTGCGTCTAAGTGCAGCAAACACTCATCGAAGGAGTCACCGAAAATGGAGAAATCATCCATAAAGATCTCCAAAAATTTCTCCACCATGTCGGGAAAGATCCCCATTATACACCGCTGGAATGTAGCGGGCGCATTGCATAACCCAAAGGGCATGCGACGGTAAGCGAAAGTACCGAAAGGACAAGTAAACGTGGTATTGTCTTGATCCTTTTCGGCGATGGGGACTTGATTATAGCCGGAATATCCATCCAAAAAGCATTAAAATTCGTGCCCAGCTAATCGTTCTAGTATTTGGTCAATAACAGGTAAAGGAAAGTGATCTTTCCTTATCATGGCATTGAGTTTTCTATAGTCGATGCAAACTCGCCACCCAGTTTGGGTGCGAGTAGGTATTAACTCATTCGACTCATTGGTTATGACCGTTATGCCCGATTTCTTTGGGACAACATGAATGGGGCTAACCCACTGATGATCCGAGATAGGGTAAATGATACCACTATCAAGACATTTGACAATCTCCTTCTTGACAGCCTCCTTCATAATAGGGTTGAGGCGTCTTTGTGGATCCCTAACGAGCTTGGCATCATCCATCATGTGTATATGATGTTCAACTATGAGGGGACTAATCCCCTTGATGTCCGCAATAGTCCAGCCAAAAACTTGCCGGTTGTTTTGTAAGACCATTAAAAGGGCTTTCTCTTGCTCGAGGGCTAGAGAGGCTGATATGATAACGGGAAGGGTCTCATTCTCACCTAGGTAAGCATATTTAAGGTGAGACGGCAAAAGCTTTAGTTCGAGTTTCGGAGGTGAAACAATTGAAGGTAACATTGGTGCAACTGTCTCGAACTCGAAGGATTCCATCAATGGTTCAAAGCGAGTGTAAGCAACCGAGTCGGATGGTTCAACTAACTCATCCGAAAAATCAAAAGACTCAAACTCGGGTGGTGAGTTTTCAAAATCGTCCAAAAATGTAAAACACTCGTAATCGTTTTCCGGCGTGAAAGCCGTGTCAGATTCTAGGAGGAACGCACTAGAGGCGTCAAAACTGCTGTGATCGAACAGAAATTTTTTGAGCTCACAGTCCTCCTGTATGATCTCATGGATCGAGCAAACATCAAGTATACTAGCATTAGGCTCGGAAGGCCGATTCCCCAACTTAAAAATGTTGAGTTCAATTGTCATATTTCCAAAAGATAGGTTCATTGAACCATTACGACAATTGATCACCGCATTAGAAGTCGCAAGGAATGGTCGACCAAGTATCACCGGAATTTAACTCTGGGGGTTAGCTACAGGTTGTGTATCCATAACAATGAAGTCAACGGGGAAAATGAAGTCCCCTACTTTTATTAACACATCCTCTAACTCACCCCTAGAATGGGTGATGGATCGGTCGGCCATTTAGAGAGTACAATGAGTGGGTTTAAGCTCTCCAACGCCTAATTGTTCGTATACTGAATAGGATAGCAAATTGACACTAGCACCAAGATCTAATAGTGCTCTATTGATGTTCTTGTCCCCAATTGTTATCGAAATTGTAGGACAGCCGGGGTCCTTATGTTTTTGGGGTAAAAATTGGATAAGAGCATCACTTACAGCACTAGCCATGAAAACTTTCTTTGGTACTTATGACTTTCTCTTCATGGTGTATAAGTCCTTTAGGATTTTCGCGTAAGAAGGAACTTGTTAGATTGCATCTAAGAGAGGTATGTTTATGCTAACCTGTTTGAACAACTCTAAAATCTTCTCCATTTGTGGAGTTGGTTTATTGGATCTCAAGCTGTTTGGAAAAGGAACATTTTGAAAATTTGTTGAGTCCAACATTTGTGGAGTAGATTGCGGAGTTGGAACGGATCCCCGTGTTGGTGTGTTCGTGAAGTGAGAAGTGGGTCCGTTCGAAGTAGAAGAAGTAGAGCCTTGTGAAGAATGAAGAATAAGCTCTAACGAAGAAGATGAAGAAGAAGACGAAGAAGAGAATGAAGAAGAACCACCGGCAAGGGTGTCATTACTAATACCACGTTATTATGCAACACTTTTCCAGATCTCAACGTGGTCACCGCATTTAAATTATGATTTTGTTGTTCATAAGCAGCATGTGTGTTGTGTGTGTGACTGGGATTTGGCAATGGTTGAGATGGAAGCTTTTCCTTTTCTCGCTCGCTCAACGCAGCATTTAGTTGTGCAATTTAGGCCTCAATTGATTTGATACTTTGATCATGTGAAGCACTGTTTTGCACAAAAAATTGAATGGAAGTCTCCAACCTTGCTGCGGATTGTGTAGATTGTTTTAGAAACGCATCTAGACTTATTTCTAGCGAGGTAACCTTATCATTATTTGGTTGAACAAAATTGTTTTGAGGATAAGAGTTATTGGGAACAAAATTGTTCATTTGGTTTGGGTAAGGTTGTGGTTGGAAAGGTTGCTGGTATTGAGTTTGTTGAGGTGCTTGTTGTTGTAGAGGAGGAGGCCTATGAAAGTTGTTGTTTCCTTGAAATTGTTGATTTTGATTCCAAGCAAAATTTGGGTGGCTCTTCCAACCCGGATTATAAGTCGAAGAGTATGGATCATTTCTTTGTCTTTACTGAAAGGCAGCATTGACTTTATCTTTTTCTTGGACAGGTGGATTGTAAGGACACTCTTCGGTAAGATGGGATGGATCTGAACAACAAGCGCAAACAGTTTGTAGGGGTAAAGCAGGGGCAAAAGAAGGCGATGAGATTTTCGTCTCAATTGCTTCTAGCTTTTTCGTAAGTGTGGCCATTTTGGCCTTCATTGCAATCGACATATCTAGTTGATGTATGCCTGCCCTAGACTGACCTGTTGAAGAAGATGAGGTGGTCTTAGTGCTCTCCCACTGAAGTGTTTGTTCAACAAGGTCGTCGAGAAATTGCCAAGTTTCCTCGCTAGATTTTGTTAGAAAGTGACCTTGATAAATGGTTTCCAACAACTGCTTCGTTACTGGGTTCAATCCTTCATATAAAGTTTGGCAAAGTTACCAATTTTCGATACCATTGTGAGGGCATTGAACAAGTAGGTCTTTAAATCTTTCAAAACACTTCCAAAAAGGTTCGGAAGGAAGCTGGGAAAATTGAATAATCTCATTGCGAATTCTCGCGGTCTTGTGATGTGGATAAAACTTTTTAAGAAAATCTTTAACAAACTTCCCAATTTTTAATCGAGTGTGATGCTGTGCTATACAACCATTTCTCGGCTAGGTCACACAAAGTGAAAGGAATGACACGTAGCCTAATAGCATCATCAGAAAGTTGGGTTGTCTTCATCATTGCACAAACATTTTGGAATTTGTTTATGAAGATATAGGCATCTTCGGATTCCAGTCCGTGAAATTTTGGCAACATGTTGATGAAGTGGGGTTTGATCTCAAAGTTGTCCCCATTTGCCAGTGGGAGTGAAAGACAAGTAGGTAAGGCGGTGCGAATAGGGTAGAAAAGATCCTGGAGCGCGATTCGTTGGGGCGTTTCAACAGGCGGGTGTTGTGGGTTATTCGCACCTAGCGGAGGTGGAATCAGTCCCGCGGGTAAGGGGTTGTTAGGATCGAATCTCGACATCTCCTTAGAAGACGAAGAATGTGAAGGTGTAGGTAAAGAAGTAGAAGGGATTTCGACTTCAGAGTCGAAAGCATCGTTAGTCGGTACTAACGAGACACGGACTAATCGGGCACTAGTGTCTCTAGTCCAACCGGACATACACTAAAGAGGTAGTGTAGTCAAAAAGTGAAAAACAGAAGGTGGGGGTAAGAAAATGTCAATGAGAAGAAAGTGGGTGTAAGTGGGGTATAAGTGGGGTGCATGGATTTCCTAGCGACAAGTTGCAAGTTTATATAAAAAAAAATCCTTTTTGTGTTTTTTTTTATAACAAGCGTTTTGGAAAAAGATTTTTTTTTAATAAAAGGCTTAGACACATGTTCAATCAATCACAAATGCACAATCAAGCCTAGATCTAAGGTGACCTAGGTCAGCTAGACAGCTCCTAACTGTTCTAAAGGGCAAGAAGTAGGACCTCAAACCGCCTCTTCACCGCCAATTGTGGCCAGGTAAGCACAAGTAGAGAAAGGAGAGATCCACTCACGAATCACCGTGAGACGGGCCTTTTAAAGTTACCTTTCCCTATCTATCTAGCCTAGGCACCACAAAGTCAGGTTAGGATCAACGGTCGATGCCTATAACTATTCCTTTGTCTTATTGAGCGCGAAGTCCTTAGGGTTGAGTCTAATCTTTTTTAATTAACTCGA
Organism: Agapanthus africanus; assembly: GCA_030015575.1. Classification (NCBI taxonomy): domain Eukaryota; kingdom Viridiplantae; phylum Streptophyta; class Magnoliopsida; order Asparagales; family Amaryllidaceae; genus Agapanthus; species Agapanthus africanus. Next base: position 112,969,120 of record JASDDO010000018.1, read on the forward strand.
TGGTCAATGCAATATGCTTTATGTGATTTTTGGGGTACTGGAATGGGTAATGAAATCCCCACCCAATCTGGATTGGTGTTCAAGCCCCTTAAAGTCAATTTAGATATGCAAAGCAGTAAACACAATCACTTGAAAACAAATTTTTTTTTAGCGCGGCGCAAAGAATCCTGCACAAGATCAAGTTATTGGAGAAAGGGAGAAGTTTTTAGCGCAAAGAATTCTGCAGGAAATTTTTACAGAGGAGATATCAGGAGGTTCAGAAGGAGAACGGGAGCTTACAGAGGGATTTCGGGTTGCTGACGTCAGGAACCCGCGGCGGATCCGCGGCTAAAAGCTGCCTCTGGCGGCGGTTCCGCGGTTGTATATGCTGTTCAGTTCCCAAGACTTCTTCTGCTCCTCTGGTCTGATTTTTCTCTGTTGTTCAGATCTAGGGTTTTCTGTTTTGCTCTCTAGATTTTTCCAGATCCGAACTTGTTCGTCGATCCTGCACAATTCAAACAAAACACCCTTCAAAAAATAACAAGATGATAAAATTTTTATATTTTTTTGAATTTTTTCAGTTTTTATGATTTTTATGATTATATATTAAACCGAAATTGCAAAAAGAAAATACTATGCCATCCCCGGCAACGGCGCCATTTTATTTGTGCTAAGTTTTGTGATCAAAGAATTGTTTACCGCAATCAAGAACGGCGTCGCTTGGTAGCTAGCCGGTGAGTACGGGTCGGTCCACAGGGATTTTGTGTATTCTCAATTTATTCTAACGAGTTAATTCCAAATGGTGTTGGATTGATTATCGCTAAAAACTAAGTTGATTTAGACTAGGATAAGAATCTTGCTAGGGTTAGGTTTAGGTTAAATTTGGAAATTTAAGATTTCCCACCGCTTTTAATTCCCTAATTTAGATCTATTTAGGTGTTATGGTAATAATTAATAAAGGGGATTAGGACGATCGGGAAGAAACGATGTTTCTTCCTCTAGGTCCTTGTCCGTCCTTTCTTAATTCTTACTCTAACCACCATGGAAAACATGCACAACCGGTCTTTTAAACTACGGTATCACCATTACCTCATGGGGTAGGGTGCCGTAGGGAGCGGTGTGTGTATGTATGCATGGAGTCCTATGAATTAATATGTTATGGGAAAGAAATGGATGAGAGATTTTCAACTCTCAAACATTTCCTATTCCTAACCCTAACAAGTGAGGAACTGCTCACTCATTAGGGGAATGATGAAAGCCATATTTTTTTATGATTTGTTTTTAAAAGACTACTATCTAAACTACGGCAGATTAATAAAAATGCTAAACTAATTAACTAGGGCAGATAATAAAAAATCTATACTAGGGCAGAAAGGAATTTAAAAAGTAGGGCAATAAAAAAATCTACTTACTTTATTCGATGCACTCTCAAAGCATTACAAAGAATTCTGAATTTTATTTGCTAAAAAGAAGCATACCTCAATAAATAGGTTTAGGGTTTCTATTTATAGATCATAGAAACCCTAGGGTTACATTCGATTCACATCTGCATTTACAAATATACCCTAAAGAAGCCTAGTCAACACACCGCCACCCGTCAAGAATTTTCACCGACACGGGCTTACCATGGCCGCGGAACCGCGGCCAAAAGCCATGTTTGGCCGCGGATCCGCGGCCATACAGAGGGTTCTTCGGCTATGTTTTCCTGGGCTTCTTCTGGTTACATTTGGCTTCTTGTTTCTTCACTTGGTTTCTCAGATTGTTTTCTAGTTTTCTTCCAGATTTCCACAGTGCATAATGTTATAGACTTTACCGTTTGCTTCGTGTCGAAGTCTTGAAACTTGCGCTGCCTTTGTACTTTGTGAACTTGTTCATTGATCTTCATTGTCCCTCAAAATGTAGGCATGATCATGATTCTACCATTTATCGGTCGTAGTCTCACTTTTGTATCATCTTTTCATCAATTTCAGTAATTTTGTTCCGAGAACCTGTAACCTGCAACTATGTAGCAGACATGGATCAAAAGCACATGTTTATTTGTAAAATGAATAATAATGGGGAATATAATAATGCAAAATTATGATATGAACAATGTCTCCCACTGCTTTTAATAAATTTTCTTTCAAACCTTAAAAGAAAACTAGCCAGGATTAATTGCATTCTACAGTTTCGCTAATCGGTCAGCCGGGTCAGTGTCGGTACTTTGAGGGAGGTTCCCCGTGCTTGTGCACAGACCTAATTAAAATAAACCTCGTTTTTCCCAGAGGTCAAACCCCGTTAACACCTTTCTAGACACCTACTTGATTAGTTAATTGTAAAGTGCAAAATTCTCCCTGGAGTAACTCTTACTCACAGTGAGATCGGGATCCAAATATCATATAGATGGTATGAAATCTCATTGCAAATCTCAACTCTTGAAACTCCCGATATGGTTTTTACCCCTGGATGCTTATGACCTTGGCTATGGTCAACATATCATAAGCACTAGTCAAGTTCTACCAGTCATTTCGAGATTAACTAGACCCACCCATATGACCCTTGACTATAATCAACATAATCATATGAATGTCCTAACTGATCGCATCATATGCTTTGTAGGAAGACATCACTTAGCTACCGTACACTACGCCTTGACTATAATCAACATACGTAGCACGAATACTAAGTACTCTACTTCCTAAATTGACGGAGGGTTGCAGATGGTTTTTATGAAAACCTTTAACGCTTTGAACTTGATTTCGTTGTAGAATCTAAATTGTTTTTAGAAAAGGAGTGGCTTAAGCTCCGCATCTTTTGAAACTTTCTTTTTCATAAAAAGAGCCGAGTGGGTTTCTAATCCGATTCTATAACATCTTTAGGTTTCTTTTCTTTTACATTAATCTCATTAATGTATTCCCATCATTTAAGTTCCTAAGCCATTACAGAAAGAAATGAAAAACAGTATTAAATATCACATATATAACAATATCACATTCGTCTCAGATATTAAGCAATCACATCACAGAATAATTAGCAGCAGAAACACATATATGAAAATATAGGATATACTAGGAACTTCGTGTTTTCTACTTAGCCTGCGATAGAAAATACGGATTCCACGGTCGTGATGAATAGCCAAGCCCACACCCTTAAACCCCTACGAGAGCGGCAAGTGACCCTTCCAATTCTGGAATTTAGAAGACCCGGTCTCGACTCCTCGAGATGGCCTCCCACTGAACTCCAGAACCCGGTCACTCGTGCTCCCCTTCTTGGGTCTATCCTAATGCGGAAAAGTAAAATATACATCAATGGAGACATCATCCTCAATCCGGATGTGCCCCAATAAAAGAATAATATATACAATGAATTTTACATGAATGAAAAGATAAACTCTCATCTCACATAAAACCCCCGGCCATTCAATCACAACGATCCTATATATCATATCACATCAACAATTGAAAAGCATAGACGACGTTAAAATATATCAATCAACACATCAACATACCCACTGTTGTTACAGATCTCAACACATGATCCTGCATAAAAAAATTCCCAAAGAGCATATATGGTACCAACGGATCAACGCAAGAGCACACGGTCCAAGCCTCACCAACGGCGCCGGGGAACCGCCGCAAATACACCTATTTGGCCGCGGTTCCGCGGTCGTTATGTCGAGTTAGGCTCTCATTTTTCTTGGGGATCCATAGAAAACCCTGCACTATTTTCTGCATATTTTTAATTACAAAAATTCCAACTTTTGAAAAAATTTCCAGTGAGCATGTAAAAATCGCATTTTTTATGTTCGATTGAGTTTTTAAACGTCGTCCGGCTTACCCGAAAGTTCTAGCTAGGCTCTGATACCATGTTGGTGTGTAGTAGCGCCTCTAGTAAGGTTGCAACATCATAAAGTAGTGAACTTTCATTTTAAAGAGGGCTATTACAAACAAACTACGAATCGTAACTAGATATTAGGGTAATAACATCATTATATGAAGTCTACACTAAAGGAAAAGGAAATACAACCTTTGTAGCCAACTCCTTCGGTCTTTAAGACTCCTACGGCTTTGCACAAGGTTTGGAACGACTCCGCTCGAGATCCTTCGTCGTCTACGATGATCTACCCAGAGATTCCTAGATCAAGCTCTTAGCTTCACAAAATGAAGCAAAACACTCTACACTGAAGGGCTAGGGTAGTGTAAAATGGTTGTGTGGTTTGTAAACTCACTTAAAACCCCTTTCTTTTCAATTTCCTTACTCAAAACAAAGCTCAAGAGAGCTTGGAAAAGAAGGAAGGTGAAGATGGCAAAAGCTTTTGTGTAAATAATGAAAACTTATTTTCAAAAATGAAAATGAAAATATTATATATGAGACACTCTCACATATAACCATGGTTGGCTAAATATCTAGATATTATTTGGATGGGTTAAAGAACAAAAGGAAATTAAACCATGGTTAAAGTCAATGGTCAAAGAAGAAGTGTGTAGAAAATGAGTCATTATGCTAATTTCTTTTTTTCTTTAATCCATTAACAAAAATCTAGATATTTATCAACCATGTGATTCTTGTATTGCCATCTCCTTTGTATCATCAACCATGACACATATGTATGTGTGTATGTGTGCATGCACATCATCATGTGTATGTGTGAACATACATGTATACATCCAAAAGAAAAAGGGTTAATTAAAAGTGAGCTAAAAAAAATATTAAATCAACACTTGATTTAATAAATTGGTTACATCATATGCGACCCGACCAATATTGAACGTCCGATTAAAATACGATATCACATATTCGTATTTAATCGAGCTCCTACGCATATCACATATGCACACCACAACATTTCGCATGAGCTAGAAAAATCCTGTGTGGGACTTTAAGACTCGTCAATACGCCGGCAGTAGGTGATGATCATATCAAAACACCTACAAGCCGCAAGCGGTCAGCTAAACGTAACGGCCACCCGGGTATTGAGTGATCAAATGAAAAACAAGCGAACCCGTTAAAGCTCCCGTCGAGCCATTGGCAACACTTACCGTACAGTCTGGTCTCTTCGTCCGATATGCTGCATATCAAGTCTAAGGATAGAATCGTCGAGCCCTAATAACTCAATAAGTCATGTCGATATGGTCTATGACCGGTCGAGAATCTACTGATAACACTTATCAGTAAATCTCATCAGCCCTGGCCAGGGACTTTAAGTCAGAGCCAATCGCACATAGCACAACATCAACTCCCAATACCGGGAGAGATGAAACCCCTCCTATCGCTCACTGTCTCCATGTGTCTCGAGACTATACCCAAAAGCCACCTGTTTGCACGACTCAGTAGAGTCGTGGTAGGGTGGAAATCAAAGTACAGCTGGAGAACACACAAGACTCTATGACGATCTCGGGTCTACAGACTAACCTATACCAGTGTCACCAGAGAACTGCTATCCGACGATAGATATAATACCATATAGGAATTCTCTGTGAGTCCGTTCAGTGTACCCAGTCTCCACTGAGCACCCGTATACAATCTTCGATGTCACAACACCAATGGATATGGGATCATCTATCGCCCATCATATGGGTAATGAAACGTACACTCTAGTCTACTCTGGAATATTGATGCCCTGCCTCGATATACCTAGGACTAGGAACATTCAAGGATATGCTTATAGACTACACATGCCCCACTAATATGATCTCCATCATAGCCATGGAAGTCAAGCAAATATCCTCAGGGCTTTATCAACATGTATTAAATGAACTGTATCAAGCAAACATGTCAGATAAAGTAAAACTAGATAGCATACTATCATGTCGAGAAAGAAAGTCATATATCAAATATACATATATACACGTCCAAGCTTCCACTATACATATAATAGCCTCTAGGGCATACATATATCCAACATTTTCTTGATCCCCGGTTGTCTCATCGGATTTACGCACGTCACCGATGATCCAGACCACCCAGTCACCATCGTCATCTAGCCTAATTACCACGTCACACAGCTGCTCAGCCAGGTCCAGTCCTGCATGCGTAAGTTTTGCATCGTGACTTTATTTCGATGTCAGAACGTGACATCCGTATCTCGACGTGAGATTCGACCAGGCATGTTCTAAACTTGCAACTTGCTATTTTATTATGCCAATATTTATTTGATTAATTATAGTGCATGTGCTTTACTATTCAACAGAAAGTACCAAGTTACAGTTTTATAGCATCCGTATGTATCCATACTGATACTAGTTGCATGCCGGAACATCATGATATTATCATACTACTATAACAGTTCAATATGTTATCTAGATTGCATCATATATAGTAATGGATGTATAATGGTTATTACAGATAGATACATATACATCCTAGCATTAATTGTGTTTCGATATTGATTACAGTCTTACATTGGTATCTGTTTTGGTTAATATACAGTACATGGCATATTCACAACACATTACCCGACTTGTTACTTAGATCTTATTGCTAATACCAACAATCCTGATTGTTGTCCTGATGGACGTGTTAGTTATATGTATGCCCTAGAGGCCATTACTGTACATATGATGTATATTATAGTGGATGCTTGGACATATATATGGAGGACTTTCTTGCTCGACATGATAGTATGCTATCTGGTTGCACTTTATCTTAACATGTACTCTGACTGTCTATATGTTACATGTTGATAAAGCCCTTAAGATATGTACTCGACTACTGGGACTATGATGAGATCATTCTAGTGGGGCCACGGTAGTCGACGAGTACATCCTATAACTGTTCCTAGTCGAGGGTGTATCGAGAAAGGGCATCGATACACCAGAGTAGACTAGCGTATACGCATCTTGACCCATATGATGGGCTGTCACGACCCGAAAGTACGGAACGTGACCGGCACTTAGATTACGAAGCGTCTAGAGGCGCAACGTAACCTAAGTAAGCCGAAGCCCAGAAATCTAAACCATAAAAGAAGAAGAAGTAAAGGAAAACATGTAGAAAACAAGTTTAAAAGCAACATCCAATTTTCTCAAAAATTTCGGCAGAGTCTCCTTTGTAAAAACTGGCCCCAAACGGGTACAAACAAGTATAATATATACAAACAATAAAAAGCATCCCCAAACGGGAGCTAGCTCAACGCCAAAAGGCGGAAACAACCACAACCGGCACAATAATATACAACGCCAAAATGTGAGGCTCAAAACTCAAAAGAAAACAAATCCACCAAACCAGAATAATACATGCGCGACTCTAAGGTCGAAATAAACAACTGGTCCAATAAACTTAACAAGTAATACAAGTTTGGTTGATGGAGCTTTCTAGATACAAATGAAATAATAAAAGTACAACGGCGGTCCAGATACAAATGAACCAACCTACCGTGCAAATCATCCGGAATGAAAAGATGTGCCAGCAAACTGCCAAGGAACTCTGTACATCAACCTGTAATAAAATTTGGCACAACGGGGGTGAGTTGCCAACTCGTGAGTAGAAGATATCTGCGAAAAGAAATCGAAATGCACGACGCTATCCTAGGTCATAATAATATAATAATATACTACTAGTCATCAAGTAAAGGCAGGATAATAAGCTACGTGTAAGTGCAAATGCTCCGTGCTCGTGTCAGTGCCTCATATAGTACTAAGCCATGTGAATGAGTATGCATGCACCATGAATGTAAAATAACCAATCCTCAAATCTAGATATATCTGTATAAAAAATCTTTAGCTTTTATCATAGTAAAATGTGTATAGAAATCTAAAATATCAACGATGAAATCCATGGAAATCCGTGTCAAGTATCGACACAAAACATGTAAATCTCAAGTCTAAATACCTCATAATCTCAATGTCTCATAGTCTCAATATCTCGGGCTCCATCAGTCCGGATCGGCCCATATCATCAAATCTCACGACAACGGTCGGTATCCTCCGGATATCCGCCGCGCCAGACATCACCGGTAGATAGCCTTCCCCTGCCAGGCTCATCATCTAAAACTCGATCTTCTTGCCCCGGGGTACCATACCGGGCCCACCATGTACCCGAAACGGTTCATCCACTCCTCGAATCGGGTCTCGAAATCCAACAAAAAAAACATGAAATCTCATGGTGGACGACAAATACATCACGAGAAAACCGCATCTTATGTTTTAAAAAGAGAGGAGGAGAGAGAGAGAAGTTTTTATATATTCTTGCGGTTTTCCCCAAAAAATCCAGAAATCTCATAGAAATCCAAAATCCAAAAATCAAGAGTAAGTATATGATAAGTGTCGGCATATGCCCCATAATACTGCATGATAACATGAAAATGCGAATGCATGAAATGTCTAAGTAATAAATACCATGTCTATACTAACACTAGAGAGTAATCACAATATTATATCGATCTAGCTGTTAGCTGATTGTATCAATAAAAGATAATATGATCTAAAGTGTACGTGACATAGCAATTACCGATGATGATGTGTGTGAGCCGGCAAATAAGTGTGCGTGGAATATGCGCATCATCGGTAATGGTGCTGGTGTCCTAACAGGCAAAGTTTTATTCTGATTATAGAAACATATGTATGAACATGCACCATAATGATTACGGCCTGAAAGTAAGACAGATGTGGTACAACCACTCATTTGATATACAAGTACAACTACAACTATATGACTCGAGCCTAAACTAGTGTCCATCTAACCTCCTAAGGAACTAAACCTAAGAAACTAGTCAATAAGAACTAAGAGTCCACATAAGATCTGAATCCATATCTCTAATAGTTGGCGATCCAGCCTCAATAGCGTCACGTACGTAGTACGGCTTCCTCGAATCAAGAGTGCGGATCAATCATCACATCTATACCTCGTACGGTAAAATCCATCGTACGGCATCCCAATATCGGGGTACGGGTCAAGTATCACCTACGTGTCTCATCATTCGTATAATATCATCATCAACACATGTCAAGATCAAGATGCTATACTATAATCGCATACATCAATCATATATCATTGCCAGCATAAATGTACATCATTAATTTATCCTCATAAATATCATGTATATGCATCATATTGTGATTAAGTCACACTTAAATCATATCGTAATCATGTCACACCTATATGATATCGTAATCAAGTTACACATATATATCATATCAAAATCAAGTCACACCTATATGATGTCATAATCAGGTCACACATATATCATATCAGAATTTCAGGCACAGGTTACGGTCCGGGTTCTATTTGGAGTCCCATATACTTCAATATCATCACCATCCTTTATTATTGTTCATGTATACAAATCCATTATCTCATTTTCTAATGATCCGCTAATATCATAACACGACTGTATAGCCAAGAATCACGGCATAAGCCCAGTTATATTGTTTCATCCCCGTGTATCACATCACATCCTTGTATCTCATATACGTATTGTGTATATATATATACCTACACCTAGTCCTATATATATATATACAAACACGTATACACCATGTCGAGTCTCAGTGTGTGCGTGTGTGTATCTACCTGAAAACCTACGAATCTCTTCCAAGGTATTCATCCTCTGGTATGGTCTTTCTAAATCAGTCTAGTCCAACCTAGGGTCATTACTAGGGTCCTACTCATCAAGAATCTAAGGTCACGTTTGGCTTCCTAATGACAATAAGTACTATCCCTATTCTACGTTTGCGGGGGTGCTAAACGCCATCCACCCGACTTCCCCCCGTAGATATACATTTACTCACCTGGTCCTTGTCTGCCGAAGACGGTGTCGCCATCCTCTTCTTCATCGCCCACAGTCCACGTGAGGGGTACCTATACGCAAACATATATAGTATCGTAAACTGAATCACGGACAAAACCAAAACGACGCACGAAACGCGCATAGGTTAAAACCTATGTCCCGCTCATGCAAAAGAACCAAATATCGCTCGATATCGGCGTACAAATGCCGATTGATCGAGATAAACATCAACAAACAACTCATAGTTTTAAAACTCATTACTTATAATATAAACATGATTTAATTCATTGAAACCCTAAAAATCGATCAAATCATCAAATTCCGAAAAACCTTGAAAATATCAATTTACCGTTTTACTACAAGACTTGACGTTTAACTGAAACTAATGGTCATAAAACTCATTAAATAGCATAACTAGATTATATAAACCCTTCCGATATCTTTAACACCCTAATTTGCATTAAATTGAAATTCTAGTTTGTAAACTTGCCCGATTTCGGTATTTTTAAGCAAAACATCACAATATCACAACTAAACATGATTTTACATGAATTAACTTACTAAACTACAATTCATGATTATAATAATATAATGAAACCATAAATTAGATTTTAAATCTTATTTATTTAAGAATTTCTAAAATCTAGTTAACAAAATAGCATTTTTCTCACAATTTATCAATTATCAATAAAAACTAGTAACCAAATAGAGTTTTTCATTCCACCAACAATTTAATATCCTCTTTAAAACCACACCCTAGTGTTATAAACATTAATTGGAATTTTATTTCACCAATAAATATAATATACATAAATCTAGTTTGCAAATTTACTTAATTTAAACAATTTGAATGAACAATTTACAATATATCAACCATGCATGATTTTTCCCATTTCTAAAAATGTTAAACTAGTTATAATACCCCCACTTAATTAGTAAAAACCATAACTTGATTTTACAAACACTAACTTGAATTTTAAAACTTGTAGATAGAATTTATTTATTAAATCTAATTATGCTTAAATGAAACATCTAATAACAATAAATCAAAAGAATAAGATTTATACCTCCACAACATGAAATCCAAACATGAAAATAAGCCTCCAAAATGAATGCTTTCCATCTCCAAAATCCATATAAATATGAGCAAAGAATAGAGGGTAGAAATTAATTAGGATTTTGTGGATTTTTATTTGGATTTTTGTAGGATTTTTGATGATTTTTGGAGGTAAATTAAATTTTGAAGATGGGGGGGCTGCCATGGGGGGTTGAGGCCGGCCACACCATGGAGGAGGGAGAGGAGAGTGAGAAAAGTGAAGAAAAGTGTAGAAACTTCACCCAAAATATCAACTTCTTTATGTCTTTTCAACAATTCATTTAATTTTTATCATTTCTTTTCTAAAACACCTAAAGAAAATTCTAGAATCATGGAAAAATTTGTAAATAAATTTTGAATGATACACACTAGATTCTAATATGCAATGATTCATTTTTGTAAATTAAACCCCTTCAAATTTGAAATTTTCACTAATTTAGAGTATAAATAAAGCTTATGTTAATATTTAAAATAATTAATTTAGGAGAAATATTTAATTAAACTAAAAATTTATAAGTGGCTAAATAAACACCATTTACTAGTAATAACATAATTAAAATAGGTATTTTTAAATTTATAGTGAAAAATAATTACGGTTTAGTTTTACGAAAAATACGTTTTACTTTACCGAAAATCATAAAATTCACTTAAACGATTTTATTTATTTATTTATTTTAAAACGTTACATGGGCGATGGATGATCCCATATCCATCGGTGTTTGACATCAAGGATGGTGTACGGGTGCTCAGTAGAGACTGGGTACACTGGACGGACTCGCCGAGAACTCCCAGATGGTATTATACCTCACGTCAGATGGCAGTTCTCTGGTGACACTGGTACAGGTTAGTCTGTAGACCCGAGATCGTCATAGAGTCTTGTGTGATTCCCACTGTACTTTGATTTCCATCATACCACGTCCAATGGGGCATGCAAAAAGGTGGCTTTTGGGTACAGTCCCGAATCACATGGAGGCAATAAGCGATAGGAGGGGATCTGTCTCTCCCAGTATAGGGAGTTGATGTTGTGCTGTGTTCGATTGGCTATAACTGGAAATCCCTGGCCAGGGTTACTGAGATTAACTGGTAAGTATTATCAGTAGTTTCTCGAACTGTTATAGACCTCATATCGACACGACTTATCAAGCTACTGGGGTCTGACGTTTACCACCCCTAGGCGAGATATGCGACATATAAGATGAAGAGACCGGACTGTACGGGAGTGTTACTGATTGGATTCGCAGGAGAATGTACAGGCTTGCTTGTTGATCTTCTGATCGCTGAATACCTGGATGGCTGTTACGTTTAGCTGACCGCTTGCAGCTTGTGGGTGTTTGATATGATCATCACCTACTGCTGGCGTATTGACGATTCTTTAGAGTCCTACATAGAGTTTTCTTGGCTCAGGCAAAACGGAGTAGGAGCACATATGTGATATGTGCATGACCGAGAATAATGTGATATGTGATACCGTATTAGATTCTCACGATATGAGATATCGGCCGGGTATATGTGATATAGCCGGGTCATCGGATCAAGTGTTGATTCGATGAACTGATACAGATTATATTAGTCGGTTATATACGATATAGCCGGATTTTCGGATCAAGTGTTGATTCGATGATTTAATGTATAATTATATATATGATATATTAAATTACATTAACTAATATAAGCTCACTAAAAGATTCTTTTTCTCACTCGGGTAATACATTGATATATATGCGATATATGTTAATTGTATTATTTTATTTTGTTACAATAAATATAATATATGTGATATATAATATTATAACATGATACGGTTATTAATGCAACATGTTTAGTGAAGATTAAACATGGTTAGGGTTTGATTTGGGTTAAGCTTTTCTAGAAGTTTCTAGAAGCTTTGCTTTTTTGTTTTGTGCAAAGATATTTGTTTTGATATTTTGCAAGATATTTGTTTTAACCCAACCCAACCATTTAACCTTAGTTAAATCTCTACAAGGGTTACATATACCATGGTTGCATTTCTAACCTCATACTTGAGTTTTTATTCATCACAAAGGGATTAGATCTTCTTCTTCCTTCTTCTTCTTTCATGAAAAAGCTTTCTAGCTTGTTATGTTGTGATGAAAATGAGTGAGATTAAGAAAATAAATGAGAGCTAAAATTCTACTTCATCATCCTAATCTATCCTAGCCCTTTAGATTTGGGTGTTCACTTCATTTGTGAGTGAGAGCTTGTGTTAAAGAAACTTCAAGGTGGATCATCATGGTAATCGAAGATCAGACGCAAGTTTGCATCATTCTCTTCGTAGAGCCTCTCTAGAGTCCGGGTACATGATGATCGCAGTGAAGGGACCTCAACACCGAGCTTATGAAGCGAAGGACCGGACTACAATGGTTTTAATCCCAAACTCTTAGATGTTTACGTGTTTAACATGCTTTGTTTCGCCTAATCTCTAGTTTAAAGATCTTGGTTTGGGTTGTTCGGCACGTCTAAATTTTAAATCGGGCATGCTTGATGCCTTGTAGAACCTTGTGAGTGTGCCTAGTAATCCTACAGTGGTATCAGAGACAAGCGAAGTCTAGGCGATGTTTAAAGTCCGATCGAACTCCGAATACCCGTAAAACCCTAGTTTCTGGAAATTTTTCAAAAATGTTGATTTTTTCATATTAAAAATACTCAAAAAAATCAGCAGGGTATTTTAGGAATTACTGTGAAAAACGAGCATTTAATACCATTAAACGGCCGCGGAACCGCGCCAATGACATGGCTTGCGCGGCGGTTCCGCGGCCGTACCGTGGGCTTATTGTTTTATTTTTGCACAGTTAAATCCGTTTCTGCTTCCTGATTCTTCTGGGAATTTTTAATTTATACTCAAGTGTTGAATTTTCTGGGTTGTATTGGGAGCTCGTTGATTCGATCGGAAAGTATAACTTCGTTTAGTTTGTCCGGGTAATTTTTAGAACGTGTTAAAAAGTTCGAACAGATATCAATAACTCATTTTTTCCCCTGCCGGAAAATTTCCAAGTGTTGGATTTTTCCGTATTTTAAAAACGTTCTAAGTCGTGCAAATAACGCGGTGGACCCTCTAGAAGACAACAAACCTTAACTCGATTATGTGACCGTCTTGAACTACCTCTAAAGCTTAGGGTTTGGGGCAGTACGGCGTTGTCACATGTGAGGCGTTGGCTTGACCCTTCTACGGCTGGACCATTGGTACTGTGGCATGTGATGGATGTTTTTAAACTAATTTCAAGTGTTGACAACTATTTGGGAAATCTTGGGTGTTTGATTATTCGATCGAAAAGTTTAACATTGTCTATTTATCTGGAATGTGATACAATATTTGGAATCCACAAGTAGTTATGAGATAACTAATTTGAATATTGTAAATTTAGCACTTTAGTCGCATTTGATCGGTTGCCACGGGATTTTGATGTGATCAAAAGTCCGTCGCAATCACGTAGCGTACGCGGATACTCGACGGGTAAACTTAACAGACAGCCACGCCCCATAACCCCGACCAAGTGACTGTAGGAGATCCCCGTCGCCAAAAGCATCCGTTCGGGTGCTCGCGGCAGCGGTGTACTGCCTTAGTGCACTTCGTCGACGGCAACCGGGGGTGCGGCCGTCTACTGAAGTTTGCGACGAGCATTCGATCAGGATGTCGGGAATCTTGTTGAATTGCCCGACTTGATATTGAAAAGTGTTTTCGATATTGAGACTAAAATGCGGGGTTTATAATTGTTAGGCATGTGATGTTTAAGGAATTCATTTGGTTAGGCATGCGATGTCTAAGGAGGTTGCGGATTCCAACTGTTGTAGTTTTACACTTTCTTTTATGCGACCGTAAGAGATGTATGTAGTTGTATCGCCGGTTTTCGTTGCTATACATCAACGACAATCGGTGTATGCATACTTACTTACGTTGATGATATGACATATTATGTGTTGCTGTGATATGTTATATTGGATCGTCGTGTTCTGAATAGCCGCGGGTTCTATGTGAGATGAGGATTTTTATTTTCATTCATGTAAAATTCATTTGTATGTAATATTCTTTTATTGGGGCACTTCCGGGCTGAGGATGATGTCACCATTGTATATTATTTACTTTTCCGCATTAGGTAGACCCAAGGCGGGGAGCACAAGTAACCGGGTTCTGGGGTCCAGTGGGAGACCTTCTCGAAGAGTCGAGACCGGGTCTCCTAAACCTAGAATTGGCAGTATTGCTTGCCGCTTTCGTAGGGCTCTAGGGATGCGTGTTTGGCTATTCATCGCGACCGTGGAATCCGTGTTTTATACAGGCTCGTATTAAAAACACGGACGTCCTGGTATATCCAATATTTCATATATGTTCTTCTGCTGCAATGTTCTATGATGAGATCATATTACTACCTGAGACGAATGTTTATATTATATATATGAGATATATATATTATATATTGTTGATTTCGTTTCATATCTGATGCTTGTGAAGCATAATAAAATAGGACTTCATTAATGAGATTAATGAAATAAAAGAAACCTAAAGATGTTGTAGAAACTTGTTTAAAAACTGGTAGCTCTAGTTCTTGCTTTGCATAGCGGTGTTCCTTATAGAACATCCATCACCTTATTCGATAAGGAAAGAGCCGAGATCCCTTCACCGCGAGTGACCTCTTTAGCGAAACTAGCAGATGCTTCATACTCGGTTTGTCTTTTGATTCCTTCTATAGTTTTTGCTTTGCATAGTGGTATTTTTGAAATATTCTGCACCTTATTCGATGAGGAAAGAGCCGACGATCCCTTCACCGGGAGTGACCTCTTTAGCAAAACTAGAAAAGGCCTCAAAAATACTCCATTTAAAATTCACTCAATTCTACAACGATATCAAGTTTGTAAGTGCACGGCGGCGCCCCGGCCGTCAATCCGACGCCGGAATGCGGAAGCGGTGAAAAACTTTAAATTTTGCGGACTTAGCAAACCGCCGCGCACTACTACCCGGATTGAACCACTAACTAGTCCTAGCTATCTACAAGAAAGGGAAGAGAAGTATACCGACGATCCAAGTCCTCCGGTCTTCTCGTCATGGTCCCGATCTCCTGCGGAAGGTCCTGTCTCTTCCTCGTCGCCGGAAGTGCACCACATCGCCTACTTTGTTTACGGGCTCCCACCTCAATGCCGAGGCAACTCGGGCACGAAGCCGGCTACTCGACGTGCCCAAGATTTACTGTAGAATATAATGTAGCACTCAAGTCTCATATGGGGTTATGGAGTTGTGCCATTTTGTGGAGGAAAAGAGAGGAACTTTTTTGGAAAAGAACTAGAGGGCTTTTCTAGCAAGCATAAGAAAACAAATATGCCACACCAAAATGAATCAATCAACCCCACCAAAAATGGCCGGCCACCACTTTTGTGAATGGAGAGAGAGAGTGTGAAGTCAAGGGGGAGTGGTGGAACCATCATACAAGGGAGTGTCAAGTTATGATGTGAAGAAATGATAGCTAGGAAAGTCCAACACTCAAAACAACCATCAACATAACCAAAGTCAATCCATCATGAGAAGGAGAAGTCAATGATGGTGCTCATCATGAAAACCATTATGATACAAAAATAAGCAAAGAATCCCTCCACAAACGCCTATTTGCAACAATGCAAATAAACTCTCCTCCACCAAACTTCGGCCAATGAACGGAACAAAGGAAATCGGCCGAAACGGAAAGCAAACTGGCAACTCCAGAAAACTGGTCCCGTAATAAATTACAGGAAAACCCCGATACTGTGCATACACACCCGCATCTGTATTTCGACCGAAATACAAATGCAATGAGACAAAGTCTACACTGTACTATACTAGGATCCGGCTTAAACCAAAGCCGGCTAGTAATATCTGTTCGATCCTGATCCGTGCAATACCGCACGTATCTGATCGAACCCTGCCATATACCCATACGGCCTATAGTACAAACTGTCCGATCCTGATCCGTGCAATACCGCACGTATCTGATCGGACCCTGCCATATCTCCATACGGCCTCTACAACCTTTCGCCCGAAAGCTGAGTAACAGAATGTGGGGGACTCTAAAGACTCATCAACACCTTGGTTGTGGATTTAACCACTAGCACGTCAGAGGTATAAGCCAATACGTAACGGGCTACCAGGTACTGACTAAAAGGGATGTCTGTGAGCGAACTCAGCCTGACAACCCTACTGAGCCTGTCAGTGACAATATCCGTGCAGTCCGGTCCGTTCGTCTATGAGCATCGCATGGCGGGCCTAGGGGGTTGGTAAAAGTCAGACCCCCAAAAGCGGTACAAGTCGTGTCGGAGTGTAGCCCAGAACACCCTGAGATACTACTGGAATACCTACGAGTAAATCTCCTTGCCTTGGCCAAGGACTTTATGTAATGGCTCTCCTAGACACAGCACGACCTCACCCCCAATACCGGGAGAGACGAACCCCTGAAGATACGCTCACTGCCTCCATGTGGCTCGGGACTGTACCCAACTAAAACCTGTTTGCACGACTCCTTTGAGCCGTGGTAGGGTAGTAATCAAAGTACAGTGGGAACTCACACGAGACAAATGACGATCCCCAGGTCGATGAACTAACCTGCACACATGTCACCAGGGAACTGCCATCTGACGTCTGGTATATGACCAACTAGCATGTTCCCGGCGAGTCCTGTCCGGTGTACTCATAACCCAATGAGCACCTGTATACATCTTAGGTGATCCAACTGACACCAGTGGCTTGTGAGACCGGCCACCGCCCCTCGTCGGGGTCTCGACTGTATACACTAGTCTACTAATGGAGTATCGATGCCCAGTCTCGAAACTCCCACGACTAGGGACCTTTTAAGGATAAGCTTATAGACCCCAGCTCCCACTTATATGATCGCCCTCATACTGCTGGTGGTCAAGCAAGAATCCTAGGGGCTCTATCAACGTGTAATAGCGACGTGTCAGGTCACCTAAAGCAGTACACGATGATAAAGGTAAACCAGATAGCATACTATCATCTCGAGTAAGACTGTCCTACCGGGATAGGTCCTCCCTCAATCATTACAATCACGTACCTGTGACCTAATAATTGACTCTGAGGGCACTATCTCCAACAATCTCCCATTTGCACTCAAGGCTAATTATTGCGATGTCGCATACTCACAGCCCGTGTGATACCGAACACCCAACTCCTCTACTAGTCAGTCTCACAAAGCTCGTTTGCGAAACTATTGCGTTCGAGGAATAGCCTCAGTGAGTGGATCCGCTTAGTTGTTTCTTTCTATGTCTCTCTATATCTCAAGTTCGCGGAGAAAGCCATCTCCCGAAAAGAGCAATACCTGTCTCAGAATATGTCTGGATGTCTGATGGGACCTAGCTCATAAATGAACTCCAAATCCAAACTTCTTAGACTGTATCGTCAACTGAACTTAATCAGTATCCTGCGCGCCATGCCACCCTCAGTATTACCTTGGACCACCTGTCCAAAATACTGCCCCTCATCAGAAGGAAAACTATAACTCTGGCAACCTCCTTGTCGTCCATGTCACCTTGGAAGCCTGGAATGATAACTGTCTCCCGAATGAGCCTGTCGTTATCATATCCCTAGAACATCCACTTATGTTCTAAAACTGCTTCCGACTGTTTCTCTAGGATTAGGTCAATATCAACTTATTGCATCTAGTGCAAGAACAACATCTGGTGTGGTACTTGACATCTCATGATTGACTCAATTGCCTGAGCAAGTGACCTGCCAATCATGCACGTCCCTCTCCCCTTTAGTCTGTAAGACACCTTTAGAGAGGGTGACTCCATCTTCTGCAGGTACACTACCGTTCATGGAGTCGTCCATTCTAAATACTCTTAGAATGCTGTCTGAGTACCCTGATTAGGAGACCACCCAAATCTAGATCTGAAACCATAGATCTAGTAACCAGTATGTTTGATATAAAATCCATTTCCTTTGTGGAGAAACCACTGTGTGACGACCAAAGTATAACCGATTGTAGTATAGGAGTTTCCTTTCCTACTATGTGTATGTCATCCAAATACCAGGATATCACACCCTACTACCTTCTCAACAGATCCATCCCCTATTCTGATGAAGTCAGACCTATGACTGTCACGTCAGAAATAGATGATCTATCTCCGCTACATCTGC
Source organism: Agapanthus africanus (assembly GCA_030015575.1). Taxonomy (NCBI): domain Eukaryota; kingdom Viridiplantae; phylum Streptophyta; class Magnoliopsida; order Asparagales; family Amaryllidaceae; genus Agapanthus; species Agapanthus africanus. The sequence continues at coordinate 112,988,029 of JASDDO010000018.1, forward strand.
TTTAGTCTATAAATAGACATAAGCTACCTGTCCACCAATGCTTCCGCTGCTCCCACTGACTACGACAACCCTCTGGCAGAGTCATATACACGTACACTTCTAAAACTAGTTTAGAACGACGCTATACTCATCCTCCCGCCGGGTCTCGCACCCTGGAACAACAGCAATGGTAATTTTGGGTAAACAAGAACTTCCCTGTCACCGTCCTTGAGGCTACCGTAGTACCTCTCGGGTGCCTGAAGTTACCCACCTTATCTGCGGAGTGGCCAATGGAATGTCAATCCAGATTGAATCTTTAGGTTCCTTATCAAATCTTCAGTAATCGTTTGTGGTTCTGGAATCACTTCCAGTTCTACCATACTCCCACTACTGTTTTCTGAAAAAATCCATCTTTAATAAAACTGTGGCGAGTCTAGAACAATATCGCTATTGTTCATCCAGATGGTAGAAAGTCAACCCTCGTCATAGCCTGAGTCAACCCACAAACAGCCATTACAGAAACATGCCTTGAGTTGTCCAGTGTCTGGTTTTAATCATAAACCGGACAACTCCCCGTACCTTAACATCGTTAAGATATGAACTGTTCTATATCCAATATAGAAACAGAGGCACTGATTTAATTGAACCAGATTCAAATCATGCAGCTGTCCCCAGCGCATGTCAACTAAATGGAAGGAGGCCGATCAGCGTTACTCAACTTAGGAATACTTCCAATTATGAGTAACCTGAAAGAGAAGCAAGATCTCTTTATCATTACTATCAACTGAATACCATACACAAGTATCTACATCTTCGATCTCTTTGAAGAATCCCGATACTTGCTATACCTGGTTCTCTACTCTATTCAAATACCTATAACTTCTCAAAATTTGGACCCTGTGTTTCCGCGAAACACCTGCCTAAAAACTAGAGAAGTCATAAGTAAACCGAATATAGTACGAGGACCAAGCCCTCTGTCCTGATGGACCCTGGACAACATACAATCCTTTGTATAAGTCCCTTGAGTCTGATAACTCATTCACTGTGTGTCGTAGGTTGAAAACTGTACTCATGGTTGAGAAGAATTACACCGCTGTTTAATGCTCCTTACCTAACCATCCACTGATATAGGTAAATGTCGTAGACATAATTTCAGAAAGGTATATCTCACTCTATGAAAATAGACGTACAGATATATCAATTTGAAATTGGTGCATAACTGCGGATATTCAAAACCAAATATTTGCCAACCGGCAAACAGCCCAGGTGATTTCCTCAAATATCACCGATTACAACGAATCCCGATATAATGAGGATAATCACCCAATTCCCAATAACTTACTCCCACTCATCATCTGTAAAACCATACAGATGTGAGAATCGTACCTGGTAAATACATACCCTGGAGTAAGTATCTAATCGGGAAATCAGTTTTCCTTTAACATTACACAGTGAAACTGAAACATTGAAATGTTCCGATAGGGTATTCTGGTATTCCTAGTAATGCCTCTTCCAGATTCACGACTGTAACCGTATAATCCTTTGCCACCTCTCCAAATCCCTTCTTATGTCTTTAGTCTTTACCTTCTGTACACCTCTTTAGGCCAAATGGTTTTCTTCCTTCCCTACCGTTCGGCACCAGCCTATGGTTTGGAAGAAGACTATCCAATAAGCATAATGGGTGTACTGTCCCAATCCTAGGAACACTCGCAATGAGAGAGGGTGAAGATAAAAGACAACCGAATAAACCTTATTCCTATTTCTCCTGGACCAGAATCCATCCCCGAACTGGAACAAGTTCCTTTCGAGTTCGTATATAACCATACGATGGAGTATCCAAATAAACTGTGGATCTTCGTAGTGATACGGAGTGTCCTGGAGAAATACAAAGGTGATTTAGGATTGACGAAGGAATACTTGGCTTGGTCGTGAATATCTGTTGCAATTTACTTTGCCCTCTTACTAATCCCTTGCTTTGTCTTAACTTAATACCTTCTGCACACCATCGTTAGGCTAATTGGTTTTCTTCATTCCCTACCGGTCGGCACCAGCCTAAGGTTTGGAAGAAGACAATCCAATTTGCGTAATAGGTGTACTACCCCTAAACTAAGGAGTACTCGTAACCTGAGAGAGGGTAAAAGGAAAAGACAACTGAATAATCCCATCCGTTTTCTCCAGAACCGGAAACCATCCTCGAATAAATTCTTTCGAGTTCGTATCTAACCATACGATGGTTTTGTCCAATGGAAGTGGACGTTCGTAGTAATACGGGGTGTCCTGGAGAAAAGGGTAAAAGTAGGAGTGGCAATGAGGTTCGCAACTCTGACAATCCAAAAGCCAGTGTTAAGAAGGTTCGGTCAACTTGGTCACTGAGTCATAGTCTTAGGGTCGTGTCAATGGTCGCTGCCAAAGAGAGAGAGAAAAGAAACACTCAGCGTGCACTCTAACCTAGATCAGAATGGTTACCAATTTATCTAATCTGGAAACCTCCCACTGTACCGTCAAATTCTCCTCCAAACCTGAAAGAAGAATTAGTCGGGGTCACCCGAGGAGTATACTAACTCATCAGTGGGAATCGGGATCCAACTCTCATCGCATGACAACGTGACGGAATCCTCTCACGGTATCACACTCCAGAAGGTATGCGCATATCTGGCAAGTTTCAGTACTTTTGAAACTCCTGATGTGATTTCTGCCCCATGCTCTTATGACCTTGACTTTGGCCAACAAATCATAAGTCACATGTCAAGTTCTACCCGTCATTCTCCAGGTTGATTCGAATCCACCCGCACAAGCCCTTGACTTTGGCCAACAAGGCTATACGACTGTTCCAAACCAACGCATCTATCTATGCTGCATATGAATAACCAACAGCTACCAAACACTGTGCCTTGACTTTGGCCAACAAACACAGCTTGAATACTATTGACTACCCATATGAAACGACGGAGGGCTACGAATGGTTTCTGGCGAAAACCTTTAACGTAAAGAACTTGATATCGTTGAAGGAACTGATAGCTTTTTGAAAATATAGTGACGAAAACCGTTGCTAAAGAGGTCACTCCCGGTGAAGGGATCTCGGCTCCTTCCCCGTAGAATGGGGTGCAGGATATTCCAACTGAATACCACGATGCAAAGCAAAAGTAATCGGCTATAGTGAAGTTAATGCCCTGACGCAAACTTATTGTCCAAGGGGTCACTCCCGGTGAAGGGATCTCGGCCCTTGCCTCGTCGACTGAGGAGCAGGATATTCTAATGAATACCACGATGCAAAACAAAAGTAAACGTCCTTGCAATAACAGCTTTTTGAAAAGTGTTCCAACAACATCAGATTAGGTTTGTTTTTTTTTTAACTTGCATTGATCCGAATCAATGCAGTCCCATCAATTGATCACACCACAAAGAACGAAAATATACTGATGTACGTATATGCCATCCGCATTCGCCAGTGGGTCCCGTCATTACCCGTTAGGTTAGCTAACTAACGACAGAGCGGGGACTGGACTAGCGCGGATGTAAAACATATACAACATCTACTAATATATATACCAATATATTATATTCGCTCAAGGCGTGAATAGAATGCAACATCACAGAGAATGAACGGCATCACAGAAACAATACAGATATCTGGGATCCCCGGGTTTCACAGAGCCACTACTGAAACCCGACGTTCCCCTGGTCGTGTGGATAGCCTGTGCAATGAAATCCTAGACCCCTACGGGCGCGGCAAGTTACCCGCCAAAACCTGAAGCGAGGCAGCCCCCTTCAGCAACGTGAATGGACCACCCAGCACTTCACGGAATCCGGTAACTTGGGCACCCCTCCTGGGTCAACCTGTACCCCCTACGAGTACGGCCAATAGCCCGCCAATCCTAGAGTGAAGCCCCCTCCGTCTCAATGCCATGAGATGCGGGCTTGTTGCCCTCCAGAACCCGGCTATCCGTGCACCCCTCCGCAGGGCAATCCTAGTACAGAAAGTAAAATATACATATAACGGGTACATCGACCGCAACCAGGTCGTGCCCCAAAAGAATAATACAAACAGGCAGTGACGGCAGTCCACATGTCGAACGCTCGCCCCGCAATATCAAATGTACATAATACAACAAAACTGTACTAGCATTGCATCCAGGCTATCCCCCACGATCGATCCGCAACATCACAGCAAAAACAAAACATCAACGTGAAAGTCACGTTCGCAAATCCGTCTTACCGGGCTATAGCAGTTAGACCGGATTTACCGATCAAGTGACATTCACGGTCGCAGATATAATGTAAAAACTGTGAAAAATGTGTTTAAAATATCCGACCGATCAAAAATTAACAAGTGGGCCCCCAATCAAAACTGTAGCACTCACAGAAATCCTGGGCCCAATTTTAATATTCCAAAACCCATATTTTAAGCCCAGAAGGCCTCTGTAAAAAATTGGTGAAGTGACCTCCACAGTGTGCGGCGGAAGGGCGGCGGGAAGGTGGTTTTCGCGGCGGTTCCGCGCTCCCACTGTAGAGTTACTTCGTCGAATTTTTACAGAGCTCTTAGATTTTCCAGTACATCAATATTTTACAACCTGAAAAATTTTTGGGGACCAAAAAGTTTCAACAGAAAACTGATGTGGGCAAATACGGGTTTTTGAACATTTCGATCGATCGGAACTGAAAAACACATTAAACAAAGATAGACTAAGTTAATTGGGAGGCTCTGATACCACTGTAAGTGCACGGCGGCGCCCCGGCCGTCAATCCGACGCCGGAATGCGGAAGCGGTGAAAAACTTTAAATTTTGCGGACTTAGCAAACCGCCGCGCACTACTACCCGGATCGAACCACTAACTAGTCCTAGCTATCTACAAGAAAGGGAAGAGAAGTATACCGACGATCCAAGTCCTCCGGTCTTCTCGTCATGGTCCCGATCTCCTGCGGAAGGTCCTGTCTCTTCCTCGTCGCCGGAAGTGCACCACATCGCCTACTTTGTTTACGGGCTCCCACCTCAATGCCGAGGCAACTCGGGCACGAAGCCGGCTACTCGACGTGCCCAAGATTTACTGTAGAATATAATGTAGCACTCAAGTCTCATATGGGGTTATGGAGTTGTGCCATTTTGTGGAGGAAAAGAGAGGAACTTTTTTGGAAAAGAACTAGAGGGCTTTTCTAGCAAGCATTAGAAAACAAATATGCCACACCAAAATGAATCAATCAACCCCACCAAAAATGGCCGGCCACCACTTTTGTGAATGGAGAGAGAGAGTGTGAAGTCAAGGGGGAGTGGTGGAACCATCATACAAGGGAGTGTCAAGTTATGATGTAAAGAAATGATAGCTAGGAAAGTCCAACACTCAAAACAACCATCAACATAACCAAAGTCAATCCATCATGAGAAGGAGAAGTCAATGATGGTGCTCATCATGAAAACCATCATGATACAAAAATAAGCAAAGAATCCCTCCACAAACGCCTATTTGCAACAATGCAAATAAACTCTCCTCCACCAAACTTCGGCCAATGAACGGAACAAAGGAAATCGGCCGAAACGGAAAGCAAACTGGCAACTCCAGAAAACTGGTCCCGTAATAAATTACAGGAAAACCCCGATACTGTGCATACACACCCGCATCTGTATTTCGACCGAAATACAAATGCAATGAGACAAAGTCTACACTGTACTATACTAGGATCCGGCTTAAACCAAAGCCGGCTAGTAATATCTGTTCGATCCTGATCAGTGCAATACCGCACGTATCTGATCGAACCCTGCCATATACCCATACGGCCTATAGTACAAACTGTCCGATCCTGATCCGTGCAATACCGCACGTATCTGATCGGACCCTGCCATATCTCCATACGGCCTCTACAACCTTTCGCCTGAAAGCTGAGTAACAGAATGTGGGGGACTCTAAAGACTCATCAACACCTTGGTTGTGGATTTAACCACTAGCACGTCAGAGGTATAAGCCAATACGTAACGGGCTACCAGGTACTGACTAAAAGGGATGTCTGTGAGCGAACTCAGCCTGACAACCCTACTGAGCCTGTCAGTGACAATATCCGTGCAGTCCGGTCCGTTCGTCTATGAGCATCGCATGGCGGGCCTAGGGGGTTGGTAAAAGTCAGACCCCCAAAAGCGGTACAAGTCGTGTCGGAGTGTAGCCCAGAACACCCTGAGATACTACTGGAATACCTACCAGTAAATCTCCTTGCCTTGGCCAAGGACTTTGTGTAATGGCTCTCCTAGACACAGCACGACCTCACCCCCAATACCGGGAGAGACGAACCCCTGAAGATACGCTCACTGCCTCCATGTGGCTCGGGACTGTACCCAACTAAAACCTGTTTGCACGACTCCTTTGAGCCGTGGTAGGGTAGTAATCAAAGTACAGTGGGAACTCACACGAGACAAATGACGATCCCCAGGTCGATGAACTAACCTGCACACATGTCACCAGGGAACTGCCATCTGACGTCTGGTATATGACCAACTAGCATGTTCCCGGCGAGTCCTGTCCGGTGTACTCATAACCCAATGAGCACCTGTATACATCTTAGGTGATCCAACTGACACCAGTGGCTTGTGAGACCGGCCACCGCCCCTTGTCGGGGTCTCGACTGTATACACTAGTCTACTAATGGAGTATCGATGCCCAGTCTCGAAACTCCCACGACTAGGGACCTTTTAAGGATAAGCTTATAGACCCCCAGCTCCCACTTATATGATCGCCCTCATACTGCTGGTGGTCAAGCAAGAATCCTAGGGGCTCTATCAACGTGTAATAGCGACGTGTCAGGTCACCTAAAGCAGTACACGATGATAAAGGTAAACCAGATAGCATACTATCATCTCGAGTAAGACTGTCCTACCGGGATAGGTCCTCCCTCAATCATTACAATCACGTACCTGTGACCTAATAATTGACTCTGAGGGCACTATCTCCAACAAAGTTCATTACGCAAAGGGTTTTCTTAAAAACCTGTCGTAGCCCTCCGTCATTTCAGATAAGTACTTCATAGTATTCGTACTACGTTTGTTGGCTTTCGTCAAGGCGTAGTGTGCGGTAGCTATTAATGCTTATCTGCTTATGCATATGATACAGATTGAGTTAGGGTCGTCGTGCGACATTGCTGGCTTTCGTCAAGGGCCGTGCGAGTGGGTTTAATTCAATCAGGAAATGACGGGTTGGATTTGACTAGTAGCCTATGGTTTGTTGGCTTTCCTCAAGGTCATAGAATGCTAAGGGTAAAATATTATTGGGAATTTCAAGTGTTGAAATTTGCAATGAGATTGCATACCTTCTATGAGATAGTTGGATCACGATACCCGCTGCGAGTATGAGTTACTCCTGTGAGAGTTTTACATATTTCAATTAGCCGATCAAGTAGGTATCTAGAAAGGTGTTAACGGGGTTACGCCCTTGGGAAAACAAGGTTTACTTTAATTAAGTCTGTGTGAAAGCACGGGGTACCTCCCTTAAAGTACCGAAACTGGCCTGGCTAAAAGATTGGCGAACTTGTAGCGTGTAATTAATCCCGGCTAGTCTTTTCCTTTTAGGGTTTGAAGGAAGATTTGACTAAAACAGTGGGAGACATCCTGATTAGATATATTAGATAACCAATCTAATCTTGCAAGAGCATACGATGAGTGTTTTCTTCTCTCTCTCCAGGTAGCGACCATATCACGCCTTAATCAAGATAATAATACGGATGTATTGACCGAACCCGCTTGTTATACTGAGCTGGGGAACGTTGGTCCCGTTCCAACTTATAATTTTTATAAGACAGAGCAGGAAATAGGGGATTACCAGAATTCCCGTGCCGCCCAAATAAAGAAAGTGCATGCTGATGCATCTTCTTCGGGTGTGTTCATTACAGAGAACTGTTTCTCAGTATCCTTTACGTCCTGGGTATGAGATACCTGATCAGGATCCCACATATGTAATTTGTTACATGGACTACAGATAGGTAGAGAACTGAGAATGGGTGATAAATTTCATGAGATAGAAACGGTGCAAGTGTTGCAGCCAAGTCAGTTGGTAGTTATCACCCCGTATTAACAAATACATTGATTCTGAACGAATGTTATTAGATACCGAACCTGATATACAACATCATATCCGTCTCTTTATTAGTAAAGAAGGATATAATTTATTATTGTTGGATAATGTTTTGAACATTTCCTATATCAAGAGTTGATCGATTCAGGTACGTTATCTAAAAGCATATACGTTCTAAATCAAAACTACTGTTCTTAGTATATAGAACACGCACAAGAGGAAGAGTTCAGAAATGAACGAATCCTTCTTAAGGCATTGTAGACTAGGTCATATCAATGCGACCCGACTAGCTAAGTTACATTTAGATGCATATTTAAATTAGTTTGAATTTACATCTTGTGAAACTTGCCGGTCATGTCACAAAGATAAGATGATCACAGCTCTGTTTATTGGAAACAGAGAAAGAGTTAGTGAACTCTTGGGATTGATACATGTTGATGTATGAAGGTCCTCTGTCTACACTTGCCAAGATCGGTTCTTTGTACTTCATTACATTCTCAGATGATCTCTCAAGATTCAGACATATGTTCCTGTTGAAACACAAGTCCGAAGCTTTTGAGATATTCACAGAATATAAGTTAGAAGTAGAGAACCAAAAACGGGTATAAGTATTATGTCCTTTGATGAGATCAGGGAGGAGAATACTTGAGCACGGAATTCCTGGACTATTCTAAAGGAGAATAAGATTCTCTCTCGGCATTACTCCTCCATATACACCATAGCACGATGGTATATCGGGATGGAGCAATAGCACCCTAAGTGATATAGTGTGCTCTATCAAGAGTACTACTGAGTTTCTTATTTCCTTTTGGGAGTTATGCACTTGAGAAGTTGCATACCTATTGAATAGGGTTCAAATCAAATCAGTTGCCTACCACTTCATATATGATATGGAAAGGGAAGAGCCCATATCTTAAGTTTGTTAAGATTTGGGGTTGTCCGGCCTATGTCTAAAAAGAAAAATCCGGACAAGCTCGAGGCAAAGTCAGATCTGTAGAAGTTTGTTAGATATCCCAAGCATACGCAAAGGAATATCTTCTGCCTAACCGAGGAACAAAAATGTTTTGTTTCTCAGCATGCCACCTTTGTGAAAGGGAATTTCTTGTGGAGAAATTAGTGGTCATGAGGTAGAACTGGAAGAAGTTCCAGCTATACAAACTACAGCAGATGATTTGGTAGAACCAAAGGATTCAATAGTTTCCAACGAACCTCATCCTCTCCGCCGATCTAGTAGGGTTCCTCACCCACCAGAGAGATACTTTGGTTTCTCTATAACAGTGGGAGCGAGGATTGCATCATGAGATGATGACCCAACTAGTTTCGAGCTGGCCATCAGGAGTGGGACTCTGTAAGAATGGCTGGATGCTTAGCGATCTGAGATGGAATTCTTATACACCAACAAAGTATGGACTTTGGTTGCTTTATCTGAAGGGTTAAATCCCCATCAGGAGCAAGTATATCTTGAGAAGATTACTTGGGGTACATGGAAAAGTTGAGACTTTCAAAGCTATGCTTAAGTCCATCCAGATCCGACTTGCCACTGCTAAATAACATGACTACGATATCTGTTGGTTGGGTGTCATGACAGCTTTTCTAAATGATGATTTAGAAAAGAGCGACTATAAGTACACAGCCAGAGGGCTTCGTAGACAGTGGGAGCAGCGGAAACGTGTGCATGTTGCTTTATAGGATAAAGCAGGCATCGCGGAGTTGGAACGTCTGTTTTGATATAGTAGTCAAAGAGTTTGACTTCATCAAAATGGTAGATGAACATTGTATATACAAAAGGTAGTAAAGAGTATGATCGTGATCCTCGTAAAGTACGTGGATGGCATACTCTTGATAGAGAAGGAGTTTCCTATGCTACGCTCGGTCAATCTCCGTTTATCATAAGGATTCTCTATATAGGATCAAAGAGATACCTCCTAATTCCTGGGTTTTGATATATGAGATAGATCTAATTGGATGTTAGGATACTCACTAGTTGTAGTGAGTTGGTATCAATCGATCCTGGGGAGATTCACTGGAATGGTTCCAGGGTGGTAAGGTCGACTGAATGTCAGTCGCAGGCATTGTCTTTACTCTTAGTGGAGGGACGCTATGTTGGAAGAGTTCCACGCTAGATACCGTGACTTACTAGACGATTAAAGGCAAGATGCATTGTTACCAAAGATGCTACCAAAGAGGCAATCTGGATATATATAAGTTCATGAGATGAACTTCGTTCCAACCATTGTGTGACAATGGAGTTGTGGCTTATGCCAAGGAACCCCCCGTCCCATCAGAAATCCAGATATAATTCTTAGGCAGTATCACCTGATCATGGAGATGGTTGATCTCCAGGGAGATCGAGGTTAGGAGAGTAGACATAGAGGACAACAGCGTGGATCCACTCAAAAAGGCATTTTTCCCAGTAGAGACGTTTATGGGATGGTTGAGTATGAGATACTTCAACCACATCTAATTATTGGGTATGCGATACCACAACAGATGGCCCTAGTGCAAGTGGGAGATTGTTAGTTATATGTATGCCCTAGAGGCCATTACTGTACATATGATGTATATTGTAGTGGATGCTTGGACATATATAGGGAGGACTTTCTTGCTCGACATGATAGTATGCTTTCTGGTTGCACTTTATCTTAACATGTACTCTGACTGTCTCTATGTTACATGTTGATAAAGCCCTTAGGATATGTACTCGACTACTGGGACTATGATGAGATCATAGTAGTGGGGCCACGGTAGTCGATGAGTACATCCTATAACTGTTCCTAGTCGAGGGTGTATCGAGACAGGGCATCGATACACCAGAGTAGACAAGCGTATACGGATCTTGACCCATATGATGGGCGATGGATGATCCCATATCCATCGGTGTTTGACATCAAGGATGGTGTACGGGTTCTCAGTAAAGACTGGGTACACTAGACGGACTCGCCAAGAACTCCCAGATGATATTATACCTCACGTCAGATGGCAGTTCTCTGGTGACACTGGTACAGGTTAGTCTGTAGACCCGAGATCGTCATAGAGTCTTGTGTGATTCCCACTGTACTTTGATTTCCATCATACCACGTCCAAGGGGGCGTGCAAAAAGGTGGCTTTTGGGTATAGTCCCGAATCACATGGAGGCAATGAGTGATAGGAGGGAATTCGTCTCTCCCGGTATAGGGAGTTGATGTTGTGCTGTGTTCGATTGGCTATAACTGGAAATCCCTGGCCAGGGTTGCTGAGATTTACTGGTAAGTGTTATCAGTAGTTTCTCGAACTGTTATAGACCTCATAACGACATGACTTATCAAGTTACTGGGGTCTGACGTTTACCACCCCTAGGCGAGATATGCAACATATCAGACGAAGAGACCGGACTGTACGGGAGTGTTACTGATTGGATTCGCAGGAGAATATACAGGCTTGCTTGTTGATCTTTTGATCGCTCAATACCTGGGTGGCTGTTACGTTAGCTGACCGCTTGCAGCATGTGGGTGTTTGATATGATCAACACCTACTGCCGGCGTATTGACGATTCTTTAGAGTCCTACAAAGAGGTTTCTTGGCTCAGGCAATACGGAGTAGGAGCATATATGTGATATGTGAAGGACCGAGGATAATGCGATATGTGATACTGTATTAGATTCTCACGATATAAGATATCGGCTGGGTATATGTGATATAGCCGGGTCATCGGATCAAGTGTTGATTCGATGAACTGATACAGATTATATTAGTCGGTTATATGCGATATAGCCGGATTGTCGGATCAAGTGTTGATTCGATGATTTAATGTATAATTATATATATGATATATTAAATTACATTAACTAATATAAGCTCACTAAAAGATTCTTTTTCTCACTCGGGTAATACATTGATATATATGCGATATATATTAATTGTATTATTTTATATTGTTACAATAAATATTATATATGTGATATATAATATTGTAACATGATATGGTTATTAATGCAACATGTTTAGTGGAGATTAAACATGGTTAGGGTTTGATTTGGGTTAAGCTTTTCTAGAAGTTTCTAGAAGCATTGCTTTTTTGTTTTGTGCAAAGATATTTGTTTTGATATTTTGCAAGATATTTGTTTTAACCCAACCCAACCCTTTAACCTTAGTTAAATCTCTACAAGGGTTACATATACCATGGTTGCATTTCTAACCTCATACTTGAGTTTTTATTCATCACAAAAGGATTAAATCTTCTTCTTCCTTCTTCTTCTTTCATGAAAAAGCTTTCTAGCTTTTTATGTTGTGATAAAAATGAGTGAGATTAAGAAAATAAATGAGAGCTAAAATCCTACTTCATCATCCTAATCTATCCTAGCCATTTAGATTAGGGTGTTCACTTTATTTGTGAGTGAGAGCTTGTGTTAAAGAAACTTCAAGGTAGATCATCTTAGTTATCGAAGATCGGAAGCAAGTTTGCATCATTCTTTTCGTGGAGCCTCTCTGGAGTCCGGGTACATGATGATCGCAGCGAAGGGACCTCAACACGGAGCTTATGAAACGAAGGACCGGACTACAAAGGTTGTAATCCCAAACTCTTAGATGTTAAATTGTTTAACATGCTTTGTTTCGCCTAATCTCTAGTTTAAAGATCTTGGTTAGGGTTGTTCAGCACGTCTAAATTTTAAATCGGGCATGGTTGATGCCTTATAGAACCTTATGAGTGTGCCTGGTAACCATACAGTGGTATCAGAGACAAGCTAGAGCTTTAGGCGAAGTCTAGGCGAAGTTTAAAGTCCGATCGAACTCCGAATACCCGTAAAACCTTAGTTTCTGGAAATTTTTCAAAAATGTTGATTTTTCATATTAAAAATACTCAAAAAAATCAGCAGGGTATTTTAGGAATTACTGTGAAAAATGAGCATTTAATACCATTAAACAGCCGCGGAACCGCGGCAATGACATTGCTTGCGCGGCTGTTTCGCGGCCGTACAATGGGCTTATTGTTTTATTTTTGCATAGTTAAATCCGTATCTACTTCATGATTATTCTGGGAATTTTTAATTTATACTCAAGTGTTGAGTTTTCTGGGTTGTATTGGGAGCTCGTTGATTCGATCGGAAAGTATAACTTCGTTTAGTTTGTCCGGGTAATTTTTAGAACGTGTTAAAAAGTTCGAACGGATATCAATAACTCACTTTTTCCCCTGCCGGAAAATTTCTAAGTGTTGGATTTTTCCGTATTTTAAAAACATTCTAAGTCATGCAAGTAACGCGGTGGACCCTCTAGAAGACATCAAACCTTAACTCGATTATGTGACCGTCTTGAACTGCCTCTTAACTTTAGAGTTTGGGGCAGTACGGCGTTGCCACATGTGAGGCGTTGGCTTGACCCTTCTACGGCTGGACCATTGGTACTGTGGCATGTGATGGATGTTTTTAAACTAATTTCAAGTGTTGAGAACTATTTGGGAAATCTTGGGTGTTTGATTATTCGATCGAAAAGTTTAACATTGTCTATTTATCTGGAATGTGATACAATATTTGGAATCTGCAAGTAGTTATGAGATAACTAATTTGATTGTTGTAAATTTAGCACTTTAGTCTCATTTGATCGGTTGCCACAGGATTTTGATGTGATCAAAAGTCCGTCGCAATCACGTAGCGTACGCAGATACTCACCGGGTAAACTTAACAAACAGCCACACCCCATAGCCCCGACCAAGTGACTGTAAGAGAACCCCGTCGTCAAAAGCATCCGTTCGGGTGCTCGCGGCAGCGGTGTACCGCCTTAGTGCACTTCGTCGACGGCATCCGGTGGTGCGGCTGTCTACTAAAGTTTGCTACGAGCATTCGATCAGGATGTCGGGAATCTTGTTGAATTGCCCGACTTGATATTGAAAAGTGTTTTTGATATTGAGACTAAAATGCGGGGTTTATAATTGTTAGGCATGCGATGTCTAAGGAATTCATTTGGTTAGGCATGCGATGTCTAAGGAGGTTGCGGATTCCAACTGTTGTAGTTTTACACTTTCTTTTCTGCGACTGTAAGTGAAGTATGTAGTTGTTTCGCCGGTTTTCGTTGCTATACATCAACGACAATCGGTGTATGCATACTTACTTACGTTGATGATACAAGATATTATGTGTTGCTGTGATATGTTATATTGGATCGTCGTGTTCTGAATAGCCGGGGGTTTTATGTGAGATGGGGGCTTTTATTTTCATTCGTGTAAAATTCATTTGTATGTAATATTCTTTTATTGGGGCACTTCCGGGCTGAGAATGATGTCACCATTGTATATTATTTACTTTTCCGCATTAGGTAGACCCAAAGCGGGGAGCATAAGTAACCGGGTTCTGGGGTCCAGTGGGAGACCAACTCGAGGAGTCGAGACCGGGTTTCCTAACCCTAGAATTGGCAGTGTTGCTTGCCACTCTCGTAGAGGTCTAGGGATGTGGGTTTGGCTATTCATCACGACCTTGGAATCCGTGTTTTATACAGGCTCGTATTAAAAACACGGACGTCCTAGTATATCCAATATTTCATATATGTTCTTCTGTGATGAGATCATATTACTGCCTGAGACGAATGTTTATATTATATATATGACATATATATTATATATTGTTGATTTCGTTTTATATCTGATGCTTGTGAAGCATAATAAAATGGGACTTCATTAATGAGATTAATGAAATAAAAGAAACCTAAAGATGTTGTAGAAACTTGTTTAAAAACTGGTAGCTCTAGTTCTTGCTTTGCATAGCGGTGTTCCTTGTAGAACATCCAGCACCTTATTCGATAAGGAAAGAGCCGAGATCCCTTCACTGGGAGTGACCTCTTTAGCGAAACTAGCAGAAGCTGCATACTCAGTTTGTCTTTTGATTGCTTCTATAGTTTTTGCTTTGCATAGTGGTATTTTTGAAATATCCTGCATCTTATTCGATGAGGAAAGTGCCGACGATCCCTTCACCGGGAGTGACCTCTTTAGCAAAACTAGAAAAGGCCTCAAAAACACTCCATTTAAAATCCACTCGATTCTACAACGATATCAAGTTCATTACGCAAAGGGTTTTCTTAAAAACCTGTAGTAGCCCTCCATCATTTCAGATAAGTACTTCATAGTATTCGTACTACGTTTGTTGGCTTTCGTCAAGGAGTAGTGTGCGGTAGTTATTATGCTTATCTGCTTATGCATATGAAGCAGATTGAGTTAGGGTAGTCGTGCGACTTTGTTGGCTTTCGTCAAGGACCGTGCGGGTGGGTTTAATTCAATCGGGAAATGACGGGTTGGACTTGACTAGTAGCCTATGGTTTGTTGGCTTTCGTCAAGGTCATAGAATGCTAGGGGTAAAATATTATTGGGAATTTCAAGTGTTGAAATTTGCAATGAGATTGCATACCTTCTATGAGATAGTTGGAACCCGATACCCGCTGCGAGTAAGAGTTACTCCTGGGAGAGTTTTACATATTACAATTAGCCGATCAAGTAGGTGTCTAGAAAGGTGTTAACGGGGTTACGCCCCTGGGAAAACGAGGTTTATTTTAATTAGGTCCGTGTGAAAGCACGGGGTACCTCCCTTAAAGTACCGACACTGGCCTGGCTGAAAGATTGGCGAACTTGTAGCGTGTAATTAATCACGGCTAGTCTTTTCCTTTTAGGGTTTGAAGGAAGATTTGACTAAAACAGTGGGAGACATCCTTATTAGATATATTAGATAACCAATCTAATCTTGCAAGAGCATACGCTGAGTGTTTTCTTCTCTCTCTCTCCAGGTAGCGACCATATCATGCCTTAATCAAGATAATAATACGGATGTATTGACCGAACCCTCTTGTTATACTGAGCTGGGGAACGTTGGTCCCGCTCCAACTTATAATTGTTATAAGACAGAGCAGGAAATAGGGGATTACCAGAATTCCCATGCCGCCCAAACAAAGAAAGTGCATGCTGATGCATCTTCTTCGGGTGTGTTCATTACAGAGAACTGTTTCTCTGTATCCTTTACGTCCTGGGTATGAGATACCGGATCAGGATTCCACATATGTAATTTGTTACATGGGCTACAGATAAGTAGAGAACTGAGAACGGGTGATAAATTTCATGAGATAGAAACGGTGCAAGTGTTGTAGCCAAGTCTGTTGGTAGTTATCACCCTGTATTAACAAATACATTGATTCTGAATGAATGTTATTAGATTCCGAACCTGATATACAACATCATATCAGTCTCTTTATTAGTAAAGAAGGATATAATTTTGTATTGTTGGATAATGTTTTGAACATTTCCTATATCAAGAGTTGATCGGTTCAGGTACGTTATCTAAAAGCATATACGTTCTAAATCAAAACTACAGTTCTTAGTATACAGAACACACACAAGAAGAAGAGTTCAGAAATGAACGAATCCTTCTTGAGGCATTTTAGACTAGGTCATATCAATACGACCCGACTAGCTAAGTTACATTTAGATGCATATTTAAATTAGTTTGAATTTACATCTTATGAAACTTGCCGGTCATGTCACAAAGATAAGATGACCACAGCTCTGTTTATTGGAAACAGAGAAAGAGTTAGTGAACTCTTGGGATTGATACATGCTGATGTATGAAGGTCCCCTGTCTACACATGCCAAGATCGGTTCTTTGTACTTTATTACATTCTCTGAAGATCTCTCAAGATTCAGACATATGTTCCTGTTGAAACACAAGTCTGAAGCTTTTGAGATATTCACAGAATATAAGTTAGAAGTAGAGAACCAAAAACGGGTATAAGTATTATGTCCTTTGATGAGATCAGGGAGGAGAATACTTGAGCACAGATTCCTGGACTATTCTAAAGGAGAATGAGATTCTCTCTCGGCATTACTCCTCCGTATACACTATAGCACGATGGCATATCGGGGCGAAGCAATAGAACCCTAAGTGATATGGTGTGCTCTATGATGAGTACTACTGAGTTTCCTATTTCCTTTTGGGAGTTATGCACTTGAGAAGTTGTATACCTATTGAATAGGGTTCAAATCAAATCAATTGCCTACCACTTCATATATGATATGGAAAGGGAGGAGCCCATATCTTAAGTTTGTTAAGATTTGGGGTTGTTCGGCCTATGTCTAAAAAGCAAAATCCGGACAAACTCGAGGCAAAGTCAGATCTGTGGAAGTTTGTTGGATATCCCAAGCATACGCAAGGGAATATCTTCTGCCTAACCGAGGAACAAAAATGTTTTGTTTCTCAGCATGCCACCTTTGTGAAAGGGAATTTCTTGTGGAGAAATTATTGGTCATGAGGTAGAACTGGAAGGAGTTCCAGCTAAACAAACTACAGCAGATGATTTGGTAGAACCAAAGGATTCAATAGTTTCCAACGAACCTCAGCCTCTCCGCCGATCTAGTAGGGTTCCTCACCCACCAGAGAGATACTTTGGTTTCTCTATGACAGTGGGAGCGAGGATTGCATCATGAGATGATGACCTAACTAGTTTCGAGCTGGCCATCAGGAGTGGGACTCTGTAAGAATGGCTGGATGCTTAGCGATCTGAGATGGAATCCTTATACACCAACAAAGTATGGACTTTGGTTGCTTTATCTGAAGGGTTAAATTCCCATCAGGAGCAAGTATATCTTGAGAAGATTACTTGGTGTACATGAAAAAGTTGAGACTTTCAAAGCTATGCTTAAGTCCATCCAGACCTTACTTGCCACGGCTACATACCATGACTACGATATCTGGTGGTTGGGTGTCATGACAGCTTTTCTAAATGATGATTTAGAAGTGAGCGTCTATAAGTTCACAGCCAGAGGGCTTCGTAGACAGTGGGAGCAGCGGAAACGTGTGCATGTTGCTTTATAGGATAAAGCAGGCATCGTGGAGTTGGAACGTCAGTTTTGATGTGGTAGTCAAAGAGTTTGACTTCATCAAAATGGTAGATGAACCTTGTATATACAAAAAGGTAGTAGAGAGTATGGTGGTGATCCTCGTAGAGTACGTGGATGACATACTCTTGATAGGGAAGGAGTTTCTTATGCTACGCTCGGTCAATCTCCGCTTATCACAAGGATTCTCCATATAGGATCAAAGTGATACCTCCTAAATCCTGGGTTTCGATCTATGAGATAGTTCTAATTGGATGTTAGGATATTCACTAGTTGTAGTGAGTTGGTATCAATCGATCCTGGGGAGAATCACTGGAATGGTTCCAGGGTGGTAAGGTCGACTGATTGTCAGTCGCAGGCGTTGTCTTTACCCTCAGTGGAGAGACGGTATGTTAGAAGAGTTCCAAGCTAGATACCGTGACTTACTAGACGATTAAAGGCAAGATACATCGTTACCAAAGATGCTACCAAAGAGGCAGTCCGGATATATATAAGTTCATGAGATGAACTTCGTTCCAACCATTGTGTGACAATGGAGTTGTGGCTTATGCCAAGGAACCCCCCCATCACATCAGAAATCCAGATATAATTTCTAGACAGTATCACCTAATCATGGAGATAGTTGATCTCCAGGGAGATCGAGGTTAGGAGAGTAGACACAGAGGACAACAGCACGGATCCACTCACAAAGGCCTTTTTCCCATTAGAGACTTTTATGGGATAGTTGAGTATGAGATACTTCAACCACAACTAATTATTGGGTATGCGATACCACAACAGATGGCCCTAGTGCAAGTGGGAGATTGTTAGTTATATGTATGCCCTAGAGGCCATTACTGTACATATGATGTATATTGTAGTGAATGCTTGGACAGATATAGGGAGGACTTTCTTGCTCGACATGATAGTATGCTATCTGGTTGCACTTTATCTTAACATGTACTCTGACTGTCTCTATGTTACATGTTGATAAAGCTCTTAGGATATGTACTCGACTACTGGGACTATGATGAGATCATACTAGTGGGGCCACAGTAGTCAACGAGTACATCCTATAACTTTTCCTAGTCGAGAGTGTATCGAGACAGGGCATCGATACACCAGAGTAGACTAGCGTATACGCATCTTGACCCATATGATGGGCGATGGATGATCTCATATCCATCGGTGTTTGACATCAAGGATGGTGTATGGGTGCTCAGTAGAGACTGGGTACACTGGACGGACTCACCGAGAACTCCCAGATGGTATTATACCTCACGTCAGGTGGCAGTTCTCTGGTGACCCTGGTACAGGTTAGTCTGTAGACTCGAGATCGTCATAGAGTCTTGTGTGATTCCCACTGTACTTTGATTTCCATCATACCACGTCCAAAGGGGCATGCAAAAAGGTGGTTTTTGGGTACAGTCCCGAATCACATGGAGGCAATGAGCGATAGGAGGGGATTCGTCTCTCCCGGTATATGGAGTTGATGTTGTGCTGTGTTCAATTGGCTATAACTGGAAATCCCTAGCCAAGGTTGCTGAGATTTGCTGGTAAGTGTTTTCAGTAGTTTCTCGAACTGTTATAGACCTCATATCGACACGACTTATCAAGCTACTGGGGTCTGACGTTTACCACCCCTAGACGAGATATGAGTTATATCAGACGAAGAGACCGGACTGTACGGGAGTGTTACTGATTGGATTCGCAGGAGAATGTACAGGCTTGCTTGTTGATCTTATGATCGCTCAATACCTGGGTGGCTGTTACGTTTAGTGGACCGCTTGCAGCTTGTGGGTGTTTGATATGACCATCACCTACTGCCGGCGTATTGACGATTATTTAGAGTCCTACACAGAGGTTTCTTGGCTCAGGCAAAACGGAGTAGGAGCACATATGTGATATGTGCATTACCGAGGATAATGCGATATGTGATACCGTATTAGATTCTCACGATATGAGATATCGGTCGGGTATATGTGATATAGCAGGGTCATCGGATCAAGTGTTGATTCGATGAACTGATACAGATTATATTAGTCGGTTATATGCGATATAGCCGGATTGTCGGATCAAGTGTCGATTCGATGATTTAATGTATAATTATATATATGATATATTAAATTACATTAACTAATATAAGCTCACTAAAAGATTCTTTTTCTCACTCGGGTAATACATTGATATATATGCGATATATGTTAATTGTATTATTTTATTTTTTTACAATAAATATTATATATATGATATATAATATTGTAACATAATATGGTTATTAATGCAACATGTTTAGTGGAGATTAAACATGGTTAGGGTTTGATTTAGGTTAAGCTTTTCTAGAAGCTTTGCTTTTTGTTTTGTGCAAAGATATTTGTTTTAACCCAACCCAACCCTTTAACCTTAGTTAAATCTCTACAAGGGTTACATATACCATGGTTGCATTTCTAATCTCATACTTGAGTTTTTATTCATCACAAAAGGATTGGATCTTCTTCTTCCTTCTTCTTCTTTCATGAAAAAGCTTTCTAGCTTTTTATGTTGTGATGAAAATGAGTGAGATTAAGAAAATAAGAAAGAGCTTAAATTCTACTTCATCATCATAATCTATCCTAGCCATTTAGATTAGGGTGTTCACTTTATTTGTGAGTGAGAGCTTGTGTTAAAGAAACTTCAAGGTAGATCATCTTGGTAATCGAAGATCGGAGCAAGTTTGCATCATTCTCTTCGTGGAGCCTCTCGAGAGTCCGGGTACATGATGATCGCGGCGAAGGGACCTCAACACGGAGCTTATGAAGCGAAGGACCAGACTACAAAGGTTGTAATCCCAAACTCTTAGATGTTAAAGTGTTTAACATGCTTTGTTTTGCCTAATCTTTAGTTTAAAGATCATGGTTAGGGTTGTTCGGCACGTCTAAATTTTAAATCGGGCATGGTCGATGCCTTGTAGAACCTTGTTATAATTAGTGTGCCTAGTAACCCTACAGGACGTAACTGGCTGTTTACATAGACAAAACCTGTACCTCATTGATCCTGTGTTGGAATTAGATTTTTATCGTCAATACCTGACTTGAACACAGAACCTTAGGGGAAAAGGGAAAATCAAGAATGTGACCGAAACATAACTCAAGAAAATATTATTATTGTTTTCCTTGATTCCGGGCGTGACGGAATAATCATTGTTTATTGTTTGCCATGATTCCGGGCGTGACGGAATAATCATTGTTTGCCGTAATTTCGGGCGTGATGGAATAATCATTTTGTCGTGGTCCCGTGGGGGTTTGAACGGGATATATACTGTTGAGTTACGATGGGGATTATATTAATTGATTTCAAAGACTTCTAGAATAGATAACATAGAAGCTCAGACTTTAGGATACCCATCACATACATATAGCTCACTATTTAGACATGTGTTTATTATATTCATGTTTTAGCATCATATCTTGGTTATTACTATTATTTTGATTTTATGACGTACTGACGTCTGGGTTTTGCATGGCCCGGTTCCTCTACCATTATCGCAGGCAGATCAAGAGTACTTTGTAATCAAGACGAGTAATGAGGAGCTAGCTATTTAGTTCAGAGACTCTTAGTTTATTTATTTCGGAAGTTTTATTTCTATTGATGTGAGCCCATATGGGACGTGATTCAAATACTGTTGTTTATTAGATCTTGATTTGTTTCCGCTTTATGCATTTCTTGATTTTATTTATTATGGCAGATGGACATGTGTTAGCTAGATTTTATTTTACTGTTCTTGATATCCAATTGGCAGCCGTAATGAGACTGTAGAGAGATGATTCCTAACGACAGGTAGCATGGTTGGCTCTGTCACGTGCCGTGTTTACGTATTTTAGGAAGCGGGGCATGA
This sequence comes from Agapanthus africanus, assembly GCA_030015575.1. Classification (NCBI taxonomy): domain Eukaryota; kingdom Viridiplantae; phylum Streptophyta; class Magnoliopsida; order Asparagales; family Amaryllidaceae; genus Agapanthus; species Agapanthus africanus. Next base: position 113,009,750 of record JASDDO010000018.1, read on the forward strand.
CAGGGTTTGTTTGGTATCTGAGTCATAGGTTTTAGGTTAGCTAGGGCTTGGTTCAATTTGTAGTTGGGTATGGTACCCAATACATTGTCCTTAAGACCCAGAATTTTTGGAACATATCCTGCCACATTATTTCCTTGTCATTCGAATTCTTGAATCTTATCTTTTGCTTAACTCTTTTATCTTGACGATATAGAAATTACTTTGCAACTCAACTTGAAATCCTCCTGATTCCTTATTATTTCTCCCTTCTTATTCTTTCTATTTTGATAGTAGGATTTAGGCGATTTGAATGGAGTTATGTGATTGTAACTATGTACCGCGGCATGGTTACAATGCGGTACTATATTTTGGTAATCTGGAATCCGATTTCGATTCATTTTCTTGACTATTGTTGTTTCAGGTATCCTACTTGTCTATAATTTTCCCGCACTGGCATTATTCGATTCAGGTGTATCTCATTGCTTCATGTCGTCCAAGTTTATTATTGCACACTCTATTCCACACACGGCCCTGTCTAGCTACTAGGACATGCACACTGGGAATGGAAGAATTATATCTAGTAGTGAGTGGAAGGGTTACTCGATTGTTATTTGCGACGGGAGTTATTCACGGATTTCTTGGTAATTGATACTGGCAGCTATGATATTGTCTTGGGAATGGATTTTCTTGGCATTTTCCACGCTCACATTGATTGTAGGGTAAAGAAAGTGATTTTTCAGATTCTCGGATCTCCGGAGTTTATACTTCTGGGAGGTAGCAGATCTGTCGGGCCAGTCGAATTTAGCGCTAGGCCGATTAATGCCATTCTTCGTCGATAGACGTAAATAAGGAAGAAACGCCAGCAGTAGTTCGGGAGTTTATGGATGTGTTCGAGGACATCTCGGGTTTACCGCAAAAACGAGATGTGGAGTTCGTGATTGGTCTTATTCCTGGAGCAGTGCCGATTTCAAAGGCTTATTATCCAATGGCACCGGTGGAACTGTTAGTGTATATGCCCTAGAGGCCATTACTGTATCATACTAGTTTGTATATTACTTAATGGAAGCTTGGGATATTCACAGTTGTATATACAATCTTGCTCGAAATGGTAGTATGCTACTTGGTTTGTCTCTGCTTTAATATGTGCATGTGTTTCTTTTAGCATATTGCTGGTATACATATTAGTAGAGCCCTTAGGATCTTTGCTTGATTACCAGCGTTGTGATGGCGCTCGCACTCGTGGGAGCTGGGTAATCTATAAGCACATCCTTATACAGGTCCCTGGTCGTTGGACTATCGAGACAGGGCATCGATACTCCGGAGTAGACTAGCGTATGCGCTTCTCATCCCAGTATGGGAGACGGTCTGTCCCACAGCCGTTAGTACGTCGTACTTGGGATAGTATGCGGGTGCTCGTTAGGTTACGAGTACACTGGACAGGACTCGTCGGGAACTGTTGGTTGGTAATATACCTATCGTCAGTTATCAGTTCCCAGGTGACATGAGTACAGCTTAGTCCGCTGACTTGACACTGTCACTTCGCCTCGAGTGTGTTCCCACTGCACTTTGATTACTACCCTACCACGGCTCAAAGGAGCTGTGCAAACAGGTAGTTTTTGGGTGCAGTCCCGAAGCACTTGGAGGCAGTGACGGTTAGACAGGATTCGTCTCTCCCGGTATTGGGGGTTGACATCGCGCTGTGTCCAGGAGAGCCATTACACGAGTAGTCCCTGGCCAGGGCAAGCGAGATATACTGGTAGGTTTCCAGTGTTATCTCAGGGTGTTCTGGGCTACACTCCGACACGACTTGTACCGCTATTAGGGGACTGACGTTCACCGCCCCCCTAGGCCCGCCATGCGATGTATCAGACGAACAGACCGGACTGTACGGAGACTGTCACATACAGGCTCAGTAGGAGTGCAGATGGGGTTCACCTCGTCAGTCTTCTTATCGATATCTACCTGGGGACCGTTACGTACAGCTAGTGCCGCTTGCGGTCTGTGGTTAAACCCACTGCCAGCGTAGTGTCGAGTCTTTAGAGTCCCACACAGAGAGCTATTCGCCTTTAGGCAAAATGAGTAGAGGTCGCATGGTTTTGCGACAGGGTTCGTTCGCATCCGCGCACTTGTGCACGTTTGCTGTCCGGACAGTTTATACTAGCGGGCTTTGGTTTAAGCCAGATCCTAGTATATGATTAGAGATTGGTTTTTCTCATTGTGTTCGTGTTCCTCGGATCACGAATGCGGGTGCGTATGCACAGTTGCTTGAGATTGAGGGAGAGGACCTTGATTAGGGTTAATGGCTATTGTCATTTTATTAACCCTAATATTTATGTGTGTGTTATTGTTAATTAGTAATTAGTTTAATAATTATCCATGGTTGTGGTTGTTGACCATTTGACTTCTTTGACTTGTTGACCTAGGTTGACACTTTGACCATCATAATTTCTTTTGGAAGATGCTTTTTGATCTTTGCAATTTGAAATGATAATGGTCATGTCATGATTTACCATGATAATTATCTAGCTAATTATTCAATTAAATTAATTCACACATATAAGTGAGAATAGCTCTATTATTTTCTCATTCTCTCATATCATTTCTCTCTCTTGTTCATCCTCTCCCTCAAGCTCTCTCCCTCTCATGTGTTGAGAAACAAAAAGCTTGAGAAAAACCTTCACTTGATCCTCTCTACTCTCTTCTAGGGTTCAAGTCTTAGCATTTCTTGCACTCTAGTTACTCCTAGCTTGGAGTTGAAGCTAAAGGTGGTGGCTTTCAAGTGGATCTTTCTTTGACGGAAGAAGACAAGCAAGGTGAGGCCTTTCTACCATTCCGACGAGCAAGGAGAGAAGGAGTTCGAGCTCAAGGTATAACCTTTCTACAACTTAGTTAGTTGTTAGTTTACTTTAGCTAGTTTTCGTTTAGCAAAGATCCTCACAAGCAAGGTCCATGTTGCCTAAGTCATTAAAAATCCGTTTTTTATTATGTTTTCCGCCTCCCCGTAAGCACCGGGGTGGGCAACATGGACTTACAGTGGTATCAGAGCCTAACTAAACCTAAACTAGCTAAGTAGTTAAGTGTAACGAAGTTTCGAAACCGGAAAATCGAAAAACCAAACTTGCAAAACCCTAGTTTCTGTTAAAATTTTTTCTGCTCAAAATGAAAATATTTATACTTGTAAAATCGTCTCAGGGTTTTCTGAATACACCCAAGAAAAACGATACCCTAATTCCATCAAACCGCCGCCCTTCCGCCGCACGAGGTAGGCATATGCGGCGGAAGCGCCGCGGTTTGTCGTTATCGGCGCATCGTTTTTCGTGCAGTGTGTGTTGTTGTTGGTTTTGGGATTTTTAGGATATATTATATGTGCCCAGATTTTCCAGAACTAAAATTTACTTTTAGGGGCCTATAAATCCGTATTTTTCGGAACTTCACTACACTTTAACTACATCGGTTATATCTGTAATGCTTGCATGTATTGAACGTCGGCTAATCGCTATAAGACGATTAGTCAGGGTTATACATGATCTGTGATTGTTATTGGTTTGTGGATATGAATGGATTGGATTGTCGCGGGTGAATGGCCGGGGTGGATGTGAGATGAGCGTTGTTTTTCTTTCATTCATTTGTAACATGTAAATTGATGTAATAATATTCTTTGTATGGCCGCACAACCGGGTTGGGGTTGTAGCCGTCATTGTATAATTCTTTTTACTGTTTTTGCTCCTAGGATAGACCCATGGAGGGGGTGCACAAACTACCGGGTATCTCGAAGTGCCGAGTGGCCTACTCACGGTGGTGAGGGAGGTTGCTTCGCTTCGGGTGCTTGGCGGGTAGTTTGCCGCACCCATAGGGGTCTTGGGTGGGGTATTGGCTATTCACCGCGACCGTGTAATCCGCTTTGCGTTGCAGGCTCGAACGCATTGCGGATTCCTAGTATATCCAATGTATTCATCTGTGATCTGTAATGTCTATCATTGCTATATATTTATATATAATAACTATTTAGGCGTTGCTTATGTTTTACAGCCGCGCTAGCCCAGCCCCCGCTCTGTCGTTAGTTAAGTAACCTAACGGGTGATGACGGGGCCCCGTGGCGAATGCGAATGGCATAAGCGTACGTCATATTTTGGTTGTTTTCTGCAATGGTAGGATTAAATGATGGGACGCATTAAAAGAACTAATGCAAGAAATAAACCAAGTAAAAGTCGATTGGAACACTTTGAAAACCACTCGGTTCTTTTCAAAACTAAACTTTTAAACGCGGAGCTTGAACCACTCCTTTTAAAAGCTATCTCGTTCCATCGATTATATCAAGTTCACTACGTTCACGGTTTCGCCAAAACCATTCGTAGCCCTCCGTCATTCCACATGAATGGTCAAAAGTATTCAAGCTATGTATTTTGGCCAAAGTCAAGGCATAGTGATTGGTAGCGTTTGGGTATTCATGTGCAGCATAGATAGATGCGTTGATTTGGGACAGTCGTGCTGCCATTTTGGCCAAAGTCAAGGGTAGGTACGGGTGGGTCCAAATTAACCAGGAGAATGACGGGTAGAACTTGACATGTGACTTATGATATTTTGGCCAAAGTCAAGGTCATAAGAGCATGGGGCAAAAATCCACATCGGGAGTTTCATAAGTACTGAAACTTGCTAGTGTTGCATACCATTTGGAGTGTGATGATTCTGGTAGGATTCCTTCGGTTTTATCACGCGATGATATTTGGATCCCGATCCTACTGTGAGTATATGCTACTCCTCGGGAAAACTCTCACTTAATGATCAATGCTATAAACCTAGTAGGTGCCTAGAAAGGTGTTAGCGGGGCTACGCCCACAGGGAAAAGAGGTTACTTAATTAAGGAACTTCGCGAAAGCGTTGGAAAACCTCCCTCGAAGTACCGACACTGGCCTGGCTGAACGGTTAAGCAAGTATTGTACGGTGAGAATGATCCCGGCTAATCCTTTTCTTTACGGTTTGAGAAGGGATTCGAGAGACAGTGGGAGCCATCCAGTTTAGACAAACTAAAAACCACTCTAAACTTGCAAGAGCATCATGCTAAAGTGTTTCTTTTCTCTCTCCTAATTGCAGCGACCATTCAAGATGACCGGACTTAAGTTACTATTAGATAAAAACATATTGACAGGGCCAAACTACAAAGATTGGCTCAGGAATGTCAAGATGGCTATCACTTATGACAAGCTGGGGTATATACTTACCACCAAAGCTCCTCCTGTCCCAGGTCCCACCTCCAGCGTCGCGGATGTTGAAATCCGTAAGACATGGGAGATAGATTGCGCGAGGGCCAGATGCCTCGTACTAGCCTCGATGGACAACGACCATCAGAGGAGGCACGAGAATATGGACCTAGAGTCCATATTTCTCCATACAAAAGAACTGTATGGAGAGCAGTCTCGTATCGCAAGATACGAAGTGTCGAAGAAGCTCTTTTCGGCAAGGTTGGCCGTCGGATCATCGGTAGCGGACCACGTGCTTAAGATGATCGGCTACATAGAGGAGCTCGCGGACCTTGGGACCACGTTAGAGAATGAACTCTATACCGATTTGATTCTCCAGTCCCTTCCTTCCACTTACGCCCAGTTCATTCTTAACTTCAACATGCAAGGAAAGGAGGTTGAACTTGCCGAGCTTCTGAACATGTTGAGGACTGCTGAGGGCACCCTACAGAAGGGTAGGGAGACATCCACTTTGTTTGTAGGAGGATCTTCCTCTTCTAGGTCCAGGGCGAAAGCCAAGGGCAAGAAGAAGAAAGCCCCCGCCAAACCAAGAGGCGGTGTCGGTAAAGTGGATACGAAGGGAAAGGGTAAAGCAACAAAGGTAGCGGGGAAGCTGGTGGGGAAGGAAGAATGCTTCTATTGTCACAAAAGTGGTCACTGGAAACAAGATTGCAAGGCTTGGAAAGCCAGAACACAGGATTTGAAGCGAGTTGCAGCTTCAGCTTCAGGTGTGTATGTTATTGAAAATTGTCTATCAATAAACTCTACTTCCTGGGTATTGGATACCGGATTAGGATCTCATATCTGTAATTCTTTGCAGGCGTTGAGAAAGCGTAGAGTTTTGAAGGCAGGTGACATGACCTTCAGAGTTGCGAACGGTGCTAGCATGGATGCTGAGGCCGTGGGGGACTATCACCTGGGATTATCAGATGGACACTTTTTGGTTTTGCGTAGTTGTTATTATGTACCAAATGCAACCTGTAATATCATTTCTGTATCTTTATTATCTAAAGAAGGTTATGAATTTGCATTTGTAAGTAATGTAGTGAACATTCACCTTAATCAAGTGTTGATTGGGTCAGGTACATTGAACAAAGGTATATACGTTTTAAACCAACCACAGATTTTCAATATCCAGAATACACACAAAAGAAAGTCTCCAGAAATTAATAAAACTTTCTTATGGCATTGTAGACTGGGTCACATCAACGAGAGAAGATTGACTAAGTTACATACTGAAGGATATTGAGATTCGTTCGAATATCAATCGTATGCAACTTGTCAATCCTGTCTCAAAGGAAAGATGACAAAGGCTCCGTTTTCTGGACACGGAGAAAGAGCGAGCGAGCTCTTGGGACTCGTACACAGCGACGTGTGCGGTCCAATGTCTACACATGCGCGAAGCGGTTATTCTTACTTCATTACCTTTACGGATGATTTTTCAAGGTACGGTTATGTCTTCTTAATGAAACATAAATCCGAGGCTTTTGAAAAATTCCAGGAATATAAGAATGAAGTAGAAAAACAAACAGGCAAAAGTATCAAGATCCTAAGATCGGATCGAGGAGGAGAATACTTAAGTGCCGAATTCCTGAACTATTTAAAAGAGAATGGAATTCTCTCTCAGCTTACTCCTCCATACACTCCGCAACATAACGGTGTATCGGAGAGACGGAACCGAACCCTATTGGATATGGTACGGTCCATGATGAGTAACGCTGAGTTACCGCGATCGTTCTGGGGGTATGCGCTAGAAACAGCTGCATATCTTTTGAACCGTGTTCCCACTAAGACTTGCCTACCACACCATATGAGTTATGGAGTGGGAAGAAACCCTATCTTAATCATATTAAGACATGGGGATGTCCAGCTTTTGTAAAAAAGCAGCATGCAGACAAGCTCGAGGCACGCTCAGTACAGTGCAAGTTTGTGGGATATCCAAAGAACTCCAAGGGATATTATTTCTATTGCGAAGAGGAACAAAAAGTCCTTGTTTCTCGCCATGCCCACTTTCTAGAACATCAGTTCATAGAAAAAGAAATAAGTGGGAGCGCAATAGAACTGGAAGAAATTCCAGAACCACAAACTGTTACTGAAAGTTTAGTGGAACCAGAAGGTTCAAAAGAACAGGACATTCCTATGCCGCTCCGCAGGAGTAGTAGGCAGTCTCATCCGCCCGAGAGATACTACGGTTTTCTCATTGACGGGGATAGAGAAGACTGCATCCTGGATTGTGATGAGCCTACTAGCTTCCAGCAAGCCATTCAGAGCGTCGACTCGGTAAAATGGCTGGATGCAATGCGGACCGAGATGGAGTCCATGTACACCAACAAAGTATGGACGTTGGACATTGCTCCAGACGGGGTAAAACCCGTAGGATGCAAGTGGATCTTCAAAAGGAAGATTGGTGTAGATGGACAGGTTGAGACCTATAAAGCTAGACTGGTAGCAAAGGGTTTTCGTCAGCGACCTGGTTTGGACTATGACGAAACCTTTTCCCCAGTAGCTATGCTGAAATCCATTCGGATCCTTCTTGCCATCGCTGCTTTCCACGATTATGAGATTTGGCAGATGGACGTAAAGACAGCTTTTCTAAATGGTCATTTAGAAGAGTGTGTCTATATGGACCAGCCAGAGGGTTTCATTCAGGGTGGGAGCAGCGGAAAGGTGTGCAAGTTGCTCAAGTCCATTTATGGACTCAAGCAGGCATCGCGGAGTTGGAACATCTGTTTTGATGAGACGGTCAAGGAATTTGGCTTTATCAAAAATCCAGATGAACCATGCATCTATTGTAGATTTGTAGCGAGAACTGTAGTATTCCTCGTTTTATACGTGGATGACATTCTCTTAATAGGAAATGACATTCCTATGCTACAATCTGTCAAGGGGTTCTTGTCACACAGGTTCTCCATGAAAGACCTGGGTGATGCCTCCTACATTCTGGGTATCCGGATCTACCGTGACAGATCCAAGAGGATATTAGGACTCTCGCAGTCCAGGTACATCGACACCATACTGAAGAGATTCAGTATGGAAGATTCCAAGCGCGGTAATCTACCGGCTTGTCACGGGATCACCCTCTCCAAAGAGATGTCTCCCAAGACTGATTTGGAGAGGGATCGCATGTCTATTATACCCTACGCTTCTGCGGTAGGCTCTATAATGTATGCGATGTTGTGTACCAGACCGGATGTGGCTTATGCACTGAGTGTGGTAAGCAGGTATCAGTCAAACCCTGGGGAGAAACATTGGATAGCAGTAAAGAACATTCTCAAGTACCTGAGAAGGACTAAGGAGATGTTCTTGGTGTATGGCGGAAAAGACCTGCAGGTTGAGGCCTTTGCTGACTCCAGCTTCCAGAGTGACAAGGATGATTCCAAGTCCATGTCGGGTTTTGTCTTTACCCTCAATGGAGGGGCGGTGTGTTGGAAGAGCTCCAAACAGGAAACCGTTGCTGACTCGACTATGGAAGCGGAATACATCGCTGCATCTGATGCCGCAAAAGAAGCTGTCTGGATGAGGAAGTTCTTGAAAGAACTTCAGGTGGTTCCGTCCATTGTTGACCCAATACCTCTATATTGCGACAACAACGGGGCTATAGCTTTAGCGAAGGAACCCAGGTCCCATCAGAAATCCAGACACATCTTAAGGCGGTATCACCTGATCAGGGAGATCGTGGATCGCCAGGAGATCGAGGTCCGGAGAGTTGCATCAGAGGATAACACTGCAGATCCACTCACAAAGGCCCTACCCCAGACTCAGTTCGAGCGGCTGATCGAGATGATAGGTCTTCGATACGCCAGTACATGGTCTTAGTGCAAGTGGGAGATTGTTAGTGTATATGCCCTAGAGGCCATTACTGTATCATACTAGTTTGTATATTACTTAATGGAAGCTTGGGATATTCACAGTTGTATATACAATCTTGCTCGAAATGGTAGTATGCTACTTGGTTTGTCTCTGCTTTAATATGTGCATGTGTTTCTTTTAGCATATTGCTGGTATACATATTAGTAGAGCCCTTAGGATCTTTGCTTGATTACCAGCGTTGTGATGGCGCTCGCACTCGTGGGAGCTGGGTAATCTATAAGCACATCCTTATACAGGTCCCTGGTCGTTGGACTATCGAGACAGGGCATCGATACTCCGGAGTAGACTAGCGTATGCGCTTCTCATCCCAGTATGGGAGACGGTCTGTCCCACAGCCGTTAGTACGTCGTACTTGGGATAGTATGCGGGTGCTCGTTAGGTTACGAGTACACTGGACAGGACTCGTCGGGAACTGTTGGTTGGTAATATACCTATCGTCAGTTATCAGTTCCCAGGTGACATGAGTACAGCTTAGTCCGCTGACTTGACACTGTCACTTCGCCTCGAGTGTGTTCCCACTGCACTTTGATTACTACCCTACCACGGCTCAAAGGAGCTGTGCAAACAGGTAGTTTTTGGGTGCAGTCCCGAAGCACTTGGAGGCAGTGACGGTTAGACAGGATTCGTTTCTCCCGGTATTGGGGGTTGACATCGCGCTGTGTCCAGGAGAGCCATTACACGAGTAGTCCCTGGCCAGGGCAAGCGAGATATACTGGTAGGTTTCCAGTGTTATCTCAGGGTGTTCTGGGCTACACTCCGACACGACTTGTACCGCTATTAGGGGACTGACGTTCACCGCCCTCCTAGGCCCGCCATGCGATGTATCAGACGAACAGACCGGACTGTACGGAGACTGTCACATACAGGCTCAGTAGGAGTGCAGATGGGGTTCACCTCGTCAGTCTTCTTATCGACATCTACCTGGGGACCGTTACGTACAGCTAGTGCCGCTTGCGGTCTGTGGTTAAACCCACTGCCAGCGTAGTGTCGAGTCTTTAGAGTCCCACACAGAGAGCTATTCGCCTTTAGGCAAAATGAGTAGAGGTCGCATGGTTTTGAGACAGGGTTCGTTCGCATCCGCGCACTTGTGCACGTTTGCTGTCCGGACAGTTTATACTAGCGGGCTTTGGTTTAAGCCAGATCCTAGTATATGATTAGAGATTGGTTTTTCTCATTGTGTTCGTGTTCCTCGGATCACGAATGCGGGTGCGTATGCACAGTTGCTTGAGATTGAGGGAGAGGACCTTGATTAGGGTTAATGGCTATTGTCATTTTATTAACCCTAATATTTATGTGTGTGTTATTGTTAATTAGTAATTAGTTTAATAATTATCCATGGTTATGGTTGTTGACCATTTGACTTCTTTGACTTGTTGACCTAGGTTGACACTTTGACCATCATAATTTCTTTTGGAAGATACTTTTTGATCTTTGCAATTTGAAATGATAATGGTCATGTCATGATTTACCATGATAATTATCTAGCTAATTATTCAATTAAATTAATTCACACATATAAGTGAGAATAGCTCTATTATTTTCTCATTCTCTCATATCATTTCTCTCTCTTGTTCATCCTCTCCCTCAAGCTCTCTCCCTCTCATGTGTTGAGAAACAAAAAGCTTGAGAAAAACCTTCACTTGATCCTCTCTACTCTCTTCTAGGGTTCAAGTCTTAGCATTTCTTGCACTCTAGTTACTCCTAGCTTGGAGTTGAAGCTAAAGGTGGTGGCTTTCAAGTGGATCTTTCTTTGACGGAAGAAGACAAGCAAGGTGAGGCCTTTCTACCATTCCGACGAGCAAGGAGAGAAGGAGTTCGAGCTCAAGGTATAACCTTTCTACAACTTAGTTAGTTGTTAGTTTACTTTAGCTAGTTTTCGTTTAGCAAAGATCCTCACAAGCAAGGTCCATGTTGCCTAAGTCATTAAAAATCCGTTTTTTATTATGTTTTCCGCCTCCCCGTAAGCACCGGGGTGGGCAACACGGACTTACAGGAACTCGAAAAGGTAAGGAAACAAGTTGCCAAGTTACTAGAGAAGGGTTGGATTCCTAGCAGTGTTTCACCATTGGGAGCTCCAATTCTTCTAGTCAAAAGTAAAGATGGCATGCGGAGGATATACATCGACTATCGAGAGTTAAATCAGGTGACTATTAAGAACAAATACCTAATCCTTCGCATAGACGAATTATTCGACCAACTCAGTGGCGCGAGAGTATTCTCAAAGTTGGATTTACAATCAGGGTATCATCAAGTTCGGGAGAAAGGAGACATTTGCAAAACGGTGTTCGAACTCGATATGGGCATTACGAGTATTTAGTGATTCTATTTGGAGTTACTAACTCACCAGAAATATTTATGTACTTGATGAACCGAATCTTTTCACTATATTTGGATCAATTCATAGTGGTATTTATTTTGATGATATTCTAGTCTATTCAAAGAGCAAAGTAGGGAATGTAGAACACTTGAGAATCGCACTGCAGACGTTGAGGCAAGAAAAGATATATGCTAATATAAGCAAATGCGAGTTTTGGGCTCGATGAAGTGAAGTTCTTGTGTCATATTATATCTGGAGATAGAATTGCAGTTGACCCCAAAAAGATTGCAGCTATCCATGATTGGCCTATTCTAAAGAATGTGGAGGAGATCGAAGTTTTCTTAGGCTTACTAGATATTATAGAAGGTTTGTGGAGAACTTCGCCTGGATAGCAGAACCACTGACCAAGCTAACACATAAGGAGGTACCGTTCGTGTGGACCGAGAAATGTGCGTCAGCTTTTGAAGTGCTGAAGCAAAAATTGACAACTGCTCCTATCTTGACAGTGCCAGATAGTTCCGGAGGGTTGGTTATTCACAGCAACGCATCTGGAAAAGGCTTGCGATGTGTTCTAATGCAGCATGGGAAGGTCATAGCTTATGCGTCAAAACAATTGAAGACTAATGAGAAGAACCACCCAACTCATGATCTGTAGTTAGCAGCGGTGATTTTCTCTCTGATGATTTGGAGACACTACTTATTGGGCGAAAGGGTGGAAATATTTACCGATCACAAAAGCCTAAAGTATGTGTTCACCCAAAAGAAGCTCAACATGAGGCGGTGTAGATGGTTACAGCTAATGACTAACTATGATCTTGATCTAAAATACCATACGAGGAAGGTTAATGTAGTGCCAGATGCTCAAGTCAGTTGCCAGCAATACGGATGTTGACTGCACAAAAAGGATATTACAGCTGATCTTTGTTCATATTATAATTTTGCATTATTATATTCCCCATTCTTAGTCATTTTATAAATAAACAGGTGCTTTTGATCCATATCTGCTACATAGTTGCAGGTTACAGGTTCTCGGAACAAAAACAGTGAAAAAGATGAAAAGACGATACAAAAGTGAGACTACGACCAACAAAAGGAAGAATCTTGATCATGCCTACAGTTTGAAGAATAAATGAAGATCAATGAACAATTTGACAAAGAACAAAGGCAGCGCAAGGTTTAAGACTTCGACATGAAGAAAGCGGTAAAGTCCACGACATTATTCACTGTGGAATTTTTGAAGAAACTAGAAGACCATCTGAGAAACCAAGTGAAGGAAATAGAAGAAACAAAGCAACAGAAGAAGACCTGAAGAAAGGATGCATCAAGCTCTCAATATGGCCGCGGAACCGCGGCCAAACCAAGCTTATGGCCGCGGATCCGCGGCCGTGCGTCGTGCGTGTCGGTGCGTGTCGCGCGTATCGGTGCGTCGGTGCATTAACTAGGTTTTTCTTAGGGTAAAATTGTAAATGCAGATGTGACTCGATTGTAACCCTAGGGTTTCTATGCTCTATAAATAGAAATCCTAAACCTCTCTTTGAGGTATGCCTCTTTTTATTTCATCTATTCAGAATTTTAAATCGGTGTAAATGCTTGAAAAGAGCCATCAAATAAAGTAAGTTTTTACTTCATTGCCCTAGTTCTTAATTTTCTTTCTGCCCTAGTATAAATTTCATTATCTGCCCTAGTTAATTAGTTTAGAACATGTTAATCAATTCCCTAATGAGTGAGTACTTCCTCACTTGTTAGGGTTAGGAATAGGGAAGGTTTAAGAGATGAAAATCTCTCACCCCTTTCTTGCCTATCACATATTTTTATAGGGCTCCATGCATACATACACACACCGCTCCCTACAGCATCCTATCCCACGAGATAGCGGTGATACCGTAGTTTAAAGACCGGTTGCGTATTTCTTCCATGGAGGTTAGGGTAAGAATTAAGAAAAGACGGACAAAAACCTAGAGGAAGAAACCTAGTTTCTTCCCGATGGTACTAATCCCCTTTATTAATTATTACCATAACGCTCAAATAGATCTAAATTAGGGCATTGAAAGCGGTGGGAAATCTTAAATTTCCAAACTTAACCTAAACCTAACCCTAGCAAGATTCTAATCCTAGTTTAAATCAACTTTAGTTTTAGTGATAATCAACCCAACACCGTTTGGAATTAACTCGTTAAAACAATTTGAGAATACACAAAATCCCTATGGACCGACCAGTACTGACCGGCTAGCTACCATGCGACGTCGTTATTGATTGCGGTAAAATATTCTTTGATCTAAAAAACTCTTTCAATCAAATAGCGCCGTTGCCGGGGATGGCTTAGTATTTTATTTTTGCAATTTCGGGTTAATATAAAATCATAAAACTCATAAAAACTGAAAAATATAAAAATTTTATCATCTTGTTTTTGTTTGAAGGGTGTTTTGTTGGAATTTTGCAGGATCGACGAACGAGTTCGGATCTGGAAAAATCCAGAGAGCAAAACAAAAAACTGAAGATCTGAACAACAGAGAATTACAACAACAGAGGAGCAGAAGAAATTTGGAGGCTTGAACCGCTTAAAGCACTGCGTTTCCGCCGCCGCAACCTACTTTTCGCCGCAAATCTGCCGCGGGTTGCTGACGTCAGCAACCCGAAATCCCTCTGTAAGCACCCTTTCTTCTTCTCTGCAACCCCCTGATATCTCCTCTGTAAAAGTTTCCTGCAGGATTCTTTGCAAAAAAAAAATTCTCCCCTTCTCCAATAATTGATCTTGTGCAGGATTCTTTGCGTCGCGCTAAAAAAAATTGTTTGCAAGTGATTGTGTTTACTGCTTTGCATATTTAAATTGACTTTAAGGGGCTTGAACATCAATCCAGATTGGGTGGGGATTTCATCACCCTTCCCAGGACCCCAAAAATCACATAAGGCTTATTGCATTGACCATCAATTAATTAAAAAAGATTAGACTCAGCCCTAAGAACTTCGCTCTCAATAGGACAAAGGAATAGTTGTAGGCATCGACCGTTGATCCTAACCTGACTTTGTGGTGCCCGGGCTAGCCAGGTAGTGAAAGGTAACTTTAAAAGGCCCGTCTCACGGTGATTCGTGAGCGGATCCCTCCTTTCTCTACTTGTGCTTACCTGGCCACAATTGGCGGTGAAGAGGCGGTTTGAGGTCCTACTTCTTGCCCTTTGGAACAGTTAGGAGCTGTCTAGCTGACCTAGGTGACCCTAGATCTAGGCTTGATTGTGCATTTGTGATTGATTGAACGTGTGTCTAAGCCTTTTATCGAAAATCTTTTTTGCAAAAAGCTCCACATAAAAAAAACACAAAAAGAGAAGAAAAATTTTTTTACAAAAACTTGCAACTTGTCGCAAAGAAATCCGTGCACCCCACTTACACTCACTTTCTTACCATTCACTTTTTCTTACCCCCACATTCTGTTTTTTACCTTTTTGACTACACTATCTCGTTAGTGTATGTCCGGTTGGACTAGGGACACCAGTGCCCGATTAGCCCGTGTCTCGTTGGTACCGACCGACGACGCTTTTGACTCCGAAGTCGAAATCCTTCCACTTCCTTACCTTCACATTCTTCGTCATCTAAGGAAATGTCGGGATTTAATCCTAACAACACCATACCCACGGGACTGATTCCACCTCCGCTAGGTGCGAATAACCCACAACACCCGCCTATTGAAGCGCCCCAGGATCTTTTCTACCCTATCCGCACCGCCTTACCTACTTGTCTTTCACTCCCACCGGCAAATGGGGACAATTTTGAGATCAAACCCCACTTCATCAACATGTTGCCAAAATTTCACAGACTGGAATCCAAAGATGCCTATATCTTCATAAACAAATTCCAAAACGTTTGTGCAATGATGAAAACAACACAACTTTCACATGATGCTATAAGGCTAAGGGTCATTCCTTTCACCTTATGTGACTTAGCCGAGAAATGGTTATATAGCACAGCATCACACTCAATTAAAAATTGGGAAGAGTTTGTTAAAGCTTTTCTTAAAAAAATTTATCCACATCATAAGACCGCGAGAATTCGCAATGAGATTATTCAATTTTCCCAGCTTCCTTCCGAACCCTTTTGGAAGTGTTTTGAAAGATTTAAAGACCTAGTTGTTCAATGCCCTCACCACGATATCGAGAATTGGCAACTTTGCCAAACTTTATATGAAAGATTGAACCCAGCAACGAAGCAGTCGTTGGAAACCATTTGTCAAGGTCATTTTCTAACAAAATCAAGCAAGGAAGCTTGGCAGTTTCTTGATGATCTTGCTGAACAAACAATTCAGTGGGAAAGCACTAAGACCACCTCATCTTCTTCTGTTGGTCAGTCTAGGGCAGGCATACATCAATTAGATATGTCGATTGCAATGAAGGCCGAGATGGCCGCACTTACAAAAAAGCTAGAAGTAATTGAGACCAAAATCTCATCACCTTCTTCTGCCCCTACTTTACCCCCACGAACTGTTTGTGCTTGTTGTTCAGATCCATCACATCTTACCGAAGAGTGTCCTTACAATCCACCTGTTCAAGGACAAGATCAAGTCAATGCTGCCTTTCAGCAAAGACAAAGAAATGATCCATACTCTTCGACTTATAATCCGGGTTGGAGGAGCCACCCAAATTTTGCTTGGAATCAAAATCAACAATTCCAAGGAAACAACAACTTTCAAAGGCCTCCTCCTCCACAACAACAAGCACCCCAACAAACTCAATACCAGCAACATTTCCAACCACAACCTTACCCAAACCAAATGAACAATTTTGTGCCCAATAACTCTTACTCTCCAAACAATTTTGTTCAACCAAATGACTATAAGGTTACCTCGCTAGAAAGAAGTCTAGATGCGTTTCTAAAACAATCTACACAATCTGCAGCAAGGTTGGAAACTTCCATTCAGTCTTTGGTGCACAACAGTGCTTCACATGATCAAAGTATCAAATCAATTGAGGCCCAAATTGCACAACTAAATGCTGTGTTGAGCGAGCGAGAAAAGGGAAAGCTTCCATCTCAACCATTGCCAAATCCCAGCCACACACACAACCCACATGTTGCATATGAACAACAAAATCATAATGTAAATGCGGTGACCACGTTGAGATCGAGAAGAGTGTTGCACAATAACGTGGGTAATAGCGATGATACCCCTGCCGATGCTTCTTCTTCATCTTGTTCCTCTTCCTCTTCATCTTCCTCTTCATCTTCTTCGTCAGAGTATGTTCTTCATTCTTCAAAAGGCTCTTCTTCTTCTAATCCGAACGGACACACATCTCACGTCACGAACATACCAACACTGGGATCCGTTCCAACTCCACATTCTACTCCACAGACATTGGACTCAAAAAATTTTCAAAATGTTCCTTTTCCAAACAGGTTGAGATCCAATAAACCAACTCCCCAAATGGAGAAGATTGTAGAGTTATTCAAACAGGTTAGCATAAACATACCTCTCTTGGATGAAATCCAACAGGTCCCTTCTTACCCGAAAATCTTAAAGGGCTTATGCACCTCGAAGAGAAAATCTCAGATACCCAAGAAAGTGCTAGTAGCTAGTGTCGTGAGCAATGCTATTAACCAACCTCAACCCTTACCCCAAAAACGAAAGAACCCTGGCTGTCCTACAATTTCAATAACAATTGGGGATAAGAACATCAATCGAGCACTTTTAGATCTTAGTTCTAGTGTTAACCTGCTTCCCTATTCCGTGTACGAGCAATTAGGTGTTGGAGAGTTGAAACCCACTCAATGTACTCTCCAAATAGCTGATCGATCAATCACCCATCCTAGGGGTGAGTTAGAGGATGCGTTGATCAAAGTAGGGGACTTCATATTCCCCGTTGATTTTATTGTTATTGACACACAACTTGTTGCTAACCCACGGAACCAAATTCCAGTGACCCTCAGTCGACCATTTTTGGCCACTTCCAATGCCGTAATCAATTGTCGCAATGCTGTACGACTCTATCCTTCAGGAAGATGTCTAGTGAGTTCAATATTTACAAGATAGAAAGTCTGCCCCCCATGCCTAAAGCTAGTATACGAGAAGTTTGCTCGATCCACGAAATCACACAGGAGGACTGTGAGTTCGAAAAATTTCTGTTCGATAACAGCAGTTTTGACGCCACTAGTGCGTCCCTCCTTGGATCTGACATAGTTTGCACAATCGATAACGATTACGAATGTTTCACTTTTTCGGACGATTTGGATGACTCGCCGTCTCAGTATGAGTCCTTTGAATTTTTGGATGAGTCCGATTCGGTTGCTTACAGTGATTTCGAACCATTGTTGGAATTCTTTGAGTTCGAGATAGCTTCCCCAATTTTACCTTCAATTGTTTCGCTTCCGAAACTCGAACTCAAACCTTTGCCGTCTCACCTTAAATACGCTTACCTAGTTGAGAATGAGACCTTTCCCGTTATCATGTCGGCATCTCTAGCTCTCGAGCAAGAGAAAGCCCTTTTAATGGTCTTACAAAATAACCGGCAAGCTTTCGGCTGGACTATGGTGGACATCGAGGAGATTAGTTCCCTCATAATTAAATATCATATGCATATGATGGATGATGCCAAGCCAGTAAAGGATCCACAGAAACATCTCGGGAATTTTGTGGTGAATCAACCTCCACCTTTAAAAGTTGAACCAACACCCTTTTTTCTAATAAAATACGAGTGCCAATATTCTACTGATTTCTGATCATTCGCATTCTCGTTTTTATTCATCATCACCTCCTATCTCTTCACTTCCACGTACATGCAAACACTTTCCATACCACCGCTTATCTCTTCCCCACTTCTTCTTGGCTCTGTACAACTTGTTCTTCCACCAACTGATACTTTACACAGATAAATTTTTCAACCGGTTGGTGTTGACTTTTGGTCTTTGCAAAGTTTGGCATTGACTTGTAATATCGTTTAACTTAAGTTTTGGGGGGACCTTTTTGTATATATGATTTGTTTGTTTTTCTTTCAACAATAAAAAAATATATATAAAAAATAAACAGGGGAATACCGGCCATTTTGACCCTCTTGGTGTAGCATGACAGTGAGGACACTGTCAAGTTTAAGTTTGGGGGTGTGCTCGGTAAGCTTTCTTCCTTTGCATTCATATGTATATTTTTGCATTTGCATACTTATTTTAAAACCCATAAAAATTGAAAAATTTTAAATTATAAAAATTGAAACATTCAATTTTGGCCATAATTGACTTGAGTTTGACAAAAAGGTTAACTAGCTAGGAACAACTAGATCTTAGATTTAGGAAATTAAAAACCCTAAAAATAACCTTTCTTAAAATTTAACGGTAGAAAGTATATGTCTTTGTAGTTTATTTAGAAATAGTCAAATTTAGTTGACTTCTTGGGCTAAGTTAAAAAAAAGGGAAAAGTAATGATATCTTTATTAAAGTATAAGTTTGAAAAATAATTCCTAAGCTTAAGTCTAAATTCTGAAAATTTATACCCTACAAATTGCACAAACACTAACCTTGAAACTTGGAATAGTAGAAGAGACATTGAAATGCTCTTGTCTAAAGTCCTTAGTATGAAGAAAAATAAAATAAAAATACAACCGTGAATAAAGAGATAATAAAAAAAATGAACACTGGTTGTGATTACTTAAGGCTGCATTAATAAAAAATATTTAGCGAGGGTGCTTCATCACCTAGTGCCTTAGATCAACTGGTTTGGGAGTCACTGCTATAAGCCTTAGGTATTACAAGACTAGGAATTATGCATTAATGTGCAAGCATATTTTGTAATCGGCCGTTGGTACCTCAAGAAGTATTAATGGTCGCATGAAGAATGTGTGAGCAATTTCATCTAAAAATTCACCAATTGAAAAGTACTTTGGACAATGGACAAGAGTATAATAGCTTGATTTGAATTTCCAAGTGTAGGGGTGATATATACACACACGTAGGGGTATGTGATTAGGGTTTAGATAAGAGATTGGAATAAAGAATAGGACTTATATCTTTAATAGAGATGATAAAAATTCCTAAATTGAGATAGAACCCTAGAAGGAAAACTTAAAAGATGCTAAAAGCTAAGTAAATTTACAAGAACATATATAATCTTAAGTTAAGTAATAAGGAAGCGTGAAAAATACGGGTGGATAATTTCTGAGTCGAAGATAATAGAGTTTCTTGTTAGAAGACCTAATTGGAGAATAAAAGTCAATAGGCCTAATTGATAGGATTTTGTGGGTAGTATCCGCTGAAAACCCTCAGGAGACAACACTCCTCCTACTAGGGACACCTTGAGTTTTAACGGCTTGTTGCACGAGCTCAGTGCAATCGCGTTTCCCTGCGAAAGTGAGGCTAGGTCTTTTTCGAGAATAAAACTAGTTTTGCTCGAGGACGAGCAAAAGATAAGTTTGGGGGTATTTGTTCATATCATAATTTTGCATTATTATATTCCCCATTCTTAGTCATTTTACAAATAAACAAGTGCTTTTGATCCATGTCTGCTATATAGTTGCAGGTTACAGGTTCTCAGAATAAAAACAGTGAAAAAGATGAAAAGACGATACAAAAGTGAGACTACGACCAACAAATGGAAGAATCTTGATCATGCCTACAGTTTGAAGAATAAATGAAGATCCATGAACAATTTCACAAAGAACAAAGGCAGGGCAAGGTTTAAGACTTCGACACGAAGCAAGGGATAAAGTCCACGATATTATTCACTGTGGAATTTTGGAAGAAACTAGAAGACCATCTGAGAAACCAAGTGAAGGAAATAGAAGAAACAAAGCGACAGAAGAAGACCTGAAGAAATGATGCATCAAGCTCTCAATATGGCCGCAGAACCGCGGCCAAACCAAGCTTATGGACGCGGATCCGCGGCCGTGCGTCGCGCGTGTCAGCGCGTGTCGCGCGTGTCGGTGCGTCGGTGCATTAACTAGGTTTTTCTTAGGGTAAAATTGTAAATGCAGATGTGACTCGATTGTAACCCTACGATTTCTATGCTCTATAAATAGAAATCCTAAACCTCTCTTTGAGGTATGCCTCTTTTTATTTCATCTATTCAGAATTTTAATTCGGTGTAAATGTTTGAAGAGAGACATCAAATAAAGTAAGTTTTTATTTCATTGCCCTAGTTCTTAATTTTCTTTCTGCCCTAGTATAGATTTTATTATTTGCCCTAGTTAATTAGTTTAGAACATGTTAATCAATTCCCTAATGAGTGAGTACTTCCTCACTTGTTAGGGTTAGGAATAGGGAAGGTTTGAGAAATGAAAATCTCTCACCCCTTTCTTGCCTATCACATATTTTTATAGGGCTCCATGCATACATACACACACCGCTCCCTACGGCACTCTATCCCACAAGGTAGCGGTGATACCGTAGTTTAAAAGACCGGTTGCGTATGTCTTCCATGGAGGTTAGGATAAGAATTAAGAAAGGACGGACAAAAACCTAGAGGAAGAAACCTAGTTTCTTCCCGATGGTACTAATCCCCTTTATTAATTATTACCATAACGCCTAAATAGATCTAAATTAGGGCATTGAAAGCGGTGGGAAATCTTAAATTTCCAAACTTAACCTAAACCTAACCCTAGCAAGATTCTAATCCTAGTTTAAACCAACTTTAGTTTTAGTGATAATCAACCCAACACCATTTAGAATTAACTCGTTAGAACAATTTGAGAATACACAAAATCCCTGTGGACCGACCCATACTCACCGGCTAGCTACCAAGCGACGCCGTTCTTGATTGCGGTAAAATATTCTTTGATCTAAAAAACTCTTTCAATCAATCTTCAGAGGTTCGAATTGGAGATTTTACTACCAAATTCTTCGGGACAATTGATACAGTTGCAAGTACAGTTATCCTTAATCAATAACATTAAAACAGCACAGTCTTATGATCCAAGATGGCAAAAGTTTCGAGAACAAGTAGAAGCGGGACTTCGAACAGACTTGTTAATTCATGAAAATGGTTCGTTACGATATGAGAGTCGTTTATGCGTGCCTAAAGGAGATGTTCGTGAAGAAGTCATGAAGGAGGCTCATAGTTCCACATATTTAGTACACCCGGGAAGCACAAAGATGTACAGAGATCTGCGACAACATTTCTGGTGGGAAGGCATGAAAAGGGAGATTGCTCGCTATTTATCAAGGTGCTTGGTGTATCAGCAAGTCAAGGCTGAACATCAAAGGGTAGCTGATTTGTTGCAATCACTTCCAATTCCTCGATAGAAGTGGGAACATATAACTATGGACTTCGTGATAGCATTACCACGGAGCCCAAAAGGCAATAACACAGTTTGGATGATTGTCGATCGATTGACCAACGCAGCTTATTTTATACCATTTTGAGTTGGTCTGTCGACGGAGGGTTTGGCAGAGCGGTACATGCAGGAGATTGTGAGATTGCATGGAGTATCTTTGAGCATCGTTTCCGACCGTGATACTCAGTTTCTATCACACTTTTGGAGGAGTTTACAGAAAAGTTTGGGAACTCGCTTGAAGTTTAGCACGGCCTATCATCCTCAGACAGATGGCCAGTCTGAAAGAACGATCCAAACTCTTGAAAATATGTTGAGAGCATGCATGTTAGATTTCAAGGGTTCATGGGAGGATCATTTACACTTAGTGGAGTTTTTATACAATAGCAATTTTGAGGCGACTATACAGATGGCTCCATTCGAAGGATTATACAGGCGTAAGTGTCGCTCGCCTGTTTGTTGGGACGATGTTGGAGAAAGAAGATTATTGGGACCGGATCTTATTGTGCAAACAATGGAGAAAGTTAACGTTATCCGAAATCATATGAAAGTGGCACAGGATCGACAGAAAAGTTAGGCTGATACTGGACGAAGACCTTTGGAGTTCGTTGTTGGTGATCCTGTGTTCTTGAAGATATCACCGACTAGAGGAGTAATCCGATTTGGTAGTCGAGACAAGCTTAGTTCTCGATTCGTAGGGCCTTTCGATGTCATTGAGCGTGTAGGAGAGGTAACTTATCGATTAGCTTTACCACCATCCATGGCGGGTGTTCATGACCTGTTTCATGTATCTCAACTCCGCAAGTTTGTTCGAGATGAGACGCACGTCTTAGATCGGAGCTGGCAGTAAGAAAAGATTTAACATATGAAAAGCGACCAATGGCGATTGTGGATCGACGAGAAAAGATCCTTAAGAATAAAGTCATCCTACTAGTACTCGTTTCATGGGGGAATCGTTTGCAGGGAGAATCTACTTAGGAACGTGAAGACGAGATTCGACAGAAATTTCCACGCCTCTTTTCTTAAAATCCGTGTCTTCTTATCTTTTCTTGTTCCAGGAATTTCGAGGATGAAATTCTTTTGTAGTTGGGTATAATGTAACACCTTAACACATTTAAACGATATATTTTGGGTATTTCAAATCTTACGGTAAAATTCTTTCTTATTGTTGTTATTGGGTTGCGAATAATGCAATTAGTAGCCGGGGTTATTATCTGACCCGACCCGCATGTTTGAAACCCAATACGGTTCGAGATTACATCAAATATTTGCTAGTATAGAGTATCCATGCAAACCTAGTGTCATGACCCGAATGTACGAAACGTGACTGGCACTTAAACTACGAAACGTCTCAGCCAAAGCCCAGAAAACTAAACCGTTTGACAATTAGAGTGAAGAAAAACATGTTTTAAAGCAAGTGGTTTTAACAAAATAAGTGGTATTAAACATTTAAAAGCAACATCAGATTTTCCCGAAAATTTTGGCAAAGTCTCCTTTGTAAATACTAGCCCCAAATGGGTACAATACATGAAAATACATTTAAATGATGAAATAAGGCATCCCCAAGCGGGAGCTAGCTCTTCGCCCATGGCGGAATCACAACCACATGCAATATGTATATCGAAAGTGCACAATAAGTATCTGAAAGCAAGAAATAAGCAAATACCACGTCGGCTCAAGTGAGCATCGACATCAACATCATAAAAACAAGTCCCACGAGTCTCACCGTCTAGTCAAATATACAAGGGTAGATGGAGTATACTAGATACAAATAATATACATGATGAGATAAAATATCCTCGCAACCCACCTACGAGCAATGCCGCAAGTCCAAGCAAAAGGAACAAAATGAGGAAGTGCGCCTACCACTATTGTGCTGACAGGTCGGACCTGCATGATACTGTGGCACAACGGGGGTGAGTTGTCAACTCATGAGTAGTAAGTAACATCTAAAAAGGCTATCGTAAGCATGCACGCCAATGCGTCACAACCCACGTATCTCAAATGAATCAATGTACTAGCATGAATGCAACATGAATGCATAATTAAACACGAACCTGCACAAGTCTGGTATGAGAAAATCTGTATTCTTATCTTAGAAAAACCTTTGTGCAATAAACTGAAGTATCATCAATGAAATCAACAGAAAATCCGTGTCAAGCATCGACACAAAATATATATCACAATATCTCGATGTCTCAATATCTCAATGTCTCAATATCTCAATATCTCGGGCTCCGTCAGTCCGGATCAGCCCATATCATCAAATCTCACGACTACGTCGGTGTCCTCTGGATATCCGCCGCGTTAAAAATAACCGGTCGGTAGTGCTCCCCTGCCAGGCTCAACGCCATCATCTGCGACCCTCTTGCCCAGGGGTATCGTACCGGGCCACCATGCACCAGCAGACGGACCCTCCCCCTATCTCGAATCGGGTGTATGATACCGCTCAAGAACCGAGAAAACCCTTGGTAGACACAAAACACATCATATCACGAGAAAACCGCAACTTACATTTTTAAAATGTTAATACGTTCTTAAAATCCTTGCGGTTTCTCCAAAATCCATAAATCTCATAAATACTGAAATCCTCGAGAAGAATCACAATATGTAAATATGTCGGTGATGATGGATGTCTATGATACGATAGTATATACCATGTGAAGTACGACCAAAAGTTATGCATGAATCATGATGCAATGAAGTATGTATATATGACTAACAATTCTACATATCCATCCTGATGAAATGACTATACAGGTACATGTTTACAGATCATATATGATGCAATGCACAGATACCGATTTTACGTAAGTTCTATAGTGTTTGTGACATAGTAATTACCAAAGGCGTGAGTGTTCGCATGAATAGTACACGTGGCATGAACCAATGGTAATGGTGCAAGTGTCCTATGAGATAATATCATATATATTTATGATGATGCAATGCAATGAGATGACTAACTAGGAGACTACGGATATAAATACAAGCACTAATAGAAATCCTGACTATCGGGTGCCTCGCGCCATCCAGACGATTTTCCCGTAGATGTGTACATCTACTCACAGGGACGCCTCAGCTAATCTGATCTGATTTCAGCTCTGCCATTTCCGCGCCACATCCGACGCCTCTGCACCCGATCATAGAAACGTACACAAGGAAATAAGAGAATAGATATACAAATAGTTGCGGACATAAACGATACAAATCAACCACACGCTCTAACTAGACGCGCACGCACCTGATGCACAAAACACGCTCGCGACAATGCCACAAACCACTACTAGGGTCGCTACATGTGACAACCACCAAGCCTAAAACCCAATCGCGCATTCACAATACACTAAATATTATAACAAAAATGTAGCAACCTGTAACATTTCAAACAAATAAAATATTATTTTTGGGAATTTTTATAATTTAATATTATTTTTAATGAATATTTTAATATTTCGGTATAATTAAATACCGATAAAATGGGGAAAATTTGGAAAATTATAGAAATTACTAAAAGAGGGTGTTTTATGTGAATTATGCCATTTTTTTTGGTTTTTATGGTTAATTATATACTAATTTAGTGCTAATCGCGATTAAAAATCGCCAATCGCGCTTTAAGCGTATTTTGTGCAAAACATGCACCATTTCTTTTTTCTACACTTGTTGCGTTTTTCTACATGTTTTGGGTGCATGGCTTGTTATTTTGGGGTTACTATTGATGTGAGAAGGGATTTAGAAAAGAAAAAGAAAAGGAATAAAATATATGGGTATGGGCATGAGAGAGAGTGAGGTGAGGGGTTCTCTTGACTTGGTCTCCCTTCATCATCTCCTTCATTTCTCTTCTCCTCTCCCTCTCAAGCTGCTGCCCTCTCTCCCTCCTCCTATACACCCTTACAAACACCCTCATTCCTTCATAAAAACATCATCCCTACTTCATTAAAATGATGTACAAGCTCACAAGCAACACATGGGACCAAGAAAGAAAATGGTTTTGACTACTTGGGGCAACTCAAAAATTTTCTTGAGTTGCCAAATGAGATATTTTCTGAACCATTAGCTTAGTGTTTCCATTATTCATGCCCCCATATTAGATTTGAACCGATATAGAGTGGTGTTGTGGACTTAGGAAAAACCTAGTTAGGGTTTAGTGTATGAATTGATTACAAAGGTGAATTGAGGTGTAATTAGGGACTACAACCCCTGTTGTGATGTTACATGGGACTAAACCTGAAACTAGAAACCCGGAATACGAATTAGAAAAATGATATCGGAAGAATTATGGATTCTGTGATTGTATTTGGAAATCTGCTAACACCCGGGTCACCTAAAAATATTTTTGCAAGGACAGTGATACATGCAGGCACCTAGAAACCATCGCCCAAAACCCTAGCCCCTAGCCCCTCTTTCAGGCCGCAAATTAATTCTTTCTAGCCGCAATTTGCGGCCAGATCAGGTTGGAAATGCTTCGTTTTTGTTTCAGGGCCTTATCTCCAGTAAATTAGACCCTTGGTATATGCAAAATTGTCTGATTTGACCTAGGATGAAATCCAGGACCCTTTTCTGTAGTTGCTGTTTTGGATTCGTGTTTCGTATCTCGTATTTTGAATTCCGGATTTACGTATTGTGTTTTACCTCGATCGCTTGACGTTTGCACTACGACATCGAGGGTTGTTTGATGGTTTAGAAAGCGTAGTCTATAGGTTTTAACCTATAGGCCTTAGCGCGTCGTTTGGTTTTCTCGATATGATTTTAAGATGCATTTGCGATTGTGTTATCTTGTAGGTACCTTTACGAGGGATTCTTATGACGAAGAAGATGAAGGAGACATCGACACCGACACGCAGGATGCAAGGTGAGTCGATTATATCTACGGGGGAAGTCGGGTGGATGGCGTATAGCACCCCCGTAGTTCGAGGTTTAGTATACTATATTTATACTGTATATGTGTTTGATAGCATTAGGTGCAATTTGGATAATTGAGATGAGATTAGGTGTACTGTGGATAGAATAGGGTTTAGATGTAAACTAGTATAGTTCCTAGTTGCGAACCTTAGAATAGGTTTACACCCACACGCACACACATGCTTATTTGTTATGGTTATACCTAAATGATGAGGATTGTGGATGATATTTGGAGATGAGTCGATGAGATTGGGCATAGTGCCGTGAGATCGGTGATATGATGTGATTCGTATTTGGGATACGACATGAGATTTTAGCGGGCCTTTGGACGTGTGTTTCACACACGCATTTATATTTATATAGATGGTATCGATTTGTACTAGACTAAGATCAGTACCCCAGATCATGAGATATGATGATAAGGATACCAGATAATTAATGAGATGAATGTGATATTGACCCATACCCAGCTATTGGGATGCCGTACGATGATTTACCGTACGAGCTTTACATTGATGATAGATCCGCACTCATGACTCGAGAACGTCATATGATATACTGTATCGTACGTGATACTATTGAGGCGGGATCACCGACTATTATATATATATATATATATATATATATATATATATATATCGACTCAGATTTAGGTGGTTTCCATACCCCTCCCGATTAGCGTGTTAGCTAGATCTGTAGTTGCTTAGTAGATGTTAGACTAGGCCGATGTCATACCTATTTTTAAAACTAACGAATCGGGAGTATTTCAAAATAGGCAAAGGGATTCTACGGATATTTTCAAAGGACGCATCTTTTCCTAAAAACATCGTAGCCCTTATTTTACTAAAAACCCCGATTCGTCTTATTTCAAATAGCAAACTGACACTTCAATTATTGATGCAGATGCATCACTGTTGTGTTTAGTAGTCGATTTCTGCATATTCTTGATATTCGCATCGCATTGCATGTGCAAATGGTTATTGTTATATTAAACCCATGTTGATTAGAACACCAACACTATTATCGATGATGCATATGTTTCATGTACACCTGCTTGCCGGCTCACACACTTCATCATCGATAATTGCCATGTCACTACCTTGTAGTACTGTTGCATTCAGGTTATGACCCCTTGTAGGGCATACTTGTGTACATACATATTGTACACTCATACTTGTGCACATATTACTATTCCGTGATGCATGATATACTGATATGCTTACATCTCTTTTATATGTCGCATACATCATGCTTTATGATTATACGCATTGAGATATGTTGTTTCCATGATATTTCTGGATTTGGGAACCGTGGGTATTTCAAAAGAGAGTATGTATTGTTTTAAAAAACCCGGTTACCCTTGTTATGATATTTCAGTGTGCTCACCATGAGTTTTATCGGTTCTGATGTATATATACCCCATGCGAGGAGGAGTCGTGAGCCGTATGCGGGTACATGGTGGGGCCCGGTATGGTACCCCGGTGCAAGAAAGGGATGCAGTGTATACAGACGGTGAGCCTGGCAGAGAGACCACTACCTACCGGTGATAGTATTTTGGCTCGGCGGATATCCGAAGGATACCGACCGGAGTCGAGAGATGATACGAGACGATCTGGACTGACGGAGCCCGCGGGCCGATCCGGACTGACGGAGCCCGATATATGAGGATTTACGTGCCGATGCTGGGCACAGCTTTCATGATGTTTTCGAGTGTCGATGTTGGACACTCCGGTTCCATGATTTTGATGTGTCGCGAGGGACACATGTTGATTATATCCTCATACTTCCATGCATATGTTTATAATATTTACATGCATGATATTTATTGTCATTGGGTGACACGTGGACGATATCCACATACATATAGTTGACATTAATGACATTGATCACATAGTTGGACGAGATCCACATACTTATAGACTTCATGATATAGTCGACATTGATCATACCTCATATTTATGATATGTTATTACCTGAGGCACTGGCACGAGCACTTGGCACTACACTCATGTATAGAGGTTACATTGCCACTTTATCATGCTTCAGACTTATTCATTTGAGGTTTATATATATCTGATCGTATTGACCTAGGATTGTGTCATACATACGATTTCTGCTCTGTGATGTTTTCTATTCACGAGTTGGCAACCCACCCCCCGTTGTGCCACAGTTTCTTGCAGGTTTTGCCGTACAGGTTTCATTGCAGCTTTTCTGGCACACTGCTTCCTTTCTGGGTGACTGCATTGATAGGTGGGTCCACTCGCATCATGACCACCCTTGTATTATTTTATTCAGTTGTATCTAGTAATTCCATCAACCAAAACTTGTATATTGTTTCAGACTTAGAAAACCAGTTATGTATTATTTCGACCTTAGAGTCGCGTGTTGTAGTATTATAGTTTTCATGCTGATTTTGAGTTTTCTTTTGAGTTTTGATCCTCGCCATTCGGCGTTGTATATTATACTGCCTGCGTGGTTGTGACCGTCGATTGACGAAGAGTTAGCTCCCGCTTGGGGATGCCTTTTATCATTGCATATATATTATTCTTGTTGTACCCCGTTCGGGGCCAGTATTTACAAAGGAAACTCTGCCGAAATTTTTAGAAAAGACTATAGATTTTAAAAATGCATATTCGGCTTACCTATTTAAAACCCTTGTTTTTAAAACATGTTTTCTACACTTCTTTAAAACTAGTTTTCCTTATTTACTCCTTAAAATGGTTTTAGATTTATGGGCTTTTGGCTTACATGGATTAGATGGGGTCCTATAGACTACATATGATTCAAGTGCCAATCACGTGCTATTTCGGGTCGTGACAAAGTTGGTATCAGAGCCAGGTTAACCTTGGTTAGAGTCTAAATTTTACTATGCGGAGCCTAAAGCGTTTATATATATACGGAACTTATGCTTGACCTTACAGAACTTAGAATTAGTCGAGGGGGTATTATACCCGAACTTTCGTCGCGTAAGATGACCCTTGGTTGATAGAGTAGAGTGACGTACCGTACGTATGTTCCGCGGCATATTTACGATATGCTACTTCGCTTAAGAAACCTTAGGATGTATATTTTTTTGCACAGTATTATATTCATTCCTATGATCTATCCTCATCGATATTGGTTATGATTTTGCTGCCACGATTACATGGGCAGAAAGAGCAACCGATAGAGTTACGTCAGCATGAGCTCGTCACGGATGAGGACTGACCAGGGCGTGATTCCAAAGACATACGATTGCATATGGAGGCGTCGTCTTATTGTGTTTTCGCGCCATAAGCATTTGACAGATCGCTGTTACGAGATTTCCCGGATGTGCTGATCGGCACCAGAGGATCAGGCTACTGCTAGAAGCCAGCCAGAAGGTGATGACCATTGATATATCGCTTATTCAGGATGATTGAGGCGATGTTTAGCATACAGACGAATGAGCCAGTTGTTGCTGCAAATGACGAGATATCGCCCAGCTATTGAAGCTACTGTAGCATGAGTATATACTCAGGGATATGATAAAAAGTCGCTAGTCATGCAAAGATGAATGACTAGGACATGTGGTTCGTTCGCTACCCCGATGCGAGGTCATTAGATAGATGGATTCCAGCTAGAGACGACTTCACGCGGATTCGTTGAGAGTCGATAGCGACGATCAAATGTCAGAAATCCATATGTCAAGTTTAAAGATTCGGAAAGACATACAAGAGATTCTATGGACCCTCTAGAAGAATGAAACCCTAACTCGACATAATGACCGTGTGAAAGCCTTTGAACCTTAGGGTTTGCGGCAGTTCTGCGGCGCCATTAGTGAGGCTTGGGTTTGCCCTTCTACGGCTGGACCGCCGACGCTGTGGTATGTACTCGATACTATTAAACTGTGCCCAAGATATTGATCTCTTGGGGGATTATGACGTTTTGACAAATCGATCGGATGGTTCGACATCTTTCGGATATCATGTGATGGGATACACTGCTTGGGAGACTCTAGATATGAGCATAGCCGTTGGAGCGCAGTCCATGCAGCCACGAGGCGACGAGTCCGAATTATTCGACATTGGAACGAAGTGGAGTAAAGAGTTCGCACGAGATTTCGACGAGATGGCGTTCTACTCCGCTGACATCAGAGGTGTGATACGCATGCAGAGGCGTTGTGAGTTGATCAAGAATGGACGAGTATGGAGTATACCTCCGCAGGTTGGGACGAGTTTCCGAGGACGTGTTCGGCCAGATATCTTCTATAGAGTGATGAAGATACCGAGTCCGTGGGAGAGACTTCGGATGGACCGTAGCCGAGGACAATTGCAGTGCGCAGATAGAGACGTGACGTCGGAGTAGACGATGATATAGGCAAGCGGGACAAGAGGTTCGTGCGAGATGCTGACGAGCTATTGTTACTCCCCGTTAAGGTTAAAGGTCGGATAAGTTTACAGAGGCGTTGGGATGCGACCAGTTTCCAAGGAAATGCTGTGCTAAGGACACAGATGACCAGAGAAGTGCCAGAACGGAATTGTCCCCGTTAGCACACCTGACAGGGCCGATGAACCGACGGATTGCGAGATAGGTAATCCGCAGAGAAGATAAGGACCCAGAGACAGAGGACGCCAGACCGTAAACATGAAGCAAGTGGAGATATCTTGCGCTGCTAGCATTGGATGCACCGACACCTTCTCGACTGCGAAGGAGGAAATATCGACGACGGTATTTATGATTTGTGATTTTGTGATTTGATTATCACGTATCCGTCACCTTGGATTTTGATATTTTGGGAGATCTGTTCGCATGATTTGGTCTTGATGGCTGAGTTCCATGAATTCTGTTTTCGTGCACCATGGTTGCACCTACTGGGTATTTATATTTTGCGCATAGTTATTACGCTTGAGGTATTGATTATGATTTCATGCCTATTTTATGCCGGTAATTTGATTTACACTTCCAGCATAGTTTTCATGCACTTTTAGTGTTTTGGTTTGGATTTTAGCGCGTGATGAGCGCATGTTTTGAAATACGATTTTGGTGCACACCAGATGCACTAGATCGGCATTCCTTGTGCATGTAAGATGCACCTGATTTTGCTGTCAGGCACGCCCGTTGCCCTTGACAGATGTTTCTGTGCACATGTATGGCACATATATGGATTTTGATTTCAGTGCGCACCGGATGCACGTATCATCTATATGCACATTTTTGCGATTGATTTCTGATGGAGCGGTACGTTTTTATGATTTTTGCTATAGGTTTTTGTACTGAGCAGGACTAGTCAGAGAACAGTGCCTGGATATATTTTGCATGCTTTGATAGTTATCGAAAGGATTTCCAAAAAGAGAACTATAGTCTCATTATTTACCTACGTGTCTGATATGACACGACACGTTTAACACAAAGGAACCCTTCTAAATTGTTTTTCAAAACGGCGGAACGTACATATTAAACAAAGGATATATACGTATATGGTTATTTTATTATAATAGACGTCCGCCACTGTGCAGTGTTATATGCATCGCACAGCGACTTAAAAAGATTTAGCAAGCATTTATTTCAGCTATTTACATGTATAGATTGATGTCTACATGTATAGTTCTGATTTATATCATATTGGTTTTATTTTGGCTTTGATATTTGTGTCTTTACCATGACTCCGATGATTGCGGGATACTTGACGGAGATTTGATTTTGAGTTATCTGCTCATTGTTCATGCGCATGCATTGCGCTATGATGCGTTTTAAGTATTGATGATTTCGGAACTCCGACGACTTAGACTTTTATGGAAATGTTTTAGAACTTGGGGGTTTAAATTTAAATTCGAGGACCAAATTTCTTTAAGAGGGGAAGATTGTAACATTTCAAAAAAATAAAATATTATTTTTGGGAATTTTTATAATTTAATATTATTTTTAATGAATATTTTAATATTTCAGGATAATTAAATACCGATAAAATAGGGAAAATTTTGGAAAATTATAGAAATTACTAAAAGAGGGTTTTTAATGTGAATTATGCCATTTTTTTTGTTTTTATGATTAATTATATGCTAATTTAGTGCTAATCGCGATTAAAAATCGCTAATCGCGCTTTAAGCGTATTTTGTGCAAAACATGCACCATTTCTTTTTTCTACACTTGTTGCATTTTTCTACATGTTTTGGGTGCATGGCTTGTTATTTTGGGGTTACTATTGATGTGAGAAGGGATTTAGAAAAGAAAAAGAAAAGGAATAAAATATATGGGTATGGGCATGAGAGAGAGTGAGGTGAGGGGTTTTCTTGACTTGGTCCCCCTTCATCATCTCCTTCATTTCACTTCTCCTCTCCTTCTCAAGCTGCTTCCCTCTCTCCCTCCTCATATACACCCTCACAAACACCCTCATTCCTTCATAAAAACATCATCCCCACTTCATTAAAATGATGCGCAAGCTCACAAGCAACACATTGGACCAAGAAAGGAAAGCTTTTGACTACTTGGGGCAACTCAAGAATTTTCTTGAGTTTCCAAATGAGGTATTTTTTGAACCATTAGCTTAGTGTTTCCATTACCCATGCCCCCATATTAGATTTGAACCGATATCGAGTGGTGTTGTGGACTTAGGAAAAACCTAGTTAGGGTTTAGGGTATGAGTTGATTACAAAGGTGAATTGAGGTGTAATTAGGGACTACAACCCCTGTTGTGATGTTACATGGGACTAAACCTGAAACTAGAAACCCGGAATATGGATTAGAAAAATGATATCGGAAGAATTGTGGATTCTGTGATTGTATTTGGAAATCTGCTAACACCCGGGTCACCTAAAAATATTTTTGCAAGGACAGTGATACATGCAGGCACCTAGAAACCATCACCCAAAACCCTAGCCCCTACCCCCTCTTTCAGGCCAAAAATTAATTCTTTCTGGCCGCAATTTGCGGCCAGATCAGGTTGGAAATGCTTCGTTTTTGTTTCAGGGCCTTATCTCCAGTAAATTAAACCCTTGGTATATGCAAAATTGTCTGATTTGACCTAGGGTGAAATCTGGGACCCTTTTCTGTAGTTGCTGTTTTGGATTCGTGTTTCGTTTCTCGTATTTTGAATTCTAGATTTGCGTATTGTGTTTTACCTCGATTGTTGACGTTTGCACGACGACATCGAGGGTTGTTTGATGGTTTAGAAAGCGTAGTCTATAAGTTCTAACCTATAGGCCTTAGCGCGTCGTTTGGTTTTCTCGATATGATTTTAAGATGCATTTACGATTGTGTTATCTTGTAGGTACCTTCACGAGGGCTTCATATGACGAAGAAGATGAAGGCGACATCGACACCGACACGCAGGATGCAAGGTGAGTAGATTATATCTACGGGGAAAGTCGGGTGGATGGCGTATAGCACCCCCGCCGTTCGAGGTTTAGTATACTATATTTATACTATATATGTGTTTGATAGCATTAGGTTCGATTTGGATAATTGAGATGAGATTAGGTGTACTATGGATAGAATAGGGTTTAGATGTAAACTAGTATAGTTCCTAGTTGTGAACCCTAGAATAGGTTTACACCCACACGCACACACATGCTTATTTGTTATGGTTATACCTAGATGATGAGCATTGTGGATGATATTTGGAGATGAGTCGATGAGATTGGGCATAGTTCCGTAAGATCGGTGATATGATATGATTCGTATTTGGGATACGACATGAGATTTTAGCGGGCCTTTGGACGTGTGTTTCACACACGCATTTATATTTATATAGATGGTGTCGATTTGTACTAGACTTAGATCAGTACCCAAGATCATGAGATATGATGATAAGGATACCAGATAATTAATGAGATGAATGTGATATTGACCCGTACCCAGCTATTGGGATGTCGTACGATGATTTACCGTACGAGCTTTACATTGATGATAGATCCGCACTCATGACTCGAGGACGTCATATGATATACTGTATCGTACGTGATACTATTGAGGCGGGATCACCGAATATTATATATATATATATATATATATATATATATATATATCGACTCAGATTTAGGTGGTTTCCATACCCCTCCCGATCAGCGTGTTAGCTAGATCTGTAGTTGCTCAGTAGATGTTAGACTAGGCCGATGTCATACCTATTTTTAAATCTAACGAATCGAGAGTATCTCAAAGATAGGCAAAGGGATTCTACGGATATTTTCAAAGGACGCATCTTTTCTTAAAAATATCGTAGCCCTTATTTTACTAAAAACCCCGATTCGTTTTATTTCAAATGGCAAACTGACACTTCTATTATTGATGCAGATGCGTCACTGTTGTGTTTATTAGTCGATTTCTGCATATTCTTGATATTCGCATCGCATTGCATGTGCAAATGGTTATTGTTATATTAAACTCATGCTGATTAGGACACCAGCACCATTATCGATGATGCATATGTTCCACGTACACCTGCTTGCCGGCTCACACACTTCATCATCGATAATTGCCATGTCACTACACTGTAGTACTGTTGCATTCAGGTTATGACCCCTTGCAGGGCTACTTGTGTCATACATATTGTACACTCATACTTGTGCACATATTACTATTCCATGTTGCATGATATACTGATATGCTTACATCTCTTTTATATGTCGCATACATCATGCTTTATGATTATACGCATTGAGATATGTTGTTTCCATGATATTTCTGGATTTGGGAACCGTAGGTATTTCAAAAGAGAGCATGTATTATTTTAAAAAATATCGGTTACCGTTGATATGATATTTCAATGCGCCCACCATGAGTTTTATCGGTTCTGATGTATATATATACCCCATGCGAGGAGGAGTCGTGGGCCGTATGCGGGTACATGGTGGGGCCCGGTATGGTACCCCGGGGCAAGAAAGGGATGCTGTGTATACAGACGGTGAGCCTGGCAGAGGGACCACTACCTACCGGTGATAGTATTTGGGCTCGGCGGATATCCGAAAGATACCGACCGGAGTCGAGAGATGATACGGGGCAATCTGGACTGGCGGAGCCCGTGGGCCGATCCGGACTGACGGAGCCCGATATATGAGGATTTACGTGCCGATGCTGGGCATAGCTTTCATGATGTTTTCGACTGTCGATGCTGGACACTCCGGTTCCATGATTTTGATGTGTCGCGAGGGACACATGTTGATTATATCCTCATACTTCCATGCATATGTTTATGATATTTACATGCATGATATTTATTGTCATTGGGTGACACGTGGACGATATCCACATACATATAGTTGACATTGATGACATTGATCACATAGTTGGACGAGATCCACATACTTATAGACTTCATGATATAGTCGACCTTGATCATACCTCATATTTATGATATGTTATTACCTGAGGTACTGGCACGAGCACTTAGCACTACACTCATGTATAGAGGTTACATTGCCACTTTATCATGCTTCAGACTTATTCATTTGATGTTTATATATATCTGATCGTACTGACCTAGGATTGTGTCATACATACGATTTCTGCTCTTTGATGTTTCCTATTCACGAGTTGGCAACTCACCCCCCGTTGTGCCACAGTTTCTTGCAGGTTTTGCCATACAGGTTTCATTGCGGCTTTTCTGGCACACTGCTTCCTTTCTGGGTGATTGCATTGGTAGGTTCGTTCACTCGCATCGTAACCACCCTTGTATTATTTTATTCAGTTGTATCTAGTAATTCCATCAACCAAAACTTGTATATTGTTTCAGACTTAGAAAACCAGTTATGTATTATTTCGACCTTAGTGTCGCGCATTGTAGTATTATGGTTTTCATGCTGATTTTGAGTTTTCCTTTGTGTTTTGATCCTCGCCATTCGGCATTGTATATAATACTGCTTGCGTGGTTGTCACCGTCGATTGACGACGAGCTAGCTCCCGCTTGGGGATGCCTTTTATCATTGCATATATATTATTCTTGTTGTACCCAATTCGGGGCCAGTATTCACAAAGAAAACTCTGCCGAAATTTTTAGAAAAGACTATAGATTTTAAAAATGCATATTCGGCTTACCTATTTAAAACCCTTGTTTTTAAAACATGTTTTCTACACTTCTTTAAAACTAGTTTTCCTTAATTACTCCTTAAAATGGTTTTAGATTTCTGGGCTTTTGGCTTACGTGGATTAGATGGGGTCCTATAGACTTCATAAGATTCAAGTGCCAGTCACGTGCTATTTCGGGTCGTGACACAACCCATCCAAACCTCAAACTTGCTTCAAAACGATTTATTTCAAATACCTAGCAAGCAACCATTTACCGTTTTAGGGCGAATCTACGTGTTTTAACAAATCTAGTGGCCACAATGATCACATAATATCTTAATTTGGTCACACAATTATTTACTAAAATTTAATCTCACCTCTTTACATTAATCCTAAAAATCTAGTTTTGCAAGATTATATAATTGGACAATTTAGGAACAACAATTTGTAAACTAACAATTAGACTAGATTTTCTAAGTCTTTAAATATTAATATACACATAGCTAACTTGATTTATTGATAAAACCCTAACTTTTAATTCAAACCCTTCTCTTGCAATAAATCCACATTTAAACACCTAAATAGATTAGATTGAACTAATTTAGCAACAATTTAACCATGGGGTTAGGATTTATACCTCACAATATTGTTGAGCTAACTTGCAACATAGCTTCCTGAAAAAACCCATCTTGTTCCAAGATCCATGCTAGCTTGGGCCAAAGAATATTAGGTAAAGGTTTAATGGGGAATTAGTGAGGATTTTGTGTGGATTTTGAAGCAAAAATGAAGAACTTTGAGTTGGAAATGAGGTGGAGAATTAGGGAGGGCAACAGCCATGAAGTTTCGGCCAAATGGGGGAAATGGGGGGGTGTGAGTGTGTGGAAATTTTCCAGGTCAAGACAAAGCCCATACCTCCATACCACATTTCTTTATTCTTTTTATTTTATTTTATTTTATTTTTTGAGAAATGGGGTTGAAATGAAATGAGAAAGAGGTTGGAAATGGAGGAGGGGCTGCTGCATGAGATGGGCTCGGCCAAGGTGAGGGGTGAGGGTGAGAGAAAAATACCAAGTCAAGAAAACCCCATACCTCAAGTCAACAAGCCCACACTTCTTTCTTTATTATTTTCTTTAAATTTTCCCTTTTCCATTTAAACTTTTTCTTTAAATTTCTAGAACCATCTTGACAATTTCTTTTCATTTCAAAAACAACATATTACATTTTGGTTTAATGTGTCATGATGCACAAAACTTGTATTAACCTATTCTAATTTGTAATTATCACCAATTAAATGTATTAGTGAAAACTTATAATAATATTTAAAATAATTAATTAAGGAAAATATTTTAGTAAACTAGCAAATTTATAAGTGACTAAATAAATACCAATACTATCCATTTCATATCTAAAATAAGTATAATTAAGTCTATGTTGAAAAATAATTATATCTTGGTTTTTACGGAAAACACCAGTTATTTTACCGATTATCGGAAAATTCCCCTAAACGATTTTCAAAACGTTACACCTAGATTTTATATACATATATGATATATTTTAGAATCCACATATCTTTTTAAAATACAATATAAAACTAAATAACATATTTGGTTACCTAGCCTTGCATGTGATAATACCCCATATCATGTGGTTGCGCCTATATATCAGGTTCATATCCTAATTGTTAAACAGACTAGTATTTTGATCGCTACGTATATTTACATAGATCCGTATTTGGGGGTATGTGTTTTTATTTACTGGATATCACATTATGGTTTAAATTCTTACATATATTCTCCAAATTGAAAAACTAGATTTTTGAATGGATAAGGGTAGTATTTGGATAGATCTGATATTATCTGTAAACTCTCACAATATATATATATATATATAACTAATATTTATCAACAGTTAATATATATATATATATATATATATATTATTATATAAAATCTCTCGTTCTCTCGTCTCTTTCTCTCTATCTTTATCTCTCTCTCTCTATTTATCTCTCTCTCTCTCAAATTTTCCCCGTCCCCACCACCTCTCTCACTCTCATTATATATATAATATACATTATATAACAAAATTATAACACTTCACTCTCCCCCCTCGTTTTCTCCTTCTTTCAGTATTCCCCGCGAACCCTAACCCGCACCCTCGTCCCCCTCATCGTCGCCGCCCTCTCACCATCGCCATCCTTATCGCCTCCTCTTCCTCACCTCCATCATCCCATCTCCTCCTCTTCTCCTCTCATTTCCCCGACGACCCAAGCTACTAACCTGACCTCCCCGACATCAAGAACCCAATCCCCTATCGCCAGCAACCCGTCGTCGTCGGAAAACACATCACCATCGACCACCTCCATCACCTTCTCGTCTTCCCTGCAACCCAGAATACTATACACCACCACTGTAAGTCCACGTTACCTGTCCCGGTTCTTTCGGGGTTGCGGAAACGGTGAAAAACGATTTTTAGGGTTTAGGATAACATGGACTAGAAAACCCGGATCTTTGCTAAACAACACACTAGCAACAACTACGAGCTTTACCTACTCGGTTAGGGGGTTATACCTAGTCTTGAACTCCTTCTCTTCTTCTCCTTGGAATGGGTTGGATGGTTCTCCTCGTCGCCTTCTCTTGCCGAAGAAAGATCCACCCGAGGGCATCTACCTTGAGCTCCTTCCTCGAACTTGAGGTAACTAAAGTATTAGGTTTGCTAAACCTTCAACCATAGGATGAGTAGAGATGAGTTTTGGTGTTTTATCTCCAAGGCAAATGGTTCTCAACTCATGAGAGATTTTGCCTTGAGCTAGAGGAAAAGGGAGAGCAAAGGATGAGAGAGAATGAGAATGAGATTATGATATGAATTTTGCAACCATATGCAAATATATGTGAATTAACAATTAACAATATTAATCAAAAAGAAAAAGGTGATGGTAGGTTTGAAAAGACCATTATCATTTCACATTTAATGAGTTTTGCAAAGATCAAAGAGCATCATTGCTTGAAATGATGATGGTCAACATTTCAACCTTGGTCAACAAGTCAACCTTGGTCAAAAGGTCAACAACCCTAACCATAACACAATTTCCTTTAATTAATATTATTAATTGATATTCCACATATTCATTAGGGTTTGAAAAAAGACAACTGTCAACTGTGCATACACACCCGTTCTAAAACCCTAATGAGAATCCTCTGCCTCTGCCTCAGTCAACTGTGCATACACACCCGCATCCGTGTTCCAAGGAACACGAATACAATGAGATAAAACCAATCCCAAAACATATACTAGGATCCGGCTTAAACCAAAGCCCGCTAGTAATAACTGTCCGGACACCAAACGTGCACAAGTGCGCAGATGTGAACGAACCCCGTCGCAAAACCATGCAACTTTTACTCTGTTTTGCCCAAAGGAGAATAACCCTCTGTGTGGGACTCTAAAGACTCGACACTACGCTGGCAGTGGGTTTAACCACAGACCGCAAGCAGCACTAGCTATACGTAACGGTCCCCAGGTAGATGCCGATAAG
Source organism: Agapanthus africanus (assembly GCA_030015575.1). NCBI lineage: Eukaryota > Viridiplantae > Streptophyta > Magnoliopsida > Asparagales > Amaryllidaceae > Agapanthus > Agapanthus africanus. The sequence continues at coordinate 113,049,776 of JASDDO010000018.1, forward strand.
AAGACTGATGAGGCGAACCCATCCGAACTCCTACTTAGCCTGTATGTGACAATCTCCGTACAGTCCGGTCTGTTCGTCTGAGAATATCGCATGGCGGGCCTAGGGGGGTAGTAAACGTCAGTCCCCTAATAGCGGTACAAGTCGTGTCGGAGTGTAGCCCAGAACACCCTGACATAACACTGGAAACCTACCAGTGTATCTCGCTTGCCCTGGCCAGGGACGACTATGTGTAATGGCTCTCCTAAACACAGCGCGATATCAACCCCCAATACCGGGAGAGACGAATCCTGTCTAACCGTCACTGCCTCCAAGTGCTTCAGGACTGCACCCAACTACTACCTGTTTGCATGACTCCTTTGAGCCGTGGTAGGGTAGTAATCAAAGTACAGTAGGAACACACTCGAGGCGAAGTGACAGTGTCAAGTTAGCGGACTAAGCTGTACTCATGTCACCTGGGTACTGATAACTGACGATAGGTATAGTACCAACCAATAGTTCCCGACGAGTCCTGTCCAGTGTACTCGTAACCTAACGAGCACCCCCATACTATCTCAAGTACGACGTACTGACGGCTGTGGGACAGACCGTCTCCCCTGCTGGGATGAGAAGCGCATACGCTAGTCTACGCCGGAGTATCGATGCCCCGTCTCGATAATCCTATGACTAGGGACCTATATAAGGATGTGCTTGTAGATTACTCAGCCCCCAATAGTGTGACTGCCATCACAACGCTGGTAATCAAGCAAAGATCCTAAGGGCTCCACTAATGTGTATAGGCGATATGCTAAAAGAAACACATGCACACATTAAAGTAGAAACAAACCAAGTAGCATACTACCATTTTGAGCAAGATTGTCTATACAACTGTTAATATCCCAAGCTTCCATCAAGTAATATACAAACTAGTATGATACAGTAATGGCCTCTAGGGCATATACACTAACAATCTCCCACTTGCACTAAGGCCATGTACTGGCGTATCGAAGACCTATCATCTCAATCAGCCGCTCGAACTGAGTCTGGGGTAAGGCCTTCGTGAATGGATCTACAGTGCTATCTTCTAAAGCAACCCTCCGAACCTCGATCTCCTGGCGATCCACGATCTCCCTGATCAGGTGATACCGCCTTAAGATGTGTCTGGATTTCTGATGGGACCTAGGTTCCTTCGCTAAAGCTATAGCCCCGTTGTTGTCACAATACAGAGGTATTGGATAAACAATGGACGGAACCACCTGAAGTTCTTTCAAGAACTTCCACATCCAGACGGCTTCTTTTGCGGCATCAGATGCAGCGATATATTCCGCTTCTATCGTTGAGTCAGCAACGGTTTCCTGTTTGGAACTCTTCCAACACACCGCCTCTCCATTGAGGGTAAAGACATAACCCGACATGGACTTGGAATCATCCTTGTCACTCTGGAAGCTGGAGTCGGCAAAGGCCTCAATCTGGAGGTCTTTTCCGCCATACACCAAGAACATCTCCTTAGTCCTTCTCAGGTACTTGAGAATGTTCTTTACCGCTATCCGGTGCTTCTCCCCAGGGTTTGACTGATACCAGCTTACCACACTCGGTGCATAAGCTACATCTGGTCTGGTACACAACATCGCATACATTATAGAGCCTATCGCAGAAGCGTAGGGTATAATAGACATGCGATCCCTTTCCAAATCAGTCTTGGGAGACATCTCTTTGGAGAGGGTGATCCCGTGACAAGCCGGTAGATTACCGCGCTTGGAATCTTCCATACTGAATCTTTTTAGTATGGTGTTGATGTACCTGGACTGTGAAAGTCCTAATATCCTTTTGGATCTATCACGATAGATCCGGATCCCCAGAATGTAAGAGGCATCACCCAGGTCTTTCATGGAGAACCTGTGTGACAAGAACCCTTTGACAGATTGTAGCATAGGAATGTCATTTCCTATCAAGAGAATGTCATCCACGTATAAGACGAGGAATACGACAGTTCATGCTACAATTGGACTATAGATGCATGGTTCATCTGGATTTTTGATAAAGCCAAAATGTTTGACCGTCTTATCAAAACAGATGATCCAACTCCGCGATGCCTGCTTTAGTCCATAAATGGACTTAAGAAACTTGCACACCTTTCCGCTGCTCCTACTCTGAATGAAACCCTCTGGCTCGTCCATATATCCACACTCCTCTAAATTTCCATTTAGAAAAGCGGTCTTTACATTCATCTGCCAAATCTCATAATCATGGAAGGCAGCAATGGCAAGAAGGATCTGAATGGATTTGAGCATAGCCACTGGAGAAAAGGTTTCGTCATAGTCCAAACCAGGTCTTTGACGAAAACCCTTTGCAACAAGTCTAGCCTTATATGTCTCAACCTGCCCATCTACACCAATCTTCCTCTTGAAGATCCATTTGCATCCTACGGGTTTTACCCCGTCTGGAGCAATGTCCAAAGTCCATACTTTGTTGGTGTACATGGACTCTATTTCGGTCTGCATTGCATCCAACCATTTTACCGAGTCAACGCTCTGAATGGCCTGCCGGAAGCTAGTCGGCTCATCATTATTAATGATGCAATCCTCTATATCCCCGTCTATGAGAAAACCGTAGTATCTCTCGGGCGGATGAGACTGCCTACTACTCCTGCGGAGCGGCGTAGGAATTTCCTGTTCTTTCGAACCCTCTGGTTCTACTAAGCTTTCAGTAATAGCTCGTGGTTCTGGAATTTCTTCCAGTTCTATTGCGCTCCCACTTATCTGATTTTCCAAAAATTCAGTTTCCAAGAAGCAGGCATGACGAGAAACAAAAACCTTTTGTTCCTCTTTGCAATAGAAGAAATATCCCTTGGAGTCCTTTGGATATCCCACAAACTTGCACTGTACTGAGCGTGCCTCGAGCTTGTCCACATGCTGCTTTTTGACAAAAGCTGGACATCCCCATGTCTTAATATGCTTAAGATAGGGTTCTTCCCACACCACATCTGATATGGTGTGGTAGGCACAGTCTTAGTTGGAACTCGGTTCAAAAGGTATGCAGCTGATTCTAGCGCATATCCCCAGAATGATCGCGGTAACTCAGCGTTATTCATCATGGAACGTACCATATCAAATAGGGTTCGGTTCCGTCTCTCCAATACACCGTTATATTGTGGAGTGTATGGAGGAGTAAGCTGAGAGAGAATTCCATTCTCTTTTAGGTAATCCAGGAACTCGGCACTCAAGTATTCACCACCTCGATCAGATCTCAGTATCTTGATACTTTTGCCTATTTGTTTTTCTTCTTCATTCTTGTATTCCTGGAATTTTCCGAAGGCTTCAGATTTATGTTTCATTAAGAAGACATATCCGTACCTCGAAAAGTCATCCGTAAAAGTAATGAATTAAGAATAACTGCTTCGCGCATGTGTAGACATTGGACCGCACACATCACTGTTTACGAGCCCTAAGAGCTCGCTCGCTCTTACTCCGTGTCCAGTGAACAGAGTCTTTGCCATCTTTCCTTTGAGATAGGATTGACAAGTTGCATATGAATGATATTCGAACGGATCCAAATATCCTTCTGTATGTAACTTAGTCAACCTTCTCTCATTGATGTGACCCAGTCTACAATGCCATAAGAAAGCATGATTTATTTCTGGAGACTTTCTTTTGTGTGTATTCTGGACATTGAAAATCCGTGGTTGGTTTAATACGTATATACCATTGTTTAATGTACCCGACCCAATCAAAACTTGATTAAGGTGAATGTTCACAACATTGCTTACAAATGCAAATTCATAACCTTCTTTAGACATTAAAGATACAGATATGATATTACAGGTTGCATTGGGTACAAAATAACAATCACGCAAAACCAAAACATGTCCATCTGACATTCCCAAATGATAGTCCCCCACGGACTCAGCATCCATGCTAGCTCCGTTTACAACTCTGAGGGTCATATCACCTGCCTTCAAAACCCTACGCTTTCTCAGTGCCTGCAAAGAATTACAGATATGAGATCCTGATCTGGTATCCAATACCCAGGAAGTAGAGTTTACTGAAAGACAGTTTTCAATAACATACACACCTGAAGCCGAAGCCACAACTTGCTTCGGGTCCTGGTTTCTGGCCTTCCAAGCCCTGCAATCCCTTTTCCAGTGTCCACTCTTGTGACAGTAAAAGCACTCTTCCTTTCCCACAAGCTTTCCCGCTACCTTTGTTGCTTTTTCCTTACCCTTCGTTTCCACTTTACTAACACCGCCCCTTGGTTTGGTGGGTGTTTTCCTCTTCTTTCCCTTGGCTTTCGCCTTAGACCTAGAAGAGGAAGGTCCTCCAACAAACAAAGTGGATGTTTCTCTACCTTTCTGTAGGGTGCCCTTTGCACTCCTCAACATGTTCAGAAGTTCGGAAAGTTCAACCTCCTTTCCTTGCATGTTGAAGTTCAGGATAAACTGGGCATAAGTGGAAGGAAGGGACTGGAGAATCAAGTCAATGTAGAGTTCATTCTCCAACGTGGTCCCTAGGTCCGTGAGCTCTTCAATGTAGCCAATCATCTTAAGCACGTGTTCCGCTACGGATGATCCGATGGCCAATCTCGCCGAAAACAACTTTTTCGAGACTTCGTATCTGGCGATACGGGATTGCTCTCCATACAGTTCTTTTGTATGAAGAAATATGGATTCTAGGTCCATATTCTCGTGCATCCTCTGATGTTCATTGTCCATAGAGGCAAGCACGAGGCACTTGGCCTTCGCGCAGTCGATCTCCCAGGTCTTATGGATTTCTATATCCACGACGCTGGAAGTGGGACTTGGGACAGGGGGAGCTTTGGTGGTAAGGAGATACCCCAACTTGTCATAAGTGATTGCCATTTTTACATTCCTGAGCCAATCTTTGTAGTTTGGCCCTGTCAGTATATTTTTATCTAGTAGTAACTTAAGTCCGGTCATGTCGATTGGTCGCTGTAATTAGGAGATAGAGAAGAAACACTTTAGCATGATGCTCTTGCAAGTTTAGAGTGGTTTTTAGTTTGTCTAAACAGGATGGCTCTCACTGTCTCTCGAATCCCTCCTCAAACCAAAAAGGAAGAATTAGTCGGGATCAATCTCACCGTACAATACTTGCTTAACCGTTCAGCCAGGCCAGTGTCGGTACTTCGAGGGAGGTTTTCCAACGCTTTCGCGAAGTTCCTTAATATAAGAACCTCTTTTTCCTGGGGGCGTAGCCCCGCTAACACCTTTCTAGACACCTACTTGGTTTATAGCATTGATCGTTAAGTGAGAAATTTCCCGAGGAGTAGCATATACTCACAGTAGGATCGGGATCCAAATATCATCGCGCGACAAAACTGAAGGAATCCTACCAGAATCATCACACTCCAAATGGTATGCAGCACTAGCAAGTTTCAGTTTCTTTAGAAACTCCCGATGTGGATTTTTGCCCCATGCTCTTATGACCTTGACTTTGGCCAACAAATCATAGGTCACATGTCAAGTTCTACCCGTCATTCTCCAGGTTAATTTGAACCCATCCGTACCTATCCTTGACTTTGGCCAACAAGGCAGTACGACTGTCCCAAACCAACGCATCTATCTATGCTGCATATGAATATCCAATAGCTACCAATCACTGTGCCTTGACTTTGGCCAACAAACACAGCTTGAATACTATTGACTATCCATATGAAATGACGGAGGGCTACGAATGGTTTTGGCGAAACCGTGAACGTAGTGAACTTGATATAATCGATGGAACGAGATAGCTTTTAAAAGGAGTGGTTCAAGCTCCGCGTTTAAAAGTTGGTTTTTGAAAAGAACCGAGTGGTTTTGAAAGTGTTCCAACGACTTTACTTGGTTTATTTTCTTGAATTAATTTTAATGTGTCCCATCATTTAATCCAACCATTGCAGAAAATGACGAAAATATGACGTACGCTTATGCCATCCGCATTCGCCACGGGGCCCCGTCATCACCCGTTAGGTTACTTAACTAACGACAGAGCGGGGGCTGGACTAGCGCGGATACAAAACATAAGCAACGCCTAAATAGATATCATATATATATATATACATTCGTCAGATGCAATGATAGCCATTCCAGATCACAGATGAACACATTGGATATACTAGGAACCCGCGTTTCGTTCGAGCCTGTAACGAAAAGCGGATTACACGGTCGCGATGAATAGCCAATACCCCACCCTAGACCCCTATGGGTGCGGCAAACTACCCGCCAAGTATCCGAACCGAAGCAACCTCCCTCAACAACGTGAGTAGGCCACTCGGCACTTCGAGATACCCGGTAGTTTGTGCACCCCACCTTGGGTCTATCCTAGGAGCAAAAACAGTAAAAAGAAATTATACAATGGCGGCCACAATCTCATCCCAGATGTGCGGCCATACAAATAATATTACATCAAATTACATATTACATGAATTGAAAGATAAAGAAAACTCTCATCTCACAACCCCCGGCTATTCATCCGCGCCAATCCAACGAATTCATATACACAAACCATCAACATTACATAACACAGATATGTAGAACCCCCACTAATCGACGTATAGCGATTAGCAGATATTCAATACATATATAACATCACAGATATAACCCATTAGCCAAAGTATAGAGAAGTTCGATCAAAATACGAATTTGTAACCACCCCAAAAACAAATTTGTTCTCTGGAAATTTTGGGCAGAAACAAACCATCCTAAAAATCACAAAACACCAATATAAGAACACTGCAGGAAACTTGACCCACAGCCGAGTCAACTCGGCCGCGGATCCGCGACAGGAGCATGCTCGTGCTGCGGTTCCGCGGCGCTTTGACCGGGTTAGTGGACCATTTTTCTTGTGTGTTCTTTAAAAACCCTGAGCCGATTTTTAGTATGTGATTAATTATTTTTTTGAACAGAAATAAAAATCGGCAGAAAGTTAGCATTTTTAACGTGTTTTGCGGGTTTTTTGTCCGATCGAAATTCTAAATACTTTGCTAACATGCTAGTATGTGTTTAGCTAGGCTCTGATACCACTGTAAGTCCACGTTACCTGTCCCGGTTCTTTCGGGGTTGCGGAAACGGTGAAAAACGATTTTTAGGGTTTAGGATAACATGGACTAGAAAGCCCGGATCTTTGCTAAACAACACACTAGCAAAAACTACGAGCTTTACCTACTCGGTTAGGGGGTTATACCTAGTCTTGAACTCCTTCTCTTCTTCTCCTTGAAATGGGTTGGATGGTTCTCCTCATCTCCTTCTCTTGACGAAGAAAGATCCACCCGAGGGCCTCTACCTTGAGCTCCTTCCTCGAACATGAGGTAACTAAAGTATTAGGTTTGCTAAACCTTCAACCTTAGGATGAGTAGAGATGAGTTTTGGTGTTTTATCTCCAAGGCAAATGGTTCTCAACTCATGAGAGATTTTGCCTTGAGCTAGAAGAAAAGGGAGAGCAAAGGATAAGAGAGAATGAGAATGAGATTATGATATGAATTTTGCAACCATATGCAAATATATGTGAATTAACAATTAACAATATTAATCAAAAAGAAAAAGGTGATGGTAGGATTGAAAAGACCATTATCATTTCACATTTAATGAGTTTCGCAAAGATCAAAGAGCATATTTGCTTGAAATGATGATAGTCAACAATTCAATCTTAGTCAACAAGTCAACCTTGGTCAAAAGGTCAACAACTCTAACCATAACACAATTTCCTTTAATTAATATTATTAATTGATATTCCACATATTCATTAGGGTTTGAAAAAAGACAACTGTCAACTGTGCATACACACCCGTTCCAAAACCGTAATGAGAATCCTCTGTCTCTGCCTCAGTCAACTATGCATACACACCCGCATCCGTGTTCCGAGGAACACGAATACAATGAGATAAAACCAATCCTAAAATAAATACTAGGATCCGACTTAAACCAAAGCCCGCTAGTAATAACTGTCCGAACACCAAACGTGCACAAGTGCGCAGATGTGAACGAACCCCGTCGCAAAACCATGCGACCTCTACTCTGTTTTGCCCAAAGGCGAATAACCCTCTGTGTGGGACTCTAAAGACTCGACACTACGCTGGCAATGGGTTTAACTACAGACCGCAAGCGGCACTAGCTGTACGTAACGGTCCCCAGGTAGATGCCGATAAGAAGACTGATGAGGTGAACCCATCCGAACTCCTACTTAGCCTGTATGTGACAATCTCCGTACAATCCGGTCTGTTCGTCTGAGAATATCGCATGGCGGGCCTAGGGGGTGGTAAACGTCAGTCACCTAATAGCGGTACAAGTCGTGTCGGAGTAAAGCCCAGAACACCCTGAGATAACACTGGAAACCTACCAGTGTATCTCGCTTGCCCTGGCCAGGGACGACTATGTGTAATGGATCTCCTAGACACAGCGCGATATCAACCCCCAATACCGGGAGAGACGAATCTTGTCTAACCGTCACTGCCTCCAAGTGCTTCGGGACTGCACCCAACTACTACCTGTTTGCACGACTCCTTTGAGTCGTGGTAGGGTAGTAATCAAAGTACAGTAGGAACACACTCGAGGCGAAGTGACAGTGTCAAGTTAGCGGACTAAGCTGTACTCATGTCACCTGGGAACTGATAACCGACGATAAGTATAATAACAACCAACAGTTCCCGACGAGTCCTGTCTAGTGTACTCGTAACCTAACGAGCACCCGTATACTATCTCAAGTACGACGTACTGACGGCTGTGGGACAGACCGTCTCCCCTGCTGGGATGAGAAGCGCATACGCTAGTCTACTCCAGAGTATCGTTGCCCCCTCTCGATAATCCTATGACTAGGGACCTGTATAAGGATGTGCTTGTAGATTACCCAGCCCCCACTAGTGTGATTGCCATCACAATGCTGGTAATCAAGCAAAGATCCTAAGGGCCCCACTAATGTGTATAGGCGATATGCTAAAAGAAACACATGCACACATTAAAGTAGAAACAAACTAAGTAGCATACTACCATTTCGAGCAAGATTGTCTATACAGCTGTGAATATCCCAAGCTTCCATCAAGTAGTATACAAACTAGTATGATACAGTAATGGCCTCTGGGGCATATACACTAACAACCACCACTGACCCTTTCTCTTTTCCCCGATCACCATTCAAGACTCACGGCCCCTCGTCCATACGTCCTCATCTCATCGCCACTATCTCCTCTGTCATCGACGGAACACCAATAACCCCAAAAGCTAGTTCACTTCTTCTTCTTCTTTCTTTTCCTTCTCTTTTCTTGATCCCCGATCGTCTCGCTGGAGTTGTGCACATCGCCGACGATCCAGACGACCCAGTCATCGTCGTCATCTAGCTTGTTACCACGCCACGCAGCTGCTCAGCCAGGTCCAATCCTGCGCGTGTAAGTTTTGCATTGTGGCTTTATTTCGACATCGGAAAGTGGCATCCGTATCTCGATGTGAGATTCGATCAGGCAAGTTCTAGAGTTGCAACACGCAATTTTATTATATCAATATTTATTTGATAAATTATAGTGCATGTGTTTTACTATTCAATAGAAAGTACCAAGTTACAGTTTTATAGCATCCGTCTGTATCCGTACTAATACTAGTTTATCTAGTTGCATGCCGGAATATCATGATATTATCATACTACTATAACAGTTCAATATGTTATCTAGATTGTATCATATATGGTAATGGACGTATAACGGTTATTATAAATAGATACATATGCATCCTGGCATTAATTGTGTTTTGATATTGATTACAGTCTTACATTGGTATCTGTTTTGGTTAATATACAGTACATGGCATGTTCACGACATATTACCCAACTTGTTACTTGGATCTTATTGTTAATACCAATAATCCTGATTGTTGTTTTGATGGACGTAACTAGTTGTCTGCATAGACAAGACCTGTACCTGATTGATCCTGTGTTGGAATTAGATTTATATCGTCAATATATGACTTGAACACAGAATCTTGGGGGAAAAGGGGAAATCAAGAATGTGACCAAAATGTAACTCAAGAGGATATTATTATTGTTTGCCGTGATTCCAAGCATGATGGAATAATCATTGCCGTGATTCCAAGCATGACGGAATAATCATTGTTTGCCGTAATTCTGGCGTGATGGAATAATAATTGTGCCATGGTCCCGTGGGGGTTTGAATGGGATATATACTGTTGAGTTACGATGAGAATTACATTAATTGATTTCAAAGACATTTGGAATAGATAACCTAGAAGTATAGACTTTAGGATACACATCACATACATATAGCTCACTATTTATACATGTGTTTATTATATTCATATTTTAGCATCATATTCCGGTTATTACTATTATTTTGATATTATTGTTGGCTATAGTGCCCTTAAGGCAATTATCGTAATCGCGGGCAGGTGATTATGATGATTGAGGGAGGACCTATATGGATAGAACAGTCTTACTCGAGATGATAGTATGTTATCTGGTTTGTCTTTATCATCATGTACATGCTTTATGTGGTATTACAGATCACTATTACATTTTGATGGAGCACATGGGATTCTTGCTTGACTACCAGCATTATGATGGCGATCATATACGTGAGAGTTGGCTGGTCTATAAGCACATCCTTGAATGTCCCTAGTCGGGGGAGTATCGAGACTAGGCATCGATACTCCAGAGTAGACGAGTGTATACTGATCGAGATCCCGACGAGGGGCGGTGGCCAGTCTCACAAGCCATTGGTGTCTATCAGTCACCTAAGATAGTATGCAGGTGCTCATTGGGTTATGAGTACACTGGACGGACTCTCCGAGAACATACTAGTTGGTATTATACCTATTGTCAGATAGCAGTTCCTAGGTGACATGTGTACAGGTTAGTCTGTCAACCTGATATCGTCATTTGTCTCGTGTGAGTTCCCACTGTACTTTGATTACTACCCTACCACGGCTCAAAGGAGTCGTGCAAACAGGTTTTAATTGGGTACAGTCCCGAGCCACATGGAGGCAGTAAGAGGATCGTCACGGATTCGTCTTTCCCGGTATTGGGGGTTGATGTCGCGCGGTGCACGGATGGCCATCACCTGAAATCCTTGGCCAAGGTAGTCGAGAATTACTGATTTGGATCTGTAGTTTCTCATGTGGTGACGGGCTTCATACCGACACGAAATATCGCGTTATTAGGGGTCTGACTTTATCCACCCCCTAGACTCGATATGCGATACTCTTATACAAACGGACCGGACTGTACGGATATTTTCACTGTCAGGCTCAGTAGGGTTTCAGGATGAGTTTGCTCACCGGACTCCCTTTCGCTCAATACCTGGGTAGCCGTTACGTACAGCTAGTGTCACTGACGTGCTTGTGGTTAAACCAACTGCCAGCGTATTGACGAGTCTTTAGAGTCCTACACAAAGGGTATCCCTGCTTCAGGCGAAACAATGTAGAGGCCGTATGGTTTTACGGCAAGGTTCGATCATATAGTATTATGATTCGGACGGATAATACTAGTGGGCTTTGGTTTAAGCCGGATTCTAGTATTATATTGTTGGATTATTTTCATCTCATTGTATTCGTATTTTGTCGAAATACGGATACGGGTATATATATACGGATGAGGGGTATTCTTGTAATTCATTACAAGTTGCTTCTAGAAGATAACACCTCATTTTTGTTTTAATCATTTTGCTTAAATGATTAAATGAGGTGGAGGATGAGGTGTGTTTGGCTTTAAATGAAGCATGGCACAATTGGTGACTCATGGTATGACTCATGCAGTGAATCATGAGTTACTATTGTGGCATACTTGATTTAGTTTGTGTTGTGAGATATTTTGTGACTAGAGATTTTTCATTTGCCTACTCAACACTTAGCCAATTTTCCATGCTTGCTAACTACACTCTCATCTCCTCATTTCTTCTTCTACCTCCACCCTAAATGTCTCATGTGTTGAGAAACCTAGGGTGTAATAAGAATAATTAAACCATTATTAAACTCTACATTATCTAGGCTACTTAGATTAGCATACTAAGTAACCTTGTTACCTCGGTTTAGAGGTAGGAGCTCAAATTTGGCACTCTCGGGTGGATCATCATAGATGGGGGAGACTGGCGATCAAACTTGTTCCATGAGAACACAAGGAGCTAAGGACGATGGTTGAAGACCCGAAAGACTTGGTTCATATAGGTATAATCACTTCATAGTAGATTAGTACCTTAGCAAGTATCGTTATCTACGGCTTACGGCAGATCCGGATTTATCGGGTTGTTTTAGCGCCAGTTTAGAAAATTTTTGTTCCGCATTTTGGCCATGGTGGATGGCCAGGGCGCTAGCATAACCCAACATGGTATCAGAGCCACTCCATAAGCCATAGATAACTCATTACGACATTAGAAATCCACCGTTTTTGTCGCGCACGAACTGCCGATAAAAACAGTTCCAGAAACTGAATTTTGAGATGTTTTGCTGTAACGTTTTGAAAATCGTTTAGGTGAAATTTCGGAGAATCCGTAAAATAATGGGTGTTTTCCGTAAAAAATCAAGATATAAATAACTTTTAATATAAAATCAAAAAAACATATTCTAGCTATATAATTGCTAGTATTTGGTGTTTATTGAGCCACTTGTAAAATTTCTAGTTTACTGAAAAAATTTCCGAAATTAATTATTTTAATATTATTTTAAGCCATCACTAATACATTTAATTAGGGATAATTACAAATTGGAATGGGTTGATACAAATTTTGTGCATCATGACACATTAAACTAACATGTAAAATATTGTTTTTGAAATGAAATGAAATTGTCAAATGGTTTTAGAAAATATATAATATAAAGGCTTAAATGGGGAAAATAAACTAAATAGAAATGAAATTGGGCTTGTTTACAAGTGGTTTTGGGTGTTTTGATTTAGAAAAGTTCCCACACACCCATATACACACCCCACCCTTTGTTCTGGCCGAGCCATCATGGGCAGCCCCATTCCCCCCCCCCCAATGTTTGCCCACATTAAGCCAAAAAGAAAAATAAAAGAAGTAAACAATTAAATAAAGAGGCATGGGTTCTTGACTTCCCCACTCATTTAACACCTCACCCCTCTCTCTCCTCCCTAATATATGGCCGAGCCTTCCCTCTTCCTGCTGCAACAGCAGCCCCTTCATTTCCCCACCTCATTCTCATCTCATTTCTCTTCAAAAATCCCATGAAAAATCAACTAAAACCTCACTAATTTCCAAATACAACCCTTATCCATTTTTCCTTAGCTATTCTTGTATGGATCTTGGTGAAAAGAAGCAAGTTTGGGAGGCTAGATTCATGTTAGATCTCAAGATAATTGTGAGATAAAATTCTTAACCTAATGGCTAAATTGTTGTTTAATTATGCTAATCTAATTTATTCAAGTGTTAATTTGGTTGTAATTGCTAGTTTAGAAAATTCTAGAAAAGGATTTGAGTTTGGATTAGGGTTTTAAGCATTACAAATAGGTTAAATCAAGTGTAGTTTCTATCTAGTTAGCTTAGTTGGATGTTTGCTTGTGATCTTGATCACTAGATCGCTAATTCACGATGCTTGCACCAAATTTCCAAATTGGGTGCTTACTAGTTTTTTTTAAATATTATGAAAAATTGAGAATTTAAAATCTAGTTATGGTTTTCATCACATCATTAAAATTATAAATTGTAGTTTAACATATCAAAGCATATAAAACCAAATCTAGTTGCTAGTTTGAAAATTGTTAATTTAAATGTATACTAATTAAGCCATTTTGCAAACTAGATTTTAGAATTTAATGAAATTGCTGGGATTAAGTTATGGAAATGGTTGGGTGGCTTAATCAAGATAATTAGTGAACATTGTAGCCGCTAGAATTGTTAAAACAACTAGATTTGAACTAAATTGGCAATTGTTGCTTACTTGAGTTTCGGAAAAATAACTTTTAAAGCGAATTTGAAGTTTTGATGATTTAAACCCTATTTCATATATATATTTAGTGTGTTGTGAAACCACGAATGGTGTGTTTGAGTTTTTCTTGATTACTCGGCGTTTGTACGCCGATGTCGAGGGTTTTTCGGTTGATTTGAGAGAGCAAACCATAGGTTTTGACCTACGTGAGATACGTGTGTCGTTTTGGTCATGAGTCGGATTTTAATGCGACACGATATATTACGATATGTAGGTACCCCCACATGGACTTCGAGATGACGAGGATGAGCGTAGCATCATCAACCCCAGAAAGCGAAGATCAAGGTGAGTAGATTATATCTATGGGGGAAGTCGGGTGGATGGCGTATAGCACCCCCGCAGTCCGTAGTATAGTTTATGATATATATGTTTATATAAGTGTTTTATGATACGAGGATGATTATTAAGATATGATTTTGCGTTTATGGTTTAGTTTAGAATAGTTAGAAGTAGCTTAGTTTAGCTTCTTAGTCGTGAATCCTAAAATAGGTTTTTACCCATACGTATACACATACATGCATACATTTATTTTACGTGTGCGTATATGGGGATATGTATGTGTGTGTGTGTGTGTGTGTGTGTATACATAAACATGGATTTTGAGGATAAGTACTTGGGATTGGAGATGAGCCGATGAAATTGGGCTTGATGCCACGAGATCGGTGATGTGATTTGGATCGTATTATAAGATGCGACATGTGATGATAGCGGATCGGTAGGCGATGTGTTTCATACACACGCATATATTTTTATAGATAGTATCAGTATTGTACTAGATGCAGATCAGTACCCAGTTCACGATAGGTGATGATGAGGATACCTGATGAATACTGAGACAGAGGTGATATTGACCCGTACCCTGATATGGGATGACGTACGATGGATTTACCGTACGAGCTATTGATGTTAGATCCGCATCTTGACTCAAGGATGTCATATTAGATGGTGTATCGTATGGGATACTATTGAGGCATGATCACCGACTATTATATATATGTATATATATATATATATTGACTCAGATTTACGTGGTTTCCATACCCCTTTCGATTGGTTGTTAGTTAGACCTGTAGTTTACCTAGTAGATGTTAGACTGGACCCGAGTCATGCCTATTTCCAAAACTAACTAATCGTGGGAAATTTTTAAGACATATCAAGGGATACTACGGATATTTCAAGAAAAGGCGTACATTTTCTTAAAAACATCGTAGCCCTTATTTTCAAAACACCACGATTCATACTATTTCAAACGGCAAAACAGTATAACACATGTATAGTAAGGTAGATTCCTTATTGTTACGTTATTATTCATGTTCCGCATATTATTGTTGCATTTACTAATCATTTGCCTTTATTATGTTGTTATCGCCTCATTGCATGTTATTGTGCACTTAGTGATTATGAAACCATGCTGTGAGGACACCAGCACCATTACCGATGATGCGTATGTTCCACATATATTTACTTGCCGGCTCACACACATCATCATCGGTAATTGTTATGTCACGTATACTTTAGAGAATATTAATCAATTGATATCGCCTGTTAGCTAATAGTCTCGACTTATCATTACTATGCTAGTTTAGACATTTCATTAATTATTGTGATACTTCTTGCATGATATCAGATGCATTCATATATTCATTGGTTATGCAGTATTTTGGGGTTTTATGCCGATATTCACTGTTTACTTACGCTTGATTTTTTATTTCGGACTCTAATGAGATTTCTGGATTTTTGGGGGGAAACCGCAAGAATATATATAAACTTCTCTCTCCTTCTCTCTCTCATTTTAAAATGCAAGATGCGGTTTTCTCGTGATGTATGTGTCGTCCACCATGAGTTTCATGATTGCTTGCATTTCGAGACCCAATTCGAGGAGGAGTAAGAACCGTTTCGGGTACATGGTGGGCCCGATATGGTACCCCGGGGCGAGAGTGATTTCATGGAGGAGGATGAGCCTGGCAGGGGCAGACTACCTACCGGTGATTTTACCTGGCGCGTCGGATATTCGGAGGATACCGTTCATGGTCGTGTGATTAATGATATGGGCCGATCCGGACTGACGGAGCCCGAATTACTGAGATATTGAGATACCGAGATATTGAGATACTGAGATTTATGTTTTGTGTCGATACTTGACACTGATTTCTCTGTTGATTTCATGATGTATTCTATTTCCATTCGTAATGCATTCATACATCATATATCTGATTTGTTGCTATCTGAGGCACTGACATGAGCATGTAGTATTACACTTATACATAGATGGACCAGGATATTATTTGAGGATGTTACCTGATGACCTAGGATAGCGTCTTGCATGCGATTTCTGCTGATGGATGTTTTCTACTCACGAGTAGGCAACTCACCCCCGTTGTGCCACAGTTCCTTGCAGGTTTTGCCGTACAGGTTCCGTTGCGGCTTTGCTGGCACACTGTTCCTTCCGGGTGATTGCTTTGGCAGGTGGGTTCTTTTGCATCAGGACCACCATTGTATATTGTTATTTCAGTTGTATCTAGTAAAACTCCATCAACTAAATTGTATATTTGTTAGAGATAGAAGACCAAACTTTTTATTCTTTCGACCATAGAGTCGCGCGTTGTAATATTATGTTTTCTTGTTGTTTTGAGTTCTTTTGAGCTTTGATCCTCGCCCTTCGGCGTTGTATATTATATTGGTTGCATGGTTCTGACTGTCGATTGACGAAGAGCTAGCTCCCGCTTGGGAATGCTTTTTTTTTTATTTCGTATACTATTCATGTTGTATCCCGTTTGGGGTCAGTATTTACAAAGGAGACTCTGCCAAAATTTTCAGAAAAGACTTGAGATTTTAAAATGGATATTTTGGCTTATGTTGCTAAACTACTTGATTTAAATTGGTTTTTCCTTCACTCTACTACTTCTTTGGTTTTGATTTCTGGGTTTTGGCTTACTTATATTACGTACGCCTCGAGACGTTTCGTAATTTAAGTGTCGGTCATATTCCGTACTTTTCGGGTCATGACATTTGCACACCCCACGGGCTCACGGTTTGAACCGAGAAGCCGCGAGATGAAGCATGGACAACCCAGGGATACCTCGGGGGTCCAGAGGCTGGGGAGCCCCAAGACCACCATAAGGTGGCCTTGGGGGTGGGTGACGCAAGAGCACCCCAACTGTGTACTCTCGGGTATGCCTACCTAAAGGGGCCATTTCGAGGTGGCACCCGGGGGTGGGTACCCCCTCGAAGCCCCTAGTCGACAATTAATTTTGACCCCTTCGCCTCCGTGAATATTCGGGCGGGTTTCGAGTTCGTTTCGACTCCCGGATTGGCTTAAAACGTCGGCTTTTGGAACTTTAGCTCACTGTTTTTCCATGGTTTTGAAAATTAGTTTCGTTTGCTAATTGTGCGCGGAATTCTAACATCGTGGTTTACTTTACTTGCTTCTATGATGCGTACATGTTCTGTTTAACGTCTTCTAATTGCTATAAGTCGATTAGAAGGGGTTGCGCGCATCTAGTTTATCTGTGGTGTTGGATGTGATATCTTTGAGATGATATTGTCATATTGTCATGGTGATAGCCTATTGTGCAATGGTAGTAGTACAATTTTGATTCATTTGTATATTCATTATTGCGGGGCGAGCGTCCAACATGTGGACTGCCGTTTCTACCTTGTTGTATATTCATTTATTGGGGCACGGCCGGGTTGAGGCGATGTCACCACTGTATATATTTTTCTTTTCTGTACTAGGGTTACCCCGCGGTGGAGTGCTCAAATAGCCGAATTCTAGAAGGCAACGGTCCCTCATCTCATGGCGTTGAGACGGAGGGAGTGTCACTTTAGAATTGGTGGACTATTCGCCGCACTCGTAAGGGGTACAAGTTGGCCCACGGAGGGGTGCTCAAGTTACCGGATTCCGTGAAGTGTTAGGTGGCCCATTCACTTTGTTGATTAGGGTTGCCTCACTTCTAAATTTGGTGGGTATCTTTCCGCGCTCATAGGAGTCTAGGTTTCCATTACACAGGCTATCCACACTGTAAGTCCATGTCACGCACCCCACGAACTTGCGGGGAGGCGGAATATATAAAAAACGATTATCAAAGCTTCGTAACACGGACTTGAGCGCATGAATCGTTTCTAAACCGTTACTAGCAAACTGCGAAAGGTTTAACTACTCGGATTAGAAGT
The DNA here is from genome assembly GCA_030015575.1 of Agapanthus africanus. NCBI lineage: Eukaryota > Viridiplantae > Streptophyta > Magnoliopsida > Asparagales > Amaryllidaceae > Agapanthus > Agapanthus africanus. The sequence goes on from JASDDO010000018.1 coordinate 113,067,852, forward strand.
TATACCTCACGTTACTTGTCCTTCGGGTCTTCATCGCTGTCCTCCACTCCTCGTAGGCTCCTTGGAACATCGGCACCTCAACGGCCTCCTCGAATCAAAGATGATCCACCCGAGAGCTCCTACGCCAAGCTTTATCTCTAACTTGAGATAACTAGGTTGCTCAAAGTGCTAATCTAAGCTACCTAGGGGGTATAGAGTGAGGTTATGGATGTATTAGTCTAGCTAACCCTTGATCTCATCATATGAGAGGTTAGGGTTAGGGTTTTAAGAATGAGAGAGCTTAAGGAGAGAGAAGGTGAGAATAATTATCCTTTTGGATGAATGAAGTCATTTGTGTATATATGAAACATATGATAATAAAAAGTAAATAACAAACAATGAATTATCACCATGTTTCATTAATGCACTAAGTGATTCATCACATGAGTCATACAAAACATTAAATGAATCATTAACTTAATGTATGAATCACTGCATGACTCATTAATCCAATTAATGCATATGCCACCTTAACCCCCAAGTCACCATGCTTCTAGAAGCTTCCCGGAAAATTACGAGAACGCCCCTCCAATCCGTGAAAACACGGAAAAACTTCAAACTGTATAAATCCAATAACCTGATACTAGATACTGGCTTAAACCAAAGCCGACTAGTAAAAACTGTCCGAACGTCGTACGTGCGTAAACACACGTATGCGTCCAAACCCTTGTCGTAAAACCATACGACCTCTATATCGTTTTGCCTGGAGCAGGGAAACTCTCAGTGTGGGACTCTAAAGACTCGACACTCCGCTGGTAGTGGGTTTCACCACAGACCGCAAGCGGCACTAGCTGCACGTAACGGTCCCCAGGTAGATGTCGATAAGAAAGCCGATGAGGAAACCCATCTGAACTCCTACTGAGCCTGATGTGACAATCTCCGTACAGTCCGGTCTGTTCGTCTAAGACTATCGCATATCGAGCCTAGGGGGTGGCAAGCGTCAGTCTCCTAATAGATGTATAAGTCATGTCGGAGCGTAGCCCATTATACCTTGAGAAAACTACTGGAACCTACCAGTAAATCTCGCTTGCCCTGGCTAGGGACTTTGCATAATGGCTCTCTGACACAGCGCGATATCAACTCCAAATACCGGGAGAGACGAATCCTTTCTAACCGCCACTGCCTCCAAGTGCTCGGGACTGCACCCAACTGCTACCTGTTTGCACAACTCCTTTGAGCCGTGGTAGGGTAGCAATCTAAGAACAGTGGGATACACTCGAGGCGAAGTAGCAGTGTCAAGTCTGCGGACTATACTGTACTCATGTCACCTGGGAACTGTTAACTGACGATGGGTATAATACCAACCAATCAGTTCCCCTGTGAGTCCTGTCTGGTGTACCCGTAACCTAACGAGCACCTGTATACTATCTCCAGTACGACGTACTGATGGCTGTGGGACAGACCATCTCCCTAACTGGGATGAGAAGCGTACACACTTAGTCTACTCTGTATTATCGATGCCCTGTCTCGATAATCCTACGACTAGGGACAAGTATAGGATGTTGCTTATAGACAACCCAGCCCCCACTAGTGTGACTGCCATCACAAAGCTGGTAATCAAGCAAAAATCCTATGGGCTTTACTAATATGTATAAGTGATACGTTACAAGAAACATATGCATATATTAAAGTAGACACAAACCAAGTAGCATACTACTATTTTTAGCAAGACTGTATATACAACTGTGAATATCCCAAGCTTCCATTAAGTAATATACATACAAGTATGATACAATAATGACCCCTAGGGCATATACACTAACAATCTCCCACTTGCACTAGGGCCATGAGCTAGAATATCGTAGACCTATCATCTCGAATAGCCACTCGAACTGCGTCTGAGGAAAGGCCTTAGTGAATGGATCAGCAATGTTATTCTCCGTCTCTACTCTCTTCACCTCGATCTCCCGGCTATCTACGATCTCCCTGATCAGGTGATACCGCCTTAAGATGTGTCTGGACTTCTGATGGGACCTGGGTTCCTTCGCTAAATCTATAGCGCTGTTGTTGTTACAATACAAAGGTATTGGATCAACACTGGTAGGAACCACCTGAAGTTCTGTGAAGAACTTCTTCATCCAGACAGCTTCTTTTGCGGCATCGCAAGCAGCTATGTACTCTGCTTCCATCGTTGAGTCAGCAACGGTCTCCTGTTTGGAACTCTTCCAACAAACCGCCCCTCCATTGAGGGTAAAGACATAACCCGACATGGATTTGGAGTCATCTTTGTCACTCTGGAAGCCGGAGTCGGCAAAGGCCTCAATCTGGAGGTATTTTCCGCCATACACCAAGAACATATTATTAGTCCTCCTTATGTACTTGAGAATGTTCTTTACTGCTACCCAGTGATTCTCCCCTGGATTTGCCTGATACCGGCTTACAACACTCAATGCATATGCTACATCTGGTCTGGTACATAACATCGCATACATTATGTTAGTTATATGTATGCCCTAGAGGCCATTACTATGCATAGGATGTATATTGTAGTGGATGCTTGGACAAATATAGGGAGGACTTTCTTGCTCGACATGATAGTATGCTATCTGGTTGCTCTTTACCTTAACGTGTACACTGATTGTCTCTCTGTTACATGTTGGTAAAGCCCTTAGGATGTGTACTTGACTACCTGGACTATGATGCGGATCATACTAGTGGGGACATGGTAGTCCATAAGTACATCCTTCAAAGTCCCTAGTCGTGGGTGTATCGAGACGGGGCATCGATATACCAGAGTAGACTAGCGTATACCTTCTCGACCCATACAGATGGGCGATGGATGATCCCATATCCATTGGTGTTTGACATCAAAGATGATATACGGGTGCTCAGTGGAGACTGGGTACACTGGACGGACTCGCCGAGAACTCCCAGATGGTATTATACCTTACGTCATATGGCAGTTCTCTGGTGACACTGGTACAGAGTAGTCTGTTGACCCGAGATCGTCATAGAGTCTTGTGTGGTTCCCACTGTGCTTTGATTTCCATCTTACCACGTCCAAGAGGGCGTGCAAAACGGTGGTTTTTGGGTACAGTCCCGAGTCATATGGAGGCAGTGAGCGATAGGAGGGGATTCGTCTCTCCCGGTATAGGGGGTTGATGTTGCGCTGTGTTCGATTGGCTATAACAGGAAATCCCTGGCCAGGGTTGCTGAGATTTATTGGTAAGTGTTACCAGTAGTTTCTCGAATTGTTATAGACCTCATATCGACACGACTTATCGAGCTATTGGGGTCTGACGTTTACCACCCCTAGGCGAGATATGCGACATATCAGACGATCAGACTGGACTGTACGGTAGTGTTACTGGTTGGATTCATTGGAGTGTGAGCGGGCTTGCTCGTCGATCTTCTGATCGCTCAATACCCGGGTGGCCGTTACGTTTAGCAGACCGCTTGCGGCTTGTGGGTGCTTGATATGATCATCATCTGCTGCCGGCGTATTGACGAGTCTTTAGAGTCCTACACAGAGTTTTCCTGGCTCAAGCGAAACGAAATATTAGCGCATATGAGATATGTGCGGGACCGAGAATAATGCGTGTATGTGATACCGTATTCTATTCTCGCGATGAATGTATCGAATGGTTATATGCGATATAACCTAGTTATCGAATCGAGGGTTGATTCGATAAGCCGATACATTGGATACTAGTCGGTTATATGCGATATGACCGGATCATTGAATCAAGTGTTGATTTAATGATGTAATGCATAATTATATATTTGATATATTACTTTGCATTAACTAGTATTGGTTCACTTTAAATGGATATTCTCACTCGGATGTTCACATTGTATATGTGATATACTTTTGTGCACTTGATTGTATCATGTTTGATGATACATATTTAACTATAGTTAAGTGTAATGAATTAAGCCATGGTTAAACTAATGATTAGGGTTTTCTTTTCTTACTTATTTATTTATTTTGAATAGATGAGAAAAGAATGGTTGCTAGTTTTGTAGTTTAGTTGAAGCTTCATGAAGCTTTGACTTTGTAACCATTCTTGTCTTCATGCTTAACCCTAACCATTCCTTTAACCTTGGTCAATTCTCTACACATAACTATAGTTAATATTATGATAAGTATTGATTTTCTATTCTATTTTTAATTAACTTATCATAACACTTTCTTCTTCTTCTTCATCTTCTTCAAAGAAGAAACCTTGACTTCATCAATGGTGGATTGATGAAAAGTGTGAGAAATCCAATTCTAAAGTGAACCCACTTCCTATTTCTTCATCCTCTCCCTCTTGCCAAGTAGTAGAGTGTGTTTTCTTCACAAGTTTCATCACTTGGTGAAGTTGGAGCTTGATCTAGCGATACTTCGACGTAGATCATCTTCGGCATGGACATCGACGACCTAGCTTGCCCATTCTCCGACGAAGCCGACGCTAGAGCCCGGGAACCCATTTGGACAGCGAGGGGACTTCATTGCGGAGCTATGGAGGTGGAGTACCGGATCTACAAAGGTTGTATTTCCGTATTCTCTTAGTTAAGTTGTTAACTAGTTTTCACTTTCGCCTAGATTTCTAGCCAACGATCCGTAGTCGGGTTTCTCGGCACCTAGAATTTTTGAAATTGGCATGGTTGATGCCTTGTGAGACCTCATTAGGGTGCCTAGGAACCCTACAGTGGTATCAGAGCCTAGCTAGAGCCTTAGGCGAAGTCTAGACGACGTTTGTGATCCGAACGAACCCGAAAACCCATTTCCAAAATGCTCTCTGTCCTTTTTTCAAAAACTGGGATTTTTCCAGATTAAAAATGCCTAAAAAATTCAGCAGGAAATTGTAATAATTACTGTGCAAATACGACACTGTTTGGAGTCTAAACAGGCGCGGAACCGCGATACAAGCATGCCTCGTGCGGCGGTTCCGCCGCAACTTGATGATGTCAAACTCCAATGGATATGGGATCATCCATCGCCCATCTGTATGGGTCGAGAAGGTATACGCTAGTCTACTCTGGTATATCGATGCCCCGTCTCGATACACCCACGACTAGACTAGCGTATACCTTCTCGACCCATACAGATGGGCGATGGATGATCCCATATCCATTGGAGTTTGACATCATCAAGTTGCGGCGGAACCGCCGCATGAGGCATGCTCGTGCCGCGTTTCCGCGCCTGTTTAGACTCCAAACAGTGTCGTATTTGCACAGTAATTCTTACAATTTCCTGCTGAATTTTTTAGGCATTTTTAATCTGGAAAAATCCCAGTTTTTGAAAAAAGGACAGAGAGCATTTTGGAAATGGGTTTTCGGGTTCGTTCAGATCTCAAACGTCGTCTAGACTTCGCCTAAGGCTCTAGCTAGGCTCTGATACCACTGTAGGGTTCCTAGGCACCCTAATATGTGATATCACCGGTTTCATTGCTATATGCCAACGACAATTGGGATGCGCATATTTACTTACGTTGATGACATGTGATGTTATGTGTTGCTGAATATGTTATATTGGATCGTCGTGTTTGAATAGCCGGGGGGTTTTTATGTGAGATGAGTGTTTTTCATTTTCATTCATGTAAAAACTTGTATGTAATATTCTTTTTTTTTGGGCGCTTCCAGGTTGCGGAAGTTGTCACCGTTGTTGTATATTATTTACTTTTCCGCACTAGGATAGACCCAAGGAGGAGGGCACAAGTAACCGGGTTCTGGAGTCCAGTGGGAGACCAACTCGAGGAGTCGAGTCCGGGTCTCCTAACTCCAGAATTGGTAGGGTTGCTTGCCGCTCTCGTAGGGGTCTAGGGGTGTGGGTTTGGCTATTCATCACGACCGTGGAATCCGTGTTTTATACTGGCTCGTATTGAAAACACGGACGTCCTAGTATATCCAATATTTCATATGTTTCTTCTGCTGCGATATCTGTGATGTGATCATGTGATGTTCTGTGATAGATACATATATAGTATATATGATATATTATATACACGTTACTTATGCTTTACACCCGCGCTAACCCTGCCCCGCTCTGTCGTTAGTTACCTAACCTAACGGTGCACGGGGGACATCGAGGCGAATGCGGATGGCATAAGTGTACGTCGTATTTATCTGTGATGTTAGGTATTTAAATGATGGGACTTCATTAATGTGATTAATGAATTAAAAGAAACCTAAAGATGTTGTAGAACCGAATTTCAAAATAAAACAGGTAGCTACAGTTCTTGCTTTGCACAGCGGTATATATGATATATCCTGCACCTTATTCGATGAGGAAAGGACCGAGATCCCTTCACCGGGAGTGACTCCTTTAGCAATAACTGGCAGATGCTACACACTCGGTTTGTCTTTTGATTGCTTTTAAGTGTTTTTGCTTTGCACAGTGATATATATGATATATCCCGCACCTCATTCGACGAGGAAATGACCGACGATCCCTTCACCGGGAGTGACTCCTTTAGCAAAACTAGAAAAGCTTCAAAAACACTCCATTTTTAAAATCATTTGATTCTACAACGATATCAAGTTCATTACGCAATAGGTTTTCAGAAAAACCTGTCGTAGCCCTCCGTCATTTCAGATAAGTAGTAGTTAGTATTCGTGCTACGTTTGTTGGCCTGCGTCAAGGCGTAGTGTGCGGTAGCTAACTGGTGCTTATCTGCATAAGCATATGATGTGATTGGATTAGGGTAGTCGTGCGACTTTGTTGGCCTGCGTCAAGGGTCGTGCGGGTGGGTTTAATTCAATCAGGAAATGACGGGTTGAACTTGACTAGCGGACTATGGTTTGTTGGCCTGTGTCAAGGTCATAGGACGCTAAGGGCAAAATTATCGGGAATTTCAAGTGTTGAAATTTGTAATGAGATTGCATACCTTCTATGAGATAGTTGGATCCCGATACCCGCTGCGAGTATGAGTTACTCCTGGGAGAGTTTTATACATTACAATTAGCCGATCAAGTAGGTGTCTAGAAAGGTGTCAACGGGGTTACGCCTCTGGGAAAACGAGGTTTACATTAATTAGGTTCGTGCGAAAGCACGGGGGACCTCCCTCAAATTACCGACACTGGCCTGGCTGAAAGATTGGCGAACTTGTAGTGTGTAATTAATCCCGGCTAGTCTTTCCTTTTAGGGTTTGAAGGAAGATTTGATAAAAAGCAGTGGGAGCCATCCTGTTTAGATAAAATAATAATCAATCTATTCTTGCAAGAGCGCACGCTGAGTGTTTTCTTCTCTCTCTCTCCTGGTAGCGACCATATCACGCCTTAGTCAAGATAATAATACGGAATATTGACCGAACCCGCTTATTATACTGAGATGGGGAACGTTGGTCCCGCTCCAACTTATAATTGTTATAAGACAGAGCAGGAAATTGGGGATTACCAGAATTCCCGTGCCGCCCAAACGAAGAGAGTGCATGCTGATGCATCATCTTCGGGTGTGTTCATTATACAGAACTGTTTCTCAGTATCCTCCGAATCCTGGGTATATGATACCAGATCAGGATCCCAGATATGTAATCTGTTACATAGGGCTACAGATAGGTAGAGAACTGAGAACGGGTGATAAGTTTCATGAGACAGAAAACGGGGCAAGAGTTGCAGCCAAGTCTGTTGGTCACTGTCACCCTGTATTACAAATACATTGATTCTGAACGAATGTTATTAGATACCGAACCTGATATACAAAATCATATCAGTCTCTTTATTAGTAAAGAAATGATAAAATTTTGTATTGTTGGATAATGTTTTGAACATTTCCTATATCAAAAGTTGATCGTATCAGGCACGTTATCTAAAAGCGTTGAAGTTCTAAATCAAACTACAGTTCTTAGTATACGGAACACACACAAGAGGAAGAGTTCAGAAATGAACGAATTCTTCTTAAGGTATTGTAGACTAGGTCATATCAATGCGACCCGACTAGCTGAAGTTACATATAGATGCATATTTAAATCAGTTTGAATTTACATCTTATGAAACTTGCCAGTCATGTCACAGAGATAAGATGACCATAGCTCCGTTTACTGGAAACAGAGAAAGAGTCAGTGAACTCTTGGGATGATACATGTTGATGTATGTAAGGTCCCCTGTCTACACATGCCAAGACAGGTTCTTTTTACTTCATTACATTCTTTGATGATCTCTCGAGACTCAGACATATGTTCCTGTTGAAACACAAGTCTGAACCTTTTGAGATATTCACAGAATATAAGTTAGAAGTAGAGAACCAAAAAGGGTATAAGTATTATGTCCTATGATGAGATCGAGGAGGAGAATACTTGAGCACGGAAATCCTGGATTATTCTAAAGGAGAATGAGATTCTCTCTCAGCATTACTCCTCTGTATACACCATAGCACGATGGTATATCGGGGCGGAGCAATAACACCCTATATGATAAGGTGTGCTCTATGATGAGTACTACTGAGTTACCTATTTCCTTTTTTGGGAGTTATGCACTTAAGAAGCTGGATACCTATTGAATAGGGTTCGAATCAAATCAGTTGCCTACCATTTCATATGTGATATGGAAAGGGAAGAGCCCATGTCTTAAGCTAGTTAAGATTTGGGGTTGTCCGGCCTATGTTTAAAAGCAAAATCCGGACAAGCTCGAGGCAAGGTCTGTTATGTACAACTGGAAAGGTTCCAGCTATGCAAACTACAGAAGATGATTTGATAGAACCAAAGGATTTAATAGTTACCAACGAACCTCAGCCTCTCCAACGATCTAGTAGGGTTCCTCACCCACTTGAGAGATACTTCGGTTTCTCTATGACAGTGGGAGCGAGGATGGCATCATGAGATGATGACCCAACTAGCTTCGAGCAAGCCATCGAGAGTAAGACTCTGTAAGAATGGCTGGATGTTTAGCGATCTGAGATGGAATCCTTATACACCAACAAAGTATGGACTTTGGTTGCTATATCTGAAGGGTTAAATCCCCATCAGGAGCAAGTATAGCTTGAGAAGATTACTTGGTGTAGATGGAAAAGTTGAGACTTTTAAATCTAGACTTGTTAAAGGCTTTCGTCATCAACCAGGCGTGGATAATGATGAAACATTTTCAAGTATCTATGCTTAAGTCCATCCAGATCCTACTTACCACGGCTACATACCATGACTATGATATCTGGTGGTTGGGTGTCATGACTGCTTTTCTAAATGATATTTTGGAAGAAAGAGTCTATAAGTACACAGCCATAGGGCTTCGTAGACAGTGGGAGCAGCGGAAACGTGTGCAAGATGCTTTATAGGATAAAGCAGGCATCGCGGAGTTGGAACATCTGTTTTGATGAAATAGTCAAAGAGTTTGACATCATCAAAATGGTAGATGAACCTTGTATAAACAAAAAGGTAGTAGGGAGTATGGTGGTGATCCTCGTAGAGTACGTGGATGACATACTCTTGATAAGAAAGGAGTTTCTTATGCTACGCTCGATCAATCTCCGTTTATCACAAAGATTCTCCGTGTAGGATCAAAATGATACCTCCTAAATCCTGAGTTTTGGATCTATGAGATAGATTTAATTGGATGTTAGGATTCTCACTAGTTGTAGTGAGATGATATCAAACGATTCTGGGGAAAATCACTGGAAAGGTTCCAGGATGATAAAGACGACTGAAAGTCCGTCGCAGGCATTGTCTTTACCCTCAGTAAAGGGACGGTATGTTGGAAGAGTTCCAAGCTAGATACCGTGGCATACTAGACGATAAAGGCAGGATACATCGCTACTTAAGATGCTACCGAAGAGGCTGTTTGGGTGTATATTGGTTCATGAGATGAACTACGTTCCTACCATTGTGAGACAATGGAGTTGTGGCTTATGCCGAGGAACGCCGGTTCCGTCAGTGATCCAGACATATTCTAAGGCAGTATCACCTGATCATGGAGATGGTTGATCTCCAGGGGATCGAGGTCAGGAGAGTAGACTCAGAGGACAACACAGCGGATCCACTCACAAAGGCCTGTTCCCAGAGAGAGATTTTTATGGGATGGTTGAGTATGAGATACTACAACCACTGCTATCAGATGGCCCTAGTGCAAGTGGGAGATTGTTAGTTATATGTATGCCCTAGAGGCCATTACTATGCATAGGACGTATATTGTACTGGATGCTTGGACATATATAGGGAGGACTTTCTTGCTCGACATGATAGTATGCTATCTGGTTGCTCTTTACCTTAATGTATACACTGATTGTCTCTCTGTTACATGTTGGTAAAGCCCTTAGGATGTGTACTTGACTACCTGGACTATGATGCGGATCATACTAGTGGGGACATGGTAGTCCATAAGTACATCCTTCAAAGTCCCTAGTCGTGGGTGTATCGAGACGGGGCATCGATATACCAGAGTAGACTAGCGTATACCTTCTCGACCCATACAGATGGGCGATGGATGATCCCATATCCATTGGTGTTTGACATCAAAGATGATATACGGGTGCTCAGTAGAGACTGGGTACACTGGACGGACTCGCCGAGAACTCCCAGATGGTATTATACCTTACGTCAGATGGCAGTTCTCTGGTGACACTGGTACAGAGTAGTCTGTTGACCTGAGATCGTCATAGAGTCTTGTGTGGTTCCCACTGTGCTTTGATTTCCATCTTACCACGTCCAAGAGGGCGTGCAAAACGGTGGTTTTTGGGTACAGTCCCAAGTCACATGGAGGCAGTGAGCGATAGGAGGGGATTCGTCTCTCCCGGTATAGGGGGTTGATGTTGCGCTGTGTTCGATTGGCTATAACAGGAAATCCCTGGCCAGGGTTGCTGAGATTTACTGGTAAGTGTTACCAGTAGTTTCTCGAATTGTTATAGACCTCATATCGACACGACTTATCGAGCTATTGGGGTCTGACGTTTACCACCCCTAGGCGAGATATGCGACATATCAGACGATCAGACCGGACTGTACGGTAGTGTTACTGGTTGGATTCACTGCAGTGTGAGCGCGCTTGCTCGTCGATCTTCTGATCGCTCAATACCCAGGTGGCCGTTACGTTTAGCAGACCGCTTGCGGCTTGTGGGTGCTTGATATGATCATCATCTGCTGCCGGCGTATTGACGAGTCTTTAGAGTCCTACACAGAGGTTTCCTGGCTCAAGCGAAACGAAATAGGAGCGCATATGAGATATGTGCGGGACCGAGAATAATGCGTGTATGTGATACCGTATTCTATTCTCGCGATGAATGTATCGAATGGTTATATGCGATATAACCTAGTTATCGAATCGAGGGTTGATTCGATAAGCCGATACATTGGATACTAGTCGGTTATATGCGATATGACCGGATCATTGAATCAAGTGTTGATTTAATGATGTAATGCATAATTATATATTTGATATATTACTTTGCATTAACTAGTATTGGTTCACTTTAAATGGATATTCTCACTCGGATGTTCACATTGTATATGTGATATACTTTTGTACACTTGATTGTATCATGTTTGATGATACATATTTAACTATAGTTAAGTGTAATGAATTAAGCCATGGTTAAACTAATGATTAGGGTTTTCTTTTCTTACTTATTTATTTATTTTGAATAGATGAGAAAAGAATGGTTGCTAGTTTTGTAGTTTAGTTGAAGCTTCATGAAGCTTTGACTTTGTAACCATTCTTGTCTTCATGCTTAACCCTAACCATTCCTTTAACCTTGATCAATTCTCTACACATAACTATAGTTAATATTATGATAAGTATTGATTTTCTATTCTATTTTTAATTAACTTATCATAACACTTTCTTCTTCTTCATCATCTTCTTCAAAGAAGAAACCTTGACTTCATCAATGGTGGATTGATGAAAAGTGTGAGAAATCCAATTCTAAAGTGAACCCACTTCCTATTTCTTCATCCTCTACCTCTTGCCAAGTAGTAGAGTGTGTTTTCTTCACAAGTTTCATCACTTGGTGAAGTTGGAGCTTGATCTAGCGATACTTCGACGTAGATTATCTTCGGCATGGACATCGACGACCTAGCTTGCCCATTCTCCGACGAAGCCGACGCTAGAGCCCGGGAACTCATTTGGACAGCGAGGGGACTTCGTTGCGGAGCTATGGAGGTGGAGCACCGGATCTACAAAGATTGTATTTCCGTATTCTCTTAGTTAAGTTGTTAACTAGTTTTCACTTTCGCCTAGATTTCTAGCCAACGATCCGTAGTCGGGTTTCTCGGCACCTAGAATTTTTGAAATTGGCATAGTTGATGCCTTATGAGACCTCATTAGGGTGCCTAGGAACCCTACACATTATAGAGCCTACCGCAGAAGCGTAGGGTATAATCGACATGCGATCCCTTTCCAAATCAGTCTTGGGAGACATCTCTTTGGAGAGGGTGATTCCGTGACAAGCCGGTAGATTACCGCGCTTAGAATTATCCATACTGAATCTCTTCACTATGGTGTCTATGTACCTGGACTGCGAAAGTCCCAACATCCTCTTTGATCTATCACGATAGATCCGGATCCCCAGAATGTAGGTGGCATCACCCAGGTCTTTCATGGAGAATTTATGTGACAAGAATCTTTTGACTGACTGTAACATAGGAATATCATTTCCTATTAGGAGAATGTCATCCACGTACAAGACGAGGAATACTACAGCTCTCCCTACAATCTTACTGTATATGCAAGGTTCATCTGGATTTTTGATAAAGTCGAATTCTTTGACAGCATCATCAAAACAGATATTCCAACTCTGTGATGCCTGCTTTAGTCCATAAATGGACTTAAGCAGCTTGCATACATTACCGCTGCTCCCACTCTGAATGAATCCCTCTGGCTGATCCATATAGACGCTCTCTTCTAAATTACCATTTAGAAAGGCCGTCTTTACGTCCATCTGCCAGATTTCATAATCGTGGAAGGCAGCAATAGTAAGAAGGACCCGAATAGATTTAAGCATAGCCGCTGGAGAAAAGGTTTCGTCATAGTCCAAACCAGGTCTTTGACGGAAACCCTTTGCAACAAGTCTAGCCTTATAGGTTTCAACCTGTCTATCTACACCAATCTTCTTTTTGAAGATCCATTTGCATCCTACGGGTTTTACCCCATCTGCAGCAATGTCCAAAGTCCATACTTTGTTAGTGTACATAGACTCGATTTCGGTCTGCATTGCATCTAGCCATTTTACTGAGTCACCGCTCTGAATTGCTTGCTGGAAGCTAGTAGGGTCATCTTCATCAATGACACAATCCTCTCTATCCCCATCTATGAGAAAACCGTAGTATCTCTCAGGCGGATGAGACGGCCTACTACTCCTGTGGAGGGGTGTGGGAATGTCCAATTCTTCTTGAACTACTGGTTCTACCATACTTTCAGTTGTAGTTTGTGGTTCTGGAATTTCTTCCAGTTCTATTTCGCTCCCACTTGTATCCTTTTCTAAAACTTGCTGTTCTAAAAAATGGGCATTACGAGAAACAAAAACCTTTTATTCCTCTGCATTATAGAACAGACACCCCTTGGAGTTCTTGGGATATCCCACAAACTTACACTGTACTGATCGTGCCTCGAGCTTGTCCGCATACTGTTTTTTAACAAAAACCGGACATCCCCAAATCTTCAGATATTGAAGATAGGGTTTCTTCCCACTCCACATATGATATGGGGTGGTTGTCACTGTCTTGGTAGGAACCCTCTTCAGAAGATATGCCGCTGATTCTAGCGCATATCCCCAGAATGATCGCGGTAACTCAGCATTACTCATCATGGAACGAACCATATCCAATAGGGCTCGATTCCTCCTTTCCGATACACCGATATGTTGTGGCGTGTATGGAGGAGTAAGCTGAGAGAGAATTCCATTCTCTTTTAAGTAACGCAGGAACTCGGCACTTAAGTATTCACCACCTCGATCAGATCTCAGTGTCTTTATACTCTTGCCTGTTTGTTTTTCCACTTCATTCTTGTATTCTTGGAATTTCTCAAAAGCCTCGGATTTATGCTTCATTAAGAAGACATATCCATACTTAGAGAAATCATCCGTAAAAGTAATGAAGTAGGAATAACCACCTCGCGCATGTGTAGACATTGGACCACACACGTCACTGTGTACGAGTCCCAAGAGCTCGCTTGCTCTTACTCCGTGTCCAGTGAACGGAGTCTTTGTCATCTTTCCTTTGAGACAAGATTCACAAGTAGCATAAGATTGATATTCGAACGGATTCAAATATCCTTCTTTATGTAACTTAGTCAACCTTCTCTCATTGATGTGACCTAGTCTACAATGCCATAAGAAAGCCTGATTTATTTCTGGAGACTTTCTTTTAAGTGTGTTCTGGATATTGAAAACCTGAGCTTGACTTAATACGTATATACCGTTATCTAATGTACCGGACCCAATCATAACTTGATTTAGGTGGATGTTAACTACATCGCTTACGAATGTAAAATCATATCCCTCTCTCGAAAGTGAGGACACTGATATGATATTACATGTCATACTAGGTACATACAAACAGTTACGTAGAATCAATATATGCCCACTTATCAAACCTAGGCGATATTCTCCTACGGATTCAGCGTCCACGCTCATTCCGTTTGCAACTCTGAAAGACCAATCACTTACCTTTATAACTCTATGGTTTCTCAAAGCATGTATTGAATTACAGATATGAGATCCTACTCCGGTATCTAGTACCCAGGAAGTAGAGTTAATTGACAAACAGTTATCAATAACAAATACACTTGAGGCTAAAGCCACAACATGCTTCGAATCCTGGCTACTGGCTTTGCTAGCCCTGCAATCATTCTGCCAATGTTCATTCCTGTAACAATAGGAACGTCCCTTTTTTACTATATCCAGTCCTGAAACTTTGCCCTTCTCTTTTCTTCTGCTTCCCTGGTTTCCTTCAGGGTAGGAGGCAGAGACTGTAGAATCAAGTCAGTATCTGACTCGTTTCCCAACGCGGTCTCCAGGTCCTGGAGCTTATCAATACAACTAGTCATTGTAAGGACGTTGTCCCCTACAGATGACCGGTCAGCCAACCTCGCTTGAATTAATTCGTTCGAGGTCTCATATCTTGTGATATGAGATTGCTCTCCATATAAATCTTTGTTATGGAGAAAGATGGAAACTAAGTCCATCTTCTCGTGCTGCTTCTGGTATACACCATCAACTGAAGCTAACACGAGGCACTTAGGTTTCGCATTATCTTTTTCCCTTGTCTGACGGATATTCATATCCACGACAGTGGAAACTGGACCTGGGACGGCGGGATCTTGAGTAGTAATAGGGTGGTCCAGCTTGTCATAGGCAATGGACATCTGGACAGACTTTTGCCACTCATATAAGTAAGATTCAGTCAAATATTATCTAGATGTAACCTATGTGTGGTCACAAGGTCGCTGCAATTTAAGAGAGAGAAGAAAATACTATTAGCATGATGCTCTTGCAAGTTTAGATTGGTTTTTAATTTATCTAAACAGGATGGCTCCCACTGTTTCTCGAATCCCTCCTCAAACCATAAAAGAAGAATTAGCCAGGACTATTCTCACCGTACAATTCTTGCTTAACCGTTCAGCCAGGTCAGTGTCGATAATTCGAGGGAGGTTTTCCAACGCTTTCGCGAAGTTCCTTAATTAAATAACCTCTTTTCTCTGGGGGCGTAACCCCGCTGACACCTTTCTAGGCACCTACTTGGTTTTATAGCATTAATCGTTAAGTGACGAATCTCCTGATAAGTAGTATATACTCACAGTAGGATCGGGATCCAAAATATTATCGTATGATAATGTTGAAGGAATCCTACCAACATTCATCAAACTCCAAAATGGTATGCTCTCTCAGCAAATTTCAGTTTCTTTAGAAATTCCCGATATAGATTTTTGCCCCATGCTCTTATAACCTTGGCGTTGGTCAAAATGTTATAAGTCACATGTCAAGTTCTACCCATCGTTGTCCTTGTTAATTTGAACCCATCCATACATATCCCTGACGTTGGCCAAATGATAATACGGCTGTCCCAAACTAACACATCTATCTATGGAAACAAATGAAATACCCCAGCAGCTACCAAATACTATGCCCTGGCATTGGTCAAATTCATAGCTTGAATACTATTGAATATCCAAATGAAATGACGGAGGGCTACGAATGGTTTTGGCAAAACCGTGAACGTAGTGAACTTGATATAATTGAAGGAACCTGATACTTTTTAAAAGGAGTGGTTAAAGCTCCGCAATTAAAAATTCTGATCTTAAATTTGTTCCAACGATTAAACTTTGGTTTATTTTCTTTGCATTATAATAATGTGTCCCATCAGTTATCCTATCATTACAGAAAACAACGAAAATACCACGTCCTCTTATGCCATCCGCATTTGCCACGGGGTCCCGTCATCACCCGTTAGGTTACTTAACTAATGACAGAGCGGGGGCTGGGCTAGCGCGGGTGTAAAACATAAGTGACATCTAATAGCTATCATATATAGATATTGTACATGCGTCAGACGCAATAATAAGCATTCCAGATCACAGATGAACTTTATTGGATATACTAGCAATCCGCATTTGCTTTGAGCCTGCAATAAAAGACGGATTACACAGTTGTGATGAATAACCATTACCCCACCCTAGACCCCTACGGGTACGGCAAACTACCCGCCAAGTACCCGAAGTGAAGCGGTCTCCCTCAACAAAGTGAGTAGGCCACTAAACACTTCAAAGTACCCGGTAGTTTGTGTACCCCGTCTTGGGTCTATCCTAGGAGCAAAAAACAGTAAAAAGAAATAATACAATGGTAGCTACAACCGCAACCTGGATGTGCCCCGCAAAAGAATAGTACATCATATTACATTTAAATCGAATGAATGAATATTAAACCCATCTCAAACCCCGGCTAATCAACACAACATTCCAATCAAGTCCATATACACAAACAGTAAACATTACAGAAATGTGCAACTCCCTGCCAACCGACATACTAGCAGTTAGGGGAGGTTTACGAACACATTAAACATTACAGATAAAAACCCAATTAGCAAATATCTTAGAATATCGATCGATTACCATATTCCGTGTTTACCCCAAAAGCAAACCAGCAAAGAAGCAACCTGGGTAGAAACAGAACATACTGGAAAACAGAAAACCACAAAATAGGAATTACTGAGCAAATCCGAGTCAACTCGGGGTTGATTCGGCGGCGGATTCGCGGCCAAAAGCACCTTCTTGCCGTGGATCCGCGGCCATCTTGCCGAGTTACTGGCTCGTATTTTCCCAGTATTCTTAAAATACCCTGCTGTGAATTTTAAGGTATGTCAAATATTTTTTCAGACACTTTTAAAATTAACAGAAACTTAGGATTTCCGGGGTTTCGTTTTTGCGTTTTCTGACGATCGAAGTTCTAATCAGTTGATAACAAGCTAGTAATGGATTAGTTGGCTCTGATTCCACTGTAAGTCTATGTCACGCACCCCACGAACTTGCGGGGATGCGGAATATATGAAAAACGATTATCAAAGCTTCGTAACACGGACTTGAGCGCATGAATCGTTTCTAAAGCGTTACTAGCAAACTGCGAAATGTTTAACTACTCGGATTCGAAGTTATACCTCACGTTACTTGTCCTTCGGGTCTTCATCGCTGTCCTCCACTCCTCGTAGGCTCCTTGGAACATCAGCACCTCAACGGCCTCCTCGATTCAAAGATGATCCACCCGAGAGCTCCTACGCCAAGCTTTATCTCTAACTTGAGATAACTAGGTTGCTCAAAGTGCTAATCTAAGCTACCTAGGGGATATAGAGTGAGGTTATAGATGTATTAGTCCAGCTAACCCTTGATCTCAACACATGAGAGGTTAGGGTTAGGGTTTCAAGAATGAGAGAGCTTGAGGAGAGAGAAGGTGAGAATAATTATCCTTTGGGATGAATGAAGTCATTTGTGTATATATGAAACATATGATAATAAAAAGTAAATAACAAACAATGAATTATCACCATGTTTCATTAATGCACTAAGTGATTCATCACATGAGTCATACAAAACATTAAATGAATCATTAACTTAATGTATGAATCACTGCATGACTCATTAATCCAATTAATGCATATGCCACCTTAACCCCCAAGTCACCATGCTTCTAGAAGCTTCCCAGAAAATTACGAGAACGCCCCTCCAATCAGTGAAAACACGGAAAAACTTTAGACTGTATAAATCCAATAACCTGATACTAGAAACTGGCTTAAACCAAAACCGACTAGTAAAAACTGTCCGAACGTCGTACGTGCGTAAACACACGTATGCGTCCGAACCCATACGACCTCTATATCTTTTTGCCTGGAGCAGGGAAACTCTCTGTGTGGGACTCTAAAGACTCGACACTACGCTGGAAATGGGTTTAACCATAGACCGCAAGCGGCACTAGCTGCACGTAACGGTCCCCAGGTAGATGTCGATAAGAAAGCCGATGAGGAAACCCATCCGAACTCCTACTGAGCCTGATGTGACAATCTCCGTACAGTCCGGTCTGTTCGTCTAAGACTATCGCATATCGAGCCTAGGAGGCGGCAAGCATCAGTCCCCTAATAGCTGTATAAGTCATGTCGGAGCATAGCACATTACACCCTGAGAAAACTACTGAAACCTACCAGTAAATCTCGCTTGCCTTGACCAGGGACTTTGCGTAATGGCTCTCTGACACAGCGTGATATCAACTCCCAATACCGGGAGAGACGAATCCTGCCTAACCGCCACTGCCTCCAAGTGCTCGGGACTGCACCCAACTGCTACCTGTTTGCACGACTCCTTTGAGCCGTGGTAGGGTAGCAATCTAAGAACTGTGGGATACACTCGAGGCGAAGTAGCAGTGTCAAGTCTGCGAACTATGCTGTACTCATGTCACCTGGGAACTGTTAACTGACGATGGGTATAATACCAACCAATCAGTTCCCCTGCGAGTCCTGTCCGGTGTACCCGTAACCTAACGAGCACCAGTATACTATCTCCAGTACGACGTACTGATGGCTGTGGGACAGACCATCTCCCTAACTAGGATGAGAAGCGTACACACTTAGTCTACTCTGGAATATCGATGCCCTGTCTCGATAATTCTACGACTAGGGACAAGTATAGGATGTTGCTTATAGACTACCCAGCCCCCACTAGTGTGACTGTCATCACAACGCTGGTAATCAAGCAAAGATCCTATGGGCTCTACTAATATGTATAAGTGATACGTTACAAGAAACATATGCACATATTAAAGTAGAAACAAACCAAGTAGCATACTACTATTTTTAGCAAGACTGTATATACAACTGTGAATATCCCAAGCTTCCATTAAGTAATATACATACAAGTATGATACAATAATGGCCCCTAGGGCATATACACTAACACACACGACAAGGGAACGTCGGGTTTCACTTGCGGCTCAAAGGAAACCCGGGGCTCCCAGATTATCCGTTTGTTCTGTGATGCTTATCGCTATTCTGTGATGTTGCTTATATCATGCCTGGGAAAATTGTTATATATATTTATATATATACTTATTGATCTTGTAAATGTTTTGCACCCGTGCTAGTCCAGCCCCCGCTCTGTTGTTAGTTAAGTAAGCTCACGGGTGATGACGGGCTCAGTAGCGAATGCGGATGGCATATACGTACATTATATTTTCGTTCTTTTCTGGTGTGATATGGATTAATTGATGGGACTGCGTTGGTTCTGATTAATGCAAGGAAAACAAACGTATATGATGTTGTTGGAACCAATTTTTAAAACTGATATTACGGACGTTTTCTTTTGCTTTGCACAGTGGTATTCAGTTATGAATATCCAGCACCTCATTCGACGAGGCAAGAGCCTAGATCCCTTCACCGGGAGTGACCTCTTGAGCAAAAGCTTGCGTCAGGGTAATAACTTCACTATAGTCGATTCTTTTGCTTTGCATCGTGGTATTCAGTTTGGAATATCCTGCACCTCATTCGACGAGGAAAGAGCCGAGATCCCTTCACAGAGAGTGGCCTCTTTAGCAAAAGTTTTCGCCACTATATATTTGAAAAACCGCTTGGATTCCTTTAACGATATCAAGTTCATTACGTTAAAGGTTTTTCGCCAAAAACTAGCCATAGCCCTCCATCATTTCAGAAAAGTATCACCTATGCTATGTTTGTTTGCATCCGTCAAGGCATAGTGTGCGGTAGCTATGTGTTACTTTTCTGTAGCATGGATATGCATTAATCTAGGACAGTCGTACAGCCTTGTTGGCATCCGTCAAGGGCGAGTATGGGTGGGTCTAAATTAATCAGGACAATAACGAATAGAACTTGACTTGCAACTTATGATTTGTTGGCATCCGTCAAGGTCATAAGCTACTTGGGGTAAAAACCACATCGGGAGTTTCAAACATACAGGAAACTTTCCAGGCATGCGCATACTATCTGGAGTGTAGTGACTTAAGTGGTTTCCATCAAGTTATCATGCCATGATAGTTGGATCCCGATCCCACTGATGAGTAGGTGTTACTCCTCGGGTGATTTTAGATGAGCCCGACTAATTCTCCTTTTAGGGTTTGTAGGAGAATTCGAGGAAACAGTGGGAGCCATCCTGATTAGATAAAGTGATTAACCATTCTAATCTAGGTAAGAGTGCACGCTGAGTGTTTCTTTTCTCTCTCTTTTTGGCAGCGACCATGACCCGACCTAAAATAAAACTAATGAACCAAGTTAAACCGAACCTTCTTAAAACACTTTGGCTTTTGAATTGTCAGTTAGTCGCATATATCATTGCTGCTCCTTCTTTCCCTTTTGCATTTCTCCAGAACATTCCGTATCACTAAGAAGATCCACATTTTTTTTGGATATCCATCGTATAGTTGCATACGAACTCGAAGGAACTTGTTCCAGTTCGAGGATGGATTCTATTTCTGGAGAAATTGAATAGTATTATTCGGTTGTCTTTTCCCTTTACCTTCTTTCAGGTTGCGAGAGCTCCTAGGATTAGGAGAGGGTACACCTATTGCGCTTCTTGGATAGTCTTCTTCTAAACCTTATGCTGGTGCCGAAAGGTAGGGAAGGAAGAAAACCAATTAGCCTAAGTGTGGTGTACAGAAGGTAATAAGTAAAGACATATTAAGAGATTAGATTGAAGGCAAAGGAAATTGCGACTATTGTCATTCACGACAAAACCGTGTATACCCCTGCCACTTCTACATCCACTTGCATTTCTCCAGAACACTTCGTATCACTACGAAGATCCATATTGCTTGGATATGCCATCGTATAGTTACATACGAACTCGAAAGAACTTGTTCCATTTCGAGGATGGTTTCCGGTCGGGAGAAATAGAATAGGATTATTCAGTTGTCTTTTCCCTTTACCTTCTCTCGGGTTGCGAGGGCACCTGGTATAAGGAGAGTATACCTATTACGCTTATTGGATAGTCTTCTTCCAAACCTTAGGCTGGTGTTGAATGGTAGGGAAGGAAGAAAAACAATTAACCTAAAGGTGGTGTACAAAGGGAAATAAGTAAGGACATATAAAGGGATTGGAGTGAGGGCATGAAAGTATACGGTTACTGTCATGAATCAGGATAGTAGAAGAGGCATTACTAGGAATACCCTGCTACCCCTTCAAAACATTTTCATGTTTCAATTTACTGTGCGGTGTTAATTGAAAACTGTTTTCCCAATTAGATTCTAACTTTAGGGTATGTATTTACCAGATTTGATTCTCACATCTGTATGGCATTACAAATGATGAGTGGGAGTAAGATATTGGGAATTGGGTGATTAGATCCTCAATATATATCAGAATTCTTTGTAATTGGTGATATTTGAGGAAATCACCTGGGTTTTGCCTAACGGCAAATATTTGGTTTTGGATATCCGTCGTTATGCACAAATTTCAAACTGATATATCTGTACGTTTATTTTATAAAGTGAGATATAACTTTTTGAAATTATTTATGTGACATTTACCTATATCAGTTGTTGGTTAGGTAAGGAGCATTCAACAATGGTGTAATTCTTCTTAACTATAGTACAGTTTTCAACCTACGACGCACAGGGTTTGAGTTTAATGAGTTATTAAACTCAGTGGACTTATACAAAGTATTGTATGTTGTCCAATGTTCGTTTGGACAAAGGGGCTAGTACACGTACTATATTCTATTTACTCATGACTTATCTAGTTTTAGACAGGTATTTCGTTGAAATAGAAGGTCCAAATTTTGAGAAGTTATAGTTATAAGAATAAAGTAGAGAACCATATGTTGCAAGTATCAGGATTCTTCAAGGTGATCGAAGATGTAGATACTTATATTTAGTATTCTGTAGTAAGTAAATGTTTTAAGAACTTGCTTCTCCTTCAGGTTACTCATACGTGGATGCATTCCTTGATAAGTAATGCTGCTTGGCCTCATTCCATATGGTTGATAAGCACTGGAAATAGCTGCATGTTTTTGAATCTGGTTCCAATTAAATTAGTGACTTTGTTTCTATATGATATATAGAATGGATTCATATCTTAACGATGTTAAGGTAATGGAGTAGTCCAGCTAATGCTTAAAACAAGAATCTGGACAAACTCAAGGCACGTTTCAGTAATGGCAGTTTGTGGGTTATCCCGGGTTTTGACGAGGGTTAACTTTCTACCATCTGGAACATCAATAGTTATATTGTTCTTGACTCGCCACCAGTTTTAATAAAATGGATTCTTTTCAGAAAAAGTTAATAGGAGTATGGTAGAACTGGAAGTAATTCCAGAACCACAAACGATTACTAAAAATTTAATAGAACCTAAGGATTCAATTGGATTAGCCACTCCACAGATTTAGTGGGTAACCACAGGCACCCGAGAGGTACTTCGGTATTCTCATAGACAGTGACAGGGAGGTTCTTGTTTACCCAAATTTGAAACTACTACTGTTCTAAACTATGAGACCCGGTAGGAGAATGAGTATAACGTCGTTCTAAACTAGCTTTAGAAGTGCACGTGTATATGACTCTGCCAAAAGGTTGTTGTAGTCAGTGGGAGCAGCGGAAGCATAGTAGATAAGTAGCTTATGTCTATTTATAGACTAAAGCAGGTATAACGGAAATAGATCATCTAGTTTTGATGAGAAAGTCATAGAGTTTGACTTCATCAAAACAAGAGATGGATCTAGATTTGAGAAGGTAGTAGGGAGAGATGTCCTAGTATTTGGATGACATGCTCTTAATAGGAAGTGATATTCTTATACTATGATCGGTTATGCTGTGGTTGTAAGAAGGTGTTTCTCTTCATACGATCTGGATAAAATATCAGGGATTCCAGTGACTGGATCTATAGTTCTAGATCTAGATTTGTGAAGTTTCCCAATTTGGGTACTTTGACACTATTCTAAAGGTGTTTTAGAAGGGACGACTCCTGACATGGTGGTGTACCTGCAGGTGATAGAGTCGCCCTCTCAAAAGAATGTCTTACAGACTAAAAGGGAGAGGGATCTGCATGATTGGCATATCACTTGCTTAGGAAATTGAGTCAATCATGAGATGTCAAGTACCACACCAGATATTGTTTTTGCACTAGCTGCAATAAGTTTATATATTAATCCAATCATGGAGAAACGTTGGGAAGCAGTTTATGAACATAAGTGGATGTTCTAGGGAAATGGTAACGGCAGCATCCTTCGGGAGACGGTTATCATTCTAGGCTTCAAAGGTGACCTGGATGACAGAGCGACTGTCAGAGTTATAGTTTTCCCTCACATGAGGGGCAGTAGTTTGGATAGGTGGTCCAAGCGGATACTGAGGATGGAATGGCACAGGATACTGATTAAATTCAGTGGACGATACAGTCTAAGAAGTTTGCTGGATTTGGAGTTAATTTGTGAACTGGGTCCCATCAGATATCCAGACATATTCTAAGCAGGTATTGCTCATTTCGGGAGATAGTTTTCTCCGCGAAGTTGAGATATAGAGAGATACAACAAGAAACATTGGAGCGGATCCACTCACTGAGGCTATTTCTCGAAGCAATAGTTTCACAAACGAGCTTTGCGAAACTGATTAGTAGAGAAGTTGGGTGTTCGGTATCACTCGTCTGTGAGTATGCGACACCGCAATAATTAGCCTTAAGTGCAAGTGGGAGATTGTTGGCTATAATACCCTCAAAGAAATTATCGTAATCGCGAGAAGGTGATTATGATGATTGAGGGAGGAACTATACGGATAGAACAGTCTTACTCGAGATGATAGTATGTTATCTGGTTTGTCTTTATCATCATGTACATGCTTTATGTGGTATTACAGATCACTATTACATTTTGATAGAGCACATGGGATTCTTGCTTGACTACCAGCATTATCATGGCAATCATATACGTGAGAGTTGGGTGGTCTATAAGCACATCCTTGAATGTCCCTAGTCGGGGGAGTATCGAGACTAGGCATCGATACTCCAGAGTAGACGAGTGTATACTGATCGAGACCCCGAAGAGGGGCGGTGGCCGGTCTCACAAGCCATTGGTGTCTGTCAGTCACCTAAGATAGTATGCAGGTGCTCATTGGGTTATGAATACACTGGACAGACTCGCCGGGAACATGCTAGTTGATATTATACCTATTGTCAGATAGCAGTTCCCAGGTGACATGTGTACAGGTTAGTCTGTTGACCTGAGATCGTCATTTATCTCGTGTGAGTTCCCACTGTACTTTGATTACTACCCTACCACGGCACAAAGGTGTCATGCAAACAGGTTTTAGTTGGGTACAGTCCCGAGCCATATGGAGGCAGTGAGCGAATCGTCGGGGATTCGTCTCTCCAGGTATTGGGGGTTGATGTCACGCAGTGCACGGGTGGCTATCAGCTGAAATCCTTGGCCAAGGTAGTCGAGAATTACTGATTTGGATCAGTAGTTTCTCAGGTGGTGATGAGCTTCATACCGACACGAAATATCACGTTATTAGGGGTCTGACTTTATCCACCCCTGAGACTCGATATGCGATACTCTTAGACAAACGGACCGGACTGTACGGATATTTTCACTGTCAGGCTCAGTAGGGTTTCAGGATGAGTTTGCTCGCCGGCCTCCCTTTCGCTCAATACCTGGGTAGCCGTTACGTATAGCTAGTGCCACTGACGTGCTTGTGGTTAAACTTACTGCCAGCATATTGACGAGTCTTTAGAGTCCCACACAAAGGGTCCCTGCTTCGGGCGAAACAATGTAGAGGCTGTATGGTTTTACGGCAAGGTTCGATCATATACGTGCACTTGTGCACGTATTATGATTCGGACGGATAATACTAGTGGGCTTTGGTTTAAGACGGATTCTAGTATTATATTGTTGGATTATTTTCGTCTCATTGTATTCGTATTTTGTCGAAATACGGATACGGGTATGTATATATGGATGAAGGGTATTCTTGTAATTCATTACAAGTTGCTTCAAGAAGATAACACGTCATTTTTGTTTTAATCATTTTGCTTAAATGCTTAAATGAGGTGGAGGATGAGGTGTGTTTGGCTTTAAATGAATCATGGCACAATTGGTGACTGTTAGTTATATGTATGCCCCATAGGCCATTACTGTACATTCGTTGTATATTGTAGTGGATGCTTGGACATATATAGGGAGGACCTTCTTGCTCGACATGATAGTATGCTATCTGGTTACTCTTTATCTTAACATGTACTCTGATTATCTCTATGTTACATGTTGATAAAGCCCTTAGGATGAGTACTTGACTACCAGGACTATGATGCAGATCATACTAGTGGGGACAGTGTAGTCGCCAAGTACATCCTTCAAATGCTCCTAGTCGTGGGAGTACCGAGACAGGGCATCGATACTCCAGAGTAGACTAGCGTATGCGCTTCTTGACCCATATGATGGGCGATGGATGATTCCATATCCATTGGTGTTTGACATCAGAGAAGGTATACGGGTGCTCAGTGGAGACTGGGTACACTGGACGGACTCGCCGAGAACTCCCAGATGGTATTATACCTCACATCAGATGGCAGTTCTCTGGTGATACTGGTACAGGTTAGTCTGTAGACCCGAGATCGTCATAGAGTCTTGTGTGATTCCCACTGCGCTTTGATTTCCATCATACCACGTCTAAGAGGGCGTGCAAAACGATGGCTTTTGGATACAGTCCTAAATCACATGGAGGCAATGAGCGATAGGAGGGGTTTCGTCTCTCCCGGTATAGGGAGTTGATGTTGCGCTGTGTTCGATTGGCTATAACTGGAAATCCCTGGCCAGGGTTGCGGAGATTTACTGGTAAGTGTTATCAGTAGTTTCTCGAATTGTTATAGACCTCATATCGACATGACTTATCAAGCTACTGGGGTCTGACGTTTACCACCCCTAGGCGAGATATGCGACATATCAGACGAATAGACCGGACTGTACGGGAGTGTTACTAGTTGGATTCATGAGAGAATGTACAGGCTTGCTTGTTGATCTTCTGATTGCTCAATACCTGGGTGGCTGTTACGTTTAGCTGACCGCTTGCAGCTTGTGGGTGTTTGATATGATCATCACCTACTGCCGGCGTATTGACGATTCTTTAGAGTCCTACACAGAGGTTTCCTGGCTCAGGCAAAACGGAGTAGGAGCACATATGTGATATGTGTGGGACCGAGAATAATACGTGTATACGATACCGTATTAGATTCTCGCGATATGAGATATCGGCCGGGGATATGTGATATAGCCGGGTCATCGGATCAAGTGTTGATTCGATGAACTGATACAGATTATATTAGTCGGTTATTTATGAAATAGCCGGATTATCGGATCAAGTGTTGATTCGATAATTTAATGTATAGTTATATATTTGATATATTAAATTTCATTAACTAATATAAGCTCACTTAAAGATTCATTTTCTCACTCGGGTAATACATTGATATATATGTGATATATGTTAATTGTATTATTTTATTTTTTTACAATAAATATTGTATATGTGATATATAATATTGTAACAAGTTAGGGCTATAAATGCAACATGTTTTGTTGAGTTTAAATATGGTTCGGGTTTGGATTAGGGTTAAGCTTGCATGAAGCTTTCAAGAAGTTTCTTAAAACTTTAACTTTGACTTGTGATATTTTGCATAGATATTTGTTTAACCCAACCCAACCCTTTACCATAGTTAATTCTCTACATGGGTTAAGTTTTCATTCTTAACCCATGGTTGCATTTCTAACCTCACACTTGATTTCATTATTCATCACAAATTGATTTGCTTCTTCTTCTTCTTCCTTTTTGATGAAAAGCTTTCTAGCATATTCAAATGTGATGAAAACGAGTGAGAAATTGAAAACAAATGAGAGCTAAATTCCTACTTCATCATCCTCATCTATTCTTGCCACTTAGATTAGGGTGTTTGCTTTGCTAATACTTGATTAGCAAAGCAAGAGCTTGGGTTTGAGTTTCTTCAAGGTAGATTATCTTTGTTATTGAAGATCGGAAGCAAGATTGCATCTTTCTCTTCTTGGAGCCTCTCTTGAGTCCAGGTACTTAATGATCGCAGCGAAGGGACCTCAACACGGAGCTTTAGAAGTGAAGGAATGGACTACAAAGGTTGTAATCCCTAACTCTTAGAAGTAAAGTTGTTTACTTACTTTGTTTCGCCTAATCTCTAGTCTAAGATCTTGGTTAGGGTTGTTCGGCACATGAAAATTTTGATTTTGGCATGGTTGATGCCTTGTAGAACCTTGTGACAGTGCCTAGTAACCCTATAGTGGTATCAGAGCCAAGCTAGAGCTTTTGGCAAGGTCTAGACGAAGTTTAAAGTCCGATCGAACCCCGAAACGTCGAATAAGACCCCCTCTCTGGAAATTTTTTAAAATGTTGATTTTTCTGTATTAAAAATACTCAGAAAATTAAGCAGGGAATTCTAAGGATAACTGGGAAAAATGACCACCTAATTCCATTAAAGCGCCGCGGAACCGCGGCAATACCATGCATTGCGCGGCGGTTCCACGGCCGTACTTGGATATTAGGGACTCATTTTTCCACAGTAACATCCGTAGGTATTTCTAGATGCTTCTGGGAATTTTTAATATTATTCAAGTGTTGAGTGTTCTGGAGATCCTTTAGAATTCGTTGATTCGATCGGAAAGTTTAACTTCGTTTAACGTTTTTCCGGGTAATTTAGAACGTGTTAAAAAGTTCGAACGGATATCAATAACTCACTTTTTCCCCTGCCGGAAAATTTCCAAGTGTTGGATTTTTCCTTAATTAAAGAACGTTCTAAGTCATGCAAGTAACGCGGTGGACCCTCTAGAAGAACACAAACCTTAACTCGATTATGTGACCGTCTGAACCGCTTCTAAACCTTAGGGTTTAGGGCAGTACGGCGTTGCCACATGTGAGGCGTTGGTTTGACCCTTCTACGGCTGAACCATTGGTACTGTGGCATGTGATGGATACTTTTTGAACTCCGCTCAAGTGTTGAGCTATTTGGGAAATCTTGGATGTTTTTTTATTCGATCGGAAAGTTTAACATTGTCTATTTATCTGGAATGTGATACAATATTTAGAATCCACAAGTAGTTATGAGATAACTAATTTGAATGTTATAAATCTAGCAGTTTAGTCTCATTTGATCGGTTGCCACGGGATTTTGATGAGATCAAAAGTCCGTCGCAATCACGTAACGTTCGCGGATACTCGCCGGGTAAACTTAATAGATAGCCACGCCCCATAGACCCGACCAAGTGACTGTAGGAGAACCCCGTCGCCAAAAGCATCCGTTCGGGTGCTCGCGGTAGCGGTGTTCCGCCTTAGTGCACTTCGTCGACGGCATCCGGGGGTGCGGCCGTCTACTAAAGTTTGCGACGAGCATTCGATCAGGATGTCGGGAACCTTGTTGAATTGCCCGACTAGATATTGAAAAGTGTTTTCGAGATCAAGACTAAAATGCGGGGTTTATAATTGTTAGGCATGCGATGTCTAAGAAATTCATTTGGTTAGGCATGCGATATCTAAGAAGGTTGCGGATTCCAACTGTTGTAGTTTTACAGTTTCTTTTCTGTGACCGTAAGTGTAATATGTGGTGTATCGCCGGTTTCGTTACTATATGTCAACGACAAGTGGGATACGCATATTTACTTACGTTGATGACATGTGATGTTATGTGTTGCTGTGATATGTTATATTGGATCGTCGTGTTTTGAATAGCCGGTGGTTTTATGTGAGATAAGACTTTTTCATTTTCATTCATATAAAATTCATTGTATGTAATATTCTTTTATTGGGGCACTTTCGGGTTGAGGATGATGTCACCATTGTATATTATTTACTTTTCCGCATTAGGTAGACCCAAGGCGGGGAGCACAAGTAACCGGGTTCTAGGGTCTAGTGGGAGACCATCTCGAGGAGTCGAGACCGGGTCTCCTAACCATAGAATTGGCAGTGTTGCTTGTCGCTCTCGTAGGGTTCTAGGGATGTGGGTTTGGCTATTCATTGCGACCGTGGAATCCGTGTTTTATGTAGGCTCGATATAAAACACGGACGTCCTAGTATATCCAATATTTCATATGTTATCTTCTGCTGCAATGTTCTGTGATAAGATCATATTACTGCCTGAGACGAATGTTTGTATTATATATATGAGATATATGTTATATTGCAGATTTCGTTTCAAATGTGATGCTTGTGAAGCATAATAAAATGGGACTTCATTAATGAGATTAATGAAACTAAAATAAACCTAAAGATGTTGTAGAAACTTGTCTCAAAGACTAGTAGCTCTAGTTCTTGCTTTGCATAGTGGTGTTCCTTGTAGAACATCCAACACCTTATTCAATAAGGAAAGAAACGAGATCCCTTCACCGGGAGTGACCTCGTTAGCGAAACTAGCAGATGCTACAAACTCGGTTTGTCTTTTGATTGTTTTTATAGTTTTTGCTTTGCATAGTGATATTTGTGAAATATCTTGCTGAAAGGTTTGTTTAGCACCCTATGAAGAGTTTTGAAGCATCACATGACCCAAAGTTTTAATTTTTATGGTGCTAAACTAACATGCAAAGGGATCGATCCTAGAAAATTAGGGTTAGGAAATAAAAAGCGAACTAATCTAGGGTTTGAAGGCTACAACCTTTGTAGCTCCCTTTCGCTGGACTCCTTGGTCTCTAGGGTGTTGAACGAAGGTCCTCTTGAAGTCCCCTTGTGTCCACGACGATCCACCACGGAGATCTCCGTCCAAGCTCGCAACTTCGTCAAACCGAAGAGAACACTCTAAACAAAACGGCTAAGCTTGTGTAGAATGATGTTGTGGTTAGGTTTCTCACTTCAAAAACCTATCTTTAAGTGGTATTTGCTCACTAGAAAAAACTAGAGAGCAAAAGAGCAAGAGGAAGAAGATGGTGGCAATTTTTTTGACAAGAGGTAAAAAGATAACTCAAGTGAAGAAAAAGAAATATATCAATATATATTTTATTCCTTCATGCTAATAACCATGGTTAAAGTGATGGAGACATTATTTAACTTTAGTTTGGAATGATAAAGAGAAGGATAACCTTAGGTTAGTGGTAGTTGAGCATGGTTAGGTCAAAGGAAGAATGTAGAAGCAAGAATGATTATCCTTTCCTTTTTCATTTTCTTTTAAATCCAAAATTAAATAATAATCCATTATATAATCCATGGTGTGAGTCTTATATTGCCACCATTTCCATATGCTAACAACCATGATGGATGAGTCTATGTATGTGTGCATGTATGCACATCCACATGTGCATGAAACTAACATGAAAGAAAGAAAGAAAAGCACACATGCATGCACACATCTATCATCTAAGAAAAGGTTTTAAGTGAGAAAACTAATGGTTAAATAATAAATCAACACTTAATTTATCAATCCGGTCATATCTCATATGACCCCACCAAAAGCAGTTCACCCGATCAATGTTCGGTATCATATACGCACATTTCAATCGGGTGCATGCGCATATCGCATATGTGCACCACAACGTTTCGCCTGGACTGGGTAACTCCTTTGTGGGACTCTAAGACTCGTCAATACGCCGGCAGAGGATGATGATCATATC
Source organism: Agapanthus africanus (assembly GCA_030015575.1). Taxonomy (NCBI): domain Eukaryota; kingdom Viridiplantae; phylum Streptophyta; class Magnoliopsida; order Asparagales; family Amaryllidaceae; genus Agapanthus; species Agapanthus africanus. Next base: position 113,098,818 of record JASDDO010000018.1, read on the forward strand.
AGGTACCCTCAAGCCGCAAGCGGTCAGCTAAACGTAACGGCCACCCGGGTATTGAGCGATCAGAAGACAACAAGCGAACCTGCTACAACTCCCGTCGAGCCATCCGGCAACACTACCGTACAGTCCGGTCTCTTCGTCAGATATGCTGCATATCGAACCTAGGGATGGTCACGTCGACCCCAATAACTCAATAAGTCGTGTCGGTGAATGGTCTATAACAGATCGAGAAAATACTGATAACACTTATCAGCAAATCTCAGCAGCCCTGGCCAGGGACTTGCTGTTATAACCAGTCGGGCACAGCACAGCATCAACTCCCAATACCGGGAGAGACGAAACCCCTCCTATCGCTCATCGTCTTCGTGTGTCTCGGGATTGTACCCAACGGCCACCTGTTTGCACGACTCAGTAGAGCCGTGGTAGGCTGGCAATCAAAGTACAGTGGGAGAACACACAAGACTCCATGACGATCTCGGGTCTACAGACTAACCTGTACCAGTGTCACCTGAGAACTGCTATCCGACGATAGATATAATTCCATATAGGAGTTCTCGGTGAGTCCGTCCAGTGTACCCAGTCACCACTGAGCACCCGTATATGATCTTGATGTCAAACATCGATGAATGTGGGAACATCCATCGCCCATCGTATGGGTCTAGTATCATATACGCTAGTCTACTCTGGTATATCAATGCCCCGTCTCGATATACCTACGACTAGGGACGTTCCAGGATATGCTTATAGACTACAGATGTCCCATTAGTATGATCTCCATCATAATCAGAGTAGTCAAGCCGATATCCTCAGGGCTTTATCAGCATGTATGAATGAATAAAAGCATGATCAAATCAACATGTCAGATAAAGAAGAACCAGATAGCATACTATCATGTCGAGCAAGAATGCAAACTGAATATATATATACATGTATAGATACATCCACTATCACATAATGGCCTCTAGGGCATACATATATCCAACACTTGCACCTTATTCGATGAAGAAAGAGCCGAGATCCCTTCACCGGGAGTGAGCTCTTTAGCAAAACTAGAAAAGGCCTCAAAAACATTCCATTTAAAATCTCTCGATTCTACAATGATATCAAGTTCATTACGCAAAGGATTTTCTTAAAAACCTGTCGTAGCCCTCCGTCATTTCAGATAAGTACTACTTAGTATTCGTACTGCGGTAGTTTTGTATTCGTCAAGGTGTAGTGTACGGTAGCTAAGTAGTTCTTATCTGCTAGCATACGATGCGATTGGATTAGGGTATTCGTACGGCGTTGTTTGGCATTCGTCAAAGGTCGTGAGGGTGGGTTTAATTCAATCAAGAAATGTACGGGTTGAACTTGACTTGCGGACTATGGGTTGTTTGGTATTCGTCAAGGTCATAGAACGCTAGGGGTAAAATATTATCGGGGATTTCAAGTGTTGAAATTTGCAATGAGATTGCATACCTTCTATGAGATAGTTGGATCCCGATACCCACTGCGAGTAAGAGTTACTCCTGGAAGAGTTTTACACATTACAATTAGCCGATCAAGTAGGTGTCCAGAAAGGTGTCAACGGGGTTACGCCCCTGGGAAAACGAGGATTACTTTAATTAGGTCCATGCGAAAGCACGGGGAACCTCCCTCAAAGTACCGGCACTGGCCTGGCTGAAAGATTAGCGAACTTATAGGGTGTAATTAATCCCGGCTAGTCTTTCCTTTTAGGGTTTGAAGGAAGATTTGACTAAAACAGTGGGAGACATCCTGATTAGATATATTAATAACCAATCTAATCTTGCAAGAGTATACGCTAAGTGTTTTCTTTTATATCTCTCTAGGTAGCGACCATGTCACGCCTTAATCAAGATAATAATACGGATGCATTGACCGAACCCGCTTGTTATACTGCGCTAGGGAACGTTGGTCCCACTCCAACTTACAATTGTTATAAGACAGAGCAGGAAATAGGGGATTATCAGAATTCCTGTGCCACCCAAACGAACAATGTGCATGCTAATGCATCTTCTTCGGGTGTGTTCATTACCGAGAACTGTTTCTCAGTATCCTTTACGTCCTGGGTATGAGATACCGGATCAGGATCCCGCAAATATAATTTGTTACATGGCCTACAGATAGGTAGAGAACTGAGAACGGGTGATAAGTTTCTGTTGGAGATAGTGCCCTCAGAGTCAATTATTGGATCACAGGCACGTGATTGCAATGATTGAGGGAGGACCTATCCCGGTAGGACAGTCTTACTCAAGATGATAGTATGCTATCTGGTTTATCTTTATCATCGTGTACTGCTTTAGGTGACCTGACATGTCGCTATTACACGTTGATAGAGCCCCTAGGATTCTTGCTTCACTGCCAGCAGTATGATGGCGATCATATACGTGGGAGCTGGTAGTCTATAAGCACATCCTTAATAGGTCCCTAGTCGTAGGAGTTTCGAGACAGGGCATCGATACTCCATTAGTAGACTAGTGTATACAGTCGAGACCCCGACGAGGGGCGGTGGCCGGTCTCACAAGCCACTGGTGTCAGTTGGTTCACCTAAGATGTATACAGGTGCTCATTGGGTTATGAGTACACCGGACAGGACTCGCCGGGAACCTGCTAGTTGGGCTTATACCTGACGTCAGATAGCAGTTCCCAGGTGACATGTGTACAGGTTAGTTCATCGACCTGAGGATCGTCATTTGTCTCGTGTGAGTTCCCACTGTGCTTTGATTACTACCCTACCACGGCTCAAAGGAGTCGTGCAAACAGGTTTTAGTTGGGTACAGTCCCGAGCCACATGGAGGCAGTGAGCGGATCTTCAGGGGTTCGTCTCTCTCGGTATTGGGGGTGAGGTCGCGCTGTGTCTAGGAGAGCCATTACGCAAAGCCCTCGGCCGAGCCAGGAGATTTGCTGGTAGGTATTCCAGTAGTATCTCAGGGCGTTCTGGGCTACACTCCGACACGACTTGTACCGCTTTTGGGGGTCTGACTTTTACCAACCCCCTAGGCCCGACATGCGATACTCATAGACGAACGGACCGGACTGTACGGATATTGTCACTGACAGGCTCAGTTGGGTGTCGGGGTGAGCTTCCTCATCGACGTCCCTTTTGGTCAATAGCTGGTGGCCCGTCACGTATTGGCTTATACCTCTGACGTGCCAGTGGTTAAATCCACAGCCATAGTATTGACGAGTCTTTAGAGTCCACCACACTTACAGTTACTCTAGCTTTCGGGCGAAACGCTGTAGAGGCCGTATGGAGATATGGCAGGGTCCGATCAGATACGTGCGGTATTGCACGGATCAGGATCGGACAGTTTTGTACTAGTGGCCGTATGGATATATATGGCAGGGTTCGATCAGATACGTGCGGTATTGCACGGATCAGGATCGAACGGTTTTTTACTAGCCGGCTTTGGTTTAAGCCGGTACTAGTTTAGTACAGTGTAGATTTTGTCTCATTGCATTTGTATCCGGTCGGAATACAGATGCGGGTGTGTATGCACAGTATCGGGGTTTTTCCTGTAATTTATTACGGGACCAGTTTTCTGGAGTTGCCAGTTTGCATTCCGTTCCGGCCGGTTTTCCTTTGTTCTTTCCCGGCCGGACTTTTCCGATGGAGGGGGTTATTTGCAGTTTTGCAAATAACACCTTGTGGAGGGGTTTTATTGCATAATGATTGATTATGATAGCTTCATATCTTTCATCCATGCTTTTGCTTTAATGAGATTTGATTGAATGAGGATGGGTTTAATAGTAACAAGCATGGTTCATATTTGTTTGTGGTCACCTGTTGACTTCTCCTACACTCACCTCCCTTCTTGCTTCATATTGTTTTTTCCTCCACCATTATTCTCACTTGAGATGATAAGTTTTTCATGAGAGGAAAAAGAAAAGAGAGATGAAGAAGGAGAGAGTTCTTCATTCTTGAGAGTTTCATCTTCTTGATCTCATTCATGCTAGAAAAATGCAAGCACCATTTTTCTTATCTCATTTCCTCCATCATCTCCAAATGGCAACCAACTCCAAGTGAGACACTACACATTCTACAGCATATCTTGAGCATGTCGAGTTGCCGGCTTCATGCTCGAGTTGCCTCGGTATTGAGGCGGGAGCCCGTAAAAGACGCAGGCGATGTGGTGCCCTTTCCGGCGAGGAGGCGACGATGTGGAGGCAAGACTTTCCGCGGGAGATCGGGACGATGACGAGAAGACCGAAGGACTCGGATCACTCGGTATACTTCTCACCCTATCTCTTGATTGCTAGCATTAGGTTAATGGTAAACGATCCGGGTTTTCATTGTCCGCGGTAGCGCCGGTTTCCGAGTAAGGAAAATTTTTGATTCCGCATTTTGGCCTCGAGTAAGACGGCCGGGGCGCTGCCGTAGCGCAACATGGTATCAGAGCCACGCCATTAACCTTACCTAGCTTCGTTTGATGTGTTTGCGTTTCCGATCGACCAAAATTTCCAAAAACCGTATTTTCTAGCACAATCAGTTTCTGTCGAAATTTTTTGGAGTCTAAAAATTTTTCGGGTGGTCTCAGAATGATGTGCAGGGAGTTCTAAGAACACTGACAAAATTTGGTGACATGATTGCTCCGTACGACCGCGGAAGGGCGGCCAAAACACCCTTTTGGCCGCGCTTCCGCCGCAGAAGTGTGGGGTCGTGTTATTATTTTTTTGCAGTGGGCTTATGGGCTGAAATTAGGGGTTTTGGAATGTTAAAATTGGGCCCAGGTTTTCTGTGAGTGCTACAGTTTTGATTGGGGGCCCACTTGTTAATTTTTGGTCAACCGGAAAATTTTAAACACATTTTTCACAGTATTTACATTATATCTGCGACCGTGAATGTCACTCGATCGGTAAATCCGGTCTAACTGCTATAGCCCGGTTAGACGGATTTGCGAACGTGACCTTCACGTTGATGTTCTATGTATTTGCTGTGTTGTTGCGGATCGGTCGTGGGGGATAGCCTGGATGCAATGCTAGTACAGTGCTGTTGTATTATGTACATTTGATATTGCGGGGCGAGCGTCCGACATGTGGACTGCCGTCACTGCCTGATTGTATTATTCTTTTGGGGCACGACCTGGTTGCGGTCGATGTACCCGGTGTATGTATATTTTACTTTCTGTACTAGGGTTACCCCGCGGAGGGGTGCACGGATAGCCGGGTTCTAGAAGGCAACAAGCCCGCATCTCATGGCATTGGGACGGAGGGGGCTTCACTCCAGGATTGGCTGGCTATTCGCCGCACTCGTAGGGGGTATAGGATTTCATTGCACAGGCTATCCACACGACCAGGGGAACGTCGGGTTTCAGCAGCGGCTCTGTGAAACCCGGGGCTTCCAGATATCTGTATTGTTCTGTGATGCTGTACATTTCTGTGATGTTGCATTTTATTCACGCCATGAGCGAAATACTATATATTGGTATATATATTAATAGATGTTGTATATGTTTTTCATCCGCGCTAGTCCAGTCCCCGCTCTGCCGTTAGTTAGCTAACCTAACGGGTGATGACGGGACCCAGTGGCGAATGCGGATGGCATATACGTACGTCAGTATATTTTCGTTCTTTGTGGTGTGATCATTTGATGGGACTGCATTGATTCGGATCAATGCAAGATAAACAAACCTAATCTGATATTGTTGGAACACTTTTTCAAAAAGCTGTTATTGCAAGGACGTTCACTTTTGTTTTGCATCGTGGTATTCATTTGGAATATCCTGCTCCTCAGTCGACGAGGCAAGGGCCGAGATCCCTTCACCGGGAGTGACCCCTTGGACAGAAGTTTGCGTCAGGGCATTAACTTCACTATAGCCGATTACTTTTGCTTTGCATCGTGGTATTCAGTTGGAATATCCTGCACCTCATTCTACGGGGAAAGAGCCGAGATCCCTTCACCGGGGTGACCTCTTTAGTAAAGGTTTTCGTCACTATATTTTATAAAAAAGTTGTGCAGTTCCTTCAACGATATCAAGTTCATTACGTTAAAGGTTTTTCGCCAAAAACCAGTCGTAGCCCTCCGTCATTTCAGATTAGTATTACTTAGTATTCGTGCTGCGTATGTCGTGCTCAGCCGAGGCGTAGTGTTCGGTAGCTATGTAGTGCTTTTCTGTTGCATGGATATGTGATTGGTTAGGACAGTCGTACGGTCATTTTGGCTCAGTCAAGGACTCGTGCGGGTGGGTCTAATGCAATCAAGATAATGACGGGTTGAACTTGACTAGGATCCTTTGATATGTTGGCTCAGTCAAGGTCACTTGGGTCCTAGGGGTAAAAACACACATCGGGAGTTTCAAAAGAACTGAAACTTGCCAGGCATGCGCATACCTTCTGGAGTGTGGTGACGTGAGTGGATTCCGTCACGTTATCATGCGATGAGAGTTGGATCACGATTCCCACTGATGAGTTGGTTTACTCCTCGGGTGACCCCGACTAATTCTTCTTTCAGGTTTGGAGGAGAATTTGAGGTACAGTGGGAGGTTTCCAGATTAGACAAAGTGATAACCATTCTGATCTAGGTTAGAGTGCACGCTGAGTGTTTCTTTTCTCTCTCTCTTTGGCAGCGACCATTGACCCGACCCTGGACTTTGACTCAGTGACCAAGTTGACCGAACCTTCTTAACACTGGCTTTTGGATTTTCAGAGTTGCAGACCTCATTGCCACTCCTACTTTTACCCTTTTCTCCAGGACACCCCGTATTACTACGAACGTCCACTTCCATTGGACAAAACCATCGTATGGTTATATACGAACTCGAAGGACTTCGAGGATGGTTTCTGGTTCTGGAGAAAACGAATAGGATTATTCAGTTGTCTTTTCTTTTCACCTTCTCTCATTACGAGTACTCCTTGGTTTAGGAGATAGTACACCTATTACGCAAATTGGATAGTCTTCTTCCAAACCTTAGGCTGGTGCCGACCGGTAGGGAATGAAGAAAACCGATTAGCCAAAACGGTGTGCAGAAGGTATTAAGTTAAGACAAAGCAAGGGATTCGTAAGAGGGCAAAGTAAATTGCGACTGCTATTCACGACCGAACCAAGTATTTCTTCGCCAATCCTAAATCACCTTTGCATTTCTCCAGGACACTCCGTATCACTACGAAGATCCACAGTTTATTTGGATACTCCATCGTATGGTTATATACGAACTCGAAAGGAACTTGTTCCAGTTCGGGGATGGATTCTGGTTCAGGAGAAATAGGAATAAAGTACATTCAGGTGTCTTTTATCTTCACCTTCTCTCGCAATGCGAGTGCTCCTAGGATTAGGACAGTACACCCTTTTATGCCTTTTGGATAGTCTTCTTCCAAACCATAGGCTGGTGCCGAACGGTAGGGAAGGAAGAAAACCATTTGGCCTAAAGGGGTGTACAGAAGGTAATGACTAAAGACATATGAAGGGATTAAGAAAGATGGCAAAGAATTATACGGTTACAGTTGTGAATCTGGGTAGTGGAAGAGGCGTTACTAGGAATACCAGGATACCCCGACGAAACATTTCAATGTTTCAGTTTCACTGTGTGATGTTAAAAGAAAACTGATTTCCCGATTAGACACTTGCTCCAGGGTATGTATTTACCAGGTTGGATTCTCATATCTGTATGGTTTTACAGATGATGAGTGGGAGTAAGTTATTGGGAATTAGGTGACCATCCTCATTATATTGGGATTCGTTGTAATCGGTGATATTTGAGGAAGTCACCTGGGTTGTTTGCCGATCGGCAAATATTTGGTTTTGAATATCCGCTGTTGTGCACCAATTTCAAATTGATATATCTGTACGTCTATTTTTCATAGAGTGAGATATACCTTTTGATATTATGTCGACGACATTTACCTATATCAGTGGATGGTTAGGTAAGGAGCATTAAACAGCGGTGTAATTCTTCTTAACCATAAGTACAGTTTTCAACCTACGACACACAGTGAAAGAGTTGTTAGACTCAGCGGACTTATACAGAGTATTGTATGTTGTCCAGTGTCCATTAGGACAGAGGGGTTGGTCCTTATACTATATTCTGTTTACTTTTAACTTCTCTAGTTCTTAGACATGTGTTTCGTAGAAACACAGGGTCTAAGTTTTGAGGAGTTATAGGTATTTGAATAGAGTAGAGAACCAGGTGTAGCAAGTATCGGGATTCTTCAAAGAGATCGAAGATGTAGATACTTGTGTATGGTATTCAGTTGATAGTAATGATGAAGACAGATTGCATCTCTTTCAGGTTACTCATAATTGGAAGTATTCCTAAGTTGAGTAACGCTGATCGGCCTCTCTCCATTTAGTTTACATGCACTAGATATAGCTGCATGATTTGAATCTGGTTCAATTAAATCAGTGCCTCTGGTTCTATATTGGATATAGAACAGTTCATATCTTAACGATGTTAAGGTACGGGGAGTTGTCCGGCTTATGCTTAAAACCAGACTCCGGACAACTCAAGGCACGTTTCTGTAATGGCTAGTTTGCGGGTTGACCCAGGCTATGACGAGGGTTGACTTTCTACCATATGGAAGATCAATAGAGATATTGTTCTTGACTCGCCACATTTTAAAAGAAATGGATTTTTAAGAAAACAGTAGTGGGAGTATGGTAGAACTGGAAGTGATTCCAGAACCGCAGACGATTACTGAAGATTTGATAAGGAACCTAAAGATTCAATCTGATTTGACATTCCATTGGCCACTCCGCAGATAAGGTGGGTAACTTCAGGCACCCGAGAGGTACTTCGGTACCCTCAAGGACGGTGACAGGGAAGTTCTTGTTTACCCACAATTACCATTGCTGTTGTTCCAGGCTGCGAGACCCGACAGGAGGATGAGTATAGCGTCGTTCTAAACTAGCTTTAGAAGTGCACGTCTGTATGACTCTGCCAGAAGGTTGTCGTAGTCAGTGGGAGCAGCGGAAGCATTGGTGGACATCAGGCTTATGTCTATTTATAGACTAAAGCAGATGTAGCGGAGATAGATCATCCATTTCTGATGTAACAGTCATAGGTTTGACGTCATCAGAATAGGGGATGGATCTGTTGAGAAGGTAGTAGGAAGTGATATTCCTATACTACGATCGGTTATACTTTGGTCGTCACACAGTGGTTTCTCCACAAGGGACTTGGATATTATATCAGACATACTGGTTACTAGATCTATGGTTTTAGATCTAGATTTGGGTGGTTTCCCAATCTGGGTACCTTAACATCATTCTATGAGTATTTAGAATGGACGACTCCTGACACGGTAGTGCACCTGCAGTTGATGGAGTCACCCTCTCTAAAGGTGTCTAATAGACTAAAGTAGAGAGGGATGTGCATGATTGGCAGATCACTTGCTTAGGCAATTGAGTCAATCATGAGATGTCAAGTACCACACCAGATGTCGTTCTTGCACTAGATGCAATAAGTTGATATTGATCCAATCCTGGAGAAACAGTCTGAAGCAGTTTTAGAACATAAGTGAATGTTCTAGGGATATGATAACGGCTGCCTCCTTTAGGAGACGGTTATCATTCCAGGCTTCCAAGGTGACATGGACGACAGGGAGGTTGTCAGAGTTATAGTTTTCCTTCTGACGAGGGGCAGTATTTTGGACAGGTGGTCCAAGGCAATACTGAGGGTGGCATGGCGCAGGATACTGATTAAGTTCAGTTGAAGATACAGTCTAAGAAGTTTGGATTTGGAGTTCATTTATGAGCTAGGTCCCATCAGACATCCGGACATTCTAAGACAGGTATTGCTCATTTCGGGAGATGGCTTTCTCCGCGAACTTGAGATATAGAGAGACATAGAAAGAAACATCACAGCGGATCCACTCACTAAGGCTATTCCTCGAACGCAATAGTTTCGCAAACGAGCTTTGTGAGACTGACCAGTAGAGGAGTTGGGTGTTCGGTATCACACGGGCTGTGAGTATGCGACATCGCAATAATTAGCCTTGAGTGCAAGTGGGAGATTGTTGGAGATAGTGCCCTCAGAGTCAATTATTGGATCACAGGCACGTGATTGCAATGATTGAGGGAGGACCTATCCCGGTAGGACAGTCTTACTCAAGATGATAGTATGCTATCTGGTTTATCTTTATCATCGTGTACTGCTTTAGGTGACCTGACATGTCGCTATTACACGTTGATAGAGCCCCTAGGATTCTTGCTTCACTGCCAGCAGTATGATGGCGATCATATACGTGGGAGCTGGTAGTCTATAAGCACATCCTTAATAGGTCCCTAGTCGTAGGAGTTTCGAGACAGGGCATCGATACTCCATTAGTAGACTAGTGTATACAGTCGAGACCCCGACGAGGGGCGGTGGCCGGTCTCACAAGCCACTGGTGTCAGTTGGTTCACCTAAGATGTATACAGGTGCTCATTGGGTTATGAGTACACCGGACAGGACTCGCCGGGAACCTGCTAGTTGGGCTTATACCTGACGTCAGATAGCAGTTCCCAGGTGACATGTGTACAGGTTAGTTCATCGACCTGAGGATCGTCATTTGTCTCGTGTGAGTCCCACTGTGCTTTGATTACTACCCTACCACGGCTCAAAGGAGTCATGCAAACAGGTTTTAGTTGGGTACAGTCCCGAGCCACATGGAGGCAGTGAGCGGATCTTCAGGGGTTCGTCTCTCCCGGTATTGGGGGTGAGGTCGCGCTGTGTCTAGGAGAGCCATTACGCAAAGCCCTCGGCCGAGGCAGGAGATTTGCTGGTAGGTATTCCAGTAGTATCTCAGGGCGTTCTGGGCTACACTCCGACACGACTTGTACCGCTTTTGGGGGTCTGACTTTTACCAACCCCCTAGGCCCGACATGCGATACTCATAGACGAACGGACCGGACTGTACGGATATTGTCACTGACAGGCTCAGTTGGGTGTCGGGGTGAGCTTCCTCATCGACGTCCCTTTTGGTCAATAGCTGGTGGCCCGTCACGTATTGGCTTATACCTCTGACGTGCCAGTGGTTAAATCCACAGCCATAGTATTGACGAGTCTTTAGAGTCCACCACACTTACAGTTACTCTAGCTTTCGGGCGAAACGCTGTAGAGGCCGTATGGAGATATGGCAGGGTCCGATCAGATACGTGCGGTATTGCACGGATCAGGATCGGACAGTTTTGTACTAGTGGCCGTATGGATATATATGGCAGGGTTCGATCAGATACGTGCGGTATTGCACGGATCAGGATCGAACGGTTTTTTACTAGCCGGCTTTGGTTTAAGCCGGTACTAGTTTAGTACAGTGTAGATTTTGTCTCATTGCATTTGTATCCGGTCGGAATACAGATGCGGGTGTGTATGCACAGTATCGGGGTTTTTCCTGTAATTTATTACGGGACCAGTTTTCTGGAGTTGCCAGTTTGCATTCCGTTCCGGCCGGTTTTCCTTTGTTCTTTCCCGGCCGGACTTTTCCGATGGAGGGGGTTATTTGCAGTTTTGCAAATAACACCTTGTGGAGGGGTTTTATTGCATAATGATTGATTATGATAGCTTCATATCTTTCATCCATGCTTTTGCTTTAATGAGATTTGATTGAATGAGGATGGGTTTAATAGTAACAAGCATGGTTCATGTTTGTTTGTGGTCACCTCTTGACTTCTCCTACACTCACCTCCCTTCTTGCTTCATATTGTTTTTTCCTCCACCATTATTCTCACTTGAGATGATAAGTTTTTCATGAGAGGAAAAAGAAAAGAGAGATGAAGAAGGAGAGAGTTCTTCATTCTTGAGAGTTTCATCTTCTTGATCTCATTCATGCTAGAAAAATGCAAGCACCATTTTTCTTATCTCATTTCCTCCATCATCTCCAAATGGCAACCAACCCCAAGTGAGACACTACACATTCTACAGCATATCTTGAGCATGTCGAGTTACCGGCTTCATGCTCGAGTTGCCTCGGTATTGAGGCGGGAGCCCGTAAAAGACGCAGGCGATGTGGTGCCCTTTCCGACGAGGAGGCGACGATGTGGAGGCAAGACTTTCCGCGGGAGATCGGGACGATGACGAGAAGACCGAAGGACTCGGATCACTCGGTATACTTCTCACCCTATCTCTTGATTGCTAGCATTAGGTTAATGGTAAACGATCCGGGTTTTCATTGTCCGCGGTAGCGCCGGTTTCCGAGTAAGGAAAATTTTTGATTCCGCATTTTGGCCTCGAGTAAGACGGCCGGGGCGCTGCCGTGGCGCAACAGTTTCAAGAGTTGGAAATGATGCAAGTGTTGCAGCCAAGTCTATTGGCAGTTATCACCCTGTATTACCAGAATATATTGATTCTGAACGAATGTTATTAGATACCGAACCTGATATACAACATCATATCAGTCTCTTTATTAGTAAAGAAGGATATAATTTTGTATTGTTGGATAATGTTTTAAACATTTCCTATATCAAGAGTTGATCGGTTCAGGCACGTTATCTAAAAGCATAGACGTTCTAAATCAAACCACAGTTCTTAATATACAGAACACACACAAGAGAAATAGTTCAGAAATGAACGAATCCATCTTGAGGCATTGTAGACTAGGTCATATCAATACGACCAGACTAGCTGAAGTTACATAAAGATGCATATTTAAATTAGTTTGGATTTACATCTTATAAAACTTGCCAGTCATGTCACAAAGATAAGATGACCACAGCTCCGTTTATTAGAAACAGAGAAAGAGTTACTGAACTCTTGGGATTGATACATGCTGATGTATGAAAGTCCCCTGTCTACACATGCCAAGACCGGTTCTTTGTACTTCATTACATTCAATGATGATCTCTCAAGATTCAGACATATGTTCCTGTTGAAACATAAGTCCGAAACTTTTGAGATATTCACAGGATATAAGTTAGAAGTAGAGAACCGTAAAATGGGTATAAGTATTATGTCCTTTGATGAGATCAAGGAGGAGGATACTTGAGCACGGGATTCCTGGACTATTCTAAAGGAGAATGAGATTCTCTCTCAGCATTACTCCTCCGTATACACCACAGCACGTCGGTGTATCGGAGCGGAGCAATCGCACCCTATGTGATATGGTGTGCTCTATGATGAGTACTACTGAGTTGCCTATTTTCTTTTGGGGATATGCACTTGAGAAGTTGCATACCTATTGAATAGGGTTCCAACCAAATCATATGCCTTCCGCTCCATATGTGATATGGTATGGGAAGAGCCCATCTCTTAAGGAAGTTAAGATTTGGGGTTGTTGGGCCTATGTCAAAAGCAAAATCCGGACAAGCTCGAGGCAAGGTCAGTTCTGTGGAAGTTTGTTGGATATCCCAAGCATTCGCAAGGGAATATCTTCTACCACACCAAGGAACAAAAGGTGTTTTATTTCTCGGCATACCACTTTTTGAGAAAAAGGGAATTTCTTGTAAAAAAATTTTGTTCATGAGGTAGAACTGGAAGGAGTTCTAGCTATACAAACTGCAGCTGATGATTTGGTAAACCAAGAGGATTCAATAGTTTCCAACGAATCTCAGCCTCTCCGCCGATCTGGTAGGGTTCTTCATCCACCTGAGAGATACTTCGGTTTCTCTATGACAGTGGGAGAGAGGATTGCATCATGAGATGATGACCCAACTAGTTTCGAGCAAGCCATCAGGATTGGGGACTTTGTGAGAATGGCTGGATGCTTAGCGATCTGAGATGGAATCCTTATACACCAACAAAGTATGGACTTTGGTTGCTTTATCTGAAGGGTTAAATCCCCATCAGAAGCAAGTATATCTTGAGAAGATTACTTGGTGTACATGGAAAAGTTGAGGCTTTCAAAGCTATGCTTAAGTCCATCCAAATCCTACTTGCCACGGCTACATACCATAACTACGATATCTGGCGGTTGGGTGTCATGACTGCTGTTCTAAATGATGATTTGGAAGAGAGCGTCTATAAGTACACAGCCAGAGAGCTTCATAGATAGTGGGAGCAGCGGAAACGTGAGCATGATGTTTTATGGGATAAATCAGGCATCGCGGAGTTGGAACGTCTGTTTTGATGTAATAGTCAAAGAGTTTGACTTCATCGAAATGGTAGATGAACCTAGTATATACAAAAAAAGTAGTAGGGAGTATGGTGGTGATCCTCGTATAGTACGTGGATGACATACTCTTGATAGGGAAGGAGTTTCCTATGCTACGCTCGGTCAATCTCCTCTTATCACAAAGATTCTCTATAGGATCAAGATGATACCTCCTAAATCCTGGGTTATGGATATATGAGATAGATCTAATTGGATGTTATAATTCTCACTAGTTGTAGTGAGATGGTATCAATCGATCCTGGGGAAAATCACTGGAAAGGTTCCACGGTGATAAGGACGACTGAATGTCAGTCGCAAGCATTGTCTTTACCCTCAGTGGAGGTACGGTATATTGGAATAGTTCCAAGCTAGATACCGTGACTTACTAGACGATTAAAGGCAAGATACTGTTGCGCCACGGCAGCGCCCCGGCCTCTTTCTCGAGGCCAAAATGCGGAATAAAATTTTTTCCTTGCTCGGAAACTGGCGCTACCGCGGACAAAGAAAACCCGGATCGAAACCATTAACCTATACTAGCTAACTAGAGATGGGGTGAGAAGTTATACCAAGCGATCCGTGTCCTTCGGTCTTCGTCTCCACTCCGATCTCCCGCGGAATCTCCGTCACCTCCTCGCTCGTCGGAAAGGCACCACATAGCCGGAATTTTTACGGGCTCCCGCCTCTTGACCGAGGCAACTCGGGCGCGAAGTTGGCTAGCCGACGCGTCCAAGGCTTGCTATAGAATAGTGTAGTGAACTTGTCTATTGGGGTTATGAGGTTGCCTTGATGTGGAGGAAAAAATGGAGAAGAGAAGGAGAGAAAGAAATGAGCTTTTAAGCTTATCTTTTGCAACCATGGAATGAGATGAAAAATGCCACCACTAGAAAAATGATCCTCTCCTCTCCTCTCTCTAGAATGGCCGGCCCCTCACTCACCCAAATAGATTGGAGAGAGAAAAAGGAAAAAGAAAGAATAAATCAATTATCAAAAAGGTCACTCTCATTTCACCTCTTCAAACCATCAAATGAAAAGAAAAGAATAGACTAGAAAGGCATCTCATGATGAAACAAGTCTCATCATAATGCAAACTTGCAAGAAAACCCTCCACTAAATGTTAATTGCGAACTTGCAATTAACACCCTCCACCAAGAAAGTCCGACCGAGAAGGAATGAAGGAAAACCGGACGGAACGGAATGCAAACTGGCAACCCCAGAAAACCGATCCCATAATAAATTACAGGAAAACCCCGCTACTGCAAATACATGCCCGCATTTGTATTCCCACTGAACACAAATGCAAAGAGACAAAACTACACTATCAAATACTAGAATCCGGCTTAAGCCAAAGCCGGCTAGTAAAAACCGTCTGATCACGATCCGTGCAATACCGCACGTATCTGATCGAACCCTGCCATATCTCCATACGGCCTCTACAGCGTTTCGCCCGAAACTTGAGTAACTGTAACTGAGTGTGGTGGACTCTAAAGACTCGTCAATACCTTGGCTGTGGATTTAACCACTAGCACGTCAGAGGTATAAGCCAATACGTGACGGGCCACCAGGTATTGACCAAATGGGACGTCGATGAGGAAGCTCACCCCGACCCCCAACTGAGCCTGTCAGTGACAATATCCGTACAGTCCGGTCCGTTCGTCTATGAGTATCGCATGGCGGGCCTAGGGGGTTGGTAAAAGTCAGACCCCCAAAAGCGGTACAAGTCGTGTCGGAGCGTAGCCCAGAACGCCCTGAGATACTACTGGAATACCTACCAGTAAATCTCCTGCCTCGGCCGAGGGCTTTGCGTAATGGCTCTCCTAGACACAGCGCGACCTCACCCCCAATACCGGGAGAGACGAACCCCTGCAGATCCGCTCACTGCCTCCATGTGGCTCGGGACTGTACCCAACTAAAACCTGTTTGCACGACTCCTTTGAGCCGTGGTAGGGTAGTAATCAAAGCACAGTGGGAACTCACACGAGACAAATGACGATCTCAGGTCGATGAACTAACCTGTACACATGTCACCAGGGAACTGCTATCTGACATCTGGTATAAGACCAACTAGCAGGTTCCCGGCGAGTCCTGTCCGGTGTACTCATAACCCAATGAGCACCTGTATACATCTTAGGTGAACCAACTGACACCAGTGGCTTGTGAGACCGGCCACCGCCCCTCGTCGGGGTCTCGACTGTATACACTAGTCTACTAACGGAGTATCGATGCCCTGTCTCGAAACTCCTACGACTAGGGACCTTTTAAGGATGTGCTTATAGACCACCAGCTCCCACGTATATGATCGCCATCATACTGCTGGCAGTCAAGCAAGAATCCTAGGGGCTCTATCAACGTGTAATAGCGACATGTCAGGTCACCTAAAGCAGTACACGATGATAAAGATAAACCAGATAGCATACTATCATCTCGAGTAAGACTGTCCTACCGGGATAGGTCCTCCCTCAATCATTGCAATCACGTGCCTGTGATCCAATAATTGACTCTGAGGGCACTATCTCCAACAATCCCCCACTTGCACTCAAGGCTAATTATTGCGATGTCGTATACTCACAGCCCGTGTGATACCGAACACCCAACTCCTCTACTAGTCAGTCTCACAAAACTCGTTTGCGAAACTATTGCGTTCGAGGAATAGCCTCAGTGAGTGGATCCGCTGCGATGTTTCTTTCTATGTCTCTCTATATCTCAAGTTCGCGGAGAAAGCCATCTCCCGAAATGAGCAATACCTGTCTTAGAATGTCTGGATGTCTGATGGGACCTAGCTCATAAATGAACTCCAAATCCAAACTTCTTAGACTGTATCATCAACTGAACTTAATCAGTATCCTGCGCCATGCCGCCCTCAGTATTGCCTTGGACCACCTGTCCAAAATACTGCCCCTCGTCAGAAGGAGAACTATAACTCTGACAACCTGCTTGTCGTCCATGTCACCTTGGAGGCCCGGAGTGATAACCGTCTCCTAAAGGAGGCAGCCGTTATCATATCCTTAGAACTTATGTTCTAAAACTGCTTCCGACTGTTTTTCCAGGATTGGATTAATATCAACTTATTGCACCTACTGCAAGAACAACATCTGGTGTGGTACTTGACATCTCATGATTGACTCAATTGCCTAAGCAAGTGATCTGTCAATCATGCGTATCCCTCTCCCCTTTAGTCTGTAAGACACCTTTAGAGAGGGTGACTCCATCACCTGCTGGTACACTACCATGCCAGGAGTCGTCCATTCTAAATACTCATAGAATGCTGTCAAGGTACCCAGATTGGGAAACCACCCAAATCTAGATCTAAAACCATAGATCTAGTAACCAGTATGTCTGATATAATATCCAAGTCCCTTGTGGAGAAACCACTGTGTGACGACCAAAGTATAACCGATCGTAGTATAGGAATATCACTTCCTACTACCTTCTCAACAGATCCATCCCCTATTCTGATGACGTCAAACCCATGACTGTCACATCAGAAACAGATGATCTAACTCCGCTATATCTGCTTTAGTCTATAAATAGACATAAGCCAGATGTCCACCATTGCTTCTGCTGCTCCCACTGACTACGACAACCTTCTGCCAGAGTCATATAGACGTGCACTTCTAAAGCTAGTTTAGAACGACGCTATACTCATCCTCCTGCCGGGTCTCGCAGCCTGGAACAACAACAATGGCAAGTGTGGGTAAACAAGAACTTCCCTGTCACCGTCCTTGAGGCAACCGGAGTACCTCTCGGGTGCCTGAAGTTACCCACCTTATCTGCGGAGTGGCCAATGGAATGTCAAATCAGATTGAATCTTTAGGTTCCTTATTAAATCTTCAGTAATCGTTTGCGGTTCTGGGATCACTTCCAGTTCTACCATACTCCCACTGCTGGTTTTGAAAAAATCCATTTTTAATAAAACTGTGGCGAGTCTAGAACAATATTTCTATTGATCTGCCAGATGGTAGAAAGTCAACCCTCGTCATAGCCTGGGTCAACCCACAAACAGCCATTACAGAAACGTGCCTTGAGTTATCCGGAGTCTGGTTTTAAGCATAAGCCGGACAACTCCCCGTACCTTAACATCGTTAAGATATGAACTGTTCTATATCCAATATAGAACCAGAGGCACTGATTTAATTGAACCAGATTCAAATCATGCAGCTGTCTCCAGTGCATGTCAACTAAATGGAAGGAGGCCGATCAGCGTTACTCAACTTAGGAATGCATCCAATTATGAGTAACCTGAAAGAGAAGCAAGTTCTCTTTATCATCACTATCAACTGAATACCATACGCAAGTATCTACATCTTCGATCACTTTGAAGAATCCCGATACTTGGTATACCTGGTTCTCTACTTTATTCAAATACCTATAACTCCTCAAAACTTAGACCCTGTGTTTCCATGAAACACATGTCTAAGAACTAGAGAAGTTAAAAGTAAACAGAATATAGTATGAGAACCAACCCCTCTGTCCTAATGGACACTGGACAACATACAATACTCTGTATAAGTCCGCTGAGTCTAACAACTCTTTCACTGTGTGTCGTAGGTTGAAAACTGTACTTATGGTTAAGAAGAATTACACCGCTGTTTAATGCTCCTTACCTAACCATCCACTGATATAGGTAAATGTCATCGACATAATATCAAAAGGTATATCTCACTCTATGAAAATAGACGTACAGATATATCAATTTGAAATTGGTGCACAACAGCGGATATTCAAAACCAAATATTTGCCGACCGGCAAACAACCCAGGTGACTTCCTCAAATATCACCGATTTCAACGAATCCCGATATAATGAGGATGATCACCCAATTCCCAATAACTTACTCCCACTCAGCATCTGTAAAACCATACAGATGTGAGAATCCAACCTGGTAAATACATACCCTGGAGCAAGTGTCTAACTGGGAAATCAGTTTTCCATTAACAGTACACAGTGAAACTGAAACATTGAAATGTTTCGTTGGGGTATCGTGGTATTCCTAGTAATGCCTCTTCCATTATCCAGATTCACAACTGTAACCGTATAATTCTTTGCCACCTCTCCAAATCCCTTTATGTGTCTTTAGTCATTACCTTCTGTACACCCCTTTAGGCCAAATGGTTTTCTTCCTTCCCTACCGTTTGGCACCAGCCTATGGTTTGGAAGAAGACTATCCAAAAAGCATAAAGGGTGTACTGTCCTAATCCTAGGAGCACTCGCAATGCGAGAGAAGGTGAAGATAAAAGACACCTGAATGTACTTTATTCCTATTTCTCCTGAACCAGGATCCATCCCCGAACTGGAACAAGTTCCTTTCGAGTTCGTATATAACCATACGATGGATTATCCAATAAAATGGGATCTTCGTAGTAATACGGAGTGTCCTGGAGAAATACAAAGGTGATTTAGGATTGGCGAAGAAATACTTGGTTTGGTCGTGAATATCAGTCGCAATTTACTTTGCCCTTTTACTAATCCCTTTCTTTGTCTGAACTTAATACCTTCTGTACACCTTTTTAGGCTAACTGGTTTTCTTCATTCCCTACCGGTCGGCACCAGCCTATGGTTTGGAAGAAGACTATCCAATTTGCGTAATAGGTGTACTACTCCTAAACTAAGGAGTACTCGCAACCTGAGAGAAGGTGAAAAGAAAAGACAACTGAATAATCCTATCCGTTTTCTCCAGAACCAGAAACCATCCTCGAAGTCCTTCGAGTTCGTATATAACCATACGATGGTTTTGTCCAATGGAAGTGGACGTTCGTAGTAATACGGGGTGTCCTGGAGAAAAGGGTAAAAGTAGGAGTGGCAATGAGGTTTGCAACTCTGACAATCCAAAAGCCAGTGTTAAGAAGGTTCGGTCAACTTGGTCACTGAGTCATAGTCCAGGGTCGGGTCAATGGTCGCTGCCAGAGAGAGAGAAAAGAAACACTCAGCGTGCACTCTAACCTAGATCAGAATGGTTATCATTTTGTCTAATCTGGAATCCTCCCACTGTACCTCAAATTCTCCTCCAAACCTAAAAGAAGAATTAGTCGGGATCACCCGAGGAGTAAACCAACTCATCAGTGGAAATCGGGATCCAACTATCATCGCATGATAACTTGACGGAATCCACTCAAGTCACCACACTCCAGAAGGTATGCGCATGCCTGGCAAGTTTCAGTTCTTTTGAAACTCCCGATGAAAGTTTTACCCCTAGGACTCAAGTGACCTTGACACAGTCAACAAATCAAAGAGTCCTAGTCAAGTTCAACCCGTCATTATCCTGGATTGCATTAAACCCACCCGTACGAGCCCTTGACACAGTCAACAAGGCCGCACAACTGTCCTAACCAATCCCATTTATATGCTGCAAACAAACACTACTTAGCTACCGCACACTACGCCTTGACACAGTCAACAAACGCAGCACGAATACTAAGTAATATTTGTAAGAAATGACGGAGGGCTACGTTTAGTTTTTGGCGAAAAACTTTTAACGTAATGAACTTGATATCGTTGAAGGAACTGCATAGCCTTTTATAAAATATAGTGACGAAAACCTTTACTAAAGAGGTCACTCCCGGTGAAGGGATCTCGGCTCTTTCCCCGTAGAATGAGGTGCAGGATATTCCAACTGAATACCACGATGCAAAGCAAAAGTAATCGGCTATAGTGAAGTTAATGCCCTGACGCAAACTTCTGTCCAAGGGGTCACTCCCGGTGAAGGGATCTCGGCCCTTGCCTCGTCGACTGAGGAGCAGGATATTCCAAATGAATACCACGATGCAAAACAAAAGTGAACGTCCTTGCAATAACAGCTTTTTGAAAAATGTTCCAACAACATCAGATTAGGTTTGTTTATCTTGCATTGATCCGAATCAATGCAGTCCCATCAATTGATCACACCACAAAGAACGAAAATATACTGACGTACGTATATGCCATCCGCATTCGCCACTGGGTCCCGTCATCACCCGTTAGGTTAGCTAACTAACGGCAGAGCGGGGACTGGACTAGCGCGGATGTAAAACATATACAACGTCTACTAATATATATACCAATATATAGTATTTCGCTCAAGGCGTGAATAGAATGCAACAACACAGAAATGTACAGCAACACAGAACAATACAGATATCTGGAAGCCTCGGGTTTCACAGAGCCGCTGCTGAAACCCGACGTTCCCCTGGTCATGTGGATAGCCTGTGCAATGAGATCCTAGACCCCTACGGGCGCGGCAAGTCACCCGCCAAAACCTGAAGCGAGGCAGCCCCCTTCAGCTCCGTGAATGGACCACCCAGCACTCCACGGAATCCGGCAACTTGGGCACCCCTCCTGGGTCAACCTGTACCCCCTACGAGTGCGGCGAATAGCCCGCCAATCCCAGAGTGAAGCCCCCTCCGTCTCAATGCCATGAGATGCGGGCTTGTTGCCCTCCAGAACCCGGCTATCCGTGCACCCCTCCGCGGGGTAATCCTAGTACAGAATGGAAAATATACATACACCGGGTACATCGACCGCAACCAGGTCGTGCCCCAAAATAATAATACAAACAGGCAGTGACGGCAGTCCACATGTCGGACGCTCGCCCCGCAAAATCAAATGTACATAATACAACAAAAACTGTACTAGCATTGCATCCAGGCTATCCCCCACGACCGATCCGCAACATCACAGCATAAACATAGAACATCAACGTGAAAATCACGTTCGCAAATCCGTCTAACCGGGCTATAGCAGTTAGACCGGATTTACCGATCAAGTGACATTCACGGTCGCAGATATAATGTAAATACTGTGAAATAATGTGTTTCAAATTTTCCGATTGACCAAAAATTAACAAGTGGGCCCCAATCAAAACTGTAGCACTCACAGAAAACATGGGCCCAATTTTAATATCCCAAAACCCATATTTAAACCCCAAAAGCCCACTGAAAAAAAATTATGAAGTGATCTGCTGTTACCGCGGCGGAAGCGCGGCAAATGAGGGGATTATGCCGCCCTTCCGCGGTCGAAAAAACTGATCACTGTATAAAAATTTTTCAGTAGTCTTATATCTCCCTGCACATAATTCTGAGACCACCTGAAAAATTTTTAGACACCAAAAAATTCCAACAGAAAACTGATGTGAACAAAATACGGTTTTTTGAGATTTTGGTCGATCGGATAAGTAAAACGCATTAGAACAAGCTAGGTAAGGTTAATGGCGTGGCTCTGATACCATGTTGCGCCACGGCAGCGCCCCGGCCTCTTTCTCGAGGCCAAAATGCGGAATAAAATTTTTTCCTTGCTCGGAAACTGGCGCTACCGCGGACAAAGAAAACCCGGATCGAAACCATTAACCTATACTAGCTAACTAGAGATGGGGTGAGAAGTTATACCAAGCGATCCGTGTCCTTCGGTCTTCGTCTCCACTCCGATCTCCCGCGGAATCTCCGTCACCTCCTCGCTCGTCGGAAAGGGACCACATAGCCGGAATTTTTACGGGCTCCCGCCTCTTGACCGAGGCAACTCGGGCGCGAAGTTGGCTAGCCGACGCGTCCAAGGCTTGCTATAGAATAGTGTAGTGAACTTGTCTCTTGGGGTTATGAGGTTGCCTTGATGTGGAGGAAAAAATGGAGAAGAGAAGGAGAGAAAGAAATGAGCTTTTAAGCTTATCTTTTGCAACCATGGAATGAGATGAAAAATGCCACCACTAGAAAAATGATCCTCTCCTCTCCTCTCTCTAGAATGGCCGGCCCCTCACTCACCCAAATAGATTGGAGAGAGAAAAAGGAAAAAGAAAGAATAAATCAATTATCAAAAAGGTCACTCTCATTTCACCTCTTCAAACCATCAAATGAAAAGAAAAGAATAGACTAGAAAGGCATCTCATAATGAAACAAGTCTCATCATAATGCAAACTTGCAAGAAAACCCTCCACTAAATGTTAATTGCGAACTTGCAATTAACACCCTCCACCAAGAAAGTCCGACCGAGAAGGAATGAAGGAAAACCGGACGGAACGGAATGCAAACTGGCAACCCCAGAAAACCGATCCCATAATAAATTACAGGAAAACCCCGCTACTGCAAATACATGCCCGCATTTGTATTCCCACTGAACACAAATGCAAAGAGACAAAACTACACTATCAAATACTAGAATCCGGCTTAAGCCAAAGCCGGCTAGTAAAAACCGTCCGATCACGATCCGTGCAATACCGCACGTATCTGATCGAACCCTGCCATATCTCCATACGGCCTCTACAGCGTTTCGCCCGAAACTTGAGTAACTGTAACTGAGTGTGGTGGACTCTAAAGACTCGTCAATACCTTGGCTGTGGATTTAACCACTAGCACGTCACAGGTATAAGCCAATACGTGACGGGCCACCAGGTATTGACCAAATGGGACGTCGATGAGGAAGCTCACCCCGACCCCCAACTGAGCCTGTCAGTGACAATATCCGTACAGTCCGGTCCGTTCGTCTATGAGTATCGCATGGCGGGCCTAGGGGGTTGGTAAAAGTCAGACCCCCAAAAGCGGTACAAGTCATGTCGGAGCGTAGCCCAGAACGCCCTGAGATACTACTGGAATACCTACCAGTAAATCTCCTGCCTCGGCCGAGGGCTTTGCGTAATGGCTCTCCTAGACACAGCGCGACCCCACCCCCAATACCGGGAGAGACGAACCCCTGCAGATCCGCTCACTGCCTCCATGTGGCTCGGGACTGTACCCAACTAAAACCTGTTTGCACGACTCCTTTGAGCCGTGGTAGGGTAGTAATCAAAGCACAGTGGGAACTCACACGAGACAAATGACGATCTCAGGTCGATGAACTAACCTGTACACATGTCACCAGGGAACTGCTATCTGACATCTGGTATAAGACCAACTAGCAGGTTCCCGGCGAGTCCTGTCCGGTGTACTCATAACCCAATGAGCACCTGTATACATCTTAGGTGAACCAACTGACACCAGTGGCTTGTGAGACCGGCCACCGCCCCTCGTCGGGGTCTCGACTGTATACACTAGTCTACTAACGGAGTATCGATGCCCTGTCTCGAAACTCCTACGACTAGGGACCTTTTAAGGATGTGCTTATAGACCACCAGCTCCCACGTATATGATCGCCATCATACTGCTGGCAGTCAAGCAAGAATCCTAGGGGCTCTATCAACGTGTAATAGCGACATGTCAGGTCACCTAAAGCAGTACACGATGATAAAGATAAACCAGATAGCATACTATCATCTCGAGTAAGACTGTCCTACCGGGATAGGTCCTCCCTCAATCATTGCAATCACGTGCCTGTGATCCAATAATTGACTCTGAGGGCACTATCTCCAACAGATACATCGTTACCAAGGATGCTACCAAAGAGGCAGTCTGGATATATAAAAGTTCATGAGATGAACTTCGTTCCTGCCATTGTGTGACAATGGAGTTGTGGGTTATGCCAAGGAACCCCCGTCCCATCAGAGATCCAGACATATTCTTAGGCAGTATCGCCTGATCATGGAGATGGTTGATCTCTAGGGAGATCAAGGTTAGGAGAGTATACACAGAGGACAACAGCGTGGATCCACTCATAAAGGCCTATTTCCCAGTAGAGACTTTTATGAGATGGTTGAGTATGAGATACTTCAACCACAGCTTATTGTTGGGTATGAGATACTACAACAGATGGCCCTAGTGCAAGTGGGAGATTGTTAGTTATATGTATGCCCTAGAGGCCATTACTGTACATTCGTTGTATATTGTAGTGGATGCTTGGGCATATATAGGAAGGACTTTCTTGCTCGACATGATAGTATGCTATCTGGTTACTCTTTATCTTAACATGTACTCAGATTGTCTCTATGTTACATGTTTATAAAGCACTTAGGATGAGTACTTGACTACCAGGACTATGATGCAGATCATACTGTAGGGTTCCTAGGCACCCTAATGAGGTCTCACAAGGCATCGAACATGCCATTATAAAATTTTACGGGTGCCGAGAGACCCGACAACGGATCGTTTGCTAGATTTCTAGGTGAAAAAGCTAACTAGTTAACAATTAACTAAGAGATACGGAAATACAACCTTTGTAGATCCGGTGCTCCACCTACACGGCTCCGCAACGAGGTCCTCTCCGCTGTCCAAATCAAATCCGGGCTCTAGAGTCGGCTTCGTCGGAGAAAAAGGGAGCTAGGTCGTCGATGTCCATGCCGAAGATGATCTACGTCGAGGCATCGTTAGATCAAGCTCACAACTTCACCAAGTCAAGAAACTTGTGAAGTAAACACACTCTACTACTTGGCAAGAGGTAGAGGATGAAGAAATAGGAAGTGGGTAGACTTTAGTTTTGGATTTCTCACTCATTTCCATCAATCACCATTGATGGAGCTTGCTTTTTCTTCATGAAAGAAGATGAAGAAGAAGAAGAATATTGTGATAAGCATAATTGAAAAAGAAAAGAAAATGAATTCTTATCATAATGTTAACTAGAGTCAAGTGTAGAGAATGAATCATGGTTAGTGGGAATGGTTAGGGTTAAGGATGAGATAAGAATGGTTGACTTTATCAAAGCTTCATGAAGCTTCAACTAAAGAACAAATAAAGCCACCATTCTTTTTCTCCTTTCCATTTATTTTCCAAAATGTATAAACAAATAAATAAATGAATAAATAAGTAATGGAAAATAAAACCCTAACCACTCTCACAACCATGGTTTAATCTTCACACAAAACACAAGTTAGCATGCATCATCAAACATGATACATACAAGTGAGAAAATCCGTTTAAAGTGAACCAATACTAGTTAGTGCAAAGTAACATATCAAATATATAATTATGCATTAAATCATTAAATCAACACTTGATTCAATGATCCGGTCATGTCGCACACAACCGACTATTATTCAATGTATCGGCTTATCGAATCAACGCTTGAATCGATAACTAGGTTATATCGCATACATCCTTTCCGATACATTCATCGCGAGAATGGAATGCGGCATCACATACACGTATTATTCTCGGTCCCGCACATATCTCATATGCGCTCCTATTTCGTTTCGCTTGAGCCAGGAAACCTCTGTGTAGGACTCTAAAGACTCGTCAATATGCCGGCAGCAGGTGATGATCATATCAAGCACCCACAAGCCGCAAGCGGTCTGCTAAACGTAACGGCCACCCGGGTATTGAGCGATCTGAAGATCGACGAGCAAGCCCGCTCACACTCCAGTGAATCCAACCAGTAACACTACCGTACAGTCCGGTCTGATTGTCTGATATGTCGCATATCTCACCTAGGGGTGGTAAACGTCAGACCCCAATAGCTCAATAAGTCGTGTCGATATGAGGTCTATAACTGTTCGAGAAACTACTGGTAACACTTACCAGTAAATCTCAGCAACCCTGGCCAGGGATTTCCTGTTATAGCCAATCGAACACAGCGCAACATCAACCCCCTATACCGGGAGAGACGAATCCCCTCCTATCGCTCATTGCCTCCATGTGACTCGGGACTGTACCCAAAAACCACCGTTTTGCACGCCCTCTTGGATGTGGTAAGATGGAAATCAAAGCACAGTGGGAACCACACAAGACTCTATGACGATCTCGGGTCAACAGACTACTCTGTACCAGTGTCACCAGAGAACTGCCATCTGACGTGAGGTATAATACCATCTGGGAGTTCTCGGCGAGTCCGTCCAGTGTACCCAGTCTTCACTGAGCACCCGTATATCATCTCTGATGTCAAACACCAATGGATATGGGATCATCCATCGCCCATCTGTATGGGTCGAGAAGGTATACGCTAGTCTACTCTGATATATCGATGCCCCGTCTCGATACACCCACGACTAGGGACTTTGAAGGATGTACTTATGGACTACCATGTCCCCACTAGTATGATCCGCATCACAGTCCAGGTAGTCAAGTACACATCCTAAGGGCTTTACCAACATGTAACAGAGAGACAATCAGTATACACGTTAAGGTAAAGGTCAACCAGATAGCATACTATCATGTCGAGCAAGAAAGTCCTCCCTATATACGTCCCAGCATCCACTACAATATGCATCCTATGTACAGTAATGGCCTCTAGGGCATACATATAACTAACAATCTCCCACTTGCACTAGGGCCATCTGTAGCAGTGGTCGTAGTATCTCATACTCAACCATCCCATGAAAGTCTCTCTCTGGGAATAGGCCTTCGTGAGTGGATCCGCTGCGTTATCCTCTAAGTCTGCTCTCCTAACCTCGATCTCCCTGGAGATCAACCATCTCCATGATCAAGTGATACTGCCTTAGAATATGTCTGGATCACTGATGGGACGGACGTTCCTTGGCATAAGCCACAACTCCATTGTCACACAATGGGAGGAACTAAGTTCATCTCATGAACCATTATACACCCAGACTGCCTCTTTGGTAGCATCTTAAGTAGCGATGTATCCAGCCTTTATCGTCTAGTATGCCACGGTATCTAGCTTGGAACTCTTCCAACATACCGTCCCTTTACTGAGGGTAAAGGCAATGCCTGCGACTGACATTCAGTCGTCTTTATCACACTGGAACCCTTCCAGCGATTCTCCTCAGGATCGATTGACACCATCTCACTACATCTAGTGAGTATCCTAACATCCATTTAGATCTATCTCATAGATCCAAAATCCAGGATTTAGTAGGTATCACTTTAATCCTATATGGAGAATCTTTGTGATAAGCGGAGATTGACCGAGCGTAGCATAGGAAACTCCTTTCTTATCAAGAGTATATCATCCACGTACTCTACGAGGATTACCACCATACTCCCTACTACCTTTTTGTTTATACAAGGTTCATCTACCATTTTGATGATGTCAAACTGTTTGACTAATTCATCAAAACAGATGTTCCAACTCCGCGATGCCTGCTTTATCCTATAAAGCATCTTGCACACGTTTCCGCTGCTCCCACTGTTTACGAAGCCCTCTGGCTGTGTACTTATAGACGCTCTCTTCTAAATCATCATTTAGAAAAGCAGTCAAGACACCCAACTACCAGATATCGCAGTCATGGTATGTAGCCGTGGCAAGTAGGATCTGGATGGACTTAAGCATAGTCACTTGAAAAGGTTTCATCATGATCCACGCCTGGTCGATGACGAAAAGCTTTAACAAGTCTAGCTTTGAAAGTCTCAACTTTTCCATCTACACCAAGTAATCTTCTCAAGATATACTTGCTCCTGATGGGGATTTAACCCTTCAGATATTGCAACCAAAGTCCATACTTTGTTGGTGTACATGGAATCCATCTCAGATCGCTAAGCATCCAGCCATTCTTACAAAGTCTTACTCCTGATGGCCAGCTCGAAACTAGTTGGGTCATCATCTCATGATGCATTCCTCGCTCCCACTGTCATAGAGAAACCGAAGTATCTCTCAGGTGGGTGAGGAACCCTACTAGATCGGCGGAGAGGCTGAGGTTCGTTGGTATCTACTGAATCCCTTGGTTCTATCAAATCATCAGCTGCAGTTTGTATAGCTGGAACATTTCCAGTTGTACATAACAGACCTTGCCTCGAGCTTGTCCGGATTTTGCTTTCAGACATAGGCCGGACAACCCCAAATCTTAACTAACTTAAGAAATGGGCTCTTCCTTTTCCATATCACATATGAAGTGGTAGGCAACTGATTTGATTTGAACCCTATTCAATAGGTATGCAGCTTCTTAAGTGCATAACCCCTAAAAGGAAATAGGTAACTCAGTAATACTCATCATAGAGCACACCTTATCATATAGGGTGTGATTGCTCCACCCCGATATACCATCGTGCTATGGTGTATTCGGAGGAGTAATGCTGAGAGAGAATCTCATTCTCCTTTAGAATAGTCCAGGATTTCCGTACTCAAGTATTCTCCTCCTCGATCACATCAAAGGACATAATACTTATATCCGTATTGGTTCTCTACTTCTAACTTATATTCTGTGAATATCTCAAAAGGTTCGGACTTGTGTTTCAACAGGAACATAGGTCTGAAACTCGAAAGATTATCAGAGAACGTAATGAAGTATAAAGAACCAGTCCTGGCATGTGTAGACAGGGGACCTACATACATCAACATGTATCATCCCAAGAGTTCACTAACTCTTTCTCTGTTTCCAGTAAACGGAGCTATGGTCATCTTATCTTTGTGACATGACTGGCGAGTTTCACAAGATGTAAATTCAAACTGATTTAAATATGCATCTATATGTAACTCTAGCTAGTCGGGTCACATTGATCTGACCTAGTCTACAATACCTCAAGAAGGATTCGTTCATTTCTGAACTCTTCCTCTTGTGTGTGTTCCGTATACTAAGAACTGTAGTTTGATTTAGAACATCAATGCTTTTAGATAACGTGCCTGAACCGATCAACTTTTGATATAGGAAATGTTCAAAACATTATCCAACAATACAAAATTTTATCATTTCTTTGCTGATAAAGAGACTGATATGATTTTGTATATCAGGTTCGGTATCTAATAACATTCGTTCAGAATCAATGTATTGGTAATACAGAGTGACAGTGACCAACAGACATGGATGCAACACTTGCCCCGTTTTCTGCCTCATGAAACTTATCACCCGTTCTCAGTCCTCTACCTTTCTGTAGCCCTATGTAACAGATTACATATCTGGGATCCTGATCCGGTATCATATACCCAGGATGTAGAGGATACAGAGAAACAGTTCTTTGTAACGAACACACCCGAAGATGATGCATCAGCATGCACTCTCTTCGTTTGGGCGGCACGGGAATTCTGGTAATCCCCAATTTCCTGCTCTGTCTTATAACAATTATAAGTTGGAGCGGGACCAACGTTCCCCAGCTCAGTATAACAAGCGGGTTCGGTCAATAATCCGTATTATTATCTTGATTAAGGCGTGATATGGTCGCTACCTGGAGAGAGAGAGAAGAAAACACTCAGCGTGCGCTCTGTCAAGAATAGATTGGTTTTTATTTTATCTAATCAGGATGGCTCCCACTGCTTTTTATCAAATCTTCCTTCAAACCCTAAAAGGAAAGACTAGCCGGGATTAATTACACACTACAAGTTCGCCAATCTTTCAGCCAGGCCAGTGTCGGTACTTTGAGGGAGGTCCCCCGTGCTTTCGCACGAACCTAATTAATGTAAACCTCGTTTTCCCAGAGGCATAACCTCATTAACACCTTTCTAGACACCTACTTGATCAGCTAATTGTAATGTATAAAACTCTCCCAGGAGTAACTCTTACTCGCAGCGGGTATCGGGATCCAACTATCTCATAGAAGGTATGCAATCTCATTGCAAATTTCAACACTTGAAATTCCCGATAATATTTTGCCCCTAGCACCCTATGACCTTGACGGGGGTCAACAAACCATAGGCTACTAGTCAAGTTCAACCCGTCATTTCTTGATCGAATTAAACCCACCCGCACGACCCTTGACGGAGGTCAACAAGGCCGCACGACTACCCTAACTCAATCTGCATCATATGCATAAACAGATAAATACTAGTTAGCTACCGCACACTACGCCTTGACGGAGGTCAACAAACGTAGCACGAATACTAAATAGGACTTATCTGAAATGACGGAGGGCTACGACAGGTTTTTCTGAAAACCTATTGCGTAATGAACTTGATATCGTTGTAAAATCAAATGATTTTAAAATGGAGTGCTTTTGAGGCTTTTCTAGTTTTGCTAAAGGAGTCACTCCCGGTGAAGGGATCGTCGGTCCTTTCCTCGTCGAATGAGGTGCGGGATATATCATATATATCACTGTGCAAAGCAAAAACACTTAAAAGCAATAAAAAGACAAACCGAGTGTGTAGCATCTGCCAGTTATTGCTAAAGGAGTCACTCCCGGTGAAGGGATCTCGGTCCTTTCCTCATCGAATAAGGTGCAGGATATATCACATATACCGCTGTGCAAAGCAAGAACTGTAGCTACCTGTTTTATTTTGAAATTCGATTCTACAACATCTTAGGTTTCTTTTAATTCATTAATCACATTAATGAAGTCCCATCATTTAAGTACCTAAACATCACAGATAAATACGACGTACACTTATGCCATCCGTATTCGCCTCGATGTCCCCTCGTGCACCGTTAGGTTAGGTAACTAACGGCAGAGCAGGGCAGGGCTAGCGCGGGTGTAAAACATAAGTAACGTCTATATAATATATCATATATACTAAATACTGTATCTATCAAAGAACATCACATGATCACATCACAGATATCGCAGCAGAAGAAACATATGAAATATTGGATATACTAGGACGTCCGTGTTTTCAATACGAGCCAGTATAAAACACGGATTCCACGGTCGTGATGAATAGCCAAACCCACACCCTTAGACCCCTACGAGAGCGGCAAGCAACCCTACCAATTCTAGAGTTAGGAGACCCGGACTCGACTCCTCGAGTTGGTCTCCCACTGGACTCCAGAACCCGGTTACTTGTGCTCCCCTCCTTGGGTCTATCCTAGTGCGGAAAAGTAAATAATATACAAACGGTGACAACTTCCGCAACCTGGAAGCGCCCCAATAAAAGAATATTACATACAAGTTTTTACATGAATGAAAATGAAAAACACTCATCTCACATAAAAACCCCCGGCTATTCAAACACGACGATCCAATATAACATATCCAGCAACACATAACATCACATGTCATCAACGTAAGTAAATATGTCCATCCCAATTGTAGTTGACATATAGCAACGAAACCGGCGACATCACATATTACACTTACGGTCACAGAAAAGAAAGTGTAAAACTACAACAGTTGGAATCCGCAACCTCCTCAGACATCGCATGCCTGACCAAATGAATTACTTAGACATCGCATGCCTAACAATTATAAACCCCGCATTTTAGTCTCATTATCGAAAACAATTTTCAATATCGAGTCGGGTAATTCAACAAGATTCCCGACATCCTGATCGAATGCTCGTCGCAAACTTCAGTAGACGGCCGCACCCCCGATACCGTCGACGAAGTGCACCAAGGCGGAACACCGCCACCACGAGCACCCGAACGGATGCTTTCGGCGACGGGGTTCTCCTACAGTCACTTGGTCGGGGCAATGGAGCGAGGCTGTCTATTAAGTTTACCCGGCGAGTATCCGCGTACACTACGTGATTGCGACGGACTTTTGATCACATCAAAATTCCGTGGCAACCGATCAAGTGAGACTAAACTGCTATGTTTATAACATTCATTCAGTTATCTCATAACTATTTGTGAATTCCAATTATTGTATCCCATTCCGGATAAATAGAAAATGTCAAACTTTCCGATCGAACAATCGAACACCCAACCTTTCCCGATATAGATCAACATATGAAACAAGTCTAGCAACATTCAGTTCGTGCCTCAGTACCAACGGTCCAGCCGTAGAAGGGTCAAGCCAACGCCTCACATGTGGCACGCCGTACTGCCCCAAACCCGAAGGTTCAAAGGGCAGTTCAAGACGGTCACATAATCGAGTTAAGGTTTGTGTCTTCTAGAGGGACCATCGCGTTACTTGCACTACTTAGAACGTCGTTAAACTACGGAAAAATCCAACACTTGGAAATTTCCCGACAGGGGAAAAATTGGGTATTTATATCCGGTCGAACTTTTTAACATATTCTAAAATTTATCCGGAAAGCCAAATAGACAAAATTTGATACCCCGATCGAAACACCGAATCCCCAAAACAACTGCAGAAAATTCAACTCTTGAATAAGTATTAAAAATTCCCAGAAAAACCAACATAAAATAATAAGAGTTACTGTGCAAACTCAGGTGAATAATTCATCAAACAGAGCGCGGAACCGCGGCAGAAGCCCAGCTTCTGCGGCGGTTCCGCGGCTAGGTGATGACGTCATCCTCTATTTTCTCCTTTCCATTTATTTTCCAAAATGTATAAACAAATAAATAAATGAATAAATAAGTAATGGAAAATAAAACCCTAACCACTCTCACAACCATGGTTTAATCTTCACACAAAACACAAGTTAGCATGCATCATCAAACATGATACATACAAGTGAGAAAATCCGTTTAAAGTGAACCAATACTAGTTAGTGCAAAGTAACATATCAAATATATAATTATGCATTAAATCATTAAATCAACACTTGATTCAATGATCCGGTCATGTCGCACACAACCGACTAGTATTCAATGTATCGGCTTATCGAATCAACGCTTGAATCGATAACTAGGTTATATCGCATACATCCTTTCCGATACATTCATCGCGAGAATGGAATGCGGCATCACAAACACGTATTATTCTCGGTCCCGCACATATCTCATATGCGCTCCTATTTCGTTTCGCTTGAGCCAGGAAACCTCTGTGTAGGACTCTAAAGACTCGTCAATACGCCGGCAGCAGGTGATGATCATATCAAGCACCCACAAGCCGCAAGCGGTCTGCTAAACGTAACGGCCACCCGGGTATTGAGCGATCTGAAGATCGACGAGCAAGCCCGCTCACACTCCAGTGAATCCAACCAGTAACACTACCGTACAGTCCGGTCTGATCGTCTGATATGTCGCATATCTCGCCTAGGGGTGGTAAACGTCAGACCCCAATAGCTCAATAAGTCGTGTCGATATGAGGTCTATAACTGTTCGAGAAACTACTGGTAACACTTACCAGTAAATCTCAGCAACCCTGGCCAGGGATTTCCTGTTATAGCCAATCGAACACAGCGCAACATCAACCCCCTATACCGGGAGAGACGAATCCCCTCCTATCGCTCATTGCCTCCATGTGACTCGGGACTGTACCCAAAAACCACAGTTTTGCACGCCCTCTTGGACGTGGTAAGATGGAAATCAAAGCACAGTGGGAACCACACAAGACTCTATGACGATCTCGGGTCAACAGACTACTCTGTACCAGTGTCACCAGAGAACTGCCATCTGACGTGAGGTATAATACCATCTGGGAGTTCTCGGCGAGTCCGTCCAGTGTACCCAGTCTTCACTGAGCACCCGTATATCATCTCTGATGTCAAACACCAATGGATATGGGATCATCCATCGCCCATCTGTATGGGTCGAGAAGGTATATGCTAGTCTACTCTGGTATATCGATACCCCGTCTCGATACACCCACGACTAGGGACTTTGAAGGATGTACTTATGGACTACCATGTCCCCACTAGTATGATCCGCATCACAGTCCAGGTAGTCAAGTACACATCCTAAGGGCTTTACCAACATGTAACAGAGAGACAATCAGTATACACGTTAAGGTAAAGGTCAACCAGATAGCATACTATCATGTCGAGCAAGAAAGTCCTCCCTATATACGTCCCAGCATCCACTACAATATACATCCTATGTACAGTAATGGCCTCTAGGGCATACATATAACTAACACATACTAGTGGGGACAGTGAGTCGCCAAGTACATCTTTCAAATGTTCCTGGTCGTGGGAGTACCGAGACAGGGCATCTATACTCCAGAGTAGACTAGCGTATGCGCTTCTTGACCCATATGATGGGCGATGGATGATTCCATATCCATTGGTGTTTAACATCAGAGAAGGTATACGGGTGCTCAGTGGAGACTGGGTACATTGGACGGACTCGCCGAGAACTCCCAGATGGTATTATACCTCACGTCAGATGGCAGTTCTCTGGTGACACTGGTACAGATTAGTCTGTAGACCCGAGATCGTCATAGAGTCTTGTGTGATTCCCACTGTGCTTTGATTTCCATCATACCACGTCCAAGAGGGCATGCAAAACGGTGTCTTTTGGGTACAGTCCCGAATCACATGGAGGCAATGAGCGATAGGAGAGGTTTCGTCTCTCTCGGTATAGGGAGTTAATGTTGTGCTATGTTCAATTGGCTATAACTGGAAATCCCTGGCCAGGGTTGCTGAGATTTACTGGTAAGTGTTATCAGTAGTTTCTCGAACTATTATAGACCTCATATCGACACGACATATCAAGCTACTGGGGTCTGACGTTTACCACCCCTAGGCGAGATATGCGACATATCAGGCGAAGAGACCGGACTGTATGGGAGTGTTACTAGTTGGATTCACGGGAGAATGTACAGGCTTGCTTGTTGATCTTCTGATTGCTCAATACCTGGGTGGCTGTTACGTTTAGCTGACCGCTTGCAGCTTGTGGGTGTTTGATATGATCATCACCTACTGCCGGCGTATTGACGATTCTTTAGAGTCCTACACAGAGGTTTCCTGGCTCAGGCAAAACGGAGTAGGAGCACATATGTGAGATGTGCGGGACCGAGAATAATACGTGTATGCAATACCATATTAGATTCTCGCGATATGAGATATCGGCCGGGTATATGTGATATAGTCGGGTCATTGGATCAAGTGTTGATTCGATGAACTGATACAGATTATATTAGTCGGTTATTTGTGAAATAGCCGGATTATCGGATCAAGTGTTGTTTCGATAATTTAATATATAATTATATATTTGATATAGTAAATTGCATTAACTAATATAAGCTCACTTAAAGATTCATTTTCTCACTCGGGTAATACATTGATATATATGTGATATATGTTAATTGTATTATTTTATTTTGTTACAATAAATATTGTATATATGATATATAATATTGTAACAACTTAGGGTTATAAATGCAACATGTTTTGTGGAGTTCAAATATGGTTAGGGTTTGGATTAGGGTTAAGCTTGCATGAAGCTTTCAAGAAGCTTCTTGAAGCTTTGACTTTGACTTGTGATATTTTGCATAGATATTTCTTTAACCCAACCCAACCCTTTACCATAGTTAATTCTCTACATCGGTTAAGTTTTCATTCTTAACCCATGGTTGCATTTCTAACCTCACACTTGATTTCATTATTCATCACAAATTGATTTGCTTCTTCTTCTTCTTCCTCCTTTTTGATGAAAAGCTTTCTAACTTTTTCAAATGTGATGAAAATGAGTGAGAAGTTGAAAACAAATGAGTGCTAAATTCCTACTTCATCATCCTCATCTATTCTTGCCACTTAGATTAGGGTGTTTGCTTTGCTATACTTGATTAGCAAAGCAAGAGCTTGGGTTTGAGTTTCTTCAAGGTAGATCATCTTTGTTATTGAAGATCGGAAGCAAGCTTGCATCTTTCTCTTCATGGAGCCTCTCTTGAGTCCGGGTACTCGATGATCGCAGCGAAGGGACCTCAACACAGAGCTTTAGAAGTGAAGGAACAGACTACAAAGGTTGTAATCCCTAACTCTTAGAAGTAAAGTTATTTACTTGCTTTGTTTCGCCTAATCTCGAGTCTAAGATCTTGGTTAGGGTTGTTCGGCACATGAAAAATTTGATTTTGGCATGGTTGATGCCTTGTAGAACCTTATGACAGTGCCTAGTAACCCTGTAGTGACTCATGGTACGACTCATGCAGTGACTCATGAGTTACTATTGTGGCATGCTTGATTTAGTTTGTGTTGTGAGATATTTTGTGACTAGAGATGTAACGTTTTAAAAATCGTTTAAGTTAATTGTCCGATAATCAGTAATATAACTTGTGTTTTCCGTAAAAATTTAATTATAATTATTTTTCTACATAGACTAAAGTATACATATTTTAGCTATGTAATGGCTAGTATTGATACTTAATTAGTCACTGATTAATTGCTAGTCTACTCAAATATTTTCCTTGAATAATTAATTTTAACTGTTATTTTAATCATACACTTATACACTAAATTGGGGATAATTACAAATTAGAATGGGTTAATACAAGTTTAGTGCACCATGACAACTTAAAACTCACTTTGTTACATGTTCTTTCTTTTAAAATCTTCTCAATGTTTCTAGACAATTCTAGGAAAAAGTTTAAATAGAAAAGAAAATTTAAAGAAAATAATAAACAAAGAAGTATGGTGTTTAATAATTGTGGTATGGGGTTTTCTTGACTTGGAATTTTCTCTCACACACACACACCACTCACCTCTCTCTCCTCATGCTGGCCGAGCCCAAATTCTGGAGCTCATCCCCAATTCTCCACCTCATTTTCCATCAAAAATCATCTCATTTTTCCATCAAAAATCCTTACAAACTCTCACTAAATTTATAGTCAATCTTCACCCAATTTCCTATGGCCCAAACTAGCTTGGATCTTGAAGCAAGAAACCATTTTGGGAGGCCAAGTTGCATGTTAGATCTCAAAATTTTTGAGGTATAAGTCTTAACCTTAGGGTTGCTTTGTTAGCTAATTACTTGAATCTAAATTATTTAAGTATTAAATTGGTTCAAATTGCAAGTTTGGAAATTTCAAGAGAAGGGTTTGGGATCAAGTTAGGGTTTTTATCATTTGATTATCCTTGCAAGGTGTAGTTTAACATCTTAAGACTTGAAAAATCTAAACTAGTTGTTACTTTGCTAATTGTTACTTTTAAATTGTCTTAATTAATTAATCTTGCAAACTAATTTCATGATTTATGTAAATAGGTGAGATTAAAATCTAGTTAATAAATGTGTAGCCTAATTAAGATATTGAACAAATATTGTGGCTACTAGTTTTGCTAAAACATCTAGATTTGTACTAAAATGGTAAGTTATTGCTTACTTGGTTTTTGGATTAAATCGATTTTAAGTAAGTTTGAGATTGGAATGATCTATAACATATTTCCTAAAATAATTAGTATGTTTCGAATGCGCGATTGGTACGATTGGGTTCTAGGTTAGGGGATTGCTATGTATAGCGACCCTAGTTGTGGTTTGTGGCGTTGTCGTGAGCGCGTTTTGTGCACCAAGTGCATACGCGTCTAATTAGTGCACGTTGGTTGTCTTGTATCGTTTGTTTTCACGATTATTTACATATCTATCCTCTTATTTACTTGTATGCAATCCTAGGATCGGGTGCAGAGGCGTCGGACGTGGCGCGGAAAGACAAGGCTGAGATCGGATCAGATTAGCCGAGGCATCGCAGTGAGTAGATGTACACATCTATGGGGGATCGTCTGGATGGTGCGAGGCACCCGATAGTTCGGATTACTAGTAGTGCTTGTATTTATATGCGCAGTCTCTTAGTCATTCATCGCATTGTGTTGCATCATCTTATATATATATATATATATATGATATTATCTCATAGGACACTTGCACCATTACCATTGGTTCATGCCGCACGTGCACTATTTATGCGAACACACACGCCATTGGTAACTGCTATGTCACGAACACTATAGAACTTGCTTAAATCAGTATTTGAGCGTTTGCATAACTTATGATATGTAACTTTTAATTATATATTCATTTCATCTGGATGGATACGTAGGATTGCTAGTCATATATATACCTCTTTACATCATCATTCATGTATAGTTTTCTAGTCACAAATCGTATTTCATATTATTGATACTATAGACATTCATCATCGCCGACATATTCATATATTGTGATTTTCTTGGAGATTTTCGTGTTTATAAGATTTATGGATTTTGGGGAAAACCGTAAGAATTAAATAAACCTATTATCATTTTAAAAATGCAAGTTGCGGCTTTCTCGTGATATGATGTATGTGTCGTCCACCATGAGTTTTCCTGATTTCTGTTGGTTTTCGAGACCCGATTCGAGGAGTTGGATGAACCGTCTCGGGTACATGGTAGACCCGGTATGGTACCCCAGGGCGAGAGTGTTTTTGTGGGGATAACGATGAGCCTGGAAGAGGCGGACTACCTACCGGTGATATTTGACGCGGCAGATATCCGGAGGATACCGACGTAGTCGTGAGATTTGATGATATGGGCCGATCCGGACTGACGGAGCCCGAGATATTGAGATATTGAGATATTGAGATATTGGGATATGTATATATTGTGTCAATGCTTGACATGGATTTTCTGTCGATTTCATTGATCATGTTTCAGTTTATTGCACATGGGTTTTTCTAAGATAAGAAAAAGATTTTCTCATACCAGACATGTTACGCGGCAGATATTCATGCTAGTACATCGTATCATATTGATATATTTAGGTTGTGACGCATTTGCGTGCATGCTTACGATGGCCGTATTAGATGTTACTTACTACTCACGAGTTGGCAACTCACCCCCGTTGTGCCACAGTATCTTGCAGGTCTGACCCGTCAGCACAGTAGCGGCGAGTGTACTTCCTCTCTCTGCTTCATTGCATCGATTTGCAGCTTTGCCCATAGGTGGGTTGTGAGGATACTTTTATTCCATCTTGTATTATTATTTATATCTAGTATACTCCATCTACCCTTGTATATTGGATTAGACGGTGAGACTCGTGAGACTTGTATTTGTGGTATTTGGTGTTGATGCTCACTTGAGCCGATGTGGTGTTTCTCATTTCTTGCTTTCAGAAGCTTATTTCGCACTTTTGATATGCATATTGCATGTGGTTGTGATTCCGCCATTGGAGAAGTGTTAGCTCCCGCTTGGGGATGCCTTTATTCATTATTTATATGTATTTTCATATGTTGTACCCGTTTGGGGGCCAGTTTTTATAAAAGAGACTCTGCCGAAATTTTCAGGAAATTCGATGCATTAAAATATTCTAAGGCGATTTTATTTTACAAAAATCATCCTTTTAAGTTATGTTTTTCCTTCACTCTATTTCTTTAAATGGTTTAGATTTCTGTTCTTTGGCTTACTTAGATTACGTACGCCTTGAGACGTTTCGTAATTTAAGTATCAGTCACGTTCCGTACCTTCGGGTCATGACAAAGTTGGTATCAGAGCGATAGGTTTTACCTTTCTGAGTGTAGGATGACTCTTGGTAGATGGAGTAGGTGACTTAAGAAGAGTGACGTAGCGTGTGTATGTTCCGCGGCATACTTACTATTAGTTATATATATGCCTTAGAGGCCATTACTGTACATACGATGTATATTGTAGTGGATGCTTGGATATATACATGGAGGACTTTCTTGCTCGACATGATAGTATGGTATCTGGTTGCTCTTTATCTTAACATGTACAATGATTGTCTCTATGTTACATGTTGATAAAGCCCTTAGGATGAGTACTTGTCTACCAGGATTATGATGCAGATCATAATTATCATTTCATTTTTAATGCAAATTGCAAGGATCAAAGAGCATCTTCCAAATGAAATGATGATGGTCAAAGTGTCAACAAGGTCAACAAGTCAAGGTGGGTCAAATGGTCAACAACCATAACCATGCACAATTATTAAACTAATATCAATTAACCATAATACACACATAATCATTAGGGTTAATACAAATGACAATAGTCATTAACCCTAATCAAAGTCCTCTCCCTCTGTCTCAAGCAACTGTGCATACTGTAAGTCCATGCTACCTCTCCCGGTACTTTCGGGCATGCGGAATTTGACGAAAAACAATTTTCTAGAGGTGGTAACATGGACTCAAAACCGGATCTTTGTTAAACATCTAACTAACAACCTAACTAGGAGTTGTTAACTACTCGGTTAGGGGGTTATACCTTTCTTTCTTGATCTCCTTCGTCTTCAAGCCTCGATGGTTGTCCGGATCGGCTTCACTCCATCGTCTCCTTGCGCCGAAGATAGATCCACCTCGAAAGCTTCTACCTTTGGCTCCTTCGATCTTTGAAGAAACTAGTTCACTTGGTTTGCTAAACCTTGTGAACTAGAGTGAGTAGAGAAGAGTGTATTGGGATTTTCTCTATGGTTCTTGGTTCTCAACACATAAGACAAGTGAACCATAGACTAAGAGAGGGAGAGCAAGAGGAAGGAGATGAGAGCTCAAGAACAAGAGAGAGAATAAGAATGATAGAATGAGAGAAGACTTTTCTCATTTTGCTCTCATAATCCATAACCATCATAACACATCATAGCAATCAAGTATTATGTGATGGTTTAAGCAACAATAGCCATATCATTTCATGCACTCATTTTGCATAAGAGAGCAAGCAAGCAAAAGTCTTTGCCATGAAATGATAGCTATTGTTATCATGATGGTCAACTAGTCAAGCCTAGTCAACCGGTCAACAAAGTCAACAAGTCAACAAAGTCAACCCCTCAACAACCATGTCACCATAATACTTAATTAATATAATTGTTAATCATATATCATATTCTCATTAGGGTTGAGCAAAAAGTCAATAGTCAACGGTCAACGGTCAACAATCCTAATGAGAATCCTCTGCCTCTGTCTCTCCGTCAACTGTGCATACACACCCGCATCCGCGTTACGAGGAACACGGATGCATACTGGATAAAACAAATCCCAAAAGGTACACTATGATCTGGCTTAAACCAAAACCCGCTAGTGTAAACTGTCCGGACACTGTACGTGCACAAGTGCACGGATATGACCGAACCCTGTCGCAAAACCATGCGACCTGTCGCAAAACCAAGCGACCTCTACTCTTTTGCCTAAAGGCGAATAGCTTTCTGTGTGGGACTCTAAAGACTCGACACTACGCTGGCAGTGGGTTTAACCACAGACCGCAAGCGGCACTAGCTGTGCGTAACGGTCCCCAGGTAGATGCCGACAAGAAGACTGACGAGGTGAAACCCATCTGAACTCCTACTGAGCCTGAATGTGACAATCTCCGTACAGTCCGGTCTGTTCGTCTGATACATCGCATGGCGGGCCTAGGGGGGTGGTAAACGTCAGTCCCCTAATAGCGGTACAAGTCATGTCGGAGTGAAGCCCAATACACCCTGAGATAACACTGGAAGCCTACCAGTATATCTCGCTTGCCCTGGCCAGGGACTACTCGTGTAATGGCTCTCCTAGACACAGCGCGATGTCAACCCCCAATTCCGGGAGAGACGAATCCTGTCTAACCGTCACTGCCTCCAAGTGCTTCGGGACTGCACCCAACTACCACCTGTTTGTACGACTCCTTTGAGCCGTGGTAGGGTAGTAATCAAAGTACAGTGGGAACACACTCGAGGCGAAGTGACAGTGTCAAGTCAGCAGACTAAGCTGTACTCATGTCACCTGGGAACTGATAACTGACGATAGGTATAATACCAACCGGTCAGTTCCCGACGAGTCCTGTCCAGTGTACTCGTAACCTAACGAGCACCCATATACTATCTCCAGTACGACGTACTGATGGCTGTGGGACAGACCATCTCCCACACTGGGATGAGAAGCGCATACGCTAGTCTACTCCGGAGTATCGATGCCCTGTCTCGATATTCCTGCGACTAGGGACCTGTATAAGGATGTGCTTATAGATTACCCAGCCCCACTAGTGTGACTGCCATCACAACGCTGGTAATCAAGCAAAGATCCTAAGGGCTCCACTAATGTGTATAGGTGATATACTAAAATAAACACATGTACACATTGAAGTAGAAACAAACCAAGTAGCATACTACTATATTGAGCAAGATTGTTTATACAAGGTGAATATCCCAAGCTTCCATTAAGTAATATACAAACTAGTATGATACAGTAATGGCCTCTAGGGCATATACACTAACAATCTCCCACTTGCACTAAGGCCATGTACTGGCGTATCGAAGACCTATCATCTCGATCAGCCGCTCGAACTGAGTCTGGGGCAAGGCCTTGGTGAATGGATCTGCAGTGTTATCTTCTGAAGCGACCCTCCGAACCTCGATCTCCTGGCGATCCACGATCTCCCTGATCAGGTGATACTGCCTCAAGATGTGTCTGGATCTCTGATGGGACCTGGGTTCCTTCGCTAAAGCTATATCCCCGTTGTTGTCGCAATACAGAGGTATTGGATCAACAATGGACGGAACCACCTGAAGTTCTTTCAATAACTTCCTCATCCAGACAGCTTCTTTTGCGGCATCAGATGCAGCGATGTATTCCGCTTCCATCGTCGAGTCTGCAACAGTTTCCTGTTTGGAACTCTTCCAACACACCGCCCCTCCATTGAGGGTAAAGACAAAACCCGACATGGACTTGGAATCATCCTTGTCACTCTGGAAGCTGGAGTCAGCAAAAGCCTCGATCTGGAGGTCTTTTCCGCCATACACCAAGAACATCTCCTTAGTCCTTCTCAGGTACTTGAGAATGTTATTTACCGCTATCCAGTGTTTCTCCCGAGGGTTTGACTGATACCGGCTTACCACACTCAGTGCATAAGCTACATCCGGTCTGGTACACAACATCGCATACATTATAGAGCCTACCGCAGAAGCGTAGGGTATAATAGACATGCGATCCCTCTCCAAATCAGTCTTGGGAGACATCACCTTAGAGAGGGTGATCCCGTGACAAGCCGGTAGGTTACCGCGCTTCGAATCTTCCATACTGAATCTTTTCAGTATGGTGTCGATGTACCTGGACTGTGAAAGTCCTAATATCCTCTTGGATCTATCACGATGGATCCGGATCCCCAGGATGTATGAGGCATCACCCAGGTCTTTCATGGAGAACCTGTGTGACAAGAACCCCTTGACAGATTGTAGCATAGGAATGTCATTTCCTATTAAGAGAATGTCATCCACGTATAAAACGAGGAATACTACAGTTCTCGCTACAAATCTACTATAGATGCATGGTTCATCTGGATTTTTGATAAAGCCAAATTCCTTGACCGTCTCATCAAAACAGATGTTCCAACTCCGCGATGCCTGCTTTAGTCCATAAATGGACTTAAGCAACTTGCACACCTTTCCGCTGCTCCCACTCTGAATGAAACCCTCTGGCTGGTCCATATAGACACACTCCTCTAAATTTCCATTTAGAAAAGCGGTCTTTACGTCCATTTTCCAGATCTCATAATCGTGGAA
The DNA here is from genome assembly GCA_030015575.1 of Agapanthus africanus. Classification (NCBI taxonomy): domain Eukaryota; kingdom Viridiplantae; phylum Streptophyta; class Magnoliopsida; order Asparagales; family Amaryllidaceae; genus Agapanthus; species Agapanthus africanus. Next base: position 113,142,474 of record JASDDO010000018.1, read on the forward strand.
GGCAGCAATGGCAAGAAGGATCCGAATGGATTTCAGCATAGCCACTGGAGAAAAGGTTTCGTCGTAGTCCAAGCCAGGTCTTTGACGGAAACCCTTTGCAACAAGTCTAGCTTTATAGGTCTCAACCTGTCCATCTACATCAATCTTCCTTTTGAAGATCCACTTACATCCAACGGGTTTTACCCCATCTGGAGCAATGTCCAACGTCCATACTTTGTTGGTGTACATGGACTCCATTTCGGTCCGCATTGCATCCTGCCATTTTACCGAGTTGACGCTCTGAACGGCTTGCTGGAAGCTAGTAGGCTCATCATAATCTATGATGCAATCCTCTCTATCCCCGTCTATAAGAAAACCGTAGTATCTCTCGGGCGGATGAGACTGCCTACTACTCCTGCGGAGCGGCGTAGGAATGTCCTGTTCTTTTGAACCCTCTGGTTCCACTAAACTTTCAGTAATAGCTCGTGGTTCTGGAATTTCTTCCAGTTCTACTGTGCTCCCACTTATCTGGGTTTCCAAAAACTCAGTTTCCAAGAAGTAGGCATGACGAGAAACAAGAACTTTTTGTTCCTCTTCGCAGTAGAAGAAATATCCCTTGGAGTTCTTTGGATATCCCACGAACTTACACTGTACTGAGCGTGCCTCGAGCTTGTCCGCATGCTGCTTTTTAACAAAAGCTGTACATCCCCATTTCTTAATGTGCTTAAGATAGGGTCTCTTCCCACACCACATCTCATATGGTGTAGTAGGCACAGTCTTAGTTGGAACTCGGTTCAGGTAGGCAGCTGATTCTAGTGCATACCCCCAGAATGATCGCGGTAACTCAGCGTTACTCATCATGGACCGTACCATATCAAATAAGGTTCGGTTCCGTCTCTCCGATACACCGTTATGTTGCGGAGTGTATGGAGGAGTAAGCTGAGAGAGAATTCCGTTCTCTTTTAAATAGTCCAGGAACTCGGCACTCAAGTATTCTCCACCTCGATCCGATCTTAGAATCTTGATACTTTTGCCGGTTTGTTTTTCTACTTCATTCTTATATTCCTGGAACTTTCCAAAGGCTTCGGACTTATGTTTCATTAAGAAGACATAACCGTACCTTGAAAAGTCATCCGTAAAAGTAATGAAGTAAGAATAACCGCATCGCGCATGTGTAGACATTGGTTCGCATACGTCGCTGTGTACGAGTCCCAAGAGCTCGCTCGCTCTTACTCTGTGTCCAGTGAACGGAGTTTTTGTCATCTTTCCTTTGAGACAGGATTGACAAGTGGCATACGATTGATATTCGAACGGATTCAAATATCCTTCTGTATGTAACTTCGTCAACCTTCTCTCATTGATGTGACCTAGTCTACAATGCCATAAGAAAGTCTGATTTATTTCCGGAGACTTTCTTTTGTGTGTATTCTGGACATTGAAAATCTGTGGTTGGTTTAATACGTATATACCATTGCTCAATGTACCTGACCCAATCAAAACTTGATTAAGGTGAATGTTTACAACATTACTTACAAACGCAAATTCATAACCTTCTTTAGAAACTAAAAATACAGAAATGATATTACAAGTTGCGTTGGGTACAAAAAAGCAATTACGCAAAACCAAAACATGTCCATCTGAGATTCCCAGGTGATAGTCCCCCACGGCCTTAGCATCCATGCTAGCTCCGTTTGCAACTCTGAGGGTCATGTCACCTGCCTTCAAAACCCTACGGTTTCTCAACGCCTGCAAAGAATTACAGATATGAGATCCTGATCCGGTATCCAATACCCAGGAAGTAGAGTTTATTGAAAGACAGTTTTCAATAACATACACACCTGAAGCTGATGCCGCAACCTGCTTCAATTCCTGTGTCCTGGCTTTCCAAGCCCTGCAATCATTCTTCCAGTGTCCTTTCTTATGACAATAGAAGCATTCTTCTTTATCCACAAGCTGCCCCGCTTTCTTTGTTGCTTTTGCTTTTCCCTTCGTATCCACTTTACTAACACCGCCCCTTGGTTTGGCGGGGGCTTTCTTCTTCTTTCCCTTGGCTTTCGCCTTGGACCTAGAAGAGGAAGATCCTCCTACAAACAAAGTGGATGTTTCCCTACCTTTCTGTAGGGTGCCCTCTGCACTCCTCAGCATGTTGAGGAGTTCTGAAAGTTCAACTTCTTTTTCTTGTAAGTTGAAGTTCAGGATAAACTGGGCGTAAGTGGAAGGAAGGGACTGGAGAATCAAGTCCGTATAGAGCTCGTTCTCTAACGTGGTCCCAAGATCCGCGAGCTCCTCAATATAGCCAATCATCTTAAGCACGTATTCCGCTACCGATGATCCGACGGCCAATCTTGCCGAAAATAACTTCTTCGACACTTCGTATCTTGCGATACGAGATTGCTCTCCATACAGTTCTTTTGTATAAAGAAATATGGATTCCAGGTCCATATTCTCATGCCTCCTCTGATGTTCATTGTCCATAGAGGCAAGCACGAGGCACTTGGCCTTCGCGCAGTCTAGTTCCTAGGTCTTACGGATTTCCTTATCCACGACGCTGGTTTTGGGACCTGGGACAGGGGGAGCTTTGGTGGTAAGTAGATACCCCAGCTTGTCGTAAGTGATTGCCATCTTGACATTCCTGAGCCAATCTTTGTAGTTTGGCCCTGTCAGTATGTTTTTATCTAGAAGTAACTTAAGTCCAGTCATGTCGATTGGTCGCTGCAATTAGGAGAGAGAAGAAACACTCGGCTTGATGCTCTTGCAAGTTTAGAATGGTTTTTAATTTGTCTAAACAGGATGGCTCCCACTGTTTCTCGAATCCCTCCTCAAACCAAAAAGGAAGACTTAGTCAAGATCAATCTCACCGTACAATCCTTGCTTAACCGTTCAGCCAGGCCAGTGTTAGTACTTCGAGGGAGGTTTTCCAACGCTTTCGCGAAGTTCCTTAATTAAATAACCTCTTTTCCCTGGGGGCGTAGCCCCGCTAACACCTTTCTAGACACCTACTTGGTTTATAGCATTGATCGTTAAGTGAGAAATTTCCCGAGGAGTAGCGTATACTCACAGTAGGATCGGGATCCAAATATCATCGCATGACGAAACTGAAGGAATCCTACCAGAATCATCACACTCCAAATGGTATGCAACACTAGCAAGTTTCTGTTCTTTTGAAAATCCCGTTGTGGATTTTTTGCCCCATGCTCTTATGACCTTGACTTTGGCCAACAAATCATAAGTCACATGTCAAGTTCTTCCCGTCATTCTCCAGGTTAATTTGAATCCACCCGTACCTACCCTTGACTTTGGCCAACAAGGCAGTACGACTGTTCCAAACCAACGCATCTATCTATGCTGCACATGAATACCCAATAGCTACCAATCACTATGCCTTGACTTTGGCCAACAAACATAGCTTAAATACTATTGACCATCTATGTGAAACGACGGAGGGCTATGAATGGTTTTGGCTAAACCGTGAACGTAGTGAACTTGATATAATCGATGGAACGAGATAGCTTTTAAAAAGAGTGGCTCAAGCTCCGCATTTAAAAGTTAGTTTTGAAAAGAACCGAGTGGTTTTTCGAAAGTGTTCCAACGACTTTTACTTGGTTTATTTTTCTTGCATTAGTTCTTTTAATGCGTGATATTCTTGCATTAGTTCTTTTAATGCGTCCCATCATTTAATCCTACCATTGCAGAAAACAACCAAAATATGACGTACGTTTATGCCATTCGCATTCGCCACGGGGCCCCGTCATTACCCGTTAGGTTACTTAACTAACGACAGAGCGGGGGCTGGGCTAGCGCGGCTGTAAAACATAAGCAACGCCTAAATAATATCATATATAGATATATTGCAATGATAGCCATTTCAGATCACAGATGAACACATTAGATATACTAGGAATCCGCAATTCGTACGAGCCTGTAACGAAAAGCAGATTACACGGTCGCGGTGAATAGCCAATACCCCACCCAAGACCCCTACGGGTGCGGCAAACTACCCGCCAAGTACCCGAAGCGAAGCAACCTCCCTCAACTCCGTGAGTAGGCCACTCGGCACTTCAGCATACCCGGTAGTTTGTGCACCCCCTCCATAGGTCTATCCTAGGAGCAAAAACAGTAAAAAGAAATTATACAATGACGGCTACAACCCCGACCCGGTTGTGCGGCCATACAAATAATTATTACATCAATTTACAAATTTACATAAATTGAAAGAAAATAAAACTCTCGTCTCACAACCCTCGGCTATTCTCCCGCGACAATCCAATGAATTCATATACACATTCCAATAACATTACAGATCACAGATTTGTATAACCCCCACTAATCGACATATAGCGATTAGCAGACGTTCAATACAAATATCACATCACAGAAAAACCCGTCAGCTTAAGTCTTTTAGAAGTTCGATCAAAAATACGGATTTTCTGGCCCCAAACACAAAATTTTCGTTCTGGAAAATCTGGGCAGAAAATACATATTCCAAAAATCCCAAAATACCCCACTGAACAAACTGCAACCAAAATTTCCCACTACCAAGTCAACTCGGCCGCGGAACCGCGGCGGGAGCACGCTCCCGCCGCGTTTCCGCGGCGCTTTGATCGGTTCAGTGGACGAAATTTTGTCAGATTGTTATAAAAACCCTGAGCCGAATTTTAAAGTATGATTTATCATTTTTGGAACAGAGGAAAAATTCGACAGCAAGCATGATATCGGGGTTCATTTCGGGACTTTTTCTTTGATCGATCTTTTAGCTACTTTGCTAACATGTTAGATAGAGTTTAACTAGGCTCTGATACCACTGTAAGTCCATGCTACCTCTCCCGGTACTTTCGGGCATGCGGAATTTGACGAAAAACAATTTTCTAGAGGTGGTAACATGGACTCAAAACCGGATCTTTGTTAAACATCTAACTAACAACCTAACTAGGAGTTGTTAACTACTCGGTTAGGGGGTTATACCTTTCTTTCTTGATCTCCTTCGTCTTCAAGCCTCGATGGTTGTCCGGATCGGCTTCACTCCGTCGTCTCCTTGCGCCGAAAATAGATCCACCTCGAAAGCTTCTACCTTTGGCTCCTTCTTCGATCTTTGAAGAAACTAGTTCACTTGGTTTGCTAAACCTTGTGAACTAGAGTGAGTAGAGAAGAGTGTATTGGGATTTTCTCTATGGTTCTTGGTTCTCAACACATGAGACAAGTGAACCATAGACTAAGAGAGGGAGAGCAAGAGGAAGGAGATGAGAGCTCAAGAACAAGAGAGAGAAAGAGAATGATAGAATGAGAGAAGACTTTTCTCATTTTGCTCTCATAATCCATAACCATCATAACACATCATAGCAATCAAGTATTATGTGATGGTTTAAGCAACAATAGCCATATCATTTCATGCACTCATTTTGCACAAGAGAGCAAGCAAGCAAAAGTCGTTGCCATGAAATGATAGCTATTGTTATCATGATGGTCAACTAGTCAAGCCTAGTCAACCGGTCAACAAAGTCAACAAGTCAACAAAGTCAACCCCTCAACAACCATGTCACCATAATACTTAATTAATATAATTGTTAATCATATATCATATTCTCATTAGGGTTGAGCAAAAAGTCAATAGTCAACGGTCAACGGTCAACAACCCTAATGAAAATCCTCTGCTTCTGTCTCTCCGTCAACTGTGCATACACACCCGCATCCGCGTTCCGAGGAACACGGATGCATACGGGATAAAACAAATCCCAAAAGGTACACTAGGATCTGGCTTAAACCAAAGCCCGCTAGTGTAAACTGTCCGGACACTGTACGTGCACAAGTGCACGGATGTGACCGAACCCTGTCGCAAAACCATGCGACCTGTCGCAAAACCAAGCGACCTCTACTCTTTTGCCTAAAGGCGAATAGCTTTCTGTGTGGGACTCTAAAGACTCGACACTACGCTGGCAGTGGGTTTAACCACAGACCGCAAGCGGCACTAGCTGTGCGTAACGGTCCCCAGGTAGATGCCGACAAGAAGACTGACGAGGTGAAACCCATCTGAACTCCTACTGAGCCTGAATGTGACAATCTCCGTACAGTCCGGTCTGTTCGTCTGATACATCGCATGGCGGCCTAAGGGGCGGTAAATGTCAGTGCCCTAATAGCGGTACAAGTCGTGTCGGAGTGAAGCCCAATACACCCTGAGATAACACTGGAAGCCTACCAGTATATCTCGCTTGCCCTGGCCAGGGACTACTCGTGTAATGGCTCTCCTAGACACAGCGTGATGTCAACCCCCAATACCGGGAGAGACGAATCCTGTCTAACCGTCACTGCCTCCAAGTGCTTCGGGACTGCACCCAACTACCACCTATTTGCATGACTCCTTTGAGCCGTAGTAGGGTAGTAATCAAAGTACAGTGGGAACACACTCGAGGCGAAGTGACAGTGTCAAGTCAGCGGACTAAGCTGTACTCATGTCACCTGGGAACTGATAACTGACGATAGGTATAATACCAACCAGTCAGTTCCCGACGAGTCCTGTCCAGTGTACTCGTAACCTAACGAGCACCCGTATACTATCTCCAGTACGACGTACTGATGGCTGTGGGACAGACCATCTCCCACACTGGGATAAGAAGCGCATACGCTAGTCTACTCCGGAGTATCGACGCCCTGTCTCGATAGTCCTGCGACTAGGGACCTGTATAAGGATGTGCTTATAGATTACCCAGCCCCACTAGTGTGACTGCCATCACAACGCTGGTAATCAAGCAAAGATCCTAAGGGCTCCACTAATGTGTATAGGTGATATACTAAAATAAACACATGTACACATTGAAGTTGAAACAAACCAAGTAGCATACTACTATATTGAGCAAGATTGTTTATACAAGGTGAATATCCCAAGCTTCCATTAAGTAATATACAAACTAGTATGATACAGTAATGGCCTCTAGAGCATATACACTAACACATACGCACCCGTATTTGTGATCCGAGGAACACGAATACAATGAGAAAAACCAATCCCGAATCATATACTAGGATCCGGCTTAAACCAAAGCCCGCTAGTATAAGCTGTCCGGACAGCAAACGTGCACAAGTGCACGGATGTGAACGAACCCTGTCGCAAAACCATGCGACCTCTACTCATTTTGCCTAAAGGCGAATAGCTCTCTGTGTGGGACTCTAAAGACTCGACACTACGCTGGCAGTGGGTTTAACCACAGACCGCAAGCGGCACTAGCTGTACGTAACGGTCCCCAGGTAGATGTCGACAAGAAGACTGACGAGGTGAACCCCATCTGAACTCCTACTGAGCCTGAATGTGACAATCTCCGTACAGTCCGGTCTGTTTGTCTGATACATCGCATGGCGGGCCTAGGGGGGCGGTGAACGTTAGTCCCCTAATAGCGGTACAAGTCGTGTCGGAGTGTAGCCCAGAACACCCTGAGATAACACAGGAAACCTACCAGTATATCTCGCTTGCCCTGGCCAGGGACTACTCGTGTAATGGCTCTCCTGGACACAGCGCGATGTCAACCCCCTATACCGGGAGAGACGAATCCTGTCTAACCGTCACTGCCTCCAAGTGCTTCGGGACTGCACCCAAAAACTACCTGTTTGCACGACTCCTTTGAGCCGTGGTAGGGTAGTAATCAAAGTGCAGTGGGAACACACTCGAGGCGAAGTGACAGTGTCAAGTCAACGGACTAAGCTGTACTCATGTCACCTGGGAACAGATAACTGACGATAGGTATAATACCAACCAACAGTTCCCGACGAGTCCTGTCCAGTGTACTCATAACCTAACGAGCACCCGCATACTATCTTAAGTACGATGTACTGACGGCTGTGGGACAGACCGTCTCCCACGCTGGGATAAGAAGCACATACGCTAGTCTACTCCAGAGTATCGATGCCCTGTCTCGATAGTCCAACGACTAGGGACCTGTATAAGGATGTGCTTATAGATCACCCAGCTCCCACGAGTGTGAGCGCCATCACAACGCTGGTAATTAAGCAAAGATCCTAAGGGCTCTACTAATATGTATATCAGCGATATGCTAAAAGAAACACATGCACATATTAAAGCAGAGACAAACCAAGTAGCATACTACCATTTCGAGCAAGATTGTATATACAACTGTGAATATCCCAAGCTTCCATCAAGTAATATACAAACTAGTATGATACAGTAATGGCCTCTAGGGCATATACACTAACAATCTCCCACTTGCACTAAGGCCATGTACTGGCGTATCGAAGACCTATCATCTCGATCAGCCGCTCGAACTGAGTCTGGGGCAAGGCCTTGGTGAATGGATCTGCTGTGTTATCTTCTGAAGCAACCCTCCGAACCTCGATCTCCTGGCGATCCACGATCTCCCTGATCAGGTGATACCGCCTCAAGATGTGTCTGGATTTCTGATGGGACCTGGGTTCCTTCGCTAAAGCTATAGCCCCGTTGTTGTCGCAATACAGAGGTATTGGGTCAACAATGGACGGAACCACCTGAAGTTATCTCAAGAACTTCCTCATCCAGACAGCTTCTTTTGCGGCATCAGATGCAGCGATGTATTCCGCTTCCATTGTCGAGTCAGCAACGGTTTCCTGTTTGGAGCTCTTCCAACACACCGCCCTTCCATTGAGGGTAAAGACAAAACCCGACATGGACTTGGAATCATCCTTGTCACTCTGGAAGCTGGAGTCAGCAAAGGCCTCAATCTGGAGGTCTTTTCCGCCATACACCAAGAACATCTCCTTAGTCCTTCTCAGGTACTTGAGAATGTTCTTTACTGCTATCCAATGTTTCTCCCCAGGGTTTGACTGATACCTGCTTACCACACTCAGTGCATAAGCCACATCCGGTCTGGTACACAACATCGCATACATTATAGAGCCTACCGCAGAAGCGTAGGGTATAATAGACATGCGATCCCTCTCCAAATCAGTCTTGGGAGATATCTCTTTAGAGAGGGTGATCCCGTGACAAGCCGGTAGATTACCGCGCTTGGAATCTTCCATACTGAATCACTTCAGTATGGTGTCGATGTACCTGTACTGTGAAAGTCCTAATATCCTCTTGGATCTGTCACGGTAGATTCGGATACCCAGAATGTATGAGGCATCACCCAGGTCTTTCATGGAGAACCTGTGTGACAAGAACCCCTTGACAGATTGTAGCATAGGAATGTCATTTCCTATTAAGAGAATGTCATCCACGTATAAAACGAGGAATACTATAGTTCTCGCTACAAATCTACAATAGATGCAGGGTTCATCTGGATTTTTGATAAAGCCAAATTCCTTGACCGTCTCATCAAAACAGATGTTCCAACTCCGCGATGCCTGCTTTAGTCCATAAATGGACTTAAGCAACTTGCACACCTTTCCGCTGCTCCCACTCTGAATGAAACCCTCTGGCTGATCCATATAGACACACTCCTCTAAATGTCCATTTAGAAAAGCTGTCTTTACGTCCATCTGCCAAATCTCATAATCGTGGAAGGCAGCAATGGCAAGAAGGATCCGAATGGATTTCAGCATAGCTACTGGAGAAAAGGTTTCGTCATAGTCCAAACCAGGTCTTTGACGAAAACCCTTTGCAACAAGTCTAGCTTTATAGGTCTCAACCTGTACATCTACACCAATCTTCCTTTTGAAGATCCACTTGCATCCTACGGGTTTTACCCCATCTGGAGCAATGTCCAACGTCCATACTTTGTTGGTGTATATGGACTCCATCTCGGTCCGCATTGCATCCAGCCATTTTACCGAGTCGACGCTCTGAATGGCTTGCTGGAAGCTAGTAGGCTCATCAAAGTCTATGATGCAATCCTCTCTATCCCCGTCAATGAGAAAACCGTAGTATCTCTCGGACGGATGAGACTGCCTACTACTCCTGCGGAGTGGCGTGGGAATGTCTTGATCTTTCGAACCCTCTGGTTCTACTAAGCTTTCAGTAATAGCTTGTGGTTCTGGAATTTCTTCCAGTTCTATTGCGCTCCCACTTATTTCTTTTTCTAAGAACTGATGTTCCAGAAAATGGGCATTACGAGAAACAAGGACTTTTTGTTCCTCTGCGTAATAGAAAAGATACCCCCTGGAGTTCTTTGGGTATCCCACAAACTTGCACAGTACTGAGCATGCCTCGAGCTTGTCCGTATGCTGCTTTTTGACATAAGCTGGACATCCCCAAATCTTTAGGTATTGAAGATAGGGTTTCTTCCCACTCCATAACTCATATGGTGTGGTAGGCACGGTCTTAGTGGGAACTCGGTTCAAAAGGTATGCAGCTGATTCTAGCGCATATCCCCAGAACGATCGCGGCAACTCAGCGTTACTCATCATGGACCGTACCATATCCAATAGGGTTCGGTTCCGTCTTTCCGATACACCGTTATGTTGCGGAGTGTATGGAGGAGAAAGCTGAGAGAGAATTCCATTCTCTTTTAAGTAACCCAGGAACTCGGCACTCAAGTATTCACCACCTCGATCAGATCTCAGTGCCTTGATACTTTTGCCTATTTGTTTTTCTACTTCATTCTTATATTCCTGGAACTTTTCAAAAGCTTCGGATTTATGCTTCATTAAGAAGACATGTCCGAACCTTGAGAAATCATCCGTAAAAGTAATGAAGTAAGAATAACCGCTTCGCGCATGTGTAGACATTGGACCGCACACGTCGCTGTGTACGAGTCACAAGAGCTCGCTCGCTCTCACTCCGTGTCTAGTGAACGGAATCTTTGTCATCTTTCCTTTGAGACAGGATTGACAAGTTGCATACGATTGATATTCGAACGAATCCAAATATCCTTCTGCATGTAACTTAGTCAACCTTCTCTCATTAATGTGACCCAGTCTACAATGCCATAAGAAAGTTTTATCGATTTCTGGAGACTTTCTTTTGTGTGTATTCTGGACATTGAAAATCTGTGGCTGGTTTAATACGTATATACCGTTGTTCAATGTACATGACCCAATCAAAACTTGATTAAGGTGAATGTTCACTACATTACTTACAAATGCAAATTCATAACCTTCTTTAGATAATAAAGATACAGAAATGATATTACAGGTTGCATTTGGTACATAATAACAACTACTTAAAACCAAAAAGTGTCCATCCGACAATCCCAGGTGATAGTCCCCCACGGCCTCAGCATCCATGCTAGCACCGTTTGCAACTCTGAGGGTCATGTCACCTGCCTTCAAAACTCTACGCTTTCTCAACGCCTGCAAAGAATTACAGATATGAGATCCTGATCCGGTATCCAATACCCAGGATGTAGAGTTTATTGATAGACAGTTTTCAATAACATACACACCTGAAGCTGAAGCCGCAACTCGCTTCAAATCCTGTGTTCTGGCCTTCCAAGCCTTGCAATCCTGTTTCTAGTGACCACTTTTGTGACAATAGAAGCATTCTTCCTTCCCCACCAGCTTTCCCGCTATCTTTGTTGCTTTTCCTTTTCCCTTCATATCCACTTTACCGACACCGCCTCTTGGTTTGGCGGGGGCTTTCTTCTTCTTGCCCTTGGCTTTCGCCCTGGACCGAGAAGAGGAAGATCCTCCTACAAACAAAGTGGATGTCTCCCTACCCTTCTGTAAGGTGCCCTCAGCACTCCTCAACATGTTCAGAAGTTCGGAAAGTTCAACCTCCTTTCCTTGCATGTTGAAGTTAAGAATAAACTGGGCGTAAGTGGAAGGAAGGGACTGGAGAATCAAATCAGTATAGAGTTCATTCTCCAACGTGGTCCCAAGGTCCGCGAGCTCCTCTATGTAGCCAATCATCTTAAGCACGTGTTCCGCTACCGATGATCCGACGGCCAACCTTGCCGAAAACAACTTCTTCGACACTTCGTTTCTTGCGATACGAGACTGCTCTCCATACAGTTCTTTTGTATGAAGAAATATGGACTCTAGGTCCATATTCTCGTGCCTCCTCTGATGTTCGTTGTCCATCGAGGCAAGTACGAGGCATTTGGCCTTCGTGCAATCTATTTCCCATGTGTTACGGATTTCCCTATCCGCGACACTGGTTTTGGGACCTGGGACAGGGGGAGCTTGGGTGGTAAGGACATACCCCAACTTGTCGTAAGTGATTGCCATCTTGACATTCCTGAGCCAATCTTTGTAGTTTGGCCCTGTCAATATGTTTTTATCTAGTAATAACTTAAGTCCGGTCATGTTGAATGGTCGCTGCAATTAGGAGAGAGAAAAGAAACACTTTAGCATGATGCTCTTGCAAGTTTAGAGTGGTTTTTAATTTGTCTAAACTGGATGGCTCCCACTGTCTCTCGAATCCCTTCTCAAACCGTAAAGAAAGGATTAGTCAGGATCAATCTCACCGTACAATACTTGCTTAACCGATCAGCCAGGCCAGTGTCGGTACTTCGAGGGAGGTTTTCCAACGCTTTCGCGAAGTTCCTTAATTAAGTAACCTCTTTTCCCTGGGGGCGTAGCCCCGCTAACACCTTTCTAGACACCTACTACGTTTATAGCATTGATCGTTAAGTGAGAGTTTTCCCGAGGAGTAGCATATACTCACAGTAGGATCGGGATCCAAATATCATCGCGTGATAAAACCGAAGGAATCCTACCAGAATTATCACACTCCAAATGGTATGCAGCGCTAGCAAGTTTCAGTACTTATGAAACTCCCGATGTGGATTTTTGCCCCATGCTCTTATGACCTTGGCGTGAGGTCAAAATGTCATAAGTCACATGTCAAGTTCTACCCATCATTATCCCGGTTAATTTGAACCCACCCGTACCTACCCTTGACGTAGGCCAAAATGGCAGTACGACTGTCTCAAACCAACGCATTCTATCTATACAACAGATAAATATCCGGCAGCTACCAATCACTATGCCTTGGCGTGAGGTCAAAATACATAGCTTGAATACTACCGAATATTTAACTGAAATGATGGAGGGCTACGGATGGTTTTGGCGAAACCGTGAAGGTAGTGAACTTGATATAATCGATGGAACGAGATAGCTTTTAAAAGGAGTGGTTCAAGCTCCGCGTTTAAAAGTTTAGTTTTGAAAAGAACCGAGTGGTTTTCAAAGTGTTCCAATCGACTTTTACTTGGTTTATTTTCTTGCATTAGTTCTTTTAATGCGTCCCATCATTTAACCCTACCATTGCAGAAAACAACCAAAATATGATGTACGCTTATGCCATTCGCATTCGCCACGGGGCCCCGTCATCACCCGTTAGGTTACTTAACTAACGACAGAGCGGGGGCTGGGCTAGCGCGACTGTAAAACATAAGCAACGCCTAAATAGTTATCATATATAAATATATAGCAATGATAGACATTACAGATCACAGATGAATACATTGGATATACTAGGAATCCGCAACCCGTTCGAGCCTGCAACAAAAAGCGGATTACACGATCGCGGTGAATAGCCAATACCCCACCCAAGACCCCTACGGGTGCGGCAAACTACCCACCAAGTACCCGAAGCGAAGCAACCTCCCTCACCACCGTGAGTAGGCCACTCGGCACTTCGAGATACCCGGTAGTTTGTGCACCCCCTCCATGGGTCTATCTTAGGAGCAAAAACAGTAAAAATAATTATACAATGACGGCTACAACCCCGACCCGGTTGTGCGGCCAAACAAATAATAATATTACATCAATTTACATGTTACAATGAATGAAAGAAAAAGCAACACTCATCTCACATCCACCCCGGCTATTCATCCGCGACAATCCAACCCATTCATATACACATACCACCATCAATCACAGATCACAGATATGTATAACCCCGACTAATCGACATATAGCGATTAGCCGACGTTCAATACATATAAACATCACAGATATAACCTTTTAGTCAAAGTGTATTGAAGTTCGGAAAAAAAATACGGATTTATAGGCCCCCAAAAACAAATTTCTATTCTGGAAAATCTGGGCACATATGAACCATCTTAAAAATCCTAAAACCAAGCCAGAAATACACTGCACCAAACTCGACTCAGTGAAGAGCCAAGACGGTCGCGGTTGCGCGGCAATAGCTTGCTATTACCGCGGAACCGCGGCTCTTTGGTCGAATCACTGGATCGTTTTTGGTGGCTTTCTTCACAAAACCCTGAGATGATTTTTGGAGTATAACAAATTTTATTTTGAACAGAAAAAAAATTAACAGAAACTTAGGGTTTTGAAAACTCGGTTTTTCGATTTTTCCGATTCGAACTTCGATACACTCTACTACCTAGCTAGTTTATGTTTAGTTAGGCTCTGATACCACTGTAAGTCCACGTTGCCCACCCCGGTACTTGCAGGGAGGCGGAAAACGGAATAAAAATCGAATTTTTATGAGCTTAGGCAACATGGACTAGACAAAGAAGGATCTTTGCTAAACAAAAACAAGCTAAAGCTAACTAGAAACTAGCTAAGTGCTAGAAAGGTTATACCTTGGGCTTTATGTCCTTCTCTCCTTGCTCCTTGCTCCTTGGAGTGGTGGAAGGAGGTCACCTTAGTCCTCTTCTCACGTCGAAGAAAGATCCACCCGAAAGCCTCGACCTTTGGCTTCAACTCCAAGCTAGAAGTAACTAGGGTGCAAGAAGTGCTAATACTTGAACCCTAGATGAGAGTAGAGATTATCAAGAAAGGGTTTTTCTCAAGCTCAAGTGTTTCTCAACACATGAGAGGGGAGAGCTTGAGGGAGAGGAAGAACAAGAGAGAGAAAGTAAATGATAGAATGAGAATAAAATAAACCATTCTCACATATATGTGTGAATTATTGTAATTAGATAATTAGCTAGATAATTGTCATGGTTAATCAAGTCATGACCATTATCATTTCATTTTTAATGCAAATTGCAAGGATCAAAGAGCATCTTCCAAATGAAATGATGATGGTCAAAGTGTCAACAAGGTCAACAAGTCAAGGTGGGTCAAATGGTCAACAACCATAACCATGCACAATTATTAAACTAATATCAATTAACCATAATACACACATAATCATTAGGGTTAATACAAATGACAATAGTCATTAACCCTAATCAAAGTCCTCTCCCTCTGTCTCAAGCAACTGTACATACACACCCGTATTCGTGATCCGAGGAAAACGAATACAATGAGAAAAACCAATCCCGAATCATATACTAGGATCCGGCTTAAACCAAAGCCCGCTAGTATAAGCTGTCCGGACAGCAAACGTGCACAAGTGCGCGGATGTGAACGAACACTGTCGCAAAACCATGCGACCTCCACTCATTTTTCCTAAAGGCGAATAGCTCTCTGTGTGGGACTCTAAAGACTCGACACTACGCTGGCAGTGGGTTTAACCACAGACCGCAAGCGGCACTAGCTGTACGTAACGGTCCCCAGGTAGATGTCAACAAGAAGACTGACGAGGTGAACCCCATCTGAACTCCTACTGAGCCTGTATGTGACAATCTCCGTACAGTCCGGTCTGTTCTTCTGATACATCGCATGGCGGGCCTAGGGGGCGGTGAACGTCAGTCCTCTAATAGCGGTACAAGTCGTGTCGGAGTGTAGCCCAGAACACCCTGAGATAACACTGGAAACCTACCAGTATATCTCGCTTGCCCTGGCCAGGGACTACTCGTGTAATGGCTCTCCTGGACACAGCGCGATGTCAACCCCCAATACCGGGAGAGACGAATCCTGTCTAACCGTCACTGCCTCCAAGTGCTTCGGGACTGCACCCAAAAACTACCTGTTTGTACGACTCCTTTGAGCCGTGGTAGGGTAGTAATCAAAGTACAGTGGGAACACACTCGAGGCGAAGTGACAGTGTCAAGTCAACGGACTAAGCTGTACTCATGTCACCTGGGAACTGATAACTGACGATAGGTATAATACCAACCAACAGTTCCCGACGAGTCCTGTCCAGTGTACTCGTAACCTAACGAGCACCCGCATACTATCTCAAGTACGACGTACTGTCGGCTGTGGGACAGACCGTCTCCCACGCTGGGATGCGAAGCGCATACGCTAGTCTACTCCGGAGTATCGATGCCCTGTCTCGATAGTCCAATGACTAGGGACCTGTATAAGGATGTTCTTATAGATCACCCAGCTCCTACGAGTGTGAGCGCCACCACAACGCTGGTAATCAAGCAAAGATCCTAAGGGCTCTACTAATATGTATATCAGCGATATGCTAAAAGAAACAAATGCACATATTAAAGCAGAGACAAACCAAGTAGCATACTACCATTTCGAGCAAGATTGTATATACAACTGTGAATATCCCAAGCTTCCATCAAGTAATATACAAACTAGTATGATACAGTAATGGCCTCTAGGGCATATACACTAACATAACTAGGCTCTGATACCACTGTAAGTCCATGCTACCTCTCCCGGTACTTACGGGCTTGCGGAATTTGATGGAAAACAATTTTCTAGAGGCGGTAACATGGACTCAAAACGGATCTTTGTTAAAATATCTACCTAACATCCTAACTAAGAGTTGTTAACTACTCGGTTAGGGGGTTATACCTTTGTTTCTTGAACTCCTTCGTCTTTTACACTTAATGGTTGTCCGGATCGGCTTCACCCCATCGTCTCCTTGCGCCGAAGATCGATCCACCCGAAAGCTTCTACCTTTGGCTTCTTCTTCGAGCTTTGAAGAAACTAGTTCACTCGGTTTGCTAAACCTTGTGAACTAGAGTGAGTAGAGGAGAGTGTGTTGGGATTTTATCTATGGTTCTTGGTTCTCAACACATGAGACAAGTGAACAACAGACTAAAGAGAGGGAGAGTAAGAGGAAGAGGATGAGAGCTCAAGAACAAGAGAGAGAAAGGAAATGAGAGAATGAGAAAGACTTTTCTCTCTTGGCTCTCATAATCCAAAGCCGTCATAACAAATCATAGCAATCAAGTATTATGTGATGGTTTAAGCTACAATAGCCATATCATTTCATGCACTCATTTGCACAAGAGAAACAAGCAAGCAAAAGTCTTTACCATGAAATGATAGCTATTGTCATCATGATGGTCAACTAGTCCAACCTAGTCAAACAGTCAACAAAGTCAACAAGTCAACAAAGTCAACCCCTCAACAATCATGTCACTATAATACTTAATTAATATAATTGTTAATCATATATCATATTCTCATTAGGGTTTAGCAAAAATTCAATGGTCAACAGTCAACAGTCAACAACCCTAATGAGAATTCTCTGCCTCTGTCTCTCCGTCAACTGTACATACACACCCGCATCCGCGTTCCGAGAAACACGAATACATACGAGATAAAATGAATCCCAAAACGTACACTAGGATCTGGCTTAAACCAAAGCCCGCTAGTGTTAACTGTCCGGACACTAAACGTGCACAAGTGCACGGATGTGACCGAACCCTGTCGCAAAACCATGCGACCTGTCACAAAACCATGCGACCTCTACTCTTTTGCCTAAAGGCGAATAGCTTTCTGTGTGGGACTCTAAAGACTCGACACTACGCTGGCAGTGGGTTTAACCACAGACCGCAAGCGGCACTAGCTGTGCGTAACGGTCCCCAGGTATATGCCGACAAGAAGACTGACGAGGTGAAACCCATCTAAACTCCTACTGAGCCTGAATGTGACAGTCTCCGTACAGTCCGGTCTGTTCGCCTGATACATCGCATGGCGAGCCTAGGGGGCGGTAAACGTCAGTCCCCTAATAGCGGTACAAGTCGTGTCGGAGTGAAGCCCAGAACACCCTGAGATAGCACTGGAAACCTACCAGTACATCTCGCTTGCCCTGGCCAGGGACTACTCGTGTAATGGCTCTCCTAGACACTGTAGGGTTCCTAGGCACCCTCATGAGGTCTCACAAGGCATCAACCATGCCAATTTCAAATTTAAACGGTACCGAGAAACCCTAGAACGGATCGTTGGCTAGATGTCTAGGCGACAAAGCAAACTAGTTAACACTTAACTACAAGAATACGGAAATACAACCTTTGTAGATCCGGTTCTCCACCTCCATAGCTCCGCAATGAAGTCTCCTCGCTGTCCTCATACAATCCCGGGCTCTAGCGTCGGCTTCATCGGAGAAGAAGCGGGCTAGGTCATCGACGACGAGCCGAAGATGATCTACGTTGAGGCATCGCTAGATCGAGCTCCAACTTCACCAAGTCAAGAAAACTTGTGAACGAAACACACTCTACTACTTGGCAAGAGGTAGAGGATGAAGAAATAGGAAGTGAGTTCACTTTAGAATTGGATTTCTCACTCTTTTTCAAGAGTTGCCATTGATGGAGGAAGGTTTTTCTTCATGAAGATGAAGAAGAAGAAGAGGTTGAATATGATAAGTTCTTATTTTTAAAAAGAAAAGAAATTCCAAACTTATCATCATACAACCATGGTCAAGTGTAGAGAATAAACTAGGGTTAAATCAAATGGTTAGGGTTAAGCATGAGATAAGAATGGTGGACAAAGTCAAAGCTTCATGAATCTTCAACTACAAACAAAGAAAGCCACCATTCTTCTCATTTCTTTTTCCAAAAAGAAAATAAATAAATAAATGAATAAATAGATATGAAAAACAAAACCCTAACCATTTAAATAACCATGGTTTATTCTTTACACAAACTCAAGTAAACATGTATCATCAAACATGATACAATCAAGTGCACAAAAGTATATCACATATACAACATGTGAACTTCAAGTGAGAAAATCCATTTAAAGTGAACCGATACTAGTTAATGCAAAGTAATATATCAAATATATAATTATGCATTAAATCATTAAATCAACACTTGATTCAATGATCCGGTCATGTCGCACATAACCGACTAGTATGCAATGTATCGGCTTATCGAATCAATCCTTGATTCGATATCTAGGTTATATCGAATATAGCCAATCGATACATTCATCGCGAGAATGGAATACGGTATCACATACACGCATTATTCTCGGTCCCGCACATATCTCATATGCGCTCCTATTTCGTTTCGCTTGAGCCAGGAAACCTCTGTGTAGGACTCTAAAGACTCGTCAATACGCCGGCAGCAGATGATGATCATATCAAACACCCACAAGCCGCAAGCGGTCTGCTAAACGTAACGGCCATCCGGGTATTGAGCGATCTGAAGATCGACGAGCAAGCCCGCTCACACTCCAGTGAATCCAACCAGTAACACTACCGTACAGTCCGGTCTGATCGTCTGATATGTCGCATATCTCGCCTAGGGGTGGTAAACGTCAGACCCCAATAGCTCGATAAGTCGTGTCGATATGAGGTCTATAACAATTCGAGAAACTACTGGTAACACTTACCAGTAAATCTCAGCAACCCTGGCCAGGGATTTCCGGTTATAGCCAATCGAACACAGCGCAACATCAACCCCCTATACCGGGAGAGACGAATCCCCTCCTATCGCTCATTGCCTCCATGTGACTCGGGACTGTACCCAAAAACCACCGTTTTGCATGCCCTCTTGGATGTGGTAAGATGGAAATCAAAGCACAGTGGGAACCACACAAGACTCTATGACGATCTCGGGTCAACAGACTACTCTGTACCAGTGTCACCAGAGAACTGCCATCTGACGTAAGGTATAATACCATCTGGGAGTTCTCGGCGAGTCCGTCCAGTGTACCCAGTCTCTACTGAGCATCCGTACATCATCTCTGATGTCAAACACCAATGGATATGGGATCATCCATCGCCCATCTGTATGGGTCGAGAAGGTATACGCTAGTCTACTCTGGTATATCGATGCCCCGTCTCGATACACCCACGACTAGGGACTTTGAAGGATGTACTTACGGACTACCATGTCCCCACTAGTATGATCCGCATCATAGTCCAGGTAGTCAAGTACAGATCCTAAGGGCTTTACCAACATGTAACAGGGAGACAATCAGTGTACACGTTAAGGTAAAGATCAACCAGATAGCATACTATCATGTCGAGCAAGAAAGTCCTCCCTATATATGTCCCAGCATCCACTACAATATACATCCAATGTACAGTAATGGCCTCTAGGGTATACATATAACTAACAATCTCCCACTTGCACTAGGGCCATCTGTAGCAGTGGTTGTAGTATCTCATACTCAACCATCCCATAAAAGTCTCTCTCTGGGAACAGGCCTTTGTGAGTGGATCAGCTGTGTTGTCCTCTGAGTCTACTCTCCTTACCTCGATCCCTTAGAGATCAACCATCTCCATGATCAGGTGATACTGCCTTAGAATATGTCTGGATCACTGATGGGACGAGCGTTCCTTGGCACAATCCATAACTCCATTGTCACACAATGGTAGGAACCTAGTTCATCTCATGAACCAATATACACCCAAACAGCCTCTTTGGTAGCATCTTTAGTAGCGATGTATCCAGCCTTAATCGTCTAGTATGCCACGGTATCTAGCTTGGAACCCTTCCAACATACCGTCCCTTTACTGAGGGTAAAGACAATGCCTGTGACTGACATTCAGTCGTCTTTATCACCCTGGAACCTTTCCAGTGATTCTCCCCAGAATCAATTGATACCATCTCACTACTTCTAGTGAGATTCCTAACATCCAATTAGATCTATCTCATAGATCCAAAATCCAGGATTTAGTAGGTATCACTTTGATCCTATATGGAGAATCTTTGTGATAATCGGAGATTGATCGAGCGTAGCATAGGAAACTACTTCCCTATCAAGAGTATGTCATCCACGTACTCTACGAGGATCGTCACCATACTCCCTACTACCTTTTTGTTTATACAAGGTTCATCTACCATTTTGATGATGTCAAACTCTTTGACTACTTCATCAAAACAGACGTTCCAACTCCGTGATGCCTGCTTTATCCTATAAAGCATCTTGCACACGTTTCCGCTGCTCCCACTGTCTACGAGGCCTTCTGGCTGTGTACTTATAGACGCACTCTTCTAAAACATCATTTAGAAAAGCAGTCATGACACCCAACCACCAGATATCGTAGTCATGGTATGTAGCCGTGACAAGTAGGATCTGGATGGACTTAAGCATAGTTCCTTAGAAAAAGTTTCATCATTATCCACGCCTGGTTGATGACGAAAACCTTTAACAAGTCTAGCTTTGAAAGTCTCAACCTTTCCAACTACACCAAGTAATCTTCTCAAGATATACTTTCTCCTGATGGGGATTTAACCCTTCAGATATCGCAACCAAAGTCCATACTTTGTTGGTGTATAAGGATTCCATCTCAGATCGCTAAGCATCCAGCCATTCTTACAGAGTCACACTCCTGATGGCCAGCTCGAAACTAGTTGGGTCATCATCTCATGATGCAGTCCTCGCTCCCACTGTCATAGAGAAACCGAAGTATCTCTCAGGTGGGTGAGGAACCCTACTAGATCGGCGGAGAGGCTGAGGTTCATTGGAATCTACTGAATCCTTTGGCTCTATCAAATCATCTGCTGTAGTTTGTATGGATGGAACATTTCCAGTTCTACATAACTGACCTTGCCTCGAGCTTGTCCGGATTTTGCTTTTAGACATAGGCCGGGCAACCCCAAATCTTAACTAACTTAAGACATGGGCTCTTCCCTTTCCATATAATATATGAAGTGGTAGGCAACTGATTTGATTCGAACCCTATTCAATAGGTATGCAGCTTCTCAAGCGCATAACTCCCAAAAGGAAAAAGGTAACTCAGTAGTACTCATCATAGAGCACACCTTATCATATAGGGTGTGATTGCTCCGCCCTGATATACCATCGTGCTATGGTGTATACAGAGGAGTAATGCTGAGAGAGAATCTCATTCTCCTTTAGAATAGTCCAGGAATTCCGTGCTCAAGTATTCTCCTCCTTGATCTCATCAAAAGACATAATACTTTTACCCGTATTTTGGTTCTCTACTTCTATCTTATATTCTGTGAATATCTCAAAAGGTTCGGACTTGTGTTTCAACAGGAACATATGTCTGAATCTAAAGAGATCATCAGAGAATGTAATGAAGTATAAAGAATCGGTCTTGGCAAGTGTAGACATGGGACCTACATACATCAACATGTATCATCCCAAGAGTTCACTAACTCTTTCTCTGTTTCCAGTAAACGGAGCTATGGTCATCTTATCTCTGTGACATGACTGGCAAGTTTCATAAGATGTAAATTCAAACTCATTTAAATATGCATCTTTATGTAACTTCAGCTAGTCGGGTCACATTGATATGACCTAGTCTATAATGCCTCAAGAAGGATTCGTTCATTTCTGAACTCTTCCTCTTGTGTGTGTTCAGTATACTAAGAACTGTAGTTTGATTTAGAACATTAATGCTTTTAGATAACGTGCCTGAACCGATCAACTTTTGATATAGGAAATGTTCAAAACATTATCCAACAATTCAAAATTTTATCATTTCTTTGCTGATAAAGAGACTGATATGATTTTGTATATCAGGTTCGGTATCTAATAACATTCGTTCAGAATCAATGTATTGGTAATACAGGGTGACAGTGACCAACAGACTTTGCTGCAACACTTGCCCCGTTTTCTGCCTCATGAAACTTATCACCCGTTCTCAGTCCTCTACCTTTCTGTAGCCCTATGTAACAGATTACATATCTGGGATCCTGATCCGGTATCATATACCCAGGATGTAGAGGATACAGAGAAACAGTTCTTTGTAACGAACACACCCGAAGATGATGCATCAGCATGCACTCTCTTCGTTTGGGCGGCACAGGAAATCTGGTATTCCCTAATTTCCTGCTCTGTCTTATAACAATTATAAGTTGGAGCGGGACCAACGTTCCCCAGCTCAGTATAAGAAGCGGGTTCGGTCAAATAATCTGTATTATTATCTTGATTAAGGCGTGATATGGTCGCTACTAGGAGAGAGAGAGAAGAAAACACTCAGCGTGCGCTCTTGCAAGAATAGATTGGTTATTATTTTATCTAATCAGGATGGCTCCCACTGCTTTTTATCAAATCTTCCTTCAAACCCTAAGAGGAAAGACTAGCCGGGATTAATTACACACTACAAGTTCGCCAATCTTTCAGCCAGGCCAGTGTCGGTACTTTGAGGGAGGTGCCCCGTGCTTTCGCACGGACCTAATTAATGTAAACCTCGTTTTCCCAGAGGCGTAACCCCGTTGACACTTTTCTAGACACCTACTTGATCGGCTAATTGTAATGTATAAAACTCTCCCAGGAGTAACTCTTACTCGCAGCGGGTATCGGGATCCAACTATCTCATAGATGGTATGCAATCTCATTGCAAATTTCAACACTTGAAATTCCCGATAATATTTTGCCCCTAGTGTTCTATGACCTTGACGAATGCCAAACAACCCATAGTCCACTAGTCAAGTTCAACCCGTACATTTCTTGATTGAATTAAACCCACCCGCACGACCCTTGACGAATGCCAAACAACGCCGTACGAATACCCTAATCCAATCGCATCATATGCTCAAGCAAATAAATACTAGTTAGCTACCGTACACTACGCCTTGACGAATGCCAAACTACCGCAGCATGAATACTAACTAGTACATATCTGAAATGACGGAGGGCTACGACAGGTTTTTATGAAAACCTATTGCGTAATGAACTTGATATCGTTGTAGGATCGAATGAATTTTGAAATGGAGTGCTTTTGAGGCTTTTCCAGTTTTGCTAAAGGAGTCACTCCCGGTGAAGGGATCGTCGGTCCTTTCCTCGTCGAATGAGGTGCGGGATATATCATATATATCACTGTGCAAAGCAAAAACACTTAAAAGCAGTCAAAAGACAAACCGAGTGTGTAGCATCTGCCAGTTATTGCTAAAGGAGTCACTCCCGGTGAAGGGATCTCGGTCCTTTCCTCATCGAATAAGGTACAGGATATATCACATATACCGCTGTGCAAAGCAAGAACTGTAGCTACATGTTTTATTTTGAAATTCGATTCTACAATATCTTAGGTTTCTTTTCTTTCATTAATCACATTAATGAAGTCCCATCATTTAAGTACCTAAACATCACAGATAAATACGACGCACTTATGCCATCCGCATTCGCCTCGATGTCCCCTCGTGCACCGTTAGGTTAGGTAACTAACGGCAGAGCGGGGCAGGGCTAGCGCGGGTGTAAAACATAAGTAACGCCTATATAATATATCATATATACTATATAAAGTATCCATCACAGAACATATCACATGATCACATCACAGATATCGCAGCAGAAGAAACATATGAAATATTGGATATACTAGGACGTCCGTGTTTTTGATACGAGCCAGTATAAAACACGGATTCCACGGTCGCGATGAATAGCCAAACCCACACCCCTAGACCCCTACGAGAGCGGCAAGCAACCCTACCAATTCTAGAGTTAGGAGACCCGGACTCGACTCCTCGAGTTGGTCTCCTACTGGACTCCAGAACCCGGTTACTTGTGCTCCCCTCCTTGGGTCTATCCTAGTGCGGAAAAGTAAATAATATACAAACGGTGACATCTTCCGCAACCTGGAAGTGCCCCAATAAAAGAATATTACATACAAGTTTTTACATGAATGAAAATGAAAAACACTCATCTCACATAAAAAACCCCGGCTATTCAAACACGACGATCCAATATAACATATCCAGCAACACATAACATCACATGTCATCAACGTAAGTAAATATGTCCATCCCAATTGTCGTTGACATATAGCAACGAAACCGGCGATCTCACATATTACACTTACGGTCACAGAAAAGAAAGTGTAAAACTACAACAGTTGGAATCCGCAACCTCCTCAGACATCGTATGCCTGACCAAATGAATTACTTAGACATCGCATGCCTAACAATTATAAACCCCGCATTTTAGTCTCTTTATCGAAAACACTTTTCAATACCAAGTCGGGAAATTCAACAGGATTCCCGACATTTTGATCGAATGCTCGTCGCAAACTTCAGTAGGCGGCTGCACCCCCGATACCGTCGACGAAGTGCACCAAGGCGGAACACCGCTGCCGCGAGCACCCGAACGGATGCTTTCGGCGACGGGGTTCTCCTACAGTCACTTGGTCGGGGTTATGGAGTGAGGCTGTCTATTAAGTTTACCCGGCGAGTATCCGCGTACGCTACGTGATTGCGACGGAGTTTTGATCACATCAAAATTCCGTGGCAACCGATCAAGTGAGACTAAATTGCTAGATTTATAACATTCATTCAGTTATCTCATAACTTCTTGTGAATTCCAATTATTGTATCCCATTCCAGATAAATAGAAAATGTTAAACTTTTCGATCGAACAGTCAAACACCCAAGTTTTCCCGATACAGATCAACACATGAAACAAGTCTAACAACATTCAGTTCGTGCCTCAGTACCAACGGTCCAGCCGTAGAAGGGTCAAGCCAACGCCTCACATGTGGCACGCCGTACTGCCCCAAACCCGAAGGTTCAAAGGGCAGTTCAAGACGGTCACATAATCGAGTTAAGGTTTGTTGTCTTCTAGAGGGTCCATCGAGTTACTTGCACTACTTAGAACGTCTTTAAATTACGGAAAAATCCAACACTTGGAAATTTCCCGACAGGGGAAAAATTGGGTATTTATATCCGGTCGAACTTTTTAACATATTCTAAAATTTATCCGGAAAGCCACACAGACAAAATTTGATAATCCGATCGAACATTCGAATCCCCAAAACAACCCAGAAAATTCAACTCTTGAATAATTTTTAAAAATACCCAGAGAACTCAGCACTATTAAATAGTAATTACTGTGGAAATAGATAGGGCTGACGTCATCAAGTAGCGGCGGAACCGCCGCACGAGCCATGCTCGTGCCGCGGTTCCGCGGCTGTTTAAACTCCAAACAGTGTCGTATTTGCACAGTAATTCTTACAATTTCCTGCTAAATTTTTTAGGCATTTTTAATCTGGAAAAATCCCAGTTTTTGAAAAAAGGACAGAGAGCTATTTTTGAGTTGGGTTTCGGATTCGTTCGGGTTTCAAATTCCGTCTAGACTTCGCCTAAGGCTCTAGCTAGGCTCTGATACCTCTGTAGGGTTCCTAGGCACCCTCATGAGGTCTTACAAGGCATCAACCATGCCAATTTCAAATTTAAACGGTACCGAGAAACCCTAGAACGGATCGTTGGCTAGATGTCTAGGTGACAAAGCAAACTAGTTAACACTTAACTACAAGAATACGGAAATACAACCTTTGTAGATCCGGTTCTCCACCTCCATAGCTCCGCAATGAAGTCTCCTCGCTGTCCTCATACAATCCCGGGCTCTAGCGTCGGCTTCATCGGAGAAGAAGCGGGCTAGGTCATCGACGACGTGCCGAAGATGATCTACGTCGAGGCATCGCTAGATCGAGCTCCAACATAACCAAGTCAAGAAAACTTGTGAAGGAAACACACTCTACTACTTGGCAAGAGGTAGAGGATGAAGAAATAGGAAGTGGGTTCACTTTAGAATTGGATTTCTCACTCTTTTTCAAGAGTTGCCATTGATGGAGGAAGGTTTTTCTTCATGAAGATGAAGAAGAAGAAGAGGTTGAATATGATAAGTTCTTATTTTTAAAAAGAAAAGAAATTCCAAACTTATCATCATACAACCATGGTCAAGTGTAGAGAATAAACTAGGGTTAAATCAAATGGTTAGGGTTAAGCATGAGATAAGAATGGTGGACAAAGTCAAAGCTTCATGAATCTTCAACTACAAACAAAGAAAGCCACCATTCTTCTCATTTCTTTTTCCAAAAAGAAAATAAATAAATAAATGAATAAATAGATATGAAAAACAAAACCCTAACCATTTAAATAACCATGGTTTAATCTTTACACAAACTAAAGTAAACATGTATCATCAAACATGATACAATCAAGTGCACAAAAGTATATCACATATACAACATGTGAACTTCAAGTGAGAAAATTCATTTAAAGTGAACCGATACTAGTTAATGCAAAGTAATATATCAAATATATAATTATGCATTAAATCATTAAATCAACACTTGATTCAATGATCCGGTCATGTCGCACATAACCGACTAGTATGCAATG
This sequence comes from Agapanthus africanus, assembly GCA_030015575.1. Classification (NCBI taxonomy): domain Eukaryota; kingdom Viridiplantae; phylum Streptophyta; class Magnoliopsida; order Asparagales; family Amaryllidaceae; genus Agapanthus; species Agapanthus africanus. The sequence goes on from JASDDO010000018.1 coordinate 113,169,398, forward strand.
TATCGGCTTATCGAATCAATCCTTGATTCGATATCTAGGTTATATCGAATATAACCAATCGATACATTCATCGCGAGAATGGAATACGGTATCACATACACGCATTATTCTCGGTCCCGCACATATCTCATATGCGCTCCTATTTCGTTTCGCTTGAGCCAGGAAACCTCTGTGTAGGACTCTAAAGACTCGTCAATACGCCGGCAGCAGATGATGATCATATCAAACACCCACAAGCCGCAAGCGGTCTGCTAAACGTAACGGCCACCCGGGTATTGAGCGATCTGAAGATCGACGAGCAAGCCCGCTCACACTCCAGTGAATCCAACCAGTAACACTACCGTACAGTCCGGTCTGATCGTCTGATATGTCGCATATCTCGCCTAGGGGTGGTAAACGTCAGACCCCAATAGCTCGATAAGTCGTGTCGATATGAGGTCTATAACAATTCGAGAAACTTCTGGTAACACTTACCAGTAAATCTCAGCAACCCTGGCCAGGGATTTCCGGTTATAGCCAATCGAACACAGCGCAACATCAACCCCCTATACCGGGAGAGACGAATCCCCTCCTATCGCTCATTGCCTCCATGTGACTCGGGACTGTACCCAAAAACCACCGTTTTGCACGCCCTCTTGGACGTGGTAAGATGGAAATCAAAGCACAGTGGGAACCACACAAGACTCTATGACGATCTCGGGTCAACAGACTACTCTGTACCAGTGTCACCAGAGAACTGCCATCTGACGTAAGGTATAATACCATCTGGGAGTTCTCGGTGAGTCCGTCCAGTGTACCCAGTCTCTACTGAGCACCCGTACATCATCTCTGATGTCAAACACCAATGGATATGGGATCATCCATCGCCCATCTGTATGGGTCGAGAAGGTATACGCTAGTCTACTCTGGTATATCGATGCCCCGTCTCGATACACCCAGGACTAGGGACTTTGAAGGATGTACTTACGGACTACCATGTCCCCACTAGTATGATCCGCATCATAGTCCAGGTAGTCAAGTACAGATCCTAAGGGCTTTACCAACATGTAACAGGGAGACAATCAGTGTACACGTTAAGGTAAAGATCAACCAGATAGCATACTATCATGTCGAGCAAGAAAGTCCTCCCTATATATGTCCCAGCATCCACTACAATATACATCCAATGTACAGTAATGGCCTCTAGGGCATACATATAACTAACAGACACAGCGCGATGTCAACCCCCAATACCGGGAGAGACGAATCCTGTCTAACCGTCACTGCCTCCAAGTGCTTCGGGACTGCACCCAACTACTACCTGTTTGCACGACTCCTTTGAGCCGTGGTAGGGTAGTAATCAAAGTACAGTGGGAACACACTCGAGGCGAAGTGACAGTGTCAAGTCAGCGGACTAAGCTGTACTCATGTCACCTGGGAACTGATAACTGACGATAGGTATAATACCAACCAATCAGTTCCCGATGAGTCCTGTCCAGTGTACTCGTAACCTAACGAGCACCCGCATACTATCTCAAGTACGACGTACTGACGGCTGTGGGACAGACCGTCTCCCCTGCTGGGATGAGAAGCGCATACGCTAGTCTACTCCGGAGTATCGATGCCCTGTCTCGATAGTCCTGCGACTAGGGACGTGTATAAGGATGTGCTTATGGATTACCCAGCCCCTACGAGTGTGACTGCCATCACAACGCTGGTAATCAAGCAAAGATCCTAAGGGCTCCACTAATGCGTATAGGTGATATAATAAAATAAACACATGTACACATTGAAGTAGAAACAAACCAAGTAGCATACTACCATTTTGAGCAAGATTGTCAATACAAGGTGAATATCCCAAGCTTCCATTAAGTAATATACATACTAGTATGATACAGTAATGGCCTCTAGGGCATATACACTAACAATCTCACACTTGCACTAAGGCCATGTACTGGCGTATCGAAGACCTATCATCTCGATCAGCCGCTCGAACTGAGTCTGGGGCAAGGCCTTGGTGAATGGATCTGCAGTGTTATCTTCTGAAGCGACCCTCCGAACCTCGATCTCCTGGCGATCCACGATCTCCCTAATCAGGTGATACGGCCTCAAGATGTGTCTGGATTTCTGATGGGACCTGGGTTCCTTTGCTAAAGCTATAGCCCCGTTGTTGTCGGAATACAGAGGTATTGGATCAACAATGGACGGAACCACCTGAAGTTCTTTCAAGAACTTCCTCATCCAGACGGCTTCTTTTGCGGCATCAGATGCAGCGATGTATTCCGCTTCCATAGTCGAGTCAGCAACGGTTTCCTATTTGGAACTCTTCCAACACACCGCCCCTCCATTGAGGGTAAAGACAAAACCCGACATGGACTTGGAATCATCCTTGTCACTCTGGAAGCTGGAGTCAGCAAAGGCCTCGATCTGGAGGTCTTTTCCGCCATACACCAAGAACATCTCCTTAGTCCTTCTCAGGTACTTGAGAATGTTCTTTACCGCTATCCAGTGTTTCTCCCCAGGGTTTGACTGATACCGGCTTCTAGATGTTTTGCCGGGGATAAAAGTTTAGTTCAACGTAATAACTTTACTATAGTCGTTTCCTTTTGCTTTGCATAGTGGTATTCAATTTGGGATATCCTGCACCCCATTCGACGGGGAAAGAGCCGAGATCCCTTCACCGGGAGTGACCTCTTTAGAAAAAGTTTTCGCCACTATATATTTGCAAAACCACTTGGATTCCTTCAACGAGATCAAGTTCATTACGTTAAAGGTTTTTCGCCAAAAACCAGCCGTAGCCCTCCGTCATTTCTTATAAGTACTATTTGGTATCCGTGCTATGTTTGTTGGCAAGCGTCAAGGCATAGTGTACGGTAGCTGAATAACACTTATTTGTAGCATGGATATGCGATTGATCGGGACAGTCATACTGCTTTGTTGGCAAGCGTCAAGGGCTTGTGCGGGTAGGTTCGAGTTAATCCAGGACAATGACGGGTTGAACTTGACTAGTGGCCTATAACTTGTTGGAAAGCGTCAAGGTTATAAGTCGTTAGGGGTAGAAATCATATCAGGAGTTTCAAACATACAGGAAACTTGCCCGGCTTGCGCATACCTTCTGGAGTGTGGTGACTTGAGTGGCTTCCATCAAGTTATCATGCGATGATAGTTGGATCCCGATTCCCACTAATGAGTAGGAATACTCCTCGGGTGATTCCGACTAATTCTCCTTTTAGGTTTGGAGGAGAATTCGAGGATACAGTGGGAGCCACCCAGATTAGATAAAATGATTAACCATTCTGATCTAGGTTAGAGTGCACGCTGAATGTTTCTTTTCTCTCTCTCTCTGGCTGCGACTATGACCCGACCCTAAACTAAAACTCATGAACCAAATTAACTGAACCTTCTTAAAAACACTTTGGCTTTTGGAATGACACAGTGTCGCATACATCATTACCACTTCTATATCACCTTTTCTTTTCTCCAGAACACCTCGTATCATTACGAACATCCACTTCCATTAGATAAATCCATCGTATAGTTACATAGGAACTCGAAGGAACTTTTTCGAGGATGGATTCTGGTTCTGGAGAGAATGAATTGGATTATTCGGTTGTCTTTTCTCTTTACCTTCTCTCAGGTTGAGAGGGCTCCTAGGATTAGGAGAGGGTACACCTATTGAGCTTATTGGTAGTCTTCTTCCAAACCATAGGCAGATGCCGAACGGTAGGGAAGGAAGAAAACCAATTAAGCTTAAGTGTGGTGTACAGAAGGTAATAAGTAAAGACATATAAAGGGAATAGAATAATGGAAAAGGAAATTGCGACCACCATGATTCACGACAAAAACCGTGTATACCCCTGCCACTCCTACTTCCACTTTGCATTTCTCTAGAACACTCCGTATCACTACGGATATCCACTTCCATTGGATAAATCCATCGTATAGTTACATACGAACTCGAAGGAACTTTTTCGAGGATAGATTCTGGTTCTGGAGAGATTGGATAGGATTATTCAGATGACTTTTCTCTTTACCTTATCTCAGGTTGCGAGGGCTCCTAAGATTAGGAGAGTACACCTATTACGCTTATTGGATAGTCTTCTTTCATACCTTAGGCTGGTGCCGAAGGGTAGGGAAGGAAGAAAAACAATTAGCCTAAAGAAGGTTTACAGAAGGTAATAAGTAAAGACATAATAAAGGGATTGGAGTGAGGGAAGGTAAGTATATGGTTACTTTCATGATTCAGGATAGTGGAAGAGGCGTTACTAGGAATACCAGTTAACCCCTTTTGAAACATTTTCATGTTTCAGTTTCACTGTGCGATGTTAATTGAAAACTGTTTTCCCAATTGGAAGCTAACTCCAGGGTATGTATTTACCAGATCAGTTTCTCACATCTGCATATTATTACGAATGTTGAATGGGAGTAAGATATTGAGAATTGGGTGATTAGCTCCCCATTATATCGGAATTCATTGTAATTGGTGATATTTAAGGAAATCATCTGGATTTTGCCGGATGGCAAATTTTTTGTTTTGAATATCCGTTGTTATGCACCAATTTCGAACTGATATATCTGTACATTTATTTTATAAAGTGAGATATAACTTTTTGATATTGTGTCTATGACATTTACCTATATCAGTTGGTGATTAAGTAAGGTGTATTCAACAGCGGTGTAACTCTTCTTAACCATAGTACAGTTTTTCAACCTACGACGCACAGAGTTTGAGTTATTGGACTCAGGGGACTTATACAAAGTATTGTATGATGTCCAGTGTCCATTAGGACAATGGGGTTAGTACTCATACTATATTCTGTTTACTTGTGACTTCTCTAGTTCTGGACAAGTATTTCATTGAAATGCAAAGTCCAGATATTCAGAAGTTATAGGTATAAGAATAAAGTAAAGAACCATTTGTTAGAAGTATCAGGATTCTTCGAGTAAGTCGAAGATGTAGATACTTGTGTTTGGTATTCCATTGATAGTAATGGTTTTGAGAACTTACTTCTTTTTCAGGTTACTCATATATGGATGCACTCCTAGATTGATAATGTTGATTGTCCTCTTTCCATTTGGTTGATATGCACTGGAGACAGCTGCATGATTTTGAATCTGGTTCAAATTAGATTAGTGATTTTGTTTCTATATTAGATATATATAGAATCAATTTATATCTTAACGATGTTAAGGTATAGGGAGTTGTTCGTCTGATGCTTAAAACCAGAATCCGGATAAACTTAAGGCACGTTTCAGTAATGGCTGTTTGTGGGTTATCCCGGGCTTTGACAAGGGTTAACTTTCTACCATCAGGAAGATCAATATTTATATTGTTCTTGACTCGCTACAGTTTTAATAAAATGGATTTTTTCAGAAAAACAGAAGTGGGAGTATGGTAGAACCGGAAGTGATTCCAGAACCACACACGATCACTGAGGATTTAATTGAACCTAAGGATTCAATTTGTTTTAACGTTCCATTAGCCACTCCGCAGATTTGGTGGGTAACCCAGGCACCCGAGAGGTACTTCGGTCTTCTCAGCAATGGTGACAGGGAGGTTCTTGTTTACCCAGACTTTCCATTGCTGCTGTTCTAGACTATAAGACCCGACAGGAGGATGAGTATAGCGTTGTTCTAAACTAGCTTTGGAAGTGTACGTGTATATGACTCTGCCAGAGGGTTGTTGTAGTTAGTGGGAGCGGCGGAAGCATAGTGGGCAAGTAGCTTATGTCTATTTATAGACTAAAGCAAGTATAGAGGAAAAAGATCATCTATTTTTGATGTAACAGTCATAGGTCTTGACCTCATCAGAATAGGAGATGGATCTGGTAAGAAGGTAGTAGAGAGTGATGTCTAGGTATTGGGATGACATGCACTTGATAGGAAGGGATATTCCTATACTATGATCGGTTATACTTTGGTTGTCACACAGTTGTTTTCTCTACATAGGATATAGAAATAATATCAAGTTTCCTGGTTACTAGATCTATGTTTTTAGATCTAGATTTAGGAAGTATCCCAATTTGAGTACTTTGACATTATTCTAAAGATATTTTAGAATGGACGACTCCTAGCATGGTGGTGAACCTGCAGGTGATGGAGTCAACCTCTCTAAAGGTGTCTTACAGACTAAAGGGGAAAGGGATCTACATGATTAACATATCATTTGCTTAGGCAATTGAGTTAATCATGAAATGTCAAGTACCACACCAGATATTGCTTTTGCACTAGATGCAATAAGCAGATATATTAATCTAATCCTGGAGAAAAATTGGGAAGCAGTTATTGAACATAAGTGAATGTTCTTGGGAAATGATTATGGCAGCCTCCTTCGGGAGACGGTTATCATTTCAGGCTTCCAAGGTGACCTGGATGACAGAGTGACTGTCAGAGTTATAGTTTTCCCTCTTTTGAGGGACAGTATGTTGGACGGGTGGTCTAAGCGGATACTGAAGAATGGCAAGGCGCAGGATACTGATTAAATTCAGTGGACGATACTGTCTAGGAGATTTGCTGGATTTGGAGTTCGTTTGTGAACTGGGTCCCATCAGATATCCAGAAAAATTCTAAGATAGGTATTGCTCATTTCGGGAGATAGTTTTCTCCGCAAAATTGAGATATAGAGAGATACAGAAAGAAGCATTGGAGCGGATCCACTCACTGAGGCTATTTCTCGAACGCAATCATTTTCGCAAAAGGACTTTACGAAACTGTTTAGTAGAGAAGTTGGGTGTTCGGTATCACACGGGCTGTGAGTATGCGACATCGTAATAATTGGCCTTAAGTGCAAGTGGGAGATTGTTGGCTATAGTGTTTTCAAGGCAATTATCATAGTCGCGGACTTTTGATTATGATGATTGAGTGAGGACCTATACCGATAAAACAGTCTTACTCAAGATGATAGTATGCTATCCGGTTTGTCTTTATCAGCATGTACATGTTGATAGAGCCAATGGGATTCTTGCTTGACTGTCAGCATTATGATGGCGATCGTATATGTGGGAGCTGGGGTCTATAAGCACATCCTTAAATGTCCCTAGTCGTAGGAGTATCAAGACCGGGCATCGATACTCCAGTGTAGACTAGTGTATACTGATCGAGACCCCGACGAGGGGCGGTGGCCAGGTCTCATAAGCCATTGATGTTAGTTTGTTCACCTAAGATAGTATACAGGTGCTCATTGGGTTATGAGTACACTGGACGGACTCGCCGGGAACCTGCTAGTTGGTATTATACCTATTGTCAGATAGCAGTTCCCAGGTGACATGTGTACAGGTTAGTCTGTCGACCTGAGATCGTCATTTGTCTCGTGTGAGTTCCCACTGTGCTTTGATTACTACCCTACCACGGCTCAAAGGAGTCGTGCAAACAGGTTTTAGTTGGGTACAGTCCCGAGCCACATGGAGGCAGTGATCGGATTGTCGGGGATTCGTCTCTCCCGGTATTGGGGGTTGATATCGCGTTGTGTACGGATGGCCATCACCATAAATCCGTGGCCACGGTGGACGAAAATTATCGATTCAGGATCGATAGTTTCTCAGGTGGTGATGGGGTTTCATATCGACACTAAATATCACGTTGTTAGGGGTCTGACTTTATCCACCACCTTAGACTCGATATGCGATACTCTTAGACGAACAGACCGGACTGTGCGGATATTGTCACTAACAGGCTCGGTAGGGGTTCAGGATGAGTTTGCTCGTCGGCCTCCCTTTCACTAAATACCTGGGTAGCCATTACGTGCAGCTAGTGCCGCTGACGTGCTTGTGGTTAAACCCACTACCAGGGTATTGACGAGTCTTTAGAGTCCCACGTTGAGGGTTTTCACGGCTTAGGCGATATGGTGTACATGAGGTATGTTGATACATACAGGTGTCCGATTAAATATGTGCACATGCTGCGCAGACTTTAATCGGACGGTTGATAATACTAGCGGCTTAGGACTGAGCCGGATTATTAAATCGGGTTTTGATTTAATAATTTAAATATGTATTTGTATATACGTATTCTAGTATTATTGTTCGCTACTTATTTTCTCTCTTGTCTATTCGTATTTTTGTACGAATACGCGTATATGTATTTGGTACATGTACCGGAAAGTATTCCGTATTTTATACGGAATGGCTTCTAGATGTTTTGCCACCTCATTATTGATTTTCCATTTATGGAAAATCATTTGTTTTATAATGAGGTGGAGGGTGTGAGGTGGCATGAGGCATGGACCATGGTATGGTCTTTGAGGTATGGTCTCATTTGTTTAACGAAATTGAAAAGGAAAATGAATTTTTTTTTTGTGGAGGAGAGAGGGGGGCGGCCACTCTTTGATGGGGGTTCATTTCATTTGTTTTTTTATTACATTTGCTTCATACACTCCCACTCTCTCACTCTCTAAAAAAGAAAAGAAAAAGCACAAAAGACTTAGCCATTTTTGTTGCCTCATGCCAAGTCTTCATCACCTCCTTCTTCATCTTCTATGGTTGCTCCATGAGCACTTTGGGTAGAGAGAAAAATGTAGTGACACTTCCATACACCTCGAATCTCCATCACTAGCAACTTTGGAGTGTCGGTTGTCTCGTTCGACGAGGCTGGAGCTTGCGCCGTTTCCCTCAGGTGGATCATCGGAGATGGAGGAAGACCGGCAACCAAACTTCGTCAAAGAACCGCTAGGAGCTTGGAATGAAGACCGAAGGACACGGATCAACTCGGTATAACGATTCTAACTCTTAGTTAGCATGCTTGATTAGGGTTTAAGGTCGATCCGTAAATCGGGTAACGGTAGTGCCAGTTTAATAAATTTTTGTTCCGCATTTTGGCCGCGTTTCGATGGCCGGGGCACTGCCGCAACCCTTCAGTTATCACCCTGTATTACCAAATACATTGATTCTAAACGAATGTTATTAGATACCGAACCTGATATACAATATCATATCAGTCTCTTTATTAAGTAAAGAAGGATATAATTTTGTATTGTTGGATAATGTTTTGAACATTTCCTATATCAAGAGTTGTTCGGTTCAGGCACGTTATCTAAAAGTATATACGTTCTAAATCAAACTACAGTTCTTAATGTACAGAACACACACAAGAGGAAGGGTTCAGAAATAAACGAATCCTTCTTAAGGCATTGTAGACTAGGTCATATCAATGCGACCCGACTAGCCAAGTTGCATAAAGATGCATATTTAAATCATTTTGAATTTGCATCTTATGAAACTTGCCAGTCATGTCACAAAGATAATATGACCATAGCTCCGTTTATTGGAAACAGAGAAAGAGTTAGTGAACTCTTGAGATTGATACACGATGATATATGTAGGTCCCCTGTCTACACATGCCAGGACTGGTTCTTTGTACTTCATTACATTCACTGTTGATCTCTCAAGATTCGCACATGTGTTCCTGTTGAAACACAAGACTGAAGCTTTTGAGAAATTCAAAGAATATAAGTTAGAAGTAGAGAACTAAAATGGGTATAAGTATTATGTCCTACGATGTGATCGGGGAGAAGAATACTTGCGCATGGAGTTCCTGGACTATTCTAATGGAGAATGAGATTCTCTTTCAGCATTACTCCTCCGTATACACCACAGCACGTTGGTGTATTGGGGCGGAGCAATCGCACCCTACGTGATATGGTGTGCTCTATGATGAGTACTACTGAGTTGCCTATTTCCTTTTAGGGTTATGCACTTAAGAAGCTGCATACCTATTGAATAGGGTTCCAACCAAATCAGGTGCCTACCACTCCATATGCGATATGGTATGGGAAGAGCCCATGTCTTAAGTAAGTTAAGATTTGGGGTTGTCCGGCCTATTTCAAAAGCAAAATCCGGATAAGCTCGAGGCAAGGTCAGTTCTGTGGAAGTTTGTTGGATATCCCAAACATTCGTAAAGGAATATCTTCTACCACACAGAGGAACAAAAGGTGTTTTATTTCTTGGCATGCCACCCTTTTAGAAAAGGATTTTCTTATGAAGAAATTAGTGGTCATAAGGTAAAACTGGAAGGAGTTCCAGCTATACAAACTGCAGCTGATGATTTGGTAGAACTGGAGGATTCAATAGCTCCCGACGAACCTCAGCCTCTCCGCCGATCTGGTAGGGTTCCTCACCCACCTGAGAGATACTTCAGTTTTCTCAATGACAATGGGAGCGAGGATTGCATCATGAGATGATGATCTAACTAGTTTCGAGCAGGCCATCAAGAGTAGGGACTCTGTAAGAATGGCTGGATGCTAAGCGATCTGAGATGGAATCAATGTACACCAACAAAGTATGAACTTTGGTTGCTATATCTGAAGGGTTAAATCCCCATCAGGAGCAAGTATATCTTGAGAAGATTACATGGTGTACATGGAAAAGTTGAGACTTTCAAAGCTAAGACTTGTTGTAAAAGGTTCTCGTTATCGACCAGGTGTGAATAATGATGAAACCTTTTCTCCAGTGGCTATGCTTAAGTCCATTTGGATCCTACTTGCCATTGCTGTAAGTGCACGGCGGCGCCCCGGCCGTCAATCCGACGGCCAAACGCGGAAACGGTGGTAAACTTAAATTTTTGCGGACTTGGCAAAACGGCACCACCGCGCACTAAACCCCGGATCGTTAACCATTAACAAGTCTAAGCTACAAAGAGGATGGGTTAGAGATATATACCATACGATCCAAGTCCTCCGGTCTTCATCTCCAATCCGATCTCCTCGCGGGATCTCCGTCCGTCTCATCCTCGTCGCCGGAAGTGCACCACATCGCCTTCTGCGTTTACGGGCTCCCACCTCAATGCCGAGGCAACTCGGGCACGAAGCCGGCTACTCGACGTGCCCAAGGTTCGTTGTAGAATATGTAGTGAGCAAGTCTCATTTTTGGGGTTTGTGGAATTGCCATTGGTGAAGGAAAAGAGAGCTTGGAGAGAGGTGAGAAAAATGGAGCATACTCAAGAAGGAATGTATCATATTTTTCTCCACACATCAAAATGAAAATCAATCCCCTTCCCACAAGGAATGGCCGCCCCCCCCCCCTTCATGTGTGATTGGAGAGAGAGAGAGAGAGCAAGGTCAAGGGGTGGGTGGAAGCAATGATGCAAGAGGGCATCATGAAAGAATATGATCATAAGCAAAAACCACACACAACCACAACCATCATCAACAACCATGATGCTAACAAAGTCAAGCCATCATGAAGTATGAAGTCAAGCAAGTCAAAGGAGGGTGCTATCATGATACAACAAAATGCAAAGACCCCCTTCCACAAATGCCTATTTGCAACAATGCAAATAAGCCCTCCTCCACCAATCTTCGGCCAATGAACGGAACAATGGAAATCGGCCGAAACGGAAAGCAAACTGGCAACTCCAGAAAACTGGTCCCGTAATAAATTACAGGAAAACCCCGATACTGTGCATACACACCCGCATTTGTATTCCGACCGAAATACAAATGCAATGAGACAAAATCTACACTGTACTATACTAGAATCCGGCTTATACCAAAACCGGATAGTAATATCTGTTCGATCCTGATCCGTGCAATACCGCACGTATCTGATCGAACCCTGCCATATAACCATACGGCCTATAGTACAAACTGTCCGATCCTGATCCGTGCAATACCGCACGTATCTGATCGGACCTTGCCATATCTCCATACGGCCTCTACAACCTTTCGCCCGAAAGCTTGAGTAACTGAAATGTGGGGGACTCTAAAGACTCGTCAACACCTCGGTAGTGGATTTAACTACTAGCACGTCAGAGGTATAAGCCAATACGTGACGGGCTACCAGGTACTGACCAAATGGGACGTCGATGAGGAAGCTCACCCCGACACCCAACTGAGCCTGTCAGTGACAATATCCGTGCAGTCCGGTCCGTTCGTCTATGAGTATCGCATGGCGGGCCTAGGGGGTTGGTAAAAGTCAGACCCCCAAAAGCGGTACAAGTCGTGTCGGAGTGTAGCCCAGAACACCCTGAGATACTACTGGAATACCTACCAGTAAATCTCCTTGCCTTGGCCAAGGACTTTGTGTAATGGCTCTCCTAGACACAGCACGACCTCACCCCCAATACCGGGAGAGACGAACCCCTGAAGATACGCTCACTGCCTCCATGTGGCTCGGGACTGTACCCAACTAAAACCTGTTTGCACGACTCCTTTGAGCCGTGGTAGGGTAGTAATCAAAGTACAGTGGGAACTCACACGAGACAAATGACGATCCCCAGGTCGATGAACTAACCTGCACACATGTCACCAGGGAACTGCCATCTGACGTCTGGTATATGACCAACTAGCATGTTCCCGGCGAGTCCTGTCCGGTGTACTCATAACCCAATGAGCACCTGTATACATCTTAGGTGATCCAACTGACACCAGTGGCTTGTGAGACCGGCCACCGCCCCTCGTCGGGGTCTTGACTGTATACACTAGTCTACTAATGGAGTATCGATGCCCAGTCTCGAAACTCCCACGACTAGGGACCTTTTAAGGATAAGCTTATAGACCCCAGCTCCCACTTATATGATCGCCCTCATACTGCTGGTGGTCAAGCAAGAATCCTAGGGGCTCTATCAACGTGTAATAGCGACGTGTCAGGTCACCTAAAACAGTACACGATGATAAAGGTAAACCAGATAGCATACTATCATCTCGAGTAAGACTGTCCTACCGGGATAGGTCCTCCCTCAATCATTACAATCACGTACCTGTGACCTAATAATTGACTCTGAGGGCACTATCTCCAACAATCTCCCACTTGCACTCAAGGCTAGTTATTGCGATGTCGCATACTCACAGCCCGTGTGATACCGAACATCCAACTCCTCTACTAGTCAGTCTCACAAAGCTCGTTTGCGGAACTATAGCGTTCGAGGAATAGCCTTAGTGAGTGGATCCGCTTAGTTGTTTCTTTCTATGTCTCTCTAAATCTCAAGTTCGCGGAGAAACCTATCTCCCGAAAAGAGCAATACCTGTCTTAGAATGTGTCTGGATGTCTGATGGGACATAGCTCATAAATGAACTCCAAATCCAAACTTCTTAGACTATATCGTCAACTGAACTTAATCAGTATCCTGCGCGCCATGCCTCCCTCAGTATTGCCTTGGACCACCTGTCCAAAATACTGCCCCTCATCAGAAGGAAAACTATAACTCTGACAACCTTCTTGTCGTCCATGTCACCTTGGAAGCCTGGAATGATAACTGTCTCCTGAATGAGGCTGTCGTTATCATCTCCCTAGAACATCCACTTATGTTCTAAAACTGCTTCCGACTGTTTCTCCAGGATTGGATTAATGTCAACTTATTGCATCCAGTGCAAGAACAATATCTGGTGTGGTACTTGACATCTCATGATTGACTCAATTGCCTAAGCAAGTGATCTGCCAATCATGCACATCCCTCTCCCCTTTAGTCTGTAAGACACCTTTAGAGAGGGTGACTCCATTACCTGCAGGTACACTACCGTGCCAGGAGTCGTCCATCCTAAATACTCTTAGAATGCTGTCAAGTACCCTGATTGGGAAACCACCCAAATCTAGATCTAAGACCATAGATCTAGTAACCAGTATGTCTGATATAAAATCCATTTCTTTTGTGGAGAAACAACTGTGTGACGACCAAAGTATAACCGATCGTAGTGTAGGAGTTTCTTTTCCTACTCTGTGTATATCATCCAAATACCAGGATATCACACCCTACTACCTTCTCAACAGATCCATCCCCTATTCTGATGAAGTCAAACCCATGACTGTCACGTCAGAAATAGATGATCTATCTCCGCTACATCTGCTCTAGTCTATAAATAGACATAAGCTACCTGTCCACCAATGCTTCCGCTGCTCCCACTGACTACGACAACCCTCTGGCAGAGTCATATACACGTACACTTCTAAAACTAGTTTAGAACGACGCTATACTCATCCTCCCGCCGGGTCTCGCAGCCTGGAACAACAGCAATGGTAATTGTGAGTAAACAAGAACTTTCCTGTCACCGTCCTTGAGGCTACCGTAGTACCTCTCGGGTGCCTGAAGTTACCCACCTTATCTGCGGAGTGGCCAATGGAATGTCAATCCAGATTGAATCTTTAGGTTCCTCATCAAATCTTCAGTAATCGTTTGTGGTTCTGGAATCACTTCCAGTTCTACCATACTCCCACTACTGTTTTCTGAAAAAATCCATTTTTATTAAAACTGTGGCGAGTCTAGAACAATATCGCTATTGTTCATCCAGATGGTAGAAAGTCAAACCGCGTCATAGCCTGGGTCAACCCACAAACAGCCATTACAGAAGCGTGCCTTGAGTTATCCAGTGTCTGGTTTTAATCATAAACCGGACAACTCCCCGTACCTTAACATCGTTAAGATATGAACTGTTCTATATCCAATATAGAAACAGAGGCACTGATTTAATTGAACCAGATTCAAATCATGCAGCTGTCCCCAGCGCATGTCAACTAAATGGAAGGAGGCCGATCAGCGTTACTCAACTTAGGAAGCATTTCCAATTATGAGTAACCTGAAAAAGAAGCAAGTTCTCTTAATCATTACTATCAACTGAACACCATACACAAGTATCTACATCTTCGATCTCTTTGAAGAATCCCGATACTTGCTACACCTGGTTCTCTACTCTATTCAAATACCTATAACTTCTCAAAATTCGGACCCTGTGTTTCCACGAAACACTTGTCTAAAAACTAAAGAAGTCATAAGTAAACCGAATATAGTACGAGGACCAACCCCTCTGTCCTAATGGACACTGGACAACATACAATACTCTGTATAAGTCCCTTGAGTCTGATAACTCATTCACTGTGTGTCGTAGGTTGAAAACTGTACTTGTGGTTAAGAAGAATTACACCGCTGTTTAATGCTCCTTACCTAACCATCCACTGATATAGGTAAATGTCATCGACATAACATCAAAAGGTATATCTCACTCTATGGAAATAGACGTACAGATATATCAATTTGAAATTGGTGCATAACAGCGGATATTCAAAACCAAATATTTGCCGACCGGCAAACAGCCCAGATGATCTCCTCAAATATCACCGATTACAACGAATCCCGATATAATGAGGATAATCACCCAATTCCCAATAACTTACTCCCCCTCATCATCTGTAAAACCATACAGATGTGAGAATCGTACCTGGTAAATACATACCCTGGAGTAAGTATCTAATCGGGAAATCAGTTTTCCTTTAACATTACACAGTGAAACTGAAACATTGAAATGTTCCGATGGGGTATTCTGGTATTCCTAGTAATGCCTCTTCCAGATTCACGACTGTAACCGTATAGTTCTTTGCCACCTCTCCAAATCCCTTCATATGTCTTTAGTCTTTACCTTCTGCACACCCTTTTAGGCCAAATGGTTTTCTTCCTTCCCTACCGTTCGGCACCAGCCTATGGTTTGGAAGAAGACTATCCAATAAGCATAATGGGTGTACTGTCCCAATCCTAGGAACACTCGCAATGAGAGAGGGTGAAGATAAAAGACACCTGAATAAATCTTATTCCTATTTCTCCTGGACCAGAATCCATCCCCGAACTGGAACAAGTTCCATTCGAGTTCGTATATAACCATACGATGGAGTATCCATATAAACTGTGGATCTTCGTAGTGATACGGAGTGTCCTGGAGAAATACAAAGGTGATGTGGGAGTGGTAATGAAATATTTGGTTTGGTCGTGAATATCTGTTGCAATTTACTTTGCCCTCTTACTAATCCCTTGCTTTGTCTGAACTTAATACCTTCTGCACACCATCGTTATGCTAATTGGTTTTCTTCATTCCCTACCGGTCGGCACCAGCCTAAGGTTTGGAAGAAGACAATCCAATTTGCGTAATAGGTGTACTACCCCTAAACCAAGGAGTACTCGTAACCTGAGAGAAGGTAAAAGGAAAAGACAACTGAATAATCATATCCGTTTTCTCCAGAACCGGAAACCATCCTCGAATAAATTCTTTCGAGTTCGTATCTAACCATACGATGGTTTTGTCCAATGGAAGTGGACGTTCGTAGTAATACGGGGTGTCCTGGAGAAAAAGGGTAAAAGTAGGAGTGGCAATGAGGTATGCAACTCTGACAATCCAAAAGCCGGTGTTTAAGAAGGTTCGGTCAACTTGGTCACTGAGTCAAAGTCTTAGGGTCGGGTCAATGGTCGCTGCCAAAGAGAGAGAGAAAAGAAACACTCAGCGTGCACTCTAACCTAGATCAGAATGGTTACCAATTTATCTAATCTGGAATCCTCCCACTGTACCTCAAATTCTCCTCCAAACCTGAAAGAAGAATTAGTCGGGGTCACCCGAGGAGTAAACTAACTCATCAGTAGGAATCGGGATCCAACTATCATTGCATGATAACGTGACGGAATCCGCTCACGGTGTCACACTCCAGAAGGTATGCGCATATCTGGCAAGTTTCAGTACTTTTGAAACTCCCGATGTGGATTTCTGCCCCATGCTCTTATGACCTTGGCGTGAGGTCAAAATATCATAAGTCACATGTCAAGTTCTGCCCATCATTATCCAGGTTAATTTGAATCCACCCGTACATACCCTTGACGTAGGCCAAAATAGTAGTACGACTGTCCCAAACCAACGCATCTATCTATGCAACAGATAAATACCCGGCAGCTACCAAACACTATGCCTTGGCGTGAGGTCAAAATACATAGCTTGAATACTACCGAATATTTAACTGAAATGATGGAGGGCTACGAATGGTTTCTGGCGAAAACCTTTAACGTAATGAACTTGATATCGTTGAAGGAACGGATAGCTTTTTGAAAATATAGTGACGAAAACCGTTGCTAAAGAGGTCACTCCCGGTGAAGGGATCTCGGCTCTTTCCCCATAGAATGGGGTGCAGGATATTCCAAATGAATACCACGGTGCAAAGCAAAAGTAATCGGCTATAGTGAAGTTAATGCCCTGACGCAAACTTATTGTCCAAGGGGTCACTCCCGGTGAAGGGATCTCGGCCCTTGCCTCGTCGACTGAGGTGCTGGATATTCATAACCGAATATCACTATGCAAAACAAAAGTGAACGTCCTTGCAATAACAGCTTTTTGAAAAAGTGTTCCAACAACATCAGATTAGGTTTGTTTTTAACTTTGCATTGATCCGAATCAATGCAGTCCCATCAATTGATCACACCAAAAAGAACGAAAATATACTGATGTACGTATATGCCATCCGCATTCGCCACTGGGTCCCGTCATTACCCGTTAGGTTAGCTTACTAACGACAGAGCGGGGACTGGACTAGCGCGGATGCAAAACATATACAACATCTACTAATATATATACCAATATATTATATTTCGCTCAAGGCGTGAATAAAATGCAACATCACAGAAAATGAACAGCATCACAGAAACAATACAGATATCTGGGAACCCCGGGTTTCACAGAGCCGCTGAAACCCGACGTTCCCCTGGTCGTGTGGATAGCCTGTGCAATGAAATCCTAGACCCCTACGGGCGCGGCAAGTCACCCGCCAAAACCTGAAGCGAGGCAGCCCCTTTCAGCGCCGTGAATGGACCACCCAGCACTTCACGGAATCCGGCAACTTGGGCACCCCTCCTGGGTCAACCTGTACCCCCTACGAGTGCGGCGAATAGCCCGCCAATCCTAGAGCGAAGCCCCCTTCCGCCTCAATGCCATGAGATGCGGGCTTGTTGCCCTCCAGAACCCGGCTATCCGTGCACCCCTCCGCGGGGCAATCCTAGTACAGAAAGTAAAATATACATACACCGGGTACATCGACCGCAACCAGGTCGTGCCCCAAAATAATAATACAATCCGGCAGTGACGGCAGTCCACAAGTCGGACGCTCGCCCCGCAATATCAAATGTACATAATACAACAAAACTGTACTAGCATTGCATCCAGGCTATCCCCACGACCGATCCGCAACATCACAGCAAAAACAAAAACATCAACGTGAAAGTCACGTTCGCAAATCCGTCTAACCGGGCTATAGCAGTTAGACAGGATTTACCGATCGAGTGACATTCACGGTCGCAGATATAATGTAAATACTGTGAAAAATGTGTTTAAAATTTTCCGATTGACCAAAAATTAACAAGTGGGCCCCCAAGCAATACTGTAGCACTCACAGAAATAATTGGCCCAATTTTAATATTCCAAAACCCCTAATTACTACCCTGAAGCCCACTGGAAAAAGATGGCCCACTGACCTCTCCACACTGCGGCGGATCCGCGGCCCAATATAGAGGTGAGGCCACGGTTCCGCGCTCATGAGGAGAGATCACAGTGTCGAATTTTTCCAGTATGCTTAGAATTTCCTGCACATCATTCTGAGACCACCTGAAAAAATTTTGGACACCAAAAAATCTTAACAGAAAACTGATGTGCACAAAAACATAGATTTTGGAATTTTGGTCGATCGGAAAAGCAAAACACATCAAACGAAAGCTAGACTAAGTTAATGGCGAGGCTCTGATACCACTGTAAGTGCACGGCGGCGCACCGGCCGTCAATCCGACGGCCAAACGCGGAAACGGTGGTAAACTTAAATTTTTGCGGACTTGGCAAAACGGCACCACCGCGCACTAAACCCCGGATCGTTAACCATTAACAAGTCTAAGCTACAAAGAGGATGGGTTAGAGATATATACCATACGATCCAAGTCCTCCGGTCTTCATCTCCAATCCGATCTCCTCGCGGGATCTCCGTCCGTCTCATCCTCGTCGCCGGAAGTGCACCACATCGCCTTCTGCGTTTACGGGCTCCCACCTCAATGCCGAGGCAACTCGGGCACGAAGCCGGCTACTCGACGTGCCCAAGGTTCGTTGTAGAATATGTAGTGAGCAAGTCTCATTTTTGGGGTTTGTGGAATTGCCATTGGTGAAGGAAAAGAGAGCTTGGAGAGAGGTGAGAAAAATGGAGCATACTCAAGAAGGAATGTATCATATTTTTCTCCACACATCAAAATGAAAATCAATCCCCTTCCCACAAGGAATGGCCGGCCCCCCCTTCATGTGTGATTGGAGAGAGAGAGAGAGAGCAAGGTCAAGGGGTGGGTGGAAGCAATGATGCAAGAGGGCATCATGAAAGAATATGATCATAAGCAAAAACCACACACAACCACAACCATCATCAACAACCATGATGCTAACAAAGTCAAGCCATCATGAAGTATGAAGTCAAGCAAGTCAAAGGAGGGTGCTATCATGATACAACAAAATGCAAAGACCCCCTTCCACAAATGCCTATTTGCAACAATGCAAATAAGCCCTCCTCCACCAATCTTCGGCCAATGAACGGAACAATGGAAATCGGCCGAAACGGAAAGCAAACTGGCAACTCCAGAAAACTGGTCCCGTAATAAATTACAGGAAAACCCCGATACTGTGCATACACACCCGCATTTGTATTCCGACCGAAATACAAATGCAATGAGACAAAATCTACACTGTACTATACTAGAATCCGGCTTATACCAAAACCGGATAGTAATATCTGTTCGATCCTGATCCGTGCAATACCGCACGTATCTGATCGAACCCTGCCATATAACCATACGGCCTATAGTATAAACTGTCCGATCCTGATCCGTGCAATACCGCACGTATCTGATCGGACCTTGCCATATCTCCATACGGCCTCTACAACCTTTCGCCCGAAAGCTTGAGTAACTGAAATGTGGGGGACTCTAAAGACTCGTCAACACCTCGGTAGTGGATTTAACTACTAGCACGTCAGAGGTATAAGCCAATACGTGACGGGCTACCAGGTACTGACCAAATGGGACGTCGATGAGGAAGCTCACCCCGACACCCAACTGAGCCTGTCAGTGACAATATCCGTGCAGTCCGGTCCGTTCGTCTATGAGTATCGCATGGCGGGCCTAGGGGGTTGGTAAAAGTCAGACCCCCAAAAGCGGTACAAGTCGTGTCGGAGTGTAGCCCAGAACACCCTGAGATACTACTGGAATACCTACCAGTAAATCTCCTTGCCTTGGCCAAGGACTTTGTGTAATAGCTCTCCTAGACACAGCATGACCTCACCCCCAATACCGGGAGAGACGAACCCCTGAAGATACGCTCACTGCCTCCATGTGGCTCGGGACTGTACCCAACTAAAACCTGTTTGCACGACTCCTTTGAGCCGTGGTAGGGTAGTAATCAAAGTACAGTGGGAACTCACACGAGACAAATGACGATCCCCAGGTCGATGAACTAACCTGCACACATGTCACCAGGGAACTGCCATCTGACGTCTGGTATATGACCAACTAGCATGTTCCCGGCGAGTCCTGTCCGGTGTACTCATAACCCAATGAGCACCTGTATACATCTTAGGTGATCCAACTGACACCAGTGGCTTGTGAGACCGGCCACCGCCCCTCGTCGGGGTCTCGACTGTATACACTAGTCTACTAATGGAGTATCGATGCCCAGTCTCGAAACTCCCACGACTAGGGACCTTTTAAGGATAAGCTTATAGACCCCAGCTCCCACTTATATGATCGCCCTCATACTGCTGGTGGTCAAGCAAGAATCCTAGGGGCTCTATCAACGTGTAATAGCGACGTGTCAGGTCACCTAAAACAGTACACGATGATAAAGGTAAACCAGATAGCATACTATCATCTCGAGTAAGACTGTCCTACCGGGATAGGTCCTCCCTCAATCATTACAATCACGTACCTGTGACCTAATAATTGACTCTGAGGGCACTATCTCCAACAATTGCTACATACCATGACTACGATATCTGGCGATTGGGTGTCATGACTACTTTTTTAAATAGTGATTTAAAAGAGAGCGTCTATAAGTATACAGCCAGAGGACTTCGTAAACAGTGGGAGCAGCGGTAACGTGTGCAAGTTGCTTTATGGATTAAAGAAGGCATCACGGAGTTAGAACATCTGTTTTGATATCGTAGTCAAAGAGTTTGACTTCATCAAAATTGTAGATGAACCTCGTATATACAAAAAGGTAGTAGGGAGTATGGTGGTGATCCTCATATTGTACGTGGATGACATACTCTTGATAGGAAAGGAGTTTCCTATGCTACACTCAATCAATATCATCTTATCACAAGGATTCTCTATATAGGATCAAGGTGATACATCCTAAATCCTGGGTTTTGGATCTATGAGATAAATCTAAATGGATGTTAAGATTCTCACTAGGTGTAGTGAGATGGTATCAATCGATCCTAGGGAGAATCACTGAATAGCTTCCAGGGTGGTAAGGTCGACTGAATGTCAGTCACAGGCATTGTCTTTACCCTCAGTGGAGAGATGGTATGTTAGAAGAGTTCCAAGCTAGATACTGTGGCAAACTAGACGATAAAGGCTGGATACATCACTACTAAGGATGGTACCAAAGAGGTAGTCTGGATGTATATAAGTTCATGATATGAACTTCGTTCCTACCATTGTGTGACAATGGAGTTGTGGCTTAGGCCTAGGAACCCCCGTCCCATCAGTGATCCAGACATATTCTTAAGCAATATCACCTGATCATGGAGATGGATGATCTCCAGCGAGATCGAGGTTAGGAGAGTAGACACAGAGGACAACAGGGCAGATCCACTCACAAAATCCTTTTACCAGGAGAGACTTATTATGGGATGGTTGAGTATGAGATATTTCAACCACTGCTGATTGTTGGGTATTGGATACTACAACAGATGGCCCTAGTGCAAGTGGGAGATTGTTAGTTATATGTATTCCCTAAAGGCTATTACTGTACATACAATGTATATTGTAGTGGATGCTTGGACATATATATGGAGGAATTTCTTGCTCGATATGATAGTATGCTATCAGGTTGTTCTTTATCTTAACATGTACAATGATTGTCTCTATGTTACAAGTTGATAAAGCCACTAGGATGAGTACTTGACTTCCAGGATTATGATGCAGATCATACTAGTGGGGACAGAGTAGTCGATAAGTACATCCTTCAAATGTTCCTAGTCATAGGTGTATCGAGACAGGGCATCGATATACCAGAGTAGACTAGCATGTACCTTCTTTACCCATGTAGATGGGCGATGGATGCTCCCATATCCATTAGTTTTTGACATCAGAGATGGTATACGGGTGCTCAGTGGAGACTGGGTACACTGAACGGACTCGCTGAGAACTCCTAGATGGTATTATACCTATCGTCAGATAGCAATTCTCTGGTGACACTGATACAGGTTAGTCTGTAGACCCGAGATCGTCATAGAGTCTTGTGTGATACCCACTGTTCTTTGATTTACACCTTACTACGTTCAAGAGAACGTGCAAAATGGTGGCTTTTGGGTACAGTCCCGAATCACATAGAGGCAATGAGCGATAGGAGGGGTTTCGTCTCTCCCGGTATTGGGAGTTGATGTTGCGCTGTGTTCGATTGGCTATAACAGGAAGTCCCTGGCCAGGGCTGCTTCAGAGATATACCGGTAAGTGTTATCAGTAGTTTCTCGACCCGTTATGAGCCTCATATTGGCATGACTTATCGAGTTACTGGGGTCTGACGTTTACCACCCCTAGACGAGATATGCGACATATCAGATGAAGAGACCGGACTGTATGGTAGTGTTACTGATTGGATTCGCCGGAGTGTGAGAAGTCTTGCTTGTTGATCTTCTGATCGCTCAATACCCGGGTGTCCGTTACGTTTAGCAGACCGCTTGCGGCTTGTGGGTGGTTGATATGATCATCACCTATTGCCGGCGTATTGATGAGTCTTTAGAGTCCTACACAGAGGTTTCCTGGCTCAAGCGAAACGTAGTAGGAGCACATATGTGATATGTGCATGACCTAGATTAATACGATATGAGATACCGTATTCTTATTCTCGCGTCATGTGACATAGGTCGGTTATATGTGATATAGCCTGGTTATCGGATCAAGTGTTGATTCGATAAGTTGTTACATTTGATATTAGTCGGTTATATATGATATAACCGGATTATTAAATCAAATGTTGATTTAATGATTTAATGTATAATTATATATTTGATATATTAAACTACATTAACTAATATTAATTCACTTAAGATTTATTTTCTCACTTGTTGTGCATATGTATATATGTGATATATATTTGTGTACATATTATTGTGTCATGTTTGATGATACAGGCAACTTAGGTATGTGTATGACTTACACAATGCTTGGTTTAATTGCTAGGGTTTTATTTATTTTGGTAATTACAAAATGGTGGCATTTTGTCATGGATGAAGCTTGTAGAAGCTTGTTATTTGCATTAACCAAGTCCACTCTTTTGTTTTGCCTAAGATATTTATTAACCCAACCAATTAAACCTAGCCAAGGTTAACTCTCTATAAAGGTTAGTATATGATACTAACTCACCTAGGGTTGCCATTATCTTTTGGATAATTATCATGAGAATTTTCTTCTTCTTCTTCCTCTCAAGCTTTCTAGCTTCAATGGAGATGAGAGGAAAAATGTGAGAAAATCAAATCTAAAGTGAGCCCAATTCCTACTTCTTCATCCTCTACTACTTGCCATTTAGTATAGGGTGTTTGCTTCACTAATTCCACAATTAGTGAAGAGATAGCTTGGGTTAGTGTCTCCTCGACGAAGATCATCTTCGGCCTCGAAGACTTCGATGCAAGCATGTTCATTTCTTCATAGGAGCCTCTCTAGAGTCCGGAAGTTCATGATCGCAGCGAAGGGACTACTACACAGAGCTATTGAAGTGCAAGACCGGTCTACAAAGGTTGTATTCCTTGCTCACTTCTTATGCAAAGTTGTTTGCTTTTCATTCCATCGCTTTTTCTAGTAATCGATTCTATGTTAGGGTTAGCTAGAACGGCTAAAATTTTAATATGGCATGAAAGATGCCTCCCGAAACCATGCTGCCATGCTAGGCGACCCTTCACTTACGATATGGTACTCCGCTTAAGTGACCTTAGGATATATATTTTCTTGTATTTCCTTCCTTGATTCCGGAAATCCTTTGATTTGATCGTAATGTTCCTATCAATCATGTTTCTTGTTCCAGCCACTATGCCGTTGGAGACTATGAGGGCCCAGTGGGCTGTCGCCAAGGATGAGATTAAAGTAGGCTCATTTTAGATAAGGACCGATTAGGACGATACGCCTACCCCTCAGGGACAGATTGATCCGCCTTTTTCTAGGCCGGATAGCTAGGCTGGAGTCGAGTATTCAGGACTTGTGCCAGATGGTTGGATTGTTAGTTGAGGCTTGCCGAGCTCCGAGGGCCGATGATGTCCCTCCTACTGCGGGGACTGTTATTGTACCTGCTGCTCAGACAGCTATTCCTGTTGTTTCCGAGATTATTTCTGTATCCATGCAGGAGTTTATGAGGCTGAAGCCTCCAGTTTTTATCGACACAGATGCACCGGAAAACCTTTTATGAAAACGATTTTAAACCAATTAAGCTACATTAAAATATCAAAAATTTCCCAAAAATTTTGGCAGAGTCTTCTTTGTAAATACTGGCCCCAAACGGGTACAAACAAGAATATATAAACCTGTAATAAATAATGGCATCCCCAAGCGGGAGCTAGCTCTTCGCCCAAGGCGGATTCATAACCACACGCAATATATGTATAATAAACGAGCAGTAAGCATATAAAACTCAAAAGTAAGAAATTGTCACGTCGGCTCAAGTGAGCTCGACCCCAGAGAAACAACATATATCCAAAACCTCACATTCTCATCACTAAGTCATATATACAATAGAAGAAGTGGTAAATGGAGAATACTAGATACAATAATAGTACAAATGGAAACCAAAAGAAATCCTCGCAACCCACCTATGAGTAAGATCGCAAGTCCGAGCAAAAGAAACCCAGAAAAGCACTCCCGCCGCTATAATGCTGACGGGTACGACCTGCAAGATACTGTGGCACAACGGGAGTGAGTTGCCAACTCGTGAGTAGTAAGTAACATCTAATAAGGCTATCATAAGAATGCACACAAATGCGCCACAGCCTACATATGCTAACATGATGCGATGCAAAATCTGGATGCAACATGGATGTATAATTAACACGAAATCGTGATATATCTGATATGAGAAACTTTGTACCTTTTAATAAAACCTTTTTATGAAATAACAAAATATCATCAAGAAATCAACTGAAATCTGTGTCAAATATTGACATAAAGTCAGTATATCTCAATGTCTCAAATCTCATATCTGTATATCTCAAATCTCAATATCTCGGGCTCCGGCAGTCCGGATTGGCCCATATCTTCAAATCACACGACTACGGTCGGTATCCTCCGGATATCCGCCGCGTCATAAATAACCGGTAGGTAGTGCTCCCCTGCCGGGCTCAACGCCATCATCTGTGATCTTCTTGCCCCTAGGTACCATACCGGGCCCACCATGTACCCGCAGATGGTGCATCCTGATTGAATGAATTCTCGGTGTGTAGTTTTAGAAAATGTATAGAAATAACAACCAAAGAAATTTTTGACCGCAATCAATAACGGTGTCGATTGTAGCGCGTTAGCGAGTGCGGATCGTCCACAGGAAAAGTGAGATCCGTTCGAATTCGAATTAGATGAGTCGAAAATTAAAGAAAGAAAAGAAAAGACAATTCAATTCAAGATTTATAAAATTGAAGTTCAAGAATTATCTAGATCTAAATCTAAAATCAAGAAAACATTTAAAATCAAGAATGAAGAATTGATGATATCCAATCCAAATAGTAATCAAGAATCGAAGTGAGGCTCGTAGGAATCGATCGAATCTATAGACGTGATGAAAACGATTGATTATGTTTTCTTATCCATTAATGATTTGATACTAGATCGATGACGATTAATCGAGGTTTAAGGATCTTTCGAAGAAACTAGGGTTTCTTCATCTCATCCTTTGTCCTTTCGATGAATCTCATTCAAAAACTAGCCTCTAGTAAATTGAAGCATCGATCGTGGATCGCTAATTAAGAGCGAAAACATTCAAGAAAGTATCAATTGAAATTAGGTTGCCGATGTTTCTATTTACACGGGTTTACAAAACTTATAGGAATTAAGAATCGTTTCAAGATTTGTAGCATCATCATCTATTGATTACCTCAACTCCTTCACGAGCGGAGTTTTACTCAAACATCATATCAAAGAACACAATCAAGAATTGAGATCGAATCATGATGCAAGAATGTAAAGAAAGCAAGATTAAAGAATTTTCACCTTTATTATTCAACAATTTGTTACACTTCGCTCAAAGACTACAAGAAATTAAGGAGAGAACTCGATCGTCGATTTGGCTTCACTCGTCTTCGTGAGTCGCGGATCGTCTTGGATTACTTACTCGGATGAAGATCAGCTTCGCACCAAAAGGATGGTTGATTTCTCGCTTGATTTGGTACTCGGTGTTCTTGATTTTTGGCTTGGATTTGATTGGATTAGGGTTAGGGTTACAAGTTGTGTCACTCAACTTGTGTTGGGAATTTGGGGATTGGAGATTAACCTTAGAAGTGAAGCCTTAGGGTCCCTTTTATAGCCTTGATTAGGATTAGCTTCCTTTAGAAGCTAGGTTTAGTTTAGCTTCCCTTGTAAGCTTGGTAGTTAGGTAGAAGCTTTTAGAGATAGTTAGTTAGGGTTAGCTTCCTTCATAAGCTTGGAGATTAGGGAGAAGCTTCTAGGTTTAGGTAGTTAAGTAGCTTGCTTTGGAAGCTTCAAGATGATTAGCTTGAACAATAAGCCTTGCTGTCCTGTCAGAAGATTCTGGAGTTATCTGGAATTTGCAGTGGCTTAAAGGGGTTCTGAAGCTGAGAAGAGAAGACTGAAGTGAAGCTGCGCTGACGTCATGCTGACGTGGCCGTGGATCCGCCGCCAATGGGGCCTTACGGCCGTGGATCCGCGGCCCAATAGTGCCCTCTCTGCATGTAAATTCCTGTACTTCTGGCTGTTGGCTTTAGTGATGTTTACTGATGTGTGGAATCTTTTAATTATTTCTTGATCATTGCCAGATTTCAAGTCTTGGACTTAGCGTATTTTTCTCAGCACTTTTGACAATTTTGGCTCTGTTCCTGGAATTTCCTGCACAGATTCTTGAGACAAGTGTTGCGCTATACAAAGATTATGCGATGCAATGATAAACACTCAATTTCCCTCAGAAATGTCAGATTTAATATATAACACAAGTTATTTGATATTTTACGACTGTTTTGCTAATATGTGCTATACTTAATCTGAATACCTATAGATGAGTGCAAATGGTAGGGAAATTGACGTGTTAAAAAATGTAATATTTTCGACTGATCAAATTCCCCCAAACTTATTTTCGGTCATCTCGAGCGAACTGTTTTATTAAAAAGAGAAGGAGAAAATAAAGAAATAGAAAAACTAACTAGCACACTTTCGTAGGCAACACGATTGCACTGAGCACGTGCAACAAGCCTTTAAACCTCTAGGTGTCCCTAGTAGGAGGAGTGTTGTCTCCTGAGGGTTTTCAGCGGATTGCACCCACAAAATCCAATAATAAAAGGAAGACCGTGAATATTACATATAAAGATAAGAATTATAAAAGAAAGACTTTGAAAATTAGGGTTTCCAACTATGCTAGCTTTTCGGTTGTCATGAGCCCTATCTTAATAGTCATGAAAAAATGTTAGAAATCACATCATCCCTCAATAAAACATCATCTTTATTCTTCATTCCTATCTTTCTTCCAAACATCGATCATATAACCCTATGTGTGTGTAAAGAACAACCCTACACCCGGAGAATTCAATTCAAGCTATCATACTCTTGTCCATCTGCCTCAGTACTTTTTAATTAATGAATATTTAGATGAATTTACTCACACACTTTCATGCGACCATTAATACTTCTTGAGGTACTAACCGACCGATTACTCATGTGCTTGCTTATTAGGTGTATTTTCCTCATCTTGCACCACCTAAGGCTTAGCAGTGACTCCCAGACCAGTTGGTCTAAGGCACTAGGTGAAGAGGCACCCTCGCTATATTTTTTTATTGCTGTCTTGGCGATAACAAAACCAGTGTTCATTTTTCTCTTTTCACCATTTTATATTTTATTCATTTATTTTTATTTCCTTCATACTTTTGGCTTTTAGACAAGAGCATTTCAAGGTATCCTCTACTATCCCGAGCTTCAAGACGTGTGTAAGTGCGTATAGTAGGGTATCAACATTCAAATGTTTGGCTTTCAGAATAGGAACTATTTTTCAGACTTATTTTTATCCTAAGATTAGTGACTTCCTTCATCTTACTAACCCTTGGGACAACGGCTCATAACTACTTATTACTAGTTCGTTTAAAAAACTTCTAGTTTTCTTGGTTTTCTTAAATTTTTTCAATCTTTTGGATGTAATTTTTCACTATCTAATCTTTTATTATCTTATTTATGTACAAAAATTTTATTTTTATATTTTGAAAAAAAATTTAAATTTTTATAGGTTTTGAAAATGTTTTGTGCTTATGCAAAGTATGATGCAAATGATGCGAAAATAAGCACAAACCTCCCCCAAACTTGTTTTCAACAGTGTCCTCACTGTTGCCATTCGCTATATCTCGAAAACCTGTAAGCCTGAGAGGAAATTTATTAATGGTGGCAAAATATTTAAGTGAAAATCCTCCCCCAAATTTATTCTTTTGGCTCACAATTTTGTAAAAAAAATTCTTTTCAAGAGCCAGATTATACCCCCCCCCCAAACTTGAGTTAAACAATGTTAAGCTTTGAAAATCACATGAGGGGGTCAAACATCAGTGGTCGATGCCAAGCTTTGCAAAGACCGAAAGTTAACACCAACCATTCGAAAATTTTATCAATGTAGTGCTCAGGTTGGTGGAAGAAGAAGTGGGGAAAGGGTAAGTGGTGGAATAGAATGTGTGTGCGTCTCATTTTGGAGAGATGATGCAGTGATTGTGATGGATTACTTGCATCCTTTTTACAGTTCAGAAGAAGGGGTGGAGGTTCAATTTCAATGTTTTGATGTGGATTCATCTCAACACCCGTGTCATTCAAAAATGCGAGTTCATCAGCGAAGATTTCCTCAAAAGTCCCATCAATACCCCGAAGAATAATGTCATCACAAAGTGTGGGGTGATCTTCAGACTCCAAAAACGGTTCATAATCAGTGTTAGTTGTTGACCCGGACAACTCGGTGGAAGAGTCCGTATGTGTATGATACATAGTTGGGTCAAACAACAACGTATGAAAAGAGTCAAGATCAGTATCATGAGGATCGTCAAATTCACTGCTGTCGACATCCATTAAGTCAACAGAACAAACCTGAGCAGTAGGTTCGGAGGGTACACTTCCCAACTTGTAAATGTTCAGCTCAATTGACCTATTCCCGAAGGATAGGGTCATAGAGCCATTACAACAGTTGATGATAGCATTGGAAGTGGCCAAAAAGGGGCGACCAAGAATCACCGGAATTTGATTTCGTGGGTTCGCTACAGGCTGTGTATCAATTACAATAAAGTCCACAGGGAATACAAATTCCCCGATTTTTATTAACACATCCTCCAGTTCACCCCTAGGTTTGGTGATTGATCGGTCAGCCATTTGGAGAGTGCAAGGAGCTGGTTTCAACTCTCCGATCCATAACTGCTCATAGACCGAGAAAGGAAGCAGGTTAACACTTGCGCCAAGGTCGAGTAGAGCACGGTTAATGTGTTTTTCCCCGATAGAAATGGAAATAGTAGGATAGCCAGGATCCTTATGTTTCCTCGGTAATTGCTGGGGAAAAGCTGTGTCTACTGTCTTTGCCATGAATATCTTCTTGGGCACTTGAGTCTTCCTCTTTCTAGTGCACAAGTCCTTAAGAGTTTTCACATAAGCAGGGACTTGTTGTATTGCATCTAGAAGAGGGATGTTGATGTTAACCTGTTTAAACATTTCAGTGATCTTCTCCATTTGTGGACTCAGTGTGTTTCCCCTTAACTGATTCGGGTAAGGAGCTTGAGCAATAAGATCAGGGTCCAACACTGGAGAAGATCGTGTGGGTGGAAACGATCTAAGAATAGGAGTGGGGATCGTTTTCGGTGAACTAGAAGAGATGGGCTGAGGTGTCGAGCCTTGAGGAAAACAGAGAATAGGCTCGAAAGAAGGTGGTGGGGTAGAAGAACTGGGGTCAGAATTAGAAGTAGAAGTGGAAGGAAAGGTCTCAGCCGGTCATTGATAGATTTTTCAGTGTCATCAATCTCTTTCCCAACATGATCGTCAGACACTCTTCCAGATCTCAACTTGGTGATTGCATTCACATGATGTGAATAGCCAGGATTGGGTAAAGGTTGAGTTGGAAGTTTCCCTTTCTCTTTTGCACTCATTTCAGCTTTTAATCGTGCAATTTCTTCTTCCATCGATTTAATAGTCTCGCTTTGGGACGCAGAGTTTTTCTCAATTTTATCGACGGAAGACTTTATTGTCAAAAGCAAGTTCATGAATGAAGAGGATTCATCAATACCGGTCAACTGCAAAGGATTAGACGGTGCAGGTGTGTTGACCGGATTTTGAAAGTTTTGTGCTTGGAAGAGGTGCTGACTCAATTGAAGTGGTTGCTGTTGTGGTGGAGGGACCCTTTGGAAATTATTTTGATTCGGAACTGTGTTTTGAGATTGTGATTGGTTCCAAGCAAAGTTAGGGTGATTTCTCCAACCCTGATTATATGTAGAAGAAAATGGATCGTTTCTAGGTCTTTGAAAAGCAGCATTGGTATGCTCATGACCTTGAAACGGAAAATTTAATGGACATTCTTCCGTCAAATGAGAAGGATCAGAACAGCATCCACATACAGTTTTGGAGAGTGACATTTGATTTAGGGCAGCAACTAAAAATTTGTTTTCCATAGTCTCGAATTTCTTATGTATAGCTGAAATTTCAGCTCTAACTCCTATGGAAACATCTGATTGGTTATTGGCACCCCTAAACGATGGACTCACACCCTCCCACTGTAAAGATTTTTCAGCGAAATCTTCTAAGTATTTCCAAGCTTCCCCATCGTCTTTGGTCATGAAGTTGCCTTGACACATGGCTTTAAGGTTCTGTTTAGTGGTAGGGTTAATGCCTTCATATATGATTCGGCACAGATCCCATCTAGGGATTCCGTGATGTGGACATTGAACCAACAGATCCTTAAAGCGGTCAAGACATTTTGAAAATGGTTCATTCGGAAGGTGGGTGAATTGATTTATTTCGCTGCGGACTCGAGCTGTCTTGTGATTAGGGTAGAATTTCTTAAGGAATGCTGTAACGAATTCTTCCCAATTCATAATGGAATGTGCGGTAGTGTTATACAGCCACTTCTTGGCTATATCGCACAAGGTAAATGGAAGAAGACGTAGACGCATAGCATCCACAGAAAGCTGTGAGGTACCCATCATTGCGCATACATTTTCAAATTTTATGATAAAGACATATGCGTCTTCAGACTCGAGACCGTGATATTTGGGTAGAAGGTTGATGTATTAAGGTTTAATCTCAAAATTGTCCCCGTTGGCTGGTGGAATGGATAAACAGGTCAAAAGAGGACCTCGCATAGGATAGCGCCTCTTTTGGAGAGAGATGCGGGGTGGATTCTGTGCACCTGCGGACGGCGGCAGATTAGTGGTAAAGAAGTTCGATGGAGAAGTGTCCATCGATGTGGGTATGGTGGTGGGTAAAGAAGAAGTAAATGTAGAAATACCGACTTTGGGGTCGATCGGGGGAACGCGGACTAAACGGGCACTAGAATCCCGTATCCAGCCTATCTTGCACTAAAGGATTTAGTACAAGTGGCAGCGTTAATATAATTAGGGGAAATGAATGAAGTGGTGTTTGTTTTGAAAAATATACGGATTTTTGAAAAAAAAGATGCAAATCACAACAAATGCAACAAGCAACCCTAAGTCTAGTGGTCACCTAGGTCAAGGCTCTAGACCGCTACTAACTGCCAAAAGACAAGTCGCAGGATCAATCCTCCACTGCCTCTTTGTCCCTCATGTGGCCAGGTAAGTGCCAGGTAAGTGGGAGGTTCTCCACTACATAAGTAGTGGGCCTAATTAAGTAACCACTTACCTTAGACACACTTGCCTTAGACATCACAAAAGAAACGCGGATAAGCAATAGATTACCCACGACCACCTTCTGTCCTAAGTGAGCGCGACGGTCCTTAGAGTCATGTCTAGATATTTTTTAGTTAATAAGGGTAATGCGGATGCAAATTTTGTGATTTTCGGGGCTTAGGAAGGGTAATGAACTCCCCACCTAATCTGAATTTGGTCTTTGCCCCTTAATTTCCGTATTAAAAATGCAAACAACCAAGATCAAACACACACAATTTTTTTATTTTTGCGGCGCTGCGAATTTTGCAAAGAAACCTGCAGCAAATTTGTTATTGGAGCAGATGAGAGAGGAGATAAGAAAGCTGGAGAGGAGCTGAAAAAATTTGGTACAGTGATCCTTCTTTCCCGCCGCGGATCCGCCGCGGGAAGCATGTATTTGCCGCGGAAACGCGGTCAGCTCTGAAGACCAATGCACAAAAATTTAGGCAGTTGCTTCTGTTGCCTCACTGAGATCCCTGGAATGTTCAGAAAATTTTTCCTCAAGATCCACAGATTGCAGATTTCCTCGCAACAAATCACAACGAATCGTTTAGTGTTTGCGCTGTGAGTGCACGGCGGTGCCCCGGCCGTCAATCCGACGGCCAAATGCGGAAACGGTGATAAACTTTAATTTTGCGAACTTAGCAAACCGGCACCACCGCGCACTAAACCCCGGATCGGGCCATTAAACTAGATCTAGCTAACAACAAGACGGGTTAGAGATATACCGAGTGATCCGAGTCCTCCGGTCCTCTCGTTGTCGTCCCGATCTCCTGCGGAAACTCCGGTCGTCGCATCCTTGCCGGAAGGGCACCACGTCGCCTGCATCTTTTACGGGCTCCCGCCTCTATACCGAGGCAACTCGGACATGAAGCCGGCAAGTCGACATGCCCAAGATTTACTGTAGAATGTAGTGTAAAATGCGCTTTGTCTCAATGGGGTTATGTTGCCTTGATGGAGGAATGGATTGGAACTTTCAAGTGGAACTCTCATTTATCAAGCATGGAATGAGATGATGAAATTTCCTCACCAAAAATCAAACCTCTCATTTTCTCTCCACTCAAAATTGTGTCCGGGCCTCACAAATGTGAGAATGGTGGAGGGATAAATCAAGCATGAAGGGAGGTGATGGTAGGAGAAGAAAAGAGGTGACCACACCAAAACATCATCATAACAAATGAACATCAAACCCATACCCTTTCTTATCTTAATAAATGCAAGTGATGGTGCAACAAAAGAAAAGATGGAAAGGGAATCTAAAGATGCTATCATAATCAATACAAATGCAAGAAAACCCCTCCACTATGTGTTATTTGCAAACTTGCAAATAACCCCCTCCATCGGAAAAGTCCAGCCGGGAAAGAACAAAGGAAAACCGGCCGGAACGGAATGCAAACTGGCAACTCCAGAAAACTGGTCCCGTAATAAATTACAGGAAAACCCCGATACTGTGCATACACACCCGCATCTATATTCCGTCCGGATACAAATGCAATGAGACAAAATCTACACTGTACTAAACTAGGATCCGGCTTAAACCAAAGCCGGCTAGTAATATCCGTTCGATCCTAATCCGTGCAATACCGCACGTATCCGATCGAACCTTGCCATATAACTATACGGCCTCTAGTACTAACCGTCCGATCCTGATCCGTGCAATACCGCACGTATCTGATCGGACCCTGCCATATCTCCATACGGCCTCTACAGCGTTTCGCCCGAAAGCTTGAGTAACTGAAAGTGTGGTGGACTCTAAAGACTCGTCAATACTATGGCTGTGGATTTAACCACTAGCACGTCAGAGGTATAAGCCAATACGTAACGGGCCACCAGCTATTGACCAAAAGGGACGTCGATGAGCGAACTCATCCTGACACCCTACTGAGCCTGTCAGTGACAATATCCGTACAGTCCGGTCCGTTCGTCTATGAGCATCGCATGGCGGGCCTAGGGGGTTGGTAAAAGTCAGACCCCCAAAAGCGGTACAAGTCGTGTCGGAGTGTAGCCCAGAACACCCTGAGATACTACTGGAATACCTACCAGTAAATCTTTTGCCTTGGCCAAGGACTTCGTGTAATGGCTCTCCTAGACACAGCGCGACCTCACCCCCAATACCGGGAGAGACGAACCCCTGAAGATCCGCTCACTGCCTCCATGTGGCTCGGGACTGCACCCAACTAAAACCTGTTTGCACGACTCCTTTGAGGCGTGGTAGGGTAGTAATCAAAGCACAGTGGGAACTCACACGAGACAAATGACGATCCCCAGGTCGATGAACTAACCTGTACACATGTCACCTGGGAACTGCTATCTGACGTCAGGTATAAGACCAACTAGCATGTTCCCGGCGAGTCCTGTCCGGTGTACTCATAACCTAATGAGCACCTGTATACATCTTAGGTGAACCAACTGACACCAGTGGCTTGTGAGACCGGCCACCGCCCCTCGTCGGGGTCTCGACTGTATACACTAGTCTACTCTGGAGAATCGATGCCCTGTCTCGAAACTCCCACGACTAGGGACCTTTTAAGGATGTGCTTATAGACTCCAGCTCTCACTTATATGATCGCCCTCATACTGCTGGCCGTCAAGCAAGAATCCTAGGGGCTCTATCAACGTGCAATAGTGACCTGTCAGGTCACCTAAAGCAGTACACGATGATAAAGATAAACCAGATAGCATACTATCATCTCGAGTAAGACTGTCGTACCGGGATAGGTCCTCCCTCAATCATTGCAATCACGTGCCTGTGATCCAATAATTGACTCTGAGGGCACTATCTCCAATAATCTCCCACTTGCACTCAAGGCTAATTATTGCGATGTCGCATACTCACAGCCCGTGTGATACCGAACACCCAACTCCTCTACTAGTCAGTCTCACAAAGCTCGTTTGTGAGACTATTGCGTTCGAGGAATAGCCTCAGTGAGTGGATCCGCCTTGATGTTTCTTTCTATGTCTCTCTCTATATCTCAAGTTCGCGGAGAAAGCCATCTCCCGAAATGAGCAATACCTGTCTTAGAATGTCTGGATGTCTGATGGGACCTAGCTCATAAATGAACTCCAAATCCAAACTTCTTAGACTGTATCGTCAACTGAACTTAATCAGTATCCTGCGCCATGCCTCCCTCAGTATCTTCCTGGATCACCTGTCCAGAATACTGCCCCTCGTCAGAAGGAAAAAATATAACTCTGACAACCTCCTTGTCGTCCATGTCACCTTGGAAGCCTGGAATGATAACTGTCTCCCAAATGAGGCTGTCGTTATCATATCCCTAGAACATCCACTTATGTTCTAAAACTGCTTCCGACTGTTTCTCCAGGATTGGATCAATGTCAACTTATTGCATCTAGTGCAAGAACAACATCTGGTGTGGTACTTGACATCTCATGATTGACTCAATTGCCTAAGCAAGTGATCTGCCAATCATGCACATCCCTCTCTACTTTAGTCTATAAGACACCTTTAGAGAGGGTGACTCCATCACCTGTAGGTACACTACCGTGCCAGGAGTCGTCCATTCTAAATACTCTTAGAATGCTGTCAAAGTACCCTGATTGGGAAACTACCCAAATCTAGATCTAAAACCATAGATCTAGTAACCAGTATGTCTGATATAATGTCCAAGTCCCATGTGGAAAAACCATTGTGTGACGACCAAAGTATAACCGATCGTAGTATAGGAATATCACTTCCTACTACCTTCTCAACAGATCCATCCCCTATTCTGATGACGTCAAACTTATGACTGCCACATCAGAAATAGATGATCTATCTCCGCTATATCTGCTTTAGTCTATAAATAGACATAAGCCTGATGTCCACCAATGCTTCCGCTGCTCCCACTGACTACGACAACCCTCTGGCAGAGTCATATAGACGTGCACTTCTAAAGCTAGTTTAGAACGACGCTATACTCATCCTCCCACCGGGTCTCGCAGCCTGGAACAACAGCAATGGCAAGTGTGGGTAAACAAGAACTTCCCTGTCACTGTCCTTGAGGCTACCGAAGTACCTCTCGAGTGCCTGAGGTTACCCACCATATCTGCGGAGTGGCTAATAGAATGTCAATCCAGATTGAATCTTTAGGTTCCTTATCAAAACTTCAGTAATCGTTTGTGGTTCTGGAATTACTTCCAGTTCTACCATACTCCCACTACTGTTTTCTGAAAAATAACCATTTCTTTTTAAAATGTGGCGAGTTAAGAACAATATCACTATTGATCTTCCAGATGGTAGAAAGTCAACCC
Source organism: Agapanthus africanus (assembly GCA_030015575.1). Lineage (NCBI taxonomy): Eukaryota > Viridiplantae > Streptophyta > Magnoliopsida > Asparagales > Amaryllidaceae > Agapanthus > Agapanthus africanus. The sequence goes on from JASDDO010000018.1 coordinate 113,205,652, forward strand.
TCGTCATAGCCTGGGTCAACCCACAAACAGCCTTTACAGAAACGTGCCTTGAGTTGTCCAGTGTCTGGTTTTAATCATAAGCCGGACAACTCCCCGTACCTTAACAATGTTAAGATATGAACCGTTCTATATCCAATATAGAACCAGAGGCACTGATTTAAATGAACCAGATTCAAATCATGCAGCTATCTCCAGTGCATGTCAACTAAATGGAAGGAGGCCGATCAGCGTTACTCAACTTAGGAATGCTTCCAATTATGAGTAACCTGAAAGAGAAGCAATTTCTCTTTATCATTACTATCAACTGAATACCATACACAAGTATCTACATCTTCGATCACTTTGAAGAATCCCGATACTTGCTACACCTGGTTCTCTACTCTATTCAAATACCTATAACTCCTCAAAACTTAGACCCTGTGTTTCTACGAAACACATGTCTAAGAACTAGAGAAGTTAAAAGTAAACAGAATATAGTATGAGGACCAACCCCTCTGTCCTAATGGACACTGGACAACATACAATACTCTGTATAAGTCCGCTGATTCTAACAACTCTTTCACTGTGTGTCGTAGGTTGAAAACTGTACTTATGGTTAAGAAGAATTACACCGCTGTTTGATGCTCCTTACCTAACCATCCACTGATATAGGCAAATATCATCAACATAATATCAAAAGGTATATCTCACTCTATGAAAATAGACATACAGATATATCAATTTGAAATTGGTGCACAACAGCGGATATTCAAAACCAAATATTTGCCGACCGGCAAACAACCCAGGTGGCTTCCTCAAATATCACAAATTACAACGAATCCCGATATAATGAGGATGGTCACCTAATTCCCAATAACTTACTCCCACTCATCATCTGTAAAACCATACAGATGTGAGAATCCAACCTGGTAAATACATACCCTGGAGCAAGTGTCTAATCGGGAAATCAGTTTTCTTTTAACTGTACACAGTTGAACTGAAACATTGAAATGTTTCGATAGGGTATCCTGGTATTCCTAGTAATGCCTCTACCATTATCCAGATTCACAACTGTAACCGTATAATTCTTTGCCATCTCTCCAGATCCCTTTATATGTCTTTAGTCATTATTGTCTGCACACCCCTTTAGGCCAAATGGTTTTCTTCCTACCCTACCGTTCGGCACCAGCCTATGGTTTGGAAGAAGACTATCCAATAAGCATAAAAGGTGTACTATCCTAATCCTAGGAGCACTCGCAAAGCGAGAGAAGGTAAAGATAAAAGACAACCGAATAAACCTTATTCCTATTTCTCCTAAACCAGAATCCATCCCCGAACTGGAACAAGTTCCTTTCGAGTTCGTATATAACCATACGATGGAGTATCCAATAAACTGTGGATCTTCGTAGTGATACGGAGTGTCCTGGAGAAATACAAAGGTGATTTAGGATTGGCGAAGAAATACTTGGCTTGGTCGTGAATAGCAGTCGCAATTTACTTTGCCCTCTTACTAATCCCTTGCTTTGTCTTAACTTAATACCTTCTGTACACCATCGTTATGCTAATTGGTTTTCTTCATTCCCTACCGGTCGGCACCAGCCTAAGGTTTGGAAGAAGACTATCCAATTTGCGTAATAGGTGTACTATCTCCTAAACCAAGGGGTACTCGCAACCTGAGAGAAGGTAAAAGGAAAAGACAACTGAATAATCCTATCCGTTTTCTCCAGAACCGGAAACCATCCTCGAATTCCTTCGAGTTCGTATCTAACCATACGATGTTTTTGTCTAATGGAAGTGGACGTTCGTAGTAATACGGGGTGTCCTGGAGAAAAGGGTAAAAGTAGGAGTGGCAATGAGGTCTGCAACTCTGACAATCCAAAAGCCAGTGTTAAGAAGGTTCGGTCAACTTGGTCACTGAGTCATAGTCCAGGGTCGGGTCAATGGTCGCTGCCAAAGAGAGAGAGAAAAGAAACACTCAGCGTGCACTCTAACCTAGATCAGAATGGTTATCACTTTATCTAATCTGGAAACCTCCCACTGTAACCTCAAATTCTCCTCCAAACCTGAAAGAAGAATTAGTCGGGATCACCCGAGGAGTAAACCAACTCATCAGTGGGAATCGGGATCCAACTATCATCGCATGATAACGTGACGGAATCCCCTCACGTCACCACACTCCAGAAGGTATGCGCATGTCTGGCAAGTTTCAGTTCTTTTGAAACTCCCGATGTGATTTTTACCCCAAGCGGTTTATGACCTTGACTAGGTCAACAAACCATAAACCGCCAGTCAAGTTCAACCCGTCATTATTCTGGATTGCATTAAACCCACCCGTACGTGCCCTTGACTAGGTCAACAAGGCCGCACGACTGTCTTAACCAATCCTACTTATGCAACAAACAAGTACCACTTAGCTACCGAACACTACGTCTTGACTAGGTCAACAAACGCAGCACGAATACTAAATAATACCTGTAGGAAATGACGGAGGGCTACGGCTGGTTTTTGGCGAAAAACCTTTAACGTAATGAACTTGATATCGTTGAAGGAACTGCATAACTTTTTATAAAAATATAGTGACGAAAACCTTTGCTAAAGAGGTCACTCCCGGTGAAGGGATCTCGGCTCTTTCCCCGTAGAATGAGGTGCAGGATATTCCAACTGAATACCACGATGCAAAGCAAAAGTAATCGGCTATAGTGAAGTTAATGCTCTGACGCAAACTTCTGTCCAAGGGGTCACTCCCGGTGAAGGGATCTCGGCCCTTGCCTCGTCGACTGAGGAGCAGGATATTCCAGATGAATACCACGATGCAAAACAAAAGTGAACGTCCTTGCAATAACAGCCTTTTGAAAAGTGTTCCAACAACATCAGAATAGGTTTGTTTTAGCTTGCATTGATCCGAATCAACGCAGTCCCATCAATTGATCACACCACAAAGAACGAAAATATACTGATGTACGTATATGTCATCCGCATTCGCCACTGGGTCCCGTCATTACCCGTTAGGTTAGCTAACTAACGACAGAGCGGGGACTGGACTAGCGCGGATGTAAAACATATACAACATCTACTAATATATATACCAATATATTATATTCGCTGAAGGCGTGATAAGAAATGCAACATCACAGAAATGTACAGCATCACAGAACAATACAGATATCTGGAAGCCCCGGGTTTCACAGAGCCGCTGCTGAAACCCGACGTTCCCCTGGTCGTGTGGATAGCCTGTGCAATTAAAACCTAGACCCCTACGGGTGCGGCAAGTCACCCGCCAAAACCTGAAGCGAGGCATCCCCCTTCAGCACCGTGAATGGACCACCCAGCACTTCACGGAATCCGGTAACTTGGGCACCCCTCCTGGGTCATCCTGTACCCCCTACGAGTGCGGCGAATAGCCCGCCAATCCTAGAGTGAAGCCCCTTCCGTCTCAATGCCATGAGATGCGGGTCCGTTGCCCTCTAGAACCCGGCTATCCGTGCACCCCTCCGCGGGGTAATTCTAGTACAGAAAGTAAAATATACATACACCGGGTACATCGACCGCAACCAGGTCGTGCCCCAAAAGAATAATACAAACAGACAGTGACGGCAGTCCACATGTCGGACGCTCGCCCCGCAATATCAAATGTACATAATACAACCACAACTGTACTAGCATTGCATCCAGGCTATCCCCCACGACCGATCCGCAACATCACAGCAAAAACACAGAACATCAACGTGAAAGTCACGTTCGCAAATCCGTCTAACCGGGCTATAGCAGTTAGACCGAATTTACCGATCAAGTGACATTCACGGTCGCAGATATAATGTAAATACTGTGAAATAATGTGTTTAAAATATCCGATCGATCAAAAATTAACAAGTGGGCCCCCAAGCAATACTGTAGCACTCACAGAAATTCTGGGCCCAATTTTAATATTCCAAAACCCCTATTTTAAGCCCACAAGCCCACTGCAAAAAAATGATGACATGATCCCTCATTCATGCGGCGGATCCGCGGCCTCCAGAGTGGTAATGGCCGCGGTTCCGCGGTCGTACGCAGGGATCGTGTTGTCGAATTTTTCCAGTGTTCTTAGAACTCCCTGCACATCATTCTGAGACAACCTGAAAAATTTTTCGACACCAAAAATTTTCAACAGAAAACTGATGTGAACAAAAATATAGATTTTGGAATTTTGGTCGATCGGAAATGCAAAACACATCAAACGAAGCTAGACAAAGTTAATGGCGAGGCTCTGATACCACTGTGAGTGCACGGCGGCGCCCCGGCCGTCAATCCGACGGCCAAATACGGAAACGGTGATAAACTTTAATTTTGCGAACTTAGCAAACCGGCACCACCGCGCACTAAACCCCGGATCGGGCCATTAAACTAGATCTAGCTAACAACAAGACGGGTTAGAGATATACCGAGTGATCCGAGTCCTCCGGTCTTCTCGTTGTCGTCCCGATCTCCTGCGGAAACTCCGGTCATCGCATCCTTGCCGGAAGGGCACCACGTCGCCTGCATCTTTTACGGGCTCCCGCCTCTATACCGAGGCAACTCAGACATGAAGCCGGCAAGTCGACATGCCCAAGATTTACTGTAGAATGTAGTGTAAAATGCGCTTTATCTCAATGGGGTTATGTTGCCTTGATGGAGGAATGGATTGGAACTTTCAAGTGGAACTCTCATTTATCAAGCATGGAATGAGATGATGAAATTTCCTCACCAAAAATCAAACCTCTCATTTTCTCTCCACTCAAAATTGTGGCCGGGCCTCACAAATGTGAGAATGGTGGAGGGATAAATCAAGCATGAAGGGAGGTGATGGTAGGAGAAGAAAAGAGGTGACCACACCAAAACATCATCATAACAAATGAACATCAAACCCATACCCTTTCTTATCTTAATAAATGCAAGTGATGGTGCAACAAAAGAAAAGATGGAAAGGGAATCTAAAGATGCTATCATAATCAATACAAATGCAAGAAAACCCCTCCACTATGTGTTATTTGCAAACTTGCAAATAACCCCCTCCATCGGAAAAGTCCGGCAGGGAAAGAACAAAGAAAAACCGGCCGGAACGGAATGCAAACTGGAAACTCCAGAAAACTGGTCCCGTAATAAATTACAGGAAAACCCCGATATTGTGCATACACACCCGCATCTGTATTCCGTCCGGATACAAATGCAATGAGACAAAATCTACACTGTACTAAACTAGGATCCGGCTTAAACCAAAGCCGGCTAGTAATATCCGTTCGATCCTGATCCGTGCAATACCGCACGTATCCGATCGAACCTTGCCATATAACTATACGGCCTCTATTACTAACCGTCCGATCCTGATCCGTGCAATACCGCACGTATCTGATCGGACCCTGCCATATCTCCATACGGCCTCTACAGCGTTTCGCCCGAAAGCTTGAGTAACTGAAAGTGTGGTGGACTCTAAAGACTCGTCAATACTATGGCTGTGGATTTAACCACTAGCACGTCAGAGGTATAAGCCAATACGTAACGGGCCACCAGCTATTGACCAAAAGGGACGTCGATGAGCGAACTCATCCTGACACCCTACTGAGCCTGTCAGTGACAATATCCGTACAGTCCGGTCCGTTCGTCTATGAGCATCACAAGGCGGGCCTAGGGGGTTGGTAAAAGTCAGACCCCCAAAAGCGGTACAAGTCGTGTCGGAGTGTAGCCCAGAACACCCTGAGATACTACTGGAATACCTACCAGTAAATCTCCTGCCTTGGCCAAGGACTTCGTGTAATGGCTCTCCTTGACACAGCGCGACCTCACCCCCAATACCGGGAGAGACGAACCCCTGAAGATCCGCTCACTGCCTCCATGTGGCTCGGGACTGCACCCAACTAAAACCTGTTTGCACGACTCCTTTGAGCCGTGGTAGGGTAGTAATCAAAGCACAGTGGGAACTCACACGAGACAAATGACGATCCCCAGGTCGATGAACTAACCTGTACACATGTCACCTGGGAACTGCTATCTGACGTCAGGTATAAGACCAACTAGCATGTTCCCGGCGAGTCCTGTCCGGTGTACTCATAACCTAATGAGCACCTGTATACATCTTAGGTGAACCAACTGACACCAGTGGCTTGTGAGACCGGCCACCGCCCCTCGTCGGGGTCTCGACTGTATACACTAGTCTACTCTGGAGAATCGATGCCCTGTCTCGAAACTCCCACGACTAGGGACCTTTTAAGGATGTGCTTATAGACTCCAGCTCTCACTTATATGATCGCCCTCATACTGTTGGCCGTCAAGCAAGAATCCTAGGGGCTCTATCAACGTGCAATAGTGACCTGTCAGGTCACCTAAAGCAGTACACGATGATAAAGATAAACCAGATAGCATACTATCATCTCGAGTAAGACTGTCGTACCGGGATAGGTCCTCCCTCAATCATTGCAATCACGTGCCTGTGATCCAATAATTGACTCTGAGGGCACTATCTCCAACATGCGCAAATTTATATCTAAAAATTTTGATGGAATAAATTTTTCAACTCAAATTTCAAAAACGAACAAATTAGCACACTATCCCCGGCAGCGACACCATTTGATTGAATGAATTCTCGGTGTTTAGTTTTAGAAAATGTATAGAAATCACAACCAAATAAATTTTTGACCGCAATCAATAACGGTGTCGATTGTAGCGCGTTAGCGAGTGCGGATCGTCCACAGGGAAAGTAAGATCCGTTCGAATTCGAATTAATGAGTCGAAAATTAAAGAAAGAAAAGAAAAGACAATTCAATTCAAGATTTATAAAATTGAAGTTCAAGAATTATCTAGATCTAAATCTAAAATCAAGAAAACATTTAAAATCAAGAATGAAGAATTGATGATATCCAATCCAAATAGTAATCAAGAATCGAAGTGAGGCTCGTAGGAATCGATCGAATCTATAGACGTGATGAAAACGATTGATTACGTTTTCTTATCCATTAATGATTTGATACTAGATCGATGACGATTAATCGAGGTTTAAGGATCTTTCGAAGAAACTAGGGTTTCTTCATCTCATCCTTTGTCCTTTCGATGAATCTCATTCAAAAACTAGCCTCTAGTAAATTGAAGTATCGATCGTGGATCACTAATTAAGAGCGAAAATATTCAAGAAAGTATCGCTCGAAATTAGGTTGCTGATGTTTCAATTTACACGATTTTACAAAACTTATTGGAATTAAGAATCGTTTTAAGATTTGTAACATCATCATCTATTGATTATCTCGACTCCTTCACGAGCGGAGTTTTACTCAAACATCATATCAAAGAACACAATCAAGAATTGAGATCGAATCATGATGCAAGAATGTAAAGAAAGCAAGATTAAAGAATTTTCACCTTTATTATTCAACAATTTGTTACACTTCGCTCAAAGACTACAAGAAATTGAGGAGAGAACTCAATCGTCGATTTGGCTTCGCTCGTCTTCGTGAGTCGCGGATCATCTTGGATCACTTGCTCGGATGAAGATCGGCTTCGCTCCAAAAGGATGGTTGATTTCTCGCTTGATTTTTGGCTTGGATTTGATTGGATTAGGGTTAGGGTTACAAGTTGTGTCACTCAACTTGTGTTGGGAATTTGGGGATTGGAGATTAACCTTAGATGTGAAGCCTTAGGGTCCCTTTTATAGCCTTGATTAGGATTAGCTTCCTTTAGAAGCTAGGTTTAGTTTAGCTTCCGTTGTAAGCTTGGTAGTTAGGTAGAAGCTTCTAGAGGTAGTTAGTTAGGGTTAGCTTCCTTCATAAGCTTGGAGGTTAGGGAGAAGCTTCTAGGTTTAGGTAGTTAAGTAGCTTGCTTTAGAAGCTTCAAGATGATTAGCTTGAACAATAAGCCTTGCTGTCCTGTCAGAAGATTCTGGAGTTATCTGGAATTTGCAGTGGCTTAAAGGGGTTCTGAAGCTGAGAAGAGAATACTAAAGTGAAGCTGCGTTGACGTCATGCTGACGTGGCTGCGGATCCGCCGCCAATGGAGCCTTACGGCCGCGGATCCGCGGCCCAATAGTCCCCTCTCTGCATGTAAATTCCTGTACTTCTGTCTGTTGGCTTTAGTGATGTTTAGTGATGTGTGGAATCTTTTAATTATTTCTTGATCACTGCCAGATTTCAAGTCTTGGACTTGGCGTATTTTTCTCAGCACTTTTGACAATTTTGGCTCTGTTCCTGGAATTTCCTGCACAGATTCTCGAGACAAGTGTTACGCTATATAATGATTATGCGATGCAATGATAAACACTCAATTTCCCTCAGAAATGTCGGTTTTAATATATAACACAAGTTATTTGGTATTTTACGACTGTTTTGCTAATATGTGCTATACTTAATCTGAATACCTATAGATGAGTGCAAATGGTAGGGAAATTGACGTGTTAAAAATGCAATATTTTCGACTGATCACATCCCCTCCTTGAATCGGGTATATGATACTGCTCAAGAACCGAGAAAACTCATGGTGGACGCCACACACATCACATCATGAGAAAACAGCAAATTTCTGTTTTTAAATGATAATAGGTTTTGAAAATTCTTGCGGTTTTCCCAAAAATCCAGAAATCTCATCAATACTGAAATCCTCAAGAAAAAAACATAATACATGTACATGTGGGAAAATGATACTGTTTATGATATATATAACATGAAATGCGATTCATGACTGAAAATCTATATATGAATGATGATGAAATGCGATATACATATGCGACTATCAATTTAAGTGCCAAATATGATGCAAATGTCAAGATGCTAATCTAGCAGTTTCTAAGTGTTCGTGGCATAGCAATTTCCAAAGTGTTCGTGTGTTCACATGAAGAGTGCACGTGCAGCATTAACCAATGGTAATAGTGCAAGTGTCCTATGAGATGACATCGCCTATTTGCATATGTATGAGATGGTACGATGAAATGAGACGGTTAACTAAATAACTATGCATATAGTTTGCAAGTAATAAAGTAATCCTAATTATAGGGCGCCTCGTGCCATGCAGACGATTTTCCCATACATGTATACATCTACTCACCCGAACGCCTCAGTTAGTCTGGTCCAACTACAGCTTTGTCTTTGCGCGCCGCGTTCGATGCCTCCGCAACCGATCCTAGAATTGCACAAATATAGAACATAAGGCTAAAAAAACACAATATCAAAACCATACGAGAAAACTAGAGTCCAAAAGCTAAACGCGCGCACTCGGAACGTCGAAACGTGAGCGTTAACATCTGAAACCCATCCCGATTGGCTGTGATACACAGCAACTCAAAAACTAAACTCGTAAAGCACATATCGCACAAGTCACACTGCATGAAAAGTAGAAAATTGATCCCAGATTTTATCTGGACAAGAAACGAGAAAAACTAGCAATACCAAATACCATAAAATACCTACACACAACACCCTACAAAATTTCTACATTAAAACCCACTGGGGGCCGGGGAGCTCGGAGAATCGCCAAATGTCGCCGGGTCAAATCTAATGAAACGAGCCCAAATTTCTATTGTACACTCCTAACATCAAGTATAATATTCTGTATATGTTTGTTTATTCTAAAATTGAACACAGAGATAGCAGATTCTTCGTATCTGAAATTTAGATTAAAATAGTATTCATGTACCAAGTTGTGACATTTGGGTATTTTGGTGTAAACTTGTCGAGTGGATTCAATCATCAGACACTAGTCACACTTACCTACCTTATTCAACCCACACAAACCCAAACTTATTCTAATCTTACTCTCAATTAACAAGTTAGCACTAAGTACCAAATTAAACACTAAATTAAGCTAAAAGTTTAACAATAAGAATCTAATTTAGCTTAATACTTTAAAATTGAAGAAGGTTAACTTACAACTTGGCCTCCCCAAAGTGATTTCTAGCTCTAAAATTTTATTAAGATTTGGCCAAGAAAGTTGAATAAAGAAGTATTTGTAAATTTGTGAATTTTATTTGGAGTTTGATGGAGTTTTTTTAATGGATTTGGGATGAAGAAATGAATGGAGATTTCGGGAAAATTTTCTGCAGAAAGCTTAGCAGAAAGATGAGGGGAAATGAGGTTAAGAAAGAGTGTAGAATTTTCTAGGCTTTTCAAAAAAAACAATCAAGTCCAAAATGCATAAGCCCCCATGACCAATTTATTATTTCTTTGACATAAAACTAACTAGTGTATAGGGGTTAACTTGAAAAATTTTATGTTACAACTAGGTTTTAGTTTAACATGGTTCCAATGTGAGTAATTAACCCAATTAAGTTTGTATTTATCACTAATTTAATGTATACCTAAAAGCTTAAAATAATATTTAAAATAATTAATAAAGAAAAATATTTTAAAAAAACTGGAAATATTTAAGTGCCTAATTAAATACCAATTACTAACAGTAACATAACTAGAATAGATATAATTAGGCCTATATTGAAAAATAATTATAATTACGTTTTACGGAAAATACCAGTTATTTACCGATTATCGGAAAATTACCTAAACGGTTTTTAAAACGTTACACTTTTTCTATACCGCCTTATCGGATGGCCCCGGCGGAGCTTAAAGAGCTGAAGGATCAGTTGCAAGATTTGTTGGGAAAAAAAGAAGGGCCTGTTCGTCCGAGTGCATCACCTTTGGAGGGCTCATGTCCTGTTCGTCAAGAAGAAAGACGGCAGTTTACGTTTGTTCATCGATTATCATCAGTTGAATTGAGTGACTGTAAGGAACAAATATCCCTTACCTCGCATCGACAATTTATTTGATTAGTTCCAGGATGCAGGACATTTCTCGAAGATTGACTTGCGGTCAGACCACTACCAGTTGTGGGTTCGAGAGGATGATATTTCGAAGACTGCTTTTCGCACACGTTACGGACATTATGAGTTCTTGGTGATGTCGTTCGAGCTCACCAATGTCCCAGCAGCGTTTATGGAATGGATGAACCGCATATTCAGGCAGTTTCTTGATCAGTTATTATCGTGGTCGTTGATGACATTTTAGTAGACTTTTGGAGCCGAGTGGGGCCTGGGCAGTAATTGAGGATTTTGTTTCTAACCTTGAGGGAGCACCAGCTATTCGCTAAATTATCCACATGTGTTTTCTGGTTGGATAGTATGGACTTTTTGGGACACGTAGTTACGAGAGATGGTAAGTATGGAACCGAAGAAGATCGGGGCCGTTCAGCACTGGCCCAGACTTATATCAGTGACAGAGGTAAGCATCATTTTGGGTTTGGGCGGATACTATTGATATTTCGTACAGGATTTTTCTTATATACCTGCAACGTTGACCGGGTTGACCCGGAAGGGAGTTTCTTTTCGTTAGACTGAGGTATGCGAGCAGAGCTTTCAGTAGTTGAAGACTCTTTCGATTACGGCGCCAGTATTATCTTTGCTTTAAGGATCAGGCGGTTTTATTGTTTATTGCGATGCTTCTCGGCAGTTGAAGAAGCACGAGCAGAACTATTCCACTCATGACTTAGAGATGACTGCGGTGGTTTTTACACTTAAGATCTGGAGACACTACAACTTTCAGCAGCGAGATTTAAATTTAAGAAATCGTCGTTGGATGGGGCTAGTGAAAGACTATGACTGCGAGATTCTTCATCGTCCGGGCAAGGCGAATGTTGTGGCAGATGCTTTGAGTTGGAGGCCTGGAGGTAGCTTGTCATGTTAAGTGCAGTTCAGAGACAGTCGACGGCAGATTAGCAGATTCTTTGTAATAGCCGAATACAGTTAGAGTTACGTCGACCGGAGGACAACTTGCCTGTGTCCGTGCACGTCCACAATATTTGACTATATCAGTGAGGCATGGTCCGATGACGTTCGTTTGCTAGAGATCATGGAACAGGTTCGACAGGGCAGAGATTCAGAGTTCGTGATCGATAATCAGGGAGTACTACAATTTGGGACTCAACTATGTGTGCCAGATTCTGAGGGATTGAGACGAGAGATCTTGGAGGAAGCGTATCAGTCAGCATATAGTGTTCATCCGGGTTCCACCAAGATGTATTTTGATTTTAGAGATGTCTACTGGTGTGAAGGGATGAAGAGAGATGTCACGGATTTTGTTTCGGGATGCTGACTTGTCAGCAAGTCAAGGCTGAGTATCAGAGGCCGGCAGGAGGATTACAACCTTTGCCCATTCCGGAGTGGAAATGGGAACAGATTTCTATAGATTGTATTGTGGGTCTACCTAGGACCAGTCAAGAGTATGGCTCTATTTGAGTGATCGTAGACCGATTGACGAAAGCAGCTCACTTTCTGCCAGTGAAGACCCCTTTCCGATTCGTTCAGTATGCTCAGACATATATTGATTAGATTGTATGACTACATGGAGTTCCAACTTGTATTGTGTCTGACAGAGGCACCCAGTTCACCAGCCGAGTATTGTAGAAACTTCATGATATTTTGGGCACCAATTGAGTTTCAGTGCAATTTTCTTCCTCAGATCGACGGTCAATCAGAGCGGACCATTCAAATTCTTGAGGACAAACTCGGGGCCTGCGTTCTAGTTTTCGGTGGCAGTTGGGATCGCCACTTGCCCTTAATAGAGTTTTCCTATAATAACAGCTTCCAGGAGACGATTCAGATGGCACACTTCGAGACGTTATATGGGAGGAGATGTAGATCGCCCATTTGTTGGACAGTGCTCAGTGAGAGCAGTATTTTGGGGCCACAGATTGTGCAGGAGACGACCGAAAAGATTCAGTTGATTCGGGATAGGATGAAAGTGGCCCAGAGCAGGAAGAAATCTTATGTAGACTGATGTTGGTGCAGACTTAAGTTTATAGTAGGCGATCATGTTTTCTTGAGGGTTTCTCCGATGAAGGGCGTGTTGAGATTCGGAAAGTAAGGGAAGCTTAGTCCCAGATATGTGGGTCCCCTAGAGATTCTTGAGCGTGTCGGCGTAGTTGTTTATCGTTTGGCTCTTATACCTAGCTTTCCAGATGTTCACCCCGTGTTTCATGTATCAATACTCCGCAAGTACCTTCTTGACCCCTCTCATGTGATTTAGTATTAGACAAATCTGCTGGAGCGCGATTTTTCTTTCACTGAGCAGCCAATAGTCATTCTAGATCGGCAGGTAAAGAAACCGAGGTCCGAGGACATACCGTCCGTAAAGGGTTCTTTAGCATGGCCCGATTAACGAAGAGGTCACGTGGAAAGCCGAGGACGAGATGAGAAATAAATATCCCCATCTCTTCAAGGGTACGTGTAGTTAGATTTTAAATTCGGGGACCGAATTTCTTTAAGAGGGGAAGATTGTAACGTTTGAAAAATCGTTTAAGTTAATTGTCCGATAATCGGTAATATTTTCCGTAAAAATTTAATTATAATTATTTTTCTACATAAACTTAATTATACCTATTTTAGCTATGTAATGGCAAGTATTGATACTTAATTAGTCACTTAGTAATTGTTAGTCTACTCAAATATTCTCCTTAATTAATTAATTTTAATTGTTATTTTAATCGTACACTTATACACTAAATTGGTGATAATTACAAATTAGAATGGGTTAGTACAAGTTTAGTGCACCATGACAACTTAAAACTCACTTTGTTACATGTTCTTTCTTTTAAAATCTTCTCAATATTTCTAGACAATTCTAGGAAAAAGTTTAAATAGAAAAGAAAATTTAAAGAAAATAATAAACAAAGAAGTATGGTGTTTAATAATTGTGGTATGGGGTTTTCTTGACTTGGAATTTTCTCACACACACACAAAAACCACTCACCTCTCTCTCCTCATGCTGGCCGAACCCAAATTCTGCAGCTCATCCTAATTCTCCACGTCATTTTCCATCAAAAATCCTCTCATTTTTCCATCAAGAATCCTTACAAACTCTCACTAAATTTATAGTTAATCTTCACCCAATTTCCTTTGGCCCAAACTAGCTTGGATCATGAAGTAAGAAACCATTTTGAGAGGCCAAGTTGCATGTTAGATCTCAAAAATTTTGAGGTATAAGTCTTAACCTTTGTCACGACCCGAAATATTAGCTCGTGACCAGCGCTTAAATCATGCGACGTCTACAGGCGTAACGTAATTCAAGTAAGATGAAACCCGAAAATCTATACATTTTTAAGAAATAAAAGAGGTGAAGCTTTGAAATGAAGGTAATATAAATCAGGTTTTGTCTTTTGAAAATTTGGGCAGTACCTCCTTTGAATATTTTGATCCAAAACCACAAATACATGATAATATAAAAGGCATCCCCAAGCGGGAGCTAGCTCTTCGCCCACCGGCGGATTCGTAACCACGCAAGTCATAAACAAGTATACGACGCCCAATGGCGAAGATCAACACAAAAGAAAATGAATAAAGCAAGACATCAACCCAAAAAGCGAACATAAAACCCATCGCTCAAGTCTCGTAACCACAGGTCTTTCTAAGTCTTTTAAATATACAATAACTAGTTTCTGATTTGATGGAGTTAACTAGATACAACAGGAATAATAATGCAAGAGGGGTACGATCCATCAAGTACCACCTACCAAAAGCAAATCACCCGAAAGCAGCTATATGCTAGCGATGCCGCTACTGATCCGTGTGGTCAACCTGCAAGAACTGTGGCACAACGGGGGGGAGTTGCCAACTCGTGAGTAGAAAACATCATCAGGTAGAAATCGAAATAAACAACGATTTCTAGGTCAACTATATCATAAAGATAATACTATGATATCTAGGGTGACCGTATCTACATATGTACCAACAACATAATCAATGCCTATCAGCAAGTAGATCTCATCCAACCATAATCAATGCCTGTATGCATATGGATCTCATCTACATGTCAACCCATGACCCAATAACATCATGCATGTAAATATCATGAAAACATATGCATGTAAAAATGGGGATATAAATCAACGTGTGTCCCTCGCGACACATCAAAATCATGGAACCGGAGTGTCTCACATCAGCACTCGAAACATCATGAAACCCGTGTCCAGCATCGACACGTAAATCCTCATATCTCGGTCTCCGTCAATCTGCAGGATCGGCCCTCGGGCTCCGTCAGAACGGATTGGCCCATAACCATCTCTTGACTCTGGTCGGTATCCTCCAGATATCCGACGAGTCAAAATACTATCACCGGTAGGCAGTGTACATCCCCTGCCAGGCTCATCGGCTAATCCATCGATATACCTTTCTTGCCCCGGGTACCATACCGGGTCCACCATGCACCCGCAAACGGCCTCGCCCACTCCTCGCTTCGGATATCACATAATCAATCTCAGAACCGAGAAAACACATGGTGGACGCACTAAAATATCATATCAAGAGAAACCTGGTTTCCAACAGTACATAAATTTCTTGAAATACCCCCCACGGTTCTCAAATCCATAAATCACATGAAATCCATATCTCAATGCGTAAATCCATAAAATATAATATATGCAACATAAAACAGCAATATGAGCATATTAAGGGAAGACCGCTCTTTTAATTGAATCCAGTTTTAAAATACATCATGCGGTTCCCAATTATCCAAAATCCAACGCAATATCATATAAAGTGAACATGTAACTATAGCAGGGTATATGTGTAAGCATGTAGGTATGCAACATATAACAGAATGTAAGCATATTCATATATCTCATGCAACGTGGAACAGTGATATGGACATAACAAGTATATCATGCAACATAACATAGTGTTGTGAGCATAGCAAGTATATCATGGCATGATGTAGCAATTCTACTGTGTAGTAACATAGCAATTATCGATGATGAAAGTGTGTGAGCCGGCAATCGGTGTAAGTGTAACATACGCATCATCGATAATGGTGTAGGTGTACTAGCATAGGTATATGGAATGCAATGCGAATAACATGAACGTAGCATAAAGTACATCGTCAGCTAAATGCTATCAGGTATACGTATCTACAATATATCCGAGTCGGTGAATCTAGCAATCGGCATCCAGCCTCACAACATCATGTACGGTACAAACCATCGTACGGCATCCTCTAATCAAGGGTATGGATAAATTAACAGGTAAAACTCATTGCGTACGATAATCTAACGTACAGCGGCATTAAACAAATAGGGATTCTATCAACCTATACAACATCGGGGGTACGGACCTAATTCTCATACGGCGTATCACTCATTATGCACAACGTATATCCAAATATAAATACCTATCTCTCAGGTCCCATCCGTGTCAATCTCGTATCAGGGGACCGACGAAGGTATCAAAAATCTCATATCAACTCGTATCCATATAACGACATATCAACCAAGTCATCATATCTCATCGTATACTCTTTTCATCGCATCAATCTCTCACATCAAGTTATTTTACATAAGAATTCTATCATATGAATCTCATGTCATGCTACTCTAAATCTTATACTTAAACACGTGCAACTACATATCTATATATTATGATTCACATTCACTTTTCATATCCTTATATCATTTTGAGACATCATTTCTATCATAGCACGTCAAAGGGTTATGTCCCTAGCTTTCATCTCATATCTCAATATATATACTAAATCATTATTATCACCTTTAACTATCTTTTAAACACCTCAATAGTTTTCTATTGTAGGATTCTCTTACAGTATTCTTTGTATATATATATATCGGTCTCCAATCAAAAATTTGCGGGGGTGCTATACGCCATCCACCTGACTTCCCCCCTAGATATAAATCTACTCACCTGCTAAACTCCTCGCTTAACCGTAGTCGATGCGCTTCGTCGTCTTGGAATCCACATAAATGTACCTACAATCAATATGAAATCGCAAAGCTATTAATATCAAGTTCCGAAATCCTAATACGGCACGCGGTGCGCTCATAGGTTAGAACCTATAGCCTACGCATGCAAAACAACAAAACAACCCTCGTCGTTGACGTGCAAACGTCCAACGACCAAATACAATATCAAATCTCAAAACCAAGAATCCCAATACCGGAAAACATAGCCAAAACCATAACTATAGTCGCCATCCATGAAAACCACCAAGCCTAAAACTCCCAATCATACCAATAACCCTATACTAGTAAACTGTAAAGTGGTTTAAGAAATTATACCGATCGATCCGTGTCCTTCGGTCTTCAATTTTAGTCCTTAGCATGTTATGGCTACCTCGACGAAGTTCGCTCTCCGGTCAAGCTCATCAAAAAGGACGCAAGCCGAGAATTATTTATACGGGCTCCCGCCTCAAAACCGAGGCAACTCGAACATCCAGTTTTCTAGCCTAGATGTCCAAGAAAGAGGTAGAGAGAGTGTAGGATACTTTGTCTCAAGGCACCCAAGAATTTGGGTGGAAGTAAATGAAGTTGCCAAAATTAAATCAAGTGAGAAAGATATGAGCTTTGGAAATATTATGTATGTTTCAAATTGGGGTCGGCCACTACAAATCCACTCAAAAGTGCTCGGCCAAATTTAAGGAAATCCTTCACTGGAATTTAATGGGGAGAGGTCACCATAAGAAAAGAAGTGGTGACAATAACCAAAAATCAACACAAATATCTCATCAAATATTCTAAGCTTGGACAATAATCATTCAATGCAAAAGTGAGTCACCAAAAGAAACCATGTCCATCTAGAAGAAAGTCAATGACTCACCCAAACCCAAAATCCCCACTGCCCATTTTCGAAATTGCAAGCAACCAAAGAAAATAAACATGCTCACATTTCACACAATAATTATATTTTAATATTAGATTCTATAAAAATAATATTTTATATTTTTCTGAAATGTTACAATCTTCCCCCCTTAAAGAAATTCGGTCCCCGAATTTAAATTTAAATCCCCAACTACTAAAATATTTCAAAATCCAACTCAATCAACAGGGCTCCGAAATCATGGAAGTAACAGAAATAACATAGCGCGTCGCATGTGCCTGAAGCCGTGTATGAAACTCAAAACCGAACTCCGTCAAGCGTCACGCAAATTATCGGACTTGCACGCATATCATCGGAGTTACAAAGGAGATACATATCTCGAAATCCACTACCAAAATCCCATATGCACTATTCAAATACTATAATACAGTTATAGTACGCATCCTTGGAAAAACTCTTAAAACCGAATAAAACATATGCAAAAAATTTTCTGAATTGTCGTGTGATTGTAATATTTTCTTGATTGGATGTAACAGTATCGATTCAAATAGTCCCCGATTTCGGCACTATTTGATTGATCATAGAATGCGAGACTGAGTAAGTAAAACAAATTGATAAGAGTCTCTTTGTGTCGGTAATTAGAAAATTGAATAAAGTTCACAATCAAAAAATTATATTTGACCGCAATCAACTACGGTGTCAGTTGTAGATCGTAAGTGAGTGCGGATCGTCCACAGGGATTGTGCGATTCGTTTTTTATATTTGATTTGTTTGAATCAAAAAGTTAATCGAAAAGAAAAGAAAACATGATTCAAGAATTTATCGATTGATTCAGGTGTCACGATGTTTAGTCAAGAATCAAGAAACTGATAAAAAAATCAAGAATCGGTGTTTCGATGATATTTCCAACCAAAAATATCAAGAATCTAAATGAGGCTCGTAGGAATCGATCGGATCTATAGACGTGATGTAATTTCAAGATTTCGTGTTCTTGTCCTTCGAAGGATTGATACTAGATCGATGATGATCGACGAGAGTTAGGGCTTTCTTGATGAAACTAAGGTTTCATCGTTTAACCCTTGTTCTTTCATCGATATCATTCATATTCTAGCCTCTAACAATTTCAAGAAACGATCGTAACTCCCCAATCTCGAGCGATATCAATCAAGAAAGCATTGCAACGAATTGGGTCGTTGATTCTTGAACTTGCTAGGGTTTATAAAACTCGTAGGATTCAAGAATCGATTTAAGATATATTACATCATCATTCTATTGATCGTCTCGACTCCTCGACGAGCGGAGTATTACTCAAACATCATCACACAGAAAGTATTCAAGAATTGAAAAGATATCATGATGCGAGAATTTAAAGAAAACAAGATAAAAGAATATCACCTTTTATTTATATCAACAATTTGATTACAGTCGCTCAAGAACTATAAGAGGAAGAACTAAATTGCTGAATTGGCGTCGCCCGGCTCCATGAGTCGCGGATCGGCTTGGACCACTTGCTCTGTTGAAGATCGGCTCGGCTCATAAAAGGTTGTAAGGCTTCTTGCTTGATGGGTACTCAGGATCTTGGCTTTTGATTAGAATTAGGGTTAGAGTTTCACACAAGTCCTCTCACTAGACTTGTGGAAGAAGAAGATGAAGAAAGAGATAGAATGGCTAAAATGAACTAATGGATTGATTTTTCCAAGATTGAATTCTTTTTACAAGTGAGTCTAGGGTCTTATTTATAGAGCACCCAAACCCTAAGCCTTTGAGTTCCCTCCAAAAGTTTGTTGAAAGACTTCTAGAAGGAGTTTGTTAGGCTTAGCTTAGGGTTTAAGCTAGGGTTTAAGAAGAAGTTTCTAGAATGATAGGCTAGTTTAGTGTTGATCCCAAAGCTTGCTGATCTGGCAGAAGTCTCTGGAGTCTTCTGGAAATTGGAGTGTCTTTTTGAAGTGTAGGAGCTGAGCTAGGAGTTCTGCAGCAAAATTGGAGTGATGATCTGTCAAGGCCGCCGCGGAACCGCGGCCTAAGCCGGCTTGCGCCGCGGTTCCGCGGCCAAGTGGTGGCTTGATGGCTTGGTTCTTCTGGTGTGGTCTTTTGATGGTATTTTGGGCTTCATCTGATATGTTGATTTGTATTTTCCCTTTTGTATTGATACCAGAACTGAAATCATTGAGTTGGCGTCATGTTTTAGCGGTACCGTATAAATTCTTAGCCTTTCTTCTGGATTTTCCTGCACAGATCTCAAAACAAGTGTTGCGCAAATGTAGGGATGATGCGATGCCATGAAATGTGGTTAATTTCCTTTATAGTGTCGGTTTCAGAGTCTAATACATGCAATCTGATATTTTGCGACAGTTTTGCTAATATGTAAAATATGAATGCCGAACAGTTCTATATGAATGCAAATGATGAGGAAATTGCCGGCTAAAATATGCACTATTTTCGACTAATCAAATTCCCCCAAACTTAATTTCGATCGTCTCGAGCGAACTGTTTTATTAAAAAGAGAAGGAGAAAATAAAGAAAGAGAAAAACTAACTAGCACACTTTCGTAGGCAACACGATTGCACTGAGCACGTGCAACAAGCCTTTAAACCTCTAGGTGTCCCTAGTAGGAGGAGTGTTGTCTCCTGAGGGTTTTCAGCGGATTGCACCCACAAAATCCAATAATAAATGAAAGATCATGAATATTACATTTAAAGACAAGAATTGTACAAGAAAAGCCTTGAAAATTAGGGTTTCCAACTAAGCTAGCTTTTCGGTTGTCATGAGCCCTATCTTAATGGTCATGAAAAGATGTTAGAAATCACGTCCTCCCTCAATAAAACATCGTCTTATTGTTCATTCCTATCTTTATTCCAAAGATCGATCATATAACCCTGCGTGTGTGTAAAGACATCCCTACACCCGGAGAATTCAATTCAAGCTATCATACTCTTGCCCATCAGCCTCGGTACTTTTTAATTAATGAATATTAAGAATTGCTCACACACTTTCATGCGACCGTTAATATTTCTTGAGGTACTAACCGACCGATTACTCCTGTGCTTGCTTACTTGGTGTATTTTCCTCGTCTTGCACCACCTCAGGCATAGCAGTGACTCCCAGACCAGTTGGCCTTAGGACACTGGGTGAAAAGGCACCCTCGCTATATATTTTTTTATTGCCCTTGGTGATAACAAAACCAGTGTTCATTTTTCTCACCACTATATATTTTTATTCACTTTTTTTTTCCTTCATACATCAACTTTAAGACAAGAGCATTTCAAGGTATCCTCTACTATCTCAGGCTTCAAGACGTGTGTAAGTGCGAATAGCAGGGTAGCCACGTTCAAAATATTTGGCTTCCTGAATAGAAACTATTTTTCAGACTTATTTTTATCCTCAGATTAGTGACGTCCTTCATCTTACTAACCCTTGGGACAACGGCTCATAACTACTTATTACTAGTTCGTATAAGAAAACTTCTAATTTTCTTAGTTTTCTCAAATTTTTCTAATCTCATGGATGTAATTGTTCACTATCTAAACTTTCATTATCTTATTTATATACAAAAAAGTGTAAATATTAAAATTATTTTTATACTTGAAAAAAAAAATTAAAATTTTATGGGTTTTGAAAATTTTTCAATTTTTATAGATTTTTAAAAGAAATGTTTTGTGCTTATGCAAATGATATGTACATGATGCAAAAATAAGCACAAACCTCCCCCAAACTTGTTTTCAACAGTGTCCTCACCGTTGCCAAACGCTATACCTACAAAAACTGTAAGCCTGGGGGGAATTATTAGTGGGGGAAAATATATAAGTGAAGAACTTCCCCCAAACTCACTCTTTTCACTCACCTCCATTCAAAAGATGATGCAGTGATATACTGGACATGAAGGTGAGACGGAGGAATTTTAATCCAAATAAACTGGCTCTTGTAAGAACAAGAGCTCCTCCGTGGGGTCCGTGGAAAAATACGGCTTAAGTCTCTGTCCATTTACTTTGAAAAAGGTGCCGTTTTTAACATTTTCTAC
This sequence comes from Agapanthus africanus, assembly GCA_030015575.1. NCBI lineage: Eukaryota > Viridiplantae > Streptophyta > Magnoliopsida > Asparagales > Amaryllidaceae > Agapanthus > Agapanthus africanus. The sequence continues at coordinate 113,227,227 of JASDDO010000018.1, forward strand.
TTCTACTGCCCCGTGCGGGTATACAGACCGCACAACAAAAGGTCCCTTCCATCGAGATCGGAGCTTACCCGCGTGAAGGTGTAATCGTGAATCATAAAGAAGGACTTGTTGACCAGGTGAAAATGTTTTCCTCAAAATATTTTTATCGTGAAAAACCTTAGTCCTATTCTTTGTGATTACAGCATTATCATAAGCTTCATCGCGGAGTTCGCTTAGCTCATTTATTTGCAGCTTCCGAAAGTTGCAAGCAAGGTTTAGATCAAAATTTATTTCTTTTATAGCCCACAATACTTTATGCTCTATCTCGACGGGTAAATGACATGCTTTTCCAAACACTATCCTATATGGAGACATTCCTAGGTCGGTTTTAAATGCAGTTCTGAATGCCCAAAGAGCATCCGTCAGTTTGGTCGACCAGTCTTTTCTATTTTTAGCAACAGTTTTCTCCAGGATAAGTTTGATTTGTCTGTTTGAGATTTCAGCCTGCCCGCTTGTTTGGGGATGATAGGGTGTAGAAAGTCGGTGGTTAATTGAGTATTTTCGCATCAGAGTCTCGAAAGACCTGTTGCAGAATGTGTCCCATTATCGCTAATAATTGTTGCGCCACGGCAGCGCCACGGCCGTCTATCCGAGGCCAAAATGCGGAATCAAAATTTTCTTAACTTTTAAACTGGCGCTACCGCGGACAATATACCCGGATCGTAACCATTAACCGATACTAGCTAACAAGAGAATGGGTGAGAGATATACCGAGTGATCCGAGTCTTCCGGTCTTCTCGTCATCGTCCCGATCTCTCGCGGAAACTCCGGTCGTCGCCTCCTTGCCGGAAGGGCACCACATCGCCTGTTTCTTTTACGGGCTCCCGCCTCTATACCGAGGCAACTCGGGCATGAAGCTGGCAAGTCGACATGCCCAAGATGTGCTGTAGAATGTAGTGTAGAATGCGCTTTGTCTCAATGGGGTTTGTAGTTGCCTTGATGGAGGAATCAACAAGATACGAACTTGGGAATTTTGGTGGCAAGCTAAAAGGAGATAGATGTTTAATTTTGCCACACCAAAAAAATGAAATCAACCCCACACCCTCCATGAAGTGGCCGGCCAATATCTTATGAGAATGGTGGAGGGAAGGGATTTTTAGCATGAAGGGAGGTGATGGTAGTATAAAGCAAGAGGTAACCATTAACAAAACATCAACCATAACCAATCCACATCAAACCCATACCCTCCCTTAACTTAATTAATGCAAGTGATGGTGGAAAAGAAAAGATGCCATCATAATCAAAGCAATTGCAAGAAACCCCTCCACAATGTGTTATTTGCAAACTTGCAAATAACCCCCTCCATCGGAAAAGTCCGGCCGGGAAAGAACAAAGAAAAACCGGCCGGAACGGAATGCAAACTGGCAACTCCAGAAAACTGGTCCCGTAATAAATTACAGGAAAAACCCCAATACTGTGCATACACACCCGCATCTGTATTCCGTCCGGATACAAATGCAAAGAGACAAAATCTACACTGTACTAAACTAGGATCCGGCTTAAACCAAAGACGGCTAATAATATCCGTTCGATCCTGATCCGTGCAATACCGCACGTATCCGATCGAACCTTGCCATATATCTATACGGCCTCTAGTACAAACCGTCCGATCCTGATCCGTACAATACCGCACGTATCTGATCGGACCCTGCCATATCTCCATACGGCCTCTACAGCGTTTCGCCCGAAAGCTGAGTAACTGAATGTGTGGTGGACTCTAAAGACTCGTCAATACTATGGCTGTGGATTTAACCACTAGCACGTCAGAGGTATAAACCAATACGTGACGGGCCACCAGCTATTGACTAAAAGGGACGTCGATGAGTGAACTCATCCTGACACCCTACAGAGCCTGTCAGTGACAATATCCGTACAGTCCGGTCCGTTCGTCTATGAGCATCACATGGCGGGCCTAGGGGGTTGGTAACAGTCAGACCCCCAAAGGCGGTACAAGTCGTGTCGGAGTGAAGCCCAGAACACCCTGAGATACTACTGGAATACCTACCAGTAAATCTCCTGCCTCGGCCGAGGGCTTTGTGTAATGGCTCTCCTAGACACAGCGCGACCTCACCCCCAATACCGGGAGAGACGAACCCCTGCAGATCCGCTCACTGCCTCCATGTGGCTCAGGACTGTACCCAACTAAAACCTGTTTGCACGACTCCTTTGAGCCGTGGTAGGGTAGTAATCAAAGCACAGTGGGAACTCACACGAGACAAATGACGATCTCAGGTCGATGAACTAACCTGTACACATGTCACCTGGGAACTGCTATCTGACGTCTGGTATAATCCCAACTAGCAGGTTCCCGGCGAGTCCTGTCCAGTGTACTCATAACCCAATGAGCACCTGTATACATCTTAGGTGAACCAACTGACACCAGTGGCTTGTGAGACCGGCCACCGCCCCTCGTCGGGGTCTCGAATGTATACACTAGTCTACTAATGGAGTATCGATGCCCAGTCTCGAAACTCCCACGACTATGGACCTTTTAAGGATGTGCTTATAGACCCCAGCTCCCACGTATGTGATCGCCATCATACTGCTGGTCGTCAAGCAAGAATCCTAGGGGCTCTATCAACGTGTAATAGCGACCTGTAAGGTCACCTGAAACAGTACACGATGATAAAGGTAAACCAGATAGCATACTATCATCTCGAGTAAGACTGTTCTACCGGGATAGGTCCTCCCTCAATCATTACAATCACGTGCCTGTGATCCAATAATTGACTCTGAGGGCACTATCTCCAACAATCTCCCACTTGCACTCAAGGCTAATTATTGCGATGTCGCATACTCACAGCCCGTGTGATACCGAACACCCAACTCCTCTACTAGTCAGTCGCACAAAGCCTGTTTGCGAAACTATTGCGTTCGAGGAAAAGTCTCAGTGAGTGGATCCGCCTAGATGTTTCTTTCTATGTCTCTCTATATCTCAAGTTCGCGGAGAAAACCATCTCCCGAAATGAGCAATACCTGTCTTGGAATGTCTGGATGTCTGATGGGACCTAGTTCATAAATGAACTCCAAATCCAAACTTCTTAGACTGTATCGTCAACTGAACTTAATCAGTATCCTGCGCCATGCCTCCCTCAGTATCTGCCTGGATTACCTGTCCAGAATACTGTCCCTCGTCAGAGGGAGAACTATAACTCTGACAACCTCCTTGTCGTCCATGTCACCTTGGAAGCCTGGAGTGATAACCGTCTCCTAAAGGAGGCAGTAGTTATCACATCCCTAGAACATCAACTTATGTTCTAGAACTGCTTCCGACTGTTTCTCCAGGATTAGATCAATGTCAACTTATTGCATCTAGTGCAAGAACAACATCTGGTGTGGTACTTGACATCTCATGATTGACTCAATTGCTTAAGCAAGTGATCTGCCAATCATGCACATCCCTCTCTATATTAATCTATAAGACACCTTTAGAGAGGGTGACTCCATCACCTGCAGGTACACTACCGTGCCAGGAGTCGTCCATTCTAAATACTCTTAGAATGCTGTCAAAGTACCCCTATTGGGAAACCACCCAAATCTAGATCTAAAACCATAGATCTAGTAACCAGTATGTCTGATACAAAATCCATTTCCTTTGCGAAGAAACCACTGTGTGACAACCAAAGTATGACCGATCGTATTATAGGAGTTTCCTTTCCTACTCTGTGTATGTCATCCAAAACCAGGACATCACACCCTACTACCTTCTTAACAGATCCATCCCCTATTCTGATGACGTCAAACCTATGACTGTCACATCAGAAATAGATGATCTATCTCCGCTATATCTGCTTTAGTCTATAGACATAAGCCTGATGTCCACCAATGCTTCCGCTGCTCCCACTGACTACGACAACCCTCTGGCAGAGTCATATAGACGTGCACTTCTAAAGCTAGTTTAGAACGACGCTATACTCATCCTCCTGCCGGGTCTCGCAGCCTGGAACAACAACAATGGCAAGTGTAGGTAAACAAGAACTTCCCTGTCACCGTCCTTGAGGCTACCGGAGTACCTCTCGGGTGCCTGAAGTTACCCACCTTATCTGTGGAGTGGCCAATGGAATGTCAAATCAGATTGAATCTTTAGGTTCCTTATCAAATCTTCAGTAATCGTTTGCGGTTCTGGAATCACTTCCAGTTCTACCATACTCCCACTACTGTTTTTGAAAAAATCCATTTTTAATAAAACTGTGGCGAGTTTAGAACAATATCTCTATTGATCTTCCAGATGGTAGAAAATCAACCCTCGTCATAGCCTGGGTCAACCCACAAACAGCCATCACAGAAACGTGCCTTGAGTTGTCCAGTGTCTGGTTTTAATCATAAGCCGGACAACTCCCCGTACCTTAACATCGTTAAGATATGAACTGTTCTATATCCAATATAGAACCAGAGACACTGATTTAAATGAACCAGATTCAAATCATGCAGCCATCTCCGGTGCATGTCAACTAAATGGAAGGAGGCCGATCAGCATTACTCAACTTAGGAATGCTTCCAATTATGAGTAACCTGAAAGAAAAGCAATTTCTCTTTATCATTACTATCAACTGAATACCATACACAAGTATCTACATCTTCGATCACTTTGAAGAATCCCGATACTTGCTATACCTGGTTCTCTACTCTATTCAAATACCTATAACTCCTCAAAACTTAGACCCTGTGTTTCATCGAAATACATGTCTAAGAACTAGAGAAGTTAAAAGTAAACAGAATATAGTATGAGGACCAACCCCTCTGTCCTAATGGACACTGGACAACATACAATACTCTGTATAAGTCCGCTGAGTCTAACAACTCTTTCACTGTGTGTCGTAGGTTGAAAACTGTACTTATGGTTAAGAAGAATTACACCGCTGTTTAATGCTCCTTACCTAACCATCCACTGATATAGGTAAATGTCAACGACATAATATCAAAAGGTATATCTCACTCTATGAAAATAGACGTACAGATATATCAATTTGAAATTGGTGCACAACAGCGGATATTCAAAACCAAATATTTGCCGACCGGCAAACAGCCCAGATGATCTTCCTCAAATATCACCGATTACAATGAATCCCGATATAATGAGGATGATTACCCTATTCCCAATAACTTACTCCCACTCATCATCTGTAAAACCATACAGATGTGAGAATCAAACCTGGTAAATACATACCCTGGAGCAAGTGTCCAATCGGGAAATCAGTTTTCTTTTAACATTACACAGTTGAACTGAAACATTGAAATGTTTCGATGGGGTATCGTGGTATTCTTAGTAATGCCTCTACCATTATCCAGATTCACAACTGTAACCGTATATCTCTTTGCCATCTGTCCAAATCCCTTTATATGTCTTTAGTCATTACCGTCTGCACACCCCTTTAGGCCAAATGGTTTTCTTCCTTCCCTACCGTTCAGCACCAGCCTATGGTTTGGAAGAAGACTATCCAATAAGCATAAAAGGTGTACTGTCCTAATCCTAGGAGCACTCGCAAAGCGAGAGAAGGTGAAGATAAAAGACAACCGAATAAACCTTATTCCTATTTCTCCTGAACCAGAATCCATCCCCGAACTGGAACAAGGTCCTTTCGAGTTCGTATATAACCATACGATGGAGTATCCAATAAACTGTGGATCTTCGTAGTGATACGGAGTGTCCTGGAGAAATACAAAGGTGATTTAGGATTGGCGAAAAATACTTGGTTCGGTCGTGAATAGCAGTCGCAATTTACTTTGCCCTCTTACTAATCCCTTGCTTTGTCTTAACTTAATACCTTCTGTACACCATCGTTATGCTAATTGGTTTTCTTCATTCCCCACCGTTCGGCACCTGCCTAAGGTTTGGAAGAAGACTATCCAATTTGCGTAATAGGTGTACTATCTCCTAAACCAAGGAGTACTCGCAATGAGAGAGGGTGAAAAGAAAAGACAACTGAATAGTCCTATTCGTTTTCTCCAGAACCGGAAACCATCCTCGAAGTCCTTCGAGTTCGTATATAACCATACGATGGTTTTGTCCAATGGAAGTGGACGTTCGTAGTAATACGGGGTGTCCTGGAGAAAAGGGTAAAAGTAGGAGTGGCAATGAGGTTTGCAACTCTGACAATCCAAAAGCCAGTATTAAGAAGGTTCGGTCAACTTGGTCACTGAGTCATAGTCTAGGGTCGGGTCAATGGTCACTGCCAAAGAGAGAGAGAGAAAAGAAACACTCAGCGTGCACTCTAACCTAGATCAGAATGGTTATCACTTTATCTAATCAGGAAACCTCCCACTGTACCTCAAATTCTCCTCCAAACCTGAAAGAAGAATTAGTCGGGATCACCCGAGGAGTAAACCAACTCATCAGTGGGAATCGGGATCCAACTATCATCGCATGACAACGTGACGGAATCCACTCACATTATCACACTCCAGAAGGTATGCACATGTCTGGCAAGTTTTAGTTCTTTTGAAACTCCCGATGTGATTTTTACCCCTAGGACCCAAGTGACCTTGACTGAGCCAACATATCAAAGGATCCTAGTCAAGTTCAACCCGTAATTATCTTGATTGCATTAGACACACCCGCACGAATCCTTGACTGAGCCAAAATGACCGCACGACTGTCCTAACCAATCTCATATCCATGCAACAGAAAAGCACTACATAGCTACCGAACACTACGCCTCGGCTAAGTACGACATACACAGCACGAATACTAAGTAATACTAATCTGAAATGACGGAGGGCTACGACTGGTTTTTGGCGAAAAACCTTTAACGTAATGAACTTGATATCGTTGAAGGAACTGCATAGCCTTTTTAGAAAATATAGTGACGAAAACCTTTACTAAAGAGGTCACTCCCGGTGAAGGGATCTCGGCTCTTTCCCCGTAGAATGAGGTGCAGGATATTCCAACTGAATACCACGATACGAAGCAAAAGTAATCGGCTATAGTGAAGTTAATGCCCTGACGCAAACTTCTGTCCAAGGGGTCACTCCCGGTGAAGGGATCTCGGCCCTTGCCTCGTCGACTGAGGAGCAGGATATTCCAAATGAATACCACGATGCAAAACAAAAGTGAACGTCCTTGCAATAACAGCTTTTTGAAAGTGTTCCAACAATATCAAAATAGGTTTGTTTATCTTGCATTGATCCGAATCAATGCAGTCCCATCAATTGATCACACCATAAAGAACGAAAATATACTGACGTACGTATATGCCATCCGCATTCGCCACTGGGTCCCGTCATCACCCGTTAGGTTAGCTAACTAACGGCAGAGCGGGGACTGGACTAGCGCGGATGAAAAACATATACAACATCTACTAATATATATACCAATATATAGTATTTCGCTCAAGGCGTGATAAAATGCAACATCACAGAAATGTACAGCATCACAGAACAATACAGATATCTGGAAGCCCCGGGTTTCACAGAGCCTCTGCTGAAACCCGACGTTCCCCTGGTCGTGTGGATAGCCTGTGCAATGAAATCCTAGACCCCTACGAGCGCGGCAAGTCACCCGCCAAAACCTGAAGCGAGGCAGCCCCCTTCAGCACCGTGAATGGACCACCCAGCACTTCACGGAATCCGGTAACTTGGGCACCCCTCCTGGGTCAACCTGTACCCCCTATGAGTGCGGCGAATAGCCCGCCAATTCCAGACTGAAGCCCCATCCGTCTCAATGCCCTGAGATGCGGGCCCGTTGCCCTCTAGAACCCGGCTATCCGTGCACCCCTCCGCGGGGTAACCCTAGTACAGAAAGTAAAATATACATACACCGGGTACATCGACCGCAACCAGGTCGTGCCCCAAAAGAATAATACAAACAGGCAGTGACGGAAGTCCACATGTCGGACGCTCGCCCCGCAATATCAAATGTACATAATACAACCACAACTGTACTAGCATTGCATCCAGGCTATCCCCCACGACCGATCCGCAACATCACAGCAAAAACACAAAACATCAACGTGAAAATCACGTTCGCAAATCCGTCTAACCGGGCTATAGCAGTTAGACCGGATTTACCGATCGAGTGACATTCACGGTCGCAGATATAATATAAATACTGTGAAATAATGTGTTTAAAATATCCGATCGATCAAAAATTAACAAGTGGGCCCCCAAGCAATACTGTAGCACTCACAGAAAATCTGGGCCCAATATTAATATTCCAAAACCCCTAACGTAAGCCCAAAAGCCCACTGCAAAAAGTTGGCCAAATGAAGCAAACATACTGCGGCGGAACCGCGGCAAACTAGGGGTTATTGCCGCGGTTCCGCGGTCGTACGGAATGATCAAGCTTCCAAATTTTTGCAGTGTTCTTAGGATTCACCGTACATCATTCTGCAATCACCTGAAAAAAATTTCGAGCCCGGAAAAAATCGACAAAAAACTGATGCAAGCAAAACGCGGATTTTGGAATTTTGGTCGATCGGATAAGTAAAACGCATTAGAACAAGCTAGACAAGGTTAATGGCGTGTCTCTGATACCATGTTGCGCCACGGCAGCGCCCCGGCCGTCTATCCGAGGCCAAAATGCGGAATCAAAATTTTCTTAACTTTTAAACTGGAGCTACCGCGGACAATATACCCGGATCGTAACCATTAACCGATACTAGCTAACAAGAGAATGGGTGAGAGATATACCGAGTGATCCGAGTCCTCCGGTCTTCTCGTCATCGTCCCGATCTCTCGCGGAAACTCCGGTCGTCGCCTCCTTGCCGGAAGGGCACCACATCGCCTGTTTCTTTTACGGGCTCCCGCCTCTATACCGAGGCAACTCGGGCATGAAGCTGGCAAGTCGACATGCCCAAGATGTGCTGTAGAATGTAGTGTAGAATGCGCTTTGTCTCAATGGGGTTTGTAGTTGCCTTGATGGAGGAATCAACAAGATACGAACTTGGGAATTTTGGTGGCAAGCTAAAAGGAGATAGATGTTTAATTTTGCCACACCAAAAAAATGAAATCAACCCCACACCCTCCATGAAGTGGCCGGCCAATATCTTATGAGAATGGTGGAGGGAAGGGATTTTTAGCATGAAGGGAGGTGATGGTAGTATAAAGCAAGAGGTGACCATTAACAAAACATCAACCATAACCAATCCACATCAAACCCATACCCTCCCTTAACTTAATTAATGCAAGTGATGGTGGAAAAGAAAAGATGCCATCATAATCAAAGCAATTGCAAGAAACCCCTCCACAATGTGTTATTTGCAAACTTGCAAATAACCACCTCCATCGGAAAAGTCCGGCCGGGAAAGAACAAAGAAAAACCGGCCGGAACGGAATGCAAACTGGCAACTCCAGAAAACTGGTCCCGTAATAAATTACAGGAAAAACCCCAATACTGTGCATACACACCCGCATCTGTATTCCGTCCGGATACAAATGCAAAGAGACAAAATCTACACTGTACTAAACTAGGATCCGGCTTAAACCAAAGACGGCTAGTAATATCCGTTCGATCCTGATCCGTGCAATACCGCACGTATCCGATCGAACCTTGCCATATATCTATACGGCCTCTAGTACAAACCGTCCGATCCTGATCCGTGCAATACCGCACGTATCTGATCGGACCCTGCCATATCTCCATACGGCCTCTACAGCGTTTCGCCCGAAAGCTGAGTAACTGAATGTGTGGTGGACTCTAAAGACTCGTCAATACTATGGCTGTGGATTTAACCACTAGCACGTCAGAGGTATAAGCCAATACGTGACGGGCCACCAGCTATTGACTAAAAGGGACGTCGATGAGCCTGTGAAAAATATAGACTCGGGTCGAGAAAAGTCAGGAGTGCAGGACTCAAGTGTAGAGAAAGTGTCCTCACTAAGATCATGTGTGAAATCAAACAGAGATGTGGTAATGTCATCGAGATCAGTAAAGCAAAGTTCCTCAGCTCCACAACTATCGGAAACGATCTCATGGACAGAGCACACATCTAAAATATGAGCAGAGGGTTCTGATGGCTGACTTCCAACTTTGTAGATATTTAGTTCAATGGTCATATTTCCAAATGATAAATTCATTGAACCATTTCTACAGTTTATAACAGCGTTGGAAGTGGTAAGGAAAGGACGACCCAGAATCACCGGAATTTGGCTCCGGGGGTTTGCTACAGGCTGTGTGTCGAGCACAATGAAGTCTACAGGGAAAACAAATTCCCCGACCTTTATCAACACATCCTCTAATTCACCCCTTGGTTTGGTGATAGATCGGTCTGCCATCTGGAGAGTGCAGTGAGCAGGTTTCAGCTCTCGAATCCCTAATTGCTCATAGACAGAATATAGGAGCAGGTTAACACTTGCGCCAAGGTCTAAAAGAGCACGATTTATGTTTTTACCCCCAATCGAAATCGATATTGTCGGACATCCTGGGTCCTTTCGTTTCTTTGGTAGCTGGGGAATAAAAGCAGTGCTGATATTATTAGCCATAAAGACCTTCTTCGGCACTTGGGTCTTCCTCTTCCTAGTGCACAAGTCCTTAAGAATTTTCGCATAAGCGGGGACTTGTTGAATTGCATTTAGGAGAGGGATATTGATGTTAACCTGTTTGAACATTTCCATTATTTTCTCCATATGAGGACTCATTCTATTACCCCTTAACCGGTTCGGATAAGGAGCTTTCGCAATAAGCGCAGGGTCCATCACAAGAGAAGGAAGAGGGGGTAGACGCGGTCCCAAAAGAGGTGTGGGGACCGTCTGTGGAGAACTATAAGGGTTGGAAGAAGGTGTCGAGCCTAGTGGTAAATGGAGAATAGGCTCTCGAGAAGATGGTGTGGTAGAAGAAGAAGGATCAGAAGGAGAAGTGTGTGTGTGTGGAAAGGTCTCAGCCGGGGTGTTGATATGATTTTCAGTATCATCAATATCTTCCCCGACATGATTGTTCAGCACTCTTCCCGATCTCAACGTTGTGACGGCATTTACATTGTAATGCCCTGGATTCTGTAGGGGTTGAGAGGGAAGTTTCCCTTTTTCACTCGCACTCATTTCGGCTTTAAGGCGTGCGATTTCAGCTTCCATCGTTTTGAAACTCTCAGCTTGGGACGTTAAGTTTTTCTTTATCTCACTGACGGAAGATCTAACCTCAGTCGAAACCTCTATGAAATTTGATAAAAGTGATTTCATGGTTTGAGTGAATTGAGAGAACTCGTCAGAACAGCTCATAGGATTAGACTGTGCAGGAGTGTTGACCTGGTTTTGGAAATTTTGTGACTGATAGGGGTGCTGAGTGAGTTGAAGGGGTTGCTGTTGTGGTGGAGGAAGAGCCCTTTGAAATTGATTCGTGTTTGGAACCGTGTTTTGAGATTGGTTTTGGTTCCAAGCGAAATTCGGGTGATTCCTCCAACCCTGATTGTACGTGGAAGAATATGGATCGTTTCGAGGTCTTTGAAATGCGGCATTAGAATGCTCGTGACCTTGAAACGTAGAGTTTAATGGACATTCTTCCGTTAAATGAGACGGATCAGAACAGCACCCACAAACAGTTTTGGGGAGCGACACTGGGTTTAGGGAGGCTGCTGCAAATTTGTGTTCCATAGCGTCGAGCTTCTTTTGCATTGCTGCCGTTTCAGCTCGAACACCTATGGACACATCTATTTGGTGTACGCCACCCCTATTCAATGGTTGGGTTCCACTCTCCCACTGTAGTGATTTTTCAGCGAACTCTTCTAAATACTTCCAAGCTTCCCCATCATCTTTGGTCATAAAAGTACCTTGACACATGTTTTCAAGGCTCTGTTTAGTGCTTGGGTTAATGCCCTCATAAATGATTCGGCACAATTCCCATCTCGGGATGCCGTGATGAGGACACTGAACCAATAGATCCTTGAAACGTTCAAAGCATTTTGAAAATGGTTCAGTAGGGAGCTGGGCAAATTGATTCAGTTCGCTACGGATTCGAGCTGTCTTTTGTATTGGGTAAAATTTCTTAAGGAATGCAGCGACGAATTCTTCCCAATTCGTGATCGAATGTGCGGTAGTGTTATATAGCCACTTCTCGGCTATATCGCACAAAGTAAATGGAAGAAGTCATAGACGCATCGCATCCACTGAAAGTTGTGACGTACCCATCATTGCGCATACGTTTTCAAATTTGGTAATGAAAACGTAAGCGTCCTCAGTCTCGAGTCCGTGAAATTTGGGTAAAAAATTGATGTACTGGGTCTTAATCTCAAAGTTATCCCCATTGGCTGGTGGTGTGGATAAGCAAGTCGAAAGAGGACCTCGAATAGGGTAGCACCTCTCCTGGAGAGAGATGCGAGGTGGATTCTGCACACCAACGAACGGCGGCAGATTAGGGTTAAAGAAGTTCGATGGATTCGGATCCATCGGTGTGGGTGTGGGTAAAGGAAAGGTAAATGGAGAAATATCGACTTCGGAGTCGATAAAGGGTACGCGGACTAAACGGGCACTAGAATCCCGTGTCCAGCCTATCTTGCACTAAAAAGGGTTAGTACAAGTGGCAGCGTTGACTTATAATTAGGGGTAATGAATGAATGCGGTGCTTGCTTTGAAAAAGGGACGGATTTTTGAAAAAATGATGCGACAAAACAAATGCAGCACACAAACCCTAGAATCTAGTGGTCACCTAGGTCCGGCTCTAGACCGCTCCTAACTGCCAAAAGACAAGTCGCAGGATAGAATCCTCCACTGCCTCTTTGTCCCCATGTGGCCGGATAAGTGCCAGGTAAGTGGGAAGGTACTCCACTACGTAAGTAGTGGGCCTAATTAAAAACCACTAGCCTTAGACACACTCGCCTTAGGCACCACAAGAAAACGCGGATAAGCAATGAATTACCCACGGCCTTCTTGTCACGACCCGAAAGTACGGAACGTGACCGGCACTTAGATTACGAAGCGTCTAGAGGCGCCACGTAACCTAAGTAAGCCGAAGCCCAGAAATCTAAACCATGAAAAGAAGAAGAAGCAGTAAAAGAAAAACAAGTATAAAATCATCAGCAAATTTTACCAAAAATTTCGGCAGAGTCTCCTCTGTAAAAACCGGCCCCCAAACGGGTACAACAAGTATAATATACATAAACAATAAAAAACATCCCCAAACGGGAGCTAGCATCAACGCCAACAGGCGGAAACAACCACAGCAAGCACAATAATATACAACGCCAATAGGCGAGGCTCAAAACTCAAAAGAAAACAAAACCACCAGATCTGAATAATACATGCGCGACTCTAAGGTCGAAATAAAAGACTGGTCCTATAAACTTATCGAGTAATACAAATATGGTTGATGGAGCTTACTAGATACAAATGAGTGAATAAAAGTACAATGGTGGTTTGGATACAAGTGAACCAACCTACCGTGCAAATCACCCTGAAGAAAAGATGTGCCAATAAGCTGCCACGGAAACCTGGACATCGAACCTGTAATAAAATTTGGCACAACGGGGGTGAGTTGCCAACTCATGAGTAGAAGACATCTACGAAAAGAAATCGAATGCACGACGCTATCCTAGGTCATAATAATACACTACTATAACCCAAACATCTAGTAATAGCAGGGTAATACTACGTGTAAGTGCAGATACTCCGTGTCCGTGTCAGTGCCTCATATAATACTATGTCATATGAAATGAAATGCATGCACCATGAATGTAAAGTAACAAATCCTGAAATCCAGATATATATGTATAAGAACTCTTTAGCTGTTATCATAGTAAAGTGTGTATAAGCATCTGAAATCTCAACAATGAAATCCATGGAAATCCGTGTCAAGCATCGACACAACACATGTAATCTCAAGTCTCAATATGTCGGGCTCCGTCAGTCCGGATCGGCCCATATCATCAAATCTCACGACAACGGTCGGTATCCTCCGGATATCCGCCGCGCCAGACATCACCGGTAGGTAGTCTTCCCCTGCCAGGCTCATCGTCTACAACTCGATCTTCTTGCCCCGGGGTACCATACCGGGCCCACCATGTACCCGAGACGGTTCATCCACTCCTCGAATCGGGTCTCGAAATCCAACAGAAAACATGAAATACTCATGGTGGACGACACATACATCACGAGAAAACCGCATCTTATTTTAAAAAGAGAAGAGGAGAGAGAGAGAAGTTTTTATATATTTTTGCGGTTTTCCCCAAAAATCCAGAAATCTCATAGAAATCCAAATCTCAAAATTATGAGTAACTATATGATAAGTGTCGGCATATGCCCATAATACTGCATGATAACATGAAAATATGAATGCATGGATGTCTAAGTAATAAATATCATGTCTATACTAACATCAGAGAATAATCACAATATTATATCGGTCTAGTTGTTAACTGATTCTATCCATAAAAGACAATATGATCTAAAGTGTACGTGACATAGCAATTACCGATGATGATGTGTGTGAGCCGGCAAATAAGTGTGCGTGGAATATGCGCATCATCGGTAATGGTGCTGGTGTCCTAACAGGTATGGTTTGTACTGATTATTGCAACATATGTAAGAACATGCACCATGATGATTACAGTATGAATGTAAAGACAGATGTGCATTATCCACTCCTATGCGAAATACGAGTACAACTACCACTATGTGAGTCGAACCTAAACTAGTGTCCATCTAACATCCTAAGGAACTAAACCTAATAGACTAGTCAGTAAGAAACTAGAGTCTACCTAAGGTCTGAATCAATATCTCTAATAGTCGGCGATCCCGCCTCAATAGCGTCACGTACGTAGTACGGCTTCCTCGAATCAAGAGTGCGGATCAATCATCAAATCTAAGCCTCGTACGGTAAAATCCATCGTACGGCATCCCAATATCGGGGTACGGTCAAGTATCTCCTAGGTGTCTCCTCATTCGTATAATGTCATCATCAACACATCTCATGATCAAGGTGCTAAACTGTGATCGCATACATCGATCATATATCATTGCCATCATGATAAGCAGCATTAGTTTATCCTTAGAAATATCATGTCATATGTATCATATTGTGATTAAGTCATACCGATATCTTATCGTCATCAAGTCACAAGCTACAGCCCAGGTACTATTTTAGCGTCCCATGTACCTCAATATCACCACCACCCTTCATAATTTATATATTCATGTTCATTATCTCTTTCTCTAATGATCCGCTAACACTTTAATACGACTGTATCGTCAAGAATCACGGCATCAAGCCCAGTCATACTGTTTCATCATACCTCAGATATCATATCACATCAACGAATCCCATATACGTGTTCTGTATATATATACACCTATACCTAGTTTTATATATATACACACATATACGTATACGCCATGTCAAGTTTTAGTGTGTGCGTGTGTTTCTATCAGAAACCTACGAACCTCTCCCAAAGTATTCATCCTCAGGTATGGTTTTCCTAAATCAGTCTAGTCCCGCCTAGGGTCATTACTAGGGTCCTGCTCAGTAAGATTCTAGGGTCACATCGGGTTTCCTAATATCAATAAGTACTATTCATATTCTACGTTGCGGGGGTGCTAAACGCCATCCACCCGACTTCCCCCCGTAGATATGCATCTACTCACCTGGTCCATGTCTGCCGAAGACAGTGTCGCCATCCTCCTCTTCATCGCCCACAGTCCACATGAGGGGTACCTAAACGCAAGCATATAAATAGCATCGTAAACCGAATCACATACAAAAGTCAAACGATACAAGGAACAAGCACAGGTTAAAACCTATGTCCCGTCCCCGCAAAAGAACCAAATATCGCTCGATATCGGCGTACAAACTCCGATGGATCGAGATAAACATTAACAAATAACTCGTAGTTTTAAAACACATTACTTATATTATAAAACATGATTAAATCCATCGAAACCCTAAAATCCATCAAACCGTCCAATTTCGTAAAAACCGAAATTGCCAATTTACCGTTTTTCATCAAAACTTGACATTTAAATGAAACCAATAGTTATAAAACTCATTATATAGCATAACTAGACTATACAAACCGTTACTATATTTTTATTACACAAATTTATATTGATTTGAAATTTCTAGTTTGCAACATTTAACAATTTTCAACATTTTTCAAGCAAAACACCACAATTCCACCACAAAACATGATTTTGCATGAATTAATGTCTTAAATTACAATTCATGATGATAATGATATAATGAAACCATAATTATAATTTAAACCCCTTTTATTTAGTAATTTCCAAAATCTAGTTTACAAAATAATAGCATTTTATTACTATTTTTCTAATTATCAAAGTAATCTAGTGATCAAACTAAGTTTTTCATTCAATTAATATGCTAATATTTCCACTAAAACTACATTCCAATGATAACAACCCAAATCTAAATTTTATATCAACCACAAACACATTTTGCAAAAACCTAGTTAGCTAATTTCCTTATTTAAAAAGATTTTAAATGAAAATTTTACAATTCAACAACCATGCAATATTTTCCAATTCTAAAAGTGTTAAACTAACTATTATAACCCTAATTAATTATTAAAAACCCAAACTTGAATTTACAACCCTAACTTGCATTTTAAAAATTAAACATAGAATTAATATAATAATTCTAATTATGCTTTAAAAGAACATTTAATAGAAATAATTCAAAAGAGAAAGATTTATACCTCCACAATCTCATGTCCAAACTTGAAAATGAACCTCAAAAATACATGCTTTCCCACTCCAAAATCCATGTAAAGAAGAGTAGAGAATAAAGGGTATGAAATAATTAGGATTTTGTGTATTTTTTGTTGAATTTTTGATGTAATTTGATGGATTTTTGTGCAAAAATGAGGTGGGAAATGGGGAGGGGCAGCCATGGGGGGTAGTGGCCGGCCTTGGTGAGGTGAGGGAGAGAAAGAAGTGAGTGTGAAAGTGTGTAGAAGTTTCAAGAGGAGAAATATCACTTAAAGGTCTTTTCATGGTTTATTTAATTATTTATTTATTTGTTTACTATAGCAACTCAAGAAAACTCTAGAAAATAGGAAAATTTTGCAAATAAATTTTGCATGATACACACTAATTTCTAATATGCCATGGTTCATTTTTACAAATTAAAACCATTTAAATTTGTAATTTACACTAATTTAGTTTTAAAATAAAGCTTATGTTAATATTTAAAATAATTAATTTAGGAAAAATATTTTATTAAACTAAAAATTTATAAGTGGATAAATAAACACCATTTACTAGTAATTTCATAATTAAAATATATATTTTTAAAATTATAATGAAAAACAATCACGGTTTGGTTTTACGAAAAATACATTTTACTTTACCGAAAATCCTAAAATTCACTTAAACACTTTTATTCATTTAATTATTTATTTAATCATTTTTAAAACGTTACAATCTTCCCCCCTTTAAGAAATTCGGTCCCCGAATTTAAATTAAAACTCCCCCTCCAAATACTAAAACGTTTAGCAAAACATTCAAATCGTCGGGGCTCCGAAATCATCAATACATAACAAAAATCAACTTCGTCAAGCATGACGCAATCATCGGAGTTATGGTGATAATAAAATTTCAAAACTCAATATGAAAACCATCATAATATACATCAATCTGTAACTTATATATAGTGCGCATCATAGTAAAACCGTACAAATATCTGGATAAGGAAATATGCAAACACCCCTTTTTGAAAATTGCCGTATGATGCACGTGTCACGGCATAAGTAACGGACGTTTAATTTTAAAAAAATAACTATATATATATATCGTTTATTTAACATACACGTCCCGCCTGGTTACTAAGTCAAATAATAATGATTATGAAAATATACTGCTCAAACTGAAATCAATCCCAATCACATCAATAAAATATCATGTGCGTCCGGTGCGCACTGAAATCGAAACCAAATACAGATACCACGAATACACACAACAACAAAACTAAGTGCAACAGGTGTGCACCAAAAACATCTGTCAAGTGCAACGAGCGTGCACGACTCAATATCAGGTGCATCTAATCTGCACAAAACCCCGATTTAGTGCATCTGGTGTGCACAAAATCGCATCAAGTGCGCCAAGTATGCGCAAGAATCCTAATCAGGTGCATATGGTGCACGAAAACATACATTGAATATCAAAATCGAAATCACAGTACAAAAATGCATGAAAACTAGGTCGAAACATATGTAAAAATCATGTGCAACCCCTATGCACGAAATCAATCAAAAATCCCAAAATATATATAAAACCAAATCAAGTGTACTGGGTGTGTACTAAACAACATCAATACAACTGATATATGAAACACAAATAGAATGAAGGTACACACATGAAATACCAATCGTAGAACAAAATCCTCAAAATACAAAAATCCAATCAATGAAAATATGAAATTCAAATCACTAAATCACAATTGTAAACACTATCGTCAATGTGCGCCTTTTTCCTCTGATGTCGACTGCTTCGAACTCGTTCTTTCATAGGTGTGCTGACTGCGCTACCAACGGCAATACTCATGTCTAGAGTCTCCCACATAGTCGATCCCTTCACTTGATATCCGGACTACATTAAACTTTTCGATCGATCCATCAAAATCCCATAATTCCCCGAGAGCTCAACACTCAAGTACAGTTTAAAAATATCCGGTACATACCCCAGCATCGATGATCCAGCCGTAGAAGGGCAAACCCAAGCCTCACTAATGGCACCGCGGAACTGCCGTAAACCCTAAGGTTCAAGGGCGTTCTCGTGGTCATTATGTCGAGTTAGGGTTTCATTCTTCTAGAGGGTCCATCGAAATACCTGCATGTTCTTCCGAATACTTTAAACTTAGGAAAATGGTTTTCTGATAATCGTTCGAACCCTTTAACTTCATCCGGACGGCATGTGAATACCCTTCGTCCGCACGCTAAGCAATGCTTCAATCCTCAAGAATAACCAATACTCTAATGGTTATCGCATTCGAGCCGCAGCTCCCTCTGCCCGTGCGCCCGTGGTAACAGAACCACCCTCCGACATCGATGAAGATAGATCAAAGGAACGAATGAAATACGGTGCAAACAAATGTACATCCTATGGCTCCTTAAGCAGAGTAGCGTATCGTAAGTATGCCGCGGACCATACCCACGGTACGTTACACTACCTAAATCGCCTACTCTATCAACCAAGGGTCACCTAGACTTATACAAGGTTAAACCTAGCGCTCTGATACCAACTTTGTCACGACCCGAAAGTACGGAACGTGACCGACACTTAGATTACGAAGCGTCTAGAGGCGCCACGTAACCTAAGTAAGCCGAAGCCCAGAAATCTAAACCATGAAAAGAAGAAGAAGCAGTAAAAGAAAAACAAGTATAAAATCATCAGCAAATTTTACCAAAAATTTCGGCAGAGTCTCCTCTGTAAAAACTGGCCCCCAAACGGGTACAACAAGTATAATATACATAAACAATAAAAAGCATCCCCAAACGGGAGCTAGCATCAACGCCAACAGGCGGAAACAACCACAGCAAGCACAATAATATACAACGCCAATAGGCGAGGCTCAAAACTCAAAAGAAAACAAAACCACCAGATCTGAATAATACATGCGCGACTCTAAGGTCGAAATAAAAGACTGGTCCTATAAACTTATCAAGTAATACAAATATGGTTGATGGAGCTTACTAGATACAAATGAGTGAATAAAAGTACAATGGTGGTTCGGATACAAGTGAACCAACCTACCGTGCAAATCATCCTGAAGAAAAGATGTGCCAACAAGCTGCCACGGAAACCTGGACATCGAACCTGTAATAAAATTTGGCACAACGAGGGTGAGTTGCCAACTCGTGAGTAGAAGACATCTACGAAAAGAAATCGAATGCACGACGCTATCCTAGGTCATAATAATACACTACTATAACCCAAACATCTAGTAATAGCAGGGTAATACTATGTGTAAGTGCAGATACTCCGTGTCTGTGTCAGTGCCTCATATAATACTATGTCATATGAAATGAAATGCATGCACCATGAATGTAAAGTAACAAATCCTGAAATCCAGATATATATGTATAAGAACTCTTTAGCTGTTATCATAGTAAAGTGTGTATAAGCATCTGAAATCTCAACAATGAAATCCATGGAAATCCGTGTCAAGCATCGACACAACACATGTAATCTCAAGTCTCAATATGTCGGGCTCCGTCAGTCCGGATCGGCCCATATCATCAAATCTCACGACAACGGTCGGTATCCTCCGGATATCCGCCGCGCCAGACATCACCGGTAGGTAGTCTTCCCCTGCCAGGCTCATCGTCTACAACTCGATCTTCTTGCCCCGGGGTACCATACCGGGCCCACCATATACCCGAGACGGTTCATCCACTCCTCGAATCGGGTCTCGAAATCTAACAGAAAACATGAAATACTCATGGTGGACGACACATACATCACGAGAAAACCGCATCTTATTTTAAAAAGAGAAGAGGAGAGAGAGAGAAGTTTTTTATATATTTTTGCGGTTTTCCCCAAAAATCCAGAAATCTCATAGAAATTCAAATCTCAAAATTATGAGTAACTATATGATAAGTGTCGGCATATGCCCATAATACTGCATGATAACATGAAAATATGAATGCATGGATGTCTAAGTAATAAATATCATGTCTATACTAACATCAGAGAATAATCACAATATTATATCGGTCTAGTTGTTAACTGATTCTATCCATAAAAGACAATATGATCTAAAGTATACGTGACATAGCAATTACCGATGATGATGTGTGTGAGCCGGCAAATAAGTGTGCGTGGAATATGCGCATCATCGGTAATGGTGCTGGTGTCCTAACAGGTATGGTTTGTACTGATTATTGCAACATATGTAAGAACATGCACCATGATGATTACAGTATGAATGTAAAGACAGATGTGCATTATCCACTCCTCTGCGAAATACGAGTACAACTACCACTATGTGAGTCGAACCTAAACTAGTGTCCATCTAACATCCTAAGGAACTAAACCTAATAAACTAGTCAGTAAGAAACTAGAGTCTACCTAAGGTCTGAATCAATATCTCTAATAGTCGGCGATCCCGCCTCAATAGCGTCACGTATGTAGTACGGCTTCCTCGAATCAAGAGTGCGGATCAATCATCAAATCTAAGCCTCGTACGGTAAAATCCATCGTACGGCATCCCAATATCGGGGTACGGTCAAGTATCTCCTAGGTGTCTCCTCATTCGTATAATGTCATCATCAACACATCTCATGATCAAGGTGCTAAACTGTGATCGCATACATCGATCATATATCATTGCCATCATGATAAGCATCATTAGTTTATCCTCAGAAATATCATGTCATATGTATCATATTGTGATTAAGTCATACCGATATCTTATCGTCATCAAGTCACAAGCTACAGCCCAGGTACTATTTTAGCGTCCCATGTACCTCAATATCACCACCACCCTTCATAATTTATATATTCATGTTCATTATCTCTTTCTCTAATGATCCGCTAACACTTTAATACGACTGTATCGTCAAGAATCACGGCATCAAGCCCAGTCATACTGTTTCATCATACCTCAGATATCATATCACATCAACGAATCCCATATACGTGTTCTGTATATATATACACCTATACCTAGTTTTATATATATACACACATATACGTATACGCCATGTCAAGTTTTAGTGTGTGCGTGTGTGTTTCTATCAGAAACTTACGAACCTCTCCCAAAGTATTCATCCTCGGGTATGGTTTTCCTAAATCAGTCTAGTCCCGCCTAGGGTCATTACTAGGGTCCTGCTCAGTAAGATTCTAGGGTCACATCGGGTTTCCTAATATCAATAAGTACTATTCATATTCTACGTTGCGGGGGTGCTAAACGCCATCCACCCGACTTCCCCCCGTAGATATGCATCTACTCACCTGGTCCATGTCTGCCGAAGACAGTGTCGCCATCCTCCTCTTCATCGCCCGCAGTCCACATGAGGGGTACCTAAACGCAAGCATATAAATAGCATCGTAAACCGAATCACATACAAAAGTCAAACGATACAAGGAACAAGCACAGGTTAAAACCTATGTCCCGTCCCCGCAAAAGAACCAAATATCGCTCGATATCGGCGTACAAACTCCGATGGATCGAGATAAACATTAACAAATAACTCGTAGTTTTAAAACACATTACTTATATTATAAAACATGATTAAATCCATCGAAACCCTAAAATCCATCAAACCGTCCAATTTCGTAAAAACCGAAATTGCCAATTTACCGTTTTTCATCAAAACTTGACATTTAAATGAAACCAATAGTTATAAAACTCATTATATAGCATAACTAGACTATACAAACCGTTACTATATTTTTATTACACAAATTTATATTGATTTGAAATTTCTAGTTTGCAACATTTAACAATTTTCAACATTTTTCAAGCAAAACACCACAATTCCACCACAAAACATGATTTTGCATGAATTAATGTCTTAAATTACAATTCATGATGATAATGATATAATGAAACCATAATTATAATTTAAACCCCTTTTATTTAGTAATTTCCAAAATCTAGTTTACAAAATAATAGCATTTTATTACTATTTTTCTAATTATCAAAGTAATCTAGTGATCAAACTAAGTTTTTCATTCAATTAATATGCTAATATTTCCACTAAAACTACATTCCAATGATAACAACCCAAATCTAAATTTTATATCAACCACAAACACATTTTGCAAAAACCTAGTTAGCTAATTTCCTTATTTAAAAAGATTTTAAATGAAAATTTTACAATTCAACAACCATGCAATATTTTCCAATTCTAAAAGTGTTAAACTAACTATTATAACCCTAATTAATTATTAAAAACCCAAACTTGAATTTACAACCCTAACTTGCATTTTAAAAATTAAACATAGAATTAATATAATAATTCTAATTATGCTTTAAAAGAACATTTAATAGAAATAATTCAAAAGAGAAAGATTTATACCTCCACAATCTCATGTCCAAACTTGAAAATGAACCTCAAAAATACATGCTTTCCCACTCCAAAATCCATGTAAAGAAGAGTAGAGAATAAAGGGTATGAAATAATTAGGATTTTGTGTATTTTTTGTTGAATTTTTGATGTAATTTGATGGATTTTTGTGCAAAAATGAGGTGGGAAATGGGGAGGGGCAGCCATGGGGGGTAGTGGCCGGCCTTGGTGAGGTGAGGGAGAGAAAGAAGTGAGTGTGAAAGTGTGTAGAAGTTTCAAGAGGAGAAATATCACTTAAAGGTCTTTTCATGGTTTATTTAATTATTTATTTATTTGTTTACTATAGCAACTCAAGAAAACTCTAGAAAATAGGAAAATTTTGCAAATAAATTTTGCATGATACACACTAATTTCTAATATGCCATGGTTCATTTTTACAAATTAAAACCATTTAAATTTGTAATTTACACTAATTTAGTTTTAAAATAAAGCTTATGTTAATATTTAAAATAATTAATTTAGGAAAAATATTTTATTAAACTAAAAATTTATAAGTGGATAAATAAACACCATTTACTAGTAATTTCATAATTAAAATATATATTTTTAAAATTATAATGAAAAACAATCACGGTTTGGTTTTACGAAAAATACATTTTACTTTACCGAAAATCCTAAAATTCACTTAAACACTTTTATTCATTTAATTATTTATTTAATCATTTTTAAAACGTTACAATCTTCCCCCCTTTAAGAAATTCGGTCCCCGAATTTAAATTAAAACTCCCCCTCCAAATACTAAAACGTTTAGCAAAACATTCAAATCGTCGGGGCTCCGAAATCATCAATACATAACAAAAATCAACTTCGTCAAGCATGACGCAATCATCGGAGTTATGGTGATAATAAAATTTCAAAACTCAATATGAAAACCATCATAATATACATCAATCTGTAACTTATATATAGTGCGCATCATAGTAAAACCGTACAAATATCTGGATAAGGAAATATGCAAACACCCCTTTTTGAAAATTGCCGTGTGATGCACGTGTCACGGCATAAGTAACGGACGTTTAATTTTAAAAAAATAACTATATATATATATCGTTTATTTAACATACACGTCCCGCCTGGTTACTAAGTCAAATAATAATGATTATGAAAATATACTGCTCAAACTGAAATCAATCCCAATCACATCAATAAAATATCATGTGCGTCCGGTGCGCACTGAAATCGAAACCAAATACAGATACCACGAATACACACAACAACAAAACTAAGTGCAACAGGTGTGCACCAAAAACATCTGTCAAGTGCAACGGGCGTGCACGACTCAATATCAGGTGCATCTAATCTGCACAAAACCCCGATTTAGTGCATCTGGTGTGCACAAAATCGCATCAAGTGCGCCAAGTATGCGCAAGAATCCTAATCAGGTGCATATGGTGCACGAAAACATACATTGAATATCAAAATCGAAATCACAGTACAAAAATGCATGAAAACTAGGTCGAAACATATGTAAAAATCATGTGCAACCCCTATGCACGAAATCAATCAAAAATCCCAAAATATATATAAAACCAAATCAAGTGTACTGGGTGTGTACTAAACAACATCAATACAACTGATATATGAAACACAAATAGAATGAAGGTACACACATGAAATACCAATCGTAGAACAAAATCCTCAAAATACAAAAATCCAATCAATGAAAATATGAAATTCAAATCACTAAATCACAATTGTAAACACTATCGTCAATGTGCGCCTCTTTCCTCTGATGTCGACTGCTTCGAACTCGTTCTTTCATAGGTGTGCTGACTGCGCTACCAACGGCAATACTCATGTCTAGAGTCTCCCACATAGTCGATCCCTTCACTTGATATCCGGACTACATTAAACTTTTCGATCGATCCATCAAAATCCCATAATTCCCCGAGAGCTCAACACTCAAGTACAGTTTAAAAATATCCGGTACATACCCCAGCATCGATGATCCAGCCGTAGAAGGGCAAACCCAAGCCTCACTAATGGCACCGCGGAACTGCCGTAAACCCTAAGGTTCAAGGGCGTTCTCGTGGTCATTATGTCGAGTTAGGGTTTCATTCTTCTAGAGGGTCCATCGAAATACCTGCATGTTCTTCCGAATACTTTAAACTTAGGAAAATGGTTTTCTGATAATCGTTCGAACCCTTTAACTTCATCCGGACGGCATGTGAATACCCTTCGTCCGCACGCTAAGCAATGCTTCAATCCTCAAGAATAACCAATACTCTAATGGTTATCGCATTCGAGCCGCAGCTCCCTCTGCCCGTGCGCCCGTGGTAACAGAACCACCCTCCGACATCGATGAAGATAGATCAAAGGAACGAATGAAATACGGTGCAAACAAATGTACATCCTATGGCTCCTTAAGCAGAGTAGCGTATCGTAAGTATGCCGCGGACCATACCCACGGTACGTTACACTACCTAAATCGCCTACTCTATCAACCAAGGGTCACCTAGACTTATACAAGGTTAAACCTAGCGCTCTGATACCAACTTTGTCACGACCCGAAAGTACGGAACGTGACCGACACTTAGATTACGAAGCGTCTAGAGGCGCCACGTAACCTAAGTAAGCCGAAGCCCAGAAATCTAAACCATGAAAAGAAGAAGAAGCAGTAAAAGAAAAACAAGTATAAAATCATCAGCAAATTTTACCAAAAATTTCGGCAGAGTCTCCTCTGTAAAAACTGGCCCCCAAACGGGTACAACAAGTATAATATACATAAACAATAAAAAGCATCCCCAAACGGGAGCTAGCATCAACGCCAACAGGCGGAAACAACCACAGCAAGCACAATAATATACAACGCCAATAGGCGAGGCTCAAAACTCAAAAGAAAACAAAACCACCAGATCTGAATAATACATGCGCGACTCTAAGGTCGAAATAAAAGACTGGTCCTATAAACTTATCAAGTAATACAAATATGGTTGATGGAGCTTACTAGATACAAATGAGTGAATAAAAGTACAATGGTGGTTCGGATACAAGTGAACCAACCTACCGTGCAAATCATCCTGAAGAAAAGATGTGCCAACAAGCTGCCACGGAAACCTGGACATCGAACCTGTAATAAAATTTGGCACAACGAGGGTGAGTTGCCAACTCGTGAGTAGAAGACATCTACGAAAAGAAATCGAATGCACGACGCTATCCTAGGTCATAATAATACACTACTATAACCCAAACATCTAGTAATAGCAGGGTAATACTACGTGTAAGTGCAGATACTCCGTGTCCGTGTCAGTGCCTCATATAATACTATGTCATATGAAATGAAATGCATGCACCATGAATGTAAAGTAACAAATCCTGAAATCCAGATATATATGTATAAGAACTCTTTAGCTGTTATCATAGTAAAGTGTGTATAAGCATCTGAAATCTCAACAATGAAATCCATGGAAATCCGTGTCAAGCATCGACACAACACATGTAATCTCAAGTCTCAATATGTCGGGCTCCGTCAGTCCGGATCGGCCCATATCATCAAATCTCACGACAACGGTCGGTATCCTCCGGATATCCGCCGCGCCAGACATCACCGGTAGGTAGTCTTCCCCTGCCAGGCTCATCGTCTACAACTCGATCTTCTTGCCCCGGGGTACCATACCGGGCCCACCATGTACCCGAGACGGTTCATCCACTCCTCGAATCGGGTCTCGAAATCCAACAGAAAACATGAAATACTCATGGTGGACGACACATACATCACGAGAAAACCGCATCTTATTTTAAAAAGAGAAGAGGAGAGAGAGAGAAGTTTTTTATATATTTTTGCGGTTTTCCCCAAAAATCCAGAAATCTCATAGAAATCCAAATCTCAAAATTATGAGTAACTATATGATAAGTGTCGGCATATGCCCATAATACTGCATGATAACATGAAAATATGAATGCATGGATGTCTAAGTAATAAATATCATGTCTATACTAACATCAGAGAATAATCACAATATTATATCGGTCTAGTTGTTAACTGATTCTATCCATAAAAGACAATATGATCTAAAGTATACGTGACATAGCAATTACCGATGATGATGTGTGTGAGCCGGCAAATAAGTGTGCGTGGAATATGCGCATCATCGGTAATGGTGCTGGTGTCCTAACAGGTATGGTTTGTACTGATTATTGCAACATATGTAAGAACATGCACCATGATGATTACAGTATGAATGTAAAGACAGATGTGCATTATCCACTCCTCTGCGAAATACGAGTACAACTACCACTATGTGAGTCGAACCTAAACTAGTGTCCATCTAACATCCTAAGGAACTAAACCTAATAGACTAGTCAGTAAGAAACTAGAGTCTACCTAAGGTCTGAATCAATATCTCTAATAGTCGGCGATCCCGCCTCAATAGCGTCACGTATGTAGTACGGCTTCCTCGAATCAAGAGTGCGGATCAATCATCAAATCTAAGCCTCGTACGGTAAAATCCATCGTACGGCATCCCAATATCGGGGTACGGTCAAGTATCTCCTAGGTGTCTCCTCATTCGTATAATGTCATCATCAACACATCTCATGATCAAGGTGCTAAACTGTGATCGCATACATCGATCATATATCATTGCCATCATGATAAGCATCATTAGTTTATCCTCAGAAATATCATGTCATATGTATCATATTGTGATTAAGTCATACCGATATCTTATCGTCATCAAGTCACAAGCTACAGCCCAGGTACTATTTTAGCGTCCCATGTACCTCAATATCACCACCACCCTTCATAATTTATATATTCATGTTCATTATCTCTTTCTCTAATGATCCGCTAACACTTTAATACGACTGTATCGTCAAGAATCACGGCATCAAGCCCAGTCATACTGTTTCATCATACCTCAGATATCATATCACATCAACGAATCCCATATACGTGTTCTGTATATATATACACCTATACCTAGTTTTATATATATACACACATATACGTATACGCCATGTCAAGTTTTAGTGTGTGCGTGTGTGTTTCTATCAGAAACTTACGAACCTCTCCCAAAGTATTCATCCTCAGGTATGGTTTTCCTAAATCAGTCTAGTCCCGCCTAGGGTCATTACTAGGGTCCTGCTCAGTAAGATTCTAGGGTCACATCGGGTTTCCTAATATCAATAAGTACTATTCATATTCTACGTTGCGGGGGTGCTAAACGCCATCCACCCGACTTCCCCCCGTAGATATGCATCTACTCACCTGGTCCATGTCTGCCGAAGACAGTGTCGCCATCCTCCTCTTCATCGCCCGCAGTCCACATGAGGGGTACCTAAACGCAAGCATATAAATAGCATCGTAAACCGAATCACATACAAAAGTCAAACGATACAAGGAACAAGCACAGGTTAAAACCTATGTCCCGTCCCCGCAAAAGAACCAAATATCGCTCGATATCGGCGTACAAACTCCGATGGATCGAGATAAACATTAACAAATAACTCGTAGTTTTAAAACACATTACTTATATTATAAAACATGATTAAATCCATCGAAACCCTAAAATCCATCAAACCGTCCAATTTCGTAAAAACCGAAATTGCCAATTTACCGTTTTTCATCAAAACTTGACATTTAAATGAAACCAATAGTTATAAAACTCATTATATAGCATAACTAGACTATACAAACCGTTACTATATTTTTATTACACAAATTTATATTGATTTGAAATTTCTAGTTTGCAACATTTAACAATTTTCAACATTTTTCAAGCAAAACACCACAATTCCACCACAAAACATGATTTTGCATGAATTAATGTCTTAAATTACAATTCATGATGATAATGATATAATGAAACCATAATTATAATTTAAACCCCTTTTATTTAGTAATTTCCAAAATCTAGTTTACAAAATAATAGCATTTTATTACTATTTTTCTAATTATCAAAGTAATCTAGTGATCAAACTAAGTTTTTCATTCAATTAATATGCTAATATTTCCACTAAAACTACATTCCAATGATAACAACCCAAATCTAAATTTTATATCAACCACAAACACATTTTGCAAAAACCTAGTTAGCTAATTTCCTTATTTAAAAAGATTTTAAATGAAAATTTTACAATTCAACAACCATGCAATATTTTCCAATTCTAAAAGTGTTAAACTAACTATTATAACCCTAATTAATTATTAAAAACCCAAACTTGAATTTACAACCCTAACTTGCATTTTAAAAATTAAACATAGAATTAATATAATAATTCTAATTATGCTTTAAAAGAACATTTAATAGAAATAATTCAAAAGAGAAAGATTTATACCTCCACAATCTCATGTCCAAACTTGAAAATGAACCTCAAAAATACATGCTTTCCCACTCCAAAATCCATGTAAAGAAGAGTAGAGAATAAAGGGTATGAAATAATTAGGATTTTGTGTATTTTTTGTTGAATTTTTGATGTAATTTGATGGATTTTTGTGCAAAAATGAGGTGGGAAATGGGGAGGGGCAGCCATGGGGGGTAGTGGCCGGCCTTGGTGAGGTGAGGGAGAGAAAGAAGTGAGTGTGAAAGTGTGTAGAAGTTTCAAGAGGAGAAATATCACTTAAAGGTCTTTTCATGGTTTATTTAATTATTTATTTATTTGTTTACTATAGCAACTCAAGAAAACTCTAGAAAATAGGAAAATTTTGCAAATAAATTTTGCATGATACACACTAATTTCTAATATGCCATGGTTCATTTTTACAAATTAAAACCATTTAAATTTGTAATTTACACTAATTTAGTTTTAAAATAAAGCTTATGTTAATATTTAAAATAATTAATTTAGGAAAAATATTTTATTAAACTAAAAATTTATAAGTGGATAAATAAACACCATTTACTAGTAATTTCATAATTAAAATATATATTTTTAAAATTATAATGAAAAACAATCACGGTTTGGTTTTACGAAAAATACATTTTACTTTACCGAAAATCCTAAAATTCACTTAAACACTTTTATTCATTTAATTATTTATTTAATCATTTTTAAAACGTTACAATCTTCCCCCCTTTAAGAAATTCGGTCCCCGAATTTAAATTAAAACTCCCCCTCCAAATACTAAAACGTTTAGCAAAACATTCAAATCGTCGGGGCTCCGAAATCATCAATACATAACAAAAATCAACTTCGTCAAGCATGACGCAATCATCGGAGTTATGGTGATAATAAAATTTCAAAACTCAATATGAAAACCATCATAATATACATCAATCTGTAACTTATATATAGTGCGCATCATAGTAAAACCGTACAAATATCTGGATAAGGAAATATGCAAACACCCCTTTTTGAAAATTGCCGTGTGATGCACGTGTCACGGCATAAGTAACGGACGTTTAATTTTAAAAAAATAACTATATATATATATCGTTTATTTAACATACACGTCCCGCCTGGTTACTAAGTCAAATAATAATGATTATGAAAATATACTGCTCAAACTGAAATCAATCCCAATCACATCAATAAAATATCATGTGCGTCCGGTGCGCACTGAAATCGAAACCAAATACAGATACCACGAATACACACAACAACAAAACTAAGTGCAACAGGTGTGCACCAAAAACATCTGTCAAGTGCAACGGGCGTGCACGACTCAATATCAGGTGCATCTAATCTGCACAAAACCCCGATTTAGTGCATCTGGTGTGCACAAAATCGCATCAAGTGCGCCAAGTATGCGCAAGAATCCTAATCAGGTGCATATGGTGCACGAAAACATACATTGAATATCAAAATCGAAATCACAGTACAAAAATGCATGAAAACTAGGTCGAAACATATGTAAAAATCATGTGCAACCCCTATGCACGAAATCAATCAAAAATCCCAAAATATATATAAAACCAAATCAAGTGTACTGGGTGTGTACTAAACAACATCAATACAACTGATATATGAAACACAAATAGAATGAAGGTACACACATGAAATACCAATCGTAGAACAAAATCCTCAAAATACAAAAATCCAATCAATGAAAATATGAAATTCAAATCACTAAATCACAATTGTAAACACTATCGTCAATGTGCGCCTCTTTCCTCTGATGTCGACTGCTTCGAACTCGTTCTTTCATAGGTGTGCTGACTGCGCTACCAACGGCAATACTCATGTCTAGAGTCTCCCACATAGTCGATCCCTTCACTTGATATCCGGACTACATTAAACTTTTCGATCGATCCATCAAAATCCCATAATTCCCCGAGAGCTCAACACTCAAGTACAGTTTAAAAATATCCGGTACATACCCCAGCATCGATGATCCAGCCGTAGAAGGGCAAACCCAAGCCTCACTAATGGCACCGCGGAACTGCCGTAAACCCTAAGGTTCAAGGGCGTTCTCGTGGTCATTATGTCGAGTTAGGGTTTCATTCTTCTAGAGGGTCCATCGAAATACCTGCATGTTCTTCCGAATACTTTAAACTTAGGAAAATGGTTTTCTGATAATCGTTCGAACCCTTTAACTTCATCCGGACGGCATGTGAATACCCTTCGTCCGCACGCTAAGCAATGCTTCAATCCTCAAGAATAACCAATACTCTAATGTTTATCGCATTCGAGCCGCAGCTCCCTCTGCCCGTGCGCCCGTGGTAACAGAACCACCCTCCAACATCGATGAAGATAGATCAAAGGAACGAATGAAATACGGTGCAAACAAATGTACATCCTATGGCTCCTTAAGCAGAGTAGCGTATCGTAAGTATGCCGCGGACCATACCCACGATACGTTACACTACCTAAATCGCCTACTCTATCAACCAAGGGTCACCTAGACTTATACAAGGTTAAACCTAGCGCTCTGATACCAACTTTGTCACGACCCGAAAGTACGGAACGTGACCGACACTTAGATTACGAAGCGTCTAGAGGCGCCACGTAACCTTAGTAAGCCGAAGCCCAGAAATCTAAACCATGAAAAGAAGAAGAAGCAGTAAAAGAAAAACAAGTATAAAATCATCAGCAAATTTTACCAAAAATTTCGGCAGAGTCTCCTCTGTAAAAACTGGCCCCCAAACGGGTACAACAAGTATAATATACATAAACAATAAAAAAGCATCCCCAAACGGGAGCTAGCATCAACGCCAACAGGCGGAAACAACCACAGCAAGCACAATAATATACAACGCCAATAGGCGAGGCTCAAAACTCAAAAGAAAACAAAACCACCAGATCTGAATAATACATGCGCGACTCTAAGGTCGAAATAAAAGACTGGTCCTATAAACTTATCAAGTAATACAAATATGGTTGATGGAGCTTACTAGATACAAATGAGTGAATAAAAGTACAATGGTGGTTCGGATACAAGTGAACCAACCTACCGTGCAAATCATCCTGAAGAAAAGATGTGCCAACAAGCTGCCACGGAAACCTGGACATCGAACCTGTAATAAAATTTGGCACAACGAGGGTGAGTTGCCAACTCGTGAGTAGAAGACATCTACGAAAAGAAATCGAATGCACGACGCTATCCTAGGTCATAATAATACACTACTATAACCCAAACATCTAGTAATAGCAGGGTAATACTACGTGTAAGTGCAGATACTCCGTGTCCGTGTCAGTGCCTGATATAATACTATGTCATATGAAATGAAATGCATGCACCATGAATGTAAAGTAACAAATCCTGAAATCCAGATATATATGTATAAGAACTCTTTAGCTGTTATCATAGTAAAGTGTGTATAAGCATCTGAAATCTCAACAATGAAATCCATGGAAATCCGTGTCAAGCATCGACACAACACATGTAATCTCAAGTCTCAATATGTCGGGCTCCGTCAGTCCGGATCGGCCCATATCATCAAATCTCACGACAACGGTCGGTATCCTCCGGATATCCGCCGCGCCAGACATCACCGGTAGGTAGTCTTCCCCTGCCAGGCTCATCGTCTACAACTCGATCTTCTTGCCCCGGGGTACCATACCGGGCCCACCATGTACCCGAGACGGTTCATCCACTCCTCGAATCGGGTCTCGAAATCCAACAGAAAACATGAAATACTCATGGTGGACGACACATACATCACGAGAAAACCGCATCTTATTTTAAAAAGAGAAGAGGAGAGAGAGAGAAGTTTTTTATATATTTTTGCGGTTTTCCCCAAAAATCCAGAAATCTCATAGAAATCCAAATCTCAAAATTATGAGTAACTATATGATAAGTGTCGGCATATGCCCATAATACTGCATGATAACATGAAAATATGAATGCATGGATGTCTAAGTAATAAATATCATGTCTATACTAACATCAGAGAATAATCACAATATTATATCGGTCTAGTTGTTAACTGATTCTATCCATAAAAGACAATATGATCTAAAGTATACGTGACATAGCAATTACCGATGATGATGTGTGTGAGCCGGCAAATAAGTGTGCGTGGAATATGCGCATCATCGGTAATGGTGCTGGTGTCCTAACAGGTATGGTTTGTACTGATTATTGCAACATATGTAAGAACATGCACCATGATGATTACAGTATGAATGTAAAGACAGATGTGCATTATCCACTCCTCTGCGAAATACGAGTACAACTACCACTATGTGAGTCGAACCTAAACTAGTGTCCATCTAACATCCTAAGGAACTAAACCTAATAGACTAGTCAGTAAGAAACTAGAGTCTACCTAAGGTCTGAATCAATATCTCTAATAGTCGGCGATCCCGCCTCAATAGCGTCACGTATGTAGTACGGCTTCCTCGAATCAAGAGTGCGGATCAATCATCAAATCTAAGCCTCGTACGGTAAAATCCATCGTACGGCATCCCAATATCGGGGTACGGTCAAGTATCTCCTAGGTGTCTCCTCATTCGTATAATGTCATCATCAACACATCTCATGATCAAGGTGCTAAACTGTGATCGCATACATCGATCATATATCATTGCCATCATGATAAGCATCATTAGTTTATCCTCAGAAATATCATGTCATATGTATCATATTGTGATTAAGTCATACCGATATCTTATCGTCATCAAGTCACAAGCTACAGCCCAGGTACTATTTTAGCGTCCCATGTACCTCAATATCACCACCACCCTTCATAATTTATATATTCATGTTCATTATCTCTTTCTCTAATGATCCGCTAACACTTTAATATGACTGTATCGTCAAGAATCACGGCATCAAGCCCAGTCATACTGTTTCATCATACCTCAGATATCATATCACATCAACGAATCCCATATACGTGTTCTGTATATATATACACCTATACCTAGTTTTATATATATACACACATATACGTATACGCCATGTCAAGTTTTAGTGTGTGCGTGTGTGTTTCTATCAGAAACTTACGAACCTCTCCCAAAGTATTCATCCTCAGGTATGGTTTTCCTAAATCAGTCTAGTCCCGCCTAGGGTCATTACTAGGGTCCTGCTCAGTAAGATTCTAGGTTCACATCGGGTTTCCTAATATCAATAAGTACTATTCATATTCTACGTTGCGGGGGTGCTAAACGCCATCCACCCGACTTCCCCCCGTAGATATGCATCTACTCACCTGGTCCATGTCTGCCGAAGACAGTGTCGCCATCCTCCTCTTCATCGCCCGCAGTCCACATGAGGGGTACCTAAACGCAAGCATATAAATAGCATCGTAAACCGAATCACATACAAAAGTCAAACGATACAAGGAACAAGCACAGGTTAAAACCTATGTCCCGTCCCCGCAAAAGAACCAAATATCGCTCGATATCGGCGTACAAACTCCGATGGATCGAGATAAACATTAACAAATAACTCGTAGTTTTAAAACACATTACTTATATTATAAAACATGATTAAATCCATCGAAACCCTAAAATCCATCAAACCGTCCAATTTCGTAAAAACCGAAATTGCCAATTTACCGTTTTTCATCAAAACTTGACATTTAAATGAAACCAATAGTTATAAAACTCATTATATAGCATAACTAGACTATACAAACCGTTACTATATTTTTATTACACAAATTTATATTGATTTGAAATTTCTAGTTTGCAACATTTAACAATTTTCAACATTTTTCAAGCAAAACACCACAATTCCACCACAAAACATGATTTTGCATGAATTAATGTCTTAAATTACAATTCATGATGATAATGATATAATGAAACCATAATTATAATTTAAACCCCTTTTATTTAGTAATTTCCAAAATCTAGTTTACAAAATAATAGCATTTTATTACTATTTTTCTAATTATCAAAGTAATCTAGTGATCAAACTAAGTTTTTCATTCAATTAATATGCTAATATTTCCACTAAAACTACATTCCAATGATAACAACCCAAATCTAAATTTTATATCAACCACAAACACATTTTGCAAAAACCTAGTTAGCTAATTTCCTTATTTAAAAAGATTTTAAATGAAAATTTTACAATTCAACAACCATGCAATATTTTCCAATTCTAAAAGTGTTAAACTAACTATTATAACCCTAATTAATTATTAAAAACCCAAACTTGAATTTACAACCCTAACTTGCATTTTAAAAATTAAACATAGAATTAATATAATAATTCTAATTATGCTTTAAAAGAACATTTAATAGAAATAATTCAAAAGAGAAAGATTTATACCTCCACAATCTCATGTCCAAACTTGAAAATGAACCTCAAAAATACATGCTTTCCCACTCCAAAATCCATGTAAAGAAGAGTAGAGAATAAAGGGTATGAAATAATTAGGATTTTGTGTATTTTTTGTTGAATTTTTGATGTAATTTGATGGATTTTTGTGCAAAAATGAGGTGGGAAATAGGGAGGGGCAGCCATGGGGGGTTGTGTCCGGCCTTAGTGAGGTGAGGGAGAGAAAGAAGTGAGTGTGAAAGTGTGTAGAAGTTTCAAGAGGAGAAATATCACTTAAAGGTCTTTTCATGGTTTATTTAATTATTTATTTATTTGTTTACTATAGCAACTCAAGAAAGCTCTAGAAAATAGGAAAAATTTGCAAATAAATTTTGCATGATACACACTAATTTCTAATATGCCATGGTTCATTTTTACAAATTAAAACCATTTAAATTTGTAATTTACACTAATTTAGTTTAAAAATAAAGCTTATGTTAATATTTAAAATAATTAATTTAGGAAAAATATTTTATTAAACTAAAAATTTATAAGTGGCTAAATAAACACCATTTACTAGTAATTTCATAATTAAAATAGATATTTTTAAAATTATAATGAAAAACAATCACGGTTTGGTTTTACGAAAAATACATTTTACTTTACCGAAAATCCTAAAATTCACTTAAACACTTTTATTCATTTAATTATTTATTTAATCATTTTTAAAACGTTACACTTCTCTTGCCTAATTGAGCGCGACAGTCCTTAGAGTCTTCTCTAGATTTCTTTTAGTTAATGTGGGTCAATGCGGATGCAAGTTTTGTGGTTTTCGGGGCCTAGGAAAGGTAATGAAATCCCCACCTAATTTGGATTTGGCCGTGCCCCTTAATTTCCGTATTTAGAATGCAAACAACCAAGAAATCAAAATCACGCACAAATTTAATTTTGCTTTTACGGCGCTGCGATTATTTGCAAAGAAACCTGCAGAAAATTGTTAGTTGGAGCTAAAAGTGGAGAGAGGAGAAGGTAAGAAAATACCTGAGACAAAAATTTTGCAGAGATCCGCCCAAGATGCCGCGGTTCCGCTGCGAATCCCTCCTTATGCCGCGCTTCCGCGGTTGAATGATGGGATCACTGCACAAAACTTCACCAGGGAGCTTCTGTAGACTCCCTCTGCTCTCTGGTATATCCCAAAAATTTTCTTCAATTGCCTAACCGCTCCAGATTTCCTTGCAATGAACCACAATAAATCGTTTAAGGTTTGCACGAATTTTGATCTCAAAATAACAATGGAATAATTCTTTCAATTCAAACTATAATATGAAACGAATTAGCGCGCGATCCCCGGCAACGGCGCCATTTTGATTGTAATAATTTCTTGATTGGATGTAAAAGTATCGATTCAAATAGTCCCCGATTTCGGCACTATTTGATTGATCATAGAATGCGAGACTGAGTAAGTAAAACAAATTGATAAGAGTCTCTTTGTGTCGGTAATTAGAAAATTGAATAAAGTTCATAATCAAAAAATTATATTTGACCGCAATCAACTACGGTGTCAGTTGTAGATCGTAAGTGAGTACGGATCGTCCACAGGGATTGTGCGATTCGTTTTTTATATTTGATTTGTTTGAATCGAAAAGTTAATCGAAAAGAAAAGAAAACATGATTCAAGAATTTATCGATTGATTCAGGTGTCATGATGTTTAGTCAAGAATCAAGAAACTGATAAAAAAATCAAGAATCGGTGTTTCGATGATATTTCCAACCAAAAATGTCAAGAATCTAAATGAGGCTCGTAGGAATCGATCGGATCTATAGACGTGATGTAATTTCAAGATTTCGTGTTCTTGTCCTTCGAAGGATTGATACTAGATCGATGATGATCGACGAGAGTTAGGGCTTTCTTGATGAAACTAGGGTTTCATCGTTTAACCTTTGTTCTTTCATCGATATCATTCATATTCTAGCCTCTAACAATTTCAAGAAACGATCGTAACTCCCCAATCTCGAGCGATATCAATCAAGAAAGCATTGCAACAAATTGGGTCGTCAATTCTTGAACTTGCTAGGGTTTACAAAACTCATAGGATTCAAGAATCGATTTAAGATATATTACATCATCATTCTATTGATCGTCTCGACTCCTCGACGAGTGGAGTATTACTCAAACATCATCACACAGAAAGTATTCAAGAATTGAAAAGATATCATGATGCGATAATTTAAAGAAAACAAGATAAAAGAATATCACCTTTTATTTATATCAACAATTTGATTACAGTCGCTCAAGAACTACAAGAGGAAGAACTAAATTGTTGAATTGGCGTCGCTCGGCTCCATGAGTCACGGATCGGCTTGGACCACTTGCTCTGTTGAAGATCGGCTCGGCTCATAAAAGGTTGCAAGGCTTCTTGCTTGATGGGTACTCGGGATCTTGGCTTTTGATTGGAATTAGGGTTAGGGTTTCACACAAGTCCTCTCACTAGACTTGTGGAAGAAGAAGATGAAGAAAGAGATAGAATGGCTAAAATGAACTAATGGATTGATTTTTCCAAGATTGAATTCTTTTTACAAATGAGTCTAGGGTTTTATTTATAGAGCACCCAAACCCTAAGCCTTTGAGTTCCCTCCAAAAGTTTGTTGAAAGACTTCTAGAAGGAGTTTGTTAGGCTTAGCTTAGGGTTTAAGCTAGGGTTTAAGAAGAAGTTTCTAGAATGATAGGCTAGTTTAGTGTTGATCCCAAAGCTTGCTGATCTGGCAGAAGTCTCTGGAGTCTTCTGGAAATTGGAGTGTCTTTTTGAAGTGTAGGAGCTGAGCTAGGAGTTCTGCAGCAAAATTGGAGTGATGATCTGTCAAGGCCGCCGCGGAACCGCGGCCTAAGCCGGCTTGCGCCGCGGTTTCGCGGCCAAGTGGTGGCTTGATGGCTTGGTTCTTCTAGTGTGGTCTTTTGATGGTATTTTGGGCTTCATCTGATATGTTGATTTGTATTTTCCCTTTTGTATTGATACCAGAACTGAAATCATTGAGTTGGCGTCATGTTTTAGCGGTACCGTATAAATTCTTGGCCTTTCTTCTGGATTTTCCTGCACAGATCTCAAAACAAGTGTTGCGCAA
Organism: Agapanthus africanus; assembly: GCA_030015575.1. NCBI lineage: Eukaryota > Viridiplantae > Streptophyta > Magnoliopsida > Asparagales > Amaryllidaceae > Agapanthus > Agapanthus africanus. Next base: position 113,265,930 of record JASDDO010000018.1, read on the forward strand.
ATGTAGGGATGATGTGATGCCATGAAATGTGGTTAATTTCCTTTATAGTGTCGGTTTCAGAGTCTAATACATGCAATCTGATATTTTGCGACAGTTTTGCTAATATGTAAAATATGAATGCCGAACACTTCTATATGAATGCAAATGATGAGGAAATTGCCGGCTAAAATATGCACTATTTTCGACTAATCATCGTGTGATGCGTAACTCACGGCACAAGTGACAGTGCTCGTTTATGAAGTAATAAATGTATGTTCATATATTTTTTTGCCAAAATATGTGTTCCGACCTTTCTAAAATATCCCAAAAGATTTTCCTTTGTAAACGTTCGTGTCACTCGGGGACACGTATGAAATAGCGAGACTATAGCTCCTTTTTAAAAACCTCTTGCTAAACTTTTAATGCATGCAAAATACTCAGGTACTGTCCTCATATCAGTCATGTTCGGCTAATATATAATATAGTGCCCATCATGAAAACAAAAGGCTCAAGAGCAAAATCAGCCTCAAAAGGCGTGTCCAATAATCAGGTGCATCTGGTGTGCACGAAAATCAAATCTAAATACAGGTGCCACAATATGCACAAAAGTAAGACTAAGTGCAACGGGTGTGCATGAAAGCATCTATCCAATGCAACTGGCGTGCACGACAACAACAACTAGTGCATCTATAGTGCACGAAAATCATAATCCAGTGCAACTAACATGCACGAACAAAAACCCCAATCGAGTGCATCAGGTGTGCACAAAATCATATCACGCGCCCCATGTGCACGAAAGTCCAAATCAAGTGCATCCGTCATGCACGAATGAAATCGAAATCAAGTGCATCCCACATGCACGAATAAAATCTAAATCAAGTGCATCCAACATGTACGAATAAAATCTCAATTAAATGCATCCGATGCGCACAGAATCCAATACCAAGCGCCTAATATGTGTAAAATCAGCCCAAGCACGTCAAGTCCGTAAAAGCATCTAGTGCAGTAGTATGCACGAAAACGAACATCAAGTACACATGCGCACGAAAACACAAATCTAGTAAAACGAATGCTCAAAGACATAAATCGGATGCAACCAATGTACGGAGTATAAATCTAGTGCAACCAATGCACGAAATACCCACCTGGTGCAACAAACGCATGAAATGCAAATCTAGTGCAACCAATGCACGAAATACGAATCCGGTGCAACAAATGCACGAAATACAAATTGGGTGAATCCAGTGCCCGAAATATCAAATCTTGTGCATCCAGTGCACGAAATATCAAATCCTGTGCATCCAGTGCACGAAATATCAAATCCTGTGCATCCAGTGCATGAAATATCGAATCCTGTGCACAACTGCACGGAAACTCATCAATAACTCAAATGTGTATGAAAACAACACCGAGTGTACCAAGGTGTATAAAACTCATAAACGTGTGAAACTACGTGCACAAAACACGTATCAAAGCACTGCAAGCAAATGTGAGCTATACCGAGTGCAAAAATCAAATCGAGTGCGTACCATATGCACAATGTCAAATCAACCGTATGAAATCCACGAAATCATAAACATGTGCAGCCAAGGCACAAAATCAATATCAAGTGCAAATAAATATGCACAAATCATAAACCAATACAACAGTGTGTAAAATGTATATCAAGTGCAATAACTATGCACAAAATGTAAATACCCGGTAGGTGCAGCTATAGTGCACGAAAACAATATCCTGAAACTCAGTCATCAAAACTCAAATCCAAGCGATATAAGCGTGATACTCGGATCACAAACGCAAATCGCAACAAATGGCATTGAGGTACACCTCCTACAATGTCGATAAATGTCGGTGCACCCAAACTGGCAGAGCAAGGACATCCGCTTGCCTCCTGCTCATGGTCTAGCGTCTTCTGTCTCTGGGTCCTCATTTCTCTGCGGATTACCAATCTCGCAATCTATCGGCTCATCGGCCCGGTCAGGTGTGCTAACGAAAACGATTCCGTTCTGGCACTCCTCAGGTCATCTCTCGACCAAATAGTATGATCACTCATAAAGCAGCACGTCACTGGCATCGGCCTCTGGCCCTCTGAATACACGTGACATATCTGATCCTCGGTGCAAATCTTATTCAGCAGTGTCTTGGAAGGAGCCTGCTCAGGGTCTCTTCCGATCTTGCATATACCGAACTATACGGGGGCTAGTACACTTACCTAATCTTTCCTCATTCTCTAGACATCTGCGTTCACATTACAGCATTTTCTTGGGAACTGGTCGTATTCCAACGCTTCTGTATACACATCCGATCTCTAATTTCAATGGGGAGTAACCACAGCTCGTTAACATCTCACACGAACCTCTTTCTCCACTCGTCTTTATTATCGTTCACTTCGACGTCACATCATGCTATCTGCGTACTGCAATTTTTCTCGGCTACGGTCAATCCGGAATCTCTCACACGGACTCGAAATCAAAAACTCAGTATCTTCATCATTCTGTAGAAGATCTCTAGCCGAACACGTCCTCGGGAACTCGCCCCAATCATCGGAGGAATACTCAATACTCGTCCGTTCTCAATCAACTCACAACACATCTGAGTGAGGTTCTCTATCTGAAACTGGTCAGCTTACCGATCTCACATCGGAACATCCTGTTAGTTATATGTATGCCCTAGAGGCCATTACTATACATGTGATGTATATTGTAGTAGATGCTTGGACATATATAGGGAGGACTTTCTTGCTCGACATGATAGTATGCTATCTGGTTACTCTTTACCTTAACTTGTATACTGATTGTCTCTCTGTTACATGTTGGTAAAGCCCTTAGGATGTGTACTTGACTACCTAGACTATGATGCGGATCATACTAGTGGGGACATGGTAATCCATAAGTACATCCTTCAAGGTCCCTAGTCGTGGGTGTATCGAGACGGGGCATCGATATACCAGAATAGACTAGCGTATACCTTCTCGACCTATACAGATGGGCGATGGATGATCCCATATCCATTGGTGTTTGACATCAGAGATGATATACGGGTCCTCAGTGGAGACTGGGTACACTGGACGGACTCGCCGAGAACTCCCAGATGGTATTATACCTTACGTCAGATGGCAGTTCTCTGGTGACACTGGTACAGGTTAGTCTGTAGACCCGAGATCGTCATAGAGTCTTGTGTGATTCCCACTGTGCTTTGATTTCCACCTTACCACGTCCAAGAGGGCGTGCAAAACGGTGGTTTTGGGGTACAGTCCTGAGTCACATGGAGGCAATGAGCGATAGGAGAGCTTTCGTCTCTCCCGGTATTGAGGGTTGATGTTGCGCTATGCTCGATTGGCCATAACAGAGAAGTCCCTAGCCAAGGCTGGTTTAGAGATTTACTGGTAAGTGTTACCAGTACCTTCTCAACCCGTTATCAGCCTCATATCGGCATGACTTATCGGTTATTGGGGTCTGACGTTTACCACCTCTAGACTTGATATGCGACATATCAGACGAGGAGACCGGACTGTACGGTAGTGTCACTGTCAGGCTTTTTACAGGAGTTGGAGTAGGCTTGCTTGCTGATCTTCTGATCGCTCAATACCCGGGTAGCCGTTACGTCCAGCTAGTACCGCTGACGGCTTGTGGGTGCTTGATATGATCATCACCTGCTGCCGGCGTATTGACGAGTCTTTATAGTCCTACATAGAGGTTGTACTGGCTCAGGCAAAACAAAATAGCAGCGCATATTTGATATGTGCGGGACCGAGAATAATACGAGTATGTGATACCGTATTCTATTCTCGCGATGTTTGTGTCGATAGGTTATATGCGATATAACCAAGTTATCGAATCAAGGGTTGATTCGATAAGTCGATACATTGAATGTTAGTCGGTTATATGTGATATAACCGGATTATTATGTCAAGTGTTGATTTAATAATTTAGTGTATAATTGTATATGTGATATACTAATTTACATTAACTAACATTGGTTCACTTAACCATTTATTTTTCTCACTTATGCACAAGTTAATATATATGTGATATATATTTATTTGTGTTCTTTTTTGTATCATGGTTGTTGATACAAATATCATGGGTGTATAAGACTTATACCATACTTATTATAGTATTAGGTTTTTATATTTAAAGTAATTCTAAAATTAGTGGATAATGAGTTCATATGCATGAAGCTTCATGAAGCTTATGTTGCATTGACTTAGTCCACTAGTTTTGTTTTACTTAAGATATTAACTAACCTAACCACTATAATTAGCCATGGTAATGTCTCTACATGAGTTAGTATATGATACTCACTCACCATGGTTAGTTCATTCTCTCTCTTGATCATTTTCATTTCTCATTTTGAGCTCATCTTCTTCCTCCTTGATATTCTTTCTAGGGTTTGAAAAAGAGAGAGAACCAAAGTGAGAAATCAAATTCTAAAGAGTACCCATTTCCTATTTCATCATCCTCTACTAGACTAGCACTTTAGTTTAGGGTGTTTGCTTCACTAATTCTTTGGTTAGTGAAGTAGAAGCTTGAGTCCGTATTCCCTCGACGTAGATCATCTTCGGCCTCGAAGACTTCAAGCAATACCGTTGCCTCTTCTCATGGAGCCGTCCGAGAGTCCGGGAGTTGGATGATCGCAACGAAGGGACTACATCAAGGAGCATATGGAGTGAAGGACCGATCTACAAAGGTTGTATTTCATATTCCTTTAGTGTAAATGTGATTTACTTGCTAGTTTTCGCCTAATTTCTAGTTAACGATCTAGTTTAGGGTTATTCGGCACGGCTAAAATTTTAATCCGGTATGGTTGATGTCTTGTAGAACCTCATTAGAGTGCCTAGTAACCCTACAGTGGTATCAAAGCCTATCTACAGCATTAGGCGATGTGTTTACGAAATTAAAACCCCGATCGAACCCGTAATCGACGAAATAACCCCCTCTCTGGAAAAAATTTCAAATCTGGGTTTTTTCTGAATTAAAAATGCTTAAAAAAATCAGCAGGCAATTATAAGGGAAATAGTGCAAAACGACACTGTTTGGCGCCCAAAGCGCCGCTGAACCGCGGCACGAGCATGGCTCGTGCGACGGTTCCGCGGCCATAAGGTGACGTCACCCTTGTCGTTTTGCGCAGTAAAGTTCCTATTTAATTTACTGATATTTTATGGGTATTTTTATCTGACTCAAGTGTTGAGTGTTCTGGGGTTTATTTTGTATTCGTTGATTCGATCGGAAAATTTAATTTCTTTGTGTTTTCCGGATATTTAGAAAGTATTAAAAAGTTCGAACGGATATCAATAACTCACTTTTTCCCAACCCGGAAAATTTCCAAGTGTTGGATTTTTCCGTTTGTTTAAGAACGTCTGAATCGTGCAAGTTACGCAATGGACCCTCTAGAAGACAACAAACCTTAGTTCGATTATGTGACCGTGTTGAACTGCCTTTTGAACCTTAGGGTTTGGGGCAATACGGCGTGCCACATGTGAGGCATTGGCTTGACCCTTCTACGGCTGGACCATTGGTACTGTGGCATGTGATGGATGTTTTTAAACTCCACTCAAGTGTTGAGAACTATTTGGGAAAACTTGGGTGTTTGTTTATTCGATCGAAAAATTTAACATTGTCTATTTATCTGGAATGTGATACAATTTTTGGAATCCACAAGTAGTTATGAGATAACTAATTTGGATGTTATAAACATAGCAGTTTAGTCTCAAATGATCGGTTGCCATAGAATTTTGATGCGATCAAAAGTTCGTCGCAATCACGTAGCGTACGCGGATACTCGCCGGGTAAACTTAATAGACAGCCATGCCCCATAGCCCCGACCAAGTGACTGTAGGAGAACCCCGTCGCCAAAAGCATCTGTTCGGGTGCTCGCAGCAGCGGTGTTCCGCCTTAGTGCACTTCGTCGACGGCGTCCGGGGGTGCGGCCGTCTACTAAAGTTTGCGACGAGCATTCGATCGCATATCGGGAATCTTGTTGAATTGCCCGACTAGATATTAAAAAGTGTTTTCGATATAGAGACTAAAATGCGGGGTTTAAAATTGTTAGGCATGCGATGTCTAAGAAGGTTGCGGATTCCAACTGTTGTAGTTTTACACTTTCTTTTCTGCGCCGTAAGTGTAATATGTGATATCGCCGGTTTCGTTGCTATATGTCAACGACAATTGGGATGCGCATATTTACTTACGTTGATGACATGTGATGTTATGTGTTGTTGGATATGTTATATTGGATCGTCGCGTATTGAATAGCCGGGGTTTTTTATGTGAGATGAGGGTTTTTATTTTCATTCATGTAAAATTTAATGTATGTAATATTCTTTTATTGAGGCACTTCCGGGATGAGATTGATGTCACCATTTGTATATTATTTACTTTTCCGCACTAGGATAGACCCAAGGAGGAGAGCACAAGTAACCGGGTTCTGGAGTCCAGTGGGAGACCAACTCGAGGAGTCGAGTCCGGGTCTCCTAACTCTAGAATTGGAAGGGTTGCTTGCCGCTCTCGTAGGGGTCTAGGGGTGTGGGTTTGGCTACTCATCGCGACCGTGGAATCCGTATTTTATAGAGGCTCAAAATAAAACATGGACGTCCTAGTATATCCAATCTTGCATATGTTTCTTCTGCTGCGATATCTGTGATGTGATCATTTGATATGTTGTGATAAATGCTGTATATAGTATATATGATATATTATATAGACGTTACTTATGTTTTACATCCGCGCTAGCCCTGCCCCGCTCTGCCGTTAGTTACCTAACCTAACGGTGCACGAGGGGACATCGAGGCGAATGCGGATGGCATAAGTGTACGTCGTATTTATCTGTGATGCTTAGGTAACTTAAATGATGGGACTTCATTAATATAATTAAAGAAAGAAAAGAAACCTAAAAGATGTTGTGGAATCGAATTTTCAAAAACAGGTAGCTACAGTTCTTGCTTAGCATCGCGGTGTTCCTTGTAGAACATCCTGCACCTTATTCGATAAGGAAAGGGCCGAGATCCCTTCACCGGGAGTGACCCCTTTAGCAATGACTGGAAGATGCTACAACCCTCGGTTTTGTCTTTTGATTGCTTTTTCTAGTTCTTGCTTTGCACAGTGATATATATGATATATCATGCACCTTATTCCATAAGGAAAGAGCCGAGATCCCTTTACCGGGAGTGACCTCTTTAGCGAAACTAGTAAAAGCCTCAAAAACACTCCATTTTTAAAATCATTTGATTCTACAACGATATCAAGTTCATTACGCAATAGGTTTTCAAAAAAACCTTTCGTAGCCCTCCGTCATTTCAGATAAGTTGTATATAGTATTCGTGCTATATTTGTTGGCTTTCGTCAAGGTGTAGTGTGCGGTAGCTATATGCTGCTTATCTGCTGCATACGATGAGATTGGATTAGGGTAGTCGTACGACTTTGTTGGCTTTCGTCAAGGGTCGTGCGGGTGGGTTTAATTCAGTCAAGAAATGTACGGGTTGAACTTGACTAGCGGGCTATGGTTTGTTGGCTTTCGTCAAGGTCATAGCACGTTAGGGGCAAAATTATCGGGAATTTCAAGTGTTGAAATTTGCAATGAAATTGCATACCTTCTATGTGATAGTTGGATCCCGATACCCACTGCGAGTAATTGTTACTCCTGGGAGAGTTTTACACATTACAATTAGCCGATCAAGTAGGTGTCTAGAAAGGTGTCAACGGGGTTACGCCTCTGGGAAAACGAGGTTTAGTTTAATTAGGTCTGTGCGAAAGTACGGGGAACCTCCCTTAACGTACCGACACTGGCATGGCTGAAAGATTGGCGAAGTTGTAGGGTGTAATTAATCCCGGCTAGTCTTTCCTTTTAGGGTTTGAAGGAAGATTTGATAAAAATAGTGGGAGCCATCCTGATTAGATAAAATAATAACCAATCTGATCTTGTAAGAGCGCACGCAGAGTGTTTTCTTCTCTCTCTATCCAGGTAGCGACCATGTCACGCCTTAATCAAGATAATAATACGGATGTATTGACCAAACCCGCTTGTTATACTGTGCTGGGGAACGTTGGTCCCGCTCCAACTTATAATTGTTATAAGACAGAGCAGGAAATTGGGGATTACTAGAATTCCCGTGCCGCCCAAACGAAGAAAGTGCATGCTGATGCATCATCTTCGGGTGTGTTCATTACAGAGAACTATTTCTTAGTATCCTTTACGTCCTGGGTATGAGATACCGGATCAGGATCCCGTATATGTAATCTGTTACATGGGCTATAGATAGGTAGAGAACTGAGAACGGGTGATAAGTTTCATGAGATAGAAAATGGTGCAAATGTTGCAACCAAGTCTGTTGGTCACTATCACCCTGTATTACCAGAATACATTGATTCTGAAAGAATGTTATTAGATACCGAACCTGATATACAACATCATATCAATCTCTTTATTAGTAAAGAAGGATATAATTTTGTATTGTTGGATAATGTTTTGAACATTTCCTATATCAAGAGTTGATCGGTTCAGGCACGTTATCTAAAAGCATAGACGTTCTAAATCAAACTACAGTTCTTAGTATACAGAACACACACAAGAGGAAGAGTTCAGAAATGAACGAATCCTTCTTGAGGTATTGTAGACTAGGTCATATCAATGCGACCTGACTAGCTGAAGTTATATATAGAAGCATATTTAAATTAGTTTGAATTTACATCTTGTGAAACTTGCCGGTCATGTCACAGAGATAAGATGACCATAGCTCTGTTTTTAGAAAACAGAGAAAGAGTTAGTGAACTCTTGGGATGATACATGTTGATGTACGAAGGTCCCCTGTCTGCACATGCCAAGATCGGTTCTTTGTACTTCATTACATTCTCTGATGATCTCTCAAGATTTAGACATATGTTCCTGTTGAAAGACAAGTCCGAACCGTTTGAGATATTCACAGAATATAAGTTAGAAATAGAGAACCAAAACGGGTATAAGTATTATGTCCTTTGATGTGATCAAGGAGGAGAATACTTGAGCACGGAATTCCTGGATTATTCTAAAGGAGAATGAGATTCTCTCTCAGCATTACTCCTCCGTATACACCACAGCAAGTCGGTGTATCGGGGCGGAGCAATCACACCCAATATGATAAGGTGTGCTCTATGATGAGTACTGCTGAGTTACCTATTTCCTTTTGGGAGTTATACACTTGTGAAGTTGCATACCTATTGAATAGGGTTCCGATCAAATCAACTGCCTACCACTTCATATGAGATATGGAAAGGGAAGAGCCCATATCTTAAGTTTGTTAAGATTTGGGGTTGTCCGGCCTATGTCTAAAAGCAAAATCCGAACAAGCTCGAGGCAAGGTCTGTTATGTAGAACTGGAAATGTTCCAGCTATACAAACTGCAGCTGATGATTTGGTAGAACCAAAGGATTCAATAGTTTCCAACGAAGCTCAGCCTCTCCGCCAATCTAGTAGGGTTCCTCACTCACCTGAGAGATACTTCTGTTTCTCTATGAAAGTGGGAGCGAGGATTACATCATGAGATGATGACCCAACTAGTTTCGAGCTGGCCATCAGGAGTGGGACTCTATAAGAATGGCTGGATGCTTAGCGATCTGAGATGGAATCCTTATACACCAACAAAGTATGGACTTTGGTTTCTTTATCTGAAGGGTTAAATCCCCATCAGGAGCAAGTATATCTTGAGAAGATTACTTAGCGTACAGGGAAAAGTTGAGACTTTCAAAGCTAGACTTGTTAAAGGTTTGCATCATTGACCAGGTATGGAATATGATGAAACATTTTCTAAGTAGCTATGCTTAAGTCCATCCAGATCCTACTTGCCACGGCTACATACCATGACTACGATATCTGGCGGTTGGGTGCCATGACTGCTTTTCTAAATGATGTTTTAGAAGAGTGCGTCTATAAGTACACAGCCATAGGGCATCGTAGACAGTGGGAGCAGCGGAAACGTGTGCAAGATGTTTTATGTGATAAAGCAAGCATCGCGGAGTTGGAACGTCTGTTTTGATGTGGTAGTCAAAGAGTTTGACATCATCAAAATGGTAGATGAACCTTGTATAAACAAAAAGGTAGTAGAGAGTATGGTGGTGATCCTCGTAGAATACGTGGATGACATACTCTTGATGGCGAAGGAGTTTCCCATGCTACGATCAGTCAATCTCCGCTTATCACTAAGATTCTCCACATAGGATCAAAATGATACCTCCTAAATCCTGAGTTTTGATCTATGAGATAGATGTAATTGGATGTTAGGATTCTCACTAATTGTAGTGAGATGGTATCAATTGATCCTGGGGAGAATCACTGGAAGGGTTCCAGGGTGATAAGGACAACTGAATGTCAGTCACAGGCATTGTCTTTACCCTCAGTAAAGGGACGGTATGTTGGAAGAGTTCCAAGCTATATACCGTGGCATACTAGACGATAAAGGCTAGATACATCGCTACCAAAGATACTACCAAAGAGGCAGTCTGGGTGTATATTAGTTCATGAGATAAACTTTGTTCCTACCATTGTGTGACAATGGAGTTGTGGCTTATGCCAAGGAACGCCCGTCCCATCAGTGATCCAGACATTTTCTAAGGCAGTGTCACCTGATCATGGAGATGGTTGATCTCTATGGGATCGAGGTTAGAAGAGTACACTCAGAGAACAACACGGCGGATCCACTCACTAAGGCCATTTCCCAGAGAGAGACTTTTATGGGATGGTTGAGTATGAGATACTACAACCACTGTTATTAGATGGCCCTAGTGCAAGTGGGAGATTGTTAGTTATATGTATGCCCTAGAGGCCATTACTATACATGTGATGTATATTGTAGTGGATGCTTGGACATATATAGGGAGGACTTTCTTGCTCGACATGATAGTATGCTATCTGGTTACTCTTTACCTTAACTTGTATACTGATTGTCTCTTTGTTACATGTTGGTAAAGCCCTTAGGATGTGTACTTGACTACCTGGACTATGATGCGGATCATACTAGTGGGGACATGGTAGTCCATAAGTACATCCTTCAAGGTCCCTAGTCGTGGGTGTATCGAGACGGGGCATCGATATACCAGAGTAGACTAGCGTATACCTTCTCGACCCATACAGATGGGCGATGGATGATCCCATATCCATTGGTGTTTGACATCAAAGATAATATACGGGTGCTCAGTAGAGACTGGGTACACTGGACGGACTTGCCGAGAACTCCCAGATGGTATTATACCTTACGTCAGATGGCAGTTCTCTGGTGACACTGGTACAGGTTAGTCTGTAGACCCGAGATCGTCATAGAGTCTTGTGTGATTCCCACTGTGCTTTGATTTCCACCTTACCACGTCCAAGAGGGCGTGCAAAACGGTGGTTTTTGGGTACAGTCCCGAGTCACATGGAGGCAATGAGCGATAGGAGAGGTTTCGTCTCTCCCGGTATTGGGGGTTGATGTTGCGCTATGCTCGATTGGCCATAACAGGGAAGTCCCTGGCCCGGGCTGGTTTAGAGATTTACTGGTAAGTGTTACCAGTAGTTTCTCGACCCGTTATCAGCCTCATATCGGCATGACTTATCGGTTATTGGGGTCTGACGTTTACCATCCCTAGACTTGATATGCGATATATCAGACGAGGAGACCGGACTGTACGGTAGTGTCACTGTCAGGCTTTTTGCAGGAGTTGGAGCGGGCTTGCTTGCTGATCTTCTGATCGCTCAATACCCGGGTAGCCGTTACGTCCAGCTAGTACCGCTGACGGCTTGTGGGCGCTTGATATGATCATCACCTACTGCCGGCGTATTGACGAGTCTTTAGAGTCCTACATAGAGGTTGTACTGGCTCAGGCAAAACGAAATACAGCGCATATGTGATATGTGCGGGACCGAGAATAATATGAGTATGTGATACCGTATTCTATTCTCGCGATGTTTGTGTCAATAGGTTATATGCGATATAACCAAGTTATCGAATCAAGGGTTGATTCGATAAGTCGATACATTGAATGTTAGTCGGTTATATGTGATATAACCGGATTATTAAGTCAGGTGTTGATTTAATAATTTAGTGTGTAATTGTATATGTGATATACTAATTTACATTAACTAACATTGGTTCACTTAACCATTTGTTTTTCTCACTTATGCACAAGTTAATATATATATGATATATATTTATTTGTGTTCTTTTTTGTATCATGGTTGTTGATACAAATATCATGGGTGTATAAGACTTATACCATACTTATTATAGTATTAGGTTTTTATATTTAAAGTAATTCTAAAATTAGTGGATAATGAGTTCATATGCATGAAGCTTCATGAAGCTTATGTTGCATTGACTTAGTCCACTAGTTTTGTTTTACTTAAGATATTAACTAACCTAACCACTATAATTAGCCATGGTAATGTCTCTACATGAGTTAGTATATGATACTCACTCACCATGGTTAGTTCATTCTCTCTCTTGATCATTTTCATTTCTCATTTTGAGCTCATCTTCTTTCTCCTTGATATTCTTTCTAGGGTTTGAAAAAGAGAGAGAACCAAAGTGAGAAATCAAATTCTAAAGAGTACCCATTTCCTATTTCATCATCCTCTACTAGACTAGCACTTTAGTTTAGGGTGTTTGCTTCACTAATTCTTTGGTTAGTGAAGTAGAATCTTGAGTCCGTATTCCCTCGACGTAGATCATCTTCGGCCTCGAAGACTTCAAGCAATACCGTTGCCTCTTCTCATGGAGCCATCCGAGAGTCCGGGAGTTGAATGATCGCAGCGAAGGGACTACATCAAGGAGCGTATGGAGTGAAGGACCGATCTACAATGGTTGTATTTCGTATTCCTTTAGTGTAAATGTGATTTACTTGCTAGTTTTCGCCTAATCTCTAGTTAACGATCTAGTTTAGGGTTATTCGGCACGGCTAAAATTTTAATCCGGCATGATTGATGCCTTGTAGAACCTCATTAGAGTGCCTAGTAACCCTACACATCCGACAAACAGCGTTATCTCTGGATCGAGCTACTCTAGATCTGAGTAAGACTCTCCACACTGGAAATCTTCAACTCAATTGGGCCTGCGTCGGCGCATCAAATCTGACGAATCACCTCCGTCTCTCAACTCGAGATAGACTAGCTATCTCCTATCGCATCTCTGCCCGAAAGCTCCAGCGATCTAAACTCATAAGCCCTGGAAGCGGCATCTCATCAATCTCAGCAACAGCTGGGTCCTCTGTCTGCACGGTAGATGACATCACAATCCCTGGGGTATGTTGTAAATCAACGGTCCTCTTCCAAAAGGTAGCCTCTAACAATGGCCTGATCATCCAGTACAAAACCGTACACTCGCCTCAACCGAGAGGTCACAACACAACACTAAATCGATACGTTCCCATGTCACCAGAAAACATGATTGTTAGTCCTCATCCACGACGAGCTCGTCCTGAACGCATCACTGGCCGTAGCTCAATCTACGCTCAAACCATGGTGACAAGAACCTCAATCAAGTATCGACGAAAATAGATCAAAGGGATGAAAAGGGTCAACAGATCCGAAAATGGATACATGATCATAAGGAGGAAAAAATCAATGAGAATATGAGCATGGAAACGAATAGAATCAAGAATCTCAAATGGATGTATAATCATGGGTACGAAGAGAATCACAGATCTCAAAATATATATTCCCTAAGGTTCCTTATACGGAGCATCGTATCGTAAATATGCCGTGGAACATACATACGGTACGTCACTCTAGTCAAGTTACCTACCCTATGAATCAGGGTCAGCATATGTAACGAAAGTTCGGGTCTAACACCCCTCATGTTCAAGTCTAAGTTCCGTAAGGTCAAACCTAGGCTCCAAAATATAAACGCCCTAGACTCCACATAATCAAACCTAGACTCGAACCAAGGTTAAACCTAGCGCTCTGATACCAACTTTGTCACTACCCAAAATATTAGCTCGTAACCAGCACTTAAATCACGCGATGTCTAAAGGCGTAACGTAATTCAAGTAAGCTGAAACCCAAAAATCTAAACCTTTTTAAGAAATAAAAGAGGTGAAGCTTTGAAATGAAGGTAATATAAATCAGGTTTTGTCTTTTGAAAATTTAGGCAGCACCTCCTTTGAATATTTTGATCCAAAACCACAAATACATAATAATATAAAAGGCATCCCCAAGCGGGAGCTAGCTCTTCGCCAACCGGCGGATTCATAACCACGCAAGTCATAAACAAGTATACGACGCCCAACGGCGAAGATCAACACAAAAGGAAATGAATAAAGCAAGACATCAACCCAAAAAGCGAACATAAATCCCATCGCTCAAGTCTCGCAACCACAAGTCTTTCTAAGCCTTTTACATATACAATAACTAGTTTCTGATTTGATGGAGTTAACTAGATACAACAGGAATAATAATGCAAGAGGCGTACGATCCATCAAGTACCACCTACCAAAAGCAAATCACCCAAAAGCAGCTGTGTGCCAGTGATACTGCTACTGATCTATTCGGTCAACCAACAAGAACTGTGGCACAACGGGAGGTGAGTTGCCGACTCGTGAGTAGAAAACATCATCAGGTAGAAATCGAAATAAACAACGATTTCTAGGTCAACTACATCATAAAGATAATACTATGATATCTAGGGAGACCGTATCTACATATGTGCCAACAACATAATCAATGCCTATCAGCAAGTGGATCTCATCCAACCATAATCAATGCATGTATGCGTATGGATCTCATCTACGTGTCAACCCATGACACAATAACATCATGCATGTAAATATCTTGAAAACATATGCATGTAAAAATGAGGATATAAATCAACGTGTGTCCCTCGCGACATATTAAGATCATGGAATCGGATTGTCTCACATCAGCACTCAAAACATCATGAAACACGTGTCCAGCATCGACACGTAAATCCTCATATCTCGGGCTCCGTCAATCTGCGGGATCGGCCCTCGGGCTCCGGCAGAACGGATCGGCCCATAACCATCTCTCTACTCCGGTCGGTATCGTCCAGATATCCGACGAGTCAAAATACTATCACCGGTAGGCAGTGCACATCCCCTGCCAGGCTCACCGGCTAATCCATCGACATACCTTTCTTGAACCGGGGTACCATACCGGGTCCACCATGCACCCACAAACGGCCTTGTCCACTCCTCGCCTCGGGTATCACATAATCAATCTCAGAAACGAGAAAACACATGGTGGATGCACTGAAATATCATATCAAGAGAAACAGGGTTTCAAACAATACATAAATTTCTTGAAATACCCCCCACGGTTCTCAAATCCATAAATCACATAAAATCCGTATCTCAATGCGTAAATCCATAAAATATAATATATGCAACATAAAACAGCAATATAAGTATATTAAGGGAAGACCGCTCTTTTAATTGAATCCAGTTTTAAAATACATCATGCGGTTCCCAATTATCCAAAATCCAACGCAACATCATATAAAGTGAACATGTAGCTATAGTAGGGTATATGTGTAAGTATGTAGGTATGCAACATATAACAGAATGTAAGCATATCCGTATTTCTCATGCAACGTGAAACAGTGATATGAACATAGCAAGTATATCATGCAACATAACATAGTGATGTGAGCATAGCAAGTATATCATGGCATGATGTAGAAATTCTACTGTGTAGTGACATAGCAATTATCGATGATGAAAGTGTGTGAGCTGGCAATCGGTGTAAGTGTAGCATACGCATCATCGATAATGGTGTAGGTGTACTAGCACAGGTATATGGAATGCAATGCGAATAACATGAACGTAGCATAAATTACATCGTCAGCTAAATGCTATCAGGTATACGTATCTACAATATATCTGAGTCGGTGAATCAATCAATCGGTATCCATCCTCACAACATCACGTACGGTATAAACCATCGTACGGCATCCTCTAATCAAGGGTATGGATAAGTCAACAAGTAAAACTCATCGCGTACGGTAATCTAACGTATGGAGGCATTAAACAAATAGGGATTCTATCAACCTATACAACATCCGGGGTACAAACCTAAGTCTCATACGGTATATCACTCATTATGCACAACATATATCCAAATATAAATACCTATCTCTCAGGTCCCATCCGTGTCAATCTCGTATCAGGGGACCGACGAATGTATCAAAAATCTCATATCGACTCGTATCCATATAACAACATATCAACCAAGTCATCATATCTCATCGTATACTTTTTTCATCGCATCAATCTCTCATATCAAGTCATTTTACATAAGCATTCTATTATATGAATCTCATGTCACGCTACTCTAAATCTCATACTTAAACCTGTGCAACTACATATCTATATATTGTGATTCACATTCACTTTTCATATCCTTTTATCATTTTGAGACATCATTTCTATCATAGCACGTCAAAGGGTTATGTCCCTAGCTTTCATCTCATATCTCGATATATATACTAAATCATTATTATCACCTCTAACTATCTTTTAAACACCTCAATAGTTTTCTAGTGTAGGGTTATCTTACAATATTCTTTGTATATATATATCGGTCTCCAATCAAAAATTTGCGGGGGTGGTATACGCCATCCACCCGACTTCCCCCGTAGATATAAATCTACTCACCTGCTAAACTCCTCGCTTAGCCGTAGTCGATACGCTTCGTCGTCTTGGAATCCACGCGAATTTACCTACAATCAATATGAAATCACAAAGCTATTAACATCAAGTTCCGAAATCCAAATACAGCACGCGGTGCGCTCATAGGTTAGAACCTATAGCCTACGCATGCAAAACAACAAAACAACCCTCGTCGTTGACGTACAAATGTCCAATGACCAAATACAATATTAAATCTCAAAACCAAGAATCCCCATACCGGAAAACATAGCCAAAACCATAACTATAGTCGCCATCCATGAAAACCACCAAGCCTAAAACTCCCAATCGTACCAATAACCCTATACTAGTAAACTGTAAAGTGGTTTAAGAAATTATACCAATCGATCTGTGTCCTTCGGTCTTCATTCTCGGTCCTTAGCATGTTACGGCTGCCTCGACGAAATTCGCTCTCCGGTCAAGCTCATCAAAGAGGACGCACGCCGAGAATTCTTTATACGGGCTCCCGCCTCAAAACCGAGGCAACTCGGACATCCAATTTGCTAGTCTAGATGTCCAAGAAAGAGGTAGAGAGAGTGTAGGATACTTTGTCTCAAGGCACCCAAGGATTTGGGTGGAGGTAAATGAAGTTTCCAAAATTAAATCAAGTGAGAAAGATGTGAGCTTTGGAAATTTTGTGCATGTTTCAAATTGGGGCCGGCCACTACAAATGCACTCAAAAGTGCTCGGCCAAATTGAAGGAAATCCTTCACTGGAATTTGATGGGGAGAGGTCACCATAAGAAAAGAAGTGGTGACAATAATCAAACATCAACACAAATATCTCATCAAATATCCTAAGCTTGGACAATAATCATTCAATGCAAAAGTGAGTCACCAAAAGAAACCATGCCCATCTAGAAGCAAGTCAATGACTCACCCAAACCCAAAATCCCCACTACCCATTTTCGAAATTGCAAGCAACCAAAGAAAGTAAACATGCTCACATTTCACACAATAATTATATTTTAATATTAGATTCCTTAAAAATAATATTTCATATTTTTCTGAAATGTTACAACCTTACGGTTGCTTTGTTAGCTAATTACTTGATTCTAAATTATTTATGTATTAAATTGGTTCAAAATGCAAGTTTGGAAATTTCAAGAGAAAGGTTTGGGATCATGTTAGGGTTTTTATCATTTGATTATGGTTGCAAGATGTAGTTTAACATCTTAAAACTTGAAAAATCTAAACTAGTTGTTACTTTGCTAATTGTTACTTTTAAATTGTCTTAATTAATTTATCTTGCAAACTAATTTCATGATTTATGTAAATAGGTGAGATTAAAATCTTGTTAATAATTGTGTAGCCTAATTAAGATATTGAACGGATATTGTGGCCACTAGTTTTGCTAAAACATCAAGATTTGTACTAAAATGGTAAGTTGTTGCTTACTAGGTTTTTGGATTAAATCGATTTTAAGTAAGTTTGAGGTTGTAATGATGTATAACCTATTCCCTAAAATAATTAGTGTGTTTCGAATGCGCGATTGGTACGATTGGGTTCTAGGTTAGGGGATTGCTATGTATAGCGACCCTTGTTGTGGTTTGTGGCATTGTCGCGAGCACGTTTTGTGCACCAAGTGCGTACGCGTCTAGTTAGTGCGCGTTGGTTGTCTTGTATCATTAGTTATCGCGATTATTTACATATTTATCCTCTTATTTACTTGTATGCGATCCAAGGATCGGGTGCAGAGGCATCGGACATGGCGCGGAAAGACAAGGCTGAGATCGGATCGGATCAGCCGAGGCATCCTGGTGAGTAGATGTACACATCTATGGGGGATCATCTGGATGGCGTGAGGAGCACAATAGTTCGGATTACTAGTAGTGCTTGTATTTATATGCGCAGTCACCTAGTCATTCATCTCATTGTATTGCATCATCTTATACATATATATATATATATATATATATACGATATTAACTCATATGACACTTGCCCCATTACCATTGGTTCATGCCGCACGTGCACTATTTATGCGAACACACACGCCATTGATAACTGCTATGTCACGAATGTTAGTTATATGTATGCCCTAGAGGCCATTACTGTACATAGGATGTATATTGTAGTGGATGCTGGGACATATATAGGGAGGACTTTCTTGCTCGACATGATAGTATGCTATCGGGTTACTCTTTACCTTAACGTGTATACTGATTGTCTCTCTGTTACATGTTGGTAAAGCCCTTAGGATGTGTACTTGACAACCAGGACTATGATGCAGATCATACTAGTGGGGACATAGTAGTCCATAAGTACATCCTTCAAGGTCCCTAGTCGTGGGTGTATCGAGACGGGGCATCGATATACCAGAGTAGACTAGCGTATACCTTCTCGACCCATACAGATGGGCGATGGATGATCCCATATCCATTGGTGTTTGACATCAGAGATGATATACGGGTGCTCAGTGGAGACTGGGTACACTGGACGGACTCGCCGAGAACTCCCAGATGGTATTATACCTTACGTCAAATAGTTAGTCTGTAGACCCAAGATCGTCATAGAGTCTTGTGTGATATCCACTGTGCTTTGATTTCCACCTTACCACGTCCAAGAGGGCGTGCAAAACGGTGGTTTTTGGGTACAGTCCCGAATCACATGGAGGCAATGAGCGATAGGAGGGGATTCGTCTCTCCCGGTATAGGGAGTTGATGTTGCGCAGTGTTCGATTGGCTATAACCGGAAATCCCTGGCCAGGGTTGCTGAGATTTACTGGCAAGTGTTACCAGTAGTTTCTCGAACTGTTATACACCTCATATCGACACGACTTATCGAGCTATTGGGGTCTGACGTTTACCACCCCTAGGCGAGATATGCGACATATCAGACGAACAGACCAGACTGTACGGTAAGTGTTACTGGTTGGATTCACAGGAGTGTGAGCGGGCTTGCTCGTCGATCTTCTGATCGCTCAATACCCGGGCGGCCGTTACATTTAGCAGACCGCTTGCGGCTTGTGGGTGCTTGATATGATCATCACCTGCTGCCGGCGTATTGACGAGTCTTTAGAGTCCTACACAGAGGTTTCCTGGCTCAAGCGAAAGGAAATAGGAGCGCATATGAGATATGTGCGGGACCGAGAATAATACCAGTATGTGATACTGTATTCGATTCTCGCGATTTGTGACATTGATCGGTTATATGCGATATAGCCGGGTTATCGGATCAAGTGTTGATTCGATAAGTTGTTACTATTGATATTAGTCGGTTATATGTGATATGACCGGATCGTTAAATCAAGTATTGATTTAATGATTTAATGTATAATTATATATTAGATATATTACTTTACATTGACTAATATTGTTCGCTTTAGATGGATTTTCTCACTTGATGTACACAAGTTGTATATGTGATATACTTTTGTGCACAAGATTGTATCATGTTTGATGATACATGCAAACTTGAGTGTGTATGATTAAACCATGGTTATCTTAATGGTTAGGGTTTTGATTTACTTATCTATTTATTTTTATTAATTCATTTTAAGGCAAGAATAAAATGGTGGCTAGTTTTTGTTTCTTTCATGAAACTTCATGAAGCTTTGAAGCTTTAACCATTTTGTCTCTTAGCCTTAACCTAACCATTAAACCTAACCTTAGTTTATTCTCTACACCTAACTATGGTTGCAAATATGATAAGTATCATTTTATTTCCTATTTTAAAAAAAGAGATATCATATTCTTTTCTTCTTCTTCTCCTTCTTCAACAAAGAAGAAAACTTTCAACCATTAATGGCAACATGAGAAAAAGAGTGAGAAATCCAATTCTAAAGTGAACCCATTTCCTATTTCTTCATCCTCTACCACTTGCCAAGTAGTATAGGGTGTTTTCTTCACTAGTTTCATGACTTGGTGAAGTTGGAGCTTGATCTTGAGTTGCCTCGACGTAGATCATCTTCGGCATCGAAGTCGACGACCTAGCCCGATCATTCTTTCGATGAAACCACCGTGAGAGTCCGGAATCCGATGGGTACAGCGTAGGGACTTCATCACGGAGCTATAGAGGTGGAGGACCGGATCTACAAAGGTTGTATTTCCGTTCACTTAGCAGTTAAAGTTGTTTACTAGCTTGTAGTTTCGCCTAAACTCTAGTTAACGATCCGTATTAGGGTTTTTCGGCACCGGAAAAACTTGAAATTGGCATGGTTGATGCCTTGGCACACTAATGAGGTCTCACAAGGCATCAACCATGCCAATTTCAAATTTTTCATGTGCCGAGAAACCCTAATACGGATCGTTAACTAGAATTTAGGCGAAACTAAATGCTACTAAACTACTTTAGTGCTAAGTGAACGGAAATACAACCTTTGTAGATCTGGTCCTCCACTTCTCTAGCTCCGTGTTGACGTCCCCTCGCTGCGATCATCAGATCCCGGACTCTAGCGTCGGCTTCATCGGAGAAATGGGCGGGCTAGGTCGTCGACTTCGATGCCGAAGATGATCTACGTCGAGGCAACACAAGATCAAGCTCCAACTTCACCAAGTCATGAAACTTGTAAAGAAAACACCCTATACTACTTGGCAAGTGGTAGAGGATGAAGAAATAAGAAGTGGGTTCACTTTAAAATGGTAGAGAATAAAAAGAATTATCTTATCATATATCAACCATAGTTAGGTGTAGAGAATAAACTAAGGTTAGGTTTAATGGTTAGGTTAAGGCTAAGAGACAAAATGGTCAAAGCTTCAAAACTTCATGAAGTTTCATTAAAGAAACAAAAACTAGCCACCATTTTATTCTTGCCTTAAAATGAATTAATAAAAATAAATAGATAAGTAAATCAAAACCCTGACCATTAAGATAACCATGGTTTAATCATACACACTCAAGTTTGCTTGTATCATCAAACATGATACAATCTTGTGAATAAAAGTATATCACATATACAACTTGTGTACATCAAGTGAGAAAATCCATCTAAAGTGAACAATATTAGTCAATGTAAAGTAATATATCTAATATATAATTATACATTAAATCATTAAATCAATACTTGATTTAACGATCCGGTCATATCACATATAACCGACTAATATCAATAATAACAACTTATCGAATCAACACTTGATCCGATAACCCGGCTATATCGCATATAACCGATCAATGTCACAAATCGTGAGAATCGAATACAGTATCACATACTGGTATTATTCTCGGTCCCGCACATATCTCATATGCGCTCCTATTTCGTTTCGCTTGAGCCAGGAAGTTCTCTGGTGACACTGGTACAGAATAGTCTGTTGACCCGAGATCGTCATAGAGTCTTGTGTGGTTCCCACTGTGCTTTGATTTCCATCTTACCACGTCCAAGAGGGCGTGCAAAACGGTGGTTTTTGGGTACAGTCCCGAGTCACATGGAGGCAATGAGCGATAGGAGGGGATTCGTCTCTCCCGGTATATGGGAGTTGATGTTGCGCTGTGTTCGATTGGCTATAACAGGAAATCCCTGGCCAGGGTTGCTGAGATTTACTGGTAAGTGTTACCAGTAGTTTCTCAAACAGTTATAGACCTCGTATCGACACGACTTATCGAGCTATTGGGGTCTGACGTTTACCACCCCTAGGCGAGATATGCGACATATCAGATGATCAGACCGGACTGTACGGTAGTGTTACTGGTCGGATTCACTGGAGTGTGAGCGGGCTTGCTCGTCGATCTTCAGATCGCTCAATACCCGGGTGGCCGTTACGTTTAGCAGACCGCTTGCGGCTTGTGGATGCTTGATATGATCATCATCTGCTGCCGGCGTATTGACGAGTCTTTAGAGTCCTACACAGAGGTTTCCTGGCTCAAGCGAAACGAAATAGGAGCGCATATGAGATATGTGCGGGACCGAGAATAATGCGTGTATGTGATACCGTATTCTATTCTCGCGATAAATATATCGAATGGTTGTATGCGATATAACCTAGTTATCGATTCAAGCGTTGATTCGATAAGCCGATATATTGTATACTAGTCGGTTGTGTGAGACATAACCGGATCATTGAATCAAGAGTTGATTTAATGATTTAATGCATATTTATATATTTGATATATTACTTTGCATCAACTAGTATCGGTTTACTTAAGATGGATTTTCTCACTCGGATGTGCGCATTGCATATGCGATATGTTTTTGTGCACTAGTATGTATCATGTTTGATGATGCATGCTAACTTGAGTTTGTGTAAAGATTAAACCATGGTTATTCAAATGGTTAGGGTTTTGTTTTTCATATCTATTTATTTATTTATTTATTTATTTTCTTTATGGAAAATGAAATGAGAAGAATGGTGGCTTTCTTTGTTTTGTAGTTGAAGATTCATGAACCTTTGACTTTGTCCACCATTCTTATCTCATGCTTAACCTAACCATTCTTTAACCATGATTTACTCTCTACATCTAACCATGGTTCAAGTTATGATAAGATTATTATTCTTTTCATTTTGATAATAATCTAATGATAATTTTCTTCTTCATATTCTTCTTCTTCTTCATTGAACTAAAGAAGAAAAACCTTGACCTCATCAATGGTGATTGATGAATTTGAGTGAGAAATCCAATTCTAAAGTTTACCCACTTCCTATTTCTTCATCCTCTACCTCTTGCCAAGTAGTAGAGTGTGTTTCCTTCACAACTTTTCACGGTTTGGTGAAGGTGGAGCTTGATTCATCGATGCTTCGACGTAGATCATCTTCGGCATGGACATCGACGACCTAGCTTGCCCATTCTCCGACGAAGCCGATCCTAGAGCCCGGATTTGATTTGGACAGCGGAGAGGACCTCGTTGCGGAGCCGTGGAGGTGGAACACCGGATCTACAAAGGTTGTATTTCCGTACCTTATAGTTAAGTGTTAACTAGTTAGCTTGTTCGCCTAGATATCTAGCAAACGATCCGTACTTTAGGGTTTGTAGGCATCATAATTTTTGAAATTGCCATGGTTGATGGCTTGTGAGACCTCACTAGAGTGCCTAGGAACCCTGCATGTATAGTAATGGCCTCTAGGGCATACATATAACTAACAATCTCCCACTTGCACTAGGGCCATCTGATAGCAGTGGTTGTAGTATCTCATACTCAACCATCCCATAATAGTCTCTCTCTGGGAAAAGGCCTTTGTGAGTGGATCTGCCGTGTTGTCCTCTGAGTCTGTTCTCCTAACCTCGATCACCCTAGAGATCAACCATCTCCATGATCGGGTGATACTGCCTTAGATTATGTCTGGGTCACTGATGGGACCGGGTTCCCGGGCCAAAGCCACACTTCCATTGTCACACAATGGTAGGAACCTAGTTCATCTCATGAACCAATATACACCCAAACAGCCTCTTTGGTAGCATCTTAAGTAGCGATGTATCCTGCCTTTATCGTCTAGTATGCCACGGTATTTATCTTGGAACTCTTCCAACATACCGTCCCTCCACTGAGGGTAAAGACAATGCCTGTGACGGACATTCAGTCGTCCTTATCACCCTGGAACACTTCCAGTGATTCTCCCCAGGATCAATTGATACTATCTCACTTCAACAAGTGAGAATCCTAACATCCATTTAGATCTATCTCATAGATTCAAAACCCAGGATTTAGTAGGTATCATTTTGATCCTATGTGGAGAATCATTGTGATAAGCGGAGATTGATCGAGCATAGCATAGGAAACTCCTTCCCTATCAAGAGTATGTCATCCACGTACTCTACGAGGATCGCCACCATACTCCCTACTACCTTTTTGTATATACAAGGTTCATCTACCAATTTGATGAAGTCAAACTATTTGACTACTACATCAAAACAGATGTTCCAACTCCGCGATGCCTGCTTTATCCTATAAAGCATCTTGTACACGTTTCCGCTGCTCCCACTGTCTACGAAGCCCTCTGGCTGTGTACTTACAGACGCTCTCTTCTAAAACATCATTTTAGAAAAGCAGTCATGACATCCAACCGCCAGATATCGTAGTCATGGTATGTAGCCGTGGCAAGTAGGATCCGGATGGACTTAAGCATAGCCACTGGAAAAGGTTTCATCATTATCCACGCCAGGTCGATGACGAAAACCTTTAACAAGTCTAGCTTTGAAAGTCTCAACCTTTCCAAGTACACCAAGTAATCTTCTCAAGATATACTTGCTCTTGATGGGGATTTAACCCTTCAGATAAAGCAACTAAAGTCCATACTTTGTTAGTGTATAAGGATTCCATCTCAGATCACTAAGCATCCAGCCATTCTTACAGAGTCCCTAATCTCGATGACCTGCTCGAAACTAGTTGGGTCATCATCTCATGATGCAATCCTCGCTCCCACTGTCATCGAGAAACCGAAGTATCTCTCAGGCGAATGAGGAAACCTACTAGATCGGCGGAGAGGCTGAGGTTCGTTGGAATCTACTAAATCCTTTGGTTCTACCAAATCATCTGCTGTAGTTTGTATAGCTGGAACCTTTCCAGTTCTACATAACTGACCTTGCCTCGAGCTCGTCCGGATTTTGCTTTTAGACATAAGCCAGACAACCCAAATCTTAACTAGCTTAAGACATGGGCTCTTCCCATACCATATCTCATATGGAGTGGTAGGCTGTGATCTGATTCGAACCCTATTCAATAAGTATGCAGCTTCTCAAGCGCATAACTCCCAAAAGGAAACAGGTAACTCAGTATTACTCATCATAGAGCGCACCATATCGAATAGGGTGCAATTGCTCCGCCCCGATATACCATCGTGCTATGGTGTATACGGAGGAGTAATGCTGAGAGAGAATCTCATTCTCCTTTAGAATAGTCCAGGAATTCCGTGCTCAAGTATTCTCCTCCCTGATCGCATCAAAGGACATAATACTTATACCCTCATTTTGGTTCTCTACTTCTAACTTATATTCCGTGAATATCTCAAAAGGTTCGGACTTGTGTTTCAACAGGAACATATGTCTGAATCTTAAGAGATCATCAGAGAATGTAATAAAGTACAAAGAACCGGTCTTGGCATGTGTAGACAGGGGACCTACATACATCATCATGTATCAGTCCCAAGAGTTTACTAACTCTTTCTCTGTTTCCAATAAACAGAGCTACGGTCATCTAATCTTTGTGACATGACTGGCAAGTTTCACAAGATGTAAATTCAAACTGATTTAAATATACATCTAAATGTAACTTCAGCCAGTCAGGTCGCATTGATATGACCTAGTCTACAATACCTCAAGAAGGATTCGTTCATTTCTGAACTCTTCCTCTTGTGTGTGTTCTATATACTAAGAACTGTAGTTTGATTTAGAACATCAATGCTTTTAGATCACGTGCCTGAACCGATCAACTTTTGATATCGGAAATGTTCAAAACATTATCCAACAATACAAAATTTTATCATTTCTTTACTTATAAAGAGACTGATACGATTTTGTATATCAGGTTCGGTATCTAATAACATTCGTTCAGAATCAATGTATTTGTAATACAGGATGACAGTGACCAACAGACTTGGCTGCAACACTTGCCCCGTTTTCTGCCTTATGAAACTTATCACCCGTTCTCAGTTCTCTACCTATCTGTAGCCCTATGTAACGGATTACATATCTGGGATCCTGATCTGGTATCAAATACCCAGGACGTAGAGGATATTGAGAAACAGTTCTTTGTAATGAACACACCCAAAGAAGATGCATCATATGCACTTTCTTCGTTTGGGCGGCACGGGAAATGTGGTATTCCCCAATTTCCTGCTCTGTCTTATAACAATTATAAGTTGGAGTGGGACCAACGTTCCCCAGCTCAGTATAACAAGCGGGTTCGGTCAATACATCTGTATTATTATCTTGATTAAGGCGTGATATGGTCGCTACCAGGAGAGAGAGAAGAAAACACTCAGCGTGCGCTCTTGCAAGATTAGATTGGTTATTATTTTATCTAATCAGGATGGCTCCCACTGTTTTTATCAAATCTTCCTTCAAACCCTAAGGAGGTCTCACAAGGCATCAATTATGCCACTGTAGGGTTCCTAGGCACACTAATAAGGTCTCACAAGGCATCAACCATGCCAAATTATAATTTTTCATGTGTCGAGAAACCCTAATACGGATCGTTAACTAGAATTTAGGCGAAACTAAATGCTACTAAACTACTTTACTGCTAAGTGAACGGAAATACAACCTTTGTAGATCCGGTCCTCCACTTCTCTAGCTCCGTGTTGACGTCCCCTCGCTGCGATCATCGGATCTCGGACTCTAGCGTCGGCTTCATCGGAGAAATGGGTGGGCTAGGTCGTCGACTTCGATGCCGAAGATGATCTACGTCGAGGCAACACAAGATCAAGCTCCAACTTCACCAAGTCATGAAACTTGTGAAGAAAACACCCTATACTACTTGGCAAGTGGTAGAGGATGAAGAAATAGGAAGTGGGTTCACTTTAGAATTGGATTTCTCACTCTTTTTCTCATGTTGCCATTGATGGTAGCAAGCTTTTCTTCATTGTTGAAGAAGAAGAAGGAGAAGAAAAGAATTATGATAAGAATTAAAAGGATTATCTTATCATATAGCAACCATAGTTAGGTGTAGAGAATTAACTAAGGTTAGGTTGAATGGTTAGGGTTAAGTATGAAACAAAAATGGTAGACTTATTCAAAGCTTCATGAAGCTTCAATGTAAAACAAAGCAAGCCACCATTTCTCATTTTGCCAAAAGAAATAAATAAATGAATAAATAAATAAATTAAAATCCTAACCATTTACTTAACCAAGGTTTAAACTAAACATACACCCAAACATGCATGTATCATCAAACATGATACAATCAAGTGCACAAAAAATATATCACATATACAATGTGCACTTCAAGTGAGAAAATCCATTTTAAGTGAACCAATACTAGTTAATGCAAAGTAATATATCAAATATATAATTATGCATTAAATCATTAAATCAACGCTTGATTTAACGATCCGGTCATATCGCATATGACCGACTAATATCCAATGTATCGACTTATCGAACCAATCCTTGATTCGATAACTAGGTTATATCGCATACAACCAATCGATACATTCATCGTGAGAATATAATACGGTATCACATACACGCATTATTCTCGGTCCCGCACATATCTCATATGTGCTCCTATTTCGTTTCGCTTGAGCCAGGAAACCTCTGTGTAGGACTCTAAAGACTCGTCAATACGCCGGCAGTAGGTGATGATCATATCAAACACCCACAAGCCGCAAGCGATCTGCTAAACGTAACGGCCACCCGGGTATTGAGCGATTAGAAGATCGACGAGCAAGCCCGCTCATACTCCTGTGTATCCAACCAGTAACACTTACCGTACAGTCCGGTCTCGTCGTCTGATATGTCGTATATCTTGCCTAGGGGTGGTAAACGTCAGACCCCAATAGCTCGATAAGTCGTGTCGATATGAGGTCTATAACAGTTCGAGAAACAACTCGTAACACTTACCAGTAAATCTCAGCAACCCTGGCCAGGGATTTCCGGTTATAGCCAATCGAACACAGCGCAACATCAACCCCCTATACCGGGAGAGACGAAACCCCTCATATCACTCATTGCCTCCATGTGATTCGGAACTGTACCCAAAAACCACCGTTTTACACGCCCTCTTAGACGTGGTAAGGTGGAAATCAAAGCACAGTGGGAATCACACAAGACTCTATGACGATCTCGGGTCTACAGACTAACCTGTACCAGTGTCACTAGAGAACTGCCATCTGACGTAAGGTATAATACCATCTGGGAGTTCTCGGCGAGTCCGTCCAGTGTACCCAGTCTCCACTGAGCACCCGTATATCATCTCTGATGTCAAACACCAATGGATATGGGATCATCCATTGCCCATCTGTATGGGTCGAGAAGGTATACGCTAGTCTACTCTGGTATATCGATGCCCCGTTTCGATATACCCACGACTAGGGACTTTGAAGGATGTATTTATGGACTACCATGTCCCCACTAGTATGATCCGCATCATAGTCCAGGTAGTCAAGTACACATCCTAAGGGCTTTACCAACATGTAACAGAGAGACAATCAGTATACACGTTAAGGTAAAGAGTAACCAGATAGCATACTATCATGTCGAGCAAGAAAGTCCTCCCTATATACGTCCAAGCATCCACTACAATATACATTCTATGTATAGTAATGGCCTCTAGGGCATACATATAACTAACAATCTCCCACTTGCACTAGGGCCATCTGATAGCAGTGGTTGTAGTATCTCATACTCAACCATCCCATAAAAGTCTCTCTCTGGGAAAAGGCCTTTGTGAGTGGATCCGCCGTGTTGTTCTCTGAGTCTACTCTCCTAACCTCGATCACCCTGGAGATCAACTATCTCCATGATAAGGTGACATTGCCTCAGAATATGTCTGGATCACTGATGGGACGGGCGTTCCTAGGCATAAGCCACAACTCCATTGTCACAGAACGGGAGGAACTAAGTTCATCTTATGAACTAATATACACCCAGACAACCTCTTTGGTAGCATCTTAAGCAGCGATGTATCTTGCCTTTATCGTCTAGTATGCCACGGTATCTACCTTGGAACTCTTCCAACATATCGTC
This sequence comes from Agapanthus africanus, assembly GCA_030015575.1. Taxonomy (NCBI): domain Eukaryota; kingdom Viridiplantae; phylum Streptophyta; class Magnoliopsida; order Asparagales; family Amaryllidaceae; genus Agapanthus; species Agapanthus africanus. Next base: position 113,295,109 of record JASDDO010000018.1, read on the forward strand.
CCTTTACTGAGGGTAAAGACAATGCCTGTGACTGACATTCAGTCGTCCTTATCACCCTGGAACACTTCCAGTGATTCTCCCCGGGATCAATTGATACCATCTCACTACAACTAGTGAGTCTCCTAACATCCAATTAGATCTATCTCATAGATCCAAAATCCAGGATTTAAGAGGTATCACTTTGATCCTATATGGAGAATCATTGTGATAAGCGGAGATTGATCGAGCGTAGCATAGGAAACTCCTTCCCTATCTAGAGTATGTCATCCACGTACTCTACGAGGATCGTCACCATACTCCCTACTACCTTTTTGTTTATACAAGGTTCATCTACCATTTTGATGATGTCAAACTCTTTGACTAATCCATCAAAACAGACGTTCCAACTCCACGATGCTTGCTTTATCCTATAAAGCATCTTGTACACGTTTCCGCTGCTCCCACTGTCTACGAAGCCCTCTGGCTGTGTACTTACAGACGCTCTCTTCTAAAACATCATTTTAGAAAAGCAGTCATGACACCCAATCGCCAGATATCGTAGTCATGGTATGTAGCCGTGGCAAGTAGGATTCGGATGGACTTAAGTATAGCCACTGGAAAAGGTTTCATCATTATCCACGCCTGGTCGATGACGAAAACCTTTAACAAGTCTAGCTTTGAAAGTCTCAACTTTTCCATCTACACCAAGTAATCTTCTCAAGATATACTTGCTCCTGATGGGGATTTAACCCTTCAGATATAGCAACCAAAGTCCATACTTTGTTGGTGTATAAGGATTCCATCTCAGATCGCTAAGCATCCAGCCATTCTTACAGAGTCCCACTCCTGATGGCCTGCTCGAAAATAGTTGGGTCATCATCTTATGATGCAATCCTCGCTCCCACTGTCATAGAGAAACCGAAGTATCTCTCAGGTGGGTGAGGAACCCTACTAGATCGGCGAAGAGGCTGAGGTTCGTTGGTTACTATTGAATCCTTCGGTTCTACCAAATCATCTGCTGTATAGCTGAAACACTTCCAGTTCTACATAACTGACCTTGCCTCGAGCTTGTCCGGATTTTGCTTTTAGACATAGGCTGGACAACCCCAAATCTTAACTAACTTAAGAAATGGGCTTTTCCCTTTCCATATCACATATGAAGTGGTAGGCACTGATTTGATTCGAACCTAATTCAATAGGTATGCAGCTTCTCAAGTGCATAACCCCCAAAAGGAAACAGGTAACTCAGTAGTACTCATCATAGAGCACACCATATCATATAGGGTGTGATTGCTCCGCCCTGATATACCATCGTTCTATGGTGTATTCGGAGGAGTAATGCTGAGAGAGAATCTCATTCTCCTTTAGAATAGTCCAGGAATTCCATGCACAAGTATTCTCCTCCCTGATCACATCAAAGGACATAATACTTATACTCGTATTGGTTCTCTACTTCTAACTTATATTCTGTGAATATCTCAAAAGGTTCGGACTTGTGTTTCAACAGGAACATAGGTCTGAATCTTGAAAGATCATCAGAGAATTTAATGAAGTACAAAGAACTGGTCTTGGCATGTGTAGACAAGGGACCTTACATACATCAACATGTATCATCCCAAGAGTTCACTAACTCTTTCTCTGTTTTCAGTAGACAGAGCTATGGTCATCTTATCTCTGTGACATGACTGGAAAGTTTCACAAGATGTAAATTCAAACTGATTTAAATATGCATCTAAATGTAACTTCAGCCAGTCGGGTCGCATTGATATGACCTAGTCTACAATACCTTAAGAAGGATTCGTTCATATATGAACTCTTCCTCTTGTGTGTGTTCCGTATACTAAGAACTGTAGTTTGATTTAGAACGTCAATACTTTTAGATAACGTGCCTGAACCGATCAACTTTTGATATAGGAAATGTTCAAAACATTATCCAACAATACAAAATTATATCCTTTCTTTACTAATAAAGAGACTGATATGATTTTGTATATCAGGTTCGGTATCTAATAATATTCGTTCAGAATCAATGTATTTGGAATACAGGGTGACAGTGACCAACAGACTTGGCTACAACACTTGCACCGTTTTCTGTCTCATGAAAATTATCACCCGTTCTCAGTTCTCTACCTTTCTGTAGCCCTATGTATAAGATTACATATCTGGGATCCTGATCCGGTATCTAATACCCAGGACGTAGAGGATACAGAGAAACAGTTCTTTGTAACGAACACACCCAAAGATGATGCATCAGCATGCACTTTCTTCGTTTGGGCGGCACGAGAATTCTGGTAATCCCCTATTTCCTGCTCTGTCTTATAACAATTATAAGTTGGAGCGGGACCGACGTTCCCCAGCTCAGTATAACAAGCGGGTTCGGTCAATACATCCGTATTATTATCTTGATTAAGGCGTGCTATGGTCGCTACCATGAGAGAGAGAGAAGAAAACACTCAGCGTGCGCTCTTGCAAGATTAGATTGGTTATTATTTTATCTAATCAGGATGGCTCCCACTGTTTTTATCAAATCTTCCTTCAAACCCTAAAAGGAAAGACTAGCCGGGATTAATTACATACTACAAGTTCGACAATCTTTCAGCCAGGCCAGTGTCGGTACTTTGAGGGAGGTCCCCCGTGCTTTCGCACGAACCTAATTAATGTAAACCTCGTTTTCCCAGAGGCGTAACCCCGTTGACACCTTTCTAGACACCTACCTGATCGGCTAATTGTAATGTGTAAAACTCTCCCAGGAGTAACAATTACTCGCAGCGGGTATCGAGATCCAACTATCTCATAGAAGGTATGCAATCTCATTGCAAATTTCAACACTTGAAATTCCCGATAATATTTTGCCCCAAACGATCTATGACCTTGACAAGGTCAACAAACCATAGACCGTAAGTCAAGTTCAACCCGTCATTTCTTGATTGAATCAAACCCACCCGCACGACCCTTGACAAGGTCAACAAGGCCGTACGACTACCCTAACCCAATCTGCATCAAATGCATAAACAGATAAATACTGGTTAGCTACCGCACACTGCGCCTTGACAAGGTCAACAAACGCAGCACGAATACTAAACAGGACTTATCTGAAATGACGGAGGGCTACGACAGGTTTTTCTGAAAACCTATTGCGTAATGAACTTGATATCGTTGTAGGATCGAATTAATTTTGAAATGGAGTGTTTTTTAGGCTTTTCTAGTTTTGCTAAAGGGGTCACTCCCGGTGAAGGGATCGTCGGCCCTTTCCTCGTCGAATGAGGTGCGGGATATATCATATATATCACTGTGCAAAGCAAAAACTATAGAAGCAATCAAAATACAAACCGAGGGTTGTAGCATCTGCCAGTTATTGCTAAAGGGGTCACTCCCGGTGAAGGGATCTCGGTCCTTTCCTTATCGAATAAGGTGCAGGATATATCACATATACCGCTGTGCAAAGCAAGAACTGTAGCTACCTGTTTTATTTTTGAAATTTGATTCCACAACATCTTAGGTTTCTTTTATTTCATTAATCCCATTAATGAATTCCCATCATTTAAGTACCTAAACATCACAGATAAGTACGACGTATACTTATGCCATCCGCATTCGCCTCGATGTCCTCTCGTGCACCGTTAGGTTAGGTAAGTAACGGCAGAGCAGGGCAGGGCTAGCGCGGGTGTAAAACATAAGTAACGTCTATATAATATATCATATATACTATATACAGTATTTATCACAGAACATCACATGATCACATCACAGATATCGCAGCAGAAAATATCATATGAAATATTGGATATACTAGGACGTCCGTGTTTTTAATACGAGCCAGTATAAAACACGGATTCCACGGTCGTGATGAATAGCCAATCCCACACCCCTAGACCCCTACGAGAGCGGCAAGCAACCCTACCAATTCTAGGGTTAGGAGACCCGGACTCGACTCCTCGAGTTGGTCTCCCACTGGACTCCAGAACCCGGTTACTTGTGCTCCCCTCCTTGGGTCTATCATAGTGCGGAAAAGTAAATAATATACAAAAGGTGACATCTTCCGCAACCTGGAAGTGCCCCAATAAAAGAATATTACATATAAGTTTTTACATGAATGAAAATGAAAAACACTCATCTCACATAAAAAAAAACCCGGCTATTCAAACACGACGATCCAATATAACATATCCAGCAACACATAACATCACATGTCATCAACGTAAGTAAATATGCGCATTCCAATTGTCGTTGACATATAGCAACGAAACCGGCGATATCACATATTACACTTACGGTCACATAAAAGAAAGTGTAAAACTACAACAGTTGGAATCCGCAACCTCCTCAGACATCGCATGCCTGACCAAATGAATTCCTTAGATATTGCATGCCTGACCAAATGAATTCCTTAGACATCGCATGCCTAACAATTATAAACCCCGCATTTTAGTCTCATTATCGAAAACACTTTTCAATATCAAGTCGGGTAATTCAACAAGATTCCCGACATCCTGATCGAATGCTCGTCGCAAACTTCAGTAGACAGCTGCACCCCCGATGCCACCGACGAAGTGCACCAAGGCGGAACACCGCTGCCGCGAGCACCCGAACGGATGCTTTCGGCGACGGGGTTCTCCTACAGTAACTTGGTCGGGGCTATGGAGTGAGGCTGTCTATTAAGTTTACCGGCGAGTATCCGCGTACGCTACGAGATTGCGACGGACTTTTGATCACATCAAAATTCCGTGGCAACCGATCAAGTGAGACTAAAGTGCTATGCTTATAACATTCATTCAGTTATCTCATAACTACTTGTGGATTCCAAATATTGTATCACATTCTGGATAAATAGAAAATGTCAAACTTTCCGATCGAACAATCGAACACCCAAGTTTTCCCGAAACAGCTCAACACATGAAATAAGTTTAAAAACATTCACTTCATGCCTCAGTACTAACGGTCCAGCCGTAGAAGGGTCAAGCCAACGCCTCACATGTGGCACGCCGTACTACCCCAAACCCTAAGGTTCAAAGGGCAGTTCAAGACGGTCACATAATCGAGTTAAGGTTTGTTGTCTTCTAGAGGGACCATCGCGTTACTTGCACTACTTAGAACGTCATTAAACTACGGAAAGATCCAACACTTGGAAATTTCCCGGCAGGGGAAAAAGTGGGTATTTATGTCCGGTCGAACTTTTTAACATATTCTAAAATTATCCGGAAAACGCATAGACGATGTTAGAAACCCGATCGAACCCCGAAACCCTAAATTTCAACCCTCTAATCTCTTTATTTGGCCGCGGAACCGCCGCAGAAGCCAAGCTTCTGCCGCGGTTCCGCCGCGCTTTAGCCGTATCACTTGGTCATTTTTGCACCGTAATTCTTAGAATTTCCTGCTGAAATTTTTAAGAATTTTTAATCTGGGAAAATCCATCTAAAGTGAACAATATTAGTCAATGTAAAGTAATATATCTAATATATAATTATACATTAAATCATTAAATCAATACAATGGTTTGATTAGTCCTGGCTAGAGCCTCAAGCTAACGCAATTTGAGATTAGGCTAACCCAACATTGGTTTCTCAAAAACATGCCAGTTCCCGGTTGTATGTTGGGACAAGTCATGAAATTTGATCGTATCTGGAGATATGTGCGGAAATCCCTGGCCAGGGTTGCTGAGATTTACTGGTAAGTGTTACCTGTAGTTTCTCGAACTGTTATAGACCTCATATCGACACGACTTATCGAGCTATTAGGGTCTGACGTTTACCACCCCTAGGCAAGATATGCGACATATTAGACGAACAGACTGGACTGTACGGTAAGTGTTACTGGTTGGATTCACAGGAGTGTGAGCGGGCTTGCTTGTCGATCTTCTGATCGCTCAATACACGGGTGGCCGTTACGTTTAGCAGACCGCTTGCAGCTGCTCTCATGGACGTGGTAAGGTGGAGATCAAAGCACAGTGGGAATCACACAAGACTCTATGACGATCTCGGGTCTACAGACTAACCTGCACAAGTGTCACCTGAGAACTGCCATCTGACGTGAGGTATAATACCATCTGGGAGTTCTCGGCGAGTCCGTCCAGTGTACCCAGTCTCCACTGAGCACCCGTATACCATCTCTGATGTCAAACACCAATGGATATGGGATCATCCATCGCCCATCTCATGGGTCGAGAAGCGTATACGCTAGTCTACACTGGTATATCGATGCCCCGTCTCGATACACCTACGACTAGGGACCTTGAAGGATGTACTTATGGACTACCATGTCCCCACTAGTATGATCTGCATCATAGTCCAGGTAGTCAAGTACACATCCTAAGGGCTTTACCAACATGTAACTATAAGACAGTTTAAAGAGACTAGTATACATGTTAAGATAAAGTGCAACCAGATAGTATACTATCATATCGAGAAAGAAAGTCATCTCTATATATGTCCAAGCATCCAATATAATATACATCATCTGTACAATACTGGCCTCTAGGCCATACATACAACAAACAATCTCCCACTTGCACTAGGGCCAGCTGCTGTAGTATCGCATACCGAGCATCCCGAAGAGTCTCTCAAACTGTATCTGGGGAATGGCCTTCGTGAGTGGATCCGCCGTGTTGTTCTTCGTGTCAACCCTCCTGACCTCGATCTCCCGACGATCAACTATCTCCCGGATCAGGTGATACCGCCTCAGAATATGCCTGGATCGCTGATGGGACCTGGGTTCCTTGGCCAAAGCCACCGATCCATTTTTATCGCAATACAAAGGTATTGGATGCTCAATGGATGGAACCACACCAAGTTCAGTAATGAACTTCTTGATCCAGACAGCCTCTTTGGCAGCATCGTTGGTAGCGATGTATTCAGCCTCCATCGTCGAGTCTGCCACGGTTTCCTGCTTGGAACTCTTCCAGCTAACCGCCCCTCCGTAAAGGGTAAAGACAAATCCCGACTGTGACTTAGAGTCGTCCTTATCACTCTGGAAGCTCGAATCGGTAAAGGACTCCACTTGGAGTTCTCCATTACCATACACTAAGAGCATCTCTTTAGTCCTTCGCAAGTACTTGAGAATGCTCTTCACAGCTGTCCAGTGACTCTCTCCAGGATCAGCTTGATACCTGCTCACTACACTTAGTAAGTATGCTACATCGGGTCTGGTGCATAGCATCGCATACATGATAGTGCCTACAGCCGAAGCATAGGGTATCCCTTGCATGCGAGCTCTCTCCAAATCAGTATTGGGAGACATCTCTTTGGAGAGAGTGACTCCAGAGATCGTGGGTAAGTTCCCACGCTTGGATTCTTCCATACTAAACCTCTTTAGTATGGTGTCAATGTACCTGGATTGGGACAATCCCAATATCCGTTTGGATCTATCTCTATAGATCCTGATTCCCAATATGCAGGAGGCATCACCAAGATCTTTCATTGAGAATCTTTGTGATAAGAAGAGCTTGACCGATTGCATTATAGGAATGTCATTTCCTATCAAGAGTATGTCGTCTGCGTACAATACGAGGAAGACAACCTTACTCTCTGCTACCTTCTTGTAGATACAAGGTGCATCTGGGTTTTTGACGAAATCAAACTCTTTGATAACGACGTCAAAGCAGATGTTCCAACTCCGCGATGCTTGCTTTAATCCATAAATGGATTTAAGCAGCTTGCACACCTTCCCGCTGCTCCCACTGTCTACGAAGCCCTCTGGCTGAGTCATGTACACGCACTCTTCTAAATCACCGTTTAGAAAGGCGGTCTTAACATCCATTTGCCAGATTTCATAATCATGATATGCAGCGATGGCAAGCATGATCCGGATGGATTTAAGCATAGCCACTGGAGAAAAGGTCTCGTCATAGTCCACACCTGGTCTTTGACGAAAACCCTTTGCTACAAGTCTAGCTTTGAAAGTCTCCACTTTCCCATCTACACCAAGTTTTTTCTTGAAGATCCGCTTGCTCCCAATGGGTTTTACCCCTTCAGGAGCATCTTCCAAAGTCCATACTTTGTTGGTGTACATGGATTCCATCTCGGACCGCATAGCATCAAGCCATTTCACTGAGTCCCCACTCGTGATGGCCTGGTCGAAGCTAGTTGGGTCATCATCCTCCATGATGCAGTCCTCACTCCCACCATCCATGAGAAAACCGTAGTATCTCTCAGGTGGGTGAGAAACCCTACTAGATCGGCGGAGAGGCTGAGGTTCGTTGGGAGCTACTGAATTCTCTGGTTCCACTAAATCTTCAGTTTGAGTTTGTGTAGCCGGAATTTCTTCCAGTTCTACCTGGTTGCCACTAATTTCTTTTGTAAAAAATTCCTTTTCTAAAAAGGTGGCATGTCGAGAAACAAACACTTTTTGTTCCTCGGTATGGTAGAAAAGATATCCATGTGAATGTTTGGGATATCCCACAAACTTGCATAGAACTGACCGTGCCTCGAGTTTGTCCGGATTTTGCGTTTTAACATAGGCAGACAACCCCATATCTTAACACGTTTAAGACATGGTCTCTTCCCACTCCATATCTCATATGGTGTGGTAGGTACAGATTTAGATGGAACTTGATTCAATAGGTATGCCGCAGTTTCCAGCGCATACCCTTAGAAGGAAATAGGTAAATCAGTTGTGCTCATCATAGAGCGCACCATATCTAATAGGGTGCGGTTCCTCCGTTCAGATACACCGTTGTGCTATGGTGTATATGGAGGAGTCGGCTGAGAGAGAATCCCATTCTCTTTTAGGAAGTCCAGGAATTCATTGCTCAAGTATTCACCTCCTCGATCAGATCGTAGGATTTTAATACTTTTTCCGGTTTGGTTCTCGACTTCTTGTTTATATTCTCTAAATTTCTCAAAAGCTTCAGACTTGTGTCTCATCAGGAACACATATCCGAATCTAGAGAGATCGTCAGTGAATGTAATGAAGTACGCAGAACCATTCCTGGCATGAGTAGACATTGGACCGCATATATCACTATGCACCAGTCCCAAGAGTTCCGTAACTCTTTCTCCGTGTCCCGTAAACGGAGTTTTGGTCATCTTGCCTTTGAGATATGACTGGCAAGTGTCATAAGATGAAAATTCAAACGAATTCAAATATCCATCCTTATGCAACTTAGCTAGTCGTGTCGCATTGATGTGACCCAGTCTACAATGCCACAAGAAGGATTCGTTCAGTTCTGAACTCTTCCTCTTGTGTGTGTTTGTTATACTCAGAACTGTTGATTGATTTAGAACATAAATGCCATTGCATAACGTGCCTGATCCAACCAACTTTTGGTTACAGAAAATGTTCATAACATTATCCTGTAATACAAAATTATATCCTTCTTTACTCAACAAAGAAACCGATATAATGTTGCATATCAGGTTCGGCATGTAATAGCATTCGTTCAGAACCAATGTATTACCAGTTGGTAATGCAAGGTGATATTCCCCGACAGTCTTAGCTGCAACAATTGCACCATTTCCAACTCTTATGTCTTTATCACCTTCTCCAAGTTCTCTACCTTTTCTAAGCCCATATAACTAATTACATATATGGGATCCTGACCCGGTATCTAATACCCAGGACGTAGGGCAAATGGAGAAACAGTTCTCTGTAACGAACACACCCGAAGAAAATGCATCAACATGTACTTTCTTCATTCGGGTGGCATGGGAATCCTGGTATTCCCCTATGTCCTGTTCAGTCCTATAACTCTTATAAGAAAGAAAGGAACCAACGTTCCCCAGCACAGTATAACATGCGGGTTCGGTCAATACATCCATGTTATTATCTTGATTAAGGCATGACATGGTCGCTACCTGGAGAGAGAGAGAAGAAAACACTTTACCGTATGCTCTTGCAAGATCAGATTAGTTATTATCTTATCTAATCAGGATGGCTCCCACTGTTTTTATCAAATCTTCCTTCAAACCCTAAAAAGAAAGACTAGCCGGGATTAATTACACCCTACAACTTCGTCGATCTTTCAGCCAGGCCAGTGTCGGTACTTTGAGGGAGGTTCCCCGTGCTTTCGCACGGACCTAATTAAAGTAAACCTCATTTTCCCAGAGGCGTAACCCCGTGACACCTTTCTAGAAACCTACTTGATCGGCTAATTGTCCTGTGTAAAACTCTCCCAGGAGTAACAATTACTCGCAGTGGGTATCGGGATCCAACTATCTCATAGAAGGTATGCAATCTCATTGCAAATTTCAACACTTGAAATTCCCGATAATATTTTTCCCCTAACCCCTATGACCTTGACAAAGGCCAACAAATCATAGGATGTTAGTCAAGTTCAACCCGTCATTTCTTGATTGAATCAAACCCACCCGCACGACCCTTGACAAAGGCCAACAAGGTCGTACGACTACCCCAAAACAATCTGCATCATATGCATAAGCAGATAAGCACCATTTAGCTACCGCACACTACGCTTTGACAAAGGCCAACAAACGCAGCACGAATACTAAACAGTTCTTATCTGAAATGACGGAGGGCTGCGACAGGTTTTTCTGAAAACCTATTGCGTAATGAACTTGATATCGTCGTAAAATCATGTGAATTTTGAAATGGAGTGATTTTGAGGCTTTTATTAGTTTTGCTAAAGAGGTCACTCCCGGTGAAGGGATCTCGGCTCTTTCCTTATGGAATAAGGTGCAGGATATATCATATACATCACTGTGCAAAGCAAAACTCCAAAAGCAATCAAAAACCAAACCGAGTTTTGTAGCATCTGCCAGTTTTGCTAAAGAGGTCACTCCCGGTTGTATGTTGGGACAAGTCATGAAACTTGTCAAGGGTCGTGCGGGTGTTTTTGAGCCTTATCAAACCGGGAGTTTCTACACTTCGCCTAAGGCTCTAGCCAGATCCCTTCACCGGGAGTTTCTACAATTGTTTGGCTCTACCCAACATTGGGTTATGAATTCAGATCGCCTATGAATTCCGATCTACACCGGGAGTTTCTACACTTCACCTAGGACTCATTAGTGTGCTTATGAATGTTACAAACTGTAGATTGGAATTCATATTAGATCCCTTCACCAGGACTAATCTCAAATTGGGTTAGCCTAATCTCAAACCAGGAGTTTCTACACTTCACCTAAGGCTCTAGCCAGGCTTGTCAAAGGTCAAGCCTAATCTCGAACTGTTGAGGTGCAAAATTAACAGTTGTATGTTGGGACAAGTCCTAGCTAGGCTCTAGCTACGCATCCCAAGAGTTCATTAACAGTTCGAGAAACCAATGTTGGGTTAGCCTAGCACCTCATGAAGGGTTTGGAAGCATCACATGAACCAAAGAATGAATTTTTAGGGTGCTAAGTTAACGAACATAGAATCGTTCCTAGAAAAATTAGGGTTTCAAATTTTTCACATCATCATATGAAAGAAAAGCTGGGGTTTAGAGAGTACAACCTTTGTAGCTCCCTACGCTAGACTCCTCGGCTATTTGGGGTTTGAAAAATCTCTGCTTGAACTCCTCGAGGTCACCGATGATCCACCCGGAGTCCGCTTTGTCCAAGCTTGCAACTTTATCCGATCAAGTGAACGAAATCAAGCTAACACTCCAAACAAGTGGGCTAGACTTGTGTAGAATGGGGTTGTGGTTCTCTTTCTCACTTCAAAATCCTAACTTGATGATTATATTGCTCACTACAAAAATCTAGAGAGCAAATGAGAGAGGTTGATGAAGATGATGGCTTTTTAGAAGAAGAGAAGAAAAAACCTTTCTAGAAAAATGAAAAATATAAGTATATATATTTTCCATCTCTCATTTCAAACCATGGTTAATTATATAGATATTATTGTAATGGAGTTAAAAGCACAAAAGGAAAATAAACCAAGGGTTAAAAGGTAGGTGAGCATGGTAAGGTAAAGAAGATTGTAGAAACATTCTATCTTTTAACCCTTTTTCTTTTCCTTTTTGTTTTAATTCAAAAGCAATAAAAATCCATATAATAACCATGGTGTGATTCTTATATTGCCACCATTTTCAATGTATAAGCAATCATGATGGATGGATGTATGTATATATGTGTATATGTACATCCATATGTGCATGAATCAAAAAGGAATGCATATATGCATCCATACATCCATAGAAACAAGAAAGGATTTCTAGTGAGAATCTAATGGTTAAATGATAAATCAACACTTGATTTATCAATCCGGCCATATCACATACGACCCCTACCAAAAGCAAGCCGTCCGATCAATATACGGTATCCTATACACGCATTTTAATCGGGTCCATGCGCATATCGCATACGCGCACCACAACATTTCGCCTGGACTAGGAAACTCCATTGTGGGACTTTGAGACTCGTCAATACGCCGGCAGTGGGTGATGATCATATCAAGCACCCCCAAGCCGCAAGCGGTCAGCTAAACGTAACGGCCACCCGGGTATTGAGCGATCAGAAGAGAACAAGCGAACCTGCTACAACTCCCTTCGAGCCAATCGGCGACACTACCGTGCAGTCCGGTCTCCTCGTCTGATATGTCGCATATCAAGTCTAGGGGTGGTAAACGTCAGACCCCAATAACCGATAAGTCGTGCCGATGTGAGGCTCATAACGGGTCGAGAAACTACTGGTAACACTTACCAGCAAATCTCTGAATCAACCCTGGCCAGGGACTTCCCTGTTACGGCCAATCGAGCACAGCGCAACATCAACCCCTAATACCGGGAAAGACGAAACCCCTACAATCGCTCATTGCCTCCATGTGACTCGGGACTGTACCCAAAAACCACCGTTTTGCACGCCCTCATGGACATGGTAAGGTGGAGATCAAAGCACAGTGGGAATCACACAAGACTCTATGACGATCTAGGGTCTACAGACTAACCTGCACAAGTGTCACCTGAGAACTGCCATCTGACGTGAGGTATAATACCATCTGGGAGTTCTCGGCGAGTCCGTCCAGTGTACCCAGTCTCCACTGAGCACCCGTATACCATCTCTGATGTCAAACACCAATGGATATGGGATCATCCGTCACCCATCTCATGGGTCGAGAAGCGTATACGCTAGTCTACACTAGTATATCGAGGATCATACTAGTGGGGACATGGTAGTCCATAAGTATATCCTTCAAGGTCCCTAGTCGTGGGTGTATCGAGATGGGGCATCGATATACCAGAGTAGACTAGCGTATACCTTCTTGACCCATACAGATGGGCGATGGATGATCCCATATCCATTGGTGTTTGACATCAGAGATGATATACGGGTGCTCAGTGGAGACTGGGTACACTGGACGGACTCGCCGAGAACTCCTAGATGGTATTATACCTTACGTGAGATGGCAGTTCTCTGGTGACACTGGTAGAGAGTAGTCTGTTGACCCGAGATCGTCATAGAGTCTTGTGTGGTTCCCACTGTGCTTTGATTTCCACCTTACCACGTCCAAGAGGGCGTGCAAAACGGTGGTTTTTGGATACAGTCCCGAATCACATGGAGGCAATGAGCGATAGGAGGGGATTCGTCTCTCCCGGTATAGGGAGTTGATGTTGCGCTACGTTCGATTGGCTATAACCGGAAATCCCTGGCCAGGGTTGCTGAGATTTACTGGTAAGTGTTACCTGTAGTTTCTCGAACTGTTATAGACCTCATATCGACACGATTTATCGAGCTATTGGGGTCGGTGTACTTAATCATGGTTGCTATATGATAAGTATCATTTATTTTCTATTTTTAAAATAACTTATCATATTCTTTCTTCTTCTTCTTCTTCTTCAACAAAGAAGAAACCTTGCCTCCATTAATGGCAACTTGAGAAAAAGAGTGAGAAATCCAATTCTAAAGTGAACCCACTTCCTATTTCTTCATCCTCTACCACTTGCCAAGTAGTATAGGGTGTTTTCTTCACAAGTTTCATGACTTGGTGAAGTTGGAGCTTGATCTTGAGTTGCCTCGACGTAGATCATCTTCGGCATCGAAGTCGACGACCTAGCCCGCCCATTTCTCCGATGAAGCCGACGCTAGAGTCGGGCTAGGTCGTCTAGGTCGTCGACTTCGATGCCGAAGATGATCTACGTCGAGGCAACTCAAGATCAAGCTCCAACTTCACCAAGTCATGAAACTAGTGAAGAAAACACCCTATACTACTTGGCAAGTTGTAGAGGATGAAGAAATAGGAAATGGGTTCACTTTAGAATTGGATTTCTCACTCTTTTTCTCATGTTGCCATTAATGGTTGAAATTTTCTTCTTTGTTGAAGAAGGAGAAGAAGAAGAAAAGAATATGATATCTCTTTTTTTAAAATAGGAAATAAAATGATACTTATCATATTTGCAACCATAGTTAGGTGTAGAGAATAAACTAAGGTTAGGTTTAATGGTTAGGTTAAGGCTAAGAGACAAAATGGTCAAAGCTTCAAAGCTTTATGAAGTTTCATGAAAGAAACAAAAACTAGCCACCATTTTATTCTTGCCTTAAAATGAATTAATAAAAATAAATAGATAAGTAAATCAAAACCCTAACCATTAAGATAACCATGGTTTAATCATACACACTCAAGTTTGCATGTATCATCAAACATGATACAATCTTGTGCACAAAAGTATATCACATATACAACTTGTGTACATCAAGTGAGAAAATCCATCTAAAGTGAACAATATTAGTCAATGTAAAGTAATATATCTAATATATAATTATACATTAAATCATTAAATCAATACGGTGGTTTGATTAGTCCTGGCTAGAGCCTGAAGCTAACACAATTTGAGATTAGCCTAACCCAACATTGGTTTGGCACGGAATTCTGATCTATGAATTCTGATCTACACCGGTGACTTAATGGTAAACCACTGTATTGATATAGAATCATTAAATTGCGTTGTAGCGTGTCGATATGAGGTCTATAACAATTCGAGAAACTACAGGTAACACTTGCCAGTAAATCTCAGCAACCCTGGCCAGGGATTTCCGGTTATGGCCAGTCGAGCATAGCGCAACATCAACCCCCAATACCGGGAGAGACGAATCCCCTCCTATCGCTCATTATATGGCCGCGGAACCGCCGCAGAAGCCAAGCTTCTGATCGGATCTGGCTAATCGGATCAGAATTTCGATCATGCCAAACCACCGGCTAGAACTCAAATCTACACTTCGCCTAATACGCAAAACTAATATGAATGTTATAAACATAGCAGTTTAGTCTCACTTGATCGGTTGCCACGGAATTTTGATGTGATCAAAAGTCCGTCGCAATCACGTAGCGTACGCGGATACTCGCCGGATAAACTTAATAGACAGCTGCACCCATTAGCTCCGACCAAGTGACTGTAGGAGAACCCCATCGCCGGTGTAGAACCAATGTTGGGTTACACTAATCCCGGTGTAGATCCAAATTCATTAAATGGACTAATCAAACCACTTTAGATGGTAAACCATTGACTAATATAGCAACCATGATATTGAAACCGACCAAGTGACTGTAGGAGAACCTGCTACAACATTGGTAACTAATCCCGGTGTAGAACCAATGTTGGGTTACACTAATGAGCCACAAAAGTATATCGCATAGGCGAAGTGTAGCGGCGCAACATCAACAAATGGAGTGTTTTTTAGGCATGTGCGGCGGTTCCGCGGCCGTACGGTCTCCTCTTTCACTGAATTTTGTACAGTAATTCCTATATTTGAATGCTTTATTTTCTGGGTATTTTTATTATGACTCAAGAGTTGAGTGTTCTGGGGTTGTATTGGGAATCGAAGATTCGATCGGATTATCAAACTTTGTCTATGTGTTTTTCCGGATAATTTTAGAATATGTTAAAAAGTTCGACCGGATGTAAATACCCAATTTTTCCCCTGTCGGGAAATTTCCAATTGTTGGACTTTTCCGTAGTTTAATGACGTTCTAAGTAGTGCAAGTAACGCGATGGTCCCTCTAGAAGACAACAAACCTTAACTCGATTATGTGACCGTCTTGAACTGCCCTTTGAACCTTAGGGTTTGGGGCAGTACGGCGTGCCACATGTAAGGCGTTGGCTTGACTCTTCTACTGCTGGACCGTTCGTACTGAGGCACGAAATAAATGTTTTTAAACGTATTTCATGTGTTGAGCTGTTTCGGGAAAACTTGGGTGTTCGATTGTTCGATCGGAAAGTTTAACATTTTCTATTTATCCGGAATGTGATACAATATTTGGAATTCACAAGCAGTTATGAAATAACTGAATGAATGTTATAAATCTAGCAGTTTAGTCTCACTTGATCGGTTGCCACGGAATTTTGATGTGATCAAAAGTCCGTCGCAATCACGTAGCGTACGCGGATACTCGCCGGGTAAACTTAATAGACAGCCTCACCCCATAGCCCCGACCAAGTGACTATAGGAGAACCCCGTCACCGAAAGCATCCGTTCGGGTGCTCGCGGCAGCGGTGTTCCACCTTGGTGCACTTTATCGACGGCGTCGGGGGTGCGGCCGCCTACTGAAGTTTGCGACGAGCATTCGATCAGGATGTCGGGAATCTTGTTGAATTGCCCGACTTTATATTGAAAAGAGTTTTCGATTTTGAGACTAAAATGCGGGGTTTATAATTGTTAGGCATGCGATGTCTAAGGAATTCATTTGGCTAGGCATGCGATGTCTAAAGAGTTTGCGGATTCCAACTGTTGTAGTTTTACACTTTCTTTTCTGTGACCGTAAGTGTAATATGTGATATCGCCGGTTTCGTTGCTATATGTCAACGACAATTGGGATACGCATGTTTACTTACGTTGATGACATGTGATGTTATGTGTTGCTGGATATGTTATATTGGATCGTCGTGTTTGAATAGCCGGGGGTTTTTATGTGAGATGAGTGTTTTTCATTTTCATTCATGTAAAAACTTGTATGTAATATTCTTTTATTGGGGCATTTCCAGGTTGCGGAAGGTGTCACCTTTTGTATATTATTTACTTTTTCGCACTAGGATAGACCTAAGGAGGAGAGCACAAGTAACCGGGTTCTAGGGTCCAGAGGGAGACCATCTCGAGGAGTCGAGTTCGGGTCTCCTAACCCTAGAATTGGTAGGGTTGCTTGCCGCTCTCGTAGGGGTCTAGGGGTGTGGGATTGGCTATTCATCACGACCGTGGAATCCGTGTTTTATACTGGCTCGTATTGAAAACACGGACATCTTAGTATATCCAATATTTCATATGATTTTTTCTGCTGCGTTATCTGTGATGTGATCATGTGATTTGTTCAGATAGATATTATATATAGTATATATGATATATTATATAGACGTTGCTTATGTTTTACACCCGTGCTAGCCCTGCCTCGCTCTGGCGTTAGTTACCTAACCTAACGGAGCAGACGGGACATCGAGGAGAATGCGGATGGCATAAGCGTACGTTATATTTATCTGTGATGTTTAGGTGGACTTAATTGATGGGACATTCATTAATGAGATTAATGAAAGAAAATAAACCTAATTGATGTTGTGGAATCGAATTTCAAATAAAACAGGCAGCTACAGTTCTTGCTTTGCATCGCGGTGTTCCTTATAGAACATCCTGCAACTTATTCGATGAGGAAAAGACCGAGATTCCTTCACCGGGAGTGACTCCTTTAGCAATAACTGGCAGATGCTACAACCCTCGGTTTGTCTTTTGATCGCTTCTATAGTTTATGCTTTACACAGTGATATATATGATATATCCCGCACCTCATTCGACGAGGAAAGGGCCGACGATCCCTTCACCGAGAGTGACCCCTTTAGCAAAACTAGAAAAGCCTCAAAAACACTCCATTTAAAAACCATTTGATTCCGCAACGAGATCAAGTTCAAAGCGTTAAAGGTTTTCTCAAAAACCATTCGCAACCCTCCGTCATTTTAAGAAGTAGAGTACTTAGTATTCGTGCTGTGTTTGTTGACCTTAGTTAAGGTACAGTGTACGGTAGCTAAGTGATGTCTTCCTACACCGCATATGATGCGATTAGTTAGGACAGTCGTGTGACTTTGTTGACCTTAGTTAAGGGTCATGTGGGTGGGTCCAATTAATCACGAAATGACGGGTAGAACTTGACTAGTACTTATGATTTGTTGACCATAGTTAAGGTCATAAGTGCTAGGGGTAAAAACCTTTATCGGGAGTTTCAAGTGTTGAAACTTGCAATGAGATTGCATACCTTCTATATGATAGTTGGATCCCGATACCCACAGCGAGTAATTTTTACTCCTGGGAGAGTTTTGCACTTTACAATTAGCCGATCAAGTAGGTGTCTAGAAAGGTGTCAACGGGGTTACGCCTCTGGGAAAATGAGGTTAACTGTAATTAGGTCCGTGCGAAAGCACGGGGAACCTCCCTCAAAGTACCGATACTGGCCTGGCTGAAAGATTGGCGAACTTATTGAGTGTAATTAATCCCGGCTAGTCTTTCCTTTTAGGGTTTGAAGGAAGATTTGATAAAAACAGTGGGAGCCATCCTGATTAGATAAAATATATAACCAATCTGATCTTGCAAGAGCGCACGCAGAGTGTTTTCTTCTCTCTCTCTCTCCAGGTAGCGACCATATCACGCCTTAATCAAGATAATAATATGGATGTATTGACCGAACCCGCTTGTTATACTGAGCTGGGAAACGTTGGTCCCGCTCCAACTTATAATTGTTATAAGACAGAGCAGGAAATAGGGGAATACCAGAATTCCTATGCCGCCCAAACGAAGAAAGTGCATATGATGCATCTCCTTCGGGTGTGTTCATTACAAAGAACGGTTTCTCAGTATCTTCTGCATCCTGTGTATTTGATACCGGATCAGGATCCCAGATATGTAATCTGTTACATAGGGCTACAAAAGGGTAGAAAACTGAGAACGGGTGATAAGTTTCATGAGACAGAAAACGGGGCAAGCGTTGCAGCCAAGTCTGTTGGTCACTGTCACCCTGTATTACCAAAATAAATTGATTCTGAACGAATGTTATTAGATACCGAACCTGATAAACAAAATCATATCAGTCTCTTTTTTAGTAAAGAAATGATAAAATTTTGTATTGATGGATAATGTTTTGAACATTTCTTATATCAAAAGTTGATCGGTTCAGGCACGTTATCTAAAAGCATTGATGTTCTAAATCAAACTACAGTTCCTAGTATACAGAACACACACAAGAGGAAGAGTTCAGAAATGAACGAATCCTTCTTGAGGCATTGTAGACTAGGTCATATCAATGCGACCCGACTAGCTGAAGTTACATTTTAGATGCATATTTAAATCAGTTTGAATTTACATCTTGTGAAACTTGGCAGTCATGTCACAAAATTAAGATGACCATAGCTCTGCTTATTGGGAACAGAGAAAGAGTTAATGAACTCTTGGGACTGATACATGATGATGTATGTAAGGTCTCCTGGCTACACATGCCAGGACCGGTTCTTTGTACTTCATTACGTTCTCTGAATATCTCTCAAGATTCAGACATATGTTCCTGTTGAAACATAGGCCCGAAACTTTTGAGATATTCACAGAATATAAGTTAGAAGTAGAGAACCAATAACCGGGTATAAGTATTATGTCCTATGATGAGATCAGGGAGGAGAATACTTGTGCATGGAATTCCTGGACTATTCTAAAGGAGAATGAGATTCTCTCTCAGCATTACTCCTCCGTATACACCATAGCACGATGGTATATCGGGGCGGAGCAATCACACCCTATATGATATGGTGCGCTCTATGATGAGTACTACTGAGTTTTCTATTTCCTTTTAGGGAGTTATGCACTTATGAAGTTGCATACCTATTGAATAGGGTTAGATTCAAATCAGTGCCTACCACTCCATATAAGATATGGTATGGGAAGAGCCTATCTCTTAAGTAAGTTAAGATTTGGGATTGTCCGGCCTGTGTCAAAAGCAAAATCCGGACAAGATCGAGGCAAGGTCAGTTCTGTAGAACTGGAAAGGTTCCAGCTATACAAAACTGCAGCTGATGATTTGACAGAACCAAAGGATTCAATAGTTCCCGATGAATCTCAGCCTCTCCGCCGATCTGGTAAGGTTTCGAATCCGCTTGAGAGATACTTCGGTTTCTCGATGACAGTGGGAGCAAGGATTGCATCATGAGATGATGACCCAACTAGATCCGAGCAGGTCATCGAGAGTAGGGACTCTGTAAGAATGGCTGGATGCTTAGCGATCTGAGATGGAATCCATGTACACCAACAAAGTATGGACTTTGGTTGCTATATCTGAAGGGTTAAATCCCCATCAGGAGCAAGTATATCTTGAGAATATTACTTGGTGTAGATGGAAAAGTTGAGACTTTCAAAGCTAGACTTGTTAAAGGTTTTCGTCATCGACCAGGCGTGGATAATGATGATACCTTTTCCAGTGGCTATGCTTAAGTCCATCCGGATCCTACTTGCCACGGCTACATACCATGACTACGATATCTGGCGGTTGGGTGCCATGACTACTTTTCTAAATAATGATTTAGAAGAGAATGTCTATAAGTACACAGCCAGAGGGCTTCGTAAACAGTGGGAGCAGCGGAAACATGTGCAAGTTGCTTTACAGGATAAAGCAGGCATCGCGGAGTTGGAACATCTATTTTGATGTGGTAGTCAAAAAGTTTGACTTCATCAAAATGGTAGATGAACCTTGTATATACAAAAAGGTAGTAGAGAGGAAGGTGGTCATCCTCGTATTGTACGTGGACAACATACTCCTGATAAGAAAACAGTTTCCTATGCTACGCACGGTCAATCTCCGCTTATCACATGGATTCTCCATATAGGATAAAGATGATACCTCCTAAATCCTGGGATTTGGGTCTATGAGATAGATCTAAATAGATGTTAGGATTCTCACTAGCTATAGTAAGATAGTATCAATCGATCCTGGGGAGAATCACTGGAAGTGTTCCAGGATGATAAGGACGACTGAATGTCAGTCACAGGCATTGTCTTCACCCTCAGTGGAGAGACGGTATGTTGGAAGAGTTCCAAGCTAGATACCGTGGCAAACTAGACGATAAAGGCTGGTAACATCGCTATTAAAGATAAAACCAAAGAGGCAGTTTGGGTGTATATTGGTTCATGAGATGAACAAGGTTCCTACCATTGTATGACAATGGAAGTGTGGCTTCGGCCCAGGAACCCTGGTCCCATCAGTGACCCAGACATATTCTGAGGCAGCATCACCTGATCATGGAGATAGTTGATCTCCAGTGTCACGACCCGAAAGTACGGAACGTAACTGGCACTTAGATTACGAGACGTCTAAAGGCGTACCGTAACCTAAGTCAGCCAAAGCCCAGAAAAATCTAAACCAAAATCAAAAGAGAGTGAAGGAAATCCTTTAATGAAAACGATTTTCAAATCAATTAAGTTGCAAAGAATCCCTTCTTAAAAACATCATAAATTTCTGAAAATTTCGGCAGAGTCTCCCCTGTATTTTCTATCCCCCAAAATGGGTACAACAAGATAATAAACCTGTAATCATAAAATGGCATCCCCAAGCGGGAGCTAGCTCTTCGCCCAAGGCGGATCACAACCACATGCAATATAATAACCATATCAAGAAAAGAGCATAAAAGAAACGCAAAATATCAGAAAACACATCGCCGGCTCAAGTGAGCTCGACCCAAAAGAAACCACAAATATACAACCTCTCAGTCTCACCACTAGGTCACATATACAATATAAAATGGTAGATGGAGAATACTAGATACAAGGATAAAGCAAAAGAAATAAAGTGTGCTCGCAACCCACCTACGGGCGATGTCGCGAGTCTGAGCAGAAGGGACTGATGATAAGATAGCCCGCCGCTACGAGACTGATGAGTCCGACCTGCAAGACACTGTGGCACAACGGGGGTGAGTTGCCAGCTCGTGAGTAGAATATAACATCTAGTAAGGCAATCGTAAGAATGCACGCAATGCACCACAACATGCATGTCCGTATTTGATATAATATCTCTAGTATGCATGCACAGGTATGCAATGTCATTATTAAGTCTTTAAGTGTTTTAAATGTTAAGAGTTCTGCATTCTAATCTTTTAGAAAAAGGATATCTGTATAATAGCTAAATAACATCAAGAAATCATCTGAAAACCGTGTCAAGCATCGACACCAAATATGAAATCCCATCTGTCTCAATGTCTCACTGTATCAATGTTCAAATATCGGGCTCCGTCAGTCCGGATCGGCCCATGTCATCAAATCTCACGACAACGGTCGGTATCCTCCGGATATCCGCCGCGCCAGACATCACCGGTAGGTAGTCTTCCCCTGTCAGGCTCATCGTCTACAACTCGATCTTCTTGCCCCGGGATACCATACCGGGCCCACCATGTACCCGAGACGGTTCATCCACTCCTCGAATCGGGTCTCGAAATCCAACAGAAAACATGAAAACTCATGGTGGACGACACATACATCACGAGAAAACCGCAACTTTGTTTTAAAAATGATGAATATAAGCTTTTGTTAAATTCTTGCGGTTTTCCCCAAAAATCCAGAAATCGCAGCAATACTGAAATCCTCAAGAAAATCATAATGTTCACATGTTATATATAATAAATGTCTATGATATCAATGTATATGATGTGAATTTTGGATAGAATCTATGTAAATATGATGATAATGCGAGGTATATGCATGCTATGCAATTTCATATATCGTGTATGAATGCAAATGGCGATATTAAGTTAAACAGGTTCTCTAGTGCACATGGCATGGCAATTACCAAAGGCGTGTGTGTCACATGAATAGTGCGCGTGCAACGGATGCCAATGGTAATGGTGTTCGTTTCCTATGAAGTAATATCGCATAAGTATAGATGAATGTCCATGCAATCTAATATACTGTGCGCTATAAGGGTATGCAGTGTACATGAATGGATAAGCTAGCTAACAATATGAATCTTGCAAAAAGTAGGGTAATCCTAACTAGGGGGGCGCCTCACGCCATTCAGACGATTCCCCCATAGATGAATACATCTACTCACCTGAAATCCCCGCTAATCCGATCCGACCACCGCCTTGCCTTTACGTGCCTTGTCCGATATTTCCCCGACCGATCCTATATTTGCACAACACCAAGCATAAGATTACAAAACCTAAAACGATGCAAGTCACAATATACAATTATCGGCGCTCTCGAATTAAACATAGCATGCACTCGGTGCGCGGGAAAACGCACGAAAATCGCTAACCCTTAACTAGAATCGTCATTTCGGGGAAATCGACAAAACTACTACCCGACTAGATGAAACCCAGCGTTCGCGCACTCTAATAGTCCTATACGAAGCTAATTATATTACTAACATAACACAATTTGATCGCATTCTAATTTTTGTAAAAATCTAGTAAGCAAATTTCAAACCGATTCGATGCAAACGTCGCAATTTAACGATTTAGCGAGCGCAACCTTACGCAATTAACCACTCCAATCAATTAGATAACCAAACCCTAACTTAAATCCAACCACCATGCTACAAACCCTAATTTAAAAATCAAATCCTTCTCTTGATTTTCCTAAACAAACATTTACTACTAAACTAATACTTCAAATTTCAATTCTAGCATATTTAAACTACAAGTTAGCAACTAGTTTAGGATTTTATACCTTACAAGAGTTGAATCCAAACTTGAACTAGCCTCTAAGACACCTCTTTTCTTCAATTTTCAAACAAATTAGGGTTAGGGAAGGGATGGATTTGGGTTTTGGTTTGAATTTGAGAAGGAAAAGTGTGTATTTTTCATGGAATTTGTTGATTTTTGCAAGAATTAAAGCAAGAGAAGTGAGGGGAAAAAATGGAAGGGGGCAGCAGCAGCTCGACCTGAGGTTAGAGGAGGGTGTGTTTGTGTGAATGGTGTAGAAAATTCTACACAAAAACCCTTTCCCAAGCTCAATTAATGACTATCACATCAACTTTTACACAAAAAACCCCCATTTTAAGCTATTTTTGAATAAAATTTTAAACCATAGAACAAAAACTTTGAAAAATCTTGATAAAATTTTATCAACACTAAATTTTAGTTTATAATGTTTCCTAAGTGTGTAATTTACCTAATTAAATTTGTATTTATCACTAATTTAATGTATTTTAAAAAGCCTAAAATAATAAAAAAATAATTAATTACGAAAAAAAATTTATTTAACTAGAAAATTATAAGTGACATTTTAGTGACAAAATTATAGTAATATCTTATCTAAATTTTGTATAATTAGGTCTACAATGAAAAATACCTATTTTGACTTTTTACGGAAAAAGCCGAAAAATTAACCGATTACCGAAAAACTGCCTAAACGATTTTCGAAGGGTTACAATCTTCCCCCCTTAAAGAAATTCGGTCCCCGAATTTAGAATTTAACTACGCGTACCTTCAAAAATATGGGGATATCTCTTCCTCATCTCGACCTCGGTCTCCCAGGTGACCTACTCGCTGTTCGGGCCACGCCAAAGGATCTTGACGAACGGTATAACCTTCGACCTCAATTTCTTCACCTGCCGATCCAAAATGACCACCGGCTGCTCGGTGAAAGAAAGATCACGCTCTAGCTGGATCGTCTGGTGCTGAATCGCCTGGGAAGGATCATGAAGGTACTTGCGGAGCATCGAGACATGGTATACGGGGTGAACATCGGGGAAGCTAGGCGGAAGAGCTAACCGATAAGCGACTGGACCAACACACTCTAGGATCTCGAAAGGACCAACATATCTAGGACTCAGTTTCCCTTTCTGCCCAAAGCTCATCACACCTTTCATCGGAGAGACCTTCAGGAAAACATGATCGCCAACAGCGAACTCCAGTCGGCGACGGCGCCTGTCAGCATATGATTTCTGCCTGCTCTGTGCCGCTCTCATCCTGTCCCGAATCAGCTGTATCTTCTCGGTCGTCTCATGTACGATCTGCGGCCCCAAAATACTGCTCTCCCTAAGCTCTGTCCAACATACAGGCGATCGACATCTCCTCCCATATAAAGCCTCAAAAGGTGCCATCTGAATCGTTTCCTGGAAGCTATTATTGTAGGAAAACTCGATCAAAGGCAAATGACGATCCCAGCTACCACCGAAATCTAAAACACAAGCTCTGAGCATGTCCTCAAGAGTCTGAATAGTACGCTCCGACTGACCGTCAGTCTGAGGATGAAAGGCTGTGCTAAAACTCAATCGGGTGCCCAAAGCTTCCTGGAGTTTCTGCCACAATCGGCTGGTAAACTAGGTGCCCCTGTCGGACACGATGCAAGTCGGAACACCATGCAGTCGCACTATCTCATCAATATAAACCTGGGCGTACTGAGAAAATCCAAAAGTGGTCTTCACTGGCAGAAAGTGAGCCGCTTTCGTCAGTCGATCCACAATCACCCAAATAGAGTCGTACCCTCGACTGGTCCTGGGTAGACCCACAACGAAGTCCATAGATACCTGCTCCCACTTCCACTCAGGGATGGGCAAAGGCTGTAACTCGCCGGCTGGCCTCTGGTGCTCGGCCTTGACTTGCTGACAAGTCAAGCATCTCGACACAAAGTCTGTAATATCCTTCTTCATCCCATCCCACCAGTAAACCTCTCTCAAATCACGGTACATCTTGGTGGAACCTGGATGCACAGTGTATACTGATCTATGTGCCTCCTCGAGAATATCACGCCTCAGTCCCTCTGAATCTGGCACACACAGTCTAGTCCCAAATCGAAGTATCCCCTGATCATCAATCACGAACTCAGAAACTCTGCCCTGCCGAATCTGCTCAATAATCTCTAATGTACGGGCATCGCCGGACTGTGCCTCGCGGATACGGTCAAGTAACTGTGGGCGTGCTCTGAAATGGGCCAGCTGTCCCCCTGTAGGAGTAAACTCGAACTGCACTCTGCTGTCACATAACACCTGCCAATCCACCGTCGACTGCATCTGTACTGCGCTCAAACAAGATAAGCTACCTCCGGGCCTCCTACTCAAAGCATCTGCTACCACATTCGCCTTGCCCGGATGGTATAAAATCTCGCTGTCATAATCCTTCACCAACTCCATCCAACGGCGCTGTCTCAGATTCAGATCTCGCTGCTGGAAGATATACTTCAAACTCTTGTGGTCAGTGAATATCTGGCACGACTCACCGTATAGGTAATGTCTCCATATCTTAAGTGCAAATACCACTGCAGCCATCTCTAAATCATGGGTGGGGTAGTTCTGTTCGTGTTTCCTCAGCTGCTGAGAAGCATACGCGATAACTCTGTCGTGCTGCATCAACACACATCCCAGCCCCACTCTAGAAGCATCACAATATACCACGAACCCGCCTGATCCTGAAGGCAATGCTAACACTGGTGCAGTAGTCAGACGAGTCTTCAACTGCTGGAAGCTATCCTCACATGCCTGGGTCCAATCAAAAGGAACCCCCTTCCGGGTCAACCCGGTCAACGGTGCAGCAATGCGGGAGAAATCCTGGACAAAACGTCGATAATAGCCGGCCAGACCTAGAAAGCTGCGAACCTCTGTAACTGATACTGGTCTAGGCCAACGCTGAACTGCCTCGATCTTCTTCGGGTCCACACAAATACCATCTCTCGTCACCACATGACCCAAGAAATCGACACTGTCTAGCCAGAATGCGCACTTGGAGAATTTGGCGAACAGCTGATGCTCCCTCAAAGTCTGCAATGTGATACGTAAGTGCTGCTCATGTTCCTCCCGGCTCCGAGAATAAACCAAGATGTCGTCAATGAACACAATGATGAACTGATCGAGATACGGCCTGAATACGCGGTTCATCAAATCCATAAATGCTGCCGGGGCATTGGTGAGCCCGAACGACATCACCAAGAACTCATAGTGACCATATCGAGTACGGAAAGCGGTCTTCGGAATATCCTCCTTCCGAACTCGCAACTGGTGATAACCTGACCGTAAATCAATCTTCGAGAAAAACCCTGCACCCTGAAGCTGATCGAATAAGTCATCAATGCGGGGTAGAGGATACCTGTTCCGCACAGTAACCCGGTTCAGCTGACGATAATCAATGCATAAACGCATACTTCCGTCCTTCTTCTTAACAAACAGGACGGGAGCACCCCAAGGTGACACACTCGGTCGGATAAGCTCTTTGTCCAGCAAGTCCTGTAACTGATCCTTTAGCTCTCTCAGCTCCGCCGGGGCCATCCGATAAGGCGGTATAGAGATAGGCCCCGTGCCGGGGATCAAGTCAATACAGAACTCAATCTCGCGCTCTGGTGGCAGACCAGGCAGCTCGTCAGGGAATACATCAGGAAACTCTCTCACAACAGGGACCTGGTCCAACGGAACCTCTGTGGAGCTAGTATCACAAACATAAGCTAAGAATCCCTGACACCCTTTCCTTAAGAGCTGACCAGCGCGAAGAGAAGAAATCAAGCTGGGAAGGGTATCGCTACGATCTCCTTGAATAATAAGAACCGGCTCACCAGGAAAACTGAATCTGACTGCTTTTTCACGGCAGTCCACGGATGCATAACAGGTGGCTAGCCAGTCCATACCAAGAAGAACGTCAAAGTCTAGCATATCGAGGAGAATCAAATCAACTGAAGAATCTCTCTCCCCGATACGAACGGAACACGATCGGTACACAAAACGGGCAACAAAAGACTCGCCTACCGGGGTAATAACGACAAGCGGCTGATCTAACGGAGAAGACTCTCGGCCCAACCTCGGTGCAAAGTACGTGGATACATAGGAATGTGTGGAGCCTGGATCAAATAATACCCGTGCATCAAAAGAACATACTGGCAGAGTACCTGTCACGACGGCATTGGATGCCTGTGCATCCTGAGGAGTCAACACGAACACTCAGGCCTGTCCACCACTAATAGCTGGCTGCCCTCTGCCTCTACCTCGGCCTCGGCCTCTGCCTCTGTCTCCTCGTCCTCTCAGAACTGGACCGCCACGCCCACGACCTCTAGAAGCATCTGACTGGCATGGAGCATCATCAGGAGTAGGAAGTAAAGCTCTCTGAGAAGGTGGTGAGGGTCGTAAAGTCACATGCGGGACTGTCGCCGCGCCCGGACGTCTCATGGTACAGTCTCTGACACGGTGCTACTGACTCCCACACCGAAAACATCCTGGAGACGACTGCTGGGTCTGTGGATATGAACCAAATAACTGACCTCGTCTCAATCCTCTGCCTCCACCATCTCCCGGAAATAATCTGTCACGGTGTCTACCCATCTGCCGCTGAGCTGGCGTATCAGTACGGATCCTCTTCGGCCCAGAAACGACCGGAGTCTCAGAAATACGCTCCTCCAAAAGTAAGGCTGCATCCATCGCGGCAGCGTATGTATCAAAGCGCTGGGTGCCGATGGCAAGGAATAGCTGTGTATCAAGCCCTCGTACAAACCTCTTTATTCTCTTCTCTTCTGTGTCGACTAGGTACGGAGCATATCGAGACAACTGGGTAAACTGTATATCATACTCCGACACTGTCATCCCAGGAGTCTTGCGCAAAGACTCAAAACTACGGGCTCGAGCATCTCGGACACTCTCCGGAAGAAAACGGGCAAGAAATGCAGCTGTAAACTCGTCCCAGGTCATAGAAGGCAGACCTGCAGCTCGGCCTCTCTCTACTGAATCATACCATGTCTGGGCAAGACCCTCCAGACGAAAACTCGTAAACTCCACCAATCTATCATCAGAACACCTCAACGAACGGCAAATCCGAGCCATCCTATCTAGAAATGCCTGTGGGTCCTCTGTCGCATCCGTACCGGTAAAAGCTGGAGGTCTCAATCTCATGAACTCCTGTAGTGAAACAGGGATAGTCTCCGTAGTAGCAGCAGGAGTGACCATCTGTGCAGCAGGTACAATCGTGGTCTGTGCGGTGGAAGGAACGTCCTCGGATCTCTGAGCCCGACTGGACTCAACTAAAGATCCCATCATCTGTCGCAACTCTTGCATGCCGGCCTCTAATCTGGCAATACGGTCTGGATAAGGCGGATCAGTATGACCCTGAGGGGTAGGCGTATCCTCCCGCTCGATCCTCGCCTCAGACGAGCCCGCTCGAATCTCATCCTTAGCGGCAGCCCGCTGAGCTCTCGTAGTCTTTGGCGGCATCGAAGCTGGAATAAGAAACAGGACTGATAAGGACATTACAATCGAATCAAGGAGTGCAAGGAATCAAGAAAGGAAATACAAACAATTATGTCCTAAGGTCACTTAGGCGGAGTACCGTATCGTAAGTATGCCGCGGATCATACACACGGTACGCCACTCTGCTTAAGTCACCTACTCCATCTACCAAGGTCGTCCTACACTCAGAAAGGTAAAACCTACGCTCTGATACCAACTTTGTCACGACCCGAAAGTACGGAACGTGACTGGCACTTAGATTACGAGACGTCTAAAGGCGTACCGTAACCTAAGTCAGCCAAAGCCCAGAAAAATCTAAACCAAAATCAAAAGAGAGTGAAGGAAAACCTTTAATGAAAACGATTTTCAAATCAATTAAGTTGCAAAGAATCCCTTCTTAAAAACATCATAAATTTCTGAAAATTTCGGCAGAGTCTCCCCTGTATTTTCTATCCCCCAAAATGGGTACAACAAGATAATAAACCTGTAATCATAAAATGGCATCCCCAAGCGGGAGCTAGCTCTTCGCCCAAGGCGGATCACAACCACATGCAATATAATAACCATATCAAGAAAAGAGCATAAAAGAAACGCAAAATATCAGAAAACACATCGCCGGCTCAAGTGAGCTCGACCCAAAAGAAACCACAAATATACAACCTCTCAGTCTCACCACTAGGTCACATATACAATATAAAGTGGTAGATGGAGAATACTAGATACAAGGATAAAGCAAAAGAAATAAAGTGTGCTCGCAACCCACCTACGGGCGATGTCGCGAGTCTGAGCAGAAGGGACTGATGATAAGATAGCCCGCCGCTACGAGACTGATGAGTCCGACCTGCAAGACACTGTGGCACAACGGGGGTGAGTTGCCAGCTCGTGAGTAGAATATAACATCTAGTAAGGCAATCGTAAGAATGCACGCAATGCACCACAACATGCATGTCCATATTTGATATAATATCTCTAGTATGCATGCACAGGTATGCAATGTCATTATTAAGTCTTTAAGTGTTTTAAATGTTAAGAGTTCTGCATTCTAATCTTTTAGAAAAAGGATATCTGTATAATAGCTAAATAACATCAAGAAATCATCTGAAAACCGTGTCAAGCATCGACACCAAATATGAAATCCCATCTGTCTCAATGTCTCAGTGTATCAATGTCTCAAATATCGGGCTCCGTCAGTCCGGATCGGCCCATGTCATCAAATCTCACAACAACGGTCGGTATCCTCCGGATATCCGCCGCGCCAGACATCACCGGTAGGTAGTCTTCCCCTGTCAGGCTCATCGTCTACAACTCGATCTTCTTGCCCCGGGGTACCATACCGGGCCCACCATGTACCCGAGACGGTTCATCCACTCCTCGAATCGGGTCTCGAAATCCAACAGAAAACATGAAAACTCATGGTGGACGACACATACATCACGAGAAAACCGCAACTTTGTTTTAAAAATGATGAATATAAGCTTTT
This sequence comes from Agapanthus africanus, assembly GCA_030015575.1. Taxonomy (NCBI): domain Eukaryota; kingdom Viridiplantae; phylum Streptophyta; class Magnoliopsida; order Asparagales; family Amaryllidaceae; genus Agapanthus; species Agapanthus africanus. The sequence continues at coordinate 113,325,578 of JASDDO010000018.1, forward strand.
GTTAAATTCTTGCGGTTTTCCCCAAAAATCCAGAAATCGCAGCAATACTGAAATCCTCAAGAAAATCATAATGTTCACATGTTATATATAATAAATGTCTATGATATCAATGTATATGATGTGAATTTTGGATAGAATCTATGTAAATATGATGATAATGCGAAGTATATGCATGCTATGCAATTTCATATATCGTGTATGAATGCAAATGGCGATATTAAGTTAAACAGGTTCTCTAGTGCACATGGCATGGCAATTACCAAAGGCGTGTGTGTCACATGAATAGTGCGCGTGCAACGGATGCCAATGGTAATGGTGTTCGTGTCCTACGAAGTAATATCGCATAAGTATAGATGAATGTCCATGCAATCTAATATACTGTGCGCTATAAGGGTATGCAGTGTACATGAATGGATAAGCTAGCTAACAATATGAATCTTGCAAAAAGTAGGGTAATCCTAACTAGGGGGGCGCCTCGCGCCATTCAGACGATTCCCCCATAGATGAATACATCTACTCACCTGAAATCCCCGCTAATCCGATCCGACCACCGCCTTGCCTTTACGTTCCTTGTCCGATATTTCCCCGACCGATCCTATATTTGCACAACACCAAGCATAAGATTAAAAAACCTAAAACGATGCAAGTCACAATATACAATTATCGGCGCTCTCGAATTAAACATAGCATGCACTCGGTGCGCGGGAAAACGCACGAAAATCGCTAACCCTTAACTAGAATCGTCATTTCGGGGAAATCGACAAAACTACTACCCGACTAGACGAAACCCAGCATTCGCGCACTCTAATAGTCCTATACGAAACTAATTATATCGCTAACATAACACAATTTGATCGCATTCTAATTTTTGTAAAAATCTAGTAAGCAAATTTCAAACCGATTCGATGCAAACGTCGCAATTTAACGATTTAGCGAGCGTAACCTTACGCAATTAACCACTCCAATCAATTAGATAACCAAACCTTAACTTAAATCCAACCACCATGCTACAAACCCTAATTTAAAAATCAAATCCTTCTCTTGATTTTCCTAAACAAACATTTACTACTAAACTAATACTTCAAATTTCAATTCTAGTATATTTAAACTACAAGTTAGCAACTAGTTTAGGATTTTATACCTTACAAGAGTTGAATCCAAACTTGCACTAGCCTCTAAGACACCTCTTTTCTTCACCTTTCAAACAAATTAGGGTTAGGGAAGGGATGGATTTGGGTTTTGGTTTGAATTTGAGAAGGAAAAGTGTGTATTTTTCATGGAATTTGTTGATTTTTGCAAGAATTAAAGCAAGAGAAGTGAGGGGAAAAAATAGAAGGGGGCAGCAGCAGCTCGACCTGAGGTTATAGGAGGGTGTGTTGTGTGAATGGTGTAGAAAATTCTACACAAAAACCCTTTCCCAAGCTCAATTAATGACTATCACATCAACTTTTACACAAAAAACCCCATTTTAAGCCATTTTTGAATAAAATTTTAAACCATAGAACAAAAACTTTGAAAAATCTTGATAAAATTTTATTAACACTAAATTTTAGTTTATAATGTTTCCTAAGTGTGTAATTTACCTAATTAAATTTGTATTTATCACTAATTTAATGTATTTTAAAAAGCCTAAAATAAAAAAAAAATAATTAATTACGAAAAAAAATTTATTTAACTAGAAAATTATAAGTGACATTTTAGTGACAAAATTATAGTAATATCTTATCTAAATTTTGTATAATTAGGTCTACAATGAAAAATACCTAATTTGACTTTTTACGGAAAAAGCCGAAAAATTAACCGATTACCGAAAAACTGCCTAAACGATTTTCGAAGGGTTACATCCAGGGTGATCGAGGTTGGGAGAGTAGACTTAGAGGACAACACGGCGGATCCACTCACAAAGGCTTTTTCCCAGAGAGAGACTTATATGGGATGGTTCAGTATGTGATACTGCAACCACTGCTACAGATGGCCCTTGTGCAAGTGGGAGATTGTTAGTTATATGTATGCCCTAGAGGCCATTACTGTACATTGGATGTATATTGTAGTAGATGCTGGGTCATATATAGGTAGGACTTTCTTGCTCGACATGATAGTACGCTATCTGGTTGCTCTTTATCTTAACATGTATACTCTCTGTCTCTCTGTTACATGTTGATAAAGCCCTTAGGATGTGTACTCGACTTCCAGGACTATGATGCAGATCATACTAGTGGGGCCTAGGTAGTCCATGAGTACATCCTTCAATGTTCCTAGTCGTGGGAATATCGAGACGGGGCATCGATATTCCAGAGTAGACTAGAGTATATCTTCTCGACCCATGTGATGGGCGATGGATGATCCCATATCCATTGGTGTTTGACATCAGAGATGGTATGCGGGTGCTCAGTGGAGACTGGATACACTGAACGGACGCGCCGAGAACTCCCAGATGGTATTATACCTCACGTCAGATGGCAGTTCTCTGGTGACACTGGTACAGCTTCTTCTGTTGACCCGAGATCGTCAAAGAGTCTTGTGTGTCTCCCACTGTGCTTTGATTTCCACCCTACCACGGCTCTACTGAGTCGTGCAAATAGGTGGTTTTTGGGTACAGTCCCGATTCACATGGAGGCAATGAGCGATAGGAGGGGATTCGTCTCTCCCGGTATTGGGGGTTAATGTTGTGCTATGCTCGACTGGCCATAACAGGAAATTCCTGGCCAGGGTTGCAGTGATATACTGGTAAGAGTTATCAGTAGTTTCATAATTGTTATGGACCTTATGTCGGCATGACTTATCAAGCTACTGGGGTCTGACGTTTACCACCCCTAGGCGAGATATGCGACATATCAGATGAACAGACCGGACTGTACAGTAAGTGTTACTGGTTAGATTCACAGGAGTATGAGCGGGCTTGCTCGTCGATCTTCTGATCGCTCAATACCCGGGTGGCCGTTACGTTTAGCAGACCGCTTGCGGCTTGTGGGTGTTTGATATGATCATCACCTGCTGCCGGCGTATTGATGAGTCTTTAGAGTCCTACACAGAGGTTTCCTGGCTCAAGCGAAACGAAATAGGAGCGCATATGAGATATGTGCGGGACCGAGAATAATGCGTGTATGTGATACCGTATTGTATTCTTGCGATGAATGTATGAAATGGTTGTATGTGATATAACCTAGTTATCGAATCAAGGATTGATTCGATAAGTCGATACATTGGATATTAGTCGGTCATATGTGATATGACCGGATCGTTAAATCAAGTGTTGATTTAATGATTTAATGCATAATTATATATTTGATATATTACCTTGCATTAACTAGTATTGGTTCACTTAAGATGGATTTTCTCACTTGATGTGCACATTGTATATGTGATATACTTTTGTGCACATGATTGTATCATGTTTGATGATACATGCTAACAAGGGTGTGTATGATTAAACCATGGTTATGTAATGGTTAGGGTTTTGATTTTCTTAACTATTTATTTTATTTATTCATTTATTTTGGCAAGAATAAAATGGTGGCTAGCTTTGTTTCCTTCTTGAAACTTCATGAAGCTTTGAAGCTTTGACCATTTTGTTTGTTTGCCTTAACCTAACCATTCAACCTAACCCTAGTTTAGTCTCTACACTTAATCATGGTTGCTATATGATAAGTATCATTTATTTTCTATTTTTAAAATAACTTATCATATTCTTTCTTCTTCTTCTTCTTCAACAAAGAAGAAATCTTTCCTCCATTAATGGCAACTTGAGAAAAAGAGTGAGAAATCCAATTCTAAAGTGAACCCACTTCCTATTTCTTCATCCTCTACCACTTGTCAAGTAGTATAGGGTGTTTTCTTCACAAGTTTCATGACTTGGTGAAGTTGGAGTTTGATCTTGAGTTGCCTCGACGTAGATCATCTTCGGCATCGAAGTCGACGACCTAGCCCGATCTTTTCTCCGATGAGACCACCGCGAGAGTCTAGGATTCCGATGGGTACAGCGGAGGGACGTCATCACGGAGCTAGAGAGGTGGAGGACCGGATCTACAAAGGTTGTAGCCCCTTTCCTTTAACTTAAAGTTGTTTACTTGCATTGCATCGCCTATACATCTAGTTAACGATATGTATTAGGGTTTGTAGGCACATAAAAATTTGAATTGGCCATGTTTGATCACTTATGAGACCTCATTAGTGTGCCTAGGAACCCTACTGTGGCAACACAAGATCAAGCTCCCACTTCACCAAGTCATGAAACTTGTGAAGAAAACACCATATACTACTTGGCAAGAGGTAGAGGATGAAGAAATAGGAAGTGGGTTCACTTTAGAATTAAATTTCTCACTCTTTTTCTCAAGTTGCCATTAAGGGTAGCAAGCTTTTCTTCATTGTTGAAGAAGAAGAAGAAGAAAAGAATATCATATCTCTTTTAAAATAAGAAAATAAAATAATACTTATCATATTTACAACCATAGTTAGGTGTAGAGAATAAACTAAGGTTAGGTTTAATGGTTAGGTTAAGGCTAAGAGACAAAATGGTCAAAGCTTCAACGCTTCATGAAGTTTCATGAAAGAAACAAAAACTAGCCACCATTTTATTCTTGCCTTAAAATGAATTAATAAAAATAAATAGATAAGTAAATCAAAACCCTAACCATTAAGATAACCATGGTTTAATCATACACACTCAAGTTTGCATGTATCATCAAACATGATACAAACTTGTGCACAAAAAATATATCACATATACAATGTTCACAAACAAGTGAGAAAAACATCTTAAGTGAACAATATTAGTCAATTTAAAGTAATATATCTAATATATAATTATACATTAAATCATTAAATCAATACTTTATTTAACGATCCGGTCATATCGCATATAACCGACTAATATCAATAGTAACAACTTATCGAATCAACACTTGATCCGATAAACCGGCTATATCGCATATAACCGATCAATGTCACAAATCGCAAGAATCGAATACAGTATCACATACTGGTATCATTCTCGGTCCCGCACATATCTCATATGCGCTCCTATTTCATTTCGCTTGAGCCAGGAAACCTCTGTGTAGGACTCTAAAAGACTCGTCAATACGCCGGCAGCAGGTGATGATCATATCAAGCACCCACAAGCCGCAAGCGGTCTGCTAAACGTAACGGCCACCCGGGTATTAAGCGATCAGAAGATCGACGAGCAAGCCCGCTCACACTCCTGTGAATCCAACCAGTAACACTTACCGTACAGTCCGGTCTGATCGTCTGATATGTCGCATATCTCGCCTAGGGGTGGTAAACGTCAGACCCCAATAGCTCGATAAGTCGTGTCGATATGAGGTCTATAACAGTTCGAGAAACTACTGGTAACACTTACCAGTAAATCTCAGCAACCCTGGCCAGGGATTTTCGGTTATAGCCAATCGAACACTGCGCAACATCAACTCCCTATACCGGGAGAGACGAATCCCCTCCTATCGCTCATTGCCTCCATGTGATTCGGGACTGTACCTAAAAACTACCGTTTTGCACGCCCTCTTGGACGTGGTAAGGTGGAAATCAAAGCACAGTGGGAACCACACAAGACTCTATGACGATCTTGGGTCAACAGACTACTCTGTACCAGTGTCACCACAGAACTGCCATCTGACGTAAGGTATAATACCATCTGGGAGTTCTCGGCGAGTCCGTCCAGTGTACCCAGTCTCCACTGAGCACCCGTATATCATCTCTGATGTCAAACACCAATGGATATGGGATCATCCATCGCCCATCTGTATGGGTCGAGAAGGTATACGCTAGTCTACTCTGGTATATCGATGCCCTGTCTCGATACACCCACGACTAGGGACCTTGAAGGATGTACTTATGGACTACCATGTCCCCACTAGTATGATCCGCATCATAGTCCAGGTAGTCAAGTACACATCCTAAGGGCTTTACCAACATATAACAGAGAGACAATCGGTATACACGTTAAGGTAAAGAGTAACCCGATAGCATACTATCATGTCGAGCAAGAAAGTCCTCCCTATATATGTCCCAGCATCCACTACAATATACATCCTATGTACAGTAATGGCCTTTAGGGCATACATATAACTAACAATCTCCCACTTGCACTAGGGCCATCTGTAGCAGTGGTTGTAGTATCTCATACTCAACCATCCCATAAAAGTCTCTCTCTAGGAATAGGCCTTCGTGAGTAGATCCGTCGTGTTATCCTCTGAGCTCGATCACCTTGGAGATCAACCATCTCCATGATCAGGTGACACTACCTTAGAATATGTCTGGATCACTGATGGGACGGACGTTCCTTGGCATAAGCCACAACTCCATTGTCACACAATAGCAGGAACGAAGTTCATCTCATGAACTAATATACATCCAGACTTCCGCTTTGGTAGTATCATAAGTAGCGATATATCCAGGCTTTATTTTCTAGTATGCCACGGTATCTAGCTTGGAACTCTTCCAACATACCATCCCTTTACTGAGGGTAAAGACAATGCCTGTGACTGACTTTCAGTCGTCCTTATCACCCTGGAACCCTTCCAGTGAATCTCCCCAAGATCGATTGATACCATCTCACTACAACTAGTGAGAATCCTAACATCCAATTAGATCTATCTCATAGATCCAAAACCCAGGATTTAGGAGGTATCACTTTGATCCTATATGGAGAATCATTGTGATAAGCGGAGATTGACCGAGCGTAGCATAGGAAACTCCTTTCTTATCAAGAGTATGTCATCCATGTACTCTATGAGGATCACAACCATACTCCCTACTACCTTTTTGTATATACAAGGTTCATCTACCATTTTGATGAACCTTTAGCATGATACAATCAAACGGAGGTATCACCAGAAAACTCTTGATATATTCTTATCATATAGCAAATAGAAAATAATTTGATTCTTATCGTATTAGCAACCATAGTTAGGTGTAGAGAATAAACTAAGGTTAGGTTTAATGGTTAGGTTAAGGCTAAGAGACAAAATGGTCAAAACTTCAAAGCTTCATGAAGTTTCATGAAAGAAACAAAAATTAGCCACCATTTTATTCTTGCCTTAAAATGAATTAATAAAAATAAATAGATAAGTAAATCAAAACCCTAACCATTAAGATAACCATGGTTTAATCATACACACTCAAGTTTGCATGTATCATCAAACATGATACAATTTTGTGCACAAAAGTATATCACATATACAACTTGTGTACATCAAGTGAGAAAATCCATCTAAAGTGAACAATATTAGTCAATGTAAAGTAATATATCTAATATATAATTATACATTAAATCAATACTTGATTTAACAATCCGGTCATATCACATATAACCGACTAATATCAATAGTAACAACTTATCGAATCAACACTTGATCCGATAACCCGGCTATATCGCATATAACCGATCAATGTCACAAATCGCGAGAATCGAATACAGTATCACATACTGGTATTATTCTCGGTCCCGCACATATCTCATATGCGCTCCTATTTCGTTTCGCTTGAGCCAGGAAACCTCTGTGTAGGACTCTAAAGACTCGTCAATACGCCGGCAGCAGGTGATGATCATATCAAGCACCCACAAGCCGCAAGCGGTCTGCTAAACGTAACGGCCACCCGGGTATTGAGCGATCAGAAGATCGACGAGCAAGCACACTCACACTCCTGTGAATCCAACCAGTAACACTTACCGTACAGTCCGGTCTGTTCGTCTGATATGTCGCATATCTTGCCTAGGGGTAGTAAACGTCAGACCCCAATAGCTCGATAAGTCGTGTCGATATGAGCTCTATAACAGTTCGAGAAACTACTGGTAACACTTACCAGTAAATCTCAGCAACCCTGGATAGGGATTTCCGGTTATAGCCAATCGAACACAGCGCAACATCAACTCCCTATACCGGGAGAGACGAATCCCCTCCGATCGCTCATTGCCTCCATGTGATTCGGGACTGTACCCAAAAACCACCGTTTTGCACGCCCTCTTGGACGTGGTAAGGTGGAAATCAAAGCACAGTGGGAATCACACAAGACTCTATAACGATCTCGGGTCAACAGACTACTCTGTACCAGTGTCACCAGAGAACTGCCATCTGACGTAAGGTATAATACCATCTGGGAGTTCTCGGCGAGTCCGTCCAGTGTACCCAGTCTCCACTGAGCACCGGTATATCATCTCTGATGTCAAACACCAATGGATATGGGATCATCCATCGCCCATCTGAATGGGTCGAGAAGGTATACGCTAGTCTACTCTAGTATATCGATGCCCCGTCTCGATACACCCATGACTAGGGACCTTGAAGGATGTACTTATGGACTACCATGTCCCTACTAGTATGATCCGCATCATAGTCCAGGTAGTCAAGTACACATCCTAAGGGCTTTACCAACATGTAACAGAGAGACAATCAGTGTACACGTTAAGGTAAAGAGCAACCAAATAGCATACTATCATGTCGAGCAAGAAAGTCCTCCCTATATATGTCCAAGCATCCACTACAATATACATCCTATGTATAGTAATGGCCTCTAGGGCATACATATTACTAACAATCTCCCACTTGCACTAGGGCCATCTGATAGCAGTGGTTGTAGTATCTCAGACTCAACCATCCCATAAAAGTCTCTCTCTGGGAAAAGGCCTTTGTGAATGGATCCGCCGTGTTGTCCTCTGAGTCTATTCTCCTAACCTCGATCACCCTGAAGATCAACCATCTCCATGATCAGGTGACACTGCCTCAGAATATGTCTGGGTCACTGATGGGACAGGGGTTCCCGGGCTAAAGCCACACTTCCATTGTCACACAATGGTAGGAACCTAGTTCATCTCATGAACCAATATACACCCAAACTTCCTCTTTGGTAGTATCTTAAGTAGCGATGTATCTTGCCTTTAATCTTCTAGTATGCCACGGTAACTAACTTGGAACTCTTCCAACATATCGTCCCTTTACTGAGGGTAAAGACAATGCCTGCGACTGACATTCAGTCGTCCTTATCACCCTGGAACCTTTCCAGTGATTCTCCCCAGGATCAACTGATACCATCTCACTACAACTAGTGGGTCTCCTAACATCCAATTAGATCTATCTCATAGATCCAAAATCCAGGATTTAGGAGGTATCACTTTGATCCTATATGGAGAATCATTGTGATAAGCGGAGATTGATCGAGCGTAGCATAGGAAACTCTTTCCCTATCAAGAGTATGTCATCCACGTACTCTACGAGGATAGTCACCATACTCCCTACTACCTTTTTGTTTATACAAGGTTCATCTACCATTTTGATGATGTCAAACTCTTTGACTACTTCATCAAAACAGACGTTCCAACTCCGCGATGCCTGCTTTATCCTATAAAGCATCTTGTACACGTTTCCGCTGCTCCCACTGTCTACGAAGCCCTCTGGCTGTGTACTTACAGACGCTCTCTTCTAAAACATCATTTTAGAAAAGCAGTCATGACACCCAACCTCCAGATATCAAAGTCATGGTATGTATCCGTGGCAAGTAGGATCTGGATGGACGTAAGCATAGCCACTGGAAAAAGGTTTCATCATTATCCACGCCTGGTCGATGACGAAAACCTTTAACAAGTCTAGGTTTGAAAGTCTCAACTTTTCCATCTACACCAAGTAATCTTCTCAAGATATACTTGCTCCTGATGTGGATTTAACCCTTCAGATATAGCAACCAAAGTCCATACTTTGTTGGTGTATAAGGATTCCATCTCTGATCGATAAACATCCAACCATTCTTACAGAGTCTCACTCCTGATGGCCAGCTCGAAACTAGTTGGGTCATCATCTCATGATGCAATCCTCGCTCCCACTGTCATAGAGAAACCGAAGTAACTCTCAGGTAGGTGAGGAACCCTACTAGATCGGCAGAGAAGCTGAGGTTCGTTGGTTACTATTGAATCCTTTGATTCTACCAAATCATCAGCTGCAGTTTGTATAGCTGGAACATTTCCAATCCTACATAACAGACCTTGCCTCGAGCTTGTCCGGATTTTTCTTTTAGATATAGGCCGGACAACCCCAAATCTTAACTAGCTTAAGACATGGGCTATTCCCATACCATATCTCATATGAAGTGGTAGGCAACTGATTTGATCGGAACCCTATTCAATAGGTATGCAGCTTCTCAAGTGCATAACTCCCAAAAAGGAAAATGGGAAACTCAGTAGTGCTCATCATAGAGCACACCATATCGAATAGGGTGCAATTGCTCTACCCCGATATACCATCGTGCTATGGTGTATACGAAGGAGTAATGCTGAGAGAGAATCTCATTCTCCTTTAGAATAGTCCAGGAATTCCGTGCTCAAGTATTCTCCTCCTTGATCACATCAAAGGACATAATACTTATACCCGTTTTGGTTCTCTACTTCTAACTTATATTCTGTGAATATCTCAAAAGGTTCGGACTTGTGTTTCAACAGGAACATACGTCTGAATCTAAAGAGATCATCAGAGAATGTAATAAAGTACAAAGAACCGATCTTGGCATGTGTAGACAGGGGACCTACATACATCATCATGTATCAGTCCCAAGATTTTACTAACTCTTTCTCTGTTTCCAATAAACAGAGCTACTGTCATCTAATCTTTATGACATGACTGGCAAGTTTCACAAGATGTAAATTCAAACTGATTTAAATATACATCTAAATGAAACTTCAGCCAGTCGGGTCGCATTGATATGACCTAGTCTACAATACCTCTAGAAGAATTCGTTCATTTCTGAACTCTTCCTCTTGTGTGTGTTCTATATACTAAGAACTGTAGTTTGATTTAGAACATCAATGCTTTTAGATCACGTGCCTGAACCGATCAACTTTTGATATAGGAAATGTTCAAAACATTATCCAACAATACAAAATTTTATCATTTCTTTACTTATAAAGAGACTGATATGATTTTGTATATCAGGTTCGGTATCTAATAACATTCGTTCAGAATCAATGTATTTGTAATACAGGGTGACAGTGACCAACAGACTTGGCTGCAACACTTGCCCCGTTTTCTGCCTCATGAAATTTATCACCCGCTCTCAGTTCTCTACCTATCTGTATCCCTATGTAACAGATTACATATCTGGGATCCTGATCCGGTATCAAATACCCAGGACGTAGAGGATATTGAGAAACAGTTCTTTGTAATGAACACACCCGAAGATGATGCATCAGCATGCACTCTCTTCGTTTGGGCGGCACGGGAATTCTGGTAATCCCCAATTTCCTGCTCTGTCTTATAACAATTATAAGTTGGAGCGGGACCAACGTTCCCCAGCTCAGTATAACAAGCGGGTTCGGTCAATACATCCGTATTATTATCTTGATTAAGGCGTGATATGGTCGCTACCAGGAGAGAGAGAGAAGAAAACACTCAGCGTGCGCTCTTGCAAGATTAGATTGGTTATTATTTTATCTAATCAGGATGGCTCCCACTGTTTTTATCAAATCTTCCTTCAAACCCTAAAAGGAAAGACTAGCCGGGATTAATTACACACTATAAGTTCGCCAATCTTTCAGCCAGGCCAGTGTCGGTACTTTGAGGAAGGTCCCCTGTGCTTTCGCACGAACCTAATTAATGTAAACCTCATTTTCCCAGAGGCGTAACCCCGTTGACACCTTTCTAGACACCTACTTGATCGGCTAATTATAATGTGTAAAACTCTCCCAGGAGTAACTCTTACTCGCAGCGGGTATCGGGATCCAACTATCTCATAGAAGGTATGCAATCTCTTTGCAAATTTCAACACTTGAAATTCCCGATAATATTTTGCCCCAAACGATCTATGACCTTGACAAGGTCAACAAACCATAGACCGTAAGTCAAGTTCAACCCGTCATTTCTTGATTGAATCAAACCCACCCGCACGACCCTTGACAAGGTCAACAAGGCCGTACGACTACCCTAACCCAATCTGCATCATATGCATAAACAGATAAATACTGGTTAGCTACCGCACACTGCGCCTTGACAAGGTCAACAAACGCAGTACGAATACTTAACAGGACTTATCTGAAATGACGGAGGGCTACGACAGGTTTTTCTAAAAACCTATTGCATAATGAACTTGATATCGTTGTAGGATCGAATGAATTTTGAAATGGAGTGTTTTTTAGGCTTTTCTAGTTTTGCCAAAGGGGTCTATTAATGAAAATTAAGATGACCATAGCTCTGATACCACTGTAGGGTTCCTAAGCACACTAATGAGGTCTCACAAGGTATCAACCATGCCAATTTCAAATTTTTCAAGTGCCGAGAAACCCTAATACGGATCGTTAACTAGAATTTAGGCGAAACTAAATGCTACTAAACTACTTTAGTGCTAAGTGAACGGAAATACAACCTTTGTAGATTCGGTCCTCCACTTCTCTAGCTTCGTGTTGACGTCCCCTCGCTGCGATCATCGGATCCCGGACTCTAGCGTCGGCTTCATCGGAGAAATGGGCGGGCTAGGTCGTCGACTTCTATGCCGAAGATGATCGTCGAGGCAACACAAGATCAAGCTCCAACTTCACCAAGTCATGAAACTTGTGAAGAAAACACCCTATACTACTTGGCAAGTGGTAGAGAATGAAGAAATAGGAAGTGGGTTCACTTTAGAATTGGATTTTTCACTCTTTTTCTCATTTCACCATTGAAGCTAGCAAGCTTCTTTCTTGAAGAAGAAGAAGAAGATGATAATATGATAAGTATATTTGGAAAATAGAAAATAAGTGATTCTTATCATATTAGCAACCATGGTTATGTGTAGAGTGTTGCGCCACGGCAGCGCCCCGGCCGTCTTACTCGAGGCCAAATTGCGGAATCAAAAATTTTCCTTACTCGGAAACCGGCGCTACCGCGGACAAAGAAAACCCGGATCGTTTACCATTAACCTACGCTAGCTAACAAGAGATAGGGTGAGAAGTATACCAAGAGATCCGAGTCCTCCGGTCTTCTCATCATCGCCCCGATCTCCCGCGGAAAGTGTAGTCTCCAAATCGTCGCCTCCTCGCCGGAAAGGGCACCACATCGCCTTCGTCTTTTACGGGCTCCCGCCTCAATACCGAGGCAACTCGAGCATGAAGCCGGCAACTCGACATGCTCAAGATATGCTGTAGAATGTGTAGTAGATCATGCTAGTCTCATTTGGGGTTTGTTGTTGCCTTGATGGAGGATTGGGGTTAGGAAAAATGGTGCTTTCATTTTTCCGAAACAAGAAGAAGAAGGAGATGAAGAATTCCTCCCATAACATAGATGAACTCTCTCATTCTTTTTCTTTCTCTCTTTTCTTTTTCTTCTTCCCTCTTTTCTTTTTCTTCTTCTCTCTTTTCTAATGAAGAACTTCTCATCTTAAGAAAATGGTGGAGCAAGCATAATATGATAGCAAGAGGGAGGTGATGGTAGGAACAAAGAAAAGGTGACCACAACCTAGACAAAGAAACATGCAAGCATGCTTCAACTCACATCAAGCCCATACCCTTTCCAAATCACAATTAAAGAAAGTCAAGGTGCTAGAAAAGAAAGCTATCATAATAGATACTTTTACAAGAAACCCCCCCACAAAGTGTAATTTGCAAAACTGCAAATAACCCCCTCCATCGGAAAAGTCCGGCCGGGAAAGAACAAAGGAAAACCGGCCGGAACGGAATGCAAACTGGCAACTCCAGAAAACTGGTCCCGTAATAAATTACAGGAAAACCCCTATACTGTGCATACACACCCGCATCTGTATTCCGACCGGATACAAATGTAATGAGACAAAATCTACACTGTACTAGACTAGGACCGGCTTAAACCAAAGCCGGCTAGTAAAATCCGTTCGATCCTGATCCGTGCAATACCGCACGTATCTGATCGAACCCTGCCATATAACTATACGGCCACTAGTACAAAACTGTCCGATCCTGATCCGTGCAATACCGCACGTTTCTGATCGGACCCTGCCATATCTCCATACGGCCTCTACAGCGTTTCGCCCGAAAGCTGAGTAACTGAAAGTGTGGTGGACTCTAAAGACTCGTCAATACTATGGCTGTGGATTTAACCACTGGCACGTCAGAGGTATAAGCCAATACGTGACGGGCCACCAGCTATTGACCAAAAGGGACGTCGATGAGGAAGCTCACCCCGACACCCAACTGAGCCTGTCAGTGACAATATCCGTACAGTCCGGTCCGTTCGTCTATGAGTATCGCATGGCGGGCCTAGGGGGTTGGTAAAAGTCAGACCCCCAAAAGCGGTACAAGTCGTGTCGGAGCGTAGCCCAGAACGCCCTGAGATACTACTGGAATACCTACCAGTAAATCTCCTGCCTCGGCCGAGGGCTTTGCGTAATGGCTCTCCTAGACACAGCGCGACCTCACCCCCAATACCGGGAGAGACGAACCCCTGCAGATCCGCTCACTGCCTCCATGTGGCTCGGGACTGTACCCAACTAAAACCTGTTTGCACGACTCCTTTGAGCCGTGGTAGGGTAGTAATCAAAGCACAGTGGGAACTCACACGAGACAAATGACGATCTCAGGTCGATGAACTAACCTGTACACATGTCACCTGGGAACTGCTATCTGACGTCTGGTATAAGACCAACTAGCAGGTTCCCGGCGAGTCCTGTCCGGTGTACTCATAACCCAATGAGCACCTGTATACATCTTAGGTGAACCAACTGACACCAGTGGCTTGTGAGACCGGCCACCGCCCCTCGTCGGGGTCTCGACTGTATACACTAGTCTACTAATGGAGTATCGATACCCTGTCTCGAAACTCCTACGACTAGGGACCTTTTAAGGATGTGCTTATAGACCCCAACTCCCACGTATATGATCGCCATCATACTGCTGGTCGTCAAGCAAGAATCCCAGGGGCTCTATCAACGTGCAATAGCGACATGTCAGGTCACCTAAAGCAGTACACGATGATAAAGATAAACCAGATAGCATACTATCATCTCGAGCAAGACTGTCCTACCGGGATAGGTCCTCCCTCAATCATTGCAATCACGTGCCTGTGATCCAATAATTGACTCTGAGGGCACTATCTCCAACAATCTCCCACTTGCACTCAAGGCTAATTATTGCGATGTCGCATACTCACAGCCCGTGTGATACCGAACACCCAACTCCTCTACTAGTCAGTCTCACAAAACCCGTTTGCAAAACTATTGCGTTCGAGGAATAGCCTCAGTGAGTGGATCCGCTATGAAGTTTCTTTCTATGTCTCTCTATATCTCAAGTTCGCGGAGAAAGCCATCTCCCGAAATGAGCAATACCTGTCTTAGAATGTCTGGATGTCTGATGGGACCTAGTTCATAAATGAACACCAAATCCAAATTTCTTAGACTGTATCATCAACTGAACTTAATCAGTCTCCTGCGCCATGCCACCCTCAGTATTGCCTTGGACCATCTGTCCAAAATACTGTCCCTCGTCAGAGGGAGAACTAAAACTCTGACAACCTCCTTGTCGTCCATGTCACCTTGGAAGCCTGGAGTGATAACCGTCTCCTAAAGGAGGCAGCCGTTATCATATCCCTAGAACATTCACTTATGTTCTAAAACTGCTTCCGACTGTTCCTCCAGGATTGGATCAATATCATCTTATTGCATCTAGTGCAAGAACAACATCTGGTGTGGTACTTGACATCTCATGATTGACTCAATTGCCTAAGCAAGTGATCTGTCAATCATGCGTATCCCTCTCCCCTTTAGTCTATAAGACACCTTTAGAGAGGGTGACTCCATTACCTGCAGGTACACTACCATGCCAGGAGTCGTCCATTCTAAATACTCTTAGAATGCTGTCAAGGTACCCTGATTGGGAAACCACCCAAATCTAGATCTAAAACCATAGGTCTAGTAACCAGTATGTCTGATATAATATCCAAGTCCCATGTGGAGAAAAACACTGTGTGACGACCAAAGTATAACCGATCGTAGTATAGGAATATCACTTCCTACTACCTTCTCAACAGATCCATCTTCTATTCTGATGACGTCAAACCCATGACTGTCACATCAGAAACAGATGATCTAACTCCGCTATCTCTGCTTTAGTCTATAAATAGATATAAGCATGAAGTCCACCAATGCTTCCGCTGCTCCCACTGACTACGACAACCCTCTGCCAGAGTCATATAGACGTGCACTTCTAAAGCTAGTTTAGAACGACGCTATACTCATCCTCCTGCCGGGTCTCGCAGCCTGGAACAACAACAATGGCAAGTGTGGGTAAACAAGAACTTCCCTGTCACCGTCCTTGAGGCTACCGGAGTACCTCTCGGGTGCCTGAAGTTATCCACCTTATCTGCGGAGTGGCCAATGGAATGTCAAATCAGATTGAATCTTTAGGTTCCTTATCAAATCTTCAGTAATCGTTTGCGGTTCTGGAATCACTTCCAGTTCTACCATACTCCCACTGCTGTTTTTTGAAAAAATCCATTTTTAATAAAACTGTGGCGAGTCTAGAACAATATTTCTATTGATCTGCCAGATGGTAGAAAGTCAACCCTCGTCATAGCCTGGGTCAACCCACAAACAGCCATTACAGAAACATGCCTTGAGTCA
The DNA here is from genome assembly GCA_030015575.1 of Agapanthus africanus. Classification (NCBI taxonomy): domain Eukaryota; kingdom Viridiplantae; phylum Streptophyta; class Magnoliopsida; order Asparagales; family Amaryllidaceae; genus Agapanthus; species Agapanthus africanus. The sequence continues at coordinate 113,342,135 of JASDDO010000018.1, forward strand.
TCCGGAGTCTGGTTTTAAGCATAAGCCGGACAACTCCCCGTACCTTAACATCGTTAAGATATGAACTGTTCTATATCCAATATAGAACCAGAGGCACTGATTTAATTGAACCAGATTCAAATCATGCAGCTGTCTCCAGTGCATGTCAACTAAATGGAAGGAGGCCGATCAGCGTTACTCAACTTAGGAATGCTTCCAATTATGAGTAACCTGAAAGAGAAGCAATCTGTCTTCATCATTACTATCAACTGAATACCATACACAAGTATCTACATCTTCGATCTCTTTGAAGAATCCCGATACTTGCTACACCTGGTTCTCTACTCTATTCAAATACCTATAACTCCTCAAAACTTAGACCCTGTGTTTCTACGAAACACATGTCTAAGAACTTGAGAAGTTAAAAGTAAACAGAATATAGTATGAGGACCAACCCCTCTGTCCTAATGGACACTGGACAACATACAATACTTTGTATAAGTCCGCTGAGTCTAACAACTCTTTCACTGTGCGTCGCAGGTTGAAAACTGTACTTATGGTTAAGAAGAATTACACCGCTGTTTAATGCTCCTTACCTAACCATCCACTGATATAGGTAAATGTCATCGACATAATATCAAAAGGTATATCTCACTCTATGAAAATAGACGTACAGATATATCGATTTGAAATTGGTGCACAACAGCGGATATTCAAAACCAAATATTTGCCGACCGGCAAACAACCCAGGTGACTTCCTCAAATATTACCGATTACAACGAATCCCGATATAATGAGGATGATCACCCAATTCCCAATAACTTACTCCCACTCATCATCTGTAAAACCATACAGATATGAGAATTATTCCTGGCAAATACATACCCTGGAGTAAGTGTCTAATCGGGAAATCAGTTTTCTTTTAACAGTACACAGTTGAAACTGAAACATTGTAATGTTTCGATGGGGTATCCTGGTATTCCTAGTAATGCCTCTACCATTATCCAGATTCACAACTATAACCGTATAATTCTTTGTCACCTCTCCAAATCCCTTTATTTGTCTTTAGTCATTACCTTCTGTACACCCCTTTAAGCCAAATGGTTTTCTTCCTTCCCTACCGTTCGGCACCAGCCTATGGTTTGGAAGAAGACTATCCAAAAAGCATAAAGGGTGTACTGTCCTAATCCTAGGAACACTCGCAATGCGAGAGAAGGTGAAGATAAAAGACACCTGAATGTACTTTATTCCTATTTCTCCTGAACCAGAATCCATCCCCGAACTGGAACAAGTTCCTTTCGAGTTCGTATATAACCATACGATGGAGTATCCAATAATCTGTGGATCTTCGTAGTGACACGGAGTGTCCTGGAGAAATACAAAGTTGATTTAGGATTAGCGAAGAAATACTTGGTTTGGTCGTGAATATCAGTCGCAACTTACTTTGCCCTCCTACTAATCCCTTGCTTTGTCTTAACTTAATACCTTCTGCACACCATCGTTATGCTAATTGGTTTTCTTCATTCCCTACCGGTCGGCACCAGCCTAAGGTTTGGAAGAAGACTATCCAATTTGCGTAATAGGTGTACTACTCCTAAACCAAGGAGTACTCGCAACCTGAGAGAAGGTGAAAAGAAAAGACAACTGAATAATCCTATCCGTTTTCTCCAGAACCAGAAACCATCCTCGAAGTCCTTCGAGTTCGTATATAACCATACGATGGTTTTGTCCAATGGAAGTGGACGTTCGTAGTAATACGGGGTGTCCTGGAGAAAAGGGTAAAAGTAGGAGTGGCAATGAGGTCTGCAACTCTGACAATCCAAAAGCCAGTGTTAAGAAGGTTCGGTCAACTTGGTCACTGAGTCATAGTCCAGGGTCGGGTCAATGGTCGCTGCCAGAGAGAGAGAAAAGAAACACTCAGCGTGCACTCTAACCTAGATCAGAATGGTTATCACTTTGTCTAATCTGGAAACCTCCCACTGTACCTCAAATTCTCCTCCAAACCTGAAAGAAGAATTAGTCGGGGATCACCCGAGGAGTAAACCAACTCATCAGTGGAAATCGGGATCCAACTCTCATCGCATGATAACGTGACGGAATCCACTCACGCCACCACACTCCAGAAGGTATGCGCATGCCTGGCAAGTTTCAGTTCTTTTGAAACTCCCGATGTGATTTTTACCCCTAGGACCCAAGTGACCTTGACTGAGCCAACATATCAAAGGATCCTAGTCAAGTTCAACCCGTCATTATCTTGATTGCATTAGACCCACCCGCACGAGTCCTTGACTGAGCCAAAATGACCGTACGACTGTCCTAACCAATCACATATCCATGCAACAGAAAAGCACTACATAGCTACCGAACACTACGCCTCGGCTGAGCACGACATACGCAGCACGAATACTAAGTAATACTAATCTGAAATGACGGAGGGCTACGACTGGTTTTTGGCGAAAAACCTTTAACGTAATGAACTTGATATCGTTGAAGGAACTGCATAACTTTTTAGAAAATATAGTGACGAAAACCTTTACTAAAGAGGTCACTCCCGGTGAAGGGATCTCGGCTCTTTCCCCGTAGAATGAGGTGCAGGATATTCCAACTGAATACCACGATGCAAAGCAAAAGTAATCGGCTATAGTGAAGTTAATGCCCTGACGCAAACTTCTGTCCAAGGGGTCACTCCCGGTGAAGGGATCTCGGCCCTTGCCTCGTCGACTGAGGAGCAGGATATTCCAAATGAATACCACGATGCAAAACAAAAGTGAACGTCCTTGCAATAACAGCTTTTTGAAAAAGCGTTCCAACAATATCAGATTAGGTTTGTTTATCTTGCATTGATCCGAATCAATGCAGTCCCATCAATTGATCACACCACAAAGAACGAAAATATACTGACGTACGTATATGCCATCCGCATTCGCCACTGGGTCCCGTCATCACCCGTTAGGTTAGCTAACTAACGGCAGAGCGGGGACTGGACTAGCGCGGATGTAAAACATATACAACATCTACTAATATATATACCAATATATAGTATTTCGCTCAAGGCGTGAATGAAATGCAACATCACAGAAATGTACAGCATCACAGAACAATACAGATATCTGGAAGCCCCGGGTTTCACAGAGCCGCTGCTGAAACCCGACGTTCCCCTGGTCGTGTGGATAGCCTGTGCAATGAAATCCTAGACCCCTACGGGCGCGGCAAGTCACCCGCCAAAACCTGAAGCGAGGCAGCCCCCTTCAGTACCGTGAATGGACCACCCAGCACTTCACGGAATCCGGTAACTTGGGCACCCCTCCTGGGTCAACCAGTACCCCCTACGAGTGCGGCGAATAGCCCGCCAATCCTGGACTGAAGCCCCCTCCGTCTCAATGCCCTGAGATGCGGGCCCGTTGCCCTCCAGAACCCGGCTATCCGTGCACCCCACCGCGGGGCAACCCTAGTACAGAAAGTAAAATATACATACACCGGGTACATCGACCGCAACCAGGTCGTGCCCCAAAAGAATAATACAATCAGGCAGTGACGGCAGTCCACATGTCGGACGCTCGCCCCGCAATATCAAATGTACATAATACAACAAAGCTGTACTAGCATTGCATCCAGGCTATCCCCCACGACCGATCCGCAACATCACAGCATAAACATAGAACATCAACGTGAAAGTCACGTTCGCAAATCCGTCTAACCGGGCTATAGCAGTTAGACCGGATTTACCGATCGAGTGACATTCACGGTCGCAGAAATAATGTAAATACTGTGAAATAATGTGTTTAAAATTTTCCGATTGACCAAAAATTAACAAGTGGGCCCCAACCAAAACTGTAGCACTTACAGAAAACATGGGCCCAATTTTAATATTCCAAATACCCTATTTTCATGTACGAGACAATCTGGAAAAATTTGGTATAGTGACAAATTTAAAGCGCGGCGGAAGAGCGGCCAAAGCAAGGCTTTGGCCGCGCTTCCGCGGCGAAAATAAGGAATGAGGCTACCAATTTTTACCAGATATCTTATATTTCCCTGCATATCATTCTGCAACCACCTGAAAAATTTTTGGACTTCAAAAAATTTCGACAGAAACTGATGTGCAATAAAAAATACGGTTTTTGGAAATTTCGGTCGATCGGAAACGCAAACACATCAAACGAAGCTAGGTAAGGTTAATGGCGTGGCTCTGATACCATGTTGCGCCACGGCAGCGCCCCAGCCGTCTTACTCGAGGCCAAATTGCGGAATCAAAAATTTTCCTTACTCGGAAACCGGCGCTACCGCGGACAAAGAAAACCCGGATCGTTTACCATTAACCTACGCTAGCTAACAAGAGATAGGGTGAGAAGTATACCAAGAGATCCGAGTCCTCCGGTCTTCTCATCATCGCCCCGATCTCCCGCGGAAAGTGTAGTCTCCAAATCGTCGCCTCCTCGCCGGAAAGGGCACCACATCGCCTTCGTCTTTTACGGGCTCCCGCCTCAATACCGAGGCAACTCGAGCATGAAGCCGGCAACTCGACATGCTCAAGATATGCTGTAGAATGTGTAGTAGATCATGCTAGTCTCATTTGGGGTTTGTTGTTGCCTTGATGGAGGATTGGGGTTAGGAAAAATGGTGCTTTCATTTTTCCGAAACAAGAAGAAGAAGGAGATGAAGAATTCCTCCCATAACATAGATGAACTCTCTCATTCTTTTTCTTTCTCTCTTTTCTTTTTCTTCTTCCCTCTTTTCTTTTTCTTCTTCTCTCTTTTCTAATGAAGAACTTCTCATCTTAAGAAAATGGTGGAGCAAGCATAATATGATAGCAAGAGGGAGGTGATGGTAGGAACAAAGAAAAGGTGACCACAACCTAGACAAAGAAACATGCAAGCATGCTTCAACTCACATCAAGCCCATACCCTTTCCAAATCACAATTAAAGAAAGTCAAGGTGCTAGAAAAGAAAGCTATCATAATAGATACTTTTACAAGAAACCCCCCCACAAAGTGTAATTTGCAAAACTGCAAATAACCCCCTCCATCGGAAAAGTCCGGCCGGGAAAGAACAAAGGAAAACCGGCCGGAACGGAATGCAAACTGGCAACTCCAGAAAACTGGTCCCGTAATAAATTACAGGAAAACCCCTATACTGTGCATACACACCCGCATCTGTATTCCGACCGGATACAAATGTAATGAGACAAAATCTACACTGTACTAGACTAGGACCGGCTTAAACCAAAGCCGGCTAGTAAAATCCGTTCGATCCTGATCCGTGCAATACCGCACGTATCTGATCGAACCCTGCCATATAACTATACGGCCACTAGTACAAAACTGTCCGATCCTGATCCGTGCAATACCGCACGTTTCTGATCGGACCCTGCCATATCTCCATACGGCCTCTACAGCGTTTCGCCCGAAAGCTGAGTAACTGAAAGTGTGGTGGACTCTAAAGACTCGTCAATACTATGGCTGTGGATTTAACCACTGGCACGTCAGAGGTATAAGCCAATACGTGACGGGCCACCAGCTATTGACCAAAAGGGACGTCGATGAGGAAGCTCACCCCGACACCCAACTGAGCCTGTCAGTGACAATATCCGTACAGTCCGGTCCGTTCGTCTATGAGTATCGCATGGCGGGCCTAGGGGGTTGGTAAAAGTCAGACCCCCAAAAGCGGTACAAGTCGTGTCGGAGCGTAGCCCAGAACGCCCTGAGATACTACTGGAATACCTACCAGTAAATCTCCTGCCTCGGCCGAGGGCTTTACGTAATGGCTCTCCTAGACACAGCGCGACCTCACCCCCAATACCGGGAGAGACGAACCCCTGCAGATCCGCTCACTGCCTCCATGTGGCTCGGGACTGTACCCAACTAAAACCTGTTTGCACGACTTCTTTGAGCCGTGGTAGGGTAGTAATCAAAGCACAGTGGGAACTCACACGAGACAAATGACGATCTCAGGTCGATGAACTAACCTGTACACATGTCACCTGGGAACTGCTATCTGACGTCTGGTATAAGACCAACTAGCAGGTTCCCGGCGAGTCCTGTCCGGTGTACTCATAACCCAATGAGCACCTGTATACATCTTAGGTGAACCAACTGACACCAGTGGCTTGTGAGACCGGCCACTGCCCCTCGTCGGGGTCTCGACTGTATACACTAGTCTACTAATGGAGTATCGATACCCTGTCTCGAAACTCCTACGACTAGGGACCTTTTAAGGATGTGCTTATAGACCCCAGCTCCCACGTATATGATCGCCATCATACTGCTGGTCGTCAAGCAAGAATCCCAGGGGCTCTATCAACGTGCAATAGCGACATGTCAGGTCACCTAAAGCAGTACACGATGATAAAGATAAACCAGATAGCATACTATCATCTCGAGCAAGACTGTCCTACCGGGATAGGTCCTCCCTCAATCATTGCAATCACGTGCCTGTGATCCAATAATTGACTCTGAGGGCACTATCTCCAACATAGAGTGTAAACTAAGGTTAGGTGAATGGTTAGGTTAGGCATGAAACAAAAATGGTAGACTTTTTCAAAGCTTCATGAAGCTTCAATGTAAAACAAAGCAAGCCACCATTTCTCTTTTTGCCAAAAGAAATAAATAAATAAATGAATAAATAAATTAATACCCTAACCATTTACTTAACCAAGGTTTAAACTAAAGATACACCCAAACATGCATGTATCATCAAACATGATACAATCAAGTGCACAAAAAAATATATCACATATACAATGTGCACTTCAAGTGAGAAAATCCATTTTAAGTGAACCAATACTAGTTAATGCAAAGTAATATATCAAATATATAATTATGCATTAAATCATTAAATCAACGCTTGATTTAACGATCCGGTCATATCGCATATGACCGACTAATATCCAATGTATCGACTTATCGAATCAATCCTTGATTCGATAACTAGGTTATATCGCATACAACCAATCGATACATTCATCGCGAGAATAGAATATGGTATCACATACACGCATTATTCTTGGTCCCGCACATATCTCATATGTGCTCCTATTTCGTTTCGCTTGAGCTAGGAAACCTCTGTGTAGGACTCTAAAGACTCGTCAATACGCAGGCAGTAGGTGATGATCATATCAAACACCCACAAGCCGCAAGCGGTCTGCTAAACGTAACGGCCACCCGGGTATTGAGCGATCAGAAGATCGACGAGCAAGCCCGCTCATACTCCTGTGAATCCAACCAGTAACACTTACCGTACAGTCCGGTCTCGTCGTCTGATATGTCGCATATCTTGCCTAGGGGTGGTAAACGTCAGACCCCAATAGCTCGATAAGTCGTGTCGATATGAGGTCTATAACAGTTCGAGAAACTACTGGTAACACTTACCAGTAAATCTCAGCAACCCTAGCCAGGGATTTCCGGTTATAGCCAATCGAACACAGCGCAACAACAACCCCCTATACCGGGAGAGACGAATCCCCTCCTATCGCTCATTGCCTCCATGTGATTCGGGACTGTACCCAAAAACCACCGTTTTGCACGCCCTCTTGGACGTGGTAAGGTGGAAATCAAAGCACAGTGGGAATCACACAAGACTCTATGACGATCTCGGGTCTACAGACTAACCTGTACCAGTGTCACCAGAGAACTGCCATCTGACGTAAGGTATAATACCATCTGGGAGTTCTCGGCGAGTCCGTCCAGTGTACCCAGTCTCCACTGAGCACCCGTATATCATCTCTGATGTCAAACACCAATGGATATGGGATCATCCATCGCCCATCTGTATGGGTCGAGAAGGTATACGCTGGTCTACTCTGGTATATCGATACCCCGTCTCGATACACCCACGACTAGGGACCTTGAAGGATGTACTTATGGACTACCTTGTCCCCACTAGTATGATCTGCATCATAGTTCAGGTAGTCAAGTACACATCCTAAGGTAGGAAATCTCCGTTTATCACAATGGTTCTCCATAAAGGATCAAAGTGATACCTCCTAAATCCTGGGTTTTTGATCTATGAGATAGATCTAAATGGATGTTAGGATTCTCACTAGATGTAGTGAGATGGTATCAATCGATGCTGGGGAGAATCACTGGAAGTGTTCCGGGGTGATAAGGACGACTGAAAGTCAGTCACAGGCATTGTCTTTACCCTTAGTAAAGGGACGGTATGTTGGAAGAGTTCCAAGCTAGATACCGTGGCATACTAGACGATAAAGGCTGGATACATCGCTACTTAAGATCCTACCAAAGAGGCTGTTTGGGTGTATATTGGTTCATGAGATAAATTAGGTTCCTACCATTGTGTGACAATGGATGTGTGGCTTTGGCCCGGGAACCACGGTCCCATCAGTGACCCAGACATAATCTAAGGCAGTATCACCTGATCATGGAGATGGTTGATCTCCAGGGTGATCGCGGTTAGGAGAACAGACTCAGAGGACAACACGGCGGATCCACTCACAGAGGCCCTTTCCCAGCATCGCCTATACATCTAGATAACGATCCGTATTAGGGTTTGTAGGCACATAAAAAATTTGAATTGGCCATGTTTGATCACTTGTAGAACCTCATGGGTGTGCCTAGGAACCCTACAGTGGTATCAGAGCCTAGCTATAGCCTTAGACGATGCGTAGACGATGTTTGAAATCCGAACGAACCCCGAAACCCTAATCCAACCCCTTCTCTGTACATTTTTTTAAATGGTCCATTTTTCCAAATTAAAAATATGCAGAAAAATCAGCAGGAGTATTTAGGAGTTACTGTGAAATACGAGCGGCTGACTCAACTAAACCGCCGCGGAACCGCGGCAGTAGCCTGGCTCTCGCGGCGGTTCCGCGGCCGTACGGTCGGTTCTCCCAATAAAATTTGCACAGTAATTCCTATATTTTAGTGCTGTATTTTCTGGGATATTTTAACTTTTACTCAAGAGTTGAGTTGTCTGGGTTGTATTGGGAGTTCGTAGATTCGATCGGATTGTCTAATTTTGTCTATGTGTTTTCCGGATAATTTTAGAATATGTTAAAAAGTTCGACCGGATATAAATACCCACTTTTTCCCTTGCCAGGAAATTTCCAAGTGTTGGATCTTTCCGTAGTTTAATGACGTTCTAAGTAGTGCAAGTAACGCGATGGTCCCTCTAGAAGACAACAAACCTTAACTCGATTATGTGACCGTCTTGAACTGCCTTTTGAACCTTAGGGTTTGGGGCAGTACGGCGTGCCACATGTGAGACGTTGGCTTGACCCTTCTACGGCTGGACCGTTGGTACTGAGGCATGAACTGGAAGCTTTTAAACTTGTTTCATGTGTTGAGCTGTTTTGGGAAAACTTGGGTGTTTGAATGTTCGATCGGAAAGTTTAACATTTTCTATTTATCTGGAATGGGATACAATATTTGGAATCCACAAGTAGTTATGAGATAACTGGTTTGGATGTTATAAACATAGCAGTTTAGTCTCACTTGATCGGTTGCCATGGAATTTTGATATGATCAAAAGTCCGTCGCAATCACGTAGCGTACGCGGATACTCGCCGGGTAAACTTAATAGACAGCCTCGCCCCATAACCCCGACCAAGTGACTGTAGGAGAACCCCGTCGCCGAAAGCATCCGTTCGGGTGCTCGCGGCAGTGGTGTTCCGCCTTAGTGCACTTCGTCGACGGTATCGGGGGTGCGGCCGTCTACTAAAGTTTGCGACGAGCATTCGATCTGAATGCCGGGAATCCTGTTGAATTGCCCGACTTGATATTGAAAAGAGTTTTCGATAATGAGACTAAAATGCGAGGTTTATAATTGTTAGGCATGCGATGTCTAAGGAATTCATTTGATTAGGCATGCGATGTCTATGGAGGTTGCGGATTCCAATTATTGTAGTTTTACACTTTCTTTTCTGTGACCGTAAGTGTAATATGTGATATCGCCGGTTTCGTTGCTATATGTCAACGACAATTGGGATGCGCATATTTACTTACGTTGATGACATGTGATGTTATGTGTTGCTGGATATGTTATATTGGATCGTCGTGTTTGAATAGCCGGGGGGTTTTTATGTGAGATGAGTGTTTTTCCATTTTCATTCATGTAAAAACTTGTATGTAATATTCTTTTATTGGGGCACTTCCAGGTTGCGGAAGATGTCACCGTTTGTATATTATTTACTTTTCCGCACTAGGATAGACCCAAGGAGAAGGGCACAAGTAACCGGGTTCTGGAGTCCAGTAGGAGACCAACTCGAGGAGTCGAGTCCGTATCTCCTAACTCTAGAATTGGTAGGGTTACTTGCCGCTCTCATAGGGGTCTAGGGGTGTGGGTTTGGCTATTCATCGCGACCGTGGAATCCGTGTTTTATACTGGCTCGTATTGAAAACACGGACGTCCTAGTATATCCAATATTTCATATGATATTTTCTGCTGCGATATCTATGATGTGATCATGTGATGTTCTGTGATAAATACTGTATATAGTATATATGATATATTATATAGACGTTACTTATGTTTTACACCCGCGCTAGCCCTGCCCTGCTCTGCCGTTAGTTACCTAACCTAACGGTGCACGAGAGGACATTGAGGCGAATGCGGATGGCATAAGTGTACGTCGTGCTTATCTGTGATATTTAGGTATTTAAATGATGGGACTTCATTAATATGATTAATGAAAGAAAAGAAACCTAAGATGTTGTGGAATCGAATTTCTTAAAAATAAAAACAAGTAGCTACAGTTCTTGCTTTGCACAGCGGTATATATGATATATCCTGCACCTTATTCGATGAGGAAAGGGCCGATGATCCCTTCACCGGGAGTGACCCCTTTAGCAATAACTGGTAGATGCTACACACTCGGTTTGTCTTTTGAAAGCTTCTATAGTTTCTGTCTTGCACAGTGATATATGTGATATATCCCGCACCTCATTCGACGAGGAAAGGGCCGACGATCCCTTCACCGGGAGTGACCCCTTTAGCAAAACTAGAAAAGCCTCAAAAAACACTCCATTTTAAAATCATTTGATTCTACAACGATATCAAGTTCATTACGCAATAGGTTTTCAGAAAAACCTGTCGTAGCCCTCCGTCATTTCAGATAAGTCCTACTTAGTATTCGTGCTACGTTTGTTGACCTCCGTCAAGGCGTAGTGTGCGGTAGCTAACTAGTATTTATCTGCTTATGCATATGATGCAGATTGGATTAGGGTAGTCGTGCGGCCTTGTTGACCTCCGTCAAGGGTCGTGCGGGTGGGTTTAATTCGATCAAGAAATGACGGGTTGAACTTGACTAGTAGCCTATGGTTTGTTGACCTCCGTCAAGGTCATAGGACGCTAGGGGCAAAATATTATCGGGAATTTCAAGTGTTGAAATTTGCAATGAGATTGCATACCTTCTATAAGATAGTTGGATCCCGATACCCGCTGCGAGTAAGAGTTACTCCTGAGAGAGTTCTATACATTACAATTAGCCGATCAAGTAGGTGTCTAGAAAGGTGTTAACGAGGTTACGCCTCTGGGAAAACGAGGTTTACATTAATTAGGTTCGTGCGAAAGCACGGGGCACCTCCCTCAAAGTACCGACACTGGCCTGGCTGAAAAATTGGCGAACTTGTAGCGTGTAATTAATCCCGGCTAGTCTTTCCTTTTAGGGTTTGAAGGAAGATTTGATAAAAACAGTGGGAGCCATCCTGATTAGATAAAATAATAACCAATCTAATCTTGCTAGAGCGCACGCTGAGTGTTTTCTTCTCTCTCTCTCCTGGTAGCGACCATATCACGCCTTAATCAAGATAATAATACGGATGTATTGACCGAACCCGCTTGTTATACTGAGCTGGGGAACGTTGGTCCCGCTCCAACTTATAATTGTTATAAGACAGAGCAGGAAATTGGGGAATACCAGAATTCCCGTGCCGCCCAAAAGAAGAAAGTGCATATGATGCATCTCCTTCGGGTGTGTTCGTTACACAGAACTGTTTCTCAATATCCTCTGCGTCCTAGGTATCTGATACCGGAACAGGATCCCAGATATCTAATCTGTTTCGTAGGGCTAAAGAAAGGCAGAGAACTGAGAACGGGTGATAAGTTTCATGAGACAGAAAACGGGGCAAGTGTTGCAGCCAAGTCTGTTGGTCACTGTCACCCTGTATTACCAATACATTGATTCTTAACGAATGTTATTAGATACCGAACATGATATACAAAATCATATCAGTCTCTTTCTTAGTAAAGAAAGGATATAATTTTGTATTGTTGGATAATGTTTTGAACATTTCCTATATCAAAAGTTGATCGGTTCAGGCACGTTATCTAAAAGCATTAATGTTCTAAATCAAACTACAGTTCTTAGCATACAGAACACACACAAGAGGAAGAGTTCAGAAATGAACGAATTCTTCTTGAGGTATTGTAGACTAGGTCATATCAATGCGACCCGACTAGCTGAAGTTACAAAAAGATGCATATTTAAATCAGTTTGAATTTACATCTTGTGAAACTTGCCAGTCATGTCACAAAGATAAGATGACCATAACTCCGTTTACTGGAAATAGAGAAAGAGTTAGTGAACTCTTGGGATTGATACATGTTGATGTATAAAGGTCCCCTGTCTACACATGCCAAGACCGGTTCTTTGCACTTCATTACATTCTCTGATGATCTCTTTAGATTCAGACATATGTTCCCGTTGAAACACAAGTCCGAAACTTTTGAGATATTCACGGAATATAAGTTAGAAGTAGAGAACCAAAATAAGGGTATAAGTATTATGTCCTATGATGAGATCAGGAAGGAGAATACTTGTGCATAGAATTCCTGGACTATTCTAAAGGAGAATGAGATTCTCTCTCAGCATTACTCCTCCGTATACACCATAGCACGATGGTATATCGGGGCGGAGCAATTGCACCCTATTCGATATGGTACGCTCTATGATGAGTACTACTGAATTACCTGTTTCCTTTTGGGGGTTATGCACTTGAGAAGCTGCATACCTATTGAAATAAGGTTCGAATCAGATCACAGCCTACCACTCCATATAAGATATGGTATGGGAAGAGCCCATGTCTTAAGCTAGTTAAGATTTGGGGTTGTCCGGCCTATGTCTAAAAGCAAAATCCGGACAAACTCGAGACAAGGTCTGTAATGTAGAACTGGAAAAGTTCCAGCTATACAAACTACAGCAGATGATTTGGTAGAACCAAAGGATTCAGTAGATTCCAACGAACCTCAGCCTCTCCGCCGATCTAATAGGGTTCCTCACCCACCTGAGAGATACTTCGGTTTCTCTATGACAGTGGGAGCGAGGATTGCATCATGAGATGATGACCCAACCAGTTTCGAGCTGGCCATCAGGAGTAAGACTCTGTAAGAATGGCTAGATGCTTAGTGATCTGAGATGGAATCCATGTACACCAACAAAGTATGGACTTTGGTTGCTATATCTGAAGGGTTAAATCCCCATCAGGAGCAAGTATATCTTAATAAGATTACTTGGTGTAGATGGAAAAGTTGAGACTTTCAAAGCTAGACTTGTTAAAGGTTTTCGTCATCGACCAGGCGTGGATAATGATGAAACATTTTCAGGTGGCTATGCTTAAGTCCATCCGGATCCTACTTGCCACGGCTACATACCATGACTACGATATCTGGCGGTTGGGTGTCATGAATGCTTTTCTAAAATGATGTTTTAGAAGAGAGCGTCTGTAAGTACACAGCCAGAGGGCTTCGTAGACAGTGGGAGCAGCGGAAACGTGTACAAGATGCTTTATAGGATAAAGCAGGCATCGCGGAGTTGGAACGTCTGTTTTGATGAAGTAGTCAAAGAGTTTGACATCATCAAAATGGTAGATGAACCTTGTATAAACAAAAAGGTAGTAGGGAGTATGGTGACGATCCTCGTAGAGTACGTGGATGACATACTCTTGATAGGGAAGGAGTTTCCTATGCTACGCTCGATCAATATCCGCTTATCACAATGATTCTCCATATAGGATCAAAGTGATACCTCCTAAATCCTGGATTTTGGATCTATGAGATAGATCTAATTGGATGTTAGGAGACTCACTAGTTGTAGTGAGATGGTATCAGTTGATCCTGGGGAGAATCACTGGAAAGGTTCAAGGGTGATATGGACGACTGAATGTCAGTCACAGGCATTGTCTTTACCCTCAGTAAAGGGACGGTATGTTGGAAGAGCTCCAAGCTAGATACCGTGGCATACTAGACGACTAAAGGCAAGATACATCGCTACTTAAGATACTACCAAAGAGGAAGTTTGGGTGTATATTGGTTCATGAGATGAACTAGGTTCCTACCATTGTGTGACAATGGAAGTGTGGCTTTGGCCCGGGAACCCCTGTCCCATCAGTGACCCAGACATATTCTGAGGCAGTGTCACCTGATCATGGAGATGGTTGATCTTCAGGGTGATCGAGGTTAGGAGAATAGACTCAGAGGACAACACGGCGGATCCATTCACAAAGGCCTTTTCCCAGAGAGAGACTTTTATGGGATGGTTGAGTATGAGATACTACAACCACTGCTACAGATGGCCCTAGTGCAAGTGGGAGATTGTTAGTAATATGTATGCCCTAGAGGCCATTACTGTACATAGGATGTATATTGTAGTGGATGCTGGAACATATATAGGGAGGACTTTCTTGCTCGACATGATAGTATGCTATCGGGTTACTCTTTACCTTAACGTGTATACTGATTGTCTCTGTTACATGTTGGTAAAGCCCTTAGGATGTGTACTTGACTACCTGGACTATAATGCAGATCATACTAGTGGGGACATAGTAGTCCATAAGTACATCCTTCAAGGTCCCTAGTCGTGGGTGTATCGAGATGGGGTATCGATATACCAGAGTAGACTAGTGTATAACTTCTCGACCCATACAGATGGGCGATGGATGATTCCATATCCATTGGTGTTTGACATCAGAGATGATATACGGGTGCACAGTGGAGACTGGGTACACTGGACGGACTCGCCGAGAACTCCCAGATGGTATTATACCTTACGTCAGATGGCAGTTCTCTGGTGACACTGGTACAGGTTAGTCTGTAGACCCGAGATCGTCATAGAGTCTTGTGTGATACCTACTGTGCTTTGATTTCCACCTTACCACGTCTAAGAGGGCGTGCAAAACGGTGGTTTTTGGGTACAGTCCCGAATTACATGGAGGCAATGAGCGATAAGAGGGGATTTGTCTCTCCCGGTATAGGGAGTTGATGTTGCGCAGTATTCGATTGGCTATAACCGGACATCCCTGGCCAGGGTTGCAGAGATTTACTGGTAAGTGTTACCAGTAGTTTCTCGAAATGTTATAGACCTCATATCGACACGACTTATCGAGCTATTGGGGTCTGACGTTTACCACCCCTAGGCGAGATATGCGACATATCAGACGAACAGACCGGACTGTACTGTAAGTGTTACTGGTTGGATTCACAGGAGTGTGAGCGGGCTTGCTCGTCGATCTTCTGATCGCTCAATACCCGGGTGGCCGTTACGTTTAGCAAACCGCTTGCGGCTTGTGGGTGCTTGATATGATCATCACCTGCTGCCGGCGTATTGACGAGTCTTTAGAGTCCTACACAGAGGTTTCCTGGCTCAAGCGAAATGAAATAGGAGCGCATATGAGATATGTGCGGGACCGAGAATAATACCAGTATGTGATACTGTATTCGATTCTCGTGATTTGTGACATTGATCGGTTATATGCGATATTGCCGGGTTATCGGATCAAGTGTTGATTCGATAAGTTGTTACTATTGATATTAGTCGGTTATATGTGATATGACCGGATCGTTAAATCAAGTATTGATTTAATGATTTAATGTATAATTATATATTAGATATATTACTTTACATTGACTAATATTGTTCACTTTAGATAGATTTTCTCACTTGATGTACACAAGTTGTATATGTGATATACTTTTGTGCACAAGATTGTATCATGTTTGATGATACATGCAAACTTGAGTGTGTATGACTAAACCATGGTTATCTTAATGGTTAGGGTTTTGATTTACTTATCTATATATTTTTATTAATTCATTTTAAGGCAAGAATAAAATGGTGGCTAGTTTTTGTTTCTTTCATGAAACTTCATGAAGCTTTGAAGCTTTGACCATTTTGTCTCTTAGCCTTAACCTAACCATTAAACCTAACCTTAGTTTATTCTCTACACCTAACTATGGTTGCAAATATGATAAGTATCATTTTATTTCCTATTTTAAAAAAGAGATATCATATTCTTTTCTTCTTCTTCTCCTTCTTCAACAAAGAAGAAAACTTGCAACCATTAATGGCAACATGAGAAAAAGAGTGAGAAATCCAATTCTAAAGTGAACCCATTTCCTATTTCTTCATCCTCTACCACTTGCCAAGTAGTATAGGGTGTTTTCTTCACTAGTTTCATGACTTGATGAAGTTGGAGCTTGATCTTAAGTTGCCTCAACGTAGATTATCTTCGGCATCGAAGTCGACGACCTAGCCCGATCATTCTTTCGATGAAACCACCGCGAGAGTCCGGGATCCGATGGGTACAGCGGAGGGACTTCATCACGGAGCTATCGAGGTGGAGGATCGGATCTACAAAGGTTGTAGCCCCTTTCCTTTAAGTTAAAGTTGTTTACTTGCATTGCATCGCCTATACATCTAGTTAACGATCCGTATTAGGGTTTGTAGGCACATAAAAAATTTGAATTGGCCATGTTTGATCACTTGTAAAACCTCATGGGTGTGCCTAGGAACCCTACAACGAACACTATAGAACTTGCTTAAATCAGTATTTGAGCGTTTGCATAACTTATGATATGTAACTTTTAATTGTATATTCATTTCATCAGGATGGATACGTAAGATTGCTAGTCATATATATATATACCTCATTGCATCATCATTCATGTATAGTTTTCTAGTCACACATCGTATTTCATATTATTGATACTATAGGCATTCATCATCGCCGACATATTCATATATTGTGATTTTCTTGGAGATTTCCGTGTTTATGAGATTTATGGATTTTGGGGAAAACCACAAGAATTAGATAAACCTATTATCATTTTAAAAATGCAAGTTGCGGTTTTCTCATGATATGATGTATGTGTCGTCCACCATGAGTTTTCCTGATTTTTGTTGGTTTTCGAGACCTGATTCGAGGAGTTGGATGAACCGTCTCGGGTACATGGTGGACCTGGTATGGTACCCCGGGGCGAGAGTGTTTTTGTGGGGATGACGATGAGCCTGGCAGGGACAGACTACTTACCGGTGATGTCTGACGTGGCGGATATCCGGAGGATACCGACGTAGTCATGAGGTTTGATGATATGGGCCGATCCGGACTGACGGAGCCTGAGATATTGAGACATTGAGATATTGAGACATTGAGATACTGAGACATTGAGATATTGGGATATGTATATATTGTGTTGACGCTTGACACGGATTTTCTGTCGATTTCATTAATCATGCTTCAGTTTATTACACAGGGATTTTTCTAAGATAAGAATAAAGATTTTCTCATACCAGACATGTTCAGGTTTCGTTGTTGATTATGCATTCATGTTGCATTCATGCTAGTACATTGTATCATATTGATATATGCAGGTTGTGATGCATTTGCGTGCATGCTTACGATGGTCGTATTAGATGTTACTTACTACTCACGAGTTGGCAACTCACCCCTGTTGTGTCACAGTGTCTTGCAGGTCTGACACGTCAGCACAGTAGCGGCGGTCGTACTACCTCTCTCTTCTTCATTGCATCGATTGGCAGTTTTGCCCATAGGTGGGTTGCAAGGATACTTTTGTTCCATCTTGTATTATTATTTATATCTAGTATACTCCATCTACCTTTGTATATTGGACTAAACGGTGAGACTCATGAGACTTGTATTTATGGTATTTGGTGTCGATGCTCACTTGAGCCGACGTGGTGTTTCTCATTTCTTGTTTTCAGATGCTTATTTCGCACTTTTGATATACATATTGCATGTGGTTGTGATTCCGCCATTGGCGAAGAGCTAGCTCCCGCTTGGGGATGCCTTTATTCATTATTTATATGTATTTTCATGTGTTGTACCCGTTTGGGGGCCAGTTTTTAAAAAAGAGACTCTGCCGAAATTTTCGGGAAATTTGATGCATTAAAATGTTCTAAGGTGACTTTATTTTACAAAAATCATATTTTTAAGTTAAGTTTTTCCTTCACTCTATTTCTTTAAATGGTTTAGATTTCTGGTCTTTAGCTTACTTAGATTACATACGCCTTGAGACGTTTCGTAATTTAAGTGCCAGTCACGTTCCGTACCTTCAGGTCGTGACAAAGTTAGTATCAGAGCAATAGGTTTTACCTTTCTGAGTGTAGGATGACCCTTGGTAGATGGAGTAGGTGACTTAAGCAGGGTGATGTAGCGTGTGTATGTTCCGCGGCATACTTATGATACGGTACTCCGCCTAAGTGACTTTAAGATATATATTTGCTTGTATTTCCTTCCTTGATTCCGGAAATCCTTTGATTTGATCATAATGTTTCTATCAATCATGTTTCTTGTTCCATCCATTATGCCTCCGGAGACTAGAAGGCCCAGAGGGCTGCCGCCACGGATGAGATTAGAGTAGAGTCATTTGAGATGAGGACCGATCAGGACGGTACGCCTACCCCTCAGAGACAGATTGATCCGCCTTTTTCCAGGCCGGATAGCTAGGCTGGAGTCGAGTATTCAGGACTTGTGACAGATGGTTGGATTGTTAGTTGAGGCTTGCCGAGCTCCGAGAGCCGATGATGTCCCTCCTACTGCGGGGACTGTGATTGTACCTGCTGCTCAGACAGCTGTTCATGTTTTTACCGAGATTATTTCCGTATCCTTGCAGGAGTTTATGAGGCTGAAGCCTCCAGTTTCTATCGACACAGATGCAGCAGAGGATCCGCAGACAATCCTCGATAGGATGGCTAGGATTTGTCGTTCACAGAGATGTTCTGATGAGATATGGATTGAGCTTGCGAGTTTTCGTCTAGAGAGGTCTTGCTCAGACGTGGTGCGAGTCAATTGAGAGAGGCCGAGCTGCAGATCTACTTCCGATAACTTAGGATGAGTTCACAGCTGTATTTCTTGCTTGTTTCCTTCCGGAGAGCGTTCAAGATGCCCAAGCTCATAGTTTTGAGTCTTTGCATAAGACTTCAAGGATGACAGTGTCAGAGTACGACATTCAGTTGACTTAGTGGTCCGATATGCTCCTTACCTGGTGGACACTGAAGAGAAGCAGATAAAGAGGTTTGTATGGGGATTGGACATACAGTTATTTCTTGCTATTGGCGCCCAGCCTTTTAACACTTACGTCGCTGCTATGGACACGGCCTTACTGTTGGAAGAGTGCATTTCTGAGACTTCGGTTGTTTCTGGACGGTATGCCAGCTCAGAGGCGGTTAGATAGACGCCGTTGTGATAGGTATTCTTTCGGTGTTTTCTTCCGATGCGTATTTCTTTCTGGTGTCGTTTGAAATAGTATCCACATAATTTGTATCAAAGTCTAGCCGATAGTAGTCCTTGCTAAATCAGCCGCTTGTTGTGATTTCTTCCGTAGGCTAATCTTTTGTCGCTCGATATGTTTCTTATTCGTGTTTGTTTTGTTCGTATCGAAGATAGGGATTCTTCTGTCAATTTGATTCTTCTTGATATGTTTGACCTTGACGTTATTCTGAGCATGGATTGGTTAGCCACTTGTTATGCATTCGTGGGCTGCCGTGAGAAGGCAGTCGGATTTAGATTTCCTGGTAAGCCAGTTCTTGTTTTCATGGAGACCGTAGCGTCGCCTTTCCCAGTTTGATTTCTTCTCTTCGCGCTGGTCAGCTTTTGATAAAAGGATATCAGGAATTCTTGGCATATGTTTGTGATGTTAGAGCCGCAGAGGTCCCGTTAGAACAGGTCCCGATTGTGAGAGAGTTTCCAGATGTCTTTCCTGACAAGTTTCTTAGTTTGTCGCCAGAGCGCGGTATTGAGGTATGCTTTGACTTGATTTCCGGCACGGAGCCTTTTTCTATACCGCCTTATCGGATGGCCCCAGCGGAGCTTAAAGAGCCGAAGGATCAGTTGCAAGATTTGTTGGGAAAAAAAAGAGGGGCTTGTTCGTCCGAGTGCGTCACCTTGGGGGGGCTCTTGTCCTGTTCGTCAAGAAGAAAGACGGCAGTTTGCGTTTGTGCATCGATTATCGTCAGTTGAATTGAGTGATTGTGCGGAACAAATATCCCTTACCTCGCATCGTCGTTTTATTTGATTAGTTCCAGGGTGCGGGACATTTCTCAAAGATTGACTTGCGATCAGGCCACTACCAGTTGTGGGTTCGAGAGGATGATATTCCGAAGACTGCTTTTCGCGTACGTTACGGGCATTATGAGTTCTTGGTGATGTCGTTCGAGCTCACCAATGCCCGGCAGCGTTTATAGATTGGATGAACTGCATATTCAGGCCGTTTCTTGATCAGTTATTATCGTGTTCGTTGATGACATTTTAGTACACTTTTGGAGCCGAGTGGGGCCTGGGCAGTAATTGAGGATTTCGTTTCAAACCTTGAGGGAGCACCAGCTATTCACTAAATTATCCACGTGTGTTTTCTGGTTGGATAGTGTGGAATTTTTGGGACACGTAGTTACGAGAGATGGTAAGTATGGAACCGAAGAAGATCGATGTCGTTCAGCACTGGCTCAGACATGTATCAGTGACGGAGGATCGCAGCATTTTGGGTTTGGGCGGATACTATTGATATTTCGTACATGATTTTTCATATATAGCTGCAACGTTGACCGGGTTGACCCGGAAGGGAGTTTCTTTTCATTGGACCGAGGTATGCGAGCAGAGCTTTC
The DNA here is from genome assembly GCA_030015575.1 of Agapanthus africanus. Classification (NCBI taxonomy): domain Eukaryota; kingdom Viridiplantae; phylum Streptophyta; class Magnoliopsida; order Asparagales; family Amaryllidaceae; genus Agapanthus; species Agapanthus africanus. The sequence goes on from JASDDO010000018.1 coordinate 113,362,959, forward strand.
AGCAATTGAAGACTCTTTTGATTACGGCGCCAGTATTATCTTTGCCTTAAGGATCATGAGGTTTTGTTGTTTATTGCGATGCTTCTCGGCAGTTGAAGAAGAACGAGCAGAACTATTCCACTCATGACTTAGAGATGACTGCGGAGGTTTTTACACTTAAGATCTGGAGACACTACAACTTTCAGCAGCGAGATTTAAATTTGGGACAGCGCTGTTGGATGGGGCTAGTGAAAGACTATGACTGCGAGATTCTTCATCGTCCGGGCAAGGCGAATGTTGTGGCAGATGCTTTGAGTTGGAGGCCCGAAGGTAGCTTGTCCTGTTGAGCGCAGTTCAGAGACAGTCGACGGCAGATTAGCAGATTCTTTATAACAGCCGAGTACAGTTCGAGTTACATCGACCGGGGGACAACTTGCCTGTGTCTGTGCACGTCCACGGTATTTGACCGTATCAGTGAGGCATAGTCCGATGATGTTCGTTTGCTAGAGATCATGGAGCAGGTTCGACAAGGCAGAGATTCAGATTTCGTGATCGATAATCAGGGAGTACTACAATTTGGGACTTGACTATGTGTGTCAGATTCCGAGGGATTGAAACGCGAGATCTTGGAGGAGGCGTATCAGTCAGTATATAGTGTTCATCCGGGTTCCACCAAGATACAGTATGATTTGAGAGATGTCTACTGGTGTGAAGGAAGAAGAGAGATGTCGCACATTTTTTTCGAGGTGCTGACTTATCAACAAGTCAAGGCTGAGTATCAGAGGCCGGCAGGAGGATTACAACCTTTGTCCATTCCGGAGTGAAATGGGAACAGATTTCTATGGATTGTATCGTGGGTCTACCTAGGACCAGTCGAGAGTATGGCTCTATTTGAGTGATCGTAGACCGATTGACGAAACCAGCTCACTTTCTGCCAGTGAAGACCCCTTTTGGATTCGTTCAGTATGCTCAGATATATGTTGATGAGATTGTACGAATACATGGAGTTCCGACTTATATTGTGTCTGACAGAGGCACCCAGTTCACCAGCCGACTATTGTAGAAACTTCAGGAGATTTTGGGCACCAATTGAGTTTCAGTGCAATTTTCTTCCGTGGACCGACGGTTAATCAGAGCGGACCATTCAGATTCTTGAGGACATGCTCGGAGCCTGCGTTCTAGTTTTCGGTGGCAGTTGGGATCGCCACTTGTCCTTGATAGAGTTTTCCTATAATAACAGCTTCCAGAAGACGATTCAGATGGCACCATTCGAGACGTTATATGGGAGGAGATGTTGATCGCCCGTTTGTTGGATAGAGCTCGGTGAGAGTAGTATTTTGGAGCCACAGATTGTGCAGGAGAAAACCGAAAAGATTCAGTTGATTCGGGATAGGATGAGAGTGGCCCAGAGCAGGCAGAAATCTTATGCAGACTGACGTTGGCGCAAACTTGAGTTTATAGTAGGCGATCATGTTTTCTTGAGGGTTTCTCGGATGAAGGGCGTGTTGAGATTCGGAAAGTAAGGGAAGCTTAGTCCCAGATATGTGGGTCCCCTAGAGATTCTCGAGCATGTCGGCATGGTTGTTTATCGTTTAGCTCTTATACCTAGCTTTCCAGATGTTCATCCCGTGTTTCATGTATCAATGCTCCGCAAGTACCTTCTTGACCCCTCTCATATGATTCAGTATTAGACAATTCTGCTGGAGCGCGATTTTTCTTTCATAGAGTAGCCGATAGTCATTCTAGATCGGCAGGTGAAGAAACCGATGTCCAAGGACATACCGTCCGTAAAGATGTCACGTGGGAAGCCGAGGACGAGATGAGGAAGAAATATCCCGATCTCTTCGATGGTACGCGTAGTAAGATTTTAAATTCGGGGACCGAATTTCTTTAAGGGGGAAGATTGTAACGTTTTAAAAATCGTTTAAGTTAATTGTCCGATAATCGGTAATATAACTTGTGTTTTCCGTAAAAATCTAATTATAATTATTTTTCTACATAAACTTAATTATACATATTTTAGCTATATAATGGCAAGTATTGATACTTAATTAGTCACTTATTAATTGCTAGTCTACTCAAATATTTTTCTTAATTAATTAATTTTAATTGTTATTTTAAGCGTACACTTATACACTAAATTGATGATAATTACAAATTAGAATGGGTTAATACAAGTTTGGTGCGCCATGACAACTTAAAACTCACTTTGTTACATGTTCTTTCTTTTAAAATCTTCTCAATGTTTCTAGACAATTCTAGGAAAAAGTTTAAATAGAAAAGAAAATTTAAAGAAAATAATAAACAAAGAAGTATAGTGTTTAATAATTGTGGTATGGGGTTTTCTTGACTTGGAATTTTCTCACAAACACACACACCACTCACCTCTCTCACCTCATGCTGGCCGAGCCCAAATTCTGTAGCTCATCCCCAATTCTCCACCTCATTTTCCATCAAAAATCCTCTCATTTTTCCATCAAAAATCCTTACAAACTCTCACTAAATTTATGGTTAATCTTCACCCAATTTCTTTTGGCCCAAACTAGCTTGGATCTTGAAGCAAGAAACCATTTTGGGAGGCCAAGTTGCATGTTAGATCTCAAAATTTTTGAGGTATAAGTATTAACCTTATGGTTGCATTGATAGCTAATTACTTGAATCTAAATTATTTAAGTATTGAATTGGTTCAAATTGCAAGTTTGGAAATTTCACAAGAAGGGTTTGGGATCAAGTTAGGGTTTTTATTATTTGATTATGGTTCCAAGGTGTAGTTTAACATCTTAAGACTTGAAAAATCTAAACTAGTTGTTGCTTTGCTAATTGTTACTTTTAAATTGTCTTAATTAATTAATCTTGCAAACTAATTTCATGATTTATGTAAATAGGTGAGATTAAAATCTAGTTAATAATTGTGTAGCCTAATTAAGATATTGAACGAATATTGTGGCCACTAGTTTTGCTAATACATCTAGATTTGTACTAAATTGATAAGTTGTTGCTTACTAGGTTTTTGGATTAAATCGATTTTAAGTAAGTTTGAGGTTGGAATGATCTATAACCTATTCCCTAAAATAATTAGTGTGCTTCAAATGCGCGATTGGTACGATTGGGTTTTAGGTTAGGGGATTGCTATGTATAGCGACCCTAGTTGTGGTTTGTGGTGTTGTCGCGAGTGCGTTTTGTGCACCAAGTGCGTACGCGTCTAGTTAGTGCGTGTTGGTTGTCTTGTATCGTTTGTTTTCGCGGTTATTTACATATCTATCCTCTTATTTACTTGTATGCGATCCTGGGATCGGGTGCAGAGGCGTCGGACGTGGCGCGGAAAGATAAGGCTGAGATCGGATCGGATTAGCCGAGGCGTCCCGGTGAGTAGATGTACACATCTATGGGGGATCGTCTGGATGGCGCAAGGCGCCCGATAGTTCGGATTACTAGTAGTGCTTGTATTTATATGCGCAGTCACCTAGTCATTCATCTCATTGTATTGCATTATCTTATATTCTTATATATATATATATATATATATATATATATATATATTATCTCATATGACACTTGCACCATTACCATAGGTTCATGCCGCACGTGCACTATTTATGCGAACACACACGCCATTGGTAACTTCTATATCACGAACACTATAGAACTTGCTTAAATCAGTATTTGAGCGTTTGCATAACTTATGATATGTAACTTGTAATTGTATATTCATATCATCAGGATGGATACGTAGGATTACTAGTCATATATATCTCATTGCATCATCATTCATGTATAGTTTTCTATTAACACATCGTATTTCATATTATTGATACTATAGGCATTCATCATCGCCGAAATATTCATATATTGTGATTTTCTTGGAGATTTCTGTGTTTATGAGATTTATGGATTTTGGGGGAAACCGCAAGAATTAAATAAACCTATTATCATTTTAAAAATGCAAGTTGCGGTTTTCTCGTGATATGATGTATGTGTTGTCCACCATTAGTTTTCCTGATTTCTGTTGGTTTTCGAGACCCGATTCGAGAAGTTGGATGAACCGTCTCGGGTACATGGTGGACCCGGTATGGTACCCTCGGGCTAGAGTGTTTTTATGGGAATGACGATGAGCCTGGCAGGGGCGGACTACCTACCGGTGATGTCTGACGCGGCGGATATCCAGAGGATACCGACGTAGTCGTGAGATTTGATGATATGGGCCGATCCGGACTGACGGAGTCCGAGATATTGAGACATTGAGATATTGAGACATTGAGATATTGGGATATGTATATATTGTGTCGATGCTTGATACGGATTTTCTGTTGATTTCATTGATCATGCTTCAGTTTATTGCACAGGGGTTTTTCTAAGATAAGAATAATGATTTTCTCATACCAGACATGTTCAAATTTCGTGGTTGATTATGCATTCATGCTAGAACATCGTATCATATTGATATATGTAGGTTGTGACGCATTTGCGTACATGCTTACGATGGCCGTATTAGATGTTACTAACTACTCACGAGTTGGAAACTCACCCCCGTTGTGCCACAGTATCTTGCAGGTCTGACCCATTAGCACAGTAACGGCGGGCGTACTTCCTCTCTCTGCTTCATTGCATCAATTTGCAGCTTTGCCCATAAGTGGGCTGCGAGGATACTTTTGATCCATCTTGTATTATTATTTGTATCTAGTATACTCCATCTACCCTTGTATATTGGACTAGACGGTGAGACTCGTGAGACTTGTATTTGTGGTATTTGGTTTCGATACTCACTTGAGCCGACGTGGTGTTTCTCATTTCTTGCTTTCAGATGCTTATTTCGCACTTTTGATCTCGCACTTTTAATCTCGCACTTTTGATATACATATTGCATGTGGTTGTGATTCCGCCATTGGTGAAGAGCTAGCTCCCGCTTGAGAATGCCTTTATTCATTATTTATATATATTTTCATGTGTTGTACCCGTTTGGGGGTCAGTTTTTACAAAGGAGACTCTGCCGAAATTTTCGGAAAATTTGATGCATTAAAATATTCTAAGGTGACTTTATTTTACAAAAATCATCTTTTTAAGTTAAGTTTTTCCTTCACTCTATTTCTTTAAATGGTTTAGATTTCTGGTCTTTGGCTTACTTAGATTACGTATGTCTTGAGACGTTTCATAATTTAAGTGTCAGTCGCGTTCCGTACTTTCGAGTCGTGACAAGAGATTTTTCATTTGCCTACACAACACTTAGCCAATTTTCCATGCTTACTAACTACACTCTCATCTCCTCATTTCTTCTTCTACCTCCACCCTAAATATCTCATGTGTTGAGAAATCTAGGTTGTCATGAGAATAATTAATCCATCATTAGACTCTACATTATCTTGGCTACTTAGATTAGTATACTAAGTAATCTAGTTACCTTGGTTTAGAGGTAGGAGTTCAAAGTTGGCACCCTCGGGTGGATCATCATCGATGGAGGAGACCGGCGATCAAGCTTGTTCCATGACACTACAAGGAGCTAAGGATGATGGTTGAAGACCCGAAGAACTTTGTTCATATAGGTATAATCACTTCATAGTAGATTAGTACCTTAGCAGGTATCGTTATCAACGGCTTACGGCAGATCCGGATTTATCGAGTTGTTCTAGGCCAGTTTAGAAAATTTTTGTTCCGCATTTCAGCCACGGTGGATGGCCAGGGTGCTAGCATAACCCAACAATTATGACGCACTGACGTTTGGGTTTTGCATGACCCAATTCCTCTACATTATCGCAGGCAGTTCAGAAGTACTTTAGCAATCAAGCCGGGTAATGGGGAGCTATCTTTTTAGTTTAGAGACTCTTAATTTATTTATTTCAGCGGTTTTATTTCTATTTATGTGATCCTATATGGGACGTGATTCAGATACTATTGTTTATTAGATCTTGATTCGTTTCCGCTTTATGCATTTCTTGATTTTATTTATTGCGGAAGATGGACATGTGTTAGTTAGATTTTATTTTACTGTTCTTGTTATCCGATTGACAGCCGTAATGCGGCTGTGGAGGGATGATTCCTAGCCACAGGTAGTATGGTTCGCTCTGTCACGTACCGTGTTTACGTATTTTGGAAAGCAGGGCATGACAAGTTCTGAACATGAGAGAATGTTCTTGGTATATTGTAACGGCAGCCTCCTTTAGTAGGCCGTTATCATTTCAGGTTTCCAAGATGACCTGGATGACAGAGTGACTGTCAGAGTTAGAGTTTACCCTCTTCTGAGGGGCAGTATGTTGGACAAAGGATCCAAGCGGATACTGAGAAAGGCATGGCGCAGGATAGTGATTAAATTCAGTAGAAGATACAGTCTAAGAAGTTTGCTAGATTTATCCAGACAAATTCTGAGACAGGTATCGCTCATTTCGGGAGACAGTCGTTCTCCGTGAAGTTGAGATATAGAGAGATTAAGATAGAAACATTAGAGCGGATCCACTTGCTGAGGCTATTTCTCAGACACGAATGTCTCGCAAACATGTTTTGCGAAACTGATTAGTAGAGAAGTTGGGTGCTCAGCATCACACGGGCTGTGAGTGTGCGGCGCCGCAATAATTAGCCTTAAGTACAAATGGAAGATTGTTGGCTATAGTGCCCTCAAGGCAATTATTGTAATTGTAGGCAAGCGATTATGATGATTGAAGGAGAACTTATACGGGTAAAACAGTCTTACTCGAGATGATAATATGCTATCTAGTTCATCTCTATCATCATATACATGTATTATTGAGAAATGGCCGGGTCTGGCCCATTCATCGAAAGATGTGGTATTATGGATCACTATTACATGTTGATAAAGCCCTTAGGATTCTTTCTTGACAACCATGGTTATTGTGGCGATCACACTTGTGAAAACTAAGTAGTCTATATGCATATCTTTAAATGTCCCTTGTCATAGGAATATCGAGACGAGGCATCGATATTTCAGAGTAGATAATGTATATGTTTCTTGACCCCGACGAGGGCCGATGGCCGGTCTCACAGCCATTGGTGTCAGTTAGACACCAAAAATAGTATACAGGTGCTCGTTGGATTATGAGCTATACTGGACGGACTTGCCGGGAACATGCTAGATAGTATTATATCTATTGTCAGGTAGCAGTTCTCTGGTGACATGAGTACAGGTTAGTCTATCAACCTGATAACGTCATTTGTCTCGTATGAGTTCCCGTTGTGCTTTGATTATTGCCCTACCCCGGCTCTACTGATTCATGCTAACGGGTTTTAGTTTAGTACAGTCCCGAGCCATATGAAGGCAGTGAGCAGATCGTCGGGGGTCGTCTCTTCCGGTATTGGGGGTAGATGTATCGCTGTGTACGGGTAGCCATCACCATAAATTCTCGGCCGAGGTGGATGAGAATTACTGATTTGGATCAGTAGTTTCTCAGTAGGTAATGGGCTTTATGCCGACACGACTTATCGTGTTATTAGGGGTCTGACTTTATCTACCCCTCTAGACCCGATGTGCAATACTCTTAGACAAACAGACCAGACTGTACGGAGACCGTCACTTTCAGGCTCAGTAGGGATACGGACAAGTTTGATTGTCGGCCTTCCTTTCATTCAATACCTGGGTAGCTGTTACGTACAGCTAGTGCCGCTGACGTACTTGTGGTTAAACCCACTGCCAGCGTATTGTTGAGTCTTTATAGTCCCACACAGAGAGTTTCCCAGCTCGGACGAAACGATATAGTGTACATATTTTCATACGTATATGGTTCGATTAAAACACGTGCGTTTGTACACTTACTTTTAATCGGACAGTTTGTTAATACTAGCCAGTTTGAAAGATAGCCAGGTTATCATATTTTGGTTTAAATGTGAGCTAGTATTATATATATCTTTTAGTATCTCTCATTTTGGTATTCGTATTTTGACAGAATATGGTATTTATACGAATACGAGTATTTGTGTAAATACGAGTATTTGTGTAAATACGCGTATTTGTGTCAAAATATTAATACAGGTATTTGTATCATTAGTACAAATACGGATATTCGTAAGTTATACGAATACGGTTTTCGTATTTTGATACGAATACGGATGTATTTATTTGTAGCATATACTTATATTAGTATATTTGTATATATTTATACACACACACACACAAATACATATGTGCATGTGTAAAATGAGGTGGCCTTTTTTTCTTCTCATATTTTCTTGAATCTTTGTAAAAGTTGTGGGTTTGTGACTCACATGGTGAGTCACAACCCACTCATTCATAAAAGATAAAGAAGAGACAGAAAGAAAATTGATGGATGAGAATTTTTTCCAAGTGGCCATGCTTGCTTTTCTTCACCAAGCTTCTTCTTCTTCTCTTGAGTTTTCTTGAGTGGAGATTTAGAAAAGATTATGAGAGATTAAATAAATATTAGCCACTACATCAATCTAGTGATCAACTCTTAGCAAGTCTTGATCACTAATTGCTTCAAATGAGAAGCTAGAACCTTAGTTCAGATTCTTTCGAGGTGGATCATCTTCGGCAAGAAAAACCGACTCCCAAGCTCGTTCCGACTACCTAAGAAGCTAAGGAAGTGAAAAGAAAACAAAGAACACAACTACAAAGGTTGTTATTATAACCTAGTGGTTAAACTCCTTCATATTAGTTTCTACTTTAGTGTTTGGATTTGATTCTAGGTTGTAGGGTTCATGCTCAAGTTTCAAAAAATTTCGTTTTGTATTCCGCATTGCCGCTAGTTTGCGACGCGAGCACGAGCGTCTACCTACAGTTTTTTGTTTGAACTTTAAGACGGTAGGTTCTCGGATTGCAAAAATTGAGGCTTTCAGGTTTGTCGGAACTAAGGAGTTGCAAAAATTTACAAATTGTACGTAACCAGAAAGAAAAGGCGAAGGATTTCAGATTTTCTGCTGGATGGAGACAGTACCAGTGTATTCCGTATTTTGTAAGTACAGAATAAGACTTGGCCCCCAACCAGAGACCCAAGACTTGGCACTCTGGTTGAGAGCCAAGTCTCTAGATGGGTTGGAAAGTATATTTCGCACTTTGCAAGTACGAAATATGACTTGGCCCCCAACCAGAGATCCGATACCCAAGACTTGGCTCTCTGTTCGAGGGTCAAGCCTTTGATTGGGTTGGGAGTCTTATTCCGCACTTTGCAACTGCGGAATAAGTCCCCTATGTTGAACTTGGGGCTCCGAGAAAGACCCAAGTATAATCCGCATTTTGCAAGTGCAGATTAGACTCGGGTCTCTCTCACAAACCTAGGTATAAACCGCACTTTATAAGTTTTGTCATTCCTACGTGTCCTTAATGTAACCCTAAAGAGCTAAATCTCTAAATAGTTTTAAATCTCTAAATAGTTTTAAAAGCAGTCTAAATCCATAATTAGTTTATAATAAATGCTAAATCCCAAATTCTATCCATCAATTACCAAATTCTATCCATCTAAAATCTTCTACTCACAAAAACCAATATTACTACATCAAAACTCCCTACAACTGGTACCCTAGCCTTGGATTTCTAACTAAAAATGTATATGAAAGTTTTTGTCCAAAGGAAAACAACTTTTTCCCAGAACAATTTGAAGGTATTAATGGGTTTTATATTAATGTGAAGTTTTACGTGCCTTAATATAAATAAACTAGAAGTTTTAAGTGACTTCATATATATAGACAGCCGAACAAGCCGAGTCTGAACAATTTTTCAAGCTCGTTTAAATAATTGGACCATGCAGAACAACTTAAAACTCGGCTCATCCGACTTGTTTAACGGCCCTACCCACACCTGTAATCCCAACCAGAAACAACCATTCAGAGAAAAAGAAGGCAAGACAACAATTATCATCAAATTCCATCAACTTCTCATACTCTAATACAGCAAGCATACAAGGCCAGCGGTCTACAAAGTGAGCTTTTACGTTACTTGATAAAATATTACAGTTACAGAGGAGAACAAACGCAGGAGCAGAGCACATATGCATCACCTTAGGCAACAGTTGAACCCATTAAAGAAGGGTTGAGATTGATTTTGAGCAGCAGACGAATCTTCGACAATCAATTCCTAGCGGAAGAGCCTAGGCACTGAACGCCGAGGAATCTTACCTTCAAGCTTCAATCTTCTATACGCTTCCCTTATGTGACATGGCCGAATTGGTCCGCTTTCCTTTCTTTCCATCATAACTGTCTTGCCTGTGAATATAATAAAACACCAAGGCGAAACATTTCGACAGTGAAAAATATCTTGATTTTGATACAATCTGTGATAACAAGATAAATGGCATAAAACACCATAAAAAAAAGCTTCCCATTTCTTATAGAAGAAGATCGAACTAAAATAAAGATTGCATTAAGCCCTATTGAAATTTTAAAAAGAGCATTAAAAATTACATAAAACACCATTAAAAAGTATAATGGTGTTCTCTGAAGGAATGAAATAGATCATTGGTGTTTACGTAAGTTTGCCTTTACTTTAATAAGAATTCATGTGGTGTTCCATAAACTTCTCTTTTTATTCATTTGAGGTAGCAGAGTATTACAAGAAAAATAAAGGTGTCAAGCATGCTTGCAATCAGTTATGTAACCAATGGGGCAGCATAGCTCGTGTGGTAGAAATTTTCCCTTTAAATTAAAGTGAGAGGTTGCAGGTTCGACTCCTAAAGGAGTTGCATCAGAATTCATGTCATTGGCTATAAGAAATCGTTATTAAATACACTCAAATTTACCTGTCTCGATTAGATCCCCGACAAACATTTTTGCAATTCCGGATACCACAATAGTCATGGGCATCGAAATTTTTTGACTCCCAGTGATGCTTGTCAGTAGCTGCAAGGAGAAGAAAGGCATGGTGTGATAGAGATATTTAATGCACACATGTAGACTGAGGTGCCAACAAGACTTCATAGGTAATCTCAGTCAAGGCTTGTAGCTTTAAGCAATTCATAAAAGATAGTAAATTTTAAAGCCAATGGAAAATCAAATATAGGCAAAAGAATTCTATTGCTAAACAAATATATCTTCCTCTTAAACTATTTATGAAGGAACATAATTTAATACTCATTTTAATATTAGGCAGCTTAAGAATGAATACTACTGCCTGAAAAGCCCTAAAAACGGTCATTGTGTATTTTTTAGGAGTGTATGCATCAAAGTAATCAAATCCTTTCTATAAAACCCTTGGCTATTTCTTTAGATTTCAATGGTCTGTTGTTCTTAAATGTATATTTGCATCCTACTGGCTAGCTCCTAGGGATAAAGCTGTTTGAATTCTAATCATCATTGTCCTTATTAGATTCTATATATTTTTATTACGCTTCATTTCAAAATGAAGCATAGGTCGAGGGAAAAACATAGGCCTTCTTATAAGTCGATCATTCTTTACCAGATACAAATATAAATCTTCCCAACAAATCCTTGTTCATTTTTCCAGTGCTGCATACACTGGTAGTGGCACAAGCTCAGATATTTTGATTTGACAAACATTTGGGAACAATTTTATACACAGAGCGGTATCCTCTATAAAAGAGGAATCTTAATTTCCTTTCCAAGTTAATTTCCAACTTCGACTTGCAGCCCCTACCAGAAACTTCAGTTGAAGTATTAAGAAGATATGTACACAGGGGTGGAGCTAGGGTGGGTCAATATTAGGCACTTGACCCACCTGGAATTCAGGTTTGTAGAATTAGCGAAATGGAGTATGATTCATGTATATTGATAAATAAAGTTCACTCTTTGACCAAGATAAAGCTTGGCATGGTGGTGGCTGCATAGGACTCTAATTCAAGGGTGAATGAGTTTGAATCTTGGTATGCACATTTTTTGGGTTTTATTTTCAAGCTTTAATCCATTTTTAACAAAAAATACCCTTTTTAAACTTGCTATTCCAATGGGCCCTATATTCTTTTTGAGTATGAATAAATTAGCTATATTTTATAGCTAAAGGCAACTATAATTCCAACGGGCCCTGCTCTTTCATTTATTTACTAATCTGTAGTTAAATACCTTGAAGTTTACATATTCAACATATCAGCCTTCACCAACTTCAAAGCGGTCTTTCTACACTTTAAATTTCACAAAAGAGCGATGAACTATCTTAAATTGAAGACTGGTCAAATACAAAATATTCAAGACGGTTAGTTGCAATTTTAATAAATTTAGAATCTATTTGTATGGTTTAGGGTAGTTAATTTGTAAAATCTTAAAAGCTTGGATATGTTTGTGAAATTTAGCCTTTGAGACCTTTGCCCAACCTGATACAGAATCCTGGCTCCACCACTGTATGCAGATATCTTAATTCGAGAGAACCTTGTCCCAACTAGTGGAGGATGTATTTGATACCATAAGCCACATGATAAAACTCACGAGGGATCGAATCTCAGGTTTCAATTAGATTTAAATGATTTCCTTAAGACATTTGCCTTGCACATAAATTTTGTACTATGCGAATGTATCAACTATAGATTTGGAAATTAATCCCATAATCAAACCAAATGTAATTTACATGTATGTAAGCATAGTATTGAAGGCAAACTTAAGCTGGGAGAGGGAGTTAAATTTTCTCTATCTATATTATTAACTAGGTTTCATTAACACATAGCATCATAGCCTACCTACAATACTCTTTTCTCTCTTAACAATATCTAAGGCTACCATTCCAATGCTTCCAAACTTGCCATTGCTTACTACTGTATTTGGAGTATACTGCATATGTAATGAATGACGGTAAAGGTCCACACAAACGTTTAGAGATACTCAGGGGAGGAGCTGAAGGGGGGCAGGCTTGGGCCTAGGCCCCGGCAGAAATCCCAATATATATATATATATATATATATATATATATAAAGAAAAAGGGATACGAGCACTCGCCCCAAAACACACGCACCCCGTGTATATTCCACCTATCCAAACCGTCCATCTTGATCTACGTATCATGAAACACCCATGTATAAAAAATCTCGAGGTTTAAAATCTTCTAACGCGTTTATCAAGCAGATAGAAAAATTAACGGTTTATCGGTATAGGAAAATTACGGTCGCTTGATGAACGTGTTAGAAGTCCTTAAATCCTAAGATTTTTGTACATGGGGGTTCATAATACGTAGATCAAGAATGCCGGTTTGGATCGGTGAAATACACGGGGTATGTGTGTTTTGAGACAATGGCCCCTTTTTGAAAAATGGGCCGCCACCTCATATCCCTTTTTTGTATATATATAGAGAGTGGGGGAGGAACCGCCGGTTCATACCTCTTTTCATATTCATATATATATATATATATATATATATATGGGATATGAGGTGGCGGCCCCCTTTTCAAAAAGAAGCTCCTGTCTCAACATACCTATCCCATTTATTTCACCGATCCAAACCGGTCAATTTCATTTACGTATTATGATACCCCTATATAAAAAAAATATTGAGATTTTAAGGCCTTTAGCATGTCAATCAAACGACCGTAATTTTTCATATACCGATAAGCCGTTAATTTTTCTATTCATTTCATGAATGCATTAAAGGTCTTTAAATCTTGAGATTTTTTATATATATAGGATTTGTGATATATAGATCAAGATGGCCGGTTTGGAACGGTAAAAATATGGAAGATGTGTATGAGGCGAGAACCCCTTTTTGAAAAAGAAGCCGCCACCTCATACCCCTTTTCCTCTCTATATATATAGAGAGAGAATGGAGGAAATATGCCATAGGAGAGAATTTCCTCCTATGGAGTCTAAAAAATACACCTATGATTTTTTTCGACGATCGGCATCCATCATTATCATCTTTATCATGTAAGATATTGATATACCAAATTTCATATAATTCCATCATTTTTTCACCATTGATTTAGTGGGTGAAAAATTAGCGGTTTAACGACAATATAACTTTTTACATTGCTGATTTAACGGTGAAAAGTGATGGAATCACATGGAATTTGGTGTATCCACATCTTGAATGATAAAGATGACGATGATGGGTGCCGATCGTCGAAAAAAAACGTAGAGGATATAAATTTTTTACGCCACCTAACGAAAAAGCCTTCTAGAGCATCTTTTCTTCATTATATGCATATCATAGGAGGGAATTTCCTCTTATGGCATCGAAAAAATACACCCTCCACAATCTTTTTCAACGATCGGCGTTCATCTTCATCTGTATCATCTAAGATGTGGATACATCAAATTTCATGTGATTTTAACACTTTTTCACCGTTGATTTAGTGAGTGCAAAATTAACAGTTTACCGACAATATAACGTTTTACATTGCTAATTCAACGGTGAAAATGGTGGAATCACATGAAATTTGGTGTGTCCACATTTTAGATGATAGAGATGATGATCAAGGCCGCCGATCGTCGAATAAAATGGTGGAAGGGTGTGGTTTTTTTACGCCACCTAACGAAATTTCCTCATATGGCCTCTTTTCTATATTATTCTCATATATATAGGAGTGCTCTATTCCAAACCGGTCCACGTTTTTTAAAAACGGGAACTCTCGGTCTACGACATATTTGAACGATTCGATCCGTTCAAGTTGATCATCCTACCTTCAAATGTCTGTGTATGAAAAATCAAAAGATTTGAAAACCTCTAACAAATGCGTCAGTTGAAGTTTATGTTGCATTATCGAAAGACGTTCGTTTTTTTTTACCCATCCGAAGCCTTGGTTAGAGGTCTTCAAATCCTTCAATTTTTTATGCACATACATTTGAAGGAAAGGTGATCAACTTGAACGAATTGGATCGTTCAAATATGTTGTAGACCGATTGTTCTTGTTTTTTTAAAACGCGGACCAGTTTGCAATATATATATAACCACACTAAATGTATTATTTTTCACGATCCGCCCGGCTCATCTTGATCTATTTCATCTAAAGTATGCTTACACCAAGTTTGATATGATTTGCAAATTTATTGTTCATGCATCAATTGGTTGCAAAATGAACAGTTTTCGACAATAGAACATTTTATAACCAATGATCAATGTATAAACAAAATCTAAATCACACAAAACTTGATGTATCCACAATTTAGATGGAGATCAAGATGGACGAAGTCAATCATAAAAAAATCATGTCATGTGTTGTTTTGCGTAAGGTGAAACTAAGTTAGTTACACCTAGGGAGTAAAATTGTCGCTCCTGTGTGAATAATGGAGGAAATCTGGCATAGGAGGGAATTTCGTCCTTTGGCGTCGAAAAAATATACCTTCCAAGACTTTTTTCGAGATCGGCCTTCATCATCTTTATCTTTATCTTTATCTAAGATATGGAAACACAAAATTTTATATGATTCTACCACTTTTTCATAGTTTAGTGGGTGCAAAATTAACGGTTTACTGACAATAGAACTTTTTAGATTGCTAATTCAATGGTGAAAGTGTCAGAATCACATGAAATTTGGTGTATCCGCATCTTAGATGATAAAAATGAAGATTTTTTCCGACAATCAGCACTCATCATCTTTATCGTCTAAGATGTAGATACACCAAATTTCATGTGATTCTACCTTAATTTTGCACCCACTAATTCGATGGTGAAAAAGTGGTAGAATCACATGAAATTTGGTGTATCCACATCTTGGATAATAAATATGATGATGATGGGTGTCGATCGTCGGAAAAAAATGGAGGTTGTAATTTTTCGACGCCATAGAAGAAAATTATGGCCTCTTTTCTTCATTATATATATATATAGAGTAATAGAGGAAAAAGGCTCTAAGAAGATTTTTCGTTAGGTGATGTCAAAAAGCTACACCCTCCATTTTATTCAATGATCAGCACTGTCTCTCTTGATTTTCATCGTCTAATATGTCGATACACCAAATTTCATATGATTCTAACACTTTTTCACCGTTGATTTAGTGGGCGCAAAATTAACGGTTTACCGACAATATATCTTTTTACATTGTTAAATCAATGGTGAAAAGGTGTTAGAATCACATGAAATTTGGTGTATCGACATATAAGACGATGAGGATCAAAATGGAAGTTGCTGATCGTCGAATAAAATGGTGGATGGTGTAGTCTTTTGATGCCACCTAACGAAAAAGCTTTCTAGGGTCTCTTTCCTCCATTATTCTTCTTATACACACAAACGAAAAAAACTCTGATACCAATTCGCAGAAAGGTGCTGAAAAAAGCAGGAAGAAGGCTAAACGAGAGAGAGTTAGGGAATAAACCAATTTTATTGATTTTTCTGTACTTACAAACGAGGGAGAGCCCTCTTATTTATACATCATCGAAGGAATCTTTCCTCACCGCTAAGCAAAGCAAAAGTAATAGACATAATGATTACATTGTTGATTAATTAAAACTTAACACTTAAGCTAATATGTGTAGTGCCATCTAATCCCTCCATTAGTGTATTCTTATCAATCTTTTTCCGTAGTGCTCCACCAATTTTCATTAGTGATATCCATTGGCTATAGTACTCTCAAGTCAATTATTGGGTCGCAAGCACGTGATTACGATGATTGAGGGAGAACCTATATGGGTAAAACAGTCTTACTCAAGATGATAGTATGCTATCCGATTTGTCTTTATCATCATGTACATGCTTCCGATGGTATTACAGATCACTATTACATGTTGATAGAGTCCTTATGATTCTTGCTTGACTAACAGCAGTATGATGGCGATCATATACGTGGGAGCTGGGTGGTCTATAAGCACATCTTTAAATGTCCCTAGTCGTGGGAGTTTCGAGACTCGGCATCGATACTCCAGAGTAGACTAGGGTATACTGATCGAGACCCCGACAAGGAGCGATGGCCGGTCTCACAAGCCATTGGTGTCAGTTTGTTCACCTAAGATGTATACAAGTGCTCATTGGGTTATGAGTACACCGGACGGACTCGCCGGGAATATGCTAGTTGGTATTATACCTATTTTCAGATAGCAGTTCCCAGGTGACATGTATACAGGTTAGTCTGTCGACCTGAGATCGTCATTTGTCTCGTGTGAGTTCCCACTGTGGTTTGATTACTACCCTACCACGGCTCAAAGGAATCGTGCAAACATGTTTTAGTTGGGTACAGTTTCGAGCCACATGGAGGCAGTGAGCGGATCGTCGGAGATTCGTCTCTCTCGGTATTGGTGGTTGATGTCGGGTTGTGCATAGGCGGCCATCACCAGAAATTCTTGGCCAAGGTAGTCGAGAATTACTGATCTAGGATCGGTAGTTTCTCAAGTGGTGATGGGCTTCATACCGACACTAAATGTCGTGTTATTAGCGGTCTGATTTTATCCACCCTCTAGACTTGATATGTGATACTCATAGACAAACGGACCGGACTGTACGGATATTGTCACTGTCGGGCTTAGTAAGGGTTTCAGGATGAGTTTGCTCGTCAGCCTCCCTTTCGCTCAATACCTGGATGGCCGTTACGTACAGCTAGTGCCGCTGATGTACTTATGATTAAACCCACTGCCAGCGTATTGACGTGTCTTTAAAGTCTCACACAGAGGATTTCTCTGTTTCGGGCGAAACGATATAGAGGCCGTATGATTTTATGGCAGGGTTCGATCATATACGTGCACTTATGCACGTATGATGATTCGGACGGATAATACTAGTGGGCTTTGGTTTAAGCCGGATCCTAGTATTATATTGTTAGATTATTTTCGTCTTATTATATTCGTATTCTTCGGAATACGGATGCGGGTATGTATATACGGATGAAGGGTATTCTTGTAATTCTTTACAATATTACTTCTAGAAGATGCCATCTCATTTTGGTTTTAACCTTTTTGGATTAAAAGGTTAATGAGGCGGAAGATGAGGGCTTTATTACAATTGTTCAAGCATGACTCATTGGATGACTCATAGTTAACAAATGAGCCAAGCTTGATATTTTTGGTAAATGTTATGAGATATTTGTGGTCATGAGATATTGGTGGACCATGAGATATTTGTGGACTTAGAGATATTTTTTCTTGAGTTGCTAGCATGCTTGATAATATCTTACAACACTTAGCCATTTTCCTCACTTGAGTTTTCTTTTCTTCACACTCTCATCCTTCAATGGCTTCTTCTTTCTCCACCCTTCAAGTCTCATATATTGAGAAACCTAGGATGTCTTGAGACAAATTAATCATTTATCACTCTCTACTTCTTCTACGGTATCTAGTATAGCGATCTAGGTACTCTAGTTACCTCGGATATGAGGTTGGAGCTCGATTCATAGACTCTCAGGTGGATCATCTTCGATGGTGGGAGACCGGAGATCAAACTTGATCAAGGAAGTCTCGAGGAGCTTGGGATAAAGGTTTAAGACCGAAGGACACGAATCATTCGGTATAACTTTCTAAACTCCTTTGTAGATTGCTAGTGTAGGGTTAATGGTCGATCCGTAGGAAAGGGTTGTGTTAGCGCCATTTTATTGAATTTTTGTTCTGTATTTGGCCACGGATTGATGGCCGGGACGCTGGCATAACCCAACAATATCAAAACACTTTATCTCTTTAGAATCCTTTAAGAATCCATCAAATCTCAAGCGCAGAAAAAAGCAGGAAGCAAGCTAAGCGAGAGTTGGAGAAAAAACCAGTTTTATTGATGTTTCCACAATTACAAAGAGCCCTATTATTTATACATCAACGAAGGAATCTTCCTTCACTATTAAGCAAAGCAAAAGTAAGACATAATAATTATATTGTTGACTAATTAAAACTTAACACTTAAGCTAATATGCTTGGTGACATCTAATCAAGCTAGATGAGAGAAAGTTGAGAAAGAAACTAGTTTTATTGATTTTTCCACACTTGCAAACGAGAGAGACCCCTTTTATTTATACATCTTCGAGGGAATCTTCCTTCACTACTAAGCAAAGCTAAAGTAATAGACATAACGATTACATTATTGACTAATTAAAACTTAACACTTAAGCCAATATGCTTAGTGTCATATAATCCCTCCATTAGTGCATTCTTATCAATCTTCTCCCGGGGTGCTTCACCAATTTAGCTCGAGATTTATAATTTAATCAGCAACGATCTAAGTGCAAGTGATGAGGTTAAGAAATTCCTTTGTACATGCCTCCAAACACGTGAAAAATCATAAATGCGAATTCTTCTAGGAATCTACCAAGAAGAGTTCCTTAATGAAAAAGACCGAAGATATAAGAAGCACTACTAAGCAAAGCAAAAGTAATAGACATTATGATTACTGTGTTGACTAATTAAAACTTGACACTTAAACTAATATGCATAGTGCCTTCTAATCACACAATTAGTATTTTCTTATTAATCTTCTCCCGTAGTGCTCCACCAGTTTTCATTAATGATGTCAAATCACTTCATATCTTTAGAATCTTTAAGGAATCCATCAAATCTCAATTTACATCTCACCCGAATTTTTTGTCATCCACCATGCTTCTCGTATCTTCAATCGTCTCGATTATCAGCCAAGTAGTCATCCGCAAACTAGAGATGATCTGATCAGGAAGGGTATTTCCATACGTTCTGTAATTTCTTTACTCAAGAAAAACACATCCCTCACATAAGCTCCTATGAGTCTCAATTGTTTCCATCAAATATAGATAAAAAGAATCTTTTTTGTTTTCATTCTCTGGCGTTTCACTAGTAGCTGAAATCCAATTTAATAGAACATTGCCAGAAATGTCCTTGTGGACAACTAAATGCAGTTAAACTAATTGATTCATTATCTTGCAATTTTATTTGCCAGAAACCAGATTTGACGTCAAATTTTAAATAAATTTTCACACCTTGTATCTGATTAAGAAGATGTTAGGCCGTTGGTATAAAGTATGCACCATAGATATATCAAAAATGAATGAACCTATTATTTGGTCACCTTCCATTTGTTGTAGTTTGCATTGATGGCATTATTGTTTTATCTAAAGATGAAAAAGAACATAAAGATCATTTACTACACGTACTAAAATTACTACTTGATAACGGGGTAATCTTAAGTCCAAAAAAGATATAACTATTTAAAAAGGAAATTTGTTTTCTTGGAAAAAGAATACAAAATGGTAAAATTGAATTACTATCACGTATATATGAAAAGATTAGAGATTTTCCTGAAAACTTCAAAACCCTTAAAGAGTTGCAAAGTTTTCTAGAATTACTAAATTATGGTAGAAAATTTATACCAAATTTATCACAAAAAGATTAAATGATATTCAATACCAGTATAGAAGGATAATAAAAGTGCACAACCTAGAAAAATGAATACTGATAAAATTCCTATACAATTAACAGACATCAAGAAAAAAGAAAACATGATAAGGCAAAGAGATGAAGGTTTTCAAAAGGCTAGACCCATTGCTGAATACATGATAAAATTTTGCTCTACCTCTGCATCTTTGGCAATGATAAAGAGAAAAAATACTTTAGTAATAGGAATAATGCTAAAAAGGCAATTAAGAGAAAAAATTGAAGAAAATGGTATTTCAGATATAGTAAATATAAGATTACAATAAATTTTAGAATTTGTAAAAATCTTCAAGTTCGAAAATGAAAAAACTAAAATATTAGAATCAGAAGAACAAATTGGAGAACTTATTGAACTTTATGCACAAGATTTGGTTCCCACTAATTATTAAATATCTTAAAAATTTGGAAAAAGATGATATTGAGGATATGATTAAAAAAGAAAATCATTTGATCCTAAATAAAACAATAGATCCTAAATAAAAACTTGCATTGATAATATTTATATTTCCCACGAAGCAATTAGAAAGGGAATTGGACACGAAATATATCTAGATAAAAAAAGAAATAAAGTTGTAAAGCTTTCATTCCCGATATCTGTCACAAAATTTTGCAAGATATCTCAAGCAAATTCCAGAGAACCTATATGTTCCGAATATGGTGGATTTGGGAAGAAAGAAAATATGTAAAATTATTTAGATCTTTCCAAGTTTGGGAACTCCACAAAATAGTTGATGAGACACAATATACATATGTTAATGGAAGAAATTTAAAAATGATAATAAGCGAAGAAATGCATGCTACAGCAATAGAATTTCTGGATGAACTTTGAGAAAATTATGATAGATGATCGACTATTCGCGTTCAAGGCAATGTTGTTCTATTAAATTGGATTTCAGCTACCAGTGAAACGCCTGAGAAAGAAAACGAAAAAAGATTCTTTTTATCTATATTTGATGGAAACAATTTGGAATTCGTAGGAGCTTATGCGATGAATATTTTTTTCTTGAGTAAAGAAATTACATAACGTATGAAAATACCCTCCCGGTCAGATCATCTCCAGTTTGCGGATGACTACTTGGCTTATAATCGAGACGACTGAAAATACGAGAAGTATGGTGGACGACAAAAAAATCGTATGAGGCGTAATTTGAGATTTGATTGATTCCCAAAAGAGTCTAAAAAGAAAGTGATTTGATATCAATAATGAAAATTGATGGAGCGCTATGGAAGAAGATTGATAAGAATGCACTAATGGAGGGATTTGATAGTACTAAGCATATTAGTTTAAGTGTTAAGTTTTAATTAGTCAACAATGTAATCAGTATGTCTATTAATTTTTCTTTACTTAGCAGCGAAAACTCCTTCAATAATGTATAAATAAGAGGGTTCTTCCTCGTTTGTAAGTGTGGAAAAATCAATAAAATTGGTTTTTTTCCCAACTCTCTCGTCTGGCTTGCTTCCTGCTTTTTTCTGCACTTGTCTGCGAATTGGTGTGTATCACACCCATATAAAATTGTTATTTGATATAACGTTTACAATTAGATGTTTAGCATGGCGGTAAAGGCAGGTTTTGTTGCTTAGAATGTCTTGAATTCGAATCTCTTATAGAGGTAATTATTTTTCATGCGGTATGTTGACATTCTTTACCATGCATCTATATATATTGTTATGTTTGATGTTATCTTCAACTTCCGGCAAGAAATGGTTATAACATGGAATTATACGGTTATGTTATTATTTGACTAGACTTTATTAATTACTTATGTACCATTTTAACTCTTCTAAAATATGTGAATGAGGTGTATTTCTAAATTATAGTAATGTCAACTCAATAATTATAGATCTATACCTTTGGACCATTTGTTATATGCCTTTTTTCCTAATATGATAATAATTTTATCACAACAAAGTCAACATATAATAATTATTCATCTAATATGCTAAAACTAAATAAATAGACATGTATACATAGAACGCTTGATGTATAAATCTTATTTTATTATTCTCGGATTAAAAAAATTCCAGCACTAATGGTTCTTTCATAAGTGAATTTAAATCAATTTTTATTATTATGGAGATAAGACGAAGATAGCAATATATCAGGATTTTCAAGAAATAATTACCGAACTTTTAATTTACAATATATTTTTTACAGTTTACTATATATTCTAATGAATATACTTGCTCCCCAAGCAAAATTTTATGGCTCCGCTCTTGGAGATATTGCTGATGTTTCCGATTGATAAATCAACGTACGTTACTCAAAGTGGGTATGAAAATAAAAGGTTTATAATAATTTGACATTGAATATAGAGGAAAACACGATGAGATGAATCAAAGAATAGGTTGAGGATGAATAGCATAATCATTGCATATTTCAGGATTTGAATCCAGTCTATTTATTTAGGTACCAAAAATGTGTATTCCCTTTCAACTGCAATATTAGTCAAATTAGCCATTAATTAATTCTACATTTGCATTCAGCGTACGACTAATTATGCCTAAACAAGCATCAATTGCATGGCATTTCAACGAAAAAGGTCTATAGTTATTTTGTTCGCATTGTAGAAAGAAGGGTCTATCATGTGAGATGTACGGGCTACCATAAATCTTTCTTCCCTCTATAAGGATCAACTGTGTAAGGAAGGATCATGATAAGGGTTTTATGCAAGAGAGGATCCTGATGACGATATTCTATCAACCGAAGAAATCTAGAAAAAGATGATGAATTATAACATAGGCAAAAGGCCTTGAAAGAATATACTACCCACTTTCGTTCGACTGCAGAAGCCATCCAGCACACGACAAAAGATGAGACCTACTTCCTTCAATCATGGGAAAAAGTACAAAAGGACAAAAGAATTCTTAAAAATCCTTCCATCGAATCATAGGATAAGGAATCAAAAAGAAAATCGTAGCTTATTTTAGACACTCTTCAAATAATGGAGAGATTTTCACATCGGAAATAGAATCCATTCTTGTCAAACAGAGAATGATCAAATCAAACCGAGAAAAGAAAAAAAATCCAATGCGTCTCCCCATCTATAAAAAGAAGGCCCTCACACTAAAAAAAACGCGCTTCATTACACTCCTCTCTGATTATTGTAAAAATAAGTTCTCTTGTAAAAATAAGCTTTCTGTCTGTTTTTGGTGTAATACTTTGAAGATCTTAATAAAGCTTTTATTTTGATGTAAGCTTCTCTTGCTTCCTTTACTTTTCTTGCAATAATTCAAATCTCATATTGCTCGTAAATCTCATATTAATCAGAAAAAGAGAAGTTGTAATGAAGCGTGCCTTCATCAGAAGAAGGGCCTCCTTTTCATAGATGGGGGACGCATTGAATTTCTTTCTTTCCTCCTCTGTTTGATTTCATCTTTCTCTGTTTGACAATAAAGGATTCTCTCTTTAATGCGAAGCCTCTCTATTATTTGAAGAGTCCAGAAAAAGCTACTATTTCTGTTTTTATGCCTTCTTTGATTCAAGGGAAGGATTCTTGAGGATTCTTTTGTTCTCTTCCTCATGATTGAAGAGGATTCCATAAATTGTCGTGTGCTTGATAGATTCTACAGTTGAATAAAAGTGGGTAGTATCTTTTTTCAAGACGTTTTGCCTTTTGTTTTCATTCATCGCCTTTTTCCATATTTCTTCGGTGCACTATATATATATATATATATGGAAAATGCATCTACATCCAGATATAGAGAACTTTTCTATGACTCAAGTTCAAATCACATGGGAAACCGTGTAGGACCCATGCGCATGCGGTGGAGACCACACGTTTTTCCTTATGATTTGTACTATAGCTGAGAATTCTCTATGGCTTGATATAGAGATATATGTGTGTGTACACAAATAGATACATTTGCATATATACATATATACGTCCATATACATACATACATATACCCATAAGAGGAAAAGAGAAGATAAATAGAAATTGTAAGAGAAGTAATTATAGAAAAAGACAGACGCTAACAACCAAAATCAAAACAAGACTTTTACTAAAGATCTCCCAAATATTTTATAAAAGCAACAAAAAAATTAAGGTAAATAATACGAAGAGAGTACAATTATACGAGGGATGTTATTGAAGCATGTCATTCTCTTCGCATCACTTCTCTTTATATAGGACGGAATACTTATTCGTTAAATTCCCTATCTATGTCCATCTGTAACTTCTTTCCTGTGATTTATGCTTGTCTCCCCTCATAATTGAAGAGCTATTGTTCCTCCGATAATTGACGAGCTATTGTTCCCCATGATTGAAGGAGAACTATTGAAGATTCCCTCCATAGTTGATGAGTGGGTCCCATCTTTCTGTCGTGTGCTGGAATTTTACGGTTGAGCTGTGAAAGGCTATTAGACATCATCATCTTGCAATATTATTTTGTAGGGTTCTTACCTTTATTTTTGGATATTATTTGTTCTCATATATTTTTTTTGATAGTAAATCCTCATTAGCATCTTGACTTTGTTGTATTTCGACCGAATTTATCGTTTTTGATGAACTGACGAAAGCAGCATGAGTAAATTGCTTTTTCATGTGCTCTAGGCACTTAAGCATAAGCTTATCTTCAAATATATTAGGGAATTTCTTTTGGAATGAATAATTTCAACAGTGGATTTTCTGTTAACAGATCTTCATTAAGTTTATTATCCAACCCATTCTGTCTCTTTTTATTACTTCTAGTATTTCGGCAGATTTGGTCTTATCCTGCATTTTACACCAACACTTGAGCAGAAAATTTATGCTAAGAATTGGAATATTATTCTCATCAAATTCACTAGTTAATGTCCATTTTAATATGTATGGAAGTTCATTCTCGATAAAGTAGGGCACATATTACTCCTTCGATAGCATAATGTTATTCCATATTATGGAAATGAGGATGAGATTCTACCTATAAAATAAACAATCCTTCCGTTGACGCTGATAAATTTGTTTTTCAGCACCAAATTTTTTCCACCATTGTAGAAACCAATTTAGTATCCCTAAAAAATATATTTTTTTAAGAACCAAGAGTGCTTCCTGTTAGGTTTTCATAATATAAAAATTTGTTAAGAATATGGATACAATCCCAGTAATTACACTATGGCAAATTTCACCATGTTTAAATGTTTTAACCCTATTAAGAAAATATTTTTTATAATAGCCTTGCTAAAATTGATGGTGGTAGCTGTCTTGGATAGAAATTTTAGATCACTACTGATCCGGATACCATTAGTAATGATTTCTTGATATATGACGTGACTAGCCCTCCATTGAAGGATATGAAGAATTCTTCGTATATTTCTTCTTCAGTGACCATGGATCATTCACTTTAGGAATATCACTCCATTCTAAGAAAAATATTGTTTCTGAAATGCTTTTATAGTAATAAGTCAGCTCTATGTGAAGCACTGCTTCTTTAAATGATGTAATCTTATTTGACTCGGATGGATCCTTAATAATTTTCTTAATTACAGGGGAACAATAGCCTTTCAATTATTGGAGAAGTAAGAATCCCCGAAAAGAACGACGGGAGCACATAGACGAGAAATCAGAGAAATAACCATCCCCGTCCTATATATAAAGAATTGTTGTAAACAAAAGGACACGCTTCAATATTATCGCTCTTATAAGTGTACTATTGTATTATTAAAACTAATCTTTCTATTTGTAAAATATTTGGAAGCTCTTTAATATAAGTCTTCTGTATTGGTTTTGGTTGTTAGTCTCTCTTTTCTATAATTACTTTTCTCGCAATTTTCATTTATCTTATCCGTCTTCTTCTTCATATGGTATCCACACACGCACGTACGCATATATAGAGAGAGATAGGATAACGGAGGAAAAGTGCCATTGGAGAGAATTTCCTCCTGTGGCGTCGAAAATATACACCCTCTACAATTTTTTTCGACGATCGGCATTCATCATCATCATCTTTATCATCGAAGATGTAGATACACCAAATTTTATATGGTTCGATCACCTTTTCACCGTTGATTTAGTGAGTGCAAAATTAACGGTCTTTTTACATTGCTAATTCAACGGTTAAAAAATGGTAGAATCATATGAAAATTGGTGCATCTACATCTTAGATGATAAAGATGATGACGATGGGTGCCGATCGTTGAATAAAATGTAGGAATGTGTATTTTTTCAACGCCGCTTGACGAAAAACTCTCATAGGGCATTTTTCTTTCATTAGTCTCATATAGGTTAGTGTTTGTAAGGTGACGGCTTGTTCTACGAAATGAGGTGTCGTCTAAATAATATACATGATATACTATTGACAAATATTTTTGGACGATCGGAACCACTCATCTTAGTCTCCATGGTGTAGACATGGGTACACCGATTTTCCAGCAATTTCGATACCATTTTCCCAACGATGTAGCATTGTCAAGTGTTCTATTGTTAGAAAATTGTTAATTTTACAACCACCCAATACAAGGATAAAGACGATTGAAAACATATGAAATTTGGTATACCCATGATCTAGATCATGGAGATCAAGATAAACGGTGTCGATCATTGATTTACATGATGGAAAGTTAACTTTTGAGGCAACGCCTAATTTCTTAAAATAAACATCTGTCTCTCTCTGCACACACACAGATGTGTGTATGTAGAGAGAGGTGGTGCTTTATTTTAAGAAATTACGTATTTATGTGTGTGTAATATATGTATGTCTGTGTGTGTAAACCTCAACCTGCCACAATAAGTAATTAGTTCCTATAATTGTATCTAGCATAGAATTGAGTCAGATATGTGCATTAAACAGTCATCAGTCAACCTAACTCTAAACAATCATCATTCAACCTATAGATGTCATGATATTGTCATGATGTTCTTGAATATTTTTTAGGACAGTTTGAGGGGGTGAAAGCATATTTTGATGATAAAACAACTATTGAAGAGCGTGTTTATAAAATGAGAATGTAGAGTAATGTAGCATGTCACACTAAAGGGATGTCTTAATAATTTGAAAAGAAATTACAGCTGAGAAAACATACTCTTCTCATGTTTGATTTCTGAAAGCCAGATCTTCTAAAGGATTCGTATCGACTCATTTGTTCCTCCGTAAATTGTGCTAATATTCCCCTGACAGCAAAGTATTTTCCACAAACAATGAGAAAGGGATTTTACAAAAGATTGAATGCATTTATTTTTTTAGTGCATGCTCATAAAAGTTTACATGAAATAAGAATTTTTATGTATTATATATGACCATCTCAAACACAAATTTGTTACTACGAGAAAAATATTGAAGTCGAAAATTAGTTACCGGCTAATTTAAATTTTGGTCATGAATGGTAATATTGCTGGCATAAAATTTCAAGACTACATCACCCATTCTATATAAAACCCTTTAAGCATTCCATAATGCATCATTCATATTGTACAAAGTTGGGTTGGATTGGACAAAATGAATAATTTTGTATGTTCTCCTTGATTTGCCTTTCGGATGAAAAGTGAAGTGGGAGCATTATGGTTAAAGTTAAAGTAATTTAAGGACTCGATTCTAAATATGATATATGCTTTAAGAGACGTGCAAATAAATAGTACTGATAATTGTCAATTGCCTCTTTTTATTTGGACTTTCCATAATTTGATACTTAATTTGATATGAGACCCATTAGCTTTTCAAAGGTTAAAGCTTCGTATAAGAGGCGGAGGGTATTTACTCGACCAAATTTTCCTCTTCCATTTTGATCGTGAAAAACATAAAATATATTTTGTTTCCTATTTGGTTATTAAGAAAGTAAAAAAAACTCGACAAGAGAAGAATATTTTCAACTTGGTTATAGGTCAAGTGGAGTATGCAAAAAATGAGGGAAAGGTATATGATAATTCATCCATTCTAGCATAGTCAAGTTGAGCGTATTCCATCCATTTACAAAAACTGATGTATTTTATATTTTATCACCATCAATTATCTTGATCGAGGTAAGGTTTCGAAAAAAAAATTCCACTTCTTTTTCCTCTCCAATTGTTGGTGTTTTTGCAATATATTGATATTCACAATGTATGTGAGATTTTGATTTGTTTGTATCTACTTTTATTTGATTTTCAGTCGTATCAGCAAGAACCTCATTGGCAGTAGCTAAGACATAGTATGTTTTGGCCAGTGTTTTCGCTTTATTTATATTTTTTATTCCTCATTTTCTCCTTAACGCAATTAGTGATGTATGAAGATAATATTTGGAAAGTTTGCAGAGGAAGGGAATGCCAATTACAATATTGTTGTTGATCATCAACATGGAGAAGAATTTTTTGAAAAAATGGACAAGCAAAGTTAGGTCAGTATTGGTGGATGGTTGAGCTATTTCTTCAATATGGATGAGACCGATAGAAGATGAAAATGAACCAAAAGCAAAATCACATCAAAGTTGTTTCAGGTTCTTGGGTGCGGCCATTGCGAGTTGGTATCTGGACTTCATAAAAGAAATTAAAGAATTGATATAAAAGAGAAGGTGGAGTTATTGTTTTTATTTTTTTATTTTGGTCTTTTATGTTGTATGCTTTTATAATGATACAATATGTAAATGAAAGGAAAGAAATAGTTGTGACATAAGGTTTGATTATCTAAAGGGTTTATTAAGTTTGTACTTTAATGGTTCCATCCATGAAATATTTTATGATAGGAAATTCTGAAATCAAAATGCTGCAAAATAAGATAATTAGCTTTCTTGAATAAAAGACGACAATTTTATCCCCGACTTCGATTTGGTTTTAAAAAACACAATAATTATTTACTTAATTTTTCAAACTCTTAACAATTACTTATTTATATGAATTTGCTTCTGACATGTATAACTCTCATTTATATCCATCCAAGCTTATTCTCTAATCAATATGCAATGTTCTACAATAATGTTATAAAGCTTATTGACAGTGCATGATGCAAGATGCAACTCTCAAATAATATGACAAACATGAAGATGCAACATATTCTTTAAGCAATTTATTGTCTACAATGTCCCAAGCATTACAATTTTACGTATTGCATTGATATGATAGGTACTTTCGTTCATTATTATCCAACAACTCCTTAGAGCTTTGAATACATTAAAAGTCTGGTTGTACAAACCATAGGAGTCATCTGAGCTCAAGTAACCAGCTAGATTCTTTGAAGCGCATACCAAAAAAATTAATGTTCACATACAAATATTTAACACCGTGTAAACATTAGTTAAGATTATAGGAATTCCACTTTAGTTTAATTTATAATAATAATTGCTTTAAATCTATAATATACGATGTTATATGATGGAAATTTTGAATTTTAAATTTTATATGATTAATCGTACCTTTAATAAGTGAAACATTAACTCTTGCAATTGGATATATTGTGATAATATGATTTCTCCAACTATATTGGCGAAATAATAAGATCAGAGACCAAGGCTGATGAGATGAGAGAGTTGGTGAAGGCTTAGAGTTGTGTTATAGTCACTAGTTTTTCATTAAATGAAAGAATTAAAATTGCCATATAGCATTTAAACTTGTCAATAAATTATGATTAAAATTTAAGCATCCGATTATATTGTTTGCACATTCATTTTATCAGGCATCTAGTTATAGCCATAAAATATATCAAAATCAACAAATAATGATTTTAATATTAAACATCCAATTATATTTTTAAAAACATATTGATAACTATTAATTTGGAATAATTTATTACGATTTACGACATGCTTTGTAATTTAATTGTGTTCAACAAAAATGAATATTTCATGAAACAATTCATTAAATATAAATAAATTCATGTGTTTTATTATACGTGCATAGGTGCCAAAAGATGGCATACCGCCAAGTGTTGAATATCATCGTGCATGTATAATGCAACCACCACCACTAACCCTCAAATCTTTCATAATTTCAATAACCTTTGTACCACGGGTGTGCAAGGAGTCCGTTTTTTTCAATTAAGGTGGATTTGTGTGCTTTACATATATTTATAGGCTATCCTTTGAATGTCGTGCACCATTCATGTTAATTTAATCCCACCAAATCGAGAGATAATAAAATATCAAGATATTTGAAAATACATCACTTGTACATCTTCTAATTTCAATATTCTACAACTATAAATGCCAACACGCATATGAACATTTAAAGAGTTTCGAGCACCATTTTTAAGTGCCTAGCTAATTTATTATCTCACTAATTGACTCGTGTAAATTGCAATAATTGTGCAAATTATTTAACGATGTCTAAATTTTGGTAAATTTCTTTATTTAAAAAAAACTTGGACCATCGATGTAGAGATTCAAGGCCCCACAAATTATAGAAAATTTTGGTAAAATAATTAAAATAACGATTTTTTTCTTTTGAAAAGAATATTTGCAAATATTAGATTTTTAGTACCGTTTTTTTCTTTCATGAGAATAGATTATTTCTTTCTAATAAGAAATCTCATAGGTTATTTTTTTCTAATAAAGAATTTCTTAGATAAAGAAGGAATAGATTAGATATATTTAGTGAGCAAATTATTTCTTTCCATAGTCTTTTCTTTCTAATAGTTACTTTTGTAATCCTATATAAAAGAGAGATTAGTGTTATTGTTTTCTCAAGTTTTTGATAATTAATAAAATTAAAGTTTTCAACTCAGTGGATTCTGATTATTGTTCGTGGATTCGAACACCCTCGTGGATTTGAAAAAGGC
This sequence comes from Agapanthus africanus, assembly GCA_030015575.1. Lineage (NCBI taxonomy): Eukaryota > Viridiplantae > Streptophyta > Magnoliopsida > Asparagales > Amaryllidaceae > Agapanthus > Agapanthus africanus. The sequence continues at coordinate 113,393,733 of JASDDO010000018.1, forward strand.
TCATGGATTTGAGAAACCTTTATCTCATAGCGATCATCTCAGCGGAGTCGCCCCACCCATCACCAACTTTCGCCTGCATCAAGTGATATCAGAGTTAGCAATGATTGTCAACAAACCGATCACGTGCGAGGATTTTGAAGGTTTGTAGCAAGATTTTTCAGATTTGAGGAAGTGGATACAAATTCTTAAGGATTTATTGATGAATTAAATTGAAGATGAAAAGGACAAAGGATCGAGCAACAACCATCCCAACAATCACCTCGACGATATTCTATTCCTAAAGATAATAAAGAAGAGATCCACTAAAAAGAAGAAAAGGAAATGATTGAACTATATCCGGATGATGATCTTAAATAAGAGGTTGCATATTCAGACGAAGTAGATCTTCTCGAGTGTGAGGTTGAACTTGAAAAGGAAGAGGAGATAGTGAAAGAGAAGGCTTTGGAAAGCATGTGAATTACAAGCGCAACTATATTCATTCGGTCGGGTTATCGAGGATTCAAAGTTAGAAAGCAGCGGTTTGTGGTAGACAACTCATATCATTAGAAAAGCTTAATGAGGAAGATATTTTTATATTTTCTATACCTGGATAGTGCGAAAGTTCATCCAATACAAAATCTAATGAATCCAAGGATGAATATTTCAATATATTTAATTTCATATCATTGAAGGATAAGGTGGGTCTCAAATTTGATAATAACTGTCAATCTTCATACTTTGTTAAGTTGGTTATTAAGTATAAGATTGTCTATTGAGCAATTAAAGGATTGGTACTCACTACAAGTAAACATGGATCGGTTTTTGGAAGACTTTCCAGTGTCCTTTCACAAATTACCATACGGATCAAGACAAAACTTGAGGACGAGTTCTTTTGAAGGGAAGACTGATTTAAGAGAATCAAGGCAATAAATTAAAGAAAATATTTGTGAAATAATTAGAATAAGATTTATTTGGAGGTAATATCTAGAATATTAAACTTTTAGTATTATTTCCCTTTCAAGAGAGTAGGTTATTTCTTTCTAATTAGAATTTCCCGATTAGATAAGGAATAGTTAGTTTTTATAATAATAAAATTGAAGTTTTCTTCTACTCGATGGATTATCATTCTTGGATTCAAACACCCTCGTAAATTCGAGTAAGGTTCTTAGATTCGAGCAACCTTTATCTAATCGGAGACCGTCTCGACAGCATCGACCCGCCCATTACGGACTTCCACCGACATCAACCATCCAATCTATATCCCCCCACATGCACGCATGCACATAAGGAGAGAGCTGGAATAAAAGGATTTATGTAACCAACCACAATAGTTTCTATAAATGGGAGAAAGGCTTCTTGATGCTGCATGTGGAAGTGTGCCAATGTGTGAGTGATAGAGAGAGACATAATTGAACTACCAAGTTTCCTTAATGCAGAAGAGTACGAGTCATCAATCCCATCGGCACAGTAAGTAGAGTAATGGAGAGCTAAACAAAGATAGGTATACTACTTCTGAAGAAAAACAAAGCGTTAAATCTAACTTTTAGATTTAACATAAGGCTTATAGCCAATCCTAATCTTCAAAGCCTAAACCAACTAGGAAAAAAAGACAGATAGTTAAGAGAAGAAACAAAGAAGCCTGTGAAATTTTCTCTCAACTTGTCATCAATAAGTGGTTTCTTTACATCTTTCTCATGTTGTATTCCTCTTTCCTCATCATTATCACTTCTTCCAATCATCTTTCCTTTAATTTTCTTCTTCTTCTTTTCATCCTACATTCTTTTTGCATATATAGATATATGCCATGTCAATGTTATTTGTTCTCTCCAAATTATGATACTTTAACTTCTATTTAAATCCCAAATTTGGACGATTAAGGAGAATTCATAGTCTCGTTCATCTGAATTACAAAGTCTAAATTTTTCGTAATATGCAATGTTACAAATAATCTTATATGGTGGCATACAGTTAAGCAACAATAAATAGGTACATGTTAAAACAACTCAGCATCCCAAATAATCAGTTTCAATAGGCCCGGAGAACCTATTGAGAATGTGGTTAATATAGTCTCACATCGAAAAAACCATGGGATGCATATGGGTATAAAACATAAGATGGGATAAATTTCAATAAAGTTTAAGTCTTTTGGATGGAGTCCCAGTGTCAAAGCCCATGGGAATCCATGTGTGGGCCCATGTGTTGTGGGCCCGAACAAGATCTCTCTTCTTATTGCATTATGCAAGGGTAAGTGTTCATGTACTACTGCATATCCGATTTCTAACTTTGTTTCCTATTATAGACTGACCACATCTGCTCATCAGTTTATTTCTTCATTATCTTCTATCACTCTTCTTTTCTATGTTCTGGAAGCACTTCAACACCCAGGTTGACATGCAGCTGTGTTAGAGGAGATTGCCACACTGCGCTCAAATCAGACTTGCAAACCGGTACCTCCGCCTTCCGATAAGAAGGTTGTTGCCAGTCGATGGCTCCACTGTCAAGCAAAATCCAGATGGAACAACTGACCGTCTCAAAGCTCGATTGGGAACCAAATGATTTACTCAGCAGTATGGTTTGAATTATGTTGAAGCCTTCTCACCAGTTGCCAAATTACCATCAGTCCGTGTTCTTATATCCTTTGTTGTTTTTAATGCACAGTCTCTTCATCAGCTTGATGTGAAAAATGTCTTTCTTAATGGCAATCTATCATAGACAATTTATATGCAGCAACCTTCTGGTTTTGAATGACCGGAGGAGTCTATAGTTTGTCTTCTACACAAATCATTATATGAACTTAAACGGTCACCGCATGCCTGGTTTTAAAATTTTAGCATGATTTTACGACAGATTGGCCTCAAACGTAGTCGCGCCGACACGTCTCTTTTTACGCAGTATCGTCCTCGGGACAGGGTAATTGTGTTGATATATGTTGATATTGTCATCACTGGAGATGATTCTGCTCGTATCTCCAAGGTGAAAAAACATTTGGCTTCACACTTGTTAGGATCAAATTTTACATCCCTTGCCCAAAAATCAAAGTCAGAAAGTCGACAAGTCAAAGGGTCAAAGTCAGCACCCAAGTGGACCCGAGCCAAGTTCGAGCTCAAGTGAAGCCGGCTCCATACCAAGAAGAAAAATTATGCGACAAATAAATTTAATGTAGTTTCTTTTTTTATGAATAAATGTTATAGGCAAAAAGGCAATTGATAAAAGCCCAAAGGCCCAAATGAAATGTAAAGGCTATATATAACCAATCATAACATGAAATAAACAAGAAGATTCTCTCCTAAAAAGCTTCTAGGGTTTTATGCCGCTCTCTTTCAATGTCTTCTCCAGCTCTTCCTCTTTTTTTTAATTAAATCCAAGGCGAATCCACTCCTTCAAAAATAAAATCGATTTTGGCCATTAACTCAGTAGAGGAATACAGACCTCACATTGAAATCACCAAAGGAGCTATCTTTTTAATCTCTCCTCAAGATCCAACAGAGAGAAGGAAAAGGAGAAAACTCATCTGTGCACGTCCTGAAGTCTCGTGGAAGGGAAAAGAACCCCCTTTCATCTTCTGAAAAATCAAAAAATTTATATTTGGGGTTGTTGCTCCAAGAGTTTCGACTCTTGCTTGTACCGCGGTAGGTGCGCACCTCACTAGGTGCCCATTTGGCTAGATGCGCATCCTATTGGGTGCACATCATGCCAGGTGCACGCTTCTCTAGGTGCGCGCCTCCATGGACCTTTTGGCCCATTCGGGACCCTTTGACCCCCACTCTTGCACCCTACTGGATGCGCACCTTTCTGAACCGTTTGGTCCATTCGGGACCTTTTGCCCTCCTCACTCTCTCGCATCTCGCCAAATGCTCACCGAACGAGGTGCGCACCTTGCCAGGTGTGCACCTTACCAGTTGCGAACCTTTCCAAGTGCGCATCTCAACAGTGTGCACTTCAACATGTGTGCACCTTGTCACGTGCGCACCTTACCATGTGCTCGCTTTGCTATGTGTGCACATAGCACACGCGCATTCCTCACTTCTGTCTTTCTTGTAAATATTTTACAAAATTAAAAAAGTAAATAAAATAGACATGCCCCACACTCAAAAGCCTTCTCCCATTAGAAAAATTTCTAACGAGGTGTTGCCATGCACCCCGTAAGCCCCCTTGACCCCCAACCCGCTATCCAGGTAGCGGGACCCCGTAAACTCCGCGAGACCCCCGATATGCCCAAAACACTCTCAAGACACACATACGCATACTGCATATTGAGTTCGCATAGTCTGTTTGACCTGTTGATCGAAAGTTCCCTCGCTCCAAAAGCGAGGGGTATTTAAAGACAGCTTAGTCCACGGCTGCCAAAGATTTAGATCCCCATGATCAATAAACCCCTGCTTACTTCAGGCAGAGAATCTGTAATACGTGTGACAAGCGACGCGTATTCCTATCTCAATAGGGTGACGAAAAATACTCTACAGATTCTGGCACGCCCGGTGGGACGTTGTCTTTCCTCCCATATTTCGGGTTAAACGTTCATGCGAACTCAATCAACATATATATCGATTGTCTGTACTGAAATCATGCTTCTTTGTGCAGGATAAGAGCTTTCCAATCGCAATTTTCAAACTCAGCGAGAATGTCTCCAAGGACCAGTTCAATCTCCGAGGCAACTCCGATCCCGTACGTTGTCAAGATTAATGCTCACGTGGTTCTCACCGTTCAATCGGCAATGGGAGGAACTGTCCCGTCAATTTGGTTCTGTCATCATCTATCCTGCAAGAAGCGTTCATCTGGTGGAGACCACGGCAAACCAAATGGCCAAACCGACCTCAAAAGACAGAAGGACGAATGTCGTGATCGCTAAGGCACCACAACCCAAAGTCAGTCAGTGTTCCAATGACTCTTTGGTGCTCCAGCTGGGGGCAAGACCGCCGAAACAAAGAAATCATCAAATGTCATGGGCAAGCTCAGGCGATGCCTTCCACGAGTGCACGAACCGATGTCTTTTCAAGACTCTCTATCAACCGACCTACCCTAGCTTCCCGAAGATCAGAAGCACGCCAGGCACTCAACGCGGAAAAGCTAAGGAAGAAGCGGCTCATTGAACCAACAAAAAGGTCAGGGCTCCAACCAAATTGAACTTTGTTTAGTTTCAAGATTCGGGTTACTCTGCAACAGTCGAATCAACCGTAAAAGTCAACAATTCTTTTGAGCCTTTGAAGTGGGTTCAGAAAAATACTATGTCCGCCAAGACCAAGAAGACGGCAATCCGAACGATGCTACAAAGAGCCGTATCCAAAAGCCCCAACATAGAAAGCATGACACCCTCTCTTCAAGAGTCTATCAAGCGCTCTGTCTGTGCCGCGCAAAGGCGACGGGAAAGAACCGATAAAGGAGGACCTTCGCCACCCAAGGACCCCGCTGGGCCGACTGTCTTCCATCGCTCGTCCTTTCCCGAAAAGGAAGGGCCACAACGACAGTCCGAAAGCTCAGCTGCCAAAGATAAAAAGATGACTGGATATGTGATCCATACTGTCTATATGGCAGGCACACACAGCAAGAGCAAGGATAGGACCACCACATCCCAAGTTGAATGTGGTTGCCACTTCCCAAGACCAGCCTCCTCCGGAAGATGATGAAAACCCTTTCGGTGACGTCGATAAGCAGAGGGAGCCCTCAACTCATGAGAAGTGAAGCTCGAAGAGCGACGAGGAGCCGATTTTCATCCTTAAGACTACAGAGCAATAGCTGCTTCAAGAGCTCCGAAAACAGCTCAGAAGTAAAAACAAAGAGATGGCCAAACTTTACTCTAAAATTGACGGCTTAACGAATGTCGTGATGCAGCTCACGACTCAGGTTGCTCTGGCGCCCTCTAATGAAGTGCAAGTCTCTACTCATGAGCCGTGTGACAACAACCCGAAGCAGCCAATGCCTGTCCCTTTATGTCTTAATATGGGCGAGCTACACAAAAGCCGACCACATTCCGCTTCTGTGGACGCCTTGACCCCTGATGGAAGTATTCCGCTAACACAAGATCGGATCATGGATTTGGTCACCAGTGAAGTTAAGATATTGGTGGCCGAAACAGAGGCTCAGAAAGATATTGGCAGTAGTGGAAGGCCGTATCCCGCACAGTATGATCTTATCGAGTTTCCCAACGGTTATGTCATTCCTAAATTCGAAAGATTCGACGGGACAGGAAATACGAATCAACACATTGCCCACTTTAAAGCATCATGCGGAAATACAGGGGTTTCATCTCCGTCGGTTTGTGAACAGTCTAACCGGTGTCGTTTTCGACTGGTATGCGAGCATAGCAGACGGTTCCGTCACTACTTCCGCCCAAATGAAGTCTCTGTTTCTGCAAAGATTCATGAGTATCAGCAATAAAATCTCCATTGCTGACCTTGTGAGGACCAAGCCGGAGAAAAACGAAAGCAACATAGACTTCATAGCCCGATAGCGCAACATCACCGTCAAATGTTAACCGCCGATAGAGCAGGACCAATCTTTTAGCCTCCTCGTCGGGAATCTCAACAATTAGATGGTTCCGTTTCTATGCACCTGTAACATTTTGAAGATTATAAATATTATTTTATAATTTAAATATAATATTACGAGTTTTATGGAAATAATACCGAGTATGGATTTGGGTTTTCATAAATTGGTATAATTATATATACCTTCAGTTTAGGGATTAATTGGAAATAAAGTGTATTATTAATTATGAGGACAATTATTTAAATTGGTTTTATTACATTTGTTTAAAGTATTGATATATACTAATTACTACATTAAACCAAGTTTTACCTTGTTTAACCATGTTTAAGATGTCATGGCATGTTAATGAAATGTTGACATTTTCTATTATGTTCTAGTTTTCTTTATTTGAATATTTTGTGAGTGAGAATGGACAAAGAGACATGGTGAGAGGTTGGGGGAATTTAATATTGAGGATGGGAGGAGAGTGAGCGAGATGGTCGAGTCCAACCATGCACTCATCTTTATTTCTTCTTGTTCTCCTTTTCCTTCACCCTCTCCAAATCACCATCACCTACATAACCATGCACCAACATCACATTTTTCTTGGTGCGACCCTCTTCTTTTGTCAAGCTCTTCAAGCGTAATCCATTGGTAGCCTCTAAAGCTTGGAGCTCCTCCCCTTTTCAATTTCAAAGAGAGGTAAAATCTCATTTTTCTTTATGTCTTAAAGATATTTGCCATGCAAATTATATGTCTTTGCTAAAGTTCATGTTTTTATGGTCTTGAGATTTGAAAAGTGAAGTTTTTATATTAAAATTAGGATTTTTGTATAGGGTTATTTGTTGTGATGGATATAGTAGTGGGATACTTGGTGATTTCAACTTGTAGGGTATAATTAAGGGTATTTAGATGCAAATATTGTTGAGTCAATCTGGTTTTAGTTTTAAAAACAATGTTTTTATGGAGTTTTTGAAGTTCATATTAAATCTGATGCAACTTAGGACCTCTGTAAAATAAATAGTGTATCCTATTGACCTAGTTAGACAAGTAGAAGACCACCACACGAGCAGGAGCCACAGCACCCAGCCCAGGCCGAGCTTTGGCCGAAATTTGATGCCTCCCTATAGAGTTAGGGGTTAGGGTCGGGTCAGTAGCTCACACACTTGATAATTAGGTCCTTTTCATACCCCTTTTTGCCTCAGATTCCTTGTATGAAAATCTGGAAGCACTTTGGTTAGTTTTGACAATATTTTACGTGTTTTATGTCTTGAATTGGTCGTTCGACGTTCGTACGTCGACGTCGAGGGTATTTGGTCACATTTAACATGCATTGACCATAGATTCTAACCTATGTACGCTTCGCTCGTTTCAATTTCGATATGGATTTTTTTATGCGATTTCGTTATTGTTTCAATTGTAGGTACGATCACGGGGACTTCCGAGACGGCGAGGTGGTCGTAGGTTTCGACTAGCTCGAGATGTCGGCGAGTAGATATACATCTACGGAGGAACTCAGGTGGATGGCGTATAGCACCCCCGCAACCGTAGGAATTAGAATACTATATATTAGAACCGTATTCCTAACCTATAGGGTCATGCTATAACACTCATAGGTGTATATTCATATACGTAGCAAATAGTTATATACTTGGTCTCCATTTCTTAGCCATTAGGCTACACACACATGACTATTGTTATGTGATGTACGCGACTAGATGTCCATACTTTATATGATATGATATGATATGAAATGGAGTACGTGACTATATATCCGTACTGTATTGATTGGATGACACTGTACGATGGAGGTTCTGTACATGATGTGATGAAGAAGATTGCCGAATACGGCCAATATTCTTTCGGCTCGGAGAGTCTTGCTAAATTCTGAATTGGGACTTTATGAGATGTTTAGAGCTATATTTATTTTAAAAACTAATGATTCGTTACGTACTTTTAAATGATAATGTCAAGGGTGCGCTACGAATTTTCAAATGATACCTATTTCAAAATATTATAGTCCCTTATTTTCAAAATAACGTTTCGTTCTATTTTAAACTATAACTGTATCGCTCATACGTAGTTAAATATTTTAACGCTTGTTCACGTTACGATTACATTGTTCTATATACGCTCGTGTTTTGATTACTTATGCTACGTTTATACCTTTACATCTACTTAGTTTTGTTTGTTAGGATACTCGCACCATTACTGATGATTTCATATTGCACTTGCACATACCCGCATGCTACATCTACACCCCATCGGTAATTGATATGCCGCGTACACATATAGAACTCGCCATGTCACTCGTATCACACTATACCCTGTTAGTATTATAGATTGCTGCTTATCACCCAGTATCGCGTGTTGTTCCGTATATTATACTTTATTCCTATTGCTTATGTGAACACACTTGTAGAACACTGCACAATTACCAATGATTTACATGTTGCACGTATACAGACTTGTATGTTTCATGCATACATCATTGGTAATTGCCATGCTACATACACATAGAACTTGCCACACACACATATAGAACTTGCCATGTTATTTCGCATCATACTATATTCCTGACAGTACCTTAGATCACTGCTCATCACATATCTGCATGCGTTGTACCACTGTTCTGTACTTTTTAATTTGTTCTGATATTGCCATATTCTTATGCGATAGTGTTTTCATGGGATTCCTGTTTTTATGAAATTTGAGAAACCGCGAATATGATTTTATAAAACTTGAATTCGTTTTCAAAATTCCTGGTTTCTCTTAATATGATGATTTGACGTCCACCATGATTTTTCTGGTATTTATGCCGTGATTATCCGAATCGAGACAGGAAGAACCGATTACGGATACATGGTGGACCCGGTATGGGACCCAGGAGCAAGAAGCCTGTATAGATAGGCGGGTGAGCCTAGCGAGGACAAGACCGATCGGAGATAGATTATAGGACGGCGAATATCCGGAAGATACCGACCGGGGCCAGTGATATCAAGAGAGGATCGGTATAACGAGACGGTGCCTACGATATATGGATTTTACGTGTCGATGCTGGATACGAATTTATGATAATTTCGAGTATCGATGCTGGACACTCAGTTGATACGATGGTTTCGAGCGTTAATGATAGACACTCCCTTGACGATATATATGTTATGGATGGCATATTTCCATATATTGATTGATCATGGGGATCATGTTGTTATGCATGATCCGATATGACGCGCTTATAGATACTGATGTGATACTTATGCATATACATATTTATATTCGTTATCACATAGTATGATAGTATTATATTATATGACCTAAGTAGATCGCTATGCATTACGATTTCTACCCTGTGATATATTTTACTCACGAACTCACCCCATTATGGCTTAATTTCTTGCAGGACCGACCGCTCGGATCGGTAGCGGCTTGCCGGCACGATTCTTCTTTGGGTGATTGCCTTGTTAGGTGGGTTACATTTCGAATCGTAACCGCTTTGTATATGTATATTTCTTTATGATCTGGTTAAAAACTATATCGACCAAAACTTGTATATTTTTGTAAACTTAGAGACGGGACTTGTACGATATTCTTTTAGATGTCGATATTGGATATAGTCGAGTTGATGATACTTTTAGTATCTCTTCTTATTTTTTCTTGTGATGATCTTCGTCTTAGGCGTCGTATATTACTGCGTGATTGTGTTTCCGCCGTTTGGACGAAGAGATAGCTCCCGATTGGGGACACTGATATTATATTTATGTGTATGTGCTCGTTTTTATCAAAATTTACAATGGAGGTACTGCCAAAATTTTAAATAACGAAAATGTTTTCAAACTTTAATCTAAAACCCACTTGTGTTTTCAAACAAACTTTACTTATACTTTAAAAAGAACTTGATTTCATTTAATACCCCTTTTTCAAAACTTCAACTCCACAATTTCCTTAAAAAGATTTAGATTCCTGATTTTTGGCTTACTTGGGTTACGGTGAGATAACTATAGATTTCACGTGATTCAAATGTCGGTCACGCGCCTTTTCCGAGTCATGACAGCACCGCGGGTCTCAAAACGTTCTAAGAGCTAACCAAGGTCCAAATGTTGGAACGCTCAAAGCAAGAGTCCATCTCGAACCCCAAATTAACAATAGATCCTGGAGGAACCGAAAGGACGAAAATCGCAAAGGCGAAAATTCCGATGATACTGAATCTTATAATACTTCGGTTGACCGAAATAAGCAAGGGACAGGCGGGCCCAATGTCAACTGCTCGAAAGCCAGAGTTGGAGGGGGAGAAGAATCGCCCCTAAAAGAGAAGCTGGATAAGATTTATTCCTTCAGAAGGGACAAAATCTATAAAATATTCAAGAACACCCTAAAAACGGTTTACAATTGCCAGAATCGAAAAGACAGTAAGAAGAGAATATGATCGACGACTCCAAATATTACCCATATCACAGAGTAGTAAGTCATGTCATTGAAGACCGTTTTGTCTTTAAAGATTGGGTTAAAAAACAATACAATGCAGGGAGAGAAATAGAACTGTCCAAAGGCATGCTAGCGAACAATCAAACTGTGACCACCAATTTTATACAAACAGAGACCGAAACCCTTTAGGAACCCACTGCTCTCAATTGTCTGCCCTTCCCTGAAAGAAGCGGACCAAGCCAGTGAGCCAAAAGTCCAACGAGCGACATTACCAATGAAGAGGTAATGGAAGGATACACAATCCATACGGTCTATATGGCGAAGTCCAAAAGAACAAATCCTCCTATGCTTCATAGTCACGATAATGACGTGGTTGTAGCTGTTAGTGTATATGCCCTAGGGGCCATTATTGTATCATACTTGTATGTATATTACTTAATAGAAGCTTGGGATATTCACAGTTGTATATACAGTCTTGCTAAAAATGGTAATATGCTACTTGGTTTGTGTCTACTTTAATATGTGCATATGTTTCTTGTAACGTATCACTTATACATATTAGTATAGCCCATAGGATCTTTGCTTGATTACCAGCGTTGTGATGGCAGTCACACTAGTGGGGGCTGGGTAGTCTATAAGCAACATCTTATACTTGTCCCCAGTCGCAGGATTATCGAGACTGGGCATCAATACTCCAGAGTAAACTAGTGTGTACGCTTCTCATCCCAGTTGGGAAGATGGCATGTCCCACAGCCATCAGTACGTCGTACTGGAGATAGTATACAGGTGCTCGTTAGGTTACGGGTACACCGGACAGGACTCATAGAGGAACTGATTGGTTGGTATTATACCCATTGTCAGTTAACAGTTCCCAGGTGACATGAGTACAGCATAGTCCGCAGATTTGACACTGCTACTTCGCCTCGAGTGTGTCCCACTGTTCTTAGATTGCTACCCTACCACGGCTCAAAGGAGTCGTGCAAACAGGTAGCAGTTGGATGCAGTCCCGAGCACTTGGAGGCAGTGGCGGTTAGAAAGGATTCGTCTCTCCAGGTATTGGGAGTTGATATCACGCTGTGTCAGAGAGCCATTACGCAAAGTCCCTGGCCAAGGCAAGCGAGATTTACTGGTAGGTTCCAGTAGTTTCTCAGGGTGTAATGGACTACGCTCCGACACGATTTATACCGCTATTAGGGGACTGACGCTTGCCGCCCCCTAGGCTAGATATACGATAGTCTTAGACGAACAGACCGGACTGTACGGAGATTGTCACGTCAGGCTCAGTAGAAGTTCGGATGGGTTTTCTCATCGGCCTTCTTATCGACATCTACCTGAGGACCGTTACGTACAGCTAGTGCCGCTTGCGGTCTGTGGTTAAACCCACTGCCAGCGTAGTGTCGAGTCTTTAGAGTCCCACACAGAGAGTTTCCCTGCTCCAGGCGAAACGATATAGAGGTCGTATGGTTTTACGACAAGGGTTCGGATGCATACATGTTTAAACGCACGTGCGACGTTCGGACAGTTTTTACTAGCCGGCTTTGGTTTAAGCCAGATTCTAATATCGGGTTATTGGATTTATACAGTCTAAAGTTTTTCCATATTTTCACGGATTGGAGGGGCGTTCTCGTAATTTTCCGGGAAGCTTCTAGAAGCATGGTGAGTTGGAAGCTAAGGTGGCATTTGCATTAATTGGGTTAATGAGTCATGTAGTGATTCATACATTGAGTTAATGATTCATTTAATGTTTTATATGACTCATGTGACGAATCACTTAATGTATTAATGAAACATGGTGATAATGCATTATTTGTTATATACTTAATATTATCATATGTTTCATATATACACAAATGATTTCATTCATCCAAAGCGATTCATTTTTCTCACCTTCACTCTCCTCAAGCTCTCTCTCTCTTCAAATCCTAACCCTAACCTCTCATGTGTTGAGATCAAGGGTTAGCTAGACTAATACATCCATAACCTCACTCTATATCCCCTAGGTAGCTTAGATTAGCACTTTGAGCAACCTAGTTATCTCAAGTTAGAGATCAAGCTTGGCGTAGGAGCTCTCGGATGGATCGTCTTTAACTCGAGGAGACCGTTGAGGTGCCGATGTTCTAAGGAACCTACGAGGAATGGAGGACAGCGATGAAGACCCGAAGGACAAGTAACGTGAGGTATAACTTCGAATCCGAGTAGTTAAACCTCTCGTAGTTTGCTAGTAACGGTTTAGACACGATTCACGCGCTCAAGTCCGTGTTACGAAGCTTTGATGATCGTTTTTCATATATTCCGCCTCCCCGCAAGTTCGTGGGGTGCGTGACATGGACTTACACTAGTATCAGAGCCAACTAAACCATTACTAGCTTGTTAGCAACTAATTAGAACTTGGATCGACGGATAAAACGCGAAAACAAAACCCTAACCCTAACAGTTTCTGTAAATTTTAAACGTGTCGAAAAAAAATTTTGATATGCCTTAAAATTCACAGCATGGAAATATAAGAATACTGGTAAAATACGAGCTCTTAACTCGGCAAAATGGCTGGGGATCCGCGGCAAGATGGTGCTTTTGGCCGCGGATCCGCGGCGGAGTCAACTTCGAGTTGACTCGGATTTTCACAGAAATTCATATTTTTTGGTTGTTTGTTTTCCTGTATATTCTGTTTCTGCCCAGGTTACTTAAGTGCTGGTTTGCTTTTGGGGTAGACACGGAAAATGGTGGTCGATCGATGTTCTAAGATATTTGCTAATTGGTTTTTATCTGTAATGTTTAATGTGTTCGTAAACCTCCCCTAACTGCTAGTATGACGGTTGGCAGGGGGTTGCACATTTCTGTAATGTTTACTGTTTGTGTATATGGACTTGATTGGAATGTTGTGATGATTAGCCGGGGTTTGAGATGGGTTTAATATTCATTCGTTCGATGTAATTGTAATATGATGTAATATTCTTTTGCGGGGCACATCCAGGTTGCGGTTGTAGCCACCATTGTATTATTTCCTTTTTACTGTTTTTTGCTCCTAGGATAGACCCAAGGTGGGGTACACAAACTACCGGGAACGTTGAAGTGTTTAGTGGCCTACTCACGTTGTTGAGGGAGACCGTTTCACTTCGGGTACTTGGCGGGTAGTTTGCCGTACCCGTAGGGATCTAGGGTGGGATTATGGCTATTCATCACAACTGTGTAATCCGTCTTTTATTGCAGGCTCAAAACAAATGCGGATTGCTAGTATATCCAATAAAGTTCATCTGTGATCTGGAATGCTTATTATTGCGTCTGACGAATGTACAATATCTATATATGATAGCTATTAGACGTCACTTATGTTTTACACCCGTGCTAGCCCAGCCCCTGCTCTGTCGTTAGTTAAGTAACCTAACGGGTGATGACGGGACCCCGTGGCAAATGCGGATAGCATAAGAGGACGTGGTATTTTCGTTGTTTTCTGCAATGATAGGATAAATGATGGGACGCATTATTATAATGCAAAGAAAATAAACCAAAGTTTAATCGTTGGAACAAATTTAAAAGAAACCACTCGGTTATTTTAAAAGATCAGAATTTTTTAATTGCGGAGCTTTAACCACTCCTTTTAAAAAAGTATCAGGTTCCTTCGATTATATCAAGTTCACTACGTTCACGGTTTTGCCAAAACCATTCGTAGCTCTCCGTCATTTCATTTGGGTATTCAGTAGTATTCAAGCTATGTATATTTGGCCCTTAGTAAAAACATAGTGTTTGGTAGCTGCTGGGGTATTCATTTGTTGCATAGATAGATGCGTTGGTTTGGGACAGTCGTATTACTTTTCTTGGCCCTTAGTCATGAGAATATACGGGTGGGTTCAAATTAACCTGGATAATGACGGGTAGAACTTGACATGTGACTTATGACATATTTGGCCCTTAGTAAAAGTCATAAGAGCATGGGGCAAAAAAAAATTTATATCGGGAATTTCTAAAGAAACTGAAATTTGCAGAGAGAGCATACCATTTTGGAGTTTGATGAATGTTGATAGGATTCCTTCAACATTATCATACGATGATATTTTGGATCCCGATCCTACTGTGAGTATATACTACTTATCAGGAGATTCGTCACTTAACGATCAATGCTATAAACCAAGTAGGTGCCAAGAAAGGTGTCAGCGGGGTTACGCCCCAGAGAAAAGAAGTTATTTAATTAAGGAACTTCGCGAAAGCGTTGGAAAACCTCCCTCGAAGTATCGACACTAGCCTGGCTGAACGGTTAAGCAAGTATTGTACAGTGAGAATAGTCCTGGCTAGTTCTTCCTTTTTGGTTTGAGGAGGGATTCGAGAAACAGTGGGAGCCATCCTGTTTAGATAAACTTAAAACCAATCTAAACTTGCAACAGCATCATGCTAAAATGTTTTTCTTCTCACTCTCTTAATTGCAGCGACCTTGTGACCACGAGTAGGTTACATCTAGATAACAAATTGACTGAATCTGACTTATATAACTGGCAAAGGTCTGTCCAGATGTCCATTGCCTATGACAAGCTGGACCACCCTATTACTACTCCAGATCCCGCCGTCCCAGGTCCAGTTTCCACCGTCGCGGATATGGATATCCGTCAGACAAGGGAAAAGGATAAAGCAAAAGCCAAGTGCCTCGTGTTAGCTTCAGTTGATGGTGTATACCAGAAGCAGCATGAGAAGATGGACTCAGTTTCCATCTTTCTCCATAACAAAGATTTATATGGAGAGCAATCACATGTCGCAAGATATGAGGCCTCGACCAAATTAATTCAAGCGAGGTTGGCCATCGGGTCATCTGTAGGACACAACGTCCTTACAATGACTAGCTATATTGATGAGCTCCAGGACCTGGAAACCACGTTGGGAAACAGGTCAAATACTGACTTGATTCTACAGTCTCTACCTTCTACCCTGAAGGAAACCAGGGAAGTAGAAGGAAAGGGAAGGGCAAAAGTTTTGGGACAGGATATAGTAAAAGAGGGACGTTCCTATTGTTATGGGATTGGGCATAGGCAGAAAGATTGCAGGGCTTTGGAAGCCAGTAGTCAGGATACGAAGCATGTTGTGGCTTCGGCCTCAAGTGTGTTTGTAATTGAAAACTGTATGTCAATTAACTCTACTTCCTGGGTACTAGATACCGGAGCAGGATCTCATATCTGAAATTCATTACATGCTTTGAGAAACAGTAGAGTTATAAAGGTAGGTGATTGGTCTCTCAGAGTTGCAAACGGAATGACAGTGAACGCTGAATCCGTGGGAGAATATCGCCTAGGTTTGACAAGTGGGCATATATTGATTTTACGTAACTGTTTATATGTACCTAGTATGACTTGTAATATCATATCAGTGTCCTCACTTTCGAGAGAGAGATGATTTTACATTCGTAAGCGATGTAGTTAACATCCACCTAAATCAAGTTCTGATTGGGTCCGGTACATTAGATAACGGTATATACGTATTAAGTCAAGCTCAGGTTTTCAATGTCCAGAACACACTTAAAAGAAAGTCTCCAAAAATAAATCAGGCTTTCTTATGGCATTGTAGACTAGGTCACATCAATGAGAGAAGGTTGACTAAGTTACATAGAGAAGGATATTTGAATCCGTTCGAATATCAATCCTATGGTACTTGTGAATCTTATCTCAAAGGAAAAATGATCGTTCACTGGACACGGAGTAAGAGCAAGCGAGCTCTTGGGACTCGTACACAGTGACGTGTGCGGTCCAATGTCTACACATGCGCGAGATGGTTATTCCTACTTCATTACTTTTACGGATGATTTCTCTAGGTATGGATATGTCTTCTTAATGAAGCATAAATCCGAGGCCTTTGAGAAATTCCAAGAATACAAGAATGAAGTGGAAAAACAAACAGGCAAGAGTATAAGGACACTGAGATCTGATCGAGGTGGTGAATACTTAAGTGCCGAGTTCCTGGGTTACTTAAAAGAGAATGGAATTCTCTCTCAGCTTACTCCTCCATACACACCACAACATAACGGTGTATCGGAAAGGAAGAATCGAACCCTATTGGATATGGTTCGTTCCATGATGAGTAACGCTGAGTTACCGCGATCATTTTGGGGATATGCACTAGAATCAGCTGCATATCTTTTGAACCAGGTTCCCACCAAGACTGTGCCTACCATACCATATCAGATGTGGAGTGGGAAGAAACCCTATCTTCAGTATCTGAAGATTTGGGGATGTCCGGCTTTTGTTAAAAAGCAGCATGCGGACAAACTCGAGGCACGATCAGTACTATGTAAATTTGTGGGATATCCAAAGAACTCCAGGGGGTATCTATTCTATTACGCAGAGGAACAAAAGGTTTTTGTTTCTCGTAATACCCATTTTCTAGAATATCAGTTTTTAGAAAAAGAAACAAGTGGGAGCAAAATAGAACTGGAAGAAATTCCAGAACCACAAACTACTACTGAAAGTTTGGTAGAACCAGAAGTTCAAGAAGAACAGGACATTCCCGCATCCCTCCGCAGGAGTAGTAGGCCGTCTCATCCGCCTGAGAGATACTACGGTTTTCTCATAGATGGGGATAGAGAGGATTGCGTCATTAATGGTGATGACCCTACTAGCTTCCAGCAAGCCATTCAGAGGGCCGACTCGGTAAAATGGCTAGATGCAATGCGGACCGAAATGGAGTCCATGTACACTAACAAAGTATGGACTTTGGACATTGCTCCAGATGGGGTAAAACCCGTAGGATGCAAATGGATTTTCAAAAAGAAGATTGGTGTAGATAGACAGGTTGAAACCTATAAGGCTAGACTTGTTGCAAAGGGTTTCCGTCAAAGACCTGGTTTGGACATATGACGAAACCTTTTCTCCAGTAGCTATGCTCAAATCCATTCGGGTCCTTCTTGCTATTGCTGCCTTCCACGATTATGAAATCTGGCAGATGGACGTAAAAACGGCCTTTCTAAATGGTAATTTAGAAGAGTGCGTCTATATGGATCAGCCAGAGGGATTCATTCAGAGTAGGAGCAGCGGTAAAGTATGCAAGCTGCTTAAGTCCATTTATGGACTGAAGCAAGTATCGTGGAGTTGGAACATCTGTTTTGATGATGCTGTCAAAGAATTCGACTTTATCAAAAATCCAGATGAACCTTGCATATACAGTAAGATTGTAGGGAGAGCTATAGTATTCCTCATCTTGTACGTGGATGACATTCTCCTAATAGGAAATGATATTCCTATGTTACAGTCAGTCAAAAGATTCTTATCACAGAAATTCTCCATGAAAGAACTGGGTGATGCCACCTACATTCTGGGAATCCGGATCTATCGTGATAGATCAAAAAGGATGTTGGGACTATCGCAGTCCAGGTACATAGACACCATAGTGAAAAGATTCAGTATGGATGATTCTAAGCGTGGTAACCTACCGGCTTGTCACGGAATCACCCTCTCCAAAGAGATGTCTCCCAAGACTGATTTGGAAAGGGATCGCATGTCGATTATACCCTACGCGGTAGGCTCTATAATGTATGCGATGTTATGTACCAGATCAGATGTAGCATACGCATTAAGTGTAGTAAGCCGGTATCAAACAAACCCAGGGGAGAAGCACTGGATAGCAGTAAAGAACATTCTAAAGTACCTGAGGACTAAGGAGATGTTCTTGGTGTATGACGGAAAAGCCTCCAGATGGAGGCCTTTGCCGACTCCGGCTTCCAGAGTGACAAGGATGACTCCAAATCCATGTCGGGTTATGTCTTTACCCTCAATAGAGGGGCGGTCTGTTGAAAGAGTTCCAAGCAGGAGACCGTTGCTGACTCAACAATGGAAGCGGAGTACATAGCTGCTTGCGATGCCGCAAAAGAAGCTGTCTGAATGAAAAAGTTCCTCACAGAACTTCAGGTGGTTCCTACCAGTGTTGGTCCAATACCTCTGTATTGTGACAACAACGGCGCTATAGCTTTAGCGAAGGAACCCAGGTCCCATCAGAAGTCCAAACACATCTTAAGACGGTACCACCTGATCAGGGAGATCGTAGATCGCCGGGAGATCGAGGTGAAAAGAGTAGAGACAGAGAATAACATTGTTGATCCATTCACAAAAGCCATTCCTCAGACGCAGTTCGAGAGGCTATTCGAGATGATAGGTCTACGATATGCTAGCTTATGGCCCTAGTGCAAGTGGGAGATTGTTAGTGTATATGCCCTAAGGGCCATTATTGTATCATACTTGTATGTATATTACTTAATGAAAGTTTGGGATATTCACAGTTGTATATACAGTCTTGCTAAAAATGGTAGTATGCTACTTGGTTTGTGTCTACTTTAATATGTGCATATGTTTCTTGTAACGTATCACTTATACATATTAGTATAGCCCATAGGATCTTTGCTTGATTACCAGCGTTGTGATGGCAGTCACACTAGTGGGGGCTGGGTAGTCTATAAGCAACATCCTATACTTGTCCCTAGTCGCAGGATTATCGAGACTGGACATCAATACTCCAGAGTAGACTAGTGTGTACGCTTCTCATCCCAGTTGGGGAGATGGTCTGTCCCACAGCCATCAATACGTCGTACTGGAGATAGTATACAGGTGCTCGTTAGGTTACGGGTACACCGGACAGAACTCGCAGAGGAACTGATTGGTTGGTATTATACCCATTATCAGTTAACGGTTCCCAGGTGACATGAGTACAGCATAGTCCGCAGACTTGACACTGCTACTTCGCCTCGAGTGTGTCCCACTGTTCTTAGATTGCTACCCTACCACGGCTCAAAGGAGTCGTGCAAACAGGTAGCAGTTGGATGCAGTCCCGAGCACTTGGAGGCAGTGGCGGTTAGAAAGGATTCGTCTCTCCCGGTATTGGGAGTTGATATCGCGCTGTGTCAGAGAGCCATTACGCAAAGTCCCTGGCCAAGGCAAACGAGATTTACTGGTAGGTTCTAGTTTCTCAGGGTGTAATGGGCTACGCTCCGACACGACTTATACCGCTATTAGGAGACTGACGCTTGCCGCCCCATAGGCTAGATATGCGATAGTTTTAGACGAACAGACCGGACTGTACGGAGATTGTCACGTCAGGCTCAGTAGGAGTTCGGATGGGTTTCCTCATCGGCCTTCTTATCGACATCTACCTGGGGACCGTTACGCACAGCTAGTGCCGCTTGCGGTCTGTGGTTAAACCCACTGCCAGCGTAGTGTCGAGTCTTTAGAGTCCCACACACAGAGTTTCTCTGCTCCAGGCGAAACGATATAGAGGTCGTATGGTTTTACGACAAGGGTTCGGACGCATACGTGTTTAAACGCGCGTGCGACGTTCGGACAGTTTTTACTAGCCGGCTTTGGTTTAAGCCAGATTCTAGTATCGGGTTATTGGATTTATACAGTCTAAAGTTTTTCCGTATTTTCACGGATTGGAGGGGCGTTCTCGTAATTTTCCGGGAAGCTTCTAGAAGCATGGTGAGTTGGAAGCTAAGGTGGCATTTGCATTAATTGGGTTAATGAGTCATGTAGTGATTCATACATTGAGTTAATGATTCATTTAATGTTTTATATGACTCATGTGATGAATCACTTAGTGTATTAATGAAACATGGTGATAATGCATTATTTGTTATTTACTTAATATTATCATATGTTTCATATATACACAAATGATTTCATTCATCCAAAGCGATTCATTTTTCTCACATTCACTCTCCTCAAGCTCTCTCTCTCTTCAAATCCTAACCCTAACCTCTCATGTGTTGAGATCAAGAGTTAGCTAGACTAATACATCCATAACCTCACTCTATATCCCCTAGGTAGCTTAGATTAGCACTTTGAGCAACCTAGTTATCTCAAGTTAGAGATCAAGCTTGGCGTAGGAGCTCTCGGGTGGATCGTCTTTGACTCGAGGAGGCCGTTGAGGTGCCGATGTTCCAAGGAGCCTACGAGGAGTGGAGGACAGCGATGAAGACCCGAAGGACAAGTAACGTGAGGTATAACTTCGAATCCGAGTAGTTAAACCTCTCGTAGTTTGCTAGTAACGGTTTAGACACGATTCATGCGCTCAAGTCCGTGTTACGAAGCTTTGATGATCGTTTTTCATATATTCCGCCTCCCCGCAAGTTCGTGGGGTGCGTGACATGGACTTACAGTAGCTATCCAATACTGGCTCAGTTCAGATGATGAAGAGCCTGCTCAGGCCATGAAGCAAAAGGAGCCCGTGGTTCCTGCAGAATCGAGCTCAAGCAGTGAGGATAACCCGGTTATCATACCCGAGACTATAGAACAAGCCTTATTCGAATGGCTTCAAGAGCAATTTCGGGGCCGTAATAGGAAGCTAGCCAAGATCCGTTCCCAAGTCGACAATCGGGCGAATGTTGTGAAAAATCTCACGATACAAGTCACGCGAGTGCAGTTGCAACAAAATCAAAGTTTGGTTCCCAGACCAGGAATTGATATCCTGAAACAGCCAACAGATATTCCCTCCAGCCCAAGAGCAGAGTACCTTTGCGAAAGTTAACTGCAATTAGCATCCAGCCACTTCGATGTGCATGCTGGCCGGGGTAAGCAATGACATGTGAACCAAAGACCAATCGGCCTCAAAGACCGGTACTGGGAAAATCGATGACTCTGATAGAGAGGGAAGAAAATCTACTCTTTCAGGAGGGACGAAGTCCCCAAAATATTCGAGGACGCTTTAAATCGCGGTCTGCAGCTGCCCATTCCAAAGAGACAACATGAAGCAAATATGACTGACAATCCCATGTACTGTCCATATCATAAGATGGTGAGTCATGCTATCAAGGACTGTTACGTGATTAAAGACTGGATGGAGAACCAATACAAGATTGAGAAAACCTCACCGTCCTCTGATGAGCCGGCAAACCACCAAGTTATGGTCATCGATTCAGCTTCACCAAAATCAAAACGCAAGAAGCTTGAATAAGCGCACAACTTTGACCCCTAAGTCGTTAATTGGGAGAAAGAAAATGTGTATAAATAAATAAATAAAAAAGCCGAAATGATGAGGCAGCTCGCAATAAAAATCAGCGAGTACAAACAAAAATGAAAAGCCGAAATGATGGGGCAACCACGAAAGAATAGACGAAATGATGGGGCAATCGCGATCTTCGCGATAAGAAAAGCAGAAATGAAAGAACAATTGCGGTAAAAAAAACCTTTTAAATTCGTATCCAAATTCAAATCCTCTAATGACAAATGATGATTCGCTTCTGAAATCATGCTTTAGTGTTAGCAATGCTGATATCAACCAAAATTTTAACTTCCTAAATATCCCAACGACGAATGATGAGTCGCTCCTGGCACTATTCCAGTATAGCGATGCAGATGCCAACCCAAAACCAAAATCCAATTTCCCCAAATTCTCCTAGCCCTACGGGTCCGACGCTTTGCGCGGGTCGTATACAATCCACGGGCATAAACAAGCTAAATCATACCCAAGTCCCACCAGTGAGGCTACATCTGATATCCTGCCGGCGATGAAGCTCCACCAACGAGGCTATCGTAAAAAACGGTATGTCCACAAGCAAAACGGGCACAGATGAACACCCGAAGGAGCTCCGTAAGTAAAAACAGCAAGACTGTCGGTGAGTTTATGAAAACCCGAAAGGGTGCAAACTCATGAAAAGAAATACACTCGCAAAGTCCTATCGACCTTGTGAAGAACAACACACTTAAGAATCCCCACGATTCCTAAGGAAAATATGTACTTACAAGATCCTCTCGACTTGTAGGAAGAAAATACTTTTATAAAACTCTTACGGCTCATAAAATTGAAAAACCTTAGGTGACGGACGTAACCCTGCCTCCTAAGTCATCGCTCCCCAACGGGTAAAGGCAAATGATGATTCGCTCTTAGTACCATATTCCAGTGTAGCATGCCAAATCAAAACACAGATTCACATCCAATTACAATTCGAATTTCAACTCAAGTTCAAAAGTCCCGCCAAACTGGGCAAGAATCAAACAAATCAAATCAAAGTCCCACCTGACGGTGCTCCCGAGCTCAAAGGTCCCGCTGAATGGATAAGAAAATCCCAAATCAAACCAAATCAATCAGATCAACCAACTGTCTACCCTGCGTCGAAATCATGGTTCGCCCCGGAACCCTGCGTCAGAATTATGCTTCGCCTCAGGATATACCTGTCCGGTGTCGGAATTATGCTTCGCGCTGGAACTCTGCGTCGGAATCAAGTTTCGTCTCAGAACCAAACTCTGCGTCGGAATCAAGTTTCGTCTCAGAACCAATCTCTGCGTTGGAATCAAGTTTTGTCTCAGAACCAACCTCCACGTCGAAATCAAGCTTCGTCTCGGAAAATCAAATTCTACATCGGAATCAAGCTCCGTTTGAAAATCAAACTCTGCATCGGAATCAAGTTTCGTCTCAGAACCTCC
Organism: Agapanthus africanus; assembly: GCA_030015575.1. Lineage (NCBI taxonomy): Eukaryota > Viridiplantae > Streptophyta > Magnoliopsida > Asparagales > Amaryllidaceae > Agapanthus > Agapanthus africanus. Next base: position 113,416,979 of record JASDDO010000018.1, read on the forward strand.
GAGTCAGAATCAAGCTTCGTCTCAGAAAATCAAACTCTGTGTCGGAATCAAGCTTCGTCTCAGAACCAACATCCGCATCGGAATCAAGTTTCGTCTCGGAAAATCAAATTCTACATCAAAATCAAGCTCCGTTTGAAAATCAAACTCTACGTCGGAATCAAGCTTCGTCTCATAACCAACCTCCGTGTCGGAATCAAGCTTCGTCTCGGAAAATCAAATTATGCATCGGAATCAAGCTCCGTTTGAAAATCAAACTCTGCATCGGAATCAAGTTTCTTCTCAGAACCTCTACGTCGGAATCAAGCTTCATCTCGGAAAATCAAACTCTGCGTCGGGATCAAGCTTCGTCTAATAACCAACATCAACATTAGAATCAAGTTTCGTATCGGGATTTCAAATTCTGCATCGGAATCAAGCTCCGTTTGAAAATCAAACTCCATGTCGGAATAAAGTTTCGTCTCGGAAAATCAAATTTTGCATCGGAATCAAGCTCCGTTAAAAAATCAAACTCCGCGTCAGAATCAAGTTTCGTCTCGGAAAATAAAACTCTGCATCGGAATCAAGTTTCGTCTCAGAACCAACCTCCGCGTCGGAATCAAGTCAAGTTTCGTCTAAGAACCAACCTCTATGTCGGATTCAAGCTCCACATCGGAATCATGTTCCACCTTGGAATCAAGCTCTATTTCAGAATCATGTTCCACCTTGGAATTAAGCTCCGCCTCAAAAAGCCTCGACCGCCAGATCATTAAAAGGAAATTAAGTCGAGCATCCCAAAAATCAGATCCATGAAAGAAGATCCATCAATTTCATATACACGACCCATATACTCGATGTGCATTTATTGATGGAGGCATATTGTTATGGTCAAATTTTACACCCTTGCCCAAAAATCGAAAGTCAACAAGTCAAAAGGTTAGAGTCGGCATCCAAATGGACCCGAGCCAAGTTCGAGCCCAAGTGAAACCGGCTCCATGCCAAGAAGAAAAATTATGCGACAAATAAATTTAATGTGGTTTCTTTTTTATGCATAAATGTAATAGGCAAAAGGACAATTGATAAAAGCCCAAAGGCCCAAATGAAATGTAAAGACTATATAAAGTCAATCATATGATGAAATAAACAAGAAGATTCTCTCCCAAAAAATTCTAGGGTTTTGTGTCGCGCTCTCTCTCTCAAGGTCTTCTCTAGTTCTTCCTCTTTTTTTAATTAAATGCAAGGCGATCCCCTCTTTCTTTAAAAATAAAATCGATTTTGAACATTAACTGACTGAAAGGAATACAAATCTCCCATTAAAATCGCCAAAGGAGCAACATTTTTTCTCTCTCCTCAAGATCCAACAGAGGAGAGAAGAAAGAGGAGAAAACACATCTGCGCACATCCTGAAGTCTCGTGGAATCTCGTAGAAGGGGGAAAAAACCTTTCATTTTCTGAAAAAACAAAAAATTTGTATTTGGGGCTGTAGCTCCATTGGGTTTCGACCCTTACTTGTACCGCACTAGGTGCGCACCTCACTAGGTGCCAATTTGGCTAGATGCGCATCCTATTGGGTGCACATCATGTCAGGTGCACACCTCCTAAGTGCGTACCTTGCTGGACCTTTTGGCCCATTCAGAACCTTTTGGCCCCACTCTCGCACCCTACTAGGTGCGCACCTCCTTAAGTGCGCACCTTCGTGGATCTTTTGGCCATTCAGGATCCTTTGCCTCCCCTCACTCTCTCGTACCTCGTCAAGTCCTCACTGGACAAGGTGCACATCTTGCAGTGTCGCACCTCGCCAGGTGCGCACCTCGTCAAATGCACACCTTACTAAGTGCGCACGTAGCACACACGCATTCCTCACTTCTATCCTTATAAATATTTTACAAAATAAAAAATGAATAAAATAGACACATCCCACACACAAAAGCCTTCTCTTACAAAAATTTCTAACGGGACGATGTCCCGCACTCCGCAAGGGGGCGCTAGCTCCCTTGATCCCCAGCCCTCTATCTGGGTAGCGAGGCCCCGTAAACTCTGCAAGGCCCCCGATATGTCCAAAACACCCTCAAGACACACATGCATACTGCACATTGAGTTCGCATGATCTGTTTGACCTGTTAATCGGAGATTCTCTCACTCCAAAAACGGAAGATAATTAACGGCAGTTTAGTCCGCGGCTGCCAGAGATTTAAATCCACACGGTCAATAAAACCATGCCTATTTCAAACCGGGGGAATTTGTAATACGTCTGACAAGCGACACGTATTCCTATCTCAATAAGGTGACGAAAAACACTCGACAACACTTTCATACCAAAGAACTTGGACCACTTAGATTTTTCCTTGGAATTTAAGTATCACGGAATTCTAGTAAATTGCAGCTCTCTCAGCGCAAATATGCATTTGATCTTCTATCTGAGACAGGATTTCTGGGATGTAAACTAGCAAACATCTCTATGGATTCCTCAGTCAAGCTATCTCGATTAAGCCCTCTTTCGGATTCTCCACTACCTGACCCAGGACGATATCGACGTCTAGTTGGGAAGCTTATTTACCTCGCTGGACTCGACCAGACATTGTTTTTGTCGTTAGCACGGTGAGTTAATATATATCTATAATCCTTTGGCCTCTCACCTTAAGACAGTTGAGTATATTCTCAGATATATCAAAGGTTCTCCAGGACATGGTCTTCTTTACAAACCATCATCTATATTGTCGCTAACAGCCTTTGCGGATGCTGACTTTGCTGGATCCGTTGATGATTAGCGTTCCACGAGTGGCTATTGTGTCTTCTTGGAAGGAAACTTGATTACATGGAAAAGTAAGAAGCAAAATATAGTTGCTCGTCTTCTGCAAAAACTGAGTACAGATCTATGCCACATACAGCTGCTGAGTTGGTATGACTTACCTCCGTTTTGACAAATCTTGGAGTCCTTTCTTCTCTTTCGACTACACACTTCTGTGATAACAAAGCCGCAATTCACATTGCTGAAAATCCAGTTTTTCATGAGCGGACCAAACATATCGAGATAGATTGTCACTTCATTCGTGACAAAGTGACAGATAAGGTAGTTGCAACATGTTTCCTCCGCAACTCAACTAGCAGATATTTTTACCAAAGCTCTTCCTCGACCGGTTTTCGCTCGTCTTATGTCCAAACTTGGCATGATTGATATCTATGCTCTAGCTTGTGGGGAATATTATGAATATATAATTAGTTATTATATATTAGTTATGAGCATAATTGGTTATTGTGTGTTGTTGAGATAGGAAAGATGATCTACAACTCTCTCTATATAGATTGTATGAACTCTTATGTTAATTGAGACAATAAGATTTTCTCTTGATTATTTTCATGGTATCAACGCTCGGGTGTTTGTTTATCTACGTTGCACAAGGGGTTTGAGTCCCCGTTTGCATGTGAGAGTACATCCACGTTGCACGTAAGGAGAAGTTTTGAAAATGTGGTTAACATGGTCCCACATTGGAAAAACCATCGGATGCATATGGGTATAAAATATAAGATGTAATAAATCTCCATAAAGCTTGAGTCTTTTGGATGGAGTCCCACAGTGTCAAAATCCGTGTGCATCCATATGTGGGCCCATGAGTTGTGGGCCCAAAACCCAAAGGAATAGACTAGGCACAATTTAGGTCACTACTTACTCATTACCAAGTTCTCGACAGTTCTTTGCTTGCATGACTTAAACTAAGCAACAAATTATTAATCTTCGATGCCAACGAGTCTCCTATTATTACAGTTAATCCATCTATAGCGAACAACACTGAATCAACAAGTTGCTTCCTTTATAGTATCCAGCAACGACCCATCAATTTTCAACGCGGAAAAAAATACAAATTGAAATAGTAAAGAGCAAGTAATTTAATTTATAAAAAAAAGATGAGTTTTAGGGTTTACTGCATCTTGTTCAGCTTATCAGCGTCGGCGGCAGAGGGGGCCTTGGCATCAACTCTCACATTCTCCTCTTCTTCTTCGCCATCAGCATCATCCTCTTTCCCCTTCGCTTCTGCTGCTGCTGATGCTTCGGCCGCCGCCTCCTGCTGCGGCGCCGGCGGCATGGGGATGGCGTCGGCGTCGTCGATTGCGTCGGCGGCTGATGGCGGGGCATCGTCGTCAGCAGCGATCGGAGATTCAGGAGGAGATTCTTGCTCCTCGCAAGCCGCTTCAAATGGATCTTTCATCGCAATTTGATCGATCTTTTGTCTCATTGACCCTCGAGAGTCTTTGTTTGTCTTTGTTTGTCTTGGGTTTCTGGTCTTGGTGTGCGACTGATTTTTTAATTATGGAGATCAAAATGGTGATTGGTTAAATTAGCTTGTACTTATATAATAAAATAAAATTTGGCTCAGCAGCTGTAAAATTGAAGAGAAGAGATAAAAAAATTAAAAGGAAAAACTAGCAACATGATTGTCATTAAACTACCTTAGTTTATATATGCTATATGAACAATAGATCTAAAACCTAATACGTATATGCAATCTATTCTAATGCGGATGCGGAAGCGGAAGAACTATTACCTCAAGCCTTGTAGAGGAAATTTGATTAACCCACGTCATGTTTTTCTTGTTGATCTATTTCTTCAAGCAACGATCGGGGAGCGACCACACCAACAATGGCGAGAAGCATCCTCGTTTTGATCCTGCGACTAACTTAAGAGGATGAACTTTTATGATGGAGAACTGAGAATATGGTGTCTAAGAAACCCTATGTTTTCTTTTGTTTCTCTCTCTACATTAATTAGCAAACCTTCAAGACATCTCATGTATATATGGGGAAAGACCCAAAGCCCTAATACAAATAGGGTTTGGTCTAATTGATGAATGAACCGAACCCGACCCATCCGTCCACTCATTTGGATGGGCATGGGCCGGTTGGCCCATTTGCTAACATACTCCCACTCATACAAATGAGTGGGTGCTACCAATAGCTCCTTCAGCCATTGACTCGTCGAGTCAATTCCTTTCCTTTAATCTTACATGGTTTCCATCTCCTCCCATACGTGTTAGTGCGGCGTGGACTGTTGAGTACCTGCAGGTGGATGGCCTTACAGTCAGATCCGTTAAGATCGACACAAGGATTTCCCTAAAGAAACACACCAATAGTGTTGGCATAGTGGTATTTCGTACACTAGATCCGATTTGGACATGCCTACTCAAATATCTTCGATCCCATTCGGAAGCGTATGTGAGCACCATGGTAGCCCTCGATTCATCACACTCTTAATCATTGCCCCTTTGCATGAATAAGAGTTGGTCATGCGACACAATCAGGAGATATGCCAATCAATCTTTCTTCGACTCTGAATGGTTAGGTCTGCTATTCACCCGCTTTCCTTACACTACCCCATATGTGCGGCATAATCGCATCGCAGCAGGAAATATCAGCTAAATTAGCAGACGCTCATAACATGCCTTCTTAGACAGCCCAGTATCCCTAAGGGTACTGTTGAATGTCCACCATTCCGGTGGTCGTCTATAAGGACTCACACGTCGAAGGAGATGGGATCCATCCCTCAACCTTCTTCTTTTAGGCCTCTAACGCACGCTGTATGGTTACGTGCTACGATAAAATTTTCTCTCCTTGAGAGCATATATCATTTTGTATACCGTACAAGCCTAAGTTCCATCCCCTCGTGATGAACTTGTTCGGCCATATCGTCTCGCGATTTGCCTGGAATTTCCTGAAAAGCTCCCACTCTGTACGACGAATCAAATCCCTGGCCAGGCTCTTTTTAAAACAAGCAAAGTGTACTTGTAGGAATTTCCACTTTGGTCTGTCAGCATATAAATGCGCAACAACCTCATCTTGACCCAGTGAAGACGACTTTATTGAGTGCTCCCACTGTCCTTGCACCCAGTGGCATGGCAATGTGCACATTGCCATGCCACTGGGTGCAAGGACTGCTCCTAGCAAACATAAAGCACTTAGTCTCACCTTCTCCTGCTGCCACAGTTTCGAAGGGGATCTCTCGTGTGAGGAAGAGCTCCTACTTGCTCACATATCTTTAAGAAGCTGTACACCCTGTGTACATCATGTACCCTGTACACACATATATATATATATATATATATATATATATATATAACCTTCCATGTGAACAAATATGAATGAATGCCAATATCATAAAAATTATTCACTAAGGAAAAAACTCGGCGTATAATAATAATGTCATAATACAAGAAATAAAATATAGTCCTAATGCATGGGACGTCACTAAGGATGAAACCTAAAAGCTCTGGTGTGCAGTGCAAATGCTGCCTCAACTATCACGACCCGAAAGTACGGAACGTGACTGACACTTAAATTACGAAACATCTCAAGGCGTACGTAATCTAAGTAAGCCAAAGCCCAGAAAATCTAAACCATTTAAAGAAATAAAGTGAAGGAAAACTTATTTAAAGAAATCGATTTTAACCAAATAAGTCGCATTGAACATTTTAAAAATATCAAAATTTCCCAAAAATTTCGGCAGAGTCTCCTTTATAAATGCTGGCCTCCAAACGGGTACAACACATGAAAATACATATAAATAATGAATAAGGCATCCCCAAGCGGGAGCTAGCTCTTCGCCAAAGGCGGAATCACAACCACATGCAATATGTATATCAACAGTGCACAATAAGTATCTGAAAGCAAGAAATAAGCAAATACCATGTCGGCTCAAGTGAGCATCGACACCAAACACCACAAATACAAGTCTCACGAGTCTCACCGTCTAGTCCAATATACAAGGGTAGATGGAGTATACTAGATACAAATAATATACACGATGGGATAAAATATCCTCGCAACCCACCTACGAGCAATGCCGCAAGTCCAAGCAAAAGGAACAGAATGAGGAAGTGCGCCCGCCACTACTGTGCTGACGGGTCAGACCTGCAAGATACTGTGGCACAACGGGGGTGAGTTGCCAACTCGTGAGTAGTAAGTAACATCTCATAAGGCTATCGTAAGCATGCACGCAAATACGTCTCAACCTACGCATATCGATATGATATGAAGTACTAACATGAATGCAACATGAATGCATAATCAAAACGAAACCTGAACAAGTCTGGTATGAGAAAATCTTTGTTCTTAACTTAGAAAACCTCTGTGCAATAAACTGAAGTATCATCAATGAAATCAACAGAAAATCCGTGTCAAGCACCGACACAAAATATATATCCCAATATCTCAATGTCTCAATATCTCAATATCTCGGACTCCGTCAGTTCGGATCGACCTATATCATCAAATCTCACGAGTACGTCGGTATCCACCGGATATCCGCCGTGTCAAAAATAACCGGTCGGTAGTGCTCCCCTGCCGGGCTTAATACCATCATCTGCGACCCTCTTGTCCCGGGATACCGTACCGGGTCCACCATGCACCCGCAGAGGGTCCTTCCCCCTACCTCGAATCGGGTGTATGATACTGCTCAGGAATCGAGAAAACCCATGGTGGACACCACACACATCATATCATGTGAAAACCGCAATTTGCATTTTTAAAATGGTAATACGTTCTTAAAATCCTTGCGGTTTCTCCAAAATCCATAAATCTCATAAAATACTGAAATTCTCGAGAAGAATCTCAATATGTAAACATGTCGGTGATGATGGATGTCTATGATACGATAGTATATACCCTGCGAAGTACGTCCAGAAGCTATACATGAATCATGATGCAATGAGGTATGTATATATGACTAAAAATCCTACGTATCCATCCTGATGAAATGACTATACAGGTACAGGTTTACAGATCATATATGATGCAATGCACAGATACCGATTTTAAGCAAGATCTATAGTGTTTATGACATAGCAATTACCAAAGCGTGTGTGTTCGCATGAACAGTACACGTGGCATGAACCAATGGTAATGGTGCAAGTATCATATGAGATAATATCATATATATTTATGATGATGCAATGCAATGAGATGAATGACTAGGAGACTACGCATATAATTACAAGCACTACTAGTAATCCTGACTATCGGACGCCTTGCGCCATCCAGACGATTCCCCCGTAGATGTGTACATCTACTCACTGGGACGTATCGGCTAATCTGATCTGATTTCAGCTCTGCCATTTACGCGCCACATCCGACGCCTCTGCACTCGATCCTAGAAACATACACAAGTAAATAAGAGAATATATATATAAATAGTCGCGGACACAAACGATACGAATCAACCACGCGCACTAACTGAACGCGCACGCACTTGGTGCATAAAACGCGCTCGCGACAACGCCACAACCCACAACTAGGGTCGCAAAATGTGGAAACTACCTGTTCATATCATAATATTGCATTTTATATTCCCCGTTCTTATGTATTTTACAATAAAAACAGGTGCTTTTGACCCATGTCTGCTACATAGTACAGGTTACAGATTCTTGGAGCAAAAACAGTGAAAAAGGCAAAAGATGATACAAAAGAGAGACTTTTGACCAACAAATAAAAGGATTTTAGTCAAGCCTAGACGAAGAACAGTTCACAATCAACAAGGCAAATGGTTAAAAGATCACTACAAATTGTTCACTGAAGATCTGGAACCAATGTAGAAACCCAATTGATAAAAGAACCAAAGAATCAGAAGCCTACAAAGACCCAGAAGCAAACCCTAAATTTTCAGACAGTGATCTCATCAATGGGCCGCGGAACCGCGGCCCAAAGCCTACCCATGCCGTGGTTCCGCGGCCATATGGTGCCCGGGCTTCGCAAATTTTTTACCAAAATGTTGTGGCGGCGCAGGAAAGTTGACCTAAGGGCATATTTGTAATTTCAGACATACGAATCAATTGTAAACCTAGGATTTCTATGTCCTATAAATAGAACCCAAATCCTTGTATTTTCTCATGCCTCTATTCATCAATAAAATTCTAATTTCTTTGAAGATTGGAGTGCATCAATCGTAAGTAGATTATTTTCTGCCCTGGTTCTAATTTCAATTTCTGTCCTAGGTAAATTCTTTTTTTGCCCTAGTTTAACATAGTTTAGAATTTTTATTAACTTGCCGTAGATCTTTCATCTCTTTAATCAAACTTTAAATAAAAATCATGTCTTTCGTAAACCCCTCGATGAGCGAGTAGTTTCCTCGCTTATTAGGGTTAGGAATAGGGAAGGGTTTGAGAGATGAAGATCTCTCATATCTTTTCTTTGCCAATCTATTATGAACATTAGGACTCCATGCATACTCTCATCTTCTGCTCCCTACGGCACTCTACCTTCGAGGTAACGGTGATCCGTAGTATAAAAGACCGGAGTTGTGAGTTTTCCATGGAGATTAGGATAAATGTTAAGAAAGGAAGGACAAAGATCTAGAGGAAGAAATATCTTCCCAATCATCCTAATCCCCTTTATTAAAATTTACCATAACCCTTAATATGAAATCTAAATTAAGGCATTGAAAAGAGGTGTAGATCTTTGTTTACCAAACTTTACCTAAACCTAATCCTAGCAAGTTTCCTAATCCTAGTATAATACAACTTCGTTTTTAGATCTAATTAAAAGACCAAACACCATTTGGAATTAGCTCGTAAGAACTTTAAGGAGAATTACAACATCCCTGTGGACTGACCCGTATTCACCGGCTAGCTTCATGCGACGCCGTTCTTGATTGCGGTAAATATTTTTGATCGAAAAAACCTCTCTAAATCAAATGGCGCCGTTGCCGGGGATGGCGTAAAATTTCCTTTTTGTAATTTCGGGTTAATATAAAATATAAAAAACTCATAAAAATTTGAAAAATCAAAAATAAAAAAATTCTATCCTCTTTTATTGTTTGAAGGGTTTTCTTTTGTGAATCTTCGTAGGATTGACGGATCTGAAACAACACAGAAGGCTAATCAGAAAAGTGTACATCATAACAGAAGAGGATTGGAGAATCGGAGCTACAGAAATTTTTACAGAAGCTGATCCCTCGATAAGACCGCGAAACCGCGGCCTAACTGCGCACTAAACCGCGGTTCCGCGGTTGATTATTGTCTTCAGCACAAAATCTTTGCACGGTTTGATTCCTCTTTCCTTCCTCTAAAAATCCCCATATATCTTTCTGTCCAATCTTCTGCAGGATTCTTTGCGCTAAAAATCTTCTTCCCCTTTCAAAAAATTGATTTTCTGCAGGATTCTTTGCGCCGCGCTAAATAGCAAATTGATTGCAAGTGATTTACTGCTTTGCATATTTTAATCTGACTTTAAGGGGCTTTTGACCAATTCAGATTGGGTGGGGATCTCATCACCCTTCACAGGATCTCAGAAATCACTTAAAGCATTTGCATTGACCACTCTTAATTAAAAAATACTAGACTCAGCCCTAAGGACGTCGCGCTCACTAGGACAGAGGGCTAGGATAGGCATCGGCCGTTTATCCTAACCTGACTTTGCGGTGCCTAGGCAAGTGTGTCAAGGCTAGTGGTTTTTAATTAGGCCCACAGTATGGTTCCTTCCCACTTACCTGGCACTTACCTGGCCGCAATTGGCGGTGAAGAGGCGGTTTGAGGCCCTATTTCTAGCCCTTTGGAACAGTTAGGAGCTGTCTAGCTGACCTAGGTGATCCTAGATCTAGGCCTGATTGTGCATTTGTGGATTGATCGCATTTGTGTCAAAAGTCTTTTCAAAAATCTTTTTGCTAAAGCTCACATAAAAAGAAAAAGGAAAAATCTTTTCAAAACATGCAACTTGTCGCTAAAGAAATCTTGCACCTCACTTACACCACTACTTCTCATTGACGTTTGTTGGATATAGTGCCCTCTAAGTCAATTATTGGATCGCAGGTACGTGATTGCAATGATTGAGGGAGGACCTATACCGATAAAACAGTCTTACTCGAGATGATAGTATGCTATCTGGTTTGTCTTTATCATCATGATAGAGCCCATAGGATTCTTGTTTGACTACCAGCAGTATGATGGCGATCATATATGTGGGAGCTGGGGTCTATAAGCACATCCTTAAAGTGTCCCTAGTCGTGGGAGTTTCGAGACAGGGCATCGATACTCCAGAGTAGACTAGTGTATACAGTCGAGACCCCGACGAGGGGCGGTGGCCGGTCTCACAAGCCACTGGTATCAGTTGGATCACCTAAGATGTATACAGGTGCTCATTAGGTTATGAGTACACCGGACAGGACTCGCCGGGAACATGCTAGTTGGTATTATACATATCGTCAGATAGCAGTTCCCTGGTGACATGTGTACAGGTTAGTTCATTGACTTGAGGTCGTCATTTGTCTCGTGTGAGTTCCCACTGTGCTTTGATTTATACCCTACCACGGGTCAAAGGAGTCGTGCAAACATGTATATTTTAGGTACAGTCCCGAGCCACATTGGAGGCAAGTGAGCGGATCTTCGGGGATTCGTCTCTCCCGGTATTGGGGGTGAGATCGCGCTGTGTTTAGGAGAGCCATTACACGAAATCCCTGGCCAGGGTAATCGAGATATACTGGTAGGTATACCGGCAGAATCTCAGGGTGTTCTGGGCTGCTCTCTGACACGACTTATATCGCTGTTGGGGGTCTGACGTTTACTGGCCCCCTAGGCCGTATATGCGATACTCATAGACGAATGTTCCGGACTGTACGGTTTTTGTCACTGTCAGGCTCAGTAGGGTTTATAGATGAGTTCGCTCGTCAGCTTCCCTTCCAATCAATACATAGGCAAAACGTTACGTACAGCTTGTACCTCTGACGTGCTAGTGGTTATACCCAGTGCCAGTGTACTGATGAGTCATTAGAGTCCCCCACAGACACTTTCCCAAGTTCGGGCGAAACGTTGTAGATGTCGTATGGGTTTATGGCAAGGTTCGGAAAATGCACGTGCATTTTCGCACGTGTCAGTTTTCGGGCAGATAATACTGGTAGGCTTTGGTTTAAGCCGGAACCCAGTATTATACTGTGTAGATATAATATCTTTGTCTCAGTTGCATTTGTATTCGGTCGTAATACAAATGCGGGTATGTTTATACCGATACGGGGTTATCCTGAAATTCGTTTCGGGATGATTTTTGAAAGTTGCCAGTTTCTAGTTTTCTATCAGCCGTATTTTGACATTCGGTTAAATGCGGATTTATCTTTTCTTGGGATTTGTGTGGAAACTTCTAGAAGAGGTGACTAGGATGGTGACTTGGATAGTGAGGTGGCTTTGTCATTAATGGTTCATTAATGATAAAGCATGACTAGGTTAATTGTGATAGGTTAGCATTTAATGTCTTTTGATGATTCATTCTTTGTGATAAGCATGAAGGGATATGGTCACCCTCCTCCTTGCTCCTACACTCACCCTCCTCCCCTCTTCATATAATGGCCGGCCACTTCATTGTAGAGAGAGGATTTTTTTTGATTCATTTCATTTGAGTGAGAAAAGATTATGATAGTTTAGTATATGGAAATTTCATTTACCCGATTTCCATTTACCCGATTCCAAATGGCAACTTCTATAACCGTTCGTCCGTGACCTTGGACGTAACGAGACAAAGTATTCTACTCATTCTCTACTTCATCTTGGTCGTCTCTTTTGGCAAACTTGACGATCGAGTTGCCTCGGTTCAGAGGCGGGAGCCCGTTTAAAGATCCGTCGACGTGGTGCCACCTGGACGACGAGACCGGAGATCGAGCAAGTTCGGATCAGTTGCAACATAGCGTGGGATGATGGTTGAAGACCGAAGGACTCGGATCATTCGGTATAACAATTCTACCTTCTTTACAATTTGTTAGTTTAGCTTTAATGGACGATCCGGGATAAAGTACGCGATAGCGCCAGTCGTAAAAGTTTTGTTCCGCATATCGGCGTCTGTCAGACGGCCGGGACGCTGCCGCGTACTTACAGTGGTATCAGAGCCTCACCATTAAGCTATACTAATTTGTGCTAACATGTTTAAAAGATCGATCGAACGGATTTCACGAAATCACAATTTTCTATACATGATGTTTCTGTCGATTTTTAAAATGTTCTAAAATTCATTTTGAGCATTTGAGAAAATCATGCAGGGTTTTTGAAGAATACTGGTGAAATTTGGGCACGTGATCCCACAAAACGACCGCGGATCCGCGGCCCAAACCATGGTTTGGCCGCTGATCCGTCGCGCTTTTGTGGGAACAGAGCGCCAAATTTTTTCAGTGGGTTTCTCATGGGAAATTGTGGTTTTTGGTATATGTCTTTTGGGCCAAAATTTTGTTACTGTACACCAGATGTATGTGGGGCCCACTTCATGAAATTTAGTCGATCGAAATTTTAAACTTGTTAGTTTTTCAGTACTTTCATTATATCTCCGACCGGGAATGTCATTTGATCGGTAAACCGCGTCTGATTGCTATAGTTCTTTTAGACGGGTTTGCGAACGTGACATTCGCGTTGATGTTCTGTATTGTGCTGTAATGTTGCGGATTTGTCGTGGTGGATAGCAGGGTGCAATGATAGTGTTGTTTAAATTTATTTGTACATTTGATATTGCGGGGCGAGCGTCCGACTTGTGGACTGCCGTCACTGCCTGTTTATATAATATTCTTTTAGGGCACGACCAGGTTGCGGTCGATGTACCTATTGTACTTTTTTTATTTTTGTACTAAGTTTACCCCGCGGTGGGGTGCACGAATAACCAGGTTCTGGAGGGCAACGGGTTCGTATCTCATGGCATTGAGAGGCAAAGGGACCTCACTCTAGAATTAGCAGACTATTTACCGCACTCGTAGAGGGTACAGGTTGACCCAAGGTGGGGTGCACAATTTACCGGATTCCGTGAAGTGCCGGGTATTCCATTCATTATGTTGTGGGGACTACCTCGCTTCAGGTTTTGGCGGGTAACTTGCCGCACCCGTAGGGGTCTAGGTTTCATTGCACAGGCTATCCACACGACCAGGGGAACGTCGAGTTTCAGCAGCGGCTCTATGAAACCCGGGGATCCCAGATTATCTGTATTGTTCTGTGATGCTTATTACTTTTCTGTAATGTTGCATTTATCATGCCTGGAGCGATTATTGTATATTAGTATATATACTATTAGATGTTGTATATGTTTTACACCCGCGCTAGTCCAGTCCCCGCTCTGTCGTTAGTTAAGTGACCTAACGGGTGATGACGGGACCCAGTGACGAATGCGGATGGCATATACGTACATTTTATTTTCGTTCTTTTCTGGTGTGATTGATTGATGAGACTGCATTGATTCTTATCAATGCGAGATAAAACAAACCTATATTTGATATTGTTGGAACAAATTTTAAAATTATTACAAAGACGTTTCCTTTTGTTATGCATAGCGGTATTCAATTAGAATATCCTGCACCTCATTCCACGAGGAAAGAGTCGAGATCCCTTCACCGGGAGTGACTTCTTTAGCAAAAGGTTTTCGCTACTATATATTTTTATAAAGCTATCAGGTTCCTTCAACAAGATCAAGTTCATTACGTTAAAAGTTTTTCGCCAAAAACCAGCCGTAATCCTCCGTCGTTTCTTATGGATGGTCAGTAGTATTCAAGCTATATTTGTTGGCCTACGTCAAGACATAGTGTTTGGTAGCTGCTGGGTATTCATTTGTTGCATAGATAGATGCATTAGTTTAAGTCAGACATACACCTTGTTGGCCTACGTCAAGGGCTTGTACGATGACTTAAGTTGATCAGGACAACGATGGGTAGAACTTGACATGTTGCTTATGATTTGTTGGCTTACGTCAAGGTCATAAAAGCATGGGATAAAAAAAATTACATCGGGAGTTTCAAACATACAAGAAACTTGTCAGACTTGCGCATACCTTCTGGAGTGTGATGACTTGAGTGGCTTCCATCAAGTTATCATGCGATGATAGTTGGATCCTGATTCTCACTGATGAGTTGGTTTACTCTTCGGGTGACCCCGACTAATTCTTCTTTCAGGTTTGGAGGAGAATTTGAGAAAACAGTGGGAGGTTTCCTAATTAGATAAAATGATAACCATTCTGATTTAGGCTAGAGTGCACGCAGAGTGTTTCTTCTCTCTCTCTCTCTTTGGTAGCGACTTTTGACCGACCCCAGACTATAACTCAGTGACCAAAGTTGACCGAACCTTCTTAAACATACTGGCTTTTTGGATTGTCTATAGTTGCATAAGTCATTGCTGCTCTTTCTTTTACCCTTTGTATTTCTCAGAACACCCCGTATTACTACGGACATCCACTTCCATTGGATAGATCCATCGTATGGTTATATACGAACTCAAAGGGACATCTTTGAGGATGGATCCAGGTTCAGGAGAAATAGAACTGGTTTATTCAGTTGACTTTTATTATCACCTTCTCTCAGGTTGCGAGGGCTCCTTGGTTTAGGAGAGTACACCTATTACGCTTATTGGATAGTCTTATTCCAAACCATAGGCAGGTGCCGAAAGGTAGGGAATGAAGAAAATCAATTAGCCTAAGTAGGGTGTGCAGAAGGTAATATGTAAAGACAAGATAAAGGAATTAGAAAGAGGGCAAAGTAAATTGCGACTATTCATATTCACGACCAAACCACGTGTTTCATCGCCACTCCTACTTCACCTTTGATTTCTCCAGAACAATCCGTATCACTACGAACATCCAATTCCATTGGATAAATCCATCGTATGGTTATATACGAACTCGAAGGATATTTTTCGAGGATGGATTCCGGTTCAGGAGAAATAAGAATAAGGTTTATTCAGTTGTCTTTTATCATCACTTTCTCTCAAGTTACGAGTACTCCTAGGATTAGGAGGGCACACCTATTATGCTTACTGGATAGTCTTCTTCCAAACCATAGGCTGGTACCGAACGGTAGGGAAGGAAGAAAACCATTTAGCCTAATAATGGTGTACAGAAGGTAACGACTAAAGACAAATAAAGCGAATTGGAAAGATGGCAGGGAAATATACGGTTAAAGTCATGATTTGGATTATGGAAGAGGCATTACTAGGAATACCAGGAAACCCCTACAAAACATATTTATGTTTCATATTCACTGTGCATTGTTAATAGAAAACTGATTTCCCGATTGGATACTTACTCCAGGGTATGTATTTACCAGGAACGATTCTCACATCTGCATGGTTTTACAGATGTTGAGTGGGAGCGAGTTATTGGGAATCAGGTGATCATCCTCATTATATCGGAATTCGTTGTAATTGGTGATATTTGAGGAAATCGCCTGGGTACAGTTTTTCAACCTACGATGCATAGGTTTTGAGTTATTCAACTCAGAGGACTTATACAGAGTATTGTATGTTGTCCAGTGTCCATCAAGACAAAGCGGCTGGTCCTCGAACTATATTCTGTTTACTTGTAACTTCTCTAGTTTTTAGACAAGTGTTTCGTAGAAATACAATGTCTAAGTTTTGAGAAGTTGTGGGTATAGGAATAAAGTAGAGAACCAAGTGTCACAAGTATCGGGATTCTTCAAAGAAATCGAAGATGTAGATTCTTGTGATTGGTATTCAATTGATAGTAATGTTTTTTGAGAAACTTGTTTCTTTTTCAGGTTACTCATAATTGGATGGATTCCTAAGTTGAATAATACCAATCATTCTCTCTCTATTAAGTTGATATGCACTGGAGACAGCTGCATGATTAGAATTTAGTTCCAAATTAAAATAAGTGCCTATGTTTCTATATTGGATATAGATTGCTTCATATCTTAACGATGTTAAAGTAAAGGGGAGTTGTCCAGCTTATGCTTTAAAACAGACACTGGAAAACTCAAGGCACGTTTCTGTAATGGCAGTTTGCGGGTTGACCCTAGCTTCGACGAGGGTTGATTTTCTACCATCCGGAAGATAAATAGTGATATTGCTCTTGACTTGCCACAGTTTTATTAAAATGGATTTTTTTCAGAAAACAGTAGTGGGAGCATGGTAGAACTGGAAGTGATTCCAGAACCGCAAACGATTACGGAAAGTTTAATAGGACCTATATATTCAATCAGGTTTGACATTCCAATAGCCACTCCGCAGATATGGTGGGCAACCTCAGACACCCGAGAGGTACTCCGGTAGCCTCAAGGACGGTGACAGGGAGGTTCTTGCTTGCCCAGACTTGCCACTACTGTTGTTCCAGACTATGAGACCGGGCAGGAGGAAATGTATAGCGTCGTTCTAAACTAGTTTTAGAAGTACACGTATATATTATTCTGCCAGAGGGTTGTTGTAGTCAGTGGGAGCAGCGGAAGTATAGTGGGCAAGTAGCTAGTGTCTATTTATAGACTTGAGCAGAAATAGCAGAGATAGATCATCTATTTTTGATGTGACAGTCATGGGTTTGACTTCATCAGAATAAGGGATGGATCTGTTAAGAAGGTAGTAGGATGTGATGTCCTGGTATTTGGATGACATACACAGAGTAGGAAGTAAAATTCCTATACTGAACGGTTGTACTGATGTCGTCACACAGTTGTTTCTCCACAAAGGACATGGATGTAATATCCGACATTCTGGATACAAGATCTATGGTTTTAGATCTAGATTTGGGTAGTTTCCTAATGTGGGTTCTTTGACAGTATTCTAATAGTATTTTAGAATAGATGACTCCTGGCATGGTGGTGTACCTGCAGATGATGGAGTCACCCTCTCTAAAGGTGTCTTACAGACTAAAGAGGTAGAGGGATGTGCATGATTGGCAGATCACTTGCTTAGGCAATTGAGTCAATCGTGAGATGTCAAGTACCACACCTGATGTTGTTATTGCACTAAATGCGATAAGTTTATATTAATCCAATCCTGGAGAAACATTAGGAAGCAGTTTTAGAACATAAGTGAATGTTCTACGGATTTGATGACGGCAGCCTCCTACGGGAGACGGTTATTATTCCAGGCTTCAAAGGTGACATAGATGACAGAATGATTGTCAAGGTTATATTTTTTCCTCAGACGAGGGACAGTATTATGGACAGGCGGTCTAAAAAGGATACTGTGGGAGGCATGGTGCGCAACACTGATTATTTTCAGTGATCGATACAGTCTGAGAAGTTTGGATTTGGAGTTCATTTATGAACTAGGTCCCATCAGATATCCAGACATATTATAAGACAGGTATTACTCAATTCGAGAGATGGTATTCTCCGCGAAGTTGAGATATAGAGAGATATAGAAAGAAACACCGAGGCGGATCCACTCACTTAGGCTATTTCTCGAACACATTAGTTTCGCAAACAGACATTGTGAAACTGATTAATAGAGGAGTTGGATGCTCGGTATCACACGAGCTGTGAGTACTCGACATCGCAATAACTAGCCTTAAGTGCAAGTGGGAGATTGTTGGATATAGTGCCCTCTAAGTCAATTATTGGATCGCAGGTACGTGATTGCAATGATTGAGGGAGGACCTATACCGATAAAACAGTCTTACTCGAGATGATAGTATGCTATCTGGTTTGTCTTGATCATCATGATAGAGCCCATAGGATTCTTGTTTGACTACCAGCAGTATGATGGCGATCATATATGTAGGAGCTGGGGTCTATAAGCACATCCTTAAAGTGTCCCTAGTCGTGGGAATTTCGAGACAGGGCATCGATACTCCAGAGTAGACTAGTGTATACAGTCGAGACCCCGACGAGGGGTGGTGGCCGGTCTCACAAGCCACTGGTGTCAGTTGGATCACCTAAGATGTATACAGGTGCTCATTAGGTTATGAGTACACCGGACAGGACTCGCCGGGAACATGCTAGTTGGTATTATACATATCGTCAGATAGCAGTTCCCTGGTGACATGTGTACAGGTTAGTTCATTGACCTGAGGTCGTCAATTGTCTCGTGTGAGTTCCCACTGTGCTTTGATTTATACCCTACCACGGGTCAAAGGAGTCGTGCAAACATGTATATTTTGGGTACAGTCCCGAGCCACATTGGAGGCAAGTGAGCGGATCTTCGGGGATTCGTCTCTCCCGGTATTGGGGGTGAGATCGCGCTGTGTTTAGGAGAGCCATTACACGAAATCCCTGGCCAGGGTAATCGAGATATACTGGTAGGTATACCGGCAGAATCTCAGGGTGTTCTGGGCTGCTCTCTGACTCGACTTATATCGCTGTTGGGGGTCTGACGTTTACTGGCCCCCTAGGCCGTATATGCGATACTCATAGACGAATGTTCCGGACTGTACGGTTTTTGTCACTGTCAGGCTCAGTAGGGTTTATAGATGAGTTCGCTCGTCAGCTTCCCTTCCAATCAATACATAGGCAAAACGTTACGTACAGCTTGTACCTCTGACGTGCTAGTGGTTATACCCAGTGCCAGTGTACTGATGAGTCATTAGAGTCCCCCACAGACACTTTCCCAAGTTCGGGCGAAACGTTGTAGATGTCGTATGGGTTTATGGCAAGGTTCGGAAAATGCACGTGCATTTTCGCACGTGTCAGTTTTCGGGCAGATAATACTGGTAGGCTTTGGTTTAAGCCGGAACCCAGTATTATACTGTGTAGATATAATATCTTTGTCTCAGTTGCATTTGTATTCGGTCGTAATACAAATGCGGGTATGTTTATACCGATACGGGGTTATCCTGAAATTCGTTTCGGGATGATTTTTGGAAGTTGCCAGTTTCTAGTTTTCTATCAGCCGTATTTTGACATTCGGTTAAATGCGGATTTATCTTTTCTTAGGATTTGTGTGGAAACTTCTAGAAGAGGTGACTAGGATGGTGACTTGGATAGTGAGGTGGCTTTGTCATTAATGGTTCATTAATGATAAAGCATGACTAGGTTAATTGTGATAGGTTAGCATTTAATGTCTTTTGATGATTCATTCTTTGTGATAAGCATGAAGGGATATGGTCACCCTCCTCCTTGCTCCTACACTCACCCTCCTCCCCTCTTCATATAATGGCCGGCCACTTCATTGTAGAGAGAGGATTTTTTTTGATTCATTTCATTTGAGTGAGAAAAGATTATGATAGTTTAGTATATGGAAATTTCATTTACCCGATTTCCATTTACCCGATTCCAAATGGCAACTTCTATAACCGTTCGTCCGTGACCTTGGACGTAACGAGACAAAGTATTCTACTCATTCTCTACTTCATCTTGGTCATCTCTTTTGGCAAACTTGACGATCGAGTTGCCTCGGTTCAGAGGCGGGAGCCCGTTTAAAGATCCGTCGACGTGGTGCCACCTGGACGACGAGACCGGAGATCGAGCAAGTTCGGATCAGTTGCAACATAGCGTGGGATGATGGTTGAAGACCGAAGGACTCGGATCATTCGGTATAACAATTCTACCCTCTTTACAATTTGTTAGTTTAGCTTTAATGGACGATCCGGGATAAAGTACGCGATAGCGCCAGTCGTAAAAGTTTTGTTCCGCATATCGGCGTCTGTCAGACGGCCGGGACGCCGCCGCGTACTTACAACGTTTTCTTACCTCCACATTCTGTCTTTCATCTTTTGACTACACTAACCCTTTTAGTGTATGTCCGGTTGGACTAGAGACCCTAGCGCCCGATTAGTCCGTGTTTCGTTGGTACCGACCGACGAACCCTTCAA
Organism: Agapanthus africanus; assembly: GCA_030015575.1. NCBI lineage: Eukaryota > Viridiplantae > Streptophyta > Magnoliopsida > Asparagales > Amaryllidaceae > Agapanthus > Agapanthus africanus. The sequence continues at coordinate 113,437,427 of JASDDO010000018.1, forward strand.
CTCCGAAGTCGAAATCCTTTCCACTTCTTCACTTTCACCTGCAAATTCTTCTTCCGAAGGTATGTCGGGATACAATCCTAACAACACCTTACCGACGGGAATGATTCCACCTCCGTTAGGTGCGAATAACCCGAATCACCCGCCTGTTGAAGCGCCCGCACGAGTCGCGCTCCAGGATCTTTTCTACCCTGTCCGCACTTCTTTACCTACCTGTCTTTCACCCCCACCGGCAAATGGGGACAATTTTGAGATCAAACTCCACTTCATCAATATGCTGCCTAAGTTTCATGGTTTGGAATCCGAAGATGCATATATCTTTATCAATAAATTCTAAAACGTTTGCGCTATGATGAAAACGACCCAATTAAGTGATGACGCTATAAGGCTAAAGGTCATTCTTTTCACCTTATGTGACCTAGCCGAGAAGTGGCTATACAGCACATCATCACATTCAATTAGAAATTGGGACGAGTTTGTGAAAGCTTTTCTTAAAAAGTTCTATCCTCATTACAAAACTGCTAGAATCCGTAATGAGATTATACAATTTTCACAGCTTCCTTCCGAACCATTTTGGAAGTGTTTTGAAAGATTCAAAGACCTACTTGTTCAATGCCCTCACCATGGGATCGAAAGTTGGCAACTTTGCCAAACATTATATGAGGGATTGAACCCGGCAACGAAGTAGTTGCTAGAAACCATTTGTCAAGGTCACTTTCTATCCAAGTCTAGTGAGGAAGCGTGGCAGTTTCTTGAGGATCTTAGTGAACAAATAATTCAGTGGGAGAGCATCAAGACCACATCATCATCTTCTTCTATTGGTCAACCTAAGGCAGGCATACATCAAGTAGAGATGTCGATTGCTATGAAGGCCGAGATGGCTGCTCTTACGAAAAAGCTAGAAGCGCTTGAGATCAAAATCTCATCGCCTTCTCCTGCCCCCGTTATGCCTCCACGAACTGTTTGTGCTTGTTGTTCGGATCCATCACATCTCACTGAAGAGTGTCCCTACACCGCATCTACTCAAGGACAGGATCAAGTCAATGCTGCCTTTCAGCAATGACAAAAAAACGATCCATACTCTTCGACATACAATCCGGGTTGGAGGAGTCACCCAAATTTCGCTTGGAACCAAAATCAACAATTCCAAGGAAATAACAATTTTCAAAGGCCTCCTCCTCCACAACAACAAGCACCTCCACAAACTCAATTTCAACAACATTTCCAACAGCAACCTTACTCTAATCAAGTGAACAATTTTGTGCCTAACACTTCTTACCCGCCAAACAATTTTGTTCAACCTAATAATGACAAGGTTAGCTCGCTCGAAAGAAGTCTAGAGGCGTTCCTAAAGCAATCTACACAATCTACAGCAAGATTAGAGACTTCTATTCAATCTTTGGTGCAAAACAGTGCCTCACACGATCAAAGCATCAAATCTATTGATGCACAAATTGCATAACTCAATATTGCGTTGAAAGAGCGAGAAAAAGGAAAGCTTCCGTCTCAACCACTGCCAAATCCCGGTCACGCACATGTTGCATATGAATAGCAGAATCATAACGTAAATGCTGTGACCACGTTGAGATCCGGAAAAATGTTGCAAAATAATGTGGGTATTAACCATGACACCCCTGCCGGTGGTCCTTCTTCATCTTCTTCACCTTCTTCTTCTTCTTCTTCTTCATTAGAGCCTATTCTCCATCCTTCACACGGCTGTACTTCTTCTAGCTCGAACGGACCCACTTCTCACAACACAAACACATCTACACGGGGTTCCGTTCCAACTCAACAATCTGATCCGCAAAAATTGGACTCAACAACCTTTCAAAATGTTCCTTTTCCAAATCGGTTGAGATCCAATAAACCAACTCCACAGATGGAAAAGTTTGTAGAGTTGTTCAAACAGGTTAGCATAAATATCCCTCTTTTGGATGCAATCCAACAAATTCCTTCATATGCAAAAATCTTAAAGGACTTATGCACCAAAAAGAGGAAGTCACAAGTACCAAAGAAAGTTTTTGTGGCTAGTGCTGTTAGTGATGCTCTTGTCAATTCTTTACCCCCAAAGCACAAGGATCCCGGTTGTCCTACTATTTCGATCACAATTGGGGACAAGAACATCAATAGAGCACTATTAGATCTTGGTGCTAGTGTCAATTTGCTACCTTATTCGGTATACGAGCAATTAGGCGTTGGAGAGCTCAAGCCCACTCACTGTACTCTCCAAATGGCTGACCGATCAATCACCCACCCTAGGGGAGAGTTGGAGGATGTGTTAATTAGAGTAGGAGATTTCATTTTCCCCGCTGACTTTATTGTTATGGATACACAACCTGTCGCTAACCCCCGAAATCAAATTCCGGTGATACTTGGTCGACCATTCCTCACGACTTCGAACGCAGTGATCAATTGTCGTAATGGTTCAATGAATCTATCCTTTGGCAATATGACAATTGAACTCAATATTTTCAAGTTAGGAAGTCAGCCTTGCGAGCCTAATGCTAGCGTACTTGATGTTTGCTCGATCAATGAGATCGCGGAGGAGGACTGTGAGTTCGAAAATTTTATGTTTGATCACAGCAATGATGACGCCACTAGTGCGTTCCTCCTAGAATCCGACACAGCTTTCACGACGGACAAAGATTATGAGTGTTTCACCTTTGTAGACGATTTTGAAGACTCTCCACCCGAATTTGAGTCTTTTGCTTTTTCGGATGAGTTAGTTGAACCATCCGACTCGGTTGCGTATACTCGATTTGAACCTTTGATGGAATCCTTCGAGTTTGAAACAGTTACTCCATTGTTACCGTCTATTGTTTCACCTCCTAAACTCGAACTGAAGCTTTTACCGTCGCACCTAAAATATGCTTATCTAGATGAGAATGAGACCTTACCGGTTATCATATCGGCCTCTCTAGCTCTTGAGCAAGAGAAGGCCCTTTTAATGGTCTTACACAATAATCGGCAAGCTTTTGGCTGGTCTATGGCGGACATCAAGGGGATTAGTCCCCTCATAGTCGAACATCATATACACTTGATGGATGATGCCAAGCCGGTAAGGGATCCACAAAGACGCCTCAACCCCATTATGAAAGAGGCTGTCAAGAAGGAGATTGTTAAATGTCTTGATAGTGGTATCATTTACCCTATCTCGGATAGCCAATGGGTTAGCCCCATTCATGTTGTGCCAAAGAAATCGGGCATCACGGTCATTACCAATGAGGCAAATGAGTTAATTCCCACTCGCACCCAAACTGGGTGGCGAGTTTGCATCGACTATAGAAAACTCAATGCCGCGACAAGAAAAGACCACTTTCCTTTACCTTTCATTGACCAAATGCTAGAACGATTGGCTGGGCACGAGTTCTACTGCTTTCTAGATGGCTATTCCGGCTTTAACCAAGTCCCCATAGCCAAAGAGGATCAAGACAAGACCACATTTACTTGTCCCTTTGGCACTTTCGCTTATCGTCGCATGCCCTTTGGGTTATGCAATGCACCCGCTACATTTCAGCGGTGTATGATGGGGTTCTTTTCGGACATGGTTGAAAAGTTTTTGGAGATCTTTATGGATGATTTCTCCATTTTTGGTGACTCCTTCGACGAGTGTTTACGACATCTTGACGCAGTTCTTACCCGCTGTAGGGATAAGAACCTAACTTTGAATTGGGAGAAGTGCCATTTTATGGTACGAGAAGGCATTGTCTTAGGACATGTCATCTCGCAAAACGGCATAGAGGTTGATAGAGCCAAAATTGAAGTCATTTCTAATCTTCCTCCTCCTAAATGCGTCAAAGACATCCGAGCTTTTCTTGGCCACGCTGGTTTTTATAGACGGTTCATCAAGGATTTTAGCAAGATTGCTAGACCTTTGACTCTCTTATTGGCCAAGGACACAACATTTGATTTTGACTCAACTTGCATGGAAGCGTTCGAGTCTTTGAAACACTCTCTCATTTCTGCCCCCATTCTTTCATCTCCAGACTGGACGCACCCCTTCGAAATCATGTGCGACGCATCAGATTTTGCCATTAGTGCTGTTCTTGGACAGCACATTAATAAGATGCCTCACGTGATTTATTACGCAAGCCAAACATTAAATGAGGCCCAATTAAACTACACAACAACAAAAAAAGAGTTTTTAGCGGTTGTGTTTGCACTTGAAAAATTTCGGCCTTATTTAATCGGCTCTCCAGTCATTGTGTATACTGATCATTCAGCTCTTCGCCACCTTTTTGCGAAGAAGGATGCTAAATCGAGGCTAATACGTTGGATCCTTTTGCTACAAGAGTTTGACCTTGTCATAAGGGAAAAAAAATGATGTGAAAACGTAGTGGCCGATCACCTTTCACGACTTCCTTCTTCGCCTACACTTGAACTTCCAATCACTGATGTTTTTCTCGATGAGCAACTCTTGACCGTTTCTTGCGAACCATGGTTCGCCGATATTGTGAACTACTTAGCCACCGGCTTGATACCTAGAGATAGGTCGAAACAGGATAAACTTCGATTCTTGTCCCAAGTAAAGCATTTTTACTGGGATGAACCTTATCTTTTTAAATACTGTTCCGACCAAATCATTCATCGGTATGTACCGGAAAATGAGGTTAAGAGTGTGCTGTCTTTTTGCCACGATCAAGCATGTGGCGGGCACTTTAGCCCAAAGAAGACAGCCGAGAAAGTTTTGCGGTGTGGTTTCTATTGGCATTCAAGGATGCATATGAATACTGCAAGACTTGCTTCCGGTGCCAACACTTGGGCCGGATATCGCGGAGAAACGAAATGCCGCTCCAACAAATTCTGGTTGTAGATATTTTTGATGTTTGGGGTATAGACTTCATGGGACCATTTCCTAACTCTTTCGGAAATGTGTATATTCTTTTGGCTGTTGACTCCGTTTCAAAGTGGGTCGAGGCTGTGCCTAGCCGAACGAACGACAACAAGGTTGTCGTTCGATTTCTTAAAGAACACATCTTTTCTCGATTTGGGCACCCTCGAGCGATAATAAGTGATAATGGCTCTCACTTTTGCAATAGGACTTTTGAGTCCTTAATGCGCAAGTATTCTATCACCCATAAGCTGTCAACACCATACCATCCCCAAACATGTGGGCAAGCCGAGGTCTCGAATCGGCAAATTAAGCAAATCTTGGAAAAAACGGTTTCTAAAAACTGTAAAGATTGGTCACTTAAACTGATCGATGCGCTATGGGCTTTCCGTACTGTATACAAGACCGATCTTGGTATGTCTCCATACCGGCTTGTTTACGGGAAGGCTTGCCACCTCCCAGTAGAGATTGAGCATAAGGCATTTTGGGCTATCAAGGAGCTGAATTTATCTTTAGCAGATGCGGGCAGCAGTCGAAAGCTGCAGTTGAATGAACTAGAAGAGCTGCGGGATGAGGCATATGATAATGCCGTAATTGCTAAAAACCGAGCTAAGGTGTTCCACGATAAACACCTTTTGCGAAAAACATTTAAACCTGGTCAACAGGTTTTACTCTATGATACTCGGTTACATTATCACCTAGGCAAGCTCCGTTCTAGATGGAGAGGACCTTTTGTAGTCCGCACCGTTTATCCGCACGGTGCGGTTGATTTTGAAAATCCGAAGGACGGTACCTTATTCAAAGTGAATGGGCATCGATTAAAACCGTTCCTCACAGCGGACCCATCGGAGGAACTCCTGTTTTTGTAGGAGCCGATCTACACCGATTAAATTTCCTCCACTTTCACCCCCGAATTTCTAATCAACCTTTTCAACACTTTATTTCAAATAAGTTTGGGGGTGTGTATAATATGTAAATATAATAATAAGCAGGGAATTGCCGACATTATCGACCAACTTGGTGCAGCATGACAGTGAGGACACTGTCCAGTTTAAGTTTGGGGGTATGCTCGGTAAGTCTTCTTTCTTCGCATTCATTTACATCTGCATCCTTATATAAAAATCATAAAAATTTGAAATATTTGAAAAATAAAAAAATTTTGAAAAAGAAAAGAAAAACCCATAAAAATTGAAAAATTTCAAAAATTATAAAAATTAATGTATTCAATTTTGGCAAATTGACTTGAGTTTGACAAATAGGTCAACTGGCTAGGAAAAACTAGATCTTAGACTTAGTAAATTAAAAACCCTAAAAATAACATCCCTTAAAGTTTAATGGTAGAAAATATATGTCTTTGTAGTTTATTTAGAAATAGGCAAATTTTGGGTTCACTTCTTGGGGTAAGTCAAAACGAAGGAAAAGTATTGATGTTTTTATTAAGGTATGAGTTTGAAAAATAATTCCTAGCTTAAGTCTAGATTCTAAAAACGTATACCCTACAATTTGCACAATCACGCACCTTGAAACTTGAAATAGTAGAAGAGACCTTGAAATGCTCTTGTCTAAAGTCCTTAGTATGATGGAAAAAAATACAAGTGTGAATAAAGAATAAAAAAATGAACACTGGTTTTTGTGATTACTTAAGGCTGCAAAAATAGAAAAATATTTAGCGAGGGTGCTTCATCACCTAGTGCCTTAGACCAACTGGTTTGGGAGTCACTGCTAAAAGCCTTGGGTGTTGCAAGACTAGGAAGTACGCTTTAAAGTGTAAACGCATTTTGTAATCGGTCGTTGGTACCTCAAGAAGTATTAACGGTCGCATGAAGGATGTGTAAGCAAAATTCACCTATTAATAAGTATTTTGGACAATGGACAAGAGTACGATTGCTTGATTTGAATTTCTAAGTGTAGGGGTGATTTATACACACACGTGGGGGTATGTGATTGGAGTTTAGATGAGAGAAAGGAGTGAAGAATAGAACTTGTATCTTTAGTGAAGTTGATAAAAATTCCTAAGTAGAGATGGAACCCTAGAAGGAAAACTTAAGAAATGCCGAAAGTTAAGTAAGTCTATAGAACACATATAATCTTAAGTTAAATAATGAGGAAGTGTGAAGAATATGGGTGGATAATTTACGGGTCGACGATAATAGAGTTCTTAGTTAGAAAACCTAATTGAAGAATTAAAGTTGAAAAGCTGAATTGATAGGATTTTGTGGGTAGTATCCGCTGAAAACCCTCAGGAGACAACACTCCTCCTACTAGGGACACTTAGAGGTTTAACGGCTTGTTGCACGTGCTCAGTGCAATCGCGTTTCCCTGCGAAAGTGCGGTTAGGTTTTTGTAGTGAATAAAAAATAAGTTTGCTCGAGGACGAGCAAAAGATAAGTTTGGGAGTATTTTTTCATATCATAATATTGCATTTTATATTCCCCATTCTTATGCATTTTACAATAAAAACAGGTGCTTTTGACCCATGTCTGCTACATAGTACAGGTTACATGTTCTTGGAGCAAAAACAGTGAAAAAGGCAAAAGACGATACAAAAGAGAGACTTTTGACCAACAAATAAAAGGATTTTAGTCAAGCCTAGACGAAGAACAGTTCACAATCAACAAGGCAAATGGTTAAAAGATCACTACAAATTCTTCACTGAAGATCTAGAACCAACGTAGAAGCCTAATTGATAAAAGAACCAAAGAATCAGAAGCCCACAAAGACCCAGAAGCAAACCCTAAATTTTCAGACAGTGATCTCATCAATGGGCCGCGGAACCGCGGCCCAAAGCCTACCCATGCCGCGGTTCCGCGGCCATATGGTGTCCGGGCTTCGCAAATTTTTTACCAAAATGTTGTTGCGGCACAGGAAAGTTGACCTAAGGGCATATTTGTAATTTCAGACATGTGAATCAATTGTTAACCTAGGGTTTCTATGTCCTATAAATAGAACCCAAATCCTTGTATTTTCTCATGCCTCTATTCATCAATAAAATTCTGTTTTCTTTGAAGATTGGAGTGCATCAATCATAAGTAGATTATTTTCTGCCCTAGTTCTAATTTCAATTTCTGCCCTAGGTAAATTCTTTTCTTGCCCTAGTTTAACATAGTTTAGAATTTTTATTAACTTGCCGTAGATCTTTCATCTCTTTAATCAAACTTTAAATAAAAATCACGTCTTTCGTAAATCCCTCGATGAGTGAGTAGTTTCCTCGCTTGTTAAGGTTAGGAATAGGGAAGGGTTTGAGAGATGAAGATCTCTCATCTCTTTTCTTTGCCAATCTATTATGAACATTAGGACTCCATGCATACTCTCATCTTCCGCTCCCTACGACACTCTACCTTCGAGGTAACGGTGATCCGTAGTATAAAAGACCGGAGTTGTGAGTTTTTCATGGAGGTTAGGGTAAAGGTTAAGAAAGGAAGGACAAGGATCTAGAGGAAGAAATATCTTCCCAATCATCCTAATCCCCTTTATTAAAATTTACCATAACCCCTAATATGAAATCTAAATTAAGGCATTGAAAAGAGGTGTATATCTTTGTTTACCAAACTTTACCTAAACCTAATCCTAGCAAGTTTCCTAATCCTAGTATAATACAACTTCGTTTTTAGATCTAATTAAAAGACCAAACACCATTTGGAATTAGCTCGTAAGAACTTTAAGGAGAATTACAACAGCCCTGTGGACCGACCTGTATTCACTGGCTAGCTTCATGCGACGCCGTTCTTGATTGCGGTAAATATTTTTGATCGACAAAACCTCTCTTAATCACTACTAAGCCTAGAACCCAATCGTGTATTCACAACACATTAAATATTTTAGGGAATATGTAGTAAATCATCAAAACCTCAAACTTCATTAAAATTGATTTATTCCAAAAACCTAGTAAGCAACAACTTACTATTTTAGTTCAATCTAATTATTTTAACAAATCTAGTGGCCATAATATTCATTTAATAACTTTAATTAAGCCACACAAACCCTAACTAAATTTTAATTTCACCTAATTACACACTAATTAAAAACTTAGTTTGCAAAATATATAATTAAGACATTTTAAAAATAACAATTAGCAACTTTAACAACTAGATTAGATTTTGCAAGTCTCAACATGCTAAACTACATATTTTAACCATAATCAAGTGATAAAACCCTAACTCTAATTCAAACCCTTTTCTTGAAATTTCAAATTTGCAAATAAAACCTGTCACGACCCGAAATTGGCACGTGACGGCCCTAATACTACGCAACGTCTACAGACGTAACGTAGTAAAAAAAGGCAAAACCCATAAATCTAAACCAATGAAAGACAAGAAAAGATAAGAAACTTTTTTTTTAAAAGTCTTTGAAATCACAACGCAAATTCTTTAAAGGTCCAACTTTTTTTCTTTAAAAATTTTGGCAGCACCTCCTTTGTAAAAACTAGCCCCAAAAATAGGTACAACAAAAATATAAATAAAGCATCCCCAAACTGGAGCAAATACATGCCCAAAAGCGGAAAACAACCACCAGAACAAATATACGACACCGTAGCGAAGAAATAAAAGACGATAGAAAGGAAACTGTATAAAAGACAACAAGTCACAAAATAATATACAATATCGTCCTCACCAAGTCTCTAAGTCAACATGAAAATATAGTAGATGGAGAGTACAAGGATACAACGAATATACAATACAACAATACGGATCACCACAAAACCCACCTAAGCAAAACTGCACACTATGAGCTGAAGCGGTATCCGCGGCAAAAGATGATCAGATAGATGAATAGCCTGCCTCGACTACTCTGGGGAACACCCTGCAAAACAACTGTGGCATAACGGGGGTGAGTTGCCAACTCGTGAATAGTAAATAACATATGCAGGTAATCGCAAGTATGCACGTACAACGCGAATCTAACATATGTAATTAATAGCAATAAAAGGTCATATGAATGTAATAATCATGAAAAGTACACTAGCATGTACAACTAATACATGAAGCAATAATATATGACAATCAGTATGCAATAATGATATGAAAATGTATATATGCAACAATCATGAAAGGTATACTAACAGGTACAACTACACATGAAGCAATGCATATAAATAAAGGTATGTATGCAACAGTCATGAAAGGTACACTAACAGGTACTACTAATACATGAAGCAGTGCATAAACAATAAATGTGGAGTATGGAATGAAATATGTCGTTTCCACGGAATCCTGACATCGTGGTAGGATCACAAGCCATCAAGACAAATCCAAATCCCAATTTCCTCAAATCAGCCCCCAAATTGGCTCTTATATCATATAAGTCTCACAAATCCTTAATGTACAATATCGAATAAATCTCATATGTCCTAAATGTACAAAATCAAGTGAATCTCATATATCCTTTATGTACAATATCAAGCAAATGTCATATGTCCTAAATCCAATATCAAGTGAATCTCTTATAACCTAGGTATATTTGCATGAATAAATATGATGATGTATATGAATTGATATCAATACACATATATTAGCGTCCCATTCCATTAGTATTGGTGTAAAGGCATATAAGAGCATCCCATTCCACTGTTATATATACTTAGGAGTAAAAAGAAATATCATGAAACCAATGTGTCAAGCATCGACACAGAAATGTTGTTCTATCAGGTGCCGTCACCAAGACTGGCACCCTGATAGGTACGTATCAAACGCTATCCGAAAAGCACGAGTGCCTAGCTCTGACCCTCGTCTTTCCACGTATCCATACGTACATGACTCCCGTCGGTATCCCCATGATAACCGCCGAGTCATAAGTAATGTCACCGGATGGTATGGTTCCACTGACAGGCTCAACCGGCAAGGTCCATCAACCGTCTTGTCCCGGGGTACCTCCGGGCCCCACCACGTACCCTCATACGGCCTCAACGCCTCATCGCAAGGGTATATATATATCAGAACCGATAAATCTCATGGTGGATGCTGAAATATCATATCAAGGAAAACCGAGTTTTTCAAATAATGCATAATTTCATAAACTCCCACGGTCCCCAAATCCAGAAAACATCATGAAAAATCCATAGCTCAATGCGAAAAATCCATGAATATAATATATGCAACATAAAACTGAAATGTAAGCATATAAAGAAAAAACCGCTAATTAACCGCAACAAGTTAATAAAAATATCATGCGGTTCCTAATTTATCCAAGTCTAAATAACATCAAGTAAAGGTAAATATGTAGCTATAACTAATATATGTGTAAACAATAAGGTATAGCAAGATATATGTATCTACCTATAAGTAATGATGTAGTATACCCCCTGGGTATAAGTGAAATATGGGTGCAAGGTATACCTGTAGCTATGGCATAAAGTGTGTATGTACCTATCGCTAATGGTACAATACTCTATAAGTATACAGGTAACTAGCATGTAAGTATGTGAAGGCATAAATGTAAGCATGTAAGTATACAGGTATGCTATATGTCAATGCGTAAAGAAATATGAATCAATGTCTCAATGTCCCTAACCAAACAATATCATAACTATAAGTGGGTTGTGCGTGACATGGCAATTATTGACGGTGTGTGTAGTATACAATCAGTGCTCGTGCAACATGAGTCGTCAATAATATGTGCAGTGTCCTAAGGATACTAGTCCAAGCACAACAATAACTAAGCAGTAAGGTGAATGTGCAATTCTAAATATGACATAGAATATGCGACAAAAGTAACATCTCTAGCCCAGACGCATAACGCCATGCAGGCGATTCCCCTGTAGATGTTAAATCTACTCACCAACGCTCCTGGCTAGGTGAAGTCTACCACCTGTTTTCCCTTTGTAGCAGTGTCCGAAATCCCCACCTGCGAACCTGCAACATTAAAACAATAAAACAAGTATATATTAATAATAGACCCACAACACATACAATCTACACGGACCAACACGACACACATACATACTCTAAAGGGTTCGTGTTGTAGCTAACGCGTATAGCGACACTACGAAACCAACTCAGAATAACAGCAACACGGAACTGTTGGACATAGTACCCTCAAAGTCAATTATTGGATAGCAGGTACATGATTGCAATGATTGAGAGAGGACATATACCGGTAGGACAGTCTTGCTCGAGATGATAGTATGCTATCAGGTTTGTCTTTATCATCGTATACATGCTTTAGTTCACTATTGCATGTTGATAGAGCCCATAGGATTCTTGCTTGACTGCCAGCAGTATGATGGAGATCATATACGTGGGAGCTGGGGTCTATAAGCACATCCTTAAAGTGTCCCTAATCGTGGGAGTTTCGAGATAGGGCATCGATACTCCAGAGTATACTAGTGTATACAGTCGAGACCCCGATAAGTGGCGGTGGCCTGTCTCACAAGCCATTGGTGTCAGTTGGTTCACCTAAGATGTATACAGGTGCTCATTGGGTTATGAGTACACTGGACAGGACTCGCCGGGAACATGCTAGTTGGTATTATACATATCGTCAGATAGCAGTTCCCTGGTGATATGTGTACAGGTTAGTCTGTCGACCTGAGATCGTCATTTGTCTCGTGTGAGTTCCCACTGTGTTTTGATTACTACCCTACCACGGCTCAAAGGAGTCGTGCAAACAGGTTTTAGTTGGGTACAGTTCCGAGCCACATGGAGGCAGTGAGCGGATCGTCAGGGATTCGTCTCTCCCGGTATTGGGGGTGAGATCGCGCTGTGTTTAGGAGAGCCATTACACGAAATCCCTGACCAGGGTAATCGAGATTTACTGGTAGGTACTCCAGTAGTTTCTCAGGGTGTTCTGGGCTACTCTCTGACACGACTTATACCGCTATTGGGGGTCTGACGTTTACCAACCCCTAGGCCCTATATGCGATACTCATAGACGAACAGACCGGACTGTATGGATATTGTCACTGTCAGGCTCAGTAGGGTTTCTGGATGAGTTCGCTCGTCAGCTTCCTTTCCGATCAATACATCGGCAACCGTTACGTACAGCTAGTACCTCTGACATGCTAGTGGTTATACCCAGTGCCGGTGTATTGATGAGTCATTAGAGTCCCCCACAGACAGTTTCCCAAGTTCGGGCGAAACGTTGTAGAGGCCATATAGATATATGGCGGGGTTCGATCATATCCGTGCACTTGGGCACGGATCATGATCGGACAGATAATACTAGCGGGATTTGGTTTAAGCCGGATCCTAGTATTACATTGTAGGAATATTTTTTGTCTCATTGCATTTGTATTCGGTCGGAATACAAATGCGGGTATGTATTTACAGTTGAGGTGTAATCTCGTAATTCGTTACGGGATTATTTTGGGAGTTGCCAGTTTTCTTTTTTCCGTCTCGAAACATCTTGATCATGTAAGCTTTGACCCTTGACTTTTTTCCCTTGACCTTTCCTTTTTCCACCATCCCCTGCTACTGCGTGGGCTGCACAGTGAAGGGGGTTGCCTCATTTAATGAGGCATGGGTGTATATTTTATGAGGCATGGGTCTTAGTTTTGGTGTCTGTTTTTTCTGATGGGGGGTTTCTTGCAATTTCGCCAGAAATTAGTGGCAATGTGGTTCTCTGGAATTTTGGCCAGCATGATTATTTTGCAGGGGGTTTAGTGTGGCGTGGGTTTGTGAGTGCATGATATATATATTGGTTGTGATTAATTTACATATAGAATTCTTTTTTATCACACCACCTCCTCACTTGATTAATACACACCATATATTGCAATTTCCAGAGAGCTTTTAAGAGCTCCCCCCTTTCATTCTGGCTGAGTGTGGCCGAGCCCTTGATCTTGGGCAAATTTCCAGAGAGCTCATTCTCTTTTCTCAAAGAAATTTCCATGCTCACAACATCCTTGGCAACTTCAACCTCCACCCGATTCGTCGGGAGTCTTGAGACAAAAGATCCTACACTCTCTCTCTACATCAATCTTGGACATGTCGGCTAGCAAACTTTATGTCCGAGTTGCCTTGGTCTTAAGACGGGAGCCCGTATACAGATTCATAGATGTGGTGCCATTTTGACGGGCATGATCGGGAAGCGGACTTCGTCGGCGCAGCAGCGGGGAGCTTGGTACGGAGATTAAAGACCGAAGGACACGGATCGATCGGTATAATCTTTTCCACTCCATTTACATTTTGCTAGTTTACGGTTAATGGAAAGATCCGGGTATTTGGGTCGCGGTGGCGCCGGTTCCGTAAAAAGTTTTTGTTCCGCATTTGGTGTCGTTTAGACGGCTGGGGCGCCGCCGTACCCCAACATGGTATCAGAACCACCCATTAACCGTTAATTAGCTTGTTCTAACATGTTTAAAACCCCGACCGAACAAAATTTCCGAAACCGCAATTTCAATAGTAAAGTTTTCTGTCGAATTTTAAACTGGTCGAAAAATTATTTTGGGTATATCTAAAAATCATGCAGGCTTTTTAAAGACTACACAAGAAATTTGGGCAATTGAACCCACGAAACCACCGCGGAACCGCCGCATTAGCCATGTCTTTGCCGCGGTTCCGCCGCGGGTTTGGGGTTTCAGTGAACAATTTTTCTTGTAGTGGTTTTTCACTTAGAACTGTGGTTTCTGGAATATTTTGTTTGGGCCCAGATTATTTTGAGTACTGGATTTGTGTTTGGGGCCCACTTCGGGAAGTTTTGTCGATCGGAATTTTAAATGTGTTAGTTGGCAGTGCATTACATCACTATCTGTGCCCGTGAATGTCATTCGATCGGTAAAACTTGTCTAATTGCTATAGTTCTTTTAGACGGGTTTTGCGAACGCGACATTCACGTTGATGTTCTGTGTTGTGCTGTGCTGTTGCGGATTTATCGTGGTGGATAGCTTGGTGCAATGTTAGTACTGTTTGGATTTATTTGTACATTTGATATTGCGGGGCGAGCGTCCGACATGTGGACTGCCGTCACTGCCTGTTTGTATATTATTCTTTTGGGGCACGACCGGGATGAGGTCGGTGTACTCGTTGTATATATTTTCTTTTCTGCACTAGGATTACCCCGCGGTGGGGTGCACGGATAGCCGGGTTCTAAAGGGCAACGAGCCCGCATCTCATGGCGTTGAGACAGAGGGGGCTTCACTCTAGAATTGGCGGGCTATTCACCGCACTCGTAGGGGGTACAGGTTGACCCAAGGAGGGGTGCTCAAGTTATCGGATTCCGTGAAGTGCTGGGTGGTCCATTCACGTTGTTGAAGGGGGCTGCCTCGCTTCTGGTTTTGGTGGGTAACTTGCCGCGCTCGTAGGGGTCTAGGATTTCATTGCACAGGCTATCTACACGACCAGGGGAACGTCGGGTTTCATTTGCGGCTCTATGAAACTCGGGGATCCCAGATTATCTATATTGTTCTGTGATGCTTATTACTTTTCTGTGATATTGCATTTATCATGCCTGGAGCGATTATTATATATTGATATATATACTAGTAGATGTTGTATATGTTTTGCACCCACGCTAGTCCAGTCTTCGCTCTGTCCTTAGTTAAGTAACCTAACGGGTGATGACGGGACCGAGTGGCGAATGCGGATGGCATATACGTACATTTTATTTTCGTTCTTTTCTGGTGTGATTAATTGATGGGACTGCGTTGATTCTTATCAATGCAAGAAAAACAAACCTATATATGATGTTGTTGGAACCAATTTTTCAAAAGCTGTTATTACAATGGCGTTCTCTTTTGTTTTACATAGAGGTATTCGGTTATGAATATCCAGCACCTCATTCGACGAGGCAAGGGCCGAGATCCCTTCACCGGGAGTGACCCCTTGGACAGAAGTTTGCGTCAGGGTAATAACTTCATTATAGTCGATTACTTTTTGCTTTGCATCGTGGTATTCAGTTTCGAATATCCTGCACCTCATTCGACAGGGAAAGAGCCGAGATCCCTTCACCGGGAGTGACCTCTTTAGCAAAAGTTTTCGCCACTATATTTTTATAAAACCACTTGGATTCCTTCAACGATATCAAGTTCATTACGCTTAAGGTTTTTCGCCAAAAACCAGCCGTAGCCCTCCGTCATTTCTGAAAAGTAGCGCCTAGTATTCGTGCTATGTTTGTTGGCTTCCGTCAAGGCATAGTGTGCGGTAGCTATGTGTTGCTTTTCTGTAGCATAGATATGCATTAATTTAGGACAGTCGTGCAGCCTTGTTGGCATCCTTCAAGGGCGAGTACGGGTGGGTCTAAATTAATCAGGACAATGACGGGTAGAACTTGACTTGCAGCTTATGATTTGTTATCCGTCAAGGTCGTAAGCTGCTTGGGGTAAAAATCATATCGGGAGTTTCAAACATACAGGAAACTTGCCAAGCTTGAGCATACCTTATGAAGTGTGATGACGTGAGTGGCTTCCATCACGTTATCATGCGATGATAGTTGGATCCCGATTCCCACTGATGAGTAGGATTACTCCTCGGGTGATTCCGACTAATTCTTCTTTCAGGTTTGGAGGAGAATTTGAGAATACAGTGGGAGATTTCCTGATTAGATAAATTGATTAATCATTCTGATCTAGGTAAGAGTGCACGCAAAGTGTTTCTCCTTTTTCTCTCTTTGACCGCGACCATGACCCGACCCTAGACTATAACTCAGTGACCAAGTTAACCGGACTTTCTTCAAACACTGGCTTTTGGATTGTCTGAGTTGCATACATCATTGCCACTCCTTCTCTTACCCTTTGTATTTCTCCAGAACACCCCGTATCACTAGGAACATCCAATTCCATTGGATAAATCCATCGTATGGTTATATACGAACTCGAAGGAATTTCTTCGATGATGGATTCTGGTTCTGGAGAGATTGAATAGGATTATTCAGTTGTCTTTTCCTTTTACCTTCTCTCAGGTTGTGAGGGCTCTTAGGATTAGGAGAGGGTACACCTATTACGCTTATTGGATAGTCTTCTTCCAAACCATAGGCAGGTGCCGAAAGGTAGGGAATGAAGAAAACCAATTAGCCTAATTTGGGTGTACAGAAGGTAATAAGTAAAGACGAATAAAGGGATCAGAAAGATGGCAAAATAAATTGCGACTGTTAACATTCACGACCAAACCACGTATTTCATCGCCACTCCTGCTTCACCTTTGTATTTCTCCAGAACACCCCGTATCACTACGAACATCCAATTCCATTGGATAAATCCATCGTATGGTTATATACGAACTCGAAGGAACTTTTTCGAGGATGGATTCTGGTTCAGGAGAAATAGGAATAAGGTTTATTCAGTTGTCTTTTATCATTACCTTCTCTCAGGTTACGAGTGCTCCTAGGATTAGGAGAGTACACCTATTACGCTTATTGGATAGTCTTCTTCCAAACCATAGGCTGGTGCCGAACGGTAGGGAATGAAGAAAACCATTAAGCCTAACGATGGTGTACAGAAGGTAATGACTAAAGACAAATAAAGAGATTTGGAGAGATGGCAAGGAAATATACGGTTACAGTCATGAATCTGGATATTGGAAGAGGCATTACTAGAAATACCCGGATACCCCTTCGAAACATTTTAATGTTTCAGTTTCACTGTGTATTGTTAATAGAAAACTGATTTCCCAATTAACCCTTGCTCCAGGGTATGTATTTACCAGGTATGATTCTCACATCTGTATGGTTTTACAGATGATGAGTGGGAGAAAGTTATTGGGAATTAGGTGATCATCCTCATTATATCGGAATTCGTTGTAATTGGTGATATTTGAGGAAATCGCTTGGGTACAGTTTTCAACCTACGGCGCACTGGGTTTGAGTTATTCAACTCACGGGACTTATACAAAGTATTGTATGTTGTCCAGTATCCATTAGGACAAAGGGGTTGGTCCTCGTACTGTATTCTATTTACTTGTGACTTCTCAAGTTTTAGACAAGTGTTTCGTAGAAATACAAGGTCCAAGTTTGAGAAGTTATAGGTACAGGAATAAAGTAGTGAATCATGTGTTGCAAGTATCAGGATTCTTCAAGGTGATCGAAGATGTAAATACTTATGGTTGGTATTCAGTTGATAGTAATGGTTTTGAGAAACTTGTTTCTCTTTCAGGTTACTCATAATTGGACGCACTCCTAAGTTGAGTAATACTGATCGGCCTCTCTCCATTTAGTTGACATGCACTGGAGACAGCTGCATGATTTGAATCTGGTTCCAATTAAATCAGTGCCTCTATTTTTAAATTGTATATAGAATGGTTCGTATCTTAACGATGTTAAGGTACGGGGAGTTGTCCGGCTTATGCTTAAAACCAGACTCCGGATAACTCAAGGCACGTTTCTGTAATGGCAGTTTGTGGGTTAACCCGGGCTTTGACGAGGGTTGACTTTCTACCATCTGGAAGATCAATAGTGATATTGTTCTTGACTCGCCACAGTTTTAGTAAAATGGATTTTTTCAGAAAACAGTAGTGGGAGTATGGTAGAACTGGAAGTGATTCCAGAACCGCAAACGATTACGGAAAATTTAATAAAACCTAAAAATTCAATCAGGATTGACATTCCATTAGCCACTCCGTAGATATGGTGGGTAATCTCAGGCACCCGAGAGGTACTTCGGTATCCTCAAGGACGGTGATAGGGAGGTTCTTGTTTACCCAGACTTGCCATTACTGCTGTTCCAGACTATGAGACCCGGCAGGAGGATGAGTATAGCGTTGTTCTAAACTAGCTTTAGAAGTGTATGTGTATATGATTCTGCCAGAGGGTTGTTGTAGTCAGTGGGAGCAGCGGAAGCATAGTGGACAAGTAAGGTTGTGTTTATTTATAGACTAAAGCAGATATAGAGGAGAAAGATCATCTAATTTTGATGTGACAGTCATAGGTTTTGACTTCATCAGAATAGGAGATGGATCTGTTAAGAATGTAGTAGTGTGTGATGTCCTGGTACTTGGATGGCATACACATAGTAGGAAGTGAAATTCCTACACTACGATCGGTTATACCGTGGTTGTCACACAGTTGTTTCTCCACTTAGGATATGGATATAATATCATATGTTGTTTTTTTGCACTAGATGCAATAGGTTGATATATTATTCCAATCCTGGAGAAATGTTCGGAAGCAGCTTATGAACATAAGTGGTTGTTATAGGGATTTGATAACGACAGCCTCCTTCAGGAGACAGTTATCATTCCAGGCTTCTAAGGTGACCCGGATGACAGAGTGACTGTCAGAGTTATAGTTTTCCCTCTGACGAGGGGTCGTAGTTTGGACAGGTAGTCCAAGCGAATACTGAGGAAGGCATGGTGCAGGATACTGATTAAATTCAGTTGACGATACAGTCTAAGAAGTTTGCTGGATTTGGAGTTCTTTTATGAACTGGGTCCCATCAGATATCCAGACATATTCTAAGATAGGTGTTGCTTATTTCGGGAGATGGCTTTCTCAGCGAACTTGAGACAAAGAGAGACATAGAAAGAAACATCAGGGCGGATCCACTCACTGAGGCTATTTCTCGAACACAATAGTTTTACAAACGAGATTTGTGAAACTGATTAGTAGAGGAGTTGGATGTTCGGTATCACACGAGCTGTGAGTACGCGACATCGCAATAATTAGCCATAAGTGCAAGTGGGAGATTGTTGGACATAGTGCCCTCAAAGTCAATTATTGGATCGCAGGTACGTGATTGCAATGATTGAGGGAGGACCTATACCGGTAGGACAATCTTGCTCGAGATGATAGTATGCTATCAGGTTTGTCTTTATCATCGTATACATACTTTAGTTCACTATTGCATGTTGATAGAGCCCATAGGATTCTTGCTTGACTGCTAGCAGTATGATGGCGATCATATACGTGCGAGCTGGGGTCTATAAGCACATCCTTAAAGTGTCCCTAGTCGTGGGAGTTTCGAGACAGGGCATCGATATTCTAGAGTAGACTAGTGTATACTGTCGAGACCCCGACGAGGGACGGTGGCCGGTCTCACAAGCCATTGGTGTCAGTTGGTTCACCTAAGATGTATACAGGTGCTCATTGGGTTATGAGTACACTGGACAGGACTCGCCGGGAACATACTAGTTGGTATGTTACATATCGTCAGATAGCAGTTCCCTGGTGACATGTGTACAGGTTAGTCTGTCGACCTGAGATCGTCATTTGTCTCGTGTGAGTTCCCACTGTCCTTTGATTACTACCCTACTACGGCTCAAAGGAGTCGTCCAAACAGGTTTTAGTTGGGTACAGTCCCAAGCTACATGGAGGCAGTGAGCGGATCGTCAGGGATTCGTCTCTCCCGGTATTGGGGGTGAGATCGCGCTGTGTTTAGGGTGAGATCGCGTTTTCCCGACGATCGAAGTTCTAATTAGTTGCTAACAAGCTAGTAAAGGTTTAGTTGGCTCTGATACCACTGTAAGTCCATGTCACGCACCCCACGAACTTGTGGGGAGGCGGAATATATGAAAAACAATTATCAAAGCTTCGTAACACGGACTTGAGCACACGGATCGTGTCTAAACCATTACTAGCAAACTACGAAAGGTTTAACTACTCGGATTCGAAGTTATACCTCACGTTACTTGTCCTTCGGGTCTTCATCGCTGTCCTCCACTCCTCGTAGGCTCTATGGAACGTCGGCACCTCAACGGCGTCCTCGAGTCAAAGACGATCCACCCGAGAGCTACTACTCCAAGCTTGACCTCTAACTTGAGGTAACTAGGTTTCTCAAAGTGCTAATCTAAGCAACCTAGGGGATATAGAGTAGGATTATAGATTAATAAGTCTTGCTAACCCTTGATCTCAACACATGAGAGGTTAGGATTAGGGTTTGAAGAGAGAGAGAGCTTGAGGAGAGAGAAGGTGAGAATGAGAATCCTTTTGGATAAATGATATCATTTGAATATATGAAGCATATGATTTTATTAAAATGAATAACAAATAAATATGTGTCATCATGTTTCATTAATTCATTGAGTGATTCATCTCATGAGTCATTTAAAACATTAATGCAATATTAACTCCATGGATGATTCACTCTCATGACTCATTAATCCAATAAATGCAAATGCCACCTTAGCCTCCAAGTCATCATCCTTCTAGAAGCTTCCCGACAAATTACGAGAACGCCCATCCTATCCGTGAAAATACGGAAAAACTTTAGACTGTATAAATCCAATAATTCGATACTAGAATCTGGCTTAAACTAAAGCCGACTAGTAAAAACTGTCCGAAAATCGTACGTGCGTAAAAACACGTATGCGTCCGAACCCTGTCGTAAAACCATATGGCCTCTATATCGTTTCGCCCGAAGCAGGGAAACTCTCTATGTGGGACTCTAAAGACTTGACACTACACTGGCAGTGGGTTTAACCACAGACCGCAAGCGGCACTAGCTGTACGTAACGGTCCCAGGTAGATGTCAATAAGAAGGCCGATGAGGAAACCCATCCGAACTCCTACTGAGCCTGATGTGACAATCTATGTACAGTCCGGTCTATTCGTCTAGGACTATCGCATATCGGGCCTAGGGAGGTGGTACACGTAAGACCCCTAATAGCGGTATAAGTCGTGTCGGAGTACAGCCCATTACACCTTGAGAAACTACTGGAAGCCACCAGTAAATCTCGCTTGCCCTGGCCAGGGACTTTGCGTAATGGCTCTCCATACAAAGCGCGATATCAACCCCCAATACCGGGAGAGACGAATCCTGTCTACCGCCACTGCCTCCAAGTGCTTCGGGACTGCACCCAACTACTACCTGTTTGCACGACTCCTTTGAGCCGTGGTAGGGTAGTAATCTAAGTACAGTGGGAACACACCCGAGGCGAAGTAGCAGTATCAAGTCGATGGACTAAGCTGTACTCATGTCACCTGGGAACTGCTATCTGAGGATGGGTATAAATCTGTTGGAGATAGTGCCCTCAAAGTCAATTATTGGATCGCAGGTACGTGATTGCAATGATTGAGGCAGGACCTATACCGATATGACAGTCTTGCTCGTGATGATAGTATGCTATCTGGTTTGTCTTTATCATCGTATACATGCTTTAGTTCGCTATTGCATGTTGATAGAGCCCATTGGATTCTTGCTTGACTGCCAGCAGTATGATGGCGATCATATACGTGGGAGCTGGAGTCTATAAGCACATCCTTAAAAGTGTCCCTAGTCGTGGGAGTTTCGAGACAGGGCATCGATACTCCAGAGTAGACTAGTGTATACAGTCGAGACCCCGACGAGGGGCAATGGCCGGTCTCACAAGCCATTGGTGTCAGTTGGTTCACCTAAGATGTATACAGGTGCTCATTGGGTTATGAGTACACCGGACAAGACTCGCCGGGAACATGCTAGTTGGTATTATACATATCGTCAGATAGCAGTTCCCTGGTGACATGTGTACAGGTTAGTTCATCGACCTGAGGTCATCATTTGTCTCGTGTGAGTTCCCACTGTGCTTTGATTTCTACCCTACCACGGCTCAAAGGAGTCGTGCAAACAGGTCTTTTTTTGGGTACAGTCCTGAGCCACATGGAGGCAAGTGAGCGGATCGGCAGAGGATTCGTCTCTCCCGGTATTGGGGGTGAGATCGCGCTGTGTATAGGAGAGCCATTACACAAAGCCCTCGGCCGAGGTAGGAGATTTACTGGAAGGTACTCCAGTAGTATCTCAGGGTGTTCTGGGCCACTCTCTGACATGACTTATACTGCTATTGGGGGTCTGACGTTACCAGCCCTTAGGCCGATATGCGATACTCATAAACGAACGGACCGGACTGTATGTATATTGTCACTGTTAGGCTCAGTAGGGTTTATGGACGAGTTCGCTCGTTAGCTTCCCTTCCAATCAATACATAGGCAAACGTTACGTACAGCTCGTACCTCTGACGTGCTAGTGGTTATACCCAGTGCCAGTGTGTTGATGAGTCATTAGAGTCCCCCACAGACAGTTTCCCAAGTTCGGGCGAAACGTTGTAGAGGCCATAAGGTAATATACCAGGGTTCGGAAAATGCACGTGCGTTTACGCACGTGTCATATTTCGGGCAGATAATACTGGTCGGCTTTGGTTTAAGCCGGATCCCAGTATTACACTGTGTAGATATAATATCTTTGTCTCAGTTGCATTTGTATTCGGTCGTAATACAAATGTGGGTATGTTTATACTGTTACGGGGTTATCCTGAAATTCGTTTCAGGATCACTTTTGGAAGTTGCCAATTTCCAGTTTTCTATCAGCCGTATTTAACATTTGGTTAAATGCGGATTTATCTTTTCTTGGGATGAGTATGGAAGCTTCTAGAAGAGGTGACTAGGTTTGTGACTCATCACTTGCATTAATGAGTTGATGAGGTGTTTTAAATGAGTCACCATTTTGTTTTAATGTGTTTTGTTCTTGCTAGGATATTTGCTTAAGATCTTTCATGATACATTATTGCTTAGGGTTACCTCCCTTGCTCCTACACTCACCCCCTCCTCTTTATAATGTGGCCGGCCCCTTAGTTGAGGAGAGATAGAGTTGCTTGGAAAAAAGAATTATGATAGTTATGGTTCATGGAAATTAGATAGCCTCATTTCTCATTCCATCCGATCCAAAAGGCAACTTCATTAACCGTTCGTCCATAGCTTTGGACGTAACGAGATAAAGTGTTCTACTCATTCTCTATAACATCTTGGTCATCTCTTTTAGCAAACTTGACGATCGAGTTGCCTCGGTTCAGAGACGGGAGCCCGTTTAAAGATCCGTCGACGTGGTGCCACCTGGACGAGAAGACTGGAGATTCAGGAGATCGGAGCAGCTGCAACAAAGCGTGGGATGATGGTTGAAGACCGAAGTGTAGGGTTCCTAGGCACTCTCAAGAGGTCTCATAAGGCATCAACCATGCCAATTTCATATTTTTAGGGTGCCGAGAAAACCTAACACGGATCGTTGACTAGAAGTTTAGGCGAAAAACTAATCTAGTTAACAACTTAACTAAAGGAGAGAGGCTACAACCTTTGTAGATCCGTTTCTCCACTTCCTAAGCTCCACGTAGGCGTCCTCTCGCTGTCCTAGTTGGATCTCGGACTCTCGCATCGGCTTCATCGTCGAAATGAGCGGAATAGGTCGTCGGCTTCGTGCCGAAGATGATCTACGTCGAGGTTGCACAAGTTCAAGCTCCAACTTCACCAAGTAGTGAAACTTGTGAAGAAAACACCCAAAACAACTTGGCAAGAGGTAGAGGGTGAAGAAATAGGAGGTGGGTTCACTTTAGAATTGGATTTCTCACTTTAGAACTCAAGATGCCATTGATGGCATCAAGCTTTCTCTCTTGAAGATGAAGAAGAAGAAGTAGATAGAATATGATAAGTGTTGAAATAAAATGAAAAATAAATCAATACTTATCATAAGCTAACCATAGTTGAGTGTAGAGAATAAACCATGGTAACTTGGATGGGTTAGGGTTAAGCATGAAGACAAGAATGGTTAAAAAGTCAAAGCTTCATGAAGCTTCAATAAGAAACAAAGAAAGCCACCATTCTCATCTTTATCCTTTCCAAATAAATAAATAAATAAATAAATAAATAAATGGATATGCAAAACCCTAATTATCAAATTAATCATGGTTTAATTCTATACACTTAACTAAATGATCAAGTATCATCAAACATGATACAAATATGTGCACAAAAGTATATCACATATACTTCTTGCACATCAAGTGAGAAAATCCATATAAAGTGAACTAATACTAGCTAATGCAAAGTAATATATCAAATATATAATTATACATTAAATCATTAAATCAACATTTGATTCAATGATCCGGTCATGTCGCACATAACCGACTAGAATCCAATGTATCGATTTATCGAATCAATGATTCGATAACTAGGTCATATCGAATATAACCAATCGAAACATATATCGCGAGAATGACATGCGGTATCACATACACGCATTATTCTCGGTCCTGCACATATCTCATATGCGCTCCTATTTCGTTTCGCTTGAGCCAGGAAACCTCTTTGTAGGACTCTAAAGACTCGTCAATACGCCGGTAGCAGATGATGATCATATCAAGCACCCACAAGCTGCAAGCGGTCTGCTAAACGTAACGGCCATCCGGGTATTGAGCGATCAGAAGATCGACGAGCTAGCCCGCTCACACTCCTGTGAATCCAACCAGTAACACTTACCGTACAGTCCGGTCTGTTCGTCTGGTATGTCGCATATCAAGTCTAGGGGTGGTATACGTCAGACCCCAATAACCGATAAGTCGTGCCGATATGAGGCTCATAACGGGTCGAGAAACTACTGGTAACACTTACCAGCAAATCTCTGATCAGCCCTGGCCAGGGACTTCCCTGTTACGGCCAATCGAGCACAGCGCAACATCAACCCCCAATACCGGGAGAGACAAAACCCCTCCTATCGCTCATTGCCTCCATGTGACTCGGAACTGTACCCAAAGACCACCGTTTTGCACGCCCTCATGGACGTGGTAAGGTGGAGATCAAAGCACAGTGGGAATCACACAAGACTCTATGACGATCTCGGGTCTACAGACTAACCTGTACAAGTGTCACCTGAGAACTGCCATCTGACGTGAGGTATAATACCATCTGGGAGTTCTCGGCGAGTCCGTCCAGTGTATCCAGTCTCCACTGAGCACCCGTATACCCTCTCTGATGTCAAACACCAATGGATATGGGATCATCCATCGCCCATCTCATGGGTCGAGAAGCATATACGCTAGTCTACTCTGGTATATCGATGCCCCGTCTCGATACACCCACGACTAGGGACCTTGAAGGATGTACTTATGGACTACCATGTCCCCACTAGTATGATCTGCATCACAGTCCAGGTAGTCAAGTACATATCCTAAGGGCTTTACCAACATGTAACTCTAAGACAGTTTAAAGAGACAAGTGTACATGTTAAGATAAAGAGCAACCAGATAGCATACTATCATATCGAGCAAGAAAGTCATCTCTATATATGTCCAAGCATCCAATATAATATACATCATCTGTACAATACTGGCCTCTAGGGCATACATACAACTAACAATCTCCCACTTGCACTAGGGCCAGCTGCTGTAGTATCGCATACCGAGCATCCCGAAGAGTCTCTCAAACTGTATCTGGGGAATGGCCTTCGTGAGTGGATCCGCCGTGTTGTTCTTCATGTCAACCCTCCTGACCTCGATCTCCCGGCGATCAACTATCTCCCGGATCAGGTGATACCGCCTCAGAATATGCCTGGATCGCTGATGGGACCTGGGTTCCTTGGCCAAAGCCATCGCTCCATTGTTATCGCAATACAAATGTATTGGATGCTCAATGGATGGAACCACTCCAAGTTCAGTAATGAACTTCTTGATCCAGACAGCCTCTTTGGCAGCATCGTTGGCAGCGATGTATTCAGCCTCCATCGTCGAGTCTACCACGGTTTCCTGCTTGGAACTCTTCCAGCTAACCGCCCCTCCGTACAGGGTAAAGACAAATCCCGATTGCGATTTAGAGTCGTCCTTATCACTCTGGAAGCTCGAATCGGTAAAGGACTCCACTTGGAGTTCTCCGTTACCATACACCAAGAGCATCTCTTTAGTCCTTCGTAAGTACTTGAGAATGCTCTTCACAGCTGTCCAGTGACTCTCTCCAGGATCAGCTTGATACCTGCTCACTACACTTAGTGAGTATGCTACATCGGGTCTGGTACATAGCATCGCATACATGATAGAGCCTACAGCTGAAGCATAGGGTATCCCTTGCATGCGAGCTCTCTCCAAATCAGTCTTGGGAGACATCTCTTTGGAGAGAGTGACTCCAGAGATCGTGGGCAAGTTCCTACGCTTGGATTCTTCCATACTAAACCTCTTTAGTATGGTGTCAATGTACCTGGATTGGGACAATCCCAATATCCGTTTGGATCTATCTCTATAGATCCAGATTCCCAATATGCAGGAGGCATCACCAAGATCTTTCATTGAGAATCTTTGTGATAAGAAGAGCTTGACCGATTGCAGCATAGGAATATCATTTCCTATCAAGAGTATGTCGTCCACGTACAATACGAGGAAGACAACCTTACTCCCTGCCATCTTCTTGTAAATACAAGGTTCATCTGGGTTTTTGACGAAATCAAACTCTTTGATAACGACATCAAAGCAGATGTTCCAACTCCGCGATGCTTGCTTTAATCCATAAATGGATTTAAGCAGCTTGCACACCTTGCCGCTGCTCCCACTGTCCACGAAGCCCTCTGGCTGAGTCATGTACACGCACTCTTCTAAATCACCATTTAGAAAGGCGGTCTTAACATCCATTTGCCAAATTTCGTAATCATGATATGCAGCGATGGCAAGCATGATCCGGATGGATTTAAGCATAGCCACTGGAGAAAAGGTCTCGTCATAGTCCACACCTGGTCTTTGACGAAAACCCTTTGCTACAAGTCTAGCTTTGAAAGTCTCCACTTTCCCATCTACACCAAGTTTTTTCTTGAAGATCCACTTGCTCCCAATGGGTTTTACCCCTTCAGGAGCAACTTCCAAAGTCCATACTTTGTTGGTGTCCATGGATTCCATCTCGGACCGCATAGCATCCAGCCATTTCACCGAGTCCTTACTCGTGATGGCCTGCTCGAAGCTAGTTGGGTCATCATCCTCCATGATGCAATCCTCGCTCCCTCCATCCATGAGAAAACCGTAGTATCTCTCAGGCTGGCGAGGAACCCTACTAGATCGGCGGAGAGGCTGAGGTTCATTGGGAGCTACTGAATCTTCTGGTTCCACTAAATCTTCAGTTATGGTTTGTGTATCTGGAACTTCTTCCAGCTTTACCACTTTGCCACTAATTTCTTTTTCAAGGAATTCCTTTTCTAAAAAGGTGGTATGTTGAGCAACAAACACTTTTTGTTCCTCACTGTGGTAGAAAAAATACCCATAGGAGTTCTTTGGATATCCCACAAACTTGCAAAGAACTGACCGTGCCTTGAGCTTGTCCGGATTTTGTCTTTTGACATAGGCTGGACAACCCCATATCTTAACTCGTTTAAGATATGGCCTCTTCCCACTCCATATCTCATATGGTGTGGTAGGTACAGATTTAGATGGAACTTGATTCAATAGGTATGCTGCTGTCTCCAGTGCATATCCCCAGAAGGAAATAGGTAACTCAGCTGTGCTCATCATAGAGCGCACCATATCCAATAGGGTGCGGTTCCTCCGTTCAGATACACCGTTGTGCTGTGGTGTATATGGAGGAGTCAGCTGAGAGAGAATCCCATTCTCTTTTAGGAAGTCCAGGAATTCATTGCTCAAGTATTCACCTCCTCGATCAGATCGAAGGATTTTAATACTTTTTCCGGTTTGGTTCTCGACTTCTTGTTTATATTCTCTAAATTTCTCAAAAGCTTCTGATTTGTGTTTCATCAGGAACACATATCCGAATCTAGAGAGATCGTCAGTGAATGTAATGAAGTATGAAGAACCATCCCTGGCATGTGTAGACATGGGACCACATACATCACTATGTATCAGTCCCAAGAGTTCGGTAACTCTTTCTCCGTGTCCCGTAAACGGAGTTTTGGTCATCTTGCCTTTGAGACATGACTGGCAAGTGTCATAAGATGAAAATTCGAATGGTTTCAAATATCCATCCTTATGCAACTTAGCCAGTCGTGTCGCATTGATGTGACCCAGTCTACAATGCCACAAGAAGAATTCGTTCAGTTCTGAACTCTTCCTCTTGTGTGTGTTTGTTATACTCAGAACTGTTGATTGGTTTAGAACATAAATGCCATTGCACAACGTGCCTGATCCAACCAACTTTTGGTTACGGAAAATGTTCATAACATTATCCTGTAATACAAAATTATATCCCTCTTTACTCAATAAAGAAACCGATATAATGTTGCATATCAGGTTCGGCATGTAATAACATTCGTTCAGAACCAATGTATTACCAGTTGGTAATATAAGGTGATATTCCCCGACAGTCTTAGCTGCAACAATTGCACCATTTCCAACTCTAATGTCTTTATCACCTTCTCCAAGTTCTCTACCTTTCCTAAGCCCATGTAACTGATTACATATATGGGATCCTGACCCGGTATCTAATACCCAGGACGTGGAGCAAATGGAGAAACAGTTCTCTGTAACGAACACACTCGAAGAAAATGCATCAACATGTACTTTCTTCATTCGGGTGGCATGGGAATCCTGGTATTCCCCTATATCCTGTTCAGTCCTATAACTCTTATAGGTAAGAACGGAACCAACGTTCCCCAGCACAGTATAACATGCGGGTTCGGTCAATACATCCATATTATTATCTTTATTAAGGCATGAAATGGTCGCTACCTGGAGAGAGAGAGAAGAAAACACTTTAGCGTAAGCTCGTGCAAGATCAGATTGGTTATTATCTTATCTAATCAGGATGGCTCCCACTGTTTTTATCAAATCTTCCTTCAAACCCTAAAAGGAAAGACTAGCCGGGATTAATTACACACTACAAGTTCGCCAATCTTTCAGCCAGGCCAGTGTCGGTACTTTGAGGGAGGTCCCCCGTGCTTTCGCACGAACCTAATTACTGTAAACCTCGTTTTCCCAGAGGCGTAACCTCGTTAACACCTTTCTAGACACCTACTTGATCGGCTAATTGTAATGTGTAAAACTCTCCCAGGAGTAACTCTTACTCACAGTGGGTATCGGGATCCAACTATCTCATAGAAGGTATGCAATCTCATTGCAAATTTCAACACTTGAAATTCCCGATAATGCTTTTGCCCCAAACGATCTATGACCTTGACAAGGTCAACAAACCATAGACCGTAAGTCAAGTTCAACCCGTCATTTCTTGATTGAATTAAATCCACCCGCACGACCCTTGACAAGGTCAACAAGGCCGTACGACTACCCTAACTCAATCTGCATCATATGCATAAGCAGATAAATACTGGTTAGCTACCGCACACTGCGCCTTGACAAGGTCAACAAGCGCAGCACGAATACTAAACAGGACTTATCTGAAATGACGGAGGGCTACGACAGGTTTTTCTGAAAACCTATTGTGTAATGAACTTGATATCGTTGTAGAATCAAATGAAGTTTTGAAATGGAGTGATTTTGAGGCTTTTCCAGTTTCGCTAAAGGGGTCACTCCCGGTGAAGGGATCGTCGGCCCTTTCCTCGTCGAATGAGGTGCGGGATATATCATATATATCGCTGTGCAAAGCAGAAACTATAGAAGCAATCAAAAACAAACCGAGTGTGTAGCATCTGCCAGTTATTGCTAAAGGAGTCACTCCCGGTGAAGGGATCTCGGTCCTTTCCTCATCGAATAAGGTGCAGGGTATATCATATATACCGCTATGCAAAGCAAGAACTGTAGCTACCTATTTTATTTAAAATTTGATTCTACAACATCTTTTGGTTTCTTTTATCTTATTAATCACATTAATGAAGTCCCATCATTTAAATACCTAAACATCACAGATAAATACGACGTACACTTATGCCATCCGCATTCGCCTCGATGTCCCCTCGTGCACCGTTAGGTTAGGTAACTAACGACAGAGCAGGGCAGGGCTAGTGCGGGTGCAAAACATAAGTAACGTCTATATAATATATCATATATACTATATACTGTATCTATCACAGAACATCACATGATCACATCACAGATATCGCAGCAGAAGAAACATATGAAACATTGGATATACTAGGACGTCCGTGTTTTCAATACGAGCCAGTATAAAACACAGATTCCACGGTCGTGATGAATAGCCAATCCCACGCCCGTAGACCCCTACGAGAGCGACAAGCAACCCTGCCAATTCTAGGGTTAGGAGACCCGGACTCGACTCCTCGAGTTGGTCTCCCACTGGACCCCAGAACCCGGTTACTTGTGCTCCCCTCCTTGGGTCTATCCTAATGCGGAAAAGTAAATAATATACAAAAGGTGACGACTTCCGCAACCTGGAAGTGCCCCAAATAAAAAGAATATTACATACAAGTTTTTACATGAATGAAAATGAAAAACACTCATCTCACATAAAAACCCCCGGCTATTGAAACACGACAATCCAATATAACATATCCAGCAACACATAACATCACATGTCATCAACGTAAGTAAATATGTCCATCCCAATTGTCGTTGACATATAGCAACGAAACCGGCGATATCACATATTACACTTACGGTCACAGAAAAGAAAGTGTAAAACTACAACAGTTGGAATCCGCAACCTCTTTAGACATCACATGCCTGATCAAATGAAATACTTAGACATCACATGCCTAACAGTTATAAACCCCGCATTTTAGTCTCATTATCGAAAACTCTTTTCAATATCAAGTGAAACTAAACCGCTAGATTTATAACCTTCATTCAGTTATCTCATAACTGTTTGTGAATTCCAATTATTGTATCACATTCCAGATAAACAGAAAATGTTAAACTTTCCGATCGAACAGTCGAATACCCAAGTTTTCCCGATACAGCTCAACACATGAAACAAGTCTAAAAATATTCAGTTCGTGCCTCAGTAGCAACGGTCCAGCCGTAGAAGGGTCAAGCCAACGCCTCACATGTGGCACGCCGTACTGCCCCAAACCCGAAAGTTCAAAGGGCAGTTCAAGACGGTCACATAATCGAGTTAAGGTTTGTTGTCTTCTAGAGGGTCCATCGCGTTACTTGCACTACTTAGAACGTCTTTAAACTACGGAAAAATCCAACACTTGGAAATTTCCCGACAGGGGAAAAGTTGGGTATTTATATCCGGTCGAACTTTTTAACATATTCTAAAGTCATCCGGAAAAACACATAGACGAAATTTGATAATCCGATCGAACTATCGAAGCTCCAAAATAACCCCAGAAAATGCAACTCTTGAATAAATTTTAAAAATTCCCAGGAAAACCAGCACTATCAATTAGGAGTTACTGTATAAAATATATTGAATAAGGAGGCCGTACGACCGCGGAACCGCCGCACGAGCCATGCTCGTGCCGCGGAACCGCGGCGGTTTGATGGAGTTAGGCACACGAAATTCACAGTAACTCTAAAAATCACCTGCTGATTTTTCTGCATATTTTTAATATTGAAAAATTCCGATTTTTAAAAATTGGACAGAGAGCATTTTGTGAGTTAGGGTTTCGGTTCGTCCGGGTTTCAAACGTCGTCTAGACTTCGCCTAATGCTCTAGCTAGGCTCTGATACCACTGTAGGGTTCCTAGGCACTCTCAAGAGGTCTCACAAGGCATCAACCATGCCAATTTCATATTTTTAGGGTGCCGAGAAAACCTAACACGGATCGTTGACTAGAAGTTTAGGCGACAAACTAATCTAGTTAACAACTTAACTAAAGGAGAGAGGCTACAACCTTTGTAGATCCGTTTCTCCACTTCCTAAGCTCCACGTAGGCGTCCTCTCGCTGTCCTAGTTGGATCTCGGACTCTCGCATCGGCTTCATCGTCGAAATGAGCGGAATAGGGCGTCGGCTTCGTGCCGAAGATGATCTACGTCGAGGTTGCACAAGTTCAAGCTCCAACTTCACCTAGTAGTGAAACTTGTGAAGAAAACACCCAAAACAACTTGGCAAGAGGTAGAGGGTGAAGAAATAGGAGGTGGGTTCACTTTAGAATTGGATTTCTCACTTTAGAACTCAAGATGCCATTGATGGCATCAAGCTTTCTCTCTTGAAGATGAAGAAGAAGAAGTAGATAGAATATGATAAGTGTTGAAATAAAATGAAAAATAAATCAATACTTATCATAAGCTAACCATAGTTGAGTGTAGAGAATAAACCATGGTAACTTGGATGGGTTAGGGTTAAGCATGAAGACAAGAATGGTTAAGAAGTCAAAGCTTCATGAAGCTTCAATAAGAAACAAAGAAAGCCACCATTCTCATCTTTATCCTTTCCAAATAAATAAATAAACAAATAAATAAATAAATGGATATGCAAAACCCTAATTATCAAATTAATCATGGTTTAATTCTATACACTTAACTAAATGATCAAGTATCATCAAACATGATACAAATATGTGCACAAAAGTATATCACATATACTTCTTGCACATCAAGTGAGAAAATCCATATAAAGTGAACTAATACTAGCTAATGCAAAGTAATATATCAAATATATAATTATACATTAAATCATTAAATCAACATTTGATTCAATGATCCGGTCATGTCGCACATAACCGACTAGAATCCAATGTATCGATTTATCGAATCAATGATTCGATAACTAGGTCATATCGAATATAACCAATCGAAACATATATCGCGAGAATGACATGCGGTATCACATACACGCATTATTCTCGGTCCTGCACATATCTCATATGCGCTCCTATTTCGTTTCGCTTGAGCCAGGAAACCTCTTTGTAGGACTCTAAAGACTCGTCAATACGCCGGTAGCAGATGATGATCATATCAAGCACCCACAAGCTGCAAGCGGTCTGCTAAACGTAACGGCCATCCGGGTATTAAGCGATCAGAAGATCGACGAGCTAGCCCGCTCACACTCCTGTGAATCCAACCAGTAACACTTACCGTACAGTCCGGTCTGTTCGTCTGGTATGTCGCATATCAAGTCTAGGGGTGGTATACGTCAGACCCCAATAACCGATAAGTCGTGCCGATATGAGGCTCATAACGGGTCGAGAAACTACTGGTAACACTTACCATCAAATCTCTGATCAGCCCTGGCCAGGGACTTCCCTGTTACGGCCAATCGAGCACAGAGCAACATCAACCCCCAATACCGGGAGAGACAAAACCCCTCCTATCGCTCATTGCCTCCATGTGACTCGGGACTGTACCCAAAGACCACCGTTTTGCACGCCCTCATGGACGTGGTAAGGTGGAGATCAAAGCACAGTGGGAATCACACAAGACTCTATGACGATCTTGGGTCTACAGACTAACCTGTACAAGTGTCACCTGAGAACTGCCATCTGACGTGAGGTATAATACCATCTGGGAGTTCTCGGCGAGTCCGTCCAGTGTACCCAGTCTCCACTGAGCACCCGTATACCCTCTCTGATGTCAAACACTAATGGATATGGGATCATCCATCGCCCATCTCATGGGTCGAGAAGCATATACGCTAGTCTACTCTGGTATATCGATGCCCCGTCTCGATACACCCACGACTAGGGACCTTGAAGGATGTACTTATGGACTACCATGTCCCCACTAGTATGATCTGCATCACAGTCCAGGTAGTCAAGTACATATCCTAAGGGCTTTACCAACATGTAACTCTAAGACAGTTTAAAGAGACAAGTGTACATGTTAAGATAAAGAGCAACCAGATAGCATACTATCATATCGAGCAAGAAAGTCATCTCTATATATGTCCAAGCATCCAATATAATATACATCATCTGTACAATACTGGCCTCTAGGGCATACATACAACTAACACGAAGGACTCGGATCGTTCGGTATAACATTTCTACCCACTTTGTAGTTTGTTAGTTTAGCTTTAATGGCAGATCCGGGTTATAGTAGGCGATAGCGCCAGTTGTAAAAAGTTTTTGTTCCGCATTTGGCGTCTGTTAGACGGCCGGAGCGCTACCGTGGACTTACAGTGGTATCAGAGCCTCACCATTAAGCTATACTAACTTGTGCTAACGCGTTTAAAACATTGATCGAACAAAATTTTTGAAATCGCAATTTCCAAGTTTAAAGTTTCTGTTGATTTTAAATGTTGTCTAAAAATCATTTTGACCATACCAGAAAATAGAGCAGGCTTTTTAATCAATTCAGCAGAAATACGGTCCACTGATTCGACCGTACGACCGCGGATCCGCGGTCAACTCCTTGCTTTGACCGCGGAAACGCGGCCGTCTTGGTGAATCAGTGGGCTAATTTTCTTCCGGTGCTTCAAGTTGGGAAATTGTGTTTTCTGGAATATATCTTTTGGGCCCAGATTTTGTTACTGTACAGCAGATGTACGTGGGGCCCACTTCGGGAAATTTTATCGATCGAAATTTTAAACTTGTTAGCATACAATATTTACATTATATCTCCGACCGGGAATGTCATTTGATCGGTAAACCGCGTCTGATTGCTATAGTTCTTTTAGACGGGTTTGCGAACGTGACATTCGCGTTGATGTTCTGTGTTGTGCTGTGATGTTGCGGATATGTCGTGGTGGATAGCAGGGTGCAATGATAGTGCTGTTTGGATTTATTTGTACTTTTGATATTGCGGGGCGAGCGTCCAATATGTGGACTGCCGTCACTGCCTGTTTGTATAATATTCTTTTGGGGCACGACCGGGTTGAGGTCGATGTACTCGTTGTACATATTTTATTTTCTGTACTAGGTTTATCCCGCGAAGGAGTGCACGGATAGCCGGGTTCTGGAGGGCAACGGGTCCGTATCTCATGGCTTTGAGAGGCAAAGGGGCCTTACTCTAGAATTGGCAGACTATTCGGCGCACTCGTAGAGGGTACAGGTTGACCCAAGGAGGGGTGCTCAATTTACCGGATTCCGTGAAGTGCCGGGTGTTCCATTCACTATGCTGTGGGGACTACCTCGCTTCAGGTTTTGGCGGGTAACTTGCCGCACCCGTAGGGGTCTAGGTTTCATTGCACAGGCTATCCACACGACCAGGGGAACGTCAGGTTTCAGCAGCGGCTCTATGAAACCCGGGGATCCCAGATTATCTGTATTGTTCTGTGATGCTTATTACTTTTCTGTAATGTTGCTTTTATCACGCCTGGAGCGATTACTGTATATTGGTATATATACTATTAGATGTTGTATATGTTTTACACCTGCGCTAGTCCAGTCCCCGTTCTGTCGTTAGTTAAGTAACCTAACAGGTGATGACGGGACCCAGTGACGAATGCGGATGGCATATACGTACATTATATTTTCGTTCTTTTCTGGTGTGATTAATTGATGGGATTGCGTTGATTCTTATCAATGCAAGGATAAAACAAACCTATATTTGATGTTGTTGGAACAAATTTTAAAAAGTGTTATTACAAAGACGTTTCCTTTTGTTTTGCATAGTGATATTCAGTTGGAATATCCTGCACCTCATTCCACGAGGCAAGGGCCGAGATCCCTTCATCGGGAGTGACCCCTTGGGCAGAAGTTTACGTTAGGGTAGTAACTATAATATAGTCGATTACAAGTTGCTTTGCATCGCGGTATTCAGTTGGAATATCCTGCACCTCATTCCATGAGGAAAGAGCCGAGATCCCTTCACCGAGAGTGACCTCTTTAGCAAAAGGTTTTTCACCACTATATTTTTATAAAAAGCTATCAGGTTCCTTCAACGAGATCAAGTTCATTACGTTAAAGGTTTTTCGCCAAAAACCAGCCGTAGCCCTCCGTCATTTCTTATGGATGGTCAGTAGTATTCCAGCTATGTATATTTGGCCCTTAGTCAAAACATAGTGATTGGTAGCTGCTGGGGTGTTCAAATGTTGCATAGATAGATGCGTTGGTTTGGGACAGTCGTATTACTATACTTGTCCCTTTGTCAAGAGTATGTACGGGTGGGTTCAAATTGACCTGGATAATGATGGATAGAACTTGACATGTGACTTATGAGATATTTGGCCCTTAGTCTAGGTCATAAGAGCATGGGGCATAAATATATATCGAGAGTTTCAAACATACAGGAAACTTGCCAGGCATGCGCATACCTTCTGGAGTGTGATAACTTGAGTGGCTTCCATCAAGTTATCATGCGATGATAGTTGGATCCCGATTCTCACTGATGAGTTGGTTTACTCTTCGGGTGATCCCGACTAATTCTTCTTTCAGGTTTGGAGGAGAATTTGAGATTACAGTGGGAGGTTTCCTGATTAGATAAATTGATAACCATTTTGATCTAGATTAGAGTGCACGCAGAGTGTTTCTTTTCTCTCTCTTTGGCAGCGACTTTTGACCGACCCTAGACTATGACTCAGCGACCAAGTTGACCGAACCTTCTTAAGATACTGGCTTTTGGATTGTCCTAGCTGCATAAGTCATTGCCACTCCTTCTTTTACCCTTCGAAATTTCTCAGAACATCTCGTATCACTACGAACATCCACTTCCATTAGATAGATCCATCGTATGGTTATATACGAACTCGAAGGGACTTCTTCGAGGATGGATCCAGGTTCAGGAGAAATTGAATTGGTTTATTCGGTTGTCTTTTATCATCACCTTCTCTCAGGTTGTGAGGGCTCCTTAGTTTAGGAGAGTACACCTATTACGCTTATTGGATAGTTTTCTTCCAAACCATAGGCAGGTGCCGAAAGGTAGGGAATGAAGAAAACCAATTAGCCTAAGTAGGGTGTGCAGAAGGTAATATGTAAAGACAAGATAAAGTGATTAGAAAGAGGGCAAAGTAAATTGCGACTACTATAATTCACGACCAAACCACATACTTCATCGCCACTCCTATTTCACCTTTGCTTTTTTCCCCAGTACGGAAGAAATAGAATAAGGTATTATTCGGTTGTCTTTTATCATCACCTTCTCTCAGGTTACGAGTACTCCTTAGTTCAGGAGGGTACACCTATTATGCTTACTGGATAGTCTTCTTCCAAACCATAGGCTGGTGCCGAACGGTAGGGAAGGAAGAAACCATTTAGCCTAACGATGGTGTACAGAAGGTAAAGACTAAAGACAAATAAAGGGATTTGGAGAGATGGCAAAGAGATATACGGTTAAAGTCATGAATTAGATTATGGAAGAGGCATTACTAGGAATACCAGGATACCCTTACGAAACATTTTCATGTTTCAGTTTCACTGTGCATTGTTAATTGTAAATTGATTTCCTAATTAAATACTTACTCCAGGGTATGTATTTACCAGGTATGATTCTCACATCTGTATGGTTTTACAGATGATGAGGGGGAGTAAGTTATTGGGAATTAGGTGATCATCCTCGTTATATTGGAATTCGTTGTAATTGGTGATATTTGATGAAATCGCCTGGGTACAGTTTTCAACCTACGACGCACAGGTTTTGAGTTATTCAACTCAGCGGACTTATACAGAGTATTGTATGTTGTCCAGTGCCCGTCAGGACAAAGGGGTAGGTCCTCGTACTATGTTCTGTTTACTTGTGACTTCTCTAGTTTTTAGACAAGTGTTTTGTAGAAATACAATGTCTAAGTTTTGAGAAGTTGTGGGTATAAGAATAAAGTAGAGAACCAGGTATCGCAAGTATCGGGATTCTTCAAAGAGATCGAAGATGTAGATTCTTGTGATTGGTATTCAGTTGATAGTAATGGTTTTGAGAAACTCGTTTCTCTTTCAGGTTACTCCTAATTGGATGGATTTCTAAGTTGAGTAATACTGATTAGCCTTTTTCCATTAAGTTGTTATGCACCGGAGACAGCTGCATGATTTGAATCTGGTTCAAATTAAATTAGTGCCTCTATTTCTATATTGTATATAGAATGGTTCATATCTTAACGATGTTAAGGTAAGGGGAGTTGTCCAGCTTATGCTTAAAACCAGACACTGGATAACTCAAGGCACGTTTCTGTAATGGCTGTTTGTGGGTTGACCCTGGCTTTGACGAGGGTTGACTTTTCTACCATCTGGAAGATCAATAGTGATATTGTTCTCGACTCGCCACAGTTTTAGTAAAATGTTTTTTTTTCTTTCAGAAAACACCAGTGGGAGTATGGTAGAACTGGAAGTGATTCCAGAACCGCAAATGATTACGGAAAATTTAATAGGACCTATATATTCAATCAGGTTTGACATTCCAATAGTCACTTCGCAGACATGGTGGGTAACCTCAGACACCCGAGAGGTACTCCGGTAACCTCAAGAATGGTGATAGGGAGGTTCTTGTTTACCCAGACTTGACACTACTGTTGTTCCAGGCTATGAGACCCGGCAGGAGGTTAAGTATGGCATCGTTCTAAACTAGCTTTAGAAGTGCACGTATATATTATTCTGCCAGAGGGTTGTTGTGGTCAATAGGAGCAGCGAAAGCATAGTGGGCAAGTAGCTTATGTCTATTTATAGACTAAAGCAAATATAGCGGAGAAAGATCATCTAATTTTGATGAGACAGTCATGGCTTTGACTTCATCAGAATAGGAGATGGATCTGTTAAGAAGGTAGTAAGGTGTGATGTCCTGGTATTTGGATGACATACACAGAGTAGGAAGTAAAATTCCTATACTACGATCGGTTGTACTTTGGTCGCCACACAGTTGTTTCTCCACAAAGGATATAGATATAATATCAGACATTCTGATTACTAGATCTATGGTTTTAGATCTAGATTTGGGTAGTTTCCCAATGTGGGTATTTTGACAATATTCTAATAGTATTTTAGAATAGGTGACTCCTGGCATGGTGGTGTACCTGCAGGTGATGGAGTCACCCTCTCTAAAGGTGTCTTAGAGACTAAAGAAGAGAGGGATGTGCATGATTGGCAGATCACTTGCTTAGGCAATTGAGTCAATCATGAGATGTCAAGTACCACACCAGATGTTGTTTTTGCACTAGATGCGATAAGTTTATATTAATCCAATCCTGGAGAAACATAAGAAAGCAGTTTTAGAACATAAGTACATGTTCTACGGATTTGATGACGGCAGCCTCCTTAGGGAGACGGTTATCATTCCAGGCTTCCAAGGTGACATGGATGACAGAGTGATTGCCAGAGTTATAGCTTTCCCTCTGACGAGGGACAGTATTATGGACAGGTGGTCCAAGAGGATACCGTGGGAGGCATGGTGCTGGATACTGATTAGGTTCAGTTATCAATACAGTCTAAGAAGTTTGGATTTGGAGTTCATTTATGAACTAGGTCCCATCAGATATCCAGACATATTCTAAGACAGGTATTACTCGATTCGGGAGATGGCTTTCTCCGCGAACTTTAGATTAAGAAAGACATAGAAAGAAACATCAGGGCGGATCCACTCACTGAGGCTATTTCTCGAACACAAGAGTTTTACAAACTAGCTTTGTAAAACTGATTAGTAGAGGAGTTGGATGTTCGGTATCACACGGGCTGTGAGTATGCGACATCGTAATAATTAGCCTTGAGTGCAAGTGGGAGATTGTTGGAGATAGTGCCCTCAAAGTCAATTATTGGATCGCAGGTACGTGATTGCAATGATTGAGGCAGGACCTATACCGATATGACAGTCTTGCTCGTGATGATAGTATGCTATCTGGTTTGTCTTTATCATCGTATACATGCTTTAGTTCGCTATTGCATGTTGATAGAGCCCATAGGATTCTTGCTTGACTGCCAGCAGTATGATGGCGATCATATACGTGGGAGCTGGAGTCTATAAGCACATCCTTAAAAGTGTCCCTAGTCGTGGGAGTTTCGAGACAGGGCATCGATAATCCAGAGTAGACTAGTGTATACAGTCGAGACCCCGACGAGGGGCAATGGCCGGTCTCACAAGCCATTGGTGTCAGTTGGTTCACCTAAGATGTATACAGGTGTTCATTGGGTTATGAGTACACCGGACAGGACTCGCCGGGAACATGCTAGTTGGTATTATACATATCGTCAGATAGCAGTTCCCTGGTGACATGTGTACAGGTTAGTTCATCGACCTGAGGTCGTCATTTGTCTCGTGTGAGTTCCCACTGTGCTTTGATTTCTACCCTACCAC
Source organism: Agapanthus africanus (assembly GCA_030015575.1). Lineage (NCBI taxonomy): Eukaryota > Viridiplantae > Streptophyta > Magnoliopsida > Asparagales > Amaryllidaceae > Agapanthus > Agapanthus africanus. Next base: position 113,477,789 of record JASDDO010000018.1, read on the forward strand.
GGCTCAAAGGAGTCGTGCAAACATGTCTTTTTTTGGGTACAGTCCCGAGCCACATGGAGGCAAGTGAGCGGATCGGCATGGGATTTGTCTCTCCCGGTATTGGGGGTGAGATCGCGATGTGTATAGGAGAGCCATTACACAAAGCCCTCGGCCGAGGTAGGAGATTTACTGGTAGGTACTCCAGTAGTATCTCAGGGTGTTCTGGGCCACTCTCTGACACGACTTATACTGCTATTGGGGGTCTGACGTTACCAGCCCCTAGGCCGATATGCGATACTCATAGACGAACGGACCGGACTGTATGTATATTGTCACTGTTAGGCTCAGTAGGGTTTATGGACGAGTTCGCTTGTCAGCTTCCCTTCCAATCAATACATAGGCAAATGTTACGTACAGCTCGTACCTCTGACGTGATAGTGGTTATACCCAGTGCCAGTGTGTTGATGAGTCATTAGAGTCCCCCACAGACAGTTTTCCAAGTTCGGGCGAAACGTTGTAGAGGCCGTATGGTAATATGGCAGGGTTCGGAGAATGCACGTGCGTTTACGTACGTGTCATATTTCGGGCAGATAATACTGGTCAGCTTTGGTTTAAGCCGGATCCCAGTATTATAATGTGTAGATATAATATCTTTGTCTCAGTTGCATTTGTATTCGGTCGTAATACAAATGCGGGTATGTTTATACTGTTACGGGGTTATCCTGAAATTCGTTTCAGGATCACTTTTAGAAGTTGCCAGTTTCCAGTTTTGTATCAGCCGTATTTAACATTTGGTTAAATGCGGATTTATCTTTTCTTGGGATGAGTATGGAAGCTTCTAGAAGAGGTGACTAGGTTTGTGACTCATCACTTGCATTAATGAGTTGATGATGTGTTTTAAATGAGTCACCATTTTGCTTTAATGTATTTTGTTCTTGCTAGGATATTTGCTTAAGATCTTTCATGATACATTATTGCTTAGGGTTACCTCCCTTGCTCCTACACTCACCCCCTTCTCTTTATAATGTGGCCGGCCCCTTAGTTGAGGAGAGATAGAGTTGCTTGGAAAAAAGAATTATGATAGTTATGGTTCATGGAAATTAGATAGCCTCATTTCTCATTCCACCCAATCCAAAAGGCAACTTCATTAACCGTTCGTCCATAGCTTTGGACGTAATGAGATAAAGTGTTCTACTCATTCTCTACAACATCTTGGTCGTCTCTTTTAGCAAACTTGACGATCGAGTTGCCTCGGTTCAGAGGCGGGAGCCCGTTTAAAGATCCGTCGACGTGGTGCCACCTGGATGAGAAGACTGGAGATTCAGGAGATCGGAGCAGCCGCAACAAAACGTGGGATGATGGTTGAAGACCGAAGGACTCGGATCGTTCGGTATAACATTTCTACCCACTTTGTAGTTGTTAGTTTAGCTTTAATGGCAGATCCGGGTTATAGTACGCGATAGCGCCAGTTGTAAAAAGTTTTTGTTCCGCATTTGGCATCTGTTGGACGGCCGGGGCACTACCGTGGACTTACAAAATCCAACCTGCAGTTCCCGGCGAGTCCTGTCCGGTGTACCCGTAACCTAACGAGCACCTGTATACTATCTCCAGTATGACGTACTGATGGCTGTGGGACAGACCATCTCCCCAACTGGGATGAGAAGCGTATACACCAGTCTACTCCGGGGTATCGATGCCCTGTCTCGATAATCCTACGACCATGGACCTGTATAGGATGTTGCTTATAGACTACCCAGCCCCCACTAGTGTGATTGCCATCACAACGCTGGTAATCAAGCAAAGATCCTAAGGGCTCTACCAATATGTATAAGCGATACGTTAAACGAAACATATGCACATATTAAAGTAGACTTAAACCAAATAGCATACTACCATTTTTAGCAAGACTGTCAATACAACTGTGAATATCCTAAGCTTCCATTAAGTAATATACAAACTAGTATGATACAGTAATGGCCTTCTAGGGCATAAACACTAACAATCTCCCACTTGCACTAGGGCCATGTACTGGCATATCACAGACCTATCATCTCGAATAGCCTCTCGAACTGCGTCTGAGGAATGACCTTTGTGAATGGATCAGCAGTGTTATTCTCTGTATCTACTCTCTTTACCTCGATCTCCCGGCGATCTACGATCTCCCTAATCAGGTGATACCGCCTTAAGATGTGTCTGGACTTCTGATGGGACCTGGGTTCCTTCGCCAAAGCTATAGCGCCGTTGTTGTCGCAATACAGAGGTATTGGATCAACACTGGTAGGAACCACCTGAAGTTCTGTGAGGAACTTCTTCATCCAGACAGCTTCTTTTGCGGCATCGCAAGCAGCTATGTACTCCGCTTCCATCGTTGAGTCAGCAACGGTCTCCTGCTTGGAACTCTTCCAACAGACCGCCCCTCCATTGAGGGTAAAGACATAACCCGATATGGACTTGGAGTCATCCTTGTCACTCTGGAAGCTGGAGTTGGCAAAAGCCTCGATCTGGAGGTCTTTTCCGCCATACACCAAGAACATCTCCTTAGTCCTCCTCAGGTACTTGAGAATGTTCTTTACTGCTATCGAGTGCTTCTTCCCTGGGTTTGCCTGATACCGGCTTACAACGCTTAATGCGTATGCTATATCTGGTCTGGTACATAACATCGCATACATTATAGAGCCTACCATAGAAGCGTAGGGTATAATCGACATGCGATCCCTTTTCAAATCAGTCTTGGGAGACATCTCTTTGGAGAGGGTGATTCCGTGACAAGCCGGTAGGTTACCGCGCTTAGAATCTTCCATACTGAATCTTTTCAATATGGTGTCTATGTACCTGGACTGCGAAATTCCCAACATCCTCTTTGATCTATCACGATAGATCTGGATCCCCAGAATGTAGGTAGCATCACCCAGGTCCTTCATGGAGAACTTCTGTGACAAGAATCTTTTGACTGACTGTTGCATAGGAATATCATTTCTTATTAGGAGAATGTCATCCACGTACAAGACGAGGAATACAACAACTCTCCCTACAATCTTACTGTATATGCATGGTTCATCTGGATTTTTGATAAAATCGAATTCTTTGACAGTATCATCAAAACAGATGTTCCAACTCCGCGATGCATGCTTTATTCCATAAATGGACTTAAGCAACTTGCACACTTTACTGCTGCTCCCACTCTGAATGAATCCCTCTGGCTGATCCATATAGACGCACTCTTCCAAATTACCATTTAGAAAGGCCGTCTTTACGTCCATCTGCCAGATCTCATAATCGTGGAAGGCAGCAATGGCAAGAAGGACCCGAATGGATTTGAGCATAGCCACTGGAGAAAAGGTTTCGTTATAGTCCAAACCAGGTCTTTGACGGAAACCCTTTGCAACAAGTCTAGCCTTATAGGTTTCAACCTGTCCATCTACACCAATCTTCTTTCTGAAGATCCAATTGCATCCTACGGGTTTTACCCCATCTGGAGTAATGTCCAAAGTCCATACTTTGTTAGTGTACATGGACTCTATTTCGGTCCGCATTGCATCCAGCCATTTTACCGAGTCGCCGCTCTGAATGGGTTGCTGGAAGCTAGTAGGGTCATCATTATCAATGATGCAATCTTCTCGATCCCCGTCTATGAGAAAACCGTAGTATCTCTCGGGCGGATGAGACTGCCTACTACTTCTGCGGATAGGCGCTGGTATGTCCCTTTCTTCTGAAACCTCTGGTTCTACCATACTTTCAGTAATAGCTTGTGGTTCTGGAATTTCTTCCAGTTCTACTGCGCTCCCACTCTTTTGATTTTCTAAAAATTCAGCTTCTAAGAAGTGGGCATGACGAGAAACAAAAACCTTTTGTTCCTCTGCGTAATAGAAACAATATCCCTTGTAGTTCTTTGGATATCCCACAAACTTACACTGTACTGAGCGTGCCTCGAGCTTGTCCGGATGCTGCTTTTTTACAAAAGCTGGACATCCCCATGTCTTCAGGTACTAAAGATAGGGTTTCTTCCCACTCCACATCTGATTTGGTGTGGTAGGCACAGTCTTGGTTGGAACCTTGTTCAAAAGATATGCAGCTGATTCTAGTGCATAACCCCAGAAAGATCGCGGTAACTCAGCCTTACTCATCATGGAATGAACCATATCCAATAGGGTTCGATTCCTCCTTTTCGATACACCATTGTATTGTGGTGTGTATGGAGGAGTAAGCTGAGAGAGAATTCCATTCTCTTTTAAGTAATCCGGGAACTCGGCACTTAAGTATTCACCACCTCGATCAGATCTCAGTGTCTTGATACTTTTGCCTGTTTGGTTTTCCACTTCATTCTTGTATTCTTGGAATTTCTCAAAGGCCTCGGATTTATGCTTCATCAAGAAGATATGTCCATACCTAGAGAAATCATCCGTAAAAGTAATGAAGTAGGAATAACCACCTCGCGCCTGTGTAGACATTGGACCGCACACGTCACTGTGTACGAGTCCCAAGAGCTCGCTCACTCTTACTCCGTGTCCAGTAAACGGAGTCTTTGTCATCTTTCCCATGAGACAAGATTCACAAGTAGCATAAGATTGATATTCGAACGGATTCAAATATCCTTCTCTATGTAACTTAGTTAATCATGTTTCATTGATGTGACCTAGTCTACAATGCCATAAGAAAGCCTGATTTATTTTTGGAGACTTTCTTTTAAGTGTGTTCTGGACATTGAAAACCTGAGCTTGACTCAATACGTATATACCGTCATCTAATGTACCGGACCCAATCAGAACTTGATTTAGGTGGATGTGAACTACATCGCTTACGAATGTAAAATCATATCCCTCTCTCGAAAGTGAGGACACTGATATGATATTACAAGTCAAACTAGGTACATACAAACAGTTACGTAGAATCAATATCTGCCCACTTGTTAAACCTAGGCGATATTCTCCCACGGATTCAGCGTCCACGCTCATTCCGTTTGCAACTCTGAGAGACAAATCACCTACCCTTATAACTCTACGGTTTCTCAAAGCATGTAATGAATTACAGATATGAGATCCTGCTCCGGTATCTAGTACCCAGGAAGTAGAGTTAATTGATAAACAGTTCTCAATTACAAACACACTTGAGGTTGAAGCCACAACATGCTTCGTATCCTGGCTACTGGCTTCCAAAACCCTGCAATCCTTCTGCCAATGCCCAATCCCATAACAATAGGAACATCCCTCTTTAGCTACACCAAGTCCTGAAACTTTTGCTCTTTCCTTTCCTCCTACTTTACTGACACCGTATATCGGCTTTGTGGAGGTTTTCTTCTTTTCACCCTTTGCTTTCGCCCTGGATGAAGAAGAAGGTCCCCCATGAAGCAGAGCTTGTGTCTCTCTAGTTTCTTTCAGGGTGTAAGTAGAGGGTAGGGACTGTGGAAATAAGTCAGCATATGACCTGTTTCCCAACGTGGTCTCCAGGTCCTTGAGCTCATCAATATAGCTAGTCATCGTAAGGACGTCGTCCCCTACAGATGACCCGACAGCCAACCTCGCTTGAATTAATTCGTTCGAGATCTCATATCTTGCGATATGAGATTGCTCTCCATATAAATCTTTGTTATGGAGAAAGATGGAAACTAAGTCCATCTTCTCGTGCTGCTTCTGGTATACACCATCAACTGAAGCCAACACGAGGCACTTGGCTTTCGCTTTATCCTTTTCCCTTGTCTGACGGATATCCATATCCGCGACGGTGGAAACTGGACCTGGGACGGCGGGATCTTGAGTAGTAATAGGGCGGTCCAGCTTGTCATAGGCAATGGACATCTGGACAGACCTTTGCTAGTCATATAAGTCAGATTCAGTCAACTTGTTATCTAGATGTAACCTAGTCATGTCACAAGGTCGCTGCAATGAGAGAGAGAGAAGAAAACACTTTAGCATGATGCTCTTGCAAGTTTAGATTGGTTTTTAGTTTATCTAAAATGGATGGCTCCCACTGTTTCTCGAATCCTTTCTCAAACTATAAAAGAAGAATTAGCCAGGACTGATCTCACCGTATAATACTTGCTTAACCGTTCAGCCAGGCCAGTGTCGGTACTTCGAGGGAGGTTTTCCAACGCTTTCGCGAAGTTCCTTAATTAAATAACCTCTTTTCTCTGGGGGCGTAGCCCCGCTGACACCTTTCTCGATACCTACTTGGTTTATAGCATTGATCGTTAAGTGGCGAATCTCCTGATAAGCAGCATATACTTACAGTAGGATCGGGATCCAAATATCATCGTGTGATAATGTTGAAGGAATCCTACCAACATTCATCAAATTCCAAATGGTATGCAACACTAGCAAGTTTCAGTTTCTTTACAAACTCCCGATGTGGATTTTTGCCCCATGTTCTTATGACCTTGACGAAGGCCAACAAATCATAAGTCACATGTCAAGTTCTGCCCATCATTATCTTGTTAATTTGAACCCACCCGTACATACCCTTGACGAAGGCCAACAAGGTAATACGACTATCCCAAACCAACTCATCTATCTATGCAACAAATGAATACCCCAGCAGCTACCAAACACTATGCCTTGACGAAGGCCAACAAACATAGCTTGAATACTACTGACCATCCATAAGAAATGACGGAGGGCTACGACTGGTTTTGGCGAAACCGTGAACGTAGTGAACTTGATATAATCGAAGGAACCTGATAGCTTTTTAAAAGGAGTGGTTAAAGCTCCGCAATTAAAAATTCTGCTCTTTTAAAATAACCGAGTGGTTTCTTTTAAATTTGTTCCAACGATTCAACTTTGGTTTGTTTTCTTTGCATTAATATAATGCGTCCCATCAATAAACCTATCATTACAGAAAACAACGAAAATACAACGTCCTCTTATGCCATCCGCATTCGCCACTGGGTCCCGTCATTCACCCGTTAGGTTACTTAACTAACGACAGAGCGGAGCTGGGCTAGCGCGGGTGTAAAACATAAATAACGTCTAATAGCTATCATATATAGATATTGTACATTCGTCAGACGCAATAATAGGCATTCCAGATCACTGATGAACATTATTGGATATACAAGCAATCCGCGTTTCCTTCGAGCCTGCAACGAAAGAGGGATTATACAGTTGGGATGAATAGCCATTACCCCACCCTAGACCCCTACGGGTACGGCAAACTACCCGCCAAGTACCCGAAGTGAAGCGGTCTCCCTCAACAACGTGAGTAGGCCACTAAACACTTCAACGTACCCGGTAGTTTGTGTACCCCACCTTTGGTCTATTCTAGGAGCAAAAAAACAGTAAATGAAATAATACAACGGTGGCTACAACCGCAACCTGAATGTGCCCCGAAAAAGAATATTACATCATATTACAATTTACATCGAATGAATGAATATAATAACCCATCTCAAACCCCGGCTAATCATCACAACGATCCAATAAAGTTCATATACACAAACAGTAAAAACCATTACAGAAATGTACAACCCCCGCCAACCGACATACTAGCAGTTAGGGGAGGTTTACGAACACATTAATCATTACAGATAAAAACCCAATTAGCAAATAACTTAGAATATCGATCGACAACCTTTTTCCGTGTCTACCCCAAATGCAAGCCAGCATAGAAGTAACCTGGGCAGAAACAGAATATACTGGAAAACAAAACACCACAAAATAAGAATTACTGTGAAAATCTGAGTCAACTCGGAGTTGACTAGGCGGTGGATCCGCGGCCGAATGCATTCATCCGCCGCAGTTCCGCGGCCGTATCATCGAGTTACCTCCTCGTATTTTCCCAGTATTCTTAGAATCCCCTGCTGTGAATTTTCATACCTATCAAATAATTTTTTAGACACATTTAAAATTGACAGAAACTGAGGGGGTGCGGGGTTAGGTTTTCGTGTTTTTCCGACGATCGAAGTTCTAATTAGTTGCTAACAAGCTAGTAAAGGTTTAGTTGGCTCTGATACCACTGTAAGTCCATGTCACGCACCCCACGAACTTGTGGGGAGGCGGAATATATGAAAAACAATTATCAAAGCTTCGTAACACGGACTTGAGCACACGGATCGTGTCTAAACCATTACTAGCAAACTACGAAAGGTTTAACTACTCGGATTCGAAGTTATACCTCACGTTACTTGTCCTTCGGGTCTTCATCACTGTCCTCCACTCCTCGTAGGCTCTATGGAACGTCGGCACCTCAACGGCCTCCTCGAGTCAAAGACGATCCACCCAAGAGCTACTACTCCAAGCTTGACCTCTAACTTGAGGTAACTAGGTTTCTCAAAGTGCTAATCTAAGCAACCTAGGGGATATAGAGTAGGATTATGGATTAATAAGTCTTGCTAACCCTTGATCTCAACACATGAGAGGTTAGGGTTAGGGTTTGAAGAAAGAGAGCTTGAGGAAAGAGAAGGTGAGAATGAGAATCCTTTTGGATAAATGATATCATTTGAATATATGAAGCATATGATTTTATTAAAATGAATAACAAATAAATATGTGTCATCATGCTTCATTAATTCATTGAGTGATTCATCTCATGAGTCATTTAAGAGATTAATGCAACATTAACTCCATGGATGATTCACTCTCATGACTCATTAATCCAATAAATGCAAATGCCATCTTAGCTTCCAAGTCATCATCCTTCTAGAAGCTTCCCGAAAAATTACGAGAATGCCCCTCCTATCCGTGAAAACACGGAAAAAACTTTAGACTGTATAAATCCAATAATCCGATACTAGAATCTGGCTTAAACCAAAGCGGACTAGTAAAAACTGTCCGAATATCGTACGTGCGTAAAAACACGTATGCGTCCGAACCCTGTCGTAAAACCATACGACCTCTATATCGTTTCGCCCGAAGCAGGGAAACTCTCTGTGTGGGACTCTAAAGACTCGACACTTTGCTGGCAGTGGGTTTAACCACAGACCGCAAGCGGCACTAGCTGTACGTAATGGTCCCCAGGTAGATGTCGATAAGAAGGCCGATGAAAAAACCCATCCGAACTCCTACTGAGCCTGATGTGACAATCTACGTACAGTCCGGTCTGTTCGTCTAGGACTATCGCATATCAGGCCTAGGGGGGCGGTAAACATCAGACCCCTAATAGCGGTATAAGTCGTGTCGGAGTGCAGCCTATTACACCTTGAGAAACTACTGGAAGCCACCAGTAAATCTCGCTTGCCCTGGCCAGGGACTTTGCGTAATGGATCTCCATACATAGCGCGATATCAACCCCCAATATCGGGAGAGACGAATCCTGTCTAACCGCCACTGCCTCCAAATGTTTCGGGACTGCACCCAACTACTACCTGTTTGCACGACTCCTTTGAGCCGTGGTAGGATAGTAATCTAAGTACAGTGGGAACACACCCGAGGCGAAGTAGCAGTATCAAGTCGACGGACTAAACTGTACTCATGTCACCTGGGAACTGCTATCTGACGATGGGTATAAATCCAACCTGCAGTTCCCAGCGAGTCCTGTCCGGTGTACCCGTAACCTAACGAGCACCTGTATACTATCTCCAGTACGACGTACTGATGGCTGTGGGACAGACCATCTCCCCAACTGGGATGAGAAGTGTATACACCAGTCTACTCCGGAGTATCGATGCCCCGTCTCGATAATCCTATGACCAGGGACCTGTTTAAGATGTTGCTTATAGACTACCCAGCCCCCACTAGTGTGATTACCATCACAATGCTGGTAATCAAGCAAAGATCCTAAGGGCTCTACCAATATGTATAAGCGATACGTTAAACGAAATATATGCACATATTAAAGTAGATTTAAACCAAGTAGCATACTACCAATTTTAGCAAGACTGTCAATACAACTGTGAATATCCCAAGCTTCCATTAAGTATATACAAACTAGTATGATATAGTAATGGCCTTCTAGGGCATAAACACTAACAAAAATACATATAAATAATGAATAAGGCATCCCCAAGTGGGAGCTAGTTCTTTGCCAAAGGCGGAATCACAACCACATACAATATGTATATCAACAGTGCACAATAAGTATCTGAAAGCAAGAAATAAGCAAATACCACGTCGGCTCAAGTGAGCATCGACACCAAACACTACAATTACAAGTCTCACGAGTCTCACCGTCTAGTCCAATATATAAGGGTAGATGGAGTATACTAGATACAAATAATATAAATGATGGGATAAAATATCCTCGCAACCCACCTACGAGTAATGCCGCAAGTCCAAGCAAAAGGAACAGAATAAGGAAGTGCGCCCGCCGCTACTGTGCTGACGGGTCAGACCTGTAAGATACTGTGGCACAACGGGGGTGAGTTGCCAACTTGTGAGTAGTAAGTAACATCTCATAAGGCTATCGTAAGCATGCACGCAAATGCGTCTCAACCTACGCATATCGATATGATACGAAGTACTAACATGAATGCAACATGAATGCATAATCAAAACGAAACCTGAACAAGTCTGGTATGAGAAAATCTTTGTTCTTAACTTAGAAAAACCTCTGTGCAATAAACTGAAGTATCATCAATGAAATCAACAGAAAATCCGTGTCAAGCATCGACACAAAATATATATCACAATATCTCAATGTCTCAATATCTCAATATCTTAATGTCTCAATATCTCGGGCTCCGTCAGTCCGGATCGACCCATATCATCTAATCTCACGACTACGTCGGTATCCTCCGGATAACCGCCGCGTCAAAAATAACCGGTCGGTAGTGCTCCCCTGCCGGGCTCAACGCCATCATCTGTGACCCTCTTGCCCTGGGGTACCGTACCGGGTTCACCATGCACCCGTAGACGGTCCTTCCCCCTACCTCGAATCGGGTGTATGATACCGCTCAAGAACCGAGAAAACCCATGGTGGACACCACACACATCATATCACGAGAAAAACACAACTTACATTTTTAAAATGGTAATACGTTCTTAAAATCCTTGCGGTTTCTCCAAAATCCATAAATCTCATAAAATACTGAAATCCTCGAGAAGAATCACAATATGTAAACATGTCGGTGATGATGGATGTCTATGATACGATAGTATATACCCTGCGAAGTACGGCCAGAAGCTATACATGAATCATGATGCAATGAGGTATGTATATATGACTAACAATCCTATATATCCATCCTGATGAAATGACTAAACAGGTACATGTTTACAGATCATATATGATGCAATGCACAGATATCGATTCTAAGCAAGGTCCATAGTGTTCGTGACATAGCAATTACCAAAGGCGTATGTGTTCGCATGAATAGTGCACGTGGCATGAACCAATGGTAATTGTGCAAGTGTTCTATGAGATAATATCATATATATTTATGATGATGCAATGCAATGAGATGAATGACTAGGAGACTATGCATATAATTACAAGCACCACTAGTAATCCTGACTATCGGGCGCTTTGCGCCATCCAGACAATTCCCTCGTAGATGTGTACATCTACTCACCGGGACTCCTCGGCTAATCTAATCCAATTTCAACTCTGCTATTTCCGTGCTACATCCGACGTCTCTGCACCTGATCCTAGAAACATACACAAGTAAATATGAGAATAAATATATAAATAGTCACGGACACAAACGATACAAATCAACCACGCGCACTAACTGGATGCGCACGCACTTGGTGCACAAAACGCGCTCGCGATAACGCCACAACCCACAACTAGGGTCGCCAAACGTGGCAACTACCAAGCCTAGAACCCAATCGCGCATTCACAACACATTAAATATTTTAGGGAATAGGTAGTAAATCATCAAAACCTCAAATTTCATTAAAATCGATTTATTCCAAAAACCTAGTAAGCAACAACTTACCATTTTAGTTCAATCTAATTGTTTTAACAAATCTGGTGGCCACAATATTCATTTAATAACTTTAATTAAGCCACACAAACCCTAACTAAATTTTAATTTCACCTAATTACACATTAATTAAAAACTTAGTTTGCAAAATATATAATTAAGACAGTTTAAAAATAACAATTAGCAACTTTAACAACTAGATTAGATTTTGCAAGTCTCAACATGCTAAACTACACATTCTAATCATAATCAAGTGATAAAACCCTAACTCTAATTCAAACCCTTTTCTTGAAATTTCAAATTTGCAAATAGAACCATATTTAAACACCAAAATAAATTAATTAGAAGATTAATCAACAATTAACCATTGGGTTAGGATTATACCTCTATAAACAAGAGATCTAGCTTGCAACTTAGCATCCCAAAAAGTCATCTTGCTCTAAGATCCATGCTATATTAGGCCAAGGAATAATGGGTAAAGGTTTGATTAGGAATTAGTGAGGTTTTTGTATTGATTTTTGAGGCATTTCTTGAAGAATTTTGAAGTGAAATGAGAAGGAGAAGATGGGGGATGGCTGCAGGTTAAGGCTCGACCAAGTGAGGAAATGAGAGGTAAGTGAGTGTTGGAAAATTCCAAATCAACAAAATACCCCCATACCTCCTTTATTACACCCCTTGCCTTCATTCTTTATTCATTTTATTTTATTTTATGGGAGGAGAAATGAAGTGGTGGAGTGGGGAAAGGGGGCAGCTAGGTCTCGGCCAGCAAATGAGGGGAGAGGGTGAGGGTGTGTGTGAAATACCAAGTCAAGAAAATCCCACCTCAAGTCAATATGTCCATACTTCTTATTTCATCATTTTCTTATTTATTTTCTATTTAGAATTAACTAGAAACTTGAAGACAAGTGTAGAAAAGAGAACACATAATAAACTTGTTATGAAGTTGTCATAGTTCACAATTATGTAATTAACCCATTCTCATTTGTAATTAATCACTAATTAAATGTATAAGTGAAAGCTTGAAATAATAATTAAAATAATTAATTAAGAAAAATATTTAAGTAAACTAGAAATTTACAAGTGACCCATTAAAATACCAAATACTAGCAATTACATAGCTAGAATAGGTATATTTAGGTCTATGTTGAAAAATAATTATATCTTGGTTTTTACGGAAAACACCAGTTATTATACCGATTATCGGAAATTTCATCTAAATGATTTTTCAGAACGTTACATCAGCTATTCCCATCGTCAATGGATCCACGATCATTTGACCTATAAGTACATACCGCAACTCGACTTCTTTCTTCTCTTGCTTCTTTATGAAATGATATCTGATCTCAATATGCTTCGACTTCCCATTGTAGGATTACCTAGCACGATAGCAAGGTTTCGGGAGGCATCGTCCATACCGTTTTCAAAATTTTTCCGTACTAAAGAACCCTAACCCTAGAACTTAACTAGAGATTTAGATGAACTAGCAATGCAAACAACTTTACATCTAAGTGAATAAGGAATACAACCTTTGTAGACCGGTCTTTCACTTCTAAAGCTCCGTGTAGTAGTCCCTTCGCTCCAAGTAGTGAACACCCGAACTCTAGTAAGGGTTCACATGAAGAAATGAACAAGCTTGCTCGAAGTCTTCGAGGCCGAGCATGATCTACATTGATAAGACTCAAGCTCATGCTACCTCTTCACTAATGGTAGATTAGTGAAGCAAACACCCTAAACTAAGTGGCTAATATAGTAAAGGATGATGAAGTAGGAAATGAGCTCACTTTAAATTAATTTTTCTCACAATATTTCATCACCTTTTTAAAAGCTAGAAAGCTTTTTCCATAAGGAAGAAGAAGATGAAGTGGAGATGAGAATGAAACTCTTAAGGTGAGAATAGCAACCATGGGTGAGTTAGTGTGATACACTAACTCATGTAGAGACTTAACTATGGGTGAGTATAATGGTTAGGTTAATAAATATCTATAAGTGAAACAAAATGAGTGGACTTGGTTAATGGTTCCACAAGCTTCTACAAACTTGTAGCCACGACAAATTTCCATCCAATTTTTGAATTACTTAGATAAATATAAACCCCTCATTATATCAAGCATGGTGCGAGTCTCATACACCCATGAAGCATGTGGCATCAAGCATGACACAAATAAAATGTACATTAATATATATCATATATATACTATATGCACATAAGTGAGAAAAAGAATACTTAGTGAGTAAATATTAGTTAATGTAAGTTAATATATCAAATATATAATTATATATTAAATTATCAAATCAACACTTGATTTAATAATTCGGCTATATCATATACAACTGACTAATATCATATGAATCATCTTATCCAATCAACACTTGATCCGATAACCCGGCTATATCTCACATATCGCGAGAATAGAATACGGTATCACATACTCGTATTAATCTCGGTCCCGCACATATCACATATGTGCTCCTACTTCGTTTCGGATGAACCAGGAAACCTCTGTGTAGGACTCTAAAGATTCGTCAATACGCCGGCAGTAGATGATGATCATATCAAACACCCACAAGCCGCAAGCGGTCTGCTAAACGTAACGGCCATCCGGGTATTGATCGATTAGAATATCAACAAGCAAACCTTCTCATACTCCTGCGAATTCAATCAGTAACACTACCGTACAGTCCAGTCTCTTCGTCAGATATGTCGCATATCGCAGCCTGGGGTTGGTATAACGTCAGACCCCAATAGCCTGATAAGTCATGCCGATGGAAGGTCCATAACGGTTCGAGAAACTACTGATAGCACTTACCAGTAGATCTCAGCAACCCTGGCTAGAGATTTCCTGTTATGGCTGTTAGTTATGTATATGGCCTAGAGGCCATTGTTGTACATATGATGTATATTATAGTGGATGCTTGGATATATATAGAGAGGACTTTCTTGCTCGATATGATAGATGCTATCTGGTTTCACTTTGTCTTAACATGTTGACTTGTATTGGTTTACTGTCTTGCTCTCACATGTTGATAAGCCCTTAAGATATGTACTTGACTACTAGGACTATGATGCAGATCATACTAGTGGGGCCAGGGTGGTCCAAAAGTACATCCTATAATATGTTCCTAGTCGAGGGTGTATCGAGACAGGGCATCGATACTCCAGAGTAGACTAGCATATACGCATCTTGACCCATATGATGGGCGATGGATGATCCTACATCCATTGGTGTTTGACATCAAAGATGGTGTATGGATGCACTGTGGAGACTGGGTACACTGAACGGACTCACCGAGAACTCCTAGATGGTATTATACCTATCGTCAGATAGCAGTTCTCTGGTGGCACTGGTACAGGTTAGTCTGTAGACCCGAGATCGTCATAGAGTCTTGTGTGATTCCCACTGTGCTTTGATTTCCACCTCACCACGTTCATGAGAACGTGCAAAACAGTGGCTTTTGGGTACATTCCCGAATCACATGGAGGCGATGAGCGATAGGAGCGGTTTCATCTCTCTCGGTATTGGGGGTTGATGTTGCGCAATGTTCGATTGGCTATAACTGGAAGTCCCTGGCCAGGGCTGATATGGAGACCTACTGGTAAATGTTATCAGTAGTTTCTCGACCCGGTTATGAGCCTCACATCGACACGGCTTATCAGTTACTGGGGTCTGACGTTTACCACCCCTAGACTGGATATGCGACATATCATACGAAGAGACCGGACTGTACGGTAGTGTTACTGATTGGATTCACAGGAGTATGTACAGGCTTGCTTGTTGTTCTTCTGATAGCTTAATACCCGGGTGGCTGTTACGTTTAGCTGATCGCTTGCAGCTTGTGTGTGTTTGATATGATTATCACCTACTGCCGGCGTATTGACGAGTCTTCAGAGTCCTACACAGAGCTTTCTGGGCTCAAGCGAAACAGAGTAGGAGCACATATGTGATGTATGCGGGACCGAGATTAATACGATACGAGATACCATATTCTATTCTCGCGATATGTGATATCGGCCGGGTATATGTGATATAGCCGGGTTATCGGATCAAGTGTTGATTCGATAAAAAGATACATATTATATTAGTCGGTTATATGTAATATAGCCGGGTTATTAAATCAAGTGTTGATTTAATAATTTAATGTATAATTATATATATATGTGATATATTACATTACATTAACTAATATAAGCTCACTTAAATGATTCTTTTTCTCACTTGATGATACATTGATATATATGTGATATATGTTAATTGTATTATTTTCTTTTGTTACATTAATTATTATATATGTGATATATAATATTTTAACATGCTAGGTTACAAATGCAACTAGGGTTTATGAGATTAAACCATGCTAGAGTTTAGATTAGGGTTAACATTTTGTTTTTAGTTAATTCTAAATTATGGATTAAAGTTAAGATATTTTATTATGTTGACTTTGTCCACTCTTTAGATATTTACTAGCTATTTGTTAATCTAACCTTTTAACCCAAGCCCATGGTTTATTCTCTACAAAGGTTAAGCATGCCATGCTTAACCCATGATTGCATTTCTAACCTCTTAACAATTATTCTTTCATCACACTTGATCTTCTTCTTCTTCCTCACAAAAGCTTTCTAGCTTTTTATTTTTTGATGAAAAATAGTGAGAAATAAATTTCTAAAGTGAAAAAAATTCCTACTTCATCATGCTCTTCTATACTAGCCATATAGATTAGCGTGTTAGCTTCACTAATCTGTAATTAGTGAAGTGATAGCTTGGGTTTGTGATTCCTCAAGGTAGATCATCTTTGATTATGAAGATTACTAGCAAGCATGCATCATTCACTTCATGGAGCCTCTCAAGAGTATGGGAATTTGATGATCGCAGTGAAGGGATCTCAACTCGGAGCTTATGAAGCGAAGGAACGGACTACAAAGGTTGTAATCCCTAATCACTTAGAAGTAAAGTAGTTTACTTGATGTTTCTAACCCTAATTTTCTAGTAAAGATCATTGCTTAGATTGTTTGGCACTTGAAAATTTTAAATACGGCATGTTTGATGCCTTGTAGAACCTTGTTCTAGTTCCTAAGAACCTTACAGTGGTATCAGAGCCAACTTAGAGTTTTAGAGTAACCTAGACGACGTTAAAAATCTCGAACGAACAAAACCCGACACCCGAAAAATGCTCTCTGGAAATTTTTCAAAAAGTTGGATTTTTTCACATTAAAAATACTCAGAAAATCGTGCAGGGTATTGTATGGGCCCACAAGAAGAACGAAGCCCTAACTCGACTTAACGACCGCGGAACTGCGGCCGAAAGGCTCTTTTTGCGGTGGTTCCACGGCGCCGTTGGTGAGGCTTGGACTGTGCCTTCTTATGCTGGCCCGTATGTGCTAATAGCAGTCTCTGGTGTATTTTATAACTGCTTAAGTGTTGAGCTTTCTGAGAATTCTTTGGGTGATTGATCGTTCGATCGAATGTTTTAATTGCTCCTAGTATATGAGAATGTGATACAATAATTGGAATCTATAAATTTGTTTGTTGCGTGTAAATCTAACATTTCGGTTTCGGATGTAATCAGAAATCTTATTGAATTATCCGACTTATTTTTGAAAAATTGTTTTCATGGGTGAGACCTAAATGCGAGCTTTACATTGTTAGGCATGAAATCTTGGATATGTGATATCCCGGGTTTGTGTTGTCTAAGTGTAGTTATGATTCCAATTGTTGTAGTTTTTCATTTTTCTTTTCTGCGACCGTAAGTGTAGTATGCGGAGTATCACCGGTTTCGTTGCTATACATCAACGACAATTGGGATACGCATATTTACTTATGTTGATGACATGTGATGTTATGTGTTGCCGTGATATGTTATATTGGATCGCCGTGTTTTGAATAGGGTTTTATGTAAGATGAGAGTTTTTATTTTCATTCATGTAAAATTCATTATATGTAATATTCTTTTATTAGGGCTCTTCCAGGTTGAGGATGATGTCACCATTATATATTATTTACTTTTTCGTATTAGGATAGACCCAAGGTGGGGAGCACAAGTAACCGGGTTCTAGGGTCCAGTGGGAGGCCATCTCGAGGAGTCGAGACCGGGTCTCCTAACTGTAGAATTGGTAGGGTTACTTGCCGCTCTCGTAGGGGTCTAGGGATGTGGGTTTGGCTATTCATCGCGACCGTGGAATCCGTGTTTTATACAGGCTCAAAATAAAACACGGACCTCCTAGTATATTCAATATTTCATATGTTATCTTCTGCTGCTGATGTTCTGTGATGTGATCTTTTTATATGCGTGAGACGAATGCTTTATTATTGTATATATGATATATAATAAATGTTACTTATGTTTTGCACCCGCGCTAGTCCCGCCCCTGTATGCCGTTAGTTAAGTAACCTAACGGTGCATAACGGGACACTGTGGCGAATGCAGATGTCATAAGCGTACGTTGTATTTTCATTTCTTCTGTGATGCTTAGAAAGCATAATTGATGGGAATTCATTAATGAGATTAATGAAAGAAAAGAAACCTAAAAGATGTTGTAGAATCATATTTTCAAAAAGGGTAGCTCTAGTTTTTGCATTGCATAGTGGTATTCCTTGTAGAATATCCAGCACCTTATTCAATAAGCAAAGAGCCGAGATCCCTTCACCGGGAGTGACCTCTTTAGCGAAACTAGCAGATACTACAACTCACTCGATTTTGTTTTTGACTGCTTCGATAGTTCTTGCTTTGCATAGCGGTATTTGAGAAATATCCTGCACCTTATTCGATTAGGAAAGAGCCGAGATCCTTTCACCGGGAGTGACCTCTTTAACGAAACTAGCAAAAGCCTAAAAAACAATCCTTTTCAAAATCACTTGTTTCTACAACGATATCAAGTTCATTACGCAAAAGGTTTTCAGAAAAACCTGTCGTAGTCCTTCGTCATTTCAGATAAAGATTATTTAGTATTCGTGCTGCGTTTGTTGACCTCTGTCAAGACGTAGTGTGCGGTAGCTGATTAGTACTTATCTGTAAAGCATGTGATAAAATTGGATTAGGGTAGTCGTACGACCTTGTTAGCCTATGTCAAGAGTCGTGCGGGTGGGTTTGATTCAATCAAGAAATGATGGGTTGAACTTGACTAGTGCACTATGGTTTGTTGACCTCTGTCAAGGTCATAGCACGCTAGGGGCAAAAGCATTATCGGGAATTTCAAGTGTTGAAATTTGCAATGAGATTGCATACCTTCTATAAGATAGTTGGATCCCGATACCCACTGCGAGTAAGAGTTACTCCTGGGAAAGTTTTACACATGACAATTAGCCGATCAAGTAGGTGTCTAGAAAGGTGTTAACGGGGTTATGCCTATGGGAAAACGAGGTTTATTCTAATTTGGTCCGTGTGAAAGCATGGGGAACCTCCCTCAAAGTACCAACGCTTGCCTGGCCGAAAGATTGGCGAACTTGTAAGGTGTAATTAATCCCAGCTAGTCTTACCTTTTAGGGTTTAAAGGGAGATTTGATGAAAACAGTGGGAGCCATCCTGATTAGATAAGATAATAACCAATCTAATCTTGCAAGAGCATACGCTAAAGTGTTTTCTTCTCTCTCTCTCCAGGTAACGACCATGTCAGGCCTTAATCAAGATAATAATATGGATGTATTAACCGAACCCGCTTATTATACTGAGCAGGGGAACGTTGGTTCCGTTCTTTCTTATAATTGTTATAAGACAGAGCAGGAATTAGGGGAATATCCGGATTCTCACGCCGCCCAAAAGAAGAGTAAGCATGATGATGCATCTTCTTCGGGTGTGTTAGTTATCGAGAACTGTTTCTCAGTTCACTCTACATCCTGGGTATTAGATACCGGATCGGGATCCCACATATGTAATATGTTACACGGGCTACGGAAAGGTAGAGAACTAGAAGAGGGTGATCATTCCATAAGAGTAGGGAATGGTGCAAATGTTGCAGCCAAAGCAGTTGGCGAATATCACCTTTTATTACCAAATGGTAATACATTGATTCTGAACGAATGCTATTACATTCCGACCCTGATATGCAATATTATATCAGTTTCTTTATTGAGTAAAGAAGGATATAATTTTGTAGTACAGGATAATGTTATGAACATCTTCCTGGATCAAAAGTTGATTGGATCAGGCTCGTTAAATAATGGCATATACGTTCTAAATCAAACCACGGTTCTTAAGGTACAGAACACGCACAAGAGGAAGAGTTCAAAAATGAACGGATCCTTCTTGTGGCATTGTAGACTAGGTCACATCAATGCGATATGACTAGCTAAGTTATATAAGGATGGATATTTAAATCCATTCGAATTTTCATCTTATGACACTTACCAGTCATGTCTCAAAGGCAAAATGACCAAAACTCCGTTTAGTCGACACGGAGAAAGAGTTACAGAACTCTTGGGACTGATACATAGTGATGTATGTGGTCCCATGTCTACACATGCCAGGAATGGTTCCTCGTACTTCATTACATTCACCGACGATCTCTCAAGATACGGACATGTGTTCCTGTTGAAACACAAGTCCGAAGTTTTTGAGAAATTCAAAGAATATAAGCACGAAGTCGAGAACCAAATGGGTAAAAGTATTAAGATCCTTTGATCTGATCGAAGAGGAGAATACTTGAGCAATGAGTTCCAGGACTATCTAAAAGAGAATAGGATTCTCTCTCAGCTTACTCCTCCTTATACACCAGAGCACAACGGTGTATCAGAACGGAGGAATCGCACCCTATTAGATATGGTGTGCTCTATGATGAGCACCGCTAAGTTACCTATTTCCTTTTGGGGTTATGCGCTTGT
Organism: Agapanthus africanus; assembly: GCA_030015575.1. Taxonomy (NCBI): domain Eukaryota; kingdom Viridiplantae; phylum Streptophyta; class Magnoliopsida; order Asparagales; family Amaryllidaceae; genus Agapanthus; species Agapanthus africanus. The sequence goes on from JASDDO010000018.1 coordinate 113,498,372, forward strand.
AGCAGCAGCATACCTATTGAATCAGGTTCCATCAAAATCTTTACCTACCACACCATATGAGATATGGAGTGGGAAGAGACCATGTCTTAAAAGAGTTAAGATACGGGGTTGTCCGGTCTATGTCAAAAGACAAAATCCAGACAAACTCGAGGCATGATCAATTCTTTGTAAGTTTGTTGGATATCCTAAACATTCAAATGGATATCTATTCTACCACACTGAACAACAAAAGGTGTTTGTTGCTCAACATGCCATCTTTTTAGAAAAGAAATTTCTTGCAAAAGAAATTAGTAGCGAGAAGGTAGAGCTGGAAGAAGTTCCAGCAGAACAAACTGCAACTGAAGATTTACAGAGGATTCAGTAGTTCCCGACGAACCTCAGCCGCTCTGCCGATCTAGTAGGGTTCCTCATCCACCTGAGAGATACTACGGTTTTCTCATCGATGGTGGGAGCGAGGACTGCATCATGGAAGATGATGACCCGACTAGCTTCGAGCAGGCCATCACGAGTGGGGAGCTGGAAGAAGTTCCAGCAGAACAAACTGCAACTGAAGATTTACAGAGGATTCAGTAGTTCCCGACGAACCTCAGCCGCTCCGCCGATCTAGTATGGTTCCTCATCCACCTGAGAGATACTACGGTTTTCTCATCGATGGTGGGAGCGAGGACTGCATCATGGAAGATGATGACCCGACTAGCTTCGAGCAGGCCATCACGAGTGGGGACTCTGTGAAATGGCTGGATGCAATGCGATCTGAGATGGAATCCATGTACACCAACAAAGTATGGACTTTGGAAGTTGCTTCTGAAGGGATAAAACCCATTGGGAGCAAATGGATCTTTAAGAAGAAACTTGGTGTAGATGGAAAAGTTGAGACTTTCAAAGCTAGACTTATTGCAAAGGGTTTTCGTCAATGACCAGGTGTGGATTATGACGAAACCTTTTCTCCAGTGGATATGCTTAAGTCCATCCGGATCCTACTTGCCATTGCTGCATACCATGACTACGAAATCTGGAAAAAGGATGTTAAAACTACCTTTCTAAATGGTGATTTAGAGCAGTGCGTGTACATGATTCAGCCAGAGGGCTTCGTAGATAGTGGGAGCGGCGGAAAGGTGTGCAAGCTGCTTAAATCTATCTACGGGTTAAAGCAGGCATCGCGGAGTTGGAACATCTATTTTGATGTTGTAGTCAAAGAGTTTGACTTCATAAAAAACGTAGATGAACTTTGTATATACAAGAAGGTGGCAGAGAGTAAAATTGTCTTCCTCGTATTGTACGTGGATGACATACTCTTGATAGGAAATGATGTTCCTATGATACATTCGGTCAAGCTCTTCTTATCACATAGATTCTCAATGAAAGATCTAGGTGATGCCTCCTGCATTTTGGGAATTAAGATCTATAGAGATAGATCTAAACAGATACTGGATTGTCCCAATCCAGGTACATTGACACCATACTAAAGAGGTTTAGTATGGATGAATCCAAGCGTGGGAACTTACCCACGATCTCTGGACTCACTCTCTCCAAAGAGATGTCTCCTAAGACTGATTTGGAAAGAGCTCGCATGCAAGGGATACCCTATGCTTCGGCAGTAGGCTCTATCATGTACGTGATGCTATGTACCAGACCCGATGTAGCATACTCACTAAGTGTAGTGAGTAGGTATCAAGAAGATCCAGGAGAGAATCACTGGACAGCTGTGAAGAACATTCTCAAGTATTTGAGAAGGACTAAGGAGATGTTCTTGGTGTATGGTAATGGAGAACTCCATGTGGATTCCTTTACCGATTCGAGCTTCCAAAGTGATAAGGATGACTCTAAGTCGCAATCGAGAATTGTGTTTACCCTCAATGGAGGGGAGGTTTGTTGGAAGAGTTCCAAACAGGAAACCGTGGCAGACTCGACGATGGAGGCTGAATACATCGCTGCAAACGATGCTGCCAAAGAGGCTGTCTGGATGAAGAAGTTCATCACTGAACTTGGAGTGGTTCCGTCCATTGAGCATCCAATGCCTTTGTATTGTGATAACAATGGAGCTGTGGCTTTGGCCAAGGAACCCAGGTCCCATCAGAGATCCAGGCATATTCTGAGGCGGTATCACCTGATCCGGGAGATAGTTGATCGCCGAGAGATCGAGGTCAGGAGAGTTGACACAAAGGAAAACACTGCAGATCCACTCACGAAGGCCATCCCCAGATACAATTTGAGAGACTCTTCGGGATGTTGGGTATGAGATACTACAATAGCCGGCCTTAGTGCAAGTGGGAGATTGTTAGTTATGTATATGCCCTAGAGGCCATTGTTGTACATATGATGTATATTATAGTGGATGCTTGGATATATATAGAGAGGACTTTCTTGCTCGATATGATAGTTTGCTATCTGGTTTCACTTTGTCTTAACATGTTGACTTGTATTGGTTCTACTGTCTTGCTCTTACATGTTGATAAAGCCCTTAGGATATGTACTTGACTACTAGGACTATGATGTAGATCATACTAGTGGGGCCAGGGTGGTCCAAAAGTACATCCTATAATATGTTCCTAGTCGAGGGTGTATCGAGACAGGGCATTGATACTCCAGAGTAGACTAGCGTATACGCATCTTGACCCATATGATGGGCGATGGATGATCCCACATCCATTGGTGTTTGACATCAAAGATGGTGTACGGGTGCTCGGTGGAGACTGGGTACACTGAACGGACTCGCCGAGAACTCCTAGATCGTATTATACCTATCGTCAGATAGAAGTTCTCTGGTGACACTGGTACAGGTTAGTCTGTAGACCCGAGATTGTCATAGAGTCTTGTGTGATTCCCACTGTGCTTTGATTTCCACCTTATCACGTTCATGAGAACGTGAAAAACGGTGGCTTTTGGGTACAGTCCCGAATCATATGGAGGCGATGAGCGATAGGAGGGGTTTCGTCTCTCCCGGTATTGGGGGTTGATGTTGCGCAGTGTTCGATTGGCTATAACTGGAAGTCCCTGGCCAGGGCTGATATGGAGACCTACTGGTAAGTGTTATCAGTAGTTTCTTGACCCGTTATGAGCCTCACATCGACACGACTTATCAGTTACTGGGGTCTGACGTTTTCCACCCCTAGACTGGATATGTGACATATCAGACGAAGAGACTGGACTGTACGGTAGTGTTACTGATTGGATTCACAGGAGTATGTACAGGCTTGCTTGTTGATCTTTTGATCTCTCAATACCCGGGTGGTTGTTATGTTTAGCTGACCGCTTGCAGCTTGTGTGTTTGATATGATCATCACCTACTGCCGGCGTATTGACGAGTCTTTAGAGTCCTACACAGAGGTTTCCAGGCTCAGGCGAAATGGAGTAGGAGCACATATATGATATGTGCGGGACCGAGATTAATATGATATGAGATACCGTATTCTATTCTCGCGATATGTGATATCGGCCAGGTATATGTGATATAGCCGGATTATCGGATTAAGTGTTGATTCGATAAAAAGAAACATATTATATTAGTCAGTTATATGTAATATAGCCGGGTTATTAAATCCATTGTTGATTTAATAATTTAATGTATAATTATATATATATGTGATATATTACATTACATTAACTAATATAAGCTCACTTAAATGATTCTTTTTCTCACTTGATGATACATTGATATATATGTGATATATGTTAATTGTATTATTTTCTTTTGTTACATTAAATATTATATATGTGATATATAATATTGTAACATGCTAGGTTACAAATGCAACTAGGGTTTATGAGATTAAACCATGCTAGGGTTTAGATTATGGTTAACATTTTGTTTTTAGTTAATTCTAAATTATGGATTAAAGTTAAGATATTTTATTATGTTGACTTTGTCCACTCTTTCGATATTTACTAGATATTTGTTAACCTAACCTTTTAACCCAAGCCCATGGTTTATTCTCTACAAAGGTTAAGCTTGCCATGCTTAACCGATGGTTGCATTTCTAACCTCATAACAATTATTCTTTCATCACACTTGATCTTCTTCTTCCTCCTCACAAAAGCTTTCTAGATTTTTATTTTGGGATGAAAAATAGCGAGAAATAAATTTCTAAAATGAACAAAATTCCTACTTCATCATCCTCTTCTATACTAGCCATATAGGTTAGCGTGTTTGCTTCACTAATCTGTAATTAGTGAAGTGATAGCTTGGGTTTGTGATTCCTCAAGCTAGATCATCTTTGATTGTGAAGATTACTAGCAAGCATGCATCATTCACTTCATGGAGCCTCTCAAGAGTATGGGAACTTGATGATCGCAGCGAAGGGACCTCAACTCGGAGCTTATGAAGCGAAGGAACGGACTACAAAGGTTGTAATCCCTAATCACTTAGAAGTAAAGTAGTTTACTTGATGTTTCTAACCCTATTTCTCTAGTAAAGATCCTTGCTTAGGTTGTTTGGTACTTGAAAATTTTAAATACGACCTGTTTGATGCCTTGTAGAACCTTGTTCTAGTGCCTAAGAACCTTACAATGGCCAATCGAGCATAGCGCAACATCAACTCCCAATACCTGGAGAGACGAATCCCTTCCTATCTCTCATTGCCTCTATATGACTCGGGACTGTACCCAAAAACCAACTTTTTGCATGATCTCTTGAACGTGGTATGGTGGAAATCAAAGCACAGTGGGAATCACACAAGACTCTATGACGATCTCGGGTCGACAGACTAACCTGTACCAGTATCACCAGAGAACTGCTATCTGACGATAGGTATAATACCATCTAGGAGTTCTCGGCGAGTCCGTTCAGTGTATCCAGTCTCCACTGAGCACCCGTATACCTTCTCTGATGTCAAACACCAATGGATATGGGATCATCCATCACCCATCCTATGTGTCAAGAAGCGCATACTCTAGTCTACACTGGAGTATCGATGCCCTGTCTCGACACTCCCACGACTAAGAACAGTAAAAGTATGTACTTGCCGACTATCTCTGCCCTACTAGTATGATTCACATCATAATCCTGGTAGTCAAGTACTCATCCTAAGGGCTTTATCAACATGTAATAGAGAGATAATAAGTGTACATGTTAAGATAAAGTGCAACCAGATAGCATACTATCATATCGAGCAAGAAAGTCCTCCCTATATATGTCCAAGCAACCACTACAATATACATCACATGTACAGTAATGGCCTCTATGGCATACATATAACTAACAATCTCCCACTTGCACTAAGGCCATATGTTGTAGTATCTCATATTCAACGTCCTATAGAAGTCTCTCTAGGGTAAGGCCTTTGTGAGTAGATCCGCTGTGTTACTCTTCAGGTCTACTCTTATAAACTTGATCCATTGGAGATCAACTATCTTCCTGATCAGGTAATACTGTCCTCAGAATATGTCTGGATCGCTGATGGGACCGGTGTTCCTAGGCTAAAGCCACAACTCCATTGTTGTCACAATAACAGTTATTGAACGCTCAATGGTAGGAACCATGTTCATCTCATGAACAAGAAATGCCCAGACAACCACTTTGGCAGCATCATTGGTAGCGATGTATTCATCCTTTATCGTCTAGTATGCCACGGTATCTAGCTTGGAACTCTTCCAACATACCGTCCCTCCACTGAGGGTAAAGACAATGTCTGTGACTGACTCTCAGTCGACCTTATCACTCTGGAAGCTCGAACCAAGAACATTCATTTAGTGCTTCTCAAGTACTTAAGAATGTCCTCCACAGCTGTCCAGTGATTCTCCCAAGATCCGATTGATTCCTGATCATTACACCTAGTGAGTTAGCTACATCTGGTCTGGTACATAACATCGCACACATGATAGAGCCTGCTGCCGAAGCATAGGGTACCCTTTGCACGCGAGCTCTCTCCAAATCCGTCTTAGAAGACATCTTTTTGGAGAGAGTGATTCCCGAGTAAGTGGGTTAACCACCATGCTTAGAATCTTCCATACTAAACCCCTTTAGTATGGTGTTAATGTACCTGGATTTGGGACACTCCCAACATCCACTAGATCTATCACCATAGATCATAATCCACAAGATATAGTAAGTATCATCTAGATCTTCCTGGGAGAATCCTTGTGATAAGAGGAGCTTGACCGAGTGTAGCATAGGAAACCATTTCCTATCAAGAGTATGTCATCTACGTACAATACGTGGAAGAAAACCTTACTCTCTACAACCTTCTTGTATATACAAGGTTCATCTACCTTTTGATGAAGTCAAACTCTTTGACTGCCACATCAAAACAGATGCTCCAACTCCGCATGCGTGCATTGATCCTGATGGACTTAAGCATAACTTTGAAAGTCTCAACTTTTCCATCTACATCAAGAATCTTCTCAAGATCCATTTGCTCCTAATGGGTTTTACCTCTTCAGGTGCAATATCCAAAGTCATACTTTTTTGGTGTACATGGATTCCATATTTGATCGCATAGCATCCAGCCATTTCACAGAGTCCCCACTCATGATGGCCTGCTTGAACCTGATTGGGTCATCATCTACCATGATGCAATTCTCACTCCCACTGTCACCGAGAAGACCGTAATATCTCTCAAGTGGATGAGGAACCCTACCAGATTCGCGGAGAGGCTGAGGTTCGTTGGATACTATTGAATTCTTTGGTTTCACCAAATCATCAACTATTAATTTGTCTAGCTGGAACTCCTTCCAGTTCCACCTCATGACCACTAATTTCTTCACAAGAAATTCCTTTTTTATAAAGGTGGCATGTTAAGAAACAAAACACCTTTTGCTCCTCAGTGTGGTAGAAGATATTCCCTCGCAAATGTTTGGGATATCCTAATAAACTTATACAGAACTGACCTTGCCTCGAGCTTGTCCGGATTTTGTTTTTCAACATAGGCCGGACAACCCCATATCTTAACTCATTTAGGACATGGTCTCTTCCCATACCATATCTCATATGGAGTGGTAGGCACTGATTTTGATGGAACCCCATTCAATAGGTATGCAGCTTCTCAAGTGCATAACCCCAAAAGGAAACAAGCAACTCAGCAGTACTCATCATAGAGCGCGCCATATCTTATAGGGTGCGATACCTCCGCCCCGATACACCGTTGTGCTGTGGTGTATACGAAGGAGTAAGCTGAGAGAGAATCTCATTCTCCTTTTACAAACTCCAGGAACTCCATGCCCAAGTATTCACCTCTTCGATCACATCGAAGGACTTAATACTTTCACCCGTTTGGTTCTTAACTTCAGGCTTATATTCCTTGAATTTCTCAAAAGTTTTAGGCTTGTGTTTCAACAGGAACACATGTCCGAATCTTGAGAGGTCGTCAATGAATGTAATGAAGTACGAAGAACCAACCTTGGTATTTGTAGACATAGGACCGTATACATCATCATGTATCTGTCCTAAGAGTTCAGTAACTCTTTCTCTGTTTCTAGTAAACGGAGTATTGGTCATTTTACCTTTGAGACAAGACCGACAAGTATCATAAGATGAAAATTCGAACGGATTCTAATATTCATCCTTATGTAACTTAGTTAGTCGTGTCGCATTGATATGACCTAGTCTACAATGCCATAAGAAGGATTGATTCATTTCTGAACTACTCCTCTTGTCTGTGTTCTACATACTTTGAACTGTGATTTGATTTAGAATGTATATGCCATTTCATAACATGCCTGATCCAATCAACTCTTGATTCAGGAAAATGTTCACAACATTATCCTTCATTACAGAATTATATCCTTCTTTAACTTAATAAAGAAACTGATGTAATGTTGTATATCAGGTTCGGTATATAATAACATTCGTTCAGAATCAATGTTTTTACCTCTTAGTAATACAAGGTGATATTTGCCAACTGACTTGGCTGTAACAATTGCACCCTTCTCTAACATTTAAAGATATATCACCCATTCTCAGTTCTTTACCTTTCTGTAGCCCATGTAACAAATTACATATGTGGGATCCTAAATCCGGTATCACATACCTAGGACGTAGAGGATACTGAGATACAGTTCTTGGTAATGAACACACCCGAAGAATATGCATCATCATGCTTATTCCTCGATTGGGTGGCATGGGAATCAGGATATTCCCCTATTTCTTGCTCGAACTTATAACATTTATAAGATGGAGCGGAACCAACGTTCCCTAGCTCAGTATAATAAGCAGGTTCGGTCAATGCATCCATATTATTATCTTGATTAAGGCGTGACATGGTCGCTACCAGGAGAGAGAGAGAGAGAAGAAAACACTCTGCGTGCGCTCATGCAAGATTAGATTGGTTATTATTTTATCTAATCAGGATGGCTCCCATTGTTTTTATCAAATCTTCCTTCAAACCCTAAAAGGTAAGACTAGCTGGGATTAATTACACCCTACAAGTTCGCCAATTTTTCGGCCAGGCCAGTGTCGGTACTTTGAGGGAGGTTCCTCGTGCTTTCGAACGGACCTAATTAGAATAAACCTCGTTTTTCCAAGGGCGTAACTCCGTTAACACCTTTCTAGACACCTACTTGATCGGCTAATTGTAATGTGTAAAACTCTCCCAGGAGTAACTCTTACTCGCAGTGGGTATTAGGATCCTACTATCTCATAGAAGGTATGCAATCTCATTACAAATTTCAACACTTGAAATTCCCTATAATATTTTACCCATAGCGTCCTATGATCTTGACGGAGGCTAAACTACCCATAGGGCGCTAGTCAAGTTTAACCCGTTCATTTCTTGATTGAATTAGACCGACCCGCACGACCCTTGACGGAGGCCAAACAACGCCGTATGAATACCCTAATCCAATCGCATCTCATGCTGCAGATAAGTACTAATCAGCTACCGTACACTACGCTTTGACGGAGGCCAAACTACCATAGCACGAATACTAAATACTACTTATCTGAAATGACGGAGGGATACGTCAGGTTTTTAAGAAAACCTTTTGCGTAATGAACTTGATATATTGTAGAATCGAGTGATTTTGAAAAGGAGTGTTTTTGAGGCTTTTACTAGTTTTGCTAAAGAGGTCACCCCCGGTGAAGGGATCTCGGCTCTTTCCTCATCGAATGAGGTGCATGATATTTCACAAATACCACTATGCAAAGCAAAAACTATAGAAGCAATCAAAAGACAAACCGAGTGGATTGTAGCATTTGCTAGTTTCGCTAAAGAGGTCACTCCTGGTGAAGGGATCTCGGCTCTTTCCTTATCGAATAAGGTGCTGGATATTCTACAAGGAATACCGCTATGCAAAGTAAGAACTAGAGCTACCAGTTTTTAAAACAATATTCTGCAACATCTTTAGGTTTCTTTTATTTCATTAATCTCATTAATGAAGTCCCATCAAATTATGCTTCCCAAGCATCACAGAAGAAACGAAAGCATCAATATTTACTATATATCATCATATATATAATATAATCATTCATCTCAACATATAAAGTGATCACATCACAGAATATCAGTAGCAGAAAAACACATATGAAATATTGGATATACTAGGAATTCCATGTTTTAGATTAAGCCAGTATAAAACACGGATTCTACGGTCGCGATGAATAGCCAAACCCACATCCCTAGATCCCTACGAGAGTGGCATGCAACCCTACCAATTCTAGAGTTAGGAGACCCGGTCTCGACTCCTCGAGATGGTCTCCCACTGGACTCTAGAACCCGGTTACTTGTGTTCTCCTCCTTGGGTCTATCCTAATGCGGAAAAGTAAATAATATACATCAATGGTGACATCATACTCAACCCGGAAGTGCCCTAATAAAAGAATATTACATACAAGTTTTTACATGAATGAAAATGAAAAAATCTCATCTCATATAAAAAAAACCCGGTTATTCAAAACACGACGATCCAATATAACATATCACAGCAACACATAACATCATATGTCATCAACGTAAGTAAATATGCGTATCCCAATTGTCGTTGACATATAGCAACGAAATCGGCGATACACCACATATTACACTTACGGTCGCAGAAAAGAAAGTGAAAAACTACAACAATTGGAATCCACAACCACCTTAGACATCATAAACCCAATGTATCACATACTTTGGATTTCATGCCTAACCAAATGAATTCCTTAGACATCACATGCCTAACAATTATAAACCCCGTATTTTAGTCTCGATATTGAAAACACTTTCCAATAACCAGTCGGGTAATTTAACAAGATTCCCGATAACCTGATCGAATGCTCGTCGGAAACTTCAGTAGACGGCCGCACCCCCGATGCCGTCGACGAAGTGCACTTAGGCGGAACACCGCGGCCGCGAGCACCCGAACGGATGCTTTTGGCAACGGGGTTCTCCTACAGTCACTTGGTCGGGGTTATGGGGTGTGGCTATCTAGTAAGGTTATACGGAGAGTATCCACGTACACTACGTAATTGTGACGGACTTTTGATCCTCATCAAAATTTCGTGGCAACCAATCAAATGAGACTAACTTGCTAGATTTATAAAATTCAAACTAGTTATCATATAACTAAATTTATGGATTCCAAGTATTGTATCACAATCACAGATAGCTAGAAGATGTTAAACTTTTCGATCGAATAAACAAACACCCAAAATTTCCCCAAGAGCACAACACTTGAGCGGAGTTCAAAAAGTACCCAGAACATGCCACAGCTCCTATGCACCATCTGTAGAAGGGCCGATCCATGCCTCACTCATGTCGCTGCGGAACTGCCGCAAACCCTAGGATATGACCGCGGTTCCGCGATCCAAAAAGTCGAGTTTGGGTATCGTTCTTCTAGAGGGTCCACAGAATCGCTTGCATGAGTTTCTGAAGATTTCAAACTTGGAAAAATCCAACTCTTGGAATATTTCCAGCGGGGGAAAATATGGGTTATTGATATCTGTTCGAACTTTTTAACGTCGTCTAAATAACCCGAATAGATGTTAGAATTACGATTACGAAACACTCCGAATTGCTTTTGCAGCAAGTTAACATCACATGCAAATTTAGCAAAAACAAGCAACACCTAAAACACCAAAACCCAGAGACTGGAACACCCTAAAAATTTGAAGCCAAAACCCACCAAAAACCGGTGAGCTATGATTTTGTCCCTATGTGGCCGGCCATATTCATACCAATTTGCTTCAAATTTCTATGGTGTTCATGTTATATCACATACAATATTCTGCAGTTGTTAAAAAAGTTTTTAGAGCCATTTAAAATTCGACAGAAACTAGGAATGTGTATCGGGTGTTTCAGAGTTGTTTCGGTTTCGTAATCCTACAAACATCGTATAATTCTCTAGCTTGGCTCTGATACCACTGTAGGGTTTCCTAGCACGACAGCAAGTTTCGGGAGGCATCGTCCATGCCGTTTTCAAATTTTTGCCGTACTAAAGAACCCTAACCCTAGAATCTTAACTAGAGATTTAGACGAACTAGCAATGCAAACAACTTTACATCTAAGTGAATAAAGAATACAACCTTTGTAGACCGGTCCTTCACTTCTAAAGCTCCGTGTAGTAGTCCCTTCGCTCCAAGTAGTGAACACTCGAACTTTAGTTAGGGTTCACATGAAGAAATGAACAAGCTTGCTCGAAGTCTTAGAGGCCGAAGATGATCTACGTCAGAGGAGACTCAAGCTCATGCTATCTCTTCACTAATGGTAGATTAGTGAAGCAAACACCCTAAACTAAATGGCTAATATAGTAGAGGATGATGAGATAGGAAATGGGCTCACTTTAGATTAATTTTCTCACAATATTTCATCATCTTTTTAAAAGCTAGAAAGCTTTTTCCATGAGGAAGAAGAAGATGAAGTGGAGATGAGAATGAAACTCTTGAGGTGAGAATAGCAACCATGGATGAGTTAGTGTGATACACTAACTCATGTAGAGACTTAACCATGGGTGAGTATAATGATTAGGTTAATAAATATCTACAAGTGAAGCAAAATGAGTGGACTTGGTCAATGGTTCCACAAGATTCTACAAGCTTGTAGCCATGACAAATTTCCATCCAATTTTTGAATTACTTAGATAAATATAAACCCTTCATTATATTAAGCATGGTGTGAGTCTCATACATCCATGAAGCATGTAGCATCAAGCATGTCACAAATAAAATGTACATTAATATATATCACATATATACTATATGCATATGCACATAAGTCGAGAAAAGAATACTTAGTGAGCAAATATTAGTTAATGTAAGTTAATATATCAAATATATAATTATACATTAAATTATCAAATCAACACTTGATTTAATAATTCGGCTATATCACATACAACCGACTAATATCATATGAATCATCTTATCGAATCAACACTTGATCTGATAACCCGGCTATATCTCATATAACCGACCGATATCACATATCGCGAGAATAGAATACGATATCACATACTCGTATTAATCTCGGTCCCACACATATCACATATGTGCTACTACTTCGTTTCGCATGAACCAGGAAACCTCTGTATAGGACTCTAAAGACTCGTCAATACGCCGGCAGTAGATGATGATCATATCAAACACCCATAAGCCGCAAGCGGTCTGCTAAACGTAACGGTCACCCGGGTATTGATCGATCAGAATATCAACAAGCAAGCCTGCTTATACTCCTGCAAATCCAATCAGTAACACTACCGTACAGTCCGGTCTCTTCGTCAGATATGTCGCATATCGCAGCTTGGGGTTGGTATAACGTCAGACCCCAATAGCCTGATAAGTCATGCCGATGCAAGATCCATAACGGTTCGAGAAACTACTGATAACACTTACCAGTAGATCTCAGCAACCCTGGCCATGGATTTCTTGTTATGGCTAATCGAGCATAGCGCAACATCAACTCCCAATACCGGGAGAGACGTATCCCCTCCTATTGCTCATTACCTCCATGTGACTCGAGATTTTACCCAAAAATCACCTTTTGGCACGATCTCTTGAATGCGGTATAGTGGAAATCAAAGCACAGTGGGAATCACACAAGACTCTATGACGATCTCGGGTCGACAGACTAACCTGTACCAGTGTCACCAGAGAACTTCTATCTGACGATAGGTATAATACCATCTAGGAGTTCTCGGCGAGTCCGTTCAGTATACCCAGTCTCCACTGAGCACCAGTATATCTTCTCTGATGTCAAACACCAATGGATATAGGATCATCCATCGCCCATCATATGGGTCAAGAAGCGCATACGCTAGTCTACACTGGAGTATCGATGCCCTGTCTCGATACTCCACGACTAGGAACAATTAAAGGATGTACTTGCTGACTACCTGTGCCCTACTAGTATGATCCGCAGCATAATCCTGATAGTCAAGTACTCATCCTAAGGGCTTTATCAACATGTAATAGAGAGACAATAAGTGTACATGTTAAAATAAAGTGCAACCAGATAACATACTATCATGTCGAGAAAGAAAGTCCTCCCTATATATGTCCAAACATCCACTACAATATACATCACATGTACAGTAATGGCCTCTAGGGCATACATATAACTAACACCCATGATATTTCGGGTTCTTGGAGTAAGCTGTGGCTGACATGCTATCGCAATAAAGGGTAACCATGTCCCTTGCATCTGGCATTATGGTCAGGCTCACCAAGAATCTATGTAACAAAACCTTCTCTTATGCACCAGCATAGGCAACAACGTATTCCGCTTCCATGGTAGAAAGCGCAATACAGTCCTGCTTCTTACTACACCATGAAATGGCCTTGCCATTGAGTAAGAAGATGTTGCCTGAAGTAGACGCTCATTCATCCAGATCGTCGGCCCAGTCGGCATCAGAATATCCTCGCAGACGAGTGTTCGATCCACCGTAGTATAAATTTATATAAGATGTCCTACTCAAATACTGTAAGATCCACTTCACTCCTTTCCAATGAGACACTCCGGTATAAATTTATATGAGATGTCCTACTCAAATACTATAAGATCCACTTCACTCCTTTCCAATAAGATACTCCGGGGTTGAACTAATACATGCTCAATAGTCCTACTGCAAAGGATATATCGGGTATCGTACACATCATAGCATACATGAGACTGCCGATAGCACTTCTATAGGGAACGTTCTGCATCACTTTCTTCTCTGCTTCTGTTTCAGGACACTGCGTAAGGCTTAACATATGATTCTTCGCAACTGGAGTCCCAATAGGTTTGTATCCACTCTTGTCGAATTGTTCTAAGACTTTTTTTTTATAAGTCTCCTGAGACAAACCTAAAATCCTCTTAGAACGATTTCTCAGGATTTGAATCCCAAGCATGAACCGTGCATCGCCCATGTCTTTCATCTCAAAAGTAGAGGGCAGTTACCTCCTAGTGGCATTTATGGACTTCTTGCTATTCCCTGCTAGTAAGATGCCGTCGACATATAACGACAAGATCTCAAACTGATTACCATCTTGCTTTAGGTAGACATAATTTTCCTGATCGATCATCCTAAGACCATATCCCAGTATAGTTTGATAAAATCGAAAATACCAAACTCTGAAAGATTGTTTCAAGCCATAGATAGACTTTCTCAATTTTCACACTTTGTGTTCAAGTTCATTGGTTTTGAAACTAGTAGGTTGATCCACATAAATCTCATCTTCCAATTCTCCATAGAGAAAAGTTGTCTTGACGTCCATTTAGATTAGTTCAAGATCCATCTGTGCGACTAAAGCTAAGATAAGGCAAACAGAGGTAATTTTCACCACCATGGAAGATGTCTCCTCATAATCCACCCCACTCTTCTGAGTGTATCCTTTTGCTACCAAGCGTGCCATGTGTTAGTTATATGTATGCCCTAGAAGCCATTGTTGTACATGATTGTATATTATAATGGATGCTTGGACATATATAGAGAGGACTTTCTTGCTCGACATGATAGTATGCTATCTGGTTGCTCTTTATCTTAACATGTAGACTTGTATTGTGATACTGTCTTGCTCTCACATGTTGGTAAAGCCCTTAGGATGTACTTAACTACCAGGACTATTATGTAGATCATACTAGTGGGGCCAGGGTAGTCCATAAGTTCATCCTTTAAATGTTCCTAGTCATGGGTGTATCGAGACGGTGCATCGATATTCCAGAGTAGACTAGCGTATACGTTTCTTGACCCATTTGATGGGTGATGGATGATCTCCCATCCATTGGTGTTTGACATCAAAGACTGTATACGGGTGCTCAGTGGAGACTGGGTACACTGAACATAACTCGCCGAGAACTCCTAGATGGTATTATACCTATCGTCAGATAGCAGTTCTCTGGTGACACTGGTACATGTTAGTCTGTAGACCCGAGATCGTCATAGAGACTTGTATGATTCCCACCGTGCTTTGATTTCCTCCCTACCACGCTCAAGAGAGCGTGCAAACAGAGGGATTTTGGGTACAGTCCCGAGTCACATGGAGGCAATGAGCGATAGGAGGGGTTTCGTCTCTCCCGGTATTTGGGGTTGATGTTGCGTTGTGCTCGATTGGCCATAACAGGAAGTCCCTGGCCAGGGCTGATACTGAGATTTACTGGTAAGTGTTATCGGTAGTTTCTCGACCCATTATGAGCCTCACATCGGCATGACTTATCAAATTATTAGGGTTTGACGTCTACCACCCCTAAACTCGATATGCGACATATCAGACAAAGAGACCGGACTGTACGGTAGTGTTACTTATTGGATTCACGGGAGTATGGACAAGCTTGCTTGTTGATCTTCTGATCGCTCAATACCCGGGTAGCCGTTACATCCACCTAGTACCGCTGACGGCTTGTGGGTGACTGATATGATCATCACCTACTGCTGGCGTATTAACGAGTCTTTAGAGTCCTACACAGAGTTTTCCTAGCTCATGAGAAACGAAGTTGTCACGACCCAAAATATTAGCTCGCGACCAGCACTTAAATCACACGACGTCTACAGGCGTAACGTAATTCAAGTAAGCTGAAATCCAGAAATCTAAATCTTTTTAAGAGATAAAGATACATAAATCATGTTTTGTCTTTTAAAAATTTAGGCAGCACCTCCTTTGTAAAAACTAACCCCGAAAATGGGTACAACACAGAATATAAATAAAGCATCCCAAACGGGAGCAAATCACGCCCAACGGCAGAAACAACCACCACAAGTATAAATAACAAGTAAATGATGCCCAATGGCGAAGATCCACATAAGTAAAATTAAAGCAAGACATCAACCCCAAAAGTGAACATAAAAACCCATCGCTCAAGTCTCGCAACTACAAGTCTTCTAAGTCTGCAACATATACAATTACTAGTTTCTGATTTGATGGAGTGACTAGATACAATATGAATAAGAAGTATGAGAGGGGCACGATCCAACATGTACCACCTAACAAAAGCAAGTCACCCGAAAACAACTGTGTGCCAACGAAACCGCAACTTATCCATGCGGTCAACCTGTAAGAACTGTGGCACAACGGGGGTGAGTTGCCAACTTGTGAATAGAAAAACATCATAAGGTAGAAATCGAAATAAACAACGATTCCTAGATCAACTATATCATAAAGGTAATACTATGATATCTAGGGTGACCGTATCTGCATATGTGCCAATACATAAATAACTGCCTATCAGCAAGTGGATAATCATCCAACAATATAATCAATACATGTATACAAGTGGATCTCGTCCAACAATAAAATCAATGTATCTATGCAAGTGGATCCCGTCCACGTGTCAACCACTGACACAACAACTCCTGCATGTAAATATCATAAAAGCATATGCTGGGTAAATCCTCATAACTCAGGCGCCGTCACCACGACTGGCCCTGATGTCATGTCTGAACATCACTCCGGTCGGTATCCCCACGATAACCGCCGAGTCCAAATACTATCACCGGTAGGTAATGGTCCCTTTGTCAGGCTTATCGTTTACACCACGAAATCACCACTCGTCCCGGGGTACCATACCGGGCCCACCATGTACCCGCAAACGGTGCCTCCCGCTCCTCGAATCGGGTTTCACATGCCAATCTCAGAACCGAGAAATCACATGGTGGACGCACTAAAATATCATATCAAGTGAAACCGGGTTTTCAAACAATACACATTTTCTTGAAAATACCCCCACGGTTCTCAAATCCATAAATCACATGAAATCCATATCTCAATGCGTAAAATCCATATAAAACTGATATATGCAACATAAAACATCAATATGAGCATATAAAGGGAAAACCGCTCTTTTAAATGAATCCAGCTTTAAAAATATATCTTGCGGTTCCCAAATCCTCCGAAAACTAGTGCAGCATCATATGAAGTGTACATGTAACTGTGGCAAGGTATAAGTATCTACATGTAATCAAATGTGTATGATGCATTTCATAAGTGCAATGGCGCAATAGTCAACGTCTTAATATCACATGTCAATGCAATACCACCTAGGGGTATATGCAACTGTAGCGAGATATGTGGGTGTACATGTCAGTGTGTATGCATGATGTACATGTAGCTGTAGCAAAGTATGTGGGTGTACATGTCAGTATATCATGCAACCTAGCATAGTGATGTGAACATGGCAGTATATCATAGCATGATGTAGCAATTCTACTGTGTAAGTGACATAGCAATTATCGATGAAGAAGTGTGTGCACCGACAATCTGTGTAAGTGTAACATACGCATCATCGATAATGGTGTAGGTGTACTAGCACATGTATAAGAAATGCAATGAGAATAGTATGAATGCAGCACAATACATATAGTGAATCAAATGCTATAAGGTATACATATCAACAAGACCGAGTCGGTGAGTCTATCAATCAGCATCCAGCCTCACAACAACACATGCGGTACAATCCATCGTACGACATCCTCTAATCAAGGGTATGGATAAATCAACAGGTAAAAGTCATCACGTACGGAAATATAACCTACAGCGGCATTAACAAATAGGGATTCTATCAACCTATACAACATCGGGGTACGGATCTAAGTCTTGTACGGCATATCACTCATTATGCAATCATTATCCATATAGATATATATACCTATCTCTCAGGTCACATCCATGTCAAACTCGTATCAGGGGACTTACAAAGGTATCAACAATCTCATATCGATTCGAATCCATAAAATGACATATCACACTAAGTCCTAATTTCACATCGTATACTCGTTCATCACATTAATATCTCGCATCAATTTAAATAAACGTCACACTAGTTCTCTTTTAAATAGTAATTATCATGATTCACTTATCATATCATTTTCTCCTAAGTCAATTGTTTATTAGCATCAACTTCAATCATATTATCGTTTGTAAATCCTACAATCATGTCCGTCACATATCATTTATCAGGATAACAGAAACAAACGATATTCCATATCAATGGTTGCGGGGGTGCTATACGCCATCCACCCGACTTTCCACGTAGATATAAATCTACTCACCTGCTAAACTTCTCGCTTAGCCGTACTCGATGCGCTTCGTCGTCTCGGAATCCACGCGAAGGTACCTACAATCAATACGAATTCGCAAAGCTATTAACATCAAATTCCGAAATCCAAAATACGGTACACGGTGCGCTCATAGGTTAGAACCTATAGCCTATGCATGCAAAAACAACCAAACAATCCTTTTTGTTGACGTACAAACGAACAACAACCAAATACATACCAATTACAAAAACCAAGAATTCCACAATACGGAATACCATAACCAAAACCACTCACAATAGCTCCTAGATTTTGGTTCAGGTAAAATGGAACTACACAAACAAGTATAGGGTGTTATGTATGAAGTATATGAGCTACTGGACCAAATCAAGCACCTACCACCACCAAGTGGCCGGCCACCTACCCCCAATTCCGGCGAGCTTGGCCCCCTCTACTCCATTGGTGTTTGTAGCGAGCTCGGCCCCCTCTGCTCCATTGGTGTTTGTATGGTCAGGGTAGTCTTCTATGTAGGGTTCCTAGGCACTCTAGTAAGGTCTCACAAGGCATCGAACATGCCAATTTAAAAAAAATGGTGCCGAGAAACCCTAGACTACGGATCTTAGACTAGATGTTTGGGCGAAATGATAATCTAGTTAACACTTAACTACTTGGATATGGAAATTACAACCTTTGTAGATCCGGATATCCACCTCCACGGCTCCGCAACGAAGTCTCCTCGCTGTCCATGTCGAACCCCGGGCTCTAGCGTCGGCTTCATCGGAGAATCGGGTGAGCTAGGTCGCCGGCTTCGTGTCAAAGACGATCTACGTCGAGGCATCGCAAGTTCAAGCTCCGACTTCACAAAGTGATGAAACTTGTGAAGAAAACACACTCTACAACTTGGCTAGAGGTAGAGGATGAAGAAATAGGAGGTGGGTTCTCTTTAGAATTGGATTTCTCACTCTCAAGCTCAAGTTGCCATTGATGGACCTTGAGCTTTTGTTGAAGAAGAAGATGAAGACGAAGCAAGAAAATATGATAAGTCTTTTTAAAATAAAAAGAAAATGGAATACTTATCATAATTCTTACTAGGGTTAAGTGTAGAGAATCTACCATGGTTAATGGATGGGTTAGGGTTAAGCATGAGTCAAAGCTTCATGAAGCTTCAACAAAAAGACAAAGAAAGCCACCATTCCTTTTTAAACTTATCCAAATAAATGAATAAACAAATAAATGAATAAATAAATATGCAAAACCCTAATTATCATAATAACCATGGTTTAATTCTATTCACTTAACCATATGATCAAGTATCATCAAACATGATACAAAAAGGTGCACAAAAGTATATCACATATACAATGTGCAATCCAAGTGAGAAAAATCCGTTTAAAGTGAACCAATACTAGTTAATGCAAAGTAATATATCAAATATATAATTATACATTAAATCATTAAATCAACATTTGATTCAATGATCCGGTCATGTCGCACATAACCGACTAGTATTCAATGTATCGACTTATCGAATCGATCTTCGATTCGATAACTAGGTTATATCATATACAACCAATCGAAACATTAATCACGAGAATCAAATACGGTATCACATACACGCATTATTCTCGGTCCCGCACATATCTCATATGCACTCCTATTTCGTTTCGCTTGAACCAGGAAACCTCTGTGTAGGACTCTAAAGACTCGTCAATACGCCGGTAGCAGATGATGATCATATCATGCACCCACAAGCCGCAAGCGGTCTGCTAAACGTAACGGCCATCCGGGTATTGAGCGATCAGAAGATCGACGAGCTAGCCCGCTCACACTCCTGCGAATCCGACCAGTAACACTTACCGTACAGTCCGGTCTCTTCGTCTGATATGTCGCATATCAAGTCTAGGGGTGGTAAACGTCAGACCCCAATAACTCGATAAGTCGTGCCGATGTGAGGCTCGTAACGGGTCGAGAAACTACTGGTAACACTTACCGGTAAATCTCTGATCAGCCCTGGCCAGGGACTTCCTGTTACGGCCAATCGAGCACAGCGCAACATTAACCCCCAATATCGGGAGAGACGAAACCCCTCCTATCGCTCATTGCCTCCATGTGACTCGGGACTGTACCCAAAGACCACCGTTTTTCACGCCCTCATGGACGTGGTAAGGTGGAGATCAAAGCACAGTGGGAATCACACAAGACTCTATGACGATCTCGGGTCTACAGACTAACCTGTACAAGTGTCACCTGAGAACTGCCATCTGACGTGAGGTATAATACCATCTGGGAGTTCTCGGCGAATCCGTCCAGTGTACCCAGTCTCCACTGAGCACCCGTATACCATCTCTGATGTCAAACACCAATGGATATGGGATCATCCATCGCCCATCACATAGGTCGAGAAGCGTATACGCTAGTCTACTCTGGTATATCGATGTCCCGTCTCGATACACCCACGACTAGGGACCCTGAAGGAGGTACTTATGGACTACCATGTCCCCACTAGTATGATCTGCATCATAGTCCAGGTAGTCAAGTACACATCCTAAGGGCTTTACCAACATGTAACTATAAAACAGTATAAAGAGACTAGTGTACATGTTAAGATAAAGAGTAACCAGATAGCATACTATCATATCGAGCAAGAAAGTCATCTCTATATATGTCCAAGCATCCAATATAATATACATCATCTGTACAATACTGGCCTCTAGGGCATACATACAACTAACAATCTCCCACTTGCACTAGGGCCAGCTGCTGTAGTATCGCATACCGAGCATCCCGAAGAGTCTCTCAAACTGTATCTGGGGAATGGCCTTCGTGAGTGGATCCGCCGTGTTGTTCTTCGTGTCAACTCTCCTGGCCTCGATCTCCCGGCGATCAACTATCTCCCGGATCAGGTGATACCACCTCAGAATATGCCTGGATCGCTGATGGGACCTGGGTTCCTTGGCCAAAGCCACCGCTCCATTGTTATCGCAATACAAAGGTATTGGATGCTCAATGGATGGAACCACACCAAGTTCAGTAATGAACTTCTTGATCCAGACAGCTTCTTTAGCAGCATCGTTGGCAGCGATGTATTCAGCCTCCATCGTCGAGTCTGCCACGGTTTCCTGCTTGGAACTCTTCCAACTAACCGCCCCTCCGTAAAGGGTAAAGA
Source organism: Agapanthus africanus (assembly GCA_030015575.1). Lineage (NCBI taxonomy): Eukaryota > Viridiplantae > Streptophyta > Magnoliopsida > Asparagales > Amaryllidaceae > Agapanthus > Agapanthus africanus. The sequence continues at coordinate 113,519,892 of JASDDO010000018.1, forward strand.
CAAAGCCCGACTGCGACTTAGAGTCGTCCTTATCACTCTGGAAGCTCGAATCGGTAAAGGACTCCACTTGGAGTTCTCCGTTACCATACACCAAGAACATATCTCTAGTCCTTCGCAAGTACTTGAGAATGCTCTTCACAGCTGTCCAGTGACTCTCTCCAGGATCAGCTTGATACCTGCTCACTACACTTAGTGAGTATGCTACATCGGGTCTGGTACATAGCATCGCATACATGATAGAGCCTACTGCCGAAGCATAGGGTATCCCTTGCATGCGAGCTCTCTCCAAATCAGTCTTGGGAGACATCTCTTTGGAGAGAGTGACTCCAGAGATCGTGGGTAAGTTCCCACGCTTGGACTCTTCCATACTAAACCTCTTTAGTATGGTGTCAATGTACCTGGATTGGGACAATCCTAAAATCCTTTTGGATCTATCTCTATAGATCCTGATTCCCAATATGCAGGAGGCATCACCAAGATCTTTCATTGAGAATCTTTGTGATAAGAAGAGCTTGACCGCTTGCAGCATAGGAATATCATTTCCTATCAAGAGTATGTCGTCCACGTACAATACGAGGAAGACAACCTTACTCTCTGCCACCTTCTTGTAGATACAAGGTTCATCTGGATTTTTGACGAAATCAAACTCTTTGATAACGACGTCAAAGCAGATGTTCCAACTCCGCGATGCTTGCTTTAATCCATAAATGGATTTAAGCAGCCTGCACACCTTCCCGCTGCTCCCACTGTCTACGAAGCCCTCTGGCTGAGTCATGTACACACACTCTTCTAAATCACCATTTAGAAAGGCGGTCTTAACATCCATTTGCCAGATTTCGTAGTCATGAAAGGCAGCAATGGCAAGCATGATTCGGATGGATTTAAGCATAGCCACTGGAGAAAAGGTTTCGTCATAGTCCACACCTGGTCTTTGACGAAAACCCTTTGCTACAAGTCTAGCTTTGAAAGTCTCCACTTTCCCATCTACACCAAGTTTTTTCTTGAAGATCCATTTGCTCCCAATGGGTTTTACCCCTTCAGGAGCAACTTCCAAAGTCCATACTTTGTTGGTGTACATGGAATCCATCTCGGACCGCATAGCATCCAGCCATTTCACTGAGTCCCCACTAGTGATGGCCTGCTCGAAGCTAGTTGGGTCATCATCCTCCATGATGCAATCCTCACTGCCACCATCAATGAGAAAACCGTAGTATCTCTCAGGTTGGCGAGGAACCCTACTAGATCGGCGGAGTGGCTGAGGTTCATTGGGAGCTACTGAATCCTCTGGTTCCACTAAATCTTCTGTTGTGTTTTGTTCAGCTGGAACCTCTTCCAGTTCTACCTCAGAGCCACTAATCTCTTTTGCAAGAAATTCCTTTTCTAAAAAGGTGGCATGTTGAGCAACAAATACTCTTTGTTCCTCACTGTGGTAGAAGATATACCCTCGCGAATGTTTGGGATATCCAACAAACTTACACAAAACAGATCTTGCCTCGAGTTTGTCCGGTTTTTGTCTTTTGACATAGGCCGGGCAACCCCATATCTTTATAAAATTAAGATATGGTCTCTTCCCTTCCCATATCTCATATGGTGTGGTAGGCACAGATTTGGTGGGAACCCTGTTCAGCAGGTATGCTGCTGTTTCCAGTGCATATCCCCAGAAGGAAACAGGTAACTCAGCTACACTCATCATAGAGCGCACCATATCTAATAGGGTGCGGTTTCTCCGCTCCGATACACCGTTGTGCTGTGGTGTATATGGAGGAGTTAGCTGAGAGAGAATCCCATTCTCTTTTAGGAAGTCCAGGAATTCAATGCTTAAGTATTCTCCTCCTCGATCAGATCGTAGGATTTTAATACTTTTTCCGGTTTGGTTCTCAACTTCTTGTTTATATTCTCTAAATTTCTCAAAAGCTTCTGATTTGTGTTTCATCAGGAACACATATCCGAATCTAGAGAGATCGTCAGTGAATGTAATGAAGTATGAAGAACCATCCCTGGCATGTGTAGACATGGGACCGCATACATCACTATGTATAAGTCCCAAGAGTTCGGTAACTCTTTCTCCGTGTCCCGTAAACGGAGTTTTGGTCATCTTGCCTTTGAGACATGACTGGCAAGTGTCATAAGATGAAAATTCAAACGGATTTAAATATCCATCTTTATGCAATTTAGCTAGTCGTGTCGCATTGATGTGGCCCAGTCTACAATGCCACAAGAAGGATTCGTTGAGTTCAGAACTCTTCCTCTTGTGTGCGTTTGTTATGCTCAGAACTGTTGATTGGTTTAGAACATAAATGCCATTGCACAACGTGCCTGATCCAACCAACTTTTGGTTATGGAAAATGTTCATAACATTGTCCTGTAATACAAAATTATATCCCTCTTTACTTAATAAAGAAACCGATATAATGTTGCATATCAGGTTCGGCATGTAATAGCATTCGTTCAGAACCAATGTATTACCAGTTGGTAATACAAGGTGATATTCCCCGACAGTCTTAGCTGCAACAATTGCACCATTTCCAACTCTAATGTCTTTATCACCTTCTCCAAGTTCTCTACCTTTCTTAAGCCCATGTAACTGATTACATATATGGGATCCTGACCCGGTATCCAATACCCAGGACGTAGAGCAAATAGAGAAACAGTTCTCAGTAACGAACACACCCGAAGAAAATGCATCAACATGTACTTTCTTCATTCGGGTGGCATGGAAATCCTGGTATTCCCCTATATCCTGTTCATTCCTATAACTCTTATAGGAAAGAACCGAACCAACGTTCCCCAGCACAGTATAACATGCGGGTTCGGTCAATACATCCATATTATTATCTTTATTAAGGCATGAAATGGTCGCTACCTGGAGAGAGAGAGAGAAGAAAACACTTTAGCGTAAGCTCGTGCAAGATCAGATTGGTTATTATCTTATCTAATCAGGATGGCTCCCACTGCTTTTTATCAAATCTTCCTTCAAACCCTAAAAGGAAAGACTAGCCGGGATTAATTACACACTACAAGTTCGCCAATCTTTCAGCCAGGCTAGTGTCGGTACTTTGAGGGAGGTCCCCCGTGCTTTCGCACGAACCTAATTAATGTAAACCTCGTTTTCCCAGAGGCGTAACCCCGTTGACACCTTTCTAGACACCTACTTGATCAGCTAATTGCAATGTGTAAAACTCTTCCAGGAGTAACTCTTACTCGCAGTGGGTATCGGGATCCAACTATCTCATAGAAGGTATGCAATCTCATTGCAAATTTCAACACTTGAAATTCCCGATAATATTTTGCCCCAAGCATCCTATGACCTTGACGGAGGTCAACAAACCACAGGGTGCAAGTCAAGTTCAACCCGTCATTTCTTGATTGAATCAAACCCACCCGCACGACCCTTGACGGAGGTCAACAAGGTCGTACGACTACCCTAATCCAATCTGCATCATATGCATAAGCAGACAAATACTAGTTAGCTACCGCACACTACGCCTTGACGGAGGTCAACAAACGTAGCACGAATACTAAGTAGGATTTATCTGAAATGACGGAGGGCTACGCCAGGTTTTTCTGAAAACCATGATCGTAATGAACTTGATATCGTTGTAGAATCAAATGAAGTTTTAAAATGGAGTGATTTTGATGCTTTTCCAGTTTTGCTAAAGGGGTCACTCCCGGTGAAGGGATCGTCGGCCCTTTCCTCGTCGAATGAGGTGCGGGATATATCATATATATCACTGTGCAAAGAAAAAACCCAAAAGCAGTCAAAAGCAAACCGAGTGTGTAGCATCTGCCAGTTATTGCTAAAGGAGTCACTCCCGGTGAAGGGATCTCGGTCCTTTCCTCATCGAATAAGGTGCAGGGTATATCTATACCGCTGTGCAAAGCAAGAACTGTAGCTACCTGTTTTATTTTAAAATTCGATTCCACAACATCTTAGGTTTCTTATCTTTCATTAATCACATTAATGAAGTCCCATCATTTAAATACCTAAACATCACAGATAGATATGACGTACACTTATGCCATCCGCATTCGCCTCGATGTCCCCTCGTGCACCGTTAGGTTAGGTAACTAACGACAGAGCAGGGCAGGGCTAGCGCGGGTGTAAAACATAAGTAACGTCTATACAATATATCATATATACTATATACTATATCCATCACAGAATCAGAACACAGATATCGCAGCAGAATAAACATATGAAATATTGGATATACTAGGACGTCCGTGTTTTCAATACGAGCCAGTATAAAACACGGATTCCACGGTCGTGATGAATAGCCAATCCCACACCCCTAGACCCCTACGAGAGCGGCAAGCAACCCTGCCAATTCTAGGGTTAGGAGACCCGGACTCGACTCCTCGAGTTGGTCTCCCACTGGACCCCAGAACCCGGTTACTTGTGCTCCCCTCCTTGGGTCTATCCTAATGCGGAAAAGTAAATAATATACAAAGGGTGACAACTTCCGCTACCAGGAAGTGCCCCAAATAAAAGAATATTACATACAAGTTTTTACATGAATTAAAATGGAAAACACTCATCTCACATAAAAAACCCCGGCTATTCAAACACGACGATCCAATATAACATATCCAGCAACACATAACATCACATGTCATCAACGTAAGTAAATGTGCGCATCCCAATTGTCGTTGACATATAGCAACGAAACCGGCGATATCACATATTACACTTACGGTCACAGAAAAGAAAGTGTAAAACTACAACAATTGGAATCCGCAACCTCTTTAGACATCACATGCCTAACAGTTATAAACCTCGCATTTTAGTCCCATCATCGAAAACTCTTTTCGATATCTTATGAAACTAAACCGCTAGATTTATAACATTCTACCAGTTATCTCATAACTATTTGTGAATTCCAATTATTGTATCCATTTCCGGATAAATAGAATATATCAAACTTTCCGATCGAACATCCGAACACCTAATTTTTCCCGACACCGATCAACACATGAAATAGGTTCAAAGACATTCACTTCATGCCTCAGTACCAACGGTCCAGCCGTAGAAGGGTCAAGCCAACGCCTCACATGTGGCACGCCGTACTGCCCCAAACCCGAAGGTTCAAAGGGCAGTTCAAGACGGTCACATAATCGAGTTAAGGTTTGTTGTCTTCTAGAGGGACCATCGCGTTACTTGCACTACTTCGAACGTCTTTTAACCACAGAAAAATCCAACACTTGGAATTTTTCCGGCAGGGGAAAAGTTGGGTATTTGTATCCGGTCAAACTTTTTAACATATTCTACAGTTATCTGGAAAAACACTTAGACAAAGTTTGATATTCCGATCGAATCGTCGATTCCCAATATAACCCCAGAGCACTCAATCCTTAAATCAATTTAAAAATACCCAGAAAACTCACCAGAATTTATCAGGTATTACTGTGCAGTGAAACATGGCTGACGTCACTATATGGCCGCGGAACAGCGGCAGAAGCCATGCTTCTGCCGCGCTTCTGCAGCTCATGGAACTGTTCATGGGAAACGTTTTACACAGTAATTCTTAGAATTCTTTGGTGAATTTTTTAAGCATTTTTAATATCAAAAATTCCCAGATTTCAGAAAATGTCCAGAGAGCTCTTGGGTATCGGGGTTTCGGGTTCGTTCGGACTTCAAACTCCGTCTAGACTTCGCCTAAGGCTCTAGCTAGGCTCTGATACCACTGTAGGGTTCCTAGGCACTCTAGTAAGGTCTCACAAGGCATCGAACATGCCAATTTAAAAAAAATGGTGCCGAGAAACCCTAGACTACGGATCTTAGACTAGATGTTTGGGCGAAATGATAATCTAGTTAACACTTAACTACTTGGATATGGAAATTACAACCTTTGTAGATCCGGATATCCACCTCCACGGCTCCGCAACGAAGTCTCCTCGCTGTCCATGTCGAACCCCGGGCTCTAGCGTCGACTTCATCGGAGAATCGGGTGAGCTAGGTCACCGGCTTCGTGTCAAAGACGATCTACGTCGAGGCATCGCAAGTTCAAGCTCCGACTTCACAAAGTGATGAAACTTGTGAAGAAAACACACTCTACAACTTGGCTAGAGGTAGAGGATGAAGAAATAGGAGGTGGGTTCTCTTTAGAATTGGATTTCTCACTCTCAAGCTCAAGTTGCCATTGATGGACCTTGAGCTTTTGTTGAAGAAGAAGATGAAGATGAAGCAAGAAAATATGATAAGTCTTTTTAAAATAAAAAGAAAATGGAATACTTATCATAATTCTTACTAGGGTTAAGTGTAGAGAATCTACCATGGTTAATGGATGGGTTAGGGTTAAGCATGAGTCAAAGCTTCATGAAGCTTCAACAAAAAGACAAAGAAAGCCACCATTCCTTTTTAAACTTATCCAAATAAATGAATAAACAAATAAATGAATAAATAAATATGCAAAACCCTAATTATCATAATAACCATGGTTTAATTCTATTCACTTAACCATATGATCAAGTATCATCAAACATGATACAAAAAGGTGCACAAAAGTATATCACATATACAATGTGCAATCCAAGTGAGAAAAATCCGTTTAAAGTGAACCAATACTAGTTAATGCAAAGTAATATATCAAATATATAATTATACATTAAATCATTAAATCAACATTTGATTCAATGATCCGGTCATGTCGCACATAACCGACTAGTATTCAATGTATCGACTTATCGAATCGATCTTCGATTCGATAACTAGGTTATATCATATACAACCAATCGAAACATTAATCACGAGAATCAAATACGGTATCACATACACGCATTATTCTCGGTCCCGCACATATCTCATATGCACTCCTATTTCGTTTCGCTTGAACCAGGAAACCTCTGTGTAGGACTCTAAAGACTCGTCAATACGCCGGTAGCAGATGATGATCATATCATGCACCCACAAGCCGCAAGCGGTCTGCTAAACGTAACGGCCACCCGGGTATTGAGCGATCAGAAGATCGACGAGCTAGCCCGCTCACACTCCTGCGAATCCGACCAGTAACACTTACCGTACAGTCCGGTCTCTTCGTCTGATATGTCGCATATCAAGTCTAGGGGTGGTAAACGTCAGACCCCAATAACCCGATAAGTCGTGCCGATGTGAGGCTCGTAACGGGTCGAGAAACTACTGGTAACACTTACCGGTAAATCTCTGATCAGCCCTGGCCAGGGACTTCCCTGTTACGGCCAATCGAGCACAGCGCAACATTAACCCCCAATACCGGGAGAGACGAAACCCCTCCTATCGCTCATTGCCTCCATGTGACTCGGGACTGTACCCAAAGACCACCGTTTTGCACGCCCTCATGGACGTGGTAAGGTGGAGATCAAAGCACAGTGGGAATCACACAAGACTCTATGACGATCTCGGGTCTACAGACTAACCTGTACAAGTGTCACCTGAGAACTGCCATCTGACGTGAGGTATAATACCATCTGGGAGTTCTCGGCGAGTCCGTCCAGTGTACCCAGTCTCCACTGAGCACCCGTATACCATCTCTGATGTCAAACACCAATGGATATGGGATCATCCATCGCCCATCACATGGGTCGAGAAGCGTATACGCTAGTCTACTCTGGTATATCGATGTCCCGTCTCGATACACCCACGACTAGGGACCTTGAAGGAGGTACTTATGGACTACCATGTCCCCACTAGTATGATCTGCATCATAGTCCAGGTAGTCAAGTACACATCCTAAGGGCTTTACCAACATGTAACTATAAAACAGTATAAAGAGACTAGTGTACATGTTAAGATAAAGAGTAACCAGATAGCATACTATCATATCGAGCAAGAAAGTCATCTCTATATATGTCCAAGCATCCAATATAATATACATCATCTGTACAATACTGGCCTCTATGGCATACATACAACTAACATTCTAGTGCCCTGATTTAGTCCCTGGTATTGTTTTCTTATCTCATAAACACTCCAGGTCATCCCAGATTCCCTGTAGGCCTTAAGGTTACACAAAACCGAAATGGAACAAATTTTTAACTTCGTGTATCGGGTTCTAAACTCAGTTCCAGATCAATCGACACTTAATAAGGTCTTGTAAACACTTCCTACACCTCAATTAGCCACTTGACAGCAACTTAGAATTTTCTAAGATCACAACCCTAACTAAATCAATATCTAAATACTAATAGGATATATTAATGCCAAAACATAACTAAAAGTGTATGGATATACCTCAATAGAAACTAGAGAAATTGTAACATTTCAAAAAAATAAAATATTATTTTTAGGAATTTTTATAACTTAATATTAATTTTTAATGAATATTTTAATATTTCGGTATAATTAAATACCGATAAATGGGGAAAATTTTGGAAAAATTATAGAAAATTCTAAAATAGGGTATTTTATGGAATTTTGCCATTTTAAAGTTTTTATGGTTGATTATATGCTAATTCAGTGCTAATCGCGATTAAAAATCGCTAATCGGTTTTTTAGCATTTTTGGGCAAAACATGCACATATCATTTTTTCCACACTTGTCACATTTTCTTACATGTTGTGGGTAGATGGTGGCCTAGGGTAACCATTGAGTGAGAAGGAATAAAAGAAAAGAAAAAGGAAAAGAAAAAGTAAAGTATGATGATGAGAGAGAAAGAGTGGGGTTACTTTTGACTTGTTTGACCCTCCCCCATCATTTTATCATCTCATTTCTCTCTCCCCCTTCAAAGAGCTGCTGCTGCTCCTGCCCCTTTCCCTCTTCTCTCCTCCCTCTTCAACCTAGATCTATCATGAAATTCACCCCGAAACCCCTTTCCCACTTCACAAAACTTGCTCCCAAGCTCACTAGCTACACATTGGACTAAGAAAGAATGGATTTGGAGGACTTTGAGCAACTCAAGAATTTTCTTGAGTTTCCAAAGGAGGTAATTTCTGCACCCTTAGCGTAGTATTTCAATTCCTTGCGCATCAATACTTGTTTCATGTCGATATAGCGTGTTTTGAGGAACTTGGAAAATTCAAGTTAGGGTTTAGGGTTGATCTGAAATCAAAAGTGAAATTGAGGCTTGTTGTGACCTTAGAACCCCTGTTGTGATGTTTTATTGGACCAAGCCAGAGAATTAAACCCAGAATACGGATTTAGTGAATCGATATCGGGAAAAACTGTAAATCTGTCACTGTTTTTGGAGATCTGCTATCACCCGAGACACCTGAAAATAATTTTGGTTGGACAGTGAGATGTGCAGGCACCCTAGAACCACCACACAAAACCCTAGCCCCCATCTCCTTTTCCAGGCCGCAATTAAATCCCTTCTGGCCGCAATTTGCGGCCAGAGCAGGTGGGTTTGGCCTCGTTTTTGTTTCTGGGCCATATTTCCAGTAAACTTGACCCTTGGCATGTGCAATTTTGGCTGATTCCATCTAGGGTAGAATCTGGGATAGTTTTCTTGTGTTGGCGCATGGTTTACGACTTGTTTTAGCATGAATTTTAGTATTTGGGGATTCGTTGCTGTCGGATGGCGTTTGAACATCAACGGCAAAGGGTTATTAGTCGTGTTTGCATGCGAGACTATAGGTTTTTACCTATGGGCGTAGCGTGTGCCGTTTTGGTTTCCGATGAGATTTTTATGTGCTTTAGCGTTTGTGATATCCTTGTAGGTACCCCACGTGACGTCGAGGTGTTGAGGATAAAGATGGTGATATCTGCATCGACACACGAGAAGCAAGGTGAGTAGATTTATATCTATGGGGAGAAGTCGGGTGGATGGCGTATAGCACCCCCGCAGTTCGTGGTGATGTATACGAATACGTATACACACATATATTAATTATATTGTTTGAGTTTATTGATGATAAAGATAGATTCTAGGTGTGATTTGGATTGGTTTAGTGTTGCGAGACCCTAGAGTAGTGGTTGCACCACACATACACACACGTATCCATACTTGCATACATTCTTCTTTCATATGGGCGTATATGGGATTGTATATTTATGTGTTCACATGGGTATGGGACTATGTGTTCACATACTGGATTTGAGGATAGTATTTGGGATTTGAGGTGAGTCGATGAGATTGATTTGAGGCCGTGAGATCGGTGATGTGGCAGGATTCGTATTTGAGATACGTCATGATGTTATAGCGGATCTTTGGACGACGATACCATGTGAATAGTGATATAAATAAAATGGTCGACATGTGATCGTGATATGAGATATGATATGCTAGGATATTTATAATGGGTCGCATTGGGCGAGGTATACTTCTTTATGATGATATGTGCTGATGATATCGGTTTGTACAAGACTGTCGATCAGTAGTCAGATCATGATTATATTGATGATATTAGTATTGTACTAGACATAGATCTGTACCCGGATTATGATCTTTGATAAAGAGGATATCAGATGAATAATATGATGAATGTGATATTGACCCGTACCCAGATTTGGGATGCCGTACGACGGATTTACGTATGAGCTATATATTGATGTTTGATCCGCACTCTTGACTTGGGAATGTCTGATTATGGATATGGTATCGGATGTGATATTATTGAGGCGGGATCACCGACTAATATATGTATATATATATATATGTATGTATGTATGTATGTATGTATCGACTCAGATGTTAGGCGGTTTCCCTTACCTTCAGTAGCCTGTTAGCTCAGCCCTATAGTTTAGTATAGTTGTTAGACTAGATTTATATTAAATGCAGATTAGCTATTGTTGTGTCTAGTATTCAGCTCCCGCTCATTATTGCTGTTCGCTCCGCATCGCATACTTATATTGTGATTTCATATTGCTTTGTTGATATCATGCTATTAGGACACCAGCACCATTACCGATGATGTGTATGTACCACGTACACTTACTTGCCGGCTCACACACATCTTCATCGATAATTTCCATGTCACGTACACTTAGAGAATATTATTGCTTGACTTAGCTTGTTAGCTAGTAGTTTTGACATGATATTAATGTACTTGCCTTATATGCCAGCTTTGATATTGTAGTTATTACCTGTCACTTCATGCATACTGTTATTCATTGTTATGCCGCATTCATGGATCTTTATGCCTATATTCATGGTTTTACGTGCTATTGATGATTTGGATTCGGATTCCATGAGATTTCTTGGATTTGGGGGAAAACCGCAAAACCATAAATAAACTTTTCTCTCTTTTTAAATAAAAAGTGCAGTTTTCCCATGATTTATGAGTCGTCCACCATGAGTTTGCTGATGGATTTCGAGACCCGATTCGAGGAGTTGGATGAATCGTTTCGGGTACATGGTAGACCTGGTAAGGTACCCTGGGGCAAGAAGCTCATGGTGATGACGATGAGCCTGGCAGGGGGAGATTACCTACCGGTGATTTTACCCGACGCGTCGGATATCCGGAGGATACCGTCGTGGTCTTGAGATTGATGGTAGGGGTCGGTCTGAACTGACGGCGCCCTAGATAGTGAGATTGAGATACTGAGATTTCGAGATATTGAGGTACTGAGATTTGATGATACAGGCCAGTCCGGATAGCCGGAGCCTGAGATTTTGAGGCATTAGGATTTATGTTTTTGTGTCGATGCTAGACACTGTTTATGCTGATTTCATTATGATACCTCATTTTAAATATACAAAAATCTCACTGAGTTATGAAAGCAGTTTCTTTAGTACATGTATTCTGTTTTCATGCATTCATACATCATCCACATGATATGTTGCTATCTGAGGCACTGACACGAGCATTGATACTACAGTTGTTAGAGGTATTACCCTAGCCATTGTTATAGGCTGCATGTTATATATTTGAGAATATATTATGATCGTATGACCTAGGATTGCGTCATACATGCGATATCTGTTCGTAGATGTATTCTATTCACGAGTTGGCAACTCACCCCCGTTGTGCCACAGTTTCTTGCAGGTTTTGCCGTACAGGTTTCATTACGGCTTTGCTAACACTGCATCTTTTTCGGGTGATTTGCTAGTAGGTGGGTTATTTGTATCGTACCTATCATTATACCTTGTATATTATTATTCTGTTGTATCTAGAAGGTCCATCAACCAAACTTGTATTTATTTGAGATAGAGACCAGCGATGTTTATTCTTTCGACCTTAAAGCCGCGCGTTGTATTTATATGGATTTCATGCTGTTTTGAGTTTCCTTTTCTGTTGTGATCCTCGCCTTTCGGCGTTGTATATTATATTGCTTATGTGGTTGTGACCGTCGATTGACGAAGAGCTAGCTCCCGCTTGGGGATGCCTTTATTCATTATATATGCTTTATCAGGTTTTGTACCCGTTTGGGGTCAGTTTTTACAAAGGAAACTCTGCCGAAATTTTTAGAAAAGACTTGTGATTTTAAAATGCATATTTCGGTATATGTTGCAAACTATTTGATTTAAAATGGTTTTCCTTTACTCTACTACTTTTCTGGGTTTTTGGCTTACTTAGATTACGTACGCCTCGAGACGTTTCGTAGTTTAAGTGCCGGTCATGTTCCATACTTTCGGGCCGTGACAGAAATTTTTGAGTTTCCCAAGTCTTCAAAATCAAAACTTGGAAGGTTCAAAGTGTTGAGGATGAGGTTGTGCAGGTTTTTAATGAAGGAGGCATAAGGTTTTGGTGAAGGATTGAAGATGATGCTTGAGGTAGTGTAGATTGAAGAAGAAGAAGAAAAGAGATGAAGAAATAATGGAGAAGATGCAAGAATGGCAGCCCCTCTCTCTCTCCTACCCTCACTCTCTCTTGTTCTCACTTTCTCACAAACAAATATCCCTTTTGTTTCTTGCATAAATATCTCATGGCATAAATCTTATTCCATTCACACTTAAACCCTATATTTCACTTACTTTACGTTTCTCTTTTCATTTCCTTTCTCATTCTCTAACTCACAAGTCACAAAACTCAAAAACCAACATGCACACGACACGGTGCACAAGTCACGGAAAAATGTAAAAACACGGTTTTTTACCAAAAATCCGATAAATATCATTAAAATAAATAAATCACTTTATTGTTCGATAAATTCTCAAATATTGGTATACACTTATACCACTTTACGAAAATCCCAATTTTCATAAATCGGGTAGTTTTCGCGAAATATATTATTTTAATATTAAATTCCAAAATTAATATTTTATTAGGAAAAATCCTATTTGAACCAAAACTTCCCATATACCCCCAAAACTCGCGCACTAGTTTTATTTTAGCTAAAGTAGGCACCGGCAAATTTATACGGACGTTTGATCACAATCGGGTTAAAACGGAAAATAACGACTATTTTACCCTAAAACGGAAAATTTCGCATAACAATTTCTAAAACGTTACAATCTTCCCCCCTTAAAGAAATTTGGTCCCCGAATTTAAATTTAAATTTAAACCCCCCAAATGCTAAAACATTGCAATAACAGCTAAATCAATGGGGCTCCGAAATAACGGAAGAAACAGAAAACCATAGCGCATCCTGCGCGCTGGACAAATGAGTACTAAATTCAAAACCGATCTCCGTCAAGCGTCACGCAAATCATCTGACTTGCACGCATATCATCGGAGTCACAAAGGAGATTCATATCTCAAATCCACTACCGAAATCTCATATGCACTAATCAAATACTATCATGCACATATATAGTACGCATCCTGTTTTAGAAATCTCCAAAAACCGAATAAATCATATGCATAATCTTTTCTGAATTGCCGCGTAATGCGTAACTCACGGCACAAATAGCGGACGCTCATTGTTAAAGTAATAATATACTAGCATATATGTTTTGCCAAAATATGTGTCCCGCCTTTTTTGAAGTATCCCAACAGGTTTTATTTGTAAACTTTCGTGTCACTCGCAGACACGTAAGAAATAGCGAGATTATAGCTCCTTTTTAAAACCTCTTGGTAAACTTTTTATGCATGCAAAAGTACACAAGTACCGTTCTCGGATCAGTCCTGTTAGGGTACTACAAAGTATAGGGCCTCATCATGAAAACAAAGTGCTCAAAAGCAAAATCAGCCTCATAAGGCGTATCCAACAATCATGTACGTCTGGTGCGCACGGAAATCAAAACCAAATACAAGTGCAAATATGCACGAAAGTAAATCTAAGTGCAACGGGTGTGCACGAAGGCATCTGTCCAGTACAACAGGTATGCCCGACAACAACATCTAGTGCATCTATAGTGCACGAAAATCTCAACCAGTGCAACTATCATGTACGAACGAAAATCCCAATCGAGTGTATCCAGTGTGCACAAATTACATCTCATATCATGCACTCAACATGCGTGAAATCCAACTCAAGTGCATCCGTCATGCACAAATACAATCTGAATCAAGTGCATCCTATATGCACGAAATATCAAATCATGTGCATCCAGTGCACGAAATATCATCAATAACTCAAATGCGTATGAAAACCACACGAGCGTACCAAGGTGTATAAAAATCATAAAAGTGTGCAACTGCGTGCACACAACACGTATCAATGTACAACAAGCACGTATGAGCTATACCGAGTGCAAAAATCAAATCGAGTGCGTACCACACGCACATATCAATTCAACAGCATGAAATCCGCAAAATCATAAACATGTGTAGCCAAGGCACAAAATCAATATCAAGCACAAATAGAAATACACAAATCACGAACCAATACAACAGTGTGTAAAACGTATATCCAGTGCAACAACTATGCACAAAATGTAAATACCCAGTAGGTGCAGCCATGGTGCACAAAATATCATGAAACTCAAATCCAAGAGATATAAGCGTGATACTCGGATCACAACGCAAATCGCAACAAATGACATTGAGGTACACCTCCTACAATGTCGAAGAAAAAGTCGGTGCGCCAAACTGGCAGAGCAAGAACATCTGCTCGCCTCCAGCTCACGGTCTGGCGTCCTCTGACTCTAGGTCCTCAGAATACACGTAACACATCTGATCCTCAGTGCAAATCTTATTGCAGTAGTGTCATGGAAGGAACCGGCTCACGGTCTCTTCCGATCTCGCCTACGCCGAACTATACGGAGTCTGGTACTCTTACTTAATCTTTCTCGTTCTCTGGACATCTGCGTTCTCAGCATAACTTTTCCTCGAAAACTTGCCGTATCTCAACGCCTCTGTACACATATCCGATCTCTAATCTCAACGGGGAGTAACAACAGCTCGTTAACGTCTCGCACGAACCTCTTGCTCCACTCGTCTTCATTATCGTCCACTTGACGTCGCATCATGCTATCTGCGTACCGCAAATGTTCTCGGCTACAGTCAATCCATCACACGGACTCGAACTACGAACACGATATCTTTATCACTCTGTAGAAGATCTTTAGCCGAACACGTTCTCCGGAACTCGTCCCAACAATCGGAGGAATACTCAATATTCGTCCGTTCTCGATCAACTCACAACACACCTGGGTGAGGTCCTCTATCCGAAGCTGGTCTTGTTGCTGATCTCCTATCACAGGATATCCGGACGGCGTTAAACTTTTCGATCGAGTCATCAAAAGTCCCAAAAATTTCCGAGAGCTCAACACCTGAGCACGGTTTAATAATATTCGGTATATGCCACAGTACCAATGGACTGACCGTAGAAGGGCAGACCCAAGCCTCACTGATGGCACCGCTAAACTGTTGCAAACCTTAAGGTTCAAAAGCGGTTTCATGGTCATCACGTCGAGTTAGGGTTTCATTCTTCTAGAGGGTTCACAGAAGCACTTGCATGTCCTTCCGAATACTTTAAACTTGGAAAAATGGGTTTTCTGACATTCGTTCGAACCTTTCAACTCCGCCCAGACGACATGTGAACACCCTTCGTCCGCATGCTAAACAATGCCCCCAATCCTCAAGGATAGATGATACATCAATGGTCATCTCTGGGTCGGTCTACTCTAGACCTGAGTAAGACTCTCTACATTGGCAATCTTCAACTCAACTGGGGTATACACCTTCATCTCATAACTCAAGATAGACTAGCTATCACCTGTCGCCTTTCTGCCTGAAAGCTCCACGGATCTCAGCTCGAAAGCTCTGGAAGCGGCCTCACATCAATCTCAGCAATGGCTGGGTCATCTGTCTGCACGGTAGATGACATCACAATCTCAGGGGTATACTGTACATCAACAGTCCTCTCCCAACAGGCAGCCTCTAACAAAGGCCCGGTCATCCGGTACACAACCGCACACTCGTCTCACTCGAGGGGTCACAACAATGCAACACTACATCGATACATTCCTATGTCACTAGAAACACGATGGTCAGTCCTCGTCCACGACGAGCTCACCCTGACCGCATCACCAGTAGCAGCTCAACCTGCGCTCAAACCATGGTGATAGGAACCTTAATCAAGTATCGACGAAAAAGATCAAAGGGATGAAAGAGTCAACAGATCCCAAAATGGATACATGATCATAAGGAAGAGTCAAATCACTGAGAGTATGATCATGGAAGCGAATAAAATCAAGTATCTCAATGGATGTAAAATCAAAGGAATGAAGAGAATCACCGGTCTCAAGATATGTACATCCTAAGGTCACTTAAGTGGAGTATCGTATCGTAAATATGCCGCGGAACATACGTACGGTACGTCACTCTACTCAAGCTACCTACTCCATCAATCAGGGTCAGCCTATGAAACGAAAGTTCGGGTCTAACACCCCCTCGTTCAAGTCTAAGTTCCGTAAGGTCTAGCCTAAGTTCTAATTATATCCGCCCTAGATCCCACATAGTCAAACCTAGACTCGAACTAAGGTTAAACCCTGCGCTTTGATACCAACTTTGTTACGACCCAAAATATTAGCTCGCGAGAGCACTTAAATCACCCGACGTCTATAGGCGTAACGTAATTCAAGTAAGCTGAAACCCAGAAATCTAAACCTTTTTAAGAGATAAAGATACATAAATCATGTTTTGTCTTTTAAAAATTTGGGCAGCACCTCCTTTGTAAAAACTAACCCCGAAAACGGGTACAACACAGAATATAAATAAAGCATCCTAAACGGGAGAAAATCACGCCCAACGGTGGAAACAACCACCACAAGTATAAATAACAAGTATACGATGCCCAATGGCGAAGATCCACATAAGGAAAAGTAAAGCAAGACATCAACCCCAAAAGCGAACATAAAAACCCATCGCTCAAGTCTCGCAACTACAAGTCTTCTAAGTCTGCAACATATACAATTACTAGTTTCTGATTTGATGGAGTGACTAGATACAATATGAATAACAAGTATGAGAGGGGCACGATCCAACATGTACTACCTACCACAAGCAAGTCACCCGAAAACAACTGTGTGCCAACGATGCCGCAACTGATCCATACGGCCAACCTGCAAGAACTGTGGCACAACGGGGGTGAGTTGCCAACTCGTGAATAGAAAAACATCATCAGGTAGAAATCGAAATAAACAACGATTCCTAGGTAAACTATATCATAAAGGTAATACTATGATATCTAGGGTGACCGTATCTGCATATGTGCCAACTCATAAATAACTGCCTATCAGCAAGTAGATAATCTTCCAACAATATAATGAATGCATGTATGCAAGTAGATCTTGTCCAACAATAAAATCAATGCATGTATGCAAGTGGATCCCGTCCACGTGTCAACCACTGACACAACAACTCCTGCATATAAATATCATAAAAGCATATGCAGGTAAATATGAGGATATAAAACAACATGTGTCCCTCGCGACACAATAAAATCATGGAAACCTGAGTGTCTAACCCCGACACTCGAAACATCATGAAACCTGTGTCCAGCATCGACACGTAAATCCTCATAACTCAGGCTCCGTCACCACAACTGGCCCTGATGTCATGTCTGTATATCACTCCGGTCGGTATCCCTACGATAACCGCCGAGTCCAAATACTATCACCGGTAGGTAATGGTCCCTCTGTCAGGCTTATCGTCTACACCACGAAATCACCACTCGCCCCGGGATACCATACTGGGTCCACCATGTACCCGCAGACGGTGCCTCCCGCTCCTCGAATCAGGTTTCACATACCAATCTCAGAACCGAGAAATCACATGGTGGACGCACTGAAATATCATATCAAGAGAAACCGAGTTTTCAAACAATACATAGTTTCTTGAAAATACCCCCATGGTTCTCAAATTCATAAATCACATGAAATCCATATCTCAAAGCGTAAAATCCATATAAAATCGATATGCAATATAAAACATCAATATGAGCATATAAAGGGAAAATCGCTCTTTTAAATGAATCCAGCTTTAAAAATATATCTTGCGGTTCCCAAATCCTCCGAAAACAAGTGCAGCATCATATGAAGTGTACATGTAACTGTGGCAAAGTATAAGTATCTACATGTAATCAAATGTGTATGATGCATTTCATAAGTGAAATGGCGCAATAGTCAACGTCTCAATATCACATGTCAATGCAATACCACCTAGGGGTATATGCAACTGTAGCGAGATATGTGGGTGTACATGTCAGTATGTATGCATGATGTACATGTAGCTGTAGCAAAATATGTGGGTGTACATGTCAGTATATCATGCAACCTAGCATAGTGATGTGAACATGGCAGTATATCATAGCATGATGTAGCAATTCTACTGTGTAAGTGACATAGCAATTATCGATGAAGAAGTGTGTGCGCCGGCAATCTGTGTAAGTGTAACATACGCATCATCGATAATGGTGTACGTGTACTAGCACAAGTATAAGAAATGCAATGAGAAAAGCATGAATGCAGCACAATACATATAGTGAATCAAATGCTATAAGGTATACATATCAACAAGACCGAGTCGGTGAGTCTATCAATCAGCATCCAGCCTCACAACAACACGTACGGTACAATCCATCGTACAACATCCTCTAATCAGGGGTATGGATAAATCAACAGGTAAAAGTCATTGCGTACGGAAATCTAACGTACAACGGCATTAACAAATAGGGATTCTATCAACCTATACAACATCGGGGTACGGATCTAAGTCTTGTACATCATATCACTCATTATGCAATCATTATCCATATAAATATATATACCTATCTCTCAGGTCACATCCATGTCAAACTCGTATCAGGGGACCTACAATGGTATCAACAATCTCATATCGACTTGAATCCATAAAATGACATATCACACTAAGTCCTAATATCACATCGTATACTCGTTCATCACATTAATATCTCGCATCAATTTAAATAAACGTCACACTAGTTCTCTTTTAAATAGTAATTATCATGATTCACTTATCATATCATTTTCTCCTAAGTCAATTGTTTATTAGCATCAACTTCAATCATATTATCGTTTGTAAATCCTACAATCATGTCTGTCGTATATCATTTATCAGGATAATAGAAACAAACGATATTCCATAACAATGGTTGCGGGGGTGCTATACGCCATCCACCCGACTTCCCCCGTAGATATAAATCTACTCACCTGCTAAACTTCTCGCTTAGCCGTACTCGATGCGCTTCGTCGTCTCGGAATCCACGTGAAGGTACCTACAATCAATACAAATTCGCAACGCTATTAACATCAAATTCCGAAATCCAAAATACGGTACGCGGTGCGCTCATAGGTTAGAACCTATAGCCTATGCATGCAAAAACAACCAAACAACCCTTTTTGTTGACGTACAAACGCACAACAACCAAATACATACCAATTACAAAAACCAAGAATTCCACAATACGGAAAACCATAACCAAAACCACTCACAATAGCTCCTAGATTTTGGTTCAGGTAAACTGGAACTACACAAACAAGTATAGGGTGTTGTGTATGAAGTATATGAGCTACTGGACCAAATCATGCACCTACCACCACCAAGTGGCCGGCCACCTACCCCCAATTCTGGCGAGCTCGGCCCCTTCTGCTCCATTGGTGTTCGTATGGTCAGGATGGTCTTCTAGTGCCCTAATTTAGTCCCTGGTATTGTTTGCTTATCTCATAAACACTCCAGGTCAGCCCAGATTCCCTGTAGGCCTTAAGGTTACACAAAAACGAAACGGAACAAATTTTAACTTCGTGTATTGGGTTCTAAACTCAGTTCCAGGTCAATAGAACACTTAATAAGGTCTTGTAAACACTTCCTACACCTCAATTAGCCACTTGAAAGCAACTTAGAATTTTCTAAGATCACAACCCTAACTAAATCAATATCTAAACACTAATAGGATATATTAATGCCAAAACATAACTAAAAGTGTATGGATATACCTCAACAGCAACTAGAGAAATTCTTGAGTTTCCCAAGTCTTCAAAATCAAAACTTGGAAGGTTCAAAGTGTTGAGGTTGAGATTGTGCATGTTTTTAATGAAGGAGACATAAGGTTTTGGTGAAGGATTGAAGATGATGCTTGAGGTAGTGTAAGTTGAAGAAGAAGAGAAAAAGAAATGAATAAATAATGGAGAAGATGCAAGAACGGCAGCCCCTTTCTCTCTCCTACCCTCACTCTCTCTTATTCTCACTATCTCACAAACAAATATCCCTTTTGTTTCTTGCATTAATATCTCATGGCATAAATCTTATTCCAATCACACTTAAACCCTATATTTCACTTACTTTTATTTTCTCTTTTCATTTCCTTTCTCATTCTCTAACTCACAAGTCACAAAACTCAAAAACCAACATGCACACGACACGGTGCACAAGTCACGGAAAAAATGTAAAAACACGGATTTTTACCAAAAATCCGATAAATATCATTATAATAAATAAATCACTTCATTCTTCGATAAATTCCAAAATATTGGTATACACTTATACCACTTTACGAAAATCCCAATTTTCACAAATCGGGTAGTTTTCGCGAAATATATTATTTTAATATTAAATTCCAAAAATAATATTTTATTAGGGAAAAATCCTATTTGAACCAAAACTTCCTATATACCCCCAAAGCTCACACACTAGCTTTATTTTAGCTAAACTAGGTGCCGGCAAGTTTATACAGACGTTTGATCACAATCGGGTTAAAACGGAAAATAACGACTATTTTACCCTAAAACGGAAAATTTCGCATAACGATTTCTAAAACGTTACAGAAGTAGGGCACACATATGATATGTGCGGGACTGAGATGGATACTTGTATGTGATACAATATTCTAATCTCGCGATATAGGTTATATGTGATATAACCGGATTATTGAATCAAGTGCTGATTCAATAATTTGTTGTATGTATATTTGATATACATATGAATGATATTAGTCAGTTGTATGTGATATATCCGGGTAATTAAATCAAGTATTGATTTAATATGTATAATTATATATTTGATATATTAATATGCATTAACTAATATTAGCTCACTTAAGAAAATGTTTTCTCCAAATACATACAAATATATATGTGATATATATTAATGTATTTATTTTGTGTCATGCTAGATGATATATTGGACTTGGGTGTATGAGACTCATACCTAACCTAAGATAATTTGGGTGTTTAAATATTAAGGGAAAAATCAAAATTATGTGGAAATTAGCATGGGTAAGATGCTTGTGGAAGCATGTAGAAACCTTGACTTTAGTCCACTAATTTTGTTTTACTCTAGATATTTACTAACCTAACGATTATCTTTAGCTATGGTTTAGTCTCTACATGAGTTTATATGAGATATTTTCTCACCCATGGTTCACACTTGATCATTTGAGATCTTTTCTTCATCTCTTTCCTTGCTCTTTAGCTCTCAAGAGTCAAGAAAAAGAAAAAGAGAAAAACAATTCTAAAGTGAGAAAAATTCATACTTCACTAATCTATACCAAACTAGCCATTTAGTATAGGTTGTTTCTTCACTAGCTCATCAATTAGTGAAGAGGTAGCTTGAGTTAGCGATTCTTTGACGTAGATCATCTTCGGCCTCGAAGATCTTTTGAGCAAGCTCGTTCCTTTCGCCTAGTGGAGCCTAAGGAGAGTCCGGGAGACCACTACTTGGAGCAAAGGGACTACTACACGGAGCTTTAGAAGCGAAGGACCGGTGTACAAAGCTTGTATTCCTATATCACTTAGTGTAAAGTTGTTTACATGTTTTAAAAACCCTAATTCTCTAGTTAAATCCTTGGTTCGGGCTCGCTCGGCACCCTAAAATTTTAAAATAGCATACTTGATGTTTGCCGAAACCGTGTTGGGATGCTAAGCATGCAGGGTTACCTAAGACGGCAGTAAGGTTTCGGGAGGCATCGTCCATGCCAAATTCAAAAATTTGCCATTTTAGCTAACCCTAACTTTGAATCGTTAACTAGAAATCGACGAAATATATAAATGCAAACACTTTGCAAGTCTAGTGAGCAAAGAATACAACCTTTGTAGATCGGTCCTTCACTTCAATAGTTTCATGTAGTAGTCCCTTCGCTGCGATCATGAACTCCGGACTCTAGAGAGGCTCCCATGAAGAAACGAACATGCTTGCTTTGATGTCTTCGAGGCCGAATATGATCTACGTCGAGGAGACACTAACCCAAGCTATTTCTTCACTAGGTCAAGAACTTTGTGAAGAGAACACCCTATACTAAATGGCAAGTAGTAGAGGATGATGAAGTAGGAAGTGGGCTCACTTTAGAATTGATTTTCTCACACTTTTTCTCACAACTCCATTGAAGCTAGAAAGCTTTGAGGAAGAAGAAGAAGATGAAGAAAAATATCTCATATGATAATTATCTAAAAGATAATTGGCAACCATGGTGAGTTAAACATCTCATGCTTAACCTATGTAGAGACTTAATCAAGGCTAGGTTAATTGGTAGGGTTAACAAATATCTAAGGTAAAACAAAACTTGAAGACTTAGTCAAAGCACTACAAGCTTCTACAAGCTTATCAACCATGACAAAATCATTTAGTTTTAGAATTACATAAATAAATAAAACCCTAGCAATTAAACCAAGCATGGTATAAGTCATACACACACCTTTGTTGCATGTATCATCAAGCATGACACATAACATGTACAACAAATATATCACATATATTCAATGTATACAAAATGAGAAAAAGAAATCATAAGTGAGCTTAATATTAGTTAATGTAATGTAATATATCAAACATATAATTATACATTAAATTATTAAATCAACTTTTGATTTAATAATCCGGCTATATCATATATAACCGACTGATATCAAATGAATCAACTTATCGAATCAACACTTGATCCGATAACCCGGCTATATCACATATAACCGAACAATGTTAAAAATCGCGAGAATAGAAAACGGTATCTCATATCGTATCAATCTCAGTCCCGCACATATCTCATATATGCTCCTACTCCGTTTCGCTTGAGCCAGGAAACCCCTGTGTAGGTCTCTAAAGACTCGTCAATATGCCGGCAGTAGGTGATGATCATATCAAACACCCACAAGCCGCAAGAAGTCTGCTAAACATAATGGCCACCCGGGTATTGAGCGATCAGAAGATCAACAACCAAGCCTACTCACACTCCTGCGAATCCAATCAGTAACATTACCGTACAGTCCGGTCTCTTCGTCCGATATGTCGCATATCTCGTCTAGGGGTGGTATATGTCAGACCCCAGTAACTTGATAAGTCGTGTCGATATGAGGCTCATAACGGGTCGAGAAACTACTGTTAACACTTACCAGTATATCTCTGAAGCAGCCTTAGCCAAGGACTTCCTGTTATAGCCAATCGAGCACAACGCAACATCAACTCCCTATACCGGGAGAGACAAAACCCCTCCTATTGCTCATTTCCTCCATGTGACTCGGGACTGTACCCAAAAGCCACCGTTTTGCACGTTCTATTGAACGTGGTAAGGTGGAAATCAAAGCACAGTGGGAATCACACAAGACTCTATGACGATCTCGGGTCTACAGACTAACCTGTACCAGTGTCACCAGAGAACCGCCATCTGACGTTAGGTATAATACTATCTGGGAGTTCTCGGCGAGTCCATTCAGTGTACCCAGTCTCCACTGAGCACTCGTATACTGTCTCTGATGTCAAATACCAATGGATATGGGATCATCCATTGCCCATCTACATGGGTCGAGAAGCTATACGCTAGTCTACTCTGGTATATCGATGCCCTGTCTCGATACACCCACGACTAAGAACATTTGAAGGACGTACTTAGCGACTACACTGTCCCCACTAGTATGATCTGCATCACAATCCTGGTAGTCAAGTACTCATCCTAAGGGCTTTATTAACATGTAACAATCAATGTCTACGTTAAGATAAAGAGCAACCCGATAGCATACTATCATGTCGAGCAAGAAAGTCCTCCATATATATGTCCAAGCATCCACTACAATATACATCGTATGTACAGTAATGGCCTCTAGGGCATACATATAACTAACAATCTCCCACTTGCACTAGGGCCATTTGTTGTAGTATCTCATACCCAACAATCAGCAGTGGTTGAAGTATCTCATACTCAACCATCCCATAAAAGTCTCTACTGGGAAATAGGCCTTTGTGAGTGGATCCGCGCTGTTGTCCTCTGTGTCTACTCTCCTAACCTCGATCTCCCTGAAGATCAACCATCTCCATGATCAGGTGATACTGCCTAAGAATATGTCTGGATCACTGATGGGACGGGGGTTCCTAAGCCAAAGCCACAACTCCATTGTCACACAATGGTAGAAACGAAGTTCATCTCATGAACTATATACATCCAGACTACCTCTTTGGTAGCATCCTTGGTAACAATGTATCCAGCCTTTATCGTCTAGTATGCTACGGTATCTAGCTTGGAACTCTTCCAACATACCGTCCCTCCACTGAGGGTAAAGACAATGCATGTGACTGACATTCAATCGACCTTACCACCCTGGAAGCTATCCAGTAATTCTCCCCAGGATCGATTGATACCATCTCACTACACCTAGTGAGAATCCTAACATCCAATTAGATCTATCTCATAGATCCAAAACACCAGGATTTAGGAGGCATCACCTTGATCCTATATGGAGAATCCTTATGATAAGAGGAGATTGACCGAGTGTAGCATAGGAAACTCCTTCCCTATCAAAAGTATGTCATCCACGTACAATACGAGGATCATCACCATACTCCCTACTACCTTTTTGTATATACAAGTTTCATCTACCATTTTGATGAAGTCAAACACTTTGACTACCACATCAAAATAGATGTTCCAAATCCGCGATGCCTGCTTTAACCCATAAAGCAACTTGCACACGTTTTCGCTGCTTCCACTATCTACGAAGCTCTATGGCTGTGTACTTATAGTCGCTCTCTTCTAAATCATCATTTAGAAAAGCAGTCATGACACCCAACCGCCAGATAGCGTAGTCATGGTATGTAGTAATGGCAAGTAGGATCCGGATGGACTTAAGCATAGATACTAGAAAAGGTTTCATCATAATCCACTCCTGGTCGATGACGATAACCTTTTACAACAAGTCTTAGCTATGAATGTAACATTTCAGAAAATATAAAATATTATTTTTGGAATTTAATATTAAAATAATATTTTTCCCGAAAACTGCCCGATTTGCGAAATTGGGGTTTTCGAAAAAGGGTATAAATATATACCAATAATTGCGAAATAAATGAAAATTAAAATGATTTATTCATTTAATAACATATTTATAGGATTTGGCATTTTTTAAAAGTTATTATATGCAATTTTGATAAAAAAAACCCGATTAGTGCACTGCTAATCGCGATTAAGCCAAATCCACATTTTTACAGTTTTTCATGGTTAGTGCACCATGACATGTTTCATTTGGTTACATGTTATTTCATTTATGGTTTTATATGGGTGTATGTGTTCATTTTGGTGAGAAAAAGAAATGAGAAAAATGAAAAGTCAAAGGAGACATAATGAGTGGTTAGGTGTACTTTGGAGAGAGAAGAGAGAGTGAGTATTAGTGAGAGAGAGGGAGGGGGCTGCTGCCTCACTAGAATTCCCCACCATTTTCCTCCTTCTTCCTCATCTCCTCAACTCCACAACCCTCCATTTAAACCCTAGATCTATCTCCAACCATTCCCCAAAACCCTACACTCCCTTCACAAAACATAATTCCCATCTCCTCCTCTACACGATGAACCGAGCAAAGTGGGTTTTTGACGACGTTGGGAAGTTAGTGCTGCTTAGAGTGGACTAGATGAGGTATAATTTCTTCCCTTTAGATTAGTTTTTTGGGATATCGTGTTTTAGATGTCATTTTGATGATGTTGCTGACCTGCTGTAACCCCGAGCACTCACTGGGAAAACAAACAGTGTGTTAGTGTTGTGCTCAAGACCTGGAGTGTTCACCTGAAACCCTAACCCCTTCCCACCGGTTTTGGCCGGTGACCATTGGACCAAATCTGGCGACCCCAGGTGAGTAGGAGAGCTAGGATTTGGATTTTGTAGGGTGGTTATCTGATGATGTTTAGGGGTGTTTGGTCCTACTGGGTTTTTCTGTATTGACTATAGGTGAAATCTGGGGACATTGGTGAGTGTTTACATGACCATGGTAACACGATTCATGACCTGAGACATAGAGCTGAACCCGTTGCACGAACTCAGGAATTGACCCGTATCAGTTTAGTGACTTTGGGGATTCCTAGCTAGGGTTTGAAGGGATTCTTGAGTTGCGGTTGTGCTTATAAGACCTAGCGGTGACCTTAAACCCCTTGGTGCTAGAAACCCAGACCCAACACAAATGCAAAACCTGAAACCCCAAAACAGAACTATCCATGTCGATTTGTGAGGGAATTAGAGTGTGCAGGGAGATCTGGGATGACCTGGGGACTTTCTGAGACAACCAAACAATACTAGGGGCCTAGATATACTACTAGGAGACCACTCTGACCTGATGAACCCAAACAGGGACCCCCTGGCGGCGAGCTAGGAATTTTGGGTATAGGGGCCGGCCACTTGGTGAATGTAGGAGCCTAGGTTGGTTCAGTAGCTCACATATACCTTATACATCACCCTAAACTTGTTTGCTTGGATTTATTTGACCTGAGTCAAAATCTGGGAATACTTGTGTGTGATTTAGGATATGTTTTCCGTATTTGAAATGATGAGTTTTGATATTTGGATTCATTTTTGGTTGTCGCATGTTTGTACATCGACAACAAGGGTTGTTTGATTGATTTTGTATGCATATGCTATAGGTTCTAACTTACGAGCAATGCGCGTGCCGTTTTGGTTTTTCCGCTTTGATTTTAATATCGTTACGATATGTGTTGTTATTGTAGGTACCTTCGGGTGGATTCCGAAGCGACGGAGCGAGGCGTCATCGACTTCGGCGAGTGAGGACTACGGTGAGTAGATCTATATCTACCGGGGAAGTCGGGTGGATGGCGTATAGCACCCCTGCAAACTTTTGATGGAAAACCAATTTATAGAATATGGTTAGGAAACCTAGATTAGGAAACTATGGTTAGAATGAGATAGCTACGAAATCATATTAGAAACTAGAGGATAGTTAGAAGTGATATGTTACTACTGTCGTAGGATGACGTTTAGCGATATTACCGCCTAGGGTACTGTAGGACTAGATAGTCGTTGTAGATGCGTTATCCGAACTATACCTTTTTCTAAACCAAAGAATCGTATGTATCTTTTAAAATGTATACCTTGAGGGATGTTATGGATTTTCAAATGATATCTTTTCCTTAAAAACACCGTAACCCCTGTTTTCAAAACTACGATTCACTCCTTTAAAAATCTGATTGTATGGTTCGGGTGTGTTTGTTAGATTAGATACTTATACTTAGTAGAGATAGCATGTTTATGTAAACTCGACATGATATGAGACATAAATGCGATGAAAGAATACAAGACGGATTTGATGATATGATGAGATGATGATATGATGATATGATGGTATACGGATGCGAGTCGATCGAGATGATTTATACCCTGCCGGTCCCCTGATATGAGATTATTGCAGATGTGACCTGGTACATAGGTATATAGGGTTATATATATATAATGTTGTGAATCATGGATGATAGGCCGTATGTGATATTAGACCGTACCTTCATTTGTCGTACAGGATGATAGGATCCCTTTTAGCTTAATGCCGCCGTACGATGATTTTCCGTGCATGATGAACTTGATTTGATGATTGATCCTTACCCTTGACTAGAGGATGCCATACGATGGATCATACCGTACGAGATGTTGTGAGGCTTGATGCCGATTGATAGATTCATCGACTCGGACATATGATAGTTACGTATACCTTATAGCTTTTAGCTGATGATTTACCTTGTGCTGCATTCATGATATTATTATTGCATCACATATACATGTGATAGTACACCTGCACCATTATCGATGATGCGTATGTCACACGTACACAGTTTATAGGCTCACACACTTCATCATCGATAATTGCCATGTCACTACACAGTAGGGTTGCTGCATCATGACATATACATTGATACATTCATACTTGCGGATATATACATTTGTATATCTATATTCGTGCACACATATATTGGTACATCTATACTTGCGCATATACATATTGTACCTACATAGATAACTGGTTTTATTGTAAAATTGGGAACCACATGTTATATTTTAAAAACTGGAATCATTTTAAAAGAGCGGTTTTCCCTTAATATGTCATATCACTATTCCGCGTTGCATGATACACGATATGCTTACATTTCTATTATATGTTGCACACATCATGCTCAATTATTGTACGCATTGAGATATGCTATTTTCATGAAATTTCTGGATTTGAGAACCGTGAATATTTTAAAAGAGATTATGTATTGTTTCAAAAACCCGGTTTCTCTTGATATGATATTTCAGTGCGTCCACCATGTGTTTTCTCGGTTCTGAGAGTGGCATGTGAAACCCGATTCGAGGAGTGGACGAGGCCGATTGCGGGTACATGGTGGACCCGGTATGGTACTCCGGGGCGAGAACGGATCTACTGTGTAGCTAGACGGTGAGCCTGGCAGAGGGAGCACTACCTACCGGTGATAGTATTTGGGCTCGGCGGATATCCGGAGGATACCGACCGAAGTCGAGAGATGATATGGGCCGATCTGGACCGACGGAGCCCGCGGGCCGATCCAGACTGACGGAGCCCGATATATGAGGATTTACGTGCCGATGCTGGGCACTGTTTTCATGATGTTTTCGAGTGTCGATGCTAGGCACTCAGGTTCCATGATTTTGATGTGTCGGGAGGGACACCGTTGATATACATCCTCATACTTTCATGCACACTCTTTTATGATATTTACATGTATGATATTGTTGCGTCAGTGGTTGACGCGTGGACTAAATCCACATACATACATACTTACACTGATTCTACTATTGGAGATTATACACATGCTTATAGACATTGATTTATGGGTGGACGAGATTCACATATCTGCATACATTGATTTTTACTGTAGGATGTTATCCGCATGCATATAGGTATTGACTACCTTGTTGGCACATATACGACTCGGTCACCCTAGATATCATAGTATTACCTTATGATATAGTTGACCTAAGATTCGTTGTTTATTCGATTTCTACTTGTAGATATATTTCTATTCACGAGTTGGCAACTCACCCCCGTTGTGCCACAGTTCTTACAGGTTGACCGCATGGATCAGTAGCGACATCGCTGGCACACAGTTTCCTTTGGGTGTTTTGCAGTGGTAGGTAGGACATTTGTATCGTACCCACTCTTG
This sequence comes from Agapanthus africanus, assembly GCA_030015575.1. Taxonomy (NCBI): domain Eukaryota; kingdom Viridiplantae; phylum Streptophyta; class Magnoliopsida; order Asparagales; family Amaryllidaceae; genus Agapanthus; species Agapanthus africanus. The sequence goes on from JASDDO010000018.1 coordinate 113,549,517, forward strand.
TATTACATTTCATATTGTATCTAGTTAACTCCATCAATCAATCAAAATTAGTGATTTGTGTAAGTAATGAGACTTAGTGAGACTGTGGTTGCAAGGCTTAGAGCGAGGGGTTTCCGCTACTTATGAGTTATATGTCTTGCTTTTCTTTATCTTTTGTGGTGAACTTCGCCGTTGGGCGTCGTATACTTATTTATGCTATATTGCATGGTTGTGATCCACCGTTTGGCGGAGAGCTAGCTCCCGCTTGGGGATGCCTTTATCATTATTATGTATTTGTGGTTTTGGATCAAAATATACAAAGGAGGTGCTGCCAAAATTTTTAAAAGACGAAACATATTTTTAAACTAGTAAATTCCACTTGTATAATTCATGTTCTTTTCTATGCATTAAGAAAAACATGATTTCATTATACACTTTTTCAAAACTTCACCTCCTTTATTTTCTTAAAAAGGTTTAGATTTCTGGGTTTTAGCTTACTTGAATTCCGTTACGCCTTTAGACGTCGCGTGATTCAAGTGCTGGTCACGAGCTAATATTTCGGGTTGTAACAAAATTGGTATCAAAGCATTAGATTTAACCTTTGTTCGAGTCTATGTTTGACTATGCGGAGTCTAGGGCGGGTATGTATTTCGGAACCTAGGCTTGACCTTACGGAACTTAGACTTGAACGGGGGGGGGGGGAGGTATTAGACCCGAACTTTCGTTTCATAGGCTGACCCTGATTGATGAAGTAGGTAGCTTGAGTAGAGTGACGTACCGTACGTATGTTCCGCGGCATATTTACGATACGATACTCCACTTAAGAAACCTTAGGATGTACATATTCGAGACCAGTGATTCTGTTCATATCCATGATTATACATCCATTTGAGATCCTTGATTATATTTGTTTCCATGATCATACTCCCATTGATGTTGTTCCTTCTTATGATCATGTATCCATTCTGGATCTGTCGTTTCCTCTCATGCCGTTGATCTGCTTGCTTCGATACTCGATTGAGGCTCCTGTCACCTTGTGTGAGCACAGTTTGAGCTGCTGTTAGTGTTACGGTCAGGGCAAGCTCGTCTGGTACGAGGGCCGACCATTGTGTTTTCTGGGGACAAAGGAACGTCTCGAGGTAGTGTTACGTTGTAGCCTCTTGTGGAGGCGAGTGCTTGGTTTTACACCAGATGATCGAGCCATTGCTAGAGATGCCAGCTGCGAGAGGACTGTTGATGTACAGCATACCTCAGAGATATTGATGTCACCTACCGTGTGTAAGTCCACGTTGCCCACCCCGGTACTTGCGGGGAGGCGGAAAACGGAATAAAAATCAAGTTTTTATGAGCTTATGCAACATGGACTAGACTATGAAGGATCTTTGCTAAACATAAACAAGCTAAAGCTAACTAGAAACTAGCTAAGTGCTAGAAAGGTTATACCTTGGGCTTTATGTCCTTCTCTCCTTGCTCCTTGGAGTGGTGGAAGGAGGTCACCTTAGTCGTCTTCTCACGTCGAAGAAAGATCCACCCGAAAGCCTCGACCTTTGGCTTCAACTCCAAGCTAGAAGTAACTAGGGTGCAAGAAGTGCTAATCCTTGAACCCTAGATGAGAGTAGAGATTATCAAGAAAGGGTTTTTCTCAAGCTCAAGTATTTCTCAACACATGAGAGGGGAGAGCTTGAGGGAGAGGAAGAACAAGAGAGAGAAAGTGAATAATAGAATGAGAGAAAATATGAAGCATTCTCTCATATATGTGTGAATTATTGTAATTAGATAATTAGCTAGATAATTGTCATGGTTAATCAAGACATGACCATTATCATTTCATTTTTAATGCAATTTGCAAGGATCAAAGAGCATCTTCCAAATGAAATGATGATGGTCAAAGTGTCAACCAAGGTCAACAAGTCAAGGAGGTCAAATGGTCAACAACCATAACCATGCACAATTATTTAAACTAATATCAATTAACAATAATACACACATAAGTATTAGGGTTAATAAAATGACAATAGTCATTAACCCTAATCAAAGTCCTCTCCCTCTGTCTCAAGCAACTGTGCATACACACCCGTATTCGAGATCCGAGGAACACGAATACAAAAAGAAAAAACCAATCCCAAACCATATACTAGGATCCGGCTTAAACCAAAGCCCGCTAGTATAAGCTGTCCGAACAGCAAACGTGTACAAGTGCGCGGATATGAACGAACCCTGTCGCAAAACCATGCGACCTCTACTCATTTTGTCTAAAGGCGAATAGCTCTCTGTGTGGGACTCTAAAGACTCGACACTACGCTGGCAGTGGGTTTAACCACAGACCGCAAGCGGCACTAGCTGTACATAACGGTCCCCAGGTAGATGTCGATAAGAAGACTGACGAGGTGAACCCCATCTGAACTCCTACTGAGCCTGTATGTGACAGTCTCCGCACAGTCCGGTCTGTTCGTCTGATACATCGCATGGCGGGCCTAGGGGGGCGGTGAACGTCAGTCCCCTAATAGCGGTACAAGTCGTGTCAGAGTGTAGCCCAGAACACCCTGAGATAACACTGGAAACCTACTAGTATATCTCGCTTGCCCTGGCCAGGGACTATTCGTGTAATGGCTCTCCTGGACACAGCGTGATGTCAACCCCCAATACCGGGAGAGACGGATCCTGTCTAACCGTCACTGCCTCCAAGTGCTTCGGGACTGCACCCAAAAACTACCTGTTTGCACGACTCCTTTGAGCCGTGGTAGGGTAGTAATCAAAGTGCAGTGGGAACACACTCGAGGCGAAGTGACAGTGTCAAGTCAGCGGACTAAGCTGTACTCATGTCACCTGGGAACTGATAACTGACGATAGGTATAATACCAACCAACAGTTCCCAATGAGTCCTGTCCAGTGTACTCGTAACTTAACGAGCACCCGCATACTATCTCAAGTATGACGTACTGACGGCTGTGGGACAGACCATCTCCCACACTGGGATGAGAAGCGCATATGCTAGTCTACTCCGGAGTATCGATGCCCTGTCTCGATAGTCCAACGACTAGGGACCTGTATAAGGATGTGCTTATAGATCACCCAGCTCCCACGAGTGTGAGCGCCATCACAACGCTGGTAATCAAGCAAAGATCTTAAGGGCTCTACTAATATGTATATCAGCGATGTGCTAAAAGAAACACATGCACATATTAAAGCAGAGACAAACCAAGTAGCATACTACCATTTCGAGCAAGATTGTATATACAACTGTGAATATCCCAAGCTTCCATGAAGTAATATACAAACTAGTATGATACAGTAATGGCCTCTAGGGCATATACACTAACAATCTCCCACTTGCACTAAGGCCATGTACTGGCGTATCGAAGACCTATCATCTCGATCAGCCGCTCGAACTGAGTCTGGGGCAAGGCCTTGGTGAATGGATCTGCTGTGTTATCTTCTGAAGCAACCCTCCGAACCTCGATCTCCTGGCGATCCACGATCTCCCTGATCAGGTGATACCGCCTCAAGATGTGTCTGGATTTCTGATGGGACCTGGGTTCCTTCGCTAAAGCTATAGCCCCGTTGTTGTCGCAATACAGAGGTATTGGGTCAACAATGGACGGAACCACCTGAAGTTCTCTCAAGAACTTTCTCATCCAGACAGCTTCTTTTGCGGCATCAGATGCAGCGATGTATTCCGCTTCCATAGTCGAGTCAGCAACGGTTTCCTGTTTGGAGCTCTTCCAACACACCGCCCCTCCATTGAGGGTAAAGACAAAACCCGACATGGACTTGGAATCATCCTTGTCACTCTGGAAGCTGGAGTCAGCAAAGGCCTCAATCTGGAGGTCTTTTCCGCCATACACCAAGAACATCTCCTTAGTCCTTCTTAGGTACTTGAGAATGTTCTTTACTGCTATCCAATGTTTCTCCCCAGGGTTTGACTGATACCTGCTTACCACACTCAGTGTATAAGCCACATCCGGTCTGGTACACAACATCGCATACATTATAGAGCCTACCGCAGAAGCGTAGGGTATAATAGACATGCGATCCCTCTCCAAATCAGTCTTGGGAGACATCTCTTTGGAGAGGGTGATCCCGTGACAAGCCGGTAGATTACCGCGCTTGGAATCTTCCATACTGAATCTCTTCAATATGGTGTCGATGTACCTGGACTGCGAAAGTCCTAATATCCTCTTGGATCTGTCACGGTAGATCCGGATACCCAGAATGTATGAGGCATCACCCAGGTCTTTCATGGAGAACCTGTGTGACAAGAACCCCTTGACAGATTGTAGTATAGGAATGTCATTTCCTATTAAGAGAATGTCATCCACGTATAAAACGAGGAATACTACAGTTCTCGCTACAAATCTACAATAGATGCATGGTTCATCTGGATTTTTGATAAAGCCAAATTCCTTGACCGTCTCATCAAAACAGATGTTCCAACTTCGCGATGCCTGCTTTAGTCCATAAATGGACTTAAGCAACTTGCACACCTTTCCGCTGCTCCCACTCTAAATGAAACCCTCTGGCTGGTCCATATAGACACACTCCTCTAAATGTCCATTTAGAAAAGCTGTCTTTACGTCCATCTGCCAAATCTCATAATCGTGGAAGGCAGCAATGGCAAGAAGGATCCGAAAGGATTTCAGCATAGCTACTGGAGAAAAGGTTTCGTCATAGTCCAAACCAGGTCGCTGACGAAAACCCTTTTCTACCAGTCTAGCTTTATAGGTCTCAACCTGTCCATCTACACCAATCTTCCTTTTGAAGATCCACTTGCATCCTACGGGTTTTACCCCATCGGAGCAATGTCCAACGTCCATACTTTGTTGGTGTACATGGACTCCATCTCGGTCCGCATTGCATCCAGCCATTTTACCGAGTCGACGCTCTGAATGGCTTGCTGGAAGCTAGTAGGCTCATCAAAATCTATGATGCAATCTTCTCTATCCCCGTCAATGAGAAAACCGTAGTATCTCTCGGGCGGATGAGACTGCCTACTACTCCTGCGGAGTGGCGTGGGAATGTCCTGATCTTTCGAACCCTCTAGTTCTACTAAGCTTTCAGTAATAGCTCGTGGTTCTGGAATTTCTTCCAGTTCTATTGTGCTCCCACTTAATTCTTTTTCTATGAACTGGTGTTCTAGAAAGTAGGCATGGCGAGAAACAAACACCTTTTGTTCCTCTCCGCAATAGAAGAAATATCCCTTGGAGTTCTTTGGATATCCCACAAACTTGCACTGTACTGAGCGTGCCTCGAGCTTGTCCGCATGCTGCTTTTTTACAAAAGCTGGACATCCCCATGTCTTAATGTGATTAAGATAAGGTCTCTTCCCACACCACATCTGATATGGTGTAGTAGGCACAGTCTTAGTTGGAACTCGGTTCAAAAGGTATGCAGCTGATTCTAGCGCATATCCCCAGAACGATCGCGGCAACTCAGCGTTACTCATCATGGACCGTACCATATCCAATAGGGTTCGGTTCCGTCTCTCCGATACACCGTTATGTTGCGGAGTGTATGGAGGAGTAAGCTGAGAGAGAATTCCATTCTCTTTTAAGTAACCCAGTAACTCGGGACCCAGTATTCACCACCTCGATCAGATCTCAGTGCCTTGATACTTTTGCCTGTTTGTTTTTCTACTTCATTCTTATATTCCTGGAATTTTTCAAAAGCTTCGGATTTATGTTTCATTAAGAAGACATAACCGTACCTTGAAAAGTCATCCGTAAAAGTAATGAAGTAAGAATAACCGCTTCGCGCATGTGTAGACATTAGACCGCACACGTCGCTGTGTACGAGTCCCAAGAGCTCGCTCGCTCTTACTCCGTGTCCAGTAAACGGAGTCTTTGTCATCTTTCCTTTGAGACAGGATTGACAAGTTGCATACGATTGATATTCGAACGGATCCAAATATCCTTCTGCATGTAACTTAGTCAACCTTCTCTCATTGATGTGACCAGTCTACAATGCCATAAGAAAGTTTTATTGATATCTGGAGACTTTCTTTTGTGTGTATTCTGGATATTGAAAATCTGTGGTTGGTTTAATACGTATATACCGTTGTTCAATGTACCTGACCCAATCAAAACTTGATTAAGGTGAATGTTCACTACATTACTTACAAATGCAAATTCATAACCTTCTTTAGATAATAAAGATACAGAAATGATATTACAGGTTGCATTTGGTACATAATAACAACTACGCAAAACCAAAAAGTGTCCATCCGACAATCCCAGGTGATAGTCCCCCACGGCCTCAGCATCCATGCTAGCACCGTTTGCAACTCTGAGGGTCATGTCACCTGCCTTCAAAACTCTACGCTTTCTCAACGCCTGCAAAGAATTACAGATATGAGATCCTGATCCGGTATCCAATACCCAGGATGTAGAGTTTATTGATAGACAGTTTTCAATAACATACACACCTGAAGCTGAAGCTGCAACTCGCTTCAAATCCTGTGTTCTGGCCTTCCAAGCCTTGCAATCCTGTTTCCAGTGACCACTTTTGTGACAATAGAAGCATTCTTCCTTCCCCACTAGCTTTCCTGCTACCTTTGTTGCTTTTCCTTTTCCCTTCGTATCCACTTTACTGACACCGCCTCTTGGTTTGGCTGGGGCTTTCTTCTTCTTGCCCTTGGCTTTCGCCCTGGACCTAGAAGAGGAAGATCCTCCTACAAACAAAGTGGATGTCTCCCTACCCTTCTGTAGGGTGCCCTCAGCACTCCTCAACATGTTCAGAAGTTCGGAAAGTTCAACCTCCTTTCCTTGCATGTTGAAGTTAAGAATAAACTAGGCGTAAGTGGAAGGAAGGGACTGGAGAATCAAATCAGTATAGAGTTCATTCTCCAACGTGGTCCCAAGGTCCGCGAGCTCCTCTATGTAGACAATCATCTTAAGCACGTGTTCCGCTACCGATGATCCGACGGCCAACCTTACCGAAAACAACTTCTTCAACACTTCGTATCTTGCGATACGAGACTGCTCTCCATACAGTTCTTTTGTATGAAGAAATATGGACTCTAGGTCCATATTCTCGTGCCTCCTCTGATGTTCGTTGTCCATCGAGGCAAGTACGAGGCATTTGGCCTTCGCGCAATCTATTTCCCATGTGTTACGGATTTCCCTATCCGCGACACTGGTTTTGGGACCTGGGACAGGGGGAGCTTTGGTGGTAAGGACATACCCCAACTTGTCGTAAGTGATTGCCATCTTGACATTCCTGAGCCAATCTTTATAGTTTGGCCCTGTCAGTATGTTTTTATCTAGTAATAACTTAAGTCCGGTCATGTTGAATGGTCGCTGCAATTAGGAGAGAGAAAAGAAATACTTTAGCATGATGCTCTTGCAAGTTTAGAGTGGTTTTTAGTTTGTCTAAACTGGATGGCTCCCACTGTCTCTCGAATCCCTTCTCAAACCGTAAAGAAAGGATTAGTCAGGATCAATCTCACCGTACAATACTTGCTTAACCGTTCAGCCAGGCCAGTGTCGGTACTTCAAGGGAGGTTTTCCAACGCTTTCGCGAAGTTCCTTAATTAAGTAACCTCTTTTCCCTGTGGGCGTAGCCCCGCTAACACCTTTCTAGACACCTACTAAGTTTATAGCATTGATCGTTAAGTGAGAGTTTTCCCGAGGAGTAGCATATACTCACAGTAGGATCGGGATCCAAATATCATCGCGTGATAAAACTGAAGGAATCCTACCAGAATTATCACACTCCAAATGGTATGCAGTGCTAGCAAGTTTCAGTACTTATGAAATCCCCGATGTGGATTTTTGCCCCATGCTCTTATGACCTTGACTTTGGCCAAAATATCATAAGTCACATGTCAAGTTCTACCCGTCATTCTCCTGGTTAATTTAGACCCACCCGTACCTACCCTTGACTTTGGCGAAAATGGCAGCACGACTGTCCCAAACCAACGCATCTATTTATGCTGCACATGAATACGCAATAGCTACCAATCACTATGCCTTGACTTTGGCCAAAATACATAGCTTGAATACTTTTTGACCATTCATGTGGAATGACGGAGGGCTACGAATGGTTTTGGCGAAACCGTGAACGTAGTGAACTTGATATAATCGATGGAACGAGATAGCTTTTAAAAGGAGTGGTTCAAGCTCCGCGTTTAAAAGTTTAGTTTTGAAAAGAACCGAGTGGTTTTCAAAGTGTTCCAATCGACTTTTTCTTGGTTTATTTTCTTGCATTAGTTCTTTTAATGCGTCCCATCATTTAATCCTACCATTGCAGAAAACAACCAAAATATGACGTACGCTTATGCCATTCGCATTCGCCACGGGGCCCTGTCATCACCCGTTAGGTTACTTAACTAACGACAGAGCGGGGGCTGGGCTAGCGCGGCTGTAAAACATAAGCAACGCCTAAATAGTTATCATATATAAATATATAGCAATGATAGACATTACTGATCACAGATGAATACATTGGATATACTAGGAATCCGCAATCCGTTCGAGCCTGCAACGAAAAGCGGATTACACGGTCGCGGTGAATAGCCAATACCCTACCCAAGACCCCTACGGGTGCGGCAAACTACCCGCCAAGTACCCGAAGCGAAGCAACCTCCCTCACCACCGTGAGTAGGCCACTTGGCACTTCGAGATACCCGGTAGTTTGTGCACCCCCTCCATGGGTCTATCCTAGGAGCAAAAACAGTAAAAAGAATTATATAATGACGGCTACAACCCCGACCCGGTTGTTGTTAGTGTATATGCCCTAGAGGCCATTACTGTATCATACTAGTTTGTATATTACTTAATGGAAGCTTGGGATATTCACAGTTGTATATACAATCTTGCTCGAAATGGTAGTATGCTACTTGGTTTGTCTCTGCTTTAATATGTGCATGTGTTTCTTTTAGCATATTGCTGGTATACATATTAGTAGAGCCCTTAGGATCTTTGCTTGATTACCAGCGTTGTGATGGCGCTCGCACTCGTGGGAGCTGGGTAATCTATAAGCACATCCTTATACAGGTCCCTGGTCGTTGGACTATCGAGACAGGGCATCGATACTCCGGAGTAGACTAGCGTATGCGCTTCTCATCCCAGTGTGGGAGACGGTCTGTCCCACAGCCGTTAGTACGTCGTACTTGGGATAGTATGCGGGTGCTCGTTAGGTTACGAGTACACTGGACAGGACTCGTCGGGAACTGTTGGTTGGTAATATACCTATCGTCAGTTATCAGTTCCCAGGTGACATGAGTACAGCTTAGTCCGCTGACTTGACACTGTCACTTCGCCTCGAGTGTGTTCCCACTGCACTTTGATTACTACCCTACCACGGCTCAAAGGAGCTGTGCAAACAGGTAGTTTTTGGGTGCAGTCCCGAAGCACTTGGAGGCAGTGACGGTTAGACAGGATTCGTCTCTCCCGGTATTGGGGGTTGACATCGCGCTGTGTCCAGGAGAGCCATTACACGAGTAGTCCCTGGCCAGGGCAAGCGAGATATACTGGTAGGTTTCCAGTGTTATCTCAGGGTGTTCTGGGCTACACTCCGACACGACTTGTACCGCTATTAGGGGACTGACGTTCACCGCCCCCCTAGGCCCGCCATGCGATGTATCAGACGAACAGACCGGACTGTACGGAGACTGTCACATACAGGCTCAGTAGGAGTGCAGATGGGGTTCACCTCGTCAGTCTTCTTATCGACATCTACCTGGGGACCGTTACGTACAGCTAGTGCCGCTTGCGGTCTGTGGTTAAACCCACTGCCAGCGTAGTGTCGAGTCTTTAGAGTCCCACACAGAGAGCTATTCGCCTTTAGGCAAAATGAGTAGAGGTCGCATGGTTTTGCGACAGGGTTCGTTCGCATCCGCGCACTTGTGCACGTTTGCTGTCCGGACAGTTTATACTAGCGGGCTTTGGTTTAAGCCGGATCCTAGTATATGATTAGAGATTGGTTTTTCTCATTGTGTTCGTGTTCCTCGGATCACGAATGCGGGTGCGTATGCACAGTTGCTTGAGATTGAGGGAGAGGACCTTGATTAGGGTTAATGGTTGTTGTCATTTTATTAACCCTAATATTTATGTGTGTGTTATTGTTAATTAGTAATTAGTTTAATAATTATCCATGGTTGTGGTTGTTGACCTTTTGACTTCTTTGACTTGTTGACCAAGGTTGACACTTTGACCATCATAATTTCTTTTGGAAGATGCTTTTTGATCTTTGCAATTTGAAATGATAATGGTCATGTCATGATTTACCATGATAATTATCTAGCTAATTATTCAATTAAAAATTATACACACATATTAGTGAGAAAGGCTCACAAATAATTCATTCTCTCATATCATTTCTCTCTCTTGTTCATCCTCTCCCTCAAGCTCTCTCCCTCTCATGTGTTGAGAAACAAAAAGCTTGAGAAAAACCTTCACTTGATCCTCTCTACTCTCTTCTAGGGTTCTAGTCTTAGCATTTCTTGCACTCTAGTTGCTCCTAGCTTGGAGTTGAAGCTAAAGGTGGTGGCTTTCAAGTGGATCTTTCTTTGACGGAAGAAGACAAGCAAGGTGAGGCCTTTCTACCATTCCGACGAGCAAGGAGAGAATGACTAAAGACCAAAGGTATAACCTTTCTACAACTTAGTTAGTTGTTAGTTTGCTTTAGCTAGTTTTCGTTTAGCAAAGATCCTCACAAGCAAAGTCCATGTTGCCTAAGGCATTAAAAATCCGTTTTTTATTATGTTTTCCGCCTCCCGTAAGCACCGGGATGGGCAACACGGACTTACAGTGGTATCAGAGCCTAACTAAACCTAAACTAGCTAAGTAGTTAAGTGTAACGAAGTTTCGAAACCGGAAAATCGAAAAACCAAACTCGAAAAACCCTAGTTTCTGTTATTTTTTTTTCTGGTCAAAATGAAAAACGTTATACTTCAAAAATTATCTCAGGGTTTTGTGTGAAACACCACCAAAGACGAACCAGAGAGGAGTCTAGAGGACCGCGCTTCCGCGGCATAAGGAAGCTCTTGCCGCGGAAGCGCGGCCATCTTGTCCCCTCTCTGTATCGTTTTTGGTGCAGTATGTTTCTGGGTTGGTTTTAGGATTTTTAGGATATATTATTTGTGCCCAGATTTTCCAGAACTAAAATTTACTTTTGGGGGCCTATAAATCCGTATTTTTCGGAACTTCAGTACACTTTAACTACATCGGTTATATCTGTAATGCTTGCATGTATTGAACGTCGGCTAATCGCTATAAGACGATTAGTCGGGGTTATACATGATCTGTGATTGTTATTGGTTTGTGGATATGAATGGATTGGATTGTCGCGGGTGAATGGCCGGGGTGGATGTGAGATGAGCGTTGTTTTTCTTTCATTCATTTGTAACATGTAAATTGATGTAATAATATTCTTTGTATGGCCGCACAACCGGGTCGGGGTTGTAGTCGTCATTGTATAATTCTTTTTACTGTTTTTGCTCCTAGGATAGACCCATGGAGGGGGTGCACAAACTACCGGGTATCTCGAAGCGCCAAGTGGCCTACTCACGGTGGTGAGGAAGGTTGCTTTGCTTCGGGTGCTTGGCGGGTAGTTTGCCGCACCCGTAGGGGTCTTGGGTGGGGTTTTGGCTATTCACCGCGACCGTGTAATCCGCTTTGAGTTGCAGGCTCGAACGCATTGCGGATTCCTAGTATATCCAATGTATTCATCTGTGATCTGTAATGTCTATCATTGCTATATATTTATATATAATAACTATTTAGGCGTTGCTTATGTTTTACAGCCGCGCTAGCCCAGCCCCCGCTCTGTCGTTAGTTAAGTAACCTAACGGGTGATGACGGGGCCCCGTGGCGAATGCGAATGGCATAAGCGTACGTCATATTTTGGTTGTTTTCTGCAATGGTAGGATTAAATGATGGGACGCATTAAAAGAACTAATGCAAGAAATAAACCAAGTAAAAGTCGATTGGAACACTTTGAAAACCACTCGGTTCTTTTCAAAACTAAACTTTTAAACGCGGAGCTTGAACCACTCCTTTTAAAAGCTATCTCGTTCCATCGATTATATCAAGTTCACTACGTTCACGGTTTCGCCAAAACCATTCGTAGCCCTCCGTCATTCCACATGAATGGTCAAAAGTATTCAAGCTATGTATTTTGGCCAAAGTCAAGGCATAGTGATTGGTAGCGTTTGGGTATTCATGTGCAGCATAGATAGATGCGTTGATTTGGGACAGTCGTGCTGCCATTTTGGCCAAAGTCAAGGGTAGGTACGGGTGGGTCCAAATTAACCAGGAGAATGACGGGTAGAACTTGACATGTGACTTATGATATTTTGGCCAAAGTCAAGGTCATAAGAGCATGGGGCAAAAATCCACATCGGGAGTTTCATAAGTACTGAAACTTGCTAGATTTGCATACCATTTGGAGTGTGATGATTCTGGTAGGATTCCTTCGGTTTTATCACGCGATGATATTTGGATCCCGATCCTACTGTGAGTATATGCTACTCCTCGGGAAAACTCTCACTTAACGATCAATGCTATAAACCTAGTAGGTGCCTAGAAAGGTGTTAGCGGGGCTACGCCCACAGGGAAAAGAGGTTACTTAATTAAGGAACTTCGCGAAAGCGTTGGAAAACCTCCCTCGAAGTACCGACACTGGCCTAGCTGAACGGTTAAGCAAGTATTGTACGGTGAGAATGATCCCGGCTAATCCTTTTCTTTACGGTTTGAGAAGGGATTCGAGAGACAGTGGGAGCCATCCAGTTTAGACAAACTAAAAACCACTCTAAACTTGCAAGAGCATCATGCTAAAGTGTTTCTTTTCTCTCTCCTAATTGCAGCGACCATTCAAGATGACCGGACTTAAGTTACTATTAGATAAAAACATATTGACAGGGCCAAACTACAAAGATTGGCTCAGGAATGTCAAGATGGCTATCACTTATGACAAGCTGGGGTATATACTTACCACCAAAGCTCCCCCTGTCCCAGGTCCCACCTCCAGCGTCGCGGATGTTGAAATCCGTAAGACATGGGAGATAGATTGCGCGAGGGCCAGATGCTTCGTACTAGCCTCGATGGACAACGACCATCAGAGGAGGCACGAGAATATGGACCTAGAGTCCATATTTCTCCATACAAAAGAACTGTATGGAGAGCAGTCTCGTATCGCAAGATACGAAGTGTCGAAGAAGCTCTTTTCGGCAAGGTTGGCCGTCGGATCATCGGTAGCGGACCACGTGCTTAAGATGATCGGCTACATAGAGGAGCTCGCGGACCTTGGGACCACGTTGGAGAATGAACTCTATACCGATTTGATTCTCCAGTCCCTTCCTTCCACTTACGCCCAGTTCATTCTTAACTTCAACATGCAAGGAAAGGAGGTTGAACTTGCCGAACTTCTGAACATGTTGAGGACTGCTGAGGGCACCCTACAGAAGGGTAGAGAGACATCCACTTTGTTTGTAGGAGGATCTTCCTCTTCTAGGTCCAGGGCGAAAGCCAAGGGCAAGAAGAAGAAAGCCCCCGCCAAACCAAGAGGCGGTGTCGGTAAAGTGGATACGAAGGGAAAGGGTAAAGCAACAAAGGTAGCGGGGAAGCTGGTGGGGAAGGAAGAATGCTTCTATTGTCACAAAAGTGGTCACTGGAAACAAGATTGCAAGGCTTGGAAAGCCAGAACACAGGATTTGAAGCGAGTTGCAGCTTCAGCTTCAGGTGTGTATGTTATTGAAAATTGTCTATCAATAAACTCTAATTCCTGGGTATTGGATACCGGATCAGGATCTCATATCTGTAATTCTTTGCAGGCGTTGAGAAAGCGTAGAGTTTTGAAGGCAGGTGACATGACCCTCAGAGTTGCGAACGGTGCTAGCATGGATGCTGAGGCCGTGGGGGACTATCACCTTGGATTATCAGATGGACACTTTTTGGTTTTGCGTAGTTGTTATTATGTACCAAATGCAACCTGTAATATCATTTCTGTATCTTTATTATCTAAAGAAGGTTATGAATTTGCATTTGTAAGTAATGTAGTGAACATTCACCTTAATCAAGTGTTGATTGGGTCAGGTACATTGAACAACGGTATATACGTTTTAAACCAACCACAGGTTTTCAATATCCAGAATACACACAAAAGAAAGTCTCCAGAAATTAATAAAACTTTCTTATGGCATTGTAGACTGGGTCACATCAATGAGAGAAGATTGACTAAGTTACATACTGAAGGATACTTAGATTCGTTCGAATATCAATCGTATGCAACTTGTCAATCCTGTCTCAAAGGAAAGATGACAAAGGCTCCGTTTTCTGGACACGGAGAAAGAGCGAGCGAGCTCTTGGGACTCGTACACAGCGACGTGTGCGGTCCAATGTCTACACATGCGCGAAGCGGTTATTCTTACTTCATTACCTTTACGGATGATTTTTCAAGGTACGGTTATGTCTTCTTAATGAAACATAAATCCGAGGCTTTTGAAAAATTCCAGGAATATAAGAATGAAGTAGAAAAACAAACAGGCAAAAGTATCAAGATCCTAAGATCGGATCGAGGAGGAGAATACTTAAGTGCCGAATTCCTGAACTATTTAAAAGAGAATGGAATTCTCTCTCAGCTTACTCCTCCATACACTCCGCAACATAACGGTGTATCGGAGAGACGGAACCGAACCCTATTGGATATGGTACGGTCCATGATGAGTAACGCTGAGTTACCGCGATCGTTCTGGGGGTATGCGCTAGAAACAGCTGCATATCTTTTGAACCGTGTTCCCACTAAGACTGTGCCTACCACACCATATGAGTTATGGAGTGGGAAGAAACCCTATCTTAATCACATTAAGACATGGGGATGTCCAGCTTTTGTAAAAAAGCAGCATGCGGACAAGCTCGAGGCACGCTCAGTACAGTGCAAGTTTGTGGGATATCCAAAGAACTCCAAGGGATATTACTTCTATTACGAAGAGGAACAAAAAGTCCTTGTTTCTCGCCATGCCCACTTTCTAGAACATCAGTTCATAGAAAAAGAAATAAGTGGGAGCGCAATAGAACTGGAAGAAATTCCAGAACCACAAACTATTACTGAAAGTTTAGTGGAACCAGAAGGTTCAAAAGAACAGGATATTCCTATGCCACTCCGCAGGAGTAGTAGGCAGTCTCATCCGCCCGAGAGATACTACGGTTTTCTCATTGACGGGGATAGAGAAGACAGCATCCTAGATTGTGATGAGCCTACTAGCTTCCAGCAAGCCATTCAGAGCGTCGACTCGGTAAAATGGCTGGATGCAATGCGGACCGAGATGGAGTCCATGTACACCAACAAAGTATGGACGTTGGACATTGCTCCAGACGGGGTAAAACCCGTAGGATGCAAGTGGATCTTCAAAAGGAAGATTGGTGTAGATGGACAGGTTGAGACCTATAAAGCTAGACTGGTAGCAAAGGGTTTTCGTCAGCGACCTGGTTTGGACTATGACGAAACCTTTTCTCCAGTAGCTATGCTGAAATCCATTCGGATCCTTCTTGCCATCGCTGCTTTCCACGATTATGAGATTTGGCAGATGGACGTAAAGACAGCTTTTCTAAATGGTCATTTAGAGGAGTGTGTCTATATGGACCAGCCAGAGGGTTTCATTCAGGGTGGGAGCAGCGGAAAGGTGTGCAAGTTGCTCAAGTCCATTTATGGACTCAAGCAGGCATCGCGGAGTTGGAACATCTGTTTTGATGAGACGGTCAAAGAATTTGGCTTTATCAAAAATCCAGATGAACCATGCATCTATTGTAGATTTGTAGCGAGAACTGTAGTATTCCTCGTTTTATACGTGGATGACATTCTCTTAATAGGAAATGACATTCCTATGCTACAATCTGTCAAGGGGTTCTTGTCACACAGGTTCTCCATGAAAGACCTGGGTGATGCCTCCTACATTCTGGGTATCCGGATCTACCGTGACAGATCCAAGAGGATATTAGGACTCTCGCAGTCCAGGTACATCGACACCATACTGAAGAGATTCAGTATGGAAGATTCCAAGCGCGGTAATCTACCGGCTTGTCACGGGATCACCCTCTCCAAAGAGATGTCTCCCAAGACTGATTTGGAGAGGGATCGCATGTCTATTATACCCTACGCTTCTGCGGTAGGCTCTATAATGTATGCGATGTTGTGTACCAGACCGGATGTGGCTTATGCACTGAGTGTGGTAAGCAGGTATCAGTCAAACCCTGGGGAGAAACATTGGATAGCAGTAAAGAACATTCTCAAGTACCTGAGAAGGACTAAGGAGATGTTCTTGGTGTATGGCGGAAAAGACCTGCAGGTTGAGGCCTTTGCTGACTCCAGCTTCCAGAGTGACAAGGATGATTCCAAGTCCATGTCGGGTTTTGTCTTTACCCTCAATGGAGGGGCGGTGTGTTGGAAGAGCTCCAAACAGGAAACCGTTGCTGACTCGACTATGGAAGCGGAATACATCGCTGCATCTGATGCCGCAAAAGAAGCTGTCTGGATGAGGAAGTTCTTGAAAGAACTTCAGGTGGTTCCGTCCATTGTTGACCCAATACCTCTGTATTGCGACAACAACGGGGCTATAGCTTTAGCGAAGGAACCCAGGTCCCATCAGAAATCCAGACACATCTTAAGGCGGTATCACCTGATCAGGGAGATCGTGGATCGCCAGGAGATCGAGGTCCGGAGAGTTGCATCAGAGGATAACACTGCAGATCCACTCACAAAGGCCCTACCCCAGACTCAGTTCGAGCGGCTGATCGAGATGATAGGTCTTCGATACGCCAGTATATGGCCTTAGTGCAAGTGGGAGATTGTTAGTGTATATGCCCTAGAGGCCATTACTGTATCATACTAGTTTGTATATTACTTAATGGAAGCTTGGGATATTCACAGTTGTATATACAATCTTGCTCGAAATGGTAGTATGCTACTTGGTTTGTCTCTGCTTTAATATGTGCATGTGTTTCTTTTAGCATATTGCTGGTATACATATTAGTAGAGCCCTTAGGACCTTTGCTTGATTACCAGCGTTGTGATGGCGCTCGCACTCGTGGGAGCTGGGTAATCTATAAGCACATCCTTATACAGGTCCCTGGTCGTTGGACTATCGAGACAGGGCATCGATACTCCGGAGTAGACTAGCGTATGCGCTTCTCATCCCAGTGTGGGAGACGGTCTGTCCCACAGCCGTTAGTACGTCGTACTTGGGATAGTATGCGGGTGCTCGTTAGGTTACGAGTACACTGGACAGGACTCGTCGGGAACTGTTGGTTGGTAATATACCTATCGTCAGTTATCAGTTCCCAGGTGACATGAGTACAGCTTAGTCCGCTGACTTGACACTGTCACTTCGCCTCGAGTGTGTTCCCACTGCACTTTGATTACTACCCTACCACGGCTCAAAGGAGCTGTGCAAACAGGTAGTTTTTGGGTGCAGTCCCGAAGCACTTGGAGGCAGTGACGGTTAGACAGGATTCGTCTCTCCCGGTATTGGGGGTTGACATCGCGCTGTGTCCAGGAGAGCCATTACACGAGTAGTCCCTGGCCAGGGCAAGCGAGATATACTGGTAGGTTTCCAGTGTTATCTCAGGGTGTTCTGGGCTACACTCCGACACGACTTGTACCGCTATTAGGGGACTGACGTTCACCGCCCCCTAGGCCCGCCATGCGATGTATCAGACGAACAGACCGGACTGTACGGAGACTGTCACATACAGGCTCAGTAGGAGTGCAGATGGGGTTCACCTCGTCAGTCTTCTTATCGACATCTACCTGGGGACCGTTACGTACAGCTAGTGCCGCTTGCGGTCTGTGGTTAAACCCACTGCCAGCGTAGTGTCGAGTCTTTAGAGTCCCACACAGAGAGCTATTCGCCTTTAGGCAAAATGAGTAGAGGTCGCATGGTTTTGCGACAGGGTTCGTTCGCATCCGCGCACTTGTGCACGTTTGCTGTCCGGACAGTTTATACTAGCGGGCTTTGGTTTAAGCCGGATCCTAGTATATGATTAGAGATTGGTTTTTCTCATTGTGTTCGTGTTCCTCGGATCACGAATGCGGGTGCGTATGCACAGTTGCTTGAGATTGAGGGAGAGGACCTTGATTAGGGTTAATGGTTGTTGTCATTTTATTAACCCTAATATTTATGTGTGTGTTATTGTTAATTAGTAATTAGTTTAATAATTATCCATGGTTGTGGTTGTTGACCTTTTGACTTCTTTGACTTGTTGACCAAGGTTGACACTTTGACCATCATAATTTCTTTTGGAAGATGCTTTTTGATCTTTGCAATTTGAAATGATAATGGTCATGTCATGATTTACCATGATAATTATCTAGCTAATTATTCAATTAAAAATTATACACACATATTAGTGAGAAAGGCTCACAAATAATTCATTCTCTCATATCATTTCTCTCTCTTGTTCATCCTCTCCCTCAAGCTCTCTCCCTCTCATGTGTTGAGAAACAAAAAGCTTGAGAAAAACCTTCACTTGATCCTCTCTACTCTCTTCTAGGGTTCTAGTCTTAGCATTTCTTGCACTCTAGTTGCTCCTAGCTTGGAGTTGAAGCTAAAGGTGGTGGCTTTCAAGTGGATCTTTCTTTGACGGAAGAAGACAAGCAAGGTGAGGCCTTTCTACCATTCCGACGAGCAAGGAGAGAAGGACTAAAGACCAAAGGTATAACCTTTCTACAACTTAGTTAGTTGTTAGTTTGCTTTAGCTAGTTTTCGTTTAGCAAAGATCCTCACAAGCAAAGTCCATGTTGCCTAAGGCATTAAAAATCCGTTTTTTATTATGTTTTCCGCCTCCCGTAAGCACCGGGATGGGCAACACGGACTTACAGTTGTGCGGCCATACAAATAATATTATTACATCAATTTACATATTACAATGAATGAAAGAAAAAGAAACACTCATCTCACATCCACCCCAGCTATTCACCCGCGATAATCCAACCCATTCATATACACATACCATCATCAATCACAGATCACAGATATGTATAACCCCGACTAATCGACATATAGCGATTAGTCGACGTTCAATACATATAAACATCACAGATATAACCTTTTAGTCAAAGTGTATTGAAGTTCGGGAAAAAAATACGGATTTTTAGGCCCCCAAAAACAAATTTCTATTCTGGAAAACCTGGGCACATATAAACCATCTTAAAAATCCTAAAACCAAGCCAGAAATACACTGCACCAAACTCGACCCAGTGAAGAGCCAAGACGGCCGCGGTTGCGCGGCAATAGCTTGCTATTGCCGCGGAACCGCGGCTCTTTGGTCGAATCACTGGATCGTTTTTGGTGGCTTTCTTTACAAAACCCTGAGATGATTTTTGGAGTATAATTTATTTTGTTTTGAACAGAAAAAAAAATTAACAGAAACTTAAGGTTTTGAAAACTCGGTTTTTCGATTTTTCCGATTCGAACTTCGATACACTTTACTACCTAGCTAGTTTATGTTTAGTTAGGCTCTGATACCACTGTAAGTCCACGTTGCCCACCCCGGTACTTGCGGGGAGGCGGAAAACGGAATAAAAATCAAGTTTTTATGAGCTTAGGCAACAAGGACTAGACTATGAAGGATCTTTGCTAAACATAAACAAGCTAAAGCTAACTAGAAACTAGCTAAGTGCTAGAAAGGTTATACCTTGGGCTTTATGTCCTTCTCTCCTTGCTCCTTGGAGTGGTGGAAGGAGGTCACCTTAGTCTTCTTCTCACGTCGAAGAAAGATCCACCCGAAAGCCTCGACCTTTGGCTTCAACTCCAAGCTAGAAGTAACTAGGGTGCAAGAAGCGCTAATCCTTAAACCCTAGATGAGAGTAGAGATTATCAAGAAAGGGTTTTTCTCAAGCTCAAGTGTTTCTCAACACATGAGAGGGGAGAGCTTGAGGGAGAGGAAGAACAAGAGAGAGAAAGTGAATAATAGAATGAGAGAAAATATGAAGCATTCTCTCATATATGTGTGAATTATTGTAATTAGATAATTAGCTAGATAATTGTCATGGTTAATCAAGACACGACCATTATCATTTCATTTTTAATGCAATTTGCAAGGATCAAAGAGCATCTTCCAACTGAAATGATGATGGTCAAAGTGTCAACCAAGGTCAACAAGTCAAGGAGGTCAAATGGTCAACAACCATAACCATGCACAATTATTTAAACTAATATCAATTAACAATAATACACACATAAGTATTAGGGTTAATAAAATGACAATAGTCATTAACCCTAATCAAAGTCCTCTCCCTCTGTCTCAAGCAACTGTGCATACGCACCCGTATTCGAGATCCGAGGAACACGAATACAAAAAGAAAAAACCAATCCCAAATCATATACTAGGATCCGACTTAAACCAAAGCCCGCTAGTATAAGCTGTCCGGACAGCAAACGTGCACAAGTGCGCGGATGTGAACGAACCCTGTCGCAAAACCATACGACCTCTACTCATTTTGCCTAAAGGCGAATAGCTCTCTGTGTGGGACTCTAAAGACTCGACACTACGCTGGCAGTGGGTTTAACCACAGACCGCAAGCGACACTAGCTGTACGTAACGGTCCCCAGGTAGATGTCGATAAGAAGACTGACGAGGTGAACCCCATCTGAACTCCTACTGAGCCTGTATGTGACAGTCTCCGTACAGTCCGGTCTGTTCGTCTGATACATCGCATGGCGGGCCTAGGGGGGCGGTGAACGTCAGTCCCCTAATAGCGGTACAAGTCGTGTCGGAGTGTAGCCCAGAACACCCTGAGATAACACTGGAAGCCTACCAGTATATCTCGCTTGCCCTGGCCAGGGACTACTCGTGTAATGGCTCTCCTGGATACAGCGCGATGTCAACCCCTAATACCGGGAGAGACGAATCCTATCTAACCGTCACTGCCTCCAAGTGCTTCGGGACTGCACCCAAAAACTACCTGTTTGCACGACTCCTTTGAGCCGTGGTAGGGTAGTAATCAAAGTGCAGTGGGAACACACTCGAGGCGAAGTGACAGTGTCAAGTCAGCGGACTAAGCTGTACTCATGTCACCTGGGAACTGATAACTGACGATAGGTATAATACCAACCAACAGTTCCCGACGAGTCCTGTCCAGTGTACTCGTAACCTAACTAGCACCCGCATACTATCTCAAGTACGACGTACTGACGGCTGTGGGACAGACCGTCTCCTACACTGGGATGAGAAGCGCATACGCTAGTCTACTCCGGAGTATCGATGCCCTGTCTCGATAGTCCAACGACTAGGGACCTGTATAAGGATGTGCTTATAGATCACCCAGCTCCCACGAGTGTGAGCGCCATCACAACGCTGGTAATCAAGCAAAGATCCTAAGGGCTCTACTAATATGTATATCAGCGATATGCTAAAAGAAACACATGCACATATTAAAGCAGAGACAAACCAAGTAGCATACTACCATTTCGAGCAAGATTGTATATACAACCATGAATATCCCAAGCTTCCATGAAGTAATATACAAACTAGTATGATACAGTAATGGCCTCTAGGGCATATACACTAACACCGTGTAGACAGGTGACCCAGCTGTTGCTGAGATTGATAGGATGTCGCTTCCGGAGCTTATGAGCTGAGATCGCTGGAGCTTCCAGGCAGATATGAGACAGATGATAGCTAGTCTACCCCGATTTGAGAGACGTAGGTGATTCGTCCGATTTATGCACCGGAGCAGACCCAGTTGAGTTGAAGATTCCATTGTGGAGAGTCTTACTCAGATCTAAAGCAGACCGATCCAGAGATGACCGCCGATGTATCGCCTTTCCTGGAGGATTGAGGCATTGCTTAGCATGCGGGCGGAGAACATTCACATGTTGTATAGGCAAGGCTAAAAGGTTCGAACGAGTGTCAGGAAACCATTTTTCCCAAGTTTAAAGTGTTCGGAGGAACATGCAGGTAATTCTGTGGACCCTCTAGAAGAATGAAACCCTAACTCGACACGATGACCATGGAACCGCTTGAACCTTAGGGTTTGTGGCAGTTTAGCGGTGCCATCAGTGAGGCTTGGGTTTGCCCTTTTACGGCTGGTCCAGAGGTGCTGTGGTATGTACCAGATATTTTTAGACTGTGCTCAGGTGTTGAGCCTTCGGGAAATTTTAGGACCTCGATGACTCGATCGAAAATTTTGACGTCGTCCAGATACCAAGTGATAAGAGATCAGCAAGCTGACCAGTTTCGGATAGAGGACCTCACCCAGATGCGTTGTGAGTTGATCGAGAGCGGGCGAGTATCGAGTATTCCTCCGATGATTGGGGCGAGTTCCCGAGGACACGTTCGGCCAGATATATTCTACAGAGCGATGAAGATACGGAGTACGTGATTTCGAGTCCGTGTGAGAGACTTCGGATTGACCGTGGGTGAGAACCGTTGCAGTATATAGATAGCATGACGTGACGTTGAAGCGGACGATGACAAAGGCGAGTGGAGCCAGAGGTTCACGGGCGATGTCGACGAGCTGTTGCTACTCCCCGTCGAGATTAGGGATCTGATATATACACAGAGGCGTTGGAATACGGCCTGTTCCCAAGGGAAGGTGTGCGGAACACGCAGATGTCCAGAAAACGAGAGAAGATTATGCAAGAGTACTAGCCTCCGTACAGTTCGACATAGGCGAGATCGGAAGAGACCTTGAGCAGGATTCCTTCCAGGACACTGCTGCAATGAGATTTGCACCCAAGATCAGTTGTGTCGTGAGTATTCAGAGGGCCAAAGCCTGATACCAGTGACGTGCTGCCTTACGAGTGGTCTGATGATTGACCGAGAGATGACCAGAGAAGTGCCAGAACGGAATCGTCCCCGTTAGCACACCTGACAGGGCCGATGAGCCGATGGATTGCAAATGTAGTAATCCACAAAAATAAAGATGCCAGACCATGAGCAGGAGGTGAACGGATATTCTTGTTCTGCCGGTTTTTGGCGCACCAATTTATTTTTCGACATTGTAGGAGGTGTACCTCAATATCCTTTTTGCGATTTGCGTTTGTGATCCGAGTATCACGCTTATATCGCTTGGATTTGAGTTTTGATGATGAATTTCCTGATATTGATTTCGTGCACCATGGCTGCACCTACTGGGTATTTACATTTTGTGCATAGTTATTGCACTTGAGATATGTTTTTATACACCATTGTATTGGTTTTTGATTTGTGCATATTTATCGCACTTGATATCGGTTTTGTGCCTTGGTTGCACATGTCTATGATTTCATGGATTTCATACGGTGATTTGATTTTGTGCGTGTGGTACGCACTCGAGTTGATTTTTGCACTCGGTATAGCTGATATGTGCCTGCAGTGCATTGATATGCGTTTTGTGCATGCAGTCGCACACGTTTAGGATTTTATACACCTTGATACACTCGGTGTTGCTGGTTATGCATTTGAGTTATTGATCGGTATTTTGTGCACAGGATGCACCGTATTTGTATTTCGTGCACTGGATGCACTGTATTTGTATTTTGTGCATTGGATGTACTGTATTTGTATTTCGTGCACCGGATGCACTATATTTGTATTTCGTGTGTTTGCTGCACTAGATTGCATTCTTGCATTTGTTGCATCGGATGGGTACTTATGCGTTGTCGCATTGGATTTATACCCCGTACCTTGGTTGCACCCGATTTATATCCTTGAGCATTCGTTTTACCAGATTTGTATTTTCGTACGCGTTGGCACTTACCGTTCGCTTTCGTGCATGTTACTGCACTATTTGCTTTTACGGACTCGACGCGTTTTGGTTGGATTTTTGCGCATATTAGGCGCTTGATTTTGGATTTTGTGCGCACCGGATGCACTTGAATGAGATTTTACTCGTGCATATGGGATGCTCTTGATTTGGATTCTCTTCCGTGCATATTGGATGCGATTTCATTCGTGCGGGACATATGCACTTGAGTTGGATTTTCGCGCATGTTGGGCGCATGATATGAGATGTGATTCTGTGCACACCGGATGCATGGGATTGAGATTTTAGTGCACTTTAGATGCACTTGGTATTGTTGTCGTGCACACCCGTTGCACTGGACAAATACTTTCGTGCACAACCGTTGCACGTAGTTTTGGCTTTTGTGCATATTGTGGCACCTGTATTTGGGTTTGGTTTCCATGCGCACCAGACGCATGTGATTATGGGATACGCCTTTTGAGGCTGATTTTGCTTTTGAGCACTTTGTTTTCATGTTGGGCACTATATTGTGTAGTAGCCAAATAGGACTGATCCGAGGACAATACCTGAGTACTTTGCATGCATTAAAAGTTTACCAAGAAGTTTTTGAAAAAGAGGAGCTATAGTCTCGCTATTTTCTACGTGTCGATGAGCGACACGAACGTTTATAAAGGAAAACTTTTTGGGATATTTTGAAAATGACGGAACGTTATTTAAGAAATCATATATGGTCATATATTATTATTTTAAAATGAGCGTCCGTCAGTTATTCCGTGAGTTACGCATTCCTGCGGCGATTTAGAAAGGATTTTGCATGAATTTTATTGGTTCTTAAAAGCTTTCCAAGATGTGTACTATACACGTATTATAGTATTTGACTAGTGTGTATTGGATTTCAGATTTCGAGACCTGTATCTCTATTGTAACTCCGAGGATATGCGTGCAAATCCGATGATTTGCGTGACCCTTGACGGAGTTTGATTTTGAGTTTTGTACTCGTTTTCATACGCACTTGGCGCGTTGTGTTATTTCTGCGTTTTCCATAATTTCGGAGCCCCGCTGATTTGAGCTGATTATTGAAATGTTTTAGATTTTGGGGGTTTAAATTTAAATTCGGGGACCGAATTTATTTAAGGGGGGAAGAATGTAACATTTCAGAAAATATAAAATATTATTTTTGGAATTTAATATTAAAATAATATTTTTCCCGAAAACTGCCCGATTTGCGAAATTGGGGTTTTCGAAAAAGGGTATAAATATATACCAATAATTGCAAAATAAATGAAAATTAAAATTATTTATTCATTTAATAACATATTATAGGATTTAGCATTTTTTAAAAGTTATTATATGCAATTTTGATAAAAAAAACCCGATTAGTGCATTGCTAATCGCGATTAAGCCAAATCCGCATTTTTACAGTTTTTCATGGTTAGTGCACCATGACATGTTTCATTTGGTTACAAGTTATTTCATTTATGGTTTTATATGGGTGTATGTGTTCATTTTGGTGAGAAAAAGAAATGAGAAAAAGAAAAAGTCAAAGGAGGCATAATGAGTGGTTAGGTGTACTTTGGAGAGAGAAGAGAGAGTGAGTATTAGTGAGAGAGAAAGAGGGGGCTGCTGCCTCACTAGAATTCCCCACCATTTTCCTCCTTCCTCATCTCTTCAACTCCACAACCCTCCACTTAAACCCTAGATCTATCTCCAACCATTTCCCAAAACCCTACACTCCCTTCACAAAACTTAATTCCCATCTCCTCCTCTACACGATGAACCGAGCAAAGTGGTGTAGGGTGTTTTTCGTCACCCCATTGAGATGGGAATGCGCGCACTCTTGTCAGGCGTACTACAGATTCCTCCTGCTTAGGGTAGGCGGAGGTTTATTGATTGTGGGGATCCGAATCTCCGGCAGCCGCGGACTAAGCTGCCGTTAATTACCCCTCGCCCTTGGGGCGAAGGAACCTCCGATTAACGGGTTAAACTGGTCATGCGAACTCAATGTGCAGTGTCGTGTTTTTGAGGGGTTTTGGATATACCGGGGGCCCCGCAGAGTTTTTACAGGGGTCCCGCTACCCGGATAGTGGGCTGGGGGTCAAGGGGGCTAGCAACCCCCTTGCGGGGTGTGGGGCAGCGTCCCATTAGAAATTTTTTTCTAATAGGGACAGTGTCGTAGAGTATGTGTATATATGTGTGTGTGTGTATATACATATATAAAAAAATAAAGGGAAAGGGCATCCAGAGGATGCGTGGGGAAAAGTGCCAGCGCTTTGGGTGCTAGCGCTTTGAGCACAAGAGCGCTAGCGCCCCACGTGTCAGCACATGGGCGCTCGGGCACTAGCGCTTTGGGCGCTAGCGCTCTGAGAGCAAGAGCGCTAGCGCTTTGAGTGCTTGCGCTCCACGTGTCAACACGTGGGCGCTCGGGCGCTAGCGCCCTAAGTGCAAGAGCGCTAGCGCTCCACGTGTCAGCACATGGGCGCTCGGGCGCAAAAAGGGACTTGGTCCCTGCAATGGGAGTTGTACTCCCAGAAAGGAGAACTTATTATTTTTTTTTGTGTGTGTGTGTCTATATATATATATATATATATATATATATGAGGAGTTAAACTCCAAAGATGTTTTGAAGCTGATGAAGGGGCTTCTCCCCTTGAGCTCTAGTTCTTCCCCAAAGTGGGGTTTTGATTGATCTCAAAAACTATCTATTACCGCAATCAAGAACGGCGTTGCATGTAGCTAGCCGGTGAGTACAGGTCGGTCCACAGGGATGTTGTGAATTTCCTAATCGCTCTTACGAGTTAATTCCAAACGGTGTGAATGGATTAATTAAATCTAAAAACTAAATTAATCTAGGGCAATTGAATTAAAGATCTAACTATCTAACTAGGGTAAGGAATTAAATTTAATCTAGGGCAGAGAATGAAAAATTACCTAGAGTAAGAATTGAAATTAGCTACTTACTTTACAGATGTCTCTCTCCAAACATCAACACAAGACTTGTCAGATCTGAATTTCTGAAATGAAAAGAGGTATCGATGCTCTCCAAAAGAAATCTAAATTTTATTGATAAAAAGAGGCATAGGGAGGCATAGCCTTTACAATGATTTAGAGTTCCTATTTATAGAGGATAGGAAATCCTAGGTTACAATTGATTCGCACGTCTACATTTACCAAAATATCCTTAGGAAGACCTAGTCAAAGTAGACTCCAAGCTTTGGTAAAATTTTATGTCTCTGTCTCTTTAAAAGGAAGTATTGGGCCTTGAAATTTCCTTTATGGGCTCTTCTGTCTTTGGGCTTCCTTATTATTTGGTTCTTTTATTAAAATAGCTTTTATGTTTCTTCCAGATCTCCAGTGAATAATTGCGGTGGATTTTTAACCGTTCGCTTTGTAATCTTGGACCTTGCATTGCCTTGTACTTTGTGAATTTTATCTTTGATGTAGGCTTGATCAAGAGTCTTCTGTTTATTGGTCAAAAGTCCCTCTTTTGTATCGTCTTTTTGTCTTTTTCACTGTTTTCGCTCCAAGAACCTGTAACCTGTAATATGTAGCAGACATGCGTCAAAAGCACCTGTTTATTTATAAAACGAATAAGAATGGGGAATATAATAATGCAATATTATGGTATGAACAAATACCTCCAAACTTATCTTTTGCTCGTCCTCGAGCAAACTTATTTTTTTTATTCTCGACAAAAAACCTAACCGTACTTTCGTAAGGAAACGCGATTGCACTGAGCTCATGCAACAAGCCGTTAAACCTCTAGGTGTCCCTAGTAGGAGGAGTGTTGTCTCCTGAGGGTTTTCAGCGGATACTACCCACAAAATCCTATTAATTCGGCCCATTAACTTTTATTCTCCAATTAGGCTTTCTAACAAGGAATTCTATTATCGTCGACTCGTAAATTATCCACCCATATTCTTCATACTTCCTCATCATTTAACTTAAGATTATATATATTCTGTAGACTTACTTAGCTTTCGACATCTTTTAAGTTTTCCTTCTAGGGTTCCATCTCCACTTAGGAATTTTTATCATCTCTATTAAAGATACAAGTTCTATTCTTCATTCCTTTCTCTCATCTAAACTCCAATCACATATCCCTACGTGGGTGTATAGATCACCCCTACACTTGGAAATTCAAATCAAGCAATCGTACTCTTGTCCTTTTGTCCAAAGCACTTATTAATTGGTGAATTTTTAAATGAATTTTGCTTACACATCCATCATGCGACCGTTAATACTTCTTGAGGTACCAACGACCGATTACAAGATGTGTTTGCACATTAAAGCGTAATTCCTAGTCTTGCAACACCCAAGGCTTTAGCAGTGACTCCCAAACCAGTTGGTCTAAGGCACTAGGTGATGAAGCATCCTCGCTAAATATTTTTTCTATTTTTGCAGCCTTAAGTAATCAGAAAAACCAGTGTTCATTTTTTCTTCTTCTTTATTCACTTTTTTTTCTTTTATTATCTTCGTACTAAAGACTTTAGACAAGAGCATTTCAAGGTCTCTTCTATTATTCCAAGTTTCAAGGTGCGTGATTGTGCAAATTGTAGGGTATACATTTTCAGAATCCATACTTAAGCTAGGAATTATTTTTCAAACTTATACTTTAATAAAAACATCAATAATTTTCCTTTGTTTCGACTTAGCCCAAGAAGTGAACCCAAAATTTGCCTATTTCTAAATAAACTACAAAGGCATATACTTTCTACCGTTAAATTTTAAGGAAGGTTATTTTTAGGGTTTTTAATTTACTAAGTCTAAGATCTAGTTGTTCCTAACTAGTTAACCTATCTATCAAACTCTAGTCAAATAAGCCAAAATTGAATACAATAATTTTTATAATTTTTCAAAATTTTTCAATTTTTATGGGTTTTCAAATAAATATGCAAATGCAAAAATATACATATGAATGCGAAGGAAGAAGATGTACCGAACAAACCCCTAAACTTAAACCTGACAGTGTCCTCACTGTCATGCTACACCAAGAGGGTCAAAATGTCGGCACTCCCCTGTTTATTTATTTACAAAATATTTTTTTTAAATATTTTTTTATTAAAAAAGAAAACAAAAAATATATATACATATATACAACAAGGTTTCCCCCAAACTCAAGCTTGGCCTTACACAAGCCAAAGGTTAGAACCAACCATTCAAAAATCTTATCGTGGTAATGGTAGGGTTGGTGAAAGAATGGGGTGGAAAGAAAAGAAATGAGAAGCACACGAGACCGGATGGGAAGAAGAGTGGAATAAGGTTTCGGTGGAGGAGAAGAATGGAGGAAAAGAAGTGGAGTACGATCTTGAAGGTGTAACTCAAGTGAGTAAATTAGCGCAATTTGTGATGACCGAAGTGTTAAAAGTGATTGTGCTAATCTATTAACTCGTCATGAAATGGGGTCAAATCCCTCAAGATTCACAAGAAAGCATGGGTACGTCGAACTTGGTATTGGAGATGAAGGCGTAACAGTCTCTTGCACGGTCGGAACGACAGGACAGCCGAAAGGGAGTGAATTAGGGATAGGCTCATTCTCACCGTAGTAAACTGTCTCGAACTGGAAAGATTCCATCAATGGTTCGAAATGACTGTAAGCAACCGAGTTTGATGGATCAACTAACTCATCTGAAAATTCAAATGACTCAAACTCGGGAGGTGAGTCTGCAATATCGTCCGAAAAAGTGAAACACTCGTAAGTGTTATCGGCTGGGAGAACTGTGTCAGATTCAAAGGGAAATTTTTGAAGCTCACAGTCTTCAAGCGTGATCTTTTGCGTGATCGGAACGATGGAAAGGAGGGAGGGTGATATAACAGTTAAAGGTTCAGGAGGATGAATTGGAAAATCCGACACATCAAACAAAAATGGTTCAACCTCAATATTATCCTCAATACTCTCCTCAATACTCTCCTAAATACTATCCTCATAATTCTCCTCAATATTTAGCTCATCCATGCCATTATCATCAAAATCAAGACGCATATGAAGTTCGGGAGAAACATCTAATGACTCGGGATGATGAATTGGACATAAAATTTCAATCAAATCGACTGGTTCATCATCCAAAATATTCCCGGCGTCTATATCCTCAATCAAGTGAAAATCAATATTTTCTGACACCTCATCAAAAGCATGGATATTTATCGATTTAGGTTCTAGAGTGGAGGTGTAAAGATCGAAAGGATTAGATGTGGTTTCACTCGAAAGGGGTTCTTCACAATCTGGCAAATCAAGCACTACAAAATCACACAACTCATTTTTATTTTCAACTGGTGAACTATTTTGGACAATCGATGGAAAACCGGAGTTGTGGGCTGGAATTGGGTATGGGTAGGTTTGATTTGGAAATGTGTAGAACTCACTCGCTCCTTTCAAATTCTCACTCTGTCCAACCGCTTCCTCATACATTGAAAAATTTGGAGCTAGTGGAAAACTAGCTACCGGTTCACTAGGTTGTATAAGGGCGGCTACGGACGCATCCACATTCCTAATCATTTTGTTTGTTGCTAAGATATAAGCTTCCAACGACTCTTCCAAACTAGACTTGGGTGTGAGGGGGTTTCGGTAAAAGATTCGAAATTATTTGGATATGTGAAACTCCCAAAAGGCTGTGTAGGAGCAATGTCTATTGAAGGTGGGAAAGTCGAGCAGGACTGGTAAGAATTGGATGGTTGGACAGGGGTAGGATCAACATTTGGATAAAAAGGTGCATGGACTTGTTGATTCCTATAACTGGATGTGTGGAGAGGAGTGAAAGATCGGCTACGAGATTGAGCAATATGCTCAGCAATGGACATTGGTTTAGGAGTTACAATAGGACTCGAAGAAGTGGTATCAACGTATGAAGGCGGTGAAGGTTGACACGGTTGATACAAAGTGGATTGCAAAGTCAAACTGTTTCTCCTATACGCTTCTATTCGATCTTTCAAAGAAATTTTGGGCATGGAGGGGTCGTCCTTAAATCGACCGAAACAATTGACGTACGAGGCAAAGTTAGGTTCGGGATACCAAAGTTCGGAAAGTGATTTATGATGTGGGGTACCCATGATAGAAGAAAGAGAAGAGAAAGAAGGTAGGTGGTGCAAGGATTTCTTAGCGGCAAACTTTGCAAGTTTTGTTAAATTTTTTTTTTCCTTTTTCTCTATATTTGGAAATTTTGCTAAAAGATTTTATGAAAAGAGACTTTGACACAAATGCGATCTACCACAAATGCACAATCAGGCCTAGATCTAGGGTCACCTAGGTCAGCTAGACAGCTCCTAACTGTTCCAAAGGGCTAGAAATAGGACCTCAAACTGCCTCTTCACCGCCAATTGCGGCCAGGTAAGTGCCAGGCAAGTAGGAGGCTCCCCGCTACAAGTAGCGGTCCTAATTAAATAACCACTTGCCTTAGACACACTTGCCTAGACACCGCAAAGTCAGGTTAGGATAAACGGTCGATGCCTATAACTAGTCCTCTGTCCTATTGAGCTCGAAGTCCTTAGGGCTGAGTCTAGTATTATTTTAATTAAGAATGGTCAATGCAAATACCTTATGTGATTTCTGGGGTCCTGGGAAGGGTAATGAAATCCCCACCCAATCTGAATTGGTCAAAAGCCCCTTAAAGTCCGATTAAAGATATGCAAAACAGTAAATCACTTGCAATCAAATTTTATTTTATGCACGACGCAAAGAATCCTGCACAAGATTTGTTATTTGGAAGGGAAGATTTTTTTAAGCGCAAGGAATCGTGCAGAAGATTTGACAAAAGATATATGGGGATTGGCAGAAGAGGGAAAAGGGGAGTAAACAGTGCAAAACACGCGCGCTGACGTGGCAAATGGACCGCGGAAACTCGGCGGGAGCGCGCTTGCGCGATGGAAGGGCGACGGATTTGAAGCTTCAGGTCTCTGAAAAAATTGTGATGCTCTGTTGTCCCAATCCCTTTCTGTTCTGATCTACCTTTTTCTGTTTCGCACTCTGAATTTTTCCAGATCCGTCGATCCTGCAAAGATTCACAAAAAATACCCTTTCCAAAAAATAACAGATGATATAGTGGTGAGTATTCCCGCCTGTCACGCGGGTGACCCGGGTTCGATCCCTGGCAACGGCGTCATTTGATTGATCTCAAAAACTATCTATTACCGCAATCAAGAATGGCGTTGCATGTAGCTAGCCGGTGAGTACGGGTCGGTCCACAGGGATTTGTGAATTTCCTAATCGCTCGTACGAGTTAATTCCAAACGGTGTGAATAGATTAATTAAATCTAAAAACTAAATTAATCTAGGGCAATTGAATTAAAGATCTAACTATCTAACTAGGGTAAGGAATTAAATTTAATCTAGGGTAGAGAATGAAAAATTACCTAGGGCAAGAATTGAAATTACCTACTTACTTTACAGATGGCTCTCTCCAAACATCAACACAAGACTTGTCAGATCTGAATTTTTAAAATGAAAAGAGGCATCGATGCTCTCCAAAAGAAATCTAAATTTTATTGATAAAAAGAGGCATAGCCTTTACAATGATTTAGAGTTCCTATTTATAGAGGATAGGAAACCCTAGGTTACAATTGATTCGCACGTCTATATTTACCAAAATATCTTTAGGAAGACCTAGTCAAAGTAGACTCCAAGTTTTGGTAAAATTTTATGTCTCTGTCTCTTTAAAATGAAGTATTGGGCCTTGAAATTTCCTTTGTGGGCTCTTCTGTCTTTGGGCTTCCTTATTATTTGGTTCTTTTATTAAAATAGCTTCTATGTTTCTTCCAGATCTCCAGTGAATAATTGCAGTGGACTTTTAACCGTTCGCTTTGTAATCTTGGACCTTGCATTGCCTTGTAATTTGTGAATTTTATTTTTGATGTAGGTTTGATCAAGAGTCTTCTGTTTGTTGGTCAAAAGTCCCTCTTTTGTATCGTCTTTTTGTCTTTTTCACTGTTTTCGCTCCAAGAACCTGTAACCTGTAATATGTAGCAGACATGCGTCAAAAGCACCTGTTTATTTATAAAACGAATAAGAATGGGGAATATAATAATGCAATATTATGGTATGAACAGGTTTCTGGAGATGGGTCTCCTTCTTCTTCCTGTCGTTTGGCCGGATTTTGAAGATCAAGAGATGTGAGATTTTAAAAATCTCTTCTTTTTGAGATCTAATGACAGATCCAAGTTCCCCTTTGTGGGTTTTGTGGTGAAAAACTATTTAGTTTTGGAAAAGGAAGAGTAAAACTCTTGATTTAATTCAAAAGAAAGAAGAAGGTTTGAAACCTTCGGAAAGGGGAAAGAGGCACAAACCCTAGGTTTTTGAGAGAATAAAAAGTCTATCTTTTATTCATCATCTTGTTGCCTTATATAGGCTTAAATGTTCACATATAGCCTCTTGGGCTTTACAAAATGGCATTTTGACCATCCCATGGTTCATGTGTCATTTTTTTTTGCACATAAGCCATGAGCTTACAAAAAATTGGCTTTATACCCATTTTGCATACATTCATGCACAAAAAATTACATCAAAATTATTCGTTACGTGATTTTATTTTGGTATGGCGGAAGGCTGGACGCTTCGTGTTCGGGCTCGACTGGGGCCTGAGCCCGCTTGACCTGGGCTTGGGCCCACCTGGCTTGGGGTTGACCTTGACTTTGACTCGGTCAACCGGGGTGCAAATTTTGACCCCAACAAGAAGCTTGGAGGACTTCGGCTTGTACAAGAAGCTGGGCTGTTAGATGGAAGCTTCTGGAGATTTGAAGCGTGTTGAAGAAGTTTGGCTACTGAAAGGAGAACCCCGAGATAATAATTTGCTGATGATATGCTGACGTGGCTACGGATTCACCGCGAATAGGGCCATTCGGCCGTGGATCCGCGGCCGTTTGGAGTGATTGCTGCATGCAATTTCCTGTGCTGCTTGATGTTGGCCTCATGGTATTTTTCTGACGTCTGAAATATTTTTATACTTTCTTGTTCACTGCCAGATCACAAGTCTTGGACTTGGTGTATTTTTATCAGCACTTTTAACAGTTTCGGCTCTTTTCCTGGAATTTCCTGCACAAAATCTCGAGACAAGTGTTGCGATATACAAAGGTCATGCGTGCAATAATAAACACTCAATTTCCCTCAAAATGCCGGTTATAATGTATAACACATGTTATCTGGTATTTTATAGACAATTTGCTAATATGTGCTATATTCATACCGAACACCTTTAGGTGATTGCAAAAAGTAGGGAAATTATTGTGTTAAAAATGCAATATTTTTGACTGGTCATTAAGAATGCAATGTCTAAGGAATTCATTTGGTTAGGCATGCGGTGTCTAAGGTGGTTGCGGATTCCAACCGTTGTAGTTTCACTTTCTTTTCTGCGACCGTAAATGTAATATGTGGTGTATCGCCGGTTTCGGTGCTATATATCAACGACAATTGGGATACTCATATTTACTTACGTTGATGACATGTGATGTTATGTGTTACTGGGATATGTTATATTGGATCGTCGTGTTTTGAATAGCCGGGGGTTTTATGTGAGATGAGGGTTTTTATTTTCATTCATGTAAAATTCATTGTATGTAATATTCTTTTATTGGGGCACTTCCGGGTTGAGGATAATGTCGCCATTGTATATTATTTACTTTTCCGCATTAGGATAGACCCAAGGCGGGGAGCATAAGTAACCGGGTTCTAGGGTCCAGTGGGAGACCATCTCAAGGAGTCGAGCCTGGGTCTCCTAACTCTAGAATTGGTAAGGTTGCTTGCCGCTCTCGTAGGGGTCTAGGGGTGTGGGATTGGCTGTTCATCACGGCCGTGGAATCCGTGTTTTATACAGGCTTAAAATAAAACCCGGAAATCCTAGTATATCCAATATTTCATATGTTATTTTCTGCTGCGATATCTGTGATGTAATCATTTGATATATTGATAAGATGAATACGGGATATAGTATATGTGATATATTATATAAACATTGCTTATGTTTTACACCCGCGCTAGCACTGCCCCGCTCTACCATTAGTTACCTAACCTAACGGTGTACGAGGGGACATCGAGGCGAATGCGGATGGCATAAGCGTACGTTGTATTTATCTGTGATGTTTAGGTAACTTAAAATGATGGGACTTCATTAATGAGATTAATGAAATAAAAGAAACCTAAAGATGTTGTAGAAACTTGTCTCGAAAAATGGTATGTTAGTTATGTATATGCCCTAGAGGCCATATGATGTATATTATGATGGATGCTTGGATATATACAGAGAGGACTTTCTTGCTCGTCATGATAATATGCTATTTGGTTTCACTTTATCTTAACATGTTGACTTGTACTGGTTTACTGTCTTTCTCTCACATGTTGATAAAGCCCTTAGGATCTGTACTCGACTACTGGGACTATGATGAGATCATACTAGTGGGGCCACGGTAGTCGATGAGTACATCCTATAACTGTTCCTAGTCGAGGGTGTATCGAGACAGGGCATCGATACACCAGAGTAGACTAGCGTATACGCATCTTGACCCATATGATGGGCGATGGATGATCCCATATCCATCGGTGTTTGACATTAAGGATGGTGTACGGGTGCTCAGTGGAGACTGGGTACACTGAACGGACTCGCCGAGAACTCCCAGATGGTGATATACCACACGTCAGATGGCAGTTCTCCGGTGACACTGGTACAGCGCAGTCTGTAGACCCGAGATCGTCATAGAGTCTTGTGTGATTCCCACTGTGCTTTGATTTCCACCTTACCACGTCCAAGAGGGCGTGCAAAACGGTGGCTTTTGGGTACAGTCCCGAATCACATGGAGGCAATGAGCGATAGGAGGGGATTCGTCTTTCCCGGTATAGGGAGTTGATGTTGTGCTGTGTTCGATTGGCTATAACTGGAAGTCCCTGGCCAGGGCTGATATAGAGATATACTGGTAAGTGTTACCAGTAGTTTCTCGACCTGTTATTAGCCTCACATCGACACGACTTATCGGTTATTGGGGTCTGACGTATACCACCCCTAGACTTGATATGCGACATATCAGACGAACAGACCGGACTGTACGGGAGTGTTACTGATTGGATTCACAGGAGAACGGACTGGCTAGCTTGTTGATCTTCTGATCGCTCAATACCTGGGTGGCTGTTATGTTTAGCTGACCGCTTGCATCTTGTGGGTGTTTGATATGATCATCACCTGCTACCGGCGTATTGACGATTCTTTAGAGTCCTACACAGAGGTTTCTTGGCTCAGGCAAAACGGAGTAGAGGCACATATGTGATATATGCAGGACCGAGGATAATGCGATATGTGATACCGTACTATATTCTCGCGATATTTTGATATGAACCGGGACATCGGATCAAGTGTTGATTCGATGAATCGGTACATGCTATATTAGTCGGTTATATTCGATATAGCCGGATCGTCGGATCAAGTGTTGATTCGATGATTTAACGTATAATGATATATATGATATATTGTATTACATTATCTAATATTGGCTCGCTTTATTATTTCATTTTCTCACCGGATTAATACATTGATATATATGCGATATATATTAATTGTATTATTTTCTTTTATTGCAAATATATAATATATATGTGATATATATTATTGTGACATGATATGATTTATTATGAAACATGTTTAGGGATGATAAAAAGAGATTAGGGTTTGATTAGGGTTAGCTCCTTCTTGTTCATTCTAGAAGGATTTCCTTTTGTCTTGGTTAAGATATTATGGTTGATACTTATCCATGACTCATTCTGAACCTAACCAAACCCTAGCTCTAGTTTATTCTCTACAAAGGTTAAGCCTCTCATCCTTGACCATGGTTCCATAATCAATTATATACTCTTATTACTATTCATCACAAAAGGATTATCTCATTCTCATTATTCTTCATCTTCTTCTCTCTTGAGTTTTGAAAAGAGCTCACTAGTTATTTCTTTTGTGACAATTTCTTGTGAGAAAATGATATAAAAAGAAAGCATAAATACTACTCCTTCATCCTCATCTAATCTAGCCCATTAGATTAGGGTGTTCACCTCATTAGAGTGAGAGAGCTTGAGCTATTGCAACTTCGACGTAGATCATCGGAGAAAAGGAATACGACAAGCTGTCATGGATCGTTCGAGTCGTGGAGCCTCTCTTGAGTTCGGGAGATCGTGGATCGCGGTGAAGGGACTTTTGCTCGGAGCTTATGAAGCGAAGGAGCGGACTACAAAGGTTGTAATCCCTCACACTTAGTAGTAAAGATGTTTACTTGCATGTTAAACCCTAATAATCTAGCAAAGATCCCGGCTTTGGGTTGTTCGGCCCATCTAAAATTTTATTCGGGCATGTTTGATGCTTTATGAACCTTCACAAGAGTGCCTAGGAACCTTACAGTGGTATCAGAGCCTAGCTAGAGCATTAGGCGACGTGTATACGAAGTTAAAACTCCGATCGAACCCGATACGACGAAAATGAATCCCTCTCTGGATATTTTTCAAACATGCGATTTTTTCTGAATTAAAAATACCTAAAAAAATCAGCAGGTAAATTCAAGAATTATGGTGAAAAACGATGACGTCATCCCTACAGAGCGCCGCTGAACCGCGGCCGTACCTTACTTGGGCCGCGGATCCGCGGCACTACTGTTTGATTGGACACTTCTGTTTTCACATTAATTCCTCTTACTGCTTTTATACTTTCAGGGTATTTTTTTATTCTAACTCAAGTGTTGATTATTCTGGGGTTTATTTTGTAATCGTAGATTCGATCGGAATATTTAAATTCGTTATTATTTCCGGATATTTAGAAACTGTTAAAATGTTCGAACGGATATCATTAACTCACTTTTTCCCGGTACGAAAAACTTTCAAGTGTTGAATTTTTATCGGGTTTAAATCTTTCGGAAAAATTGTATAAGTAACACGGTGGACCCTCTAGAAGACAACAAACCTTAACTCGATTATGTGACCGTCTTGAACTGCCTCTAAACCTTAGGGTTTGGGGCAGTACGGCGTGCCACATGTGAGGCGTTGGCTTGACCCTTCTACGGCTGGATCACTGGTACTGTGACATATTCTGGGATTATTTGAACTCCGCTCAAGTGCTGAGCTATTTAGGAAATTTTGGGTATTTGATTATCTGTTCGGAAAGTTTAATACTGTCTATTTATCTGGAATGTGATACAATATGTGGAATTCATAGAGTTAGGCATGAAATGCGAAGTATGTGATATTTCGGATTTACGATGTCTAAAGTGATTGTGGATTCCAAATATTGTAGTTTTACAATTTCTTTTCTGTGACTGTAAGTGTAGTATGTAGTTATATTGCCGGTTTTCATTGCTATACGACAACGATGATCGGTGTATGCATACTTACTTACGTTGATGATATGTGATATTATGTGTTGCTGTGATATGTTATATTGGATCGTCGTGTTCTGAATAGCCAGGGGTTTTATGTGAGATGGGGGTTTTTATTTTCATTCATGTAAAATTCATTTGTATGTAATATTCCTTTATTGGGGCACTTCCGGGATGAGGTTGATGTCACCATTGTATATTATTTACTTTTCCGCATTAGGTAGACCCAAGGAGGGAAGCACAAGTAACCGGGTTCTAGGGTCCAGTGGTAGGCCATCTCGAGGAGTCGAGACTGGGTCTCCTAACCCTAGAATTGGCAGAGTTACTTGCCGCTCTCGTAGGGGTCTAGGGATGTGGGTTTGGGTATTCATCGCGACTGTGGAATCCGTGTTTTATACAGGCTCGTATTGAAAACACGGACGTCCTAGTATATCCAATATTTCATATATGTTCTTCTGCTGCAATGTTCTATGATGAGATCATATTACTGCCTGAGATGAATGTTTATAATATATATATATATATATATATATATATATATATATATGCTGATATATAAATATTACTGCTTTCGTTTCTTCTGTGATGCTTAGGAAGCATAAGCTGATGGGATTTTATTAATGAGATTAATAAAAAGAAAAGAAACCTAAAAGATGTTGTAGAATCAAAACTTTATAAAAAGGGTAGCTACAGTCTTGCTTTGCATAGCGGTATATATGATATACCCTGCACCTTATTCGATGAGGAAAGAGCCGAGATCCCTTTACCGGGAGTGACCTCTTTAGCAAAACTGGCAGATGCTACAACTCTCGGTTTGTCTTTTGATTGCTTTTAGAGTTTTGCTTTGCATAGCGGTATATATGATATACCCTGCACCTTATTCGATGGGGAAAGAGCCGAGATCCCTTCACCGGGAGTGACCTTTTTAGCAAAACTGATGAAAGCCTCAAAATCACTCCATTTCAAAATTTCACTTGATTCTACAGCGATATCAAGTTCATTACGCTCATGGTTTTCTGAAAAACCTGCGTAGCCCTCCGTCATTTCAGATAAGTACTACTTAGTATTCGTGCTGCGGTAGTTTGGCCTCCGTCAAGGCGTAGTGTACGGTAGCTAACTAGTGCTTATCTGCTAGCATATGAAGCGATTGGATTAGGGTATTCGTACGGCGTAGTTTGGCCTCCGTCAAGGGTCGTACGGGTAGGTTTAATTCAATCAAGAAATGACGGGTTGAACTTGACTAGCGCCCTATGGGTAGTTTGGCCTCCGTCAAGGTCATGGGACGCTAGGGGCAAAATATTATCGGGAATTTCAAGTGTTGAAATTTGCAATGAGATTGCATACCTCCTATGAGATAGTTGGATCCCGATACCCACTGCGAGTAAGTATTACTCCTGGGAGAGTTTTACACGGGACAATTAGCCGATCAAGTAGGTGTCTAGAAAAGTATTAACGGGGTTATGCCTCTGGGAAAACGAGGTTTACTTTAATTAGGTCCGTGCGAAAGCACGGGAAACCTCCCTCAAGTACCGACACTGATCTGGCTGAAAGATTGACGAAATTGTAGGGTGTAATTAATCCCGGCTAATCTTACCTTTTAGGGTTTGAAGGTAGATTTGATAAAAACAGTGGGAGACATCCTGATTAGATAAGATAATAACCAATCTAATCTTGCAAGAGCATACGCTAAAGTGTTTTCTTCTCTCTCTCTCCAGGTAGCGACCATGTCAGGCCATAATCAAGATAATAATATGGATGTATTGACTGAACCCGCTTATTATACTGAGCAGGGGAATGTTGGACCCGTTCTTTCTTATAAGAGTTATAAGACTGAACAGAGAATAGGAGAATATCTAGATTCTCAAGCCGCCCAAAAGAACATGCATGTTGATGCATCTTCTTCAGGTGCGTTAGTTATTGAGAACTGTTTCTCAGTTCACCCTACGTCCTGGGTATTAGATACTGGATCAGGATCCCACATATGTAAATTATTACATGGGCTGCGGAAAAGTAGAGAACTGGGAAAAAGGTGATCATTCCGTTCAAGTAGGGAATGGGGCAAATGTTGCGGCCAATGCAGTTGGCGAATATCACCTAGTATTACCAAGTGGTGATACACCGATTCTGAATGAGTGCTATTATATACCGAACATGATGTGCAACATTATATCAGTTTCTTTATTGAGTAAAGAAGGATATAATTTTGTAGTACAGGATAATGTTATGAACATATTCCTAGATCAAAAGTTGATTGCATCAGGATCGTTACATAATGGCATATTCATTCTAAATCAAAATACAGTCCTCAATATACAAAACACACACAAGAGGAAGAGTTCAGAAATGAACGAATCCTTCTTGTGGCATTGTAGACTTGGTCATATCAATGCGACACGACTGGCTAAGTTACATAAAGATGGATATTTGAATCCGTTCGAATTATCATCTTATGATACTTGCCATTCACATCTCAAAGGAAAAATGACCAAAGCTCCGTTTAGTGGACACGGAGAAAGAGTTACGGAACTCTTAGGACTGGTACATAGTGATGTATGCGGTCCCATGTCTACGCATGCCAGGAACGGTTCTTCCTACTTGATTATATTCACTGACGATCTCTCAAGATTCGGATATGTATTCCTGATGAAACACAAGTCTGAAGCTTTTGAGAAATTTAGAGAATATAAGCACTAAGTAGAGAATCAAACGGGCAAAAGTATTAAGATTCTTCGATCTGATCGAGGAGGTGAATACTTAAGCAATGAGTTCCTAGATTATCTAAAAGAGAATGGGATTCTCTCTCAGCTTACTCCTCCTTATACACCACAGCACAACGGTGTATCGGAACGATGAAATCGCACTCTATTAGATATGGTGCGATCTATGATGAGCACTGCTGAGTTACCTATTTCCTTCTGGGGATATGCACTGGAGACAGCTGCATACCTATTGAATAGAGTTCCAATCAAATCAGTGCCTACCACTCCATATGAGATATGGAATGGTAAGAGACCATGTCTTAATTTTATTCAGATATGGGGTTGTCCGGCCTATGTTAAAACACAAAATCCGGACAAGCTCGAGGCAAGGTCTGTTTTATGTAAGTTTATTGGATATCCCAAACATTTGCGAGGGTATATCTTCTACCACTCCGAGGAACAAAAGGTGTTTGTTTCTCGACATGCTACTTTCTTAGAGAAAGGTTTTCTTATGAAACAGATAAGTGGCATTGAGGTAGAATTGGAAGAAGTTCCAGCAGAACAAACTACAACAGATGATTTGGTAGAACCAGAGGATTCAGTAGTACCCGACGAACCCCAGCCTCTCCGCCGATCTAGCAGGGTTTCTCATCCGCCTGAGAGATACTACGGTTTTCTCATTGATGATGGAAGCGAGGATTGCATCATGGAAGATGATGACCCAACTAGTTTCGAGCAGGGCATCACAAGTGGTGACTCTGTGAATTGGCTGGATGCAATGCGATCTGAGATGGAATCCATGTACACCAATAAAGTATGGACTTTAGAAAATGCTCCTGAAGG
Organism: Agapanthus africanus; assembly: GCA_030015575.1. Lineage (NCBI taxonomy): Eukaryota > Viridiplantae > Streptophyta > Magnoliopsida > Asparagales > Amaryllidaceae > Agapanthus > Agapanthus africanus. Next base: position 113,591,018 of record JASDDO010000018.1, read on the forward strand.
GGTAAAACCCATTGGGAGCAAGTGGATTTTTAAAAAGAAATTTGGTGTAGATGGAAAAGTTGAGACTTTCAAAGCTAGACTTGTAGCAAAGGGTTTTCGTCAACGACCAGGTGTGGATTATGACGAAACCTTTTCTCCAGTGGCTATGCTTAAGTCCATCCGGATCTTACTTGCCATTGCTGCATACCATGATTACGAAATCTGGCAAATGGATGTTAAGACCGCCTTTCTAAATGGTGATTTAGAAGAGTGCGTGTACATGACTCAGCCAGAGGGCTTCGTAGATAGTGGGAGCAGCGGAAAGGTGTGCAAACTGCTTAAATCCATTTATGGGTTAAAGCAAGCATCGCGGAGTTGGAACATCTGTTTTGATGTTGTAGTCAAAGAGTTTGACTTCATCAAAAATATAGATGAACCTTGTATCTATAAGAAGGAGGCAGAGAGTAAGGTTATCTTCCTTGTATTGTACGTGGATGGCATACTCTTAATAGGAAATGATATTCCTATGCTGCAATCAGTCAAGCTCTTCTTATCACAAAGATTCTCAATGAAAGATCTAGGTGATGCCTCCTGCATATTGGGAATAATGATCTATAGAGATAGATCTAAACGGATACTGGGATTGTCCCAATCCAGGTACATTGACACCATACTAAAGAGGTTTAGTATGGAAGAATCCAAGCGTGGGAACCAACCCACGATCTCTGGACTCACTCTCTCCAAAGAGATGTCTCCCAAGACTGATTTGGAGAGAGCTCGCATGCAAGGGATACCCTATACTTCGGCAGTATGCTCTATCATGTATGCGATGCTATGTACCAGACCCGATGTAGCATACTCACTAAGTGTAGTAAGTCGGTATCAAGCAGATCCTGGAGAGAGTCACTGGAAAGCTGTGAAGAACATTCTCAAGTACTTGCGAAGGACTGGAGACATGTTCTTGGTGTATGGTAACGGAGAACTCCGGGTTGAGTCCTTTACCGATTCCAGCTTCCAAAGTGATAAGGACGACTCTAAGTCGCACTCGGGATTTGTCTTTACCCTCAATGGAGGGGCGGTATGTTGGAAGAGTTCCAAACAGGATATCGTTGCAGACTCGACGATGGAGGCTGAATACATCGCTGCCAACGATGCTGCTAAAGAGGCTGTCTGGATGAAGAAGTTCATTAGTGAACTTGGTGTGGTTCCTTGCTTTGCATAGCGGTATTCCTTGTAGAATATCCAGCAGCTTATTCGATAAGGAAAGAGCCGAGATCCCTTCACCGGGAGTGACCTCTTTAGCGAAACTAGTAAAGGCCTAAAAAACACTCCTTTTCTAAATCACTCGATTCTACGACGATATCAAGTTCATTACGGTTATGGTTTTCTTAAAAACCTGCGTAGCCCTCCGTCATTTCAGATAAGTATTATTTAGTATTCGTGCTGCGATAGTTTGGCCTCCATCAAGGCGTTGTGTACGGTAGCTGATTAGTGCTTATCTGCATAAGCATATAATGCGATTGGATTAGGATAGTCGTGCGACTTTGTTGACAATGTTAAGGGTCATGCGGGTGGGTTTAATTCAATTAGGAAATAACGGGTTGAACTTGGCTAGCGCTTATGATTTGTTGACCATGTTAAGGTCATAAGTCGCTAGGGGCAAAACATTATCGGGAATTTCAAGTGTTGAAATTTGCAATGAGATTGCACACCTCCTATGAGATAGTTGGATCCCGATACCCACTGTGAGTAAGAGTTACTCCTAGGAGAGTTTTACACATTACAATTAGCCGATCAAGTAGGTGTCTAGAAAGGTGTCAACGGGGTTATGCTTCTGGGAAAACGAGGTTTATTTTAATTAGGTCCGTGCGAAAGCACGGGGAACCTCCCTCAAAGTACCGACACCGGCTTGGCTGAAAAATTGGTGAACTTGTAGGGAGTAATTAATCCCGGCCAGTCTTTATTTTTAGGGTTTGAAGGAAGATTTGACTAAAACAGTGGGAGCCATCCTGATTAGATATATTAATAACCAATCTAATCTTGCAAGCGCGTACGCTGTGTGTTTTCTTCTCTCTCTCCAGGTAGCGACCATGTCACGCCTTAATCAAGATAATAATACAGATGTATTGACCGAACCCGCTTGTTATACTGAGCTGGGAAATGTTGGTCCCGCTCCAACTTATAATTGTTATAAGACCGAGCAGGAAATAGGGGATTACCAGAATTTCCGTGCCGCCCAAACGAAGATAGTGTATGATGATGCATCTTCTTCGGGTGTGTTCATTATAGAGAACTATTTCTCAGTATCCTTTACGTCCTGGGTATGCTGATACTAGATCAGGATCCCATATATGTAATCTGTTACATGGGCTACTGTTCATATCAGAATTTTGCATTATTATATCTCCCATTCTTAATCATTTTATAAATAAATAGGTGCTTTTGATCTATATCTGCTAAATAGTTACAGGTTACAGGTTCTCAGAACAATACAGTGAAACTAATGAAAAGACATTACAAAAGTGAGACCACGACCAACAAAAGATGAATCCTTATGATGCCGCCTAACAGTTCAAGGAACAAATGAAGATCAGTAAACAGTTCAATGCACAAGGGCCGCACAAGATTCAAGACTTCAACATGAAGCTTACGGTAAAAGTCCACATAATTCTGCACTGTTGGAAATCTGGAAGAAACTAGAAAAGATTCTGAGGAACCAAGTGAAGAAAACAGAAGGCAAAAGCAACATGAAGCAACCCTAGAAGTTTGAGCCAGAATTCCCTCAATATAGCCGCGGAATCGCGGCCAAACAGGCCTTTATGCCGCGGAACCGCGGCCGTGTGGTGCACGTGTCGGTGGAGGTGTCGGTGCTTTGACTCGATCTTTGTGGTTGTTTTGTAATTTCATGTATGGATCAGAATGTAAACCTAGGGTTTTTCCTATCTATAAATACGAGGATGCCTCTCTGTAGTTTTTGTGCCTCTTTTGGGTGCCTCTTTTGAGATGCCTCTTTTTAATTCTAGATTAAAAATTTCAATTCCTTGTAATCGTCAAAGAGTGTATCAATAAAGTAAGTTGTTTTTTTATCTCGTGTTCTTAATTGCAATTTTATTTCTCTGCAATTTTTATCTATCGTTTATTTTCCGCACGTTAATTAGGTTATTAAAAGAAAAATAAAAAATGAATTCCATTGTTAATTCCCTAATGAGTGAGTAGTTCCTCACTTGTTAGGGTTAGGATTTGGTCGGTTTGAGAGATGAAATCTCTCACTACTTTCTTGCCCTCATAACTTTATAATTAGGACTCTATGCAAATCAAACACACAGCGCTCACTACGGCACCCTATCCCACGAGATAGCGGTGATTCCCTAGTTAGACCGGTTGTGGTTGATTTCCATAGAGGTTAGGGATAAGAGTTGAGAAAGGACGGATAAGGACTAAAGGGAAGAAACTTAGTTTCTTCCTAGTCGTGCTAATCCCCTTTGTTAACTATTACCTTAACACCTAAGTTCTTAATTAGGGCATAAAAAGCGGTGAGTAGAATTAACTTTCCAAACTACCCTAATCCTAACCATAGCAAGGTTTTAATCAAAATCAAATTCAACCTCAGTTTTTATAGAAAATCAAAACCTACAACAAATAGGAATTGACTCGTTAGAACAACTAGAAAAGAACACGTTTTCCCTGTGGACCGACCCGTACTCAACCGGCTAGCTACCAAGCGACACCGTCTTGATTGCGGTTAATTTTTTGATTTCAAAACGCATACGCACAAAACATCGTACAATCAAATGGCGCCGTTGCCGGGAAAACGGTAGTCTCTTTCTTTGTTTAATTTTGGGTTAAAAAATAAAAAAATAAAAAATAAAAAATATAAAAAATATAAAAATTGAAATTTTTTAAAACAAAACAAAAAAAATAAAAATATTCATCTTGTTCTTTTTGAGAGGTATTGTGTGAATTGCGCAGGAAAAGAAGAGGGACGGATTCAGATCTGGAAAAAACCCAGTGAACAAATCAATAAACAGAAGATCTGAACAGACAGAGGAGAATCTAACAACAAACAGAAAATTTTTGGAGATCCAAACTAACAGAATCACCGCGGAACCGCGGCGGATATATGCAGTTGACCGCGGAACCGCAGTCAACTGCTGACGTCAGCACCCCAAAATTTTCTGTAAGTATTTTTGTCCCCTCTCCTACCTTGAGCTCCACTGAAAATTTTTCCTGCAGGGTTCTTTGCGCAAAATTTTTCTCCCTCTCCAATAAATTGTTTTTGTACAGGATTCTTTGCGCTGCCAAATAAAAAAAAATTGCATGTGTTTTAGATTTTTGGTGTGTTAACTGCTTTGCATAATTAATACGGACTCTAAGGGGCTATAACACCAATCAAGATTGGGTGGAGATTTTATTACCCTTCCTAAGACCCCAAAAATCATAAAAAGATTATGCATCAACTCTCGAGTTAATTAAAAAATATTTAGACTCGGCCAATTAAGATCGCGCTCATTAGGACAGAGGAAGGTTGTGGGCAATCGGTCGTTTATCTAAACCTGACTTTGTGGTGCCTAGGCTAGACAAGTGGGAAAGGTAATTTTAAAAGGCCCATCTCACGGTGATTCGTGAGCAGATCCCTCCTTTCTTTACTTGTGCTTACCTGGCCACAATTGGCGGTGAAGAGGCGATTTGAGGGATATCTCACAACTTGTCCTTTGGATCAGTTAGGAGCAGTCTAGTTGACTTAGGAGACCCTAGCTCTAGGTTTGATTGTGCATGTTCAAATTGTGATTGTTTGAAATTGTGCCGTAGTTCCGTACAAGTTTTTGCAAAACTCTTTCTAAAAAAGGAAAAAAAACACTTTCAAAAATTTCAAAACTCCAAAAACAAACAATTTTTTTAAATAAAAAAAATCAAAAAATCAAAAAAATCATGACATTCTTTTTCTTCTCCTTTCTCATATGATGGGTACCCTACCTCGCAAAACTCTTGTCGAACTTTGGTACCCTCAACCAGACATTACTTTCTACGCGCATTGTTTTGGTCGAATTTCGGACGACCCCTCCATGCCCAAAATTTCTTTAAAAGATCGAATAGACGCGTCTAGGAGAACAGTTGGACTCCGCAATCCATTTTGTATCAACCATTTCAACCTTCACCACCTTCTTACGTTGATACTCCTTTTTCGAGCCATGTTGTAACTCCGAAACCCATGTCTATTGCTGAACATATTGAACAATCTCGTAACCGATCTTTCACTCCTTTCAACACTTTCAGTTCTTGGGATCAACAAGTCCATTCACCTTTTTATCCAAATGTTTATCCTACTCCTGTCCAACTATTCAATTCCTACCAGTCCTACCCGAATTTCGCACCTTCCCTAGACATTGCTTTACACAACTATTTGGGAGTTTCCAGTATCCAAACAACTTTGAATCTTTTACTGAAACCCCTTCACAACCCATGTTTAGTTTGGAACAGTCGTTGGAAGATTTTATGGTAGCGTCAAGACAACAGATTAAGGATTTGAATGCGTCCATGGCCACCCTTAAACAACCTAGTGACCCGGTAGCTAGTTTCCAACTAGCTCCAAATTTTCCAATGTATGATGAGGCGGTTGGACAAATTGAGAATTTGAGTGGTGAGAGTGAGCTGTACACACTTCCAAATCAAACCTACCTATCCCCAATTGAATCCCATAACTCCGGTTTTGAATGTCTATCAAGTGTTCCAAATGATTCACCAGTTGAAGATAAAACGTATAATGAGTTGTGTGACTTTGTAGTGTTTGATTTACCTGATTGTGAAGGGTCCCTTTCGAGTGAACCCACACCCAATCCTTTTGAACTTTACACCTCCACTCTAGAACCTGAATTAATTGATATCCATGCTTTTGATGAGGTGTCTGAGAAATTTAATTTTCACTTGATCGAGGATATTGACGCTGGGAATATTTTGGATGATGAACCCATAAATTTGGATGAGTTTTTCTTTCCAATTCATCATCCCGAGACATTAAATGTTTCCCCCGAACTTCATATGTGTCTTGATTTTGATGAGAATTGCATGGATAAACTAAATTTTGAGGAGAGTATTGAGGAAATTATTGAGAATGAAGCAGTTTTACTTGAGGAGTCAGATTTTCCAATTCATTCTATCCCTTTCATTGACTGTGCACACCCTCCTAAATCTTTAGCCGATACCCTTCCTCAATCACTTCCCTCCATCCTTGTTCAGACTTTGCAAGAAACAATTACATTTTCATTTTCAATGTCTGGTTTACCAAGTGCAACGTACCCGTGTTTTCTCACGAATCTTAAGGGATTTGACCTCATTTCTCAGTGGGTTGATAGATTAGCACAATCGTTTTTTACACATTGGTCATTACAAATTGTGCTAATTTATACACTCCACTTGCACCCTCAAGTTCGTATTCTACTTCTTTCTCCCACTTTCTCTGGTTCTTCTTCTAATCTTCCTATAATGATAGCGCGTGTTAATGAATCATAATCCGATATTTTGGGTTCGATAATTCTAGAAAAACAACTTGATTTAGACTCTTTTGAAAATAAGGTAAATGAGCATTACGAATATCCTACCTTCATAATTTTTGAAAAATCAAGTGTGTTGAATTCTGGCGTGACACTTATTGACATTGAAACGTTCAATCGGACCATCGATGGAAGTTTTGAAGATATTTTCGCCGACGAACTCGCATTCCTAAACGACGCGGATTTTGTGATTAATCAACCTCCATCTGAAGAAGTCGAACCACCACCATTTCTTTTTCCCTTCCATCATTCTTCTCCTCCACCGAGACCGTATACTGCTTTTATCTCCATACGGTCTCATGTGTTTCTCATTTCTTTTCTCTACACTCCATTCTTTCACCAACCGCACCATTATAATGATAAAATTTTAGAATGGTTGGTGCTAACGTTTGGCTTGTGTAAGGCCTTGTATAGCTTGATACTGTGTTTTTCTCCCTCTAGCTCTGAACTTTAACGCTTAAACGGTGGAAACACTGTTTCACTTAAGTTTGGGAGGCCTTTTTATGTATATATATTTTATTTTATTTTTCTGTTAAAAAAAACTAAAAAAAATTAATACATAAACAAAAAGGGGAGTGCCGACAATTTTGACCCTCTTGGTGTAGCCTGACAGTGAGGATACTGTCAAGTTTAAGTTTGGGGGTGTGCTCGGTAAGGTTTCTTCCTTTGCATTCATATGTATATTTTTGCATTTGCATACTTATTTTAAAACCCATAAAAATTGAAAATTTTTAAAAATTATAAAAATTGAAAAGTTCAATTTTGGCCATATTTGACTTAAGTTCAACATGATGGTTGACTAGTTAGGAAAAACTAGATCCTAAACTTGGTAAATTAAAAACCCTAAAAATAACCTTTCTTAAAGTTTAACTGTAGAAAATATATGTCCTTATATTTTATTTAGAAATAGGCAAATTTTGAGTTCAGTTCTTGGGCTAAGTCAAAATAAGGGAAGAGTATTGATTTTTTTTTTGAAGTGTAAGTCTGAAAAATAATTCTGAATCTTAAGTCCAAATTCTGAAAATATATACCCTACAATTAACACATACACGCACCTTGAAACTTGGAATAGTAGAGAATACCTTGAAATGCTCTTGTCCAAAATCCTTAGTATCAAGGAAAATAAAATAAAAGTATAAGTGTGAATAAAGAGATAAAAAAAATGAACACTGGTTTTGTAATTAGTTAAGGCTGCGTAAAATAAAAAAAATATATAGAGAGGGTGCTTTATCACCTAGTGCCTTAGACCAACTGGTTTGGGAGTCAATGCTAAAGCCTTAGGTGTTACAAGACGAGGAATTACGCCTAAATGCGCGAACACATTTTGTAATCGGTCGTTAGTACCTCAAGAAGTATTAACGGTCGCATGAAGGATGTGTGAGCAATTTCATCTAAAATTCACCAACTAAAAGTACTTTGGACGATGGACACAAGTATGATAGCTTGAATTGAATTTCCAAGTATATGGGTGATACATACACACACGTAAGGGTATATGATTGGGGTTTGGATGAGAGATAGGAATGAAAGATAGGGCTTATACCTTCAGTAGAGATGATAAAAATTCCTAAGTTGAGATGGAACCTTAGAAGGAAAATTCAAAAGATGCTGAAAGCTTAATAATTTTGCAGAACATATACGATCTTAAGTTAAATGATAAGTGAGTGTGAAAAATATGGGTTGATGATTTCTAAGTTGAAGATAATAGAACTTCTTGCTAGAATACCGAATTGAAGAATGAAAGTCAACAGGCTAAATTGATCGGATTTTGTGGGTAGTATCCGCTGAAAACCCTCAGGAGGCAACACTCCTCCTACTAGGAACACCTAGAGGTTTAACGGCTTGTTGCACGAGCTCAGTGCAATCGCGATTCCCTGCGAAAGTGAGGTTAGGATTTTTCAAGAATAAAATTGGCTTTGCTCGGGACGAGCAAAAGATAAGTTTGGGGGTATTTGTTCATATCAGAATTTTGCATTATTATATCGCCCATTCTTAATCATATTACAAATAAATAGGTGCTCTTGATCCATGTTTGCTAAAATGTTGCAGGTTACAGGTTCTCAGAACAATACAGTGAAATTAATGAAAAGACGTTACAAAAGTGAGACTACGACCAACAAAAGATGAATCCTTATGATGCCGCCTAACAGTTCAAGGAACAAATGAAGATCAGTAAACAGTTCAATGCACAAGGGCGGCACAAGATTCAAGACTTCAACGTGAAGCTTACGGTAAAAATCCATATAATTCTGCACTGTTGCAAATTTAGAAGAAAGTAGAAAAGATTCTGAGGAACTAAGTGAAGAAAACAGAAGGCAAAAGCAACATGAAGCAACCTTAGAAGTTTGAGCCAGAGATCCCTCAATATGGCTGCGGAACCGCGGCCAAACAGGCCTTTATGCCGCGGAACTGCGGCCGTGTGGTGCACGTGTCGGTGGAGGTGTCGGTGCTTTGACTCGATCTTTGGGGTTGTTTTGTAATTTCATGTATGGATCAGAATGTAAACCTAGGGTTTTTCCTATCTATAAATACGAGGATGCCTCTCTCTAGTTTTTGTGCCTCTTTTGGGTGCCTCTTTTGAGATGCATCTTTTTAATTCTAGATTAAAAATTTCAATTCCTTGTAATCGTCAAAGAGTGCATCAATAAAGTAAGTTGTTTTTTTTATCTCGTGTTCTTAATTGCTATTTTATTTCTCTGCAATTTTTATCTGTCGTTTATTTTCCTCACGTTAATTAGGTTATTAAAAGAAAAAGAAAAAATGAATTCCATTGTTAATTCCCTAATGAGTGAGTAGTTCCTCACTTGTTAGGGTTAGGATTGGGTCAGTTTGAGAGATGAAATCTCTCACTACTTTCTTGCCCTCATAACTTTATAATTAGGACTCTATGCAAATCAAACACACAACGCTCACTACGGCACCCTATCCCACGAGATAGTGGTGATTCCCTAGTTAGACCGGTTGTGGTTGATTTCCATAGAGGTTAGGGATAAGAGTTGAGAAAGGACGGACAATGACCAAAGGGAAGAAACTTAGTTTCTTCCTAGTCGTGCTAATCCCCTTTCTTAACTATTACCTTAACACCTAAGTTCTTAATTAGGGCAAAGAAAGGGGTGAGTAGAATTAACTTTCCAAACTACCATAATCCTAACCCTAGCAAGGTTTTTATCCAAATCAAATTCAACCTTAGTTTTTATAGAAAATCAAAACCTACCACAAATAGGAATTGACTCGTTAGAACAACTAGAAAAGAACACGTTTTCTCTGTGGACCGATCCGTACTAAACCGGCTAGCTACCAAGCGACACCGTCTTGATTGCGGTTAATTCTTTGATTTCAAAACGCATACGCACAAAACATCGTACAATCAAATGGCGCCGTTGCCGGGGAGACGGTAGTCTCTTTCTTTGTTTAATTTCGGGTTAAAAAATAAAAAATAAAAAAATAAAAAATAAAAAATTTAAAAATTATAAAAATTGAAAAATTTTAAAACAAAAAAATAAAATAAAATAAAATAAAATAAAATCATCTTGTTCTTTTTTAGAGGTATTGTGTGAATTGCACAGGAAAAGAAGAGGGACGGATTCAGATCTGGAAAAAACCCAGTGAACAAATCAATAAACAGAAGATTTGAACAGACAGGGGAGAATCATAACAACAAACAGAAAATTTTTGGAGATCCAAACTAACAGAACCACCGCGGAACCGCGGTCAACTGCTGACGTCAGCACCCCAAAATTTTTTGTAAGTATTTTTGTCCCCTCTCCTACCCTGAGCTCCACTGAAAATTTTTCCTGCAGGGTTCTTTGCGTAAAATTCTTCTCCCTCTCCAATAATTATTTTTTGTGTAGGAATCTTTGCGCTGCCAAATAAAAAAAAAATTGCAAGTGTTTTAGATTTTTGGTGTGTTAACTGCTTTGCATAATTAATACGGACTCTAAGGGACTATAACACCAATCAAGATTGGGTGGGGATTTCATTACCCTTCCTAAGACCCCAAAAATCACAAAAAGCATATGCATCAACTCTCGACTTAATTAAAAAAAAATTGTTGGCCTTAGTCAAGGTCATAAGAGCACGGAGCAAAAATCCACATCGGGGGTTTCTAAAGAAAATGAAACTTTCTAGTGTTGCATACCATTTGGAGTGTGATAATTTTGGTAGGATTCCTTCGACTTTATCACACAATGATATTTGGATCCCGATCCTACTGTGGGTATATGCTACTCCTCGAGAGATTTTTTCGCTTAACGATCAATGCTATAAACCAAGTAGGTTTCTAGAACAGTGTTAGCGGGGCTATGCCTCCAGGGAAAAGAGGTTATTTAATTAAGGAACTTCACGAAAGCGTTGTAAAACCTCCCTCGAAGTATCGACACTAGCCTGACTGAAAGGTTAAGCAAGTATTGTATGGTGAGATGAATCCTGACTAATTCTTCTTTTATGGTTTGTGGAAGGATTCGAGAAACAGTGAGAGCCATCCTGTTTAGATAAACTAAAAACCAATCTAAACTTGCAAGAGCATCATGCTAAAGTGTTTCTTCTCTCTCTCCTAATTGCAGCAACCAAAGATGACGGGCCTTAAGTTACTATTAGATAAAAATATATTGATAGGGCCAAACTACAAAGATTGGTTCAGGAATGTCAAGATGGCAATAACTTATGACAAGTTGGGATATATCCTCACTACTAAAGCCCCCGCCGTCCCAGGTCTAGAATCCAGTGTCGCGGATAGGGAAATCTGTAAGCCCTGGGAGATTGACTGCGCGAAGGCCAAGTGCCTCATGCTGGTTTCTATGGACGAAGAGCACCAAAGGCGGCATGAGAATATGGATCTTGAATCCATATTCCTCTATACCAAAGAATTATATAGAGAGCAATCTCGTATCGCAAGATACAAGACCTCGAAGAAGCTTTTTCAGGCGAGGTTGGCCGTCGGATCATCTGTAGGGGAACACGTCCTTAAGATGATCTGCTATATTGAAGAGCTCACGGACCTCGGGACCATATTAGAGAATGAGCTGTATACAGACTTGATTCTGTTGTCCCTACCTTCCACCTACGCCCAGTTTATCTTGAATTTTAACATTCAAGGTAAAGAAGTTGAACTTCCGGAACTTCTCAACATATTGAGGAGTGCAGAGGGCACCCTGCAGAATGCCAGGGAAACACCCGCTCTATTTGTTGGTAGAGCTTACTCTTCTAGATCCAAGGCGAAAGCCAAAGGAAAGAAGAAGAAGGCCCCCACCAAGCCGAGAGGCGGTGTTAGTAAGGTGGAAGCGAAGGGCAAGGAAAGGATAGCGGGACCGACGGTATGAAAGGAAGAATGCTTCTACTGTCATAAGAAGGGCCACTGGAAGAAAGATTGTAGGGCTTGGAAGGCCAAGAACCAGGACCCGAAGCAAGTTGTCGCTTCGGCTTCAGGTGTGTTTGTAATTGAAAACTGTTTGTCAATCAACTCTACTTCCTGGGTATTGGATACCGGGTCAGGATCTCATATCTGTAATTCTTTGTAGGCACTGAGAAGCCGTAGGATTCTGAGGACCGGTGATATGACCCTCAGGGTTGCTAACGGAGCGAGCGTGGATGCTGTGTCCGTAGAGGAATATCACCTTGGATTGACGAGTGGACATATTTTGGTTTTGTGCAACTGTTTTTGTGTACCTAGTTTGACTTGTAATATCATTTATGTATCTTTGTTATCTAAAGAAGGTTATGATTTTACATTTGCAAGCGATGTCGTAAACATCCACTTTAACCATGGACTGATTGGGTCAGGTACTCTAAACAACGGTATATACGTATTAAACCAACTACAAATTTTCAATGTCTAGAACACACTTAAAAGAAAGTCTCCAGAACTAAATCAGGCTTTCTTATGTCATTGTAGACTGGGTCACATCAATGAAACATGGTTGACTAAATTACATAGAGAGGGATATTTGGATCCGTTCGAATATCAGTCTTATGCAACTTGCCAATCTTGTCTCATGGGAAAGATGAAAAAGACTCCGTTCACTCGATACGGAGTGAGAGCAAGCGAGCTATTGGGACTCATACACAGCGATGTGTGTGGTCCAATGTCTACACATGCGTGAAGTGGTTATTCTTACTTTATTACTTTTACGGATGATTTCTCTAGGTACGGACATGTCTTCTTGATGAAGCATAAATCCTAGGCCTTTGAGAAATTCCGGGAATATAAGAATGAAGTGGAAAAACAAACAGGCAAAATTATCAAGACACTAAGATCTGATGGAGGTAGTGAATACTTGAGTGCCGAGTTCCTGGATTACCTAAAAGAGAATGGAATTCTCTCTCAGCTTACTCCTCCATACACACCACAACGCAATGGTGTATCAGAAAGGCGGAACAGAACCCTATTAGATATGGTACGTTCAATGATGAGTAAGGCTGAGTTGCCGCGATCCTTCTAGGGATATCCACTAGAATCAGCTGCATATCTTTTGAACCAGGTTCCTACTAAGTCAGTGCCTACTATACCATATCAGATGTAGAGTGGGAAGAAACCCTGTCTTAAACACTTTAATACATGGGGATGTCCAGCTTTTGTTAAAAGGTAGCATGCGGACAAGCTCGAGGCACGCTCAGTACAGTGTAAGTTTGTAGGATACCCAAAGAACTCTAAGGGGTATTTTTTCTATTACGCAGAGGAGCAAAAGGTCGTTGTTTCTCGTCATGCCTACTTCTTGGAAACCGAGTTTTTAGAAAATCAGATAAGTGGGAGCGCAATAGAACTGGAAGAAATTCCAGAACCACAAGTTATTACTGAAAGCTTGGTGGAACCAGAAGTTTCAAAAGAACAGGACATTCCCACGCCACTCCGCAGGAGTAGTAGGCTGTCTCATCCGTCCGAGAGATACTACGGTTTTCTCATAGACGGGGATAGAGAAGATTGCATCATTGATAATGATGAGCCGACTAACATCCAGCAAGCCATTCAGAGCACTGACTCGGTAAAATGGCTGGATGCAATGCGGACCGAGATGGAGTCCATGTATACCAACAAAATATGGACTTTGGACATTGCTCCAGAAGGGTTAAAACCCGTAGGCTGCAAATGTATCTTCAGAAAGAAGATTGGTGTAGATGGACAGGTTGAAACCTATAAGGCTAGACTTGTTGCGAAAGGATTTCGTCAAAGACCTAGTTTGGACTATGATGAAACCTTTTCTCCAGTGGCTATGCTCAAATCCATTTGGATCCTTCTTGCCATTGCTGCCTTCCACGATTATGAGATTTGGCAGATAGACATAAAGACCGCTTTTCTAAATGGTAATTTAGAAGAGTGCGTCTATATGGACCAGCCAGAGGGTTTCATTCAAAGTGGGAACAGCGAAAAAGTGTGCAAGTTTCTTTAGTCCATCTATGGAGTAAAGCAAGCATCGCGGAGTTGGAACATCTATTTTGATGAGACAGTCAAAGAATTTGAATTTATCAAAAATCCAGATGAGCCATGCATTTATAGTAAGATTGTAGCACGAACTGTTGTATTCCTCGTCTTGTACGTGGATGACATTCTCTTAATAGGAAATGACATTCCTATACTATAATCTGTCAAAGAGTTCTTGTCACAAAGGTTCTTCATGAAAGACCTGGGTGATGCCTCTTACATTCTGTGGATCCAAATCTATCGCGATAGATCTAAGAGGATGTTGGGACTTTCACAGTCCAGGTACATCGACACCATACTGAAAAGATTCAGTATGGAAGATTGAAAGCGGGGTAATTTACCAGCTTGTAACGGAATCACCCTCTCCAAAGAGATGTCTCCCAAGACAGATTTGGAAAGGGATCGCATGTCTATTATACCCTACGCTTCTGCGGTAGGCTCTATAATGTATGCAATATTGTGTACCAAACCAGATGTAGCTTATGCATTAAGCGTAGTAAGCTGGTATCAGTCAAACCCTGGGGAGAAACACTGGATAGCAGTAAAGAACATTCTCAAGTACCAGAGAAGGACTAAGGAAATACTATTGGTTTACGGGGGAAAAGACCTCCAGATCGAGGCCTTTGCTGACTCCAGCTTCCAGAGTGACAAGGATGACTCCAAGTCCATGTCATGTTATGTCTATACCCTCAATGGAAGGGCGATCTGTTGGAAGAGTTCCAAACAGGATACCGTTTCTGACTCGACGATGGAAGCGGAGTATATCGCAGCTTTTGATGCCGCAAAAGAAGCAGTCTGGATGAAGAAGTTCTTAACAGAACTTCAGGTGGTTACGTCCATTGTTGATCTATTACCTCTGTATTGTGACAACAACGGGCTGTAGCTTTAGCAAAGGAACCCAGGTCCCATTATAAGTCCAGACACATCTTGAGGCGGTATCATCTGATCAGGGAGATCGTGGATCGTCGGGAGATCGAGGTTCAGAGAGTTGGTACTGAGGACAACACTGCAGATCCATTCACAAAGGCCATCCCTCAGACGTAGTTCGAGAGGCTATTTGAGATGATAGGTCTGTGCCAGTACATGGCCTTAGTGCAAGTGGGAGATTGTTAGTGTAATAGGCCCTAGAGGCCATTATTGTATATTACTAGTTTGTATATTACATTTTGGAAGCTTGGGATATATACACGGATTTATGACAATCTTGATCGATATAGTTGTATGCTACTTGGTTTGTATCTATCTTAATATGTGTATATGTTTCTTTTAACGTATCGCTAATACATATTAATAGAGCCCTTAGGATGTTTGCTTGACTACCAGCGTTGTGATGGAAGTCACACTAGTGGGGGATGGGTAGTCTATAAGCACATTCTTACACAGGTCCCTAATCGCAGGATTATCGAGACAGGGCATCGATATTCCAGAGTAGACTAGTGTATACGCTTCTCTTCCCAGTAGGGGAGATGGTCTGTCCCACAGCCATCAGTACGCCGTACTGGAGATAGTATGCAGGTGCTCATTGGGTTATGAGTTACACTGGACGGACTCATAGGGAATTGCTAGTTGGTAATATAACTATCGTCAGGTAGCAGTTCCCAGGTGACATGAGTACAGCTTAGTCCGTTGACTTGACACTGCTACTTCGCCTCAAGTGTGTTCCCACTGTTCTTAAATTACTACCCTACCATGGCTCTGCTGAGTCGTGCAAATAGGTAGTAGTTGGGTGCAGTCTCGAAGCACTTGGAGGCAGTGGCGGTTAGATAGGATTCGTCCCTCCCGATATTGGGGGTTGATGACGCGCTGTGTTCGGAAAGCCATTACACAAAGTTCCTGGCCAGGGCAAGCGAGATTTGCTTGTAGGGATTCCAGTAGTTTCTCAGGGTGTTTTTGGCCGTTCTCCTACACGACTTATTGCACTATTAGGGGTCTGACGCTTGCCGCCCCCTAGGACCGATCTGCGACACTCTTAGACGAACAGACCGGACTGTACGGAGATTGCCACAGACAGGCTCAGTAGGGGTACGGATGAGTTTCCTCGTCGACCTTCTTGTCGACAGATACCTGCATAGCCGTTACGTACAGCTAGTGCCACTGACGCGCTTATGATTAAACCCACTGCCAGAGTACTGTCGAGTCTTTAGAGTCCCACACAGAGGGTTTCCCGGCTTCGGGCAAAACGTGTAGAGGTCGTATGGTTTTACGATAGGGTTCGATCACATACGTATACTTGTGCACATATGATGTTCGGGCGGACAATACCAGTGGGCTTTGGTTTAAGCCGGATCCTGGTATTTGATTATTGGATTAGTTTTGTCTCATAGTATTCATGTTTCTCGGAATACGGATACGGGTATGTATATACGAACGTGGGGGGCATTCTTGTGATTTGATCAAGATTGCTTTTAGAGAATGACACCTCAAATTAGGGTTTCTCTTTTATGATAAATTCTTTAATGAGGTGGTGGAATTGAGAGAGAAAACATTGTGGTAGTTTGGTGAAATGAAATTAGGGTTTTGCATTGACCATCTTGGATTCATTTGGAATTTGTTGGCTTAGATATTTGTTAGATATTTTCACATGGTTTAAATGCCAAAACTTTAGCTCATTTCACTCAATTCTTTTCACAAAAGAAAATCTACATATACTTTCCTCTCTTCATTCTCTTCAAGCTTTCTCCTTCTCCATTCAAACCCTAACCATCTCATGAGTTGAGAATCATAGGGTTTGTGAGACTACTAGACTCCTCATCACTCTCTACACATCCTAGGCTACTAAGTTTAGCACACCAAGTGACCTAGTTGCCTCAAGTTAGAGGTAAAGCTCAAAGTCGGATCTCTCGGGTGGATCTTCTGCGATTCGGAGAAGACGACGAGGAGGTGCATTCCGTTCTCAGTTCAAGGAGCTCACGACTTGAAGAAGGACAGCGAGGAGGTGAAGGACAACGAGAACTTGAGGTATAACACTCACACATAGTAGTTAAACCTCTTTGCTAAATTGTTAGTTAGGGTTTAGTATCGATCCTGGAGTTTAGTCGATATTACGAAGCTAATAAAAATCGTTTTTTGCAAACTCCGCCTCCCCGCGAACACGTGGGGTGCATGGCATTGACTTACAGTCTTTACTTATTACCTTCTGTACACCACCCTTAGGCTAAATGGTTTTCTTCCTTCCCTACCTTTCGGCACCAGCATAAGGTATGGAAGAAGACTATCCAATAAGCATAATAGGTGTACCCTCCTAATCCTAGGAGCTCTTGCAACCTGAGAAAAGGTAAAGAAAAAAGACAACCCGAATAATCCTATTCGATTTCTCCTGAACCGGAAATCATCCTCGAGCTAGAACAAGTTCTTTCGAGTTCGTATGTAACTATACGATGACGTATCCAATAAATGTGGATCTTCGTAATAATACGGAATGTTCAGGAGAAATGCAAAGTAAAAGTAAGAGCGGCAATGAGTTATGTGACTCTAACAATCCAAAAAGCCAAAATGTTTTAAGAAGGTTCGGTTATCTTGGTTCATGAGTTTTACTTTAGGTCGGGTCATGTTTGCTGCCAAAGAGAGAGAGAAAAGAAACACTCAGCGTGCACTCTAACCTAGATTAGATTAGCTAATCAATTTATCTAATCAGGTTGTCTCCCACTGTTTTCTCAAATTCTCCTCCAAACCCAAAAGAAGAATTAGTCGGGATCATCTAAAATCACCCGAGGAGTAGTACTTACTCATCAGTGGGAATCGGGATCTAACTATCATCACATGATAACTTGATAGAAGCTACTTAAGTCACCACACTCCAGAAGATATGCGCATGCCTGGCAAGTTTCTTGTATGCTTGAAACTCCCGATGTGATTTTTTCCCCAAGCGGTTTATGACCTTGACTTTGGCCAACAAATCGTAACCCACAAGTCAAGTTCTACCCGTCATTATCCAGATTGATTTAGACCCACCCGCACAGAACCTTGACTTTGGCCAACAAAGTGATATGACTGTCCTAAACCAATGCATTTATTAACGCTACGGATATGCAACACACAGCTACCGTTCATGATGCCTTGACTTTGGCCAACAAACACCGCACGAATACTATGTGCTACTTATTCGAAACGACGGAGGACTACGGCTGGTTTTTGGCGAAAAACCTTTAACATAATGAACTTGATATCGTTTAAGGAACTCGAGTGGTTTTACAAATATATAGTGGCGCAAACTTTTGCTAAAGAGGTCACTCCCAGTGAAGGGATCTCGGCTCTTTCCTCATCGAGTGAGTTGCAGGATATTCCCAATCGAATACCACGATGCAAAGCAAAAGAATCGACCGTAGTCAAGTTATTACGATGACGCAAACTTTTGCTCAAGAGGTCACTCCCGATGAAGGGATCTCGGCTCTTTCCTCGTCGAATGAGGTGCGGGATATTCTGAACCGAATACCACTGTGCAAAGTAAAAGAAACGTCTTATAATAACAGTTTTTTGAAAATTTGGTTCCAACAACATCATTTGGGTTTATCTTTCCTTGCATTGATCAGAATCAACGTAGTCCCATCAATTAATCCATATCACACCACAGAAAAGGAACGAAAATAAAATATACGTATATGCCATCCGCATTCGCCACTGGGCCCCGTCATCACCCGTTAGGTTACTTAACTAACGACAGAGCAGGGGCTGGACTAGCGCGGATCCAAAACATATACAACATCTACCAGTATATATATATATAAATATATATATATATATATATATATATATATAACATTCTTCTCAGGCATGATATAGCAACATCACAAGATCTCAGCCAGCAACACAGAGTGGTGGATAATCTTGGAGCCCCGGGTTTCCTTTGAACCGCAAATGAAACCCGATGTTCCCCGGTCGTGTGGATAACCTGTGCAATGTAGACCTAGACCCCTACGAGCGTGGCAAGTTACCCGCCAATGCCAGAAGTGAGGCAACCCCAATCAACAAAGTGAATGGGCCACCCAGCACTTCACGGGATCCGGTAACTTGAGTGCCCCTCCATGGGTCAACCTATACCCCTACGAATGCGGCGAATAGCCTGCCAATTCTATAGTAAGGCCCCCTCCGTCTTAACGCCATGAGATGCGGGCCCGTTGCCCTCTAGAACCCGGCTATTCGAGCACTCCACCGCAGGGTGATCCTAGTACAGAAAAGAAAAAATATATACAATGGTGACATCGACCTCAACCCGGTCGTACCCCAATAAAAGAATATACAAACTGGCAGAGACGACAGTCCACATGTCAGACGCTCACCCTGCAATACTGAATATACAAATGAATCTGAACTTTACTGCTACCATTGCACTATAGGCTATCCACCACGACAATCCAACCAAAATATCAGCACAACATAGATCATCAATGTGAATATTATGTTCGCAAACCCGTCTAGGTGAACATATAGCAACTAATTAGGTTGTACCGCTCAATAATATTCATGGTCGCAGATATCAACAAATGTACTGATAAATACACAATTAAAATTTCGATTGACTAAACTTTTCCAAATTGTCCCCAAAAGCAAACCAGCAATTTAAACAAACCTGGGCCAAAACTAAAATCCCAAAAATCAAATTTCCATGTCAGAGAGTGCCACAAGAAATTAGGTACAATTTCGCCACAAGACGGCCGCGGAACCGCCGCAAATAGGTACATATTGCGGTGCTTCCGAGTCCATTTTGATGGTTCACTTTCCCAAATTTCTTGTGGTCCCCTACAAATGCCTGCACATATTTTTAAGATACACAGAAAGATTTTTTAACACTTTTCAAAATCGACAGCAAGCATGTGAAAAACAGAATTTTGATTTGGAAAAATTGGTCGATCGAAATTCTAATTTCATGCAAACTAGCTCGTATTGGTTTATGGGTGGCTCTGATACCATGTTAGGTTTTCGCCTGCGCCCTGGCCATCCACCGTGGCCGATGCGGAACAAAAACTGGCGCTTAAAAAAAAATTTGGCGCAAACAAAACCTTCTCAAGATCGAGCCATAAACCTACACCAACATATAACAAAGAGCTAAACTAAAGGGTTAGAGGTGTTATACCGAATGAACCAAGTCCTTCGGTATTCCATCAACTTCCTTATCTCCTTGAGGCGTGCTCGAACAAGCTTAGCCGCCGGTCTTCCTCCATCGAAGATGATCCACCCAAGAGATGTAGTGTTAGTTATATGTATGCCCTAGAGGCCATTACTATACATAGGATGTATATTGTAGTGGATGCTTGGACATATATAGGGAGGAATTTCTTGCTCGACATGATAGTATGCTATCTGGTTGCTCTTTACCTTAACTTGTACACTGATTGTCTCTCTGTTACATGTTGGTAAAGCCTTTAGGATGTGTACTTAACTACCTGGACTATGATGCAGATCATACTAGTGGGGACATGGTAGTCCATAAGTACATCCTTCAAGGTCTCTAGTCGTGGGTGTATCGAGACGGGGCATCGATATACCAGAGTAGACTAGCGTATACCTTCTTGACCGATACAGATGGGCGATGGATGATCCCATATCCATTGGTGTTTGACATCAGAGATGATGTACGGGTGCTCAGTGGAGACTGGGTACACTGGACGGACTCGCCGAGAACTCCCAGATGGTATTATACCTTACGTCAAATGGCAGTTCTCTGGTGACACTGGTACAGGTTAGTCTGTAGACCCGAGATCGTCATAGAGTCTTGTGTGATTCCCACTGTGCTTTGATTTCCACCTTACCACGTCCAAGAGGGCGTGCAAAATGGTGGTTTTGGGGTACAGTCCCGAATCACATGGAGGCAATGAGCGATAGGAGGGGATTCGTCTCTCCCGGTATAGGGAGTTGATGTTGCGCTGTGTTCGATTGGCTATAACCGGAAATCCCTGGCCAGGGTTGCTGAGATTTACTGGTAAGTGTTACCAGTAGTTTCTCAAACTGTTATAGACCTCATATCGACACGACTTATCGAGCTATTGGGGTCTGACGTTTACCACCCCTTGGCGAGATATGCGACATATCAGACGAACAGACCGGACTGTACGGTAAGTGTTACTGGTTGGATTCACAAGAGTGTGAGTGGGCTTGCTCGTCGATCTTCTGATCGCTCAATACCCGGGTGGCCATTACGTTTAGCAGACCGCTTACGGCTTGTGGGTGTTTGATATGATCATCACCTGCTGCCGGCGTATTGACGAGTCTTTAGAGTCCTACACAGAGATTTCCTGGCTCAAGCGAAACGAAATAGGAGCGCATATGAGATATGTGCGGGACCGAGAATAATGCGTGTATGTGATACCGTATTCTATTCTCGCGATGAATGTATCGATTGGTTGTATGCGATATAACCTAGTTATCGAATCAAGGATTGATTCGATAAGCCGATACATTGGATATTAGTCGGTCATATGCGATATGACCGGATCGTTAAATCAAGTGTTGATTTAATGATTTAATGCATGATTATATATTTGATATATTACTTTGCATTAACTAGTATTGGTTCACTTTAAATGGATTTTCTCACTTGAATTACACAAGTTGTATATGTGATATACTTTTGTGCACTTGTTTGTATCATGTTTGATGATACATGCAAACTTGGGTTTGTGTAAAGAATTAAACCATGGTTATGTTAATGGTTAGGGTTTTGATTTACTCACTTATTCATTTATCTTTATTTTGGTTAAAAAAAGGAAAAGAAAAACTAAATGGTTGCTTTCATACTAGATGGTTCTTGATGCTTCATGCATCTTTGACTAAAGTAACCATTTTGTCTTCATATCCTAAACCTAACCATTAAACCTAACCTTAGTTAATTCTCTACACCTAACTATGGTTGCTATATGATAAGATAATTCTTTTTATACTTATCATAATTTCTTTTCTTCTTTTTCTTCTTCTTGAAAAAAGAAGAAAACCTTGCTTCCATCAATGGCAACTTGAGAAAAAGAGTGAGAAATCCAATTCTAAAGTGAACCCACTTCCTATTTCTTCATCCTCTAACACTTGCCAAGTAGTATAGGGTGTTTTCTTCACAAGTTTCATGGCTTGGTGAAATTGGAGCTTGATCTTGTGTTGCCTCGACGTAGATCATCTTCGGCATCGAAGTCGACGACCTAGCCCGCCCATTTCTCCTATGAAGCCGACGCTAGAGCCCGGGATCCGATGATCGCAGCGAGGGGACATCATCACGGAGCTATGGAGGTGGAGAACCGGATCTACAAAGGTTGTATTTCCGTTCACTTATTAGTAAAGGAGTTTACTAGTTGTCGTTTTCGCATAATTTCTAGTTAACGATCCGTATTAGGGTTTCTCGGCACTTGTAAAATTTGAAATTGGCATGGTTGATACCTTGTGAGACCTCATTAGTGTGTCTAGGAACCCTACAGTGGTATCAGAGCCTAGCTAGAGCTTTAGGTGAAGTGTAGACGAAGTTAGAAGTCCGATCGAACCCGTAAACCCCGACAAAACCCTTCTTTGTACATTTTTCAAAACAGTGGATTTTTGTGAACTACAAATTCTCAGAAAAACAAGCAGGAAAAACTAAGAATTACTGTGAAGTACGGTCCTCTAAGTCAATAATTTGACAGCGGAACCGCGGCGAAACTATGGGTTTGGCGGCGGTTCCGCGGCCAAAATTTGGACTTAGTCCCTGAAATTTCATATATTTATTCTTAGGTCTTTTCTTGGCAATTTTTATAGGAATTTTTTAATTCCACTCAAGTGTTGAGTTTTCTAGGGTTTTATTGGGGACTCGTTAATTTGATTGGATAATTTAACTTCGTTTATGTTTTTCCGGATATTTTAGAAACTGTTAAAAAGTTCGACCGGATATAAATACCCACTTTTTCCCCTGCCGGGAAATTTCTAAGTGTTGGATTTTTCCGTAGTTTTAGAATGTTCTAAGTAGTGCAAGTAACGCGATGGACCCTCTAGAAGACAACAAACCTTAACTCAATTATGTGACCGTCTTGAACTGCCCTTTGAACCTTAGGGTTTGGGGCAGTACGGCGTGCCACATGTGAGGCGTTGGCTTGACCCTTCTACGGCTGAACCGTTGGTACTGTGGCATGAAATGGATGTTTTTAAACTTATTTCAAGTGTTGAAAACCATTCGGGAAAACTTGGGTGTTTGACTGTTCGATCGGAAAGTTTAACATTTTCTATTTATCTGGAATGTGATACAATATTTGGAATCCACAAGGAGTTATGAGATAACTGATTTGAATGTTATAAACATAGCACTTTAGTCTCACTTGATCGGTTGTTACGGAATTTTGATGCGATCAAAAGTCCGTCGCAATCACGTAGCGTACGTGGATACTCGCCGGGTAAACTTAATAGACAGCTACACCCCATAGCCCCGACCAAGTGACTGTAGGAGAACCCCGTCGCCGAAAGCATCCGTTCGGGTGCTCACGGCAGTGGTGTTCCGCCTTGGTGCACTTCGTCGACGGCATTGGGGGTGCGGCCGCCTAATAAAGTTTGCGACGAGCATTCGATCAAAATGTCGGGAATCTTGTTGAATTGCCTGACTTGATATTGAAAAGAGTTTTCGATAATGAGACTAAAATGCGGGGTTTATAATTGTTAGGCATGCGATGTCTAAGGAATTCATATGGTCAGGCATGCGATGTCTGAGGAGGTTGCGGATTCCAACTGTTGTAGATTTACACTTTCTTTTCTATGACCGTAAGTGTAATATGTGATATCGCCAGTTTCGTTGCTATATGTCAACGACAATTGGGATGGGCATATTTACTTACGTTGATGACATGTGATGTTATGTGTTGCTGAATATGTTATATTGGATCGTCGTGTTTGAATAGCCGGGGGTTTTTATGTGAGATGAGTGTTTTTCATTTTCATTCATGTAAAAACTTGTATGTAATATTCTTTTATTGGGGCACTTCCAGGTTGCGGAAGATGTCACCTTTTGTATATTTTTTACTTTTCTACACTAGAATAGACCCAAGGAGGAGGGCACAAGTAACCGGGTTCTGGAGTCCAGTGGGAGACCAACTCGAGGAGTCGAGTCCGGGTCTCCTAACTCTAGAATTTGTAGGGTTACTTGTCGCTCTCGTAGGGGTCTAGGGATGTGGGTTTGGCTATTCATCGCGACCGTGGAATCCGTGTTTTATACTGGCTCGTATTGAAAACACGGACATCATAGTATATCCAATATTTCATATGATTCTTCTGCTGCGATATCTGTGATGTGATCATGTGATGTTCTGTGATGGATACTGTATATAGTATATATGATATATTATATAGACGTTACTTATGTTTTACACCCGCGCTAGCCCTGCCTCGCTCTGCCGTTAGTTACCTAACCTAACGGTGCACGAGGGGACATCGAGGCGAATGCGGATGGCATAAGTGTACGTCGTATTTATCTGTGATGTTTAGGTACTTAAATGATGGGACTTCATTAATGTGATTAATGAAAGAAAAGAAACCTATGATGTTGTGGAATCGAATTTCTAAAAAATAAAACAGGTAGCTACAGTTCTTGCTTTGCACAGCGGTATATATGATATATCCTGCACCTTATTCGATGGGGAAAGGACCGAGATCCCTTCACCGGGAGTGACTCCTTTAGCAATAACTGGCAGATGCTACACACTCGGTTTGTCTTTTGATAGCTTCTATAGTTTCTGCTTTGCACAGTGATATATATGATATATCCCGCACCTCATTCGACGAGGAAAGGGCCGACGATCCCTTCACCGGGAGTGACCCCTTTAGCAAAACTAGAAAAGCTTCAAAAACACTCCATTTCAAAATCAATTGATTCTACAACGATATCAAGTTCATTACGCAATAGGTTTTCAGAAAAACCTGTCGTAGCCCTCCGTCATTTCAGATAAGTAGTAGTTAGTATTCGTGCTGCGTTTGTTGGCCTTTGTCAAGGCGTAGTGTGCGGTAGCTAACTGGTGCTTATCTGCTTATACATATGATGCAGATTGGATTAGGGTAGTCGTGCGACCTTGTTGGCCTTTGTCAAGGGCCGTGCGGGTGGGTTTATTTCAATCAAGAAATGACGGGTTGAACTTGACTAGCAGCCTATGATTTGTTGGCCTTTGTCAAGGTCATAGGAGGCTTGGGGCAAAATATTATCGGGAATTTCAAGTGTTGAAATTTGCAATGAGATTGCATACCTTCTATGAGATAGTTGGATCCTGATACCCGCTGCGAGTAAGAGTTACTCCTGGGAGATTTTTATACATTACAATTAGCCGATCAAGTAGGTGTCTAGAAAGGTGTTAACGAGGTTACGTCTCTGGGAAAACGAGGTTTACATTAATTAGGTTCGTGCGAAAGCACGGGGGACCTCCCTCAAAGTACCGACACTGGCCTGGCTGAAAGATTGGCGAACTTGTAGTGTGTAATTAATCCCGGCTAGTCTTTCCTTTTAGGGTTTGAAGGAAGATTTGATAAAAAACAGTGGGAGCCATCTTGATTAGATAAAATAATAACCAATCTATTCTTGCAAGAGCGCACGCTGAGTGTTTTCTTCTCTCTCTCTCCAGGTAGCGACCATATCACGCCTTAATCAAGATAATAATACGGAATATTGACCGAACCCGCTTGTTATACTGAGCTGGGGAACGTTGGTCCCGCTCCAACTTATAATTGTTATAAGACAGAGCAGGAAATTGGGGATTACCAGATTTCCCGTGCCGCCCAAACGAAGAAAGTACATACTGATGCATCATCTTCGGGTGTGTTCGTTACAAAGAACTGTTTCTCTGTATCCTCTACGTCCTGGGTATTTGATACCGGATCAGGATCCCAGCTATGTAATCTGTTACATAGGGCTACAGATAGGTAGAGAACTGAGAACGGGTGATAAGTTTCATGAGACAGAAAACGGGGCAAGTGTTGCAGCCAAGTCTGTTGGTCACTGTCACCCTGTATTCCAAATACATTGATTCTGAACGAATGTTATTAGATACCGAACCTGATATACAAAATCATATCAGTCTCTTTATTATTAAAGAAATGATAAAATTTTGTATTGTTGGATAATGTTTTGAACATTTCCTATATCAAAAGTTGATCGGTTCAGGCACGTTATTTAAAAGCATTGATGTTCTAAATCAAACTACAGTTCTTAGTATACGGAACACACACAAGAGGAAGAGTTCAGAAATGAACGGATCCTTCTTGAGGTATTGTAGACAAGGTCATATCAATGCAACCCGACTGGCTAAGTTGCACATAGATGCATATTTAAATCTGTTTGAATTTACATCTTGTGAAACTTGCCAGTCATGTCACAGAGATAAGATGACCATAGCTCTGTTTACTGGAAACAGAGAAAGAGTTAGTGAACTCTTGGGACTGATACATGATGATGTATGTAAGGTCCCCTGTCTACACATGCCAGGACTGGTTCTTTATACTTCATTACGTTCTCTGATGATCTCTCAAGATTCAGACATATGTTGCTGTTGAAACACAAGTCAGAACCTTTTGAGGTATTCACAGAATATAAGTTAAAAGTAGAGAACCAATAAGAGTATAAGTATTATGTCCTTTGATGAGATCAAGGAGGAGAATACTTGTGCATAGAATTCCTGAACTATTCTAAAGGAGAATGAGATTCTCTCTCAGCATTACTCCTCCGTATACACCACAGCATGTCGGTGTATCGGGGCGGAGCAATTGCACCCTATGTGATATGGAAATGTTCCATCTATACAAACTGCAGCTGATGATTTGAAGAACCAAATGATTCAATAGTTACCAATGAACCTCAGCCTCTCCGCCGATCTAGTAAGGTTCCTCACCCGCCTGAGAGACTTCGGTTACTCTATGACAGTGGGAGCGAGGATTGTATCATGAGATGATGACCCAACTAGTTTCGAGCTGGCCATCAGGAGTGGGACTCTGTAAGAATGGCTGGATGCTTAGCGATCTGAGATGGAATCCTTATACACCAACAAAGTATGGACTTTAGTTGCTTTATCTGAAGGGTTAAATCCCTATCAGGAGCAAGTATATCTTGAGAAGATTACTTGGTGTACATGGAAAAGTTGAGACTTTCAAAGCTAGACTTGTTAAAGGTTTGCATCATTGACCAGGTATGGATTTTGTTGAAACCTTTTCTAAGTAGCTATGCTTGAGTCCATCCGGATCCTACTTGCCACGGCTACATACCATGACTACGATATCTGGCGGTTGGGTGTCATGACTGCTTTTCTAAATGATGTTTTAGAAGAGAGAGTCTATAAGTATACAGTCAGAGAGCTTCGTAAAAAGTGGGAGCAGCGGAAACGTGTACAAGATGCTTTATAGGATAAAGCATGCATCGCGGAGTTGGAACATCTGTTTTGATGTAGTAGTAAAATAGTTTGACTTCATCAAAATGGTAGATGAACCTTGTATATACAAAAAGGTAGTAGGGAGTATGGTGGTGATCCTCGTAGAGTACGTGGATGACATATTCTTGATAGGGAAGGAGTTTCCTATGCTACGCTCGATCAATCTCCGCTTATCACTATGATTCTCCACATATGATCAAACTGATACCTATTAAATCCTGAGTTTTGGATCTATGAGATAGATCTAAATGGATGTTAGGATTCTCACTAGCTGTAGTGAGATGGTATCAATTGGTCCTGGGGAGAATCACTGGAAGTGTACCAGGGTGATAAGAACGACTGAAAGTCAGTCACAGGCATTGTCTTTACCCTCAGTAAAGGGACGGTATGTTGGAAGAGTTCCAAGCTAGATACCGTGGCTAACTAGACGATAAAGGCAGGATACATCGCTACTTAAGATGCTACCAAAGAGGATGTTTGGGTGTATATTGGTTCATGAGATGAACTGCGTTCCTACCATTGTGAGACAATGGAGTTGTGTCTTATGCCAAGGAACGCCAGTCCCATCAGTGATCCAGACATATTCTAAGGCAGTGTCACCTGATCATGGAGATGGTTGATCTCCAAGGGATCAAGGTCAGGAGAGTAGACTCAGAGGACAACACGGCGGATCCACTCACAAAAGCCTTTTCCCAGAGAGAGACTTTCATGGGATGGTTGAGTATGAGATAATACAACCACTGCTATCAGATGGCCCTAGTGCAAGTGGGAGATTGTTAGTTATATGTATGCCCTAGAGGCCATTACTATACATAGGATGTATATTATAGTGGATGCTTGGACATATATAGGGAGGACTTTCTTGCTCGACATGATAGTATGCTATCTGGTTGCTCTTTACCTTAACGTGTACACTGATTGTCTCTCTGCTACATGTTGGTAAAGCCCTTAGGATGTGTACTTGACTACCTGGACTATGATGCGGATCATACTAGTGGGGACATGGTAGTCCATAAGTACATCCTTCAAGGTCCCTAGTCGTGGGTGTATCGAGACGGGGCATCGATATACCAGAGTAGACTAGCGTATACCTTCTCGACCCATACAGATGGGCGATGGATGATCCCATATCCATTGGTGTTTGACATCAGAGATGATATACGGGTGCTCAGTGGAGACTGGGTACACTGGACGGACTCGCCGAGAACTCCCAGATGGTATTATACCTTACGTCAGATGGCAGTTCTCTGGTGACACTGGTATAGATTAGTCTATAGACCCGAGATCGTCATAGAGTCTTATGTGATTCCCACTGTGCTTTGATTTCCACCTTACCACGTCCAAGAGGGCGTGCAAAATGGTGGTTTTTGGGTACAGTCCCGAGTCACATGGAGGCAATGAGCGATAGGAGGGGATTCGTCTCTCCCGGTATAGGGAGTTGATGTTGCGCTGTATTCGATTGGCTATAACCGGAAATCCCTGGCCAGGGTTGCTGAGATTTACTGGTAAGTGTTACCAGTAGTTTCTCAAACTGTTATAGACCTCATATCGACACGACTTATCGAGCTATTGTGGTCTGACGTTTACCACCCCTAGGCGAGATATGCGACATATCAGACGAACAGACCGGACTGTACGGTAAGTGTTACTGGTTGGATTCACAGGAGTGTGAGCGGGCTTGCTCGTCGATCTTCTGATCGCTTAATACCCGGGTGGCCGTTACGTTTAGCAGACCGCTTGCGGCTTGTGGGTGTTTGATATGATCATCACCTGCTGCCGGCGTATTGACGAGTCTTTAGAGTCCTACACAGAGGTTTCCTGGGCTCAAGCGAAACGAAATAGGAGCGCATATGAGATATGTGCGGGACCGAGAATAATGCGTGTGTGTGATACCGTATTCTATTCTCGCGATGAATGTATCGATTGGTTGTATGCGATATAACCTAGTTATCGAATCAAGGATTGATTCGATAAGCCGATACATTGGATATTAGTCGGTCATATGCGATATGACCGGATCATTAAATCAAGTGTTGATTTAATGATTTAATGCATGATTATATATTTGATATATTACTTTGCATTAACTAGTATTGGTTCACTTTAAATGGATTTTCTCACTTGAATTACACAAGTTGTATATGTGATATACTTTTGTGCACTTGTTTGTATCATGTTTGATGATACATGCAAACTTGGGTTTGTGTAAAGAATTAAACCATGGTTATGTTAATGGTTAGGGTTTTGATTTACTCACTTATTCATTTATCTATTTATTTTATTTTGGTTAAAAAAAGGAAAAGAAAAAATAAATGGTTGCTTTCATACTAGATGGTTCTTGATGCTTCATGCATCTTTGACTAAAGTAACCATTTTGTCTTCATATCCTAAACCTAACCATTAAACCTAACCTTAGTTAATTCTCTACACCTAACTATGGTTGCTATATGATAAGATAATTCTTTTTATACTTATCATAATTTCTTTTCTTCTTCTTCTTCTTCTTGAAAAAAGAAGAAAACCTTGCTTCCATCAATGGCAACTTGAGAAAAAGAGTGAGAAATCCAATTCTAAAGTGAACCCACTTCCTATTTCTTCATCCTCTACCACTTGCCAAGTAGTATAGGGTGTTTTCTTCACAAGTTTCATGGCTTGGTGAAGTTGGAGCTTGATCTTGTGTTGCCTCGACATAGATCATCTTCGGCATCGAAGTCGACGACCTAGCCCGCCCATTTCTCCGATGAAGCCGACGCTAGAGCCCGGGATCCGATGATCGCAGCGAGGGGACATCATCACGGAGCTATGGAGGTGGAGCACCGGATCTACAAAGGTTGTATTTCCGTTCACTTATTAGTAAAGCAGTTTACTAGTTGTCGTTTTCGCTTAATTTCTAGTTAACGATCCGTATTAGGGTTTCTCGACACTTGTAAAATTTGAAATTGGCATGGTTGATGCCTTGTAAGACCTCATTAGTGTGCCTAGGAACCCTACATGTAGCTCATGGTTCTAGATCCACATCGAAAGCAAGTGAAGCAACTAGGGATTCTAGGATGCTAGTCTAGAATGCCTAGAATGTAGTGGTCTAAGTGTTTATCTATCTCATCTCACCTCCTCTCATGATTCTCAACACATGAGAGGGTTGAGAGGAGGTAGAAGATGAAGGTGGAGAAAACTCAAGAGAACCAAGAGTAGAGTGATGCTAATGGTGAGGAGAAGAGAGCTCAAGAAATGAACTATCTCAAAATAATGAATTCTCCCTGGAGAGAGAAAATCTCATAGCATGGTTTTGTAAAACCTTTTTCTAATTAAAATATACAACCCACACTTGAATAGTATGCACAAATGAATTAATAATTCATTTGTGCACACTGTGCAAGCATGGTCCTCATCATACTCCCATCAAGTCCATGCCACCTCATTTATCCATTTATAATAAATTGTCAAACCCTAAAATGAGGTGTCTACCTTTTAGAATGTTTTTCGGAAAAAATACGGATTACATTCTACTGTATATACATACTTGTTTTCGTACCGAAACACGAATACCCGAAGAGATAGAATAACACAAAGAACATGATACTAGAATATACATATCGAAATATATATGTATGTAAATTATTAAATCAATACCTGATTTAATAATCCGGTTCAAACCCGAGCCGGCTAGTATCATCAACTGTCCGACCGAAAGTCTGGGTACAAAGTACAATCTATCGATCGGAACCCTGCACATATCTAATACGGCTACTACATCATTTTGCCAGAACCAGGGAAACTCTCTGTGTGGGAATCTAAAGACTCGTCAATACACTGGCAGTGGATTTAACCGCAACCACGTCAGAGGCACTAGCTATACGTAACGGCTACCCAGGTATTGAGCAAAAGGAAGGCCGACGAGAAAGCACATCCAAACCCCCACTGAGCCTGTCTGTGACAATCTCCGTGCAGTCCAGTTTATTCGTCTAAAAGTATCGCATATCGGGTCTGGGGTGGATAAAGTCTGACCCTTAATAACGCGATATTTCGTGTCGGTATGAAACCCATCGCCCACAGAGAGACTACTGATCCAAATCAGTAATTCTCGTCCACCGTGGCCACGGATTTCTGGTGATGGCCACCCATGCACAACGCGACATCAACCCCTAATACCGGGAGAGGCGAATCCCGACGATCCGCTCATTGCCTCCATGTGGCTCGGGACTGTACCCAACTAAAACCTGTTTGCACGACTCCTTTGAGTCATGGTAGGGTAGTAATCAAAGCACAGTGGAAACTCATACGAGATAAATGACGATCTCAGGCCGACAGAATAACCTGTACACATGTCACCTGGGAACTGCTATCTAACAATAGGTATAATACCAACTAGCATGTTCCCGGCGAGTCCGTCCAGTGTACTCATAATCCAATGAGCACATGTATACTATCTTAGGTGACTAACTGATACTAATGGCTTGTGAGACCGGCCACCGCCCCTCATCGGGGTCTCGATAAGTATACACTAGTCTACTCCGGAGTATCGATGTCCAGTCTCGATACTCCCACGGCTAGGGGCATTTAAGTATGTGCTTATAGACCACCCAGCTCCCACATATATGATCGCCATCATAATGCTGGTAGTTAAGCAAGAATCCTACGGGCTCTATCAATATGTAATAGTAATTTGTAATGCCACCTAATGCTGTACATGATGATAAAGACAAACCAGATAGCATATTATCATCTCGAGTAAGACTATTCTCCCCATATAGATCCTCCCTCAATCATCACAATCGTGTGCCTGTGATTCAGTAATTGACTTGAGGGCACTATAGTCAACACTACTATCTCCCTGATCAGGTGATACCGCCTAAGAATATGTTTGGATCGCTGATGGGACCGGGGTTTCTAGGCCAAAGCCACAACTCCATTGTTATCATAATACACAGGTATTGAATGCTCAATGGTAGGAACTACACCAAGTTCATCTCATGAACTTCATCATCCAGACAGCCTCTATGGCAGCACATCGGTAGCAATATATTCAGCCTTCATCGTCAAGTCTGCTACGGTATCTAGCTTGGAACTCTTCCAACATACCATCCCACCACCGAGGGTGAAGACAAAACCCGAGACCGACTTATTGTCATCTTTATCACTCTGGAAGCTCAAATCGGTAAAGGACTCCATCTGGAGTTCACCGTTACCATACACCAAGAGCATCTCTTTAGTCCTTCTCAAGTACTTAAGAATGTTCTTCACAGTTATCCAATATTTCTCCCCTGGATCTGATTGATACCTACTCACTACAACTAGTGAGTAAGTTACATCCGGTCTGGTACACAACATCACATACATGATTGACCCGACTGCCGAAGCATAGGGTATCCCTTGTATGCGAGCCCTCTCTAAATCAGTCTTCGGAGACATCTTTTTGGAGAGAGTGATTCCTTAACAAGCGGGTACATTACCACGCTTAGAATCTTCCATATTAAACCACTTTAGTATGGTGTCTATGTACCTGGATTGGGACAATCCCAACATCCGTTTAGATCTATGTCTATAGATCTATATCCCTAAGATGTAGGAGGCATCAACTAAATCTTTCATGGAGAACATGTATGATAAGAAGGGATTGACCGAGTGTAGCATAGGAACAACGTTTCCTATCAAGAGTATGTCATTCACGTACAATACGAGGAAGACAACCTTTCTTTCTACCACCTACTTGTATATACATGGTTCGTCTACATTTTTGATGAAGAAAAATCATTGATAGCTTCATCAAAACAGATGTTCCATCTCCGCGATGCCTGCTTTAATCCGTAAATTGATTTAAGCAGCTTGCACACGCTTCCACTGCTCCCACTGTCTACGAAGCCCTCTAGCTTTGTCAAGTACACACTCTCTTCTAAATCACCATTTAGAAAAGCGGTCTTGACGTGCAACAGCCAGATTTCGTAGTCATGGTATGCAGCAACGACAAGTAGGTTCCTGATGGACTTAAGCATAGCTACTGGAGAAAAGGTTTCATCATAGTCGACACCAGGTCATTGACGAAAACCTTTTGCTACAAGTCTAGCTTTGAAAGTCTCAACTTTTCCATCTACACCAAATATCTTCTCAAGATCCATTTACTCCCGATGGGTTTTACCCCTTCAGGAGCAACTTTTAAAGTCCATACTTTGTTGGTGTACATGGATTCCATCTCAGATCGCATAGCAACCAGCCATATCCCAGAGTCTCCACTTGTGATGGCTTGCTCGAAACTAGTTGGGACATCATCTTCCATGATGCAATCCTCGCTCCCACCGTCTATGATAAAACCGTAGTATCTCTCAGGTGGATAAGGAACCCTACTAGATCTGCGGAGTGGCTAGGGTTCGTTGAGGACTATTGAATCCTCCGATTCCACCAAATCGTCGGTTATCGTTTATGTTGCTGGAACTTCTTCCAGTTCTACCTCATTACCACTAATTTCTTTCACAAGAAATTTCTTTTCTAAAAAGGTGGCATGTTGAGAAAAAAACACCTTTTGTTCCTCGGTGTGGTAGAAGATATTCTCTCGCGTTTGTTTAGAATATCCTACAAACTTGCATAGAACTGACCTTGCCTTGAGCTTATCCGGATTTTGCTTTTTAACATAGGCCGGACAACCCCATATCTTAACTCGTTTAAGAGATGGTCTCTTCCCATTCCATATCTCATATGGAGTGGTAGGCAAAGAATTTGGTCGGAACTCTATTCAATATGCAGCTATCTCAAGTGCATAACCCCCAAAGGAAATAGGCAACTCAGCATTACTCATCATAGAGCGCACCATATCTAATAGGGTGCGATTCTCCGCTCCGAAAATCCATTGTGCTGTGGTGTATACGGAGGAGTAAGCTGAGAGAGAATCCCATTATATTTTAAGTAGTCTTTGAATGCCGTGCTCAAGTATTCTGTTCCCCGATCATATCGAAGGATTTTAATACTTTTACCCGTCAGGTTATCAACTTCGTACTTATATTTCTTGAATTTCTCAAAAGATTCAGATTTTTGTTTCAACATAAACACATGTCCGTATCTTGAGAGATCATCAGTGAATGTAATAAAGTACGAGGAACCAATCCTGGCATGTGTATGTAAGTCTATGTTACCCACCCCGGAACTTTCGGGGAAGCGGAATAGGTAAAAATTGAATTTTTCTTTGAAGGAAACATAGACTAACCATGAAGGATCTTTGCTAAACAAAAACTAACAAACAACCAAGGAGCTTTAACTACTAGGTTAAGAGATTATACCAAAAGCTTGAACTCCTTCTCTTCTTGTGTTGCTTCTCCTTATTGTGAGCTCCTTGGAGTTGTGTAGATGGCTCCTCCTCACCGTCTTCTCTTTTCCAAAGAAAGATCCATCCGAAGGCCTCTACCTTGAGCTCCAAGCTCTATCTTGAAGTAACTAAGGTGCTTGGTATGCTAGACTAAGAACCTTAGAGTGAGTAGAGAGTAGTTGTAGTGGTTAGATCTCACAAAGCTCTTGATTTTCAACTCATGAAACAAGAGAGCCTTGAGAGAGGAAGAGAAGAGAGCTAGCAAGAGAGAGAATCTATATTGATAGAATGAGGAGATAGCTCTCATATGATGAAAAAGAATAATGCTAATTTTAATTAGGATAAATTGTCATGGTTGATGTTGATTTGACCATTATCATGTCGTAATTAATGCTAAGCATGCTCACAAAAATATCTAAGTCAACATGGGTCAACAAAGTCAAATGGTCAAACCAATTAACAATGATACAATTATCTCTAATTAAAACTCATTAATCAATTTCCTTCATCTTATGGTTTTAATCAAGTCAATGGTCAAAACCCTAATGAGGTTCATCTGCCTCTGTCAACTGTGTATACACACCCGCATCCGTGCTCCGAGGAACACGAATACAATGAGACCGAACCAACCCAAAACCAAATACTAGGATCTGGCTTAAACCAAAGCCCACTAGTATCAACTGCCCGAACACCAAACACGCACAAGTACGCATATGTGAACGAACCATGTCGTAAAACCATACGACCTCTATCTCGTTTCGCCCAAAGGTGAACAACCCTCTGTGTGGGACTGTAAAGACTCGACACTACGCTGGCAGTGGGTTTAACCACAGGCCGCAAGCGGTATTAGTTGTATGTAACGGTCCCCAGGTAGACACCGATAAGAAGACCGATGAGGTGAACCCATCCGAACTCCTACTGAGCCTGAATGTGACAATCTCCGTACAGTCCGGTCTGTTCATCTAAGAGCATCGCATGTCGGGTCTGGGGGCGGTAAATGTTAGACCCCTAATAGCGGTACAAGTCGTGTCGGAGTGCAGCCTAGAACACCCTGAGAAACTACTGGAAATACTACCGGTAAATCTCGCTTGCCCTGGACAGGGACTTCGTGTAATGGCTCTCCTAGACACAGCGCGATATCAACCCCCAATACCGGGAGAGACGAATCATGTCTGACCGTCACTGCCTCCAAGTGCTTCGGGACTACACCCAACTTCTACCTGTTTGCACGACTAAATAGAGTCGTGGTAGGGTAGTAATCTAAGAACAGTGGGAACACACTCGAGGCGAAGTGACAGTGTCAGGTCAACGGATTAAGCTGTACTCAAGTCACCTGGGAACTGATAACTGACGATAGGTATAATACCAACCAACAGTTCCCGGCGAGTCCTGTCCAGTGTACTCGTAACCTAACAAGCACCTGCATACTATCTCCAATACGACGTACTAATGGCTGTGGGATAGACCATCTCCCCTCTTGGGATGAGAAGCGTATACACCAGTCTACTCTGGAGTATCGATGCCCTATCTCGATAATCCTATCACCAGAGACCTGTATAAGGATGTGCTTGTAGACTACCCAGCCCCTACTAGTGTGACTGCCATCACAACGCTGGTAGTGAAGCAAAAATCCTAAGGGCTCTATTAATATGTATTAGCGCTATGTTAAAAGAAACACATACACATATTAAGATAGATACAAACCAAGTAGCATACTACCATATTGAGCAAGAATGTCTATCCGTGTATATATACCAAGCTTCCAAAATATAATATACAAACTAGTACTATACAATAATGGCCTCTAGGGCATTTCATACTAACAATCTGCCACTTGCACTAAGGCCATGTGCTGGCATATCGCAGACCTATCATCTCGAATAGCCTCTCAAACTGCGTCTGAGGTATGGCCTTTGTGAATGGATCTGCAGTGTTATCCTCTGTAGCAAACCTCCAAATCTCGATCTCCCGGCGATCCACAATCTCCCTGATCAGGTAATACTGCCTCAAGATGTGTCTGGACTTCTGATGGGACCTGGGTTCCTTCGCTAAAGCTATAGCCCCGTTATTATCACAATACAGAGCTATTGGATCAACAATGGACGGAACCACCTAAAGTTCTGTTAAGAAATTCCTCATCCAGACTGCTTCTTTTGCGGCATTAAATGCTGTGATATACTCCGCTTCCATTGTCGAGTCAGCAACGGTTTCCTGTTTGGAACTCTTCCAACAGACCGCCCCTCTATTGAGGGTAAAGACATAACCCGACATGGATTTGGAGTCATCCTTGTCACTCTGGAAGCTGGAGTCAGCAAAGGCCTCGATCTGGAGGTCTTTTCCTCCGTAAACCAAAACATATCCTTAGTCCTTCTTAGCTACTTCAGAATGTACTTTACCGCTATCCAGTGCTTCTCCCCAGGGTTTGACTGATACCGGCTTACCACACTCAGTGCATAAGCTACATCTAGTCTGGTACATAACATCGCATACATTATAGAGCCTACCGCAGAAGCATAGGGTATAATAAACATGCGATCCCTTTCCAAATCAGTCTTGGGAGACATCTTTTTGGAGAGGGTGATCCCGTGACATGCCGGTAAATTACCGCGCTTGGAATCTTCCATACTGAATCTTTTCAGTACGGTGTTGATGTACCTGGACCGCGAGAGTCCCAATATCCTTTTTGATCTATCACGATAGATCTGGTCCCCAGAATGTAAGAGGCATCACCCAGGTCTTTCATTGAGAACCTGTGTGACAAGAACCCTTTGACAGATTGTAGCATAGGAATGTCATTTCCTATCAAGAGAATGTCATCCACGTACAAGACGAGGAATACAACAGTTCGTGCTACAATCTTACTATAAATGCATGGTTCATCTGGATTTTTGATAAAGTCAAATTCTTTGACCGTCTCATCAAAACAGATGTTCCAACTCCGCGATGCCTGCTTTAGTCCATAAATGGACTTAAGCAACTTGCACACTTTTTCGTTGCTCCCACTCTGAATGAAACCCTCTGGCTGGTCCATAAAGACACACTCCTCTAAATTTCCATTTAGAAAAGCGGTTTTTACGTCCATCTGCCAAATCTCATAATCGTGGAAGGCAGCAATGGCAAGAAGGATCCAAATGGATTTGAGCATAGCCACTGGAGAAAAGGTTTCGTCATAGTCCAAATCAGGTCTTTGACGAAAACCCTTTGCAACAAGTCTAGCCTTAGAGGTTTCAACCTGTCCATCTACACCAATCTTCCTTTTGAAGATCCATTTGCAGCCTACGGGTTTTACCCCTTCTGGAGCAACGTCCAAAGTCCATACTTTGTTGGTGTACATGGACTCCATCTCGGTCCGCATTGCATCCAGCCATTTTACCGAGTCGGTACTCTGAATGGCCTGCTGGAAGCTAGTTGGCTCATCATTATCAATGATGCAATCCTCTCTATCCCCGTATATGAGAAAACCGTAGTATCTCTCAGGTGGATGAGAAAGCCTACTACTCCTGCGGAGCGGTGTGGGAATGTCCTGTTCTTTTGAACCTTCTGGTTCTACTAAGCCTTCAGTAATAGCTTGTGGTTCTAGAATTTCTTGCAGTTCTATTACGCTCCCACTTATCTGATTTTCTAAAAATTCAGTTTCCAAGCATCAGGCATGACGAGAAACAAATACCTTTTGTTCCTCTGCGTAATAGAAGAAATATCCCTTAGAGTTCTTTGGATATCCCACAAACTTGCACTGTACTGAGCGTGCCTCGAGTTTGTCCGTATACTGCTTTTTAACAAAAGATGGACATCCCCATGTCTTAATGTGTTTAAGATAGGGTTTCTTCCCACTCCATATCTGATATGGTGTGGTAGGCACTGACTTAGTAGGAACTCGGTTCAAAAGATATGCAGCCGATTCTAGTGCATAACCCCAGAAAGATCGCGGTAACTCAGCGTTACTCATCATGGAACGTACCATATCCAATAGGGTCCGGTTCCCTCTCTCCGATACACCATTGTGTTGTGGTGTGTATGGAGAAGTAAGTTGAGAGAGAATTCCATTCTCTTTTAGGTAACCCAGGAACTCGGCACTTAAATATTCACCACCTCGAGCAGATCTCAGTGTCTTGATACTTTTGCCGGTTTGTTTTTCTACTTCATTCTTGTATTCCTAG
Organism: Agapanthus africanus; assembly: GCA_030015575.1. NCBI lineage: Eukaryota > Viridiplantae > Streptophyta > Magnoliopsida > Asparagales > Amaryllidaceae > Agapanthus > Agapanthus africanus. The sequence goes on from JASDDO010000018.1 coordinate 113,629,747, forward strand.
AATTTCTCAAAGTCCTCGGATTTATGCTTCATCAAGAAGACATGTCCATACCTTGAAAAATCATCCATAAAAGTAATGAAGTAAGAATAACCACTTCGCGCATGTGTAGACATTGGACCACATACATCGCTGTGTATGAGTTCCATGAGCTCGCTCGCTCTTACTCCGTATCCAGTAAACGGAGTCTTTGTCATCTTTCCTTTGAGACATGATTGACAAGTTGCATAAGATTGATATTCGAACGGATCCAAATATCCTTCTTTATGTAACGTAGTTAACCTTGTCTCATTGATGTGACCTAGTCTACAATACCATAAGAAAGCATGATTTAATTCTGGAGACTTTCTTTTGTGTGTATTCCGGATATTGAAAATCCGCGGTCGGTTTAATACGTATATACCGTTGCTTAATGTACCCGACCCAATCAAAACATGATTAAGGTGAATGTTTACAGCATTGCTTACAATTGCAAAATCATAAGCTTCTTTAGACATTAAAGATACAAATATGATATTACAAGTCGAACTGGGTACAAAATAACAGTTGCGCAAAACCAAAACATGTCCATCTGTCAATCCTAAGTGATAGTCCCCCACGGACTCAGCATCCATGCTTGCTCCGTTTGCAACTCTGAGGGTCATAACACCCGCCTTCAAAACCCTACGGTTTCTCAGTGCCTGCAAAGAATTACAGATATGAGATCCTGATCCGGTATCCAATACCTAGGAAGTAGAGTTGATTGACAGACAGTTTTCAATAACATGCACACCTAAAGCCGAAGCCACAACTTGCTTCGGGTCCTGGTTCTTGGCCTTCCAAGCCCTGCAATTTTTCTTCCAGTGTCATTTCTTATGACAATTATAGCATTCTTCCTTTCCCACTATCTATCCCGCCATTTTTGCCTTTCCCTTGGCTTCCACCTTACTAACACCGCCTCTCGGTTTGGTAGGGAATTTCTTCTTCTTTCCCTTGGCTTTCGCTTTGGATCTATAAGAGGAAATAACACCAACAGACAGAGCATGCGTTTCCCTTGCTTTCTGCAGGGTGCCCTCTGCACTCCTCAACATGTTGAGGAGTTCCGGAAGTTCAACTTCTTTACCTAGAATATTAAAATTCAAGATAAGTGGGCGTAGGTGGAAGGAAGGGACTGGAGAATCAAGTCTGTGTACAGCTCGTTCTCTAACGTGGTCCCAAGGTCCGCGAGCTCCTCAATAGAGCAAATCATCTTAAGGACGTGTTCCCCTTCAGATGATCCGACGGCCAACCTCGCTGAAAACAGTTTCTTCAAGGTCTCGTATCTTGCGATACATGATTGCTCTCCATATAGTTCCTTAGTATAGAGAAATATGGATTCTAGGTTCATATTCTCGTGCCTCCTCTAATGTTCATTATCCATAGAGGCAAGCACGAGGCACTTGGCCTTCGCGCAGTCAGTCTCCCAGGTCTTACGGATTTCCTTATCCGCGATGCTGGATTCTGGACCTGGGACGGTGGGGGCCTTAGTGGCAAGGAGATACCCCAACTTGTCATAAGTGATTGCCATTTTGTCATTCCTGAACCAATCTTTATAGTTTGGCCCTGTCAATCTGTTTTTATCTAGTAATAACTTAAGGCCTGTCATATTGTTTGGTCGCTGCAATTAGGAGAGGGAGAAGAAACACTTTAGCATGATGCTCTTGCAAGTTTAGAATGGTTTTTAGTTTGTCTAAACAGGATGTCTCCCACTGTTCCTCGAATCCTTCCTCAAACCATAAAAGAAGAATTAGTCAGGATTAATCTCACCGTACAATACTTGCTTAACCTTTCAGTCAGGCCGGTGTCGGTACTTCGAGGGAGGTTTTACGACGCTTTCGCAAAGTTCCTTAATTAAATAACCTCTTTTCCCTGTGGGTATAGCCCCGCTAACACCTTTCTAGTCACCTACTTGGTTTATAGCATTGATCGTTAAGTGAAAAAATCTCCCGAGGAGTAGCATATACTCACAGTAGGATCGGGATCCAAATATCATCGTGTGATAAAGCTGAAGGAATCCTACCAAAATCATCACACTCCAAATGGTATGCAACACTAGCAAGTTTCAGTTTCTTTAGAAACTCCCGATGTGGATTTTTGCCCCATGCTCTTATGACTTTGACTTTGGCCAACAAATCATAAGTCACATGTCAAGTTCCACCCGTCATTCTCCAGGTTAATTTGAACCCACCCATACATACTCTTGATTTTGGCCAACAAAGCAGTACGACTGTCCCAAACCAACGCATCTATCTATGCTTCGTATGGATATCCAACAGCTACCAATCACTATGCCTTGACTTTGGCCAACAAACATAGCTTGAATACTATTGACTATTCATATGAAATGACGGAGGGCTACGAATGGTTTTGGCGAAACCGTGAACGTAGTGAACTTGATATAATCGAAGGAACGTGATAGCTTTTAAAAGGAGTGGTTTAAGCTCCGCATTTAAAAGTTTTGCTGTTTTGGAAAAAAACGAGTGGTTTTGAAATTGTTCCAACGATTCAACTTTGGATTGTTTTCTTTGCATTAATATAATGTGTCCCATCAATTAATCCTAACATTGCAGAAAACAACAAAAATATGATGTACGCTTATGCCATCCGCATTCGCCTCTGGGCCCCGTCATCACCCGTTAGGTTACTTAACTAACGACAGAGCGGGGGCTGGACTAGCGCGGATGAAAAACATAAGCAACGCCTACTAGATATCATATATAGATATATACAATCGTCAGACACAATGATAGTCATTCCAGATCACGGATGAACACATTGGATATGCTAGGAATCCGCGTTTCGTTCGAGCCTGCAACGAAAGACGGATTACACGGTCGTGATGAATAGCCAAAACCCCACGCTAGACCCCTACGGGTGCGGCAAACTACCCGCCAAATACCCGAAGTGGAGCAGCCTCCCTCAACAAAGTGAGTAGGCCACTCGGCACTTCAAAGTACCCGGTAATCTGTGCACCCCATCTTGGGTCTATCCTAGGAGCAGAAAACAGTAAAAGAAATAATATACAAAGGCGGCTACATCCTCAACCCGGATGTGTGACCTAAAAATACTATTACATCAATTTACAATTTACATCAAATAAAAGATAAATAAACATTCATCTCACATCCCCGACTATTCATCCACGACAATCCAACAAGTTCATATACACAATCCAACATCACAGATCACAGATATGTACAACCTCCACTAATCGACGTATAGCGATTAGCAGATGTTCAATACATATATAACATTACAGATATAATCCAATTAGCTAAAGTTTATAGAATTTCGATCAAAAACTGTATTTGAATCTACCCCAAGTAAAATTCAGTACTCTGATAAATCCGGGCAGAAACAAAACTTCCCAGAATACACAAAACCAACACAGAGAACCCCAGAAGAATTTTGGTGTGCTGCTGAGAACTCGGCCGCGGATCGGCGGATCGCTTGGATCGGCCGCGGATCCGCGGTCTTATGAGCGATTCAAGCGCCTAAAATTCTACAGTTTTCTCTAAAAAGCCTGCTTGTATTTTTCATGTCACTGAAAATATTTTTAGGCCTGTTTTAAAAATCAACAGAAAATACAAGTTTTGGTGTGTTTTCGGGATTTTTTCCGTGATCGAAATTCTAACGACTTTGCTAACATGTTAGTTGTTGTTTAGCTAGGCTCTAATACCACTGTAAATCTATGTTACCTACCCCGGAACTTTCGGGAAGGCGGAATAGGTAAAAATCGAAATTTTCTTTGAAGGAAATATAGACTAACCATGAAGGATCTTTGCTAAACAAAAACTAACAAACAACCAAGGAGCTTTAACTACTAGGTTGTAACATTTCAAAAAAATAAAATATTATTTTTGGGAATTTTCATAATTTAATATTAATTTTTAATGAATATTTTAATATTTCGGTATAATTAAATACCGATAAATGGGGAAAACTTTGGGAAAAACTTATGGAAATTCTAAAATAGGGTGTTTTGTTGAAATATGCCATTTTTAAGTTTTTATGGTTAAGTATATGCTATTTTGGTGTTAATCGCAATTAAAAATTGCTAACCGGATTTTTGGCTCTTTGTGCAAAATGTGCACATAACATTTTCCACACTTGTCACACTTGTTTCATGTTTTGGTCATGGTAGCCTAGGGTTAACCATGTCTAATTGGGCTTGATGGTTTAAACCTTTTGGTTATGTTGATTTGGTTTGACTAAGGGTTTTGGCCTTGCCTAAGGGTGATTAGGGTTAGTTGACCTTGTGATGAGAAGAGAGAGCCATGATGGCTTTGTGTCTTGTGAGCATTGATTTGGAGAGAGAGAAAGGTGGCTAAGGTAGTGTCATGTTAGCATTTGATGTTGAGTAAGGGTGATGGGAGTTAACCTCATTTCACTTCAAAACTTTTTGTTGCCTCTCAAACACTCATTTCAACTCTTTCTCACCTCACATCTCTCCCTCTTACACTCACACACACATGACCAATATCAGCTGCTACACAGCCACAGCAGCAACAACCTTTTTCAAAGCAACACAAGAGAAAAAGGAGCCCCATCTGAAGCTGCAACAGCAGCAAGAACAGCCTCAACAACACATACACACCAGCCCCTAGCACCATAGCACCACACCACCACAATCACACCCCAACTAAACCAACACAATAGCCTAGCAGTAGCAGCTGCAACTCACACACAAGAAGGAAAAGAGAATTGCAAGTAGCAGCTGCAGCCAAAGCAACAGCATCAGCATCTACAGCAACAGCAACATCAGCAGCAACACCAGATGTAGTCCAGCAACAACACAACCCTTACTCCTTCTTCCCTACATCCTAGGATTTCTTTGAGGTATAATCTTGCAATCTAACTCCTTTCTTGTTAAGTTATATTTTTTAAACTGAAATCTAGTGTTATATTTATGATCTAGTGCTAGTTTTAGTGATATTGGGTGAGATTTAGCCATGAGATGGTTTTGATTGTTAGGGTAACCTTATTAGGTGTATTTGAGACCAGTTAACCCCAGAATACCCCAGATTTCCAGTAAGTTACCTAAAAGTTTCGACTTGGCGTATTTTAGCAATTTTGTCGACTTATTGACCTTTCTGAGATCTGCTTTCACCCCGGGAACCCTAAAATAAAATTGACTTGGCAGTATACTGTGCAGGCACTCTGGAACCATCCCACAAAACCCTAGACCCCACCTCAATTTCCTGGCCGCAGATATATTCCTTCTGGCCGCAATTTGCGGCCAGAACAGGAGGAAACCCCCTCGTTTTGTGTGCACGGCTCTTTTACCTGTAAACTTGACCCTGGGTATGTCTAGTTTTGTCTGGTTCCAACCAGGATAGAATCTGGGTTGATTTTCTTAAGCTGGCGCATAATTTACGACTTGTTTTCGTATGGATTTTGGTATTCGATGATTCGTGTCTGTCGGGTGGCGTTTGAGCGCCAACGGCAGAGGGTTATTGGCTGTGTTTGCACGCAAGGTCACAGGTTTTTACCTATGGGCGTAGCGTGCACCATTTTGGTTTCCGACATAGTTTTCATGTGTTTTAGCGTGTGATATCCTTGTAGGTACCCCACGTGCCGACGGAGCGTTGGAGATGCAAATGGCGACATCGGCACCGGCACGCATAAAGAAAGGTGAGTAGATTTATATCTACGGGGAGAAGTCGGGTGGATGGCGTATAGCACCCCCGCAGTTCGTAGTGATGTATACGGATGCGTATACACACTAACAATTAATATATGTTGTTTGGGATTTATGTTGATGTTTAGGATGGACATTAGTGTGTTGGATGACTTAGTGTCACGAAACCCTAGAGTAGTGGGTGCACTACACATACATATACACACATACATACTTGCATACATCCTTATTTCATATGTGGTTATGGGATTCTATATAGATATGTGTTCATGTGGGTATGGGACTATGTGTTCACATACGGATTTGAGGATGATACTTGAGTTGAGATGAGTCGATGATGTTTGATCCGAGATTATAATATCGGTGATATGGTAAAATTCATATTTGAGGTACGTCTTGATGCTTTAGCAGGATTTTGGGATGATGATGCCATAGGAATAGTGATATATATATATAAAATGGTCAACATGTGATATGATATGACAAGATAATTATGATAGGCCGCATTCGGCGATGTATACTCCTTGAGATGATATGTGCTGATGATATCGATTTATACGAGACTGTCGATCAGTGGTCAGATCATGATTATAGTGGTGATATTAGCATTGTACTAGATGTAGGTCAGTACCCCAGATGATGATCTTGATAAGAGGATACCAGATGAGTAATATAATGAATATGATATTGACCCGTACCCAGATTTGGGGATGCCGTACGACGGATTTACGTACGAGCTATATTTTGATGTTTGATCCGCCCTCTTGACTTGGGAATAACCGGTTATAGAGATATGGTATCGGATGTGATATTATCGAGGCGGGATCACCTACTATATATATTTATATGTATCGACTCAGAGGATAGGCGGTTTCCCTTACCTACTGTTAGCTTTAGCTCTGCCTTATAATGCTGTAGCTATATGACTCTTATGACAATAGATGCAGTTTAGCTATCATTATGTTTGGTATCCAGCTCTCGTACATTATTATTGTTGCTCTGCATCACATACTTATTGTGATTCATATTCTATTATTGATATCATGCTGTTAGGACACCAGCACCATTACCGATGATGCGTATGTACCACGTACACTTACCTGTTGTCTCACACACATCTTCATCGGTAATTGCCATGTTACTACACAGTAGTATTATTGCAGCAGTATATGACCCTTGTATGTGCATACTATTATTCCATGTTGCATGATATATTGTTATACTTGCACTTTATTGATGTGTCACATACATCATGTTTTCTGATTATGCGCATTGAGATATGTTGTTTCTATGATATTTCTGGATTTGGGAACCGTGGGTATTTCAAAGAGACTATGTAATTGTTTTAAAAACCCGGTTACCCTTGATATGATATTTCAGTGCGTCCACCATGTGTTTTCTCGGTGCTGAGAGCGACATGTGAAACCCGATTCGAGGAGGCGGATGAGGTCGATTGCGGGTACATGGTGGGCCCGGTGCGGTACCCCGGGGCAAGAAGATCGCAGGAGATGGCGTTGAGCCTGACAGGGGAGCACTATCGACCGGTGATTTTACCCGACGCGTCGGATATCCGGAGGATACCGTCGTGGTCTTGAGATTGATGGTAGGGGCCAGTCTGGATTGACGGCGCCCTAGATAGTGAGACTTATCAGAGACATTGAGATATTGAGATTGAGGCTATGTTTTGTGCCAATGCTGGGCACAGGTTTCATGATGTTTTTCCATGATTTTGACTATATCGTCATATTTACATGCATGATGCTTATTGTCATTGGGTGGCATGTGGACGGGATCCACCTATATACAAACATTGATCATATACGGACTCTGATTACATTGATCATACTTTTCATGCATTTATACATCATTCATATGATACATTGCTACCTGAGGCACTGACACTGACACTGGGCACATGGGATTACATTTGGGTTAGATAGTTACCCTAGCCATTGTCACAGAATGCTGGTTATATATTTGAGAATTATATATTAAGATCGTATGACCTAGGATTGCGTCATACATGCGATTTTCAGTTCGTAGATCTTTTTCTACTCACGAGTTGGCAACTCACCCCCGTTGTGCCCCAGTTTCTTGCAGGTATTGCCGTACGGGTTTCATTACGGCTTTGCGGGCACAGCTTCTTTCAGGTGACTTCTTAGTAGGTGGGTTATTTGTATCATACCCATCATTATACATTGTATATTTTATTTCAGTTGTATCTAGAAGTTCCATCAACCAAACATGTACTTATTTGAGATAGAGACCAGTGTTGTTTATTCTATCGGCCTTAGAGTCGCGTGTTACGTTTCTATGGATTTCTTGCTGTTTGAAGTTTCCTTTCCTGTTGTGATCCTCGCCTTTAGGCGTTGTATATTATGTCGCAAACTGGTTGATTTACATTTGGTTTTTCTTCACTCCACTACTTTTCTTGGTTTGGATTTCTGTGCTCGGCTTACTTAGAGCACGTACGCTTTGAGACGTTCGTAGCCTAAGTGCCGGTCATGTTCTGTACTTTTGGGCCGTGACATAGGTTAAGAGATTATACCAAAATCTTGAACTCCTTCTCTTCTTGTGTTGCTTCTCCTTGTTGTGAGCTCCTTGGAGTTGTGTAGATGGCTCCTCCTCACCGTCTTCTCTTTGCCAAAGAAAGATCCACCCGAAGGCCTCTACCTTGAGCTCCAACCTCTATCTTGAAGTAACTAAGGTTCTTGGTGTGCTAAACTAAGAACCCTAAAGTGAGTAGAGAGTAGTTTTAGTGGTTAGATCTCACAAAGCTCTTGATTTTCAACTCATAAAACAAGAGAGCCTTGAGAGAGGAAGATGAGAGAGCTAGCAAGAGAGAGAATCTATATTGATAGAATGAGGAGATAGCTCTCATATGATGAAAAAGAATAATGATAATTTTAATTAGGATAAATTTTCATGGTTGATGTTGATTTGACCATTATCATGTCGTAATTAATGCTAAGCATGCTCACAAAAATATCTAAGTCAACATGGGTCAAAAAAGTCAAATGGTCAAACCAATTAACCATGATACAATTATCTCTAATTAAAACTCTTTAATCAATTTGCTCCATCTCATTATGGTTTTAATCAAGTCAATGGTCAAAACCCTAATGAGGTTCCTCTGCCTCTGTCAACAGTGTATACACACCCGCATCCGTGCTCCGAGGAACACGAATACAATGAGACCGAACCAACCCAAAACCAAATACTAGGATCTGGCTTAAACCAAAGCCCACTAGTATCAACTGCCCGAACACCGAACACGCACAAGTACGCATATGTGAACGAACCCTGTCGTAAAACCATACGACCTCTATCTCGTTTCGCCCAAAGGTGAACAACCCTCTATGTGGGACTCTAAAGACTCGACACTACGTTGGAAGTGGGTTTAACCATAGGCCGCAAGTGGTACTAGCTGTACGTAACGGTCCCCAGGTAGACGCTGATAAGAAGACCGATAAGGTGAACTCATCCGAACTCCTACTGAGCCTGAATGTGACAATCTCCGTACAATCCGGTCTGTTCGTCTAAGAGCATCGCATGTCGGGCCTAGGGGTGGTAAACGTCAGACCCCTAATAGCGGTACAAGTCGTGTCGGAGTGCAGCCTAGAACACCCTGAGAAACTACTGGAAACACTACCAGTAAATCTCGCTTGCCCTGGCTAGGGACTTCGTGTAAGGCTCTCCTAGACACAGCGTGATATCAATCCCCAATACCGGGAGAGACGAATCCTGTCTGACCGTCACTGCCTCCAAGTGCTTCGGGACTGCACCCAACTACTACCTGTTTGCATGACTCAATAGAGCCGTGGTAGGGTAGTAATCTAAGAACAGTGGGAACACACTCGAGGCGAAGTGACAGTGTCAAGTCAACGGACTAAGCTGTACTCATGTCACCTGGGAACTGATAACTGACGATAGGTATAATACCAACCAACAGTTCTCAGCGAGTCCTGTCCAGTGTACTCGTAACCTAACGAGCACCTGCATACTATCTCCAGTACGACGTACTGATGGCTGTGGGACAGACCATCTCCCCTCCTGGGATGAGAAGCGTATACACTAGTCTACTCTGGAGTATCGATGCCATGTCTCGATAATCTTACGACCAGAGACCTGTATAAAGATGTTCTTGTAGACTACCCAGCCCCCACTTGTGTGACTGCCATCACAACGCTGGTAGTCAAGCAAAGATCCTAAGGGCTCTATCAATATGTATTAGCGATATGTTAAAAGAAACACATACACATATTAAGATAGATACAAACCAAGTAGCATACTACCTTATTAAGCAAGAATGTCAATCCGTGTATATATCCCAAGCTTCCAAAATGTAATATACAAACTAGTACTATACTATAATGGCCTGTAGGGCATATCACACTAACAGTGTATACATAGGACCACATACATCACTATGTATCAGTCCCAAGAGTTCAGTAGCTCTTTCTCCGTGTCCAGTAAACGGAGTTTTTGGTCATCTTGCCTTTGAGACATGACTCGCAAATTTCATAAGATGTAAATTTGAATGGATTCAAATATCTATCTTTATGTAACTTAAGCTAGTCTTGTCGCATTGATATGACCTAGTCTACAATGCCACAAGAAAGCGTCGTTCATTTCTGAACTGTTCCTCTTGTGTGTGTTCTGTATACTTAGAACTGTAGTTTGATTTAGAACGTATATACCATTATACAACGTACCATATCCAATCAACACTTGATTTAGGAAAACATTCACAACATTTTTGGTACAAAATAACAGTCGCTCAGAATCATTATGTTCCCTCTTGGTAACAAAAGGTGATATTCGCCAGCTGATTTGGCTGCAACAATTCCACTATTCCCTACTACTAGAGAAATATCACCCTTTCCCAGTTCTCTACCTCTCATTAGCCTATGTAACAAATTACATACGTGGGACCATGATCCGGTATCCTATACCCAGGACATAGAGTTAACTGATAGATAGTTCTTAGTAACGAACACACCCGAAGAAGATGCATCAACATACTTATTCTTCTTTTGGGTTGCATGGAAATCCTGATATTCCCTTATTCCTTGCTCAGACTTATGACAATCATAAGATAGAGCGGAACCTAGCCCAGTATTATAAGTGGGTTCCGTCAATACATCCATATTATTATCTTGATTAAGGCATGTCAATGGTCGCTACCAGGAGATAGAGAAGGATAATCACTTTGCGTGCGCTCTTTGTAAGACTAGATTGGCTATTATTTTATCTAATCAGGATGGCTCGCACTGTTTTTATCAAATCATCCTTCAAACCCTAAAAGATAAGATTAGCCGAGATTAATTACATTCTACAAGTTCACTAACCGGTCAACAAGGCAAGTGTCGGTACTCCGAAGGAAATTCCCCGTGCTTTCGCACGGACCTAATTAAAATAAACCTCATTTCCCTAGAGGCTTCACCCCGTTGACACATTTGTAGACACCTACTGGATTAGCTAATCGTAAAGTGCAAAACTCTCCCAGGAATAACTCTTGCTCGCAGTGGGTATCGGGATCCAACTATCATATAGAAGGTATGCAATCTCATTGCAAATTTCAACACTTGAAATTCCCGATAATTATTTTTACCCCTAGCTTCCCATGATCCTGACGCTGGCCAACAAACCATAGGCCACTAGTCAAGTTCTACCCGTTCATTTCTTGATTGAATTAAACCCACCCGCACGACCCTTAACGCTGGCCAACAAAGTCGCACAACTACCTGTTAGTTATATGTATGCCCTAGAGGCCATTACTGTACATACGATGTATATTGTAGTGGATGCTTGGACATATATAGGGAGGACTTTCTTGCTCGACATGATAGTATGCTATCTGGTTACACTTTATTTTAACATGTACTCTGATTGTCTCTATGTTACATGTTGATAAAGCCCTTAGGATGAGTACTTGACTACCAGGACTATGATGTAGATCATAATAGTGAGGACAGTGTAGTCGCCAAGTACATCCTTCAAATGTTCCTAGTCGTAGGTGTATCGAGACAGGGCATCGATATACCAGAGTAGACTAGTGTATGCGCTTCTTGACCCATATGATGGGCGATGGATGATCCCATATCCATTGGTGTTTGACATCAGAGAAGGTGTACGGGTGCTCAGTGGAGACTGGGTACACTGGACGGACTCCCCGAGAACTCCCAGATGGTATTATACCTCACGTCAGATGGCAGTTCTCTGGTGACACTGGTACAGGTTAGTCTGTAGACCCGAGATCGTCATAGAGTCTTGTGTGATTCCCACTGTGCTTTGATTTCCATCATACCACGTCCAAGAGGGCGTGCAAAAAGGTGGCTTTTGGGTATAGTCCCGAATCACATGGAGGCAATGAGCGATAGGAGGGGATTCGTCTCTCCCGGTATAGGGAGTTGATGTTGCGCTGTGTTCGATTGGCTATAACAGAAAATCCCTGTCCAGGGTTGCTGAGATTTACTGGTAAGTGTTATCAGTAGTTTCTCGAACTGTTGTAGACCTCATATCGACACGACTTATCAAGCTACTGGGGTCTGACGTATACCACCCCTAGGCGAGATATGCGACATATCAGACGACGAGACCGGACTGTACCGGAGTGTTACTGATTGGATTCACAGAAGAATGTACAGGCTTGCTTGTTGATCTTCTGAGCGCTCAATACCTGGGTGGCTGTTACGTTTAGCTGACCGCTTGCAGCTTGTGGGTCTTTGATATGATCATCACCTACTGCCGACGTATTGACGATTCTTTAGAGTCCTACACAGAGGTTTCTTGACTCAGGCAAAATGGAGTAGGAGCACATATGTGATATGTGCAGGACCGAGAACAATAAGTGTATGTGATACCGTACTAGATTCTCGCGATATGAGATATCGGCCGGGTATATGTGATATAGCCGGGTCATCGGATCAAGTGTTGATTCGATGAACTGATTCAGATTATATCAGTCGGTTATTTGTGAAATAGCCGGATTATCGGATCAAGTGTTGATTCGATAATTTAATGTATAATTATATATTTGATATATTAAATTACATTAACTGATATAAGCTCACTAAAAGATTCTTTTTCTCACTCGGGTAATACATTGATATATATACGATATATGTTAATTGTATTATTTTATTTTGTTACAATAAATATTCTATATGTGATATATAATATTGTAACATGTTAGGGTTATTAATGCAACATGTTTAGTGAAGATTAAACATGGTTAGGGTTTGATTTGGGTTAATCTTTTCTAGAACCTTCTAGAAGGTTTTTGTTTTGTTTTGTGCAAAGATATTTGTTTTGATATTTTGCAAGATATTTGTTTAACCCAACCAAACCTTTAACCTTAGTTAAATCTCTACAAAGGTTACTTGAACCATGGTTGCATTTCTAACCTCATTATGGATTCATTATTCATCACAAAAGAAAATGGCTTCTTCTTCTTTCTTCTTCTTTTCATGGAAAAGCTTTCTAGCTTTTTCATTAATGATGAAAATGAGTGAGTTAAAGAAAACAAATGAGAGCAAAAATCCTACTTCATCATCCTAATCTATCATAGCCATTTAGATTAGGGTGTTCACTTCATTTAGTGATTGAGAGCTTGTGTTAATGAAACTTCAAGGTAGATCATCTTTGTTATCGAAGATCGGAAGCAAGCTTGCATCTTTCTCTTCGTGGAGCCTCTCGAGAGTCCGGAACTTGATGATCGCAGCGAAGGGACTACAACACGGAGCTTTAGAAGTGAAGGACCGGACTACATGTTAGTTATATGTATGCCCTAGAGGCCATTACTGTACATTGGATGTATATTGTAGTGGATGCTGGGACATATATAGGGAGGACTTTCTTGCTCGACATGATAGTATGCTATCTGGTTACACTTTACCTTAACGTGTATACTGATTGTCTCTCTGTTACATGTTGGTAAAGCCCCTAGGATGTGTACTTGACTACCTGGACTATGATGCGGATCATACTAGTGGGGACATGGTAGTCCATAAGTACATCCTTCAAGGTCCCTTCAATGTGATATACTTTTGTGCACTTGATTGCATCATGTTTGATGATACATGTTTACTTGGGTTTGTGTAAAGATTAAACCATGGTTATATGAATGGTTAGGGTTTTGTTTTCTTATTCATTTATTTATTTATTTATTCTTTTTGGATAAATAAATAGCATAAAGAGAAAATGGTGGCTTTCTTTGTTTGCATCTTGAATCTTCATGAAGCTTTGACTAAGTGACCATTTTGTCTCATGCTTAACCCTAACCAATCCTCTTAACCCTAGTTCATTCTCTACACTTAACCATGGTAGTATTATGATAAGTATTGATTTTCTTTTCTATTTCTAATTAACTTATCATAATATTCATCTTCTTCTTCTTCTTCACATGAAGAAAACCTTGCTTCATCAATGGTGATTTGATGAAAAGAGTGAGAAATCCAATTCTAAAGTGAACCCACTTCCTATTTCTTCATCCTCTACCACTTGCCAAGTAGTATAGGGTATTTTCTTCATAAGTTTCATGACTTGGTGAAGTGGGAGCTTGATCTTGTGATGCCTCGACGTAGATCATCTTCGGCATCGTAGTCGATGACCTAGCCCGCCCATTTCTCCGATGAAGCCGACGCTAGAGCCCGGGTTTCGATTTGGATAGCGAGGAGACTTCATTGCGGAGCTATGGAGGTGGAGGACCGGATCTACAAAGGTTGTATTTCCGTTCTTGTAGTTAAGTTGTTAACTAGTTTCTTTTGTCGCCTAAAATCTAGTTAACGATCCGTATTAGGGTTTTTCGGCACCCGTAAAATTTGAAATTGGCATGGTTGATGCCTTGTGAGACCTCCTTAGCGTGCCTAGGAACCCTACAGTGGTATCAGAGCCTAGCTAGAGCCTTAGGCGATGCGTAGACGGAGTTTGAAGTCCGATTAAACCGAAACCCTAACACAAATTTGCTCCATGGACTTTTTCCAAAAATTGGGTTTTTTCCAGATTAAAAATATGTAGAAAATTCAGCAGGAAATTCTAAGAATTACGGTGCAAAAAATACCTAATGATCTGTCTAAAGTGCGGCGGAACCGCGGCATTAGCGTGCTAATGCGGCTGTTCCGCGGCCATTTTGTCTCTTCTCCCATTGAATTTTGCACAGTAATTCCTATTTTGCAGTGCTGGTTTTCCTGGGATATTTTATTCCGAACTTAAGAGTTGAGTTTTCTGGGTTGTATTGGGGACTCGGCGTTTCGATCGGATTGTCTAATTTTGTCTATGTGGCTTTCCGGATATTTTAGAATATGTTAAAAAGTTCGACCGGATATAAATACCCAACTTTTCCCCTGTCGGGAAATTTCCAAGTGTTGGATCTTTCCGTGATTTAATAACATTCTAAGTAGTGCAAGTAACGCGATGGTCCATCTAGAAGACAACAAACCTTAACTCGATTATGTGACCGTCTTGAACTGCCCTTTGAACCTTAGGGTTTGGGGCAGTACGGCGTGCCACATGTGAGGCGTTGGCTTGACCCTTCTACGGCTGGACCATTGGTACTGAGGCATGAACTGGATGTTTTTAAACTTGTTTCATATGTTGATCTGTTTCGGGAAAACTTGGGTGTTTGACTGTTCGATCGAAAAGTTTAACATTTTCTATTTATCCGGAATGTGATACAATACTTGGAATCCACAAGTAGTTATGAGATAACTGAATGAATGTTATAAACATAACAGTTTAGTTTCAGTTGATCGGTTGCCACGGAATTTTGATGTGATCAAAAGTCCGTCGCAATCACGTAGCGTACGCGGATACTCGCTGGATAAACTTAATAGACAGCTACATCCCTTAGCCCCGACCAAGTGACTGTAGGAGAACCCCGTCGCCGAAAGCATCCATCTGGGTGCTCGCGGCAGCGGTGTTCCGCCTTGGTGCACTTCGTCGACGGCATCGGGGGTGCGGCCGTCTACTGAAGTTTGCGACGAGAATTCGATCAGGATGTCGGGAATCTTGTTGAATTGCCCGACTTGATATTGAAAAGTGTTTTCGATAATGAGACTGAAATGCGGGGTTTATAATTGTTAGGCATGCGATGTCTAAGAAATTCATTTGATTAGGCATGCGATGTCTATGCAGGTTGCGGATTCCAACTGTTGTAGTTTTACACTTTCTTTTCTGTGGCCGTAAGTGTAATATGTGATATCGCCGGTTTCGTTGCTATATATCAACGACAATTGGGATGCGCATATTTACTTACGTTGCTGACATGTGATGTTATGTGTTGCTGGATATGTTATATTGGATCGTCGTGTTTGAATAGCCGGGGGTTTTTATGTGAGATGAGTGTTTTTCATTTTCATTCATGTAAAAACTTGTATGTAATATTCTTTTATTTGGGGCACTTCCAGGTTGCGGAAGCTGTCACTTTTTGTATATTATTTACTTTTCCGCACTAGGATAGACCCAAGGAGGGGAGCACAAGTAACCGGGTTCTGGGGTCCAGTGGGAGACCAACTCGAGGAGTCGAGTCCGGGTCTCCTAACTCCAGAATTGGTAGGGTTGCTTGCCGCTCTCGTAGGGGTCTAAGGGTGTGGGTTTGGCTATTCATCACGACCGTGGAATCCGTGTTTTATACTGGCTCGTATTGAAAACACGGACGTCCTAGTATATCCAATATTTCATATGTTTCTTCTGCTGCGATATCTGTGATGTGATCATGTGATATGTTCTGTGATAGATACTGTATATAGTATATATGATATATTATATAGACGTTACTTATGTTTTACACCCGAGCTAGCCCTGCCCCGCTCTGCCGTTAGTTACCTAACCTAACGGTGCACGAGGGGACATCGAGGCGAATGCGGATGGCATAAGTGTACGTCGTATTTATCTGTGATGTTTAGGTATATAAATGATGGGATTTCATTAATGTGATTAATGAAAATAAAAGAAACCTAAGATGTTGTAGAATCGAATTTCAAAATAAAACAGGTAGCTACAGTTCTTGCTTTGCACAGAGGTATATGTGATATATCTTGCACCTTATTCGATGAGGAAAGGACCGAGATCCCTTCACCGGGAGTGACTCCTTTAGCAATAACTGGCAGATGCTACACACTCGGTTTGTCTTTTGATTGCTTTTAAGTGTTTTTGCTTTGCACAGTGATATATATGATATATCCCGCACCTCATTCGACGAGGAATGGACCGACGATCCCTTCACCGGGAGTGACTCCTTTAGCAAAACTAGAAAAGCCTCAAAAACACTCCATTTTAAAATCATTTGATTCTACAACGATATCAAGTTCATTACGCAATAGGTTTTCAGAAAAATCTGTCGTAGCCCTCCGTCATTTCAGATAAGTTGTATATAGTATTCGTGCTACATTTGTTGGCTTTCGTCAAGGTGTAGTGTGCGGTAGCTATATGCTGCTTATCTGCCAGCATACGATGCGATTGGATTAGGGTAGTCGTGCGGCTTTGTTGGCTTTCGTCAAGGGTCGTGCGGGTGGGTTTAATTCAATCAAGAAATGTACGGGTTGAACTTGACTAGCGGGCTATGGTTTGTTGGCTTTCGTCAAGGTCATAGCACGTTAGGGGCAAAATATTATCGGGAATTTCAAGTGTTGAAATTTGCAATGAGATTGCATACCTTCTATGAGATAGTTGGATCCCGATACCCGCTGCGAGTAATTGTTACTCCTGGGAGAGTTTTATACATTACAATTAGCCGATCAAGTAGGTGTCTAGAAAGGTGTCAACGGGGTTATGCCTCTGGGAAAACGAGGTTTACATTAATTAGGTTCGTGCGAGAGCACGGGGGACCTCCCTCAAAGTACCGACACTGGCCTGGCTGAAAGATTGGCGAACTTGTAGTGTGTAATTAATCCCGGCTGGTCTTTCCTTTTAGGGTTTGAAGGAAGATTTGATAAAAAGCAGTGGGAGCCATCCTGATTAGATAAAATAAAAACCAATCTGATCTTGCAAGAGCGCACGCTGAGTGTTTTCTTCTCTCTCTCTCCAGGTAGCGACCATATCACGCCTTAATCAAGATAATAATACGGAATATTGACCGAACCCGCTTGTTATACTGAGCTGGGGAACGTTGGTCCCACTCTAACTTATAATTGTTATAAGACAGAGCAGGAAATTGGGGAATACCAGATTTCCCGTGCCGCCCAAACGAAGAGAGTGCATGCTGATGCATCATCTTCGGGTGTGTTCATTACAAAGAACTATTTCTCTATATCCTCTACGTCCTGTGTATGTGATACCGGATCAGGATCCCAGATATGTAATTTGTTACATAGGGCTACAAAAGGGTAGAAAAACTGAGAACGGGTGATAAGTTTCATGAGACAGAAAACGGGGCAAGTGTTGCAGCCAAGTCTGTTGGTCACTGTCGCCTTGTATTACCAATACATTGATTCTGAACAAATGCTATTAGATACCGAACCTGATATGCAAAATCATATCAGTCTCTTTATTAGTAAAGAAAGGATATAATTTTGTATTGTTGGATAATGTTTTGAACATTTCCTATATCAAAAGTTGATCGGTTCAGGCACGTTATCTAAAAGCATTAACGTTCTAAATCAAATTACAGTTCTTAGTAAACAGAACACACACAAGAGGAAGAGTTCAGAAATGAACGAATCCTTCTTGAGGCATTGTAGACTAGGTCAAATAAATGCGACCCGACTAGCTGAAGTTACATATAGATGCATATTTAAATCAGTTTGAATTTACATCTTGTGAAACTTGCCAGTTATGTCACAAAGATAAGATGACCATAGCTCTGTTTATTAGAAACAGAGAAAGAGTTAATGAACTCTTGGGATGATACATGTTGATGTATGTAAGTCCCCTGTCTACAAATGCCAAGACCGGTTCTTTATACTTCATTACATTCTCTGATGATCTCTTCTGATTCAGACATATGTTCCTGTTGAAACACAAGTCCGAACCTTTTGAGATATTCACAGAATATAAGTTAGAAGTAGAGAACCAAAATATAGGTATAAGTATTATGTCCTTTGATGAGATCAAGGAGGAGAATACTTGAGCACGGAAATCCTGGACTATTCTAAAGGAGAATAAGATTCTCTCTCAGCATTACTCCTCCATATACACCATAGCACGATGGTATATTGGGGCGGAGCAATCACACCCTATATGATATGGTGCGCTCTATGATGAGTACTACTGAGTTTCCTATTTCCTTTTGGGAGTTGTACACTTATGAAGTTGCATACCTATTGAATAGGGTTCCGATCAAATCAGTTGCCTACCACTTCATATGTAATATGAAAAGGGAAGAGCCCATGTCTTAAGTTAGTTAAGATTTGGGGTTGACCGGCCTATGTCTGAAAGCAAAATCCGGACAAGCTCGAGGCAAGGTCTGTTATGTAAAACTGGAAATGTTCCAGCTATACAAACTACAGCAGATGATTTGGTAGAACCAAAGGATTCAGTAGATTCCAACGAACCTCAGCCTCTCCGCCGATCTAGTAGGGTTCCTCACCCACCTGAGAGTTACTTCGGTTGCTCTATGACAGTGGGAGCGAGGATTGTGTCATGAGATGATGATCCGACTAGTTTCGAGCTGGCCATCAAGAGTAAGACTCTGTAAGAATGGCTGGATGTTTATCGATCTGAGATGGAATCCTTATACACCAACAAAGTATGGACTTTGGTTGCTATATCTGAAGGGTTAAATCCCCATCAGGAGCAAGTATATCTTGAGAAGATTACTTGGTGTAGATGGAAAAGTTGAGACTTTCAAAGCTAGACTTGTTAAAGGTTTTCGTCATCGACCAGGCGTGGATAATGATGAAACCTTCTCCAGTACCTATGCTTAAGTCCATCCAGATACTACTTGCCACGGCTACATACCATGACTACGATATCTGGCGGTTGGGTGTCATGACTGCTTTTCTAAATGATGTTTTAGAAGAGTGCGTCTATAAGTACACAGCCAGAGGGCCTCGTAGACAGTAGGAGCAGCGGAAACGTGTGCAAGATGCTTTATAGGATAAAGCAGGCATCGCGGAGTTGGAACATCTGTTTTGATGGATTAGTCAAAGAAGTTGACATCATCAAAATGGTAGATGAACCTTGTATAAACAAAAGGGTAGTAGGGAGTATGGTAACGATCCTCATAGAGTACGTGGATGACATACTCTTGATAGGGAAGGAGTTTCCTATGCTACGCTCGATCAATCTCCGCTTATCACAATGATTCTCCACATAGGATCAAAGTGATACCTACTAAATCCTGGGTTTTGGATCTATGAGATAGATATAAATGGATATTAGGACACTCACTAGTTGTAGTGAGATGGTATCAGTTGATCCTGGGGAGAATCACTGGAAGTGTTCCAGAGTGATAAGAACGACTGAATGTGAGTCACAGGCATTATCTTTACCCTCAGTAAAGGGACGGTATGTTGGAAGAGTTCCAAGCTAAATGCCGTGGCATACTAGAAGATAAAGGCAGAATACATCGCTACTTAAGATGCTACCAAAGAGGCTGTTTGGGTGTATATTGGTTCATGAGATGAACTACGTTCCTCCCATTGTGTGACAATGGAGTTGTGGCTTATGCCAAGGAACGCAGGTCCCATCAGTGATCCAGACATATTCTAAGGCAGTATCACCTGATCATGGAGATGGTTGATCTCTAAGAGATCGAGGTTAGGAGAGTAGACTCAGAGGACAACACGGCGGATCCACTCACGAAGGCCTATTCCCAGAGAGAGACTTTTATGGGATGGTTGAGTATGAGATACTACAACCACTGCTATCAGATGGCCCTAGTGCAAGTGGGAGATTGTTAGTTATATGTATGCCCTAGAGGCCATTACTGTACATTGGATGTATATTGTAGTGGATGCTGGGACATATATAGGGAGGACTTTCTTGCTCGACATGATAGTATGCTATCTGGCTACACATTACCTTAACGTGTATACTGATTGTCTCTCTGTTACATGTTGGTAAAGCCCCTAGGATGTGTACTTGACTACCTGGACTATGATGCGGATCATACTAGTGGGGACATGGTAGTCCATAAGTACATCCTTCAAGGTCCCTAGTCGTGGGTGTATCGAGACGGGGCATCGATATACCAGAGTAGACTAGCGTATACCTTCTCGACCCATACAGATGGGCGATGGATGATCCCATATCCATTGGTGTTTGACATCAGAGATCATATACGGGTGCTCAGTGGAGACTGGGTACACTGGGCGGACTCGCCGAGAACTTCCAGATGGTATTATACCTTACGTCAGATGGCAGTTCTCTGGTGACACTGGTACAGGTTAGTCTGTTGACCCGAAATTGTCATAGAGTCTTGTGTGGTTCCCACTGTGCTTTGATTTCCACCTTACCACGTCCAAGAGGGCGTGCAAAACGGTGGTTTTTGGGTACAGTCCCGAATCACATGGAGGCAATGAGCGATAGGAGGGGATTCGTCTCTCCCGGTATAGGGAGTTGATGTTGCGCTGTGTTCGATTGGCTATAACCGGAAATCCCTGGCCAGGGTTGCTGAGATTTACTGGTAAGTGTTACCGTTAGTTTCTCGAATTGTTATAGACCTCATATCGACACGACTTATCGAGCTATTGGGGTCTGACGTTTACCACCCCTAGGCGAGATATGCGACATATCAGACGACGAGACCGGACTGTACGGTAAGTGTTACTGGTTGGATTCACAGGAGTGTGAGCGGGCTTGCTCGTCGATCTTCTGATCGCTCAATACCCGGGTGGCCGTTACGTTTAGCAGACCGCTTGCGGCTTGTGGGTGTTTGATATGATCATCATCTGCTGCCGGCGTATTGACGAGTCTTTAGAGTCCTACACAGAGGTTTCCTGGCTCAAGCAAAACGAAATAGGAGCGCATATGAGATATGTGCGGGACCGAGAATAATGCGTGTATGTGATACCGTATTTCATTCTCGCGATGAATGTGTCGAATGGTTGTATGCGATATAACCTAGTTATCGAATCAAGGATTGACTCGATAAGCCGATACATTGGATACTAGCCGGTTATATGCGACATGACCGGATCATTGAATCAAGTGTTGATTTAATGATTTAATGTATAATTATATATTTGATATATTACTTTGCATTAACTAGTATTGGTTCACTTTAAATGGATTTTCTCACTCGGATGTGCACATTGTATATGTGATATACTTTTGTGCACTTGATTGTATCATGTTTAATGATACATGTTTACTTGGGTTTGTGTAAAGATTAAACCATGGTTATATGAATGGTTAGGGTTTTGTTTTCTTATTCATTTATTTATTTATTTATTCTTTTTGGATAAATAAATAGCATAAAGAGAAAATGGTGGCTTTCTTTGTTTGCATCTTGAATCTTCATGAAGCTTTGACTAAGTGACCATTTTGTCTCATGCTTAACCCTAACCAATCCTCTTAACCCTAGTTCATTCTCTACACTTGACCATGGTAGTATTATGATAAGTATTGATTTTCTTTTCTATTTCTAATTAACTTATCATAATATTCATCTTCTTCTTCTTCTTCACATGAAGAAAACCTTGCTTCATCAATGGTGATTTGATGAAAAGAGTGAGAAATCCAATTCTAAAGTGAACCCACTTCCTATTTCTTCATCCTCTACCACTTGCCAAGTAGTATAGGGTGTTTTCTTCACAAGTTTCATGACTTGGTGAAGTGGGAGCTTGATCTTGTGATGCCTCGACGTAGATCATCTTCGGCATCGTAGTCGATGACCTAGCCCGCCCATTTCTCCGATGAAGCCGACGCTAGAGCCCGGGTTTCGATTTGGACAGCGAGGAGACTTCATTGCGGAGCTATGGAGGTGGAGGACCGGATCTACAAAGGTTGTATTTCCGTTCTTGTAGTTAAGTTGTTAACTAGTTTCTTTTGTCGCCTAAAATCTAGTTAACGATCCGTATTAGGGTTTCTCGGCACCCGTAAAATTTGAAATTGGCATGGTTGATGCCTTGTGAGACCTCCTTAGCGTGCCTAGGAACCCTACACTACAAAGGTTGTAATCCCAAACTCTTAGATGTTAAAGTGTTTAACATACTTTGTTTCGCTTAATCTCTGGTCTAAGATCTTGGTTTAGGCTTGTTCGGCACAGCTAAATTTTAAATCGGGCATGGTTGATGCTTTATAGACCCTTGTACATGTGCCTACTAACCCTACAGTGGTATCAGAGCCAAGCCAGAGCTTTAGGCGAAGTCTAGGCGAAGTTTAAAGTCCGATCGAACTCCGAATACCCGTAAATCCCTAGTTTCTGGAAATTTTTCAAAACTGATGATTTTTTCATATTAAAAATACTCAAAAAAATCAGCAGGGTATTTTAGAAATTACTGTGAAAAACGAGCTATTAATTTCTTCATAAAGCCGCGGAACCGCGGCCATAACCTACCTTGGACGGCAGTTCCGCGGCCAGTTAGTGGGATTAGTGATTGTTTTTGTCACAGTAACTTTCGTACGTACTTCCTGATTCTTCTGGGAATTTTTAATTCTACTCAAGTGTTGAGTTTTCTGGGTTGTATTGGGGACTCGTTGATTCGATCGGATAATTTAACTTTGTTTAATTTTTTCCGAGTAATTTTAGAAACTGTTAAAAAGTTCGAACGGATATCAATAACTCACTTTTTCCCCTGTCGGAAATTTTTTCAAAAGTTGGATTTTTTCTCGAGTTTGAAACTTCCGGAAAATCATGCAAGTAACGCGGTGGACCCTCTAGAAGAACACAAACCTTAACTCGATTATGTGACCGTCTGAACTGCCTCTGAATCTTAGGGTTTGGGGCAGTACGGCGTTGCCACATGTGAGGCGTTGGCTTGACCCTTCTACGGCTGGACCATCGGTACTGTAGCATGTGATGGATACTTTTTGAACTCCGCTCAAGTGTTGAGCTATTTGGGAAATCTTGGGTGTTTGTTTATTCGATCGGAAAGTTTAACACTGTCTATTTATCTTGAATGTGATACAATATTTGGAATCCACAAGCAGCTATGAGATAACTAATTTGAATGTTATAAATCTAGCAGTTTAGTCTCAATTGATCGGTTGCCACGGGATTTTGATGTGATCAAAAGTCCGTCGCAATCACATAGCATACGCGGAAACTCGCCAGGTAAACTTAATAGATAGCCACGCCCCATAGCCCCGACCAAGTGACTGTAGGAGAACCCCGTCGCCAAAAGCATCCGTTCGGGTGCTCGCGGCAGCGGTGTTCCGCCTTAGTGTACTTCGTCGACGGCATCCGGGGGTGCGGCCGTCTACTAAAGTTTGCGACGAGCATTCGATCAGGATGTCGGGAATCTTGTTGAATTTCCCGACTTGATATTGAAAAGAGTTTTCGATAATGAGACTAAAATGCGGGGTTTATAATTGTTAGGTATGCGATGTCTAAGGAATTCATTTGGTTAGGCATGCGATGTCTAAGGAGGTTGCGGATTCCAACTGTTGTAGTTTTACACTTTCTTTTCTGTGACCGTAAGCGTAGTATGTGGTGTATCGCCGGCTTCATTGCTATACATCAACGACAATCGGGATACGCATACTTGCTTACGTTGATGATATGCGATATTATGTGTTGCTGTGATATGTTATATTGGACATCGTGTTCTGAATAGCCGGGGGTTTTATGTGAGATGAGAGTTTTTCTTTTTCATTCATGTAAAATTCATTTGTATGTAATATTCTTTTATTGGGGCACTTCCGGGCTGAGGATGATGTCACCGTTGTATATTATTTATTTTTCCTCATTAGGTAGACCCAAGGCGGGGAGCACAAGTAACCGGGTTCTAGGGTCCAGTGGGAGACCATCTCGAGGAGTCGAGACCGGGTCTCCTAACCCTAGAATTGGCAGAGTTGCTTGCTGCTCTCGTAGGGGTCTAGGGATGTGGGTTTGGCTATTCATCGCGACCGTGGAATCCATGTTTTATACAGGCTCGTATTAAAACACGGATGTCCTAGTATATCCAATATTTCATATATGTTCTTCTGCTGCAATATTCTGTGATGAGATCATATTACTGCCTGAGACGAATGTTTATATTATATATATGAGATATATGTTATATTGCAGATTTCGTTTCAAATGTAATGCTTGTGAAGCATATTAAAATGGGACTTCATTAATGAGATTAATGAAACTAAAAGAAACCTAAAGATGTTGTAGAAACTTGTTTAAAAACTGGTAGCTTTAGTTCTTGCTTTGCATAGCGGTGTTCCTTGTAGAACATCCAGCACCTTATTTGATAAGGAAAGAGCCGAGATCCCTTCACCGGGAGTGACCTCTTTAGTGAAACTAGCAGATGCTACAAACATAGTTTGTCTTTTGATTGCTTCTATAGTTTTTGCTTTGCAAAGTGGTATTTGTGAAATATCCTGCACCTTATTCGATAAGGAAAGAGTCGACGATCCCTTCACCGGGAGTGACCTCTTTAGCGAAACTAGAAAAGCCTCAAAAACAATCCATTTAAAATCACTCGATTCTACAACGATATAAAGTTCATTACGCAAAGGGTTTTCTTAAAAACCTGTCGTAGCCCTCCGTCATTTCAGATAAGCAGTTTTTAGTATTCGTGTTGCGTTTGTTGACTTAGTTAAGGCGTAGTGTGCGGTAGCTGATTAGTGCTTCTGCAAAGCATATGATGCGATTGGATTAGGGTAGTCGTGCGGCCTTGTTGACTCAGTCAAGGGTCGTGCGGGTGGGTTTAATTCAATCGGGAAATGACGGGTTGAACTTTACTTGTGGTCTATGGTTTGTTGACTTAGTCAAGGTCATAGATCGCTTGGGGCAAAAATATTATTGGGAATTTCAAGAGTTGAAATTTGCAATGAGATTGCATACCTTCTATGAGATAGTTGGATCCCGATACCCGCTGCGAATAAGAGTTAGTCCTGGGAGAGTTTTACACATTACAATTAGCCGATCAAGTAGGTGTCTAGAAAGGTGTTAACGGAGTTACGCCCCTAGAAAAACGAGGTTTATTTTAATTAGGTCCGTGCGAAAGCACGGGGAACCTCCCTCAAACTACTGGCACTGGCCTGGCTGAAAGATTGGCGAACTTGTGGGGTGTAACTAATCCCGGCTAGTCTTTCCTTTTAGGGTTTGAAGGAAGATTTGACTAAAACAGTGGGAGATATCCTGATTAGATAAATTGATAACCAATCTAATCTTGTAAAAGCGCACGCTGAGTGTTTTCTTCTCTCTCTCTCCTGGTTGCGACTATGTCACGCCTTAATCAAGATAATAATACAGATGTATTGACCGAACCCGCATGTTATACTGAGCCAGGGAACGTTAGTCCCGCTCCAACTTATAATTGTTATAAGACAGAGCAGGAAATAGGAGATTACCAGAATTCCCGTACCGCCCAAACGAAGAAAGTGCATGCTGATGCATCTTCTTCGGGTGTGTTCATTACAGAGAACTGTTTCTCAGTATCCTTTACGTCCTGGGTATGAGATACCGGATCAGGATCCCGCATATGTAATTTGTTACATGGGCTACAGATAGGTAGAGAACTGAGAACGGGTGATAAGTTTCATGAGATAGAAACGGTGCAAGTGTTGCAGCCAAGTCTGTTGGTAGTTATCACCCTGTATTACCAGAATACATTGATTCTGAACGAATGTTATTAGATACCGAACCTGATGTACAACATCATATCAGTCTCTTTATTAGTAAAGAAAGGATATAATTTGTTGGATATATGTATGCCCTAGAGGCCATTATATGATAGTGGATGTATTTATACATGTGTGTTTGTGTGTGTGTGTGTGCGCGTGTGTATTCAGTGTACATTCTTGCTCGGGATGATAGTATGCTATCTGGTTCTTCTTTATCTGACATGTTGATTTGATCATGTTTTTAATCATTCATACATGTTGATAAAGCCCTGAGGATATAGGCTTGACTACTGTGATTATGATGGAGATCATACTAGTGGGACATCTGTAATTTATAAGCATATCCTGAAAAGTCCCTAGTCGTAGGTGTATCGAGACGGGGCATCGATATACCAGAGTAGACTAGCGTATATGATACTAGACCTATATGATGGGCGATGGATGTTCCCACATTCATCGATGTTTGACATCGAGATCGTATACGGGTGCTCAGTGGTGACTGGGTACACTGGATGGACTCGCCGAGAACTTCTATATGGAATTATATCTATCGTCGGATAGCAGTTCTCAGATGACACTGGTACAGGTTAGTCTGTAGACCCGAGATCGTCATAGAGTCTTATGTGTGCTCCCACTGTACTTTGATTACCACCCTACCACGGCTCTACTGAGTCGTGCAAACAGGTGGCCGTTGGGTGCAGTCCCGAGACACACGAAGGTGATGAGCGATAGGAGGGGTTTCGTCTCTCCCGGTATTAGGAGTTGATGCTGTGCTGTGCTCGATTGGCTATATCAGTAAGTCCCTGGCCAGGGCTGTTGAGATTTACTGATAAGTGTTATCAGTAGTTTCTTGATCTGTTATAGACCATTCATCGGCATGACTTATTGAGTTATTGGTGTCGACATTACCATCCCTAGACTCGATATGCAGCATATCTGACGAAGAGACCGGACTGTACGGTAGTGTTGCCGGTTGGCTCGACGGGAGTTGTGACAGGTTCGCTTGTTTTCTTCTGATCGCTCAATACCCGGGTGGCCGTTACGTTTAGCTGACCGCTTGCAACTTGGGGGTGCTTGATATGATCATCACCCACTGCCGGCGTATTGACGAGTCTTAGAGTCCCACAATGGATTTACCTAGTCCAGGCGAAACGATGTGGTGTGCATATGAGATATACGCGTGGACCCGGTTAAAATGCGCGTATGAGATACCGTATATTAATCGGGCGGTTTGCTTTTGGTCGGGTCGTATGTGATATGACCGGTTTGCTAAATGAAGTGTTGATTTATCATTGACCATTAGTTTCTCACTTTAAACCCTTTCTTGTCTTTTTTGTTGTATGCATGCATGTATGCATTTATTCTCATTCATGCACATATGGATGTGCATGCACACATACATGCATACATAATTCTATCATGGTTGTTGATATAGTGGATGGTGGCAATATAAGACTCACACCATTTATAAATATATGGATATTTCTTTTTTGGAAAAGAAAAATGGAAATGGAAATTGTTATCATGGTTTAATATTTTATTCTTGCACTAACCCATTACTTTAACCATGATTTAATCTCTATGGCCATTTTTTATCCAAAATAAATATCTAAATATTTTATAACAATGGTTAAGAATGAGAAAGAGAAAATATATATATATTCATTTCTCATTTTTATTCATAAGCTTATCAGCTCTTCACAAGCCATCATCTTCTTCCTCCTTTCTCTCTCGCTTTCTAGCTTTCTCTTGTGAGCAAAAGAGTCATCAAGTTAGGGTTTCAAAGTGAGAAAACAAACCACATCACCATTCTACACTAGTCTTGCCCATTAGTCTAGAGTGTTAGCTTCTAGTTCTTCTCTTGATCTAGTGGAGCTTCAAGCTTGGACAAAGAGGACTCCGGGTGGATTGTCGTGGACCAAGAGGATCTCAAGTGAGCCTTTTCCAACCCTCAAGTAGCCAAGGAGTCTAGCGTAGGGAGCTACAAAGGTTGTACTCTCAAAACCCTAACTTTTACTACTTGTGTTTATGTTAAAGTTATGTTACCCTAGCTTTTCTAGTATGATCCTTAAGATTGTTTCTCTAGCACCATATAAAATTTAAATATGACATGTGTGATGCCACCAAACCCTTGTAGTGGTGCTATAAGAACCCCTTCATGGTATCAGAGCCAAGATAGAGTTTTAGGGTAACTTGACGACGTTAAAAACCTCGAACGAACGAAAATCGACGCCCGTAGGGTGCTCTCTGGAAATTTTTTCAAAACCGGGATTTTTTCAAATTAAAAATGCTTAAAAAATTCAGCAGGGTATTGTATGGGCCCACAAGAAGTATGATCCCCTGAATCGACCGTACGACCGCGGAACCGCGGCCATAGTGGCCTTTCTGCGGCGGTTCTGCAGTGCAGTAGTGTAAGTCTACGGTAGGGCCCCGGCCGTCTACAGACGCCAAATGAGGAACAAAAACTTTTTAACTGGCGCTATCGTATACTATAACCCGGATCTGCCATTATTGCTAAGCTAACAAACTGTAAAGAGGGTAGAAAGGTTATACCGAACGATCCGAGTCCTTCGTTCTTTAACCATCATCCCACGCTCCGTTGCGGCTGCTCCGATCTCGTCGATCTCCGATCTGCTCGTCCAGGTGGCACTACGTCAACGATTCTTTAAACGGGCTCCTGCCTCTGACTCGAGGCAACTCGGTCGTCAAGTTTGCTAAAAGAGACGACCAAGATTGATGTAGAGAATGAGTAGAAGACTTTTTCTCGTTACGTCTAAAGCTATGGACGAACGGTTAATGAAGTTGCCAATTAATTCGGGTGATGGAATGAAATGAGCTATGAAATTTCCATACACCCCAAAACTATCATAATCTTTTCACCAAATGAATCAATCGAGTGAATGTGAGAGAGGAGGGGGCCGGCCACACTTATATGAAGAGGGAGGTGAGGCTAGGAGCAAATTGGTGACCATAAGAATGAAGCTTATCATGAAAGAATAAGTCATGTATGAACACAAAGTATGAACACAATAAATGAAACTAATGAATCACTAATCCTTGTCACCAAAACCATTAATGCAACATATGAGTCATAAGCCTAATCACCACTTCTAGAACCTTCTAGAAGTATGACTCACCCTCATCCAAGAAAAGATAAATCCGTCTTTAACCGAATGTTAAAAGACGGGCGATAGAAAACTGGAAACTGGCAACTTCCAAAAATGATCCCAAAACGAATTTCAGGATAACCCCGTAACTGTATAAATATACCCGCATTTGTATTACGACCGAATATAAATGCAACAGAGAAAAAGATATTATATCTACTCAATATAATACTCGGATCCGACTTAAACCAAAGCCCACCAGTATTATCTGCCCGAAAAATGACACGTGTGTAAACGCACGTGCATTTTCCGAACCCTGCCATAAAACCATACGGCCTCTACAACGTTTCGCCCGAACTTGAGAAACTGTCTGTGGGGAACTCTAATGACTCGTCAGTACCCTGGCAGTGGGTTTAACCACAAGCCGTCAGCGGCACTAGCTATGCGTAACGGCTGCCCATGGACAGACCTCAAGGGAGGCCGATGAGCGAACTCATCCGGAAACCCTACTGAACCCAACAGTGACAATGTATATACAGTCCGGTCCGTTCGTCTTTGAGTATCGCATATCTGCCTAGGTGGGTGGTAATGTCAGACCCCCAAAAGCAGTATAAGTCGTTTCGGAGTGAAGCCCAATAACATCCTGAGATACTACTGGAGTACCTACCAGTAAATCTCCTGCCACAGCCGTGGGCTTTGTGTAATGGCTCTCCTAGACACAGCACGATCTCACCCCCAATACCGGGAGAGACGAATCCCCTGCCGATCCGCTCACGTGCCTCCATGTGGCTCGGGACTGTACCCAAAAACAACCTGTTTACACGACTCCTTTGAGCCGTGGTAGGGTAGAAATCAAAGCACAGTGGGAACTCACACGAGACAAATGACGACCTCAGGCCGATGAACTAACCTGTACACATGTCACCAGGGAACTGCTATCTGGCGATATGTATAATACCAACAAGCAGGTTCCCGGCGAGTCCTGTCCGGTGTACTCATAACCCAATGAGCACCTGTATACATCTTAGGTGATCCAACTGACACCAGTGGCTTGTGAGACCGGCCTGTAGGGTTCCTAGGCACACTAATGAGGTCTCACAAGGCATCAACCATGCCAATTTCAAATTTTACAAGTGCCGAGAAACCCTGATACGGATCGTTAACTAGAATTTTAGGCGAAACAAGCAACTAGTTAACAACTTAACTAAATGAACGGAAATACAACCTTTGTAGATCCGGTTCTCCACCTCCATAGCTCCATGATGAAGTCTCCTTGCTGTCCAACTTTCAACACTTTCAACACTTCATGAGACAAAAGTGGTCAAACTTTCAACACTTCATGAAGCTTCATGAAAGATACAAAGAAAGCCACCATATCAATTTACCCTTTTAATTTCCAAAAAAGAATAAATAAATAAATGAATGAATAAGCAAAACCCTAATCATCAATTTAACCATGGTTTAGTTCTTTACACTTAACCAAATAAGCATGTATCATCAAACATGATACAATCATGTGCACAAAAGTATATCACATATACAACTTGCACAATTCAAGTGAGAAAATCCATTTAAAGTGAACCAATACTAGTTAATGCAAAGTAATATATCAAATATATATAATTATACGTTAAATCATTAAATCAACACTTGATTTAACGATCCGGTCATATCGCATATAACCGACTAGTATCCTATGTATCGGCTTACCGAATCAATCCTTGATTCGATAACTAGGTTATATCGCATACAACCTTTCGATACATTCATCGCGAGAATGGAATACGGTATCACATACACGCATTATTCTCGGTCCCGCACATATCTCATATGCGCTCCTATTTCGTTTCGCTTGAGCCAGGAAACCTCTGTGTAGGACTCTAAAGACTCGTCAATACGCCGGCAGCAGGTGATGATCATATCAAACACCCACAAGCCGCAAGCGGTCTGCTAAACATAACGGCCACCCGGGTATTGAGCGATCAGAAGATCGACGAGCAAGCCCGCTCACACTCCTGTGAATCCAACCAGTAACACTTACCGTACAGTCCGGTCTGATCGTCTGATATGTCGCATATCTCGCCTAGGGGTGGTAAACGTCAGACCCTAATAGCTCGATAAGTCATGCCGACGTGAGGTCCATAACATGTGTGAAACTACTGATAACACTTACCAGTAGATCACTGCAACCCTGGCCAGGGATTTCCTGTTATGGCCAATCGATCATAGCGCAACATCAACCCCCAATACCGGGAGAGACGAATCCCCTCCTATCGCTCATTGCCTCCATGTGATTCGGGACTGTACCCAAAAGCCACCGTTTTGCACGCCCTCTTGGATGTGGTAAGGTGGAAATCAAAGCACAGTGGGAACCACACAAGACTCTATGACGATCTCGGGTCAACAGACTACTCTGTACCAGTGTCACCAGAGAACTGCCATCTGACGTAAGGTATAATACCATCTGGGAGTTCTCGCCGAGTCCGTCCAGTGTACGCAGTCTCTACTGAGCACCCGTATATCATCTCTGATGTCAAACACCAATTGATATGGGATCATCCATCGCCCATCTGTATGGGTCGAGAAGGTATACGCTAGTCTACTCTGGTATATCGATGCCCCGTCTCAATACACCCATGACTAAGGACCTTGAAGGATGCACTTATGGACTACCATGTCCCCACTAGTATGATCCGCATCATAGTCCAGGTAGTCAAGTACATATCCTAAGGGCTTTACCAACATGTAACAGAGAGACAATCAGTATACACGTTAAGGTAAAGAGTAACCAGATAGCATACTATCATGTCGAGCAAGAAAGTCCTCCCTATATATGTCCCAGCATCCACTACAATATACATCCTATGTACAGTAATGGCCTCTAGGGCATACATATAACTAACAATCTCCCACTTGCACTAGGGCCATCTGATAGCAGTGGTTGAAGTATCTCATACTCAACCATCCCATAATAGTCTCTCTCTGGGAAAAGGCCTTTGTGAGTGGATCCGCCGTATTGTCCTCTGAGTCTACTCTCCTAACCTTGATCCCTTGGAGATCAACCATCTCCATGATCAGGTGACACTGCCTTAGAATATGTCTGGATCACTGATGGGACTGGCGTTCCTCGGCATAAGCCACAACTCCATTGTCTCACAATGGTTGGAACGTAGTTCATCTCATGAACCAATATACACCCAAACATCCTCTTTGGTAGCATCTTAAGTAGCTATGTATCCTGCTTTTATCGTCTAGTTAGCCACGGTATCTAACTTGGAACTCTTCCAACATACCGTCCCTTTACTGAGGGAAAAGACAATGTCTGTGACTGACATTCAGTCGTCCTTATCACTCTGGAACCCTTCCAGTGATTCTTCCCAGGATCGATTGATACCATCTCACTACAACTAGTGAGAATCCTAACATCCAATTAGATCTATCTCATAGATCCAAAACCCAAGATTTAGGAGGTATCACTTTGATCCTATATAGAGAATCATTGCGATAAGCGGAGATTGACCAAGCGTAGCATAGGAAACTCCTTCCCTATCAAGAGTATGTCATCCACGTACTCTATGAGGATCATCACCATACTCCCTACTACCTTTTTGTATATACAAGGTTCATCTACCATTTTGATGAAGTCAAACTTTTTGACAACTACATCAAAACAGACGTTCTAACTCCGCGATGTCTGCTTTATCCTATAAAGCATCTTGTACTCGTTTCCGCTGCTCCCACTGTCTACGACGCCCTCTGGCTGTGTACTTATAGACGCACTCTTCTAAAACACCATCTAGAAAAGCAGTCATGGCACCCAACCGCCAGATATCGTAGTCATGGTATGTAGCCGTGGCAAGTAGGATCTGGATGGACTTAAGCATAGCCACTGGAAAAGGTTTCATCATTATCCACGCCTGGTTGATGACGAAAGCCTTTAACAAGTCTTGCTTTGAAAGTCTCAACTTTTCCACCTACACCAAGTAATCTTCTCAAGATATACTTGCTCCTGATGGGGATTTAACCCTTCAGATATAGCAACCAAAGTCCATACTTTGTTGGTGTACATGGATTCCATCTCAGATCGCTAAGCATCCAGCCATTCTCGTAGAGTCTTACTCCTGATGGCCAGCTCGAAACTAGTTGGGTCATCATCCCATGATGCAATCCTCGCTCCCACTGTCATAGAGAAATCGAAGTATCTCTCAGGCGGATGAGGAACCCTACTAGATCAGCGGAGAGGTTGAGGTTCGTTAGTTACTATTGAATCCTTTGGTTCTACCAAATTATCTGCTGTAGTTTGTATAGCTGGAACCTTTCCAGTTCTACATAACTGACCTTGCCTCGAGCTTGTCCGGATATTTCTTTTAGACATAGCCCGGACAACCCCAAATCTTAACTAGCTTAAGACATGGGCTCTTCCCATACCATATCTCATATGGAGTGGTAGGCTGTGATCTGATTCGAACCCTATTCAATAGGTATGCAGCTTCTCAAGCGCACAACTCCTAAAAGGAAACAGGTAACTCAGTAGTCCTCATCATAGAGCGCACCATATCGAATAGGGTGCAATTGCTCCGCCCTGATATACCATCATGCTATGGTGTATATGGAGGAGTAATGCTGAGAGAGAATCTCATTCTCCTTTAGAATAGTCCAGGAATTCTGTGCTCAAGTATTCTCCTCCCTGATCGCATCAAAGGACATAATACTTATACCCTCAATTTGGTTCTCTACTTCTAACTTATATTCCGTGAATATCTCAAAAGGTTCGGACTTGTGTTTCAACAGGAACATATGTCTGAATCTTGAGAGATCATCAGAGAATGTAATGAAGTACAAAGAACCGGTCTTGGCATGTGTAGACAGGGGACCTACATACATCAACATGTATCATCCCAAGAGTTCACTAACTCTTTCTCTGTTTCTAGTAAACGGAGCTATGGTCATCTTATCTTTGTGACATGACTGGCAAGTTTCACAAGATATAAATTCAAACTAATTTAAGTATGCATCTTTATGTAACTTCAGCTAGTCGGGTCGCATTGATATGACCCAGTCTATAATGCCTCAAGAAGGATCCGTTCATTTCTGAACTCTTCCTCTTGTGTGTGTTCCGTATACTAAGAACTGTAGTTTGATTTAGAACATCAATGCTTTTAGATAACGTGCCTGAACCGATCGACTTTTGATATAGGAAATGTTCAAAACATTATCCAACAATACAAAATTTTACCGTTTCTTTACTAATAAAGAGACAGATATGATTTTGTATATCAGGTTCGGTATCTAATAACATTCGTTCAGAATCAATGTATTGGTAATACAGGGTGACAGTGACCAACAGACTTGGCTGCAACACTTGCCCCGTTCTCTGTCTCATGAAACTTATCACCCTTTCTCAGTTCTTTACCTATCTGTAGCCCATGTAACATATTACATATGCGGGATCCTGATCCGGTATCTCATATTCAGGACGTAAAGAATACTGAAAAGCAGTTCACTATAATGAAAACACCCGAAGATGATGCATCAGTATGCACTTTCTTCGTTTGGGCGGCACGGGAAATCTGGTATTTCCCTATTTCATGCTCTGTCTTATAACAATTATAAGTTAGAGCGGGACCAACGTTCCCCAGCTCAGTATAACAAGCGGGTTCGGTCAAATATCCATATTATTATCTTGATTAAGGCGTGATATGGTCGCTACGTGGAGAGAGAGAAGAAAACACTCAGCGTGCGCTCTTGCAAGAATAGATTGGTTATTATTTTATCTAATCAGGATGACTCCCACTGTTTTTTATCAAATCTTCCTTCAAACCCTAAAAGGAAAGACTAGCCGGGATTAATTACACGCTACAGGTTCGCCAATCTTTCAGCCAGGCCAGTGTCGGTACTTTGAGGGAGGTCCCCCGTGCTTCCGCACGAACCTAATTAATGTAAACCTCGTTTTCCCAGAGGCGTAACCTCGTTAACACCTTTCTAGACACCTACTTGATCGGCTAATTGTAATGTGTAAAACTCTCCCAGGAGCAACTCTTACTCGCAGTGGGTATCGGGATCCAACTATCTCATAGAAGGTATGCAATCTCATTGCAAATTTCAACACTTGAAATTCCCGATAATATTTTGCCCCTAACGTGCTATGACCTTGACGAAAGCCAACAAACCATAGCCCGCTAGTCAAGTTCAACCCGTACATTTCTTGATTGAATTAAACCCACCCGCACAACCCTTGACGAAAGCCAACAAAGCCGCATGACTACCCTAATCCAATCGCATCGTATGTAGCAGATAAGCAGCATATAGCTACCGCACACTGCACCTTGACGAAAGCCAACAAATGCAGCACGAATACTATATACAACTTATCTGAAATGACGGAGGGCTACGACAGGTTTTTCTGAAAACCTATTGCGTAATGAACTTGATATCGTTGTAGGATCGAATGAATTTTGAAATGGAGTGTTTTTGATGCTTTTCTAGTTTTGCTAAAGTGGTCACTCCCGGTGAAGGGATCGTCGGCCCTTTCCTTGTCGAATGAGGTGCGGGATATATCATATATATCACTGTGCAAAGCAAAAACTCTTAAAAGCAATCAAAAGACAAACCGAGTGTGTAGCATCTGCCAGTTATTGCTAAAGGAGTCACTCCCGGTGAAGGGATCTCGGTCCTTTCCTTATCGAATAAGGTGTAGGATATATCATATATACCGCTGTGCAAAGCAAGAACTGTAGCTACCCTTTTTATTTTGAAATTCGATTCTACAACATCTTTAGGTTTCTTTTATTTCATTAATCTCATTAATGAAGTCCCATCATTTATATACCTAAACATCACAGATAAATACGACTTACACTTATGCCATCCGCATTCGCCTCGATGTCCCCTCGTGCACCATTAGGTTAGGTAACTAACGGCAGAGCGGGGCAGGGCTAGCGCGGGTGTAAAACATAAGTAACATCTATATAATATATCATATATACTATATACAGTATCTATCACAGAACATCACATGATCACATCACAGATATCGCAGCAGAAGAAACATATGAAATATTGGATATACTAGGACGTCCGTGTTTTCAATACGAGCCAGTATAAAACACGGATTCCACGGTCGTGATGAATAGCCAAACCCACACCCCTAGACCCCTACGAGAGCGGCAAGCAACCCTACCAATTCTGGAGTTAGGAGACCCGGACTCGACTCCTCGAGTTGGTCTCCCACTGGACTCCAGAACCCGGTTACTTGTGCTCCCCTCCTAGGGTCTATCCTAGTGCGGAAAAGTAAATAATATACAAAAGTGTAGCGCCTTGAAAAGTCGTTTTGGTGTTTTCCTGAAAATCGGTGAAAATTCGGTATTTTTCCGAAAACCGTTTTTTTTTGTTATTTTACAGTTTAGGACTAGTTATACCTAAAATGGATAGGTAATTGCTTGTTTTTAGTAGCTAATGAGTTACTTATTAAATTTTGGTCATTTAAAAAATTTTCCCTATTTTTTCAATTTTTTAATATTATTTTAAGCCGGTAAGAAGATACATTAAATTAGCGATAAATACAAATTTTTCTGGGCTAATTTTAATCTTTAAAATTATGTTAATTAGAATCTAGTTGTAACATAAATTTTTAGTATTTTATTTTGATTTTTAACTAATTTTTATTATAGAAAACGAAATTTATTGAATTTAAGCTTAAACTTGCAATTTTTGACTTGTAGGGGGTCTTTTTGCACAAAAATTCTTTTGTAAAACCCCTCCCTCTCTTCCCTCAGCCCTAGGCCGGCCCATTTCCAGCAACCCAAGAAAAAAAAATGGTTGCCTCTTTGACTTCATTTTGTGTAGAAAAGAGGTGTTTTTTTAAGGATTTTGGATTTTTTTTTATTAGGTATGGTGTTTTGTGGGTTGGTAGGAGTTGACCAAGACTTTTCCCACACACCCCACACCATCCCCTTCCCTTGTTCTGGCCAAAATTCTAGCAGCCCCCTTCATCTCTTTGTTCTTTACATTTTCTTCAAAAAATTCTTCAAAGTTTGCTCTAAATTTCAAGCAAAAACTCACAAATTAAACCCCATTCTTCATCCCTTTTTCCTTCATCTCCCTTGCTTGGATCATGATGCTATGAGGCCATCAATTGAAGCAACTTTCTTCTTGCTAGATTCATAGATTTGAGGTATAATTTCTACTCTTTTAAGTTAATATGGTTAGAATTCTTTAATCTAGTTGTTTAGTGTTAATTTAGTGCTATTTTCATTCTAGTGTTGTTTAAAGTTAATGGTTGAGTTAACTAGGGTTTCTTTAAACCATTATTTAGTTAATTAAAGCTAATTAGCTATCTAGTTGT
The DNA here is from genome assembly GCA_030015575.1 of Agapanthus africanus. Taxonomy (NCBI): domain Eukaryota; kingdom Viridiplantae; phylum Streptophyta; class Magnoliopsida; order Asparagales; family Amaryllidaceae; genus Agapanthus; species Agapanthus africanus. Next base: position 113,667,521 of record JASDDO010000018.1, read on the forward strand.
TTGCTAATCTAGGTTAATGAGGTTACTTTATTTGTGTGGGCTTCAAATTAGTGTTAATTTGGTATTGTCATGTTTAGTTTTAGGTTGAAATTGCTAATTATGAAAATCAAGAAAGGGTTTGTGTTAGAATTATGGTTTGATGCATAGTTAATGGTTTAAAATTAGTGTAATGGCTAGCTATTGGGTTAGTTTGGATTGTTGTGTTGGATTGTGTTAATTTTGTCGCTAATTGTCGATGTTTGCACCAAATTTGCAAACTTCTAGCTTACTAGGTTTTTATTATATTATTGTGGCGAATTAATTGCGATATCTAGATTATATTGTTGGCATATCCTATGACATTTAGGATGCGTGAGTGCGGATTTTGAGTAATCGGGTTATAGTTTTGCCGGGAGACCAAATCGACGATTTTTGCAGTTTTTGCGATTTTCGCGTGTGTTCCGCGCACCTTGTGCACGTTGTACCTAGCTAGTGAACGTTGGTATTTTCGTTAGGGAATTGCGTCGTTCTTGATTTGTAACCTTATGTTTGTATTGATGTAAATTCCAGGTTCGGTCGCGGAGACGTCAGACGCGGCACGAAAGGGGAAGCGGTGATTGGACGTGACTAGCTAGGGATTCCGGTGAGTAGATGTAACATCTACGGGGGACTATCGTTGGATGGCGCAAGCCGCCCAATAGTTTTAGTATCTTAAAAAGATTCTTAGTAATGTTAGTAATTAGGGGTGTAATACTTGTATGATTATTTGCTACATTCATGCCCTATATTGACATACATATACGAAACCATTTTATAGGACACCTGCACCATTGCCAGGGTTTTTATATGCAGCACGACCACTATTCATGCTTACACACATGCCCTGGTAATTGCCATGCCACCACACTAGATAACCTATAATTTGAAACCTTTTACTAATTGATGCTTAAACCTGTGCTATTGCCTTTAATTCCTTAAAATGAAATCGTAGGATTGCTATTCATGTGCATGTACCTCATCATATTATTTGTTCATGCCTAGTCTATTAATCATACATCGTAGCTTAATTATTGATACCATATGCATTCATCACCATTGATATATGAACTTATGAGGATTTCTTGAGATTTTATGATATTTCTGGATTTCGGGGGAAAGCCGCAAAATTTCTAAACTTATTATGTTTTTAAAATATGTAATTGCGGTTTTCTAGTGATGTAAAGTGTCGTCCACCATGAGTTTGCTGTGGTTTTTGAGATCCGTGTCGAGGAGTGGAGGAACCATCACGGGTACATGGTGGGCCCGATATGGTACCCCGGGGCAAGATGAATGTGGTGTTGACGTTGAGCCTGGCAGGGGACGGATTACCTACCGGTGACTGTTTGGCACGGCTGATATCCAGAGGATACCAACCGTGGCCGCGAGATGATGAGATTTTGATATTGAGCTGGGTCAGGCGGATGGCTGAGGCCAGAGATACTATGACATGGATATATGAGATTTGTGATAGTTTTGAGGTGTCGTTGCTGGACACAGGTTCTGGTTGATTCTATTGGTATTGTGCTGGTATTTCAAAAGAGATTCTTAAAGGGAAAAACATGATTTCTTATACTTACACATTCAGATCACGAGTTGATTTGCATTGCATTCATAACTGCTAGTATATTCATATTGTATATATACTTGCCATTATGTCCTGCCTTACCTGTATTTAGATGCTAGGATGCTTGTGTGCATGCATTCGATAGCCTGTGTAGATGTTATTTATTACTCACGAGTTGGCAACTCACCCCCGTTGTGCCACAGCCTTTTTCATGTCCGCTCCGTCAGTACAATAGCGGCGGGTGCACTTGCTTCTTTTGCCTGGACTCGAGGTTTTGCTCTTAGGTGGGTTATATGATTATTTTTGCACCACCTTGTATATTCTTTGTATCTAGTGTACTCCATCTACTGTATCTACCAGTATTGTTGTATATTGACCTAGAGATGAGACTGTGAGGTTTGTGGACTTTTTATGCTGTATTTTGGGGGTCGAGCTCACTTGTGTCGACATACTGTTTATCTCATGCTTCCTTATGATTATTTTGCATGTTGTTGTTTTATATTGCATGGGATTTATGACCGCCTTGTGGCGAAGAGCTAGCTCCCGCTTGGGGATGCCATATTTGTTGGATTCATATATATTCTTGTTGTACCCATTTTGGGGGCCAGTATTTACAAAGGAGACTCTGCCGAAATTTTCGGAAAAATTGGTATCGTTTTTAAAAAGGGTTTTACATGACTTATTTGATAAACTCGCTTTCAATTGATTGGGTTTTCTTCACTCTTTTGCTTATTTGGATTTGGTTTCTGGGCTTTGGCTTACTTATTTTACGGACGTCTTGAGAAGTTTCGTAAACTTAAGTGCCAGTCACGTTCCGTACCCTGCGGGTCTTGACAAAGTTGGTATCAGAGCGATAGGTTTTACCTTTTTGAGTGTAGGATGACCCTTGGTAGATGGAGTAAGTGACTTAAGCAGGGTATCATAGCGTGCGTATGTCCGCGGCATACTTGCGATACGGTACTCCGCCTAAGTGACTTTAGGATATACTTGCTTGAAAATTCCTTCTTCAATTCCGTGTATCCTATGATCCTATTGCACTGTTCTTACTATCCATTTTCCTGTAGCAGCCACTATGCCGCCGAAGGCTACGAGGGCATAGAGGGCTGCCGCCCGAGACGAGATTCGAGCTGGCTCGTCCGAGACTAGGACTGAGCAGGGTGGTATGCCTACGCCGCAGGGACAGACCGATCCACCTTCCCCAGGCCGTATGGATAGGCTCGAGACTGGTATGGAGGAGTTGCGACAGATGATGGGGGGTATGCAGGAGCTACGTCAGATGGTAGGATCCCTAGTTGCAGCCAGTCGTACACCGAGACCGGACGACGTACCTACTACATCACAGACGACCATGATACCTGCTCCTACTACTACCACCGTGGCCATTCTGGTTTCACTACAGGATTTTATGAGGCTGAGACCTCCAGTATTCACCGGCACCGAGGCAGCGGAGGACCCACAGACGTTCCTTGACAGTTTAGCCAGGATCTGCCGTTCGCTGAGATGTTCGGATGATCGATGGGTAGAGCTTGCGAGTTTCCGACTAGAGGGTCTTGCGCAGATATGGTGGGAGTCAGTCTTGAGAGGTCGAGCTGCAGGTCTACCGCCTATGACTTGGGCCGAGTTTACAGCGGTCTTTCTAGCTCGTTTCCTCCCAGAGAGCGTTCGTGACGCCAGAGCTCGTAGCTTCGAGGCCTTAGTCAAGACACCTGGGATGACGGTGTCTGAGTATGACATCCAGTTTACACAGTTATCCCGATATGCTCCGTATATGGTGGATACTGAAGAGAAGATGGTGAAGAGGTTCGTACAGGGACTTGATGCCCAGCTATATCTTGCCATTGGCGCCCAGCACTACGACACTTATTCAGCTGCTATGGATACGGCATTGCGGATGGAGGCACGCATATCACAGACTTCGGCAATTTCTGGGCGAAGAGGATTCGCACCGATGTACCATCTCAGAGGCAGCGTGCCAGATTCTTTCCGAGAGATAGGCCTGGCAGAGGATTTGGGCGGGGACAGTTATATGGTTCATATTCCCAGGGACAGCAGCCGTCGCCAGGATGTTTTGGGTGCGGGAGTCCGCACCATCTTGTCAGAGACTGTCCAGCGAGACGACAGGGAGCAGCGACAGTTCCGCATGTGACCCTACCACCATCACCACCCCCTCCTCAGAGAGCCCTACTTCCTACCACCGGCGATGCTCCACGCCAGTTAGGTGCACACAGAGGCCATGGACGCGGCGGTCCTGTTTAGAGAGGACGAGGAGGCAGAGGCCGAGGTCGAGGTCAGCCCGCTATCGGTGGAGGACAGGCCCGAGTATTTGCTTTGACACCGCAGGATGCGCAGGCAGCCAATGCCGTTGTGACAGGTACCTTGCCAGTTTGCTCTTTCGACGCACGGGTATTATTTGACCCAGGTTCCACACATTCGTACGTCTCTGCACACTTTGCACCGATGTTGGGCCGTGAGTCATCGTCGTTAGATCATCCGCTTGTTGTTGTTACTCCGGTAGGCGAGTCGTTTGTCGCTCGTTTTGTATTTCGTTTGTGTTCCGTTCGTATCGGGGAGAGGGAGTCATCGGTTGATTTAATTCTCCTCGATATGTTGGACTTTGATGTGCTTCTGGGCATGGATTGGCTAGCCACTTGTTATGCCTCGGTGGACTGACGTGAGAAGGCAGTCAGATTTAGCTTTCCGGGAGAGCCAGTCCTTGTTATTCAGGGAGACCGCAGCGTCACCCTTTCCAGCTTGATTTCGTCTCTTCGCGCTGGTCAGCTCTTGCGGAAGGGATGTCAGGGATTCTTAGCGTTTATTTATGATACTCGAGCTGCAGAGGTTCCGTTGGACCGGGTCCCGGTTGTTTGTGAGTTCCCTGATGTTTTCCCTGATGAGCTACCTGGGCTACCGCCTGAGCGCGATGTTGAGTTCTGCATTGATTTGATTCCCGGCTCGGGGCCTATTTCTATACCGCCTTATCGGATGGCCCCGGCAGAGCTTCGAGAGCTGAAGGATCAGTTGTAGGATTTGTTAGATAAGGGGCTTATTCGACCTAGTGTTTCTCCGTGGGGTGCTCCGGTCCTGTTTGTCAAGAAGAAGGATGGAAGTTTGCGCTTATGTATCGACTACCGCCAGCTGAACAAAGTTACCGTTCGAAACAGATATCCGTTGCCACGCATTGATGATTTGTTCGACCAGCTTCAGGGTGCGGGGTATTTTTCGAGGATCGACTTGCGATCAGGATACCATCAGCTGCGAGTTCGACAGGAGGATATACCGAGGACAGCTTTTCGCACGCGCTACGGCCACTACGAGTTTTTGGTGATGTCGTTCGGACTCACCAACGCCCCAGCAGCATTCATGGATTTGATGAACTGTACATTCAGGCCGTATCTTGACTTGTTCATCATCGTGTTTATCGACGATATCTTGGTGTACTCCCGGAGCAGAGAGGAGCACGAGCAGCACTTGCAGATTACATTACAGACTCTGAGGGAGCACCAGTTGTTCGCAAAGTTCTCCAAGTGTGCTTTCTGGCTGGACAGCGTCGGATTCTTGGATCACGTGGTTACGAGAGACGGCATATGTGTGGACTCGAAGAAGATTGAGGATGTTCAGCAGTGGCCCCGACCTACATCGATTACTGAGATCCGTAGTTTTCTAGGCCTGGCAGGCTACTACAGGCGTTTTGTTCAGGACTTCTCCCGTATAGCTGCACCTTTGACCGGTTTGACCCGAAAGGGAGTTCCTTTCGTTTGGACAGAGGAGTGCGAGCGCAGTTTTCAGCAGCTACGGACTTGTTTGACTACGGCGCCGGTATTATCTTTGCCTTCGGGATCAGGCGGATTTGTGGTCTACTGTGATGCTTCGCGAGTGGGGTTAGGATGCGTATTGATGCAGCATGGCCGGGTGATCGCTTATGCTTCTCGGCAGTTGAAGAAGCACGAACAGAACTACCCTACTCACGATTTGGAGATGGCTGCAGTGGTCTTTGCACTGAAGATTTGGCGACATTACCTATACGGCGAGTCGTGTCAGATATTCACGGATCACAAGAGCTTAAAGTACATATTTCAGCAGCGAGACCTGAATCTCAGACAGCGTCGTTGGATGGAGTTGGTGAAAGACTACGACTGCAAGATCTTATATCACCCAGGCAAGGCGAATGTAGTGGCAGATGCGTTGAGTAGGAGGCCCGGGGGTAGTCTATCCTTTTTGCGCGCAGTGCAGAGGCAGTCGTCAGTAGATTGGCAGATATTATGCGACAGCCGAGTTGAGTTCGAGTTCACTCAGACAGGGGGACAGCTCGCGCATGTTCGTACACGCCCACAGTTGCTTGACCGTATATATGAGGCACAGCGCAGTGACGACCGTTGCTCAGAGATCATGGCACAGATGGGATAGGGCAGATTTTCCGAGTTCGTGATTGACGATCAGGGAATTTTACGCTATGGATCTAGACTGTACGTACCAGATGCTGATGGATTGCGGCGCGACATTCTTGAGGAGGCACACCGATCAGTGTATAGTGTCCACCCCGGTTCCACTAAGATGTACCATGATATGAGAGAGACCTACTGGTGGGACGGGATGAAGAGGGACATTGCGGAGTTTGTATCGAGATGCCTGACTTGTCAGCAAGTCAAGGCCGAGCACCAGAGGCCCGCAGGAGAGCTACATCCGTTACCCATTCCGGAGTGGAAATGGGAGCAGATTTCGATGGACTTCGTTGTGGGTCTACCCAGGACCAGTCGAGGGTACGACTCCATCTGGGTGATCGTGGATAGATTGACGAAAGCGGGTCACTTCCTACCAGTGAAGACCACTTTCAGCTTCACTCAGTATGCTCGGCTCTACATTGACGAGATCGTGCGACTACATGGCGTACCGACTTGTATTGTGTCAGATCGAGGCACCCAGTTCACCAGCCGACTATGGCAGAGACTTCAGGAGGCTTTGGGCACTCGTTTGAGCTTCAGCACAGCGTTTCATCCGCAGACCGACGGACAGTCAGAGCGGACCATTCAGACTCTCGAGGACATGCTCAGAGCGTGCGTTTTAGACTTCGGCGGTAGCTGGGATCGTCATTTACCTCTAGTGGAGTTCTCCTACAACAACAGCTTCCAGGATACTATTCAGATGGCACCTTTCGAGGTATTGTATAGGAGGAGATGCAGATCGCCTGTTTGTTGGACAGAGCTCAGCGAGAGCAGTATACTGGGGCCGCAACTTGTTGAGGAGACGACAGCGAAGATACAGTTGATCCGAGACCGGATGAGAGCGGCTCAGAGCAGGCAGAAATCATATGCAGACAGGCGCCGTCGCAGGTTAGAGTTCGCAGTTGGCGATCATGTTTTTCTGAGGGTCTCTCCGATGAAGGGCGTGATGCGTTTTGGGCGAAAGGGGAAGCTTAGCCCTAGATTTGTAGGTCCTTTCGAGATCCTCGAGCGTGTCGGCACTGTTGCATATCGTTTGGCTCTTCCACCCAGCTTTCCCGATGTTCACCCCGTCTTCCATGTTTCGATACTCCGCAAGTACCTTCACGACCCTTCGTATGCGATTCAGCACCCGACAGTCCAGCTAGAGCGCAACCTTTCTTTTGCAGAGCAGCCGGTGGCCATCCTGGATCGGCAGGTGAAGAAGTTGAGATCGAAGATTATACCAACCGTCAAGGTCCTTTGGCGTAGCCCGAGCAGCGAGGAGGTTACCTGGGAGACCGAGGGCGAGATGAGGAAGAAATATCCCCATCTCTTTGAAGGTACGCGTAGTTATTTTTTTAAATTCGGGGACCGAATTTCTTTAAGGGGCGAAGATTGTAGCGCCTTGAAAAGTCGTTTTGGTGTTTTCCTGAAAATCGGTGAAAATTCGGTATTTTTCCGAAAACCGTCTTTTTTGTTATTTTGCAGTTTAGGACTAGTTATACCTAAAATGGATAGGTAATTGATTGTTTTTAGTAGCTAATGAGTTACTTATTAAATTTTGGTCATTTAAAAAAATTTCCCTATTTTTTCAATTTTTTAATATTATTTTAAGCCGGTAAGAAGATACATTAAATTAGCGATAAATACAAATTTTTATGGGCTAATTTTAATCTTTAAAATTATGTTAATTAGAATCTAGTTGTAACATAAATTTTTAGTATTTTATTTTGATTTTTGACTAATTTTTATTATAGAAAACGAAATTTATTGAATTTAAGCTTAAACTTGCAATTTTTGACTTGTAGGGGGTCTTTTTGCACAAAAATTCTTTTGTAAAAGCCCTCCCTCTCTTCCCTCAGCCCTAGGCCGGCCCATTTCCAGCAACCCAAGAAAAAAAAAATGGTTTCCTCTTTGACTTCATTTTGTGTAGAAAAGAGGTGTTTTTTTAAGGATTTTGGATTTTTTTTATTAGGTATGGTCTTTTGTGGGTTGGTAGGAGTTGACCAAGACTTTTCCCACACACACCACACCATCCCCTTCCCTTGTTCTGGCCGAAATTCCAGCAGCCCCCTTCATCTCTTTGTTCTTTACATTTTCTTCAAAAAAATCTTCAAAGTTTGCTCCAAATTTCAAGCAAAAACTCACAAATTAAACCCCATTCTTCATCCATTTTTCCTTCACCTCCCTTGCTTGGATCATGATGCTATGAGGCCATCAATTGAAGCAACTTTCTTCTTGCTAGATCCATAGATTTGAGATATAATTTCTACTCTTTTAAGTTAATATGGTTAGAATTCTTCAATCTAGTTGTTTAGTGTTAATTTAGTGCTATTTTCATTCTAGTGTTGTTTAAAGTTAATGGTTGAGTTAACTAGGGTTTCTTGAAACCATTATTTAGTTAATTAAAGCTAATTAGCTATCTAGTTGTTTGCTAATCTAGGTTAATGAGGTTACTTTATTTGTGTGGGCTTCAAATTAGTGTTAATTTGGTATTGTCATGTTTAGTTTTGGGTTGAAATTGCTAATTATGAAAATCAAGAAAGGGTTTGTGTTGGAATTATGGTTTGATGCATAGTTAATGGTTTAAAATTAGTGTAATGGCTAGCTAGTGGGTTAGTTTGGATTGTTGTGTTGGATTGTGTTAATTTTGTCGCTAATTGTCGATGTTTGCACCAAATTTGCAAACTTCTAGCTTACTAGGTTTTTATTATATTATTGTGGCGAATTAATTGCGATATCTAGATTATATTGTTGGCATATCCTATGACATTTAGGATGCGTGAGTGCGGATTTTTGAGTAATCGGGTTTTAGTTTTGCCGGGGGACCAAATCGACGATTTTTGCAGTTTTTGCGATTTTCGCGTGTGTTCCGCGCACCTTGTGCACGTTGTACCTAGCTAGTGAACGTTGGTATTTTCGTTAGGGAATTGCGTCGTTCTTGATTTGTAACCTTATGTTTGTATTGATGTAAATTCCAGGTTCGATCGCGGAGACGTCAGACGCGGCACGAAAGGGGAAAGCGGTGATTGGACGTGACTAGTTAGGGATTCCGGTGAGTAGATGTAACATCTACGGGGGACTATCGTTGGATGGCGCAAGCCGCCCGATAGTTTTAGTACCTTAAAAATATTCTTAGTAATGTTAGTAATTAGGGGTGTAATACTTGTATGATTATTTGCTACATTCATGCCCTATATTGACATACATATACGAAACCATTTTATAGGACACCTGCACCATTGCCAGGGTTTTTATATGCAGCATGAGCACTATTCATGCTTACACACACGCCCTGGTAATTGCCATGCCACCACACTAGATAACCTATAATTTGAAACCTTTTACTAATTGATGCTTAAACCTGTGCTATTGCCTTTAATTCCTTAAAATGAAATCGTAGGATTGCTATTCATGTACATGTACCTCATCATATTATTTGTTCATGCCTAGTCTATTAATCATACATCGTAGCTTAATTATTGATACCATATGCATTCATCACCATTGATATATGCACTTATGAGGATTTCTTGAGATTTTATGATATTTCTGGATTTCGGGGGAAAGCCGCAAAATTTCTAAACTTATTATGTTTTTAAAATATGTAATTGCGGTTTTCTAGTGATGTAAAGTGTCGTCCACCATGAGTTTGCTGTGGTTTTCGAGATCCGTGTCGAGGAGTGGAGGAACCGTCACGGGTACATGGTGGGTCCGGTATGGTACCCCGGGGAAAGATGAATGTGGTGTTGACGTTGAGCCTGGCAGGGGACGGATTACCTACCGGTGACTGTTTGGCGCGGCGGATATCCAGAGGATACCGACCGTGGCCGCGAGATGATGAGATTTTGATATTGAGCTGGATCAGCCGGATGGCTGAGGCCAGAGATACTATGACATGGATATATGAGATTTGTGATAGTTTTGAGGTGTCGTTGCTGGACACAGGTTCTGGTTGATTCTATTGGTATTGTGCTGGTATTTCAAAAGAGATTCTTAAAGGGAAAAACATGATTTCTTATACTTACACATTCAGATCACGAGTTGATTTGCATTGCATTCATAACTGCTAGTATATTCATATTGTATACATACTTGCCATTATGTCCTGCCTTACCTGTATTTAGATGCTAGGATGCTTGTGTGCATGCATTCGATAGCCTGTGTAGATGTTATTTATTACTCACGAGTTGGCAACTCACCCCCGTTGTGCCACAGCCTTTTTCAGGTCCGCTCCGTCAGTACAGTAGCGGCGGGTGCACTTGCTTCTTTTGCCTCTTTTGCCTGGACTCGAGGTTTTGCTCTTAGGTGGGTTATATGATTATTTTTGCACCACCTTGTATATTCTTTGTATCTAGTGTACTCCATCTACTGTATCTACCAGTATTATTTTATATTGACCTAGAGATGAGACTGTGAGGTTTGTGGACTTTTTATGCTGTATTTTGGGGGTCGAGCTCACTTGAGTCGACATGCTGTTTTTCTCATGCTTCCTTATGATTATTTTGCATGTTGTTGTTTTATATTGCGTGGGATTTGTGACCGCCTTGTGGCGAAGAGCTAGCTCCCGCTTGGGGATGCCATATTTGTTGGATTCATATATATTCTTGTTGTACCTATTTTGGGGGCCAGTATTTACAAAGGAGACTTTGCCGAAATTTTCGGAAAAATTGGTATCGTTTTTAAAAAGGGTTTTACATGACTTATTTGATAAACTCGCTTTCAATTGATTGGGTTTTCTTCACTCTTTTGCTTATTTGGTTTTGGTTTCTGGGCTTTGGCTTACTTATTTTACGGACGTCTTGAGACGTTTTGTAAACTTAAGTGCCAGTCACGTTCCGTACCCTGCGGGTCGTGACAAAAAGGCGACATCTTCCGCAACCTGGAAGTGCCCCAATTAAAGAATATTACATACAAGTTTTTACATGAATGAAAATGAAAAACACCCATCTCACATAAAAACCCCCGGGCTATTCAAACACGACGATCCAATATAACATATCCAGCAACACATAACATCACATGTCATCAACGTAAGTAAATATGCGCATCCCAATTGTCGTTGACATATAGCAACGAAACCGGCGATATCATATATTACACTTACGGTCACAGAAAAGAAAGTGTAAAACTACAACAGTTGGAATCCGCAACCTACATAGACATCGCATGCCTAATCAAATGAATTCCTTAGACATCGCATGCCTAACAATTATAAACCCCGCATTTTAGTCTCATTATCGAAAACTCTTTTCAATATTAAGTCGAGTAATTCAACAAGATTCCCGACATCCTGATCGAATGCTCGTCGCAAATTTTAGTAGGCGGCCGCACCCCCGACGCTGTCGACGAAGTGCACCAAGTCGAAACACCGCTGCCGCGAGCACCCGAACGGATGCTTTCGGCGACGGGGTTCTCCTACAGTCACTTGGTCGGGGCAATGGGGCAAGGCCGTCTATTAAGTTTACCCGGCGAGTATCCGCGTACGCTACGTGATTGCGACGGACTTTTGATCTCATCAAAATTCCGTGGCAACCGATCAAGTGAGACTAAAGTGCTGTGTTTATAACATTCATTCAGTTATCACATAACTTATTGCGAATTCCAATTATTGTATCCCATTCCGAATAAATAGAAAATGTTAAACTTTCCGATCGAACATTCGAACACCCAAGTTTTCCCGAAACCGTTCAACACATGAAATAAGTTCAAAGACATTCACTTCATGCCTCAGTACCAACGGTCCAGCCGTAGAAGGGTCAAGCCAACGCCTCACATGTGGCACGCCGTACTGCCCCAAACCCTAAGGTTCAAAGGGCAGTTCAAGACGGTCACATAATCGAGTTAAGGTTTGTTGTCTTCTAGAGGGACCATCGCGTTACTTGCACTACTTAGAACGTCCTTAAACCACAGAAACATCCAACACTTGGAAATTTTCCGGCAGGGGAAAAAGTGGGTATTTATATCCGGTCGAACTTTTTAACATATTCTAAAATATCCGGAAAGCCACATAGACAAAATCTGATAATCCGATCGAATCATCTAAGCTCCAAAACACCCCAGAAAACTCAACTCTTAAGTTCAAATTAAAAATTCCCAGAAAACTCAGCACCTGAAAACATGAATTACTGTGCAAAATTTATAAAATAATGTGAAAAAATGGCCGCGGAACCGCCGCACAAGCCATGCTTGTGCCGCGGTTCCGCCGCGCTTTAGATGGATCTTTGGGTAATTTTTGCACCGTAATTCTTAGAATTCCCTGCTGAATTTTTTAAGCATTTTTAATCTGTAAAAAACCACTTTTTCAGAAAAAGTCCAGAGAGGGTTAAAAGTTAGGGTTTCGGGGTTCGATCGGGTTTCTAACATCGTCTACGCATCGCCTAAGGCTCTAGCTAGGCTCTGATACCACTGTAGGGTTCCTAGGCACACTAATGAGGTCTCACAAGGCATCAACCATGCCAATTTCAAATTTTACAAGTGCCGAAAAACCCTAATACGGATCGTTAACTAGAATTTTAGGCGAAACAAGCAACTAGTTAACAACTTAACTAAGTGAACGGAAATACAACCTTTGTAGATCCGGTTCTCCACCTCCATAGCTCCATGATGAAGTCTCCTTGCTGTCCAAATCGAATCCCGGGCTCTAGCGTCGGCTTCATCGGAGAAATGGGCGGGCTAGGTCATTGACTACGATGCCGAAGATGATCTACGTCGAGGCATCACAAGATCAAGCTCCCACTTCACCAAGTCATGAAACTTGTGAAGAAAACACCCTTTACTACTTGTCAAGAGGTAGAGGATGAAGAAATAGGAGGTGGGTTCACTTTAGAATTGGATTTCTCACTCATTTCATCAAATCACCATTGATGGAATCAAGCTTCTTCATCTTGAAGAAGAAGAAGAAGATGATGTTATGATAAGAATAATAAAATAGAAAAGAAAATGAATTCTTATCATATACAAACCATGGTTAAGTGTAGAGAATGAATCATGGTTAAGTGGAATGGTTAGGGTTAAGCATGAGACAAAAGTGGTCAAACTTTCAAAACTTCATGAAGCTTCATGAAAGATACAAAGAAAGCCACCATATCAATTTACCCTTTTAATTTCCAAAAAAGAATAAATAAATAAATGAATGAATAAGCAAAACCCTAATCATCAATTTAACTATGGTTTAGTTCTTTACACTTAACCAAATAAGCATGTATCATCAAACATGATACAATCATGTGCACAAAAGTATATCACATATACAACTTGCACAATTCAAGTGAGAAAATCCATTTAAAGTGAACCAATACTAGTTAATGCAAAGTAATATATCAAATATATATAATTATACGTTAAATCATTAAATCAACACTTGATTTAACGATCCGGTCATATCGCATATAACCGACTAGTATCCTATGTATCGGCTTACCGAATCAATCCTTGATTCGATAACTAGGTTATATCGCATACAACCTTTCGATACATTCATCGCGAGAATAGAATACGGTATCACATACACGCATTATTCTCGGTCCTGCACATATCTCATATGCGCTCCTATTTCGTTTCGCTTGAGCCAGGAAACCTCTGTGTAGGACTCTAAAGACTCGTCAATACGCCGGCAGCAGGTGATGATCATATCAAACACCCACAAGCCGCAAGCGGTCTGCTAAACATAACGGCCACCCGGGTATTGAGCGATCAGAAGATCGACGAGCAAGCCCACTCACACTCCTGTGAATCCAACTAGTAACACTTACCATACAGTCCGGTCTGATCGTCTGATATGTCGCATATCTCGCCAAGGGGTGGTAAACGTCAGACCCCAATAGCTCGATAAGTCATGACGACGTGAGGTCCATAACATGTGTGAAACTACTGATAACACTTACCAGTAGATTACTGCAACCCTGGCCAGGGATTTCCTGTTATGGCCAGTCGAGCATAGCGCAACATCAACCCCCAATACCGGGAGAGACGAATCCCCTCCTATCGCTCATTGCCTCCATGTGATTCGGGACTGTACCCAAAAGCCACCGTTTTGCATGCCCTCTTGGACGTGGTAAGGTGGAAATCAAAGCACAGTGGGAACCACACAAGACTCTATGACGATCTCGGGTCAACAAACTACTCTGTACCAGTGTCACCAGAGAACTGCCATCGGTATAATACCATCTGGGAGTTCTCGGCGAGTCCGTCCAGTGTACCCAGTCTCTACTGAGCACCCGTATATCATCTCTGATGTCAAACACCAATGGATATGGGATCATCCATCGCCCATCTGTATGGGTCGAGAAGGTATACACTAGTCTACTCTGGTATATCGATGCCCCGTCTCGATACACCCACGACTAGGGACCTTGAAGGATGTACTTGTGGACTACCATGTCCCCACTAGTATGATCCGCATCATAGTCCAGGTAGTCAAGTACATATCCTAAGGGCTTTACCAACATGTAACAGAGAGACAATCAGTATACACGTTAAGGTAAAGAGTAACCAGATACCATACTATCATGTCGAGCAAGAAAGTCCTCCCTATATATGTCCCAGCATCCACTACAATATACATCCTATGTACAGTAATGGCCTCTAGGGCATATATATAACTAACACGGCCACCACCCCTCGTCGTGGTCTCGACTGTATACACTAGTCTGCTCCGGAGTATCGATGCCCTGTCTCGAAACTCCCACGACTAGGGACCACAATTAAGGATATGCTTATAAACCACTCAACTCTCACTTATATGATCGCCATCATACTGTTGGTGGTAAAGCAAGATCCTAAGGGCTCTATCAAAGTGTAACAGTGATCAGTCACCTGAACCTGTACACGACTGATAAAGGTAAACCAGATAGCATACTATCATCTCGAGTAAGACTGTCCTACCGGTATAGGTCCTCCGCAATCATCGCAATCACGTACCTGCGATCCAATAATTGACTCTGAGGGCACTATCTCCAACAATCTCCCACTTGCACTTAAGGCTAATTATTGCGATGTCGACAACTCATAGCCCGTGTGAAACCGAACATCCAACTCCTCTACTAATCAGTTTCACAAAGCCCGTTTGTAAAACTATTGTATTCGAGAAATAGTCTCGGTGAGTGGATCCGCCAAGATGTTTCTTTCTATATCTCTCTTAATCTCAAGTTCGCGGAGTAAGCCATCTCCCGAATCGAGTAATACCTGTCTTAGAATATGTCTGGATATCTGATGGGACCTTGTTCATAAATGAACTCCAAATCCAAACTTCTTAGGCTGTATCGATCACTGAACCTAATCAGTATCCTGCACCAAGCCTCCCACAGTATCCTCTTGGACCACCTGTCCATAATACTGTCCCTCGTCAGAGGGAAAACTATAACTCTGACAATCACTCTGTCAACCATGTCACCTTTGAAGCCTGGAATGATAATCGTCTCCCGAAGGAGGCTGCCATCATCAAATCCGTAGAACATGTACTTATGTTCTAAAACTGCTTCCTTATGTTTCTCCAGGATTGGATTAATACAAACTTATTGCATCTCTTGCAAAAACAACATTTGGTGTGGTACTTGACATCTCACGATTGACTCAATTGCCTAAGCAAGTGATCTGCCAATCATGCACATCCCTCTCCCCTTTAGTCTGTAAGACATCTTTAGAGAGGGTGACTCCATCACCTGCAGGTACACCACCATGCCAGGAGTCATCTATTCTAAAAACCATTAAAATACTGTCAAAGTACCCACATTGGGAAACTACCCAAATCCAGATCTAAAACCATAGATCTAGAAACCAGAATGTCTGATATTATATCCATATCCTGTCTGGAGAAACAACTGTGTGACGACCACAGTACAACCGATCGTAGTATAGGAATTTTACTTCCTACTCTGTGTATGTCATCCAAATACCATGATATCACACCCTACTACCTTCTTAACAGATCCATCCCCTATTCTGATGAAGTCAAACCCATGACTGTAACATCAAAAATAGATGATCTATCTCCGCTATATCTGCTCTAGTCTATAAATAGACATAAGCATCTTGCCCACTATGCTTCCGATGCTCCCACTGACTACGACAACCCTCTGGCAGAATAACATATACGTGCACTTCTAAAACTAGTTTAGAACGACGCTATACTTAACCTCCTGCCGGGTCTCACAGTCTGGAACAACAGTAGTGTCAAGTCTGGGTAAACAAGAACCTCCCTGTCACCGTCCTTGAGGCTACCGGAGTACCTCTCGGGTGTCTGAGGTTACCTATCATATCTGCGGAGTGGCTAATGAAATGTCAAACCTGATTGAATCTTTAGGTCCTATTAAATTTTCCGTAATCGTTTGCGGTTCTGGAATCACTTCCAGTTCTACCATACTCCCACTACTATTTTCTGAAAAAAAAAATCCATTTTACTAAAACTGTGGCGAGTCAAGAACAATATCACTATTGATCTTCCAAATGGTAGAAAATCAACCCTCGTCATAGCCAGGGTCAACCCACAAACAGCCATTACAGAAACGTGCCCTGAGTTATCCAGAGTCTGGTTTTAAGCATAAGCTGGACAACTCCCCGTACCTTAACATCGTTAAGCTATGAACCATTCTATATCCAATATAGAAACTTTGGCACTTATTTAATTGGAACCAGATTCAAATCATGCAACTGTCTCAAGTGCATATCGACTTAATGGAAAAGAGGCTAATCAGCATTACTCAACTTAGGAATCCATCCAATTATGAGTAACCTGAAAGAGAAACAAGTTTCTCAAAACCATTACTATCATCTGAATACCAATCACAAGAATCTACATCTTCGATCTCTTTGAAGAATCCCGATACTTGTGACACCTGGTTCTCTACTTTATTCTTATACCCACAACTTATCAAAACTTAGACCTTGTATTTCTACGAAACACTTGTCTAAAAAACTAGAGAAGTCATAAATAAACAGAACATAGTACGAGGACCTACCCCTTTGTCCTGATGGACACTTGGACAACATACAATACTCTGTATAAGTCCGCTGAGTTGAACAACTCAAAACCTGTGCGTCGTAGGTGGAAAACTGTACCCTGGCGATTTCCTCAAATATCACCAATTACAACGAATTCCGATATAATGAGGATGATCACCTTATTCCCAATAACTTACTCCCACTCATCATCTGTAAAACCATAGAGATATGAGAATGAAACCTGGTAAATACATACCCTTGGAGTAAGTATCTAATCGGGAAAACAGTTTTCCTTTAACAATGCACTGAAACATGAAAATGTTTCGTAGGGGTATCTTGGTATTCCTAGTAATGCCTCTTCCATAATCCAATTCATGACTTTAACCGTATATTTCTTTGCCATCTCTCCAAATCCCTTTATTTGTCTTTAGTCATTACCTTCTGTACACCTTCATTAGGCTAAATGGTTTTCTTCCTTCCCTACCGTTCGGCACCAGCCTATGGTTTGGAAGAAGACTATCCAGTAAGCATAATAGGTGTACCCTCCTAAACCAAGGAGTACTCATATCTTGAGAGAAGGTGATGATAAAAGACAACTGAATAATACCTTATTCTTTTAAAGGTGAAATAGGAGTGGCGATGAAGTACGCGGTTTGGTCGTGAATGATAGCAGTCGCAATTTACTTTGCCCTCTTTCTAATCCCTTTATTTTGTCTTTACATATTACCTTCTGTACACCCTACTTATGCTAATTGGTTTTCTTCATTCCCTACCTTTCGGCACCTGCCTATGGTTTGGAAGAAGACTATCCAATAAGCGTAATAGGTGTACTCTCCTAAACCAAGGAGCCCTCGCAACCTGAGAGAAGGTGATAATAAAAGACAACTGAATAAACCAATTCTATTTCTCCTGAACCTTGATCCATCCTCGAAGAAGTCCCTTCGAGTTCGTATATAACCATACGATGGATCTATCCAATGAAGTGGATGTCCGTAGTAATACGGGGTGTTCTGAGAAATTCAAAGGGTAAAAGAAGGAGTGGCAATGACTTATGCAACTCGGACAATCCAAAAGCCAGTATTTTAAGAAGGTTCGGTCAACTTGGTCACTGAGTCATAGTCAAGGATCGGTCAAAGGTCGCTGCCAAAGAGAGAGAGAAAAGAAACACTCTGCGTGCACTCTAATCTAGATCAGAATGGTTATCACTTTATCTAATCAGGAAACCTCCCTCTGTACTGTCAAATTCTCCTCCAAACCTGAAAGAAGAATCAATCGGGATCATCCGAAGAGTAAACCAACTCATCAGTGGGAATCGGGATCCAACTCTCATCGCATGATAACGTGACGGAATCCACTCACGTTACTCACACTCCATAAGATATGCGCATACTTGGCAAGTTTCAGTTTCTTTAGAAACTCCCGATATGATTTTTGCCCCATGCTCTTATGACCTTGGCTTTGGTCAAAATGTCATAAGTCACATGCCAAGTTCTACCCGTCATTATCTTGTCAATTTGAACCCACCCGCACATGCCCCTGACTTTGGCCAATCGGCAGAACGACTGTCCCAAGCCAACTCATCTATCTATGCAACAAATGAATACCCAGCAGCTACCAAACACTATGCCTTAACTTTGGTTAAAATGCATAGCTTGAATACTACTGAATACCCAAAAGAAATGACGGAGGTCTACAGCTGGTTTTTGGCGAAAAACCTTTAACGTAACGAACTTGATATCGCTGAAGGAACCTGATAGCTTTTTATAAAATATAGTAGCGAAAACCTTTGCTAAAGAGGTCATTCCCGGTGAAGGGATCTCGGCTCTTTCCTCGTGGAATGAGGTGCAGGATATTCCAACTGAATACTGCGATGCAAAGCAACATGTAATCCACTATCGTGAAGTTATTACCCTGACGCAAACTTCTGCCCAAGGGGTCATTCCCGGTGAAGGGATATCGGCCCTTGCCTCGTCGAATGAGGTGCAGGATATTCCAACCGAATACCGCTTTGCAAAACAAAAGGAAACGTCTTTGTAATAACACTTTTTAAAATTGTTCCAACAACTCCAAATAGGTTTGTTTTCCTTTGCATTGATCAAAATCAACGCAGTCCCATCAATTAATCACACCAGAAAAGAACGAAAATAAAATGTATGTATATGCCATCCGCATTCGTCACTGGGTCCCGTCATCACCCGTTAGGTTACTTAACTAACGACAGAGCGGGGACTGAACTAGCGCGGGTGCAAAACATATACAACATCTAATAGTATATATACCAATATACAATAATCGCTCTAGGCGTGATAATATGCAACATTACAGAAAAGTAATAAGCATCACAGAACAATACAGATAATCTGGGATCCCCGAGTTTCACAGAGCCGCTGCTGAAACCCGACGTTCCCCTGGTCGTGTGGATAGCCTGTGCAATGAACCCTAGACCCCTACGGTTGCGGCAAGTTACCCGCCAAAACCTGAAGTGAGGCAGCCTCCTACAGCAAAGTGAATGGACCACCCTGCACTTCACGGAATCCGGTAGCTTGAGCACCCTTCCTTGGGTCAACTTGTACCCCCTACGAGTGCGGCGAATAGTCTGCCAATACTAAAGTGAGGCCCCTCTGCCTCTCAAAACCATGAGATGCGGACCCGTTGCCCTCCAGAATCCGGCTATCCGTGCACTCCGTCGCGGGGTAAAACCTAGTACAGAAATGAAAAATATGTACAAAGGGTACATCGACCTCAACCCGGTCGTGCCCCAAAAAAATATTATACAACATGCAGTGACGGTAATGAGTAGAAGACTTTGTCTCGTTACGTCTAAAGCTATGGACGAACGGTTAATGAAGTTGCCAATTAATTCGGGTGATGGAATGAAATGAGCTATGAAATTTCCATACACCCCAAAACTATCATAATCTTTTCACCAAATGAATCAATCAAGTGAATGTGAAAGAGGAGGGGGCCGGCCACACTTATATGAAGAGGGAGGTGAGGGTAGGAGAAAATTGGTGACCATAAGAATGAAGCTTATCATGAAAGAATGAGTCATGTATGAACACAAAGTATGAACACAATAAATGAAATTAATGAATCACTAATCCTTGTCACCAAAACCATTAATGCAACATATGAGTCATAATCCTAATCACCACTTCTAGAACCTTCTAGAAGCATGACTCACCCTCATCTAAGAAAAGATAAATCCGTCTTTAACCGAATGTTAAAAGACGGGCTATAGAAAACTGGAAACTGGCAACTTCCAAAAGCGATCCCGAAACGAATTTCAGGATAACCCTGTAACTGTATAAATATACCCGCATTTGTATTACGACCGAATATAAATGCAACTGAGACAAAAATATTATATCTACTCAATATAATACTCGGATCAGGCTTAAACCAAAGCCCACCAGTATTATCTGCCCGAAAAATGACACGTGCGTAAACGCACGTGCATTTTCCGAACCCTGCCATAAAACCATACGGCCTCTACAACGTTTCGCCCGAAATTGGGAAACTGTCTGTGGGGGACTCTAATGACTCGTCAGTACCCTGGCAGTGGGTTTAACCACAAGCCATCAGCGGCACTAGCTATGCGTAACGGTTGCCCATGGACTGACCTCAAGGGAGGCCGATGAGCGAACTCATCCGGAAACCCTACTGAGCCTAACAATGACAATGTATATACAGTCCGGTCCATTCATCTATGAGTATCGCATATCTGCCTAGGGGGCTGGTAATGTCAGACCCCCAAAAGCAGTATAAGTCGTGTCGGAGTGAAGCCCAATAACACCCTGAGATACTACTGGAATACCTACCAGTAAATCTCCTGCCACGGCCGTGGGCTTTGTGTAATGGCTCTCCTAGACACAGCACGATCTCACCCCCAATACCGAGAGAGACGAATCCCCTGCCGATCCGCTCACGTGCCTCCATGTGGCTCGGGACTGTACCCAAAAACTACCTGTTTGCACGACTCCTTTGAGCCGTGGTAGGGTAGAAATCAAAGCACAGTGGGAACTCACACGAGACAAATGACAACCTCAGGTCGATGAACTAACCTGTACACATGTCACCAGGGAACTGCTATCTGACGATATGTATAATACCAACTAGCAGGTTCCCGGCGAGTCCTGTCCGGTGTATTCATAACCCAATGAGCAGCTGTATACATATTAGGTGATCCAACTGACACCAGTGGCTTGTGAGACCGGCCACCGCCCCTCGTCAGGGTCTCGACTGTATACACTAGTCTACTTCGGAGTATCGATGCCCTGTCTCGAAACTCCTACGACTAGGGACCACAATTAAGGATATGCTTATAAACCACCCAACTCTCACTTATATGATCACCATCATACTGTTGGTGGTAAATCAAGATCCTAAGGGCTCTATCAAAGTGTAACAGTGATCAGTCACCTGAACCTGTACACGACTGATAAAGGTAAACCAGATAGCATACTATCATCTCGAGTAAGACTGTCCTACCGGTATAGGTCTTCCGCAATCATTGTAATCACGTACATGCGATCCAATAATTGACTCTGAGGGCACTATCTCCAACAAGTAGGTGATTCATGGGCCTTATTTTCTTGTGCAGGCCCGTATGTATTTTGTGTTGTTACTGGTATTTTTTGAATCTGCTCAGGTGTTGAGCTTTCTGAGCAGCCTTTGGGTGTTCAATCGTTTGATCGAATGTTTTAACGTCGCCTAGTTTGTTAATATTTGATACAATAATTGGAATCTACAAATTTGTTTATTGCGTGTAAATCTAGCAGTTCGGTCTCGGCAACAATCGGAAATCTTGTTGAATTATCCGGCTTGTTTTGAAAAGGTGTTTTCATGGATGAGACCTAAATGCGAGCTTTACATTGTTAGGCATGAAATCTTGTATATGTGATATTCCGGATTTGTGTTGTCTAAAGGCAGTTATGATTCCAATTGTTGTAGTTTTTCATTTTATTTCTCTGTGACCGTAAGTGTAGTATATGGTATATCGCCGGTTTCGTTGCTATACATCAACGACAATTGGGGTACGTACACTTACTTACGTTGATGATATGTGATATTATGTGTTGCTGAGATTTGACATGTAGGATTGTCGTGATGGAATAGCCAGGGGGTTTGATGTGAGATGAGAGTTTTCTTTTCATTCATGTAACATTCAAATGTAATGTAATATTCTTTTATTTGGGGCACTTCCGGGTTGAGGTTTGTTAGTGTATATGCCCTAGAGGCCATTACTGTATCATACTAGTTTGTATATTACTTAATGAAAGCTTGGAATATTCACCATTATATACACAATCTTGCTCAAAATAGTAGTATGCTACTTGGTTTGTTTCTACTTCAATGTGTGTACATGTGTTTCTTTTAACATATCGCCTATACACATTAGTGGAGCCTTTAGGATCTTTGCTTGATTACCATCGTTGTGATGGCAGTCACACTCGTGGGGGCTGGGTAATCCACAAGCACATCCTTATGCAGGTCCCTAGTCGTAGGACTATCGAGACAGGGCATCGATACTCCAGAGTAGACTAGCGTATGCGCTTCTCATCCCATTACGGGAGACGGTCTGTCCCACAGTCGTCAGTACGTCATACTTGAGATAGTATGCGGGTGCTCGTTAGGTTACGAGTACACTGGACAGGACTCATCGGGAACTGTTGGTTGGTACTATACCTATCGTCAGTTATCAGTTCCCAGGTGACATAAGTACAGCTTAGTCTGTTGACTTGACACTATCACTTCGCCTCGAGTGTGTTCCTACTGTACTTTGATTACTACCCTACCACAGCTCAAAGGAGTCGTGCAAACAGGTAGTAGTTGGGTGCAGTCCCGAAGCACTTGGAGGCAGTGACGGTTAGATAGGATTCGTCTCTCCCGGTATTGGGAGTTGATATCGTGCTGTGTCTAGGAGAGCCATTACATATAGTCGTCCCTGGCCAGGGCAAGCGAGATACACTGGTAGGTTTCCAGTGTTATCTCAGGGTGTTCTGGGCTACACTCCGACATGACTTGTACCGCTATTAGGGGACTGACGTTTACCACCCCCCTAGGCCCGCCATGCGATATTCTCAGACGAACAGACCGGACTGTACGCAGATTGTCATATACAGGCTCAGTAGGAGTTCGGATGGGATCGCCTCATCAGTCTTCTTACCGGCATCTACCTGGGGACCGTTACGTACAGCTAGTGCCGCTTGCGGTCTGTGGTTAAACCCACTGCCAGCGTAGTGTCGAGTCTTTAGAGTCCCACACAGAGGGTTATTCGCCTTTGGGCAAAACAGAGTAGAGGTCGCATGGTTTTGCGACGGAGTTCGTTCACATCCGCACATTTATGCACGTTTGGTGTCCGGACCGTCATTACTAGCGGGCTCTGGTTTGAGCCAGATCCTAGTATATGTTTTGGGGTTAGTTTTATCTCATTGTATTTGTGTTCCTCGGAACACGAATGCGGGTGTGTATGCACAGTTGATTGAGGCGGAGGAAGAGGATTTTCATTAGGGTTTTGGAACGGGTGTATATGCACAGTTGACAGTAATCTTTTTCCAAACCCTAATGAATATGTGAAATATCAATTAATAATATTAATTAAAGGAATTGAGTTATGGTTAGGGTTGTTGACTTGTTGACCAAGGTTGAAAAGTTGACCATCATCATTTCAAGCAAAGATGCTCTTTGATCTTTGCAAAACTCATTTTATGTGAAATGATAATGGTCATTTCAACATACCATCACCTTTTTCCTTTTTGATTAATTTTGTTAATTGATTAATTCACATATATTTGTTATGGTTGCAAAACTCATCTCAATCTCTCATTCTCATTCTCTCTCATCATTTCCTCTTCCTCTTCCTCTAGCTCAAGGAAAATCATTCTCATGAGTTGAGAACCATTTCTTTTGAGATAAAATACCAAAGCCACTCTCTACTCATCCTAAGGTTGAAGGTCTAGCAAACCGAACACTTTAGTTTCCTCAAGTTCGAAGAAGGAGCTCAAGGTAGAGACCCTCAGGTGGATCCATCTTCGGCAAGAGAAGGCGACGAGGAGAGAACCATCCGACCACCACAAGGAGTCTAAGAGAAGGAGTTCAAGTTAAGGTATAACTCCCTAACCGAGTAGGTAAAACTCTTGTTAGTTGCTAGTGTGTAGTTTAGCAAAGATCCGTGTTTTATAGTCCATGTTACCATAACACAAAAAATCGTTTTTCACCGTTTCCGCAAGCCCGAAAGAACCGGGAGAGGTAGCATGGACTTACAGTGGTATCAGAGCCTAGCTAAACACACCCTAGCATGTTAGCAAAGTATCTAGAATTTCGATCGGACAAAAAACCGCAAAACACGTTAAAAATATCAACTTTCTGCCGATTTTTATTTCTGCTTAAAAAATAATAAATCATGTACTAAAAATCGGCTCAGGGGTTTTACAGAACAGGCAAGAAAAACGATCCAGTGAGTCGACTAACTCACCGCGGATCCATAGCATGAGCTTGGTCCTGCCGCGGATCCGCTGCCGAGTTGACTCGGCCGTGGATCATTTCTCCTGCAGTATTCTTGTGTTGGTGTTTTGTGATTTTTAGGATGGTTTGTTTCTGCCCAGAATTTCCAGAGAACAAATTTGTTTTTCGGGTGGTTACAAATCCGTATTTTGATCGATTTTCTGTAGACTTTGGTTAATGGGTTGTATCTGTAATGTTATATATGTATTGAACGTCTGCTAATCGCTATACGTCGATTAGTGGGGGTTATACATATCTGTGATCTGTAATGTTGTTGGTATGTGTATATGAATTCGTTGGATTATCGCGGATGAATAGCCGGAGGGTTGTGAGATGAGAGTTTTTTCTTTATCTTTCAATTCATGTAATATGTAAATTTGATGTAATATTATTTGTATGGCCGCACATCCGGGATGAGGTTGTAGCCGCCATTGTATAATTTCTTTTTACTGTTTTTGCTCCTAGGATAGACCCAAGGTGGGGTGCACAAACTACCGGGTATCTTGAAGTGCCGAGTGGCCTACTCACGTCGTTGAGGGAGGTTGCTTTGCTTCGGGTACTTGGCGGGTAGTTTGCCGCACCCGTAGGGGTCTAAGGTGGGGTATTGGCTATTTATCGCGACCGTGTAATCCGCTTTTCGTTACAGGCTCGAACGGAATGCGGATTCCTAGTATATCCAATGTATTCATCTGTGATCTGGAATAGCTATCATTGCATCTGATGAATGTGTATATATCTATATATGATATCTATTTAGGCGTTGATTATGTTTTGCATCCGCGCTAGTCCAGCCCCCGCTCTGTCGTTAGTTAAGTAACCTAACGGGTGATGACGGGGCCCTGTGGCGAATGCGGATGGCATAAGCGTACGTCATATTTTCGTTGTTTTCTGCAATGGTAGGATTAAATGATAGGACGCATTAAAATTAATGCAAGAAAATAAGCCATGTAAAAGTCGTAGGAACACTTTCAAAACCACTCGGTTCTTTTCAAAAACCAACTTTTAAATGCGGAGCTTGAACCACTTCTTTTTTAAAAGCTATCTCGTTCCATCGATTATATCAAGTTCACCACGTTCACGGTTTCGCCAAAACCATTCATAGCCCTCCATCATTTCAGTTAAATATTCGGTAGTATTCAAGCTATGTATTTTGACCTTACGCCAAGGCATAGTGATTGGTAGCTGCCGGATATTTATATGTTGCATAGATAGAATACGTTGGTTTGAGACAGTCGTACTGCCATTTTGCCTACGTCAAGGGTAGGTACGGGTGGGTTCAAATTAACCTGGATAATGATGGGTAGAACTTGACATGTGACTTATGACATTTTGACCTACGCCAAGGTCATAAGAGCATTGGGCAAAAATCCAAATCGGGAGTTTCAAAAGAAACTGAAACTTGCTAGAGCTGCATACCATTTGGAGTGTGATGATTCTGGTAGGATTCCTTCAGTTTTGTCACGCGATGATATTTGGATCCCGATCCTACTGTGAGTATATGCTACTCCTCGGGAAATTTCTCACTTAACGATCAATGCTATAAACCTAGTAGGTGTCTAGAAAGGTGTTAGCAGGGCTACGCCCCCAGGGAAAAGAGGTTCTTAAATTAAGGAACTTCGCAAAAGCGTTGGAAAACCTCCCTCGAAGTACCGACACTGGCCTGGCTGAACGGTTAAGCAAGTATTGTACGGTGAGATTGATCCCGACTAATTCTTCCTTTATGGTTTGAGGAGGGATTCGAGAGACAGTGGGAGCCATCCTGTTTAGATAAATTAAAAACCAATCTAAACTTGCAAGAGCATCATGCTGAGTGTTTTCTTCTCTCTCTCTTAATTGCAGCGACCCAGTGACCACACCTAGGTTACATCTAGATAATAAATGTAAGTCCATGCTACATCTCCCGGTACTTACGGGCTTGCGGAATTTGATGAAAAACAATTTTCTAGAGGCGGTAACATGGACTCAAAACGGATCTTTGTTAAACTATCTACCTAACAACCTAACTAGGAGTTGTTAACTACTCGGTTAGGGGGTTATACCTTTATTTTCTTGAACTCCTTCTTCTTCAAGCCTCGATGGTGTACGGATCGGCTTCACCCCGTCGTCTCCTTGCGCCGAAGATCGATCCATCCGAAAGCTTCTACCTTTGTCTTCTTCTTCGAACTTTGAAGAAACTAGTTCACTCGGTTTGCTAAACCTTGTGAACTAGAGTGAGTAGAGGAAAATTTGTTGGGATTTTTCTCTATGGTTCTTGCTTCTCAACACATGAGACAAGTGAACCATAGACTAGAGAGAGAGAGCAAGAGGAAGAGGATGAGAGCTCAAGCCAAGAAAGAGAATGGGAATGATAGAATGAGCAAGACTTTTCTCTCTTGGCTCTCATAATCCAAAGCCATCATAACAAATCATAGCAATCAAGTATTATGTGATGGTTTAAGCTCCAATAGCCATATCATTTCATGCACTCATTTTGCACAAGAGAAACAAGCAAGCAAAAGTCTTTGCTATGAAATGATAGCCATTGTCATCATGATGGTCAACTAGTCCAACCTAGTCAACCGGTCAAAAAAGTCAACAAGTCAACAACCATGTCACCATAATACTTAATTAATATTATTGTTAATCATATATCATATTCTCATTAGGGTTTAGCAAAAAGTCAATGGTCAACAGTCAACAGTCAACAACCCTAATGAGAATCCTCTACCTCTGTCTCTCCGTCAACTGTGCATACACATCCGCATCCGCGTTCCGAGGAACACGAATACATACGAGATAAAATCAATCCCAAAACGTACACTAGGATCTGGCTTAAACCAAAGCCCGCTAGTGTTAACTGTCCGGACACTAAACGTGCACAAGTGCACGGATGTGACCGCCTGTCGCAAAACCATGCGACCTCTACTCTTTTGCCTAAAGGCGAATAGCTTTCTGTGTGGGACTCTAAAGACTCGACACTACGCTGGCAGTGGGTTTAACCACAGACCGCAAGTGGCACTAGCTATGCGTAACGGTCCCCAGGTAGATGCCGACAAGAAGACTGACGAGGTGAAACCCATCTAAACTCTACTGAGCCTGAATGTGACAGTCTCCGTACAGTCCGGTCTGTTCGTCTGATACATCGCATGGCGGGTCTAGGGGACGGTAAACGTCAGTCCCCTAATAGCGGTACAAGTCGTGTCGGAGTGAAGCCCAGAACACCCTGAGATAGCAGTGGAAACCTACCAGTACATCTCGCTTGCCCTGGCCAGGGACTACTCGTGTAATGGCTCTCCTAGACACAGCGCGATGTCAACCCCCAATACCGGGAGAGACGAATCCTGTCTAACCGTCACTGCCTCCAAGTACTTCGGGACTGCACCCAACTACTACCTGTTTGCACGACTCCTTTGAGCCGTGGTAAGGTAGTAATCAAAGTACAGTGGGAACACACTCGAGGCGAAGTGACAGTGTCAAGTCAGCGGACTAAGCTGTACTCATGTCACCTGGGAACTGATAACTGACGATAAGTATAATACCAACCAATCAGTTCCCGACGAGTCCTGTCAAGTGTACTCGTAACCTAACGAGCACCCGCATACTATCTCAAGCACGACGAACTGACGGTTGTGGGACAGACCGTCTCCCACACTGGGATGAGAAGCACATACTCTAGTCTACTCCGGAGTATCGATGCCCTGTCTCGATAGTCCTGCGACTAGGGACCTGTATAAGGATGTGCTTATGGATTACCCAGCCCCCACGAGTGTGACTGCCATCACAACGCTGGTAATCAAGCAAAGATCCTAAGGGCTCCACTAATACGTATAGGTGATATAATAAAATAAACACATGTACACATTGAAGTAGAAACAAACCAAGTAGCATACTACTATTTTGAGCAAGATTGTATATACAACTGTGAATATCCCAAGCTTCCATTAAGTAATATACAAACTAGTATGATACAGTAATGGCCTCTAGGGCATATACACTAACAATCTCCCACTTGCACTAAGGCCATGTACTGGCGTATCGAAGACCTATCATCTCGATCAGCCGATCGAACTGAGTCTGGGGCAAGGCCTTGGTGAATGGATCTGCAGTGTTATCTTCTGAAGCAACCCTCCGAACCTCGATCTCCTGGCGATCTACGATCTCCCTGATCAGGTGATACCGCCTCAAGATGTGTCTGGATTTCTGATGGGACCTGGGTTCCTTCGCTAAAGCTATAGCCCCGTTGTTGTCGCAATACAGAGGTATTGGATCAACAATGGAAGGAACCACCTGAAGTTCTTTCAAGAACTTTCTCATCCAGACGGCTTCTTTTGCGGCATCAGATGCAGCGATGTATTCCACTTCCATAGTCGAGTCAGCAACGGTTTCCTTGGAACTCTTCCAACACACCGCCCCTCCATTGAGGGTAAAGACAAAACCCGACATGGAATTGGAATCATCCTTGTCACTCTGGAAGCTGGAGTCAGCAAAGGCCTCGATCTGGAGGTCTTTTCCACCATACACCAAGAACATCTCCTTAGTTCTTCTCAGGTACTTGAGAATGTTCTTTACCGCTATCCAGTGTTTCTCTCCAGGGTTTGACTGATACCGGCTTACTACACTAAGTGCATAAGCTACATCCGGTCTGGTACACAACATCGCATACATTATAGAGCCTACCGCAGAAGCGTAGGGTATAATAGACATGCGATCCCTTTCCAAATCAGTCTTGGGAGACATCTCTTTGGAAAGGGTGATCCCGTGACAAGCCGGTAGATTACCGCGCTTGGAATCTTCCATACTGAATCTTTTCAGTATGGTGTCGATGTACCTGGACTGTGAAAGTCCTAATATCCTCTTGGATCTATCACGATGGATCCGGATCCCCAGGATGTATGAGGCATCACCCGGGTCTTTCATGGAGAACCTGTGTGACAAGAACCCCTTGACAGATTGTAGCATAGGAATGTCATTTCCTATTAAGAGAATGTCATCCACGTATAAAACGAGGAATACTACAGTTCTCGCTACAAATCTACTATAGATGCATGGTTCATCTGGATTTTTGATAAAGCCAAATTCTTTGACCGTCTCATCAAAGCAGATGTTCCAACTCCGCGATGCCTGCTTTAGTCCATAGATGGACTTAAGCAACTTGCACACCTTTCCGCTGCTCCCACTCTGAATGAAACCCTCTGGCTGGTCCATATAGACACACTTCTCTAAATTTCCATTTAGAAAAGCGGTCTTTACGTCCATCTGCCAAATCTCATAATCGTGGAAGGCAGCAATGGCAAAAAGGATCCGAATGGATTTCAGCATAGCCACTGGAGAAAAGGTTTCGTCATAGTCCAAACCAGGTCTTTGACGAAAACCCTTTGCAACAAGTCTAGCTTTATAGGTCTCAACCTGTCCATCTACACCAATCTTCCTTTTGAAGATCCACTTGCATCCTACGGGTTTTACCCCGTCTGGAGCAATGTCCAACGTCCATACTTTGTTGGTGTACATGGACTCCATTTCGGTCCACATTGCATCCAGCCATTTTACCGAGTTAACGCTCTGAACGGCCTGCTGGAAGCTAGTAGGCTCATCATAATCTATGATGCAATCCTCTCTATCCCCGTCTATGAGAAAACTGTAGTATCTCTGGGGCGGATGAGACTGCCTACTACTCCTGCAGAGTGGCGTAGGAATGTCCTGTTCTTTTGAACCCTCTGGTTCCACTAAGCTTTCAGTAATAGTCTGTGGTTCTGGAATTTCTTCCAGTTCTACTGCGCTCCCACTAATTTCCTTTTCCAAGAACTGGTGTTCTAGAAAGTGAGCATTACGAGAAACAAAGACCTTTTGTTCCTCTGCGTGGTAGAAAAGATACCCCCTGGTGTTCTTTGGGTATCCCACAAACTTACACAGTACTGAGCGTGCCTCGAGTTTGTCCGCATGCTGCTTTTTGACAAAAGCTGGACATCCCCAGATCTTCGGATATTGAAGATAGGGTTTCTTCCCACTCCATAACTCATATGGTGTGGTAGGCACAGTCTCAGTGGGAACTCGGTTCAAAAGGAATGCGGCTGATTCTAGCGCATATCCCCAGAATGATTGCGGTAACTCAGCGTTACTTATCATGGACCGTACAATATCCAATAGGGTTCGGTTCCGTCTCTCCGATACCGTTATGTTGCGGAGTGTATGGAGGAGTAAACTGAGAGAGAATTCCATTCTCTTTTAAATAATCCAGGAACTCGGCACTCAAGTATTCACCACTTCGATCAGATCTTAGTGTCTTGATACTTTTGCCGGTTTGTTTTTCTACCTCATTCTTATATTCCTGGAATTTTCCAAAGGCTTCGGATTTATGTTTCATTAAGAAGACATGTCCGAACCTTGAAAAATCATCCGTAAAAGTATTGAAGTAAGAAAAACCTCTTCGCGCATGTGTAGACATTGGACCGCACACGTCGCTGTGTACGAGTCCCAAGAGCTCGCTCGCTCTTACTCCGTGTCCAGTGAACGGGGTCTTTATCATCTTTCCTTTGAGACAGGATTGACAAGTGGCATACGATTGATATTCAAACGGATTCAAATATCCTTCTGTATGTAACTTAGTCAACCTTCTCTCATTGATGTGACCCAGTCTACAATGCCATAAGAAAGTCTGATTGATTTCTGGAGACTTTCTTTTGTGTGTATTCTGGACATTGAAAATCTGTGGTTGGTTTAATACGTATATACCATTGCTCAATGTACCTGACCCAATCAGAACTTGATTAAGGTGAATGTTTACAACATTGCTTACAAACGCAAATTCATAACCTTCTTTAGAAACGAAAGATACAGAAATGATATTACAAGTTGCGTTGGGTACAAAATAGCAATTACGAAAAACCAAAACATGTCCATCTGACATTCCCAGGTGATAGTCCCCCACGGCCTTAGCATCCATGCTAGCTCCGTTTGCAACCTTGAGGGTCATGTCACCTTCCTTCAAAACCCTACGGTTTCTCAACGCCTGCAAAGAATTACAGATATGAGATCCTGATCCGGTATCCAATACCCAGGAAGTAGAGTTTATTGAAAGACAGTTTTCAATAACATACACACCTGAAGCTGAAGCTGTTAGTGTATATGCCCTAGAGGCCATTAATGTATCATACTAGTTTGTATATTACTTGATGGAAACTTGGGATATTCACAGTTGTATATACAATCTTGCTCGAAATGGTAGTATGCTACTTGGTTTGTCTCTGCTTTAATATGTGCATGTGTTTCTTTTAGCATATTGCTGATATACATATTAGTAGAGCCCTTAGGATCTTTGCTTGATTACCAGCGTGGTGATGGCGCTCACACTCGTGGGAGCTGGGTGATCTATAAGCACATCCTTATACAGGTCCCTAGTCGTTGGACTATCGAGACAGGGCATCGATACTCCGGAGTAGACTAGCGTATGCGCTTCTCATCCCAGTGTGGGAGACGGTCTGTCCCACAGCCGTCAGTACGTCGTGCTTGAGATAGTATGCGGGTGCTCGTTGGGTTACGAGTACACTGGACAGGACTCGTCGGGGACTGTTGGTTGGTAGTATACCTATCGTCAGTTTGTAGGGTTCCTAGGCACCCTAGTGAGGTCTCACAAGTGATCAAACATGCACAAATCAAATTTTACGGGTGCCTACAAACCCTAATACGGATCGTTTACTAGATATCTAGGCGAAACAAGCATGTAATCGAATTAAATGCTAAGGGAAAGTGACAACAACCTTTGTAGATCCGGTCCACCACCTCCCAGGCTCCGTGATGAAGTCCCCTTGCTGTCCAAACTGAATCCTGGACTCAAGTATCGGCTTCGTCGAAGAAATGGGCGGGCTTGATCGTCGGTTCGATGCCGAAGATGATCTACGTCGAGGCATCACAAGAACAAGCTCCAACTTCACCAAGCTTTGAAAACTTGTGAAGTAAACACCCTATACAACTTGGCAAGAGGAAGAGGATGAAGAAATAGGAAGTGGGTAGACTTTAGTTTTGGATTTCCCACACCTTTTCATCAATCACCATTGATGTAGCAAGCTTTTTTCTCATGTTGAAGAAGAAGAAGATGAAGAAAAAGAATATGATAAGTATATTATGTAAATGATAAATAAATCAATACTTATCATTTACTAACCCTTGGTTAGTTGTAGAGAATGGACCATGGTTAACTAGAATGGTTAGGGTTAAGTATAAGACAAGGATGGTGGACTAATTCAAAGCTTCAAGAATCTTCAACTAGCAAACAAAAATAGCAACCATTCTTTTCTCATCTTTTTCCAAAATAAATAAATAAATAAATAAGGAAAAAGAAAACCCTAATCTTAATCTTAACCATGGTCTAATTCTTTACACTAACCCTAGCTTGCTTGTATCATCAAACATGATACAATCATGTGCACAAAAATATATCACATATGCAATGTGCACAAACCAAGTGAGTAAATCCATTTAAAGTGAACCAATACTAGTCAATGCAAAGTAATATATCAAATATATATAATTATGCATTAAATCATTAAATCAACACTTGATTCAATGATCCGGTCATGTCGCATATAACCGACTAGTATTCAATGTATCGGCTTCTCGAATCAATCCTTGATTCGATAACCAGGTTATATCGCATATAACCAATCGATACATTCGTCGCGAGAATGGAATACGGTATCACATACACGAATTATTCTCGGTCCCGCACATATCTCATATGCGCTCCTATTTCGTTTCGCTTGAGCTAGGAAACCTCTGTGTAGGACTCTAAAGACTCGTCAATACGCCGGCAGCAGATGATGATCATATCAAACACCCACAAGCCGCAAGCGGTCTGCTAAACGTAACGGCCACCCGGGTATTGAGCGATCAGAAGATCGACGAGCAAGCCCGCTCACACTCCTGTGAATCCAACCAGTAACACTTACCGTACAGTCCGGTCTGTTCGTCTGATATGTCGCATATCTCTCCTAGGGGTGGTAAACGTCAGACCCCAGTAGCTCGATAAGTCATGCCGACTTGAGGTCCATAACATTCGTGAAACTACTGATAACTCTTACCAGTATATCACTGCAACCCTGGCCAGGGATTTCCTGTTATGGCCAGTCGAGCATAGCACAACATCAACCCCCAATACCGGGAGAGACGAATCCCCTCCTATCGCTCATTGCCTCCATGTGAATCGGGACTGTACCCAAAAACCACCTGTTTGCACGACTCAGTAGAGCCGTGGTAGGGTGGAAATCAAAGCACAGTGGGAGACACACAAGACTCTATGACAATCTCGGGTCAACAGACTAAGCTGTACCAGTGTCACCAGAGAACTGCCTTCTGACGTGAGGTATAATACCATCTGGGAGTTCTCGGCGAGTCCGTTCAGTGTACCCAGTCTCCACTGAGCACCCGCATACCATCTTCGATGTCAAACACCAATGGATATGGGATCATCCATCGCCCATCGCATGGGTCGAGAAGATATACGCTAGTCTACTCTGGAATATCGATGCCCCGTCTCGATATTCCCTCGACTAGGAACATTTCAAGGATGTACTCATGGACTATCCAGGCCCCGCTAGTATGATCTGCATCATAGTCCTGGAAGTCGAGTACACATCCTAAAGGCTTTATCAACATGTAACAGAGAGACGAAAAGTATACACGTTAAGATAAAGAGCAACCAGATAGCGTACTATCATGTCGAGCAAGAAAGTCCTTCCTATATATGTCCCAGCATCCACTACAATATGCATCCAATGTACAGTAATGGCCTCTAGGGCATACATATAACTAACAATCTCCCACTTGCACTAGGGCCATCTGTAGCAGTGGTTGCAGTATCACATACTCAACCATCCCCTAAAAGTCTCTCTTTGGGAAAATGGACTTCGTGAGTGGATCCGCCGTGTTGTCCTCTGAGTCTACTCTCCTAACCTCGATCGCCCCGGAGATCAACTATCTCCATGATCAGGTGATGCTTCCTCAGAATTTGTCTGGGTCACTGATGGGACCAGGGTTCCAGGGCCAAAGCCACACTTCCATTGTCATACAATGGCAGGAACCTAGTTCATCTTATGAACCAATATACACCCAAACTTCCTCTTTGGTAGTATCTTCAATAGCGATGTTACCAGCCTTTATCGTCTAGTTTGCCCTGTGACTGACATTCAGTCGTCTTTATCACCCTGGAACACTTCCAGTGATTCTCCCCAGGATCGATTTAGTGAGAACCCTAATATCCCTTTAGATCTATCTCATAGGTCCAAATCTCAGGATTTAGAAGGTATCATCTTTATCCTATTTGGAGAATCCTTGTGATAATAGGAGATTGATCGATCGTAGTATAGGAAACTCTTTTCCTATCAAGAGTATGTTGTCTACGTACAATACGAAGATGACCACCTTACTCTCTACTACCTTTTTGTATATACAAGGTTCGTCTACCATTTTGATGAAGTCAAACACTTTGACTATCACATCAAAACAGACATTCCAACTCCGCGATGCCTGCTTCATTATGTAAAGAAACTTGCACACGTTTCCGCTGCTCCCACTGTTTACGAAGACCTTTGGCTGTGTTCTTAGAGACGTTCTCTTCTAAATCAGTATTTAGAAAAGCAGTCATGGTACCCAACCGCCAGATATCGTAGTCATGGTATGTAGCCGTGGTAAGTAGGATCTGGACAGACTTAAGCATAGCTACTGGAAAAAGGTTTCATCATTATCCACGCCTGGTCGATGACGAAAACCTTTAACAAGTCTAGCTTTGAAAGTCTCAACTTTTCCATCTAAACCAAGTAATCTTCTCAAGATATACTTGCTCCTGATGGGGATTTAACCCTTCAGATATAGCAGCTAAAGTCCATACTTTGCTGGTGTACATGGATTCCATCTCAGATCGCTAAGCATCCAGCCATTCTTACAGAGTCCCTACTCTCGATGGCCTGCTCGAAACTAGTTGGGTCATCATCTCATGATGCAATCCTTGCTCCCACTGTCATCGAGAAACCGAGGTATCTCTCAGGCGGATGAGGAACCCTACTAGATCGGCGGAGAGGCTGAGGTTCGTCGGGAACTATAGAATCTTATGGTTCTGTCAAATCATCAACTGCAGTTTTGTATAGCTGGAACCTTTCCAGTTCTACAGAACTGATCCTGCCTCGATCTTGTCCGGATTTTGCTTTAAACATAGGCCGGACAACCCCAAATCTTAACTCGCTTAAGAGATGGGTTCTTCCCATACCATATCTTATATGGAGTGGTAGGCAGTGATTTGATTCAAACCTAATTCAATAGGTATGCAGCTTCTCAAGTGCATAACCCCAAAAGGAAATAGGTAACTCAGTAATACTCATCATAGAGCACACCATATCTAATATTGTGCAATTGCTCCGCCCTGATACACCGTTGTGCCGTGGTGTATTCAGAGGAGTAACACTGAGAGAAAATCTCATTCTCCTTTAGAATAGTCCAGGAATTCTATGCACAAGTATTCTCCTCCCTGATCTTATCATAGGACATAATACTTATACCCGTATTTTGGTTCTCTACTTCTAACTTATATTCTGTGAATATCTCAAAAGGTTCGGACTTATGTTTCAACAGGAATATATGACTGAATCTTGAGAGATTATCAGAGAATATAATGAAGTATAAAGAACCAGTCCTGGCATGTTTAGACAGGAGACTTTACATACATCATCATGTATCAGTCCCAAGAGTTCATTAACTCTTTCTCGGCTTCCAGTAAGCAGAGCTGGTGTCATTATATCTTTGTGACATGACTGGCAAGTTTCACAAGATGTAAATTTAAACTGATTTAAATATGTATCTAAAATGTAACTTCAGCCAGTCGGGTCGCATTGATATGACCTAGTCAGCAATGCCTCAAGAATGATTCGTTCATTAATGAACTCTTCCTCTTGTGTGTGTTCAGTATACTAGGAACTGGAGTTTGATTTAGAACTTCAATGCTTTTAGATAACGTGCCTGAATCGATCAACTTTTGATATAGGAAATGTTCAAAACATTATCCATCAATACAAAATTATATCCTTTCTTTAGTAATAAAGAGACTGATATGATTTTGTATATCAGGTTCGGTATCTAATAGCATTTGTTCAGAATCAATGTATTCGTAATACAGGGTGACAGTGACCAACAGACTTGGCTGCAACACTTGCCCCGTTTTTTGCCTCATGAAACTTATCACCCGTTCTCAGTTTTTCTACCTTTTTGTAGCCCTATGTAACAGATTACATATCTGGGATCCTGATCCGGTATCATATACCCAGGATGCAGAGGATACTGAGAAACAGTTCTTTGTAATGAACACACCCGAAGGAGATGCATCATATGCACTTTCTTCGTTTGGGCGGCATAGGAATTCTGGTATTCCCCAATTTCCTGCTCTGTCTTATAACAATTATAAGTTGGAGCGGGACCAACGTTCCCCAGCTCAGTATAACAAGCGGGTTCGGTCAATACATCCATATTATTATCTTGATTAAGGCGTGATATGGTCGCTACCAGGAGAGAGAGAGAAGAAAACACTCTGCGTGCGCTCTTGCAAGATTAGATTGGTTATGTATTTTATCTAATCAGGATGGCTCCCACTGTTTTTATCAAATCTTCCTTCAAACCCTAAAAGGAAAGACTAGCCGGGATTAATTACACTCTACAAGTTCGCCAATCTTTCAGCCAGGCCAGTGTCGGTACTTTGAGGGAGGTTCCCCGTGCTTTCGCACGGACCTAATTACAGTAAACCTCGTTTTCCCAGAGGCGTAACCCCGTTGACACCTTTCTAGACACCTACTTGATCGGCTAATTGCAAAGTGCAAAACTCTCCCAGGAGTAACAATTACTCGCAGTGGGTATCGGGATCCAACTATCACATAGAAGGTATGCAATCTCATTGCAAATTTCAACACTTGAAACTCCCGATAAAGGTTTTTACCCCTAGCACCTATGACCTTAACTATGGTCAACAAATCATAAGTACTAGTCAAGTTCTACCCGTCATTTCGTGATTAATCAGACCCACCCACATGACCCTTAACTAAGGTCAACAAAGTCACGCGACTGTCCTAACTAATCGCATCATATGCGGTGTAGGAAGACATCACTTAGCTACCGTACACTGTGCCTTGACTATGGTCAACAAACACAGCACGAATACTAAGTACTCTACTTCCTAAAATGACGGAGGGTTGCGGCTGGTTTTTGTGAAAACCTTTAACGCTTTGAACTTGATCTCGTTGCGGAATCAAATGGTTTTTAAATGGAATGTTTTCGAGGCTTTTCTAGTTTTGCTAAAGGGGTCACTCCCGGTGAAGGGATCGTCGGCCCTTTCCTCGTCGAATGAGGTGCGGGATATATCATATATATCACTGTGCAAAGCGGAAACTATAGAAGAGATCAAAGACAAACCGAGGGTTGTAGCATCTGCCAGTTATTTCTAAAGGAGTCACTCCCGGTGAAGGGATCTCGGTCCTTTCCTCATCGAATAAGGTGCAGGATGTTCTATAATGAAC
This sequence comes from Agapanthus africanus, assembly GCA_030015575.1. Lineage (NCBI taxonomy): Eukaryota > Viridiplantae > Streptophyta > Magnoliopsida > Asparagales > Amaryllidaceae > Agapanthus > Agapanthus africanus. The sequence continues at coordinate 113,705,491 of JASDDO010000018.1, forward strand.
ACCGTGATGCAAAGCAAGAACTGTAGCTACCTGTTTTATTTTGAAATTCGATTCCACAATATCAATTAGGTTTATTTTCTTTCATTAATCTCATTAATGAATATCCCATCATTTAAGTCCACCTAACCATCACAGATAAATATAACGTACGCTTATGCCATCCGCATTTGCCTCGATGTCCCGTCTGCACCGTTAGGTTAGGTAACTAACGCCAGAGCGAGGCAGGGCTAGCGCGGGTGTAAAACATAAGCAACGTCTATATAATATATCATATATACTATATATAATACCTGTCACAGAACATCACATGATCACAGATAAATCACAGCAGAAGAAACATATGAAATATTGGATATACTAGGACGTCCGTGTTTTCAATACGAGCCAGTATAAAACACGGATTCCACGGTCGTGATGAATAGCCAATCCCACACCCTAAGACCCCTACGAGAGCGGCAAGCAACCCTACCAATTCTAGGGTTAGGAGACCCGGACTCGACTCCTCGAGTTGGTCTCCCACTGGACCCCAGAACCCGGTTACTTATGCTCCCCTCCTTGGGTCTATCCTAATGCGGAAAAGTAAATAATATACATCAACGGTGACAACTTCCGCAACCTGGAAGTGCCCCAATAAAAGAATATTACATACAAGTTTTTACATGAATGAAAATGAAAAACACTCATCTCACATAAAAACCCCCGGCTATTCAAACACGACGATCCAATATAACATATCCAGCAACACATAACATCACATGTCATCAACGTAAGTAAATATGCGCATCCCAATTGTCGTTGACATATAGCAACGAAACCGGCGATATCACATATTACACTTACGGTCACAGAAAAGAAAGTGTAAAACTACAACAGTTGGAATCCGCAACCTCCTCAGACATCGCATGCCTGACCAAATGAATTACTTAGACATCGCATGCCTAACAATTATAAACCCCGCATTTTAGTCTCAAAATCGAAAACACTTTTCAATATCAAGTCGGGCAATTCAACAGGATTCCCGACATTCTGATCGAATACTCATCGCAAACTTTAGTAGACGGCCGCACCCCCGACGCCGTCGACAAAGTGCACCAAGGCGGAACACCGCTGCCGCGAGCACCCGAACGGATGCTTTCGGCGACGGGGTTCTCCTACAGTCACTTGGTCGGGGCTATGGAGTGAGGCTGTCTATTAAGTTTACCCGGCGAGTATCCGCGTACGCTACGTGATTGCGGCGGACTTTTGATCACATCAAAATTCCGTGGCAACCAATCAAGTGAGACTAAACTGCTATGTTTATAATATTCATTCCGTTATCTCATAACTATTTGCGAATTCCAATTATTGTATCACATTCCGGATAAATGGAAAATGTTAAACTTTCCGATCGAACAATCGAACACCCAAGTTTTCCCGAAACAGCTCAACACATGAAATAAGTCTAACAACATTCAGTTCGTGCCTCAGTACCAACGGTCCGGCCGTAGAAGGGTCAAGCCAACGCCTCACATGTGGCACGCCGTACTTCCCTAAACCCGAAGGTTCAAAGGGCAGTTCAAGACGGTCACATAATCGAGTTAAGGTTTGTTGTCTTCTAGAGGGTCCATCGCGTTACTTGCACTACTTAGAACGTCGTTAAACTACGGAAAAATCCAACAATTGGAAATTTCCCGGCAGGGGAAAAAGTGGGTATTTATATCCGGTCGAACTTTTTAACATATTCTAAAAATACCCGGAAAAGCACACCGACAAAATTAGACAGTCCGATCGAATACACCGAGTCCCCAATACAACTCAGAAAATACAACTCTGGAATAAATATTAAAAATTCCCAGGAAAACCAGAACAGAAAACTGAGAATTATTGTGAAAAATTAAATACACAAACAGACAAAATGGCCGCGGATCCGCCGCACGAACCACGCTCGTGCCGCGGATCCGCGGTTCATTGATGGAATTAGTCCATCGAAATTCACAGTAACTCTTAGATTATCCTGCTTATTTTTCTGAATATTTTTAATCTACAAAAAACCACGTTTTTCAAAAAAGTCCAGAGAGCATTTTTCAAGTCGGGTTTTGGGTCGATCGGACTTCTGATTCCGTCGGGACTTCGCCTAAGGCTCTAGCTAGTCTCTGATACCACTGTAGGGTTCCTAGGCACCCTAGTGAGTCTCACAAGTGATCAAACATGCACAAATCAAATTTTACGGGTGCCTACAAACCCTAATACGGATCGTTTACTAGATATCTAGGCGAAACAAGCATGTAATCGAATTAAATGCTAAGGGAAAGTGACAACAACCTTTGTAGATCCGGTCCACCACCTCCCAGGCTCCGTGATGAAGTCCCCTTGCTGTCCAAACTGAATCCTGGACTCAAGTATCGGCTTCGTCGAAGAAATGGGCGGGCTTGATCGTCGGTTCGATGCCGAAGATGATCTACGTCGAGGCATCACAAGAACAAGCTCCAACTTCACCAAGCTTTGAAAACTTGTGAAGTAAACACCCTATACAACTTGGCAAGAGGTAGAGGATGAAGAAATAGGAAGTGGGTAGACTTTAGTTTTGGATTTCCCACACCTTTTCATCAATCACCATTGATGTAGCAAGCTTTTTTCTCATGTTGAAGAAGAAGAAGATGAAGAAAAAGAATATGATAAGTATATTATGTAAATGATAAATAAATCAATACTTATCATTTACTAACCCTTAGTTAGTTGTAGAGAATGGACCATGGTTAACTAGAATGGTTAGGGTTAAGTATAAGACAAGGATGGTGGACTAATTCAAAGCTTCAAGAATCTTCAACTAGCAAACAAAAATAGCAACCATTCTTTTCTCATCTTTTTCCAAAATAAATAAATAAATAAGGAAAAAGAAAACCCTAATCATAATCTTAACCATGGTCTAATTCTTTACACTAACCCTAGCTTGCTTGTATCATCAAACATGATACAATCATGTGCACAAAATATATCACATATGCAATGTGCACAAACCAAGTGAGTAAATCCATTTAAAGTGAACCAATACTAGTCAATGCAAAGTAATATATCAAATATATATAATTATTCATTAAATCATTAAATCAACACTTGATTCAATGATCCGGTCATGTCGCATATAACCGACTAGTATTCAATGTATCGGCTTCTCGAATCAATCCTTGATTCGATAACCAGGTTATATCGCATATAACCAATCGATACATTCGTCGCGAGAATGGAATACGGTATCACATACACGAATTATTCTCGGTCCCGCACATATCTCATATGCGCTCCTATTTCGTTTCGCTTGAGCTAGGAAACCTCTGTGTAGGACTCTAAAGACTCGTCAATACGCCGGCAGCAGATGATGATCATATCAAACACCCACAAGCCGCAAGCGGTCTGCTAAACGTTACGGCCACCCGGGTATTGAGCGATCAGAAGATCGACGAGCAAGCCCGCTCACACTCCTGTGAATCCAACCAGTAACACTTACCGTACAGTCCGGTCTGTTCGTCTGATATGTCGCATATCTCGCCTAGGGGTGGTAAACGTCAGACCCCAGTAGCTCGATAAGTCATGCCGACTTGAGGTCCATAACATTCGTGAAACTACTGATAACTCTTACCAGTATATCACTGCAACCCTGGCCAGGGATTTCCTGTTATGGCCAGTCGAGCATAGCACAACATCAACCCCCAATACCGGGAGAGACGAATCCCCTCTTATCGCTCATTGCCTCCATGTGAATCGGGACTGTACCAAAAAACCACCTGTTTGCACGACTCAGTAGAGCCGTGGTAGGGTGGAAATCAAAGCACAGTGGGAGACACACAAGACTCTATGACGATCTCGGGTCAACAGACTAAGCTGTACTAGTGTCACCAGAGAACTGCCATCTGACGTGAGGTATAATACCATCTGGGAGTTCTCGGCGAGTCCGTTCAGTGTACCCAGTCTCCACTGAGCACCCGCATACCATCTTCGATGTCAAACACCAATGGATATGGGATCATCCATCGCCCATCGCATGGGTCGAGAAGATATACGCTAGTCTACTCTGGAATATCGATGCCCTGTCTCGATATTCCCTCGACTAGGAACATTTCAAGGATGTACTCATGGACTATCCAGGCCCCGCTAGTATGATCTGCATCATAGTCCTGGAAGTCGAGTACACATCCTAAGGGCTTTATCAACATGTAACAGAGAGACGAAAAGTATACACGTTAAGATAAAGAGCAACCAGATAGCGTACTATCATGTCGAGCAAGAATGTCCTTCCTATATATGTCTCAGCATCCACTACAATATGCATCCAATGTACAGTAATGGCCTCTAGGGCATACATATAACTAACACAGTTATCAGTTCCCAGGTGACATGAGTACAGCTTAGTCCGCTGACTTGACACTGTCACTTCGCCTCGAGTGTGTTCCCACTATACTTTGATTACTACCCTACTACGGCTCAAAGGAGTCGTGCAAACAGGTAGTTTTTGGGTGCAGTCCCGAAGCACTTGGAGGCAGTGACGGTTAGACAGGATTCGTCTCTCCCGGTATTGGGGGTTGACATCGCGCTGTGTCTAGGAGAGCCATTACACGAGTAGTCCCTGGCCAGGGCAAGCGGGATATACTGGTAGGTTTCCTATGTTATCTCAGGGTGTTCTGGGCTACACTCCGACACGACTTGTACCGCTATTAGGGGACTGACGTTTCACCGGCCCCCTAGGCCCGCCATGCGATGTATCAGACGAACAGATCGGACTGTATGGAGATTGTCACATACAGGCTCAGTAGGAGTTCAGATGGGGTTCACCTCGTCAGTCTTCTTATCGACATCTACCTGTTGACCGTTACGTACAGCTAGTGCCGCTTGCGGTCTGTGGTTAAACCCACTGCCAGCGTAGTGTCGAGTCTTTAGAGTTCCACACAGAGAGCTATTCGCCTTTAGGCAAAATGAGTAGAGGTCGCATGGTTTTGCGACAGGGTTCGTTCACATCCGCGCACTTGTGCACGTTTGCTGTCCGGACAGTTTATACTAGCGGGCTTTGGTTTAAGCCGGATCCTAGTATATGATTTGGGATTGGTTTTTCTCATTATATTCGTGTTCCTCGGATCACGAATGCGGGTGCGTATGCACAGTTGCTTGAGACAGAGGGAGAGGACCTTGATTAGGGTTAATGGATATTGTCATTTTATTAACCCTAATGCTTATGTGTGTATTATAGTTAATTGATAATTAGTTTAAATAATTGTGCATGGTTATGGTTGTTGACCATTTGACCTCCTTGACTTGTTGACCTAGGTTGACACTTTGACCATCATCATTTCTTTTGGAAGATGCTTTTTGATCCTTGCAAATTGAAATGATAATGGTCATGTCATGATTAACCATGACAATTATCTAGCTAATTATTTAATTAAAATAATATGCACATATTAGTGAGAATGGTTCACAATTATTCTCATTCTATCATTTCATTTCTCTCTCTTGTTCTTCCTCTCCCTCAAGCTCTCCCCTCTCATGTGTTGAGAAACACTTGAGCTTGAGAAAAACCCTCTCTTGATCATCTCTACTCTCATCTAGGGTTGAAGGACTAGCACTTCTTGAACCCTAGTTACTTCTAGCTTGGAGTTGAAGCCAAAGGTTGAGGCTTTCAGGTGGATCTTTCTTTGACGGGAGAAGACGACAAGGTGACCTCCTTCCACTACTCCAAGGAGCAAGGAGAGAAGGACATAAAGACCAAAGGTATAACCTTTCTAGCACTTAGCTAGTTTCTAGTTAGCTTTAGCAAGTTTTTGTTTAGCAAAGATCCTTTAATGTCTAGTCCATGTTGCCTAAGCTCATAAAAATCCGATTTTTATTCCGTTTTCCGCCTCCCCGCAAGTACCGGGGTGGGCAACGTGTACTTACAGTGGTATCAGAGCCTAACTAAACATAAACTAGCTAGGTAGTGAAGTGTAACGAAGTTCGAAACCGGAAAATCCAAAAAACCGTGTTTACAAAAACCCTAGTTTCTGTTAAAAAATTTTCTGGTCAAAACAAAATTTGTTATACTCCTAAAATAGTCTCAGGGTTTTTTAAAGATAACCACAAAACCCGGTCCAGTGAGTCGTCTAAACCGCCGCGTTTCTGCGGCAATAGCAAGCTATTGCCGCGGAACCGCCTCCGTTTGGACTCTTCACTTGGTCGAGTTTGGTGCAGTGTATCTCTGGCTTGGTTTTAGGATTTTTAAGATATGTTATATGTGCCCAGATTTTCCAGAATAGAAATTTATTTTTGGGGGCCTATAAATCCGTATTTTTTTTTCCGAACTTCACTACACTTTGACTATAACGGTTATATCTGTGATGTTTGTATTGAACGTCGGCTAATCGCTATATGTCGATTAGTCGGGGTTATACATATCTGTGATCTGTGATTGATACTGGTTTGTGTATATGAATGGGTTGGATTGTCGCGGGTGAATAGCCGGGGTGGATGTGAGATGAGTGTTGCTTTTCTTTCATTCATTTGTAATATGTAAATTGATATAATATTATTATTTGTATGGCCGCACAACCGGATCGGGGTTGTAGCCGTCATTGTATAATTCTTTTTACTGTTTTTGCTCCTAGGATAGACCCATGGAGGGGGTGCACAAACTACCGGGTATCTCGAAGTGCCGAGTGGCCTACTCACGGTGGTGAGGGAGGTTGCTGCGCTTCGGGTACTTGGCGGGTAGTTTGCCGCACCCGTAGGGGTCTTGGGTGGGGTATTTGGCTATTCACCGCGACCGTGTAATCCGCTTTTCGTTGCAGGCTCGAACGGATTGCGGATTCCTAGTATATCCAATGTATTCATCTGTGATCTGTAATGTCTATCATTGCTATATATTTATATAAGATAACTATTTAGGCGTTGCTTATGTTTTACAGCCGCGCTAGCCCAGCCCCCGCTCTGTCGTTAGTTAAGTAACCTAACGGGTGATGACGGGGCCCCGTGGCGAATGCGAATGGCATAAGCGTACGTCATATTTTGGTTGTTTTCTGCAATGGTAGGATTAAATGATGGGACGCATTAAAAGAACTAATGCAAGAAAATAAACCAAGTAAAAGTCGATTGGAACACTTTGTAAACCACTCGGTTCTTTTCAAAACTAAACTTTTAAACGCGGAGCTTGAACCACTCCTTTTAAAAGCTATCTCGTTCCATCGACTATATCAAGTTCACTACGTTCACGGTTTCGCCAAAACAATCCGTAGCCTTCCATCGTTTCATATAAATATTCAACAGTATTCAAGCTGTGTTTGTTGGCCTTAGTCAAGGCACAGTGTTTGGTAGCTGGTGGGTATTCATATGTTGCATAGATAGAATGCGTTGGTTTGGGACAGTCGTATTGCTTTGTTGGCCATAGTCAAGGGTATATACGGGTGGGTTCAAATTAACCTGGATAACGACGGGTAGAACTTGACATGTGACTTATGATTTGTTGGCCTTAGTCAAGGTAATAAGAGCATGGGGCAAAAATCTACATCGGGAGTTTCAAAAGTACTGAAACTTGCTAGCGCTGCATACCATTTGGAGTGTGATGATTCTGGAAGGATTCCTTCGGTTTTTATCACGCGATGATATTTGGATCCCGATCCTACTGTGAGTATATGCTACTCCTCGGGAAAACTCTCACTTAACGATCAATGCTATAAACCTAGTAGGTGTCTAGAAAGGTGTTAGCGGGGCTACGCCCACAGGCAAAAGAGGTTACTTAATTAAGGAACTTCGCGAAAGCGTTGGAAAACCTCCCTCGAAGTACCGACACTGGCCTGGCTGAACGGTTAAGCAAGTATTGTACGGTGAGATTGATCCTGACTAATCCTTTCTTTACGGTTTGAGAAGGGATTCGAGAGACAGTGGGAGCCATCCTGTTTAGATAAATTAAAAACCAATCTAAACTTGCAAGAGCATCATGCTAAGTGTTTTCTTCTCTCTCTCTTAATTGCAGCGACCCAGTAACCGCACCTAGGTTACATCTAGATAATAAAATGACTGAATCTGACTGTTTTGACTGGCAAAGGTCTGTCCAGATGTCCATTGTCCAGGACAAGCTGGGACACCTCTTAACTGATCCAACCCCTGCCGTCTCAGGTCCAGTTTCCCCTGTCACGGATATTGATATTCGTAGGACATCGGAAGAAGACTGTGCGAAAGCCAAGTGCCTCGTGTTAGCCTCAGTTGATGGTATATACCAGAGGCAGCACGAGAAGATGGACTCAGCTTCTATCCTCCTCCATAACAAAGTTTTATATGGAGAGCAATCTCGTATCGCAAGATATGAGACCTCGAACGAATTGCTTCCAGCGAGGTTGGCTATCGGGTCATCTGTAGGGGGCAACGTCCTTACAGAGACCAGCTCTTTTGAGCTCTCGGACCTGAAGACCACGTTGAAGAATGGGTCAGATACCGACTCAATTCAACAGTCTCTACCTACTACCCTAAAGGAAACTACTGAAGTAGAAAGAAAGGGAAGGGCAGAAGTTTCAGGAACAGATGTAGTAAAAGAAGGATGTTCCTATTGTTACGGGAATGAACATGGGCAGAAGGATTGCAGGGCTTGTAAAGCCAGTAGCCAGAATTCGAAGCATGTTGTGGCTTCGGCTTCGGGTGTGTTTGTGATAGAGAACTGTATGTCAGTTAACCCTACTTCCTGGGTATTGGATACCGGATCAGGATCTCATATCTGTAATTCGTTACAGGCTTTGAGAAACCATAGGGTTATCAGGAAAGGTGATATGACTCTCAGGGTTGCTAACGGAATGAGCATGTATGCTGAATCCGTAGGGGAATATCATCTAGGACTGACAACTGGGCAGATATTGATTCTGCGTGACTGTTTTTATGTGCCAGGTGCGACTTGTAACATCATATCTGTATCCTTACTTTCTAAGGAAGGATATGATTTTACTTTTGTAAGCGATGTAGTAAACATCCACCTAAATCAAGTACTGATTGGGTCAGGTATATTGAAATACGGTATATACGTTTTGAATCAAGCTCAGGTCTTCAGTGTCCAGAACACACTTAAAAGAAAGTCTCCGGAATTAAATCAGGCTTTCTTATGGCATTGTAGACTGGGTCACATTAATGAGACACGGTTGACAAAGTTACATAAAGAAGGATACTTGGATCCGTTCGAGTACCAGTCTTATGCCACTTGTGAATCTTGTCTCATGGGAAAGATAATAAAGACTCCGTTCACTGGACACGGAGAAAGAGCGAGCGAGCTCTTGGGACTCATACACAGTGATGTGTGTGGTCCAATGTCTACACATGCGCGAAGTGGTTATTCATACTTCATTACTTTCACAGATGATTTCTCTAGGTATGGGCATGTCTTCTTAATGAAGCATAAATCCGAGGCCTTTGAGAAATTTCAGGAATACAAGAATGAAGTTGAAAAACAAACAGGCAAAAGTATCAAGACACTGAGATCTGATCGAGGTGGCGAATACTTGAGTGCCGAGTTTCTGGGCTTCTTAAAAGAGAATGGAATTCTCTCTCAACTTACTCCCCCATACACACCACAACACAACGGTGTATCGGAAAGGAGGAATCGAACCCTATTGGATATGGTTCGTTCCATGATGAGTAAGGCTGAGTTGCGGCGATCCTTCTGGAGTTATGCACTAGAAACAGCTGCATATCATTTGAACCAAGTTCCTACTAAGTCAGTGCCTACCACACCATATCAGATGTGGAGTGGGAAGAAACCCAGTCTTAAACACTTTAAGACATGGGGGTGTCCAGCTTTTGTAAAAAAGCAGCATGCGGACAAGCTCGAGGCACGTTCGGTACAGTGTAAGTTTGTGGGATACCCAAAGAACTCCAAGGGGTATCTTTTCTATTACGCAGAGGAACAAAAGGTTTTTGTTTCTCGTCATGCCCGCTTCTTGGAAACTGAGTTTTTGGAAAATCAGATAAGTGGGAGCGCAATAGAACTGGAAGAAATTCCAGAACCACAAGCTATTACTGAAAGCTTGGTAGAACCAGAGGGTTCGAAAGAACAGGACATCCCAGCGCCACTCCGCAGGAGTAGTAGGCAGTCTCATCCGCCCAAGAGATACTACGGTTTTCTCATTGACGGAGATAGAGAGGATTGCACTATGGATTATGGTGAGCCTACTAGCTTCCAGCAAGCCATTCAGAGCGGTGACTCGGTAAAATGGCTGGATACAATGCGGGACGAGATGGAGTCTATGTACACCAACAAAGTTTGGACTTTGGACTTTGCTCCAGAAGGGGTAAAACCCGTAGGCTGCAAATGGATCTTCAGAAAGAAGATTGGTGTAAATGGGCAGGTTGAGACCTATAAAGCTAGACTTGTTGCAAAAGGTTTTCGTCAAAGACCTGGTTTGGACTATGACGAGACCTTTTCTCCAGTGGCTATGCTGAAATCCATTCGGATCCTTCTTGCCATTGCTGCCTTCCACGATTATGAAATCTGGCAGATGGACGTAAAGACGGCTTTCCTAAATGGAAATTTGGAAGAGTGCGTCTATATGGATCAGCCGGAGGGATTCATTCAGAGTGGGAGCAGCGGTAGAGTGTGCAAGTTGCTCAAGTCCATTTATGGACTTAAGCAGGCATCGCGGAGTTGGAACATCTGCTTTGATGATACTGTCAAAGAATTCGACTTTATCAAAAACCCAGATGAACCATGCATTTACAGTAAGATTGTAGGGAGAACTGTGGTATTCCTCGTCTTGTACGTGGATGACATTCTCCTAATAGGAAATGATATTCCTATGCTACAGTCAGTCAAAGGATTCTTGTCGCAAAGGTTCTCCATGAAGGACCTGGGCGATGCCAACTATATTCTGGGGATCCAGATCTATCGTGATAGATCTAAGAGGATGTTGGGACTTTCACAGTCAAGGTACATTGACACCATACTGAAAAGGTTCAGTATGGAAGATTCCAAGCGCGGTAATCTACCGGCTTGTCACGGGATCACCCTCTCCAAAGAGATGTCTCCCAAGACTGATTTGGAAAGGGATCGCATGTCTATTATACCCTACGCTTCTGCGGTAGGCTCTATAATGTATGCGATGTTGTGTACCAGACCAGATGTAACATACGCATTGAGCGTTGTAAGCCGGTATCAGTCAAACCCAGGGGAGAAACACTGGATAGCGGTAAAGAACATTCTCAAGTACCTGAGAAGGACTAAGGAGATGTTCTTGGTGTATGGCGGAAAAGACCTCCAGCTCGAGGCCTTTGCTGACTCCAGCTTCCAGAGTGACAGGGATGACTCCAAGTCCATGTCGGGTTATGTCTTTACCCTCAATGGAAGGGCGGTTTGCTGGAAGAGTTCCAAGCAGGAGACCGTTGCAGACTCAACTATGGAAGCGAAGTACATAGCTGCTTGCGATGCCGCAAAGGAAGCTGTCTGGATGAAGAAGTTCCTCACGGAGCTTCAGGTGGTTCCTACCATTGTTGATCCAATACCGCTGTATTGCGACAACAACGGAGCTATAGCTTTAGCGAAGGAACCCAGGTCCCATCAGAAGTCCAGGCACATTTTGCGGCGGTACCACCTGATCAGGGAGATCATAGATCGCCAGGAGATCGAGGTGAAGAGAGTAAATACGGAGAACAACACTGCAGATCCACTCACGAAGGCCCTACCCCAGACTCAGTTCGAGCAGCTGATCGAGATGATAGGTCTTCGATACGCCAGTACATGGCCTTAGTGCAAGTGGGAGATTGTTAGTGTATATGCCCAAGAGGCCATTAATGTATCATACTAGTTTGTATATTACTTGATGGAAGCTTGGGATATTCACAGTTGTATATACAATCTTGCTCGAAATGGTAGTATGCTACTTGGTTTGTCTCTGCTTTAATATGTGCATGTGTTTCTTTTAGCATATTGCTGATATACATATTAGTAGAGCCCTTAGGATCTTTGCTTGATTACCAGCGTGGTGATGGCGCTCACACTCGTGGGAGCTGGGTGATCTATAAGCACATCCTTATACAGGTCCCTAGTCGTTGGACTATCGAGACAGGGCATCGATACTCCGGAGTAGACTAGCGTATGCGCTTCTCATCCCAGTGTGGAAGACGGTCTGTCCCACAGCCGTCAGTACGTCGTACTTGAGATAGTATGCGGGTGCTCGTTGGGTTACGAGTACACTGGACAGGACTCGTCGGGGACTGTTGGTTGGTAGTATACCTATCGTCAGTTATCAGTTCCCAGGTGACATGAGTACAGCTTAGTCCGCTGACTTGACACTGTCACTTCGCCTCGAGTGTGTTCCCACTGTACTTTGATTACTACCCTACCACGGCTCAAAGGAGTCGTGCAAACAGGTAGTTTTTGGGTGCAGTCCCGAAGCACTTGGAGGCAGTGACGGTTAGACAGGATTCGTCTCTCCCGGTATTGGGGGTTGACATCGCGCTGTGTCTAGGAGAGCCATTACACGAGTAGTCCCTGGCCAGGGCAAGCGGGATATACTGGTAGGTTTCCAGTGTTATCTCAGGGTGTTCTGGGCTACACTCCGACACGACTTGTACCGCTATTAGGGGACTGACGTTTCACCGGCCCCCTAGGCCCGCCATGCGATGTATCAGACGAACAGACTGGACTGTACGGAGATTGTCACATACAAGCTCAGTAGGAGTTCAGATGGGGTTCATCTCGTCAGTCTTCTTATCGACATCTACCTGGGGACCGTTACGTACAGCTAGTGCCGCTTGCGGTCTGTGGTTAAACCCACTGCCAGCGTAGTGTCGAGTCTTTAGAGTCCCACACAGAGAGCTATTCGCCTTTAGGAAAAATGAGTAGAGGTCGCATGGTTTTGCGACAGGGTTCGTTCACATCCGCGCACTTGTGCACGTTTGCTGTCCGGACAGTTTATACTAGCGGGCTTTGGTTTAAGCCGGATCCTAGTATATGATTTGGGATTGGTTTTTCTCATTATATTCGTGTTCCTCGGATCACGAATGCGGGTGCGTATGCACAGTTGCTTGAGACAGAGGGAGAGGACCTTGATTAGGGTTAATGGCTATTGTCATTTTATTAACCCTAATCCTTATGTGTGTATTATAGTTAATTGATAATTAGTTTAAATAATTATGCATGGTTATGGTTGTTGACCATTTGACCTCCTTGACTTGTTGACCTAGGTTGACACTTTGACCATTATCATTTCTTTTGGAAGATGCTTTTTGATCCTTGCAAATTGAAATGATAATGGTCATGTCATGATTAACCATGACAATTATCTAGCTAATTATTTAATTAAAATAATATGCACATATTAGTGAGAATGGTTCACAATTATTCTCATTCTATCATTTCATTTCTCTCTCTTGTTCTTCCTCTCCCTCATGCTCTCCCCTCTCATGTGTTGAGAAACACTTGAGCTTGAGAAAAACCCTCTCTTGATCATCTCTACTCTCATCTAGGGTTGAAGGACTAGCACTTCTTGAACCCTAGTTACTTCTAGCTTGGAGTTGAAGCCAAAGGTTGAGGCTTTCGGGTGGATCTTTCTTTGACGGGAGAAGACGACAAGGTGACCTCCTTCCACTACTCCAAGGAGCAAGGAGAGAAGGACATAAAGACCAAAGGTATAACCTTTCTAGCACTTAGCTAGTTTCTAGTTAGTTTTAGCAAGTTTTTGTTTAGCAAAGATCCTTTAATGTCTAGTCCATGTTGCCTAAGCTCATAAAAATCCGATTTTTATTCCGTTTTCCGCCTCCCCGCAAGTACCGGGGTGGGCAACGTGGACTTACAGAAGCCGCAACCTGCTTCAGATCCTGTGTTCTGGCCTTCCAAGCCCTGCAATCTTTCTTCCAGTGTCCACTCTTATGACAATAGAAGCATTCTTCTTTATCCACAAGCTTCCCCACTTTCTTTGTTGCTTTTGCCTTTCCCTTCGTGTCCACTTTACTAACACCGCCCCTTGGTTTGGCGGGGGCTTTCTTCTTCTTTCCCTTGGCTTTCGCCTTGGACCTAGAAGAAGAAGATTCTCCTACAAACAAAGTGGATGTTTCCCTACCTTTCTGTAGGGTGCCCTCTGCGCTCCTCAGCATGTTGAGGAGTTCTGAAAGTTCAACTTCCTTTTCTTGTAAGTTGAAGTTCAGGATAAACTGAGCGTAAGTGGAAGGAAGAGACTGGAGAATCATGTCCGTATAGAGCTCATTCTCCAACGTGGTCCCAAGGTCCGCGAGCTCCTCAATGTAGCCAATCATCTTAAGCACGTGTTCCGCTACCAATGATCTGACGGCTAATCTTGCCGAAAATAACTTCTTCGACACTTCGTATCTTGCGATACGAGATTGCTCTCCATACAGTTCTTTTGTATGGAGAAATATGGATTCGAGGTCCATATTCTCGTACCTCCTCTGATGTTCGTTGTCCATTGAGGAAAGCACGAGGCACTTGGCCTTCGCGCAGTCTAGTTCCCAGGTCTTACGGATTTCCTTATCCGCGATGCTGGTTTTGGGACCTGGGACAGGGGGAGCTTTGGTGGTAAGAAGATACCCCAGCTTGTCGTAAGTAGGGGTGGTAATTGAACGAGCCAGCTCGGGTTCGATTAAGGTTCGGCTCGGTATCAGCTCGTTCAAATTCGGTTCATTTATTAACGAGCCGGACATGAGCCAGAAAGCCCGGCTCGTTTATTAAACGAGCCGGACTCGAGCTCAGCCAGGCTCGTTCGGTATTGACTCGGGTTCGGCTGGGTTACACAGTTTGAAAAAAAACAGTAATATGTAATATATAGCAGATTCTATATAACTCTCAGAACACTTAATTCAATTAAATGACAGTATATAAAGTGTACTGAGATAAATATAAAAACCAGCCCTTAAACCCATTTAGTGCCCTAGATATTAATGTTTTTTAATTTTTCCATATCTCAAAACCCTGAGTTTTAAGCATTATTGTTAATTATGTGTTTTTCTTGGAAGATACTATTAATATGAGTAAATGAGCTGAAAACGAGCCGAGCTCACAAACGAGCTCTAAACGAGCTCAGTTGAGCTCGGCTCGTGAACTCGGCTCGTTTAGTTAATGGGCCACAAATGAACTGAACACGAGCTGGGCATGTTTAATCGAGCCGGACTCGAGCCGAGCATCTCTAGCTCAATTAACCAAACGAGCCGGACTTGGGCCGACAAAAAGAACCACGAGCCGAACTCGAGCCGAGCTTGGCTGGCTCGAGTTCGGCTCGTTTACACCCCTATTCGTAAGTGATTGCCATCTTGACATTCCTGAGCCAATCTTTGTAGTTTGGCCCTGTCAGTATGTTTTTATCTAGTAATAACTTAAGTCCGGTCATGTTGATTGGTCGCTGTAATTAGGAGAGAGAGAAGAAACACTCAGCATAATGCTCTTGCAAGTTTAGAGTGGTTTTTAATTTGTCTAAACGGGATGTCTCCCACTGTCTCTCGAATCCCTCCTCAAACCATAAAGGAAGAATTAGTCAGGATCAATCTCACCGTACAATACTTGCTTAACCGTTCAGCCAGGCTAGTGTCGGTACTTCGAGGGAGGTTTTCCAACGCTTTCGCGAACTTCCTTAATTAAATAACCTCTTTTCCCTGTGGGTGTAGCCCCGCTAACACCTTTCTAGACACCTACTTGGTTTATAGAATTGATCGTTAAGTGAGAAATTTCCCGAGGAGTAGCATATACTCACAGTAGGATCGGGATCCAAATATCATCGCGTGACGAAACTGAAGGAATCCTACCAGAATCATCACACTCCAAATGGTATGCAACTCTAGCAAGTTTCAGTACTTATGAAACTCCCGATGTGGATTTTTGCCCCATGCTCTTATGACCTTGGCGTGAGGTCAAAATGTCATAAGTCACATGTCAAGTTCTACCCATCATTATCCAGGTTGATTTGAACCCACCCGTACCTACCCTTGACGTAGGCCAAAATGGCAGTACGGCTGTCCCAAACCAACGCATTCTATCTATGTAACAGATAAATATCCGGCAGCTACCAATCACTATGCCTTGGCGTGAGGTCAAAATACATAGCTTGAATACTACCGAATATTTAACTGAAATGATGGAGGGCTACGAATGGTTTTGGCTAAACCGTGAACGTAGTGAACTAGATATAATCGATGGAACGAGATAGCTTTTAAAAGGAGTGGCTCAAGCTCCGCATTTAAAAGTTGTTTTTGAAAAGAACCGGGTGGTTTTTCGAAAGTGTTCCAACGACTTTTACTTAGTTTATTTTCTTGCATTAGTTCTTTTAATGCATATTTTTCTTGCATTAGTTCTTTTAATGCGTCCCATCATTTAATCCTACCATTGCAGAAAACAACCAAAATATGACGTACGCTTATGCCATTCGCATTCGCCACGGGGCCCCGTCATTACCCGTTAGGTTACTTAACTAACGACAGAGCGGGGGCTGGGCTAGCGCGTCTGTAAAACATAAGCAACGCCTAAATAATATCTTATATAGATATATTGCAATGATAGCCATTTCAGATCACAGATGAACACATTGGATATACTAGGAACCCGCAATTCGTACGAGCCTGTAACGAAAAGCAGATTACACGGTCGCGGTGAATAGCCAATACCCCACCCAAGACCCCTACGGGTGCGGCAAACTACCCGCCAAGTACTCGAAGCGGAGCAACCTCCCTCAACACCGTGAGTAGGTCACTCGGCACTTCGAGATACCCGGTAGTTTGTGCACCCCCTCCATGGGTCTATCCTAGGAGCAAAAACAGTAAAAATAAATTATACAATGACGGCTACAACCCTGACCCGGTTGTGCGGCCATACAAATAATTATTACATCAATTTATAAATTTACATGAATTGAAAGAAAAGAAAACTCTCGTCTCACAACCCCCGGCTATTCACCCGCGACAATCCAATGAATTCATATACACATTCCAGCAACATTACAGATCACAGATTTGTATAACCCCCACTAATCGACATGTAGCGATTAGCAGACGTTCAATACAAATATCACATCACAGAAATAAACCCGTCAGCCTTAGTCTTTAGAAACTCGATCAAAATACGGTTTTAAAGCCCCCAAAACAAATTTTTCTTTCTGGAAAATCTGGGCTGAAAAAATATATACTAAAAATCCTAAAATACCCCATAGAACAAACTGCAGTGAAGACGATCCAGAGAGGAGCTTAATCGGCCGCGGAACCGCGGCAATAACAAGCTATTGCCGCGTTTCCGCGGTGGTTTGGTAGGATCTCTGGACCGTTTTTCTACAGTAGACTATAAAAACCCTGAGTCGATTTTTAAAGCATGATTTATTACTTTTACAGCACTTTGAAAATCGACAGCAAGTTTGATATCCGGGTGTATTTTGCGACTTTTTCTCCGATCGAATTTCTAGATACTATGCTAACATGTTAGGTAGTGTTTAACTAGGCTCTGGTACCACTGTAAGTCCATACTACCTCTCCCGGTACTTACGGGCTTGCGGAATTTGATGAAAAACAATTTTCTAGAGGCGGTAACATGGACTCAAAACGGATCTTTGTTAAACTATCTACCTAACAACCTAACTAGGAGTTGTTAACTACTCAGTTAGGGGGTTATACCTTTCTTTTCTTGAACTCCTTCTTCTTCAAGCCTCGATGGTGTACGGATCGGCTTCACCCCGTCGTCTCCTTGCGCCGAAGATCGATCCACCCGAAAGCTTCTACCTTTGGCTTCTTCTTCGAACTTTGAAGAAACCAGTTCACTCGGTTTGCTAAACCTTGTGAACTAGAGTGAGTAGAGGAGAGTGTGTTGGGATTTTTCTCTATGGTTCTTGCTTCTCAACACATGAGACAAGTGAACCATAGACTAGAGAGAGAGAGAGAGAGCAAGAGGAAGAGGATGAGAGCTCAAGCCAAGAGAGAGAATGGGAATGATAGAATGAACAAGAATTTTCTCTCTTGGCTCTCATAATCCAAAGCCATCATAACAAATCATAGCAATCAAGTATTATGTGATGGTTTAAGCTACAATAGCCATATCATTTCATGTACTCATTTTGCACAAGAGAAACAAGCAAGCAAAAGTCTTTGCCATGAAATGATAGCCATTGTCATCATGATGGTCAACTAGTCCAACCTAGTCAACCGGTCAACAAAGTCAACCCCTCAACAACCATGTCACCATAATACTTAATTAATATTATTGTTAATCATATATCATATTCTCATTTGGGTTTAGCAAAAAGTCAATGGTCAACAGTCAACAACCCTAATGAGAATCCTCTGCCTCTGTCTCTCCGTCAACTGTGCATACACACCCGCATCCGCGTTCCGAGGAACACGAATACATACGAGATAAAATCAATCCCAAAACGTACACTAGGATCTGGCTTAAACCAAAGCCCGCTAGTGTTAACTGTCCGGACACTAAACGTGCACAAGTGCACGGATGTGACCGAACCCTGTCGCAAAACCATGTGACCTGTCGCAAAACCATGCGACCTGTCGCAAAACCATGCGACCTCTACTCTTTTGCCTAAAGGCGAATAGCTTTCTGTGTGGGACTCTAAAGACTCGACACTACGCTGGTAGTGGGTTTAACCACAGACTGCAAGCGGCACTAGCTGTGCGTAACGGTCCCCAGGTAGATGCCGACAAGAAGACTGACGAGGTGAAACCCATCTGAACTCCTACTGAGCCTGAATGTGACAGTCTCCGTACAGTCCGGTCTGTTCGTCGGATACATCGCATGGCGGGCCTAAGGGGCGGTAAACGTCAGTCCCCTAATAGCGGTACAAGTCGTGTCGGAGTGAAGCCCAAAACACCCTGAGATAACACTGGAAGCCTACCAGCATATCTCGCTTGCCCTGGCCAGGGACTACTCGTGTAATGGCTCTCCTAGACACAGCGCGATGTCAACCCCCAATACCGGGAGAGACGAATCCTTTCTAACCGTCACTGCCTCCAAGTGCTTCGGGGCTGCACCCAAAAACTACCTGTTTGCACGACTCCTTTGAGCCGTGGTAAGGTAGTAATCAAAGTACAGTGGGAATACACTCAAGGCGAAGTGACAGTGTTAAGTCAGCGGACTAAGCTGTACTCATGTCACCTGGGAACTGATAACTGACGATAGGTATAATACCAACCAATCAGTTCCCGACGAGTCCTGTCCAGTGTACTCGTAACCTAACGAGCACCCGCATACTATCTCAAGCACGACGTACTGACGACTGTGGGACAGACCGTCTCCTACACTGGGATGAGAAGCGCATACGCTAATCTACTCCGGAGTATCGATGCCCTGTCTCGATAGTCCTGCGACTAGGGACCTGTATAAGGATGTGCTTATAGATTACCCAGCCCCCACGAGTGTGACTGCCATCACAACGCTGGTAATCAAGCAAAGATCCTAAGGGCTCCACTAATACGTATAGGTGATATAATAAAATAAACACATGTACACATTGAAGTAGAAACAAACCAAGTAGCATACTACTATTTTGAGAAAGATTGTATATACAACCGTGAATATCCCAAGCTTCCATTAAGTAATATACAAACTAGTATGATACAGTAATGGCCTCTAGGGCATATACACTAATAATAAAATGACTGAATCTGACTGTTATGATTGGCAAAGGTCTATCCAGATGTCCATTGCCCAAGACAAGCTGGGACACCTCTTAACTAATCCAACCCCTGCCGTCTCAGGACCAGTTTCCCCTGTCTCGGATATTGATATCAGTAAGACATCGGAAAAAGACTGTGCGAAAGCCAAGTGCCTCGTGTTAGCCTTAGTTGATGGTGGATACCAGAGGCAGCATGAGAAGATGGACTTAGTTTCTATCTTCCTCCATAACAAAGATTTATATGGAGAGCAATCTCGTATCGCAAGATATGAGACCTCGAACGAATTGCTTCAAGCGAGGTTGGCTATCAGGTCATCTGTGGGGGGCAACGTCCTTACAGAGACCAGCTATTTTGAGTTCACGGACCTGAAGACCACGTTGAAGAACGGGTCAGATGCTGACTTGATTCTACAGTCTTTACCTTCTACCCTGAAAGAAACCAGGGAAGTAGAAGGAAAGGGAAGGGCAGAAGTTTTGGGACTGGATATAGCAAAAGAGGGACGTTCCTATTGTTACAGGAATGAACATTGGCAGAAGGATTGTAGGGCTAGCAAAGCCAGTAGCCAGGATTCGAAGCATGTTGTGGCTTCGGCTTCGGGTGTGTTTATAATAAAGAACTGTATGTCAGTTAACCCTACTTCCTGGGTATTGGATACCGGATCAGGATCTCACATCTGTAATTCGTTACAAGCTCTGAGAAACTGTAGGGTTATCAAGATAGGTGATATGACTCTCAGGGTTGCTAACGGAATGAGTATGTACGCTGAATCCGTAGGGGAATATCATCTTGGACTGACAACTGGGCAGATATTGATTCTTCATAACTGTTTTTATGCACCAGGTGCGACTTGTAATATCATATCTGTATCCTTACTTTCTAAGGAAGGATATGATTTTACTTTTGTAAGCGATGTGGTCAACATCCACCTAAATCAAGTTCTGGTTGGGTCAGGTACATTAAAAAACAGGATATACGTATTGAACCAAGCTCAGATTTTCAGTGTCCAGAACACACTTAAAAGAAAGTCTCCGGAATTAAATCAGGTTTTCTTATGGCATTGTAGACTGGGTCACATCAATGAGAGAAGGTTGACTAAGTTACATAGAGAGGGATACTTGGATCCGTTCGAGTATCAATCTTATGTTACTTGTGAATCTTGTCTCATGGGAAAGATAACAAAGACTCCGTTCACTGGACACGGAGAAAGAGCAAGCGAGCTCTTGGGACTCATACACAGTGACGTGTGTGGTCCAATGTCTACACATGCGCGAAGTGGTTATTCATACTTCATTACTTTCACAGATGATTTCTCTAGGTATGGACATGTCTTCCTGATGAAGCATAAATCCGAGGCCTTTGAGAAATTTCGGGAATACAAGAATGAAGTTGAAAAACAAACAGGCAAAAGTATCAAGACACTGAGATCTGATCGAGGTGGTGAATACTTGAGTGCCGAGTTTCTGGACTACTTAAAAGAGAATGGAATTCTCTCTCAGCTTACTCCTCCATACACTCCGCAACATAACGGTGTATCGGAGAGACGGAACCGAACCTTATTGGATATGGTACGTTCCATGATGAGTAGCGCCTGTAAGTCTATGTCACGCACCCCACGAACTTGCGGGAAGGCGGAATATATGAAAAACGATTATCAAAGCTTCGTAACAAGGACTTGAGCGCATGAATCGTATCTAAACCGTTACTAGCAAACTACGAGAGGTTTAACTACTCGGATTCGAAGTTATACCTCACGTTACTTGTCCTTCGGGTCTTCATCGCTGTCCTCCACTTCTCGTAGGCTCCTTGGAACATCGGCACCTCAACGGCCTCCTCAAGTCAAAGACGATCCACCCGAGAGCTCCTACGCCAAGCTTGATCTCTAACTTGAGATAACTAGGTTGCTCAAAGTGCTAATCTAAGCTACCTAGGGGATATAGAGTGAGGTTATGGATGTATTAGTCTAGCTAACCCTTGATCTCAACACATGAGAGGTTAGGGTTAGGGTTTCAAGAATGAGAGAGCTTGAGGAGAGAGAAAGTGATGATAAGAATGAATTGAAATTGTTTCTCACTTCTAATATATTATGAAGCATAAAGAATTATCAAATGAATAATTCAAATGCATTATCATCATGCTTCATTGAATATGTGCAATGAATCATCAAGTGAGTCATCAAGCAATAAATGCTTCATTAACTCACTTGAATGATTCATCTCATGAGTCACAAAATCAATTAATGCTAATGCTGTAAGTCCATGCTACCTCCCCCGGTACTTTCGGGCATGCGGAATTTGGTGAAAAACAATTTTCTAGAGGTGGTAACATGGACTCAAAACCGGATCTTTGTTAAACATCTAACTAACAACCTAACTAGGAGTTGTTAACTACTCGGTTAGGGGGTTATACCTTTCTTTCTTGAACTCCTTCGTCTTCAAGCCTCGATGGTTGTCCGGATCGGCTTCACCCCGTCGTCTCCTTACGCCGAAGATCGATCTACCTGAAAGCTTCTACCTTTGGCTTCTTCTTCGGTCTTTGAAGAAAACTAGTTCACTTGGTTTGCTAAACCTTATGAACTAGAGTGAGTAGAGAAGAGTGTGTTGGGATTTTCTCTATGGTTCTTGGTTCTCAACACATGAGACAAGTGAACCATAGACTAAGGAGAGGGAGAGCAAGAGGAAGAAGATGAGAGCTCAAGAACAAGAGAGAGAATGAAAAATGATAGAATGAGAAAGACTTTTCTCTCTTGGCTCACATAATCCAAAGCCATCATCACAAAAATAGTAATCAAGTATTGTGTAAATGGTTTAAGTCAAAATGGCTATATCATTTCATGCACTCATATTGCACAAGAGAACAAGCAAGTGAAAAGTCTTTTCCATGAAATGATAGCCATTGTCATCATGATGGTCAACTAGTCCAACCTAGTCAACCGGTCAACAAAGTCAACAAGTCAACAAAGTCAACCCCTCAACAACCATGTCACCACAATACTTAATTAATATTATTGTTAATTACATATCATATTCTCATTAGGGTTGAGCAAAAAGTCAAAAGTCAACAGTCAACGGTCAACAACCCTAATGAGAATCCTCTGCCTCTGTCTCTCCGTCAACTGTGCATACACACCCGCATTCGCGTTCCGAGGAACACGAATACAAACTGGATAAAACCAATCCCAATACGTACACTAGGATCTGGCTTAAACCAAAGCCCGCTAGTGTAAACTGTCCGGACACTAAACGTGCACAAGTGCACGGATGTGACTGAACCCTGTCGCAAAACCATGCGACCTGTCGCAAAACCATGCGACCTCTACTCTTTTGCCTAAAGGAGAATAGCTTTCTGTGTGGGACTCTAAAGACTCGACACTACGCTGGCAGTGGGTTTAACCACAGACCGCAAGCGGCACTAGCTGTGCGTAACGGTCCCCAGGTAGATGCCAACAAGAAGACTGACGAGGTGAAACCCATCTGAACTCCTACTGAGCCTGAATGTGACAATCTCCGTACAGTCCGGTCTGTTCGTCTGATACATCGCATGGCGGGCCTAGGGGGACGGTAAACGTCAGTCCCCTAATAGCGGTACAAGTCGTGTCGGAGTGAAGCCCAATACACCCTGAGATAGCACTGGAAGCCTACCAGTATATCTCGCTTGCCCTGGCCAGGGACTACCCGTGTAATGGCTCTCCTAGACACAACGCGATGTCAACCCCCAATACCGGGAGAGACGAATCCTGCCTAACCGTCACTGCCTCTAAGTGCTTCGGGACTGCACCCAACTACTACCTATTTGCACGACTCCTTTGAGCCGTGGTAGGGTAGTAATCAAAGTACAGTGGGAACACACTCGAGGCGAAGTGATAGTGTCAAGTCAGCGGACTAAGCTGTACTCATGTCACCTGGGAACTGATAACTGACGATAGGTATAATACCAACAGGTCAGTTCCCGACGAGTCCTGTCCAGTGTACTCGTAACCCAACGAGCACCCGCATACTATCTCCAGTACGACGTACTGACGGCTGTGGGACAGACCGTCTCCCACACTGGGATGAGAAGCGCATGCGCTAGTCTACTCCGGAGTATCGATGCCCTGTCTCGATAGTCCTGCGACTAGGGACCTGCATAAGGATGTGATTATAGATTACCAAGCCCCACTAGTGTGACTGCCATCACAACGCTGGTAATCAAGCAAAGATCCTAAGGGCTCCACTAATGTGCATAGGCGATATACTAAAATAAACACATGTACACATTGAAGTAGAAACAAACCAAGTAGCATACAACTATTTTGAGCAAGATTATATATACAAGGTGAATATTCCAAGCTTTCATTAAGTAATATACAAACTAGTATGATACAGTAATGGCCTCTAGGGCATATACACTAACAAATGCCACCTTACCCTCCAAGTCACCATGCTTCTAGAAGCTTCCCCGAAAATTATGAGAATGCCCCTACAATCCGTGAAAATACGGAAAACCTTTAGACTGTATAAATCCAATAACCCGATACTAGAATGTAGCGTAAACCAAAGCCGGCTAGTAAATACTGTCCGAACGTCGCACGTGCGTTTAAACACGTATGCGTCCGAACCCTTATCGTAAAACCATACAACCTCTATATCGTTTCGCCTGGAGCAGGGAAACTCTCTGTGTGGGACTCTAAAGACTCGACACTACGCTGGCAGTGGGTTTAACCACAGACAGCAAGCGGCACTAGCTGTACGTAACGGTCCCCCGGTAGATGTCGATAAGAAGGCCGATGAGGAAACCCATCCGAACTCCTACTGAGCCTGATGTGACAATCTCCGTACAGTCCGGTCTGTTCGTCTAAGACTATCGCATATCGAGCCTAGGGGCGGCAAGCGTCAGTCCCCTAATAGCGGTATAAGTCGTGTTGGAGCGTAGCCCATTACACCCTGAGAAACTACTGGAACCTACCAGTAAATCTCGCTTGCACTGGCCAGGGACTTTGCGTAATGGCTCTCTGACACAGCGCGATATCATCTCCCAATACCGGGAGAGACGAATCCTGTCTAACCGCCACTGCCTCCAAGTGCTCGGGACTGCACCCAACTGCTACCTGTTTGCATGACTCTTTTGAGCCGTGGTAGGACAGCAATCTAAGAACAGTAGGACACACTCGAGACGAAGTAGCAGTGTCAAGTCTGCGGACTATGCTGTACTCATGTCACCTGGGAACTGTTAACTGACGACGGGTATAATACCAACCAACAGTTCCCCTGCGAGTCCTGTCCGGTGTACTCGTAACCTAATGAACACCTGTATACTATCTCCAGTACGACATACTGATGGCTGTGGGACAGACCATCTCCCCAACTGGGATGAGAAGCGTACACACTAGTCTACTCCGGAATATCGATGCCCTGTCTCGATAATCCTACGACTAGGGACAAGTATAGGATGTTGCATATAGACTACCCAGCCCCCACTAGTGTGACTGCCATCACGACGCTGGTAATCAAGCAAAGATCCTGAGGGCTCTACTAATATGTATAAGTGATACGTTACAAGAAACATATGCACATATTAAAGTAGACACAAACCAAGTAGCATACTACCATATTTAGCAAGACTGTCAATACAACTGTGAATATCCCAAGCTTCCATTAAGTAATATACATGCTAGTATGATACAATAATGGCCCCTAAGGCATATACACTAACAATCTCCCATTTGCACTAGGGCCCTGAGCTGGCATATCGTAGACCTATCATCTTGAATAGCCTTTCAAACTGCGTCTGAGGAATAGCCTTTGTGAATGGATCAGCAATGTTATTCTCCGTCTCTACTCTCTTCACCTCGATCTCCCAGCGATCTACGAACTCCCTGATCAGGTGATATCGCCTTAAGATGTGTCGGGACTTCTGATGGGACCTAGGTTCCTTCGCTAAAGCTATAGCGCCGTTGTTGTCACAATACAGAGGTATTGGATCAACACTGGTAGGAACCACCTGAAGTTCTATGAGGAACTTCTTCATCCAGACAGCTTCTTTTGCGGCATCGCAAGCAGCTATGTACTCTGCTTCCATCGTTGAGTCAGCAACGGTCTCCTGTTTGGAACTCTTCCAACAGACCGCCCCTCCATTAAGGGTAAAGACATAACCCGACATGGACTTGGAGTCATCTTTGTCACTCTGGAAGCCGGAGTCGGCAAAGGCCTTCATCTGGAGGTCTTTTCCGCCATATACCAAGAACATCTCCTTAGTCCTTCTCAGGTACTTGAGAATGTTCTTTACTGCTATCCAGTGCTTCTTCCCTGGGTTTGCTTGATACCAGCTTACTACGCTCAATGCGTATGCTACATCTGGTCTGGTACATAACATCGCATATATTATAGAGCCTACCGCAGAAGCGTAGGGTATAATCGACATGCGATCCCTTTCCAAATCAGTCTTGGGAGACATCTCTTTGGAGAGGGTGATTCCGTGACAAGCCGGTAGGTTCCCGTGCTTAGAATCATCCATACTGAATCTTTTCACTATGGTGTCTATGTACCTGGACTGTGAAAGTCCCAACATCCTTTTTGATCTATCACGATAGATCCGGATCCCCAGAATGTAGGTGGCATCACCTAGGTCTTTCATGGAGAATTTATGTGACAAGAATCTTTTGACTGACTGTAACATAGGAATATCATTTCCTATTAGGAGAATGTCATCCACGTACAAGACGAGAAATACTACAGCTCTCCCTACAATCTTACTGTATATGCAAGGTTCATCTGGATTTTTGATAAAGTCGAATTCTTTGACAGCATCATCAAAACAGATGTTCCAACTCCGCGATGCTTGCTTTAGTCCATAAATGGACTTAAGCAGCTTACATACTTTATCGCTGCTTCCACTCTGAATGAATCCCTCTGGCTGATCCATATAGACTCTTTCTTCTAAATTACCATTTAGAAAGGCCGTCTTTACGTCCATCTGCCAGATCTCATAATCGTGGAAGGCAGCAATAGCAAGAAGGACCCTAATGGATTTGAGCATAGCCACTGGAGAAAAGGATTCGTCATAGTCCAAACCAGGTCTTTGACGGAAACCCTTTGCAACAAGTCTAGCCTTATAGGTTTCAACCTGTCTATCTACACCAATCTTCTTTTTGAAGATCCATTTGCATCTTACGGGTTTTACCCCATCTGAAGCAATGTCTAAAGTCCATACTTTGTTAGTGTACATGGACTCCATTTCGGTCCACGATGCATCCAGCCATTTTACTGAGTCACTGCTCTGAATGGCTTGCGGGAAGCTAGTAGGCTCATCATAGTCGATAGTGCAATCCTCTTTATCCCCGTCTATGAGAAAACCGTAGTATCTCTTGGGCGGATGAGACTGCCAACTACTCCTGCGGAGTGGCGTCGGGATGTCCCTTTCTTCTGAAACCTCTGGTTCTACCATACTTTCAGTAGTAGTTTGTGGTTCTGGAATTTCTTCCAGTTCTACTGCGCTCCCACTCTTCTGATTTTCTAAAAATTCAGTTTCTAAGAAGTGGGCATGATGAGAAACAAAAACCTTTTGTTCCTTTGCGTAATAGAAATAATACCCTTTGGAGTTCTTTGGATATCCCACAAACTTACATTGTACTGAGCGTGCCTTGAGCTTGTCCGGATGCTGCCTTTTTACAAAAGCTGGACATCCCCATGTCTTCAGGTACTGAAGATAGGGTTTCTTCCCACTCCACATCTGATATGGTGTGGTAGGCACAGTCTTGGTCGGAACCTTGTTCAAAAGATATGCAGCTGATTCTAGCGCATAACCCCAGAAAGATCGCGGTAACTTAGCCTTACTCATCATGGAACGAACCATATCCAATAGGGTTCGATTCCTCCTTTCCGATACACCATTATGTTGTGGTGTGTATGGAGGAGTAAGCTGAGAGAGAATTCCATTCTCTTTTAAGTAACCCAGGAACTCGGCACTTAAGTATTCACCACCTCGATCAGATCTCAAAGTTTTGATACTTTTGCCTTTTTGGTTTTCCACTTCATTCTTGTATTCCTGGAATTTCTCAAAAGCCTCGGATTTATGCTTCATTAAGAAGATATGTCTATACCTAGAGAAATCATCCGTAAAATTAATGAAGTAGGAATAACCACCTCGCGCATGTGTAGACATTGGACCACACACGTCGCTGTGTATGAGTCCTAAGAGCTCGCTTGATCTTACTCCATGTCCAGTAAACGGAGTCTTTGTCATCTTTCCCATGAGACAAGATTCACAAGTAGCATAAGATTGATACTCGAACGGATCCAAGTATCCCTCTCTATGTAACTTAGTTAACCTTCTCTCATTGATGTGACCTAGTCTACAATACCATAAGAAAGCCTGATTTAATTCCGGAGACTTTCTTTTAAGTGTGTTCTGGACATTGAAAATCTGAGCTTGACTCAATACGTATATGTCGTTATCTAATGTACCGGACCCAATCAAAACTTGATTTAGGTGGATATGAACTACATCGCTTACGAATGTAAAATTATATCCCTCTCTCGAAAGTGAGGATACTGATATGATATTACAAGTCATACTAGGTACATACAGACAGTTACGTAGAATCAATATTTGCCCACTTGTCAAACCTAGGCGATATTCTCCCACGGATTCAGCGTCAACGCTCATTCCGTTTGCAACTCTGAGAGACAAATCACCTACCTTCATAACTTTACGGTTTCTCAAAGCATGTAATGAATTACAGATATGAGATCCTGCTCCGGTATCTAGTACCCAGGAAGTAGAGTTAATTGACAAACAGTTCTCAATTACAAATACACTTGAGGCTGAAGCCACAACATGCTTCATATCCTGGCAACTGGCTTCAAAAGCCCTGCAATCTTTCTGCCAATGCCCAATCCCATAACAATAGGAACGTTCCTCTTTTACTACATTCAGTCCCGAAACTTTTGCCATTTTCTTTCCTTCTACTTCCCTGGTTTCTTTCAGGGTAGAAGGCAGAGACTGTAGAATCAAGTCAGTATCTGACTCGTTTCCTATCGTGGTCTCCAGGTCCTGGAGCTCATCAATATAGCTAGTCATTGTAAGGACGTTGTCCCCTACAGATGACCCGAAATCCAACCTCGCTTGAATTAATTCGTTCGAGGTCTCATATCTTGCGATATGAGATTGCTCTCCATATAAATCTTTGTTATGGAGAAAGATGGAAACTGAGTCCATCTTCTCGTGCTGCTTCCGGTATCTACCATTAACTGAAGCTAACACGAGGCACTTGGGTTTCGCTTTATCCTTTTCCCTTGTCTGACGGATATCCATATCCGCGATAGTGGAAAATGGATCTGGGACGGCGGGATCTTGAGTAGTAATAGAGTGGTCCAGCTTGTCATAGGCAATGGACATCTGGACAGACTTTTGCCAGTCATATAAGTCAGATTCAGTCAATTTGTTATCTAGATGTAACCTAGTCGTGGTCACAAGGTTGCTGCAATTAAGAGAGAGAAGAAAATACTATTAGCATGATGCTGTTGTAAGTTTAGATTGGTTTTAAGTTTATCTAAACAGGATGGCTCCCACTGTTTATCGAATCCTTCCTCAAACCATAAAAGAAGAATTAGCCAGGACTATTCTCACCGTACAATACTTGCTTAACCGTTCAGCTAGGCCAGTGTCGATACTTCGAGAGAGGTTTTCCAACGCTTTCGCGAAGTTCCTTAATTAAATAACCTCTTTTCTCTGGGGGCGTAACCCCGCTGACACCTTTCTTGGCACCTACTTGGTTTATAGCATTGATCGTTAAGTGACGAATCTCCTGATAAGTAGTATATACTCACAGCAGGATCGGGATCCAAATATCATCGTACGATAATGTTGAAGGAATCCTACCAACATTCATCAAACTCCAAATGGTATGCAACACCAGCAAGTTTCAGTTTCTTTAGAAACTCCCGATGTGGATTTTTGCCCCATGCTCTTATGACCTTGACGAAGGCCAACAAATCATAAGTCACATGTCATGTTCTGCCCATCATTATCTTGTTAATTTGAACCCACCCGTACATACCCTTGACAAAGGCCAACAAGGTAATACGACTGTCCCAAACCAACACATCTATCTATGCACCAAATGAATACCCCAGCAGCTACCAAACACTATGCCTTGACGAAGGCCAACAAACATAGCTTGAATACTACTGACCATTCATAAGAAATGACGGAGGGCTACGAATGGTTTTGGCAAAACCATGAACGTAGTGAACTTGATATAATCGAAGAAATCTGATAGCTTTTTAAAAGGAGTGGTTAAAGCTCCGCAATTAAAAATTCTGCTCTTTTTTTAAAATAACCGAGTGGTTTCTTTTAAATTTTGTTCCAACGATTGAACTTTGGTTTATTTTCTTTGCATTATAATAATGTGTCCCATCATTTATCCTATCATTGCAGAAAACAACAAAAAATACCACGTCCTTTTATGCCATCCGCATTCGCCACGGGGTCACGTCATCACCCGTTAGGTTACTTAACTAACGACAGAGCGGGGTCTGGGCTAGCGCGGGTGTAAAACATAAGTGACGTCTAATAGCTATCATATATAGATATTGTACATTCGTCAGACGCAATAATAAGCATTCCAGATCACAGATGAACTTTATTGGATATACTAGCAATCCGCATTTGCTTTGAGCCTGCAATAAAAGATGGATTACACAGTTGTGATGAATAGCCATTACCCCACCCTAGACCCCTACGGGAACGGCAAACTACCCGTCAAGTACCCGAAGTGAAGCGGTCTCCCTCAACGACGTGAGTAGGCCACTAAACACTTCAACGTACCCGGTAGTTTGTGTACCCCGCCTTGGGTCTATCCTAGGAGCAAAAAACAGTAAAAAGGAAATAATGCAACGGTGGCTACAACCGCAACCTGGATGTGCCCCACAAAAGAATATTACATCATATTACATTTACATCGAATGAATGAATATTAAACCCATCTCAAACCCCGGCTAATCATCACAACATTCCAATCAAGTCCATATACACAAACAGTAAACGTTACAGAAATATGCAACCCCCTGCCAACCGACATACTAGCAGTTAGGGGAGGTTTACGAACACATTAAACATTACAGATAAAAACCCAATTAGCAAATATCTTAGAACATCGATCGACCACCATATTCCGTGTCTACCCCAAAAGCAAAACAACATTGAAGTAACCTGGGTAGAAACAGAACATACAGGAAAACAGAACACAAAAATATATGAATTTTAGAGCAAATCGGAGTCAACTCGGGGTTGACTCCGCCGCGGATCCGCGGCCAAAAGCACACTCTTGCCGTGGATCCGCGGCCATCAAGACGAGTTAGAACTCCATATTTTCCCAGAATTCTTATATTTCCCTGCTGTGAATTTTAAGGTATATCAAATATGTTTTTCGACACTTTTAAAATTAACAGAAACTTGGGATTTCCGGGTTTTCGTTTTCGCGTTTTCTGACGATCGAAGTTCTAATCAGTTGCTAACAAGCTAGTAATGATTTAGTTGGCTCTGATACCACTGTAAGTCCATGTCACGCACCCCACGAACTTGCGGGGAGGTGGAATATATGAAAAACGATTATCAAAGCTTCGTAACACGGACTTGAGCGCATGAATCGTATCTAAACCGTTACTAGCAAACTACGAGAGGTTTAACTACTCGGATTCGAAGTTATACCTCACGTTACTTGTCCTTCGGGTCTTCATCACTGTCCTCCGCTTCTCGTAGGCTCCTTGGAACATCGGCACCTCAACGGCCTCCTCGAGTCAAAGACGATCCACCCGAGAGCTCCTACGCCAAGCTTGATCTCTAACTTGAGATAACTAGGTTGCTCAAAGTGCTA
Organism: Agapanthus africanus; assembly: GCA_030015575.1. NCBI lineage: Eukaryota > Viridiplantae > Streptophyta > Magnoliopsida > Asparagales > Amaryllidaceae > Agapanthus > Agapanthus africanus. The sequence continues at coordinate 113,736,929 of JASDDO010000018.1, forward strand.
ATCTAAGCTACCTAGGGGATATAGAGTGAGGTTATGGATGTATTAGTCTAGTTAACCCTTGATCTTAACACATGAGAGGTTAGGGTTAGGGTTTCAAGAATGAAAGAGCTTGAGGAGAGAGAAGGTGATGATAAGAATGAATTGAAATTGTTTCTCACTTCTAATATATTATGAAGCATAAAGAATTATCAAATGAATAATTCAAATGCATTATCATCATGCTTCATTGAATATATGCAATGAATCATCAAGAGAGTCATTAAGCAATAAATGCTTCATTAACTCACTTGAATGATTCATCTCATTAGTCACAAAATCAATTAATGCTAATGCCACCTTACCCTCCAAGTCACCATGATTCTAAAAGCTTCCCCGAAAATTACGAGAACGCCCCTACAATCCGTGAAAACACGGAAAACCTTTAGACTGTATAAATCCAATAACCCGATACTAGAATCTGGCTTAAACCAAAGCCGGCTAGTAAAAACGGTCCGAACGTCGCACGTGCGTTTAAACACGTATGCGTCCGAACCCTTGTCGTAAAACCATACGACCTCTATATCGTTTCGCCTGGAGCAGGGAAACTCTCTGTGTGGGACTCTAAAGACTCGACACTACGCTGGCAGTGGGTTTAACCACAGACCGCAAGCGGGACTAGCTGTACGTAACGGTCCCCAGGTAGATGTCGATAAGAAGGCCGATGAGGAAACCCATCCGAACTCCTACTGAGCCTGATGTGACAATCTCCGTACAGTCCGGTCTGTTCGTCTAAGACAATCGCATATCGAGCCTAGGGGGCAGCAAGCGTCAGTCCCCTAATAGCGGTATAAGTTATGTCGGAGCGTAGCCCATTACACCCTGAGAAACTACTGGAACCTACCAGTAAATCTCGCTTGCCTGGCTAGGGACTTTGCATAATGGCTCTCTGACACAGCGCGATATCATCTCCCAATACCGGGTGAAACGAATCCTGTCTAACCGCCACTGCCTCCAAGTGCTCGGGACTGCACCCAACTGCTACCTGTTTGCACGACTCCTTTGAGCCGGTAGGGTAGCAATCTAAGAACAGTAGGACACACTCGAGACGAAGTAGCAGTGTCAAGTCTGCGGACTATGCTATACTCATGTCACCTGGGAACTGTTAACTGATGACGGGTATAATACCAACCAACAGTTCCCCTGCGAGTCCTATCCGATGTACTCGTAACCTAACGAGCACCTGTATACTATCTCCAGTACGACGTACTGATGGCTGTAGGACAGACCATCTCCCCAACTGGGATGAGAAGCGTACACACTAGTCTACTCCGGAATATCGATGCCCTCTCTCGATAATCCTACAACTAGGGACAAGTATAGGATGTTGCTTATAGACTACCCAGCCTCCACTAGTGTGACTGCCATCACGACGCTGGTAATCAAGCAAAGATCCTGAGGGCTCTACTAATATGTATAAGTGATACGTTACAAGAAACATATGCACATATTAAAATAGACACAAACCAAGTAGCATACTACCATATTTAGCAAGACTGTCAATACAACTGTGAATTTCCCAGCTTCCATTAAGTAATATACATGCTAGTATGATACAATAATGGCCCCTAGGGCACATACACTAACAACGCTGAGTTGCCGCGATCATTCTGGGGACATGCGCTTGAATCAGCTGCATACCTTTTGAACCGAGTTCCAACTAAGACTGTACCTACCACACCATATGAGATATGGAGTGGGAAAAAACCCTATTTTCAATATCTGAAGATCTGGGGATGTCCAGCTTTTGTCAAAAAGCTGCATGCGGACAAACTCGAGGCACGCTCAGTACTGTGCAAGTTTATGGGATACCCAAAGAACTCCAGGGGGTATCTTTTCTATTACGCAGAAGAACAAAAGGTCTTTGTTTCTCGTAATGCCCACTTTCTAGAACACCAGTTCTTAGAAAAGGAAATAAGTGGGAGCGCAATAGAACTGGAAGAAATTCCAGAACCACAGACTATTACTGAAAGCTTAGTAGAACCAGAGGGTTCGAAAGAACAGGACATTCCTACGCTGCTCCGCAGGAGTAGTAGGCAATCTCATCCATCCGAGAGATACTACGGTTTTCTCATAGACGGGGATAGAGAGGATTGCATCATTGATTATGATGAGCCGACTAGCTTCCAGCAGACCATTCAGAGCGTTGACTCGGTAAAATGGCTGGATGCAATGCGGACCGAAATGGAGTCCATGTACTTCAACAAAGTATGGACTTTGGACATTGCTCCAGATGGGGTAAAACCCGTAGGATGCAAATGAATCTTCAAAAGGATGATTGGTGTAGATGGACAGGTCGAGACGTATAAGGCTAGACTTGTTGCAAAGGGTTTTCGTCAAAGACCTGGTTTGGACTATGACGAAACCTTTTCTCCAGTGGCTATGCTGAAATTCATTCGGATCCTTCTTGCCATTGCTGCCTTCCACGATTATGAGATTTGGCAGATGGACGTAAAGACCGCTTTTCTAAATGGAAATTTAGAGGAGTGTGTCTATATGGACCAGCCAGAGGGTTTCATTCAGAGTGGGAGCAGCGGAAAGGTGTGCAAGTTGCTTAAGTCCATTTATGGACTAAAGCAGGCATCGCGGAGTTGGAACATCTGTTTTGATGAGACGGTCAAAGAATTTGGCTTTATCAAAAATCCAGATGAACCATGCATCTATAGTAGATTTGTAGCACGAACTGTCGTATTCCTCGTTTTATACGTGGATGACATTCTCTTGATAGGAAATGACAATCCTGTGCTACAATCTGTCAAAGGATTCTTGTCACACAGGTTCTCCATGAAAGACCCGGGTGATGCCTCTTACATTCTGGGGATCCGGATCCATCGTGATAGATCCAAGAGGATATTAGGACTTTCACAGTCCAGGTACATCGACACCATACTGAAAAGATTCAGTATGGAAGATTCCAAGCGCGGTAATCTACCGGCTTGTCACGGGATCACTCTCTCCAAAAAGATGTCTCCCAAGACTGATTTGGAAAGGGATCGCATGTCTATTATACCCTATGCTTCTGCGGTAGGCTCTATAATGTATGCAATGTTGTATACCAGACCAGATGTAGCTTATGCACTGAGTGTGGTAAGCCGGTATCAGTCAAACCCTGGGGAGAAGCACTGGATAGCGGTAAAGAACATTCTCAGGTACCTGAGAAGGACTAAGGAGATGTTCTTGGTGTATGGCGGAAAAGACCTCCAGATTGAGGCCTTTGCTGACTCCAGCTTCCAGAGTGACAAGGATGATTCCAAGTCCATGTCGGATTTTGTCTTTACCCTCAATGGAGGGGCGGTATGTTGGAAGAGTTCCAAACAGGAAACCGTTGCTTACTCAACAATGGAAGCGGAATATATCGCTGCATCTGATGCCGCAAAAGAAGCCGTCTGGATGAGGAAGTTCTTGAAAGAACTTCAGGTGGTTCCATCCATTGTTGATCCAATACCTCTGTATTGCGACAACAACGGGGCTATAGCTTTAGCGAAGGAACCCAGGTCCCATCAGAAATCCAGACACATCTTAAGGCGGTATCACCTGATCAGGGAGATCGTGGATCGGTAGGAGATCGAGGTTCGGAGGGTTGCATCAAAAGATAACACTGAAGATCCATTCACGAAGGCCTTGCCCCAGACTCAGTTCGAGCGGCTGATCGAGATGATAGGTCTTCGATACGCCAGTACAAGGCCTTAGTGCAAGTGGGAGATTGTTAGTGTATATGCCCTAGAGGCCATTACTGTATCATACTAGTTTGTATATTACTTAATGGAAGCTTGGGATATTCACCATTGTATACACAATCTTGCTCAAAATAGTAGTATGCTACTTGGTTTGTTTCTACTTCAATGTGTGTACATGTGTTTCTTTTAACATATCGCCTATATACATTAGTGGAGCCCTTAGGATCTTTGCTTGATTACCAGCGTTGTGATGGCAGTCACACTCGTGGGGGCTGGGTAATCCACAAGCACATCCTTATGCATGTCCCTAGTCGTAGGACTATCGAGACAGGGCATCGATACTCCGAAGTAGACTAGAGTATGCGCTTCTCATCCCAGTATGGGAGACGGTCTGTCCCACAGCCGTCAGTACGTCGTACTTGAGATAGTATGCGGGTGCTCGTTAGGTTACGAGTACACTGGACAGTTCTCGTCGGGAACTGTTGGTTGGTACTATACCTATCGTCAGTTATCAGTTCCCAGGTGACATGAGTACAGCTTAGTCCGCTGACTTGACACTATCACTTTGCCTCGAGTGTGTTCCACAGTACTTTGATTACTACCCTACCACGGCTCAAAGGAGTCGTGCAAACAGGTAGTAGTTGAGTGCAGTCCCGAAGCACTTGGAGGCAGTGACGGTTAGATAGGATTCGTCTCTCCCAGTATTTGGAGTTGATATCGCGCTGTGTCTAGGAGAGCCATTACACATAGTCGTCCCTGGCCAGGGCAAGCGAGATACACTGGTAGGTTTCCAGTGTTATCTCAGGGTGTTCTGGGCTACACTCCAACACGACTTGTACCGCTATTAGGGGGCTAACGTTCACCACCCCCTAGGCCCGCCATGCGATATTCTCAGACGAACAGACCAGACTGTACGCAGATTGTCACATACAGGCTCAGTAGGAGTTCGGATGGGATCGCCTCATCAGTCTTCTTATCGGTATCTACCTGGGGACCGTTACGTACAGCTAGTGCTGCTTGCAGTCTGTGGTTAAACCCACTGCCAGCGTAGTGTCGAGTCTTTAGAGTCCCACACAGAGGGTTATTCGCCTTTGGGCAAAACAGAGTAGAGGTCGCATGGTTTTGCGACGGAGTTCGTTCACATCCGCGCACTTGTGCACGTTTGGTGTCCGGACAGTCATTACTAGCGGGCTCTGGTTTGAGCCAGATCCTAGTATATGTTTTGGGGTTAGTTTTATCTCATTGTATTCGTGTTCCTCGGAACACGAATGCGGGTGTGTATGCACAGTTGATTGAGGCGGAGGAAGAGGATTTTCATTAGGGTTTTGGAACGGGTGTGTATGCACAGTTGACAGTTATCTTTTTCCAAACCCTAATGAATATGTGAAATATCAATTAATAATATTAATTAAAGGAAATTGAGTTATGGTTAGGGTTGTTGATTTGTTGACCAAGGTTGACTTGTTGACCAAGGTTGAAAAGTTGACCATCATCATTTCAAGCAAAGATGCTCTTTGATCTTTGCAAAACTCATTTAATATGAAATGATAATGGTCATTTCAACATACCATCACCTTTTTCCTTTTTGATTAATTTTGTTAATTGATTGATTCACATATATTTGTTATGGTTGCAAAACTCATCTCATTCTCTCATTCTCATTCTCTCTCATCATTTCCTCTTCCTCTTCCTCTAGCTCAAGGAAAATCATTCTCATGAGTTGAGAACCATTTTCTTTGAGATAAAACACCAAAGCCACTCTCTACTCATCCTAAGGTTGAAGGTCTAGCAAGCCGAACACTTTAGTTTCCTCAAGTTCGAAGAAGGAGCTCAAGGTAGAGACCCTCAAGTGGATCCATCTTCGGCAAGAGAAGGCGACGAGGAGAGAACCATCCGACCACCACAAGGAGTCCAAGAGAAGGAGTTCAAGTTAAAGTATAACTCCCTAACCGAGTAGGTAAAACTCTTGTTAGTTGCTAGTGTGTTGTTTAGCAAAGATCCGTGTTTTATAGTCCATGTTACCATAACACAAAAAATCGTTTATCACCGTTTCCGCAAGCCTGAAAGAACCGGGAGAGGTAGCATGGACTTACAAGGTTGATGTCACCAGTGTTGTATATTATTTACTTTTTTGCATTAGGATAGACCCAAGGAGGGGAGCACAAGTGACCGGGTTCTGGGATTCAGAGGGAGGCCATCTCGAGGAGTCGAGACTGTAAGTCTACGGTAGCGCCCCGGCCGTCAATCAGACGCCAAATGCGGAACAAAAACTTTTATAACTGGCGCTATCGCATACTATAACCCGGATCTGCCATTAACGCTAAACTAACAAACTACAAAGTGGGTAGAAAGGTTATACCGAACGATCCGAGTCCTTCGTTCTTTAACCATTATCCCACGCTCCGTTGCGGCTGCTCCGATCTCCTGGCTCCTCGTCGAGGTGGCACCACATCTACGGATCTTTAAACGGGCTCCCGTCTCTGAATCGAGGCAACTCGGTCATCAAGTTTGCTAAAAGAGATGACCATGATTGATGTAGAGAATGAGTAGAACACTTTGTCTCGCTTCATCCAAAGCCATGGATGAACGGTTAATGAAGTTGCCTTTTTAATCAGGTAAATAAGAAATGAGCATATATTTTTTCATGAACCAAAACTATCATCTTTTTAATCAACAAGTGAGAGAGTGAGAAGAGGAGGGGAGGGGCCGGCCACATATAGAGGAGGGGGTGAGTGTAGGAGCAAGGGTTGGTGACCATAAAGGAAAAGATCAAGAGAAAAAATCCAAGGAAAAACAAAACCACATTAATGCAAATGGTGACTCAATTAACCTAGTCATCCATTCATTAATGCATACAATGAATCAAAACTTAGTCACCAAAACTAGAACCTTCCACACTCATGACTCACCTCATGACTCACCCAAAAGAAGAAAAGATAAATCTGTATTAAACCGAATGTTTAATACGGGTGATAGAAAACTGGCAACTTCCAAAAGCTATCCCAAAACGAATTTCAGAATAACCCTGTAACAGTATAAATATACCCGCATTTGTATTACGACCGAATATAAATGCAACTGAGACAAAGATGTTATATCTATAAAGCGTAATACATGGATCCGGCTTAAACCAAAGCCCACCAGTATTATCTGCCCGAAATATGACACGTGCGTAAACGCACGTGCATTTTCCGAACCCTGCCATAAAACCATACGGCCTCTACAACGTTTCTCCCGAACTTGGGAAACTATCTGTGGGGGACTCTAATGACTCGTCAGTACCCTGGCAGTGGGTTTAACCACAAGCCGTCAGCGGCACTAGCTGTGCGTAACAGCTGCCCATGTACTGACCTCAAGGGAAGCTGATGAGCAAACTCATACAGGAACCCTACTGAGCCTAACGGTGACAATATACATACAGTCCGGTCCGTTCGTCTATGAGTATTGCATATTCGGCCTAGGGGGCTGGTAACGTCAGACCCCCAATAGCGGTATAAGTCGTGTCGGAGACAAACCCTGAACACCCTGAGAAACTACTGGAGTACCTACCAGTAATTCTCACCTGCCTTGGTCAAGGACTTGGTGTAATGGCTTTCCTAGACACAGCACGATCTCACCCCCAATACCGGGAGAGACGAATCCCCTGCTGATCCGCTCACTTGCCTCCATGTGGCTCGGAACTGTACCCAAAAATACCTGTTTGCACGACTCCTTTGAGCCGTGGTAGGGTAGAAATCAAAGCACAGTGGGAACTCACACGAGACAAATGACAACCTCAGGTCGATGAACTAACCTGTACACATGTCACCAGGGAACTGCTATCTGACGCTAGGTATAATACCAACTGGTAGGTTCCCGGCGAGTCCTGTCCAGTGTACTCATAATCCAATGAGTACCTGTATACATCTTAGGTGATCCAACTGACACCAGTGGCTTGTGAGACCGGCCACCGCCCCTCGTCGGGGTCTCGACTGTATACACTAGTCTACTCCGGAGTATCGATGCCCTGTCTCGAAACTCCCACGACTAGGGACAACTATTAAGGATGTGCTTATAGACCACCCAACTCTCACGTATATGATCGCCATCATACTGTTGGTAGTCAAGCAAGATCCTAAGGGCTCTATCAACGTGTAACAGTGATCGGTCACCTGAACCTATACATGACTGATAAAGACAAAGCAGATAGCATACTATCATCTCGAGTAAGACCGTCCTACCGATATAGGTCCTCCTCAATCATTGCAATCACGTGCCTGCAATCTAATAATTAACTTTGAGGGCACTATATCCAACAGAGACTGGGTCTCCTAAACTCCAGAATTGGTAGGGTCGCTTGCCGCTCTCGTAGGGGTTTAGGGGTGTGGGCTTGGCTATTCATCGCGACACTGGAATCCGTATTTTCTATTGTTGGCTAAATACTAAATACGGACGTCCTAGTATATCCTATATTATCATATCTGTGTTTCTGCTGCCTGTATACTGTGATGTGATATCTGAGATGAATGCTACATTATATATGAGATATATAGTAAACGTTGTTTCTGTTTTACACCCGCACTTGTCCCGTCCCGGTATGCCGTTAGTTAAGTAACCTAACGGTGCATAACGGAACATTGCGGCGAATGCGGATGGCATAAGCGTACGTTGTATTTTCGTTTCTTTTCTGTGATTGGCTTAAGGACTTAAATGATGGGGCTACATTAATATGATTAATGTAAAGAAAATAAACCTAAAAAGATGTTGTAGAATCAAATTTGAAAACCACTCGGCTCTTTATGAAAAAACTACATTTCAAAACTGCGGAGCTCAAGCCACTCCTTTTGAAAACCATTTGATTCTACAACGATATCAAGTTCAAAGCATTAAAGATTTTCATAAAAATCATCCGCAACCCTCCGTCATTTTAGGAAGGAGAGTACGTAGTATTCGTGCTATGTTTGTTGACCTTAGCCAAGGCGTAGTGTAAGGTAGCTAAGTGATATCTTCCTACAATGCATATGATGCAGATTAATTGGGACGGGCATGTGACTTTGTTGACCTTAGCCAAGGGTCATGTGAACGGGTCTAATTAATCAAGAAATGGTGGGTTGAAATTGACTAGTGCTTGTGATCTGTTGACCATAGCCAAGGTCATGAGTGCTAAGGGTAAAAACCACATCAGGAGTTTCAAGAGTTGAAATTTGCAATGAGATTGCATACCTTCCATATAATGGTTGGATCCCGATCCCACTGTGGGCAATAGTTGCTCCCAGGAGAGTCTTACAGTTTACAATTAGCTAACTCATTAGGTGTCTAGAAAGGTGTTAAAAGGGGCTACGCCTCTGGGAAGACGAGGTTTATATTAATTAGGTACGTGCGAAAGCACGGGGAACCTCCCTCAAGTACCGACACTGGCCTGGCTGAACGGTTAGCGAAGTTGTAGACTGTAATTAATCCTGACTAGTTTTCTTTTTAAGGTTTGAAAGAAAAACTTGATTAAAGCAGTGGGAGACATCGATTAGATAAGATAACAACCAATCTGATCTTTGCAAGAGCTTTCGCTGAGTGTATTCTTTTCTCTCTCTTAATGGCAGATACCAATGACCGGACTCAAGCTTCTACTAGATAAAAATAAACTGAACGGGACCAATTATAAAGACTGGCGGAGGAATATTAACATTGAACGGGACCAATTATAAAGACTGGCTGAGGAATATTAACATTGCCTTAACTTATGATAAGGTATCATATGTCCTCACGGCTCCAGCCCCGCCCGTCCCAGGTCCAAATACCTCAGTTGCAGATATTGAAGTCCGCAAGACATGGGACGCTGACTGTGCCATGGCCAAATGCCTCACGCTTGCATCGATGGATAACACACATCAAAAGCAGCACGAGAATATGGACGTTCATGTCATATTCCTCCATACAAAGGAGTTGTATGGAGAGCAATCCCGCGTACTACGATACGAAGTATCAAGAAAACTGTTTCAGATGCAAATGGCCCCTGGCACACCAGTAGGAGACCATGTTCTGAAGATGAGAGCTCTCATAGAAGAGTTTGAGGACCTTGGATGGACAATGGACAATGAACAATATACGGATATTATTCTGCAGTCCCTCCCCTCCACCTTTGCTCAATTTATAGTTAACTTCAACATGCACAACATGGAGAAGGAACTACCTGAGCTCCTTAATATGTTAAGGAGTGCAGAGAGCACATTGAAATCAGTGAAAACTCCCGTTTTGAGTGTTGGGCAATCTTCCTCTTCTCGCCCAAAGGCTAAGGACAAGGGAAAGATAAAGAAAAGCCCACCAAGCCTAGGGGTGGAGTTAAAAAGGTTAAGGGGAAGAACAAGTCCAAAGCTGGAGAATCGGGGAAAGGGGAATGTTATCACTGCCACAAAACAGGATATTGGAAGCGCAACTGCACGGAGTACTTAGATCTCAAGAAGATGTAGGGTTCCTAGGCACACTTAAGAGGTTCCACAAGACATCTACCATGCCAAATTCAAAAATTTAGCTGCCTAACAACTCTATGCAAGATCGTTAACTAGAGATTAGGCGAATCGAAAAGCTAGTAAACTACTTTACTACAAGTGAAAGGGATTACAACCTTTGTAGATCCGGTCCTTCACTTCAATAGCTCCGTGTTGACGTCCCTTCGCTGCGATCATCGGGATCCCGGACCCTAGCGTTGGTTTCTACGGGGAAATGAGCGGGCTAGGTCGTTGACTTCGAGGCCGAAGATGATCTACGTCGGGGAGACTCAAACTCAAGCTATTCCTTCACTTGGTCATAAACTTTGGGAAGAGAACACCCTATACTACATGGAAAGTAATAGAGGATGAAGAAATAGAAAGTGGGTTCACTTTGGAATTGGATTTCTCACTCTTTTTCTCATGGCACCATTGGATCTAGCAAGCTTTTGTGGAGCTTGATGAAGAAGAAGAAGAAGAAAAGAATTATATGAATAATAAAATAAATCCAAATGAAACTTATCCTTTCAATTATGGCACCATGCTTGAGTTAAACCCTCATGCTTAACTCTTGTAGAGAATTAACCAAAGCATTAGGTTAAGGGTTGGGTTAACTAATATCTTATACAAATGACAAAAGAGTTGACTTTGTCAATGTTTATCAAGTTTCATGAAGCTTGATAACTTTGATCAAAGTCACACTCTTTTGTTATATGCTAGGAAAATAGTAAACCCTAATTTAACCTTGATTTGGTTCAAGTCTCATACACACAACTTGTTTGTATCATCAAGCATGATACAAACATGTACACTTGCATATATCACATATAAACAATGTGCACAAACTAGTGAGAAAATCAATCTTAAGTGAACCAATACTAGTTAATGTAAAGTAATATATCAAATATATAATTATACATTAAATCGTTAAATCCACACTTGATTTAACGATCCGGTCATATGCATATAACCGACTAATATCAATAGTAACAAGTTATCGAATCAACACTTGATCCGATAACCCGGCTATATCTCATACAACCGATCAATGTCACAAATCGCGAGAAAAGAATACAGTATCACATACTGGTATTATTCTCAGTCCCGCACACATCTCATATGCGCTCCTATTTCATTTCGCTTGAGCCAGGAAACCCCTGTGTAGGACTCTGAAGACTCGTCAATACGCCGGCAGTAGGTGATGATCATATCAAACACCCACAAGCCGCAAGCGGTCTGCTAAATGTAACGGCCACCCGGGTATTGAGCGATTAGAAGATCAACGAGCAAGCCCGCTCACACTCCTGTGAATCCAACCAGTAACACTTACCGCACAGTCCGGTCTGTTCGTCTGATATGTCACATATCTCGCCTAGGGATGGTAAACGTCAGACCCCAATAACTCGATAAGTCGTGTCGATATAAGGCTCATAACGGGTCAAGAAACTACTGGTAACACTTACCAGTAAATCCCTAAAGCAGCCTTGGCCAAGGACTTCCTGTTATAGCCAATCGAGCACAGCGCAACATCAACTCCCTATACCGGGAGAGACGAAACCCCTCCTATCGCTCATTGCCTCCATGTGATTCGGGACTGTACCCAAAAACCACCGTTTTGCATGCCCTCTTGGACGTGGTAAGGTGGAAATCAAAGCACAGTGGGAATCACATAAGACTCTATGACGATCTCGGGTCTACAGACTAACCTGTACCAGTGTCACCAGAGAACTGCCATCTGACGTGAAGTATAATACCATCTGGGAGTTCTCGACGAGTCCGTCCAGTGTACCCAGTCTCCACTGAGCACCCGTACACCATCCTTGATGTCAAACACCGATGGAGATGGGATCATCCATCGCCCATCATATGGGTCAAGGTGCGTATACGCTAGTCTACTCTGGTGCATCGATGCCCTGTCTCGATACACCCACGACTAGGGACCTTGAAGGATGTACTTATGGACTACCATGTCCCCACTAGTATGATCCGCATCATAGTCCAGGTAGTCAAGTACACATCCAAAGGGCTTTACCAACATGTACCAGAGAGACAATCAGTATACACGTTAAGGTAAAGTGTAACCAGATAGCATACTATCATGTCGAGAAAGAAAGTCCTCCCTATATATGTCCAAGCATCCACTACAATATACATCGTAAGTATAATAATGGCCTCTAGGGCATACATATAACTAACAATCTCCGACTTGCACTAAGGCCATCTGTAGCAGTGGTTGCAGTATCTAATACTCAACCATCCCATATAAGTCTCTCTTTGGGAAAAAACCTTTGTGAGTGGATTCGCCGTGTTATCCTCTGAGTCTACTCTCCTAACCACGATCACCCTGGAGATCAACTATCTCCATGATCAGGTGATGTTGCCTCAGAATATGTCTGGATCACTGATGGGACAGGCGTTCCTAGGCATAAGCCACAACTCCATTGTCTCATAATGGTAGGAACGAAGTTCATCTCATGAACTAATATACACCCAGACTTCCTTCTTGGTAGCATCTTTGGTAGCGATGTATCCAGCCTTTATCGTCTAGTATGCCACGGTATCTAGCTTGGAACTCTTCCAACATACCGTCCCTTTACTGAGGGTAAAGACAATGCCTGTGACTGACATTCAGTCATCCTTATCACCCTGGAACCTTTCCAGTGATTCTCCCCAGGATCAATTGATACCATCTCACTACAGCTAGTGAGGATCCTAAGGTCCACTTAGATCTATCTCATAGATCCAAACTAAGGATTTAGGAGGTATCACTTTGATCCTATATGGAGAATCCTTGTGATAAGCGGAGATTGACCGAGCGTAGCATAGGAAACTTCTTCCCTATCAAGAGTATGTCATCCACGTACTCTACGAGGATCACCACCATACTCCCTACTACCCTTTTGTTTATACAAGGTTCATCTACCATTTTGATGATGTCAAACTCATTGAATAACTCATCAAAACAGATGTTCCAACTCCACGATGCATGCTTTATCACATAAAACATCTTGCACACGTTTCCGCTGCTCCCATTGTCTACGAAGCCCTCTGACTGTGTACTTATAGACTCTCTCTTCTAAATCTTTATTTAGAAAACCAGTCATGACACCCAACCGCCAGATATCGTAGTCATGGTATGTAGCCGTGGCGAGTAGGATCTGGATGGACTTAAGCATAGCTACTTAGAAAAGGTTTCATCTTAATCCATACCTGGTCAATGATGCAAACCTTTAACAAGTCTAGCTTTGAAAGTCTTAACTTTTCCATGTACACCAAGTAATCTTCTCAAGATATACTTGCTCCTGATGGGGATTTAACCCTTCAGATAAAGCAACCAAAGTCCATACTTTGTTGGTGTATAAGGATTCCATCTCAGATCGATAAACATCCAGCCATTCTTACAGAGTCCTACTCCTGATGGCCAGCTCGAAACTAGTTGGGTCATCATCTCATGATGCAGTCCTCGCTCCCACTGTCATAGAGAAACCAAAGTATCTCTCAGGTGGGTGAGAAACCCTACTAGATCGGCGGAGAGGCTGAGGTACGTTGGTTGCTATTGAATCCTTTGGTTCTACCAAATCATCAGCTGCAGTTTGTATAGATGGAACTCTTTCCAGTTCTACCTCATGTCCTTAAATGTCTTCATAAGAAATCCCCTTTCACAAAGGTGGCATGCTGAGTAACAAAACATCTTTTGTTGCTCGATTAAGTAGAAGATATTCCCTTGCGTATGCTTGGGATATCCAACAAACTTCTACAGAACTGACTTTGCCTCGAGCTTGTCCAGATTATACTTTTAGACATAGGCTGGACAACCCCAAATCTTAACTAACTTAAGAGATGGGCTCTTCCCTTTCCATATCATATATGAAGTGGTAGGCAACTGATTTGATCGGAACCATATTCAATAGGTATGCAACTTCATAAGTGCATAACTCCCTAAAAGGAAATAGGAAACTCAGTAGTACTCATCATAGAACACACCATATCTAATAGGGTGTGATTGCTCCGCCCCGATACACCGAGGTGCTGAGGTGTATACGGAGGAGTAATGCTGAGAGAGAATCTCATTCTTAGAATAGTCCAGGAATCCCGTGCTCAAGTATTCTCCTCCTTGATCACATCAAAGGACATAATACTTATACCCGTTGTTGGTTCTCTACTTCTAACCTATATTCTGTGAATATCTTAAAAGGTTCGGACTTGTGTTTCAACAGGAACATATGTCTGAATCTCAAGAGATTATCAGAGAATTTAATGAAGTACAAAGAACCGGTCTTGGCATTTGTAGACAGGGGACCTTCATACATCAATATGTATCATCCCAAGAGTTTACTAACTCTTTCTCTGTTTCCAATAAACAGAGCTATGGTCATCTTATCTTTGTGACATGACTGGCAAGTTTCACAAGATGTAAATTCAAACTAATTTAAATATGCACCTTAATGTAACTTCAGCTAGTCGGGTCGCATTGATATGACCTAGTCTACAATGCCTCAAGAAGGATTCATTCATTTCTGAACTCTTCCTCTTGTGTGTTCTGTATACTAAGAACTGTAGTTTGATTTAGAACGTTAATGCTTTTAGATAACGTGCCTGAACCGATCAACTCTTGATTTAGGAAATGTTCAAAACATTATCCAACAATACAAAATAATATTCTTCTTTATCTAAATAAAGAGACTGATATGATTTTGTATATCAGGTTCGGTATCTAATAACATTTGTTCAGAATCAATGTATTCTGGTAATACAGGGTGACAGTGACCAACAGAGTTGGCTGCAACACTTGCACCATTTTCTACCTCATGAAACTTATCACCTGTTCTCAGTTCTCTACCTTCTGTAGCCCATGTAATATATTACATATATAGGATCCTGATCCGGTATCATATACTCAGGATATAAAGGACATTTGAGAAACAGTTCTCTTGTAATGAACACACCCGAAGATGATGCATCGATATGCACTTTCTTCGTTTGGGCGGCACGGGAATTCTGGCAATCCCTAATTTCCTGCTCTGTCTTATAACAATTATAAGTTGGAGCGGGGCCAACGTTCCCCAGCTCAGTATAACAAGCGGGTTCGGTCAATATATCTGTTTTATTATCTTGATTAAGGCGTGACATGGTCGCTACCTGGAGAGAGAGAGAAGAAAACACTCTGCGTGCGCTCTTGCAAGATCAGATTGGTTATTATTTTATCTAATCAGGATGGCTCCTACTGTTTTTATCAAATCTTCCTTCAAACCCTAAAAGGAAAGACTAGCCGGGATTAATTACACGCTACAAGTTCGCCAATCTTTCAGCCAGGCCAGTGTCGGTACTTTGAGGGAGGTCCCCCGTGCTTTCGCACGAACCTAATTAAAGTAAACCTCGTTTTCCCAGAAGCGTAACCCCGTTGACACCTTTCTAAACACCTACTAGATCGGCTAATTGTAATATGTAAAACTCTCCCAGGGGTAACAATTACTCGCAGCGGGTATCGGGATCCAACTATCTCATAGAAGGTATGCAATCTCATTGCAAATTTCAACACTTGAAATTCCCGATAATTTTACCCCTAGCGTCCTATGACCTTGACGGAGGCCAAACTACCCATAGTCCGCTAGTCAAGTTCAACCCGTCATTTCCTGATTGAATTAAACCCACCCGCACGACCATTGACGGAGGCCAAACAACGCCGTACGAATACCCTAATCCAATCGCATCGTATGCTAGCAGATAAGCATTAGTTAGCTACCGTACACTACGCCTTGACGGAGGCCAAACTACCGCAGCACGAATACTAACTAGTACTTATCTGAAATGATGGAGGGCTACGACAGGTTTTTATGAAAACCCTTTGCGTAATGAACTTGATATCGCTGTAGAATCGAATGAATTTTAAATAGAGTGTTTTTGAGGCTTTTCTAGTTTTGCTAAAGGGGTCACTCCCGGTGAAGGGATCGTCGGCCCTTTCCTCATCGAATAAGGTGCAGGATATATCATATATACTGCTGTGCAAAGCAAAAACTCCAAAAGCAATAAAAAGACAAACCGAGGGGTGTAGCATCTGCCAGTTATTGCTAAAGGGGTCACTCCTGGTGAAGGGATCTCGGCCCTTTCCTTATCGAATAAGGTGCAGGATGTTCTACAAGGAACACCGCGATGCAAAGCAAGAACTGTAGCTACCTGTTTTTGAAAATTCGATTCCACAACATCTTTTAGGTTTCTTTTCTTTCATTAATCACATTAATGAAGTCCCATCAATTAAATCACCTAAACATCACAGATAAATATAACGTACGCTTATGCCATCCGCATTCGCCTCGATGTCCCGTCTGCACCGTTAGGTTGGGTAACTAACGGCAGAGCGAGGCAGGGCTAGCGCGGGTGTAAAACATAAGCAACGTTTATATAATATATCATATATACTATATACAATATCTATCTGAACATATCACATGATCACATCACAGATAACGCAGCAGAAAATATCATATGAAATATTGGATATACTAGGACGTCCGTGTTTTATTTTGAGCCTGTATAAAACACAGATTCCACGGTGGTGATGAATAACCAATCCCACACCCCTAGACCCCTTCAAGAGCGGCAAGCAACCCTACCAATTCTAGGGTTAGGAGACCCGAACTCGACTCCTCGAGATGGTCTCCCACTGGACCCTAGAACCCGGTTACTTGTGATCCTCTCCTTGGGTCTATCCTAATGCGGAAAAGTAAATAATATACAAATTGTGACATCAACCTCAACCCGGAAGTGCCCCAATAAAAGAATATTACATACAACAAATTTTACATGAATGAAAATAAAAACTCTCATCTCACATAAAAAAAACCCGGCTATTCAAAACGCGACGATCCAATATAACATATCCAGCAACACAGAACATCACATGTCATCAACGTAAGTAAATGTGCGCATCCCAATTGTCGTTGACATATAGCAACGAAACCGGCGATATCACATATTACACTTACGGTCGCAGAAAAGAAAGTGTCAAACTATAACAGTTGGAATCCGCAACCTCCTTAGACATCGCATGCCTAACAATTATAAACCCCGCATTTTATTCTCTATATCGAAAACACTTTTCAATATCAAGTCGGGCAATTCAACAAGATTCCCGATATGCTGTTAGAATGCTCGTCGCAAACTTTAGTAAACGGTTGCACCCCCGGATGCCGTCGACGAAGTGCACTAAGGCGGAACACAGCTGCCGCGAGCACCCAAACGGATGCTTTTAGCGACGGGGTTCTCCTACAGTCACTTGGTTGGCGCTTTGGGGCGTGGCTATCTATTAAGTTTATCCGGCGAGTATCCGCGTACGCTACGTGATTGCGACGGACTTTTGATCGCATCAAAATTCCGTGGCAACCGATCAAGTGAGACTAAAGTGCTATGTTTAAAACATTCAAATTAGTTATCTCATAACTACTTGTGGATTCCAAATATTGTATCACATTCCAGATAAATAGACAATGTTAAACTTTCCGATCGAACAATCAAACACCCAAGTTTTCCCGAAACAGCTCAACACATGAAATAAGTTTAAAAACATTCACTTCATGCCACAGTACCAACGGTCCAGCCGTAGAAGGGTCAAGCCAACGCCTCACATGTGGCACGCCGTACTGCCCCAAACCCTAAGGTTCAAAGGGCAGTTCAAGACGGTCACATAATCGAGTTAAGGTTTGTTGTCTTCTAGAGGGACCATCGAGTTACTTGCACTGCTTAGAACATTCCTAAAACTACGGAAAAATCCAACACTTGGAAATTTCCCGTCAGGAGAAAAATTGGGTTATTGATATCCGTCCGAACTTTTTAACAGTTTCTAAATATCCGGAAAACCCAACGAAATTAAATATTCCGATCAAATCGACGAATACAAAATAAACCCCAAAATACTCAACACTTGAGCCAGAATAAAATAATACCCAGAAAATATATAAGCAGAAACTAGAATTACAGCGAAAAAACCCGTCCCTAATTCCCCTTTCTTGCCGCGGAGCCGCCGCAAAAAGTGACTTAGTGCTGCGGTTCCGCGGCCACGTGGAGACCTTAGGGGCTCGTTTTTCATGACAATTCTTAAAAAACCCTGCTGAATTTTTTGGGCATTTTTAATTCAGAAAAATCCCAGATTTTTAAAAAATGTACAGAGAGGGGTTTAGTTTTGCGTTTCTGGGTTCGTTCGGGGTTTTAACTTCGTTAGCACATCGCCTAATGCTCTAGCTAGGCTCTGATACCACTGTAGGGTTCCTAGGCACACTTAAGAGGTTCCACAAGGCATCTACCATGCCAAATTCAAAAATTTAGGTGCCTAACAACTCTATGCAAGATCGTTAACTGGAGATTAGGCGAATCAAAAAGCTAGTAAACTACTTTACTACAAGTGAAAGGGATTACAACCTTTGTAGATCCGGCCCTTCACTTCAATAGCTCCGTGTTGACGTCCCTTCGCTGCGATCATCGGGATCCCGGACCCTAGCGTTGGTTTCTACGGGGAAATGAGCGGGCTAGGTCGTTGACTTCGAGGCCGAAGATGATCTACGTCGGGGACACTCAAACTCAAGCTATTCCTTCACTTGGTCATAAACTTTGTGAAGAGAACACCCTATACTACATGGCAAGTAATAGAGGATGAAGAAATAGGAAGTGGGTTCACTTTGGAATTGGATTTCTCACTCTTTTTCTCATGGCACCATTGGAGCTAGCAAGCTTTTGTGGAGCTTGATGAAGAAAAAGAAGAAGAAAAGAATTTGTAACATTTCGAAATAATAAAAATATTATTTTTAGGGAATATTTATAATTTAATATTATTTTATTGAATATTTTAATAATTCGGTATAATTAAATACAAATAAATGGGAAAAAATTTTGGAAAATTCTAAAAATAGGGTAAATTAGAGAATTATGCCATTTCTAAGTTTAATTGATTAGTTATATGCTAAATTAGTGCTAATCGCGATTAATAATCGCTAATCGGTTTTTTAGCAATTTGTGCAAAACATGCACATATCACTTTTCACACTTGTGCATTTTCTTGCCATGGTTCACTTTGGGTTTACTATTCTTGGGAGAAGGATTTTGAGAGAATAAAAAGAAAAGAAAATGGGAAAAGAATAAAGAAATGAGGTATGGTGAGAGAGAGAAAGGTATGGGCTTTCTTTGACTTTGGACTTAGCCATCTCCTTCATTCCCTTCACTCATTTCTCTCCCTCTCCTTCAAGTTGCTGCTGCTGCTCCTGCTCCTGCTCCTCACCCCACCTCCCCTCTTCAAGCCTCAAATCATCTCAAAAACAATTCCAAAACCCAATCTCCATTTCATTAAAAGTGTGCACAAGCTCTTGATCTACATATTGGACTAAAGAAGTAAGGATTTTGGCCACTAGGGACAACTCAAGAAAATTCTTGAGTTACCAAATGAGATATTTTTTGGATCATTAACTTAGTTTTAGCATTTCCTTTACCCCCATGTTTAGATTGAACCGATATTGTGTGATATTGTGGAGTTAAGGAAAACCTAGTTAGGGTTTGAGGAAATTATGAGTTGTAATGTGAAATTGAGTTCAGTAGAGGCTACACCAACACCCTAGTGCATGAATTGAGACCCTAACCTGAGAGTTGAAACCCGAAATACGGATTTAGAAACCGATATCGGAGAATTTATGGAATCTGTGAAGGGTATATTGAATCTACTATCACCCGAGACATCCTAAATTAAAATTGATTGGACAGTAAAATGTGAAGGCACCCAGGAAGCTAACCCCAAGACCCTAGCCCCTACCTCCTATACCCGGCCGCAGATTTATCCATTCTGGCCGCAATTTGCGGCCAGACCATGGTGGATTTGCCTCGTTTTGGTTTTGGTGTTCCCTTATCTGTAGATTAGGCCCCTGGTATGTATAGATTTGTCCAATTTGACCTATGGTGAAATCTGGAGCCTATTTCCTGAGTTGCTGTTTTGGATTTGTGTTTTCGTATTCCGTATTTTTAATTCTGAATTGTGTATTGTGATTTACCTCGACTATTTGGCGTTTATACGACGATATCGAGGATTTGTTGATGGTTTTGAAGGCGTGCCCATAGGTTCTAACCTATAGGCCCCTTATCGTATCGTGTTGGGTTTCGTGTGCCGTATTAGCTTGGATTTGGTTTTAATACGCATTACGATACTTTGACGTGTAGGTACCTATGAAGACTTCGGGATGACGAGCTAGCGCGTGGCGACATCGACAAATGAAGACGCAAGGTGAGTAGATTATATCTACTGGGGGAAGTCGGGTGGATGGCATATAGCACCCCCGCAGTCCGTAGTTGGTATACTATATATTCTGCTTGATAGTTATAGTGTGTCGTGGATATGGTGTTAGGTGTATTATGGATAGCTTAGGGTTAGAAGTAAACTGTATAGTTCATAGTCGCGAACCCTAGAATAGGTTTACACCACACGCGCACCCTTGCATATTCACTATTTTTACACAGTGTTGATGAGGATATTGGATGACATTGGAGATGAGTCGATGATTTTGGGCATTGTGCCGTGAGATCGGTGATGTGATGTGATTCGTACTTGCGATACGACATGTGATCTTAGCGGGCCGTCGGGCATGTGTTTTATCCCCGCTTTCATACTTATATAGATGGTATTGATTGGTACTAGACTTAGATCTGTACCCCAGATTATGTGATATGATGATAATGATACCTGATATTTGATGAGAGGAGTGTGATACTGACCCGTACCCAGCTATTGGGATGCCGTACGACGATTTACCGTACGAGCTTTTTATTGATGTTAGATCCGCACTCATGACTCGAGGATGTTAAATGATATACCGTATCGTACGTGATACTATTGAGGCGAGATCACCGACTATTGTATATATATATATTTGTATATCGACTCAGATTTAGGTGGTTTCCATACCCCTCCCGATTGACTTGATACTTAGATTTGTAGTTTGCATAGTAGATGTTAAACTAGACCCGGGTCATTCTTATTTCAAATGGCATAACTGCATGACATATACATATGGGTATAGATTCTTTACTGTTACGTTGATTATTCAATTTCCGCATATTCCTGCTATTCACATTGCTTTGCATATGTTTACTGCTATATTACTATCATGTTGATAGGACACTAGCACCATTATCGATGATACGTATGTTCCACGTACACTTGCTTGCCGGCTCACACACTTCTTCATCGATAATTGCCATGTCACTACACAGTAGCATTGTTGCATCAGGATATGACCTTGTATGTGCATACTATTAATTCCATGTTGCATGATATACTGTTATACTTGTATTTCATTTATATGTCACATACCCACACTTGTACACATATAGTGTCACGACCCGAAAGTACGGAATATGACCGGCACTTAAACTACGAACGTCTCAAGACGTACGTATTCTAAGTAAGCCGAAAACCCAGAAATCCAAACCAAGAGGAGTAGTAGAGAGTAGGAAAACCATTTTAAATCAACTAGTTTGCAACATATGCCGAAGTATGCATTTTAAAATCATAAGTCTTTTCCAAAAATTTCGACAGAGTTTCCTTTGTAAAACTGACCCCAAACGGGTACAAAACCTGATAAAGCATCTATATAAAGAATAAAGGCATCCCCAAGCGGGAGCTGGCTCTTCGTCAATCGACGGTCACAACCACGCAAGCAATAAAATATACAACGCCGAAAGGCGAGGATCACAACAGAAAAGGAAACTCAAAACAGCATGAAATCCGCATAAATACAAAGCGCGACTCTAAGGTCGATAGAATAAACAACACTGGTCTCTATCTCTGAAATAAATACATGTTTGGTTGATGGAATTTACTAGATACAACTGAATAATATAATACAAGGTAATATGATGGGTACGATACCAATAAACCCACCTACTAGCAAGTCACCCGAACGAAACTGTGCCCGCAAAGCCGTAGTGAAACCTGTACGGCAAACCTGCAAGAAACTGGGGCACAACGGGGGTGAGTTGCCAACTCGTGAATAGAATACATCTACGAACAGAAATCGCACGTATGACGCAATCCTAGGTCATACGATCGTAATATATCCTCAAAAAAATATATAACCAGCAGCCTATAACAAGGCTAGGGTAAATATCTAACCCGAGTGTAATCTCATGTGCCCGTGTCAGTGCCCAAGGATAGCAATATATCATATGAATGAGGTATGAATGCAGGAAAACAGAATACATGTAAATGAAGAACTGTTTTCATAATTTAGTGAGATTTCCTTTGTATTTTTAAAATGAGGTATCATAATGAAATCAGCATAAAACAGTGCCTAGCATCGGCACAAAACGTAATCCCAATATCTCGATATCTCTGTATCACAGTCTCTGTACCTCAAAATCTCGAAATCTCAATGTCTCAATCACAATATCTAGGACGCCGTCAGTCCAGACCGGCCCCTACCATCCATCTCAAGACCACGACGGTATCCTCCGGATATCCGATGCGTCGGGTAAAATCACCGGTAGGTAGTGCTCCCCTGCCAGGCTCACATCGTCATCATCACGCGCTTCTTGCCCCGGGGTACCTTACCGGATCCACCATGTACCCGAAACGGTTCATCCGCCTCCTCGAATCGGGTCTCAAAATCCATCAGCAAACTCATGGTGGACGACTCATACATCATGGGAAAACCGCACTTTTTATTTTAAAGAGAGAAAGAAGTTTATATAAGTTTTTGCGGTTTTCCCCCAAATCCAGAAAATCTCATGGAAATCCGAATCCAATCCTCAATAGCATGTAAACAGTGCATATCGGCATAAAAATCCATGAATGCGGCATAACAATGAATATTAGCATGCATGAAGTAACAAGTAATATCTACAATGTCTAATCTAGCATATAAGGCGAGTACACTAATATCATGTCTAAATTATTAGCTAACAACCTATGTCAATGCAATAGTGTTTCTAAAGTGTACGTGGCATGGCAATTACCGATGAAGATGTGTGTGAGCTGGCAAGTAAGTGTACGTGGTACATACGCATCATCGGTAATGGTGCTGGTGTCCTAACAGCATGATATCAATAATGTAGTACGAAGCATGATATAAGCATGCGATGCGAAGCGAACCACAATAATGAACGGAAGCTGAATACTAGACGCAACTATAACTAATCTGCATTAATCTAATATAAGTCCTACAAATGGTGCCTTTTGAAATAACACGAATCATGGGGTTTTGGAAATAGGGGCTACGGTGTTTTTATGAAAAGATACGTCTTTTGAAATATCCGTAGGATCCCTTGGGCTGTCTTTTAAAATACCCATGATTCGTTAGTTTTTGAAATAGGTAAGAATCGAATCTAATCTAACAACTAAACTAAACTAAAGGGCTAAGCTAACAAGCTGGACTACAGGTAAGGAACCGCCTAACATCTGAGTCGATCCATATGCATACCTGTATGTATATTAGTCGGTGATCCCGCCTCAATAATATCATATCCGATACCATATCTACAATCAGACATCCCAAATCAAGAGTGCGTATCAATCATCAAGATATAGCTCGTACGTAAATCCGTCGTACGGCATCCCCAAATCTGGGTACGGGTCAAAGTCACATCAATCACACTATTCATCTGGTATCTTCTTTATCAAATATCATGATCCGGAATAATGTCCTACGTCTAGAACAATATTGATACCATCTATGTATGCATGCAAGTGTAAGAATCACTGCGTCAAAAGACCCGCTAAAACATCATGTCGTATCTCAATACGAACCAAATCACATCACCGATCTCCTGGCCTCAAGCCCAATCTCATCGACTCATCTCAAATCCCAAATACTATCCTCAATTCCAGTGTATGAACACATAGTCCCATACCCATGTGAACACATAAATATATAATCCCATATACGCACATATGAAAGAAGAATGTATGCAAGTATGGGTGTGTGTGTATGTGTGATGCAACCACTACTCTAGGGTTTCGCAACACTAAACCAATCCAATATACCAAATATCCATCTCTATCATCAATAATCTCAAACCCTAAATAATCAATATCTGTGTGTATACGCATTCGTATACATCACCACGAACTGCGGGGGTGCTATACGCCATCCACCCGACTTCTCCCCGTAGATATAAATCTACTCACCTTTCTTTAAGCGTGCCGGTGCCGATGTCCCCATTTGCATCTCCAACGCTTCGACGCCACGCGGAGTACCTACAAGGATATCACACGCTAAAACACATGAAAACCATGTCGGAAACCAAAATGGTGCACACTACGCCCATAGGTAAAAACCTGTGACCTTGTGTGCAAACACTGCCAAAATCCACTGTCGTTGACGTCCAAACGCCACCCGACAGAAACGAATCATCGAATACCAAAATCCATACGAAAACACGTCGTAAATCATACGCCAACTCATGAAAATGAACCCAGATTTTACCCTAACAGGAAACAGTCAAAACTAGACATGCCGGGGGTCAATTTTACATGAAAAGGGGCTGTGCACGCAAAACGAGGCAGTTTTATACTGCTCTGGCCGCAAATTGCGGGCAGGAGGATTTAATTTGCGGCCGGAACTTTGAGGTGGTGGCTAGGGCTTTTGGTAGGGGTTCCAGGGTGCCTGCACAGCTCTCTGCCAAGTCAATTTTTCTCTAGAAGGCCCCGGATCGCTCCAGATTCACCTGCACGCTCCAATTCCTCACAAACCGACATGAAAAGTTCCGTAATTCTGTATTTTTGGGTTTCAGTGGGGTTGGTCTTGGTTTCTAGCACTAGGGTGCTTTTATGGTCTCCACTGAACTAAATTTCCCAACACAACTCATAATTTCCTCAAACCCTTACTAGTTTTTCCTAAAATCCACAAAATCACCCGATTTTGATTCTAAACTTGCATAGGGGTATAAGTAATGCTAAAACTAAGCTAATGGTTCAGTAATTACCTCATTTGGAAACTCAAGAATTTCCTTGAGTTGCCCCTAGTGGCCAAAATCCATGCTTCTTTAGTCCAATGTGTAGATCTTGAGCTTGTGTGCACTTTTAATGAAATGAGGGTAGGGTTTTGGTGTAGTTTGAGAGATGATTTGGGGCTTGAAGAGAGGAGGAAGATGAAGTGCAGGAGCAGCAGCAGCAATGGAGAGGGAAATGGTGAAGGAAATGAAGGATAAGGCCAAGTCAAAGCAACCCCTCACTCTCTGTCTCACCCATACCTAATATAATATTCCATTCTCTTTCTCTTTTTCTTTTCCTTTTCTTTAATTCCTTCTCACTCAAATAGTGATCCCAAAATAAAAACCATGGCAAGAAAAATGTAACGCAAGTCCAAAAATGATATGTGCAAGTTTTGCACAAAAAGCCAAAAAATCCGATTAGCGATTTTTAATCGCGATTAGCACTAAATTAGTATATAAATGCTCATAAAAACTTAAAAATGACTAATTTCCATATAATACATAATTTTTGAATTTTCCATATTTTTTTCAAAAATTTTCTCATTTATCGGTATTTAATTATAAATTTAATATTAAAATAATCAATAAAATAATATTAAATTATAAAAATTCCCAAAAATAATATTTTATTATTTTGAAATGTTACAATCTTCCCCCCTTAAAGAAATTCGGTCCCCGAATTTATATTTAAACCCCCCAATTTCTAAAACATTTAAATAAGAATCCAAGTCGTCGGGGCTCCGAAATCATCAATACATAAAACGCATCATAGCGCAATGCATGCGCATAAGTAATGAGCAGATAACTCAAAAACAAAACTCCGTCAAGCATCCCGCAATCATCGGAGTCAAGGTGAAGACACGAATGCCAAATCTCAAGCAAGACCGATATGCTATAAATCGGAGCTATACATGCAAATATCAGGAGGAAATGCATGCCAAATCCTTTAAGTTGCTGTGCAATGCACATAACACTGCACAGTGGCAGACGTCTATCATAAGAAAATAACTATATACATATATACCTTTGTTTGAAATGTACGTCCCGCCGTTTTGGGAAACAATTTAGAAGGGTTTTCCTTGTTTTAAACGTTTCGCGTCATATCAGACACGTAGGTAAATACTGAGACTATAGCTCGCTTTTTTTTTTGAAATTCCCTTCAATAGCTATCAATGCATGCAAAATATACTCAGGTACTGTTCTCTGACTAGTCCTGCTCAGTATAAAACGAATAGCAATCATCATAAAAACGTACCGCTCCATAAGAAATCAATCCCAAAATATACATATAAATACTACGTGCGTCTGGTGCGCACGAAAATCAAGATCCATATACGTGCCATACATGTGCACAGAAACAATATCTAAGTGCATCGGGTGTGCACGAAGCATCTGTCATGGGCCAAATGTGTGCCTGACAGCAAAAACAGGTGCATCTGACATGCACAAAATATCCCGATTTAGTGCATCTGGTGTGCAACCAAAATCTTATCTCATAACATGCGCCCAACATGCGCTAAAATCCAAATCCGGTGCATCCATCATGCACGAAATCATGAAATCCAATATCAAGCGTCGAAACACGCGTAAAATCCAATCAAGTGCATAAAGTGCACAAACAAACATCGAACATCCCAATCGAAATCGAAGTCCAGTGCAACTAAGTGCACAAAATACATGTCACTGCACTGCAAGCATATGTAAACTATACAGAGTGCAAAAACCAAATCGTGTGCGTGCATACGCACAAAATCAACTCAAATGTATGAAACCCATGAAATCATATATATGGGAAACCAAGGCTCAAAAACGATATTAAGTGCAACAACTGTGCAAAAATCGTAGATACTCAGCAAGTGCCACCATGGTGCATGAAAACAAATATCAAGAGACCCAATCATCAAAATCAAATCAAGCGAATAAATCGCCTAACAATACTGAAAACAAGCATGGCGACATAGTACCGCTCAAGCGCATCCTCCAAGAATCTCTGGCTAACTGTCGTGGTCACTCATAGCATGTCTCATCGACGATCCTGAACTCTGGTCTGCTGGTGTGCGTAACATGACCACTCCTGGGTCCAGGTCTTCTCTGTGGATTACTAATCTCACGATCCACCGGCTCATCGGCCCTGTCAGGTGTGCTAACGGGGACGATTCCGTTTTGGCACTTCTTTGGTCATCTCTCGGTCAATCCACACGACCACTCGTTAAGCAGCATGTCACTGGCGTCGGCCTCTGGCTCTCTGCATGCACATGACACATCTAATCCTGGGTGCAAATATCATTGCAGCAGTATCCTGGAAGGAATCCTGCTCAAGGTCTCTTCCAAGTCTCGTCTCTGCCTAACTGTCCGGAAGTCATCGTCCTTTACTATATCTGTTTCTTGTTCCGGAACAGCTGCATACTCACTGTGACTCCTTCTGGAAGGTATATCCAAGTACAATGCCTCGGCATGCGTATCGCATCTCTGATGTCGGCGGAGTAGAACGTCATCTTATCAAGATCTCGTACGAACCGCTTACTCCACTTTTCTCTAAGGTCGACCGCTTCGGACTCGTCTCGTCGTGGCTGCATGGACTGAGCTCCAACGGCTATCCTCGTATCGGGAGTCTCCCAAGAAATGCATCTCACCACCTAGCATCCGAATTAAGTCGAGCCATCCAATCGAGTCGTCAAAACCTCATAATCCCCCAAGAGCTCAACATCTTGGCACAGTTTAATAGTATCGAGTACATACCACAGCATCGGTGGTCCAGCCGTAGAAGGGCAAACCCAAGCCTCACTAATGACGCCGTAGAACTGCCGTAAACCCTAAGGTTCAAAGGCTTTCACACGGTCATTAAGTCGAGTTAGGGTTTCATTCTTCTAGAGGGACCATAGAATTGCCTGCATGTCTTTCCGACTACTTTAAACTTGGAATAATAGGTTTCTGACATTCGATCGTCTCTGTCGACTCCCAACGTCTCCGCGTGAAGTCCTCTCTAGCTGGAATCAATCTATCTGATGACCTCGCATCAGGGTAGGCGAACGATCCACATGTCCTAGTCATTCATCTTCGATGACTAGCGACCTTCTATCATCTCTTAGTACAACTTACACTGCAATAGCTCCAACATCTTGGGCGATATCTCATCGTTCGCAGCAATAACTGGCTCACTCATCTGCATGCTGAACCGTGCCTCAATCATCATGAATAAGCCACACATCAACGGTCATCAAAGTCTGGCTGGCCTCTGTCAGTGGCTCAATCTTCTGGTGCTAATCTGCACGTCCGAGAAGTCTCATACAGCGATCCATCCAACGCTCGTGGTGCAAAAACACAATCCAAAAGACACATCTCTACAATCGTGTGTCGCCCGAATCACGCCATGGTCAGTCCTCGTTCGTAACGAGCTCGTGCTGACCGCAACTCTAGCCGTAGCTCTCCCTGCCCGTAATCGTGGCAGCAAAACCAAAACTGGTACCGATGAGGCTAGATCAGAAATGAATATGATACTGAACAAGAAATGTACATCCTAAGGCTTCTTAAGTGAAGTGGCATGTCGTAAATATGCCGCGGAACATACCCACGGTACGTCACTCTACTTTAGTCGCCTATTCCATCAACCAAGGGTCATCCTACGCTCCGAAGGTAAAACCTAACGCTCTGATACCAACTTTGTCACGACCCGAAAGTACGGAATATGACCGGCACTTAAACTACGAACGTCTCAAGGCGTACGTATTCTAAGTAAGCCGAAAACCCAGAAATCCAAACCAAGAGGAGTAGTAGAGAGTAGGAAAACCATTTTAAATCAACTAGTTTGCAACATATGCCGAAGTATGCATTTTAAAATCATAAGTCTTTTCCAAAAATTTCGACAGAGTTTCCTTTGTAAAACTGACCCCAAACGGGTACAAAACCTGATAAAGCATCTATATAAAGAATAAAGGTATCCCCAAGCGAGAGCTAGCTCTTCGTCAATCGACGGTCACAACCACGCAAGCAATAAAATATACAACGCTGAAAGGCGAGGATCACAACAGAAAAGGAAACTCAAAACAGCATGAAATCCGCATAAATACAAAGCGCGACTCTAAGGTCGATAGAATAAACAACACTGGTCTCTATCTCTGAAATAAATACATGTTTGGTTGATGGAATTTACTAGATACAACTGAATAATATAATACAATGTAATATGATGGGTACGATACCAATAAACCCACCTACTAGCAAGTCACCCGAACGAAACTGTGCCCGCAAAGCCGTAATGAAACCTGTACGGCAAACCTGCAAGAAACTGGGGCACAACGGGGGTGAGTTGCCAACTCGTGAATAGAATACATCTACGAACAGAAATCGCACGTATGACGCAATCCTAGGTCATACGATCGTAATATATCCTCAAAAAAATATATAACCAGCAGCCTATAACAAGGCTAGGGTAAATATCTAACCCGAGTGTAATCTCATGTGCCCGTGTCAGTGCCCAAGGATAGCAATATATCATATGAATGAGGTATGAATGCAGGAAAACAGAATACATGTAAATGAAGAACTGTTTTCATAATTTAGTGAGATTTCCTTTGTATTTTTAAAATGAGGTATCATAATGAAATCAGCATAAAACAGTGCCTAGCATCGGCACAAAACGTAATCCCAATATCTCGATATCTCTGTATCACAGTCTCTGTACTTCAAAATCTCGAAATCTCAATGTCTCAATCACAATATCTAGGACGCCGTCGGTCCAGACCGGCCCCTACCATCCATCTCAAGACCACGACGGTATCCTCCGGATATCCGACGCGTCGGGTAAAATCACCGGTAGGTAGTGCTCCCCTGCCAGGCTCACATCGTCATCATCACGCGCTTCTTGCCCCGGGGTACCTTACCGGGTCCACCATGTACCCGAAACGGTTCATCCACCTCCTCGAATCGGGTCTCAAAATCCATCAGCAAACTCATGGTGGACGACTCATACATCATGGAAAAACCGCACTTTTTATTTTAAAGAGAGAAAGAAGTTTATATAAGTTTTTGCGGTTTTCCCCCAAATCCAGAAAATCTCATGGAAATCCGAATCCAATCCTCAATAGCATGTAAACAGTGCATATCGGCATAAAAATCCATGAATGCGGCATAACAATGAATATTAGCATGCATGAAGTAACAAGTAATATCTACAATGTCTAATCTAGCATATAAGGCGAGTACACTAATATCATGTCTAAATTATTAGCTAACAACCTATGTCAATGCAATAGTGTTTCTAAAGTGTACGTGGCATGGCAATTACCGATGAAGATGTGTGTGAGCTGGCAAGTAAGTGTACGTGGTACATACGCATCATCGGTAATGGTGCTGGTGTCCTAACAGCATGATATCAATAATGTAGTACGAAGCATGATATAAGCATGCGATGCGAAGCGAACCACAATAATGAACGGAAGCTGAATACTAGACGCAACTATAACTAATCTGCATTAATCTAATATAAGTCCTACAAATGGTGCCTTTTGAAATAACACGAATCATGGGGTTTTGGAAATAGGGGCTACGGTGTTTTTATGAAAAGATACGTCTTTTGAAATATCCGTAGGATCCCTTGGGCTGTCTTTTAAAATACCCATGATTCGTTAGTTTTTGAAATAGGTAAGAATCGAATCTAATCTAACAACTAAACTAAACTAAAGGGCTAAGCTAACAAGCTGGACTACAGGTAAGGAACCGCCTAACATCTGAGTCGATCCATATACATACCTGTATGTATATTAGTCGGTGATCCCGCCTCAATAATATCATATCCGATACCATATCTACAATCAGACATCCCAAATCAAGAGTGCGTATCAATCATCAAGATATAGCTCGTACGTAAATCCGTCGTACGGCATCCCCAAATCTGGGTACGGGTCAAAGTCACATCAATCACACTATTCATCTGGTATCTTCTTTATCAAATATCATGATCCGGAATAATGTCCTACGTCTAGAACAATATTGATACCATCTATGTATGCATGCAAGTGTAAGAATCACTGCGTCAAAAGACCCGCTAAAACATCATGTCGTATCTCAATACGAACCAAATCACATCACCGATCTCCTGGCCTCAAGCCCAATCTCATCGACTCATCTCAAATCCCAAATACTATCCTCAATTCCAGTGTATGAACACATAGTCCCATACCCATGTGAACACATAAATATATAATCCCATATACGCACATATGAAAGAAGAATGTATGCAAGTATGGGTGTGTGTGTATGTGTGATGCAACCACTACTCTAGGGTTTCGCAACACTAAACCAATCCAATATACCAAATATCCATCTCTATCATCAATAATCTCAAACCCTAAATAATCAATATCTGTGTGTATACGCATTCGTATACATCACCACGAACTGCGGGGGTGCTATACGCCATCCACCCGACTTCTCCCCGTAGATATAAATCTACTCACCTTTCTTTAAGCGTGCCGGTGCCGATGTCCCCATTTGCATCTCCAACGCTTCGACGCCACGTGGAGTACCTACAAGGATATCACACGCTAAAACACATGAAAACCATGTCGGAAACCAAAATGGTGCACACTACGCCCATAGGTAAAAACCTGTGACCTTGTGTGCAAACACTGCCAAAATCCACTGTCGTTGACGTCCAAACGCCACCCGACAGAAACGAATCATCGAATACCAAAATCCATACGAAAACACGTCGTAAATCATACGCCAACTCATGAAAATGAACCCAGATTTTACCCTAACAGGAAACAGTCAAAACTAGACATGCCGGGGGTCAATTTTACATGAAAAGGGGCTGTGCACGGAAAACGAGGCAGTTTTATACTGCTCTGGCCGCAAATTGCGGCCTGGAGGATTTAATATGCGGCCGGAACTTTGAGGTGGTGGCTAGGGCTTTTGGTAGGGGTTCCAGGGTGCCTGCACAGCTCTCTGCCAAGTCAATTTTTCTCTAGAAGGCCCCGGATCGCTCCAGATTCACCTGCACGCTCCAATTCCTCACAAACCGACATGAAAAGTTCCGTAATTCTGTATTTTTGGGTTTCAGTGGGGTTGGTCTGGGTTTCTAGTACTAGGGTGCTTTTATGGTCTCCACTGAACTAAATTTCCCAACACAACTCATAATTTCCTCAAACCCTTACTAGTTTTTCCTAAAATCCACAAAATCACCCGATTTTGATTCTAAACTTGCATAGGGGTATAAGTAATGCTAAAACTAATCTAATGGTTCAGTAATTACCTCATTTGGAAACTCAAGAATTTCCTTGAGTTGCCCCTAGTGGCCAAAATCCATGCTTCTTTAGTCCAATGTGTAGATCTTGAGCTTGTATGCACTTTTAATGAAATGAGGGTAGGGTTTTGGTGTAGTTTGAGAGATGATTTGGGGCTTGAAGAGAGGAGGAAGATGAAGTGCAGGAGCAGCAGCAGCAATGGAGAGGGAAATGGTGAAGGAAATGAAGGATAAGGCCAAGTCAAAGCAACCCCTCACTCTCTCTCTCACCCATACCTAATATAATATTCCATTCTCTTTTTCTTTTCCTTTTCTTTAATTCCTTCTCACTCAAATAGTGATCCCAAAATAAAAACCATGGCAAGAAAAATGTAACACAAGTCCAAAAATGATATGTGCAAGTTTTGCACAAAAAGCCAAAAAATCCGATTAGCGATTTTTAATCGCGATTAGCACTAAATTAGTATATAAATGCTCATAAAAACTTAAAAATGACTAATTTCCATATAATACATAATTTTTGAATTTTCCATATTTTTTTCAAAATTTTCTCATTTATCGGTATTTAATTATAAATTTAATATTAAAATAATCAATAAAATAATATTAAATTATAAAAATTCCCAAAAATAATATTTTATTATTTTGAAATGTTACATATAGTGATATTTTCATACCTGCGCACATGCACACTGTATATTCATACCGGTGCACACATACATTGATATCTTCATACTTGCTTAGATTACGCATTGAGATATGTTGTTTCCATGTTAATTCTGGATTTGGGGAACCGTGGACATTTCAAAAGAGAATAGTTAATTATTTAAAAACCCGGTTTCTCTTGATATGATATTTCGGTGCGTCCACCATGTGTTTTCTCGGTGCTAGAGTGATATATGTGAACCCAAATCGAGGAGTTGGATGAGGCCGATTACGGGTACATGGTGGACCCGGTATGGTACCCCGGGGCGAGAACGGTTTCGCTGTGTAGTAGACGGTGAGCCTGGCAGAGGGACTACTACCTACCGGTGATTGGTTGGACCTGGCGGTTATCCAGAGGATACTGACCAGAGTCGATAGATGGATATGGGCGTACTGCCGGGGCCGATGGCCGATTCCGCAGACATAGCCCGTGGGCTGATCCGGACTGACGGAGCCCGATAGATGAGGATTTACGTGTCGATGCTAGGCACGGGTTTCATGATGTTTTCCATGATTTGATTATATCCTCACATTTACATGCATGATGCTTATTGTCATTGGGTGACGGGTGGACGGGTTCCACGTTTATACAGACATTGATTACATACAGACCTTGACTACATTGATCATACTTCATTTGTATATATAACAGGGTACGAGGGCGCTGTTATATATACCCTTACACCAATATTAGTGGAATGGGACGCTAATATATGTGTATTGATATCCATTTGATACTTCATCATGTTTACTTCATGCAGACATACCTTACATTTATGACATGTTATTATCTGAGGCACTGGCATGAGTACTTGGCACTACCTACATGATTAGATGTTACACTGCCACATTTTCATGCTTCAGACTTACTCTCGAGGGTTATATTATATACTGATTGTATTGACTTAGGATTATGTCTTGCATTCGATTTCTGCTTGTAGATATTTTCTATTCACGAGTTGGCAACTCACCCCCGTTGTGCCACAGTTCTTGCAGGGCTTGCCGTACAGGTTCCATAGCGGTACTTTTGGCACACTGCTTTCCTTTGCGGGTGATTTGCTTGGTAGGTGGGTTCTTTGTATCAGAACTGCCGTTGTACTTGTATTATTCATTGTATCTAGAAATTCCATCAACCAAAAACTTGTTTATTGTTTCAGACTCAGACACTAGTGATGTATTATTTCGACCTTAGAGTCGCGCTTAGTAGTGTTGCAGTTTTCATGCTTATCTGGGTTTCTTTTAAATTTTAATCCTCGCCATTCGGCGTTGTATAGTATATTGCTTGTTGTTTATTTATCCTTAAAATGGTTTTAGATTTCTGGGCTTTTGGCTTACTTGGATCAGATGGAGTCCTATAGACTTCATATGGTTCAAGGGCCAGTCACGTGCTCTTTCGGGTCGTGACAAAGTTGGTATCAGAGCGCTAGCTTGACCTTGGTTCGAGTCTAAGTTTGACTATGTGGAGCCTAGGGCGTCTATATATATACGGAACTTAGGCTTGACCTTATGGAACTTAGACTTAGTCGAGGGGGTATTAGACCCGAACTTTTGTCGCATAGGATAACCCTTGGTTGATGGAATAGGTGACTATAGTAAAGTAACGTACCGTGGGTATGTTCCGCGGCATACTTACGACACGCCACTCCGCTTAAGGAACCTTAGGATGTACATATTTTCGAGATCAGTGGTTCTCTTCATATCCATGATTATACATCCATTTGAGATCCCCGATTCTATTAGTTTCTTGATCATACCTTTATTGATGCTGTTCCTTCTTATGATCATGTATCCACTCTGGATATGTTGTTCTCTTTCTTGCCATTGATCTGCTCTCTTCGATACTCGATTGAGGTTTCTGTCGCCATGTTTGAGCGCAGTTTGGGCTGCTGCTAGGGTTGCGGTCGGTGCGAGCTCGTCTGGTACGAGGGCCGACCATTGTGTTTTCTGGTGACATGGGAACGTCTCGAGTTAGTATTGGTGACTGTGACCTCTAGTGGAGGCGGGTGCTTGGTTTTGCACCGGATGATCGGGCCATTGTTAGAGCTGCCAGTTGAGAGAAGACTGTTGATGTACAGCATACCTCAGAGATTATGATGTCGCCTACCGTGCAGACAGATGGACCAGAGGCTGTTGAGATTCATAGGATGTCGCTTCCGGAGCTTACGAGCTGAGATCGTCGGAGCTTCCAGGCAGATATGAGACAGATGATAGCTAGTCTACCCGATTCGAAAGACGAAGGTGATTCGTCCGATTTATGCACCAGAGCAGGCCCAGTTGAATTGAAGATTTCCAGTGCGGAGAGTTTCACTCAGATCTAGAGCAGACCGATTTAGAGATGACCGCCAATGTATTGCCTTCCGTGGAGGATTGAGACGCTGTTTGGCGTACAGGCGAATGAGCCAGTTGTTGCTGCAAGTAACGAGATATCGCCCAGATGGTTGGAGCTACTGCGGCATGAGCATATACTAGAGATATGATGGACGGTCGCTAGTCACCTGAGGATGAATGACTAGGACATGTACTTCGTTCGTTTACCGATGCGAGGTCATCAGATAGATTGTTTCCAGCTAGAGACGGCTTCACGCAGGTTCGTTGAGAGTCGATAGAGACGATCGAATGTCAGGAGCCCATTTTCCAAGTTTAAAGTATACGGAAAGACATGCAGGTGGTTCTATGGACCCTCTAGAAGAATGAAACCCTAACTCGACTTAATGACCGTGTGAAAGCCTTTGAACCTTAGGGTTTGCAGTAGTTCCGCGGCGCCATTAGTGAGACTTGGGTTTGCCCTTCTACGGCTGGACCACCGACGCTGTGGCATGTACTCGATACTATTAAACTGTACTCAAGATGTTGATCTCTTGGGGGATTATAAGGTTCTGACGAGTCGATCGAATGTTTCGACATCATTCGGATATCATGTGATGGGATGCTTTGCTTGGGAGACTCCAGATACGAGTATAGCCATTGGAGCACAGTCCATGCAGCCACGATGAGACGAGTCCGAATCAGTCGACATTGAGGCAGAGTGAAGTAAAGAGTTCGCAAGAGATTTCGACGAGATGACGTCCCACTCTGCTGACATCAGAGATGTGATACGCATCCAGAGGCGTTGTATATGGATATATCTTCCAGAGAGAGGCGCGATAAGTACGCAGCCGTTCCGGAATAAGAATTAGCTTCAGCAATGGATGATGACTTCCGGGCAATTCGGCAAGAATGAGATTTGAGAGAGAAACCTAGACAGGACCTTTCTAGAATACGATACGAGAAGACCTAGACCCAGGAGTGGCCATATTGCGCACACCTAGCAGGCCAGAGTTCGGCATCGTCGACAAAGTAGTTGACCAGGTTCGGATAAAGGACCTTACCTAGATGCGTTGCGAATTGATCAAGGACGGACGAGTATTGAGTATTCCTCCGATGGTTGGGACGCGTTCCCGAGGACCTATTCGGCCAGCACCTTCTATAGAATGATGAAGCTACAGAGTATGCGCTTTCGAGTCCGTGCGAGAGACTTCGGATTGACCATGGCCGAGAACAGTGCAGTGCGTAGATAGCATGGCGTGATGCCATAGTGGATGACGATAAAGACAAGTGGAACCAGAGGTTCGTGCGAGACGCTGACGAGTTGTCATTACTTCCCGTCAAGACTAGAGACCTGATATGCTTACAGAAGCGTTAGGATGCGACCAATTTCCGAGAAAATGTTGTGCTGAGGACACCGATGTCCATCGAGTGAGAAGAGATTATGCAAGAGAGCCAGCCTCCGTACAGTTCGGCATAGGCAAGATCGGAAGAGACCTTGATCAGGATTCCTTCCAGGACATTGCTGCAATGATGTTTGCACCCAGGATCAGATGTGTGATGTGCATTCAGAGAGCCAGAGGCCGACGCCAGTGACATACTGCTTTACGAGTGGTCGTGAGGATTGACCGAGAGATGACAAGAGAAGTGCCAGAACGGAATCGTCCCCGTTAGCACACCTGACAGGGCCGATGAGCCGATTGACTGCGAGGTAGGTAATCCGCGGAGAAGATAAGGACCCAGAGTAAGAGGACGCCAGACCGTGAGCAAGAGGCAAGTAGATATCTTGCGCTGCTAGCATTGGATGCACCGACTCCTTCTCGACCTTGAAGAAGGCACTACCGACGACGGTACTTATGATTTGGTTTTGATATACGATCTTGGTGCACGCCAGATGCAGTAAATCGAAATTCTTCGTGCATGTCAAATGCGCCTGATTTTGGTGTCAGGCACACACGTTGCCTATGACAGATGTTTCGTGCACACCAGTTGCACATAGATGTTGTTTTGTTCACCTGTATGACACATACATGGATTTTGATTCCATGCGCACCAGACGCACCGGATTTTCTTATATACTTTTGGGGATTGATTTCTTATAGAGCAGTACACTTTGATGATATTCGCTATGTATTGATGTTTTCGGAGCCCCGACAAATTGGATTTTGCTGAAATGTTTTAGTATTGGGGGTTTAAATTTAAATTCGGGGACCGAATTTATTTAAGGGGGGTAGATTGTAACATTTCGAAATAATAAAAATATTATTTTTAGGGAATATTTATAATTTAATATTATTTT
Source organism: Agapanthus africanus (assembly GCA_030015575.1). Taxonomy (NCBI): domain Eukaryota; kingdom Viridiplantae; phylum Streptophyta; class Magnoliopsida; order Asparagales; family Amaryllidaceae; genus Agapanthus; species Agapanthus africanus. The sequence goes on from JASDDO010000018.1 coordinate 113,774,615, forward strand.
ATTGAATATTTTAATAATTCGGTATAATTAAATACAAATAAATGGGGGGAAATTTTGGAAAATTCTAAAAATAGGGTAAATTAGAGAATTATGCCATTTTTAAGTTTAATTGATTAGTTATATCCTAAATTAGTGCTAATCGCGATTAATAATCGCTAATCGGTTTTTTAGCAATTTGTGCAAAACATGCACATATCACTTTTCACACTTGTGCATTTTCTTGCCATGGTTCACTTTGGGTTTACTATTCTTGGGAGAAGGATTTTGAGAGAATAAAAAGAAAAGAAAAGGAAAAGAAAATGGGAAAAGAATAAAGAAATGAGGTATCGTGAGAGAGAGAAAGGTATGGGCTTTCTTTGACTTTGGACTTAGCCATCTCCTTCATTCCCTTCACTCATTTCTCTCCCTCTCCTTCAAGTTGCTGCTGCTGCTCTTGCTCCTACTCCTCACCCCACCCCCCCTCTTCAAGCCTCAAATCATCTCAAAAACAATTCCAAAACCCAATCTCCATTTCATTAAAAGTGTGCACAAGCTCTTGATCTACACATTGGACTAAAGAAGCAAGGATTTTGGCCACTAGGGGCAACTCAAGAAAATTCTTGAGTTGCCAAATGAGGTATTTTCTGGATCATTAACTTAGTTTTAGCATTTCCTTTACCCCCATGTTTAGATTGAACCGATATTGTATGATATTGTGGAGTTAAGGAAAACCTAGTTAGGGTTTGAGGAAATTATGAGTTGTAATGTGAAATTGAGTTCAGTAGAGGCTACACCAACACCCTAGTGCATGAATTGAGACCCTAACCTAAGAGTTGAAACCCGAAATACGGATTTAGAAACCGATATCGGAGAATTTATGGAATCTGTGAAGGGTATATTGAATCTGCTATCACCCGAGACATCCTAAATTAAAATTGATTGGACAGTAAAATGTGCAGGCACCCAGGAAGCTAACCCCAAGACCCTAGCCCCTACCTCCTATACCCGGCCGCAGATTTATCCATTCTGGCCGCAATTTGCGGCCAGACCATGGTGGATTTGCCTCGTTTTGGTTTTGGTGTTCCCTTATCTGTAGATTAGGCCCCTGGTATGTATAGATTTGTCTAATTTGACCTATGGTGAAATCTGGAGCCTATTTCCTAAGTTGTTGTTTTGGATTCATGTTTTCGTATTCCGTATTTTTAGTTCTGAATTGTGTATTGTGATTTACCTCGACTATTTGGCGTTTATACGACGATATCGAGGATTTGTTGATGGTTTTGAAGGCGTGCCCATAGGTTCTAACCTATAGGCCCCTTATCGTATCGTGTTGGGTTTCGTGTGCCGTGTTAGCTTGGATTTGGTTTTAATACGCATTACGATACTTTGACGTGTAGGTACCTATGAAGACTTCGGGATGACGAGCGAGCGCGTGGCGACGTCGACAAATGAAGACGCAAGGTGAGTAGATTATATCTACTGGGGGAAGTCGGGTGGATGGCATATAGCACCCCCGCAGTCCGTAGTTGGTATACTATATATTCTACTTGATAGTTATAGTGTGTCGTGGATATGGTGTTAGGTGTATTATGGATAGCTTAGGGTTAGAAGTAAACTAGTATAGTTCATAGTCGCGAACCCTAGAATAGGTTTACACCACACGCGCACCCTTGCATATTCACTATTTTTACACAGTGTTGATGAGGATATTGGATGACATTGGAGATGAGTCGATGATTTTGGGCATTGTGCCGTGAGATCGATGATGTGATGTGATTCGTACTTGCGATACGACATGTGATCTTAGCGGGCCATTGGGCATGTGTTTTACCCCCGCTTTCATACTTATATAGATGGTATTGATTGGTACTAGACTTAGATCTGTACCCCAGATTATGTGATATGATGATAATGATACCTGATATTTGATGAGAGGAGTGTGATACTGACCCGTACCCAGCTATTGGGATGCCGTACGACGATTTACCGTACGAGCTTTCTATTGATGTTAGATCCGCACTCATGACTCAAGGATGTTAAATGATATACCGTATCGTACGTGATACTACTGAGGCGAGATCACCGACTATTGTATATATATATTTGTATATCGACTCAGATTTAGGTGGTTTCCATACCCCTCCCGATTGACTTGATACTTAGATTTGTAGTTTGCATAGTAGATGTTAAACTAGACCCGAGTCATTCTTATTTCAAATGGCATAACTGCATGACATATACATATGGGTATAGATTCTTTACTGTTACGTTGATTATTCAATTTCCACATATTCCTGCTATTCACATTGCTTTGCATATGTTTACTGCTATATTACTATCATGTTGATAGGACACTAGCACCATTATCGATGATGCGTATGTTCCACGTACACTTGCTTGCCGGCTCACACACTTCTTCATCGATAATTGCCATGTCACTACACAGTAGCATTGTTGCATCAGGATATGACCTTGTATGTGCATACTATTAATTCCATGTTGCATGATATACTGTTATACTTGTATTTCATTTATATGTCACATACCCACACTTGTACACATATAGTGATATCTTCATACCTGCGCACATGCACACTGTATATTCATACCAGTGCACACATACATTGATATCTTCATACTTGCTTAGATTACGCATTGAGATATGTTGTTTCCATGTTAATTCTGGATTTGGGGAACCGTGGACATTTCAAAAGAGAATAGTTAATTATTTAAAAACCCGGTTTCTCTTAATATGATATTTCCGTGCGTCCACCATGTGTTTTCTCGGTGCTAGAGTGATATATGTGAACCCGAATCGAGGAGTTGGATAAGCCCGATTACGGGTACATGGTGGACCCGGTATGGTACCCCGGGGCGAGAACGGTTTCGCTGTGTAGTAGACGGTGAGCCTGGCAGAGGGACTACTACCTACCGGTGATTGGTTGGACCTGGCGGTTATCCAGAGGATACTGACCAGAGTCGATAGATGGATATGGGCGTACTGCCGGGGCCGAGGGCCGATTCCGCAGACATAGCCCGTGGGCTGATCCGGACTGACGGAGCCCGATAGATGAGGATTTACGTGTCGATACTAGGCACGGGTTTCATGATGTTTTCCATGATTTGATTATATCCTCACATTTACATGCATGATGCTTATTGTCATTGGGTGACGGGTGGACGGGTTCCACGTTTATACAGACATTGATTACATACAGACCTTGACTACATTGATCATACTTCATTTGTATATATAACAGGGTACGAGGGCGCTGTTATATATACCCTTACACCAATATTAGTGGAATGGGACGCTAATATATGTGTATTGATATCCATTCGATACTTCATCATGTTTACTTCATGCAGACATACCTTACATTTATGACATGTTATTATCTGAGGCACTGGCACGAGTACTTGGCACTACCTACATGATTAGATGTTACACTGCCACATTTTCATGCTTCAGACTTACTCTCGAGGGTTATATTATATACTGATTGTATTGACTTAGGATTATGTCTTGCATTCGATTTCTGCTTGTAGATATTTTTTATTCACGAGTTGGCAACTCACCCCCGTTGTGCCACAGATCTTGCAGGGCTTGCCGTACAGGTTCCATAGCGGCACTTTTGGTACACTGCTTTCCTTTGCGGGTGATTTGCTTGGTAGGTGGGTTCTTTGTATCAGAACTGCCGTTGTACTTGTATTATTCATTATATCTAGAAATTCCATCAACCAAAAACTTGTTTATTGTTTCAGACTCAGACACTAGTGATGTATTATTTCGACCTTAGAGTCGCGCTTAGTAGTGTTGCAGTTTTCATGCTTATCTGGGTTTCTTTTAAATTTTGATCCTCGCCATTCGGCGTTGTATAGTATATTGCTTGTTTTTTATTTATCCTTAAAATGGTTTTAGATTTCTGGGCTTTTGGCTTACTTGGATCAGATGGAGTCCTATAGACTTCATATGGTTCAAGGGCCAGTCACGTGCTTTTTCGGGTCGTGACAGAATTATATGAATAATAAAATAAATCCAAATGAAATTTATCCTTTCAATTATGGCACCATAGTTGAGTTAAGCCCTCATGCTTAACTCTTGTAGAGAATTAACCAAAGTATTAGGTTAAGGGTTGGGTTAACTAATATCTTATACAAATGACAAAAGAGTTGACTTTGTCAATGTTTATCAAGCTTCATGAAGCTTGATAACTTTGACCAAAGTCACACTCTTTTGTTATATGCTAGGAAAATAGTAAACCCTAATTTAACCTTGATTTGGTTCAAGTCTCATACACACAACTTGTTTGTATCATCAGGCATGATACAAACATGTACACGTGCATATATCACATATAAACAATGTGTACAAACTAGTGAGAAAATCAATCTTAAGTGAACCAATACTAGTTAATGTAAAGTAATATATCAAATATATAATTATACATTAAATCGTTAAATCAACACTTGATTTAACGATCCGGTCATATGCATATAACCGACTAATATCAATAGTAACAACTTATCGAATCAACACTTGATCCGATAACCCGACTATATCTCATACAACCGATCAATGTCACAAATCGCGAGAAAAGAATACAGTATCACATACTGGTATTATTCTCAGTCCCGCACATATCTCATATGCGCTCCTATTTCATTTCGCTTGAGCCAGGAAACTCCTGTGTATGACTCTAAAGACTCGTCAATACGCCGGCAGTAGGTGATGATCATATCAAACACCCACAAGCCGCAAGCGGTCTGCTAAACGTAACGGCCACCCGGGTATTGAGCGATCAGAAGATCAACGAGCAAGCCCGCTCACACTCCTGTGAATCCAACCAGTAACACTTACCGCACAGTCCGGTCTGTTCGTCTGATATGTCGCATATCTCGCCTAGGGGTGGTAAACGTCAGACCCCAATAACTCGATAAGTCGTGTCGATATGAGGCTCATAACGGGTCGAGAAACTACTGGTAACACTTACCAGTAAATCCCTAAAGCAGCCTTGGCCAAGGACTTCCTGTTATAGCCAATCGAGCACAGCGCAACATCAACTCCCTATACCGGTTGAGACGAAACCCCTCCTATCGCACATTGCCTCCATATGATTCGGGACTGTACCCAAAAACCACCGTTTTGCACGCCCTCTTGGACGTGGTAAGGTGGAAATCAAAACACAGTGGGAATCACACAAGACACTATGACGATCTCGGGTCTACAGACTAACCTGTACCAGTGTCACCAGAGAACTGCCATCTGACGTGAGGTATAATACCATCTGGGAGTTCTCGGCGAGTCCGTCCAGTATACCTAGTCTCCACTGAGCACCCGTACACCATCCTTGATGTCAAACACCGATGGATATGGGATCATCCATCGCCTATCATATGGGTCAAGGTGCGTATACGCTAGTCTACTCTGGTGCATCGATGCCCTGTCTCGATACACCCACGACTAGGGACCTTGAAGGATGTACTTATGGACTACCATGTCCCCACTAGTATGATCCGCATCATAGTCCAGGTAGTCAAGTACACATCCTAAGGGCTTTACCAACATGTACCAGAGAGACAATCAATATACACGTTAAGGTAAAGTGTAACCAGATAGCATACTATCATGTCGAGCAAGAAAGTCCTCCCTATATATGTCCAAGCATCCACTACAATATACATCATATGTATAGTAATGGCCTCTAGGGCATACATATAACTAACAGAAGAAGCATGGGGATGCTTCCGCTTCAGGTGTGTTTGCGACAGAAAACTGTTTTTCAATAAACTCTGCTTCCTGGGTATTAGATACCGGTTCAGGTTCTCACATTTGCAATTCTATGCAGGGGCTGAGAAATAGCAAAGTTTTGAAGACAGGTGACCATACTCTCCGCGTTGGAAATGGTTCCAATGTACATACAGTTGCAGTGGGAGAGTATCACTTGGGGTTGCCATCTGGGTGTATATTGGTTTTGAACCCATGTTATTATATACCTAGTATGCTTTGTAATATAATATCTGTTTTCTTGTTAGACAATGAAGGATATAATTTTGTATTGCAGAACAATGTTATGAACATTCACCTGAATCAAATGTTGGTTGGGTATGGTACGCTTAATAACGGGATATACGTCCTAAATCAACACACAGTTTTCAGCATGCAACACACTAATAAAAGAAAACTTTCAGAAATGAATGAAGCTTTTCTTTGGCACTGTAGACTTGGTCATATTAACGAAACAAGACTAAACAAGTTACACAAAGATGGATATTTAAACCCTTTTGAATATAAATCTTATGCGATTTGCTAGTCTTGTATCAAGGGTAAAATGACCAAAACTCCGTTTACAGGACACGGAGAAAGAGCTACTGAGCTCCTAGGCCTCATACATAGTGATGTATGTGGGACAATGTCTACACAGGCTAGAGGCGGTTTTTCATACTTCATTACTTTCACTGACGATTTCTCAAGATTCGGTCATGTATTTTTATTAAAGCACAAATCCAAAGCTTTCGAGAAATTCACTGAATATAAACTCGAAGTAGAAAAACAAACCGGCTTGAGTATCAAAATGCTTCGATCAGATTGAGGTGGAGAGTATCTCAGTACAGAATTTGCAAACTTCCTAAAAGAGAATGGGATTCTCTCTCAGCTCACTCCTCCTTACACACCACTGCACAACGGTGTGTCAGAACGACGGAATCGGGCCCTATTAGATATGGTCCGTTCCATGATGAGTGATGCCGAGTTACCCGTCTCATTTTGGGGGCATGCATTGGAGATTGCAGCATTTCTACTGAACAGGATCCCAACCAAAATCGTGTCTACCACGCCATATGAGATATGGCATGGGAAGAGAATTAAGATTTGGGGTTGCCCGGCCTATGTTAAAAAGCAGAATCCAGACAAACTCGAGACACGGTCGGTCATGTGTAACTTTGTGGGATATCCAAGGAATTCTTATGGATATCTTTCCTCCCACAAGGAGGAACAAAAGGTGTTTGTTTCTCAGCATGCTACATTCTTGGAAAAAGAGTTTTTCACAAATAAAGCTGATGGCAATGTGGTGGATCTAGAAGAGGTTCTAGAGACACAAACTACAAATGACGACTTGGTTGAACCGGCTGTTGCAATAGAAACTGAGGAACCTCAACCACTCCGTAGGTCTGGTAGGACTTCTCGCCCACCGGAGAGGTACTACGGTTTCCTCATTGATGGTGACAGAGAAGACTGCATCATGGAGGATGATGATCCTACCAGCTTTCAGCAAGCTATCATGAATGGAGACTCTGTGAAGTGGCTGGATGCCATGAGATCCGAAATGGAGTCTATGTACACCAACAAAGTATGGACTTTGGACGTTGTACCCCCTGGGGTAAAACCTGTGGGGTGCAGATGGATCTTTAAAAGAAAGATTGGTGTAGATGGGCAGATAGAGACCTATAAGGCAAGACTTGTGGTGAAGGGTTTTCGTCAAAGATCAGGTTTGGACTATGATGAAACTTTTTCTCCTGTAGCCATGCTTAAATCCATTCGAATCCTACTTGCTATAGCTGCTCACTACGACTATGAAATCTGGCAGATGGACGTTAAAACGGCATTTCTAAATGGAGATTTAGAAGAATGCGTTTAGATGGATCAGCCAGAGAGCTTCATTGACAGTGGGAGCAGCGGGAAAGCATGTAGATTGCTTATCCATTTATGGGTTAAAGCAGGCATCACGGAGTTGGAACATCTGTTTCGATGATGTTATCAAAGAGTTTGATTTCATCAAAAATCCAGATGAACCTTGTGTTTATAAGAAGGTTATAGGGAGAGCTGTCGCATTCCTCGTATTGTACATGGATGACATTCTTCTGATAGGAAATGATATTCCTATGCTACAGTCGGTCAAATCTTTCTTATCACTAAGGTTCTCCATGAAGGACCTGGGTGATGCCACATACATTCTGGGCATTAGGATCTATAGGGATAGATCCAAGAGGTTATTGGGATTGTCCCAAACCAGGTACATCAACACCATCCTAAAAAGGTTTAGTATGGAAGACTCCAAGCGGGGTGCCTTACCCGCTTGCCATGGGGTCACTCTCTCTAAGGACTCTTGCCCAAAGACCGATGAAGAGAGAGCTCGCATGAGCATTATACCCTATGCTTCGGCAGTAGGATCTATAATGTATGCGATGTTATGTACACGCCCAGATGTAGCTTATGCACTTAGTGTTATAAGCAGGTATCAATCCAACCCAGGGGAGAATCACTGGATAGCTGTGAAGAACATTCTAAAGTACTTGAGAAGGACTAAAGAATTGTTCTTGGTGTATGGTAATGGAGATCTCCAAATGGAGGCCTTTACCGATTCGAGCTTCCAGAGTGATAAGGACGACGGCAAATCTATCTCCGGGTTTGTATTTACCCTCAACGGAGGGGCGGTAAGTTGGAAGAGTTCCAAACAGGATACCGTTGCAGACTCTACGATAGAGGCTGAGTACATTGCTGCGAATGATGCCACCAAGGAAGCCGTCTGGATGAAGAAGTTCGTCTCGGACCTAGGAGTAGTTCCAACCATTATTGATCCAATACCATTGTATTGTGATAATAATGGGGCTATGGCGTTAGCCAAGGAGCCCGGGTCCCATCAGCGGTCCAGACACATCCTGAGGCGCTTTCATTTGATCCGGGAGATTGTAGATCGCCGCGAGATCGAGATTAGGAGAGTAGACACAAAGAATAACGCCGCGGATCCACTCACCAAGGCCCTCCCTTAGCCGCAGCATGAGCGACTTTTTGAGATGTTGGGTATGAGATATGCCAATAACTGGCCTTAGTGCAAGTGGGAGATTGTTGGATATATGTATGCCCTAGAGGCCATTATATGATAGTGGATGCATTTATACATGTATGTATATATATATATATATATATATATATATATTCAGTGTACATTCTTGCTCGACATGATAGTATGCTATCTGGTTCTTCTTTATCTGACATGTTGATTTGATCATGTTTTTATTCATTCATACATGTTGATAAAGCCCTGAGGATATAGGCTTGACTACTGTGATTATGATGGAGATCATACTAGTGGGACATCTGTAGTTTATAAGCATATCCTGAAAAGTCCCTAGTCGTAGGTGTATCGAGACGGGGCATCGATATACCAGAGTAGACTAGCGTATATGATACTAGACCCATATGATGGGCGATGGATGTTCCCACATTCATCGATGTTTGACATCGATATCGTATACGGGTGCTCAGTGGTGACTGGGTACACTGGACGGACTCGCCGAGAACTCCTATATGGAATTATATCTATCGTCGGATAGCAGTTCTCAGATGACACTGGTACAGGTTAGTCTGTAGACCCGAGATCGTCATAGAGTCTTGTGTGTTCTCCTACTGTACTTTGATTACCACCCTACCACGGCTCTACTGAGTCGTGCAAACAGGTGGCCGTTGGGTACAGTCCCGAGACACACGAAGGCGATGAGCGATAGGAGGGGTTTCGTCTCTCCCGGTATTGGGAGTTGATGCTGTGCTATGCTCAATTGGCTATATCAATAAGTCCCTGGCCAGAGCTGTTGAGATTTACTGATAAGTGTTATCAGTATTTTCTCAATCTGTTATAGACCATTCATCGGCACGACTTATTGAGTTATTGGGGTCGACGTTACCATCCTAGACTCGATATGCAGCATATCTGACGAAGAGACCGGACTGTACGGTAGTGTTGCCGGTTGGCTCGACGGGAGTTGTGACAGGTTCACTTATTTTCTTCTGATCGCTCAATACTGGGATGGCCGTTACGTTTAGCTGACCGCTTGCGGCTTGGGGGTGCTTGATATGATCATCACCCACTGCCGGTGTATTGACGAGTCTTAGAGTCCCACAATGGAGTTACCTAGTCCAGGCGAAACGATGTGGTGCGCATATGAGATATGCGCGTGGACCCGGTTAAAATGCGCGTATGAGATACCGTATATTAATCGGGCGGTTTGCTTTTGGTCGGGTCGTATGTGATATGACCGGTTTACTAAATCAAGTGTTGATTTATCATTGACCATTAGTTTCTCACTTTAAACCCTTTCTTGTCTTTTTTGTTGTATGCATGCATGTATGCATTTATTCTCATTCATGCACATATGGATGTGCATGCACACATACATACATACATAATTCTATCGTGATTGTTGATATAGTGGATGGTGGTAATATAAGACTCACACCATTTATAAATATATGGATATTTCTTTTTTGGAAAAGAAAAATGGAAATTGTTATCATGGTTTAATATTTTATTCTTGCACTAACCCATTACTTTAACCATGATTTAATTTCTATGGCCATTTTTTATCCAAAATAAATATCTAGATATTTTATAACTATGGTTAAGAATGAGAAAGAGAAAATATATATATTTTCATTTCTCATTTTTATTCATAAGCTTATCATTATCTTGAGCTTTTCACAAGCCATCATCTTCTTCCTCCTTTCTCTCTCGCTCTCTAGCTTTCTCTTGTGGGCAAAAGAGTCATCAAGTTAGGGTTTTGAAGTGAGAAAACAAACCACATCACCATTCTACACTAGTCTTGCCCATTAGTCTAGAGTGTTAGCTTCTAGTTCTTCTCTTAATCTAGTGGAGCTTCAAGCTTGGACAAAGAGGACTCCGGGTGGATCGTCGTGGACCAAGAGGATCTCAAGTGAGCCTTTTCCAACCCTCAAGTAGCCAAGGAGTCTAGCGTAGGGAGCTACAAAGATTGTACTCTCAAAACCCTAGCTTTTACTACTTGTGTTTATGTTAAAGTTATCTTACCCTAGCTTTTCTAATATGATCCTTAAGTTTGTTTCTCTAGCACCATATAAAATTTAAATATGGCATGTGTGATGCCATCAAACCCTTGTAGTGGTGCTATAGGAACCCCTTCATAATTTTGTATTGTTGGATAATATTTTGAACATTTCCTATATCAAGTGTTGATCGGTTCAGGCACGTTATTTAAAAGCATAGACGTTCTAATCAAACCACGGTTCTTAACGTACGGCACACACACAAGAGGAAGAGTTCAGAAATGAACTAATCCTTCTTGAGGCATTGTATGTAGACTCGGTCATATCAATGCGACCCGACTAGCTGAAGTTACATATAGATGCATATTTAAATTAGTTTGAATTTACATCTTGTGAAACTTGTCGGCCATGTCACAGAGATAAGATGACCACAGCTCCGTTTATTGGAAACAGAGAAAGAGTTAGTGAACTCTTGGGATTGATACATGCTGATGTATGAAGGTCCCCTGTCTACACATGCCAAGACCGGTTCTTTATACTTCATTACATTCACTGATTATCTCTCAAGATCCGGACATATATTCCTGTTGAAACACAAGTCTGGAACTTTTGAGAAATTCAATGAATATAAGTTAGAAGTAGAGAACCAAAAACGGGTATAAGTATTATGTCCTTTGATGAGATCAAGGAGGAGAATACTTGAGCACGGAATTCCTGGACTATTCTAAAGGAGAATGAGATTCTCTCTCAGCATTATTCCTCCGAATACACCACAGCACGTAGGTATATCGGGAAAGAGCAATCACACCCTATTTGATATGATGAGAACTACTGAGTTTCCTATTTCCTTTTGGGAGTTATGCACTTGAGAAGCTGCATACCTATTGAATAGGGTTCCAATCAAATCAGATGCCTACCACTTCATATGTGATATGGAATGGGAAGAGCCCATATCTTAAGTATGTTAAGATTTGGGGTTGTCCAGCCTATGCCTAAAAGCAAAATCCGGACAAACTCGAGGCAAAGTCAGTTCTGTAAAAGTTTGTTGGATATCCCAAGCATTCGCAAGAGAATATCTTCTACCTAATCGAGGAACAAAAGATGTTTTGTTTCTCAACATACCCCCTTTGTGAAAGGGAATTTCTTGTGAAGAAATTATTGGTCATGAGGTAGAACTGGAAAGAGTTCCAGCTATACAAACTGCAGCTGATGATTTGGTAGAACCAAAAGATTCAATAGTTTCCAACGAACCTCAGCCTCTCCGCTGATCTAGTAGGGTTCCTCACCCACCTGAGAGATACTTCGGTTTCTCTATGACAGTAGGAGCAAGAATTGCATCATGAGATGATGACCCAACTAGTTTCGAGCAGGCCATCAGGAGTGGGACTCTGTAAGAATGGCTGGATGCTTAGTGATCTGAGATGGAATCCTTATACACCAACAAAGTATGGATTTTGGTTGCTTTATCTGAAGGGTTAAATCCCCATCAGGAGCAAGTATATCTTGAGAAGATTACTTAGTGTACATGGAAAAGTTAAGACTTTCAAAGCTATGCTTAAGTCCATCCAGATCCTACTTGCTACGGCTACATACCATGACTACGATATCTGGCGGTTGAGTGTCATGACTGCTTTTCTAAATGTTGATTTAGAAGAGAGCGTCTATAAGTACACAGCCAGAGGGCTTCGTAGACATTGGGAGCAGCGGAAACGTGTGCAAGATGTTTTATGTGATAAATCAGGCATCACGGAGTTGGAACATCTGTTTTGATGTGGTAGTCAAAGAGTTTGACTTCATCAAAATGGTAGATGAACCTTGTATATACAAAAAGGTAGTAGGGAGTATAGTGGTGATCCTCGTAGAGTACGTGGATGACATACTCTTGATAGGGAAGGAGTTTCCTATGCTACGCTCGGTCAATCTCCGCTTATCATAAGGATTCCCCATATAGGATCAAAGTGATACCTTCTAAATCCTGGGTTTTGGATCTATGAGATAGATCTAATTGGATGTTAGGATACTCACTAGTTGCAGTGAGATGGTATCAATCGATCCTGGGGAGAATCACTGGAAAGGTTCCAGAGTGATAAGGACGACTGAATGTCAGTCGCAGGCATTGTCTTTACCCTCAGTGGAGGGACGGTATGTTGGAAGAGTTCCAAGCTAGATACCGTGACTTACTAGACGATTAAAGGAAAGATACATAGTTACCAAGGATGCTACCAAAGAGGCAGTCTGGATATATATTAGTTCATGAGATGAACTTCGTTCCAACCATTGTGTGACAATGGAGTTGTGGCTTTTGCCATGGAACCCCTGTCCCATCAGAAATCCAGATATTATTCTTAGGTAGTATCACCTGATCATGGAGATGGTTGATCTCCAGGGAGATTGAGGTTAGGAGAGTAGACACAGAGGACAACAGCGCGGATCCACTCACAAAGGCCTTTTTCCCAGTAGAGACTTTTATGGGATGGTTGAGTATGAGATAGTTCAACCGCAGCTAATTGTTGGGTATGCGATACCACAACAGATGGCCCTAGTGCAAGTGGGAGATTGTTAGTTATATGTATGCCCTAGAGGCCATTACTGTACATACGATGTATATTGTAGTGGATGCTTGGACATATATAGGGAGGACTTTCTTGCTCGACATGATAGTATGCAATCTGGTTACACTTTATCTTAACATGTACTCTGATTGTCTCTATGTTACATGTTGATAAAGCCCTTAGGATGAGTACTTGACTACCAGGACTATGATGCAGATCATACTAGTGAGGACAGTGTAGTCGCCAAGTACATCCATCAAATGTTCCTAGTCGTAGGTGTATCGAGACAGGGCATCGATATACCAGAGTAGACTAGCGTATGCGCTTCTTGACCCATATGGTGGGCGATGGATGATCCCATATCCATTGGTGTTTGACATCAGAGAAGATGTACGGGTGCTCAGTGGAGACTGGGTACACTGGACGGACTCGCTGAGAACTCCCAGATGGTATTATACCTCACGTCAGATGGCAGTTCTCTGGTGACACTGGTACAGGTTAATCTGTAGACCCGAGATCGTCATAGAGTCTTGTGTGATTCCCACTGTTCTTTGATTTCCATCATACCACGTCCAAGAGGGCGTGCAAAAAGGTTGCTTTTGGGTACAGTCCCGAATCACATGGAGGCAATGAGCGATAGGAGGGGATTCGTCTCTCCCGGTATAGGGAGTTAATGTTGCGCTGTGTTCGATTGGCTATAACTGGAAATCCCTGACCAGGATTGCTGAGATTTACTGGTAAGTGTTATCAGTAGTTTATCGAACTGTTGTAGACCTCATATCGACACGACTTATCAAGCTACTGGGGTCTGACGTATACCACCCCTAGGCGAGATATGCGACATATCAGACGACGAGACCGGACTGTACGGGAGTGTTACTGATTGGATTCACAGGAGAATGTACAGGCTTGTTTGTTGATCTTCTGAGCGCTCAATACCTGGGTGGCTGTTACGTTTAGCTGACCGCTTGCAGCTTGTGGGTGTTTGATATGATCATCACCTACTGCCGGCGTATTGACGATTCTTTAGAGTCCTACACAGAGGTTTCTTGACTCAGGAAAAACGGAGTAGGAGCACATATGTGATATGTGCGGGACCGAGAACAATACGTGTATGTGATACCGTACTAGATTCTCGCGATATGAGATATCGGCCGGGTATATGTGATATAGCCGGGTCATCGGATCAAGTGTTGATTCAATGAACTGATTCAGATTATATTAGTCGGTTATTTGTGAAATAACCGGATTATCGGATCAAGTGTTGATTCGATAATTTAATGTATAATTATATATTTGATATATTAAATTACATTAACTGATATAAGCTCACTAAAAGATTATTTTTCTCACTCGGGTAATACATTGATATATATGCGATATATGTTAATTGTATTATTTTATTTTGTTACAATAAATATTGTATATGTGATATGTAATATTGTAACATGTTAGGGTTATTAATGCAATATGTTTAGTGAAGATTAAACATGGTTAGGGTTTGATTTGGGTTAATCTTTTCTAGAACCTTCTAGAAGGTTTTTGTCTTGTTTTGTGCAAAAATATTTGTTTTGATATTTTGCAAGATATTTGTTTAACCCAACCAAACCTTTAACCTTAGTTAAATCTCTACAAAGGTTACTTAAACCATGGTTACATTTCTAACCTCATTATGGATTCATTATTCATCACAAAAGAAAATGGCTTCTTCTTCTTCCTTCTTCTTTTCATGGAAAAGCTTTCTAGCATTTTCATTAGTGATGAAAATGAGTGAGTTAAAGAAAACAAATGAGAGCAAAATTCCTACTTCATCATCCTAATCTATCCTAGCCATTTAGATTAGGGTGTTCACTTCATTTAGTGAGTGAGAGCTTGTGTTAATGAAACTTCAAGGTAGATCATCTTTGTTATCGAAGATCGGAAGCAAGCTTGCATCTTTCTCTTAGTGGAGCCTCTCGAGAGTCCGGAACTTGATGATCGCAGCGAAGGGACCACAACACGGAGCTTTAGAAGTGAAGGACCGGACTACAAAGGTTGTAATCCCAAACTCATAGATGTTAAAGTGTTTAACATGCTTTGTTTCGCCTAATCTCTGGTCTAAGATCTTGGTTTAGGGTTGTTCGGCACGGCTAAATTTTAAATCGGACATGGTTGATGCCTTATAGACCCTTGTGCCTGTGCCTAGTAACCCTACACTACCCTAATCCAATCGCATCACATACTCCAAATAAGCACTAATCAGCTACCGCACACTATGTCTTGACGCTGGCTAAAAAACGTAGCACAAATACTAAATAGCACTTATCTGAAATGACGGAGGACTACGCAGGTTTTTAAGAAAACCATGAGCATAATGAACTTGATATCGTTGTAGAATCCAGTGATTTTGAAAAGGAGTGTTTTTTTGTAGATTTTGCTAATTTCGCTAAAGAGGTCACTCCTGGTGAAAGGATCTCGGCTCTTTCCTCATCGAATGAGGTGCTGGATATTCATCAAGGAATACCACTATGCAAAGCAAGAACTAGAGAAGCTATAAAAACAAAACCGAGTGGGTTGTAGCATTTGCTAGTTTCGCTAAAGAGGTCACTCCCGGTGAAAGGATCTCGGCTCTTTCCTCATCGAATGAGGTGCTGGATATTCATCAAGGAATACCACTATGCAAAGTAAGAAGTATAACTACCTTTTTAAAAACTTTTGATTCTACAACATCATTAGGTTTTTTTTCTTTTCATTAATCTCATTAATGAAGTCCCATCGTTTAATGTTTCCTAAACATCACGGAAAAATGAAACGAAAATAGAACGTACGCTTATGCCATCTGCATTCACCACGGGGTCCCGTCATGCACCGTTAGGTTACTTAACTAACGGCAAAGCGGGGGCTAGACTAGCGCGGATGCAAAACATAAGCAACGTTTATTATATATCATATATATAATATAACATTCGTCTCACGCGGTTATATGATCACATCACAGAAGCAACATATGAAATATTGGATATACTAGGAGGTCCGTGTTTTAAATTTAGCCAGTAATGTAAAACACGGATTCCACGGTCGGGATGAATAGCCAAACCCACATCCCTAGACCCCTACGAGAGCGGTAAGCAACCCTACCAATTATAGCGTAATGAGACCCGGTCTCGACTCCTCGAGATGGTCTCCCACTGGACTCTAGAACCCGGTTACTTGTGCTCCCTGCCTTGGGTCTATCCTAATGCGGAAAAGTAAATAATATACATGAATTGTGACATCATCCTCAACCCGAAAGTGTCCCAATAAAAGAATATTGCATACAGATTTTACATGAATGAAAATTGAAAAACTCTCATCTCACGCAAAAGCCCCCGGCTATTCAATCACGACGATCCAATAAAACATATCATAGCAACACATAATATCACATATCATCAACATAAGTAAATATACGTATCCCGAAAGTCGTTGACATATAGCAATGAGATCATATTACACTTACGATCGCAGAAAAGAAATGAAAAAATGCAATAATTAGAATCCACAATATCCTTAGACATCATAAATCCGAAATATCTCATATTCCGGATTTCATGCCTAATTTATAAACCTTGCATTTTAGTCTCAAATTGAAAACTCTTTCCAATAAGCTGTCAAATAATTCAACAAGATTCCCGACTAAGTGATCGTGTACAATACGTAATTGCGACGGAGTTTTGATTCGAATCAAAACTCCGTGGCAATCAATCAATCAAGACTAAACGGCTAGACTTACAATATACTAACCAGTTTTCACAAAACTAATTATTCCGGATTCTAACAATTGTATCACATATCATCAAAGTCTAAACGACATTAAATATTTCGATCGATTTAACAAACAGCCACAAAATCCAGAGACCTCAACAACTTGAGAATCATTAAAAACATCCAGAAAGTGCCAAATTTACAAATGGAGCAGCACAGAAAAAGTCAACCCTTGACTCCATAAAGGTGCGGCGGAACCGCGGCCAAACTAGGGTTTGGGTCGCGGTTCCGCGGCTCTTTGAAGGGGTTAGGGGTTCGAATTTTCTGGGGTTCCATAAAAAAGCCTGCACGATTTTCTGAATATTTTTAATCACAAAAATTTCAACATTTGAAAAATTCGACAGAAACTACACAAGTTTGCGGTTTCAAAAACCGATCGAACACATTAACGTCGTAAAGACCTACCCAAATGTTCTAGCTTGGCTCTGATATCATGAAAGTGTTTGCTAGCATCGCGACGGGGTTTAAACGGGCATCACACATGCAATATTTGAAAATTCGTGGTGCTAACGAACACTAACCAAGATCTTAACTAGAATATTAGGGATTACTATATGATGATATGTAAACTAAGAGAAGGGAAGGAGGCTACAACCTTTATAGACCTTGTCCTTCTCTTCAAATGCTCCGGGTAGTAGTCCACACGACTCCACTAGGCTCCACTTGAAAAATAAACAAGGTTCCTCCGATGATCTTCGTGCCGAAGATGATCCACCCGAAGTCCGCCTATCCAAGCTACATCTTCACTAAACTCTTTAGTGAAGGAAACACACTACACTAGAGTGCTAATGAAGTGTAGGATGGTGAAGTAGGGGCTTTGTTTGCTCACTAGGGTTTCAAGCTCTATGATTCACATCACATGTGAGGGTTTAGAGCTTGAAGTGTGAGGAAGAGGATGATGATGGAAAGAGCTAGAGAGAAGCTCATCACATGAGCTCTCAAAAAATAATAGCTAAGTCTTAGAATGTAAGTGAAGAATGGCTTAACTATATGGCTCACTCATTGAAGCATGAAAATATATCCAATATAATATAGCAACCATGCTTCTATAGTGATCCCAAATGAATAAAGAAATTGGAAAAGCCATGCCTTATCATTCTTCCTCATTTTCCACCTCATTTTCTATTTCCAATAAATAGAAAATCATGCCATGCTTCATTATATATATATATATATATATATATATATATATATTATGAAGAATAATTAGTGAGCTAATAATATTAGTTAATATATAATTATATCAAATATAATATATATCAAATTATTAAATCAACACTTGATTTAATAATCCGGTTATATCACATATAACCGACTAATATCATTTATCTGTATATCACATTATCAAATCAACACTTGATTCGACAATCTGGTTATATCACTTATAACCTAACCGATAACAAATAACTGCCAGATTAGAATACGGTATCACATACTCGTATTTAATCAGGCCCCCGCATATATCACATATGTTCCCTACTTCGTTTTTCTTGAACCAGAAAACTTCTATGTGGGACTCTAAAGACTTGTCAATATGCCAGCAGTAGGTGATCATATCAGTCACCCACAAGCCGTCAGCGGTACTAGCTGGACGTAACGGCTACCCAGGTATTGAGCGATTAGAAGATCAACAAGCAAGCTTTTCCAAACTCCCATGAAGCCTATAAGTAACACTTACCGTACAGTCTGGTCTCTTCTTCTGATATATCGCATATCGAGTCTGGGGGTGAAATCGTCAGACCCCAATAACTTGATAAGTCATGCCGATGTAAGGTCTATAACGATATGAGAAACTACTGATAATACTTACCAGTAAATCTCATCAACAGCCAAGGCCCGGGACTTACAGTTATAGACAATCGAGTATACTGCATCATCAACCCGCAATACCGGAAGAGACAAAACCCCTCTTATCGCTCATTGCCTCCATGTGACTCGGGACTGTACCCAAAATCCATCTGTTTACACGACTCCTTTGAACCGTGGTAAGAAGGAAATCAAAGCACAGTGGGAACCACATAAGACTCTATGACGATCTCAGGTCTACAGACTAACCTGTACCAGTGTCACCAGAGAACTGCTATCTGACGATAGGTATAGTTCCATCTAGGAGTTCTCAGAGTGTCATGTTCGGTATACCCATTCTCTAATGAGCACCTGTGTACAATTTTTGGTGTCAAACACCAATAGATATGGGATCAACCATCGCCCCTATACAGGGTCAAGAAACGTACACACTAGTCTACTCTGGTGTATCGATGCCCTGTCTCGATATACCCTCGACTAGGAACAATTAAAGGATATGCTTGTAGACTACCCCAGGTCCCAGTAGTATGATCTGCATCATAGTCCTGGTAGTCAAGCCTACACCCTAAGGGCTTTATCAATATGTATCTGAGAGACAGTATAATAATACCAGTGAACATGTTAAGATAAATGCAACCAGATAGCATACTATCATGGCGAGCAAGAAAGTCCTCCATATATATGTCCAAGCATCCACTATATCATACAATAATGGCCTCTAGGGCATACATATCACTAACACTTGTGTAATGGATTTCCGAACATAGCACGATATCAACCTCCATACCGGGAGAGACGAATCCTATCTAACCGCCACTGCCTCCAAGCGCTTCGGAACTGCACCCAACTACTATCTGTTTGCACGAATCCTTTGCGCCGTGGTAGGATAGTAATCTAAGAACAGTGGGAACGCACTCGAGGCGAAGTAGTACTGTCAAGTCGACGGACTAAGATGTACTCATGTCACCTGAGAACTGCTACCAGACGATAGGTATAATACCCACCAGCTGCTCCCTATGAGTCCTGTCCAGTGTACTCATAACCCAATGGGCACCTGCATACTATCTCCAACACGATATACTAATGGCTGTGGGGACAGACCATCTCCCCTGCTGGGATAAGAAGCGTATACACTAATTTACTCTGGAGTATCGATACCCTATCTCGATAATCCTACGACTAGGGACCTGTATAAGGATATGCTTATAGACTACCCAGCCCCCACTAATGTGACTGCCATCACAACGCTGGTAATCAAGCAAAATCCTAAGGGCTGTACTAATATGTATAAGCAATATGCTAAAAGAAACACATGCACATATTGAGGTAGAAACAAACCAGGTAGCATACTACCATTTCGAGCAAGATTGTTACTATATCCGTGTATATCCCAAGCTTCCAATATGTAATATACAAACCAGTATGATACAATAATGGCCTCTAGGGCATATATCACTAACAGTTATCAGGGGTCTGACGTTATTCACTCCCTAAACCCGGTATACGATACTCTTAGACGAAGAGACCTAACTGTACGGAGATTGTCACATTTAGGCTCAGTAGGGTACGAACGGACTTGATTGTCGACCTCCTTTTCGGCATATACCTGGGTAGCCGTTTCGTACAGCTAGTGCCGCTGACGTGTTTATGGTTATGGATTTATCCAGTAACTCACTGCCAGCATATTGTTGAGTCTTTTAGAGTTCCACGCAGAGGATTTTTCCGGTTTAGGCGATATGATATAGAGGCTGTATATTGATACATACTGGAGTCCAATTAAATACATGTACTGGCTACACTGATTTTAATCGGACGGTTGATAATACTAGCCGGCTTAGGATTATGCCGGATTATTAAATCAAGTATGTGTGTATATATATATATATATTCTCTAGTATTATGTTCACTATTCATTCTTTCTCTCTCTCTCTCTCTCTCTCTCGGCTAACCGTATTTTTATACGGATACGCGTATATGTATTTCAATATATATATATGGGTTGTATTCCGTATTTATACAGAATTCTTCTAAAAGGAGTACACCTCATTTATTGATTTTCCTTTTAGAAAATCAAAGGAAATAAGATGGAGGTAAGGAGTAAAGGTAAGCATGGTTGAGAGGGATGGCTTGATATTTTATATTGATAAAATGGTATAGCATAATTTTTTATGTTACGGTTAAAATAAATCCCTCTACTCTCTGCACTATGCTCATTTTGTGCAATGATAACTATCTATCCTCCATCTCCTTCTTCAAGATTCCTCTCGAAGCTATCGGTGTGCTCTCTTGAGTTTGTATTGGAGTGAAAAAAAGAAAAGTGAAAATCCCTACATCCCTAACACTTCACTTCGAGCAAACTTGGATGGTTAGTTGTTTCACTAGAGTTCTCTAGATAAGGTTACAGCTTAAATTGATTTCTATCGGATGGATTATCTTCGGTAAGGACGTTCGCCTCTCAAGTTTGTTCCCGATGGCCTACGAGGAGCTTGGAAGGGATCTTCTACGATTGGATGGACACACATCAACGCTTATACTTCGCAACCTTGTATGTTTGTTTTTCTAATTTAGTGTTTGGAACGATTCTTTAGTTGCGGTTTCCTCATGCTCGTAAGATTTTTTTTATTCGTAATTTGCTTCCGTTGTTTCGGCGAGCACCAGGGAACCCAGCAACCATAACCACTTTTTTTGGTTCAATTTTGCCGAGCTGCACATGCCTGCTTTACGTCCTTGTTGTCAAGTGACTACAACTACACCTTGTGTCACTGCCTCCAAGGGCATCCAGTCCCCTAATCTCATCTAATAATCACAATACTTGTCATTAAACAAAACAAATAGTTTTCTGATTAAAAGAGAAACGAGAGGCAAGAGACTAACCGATAGGCTTTCCGATAAACCCAAAAAAAGGCGATTTTACTACCCAACAGTTTTAATTTGTTGGACCTGCCGAACACAAAAATCCTTTAACCAACACAAGATGGGAACAATTTGGAGCATTTCTTCATTGATTTTATGTATTCTCTAACAGTTACTGTACCGAAGGGGGATTGAACTCTATTGACAACCGGTATAAAATTAAGTTGGTAATACTTACAATTTCAGAACCAATGACAGATTCTTTAACTACCATAACAAAGCCCACAAGTTTACAACTCATAAACCAATTTCAGGCTAAGAGAAGGGCATCGATATTGCGCTTGCCTTCAGGACCTTTGCTATACCATGATGAGACATAGTCCCCATATAGGACCTCTCTGTATTTCTGAGGAGAATTATCTGTGATAAGTTGAGGAGCTGGAGAAATTTTCGTTGTCTTCGCTGGGTCGTAAAATGTTGCTACTGACAACCTGGCTCGATCAGAATTCACGAGCGCACGATGCAGTGCACTCCTGTATTGACCATTGCTTATGATCTGCAAGAGATTCGGAAAAAGAAACTGCGTAAAAAAGCGTCGATAGCGTCGAATTGTTCTGCTGAAAGATTGCGCATATTATGGAAAGGACAAGAGCAGTAACACATGCTAGACGACATTCAACTTGCATAATAGATATACCATTTAAAGGTTACAAAACTTACAATTATAAATGCACTCTAAAATACAGAAATAGTTGAGTGAACGAGTGGGACTCGAAGAAGATATCAAGTAAAAGTACCTAACAAACATGATTGTTGCCAGTATAAAAGAGCTCACTAGATGAGTGCCTATATAAAAGCATATATCTTTGTGCAGATTTGCAATGTTACTTTATTATATAGAACTTCAAATGTGCATGTGGTTTTGCTCGATAAAGTTTGCGTTTTATATTAAGATCTCCTAAAATAATAGCAATGGTATTGTCAATTTTATTTCTTATAACATCAATGCTTTTTTGCAGTATAATACCTTTACTGGAGAACCTTTGCTATTAAAATTGAGTTATATTAAATTCATATAACTTTCTGATATTTAATTATTTGGTTAGCAAGAAAGAATGTTTGAGCCAATCATCTTTAGAAAGGAATCAAAATGGAAAAGGTTGCCCTGGTCAAGATTTTTGCAACTGGTCTACTAATCCTCCATAGTTGTCTGAAAGATAATAGTAACAGTTAACACTACAGTAACTCTCTAGTGTTCTTAACCCCTTAAACTAACATAACCAATAGGATCTGCAAACTAATTGATTCTCCATATTATATACAACAGAGACAATTTTTTCTTTAACTTTAATATGATTATATGCTGGCATGGGAATAAAATTATTGCTTCATCAAATTAGAACTGTTGGCATGTGAGAGAAAGGCATTCCCTAATTAATTTAAGAATGAAAATATCAAATTAATTAAACTAAATGAGAAAGTAAAAGGTCAACAAAAGGATATATGGGACGCAGCCACAAATCAAAATAATAATTAGGTCAAGAACAAAAGGTACAAGGGGACGTTGATTTTATAAATTTATAGGGTTGTGCCGATATAGTTGTAGCCTACATATGTAACAGCCGTTCATGTGTGTGTGCGTGTGTGCGCCCGCGCACGCGTGCATGTGCATGTGTGCGGTGTGTGCATGTGCGTGGGGGTGGGTGGGTGTGCATGTGTGTGTATGTGGGCATGCGTGTGGGTGGTTGGGGGGTTGGGGGTTCGGGGGGAGGGGTTCTACTACGTAATAAGTGTTTCTATAAAGTAACTGGAACATTTTAGAAACACAAACTATCTAGCACACTTCATCAACTTAATTACTATCCGGTTCACATTTTAATGTGTGGAGCACAATAACCCCATGTTACATCTTGCAAGAGCTTTACTCTCAGGAAATACACAATTCATCTTACTTTGGTTTCACTAAAAAGGTGCTTTTCTCCCCTACGTTTTAACCAAAAGTGCATTGTATCACAAGGATTCCAACAATTCAAGAAATGGTAATTTTTCTGGAAATCTAACATGCACGTTATTGATTTTATGTATTGATGTTCTTTTCTGAAATCTTGTATTGATATTCACCATTGCCTTTCCTGCTTAGAATTGCATAGTCATTGATGCATTACTCCATGTACTGATGTTTACTATTACCCTTAAGATGTTGAACAGCATAATTGCATTATAAATGTTATTGTATTTTCTTTTCTTAAATCTTGTATTGATATTCACCATTGCCTTTCCTGCTTAGAACTGCATAGTGATTGATGCATTATCTCCATGTACTGATGTTTACTATTACCCTTGAGATGTTGAACTGCATAATTGCATTATAAATGTTATTGTATCTTATATAGGCTTAATTCCAAAAACCTACTATATTCTTTGCCGGTTACGCGAAACTACCAAATTCTCTCAAAATTACGAGAAACTACCATGCATTGAAAGTTGTGTAGTTTCTTGCAATTATTGCTGACGTAGCACCTTATTTTATGGTATTTTTCGTAGTTTTTGAAAGTTTTGTGTTAGTTTCATGTAGTTGTTGAAAGTTTTTTTTGTAGTTTCTTGTGTATTTAACAAAAATTTGTTAATTTCTCAAAATTAGGCCAAAGTATTTGGTAGTTTTTTTGGAATTAAGCCTTCTATAAAAAAAATCTTTAATTAGTTACTTCATTGCTTTTAATTTATTATTTTGTAAAATTACAGCCTTTTGCAGCTAAGGCCTCAGAAGTTCAAGTCATGCCCTTCCACTTTGCTTTTGCTTAAATCTAACATAATTTTTTATAGTGCTAAATTGTGTAATATATGGAGGCAAATCTTTTTACTGTTGCTGCCTACCCAAGCCTATAGAAAATGATCAATCTAAACTGATTCTGATTTAAATGAGTCGGCAGTGAATCGAGGCGCCATGAAAGATTTGACGACGTTTTATAGCAGGTTTCTAAGCCTAATACCGACCTTTCTTAATTAGTGTCATATCGATCTTTCTTAATTACTGTCAGTTCATGTCGCTTGATATCGACATTTCTTAAATGTCGATGATTTAAAAAAAAATTAGTTGTTTAATTGCTTTTAATTTATTATTTTGTAAAAAATACAGCTTTTGCATCTAATGGCCCCAAAAGCTTGAGTCATGCCATTCCGCTTTGCTTTCACTGACGCTTTGCACAACTTTTTAGAGTGCTAAATTGCAATATATGGAGACAAATCTTTTTAATGTCGGTGCCAGCCCAAGCCTCTAGAAAAAGATCAAATCTAAATCGTTTATGATTAAAATGGGTCCGCAGTGAATCAAGGCTCCATACAAGGTTTGACAACGTTTTACAGCTGGCTGTCAAGCTTGTATCTACCTTTCTAATTAGTGACAATCCCTGGTTGAGGAAAATACAAGAGAAGGCCTTGGCATAATCCTTGTAACCAGAGAAAGTCTAGAAGGGGAAACATGATCGATCAAATTTTATTCCTCAAAAACAAGCGTTTATTTCTTCCACAGGAGGTCTATTTGAGTTGAGCGTAATTACTACAAATAATAATAAGAAAAATTAATTAATTTCCAGCAAACACATGATAGTCAAAGGTCTAATGAAACTTGACAATGTTTCTCAAATTTCAGAAATCAATTAATCTCCATCAGAAATATGTATACTAGCATGTTTCATCAATGAGTTGAGCCAAGTGAATGACTCCATACTACCATATGTCATAGTCCCTGGAAAGACAACCGACAAAACAGGGCAACCGCTAAAGAGCTAAGTAGATAAGTTGGTGCACAGAAAATCCTAATGTTATCAATTACCATAAATGTCAAGTTCAAATTGGTCACACACTTGCATATAATTTGGCAAAAATCTCAAATGAAACTATTGCTACTAACAAGTCCTAGAGCAACTTCCATTGGCAAAATTACTAGCAAAATTCTGCTTCCTAACATCATATGGTAATGAGATGAAAACAATACCTCAGTTTGATCAGCCAAAACAACAATAATTGCATCAGAGATAGGCTGTGCCAGAATCCATTTCCCATCCTTTAAAACTTCAAGACCTCCCACATCATCTTGAATCAGGAGAGTTATTGCACCCATATCTGAATGGGACTGCAAACCAAGAGCAAGATCTGGCTGTGGGCAAGGCGAGTAGTAGCTTATAGTAATATTCTGAAAGACTTCCCCAACAGCGTCTTCAATATATGTTAGTGGTAGCTCAAGACTTTCGGAAATCATTCCTAGCAATCTTTGAGCAAGAACTTTCATTTTGTTGCTATACTCCACCACGGTATTCCTGTACATACAACTTCGTTAGAATGAGCTCGACCGACCAACAGTACTATCATCATTCCACTACTTAGACTACTAATCAAAAATAATGAAATGATTATTAAAATGCGTCTGTTGTGGTGGTGGTACCAATACAAAACAATAAAAATTAAACGCTTAAACGTAACCAAGCGTTTAGAAATAAGAATGTCACATCGAAAGACATGAAATCAATCTTAGCAGCCACGACGATACGAATATTATTAAGTGATGAGTCTTGATCCTATAAATATATAGTGCAGTATACTCCTTTGACTTCTGCCAGCTGTTGGTTTGGGTTTCTGCTTTCAAAATAAGCGGCAGCAAGCAACAGTAATTTTATGGAGAACTTTTTCCAAAGTACCAAACGGTGACATGGACACAAAATGGCATGAAAAAGAGACATCAATTTCCAGAATGATACATACTAAGCTGTAATGGCGCTGCAAGAATGGTCAAGCCAGATTTGCTTCAAAAAACTAACGCATCTTCATGATGGAAGGATCCAAGCTGAATGGAATTGAAGTTTTCAGCATAAAGTAATGTCAATTGGAAATCCACCACTCATAGGATCCATTATTCATAAGTTTGCAAGTAATTTGTAAGTAATTGAGGGAGCAGATATTATTATATAAGTCGATTCTTCATTTTCATATTTACGTTTTTTTGCAGTTAAAGTCATAATAATACATAAATTAAGCAAACAATGCAAATGTATGAACTGGCTCAATAACAAGAACTTGCGAGTGTTAGTCTGAAGAAATGTCGAGTGGACATAAATTGTTCACTAGGTTTTGATAGGTTTGGTCATGATGAGGTTATTCATCTCAAGCATCTTTGATAGCATATATATTCAGTTTTCACGACATAGCAGAAGAACTTGCAAAGAATACAATGTGGAAATACACTGAAAACATAGTAATTGCAAATCAAATAATAGAATTCAAAATACACTAAAACATAGTAATTGCAACAAAAGGAAAAGTAAAAAGAAAATGCAAAGGTTGGGACAATTCATTTCACGTCGCAAATTATCAAATTATAGGCATTTGATTTTCAAATGACTCGAAACTAACAACCTTTAAGAAGGATGAGTTCATCTAAGATTTTGAACTGCATACTTACGAATTACTTTCATGCAGGCAATGTTCTCGCAAGCAGACTAAATACTTACTAAGTCAGCATGTCAGCAGGCACTTGGGAAAGGACAATTTCAACATGTTTGATGCACCCTGAGTTCGTGCAAATGCACGGATCAATGGCAACCGCATAGCTTATTAGTATGCCAATCAGCTACATTTTTGGGTAGCGATATACTGAGGGAGCAATGCACTTTTAAGCAAAGAATATCGATGTGAATTTTACGAAGTTTCAGATTTTTTATGATCACTATATATAATCATCTTAAAAATTGTTTCCAATTACATTACTAATTGTAATAGCATATATTTAAATTATTTTAGCTCTAATGTAATGAAAAAAATCGGCAGATAGGAATGCAAGGCAAGTGATGAGGATCAATTAGATTACTTTTGAGAAACAATGTTACACGTGGTAAGGACCTAAGGATCAAAAGTGATAAAAACCGGATTGGTATGAATAACCGAAATTAAGTAGGTGAGGTTAAATTTAAGCGTGATATAGGAATAATCCTCATAATAGTTATTAGTATTCAGATTAATTTACATTAATTGAGCATAAATCAAGTAGAGTAGCTTAATATTGGAATCCAACCATACTTGATAAGGTTGTCAAAAATATGCAGGGCGTTTCAACTATTTAAAAATCAATCAACAGCACCAAAACACCCTTTGCATTCTTCGTCCCAAAGTTTTAATTCAATTAATCATTTTTCGCAAGTGGGCAATTTGGATTGTGACCACTCCAAGAAACTCCTAATAAGACTAGATCGAAAGGCTAAACTCGTCATATTTATCTCATCAAGTGTTAGATGATCACCTGACAAAATCTCAAAACCATTTTGTTTCCACATAAATATTCGATGAGTCAACGAGATCATCAACTGGCCTATTATAACAAAGGAACTCAAGCTAAGGTTTTAATTTCTAAGAAATTCTTATGATCTCTAAAGAACTTGAAAAAGCTTAAGTTGACGTTGATCTCAGCACTTCTAATAAACAGGAACTATACAAGATTGGCCCCAAAAAGAACTTCAGAAAAAACTGCAGGCATCTTTAATATATTCAAATTTTCGATTCCTATTGCCAATAATCTCAAAATATACCGATGAGTTTACAAAATATTAAGATGCTTGTCAGCACAGAGTGTTGAATACTAGGTTGCACGGCCACAGATACGGGGGCACGGACACGATACGATGCGATACGGCAAAATCCTAAAATATAGGATACGTGTGTGCGCGGGGGCGTCAAACCATTACAACATACAAAAACATTTTAGCATGTTTAATATCCAAAAAAACACATTATAAGGATTCCAAACAACTATAAGTCGTGCTTCAAATATAACACCGATAATATCCAAAATATAAAGCGATAAAATAAGTGATTAACAAGTCTTTTCTAAATCAAACACAAATAAGCAATCCAAGCTCCAAAAACATAGTTAGAGACAATCATAATGTTTCTATCCTACTCTCCATCTTCATTGAACAACACGGACTCCAACTCCGGTTTATCTAAAGAAAAATTAGTGATCTCCAAAACACTAGCACCCGCATCATTGAATGAATCGAATGCATCTCCACCAATATCCCATAACCTTGATTCTCCCGTTTGATATTGCTCATCGGCTCAAGATAGAAGATGAAGGTTGGTATGCACAAAACCAAATCCTCCGCTCGTTCGGGAGTCATCCTATTCCCCTTTAGAGAATGTATAAATGAATAAGTACTCCAATTTCGTTCCCAACATGAAGATGCGGAAACTTGCCCAAAAAGTTTTAAGGCCAAAGATTGCAAACGAGGTGTGGAAGCTCCATAAAGTATCCACCATTGCATGGGATTGATTAATCCTCTATTACATTGAGAATCATGCTCCGAGAATGCCTCCAATGCACCGGAAAATTTAGCAAACTCCATGCTTATATTTCTTCTTTCATTGAGATCGCTAAAATATCTCTTCAAGCATTTGCTTCTTTCATTAGAAATCTCCCCGTCTTGATGAGGAGCCACGCGATGCATATTATCATTGAGCCATTCCGGACTATAGCACCTAGATACATAAAATAATATTTAATAACTTTTCTTAATAGAATATCAAAAACATAATAAATATTAAAATTTAGTTTTGAAATTACCTTGGATTCAATGCATGTGCTAAGCAATGAAGTGGTGTATTGCTTTTATTCCATTTATCAACTAGAATTTTATGCACTACGATCATAAAAAAGAGAATCTTCATCATCTCTCTTGCCTTCATGCCAATAAATAACACATTTCACTCGCTCAATCATAGTGCCCCATATATCATACACCAAATGAAGAGTTGGCTTATCGATATCGGAAAGCCGCAACATCTCATAGATTGGCTCGGAGAAAGCAACGATATAATCTATCTTATCCCACCATAGATCATTGAGCACTCTCTCCTTCACTACATGTGCTCTATCCACATCATCGTTCTTATACTCGGCCCAACTTGCACTTAGAACCATATCTTGAAGCCCGCGCTTAATAGTCTTGAATCTTCGTAACATAATGATCACGGAAGTAAATCTTGTGTCGTCGATAGAGAGTAATTTCAAGTTGCAATGGG
The DNA here is from genome assembly GCA_030015575.1 of Agapanthus africanus. Taxonomy (NCBI): domain Eukaryota; kingdom Viridiplantae; phylum Streptophyta; class Magnoliopsida; order Asparagales; family Amaryllidaceae; genus Agapanthus; species Agapanthus africanus. Next base: position 113,804,450 of record JASDDO010000018.1, read on the forward strand.
CATTGAATATTGCTAGCCTCATGGAGTGATTCATGATAAAAATAAAAAAAAATTATATCAAGGTCCTCATCGGCGATCTCGATGATCCAGTAGCATTCGTCATAAGTGACTTCATTTGCTTCAGTATTTTTTGCCGCACATATATTCTTGAAGAGCGGGATTTAATGTATGAACCATGCAAGGTGTCCAAAAATATGAGGGAATTTAGACTCCACAATAGCACCCACCATCTTACACGCCGCCGCATTATCAGTGATAACTTGCACAACATTTTTATGCCCGATCTCTTTGATTATTTTCACAAGAAAATCCGCAATGAAGTGCTTGTTCTTTGTTTGCCCCTCACAATTCACCGCTTTCAAGCACATAGGCCCTTTTAGGCTTACCACCATGAAATTAAGAATATGCCTTCTTTGCACATCCGATCATCCATCACTTGCAATAGATACACTCTTAGTCTTCCAAGAATTTTTTGTGGATTCCAACAATCGCTCAATATGCGCTTTCTCATTTTCCAAGAGACTCGTTTTTAGCATACTGTAGTCGGGAGGTTTATAACCGGAGATCGTATTGTTGGAATTGGAGGCAAATGTAAATGTCGCGGCATAATATGGATTCCTTGCCAAATTAAATGGCGCTCCGCCGGAGTAGAACAATCTTGCGATCATAGCATTTAATTCATCTCTTGCTTTATTGTTAAAAGCTTTTTCCAAATTACCCGCTTTTCTTTTTTTCGCTTCATTTGGAGGCATCAATGACCCACTTGCTTCGCCACCACTTGTTGGCAAAATCACAGTATTCGGAAAAGAAGCTTGTATTCTTAACTCCGCTTGCTCTAGCACCTTCTTCATATCATTCAAATGGACCGGTTTGACCGTGGGACACATCCTAATTCCGGAGCCTCCTTGTCGCATTACATGAGCTTTGACTCTTGAGTACGAACTACTATGTTCATTGTGGCAATATTTGCATTTCCACCTCCAATTTCCTCCTCCCATTCCCAACCTTTCCAATCTCGTGACATATTTCCATAGAGAAGTGTTATCATTGTCATTATTTCCCCCACCACTACCGCTAGGTCCGATACCAATGAAACTTCCGGAAGCCGACATCTCTATCACTAAATTCCTATAAATTGTCATAACAAAAAATACTAGCAAGAAGCATGAAGCATTCATAAGCACATGTATATAGCCAAAAGGTAATGAATTTTAGAAATGCATTTCTACTGTACTACATAAATTGATTCTACTCATGTTCACTTTCATGTGTTTAATTCAGAAGATACAAAGATGAAGACATGAAGATGAAGCTACAGTATGGATGAAGACATGAAGCAAAATGTAACTATAGCAATTTTTTAATTTGTATTGATGAGGATATGAAGCTATTGACCTACTATAGCATACAAAGCTTTATAACAATTTTGTAATCGAGGAAGATATGAAATTACAGAAGCAATTAATGAAGACATGAAATTACCAAAGTAATTTTGTATGGATGAATTACAATAGCAAAGACAAAAAAAATTACACCAGCAGACAAAGTTCATTTGCATTGATGCAAAAAAACAAAAAACAAAAAAATTAAAGCAGCAAAAAAAGTTCATTTGCATTGATGCAAAAAATAATTACAGTAGCCATTTAAATTGATGGATTCTATAAAAGTAAGGTCTTGATAAGACCAGGTTCTTTAAAAAATGATGATAAAAACAAAATGTGTTGGGATCAAAAGTTTCATCCCGATCGACCAAGTCAATGTTGGAGATAATGCCCTCAGAGTCAATTATTGGATCACAGGCACGTGATTGCGATGATTGAGGGAGGACCTATCCCGGTAAGACAGTCTTACTCGAGATGATAGTATGCTATCTGGTTTACCTTTATCATCGTGTACTGCTTTAGGTGACCTGACAGGTCGCTATTGCACGTTGATAGAGCCCCTAGGATTCTTGCTTGACTGCCGGCAGTATAAGGGCGATCATATAAGTGAGAGCTGGAGTCTATAAGCACATCCTTAAAAGGTCCCTAGTCGTGGGAGTTTCGAGACAAGGCATCGATTCTCCAGAGTAGACTAGTGTATACAGTCGAGACCCCGACGAGGGGCGGTGGCCGGTCTCACAAGCCACTGGTGTCTGTTGGTTCACCTAAGATGTATACAGGTGCTCATTGGGTTATGAGTACACCGGACAGGACTCGCCGGGAACATGCTAGTTGGTCTTATACCTGACGTCAGATAGCAGTTCCCAGGTGACATGTGTACAGATTAGTTCATCGACCTGGGGATCGTCATTTGTCTCGTGTGAGTTCCCACTGTGCTTTGATTACTACCCTACCACGGCTCAAAGGAGTCGTGCAAATAGGTTTTAGTTGGGTACAGTCCCGAGCCACATGGAGGCAGTGAGCGGATCTTCGGGGGTTCGTCTCTCCCGGTATTGGGGGTGAGGTCGCGCTGTGTCTAGGAGAGCCATTACACGAAGTCCTTGATCAAGGCAGGAGATTTACTGGTAGGTATTCCAGTAGTATCTCAGGGTGTTCTGGGCTACACTCCGACACGACTTGTACCGCTTTTGGGGGTCTGACTTTTACCAACCCCCTAGGCCCGACATGCGATGCTCATAGACGAACGGACCGGACTGTACGGATATTGTCACTGACAGGCTCAGTAGGGTGTCAGGATGAGTTCGCTCATCGACGTCCCTTTTAGTCAATAGCTGGTGGCCCGTTACGTATTGGCTTATACCTCTGACGTGCTAGTGGTTAAATCCACAGCCATTGTATTGACGAGTCTTTAGAGTCCACCACACTTTCAGTTACTCAGGCTTTCGGGCGAAACGCTGTAGAGACCGTATGGAGATATGGCAGGGTCCGATCAGATACGTGCGGTATTGCACGGATCAAGATCGGACGGATAATACTAGCCGGCTTTGGTTTAAGCCGGATCCTAGTTTAGTACGGTGTAGATTTTGTCTCATTGCATTTGTATCCGGTCGGAATATAGATGCGGGTGTGTATGCACAGTATTGGGGTTTTCCTGTAATTTATTACGGGACCAGTTTTCTGGAGTTGCCAGTTTGCATTCCGTTCCGGCCGGTTTTCCTTTGTTCTTTCCCGGCCGGACTTTTCCGATGGAGGGGGTTATTTGCAATTGTGCAAATAACATTTGTGGAGGGGGTTTCTTACAAATGTATTCATTATGATAGGATAAGCATCCTTGCTTTTTCATGATGGTTTTTTGCATTAATGAGATTTGATGTGAATAGAAGTGTTAAGCATGGTTGATGTTTTTTTGCTTTATGGTGTGGTCACCTCTTCTCTTCTCCTACCATCACCTCCCTTCATGCTACACATTCTTTCCTCCACCATTCTTATATGATGAGGCCGGCCACAATTTTGGAGAGGAGAGAAAGATGAGAGGTTTCATTTTTGGTGAGGAAATTTCATCATCTCATTCCATGCTTGATAAATGAGAGTTCCACTTGAAAGTTCCAATCCATTCCTCCATCAAGGCAACATAACCCCAAAGAGACAAGCATCATCTACACTACATTCTACAGCAAATCTTGGGCATGTCGACTTGCCAGCTTCATGCCCGAGTTGCCTCGGTATAGAGGCGGGAGCCCGTAAAAGATACAGACGATGTGGTGCCCTTCCGGCAAGGAGGCGACGACCGGAGTTTCCGCGGGAGATCGGGACGATGACAAGAAGACCGGAGGACTCGGATCACTCGGTATATCTCTTCCCTATCTTGTTACTTTGCTAGATCTAGTTTAATGGCCCGATCCGGGGTTTAGTGCGCTGTGGTGCCGGTTTTCTAAGTTCGCAAAATTAAAGTTTTTCACCGCTTCCGCATTTGGCCGTCGGATTGACGACCGGGGCGCCGCCGTGCACTTACAGTGGTATCAGAATCTCGCCATTAACTTCGTCTAGCTTTGTTTGATGTGTTTGCATTTCCGATCGACCAAAATTCCAAAAACTCGCGTTTTTCCTCACATCAGTTTTCTGTTGAAATTTTTTGAACTCCAAAAATTTTTCAGGTTGTAAAAAACTAATGTACTGGAAATTCTAAGACTACTGGAAAAATTCGACACAGTCAGTCGACCACTGAAGCGCGGAACCGCGGCCAAACCCCCCCTTGGGCCGCGGTTCCGCCGCACATTGGTGTCGTCACTGCATCATTTTTTTCCAGTGGGCTTCTGGGCTATTTTTAGGGGTTTTGGAATATTAAAATTGGGTCCAGAATTTCTGTGAGTGCTACAGTATTGCTTGGGGGCCCACTTGTTAATTTTTGATCAATCGGATGTTCTAAACACATTATTTCACAGTATTTACATTATATCTGCGACCGTGAATGTCACTCGATCGGTAAATCCGGTCTAACTGCTATAGCCCGGTTAGACGGATTTGCGAACGTAACTTTCACGTTGATATTTTGTGATTTTGCTGTGATGTTGCGGATCGATCGTGGGGGATAGCCTGGATGCAATGCTAGTACAGTGTTGTTGTATTATGTATATTTGATATTGCGGGGCGAGCGTCCGACATGTGGACTGCCGTCACTGCCTGATTGTATTATTCTTTTAGGGCACGACCTGGTTGCGGTCGATGTACCCGTTGTATGTATATTTTACTTCTGTACTAGGATTACCCCGCGGAGGGATGCACGGATAGCCGGGTTCTGGAGGGCAACAAGCCCGCATCTCATGGCATTGGGACGGAGGGGGCTTCGCTCTAGAATTGGCCGGCTATTCGCCGCACTCGTAGGGGGTACAGGTTGACCCAGGAGAGGTGCCCAAGTTACCGGATTCCGTGAAGTGCTGGGTGGTCCATTCACGGTGCTGAAGGGGGCTGCCTCGCTTCAGGTTTTGGCGGGTGACTTGCCGCCCCCGTAGGGGTCTAGGATTTCATTGCACAGGCTATCCACACGACCAGGGGAACGTCGGGTTTCAGTAGTGGCTCTGTGAAACCCGGGGATCCCAGATATCTGTATTGTTCTGTGATGTTGTACATTTCTGTGATGTTGCATTTTATCACGCCTTGAGCGAATATAATATATTGGTATATATATTAGTAAATGTTGTATATGTTTTACATCCGCACTAGTCCAGTCCCCGCTCTGTCGTTAGTAAGCTAACCTAACGGGTAATGACGGGACCCAGTGGCGAATGCGGATGGCATATACGTACATCAGTATATTTTCGTTCTTTGTGATGTGATCAATTGATGGGACTGCGTTGATTCGGATCAATGCAAGATAAACAAACCTATTCTGATGTTGTTGGAACACTTTTCAAAAAGCTGTTATTGCAAGGACGTTCACTTTTGTTTTGCATCGTGGTATTCATTTGGAATATCCTGCTCCTCAGTCGACGAGGCAAGGGCCGAGATCCCTTCACCGGGAGTGACCCCTTGGACAGAAGTTTGCGTCAGGGCATTAACTTCACTATAGCCGATTACTTTTGCCATGCACCGCGGTATTCATTTGGAATATCCTGCACCCCATTCTACGAGGAAAGAGCCGAGATCCCTTCACCGGGAGTGACCTCTTTAGTAAAGGTTTTCGTCACTATATTTTCTAAAAAGCTATCCGTTCCTTCAACGATATCAAGTTCATTACGTTAAAGGTTTTCGCCAGAAACCATTCGTAGCCCTCCGTCGTTTCATATGGGTAGTCAATAGTATTCAAGCTGTGTTTGTTGGCCAAAGTCAAGGCACAGTGTTTGGTAGCTGTTGGTTATTCATATGCAGCATAGATAGATGCGTTGGTTTGGGGCAGTCGTATAGCCTTGTTGGCCAAAGTCAAGGGCTTGTACGGGTGGGCTCAAATTAACCTGGAGAATGACGGGAAGAACTTGACATGCGACTTATGATTTGTTGGCCAAAGTCAAGGTCATAAGAGCATGGGGTAAAAATCACATCGGGAGTTTCAAAAGAACTGAAACTTGCCAGATATGCGCATACCTTCTGGAGTGTGATACCGTGAGCGGATTCCGTCACGTTATCATGCGATGAAAGTTGGATCCCGATTCCCACTGATGAGTTAGTTTACTCCTCGGGTGACCCCGACTAATTCTTCTTTCAGGTTTGGAGGAGAATTTGAGGTACAGTGGGAGGTTTCCAGATTAGATAAAGGGATAACCATTCTGATCTAGGTTAGAGTGCACGCTGAGTGTTTCTTTTCTCTCTCTCTGGCAGCGACCATTGACCCGACCCTAAGACTATGACTCAGTGACCAAGTTGACCGAACATTCTTAACACTGGCTTTTGGATTGTCAGAGTTGCAGACCTCATTGCCACTCCTACTTTTACCCCTTTCTCCAGGACACCCCGTATTACTGCGAACGTCCACTTCCATTGGACAAAGCCATCGTATGGTTAGATACGAACTCGAAGGAATTCGAGGATGGTTTCCGGTTCTGGAGAAAACGGATAGGATTATTCAGTTGTCTTTTCCTTTTTGCCTCCTCTCAAGTTACGAGTACTCCTTAGTTTAGGAGATAGTACACCTATTACGCAAATTGGATAGTCTTCTTCCAAACTTTAGGCTGGTGCCGAACAGTGGGGAATGAAGAAAACCAATTAGCATAACGATGGTGTGCAGAAGGTATTAAGATTAAGACAAAGCAAGGGATTAGTAAGAGGGCAAAGTAAATTGCGACTGATATTCACGACCAAACCAAGTATTACTTCGCCAATCCTAAATCACCTTTGTATTTCTTCAGGACACTCCGTATCACTACGAAAATCCATAGTTTATTAGATACTCCATCGTATGGTTATATACGAACTCGAAAGGAACTTGTTCCAGTTCGGGGATGGATTCTGGTCCAGGAGAAATAGGAATAAGGTTTATTCGGTTGTCTTTTATCTTCACCTTCTCTCGCATTGCGAGTGCTCCTAGGACTAGGACAGTACACCCATTATGCTTATTGGATAGTCTTCTTCCAAACCATAGGCTGGTGCCGAACGGTAGGGAAGGAAGAAAACCATTTGGCCTAAGGGGTGTGCAGAAGGTAATGACTAAAGACATATAAAGGGATTTGGAGAGGTGGCAAAGAATTATACGGTTATAGTTGTGAATCTGGATAATGGTAGAGGCATTACTAGGAATACCAGGATACCCCATCGAAACATTTCAATGTTTCAGCTCAACTGTGTACTGTTAAAAGATAACTGATTTCCCGATTAGACACTTGCTCCAGGGTATGTATTTACCAGGTTTGATTCTCACATCTGTATGGTTTTACAGATGATGAGTGGGAGTAAGTTATTGGGAATAAGGTGATCATCCTCATTATATCGGGATTCGTTGTAATCGGTGATATTTGAGAAGATCACCTGGGCTGTTTGCCGGTCGGCAAATGTTTGGTTTTGAATATCCGCTGTTGTGCACCAATTTCAAATTGATATATCTGTACGTCTATTTTCATAGAGTGAGATATACCTTTTGATATTATGTCGATGACATTTACCTATATCAGTGGATGGTTAGGTAAGGAGCATTAAACAGCGGTGTAATTCTTCTTAACCATAAGTACAGTTTTCAACCTACGACACACAGTGAAAGAGGAGTTAGACTCAGCGGACTTATACAGAGTATTGTATGTTGTCCAGTGTCCATTAGGACAGAGGGGTTGGTCCTCATACTATATTCTGTTTACTTTTAACTTCTCTACTTCTTAGACATGTGTTTCGTAGAAACACAGGGTCTAAGTTTTGAGGAGTTATAGGTATTTGAATAGAGTAGAGAACCAGGTGTAGCAAGTATCGGGATTCTTCAAAGTAATCGAAGATGTAGATACTTGTGTATGGCATTCAGTTGATAGTAATGATAAAGAGAAATTGCTTCTCTTTTCAGGTTACTCATAATTGGATGCATTCCTAAGTTGAGTAACGCTGATCGGCCTCTCTCCATTTAGTTGACATGCACTGGAGACAGCTGCATGATTTGAATCTGGTTAAATTAAATCAGTGCTTCTGGTTCTATATTGGATGTAGAACAGTTCATATCTTAACGTTGTTATGGTACGGGGAGTTGTCCGGCTTATGATTAAAACCAGACACTGGACAACTCAAGGCACGTTTCTGTAATGGCTGTTTGTGGGTTGACCCAGGCTATGACGAGGGTTGACTTTCTACCATCTGACAGATCAATAGAAATATTGTTCTAGACTCGCCACAGTTTTATTAAAAATGGATTTTTTCAAAAACAGTAGTGGGAGTATGGTAGAACTGGAAGTGATTCCAGAACCGCAAACGATTACTGAAGATTTGATAAGGAACCTAAAGATTCAATCTGATTTGACATTCCATTGGCCACTCCGCAGATAAGGTGGGTAACTTCAGGCATCCGAGAGGTACTCCGGTAGCCTCAAGGACGGTGACAGGGAAGTTCTTGTTTACCCACACTTGCCATTGTTGTTGTTCCAGGCTGCGAGACCCAGCAGGAGGATGAGTATAGCGTCGTTCTAAACTAGCTTTAGAAGTGCACGTCTATATGACTCTGCCAGAGGGTTGTCGTAGTCAGTGGGAGCAGCGGAAGCATTGGTGGACATCAGGCTTATGTCTATTTATAGACTAAAGCAGATATAGCGGAGATAGTCAATCTATTTCTGATGTGACAGTCATAGGTTTGACGTCATCAGAATAGGGGATGGATCTGTTGAGAAGGTAGTAGGGTGTGATATCCGGGTTTTGGATGACATACACAAAGTAGGAAGTGACATTCCTATACTACGATCGGTTATACTTTGGTCGTCACACAGTGGTTTCTCCACGAAGGACTTGGACATTATATCAGACATACTGGTTACTAGATCTATGGTTTTAGATCTAGATTTGGGTGGTTTCTCAATCAGGGTACCTTGACAGCATTCTAAGAGTATTTAGAATGGACGACTCCTGGCACGGTAGTATACCTGCAGGTGATGGAGTCACCCTCTCTAAAGGTGTCTTATAGACTAAAGTAGAGAGGGATGTGCATGATTGGCAGATCACTTGCTTAGGCAATTGAGTCAATCATGAGATGTCAAGTACCACACCAGATGTTGTTCTTGCACTAGATGCAATAAGTTGATATTGATCCAATCCTGGAGAAACAGTCGGAAGCAGTTTTAGAACATAAGTGGATGTTCTAGGGATATGATAACGACAGCCTCATTTGGGAGACAGTTATCATTCCAGGCTTCCAAGGTGACATGGACGACAAGGAGGTTGTCAGAGTTATAGTTTTCCTTCTGACGAGGGGCAGTGTTTTGGACAGGTGATCCAAGGTAATACTGAGGGTGGCATGACGCAGGATACTGATTAAGTTCAGTTGACGATACAGTCGAAGAAGTTTGGATTTGGAGTTCATTTATGAGCTAGGTCCCATCAGACATCCAGACATTCTAAGACAGGTATTGCTCATTTCGGGAGATGGCTTTCTCCGCGAACTTGAGATATAGAGAGACATAGAAAGAAACATCTAGGCGGATCCACTCACTGAGGCTATTCCTCGAACGCAAGAGTTTCGCAAACAGGCTTTATGAGACTGACTAGTAGAGGAGTTGGGTGTTCGGTATCACACGGGCTGTGAGTATGCGACATCGCAATAATTAGCCTTGAATGCTAGTGGGAGATTGTTGGAGATAATGCCTTCAGAGTCAATTATTGGATCACAGGCACGTGATTGCGATGATTGAGGGAGGACCTATCCCGGTAAGACAGTCTTACTCGAGATGATAGTATGCTATCTGGTTTACCTTTATCATCGTGTACTGCTTTAGGTGACCTGACAGGTCGCTATTGCACGTTGATAGAGCCCCTAGGATTCTTGCTTGACTGCCGGCAGTATGAAGGCGATCATATAAGTTTGAGCTGGAGTCTATAAGCACATCCTTAAAAGGTCCCTAGTCGTGGGAGTTTCGAGACAGGGCATCGATTCTCCAGAGTAGACTAGTGTATACAGTCGAGACCCCGACGAGGGGCAGTGGCCGGTCTCACAAGCCACTGGTGTCTGTTGGTTCACCTAAGATGTATACAGGTGCTCATTGGGTTATGAGTACACCGGACAGGACTCGCCGGGAACATGCTAGTTGGTCTTATATCTGACGTCAGATAGCAGTTCCCAGGTGACATGTGTACAGATTAGTTCATCGACCTGGGGATCGTCATTTGTCTCGTGTGAGTTCCCACTGTGCTTTGATTACTACCCTACCACAGCTCAAAGGAGTCGTGCAAACAGGTTTTAGTTGGGTACAGTCCCGAGCCACATGGAGGCAGTGAGCGGATCTTCGGGGGTTCGTCTCTCCCGGTATTGGGGGTGAGGTCGCGCTGTGTCTAGGAGAGCCATTACACGAAGTTCTTGGCCAAGGCAGGAGATTTACTGGTAGGTATTCCAGTAGTATCTCAGGGTGTTCTGGGCTACACTCCGACACGACTTGTACCGCTTTTGGGGGTCTGACTTTTACCAACCCCCTAGGCCCGACATACGATGCTCATAGACGAACGGACCGGACTGTACGGATATTGTCACTGACAGGCTCAGTAGGATGTCAGGATGAGTTCGCTCATCGACGTCCCTTTTAGTCAATAGCTAGTGGCCCGTTACGTATTGGCTTATACCTCTGACGTGCTAGTGGTTAAATCCACAGCCATTGTATTGACGAGTCTTTAGAGTCCACCACACTTTCAGTTACTCAGGCTTTCGGGCGAAACGCTGTAGAGGCCGTATGGAGATATGGCAGGGTCCGATCAGATACGTGCGGTATTGCACGGATCAAGATCGGACGGATAATACTAGCCGGCTTTGGTTTAAGCCGGATCCTAGTTTAGTACGGTGTAGATTTTGTCTCATTGCATTTGTATCCGGTCGGAATATAGATGCGGGTGTGTATGCACAGTATTGGGGTTTTCCTGTAATTTATTACGGGACCAGTTTTCTGGAGTTGCCAGTTTGCATTCCGTTCCGGCCGGTTTTCCTTTGTTCTTTCCCGGCCGGACTTTTCCGATGGAGGGGGTTATTTGCAATTGTGCAAATAACATTTGTGGAGGGGGTTTCTTACAAATGTATTCATTATGATAGGATAAGCATCCTTGCTTTTTCATGATGGTTTTTTGCATTAATGAGATTTGATGTGAATAGAAGTGTTAAGCATGGTTGATGTTTTTTTGCTTTATGGTGTGGTCACCTCTTCTCTTCTCCTACCATCACCTCCCTTCATGCTACACATTCTTTCCTCCACCATTCTTATATGATGAGGCCGGTCACAATTTTGGAGAGGAGAGAAAGATGAGAGGTTTCATTTTTGGTGAGGAAATTTCATCATCTCATTCCATGCTTGATAAATGAGAGTTCCACTTGAAAGTTCCAATCCATTCCTCCATCAAGGCAACATAATCCCAAAGAGACAAGCATCATCTACACTACATTCTACAGCAAATCTTGGGCATGTCGACTTGCCAGCTTCATGCCCGAGTTGCCTCGGTATAGAGGCGGGAGCCCGTAAAAGATACAGACGATGTGGTGCCCTTCCGGCAAGGAGGCGACGACCGGAGTTTCCGCGGGAGATCGGGACGATGACAAGAAGACCGGAGGACTCGGATCACTCGGTATATCTCTTCCCTATCTTGTTACTTTGCTAGATCTAGTTTAATGGCCCGATCCGGGGTTTAGTGCGCTGTGGTGCCGGTTTTCTAAGTTCGCAAAATTAAAGTTTTTCACCGCTTCCGCATTTGGCCGTCGGATTGACGACCGGGGCGCCGCCGTGCACTTACAGTCAAAACCAAGGTCAACCCCAAGCTAAGTGGGCCCAAACCCCAAGTCAAGACCAAGCATGGAAGAGGCCGGCTCCATGCCAAAAATGATGCAATAAATTAGTCTAAATGTAATTTTTAGAAATAAATGTATGTAAAATGGGCAGAAAGCCAAAATTTTGTAAAACTCATGGCATATGTGCAAAAAGAAATAAGCACATAAGGCATGGGATGACACAAGCGCCATTTGGCAAAGCCCAAGAGGCTATATGTAAAGTGTGTAACCTATAAAGGCAACATGATGAAAAAATCAAAAAAAAAACGTTCTCTCTCAAAAAATTAGGGTTTTGTGCCTCCTTCTCCTTCCTCAAGATTCTAAACCTTCTAATCAAGAGTTTCACTCTTCTTTCCCTAAAAAGAAATAGTTTTTCACCATGAAACCCACAAAGGGAAGCTCAGATCTCCTATCATATCTTTAAAAAAGAAGATTTTTAAGTCTCACCCCCTTTTCCCCCAAGATCCAGCAAACAGAGAAGAGGAAGAAGAAGACCGATCTCCAAGAATCCCACTTTGGGAAGATCCAGGGCTCAATGGAGAAGAAATGGGTCCCCTTTTGTCATGCCCCGCTTCCCAAAATACGGAATACGGAGGGTGACTAGGCCAGCCATGCTTCTACGGTCAAGGAATAATCCTGTCGTAGTCGCACTTCGGCTTCTAACATCACATGGTAATCAGTAAACACAGCACAGAAGTAAAGGAACCACATCACTAATTTATTACACCAACTTTCATTGTTCACAATTTACAACAGAACGAAAGAAAAGAAACTACTAACCAAGTGCGAATACAAAGTTGATTTATGGAAAGCGGTAAAGTACTGAATGCACGACCGTCTAGATCTCTGCGAGCTCGAAGGGTAGGTCTGACTCCTGAATACGGTCCTCTTCAAACTCTGAGCATGCATACTCAGGTCGTCAGGGCGACACAATAGCAATATTATAATAATAACAAAGGAAATAAAGTAAAAATGGTGGAGACAATAAATGCAGTTAATTAGTATGCCATTAAACAATGTATTGTATGATCTGTGTCCCTATCGGTCTCTAAGTCGTTTTTGAAATCGAGTTGTGGAAAGAAATGATCATGTTTAACGAGGGTCTCGTACGTACCCGAGACTACGGCCCACTATTGCCCAGGACATAACCCCGTCAGCCGAACCGCTAGGTCCAAACCTAATATATAAAAGAGTCGCTCTTCGAATGATCATCCTCTAAAACACCGACCTCGCTAAATACAAGTTCCTTTCCTCTTCGATTTCCCCCTTTTTTCCAAGGTTTCACTATCTATGAGTATGGGCTAGTTGTGAACAAGTACGCATCAATAACACTGCTTTATTCACTATTCACTGTATTGTTCACTGTCACGAATCGTTCACTTTTACTGGCGTACTCGACACATCTAAACCGATACTATTCACGTTCAACAATGCACTATTCACTGAAAATTCATAAGGGCGCTCACTATCACTAGAGGTATTGCAGTCGGGTAAAAAAAATGTTAATCATGCCGCTAAACAATTTGTATGCAAACTAATCATTATGTGTCTCATGAACTTATGTAAATCGTATTAAATCATACGTTCAGAATTAAGTAAAATGATACAAAAGTGGTAATAAGTAAACTCAGTCGGCAGTTCAACGAAATTGGTTTCAAGTCAATCGGATTTCGGGTTCGCAAATTCCAGTCGTTTCATTTTAAGTGTCCCCTGCTGGAAGTTCAGTTCCTGAACTGAAAGTCCATTTCGTGACATAGTTTTCACCCAGTTGGGATCAAAATTAGGCGATGCTACAGTTGGATAATATTTAGGTTTATCAGTTAGGTTTCCAACGCTCCAGACGGATTGATAATATCTGCAGTGTACTTGGAGTTATGTATTGTTTAATATCGGGATATACGTTCTGTCCCTGCTTGGGACTGCAATATATACAGATGGTTTAAAATGTGATTAAAATAGCAAACGAAGGCAAAAACGAACGAAACCGCTTCCAATAGTTAGCTAACAGATTTATCTCTGCTACGGTATAGGGTTCCGCACAATACCATTTTCACACAGAGACAAAAGCATTTCTAATCAAGTGTTGGCATGCAGTGCTGCTTTGGACTGCAGTCCAGTGCCGCACTCCCGACCAGTTTCCGTAATCTTTATAAAATAGAAACAGATTATAACCTATATAGGGTTCTAGTTCGTCGAGTCGTCTTCGATATGAGCCCTCGAACACCACATTCCGGTGTGTAACCAATTTATTATGATTTTCCCAAAATTCAGGTACGGAAGTTTTCAGATTCAACGGATCTAAATGGGGATAACATTTCACGGCGTTAAAATCCGTATTTTCAAGCCAACTCTTAACACAGTATTCGTTATCACTAGGGTAATCAGTTATGCTTAATTTCCGTCATTTTGAGAGGGTTTTCATATTATGGTTTACATCAAACACTTATAATAACGTTTGATTCGCAACCGAAATGAATACACTATAGCATGTAGCAAGTGTTTGAACTTGCCTGACGACGTATCGATGACGATACGGCAGCGACTAATGGTCCGGCGATGCTACGGTGAGGAGACGGTGTCAACGAGGTCGACGGCGAGGCGAGCTCCGGCGGCAACGAGGCGCAGGCGATGGGCTGTGCAGGGTCGGAATCTACAGTGGTGTCGGGGTCTGGTGTCGGGTGTTGAAGGGAGGGGAGAGTGAGGTGAGGAGACGGGGACGGTGATGATGGGAAACCGACGATGTGGCCGGCGGCGTGAGGCGACGGCGACAGAGGAGATGGGTGCGTGGGTGTTCGGTGATGAGTTCGTCGGGGCTGAGTGCAAGGGTCGAGCTCGGTGGTGAGATGGGCGCAGGAAGTAAATGTAGGATGTTTTTCGTCACCCCATTGAGATGGGAATACGCGCGCGCTTGTCAGGCGCATTACAGATTCCCCCTGCCTAGGGTAGGCCGGGGTTTAAAGATTGTGGGGATCCGAATCTCCGGCAGTCGCGGACTAAGCTGTCGTTAATTACCCCTCGCCTTTGGAGCGAGGGAACCTCCGATTGACGGGTTAAACTGGTCATGCGAACTCAATGTGCAGTGTTGTGTTTTGAAGGGGTTTTGGATATATCGGGGGGTCCGCAGAGTTTTTACGGGGGTCCCGCTATCCGGATCGCGGGCTGGGAGTCAAGGGGGCTAGCAGCCCCCATGCAGAGTGCGGGACAGCGCCCTGTTAGAAATTTTTTTCTAACAGAGACAATGCCGTGGAGTATGTGTGTGTACATATGTATACATATATGTATATATATAAAAAAAGGGGGGAAAGACATCCAAAGGATGCGTGGGGCCAGCGCCAGCGCTTTGAGCGCTAGAGCGCTCACGCTTTAAGCGCTAGCGCACCACGTGTCAGCACGTGGGCGTTCGGGCGCTCGGGCGCTAGCGCGCCACGTGTCAGCACGTGGGCGCTCGGGCGCTAGCACTTTGGGCGCTAGAGCTCTGAGCGCAAACGCGCTGGCGCACTGAGCGTTAGCGCGTCACGTGTCAGCACGTGGTTGCTCGGGCGCTGGCGCTCTGAGCGCTAGCACGCCACGTGTCAGCACGTGGACGCTCGAGCGCTAGCACTTTGGACGCTAGCGCTCTGAGCGCTAGCGCGCCACGTGTCAGCACGTGGGCGTTCGAGCGCTAGCGCACCACGTGTCAGCACGTGGGCGCTCGAGCAGCAAAAAGGGGCTTGGTCCCTGCAATGGGAGTTGTACTCTCAGAAAGGAGCACTTATTATTCTGTATGTATATATATATATATATGAGGAGTTAAACTCCTAAGATGTTTTGAAGCTGATGAAGGGCTTCTCCCCTTGAGCCCTAGTTCTTCCCCAAAGTGGGGTTTCAGGAGATGGGTCTCCTTCTTCTTCCTTTCTTGGCCGGATCTTGAAGATCAAGAGATGTGCGATCTAAAAATCTCTCCTTTCTGAGATCTGATGGCAGATCCAAGTTCCCCTTTGTGGGTTTTGTGGTGAAAAACTATTTAGTTTTGGAAAAGGAAAAGTAAAACTCTTGATTTAATTCAAAAGAAAGAAAAGGTTTGGAACCTTCAGAAAGGGGAAAGAGGCACAAACCCTAGGTTTTTGAGAGAATGAAAAGTGTTTTTTTTATTCATCATCATGTTGCGTTATATAGGCTTATATGTTTACATATAGCTCCTTGGGCTTTACAAAATGGCATTTTGCCCATCCCATGTCTCATGTGCTATTTCTTTTTGCACATAAACCATTGGCTTACAAAAATTTGGCTTTAGGCCCATTTTGTTTACATTCATGCATAAAAAATTACATAAAAATTATTAATTACATGATTTCATTTTGGCATGGGGAAGGGCGGGCCGCTTCATGTTCGGACTCGACCTGGGCATGGGCCCACTTGGCTTGGGGTTGACTTTGACTTTGACTTGGTCAACCGGGATGCAATTTTCGACTTCAACAGTGAAGGCGAGGGAAGCTCGGGTGAGAGTGTAAGGGGTCGCTGCTGACGGCGGTGATGAAGGTCGGAGCAATGGGCGTTGGTGGAGTTAGGGGTGATGGCTTTTTTTGGCGGGATTCTTCCAGGGTTACCTAAGACGGCAGCAAGGTTTCGGGAGGTATCATCCATGCCAAATTCAAAAATTTGCCGTTTTAGCTAACCCTAACAAAGAATCGTTAACTAGAAATCGACGAAAATATAAATGCAAACACTTTGCAAGTCTAGTGAGCAAAGAATACAACCTTTGTAGACCGGTCCTTCATTTCAATAGCTACGTGTAGTAGTCCCCTTTGCTGCGATCGTGAACTCCGGACTCTAGAGAAGCTCTCTTGAAGAAACGAACATGCTTGCTTCGAAGACTTCGAGGCAGAAGATGATCTACGTCGAGGAGACACTAACCCAAGCTATATCTTCACTAATCATGGAATTAGTGAAGCAAACACCCTATACTAAATGGCAAGTAGTAGAGGATGATGAAGTAGGAAGTGGGCTCACTTTAGATTTGATTTTCTCACACTTTTTCTCATACTTCCATTGAAGCTAGAAAGCTTTTGTGAGGAAGAAGAAGAAGAAGAAAGCTCTCTTGATCATTATCCAAAAGATAATGGCAACCATGATGAGTTAATATCATATATTAACCTTTGTAGAGAGTTAACCATGGCTAGGTTTAATTGGTTGGGTTAACAAATATCTTAACCAAAACAAAAGAGTGGACTTGGTCAAGACTACAAGCTTCTACAAGCTTTCATCCATGACAAAATGCCACCTTTTGTAATTACCAAAATAAATAAAACCCTAACAATTAAACCAAGCATGGTGTAAGTCATACACACACCTTTATTGCATGTATCATCAAGTATGACACAATACATGTACACAAAAATATATCACATATATTCAATGTGCACAAAATGAGAAAAAGAAATCATAAGTGAGCTTAATATTAGTTAATGTAATGTAATATATCAAATATATATAATTATACATTAAATTATTAAATCAACTCTTCATTTAATAATCCGGCTATATCACATATAACCGACTAATATCAAATGAATCAACTTATCGAATCAACGCTTGATTCGATAAACCAGCTATATCACATGTAACCGACCGATGTCACAAATCGCGAGAATAGAATGCGGTATCATATATCGCATTAATCTCGGTCCCTCACATATCTCATATGTGCTTTTACTCCGTTTCGCTTGAGCCAGGAAACCCCTGTGTAGGACTCTAAAGACTCGTCAATACGCCAGCAGTAGGTGATGATCATATCAAATACGCACAAGCCGGAAGCAGTCTGCTAAACGTAACGGCCACCAGGGTATTGAGCGATCAGAAGATCAACAAGCAGGCCTGCTCACACTCCTGCGATTACAATCAGTAACACTACCGTACAGTCCGATCTCTTCGTCTGATATGTCGCATATCTCGTCTAGGGGTGGTAAACGTCAGACCCCAGTAACTCGATAAGTCGTGCCGATATAAGGCTCATAACAGGTCGAGAAACTACTGATAACACTTACCAGTATATCTCTGAAACAGTCTTGGCCAAGGACTTCCTGTTATAGCCAATCGAGCACAGCGCAACATCAACTCCCAATACCGGGAGAGACGAAACCCCTACTATCGCTCATTGCCTCCATGTGACTCGGGACTGTACCTAAAAGCCACCGTTTTGCACGTTCTCTTAAACATGGTAAAGTGGAAATCAAAGCACAGTGGGAATCACACAAGACTCTATGACGATCTCGGGTCTACAGACTAACCTGTACCAGTGTCACCAGAGAACTGCCATCTGACGTGAGGTATAATACCATCTGGGAGTTCTCGGCGAGTCCGTCCAGTGTACACAGTCTCCACTGAGCACCCGTATATTGTCTTTGATGTCAAACACTAATGGATATAGGATCATCCAACGCCCATCTACATGGGTCGAGAAGCTATACGCTAGTCTGCTCTGGTCTATCGATGCCATGTCTCGATACACCCACGACTAGAAACATTTGAAGGATGTACTTAGCGACTACACTGTCCCCACTAGTACGATCTGCATCATAATCCTGGTAGTCAAGTACTAATCCTAAGGGCTTCAGCAACATGTAACATAGAGACAATCAGAGTACATGTTAAGATAAATGGCAACCAGATAGCATACTATCATGTCGAGCAAGAAAGTCCTCCATATATATGTCCAAGCATCCACTACAATATACATCGTATGTACAGTAATGGCCTCTAGAGCATACATATCACTAACAATCTCCCATTTGCACTAGGGCCATCTGTTGTAGTATCTCATACCCAACAATCAGTAGTGGTTGAAGTATCTCATACTCAACCATCCCATAAAAGTTTCTACTGGAAAATAGGCCTTTATGAGTGGATCCGCGTTGTTGTCCTCTGTATCTACTCTCCTAATCTCGATCTCCTTGGAGATCATCCATCTCCATGATCAGGTGATACTGCCTAAGAATATGTCTGGATCACTGATGGGACAGGGGTTCCTAAGCCAAAGCCACAACTCCATTGTCACACAATGGTAGGAACGAAGTTCATCTCATGAACTTATATATATCCAGACTACCTCTTTGGTAGCATCCTTGGTAACAATGTATTCAGCCTTTATCGTCTAGTTTGCCACGGCATCTAGCTTGGAACTCTTCCAACATACCGTTCCTCCACTGAGGGCAAAGACAATGCATGTGCCTGACATTCAGTCGTCCTTACCACCCTGGAAGCTATCCAGTGATTCTCCCCAGGATCGATTGATACTAACTCACTACACCTAGTAAGAATCCTAACATCCACTTAGATCTATCTCATAGATCCAAATCCCAGGATTAAGGAGGTATCACCTTGATCCTATATGGAGAATCCTTGTGATAAGTGGAGATTGACCGAGCGTAGCATAGGAAACTCCTTTCCTATCAAGAGTATGTCATCCACGTACAATACGAGGATCATCACCATACTCCCTACTACCTTTTTGTATATACAAGGTTCATCTACCATTTTGATGAAGTCAAACACTTTGACTACCACATCAAAACAGATGTTCTAACTCCACGATGCAAGTTTTATCCCATAAAGCAATTTGCACACGTTTCCGCTGCTCCCACTGTCTACGAAACTTTCTGATTGTGTACTTATAAACGCTCTCTTCTAAATCATCATTTAGAAAAGCAGACATGACACGCAACCGCCAGATAGCGTAGTCATGGTATGTAGCAATGGCAAGTAGGATCCGGATGGACTTAAACATAGGCACTAGAAAAGGTTTCATCATTCTCCACACCTGGTCGATGACGAGAACCTTTCTCAACTAGTCTTAGCTTTGAAAGTCTCAACTTTTCCATGTACACCAAGTAATCTTCTCAAGATATACTTGCTCCTGATGGGGATTTAACCCTTCAGATATAGCAACCAAAGTCTATATTTTGTTGGTGTATATGGATTCCATCTCAGATCGCATAGCATCCAGCCATTCTTACAGAGTCCCCACTCTTGATGGCCTGCTCGAAACCAGTTCGGTCATCATCTCATGATGCAATCTTCGCTCCCACTGTCATAGAGAAAACCAAAGTATCTATCAGGTGGATGAGGAACCCTATCAGATCGACGGAGAGGCTGAGGTTCGTTGGAAACTATTGAATCCTCCGGGTTTACCAAATCATCAGCTGCAGTTTGTATAACTGGCACTCCTTCCAGTTCTACCTCATGACCACTAATTTCTTCACAAGAAATTCCTTTTCCAAAAGATGACATGCTGAGAAAACAAAATACCTTTTTGTTCCTCGGTGTGGTAGAGGATATTCCCTTGCGAATACTTGGGATATCCAACAAACTTCCACAGAACTGACCTTGCCTCAAATTTGTTCGGATCTTCTGCTTTTAGACATAGGCCGGACAACCCCAAATCTTAACATCCTTAAGAGATGGGCTCTTCTCATACCATATCACATATGGAGTGGTAGACACCTGATTTGGTTGGAACCCTATTCAATAGGTATGCAGCTTCTCAAGTACATAACCCCCGAAAGGAATAGGCAACTCAGTAGTACTCATCACAGAGCACACCATATCACATAGGGTGCGATTGCTCCGCCCGATATACCAACGTGCTGTGGTGTATACGGAGTAATACTGAGAGAGAATCTCATTCTCTTTTAGAATAGTCCAAGATCTCCGTGCTCAAGTATTCTCCTTCCTGATCTTATCAAAGGACATAATACTTATACATGTATTTAGTTCTCTATTTCTGACTTATATTCTTTGAATTTCTCAAAAGTTTCAGACTTGTGTTTCAACAGGAACACATGTGCGAATCTTGAGAGATCATCAGTGAATATAATGAAGTACAAAGAACCAGTCCTGGCATGTGTAGACAGAGGACCAACATACATCATCATGTATTGATACCAAGAGTTCACTAATTCTTTCTCTGTTTTCAATAAACGGAGCTATGGTCATCTTATCTTTGTGACATTACTGGCAAGTTTCACAAGATGTAGATTCAAACTGATTTAAATATGCATCTAAATGTAACTTAGCTAGTCGGGTCGCATTGATATGACCTAGTCTACAATGCCTCAAGAAGGATTCGTTCATTTCTGAATTCATCCCCTTGTGTGTGTTCTGTACGTTAAGAACTGTAGTTTGATTTAGAACGTATATGCTTTTAGATAACGTGCCTGAACCAATCAACACTTGATATAGGAAATGTTCAAAACATTATCCAACAATACAAAATTATATCCTTCTTTACTAAATAAAGAGACTGATATGATGTTGTATATCAGGTTCGGTATCTAATAACATCCGTTCAGAATCAATGTATTTGGTAATACAGGGTGATAACTGCCAACGTACTTGACTGCAACACTTGCACCGTTTCCAACTCTTGAAACTTATCACCCATTCTCAGTTCTCTACCTATCTGTAGCCCATATAACAGATTACATGTATCGGATCCTGATCCGGTATCAACATACCCAGGACGTAAAGGATACTGAGACACAGTTCTCTGTAATGAACACACCCGAAGAAGATGTATCAACATACGCTTTCTTCGTTTGGGCAACACGGGAATCCTGGTAATCTCCTATTTCCTGCTCGGTCTTATAACAAGTATAAATTGGAACGGGACCAATGTTCCCCAGCTCAGTATAACAAGCGGGTTCGGTCAATACATCCATATTATTATCTTGATTAAGGCGTGACATGGTCGCTACCTGAAGAGAGAGAAAAGAAAACACTCAGCGTATGCTCTTGCAAGATTAGATTGGTTATTAATATATCTAATCAGGATGGCTCCCACTGTTTCAGTCAAATCTTCCCTCAAACACTAAAAGGAAAGACTAGCCGGGATTAATTACACCCTACATGTTTGCCATTCTTTCAGCCAGGCCAGTGTCGGTACTTTGAGGGAGGTTCCCCGTGCTTTCGCACGGACCTAATTAAAATAAACCTCATTTTCCCAGAGGCGTAACCCTGTTAACACCTTTCTAGACACCTACTTGATCGGCTAATTGTAATGTGTAAAACTCTCCCAGAAGTAACTCTTACTCGCAGTGGGTATTGGGATCCAACTATCTCATAGAAGGTATGCAATCTCATTGCAAATTTCAACACTTGAAATTCCCAATAATGTTTTGCCCCTAACCTCCTATGACCTTGACAAAGGCCAACAAACCATAGGATGCTAGTCAAGTTTTACCCGCCATTTCCTGATTGAATTAAACCCACCGGCACGACCCTTGACAAAGGCCAACAAGGTCGCACGACTACCCTAACTCAATCGCATCATATGTTTATGCAGATAAGCAATATTCAGCTACCGCACACTACGCCTTGACAAAGGCCAACAAACGCAGCACGAATACTAACTATTACTTATCTGAAATGACGGAGGGCTACGACAGGTTTTTAAGAAAACCTTTTGCGTAATGAACTTGATATCGTTGTAGAATCAAATGATTTAAATGGAGTGTTTCTGAGGCTTTTACTAGTTTCGCTAAAGAGGTCACTCCCGGTGAAGAGATCTCGGCTCTTTCCTTATCGAAAAAGGTGCAGGATATTTCACAAATACCACTATGCAAAGCAAAAACTATAAAAGCAATCAAAAAACAAACCGAGTGTTGTAGCATCTGCTAGTTTCGCTAAAGAGGTCACTCCCGGTGAAAGGATCTCGGCTCTTTCCTTATCGAATAAGGTGCTGGATATTCTACAAGGAACACCACTATGCAAAGCAACAACTAGAGCTACCTGTTTTTGAAAATTCGATTCCACAACATCTTTAGGTTTCTTTTATTTCATTAATCTCATTAATGAAGTCACATTTATTATGCTTCCCAAGCAACACATATGAAACGAAAGAAACAATATATAATATATATCATATATATATATATATATAAGCATATATATATATATATAATATAAGCATTCGTCTCAGAATATATTCAATGATCACATCACAGAATATCGCAGCAGAATAAAACATATGAAATATTGGATATTCTAGGATTTCCGGGTTTTATTTTAAGCCAGTATAAAATACGGATTCCACGGTCGTGATGAATAGCCAATCCCACACCCCTAGACCCCTACGAAAGCGGCAAGCAACCCTACCAATTCTAGAGTTAGGAGACCCGGTCTCGACTCCTCGAGATGGTCTCCCACTGGACCCTAGAACCCAGTTACTTGTGCTCCCCGCCTTGGGTCTATCCTAATGCGGAAAAGTAAATAATATACAATGGTGACATCATCCTCAACCCGGAAGTGCCCTAATAAAAGAATATTACATACAATGAATTTTACATGAATGAAAATGAAAAACTCCCATCTCACATAAAACCCCCGGCTATTCAATCACGACGATCCAATATAACATATCTCAGCAACACATAACATCACATGTCATCAACGTAAGTAAATATGCGTATCCCAATTGTCGTTGATATATAGCACCGAAACCGGCGATACACCACATATTACACTTACGGTCGCAGAAAAGAAAGTGAAAAGGTACAACAGTTGGAATCCGCAACCACCTTAGACATCATAAACCTGAAATATCTCATATTCGGATTTCATGCCTAACCAAATGAATTCCTTAGACATCGCATGTCTAACAATTATAAACCCCGCATTTTAGTCTCGATCTCGAAAACACTTTTTAATATCTAGTCGGGCAATTCAACAAGATTCCCGACATCCTGATCGAATGCTCGTCAGAAACTTTAGTAAACGGCCGCACCCCCCGATGTCGTCGAGAAAGTGCACTAAGGCGGAACACCGCTGCCGCGAGCACCCAAACGGATGCTTTTGGCGACGGGGTTCTCCTACAGTCACTTGGTCGGGGCTATGGGGCGTGGCTATCTATTAAGTTTACCCGGCGAGTATCCGCGTACACAACGTGATTGCGACGGACTTTTGATCTCATCAAAATCCCGTGGCAACCGATCATCTGAGACTAAACTGCTAGATTTATAACATTCAAATTAGTTATCTCATAACTACTTGTGGATTCCAAATATTGTATCCCATCACATAATATCCGGACGACGTTAAACTTTTCGATCGATTCATCAAAGTCCCACAATTTCCCGACAGCTCAACACTTGAGCACGGTTTTAATAATACCCAGAATATGCCACAGTACCTATGCACCAGCCGTAGAAGGACAAACCCAAACCTCACTCATGTCGTCATGGAACAACGGCAAACCTTAGGGTTTGACCACGGTTCCGCGTTCCAAAAAGTCGAGTTAGGGTTTCATTCTTCTAGAGGGTTCATAGAATCACTTGTATGTTTTTCCGAATATGTTAAACTTGGAAAAATGGGTTTTTGACATTCGATCGAACTTTTTAACTTCGCCTAGACAATATATGAATAACCCGAAACAATGTTAAAAATACGAATACGAAACACTCCGAATTGTTTAT
Organism: Agapanthus africanus; assembly: GCA_030015575.1. Taxonomy (NCBI): domain Eukaryota; kingdom Viridiplantae; phylum Streptophyta; class Magnoliopsida; order Asparagales; family Amaryllidaceae; genus Agapanthus; species Agapanthus africanus. Next base: position 113,828,686 of record JASDDO010000018.1, read on the forward strand.
AGTGTAAGATTACATCACATGCAAAATTAGCAAAAACAAACAACACCTGAAACATCAAAACCAAGTCACTGAAACACACAAATTTTCAGGGGAGAGGGCTCGGATTTGGCCGAGATGTGCTAGATGGTGGCCGGCCAAATTTTCATAGAATCCCCTAAAATTTTCACAGTGTTCATGTTATATCCCATATAGCACTCTGTACTTGTTTAAAAAAAATTTTGACAAATATCTAAAATCGACAGAAACATGATTTTCGCGTTTCAAGTTTCGGAGTATTTCGGTTTCGTAATCTTAACAAAATCCGTATAAATTCTAGCCTGACACTGATACCACTGCAGAGTTACCTAAGACGGCAGCAAGGTTTCGGGAGGCATCATCCATGCCAAATTCAAAAATTTGCCGTTTTAGCTAACCCTAACAAAGAATCGTTAACTAGAAATCGACGGAAATATAAATGCAAACACTTTGCAAGTCTAGTGAGCAAAGAATACAACTTTTGTAGACCGGTCCTTCACTTCAATAGCTCTGTGTAGTAGTCCCCTTCGCTGCGATCGTGAGCTCCGAACTCTAAAGAGGCTCCCTTGAAGAAACGAACATGCTTGCTTCGAAGACTTCGAGGCAGAAGATGATCTACGTCGAGGAAACACTAACCTAAGTTATCTCTTCACTAATCATAGAATTAGTGAAGCAAACACCATATACTAAATGGCAAGTAGTAGAGAATGATGAAGTAGGAAGTGGGCTCACATTAGATTTGATTTTCTCACACTTTTTCTCATACCTCCATTGAAGCTAGAAAGCTTTTATGAGGAAGAAGAAGAAGAAGAAGAAAGCTCTCTTGATCATTATCTAAAAGATAATGGCAACCATGGTGAGTTAATATCATATATTAACCTTTGTAAAGAGTTAACCATGGCTAGGTTTAATTGGTTGGGTTAACAAATATCTTAGCCAAAACAAAAGAGTGGACTTGGTCAAGACTACAAGCTTCTACAAGCTTTCATCCATGACAAAATGCCACCTTTTGTAATTACCAAAATAAATAAAACACTAGCAATTAAACCAAGCATGGTGTAAGTCATACACACACCTTTGTTGCATGTATCATCAAGCATGACACAATACATGTACACAAAAATATATCACATATATTCAATGTGCACAAAATGAGAAAAAGAAATCATAAGTGAGCTTAATATTAGTTAATGTAATGTAATATATCAAATATATATAATTATACATTAAATTATTAAATCAACTCTTGATTTAATAATCCGGCTATATTACATATAACCGACTAATATCAAATGAATCAACGCTTGATCCGATAACCCGGCTATATCACATATAACCGACCGATGTCACAAATCACGAGAATAGAATGCGGTATCATATATCGCATTAATCTCGGTCCCGCACATATCTCATATGTGCTCCTACTCCGTTTCGCTTGAGCCAGGAAACCCCTGTGTAGGACTCTAAAGACTCGTCAATTCACCGGCAGCAGGTGATGATCATATCAAATACCCACAAGCCGCAAGCGATCTGCTAAACGTAACGGCCACCCGGGTATTGAGCGATCAGAAGATCAACAAGCAGGCCTGCTCACACTCCTGCGAATCCAATCAGTAACACTACCGTACAGTCCGGTCTCTTCGTGATATGTCGCATATCTCGTCTAGGGGTAGTAAACGTCAGACCCCAGTAACACGATAAGTTGTGCCGATATGAGACTCATAACGGATCGAGAAACTACTGATAACACTTACCAGTATATCTCTGAAGCAGCCTTGGCCAAGGACTTCCTGTTATAGCCAATCGAGCACAGCACAACATCAACTCCCAATACCGGGAGAGAAGAAACCCCTCCTATCGCTCATTGCCTCTATGTGACTCGGGACTATACCCAAAAGCCACCGTTTTGCACGTTCTCTTGAACGTGGTAAGGTGGAGATCAAATCACAGTGGGAATCACACAAGACTCTATAACGATCTCGGGTCTACAGACTAATATGTACCAGTGTCACCAGAGAACTGTTATCTGACATGAAGTATAATACCATCTGGGAGTTCTCGGCGAGTCCATCCAGTGTACCCAGTCTCCACTGAGCACCCGTATACTGTCTCTGATGTCAAACACCAATGGATATGGGATCATCCATCGCTCATCTACATGGGTCGAGAAGCTATACGCTGGTCTACTCTGCTATATCGATGACCTGTCTTGATACACCCACGACTAGGAACATTTGAAGGATATACTTAGCGACTACACTATCCCCACTAGTATGATCTGCATCATAATCCTGGTAGTCAAGTACTCATCCTAAGGGCTTTATCAACATGTAACATAGAGACAATCAGAGTACACGTTAAGATAAAGAGCAACCAGATAGCATACTATCATGTCGAGCAAGAAAGTCCTCCATATATATGTCCAAGCATCCACTACAATATACATCGTATGTACAGTAATGGCCTCTAGGGCATACATATCACTAACAATTCTTGCTCGAGAATGATGGCGAGACAAGCTCGGGGGGAAGATGTCGCGGGGTGAGGACAGGCGACATGGCGGTTCGGGCGTGGGTTCTTCATCGGGGAGAGGGAGAGAACGAGGTGTGGAAGCGGGGACATGGGCGGGTCTCGTGGATGATGGCGCGAGAAGAGGGAAACCGGGGGGAGAGCCGTTGAGGGGTGACAGGAGCGGGACGCGGGGGTTGGACGTGGGCGCGATCGTCGCGGCGTGCGCGAGGGAGCCGTTGAGGGAAATGGCGGGAAGAACGCGCGAGGGAGGAGGAAGAGGTGAGCGGGTCGGGTCGAGGTGCTGGGTCGGGTAGGTTTTAGGATTAAGGTTTAGAATTTAGAAATAGTTTAATAAATAAATAAAAATGTGTAAAAAAATTCTAGGAAAAATCTGAAAAATACGGAAATAAATGTACGGAAGCTGGGGATTACACCTTTCATCAACTCCAAGAATCTCTTAGGAGTTTAACTCAACAGAAAAAATAATAATAATAATAATAAATCCTTTTTTTTAGGAGTTTAACTCCAAAAGTCAATTGGAAGTACAACTCCCAGTGCAGGGGCTAAGCCTCTTTGTCCTTTTTCTTGGGAGTTTAATGTTAGTGTATATGCCCTAGGGGCCATTATTGTATCATACTTGTATGTATATTACTTAATGGAAGCTTGGGATATTCACGGTTGTATATACAGTCTTGCTAAAAATGGTAGTATGCTACTTGGTTTGTGTCTACTTTAATATGAGCATATGTTTCTTGTAACGTATCACTTATACATATTAGTAGAGCCCACAGGATCTTTGCTTGATTACCAGCGTTGTGATGGCAGTCACACTAGTGGGGGCTGGGTAGTCTATAAGCAACATCCTATACTTGTCCCTAGTCGCAGGATTATCGAGACTGGGCATCGATACTCCAGAGTAGACTAGTGTGTACGCTTCTCATCCCAGTTGGGGAGATGGTCTATCCCACAGCCATCAGTACGTCGTACTGGAAATAGTATACAGGTGCTCGTTAGCTTACGGGTACACCGGACAGGACTCGCAGGGGAACTGTTGGATGGTATTATACCAATCGTCAGTTAACAGTTCTCAGGTGACATGAGTACAGCATAGTCCGCAGACTTGACACTGCTACTTCGCCTCGAGTGTGTCCCACTGTTCTTAGATTGCTACCCTACCACAGCTCAAAAGAGTCGTGCAAACAGGTAGCAGTTGGGTGCAGTCCCGAGCACTTGGAGGCAGTGGCGGTTAGAAAGGATTCGTCTCTCCCGGTATTGGGAGTTGATATCGCGCTGTGTCAAAGAGCCATTACGCAAAGTCCCTGGCCAGGGCAAGCGAGATTTACTGGTAGGTTCCAGTAGTTTCTCAGGGTGTAATGGGCTACGCTCCGACACGACTTATACCGCTATTAGGGGACTGACGCTTGCCGCCCCCTAGGCTAGATATGCGATAGTCTTAGACGAACAGACCGGACTGTACGGAGATTGTCACATCAGGCTCAATAGGAGTTCGGATGGGTTTCCTCATCGGCCTTCTTATCGACATCTACCTGGGGACCGTTACGTACAGCTAGTGCCGCTTGCGGTCTGTGGTTAAACCCACTGCCAGCGGAGTGTCGAGTCTTTAGAGTCCCACACAGAGAGTTTCCTTGCTCCAGGCGAAACGATATAGAGGTCGTATGATTTTACGACAAGGGTTCGGACGCATACGTGTGTTTACGCACGTACGACGTTCGGACAGTTTTCACTAGTCGGTTTTGGTTTAAGCCAGATTCTAGTATCAGGTTAATGGATTTATACAGTCTAAAGTTTTTCCGTGTTTTCACGGATTGGAGGGGCGTTCTCGTAATTTTCCGGGAAGTTTCTAGAAGCATGGTGACTTGGGGGTTAAGGTGGCATAAGCATTTATTGCTTAATGACTCATTTGTGTGATTCATCCTTAGAGTTAATGATTCATTTATTGAGCTTATGACTCATGTGATGAATCACACAAGGTGAATACATCAACCATGATGATTAATCACTTATATTATTTATTTGATAAATTGTTATGGTTGTTATATTCTAATGAGCTCATTATTCATATTGATTCTTATCATCACCTTCTCTCTTCTCAAGCTCTCTCATTCTTGAAACCCTAAGCCTAACCTCTCATGTGTTGAGATCAAGGGTTAGCTAGACTAATACATCCATAACCTCACTCTATATCCCTTAGGTAGCTTAGATTAGCACTTTGAGCAGCCTAGTTATCTCAAGTTAGAGATCAAGCTTGGCGTAGGAGCTCTCAGGTGGATCGTCTTTGACTCGAGAAGGCCGTTGAGGTGCCGATGTTCCAAGGAGCCTACGAGGAGTGGAGGACAGCGATGAAGACCCGAAGGACAAATAACGTGAGGTATAACTTCGAATCCGAGTAGTTAAACCTCTCGTACTTTGCTAGTAACGGTTTAGACACGATTCATGCGCTCAAGTCCGTATTACGAAGCTTTGATGATCGTTTTTCATATATTCCGCCTCCCCGCAAGTTCGTGGGGTGCGTGACATGGACTTACAGTGGTATCAGAGCCAGCTAAACCATTACTAGCTTGTTAGCAACTAATTAGAAGTTCGATCGACGGAAAACACGAAAACGAAACCCCGGAACCCTAACAGTTTCTGTAAATTTTAAACGTGTCGAAAAAATATTTGATATGCCTTAAAATTCACAGCAGGGAAATATAAGAATACTGGGAAAATACGAGCCCCTAACTCGGCAAGACGGCCGCGGATCCGCGGCAAGATTGTTCTTTTGGCGGCGGATCCGCCGCCGAGTCAAGCCCGAGTTGAATCGGATTTGCACAGTAATTCATATTTGTTGGAGTTTTGTTTTCCTGTATATTCTGTTTCTGTCCAGGTTACTTCTGTGCTGGCTTGCAATTGGGATAGACACGGAAAATGGTTGTCGATCGATGTTCTAAAATATTTACTAATTGGGTTTTTATCTGTAATGTTTAATGTGTTCGTAAACCTCCCCTAACTGCTAGTATGTCGGTTGGCAGGGGGTTGCACATTTCTGTAATGTTTACTGTTTGTGTATATGGACTTGATTGGAGTGTTGTGATGATTAGCCGGGGTTTGAGATGAGTTTAATATTCATTCATTCAATGTAATTGTAATATGATGTCATATTCTTTTGCGGGGCGCATCCAGGTTGCGGTTGTAGCCACCGTTGTATTATTTCTTTTTACTATTTTTGCTCCTAAAATAGACCCAAGACGGGGTACACAAACTACCGGGTACGTTGAAGTGTTTAGTGGCCTACTCACGTTGTTGAGGGAGACCGCTTCACTTCGGATACTTGGCGGGTAGTTTGCCGTACCCGTAGGGGTCTAGGGTTAGGGTAATGGCTATTCATCACAACTGTGTAATCCGTCTTTTATTGCAGGCTCAAAGCAAATGCGGATTGCTAGTATATCCAATAAAGTTCATCTGTGATCTGGAATGCTTATTATTGCGTCTGACGAATATACAATATCTATATATGATAGCTATTAGACGTCACTTATGTTTTACACCCGCGCTAGCCCAGCCCCCGCTCTGTCGTTAGTTAAGTAACCTAACGGGTGATGACGGGACCCCGTGGCAAATGCGGATGGCATAAGAGGACGTGGTATTTTCGTTGTTTTCTGCAATGATAGGATAAATGATGGGACGCATTATTATAATGCAAAGAAAATAAACCATAGTTTAATCGTTGGAACAAATTTAAAAGAAACCACTCGGTTATTTTAAAAGATCAGAATTTTTAATTGCGGAGCTTTAACCACTCCTTTTTAAAAAGTATCAGGTTCCTTCGATTATATCAAGTTCACTACGGTCACGGTTTTTGCCAAAACCATTCGTAGCCCTCCGTCATTTCATTTGGGTATTCAGTAGTATTCAAGGTATGTATTTTGACCAACGCCAAGGCATAGTATTTGGTAGCTGCTGGATATTCATTTGTTTCATAGATAGATGAGTTAGTTTGGGACAGTCTATTATCATTTTGGCCAACGTCAAGAATATGTACGGGTGGGTTCAAATTAACAAGGATAATGATGGGTAGAACTTGACATATGACTTATGGTATTTTGACCAACGCCAAGGTCATAAGAGCATGGGGCAAAAATATATATCGGAAATTTCTAAAGAAACTGAAATTTGCAGAGAGAGCATACCATTTTGGAGTTTGATGAATGTTGGTAGGATTCCTTCAACATTATCATACGATGATAATGTTGGATCCCGATCCTACTGTGAGTATATACTACTTATCAGGAGATTCGTCACTTAACGATCAATGCTATAAACCAAGTAGGTGCCTAGAAAGGTGTCAGCGGGGCTACGTCCCCAGAGAAAAGAGGTTCTTTAATTAAGGAACTTCGCGAAAGCGTTGGAAAACCTCCCTCGAAGTATCGACACTGACCTGGCTGAACGGTTAAGCAAGTATTGTACGGTAAGAATAGTCCTGGCTGATTCTTCTTTTATGGTTTGAGGAAGTATTCGAGAAACAGTGGAAGCCATCCTGTTTAGATAAATTAAAAACCACTCTAAACTTGCAAGAGTATCATGCTAAAAGTGTTTTCTTCTCTCTCTTAATTGCAGCAACCTTGTGACCACGACTAGGTTACATCTAGATAACAAATTGACTGAATCTGACTTATATGACTGGCAAAGGTCTGTCCAGATGTCCATTGCCTATAACAAGCTGGACCACCCTATTACTACTCAAGATCCCGCCGTCCCAGGTCCAGTTTCCACTGTCACGGATATGAATATCCGTCAGAGAAGGAAAAAGGATAAAGCGAAAGCCAAGTGCCTCATGTTAGCTTCAGTTGATGGTGTATACCAGAAGCAGCACAAGAAGATGGACTCAGTTTCCATCTTTCTCCATAACAAAGATTTATATGGAGAGCAATCTCATATCGCAAGATATGAGACCTCGACCGAATTAATTCAAGCGAGGTTGGCCGTCTGGTCATTTGTAGGGGACAACGTCCTTACAATGACTAGCTATATTGATGAGCTCCAGGACCTGGAGACCACGTTGGGAAACGAGTCAGATACTGATTTGATTCTACAGTCTCTGCCTTCTACCCTGAAGGAAACCAGGGAAGAAGAAAGAAAGAGAAGGGCAAAAGTTTCGGGATTGAATGTAGTAAAAAAGGAATGTTCCTATTGTTATGGGACTGGGCATTGGCAGAAAGATTGCAGGGCTTTAGAAGCCAGTAGCCAGGATACAAAGCATGTTGTGGCTTCGGCCTCAAGTGTATTAGTAATTGAGAACTGTTTGTCAATTAACTCTACTTCCTGAGTACTAGATACCGGAGCAGGATCTCATATCTGTAATTCATTACATGCTTTGAGAAACCGTAGAGTTATGAAGGTAGGTGATTTGTCTCTCAGAGTTGCAAACGGAATAAGCGTGGACGCTGAATCCGTGGGAGAATATCGCCTAGGTTTGACAAGTGGGCATATATTGATTTTACGTAACTGTTTATATATACCTAGTATGACTTGTAATATCATATCAGTGTCCTCACTTTCGAGAGAGGGATATGATTTTACATTCGTAAGCGATGTAGTTAACATCCACCTAAATCAAGTTATGATTGGGTCAGGTACATTAGATAACGGTATATACGTATTAAGTCAAGCTCAGGTTTTCAATATCCAGAATACACTTAAAAGAAAGTCTCCGGAATTAAATCAGGCTTTCTTATGGCATTGTAGATTAGGTCACATCAATGAGAGAAGGTTAACTAAGTTACATAGAGAAGGATATTTGAATCCGTTCGAATATCAATCTTATACTACTTGTGAATCTTGTCTCATAGGAAAGATGACAAAGACTCCGTTTACTGGACACGGAGTAAGAGCAAGCGAGCTCTTGGGACTCGTACACAGTGACGTGTGCGATCCAATGTCTACACATGCGCGAGGTGGTTATTCCTACTTCATTACTTTTACAGATGATTTCTCTAGGTATAGATATGTCTTTTTAATGAAACATAAATCCGAGGCCTTTGAGAAATTCCAAGAATACAAGAATGAAGTGGAAAAACAAACAGGCAAGAGTATAAAGACATTGAGATCTGATCGAGGTAGTGAATACTTAAGTGCCGAGTTCCTGGGTTACTTAAAAGAGAATGGAATTCTCTCTCAGCTTACTCCTCCATACACACCATAACACAACGGTGTATCGAAAAGGAGGAATCGAACCCTATTGGATATGGTTCGTTCCATGATGAGTAACGCTGAGTTACCGCGATCATTCTGGGGATATGCACTAAAATCAGCTGCATATCTTTTGAACCTAGTTCCTACCAAGACTGTGCCTGCCACACCATATCAGATGTGGAGTGGGAAGAAACCCTATCTTCAGTATCCGAAGATTTGGGAATGTCCGGCTTTTGTTAAAAAGCAGCATGAGGACAAGCTCGAGGCACGATCAGTACATTGTAAGTTTGTGGGATATCCAAAGAACTCCAAGGGGTATCTATTCTATTACGCAGAGGAACAAAAAGTTTTTGTTTCCCGTAATGCCCATTTTCTAGAATATCAGTTTTTAGAAAAGGAAACAAGTGGGAGCGAAATAGAACTGGAAGAAATTCCGGAACCACAAACTGCTACTGAAAGTATGGTAGAACCTGAGGCTTCAGAAGAAAGGGACATCCCGACGCCACTCCGCAGGAGTAGTAGGCAGTCTCATCCGCCCGAGAGATACTACGGTTTTCTCATAGACGGGGATAGAGAGGATTGCACTATTGACTATGATGAGCCTACTAGCTTCCAGCAAGCCATTCAGAGCGGTGACTCAGTAAAATGGCTGGATGCAATGCGGACCGAAATGGAGTCCATGTACACTAACAAAGTATGGACTTTGGACATTGCTCCAGATGGGGTAAAACCCGTAAGATGCAAATGGATCTTCAAAAAGAAGATTGGTGTAGATAGACAGGTTGAAACCTATAAGGCTAGACTTGTTGCAAAGGGTTTCCGTCAAAGACCTGGTTTGGACTATGACGAAACCTTTTCTCCAGTGGCTATGCTCAAATCCATTCGGGTCCTTCTTGCTATTGCTGCCTTCCACGATTATGAAATCTGGCAGATGGACGTAAAGACGGCATTTCTAAATGGAAATTTGGAAGAGAGCGTCCATATAGATCAGCCAGAGGGATTCATTCAGAGTGGGAGCAGCGGTAAAGTATGCAAGCTGCTTAAGTCCATTTATGGACTAAAGCAGGCATCGCGGAGTTGGAACATCTGTTTTGATGATGCTGTCAAAGAATTCGACTTTATCAAAAATCCAGATGAACCTTGCATATACAGTAAGATTGTAGGGAGAGCTGTAGTATTCCTCGTCTTGTACGTGGATGACATTCTTCTAATAGGAAATGATATTCCTATGTTACAGTCAGTCAAAAGATTCTTATCACAGAAATTCTCCATGAAAGACCTGGGTGATGCCACCTACATTCTGGGAATCCGGATCTATCGTGATAGATCAAAAAGGATGTTGGGACTTTCACAGTCCAGGTACATAGACACCATAGTGAAGAGATTCAGTATGGATGATTCTAAGCGCGGGAACCTACCGGCTTGTCACGGAATCACCCTCTCCAAATAGATGTCTCCCAAGACTGATTTGGAAAGGGATCGCATGTCGATTATACCCAACGCTTCTGCGGTAGGCTCTATAATGTATGTGATGTTATGTACCAGACCAAATGTAGCATACGCATTAAGCGTTGTAAGCCGGTATCAGGCAAACCCAGGGGAGAAGCACTGGATAGCAGTAAAGAACATTCTCAAGTACCTGAGAAGGACTAAGGAGATGTTCTTGGTGTATGGCGGAAAAGACCTCCAGATGGAGGCCTTTGCCGACTCCGGCTTCCAGAGTGACAAGGATGACTCCAAATCCATGTCGGGTTATGTCTTTACCCTCAATGGAAGGACGGCCTGTTGAAAGAGTTCCAAACAGAAGACCGTTGCTGACTCAACAATGGAAGCGGAGTACATAGCTGCTTGCGATGCCGCAAAAGAAGCTGTCTGGATGAAGAAGTTCCTCACAGAACTTCAGGTGGTTCCTACCAGTGTTGATCCAATACCTTTGTATTGTGACAACGGCGCTATAGCTTTAGCGAAGGAACCCAGGTCCCATCAGAAGTCCAGACACATCTTAAGACGGTATCACCTGATCAAGGAGATCGTAGATCACCGGGAGATCGAGGTGAAAAGAGTAGAGACGGAGAATAACATTGCTGATCCATTCACAAAGGCCATTCCTCAGACGCAGTTCGAGAGGCTATTCGAGATGATAGGTCTACGATATGCCAGCTCATGGCCCTAGTGCAAGTGGGAGATTGTTAGTGTATATGCCCTAGGGGCCATTATTATATCATACTTGTATGTATATTACTTAATGGAAGCTTGGGATATTCACAGTTGTATATACAGTCTTGATAAAAATGGTAGTATGCTACTTGGTTTGTGTCTACTTTAATATGAGCATATGTTTCTTGTAACGTATCACTTATACATATTAGTAGAGCCCACAGGATCTTTGCTTGATTACCAGCGTTGTGATGGAAGTCACACTAATGGGGGCTGGGTAGTCTATAAGCAACATCCTATACTTGTCCCTAGTCGCAGGATTATCGAGACTGGGCATCGATACTCCAGAGTAGACTAGTGTGTACGCTTCTCATCCCAGTTGGGGAGATGGTCTGTCCCACAGCCATCAATACGTCGTACTAAAGATAGTATACAGGTGCTCGTTAGGTTATGGGTACACCGAACAGGACTCACAGGGGAACTGTTGGATGGTATTATACCAATCGTCAGTTAACAGTTCCCAGGTGACATGAGTACAGCATAGTCCGCAGACTTGACACTGCTACTTCGCCTCGAGTGTGTCCCACTGTTCTTAGATTGCTACCCTACAACGGCTCAAAGGAGTCGTGCAAACAGGTAGCAGTTAGGTGCAGTCCCGAGCACTTGGAGGCAGTGGCGAGCACTTGGAGGCAGTGGCGGTTAGAAAGGATTCGTCTCTCCCGGTATTGGGAGTTGATATCGCGCTGTGTCAGAGAGCCAATACGCAAAGTCCCTGGGCAGGGCAAGCGAGATTTACTGGTAGGTTCCAGTAGTTTCTCAGGGTGTAATGGGCTACGCTCCGACACGACTTATACCGCTATTAGGGGACTGACGCTTGCCGCCCCCTAGGCTAGATATGCGATAGTCTTAGACGAACAGACCGGACTGTACGGAGATTGTCACATCAGGCTCAATAGGAGTTCGGATGGGTTTTCTCATCGGCCTTCTTATCGACATCTACCTGGAGACCATTATGTACAGCTAATGCCGCTTGCGATCTGTGGTTAAACCCACTGCCAGCGTAGTGTCGAGTCTTTAGAGTCCCACACAGAGAGTTTCCCTGCTCAAGGCGAAACGATATAGAGGTCGAATGGTTTTACGACAAGGGTTCGGACGCATACGTGTGTTTACGCACATACGACGTTCGGACAGTTTTCACTAGTCGGTTTTGGTTTAAGCCAGATTCTAGTATCAGGTTAATGGATTTATACAGTCTAAAGTTTTTCCGTGTTTTCACGGATTGGAGGGCGTTCTCGTAATTTTCCGGGAAGCTTCTAGAAGCATGGTGACTTGGGGGTTAAGATGGCATAAGCATTTATTGCTTAATGACTCATTTGTGTGATTCATCCTTAGAGTTAATGATTCATTTATTGAGCTTATGACTCATGTGATGAATCACACAAGGTGAATGCATCAACCATGATGATTAATCACTTATATTATTTATTTGATAAATTGTTATGGTTGTTATATTCTAATGAGCTCATTATTCATATTGATTCTTATCATCACCTTCTCTCTCCTCAAGCTTTCTCATTCTTGAAACCCTAAGCCTAATCTCTCATGTGTTGAGATTAAGGGTTAGCTAGACTAATACATCCATACCCTCACTCTATATCCCCTAAGTAGCTTAGATTAGCACTTTGAGCAACCTAGTTATTTCAAGTTAGAGATCAAGCTTGGCGTAGGAGCTCTCGGGTGGATCGTCTTTGACTCGAGAAGGCCGTTGAGGTGCCGATGTTCCAAGGAGCCTACGAGGAGTGGAGGACAGCGATGAAGACCCGAAGGACAAGTAACGTAAGGTATAACTTCGAATCCGAGTAGTTAAACCTCTCGTAGTTTGCTAGTAACGGTTTAGACACGATTCATGCGCTCAAGTCCGTATTACGAAGCTTTGATGATCGTTTTTCATATATTCCGCCTCCCCACAAGTTCGTGGGGTGCGTGACATGGACTTACATTTAACTCTAAAAATCAATTGGGAGTACAATGTTAGTTGTATGTATGCCCTAGAGATCATTATTGTACATGAGATATATATTATAGTGGATGCTGGGACATATATAAGGACTTTCTTGCTCGACATGATAGTACGCTATCTGGTTGCTCTTTATCTTAACACGTATGCTTACTGTTTCTCTGTCACATGTTGATAAAGCCCTTAGGATGTGTACTTGACTTCCAGGATTATGATGCAGATCATACTAGCGGGGCCTGGGTAGTCCATAAGTTCATCCTTCAATATTCCTAGTCGAGGGAATATCGAGACGGGGCATCGATATTCCAGAGTAGATTAGCGTATATCTTCTCGACCCATGTGATGGGCGATGGATGATCCCATATCCATTGGTGTTTGACATCAGAGATGGTATACGGGTGCTCAGTGGAGACTGGGTACACTGAACGGACTCGCCGAGAACTCCTAGATGGTATTATACATCACATCAGATAGCAGTTCTCTGGTGACACTGGTGCATGTTAGTCTGCTGACCCGAGATCGTCATAGAGTCTTGTGTGGCTCCCACCGTGCTTTGATTTCCACCCTACCACGGCTCTACTGAGACATGCAAACAGGTGGTTTTTGGGTACAGTCCCAAGTAACATGGAGGCAATGAGCGATAGGAGGAGATTCGTCTCTCCCGGTATTGGGGGTTGATGTTGCGCTGTGCTCGATTGGCCATTACTGAAATCCCTGGTCAGGGTAGATGAGATTTACTAGTAAGTGTTACCAGTAGTTTCTCGCCCGTTATGGACCTTACATCGGCATGACTTATCAAGTTACTGGGGTCTGACGTTAACCACCCCTAGACTAGATATGCGACATATCAAACGAACAGACTGGGCTGTACGGTAGTGTTACTGATTGGATTCGCAGGAGTGTGAGCAGGCTTGCTTGTTGATCTTCTGATCGCTCAATACCCGGATGGTCGTTGCGTTTAGCAGACCGCTTGCGGCTTGTGGGTAACTGATATGATCACCACCTACTGCCGGCGTATTGACGAGTCTTTAAAGTCCTACACAGAGGTTTCCTGGCTCAGGCGAAACAGAATAGGAGCACATATGAGATATGTGCGGGACCGAGATTAATGCGCGTATGTGATACCGTATTCTATTCTCGCAATTTGTATCATCGGTCGGTTATATGCGATATAGCCGGGTTATCGAATTAAGTGTTGATTCGATAGTTTGATACACATGATATTAGTCGGTTATATGTAATATGACCGGATCATTAAATCAAGTGTTGATTTAATGATTTGATGTATAATTATATATTTGATATATTACTTTACATTAATTAGTATTGGTTCACTTAAGATTTTTTTCTCACTTGATGTACACAAAATGTATATGTGATATATAATTGTGTACATGTTTCTATCATGCTTGATGATACATGCAAACTTGGGTGTTTGTAAGACTTACACCATGCTTATTTATAATTGTGAGGGTTTTATTTATTTTAAGTAATTCAAAATGGTGGCAATTTTTGTCATGGCTAGAAGCTTCATGAAGCTTGGATAACCATTGACAAAGTCCACACATTTTATTTTACTTCAAATATTTTTAAACCAAACCATTAGACTTAAACCATGGTTATGTCTCTACAAAGGTTGGTGCATGATACTAACTCATCCATGGTTGCATAATTCATTTTTGATTATTCTTTTATTGTTCTCATCTTCATCTTCTTCACAACTCCAAAGCTTTCCAGGTTTTGGATTAATGAAGAAATATAGTGAGAAAATAAAATCTAAAGTGAGCCCACTTCCTATTTCATCATCATCTACTAATTGCCATTTAGTTTAGGGTGTTCTCTTCACAAAGTTCATGACCTAGTGAAGGGTTAGCTTGAGTTTGAGTCTCCTTAACGTAGATCATCTTCGGCCTCGAAGACTACGAGCAATCTTGTTCATTTCTCCGAGAGAATCCATACTAGAGTTCGGAAAATAGATGATCGCGGTAAAGGGGCATCAACACGGAGCTTTAGAAGTGAAGGACTAGGTCTACAATGGTTGTATTCTTGATCACTTCTTATGTAATGTTTGATTACATTATTATATTACCCTAGTTTTCTAGTATATATCCTTGGATGTTTGCTTAGCACCTCCTTAAATTTTTGTTGTGGCATGCTTGATGCTTGCAAATCCTAGGCTAGGTGCTGAGGAAATCCCAACATGGTATCAGAGCCTAACTAGAAACTTAGACGATGTTAGAAGTAATACGAAACCGAAACAAATCCGTAAAACAGTTTCTAAAACCCTGCAGTTTTGCTCTCTGTCGAAATTTTAGAGGTCTGTAAAAATTTTGCAAACAACTGCAGAGTGATGTATATGATACAAGGAGTGCACAGGAAAATTTTGGGAGCTTTTGCTCGGAAATGACCCGAGATCACCCCCTTCTGGCCTGCCACTTTGGCTCTAAATAGTGCCAAATTTCTTCTGTGCACTGTACTGTAGATTGTGGGGTTTGGGTATTGTTTGCTTAGTCCAAATTTTCATGTGATGTAAATTTTACTATAGGACTAAAACGGAGTGTTTCGTAGTATAATTTAGCATTGTTTTGGTAACCTAGACCATGTTTAACAGTTCGAACGAATCTCAAACATCACCCCATGATACCCTCTAAAATTTCCAAGTGTTAGAATTTTTCTACGTTAATTATATTCAATAGTCGTGCAAGTAACTCTATGGACCCTCTAGAAGAACAAAAACCTTAACTCGATTCTATGCCCTCGGAACCGCGAGTTGAACCCTAGGGTTTGTCGTAGTTCCGCGGTGTCATAGGTGAGGCGTTGGTTTGACCCTTCTACGGCTGGACCATAGCTATTGTGGCATGTTTTGGATACTTGAACTTCGCTCAAGTGTTGAGCTCAATGGAAGTTGTGGGGATTTGTTGATTCGATCGAAACGTTTAACATCGTCTAGTATATTGTGATACAATAATTGGAATCCACAATATTTGAATTTTATAAATCTAGCAATTTAGTCTCATTTGATCGGTTGCCACGGGATTTTGATGCGATCAAAAGTCTGTCGTAATCACGTTGTGTATGCGGATACTCGCCGGCTAACATTATTAGATAGCCACGCCCCATAGCCCCGACCAAGTGACTATAGGAGAGCCCCGTCGCCAAAAGCATCCATTCGGGTGCTCACGGCCGCGGTGTTCCGCCTAAGTGCACTTCGTCGTCGGTATCGGGGGTGCGGTCGTCTACTAAAGTTTCCGACGCGCATTCGATCGGAATGTCGGAAATCTTGTTGAATTGCCCGACTGGTTATTGGAAAGTGATTTCAATATCGAGACTAAAATACGAGGCTTATAATTATTAGGCATGCGATGTCTAAGGAATTCATTTGGTTAGGCATGTGATGTCTAAGATGGTTGCGGATTCCAACTGTTGTAGTTTTTCACTTTCTTTTCGGCGACCGTAAGTGTAATATGTGGTGTATCGCCGGTTTCGTTGCTATACGTCAACGACAATTGGGATACGCATATTTACTTACGTTGATGGCATGTGATGTTATGTGTTGCTGTTGTATGTTATATTGGATCGTCGTGTTTGAATAGCCGCGGGGTTTTATGTGAGATGAGAGTTTCATTTTCATTCATGTAAAATTCAATGTATGTAATATTCTTTTATTGGGCACTTCCGGGTTGAGGAAGATATCACCGTTGATGTATATTATTTACTTTTCCGCATTATGATAGACCCAAGGTGGGGAGCACAAGTAACCTGGTTCTAGAGTCCAGTGGGAGACCATCTCGAGGAGTCGAGTCCGGGTCTCCTAACTCTAGAATTGGTAGGGTTGCTTGCCGCTCTCGTAGGGGTCTAGAGGTGTGGGTTTGGTTATTCATCGCGACCGTGGAATCCGTGTTTTATACAGGCTCAAAAGAAAACACGGACATCCTAGTATATCCTATATTTCATATGTTGTTTTCTGCTGCGATGTCTGTGATGTGATCATTTGATATGTTGAGATAGATACTGTATATAGTATATATGATATATTATATAGACGTTGCTTATGTTTTACACCCACGCTAGCCCTGCCCCGCTCTGCCGTTAGTTACCTAACCTAATGGTGTATGACGGGACATCGAGGCGAATGTTGAAGGCATAAGCGTACGTCGTATTTATCTGTGATGCTTAGGTAACTAAATGATGGGACATTCATTAATGTGATTAATGAAGGAAAATAAACCTAAAGATGTTGTCGAATCGAATTTTCAAAAAGAGGTAGCTCTAGTTATTACTTTGCATAGCGGTATTCCTTGCAGAATATCCATCACCTTATTCGATAAGGAAAGAGCCGAGATCTCTTCACCGAGAGTGACCTCTTTAGTAATAACTGGCAGATACTACAACCCTCGGTTTGTCTTTTGATTGCTTTTCCAGTTCCTACTTTGCATAGTGGTATTGTGAATATCCTGCACCACATTCGACGAGGAAAGAGCCGAGATTCCTTCACCGGGAGTAACCTCTTTAGCGAAACTAGCAAAAGCCTCAAAACACTCCATTTAAAACCATTTGATTCTGCAACGATATCAAGTTCAAAGCGTTAAAGGTCTTCTTAAAAACCATCCGCAACCCTCCATCATTTTAGGAAGTAGAGTACTTAGTATTCGTGCTGCGTATGTTGATTATAGTCAAGACGTAGTGTACGGTAGCTAAGTGATTTCTTCCTACAAAACATGTGATGTGATTAATTAGGACAGTCATGTGATTATGTTGATCATAATCAAGGGTCATACGGATGGGTCTAATTAATCAAGAAATGGCGGGTAGAACTTGACTAGTGCTTATGATATGTTGATCATAGTCAAGGTCATGAGTGCTAGGGGTAAAAACCACTATCGGGAGTTTCAAGTGTTGAAATTTGCAATGAGATTGCATACTTCTATGAGATAGTTGGATCCTGATACCCACTGCGAGTAATTGATACTCCTGGGAGAGTTTTGCACTTTACAATTAGCCGATCAAGTAGGTGTCTAGAAAGGTGTCAACGGGGGTACGCTCCTGGGAAAACAAGTTTATTTTAATTAGGTCCGTGCGAAAGAACGAGGAACCTCTCTCAAAGTACCGGCACTGGCCTGGCTGAAAGATTGACGAACTTGTAGGGTGTAATTAATCCCGGCTAGTCTTTCCTTTTAAGGTTTGAAGGAAGATTTGATAAAAACAGTGGAAGCCATCCTGATTAGATAAAATATATAACCAATCTTATCTTGCAAGAGCGCACGCAGAGTGTTTTCTTCTCTCTCTCCAGGTAGCGACCATGTCACGCCTTAATCAAGATAATAATATGGATATATTGACCGAACCCACTTGTTATACTGAGCTGGGGAACGTTGGTCCCGCTCAACCTTATAATTGTTATAAAACCGAGCAGGAAATAGGGGAACCAGGATTCCCATGCCGCCCAAATGAAGAAAATGCATGATAGATGCATCTACTTCAGGTGTGTTCGTTACAGAGAACTGTTTCTCAGTATCCTCTACGTCCTGGGTATGTGATACCGAATCAGGATCCCGCATATGTAATCTGTTACATGGGCTACAGATAGGTAGAGAACTGGGAATGGGTGATATGTCTCTAAGTGTAGAGAATAGTGCAATTGTTGCAGCCAAGGTGTTGACAGATATCACCTTGTATTACTAAATACATTGATTCTGAACGAATGTTATTAGATACCGAACCTGATATGCAACATTATATCAGTCTCTTTATCATATAAAGAAGGATATAATTTTGTATTGTTGGACAATGTTTTGAACATTTCCTATATCAAAGTGTTGATCGGTTCAGCACGTTATCTAAAAGCATATACGTTCTAAATCAAACCACAGTTCTTAACGTACAGAACACACACAAGAGGAAGAGTTCAGAAATGAACGAATCCTTCTTGAGGCATTGTAGACTAGGTCATATCAATGCGACCCAACTAGCTAAGTTAATTTTAGATGTATATTTAAATCAGTTTGAATTTACATCTTGTGAAAATTGCCAGTCATGTCACAAAGATAAGATGACCATACCTTCGTTTATTTGAAACAGAGAAAGGGTTAGTGAACCCTTGGGACTGATACATAGCGATGTATCTAGGTCCCCTGTCTACACATGACAGGACAGGTTCTTTGTACTTCCTTACATTCACTGATGATCTCTCAAGATTCGGACTCATGTTCCTGTTGAAACACAAGTCTGAAGGTTTTGAGAAATTCAATGAATATAAGTCAGAAGTAGAGAACCAAAATCGGGTATAAGTATTTATGTCCTTTGATGAGATCAGGGAGGAGAATACTTGTGCATGAAATTCCTGGACTGTTCTAAAGGAGAATGAGATTCTCTCTCAGCATTACTCCTCCGTATACACCAAAGCACAACGGTGCATCGGGATGGAGCAACCGCACCCTATTTGATATGGCGCGCTCTATGATGAGTATTGTTGAGTTACCTATTTCCTTTTGTGAGTTATGCACTTGAGAAGCTGCATACCTATTGAATAGGGTTCCAATCAAATCAGGTGTCTACCACTCTATATGCGATATAGAATGGAAAGAGCCCATGTCTTAAGCAAGTTAAGATTTGGGTTGTCCAGCCTATGTCTAAGAGCAAAATCCGGATAAACTCGAGGCAAGATCAGTTCTATGGAAGTTTGTTGGATATCCCAAATATTTGCAAGGGAATATCTTCTACCGCACCAAGGAACAAAAGGTGTTTTATTTCTTGGCATAACACCTTTTTAGAAAAGGAATTTTTTCATGGAAGAAATTTGTGGTCATGAGGTAGAACTGGAAGGAGTTCCAGCTATACAAACTACAGCTGATGATTTGGTAGAACCGGAGGATTCAATAGTTCCCGACGAACCTCAGACTCTCCGCCGATCTGGTAGGGTTCCTCATCCGCCTGAAAGATACTTCGGTTTCTCGATGACAGTGGGAGCGGGGATTTCATCATGGAGATGATGACCCAACTAGCTTCGAGCAGGCCATCAAGAGTGGGGACTCTGTAAGAATGGCTGGATGCTTAGCGATCTGAGATAGAATCTATATACACCAACAAAGTATGGACTTTGATTGCTATATCTGAAGGGTTAAATTCCCATCAGGAGCAAGTATATCTTGAGAAGATTACTTGGTGTAGATGGAAAAGTTGAGACTTTCAAAGCGATACTTGTTGCAAAAGGTTTTCGTCATCAACCAGGGATGGATAATAATGAAACCTTTTCTCCAGTGGCTATGCTTAAGTCCATCCGGATCCTACTTGCCATTGCTACATACCATGACTACGATATCTGATGGTTGGGTGTCATGACTGCTTTTCTGAATACTGATTTAGAAGAAAGCGTCTATAAGTACACAGTCAGAGGGCTTCGTAGACAGTGGAAGCAACGGAAACGTTTGCAAGTTGCTTTATGCGTTAAAGCAGGCATCGCGGAGTTGAAATATCTGTTTTGATATGGTAGTCAAAGTGTTTAACTTCATCAAAATAGTAGATGAACCTTGTATATACAAAAAGGTAGCAGAGAGTAAGGTGGTTTTCCTCGTATTGTACGTGGATGACATACTCTTGATAGGGAAGGTGTTTCCTATGCTACACTTGGTCAATCTCCTCTTATCACATTGATTCTCCATATAGGATCTAGGTGATACCTCCTAAATCCAGGATTTTGGATTTATGAGATAGATCTAAGTGGATGTTAGGATTCTCACTAGGTGTAGTGAGAGGTTATCAATCGATCCTGGGGAGAATCACTGGATAGCTTCCAGGGTAGTAAGGACGACTGAATGTCAGTCACAGGCATTGTCTTCACCCTCAGTGGAGGGACAGTATGTTTGAAGAGTTCCAAGCCAGATACCGTGACAAACTAGACGATAAAGGCTGGTGACATCGCTATCAAAGATGTTATCAAAGAAGAAGTCTGGATATATATTTATTCATAAGATGAACTAGGTTCCTTCCATTGTGTGACTATGGAGGTGTGGCTTTTGGCCTAGGAACCCCGGTCCCCATCAGTGACCCACATATTCTAAAGCAGTATCACTTGATCATGGAGATAGTTAATCTCCAAGAGATCGATGTTAGGAGACTAGACTCAGAGGTTAACACGGCGGATCCACTCACTAAGGCATTTCCTGCGAGAGACATTTATAGGGTGTTGGGTATGCTATACTACAACAACTGGCCTTAGTGCAAGTGGGAGATTGTTAGTTGTATGTATGCCCTAGAGGCCATTATTGTACATGAGATGTATATTATAGTGGATGCTGGGACATATATAAGGAGGACTTTCTTGCTCGACATGATAGTACGCTATCCGGTTGCTCTTTATCTTAACATGTATGCTTACTGTCCCTCTGTCACATGTTGATAAAGCCCTTAGGATGTGTACTTGACTTCCAGGATTATGATGCAGATCATACTAGCGAGGCCTGGGTAGTCCATAAGTTCATCCTTCAATGTTCCTAGTCAAGGAAATATTGAAACGGTGCATCGATATTCCAGAGTAGACTAGCGTATATCTTCTCGACCCATGTGATGGGCGATGGATGATCCCATATCCATTGGTGTTTGACATCAGAGATGGTATACGAGTGCTCAGTGGAGACTGGGTACACTGAACGGACTCGCCGAGAACTCCTAAATGGTATTATACCTCACGTCAGATAGCAGTTCTCTGATGACACTGGTGCAGGTTAGTCTGCTGACCCGAGATCGTCATAGAGTCTTGTGTGGCTCCCACCGTGCTTTGATTTCCATCCTACCACGGCTCTACTGAGTCGTGCAAACAGGTGGTTTTTGGGTACAGTCCCGAGTCACATGGAGGCATTGAGCGATAGGAGGGGATTCGTCTCTCCCGGTATTGGGGGTTGATGTTGCGCTATGCTCGATTGGCCACAACTGAAATCCCTGGCCAGGGTAGATGAGATTTACTGGTAAGTGTTACCAGTAGTTTCTCGCCCGTTATGGACCTTACATCGGCATGACTTATCAAGTTACTGGGGTCTGACGTTAACCACCCCTAAACTAAATATGCGACATATCAGACGAACAGACCGGGCTGTACGGTAGTGTTACTGATTGGATTCGCAGGAGTGTGAGCAGGCTTGCTTGTTGATCTTCTGATCGCTCAATATCCGGGTGGCCGTTACGTTTAGCAGACCGCTTGCGGCTTGTGGGTGACTGATACGATCACTACCTACTGCCGGCGTATTGACGAGTCTTTAGAGTCCTACACAGAGGTTTCCTGGCTCAGGCGAAACAGAGTAGGAGCACATATGAGATATGTGTGGGACCGAGATTAATGCGCGTATGTGATACCGTATTCTATTCTCGCGATTTGTATTATCGGTCGGATATATGCGATTTAGCCGGGTTATCGAATCAAGTGTTGATTTGATAGTTTGATACACATGATATTAGTTGGTTATATGTAATATGACCGGATCATTAAATCAAGTGTTGCTTTAATGATTTAATGTATAATTATATATTTGATATATTACTTTACATTAACTAGTATTGGTTCACTTAAGATTGTTTTCTCACTTGATGTACACAAAGTGTATATGTGATATATAATTGTGTACATGTTTGTATCATGCTTGATGATATATGCAAACTTGGGTGTGTGTAAAACTTACACCATGCTTATTTATAATTATGAGGGTTTTATTTATTTTAAGTAATTCAAAATGGTGGCAATTTTTGTCACGGCTTAAAGCTTCATGAAGCTTGGATAACCATTGACAAACTCCACATATTTTGTTTTACTTAAGATATTTTTAAACCAAACCATTAGACTTAAACCATAGTTATGTCTCTACAATGGTTAGTGCATGATACTAACTCACCCATGGTTGCATAATTCATTTTTGATTGTTCTTTTGTTGTTCTCATCTTCATCTTCTTCTTCACAACTCCAAAGCTTTCCAGGTTTTGGATTAATGAAGAAATATAGTGAGAAAATAAAATCTAAAGTGAGTCAACTTTCTATTTCATCATTCTCTACTAATTGCCATTTAGTTTAGGGTGTTCTCTTCACAAAGTTCATGACCTAGTGAAGGGTTAGCTTGAGTTTGAGTCTCCTCGACGTAGATCATCTTCGGCCTCGAAAACTACGAGCAATCTTGTTCATTTCTCCGAGAGAATCCATACTAGAGTTCGGGAAATAGATGATCGCAGCAAAGGGACGTCAACACGGAGCTTTAGAAGTGAAGAACCGGGTCTACAAAGGTTGTATTCTTGATCACTTCTTATGTAATGTTTGATTACATTATTATGTTACCCTAGATTTCTAGTATGTATCCTTGGATGTTTGCTTAGCATCCCCTTAAATTTTTGTTGTGGCATGCTTGATGCTTGCAAACCCTAGGCTAGGTGCTGAGGAAATCCCAACATACAACTCCCAGTATAGGAAGCTAAGCCCCCCATTTCCTGCTGGCGCCCAGCGCATGCATGCCAAGCACGTGAGGCGCTGGCGTTCGGCGTCCAGCGCCCGCGTGCCAAGCACGTGAGGCGCTGGCGTCCACGCGTCCTTTGGACGCTATTTTCCTTTTTTTATATCGGGACCCCCGTAAACTCTGTGTAGCTCCCGATATATCCAAAACCCCTAAAGACACACATACACACACTGCACATTGAGTTCGCATGACCAGTTTGACTCGTCAATCGAAGGTTCTCTCGCTCCAAAGGCGTAGGGTAATTAACGGCAGCTTAGTCCGCGGCTGCCGGAGATTCGGATCCCCACAATTAATAAACCCCCGCCTACCCTAAGCAGGGGGAATCTATAGTACGCCTGACAAGCGACGCATATTCCCATCTCAATAGGGTGACGAAAAACACCCTACAGATTCTGGCACGCCCAGTGGGACCTTTCTCTCCTCCCATATCTCGGGTCAAGTGTTCATGCGAACTCATTTAACATATATATCGATGTTTGTACTGAAATATTGTTTTTCCGTGCAGCAATCAACTTTCAACGACAATATCTTCTAAGGTGGATTCAGCTTCCGACGCGACCCCGATCTCGTACGTAGTCAAGATCAATGCTCGTGTGGTCCTCCCCGCAAGCCTCAGTCGGCAGTGGGAGGAAGTACCCCGTCAATTCGGTTCCGTCATCTATCTTGTCGAAAGCGCTCATCTGGCAAAAATCCCGGCAAACCAGATATCCAAGCTGATCTCAAGGGGCAAGAGGCCGAACGTTGTGATCGCTAAGGCACCACAACCCAAACTTAAGACGGTGTCCGAACGACTCTCTGGTGCTCCAGCTGGGGCAAGACTTCTGGTATAAAGGGCAACATCAAACGTTGCGGGACGAGCTCAGGCGACGACTCCAACAAGGGAAACAATCAGGCGTATCTCCAAAGCCCTCCATCGCCCGGTCTACGGCGGCCTTCCCGAAGAGCCGTAGCCAGCCAAGTGCTCAAAACAGAAAAGTTGAGACAGAAGCGACTCAGGTATCGAGCCAACAAAAGGGCCAGGACTCCGGCCAAATGAAATCTTGTGAGGTTCCAAGAGCAGGGTCACCTCACGACGACGGCTGAGTCGGCCGTAAAAATCAACAATTCTATCGAACCTCTGAAGTGGGTTCAGAAAAACGCCATGACCGCCAGAATCAGGAAGATGGCTATCCGAATGATACTACAAAGAGATGTATCACAGCCCCAACAGAGAAAGCATGACACCGTCTCTTCAAGAGTCTATCAAGCGCTCTGTGCCGCGCGAAAGCAGCGAGGCAAATCCAGAAAAGAAACGCCAGCACCACTTAAGAATCCGGTCAGGCCAGCCACCTTCATTCGATTGCCCGTTACCGAAAAAGAAAGGCCACGATATCGGTCCGCAAAATCAGCTGCCAATAATGAAAAAACGGCTGAATATGTTATCCATACGGTCTATATGGCATGCATGCGTCCCAGCGACAACTTGCACAGCAAAAACAAGAATGGGGTCACCACATCCAAAGCCCAATCTGGCTTGAATATGGTTGCCGTTTCCCAAGATCAATCGCGCCTCCGTTGGACGATGAAAACCCTCTCGATGAGGCCGATAGGCAGAAGGACCCCTCAGTCCATGTGGAGTCAAGCTCGGACAGCGAGGAAGAGCCGACTTTCCGTCCCAAGACCGCAGAGCAAGAGCTGCTTCAAGAGCTTCAAAAACAGCTCAGGAACAAAGATAAAAAAATGGCCAAGCTCTATTCGAAAATTGACGACCTAACGAACGTTATGATGCAGCTCACGGCTCAAATTGCTCGGGTACCTCCCAATCAAGCACAAGTCTCTACTCATGAGTCGGGTGATGACAACCCGAAGCAACCAATGCATGTCCCCTTGGGTCCAAAATTGTGCGAGCCGCACGAAAGCCGGCCACATTCCGCTTATGGGGCCGCCTTGGCCAAGCACCATCCCGCTAACACAAAATCGGATAATGGATTTGGTCACCGGCAAGGTTAAAACATTGGTGGCTGAAACCGAAACTCAGAAAGAAATTAGCAGTAGTGGGCGGCCATATCCCACACAGTATGATCTGATCGAGTTCTCGAGCGGCTACGTCATTCCCAAGTTCGGAAGATTTGACGGGACGGGAAATGCAAATCAGAACGTCGCCCACTTTAAAGCGCCGTGCGGAAATAGAGAGGGCAATGATGCGCTCCTTCTTCGTCAGTTTATCAATAGTCTGACTGGTGTTGCTTTCAACTGGTACGCGAGCATACCAGACGGGTCCGTCATTACTTTTGCCCAAATGGAGTCTCTGTTTCGACAAAGGTTCATAAGTGTCGGTGATAAAATCTCCATTGCTGACCTTGTGAGAACCAAGCCGGGAAACAACGAAAGCAACACGGACTTTATTGCTCAATGGCGTAACCTCACTATCAAGTGCGAACCGCCGCTAGAACAGGACCAGTCCGTCAACCTCCTCATTAGGAACCTCAGCAATTGGATGGTCCCCTTCTTGTGTACAGCAGGCCTCAAGACGTTTCAAGAGCTGACCAAGAAAGTTCAAATGTTGGAACGCTCGAAGCAAGAGTCTGCTCCGGACTCTCAGGGCGACACGCCTTGGAAAAGCAAGAGGGACGACAATCGTAGAAGCGGGAATTCCAGCAATACCAATGTCTTCAATGCGTCCGATAATGAAGACAAGCGAAATGCAGGCGAATTCAAAACCAACCGGTCTCGAAAGCCAGTGCTGAGAGGAGAAGGACCTTCCCTAGAGGAGAAAAGAAACAAGGTTTACTCTTTCGGGAGATTCAAGGTCCGAAAGATATTCAAAGATGCCCTGAACAACGGTCTACAATTGCCGGAGTCGAAAAGACCTCACGAAGCAAAAATGACGGACAATCCTCTATATTGCCCGTACCACAGAGTAGTGAGCCATGCGATCGAGGATTGATATATTTTCAAAGACTGGGTCGAGAAGCAGTACAAGACTGGAGAGATCGAGCTGTCCAAGAGTGTGTTGGTAAACAACCAAGTTGCAACTACCAACTTTATACAGACAGAAGCTGAAACCTTCTGGGAGCAGACAGCTGAGCCCGCTGCCCTAAGAAATGAAACTGACTCACCGCAGCCTCCGTGGAGTATGCATATATCTAATAACACGAAGAAGATGCTAAAGCTACTTCAGAAAAAGCCCAGAACAGAATGGGAAGGGCAGAAGAAGCCCACCATTCCAGCTGCCAATTCGGCTCAATCAGGCTCAAAATCCAAAAAGCTCAAGAAGAAGAAAAGTGCAGCTCGACGCGAAAAAGAGTTTACAGGGAGATCGACCATTCAAAAATATATCGATTCCCTCGAAGACTATGAACAAAAGAAAAGAACTCTAGTTCAATTGAAGGAGTTCTTCCCTGTAGAGCAGCTGAGATTCTGGAGGAGCTAGAAGAAGACTCCAATGAAGAGATCCCTATAGTGACCTGCTACGTCATCCATCTTGGCAGCGACTCTGAGGAGGAGCTATGTTTTCCCGAAGAGGACGAGGAGCTCGCCACAAAGGCCAACCAAATCCAGCTCAGAAGCGGCAGGGCTCTACCGCCATATCAGAGCAACGCCCCAAAAGGGAAGGAAAAATAAGTCGCTAATGAAGAAGATGGCGGAGAGCCGGTTCATGAAAATTCGAGTCCTTCCTCGGTGGATTATAATGTCTTGGCTCATCTCCGAAAGCTTCTGTCTCTCCTGAGCATCTACGATGCCCTGGTCCTATCTAAGGAGCTTAGAGATGTTCTCATTCACGCTATACAAAACCCCGAGCGGTACCAGGCTCGCTTTGCGGAAATTGATATGAAAGAAGCCCGGTACACTCTGCATACAGCCGCGGTCACATTTAAAGATGAAGACCTGTTACTAGGAACAGCTGAGCACAGCCGATCGCTTTACGTGACAGGGTACAGCGACGGAGACCGAATTGATTGTATATTGAATGATCCAGGGTCCTCAGTGAACATCATGAACTTGCGGACTCTGAAGAGTTTGTCAATGGACGTCCGACACCTGTCAAAGGAAAGGATTGTCATTCAAGGCTTCAATCAAAATTGCCAGCAGGTTCTGGGATCCATAACTCTGCCGATCAGGTTTGGGGACCTACAAACTGAAGCCAAGATATACATGATCGACACCGACACATCCTATAAGATTTCCTGGGAAGGCCGTGGCTTCACGATTACGGCATCGTTCCGTCAACTCTCCATCAGTGCATGAAGTATACCAAAAATGGAGAAGAAATACGCATTGACGGAGACATCCAGCCGTTCAGTGTGCATGAAGTCCGATATGAAGATTCTCGATACATTATGAACCTCCAAAGTGCTGAACCACAGCCGACCAAAGACAGAACGACCCCGAAACTCAAAAGCAAATCAGAGCCGGCTGTCACTTTCAAAAGCAAAAAAACCCAAGTGCGTCCGCATTTCGGCAGTGACACTGATGAGTCCGACATTAAAAGTCCGTCCGTCCATAAAAAACCGCCTTCATCTTGGTAGCGATACGGACGAGTCTGATATCGAAGGCCCATCCGACAGCAAAATTCGTCCTCATTTAGGCAGTGACACTGAAGAATCAGAAGAAGAGGATCCGTCTTGCAACAGCTGTGCAGAACGGGCTCTCATGCAAAAAGCGAAGCTAAGAGAGACCTTCGAAGTTACGGAAGGCTCCCTAGCCGTCACAAGGGTGCCGGAGCAAATGTGCAAAGAGCTCGATACATTGTCGGTCTCTACCGTGAACCAATTGCAAACTTTCTACGTTTCCGGAAGGAAGTGTGGACAGAAGGGCATTCTGTTTTATGCGTCAAATCCTGTTGTGCATCCGGACGATTTGTCTATCACGTGCCTTCCTTATAAGAGAGGCATAAGAGTCGTCCTCCATCCCAGATATTATGCGCCCGAGATGCGGGAATATTTTAAAAAGTGCGGATGTCGGTTATATCAAACGGAATCCGAAGCGATGTTTTATGAGGGGCTATGGCATCCGCCTCAAATCCGAGCACTCATCGATGGACGAATTCCAGATAGACGGGGCATGGGTTTCAGTCAACCTGATTCCAAAGCATGCTACATGATCTATATTGGCGAAACCAGCAAAAATTCAAATGAGACGACGATATAGCCGAGCCAGAAGAAGCTCCTCGAGAGATCGAAGACGGCAGACAAGCAACCTTCGACGAGCTAACCGAGATTGATTTGGGAATGCCCGATACTCCAAGGCCGGCCTACATCAGTTCACTCTTGTCAGAGGAAATGAAAGAGCAGATAGTCGCCCTACTGCATGAGTTCACCGACTGCTTCGCGTGGACGTACAAAGAAATGCCTGGCATTTCCCCTTAAGTGGTCGTGTATAAGCTGGCTATATCTCCTGATGCTAAGCCAGTCAAATAAGCTCCTCGAAGAATGAGAAAGGAACTGGAAGAAAAGGTCATCGAGGAAACCAAGAAACTCATCGATGCCGGCTTCATCAGGGAAGAGAAATACGCAGACTGAATCGCGTGCATCATCCCAGTGAAAAAGAAGAACGGGCAGATACGAGTTTGCGTCGATTTCAGGGATCTCAATAAGGCCCCTAAAGACGATTTCCCGCTTCCGGTCATGGAAATGATTATCGACGATACCTCAAATTACAAGCTGTTCAATTTCATGGATGGCTCGTCCGGATATAATCAAATCAAGATGTTGCCCGAAGATGAGAAACACAGCATTTCGAACCCCGATCAGGATATACTGCTACAATGTAATGCCATTCGGATCAAAGAACGCAGGTGCTACATATCAAAGGGCAATAACCAATATCTTTGATGACCTAATCCATAAAGTCGTCGAATGTTATGTTGATGATTTGGTCATCAAGACTAAAGCCAAGACCGATCACATCCAAGATCTCAGGACCGTTTTCACCAGACTGAGAGAATACGATCTCAAGATAAATCCTCTAAAGTGCTTTTGGCGTGTCATCAGGAAAATTATTGGGCTTCATAGTCCGACATCGGGGGATCGAAGTTGACCCATCGAAGATAAAGGTCATCATAGAGATACCTCCTCCAGAGAATCTGACACAGCTAAGATCCTTTCAAAGCAAGCTCGCTTACATACGAAGGTTCAGGAAGATGCAGACCCTTCTTGAACCTATCAGGAAGATGCAGGCCCTTCTCGAAACTCATGAAGAAAGGAGCTCCTTTCGTCTGGGATGCCGAATGTCAAGAAGCGTTCGAAAATATCAAACAGTATCTGCTGCACCCTCCAGTGCTTGATACTTCCATTCCAAATAAACCATTGATCCTCTATACCACCGCGCTAGATGAGTCACTCGGTGCACTCCTCATCCAGAACAATGAGGAGAGAAAAGAGAATACCCTCTACTACCTCAGTCGAACGTTAGTCGGGGTGGAACATGATTATTTCCCGATCGAAAAGCAGTGCCTAGCCCTGATATTTGCCGTGAAAAAGCTAAGACACTATCTTCTCGCTCATCGGGTTATGCTGATCTCCAAGGTCGACCCGCTCAAATACTTAATGACTAAAGCAAGCCTAGTCGGTAGAATGGCAAGATGGACTATCATGTTGCTTGAATTTGACATAATATATACTTCTCAGAAAGCAGTAAAAGGGCAAGCCCTCGCCGACTTTCTTGCTGCTTATCCCGTACCAGAAAGGTCACCGCTCAATTGCGAGTTACCCGACGAACAAGTGTTGCACCTCGAGGACAACGAGCCATGTTGGGAGCTCTATTTCGACAGAGCCTCATCAATTAGGACCTCCAGCAAATCAAGCGTCCCACAGATAAAATCAAGGATAGGATTAGTGTTCATCACGCCATCGATGGGAACCCCATGACGTTCTTTTGCTCTCACCGAGCCTCGCACAAACGAGGCTGAGTACGAGCCTCTGATAGCTGGTCTGGAACTCGCCATAGAAATGGAAATCCTTCGGTTACGAGTCTACGGTGATTCCCAGCTTGTTGTCAACCAAGTGAGAGGGAACTATAAGATATACAAACCCGAGTTAGCTCGGTACAGAAGCCAGGTGGTGGAGCTTATGAAACAGTTCACCCATATTGAACTGATGAGAGTTCCTAGGGTGTTGAATGGAAAAGCCGACGTACTCGCTCGCTTAGCCAAGGAGCTGGCTGATCCCGATATGGATGAAATTCTGATAACAGTCAAAAACCGGCAAATTTTACCTCCGGTCTCTTTGCGTGAAGAAGTGTAGAACAAGAAAACAATCCTTCCAAAAAAGCTATGATCATCCAAGATGAGCCCGATTGGAGAGTACCTCCGATAAGACAAGCTGCCCGAAGGAAAATCTGCGAGGATTCGGCTGAAGAAGAGAGCTCTTCGATACGTGTTTGTAAATAATACGCTATACCGCAGATCATATGACCAACTCTGGCTCAGATGTCTGTCATCGGCCGAAACCCAAAAAGGCATGAAAGAAGTTTACTCAGTCGTCTGCGGAGCTCACCAATCTGGCCCCAAAATGCGGGTTCAAATTAAACGGCTTGGGTATTACTGACCTACCATGATAGGAGATTGCGAAGAGCATGCGAAGAGGTGTCATCTCTGCCAAATTCACGGTGACTTCATTCATAAGCATCCCAATCCGTTGTATTCTACGGTGACGTCATGGCCCTTCGAAGTTTTAGGACACCGACATAGTTGGTCCAATTGATCCTCCGTCATCCAAAGGCCACCGGTTCATATTGGCCGCAACTGACTACTTCTCCAGATGGGCTGAAACTGTCCCACTAAAAGAAGTCAAGACAGAAGATATTCTGACGTTCTTCCTGCATAATATTCTATACCGCTTCGGTACACCTAGAAGAATCATTTCTGACAACAAGTCTTCTTTCAAGAGCTTCAAAGTCTCAAAATTCGCTACTCAGCACAAGATAGACTGGAGATATTCCTCCATCTATAATCCAAGAGCCAATGGGCTAGCCGAAGCCTTCAATAAAACTCTATGCAAACTCCTGAGGAAAAATGCTTCAGCTAACAAGAAAGGCTGGAATCTCAAGCTCCACGAGGCGTTGTGGGCATATCGTACCACACGCCGCACTCCAACTCAGTCCACTTCATACTCACTACTCTTCGGAGTGGAAGCAATCCTCCCGCTCGAAGTCAAAGTTCCAGGCCTAAGAATGGTCGTCCAACACGAGTTGACGGAGGAGGAAAAAGTTCTCCTTCAGCTCGAAGAGCTCGACGCCCTCGAAGAAAAGAGGCTCGCAGTACAGCAAAATCTGGAGTTGTACCGAGCCCAAATGTCACGGGCCTATGATAAGATGACCCGTCTCCGTGCTTTTAATTTTAAGAAAGGAGAATTGGTATTGGTCCTCAAAAGACCGATCATCCCCAATCTACATGCCAAGGGAAAATTCAAGCCAAATTGGAAAGGACCATACGTTATCGAGAAAGTGTTTGATGGAGGATCATATCAACTGATAAATGCCGAGGGAGAAAGGCCCATGCCACCCATCAATGGCTGATATCTCAAAAAATACTACGCGTGAATGCTCCAAGTCGCAGGCAAATTAAGCACACCGGCCCTATGGTCTGGATCATACATCCTGTAAAACCGTATATAATCCACGGGCATAAATGATCCCTATCTCTCCCAAGTTCTAACGGCGAGACTACATTTAAAATCCCACCAGCGATGAAGATCCGCCAATGTAAAAAAACGGGTATGTCCACAAGCAAAACGGACACGGATGAAACCCTGAAAGGACTCCGTGAGTAAAAACAGCAGGATTGCCGGCGAGTTTGTGAAAACCCGAAAGGGCGCAAACTCATGAAAAAGAGATGAAATACACTCGCAAAGTCCTCTCGATCATGTGACGAGAAAATACCCACGTGAGATCCTTACGATTCATAAAGGAGCAACACACTTAGGAATCCCCACGATTCCTAGGAAGAAATACACCTGCGAGATCCTCTCGACTCGTAGGGAGAAAATGCTTTTATGAGACCCTTACGGCTCATAGAATTGAAAGGCCTTAGGTGATAGAGATCTAAACATGTCTTCTAAGCCATCGCTCCCCAACGAGCAACGGCAAATGATGAGTTGCTCCTGGCATTGCTTCAGAGTTAGCGGTGTTGATGCCGACCCAAATCCCAAGTTTTCCCAACGGCAAATGATAAGTCGCTCCTGGCATTGCTTCAGTGTTAGCGGTGCTGATGCCGACCCAAAACCTAAATCCCAAGTCTTCCCAAAGTTAAATGATGAGTCGCTCCTGGCACTACGCTTTAGTGTTAGCAGTGCTGATGCCGACCCAAAAAACAAATCATAAGTCCTCCCTAGGCAAATGATGAGTTGCTCCTGGCATTATTCCAGTGCAGCAATATTGATGCCAAACAAGTTCCAAGTTCCAAGTTCCTCTCATATTCAAAAATCCCGCCAAATAAGACAGAAATCAAACAGATCAAATTAATGTCCCACCCGGTAGCGCTTCCAAGCTCAAAAGTCCTGCTGGACGGGTAAGAAACTCCCAAAATAAATCAAATCAAACAAATCAACCCTGATGCCGTAGAAAGCGGAGCAAGTCATTTTCAACCCCGACACCGCAGAAAGCGGAGCAAGTCAAATCAAATCCCGACACCGCAGAAAGCGGAGCAAGTCAAATCAAATCACCGACCGTCCACGTCATTAAAAGGGTGATACCGACCGTCCAAGTTGCAAAAAGTGCAGAACCGACCGTCCACGTCGCAAAAAGGCGGCACCTACCGTCCAAGTCGCAAAAATGACAGCACCGACCGTCCACATCACGAAAAGAGCAGTGTTCAACCTCCACGTCGTCAAAACGGGTGCCAAAACAAGCCAACCTCCATGCAAAAGAAGATCCATCAATTTCATGTACACGACCTATATATGTGGTGTGCATGTATTAATGGGGGCACTTTGTTGGAGTCAAAAGTTTCACCCCAATCGACCAAGTCAAAACCAAGATCAACCCCAAGCTAAGTAGGCCTAAGCCCAAGTCAAGACCAAGCATGGAAGATGCCAGCTCCATGCCAAAAAGGATGCAATAAATTGGTCTAAATGTAATTTTTAGAAATAAATATATGTGAAATGGGCAGAAAGCCAAAATTTTGTAAACCCCATGGCTTATGTGAAAAAAGAAATAAGCACATAAGGCATGGGGTCGCACAAGTGCCATTTTGCAAAGCCTAAAGGGCTATATGTAAAGTGTGTAGCCTATAAAGACAACATGATGGAAAAAAAACTCTCTCAAAAAATTATGGTTCTGTGCTTCCTTCTCCTTCCTCAAGGTTCTAAACCTTCTTTCTTTTTCTTAAATTAAATCAAGAGTCACTCCTCTTTTCCTAAAAAGGAATAGTTTTTCACCATGAAACCCACAAAGGGGAGCTCAGATCTCCCATCAGATCTCTAAAAAGGAAGATTTTTAAGTCTCGCCCCCTTTCCCCCCAAGATCCAGCCAACAGAGAGGAGGAAGAAGAAGACTCATCTCCAAGAATCCCACTTTGGGAAGATCCAAGGCTCAAGGAAGAAGAAAAGGGTCCCCTTCCATCAACTCCAAGAATATCTTATGAGTTTAACTCCACAAAAAAATAATAATAATAAATCCTTTTTTAGGACTTTTTCTTAGGAGTTTAACTCCAAAAGTTAATTGGGAGTACAACTCTCAGTATAGGGACTAGGCCCCATTTTTTCCTGCTGGCGCCCAGCGCCCGCGTGCCAAGCACGTGAGGCGCCCGCACCCATGCATCCTTTGGATGCTATTTCCCTTTGTTTTATAAACACACTCCACAACATTGTCCCCGTTAGAAAAAAATTTCTAACGGGGCGCTGCCCTGCACCCAGCAAGGTGGTCCCCAGCCCGCTATCCAGGTAGCGGGTGTATGTGCATGGCGGCGCCCCGGCCTCCATCCCGAGGCCAAATGCGGAAGCGATGGTTAACTTTAATTTTTCTTGAACCGGCACCACCGCGCACTAAAACCCGGATCGGGCCATTAACTAGTCCTAGCTATCTAGAGATGGAAGAGAGATATACCGAGTGATCCGAATCCTCCGGTCTTCTCGTCGTCATCCCGATCTCCCCGCGGATTCTCCGGTCTCCACCTCGTCGCCGGAAGAGCACCACGTCGCGTGCTTCTTTTACGGGCTCCCACCTCTATACCGAGGCAACGCGGGCACGAAGCTGGCGAGTCGACGTGCCCAAGATTTGCTGTAGAATATGTGTAGAACCATGTCTCATCTTAGGGTTCATGGAGTCGCCTTTTGAGTGGAGGAATGATACAAGCTTTTGGAGATTGATCTTGTAGGATTTTTACCAAAGCAAAAGCACAAAAAACCCCACACATGAAATTTGGACAGCCCTCCAATGGCTTGGCCGGCCATGGCTTGGTATGAGAGGAGAGAAAGAGAATGAGAGAGTGTAAAATGAGGGGAGCCACACTAATCATGTAAGAGAGAGAGAGGAATGGTTATCATATGAAGAAATGATCACAAAGAAACACCAACACTCCACCAACCTCACCCTTCATCATCATCAACAATCATGTCCTACAAAAGTCAAGCCATGGTAAAGATAGAAGTCAAGGTCAAAGAAGAGCTATCATGATACAACAAAATGCAAAGAACACCCTCCACAAATACTTATTTGCACAAATGCAAATAAGCCCTCCTCCACCAATCTTCGGCCATTGAAAGATACAAATGAAAATGGCCGAAACGGAAAGCAAACTGGCAACTCCAGAAAACCGGTCCCGTAATAAATTACAGGAAAACCCCGATACTGTGTATACACACCCGCATTTGTATTCCGACCGAAATACAAATGCAATGAGACAAAATCTGCACTGTACTATACTAGGATCCGGCTTAAACCAAAGCCGGCCAGTAATATCCGTTCGATCCTGATCCGTGCAATACCGCACGTATTTGATCGAACCCTGCCATATATCCATACGGCCTCTAGTACTAACTGTCCGATCCTGATCCGTGCAATACCGCACGTATCTGATCGGACCCTGCCATATCTCCATACGGCCTCTACAGCGTTTCGCCCGAAAACTTGAGCAACTGAATGTGGGGGACTCTAAAGACTCGTCAACACCTCGGTTGTGGATTTAAGCACTAGCACGTCAGAGGTATAAGCCAATACGTAACGGGCTACCAGGTATTGACCAAAAGGGGCGTCGATGAGCGAACTCATCCTGACACCCTACTGAGCCTGTCAGTGACAATATCCGTACAGTCCGGTCCGTTCGTCTATGAGCATCGCATGGCGGGCCTAGGGGGTTGGTAAAGTCAGACCCCCAAAAGCGGTACAAGTCGTGTCGAAGTGTAGCCCAGAACACCCTGAGATAC
Source organism: Agapanthus africanus (assembly GCA_030015575.1). Taxonomy (NCBI): domain Eukaryota; kingdom Viridiplantae; phylum Streptophyta; class Magnoliopsida; order Asparagales; family Amaryllidaceae; genus Agapanthus; species Agapanthus africanus. The sequence continues at coordinate 113,864,406 of JASDDO010000018.1, forward strand.
TACTGGAATACCTACCAGTAAATCTCCTGCCTCGGCCGAGGGCTTCGTGTAATGGCTCTCCTAGACACAGCGCGACCTCACCCCCAATACCGGGAGAGACGAACCCCTGAAGATCCGCTCACTGCCTCCATGTGGCTCGGGACTGTACCCAACTAAAACCTGTTTGCACGTCTCCTTTGAGCGTGGTAGGGTAGTAATCAAAGTACAGTGGGAACTCACACGAGACAAATGACGATCCTCAGGTCGATGAACTAACCTGTACACATGTCACCAGGGAACTGCCATCTGACGTCAGGTATAAGACCAACTAGCATGTTCCCGGCGAGTCCTGTCCGGTGTACTCATAACCCAATGAGCACATGTATACATCTTAGGTGATCCAACTGACACCAATGGCTTGTGAGACCGACCACCGCCCCTCGTCGGGGTCTCGACTGTATACACTAGTCTACTATGGAGTATCGATGCCCTGTCTCGAAACTCCTACGACTAGGGACCTTTTAAGGATGTGCTTATAGACTACCAGCTCCCACTTATATGATCGCCCTCATACTGCTGGTGGCCAAGCAAGAATCCCAGGGGCTCTATCAACGTGTAATAGCGACATGTCAGGTCACCTAAAGCAGTACACGATGATAAAGATAAACCAGATAGCATACTATCATCTGGAGTAAGACTGTCCTGCTGGGACAGGTCCTCCCTCAATCATTGCAATCACATGCCTGTGATCCAATAATTGACTCTGAGGGCACTATCTCCAACAATCTCCCACTTGCACTCAAGGCTAATTATTGCGATGTCGCATACTCACAGCCCGTGTGATACCGAACACCCAACTCCTCTACTAGTCAGTCTCACAAAGCTCGTTTGCGAAACTATTGCGTTCGAGGAATAGCCTCAGTGAGTGGATCCGCCTGGATGTTTCTTTCTATGTCTCTCTATATCTCATGTTCGCGGAGAAAGCCATCTCCCGAAATGAGCAATACCTGTCTTAGAATGTGTCTGGATGTCTGATAGGACCCAACTCATAAATGAACTCCAAATCCAAACTTCTTAGACTGTATCGTCAACTGAACTTAATCAGTATCCAGCGCCATGCCTCCCTCAGTATTGCCTTGGACCACCTGTCCAAAATACTGCCCCTCGTCAGAAGGAGAACTATAACTCTGACAACCTCCCTGTCGTTCAGGTCACCTTGGAAGCCTGGAATGATAACTGTCTCCCGAATGAGGCTGTCGTTATCATATCCCTAGAACATTCACTTATGTTCTAAAACTGCTTCCGACTGCTTCTCCAGGATTGGATCAATGTCAACTTATTGCATGTAGTGCAAGAACAACATCTGGTGTGGTACTTGACATCTCATGATTGACTCAATTGCCTGAGCAAGTGATCTGCCAATCATGCACATCCCTCTCCCCTTTAGTCTGTAAGACACCTTTAGAGAGGGTGACTCCATCACCTGCAGGTACACCACCATGCCTGGAGTCGTCCATTCTAAATACCCTTAGAATGTTGTCTAAGTACCCTTAATTGGAAAACCACCCAAATCTAGATCTAAAACCATAGATCTAGTAACCAGAATGTCTGATATTATATCCAAGTCCCATGTGGAGAAACCACTGTGTGACGACCAAAGTATAACCGATTGTAGTAAAGGAATTTCTTTTCCTACTCTGTGAATGTCATCCAAATACCAGGACATCACATCCTACTACCTTCTCAACAGATCCATCCTCTATTCTGATGAAGTCAAACCTATGACTGTCACATCAGAAATTGATGATCTATCTCCGCTATATCTGCTTTTTAGTCTATAAATAGACATAAGCTACCTGTCCACCAATGCTTCCGCTGCTCCCACTGACTACGACAACCCTCTGGCAGAGTCATATACACGTCCACTTCTAAAGCAAGTTTAGAACGACGCTATACTCATCCTCCTGCCGAGTCTCACAGTCTGGAACAACAGCAATGGCAAGTGTGGGTAAACAAGAACTTCCCTGTCACCGTCCTTGAGGCTACCGGAGTACCTCTCGGGTGCCTGAAGTTACCCACCTAATCTGCGGAGTGGCCAATAAAATGTCAATCCAGATTGAATCTTTAGGTTCCTATCAAATCTTCAGTAATCGTTTGTGGTTCTGGAATCACTTCCAGTTCTACCATACTCCCACTACTGTTTTTTGAAAAATCCATTTTTATTAAAACTGTGGCGAGTTTAGAACAATATCATTATTGATCTTTCAGATGGTAGAAAGTCAACCCTCATCATAGCCTGGGTCAACCCACAAACAGCCATTACAGAAACGTGCCTTGAGTTGTCCAGTGTCTGGTTTTAATCATAAACCGGACAACTCCCCGTACCTTAACATCGTTAAGATATGAACTGTTCTATATCCAATATAGAACCAGAGGCACTGATTTAATTGAACCAGATTCAAAATCATGCAGCTGTCTCCAGTGCATGTCAACTAAATGGAAGGAGGCCGATCAGCGTTACTCAACTTAGGAATGCTTCCAATTATGAGTAACCTGAAAGAGAAGTAAATTCTCTTTATCATTACTATCAACTGAATACCATACACAAGTATCTACATCTTCGATCACCTTGAAGAATCCCGATACTTGCAATATCTGGTTCTCTACTTTATTCAAATACCTATAACTTCTCAAAATTCGGACCCTGTGTTTCTACGAAACACCTGTCTAAAAACTAGAGAAGTCATAAGTAAACCGAATATAGTACGAGGACCAACCCCTCTGTCCTGATGGACCTTGGACAACATACAATACTCTGTATAAGTCCATTGAGTCTGATAACTCATTCACTGTGTGTCGTAGGTTGAAAACTGTACTATGGTTATGAAGAATTACACCGCTGTTTAATGCTCCTTACCTAACCATCCACTGATATAGGTAAATGTCATAGACATAATTTCAAAAAGGTATATCTCACTCTGTGAAAATAGACGTACAGATATATCAATTTGAAATTGGTGCACGACAGCGGATATTCAAAACCAAATATTTGCCGACCGGCAAACAACCCAGGTGACTTCCTCAAATATCACTGATTACAACGAATCCCGATATAATGAGGATGATCACCTAATTCCCACTAACCTACTCCCACTCATCATCTGCAAAACCATACAGATGTGAGAATCATACCTGGTAAATACATACCCTGGAGTAAGGACTAATCGGGAAATCAGTTTTCCTTTAACTGTACACAGCGAAACTGAAACATTGAAATGTTTCGATGGAGTATCCCGGTATTCCTAGTAATGCCTCTTCCAGATTCTCGACTGTAACCGTATAATTCTTTGCCACCTCTCCAAATCCCTTTTTATGTCTTTAGTCATTACCTTCTGCACACCCCTTTAGGCCAAATAGTTTTCTTCCTTCCCTACCGTTCGGCACCAGCCTATGGTTTGGAAGAAGACTATCCAATAAGCATAATGGATGTACTGTCCTAATCCTAGGAGCACTCGCAATGAGAGAAGGTGAAAATAAAAGACAACCGAATAAACCTTATTCCTATTTCTCCTGAACCAGAATCCATCCCCGAACTGGAATAAGTTCCTTTCGAGTTCGTATATAACCATACGATGAAGTATCCAATAAACTGTGGATCTTCGTAGTGATACGGAGTGTCCTGGAGAAATACAAAGGTGAAGTGGGAGTGGTAATGGAATACCTGGTTTTGTCGTGAATATCAGTCGCAATTTACTTTGCCCTCTTACTAATCCCTTGTTATGTCTTTACTTAATACCTTCTGCACACCATCGTTATGCTAATTGGTTTTCTTCATTCCCCACCGTTCGGCACCAGCCTAAGGTTTGGAAGAAGACTATCCAATTTGCGTAATAGGTGTACTACTCCTAAACCAAGGAGTACTCGCAACCTGAGAGAAGGTAAAAGTAAAAGACAACTGAATAGTCCTATCCGTTTCCTCCAGAACCTGAAACCATTCTCGAATAAATTCTTTCGAGTTCGTATCTAACCGTACGATGGTTTTGTCCAATGGAAGTGGACGTTCGTAGTAATACGGGGTGTCCTGGAGAAAAGGGTAAAAGTAGGAGTGGCAATGAGGTTTGCAACTATGACAATCCAAAAGCCAGTGTTTAAGAAGGTTCGGTCAACTTGGTCACTGAGTCATAGTCTAGGGTCGGGTCAATGGTCGCTGCCGAAGAGAGAGAAAAGAAACACTCAGCGTGCACTCTAACCTAGATCAGAATGGTTACCAATTTATCTAATCTGGAAACCTCCCACTGTACCGTCAAATTCTCCTCCAAACCTGAAAGAAGAATTAGTCGGGATCACCCGAGGAGTAAACTAACTCATCAGTGGGAATCGGGATCCAACTATCATCGCATGACAACGTGACGGAATCCGCTCATGGTATCACACTCCAGAAGGTATGCGCATATCTGGCAAGTTTCAGTTCTTTTGAAACTCCCGATGTGATTTTTGCCCCATGCTCTTATGACCTTGACTTTGGCCAACATATCATAAGTCACATGTCAAGTTCTACCCGTCATTTTCCAGGTTAATTTGAATCCACCCGTACCTACCCTTGACTTTGGCCAAAATGGCAGTACGACTGTCCCAAACCAACGCATCTATCTATGCTGCATATGAATACCCCAATAGCTACCTATCACTGTGCCTTGACTTTGGCCAACATACACAGCTTGAATACTATTGACCATCCATATGAAACGACGAAGGGCTACGAATGGTTTCTGGCGAAAACCTTTAACGTAGTGAACTTGATATCGTTGAAGGCTTTTATAAAAATATAGTGACGAAAACCTTTGCTAAAGAGGTCACTCCCGGTGAAGGGATCTCGGCTCTTTCCCCGTATAATGAGGTGCAGGATATTCCAACTGAATACCACGATGCAAAGCAAAAGTAATCGGCTATAGTGAAGTTATTGCCCTGACGCAAACTTTTTGTCCAAGGGGTCACTCCCGGTGAAGGGATCTCGGCCCTTGCCTCGTCGACTGAGGAGCAGGATATTCCAACTGAATACCACGATGCAAAACAAAAGTGAACGTCCTTGCAATAACAGCTTTTTGAAAAGTGTTCCAACAACATCAGATTAGGTTTTGTTTTTAACTTGCATTGATCCGAATCAACGCAGTCCCATCAATTGATCACACCAAAAAGAACGAAAATATACTGATGTACGTATATGCCATCCGCATTCGCCACTGGGTCCCGTCATTACCCGTTAGGTTAGCTAACTAACGACAGAGCAGGGACTGGACTAGCGCGGATGCAAAACATATACAACATCTACTAGTATATATATCAATATATAATATTTCGCTCAAGGCGTGATAAAATGCAACATCACAGAAATGTACAGCATCACAGAACAATACAGATATCTGGGATCCCCGGGTTTCACAGAGCCACTGAAACCCGACGTTCCCCTGGTCGTGTGGATAGCCTGTGCAATGAAATCCTAGACCCCTACGGGCGCGGCAAGTTACCCGCCAAAACCTGAAGCGAGGCAGCCCCCTTCAGCGACGTGAATGGACCACCCGGCACTTCACGGAATCCGGCAACTTGGGCACCCCTCCTGGGTCAACCTGTACCCCCTACGAGTGCGGCGAATAGCCCGCCAATTCTAGAGTGAAGCCCCCTCCGTCTCAATGTCATGAGATGCGGGCTCGTTGCCCTCTAGAACCCGGCTATCCGTGCACCCCTCCGCGGGGTGATCCTAATACAGAAAGTAAAATATACATACAACGGGTACATCGACCGCAACCTAGTCGTGCCCCAAAATAATAATACAATCAGGCAGTGACGGCAGTCCACATGTCGGACGCTCGCCCCGCAATATCAAATGTACATAATACAACAAAAACTGTACTAGCATTGCATCAAGGCTATCCTCCACGACCGATCCGCAACATCACAGCAATACACAGAACATCAACGTGAAAGTCACGTTCGCAAATCCGTCTAACCGGGCTATAGCAGTTAGACAGGATTTACCGATCAAGTGGCATTCACGGTCGCAGATATAATGTAAATACTGTGAACAAATGTGTTTATAATATCCGATCGATCAAAATTATAACAAGTGGGCCCCAAGTACTGCTGTAGCACATCAAGAAATTCTGGGCCCAAAATTAATATTCCAAAACCCATATTTTCAACTCAGGAGCTTTCTGGAAAATTTTGGTACACTGATCAGTTCAAGTCGCGGCGGAACCGCGGCCCAAGCATGGGTTTGGCCGCGGTTCCGCGGTCGTTTAGACTGTTCACGAGACCAAATTTTCCCAGAACTATTAGATTGTCCAACACATCATTCTGAAACAACCTGAAAAATTTTTGGACTTCAAAAAATTTCGACAGAAACTGATGTGAAGAAAAATACGGTTTTCGGAAAATTGTTCGATCGGAAATGTAAAACACATTAGACAAAGCTAGACTATGTTAATAGCGAGGCTCTGATACCACTGTATGTGCACGGCGGCGCCCCGGCCTCCATCCCGAGGCCAAATGCGGAAGCGATGGTTAACTTTAATTTTTCTTGAACCGGCACCACCGCGTACTAAAACCCGGATCGGGCCATTAACTAGTCCTAGCTATCTAGAAATGGAAGAGAGATATACCGAGTGATCCGAGTCCTCCGGTCTTCTCGTCGTCGTCCCGATCTCCCCGCGGAATCTCCGGTCTCCACCTCGTCGCCGGAAGAGCACTACGTCGCGTGCTTCTTTTACGGGCTCCCACCTCTATACCGAGGCAACTCGGGCACGAAGCCGGCGAGTCGACGTGCCCAAGATTTGCTGTAGAATATGTGTAGAACCATGTCTCATCTTAGGGTTCATGGAGTCGCCTTTTGAGTGGAGGAATGATACAAGCTTTTGGAGATTGATCTTGTAGGATTTTTACCAAAGCAAAAGCACAAAAAACCCCACACATGAAATTTGGACAGCCCTCCAATGGCTTGGCCGGCCATGGCTTGGTATGAGAGGAGAGAAAGAGAATGAGAGAGTGTAAAATGAGGGGAGCCACACTAATCATGTAAGAGAGAGAGGAATGGTTATCATATGAAGAAATGATCACAAAGAAACACCAACACTCCACCAACCTCACCCTTCATCATCATCAACAATCATGTCCTACAAAAGTCAAGCCATGGTGAAGATAGAAGTCAAGGTCAAAGAAGAGCTATCATGATACAACAAAATGCAAAGAACACCCTCCATAAATACTTATTTGCACAAATGCAAATAAGCCCTCCTCCACCAATCTTCGGCCATTGAAAGATACAAATGAAAATGGCCGAAACGGAAAGCAAACTGGCAACTCCAGAAAACCGGTCCCGTAATAAATTACAGGAAAACCCCGATACTGTGTATACACACCCGCATTTGTATTCCGACCGAAATACAAATGCAATGAGACAAAATCTACACTGTACTATACTAGGATCCGGCTTAAACCAAAGCCGGCCAGTAATATCCGTTCGATCCTGATCCGTGCAATACCGCACGTATCTGATCGAACCCTGCCATATATCCATACGGCCTCTAGTACTAACTGTCCGATCCTGATCCGTGCAATACCGCACGTATCTGATCGGACCCTGCCATATCTCCATACGGCCTCTACAGCGTTTCGCCCGAAAACTTGAGCAACTGAATGTGGGGGACTCTAAAGACTCGTCAACACCTCGGTTGTGGATTTAACCACTAGCACGTCAGAGGTATAAGCCAATACGTAACGGGCTACCAGGTATTGACCAAAAGGGACGTCGATGAGCGAACTCATCCTGACACCCTACTGAGCCTGTCAGTGACAATATCCGTACAGTCCGGTCCGTTCGTCTATGAGCATCGCATGGCGGGCCTAGGGGGTTGGTAAAGTCAGACCCCCAAAAGCGGTACAAGTCGTGTCGGAGTGTAGCCCAGAACACCCTGAGATACTACTGGAATACCTACCAGTAAATCTCCTGTCTCGGCCGAGGGCTTCGTGTAATGGCTCTCCTAGACACAGCGCGACCTCACCCCCAATACCGGGAGAGACGAACCCCTGAAGATCCGCTCACTGCCTCCATGTGGCTCGGGACTGTACCCAACTAAAACATGTTTGCACGTCTCCTTTGAGCGTGGTAGGGTAGTAATCAAAGTACAGTGGGAACTCATACGAGACAAATGACGATCCTCAGGTCGATGAACTAACCTGTACACATGTCACCAGGGAACTGCCATCTGACGTCAGGTATAAGACCAACTAGCATGTTCCCGGCGAGTCCTGTCCGGTGTACTCATAACCCAATGAGCACCTGTATACATCTTAGGTGATCCAACTGACACCAATGGCTTGTGAGACTGACCACCGCCCCTCGTCGGGGTCTCGACTGTATACACTAGTCTACTCTGGAGTATCGATGCCCTGTCTCGAAACTCTCACGACTAGGGACCTTTTAAGGATGTGCTTATAGACTACCAGCTCCCACTTATATGATCGCCCTCATACTGCTGGTGGTCAAGCAAGAATCCCAGGGGCTCTATCAACGTGTAATAGCGACATGTCAGGTCACCTAAAGCAGTACACGATGATAAACATAACCCAGATAGCATACTATCATCTCGAGTAAGACTGTCCTGCTGGGACAGGTCCTCCCTCAATCATTGCAATCACGTGCCTGTGATCCAATAATTGACTCTGAGGGCACTATCTCCAACAGCGGGACCCCCGTAAACTCTGCGTGGCTCCCAATATATGCAAAACTCCTCAAGACACACATACACACACTGCACATTGAGTTCGCATGACCATTTTGATCCGTCAATCGTAGGTTCTCTCGCTCCAAAGGCGGGGGTAATTAACGGCAGCTTAGTCCGCGGCTGCCAGAGATTCGGATCCCCACAATCAATAAACCCCCGTCTACTCTAAACAGGGGGAATCTGTAGTACGTCTGACAAGCGACGCGTATTCTCATCTCAATATGGTGACGAAAAACACCCTACTGCAAGGAGTAACAAAGAAAAAACAATCGGTAAAATAAGAAAAAACAATTAATTGAAGTGTTTAGTGTGGAGTATTATATATATAAATGGGAGTAAAATGCTTAAAAACTGGGGTTTTCCTTACCAAATTGGGTCTGAACACCATGCACTGCTTAGTCGAGGGAAAGTTGAGGAGAAGCCCAGTCGAAGAGGAAGTCAAGAAGAAGCCCTGAGTTGAGAACTTGAAAGCTTAGAAGCCTTGAGATATTGAAGTCGACGGTGCTAAAGTCGCCTGGGTTGAAACGATGATGCCTGAGATCAAGTCCACCTCGTCAGAGATCAAGTCGACGTCGATCGAGATCACTAAAGCCTCTTGAGTCAAAATCGAAGTCGCCTAGATCTGGGAGAAATCGAAGTCGCGAAGTCGATGCCGCCTCTAGGTGAAAGTAGAGCTCGAACTCTAAAGCGAATATGTATTTCTAACGGGTCAAAACCCAAAAAACAGGCCTAAACGTGTCCCCACCATGTCCCTGTCGATTCGAGCTAGATTTGGACATGGACACGGATTTTTTTTGTCCGACACGTGTTGCGCACGGATCAGTGTCCGATTCGAGTCCGACACGGAGTCGGCAGGAGTTTAGGCGTGCCCGTGCTTCTGAAGTTGAATTAAGGCATTTTTCTACATATAAGCCCAAAATCCTATCTGCCAATAATCGTAAAACTCAAACAAACTAGTCTTTAAAAAAATCATATTTACCTATAGTTATCATGAATCGATGCCATTGGCTAAGGTTCCGAGAAGATTCTACAGTGTGAGGTGATCAAAGTAGTCTCTTCAATCAAGAACACCAATTGCATATCTATAATGTACCAAAGTTCTTGATTAATTATTTTTTTATATGGGCAATTTCAATTATGATCACTCCAAGAATATCCCAGAAGGACTGCATTCAATGGCCATGCTTGCTAAATTTTATCTCATCAAGTGTCAAACCTAACCAACCTAAGTAAAGCTGAGCTGAAATCTAATGAGTTCATGAGTTCATACAAAATCATCAACCTACCTATAATTGCCAAGGAACAACAGTCATTTCCTAGGGTTCCAGTATTTAACGCAGAAGCATGTGGTGATCAAAAGATCGAATTGTGCTTCATAAACAATGCAGGAATTTTTCAATTAGTACAATTAATTAACTTTATTGCCACGGCCATTTGATGTTTCGATCATTCAAATATCTAATCTACTATGTTTCCCATATGAGCTATTTTAATTGAGATTACTTCAAGCTTTCCCAAAAAGTCAAAATCCAAATGCCATACTTAACAAACTTTAATCTCGTCATTTGTCATGTATGACCACTTAGATTATCTCAAAACAATTTCAATCCTATAAAAAAAAAGGTATTAAGTGATCTACGATTTTTGGGGACTTGAGGCTATCTGCTAGGGTTTCGTCGACACATTAGAAGCACATGGTGATGGATAGAATTAACTTTGCTTCATAAGCATTACATAACATTTCCATGCCTTAAAAATCAATCAATTTTATTAACACAACCATTTGATATTGTTATAATTCCAATAGTCCAATTACTTATTTTTTCCCCATATGCACAAATTTAACTGTAATCACTCATACTCACCAATTTATCGTATCACTTGTCAAAAGCGACCACCTAATTAATCTCACAACAATTTCAAGCACACGCAAAGAAATCATCAACTGACGTATCATACTTTACTACTTGATGCCATCAGAGACAGCTGAATGCAGGAAATTTCAATCATTTAAAAACCAGTCAACATTATCAACACAACCCAATTGATACCTTTATCATTCCAAGAATCTAAACAGGCAATTTTAACTGTGATCGATCCAAATTCAAAACACCTATCAATTTTTATCCCACCATAATCTCAAAACAATTTTAATCCCACACGAGGGAATCATCAACTGACCTATAATTTTCGGGGAACTCCGGCCATCGGCCAGGGTTCCGCCTAGATTCCGGCAGCGTGTGGTGATCGAAATAATCCCTCCAATCAAGAACCCCGTCCTCCTTGGTCAGCATCCTGCTCCCGTACCCCTCCGACGCCGGCGCCGCCGCGTCGCAGGCGTAGCGGATCTTCTCCTCCATCGGCGATTTGAAGAACTGGAGCCCCACCGACCTCATCTCGTCGAGTAAGTCTATGGGAACGCCGTGGTTGATGAGCTGGAACGCACCCCATTCTTTGCAGAGAGATCGGAGGTTGTTAGGGTTGGAGAGGTCGAGGATGGGGATGGAGGTGGCGGAGGAGGTGGTGGCGGTGGCGATGGCAATGGCGGTGGTGGGACGGTGGTGGACGGGTTGGATGTATTGGAATGGGATTTGGGACAGGTTTGACGATTCTACTAGGGTTTGCACCCTTTGGCGATTAGGGCTGGGGCTGGTGGCCATTTTGTTCATCGCTTTTGCGCTCATGATTGTCTCGACAAGACGAGGGTTAAGTTATAGTATAAGTTTATGATGAAAAAAAGAATATTTACCAAAGTAATACTATTTAATAAAAAAATTCCAAAAAAAATTCTAGTTCCAAACTAATTCCCAAAATAAACCAACGCGCTGCCACGTAGGAATAGACCTCACGCGGCAGTTGGTGGAAAGAAAAAACTCTACTGACAGCAGCGTTTTCCTCCTAATGAAAACGCTACTGTCAGTAGCGTTTTTAAACAGGCATATCCAGATGTCTCGGCTTGGGCTGGGGGAGAGTCTCGGCTTGGGGTAAATAAAAGCAAATGAAAACACTAATGTCAGTAGCGTTTTTATTTAGAGAAAAACGCTTCTGCATTAGCATTTTTATTTGGGCCCATTTTTATATTTGATCCAACCCTGATCGAATCTCATTCTTCCCAACCTCTTCTCTCACTTCAAAATCCCTAGCCCCGACGTCGTCCGCGCCCCTCCTCCGTGCCCCCTCCACACCCAACTCCCCTTCCTTTGACGTCTCGCTTTCCCCCCTCTGGTGACCTCATCTTGCCCGCAGATCCTCTCGCGCACAGATTCCCTTGCCGACTCTCCCTCCGCGGCATCCTTCCCCGCGTCTCTCTCTACAGCTCCCATTCGTCGCTCTCGTCTTTAATTCTGCCGTCGATTCAAGATATTAAATTTGTTGGATAACGATTTTTTACAAATCATGGTATTGTGAAAAAGTTTTATTTGAAAAAATTATAGTAAATTACAGTTAATTTAAAATTGCTGAAGTTTTATTGTATCTAGAAATGAAGTAATCTAAATTTAAATCGGTAGAGGGTAGATGATGAAGCAAAGGGGTTTGTTGTGGTTAGATGGTGAAGTAGTTGGTAATCCATATTCAATGATACCTAACTTTTGATTAGATGGTGAAGTGGAAGGAGTTTTTTGCAACGTTGTAGGGGTTTTATGCAATTAATTATCGTTTAGTAATATATTCGTTTGCATTCAAAATGTGTGTTGATGAATGTTATTATTGAAGGGTGGTGATATTGTAGTTATGGAGGACAACCTTATTCCGGTTTGGTTGTATTTAGGTGGGCGGGTTGTAAATAGTAGAACTCGTGGTGTTGAATATGAGGACTCTATTATTCAAGAATCAATTTGGCTCCGTCGACATGGAACGTTGGAAGAATTGTTTGGGTTGATTTTTGAAAAATTATTGCTCGATCCTAGAACATGTTGTTTGATAATTCAAGCATGATATGATGTTGGTAGGGGGAAGATCACACTTCAAACTTGTGAACATCGTAGACGATGAATCTTTACGGTTTATGATCGAGTATGTATCATCGCCAAATTCGTCATGGGGTGCGTTGGAGTTGTATGTTGAAAAATGCCAGCATTCTGAAGCGCGCTTCATGCCACAGCCAGAATTCATGCCACAGAATGAAGTTTCACTCATGGAGGGAAATCCGCTAAGTGATAATGTTTCTTATGAAGTCCCGGCAAGTGAGTATGAAGTAAATCCGCCAAGTGAGAATATTTTTGATGAATTTCCAGCAAGTGAGCATGCCGTATCACCAGCGCATGCTAGCGGTGAAGATGGTGGTATGCTAACGTTTATGAGTTCGTTGAATGATGATCCTTCTGAATTATTTGCAACTGCCTACGTGAACAATGAATTGATATACAATGATGATGAGGACATTCATGAAGTAGGTGACGATGATGAGGAGGATGATCCAGTTGCGTAGAACATAATGAATATGACTTATCAAAGTGCACCAGTAGCCGCGTTTACTTCAACAGATTAGATTGGAGATGCTGTAGTGAACAATAGCGAAGCACACGATATTACTGGAGGCAGTGTTCTGGAACTGTACAAAGGTCAATAGTTTCAATGTAAGGCAGATTTGAAACATGCAATCGCGATGTATTCGGTTAGATTAGCAATATACGGTTATAAAGTCAAACTCATCTGCCTCGAGGGTCATGTACAAGATCGGTGGAGGTTGTCCGTGGATGCTCCATGCTTGTAGACGGAACATTGACGAGCCATTCACGATTAAGACACTCAAAGAGCCTCATACATGTGTCAATCCTATTATAAATAAAGATCACTTGCAGATTGACTCAAATTTTGTTACAAAAGCAGTTATTGATATTGTGAAGGTGAATTTGAACATAACGCCCCAAGCCATCGTTGAAATCATTAAAGCCATGTTCGGTTATGTTATATGCTATAAAAAAGCTTGGTGGGCTAGGTGTAAAGCCATGGAAATACTGTTTGAGGACTTCACTACATCTTATTCTAAACTACTTAAGTTCATGGTAGTATTGTAAGCTGCTATCCCTAATACTGTTGTTCAGTGGGTAACTGTAACTGTTGGGCAGGGAAAGGAACGGTTTAGAAGGGTGTTTTGGGCAGTCGGTCCTAGAATCGAGGGTTTCAAATTTTGTCGGCCGGTCATTAGCATTGATGAGATGTTTTTATATGGGAAATATAATGGCACACTGTTGATTGCAGTCATTTCAGATGCAAATGATCAGTTATTTCCGCTCGCATTTTCCATAATTGAATTAGAGAACACGAACAGTTGGAGTTGATTTATAAGCTATATATGGGTATTTGTAACAAACCATATTGGGATTTGTGTCATATCAGATCGTCACGCTGGGATTTTTAACACGATGAAGGATCCACATCTCGGATGGACTGAGCCACTTGCTTTCCACCGAATCTGTATGCGACACTATGTAGTGAACTTTTACAAAAAGTTTGGCAATATGCAGACGATGCGTAAACTGAAAGCCGTTGCTATAGAGAATCAAATAAGAAAATTTGAAAAGGGAGTTAAAAAGATTAGAGATGTAAACTAAGAAATGGTTAGTTGGATTGACAAAGAACCTCGTGAAAAGTGGGCCCTTGCATTCGATGAAGGCAGATGATATGGCATGATGACTACAAATTTATCAGAGATATTCAACTCCGTATTGAAGGCGGTTCATAGTTTGCCGGTTACGGCAATTGTGCAATTTACATTCTACTGGTTAAATACCTATTTCACCGAGAGAAGGCGCGTGGCTCAACAGTACGTTGATGATGGACAAATGTTGCCTTCAAGAGTTCAAGCAATCCTAGACAACCGGCAAGCCAAAGCAAACTGTCATGAGGTGATAATGTTTCATGATCAACCGGGATTATTTTCAGTCAAGACCGGAACGCGGCAAGTAGATGGCCGAGTCAGAGGTGGCAGAATGCAGATTGTTAACCTTACTAACCGGCCAATGTGTTCATGTGGGAAAATGCAACTTCACCACCTTTCTTACTCGCATGTTATGGCTGCTTGCGCATTACGGGCATTGGATTATCGTGCCTACGTCGATGTACACTATTCGTCAAATTACTTGGCATCTACCTAGAAACCCAATTTCTTTCTGATTCCCGACAAAGATTACTGGATTTCTTATCAGGGTCCACTTATTATCCCTGAGGAGTCTTCGCAAAGGAATAAGAAAGGTCGATTGAAGTCGTCACGAATTCGCAATGACATAGATTCGAGGCTGTTAGGAATATGTATGCCCTAGAGGCCATTATTGTATATTATAGTGGATGCTTAGACATATATATAGAAGACTTTGTTGCTCGATACGATAGTATGCTATCTGGTTGCTCTTTATCTAAACATATGCACTTGTTTTAGTTTACTATCTCATTGATACATGTTGATAAAGCCCTTAGGATGTTGGTTTGACTACCAGGACTATGATGTAGATCATACTAGTGGGGCTTGTGTAGTCCGCAAGCACATCATTTAACAATTCCTAGTCGAGGAAGTATCGAGATAGGGCATCGATGTTCCAGAGTAGACCGGTGTGTACGTTTTTTGACCCTGTATGGGGCGATGGTTGATCTCATAACCATTGGTATTTGACATCAAAGATTGTACACAGGTGCTCATTGGAGAATAGGTACACCGAACAGGACTCGCCGAGAACTCCTAAATGGTACCATACCTATCGTCGGATAGCAGTTCTCTGGTGACACTTGTACAGGTTAGTCTGTAGACCCGAGATCGTTATAGTGTCTTGTGTGGTTCCCACATGCTTTGATTTCCTCCCTACCACGGCTCAAAAGAGTCATGCAAACAGGTGGATTTTGGGTACAGTCTCGAGTCACATGGAGGCGGTGAGCGATAGGAGGGGTTCGTCTCTCCCGGTATTGGGAGTTGATGTTGCGCTATGCTCGATTGGCTATAACAGCGAGTCCCTGGCCAGGGCTGATGAGATTTACTGGTAAGTGTTATCAGTAGTTTCTCGAAAGGTTATAGCCACACATCGGCATGACTTATCAAGTTATTGGGGTTTGACAATTTCAACCCCAGACTCGATATGTGACATATCAGACGAAGAGACCGGACTGTATGGTAAGTGTTGCCTATAGGCTTTACGAGAGTTTGGACAAGTTTGCTTGTTGATCTTCTATTCGTTCAATACCTGGGTAGCCGTTACGTCTAGCTAGTACTGCTGATGGCTTGTGGGTATTTGATGTGATCATTACCTACTGCTGGTGTATTGACGGGTCTTTAGAATCCCACATAGAGGTTTCCTAGCTCAAGCGAAACGAAGTAGGGCACGTATGGAGATATGTGCGGGAGCTTTATGGAATATAAGTATATGATACCGTATTCTAATCTAGCGATATTTGATATCAGCCAGGTTATATGTGATATAACCGGATTATTGAATCAAGTGTTGATTCAATAATTTGATTAATATATATATGTTTATATATTTGATATTGGCCGGTTATATAAAATATAACCGGATTATTGAATCAAGTGTTGATTTGATATCTAATATTGAATATTAGCCGGTTATATGTGATATAACCGGATTATTGAATCAAGTGTTGATTAATAATTTGATATACATATATATTTAATATTAGTCGGGTTATATATGATATAACCGGATTATTGAATTAAGTGTTGATTTAATAATTTGATATATATTTATATATATTAACTAATATTAAGCTCACTTAAGATTTTCTTCTCTTTATATATATATATATATATATATATATATATTTATGATATATATACATGTGTATGTATATTTGTATCATGATTGATGATACATTGAATATGGATGTATGAGAATCACACAAAAGGAAAAGATGAGTAGATAAAGATTTATATTTATGAATTAAAGATTAACAAGAATGAGTCATGGTTTGGGTGCTTGTAGAAGCATGTAGAAGCCATGACTCACCATGTAATCTTGTTTTATTCATAGATATTTATGTTTCTCCTAACCTCATCTTATCCTCAAGGTTCATTCTTACTCTCATCCAAGTTCATCTCCTTCTTCAACTCACTCACTAGAATTTTCTTGAGTTGAGAAAAAGAAAAGAGAAAAATATTTCTAGTGAGCAAAATTTCTACTTCATCAACCCATACTATTCTATCCCATTAGTTTAGGTTGTTAACTTCACTGATAGCTTGATTAGTGAAGTGTGAGCTTGAGTGAGAGAGACTTCAAGGTGGATCATCTTTGACGACGAAGACGACAAGCAAGCTCGATCATTTCATCAAGTGGAGTCAAAGAAGAGTTCTAGGGACTATTGCTTGGAGCTTTAGAAGTGAAGGACTTAACTACAAAGGTTGTAGACTCTCTTCAATTAGATTAGGATCTTGTTTGCTAACTATAAAACCCTAATTCTCTAGTTCGATTCTTGTTTAGTATACTTAGACCTCTAGATTTTTTAAAATTGTATACTTGATACTCATATAAACCTAGTAGAGGTGCTAAGTGTAAGTCGATGTCGTGCACCCCGCGGGTTCGCGGGGAGGCGGAATTTACAAAAAACGATTTTTACAAAGCTCGCAACACCGACTAAACTCCAGGATCTTAACAGAAACCTTAACTAGCTATTCTACTAGGAGGTTCTAACTACTATGAAGAGTTTTATACCTCCTAGAACCAATTCCTTCGGGTCTTCTTCTCCTCCTCTCCTTGAGCTCTTCAAAGATCCGGACCGAGCTTGCAATGTCGGCTTTCTCACGTCAAAGACGATCCACCCGAGAGTATGTGCTTCAAGCTCCAACCTCTAAACCGAGATAACTAGGGCATCTAGTTTGCTAAGCTAAGTAGCCTATATGATGTAGAGTATCTAATGGAGTGTTTTATCTCATGAGACTCTATGTTTCACAACTCATGTGAGGGTTAGAGTCTTGAGGAAGAAGGAGAGGGAAAATATGGAAAGAGAATGAGAAGTAACAAATGAGTAAGGGTTAGCAAGTGAAGAATGGCTCACCCTCATCTCACTCATTCAAGCATGGATTATTTCACAATAAGAAATTACAACCATGCTTGAATAGTGAGTTCAAACAAATAAAGAAATATAAAGAGCCATGCTTCACCCATGCCATGTATGTCTCCAAATTTCTACCTCATTAATCTATTTCTCAAAATAGATAATCCAAATAACGAGGTGTCCCTTTCTAGAAGCATCTCTTGTGAAATTACAAGAATGCCCTCACCGTATATACATACCCGTATTCGTATTCCGAAAAATATGAATACAATGAGATGGTAATAATCCAATAATATAATACTAGGATCCGGCTTAACCAAAGCCCACTAGTATTATCCGCCCAAACATCATCCGTGTAGCCAGTACACGTATGTAATCGAAACCCTTCCGTAAAACCATACGGCCTCTACATCGTTTTGCCCGAAGCAGGAAAACCCTCTGTGTGGAACTCTAAAGATTCGACAGTATGCTGGCAGTGTGTTTAACAATAAGTCTGTCAGCGGTACTAGATGCACGTAACGGCTACCCAGGTATCTTTCGATAAGAAGGCCGATGAGTAAACTCATTCGAACTTCTACTGAGCTTATCTGTGACAATCTCGATACAGTCCGGTCTGTTCATCTAAGATACTCTCATATCGGGCCTTGGGGGATGGTAAACATCAGATCCCTAGAAGCGTAATAAGTCGTGCCGGAGTAGAGCCCAATACACCCTGAGAAACTACTGGAGTACCTACCAATAAATCTCGCTTGCCCAGGGACTTTGTGTAATAGCTTTCTGAACACAGCGCGATATCAACCCCCAATACCGGGAGAAACGAATCCTATCTAACCGGTACTGCCTTCAAGTGCTTCGGGGCTGCACCCAACTACTACCTGTTTGCATGACTCCTTTGAGGCGTGGTAGGGTAGTAATCTAAGTATAGTAGAAACACACTCGAGATGAATAGCGATGTTAAGTCAACGGACTAACCTGTACTCATGCCACCCGGGAACTGCTACCTGACGATAGGGATAATACCAACCAACAGTTCCCAACGATTCCGTCTAGTGTAACTCATAACCCAATGAGCACATGTATACTATCTCCGGTACGACGTACCAATGGCTGTGGGACATACCATCTCCCATGCTGGGATGAGAAGCGTATACACTAGTCTACTCTAGAGTATCGATGCCCCGTCTCGATAATCCTATGACTAGGGACATGTATAAGGATGTGCTTATAGACTACCCAGCCTCCACTAGTATGACTGCCATCACAATGCTGGTAGTAAAGCAAAGATCCTAAGGGCTCTACCAATATGTATAAGCGATACGCTAAAAGAAACACATGGACATATTGAGGTAGAATCAAACCAAGTAGCATACTACCATTTTGAGCAAGACGGTTATTATAACTGTGAATATCCCAAGCTTCCAATATATAATATACAATCCAGTATGATACAATAATGGCCTCTAGGGCATATATCACCAACAATCTCCCACTTGCACTAAGACTATGTATTGGCATATCACAGACCTATCATCTCGATTAGCCTCTCGAACTGTGTCTGAGGGATGACCTTTATGAGTGGATCTGCAGTGTTGTTATCTGTCTTTACTCTCTGCATCTCGATCTCCCGGCGATCAATAATCTCCCTGATCAGGTAGAACCGCCTCAAGATGTGTCTGGACTTCTGATGGGACCTTGGTTCCTTCGCTAAAGCTATAGTGCTGTTGTTGTTACAATACAGCGGTATTGGATCAACAATGGATGGAACCACCTGAAGTTCTGTCATGAACTTCCTGATCCAGACTGCTTCTTTCACGGCGTCACATGCAGCGATACGCTTCCATCATTGAGTCAGCAACGGTGTCCTGCTTGGAGCTCTTCCAATAGACCGCCACTCTATTGAGGGTAAAGACATAACTCGACATGGACCTGCAGTCATCCTTGTCATTATGGAAGCTGGAGTCGGCAAAGGCCTCGATCTGGAGGTCTTCACTGCTGTACACCAAGAACATCTCCTTAGTCCTTCTCAGATACTTGAGAATGTTCTTCACTACTGTCCAGTGCTTTTCCCCTGGGTTTGACTGATACCTGCTTACAATGCTCAGTGCGTAAGCTACATCTGGTCTGGTACACAATATCGCATACATTATAGAGCCTACCGCAGAAGCGTAGGGTATAATAGTCATGCGATCCCTTTCCAAATCAATGTTGGAAGATGATTCGCTCAAAGTGAATAGGTAGTAATAGTAATCGCAATCAATAACGTTGTCGCGTGTAGCGAGTGTTAGTGAGCACGGGTCGTCCTCTGGGATTCGAGGAATTCGTAAATTCTTGTTTTAGTTGAGTCGAAAGAAATAGTAAAGAAATTCAAGAAATTGTTTAAGATTTGGTTGAAGTAATAATTTCAAGAAATTCAAGAAATCGTTTTCAAGAAAGAAAATCAAGAAAATGTTCAAGATCCGATTATCAAGAAAATATAAAGAAGGCTTGTAGGATCCGATCGGATTTAGTAGCCATGGATGACTAATAAAAGTAACTCATCTTTTCTATTGACAGCTTACCGCTAGATTGATAGCGATGAATGCGGATTAGGGTTTTTTGGAAGAAATTAGGGTTTCTTCTCTATAATCCCTTGTCCTTTCATTGATCCCATTCATTTTCTAGCCCTTTACAAAAATACCGTTAATCTTCTCTCACATCGTGGTCACGATAATCAATAATTTGATATCGTACTCAATGAGGATGTTAACGATTCTTTTGCGAAGGTTTGTAAACTTCATAAGACTAAAGAAAAATATGAAATTCTATCATCCATCGATCTACCCTAATCCTACGGATCCTAGCAAGCGGAGATTCACTCGCACATCCTGAAAATAGAAGAAAGATTAGAAAAAGAACTCATAATGCGGAATTTTTAAAAGAAAGCGAAATTTAAACTAATTATCACCTTTATTATTCAACTTCAAATTACAACTTCTTCAATCCGAGATTACAAGAAGAATCACTCTCGATCACTCCCTTGAAGAGGTAATTTTTCCGTTGATCTTTACGTTGCTCGATCACTTTGAGTCTTGGACCTGTCGTGGATCGCGTGCTTGATGATGATGATCGGCTTCGTGTAAATGATCTTTTGTTGAATCGCTTGATACACTTCTCGATGATTATTGATTATGGATCTTGGATTTGATGTTGGCTCTTTTCTTGATTTGATTTGATGAATGAATTTGGGGAAAATTAGGAACTAAAAATTGGGAACCAATTGGGAACTCCACTCTTCATGACCTTGGTCCTTTTTATAGCCCTTTCTTTAAGCTTCCCCAACAAGTTAGGTTGTTATAGAGAAGTTTTCAGAACAAGGTTGTTACAACGAGACTTCCCCAGCAAGCTAGGACGTTGAGAAGAAGTTTCCAAAGACTTCCCAACCCCGGATCCGCGGCGACTCGGCTTGACTCGGCTGCGGTTCCGCGGCCAATTGATGAGATCGTTGCTTCAAAATTCTGTGGTCTTCTAGTGTTGATCTCTGGGTTTTATGTGATATCTGGAATCTTCTTATCTCTTCTAAATTTCTACCAGTATTTGATTCTTCGACTTTCCTGTATTTTATCGGCAGATTCCTGATCCCGATATCTAACCTAAGCTAATCTTGCACAAGATCTCAATGAAGAATGTGAGATACAAAATATTATGCGTAAAAATATTAAACATACAATTTCCTTCATAATGGTGATTATAATGTATAACACATGGTAATTGATATTTTGTGGATGAACTTCTAATATGTGTTATATTTATATCAAATATCTTTAGATGATTAAGAAAAGTAAGGAAATTGTCATGTTAAAAATGCACTATTTTCGACCGAACAAATACCCCCAAACTTGACTTTGATCGTCTCGAGCAAACTTTATTTATTCAAGAGAAGGAAAAAAATAGAAAAAGAAAAACTAACTAGCACACTTTCGTAGACAACACGATTGCACTGAGCACGTGCAACAAGCCTTTAAACCTCTAGGTGTCCCTAGTAGGAGGAGTGTTGTCTCCTGGGGGTTTTCAGCGGATTGCACCCACAAAATCCTATAATAAAAGAAAAACTGTGAAAGTTACATATAAAAATAAGAATTATAAAAGAAAGAAACTTGAAAATCAGAGTTTTTAACTACACTAGCTTTTCAGTTATCATAAACCCTATCTTAATAGTCATGAAAAGATGTTAGAAATCGCATCATCCATCAATAAAACATCGTCTTTAGTCTTCCCCCCTACCTATCTTCCAAACACCGATCATATACCCATACGTGTGTGTAAAATACATCTCAACACTCGGAGAATTCAATTCAAGCTATCATACTCTTGTCTATCTACCTCAGTAATTTTTAGTCGGTGAATATTTTAGATGGAATTGTTCATACATTCTTCATGCGACCGTTAATACTTCTTGAGGTACTAACCGACCGATTACTAAATGTGCTCACATATTAGGTGTAATTAGCAATTTTCTCGTTTTGCAACACCTAAGGCTTAGCAGTGACTCATAAACCAGTTGGTCTAAGGCACTGGGTGATGAAGCACCCTCGCTATATTTTTTTATGCTGCCTTGGTAATTACAAAACCAATTTTTCTGCACCATTTTATACTTTTATGCTTCATTTAAATTTATTTTCTTCGTACTTTGGATTTTAGACAAGAGCATTTCAAGGTATGCTCTACTATCCTGAGTTTCAAGACGTGTGTACGTGCGTATAGTAGGGTATCAACATTCAAATGTTTGGCCTCAAAAATAGGGACTATTTTTCAGATTTATTTTTATCCTCAGATTAGTGACTTCCTTCATCTTACTAACCCTTGGGACAACGGCTCATAACTACTTATTACTAGTTTCGTTTAAGAAAACATCTAACTTTCTTGGTTTTCTTAAATTCTTCCAATCTTTTAAATGTAATTTTTCACTTTCTAATCTTTTATTATAAAAGAAAATTTTTGAAAATTTTGTGCTTATGCAAAATGTAAAGCAAAGTAATGCGTAAATAAGCATAAACCTCCCCCAAACCTGTTTACAGCAGTGTCCTCACTGTTGTCATCTTTTAAATCTCAAAAACCTGTAGACTTGGGAGGAAAAGTTATTAACGGGATACAAGAATAAATGAAAGTGAAAATCTTCCCTAAAATTATTTTTAATCATATGGATATTCTGTTAAGTCCTTTTTAACTCACCTCCATTCTTATGATGAGACAATATCATCGAGTCATGAAGGTGAGGCAGAGGAAATTCAGTTATGATAAAGCGGCTCCTGTAAAAACAGGAGCTTTTCCGTGGGGTCAGTGGAAAAATACGGTTTTAATCTATACCCATTCACTTTAAAAATATAACCGTTTTTAATATTTTCAACTTCAACTGCCCCGTGCGGGTATACATACCGTACCACAAATGCTCCTTTCCAACGAGATTTTAGTTACCCTCATGAAGATGGAGACGGGAACCGTAAAGAAGGACTTGTTGTCCCGGGATAAAGTTTTTCTCAAAATATTTTTATCGTGAAATACTTTAGTCCGGTTTTTTACTATAACCGCATTATCGTAAGCTTTATCGCGGAGTTCGCTTAGCTCAATTAATTGCAGCTTTCAAAAGTTGCAGGCTTGATTTAAATCGAAGTTAAGTTCTTTAATGGCCGACATTGCTTTATGTTCGATCTCGACAGGAAGGTGGCAAGCCTTTCCAAACACTAGACGGTAAGGAGAATACTAAGATCAGTCTTATAAGCGGTACGAAATGCCCAAAGAGCATCCGTCAATTTGGTTGACCAATCTTTCCGGTTTTTCGAAACTGTCTTCTCCAAAATTTGTTTGATTTGCCTATTGGAAATCTTAGCTTGCCCGCTCGTTTAGGGATGATAGGGCATAGAAAGTTTATGGTTGATTGAATATTTTCGCATCAAAGTCTTGAAAGACCGATTACAGAAATGCGTCCCATTGTCGCTAATTATAGCGCGAGGGTGTCCAAATCGCGAAAAGATATTTTCCTTAAGGAACTTAATAACAACCTTGTTGTCATTAGTGCGACATAGTATTGCTTCCACCCATTTTGAGACGTAATCAACCGCTAACAAGATATATAAATTCCTAAAAGAGTTGGGGAAAGGACCCATAAAATCAATACCCCAAACGTCAAAAATTTCCACAACCAAGCTAGGTTGGAGTGGAATCACATTTTTTTGAGAAATCCGACCCGTGTGTTGACACCGTGGAGAAGTTTTGCAATGATCAAATGCATCTTTGAATAATGTAGGCCAGTAAAAACCATATCGCAAAACTTTCTGCGCCGTCTTACGTGGACCAAAGTGACCACCACATGCCTGATCATGACAGAAAGACAACACACTCTTGAATTCATCATTAGGGACACATCTGCGAATGATTTGATCGGGACAATACTTAAACAAATAAGGTTCATTCCAGTAAAAATGCTTTACTCGGGATAGAAATCGATGATTGTTTTGTTTAGACCATTCGCTAGGAATAAGTCCCGTTGCTAGATAATTCACAATATCCATGAACCAAGGTTCGCAGGATACGGTCAAGAGCTGTTCGTCAGGGAAAGCGTCGTTTATTGGCAAGGTCACAGTAGGTGAAAAAGAGATGCGTGAAAGATGGTCGGCTACTACATTTTCACATCCTCTCTTATCTCGTATGACAAGATTAAATTCTTGTAACAACAGTATCCAACGTATTAATCTGGCCTTATCATCCTTCTTCGATAAAATATGTTTTAGGGCGGAGTGATCAGTGTAAACCACAATCGGTGAGCCAATCAAGTAAGGCCTGAATTTCTTTAATGCAAATACAATTGCCAAGAGTTCTTTCTCGGTAGTTGTATGATTAATTTGGGCATCATTCAAGGTCTTACTTGCATAATAAATCGCATGTGGTATCTTATCAATGCGCTGTCCTAAGACTGCACCAATAGCAAAATCTGATGCATCACACATTAGCTTAAACGGGTGGTTCCAATCAGGAGATGATAGAACATGGGCTGTAGTGAGAGATCTTTTAAGTGATTCAAAAATAGCCTCACAATCCGAATCGAAGTGAAATGTAGTATACTTGGCCAAGAGAAGAGTTAAAGGTCTAGCAATTTTGCTAAAATCCTTAATGAATCTTCTATAAAATCCTGCATGGCCAAGGAAAGATCGTATATCTTTGACGCATTTGGGATGAGGAAGGTTATGGATGACATCTATTTTAGCTCTGTCTACCTCAATGCCTTTTCGTGAAATGGCATGTCCAAGCATGATACCTTCTTGGACCATGAAATGGCATTTTTCCCAATTCAAAGTTAAGTTTTTATCCTTACAGCAGGTAAGAACCGTGATCGCGCGCCAAAAGCGTGTCGAGTTTTAAGAGTTCTAAAGATAACCGCGATCAGGACGGTGTCGCTTTGCAGCTAGCCGCGATGAGCACGGGTCGATCCACAGGGAGACGAAGCGTTTTACGTTCTTGTTCTTACGAGTTAATACGTGTGGGCAGAATTGTTCTCATCTAACCTATGTGTTATATGCAAAGTAATCGTTTGTTAGGAAAAGATACAATAGTGTAAGTTAAGGAAATCGTATTCAACTCTTTTGAGCCGAACTTAACGATTGAAGCTAGAACAATCGGCAACAATGTAGATTAGGGGATTTAAGCACGGTATTAGAAATCCGGCTTATTTACCCTTGTCCGCCCGTTCTTGTCTCTTGCTTTCGCCTCCGGCCAAACCGAACGCAACAGGTCACGGTTAGGAATCACCATTACCTTGGTAGGGTAGGGTGCCTAACGGAGCGCTTGCGTAACGTTTGGACAGAATTCAATGAAAAATACGGGAAAAGGAAATGAGAAACAGAACGTTAACTTACAATATCAATCTATTTCCTAACAACACATATTCACAAATCATTCAAGAACAAACCAAAAAGGGCAAAGAAAAGAGAAACAAAGAAAAGAAAAGATCATTACAAGTAAGTAAATAACATGATAATAATTTGCATGAAAGTAAAGCAAGTAATAAAAAGCAAGTAATGGAAAGAGCAAGAATGAAAATACTAAGAACCCAAGATCAAAACGCAAGCCATGGATTCAAATACCTAAACTTAAACTTGCAAGCTCAATTAAGAGCTTGCAAGATCAAGTGAAGATAAAGAACCCAAGGGAAAATGAGGCACAAAAAGAGAACTTTATTAATTTTCAAGAACGATACAACCCTTGAGATCAATAACCAACCCATAAACTTTCAAGCTCAATGAAGAGGTTGAAAGATCAAGAGAAGGTTAAGAACTCAAGGGGACTACGCTATTTACAAGAAAAGAGAAAAGAAAACTTGGACAATCTAAGACAAAAGATGTAAGTCCACGTTGCTCACCCCGGTTCTTACGGGGAGGCGGAAACGGCGAAAAACAATAAATTGGCGCAAGGGCAACATGGACTTAAAAACCGGATCTTGGCTAAACTAGAAACTAGCAAACAAGTAGATGCTTTAACTACTATGCTGTAGAAAATATACCTCACGAAACCGGTCCTTCGGGTCTTCTCTCCGCTGTCCGGCTCGTCCATCCAAGCTCCGAGGGTCGATCCGGATCTAGGTCACCTCCGCGGCCTTCTTGAGTCGAAGACGATCCACCCGAGAGTTGTACACCGAGCTCCACCTCAAGCCGAGGCAACTAGGGCAACGAGATCGCTAGTCTAGATACCCTAGGTTGTGTAGAAGAGAAAAATGGAAGTGTTTGTCTATGTGGATTCTTTTTCCCTCAACACATGAGATCAAAAGAATTTTCAAGAGGAGGAAGATGAAGGAGAAACTCTAGCAACCATGGAGCTTTTCTTTTCTTCTCACTTCAAGAGAGAGAATGAGAAGAGAATAATGAAAAGATTAACTCAAGAAAATGAACCATGGTTGCAATAATACACTAAAACCATCATTACTAATCCTATCATGATAAAGTTGATGCTACATTGAATTGACCATTATCATAATCAAAAATTAAAAAGAAAATCAAAGAAGAGTGTAGACCTCTCTTGAAGGTCAATGGTCAACATGGTCAATGAGTCAACAAAATCAAGAGAGGTCAAGGTGGTCAAATGGTCAATGTAATTAGCCATCACTAAACTATCACTAAAAAGATTAGTAAACAATGTCTCCGGCTTATAATGGTTTTGACCAAACGAATTGTCAAAACCCTAATGAGCCTGCCACATTACGGTTTTGGCCGAACCAACTGCCAAAACCCCAATGGGGCACCTCCTCCTTCATCGCTCCTCAAAACTGTGCATACACACCCGCATTCGCATTCCGTAGAATGCGAATGCACAGAAGACAAAACAAATCCATCTGTGCAATACTAGGATCTGGCTTAAACCAAAGCCCACTAGTATTGCCTGCCCGAACAGCATACGCACACAAGTGCACGTAAGTGATCGTAGCCCTGCCGTAAAACCATACGGCCACTACACGTTTCGCTCAGTGCAGGGAAACTCTCTGTGTGGGACTCTAAAGACTCGACACTACGCTGGCAGTGGGTTTAACCACAGACCGCAAGCGGCACTAGCTGTACGTAACGGTCCCCAGATAGATGTCGATAAGAAGGCCGATGAGGTAAACCCATCCGAACTCCTACTGAGCCTGTATGTGACAATCTCCGTACAGTCCGGTCTGTTCGTCTGATACATCGCATAGCGGGCCTTGGGGGGCGGTGAACGTCAGTCCTCTAATAGCGGTACAAGTCGTGTCGGAGTGTAGCCCAGAACACCCTGAGATAACACTGGAAACCTACCAGTATATCTCGCTTGCCCTGGCCAGGGACTACTAATGTAATGGCTCTCCTAGACACAGCGCGATGTCAACCCCCAATACCGGGAGAGACGAATCCTGTCTAACCGTCACTGCCTCCAAGTGCTTCGGGACTGCACCCAACTACTACCTGTTTGCACGACTCCTTTGAGCCGTGGTAGGGTAGTAATCTAAGTACAGTGGGAACACACTCGAGGCGAAGTGACAGTGTCAAGTCAGCGGACTAAGCTGTACTCATGTCACCTGGGAACTGATAACCGACGATA
This sequence comes from Agapanthus africanus, assembly GCA_030015575.1. NCBI lineage: Eukaryota > Viridiplantae > Streptophyta > Magnoliopsida > Asparagales > Amaryllidaceae > Agapanthus > Agapanthus africanus. Next base: position 113,892,239 of record JASDDO010000018.1, read on the forward strand.
GGTATAATACCAACCAACAGTTCCCGACGAGTCCTGTCCAGTGTACTCGTAACCTAACGAGCACCCGCATACTATCTCCAGTACGACGTACTGATGGCTGTGGGACAGACCACCTCCCCTGCTGGGATGAGAAGCGCATACGCTAGTCTACTCCGGAGTATCGATGCCCTGTCTCGATAGTCCAACAACTAGGGACCTGTATAAGGATATGCTTATAGATTACCCAGCCCCCACAAGTGTGACTGCTATCACAACGCTGGTAATCAAGCAAAGATCCTAAGGGCTCCACTAATATGTATAAGCGATATGCTAAAAGAAACACATGCACATATTGAAGTAGAGACAAACCAAGTAGTATACTACTATTTTGAGCAAGACTGTCAATATAACTGTGAATATCCCAAGCTTCCATTAAGTAATATACAAGCTAGTATGATACAGTAATGGCCTCTAGGGCATATACACTAACAATCTCCCACTTGCACTAAGGCCATGTACTGGCATATCGAAGACCTATCATCTCGATCAGCCGCTCGAACTGAGTCTGGGGTAGGGCTTTCGTGAGTGGATCTGCAGTGTTATTCTCCGAATTTACTCTCTTCACCTCGATCTCCCGACGATCTACGATCTCCCGACGATCTACGATCTCCCTGATCAGGTGGTACCCGCCTCAAAATGTGCCTGGACTTCTGATGAGACCTGGGTTCCTTCGCTAAAGCTATAGCGCCGTTGTTGTCGCAATACAGCGGTATTGGATCAACAATGGTAGGAACCACCTGAAGCTCCATGAGGAACTTCTTCATCCAGACAGCTTCCTTTGCGGCATCGCAAGCAGCTATGTACTCCGCTTCCATAGTTGAGTCTGCAACGGTCTCCTGCTTGGAACTCTTCCAGCAAACCGCCCCTCCATTGAGGGTAAAGACATAACCCGACATGGACTTGGAGTCATCCTTGTCACTCTGGAAGCTGGAGTCAGCAAAGGCCTCGAGCTGGAGGTCTTTTCCGCCATACACCAAGAACATCTCCTTAGTCCTTCTCAGGTACTTGAGAATGTTCTTTACCGCTATCCAGTGTTTCTTCCCTGGGTTCGACTGATACCGGCTTACAACGCTCAATGCGTATGCTACATCTGGTCTGGTACATAACATCTCATACATTATAGAGCCTACCGCAGAAGCGTAGGGTATAATAGACATGCGATCCCTTTCCAAATCAGTCTTGGGAGACATCTCTTTAGAGAGGGTGATCCCGTGACAAGTCGGTAAATTACCGCGCTTGGAATCTTCCATACTGTATCTTTTCAGTATGGTGTCAATATACCTGGACTGTGAAAGTCCCAACATCCTCTTAGATCTATCACGATAGATCTGGATCCCCAGAATGTAGTTGGCATCGCCCAGGTCCTTCATGGAGAACCTCTGCGACAAGAATCCTTTGACTGACTGTAGCATAGGAATATCATTTCCTATTAGGAGAATTTCATCCACGTACAAGACGAGGAATACCACAGTTCTCCCTACAATCTTACTGTAAATGCATGGTTCATCTGGGTTTTTGATAAAGTCGAATTCTTTGACAGTATCATCAAAACAGATGTTCCAACTCTGCGATGCCTGCTTAAGTCCATAGATGGACTTTAGCAACTTGCACACTCTACCACTGCTCCCACTCTGAATGAATCCCTCCGGCTGATCCATATAGACGCACTCTTCCAAATTTCCATTTAGGAAAGCCGTCTTTACGTCCATCTGCCAGATTTCATAATCGTGGAAGGCAGCAATGGCAAGAAGGATCCGAATGGATTTCAGCATAGCCACTGGAGAAAATGTCTCGTCATAGTCCAAACCAGGTCTTTGACGAAAACCCTTTGCAACAAGTCTAGCTTTATAGGTCTCAACCTGCCCATCTACACCAATCTTCTTTCTGAAGATCCATTTGCAGCCTACGGGTTTTACCCCTTCTGGAGCAAAGTCCAAAGTCCAAACTTTGTTGGTGTACATGGACTCCATCTCGGTCCGCATTGCATCCAGCCATTTTACCGAGTCACCGCTCTGAATGGCTTACTGGAAGCTAGTAGGCTCACCATAATCCATAGTGCAATCTTCTCTATCCCCGTCTATGAGAAAACCGTAGTATCTCTCGGGCGGATGAGACTACCTACTACTCCTGCGGAGTGGCGCTGGGATGTCCGGTTCTCTTGAAACTTCTGGTTCCTTCAAGCTTACAGTAATAGTTTGTGGTTCTGGAATTTCTTCCAGTTCTATTGCGCTCCCACTTATCTGATTTTCTAAAAAATCAGTTTCCAAGAAGTGGGCATGCTGAGAAACAAAAACCTTTTGTTCCTCTGCGGAATAGAAAAGATACCCCCTGGAGTTCTTTGGGTATCCCACAAACTTACACAGTACTGAGCGTGCCTCGAGCTTGTCCGCATGCTGCTTTTTTACAAAAGCCGGACATCCCCATGTCTTAAGGTACTTGAGATAGGGTTTCTTCCCACTCCACATCTGATATGGGGTGGTAGGCACAGTCTTGGTTGGAGCCTTGTTCAAGAGATATGCAGCTGTTTCTAGCGCATAACCCCAGAAGGATCGCGGCAACTCAGCCTTACTCATCATGGAACGAACCATATCCAATAGGGTTCGATTCCGCCTTTCCGATACACCGTTGTGTTGTGGTGTGTATGGAGGAGTAAGCTGAGAGAGAATTCCATTCTCTTCTAAGTAGCCCAGAAACTCGGCACTCAAGTATTCACCACCTCGATCAGATCTCAGTGTCTTGATACTTTTGCCTGTTTGTTTTTCAACTTCATTCTTGTATTCTTGAAATTTCTCAAAGGCCTCGGATTTGTGCTTCATCAAGAAGACATGCCCATACCTAGAGAAATCATCTGTGAAAGTAATGAAGTATGAATAACCACTTCGCGCATGTGTAGATATTGGACCACACACATCACTGTGTATGAGTCCCAAGAGCTCGCTTGCTCTTTCTCCGTGTCCAGTGAACGGAATCTTTGTCATCTTTCCCATGAGACAAGATTCACAAGTGGCATAAGACTGATACTCGAACGGATTCAAGTGTCCCTCTTTATGTAACTTTATTAACCGTGTCTCATTAATATGACCCAGTCTATAATGCCATAAGAAAGCCTGATTTGTTTCCGGAGACTTTCTTTTAAGTGTGTTCTGGACACTGAAGATCTGAGCTTGATTCAATACGTATATTCCGTTTTGTAATGTACCTGACCCAATCAGAACTTGATTTAGGTGGATGTTTACTACATCGCTTACAAAAGTAAAATCATATCCTTCCTTAGAAAGTAAGGATACAGATATGATATTACAAGTCGCACCTGGTACATAAAAACAGTCACGCAGGATCAATATCTGCCCAGTTGTCAGTCCTAGGTGATATTCCCCTACGGATTCAGCATACATGCTCATTCCGTTAGCAATCCTTAGAGTCATATCACCTTTCTTGATAACCCTACGGTTTCTCAGAGCCTGTAACGAATTACAGATATGAGATCCTGATTCGGTATCCAATACCCAGGAAGTAGGGTTAACTGACATACAGTTCTCTATTACAAACACACCCGAAGCCGAAACCACAACATGCTTCGAATTCTGGCTACTGGCTATACTAGCCCTGCAATCCTTCTGCCCATGTTCATTCCCGTAACAATAGGGACATTCCTCTTTTACTATATCCAGTCCCGAAACTTCTGCCCTTCCCTTTCCTTCTACTTCCCTGGTTTCTTTCAGGGTAGAAGATAAAGACTGTTGAACTAAGTCAGCATCTGACCCGTTCTTCAACGTGGTCTTCAGGTCCGGGAGCTCAAAAGAGCTGGTCTCTGTAAGGACGTTGCCCCCTACAGATGACCCGATAGCCAACCTCGCTGGAAGCAATTCGTTCGAGATCTCATATCTTGCGATACGAGATTGCTCTTCATATAAATCTTTATTATGGAGGAAGATAGAAACTGAGTCTATCTTCTCGTGCTGCCTCTGGTATGCACCATCAACTGAGGCCAACACGAGACACTTGGCTTTCGCACAGTCTTTTTCCGATGTCCTATGGATATGAATATCCGTGACAGGGGAAGCTGGACCTGAGACGGCAGGGGTTGGATTAGTTAAGGGGTGTCCCAGCTTGTCATGGGCAATGGACATCTGGACAGACCTTTGCCAGTCATAACAGTCAGAATCAGTCATTTTATTATCTAGATGTAACCTAGGTGCGGTCACTGGGTCGCTGCAATTAAGAGAGAGAGAAGAAAACACTTAGTATGATGCTCTTGCAAGTTTAGATTGGTTTTTAATTTATCTAAATAGGATGGCTCCCACTGTCTCTCGAATCCCTCCTCAAACCATAAAGGAAGAATTAGTCGGGATTAATCTCACCGTACAATACTTGCTTAACCGTTCAGCCAGGCCAGTGTCGGTACTTCGAGGGAGGTTTTCCAACGCTTTCGCGAAGTTCCTTAATTAAGTAACCTCTTTTCCCTGTGGGCGTAGCCCCGCTAACACCTTTCTAGACATCTACTAGGTTTATAACATTGATCGTTAAGTGAGAAAGTTCCCGAGGAGTAGCATATACTCACAGTAGGATAGGGATCCAAATATCATCGCGTGACAAAACTGAAGGAATCCTACCAGAATCATCACACTCCAAATGGTATGCAGCGCTAGCAAGTTTCAGTACTTTTGAAACTCCCGATGTGGATTTTTGCCCCATGCTCTTATGACCTTGACGAAGGTCAACAAATCATAAGTCACATGTCAAGTTCTACCCGTCATTGTCCAGGTTAATTTGAACCCACCCGTACATACCCTTGACGAAGGTCAACAAGGTAATACGACTGTCCCAAACCAACGCATCTATCTATGCTACATATGAACACCCAACAGCTACCAATCACTATGCCTTGACGAAGGTCAACAAACATAGCTTGAATACTATTGAATATCCATACGAAATGACGGAGGGCTACGAATGGTTTTGGCGAAACCGTGAACGTAGTGAACTTGATATAATCGATGGAACTAGATAGCTTTTAAAAGGAGTGGTTCAAGCTCCGCGTTTAAAAAGCTGGTTTTTGAAAAGAACCGAGTGGTTTCGAAAGTGTTCCAACGACTTTTACTTGGTTTATTTTCTTGCATTAATTCCAATGCGTCCCATTATTTAATCCTACCATTGCAGAAAACAACCAAAATATGGCGTACGCTTATGCCATCCGCATTCGCCACGGGGCCCCGTCATCACCCGTTAGGTTACTTAACTAACGACAGAGCGGGGGCTGGACTAGCGCGGATGCAAAACATAAGCAACACCTAAATAAATATCATATATAGATATATAGCAATGATAGCCATTACAGATCATAGATGAACACTTTGGATATACTAGGAACCCGCGATTCGTTCGAGCCTGCAACGAAAAGCGGATTACACGGTCGCGATGAATAGCCAAACCCCACCCTAGACCCCTACGGGTGCAGCAAACTACCCGCCAAGTACCCGAAGCGAAGCAACCTCCCTCAACACCGTGAGTAGGCCACTCGGAACTTCGAGACACCCGGTAGTTTATGCACCCCACCTTGGGTCTATCCCAGGAGCAAAAACAGTAAAAAGAAATTATACAATGACGGCTACAACCCCGATCCGGTTGTGCGGCCAAACAAATAATATTACATCAATTTACAAATTTTACAATGAATGAAAGAAAAAGAAACTCTCATCTCACATCCATTCCTGGCTATTCATCCGCGACAATCCAACGAGTTCATATACACAAACCATCAACATTACAGATCACAGATATGTAAAGCCCCCACTAATCGACGTATAGCGATTAGCGGACGTTCAATACATATACCACATCACAGATAATATCCATTAGCCAAAGTCTACGGAATATCGATCAAAATACGGATTTTTAACCACCCCAAAAGTCAATTTGCTCTCTGGAAAATCTGGGTAGAAAAAACATGTACTAAAAATCCCAAAACAGTCAAATAAAAACACTGCAAAAAACCCGGTCCACGACCGAGTCAAATCGGCCGCGGAACAGCGGCAAGAAGCATGTTCTTGCCGCGGAACCGCGGCGGTTTGATCGAATCAGTGGACTGGTTTTCTGCTGTTGTTTTAGAAAACCCTGAGACGAATTTTCATGTATGTTAAATTATTTTTTCAGCAGTATAAAAATTCTACAGAAACATGGTTTTTCCCGGACTTGTTTTGTGATTTTTTCCGATCGATATTCATAACACTTTGCTAACTTGCTAGTTTATGTTTAGCTAGGCTCTGATACCACTGTAAGTCCACGTTGCTCACCCCGGTTCTTACGGGGAGGCGGAAACGGCGAAAAACAATAAATTGGCGCAAGGGCAACATGGACTTAAAAGCAGGATCTTGGCTAAACTAGAAACTAGCAAACAAGTAGAGGCTTTAACTACTATGCTGTAGAAAATATACCTCACGAAACCGGTCCTTCGGGTCTTCTCTCCGCTGTCCGGCTCGTCCATCCACGCTCCGAGGGTCGATCCGGATCTAGGTCACCTCCGTGGCCTTCTTAAGTCGAAGACGATCCACCCGAGAGTTGTACACTGAGCTCCACCTCAAGCCGAGGCAACTAGGGCAACGAGATCGCTAGTCTAGATACCCTAGGTTGTGTAGAAGAGAAAAATGGAAGTGTTTGTCTATGTGGATTCTTTTTCCCTCAACACATGAGATCAAAAGAATTTTCAAAAGGAGGAAGATGAAGGAGAAACTCTAGCAACCATGGAGCTTTTCTTTTCGTCTCACTACAAGAGAGAGAATGAGAAGAGAATAATGAAAAGATTAACTTAAGAAAATGAACCATGGTTGCAATAATACACTAAAACCATCATTACTAATCCTATCATGATAAAGTTGATGCTACATTGAATTGACCATTATCATAATCAAAAATTAAAAAGAAAATCAAAGAAGAGTGTAGACCTCTCTTGAAGGTCAATGGTCAACACGGTCAATGGGTCAACAAAGTCAAGAGAGGTCAAGGTGGTCAAATGGTCAATGCAATTAGCCATCACTAAACTATCACTAAAAGGATTAGTAAACAATGTCTCCGGCTCATAATGGTTTTGACCAAACGAATTGTCAAAACCCTAATGAGCCTGCCACATTACGGTTTTGGCCGAACCAACTGCCAAAACCCCAATGGGGCACCTCCTCCTTCATCGCTCCTCAAAACTGTGCATACACACCCGCATCCGCATTCCGTAGAATGCGAATGCACAGAAAACAAAACAAATCCATCTGTGCAATACTAGGATCTGGCTTAAACCAAAGCCCACTAGTATTGCCTGCCCAAACAGCATACGCACACAAGTGCACGTAAGTGATCGTAGCCCTGCCGTAAAACCATACGGCCTCTACACGTTTCGCTCAGTGCAGGGAAACTCTCTGTGTGGGACTCTAAAGACTCGACACTACGCCGGCAGTAGGTTTAACCACAGACCGCAAGCGGCACTAGCTGTACGTAACGGTCCCCAGGTAGATGTCGATAAGAAGGCCGATGAGGTAAACCCATCCAAACTCCTACTGAGCCTGTATGTGACAATCTCCGTACAGTCCGGTCTGTTCGTCTGATACATCGCATGGCGGGCCTTGGGGGGGTGAACGTCAGTCCTCTAATAGCGGTACAAGTCGTATCGGAGTGTAGCCCAGAACACCCTGAGATAACACTGGAAACCTACCAGTATATCTCGCTTGCCCTGGCCAGGGACTACTCGTGTAATGGCTCTCCTAGACACAGCGCGATGTCAACCCCCAATACCGGGAGAGACGAATCCTGTCTAACCGTCACTGCCTCCAAGTGCTTCGGGACTGCACCCAACTACTACCTGTTTGCACGACTCCTTTGAGCCGTGGTAGGGTAGTAATCTAAGTACAGTAGGAACACACTCGAGGCGAAGTGACAGTGTCAAGTCAGCGGACTAAGCTGTACTCATGTCACCTGGGAACTGATAACCGACGATAGGTATAATACCAACCAACAGTTCCCGACGAGTCCTGTCCAGTATACTCGTAACCTAACGAGCACCCGCATACTATCTCCAGTACGACGTACTGATGGCTGTGGGACAGACCACCTCCCCTGCTGGGATGAGAAGCGCATACGCTAGTCTACTCCGGAGTATCGATGCCCTGTCTCGATAGTCCAACGACTAGGGACCCGTATAAGGATGCGCTTATAGATTACCCAGCCCCCACAAGTGTGAACCCAACCCCCACAAGTGTGACTGCCATCACAACGCTGGTAATCAAGCAAAGATCCTAAGGGCTCCACTAATATGTATAAGCGATATGCTAAAAGAAACACATGCACATATTGAAGTAGAGACAAACCAAGTAGCATACTACTATTTTGAGCAAGACTGTCAATATAACTGTGAATATCCGAAGCTTCCATTAAGTAATATACAAGCTAGTATGATACAGTAATGGCCTCTAGGGCATATACACTAACAAAAGAGTGGCAAAATTGGACCAAAGAATGACCCCTCTCCCTTGCTGCCATGATCTGCTTTTATAGGCTTCAAAGAAAATTAAATAAACAATAAAAATGAGCTGACGTGGTATCAAGGGGTGTGTGTGAGAAGCCGGGGCCCACTGGAGCATGTGGGGCCGGCTAGACCGGTTTTGCGGGGAAGGGGCTCGGCCCAAAACCAAGGGTAGGGTCTAGAATTTGGTGCGTGGTCTTTTGTTGTCCCCGGTGTCTCTTTGGTTCAGTTTATTTTCACTGTTTTGACCTAGTTTGTACCCAGTGCTTGGAGGGAAATTTGAATCTTCAATTCAACACATAATCTTCACCATTAAATGCTCATTACTTCATTTCCACATGTGACTAAATCCATGGCTGCCCCCATTATGGTCTTGTTGATTTGTCCATTTGATTTTGTTTTGCACTTATTATTGGAGGGAATTTTTGAATCTTTAAATCAACACATAATCCTTAGCATTAAATACACATTACTTCATATCGACATGTGCCTAAAAGTCTTGTGTACATACTTGTTTGTGTTGGACCATTTAGATAAAAAAGTATGTACACAAACTTGTTGTAGAAAGGAAGTCATGTATCGGTCGGTTTGCGGTTCTGGTTGCAGTGCCGGCTCTCAAATGATATATCCATGCTTTTGAATGTATTTTCAGTATTTTGTCACGGATACCTGTAATCTGTAATACTGAGCAGACACTGGTTAATAATACCGATAAATACAACAAATAGATAATGCATGAGCGGTATTAGAATGCAGTTTTTCTGATATGAACAAATACCCCCAAACTTATCTTTTGCTCATCCCGAGCAAAAAAAAAGAATCCTGACCTCACTTTCGCTGGGAACGTGATTGCACTGAGCTCGTGCAACAAGCTGTTAAACCTCTAGGTGTCCCTAGTAGGAGGAGTGTTGTCTCCTGAGGGTTTTTAGCGGATTCCACCCACAAAATCCCGTTAAGCTAGTTTTGCGAAATAACTATGATTCAAACCCTAAGGTTTTATTTTAAAGCTAGCAATTCTATTATCCTAAATTTAGAACTATCGAACCTTTATTTTTCACACCTCGCTTCTTATTTAACTTAAGATTTTATATGTCTTTACGTGCAGTGCAGATAGTGTCGTTAAGTTTCAAAAGGATCGATTAAAGTTGTCATGTCACAAAATAAAGCCCAGATAAAGATTTAAAAAGGACCACACAAGTTTTATAAAGAGTTAAGTACTTCTCAAGTTTCGTTTTCTAGTTAGGTTTTAAATTCAGAATTTCTATCTTTTTTAACAGGAAACTAGGTCTTATTTTTCACTCCACCTTTTTTCTTGTTTTCGTTTCATACACACCTCTGTGAACGTGCAATAGTCTTTATCATAGAATAAAACATTTCATATCTCCGCTAGAAATATTTTTATAAAGACCTGTCTTTTGTCAAGATTATTCTCATATAAAGAACCGTTAGGAATTTTAACTCGGAGAGAACACTTACTTGACTTTATTTTAATCTGGACTTTCTAGGCTTCTTAGCGAGCTTTGGGCCAATGCACCCAAACCAGTTGATTTTAGGGCATTAGGTGTAAAGACACCCCGGCGGACTTAATTGCTCAAGTTACCCAGGTCCTAAAACAAAAGACCAATTTTGGCGTGAAAATTATAACGATTTAATGCGAACGGAGATATAACTGGTTGTTCAATTATTTTTTTGGATAAAAGACGTGTTTAGTGGGTTAGGTGTGTAATCACTCCAATCAAGATTCAGATGGGTTATTCTTCAGAATTAGTTCTTATCAAGGCATCAATAATATCCCTTTATATCTACCTCTCTTTATAAACTAGTCTTGATATTACTTATTCCAGAACAAACCTATTTGATTCTCACAAAATAGTTTATCAATTTAAAAGTTTTCAGACATAATAGGCTTGTCATCTAATTTTCAAAACTCACGACACGTGTAGCGTGATGTAAAGACGTATATTAGCTATAGTTAACTTCAAAGGAGAGTTATCTTTCAGGTTTTCAAAATCTAAAAATAGGATTTAGTTGTTCCTATCTTATTAAACAAAACCGTCGAAATATTGAATCTAAGTTCTCCCACTAGCTAACTTGACGACAAATTTTTTATGTTTTTAGAAAATTTTCTGATTTTTATAGGTTTTTAAATAAGTATGCAAATGCAGAACATACAAATGAATGCGAAGGTAGAAAGCTTACCGAGCATACCCCCAAACTTAAACTTGACAGTGCCCTCACTGTCAGGCTACACCAAGAGGGTCAAAATTGTCGGCGCTCCTTAAAAGAAAATTATATACAAAACAAAAAGGAAACTAAAAATATATACACAAAAGGTTCCCTCCCAAACATAAGTAAAACAGTGTTTCCACTGTTAAGCGTTGAAGTTCAGGATTAGGGGGGAAAGAGAACAGTATCAAGCTATACAAAGCCTTACAAAGGCCAAAAGTGAGCACCAATCATTCAAAAATCTTATCAGGATAAGGCCCGGATTGGTGAAAGAATGCGGAGAGGAAAGAAATGGAGAATACGCGAGACCGTATGTGAATAGAAGTGGGATACGGTCTCGATATATAAGAAGAATGGCGGAAGGAAAAAAGAAACGGAGTACGAACTTGAGGGTGGAAATGGAGTCAATAGACTAGCACAATTTGTGATGAACGATGTGTAAAAAGCGATTGTGCTAATCTATTAACCCATCGAGAAATGGGGTCAAATCTCTCAAGATTCATGAGAAAACCTGGGTACGCCGAACTTGGTAAATCAGACATAGGAAATGAAATTGATACGGTTTCTTGCAAGGTCGGAACGATAGAAAGGATGAAGGGGAGTGATTGAGGAAGGTCATCGGTTAAAGGTTCAGGAGGGTGTACACGGTCAATGAAAGGTATATGATGAATTGGAAAATCCGACTCATCAAGCAATACTGGTTCATCCTCAAAAATATCCTCAAAATTTAGCACATCCATGCATTTATCCTCAAAATTCAGACGCATATGGGGTTCGGGAAAAACATTTAATGACTCGGGATGATGAATTGGAGAGAAAAACTCATCCAAAGCAGCGGGTTCATCATCCAAAATATTCCCAGCGTCAATATCCTCAATCAAGTGAAAATCAAATTTCTCAGACACCTCATCGAAAGCGTGGATTTCAATTAATTGTGGTTCTAGAGTGGAGGTGTAGAGGTCAAAAGGATTGGGTGTGGTTTCACTCGAAAGGGACCCTTCACAATCTGGCAAATCAAACACTACAAAGTCGCACAACTCATTAAACGTTCTATCTTCAATCGGTAAATCTTTTGGGGCACTAGATAGACATTCAAAACTGGAGTTGTGTGATTCAATTTGCAATGGGTAGGTTCGATTAGGAAGGGTGTACAGCTCACTTTCACCACTCAAATTCTCAGCCTGTCCTACTGCCTCATCATACATTGGAAAATTTGGAGCTAGTTGAAAACTAGCTACCGGGTCACTAGGTTGTATGAGAGCGGCCATGGACGCATTCAAATCCATCATCTGTTGGCATGACGCTACCCTAAAGTCTTCCAACGACTGTTCCAGACTAGACATGGGTTGTGAAGGGGTTTCAGTAAAAGATTTAAAGTTGTTTTGATACTGGAAATTCCCAAATGGCGGTTTAGAAGCAATGTCTAGCGAATGTGTAAAAGTAGGGTAGGACTGGTAGGAATTGAATGGCTGGACAGGGGTAGGATCAACATACGAATAAGAAGGTGAATGGAATTGTTGATCCAAATAATTTGTAGTGGTGAAAGGAGTGAAAGATCAGCTACGAGATTGTTCAATATGTTCAGCGACGGACAAAGGACGACTTGCAAAAGGGGTATCAACATAAGAGGATGGGGGAGGTTGAAAAGGTTGATACAAAGTGGATTGCGGAGTGCAAGTTTTTATCCTAGACGCGTCTATGCGATCTTTCAATGAAATTTTGGACATGGAGGGGTCGTTCGACGTTCGGCCAAAGCAAGAACCGTAGGAAGTTATGTCTGGTTGTGGGTACCAAAGTTCGGCAAGAGTTTTGCGAGATGGGGTACCCATGATATGAAGAGAGGAAGAAGAATAAGAGAAAATGAGGGGAAAATAATGTGGTTTTTTTAAATAGTTTTTTTAGTTAGTTATTAACAAAAGAATGAAATATACATACATAAGGAATCTGGACAAAAAACAATCACGACACAAAACTACCACACACCTAATCGGTCTAGGGTTCACCTAGGTCAACTAGACCTGCTCAAGAACTTGATTGTCGAAGTAAAACTGTGTCGAGAAACGGGTTCAAGATATACTGATCACGAGGCCAGGTAAGTGCAGAGATAAGGGGAGGTTTTCCGACGCTTTCGCGAAGGTCCTTAATTAAATAACCCTTTCTCTTTTGGCGGTTTCGCCGTAAACACTTTCCTAGACACCCCGTAAATGATATAGCGTTAAGCGGTGTTCTAAACAAAGTTAACTTCTCCTAGTGAGCGTGAAGTCCTCAAGGCTTAAAGTCTAGTTTCTTTTAAACTTTTGTGTGGGTAAATGTTATGCTTATTTTGTGATTTGTGGGCCACGGAAAAGGGGATGAAATCCTTTACCGTATGTTGTGGGGTTCGCTTGCCCTTAAGTCCGTATTAATGTATGCAATGCGCAATTTAATGAAAAAATTTGGTCAAAATTTCAAACAATCTTTTTTTATGTTAAGCACGGCACTGCAACAAATACGGGTTAGTCAAGTTTTGCGTCTGCTAGCGAACTTGCAAAGAATCCTGCAAAGATATTATATTGGATGCGTCGGATTTGAGAAAGAAGGTGTCAGTAAAGTACGTACCGTTAAGTTTTTGGGTTGGGAAACCCCCGTTGAATCAAATCCAAGTAGCTTGAAAGGTTCGCTTGCGCGGGTCAAACTACCCGGATATTTGGCACTGTACTTCGTAATCTCCCTAGCTTTGAACGTACACTTTGCTCCACATCATTGCAGTTCGCAAATCCAGAAAAAAATCTGAAATGTCGGAAAAACGAATTATTATTGCGAAAAAGCGATACGAATGCCCAAATTCCTGCACACTAAAAGTTATAAAAAACAAGCAATAAAAATGGGACAAAAACAGAACACTGGGGCACAGAGAAAAAGTTGGAGGCAAAAAGAGGCACTTGGGCCGGCGAGCTCGGATGAAGTTGTAACGTTTTAGAAATCGTTCTACAAATTTTTCCGTTTTAGGGCAAAATAGTCGGGTTTTTTCCGTTTTAACCCGATTTCGATCAAACGTCCGTATAAACTTGCCGACACCTAGTTTAGCTAAAATAAATCTAGTGCGCGAACTTTGGGGGTATATGGGAGGTTTTGGTTCAGATAGAATTTTTCCCAAATAAAATATTATTTTACGCGGTAAATTGTGCACGTAAATCGGGAAATTTCTTCTCATGGGAATAAATTGAATCTTATCACTAGAAATTTTTAGAAGCTTCTTTTCTAAATATCTAGATATTTTTTTAGTGCAAAAGGATTTGAATTAAAAAGGAAAAGAAAATGAAAGAAAGGTGGCAATTAGCATTTATTGAAGCATTAATTGTATTTTGCTAGAACATTCATCATTTTATTTACACAAACACCACCCCCATCAAACCCTTGGCCGAGCCTCACATAATTTTTGCCCTCTCATTTTTCAAAGCTCTTTTCTTCTCATTTTTCTCACTAAAAATGCTTCAAAATTCCCGAAATAAATCCACAAAATCCTAAATAAAAATAAAACCATCAATTCTCTTCACTACTAGCTTGGATCTTTAAGAAAAACATCATTTTGGAAGAAAAAAATGATGGATCAAGTTGTTATTTGGTGTTCTTGTTGAGGTATAATTTTCAAAACCCTAATCTTAAATTGTTATGTTTAGATCTTTAAGTTAGTTAATTAAATAGTTATCATAGCTTTAAATTCTTGATTTAATTCATTATTCATAATTTTTTTTAGAAATTCAAGTTAGGGTTAAAACTTGATTAAGTGTTTAATATTAATTAAAGTGTTAATTTGTGATTAGGAAAAGTTTAACCTAGTAGAAAATGATAATTATTGTTAATGAATACTTTGTTTAATTATGAAATATTTCTTACTAGGTTTTTGCTAAAACTTATTTTGCAAGTGTTAAAAATATAGAAATGGTTTAGATAGCTTAGTTAAGCTATTATAAGGTGTTTGTAATCGCTAGATATACGTTAGCTTGAAACTAGTGCGAAATATCGAGATAAGTTGCTTACTAGGTTTCGGGGTTTTTCCGACGTGGGTTCGATTGGTCGTTGCGAGATTATATCTATTGTATTCCTCGTAATTGTTTGTGTTGTGTTGTGCGATCGGGACGATCGGGGTCTAGACTTGGTGTTTTGTAGTTTAGCGACCCTAGTTAGGGTTTTTGGCCGATGTCGTGCGCGATAGATGTGCTAAGTGCGCAGTGCAATTTTCAGGGCGTTATCCTTGCGTTTCGATGTCTTTTCGTCGATGTAGGATATTTAGCTTATGCGATGTGTTTGTGAAATTTTAGGTTCACAAGCGGGGACTTCGGGCGCTGCGAACAAGGGGAAGCAGGTGGCTGGATTTTCATAGCTCGAGACCATCGGTGAGTAGATTTAACATCTACGGGGAAATCGCCCGTATGGCGTTATGCGTCGGGGCTGATATGATATGATAGCTGCATGTTATTGCATATTAGTTGATTTCATATGAACGTCATTACATAGTATTATCTGTTGTACCTTGACTTGTACCTTTGGATAGACAGTTCATATTGCACGAGCACTAATTTGTATGCTACACCCACACTGTCAGTAATTGCCATGACACGCACAAACCACCTACATACGTGATATGGTAGTGGATAGGGATAGTTGAGATAGTAATTCTTATTCTATTGTGCATATGAATTACTGTGGACACATACATACGTGATATTGCATTGGGCAGGGATAGTTGAGATAGTGACCCTTATTCCATTTCACGTATATCTTGCTATAGCTACTTGTACATCATGCATACATATTGACCTGTATACCCACATACTCGATTACAGCTACATGTACATCATGCACACATACTGACATGTACACCCACATATTTTTTGCTATAGTTGTCTATACCTTAAGTGGTATTGTTTTGACATGTGATATTGAGATGTTGACTATTGTGCTTATGAAATATATCATACATATTTGCTTACATGTAGATACTTAAACCTTGCTACAATTACATATACATTTCATATGATACTGCACTTGTTTTCGGAGGATTTTGGGAACCGCTTGATATATTTTAAAGCTGGATTCATTTTAAAGAGCGGTTTTCCCTTTATATGCTCATATTGATGTTTTATGTTGCGTATATCAGTTTTATATGGATTTTACGCATTGAGATATGGATTTGAGAACCGTGGGGGTATTTTCAAGAAACTATGTATTGTTTGAAAATCCGGTTTCTCTTGATATGATATTTTGATGCGTCCACCATGAGATTTCTCGGTTCTAAGATTTATGATATATACCCGATGCGAGGAGTGAGTGGGCCGTGTGCGGGTACATGGTGGGGCCCGGTACGGTTCCCTTCGGCAAGATGTTCGCGGTACAGACGATGAGCCTGGAAGGTGGGCAAGTACCTACCGGTGATTGTATTTGGACTCGGCGGTTATCGCGGGGATACCGACCGGAGTGATGTATGACATATCGTCAGGGCCAGTCGTGGTGACAGCTCCTGAGTTATGAGGATTTACGTGTCGATGCTAGACACGGGTTTCATGATATTTCGAGTGTCGGTGTTAAACACTCAGGTTTTCCATGATTTCTACGTATCGTCGGTGGACTTACGGGGTTGATATCCTCATACTTATACACACACACACATGTATATGTTTTCATGATGTTTCGGGTGTCGATGTTTGACACTCAGGTTCATGTTAGGTTTACCTAGCACCCCATGAAGGGTTTGGAAGCATCACATGTGCCAAAATCAAATTTTTAAGGTGCTAAGTGAACATACAAAGAATCATCACTAGAAATTTAGGGTTTCATTACATGTACATCATCACAAGTAGAAAAGGCTAGGGTTTTGAGAGTACAACCTTTGTAGCTCCCTACACTAGACTCCTTGGCTACTTGAGAGCTGGAAAAAGGTTCGCTTGAGATCTTCTTCGTCCACGACGATCCACCCGAAACTCCTTTGCCCAAAGCTCCTTACTTTACTCGATATGTGAATGAAGTAGAGCAAACACCCTACACAAATGGGCTAGATGTGTGTAGTATGATGATGTGGTTTGTATTCTATAATCAAAACTCTTTCTTTTTATCAACCACACTCAAGGAAATTATTAAGAGAGAAAGAAGAAGATGGTGGCTAAGCTTTCTCACAAAAGAAAAGTTATGAGAGTGAATAATAATTGAAATGAGAAAAGAATAATCTATATTAATCCTTTCTCACTTCAACCATGGTTAGAATCATCTAGATTTTTATCAAATGGGTTAAAGACAAAAGGATAATTAACTCAAGGTTAAATGGTGGTTGAAGCATGGTCAAAGATGATAAGTATAAACCTTGTGTGAATTATCCTTTCTCTTTTTCTAAATGATAAATAAATAGATAATTCTACAATATAAGTCTTGCATTGCCACCAAACATGTATCAACAACCATGATACTATGTATGTATGTATGTATGTATCCATGCACATCATCATGTGCATACATGCATGCATACAAAAATAGAAAAAAGAGTTTGATTAAAGAATTAATCTAAAAGTCATTTGTTAAATCAACAATTGATTTTGCAAACCGGTCATATCACATACGACCCGACCAATAGAAAATGCCCGATTAATATACGGTATCACATATCCGTATTTAATCGGGTCCCCGCGCATATCTCATATGCACACCACATCATTTCGCCTGAGCTAGGAAACTTCATTGTGGGACTCTAAGACTCGTCAATACGCCGACAGTAGGTAATGATCATATCAAATACCTACAATCCGCAAGCGGTCAGCTAAACGTAACGGCCACCCGGGTATTGAGCGATCAGAAGAAAACAAGTGAACCTGTCACAACTCCCGTCGAGCCAACCGGCAACACTACCGTACAGTCCAGTCTCTTCGTCAGATATGCTGCATATACAGTCTAGGGATGGTAACATCGACCCCAATAACTCAATAATTCGTGTCGATGAATGGTCTATAACAGATCGAGAAACTACTGATAACACTTATCAGTAAACCTCAACAGCCCTGGCCAGGGACTTACTGATATAGCCAGTCGAGCACAGCATAACATCAACTCCCAATACCGGGAGAGACGAAACCCCTCCTATCGCTCATCGCTTTCGTGTGTCTCGGGATTGTACCCAACGGCCACCTGTTTGCACGACTCAGTAGAGCCGTGGTAGGGTGGTAATCAAAGTACAGTGGGAGAACACACAAGACTCTATGACGATCTCGGGTCTACAGACTAACCTGCACCAGTGTCACTTGAGAACTGCTATCCGACGATAGATATAATTCCATATAGGAGTTCTCGGTGAGTCCGTCCAGTGTACCCAGTCAACACTGAGCACCCGTATACGATCTCGATGTCAAACATCGATGAATGTGGGAACATCCATCGCCCATCATATGGGTCTAGTATCATATACGCTAGTCTACTCTGGTATATCGATGCCCCGTCTCGATACACCTACGACTAGGGACATTCCAGGATATGCTTATAAACTACAGATGTCCCACTAGTATGATCTCTATCATAATCACAGTAGTCAAGTCTATATCCTCAGGGCTTTATCAACATGTGTGAATGAATAAAAGCATGATCAAATCAACATGTCAGATAAAGTAGAACCAGATAGCATACTATCATGTCGAGCAAGAATGTGCACTGAATATATATATATACATGTATAAATACATCCACTATCATATAATGGCCTCTAGGGCATACATATAACAAACAGTTCCATGAGACTTACAGGATGTGAGGGCCGATTTGAGGATGCGGTGTCTGAGGATTTGGGATTTGATGTGTCAGTGAGGGACACTGGTGTTTTCCCATGCTGATGATTTTGCATGAGGTTTTATTATATCATCCCACACACTCAGGATTATTTTGATATGCATTGCTTCATGTAGTTGTAGTACCCTGCTGATGTACCTTTACATGATTTTTGCATATCCATACTGCCATACTTATGCTATCAGATTACATGTGCTAGATTTATCGCTGTTCGTGCATACCTGCGATTACAGTATGATGTTATTTACTATTCACGAGTTGGCAACTCACCCCCGTTGTGCCACAGTGTTTTGCAGGACTTACCCTTAGAGTAGTCGCGGCAGGGCGTCTTATCATCTCTACTTTTGCGGATACCGCTATGTTTGGCTATGAGGCCTTTGCTTTTAGGTGGGTTTGCGGTTATCTGTTTGTACATTGTATATCTTTTTGTTGGATCTAGTATTCTCCATCTACCACTTGTAATGACCCCAAAATCTTTATACATTTGTATTATCCCTCTTCAAAAATATACCGTATTTATTTGTACTTGGCATTTTCCTCTTTCTATTAAATTTATTATTATTTTATTCCTCAATCTATTATGTATTTTTTTCTAGGTACAATTTCTTTTTCTTATATTTAAGTTTTTAACTTCTCATTCTTATTTTTTCCTTTCATAAATATTTAACCCAAATCCATTATTTTTATTCTCCATAGCCCATCTAAAAAGCCCATTTTCTTTTTAAGCAACATCATATATTTAATTCTAATTAAATATATGCATGAACAACCTTATAGCTCATTGGTTAAGCCCTTGCATTGTTATTCCATAAGTCACATGTTCAAATCCCCATTCTTGCAATTATTTTTATCATTTTTTATTCTTCTCATAACCTACAAATGAGACCTTTCATTTCCAAAATGAATGGTGACCTTTCATTTCTCTTTTAATTCTTATGTTAAATGCATATATTATTATACATAATTCACCATTACACCATCTTAATTGTCCTCCTCCATCTTTTCCTTCCTCATATTTTTCTATCTCTCATTTCTCCCTCTTCACCTAAAGTCCAAGAAGAAGAAGATGAAGAAGTATTCAAGAAGGTCTCGCTACTAACGCGAGGCTATCGGCGGATAGACAAGCCCGGTGACAATACCGGCTTGTGCATGTAAGTCCCTTCTCTCTCCTTTCCCCCCATCTCTTTTTTTTCCTCTTGTCATGCATCGTGAACCCCTTATTCTTTTCATATCATAATCCATAAGAGAAGATACACATAAACATATACATATACATATACATAAGTTTAGATATATATGATTCTATATGGTTTAATAATATCTTATTATCTCTTGTTCAAATTAAAGTATTTTTAATTCTTTCTTCATGATTATGAATGTTTATTACAAGTTGTGAGAACATAGATTTCAATCCATAATATATCTACGATATCTCATGGAATCGGTTTGGTTATTAAAAGAAAGGATAAAGCTTGCATAAAAATACTAGTTAATCTTTTTGCCGATTTTAGTATACACATCAATACCTTTAGGTTTAAAATAATTTTTAGACATTAATTTTTACTTCTGAAAATTTCATGGAATTTACATATGATAGATTATATTATTTTATACATGCTGTAAAAATTTTAGATCGATCCGCATAACGGTTTGTGAATTACATCGTATTTATTCACTGATCGTAAAACAGAAAACTGCAGCTATCGGTCAATTTCTAGGACACATAACTTGGTATACCGGTATCCAAATTGAGCAAACTCAGATGTTTTTGATATCTACATCGAATGATATAGATTTTATTAGTTTTATAGTTTTACTGAAAACCTACCTAAGATAAAGAAAACTGCATTACAATATTAAGTGACGGATCTGAACAGAATCTGTCCTGATTCGCACATTGTTTTTAAATTGGACATAACTCGAACACCCGATATCCGTTTGTGACAAAATTTAGATGTGTAGATGCACCATTGATAGAAATATAATTTTCTGTATATTATATTACTTAGGGATGCATGAAACAACCTGATATAGGCTTTACAATACAATATATAGTTGCTGTCCAGAAATCTGAATTTCTGTTTTAAATGCTGATATTAAAATGATCATAAATAGAGCTTCATAAATCCAAATCGTATGAATCTTGGTGTTTTCGATAAGTACATCGAAATACCTACAATTTTCTAATAATTTTCGTAAGCTGAAACCTGATACAAATTAACTCAAACTGCGTTTTAAAAATATGTGACGGTGCCGAATAGATTCTGATCTGTTTTGCGCGACGATACGAAAACATATATATCTCTCAAACCGGTAGTCATATTTAGGTAAAACTGGAACTCACGCATGCAAAACATTTAGAGCCATATTTCTGTTTATATTTCGCATTCGTTCAACTTGATTAATTAGTCGTACATAATATTTCTTTACAGCATTGTTTTTGGTAGTTACTCGAAAAATATACTTGACTCATTTCATGCTATTCGAACATGTATACATATTTATCTTGATCATTAAATTGTTGTATGTACTTAAAGACGATAATTAAATACTTGAGTTATATTTTGAAAACTATACAAAAATATTTTTACATAAAACCCCCTCAAGTTTATAAATTACCCTAAGGACCCTAACAATTATAAGACCATGATTCATAATTCTGATTGTCTGACTCGGGTTTGAGTCTGATTAATTTGACTTGAATCTGATTCAAGTCAACCTATAATCTACAAGATTCCAATTCAAAATGAACACATGAATCCATGAATACAATTATCAATTTATACAATTTGGCTGAACCGAACCATGGATATATTCCTTTTACATGATTCTCAGTATTCCATTTACATGACTCTACGGTTATAACCGTTTCCTGATATCATGGTTTCGGTCAGTCAATCAAGTCAATCAAGCAATCATTACAAGTTTACAAGATAACAATACAAATATGACATCGCGGGGTTTAAAGGGGTAGATTGGTACGGAAGATGTTAAAAGTGGAATGAGGTGGTCAGATTAAGACACCTAACCTATATTCCGTTGCTGTTGTACCGTGGCATAAACGGTTCCTTGTACTATACGTGCCCTTAGTCTCTGGCATATAGAGACTCCCCTCGTATACACTGGCATCCTCCTGTACCAAGCTACAAACAATTACGTTAAACAATATTTCATAATATTCTACAATACAATACTTTAGAAAATACTATACTCTGTCACTCTCATTCTTCATTCTTCTTTGGGACTTACCGAGCGACCTGTTCGCTGACGACATTCTATTTCTCTCTTCTTTGAATGTCGTCAGGTGCGTTGGACCAAGTTGAGACCGAGCCCACAAGTGAAGATTTGGAGCAGTTCCAGGAAGACCCAGAGCTCTAGACATTGTATCTTGTTCTTTCCAGTATTTCCTTTTATTGTTATGCCACTGTTTAGGCATTGCTTTTTCATTTCAGATGTATTTTCATTTCATGCATTGTATAAAGAATGTTATTAATAAAAGTTGCTGTTATTTCTATTATTCGTCTCTTGTGATTCATTTTATATTGCTTAGTTACGCTTAGCGTATGTACTTCTGAGTACATACGTAGCGGGCCTTGTCACGTCCACTTCGCCGTACACTGGGAAGCGGGACGTGACAGGTTTTGTTGGTGGCCCATGCAGGTCTGAGCTGTATGAATCCCTGTCATGCAGTTCTGGTCTGCGTGAACAACCTAAGCAATATAACACAAGAAACAGCAACTAAAACATTCTTTACAATCATGTTCCTTGAATCTTACCATTTCATATTCTTTGAATCTTATCATCCGTTGAATCTATCCTAACCCTATTCTTTCACTCACAATCACCAAATTGTTTTGAAACTGTTACACTTTCCTTTTACAAATTTCGAGGACGAAATTATTTTTAAGGAGGGTAGAATGTAATGACCCCAGAATCTTTATACATTTGTATTATCCCTCTTCAAAAATATACCGTATTTATTTGTACTTGGCATTTTCCTCTTTCTATTAAATTTATTATTATTTTATTCCTCAATCTATTATGTATTTTTTTCTAGGTACAATTTCTTTTTCTTATATTTAAGTTTTTAACTTCTCATTCTTATTTTTTCCTTTCATAAATATTTAACCCAAATCCATTATTTTTATTCTCCATAGCCCATCTAAAAAGCCCATTTTCTTTTTAAGCAACATCATATATTTAATTCTAATTAAATATATGCATGAACAACCTTATAGCTCATTGGTTAAGCCCTTGCATTGTTATTCCATAAGTCACATGTTCAAATCCCCATTCTTGCAATTATTTTTATCATTTTTTATTCTTCTCATAACCTACAAATGAGACCTTTCATTTCCAAAATGAATGGTGACCTTTCATTTCTCTTTTAATTCTTATGTTAAATGCATATATTATTATACATAATTCACCATTACACCATCTTAATTGTCCTCCTCCATCTTTTCCTTCCTCATATTTTTCTATCTCTCATTTCTCCCTCTTCACCTAAAGTCCAAGAAGAAGAAGATGAAGAAGTATTCAAGAAGGTCTCGCTACTAACGCGAGGCTATCGGCGGATAGACAAGCCCGGTGACAATACCGGCTTGTGCATGTAAGTCCCTTCTCTCTCCTTTCCCCCCATCTCTTTTTTTTCCTCTTGTCATGCATCGTGAACCCCTTATTCTTTTCATATCATAATCCATAAGAGAAGATACACATAAACATATACATATACATATACATAAGTTTAGATATATATGATTCTATATGGTTTAATAATATCTTATTATCTCTTGTTCAAATTAAAGTATTTTTAATTCTTTCTTCATGATTATGAATGTTTATTACAAGTTGTGAGAACATAGATTTCAATCCATAATATATCTACGATATCTCATGGAATCGGTTTGGTTATTAAAAGAAAGGATAAAGCTTGCATAAAAATACTAGTTAATCTTTTTGCCGATTTTAGTATACACATCAATACCTTTAGGTTTAAAATAATTTTTAGACATTAATTTTTACTTCTGAAAATTTCATGGAATTTACATATGATAGATTATATTATTTTATACATGCTGTAAAAATTTTAGATCGATCCGCATAACGGTTTGTGAATTACATCGTATTTATTCACTGATCGTAAAACAGAAAACTGCAGCTATCGGTCAATTTCTAGGACACATAACTTGGTATACCGGTATCCAAATTGAGCAAACTCAGATGTTTTTGATATCTACATCGAATGATATAGATTTTATTAGTTTTATAGTTTTACTGAAAACCTACCTAAGATAAAGAAAACTGCATTACAATATTAAGTGACGGATCTGGACAGAATCTGTCCTGATTCGCACATTGTTTTTAAATTGGACATAACTCGAACACCCGATATCCGTTTGTGACAAAATTTAGATGTGTAGATGCACCATTGATAGAAATATAATTTTCTGTATATTATATTACTTAGGGATGCATGAAACAACCTGATATAGGCTTTACAATACAATATATAGTTGCTGTCCAGAAATCTGAATTTCTGTTTTAAATGCTGATATTAAAATGATCATAAATAGATCTTCATAAATCCAAATCGTATGAATCTTGGTGTTTTCGATAAGTACATCGAAATACCTACAATTTTCTAATAATTTTCGTAAGCTGAAACCTGATACAAATTAACTCAAACTGCGTTTTAAAAATATGTGACGGTGCCGAATAGATTCTGATCTGTTTTGCGCGACGATACGAAAACATATATATCTCTCAAACCGGTAGTCATATTTAGGTAAAACTGGAACTCACGCATGCAAAACATTTAGAGCCATATTTCTGTTTATATTTCGTATTCGTTCAACTTTATTAATTAGTCGTACATAATATTTCTTTACAGCATTGTTTTTGGTAGTTACTCGAAAAATATACTTGACTCATTTCATGCTATTCGAACATGTATACATATTTATCTTGATCATTAAATTGTTGTATGTACTTAAAGACGATAATTAAATACTTGAGTTATATTTTGAAAACTATACAAAAATATTTTTACATAAAACCCCCTCAAGTTTATAAATTACCCTAAGGACCCTAACAATTATAAGACCATGATTCATAATTCTGATTGTCTGACTCGGGTTTGAGTCTGATTAATTTGACTTGAATCTGATTCAAGTCAACCTATAATCTACAAGATTCCAATTCAAAATGAACACATGAATCCATGAATACAATTATCAATTTATACAATTTGGCTGAACCGAACCATGGATATATTCCTTTTACATGATTCTCAGTATTCCATTTACATGACTCTACGGTTATAACCGTTTCCTGATATCATGGTTTCGGTCAGTCAATCAAGTCAATCAAGCAATCATTACAAGTTTACAAGATAACAATACAAATATGACATCGCGGGGTTTAAAGGGGTAGATTGGTACGGAAGATGTTAAAAGTGGAATGAGGTGGTCAGATTAAGACACCTAACCTATATTCCGTTGCTGTTGTACCGTGGCATAAACGGTTCCTTGTACTATACGTGCCCTTAGTCTCTGGCATATAGAGACTCCCCTCGTATACACTGGCATCCTCCTGTACCAAGCTACAAACAATTACGTTAAACAATATTTCATAATATTCTACAATACAATACTTTAGAAAATACTATACTCTGTCACTCTCATTCTTCATTCTTCTTTGGGACTTACCGAGCGACCTGTTCGCTGACGACATTCTATTTCTCTCTTCTTTGAATGTCGTCAGGTGCGTTGGACCAAGTTGAGACCGAGCCCACAAGTGAAGATTTGGAGCAGTTCCAGGAAGACCCAGAGCTCTAGACATTGTATCTTGTTCTTTCCAGTATTTCCTTTTATTGTTATGCCACTGTTTAGGCATTGCTTTTTCATTTCAGATGTATTTTCATTTCATGCATTGTATAAAGAATGTTATTAATAAAAGTTGCTGTTATTTCTATTATTCGTCTTTTGTGATTCATTTTATATTGCTTAGTTACGCTTAGCGTATGTACTTCTGAGTACATACGTAGCGGGCCTTGTCACGTCAACTTCGCCGTACACTGGGAAGCGGGGCGTGACAGGTTTTGTTGGTGGCCCATGCAGGTCTGAGCTGTATGAATCCCTGTCATGCAGTTCTGGTCTGCGTGAACAACCTAAGCAATATAACACAAGAAACAGCAACTAAAACATTCTTTACAATCATGTTCCTTGAATCTTACCATTTCATATTCTTTGAATCTTATCATCCGTTGAATCTATCCTAACCCTATTCTTTCACTCACAATCACCAAATTGTTTTGAAACTGTTACACTTTCCTTTTACAAATTTCGAGGACGAAATTATTTTTAAGGAGGGTAGAATGTAATGACCCCAAAATCTTTATACATTTGTATTATCCCTCTTCAAAAATATACCGTATTTATTTGTACTTGGCATTTTCCTCTTTCTATTAAATTTATTATTATTTTATTCCTCAATCTATTATGTATTTTTTTCTAGGTACAATTTCTTTTTCTTATATTTAAGTTTTTAACTTCTCATTCTTATTTTTTCCTTTCATAAATATTTAACCCAAATCCATTATTTTTATTCTCCATGGCCCATCTAAAAAGCCCATTTTCTTTTTAAGCAACATCATATATTTAATTCTAATTAAATATATGCATGAACAATCTTATAGCTCATTGGTTAAGCCCTTGCATTGTTATTCCATAAGTCACATGTTTAAATCCCCATTCTTGCAATTATTTTTATCATTTTTTATTCTTCTCATAACCTACAAATGAGACCTTTCATTTCCAAAATGAATGGTGACCTTTCATTTCTCTTTTAATTCTTATGTTAAATGCATATATTATTATACATAATTCACCATTACACCATCTTAATTGTCCTCCTCCATCTTTTCCTTCCTCATATTTTTCTATCTCTCATTTCTCCCTCTTCACCTAAAGTCCAAGAAGAAGAAGATGAAGAAGTATTCAAGAAGGTCTCGCTACTAACGCGAGGCTATCGGCGGATAGACAAGCCCGGTGACAATACCGGCTTGTGCATGTAAGTCCCTTCTCTCTCCTTTCCCCCCATCTCTTTTTTTTCCTCTTGTCATGCATCGTGAACCCCTTATTCTTTTCATATCATAATCCATAAGAGAAGATACACATAAACATATACATATACATATACATAAGTTTAGATATATATGATTCTATATGGTTTAATAATATCTTATTATCTCTTGTTCAAATTAAAGTATTTTTAATTCTTTCTTCATGATTATGAATGTTTATTACAAGTTGTGAGAACATAGATTTCAATCCATAATATATCTACGATATCTCATGGAATCGGTTTGGTTATTAAAAGAAAGGATAAAGCTTGCATAAAAATACTAGTTAATCTTTTTGCCGATTTTAGTATACACATCAATACCTTTAGGTTTAAAATAATTTTTAGACATTAATTTTTACTTCTGAAAATTTCATGGAATTTACATATGATAGATTATATTATTTTATACATGCTGTAAAAATTTTAGATCGATCCGCATAACGGTTTGTGAATTACATCGTATTTATTCACTGATCGTAAAACAGAAAACTGCAGCTATCGGTCAATTTCTAGGACACATAACTTGGTATACCGGTATCCAAATTGAGCAAACTCAGATGTTTTTGATATCTACATCGAATGATATAGATTTTATTAGTTTTATAGTTTTACTGAAAACCTACCTAAGATAAAGAAAACTGCATTACAATATTAAGTGACGGATCTGAACAGAATCTGTCCTGATTCGCACATTGTTTTTAAATTGGACATAACTCGAACACCCGATATCCGTTTGTGACAAAATTTAGATGTGTAGATGCACCATTGATAGAAATATAATTTTCTGTATATTATATTACTTAGGGATGCATGAAACAACCTGATATAGGCTTTACAATACAATATATAGTTGCTGTCCAGAAATCTGAATTTCTGTTTTAAATGCTGATATTAAAATGATCATAAATAGAGCTTCATAAATCCAAATCGTATGAATCTTGGTGTTTTCGATAAGTACATCGAAATACCTACAATTTTCTAATAATTTTCGTAAGCTGAAACCTGATACAAATTAACTCAAACTGCGTTTTAAAAATATGTGACGGTGCCGAATAGATTCTGATCTGTTTTGCGCGACGATACGAAAACATATATATCTCTCAAACCGGTAGTCATATTTAGGTAAAACTGGAACTCACGCATGCAAAACATTTAGAGCCATATTTCTGTTTATATTTCGCATTCGTTCAACTTGATTAATTAGTCGTACATAATATTTCTTTACAGCATTGTTTTTGGTAGTTACTCGAAAAATATACTTGACTCATTTCATGCTATTCGAACATGTATACATATTTATCTTGATCATTAAATTGTTGTATGTACTTAAAGACGATAATTAAATACTTGAGTTATATTTTGAAAACTATACAAAAATATTTTTACATAAAACCCCCTCAAGTTTATAAATTACCCTAAGGACCCTAACAATTATAAGACCATGATTCATAATTCTGATTGTCTGACTCGGGTTTGAGTCTGATTAATTTGACTTGAATCTGATTCAAGTCAACCTATAATCTACAAGATTCCAATTCAAAATGAACACATGAATCCATGAATACAATTATCAATTTATACAATTTGGCTGAACCGAACCATGGATATATTCCTTTTACATGATTCTCAGTATTCCATTTACATGACTCTACGGTTATAACCGTTTCCTGATATCATGGTTTCGGTCAGTCAATCAAGTCAATCAAGCAATCATTACAAGTTTACAAGATAACAATACAAATATGACATCGCGGGGTTTAAAGGGGTAGATTGGTACGGAAGATGTTAAAAGTGGAATGAGGTGGTCAGATTAAGACACCTAACCTATATTCCGTTGCTGTTGTACCGTGGCATAAACGGTTCCTTGTACTATACGTGCCCTTAGTCTCTGGCATATAGAGACTCCCCTCGTATACACTGGCATCCTCCTGTACCAAGCTACAAACAATTACGTTAAACAATATTTCATAATATTCTACAATACAATACTTTAGAAAATACTATACTCTGTCACTCTCATTCTTCATTCTTCTTTGGGACTTACCGAGCGACCTGTTCGCTGACGACATTCTATTTCTCTCTTCTTTGAATGTCGTCAGGTGCGTTGGACCAAGTTGAGACCGAGCCCACAAGTGAAGATTTGGAGCAGTTCCAGGAAGACCCAGAGCTCTAGACATTGTATCTTGTTCTTTCCAGTATTTCCTTTTATTGTTATGCCACTGTTTAGGCATTGCTTTTTCATTTCAGATGTATTTTCATTTCATGCATTGTATAAAGAATGTTATTAATAAAAGTTGCTGTTATTTCTATTATTCGTCTCTTGTGATTCATCTTATATTGCTTAGTTACGCTTAGCGTATGTACTTCTGAGTACATACGTAGCGGGCCTTGTCACGTCAACTTCGCCGTACACTGGGAAGCGGGGCGTGACAGGTTTTGTTGGTGGCCTATGCAGGTCTGAGCTGTATAAATCCCTGTCATGCAGTTCTGGTCTGCGTGAACAACCTAAGCAATATAACACAAGAAACAGCAACTAAAACATTCTTTACAATCATGTTCCTTGAATCTTACCATTTCATATTCTTTGAATCTTATCATCCGTTGAATCTATCCTAACCCTATTCTTTCACTCACAATCACCAAATTGTTTTGAAACTGTTACACTTTCCTTTTACAAATTTCGAGGACGAAATTATTTTTAAGGAGGGTAGAATGTAATGACCCCAGAATCTTTATACATTTGTATTATCCCTCTTCAAAAATATACCGTATTTATTTGTACTTGGCATTTTCCTCTTTCTATTAAATTTATTATTATTTTATTCCTCAATCTATTATGTATTTTTTTCTAGGTACAATTTCTTTTTCTTATATTTAAGTTTTTAACTTCTCATTCTTATTTTTTCCTTTCATAAATATTTAACCCAAATCCATTATTTTTATTCTCCATGGCCCATCTAAAAAGCCCATTTTCTTTTTAAGCAACATCATATATTTAATTCTAATTAAATATATGCATGAACAACCTTATAGCTCATTGGTTAAGCCCTTGCATTGTTATTCCATAAGTCACATGTTCAAATCCCCATTCTTGCAATTATTTTTATCATTTTTTATTCTTCTCATAACCTACAAATGAGACCTTTCATTTCCAAAATGAATGGTGACCTTTCATTTCTCTTTTAATTCTTATGTTAAATGCATATATTATTATACATAATTCACCATTACACCATCTTAATTGTCCTCCTCCATCTTTTCCTTCCTCATATTTTTCTATCTCTCATTTCTCCCTCTTCACCTAAAGTCCAAGAAGAAGAAGATGAAGAAGTATTCAAGAAGGTCTCGCTACTAACGCGAGGCTATCGGCGGATAGACAAGCCCGGTGACAATACCGGCTTGTGCATGTAAGTCCCTTCTCTCTCCTTTCCCCCCATCTCTTTTTTTTCCTCTTGTCATGCATCGTGAACCCCTTATTCTTTTCATATCATAATCCATAAGAGAAGATACACATAAACATATACATATACATATACATAAGTTTAGATATATATGATTCTATATGGTTTAATAATATCTTATTATCTCTTGTTCAAATTAAAGTATTTTTAATTCTTTCTTCATGATTATGAATGTTTATTACAAGTTGTGAGAACATAGATTTCAATCCATAATATATCTACGATATCTCATGGAATCGGTTTGGTTATTAAAAGAAAGGATAAAGCTTGCATAAAAATACTAGTTAATCTTTTTGCCGATTTTAGTATACACATCAATACCTTTAGGTTTAAAATAATTTTTAGACATTAATTTTTACTTCTGAAAATTTCATGGAATTTACATATGATAGATTATATTATTTTATACATGCTGTAAAAATTTTAGATCGATCCGCATAACGGTTTGTGAATTACATCGTATTTATTCACTGATCGTAAAACAGAAAACTGCAGCTATCGGTCAATTTCTAGGACACATAACTTGGTATACCGGTATCCAAATTGAGCAAACTCAGATGTTTTTGATATCTACATCGAATGATATAGATTTTATTAGTTTTATAGTTTTACTGAAAACCTACCTAAGATAAAGAAAACTGCATTACAATATTAAGTGACGGATCTGAACAGAATCTGTCCTGATTCGCACATTGTTTTTAAATTGGACATAACTCGAACACCCGATATCCGTTTGTGACAAAATTTAGATGTGTAGATGCACCATTGATAGAAATATAATTTTCTGTATATTATATTACTTAGGGATGCATGAAACAACCTGATATAGGCTTTACAATACAATATATAGTTGCTGTCCAGAAATCTGAATTTCTGTTTTAAATGCTGATATTAAAATGATCATAAATAGAGCTTCATAAATCCAAATCGTATGAATCTTGGTGTTTTCGATAAGTACATCGAAATACCTACAATTTTCTAATAATTTTCGTAAGCTGAAACCTGATACAAATTAACTCAAACTGCGTTTTAAAAATATGTGACGGTGCCGAATAGATTCTGATCTGTTTTGCGCGACGATACGAAAACATATATATCTCTCAAACCGGTAGTCATATTTAGGTAAAACTGGAACTCACGCATGCAAAACATTTAGAGCCATATTTCTGTTTATATTTCGCATTCGTTCAACTTGATTAATTAGTCGTACATAATATTTCTTTACAGCATTGTTTTTGGTAGTTACTCGAAAAATATACTTGACTCATTTCATGCTATTCGAACATGTATACATATTTATCTTGATCATTAAATTGTTGTATGTACTTAAAGACGATAATTAAATACTTGAGTTATATTTTGAAAACTATACAAAAATATTTTTACATAAAACCCCCTCAAGTTTATAAATTACCCTAAGGACCCTAACAATTATAAGACCATGATTCATAATTCTGATTGTCTGACTCGGGTTTGAGTCTGATTAATTTGACTTGAATCTGATTCAAGTCAACCTATAATCTACAAGATTCCAATTCAAAATGAACACATGAATCCATGAATACAATTATCAATTTATACAATTTGGCTGAACCGAACCATGGATATATTCCTTTTACATGATTCTCAGTATTCCATTTACATGACTCTACGGTTATAACCGTTTCCTGATATCATGGTTTCGGTCAGTCAATCAAGTCAATCAAGCAATCATTACAAGTTTACAAGATAACAATACAAATATGACATCGCGGGGTTTAAAGGGGTAGATTGGTACGGAAGATGTTAAAAGTGGAATGAGGTGGTCAGATTAAGACACCTAACCTATATTCCGTTGCTGTTGTACCGTGGCATAAACGGTTCCTTGTACTATACGTGCCCTTAGTCTCTGGCATATAGAGACTCCCCTCGTATACACTGGCATCCTCCTGTACCAAGCTACAAACAATTACGTTAAACAATATTTCATAATATTCTACAATACAATACTTTAGAAAATACTATACTCTGTCACTCTCATTCTTCATTCTTCTTTGGGACTTACCGAGCGACCTGTTCGCTGACGACATTCTATTTCTCTCTTCTTTGAATGTCGTCAGGTGCGTTGGACCAAGTTGAGACCGAGCCCACAAGTGAAGATTTGGAGCAGTTCCAGGAAGACCCAGAGCTCTAGACATTGTATCTTGTTCTTTCCAGTATTTCCTTTTATTGTTATGCCACTGTTTAGGCATTGCTTTTTCATTTCAGATGTATTTTCATTTCATGCATTGTATAAAGAATGTTATTAATAAAAGTTGCTGTTATTTCTATTATTCGTCTTTTGTGATTCATTTTATATTGCTTAGTTACGCTTAGCGTATGTACTTCTGAGTACATACGTAGCGGGCCTTGTCACGTCCACTTCGCCGTACACTGGGAAGCGGGGCGTGACAGGTTTCCAAAATATTTCCAAAATGAATGGTGACCGTACACTGGGAACCTGCGCCAGATGATGGGGACTTTAGTAGAGGCCACTCGAGCATAGGGGCAGGCAGTTGTTCCACCCGTTGCAGGGACCACGATGGTACCTACTGCTCCGGCAGTCACAGTTACAGCTCCGGAGGTTATTACCGTGTCACTGACAGAGTTCATGAGGCTGAGGCCTCCGGTGTTCACTGGCATAGATGCTACTGAGGATCCGCAGTCGTTTATCGACTGGATGGCCAGGATTTGTCGTTCGCTCCGATGCTCTGACGAGAGATGGGTGGAGTTCGCGAGCTTCCGTCTGGAGGGTCTGGCCCAGAAGTGGTGTGAGTCCTTGGAGAGAGGCAGAGCCGTGGGTCTTGCTCCTATGACCTGGGCTGAGTTTGTGACTGTGTTTCTCGCCCGTTTTCTTCCACCGATCATCAGGGATGCGCGAGCGTGCAAATTTGAGTCGTTACGTCAGACTCCAGGGATGACGGTGTCTGAGTATGATGTACTATTTACCGAGCTGTCTGTGTATGCTCCGTACTTTGTGGCGACTGAGGAGATGAGGGTGAAGAGGTTTGTTCGAGGCCTTCTTACCTAGTTGTTCCTAGCCATCATCAATCAGCATTGCGACACGTATGCGGCAGCTATGGATGCAGCCCTATTGGTGGAGGAGCGTCTATCTGAGTCATCGGTTGTTCCGGAACCGAAGAGGGCCTGTACTGGTATAGCAACCAGGAGGCAGAGGTTTAGATTCCGAGACAGAGTTCGATCAGACACTAGGAGTAGCAGAGACATGGGACGTGGCCAGTTGTTCAGCACTTTTTCCCAGGAGGGTCAGCCGTCGACACGTGGGTGTTTTGGATGTGGCAGTTTACAGCACCTTGTTCGGGATTGTACCATGATACGTCAGAGAGGGCCATCCGTACCCTAGGTTACCTTACTACCTTCTTCGCCTCAGAGAGCGTTGCTTTTTAATCCCGTGGTTGTGCCACGTCAGACTCCTGCTCAGAGAGGTCGTGGTCACGGTGGTTTTGTGCCGAGAGGACGAGGTGGCGGAGGCAGAGGACAGCCAGTAGCCGGTAGAGGACAGGCTCGGGTTTTTGCCTTGACTCACCACGACGCTCAGGCGTCCAATGTTGTGGTTTCAGGTACCCTTTCTGTATGTTCTTATGATGCACATGTTCTTTTTGATCCGGGATCTATGCATTCGTATGTTTCTACGCACTTCATGCCGAGGTTAGGTCGAGAGCCGTGTTTGCTAGATCAGCCGCTTGTCGTGACTACTCCTGTTGGAGAGTCGTTTGTTGCACGACACGTGTTCCGGTCATGTGCGGTCCGTATTGGTGACAGAGATCTGTCCGTCGACTTGATCCTTCTTGAGATGTTGGACTTCGACGTTCTGCTGGGCATGGACTGGTTAGTTACTTACTACGCGTCCGTGGACTGCCGCGAGAAGACAGTTAGGTTTTGTTTTCCTGGCGAGTCAGTGTTTGTTGTGCGGGGGGACCGTGGTGCCGTCCCTCACAGTTTGATTTCTGTCATGTGCGCTAGTCGGCTTTTGAGGAGAGGATGTCGGGGATTCTTGGATTTCATTCATGATACTGGAGCCACAGTGGAGTCGTTGGACGGGGTTCTTACCGTGCGAGAGTTTCCCGACGTCTTTCCCGATGAGTTACCTGGGATGTCGCCAGAGCGCGATATTGAGTTCTGCATTGATCTGATTCCTGACACGGAGCCTATTTCTATACTGCCTTATCGGATGGCTCCGGCAGAGCTTAGAGAGCTTAAAGATCAATTGCAAGAGTTGCTTGATATGGGACTTGTGCGTCCGAGTGTTTCGCCGTGGGGAGCTCCTGTTCTGTTCGTCAAGAAGAAGGACGGCAGTTTGAGGCTGTGTGTGGATTATCGTCAGGTGAACCGAGTTTCGGTGCGGAATAGGTATCCTTTACCTCGCATTAACGATTTATTTGATCAGCTCCAGGGTGCAAAACATTTTTCTAAGATTGATTTACGTTCGGGTTATCATCAGTTGCGGGTTCGGAATGATGATATTCCGAAGACTGCTTTTCGTACGCGCTATGGGCATTATGAGTTTCTGGTGATGTCGTTCGGACTCACCAATGCGCCAGCAACGTTCATGGATCTGATGAACTGGATTTTCAGGCTGTTCCTCGACCAGTTTATTATTGTGTTTATTGATAACATGCTGGTCTATTCTAGGAGTCGTGAGGAGCATGAGCATCACTTGAGGATTGCTTTGCAGATATTGAGAGAGCACCAGCTGTATGCTAAATTCTTAAAGTGCGCGTTTTGGCTTGATAGAGTTAACTTCCTGGGTCATGTGGTGACTGGTGATGGTATTCTAGTGGACCCGAGGAAGATCGAGGCTGTGCAGTTTTGGCCCAGACCTGTATCGGTGACTGAGGTCCGCAGCTTTTTAGGCTTAGCTGGTTATTATCGCCGTTTTGTGCAGAATTTCTCGAGTATCGCTGCACCGCTGACTGGACTGACCCGGAAGGGAGTTCCTTTTCTTTGGACTGATGCGTGCGAGCAGAGTTTTCAGCAGTTGAAGACTCGGTTGACGACAGCACCAGTTCTATCTTTGCCTTCTGGATCGGGCGGCTAGGTTGTTTACTGTGATGCTTCTTGAGTGGGGCTCAGTTGTGTATTGATGCAGCACGATAGAGTGATTGCTTACGCTTCTAGGCAGCTGAAGAAGCACGAGCAGAATTACCCCACTCACGATCTTGAGATGGCTGTTCATACCATAATATTGCATTATTATATTCCCCATTCTTATTCGTTTTATAAATAAACAGGTGCTTTTGACGCATGTCTGCTACATATTACAGGTTATAGGTTCTTGGATCTAAAACAAAAGACGATGCAAAAGTGGAACTGCAACCAACAAATAGAAGGATCTTGATCAAGCCTACATAAAGATCAGTTCACAAACTACAAGGCAACGCAAGGTCCAAGATTTTGTCTCGAAGCAACGGTTAAAATCCACTACATTATTCACTGGAGATCTGGAAGAAACCTCAAAGCCTATTTGAGAAAAGTACAGAATAAATAGGAAGCCCAAAATGACCAGAAGCTACAGCGGAAAGTTCAAAGCCCAATCCTCCTTGTTGACCGCGGAACCGCGGCCAAACAGGGCCTCGGGCCGCGGTTCCGCGGCAGGCTTGAGCATTTAGTGGCAGAAAATTTTACCAATTCTTGTGGCGGCTTTGACTAGTGAACCTAGGGGTATTTTTGTAAATACAGACGTGCGAATCAATTGTAACCTAGGGTTTCCTATCCTCTATAAATAGGAACTCTAAATCATTGTATTCTTTTCATGCCTCCCTCATGCCTCTTTTTATGAATAAAATTCAGAATTCTTTTGGAGAGCATCGATGCCTCTTTTCATATCATATATTCAGATCTGACAACCCTGTGTAATGTTTGGAGAGAGCCATTTGTAAAGTAAGTAGGTAATTTCAATTCTTGTCTTAGGTAATTTTTCATTCTCTGCCCTAGATAAATGTTTTTAAATTCCCTAATGAGCGAGTAGTCTCCTCGCTTGTTAGGGTTAGATTTGGGGAAGATTTGAGAGATGAAAATCTCTCACCCCTTTCTTGCCCGTCATATATTTTCATAGGACTTCATGCATACATGCACATACCGCTCCCTACGGCACCCTATCCCACGAGGTAGCAGTGATACCGTAGTATAAAGGCCCGGTTGAGCGTGTTTTCCATGGAGGTTAGGGTAAGGATTGATAAAGGAAGGACAAGAACCTAGAGAAAGAAACATCTTTCCAAATGGTTCTAACCCCCTCTATTAATAATTACCATAACTCCTAATAGATCTTCATATGGGTATAGAAAGCGGTGAGATTTATTGACTTTCAAGATTTAGATCTAGATCAAATGGCGCCGTTGCCGGGGATGGCGTAGTATTTCCTTTTTGCAATTTCGGGTTAATCTAAATTAAAAAAATCTGAAAAATCTGAAAAATCAAAAAAATATAAAAATATATCATCTGTTATTTTTGGGAAGGGTATTTTTGTGTGAATTTTGCAGGATCTACGAACAAATTCGGATCTGAAAATCTACAGAGATCAAAACAGCAAATATCAAATCCGAACCAACAGAGAAATATCATAATAGACAATAGAAGAAATTTGGAAGACCGAGTCAACAAGAAAAATCGCGGTGATCTGGTCCCAAAAAAAAAAACTGCCGAAGCGACCAACACGCGGCGGAACCGCCGCGCGACCCCCCTTCCTGCCGCGGAACCGCCGCGCCCTGGTGACATCACCAGAAAAAAAAAAAACAGTTCCGCCACTGCAAATCTCTGTGAGTTTTCTCTCTCCTCCTCTGCAAATCTCCGATATATTTTCTGAAAAATCTCCTGTAGGATTCTTTGCGCTTAAAAAAATCTTTCCCCTTCCAAATAACAATCTTGTACAGGATTCTTTGCGCCGTGCTTAAAATAAAAAAGATTTGATTGCAAGTGATTTACTGTTTTGCATATCTTTAATCGGATTTTAAGGGGTTTTTGACCAATTCATATTGGGT
This sequence comes from Agapanthus africanus, assembly GCA_030015575.1. Lineage (NCBI taxonomy): Eukaryota > Viridiplantae > Streptophyta > Magnoliopsida > Asparagales > Amaryllidaceae > Agapanthus > Agapanthus africanus. The sequence goes on from JASDDO010000018.1 coordinate 113,929,417, forward strand.
GGGGATTTCATCACCTTTCCCAGGACCCCAGAAATCACATAAGGCATTTGCATTTACCATTCTTAATTAAAAAATACTAGACTCAGCCCTAAGGACTTCGAGCTCAATAGGACAGAGGACTGGTTATAGGCATCGACCGTTTATCCTAACCTGACTTTGCGGTGTCTAGGCAAGTGTGTCTAAGGCAAGTGGTTACTTAATTAGGACCGCTACTTGTAGCGGGGAGCCTCCCACTTACCTGGCACTTACCTGGCCGCAATTGGCGGTGAAGAGGCGGTTTGAGGTCTTATTTCTAGCCCTTTGAAACAGTTAGGAGCTGTCTAGCTGACCTAGGTGACCCTAGATCTAGGCCTGATTGTGCATTTCTGGTTGATTGCATTTGTGTCTAAGCCCTTTATCGAAAATCTTTTTTTGCAAAAAGTTACAAATAAAAAAAAAGGGAATTTTTTTTATAAAAGACTTGCAACGTTTGTCGCTAAGAAATCCGTGCACCCCAATCTTCTTTCTCTTCTCTTTCTTCTATCATGGGTACCCCACATCATAAATCTCTTGCCGAACTTTGGTATCCCGAACCTAATTTTGCCTCATACGTCAATTGTTTCGGTCGATTTAAGGAAGATCTCTCCGTGCCCAAAATTTCTTTGAAAGATCAAATAGAAGCGTCTAGGAGAAACAGTTCGACGTCGCAACCCACTTTGTGTCAACCATGTCAACCTTCACCACCTTCGTACGTTGATACCACTTTTTCGAGTCCTGTTGTAACTCCTAATCCGATGTCTATTGCTGAGCACATTGCACAATCTCGTAGCCGATCTTTCACTCCTCTCCACACATCCAGTTCTAGGGATCAACAAGTCTATTCACCTTTTTACCCACACGTTGATCCTACTCCTGTCCAACCATCCAATTCCTACCAGTCCTACCCGACTTTCCCACCTTCACTAGATACTGGTTCTACACAGCCATTTGGGAGTTTCACATATCCAAACAATTTCGAATCTTTTACCGAAACACCTTCATAACCAATGTCTAGTCTAGAACAGTCGTTGGAGGCGTACATTGCAGCAACAAACAAAATGGTAAGGAATGTGGATGCATCCATAGCCGCCCTTAGACAACCTCGTGAACCGGTAGCTAGTTTCCAACTAGCTCCAACCTGAGAACAGGGAAGAAGATTGGTGAGGGCCTCAAACTCTGGTTGAGTGCATGGGTACTGCTCCTCTAGCAGACCTGGTCCGATTTTCAAATGTATAATGAGGCGATTGGACAGAGTGAGAATTTGAGAGGAGCGAGTAAGTTCTACACATTCCCAAGTCAGACCTACCCATACCCAATTGAATCCCACAACTCCGGTTTTCCATCGATTGTTCCAAATAGTTCACCAGTTGAAAATAAAAACGAGTTGTGTGACTTTGTAGTGCTTCATTTGCCAGATTGTGAAGAACCCCTTTCGAGTGAAACCACACTTAATCCTTTCGATCTTTACACATCCAATCTAGAACCTAAATTGATAAACATCCATGCTTTTGATGAGGTGTCAGAAAATATTGATTTTCACTTTATTGAGGATATAGACGCCGGGAATATTTTGGATGATGACCCCGTAGATTTGATTGATATTTTATGTCCAATTCATCATCCCGAGTCATTAGATGCTTCTCCCGAACTTCATATGCGTTTTGATTTTGATGATAATAGCATGGATGAGTTAAATATTGAGGAGAATTATGAGGATAGTATTGAGGAGAGTATTGAGGATAATATTGAGGTTGAACCATTCTTGTTTGATGTGTCGGATTTTCCAATTCATCCTCTTGAACCTTTAACTAAATCACCCTCCCTCCTTTCCATCGTTCCGACCACGCAAAAGATCACGCTTGAAAACTGTGAGCTTGAAAAATTTTCCTTTGAATCTGACACAGTTCTCACAGCCGATAACACTTAGGAGTGTTTCACTTTTTCGGACGATGTTGATGACTCACCGCCCGAGTTTGAGTCCTTTGAATTTTCAGATGAGTTAGTTGAACCATCAGACTCGGTTGCTTACAGTCGTTTCGAACCATTGATGGAATCTTTCAAGTTCGAGACAGTTTACTACGGTGAGAATGAGACTATCCCTAATTCACTCCCTTTCGTCCTTCCTATCGTTCCGACCGTGCAAGAGACCGTTACGCTTTCATCTCCAATACCAAGTTCGGCGTACCCATGCTTTCTTGCGAATCTTGAGGGATTTGATCCCATTTCTCGACGGGTTGATAGGTTAGCACAATCGCTTTTAACACATCGGTCATCACAAATTGCGCTAATTTATTCATTCGATTTACACCCTCAAGATCGTACTCCACTTCTTTCTCTTTTCCGTCATTCTTCTCCCCCACCGAGACCATATTCTACCTTTCTTCCCACACGGTCTCGTGTGCTTCTCATCTCCTTTCTTTCCACTCCATTCTTTCACAAACTCTACCATTACCACGATAAGATTTTTGAATGGTTGGTGCTAACCTTTGGCTTGTGTAAGGCCAAGCTTAAGTTTGGGGGGAACCTTGTTGTATATATATTTTTGTTTTTCTTTTAACAATAAAAAAAATAAAAAATAAAAATAAAAAATAAAAAAAATATTTATAAATAAATAAACAGGGGAGTGCCGACAATTTTGACCGTCTTGGTGTGGCATGACAGTGAGGACACTGTCAAGTTTAAGTTTGGGGGTATGCTCGGTATGTCTTCTTCCTTCGCATTCATTTGTACATATTTTTGCATTTGCATAATTATTTTAAAACCCAAAAAAATTGAAAAATTTCAAAAATTATAAAAATTAATGTATTTAATTTTGGCCGTATTGATTTGAGTTTGACAAATAGGTTAACTAGCTAGGAACAACTAGATCTTAGACTTAGTAAATTAAAAACCCTAAAAATAATCTTCTTTAAAGTTTAACGGTAGAAAGTATATGTCTTTGTAGTTTATTTAGAAATAGGCAAATTTTGAGTTCACTTCTTGGGCTAAGTCAAAACAAAGGAAAAGTATCGATATTTTTATTAGAGTATGAGTTTGAAAAATAATTCCTAGCTTAAGTCTAGATTCTGAAAATATATACCCTACAATTTGCATAATCACGCACCTTGAAACTTGGAATAGTAGAGGAGACCTTGAAATGCTCTTGTCTAAAGTCCTTAGTACGAAAAAAATACAAGTGTGAATAAAGAATAAAAAAAAATGGACACTAGTTTTTGTGATTACTTAAGGCTTAAAAAAATAGAAAAATATTTAGCGAGGGTGCTTCATCACCTAGTGCCTTAGACCAACTGGTTTGGGAGTCACTGCTAAAGCCTTGGGTGTTGCAAGACTAGGAATTACGCTTTAATGTGCAAACACATCTTGTAATCGGTTGTTGGTACCTCAAGAAGTATTAATGGCCGCATGAAGGATGTGTAAGCAAAATTCATTTAAATTCACCAATTAATAAGTACTTTGGACAACGGACAAGGGTATGATTGCTTGATTTGAATTTCCAAGTGTAGGGGTGATATTTACACACGTAGGGATATATTGTTAGGTTTACCTAGCACCTCATGAAGGGTTTGGAAGCATCACATGTCTCAAAATCAAATTTTTAAGGTACTAAGTGAACATACAAAGAATCATCACTAGAAATTTAGGGTTTCATAACATAGACATCATCACAAGTAATAAAAGCTAGGGTTTTGAGAGTACAACCTTTGTAGCTCCCTACGCTAGACTCCTTGGCTACTTGAGGGTTGGAAAAAGTCCGCTTGAGATCCTCTAGGTCCATGATGATCCACCCGGAGTCCTCTTTGTCCAAGCTTGAAACTTCACAAGATCAAGAGATGAAATGGAAGCTAAACACTTTTCACTAATGGGCAAGACTAGTGTAGAATGGTGTTGTGGTTGGTTTTCTCACTTCAAAATCCTAACTTGGTAACTCTTTTGCTCACTTGAGAGAACTAGAGAGCAAGAGAGAAAGGAGGAAGAAGATGATGGCTTTTAAACTCAAGATAAATGATAAGCTTGTTTAGAAAATGAGAAAATGAAAAAATATATATTTTCACTCTCTCATTCTAAACCATGGTTGTAAAATATCTTAGAAATTTTTGTTTGGAACAAAAATGACCATAGAAAATGAATCATGGTTAATACAAGGGGTTAGTGTAAGAATAATAAAATAAACTATGAAACAATTTCTATTTCATTTTGCTTTTTCCAAATAAATAATATCCATATATTTTACATATGGTGTGAGTCTTATATTGCCACCATCTACTATATCAACAACCATGATAACCATTATGTATGCATGTATGTGTGCATGCACATCCTATGTGCATGAATGAAAATGAATGCATACATGCATGCATACAACATAAAGTCAAGAAAGGATTTCAAGTGAGAAACTAATGGTAATGCTAAATCAACACTTGATTTAGCAACCCGGTCGTATCACATACGACCCGACCAAAAGCAAGCCGCCCGATTAATATACGGTATCTCATACGCGCATTTTAACCGGGTCCACGCGCATATCGCATATCCGCACCACAACGTTTCGCCTGGACTAGGTAACTCCACTGTGGGACTCTAAGACTCGTCAATACACCGGCAGTGGGTGATGATCATATCAAGAACCCCCAAGCCGCAAGCGGTCAGCTAAACGTAACGGCCACCCGGGTATTGAGCGATCAGAAGAAAACAAGCGAACCTGTTACAACTCCCGTCGAGCCAACCGGCAACACTACCGTACAGTCCGGTCTCTTCGTCAGATATGCTGCATATCAAGTCTAGGGATGGTAACGTAGACCCCAATAACTCAATAAGTCGTGCCGATGAATGGTCTATAACAGATCGAGAAACTACTGATAACACTTATCAGTAAATCTCAACAGCCCTAGCCAGGGACTTACCGATATAGCCAGTCGAGCACAGCACAGCATCAACTCCCAATACCGGGAGAGACGAAACCCCTCCTATCGCTCATCGCCTTCGTGTGTCTCGGGACTGTACCCAATGGCCACCTATTTGCACGACTCAGTAGAGCCGTGGTAGGGTGGTAATCAAAGTACAGTGGGAGAACACACAAGACTCTATGACGATCTCGGGTCTACAGACTAACCTGCACCAGTGTCACCTGAGAACTGCTATCCGACGATAGATATAATTCCATATAGGAGTTCTCGGTGAGTCCGTCCAGTGTACCCAGTCAACACTGAGCACCCGTATACGATCTCGATGTCAAACATCGATGAATGTGGGAACATCCATCGCCCATCATATGGGTCTAGTATCATATACGCTAGTCTACTCTGGTATATCGATGCCCCGTCTCGATACACCTACGACTAGGGACATTCCAGGATATGCTTATAAACTACAGATGTCCCACTAGTATGATCTCTATCATAATCACAGTAGTCAAGTCTATATCCTCAGGGCTTTATCAACATGTGTGAATGAATAAAAGCATGATCAAATCAACATGTCAGATAAAGAAGAACCAGATAACATACTATCATGTCGAGCAAGAATGTATATTGAATATATATATATATATATACACACACACACACACATACACACACATGTATAAATACATCCACTATCATATAATGGCCTCTAGGGCATACATATATCCAACATATGTGATTGGAGTTTAGATGAGAGAAATGAGTGAAGAATAGAACTTGTATCTTTAGTAGAGTTGATAGAAATTCCTAAGTGAAGATGGAACCCTAGAAGGAAAACTTAAGAAATGCCGAAAGCTAAGTAAGTCTATAGAACATGTATAATCTTAAGTTAGATGATGAGAAAGTGTGAAGAATGTGGGTGGATAATTTACGAGTTGACGATAATAGAATTCCCTGTTAGAAAACCTAATTGGAGAACAAAAGTCGAAAAAGCCAAATTGATAGGATTTTGTGGATAATATCCGCTGAAAACCCTCAGGAGACAACACTCCTCCTACTAGGGACACCTAGAGGTTTAACGGCTTGTTGCACGAGCTCAGTGCAATCGTGTTTCCCTGCGAAAGTGCGGTTAGGTTTTTGTAGAGAATAAAAATAAGTTTGCTCGAGGACGAGCAAAAGATAAGTTTGGGGGTATTTGTTCATACCATAATATTGCATTATTATATTCCCCATTCTTATTCATTTTATAAATAAACAGGTGCTTTTGACGCATGTCTGCTACATATTACAGGTTACAGGTTCTTGGATCTAAAACAAAAGACGATGCAAAAGTGGAACTGCAGCCAACAAATAGAAGGATCTTGATCAAGCCTACATAAAGATCAGTTCACAAACTACAAGGCAACGTAAGGTCCAAGATTTCGTCTCGAAGCAATGGTTAAAATCTACTACACTATTCATTGGAGATCTGGAAGAAACCTCAAAGCCCATTTGAGAAAAGTACAGAGTAAATAGGAAGCCCAAAATGACCAGAAGCTACAGCAGAAAGTTCAAAGCCCAATCCTCCTTGTTGACCGCGGAACCGCGGCCAAACAGGGCCTCGGGCCGCGGTTCCGCGGCAGGCTTGAGCATTTAGTGGCAGAAAATTTTACCAATTCTTGTGGCGGCTTTGACTAGTCAACCTAAGGGTATTTTTGTAAATACAGACGTGCGAATCAATTGTAACCTAGGGTTTCCTATCCTCTATAAATAGGAACTCTAAATCATTGTATTCTTTTCATGCATCCCTCATGCCTCTTTTTATGAATAAAATTCAGAATTCTTTTGGAGAGCATCGATGCCTCTTTTCATATCATCTATTCAGATCTGACAACCCTGTGTAAATGTTTGGAGAGAGACATCTGTAAAGTAAGTAGGTAATTTCAATTCTTGCCCTAGGTAATTTTTCATTCTCTGCCCTAGATAAATGTTTTTAAATTCCCTAATGAGCGAGTAGTCTCCTCGCTTGTTAGCGTTAGATTTGGGGAAGGTTTGAGAGATGAAAATCTCTCACCCCTTTTGTAACATTTTAAAAATAATTAAATAATTAATTAAATAAATAAAATCGTTTAAGTGAATTTTATAATTTTCGGTAAAGTAAAACGTAGTTTTCATAAAACTAAACCGTAATTATTTTTCACTATAAATTTAAAAATACCTATTTTAATTATGTTATTACTAGTAAATGGTGTTTATTTAGCCACTTATAAATTTTTAGTTTAATTAAATATTTTTCTTAAATTAATTATTTTAAATATTAACATAAGCTTTATTTTTACACTAAATTAGTGTTAATTATAAATTTGAATGGGTTTAATTAGCAAAAGTGAACCATTACATATTAGAATCAAGTGTGTTTCATGCAAAATTTATTTTCAAAATTTTACAATGGTTCTAGACCATTCTAGGTCAAATGGAGTGAAGAAAATAAAGAATTTTTAAATAAATTCATGAAAAGACTTAATTGTGTGATATTTTTGTGAAACCTTTTACACTTTTCTTCACCTTTTCTCACTCTCCTCTCTTTTCCTCACCTCATGGCCAGCCTCACCACCATGGGCAGCCCCAAAAATTTTCCCCCATCATTTTTGTATTAAAAATCATCAAAATTCATCAAAAATTCAAAAAGAAACCCCCACAAAATCCTAATTAATTCCTACCCTCTATTCTTTGCTCATCTTTACATGGATTTTGGAAATGGAAAGCATTCATTTTGGAGGCTTATTTTCATGTTTGGATTTCATGTTGTGGAGGTATAAATCTTCTTCTTTTGATTTATTGTTATTAGATGTTTCATTTAAGCATAATTATATTTAATGAATAATTTCTATCTACAAGTTTTAAAATTCAAGTTAGGGTTTATAAAATTAAGTTATGGTTTTTATTAATTAAATAGGGTTATAATAACAAGTTTAACATTTTTAGAAGTGGAAAATCTTGCATGGTTGTTGAATTATAATTTGTTCATTCCAATTTGTTTAAATTAAGTATTTTTGCAAACTAGATTTCTATAAGTTGTATATATTGGTGAGATAAAATTCCAATTAATGTTTGTAACACTAGATTATGGTTTTAATGAGGATATTAACTTGTTAGTGGAATGAAAAACTTAAATTGGTTACTAGTTTCTATTGATAATTGAAAAATACTAATAAAAATGCTATTTTTGCTAACTAGATTTTGGAAATTCTTAAATAAATGAGGTTTAAAATCTAAATTATGATTTCATTATATTATTATCATCATGAATTGTAGTTTAATGCATTAATTCATGCAAAATCCAGTTTAGATGTGATATTGTGAAATTTTCCTTAAAAGTATCGAAATTGGGCAGGTTTGCAAACTAGAATTTTCAAACTAATATAAATTAGGGTGTTAAAAATATAGTGATGGTTTATATAGTCTAGTTATGCTAATTAATGAATACTATGACCATTAGTTTCTTTTAAACATCAAGTTTTGAAGTAAAACGATAAATTGGTGTTTTCAGGTTTTACGGAATCGGATGATTTGATCGATTTTTAGGGTTTCGATGAATTAAATCATGTTTTATATTATAAGCAATGAGTTTTATAACTATAGGTTGTTTGTTGATGCTTATCTCGATCAATCGGCGTTTGTACTCCGATATCGAGCGATATTTGGTTCTTTTGCATGAGCGGGACATAGGTTTTAACCTATGCGCGTTTCGTGCGTCGTTTTGATATTGTCCGTGATTCAGTTTACGATATTATATGTGTTTGCGTATAGGTACCCCTCACGTGGACTGCGGGCGATGAAGAAGAGGATGGCGACACCGTCTTCGGCAGACAAGGACCAGGTGAGTAGATGTATATCTACGGGGGGAAGTCGGGTGGATGGCGTTTAGCACCCCCGCAAACGTAGAATAGGGATAGTACTTATTGTCATTAGGAAGCCAGACGTGACCTTAGAATTTCGGTAAGTAGGACCCTAGTAGTGACCTTAGGTTGGACTAGATTGATTTAGAAAGTCCTTACCCGAGGATGAATATCTTGGAGGAGATTCGTAGGTTTCAGGTAGATACACACACACGCACACTGAGACTCGACGTGGTGTATATGTATATGTATATATATATATAGGACTAGGTGTAGGTATATATATATATACACAATACGTATATGTGATACTAGGATGTGATATGATACACGGGGATGAAACAATATAACTGGGCTGATGCCGTGATTCTTGGCTATACGGTCGTGTTATGATGTTAGCGGATCATTAGGAAATGAGATAATGAATAGGTATACATAAATAATAAAGGGTGGTGATGATATTGAAGTACATGGGACTCTAAAATAGAACCCGGACCGTAACCTGTGCCTGAAATTCTTATATGATATATGTGTGACTTGTTTACGACATCATATAGATGTGACTTGATTTCGATATGATATGTGTAACTTGATTACGATATCATATAGGTGTGACTTGATTACGATATGATCTAAGTGTGACTTAATCACAATATGATACATATACATGATATTTCTGAGGATAAATTAACGATGTATATTTATGCTGGCAATGATATATGATTGATGTATGCGATTACAGTATAGCACCTTGATCTTGACATGTGTTGATGATGATATTATACGAATGATGAGACACGTAGGTGATACTTGACCCGTACCCCGATATTGGGATGCCGTACGATGGATTTTACCGTACGAAGCATAGATATGATGATTGATCCGCACTCTTGATTCGAGGAAGCCGTACTACGTACGTGACGCTATTGAGGCTGGATCGCCGACTATTAGAGATACGGATTCAGACTTTAGGTGGACTCTTATTTCTTATTGACTAGTTTTTTAGGTTTAGTTCCTTAGGAGGTTAGATGGACACTAGTTTAGGCTCGAGTCATATAGTTGTAGTTATACTTGTATATCACAGATGAGTGGTTATTACACATCCGTCTTTACATTCATACCGTAATCATAATGTTGCATGTTCATACATATGTTTCTATAATCAGTATAAAACTCTGCCTGTTAGGACACCAGCACCATTACCGATGATGCGCATATTCCACGCACACTTATTTGCCGGCTCACACACATCATCATCGGTAATTGCTATGTCACGTACACTTTAGATCATATTATCTTTCATTGATACAATCAGCTAACAGCTAGATCGATATAATATTGTGATTACTCTCTGGTGTTAGTATAGACATGGTATTTATTACTTAGACATTTCATGCATTCGCATTTTCATGTTATCATGCAGTATTATAGGGCATATGCCGACACTTATCATATACTTACTCATGATTTTGGGATTTTGGATTTCTATGAGATTTCTGGATTTTTGGGGAAAACCGCAAGAATATATAAAAAACTTCTCTCTCTCTCCTCCTCTCTTTTTAAAAACATAAGATGCGGTTTTCTCGTGATGTATGTGTCGTCCACCATAAGATTTCATGTTTTCTGTTGGATTTCGAGACCCGATTCGAGGAGTGGATGAACCGTCTCGGGTACATGGTGGGCCCGGTATGGTACCCCGGGGCAAGAAGATCGAGTTGTAGACGATGAGCCTGGCAAGAGAGGAATACCTACCGGTGATGTCTGGCGCGGCGGATATCCGGAGGATACCGACCGTTGTCGTGAGATTTGATGATATGGGCTGATCCGGACTGACGGAGCCCGAGATATTGAGACTATGAGATATTGAGATTATGAGGTATTGAGACTTGAGATTTACATGTTTTGTGTCGATACTTGACACGGATTTCCATGGATTTCATTGTTGATATTTCAGATTTCTATACACATTTTACCATGATAAAAGCTAAAGATTTCTTATACAGATATATCTAGATTTCAGGATTGGTTATTTTACATTCATGGTGCATGCATACTCATTCACATGGCATAGTACTATTTGAGGCACTGATACGAGCACGGAGCATTTGCACTTACACGTAGCTTTTTATCCCGTCTTTACTTGATGACTAGTAGTATATTAGTATATTATTATGACTTAGGATAGCGTCGTGCATTCGATTTCTTTTTGCAGATATCTTCTACTCACGAGTTGTCAACTCACCCCCGTTGTGCCAAATTTTATTACAGGTTGATGTACATGGTTCCTTGGCAGTTTGCTGGCACATCTTTTCATTCCGGATGATTTGCACGGTAGGTTGGTTCATTTGTATCTGGACCGCCGTTGTGCTTTTATTATTTCATTTGTATCTAGAAAGCTCCATCAACCAAACTTCTATTACTTGATAGTTTACTGGACCAGTTATTTATTTCGACCTTAGAGTCGCGCTTGTATTATTATGGTATCTGGTGGATTTGTTTTCTTTTAAGTTTTGAGCCTCGCCCTTTGGCGTTGTATACTTTTGTGCATTGGTGTGGTTGTTTCTGCCTTTTGGCGTAGAGCTAGCTCCCGTTTGGGGATGCTTTTTATTGTTTGTATGTATTTATATTTGTTTGTACCCGTTTGGGGCCAGTTTTTACAAAGGAGACTCTGCCGAAATTTTTGAGAAAAATTGGACGATGCTTTTTTTAAACTTGTTTTCTTCATGTTTTCCTTTACTTCTTCTTCTTTTATGGTTTAGATTTCTGGGCTTCGGCTTACTTAGGTTACGTTGCGCCTCTAGACGCTTCGTAATCTAAGTGCCGGTCACGTTCCGTACTTTCGGGTCGTGACACCTTTCTTGCCCGTCATATATTTTCATCGGACTTCATGCATACATGCACATACCGCTCCCTACGGCACCCTATCCCACGAGGTAGCGGTGATACCGTAGTATAAAGGCCTGGTTGAGCGTGTTTTCCATGGAGGTTAGGGTAAGGATTGATAAAGGAAGGAAAAGAACCTAGAGAAAGAAACATCTTTCCAAATGGTTCTAATCCCCTCTATTAATAATTACCATAACTCCTAATAGATTTTCATATGGGTATAGAAAGCAGTGAGATTTATTGACTTTCCAAACTTAACCTAAACCTAACTCTAACAAGATTTAGATCTAGATTAATTTAGTTTTTAGATTTAATTGATCCATTCACACCGTTTGGAATTAACTCGTAAGAGCGATTAGGAAATTCATAAAATCCCTGTGGACCGACCCGTACTCACCGGTTAGCTGCAAAGCGACGCCGTTCTTGATTGCGGTAAATTATTTTTGATCATAAAAATCTCTTTATATCAATATCCACGGTGGTCTTTGTGTTGAAGATTTGGAGACACTACTTGTACGGGGAGTCGTGTCAGATCTTCACGGATCACAAGAGCTTGAAGTACATCTTCCAGCAGCGAGATCTGAATCTGCGACAGCGCCGTTGGATGGAGCTTGTGAAGGATTATGATTATGAGATCCTTTATCACCTGGGCAAGGCGAATGTGGTAGCTGATACTTTGAGTCGTAGGCCCGGGGGTAGCTTGTCCCAGTTGAGCGCAGTTCAGCGTCAGTCTTCTGCAGATTGGCAGCTCTTGTGTGATGGTAGAGTGCAGTTCGAGTTCACTTCCGCTGGGGGACAGTTTCCTCATGTCCGCGCACGTCCACCACTACTTGATCGTATCCGTGAGGCGCAACCCAGTGATGCCCGTTTGTCTGAGATTCTTGAGCTTGTTCGACAGGGTACAGTTTCGGAGTTCATGATTGATGACCAGGGTGTGCTACGATGCGGGACTCGCTTGTGTGTACCAGATGCTGATGGGTTGAGACGCGAGATCCTAGAGGAGGCACATCAGTCGGCCTTTAGCATTCATCCAGCTTCCACCAAGATGTACCGTGACTTGAGAGGCTTTTACTGGTAGGAAGGGATGAAGCGCGATATTTCGGACTTCGTTTCGAGGTTCCTGACTTGTCAGCAAGTCAAGGCTGAGCATCAAAGACCGGTTGGAGAGTTGCAGCCTTTACCCGTTCCGGAGTGGAAATGGGAGCAGATTTCCATGGACTTCATTGTGTGTCTACCCAGGGCCAGTAGAGGGTATGACTCCATTTGGGTGATTGTTGACCGGTTGACGAAAGTGGCTCACTTCCTTCCAGTGAAGACCACTTTCGGTTATGCACAGTATGCTCAGTTGTACATAGATGAGATTGTGCGTTTGCACGGTGTTCCTACATGCATAGTATCCGACAGAGGCACCCAGTTTACTAGCCGTCTTTGGCAGAAGCTTCAGGAAGCTTTGGGTACCCGGTTGAGTTTTAGCTCCGCTTTTCATCCACAGACCGATGGTCAGTCGGAGCAGACTATACAGACTCTGGAGGATATGCTCCGTGCATGTGTGCTTGATTTTGGTGGCAGTTGGGATCGTCACTTGCCGTTGATTGAGTTCTCCTACAACAACAGCTTTCAGGAGACTATTCAGATATCATCTTTTGAGGCTTTATATGGTAGGAAGTGTCGATCGCCAGTCTGTTGGACCGAACTTAGTAAGAGTCTGGTTTTGGGACCCCAGCTAGTTCAGGAGACTACGGAGAAGATCCAGCTGATTCAGGACAGGATGAGAGCAGCCCAGTGCAGACAGAAGTCTTATGCCGACCATTGTCGTCGCAGACTTGAGTTCGCAGTGGGGGATCATGTATTCCTGAGGATTTATCCGATGAAGGGCGTTATGCGATTTGGGAAGAGGGGGAAGCTCAGTCCCAGATTTGTAGGTCCTTTCGAGATCCTTGAGCGAGTGGGTTCTGTTGCTTATCGTTTGGCGCTCCCGCCTAGTTTTCCGGATGTGCACCCCGTTTTCCATGTGTCGATACTTCGTAGATACCTTCATGACCCTTCTCACATGATTCAGCATGAGACCGTTCAGCTTGAGTGTGATCTTTCATTCACCGAGCAGCCAGTAGTTATTCTGGATCAGCAGGTGAAGAAACTTCGGTCAAAGGTCTTGCCATCTGTGAAGGTTCTTTGGCGTAGCCCGATTAGTGAGGAGATCACTTGGGAGGCCGAGAGCGAGATGCGGAAGAAATTCCCTCATCTCTTCGAATGTACGCATAGTTAAACTTTAATTCGGGGACCGAATTTCTATAAGGGGAGATTGTAACGTTTTAGAAATCGTTATACGAATTTTTCTGTTTTAGGGCAAAATAGTCGTTTTTTTCCCGTTTTAACCTGATTTCGATCAAACGTCCGTATAAACTTGCCGGTACCTAGTTTAGCTAAAATAAATCTAGTGCGCGAACTTTGGGGGTATATGGGAGGTTTTGGTTCAGATAGAATTTTTCCCAAATAAAATATTATTTTAAGCGGTAAATTATGCAAGTAAATCGGGAAATTTCTTCTCATGGTAATAAATTGAATCTTATCACTAGAAATTTTTGGAAGCTTCTTTTCTAAATATCTAGATATTTTTTTAGTGCAAAAGGATTTGAATTAAAAAAGAAAAGAAAATGAAAGAAATGTGGCAATTAGCATTTATTGAAGCATTAATTGTATTTTGCTAGAACATTCATCATTTTATTTACACAAACACCACCCCCATCAAACCCTTGGCCGAGTCTCCCCTAATTTCTGCTCTCTCATTTTTCAAAGCTCTTTTCTTCTCATTTTGCTCACTAAAATGCTTCAAAATTCCTAAAATAAATCCACAAAATCCTAAATAAAAATAAAACCATCAATTCTCTTCACTACTAGCTTGGATCTTCAAGAAAAACATCATTTTTGGAGGAAAAAATGATGGATCAAGTTGTTATTTGGTGTTCTTGTTGAGGTATAATTTTCAAAACCCTAATCTTAAATTGTTATGTTTAGATCTTTAAGTTAGTTAATTAAATAGTTATCATAGCTTTAAATTCTTGATTTAATTTATTATTCATAATTTTTTTTAGAAATTCAAGTTAGGGTTAAAGCTTGATTAAGTGTTTAATGTTAACTAAAGTGTTAATTTGTGATTAGGAAAAGCTTAACCTAGTAGAAAATGATAATTATTGTTAATGAATACTTTGTTTAATTATGAAATATTGCTTACTAGGTTTTTGCTAAAACTTATTTTGCAAGTGTTAAAAATATAGAAATGGTTTAGATAGCTTAGTTAAGCTATTATAAGGTGTTTGTAATCGCTAGATATGCGTTAGCTTAAATCTAGTGCGAAATATTGCGATAAGTTGCTTACTAGGTTTCGGGGTTTTTCCGACGTGGGTTCGATTGGTCGTTGCGAGGTTATATCTATTGTATTCATCGTAATTGTTTGTATTGTATTGTGCGATCGGGACGATCAGGGTCTAGACTTGGTGTTTTTTAGTTTAGCGACCCTAGTTAGGGTTTTTGGCCGATGTCGTGCGCGATAGATGCGCTAAGTGTGCAGTGCAATTTTCAGGGCGTTATCCTTGCGTTTCGATGTCTTTTCGTCGATGTAGGATATTTAGCTTATGCGATGTGTTTGTGAAATTTTAGGTTCGCAAGCGGGGACTTCGGGCGCTGCGAACAAGGGGAAGCAGGTGATTGGATTTTCATACCTCGAGACCATCGGTGAGTAGATTTAACATCTACGGGGAAATCGCTCGTATGGCGTTATGCGTCGGGGCTGATATGATATGATAGCTGCATGTTATTGCATATTAGTTGATTTCATATGAACATCATTGCATAGTATTATCTGTTGTACCTTGACTTGTACCTTTGGATAGAACACATTACTGACGGTTCATGTTGCACGAGCATTAATTTGTATGCTACACCCACACTGTCAGTAATTGCCATGACACGCACAAACCACCTACATACGTGATATGGTAGTGGATAGGGATAGTTGAGATAGTAACTCTTATTCTATTGTGCATATGAATTACTGTGGACACATACATACATGATATTGCATTGGGCAGGGATAGTTGAGATAGTGACCCTTATTCCATTTCACGTATATCTTGCTATAGCTACTTGTATATCATGCATACATATTGACCTGTACACCTACATACTCGATTACAGCTACATGTACATCATGCACACATACTGACACGTACACCCACATATTTTTTTGCTATAGTTGTATACACCTTAAGTGGTATTGTTTTGACATGTGATATTGAGACGTTGACTATTGTGCTTATGAAATACATCATACATATTTGCTTACATGTAGATACTTAAACCTTGCTACAATTACATGTACACTTCATATGATGCTGCACTTGTTTTCGGAGGATTTTGGGAACCGCTTGATATATTTTAAAGCTGGATTCATTTTAAAGAGCGGTTTTCCCTTTATATGCTCATATTGATGTTTTATGTTGCGTATATCAGTTTTATATGGATTTTACGCATTGAGATATGGATTTCATGTGATTTATGGATTTGAGAACCGTGGGGGTATTTTCAAGAAACTATGTATTATTTGAAAACCCGGTTTCTCTCGATATGATATTTTGATGCGTCCACCATGAGATTTCTCGGTTCTAAGATTTGTGATATATACCCAATGCGAGGAGTTTGGGTCGTGTGCGGGTATATGGTGGGGCCCGGTACGGTTCCCCTCGGTAAGATGTTCGCGGTACAGTCGATGAGCCTGGAAGGTGGGCAAGTACTTACCGGTGATTGTATTTGGACTCGGCGGTTATCGTGGGGATACCGACCGGAGTGATGTATGACATATCGTCAGGGCCAGTCGTGGTGATAGCGCCTGAGTTATGAGGATTTACGTGTCGATGCTAGACACGGGTTTCATGATGTTTCGAGTGTCGGTGTTAGACACTCAGATTTTCCATGATTTCTACGTATCGTCGGTGGACTTACGGGGTTGATATCCTCATACTTATACACACACACACATGTATATGTTTTCATGATGTTTTGGGTGTCGATGTTTGACACTCAGGTTCCATGAGACTTACAGGATGTGAGGGCCGATCTGAGGATGCGGTGCCTGAGGATTTGGGATTTGATGTATCAGTGAGGGACACTGGTGTTTTCCCATGCTGATGATTTTGCTTGTGGTTTTATTATATCATCCCACACACTCAGGATTATTTTGATATGCATTGTTTCATATAGTTGTAGTACCCTGCCGATGTACCTTTACATGATTTTTGCATATCCATACTGCCATACTTATGCTATCAGATTATATGTGTTGGATTTATCGCTGTTCGTGCATACCTGCGATTACAGTATGATGTTATTTATTATTCACGAGTTGGCAACTCACCCCCGTTGTGCCACAGTGTTTTTTAGGACTTACCCTCAGAGTAGTCGTGGCAGGGCGTCTTATCATCTCTACTTTTGCGGATACTGCTACGTTTGGCTGTGAGGCCTTTGCTTTTAGGTGGGTTTGCGGTTATCTGTTTGTACATTGTATATGTTTTTGTTGGATCTAGTATTCTCCATCTACCACTTCTTGTATTTGACTTAGAGACGAGTTGTGAGGATTCGGTGTTGTATTATTATTTTGGTGACTTTGGGTGCCGTACTCGTGGGAGCCGGTCTTGTTGAAAAGTTTACTTCTTTATGCAGTTTTCTTTTATATTTCTTCGCTTCGGCGTCGTATATATGTTTGTGGTGATTGTCTCCACCGTTGGGCATGATTTGCTCCCGTTTGGGATGCTTTATATATTATCTATGTTGTACCCATTTTCGGGGCTAGTTTTTACAAAGGAGGTGCTGCCGAAATTTTCAAGAAAGAAAACTAGAGTTAGAGATTTTACTTGTGATTTTCCGAATGTTTTAAACTATGTTTTTCTCCGTTTATCCAGTTTTGGGTGGTTTAGATTTCTGGGTTTCGGCTTACTTAAGTTGCGTACGCCTGTAGACGTTACGTAGTTTAAGTGCCGGTTACGGGCCAAATTTTGGGTCGTGAAAGAAGTGGGTAAGTCGCCGGTTCTACTTTGGAGAATGGGCACCAATTTTCTTCTGCGATCCTACTGTTCTACTAGTCTCTCACTGATATTGTTTGAATTTTTATTTTAGTTACAGAGTGCAAGCAGGTAAGAATTCCAGAGAGCAAAAATGGTTAGCGTGTGTTAATTTTTGTTTTTGTTTTGGTTTTTTTGAAATTTTTAGATTGTTTTTAAAAGAAGTGTTAGATGGAAATTAACAAAATTAACCCAGAATAACAAGAATTAAAACGTTACCGTCTCCCCGGCAACGGTGCCATTTGATCACACGCCAAAAGCGTGTCGAGTTTTAAGAGTTCTGAAGATAACCGCGATCAGGACGGTGTCGCTTTGCAGCTAGCCGCGATGAGCAAGGGTCGATCCACAGGGAGACGGAGCGTTTTACGTTCTTGTTCTTACGAGTTAATACGCATGGGCGGAATTGTTCTTATCTAACCTATGTGTTATATACAAAGTAACCGTTTGTTAGGAAAAGATACAATAGTGTAAGTTAAGGAAATCCGTATTCAAGTCCTTTAAGCCGAACTTAATGATTGAAGCTAGAACAATCGGCAACAACGTGGATTAGGGGATTTAAGCACGGTCTTAGAAATCCGGCTTATTTACCCTTTTCCGCCCGTTCTTGTCTCTTGCTTTCGCCTCCGGCCAAACCGAACGCAACCGGTCACGGTTAGGAATCACCGTTACCTTGGTAGGGTAGGGTGCCTAATGGAGCGCTTGCGTAACGTTTGGATGGAATTCAATGAAAAATACGGGAAAAGGAAATGAGAAACGGAATGTTAACTTACAATATCAATCTATTTCCTAACAACACATATTCACAAATCATTCAAGAACAAACCAAAAAGGGCAAAGAAAAGAGAAACAAAGAAAAGAAAAGATCATTACAAGTAAGTAAATAACATGATAATAATTTGCATGAAAGTAAAGCAAGTAATAAAAAGCAAGTAATGGAAAGAGCAAGAATGAAAATACTAAGAACCCAAGATCAAAACGCAAGCCATGGATTCAAATACCTAAAATTAAACTTGCAAGCTCAATTAAGAGGTTGCAAGATCAAGTGAAGATAAAGAACCCAAGGGAAAATGAGGCATAAAAAGAGAACTTTATTAATCTTCAAGAACGATACAACCCTTGAGATCAATAACCAACTCTTAAACTTTCAAGCTCAATGAAGAGGTTGAAAGATCAAGAGAAGGTTAAGAACTCAAGGGGACTAAGCTTTTTACAAGAAAAGAGAAAACAAAACTTGGACAATCTAAGACAAAAGAGTGGCAAAATTGGACCAAAGAATGACCCCTCTCCCTTGCTGCCATAATCTGCTTTTATAGGCTTCAAAGAAAATTAAATAAACAATAAAAATGAGCCGACGTGGCATCAAGGGGGTGTGTGTGAGAAGCCGGAGCCCACTGGAGCATGTGGGGCCAGCCAGGCCGGTTTTGTAGGGAAGGGGCTCGGCCCAAACCGAGGGTAGGGTCTAGAATTTGGTGCGTGGTCTTTTGTTGTCCCCGGTGTCTCTTTGGTTCAGTTTATTTTCTCTGTTTTGACCTGGTTTGCACCCAGTGCTTGGAGGGAAATTTGAATCTTCAATTCAACACATAATCTTCACCATTAAATGCTCATTACTGCATTTCCACATGTGCCTAAATCTATGGCTGCCCCCATTATGGTCTTGTTGATTTGTCCATTTGATTTTGTTTTGCACTTATTATTGGAGGGAATTTTTGAATCTTTAAATCAACACATAATCCTTAGCATTGAATGCACATTACTTCATATCCACATGTGCCTAAAAGTCTTTTGTACACACTTGTTTGTGTTGGACCATTTAGATAAAAAAGTGTGTACACAAACTTGTTACAGAAAGGAACTCATGAAGTATCGGTCGGTTTGCGGTTCTGGTTGCAGTGTCGGCTCTCAAATGATATATCCGTGCTTTTGAATGTATTTCCAGTATTTTGTCACGGATACCCGTAATCTGTAATACTGAGCAGACACTGGTTAATAATACCGATAAATACAACAAATAGATAATGCATGAGCGGTATTAGAATGCAGTTTTTCTGATATGAACAACCCGCGTTAAGATGACGCAGAAAATCCTCAAATGAGTCCCCAAATATAGAGAAATCGTCCATGAAAATCTCCAGAAAATTCTCGACCATGTCGGAGAATATCCCATCATACACCGCTGAAATGTAGCGGGAGCATTGCATAACCCAAAGGGCATGCGTCTATAAGCAAAGGTACCGAAAGGACAAGTAAATGTTGTTTTATCTTGATCCTTTTCGGCGATAGGGACCTGGTTATAGCCAGAGTATCCGTCCATGAAACAATAATATTCATGTCCATCTAATCGTTCCAACATCTGGTCAATGAAAGGTAGAGAGAAGTGATCTTTTCTCGTTGCGGCATTGAGTTTTCTATAATCAATACATACACGCCACCCAGTTTGGGTGCGTATTTGGATCAACTCATTAGCCTCATTAGTTATGACCGTGATGCCAAATTTTTTAGGGACCACATGAATAGGACTTACCCATTGGCTATCAGAGATTGGGTAAATTATACCACTATCAAGGTACTTGACGATTTCTTTCTTTGCCGCCTTCTTCATGACGGGATTTAACCGTCTTTGCGGGTCTCGGGTTGGTTTGGCTTCATCCATCAAATGTATATGATGTTCCACAATCAAGGGACCAATCCCTTTGATGTCTGCCATTGTCCAACCAAATGCTTGCCGATTTGATCTCAAGACCATCAAAAGAGCGTTCTCTTGCTCTAAAGCTAGAGAAGCGGATATGATCACGGGCAAAAATTCATTCTCACGTAAATATGCATATTTAAGATGAAAAGGTAACAGTTTGAGAACTAATGTCGACGGAGAGACAATAGAAGGTGGGGTAAGGGAATGATATTCGGATTCCCTAAGAAGTTCATAACCTGCATATGATATTGACTCGGAAAGTGCTACTGACTTTTGTGATGAGTTAAAAGGTTCAAACTCGGGGGTGGACTCGTCAAAGGTGTCCTCACTAAAATAATGTGCTAGATCAAACAATGATGTACTAATGTCGTCGAGATCATTATAGCAAAGTTCATTAACCTTGCAGCTTTCGGGAGCTATCTCGTAGACAGAACAGACATCAAGTAAATGAGTAGAAGGTTCAGATGGTTGACTTCCTAGCTTGTAAATGTTAAGCTCAATTATCATTTTCCCGAAGGTTAAGTTCATAGAACCGTTACGACAATTAATGATAGCATTGGAAGTGGCTAAGAAGGGTTGACCGAGAATCACCGGAATCTGGTTCCGTGGGTTCGCTACAGGTTGTGTATCTAAAACAATAAAGTCCACAGGGAAT
Source organism: Agapanthus africanus (assembly GCA_030015575.1). Classification (NCBI taxonomy): domain Eukaryota; kingdom Viridiplantae; phylum Streptophyta; class Magnoliopsida; order Asparagales; family Amaryllidaceae; genus Agapanthus; species Agapanthus africanus. The sequence goes on from JASDDO010000018.1 coordinate 113,950,554, forward strand.
ATAAATTCCCCGACTTTTATCAACACATCCTCAAGCTCACCCCTAGCTTTGGTGATAGATCGATCTGCCATCTGGAGAGTGCAGTGGGTAGGTTTCAACTCTTCAATACCTAACTGCTCGTAGACAGAGTAAGGAAGCAGGTTAACACTAGCGCCAAGGTCGAGTAGAGCACGATTAATATTTTTACCCCCAATAGAAATAGAGATTGTAGGATAGCCAGAGTCCTTATGTTTCTTTGGTAATTGCTGGGTAAAAGCTGTACCAACATTCCTCGTCATGAACACTTTTTTCGGCACTTGAGTTCTTCTCTTCTTAGTGCATTAGTCCTTAAGTATTTTCGCATAAGCCGGAACATATTGGATAGCATCTAGGAGAGGGATATTTATGTTAACCTATTTAAATATTTCCATAATCTTCTCCATTTGTGCATTAGGTTTGTTGGCCCTCAACCTATTTGGATAAGGAGATTTATCAATAATAGTTGGGTCCAACATTTGTGGAGAAGTTTGTGTGGGTAGAACGGATCCCAGAATTAGAGTAGGGATCGTTTTAGGTTGACTCAATGAGGTGGGCGGAGGGTTCGAGCCTTGGGGAAAATGGAGAATAGGCTCGGAAGAGGACGGACTAGATGAAATAGGGTCAGAAGTAGAAGTGGAAGCCGGGGTGTCATTGATTGATTCATCATTATCAACCTGTTCACTGACTTGGTTATTTAGTACTCTTCCGGATCTCAACGTGGTAATGGCATTCATATTATGATATTGTGAGTGGTCAGGATTCGGTAAGGGTTGAGATGGAAGTTTCCCTTTCTCTCTAGCACTCATTGCGGCATTTAATTGTCCAATTTGTGCTTCTATCGATTTTATACTCTCACCGTGTGTGGTGGAGTCCTTCTTTATGGTATCGATAGAAGACCTTATATCAGCCGACATTTGCATGGAATGTTTCATAAACAAATCCAAGGGTCGTTCGAGTGAAGAGGAGTTTTCGGTACCGGCCGTTTGGAAAGAATTATTATAAGGTGCAGAATTGTTGGCTGGATTTTGAAAAGTTTGTGGTTGAAAGGGGTGTTGATTTTGTGGCGGTTGCTGTTGCTGTGGAGGAACCCTTTGAAAGTTATTTTGGTTTGGAACCGTATTTTGAGTTTGGTGTGGGTTCCAAGCAAAATTAGGGTGATTCCTCCAACCTTGATTATATGTGGAAGAATAAGGATCGTTTCTAGGTCGTAGCTGAAATGCAACATTAGTGTGTTCTTGACCTTGAAACGGAGAATTCAAAGGAAATTCTTCCGTCAGATGTGATGGATCTGAACAGCATCCACACACGGTTTTAGGGAGCGTCACCTGGTTTAGGGAGGCTAATAAAAATTTGTTTTCCATAGCTTCGAGTTTCTTTTGTAATACTGCCATTTCGGCTTTTACTGCTATAGAAACATCAATTTGATGGATACCTCCTCTAGATGATGGACTAACGCTTTTCCATTGCAAAGTGTTTTCAGCAAAATCTTCTAAGAATTTCCCGGCTTCACCATCGTCTTTAGACATGAAATTGCCTTGACATATGGTTTCAAGCATCTGTTTTGTCATTGGATTAATGCCCTCATATATAATTCGGCACAGATCCCATCTATGGATTCCATGATGAGGACATTGGACAAGCAGATCCTTGAACCGTTCAAAGCATTTCCAAAATGGTTCATTGGGAAGCTGGGTAAACTAGTTGATTTCACTCTTAACACGGGCGGTCTTATGATTAGGATAAAATTTCTTAAGGAATGCTATAACGAATTCATCCCAATTGGAAATAGAGTGTGCGGGTGTGTTATAAAGCCATTTTTCGACTAAATCGCACAAAGTAAACGGGAGAAGACGTAAACGCATAGCTTCCACAGAAAGTTGTGAAGTGCCCATCATAGCACATACGTTTTCGAATTTGGTGATAAAAACGTATGCGTCTTCAGACTCTAGACCATGAAATTAAGGAAAAACATTGATAAAGTGTGGTTTGATTTCGAAATTATCCTCATTGGCTGGTGGAATAGAAAGACAAGTAGAAAGAGGACCACATATAGGGTAGCATCTCTCTTGGAGAGATATACATGGTAGATTCTGCGCACCTGCGGGTGGCGGCAGAGTGATGTTATTAAAATTTGATGGAGAACCGTCCATCTCGGTGGATGTTGTGGGTGGTGAGGAAAAAGAAGATGAAGAAATACCGACTTCGGAGTCGATAGAAGAAACGCGGACAAGACGGGCACTAGAATCCCGTGTCCAGCCGAGCATGCACTAAGCGGGTTTAGCGCAAGTGGAAGCGTATGTGTAAATTAAAAGAAAGGTTTGTTTTGAAAAAGACGGATTTAGACAAATCATAAAAATGCACAATCAACCCTAGATCTAAGGTCACCTATGTCAAGTCACTAGACCGCTCCTAGACTTCCAGAAGACAAATCGCAGGATCAATCCTCTACTATCTCTTTATCCCTCTTGTGGCCAGGTAAGTGCCAGGTAAGTGGGAAGTATCCACTATGTAAATAGCGGGCCTAATTAAGTAATCACTTGCCTTAGACACACTTGCCTAGACACCACTAAAGAAATGCAGGATTGGATTTTTGCACATATTAGGCGCATGGTGTGGGATTTTGTGCGCACCGGATGCACTTAATTTAGATTTTATTCGTGCATGTCGGATGCACTTGATTGAGATTTTATTCGTGCATGTTGAATGCACTTGATTTAGATTTTATTCGTGCATTTCGTATGCACTTGATTGAGGTTCTATTCGTGCATGTTGAATGCACTTGATTTAGATTTCCATTCATGCAGGGTAGTTGCACTGGGTTGAAATTTTCGTGCACTCTTGATGCACTTGATGTTGTTGTCATGCATACTGGTTGCATTTGATAGATGCTTTTGTGCACACCGGTTGCACTTAGTTTGGTTTTGTGCGCATTCGTAGCACTTGTATTTGGTTTTGGTTTTCGTGTGCACCAGACGCACACGATTGTTGGATACGCCTTTTGAGGCTGATTTTGCTCTTGAGCACTTTGTTTTCATGATGGACACTATATTATGTAGTAACCGAACAAGACTGATCTAAGGACAGTACCTGAGTACTCTGCATACATAAAAAGTTTACGAAGAGATTTTCAAAAGGAGTTATAGTCTCGCTATTTCCTACGTGTCCGTGAGTGAGACGAACTTTTACTAAGGAAAACCTTTTGGGATATTTCAAAAGGGCGGAACGTATATTTGAGCAAAACATATGTGAACGTATATCTATTACTTAACAAATGAGCTTCCGTCACTTGTGCCGTGAGTTACGCATCACACGGCGATTCAGAAAAAATTTTGCATGTGTTTTATTCAGTTTTAGGAGATTTTTCCAAGGATGCATACTATATACGTATGATAGTATTCGACTAGTGTATATTGGATTTCAGTAGTGTATTTCGAGATCTGTATCTCCATTGTAACTCCGATGATTGCGTGACGCTTGACGGAGTTCGATTTTGAGTTTCATACTCGTTTTCAGGCGCACACGATGCGCTGTGGTATTTCTGTATCTTCCGTGATTTCGGAGCCCCGTTGATTTGAGCTTATTATTAAAATGTTTTAGTAATTGGGGATTTAAATTTAAATTCGGGGACCGAATTTATTTAAGGGGGGAAGATTGTAAAATTTCAGAAATATAAAATATTATTTTTGGAATTTAATATTAAAATAATATATTTCGCGAAAACTACTCGATTTGCGAATTTGGGGTTTTCGTAAAATGGTATAAATATATACCAATATTTATGAAATAATTGGAGATTAAAATGATTTATTCATTTAAAAATATATTTATTGGATTTGGGCATTTTTATAATTAATTATATGCAAGTTTAAAATTAAACTTGATTAGTACACTACTAATCGCGATTAGGCCAAATCCGTGTTTCTACATTTTTCCATGGTTAGTACACCATGACATGTTGCATTTTTGTTGCATGTTGTTTCATTTGTACTTGTTGATATTTGGTTTTAAAAGAAAAGAAAAGAAAGAGAATTATTAGAGAGAGAGAGAAAGGGGACCAAATGATGAGGCATGGGCTTGTGAGAGGGTGAGAATAAGAGAAAGTGAGGATAGGAGAGAGAGGGGCTGCCTTCTTTTCCCCTATGGTTTTCTTCATCTCCTCCTTCATGCTACCTCCACCACTTCTACCTCCATGTTTCACCTCTAAAACCTTGCCAAAACCCTATACTCCTTTCACTAAAATTGATCACAACCTCTCTACAAACCCCATGGATGCTTCAAGTGGAGATTTTGATCACTCTGAGCAACTCAAGAAAATTCTTGAGTTTCCCAATGAGGTAATTCCTACACTTCTAGTTTAGTTTTTGAGTTTCCTAGCATCCTATAGTAGTTTAGAGTTAAATCGATTTAGATTAGTGATGTTTGGAAATTCCAAGAGAAGGTTTGGGTGATTGTGTGGACTTGTGATATGTAGTGGGTGTTTACTTAACATTTAGTGGTGTTTTACTGGCCAAGACCCGAGATTAGAACCAAAATACGAACTTAGAATGGTTCCGTGTCGGTTTTGTGGTGGTTTTTAGCCTATAGGGTATCTGGAGCTATTTGGGGTATTTTCAAGAAAATCAAACAAGTCCAGTGACCTAGATAAACGACCAGAAGACCACTACCAAAGTTCGAGCCAATTTTACCCTACTTTGGCCGGCGAGACCGGAAATTATGGCGATGTCGCTGGATTTCTGTTGGGTTCTGGGGTTGGGTTTTTGGCTGTGGCTCCTAATCCCTATAAACTATTCCCTGTATTTGCTTGTTTAATCTCAATTAACCTGAGATGAAATCTGGGAGTGATTTCCTATGTTGCTGAATTTGGTATTGGTGATTTATGAACTTGGGTTTTGGTATTTGATATTGTATTGGGTCATTAGATGTTTGTACGTCAACGACGAGGGTTGTTTGGTTGTTTTTGCATGCGTAGACTATAGGTTCTAACCTATGAGCGCACCGTATGCCGTATCGGTTTTCCGGACTTGATTTTAATAGCATTGTGACTGTGTATTTATTGTAGGTACCTTCACATGGACTTCCGAGATGACGAAGCACATCGACTTCGGCTAAGCGAGGAGATTGCAGGTGAGTAGATTTATATCTACGGGGGAAGTCGGGTCGATGGCGTATAGCACCCCCGCAACCCTTGATATGTGATTTATAATTTGGAGACAAGATATGCTACGACTTAAGGTTATAGTTAATGGTTTTAGTGTGAAATGATATGATAGAAAGGATGTCTCGAATCAATATATGATGATATGAAACGTGAATGTGAATCACGATATATATATATATGTAGTTGAAAGAGAATAAGTATGAGATTATAGTGGCATGTTATGAGGTCGATAAATACGACATGAGATTAATAAGATGACTTGATGTGAGATATTGATGTGATGAAAAGAGTATACGGTGAGATATGATGACTTGGTTTGATATGTCGTTATACGGATGCGAGGCGATATGAGAATATTGATACCTTTGTCAGGTCCCATGATATGAGATTGATACGGATGTGACCTGAGATATAGGTATATATATATAATTATGAGAAAAATGAGTGATATGCCGTACGGGACTTAGATCCGTACCCTTATTGTTGTATAGGTCGATAGAATCCATATTCTGTTTGTTGTCGCTGTACGATGGTTTACCGCACGCGATGTTTTACCGAATGATTTATCCATACCCTTGACTAGAGGATGCCGTACGATGGATTATACCGTACGTGAGGTTGTGAGGCTGGATGCCGATTGATAGATTCACCGACTCGGATATGTTATAGATATTTAATCCCTGTCTACACCGCTTAGTTTAGTCATTACGTAGATGTTAGATTAGATATGTATACCTTATAGCATTGCGCTCACGATTTACTTTCTGCTACGTTCATGATATTCTCATTGCATTATATATACCTGTGCTAGTACACCTACACAATTATCGATGATGCGTATGTTACACTTATACAGATTTGGCGGCTCACACACTTTCATCATCGATAATTGCTATGTCACTTACACAGTAGAATTGCTACATCATACTATTACTCTTAATTATTCAGTACTATCACATGACTCGTTGGCATGATATATTGCTATGCTCACATCATTATGCTATGTTGCATGATATACTTGCTATGCTCACATCATTGTGCTATGTTGCATGATGTACTTGATATGCTCACATTTCTGTTCTATGTTTGCATACATCATACTTTATGATTATACGCATTGAGATGTTGTTTTCATGAGATTCTGGATTTGAGAACCGTGGTTATATTTCAAAGGAAATTATGTATTGTTTTAAAAACCCGGTTTCTCTTGATATGATATTTCGAGACGTCCACCATGAGTTTTCTCGGTTCTGATACTGGTTTGTGAAACCCGATTCGAGAAGATGGACGATCCGTTTGCGGGTTCATGGTGGCCCCGGTATGGTACCCCGGGGCAAGAAAGGTATGTTGTGCAGTAGACGATGAGCTTGGTAAAGGGACTACTACCTACCGGTGATAGTATTTGGGCTCGGAGGTTATCCGGAGGATACCGACCGGAGTCGTGAGATGGTTATGGGCCGATCCGGACTGACGGAGCCCGTGGGCCGATCCGGACTGACGGAGCCCGAGATATGAGGATTTACGTGTCGATGTTGGACACGGGTTTCATGATGTTTCGAGTGTCAATATTAGACACTCAGGTTCCATGATTTTGATGTGTCGTTGATGGACACATATTGGTTGATATCCTCATATTTACATGCTTATGCTTTCATGATGTTTCGAGTGTCGATGTTGGACACTCAGGTTCCATGATGTTGTTGTGTCATTGATGGACACATGGATGATATCCACATGCATACAGGCATTGATCATATTGTTGGCATATATGCAGACACGATCACCCTAAATATCATAGTATTACCTTCATGATATAGTTGACCTAGGAAATCGTTGTTTTATTCGATTTCTACCTGCTGATGTTTTCTACTCACGAGTTGGAAACTCACCCCCGTTGTGTCACAGTTCTTGCAGGTTTGACCGCATGGATCAGTAGCGGTATCGCTGGCATGCAGCTTGCATTCGGGTGATTTGCTATGGTAGTTAGGACATATTGGATCGTGCCCACTCTTGTATTATTATTCCTGTTGTATCTAGTCAACTCCATCAATCAGAAACTAGTATTTGTTTAATTAGTAAGACTTAAAAAGACTTGTGCTTGCGAGACTTAGAGCGACGGATTATATGTTCGCTATTGGGGGTTTTGATGTCTTGCATCTTTACATTATCCTTTTGTCTTGATCTTCGCCGTTGGGCGTCGTATACATATATTTCTGACTTGCGTGGTTGTGATTCCGCCGATTGGCGAAGAGCTAGCTCCCGTTTGGGGATGCCTTTATTGTTATCCTGTATATGTGGTTTGGATCAAAATATACAAAGGAGGTGCTGCCCAAATTTTCAAAAAGACGAAACATGTTTTTCAACTAGTATAACCCTCTTGCATTTTCATGTTCCTTTATCTATGCATTTAAGAAAACGTTTGATTTCATCATACCTTTATTTCAAAACTTCACCTCTTTTATTTTCTTTAAAAGGTTTAGATTTCTGGGCTTCGGCTTACTTAATTTACGTTACGCCTTTAGACGTTGCGCGATTTAAGTGCCGGTCACGAACTAAATTTCGGGTCGTAACAAAGTTGGTATCAGAGCGCTAGGTTTAACTTTGGTTTGAGTCTGGGTTTGACTATGCGGAGTATAGGGCGTAAATATTTCGGAACCTAGGCTTGACCTTACGGAACTTAGACTTGAACACGGGGGTATTAGACCCGAACTTTCGTTACATAGGTTGACCCTGATTGATGGAGTAGGTAACTCAAGTAGAGTGACGTACCGTGCGTATGTTCCACGGCATACTTACGATACGATACTCCGCTTAAGTGACCTTAGGATGTATATACTTGAGATCCTTGATTCTATTCGTTCCCATGATCATACTCTTATTGATTCCGTTTCTCCTTATGATCATGTATCCATTCTGGATCTGTTGATTCCTTTCATTCCTTTGATCTATCTTCATTGATACATGCTTGAGGTTCCTATCACCACGGTTTGAGCGCAGATTGAGCTGCTGCTAGTGATGCGGTCAGGGAGAGCTCGTCATGGACAGGACTGACCATCGTGTTTTCTGGTGACATGGGAACGTCTCGATTTAGTGTTTGTGTTGTGACCTCTCGTTTGAGGCGAGTGTTCGGTTTTGCACCGGATGATCGGGCCACTGATAGAGGCTGCCTGTTGTGTGAGGACTGTTGATGTACAGCTTACGTCAGAGTTTGCGATGTTGTCTACTGTATAGACAGATGACCCAGCCATTGCTGAGATTGATGGGATGTCGTTTCCAGAGCTTATGAGCTGAGATCGCTGGAGCTTTCAGGCAGAGATGCGACAGAAGATAGCTAGTCTATCTTGAGTTGAGTTGAGCGACTGAGATGATTCATCTGATTGATGAGCCGACGCAGGCTCAGCTGAGTTGAATATTTCCAGTATGGAGAATCTTATTCAGATCTATAGTAGATCGATCCAGAGATGACGTTGTTCGTTGGATGATCCGATAGGAGATCGGTAAGTTGACCAGCTTCAGATAGAGGACCTCACCCAGATATGTTGTGAGTTGATCGAGAATAGATGAATAAAGTATATTCCTCCGATGGTTGGGATGAGTTCCCGAGGACGTGTTCGGCTAGATATCTTCTACAGAGTGATGAAGATACCGAGTTTGTAATTTCGAGTCCGTGTGAGAGACCCCGGATTGACTGTAGCCGAGAACAATTGCAGTACACAGATAGCATGACGTGATTTGATGTGGACGATAATAAAGACGGGTGAAACAAGAGGTTCGTGCGAGATGTTAATGAGCTGTTGTTACTTACCGTTGAGATTAGAGATCTGATATGTATACAGAGGCATTGGGATACGGCCAGTTCCCGAGGAAATGTTGTGCTGAGAACGTAGATGTCCAGAAAACGAGAAAAGATTATGCAAGAGTCCCAGCCTCCGTACAGTTCGGCATAGGCGAGATCGGAAGAGACCTTGAGCGTGTGCCTTCCAAGACACTGCTGCGATAAGATTTGCATCGAGGATCAGTTGTGTCACGTGTATTCCGAAGGCCAGAAGCCGACGCCAATGATGTGCTGCTTTACGAGTGGTCATACTAATTGGCCGAGAGATGACCAGAGGAGTGTCAGAGCGGAATCGTTTCCGTTAGTACACCTGACCGGGCCGACGAGCCGATGGATTGCGAGATTGGTAATCCACAGAGAAAATGAGGACCCAGAGACAGAGAACGTCAGACCGTGAGTAGGAGGCAGGCGGATGTTCTTGATCTGCCAGTTTTGGGCGCACTGGCATTTTTCGACATTGTAGGAGGTGTACCTCAATGTCATTTGTTGCGATTTGCGTTTGTGATCCGAGTATCACGCTTATATCGCTTGGATTTGAGTTTTGATGATTGAATTTCATGATATTGTTTTCGTGCACCATGGCTGCACCTACTGGGTATTTACATTTCGTGCATAATTATTGCACTTGATATATGTTTTATACACCGTTGTGTTGGTTTATGAATTGTGCATATCAATTGCACTTAATATTGATTTTGTGCCTTGGCTGCATGTGTTTATGATTTCATGGATTTCACACGGTTGATCTGATTTTGTGCATGTGGTACGCACTCGATTTGATTTTTGCACTCGGTATGGCTCACATGTGCTTGCAGTGCATTAATACGTGTTTTGTGCACGCAGTGCACACGTTTATGATTTTATACACCTTGGTACACTCGGTGTTATTTTTATACGCATTTGAGTTCTTGATGAGTTTCCGTGCACTTGTTGCACCTGATTTGTTTTTTTTGCATTTGTTGCACCAAATTTGTATTTTGTGCATTTGTTGCACTAGATTTATATTTTGTGCATTGGTTACACCAGATTAGTATTTCGTGCATTAGTTGCACTCGATCTATACTCCGTACATTGGTTGCACCTGATTTATGTCTTTGAGCATTTGTTTCACCAGATTTATGTTTTTGTGCGCGTTTGCACTTGACGTTTGTTTTCATGCATGCTACTGCACTAGATGCTTTATACGGACCTGACGCGCTTGGGTTGGATTTTTGCACATATTAGGCGCATGGTGTGGGATTTTGTGCTCACCAGATGCACTTAATTTAGATTTTATTCGTGCATGTCGGATGCACTTGATTGAGATTTTATTCGTGCATGTTTGATGCACTTGATTTAGATTTTATTCGTGCATATTGGATGCACTTGATTTAGATTTCTATTCGTGCAGGGTAGTTGCACTGGGTTTGTTAGTGTATATGCCCAAGGGGCCATTATTGTATCATACTAGTTTGTATATTACTTAATGGAAGTTTGGGATATTCACATGTATATAACAGTCTTGCTAAACATGGTAGTATGCTACTTGGTTTTTCTATCTTAATATATGAGTATGCGTATTGATAGAGCTCTTAGGATCTTGCTTGACTACCAGCGTTGTGATGGCAGTCACACTCGTAGGGGCTGGGTAGTCTACAAGCACATCCTTATTCAGGTCCCTAGTCGTAGGATTATCGAGACAGGGCATCGATACTCCGGAGTAGACTAGTGTGTACGCTTCTCATCCCAGTTGGGGAGATGGTCTGTCCCACAGCCGTCAGTACGTCGTACTGGAGATAGTATACAGGTGCTCGTTGGGTTACGGGTACACCGGACAGGACTCGCAGGGAACTGTTGGTTGGTTTTATACCAGTCGTCAGTGAACAGTTCCCAGGTGACATGAGTACAGCATAGTCCGCAGACTTGACACTGCTACTTCGCCTCGAGTGTGTCCCACTGTTCTTAGATTGCTACCCTACCACGGCTCAAAGGAGTCGTGCAAACAGGTAGAAGTTGGGTGCAGTCCTGAGCACTTAGAGGCAGTGGCGGTTAGACAGGATTCGTCTCTCCCGGTATTGGGGGTTGATATCACGCTGTGTCAGAGAGCCATTACGCAAAGTCCCTGGCCAGGGCAAGCGAGATTTGTTGGTAGGTTCCAGTAGTTTCTCAGGGTGTAATGGGCTTCGCTCCGACACGACTTATACCGCTATTAGGGGACTGACGCTTGCCGCCCCTAGGCCCGATATGTGATAGTCTTAGACGAACAGACCGGACTGTACGGAGGTTGTCACAGCAGCCTCAGTAGGAGTTCGGATGGGTTTCCTCATCGGCCTTCTTATCGACATCTACCTGGTGGCCGTTACGTACAGCTAGTGCCGCTTGCAGTCTGTGGTTAAACCCACTGCCAGCGTAGTAGTCGAGTCTCTAGAGTCCTACATAGAGAGTTTCCCTACTCCAGGCGAAACGATATAGAGGTCGTATGGTTTTATGACAAGGGTTCGGACGCATACGTGTGTTTACGCACGTACGACATCCGGACAGTTTATACTAGTCGGCTTTGGTTTAAGCCAGTTTCTAGTATCCGGTTATTGGATTTATACAATCTAAAGTTTTTCCGTGTTTTTACGGATAGGAGGGGCGTTCTCGTAATTGCGCGAGAAGCTTCTAGAAGATGGTGACTAAGGAGGTTTAGGTGGCATATACATTGAATGAGATTAGTGAGTCATATAGATGATTCATCCATGTCATTAATGCATCATAAATGCTTAATAACTCATGGAGATGAATCACCATTAGATATTTATCAAGCATGGTTGTAAATCATTTTATTTTTTTTTCTTGAAAAAAAATAATGCTTGATATATATTATGATAGCTCATTTTCTCATTTCATTATTATGTTCATCTTCTCTCTCCTCAAGCTCTCTCTCTTCAAACCCTAATCCTTCCCTTTCATGTGTTGAGTACAAGGATTAGTTAGACTAATTAAACCATAACCCTCACTCTATATCATGTAGGTACTTTGATTAGCACTTAAAGAAACCTAGTTACCTCTAGTTTGAGGTGAAGCTTGTAGTAAAGCTCTCGGGTGGATCTTCTACTACTTAGAGAAGGCCGGAGAGGATGTGGAGAATGACAAGACGAAGGACTCAGATCTTTAGGTATAATCACTTTTCATAGTAGTTGTTAACTCCTATGTTTGGTGTTAGTTATTGTTTATGCAAAGATTCTCGGTTAGTCGATGTTTACGCTTTAAACAAGATTGCTTTTCATTATTCCGCCTCCCCGCAAGTCGTGGGGTGTTGTACATCGACTTACAGTGGTATCAGAGCCTCGCTAAATAATAAATAACTCATTAGCAAAGTTGTAAGATATTCGAACGCAAAACGAACCAAAAAACGACATCGATATCACTACTTTCTGTCGAATTTTAAACAGGCTCCAAAATTTTTTCAGGGTGCTTCAGAATAACCTACAGAGAATTTTAAGAAAACTGGTGAAAAATGGGTTCCTGAATCGGCCAAACGACCGTGGAACCACGGCGGATCCCACCGATCCGCCGCGGAACCGCGGCCGAGTTGGGGCCGATTCAACCCATTTTCCACCAGTAATTCTTTTGTGATATTTTTGTGTTTTCTGGGATGTTTATTTTTCTGCTCAAGTCTCAGGTGCACAGAGAAGTATTGGAGTAGAATCTAATGTGTTTGCACGATCGAAATTTTGCGATGTTTGCTAATTTGATTATATCTGTGTTTGAATAATGTGTTCGTAAACCTCCCCTAACTGCTAGTATGTCGGTTGGCAGGGGGTTGCACATTTCTGTAATGGATTTTATCTGTTTGTGTATATGAACTGTGTTGGACTGTTGTGATGTATAGCCGGGGTTTTTTGATGGGTTATTATTTAATTCATTTGATGTAAATGTAATTTGTTGTAATATTATTTTGCGGGGCACATCCATGTTGCGGTTGTAGCCACCGTTGTATTATTTCATGTTACTGTTTTTGCTCCTAAGACAGACCCAAGGTGGGGTGCACAAACTACCGGGCGGGTAGTTAGCCGTACCCGTAGGGGTCTAGGGTGGGGTAATGGCTATTCATCACAACTGTGTAATCCGTCTTTCGTTGCAGGCTCAAAACAAACACGGATTGCTTGCAAATCCAATAAAGTTCATATGAGATCTGGAATGCCTATTATTGCGTTTGACGAATGTACAATATCTATATATGATAGCTATTTAGACGTCACTTATGTTTTACACCCGCGCTAGCCCAGCCCCCGCTCTGTCGTTAGTTAAGTTACCTAACGGGTGATGACGGGACCCAGTGGCGAATGCGGATGGTATAAGAGGACGTTGTATTTTCGTTGTTTTCTGCAATGATAGGTTAATGATGGGACGCATTATTTATAATGCAAAGAAAATAAACCAAAAGTTTAATCGTTGGAACAATTTAAAAGAAACCACTCGGTTAATTTTAAAAAACAGATATTTTTAAAAGCGGAGCTTTAACCACTCCTTTTAAAAGCTATCAGGTTCCTTCGGTTATATCAAGTTCACTACGTTCACGGTTTCGCCAAAAACATTCGTAGCCCTCCGTCATTTCATTTGGGTATTCAGTAGTATTCAAGCTATGTATTTTGACCAACGCTAAGGCATAGTGTTTGGTAGCTGCTGGGTATTCATTTGTTACATAGATAGATGAGTTAGTTTGGGACAGTCGTATGATCATTTTGGCCAACGTCAAGGATATGTACGGATGGGTTCAAATTAACAAGATAATGATGGGTAGAACATGACATGTGACTTATGACATTTTGACCAACGCCAAGGTCATAAGAGCATGGGGCAAAAATATATATCGGGAATTTCTAAAGAAACTGAAATTTGCAAAGAATTGCATACCATTTGGAGTTTGATGAATGTTGGTAGGATTCCTTCAACATTATCATACAACGATATTTGGATCCCGATCCTACTGTGAGTATATGCTACTCATCAGGATATTCGTCACTTAATGATCAATGCTATAAACCAAGTAGGTGTCAAGAAAGGTGTCAGCGGGGTTACGCCCCCAGAGAAAAGAGGTTATTTAATTAAGGAACTTCGCGAAAGCGTTGGGAAACCTCCCTCGAAGTATCGACACTAGCCTGGCTGAACGGTTAAGCAAGTATTGTACGGTGAGAATAGTCCTGGCTAATTCTTCTTTTATGGTTTGGGGAAGGATTTGAGAAACAGTGGGAGCCATCCAGTTTAGATAAACTGAAAACCACTCTAAACTTGCAAGAGCATCATGCTAAAGAGTTTTCTTCTCTCTCTCCTAATTGCAGCGACCCTGAAAATGACTGGACTTAAGTTACTTTTAGAGAAAAATATACTGACAGGGCCAAACTATAAAGATTAGCTGCGGAATGTCAAAATGGCTTTGACCTATGACAAATTGGGGTACGTCCTCACCGCTACGGCACCTGCTGTCCCTGGTCCCAAATCCAGTAATGCGGATAAGGATATCCGCAAAACCTGGGATTTCGATTGTGCGAAAGCCAAGTGCATCGTGCTTGCCTCAATGAACAATGAACATCAGAGGAGGCACGAGGATATGGAACTAGATGCCATATTTCTCCATACAAAGGAACTTTATGGAGAGCACTCTCGTATAGCAAGATACGAGACCTCTAAGAACTTGTTTCGAGCGAGGTTGGCTGTCGAGTCATCAGTAGGAGAACATGTCCTAAAGATGATCGGCTATATAGAAGAGCTCACAGACCTTGGGACGACTTTAGATAATGAGCTCTATACAGACCTTATTCTCCAGTCCCTTCCTTCCACCTACGCCCAGTTTATCCTGAACTTCAACATTCAAAGAAAAGAAGTTGAACTTCCGAAACTCCTGAACATGTTAAGGAGTGCAGAGGGCACCTTGCAGAAAGCAAAGGAAACACCCGCTATGTTTGTTAGCGGTGCATCTTCTTCCGGGTCCAAGGCTAGGGCCAAAGGAAGGAAGAAGAAGGCCGCCACCAAACCTAGAGGAGATGTTAGTAAGGTGGGAGGGAAGGGAAAGAAAAAGTTTGCGGTACCGGTAGTGGGCCAGGATGAGTGCTTCCATTGTCACAGGAAAGGGCACTGGAAGAAAGATTGCAAGGCGTGGAACGCCAAGAACCAGGAACCGAAGCAAGCTGTGGCTTCGACTTCAGGTGTGTTTGTAATTGAGAATTGTCTGTCAATCAACTCTACTTCCTGGGTATTGGATACCGGATCAGGATCTCATATTTGTAATTCATTGCAGGCACTGAAAAACCGTAGAGTACTGAAGGAAGGTGATATGACCCTGATGGTTGCTAACGGAGCTAGCGTGGGAGCTGTGTCCGTAGGGGATTATCACCTGGGATTGACGAGTGGACACATTTTGGTTTTACATAACTGTTTTTGTATACCCAGCTTAACGTGTAATATCATATCTGTTTTCTTGTTATCAAATAAAGGTTATGATTTCACGTTTGGAAGTGGTGTTGTTAACATCCACCTTAATCATAGTTTGATTGGGTCCGGTACACTGGAAAACGGTATATATGTGTTAAACCAACTCCAAATTTTCAATGTCCAGAACACACTAAAAATAAAGTCTCCAGATTTAAATAAAGCTTTCTTATGGCATTGTAGACTGGGTCACATCAATGAGAGAAGGTTGACTAAGTTGCATAGAGAAGGATATTTGGACTCGTTCGAATATCAATCTTATGACACTTGTCAATCTTGTCTCAAAGGAAAGATGACAAAGACTCCATTTACTGGACATGGAGTAAGAGCGAGCGAGCTCTTAGGACTCATACACAGCGATGTATGTGGTCCAATGTCTACACATGCAAGAGGTGGTTTTTCCTATTTCATTACGTTCACGGATGATTACTCAAGGTACGGATTCATTTATCTGATGAAACATAAATTCGAGGCTTTTGAGAAATTCCAAGAGTATAAGAATGAAGTAGAAAACCAAACCGGCAAAAGTATCAAGACACTAAGATCTGATCGAGGTGGTGAATACTTAAGTGCCGAGTTCCTAGGTTACCTAAAAGAGAAAGGAATTCTCTCTTAGCTTACTCCTCCATACACTCCACAGCATAACGGTGTATCGGAGAGACGGAATCGAACCCTATTGGATATGGTACGATCCATGATGAGTAATGCTGAGTTGCCGCGATCTTTCTGGGGTTATGCGCTAGAGTCAGCGGCATATCTTTTGAACATGGTTCCTACCAAGACTATGCCTACCACGCCATATCAGATGTGGAGTGGGAAGAAACCCTATCTTCAGTATCTAAAAATATGGGGATGTCCATCTTTTGTTAAAAAGCAGCATGTGTACAAGCTCGAGGCATGATCAGTAAAGTGTAAGTTTGTGGGATATCCAAAGAACTCCAAGGGGTATCTATTCTATTACGCAGAGGAACAAAAGGTGTTTGTTTCTCGTAATGTCCATTTTCTAGAATATTAGTTTTTAGAAAAGGAAATAAATGGGAGCGAAATAGAACTGGAAGAAATTCCAGAACCACAAACTAATACTGAAAGTTTGGTAGAACCGGTAGTTCAAGAAGAACAGGACATTCCCGCACCCCTCCGCAGGAGTAGTAGGCCGTCTCATCCGCCTGAGAGATACTACGGTTTTCTCATAGATGGGGATAGAGAGGATTGCATCATAGACGATGATGAACCTACTGGCTTCCAGCAGGCCATCCAGTGCGGCGACTCGGTACGATGGCTAGATGCAATGCGGACCGAAATGGAGTCCATGTACACCAATAAAGTATGGACTTTGGACTTTGCTCCAGATGGGGTAAAACCCATAGGATGCAAATGGATCTTCAAGAAAAAGATTGGTGTAGATGGACAGGTGGAAACCTATAAGGCTAGACTTGTTGCAAAGGGTTTTCGTCAAAGACCTGGTTTGGACTATGACGAAACTTTTTCTCCAGTGGCTATGCTCAAATCCATTCGGGTCCTTCTTGCTATTGCTGCCTTCCATGATTATGAAATCTGGCAGATGGACGTAAAGACGGCTTTTCTGAATGGTAATTTAGAAGAGTGCGTCTATATGGATCAGCCAGAGGGTTTCAATCAGAGTAGGAGCAGCGGGAAAGTATGCAAGTTTCTTAAGTCCATTTATGGACTAAAGCAGGCATCACGGAGTTGGAACATCTATTTTGATGAGACAGTCAAAGAATATGACTTTATCAAAAATCCAGATGAAGCATGTATATATAGTAAAGTTGTAGCCAGAAGTGTCGTATTCCTCGTCTTATACGTGGATGACATTCTATTGATAGGAAATGACATTCCTATGCTACAATCTGTCAAAGGATTCTTGTCACATAGGTTCTCCATGAAAGACCTGGGTGATGCCTCTTACATTCTGGGGATCCGGATCTATCGTGATAGATCCAAGAGGATGTTGGGACTTTCGCAGTCCAGGTATATCGACACTGTACTGAAAAGATTCAGTATGGAAGATTCCAAGCGTGGTAATCTACCGGCTTGTCACGGAATCACCCTATCCAAAGAGATGTCTCCCAAGACTGATTTGGAAAGGGAACGCATGTCTATTATACCCTACGCTTCTGCAGTAGGCTCTATAATGTATGCGATGTTATGTACCAGACCAGATGTAGCATACGCATTGAGCGTTGTAAGCCGGTATCAGGCAAACCCAGGGGAGAATCACTGGATAGCAGTGAAGAACATTCTCAAGTACTTAAGAAGGACTAAGGAGATGTTCTTGGTTTACGGCGGAAAAGACCTCAGGTTGGAGGCCTATGCTGATTCCGGCTTCCAGAGTGATAAGGACGATTCCAAGTCCATGTCGGGTTATGTCTTTACTCTCAATGGAGGGGCGGTGTGCTAGAAGAGCTCCAAGCAGGACACCGTTGCTGATTCGACGATGGAAGCGGAGTATATTGCTGCTTGCGATGCTGCTAAAGAAGCAGTCTGGATGAAGAAGTTCCTAACAGAACTTCAGGTGGTTCCTACCATAGTTGATCCAATACCGCTGTATTGCGACAACAACGGAGCTATAGCTTTAGCGAAGGAACCAAGGTCCCATCAGAAGTCCAGACACATCTTGAGGCGGTATCACCTGATCAGGGAGATCATTGATCGTCGGGAGATTGAGGTTCGGAGAGTTGCTTCTGAAGAGAACATTGCTGATCCATTCACGAAGGCCCTACCTCAGATTCAGTTCGAGAGGCTACTCGAGATCATCGGTCTTCGATACGCCAGTACATGGCCCTAGTGCAAGTGGGAGATTGTTAGTGTATATGCCCTAGGGGCCATTATTGTATCATACTAGTTTGTATATTACTTAATGGAAGTTTGGGATATTCACATGTATATAACAGTCTTGCTAAACATGGTAGTATGCTACTTGGTTTTTCTATCTTAATATGTGAGTATGCATATTGATAGAGCTCTTAGGATCTTGCTTGACTACCAGCGTTGTGATGGCAGTCACACTCGTAGGGGCTGGGTAGTCTACAAGCATATCCTTATTCAGGTCCCTAGTCGTAGGATTATCGAGACAGGCCATCGATACTCCGGAGTAGACTAGTGTGTACGCTTCTCATCCCAGTTGGGGAGATGGTCTGTCCCACAGCCGTCAGTACGTCGTACTGGAGATAGTATACAGGTGCTCGTTGGGTTACGGGTACACCGGACAGGACTCGCAGGGAACTGTTGGTTGGTTTTATACCAGTCGTCAGTGAACAGTTCCCAGGTGATATGAGTACAGCATAGTCCGCAGACTTGACATTGCTACTTTGCCTCGAGTGTGTCCCACTGTTCTTAGATTGCTACCCTACCACGGCTCAAAGGAGTCATGCAAACAGGTAGCAGTTGGGTGCAGTCACGAGCACTTGGAGGCAGTGGCGGTTAGACAGGATTCGTCTCTCCCGGTATTGGGGGTTGATATCGCGCTGTGTCAGAGAGCCATTACGCAAAGTCCCTGTCCAGGGCAAGCGAGATTTGCTGGTAGGTTCCATTAGTTTCTCAGGGTGTAATGGGCTTCGCTCCGACACGACTTATACCGCTATTAGGGGACTGACGCTTGCCGCCCCCTAGGCCCGATATGTGATAGTCTTAGACGAACAGACCGGATTGTACGGAGATTGTCACAGCAGGCTCAGTAGGAGTTCGGATGGGTTTCCTCATCGGCCTTCTTATCGACATCTACCTGGGGGCCGTTACGTACAGCTAGTGCCGCTTGCGGTCTGTGGTTAAACCCACTGCCAGCGTAGTAGTCGAGTCTCTAGAGTCCCACACAGAGAGTTTCCCTACTCCAGGCGAAACGCTATAGAGGTCGTATGGTTTTACGACAAGGGTTCGGACGCATACGTGTGTTTACGCACGTACGACATCCGGACAGTTTATACTAGTCGGCTTTGGTTTAAGCCAGTTTCTTGTATCCAGTTATTGGATTTATACAGTCTAAAGTTTTTCTGTGTTTTCACGGATAGGAGGGGCGTTCTCGTAATTGCACGAGAAGCTTCTAGAAGATGGTGACTAAGGAGGTTTAGGTGGCATATACATTGAATGAGATTAGTGAGTCATATGGATGATTCATCCATGTCATTAATGCATCATAAATGCTTAATGACTCATGGAGATGAATCACCATTAGATATTTATCAAGCATGGTTGTAAATCATTTTATTTTCTTTTCTTGAAAAACAATAATGCTTGATATATATTATGATAGCTCATTTTCTCATTTCATTATTATGTTCATCTTCTCTCTCCTCAAGCTCTCTCTCTTCAAACCCTAATCCTCCCCTCTCATGTATTGAGTACAAGGATTAGTTAGACTAATTAAACCATAACCCTCACTCTATATCATCTAGATACTTTGATTAGCACTTAAAGAAACCTAGTTATCTCTAGTTTGAGGTGAAGCTTGTAGTAAAGCTCTCGGGTGGATCTTCTACTACTTAGAGAAGGCCGGAGAGGACGTGGAGAACGACAAGACGAAGGACTCGGATCTTTAGGTATAATCACTTTTCATAGTAGTTGTTAACTCCTATGTTTGGTGTTAGTTATTGTTTATGCAAAGATTCTCGGTTAGTCGATGTTTACGCTTTAAACAAGATTGTTTTTCATTATTCCGCCTCCCCGCAAGTCGTGGGGTGTTGTACATCGACTTATAGGGTTGAGATTTTCGTGCACTCTTAATGCACTTGATGTTGTTGTCATGCACACCCGTTGCATTTGACAGATACTTTTGTGCACACCGGTTGCATGTAGTTTGGTTTTGTGCACATTCGTAGCACTTGTATTTGGCTTTGGTTTCCGTGCGCACCAGACGCACGTGATTGTTGGATACGCCTTTTGAGGCTGATTTTGCTCTTGAGCACTTTGTTTTCATGATGAGCACTATATTATGTAGTAGCCGAACTGGACTGATCTAAGGACAGTACCTGAGTACTCTGCATGCATAAAAAGTTTACGAAGAGGTTTTCAAAAGGAGCTATAGTCTCGCTATTTCCTACGTGTCCATGAGTGACATGACTCTTACTAAGGAAAACCTTTTGGGATATTTCAAAAGGGCGGAACGTATATTTGAGCAAAACATATGTGAACGTATATCTATTACTTTACAAATGAGCGTCCGTCACTTGTGCCGTGTGTTACGTATCACACAGTGATTCAGAAAAGATTTTGCATGTGTTTTATTCAGTTTTAGGAGATTTTTCTAAGGATGCGTACTATATACGTATGATAGTATTCGACTAGTTTATATTGGATTTCAGTAGTATATTTCGAGGTCTGTATCTCCATTGTAACTCCGATGATTGCGTGACGCTTGACGGAGTTCGATTTTGAGTTTCATATTCGTTTTCAGGTGCACACGATGCGCTGTGGTATTTCTGTATCTTCCGTGATTTCGGAGCCCCGTTGATTTGAGCTGATAATTGAAATGTTTTAGTAATTGGGGATTTAAATTTAAATTCGGGGACCGAATTTATTTAAGGGGGGAAGATTGTAACATTTCAGAAATATAAAATATTATTTTTGGAATTTAATATTAAAATAATATATTTCGCGAAAACTTCTCGATTTACGAATTTGGGGTTTTCTTAAAATGGTATAAATATATACCAATATTTGTGAAATAATTGGAGATTAAAATGATTTATTCATTTAAAAATATATTTATCAGATTTGGGCATTTTTATAATTAATTATATGCAAGTTTAAAATTAAACTTGATTAGTGCACTACTAATCGCGATTAGGCCAAATCCGTGTTTCTACATTTTTCCATGGTAGTGCACCATGACATGTTGCATTTTTGTTGTATGTTGTTTCATTTGTACCTGTTGATATTTGGCTTTAAAAGAAAAGAAAAGAAAAGAAAGAGAATAAGAGAGAGTGAGAATAGGAGAGAGAGAGGGGCTGCCTTCTTTTCCCCCATGATTTTCTTCATCTCCTCCTTCATGCTACCTCCACCACTTCTACCTCCATATTTCACCTCCAAAACCTTGCCAAAACCCTGCCAAAACCCTATACTCCCTTCACTAAAATTGATCATAACCTCTCTACAAACCCCATGGATGCTTCAAGTGGAGATTTTGATCACTTTAAGCAACTCAAGAAAATTCTTGAGTTGTGCAATGAGGTAATTGTTGGGTTCCATACCACCCTAACAAGGATTTTTGGGGCATCAACTATACAATTTAAAAAAACCTAGAGAGCTATGCAACCCATGCCAAGGATCTAACTAGAAAAATTAGGAGTTAAGCCAGCATGTAATCAAAATATTACATTAAGTGAATGAGGAATACAAGCTTTGTAGACCGATCCTTCACTTCTAAAACTCCGTGTAGTAGTCCCTTCGTTCCAAGTAGTGAACACCCAAACTCTAGTCAGGGTTCACATGAAGAAATGAACAAGCTTGCTCAAAGTCTTCAAGGCCGAAGATGATCTACGTCGAGGAAACTCAAGCTAATGCCACCTCATCACTAATGTGGAATTAGTGAAGTAAACACCCTAAACTAAATGGCTAATATAGTAGAGGATGATGAAGTAAGAATTGGGCTCTCTTTAGATTATTTTTCCTCACAATATTTCCTCACCATTTGAAAAGCTAGAAAGCTTTTCCATGAGAAAGAAGAAGATGAAGTCAAGATGAGAATGAAAACTCATGAGGTGAGATTAGCAATCATGGGTGAGTTAGTGTCATACACTAACTCATGTAGTGAATAAACCATGGCTAAAAATAATAGTTAGGTTAATAAATATCTACAAGTAAAACAAAACTAGTGGACTAAGTCAAAGATGCTTCAAGCTTCTCCAAGCTTCCGAGCATGACAATTTCCAACCAATATTGAATTACTTTAAATAAATAAAACCTCATATTATTATAAGCATGGTGTGAGTCTCATACACCCATGTAGCATGTGGCATCTAGCATGACACAAAAGATGTATATTAATATATATCACATATATATACTAAATGTACACTAGTGAGAAAAAGAAATATTTAGCGAGCTAATATCAGTTAATATATCAAATATATAATTATACATTAAATTATCAAATCAACACTTGATTTAATAATCCGGCAATATTACATACAACCGACTAATATCAAATGTAATAACTTATCAAATCAACACTTGATCCGATAACCTGGTTATATCACATATAACCGTCCGATATCACGTATCGTGAGAATATAATGCGGTATCACATACGTGCATTAATCTTGGTCTCGCACATATCACATATGTGCTCCTACTTCGTTTGCATGAACCAGGAAACCTCTATGTAGGACTCTAAAGACTCGTCAATACGCCGGCAGTAGGTGATGATCATATCAAACACCCACAAGCCGCAAGCGGTCTGCTAACGTAACGGCCACCCGGGTATTGAGCGATCAGAAGATCAACAAGCAACCATGCTCATACTCCTGCGAATCCAATCAGTAACACTACCGTACAGTCCAGTCTCTTCGTCAGATATGTCGCATATCGCAGCCTGGGGGTGGTATAACGTCAGACCCCAATAGCCTGATAAATCATACCGATGCAAGGTCCATAACGGTTTGAGAAACTACTGGTAACACTTACCAGTAAATCTCAGCAACCCAGGCCAGGGATTTCATGTTATAGCCAATCGAGCATTGCGCAACATCAACCCCAAATACCGGGAGAGACGAATCCCCTCTTATCGCTCATTGCCTCCATATGACTCGGGACTGTACCCAAAAACCACCGTTTTGCACGACTCAGTAGAGCCGTGGTAGGGTGGAAATCAAAGAACAGTGGGAGACACACAAGACTCTATGACGATCTCGGGTCGATAGACTAACCTGTACCAGTGTCACCAGAGAACTGCTATCTGATGATAGGTATAATACCATCTAGGAGTTCTCGGCGAGTCTGATCAGTGTACCCAGTCTCCACTGAGCACCCGTACACCTTCTCTGATGTCAAACATTAATGGATGTGGGATCATTCATCGCCCATCATATGGGTCAAGAAGCGTATACGCTAGTCTACCCTGGAATATCGATGCCCTGTCTCGATACACCCTCGACTAGGAACAATTATATGGTGTACTTGTGGACTACCATTGTCCCCACTAGTATGATCTCCATCATAGTCCTGGTAGTCAAGTACACATCCTAAGGGCTTTATCAACATGTGAGAGCAAGATAGCATCACTTATACAAGTCAACATGTTAAGACAAGGAGCAA
This sequence comes from Agapanthus africanus, assembly GCA_030015575.1. NCBI lineage: Eukaryota > Viridiplantae > Streptophyta > Magnoliopsida > Asparagales > Amaryllidaceae > Agapanthus > Agapanthus africanus. The sequence continues at coordinate 113,974,286 of JASDDO010000018.1, forward strand.
CCAGATAGCATACTATCATGTCGAGCAAGATAGTCCTCTCTCTATATATCCAAGCATTCTTTATAATATACATTACATATACAATATTGGCCTCTAGGGCATACATATAACTAACAATCTCCCACTTGCACTAAGGCCAGTTGTTGTAGTATCTCATACCCAACATCTCGAAGAGCCTCTCAAATTGTATCTGGGGTATGGCCTTTATAAGTGGATCCGTCTTGTTTTCCTTCGTGTCAACTCTCCTGACCTCGATCCCCTGGAGATCAACCATCTCCCTGATCAGGTGATACTGTCCCCAGAATATGTCTGGATCGCTGATGGGACCTGCGTTCCTAGGCCAAAGCCATAACTCCATTTGTTGTCACAATAATAGTTATTGGACGCTCAATGGTAGGAACCATGTTCATCTCATGAACATGAAATGCCCAGACAACCACTTTGGCAGCACCGTTGGTAGATTTGTATTCAGCTTTTATCGTCTAGTATGCCACGGTATCTAGCTTGGAACTCTTCCAACATACCGTCCCTGTACTGAGGGTAAAGACAAAGCCTGTGACTGACTTTCAGTTGACCTTATCACTCTGGAAGGTCGAATTGGTAAAGGACTTCCACTGGAGTTTACCGTTACCAAACCCTATGAACATATCTTTAGTGCTTCTCAAGTACTTAAGATGTCCTTCATAGCTGTCCAGTGATTCTCCCAAGATCCGATTGATTCCTGATCACTACACCTAGTGAGTTAGCTACATCTGGTCTGGTACATAACATCGCATACTCTGATAGAGCCTACCGCCGAAGCATAGGTTGTCCCTTGCACGCGAGCTCTCTCCAAATCAGTCTCGGGAGACATCTTTTTGGAGAGAGTGATTCATGAGCAAGTGGGCAAACCACCACGCTTAGAATCCTCCATACTAAATCCCTTTAGTATGGTGTTAATGTACCTGGATTTGGGACACTCCCAACATCCACTTAGATTTACCATAGATCATTATCCATAAGATGTAGTAGGTATCATCCAGATCTTCCATAGAGAATCCTTGTGATAAGAGGAGCTTGACCGACTGTAGCATAGGAAACCATTTCCTATCAAGAGTATGTCATCTATGTATAATACCTGGAAGACAACCTTACTCTCTACAACCTTCTTGTATATACAAGGTTCATCTACCTTTATGATGAAGTCAAACACTTTGACTTCCACATTAAAACAGATGTTCTATCTCCGCGATGCGTGCTTTCATCCTGATGGACTTAAGCATAGCCACTGGAGAAAAGGTTTCATCATAAACCACACCTGGTTATTGACGATAGCCTTTTACTACAAGTATAGCTTTGAAAGTCTCAACTTTTCCATCTACACCAAGAATCTTCTCAAGATCCATTTGCTCCCAATGGGTTTTACCCCTTCAGGTGCAATATCCAAAGTCATACTTTGTTGGTGTACATGGATTCCATCTTTGACTGCATAGCATCCAGCCTTTTCACAGAGTCCCCACTCGTGATGGCCTGCCTGAACCTAGTTGGGCCATCATCTACCATGATGCAATCCTCGCTCCCACTGTCACCGAGTAGATCGTAGTATCTCTCAAGTGGATGAGGAACCCTACCAGATTCACGGAGAGGCTGAGGTTCGTTGAAGACTATTGAATCCTTTGGTTTTACCAGATCATCAGCTGTTAGTTTGTCTAGCTGAAACTCCTTCCAGTTCTACCTCATGTCCACCAATTTCTTCACAAGAAATTCCTTTTCTAAAAAGGTGGCATGCTGAGAAACAAAACACATTTTCCTCCTCAGTTAGGTAGAAGATATACCCTAGCATATGTTCGGGATATCCAACAAACTTATACATAACTGACTTTGCCTCAAGCTTGTCCGGATTTTGCTTTTCAACATAGGCCGAACAACCCCATATCTTAACTCGTTTAAGACATGGTCTCTTCCCATTCCATATCTCATATGGAGTGGCAGGCATTGATTTGGATGAAACCCCATTCAGTAGGTATGCAGCTTCTCAAGTGCATAACTCCAAAAGAAAACAGGCAACTCAGCAATACTCATCATAGAGCGTGCCATATCTCATAGGACGCGATACCTCTGCCCCGATACACTGTTGTGCTGTGGTGTACTCGAAGGAGTAAGTTGAGAGAGAATCACATTCACATTCTCCTTTTAGAAACTCCTGGAACTCCATGCGGAAGTATTCCCTTCTCCGATCACATCGAAGGACTTAATACTTTTACCCGTCCAGTTCTCAACTTCAAGCTTATATTCTTTGAATTTCTCAAATGTTTCAGACTTGTGTTTCAACAGGAACATATGTTCGAATCTTGAGAGATGATTAGTGAATATAATGAAGTACGAAGAACCAAGCCTGGCATTAGTAGACATAGGACCGTATACATCGTCATGTATCAGTCTCAAGAGTTCAGTAACTCTTTCTCTGTTTCTAGTAAAAGGAGTATTGGTCACTTTACCTTTGTGACAAGACTGGCAAGTATCATAAGATGAAAATTTAAACAGATTCTCATATTCATCCTTATGTAACTTAGCTGGTCGTGTTGCATAGATATGACCTAGTCTACAATGCCACAAGAAGGGTTCATTTCTGAACTATTCCTCTTGTGTGTGTTCTACATACTTTGAACTGTGGTTTGATTTAGAACGTATATGCCATTACATAACATGCCCGATCGAATCAACTCTTGATTCAGGAAAATGTTTACAACATTATCCTGCAATACAAAATTATATCCTTCTTTAACTTAATAAAGAATCTGATGTAATGTTGTATATCAGGTTCGGTATCTAATAACATTTGTTCAGAATCAATGTATTTAATACAAGATGATATCTGCCAACTGATTTGGCTACAACAATTGCACCATTCTCTACACTTAGAGACATATCACCCATTCCCAGTTCTATGCCTTTCTGTAGCCCATGTAACATATTACATACGCGGGATCCTATTGTGGTATCACATACCCAGGACGTAGAGGATACCGAGAAACAGTTCTCGGTAATGAACATACCCGAAGATGATTGATCAGTCGAAAATATTGCATTCTTAACACATCAATTTCCTTACTCTTTCTAATCATCTAAAGGTGTTTGGTATAAATATAGCACATATTAGCAATTCGTCTGCAAAATATCAAATAACATGTGTTATACATTATAACCGGCATTATGAGGGAAATTGTGTGTTTATTACTACACGCATGATCTTTGTATATCAACACTTGTCTCGAGATTGTGTGCAGGAAATTCTCCAGGTCAAAGAACCGGAATCACAAAAGTGCTGATAAAACGCATCAAGTCTAAGACTTGAGATCTGGCAGTAAACTAGAAAGAACTATAGGATTCCAGACATCAGAAAAGGGCTATAAATCCAACATGAAACAATCCAGAGATTTTCATGCACTGACTCCATCAAATGGCCGTGGATCCACGGCCGAGTCAGGCCGATCAGCCGTGGATCTGCGGCCGATTCGACTCGTCGGCGGTTGGAACTTTTCCCGAGGCTTCTTTCTTAACGGCCAAACTTCTTCAAGACGCTTCAAAGTCCCTAGAAATCTCCAGAGGCTTCTCTATAACAGCCATTCTTCTAGTGTAAGCTTGGTACCTACCTAGCTTCCTATGCAAGCCTCATAACAACCAAGCTTTTAGGAGAAGATAAAGGAAAAACTATAAAAGGGGACCTAGGGCTTCATTACAAAGGTTGTTGTTCATTAGTTAATTAATTGTTGAGTTCTTGAACATTGAACCAAACCCACAAGTTGAGTGACACAACTTGTAACTCAAAACCCTAGCCCAAATCCAATTCCAAAGCCAAATCAAGATCTATCGAGAAGCGAATCAAGCAAGCAAATGAAGATCCTTTGAAGCAACGCGATCATCATCCCAGCAAGAGATCCACGACGATCCACGACTCAAGAAGATCGATGCGAAGCTAATTTCGACGGATCTAGTTACCTCCTCAAATCTTGTAACCTCGAATTGAGTGAATGTGTACCTAATCGTCGATTAATAAAGGTGAAAATTGGGTTAGTGTATATGCCCTAGGGGCCATTATTGTATCGTACTAGTTTTTATATTACTTAATGGAAGCTTGGGATATTCATAGTTATATTAACAGTCTTGCTAAACATGGTAGTATGCTACTTGGTTTATATCTATCTTAATATGTGTATATGTTAGTATATCGCGAATACATATTGATAGAGCCCTTAGGATCTTGCTTGACTACCAGCGTTGTGATGGCAGTCGCACTAGTGGGGGCTGGGTAGTCTACAAACACATCCTTTTTCAGGTCCCTAGTCGTAGGATTATCGAGACAGGGCATCGATACTCCGGAGTAGACTAGTGTGTACGCTTCTCATCCCAGTAGGGGAAATGGTATGTCCCACAGCCATTAGTACGTTGTACTGGAGATAGTATACAGGTGCTCGTTGGGTTACGGGTACACCGGACATGACTCGCAGGGAACTGTTGGTTGGTATTATTCCCGTCGTCAGTTAACAGTTCCCAGGTGACATGAGTACAGCATAGTCCGTTGACTTGATACTGCCGTTTCATCTCGAGTGTGTTCCCACTGTTCTTAGATTGCTACCCTACCACGGCTCAAAGGAGTCATGCAAACAGGTAGCAGTTGGGTGCAGTCCCGAAGCACTTGGAGGCAGTGGCGGTTAGATAGGATTCGTCTCTCCCGGTATTGGGAGTTGATATCGCGCTGTGTTTGGAGAGCCATTACGCAAAGTCCCTGGCCAGGGAAAACGAGATTTACCGGTAGGATTTCCAGTAGCTTCTCAAGGTGTAATGAGCTTCACTCCGACACGACTTATACAGCTTTTAGGGGACTGACGCTTGCCGCCCCCTTAGGCCCGATATGCGATAGTCCTAGACGAACAGACCGGACTGTACGGAGATTGTCACATCAGGCTCAGTAGGAGTTCGGATGGGTTTCCTCATCGGCCTTCTTATCGACATCTACCTGGGGACCGTTACGTACAACTAGTACCGCTTGTGGCCTGTGGTTAAACCCACTGCCAGGATAATGTCGAGTCTTTAGAGTCCCACACAGAGAGTTTCCCTGTTTCAGGCAAAACGATATAGAGATCGTATGGTTTTACGACAAGGGTTCGGACACATACGTGTATTTATGCACGTACGATGTTCGGACAGTTTTTACTAGCGGGCTTTAGTTTAAGCCAGATTCTAGTATTGGATTATTGGATTTATACAGTCTCAGTATTTCCGTGTTTTCACGGATAGGAGGGGCATTCTCGTAATTTGTCGAGAAGCTTCTAGAAGAAAGATGAGGTGGAGAGCTTAGGTGGAATTTGCATTAAATGGATTAGTGACTCATGGTGTGATTCATCCAAATGAGTTAATGAAGCATTTATTGCTTAATGACTCATGAGATGATTCACACATAGTGAGTTAATGAAGCATGGTTGATATTATCATATGCTATTCATTTAATAATTATCATGCTTCATATATTCACAAATGAGATATTATTCATATCATTCTCACTCACACCTTCTCTCTCCTCAAGCTCTCTCTCTTCAAAGAACTAACCCTAATCCTCTAATGTGTTGAGATCCTAGGGTTAGCAAGACTAATAGATCCCTAATCCTCTTCTATATCCTCTAGGTTACTTTGATTAGTGTCACGCCCCGCTTCCTAGTGTACGGTGAAGGGGACGCGACGAGGTCCGCTACGTATGTACTCAGAAGTACATACGCTAAGCGTAGCTAAACAATATAAAATAAATACACAAGAGACAAGAGTATAAAAAGAACAGCAACTTTTATTTATTAACATTCTTTGTACAATACATGGAAAGGAAAATACAACTGAAATAAAGATGCCTAAACAGTGGCATAACAGGAAATGGAAAGTACTGAAAAGAAAAGTGTACAATGAAATTATACTGCAGGGTCTTCGGCAAATTGCTCCAAGTCTTCTTGTGTTGGCTTAACTTCTGCCGGGTCCAGATCACCTGACGACATTCAAAGAAGAGAGAAACAGAATGTCGTCAGCGAACAGGTCGCTCGGTAAGTCCCAAAGGTAAGAGGGAAGTAGAGAAGACAGAATAAGAAGGTACATTTTTTAAAATGTAAACTATTGTTATAATGTTATGTTATCGCTGTTGTTTGTAGCTTGGTACAGAAGGATGCTAGTGTATACGAGGAGGGTCTCTATATGCTAGAGACCAGGGCAAAAGGAAAGTACAAGGATGTTAGTTATATGTATGCCCTAGAGGCCATTACTGTACATAGGATGTATATTGTAGTGGATGCTGGGACATATATAGGGAGGACTTTCTTGCTCGACATGATAGTATGCTATCTGGTTACCCTTTACCTTAACGTGTATGCTGATTGTCTCTCTGTTACATGTTGGTAAAGCCCTTAGGATTTGTACTTGACTACCTGGACTATGATGCGGATCATACTAGTGGGGACATGGTAGTCCATAAGTACACCCTTCAAAGTCCCTAGTCGTGGGTGTATCGAGACGGGGCATCGATATACCAGAGTAGACTAGCGTATACCTTCTCGACCCATACAGATGGGCGATGGATGATCCCATATCCACTGGTGTTTGACATCAGAGATGATATATGGGTGCTCAGTAGAGACTGGGTACACTGGACGGACTCGCCGAGAACTCCCAGATGGTATTATACCTCACGTCAGATGGCAGTTCTCTGGTGACACTGGTACAGAGTAGTCTGTTGACCCGAGATCGTCATAGAGTCTTGTGTGGTTCCCACTGTGCTTTGATTTCCATCTTACCACGTCCAAGAGGGCGTGCAAAACGGTGGTTTTTGGGTACAGTCCCGAGTCACATGGAGGCAATGAGCGATAGGAGGGGATTCGTCTCTCCCGGTATAGGGAGTTGATGTTGCGCTGTGTTCGATTGGCTATAACAGGAAATCCCTGGCCAGGGTTGCTGAGATTTACTGGTAAGTGTTATCAGTAGTTTCTCGAATAGTTATAGACCTCATATCGACACGACTTATCGAGCTATTGGGGTCTGACGTTTACCACCCCTAGGCGAGATATGCGACATATCAGACGATCAGACCGGACTATACGGTAGTGTTACTGGTCGGATTCACTGGAGTGTGAGCGGGCTTGCTCGTCGATCTTCAGATCGCTCAATACCCGGGTGGCCGTTACGTTTAGCAGACCGCTTGCGGCTTGTTGGTGCTTGATATGATCATCACCTGCTGCCGGCGTATTGACGAGTCTTTAGAGTCCTACACAGAGGTTTCCTGGCTCAAGCGAAACGAAATAGGAGCGCATATGAGATATGTGCGGGACCGAGAATAATACGGTATGTGATACTGTATTCGATTCTCGCGATGTGACATTGATCGGTTATATGCGATGTAGCCGGGTTATCGGATCAAGTGTTGATTCGATAAGTTGTTACTGTTGATATTAGTCGGTTATATGCGATATGACCGGATCGTTAAGTCAAGTGTTGATTTAATGATTTAATGCATAATTATATATTTGATATATTACTTTGCGTTAACTAGTATTGGTTCACTTTATATGGATTTTCTCACTTGTATTGTGCACATTGTATATGTGATATACATTTGTACATTTGCTTGTATCATGTTTGATGATACATGATTGTTTAAGTGTATGTTAAGAATAAACCATGGTTATTTATATGATTAGGGTTTTATTTCCTTTTCTTATTTATTTATCTATTTATTCATTTTGGAAATAATTAGAAAAGGCATAAAAAGAAAATGGTGGCTAATTTTGTTTCATATTGAAGCTTCTTGAAGACTTTGACCTAGTGACCATTTTGTTCTTATCCTTAACCCTAACCATTCTATTAACCATGGTCTTTTCTCTACACTTAACTAAGGTTGAAAATATGATAAGTATTGATTTACTTTTTCTTTTTAATTAACTTAACATATAAGCTTCTTCTTCTTCTTCCTTGACTTGAAGAAGAAAAGCTTCACCTCCATCAATGGTGATTGATGTATATGAGTGAGAAATCCAATTCTAAAGTCTACCCACTTCCTATTTCTTCATCCTCTACCTCTTGCCAAGTAGTAGAGTGTGTTTCCTTCACAAGTCATCATGGTTTGGTGAAGGTGGAGCTTGATCTTGCGATGCTTCGACGTAGATCATCTTCGGCACGTCGTCGACGACCTAGCCCGTCCATTCTCCGATGAAGTCGACGCTAGAGCCCGGATTAGATTTGGACAACGGAGAGGACCTCATCTTGGAGCCGTGGAGGTGGAGGACCGGATCTACAAAGGTTGTATTTCCGTATTCCCAATAGTTAAGTGTTAACTAGTTCTTTTTCGCCTAGACATCTAGTTATCGATCCGTAGTTTAGGGTTTCTCGGCACCATAATTTTTGAAATTGCCATGGTTGATGGCTTGGGAGACCTCACTAGTGTGCCTAGGAACCCTACAGTGGTATCAGAGCCTAGCTAGAGCCTTAGGCGAAGTCTAGACGCGATTTGAAGTCCGATCGAACCGAAACCCTACCCGGAAAATTGCTCTCTGTCCTTTTTCTAAAAACAGTGATTTTTCATGATTAAAAATATGCAGAGAAATAAGCAGGAAAATATAAGAATTACGGTGCAAAATTGGGGCCATGAACAGTGAACTTTGGCGCGGATCCGCGGCATAATGTTGATTTAGGCGGCGGTTCAGCGGCAGTTTGCTGATGTCAGCCCTAACTTTTTACACAGTAATTCATTGTTTCAGCTTCTGAGTTCTCTGGATATTTTTAAAAATTATTCAAGAGTTGAATTTTCTGGAGTTGTTTTGGAGATTCGGTGTTTCGATCGGGGTATCAAATTTTGTCTGTGTGGCTTTCCGGATAAATTTTAGAATATGTTAAAAAGTTCGACCGGATATAAATACCCAATTTTTCCCCTGTCAGGAAATTTCCAAGTGTTGGATTTTTCCGTAGTTTAACGACGTTCTAAGTAGTGCAAGTAACGCGATGGTCCCTCTAGAAGACACAAACCTTAACTCGATTATGTGACCGTCTTGAACTGCCCTTTGAACCTTCGGGTTTGGGGCAGTACGGCGTGCCACATGTGAGACGTTGGCTTGACCCTTCTACGGCTGGACCGTTGGTACTGAGGTACGAACTGAATGTTGTTAGACTTATTTCATGTGTTGATCTGTATTGGGAAAACTTGGGTGTCAGATTGTTCGATCGGAAAGTTTAACATTTTCTATTTATCTGGAATGGGATACAATAATTGGAATTCACAAATTGTTATGAGATAACGGAATGAATATTATAAACGTAGCAGTTTAGTCTCACTTGATCGGTTGCCACGGAATTTTGATGTGATCAAAAGTCCGTCGCAATCACGTAGCGTACGCGGATACTCGCCGGGTAAACTTAATAGACAGCCTCGCTCCATTGCCCCGACCAAGTGACTGTAGAACCCCGTCGCCGAAAGCATCCATTCGGGTGCTCGCGGCAGCGGTGTTCCGCCTTGGTGCACTTCGTCGACGGTATCGGGGGTGCGGCCGTCTACTGAAGTTTGCGACGAGCATTCGATCAGGATGTCGGGAATCTTATTGAATTGCCCGACTTGATATTGAAAAGTGTTTTCGATTTTGAGACTAAAATGCGGGGTTTATAATTGTTAGGCATGCGATGTCTAAGTAATTCATTTGGTCAGGCATGCGATGTCTGAGGAGGTTGCGGATTCCAACTGTTGTAGTTTTACACTTTCTTTTCTGTGACCGTAAGTGTAATATGTGATATCGCCGGTTTCGTTGCTATATGTCAACGACAATTGGGATGCGCATATTTACTTACGTTGATGACATGTGATGTTATGTGTTGCTGGATATGTTATATTGGATCGTCGTGTTTGAATAGCCGGGGGTTTTTATGTGAGATGAGTGTTTTTCATTTTCATTCATGTAAAAACTTGTATGTAATATTCTTTTATTGGGGCGCTTCCAGGTTGCGGGAGTTGTCACCTGTTGTATATTATTTACTTTTCCGCACTAGGATAGACCCAAGGAGGAGGGCACAAGTAACCGGGTTCTGGAGTCCAGTGGGAGACCAACTCGAGGAGTCGGGTCCGGGTCTCCTAACTCCAGAATTGGTAGGGTTGCTTGCCGCTCTCGTAGGGGTCTAGGGGTGTGGGTTTGGCTATTCATCACGACCGTGGAATCCGTGTTTTATACTGGCTCGTATAGAAAACACGGACGTCCTAGTATATCCAATATTTCATATGATTCTTCTGCTGCGATATCTGTGATGTGATCATGTGATGTTCTGTGATAGATACAGTATATAGTATATATGATACATTATATAGACGTTACTTATGTTTTACACCCGCGCTAGCCCTGCCCCGCTCTGTCGTTAGTTACCTAACCTAACGGTGCACGAGGGGACATCGAGGCGAATGCGGATGGCATAAGTGTACGTCGTATTTATCTGTGATGTTTAGGTACTTAAATGATGGGACTTCATTAATGTGATTAATGAAATAAAAGAAACCTAAGATGTTGTAGAATCGAATTTCAAAATAAAACAGGTAGCTACAGTTCTTGCTTTGCACAGCGGTATATGTGATATATCCTGCACCTCATCCGACGAGGAAAGGACCGAGATCCCTTCACCGGGAGTGACTCCTTTAGCAATAACTGGCAGATGCTACACACTCGGTTTGTCTTTTGATTGCTTTTAAGAGTTTTTGCTTTGCACAGCGATATATGTGATATATCCCGCACCTCATTCGACGAGGAAAGGACCGACGATCCCTTCACCGGGAGTGACTCCTTTAGCAAAACTAGAAAAGCCTAAAAAACACTCCATTTCAAAATCATTTGATTCTACAACGATATCAAGTTCATTACGCAATAGGTTTTCAGAAAAACCTGTCGTAGCCCTCCGTCATTTTAGGAAGTAGAGTACTTAGTATTCGTGCTACGTTTGTCGACCTTAGCCGAGGCGTAGTGTACGGTAGCTAAGTGATGTCTTCCTACACCGCATATGATGCGATTAGTTAGGACAGTCATGTGGCTTTGTTGACCTTAGCCAAGGGTCATGTGGGTGGGTCTAATTAATCACGAAATGACGGGTAGAACTTGACTAGTGCTTACGATTTGTTGACCTTAGCCAAGGTCATAGGTGCTAGGGGCAAAATATTATCGGGAATTTCAAGTGTTGAAATTTGCAATGAGATTGCATACCTTCTATGAGATAGTTGGATCCCGATACCCGCTGCGAGTAAGAGTTACTCCTGGGAGAGTTTTACACATTACAATTAGCCGATCAAGTAGGTGTCTAGAAAGGTGTTAACGAGGTTACGCCTCTGGGAAAACGAGGTTTACACTAATTAGGTTCGTGCGAAAGCACGGGGGACCTCCCTCAAAGTACCGACACTGGCCTGGCTGAAAGATTGGCGAACTTGTAGTGCGTAATTAATCCCGGCTAGTCTTTCCTTTTAGGGTTTGAAGGAAGATTTGATAAAAAGCAGTGGGAGCCATCCTGATTAGATAAAATAATAACCAATCTATTCTTGACAGAGCGCACGCTGAGTGTTTTCTTCTCTCTCTCTCCAGGTAGCGACCATATCACGCCTTAATCAAGATAATAATACGGATTATTGACCGAACCCACTTGTTATACTGAGCTGGGGAACGTTGGTCCCGCTCCAACTTATAATTGTTATAAGACAGAGCAGGAAATTGGGGAATACCAGATTTCCCGTGCCGCCCAAACGAAGAGAGTGCATGCTGATGCATCATCTTCGGGTATGTTCATTATACAGAACTGTTTCTCAGTATCCTTTACGTCCTGGGTATGTGATACCAGATCAGGATCCCAGATATGTAATCTGTTACATAGGGCTACAGAAAGGTAGAAAAACTGAGAACGGGTGATAAGTTTCATGAGGCAGAAAACGGGGCAAGTGTTGCAGCCAAGTCTGTTGGTCACTGTCACCCTGTATTACCAATACATTGATTCTGAACGAATGCTATTAGATATCGAACCTGATATACCAAATCATATCACTCTCTTTGTTAGAAAAGAAAGGATATAATTTTGTATTGTTGGATAATGTTTTGAACATTTCCTATATCAAAAGTTGATCGGTTCAGGCACGTTATCTAAAAGCATTGATGTTCTAAATCAAACTACAGTTCTTAGTATACGAATCACACACAAGAGGAAGAGTTCAGAAATGAACGAATCCTTCTTGAGGTATTGTAGACTAGGTCATATCAATGCGACCCGACTGGCTGAGTTACATTTAGATGCATATTTAAATCAGTTTGAATTTACATCTTGTGAAACTCGCCAGTCATGTCACAAAGATAAGATGACCATAGCTCCGTTTATTGGAAACAGAGAAAGAGTTAGTGAACTCTTGGGATGATACATGTTGATGTATGTAGGTCCCCTGTCTACACATGCCAAGACCGGTTCTTTATACTTCATTACGTTCTCTGATGATCTCTTTAGATTCAGACATATGTTCTTGTTGAAACACAAGTCCGAACCTTTTGAGATATTCACAGAATATAAGTTAGAAGTAGAGAACCAGAATACGGGTATAAGTATTATGTCCTTTGATGTGATCTAGGAGGAGAATATTTGAGCACGGAAATCCTGGAATTTTATAAAGGAGAATGAGATTCTCTCTCAGCATTACTCCTCCGCATACACCATAGCACGATGGTATATCGGGGCGGAGCAGATACACCCTATTTGATATGGTGTGCTCTATGATGAGTACTACTGAGTTACCTGTTTCCTTTTGGGTGTTATGCGCTTGAGAAGCTGCATACCTATTGAATACGGTTCCAATCAAATCAAGTTGCCTACCACTTCATATGTGATATGGAAAGGGAAGAACCCATATCTTAAGTTAGTTAAGATTTGGGGTTGTCCGGCCTATGTCTAAAAGCAAAATCCGGACAAGCTCGAGGCAAGATCTGTTATGTAGAACTGGAAAGGTTCCAGCTATACAAACAACAGTAGATGATTTGGTAGAACCAAAGGATTCAGTAGATTCCAACGAACCTCAGCCTCTCCGCCGATCTAATAGGGTTCCTCACCCACCTGAGAGATACTTCGGTTTCTCTATGACAGTGGGAGCGAGGATTACATCATGAGATGATGACCCAACTAGTTTCGAGCTGGCCATCAGGAGTGAGACTCTGTAAGAATGGCTGGATGTTTATCGATCTGAGATGGAATCCTTATACACCAACAAAGTATGGACTTTGGTTGCAATATCTGAAGGGTTAAATCCCCATCAGGAGCAAGTATATCTTGAGAAGATTGCTTGGTGTAGATGGAAAAATTGAGACTTTCAAAGCTAGACTTGTTAAAAGTGTGCATCATTGACCAAGTATGGATAATGATGAAACCTTTTTCAAGTAGCTATGCTTAAGTCCGTCCAGATCCTACTTGCCACGGCTACATACCATAACTACGATATCTGGCGGTTGGGTGCCATGACTGCTTTTCTAAATGATGATTTAGAAGAGTGCGTCTGTAAGTACACAGCCAGAGGGCTTCGTAGACAGTGGGAGCAGCGGAAACGTGTGCAAGATGCTTTATAGGATAAAGCAGGCATCGCGGAGTTGGAACGTCTGTTTTGATGAAGCAGTCAAAGAGTTTGACATCATCAAAATGGTAGATGAACCTTGTATAAACAAAAAGGTAGTAGGGAGTATGGTAACGATCCTCGTACAGTACGTGGATGACATACTCTTGATAGGGAAGTAGTTTCCTATGCTACGCTCGATCAATCTCCGATTATCACAAAGATTCTCCATATAGGATCAAAGTGATACCTCCTAAATCCTGGATTTTGGATCTATGAGATAGATCTAAATGGATGTTAGGATACTCACTAGATGTAGTGAGATGGTGTCAATCGATCCTAAGGAGAATCACTGGAAGGGTTCCAGGGTGATAAAGACGACTGAATGTCAGTCACAGGCATTGTCTTTACCCTCAGTAAAGGGACGGTATGTTGGAAGAGTTCCAAGCTGGATACCGTGACATACTAGACGATAAAGGCAAGATACATCGCTACTTAAGATGCTACCAAAGAGGCTGTTTGGGTGTATATTTGTTCATGAGATGAACTTCGTTCCTACCATTGTGAGACAATGGAGTTGTGGCTCATGCCGAGGAACGCCGGTCCCATCAGTGATCCAGACATATTTTAAGGCAGTATCACTTGATCATGGAGATGGTTGATCTCCAGGGAGATCGAGGTTAGGAAAGTAGACTCAGAGGACAACACAGCGGATCCACTCACAAAGGCCTGTTCCCAGAGAGAGACTTTCATGGGATGGTTGAGTATGAGATACTGCAACCACTGCTACAGATGGCCCTAGTGCAAGTGGGAGATTGTTAGTTATATGTATGCCCTAGAGGCCATTACTGTACATAGGATGTATATTGTAGTGGATGCTGGGACATATATAGGGAGGACTTTCTTGCTCGACATGATAGTATGCTATCTGGTTACCCTTTACCTTAACGTGTATGCTGATTGTCTCTCTGTTACATGTTGGTAAAGCCCTTAGGATTTGTACTTGACTACCTGGACTATGATGCGGATCATACTAGTGGGGACATGGTAGTCCATAAGTACACCCTTCAAAGTCCCTAGTCGTGGGTGTATCGAGACGGGGCATCGATATACCAGAGTAGACTAGCGTATACCTTCTCGACCCATACAGATGGGCGATGGATGATCCCATATCCATTGGTGTTTGACATCAGAGATGATATACGGGTGCTCAGTAGAGACTGGGTACACTGGACGGACTCGCCGAGAACTCCCAGATGGTATTATACCTCACGTCAGATGGCAGTTCTCTGGTGACACTGGTACAGAGTAGTCTGTTGACCCGAGATCGTCATAGAGTCTTGTGTGGTTCCCACTGTGCTTTGATTTCCATCTTATCACGTCCAAGAGGGCGTGCAAAACGGTGGTTTTTGGGTACAGTCCCGAGTCACATGGAGGCAATGAGCGATAGGAGGGGATTCGTCTCTCCCGGTATAGGGAGTTGATGTTGCGCTGTGTTCGATTGGCTATAACAGGAAATCCCTGGCCAGGGTTGCTGAGATTTACTGGTAAGTGTTATCAGTAGTTTCTCGAATAGTTATAGACCTCATATCAACACGACTTATCGAGCTATTGGGGTCTGACGTTTACCACCCCTAGGCGAGATATGCGACATATCAGACGATCAGACCGGACTGTACGGTAGTGTTACTGGTCGGATTCACTGGAGTGTGAGCGGGCTTGCTCGTCGATCTTCAGATCGCTCAATACCCGGGTGGCCGTTACGTTTAGCAGACCGCTTGCGGCTTGTGGGTGCTTGATATGATCATCACCTGCTGCCGGCGTATTGACGAGTCTTTAGAGTCCTACACAGAGGTTTCCTGGCTCAAGCAAAACGAAATAGGAGCGCATATGAGATATGTGCGGGACCGAGAATAATACGGTATGTGATACTGTATTCGATTCTCGCGATGTGACATTGATCGGTTATATGCGATGTAGCCGGGTTATCGGATCAAGTGTTGATTCGATAAGTTGTTACTGTTGATATTAGTCGGTTATATGCGATATGATCGGATCGTTAAGTCAAGTGTTGATTTAATGATTTAATGCATAATTATATATTTGATATATTACTTTGCGTTAACTAGTATTGGTTCACTTTATATGGATTTTCTCACTTGTATTGTGCACATTGTATATGTGATATACATTTGTACATTTGCTTGTATCATGTTTGATGATACATGATTGTTTAAGTGTATGTTAAGAATAAACCATGGTTATTTATATGATTAGGGTTTTATTTCCTTTTCTTATTTATTTATCTATTTATTCATTTTGGAAATAATTAGAAAAGGCATAAAAAGAAAATGGTGGCTAATTTTGTTTCATATTGAAGCTTCTTGAAGACTTTGACCTAGTGACCATTTTGTTCTTATCCTTAACCCTAACCATTCTATTAACCATGGTCTTTTCTCTACACTTAACTAAGGTTGAAAATATGATAAGTATTGATTTACTTTTTCTTTTTAATTAACTTATCATATAAGCTTCTTCTTCTTCTTCCTTGACTTGAAGAAGAAAAGCTTCACCTCCATCAATGGTGATTGATGTATATGAGTGAGAAATCCAATTCTAAAGTCTACCAACTTCCTATTTCTTCATCCTCTACCTCTTGCCAAGTAGTAGAGTGTGTTTCCTTCACAAGTCATCATGGTTTGGTGAAGGTGGAGCTTGATCTTGCGATGCTTCGACGTAGATCATCTTCGGCACGTCGTCGACGACCTAGCCCGTCCATTCTCCGATGAAGCCGACGCTAGAGCCCGGATTAGATTTGGACAGCGGAGAGGACCTCATCTTGGAGCCGTGGAGGTGGAGGACCGGATCTACAAAGGTTGTATTTCTGTATTCCCAATAGTTAAGTGTTAACTAGTTCTTTTTCGCCTAGACATCTAGTTATCGATCCGTAGTTTAGGGTTTCTCGGCACCATAATTTTTGAAATTGCCATGGTTGATGGCTTGGGAGACCTCACTAGTGTGCCTAGGAACCCTACAGTGGTATCAGAGCCTAGCTAGAGCCTTAGGCGAAGTCTAGACGCGATTTGAAGTCCGATCGAACCGAAACCCTACCCGGAAAATTGCTCTCTGTCCTTTTTCTAAAAACAGTGATTTTTCATGATTAAAAATATGCAGAGAAATAAGCAGGAAAATATAAGAATTACGGTGCAAAATTGGGGCCATGAACAGTGAACTTTGGCGCGGATCCGCGGCATAATGTTGATTTAGGCGGCGGTTCAGCGGCAGTTTGCTGATGTCAGCCCTAACTTTTTACACAGTAATTCATTGTTTCAGCTTCTGAGTTCTCTGGATATTTTTAAAAATTATTCAAGAGTTGAATTTTCTGGAGTTGTTTTGGAGATTCGGTGTTTCGATCGGGGTATCAAATTTTGTCTGTGTGGCTTTCCGGATAAATTTTAGAATATGTTAAAAAGTTCGACCGGATATAAATACCCAATTTTTCCCCTGTCAGGAAATTTCCAAGTGTTGGATTTTTCCGTAGTTTAACGACGTTCTAAGTAGTGCAAGTAACGCGATGGTCCCTCTAGAAGACACAAACCTTAACTCGATTATGTGACCGTCTTGAACTGCCCTTTGAACCTTCGGGTTTGGGGCAGTACGGCGTGCCACATGTGAGGCGTTGGCTTGACCCTTCTACGGCTGGACCGTTGGTACTGAGGTACGAACTGAATGTTGTTAGACTTATTTCATGTGTTGATCTGTATTGGGAAAACTTGGGTGTCAGATTGTTCGATCGGAAAGTTTAACATTTTCTATTTATCTGGAATGGGATACAATAATTGGAATTCACAAATTGTTATGAGATAACGGAATGAATATTATAAACGTAGCAGTTTAGTCTCACTTGATCGGTTGCCACGGAATTTTGATGTGATCAAAAGTCCGTCGCAATCACGTAGCGTACGCGGATACTCGCCGGGTAAACTTAATAGACAGCCTCGCTCCATTGCCCCGACCAAGTGACTGTAGAACCCCGTCGCCGAAAGCATCCATTCGGATGCTCGCGGCAGCGGTGTTCCGCCTTGGTGCACTTCGTCGACGGTATCGGGGGTGCGGCCGTCTACTGAAGTTTGCGACGAGCATTCGATCAGGATGTCGGGAATCTTATTGAATTGCCCGACTTGATATTGAAAAGTGTTTTCGATTTTGAGACTAAAATGCGGGGTTTATAATTGTTAGGCATGCGATGTCTAAGTAATTCATTTGGTCAGGCATGCGATGTCTGAGGAGGTTGCGGATTCCAACTGTTGTAGTTTTACACTTTCTTTTCTGTGACCGTAAGTGTAATATGTGATATCGCCGGTTTCGTTGCTATATGTCAACGACAATTGGGATGCGCATATTTACTTACGTTGATGACATGTGATGTTATGTGTTGCTGGATATGTTATATTGGATCGTCGTGTTTGAATAGCCGGGGGTTTTTATGTGAGATGAGTGTTTTTCATTTTCATTCATGTAAAAACTTGTATGTAATATTCTTTTATTGGGGCGCTTCCAGGTTGCGGGAGTTGTCACCTGTTGTATATTATTTACTTTTCCGCACTAGGATAGACCCAAGGAGGAGGGCACAAGTAACCGGGTTCTGGAGTCCAGTGGGAGACCAACTCGAGGAGTCGGGTCCGGGTCTCCTAACTCCAGAATTGGTAGGGTTGCTTGCCGCTCTCGTAGGGGTCTAGGGGTGTGGGTTTGGCTATTCATCACGACCGTGGAATCCGTGTTTTATACTGGCTCGTATAGAAAACACGGACGTCCTAGTATATCCAATATTTCATATGATTCTTCTGCTGCGATATTTGTGATGTGATCATGTGATGTTCTGTGATAGATACAGTATATAGTATATATGATACATTATATAGACGTTACTTATGTTTTACACCCGCGCTAGCCCTGCCCCGCTCTGTCGTTAGTTACCTAACCTAACGGTGCACGAGGGGACATCGAGGCGAATGCGGATGGCATAAGTGTACGTCGTATTTATCTGTGATGTTTAGGTACTTAAATGATGGGACTTCATTAATGTGATTAATGAAATAAAAGAAACCTAAGATGTTGTAGAATCGAATTTCAAAATAAAACAGGTAGCTACAGTTCTTGCTTTGCACAGCGGTATATGTGATATATCCTGCACCTCATCCGACGAGGAAAGGACCGAGATCCCTTCACCGGGAGTGACTCCTTTAGCAATAACTGGCAGATGCTACACACTCGGTTTGTCTTTTGATTGCTTTTAAGAGTTTTTGCTTTGCACAGCGATATATGTGATATATCCCGCACCTCATTCGACGAGGAAAGGACCGACGATCCCTTCACCGGGAGTGACTCCTTTAGCAAAACTAGAAAAGCCTAAAAAACACTCCATTTCAAAATCATTTGATTCTACAACGATATCAAGTTCATTACGCAATAGGTTTTCAGAAAAACCTGTCGTAGCCCTCCGTCATTTTAGGAAGTAGAGTACTTAGTATTCGTGCTACGTTTGTCGACCTTAGCCGAGGCGTAGTGTACGGTAGCTAAGTGATGTCTTCCTACACCGCATATGATGCGATTAGTTAGGACAGTCATGTGGCTTTGTTGACCTTAGCCAAGGGTCATGTGGGTGGGTCTAATTAATCACGAAATGACGGGTAGAACTTGACTAGTGCTTACGATTTGTTGACCTTAGCCAAGGTCATAGGTGCTAGGGGCAAAATATTATCGGGAATTTCAAGTGTTGAAATTTGCAATGAGATTGCATACCTTCTATGAGATAGTTGGATCCCGATACCCGCTGCGAGTAAGAGTTACTCCTGGGAGAGTTTTACACATTACAATTAGCCGATCAAGTAGGTGTCTAGAAAGGTGTTAACGAGGTTACGCCTCTGGGAAAACGAGGTTTACACTAATTAGGTTCGTGCGAAAGCACGGGGGACCTCCCTCAAAGTACCGACACTGGCCTGGCTGAAAGATTGGCGAACTTGTAGTGCGTAATTAATCCCGGCTAGTCTTTCCTTTTAGGGTTTGAAGGAAGATTTGATAAAAAGCAGTGGGAGCCATCCTGATTAGATAAAATAATAACCAATCTATTCTTGACAGAGCGCACGCTGAGTGTTTTCTTCTCTCTCTCTCCAGGTAGCGACCATATCACGCCTTAATCAAGATAATAATACGGATTATTGACCGAACCCACTTGTTATACTGAGCTGGGGAACGTTGGTCCCGCTCCAACTTATAATTGTTATAAGACAGAGCAGGAAATTGGGGAATACCAGATTTCCCGTGCCGCCCAAACGAAGAGAGTGCATGCTGATGCATCATCTTCGGGTATGTTCATTATACAGAACTGTTTCTCAGTATCCTTTACGTCCTGGGTATGTGATACCAGATCAGGATCCCAGATATGTAATCTGTTACATAGGGCTACAGAAAGGTAGAAAAACTGAGAACGGGTGATAAGTTTCATGAGGCAGAAAACGGGGCAAGTGTTGCAGCCAAGTCTGTTGGTCACTGTCACCCTGTATTACCAATACATTGATTCTGAACGAATGCTATTAGATATCGAACCTGATATACCAAATCATATCACTCTCTTTGTTAGAAAAGAAAGGATATAATTTTGTATTGTTGGATAATGTTTTGAACATTTCCTATATCAAAAGTTGATCGGTTCAGGCACGTTATCTAAAAGCATTGATGTTCTAAATCAAACTACAGTTCTTAGTATACGAATCACACACAAGAGGAAGAGTTCAGAAATGAACGAATCCTTCTTGAGGTATTGTAGACTAGGTCATATCAATGCGACCCGACTGGCTGAGTTACATTTAGATGCATATTTAAATCAGTTTGAATTTACATCTTGTGAAACTCGCCAGTCATGTCACAAAGATAAGATGACCATAGCTCCGTTTATTGGAAACAGAGAAAGAGTTAGTGAACTCTTGGGATGATACATGTTGATGTATGTAGGTCCCCTGTCTACACATGCCAAGACCGGTTCTTTATACTTCATTACGTTCTCTGATGATCTCTTTAGATTCAGACATATGTTCTTGTTGAAACACAAGTCCGAACCTTTTGAGATATTCACAGAATATAAGTTAGAAGTAGAGAACCAGAATACGGGTATAAGTATTATGTCCTTTGATGTGATCTAGGAGGAGAATATTTGAGCACGGAAATCCTGGAATTTTATAAAGGAGAATGAGATTCTCTCTCAGCATTACTCCTCCGCATACACCATAGCACGATGGTATATCGGGGCGGAGCAGATACACCCTATTTGATATGGTGTGCTCTATGATGAGTACTACTGAGTTACCTGTTTCCTTTTGGGTGTTATGCGCTTGAGAAGCTGCATACCTATTGAATACGGTTCCAATCAAATCAAGTTGCCTACCACTTCATATGTGATATGGAAAGGGAAGAACCCATATCTTAAGTTAGTTAAGATTTGGGGTTGTCCGGCCTATGTCTAAAAGCAAAATCCGGACAAGCTCGAGGCAAGATCTGTTATGTAGAACTGGAAAGGTTCCAGCTATACAAACAACAGTAGATGATTTGGTAGAACCAAAGGATTCAGTAGATTCCAACGAACCTCAGCCTCTCCGCCGATCTAATAGGGTTCCTCACCCACCTGAGAGATACTTCGGTTTCTCTATGACAGTGGGAGCGAGGATTACATCATGAGATGATGACCCAACTAGTTTCGAGCTGGCCATCAGGAGTGAGACTCTGTAAGAATGGCTGGATGTTTATCGATCTGAGATGGAATCCTTATACACCAACAAAGTATGGACTTTGGTTGCAATATCTGAAGGGTTAAATCCCCATCAGGAGCAAGTATATCTTGAGAAGATTGCTTGGTGTAGATGGAAAAGTTGAGACTTTCAAAGCTAGACTTGTTAAAAGTGTGCATCATTGACCAAGTATGGATAATGATGAAACCTTTTTCAAGTAGCTATGCTTAAGTCCGTCCAGATCCTACTTGCCACGGCTACATACCATAACTACGATATCTGGCGGTTGGGTGCCATGACTGCTTTTCTAAATGATGATTTAGAAGAGTGCGTCTGTAAGTACACAGCCAGAAGGCTTCGTAGACAGTGGGAGCAGCGGAAACGTGTGCAAGATGCTTTATAGGATAAAGCAGGCATCGCGGAGTTGGAACGTCTGTTTTGATGAAGCAGTCAAAGAGTTTGACATCATCAAAATGGTAGATGAACCTTGTATAAACAAAAAGGTAGTAGGGAGTATGGTAACGATCCTCGTACAGTACGTGGATGACATACTCTTGATAGGGAAGTAGTTTCCTATGCTACGCTCGATCAATCTCCGATTATCACAAAGATTCTCCATATAGGATCAAAGTGATACCTCCTAAATCCTGGATTTTGGATCTATGAGATAGATCTAAATGGATGTTAGGATACTCACTAGATGTAGTGAGATGGTGTCAATCGATCCTAAGGAGAATCACTGGAAGGGTTCCAGGATGATAAAGACGACTGAATGTCAGTCACAGGCATTGTCTTTACCCTCAGTAAAGGGACGGTATGTTGGAAGAGTTCCAAGCTGGATACCGTGACATACTAGACGATAAAGGCAAGATACATCGCTACTTAAGATGCTACCAAAGAGGCTGTTTGGGTGTATATTTGTTCATGAGATGAACTTCGTTCCTACCATTGTGAGACAACGGAGTTGTGGCTCATGCCGAGGAACGCCGGTCCCATCAGTGATCCAGACATATTCTAAGGCAGTATCACTTGATCATGGAGATGGTTGATCTCCAGGAAGATCGAGGTTAGGAATGTAGACTCAGAGGACAACACAGCGGATTCACTCACAAAGGCCTGTTCCCAGAGAGAGACTTTCATGGGATGGTTGAGTATGAGATACTGCAACCACTGCTACAGATGGCCCTAGTGCAAGTGGGAGATTGTTAGTTATATTTATGCCCTAGAGGCCATTACTGTACATAGGATGTATATTGTAGTGGATGCTGGGACATATATAGGGAGGACTTTCTTGCTCGACATGATAGTATGCTATCTGGTTACCCTTTACCTTAACGTGTATGCTGATTGTCTCTCTGTTACATGTTGGTAAAGCCCTTAGGATTTGTACTTGACTACCTGGACTATGATGCGGATCATACTAGTGGGGACATGGTAGTCCATAAGTACACCCTTCAAAGTCCCTAGTCGTGGGTGTATCGAGACGGGGCATCGATATACCAGAGTAGACTAGCGTATACCTTCTCAACCCATACAGATGGGCGATGGATGATCCCATATCCATTGGTGTTTGACATCAGAGATGATATACGGGTGCTCAGTAGAGACTGGGTACACTGGACGGACTCACCGAGAACTCCCAGATGGTATTATACCTCACGTCAGATAGCAGTTCTCTGGTGACACTGGTACAGAGTAGTCTGTTGACCCGAGATCGTCATAGAGTCTTGTGTGGTTCCCACTGTGCTTTGATTTCCATCTTACCACGTCCAAGTGGGCGTGCAAAACGGTGGTTTTTGGGTACAGTCCCGAGTCACATGGAGGCAATGAGCGATAGGAGGGGATTCGTCTCTCCCGGTATAGGGAGTTGATGTTGCGCTGTGTTCGATTGGCTATAACAGGAAATCCCTGGCCAGGGTTGCTGAGATTTACTGGTAAGTGTTATCAGTAGTTTCTCGAATAGTTATAGACCTCATATCGACACGACTTATCGAGCTATTGGGGTTTGACGTTTACCACCCCTAGGCGAGATATGCGACATATCAGACGATCAGACCGGACTGTACGGTAGTGTTACTGGTCGGATTCACTGGAGTGTGAGCGGGCTTGCTCGTCGATCTTCAGATCGCTCAATACCCGGGTGGCCGTTACGTTTAGCAGACCGCTTGCGGCTTGTGGGTGCTTGATATGATCATCACCTGCTGCCGGCGTATTGACGAGTCTTTAGAGTCCTATACAGAGGTTTCCTGGCTCAAGCGAAACGAAATAGGAGCGCATATGAGATATGTGCGGGACCGAGAATAATACGATATGTGATACTGTATTCGATCCTCGCGATGTGACATTGATCGGTTATATGCGATATAGCCGGGTTATCGGATCAAGTGTTGATTCGATAAGTTGTTACTGTTGATATTAGTCGGTTATATGCGATATGACCGGATCGTTAAGTCAAGTGTTGATTTAATGATTTAATGCATAATTATATATTTGATATATTACTTTGCGTTAACTAGTATTGGTTCACTTTATATGGATTTTCTCACTTGTATTGTGCACATTGTATATGTGATATACATTTGTACATTTGCTTGTATCATGTTTGATGATACATGATTGTTTAAGTGTATGTTAAGAATAAACCATGGTTATTTATATGATTAGGGTTTTATTTCCTTTTCTTATTTATTTATCTATTTATTCATTTTGGAAATAATTAGAAAAGGCATAAAAAGAAAATGGTGGCTAATTTTGTTTCATATTGAAGCTTCTTGAAGACTTTGACCTAGTGACCATTTTGTTCTTATCCTTAACCCTAACCATTCTATTAACCATGGTCTTTTCTCTACACTTAACTAAGGTTGAAAATATGATAAGTATTGATTTACTTTTTCTTTTTAATTAACTTATCATATAAGCTTCTTCTTCTTCTTCCTTGACTTGAAGAAGAAAAGCTTCACCTCCATCAATGGTGATTGATGTATATGAGTGAGAAATCCAATTCTAAAGTCTACCCACTTCCTATTTCTTCATCCTCTACCTCTTGCCAAGTAGTAGAGTGTGTTTCCTTCACAAGTCATCATAGTTTGGTGAAGGTGGAGCTTGATCTTGCGATGCTTCGACGTAGATCATCTTCGGCACGTCGTCGACGACCTAGCCCGTCCATTCTCCGATGAAGCCGACGCTAGAGCCTGGATTAGATTTGGACAGCGGAGAGGACCTCATCTTGGAGCCGTGGAGGTGGAGGACCGGATCTACAAAGGTTGTATTTCCGTATTCCCAATAGTTAAGTGTTAACTAGTTCTTTTTCGCCTAAACATCTAGTTATCGATCCGTAGTTTAGGGTTTCTCGGCACCATAATTTTTGAAATTGCCATGGTTGATGGCTTGGGAGACCTCACTAGTGTGCCTAGGAACCCTACAAAGGAACCGTTATGCCACGGTACAACAGCAATGAGATTCAGGTTAGGTGTCTTAATCTGACCACCTCGTGCCACCTTTAACACCTTCCATACCAATCTACCCCTTAAACCCCGTAGTGATTTAACATTATTGTTGTACTGTATTGAGTAAGTTGGGTGACTGACCAAAACCATGATATCAGTAAACATGTTGTAACTGCATAATCAGGTAAATGGAATAACAGGATAATAGATGTATATCCATGGTTTGATTCAGTCAAATTATATAAAATGTTAACTGGATTCAGGGATTCATGTATTCATATTGAATTGGAATATAAAAGAATATAGATTGACTTGAATCATAATCAAGTCAGAAATAGTCAGACTCTAACCCGAGTCAGATTAAAAGAAAGGTAATTTGAAGTTCTATAATTGTTAGGGTCCTTATTGTAATTTATAAAACTTGAGGGGGTTTTATGTAAAAAGTACTTTTGTATAGTTTTCAAGATACACCTCAAGTATTTATTATTCGTCTTTATAGTTATAATGAGTGTGAATTTTATTTGTGTTATTCTAGTGAATATATCCTAATAAAGGTATTAATTGATTTATTTGAAATTCATGGTATTTTAATGTAACTTTTAATCTTGTAATTTTAGAAAAAGTGGAAACTTTATCTTATAATAAAATAGGTGTTTGAATGATAATTATATATATATTAATACAAGAATAATTTTAAATAACTATTTTTTTATTTTCCAAAATCTCATTTTTCTTAAATGTCATATTTTAAACCTTTCGAGACCGAATGCTCCTTGCGGAGGTCTGAATCTCGCACTACTAGCCCGCGGGTGCACGATGAACCGTACTATCCCTAACGGGTTCCCCAAAGGTGGGTTGTAGTTGCGCTTTGCATAGGTTTAATAAATACTATTCATTTAGAAAACGGTTTTATAATTATAAGGTATTTATTTGTAAATTTCCGTATTTTAGTTTCTAGGGTTTCCTAAGCCAACTAGCATATTTCTATGGTTTAAACGATAAGTCATTAGAAGCCTCAAATCGCCTCTTCACCGCCAATTGCGGCCACGTAAGTGTCAGGTAAGTGGGAAGGAACCACGGTAGTGGGCCTAATTAAAAACCACTAGCCTTGACACACTTGCCTAGACACCACAAAGTCAGGTTTAGATAAACGATCGATGTCTATGACAAATCGTACTTTCTTTTTAAAAGATTTTGTTTAGAATTGTATTCAACTTAGAATTTCAAGAAAGGTTTATAAAGAAAATGGTATTTTAGTGAAAAGTCTTGTATTTTCGTATTCTAAGTTTTGTCGTTATCAATTAGGGTTATATTTGTGTGTGTGTAGAGGTAGGTCATTACCTCGTGACTTATTTTAAGGTTTAGTGAAGTTTAGAGGTTAAATATGATATATTAAACATGAAGGTATTTAAGTGTAAGAATACGGTATTTGTAAACGTTATCATTTCATGTGTGAAAACTCATTCAAATTGATTTGTACAAGTTTAGTGATCAAGATGAACATGTTTAGGAATGAGGGGATTGATTAGAAGAAGAAAAAATAAACTTTATGGTATTATTGTGAAAAGAATACGATATTACAAGAAAGTTATCATTTCATGTGAGAAACTTTGTCCAAATTGATTTTTATGAGATTAATAGTCATCATGAATATGTTTAGGTGTTATAGATTAAGTGACAAGTGGGATTTTGTAGAAAAACCGAATCGGAAATCGGTTTGTTCCGATTTCCGTCGGGTTTCATAAAGTTGTATTTTGAGAAGTAGAAAAGAGAGAAGAATGGGACTTACGGGTTTCAAACTCTTCTAAAGAGTAAAGAGGAACTAAGGAAAATGCCGAGGTGTGGTTTCGTCGCCGGTTGCTTCAAAGAACATCGCCGGAATCCGTCAGCGCTTCGCCGTGAACTCGGTTTCAAAGCACACTTTCTTGTGGAATTTTCAAGAGAGTAATTCTATGGTTTTGGAATGAGAAGATAGGGGGTAGGGGTCTATTTATAGGGTAGCTAGGGTAGGGTAGGTGAAGGGTTTTGTTTATTAAAAAAAATTGTAAAAATTTAAAGAAAATCATTAAAATTTTGTATTAAATAGGATGTATTTATCAATTGAAAACCGATCACTTAAATTGGAGTTAACAGGGGGTTTAAGAATACCAAAAGCCACACTTTTCGTGTTGAGACCCCGGCCATCTGACCAACTCCGGCCGGCGGCGCCGGCCGAGTTGGCCGATCCTGGCCGGGATCGGCGACGGTTGGGTGCGGGGCTCTCCGACTAAGATTTTGGCATACTCCGTTTTTGTGGTTCAGTTCAATATTTGGGAGTTATGGCCTGTGGACTGTTGGGCTTCCAAGAATTTTTAAAGAAAAATAAACTAAAAATAATGTGGGGCATGGGATTCGAATTCTGGTGGCTTGGTTCAACAGTGCAAGGTATTACCAATGAGCTACAAGCTCTTGCTTGTAATTATTGTAGGAAAATAAATACTTAAAGTGATATCAGCAACATTAAATACTCCAAGTTTACTTCAAATTTAAATCAAATTTATGTATACAAAAATTGGAGTTATTTAAAAACAAAATAGTTACTTATATATATATTGTGCTCAGGTTTAAATACTCTTTTAAAGGAAATTTTTTTTTTGAATAGAAAAGTGTATAGGAAAATTAGGGTTGTTACAATTAGCACTCATAGCCACCTAGTTACCTCAAGTGAGAGGTTAAAGCTTGGAGAAGTAGCTCTCGGGTGGATTTTCTATTGCAACGAGGAGACCGACGAGGAGGTGAACTACAAGGACAAGAAGGACTTGAATCTCTAGGTATAATCATCTATCATAGTAGCTAATCACTTCTATATACTTGTTAGTTAGGGTTTAGCAAAGATCCGTAAAGTTGGTCGATGTTAGTTTAAATAAAATGATTGTTTTACCTATTCCGCCTCCCCGCATCATGTGGGGTGTCTAACGTCGACTTACAAATTGTAAATCTTACTTTCTTTACATTCTTGCATTATGAAAATTTATCGATTCTTGATTCTTTCATTTTTCATGATGTGTGAGTGAAATCTCCGCTTATAGCGGAATCGAGAGAATAGGTAGATGATGATGATGAAATTCTTGAACGATTCTTAAGTCTTATGAGTTTTGTAAACTTTAGGAAATTGAGTCATCGAAGACCTAATTTGAGCGAGATCACTTTCTTGAATGTTTTTGCTCCAAATTAGAGATCAACGATCGGTGATTTAATTTACCAGAGGCTTGAATTTGAATGATAATCAATGAAAGGACAAGGAATGGTGAAGGAGAAATCCTAGTTTCTTCAATAGATCCCTAAATCTCGTTGATCGTCATCGATCTAGCAACAAATCCTCAATAGATAAGATTTCGTAATCATTAGTTTTCATGATCACTACTTATTTGATCGATTCCTACAAGCTACTTTACAAATCTTGAGAATTCAATTGGTTTGGACATTTTCTTGATTTTTATTAATTCTTGATTCTAGATCTAATTTCTTTATGTTTCTTGAAACAAAACCTCACAAATCTTGAATCATTTTCTTTTATCTTTTCTTTTCAACTCAAATAAAACGATTTCGAACAAATTCACACAATCTTTGTGGACGATCTGCTCTCGCTAACTAAACTACAATAGACACTGTTATTGATTGCGGTATAAATTTCTTTGGTTGTGATCTTTTACACTTTTCAAAACAAAACACGGAAACGATCAAATCAAATGGCGCCATTGCCGGGATAGTGTGCTAATTTGTTCGTTTTTGCAATTTGAGTTGAAATTTTTTATTATTACATCAGAATTTTTAGATCAAAATCGCATCAAGTACTTAACGATTTGTTGTGAATTGTTGCAAGGAGATCTGGAATCTCTGGAGAGAGGAAAATTTTTCAAAGCATCACAGAGAGTTCATAGAGGCAACATGAGTCCTTGTGAAAATTTTTTGTGCAGGAATCTCGTCAGCAGACCGCGGAACCGCGGCAATAAGAAGCATATCGCGGAGGATCCGCGGCTGTTTAGAGGCTTCAGGGTACCAAAATTCTTAGGTCCATCTCTGTCTTTCTTATCTCCTCCATGCTCTTGTCCATTAACCAATTTCTGCAGGTTTCTTTGCAAAAATTTGCAGCGCCGCTAAAAAGAAAATTGTTGCGTGTTTGATCTTGGTTGTTTGCATTTTTAATACGGAAATTAAGGGGTAAAAACCAAATTCAGATTATGTGGGGATTTCATTACCCTTCCTAAGCCCCAAAAATTACAAAACTTGCATCCGCATCACCCTCATTAACTAAAAAATATCTAGACATGACTCTAAGGACCGTCGCGCTCACTTAGGACAGAAGGAGGTTGTGGGTAATCTACTGTTTATCCGCGTTTCTTTTGTGGTGTCTAAGGCAAGTGTGTCTAAGGCAAGTGGTTACTTAATTAGGCCCACTACTTACGTAGTGAAGAACCTCCCACTTACCTGGCACTTACCTGGCCACAGAAGGGGCAAAGAGGCAGTAGAGGGCCTATCTTGCGACTTGTCTTCTGGAAGTCTAGGAGCGGTCTAGAGCCTTGACCTAGGTGACCACTAGATTTAGGGTTGCTTGTGCATTGTTTGTGTGAATTTTTCAAAAAAATCCGTCATTTTCAAAACAAACACCAAATCCATTTTTTCTCTTATTTACCAACGCTGCCACTTGTGCTAAACCATTTAGTGCATGCTCGGCTGGACACGGAATTCTAGTGCCCGTCTTGTCCGCGTTCCTCCTATCGAATCCGAAGTCGGTAATTCTACATCTACTTTTTCATCACCCACTACCACACCCACTTTGATGGACGGTTCTCCATCGAACTTCTTTAACACTACTCTGCCACCATCCCCAGGTGCGCAGAATCCGCCCCGCATCTCTCTCCAAGAAAGATGTTACCCTATGCGAGGTCCTCTTTCGACCCGTCTTACCATTCCACCAGCCAATGGGGACAACTTTGAAATAAAACCTCAATATATCAATCTTTTACCCAAATACCACGGTCTTGAGTCTGAAGACGCATACGTCTTTATTACCAAATTTGAAAATGTATGCGCTATGATGGGTACTTCACAGCTTTCTGTGGATGCTATGAGATTACGTCTTCTCCCATTCACTTTGTGCGATATAGCCGGGAAGTGGTTTTATAACACAGCCGCACATTCTATTTCAAACTGGGGAGAATTCGTAACAGCTTTCCTAAAGAAATTCTACCCCAATCATAAGACAGCTCGAGTCCGTAGCGAAATAAATCAATTTACCTAGCTTCCAAATGAACCATTCTCGAAGTGTTTTGAACGCTTCAAGGATCTGTTAGTTCAATGTCCTCATCATGGAATCCCTAGATGGGATCTGTGCAGAATCGTATATGAGGGCATTAATCCTACAACAAAACAGATACTTGAATCCATGTGTCATGGCACCTTTATGAATAAAGATGATGGTGAAGCCTGGAGATTTTTAGAAGATTTCGCTGAAAAAACTTTACAGTGGGAGAGTGTAAGTCAATCATCGTCTAAGGGTGGTATTCATCAACTTGATGTTTCCATAGGAGTTAGAGCTGAAATGACAGCAATGCAAAAGAAACTCGAAGTTATGGAACATAAATTTTTAGCAGCCTCCCTAAATCAGATGTCACTCCCCAAAACTGTCTGTGGATGCTGTTATGATCCATCTCATCTTACGGATGAATGTCCATTGAATTCTCCGTTTCAAGGTCAAGAGCATACCAATGCTGCATTCCAACAAAGACCTAGAAACGATCCGTATTCTTCCACTTATAATCAGGGTTGGAGGAATCACCCTAACTTTGCTTGGAACCAATAACAAACTCAAAACACGGTTCTAAACCAAAACAATTTCCAAAGGGGCTCTCCACCACAACAGCAACCACTTCAAATAAGTCAGCACTCCTACCAATCACAAAACTTTCAAAACCCGGTCAACGCACCTGCACCATATAACAATTCTTTGCAAGTGACCGGTACTGATAACTCCTCCACACTCGAACAAACTATGAATTTGCTTCTGACAAATTTCATGCAAGTTTCGGCTGAGATGAAGTCTTCCGTCGATAAAATCCAGAAAAACTCTGACTCCCAAAGTGAGAGTATTAAATCGATGGAAGCACAAATTGCACGAATAAATGCCGAAATGAGTGCTAGAGAGAGAGAGAGGGAAACTTTCAGCTCAACCCCTACCAAATCCTGGCTATTCACAGCATGTGAACGCTATCACCACGTTGAGATCTGGAAGAGTGCTTGACAACCATGTCGGTGAAGAGATTGATAATAATGAAGAATCAATCGATAATACCCCGGCTGAGACTTTTCCTTCCACTTCTACTTCTATTTCTGACCCCAGATCGTCTACCCCACCATTTTCTTACGAGCCTATTCTCCGTTTTCCCCAAGGCTCAAACCCTCGGCACACTTCTTCTAGTCCACCAAAGACGATCCCCACTCCTATTCTTGGATCTTTCCTACCCACACGATCTTCTCCAATGTTGGACCCAGCTATTATTGCTAAAGCTCCTTATCCGAATCGGTTAAGGGGAAATAAACCAAGTCCGCAAATGGAGAAGATCACTGAAATCTTTAAACAGGTTAACATCAATATCCCTCTCGTAGATGCCATACAACAAATCCCGGCTTATGCGAAAATTCTCAAGGACTTGTGCACTAAGAAGAGGAAGACTCAAGTGCCAAAAAAGGTGTTCATGTCAAAAACTGTAGACACAGCTTTTCCCCAACAATTACCTAGGAAACGTAAGGACCATGGCTATCCTACTATTTCTATTTCTATTGGGGGTAAACACATTAACCGTGCTCTACTTGACCTTGGCGCAAGTATTAACCTGCTTCCTTACTCGGTTTATGAGCAGCTAGGGATCGGAGAGTTGAAACCAGCTCACTGCACTCTCCAGATGGCCGACCGATCAATCACCCAACCTAGGGGTGAACTAGAGGATGTGTTGATAAAAATCGGGGAATTTGTATTCCCTGTGGACTTTATTGTACTCGATACACAGCCTGTAGCGAACCCACGAAATCAAATTCCGGTGATTATCGGTCGACCCTTTTTGGCCACTTCCAATGCTATAATCAACTGTCGTAACGGCTCTATGACCCTATCCTTCGGGAAGATGTCAATTGAGCTTAACATTTACAAGTTGGGAAGTGTACCCTCCGAACCTTCTGCTCAGGTCTGTTCTGTCGAATTAATGGATGACGACAGCAGCGAATTTGACAAGCTTCATGATACTGATCCAGACTTCCTCAATACGTTGTTGTTTGACCCAACTATGTATCATACACATACGGACTCTTCCACCGAGTTGTCCGGGTCAACATCTAACGCTGATGAGGAACTTTTTATAGAGTCTGACGATCACCCCACTTTTTTTGATGACATTATTCTTCGGGGTATCGATGAAAGCTTTGAGGAAATTTTCGCTGATGAACTCGCATTTTTAGCAAACACGGGTGTTGAGATGAATCAACTCCAAGAAAAAGAAATTGAACCTCCACCCCTTCTTCTGGACTATAAAGAGAATGCGAGTAATCCATCATCACAATCACTGTGTCGTCTCTCCAAACTGAGACGCAATCCTTTTCTTTTACACCACTTATCTTTTCCCCACTTCTTCCGGGCTCCTTATAACATGTTCTTCCACCAACCGATGCGCTACACTGATAAAATCTTCGAATGGTTAGTGTTGACTTTCGGTCTTTGCAAAGCGTGGCATTGACCAATAACTTTGACCCCCTCTTGTGACTTTAAAAGATTAACATTGTTTAACTCAAGTTTTGGGGGGGGGGTTATAATCTGGCTCATAAAAATAAAATTTTTACACAAAATGGCGAGCCAAAGAATAAGTTTGGGGGAGGACTTTCACGATCATATTTCACGTCCCCCGTTAATGAATTTTCCTTCCAAGCTTACAGGTTTTCTGAGATTTAACAGATGACAACAGTGGGGATACTGTTGTAAACAAGTTTGGGGGAGGTTTGCGCTTATTTACGCATCACTTTGCATCATACTTTGCATAAGCACAAAACTTATAATAAAAAAAATATTTTTTGTACATAAATAAGATAATAAAAGATTAGATAGTGAAAAATTACATCCAAAAGATTAGAAAAATTTAAGAAAACCTAAAAAGATAGAAGTTTTTTTAAACGAACTAGTAATAAGTAGTTATGAGCCGTTGTCCCAAGGGTTAGTAAGATTAAAGAAGTCACTAATCTGAGGATAAAAATAAGTCTGAAAAATAGTTCCTATTCTGGAAGCCAAACATTTGAACGTTGATACCCTACTATACGCACTTACACACGTCTTGAAACTCGGGATAGTAGAGGATACCTTGAAATGCTCTTGTCTAAAAGCCAAACTATGAAGAAAATAATGAATGAAAAATAAAAAGATAAAATGGTGAAGAAAAATGAACACTGGTTTTGTAATCATCAAGGCAGCATAAAAAAATATAGTGAGCGTGCTTCATCACCTAGTGCCTTAGACCAACTGGTTTGGGAGTCACTGGTAAGCCTTAGGTGTTGCAAGATGAGGAAAAATACTAAATACACCTAATAAGCAAGCACATGAGTAATTGGTCGGTTAATACCCCAATAAGTATTAACGGTCGCATGAAAAATGTGTGAGCAATCCCATCTAAATATTCATCAATTAAAAAGTACCGAGGTCGATGGACAAGAGTATGATAGCTTGAATTGAATTCTCCGAGTGTAGGGATGTATTGTACACACACGTAGGGGTATATGATCGGTGTTTGGAAGAAAGGTAGAGATGAAGAATAAAGGCGATGTTTTATTGAGGGATGATGTGATTTCTAACATCTTTGCATGACTATTAAGATAGGGCTCATAGCAACTGAAAAGCTAGTATAGTTGGAAACTCTAATTTTCAAAGTCTTTCTTTTATAATTCTTATCTTTACATGTAACTTTCACGGTCTTCCTTTTATTATAGGATTTTGTGGGTGTAATCCGCTGAAAACCCTCAGGAGACAACACTCCTTCTACTAGGGACACCTAGAGGTTTAAAGGCTTGTTGCACATGCTCAGTGCAATCGTGTTGCCTACGAAAGTGGGCTAGTTAGTTTTTCTTTTTCTTTATTTTCTCCTTCTCTTAAAAATAAAAGGTGTTTGCTCGAGACGACCAAAATTAAGTTTGGGGGAATTTGATCAGTCGAAAATATTGCATTCTTAACACATCAATTTCCTTATTCTTTCTAATCATCTAAAGGTGTTTGGTATAAATATAGCACATATTAGCAATTCGTCTGCAAAATATCAAATAACATGTGTTATACATTATAACCGGAATTATGAGGGAAATTGTGTGTTTATTACTGTAGGGTTCCTTGGCGCTCATACAAGGGTTTATAAGGCATCAACCATACCCGGATAAAAATTTAGACGAGCCGAACAACCCAAAGCGGGGATCATTGCTAGATTATTAGGGTTACACAAGCAAGTGAACATCTTTACAACTAAGTGAAGAAGAAAATACAACCTTTGTAGATCGGTCCTTCACTTCAAGAGCTCCTTGTTGTAGTCCCTTCGCTTCGATCATGGTTCTTCCGGGCTCTTGCATGGCTTCACGAGGCGAAAGAAGCGTCCTTGCTTGAAGTCTTCGAGGCGGAAGATGATCTACGTCGAGGGAATACCAACTCAAGCTACTACTTCACTAACTAGAGAATTAGTGAAGTAAACACCCTAAACTAAAGTGCTAGTCTAGTAGAGGATGGAGAAATAGGAAGTGGGCTCACTTTAGAATTTGTTTTCTCACAATCTTTCACTCTCTTTTGAAAACCTTAGCAAGCTTTTCTTTTGCTCAAAGAAGAAGAAGAAGAACAAATGAAAAGATGAGGATAATGATCAAGTCAAGAGAGCTAACCATGGGTGAGTGAGTATCATATACTAACTCATGTAGAGATATAACCATGGCTAATCCAAAATGGTTAGGTTAATAAAAATCTAAAGTAAAACAAAGTTAGTGGACTTTGTCAAAGCATCCACAAGCTTCTACAAGCTTCATGCTTGTGACAAAAGCTCCACTAATTTGTAATTACCTTAAATAATTATAAACCACCATTTAAAATAGAATGGTGTATGTCTTGCACACCCATGAATGATATATCAACAACCACGATACAAAATGAAAACACATTTTAATATATATCACATATATATATATATATATTAAAGTTGTGCACATGTGAGAAAAATCCTTAAGTGAACAAATGTTAGTTAATGTAAATTAGTATATCAAATATACAATTATACACTAAATTATTGAATCAACACTTGACTTAATAATCCGGTTATATCTCATATAACCGACTAACATCCAATGTATCGACTTATCGAATCAACACTTGATTCGATAACCCGGCTATATCACATATAACCGACCGATACAAAAAGTCGCGAGAATAGAATACGGTATCATATACACACATTATTCTCGGTCCCGCACATATCACATATGCGCTCCTATTTCGTTTTTCCTGAGCCAGTAAAACCTCTATGTAGGACTCTAAAGACTCGTCAATACGCCGGCAGTAGGTGATGATCACATCAAGCACCCACAAGCCGTCAGCGGTACTAGCTGGACGTAACGGATACCCGAGTATTGAGCGATCAGAAGATCAGCAAGCAAGCCCGCTCCAACTCCTGTAGAAGCCTAACGGTAACACTTGCCGTACAGTCCGGTCTCCTCGTCTGATATGTCGCATATCAAGTCTAGGGGTGGTAAACGTCAGACCCCAATAACCGACAAGTCATGCCGATGTGAGGCTCATAACGGGTCGAGAAACTACCGGTAACACTTATCAGTAAATCTCTAAATCATCCCTGGCCAGGGACTTCCCTGTTATGGCCAATCGAGCACAGCGCAACATCAACCCCCAATACTGGGAGAGACGAAACCCCTCCTATCGCTCATTGCCTCCATGTGACTCGAGACTGTACCCAAAATCCACCGTTTTGCACGCCCTCTTGGACGTGGCAAGGTGGAAATCAAAGCACAGTGGGAATCACACAAGACTCTATGATGATCTCGGGTTTACAGACTAACCTGCACAAGTGTCACCAGAGAACTGCCATCTGACGTGAGGTATAATACCATCTGGGAGTTCTCGGTGAGTCCGTCCAGTGTACCCAGTGTCCACTGAGCATCCGAATACCATCTCTGATGTCAAACACCAATGGATATGGGATCATCCATCGCCCATCTCATGGGTCGAGAAGCGTATACGCTAGTCTACTCTGGTATATCGATGCCCCGTCTCGATATACCCACGACTAGGAACATTAAAGGATGTACTTATGGATTGCCATGGCCCCACTAGTATGATCTGCATCATAGTCCCGGTAGTCAAGTACACATCCTAAGGGCTTTACCAACATGTAACTTTAAGACAGTATCAATAAACAAGTATACATGTTAAGATAAAGAGCAACCAGATAGCATACTGTCATATCGAGCAAGAAAGTCCTCTCTATATATGTCCAAGCATCCAATATAATATACATCATCTGTATAATACTGGCCTCTAGGGCATACATACAACTAACAATTACTATACGCATGATCTTTGTATATCAACACTTGTCTCGAGATTGTGTGCAGGAAATTCTCCAGGTCAAAGAACCGGAATCACAAAAGTGCTGATAAAACGCATCAAGTCCAAGACTTGAGATCTGGCAGTATACTAGAAAGAACTATAGGATTCCAGACATCAAAAAAGGGCCATAAAGCCAACATGAAACAATCCAGAGATTTTCATGCACTGATTCTGTCACGCCCCGCTTCCCAGTGTACGGCGAAGTGGACGCGACGAGGTCCGCTACGTATGTACTCAGAAGTACATACGCTAAGCGTAGCTAAGCAATATAAAATAATCACAAGAGACAAATGATATTGAAATAACAACAACTTTTATTAATAACATTCTTTGTACAATGCATGAAATGAAAATACAACTGGAATGAAAAAGCAATGCCTAAACAGTGGCATAACAGAAATGAAAAATACTGGAAAGAACAAGGTACAATTATCTAGAGCTCTGGGTCTTCTTGGAACTGCTCCAAATCTTCACCGGTGGGCTCAATCTCAGCTTGGTCCAACGCACCTGACGACATTCAAAGAAGAAAGAAATAGAATGTCGTCAGCGAACAGGTCGCTCGATAAGTCCCAAAGAATGAGAATGACAGAGTAACAGTATTTTCTAAAGTATTATATTGTTGAATATTATGGAACATTGTTTAACGCTGTTGTTTGTAGCTTGGTACAGAAGGATGCCAGTGTATACGAGGGGGATCTCTATATGCTAGAGATCAGGGCAAAAGGAAAGTACAAGGAACCGTTATGCCACGGTACAACAGCAATAGGATTCAGGTTAGGTGTCTTAATCTGACCACCTCGTGCCACCTTTAACACCTTCCGTACCAATCTACCCCTTAAACCCCGCAGTGTTTTAACAGTATTGTAGTATTGGAATATGTAAATTGAGTGACTGACCAAAACCATGATATCAGTAAGCATGTTGTAACTGTGTAATCAGGTAAATGGAATATCAGGATAAAGGATGAATATCCATGGTTAGATTCAGTCAAAATGAATATATTGTTAACTGGATTCCTGGATTCATGTATTCAAATTGTATTGGAATATAAAAGAATATAGATTGACTTGAATCATATTTAAGTCAGAAATTAGTCAGACTCTAACCCGAGTCAGACTAAAAGAAAGATAAATTTGAAGTTCAATATTAGTTAGGGGCCTTATTGTAATTTGTGAAACTTGAGGGGGTTTTATGTAAAAAGTACTTTTATATAGTTTTCAAAATACACCTCAAGTATTTAATAATCGTCTTTATTGTTATAATAAATGTGAATTTTATTTGTGTTATTCTAGTGAATATATCCTAATAAAAGTATTAATTGTTTTATCTGAAATTCATGGTATTTTAGTGTAACTTTTAATCTTGTAATTTTTTAGGAAAATGTGGAAATTTCATATTATAATAAAATAGGTGTTTAAATGATAATTATATATATATTAACACATGAATAATTTTTAAATGAATATTTTATTTTCAAAAATCTCATTTTCCTTAATTATCGTATTTTAAACCTTTCGAGACCGAATGCTCCTTGCGGAGGTCTGAATCTCGCACTACTAGCCTGCGGGTGCACGATGAACCGTACTATCCCTAACAGGTTCCCCAAAAGTGGGTTGTAGCGGCGCTTTGCTTAGGTTTAACAAATACTTTTCATTTAGGAGAACGGTTTTATAAATATAAGGTATTTATTTGCAAAAGAGTATAGTTTTCCGTATTTTAGTTGTTAGGGTTTCCTAAGCCAACTAGCCTATTTCTAAGGTCTAAACGATAAGTCATTAGAAGCCTCAAATCGCCTCTTCACCGCCAATTGTGGCCAGGTAAGTACAAGTGAGGAGGAAGGGATCCGCTCACGAATCGTGAGACGGGCCTTTTAAAGTTACCCAAGCTCACTTGCCTAGCCTAGACACCACAAAGTCAGTTTAGATAAACGATCGATGTCCATGACCAATCGTGTTTTTATTTTATTAAAAGATTTTACTTAGAAATGTTTACAACTTAAAGCTTTCAATAAAGGTTATAAAGATTAGGTTATTTTAGTGAAAAGTCCTGTAATTTCGTATTCTGTATTTTTGATATTTATCAATTAGGGTTATATTGAGTGTGTATAGGGGTAGGTCATTACCCCGTGACTTATATTAAGTTTTGATGAAGTTTAAAGGTAAAACATGCTATGTTAAACTTAAAGGTATTATAGCGCAAGAATACGGTATTCGAAAACGTTATCATTTTATGTGTGAAATTTCATTCAAATTGGTTTCTACAAGTTTAGTGATCAAGATAAACCTATTTAGGAGTGAGGGAAATAATTAAACTAAGAAAAATGAACTTCATGGTATTTTTATGAAAAGAGTACGGTTTTGCAAAGAACTTATCATTTCATATGAAAAAGTTTGATTAAATTGGTTTATGGGTGATTAATAGTCAACATGAATATGGGTAGATAGTATGTATTAGGTGACAAGTGGAAATTTATAGAAAAACCGAATCGGAAATCGGTTTGTCCGATTTCCATCGGGTTCCAAAAAGTCGTATTTTTATACTTATAGAAAAGAGAGATAGAGGGGTTGGGACTTATGGTTTGGACAAGCTAAGGAAGCTAAGGGATGTGGTGGTTGTCGATTCGTCGAAAACGTCGCGAAGGTTCTGATCCGGTCGCCGGAATCCGTCGTCGATTTCGGCAGCGCTTCGCTTCTCGCTCTTCGTACCGAGTTCTCGAGAATTTGGGAGAGTAGACTTAGAGTGGTGAGGTGAAATGGTAGAGGGTAGGGGTCTTTATATAGGGCTAGGCTAGGGTTAGGGTTAAGATAAAAAATATTAAAAGAAAATATAAAAAAAACATTAAAAATTCATTAAAAATCATTAAACTTAGGAGTAAAAGGGATTTATTGGCCAAATCAAAACCGATCCAAGTATAATAAGTGTGCAAGAGGGTTGACCAAGTCAAGAGCCAACTTTTCTCAGTTGGTGACTCGGCCGTCCGGCCAAGTCCGGCCGGCGGCGCCGGACCGAGTCGGGGGTCCATTGGCCGGGGAATTTCTGGGGGTACAATTTGGTATATTTACTTTTTGTTGTCCAGTACATATTTTGGGAGTTATGGCCTTTTTACCGTTGACTTCCAAAAAAAAATTAAAACAAAATAAATACAAAAATAATGTGGGGCATGGGATTTGAACTCCGGTGGCTTGGTTCAGCAGTGCAATGTATTACCAATGAGCTACAAGCTCCTTCTTGTAATTATTGTGGTTTTTAATTACTTAAACTGATAGCAGCAAGAATAAATACTCCTAGTATACATTAAATTTAAAGTAATTTCTTGTACACTAAAAATGGAGTTATTTCATTCTTGTAGCTTGTAATTAAAAACAAAAATAATTACCTAAATCTTGTGCTCAGGCTAAAATACCCTTTTGTGGATTTTAAAAATATTTTGAAAAAAATTTGTATAGAAAAAGTGTATAAGAAAATTAGGGTTGTTACAGATTCCATCAAACGGCCGCGGATCCGCGGCCGATTCGACTCGTCGGCGGTAGGAACTTTTCCTGAGGCTTCTCTCTTAACGGCCAAACTTCTTCAAGACGCTTCAAAGTCCCTAGAAATCTCTAGAGGCTTCTCTATAACAGCCAATCTTCTAGTGTAAGCTTGGTACCTACCTAGCTTCCTATGCAAGCCTCATAACAACCAAGCTTCTGGGAAAAGATAAAAGAAAAACTATAAAAGGGGACCTAGGGCTTCATTACAAAGGTTGTTGTTCATTAGTTCATTAATTGTTGAGTTGTTGAACATTGAACCAAACCCACAAGTTGAGTGACACAACTTGTAACTCAAAACCCTAGCCCAAATCCAATTCCAAAGCCAAATCAAGATCTATCGAGAAGCGAATCAAGCAAGCAAATGAAGATCCTTTGAAGCAACGCCGATCATCATCCCAGCAAGAGATCCACGATGATCCACGACTCAAGAAGATCGATGCGAAGCTAATTTCGACGGATCTAGTTACCTCCTCAAATCTTGTAACCTCGAATTGAGTGAATGTGTACCTAATCGTCGATTAATAAAGGTGAAAATTGTAAATCTTGCTTTCTTTACATTCTTGCATTATGAAAATTTATCGATTCTTGATTCTTTCATTTTTCATGATGTGTGTTTCTCCAACTTTTGCAAAAGCCAGGCCAGTTCCAATACTGATCGTGAAACACCATGAGCAGCAGGATGTTGAGGTCCGGAATTCGAAGTGAAATTCTTGATAATCTCCGCTTGTAGCAGAATCGTGAGAATAGGTAGATGATGATGATGAAATTCTTGAACGATTCTTAAGTCTTATGAGTTTTGTAAACTTTAGGAAATTGAGTCATCGAAGTCCTAATTTGAGCGAGATCGCTTTCTTGAATGTTTTTGCTCCAAATTAGAGATCAACGATCGGTGATTTAATTTGCTAGAGGCTAGAATTTGAATGATAATCAATGAAAGGACAAGGGATGGTGAAGGAGAAACCCTAGTTTTTTCAATAGATCCCTAAACCTCGTTGATCGTCATCGATTTAGCAACAAATCCTCAATAGATAAGATTTCGTAATCTTTAGTTTTCATGATCACTACTTATTTGATCGATTCCTACAAGCTACTTTACAAATCTTGAGAATTCAATTGGTTTGGTCATTTTCTTGATTTTTATTAATTCTTGATTCTAGATCTAATTTCTTTATGTTTCTTGAAACAAAACCTCACAAATCTTGAATCATTTTCTTTTATCTTTCCTTTTCAACTCAAATAAAGCGATTTTGAACAAATTCACACAATCTCTGTGGACGATCCGCTCTCGCTAACGAAACTACAATAGACACCGTTATTGATTGCGGTATAAATTTCTTTGGTTGTGATCTTTTACACTTTTCAAAGCACAACACGGAAACGATCAAATCAATGATGCATCAACATGCACTTTCTTCTATCGGGTGGCATGGGAATTCGGATATTCCCTTATTTCCTGTTCAGACTTATAACAATTATAAGAAAGAACGGAACTAACATTCCCCAGTTGTCACGACCCAAAATTTGGCACGTGACGGCCCTTAAATTACGCAACGTCTACAGGCGTAACGAAATTTAAGTAAGCCGAAAATCCAGCAATCTAAATCATCAAAAGTAGTAAGTGATAAGAACATTGTTAAAACTTTTGAAAATCTCGAGTACAAATGTCACGACCCGAAAGTACGGAACATGCCCGGCACTTAAACTACGAAACGTCTCGAGGCATAAGGAATCTAAGTAAGCCGAAAGCCCAGAAATCCAAACCAAGAAAAGTGGTAGATTGAAGGAAAAACCAATTTAAATCAAGTAGTTTGCAACATACGCCGAAATATGCATTTTTAAAATCACAAGTCTTTTCTAAAAATTTCGGCAGAGTTTCCTTTGTAAAAACTGACCCCAAACGGGTACAAAACCTGATAAAGCATATGTAATGAATAAAGGCATCCCCAAGCAGGAGCTAGCTCTTCATCAATCGACGGTCACAACCACGCAAGCGATATAATATACAACGTCGAAGGGCGAGGATCACAACAGAAAAGGAAACTCAAAACAGCATGAAATCCATAGAAATACACGCGCGACTCTAAGGTCGAAAGAATAAACATCACTGGTCTCTATCTCTGAAATAAATACATGTTTGGTTGATGGAGCTACAACAGAATAATAATATACAAAGTATAATGATGGTCACGATGCAAGTGAACCCACCTACCAAGCAAATCACCCGGAAAAGGAAGTAGTGCCAGCAAAACCGTAACGAAACTTGTACGGCAAAAGCTGCAAGAAACTGTGGCACAACGGGGGTGAGTTGCCAACTCGTGAGTAGAAAACATCTACGAACAGAAATCGCATGAACAACGCAATCCTAGGTCATATGATCACTATATATATATAATCCTCAAATATGACAAGTCTGGAGCATGAAAAGGTGGCAAGGGTAAATATCTAACCCAAGTGTAATCCCATGTGCTCGTGTCAGTGCCTCAGGTAGCAATATATCATATGGATGAGGTATGAACGCATGAAAACAGAATACATGAAAATGAAGAAAACTGCTTTCATAACTTAGTGAGATTTCTGTATATTTAAAACGAGGTATCATAAATGAAATCAGCATAAACAGTGTCTAGCATCAACACAAAACATAAATCCCAATATCTCAATATCTCAGTGTCACATCTCACTATCTAGGGCGCCGTCAGTCCAGACCGGCCCCTACCACCAATCTCAAGACCACAACGGTATCCTCCGGATATCCGACACGTCAGATAAAATCACCAATAGGTAGTCTGCCCCTGCTAGGCTCATCGTCTACTACTCGAACTTCTTGCCCCAGGGTACCTTACCGGGTCCACCATGTACCCGAGACGGTTCATCCAACTCCTCGAATCGGGTCTTGAAATCCATCAGCAAACTCATGGTGGACGACTCATACATCATGGGAAAACCGCACTTTTCATTTTAAAAAGAGAGAGAGAAGAAGTTTATATATGTTCTTACGGTTTTCCCCCAAATCCAGGAAATCTCATGAAAATCCGAATCCGAATCCAAATCATCAATAGCATGTAAACAGTGAATATAGACATAATAATCCATGAATGCGGCATAACAGTGAATAACAATATGCATGAAGTAGCAGATAACAACTGCAATGTCAAAACTGGTATATAAGGCAAGTACACTAATATCATGTCGAAGTTATTAGCTAACAAGCTATGTCAATGTAATAGTATTTTCTAAAGTGTACGTGACATGGTAATTATCGATGATGATGTGTGTGAGCCGGCAAGTAAGTGTACGTGGAACATACACATCATCAGTAATGGTGCTGGTGTCCTAACAGCATGATATCAATAATGGTATATGAACTCACAATATAAGTATGCGATGCGGAGCGAACAACAATAATGTGCGGGAGCTGGATACTAAATACAATGATAACTAATCTGCATTTAACATAATATAAGTCATACAGTGATGCCATTTGAAATAACACGAATCGTGGGTTTTTGAAATAGGTAGGAGTCGAATCTATTCCAACAACTACCCTAAACTATAGGGCCGAGCTAGCAGGCTAAACTAAAGGTAAGGAAACCGCCTAACATCTGAGTCGATATATATATATATATATATATATATATATATATATATATATATATATATATTAGTCGGTGATCCCGCCTCAATAATATCATATCCGATACCATATCTATAATCAGACATTCCCAAGACAAGAGTGCGGATCTATCATCAATATATAGCTCGTACGTAAATCCGTCGTACGGCATCCCAAATCTGGGTACGGGTCAATATCACATTCATCATATTATTCATCTGGTATCCTCTTTATCAAAGATCATAATCCGGGGTACTGATCTACGTCTAGTACAATACTGGTACCCCCTAAGTATGCATGCACGTGTGTGAAACACCACGTCAAAGGACCCGTTAAAACATCATGCCGTATCTCAAATACGAACCTGTCACATCACCGATCTCACGGCCTCAAATCCAATCTCATCGACTCATCTCATATCCCAAGTACTATCCTCAAATCCAGTATATGAACACATAGTCCCATACCCATATGAACACATAAATACCTATTCCCATATACGCACATGTGAAAGAAAGAATGTATGCAAGTATGTGCGTGCGTGTGTGTGGGTGCAACCACTACTCTAGGGTTTCGCCACTAACACTAAACCAATCCAAGAACACTAAAAATCCATCTTTATCATCAATCAACTTAAACAACATATAATAAATATATGCGTGTATACGTATTCGTATACATCACCACGAACTGCGAGGTGCTATACGCCATCTACCCGACTTCTCCCCGTAGATATAAATCTACTCACCTTGCTTCTTGTGTGCCGATGCCGATGTCGCCATCTTCATCTTCAACGCCTCGACCTCACGTAGGGTACCTACAAGATAATACAATCGCAAAAGCATATGAA
Organism: Agapanthus africanus; assembly: GCA_030015575.1. Lineage (NCBI taxonomy): Eukaryota > Viridiplantae > Streptophyta > Magnoliopsida > Asparagales > Amaryllidaceae > Agapanthus > Agapanthus africanus. Next base: position 114,018,771 of record JASDDO010000018.1, read on the forward strand.
AATCACATCGGAAACCAAAACGGCACACGCTACTCTCATAGGTAAAAACCTATAGTCTCGCATGCAAACACGACCAATAACCCTTTGCCGTTGACGTTCAAACGCCACCCAACAGAAACGAATCATCAAATACCAAAATCCATGTTAAAACAAGTCGTAAAACAATGCGCCAACACAAGAAAATTACCCCAGATTCTACCCAATGTGGAATCAGTCAAAATTGCATATGCCAAGGGTCAAATTTACTGGAGATAGGGCCCTGAAGCAAAAGCGAGGAATTTCCTCCCTGCTCTGGCCGCAAATTGCGGCCAGAAAGAGTTAATTGGCGGCCTGGAAGAGGGGGTAGGGGCTAGGGCTTTGGGTGGTGGTTCCTAGTTGCCTGCACATCTCACTGTAAAACCAAAATAATTTAAGGAGTCTCGGGGTGATAGCAGATTTCCAAAAACACACAGAATCACAGTTTTTCCCAATATCGTTTTCATAAACCCGTATTCCGGGTTCTAGTCTCTAGTTTAGTCCAATGTAATATCACAACAGGGGTTGCAGTCCCTAATTACACCTCAATTCACCTTTGATTTCATTTCAACCCTAAATCCTAACTTGGAATTTCCAAAGTTCATCAAACCACACAATATCGACATGAAACGAGTATAGATGCATAAGGAATTGAAACACTACTCTAATGGTGCAGAAATTAGCTCGTTTGGCAACTCAAGAATTTTCTTGAGTTGCTCAAAGTCCTCAAAATCCTCTCTTTCTTGGTCCAATGTGTTCCTCTCGAGCTTGTGAACATTTTTTGTGAAATGAGAATGGGGTTTTGGAGTTGTATTCATGGTGTTATGGGGGATTGAAGATGGAGGAGGAAGAGGAAGGGAGGCAGCAGCAGCAGCTCAAGGGATGGGGGAGAGAGAAATGGGTTGAAGAAATGATGGGGAAAGGTCCACAAGTCAAAGGTAAACCCTTCACCCACTCTTTCTCTCTCTTAATTATTCCTTTCTTTTCCTTTCCTTTTATTTCCTTATCACACAAAGGTAAACCCTAAGCAACCATGCTAAAATGAAGAGAAGGCAAAGAAGCAAATGTAACACAAGTGTAGAAATGATATGTGCATGTTTTGCACAAAAAAGCTAAAAAACCGATTAGCGATTTTTAATCATGATTAGCACTAAGTTAGCATATAATTAATCATAAAAACTTAAAAATGGTATAATTCCATAAAATACCCTATTTTAGAATTTTCCATAATTTTTCCAAAATTTTCCCCATTTATCGGTATTTAATTATACCGAAATTTTAAAATATTCATTAAAATTAATATTAAATTATAAAAATTCCCAAAAATAATATTTTATTTTTCTGAAATGTTACAACAAATTCTTTAAAGTCAAATTTTAGTTTCTTAAAAATTTTGGCAGCACCTTCTTTGTAAAAACTAACCCCAAAATGGGTACAACATAAATATAAGTAAAGTATCCCAACGGGAGCAAATCCACGCCCAAAGGCTGAAACAACCACCACAACAGATATACGACGCCGTAGCGAAGAAATATAAGATGATATAAATAAAACTGCATAAAAAACATCCAAGTCACCAAAAATATACAATATCGTCCTTACATCACGTCTCTAAGTCATACATGAAAGTCGTAGATGGAGAGTACATGGTACAAAGATATACAAAGAGCATCATCGAATAACCGCAAAACCCACCTATAGCAAAACTGCACGCAGTCAGCCGAAGCGGCATCCGCTGCAAAAGATGATATGGTAGGTAGAAGCCTTGCCTCGACTACCCTGAGGAACAACCTGCAAACCTTGTGGCACAACGGGGGTGAGTTGCCAACTCGTGAATAGTAAATAACATATGCAGGTAATCGCAAGTATGCACGTACATCGCGATTCTAATACATGCAAGCTGATAGCAATAAATGGCGATATGTATACAACAGTCATGAAAGGTACTCTATCAGGTACAACTAATACATGAAGCAATAATATGGCAATATGTATATGCAACAGTCATGAAAGGTACTTTATCAGGTACTACTAATACATGAAGCAATGCATATAAAATAAATGCGGAGTATGGGATAAAACATGTCAACCTCATGGAATCCTGACCTCGTGGCAGGACCAAAGTCCATCAAGACAATCTAAATCCCAAATTTCCTCAAATCAGCCCCTAAATTGGCCCTTGTAGGGTTCCTAGGCACTCTAGTGAAGTCTCTCAAGTGATCAAACATGCACAAATCAAATTTTACGGGTGCCTACAAACCCGACTACGGATCGTTTACTAGATATTTAGGCGAACAAAGTAACTAGTTAACACTTAACTAATGGGATATCGGAAATACAACCTTTGTAGATCCGGTGCTCCACCTCCATAGCTCCGCAACGAAGTCGTCTCCGCTGTCCAAAAGGAATCCGGGCTCTAGAGTCGGCTTCGTCGGAGAAAAAGCGAGTTAGGTCGTCGATGTCCATGCCGAAGATGATCTACATCGAAGCATCGCAAGATCAAGCTCCACCTTCACCAAGCCATGAAAACTTGTGAAGGAAACACACTCTACTACTTGGCAAGAGGTAAAGGATGAAGAAATAGGAAGTGGGTAGACTTTAGAATTGGATTTCTCACTATAATTCTCACTTTGCCATTAAAGCTTTCAAGCTTTTTCTTGAAGTGAAGAAGAAGAAGAAGATGAAGAATATGATAAGTCTTTTTCAAAATGAAAATAATAATAATACTTATCATCTACCAACCATGGTGAAGTGTAGAGACTAAACTAGGGTTAGTGGGAATGGTTAGGGTTAAGCATGAGACAAAAAGGGTGACTTTGGTCAAAGCTTCAAGAAGCTTTAGCTAGAAAACAAATTAAGCCACCATTTTCTCTTAATGCTTATCAATTTCCAAAAAGAATAAATAAATGAATAAATGAATAAGGAAATAGTAAACCCTAACCATTTCATTAACCAAGGTTTAATTCTTTACACTTAACCAAAATGCATGTATCATCAAACATGATACAAGCAAGTGCACAAAATCATATCGCATATGCAATGCGCACATCCGAGTGAGAAAATCCATTTAAAGTGAACCGATACTAGTTAATGCAAAGTAATATATCAAATATATAATTATACATTAAATCATTAAATCAACACTTGATTTAACGATCCGGTCATATCGCATATAACCGACTAGTATCCTATGCATCGGCTTATCGAATCGATCTTCGATTCGATAACTAGGTTATATCGCATACAACCAATCGATACATTCATCGCGAGAATAGAATACGGTATCACATACGCGCATTATTCTCGGTCCCGCACATATCTCATATGCGCTCCTATTTCGTTTCGCTTGAGCCAGGAAACCTCTGTGTAGGACTCTAAAGACTCGTTAATACGCCGGCAGCAGGTGATGATCATATCAAACACCCACAAGCCGCAAGCGGTCTGCCAAACGTAACGGCCACTCGGGTATTGAGCGATCAGAAGATCGACGAGCAAGCCCGCTCACACTCCTGCGAATCCAACTAGTAACACTTATCGTATAGTCCGGTCTGTTCGTCTGATATGTCGCATATCTCGCCTAGGGGTGGTAAACGTCAGACCCCAATAGCTCGATAAGTTATGCCGACTTGAGGTCCATAACATTCGTGAAACTAATGATAACTCTTACCAGTATATCATAGCAACCCTGGCCAGGGATTTCCTGTTATGGCCAGTCGAGCATAGCACAACATCAACCCCCAATACCGGGAGAGACGAATCCCCTCCTATCGCTCATTGCCTCCATGTGAATCGGGACTGTACCCAAAAACCACCTGTTTGCACAACTCAGTAGAGCCGTGGTAGGGTGGAAATCAAAGCACAGTGGGAGACACACAAGACTCTATGACGATCTCGGGTCAACAGACTAAGCTGTACCAGTGTCACCAGAGAACTGCCATCTGACGTGAGGTATAATACCATCTGGGAGTTCTCGGCGAGTCCGTTCAGTGTACCCAGTCTCCACTGAGCACCCGCATACCATCTTCGATGTCAAACACCAATGGATATGGGATCATCCATCGCCCATCTCATGGGTCGAGAAGATATGCGCTAGTCTACTCTGGAATATCGATGCCCCGTCTCGATATTCCCTCGACTAGGAACATTTCAAGGATGCACTCATGGACTACCCAGGCCCCACTAGTATGATCTACATCATAGTCCTGGAAGTCGAGTACATATCCTAAGGGCTTTATCAACATGTAATCAGAGAGACAGAAAGTATACATGTTAAGATAAAGTGCAACCAGATAGCGTACTATCATGTCGAGCAAGAAAGTCCTTCCTATATATGTCCCAGCATCCACTACAATATACATCCAATGTACAGTAATGGCCTCTAGGGCATACATATAACTAACAGCCCTCATATCCCGTAAGTCTCATATATCCTGGGTGTCCAATATCAAGTAAATCTCATATATCCTGATTGTCCAATATCAAGTAAATCTCATATAACCAGTATCCAATATGGAGTAAGTCTCATGAAATCTGAGTGTCCAATATCTACACCCAAAAACATCATGAAAACAAGTGTCTAGTATCGACACATAAATACTCATCTCTGAGGCGCCGTCACCTGGGACTGGCCCTCCTATGTCATGTACGTACATCCTATAGAACCTGAGTGTGCACCACCCAAAATCGACAAGGCATGTGAGTATATAACCTCGATCGGTATCCCTCAGATATCCGTCGAGTCCAAATACTATCACCGGTTGGCCCACGCCCCCAGCCAGGCTCATCGGCATGTACCGTCGATCTTCTTGCCCCGGAGAACCAACCGGGTTCCACCATGTACCCGCACACGGCCCACTCACTCCTCGCATGGGGTAATATATAAGCTCAGAACCGAGAAATCTCATGGTGAAAGCTGAAATATCATATCAAGAGAAACTGGGTTTTTCAAATAATGTATAATTTCAAGAAACTACCACGGTCCTCAAATCCAGAAAACATCAAGTAATGAATAAGTATATTTTCATGAATCATTATGATGATATATATAAATTAGACATGTATACATATATATTAGCGTCCCATTCCACTAATATATATATATATATATATATATATATATATATATATATATATATATATAACAGCGTCCCATTCCACTGTTATATATACTTAGGAGTAAAAATATCAGAAGACATCATATGAAAACCATCTATCAATGCGAAATTCATGAAATATAATATATGCAACATAAAACTGTAATGTGAGCATATAAAGGAAAAGACACTATTTAACTGCAACAAGTTAATATATATCATGCGGTTCCTAATTTCTCCAAGTCCATATAACATCAAATAAAGGTGAACATGTAGCTATAGCCAGGTGTGCGTAACCATGTCAGTATAGCAAGATATGTGTATCTACCTATCAATAATGATGTAATACCCTCCAAGTATATGTATAAGTATGTATGCAAGATGTACATGTAGCTATGTCTCATATGTGTATATACCTATCACTAATGGTACAATACCATATAGGTATATAGGTAACTAGCATGTCAAAGCATATATGTAAGCATGTAGGTATACAATTATGCTATATGTCACATGCACAAAGGGAAATAAGGATCATGTCTCAATGTCCCTAAACAATACAATATCACATATGTATAGGTGTTGTGCGTGTCATGGCAATTATTGACGGTATGTGTAGCATACAATTAGTGCTCGTGAAACATGAACCGTCAATAATGGTGTTGTGTCTCATTAATACTAAGTCCATACACAATAGGAAATGATATATGCAACAAAGGTACACATGCACAATCAATATCCGTATACTTCTAACTAATAGTCATGTCATTAATCTAGCCCAGACGCATAACGCCATGCGGGCGATTCCCCTGTAGATGTTAAATTTACTCACAACAATCCTGGCTAAGTAAAACCAACCACTCGCTTTTCCTTCTTCGCAGCGCCCGAAGTCCCCGTTTGCGATCTTGAAAGCATATAATAATATAACAAGTATATATTAGCAATCGACCAATAACACGTACCAACAACGTTTGACCGACGCACCAACTCCAAACATACTCTCAAGTGTTCGTCTTGTGGCTAACGCACGTAGCGACACTACGAAACCAACTCAAGAGCAAAAGCTACACAAAGACACGAACGACATCGGCACAACCCTAGCCAGGAACGCTAAACGACACAATCACCAAGCCTAGACCCTGATCGTACCGATCGCGCATTCACAACATAATAATAAACGTGGAATCTAATATAAATAACGTCGCAACGTCAAAAGAAACCCACGTCTAAATTATCCGGAAATCTAGTAAGCAACTTATAACATTTTAGCACAAAATTACAAGTTTTACCAAAACTAAAAATCACAAACATCAAAATATAGCATGTTTAAGCCATATAAACCCTTACTAGAATTTTAAACTCACTCAAGTAGGATTAGTAAAAGTTTAGTTTGCTAATTAGCTTAATTATACAATTAGGAAAATATCATTTAACAAACTAGCAACTAGGTTAAGTTTTCTTCAAGCTTAATCTATCAATTAACCCTTTTTACTAACCAAAACCCTAACTTGATTATCAAAAACCATATCTTGAATTTCAAAACATGCAATTTAAAGCTTTAAATTAACATCTAAATAAGCTAGATTAAATGATTTAAACAACTAATAGAGATTAGGGTTAGAAATTGTCACGTCTCGCTTCCCGGTATACGGCGAAGGGGACGGGACCGGTCCACTACGTATTTACTCAGAAGCAAATACGTTAAGCGTAACTAAGCAATATAAAAGAAAATATACACAAGAGACAAGGTATAATAAAAACAACAACTTTATTTATTAGCATTCTTTTGTACAATGCATGAAAAGGAAATACAACTGAAATAAAAGCGATGCCTAAACAATGGCATGACAAGAAATTAAAGGTACTGAATAGAAAATGTACAATGTCTAGAGCTCAGGATCTTCGCTGTACTGATCCAAGTCTTCTGCAGTTGGCTCGATCTCTGACGGGTCTAAATTACCTGACGATATTCAAAGAAGAAAGAAATAGAATGTCGTCAGCGAACAGGTCGCTCGGTAAGTCCCAAAGATAAGAGGAAAGTAGAATAGCCAGAATAAGAAGGTATCTTTTAAAGTTGTATTATATTGTTGTAATGTTGTGTTAACGCTGTTGTTTGTAGCTTGGTACAAAAGTATGCTAGTGTATACGAGAGGGGTCTCTATATGCTAGAGACCAGGGCAAACGGAATGTATAAGGAACCGTTAAGCCACGGTACAACAGCAACGGAATATAGGTTAGGTGTCTTAATCTTACCGTCTCGGGCTACTTTTAACACCTTCCGTACCAATCTACCCCTTAAACCCCATAGTGTTTTGATTGTATTGTTTATCTTGTAAATTGTATTGATTGTATAATTGATTGACTGACCGAAACCATGATATCAGTAAACAGATGTAACTGTAGAATCATGTAAATGGAATAACTGGAGAACCATGTAAATGGAATGTATATCCATGGTTCGGTTCAGTCAAGTTGTATAGATTGATAATTGGATTCATGGATTCATGTTGAATTGTAATATTGAAGATTGTAGATTGTACTTGAATCATATTCAAGTCAGATTATACTGAGACTCAAACTGAGTCAGACAATCAACAAAGTAAATTGAAGTCCTGATTGTTTTTATTAATTTATCTACCTTAGATAGGCAAGCACCCACTTCTCTGGCTCCCTGAGGCTCAAGAGATTGGTCCCGCTTAAACCTATGTTTACTAGGGTCCTTAGGGTAATTTATAGAATTTGAGGGGGTTTTATGTAAAAATACTTTTATATACTTTTCAAAATACACCCCAAGCATTTATTATTCGTCTTTAGAGTTGTAATGAATGTGGATTTTATATTTTGATATTTCTAATGAAAATATCCTAATTTCATAATTAAAGGCATTTATTTGTAATATTGGTTTTGCATGGAATTCATGGTATTTTAGTGTAAAATTGATTCTTGTGATATTGTAGAAATGGTGGAATATTTATAATACTTCAAAAATAGATATGTTTATGTTACATATACATATATTTATATGAAAATAATTTTTGTATATATATCTATAATATTCTAGAAATCTCGTTTTCTTAAAATGCCGTATTTTAAATCTTTCGAGACCGAATACTCCTTGCGGAGGTCTGAATCTCGCACTACTAAGCCCGAGGATGTGCGATAATACGCACCATCCCGAATGGGTTCCCCAAAATAGGTTGTAGCGGCGCTTTGCAAAGATTGTATAAATACTAAATCCTTTAGAAAACGGTTTTATGAAGTAAATGGTATTTATTTGTAAAGTTGTCAAATTTCCCGTATTCTATGTTCTAGGGTCTCCTAAGTCAACTAGTCTGCTCCTAACTGGTCCAAAGCGACAAGTTGTGAGATATCTCAAATCGCCTCTTCACCGCCAATTGTGGCCATGTAAGTACAAGTGAAGAAAGGAGAGATCTGCTCACGAATCACCGTGAGACGGGACTTTTAAAGTTACCTTTCTCACTTGCCTGGCCTAGACACCACAAAGTCAGGTTTAGATAAACGACTGATGCCCACAACCTTATCCTATTTTCAAATAAGTGGTATTTATTTGTAAAGATGTATCAATACTAAATCCTTTAGAAATGGCTTTATTTAGTAAAGGGTATTTAAATGAAAATGTTTGTTTTCCCGTATTCTGAGTTCTCGAGAGTATCGTGTTAAGTTATATATGAGTGTGTGAGGAGGTAGGTCGTTACCTCGTGATCTACTTTAAAGGTATAGCAAGTTTAATGAAGTTAAATGTAGAATTGAAACAATGTGGTATTTAAGTGAAGAATACGATAAATTGAAATGGCCATCATTTTATGAAATGAAACTTGATCAATTTAGTTGATTAGTGTTTAATAGTCAACATGAGAGAGTTTAAGCATAATTGTATTAACGAAAAGTGGAGTTTTAGGAAGAAACCGATTCGGAAATCGGATTTGTTCCGATTCCGTCGGGTTTTGTAAATTCGTATTTTTTTAGAATAGAAAAGAGAGATAGAAAATTGGACTTATGGGTTTAGGAAAACAAGGAGAGGGAGGTGGAACGGAAGGAGTTGCCGGTGCGTCGCTTCGTCGCCGGGAGTTCCTAGAATGATCGTCGGAAGTTCGCCGGAAAATTTGCCGTAGCTTTGCCTTGTGCCCGATTTCAAAGTACACAAGGTTTCTTGGAAATTTTTTGAGAGTTGGCTCAGAATTTAGGGTGAGAGGGTAGAGGGTAGGGATGGTATTTATAGGGTTAGGCTAGGGTTAGGGTAGATGAAAGGTTTTAAATAAAAAATGTAAAAAATATGTTAAAATGCATTAAAAAATGGAGTAAAAGGGACTTTATGGCTTCTCTGGAACCGATCTAAATAAATAGAGTATACAGTGGGGTAGGGGAGGCCAAGAGTCAAATTTTTTGTGTTGACGACTCGGCCGTCCGGCGGAGTCCGGCCGGCGGCGCCGGCCCGAGTCAAGGGCATGTGAGGTGGGGGGTCACCTTGTGAAGCCTCTGGTATCTTCAGTTTTTCAGGTCCAGTAGAAAGTTTTGGAGTTATCTTGTGTGGACTGTTGGGCTTCTAAAAAATTTAAAACAAAATAAATATTAAAAATAATGCGGGGCATGGGATTTGAACTCTGGTGGCTTGGTTCAGCAATGCAAGGTATTACCAATGAGCTACAAGCTCTTTCTTGTAATTAAATTACTAATTAATTACTTAAGTCTTGTGCTCAAGCAATAAATACCCTTTTATGTATTTTTGAAAAATCTTTGTAAAAACTTGTATAGGAAATTTAGGGTTGTTACATTCTACCCTCCTTAAAAAATTTCGTCCTCGAAATTTGTAAAAGGAAAGTGTAACAAATTCAAGGAAAATTTGGTGCTGGTGTACTGACAGTATGTGAAAATAACAAGGTGGTGCAAGGGTTTTAAAAATGTGAAGAATATGTGAAGGAATGAAAGAATGCGAAGGTTTTGGTAAGATTGTAAAAGAGGTGAGGGAATTTTGGGTTAGGACAGATTCAAGGTATATGATTCAAAGAATATGAAATTGTAAGATTTAAGGAACATGATTGTAAAGAATGTTTTAGTTGCTAGTTCTTGTGTTTTATATTGCTTAGATTGTTCACGCAGAACAGAATTGCATAGTATGGTTTTATACAGCTCTGACCTGCATGGGCCACCAACAAAACTTGTCACGCCCCGCTTCCCGGTATACGGCGAAGGGGACGGGATTGGTCCGCTACGTATTTACTTAGAAGCAAATACGCTAAGCGTAACTAAGCAATATAAAAGAAAATATACACAAGAGACAAGGTATAATAAAAACAACAACTTTATTTATTAACATTCTTTTGTACAATGCATGAAAAGGAAATACAACTGAAATAAAAGCGATGCCTAAACAATGGCATGACAGGAAATTAAAGGTACTGAATAGAAAATGTACAATGTCTAGAGCTCAGGATCTTCGCTGTACTAATCCAAGTCTTCTGCAGTTGGCTCGATCTCTGACGGGTCCAAATCACTTGACGACATTCAAAGAAGAAAGAAATAGAATGTCGTCAGCGAACAGGTCGCTCGGTAAGTCCCAAAGATAAGAGGAAAGTAGAATAGGCAGAATAAGAAGGTATCTTTTAAAGTTGTATTATATTGTTGTAATGTTGTGTTAACGCTGTTGTTTGTAGCTTGGTATAGAAGGATGCCGGTGTATACGAGAGGAGTCTCTATATGCTAGAGACCAGGGCAAACGGAATGTACAAGGAACCGTTAAGCCACGGTACAAAAGCAACAGAATATAGGTTAAGTGTCTTAATCTTATCGTCTCGTACCACTTTTAACACCTTCCGTACCAATCTACCCTTTAAACCCCGTAGTGTTTTGATTGTATTGTTTGTCTTGTAAATTGTATTGATTGTATAATTGATTGACTGACCGAAACCATGATATCAGTAAACAGATGTAACTGTAGAATCATGTAAATGGAATAACTGGAGAACCATGTAAATGGAATGTATATCCATGGTTCGGTTCAGTCAAGTTGTATAGATTGATAATTGGATTCATGGATTCATGTTGAATTGTAATATTGAAGATTGTACTTGAATCATATTCAAGTCAGATTATACTGAGACTCAAACTGAGTCAGACAATCAACAAAGTAAATTGAAGTCCTGATTGTTTTTATTAATTTGTCTACCTTAGATAGGCAAGCACCCACTTCTCTGGCTTCCTGAGGCTCAAGAGATTGGTCCCGCTTAAACCTATGTTTACTAGGGTCCTTAGGGTAATTTATAGAACTTGAGGGGTTTTTATGTAAAAATACTTTTATATACTTTTCATTCGACCAGGCATGACTCTAATCCACAGTAAAACTGTCTTGAGTTTACGGCTAAAAGCAATTTTTCCCTTGTTATATAAGAGCGAAAGGGAGACCGAAAAAGACGTGGCGGAAGGTGATACAAAAAGATATGGATGACAAAGGCCTTAATGAACGTATATTTTTCGATAGGTGAGTGGAGGCGGAGAATTCCTGAGCTCGATCCGGCATGATTCTCATGTTGGTTCATGTCACAACCGGAAAAGAAAAGGTTCATGCAAGTGTTGCATGATTTGAAAGTTTCCACAGGTTTCTCAGGATCATTTAGTAAGATGATAAAGATTGTGAAAGGCAAGATCGATGGGATGAAAAGGCATGATCACCATGTTATTATGGAGTATCTTCTCCCATTAGCCCTTAGAACTTCCCCTTCACCTGTATATACATACCTACATCCACATTCCGACTGAATGCAAATGCGATGAGACTAAAGTAATCCAACAAATCTAATACTAGGATCCGGCTTAAACCAAAGCCCACTAGTATGATCCGTCCGATCATGATCCGTGCACAAGTGCACGTATATGATCGAACCCTGCCATAATACCATACGGCTTCTACAACGTTTCGCCGGAAACTTGGGAAAACTTTTTGTGGGGGATTCTAAAGACTCGTCAATATACTGGCTGTGAGTTTAACCACTAACACGTCAGTGGTACTAGCTCTACGTAACGGGCGCCCAGGTATTGACCAAAAGGTTTATGGCAGGGTTCGATCATATACGTGCACTTATGATACTAGCTCTATAAATAAATACACCCCAAGCATTTATTATTCGTCTTTAGAGTTGTAATGAATGTGGATTTTATATTGTGATATTTCTAGTGAAAATATCCTAATTTCATAATTAAAGGCATTTATTTGTAATATTGGTTTTGCATGGAATTCATGGCATTTTAGTGTAAAATTGATTATTGTGATATTGTAGAAAAGGTGGAATATTTATAATACTTCAAAAATAGATATGTTTATGTTACATATACATATATTTATATGAAAATAATTTTTTTTATATATATCTATAATATTCTAGAAATCTCGTTTTCTTAAGATGTCGTATTTTAAATCTTTCGAGACCGAATGCTCCTTGCAGAGGTCTGAATCTCATACTACTAAGCCCGAGGATGTGCGATAATCCGCACTATCCCGAACGGGTTCCTCAAAATGGGTTGTAGCGGCGCTTTGCAAAGATTGTATAAATACTAAATCCTTTAGGAAACGGTTTTATGAAGTAAATGGTATTTATTTGTAAAGTTGTCAAATTTCCCGTATTCTATGTTCTAGCGTCTCCTAAGTCAACTAGACTGCTCCTAACTGGTCCAAAGCGACAAGTTGTGAGATATCTCAAATCGCCTCTTCACCGCCAATTGTGGCCAGGTAAGTACAAGTGAAGAAAGGAGGGATCCGCTCACGAATCACCGTGAGACGGGCCTTTTAAAGTTACCTTTCTCACTTGCCTAGCCTAGACACCACAAAGTCAGGTTTAGATAAACGACTGATGCCCACAACCTTATCCTATTTTCATAATAAGTGGTATTTATTTGTAAAGATGTATCAATACTAAATCCTTTAGAAATGGCTTTATTTAGTAAAGGGTATTTAAATGAAAATGTTTGTTTTTCCGTATTCTGAGTTCTCAAGGGTATCGTGTTAGGTTGTATATGAGTGTGTGAGGAGGTAGGTCGTTACCTCGTGATCTACTTTAAATGTATAGCAAGTTTAATGGAGTTAAATGTAGAATTGAAACAATGTGGTATTTAAGTGAAAAATACGATAAATTGAAATAGCCATCATTTTATGAAATGAAACTTGATCAATTTGGTTGATTCGTGTTTAATAGTCAACATGAGAGAGTTTAAGCATAATTGTATTAACGAGAAGTGGAGTTTTAGGAAGAAACCGATTCGGAAATCGGATTTGTTCCGATTCCGTCGGGTTTTGTAAATCCGTATTTTTTTAGAATAGAAAAGAGAGATAGAAAATGGGACTTACGGGTTTATGACAACAAGGAGTAGGAGGTGGAACGGGACGATTCGCCGGTGCGTCGCTTCGTTGCCGGGAGTTCCTAGAATGATCGTCGGAAGTTCGCCGGAAAATTCGCCGTAGCTTCGCCTCATGCTCGATTTCAAAGTACACAAGGTTTCTTGGAAATTTTTTGAGAGTTGGCTCAGAGTTTGGGGTGAGTGGATAGAGGGTAGGGGTGGTATTTATAGGGTTATGCTAGGGTTAGGGTAGATGAAAGGTTTTAAATAAAAAATGTAAAAAATATGTTAAAATGCATTATAAAATGGAGTAAAAGGGACTTTATGGCTTCTCTGGAACCGATCTAAATAAATAGAGTATACAGGCGGGTAGGGGAGGCCAAGAGTCAAATTTTTTGTGTTGACGACTCGGCCGTCCGGCCGGCGGCGCCGGCCCGAGTCAGGCCGAGTCAAGGGCTTAGGAGGTGGAGGGTCGCCTGGTGAAGCGTTTGGTATCTTCAGTTTTTCAGGTTCAGTAGAAAGTTTGGGAGTTATCTAGTGTGGACTGTTGGGCTTCTAAAAAATTTAAAACAAAATAAATATTAAAAATAATGTGGGGCATGGGATTTGAACTCTGGTGGCTTGGTTTAGCAATGCAAGGTATTACCAATGAGATACAAGCTTTTTCTTGTAATTAAATTGCTAATTAATTACTTAAGTCTTGTGTTCAGGCAATAAATACTCCTTTATGGATTTTTGAAAAATCTTTGTAAAAACTTGTATAGGAAATTTAGGGTTGTTACAGAAATATACCTCTACTAGATCACAAAAACTTGCAACGACACTTCCAATTTAGCCTAAAAAAAGAAGACTTCTATGAAGATCCAAGCTAGTTTTGTGAAGAAGAAAAATGGATAATGATTTATTTTTGAGTTTCTGTGATAAATTAAGGATTTTTGATGTATTTTGTGAGCTTAAACAAGTGAAAATGAAGCAAGAAGAGAGAGAGGGCAGCAAGGAAAGGGAGGGGCCGGCCATACAAAGAAGAGGGGGGAGGGTTTATGAAAAGTGAAGAAATATCTAGCTAAAAACAACAATAAATGCTAATTAATGCAAATAATATCTAAGCCACCCCATTTCTTTTTCTTTAAATTTTCATTTTAATTCACAAATATCTAGATATTTTCCTAGGATGGATTAGTGCTAAAACTAGTGATTAATTTAGCATTAATTAACCCAAGCAAAATGTAATTACCACTAATTAAGTGCATATTTAACAACTTAAAATAATATTTTAATTAAGGAAAATTATTAAAATGCACAAAAATTACAAGTGGCATACAAAAACCCGCAAACTAGCAATTTCCTAGCTAAACTAGGTGCAGTGAATTCTATACTGCAAAAATATCGTTTCTAGGTTTTTACGGAAAACATCGACTAATTTTCCCTAAAAACGGAAAATCGCCTAAACGATTTCCAAAACGTTACAATTTTCCCCCCTTAATGAAATTCGGTCCCCGAATTTAAAATTCTCACTAAGCGTACCTTCAAAGAGATGAGTACAAAACTCCAAAATCTCGCTCGCAGCCTCCCAAGTGATCACCTCACTATACGGCTACGACAAAGAAAACCCTCCACAGATGGTAAGACCCTTGACCGAAATTTCTCCACCTGCCGATCCACCAACACCATCGTCTGCCAGTGAATGAAAAGGTCGCGTCAAAACTAAATAGTCTGGTGCTAAATCATGTGAGAAAGGTCATGAAGGTATTTGCGAAGTATCGACACAAGAAAAACGGGGTGAATACTCAATAATCTGGGCGGAAGTGTCATATTATAGGCAACGGAACTAACTCGCTCGAGGATCTCAAAGGACCAACAATCTGGGACTAAGCTTCCCAAAACTCAACACGCCATTTCATCGGAAAAATCCGTAGGAATACATGATCTCCCACTGCGAACTCAAGTCTGCGACCACCACGGTCGACATAAGACTTCTTTCTGCACTGGGCTGCTCTCATCCTGACCTGAATCAACTGGATCTTCTCCGAAGCCTCACGACTAGCTGGGGTCCAAAAATCCTACTCTCGCAGAGTCGGAAAAACAGGCTGGCGATCGACACGACCTACCAAACAAAACCTAAAGGTTGCCAATTGGAATGTCTCCTGATAACTGCTATCGAAGGAGAATCCTAACAATGGCAAGTGACGATCCCAACTGCTAACAAACAATTAGTATGTACGCACAAGCATATCCTCCAGAGTCTGTATAGTCCGCTCTAACTGACCATCGGCCTACAGATGGAAAGCGGAGCTAAAGCTCATCCAGTACCCAAGGCTTCTTGAAGCTTCTGCCAAAGACGGCAAGCGAACCGATGCCTCTATTGGATACAACACATGAAAGAACTCCGTTCAAATGCACAAACTTAACAAAGAAATACTGAGCAAATTGAGCATAACCGGACAACAACACCTAAATGGAGTCACACCCTATCTAGACCTGGGTAGACACCATAACGAAAATCATGGAGATCTGCTCCCATTCCCACTCTGGAACGGTTAAAGGTTGCAACTCTCCAGCCGGTCTCAAATGCTCAACTTTAGCTCGCAACAAGACAGGCACCTCGAAACGAAATCCGAAACTTCACTCTTCATCCCTTCCCATCCGTAACTATCTCACAAGTCACGCTACATATTGGTGGACTTGAATGAACACAGAAAGCTGACTGATGTGCCTGCTCTAGGATTTCGCATCTCAACCCATCAGTATCAGGTACACACAACACGTCCCTAAATGTAGCACACCCTAGTCACAAATCAAGGACTCCAAATCTTTTCCCTGCCGAACATGCTTAAGTATCACAGACAACGAGCATCGGTGGGCTGTGCCTCACGAAACGACTAAGTAAAAGTGGACGGGCACGGACATGAGCAAGCTGTCCCCCTTAGAAGAGGCGAACTTAAGCTATACTCTACGATCGCACAAGAACTGTAAATCTGCATAAGACTGTCTTTGAACTGCGCACAATTGGAAAAAGCTACCCCCGGGCCTACGACTCAAAGCATCAGTTACTACAATCGCCTTGCCCTGGGCAATAAAGGATCTCACAATCACAATCTTTTACATGCTCCATCCAACGACGCTGTCTCAACTCAGATCCCGCTGCAGGAAGATGCACATTAAGCTCTGGTGGTCCGTGAAAATCTGACACGACTCTCCTAACAAGTAGTGTCTCCCAATCTTTAACGCACGACCACCGCGGCCATCTCCAGATTAGGAGTGGGATATCCAGCTCGTACTTCCTTCAACTTCAAGGAAGCTTGAGCGATAACTCTATAGCGCCACATCAGCGCACAATCGAGCCCCCACTAGCGAAACATCACAGTAAACAACAAAGTCGCCCGATCCAGAAAGCAAAGAAAGAACTAGTGCAGTTGTCAACCGAGTCTTCAACTGCTGAAAACTCCGCACGCATGCCTCAGTCCAAGAAAAGGAACCTCCTTCCTGGTCAGTCCAGTCAACGGTGCAGCGATACACAAACAATCCTGCATGAAACGGCGGTAAAAACCTGCTAAACCCAAAAACTGCGGACCTCAGTCACTGAACAGGTCTGGGCCAAAGCTGTACGGCCTCGATCTCCCTCGGGTCTATACGAATACCGTCTCCCGTAACCACATGACCTAGGAGTTCAACACAATCAAGCCTGAAGGAACACTCAGAGAATTTAGCAAACAGCTGGTGCTCTCCCAATGTCTGCAAAGCAAATCCTTAAGTGCTGCTCAAGTTCTTCACAACTCTTGGAGTAGACCAGAATGTCATCAATAACACTACAATAAACTGGTCGAGGAATGGCCTGAAAAAATCAGGTTCATCACATCCATGAATCCTGCTAGGGCATTGGTGAGTCCAACGACACCACCAAAACTCAAAAAGCCCGTAGGGCGCACAAAAGCAGTCTTTGGAATGTCATCACTCCGAACCCGCAACAAATGATGACCCGATCCCAAACAAACTTAGAAAATGTCTCGTACTCTGGAGCTGATCAAAGAAATCGTCAATGCGACGTAAATGATACCTATCCGCATTGTAACTCGGTTCAATTGACGATCCATCAATACACAACCTCAACTGTCGTCCTTCTCCTTGACGAACAGAATAGGAGCTCCCTAAAGCGAAACACTTGGACGTACACGTCCCCTTATCTAGCAACTCTGCAGCTGATCCTTAAGCTCCTTAAGCTCCGCCGGCTCATCTGGAACAACGTCGGAAAACTCTTGCACGATAGGAACCCGGTCCAACAAACCCACTGTGGCTCCAGTATCACAATGAAAGCCAAGAATCCTCGACATGCTCTCCTTAAAAGCCAACTAGAGAAAAAGGCTGAATTCAAGCTGCGAGGGCGGCACCATTGTTCCCCTGTACAACAAGAACTGACTCGCATGGAAAACAAATCCTGACCGTTTTCTCGCGGCAGTCCACAGACGCATAGCACGTAGCTAACCAGTCCGTGCCCAGGAGAACGTCAAGTCCAGCATCTCAAGAAGGACCAAATCGACGGACGAATCTCTATCTCCTAACTAATTGGCACACGACCGAAACACATGTCGCGCAACAAAAGAATCGCTGACAGAAATTAACACAACAAAAGGCTGATCTAGCTAACACAACTCTCGTCCCAAGCCTCTGCTACTCCCGTGATGTGCACGAAACCTGTCACGGCGACTGAACCTTTGTCTCTGGGATGGTACACCTGCACGAGCCCTCCTCTGCCCTCGGACTCCCAAAGTCTCGGAAAGACGCTCCTCATCGAATAGGGCTGCGTCCACTGGTGCTGTGTAAGTAACACAATGCTGTGTGCTGATCGCAAGGAATAACTGGGTAACATGGGTGGCAACCTCCTGTTGCCGCGTTCGACTGGCCTTAACCAAAGACCTCATCGTCTGGCGCAAGTCCTGCATCTCTGCCTCAATCCTAGCGATACGATCTATCGAAGGCGGATCCATCTGCTCCTGTGCAACGAGCATGCCATCCTCGTCAGTCCTCGTCCCACACGAGTTAACTCTGACCTCGACTCTCGCTACATCACTCTGAGTCCTTATGGTCATCGGCGGCAAAGGCTATAAATGGAAATAGGATTCGATATGAACACGGAAATCGAATCACAAAGATATGTATCATCAAGGAACGAATTTCAAGCAATTAGTACTTAGGTCACTGTAGGCGGAGTACCGTGATCGTGAGTATGCAGCGGACATACACACACTACGTTACTCTGCTTAAGTTAGCTACTCCATCATACCAAGGTCATCCTACACTCCGAAAGGTAAAACCTAGCTCTCTTTGTCACGACCCAAAATTTGGCACGTGACGACCCTTAAATTACGCAACGGCTACAGGCATAACGAAATTTAAGTAAGCCGAAAACCCAGCAATCTAAACCATCAAAAGTAGTAAGTGATAAGAACATTGTTAAAACTTTTGAAAATCTCGAGTACAAATTCTTTAAAGTCAAATTTTAGTTTCTTAAAAATTTTGGCTGCACCACCTTTGTAAAAACTAACCCCAAAAATGGGTACAACATAAATATAAGTAAAGCATCCCCAACGGGAGCAAATCCACGCTCAAAGGCGGAAACAACCACCACAACAGATATACGACGCCGTAGCGAAGAAATAAAAGATGATATAAATAAAACTGCATAAAAGACATCCAAGTCACCAAAAATATACAATATCGTCCTCACATCACGTCTCTAAGTCATACATGAAAGTGGTAGATGGAGAGTACATGGTACAAAGATATACAAAGAGCATCATCGGATAACCGCAAAACCCACCTATAACAAAACTGCACGCAGTCAGCCAAAGCGGTATCCGTTGCAAAAGATGATATGATAGGTAGAAGCCCTGCCTCGACTACCCTGAGGAACAACCTGCAAACCCTGTGGCACAACGGGGGTGAGTTGCCAACTCGTGAATAGTAAATAACATATGCAAATAATTGCAAGTATGCATGTACAACGCGAATCTAATACATGCAAGCTGATAGCAATAAATGACGATCTGTATGCAACAGTCATGAAAGGTACTCTATCAGGTACAACTAATACATGAAGCAATTGTTGGAGATAGTGCCCTCAGAGTCAATTATTGGATCACAAGCACGTGATTGCAATGATTGAGGGAGGACCTGTCCCAGTAGGACAGTCTTACTCAAGATGATAGTATGCTATCTGGTTTATCTTTATCATCGTGTACTGCTTTAGGTGACCTTACAGGTCGCTATTACACATTGATAGAGCCCCTAGGATTCTTGCTTGACTGCCAGCAGTATGAGGGTGATCATATACGTGGGAGCTGGGGTCTATAAGCACATCCTTAAAAGGTCCCTAGTCGTGGGAGTTTCGAGACAGGGCATCGATGCTCCAGAGTAGACTAGTGTATACAGTCGAGACCCCGATGAGGGGCGGTGGCCGGTCTCACAAGCCACTGGTGTCAGTTGGTTCACCTAAG
The DNA here is from genome assembly GCA_030015575.1 of Agapanthus africanus. Lineage (NCBI taxonomy): Eukaryota > Viridiplantae > Streptophyta > Magnoliopsida > Asparagales > Amaryllidaceae > Agapanthus > Agapanthus africanus. The sequence goes on from JASDDO010000018.1 coordinate 114,038,716, forward strand.
ATGTATACAGGTGCTCATTGGGTTATGAGTACACCGGACAGGACTCGCCGGGAAAATACTAGTTGGTCTTATACCTGACGTCAGATAGCAGTTCCCTGGTGACATGTATACAAGTTAGTTCATCGACCTGAGATCGTCATTTGTCTCGTGTGAGTTCCCACTGTACTTAGATTATTACCCTACCACGCTCAAAGGAGACGTGCAAACAGGTTTTAGTTGGGTACAGTCCCGAGCCACATGGAGGCAGTGAGCGGATCTGCAGGGGTTCGTCTCTCCCGGTATTAGGGGTGAGGTCACGCTGTGTCTAGGAGAGCCATTACACGAAGTCCTTGGCCAAGGCAGGAGATTTACTGGTAGGTATTCCAGTAATATCTCTGGGTGTTCTGGGATACTCTCCGACATGACTTGTACCGCTTTTGGGGGTCTGACTTTTACCAACTTCCTAGGCCCGCCATGCGATGCTTATAGACGAACGGACCGGACTGTATAGATATTGTTACTGACAGGCTCAGTAGGGTGTCAGGATGAGTTCGCTCATCGACGTCCCTTTTGGTCAATACCTGGTAGCCCGTTATGTATGGCTAATACCTCTGACGTGCTAGTGGTTAAATCCACAACCAAAGTATTGACGAGTCTTTAGAGTCCCCCACGGACCGTTTTCTCAAGTTTCGAGCGAAACGCTGTAGAGGCCGTATGGAGATATGGCAGGGTTCGATCAGATACGTGCGGTATTGCACGGATCATGATCGGACGGTTAATACTAGAGGGTTTTGGTTTAAGCCGGATCCTAGTATTGTACAGTGTAGATTTTGTCTCTTTGCATTTATATTCAGTGGGAATACAAATGCGGGTATGTATATACAGTCGCGGGGTTTTCCTGTAATTTATTACGGGATCGGTTTTCTGAAACTTCCAGTTTGCATTCCGTTTCCGGCAGTTTTCCTTTGTTCCTTCACGACCGGATTTTTCTGATGGAAGGGGCTAATTTGCATATTTTCAAATTAGCATTTGTGGAGAGGTTTTTAGCAATTTGGAGTGTTCATGATGGTTCTTGAATTATGAGATTCTTTTTCCATCTTTTCCTTTGCATTTATGGTGATGGGTTTTGGATAGGATGTGAGGTTGATATTGTTGTGATCTTTTTCTTTTGCTATCACTCTCATTTCTCTCTTGATTATTATTCCATTTTTCTTCCTCCAAGAGAGAGGCCGGCCACATTCTTGTGAGAAGGGGGAGAGGTTCATTTTGGGTGGAAGAATTATGATCTCATTCTTTGCTTGCTACAAAAATTCCAAACTTCTCTCCATTGTTCTTTTCTCTTCTCCATCATCAAAGGCAACTTCACCCGATTGAGACAAAGTGATTCTACACTAGCCTATAGTATTTCTTGGGCACGTCGGCTCGCCAACTTCGTGCCCGATTTGCCTCGGTCCAGAGGTGGGAGCCCGTAAAAGAACCCGGCGATGTGGTGCCCGTTCCGACGAGGAGGTGAAGATCGGAGACTCCGCGAGGAGATCGGAGTGGAGGCCGAAGAACGAAGGACACGGATCGCTCGGTATAGCATTCTACCCTTTCTCGTATTTGCTAGGAGTAGGTTAATGGCCCGATCCGGGATTTTAGTGCGCGGTGGTGCCGGTTTCTAGTTTTTTAGAAAAGTTTCGTTTCCGCATTCCGGCGTCGGATTGACGGCCCGGGCGCCGCCATGCACTTACATTGGTATTAGAGCCACGCCATTAACCTAGTCTAGCTTGCTCTAACGTGTTTACAAGTTCGATCGAACAAATTTTCTAAATACCACGATTTCAAATTACAGTTTCTGTCGAAATTTTTCTGTGGTCAGAAAATTATTTGGTGTACTGCAGAAAATCAGGCAGGGTTTTGTAGGGGCACTGCAGAAATTTGGTCAACTGATTCCTTAGTAACGTCGCGGAACCGCGGCCTAAACCCCATTTTGGCCGCGGTTCCGCCGCCGTTCTAGCTCTTCATTGGACCAAATTTTTACAGTGGGCTTCTGAGTTGAAAATGGGGGTTTTGGAATATTCTGTTTGGGCCCAGATTTTCTTTGAGTGCTACAGTAGTGCTTGGGGCCCACTTGGGAAAATTTAGTCGATCGAAAATTTTAAACATGTTAGTTCACAGTATTTACATTATATCTGCGACCGTGAATGTCATTTGATCGGTAAATCCTGTCTAACTGCTATAGCCCTTTTTGACGGATTTGCGAACGTGACATTCACGTTGATGTTCTATGTTGTGCTGTGATGTTGTGGATTGGTCGTGGGGGATAGCCTGGATGCAATGGTAGTACAGTTTGGTTGTTTATGTACATTTGATATTGCGGGGCGAGCGTCCGACATGTGGACTGCCGTTACTGCCTGTTTGTATATTATTCTTTTGGGGCACGACCGGGCTGAGGTCGATGTACCCGTTGTATATTTTACTTTCTGTACTAGGATTGCCCCAAGGTGGGGTGCACGGATAGCCGGGTTCTAGAGGGCAACGGGCCCGCATCTCATGGTTTTGAGACGGAGGGGGATTCACTCTAGAATTGGCGGGCTATTCGCCGCACATTAGTAAGGGGTATAGGTTGACCCAAGGAGGGGTGCCCAATTTACCGGATTCCGTGAAGTGCTGGGTGGTCCATTCACGTTGTTGAAGGGGGCTGCCTCGCTTCAGGTTTTGGCGGGTAACTTGCCGTGCCCGTAGGGGTCTAGGATTTCATTGCACAGGCTATCCACACGACCAGGGGAACATCGGGTTTCAGTAGCGGCTCTATGAAACCCGTGGATCCCAAATATCTGTATTGTTCTGTGATGCTTATTACATTTCTGTGATGTCGCATTTTATCACGCCTTGAGCGAATATTATATATTGATATATATACTAGTAGATGTTGTATATGTTTTGCATCCGCGCTAGTCCAGTCCCCGCTTTGTCGTTAGTTAAGTAACCTAATGGGTGATGACGGGACCCAGTGGCGAATGCGGATGGCATATACGTACATCATTATTTTCGTTCTTTATTGGTGTGATCAATTGATGGGACTGCGTTGATTCGGATCAATGCAAGCTAAACAAACCTATTATGATGTTGTTGGAACACTTTTAAAAAAAAGCTGTTATTGTAAGGGCGTTCTCTTTTGTTTTGCACAGTGGTATTCAGTTGGAATATCCTGCACCTCAGTCGACAAGGCAAGGGTCGAGATCCCTTCACTGGGAGTGACCCCTTGGACAGAAGTTTGCGTCAGGGCAATAACTTCACTATAGTCGTTTACTTTTGCTTTGCATCGTGGTATTCAGTTGGAATATCCTGCACCTCATTCTACGGGGAAAGAGCCAAGATCCCTTCACCGGGAGTGACCTCTTTTAGTAAAGGTTTTCACCACTATATTTTTATAAAGCTATCCAGTTCCTTCAATGATATCAAGTTCATTACGTTAAAGGTTTTCGCCAGAAACCATTCGTAGCCCTTCGTCGTTTCATATGGATAGTCAATAGTATTCAAGCTGTGTTTGTTGGCCAAATTCAAGGCACAGTGTTTGGTAGCTATTGGGTATTCATATGCAGCATAGATAGATGCGTTGGTTTGGGACAGTCGTACTGCCTTGTTGGCCGAAGTCAAGGGTAGGTACGGGTGGGTTCAAATCAACCTGGAGAATGACGGGTAGAACTTGACATGTGACTTATGATTTGTTGGCCAAAGTCAAGGTCATAAGAGCATGGGGTAAAAATCACATCGGGAGTTTCTAAAGAAACTGAAACTTGCCAGATATGCGCATACCTTCTGGAGTGTGATAACGTGAGCGGATTCTGTCACGTTATCATGCGATGATAGTTGGATCCCTATTCCCACTGATGAGTTGGTTTACTCCTCGGGTGATCCCGACTAATTCTTCTTTCAGGTTTGGAGGAGAATTTGACGGTACAGTGGGAGGTTTTCTGATTAGATAAAGTGATAACCATTCTGATCTAGGTTAGAGTGCATGCTGAGTGTTTCTTTTCTCTCTCTCTTTGGCAGCGGTCATGACCCGACCCTTGACTATGACTCAATGACCAATATTAACCGAACCTTCTTAAACACTGGCTTTTGGATTGTCAGAGTTGCAAACCTCATTGCCACTCCTACTTTTACCCTTTTCTCCAGGACATCCCGTATTACTACGAATGTCCACTTCCATTGGATAAAACCATCGTATGGTTATATACGAATTCGAAGGAATTTATTAGAGGATGATTTCCGGTTCTGGAGAAAACGAATAAGACTATTCAGTTGTCTTTTCCTTTTACCTTCTTTCAGGTTGCGAGTGCTCCTTGGTTTAGGAGATAGTACACCTATTACGCAAATTGGATAGTCTTCTTCCAAACCTTAGGCTGGTGCCGAATGGTGGGGAATGAAGAAAACCAATTAGCATAACGATGGTGTACAGAAGGTATTAAGTAAAGACATATCAAGGGATTAGTAAGAGGGCAAAGTAAATTGCGACTGCTATTCACGACCAAACCAAGTATTTCTTCGCCAATCCTAAATCACCTTTGTATTTCTCCAGGACACTCCGTATCACTACGAAGATCCACAGTTTATTGGATACTCCATCGTATGGTTATATACGAACTCGAAGGAAACTTGTTCCAGTTCGGGGATGGATTCTGGTTCAGGAGAAATAGGAATAAGGTTTATTCGGTTGTCTTTTATCTTCACCTTCTCTCGCATTGCGAGTGCTCCTAGGATTAGGACAGTACACCCATTATGCTTATTGGATAGTCTTTTTCCAAACTATAGGCTGGTGCCGAACGGTAGGGAAGGAAGAAAACCATTTAGCCTAAGAGGGTGTACAGAAGGTAATGACTAAGGACATATAAAGGGATTTGAAGAGATGGCAAAGAAATATACGGTTACAGTTGTGAATCTGGATAATGGAAGAGGCATTACTAGGAATACCAGCATACCCTTACGAAATATTTCAATGTTTCAGTTTCACTGTGTATTGTTAAAAGAAAACCGATTTCCCAATTAGTCCTTATTCCAGGGTATGTATTTACCAGATTTGATTCTCACATCTGTATGGTTTTACAGATGATGAGTGGGAGTAAGTTATTGGGAATTAAGTGATCATCCTCATTATATCGGAATTCGTTGTAATTGGTGATATTTGAGGAAATCGCTTGGGCTGTTTGCCGGACCACAAATATTTGGTTTTGAATATCCGCTGTTATGCACCAATTTCAAATTGATATATCTGTACGTCTATTTTTATAGAGTGAGATATACCTTTTTGAAATTATGTCTATGACATTTACCTATATCAGTGGATGGTTAGCTAAGAAGCATTGAACAGCGGTGTAATTCTTCTTGACCATAAGTACAGTTTTCAATCTACGACACACAGTGAATGAGTCATCAAACTCAGGGGACTTATACAGAGTATTGTATATTGTCCAGTATCCATTAGGACAGAGGGGTTGGTCCTCATACTATATTCGGTTTACTTATGACTTCTCTAGTTTTTAGACAAGTGTTTCGTAGAAACACAGGGTCCAAGTTTTGAGAAGTTATAGGTATAAGAGTAAAGTAGAGAACCAATTATTGCAAGTATCAGGATTCTTCAAGGTGATCGAAGATGTAGATACTTGTGTGTGGTATTCAGTTAATAGTAATGATTAAGAGAACTTGCTTCTCTTTCAGGTTACTCATAATTGGAAGCATTTCTAAGTTGAGTAACGCTGATCGGCCTCCTTCCATTTAGTTGACATGCACTGGAGACAGCTGCATGATTTGAATCTGGTTCAATTAAATCAGTGCCTCTGTTTCTTTATTGGATATGGAACAGTTCATATCTTGACATTGTTAAGGTACGGGGAGTTATCCGGCTTATGCTTAAAACCAGACTCTGGATAACTCAAGGCACGTTTCTGTAATGGCTGTTTGTGGGTTGACCCAGGCTATGACGATGGTTGATTTTCTACCATCAGGAAGATCAATAGTGATATTGTTCTTGACTCGCCACAGTTTTAATAAAAATGGATTTTTTCAGAAAACAGAAGTGTGGGTATGGTAGAACTGGAAGTGATTCCAGAACCACAAACGATTACTGAAGATTTGATAAGAACCTAAAGATTCAATCCGGTTTGACATTCCATTGGCCACTCCGCAGATATGGTGGGTAACCTCAGGTGCTCGAGAGGTACTTCGGTATGCTCAAGGACGGTGGCAGGGAGGTTCTTGTTTACCCAGACTTGCCATTGCTGTTGTTTCAGACTGTGAGACCCGGCAGGAGGATGCGTATAGCGTCGTTCTAAACTAGCTTTAGAAGTGCACGTGTATATGACACTGCCAGAGGGTTGTCGTAGTCAGTGGGAGCAGCGGAAGCATTGGTGGACAAGTGGCTTATGTCTATTTATAGACTAAAGCAGATATAGCGGAGATAGATCATCTATTTCTGATGTGACAGTCATAGGTTTGACTTCATCATAATAGGGGATGGATCTGTTAAGAAGGTAGTAGGGTGTGATGTCCTAGTATTTGGATGACATACACAGAGTAGGAAGTGATGTTCCTATACTACGATCGGTTATACTTTGGTTGTCACACAGTGGTTTCTCCACATGGGACTTGGATATAATATCAAGACATTCTGGTTACTAGATCTATAGATCTAGATTTGGGTGGTTTCCCAATCAGGGTACTTAGATAGCATTCTAAGAGTTTTTAGAATGGACGACTCCTGGCACGGCAGTATACCTGCAGGTGATGGAGTCACCCTCTCTTAAGGTGTCTTATAGACTAAAGTGGAGAGGGATGTGCATGATTGGCAGATCACTTGCTTAGGCAATTGAGTCAATCATGAGATGTCAAGTACCACACCAGATGTTGGTTTTGCAGTAGGTGCAATAAGTTGATATTGATCCTATCCTGGAGAAACATTCGGAAGCAGTTTTAGAACATAAGTGAATGTTCTAGAGATATGATAACGACAGCTTCCTTTGGGAGACAGTTATCATTCTAGGCTTCCAAGGTGACCTGGATAACAGAGTGACTGTCAGAGTTATAGTTCTCCCTCTGAAGAGGGGCAGTATTTTGGACAGATGGTCCAGGTGGATACTGAGGAAAGGCATGGCGCAGGATACTGATTAAGTTCAGTTGACGATACAGTCTAAGAAGTTTGGATTTGGAGTTCATTTATGAACTAGGTCCCATCAGACATCCAGACATATTCTAAGACAGGTATTGCTCATTTCGGGAGATGGGTTTCTCCGCGAACTTGAGATAAAGAGAGACATAGAAAGAAACATTACAGCGGATCTACTCACTGAGGCTATTCCTCGAATGCAATAGTTTCGCAAACGAGCTTTGTGAGACTGACTAGTAGAGGAGTTGGGTGTTCGGTATCATACGGGCTGTGAATATGCGACATCGCAATAATTAGCCTTGAGTGCAAGTGGGAGATTGTTGGAGATAGTGCCCTGAGAGTCAATTATTGGATCACAGGCACGTGATTGCAATGATTGAGGGAGGACCTGTCCCAGTAGGACAGTCTTACTCAAGATGATAGTATGCTATCTAGTTTATCTTTATCATCGTGTACTGCTTTAGGTGACCTTACAGGTCGCTATTACACGTTGATAGAGCCCCTAGGATTCTTGCTTGACTGCCAGCAGTATGAGGGCGATCATATACGTGGGAGCTGGGGTCTATAAGCACATCCTTAAAAGGTCCCTAGTCGTGGGAGTTTCGAGACAGGGCATTGATGCTCCAGAGTAGACTAGTGTATATAGTCGAGACCCTGACGAGGGGCAGTGGCCGGTCTTACAAGCCACTGGTGTCAGTTGGTTCACCTAAGATGTATATAGGTGCTCATTGGGTTATGAGTACACCGGACAGGACTCGCCGGGAACATGCTAGTTGGTCTTATACCTGACGTCAGATAGAAGTTCCCTGGTGACATGTGTACAGGTTAGTTCATCGACCTGAGATCATCATTTGTCTCGTGTGAGTTCCCACTGTACTTTGATTACTACCCTACCATGCTCAAAGGAGACGTGCAAACAGGTTTTAGTTGGGTACAGTCCCGAGCCACATGGAGGCAGTGAGCGGATCTGCAGGGGTTCGTCTCTCCCGGTATTAGGGGTGAGGTCGTGCTGTGTCTAAAAGAGCTATTACACGAAGTCCTTGGCCAAGGCAGGAGATTTACTGGTAGGTATTCCATTAGTATCTTAGGGTGTTCTGGGCTACTCTCCGGCACGACTTGTACCGCTTTTGGGGGTCTGACTTTTACCAACCCCCTAGGCCCGCCATGCGATGCTCAAAGATGAACGGACCGGACTGTACGGATATTGTCACTGACAGGCTCAGTAGGGTATCAGGATGAGTTCGCTCATCGACGTCCCTTTTGGTCAATACCTGGTAGCCCGTTACGTATGGCTAATACCTCTGACGTGCTAGCGGTTAAATCCACAACCAAAGTATTGACGAGTCTTTAGAGTCCCCCACAGACCGTTTTCTCAAGTTTCGGGCGAAATGCTGTAGAGGCCGTATGGAGATATGGCAGGGTTCGATCAGATACGTGCGGTATTGCACGGATCATGATCGGACGGTTAATACTAGCGGGCTTTGGTTTAAGCCGGATCCTAGTATTGTACAGTGTAGATTTTGTCTCTTTACATTTATATTCAGTGGGAATACAAATGCGGGTATGTATATACAGTCGCAGGGTTTTCCTGTAATTTATTACGGGATCGGTTTTCTGAAGTTGCCAGTTTGCATTCCGTTTCGGGCAGTTTTCCTTTGTTCCTTCACGGCCGGATTTTTCTGATGGAAGGGGCTAATTTGCATATATGCAAATTAGCATTTGTGGAGGGGTTTTTAGCAATTTGGAGTGTTCATGATGGTTCTTGAATTATGAGATTCTTTTTCCATCTTTTCCTTTGCATTTATGGTGATGGGTTTTGGATAGGATGTGAGGTTGATGTTGTTGTGATCTTTTTCTTTTGCTATCACTCTCATTTCTCTCTTGATTATTATTCCATTTTTCTTCCTCCAAGAGAGAGGCCATCCACATTCTTGTGAGAAGGGGGAGAGGTTCATTTTGGGTGGAAGAATTATGATCTCATTCTTTGCTTGCTACAAAAATTCCAAACTTCTCTCCATTGTTCTTTTCTCTTCTCCATCATCAAAGGCAACTTCACCCCATTGAGACAAAGTGATTCTACACTATCCTACAGTATTTCTTGGGCACGTCTGCTCGCCAACTTCGTGCCCGAGTTGCCTCGGTCCAGAGGTGGGAGCCCGTAAAAAAACCCGGCGATGTGGTGCCCGTTCCGACAAGGAGGTGAAGATTGGAGATTCCGCGAGGAGATCAGAGTGGAGGCCGAAGACCGAAGGACACGGATCGCTCGGTATAGCATTCTACCCTTTCTCGTATTTGCTAGGAGTAGGTTAATGGCCCGATCCGGGATTTTAGTGCGCGGTGGTGCCGGTTTCTAGTTTTTTAGAAAAGTTTCGTTTCCGCATTCCGGCGTCGGATTGACGGCCGGGGCGCCGCCGTGCACTTACATCAATAATATGGCAATATGTATATGCAACAGTCATGAAAGGTACTCTATCAGGTACTACTAATATATGAAGAAATGCATATAAAATAAATGCGGAGTATGGGATAAAACATGTCATCCTCACGGAATCCTGACCTCGTGGCAGGACCAAAGTCCATCAAGACAATCTAAATCCTAAATTTCCTCAAATCAGCTCCTAAATTGGCCCTCATATCCTGTAAGTCTCATATATCCTGAGTGTCCAATATCAAGTAAATCTCATATATCCTGAGTGTCCAATATTAAAAACATCATGAAAACAAGTGTCTAGCATCGACACATAAATACTCATCTCTGAGGCGCCATCACCTGGGACTGGCCCTCCTATGTCATGTACGTACATCCTATAGAACCTGAGTGTGCACCACCCGAAATCGACAAGGCATGTGCGTACATAACCTCGATTGGTATCCCCCAGATATCCGTCGAGTCCAAATACTATCACCGGTTGGCACACGCCCCCAGCCAGGCTCATCGGCATGTACCGTCGATCTTCTTGCCCCGGAGAACCAAACGGGTTCCACCATGTACCCGCACACGGCCCACTCACTCCTCGCATGGGGTAATATATAAGCTCAGAACCGAGAAATCTCATGGTGGAAGCTGAAATATCATATCAAGAGAAACCGGGTTTTTCAAATAATGTATAATTTCATGAAACTACCACGGTCCTCAAATCCAGAAAATATCATGTAATGAATAAGTATATTTGCATGAATCATTATGATGATATATATAAATTAGACATGTATACATATATATTAGCGTCCCATTCCACTAATATATATATATATATATATATATATATATATATATATAACATCGTCCCATTCCACTGTTATATATACGTAGGAGTAAAAATATCAGAGGGCATCATATGAAAACCATCTATCAATGCGAAATTCATGAAATATAATATATGCAACATAAAACTGTAATGTGAGCATATAAAGGAAAAGACGCTATTTAACTGCAACAAGTTAATATTTATCATGCGGTTCCTAATTTCTCCAAGTCCATATAACATCAAATAAAGCTGAACATGTGGCTATAGCCAGGTGTGCGTAACCATGTCAGTATAGCAAGATATGTGTATCTACCTATCAATAATGATGTAATACCCTCCAGGTATATGTATAAGTATGTATGCAAGATGTACATGTAGCTATGTCTCATATGTGTATATACTCATCACTAATAGTACAATACCATATAGGTATATAGGTAACTAGCATGTCAAGGCATATGTGTAAGCATGCAGGTATAAAGGTATGCTATATGTTATATGCACAAAGGGAAATAAGGATCATGTCTCAATATCCCTAAACAATACAATATCACATATGTATAGGTGTTGTGCGTGTCATGGCAATTATTGACGGGGTGTGTAGCATACAATTAGTGCTCGTGAAACATGAACCGTCAATAATGGTGTTGTGTCTCATTAATACTAAGTCCATACAAAATAGGAAATGAGATATGCAACAAAGGTACACATGCACAATCAATATCCGTATACTTCTAACTAATAGTCATGTTATTAATCTAGCCCAGACGCATAACGCCATGCAGGCGATTCCCCTGTAGATGTTAAATCTACTCACAACAATCCTGGCTAAGTAAAGCCAACCACTCGCTTTTCCTTCTTCGCCGCACCCGAAGTCCCCGCCTGCGATCCTTAAAGCATATAACAATATAACATGTATATATTAGCAATCGACCAATAACACGTACCAACTACGTTTGACCGACGCACCAACTCCAAACATACTCTCAAGTGTTCGTCTTATGGCTAACGCACGCAGCGACACTATGAAACCAACTCATGAGCAAAAGCTACACAAACACACGAACGACATCGGCACAACCCTAGTCAGGAATGCTAAATGACACAACTATAACATCGTCCCATTCCACTGTTATATATACGTAGGAGTAAAAATATCAGAGGGCATCATATGAAAACCATCTATCAATGCGAAATTCATGAAATATAATATATGCAACATAAAACTGTAATGTGAGCATATAAAGGAAAAGACGCTATTTAACTGCAACAAGTTAATATATATCATGCGGTTCCTAATTTCTCCAAGTCCATATAACATCAAATAAAGCTGAACATGTAGCTATAGCCAGGTGTGCGTAACCATGTCAGTATAGCAAGATATGTGTATCTACCTATCAATAATGATATAATACCCTCCAGGTATATGTATAAGTATGTATGCAAGATGTACATGTAGCTATGTCTCATATGTGTATATACTCATCACTAATAGTACAATACCATATAGGTATATAGGTAATTAGCATGTCAAGGCATATGTGTAAGCATGTAGGTATATAGGTATGCTATATGTTATATGCACAAAGGGAAATAAGGATCATGTCTCAATATCCCTAAACAATACAATATCACATATGTATAGGTGTTGTGCGTGTCATGGCAATTATTGACGGGGTGTGTGTTGCATACAATTAGTGCTCGTGAAACATGAACCGTCAATAAAGGTGTTGTGTCTCATTAATACTAAGTCCATACAAAATAGGAAATGAGATATGCAACAAAGGTATACATGCACAATCAATATCCGTATACTTCTAACTAATAGTCATGTCATTAATCTAGCCCAGACGCATAACGCCATGCAGGCGATTCCCCTGTAGATGTTAAATCTACTCACAGCAATCCTGGCTAAGTAAAGCCAACCACTCGCTTTTCCTTCTTCGCCGCACCCGAAGTCCTCGCCTGCGATCCTGAAAGCATATAACAATATAACAAGTATATATTAGCAATCGACCAATAACACGTACCAACTACGTTTGACCGACACACCAACTCCAAACATACTCTCAAGTGTTCGTCTTATGGCTAACGCGCGTAGCGACACTATGAAACCAACTCAAGAGCAAAAACTACACAAAGACACGAACGACATCGGCACAACCCTAGTCAGGAATGCTAAACGACACAACCACCAAGCCTAGACCCTGATCGTACCGATCGCGCATTCACAACACAATAATAAACGTGGAATCTAATATAAATAACGTCGCTACGTCAAAAGAAACCCACGCCTAAATTATCCGGAAATCTAGTAAGCAACTTATAACATTTTAGCTCAAAACTACAAGTTTTACCAAAACTAGAAATCATAAACATCACAATATAGCATGTTAAACCATACAAACCCCTACTAGAATTTTAAACTCACTCAAGTAGGGTTAGTAAAAGTTTAGTTTGCTAATTAGCTTAATTATACAATTAGAAAAATATCATTTAACAAACTAGCAACTAGGTTAAGTTTTCTTCAAGCTTAACTTATCAATTAACCCTTTTTACTAACCAAAACCCTAACTTGATTATCAAAAACCATATCTTGAATTTCAAAACATGCAATTTAAAGCTTTAAATTAACATCTAAATAATCTAGATTAAATGATTTAAACAACTAATAGAGATTAGGGTTAGAAATATACCTCCACTAGATCACAAAAACTTGCAACAACACTTCCAATTTAGCCTCAAAAAAGAAGACTTCTATGAAGATCCAAGCTAGTTTTGTGAAGAAGAAAAATGGGTAATGATTTATTTTTGAGTTTGTGTGATAAATTAAGGATTTTTGATGTATTTTGTGAGCTTGAACAAGTGAAAATGAAGCAAGAAGAGAGAGAGGGCAGCAAGGAAAGGGAGGGGCCGGCCATACAAAGAAGAGGGGGTTTTGTGAAAAGTGAAGAAATATCTAGCTAAAAACAACAATAAATGCTAATTAATGCAAATAATATCTAAGCCACCTCATTTATTTTTCTTTAAATATTCATTTTAATTCACAAATATCTAGATATTTTCCTAGGATGGATTAGTGCTAAAACTAGTGATTAACTTAGCATAGATTCACTTTAGCATTAATTAACCCAAGCAAAAATGTAATTACCACTAATTAAGTGCATATTTAACAACTTAAAATAATATTTTAATTAAGGAAAATTATTAAAATGCACAAAAATTACAAGTGGCATACAAAAATCCGCAAACTAGCAATTTCCTAGCTAAACTAGGTGCAGTGAATTCTATACTGCAAAAAGATCGCTTCTAGGTTTTTACGGAAAACACCGACTAATTTTCCCCAAAAACGGAAAATCACCTAAATGATTTCCAAAACGTTACACCAGCATAGTATAATAAGCAGGTTCGGTCAATACATCCAAATTATTATCTTGATTAAGGCATGATATGGTCGCTACCAGGAGAGAGAGAAGAAAACACTCTGCGAGCGCTCTTGCAAGATTAGATTGGTTATTATTTTATCTAATCAGGATGGCTCCCACTGTTTTTATCAAATTTTCCTTCAAATCCTAAAAGGTAAGACTAGCCGGGATTAATTACACCCTACAAGTTCGCCAATCTTTCGGCCAGGCCAGTGTCGGCACTTTGAGGGAGGTTCCCCATGCTTTCGCACGGATCTAATTAAAATAAACCTCGTTTTCCCAAGGGCGTAACCCCGTTAACACCTTTCTAGACACCTACTTGATCGGCTAATTGTAATGTGCAAAACTCTCACAGGAGTAACTCTTACTCGCAGTGGGTATCGGGATCCAACTATCTCATAGAAGGTATGCAATCTCATTGAAAATTTCAACACTTGAAATTCCCGATAATGGTTTTTACCCCTAGCACTTATGACCTTAACTATGGTCAACATATCATAAGCACTAGTCAAGTTCTACCCGTCATTTCTTGATTAATTAGACCCACTCACATAACCCTTAACTATAGTCAACATAATCACATGAATGTCCTAACTAATCACATCATATGCTGTGTAGGAAGACATCACTTAGCTACCGTACACTGCACCTTAACTATAGTCAACATACGTAACACGAATACTAAGTACACTACTTTCTAAAATGACGGAGGGTCTGCGGATGGTTTTTGTGAAAACCTTTAACGCTTAATAAACTTGATATCATTGTAGAATCGAGTGAATTTTAAAAGAGTGTTTTTGAGGCTTTTACTAGTTTTACTAAAGAGGTCACTCCCAGTGAAGGGATCTCGACTCTTTCCTTATCGAATAAGGTGCTGAATATTCTACAAGGAATACCGCTATGCAAAGCAAGAACTAGAGCTACCAGTTTTTAAAACAAGTTTCTACAACATCTTTTAGGTTTCTTTTTCTTTCATTAATCTCATTAATGAAGTCCCATCATATTATGCTTCCCAAGCATCACAGAAGAAATGAAAACAACAATATTTATTATATATCATATATATAATATAAGCATTCGTCTCAGAATAATAAGTGATCACATCACAAAATATCAGCAGCAGAAGAACACATATGAAATATTGGATATACTAGGAATTCCGTGTTTTAAATTAAGCCAGTATAAAACACGGATTCCACGGACGCGATGAATAGCCAAACCCACATCCCTAGACCCCTATGAGAGCGGCAAGCAACCCTACCAATTCTAGAGTTAGGAGACCCGGTCTCGACTCCCCGAGATAGTCTCCTACTGGACCCTAGAACCCGGTTACTTGTGATCCCCGCCTTGGGTCTATCCTAATGCAGAAAAGTAAATAATATATATCAATGGTGACATCATCCTCAACCCATAAGTGCCCCAATAAAAGAATATTACATACAAGTTTTTACATGAATGAAAATGAAAACTCTCATCTCACATAAAAACCCCTGGCTATTCAAACACGACGATCCAATATAACATATTACAGCAACACATAATCATCACATGTCATCAACGTAAGTAAATATGCGTATCCCAATTGTCGTTGATATATAGCAACGAAACCGGCGATACACCACATATTACACTTACGGTCACAGAAAAGAAAGTGAAAAACTACAACAATTGGAATCCGCAACCACCTTAGAAATCATAAACCCAATGTATCACATACTTTGGATTTCATGCTTAACTAAATGAATTCCTTAGACATCGCATGCCTAACAATTATAAACCCCGCATTTTAGTTTCGACATTGAAAACACTTTTCAATAACCAGTCGGGTAATTCAACAAGATTCCCGACAACCTGATCGAATGCTCGTCGGAAACATTAGTAGATGGCCGCACCCCTGATGCCGTCGACGAAGTGCACTTAGGTGGAACACCGCGGCTGCGAGTACCCAAACGGATGCTTTTGGCGACGGGGTTTTCCTACAATCACTTGGTCGGGGCTATGGGGCGTCGCTATCTAGTAAGGTTACCCAGCGAGTATCCGCGTACACTACGTAATTGCTATGGACTTTTGATCCTCATCAAAATTCCGTGGCAACCGATCAAATGAGACTAACTTGCTAGATTTATAAATTCTAATTAGTTTTCACAAAACTAAATTTTGTGGATTCCAAATATTGTATCACAATCACAGATATCTAGACGATGTTAAACTTTTCGATCGAATCAACAAACACCCAAAATTTCCCAAAGAGCTCAACACTTGAGCGGAGTTTAAAAAATACCCAAACCATACCACAGTACCCATGGACCAGCAGCTGAAAGCCCGTCCCAAGCCTCTCAAGTGGCGCCGCGGAACCGCCGCCAAAACCATGTAATTACCTGCATGATTTTTAGAGTATTTTTAACATGAAAAATTCTAACTTTTGAAAAAATTTCTAGAGAAGGGTAAATATCGGGTATTCGGAGTTCGTTTGAACTTCTAACTTCGCCTAGACAACGCCTAATACTTTAGCTTGGCTCTGATACCACTGCTGGGTTCCTTAGCACCCTAACAAGGATTTTTGGGGCATCAAGTATACAATTTTAAAAAACCTAGAGAGCTATGCAATGCATGCCAAGGATCTAACTAGAAAAATTAGGAGTTAAGCTAGCATGTAATCAAAACATTACATTAAGTGAATGAGGAATACAACCTTTGTAGACCGGTCCTTCACTTTTAAAGCTTCGTGTAGTAGTCCCTTCGCTCCAACTAGTAAACACCCAAACTCTAGTAATGGTTCACATGAAGAAATGAACAAGTTTGCTCGAAGTCTTCGAGGCCGAAGATGATCTACGTCGAGAAGACTCAAGCTCATGCTACCTCATCACTAATGTGGAATTAGTGAAGAAAATAACCTAAACTAAATGGCTAATATAGTAGAGGATGATGAAGTAGGAATTGGGCTCTCTTTAGATTATTTTTCCTCACAATATTTCATCACCATTTGAAAAGCTAGAAAGCTTTTCCATGAGGAGGAAGAAGATGAAGTCAAGATGAGAATGAAAACTCATGAGGTGAGAATAGCAACCATGGGCGAGTTAGCGTCATACACTAACTCATGTAGAGAATAAACCATGGTTAACAATAATGGTTAGGTTAATAAATATCTACAAGTAAAACAAAACTAGTGGACTAAGTCAAAGATGCTTCAAGCTTCTCCAAGCTTCTAAGCATGACAATTTCCAACTAATATTAAATTACTTTAAATAAATAAAACCTCACATTATTATAAGCATGGTATGAGTCTCATACACCCATGTAGCATGTGGCATCTAGCATGACACAAAAGATGTATATTAATTTATATCACATATATATACTAAATGTACACTAGTGAGAAAAAGAAATGTTTAGTGAGCTAATATTAGTTAATGTAAGTTAATATATCAAATATATAATTGTATATTAAATTATCAAATCAACACTTGATTTAATAATCCGGCTATATTACATACAACCGAATAATATCAAATGTAACAACTTATCGAATCAACACTTGATCCGATAACCCGGCTATATCACATATAACCGTCCGATATCACATATCGTGAGAATAGAATGCGGTATCACATACGCGCATTAATCTCGGTCTCACACATATCACATATGTACTCCTACATCGTTTTGCATGAATCAGGAAACCTCTGTGTAGGACTCTAAAGACTCATCAATACGCCGGCAGTAGGTGATGATCATATCAAACACCCACAAGCTGCAAGCGGTCTGCTAAACGTAACGGCTACCCGGGTATTGAGCGATCAGAAGATCAACAAACAAGCCTGCTCATACTCCTGCGAATCCAATCAGTAACACTACCGTACAGTCTGGTCTCTTCGTCAGATATGTCGCATATCGCAGCCTGGGGTAGTATAACGTCAGACCCCAATAGCCTGATAAATCATGCCGATGCAAGGTCTATAACGGTTCGAGAAACTACTGGTAACACATGCCGGTAAATCTCAGAAACCCTGGCCAGGGATTTCATGTTATGGCTAATCGAGCATTGCGCAACATCAACCTCAAATACCGAGAGAGACGAATCCCCTCCTATCGCTCATTGCCTTCATGTGACTCGGGACTGTACCCCAAAACCACTGTTTTGCACGATTAAGTAGAGCCGTGGTAGGGTGGAAATCAAAGCACAGTGGGAGACACACACGACTCTATGATGATTTTGGGTCGACAGACTAACCTGTACCAGTGTCACCAGAGAACTGCTATCTGATGATAGGTATAATACCATCTAGGAGTTCTCGATGAGTCCGTTCAGTGTACCCAGTCTCCACTGAGCACCCGTACACCTTTTCTGATGTCAAACACCAATGGATGTGGGATCATCCATCGCCCATCATATGGGTCAAGAAGCGTATACGCTGGTCTACCCTGAAATATCGATGCCTTGTCTCGATACACCTTCGACTAGGAACAATTATAGGGTGTACTTGTGGACTACCATTGGCCCCACTATTATGATCTCCATCATAGTCCTGGTAGTCAAGTACATATCCTAAGGGCTTTATCAACATGTGAGAGCAAGACAGCATCACTTATACAAGTCAACATGTTAAGACAAAGGGCAACCAGATAGCATACTGTCATGTCGAGCAAGAAAGTCCACTCTATATATATCCAAGCATCCACTATAATGTACATCACATGTACAATAATGGCCTCCAGGGCATACATATAACTAACAGTAATTCCTACACTTCTAGTTTAGTTTTTGAGTTTCCTAGCACCCTATAATAGTTTAGAGTTAAATCGATTTAGATTATTGATGTTTGGAAATTCCAAGAGAAGGTTTGGGTGATTGTGTGGACTTGTGATATATAGTGGGTGTTTCCTTAACCCTTAGTGGTGTTTTACTGGCTAAGACCCGAGATTAGAACCAAAATACGAACTTAGAATTGTTCTGTGTCGGTTTTGTGGTGGTTTTCAGCCTACAGGGTATCTGGAGCTATCTAGGGTATTTTCAAGAAAATTAAACAAGTCCAGTGACCTAGATAAATGACCAGAAGACCACCACCAAAGTTCGAGCCAATTTTACCCTACTTTGGTCGGCGAGACCGGAAATTATGGTGATGTCGCCGGATTTCTGTTGGGTTCTGGGGTTGGGTTTTTGGCTGTAGCTCCTAATCCCTATAAACTATTCCCTGTATTTGCTTGTTTAGTCCCAATTAACCTGAGATAAAATCTGGGAGTGATTTCCTATGTTGCTGAATTTGGTATTGGTGATTTATGCACTTGGGTTTTGGTATTTGATATTGTATTGGGTCGTCGGATGTTTGTACGTCAACGACGAGGGTTGTTTGGTTATTTTTGCATGCGTAGGCTATAGGTTCTAACCTATGAGCGCACCGTGTGCCGTATCGGTTTTCTGGACTGGATTTTAATAGCATTGCGACTGTGTATTTATTTTAGGTACCTTCGCGTAGACATCCGATACGACGAAGCACATCGACTTCGGCTATGCGAGGAGATTGCAGGTGAGTAGATTTATATCTACCGGGGAAGTCGGGTGGATGGCGTATAGCACCCTCGCAACCATTGATATGTGATTTATAATTTAGAGATAAGATATGCCACGACTTAAGGTTATAGTTGATGGTTTTAGTGTGAAATGATATGATAGAAAGGATATCTCAAATTGATATATGAGGATATGAAACGTGAATGTGAATCACGATATATATATGTAGTTGCAAGAGAATAAGTATGAGATTATAGTGGCATGTTATGAAGTCGATAAATACGACATTAGATTAATAAGATGACTTGATGTGAGATATTGATGTGATGAAAAGAGTATACGATGAGATATGTATAGGATATATGTATGCCCTAGAGGCCATTATATATAGTGGATGCTTGGACATGTATATATATATATATAACTTTCTTGCTCGACATGATAGTATACTATCTGGTTGTACTTTATCTTGACATGTTTACTTGATACTGTTCATTTGATACATGCTGATAAAGCCCTCAGGATATCGGCTTGACTTCCATGGCTATGATGGAGATCATACTAGTGGGGCATGTGTGGTCTATAAGCATATTCTTAAATGTTCCTAGTCGAGGACATATCGAGACAGGGGATCGATATTCCAGAGTAGACCAGCGTATACGTTTCTTGACCCATATGATGGGCGATAGATGATACCATATCCATTGGTGTTGTGACATCAAAGATTGTATACGGGTGCTCAGTGGAGACTGGGTACACTGAACGGACTCATCGAGAACTCCTATATGGTATTATGTCTATCGTCGGATAGCAGTTCTCAGGTGACATAGGTACAGGTTAGTCTGTAGACTTGAGATCGTCATAGAGTCTTGTGTGTTCTCCCACTATACTTTGATTTCCACCCTACCACGGCTCTACTGAGTCGTGCAAACATGTGGCTTTTGGGTACAGTCTCGAGACACATGGAGACAATGAGCAATAGGAGGGGTTTCGTCTCTCCCGATATTGGGAGTTGATGTTATGCTATGCGTGATTGGTTTTGACTCGAAGTCCCTGGCCAGGGCTGATGAGATTTACTGATAAGTGTTATCAGTAGTTTCTCGACCGGTCATAGTCCATATCGGCATAACATTTTAAGTTATTAGGGCTTGACGATTCCATCCCTAGACTTGATATGCAACATATTAGATGAAGAGACCAGACTGTACGGTAAGTGTTACCAATGACTTTGCGAGAGCTTTGACAAGTTTGCTTGTTGTTCTTCTGTTCGCTCAATACCCGGGTGGCCGTTACGTTTAGCCGACCGCTTGCGGCTTGTGGGTGTTTTGATATGATCATCACCTACTTCCGGCGTATTGACGAGTCTTAGAGTCCCACACAGGATTTTTCTAGCTCAGGCGAAACGATGTGGTGTGCATATGAGATATGCGCGGGGGCTCGATTAAATGCGATTATGTGATACCGTATTTTAATCGGGCATTTACTATTGGTTGGGTCGTATTTGATATGCCGATTTATTAAATCAAGTGTTGATTTAATATTGACTTTTAGCTCACTTTTAATTAAACCTTTTCTTTTGGATGTATGCATATATGTTTATACATGCACATGATGATGTGCATGCACACATACACACATACATATGTATCATGGTTGTTGATACATAGGAGATGGCAATGCAAGACTCACATGGTTGCTATATATATGTATTTTTGTTTTTGAGTAAAAGGAAAAAGGAAATTTAATTGTGACTCATTGTTTCCACACACTTCTCATTTGACCATTGACTTAACCCTAGTTATATTTCCTTTGTTCTTTAACTCTTCTACAAAATATCTTGATATTTAGTTAACCATGTTTATATTTGAGAGCGTCTTATATATATTCTTTTATTTTTCATTTTAGAAAAGAGATTATCACAATATTTACAAAAGCTTTGCCATCTTCTTCTTCCTCCTCTTTCAAGCTCTCTTGAGTTTTATTTTGAGTGAGGAACTTAAAAAGAAAGGGTTTTTAAGTGAGTTTACAAAGCACATAACCATTCTACACTACCTTAGCCCTTTTAGTGCAGGGTGTTTGCTCCACTTCTTCTTGATCTTGTGAAGCAAAGAGCTTGACCTAGGAATCTCCAGGTGGATCATCGTAGACGACGAAAGACCTTGAGCGGAGTTGATCCAAGCTTCAACAAAGCCGTTGGAGTACAAAAGAGTGAAGGAGTTAGCTACAAAGGTTGTATTTCCTTTTCCTTTAGCTTAGACTTCACATATTGTTGCTATTACCCTAATCTCTAGTTACGATTCGTAGTTCGTTTGTAATAGCCATCTAGAAATTTAAAAGTTCATTACTTTATGATGTTGCAACCCAACAAGTGGCGCTACTACACACCAACATGGTATCAGAGCCTAGCTAAAGCTTTAGGGTAAACTAGACACCATTTAAAAACTCAATCGAACATTAAAAATACGATTTTTACATGCTCACTGGAATTTTTTTCAAAAGTTGGAATTTTTGGGATTAAAAATATCCAGAAAATAGTGCATGGTTTAATGTGGATCCCTAAGAAAAACGAGCGCCTAACTCGACACAACGACTGCGGAACTGCGGCCAAATAGTGGCATTTGCGGCGGTTCCACGGAGCCGTTGGTGAGGCTTGGATCGTGCTTTCTTGTGTTGATCCGTAAGTACTGTATGTACTCTCTGGGAATTTTTTAATGAAGGTTCAAGAGTTGAGATCTGGTTGAACAGTGGGTATGATGATGTGTTGATTGCTATATTTAACATCGTCTATGCTTTCCAATTATGTTGCTGTGATATGATGTATAGGATCGTCGTGATGGAATGGCCGGGGGTTTTATGTGAGACGAGAGTTTCTCTTTTCATTCATGTAAAATTCATTATATATATTATTCTTTTATTGGGGCACTTCCGGGTTGAGGATGATGTCTCCATTGATGTATATTTTACTTTTCCGCATTAAGATAGACCTAAGGAGGAGAGCACGAGTGATCGGGTTCTGGAGTTCAGTGGGAGGCCATCTCGAGGAGTCGAGACTGAGTCTCCTAAACTCCAGAATTGGAAGGGTCACTTGCCGCTCTCGTAGGGGTCTAAGGATGTGGGCTTGGCTATTCATCACGACCATGGAATCCGTATTTTCTATCGTAGGATAAATATAAAATACGGAGTTCCTTGTATATCCTATATTTTCATATATCCGTTTCTGCTGTTGATTATTCTGTGATGTGATTACCTGATATCTGAGACGAATGCAATATTGTTATTATATATGTGATATGTAATACATGTCTATTTTTCATTTCTATGATGGCTTAGGAACTTAAATGATGGGAATACATTAATGAGATTAATGTAAAGAAAAAGAAACCTAAAGATGTTGTAGAATTGGATTTGAAACCCACTCGGCTCTTTTTATGAAAAAGCAAGTTTCAAAAGATGCGGAGCTTAAGCCACTCCTTTTCTAAACTATTTAGATTCTACAACGAGATCAAGTTCTAAGCATTAAAGGTTTTTATAAAAACTATTCGCAACCCTCCGTCATTTTAGGAAGCAGAGTATTTAGTATTCGTGCTACGTATGTTGATCATAGTCAAGGTGTAGTATACGGTAGCTAAGTGATGTCTTCCTACAAAGCATATGATGCGAACAGTTAGGACATTCATATGATTATGTTGATCATAGTCAAGGGTCATATGGGTGGGTCTAGCTAATCATGAAATGACAGGTAGAACTTGACTAGTACTTATGATATGTTGACTATAGCCAAGGTCATAAGCTGCTAGGGGTAAAAACCATATCGGGAGTTTCAAGAGTTGAAATTTGCAATGAGATTGCATACTATCTATATGATAGTTGGATCTTGATCCCACTGTGAGTAAGAGTTACTCCCAGGAGAGTTTTACACTTTACAATTAGCTAATCTAATAGGTGTCTAGAAAGGTGTTAACGGGGTTTGACCTCTGGGGAAACGAGGTTTATTTTAATTAGGTCCGTGCGAAAGCACGGGGAACCTCCCTCAAAATACCGACACTGGCCTGGTTGACCGGTTAGTGAAACTGTAGAATGTAATTAATCCTGGCTAGTTTTCTTTTGAGGTTTGAAAGAAAATTTGATAAAAACAGTGGGAGATATCGATTAGATAAGATAATAACCAATCTGATCTTTGCAACAGCATTTCGCTGAGTGTATTCTTTTCTCTCTCCTAATGGCAGATACCGATGACGGGACTAAAACTTCTGTTAGAGAAAAACAAATTGACTGGACCGAATTATATTGAATGGCTGAGGAACCTGAACATTGCACTCTCATATGATAAAGTATCATATGTCCTCACTGCCAAAGCCCCACCCACCCCAGGTCCTGAATCATCTATTTCGGATAAGGAGATCCAAAAAATATAGGATATTGATTGTAACATGGCCAAGTGCCTCGCGCTAGCTTCTATGGATAATGTACATAAGAAGCAACATGAGAAGATGGATGTTCAATCCATCTCTCTCCATACAAAGGATCTATATGGAGAGCAATCTCGGGCTTTACGCTACGAGACATCTAGAAAGCTGTTTCAGATGCGGATGGCTTCTGGTACATCAGTAGGAGAATATGTTTTGAAGATGATTGGTCTTATAAAAGAACTTGAGGACCTTGGATGGACCATGGATAACGAGCAATATACTGATATTGTTCTACAGTCTCCCCCCCGCCTTTGCTCCTTTCATAGTGACTTTCAATATGAACAATTTGGAGAAGTCACTACCTGAACTTCTCAATATGTTGAGAAGTGCAGAGAGCACGCTTAAGGTAGCAAAAACTCCTGCTCTGCTTGCTGGGCCATCTTCCTCTTCCGTCCTAAAAGCCAAGGCTAAGGGAAAGAAGAAGAAGAAACCCACCCAGCCGAGAGGTGGAGTTGAAAAGGCAAAGGGGAAAGACAAGTCTGGGGCCGCGGGAAGTGGAAAAGGAGAATGTTTTTACTGCCACAAGTCGGGACACTAGAAACGCAACTGTTCTTTGTACCTTGCTGATCTCAAGAAGAAGAAGCATACTGATGCTTCCGCTTCAGGTGTGTTTGTAACTGAAAACTGTTTTTCTATAAACTCTACATCTTGGGTATTAGATACCGGTTCTGGTTCTCACATCTGCATTTGTGTGCAGGGATTGAGAACTAGTAGAGTTTTGAAGACTGGGAACCATACTCTTCGGGTTGGAAATGGTTCCAATATACATGCTGTATCCGTAGGAGAGTATCATCTGGGGTTGCTTTCAGGATGTATTTTGGTTTTGAACCCTTGTTATTATGTACCTAGTATGCTATGTAATATAATATCCGTTTCTTTATTAGACAATGAAGGATATCATTTTGTGTTGCAGAATAATGTTATGAACATTAACTTGAATCAACAGTTGATTGGGTTTAGAACACTGAATAACGATATTTACATCCTAAACCAACACACAGTTTTCAACATACAACACACAAGTAAAAGAAAAATTTCAGACATAAATGAATCTTTTCTTTGGCATTGTAGACTTGGTCATATTAATGAAACAAGACTAAAAAAGCTACATAAAGATGGACATTTGAATCCTTTTGAATATAAATCTTATGCGACTTGTCAGTCCTGTATCAAAGGTAAAATGACCAAAACTCTGTTTATTGGACACAAAGAGAGAGCTACAGAACTCTTAGGCCTCATACATAGTGATGTATGCGGACCAATGTCTACACATGCTAGAGGAGGTTTTTCATACTTCATCACTTTTACTGATGATTTCTCAAGATTCGGACACATGTTTTTATTGAAGCATAAATCCAAAGCTTTAGAGAATTTCAAGGAGTATAAACTTGAGGTAGAAAAACAAACTGGCTCAAGTATCAAGAAACTTCGATCAGATCGAGATGGGGAGTATTTAAGCACTGAGTTTTCAGACTTCTTAAAAGAAAATGGGATTCTCTCTCAGCTTACTCCTCCTTACACACCACAGCACAATGGTGTGTCAGAACGGAGGAATCGTACCTTATTGGATATGGTACGGTCTATGATGAGTGATGCTGAGTTACCGTTTTCCTTTTGGGGACATGCATTAGAGACATTAATTTATCTATTGTACAGGGTTCCAACCAAGACCGTGTCTACCACTCCATATGAGATGTGGTGTGGAAATAGACCATCTCTTAAAAGAGTTAGGATATGGGGCTGTCCGGCTTTTATCAAAAAGCAAAATCTGGATAAACTCGAGACACGATCGTTCATGTGATTTTGTGGGATATCCAAAACATTCATATGGATATCTATTCTACCACAATGAGGAACAAAAAGTGTTTGTTTCTCAACATGCCATATTTTTAGAAAATGAAATTTTTACAAATAGTACTGATGGCAATGTGGTAGAACTAGAAGAGGTTCTAGAGACACAAATTACTCATGATGAATTGGTTGAACCTGATGTTGCAGTAGAACATCAAGAACCTTAGCCGCTCCGGAGATCTAGTAGAACCTCTCGCCCACCAGAGAGATACTATAGTTTTCTCATTGATGGTGATAGAGAAGATTGCATCATGGAAGATGATGACCCTACTAGTTTTCAGCAAGCTATCACGAGTGGTGACTCAGCGAAGTGGCTGGATGCCATGAGATCCGAAATGGAGTCCATGTACACCAACAAAGTATGGACTTTAGATGTTGCACCTCCTAGGATAAAACCCGTAGGTTGCAAATGGATCTTTAAGAGAAAGATTAGTATAGATGGACAGGTGGAGACCTATAAAGCAAGGCTTGTAGCGAAAGGTTTTCGTCAAAGACCAGGATTGGACTATGATGAAACTTTCTCTCCAGTAGCAATGCTTAAATCCATCCGAATACTACTTGCAATTTCTGCTCACCACGACTATGAAATCTAGCAAATGGATGTCAAAACTGCATCTAAATGGTGATTTAGAAGAGTGGGTTTTTATGGATCAGCCAGAGGGCTTCATTGACAGTGGGAGCAACGAAAGGCATGCGGGTTGCTTAAATCCATTTATGGATTAAAGCAGGCATCTCGGAGCTGGAACATCTGCTTTGATGATACAATCAAAGAGTTTGATTTTATCAAAAATATAGATGAACCATGCATTTATAAGAAGATTGTAGGGAGTTTTGTCACTTTCCTCGTATTGTACGTAGATGACATTCTCTTAATAGGAAATGATATTCCTATGCTACAATCGGTCAAACTATTCTTATCACAAAGGTTCTCCATGAAGGACCTGGGTGATGCCTCGTGCATTTTGGGCATAAGAATCTATAGAGATAGATCCAAGAGGTTATTGGGATTGTCCCAATCAAAGTATATTGATACCATCCTAAAAAGATTTAGTATGGAAGATTCCAAGCGTGGTTCTTTGCCCGCTTGCCATGGAATCACTCTCTCCAGGGACTTCTATCCGAAGACTGATGAAGAGAGAGAGCTCGCATGAGCATTATACCCTACGCTTCATCCGTAGGATCTATAATGCATGCGATGATATGTACTCGCCCTGATATAGCTTATGCACTAGCTGTAGTAAGCAGGTATCAATCCAAGCCAGGGGAGCAACACTGGATAGCTGTGAAGAACATTCTTAAGTACTTACGAAGAACTAAAGAATTGTTCTTGGTGTATGGTAATGGGGATCTCCAAATGGAGGCCTTTACCGATTCCAGCTTCCAAAGTGATAAGGATGACAGTAAATCTATCTCAGGGTTTGTATTTACCCTCAATGTAGGGGCGGTGTATTGGAAGAGTTCCAAACAGGATACTGTTGCAGACTCCACAATGGAAGCTGAGTATATTGCTGCAAATGATGCTACCAAGGAAGTCTTCTGGATAAGGAAGTTCGTTGCGGAACTAGGAGTAGTTCCAACTATTATTGATCCAATACCAGTGTATTGTGATAATAATGGAGCTATGGCGTTGGCCAAAGAACCCAGATCCCATCAGAAGTCCAGACACATCCTCAGGCGATATCATTTGATCCGGGAGATTGTTGATCGCCAAGAGATCGAGATTCGGAGAGTAGATACAAAGAATAACACCGCGAATCCACTCACCAAGGCCCTTCCACAACACAACATGAGTGACTTTTTGAGATGTTGGGTATGAGATATACCAATAATTGGCCTTAGTGCAAGTGGGAGATTGTAGGATATATGTATGCCCCAGAGGCCATTATATATAGTGGATGCTTGGATATGTATATATATATATATAACTTTCTTGCTCGACATGATAGTATGCTATCTGGTTGTACTTTATCTTGACATGTTTACTTGATACTGTTCATTTGATATATGCTGATAAAGCCCTCAGGATATCGGCTTGACTTCCATGGCTATGATGGAGATCATACTAGTGGGGTATGTGTGGTCTATAAGTATATCCTTAAATATTCATAGTCGAGGGTATATCGAGACAGGGCATCGATATTCCAGAGTAGACTAGCGTATACGTTTCTTGACCCATATGATGGGCGATGGATGATCCCATATCCATTGGTGTTGTGACATCAAAGATTGTATACGGGTGCTCAGTGGAGACTGGGTACACTGAACGGACTCATCGAGAACTCCTATATGGTATTATGTCTATCGTCGGATAGCAGTTCTCAGGTGACACATGTATAGGTTTTTCTGTAGACCCGAGATCGTCATAGAGTCTTGTGTATTCTCCCATTATACTTTGATTTCCACCCTACCATAGCTCTATTGAGTAGTGCAAACATGTGGCTTTTGGGTACAGTCCTGAGACACATGGAGACAATGAGCAATAGGAGGGGTTTCGTCTCTCCCGATGTTGGGAGTTGATGTTGTTCTATGCGCGATTGATTTTGACTCGAAGTCCCTGGCCAGGGCTGATGAGATTTACTGATAAGTGTTATCAGTAGTTTCTTAACCGGTCATAGTCCATATCGGCATAACTTATTAAGTTATTAGGGCTCGACGATTCCATCCCTAGACTTGATATGCAGCATATCAGACGAAGAGACCGGACTGTACGGTAAGTGTTACCAATGACTTTGCGAGAGCTTTGACAAGTTCGCTTGTTGTTCTTCTGTTCGCTCAAAACCCGGGTGGCCGTTATGTTTAGCTGACCGCTTGCGGCTTGTGGGTGTTTTGATATGATCATCACTTACTGCCGGCGTATTGACGAGTCTTAGAGTCCCACACAGGATTTTTCTAGCTCAGGCGAAACGATGTGGTGTGCATATGAGATATGCGCGGGAGCTCGATTAAATGCGAATATGTGATACCGTATTTTAATCGAACGTTTACTATTGGTTGGGTCGTATTTGATATGACCAATTTATTAAATCAAGTGTTGATTTAATATTGACTTTTAGCTCACTTTTAATTAAACCTTTTCTTTTGGATGTATGCATATATGTTTATACATGCACCTGATGATGTGCATGCACACATACACACATACATATGTATCATAGTTGTTGATACATAGGAGATGGCAATGCAAGACTCACATGGTTGCTATGTATATGTATTTTTGTTTTTGAGTAAAAGGAAAAAGGAAATTTAATTGCGACTCATTGTTTCCACACACTTCTCATTTGACCATTGACTTAACCCTAGTTATATTTCCTTTGTTCTTTAACTCATCTACAAAATATCTAGATATTTAGTTAACCATATTTATATTTGAGAGCGTCTCATATATATTCTTTTATTTTTCATTTTAGAAAAGAGATTATCACAATATTTATAAAAGCTTTGCCATCTTCTTCTTCCTCCTCTTTCAAGCTCTCTTGAGTTTTATTTTGAGTGAGGAACTTAAAAAGAAAGGGGTTGTAAGTGAGTTTACAAACCACATAACCATTCTACACTACCTTAGCCCTTTTAGTGTAGGGTGTTTGCTCCACTTCTTCTTGATCTTATGAAACAAAGAGCTTGACCAAGGAATCTCCATGTGGATCATCGTAGACGATGAAGGACCTTGAGCGGAGTTGATCCAAGCTTCGAGCAAAGCCGTAGGAGTCCAAAAGAGTGAAGGAGTTGGCTACAAAGGTTGTATTTCCTTTTCTTTTAGCTTAGACTTCACATATTGTTGCTATTACCCTAATCTCTAGCTACGATTCGTAGTTCGTTTGTAATAACCCTCTAGAAATTTAAAAGTTCATTACTTTATGATGTTGCAACCCAACAAGAGGCGCTACTACACACCAACAATATGATGACTTGGTTTGATATGTCGTTATACGGATGCGAGGCGATATAAGAATATTGATATCTTTGTCAGGTCCTATGATATGAGATTGATACGAATGCGACTTGAGATATAGGTATATATATATATATATATATATATATATATATATAAATGAGAAAAATGAGTGATATGCCGTACGAGAATTAGATCCGCACCCTCATTGTTGTATAGGTCGATAGAATCCTTATTCTGTTTGTTGTCGCTGTACGATGGTTTACCGCACGCGATGTTTTACTGGATGATTGATCCATACCCTTGACTAGAGGATTCCGTACGATAGATTATACCGTATGTGAGTTTGTGAGGCTGGATGCCGATTGATAGATTCACCGACTCGAATATGTTATAGATATTTAATCCCTGTCTACATCGCTTAGTTTAGCCTTTACGTAGATGTTAGATTAGATACGTATACCTTATAGCATTGCACTCACGATTTACTTTCTGCTACGTTCATGATATTCTCATTGCATTACATATATCTGTGCTAGTACACCTACACAATTATCGATGATGCGTATGTTACACTTACACAGATTTGCCGGCTCACACACTTTCATCATCGATAATTGCTATGTCACTTACACAGTAGAATTTATACATCATGCTATTACTCTTAATTGTTCTGTACTGTCACATAACTCATTGGCATGATATATTACTATGTTCACATCATTATGCTATGTTGCATGATATTGTTACGACCTGAAATGGCACGTGACTGGCACTTGAATCATATGAAGTCTATAGGACCCCATCTAATTCAAGTAAGCCAAAAATCCCAGAAATCTAAACCATTTTAAAGAAGAAGGAAAGTTTAGTTTTAAAGCAAGTAATTTAACAACATAAGCCGAAGTACGCATTTTTAAAACATCAAGTCTTTTCTGAAAATTTCGGCAGAGTTACCTTTGTAAATACTGGCCCCAAACGGGTACAACATGTATAATATATATAAAGGCATCCCCAAGCGGGAGCTAGCTCTTCGCTAATTGGCGGTCACAACCACGCAAGCAATATAATATACAACGCCAAAGGGCGAGGATCAAAACTCAAAGGAAACCCAAAATCATCAAGAAAACCATAATAATACAACCGCGACTCTAAGGTCGAAATAATATACACTGGTCTTCTAAGTATAAAAACAATACAAGTCTGGTTGATGGAGATTCTAGATACAACTGAATATAAATAAAAGATACAAAGGTGGTCACGATGCAAGTGAACCCACCTACCAAAGCAATCACCCGAAAAGAAGCAGTGTGCCAGCAAAGCCGCAACGAACCTGTATGGCAAAACCTGCAAAAAACTGTGGCACAACGGGGGTGAGTTGCCAACTCGTGAGTAGAAAACATCACAGATCAGAAATCGTATGTATGACTCAATCCTAGGTCAATACGATCATATATATAAATCCTGAAATGATAAAACCTGAAGCATGATAAGGTGGCAAGGGTAAACATCTATACAAGTGTAATACCAAGTGCTCGTGTCAGGGCCTCGGGTAGCAGCATATCATAAATATGAGGTATGAATGCAATAAATGAAAATAGAATACATCATAATGAGAAAACTGTTTTCTTTATATAGTGAGATTTCTGTATAAATAAGTCGAGGTTTCATCAATAAAATCAATAGGAAATCAGTGTCTAGCATCGACACAAAATATATTTAAATCCCAATATCTCAATATCTCAGGCTCCGCCTATCCGGACTGGCCTGTATCCTCGAATCTCAATATTTAGGGCTCCGGCTATCCGGACTGGCCCAAATCATCAAATTTCAATATCTAGGGCTCCGGCTATCCGGACTGGCCCATACTCCGATCGGTATCTTCCGGATATCCGTCGAGTCACAATAAAAACCGGTCGGTAGTGCTCCCCTGCCAGGCTCAACGCCATTATCTGCGACCATCTTGTCCCGGGGTACCGCACTGGGTCCACCATGCACCCACAGACGGTTCCTCCTCCTCCTCGAATCGGGTTTATGATATCGCTCAAGAGCCGAGAAAACTTATGGTGGACGTATCTCAAATCATATCAGGAGAAAACCGCACTTCTGTATCTTTAAAAATGATAATACGTTTTATAAATCCTTGCGGTTTCTCCAAATCCAGAAATCTCATGGAAATCCGAAATAACAATCTCAAGTGTAAATAACAGTGAATACTGGGCTCCGGCAATCCGGACTGGCCCATAATATTGCATGGCAAATGAATATAAAATGCATGGGTATCTAAATAAAGAATGCAATATCTAAACTAGCACATGAAAGCAATAACATATAGGAACTATCAGCTAGCAATCTATGTTAATGGAATAATATTCTCTAAAGTGTACGTGATATAGCAATTACCGATGAAGATGTGTGTGAGCTGGTAAACGAGTGTACGTGGAGCATACGCATCATCGGTAATGGTGCTGGTGTCCTAACAATAGGTTTCATCATTACTAACGAAAATACATATAAACATGCAATGCAATGCGAACAACAGAATAAATGGCAAATGAATATTAAATGCAGCAATAAAGAAATAAACATTCCTATATACGAGTCATACAGTTTTTGGTATCTGAAATCGCACGAATCGTGGTGTTTAGAAAATAGGGCTACGGTGTTTTTATGAAAAAGTACTTCCTTTGAAATATTCGTAGTATCCCTTGGCCTGTCTTTAAAATACTCACGATTCGTTAGTTTTAGAAGTAAGTATGACTCGTGCTCAGTCTAACATCTACTAAGTAACTACAGGACTAAACTAACAGACTAGCCGAAAAGGTAAGGAAACCACCTAAATCCGAGTCGATATATATATATATATATATATATATATATATATATATATATATATATATATATATATATAATAGTCGGTGATCCCGCCTCAATAGTATCACATACGATACAATAAATAATATGACATCAACGAGTCAAGAGTGCGGATCTATCATCAATATATAGCTCGTACGGTAAATCCATTGTACGACATCCCAATCAGGGTACGGGTCGAATATCACACTTATCTCATCATTTATCTGGTATCCTTATCATCATATCCTGTATTAGGGGTACTGATCTAAGTCTAGTACAAACTGGTACCATCTACATATATATGTGCGTGTGTATGACAACACATCGCCTCAAGACCCGCTATAACAACATGTCGTATCTCATTATACGATCCAAATCATATCACCGATCTCATGGCATCATGCCCAATCACATCGACCCATCTCCAAATATCATATACTATCCTCATCATCCATGTATATGTATACGTATATATATACATAGTCCCATACCTATGTGTGTGTGTATATATACATATCCCCATATACGCACAAGTAAATAAAATGTAAGCGTGTGTGCGTGCGTGCGTGTATGTAAACCTTATTCTAGGGTTCGCAACTAAGAAACTAACTACGACACTATCAACCAATTACTAAAATTAAACTTATGATCTTCTAAGATCTATCTCGATAATCATTTTGTCTCACATAACACAAATTTATATATAATATATATCGTATACTACCAACAAACTGCGGGGGTGCTATACGCCATCCACCCGACTTCCCCCGTAGATATATATCTACTCACCTGATCATCGCTTGCCGAAGTCGATGTCGCCATCCTCTTCGTCGTCCGATGTCCACGTGGGGGTACCTACATGTCATAACATATCGTATCGCATTAAAATTTGATTCAATCCAAAATGACACGCAATTCACACATAGGTTAAAACCTATGATCTACGCACATGAAAACTATCAGAAATCTCTCATCGTTGATGTACAAACGTCCAACGATCGAATCCGTGGTTCGAATACCAAAACCCAAGTTTTGAAATCTGAAATCATAAAAGTCACGAAACATAACCAGAAACTTGGAAAACTTGCTCCAGATTTTACCCTATGTGAAATTAGCCAATTTTGCATATGTGTAGGGTCTATTTTACAGATACTGGAGCCATGAACCCAACACGAGCCCATGCCTCCCTAACCCGGCCGCAATTTGCGGCCAGAACTAATTTATTTGCGGCTATAGGAGGGGGTTAGGGGCTCGGGTCTCTGTGGTAGCTTCCTAGGTGCCTACAGGACTCTCTGTGTTTGCTAAAATATTTTCAGGTGTCTCGAGTCATAGCAGATGTCAATACACTATCACAATTCCACAATTTTCCGATATCGGGGTTTCTAAGTTTGGGAATTGGGGTTTAATTCTCTGGTTTTGTCCAGAATTCTAGCATTAGAGGGGTTGTAGGGTCTCTACTAATTTCAATTGTATCATCACTTCTCAAGAATTCCTCACAACCTCATCTTGGAATTTTCAAACCTCACTACACTACACAATATCACTTCTAAGCTAACATGGATGTTAAAGTGAATGAAATTCTACACTAATGGTGAAGAATATATCTCATTTAGCAACTCAAGAATTTTCTTGAGTTGCCCCAAGTGTCCAAAATCCTTGCTTTCTTGGTCCAAAGTGTTTGTAGTGAGCTTGTGCACATTTTTAGTGAAGAGAAGATGAAGTTTTAATGAGGGATTGATGGTGTTTGTGAGGGTTTTGTTAAGGAGGGAGATGAGGGCAGCCATGGGAGAGGGAGAGGGAGGAAACGGTGAAGGAAATGAGGGGGAAAACAATGGAGACTTGGTCAAATGAGACCCCCCACCTCTCACTCTCTTCTCTCTCTTGCCCATACTCATTTTTCTAATCTTTTCTTTTCATTTCTTTTCTTTTGTTATCTTTTCTTTTCTTTCGAATTAAAACCATGCATGAAAATAAAAAGAAACCATGGTAGAAAATGTAACAAGTATTTGTAAATGTCATGTGCACAAAACCGGATTAATGCAAGATTAGCGACATTTAATCGCGATTAGCATTAAAATGAAATATAATTAATTATAAAAATTTATAATTTGCCTAAATCACATAATTCCCTCCAAAATCACCATTTAATTTAATTTCCCAATATTTTCCAAATTTATCGGTATTTAATTATACCGCATCATCAAATATTCATAATATTTTATTATTTAATTTTATAAATTCCCAAAAATAATATTTTATTTTTCTGAAATGTTACAGATATACTTGCTATGCTCACATCATTATGTTATGTCGCATGATATACTTGATATGCTCACATTTCTGTTCTATGTTTGCGTACATCATGCTTTATGATTATACACATTGAGATGCTGTTTTCATGAAATTCCGGATTTGAGAATCGTAGTTATATTTCAAAGGAAATTATGTATTGTTTTAAAAATCCGGTTTCTCTTGATATGATATTCGGAGACGTCCACCATGAGTTTTCTCGGTTCTGAGACTGGTTTGTAAAACCCGATTCGAGGAGATGGACGATCCGTTTGCGGGTTCATGGTGGACCCAGTATGGTACCCCGGGATAAGAAAGGTATGTTGTGCAGTAGACGATGAGCCTGGCAGAGTGACTACTACCTACCGGTGATAGTATTTGGGCTCGGCGGTTATCCAGAGGATATCGACCGGAGTCGTGAGATGGATATGGGCCGATCCGGACTGACGGAGCCCGTAGGTCGATCCGAACCGACGGAGCCCGAGATATGAGGATTTACGTGTCGATGTTGGACATGGGTTTCATGATGTTTCGAGTGTCGATGTTAGACACTCAGGTTCCATGATTTTGATGTGTCATTGATGGACACACGTTGGTTGATATCCTCATATTTACATGCTTATGCTTTCATGATGTTTCGAGTGTCGATGTTGGACACTCAGGTTCCATGATGTTGTTGTGTCATTGATGGACACGTGGGTAATATCCACATGCATACATGCATTGATCATATTGTTGGCATATATGCAGACACGGTCACCCTAGATATCATAGTATTACCTTCATGATATAGTTGACCTAAGAAATCGTTGTTTTATTCGATTTCTACCTGCTGATGTTTTCTACTCATGAGTTGGAAGCTCACTCCCGTTGTGCCACAGTTCTTGCAGGTTTGACCGCATGGATCAGTAGCGGTATCGCTGGTATGCAGCTTGCATTCGGGTGATTTGCTATGGTAGGTGGGACATATTGGATCGTGCCCACTCTTGTATTATTATTCCTGTTGTATCTAGTCAACTCCATCAATCAAAAACCAGTATTTTTTTAATTAGTAAGACTTAGAAAGACTTGTGCTTGCGAGACTTAGAAAGACTTATGCTTGCGAGACTTAGAGCGACGAATTATATGTTCGCTATTGGGGGTTTTGATGTCTTGCTTCTTTACATTATCCTTTTGTCTTGATCTTCGCCGTTGGGCGTCGTATACATATATTTCTGACTTGCATGGTTGTGATTCCGCCGATTGGCGAAGAGCTAGCTCCCGCTTGGGGATGCCTTTATTGTTATCCTGTATATGTGGTTTGGATCAAAATATACAAGGGAGGTGCTGCCCAAATTTTCAAAAAGATGAAACATGTTTTTCAACTAGTATAACCCACTTGCATTTTCATATTCCTTTATCTATGCATTTAAGAAAACGTTTGCTTTCATCATACCTTTATTTCAAAACTTCACCTCTTTTATTTTCTTTAAAAGGTTTAGATTTCTGGGCTTCGGCTTACTTAATTTACGTTACGCCTTTAGACGTTGCGTGATTTAAGTGCCGGTCACGAACTAAATTTTGGGTCGTGACACTCGATAAGTACACACTAGTCTACTCTGGAGTATCAATGCTCAGTCTTGATACTCACTCGACTAGGGACATTTAAGGATGTGCTTGTAGACCACCCAGCTCTCATGTATATGATCGCCAACATAATGCTGGTAATCAAGCAAGAATCCTATGGGCTCTATCAACATGTAATAGTGATCTGTAATACCACATAATGCATGTACATGATGATAAAGACAAACCAGATAGCAAACTATCATCTTGATTAAGACTGTTCTATCTGTATAGGCCCTCCTTCAATTATCATAATCACCTGCATGCGATTACAATAATTGCTTTGAGGGCACTATAGCCAACAATCTCCCACTTTCACTTAAGTCTAATTATTGCGGTGTCGCATACTCACAGCCCGTGTGATACTGAACACCCAACTTCTCTACTAATCAGTCTCACAAAACTCGTTTGTGAAACTATTGCGTTCGAGAAATAGCCTCAGTGAGTAGATTCGCTCCAATGTTTCTATCTTTATCTCTCTCTATACCTCAATTTCGCGGAGAAAGACTATCTCCTGAAATGAGCAATACCTATCTTAGAATTTGTCTGGATAACTAATGGGACCCAGTTCAAAAATGAACTCCAAATCCAGCAAATTTCTTAGACTATATCATCCACTGAATTTAATCATTATCCTGTGCCATGCCTTCCACAATATCCGCTTGGACCACCCGTCCAACAACTTCCCCTCAAAAAGAGGGAAAATTATAACTCTGACAGTCACTCTGTCATCCATATCACCTTGAAAGCCTGAAATGATAGCCGTCTCCCGAAGGAGGCTGTCATTACCATATACCAAGAACATCATCTTATGTTCATAACTGCTTTCCAATGTTTCTCCAGGATTGGATTAATATATACTTATTGCAGCTTGTGCAAAATCAATATCTGGTGTTGTACTTGATATCTCATGATTGATTCAATTGCCTAAGCAAGTGATATGCTAATCATGCAAATCCCTCTCCTCATTAGTCTAAAAGAAATCTCTTTAGAGAGGGTGACTCCATCACTTGCGGGTACACTATCACGCTAGGAGTCATCCATTCTAAAACACTTTAGAATAGTGTCAAAGTACCCAAATTAGGACACTTTCCAAATCTAGATCTAAAACCATAGATCTACTTATCAGAATTCCTGATATTTTATCCATATCCTATGTGGAGAAACCACCTTGTGACAACCACAGTATAACCGATCGTAGTATAAGAAGATCTCTTCCTATTAAGTGCATGTCATCCAAATACCAGGACATCACTCCCTACTACTTTCTTACCAGATCCATCTCTTATTCTGATGAAGTCAAACTCTATTACTGTTACATCAAAAATAGATGATCTATCTCCGCTATACCTGCTTTAGTCTATAAATAGACATAAGCTACTTGCTCACTATGCTTCCGCTTCTCCCACCGACTACAACAACCCTATGGTAAAGTCATATACACGTGCACTTCTAAAGCTAGTTTAGAACGACGTTATACTCATCCTCCCGCTAGACCTCATAGTCTTGAACAGAAATAGTGGCAAGTTTGGGTAATCATAAATCTCCTGTTAGTTATATGTATGCCCTAGAGGCCATTACTGTACATACGATGTATATTGTAGTGGATGCTTGGACATATATTGGGAGGACTTTCTTGCTCGACATGATAGTATGCTATCTGGTTGTACTTTATCTTAACATGTACTCTGATTGTCTCTATGTTACATGTTGATAAAGCCCTTAGGATATGCACTCGACTACTGGGACTATGATGAGATCATACTAGTGGGGCCACGGTAGTCGACGAGTACATCCTATAACAGTTCCTAGTCGAGGGTGTATCGAGATAGGGCATCGATACACCAGAGTAGACTAGCGTATACGCATCTTGACCCATATGATGGGCGATGGATGATCCCATATCCATCGGTGTTTGACATCAAGGATGGTGTACGGGTGCTCAGTAGAGACTGGGTACACTGGACGGGCTCGCCGAGAACTCCCAGATAGTATTATACCTCACGTCAGATGGCAGTTCTCCGGTGACACTGGTACAGAGTAGTCTGTTGACTCGAGATCGTCATAGAGTCTTGTGTGATTCCTACTGTTCTTTGATTTCCATCATACCACATCCAAGAGGGCGTGCAAAAAGGTGTCTTTTGGGTACAGTCCCGAATCACATGGAGGCAATGAGTGATAGGAGGGGATTCGTCTCTCCCGGTATAGGGAGTTGATGTCGTGCTGTGTTCGATTGGCTATAACCGGAAATCCCTGGCCAGGGTTGCTGAGATTTACTGGTAAGTGTTATCAGTAGTTTCTCGAACTGTTATAGACCTCATATCGACACGACTTATCGAGCTACTGGGGTGTGACGTTTACCACCCCTAGGCGAGATATGTGACATATCAGACGATGAGACGGGACTGTACGGGAGTGTTACTGATTGGATTCACAGGAGAATGTACAGGCTTGCTTGTTGATCTTTTGAGCACTCAATACCTGGGTGGCTGTTACGTTTAGCTGACCGCTTGCAGCTTGTGGGTGTTTGATATGATCATAACCTACTGCCGGCG
The DNA here is from genome assembly GCA_030015575.1 of Agapanthus africanus. Lineage (NCBI taxonomy): Eukaryota > Viridiplantae > Streptophyta > Magnoliopsida > Asparagales > Amaryllidaceae > Agapanthus > Agapanthus africanus. Next base: position 114,077,532 of record JASDDO010000018.1, read on the forward strand.
TATTGACGATTATTTAGAGTCCTACACAGAGGTTTCTTGGCTCAGGCAAAACGGAGTAGGAGCATATATGTGATATGTGCGGGACCGAGGATAATGCGGTATGTGATACTGTATTGGATTCTCGCGATATGAGATATCGGCCGGGTATATGTGATATACCCGGGTCATCGTATTAGTTGGTTATTTGTGAAATAGACGGATTATCGGATCAAGTGTTGATTCGATAATTTAATATATAATAATATATATGATATATTAAATTACATTAACTAATATTAGTTCACTAAAAGATTCATTTTCTCACGGGATAATACATTGCTATATATGCGATATATGTTAATTGTATTATTTTCTATTATTACAAATTATATTGTATATGTGATATATAATATTGTAACATGTTAGGGTTACAAATTTAACAATGGTTTAGGGTTTAAACTTGGTTAGGGTTTGGATTAGGGTTTGCTTTTGCATGAAGCTTCCATGAAGCTTCATGAAGCTTTGACTTTGTGTTTTGCTTGATATTTTGTGAAGATATTATGTTGAGCCTCCTCATGCTTCATTCATGTAAAATTCATTTGTATGTAATATTCTTGCTTAATATTATGTTTTGCAATAAAAGAATATTAAGCTTGGAATTGTTGAAAATGGGGAAAGAAAATAAGTGGGCAGCATGAGGAGGAGGCTCGGCCAAAGGCTTGGAAGCGGGGAAATTTTGGTGAAGTGTGTAGAAATTTCTAGCAAAAGAATGCAATAAATGCTCATTAATGCTAAAATGCCACCTTTTCTTTCTTTTCTTTTCTTTAAAAAATTTAAATCCTTTTGCCACAAAAATATCTAGATATTGGATGGATGGTTTAACCTAATCTAGTGATTAGTTTAGCCTAGATTCACATTAGGAGTGATTAACTTAAACCAAAAATGTAATTACCACTAATTAAGTGCATAAATAAAACATTAAAATAATATTTAATTAGGGAAAAATTCTATGTGAACCAAAACTTCGCATTGACCCCCAAAGCCCGCAAACTAGCTTCATTCTAGCTAAACTGTCGTCAAGTCTATACAGAAGTTAAATTACAATCGGGTTAAAACGGAAAATACCGACTATTTTACCCTAAAACGGAAAAATTCGCATAACGATTTCTAAAACGTTAGAGGATCATCTAAAATCACCCAAGGAATAACACCTACTCATCAGTGGAAATCGGGATCCAACTATCATCGCATGATAATTTGATGGAGGCCACTCAAGTCACCACACTCCAAAAGGTATGCGCATGCCTGGCAAGTTTCCTGTATGTTTGAAACTCCCGATGTGGCTTTTACCCCTAACGACCATAACCTTGACGCTTGCCAACAAGTTATAGGCCACTAGTCAAGTTCAACCCGTCATTGTCCTGGATTAACTCGAACCCACCCGCACAAACTCTTGATGCTTGCCAACAAAGCTGCATGACTGTCTCGATCAATCGTATATCCATACAAAAGATAAATATCACTCAGCTACCATTCACTATGTCTTGACGCTTGCCAACAAACATAGCACGAATACTAGATGGTATCCATCTGAAATGACGGAGGGCTACGACTTGTTTTTGGCGAAAAACCTTTAACGTAATGAACTTGATATTGTTGAAGGAACCGGGTGGTTTTACAAATATATAGTGGCGCAAACTTTTGCTAAAGAGGTCACTCCTTGTGAAGGGATCTCGACTCTTTCCTCATCGAATAAGGTGCAGGATATTCCAAACTGAATACCACAATACAAAGTAAAAGAATCAACTATAGTGAAGTTATTACATTGACGTAAACTTTTGCTCAAGAGGTCACTCCCTGTGAAGGGATCTCGGCTCTTGCCTTGTCGAATGAGGTGCTGGATATTCATAACCGAATACCACTGTGCAAAGCAAAAGGAAACGTCTGTAATGTCAGTTTTTAAAAACTTGGTTCCAAAAACATCATATAGGTTTGTTTTCCTTGCATTAATCAGAATTAATGCAGTCCCATCAATTAAACCATATCACACCAGAAAAGAAAGAAAATACAATGTACGTATATGCCATCCGCATTCGCCTCGGGGCCCCGTCATGCACCATTAGGTTACTTAACTAACGCCAGAGCGGGGGCTGGACTAGAGCAGGTGCAAAACATATACAACATATACCAGTATATATATAAATATATATAACATTCATCCTAAGAATGATATTAGAAACATCACAGAAGAGCGATAAGCATCACAGAACAAACGGATAATCTGGGAGCCCCGGGTTTCCTTTGAGCCGCAAGTGAAACCCGACGTTCCCTTAGTCGTGTAGATAGCCTATGCAATGAAAACCTGGACCCCTACGAGTGCGGCAAGTTACCCGCCAATCCCAGAAGTGAGGCAACCCCAATCAACAAAGTGAATGGGCCACCCAGCACTTCACGGAATCCGGTAACTTGAGCACCCCACCATGAGTCATCCTGTACCCCCTACGAGTGCGGCGAATAGCCCACCAATTCTAGAGTGAAACCCCCTCTGTCTCAACGCCATGAGATGCGGGCCCGTTTTTCTCTAGAATCTGGCTATTCGAGCACTCCATCGAGGGGTAATCCTAGTATAGAAAAGAAAAGTATATACAATGGCAACATCGACCTCAACCTGGTCGTGCCCCAATAAAAGAATATACAATCTGCCAGAGACGGCAGTCCACATGTCGGACACTCGCCCCGCAATATCAAATGCACAAATGAATCTCAACTGTACTACTACCATTGCACCATAGGCTATCCACCACGACAATCCAACCACAATATCAGCACATCACAGAACATCAACGTGAATATCACATTCGCAAACCCGTCTAGTCGAACATATAGCAACTAGTCAGGTTGTACCGCTTAAATGATATTCACGGTCGCAGATATATCACATGCACTGATAAATACGCACACTTAAAATTTCGATCGACTAAACTTTCCCAAATTGGCCCCAAATGCAAATCCAGCACTCAAACAAATCTGGGCCAAAAACTATACATAAAAAAAAATCATATTTCTATGAACTAGACCCTAGAAAAAATTTGGGACACTGTAGCCCAAAATGTGCGGCGGTTCAGCGGCAAAATGTGCCATTTTTCTTCGGTTCCGCGGACGAATTTTGGAGTTAGGTTCCCAAATTTTTTTCTTAGCTCTAGTTTTGCCTGCACATAATTTTAAGATGCTCTGAAAATTTTTTTGAACAAGTTTTAAAATTGACAGCAAACATGGCAACATAGAATTACGGTTCGGAAAAAAGAGTCGATCGACATTTTAACCTTGTCAAACTAGCTAGTAAGGTTTATGGGGTGGCTCTGATACCATGTTGGGTTATGTCGGCGTCCTCGCTATCTAAAGCGGCCGGTGCAGAACATAAACTGGCGTTTAAAAACTTGGCGCTAACGAAACCCGCCCGAATCAAACCATAAACCCTAAACTAGCAAACTACTAAAGAGCTAAACTAAGTGATAGAAGTGTTATACCGAATGATCCGAGTCCTTTGGTATTCTACCATCTTCATAAGCTCCTTGAGGCGTCATGGATCAGGTTTGGCCTCCGGTCTCCCTCCATCGAAGATGATCTACATGAGGATATGTAGTTCGAGCTCCAACCTCATAGCCGAGGTAACTAGGGTACCTAGTTCGCTAAACTAGATAGCCTAGAGGATGTAGAATTTAATGATGGATTAATTTGTCTCTAAACACCCTAGATTTCTCAACACATGAGATTTAAAGGGTGGAGGTAGAAGAAGAAACTTGAGGAGATGAGAGTGAAGCAACCACAAAAAATTGGCTATGTGTTGTGAACTAAGAATAATAATCATCCTTTCAAAATATCTCACCACACTAATAATATCAAGCATGCTAGAATAGTGCCCATGAGTCACCATATGAGTCACCACAAAGCCAAGCAACACATCATCCTCCACCTCATTTAACCATTTATCAAAAATGATTAAAACTAAAATGAGGTGTAATCTTCTAGAAGCAACTTGTAATAAATTACAAGAATACCCCTCATCCGTATATACATACCCGCATCCGTATTCCGAAGAATACGGATACAAAGAGACGAAAATAATCCAATAATATAATACTAGAATCCGGCTTAAACCAAAGCCCTCTAATATTATCCGTTCGAATCATGATACGTGCACAAGTACACGTATATGATCGAACCCTGCCATAAAACCATACGGCCTCTACATCGTTTTGCCCGAAGCAGGGAAACTCTCTGTGTGGGACTCTAAAAACTCGTCAATACGCTGGCAGTGGGTTTAACCACAAGCACGTCAGCGGCTCTAGCTGTACGTAACGGCTACCCAGGTATTGAGCGAAAGGAAGGCCGACGAGCAAACTCATCCGAACCCCTACTGAGCTTGTCCGTAAAAATATCCGTACAGTCCGGTCAGTTCGTCTAAGAGTATCGTATATCGAGTCTAGGAGGGTGGATAAAAGTCAGACCCCCAATAACGCGACATTTCATGTCGGTATGAAGCCCATCACCAACTGAGAAACTACCGATCCAAATTAGGAATTCTCCTCTACCTTGGCCAAAGATTTCTTGTGATGGACACCCGTACACTACGCGACATCAACCCCATAATACCGGGAGAGATGAATCCCCAATGATCCGCTCACCGCCTCTATGTGGCTCGGGACTGTACCTAATTAAAACCTATTTGCACGACTCTTTTGAGCCACGGTAGGGTAGTAATCAAAGCATAGTGGGAACTCACATGAGACAAATGACGATCTCAGGTCGACAGACTAACCTGTACACATGTCACTCGGAAACTGCTATATGAAAATAGGTATAATACCAACGAGCATATTCCTGGCGAGTCCGTCCAGTGTACTCATAACCCAATGAGCACCTGTATATGTCACGTCCCGAAAGTACGGAACATGACCGACACTTAAACTACGAACGTCTCGAGGCGTACGTAATCTAAGTAAGCCGAAAACCCAGAAATCCAAACCAAGAAAATTAGTAGAGTGAAGGAAACCAATTTAAAATCAAGTAGTTTTAATAGCATAAGCCAAATTATGCGGTTTTAAAAACATCAAATATTTCCTGAAAATTTTGGTAGAGTCTCCTTTGTAAATACAGGCCCCCAAACGGGATACAACATGAATAGTATACGAAATCAAAAAAAAGGCATCCCCAAGCGGGAGCTAGCTCTTCGTCAATCGACGGTCACAACCACACAAGCAATATAATATACAACGCCAAGGGCGAGGATGAAAACTCAAAAGGAAACTCAAAATAACAAGAAATCCACAGAAATATAACGCGTGACTCTAAGGTCGAAAGAATAACATCACTGGTCTCTATCTCAAAAATAAATACATGTTTGGTTGATGGAACTTCTAGATACAATAGAATAATGATATACAAGATATAATGATGGGTGCGATACAAATAAACCCACATACTAGCAAGTCACCCGGAAATGGAAATAGTGCCAACAAGCCGTAATGAAATCTGTACGGCGAAACCTGCAAGAACTGTGGCACAACGGGGGTGAGTTGCCAACTCGTGAGTAGAAAAACATCTACACACAAAAATCGCATAAATAACGCAATCCTAGGTCAATGATCATAATATATCCTTAAATATATACATAACATGCAGCCTATAATAATGGCTAGGGTAAATATCTAACCCGAATGTAATCTCATGTACCAGTGTCAGTGCCTCATGTAGCAATATATCATATGAATGAGGTATGAATGCATAAAAACAGAATACATATAAATGAAGAAACTGTTTTCATAATTTAGTGAGATTTCCTTTGTATTTTTAAAATGAGGTATCATAATGAAATCAGCATCAACAGTGTCCAGCATCGACACAAAACATAAATCTCAATGTCTCAAAATCTCAGGCTCTGGCTATCCGGACTGGCCTGTATCATCAAATCTCAGTACCTCAATATCTCGAAATCTCAATGTCTCAATATCTAGGGCGCCGTCAGTCCAGACCGGCCCCTACCTTCCATCTCAAGACCACGACGGTATCTTCCGGATATCCGACGCGTCGGGTAATATCACCGGTAGGTAGTGCTCCCCTGCACAGGCTCAACGTCAACAACACGATCTTCTTGCCCCGGGGTATCGCACCGGGCCCACCATGTACCCGAAACAGTTCATCCATCTCCTCGAATTGGGTTTCGAAATCCATCAGCAAACTCATGGTGGACGACTCATACATCATAGGAAAACCGCATTTTTATTTAAAAAGAGAGAAAGCAGTTTATACATGTTTTGCGGTTTTCCTCCAAATCCAGAAAATATCATGGAAATCCGAATCATCAATAGCATGTAAAACCATGAATATAAGCATGAGCATCCATGAATGCGGCATATAATGAATAACAATATGCGTGAAGTGACAAGTAACAACTACAATGTCTAAACTAGCATATAAGGAAAACAACTAATCATAATGTCAAAACTACTAGTAACAAGCTACATTAGGCGATAATATTTTCTAAGGTGTGCGTGACATGGCAATTACCGATGAAGATGTGTGTGAGCCGGCAAGCAAGTGTACGTAGTATATACGCATCATCGGTAATGGTGCTGGTGTCCTAACAGTATGATATCAACAATGCAATAAGAAATTATAATATAAGTATGCGATGCGGAGCGAACAATAATAATAAGTGGAATACTAGACACAACGATAACTACACTGCATTATCCTAATATAATTCCTACAATAGTGCCTTTTGAAATAACACGAATCGCGGTGTTTTGAAAATAAGGGCTACGGTGTTTTTAGGAAAAGATACGTCTTTTGAAATATCCGTAGAATCCCTTGACCTGTCTTTTAAAATACCCACGATTCGTAAGCTTTTGAAATAGGTAGGAGTCGAATCTAATCTAACAACTAAACTAAACTAAAGGGCTAAGTTAACAAGCTGGACTACAGGTAAGGAAACCGCCTAACATCTGAGTCGATATATATACATACCTGTATATATATTAGTCGGTGATCCCGCCTCAATAATATCATATCCGATACCATATCTATAATCAGACATCCCAACTCAAGAGTGCGGATCAATCATCAAAATATAGCTCGTGCGTAAATCCGTCGTACGGCATCCCCAAATCTGGGTACGGGTCAATATCATATTCACCACACTATTCATCTGGTATCCTCTTTATCAAAGATCATAGTCTAGGGTACTGACCTATGTCTAGTACAATACTAATATCATCAATATAGTCATGATCTGGCTACTGATCGACAGTCTCGTACAAACTGATATCATCAGCACATATCATCATCAAGGGGTATACATCGCCCAATACGGCCTAGGATCAATATCCTAGCATCCCATATCTCATATCACGATCACATGTCGACCATTTAATTAATAACACTATTCACCCGTATCGTCGTCCCAAGATCCGCTATAACACCAGGACGTACCTCAAGTACGAATCCTGCCATATCACCGTTCTCGCGGTCTCAATCAAATCTTATCGACTCATCTCAAATCCCAAATACTATCCTCAAATCCAGTATGTGAGCACATAGTCCCATACCCATGTGAACACATAACAATATAACCCGATATAAGCACATATGGAAGAAGAATGTATGCAAGTATGGTATGTGTGTGTAAATGTGGGGTAATCTCTACTCTAGGGTCTCGCAACACTAACTAATCCGATCACACCCTAAATCCATCTATATCATCGATAACATCAAACAATACATAATCACTATGTGTGTATACGTATTCGTATACATCACCATGAACTGCGGGGGTGCTATACGCCATCCACCCGACTTCTCCCCGTAGATATGAATCTACTCACCTGGTCCTCGCTAGCCGGTACCGACGTCGCCACGCGCTTGCTTGTCGTCTCGAAGTCCACATGGGTACTTACATATCATAACGCACCGTATCGCATTAAAATCCGACTCATGACCAAAACGACACACGAATCCCACATAGGTCAAAACCTATGGTTGCTTTCACAAATCAGCCCAAAAACCCTCGACGTCGGCGTACAAACGCCAGACCATCGAGAAAAACCCAAACACACTCATTTGTACAATCACGAGCACTAATTATAATATAAAATAGCTTAAAATTCACAAAAACCCCAAATTCACTTTAAAAGCCATTTTTCCGAAAATCTAGCAAGCAAAATTAACCGTTTTAGTACAAAATTCGATGTTTAAATAAATCTTGCGGCCCCAATATCCACTAAATATCATAACTAAGTCATATAAACAATTTCTATAATTTATTCTCATAAATTTGCATAAATTCCAAAATCCTAGTTTGCAAAAATATCAATTTTTAACACCTTTTAAAGAAAAATTCACAATTCATCAATTAAGCTTGGTTTTGCATGATCCAAAGTTATTAAACCACTCATTATAATATTAATAATGACATGAAACCTTAATTTAGATTTTAAACCCAAATATAAAACAATTTCAAAAAAACCTAGTTAGCAAAATAGCATATTTATCACAATTTCCAACTAACAATTTGAAATTAGTAACTGGATTAGGTTTTAGCAAGAATTAACATCTTAATCTACTCATGGCAACCTTAATGATGTGATAAAACCCTATCTTGATTTTAATCTCACATATAACCATTAATTCCACAATTCAAGTTTGCAATATGAACACAAATTAAACACCAAATTTAGTCAAATTGAAGTAATTAACCAACAATTAAGACATGGGTTAAGATTTATACCTTCCAATTAGAGATCTAGCAAGGATCTAAGCCTCCCAAATTGCTCTCTTTTCACCAAGATCCATGCTAGATGGGATAAAGAATAATGGGTAAGAGTTAGATTTTGATTTTGTGAGTTTTTAGTTGATTTTTCATGGAATTTTTTGTGGATTTTTTGGAGAAGAGATGAGGTGGGAAATGAGAGGGGAGGGCTGCTGGAAAGGTGCAGGATTCGGCCAGCATGGGGAGGAGAAATGGGTGAGGGAGGAGAGAGAGTGAGGTGGAGAAAGTGGGAAAGTCAAAGTCCACCATTTTCTTTTATCAATTTCCTTTTCTTTTCTTATCTTTTCTTGGTGATTGGAGAGAGAGAGAGAGAGAGAGAGGGCTGTCATGGTGGGGCCGATCACATGGAGAGAGGGAGAGAGGGTGAGGTGTGGGTGTGTGGGTTAGGGAAAAAGATAAATGTATTACCCCAATTCCCGTTAACACTAAATTCACCGAAAAAAGCCTTTTTCTTCGATATTTTCTAAACCGTTTTGACAAACGATTTCATTTCAAAAACTATAGGATAAAATTTTATTTAATGTGTTATGATGCACAAAATTTGTTTCAACTCATTCCAATTTGTAATTTTTCCTAATTAAATGTATTAGTGACGGCTTAAAATAATATTAAAATAATTAATTTCGGAAAATTTTTCAGAAAATTTGAAATTTAACCAGTGATTCAATAAACACCAAATACTAGCAATTACATAGCTAGAATATGTATATTTAATTTTATAATAAAGATATTTGTATTTTGACTTTTTACAGAAAACCTCCTTATTTTACCGATTTTTTCGAAATTTCACCGAAACGATTTTCAAAACGTTACAATCTTCCCCCCTTAAAGAAATTCGGCCCCCAAATTTAAATTAAAACCCCCCCAAATACTAAAATATTTCAGCCAAAACCATCAAATCGTCGGGGCTCTGAAATCATAAATACATAAAACGCATCATAGCGCAATGCATGCGTATGAGTAATGAGCAGATAACTCGAAATCAAAACTCCTTCAAGCATTCCGCAATCATCGGAGTCAAGGTGAAGACACGAATGCCAAATCCAAAGAAAGACCGATATGCTATAAATCGGAACTATACATGTAAATATCAGGAGGAAATGCATGCCAAATCTTTTAAGTCGCTGTGCAATGCGCATAACACTGCACAGTGGCGGACGTCTATCATAAGAAAATAACTATATACATATATACCTTTGTTTGAAATGTACGTTCCGCCGTTTTGGGAAACAATTTAGAAGGGTTTCCTTATTTTAAAGATTTCGTGTCATATCAGACACGTAGGCAAATACTGAGACTATAGCTCGCTTTTGGAAATCCCTTCAATAACTATCAATGAATGCAAAATATATTCAGGTACTGTCCTCTGACTAGTCCTGCTCAGTATGAAAACACATAGCAAATATCATAAAAACATACTGCTGTATAAGAAATCAATTCCAAAATACGCATATTTATACTACGTGTGTCTGGTGCGCATGGAAATCAAAACCCATATATGTGCCATACATGCGCACAGAAACAATATCTAGTGCATTGGGTGTGCACACAACATTTGTCATAGGCAACGTGTGTGCCTGACAGCAAAATCAGGTGCATATGACATGCACGAAAAATCTCGATTTAGTGCATCTGCTGTGCACCAAAATCGCATCTCAAACATGCTCTCAACATGCGCGAAAATCCAAGGCACGAAAACTATCTCAAGTGCAACAACTGTGCAAAAATCGTAAATACTCAGTAGGTGCAACTATGGTCCATGAAAACAAATATCATGAAACTCAATCATCAAAATCAATCATGCGAATAGATCGCCCAAAATACCGAAATCAAATATGGAGGAATAGTCCCCTGTCACAACCCAAAGTTTGGCCCGTGACCGGCACTTAACCACGTAACGTCTACAGGCGTAACACGACTAAGTGAACCGAAAACCCAGAAATCAAACCAGTAAAAGTATAGAGTGTTATAAGTTTTAAATGAAAGCACTTACTAACATGTTAAGAAATCTAAGTAAACAATCACCAAGATAGCAATATACGATGCCGTAGCGAAGATCAAGATCCATAAGTGGGAACATCACAGATAGAATAAACTGCAAGTATAGTCGGCTCACAACAAGATCGACACCAGAATACAAATAATATACATCATCATCCTCACACTGTCTCTAAGTCAATTCATTAGTGGTAGATGGAGAGTACTAGATACAACAATGCACATAACTGAAAGATAAACAGATACCGCACAAAACCCACCTATCAGCAAAAGAGCTAGTATGCCAACTGTAGGGGTATCTGTGTCAAAAGATGCAAGAACGCAGCCTGCCGCGACTACTCCGAAGGGCAACCTGCAAACACTGTGGCACAACGGGGGTGAGTTGCCAACTCGTGAATAGAGATAACATATAAAGGTAATCGCGAGCATGCACGTACTGCGCTACTCTATCATATGCCAACAGATGATATCAATATGTGATAAGCAGTATGTGCAATAATCATGCAAGTGCTCTATCAGGTAATATCACTACAGGATGAGGTACAATAATAAATGCTGAGCATGGGCAATATAACATCAACACGGAATGTCAACGTGGAATATATAATCGGTGTCCATCAATGCACCCAGATCCCCCAAATAGCTCAGGCGCCGGCACTCTCATCGGCCCTCCAATCCTGTACATCTCTGGGAATCACGAGTGCCCAACATCGGCACCAAAATATCTCAAATACTCGTGTCCAGCATCGACACGCAAATCCTCATCCATCGGGCCCCGTCAGTCCGGGTCAGCCCACGGGCTCCGTCTGCGGTATCGGCCCTCGGCCCCGGCAGTACGGATCATCCCGCATCCATCTATCGACTCTGATCAGTATCCTCCGGATAACTATCAGGTCTAACCAATCACCGGTAGGTAGTAGTCCCTCTGCCAGGCTCACCGTCTACTACACAGCGAAACCGTTCTCTCCCCGGGGTACCATACCGGGTCCACCATGTACCCGTAATCGGCCTCATCCAGCTCCTCGATTCGGGTTCACATATATCACTCTAGCACCGAGAAAACACATGGTGGACGCACCGAAATATCATATCAAGGGAACCGAGTTTTTAAATGATTACATATTTGAAATAGCCACGGTTCCCAAATCCAGAAATCACATGTAATCCAAACCAATATGCAAGTCAATGGTCCGATGTGATATATGCATCAACTATGAATATCATGTCAATTCACATAAAGATGAGCTACAACATAATGGTCCGATGTGATATATGCATCAAGTATGAATATCATGTCAAGTCATATAAAGATGAGCTACAACATAATGGTCCGATGTGATATATGCATCAAGTATGAATATCATGTCAAGTCACATAAAGATGAGCTACAACATAATGGTCTGATGTGATATATGCATCAAGTATGAATATCATGTCAAGTCACATAAAGATGAGCTACAACATAATGGTCCGATGTGAATTCTACAGTGTGAGTGTCATGGCAATTACTAACGGTGTGTGTGTAACATGCAGGATAGTGCTCGTGCAACATGAACCGCTAGTAAGGGTGCGGTGTTCTATCAATTCTAGTTTATATACATACATCAGGGAATGTGGTATGCACTAAATAGTAGCCATGAACAGTCAATGTATGATAATGTAGCTACAAGATCCTATCAGCCCTGACGTAGAACGCCATGCGGGAGATATCCCCGTAGATGTTAAATCTACTCACCGTAGTCTCTCGCTAGGTATAGCCGATGACTTGTTCCCCTCCTTCGCGGCGCCCGTCGCACTCGCCTTCGAATCCTATAATTTCACAATATATCACTCATAAGCTCAAAACCGTACAAACACGACATTAAAGTCAACTAGAAACCCGTGTCGCAAACCAAGTGCGCGTGTGCGCGATAAGCTAAAACGTGTGATTACGCGCCTGAAACCACTCCGACGCGTTGCGATACGCAGAAACCCCAAACCCACACACACGTATCACGCGTGTCGCGAAAGATTAAAAATACGGGAAATAGGGTATTTTACTCCAGATTTTGATACAGAACAGATATTATAAAAATATATATATCAAAATACTCCACATAGCAGCAGACTCCAGTGGACCAAACCTAACCCCCATCTCACCCATCTGGCTGCAAATTGCGGCCAGAATGATTATTCCGGCGGCCTCACTTGGGAATTGGGCTCCCAGGTTTGGTGTGAGCACTCAATACCCCCTGTGTATGCTACAGTAATTCCAATTTCATTCTGAAATGACCCGGGTAACAGCAGATCCAACAGAACCCTATTTCTAGTTAAAAACCCCACTTTTGCATTAAATTGAAACTTTATGGTATTTTCCTAAAATCTGAAACAAACCCAAGTCTAGAATCACACTAACAACTCATTACCAAGCTAATTGAGCTATAAAAATGCTAATTTTAACCTATCATCACTAAATCCCCTCAATACCACCAAACATGCACACAAAAATATGATTTCTAGCTAAACTACCACAAGATATGGGAGAAGGGTGTTAAACAAGAGTTATATACCTTCAAAAGACCCTAAGAACACCAAAAGTTCCAGCTCCCTCTTCAAGTATGCAGATTTGCTTCCAAACACCTCAAAAGCTCATTTTTCTTAAGGTTTTGTGAAGGAAAAGAGTGGTTTTTGTGTAGGATTTGTGTAGAGATCAAAGAGAAGTGAAAAGGAGAGGGAAAGGTGAAGAAAAGCTAGGGTTTTGCTGCTGAATTTCTGCTGGATTCAGAATAGAGGAGAAGAGAGAGAAGAGAGAAAGAAAAAGGGGTCAAAAGTCAAGTTCTCACCTAACCACCATGCTTCATTTGTTTATTTGGATTTTTGAATTCTAAAAAGGGTTTTGTTTTAATTAAAGGGTGGGGAATTAACAAGGAAATATGCAAGGAAAGAATGACTAACACTTTAACCTAGGTTACAACATGGCTAAGTGTGCAAGTGTACACTACAAAATGGAAAATTTTCCAATTAGGGTAACCTGACTAAAAATAACTAATAAACCCAAGCACACATATAAAATAACACGCACAAATTGCTAATTAACATGAAAAACATTCTAACGAAATTTCAAAGTGTTACAATCTATCCCCCTTAAAGAAATTCGGTCCTCGAATTTAAAAATCTAACTATACGCACCTTCAAAAAGATGGGGATACCTTCTCCTCATCTCGCTCTCGGTCTCCCAAGTGACCTCCTCGCCGCTCTGGCCACGCCAAAATACCTTGACGGACGGTATCTCTTTCGACCTCAATTTCTTCACTTGTCGATCCAAGATCATCACCGGCTGCTCTGCATAGGAAAGGTCGCGCTCAAGCTGGATCGTCGGGTGCTGAATCGCATGCGAAGGATCATAAAGATATCTGCGGAGCATCGAAACGTGAAATACGGGGTGCACGTCTGGAAAACTGGGCGGAAGGGCTAATCGATACACAACCGCACCAACACGCTCGAGGATCTCGAAGGGGCCCACATATCTGGGACTAAGTGTTTATATCATAATATTGCAGTTTATATTCCCCAATTCTTATTCGTTTTATAATTAAACAGGTGCTTTTGACGCATGTCTGCTGCATGTTACAGTTTACTGGTTTTTGGAGCGAAAACAGTGAAAAAAACACAAGACAACAGAAAAGGGACTTTTTACCAACAAATAGAAGGATCCTAGTCAAGCCTAGACGAAGAACAGTGCAAGGTCCAAAATGTCAAGGCAAACGGTTAAAAGATCGCTACAAGTTTTCCTTGAAAGATCTGGAGAAGAATAAAAAGCCAAACAGAGAAAAGTAGTGAAGAATAAAGAAGCCCAAATAACCAGTATGCAGCCTAAGAAGTTTGGTGAGATGATCTCACCAAAAGGCCACGGAACCGCAGCCCAAGCCTACATTTGACGCGGTTCCGCGGCCATTAAGTGCCCGTGTCGGTGGAAACTTCTGGTGTCGGTGCGTCGGTGCGAGGGTTGGGATTTTTCGTGGTCATATCTGTAAAATCACATGCACGAGAATCTGTAACCCTAGTTTTCCCTATTTACTTATAAATTGTAATCACAAATTTGTAAACCCTATGCCTCTTTTCATTTTCACAAATTCAGATCTGTTATGTATTCTTGCTTGGAGAGAGCCATCAATAAAAATTAGTAAGTTACTTTTAATTCTTTGTTTTAGTTCTCTTTTAATTAGAATGTTTTTTAATCCCCTAATGAGCGAGTAATCTCCTCGCTTGTTAGGGTTAGCCTTAGGGAAAGGTTTGAGAGATGAGATCTCTCACCCCTTTCATGCCATTTCATACCTAAGAATTAGAACTCCATGCATGCACGCACACCCCGCTCCCTACGGCACCTTATCCCTCGAGGTAATGGTGACATCGTAGTGTAAAGGACCGATTGCGCGTGTTTTCCATGGAGGTTAGGGTAAGTATCGATAAAGGAAGGACAAGAATATAGAGGAAGAAACATCTTCCCAAAAGATTCTAATCCATTTTATTGATAATTACTATAACATCTAATAGATCTAAAATAAGGCATTGAAAGCGGTGAGGGAACCTTTAATCTCCCAACTTTCCCTAAGCCTAACCCTAGCAAGACTTTAATTTAGATTAATTTAGTTTATTGATAGATCTAGGTTTTTATAGATTTAATAAATCAATCAAAACAACATTTGGAATCAACTCGTAAAAACACATTAAGAAAATTACCCATCTCTGTGGATCGACCCGTACTCACCGGCTAGCTGTAAAGCGACGCCGTTTCTAATTACGGTTAACTTAATATTTTGGACATAATCAAATAGCGCCGTTGCCGGGGATGGCGTAAAAATTCTTTTGTGTAATTTCGGGTTGATAGAAATCTTAAAAATCATAAAAATCTGAAAATAGAAAAATTAAAAAAAAAATTATCAATTTTTATCTGTTTGAAGGGTTTATCTTTTGAATTTTGCAGGAATAGCGAAGATTCTCGGATCTGGAAATTTACAGAGGGCAAAATAAAAAAAAAATCATATCAGAACAGAAGGGAAAGTTCACAACAGAGCAGTACAATTTTTTTCCAGGAGCTGATCCCGTCACCAGACCGCGAAACCGCGGCAAAAGTGGGCCCCAGACCGCGGAACCGCGGCGGTTTAGCCTCCTCTGTGCGCGAAATTTGCTCGGTTTGTCTTCTCCTTCTCCCCTCTGCAACCTACAATATATCCATTGTCAAAACTTTCTGCAGGATTTCTTTGCGCTAAAAATCTTCTCCCCCCTTCTAAATAACAGATTTTCTGCAGGTTTCTTTGCACCGCGCTAAAAAATTGATTGCAAGTGAATTTAATGTTTTGCATAATTTAATCGGACTTTAAGGGGCTAATTGACCAAACTCAGATTGGGTGGGGATTTCATCACCCTTCCCAGGACCCCAGAAAACACCAAAAGCATTTGCATTGACCACAATTAATTAAAAAATACTTGACTCAGCCCTAAGGACTTCGAGCTCAATAGGAAAAGGACTAGTATAGGTATCGGCCGTTTATCCTTACCTGACCTTGCGGTGTCTAGACCAGTGTGTCTAGGCTAGTGGTTATTAATTAGGCCCACTGTTGTGGTTCCTTCCCACTTACCTGGCACTTACCTGGCCGCAAGTGTCGGTGAAGAGGCGGTTTGAGGTCCTATTTCTAGCCCTAGTTAGGAGCTGTCTAGCAGACCTAGGTGACCCTAGATCTAGGCCTGATTGCGCATGTGTGGTTGATACATTTGTGTCATAAGTCTCTTTTCAAAAATCTCTTTACAAACATTCTCACATAAAAAAAAAGAAAAATCTTTTCAAAACTTGCAACTTGTCGCTCAAGGAACTTGCAACTCACTTACACCACTTCTTCTCATTGACGTTATCTTACCTCCACATTCTGTTTTTTTTCTTTTTTTCTGACTACACTACTCCTTTTAGTGTATGTTACTTTGGACTAGGGATACTAACGCCCGATTAGTCCGTGTTTCGTTGGTACCGACCGACAAACCTTTCGACACCGAAGTCGAAATCCCCTCCATTTCCTTACCTCCACCTTCAAATTCTTCTTTCGAAGGTATGTCGGGATTCAACTCCAACAATACCTTACCGACGGGAATGATTCTACTTCCGTTAGGTGCGAATAATCCGAATCTTCCGCCTGTTGTAGCGCCCCAACGAATCGCGCTCCAGGATCTCTTTTTCCCCGTCCGCACTTCTTTACCTACCTGTCTTTCACCCCCACCGGCAAATGGGGACAATTTTGAAATAAAACCACAGTTCATCAATATGCTGCCAAAATTTCATGGTTTGGAATCTGAAGATGCATATATCTTGATCAATAAATTCCAAAATGTGTGCGCTATGATGAAAGCGACCCAATTAAGTGATGACGCTATAAGGCTAAGGGTCATTCCTTTTACCTTATGTGACCTAGCCGAGAAGTGGCTATACAGCACCGCATCACATTCCATTAGAAATTGGGACGAGTTTGTGAAAGCTTTTCTAAAAAAGTTCTATCCTCATCACAAAACTGCTAGAATCCGTAACGAGATTATACAATTTTCACAGCTTCCTTCCGAACCATTTTGGAAGTGCTTCGAGAGATTTAAAGACCTACTCGTTCAATGCCCTCATCATGGGATCGAAAGTTGGCAACTTTGCCAAACATTATACGAGGGATTGAACTCGGCAACGAAGCAGTTGCTAGAAACCATATGTTAAGGTCATTTTCTCTCCAAGTCTAGCGACGAAGCGTGGCAGTTTCTTGAGGATCTTAGTGAGCAAACAATTCAGTGGGAGAGTACCAAGACCACATCATCTTCTTCTATTGGTCAATCTAGGGCAGGCATACATCAAGTAGATATGTCGATTGCTATGAAGGCCGAAATGGCCGCACTTATGAAAAAGCTAGAAGCCATTGAGACCAAAATCTCATCGCCTTCTCCTGCCCCTGTTATGCCTCCTCGAACTGTTTGTGCTTGTTATACGGATCCATCGCATCTAACCGAAGAGTGTCCTTATAATGCATCTACTCAAGGACAGGATCAAGTCAATGCTGCATTTCAGCAACGACAAAGAAACGATCCGTACTCTTCGACATACAATCCGGGGTGGAGGAGTCACCCAAAATTCGCTTGGAACCAAAATCAACAATTCCTAGGTAATAACAATTTTCAAAGACCTCCTCCTCCACAACAACAACAAGCACCTTCACAAACTCAAAACCAGCAACCTTTCCAACAACAACCTTATACAAATCAAACGAACAATTTGGTTCAACCAAATGATTATAAGGTTATCTCGCTCGAAAAAAGTCTAGATGCATTTCTCAAGCAATCTTCAGAATCCGCAGCAAGATTTGAAAATTATGTTCAGTCTTTGATGCATAACAATGCCTCGCACGATCAAAGTATCAAATCTATTGAGGCACAAATTGCACAATTAACTGCTGCGTTGAGCGAGAGAGAAAAGGGAAAGCTTCCATCTCAACCATTACCAAATCCCGGTCACACACAAAACGCATATCACAATCACAATGTAAATGCGGTGACCACGTTGTGTAGGGTTCCTAGGCACACTAATGAGGTCTCACAAGGCATCAACCATGCCAATTTCAAATTTTAACGGTGCCGAGAAACCCTAACAAGATCGTTGGCTAGATTTTTAGGCGACAAAACGAGCTAGTTAACATCTTAACTAAAAGTAAACGAACATACAACCTTTGTAGATCCGTTTCTCCACCTCCATAGCTCCGCGATGAAGTCTCCTCGCTGTCCAAATGAAAAAACCGGGCTCTTGCGTCGGCTTCATCGGAGAAATGGGCGGGCAAGGTCGTCGGCTTCGTGCCGAAGATGATCTACGTCGATGCATCACTAGATCAAGCTCCCACTTCACCAAGTCATGAAACTTGTGAAGAGAACACCCTATACTTCTTGGCAAGAGGTAGAGGATGAAGAAATAGGAAGTGGGTTCACTTTAGAATTGGATTTCTCACTCATTTTCTTCACTTGCCATTGATGAGGCAAGCTTTCTTCTTTTAAGATGAAGAAGAAGAAGATGAATATTATGATAAGTTTTATAATAAGAATAATAAAATCATTCTTATCATAATCATGAACCATGGTCAAGTGTAGAGAACTAACTAAGGTTTAAGTGAATGGTTAGGGTTAAGCATGAGACAAAATGATCACTTTAGTCAAAGCTTCATGAAGCTTCAAAGATAAAACAAAACTAGCAACCATTTTCCCTTTTTCTTTCCAAAATAAATAAATAAATAAATAATAAAGAAAAGCAAAACCCTAATCATTAACTTAACCATGGTTTAATCTTTACACTTAACCAAGTTAACATGTATCATCAAACATGATACAATCAAGTGCACAAAAGTATATTACATATACAACTTGTGAACTTCTAGTGAGAAAATCCATTTAAGTGAACCTATATTAGTTAATGTAAAGTGATATATCAAATATATAATTATACATTAAATCATTAAATCAACACTTGATTTAACGACCCGGTCATATCGCATATAACCGACTAATATCAATAGTAACAACTTATCGAATCAACACTTGATCCGATAACCCGGCTATAACGCATATAACCGATCAATGTTACATATCGCGAGAATCGAATACAGTATCACATACTGGTATCATTCTCGGTCCCGCACATATCTCATATGCGCTCCTATTTCGTTTCTCTTGAGCCAGGAAACCTCTGTGTAGGACTCTAAAGACTCGTCAATACGCCGGCAGCATGTGATGATCATATCAAACACCCACAAGCCGTAAGCGGTCTGCTAAACGTAACGGCCACCCGGGTATTGAGCGATCAGAAGATCGACGAGCAAGCCCGCTCACACTCCTGTGAATCCAACCAGTAACACTTACCGTACAGTCCGGTCTGATCGTCTGATATGTCGCATATCACGCCTAGGGGTGGTAAACGTCAGACCCCAATAGCTCGATAAGTCATGTCGATATGAGGTCTATAACAATTCGAGAAACTACCGGTAACACTTACCAGTAAATCTCAGCAACCCTGGCCAGGGATTTCCGGTTATAGCCAATCGAACACAGCGCAACATCAACTCCCTATACCGGGAGAGACGAATCCCCTCCTATCGCTCATTGCCTCCATGTGACTCGGGACTGTACCCAAAAACCACCGTTTTGCATGCCCTCTTGGACGTGGTAAGATGGAAATCAAAGCACAGTGGGAACCACACAAGACTCTATGACGATCTCGGGTCAACAGACTACTCTGTACCAGCGTCACCAGAGAACTGCCATCTGACGTAAGGTATAATACCATCTGGGAGTTCTCGGCGAGTCCGTCCAGTGTACTCAGTCTCTACTGAGCACCCGTATATCATCTCTGATGTCAAACACCAATGGATATGGGATCATCCATCGCCCATCTGTATGGGTCGAGAAGGTACACGCCAGTCTACTCTGGTATATCGATGCCCCATCTCGATACACCCACGACTAGGGACTTTGAAAGATGTACTTGTGGACTACCATGTCCCCACTAGTATGATCCGCATCATAGTCCAGGAAGTCAAGCACACATCCTAAGGGCTTTACCAACATGTAACAGAGAGACTATCAGTGTACACGTTAAGGTAAAAAGTAACCAGATAGCATACTATCATGTCGAGCAAGAAAGTCCTCCCTATATATGTCCCAGCATCCACTACAATATACATCCAATGTACAGTAATGGCCTCTAGGGCATACATATAACTAACAATCTCCCACTTGCACTATGGCCATCTGATAGCAGTGGTTGTAGTATCTCATACTCAACCATCCCATAAAAATCTCTCTCTGGGAACAGGCCTTTGTGAGTGGATCCGCTGTGTTGTCCTCTTAGTCTACTCTCCTAACCTTGATCCCTTGGAGATCAACTATCTCCTTGATCAGGTGACACTGCCTTAGAATATGTCTGGATCACTGATGGGACCGGCGTTCCTTGGCATAAGCCACAACTCCATTGTCTCACAATGGTTGGAACGTAGTTCATCTCTTGAACCAATATACACCCAAACAGCCTCTTTGGTAGCATCTTAAGTAGCGATGTATCCAGCCTTTATCGTCTAGTATGTCACGGTATCTAGTTTGGAACTCTTCCAACATACCGTCCCTTTACTGAGGGTAAAGACAATGCCTGTGACTGACATTCAGTCGTTCTTATCACTCTGGAACACTTCCAGTGATTCTCCCCAGGATCAACTGATACCATCTCACTACAACTAGTGAGAATCCTAGCATCCAATTAGATCTATCTCATAGATCCAAAACCCAGGATTTAGAAGGTATCATTTTGATCCTATATGGAGAATCTATGTGATATGCGGAGATCGACCGAGCGTAGCATAGGAAACTCCTTCCCTATCAAGAGTATGTCATCCACGTACTCTACGAGGATCGTCACCATACTCCCTACTACCTTTTTGTTTATACAAGGTTCATCTACCATTTTGATGATGTCAAACTCTTTGACTAATCCATCAAAACAGATGTTCCAGCTCCGCGATGCCTGCTTTATCACATAAAGCATCTTGCACACGTTTCCGCTGCTCCCACTGTCTACGAAGCCCTCTGGCTGTGTACTTATAGACGCTCTCTTCCAAAACATCATTTAGAAAAGCAGTCATGACACCCAACCACCAGATATCGTAGTCATAGTATGTAGCCGTGGTAAGTAGGATCTGGATGGACTTAAGCATAGATCCTTAGAAAAAGTTTCATCATGATCCACACCTGGTCAATGATGCAAACCTTTAACAAGTCTAGCTTTGAAAGTCTCAACTTTTCCACGTACACCTAGTAATCTTCTCAACATATACTTGCTCCTGATGGGGATTTAACCCTTCAGATATAGCAACCAAAGTCCATACTTTGTTGGTGTATAAGGATTCCATTTCAGATCGCTAAGCATCCAGCCATTCTTACAGAGTCCCACTCCTGATGGCCAGCTCGAAACTAGTTGGGTCATCATCTCATGATGCAATCCTCGCTCCCACTGTCATAGAGAAACAGAAGTATCTCTCAGGTGGGTGAGGAATCCTACTAGATCGGCGGAGAGGCTGAGGTTCGTTGGTTACTACTGAATCCTTCGGTTCTACCAAATCATCAGCTGCTGTTTGTATAGCTGGAACCTTTCCAGTTGTACATAACAGACCTTGCCTCGAGCTTGTCCGGATTTCGCTTTTAGACATAGGCCGGACAACCCCAAATCTTAACTAGCTTGAGACATGGGCTCTTCCCTTTCCATATCGCATATGAAATGGTAGGCAACTGATTTGATTTGAACCCTATTCAATAGGTATGCAGCTTCTCAAGTGCATAACTCCCAAAAGGAAATAGATAACTCAGTAGTACTCATCATAGAGCACACCATATCATATAGGGTGTGATTGCTCCGCCCCGATATACCATCGTGCTATGGTGTATACGGAGGAGTAATGCTGAGAGAGAATCTCATTCTCCTTTAGAATAGTCCAGGATTTCCGTGCTCAAGTAATCTCCTCCCTGATCTCATCATAGGACATAATACTTATACCCTTATTTTGGTTCTCTACTTCTAACTTATATTCTGTGAATATCTCAAAAGGTTCGGATTTGTGTTTCAACAGGAACATATGTCTGAATCTTGAGAGATCATCAGAGAACGTAATGAAGTACAAAGAACCGGTCCTGGCATATGTAGACAGGGGACCTTGCATACATCATCATGTATCAGTCCCAAGAGTTTACTAACTCTTTCTCTGTTTCCAATAAACAGAGCTATGGTCATCTTATTTTTGTGACATGACTGGCAAGTTTCACCAGATGTAAATTCAAACTGATTTAAATATGCATCTATATGTAACTTCAGCTAGTCGGGTCGCATTGATATGACCTAGTCTACAATGCCTCAAGAAGGATTCGTTCATTTCTGAACTCTTCCTCTTGTGTGTGATCCATATACTAAGAACTGTAGTTTGATTTAGAACATCAACGCTTTTAGATAACGTGCCTGAACCGATCAACTTTTGATATAGGAAATGTTCAAAACATTATCCAACAATACAAAATTTTATCATTTCTTTACTAATAAAGAGAGTGATATGATTTTGTATATCAGGTTCGATATCTAATAACCTTCGTTCAGAATCAATGTATTGGTAATACAGGGTGACAGTGACCAACAGACTTGGCTGCAACACTTGCCCCGTTTTCTGCCTCATGAAACTTATCACCCGTTCTTAGTTCTCTACCTATCTGTAGCCCTATGTAACAGATTACATATCTGGGATCCTGATCTGGTATCATATACCCAGGACGTAGAGGATACAGAGAAACAGTTCTTTGTAATGAACACACCCGAAGATGATGCATCAGCATGCACTCTCTTCGTTTGGGCGGCACGGGAATTCTGGTAATCCCCAATTTCCTGCTCGGTCTTATAACAATTATAAGTTGGAGCGGGACCAACGTTCCCCAGCTCAGTATAACAAGCGGGTTCGGTCAATAATCCGTATTATTATCTTGATTAAGGCGTGATATGGTCGCTACCTGGAGAGAGAGAGAAGAAAACACTCAGCGTGCGCTCTGTCAAGAATAGATTGGTTATTATTTTATCTAATCAGGATGGCTCCCACTGCTTTTTATCAAATCTTCCTTCAAACCCTAAAAGGAAAGACTAGCCGGGATTAATTACACACTACAAGTTCGCCAATCTTTCAGCCAGGCCAGTGTCGGTACTTTGAGGGAGGTCCCCCGTGCTTTCGCACGAACCTAATTAATGTAAACCTCGTTTTCCCAGAGGCGTAACCCCGTTAACACCTTTCTAGACACCTACTTGATCGGCTAATTGTAATGTGTAAAACTCTCCCAGGAGTAACTCTTACTCACAGCGGGTATCGGGATCCAACTATCTCATAGAAGGTATGCAATCTCATTGCAAATTTCAACACTTGAAATTCCCGATAATATTTTGCCCCATGCGATCTATGACCTTGACTGAGTCAACAAACCATAGACCACAAGTAAAGTTCAACCCGTCATTTCTCGATTGAATTAAACCCACCCGCACGACCCTTGACTGAGTCAACAAGGCCGCACGACTACCCTAATCCAATCACATCATATGCTTTGCAGATAAGCAGTAATCAGCTACCGCATACTACGTCTTGACTGAGTCAACAAACGTAGCACGAATACTAACTATTACCTATCTGAAATTACGGAGGGCTACGACAGGTTTTTCTGAAAACCTATTGCGTAATGAACTTGATATCGTTGTAGGATCGAATGAATTTTTAAAATGGAGTGCTTTTGAGGCTTTTCTAGTTTTGCTAAAGGAGTCACTCCCGGTAAAGGGATCGTCGGTCCTTTCCTCGTCGAATGAGGTGCGGGATATATCATATATATCACTGTGCAAAGCAAAAACTCTTAAAAGCAATCAAAAGACAAACCGAGTGTGTAGCATCTGCCAGTTATTGCTAAAGGAGTCACTCCCGGTGAAGGGATCTCGGTCCTTTCCTCATCGAATAAGGTGCAGGATATATCATATATACCGCTGTGCAAAGCAAGAACTGTAGCTACCCTTTTTATTTTGAAATTCGATTCTACAACATCTTAGGTTTCTTTTATTTCATTAATCACATTAATGAAGTCCCATCATTTAAAATACCTAAACATCATAGATAAATACGACGTACACTTATGCCATCCGCATTCGCCTCGATGTCCCCTCGTGCACCGTTAGGTTAGGTAACTAACGACAGAGTGGGGCAGGGCTAGCGCGGGTGTAAAACATAAGTAACGTCTATATAATATATCATATATACTATATACAGTATCTATCACAGAACATCACATGATCACATCACAGATATCGCAGCAGAAGAAATATATGAAATATTGGATATACTAGGACGTCCGTGTTTTTAATACGAGCCAGTATAAAGCACGGATTCCACGGTCGTGATGAATAGCCAAACCCACACCCCTAGACCCCTACGAGAGCGGCAAGCAACCCTACCAATTCTGGAGTTAGGACACCCGGACTCGACTCCTCGAGTTGGTCTCCCACTGGACTCCAGAACCCGGTTACTTGTGCCCTCCTCCTTGGGTCTATCCTAGTGCGGAAAAGTAAATAATATACAAAGGGTGACATCTTCCGCAACCTGGAAGTGCCCCAATAAAAGAATATTACATACAAGTTTTTACATGAATGAAAAATGAAAAACACTCATCTCACATAAAAAACCCCGGCTATTCAAACACGACGATCCAATATAACATATACAGCAACACATAACATCACATGTCATCAACGTAAGTAAATATGCGTATCCCAATTGTCGTTGACATATAGCAACGAAACCGGCGATATCACATATTACACTTACGGTCACAGAAAAGAAAGTGTAAAACTACAACAGTTGGAATCCGCAACCACCTCAGACATCGCATGCCTGACCAAATGAATTCTTTAGATATCGCATGCCTAACAATTATAAACCCCGCATTTTAGTCTCAAAATCGAAAACACTTTTCAATACCATGTCGGGCAATTCAACAAGATTCCCGACATCCTGATCGAATGCTCGTCGCAAACTTCAGTAGATGGCTGCACCCCCGATACCGTCGACGAAGTGCACCAAGGCGGAACATCGCTACCGCGAGCACCCGGACGGATGCTTTCGGCGACGGGGTTCTCCTACAGTCACTTGGTCGGGGCTATGGAGTGAGGCTGTCTATTAAGTTTACCCGGCGGTTCCGCAGCCATCTAGTTGATATTATTGTTAGTTATATGTATGCCCTAGAGGCCATTACTGTACATTGGATGTATATTGTAGTGGATGCTGGGACATATATAGGGAGGACTTTCTTGCTCGACATGATAGTATGCTATCTGGTTACTCTTTACCTTAACGTGTACACTGATAGTCTCTCTGTTACATGTTGGTAAAGCCCTTAGGATGTGTGCTTGACTACCTGGACTATGATGCGGATCATACTAGTGGGGACATGGTAGTCCACAAGTACATCCTTCAAAGTCCCTAGTCGTGGGTGTATCGAGATGGGGCATCGATATACCAGAGTAGACTAGCGTGTACCTTCTCGACCCATACAGATGGGCGATGGATGATCCCATATCCATTGGTGTTTGACATCAGAGATGATATACGGGTGCTCAGTAGAGACTGGGTACACTGGACGGACTCGCCGAGAACTCCCAGATGGTATTATACCTTACGTCAGATGGCAGTTCTCTGGTGACGCTGGTACAGAGTAGTCTGTTGACCCGAGATAGGGAGTTGATGTTGCGCTGTGTTCGATTGGCTATAACCGGAAATCCCTGGCCAGGGTTACTGAGATTTACTGGTAAGTGTTACCGGTAGTTTCTCGAATTGTTATAGACCTCATATCGACACGACTTATCGAGCTATTGGGGTCCGACGTTTACCACCCCTAGGCGAGATATGCAACATATCAGACGATCAGACCGGACTGTACGGTAAGTGTTACTGGTTGGATTCACAGGAGTGTGAGCGGGCTTGCTCGTCGATCTTCTGATCGCTTAATACCCGGGTGGCCGTTACGTTTAGCAGACCGCTTGCGGCTTGTGGGTGTTTGATATGATCATCACCTGCTGCCGGCGTATTGACGAGTCTTTAGAGTCCTACACAGAGGTTTCCTGGCTCAAGCGAAACGAAATAGGAGCGCATATGAGATATGTGCGGGACCGAGAATGATACCAGTATGTGATACTGTATTCGATTCTCGCGATATGTAACATTGATCGGTTATATGCGTTATAGCCGGGTTATCGGATCAAGTGTTGATTCGATAAGTTGTTACTATTGATATTAGTCGGTTATATACGATATGACCGGGTCGTTAAATCAAGTGTTGATTTAATGATTTAATGTATAATTATATATTTGATATATCACTTTACATTAACTAATATAGGTTCACTTAAATGGATTTTCTCACTAGAAGTTCACAAGTTGTATATGTGATATACTTTTGTGCACTTGATTGTATCATGTTTGATGATACATGTTAACTTGGTTAAGTGTAAAGATTAAACCATGGTCAAGTTAATGATTAGGGTTTTGCTTTTCTTTATTATTTATTTATTTATTTATTTTGGAAAGAAAAAGGGAAAATGGTTGCTAGTTTTGTTTTATCTTTGAAGCTTCATGAAGCTTTGACTAAAGTGACCATTTTGTCTCATGCTTAACCCTAACCATTCACTTAAACCTTAGTTAGTTCTCTACACTTGACCATGGTTCATGATTATGATAAGAATGATTTTATTATTCTTATTATAAAACTTATCATAATATTCATCTTCTTCTTCTTCATCTTAAAAGTAGAAAGCTTGCCTCATCAATGGCAAGTGAAGAAAATGAGTGAGAAATCCAATTCTAAAGTGAACCCACTTCCTATTTCTTCATCCTCTACCTCTTGCCAAGAAGTATAGGGTGTTCTCTTCACAAGTTTCATGACTTGGTGAAGTGGGAGCTTGATCTAGTGATGCCTCGACATAGATCATCTTCGGCACGAAGCCGACGACCTTGCCCGCCCATTTCTCCGATGAAGCCGACGCAAGAGCCCGGGTTTTTCATTTGGACAGCGAGGAGACTTCATCGTGGAGCTATGGAGGTGGAGAAACGGATCTACAAAGGTTGTATGTTCGTTTACTTTTAGTTAAGATGTTAACTAGCTCGTTTTGTCGCCTAAAAATCTAGCCAACGATCTTGTTAGGGTTTCTCGGCACCGTTAAAATTTGAAATTGGCATGGTTGATGCCTTGTGAGACCTCATTAGTGTGCCTAGGAACCCTACACGTTGAGATCCAGAAGAGTGTTGCAGAATCATGTGGGTACTAGTGATGACATCCCCGCCGGTGGTTCTTCTTCTTCCTCTTCTGCTCCATCGTCATCTTCTCCTTCTTCTCCTCTTTCTCCTCCTTCTTTTTCACCCTCATTTCCTCTGCTAGTGCCTATTCTCCATTCTTCAAAAGGCTCTTCTTCTTCTAGTCCGAACGGACCCACACTGGGATCCGTTCCTACTCCACAGACATTTGACTCAAAAATTTTTCAAAGTGCTCCATTTCCAAACAGGTTGAGTCCCAATAAACCAACTGCACAAGTGGAGAAGATTGTGGAGTTATTTAAGCAGGTTAGCATAAATATACCTCTCTTGGATGCAATCCAACAAGTCCCTTCATACGCGAAAATCTTAAAGGGCTTATGCACCTCGAAGAGAAAGTCATCTCAAGTACCCAAGAAAGTGCTAGTGGCTAGTGCAGTGAGCAATGCTATTAACCACCCTCAAACCTTACCCCAAAAACGAAAGGACCCCGGCTGTCCTACGATTTTAATCACAATTGGGGATAAGAAAATTAATCGAGCACTTTTAGATCTTGGGTCTAGTGTTAACCTACTTCCCTACTCCGTGTATGAACAATTAGGGGTTGGAGAGTTGAAACCCACTAGTTGTACTCTCCAAATGGCTGATCGATCAATCACCCATCCAAGGGGTGAGCTAGAGGATGTGTTGATCAAAGTTGGGGAGTTTATATTCCCCGTTGATTTTATTGTTATGGATACACAACCTGTTGCTAACCCACGAAACCAAATTCCGGTGATCCTCGGTCGACCATTTTTGGCCACTTCCAATGCTGTAATAAACTGTCGCAATGGCTCCATGACTCTATCCTTTGGGAAGATGTCTAGTGAGTTCAATATTTATAAGATGGGGAGTCTGCCCCCCGTGCCTAAAACTAGTACACGAGAAGTTTGCTCTGTTCATGAAATCACCCAGGAGGACTGCGAGCTTGAAAGATTCTTGTTTGATGAAAACAGTTTTGACGCCACTAGTGCGTCCCTCCTTGAGCCTACCACCGTTGACACAACCGATATGGATTATGAATGTTTCACTTTTTCGGATGATGACGACTCACAGCCCGAATATGAGTCTTTTGAATTTGTGGATGAGTTAGTTGAACCATCCGAATCGGTTGTTTGCAGTGATTTCGAACCTGTGTTGGAGTCCTTTGAGTTCGAGGTAGATTCCGCAATGATTCTTTCGCCTCCGAAACTCGAACTCATGTCCTTACCGCCTCACCTTAAATATGCTTACATAGGTGAGAATGAGATTTTTCCCATTATAATATCAGCCTCTCTAGCCTTCGAGCAAGAGAACGCTATTTTAAAGGTCTTACAAGATAGGCGGCAAGTTTTCGGTTGGACTATGGCGGACATCGAGGAGATCAGTTCCATTATAATTGAATATCATATGCAATTGATGGATGATGCCAAGTCAATAGAGGACCCACAGAAACATTTTGGGGGTATTGTGGTTAGTCAACCTCCTCCTTTAGATGTTGAACCACCCCCATTTCTTTTAAGAAGCTACGAGAATGCTAACATTCCACTGATTGCTGATCATTCGCATTCTCGTTTTGATTCATCACCACCCCCTGTCTATTCACCTCTATACCTTCTATACCACCACTTCTATCTTCCCCAATTCTTTATGGATCGCTACGACTTATTCTTCCACCAACTGATACTCTTTACTGATAAATTTTTCAACTGGTTGGTGTTAACGTTTGGTCTATGCAAGGTTTGGCAGTAATGTCTAACATAGTTTAAATGAAGTTTGGGGGAGGGCCTTTCTGTATATATTTTTGTTTTCCTTAACAATAAAAAAAATTATAAATAAATAAACGGGGAAGTGCCGGTATTTTGACCCTCTTGGTTTAGCATGACAGTGAGGACACTGTCAAGTTCAAGTTTGGGGGTATGCTCGGTACGTCTTCTTCCTTCGCATTCATTTGTACATATTTTTTGCATTTGCATACTTATTTGAAAACCCAAAAAAATTTGAAAAATTTGAAAAATTATAAAAATTATTGTATTCAATTTTGGATTATTTGACTTGAGTTTGACAAATAGGTTAACTGGTTAGGAACAACTAGATCTTAGACTTAGTAAATAAAAACCCTAAAAATAACATTCCTTAAAGTTTAACGGTAGAAAGTATATGCTTTGTAGTCTATTTAGAAATAGGCAAATTTTGGGTTCACTTCTTGGGTTAAGTCAAAATGAGGGAAGAGTATTGATGTTCATATTAGAGTATAAGTTTGAAAAATAGTTCCTAGCTTAAGTCTAGATTCTGAAAATATATACCCTACAAAATGCACAATCACGCACCTTGAAACTTGGAATAGTAGAAGAGACCTTGAAATGCTCTTGTCTAAAGTCCTTAGTACAATGAAAAAAAAAGTGTGAATAAAGAATAAAAAAAAATGGACACTGGTTTTTGGGATTACTTAAGGCTGCAAAAATAGAAAAATATTTAGCGAGGGTGCTTCATCACCTAGTGCTTTAGACCAACTGGTTTAGGAGTCACTGCTAAAAGCCTTGGGTGTTGCAAGACTAGGAATTACGCTTTAATGTGCAAACACATCTTGTAATCGGTTGTTGGTACCTCAAGAAGTATTAATAGTCGCATGAAGGATGTGTAAGCAAAATTCAATTAAAAATTCACCTACTAATAAGTGCTTTGGACAACGGACGAGAGTATGATTGCTTGATTTGAATTTCCAAGTGTAGGGGTAATATTTACACACACGTAGAGGTATGTGATTGGAGTTTAGATGAGAGAAAGGAGTGAAGAATAGAACTTGTATCTTTAATAGAGTTGATAGAAATTCCTAAGTAGAGATGGAACCTTAGAAGGAAAACTTAGGAAATGCCGAAAGCTAAGTAAGTCTATAAAACATATATAATCTTAAGTTAGATGATGAGGAAGTGTGAAGAATATGGGTGGATAATTTGCGAGTCAAAAGATAATAGAATTCCTTGTTAGAAAACCTAATTGGAGAACAAAAGTCAATGGGCCGAGTTGATAGGATTTTGTGGGTGTAATCCGCTGAAAACCCTCAGGAGACAACACTCCTCCTACTAAGGACACCTAGAGGTTTAACGGCTTGTTGCACGTGCTCAGTGCAATCGCGTTTCCCTGCGAAAGTGTGGTTAGGATTTTAGTGAATAAAAAATAAGTTTGCTCAAGGACGAGCAAAAGATAAGTTTGGGGGTATTTGTTCATATCATAATATTGCAGTTTATATTCCCCAATTCTTATTCGTTTTATAATTAAACAGGTGCTTTTGACGCATGTCTGCTGCATGTTACAGTTTACTGGTTTTTGGAGCGAAAACAGTGAAAAAGACACAAGACAACAGAAAAGGGACTTTTTACCAACAAATAGAAGGATCCTAGTCAAGCCTAGACGAAGAACAGTGCAAGGTCCAAAATGTCAAGGCAAACAGTTAAAAGATCGCTACAAGTTTTCCTTGAAAGATCTGGAGAAGAATAAAAAGCCAAACAGAGAAAAGTAGTGAAGAATAAAGAAGCCCAAATAACCAGTATGCAGCCCAGGAAGTTTGGTGAGATGATCTCACCAAAGGGCCGCGGAACTGCGGCCCAAGCCTACATTTGACGCGGTTCCGCGGCCATTAAGTGCCCGTGTCGGTGGAAACTTCTGGTGTCCGTACGTCGGTGCGAGGGTTGGGATTTTTCGTGGTCATATCTGTAAAATCACATGCACGAGAATCTGTAACCCTAGTTTTCCCTATTTACTTATAAATTGTAATCACAAATTTGTAAACCCTATGCCTCTTTTCATTTTCACAAATTCAGATCTGTTATGTATTCTTGCTTGGAGAGAGCCATCAATAAAAATTAGTAAGTTACTTTTAATTCTTTGTTTTAGTTCTCTTTTAATTAGAATGTTTTTTAATCCCCTAATGAGCGAGTAATCTCCTCGCTTGTTAGGGTTAGCCTTAGGGAAAGGTTTGAGAGATGAGATCTCTCACCCCTTTCATGCCATTTCATACCTAAGAATTAGAACTCCATGCATGCACGCACACCCCGCTCCCTACGGCACCTTATCCCTCGAGGTAATGGTGACACCGTAGTGTAAAGGACCGGTTGCGCGTGTTTTCCATGGAAGTTAGGGCAAGTATCGATAAAGGAAGGACAAGAATATAGAGGAAGAAATATCTTCCCAAAAGATTCTAATCCACTTTATTGATAATTACTATAACATCTAATAGATCTAAAATAAGGCATTGAAAGCGGTGAGGGAACCTTTAATCTCCCAACTTCCCCTAAGCCTAACCCTAGAAAGACTTTAATTTAGATTAATTTAGTTTATTGATAGATCTAGTTTTTTATAGATTTAATAAATCAATCAAAACAACATTTGGAATCAACTTGTAAAAACACATTAAGAAAATTACCCATCTCTGTGGATCGACCCGTACTCACCGGCTAGCTGCAAAGCGACGCCGTTTCTGATTACGGTTAACTTAATATTTTGGACATAATCACTAAGCTTCCCTTTCTTCCCAAACCTCATCACGCCTTTCATTGGGGAGACCCTCAAGAAAACATGATCACCAACAGAAAACTCAAGTCTGCGCCAACGATGGTCCGCATAAGATCTCTGCCTACTCTGGGCTGCTCTCATCCTATCGCGAATCGACTGGATCTTCGCGGTTGTCTCCTCCACAATCTGCGGCCCTAAAATACTGCTCTCGCTGAGCTCCGTCCAACAGGTGGGCGATCTGCGTCTCCTCTCATAAAGAGCTTCAAACGGTGCCATCTGAATGGTCTCCTGGTAGCTATTGTTGTAGGAGAACTCTACTAAGGGCAAATGATGATCCCAGCTACCTCCGAAGTCTAATACGTATGCTCTGAGCATGTCCTTGAGAGTCTGAATAGTCCGCTCTGACTGTCCATCGGTCTGCGGATGGAATGCTGTGCTGAAACTCAAGCGAGTGCCCAAAGCTTCCTGAAGCCCCTGCCATAGCCGGCTGGTAAACTGGGTGCCTCTATCGGACACAATACATGTCGGAACTCCGTGCAGTCGTACAATATCATCAATGTAAATCTGGGCATACTGAGCAAATCCGAAAGTCGTCTTCACTGGCAGGAAGTGAGCCGCTTTCGTCAGACGATCCGCGATCACCCAGATGGAGTCATACCCTCGACTAGTCCTGGGTAGACCTACAATGAAGTCCATATATATCTGTTCCCATTTTCACTCCGGAATGGGTAACGACTGTAGCTCTCCCGCGGGCCTCTGGTACTCAGCCTTGACTTGCTGACAAGTCAGGCATTTCGACACAAAATCTGCGATGTCTCTCTTCATTCCGTCCCACCAGTAAACACCTCTCAAGTCATGGTACATCTTGGTGGAACCGGGATGAACACTATATACCGATCGATGTGCCTCCTCAAGAATCTCGCGCCGCAATCCCTCAGCATCTGGTACGTACAGTCTAGTCCCAAATCGTAATATCCCCTGATCATCGATCACGAACTCGGAAAATATGCCCTGTCCCATCTGTGTCCTGATATCTGAACAGCGGTCATCACTGTGCTGTGCCTCATGTATACGGTCAAGCAACTGTGGGCGTGCACGAACATGTGCAATCTGTCCTCCGATCGGCGTAAACTCGAACTGTACCCGGCTGTCGCATAAGATCTGCCAATCTGCCGACGACTGCCTCTGCACTGCGCTCAAACAAGATAGACTACCCCCGGGCCTCCTGCTCAAAGCATCCGCCACTACATTCGCCCTGCTCGGGTGATACAAGATCTCACAATCGTAGTCCTTCACTAACTCCATCCATCGGCGCTGTCTAAGGTTTAGGTCTCGCTGCTGAAATATATACTTTAAGCTCTTGTGGTCAGTGAATATCTGGCATGACTCTCCATACAGATAATGTCACCAGATCTTAAGTGTAAAGACCACTGCAGCCATCTCCAGATCATGAGTGGGGTAATTCTGTTCATGTTTCTTTAATTGCTGCGAAGCATACGCGATCACCCTGTCATGCTGCATCAAAACGCACCCTAGCCCCACTCGTGAAGCGTCACAGTAGACCACAAATCCGCCTGATCCTGAAGGTAATGATAGCACTGGTGTCGTAGTCAGTAGAGCCTGTAGCTGCTGGAAACTGTGCTCACACTCCTCCGTCCAATCGAAGCGAACTCCCTTCCGGGTCAACCCGGTCAAAGGTGTAGCAATGCGAGAGAAGTCCTGCACGAATCGCTTGTATAGCCTGCCAGCCCTAGAAAGCTGCGAACCTCCGTCACCGACGTGGGTCTAGGCCAACTCCGAACTGCCTCGATCTTCCTCGGGTCTACACATATACCATCCTGTGTAATCACGTGCCCTAAGAAGTCTACGCTGTCTAGCAGAAAGCACATTTGGAGAATTTGGCGAAAAGCTGATGCTCCCTCAAGGTCTGCAGTGTAATCTGCAGGTACTGCTCGTGCTCCTCTCTACTCCGAGAATACACCAAGATATCGTCAATGAACACTAATGAATAGATCAAGATACGGCCGGAAAACGCGGTTCATCAAGTCCATAAATGCTGCGGCGCGTTGGTGAGTCCGAACGACATCACCAAAAACTCATAATGGCCGTAGCGCGTGCGGAAAGCTGTCCTAGAAATGTCCTCCTATCGAACCCGCAGCTGATGGTAGCCTGATCGCAATTCGATCCTCGAAAAGTATCCTGCCCCCTGAAGCTGGTCGAACAAATCGTCGATGAGTGGCAGAGGATACCTGTTCCGCACTGTCACCCTGTTCAGCTAGCGGTAGTCGATACACAAACGCATACTGCCGTCCTTCTTCTTGACAAACAGGACTGGAGCACCCCACGGAGAAACACTGGGTCGAATAAGTCCCTTATCCAGCAAATCTTGCAACTGACCCTTCAATTCTCTAAGTTCCGCCAGGGCCATCCGATAAGGCGGTACAGAAATAGGCCCCGTGCCAGGAACCAAATCAATACAGAAGAAATGTCACGCTCGGGCGGTAGCCCAGGAAGCTCGTCAGGGAACACATCAGGGAACTCGCTAACAACTGGAACCTGATCCAACAGAACCACTATAGCTCTAGTATCGCAAACATAGGCGAGAAATCCCTGACATCCCTTCCTCAAAAGCTGTCCTGCATGAAAAGAAGAAATCACACTGTGAGGGGTGGCCCCACGGTCCCCCAACACAACAAAAACCGACTCGCCAGGAAAACAGAATCTAACTGTCTTCTCGCGGCAGTCAACAGAAGCATAGCACGTGGCTAACCAATCCATTCCTAAAAGAACGTCAAAATCCAACATCTCAAGAAGGATCAAATCGACCGGCAACTCTCTCTCGCCAATACGGATGGTACAGGATCAGAACACGTGACTAGCGACAAACGACTCTCCTACAGGAGTAGTTACAACAAGCGGCTGACCAAGAAAACCGGACTCTCTACCTAAACTCGACACAAGGTGTGCGGATACGTACGAGTACGTAGAAACATACGAGCACAAGGATCCGGATCAGACAATACGTGTGCAACAAAGGACATACTGAAAGAGTACCTGAAAGCTCTACGTTGGATGCCCTCGCGTCCCGATGAGTCGAAGCGAAAACTTGTGCCTGTCCTTCATCTGCGACTGACCGAACTCCTCCTCTACTAACCTGACCCCTCTGCGCGAACCCTCCGCGTCCACGACGTCTCAGAATACGACCCTGACGTGGTGTGAAGGAACACTGCCTGATGAGGTGTTGAAGGCTCCCACATCGTAAACATCTACGCGCTGGCTGCCGTCCCCCTGGGGATGAGAGCCAAACAACTGTCCTCGTCCTAAACCTCTGCTCTGGGCTGGTACACCAGTATGATTCCTCAACTGTTCTGGAACTCTCACGGTCTCTGGAAGACGTGTCCCGTAAACTGGGGCTGCCTCCACCGGTGCTATGTAGGGGACGGAATACTGCATGATGATCGCAAGGAACAACTGGGTAACAGGGTTGACAACCACCTGTCGCTGCGCTCGAACGACCTCCACCAATGAGCTTATCGCCTGGCGTAAGCCCTGCATCTCTACCACTAGTCTAGCGATCTGAGCTGTCGTAGGGGGAACAATCTGTCCTGGTACAACAGGAGTACTACTCGGATCAGTCCTCGTCTCAGATGAATCAACTCGAACCTCGGCTCTCACGGCCGCTCTCTGCACCCTCGTAATCCTTGGCGGCATAATGGCTGAAAAGAAGGTAGGATTCGATGAGGATACAGAAATCGAATCGCAAGGATGTATACAATCATGAGGGAATTTCAATCAATAAGTCCTAAGGTCGCTTAGGCGGAGTACCGTGTCGTGAGTATGCCGCGGAACATACACACGCTACGCTACCCTGCTGCAGCTACCTACTCCATCATACCAGGGTCGTCCTACACTCCAAAAGGTAAAACCTACGCTCTGATACCAACTTTGTCAAGACCCAAAGTTTGGCCCATGACCGGCACTTAACCACGTAACGTCTACAGGCGTAACGCGACTAAGTGAACCGAAAACCCAGAAATCAAACCAGTAAAAGTATAGAGTGTTATAAGTTTTAAATGAAAACACTTACTAACATGTTAAGAAATCTAAGTAAACAATCACCAAGATAGCAATATACGACGCCGTAGCGAAGATGAAGATCCATAAGTGGGAACATCACAGATAGAATAAACTGCAAGTACAGCCGGCTCATAACGAGCTCGACACCAGAATACAAATAATATA
The DNA here is from genome assembly GCA_030015575.1 of Agapanthus africanus. Taxonomy (NCBI): domain Eukaryota; kingdom Viridiplantae; phylum Streptophyta; class Magnoliopsida; order Asparagales; family Amaryllidaceae; genus Agapanthus; species Agapanthus africanus. Next base: position 114,114,006 of record JASDDO010000018.1, read on the forward strand.
CATCATCGTCCTCACACTGTCTCTAAGTCAATTCATAAGTGGTAGATGGAGATTACTAGATACAACAATGCACATAACTGAAAGATAAACAGATACCGCACAAAACCCACCTATCAGCAAAAGAGCTAGTATGCCAATTGTAGGGGTATCTGTGTCAAAAGATGCAAGAACGTAGCCTGCCGCGACTACTCCGAAGAGCAACCTGCAAACACTGTGGCACAACGGGGGTGAGTTGCCAACTCGTGAATAGAGATAACATATAAAGGTAATCGCGAGCATGCACGTACTGCGCTACTCTATCATATGCCAACAGATGATATCAATATGTGATAAGCAGTATGTGCAATAATCATGCAAGTGCTCTATCAGGTAATATCACTACAGGATGAGGTACAATAATAAATGCTGAGCATGGGCAATATAACATCTACACGGAATGTCAACGTGGAATATATAATCGGTGTCCATCAATGTACCCAGATCCCCCAAATAGCTCAGGCGCCGGCACTCTCATCGGCCCTCCAATCCTGTACATCTCTGGGAATCACGAGTGCCCAACATCGGCACCCAAATATCACAAATACTCGTGTCCAGCATCGACACTCAAATCCTCATCCATCGGGCCCCGTCAGTCCGGGTCAGCCCACGGGCTCCGTCTGCGGTATCGGCCCTCGGCCCCGGCAGTACGGATCATCCCGCATCCATCTATCGACTCTGATCAGTATCCTCCGGATAACTGTCAGGTCTAACCAATCACCGGTAGGTAGTAGTCCCTCTGCCAGGCTCACCGTCTACTACACAGCGAAACCGTTCTCGTCCCGGGATACCATACCGGGTCCACCATGTACCCGTAATCGGCCTCATCCAGCTCCTCGATTCGGGTTCACATATATCACTCTAGCACCGAGAAAACACATGGTGGACGCACCGAAATATCATATCAAGGGAACCGAGTTTTTAAATGATTACATATTTGAAATAGCCACGGTTCCTAAATCCAGAAATCACATGTAATCCAAACTAATATGCAAGTCAATGGTCCGATGTGATATATGCATCAACTATGAATATCATGTCAAGTCACATAAAGATGAGCTACAACATAATGGTCCGATGTGATATATGCATCAAGTATGAATATCATGTCAAGTCACATAAAGATGAGCTACAACATAATGGTCCGATGTGATATATGCATCAAGTATGAATATCATGTCAAGTCACATAAAGATGAGCTACAACATAATGGTCCGATGTGATATATGCATCAAGTATGAATATCATGTCAAGTCACATAAAGATGAGCTACAACATAATGGTCCGATGTGAATTCTACAGTGTGAGTGTTATGGCAATTACTAACGGTGTATGTGTAACATGCAGGATAGTGCTCGTGCAACATGAACCGTTAGTAACGGTGCGGTGTTCTATCAATTCTAGTTTATATACATACATCAAGGAATGTGGTATGCACTAAATAGTAGCCATGAACAGTCAATGTATGGAAATGTAGCTACAAGATCCTATCAGCCCTGACGTAGAACGCCATGTGGGCGATATCCCCGTAGATATTAAATCTACTCACCGTAGTCTCTCGCTAGGTATAGCCGACGACTTGTTCCCCTCCTTCGCGGCGCCCGTCGCACTCGCCTGCGAATCCTATAATTTCACAATATATCTCTCATAAGCTCAAAACCGTATAAACACAACATTAAAGTCAACTAGAAACCCGTGTCGCAAACCAAGCGCGCGTGTGCGCGATAAGCTAAAACGTGTGATTACGTGCCTGAAGCCACTCCGACGCTTTGCGATACGCAGAAACCCCAATCCCACACACACGTATCACGCGTGTCGCGAAAGATTAAAAATACGGGAAATAGGGTATTTTACTCCAGATTTTGATACAGAACAGATATTATAAAAATATATATATCAAAATACTCCACATAGCAGCAGACTCCAGTGGACCAAACCCCAACCCCCATCTCACCCATCTGGCCGCAAATTGCGGCCAGAATGATTATTCCGGCAGCCTCACTTAGGAATTGGGCTCCCAGGTTTGGTGTGAGCACTCAATACCCCCTGTGTATGCTACAGTAATTCCAATTTCATTCTGAAATGACCCGGGTAGCAGCAGATCCAACAGAACCCTATTTCTAGTTAAAAACCCCACTTTTGCACTAAATTGAAACTTTATGGTATTTTCCTAAAATCTGAAGCAAACCCAAGTCTAGAATCACACTAACAACTCATTACCAAGCTAATTGAGCCATAAAAATGCTAATTTTAACCTATCATCACTAAATCCCCTCAATACCACCAAACATGCACACAAAAATATGATTTCTAGCTAAACTACTACAAGATATGGGAGAAGGGTGTTAAACAAGAGTTATATACCTTCAAAAGACCCTAAGAACATCAAAAGTTCCAGCTCCCTCTTCAAGTATGCAGATTTGCTTCCAAACACCTCAAAAGCTCATTTTTCTTAAGGTTTTGTGAAGGAAAAGAGTGGTTTTTGTGTAGGATTTGTGTAGAGATCAAAGAGAAGTGAAAAGGAGAGGGAAAGGTGAAGAAAAGCTAGGGTTTTGCTGCTGAATTTCTGCTGGATTCAGAATAGAGGAGAAGAGAGAGAAGAGAGAAAGAAAAAGGGGTCAAAAGTCAAGTTCTCACCTAACCACCATGCTTCATTTGTTTATTTGGATTTTTGAATTCTAAAAAGGGTTTTGTTTTGATTAAAGGGTGGGGAATTAACAAGGAAACATGCAAGGAAAGAATGGCTAACACTTTAACCTAGGTTACAACATGGCTAAGTGTGCAAGTGTACACTATAAAATGGAAAATTTTCCAATTAGGGTAACTTGACTAAAAATAACTAATAAACCCAAGTACACATATAAAATTACACGCACAAATTGCTAATTAACACGAAAAACATTATAACGAAATTTCAAAGTGTTACATCCCCGCTCAAGCACTTCCTCTAAGAACCTCTGGCCAACTGTCGTGGTCACTCATGGCATGTCTCGTCGACGATCCTGAACTCTGGCCTGCCGGTGTGCGTAACATGACCACTCCTGGGTCCAAGTCTTCTCGTAATTCATTCCAGAAAGGTCCTGTCGAAATCTCTCCCAAATCTCGTCTCTGCCGAACTGTCCGGAAGTCATCGTCCTTTACTATATCTGTTTCTTATTCCGGAACGGCTGCATACTCACCGCGACTCCTTCTGGAAGGTATATCCAAGTACAATGCCTCGGCATGCGTATCGCATCTCTGATGTCGGCAGAGTGGAACTTCATCTTATCCAGATCTCGTACGAATCTCTTACTCCACTTTTCTCTAATGTCGACTGCTCCGGACTCGTCTAGTCGTGGCTGCATGGACTGAGCTCCAACGGCTATCCTCGTATCTGGAGTCTCCCAAGAATGCATCTCACCTCCTAGCATCCGAATGAAGTCGAACCATTCGATCGATTCGTCAAAACCTCATAATCCCCCAAGAGCTCAACATCTTGGGCACAGTTTAATAGTATCGAATACATACCACAGCATCGGTGGTCCAGCCGTAGAAGGGCAAACCCAAGCCTCACTAATGGCACCGTGGAACTGCCGCAAACCCGAAGGTTCAAAGGTTTTCACACGGTCTGTTAGTGTATATGCCCTAGAGGCCATTACTGTATCATACTAGTTTGTATATTACTTAATGGAAGCTTAGGATATTCACCTTATATATACAATCTTGCTCAAAATAGTAGTATGCTACTTGGTTTGTTTCTACTTCAATGTGTACATGTGTTTATTTTAGTATATCGCCTATACACATTAGTGGAGCCCTTAGGATCTTTGCTTGATTACCAGCGTTGTGATGGCAGTCACACTAGTGGGGCTGGGTAATCTATAAGCACATCCTTATGCAGGTCCCTGGTCGCAGGACTATCGAGATAGGGCATCGATACTCCGGAGTAGACTAGCGCATGCGCTTCTCATCCCAGTGTGGGAGACGGTCTGTCCCACAGCCGTCGATACGTCGTACTAGAGAGAGTATGCGGGTGCTCGTTGGGTTACGAGTACACTGGACAGGACTCGTCGGGAACTGACTAGTTGGTATTATGCCTATCGTCAGTTATCAGTTCCCAGGTGACATGAGTACAGCTTAGTCCGCTGACTTGACACTGTCACTTCGCCTCGAGTGTGTTCCCACTGTACTTTGATTACTACCCTACCACGGCTCAAAGGAGTCGTGCAAACAGGTGGTAGTTGGCTGCAGTCCCGAAGCACTTGGAGGCAGTGACGGTTAGACAGGATTCGTCTCTCCCGGTATTGGGGGTTGACATCGCGCTGTGTCTAGGAGAGCCATTACACGAGTAGTCCCTTGCCAGGGCAAACGAGATATACTGGTAGGCTTCCAGTGTTATCTCAGGGTGTTTTGGGCTTCACTCCGACACGACTTGTACCGCTATTGGGGGACTGATGTTTACCACCCCCTAGGCCCGCTATGCGATGTATCAGACGAACAGACCGGACTGTACAGAGAATGTCACATTCAGGCTCAGTAGGAGTTCAGATGGGTTTCGCCTCGTCAGTCTTCTTGTCGGCATCTACCTGGGGACCGTTACGCACAGCTAGTGCCGCTTGCGGTCTGTGGTTAAACCCACTGCCAGCGTAGTGTCGAGTCTTTTGAGTCCCACACAGAAAGCTTTTCGCCTTTAGGCAAAAGAGTAGAGATCGCATAGTTTTGCGACAGGTCGCATGGTTTTGCGACAGGGTTCGGTCACATCCGTGCACTTATGCACGTATAGTGTCCGGACAGTTCACACTAGCGGGCTTTGGTTTAAGCCAGATCCAAGTGTACCTTTTGGGATTGGTTTTATCCAGTATGCATTCGTGTTCCTCGGAACGCGGATACAGGTGTGTATGCACAGTTGACGGAGAGACAGAGGCAGAGGATTCTCATTAGGGTTGTTGACCGTTGACAGTTGACTATTGACTTTTTGCTCAACCCTAATGAGAATATGATATGTGATTAACAATTATATTAATTAAGTATTATGGTGACATGGTTGTTGAGAGATTGACTTTGTTGACTTGTTGACTTTTGTTGACTTGTTGACTTTGTTGACCGGTTGACTAGGCTTGACTAGTTGACCATCATGATAACTATAGCTATCATTTCATGGCAAAGACTTTTGCTTGCTTGCTTTTTTGTGCAAAATGAGTGCATGAAATGATATGGCTATGGTTGCTTAAACCATCACATAATACTTGATTGATATGAGGTGTTATGATTGTTTTGGATTATGAGAGCCAAATGAGAAAAGTCTTCTCTCATTCTTTCATACTCATTCTCTCTCTTGTTCTTGAGCTCTCATCTCCTCCTCTTGCTCTCCCTCTCTTGACTCTATGGTTCACTTGTCTCATGAGTTGAGAACCAAGAACCATAGATAAAATCCCATACAAACTCTTCTCTACTCACTCTAGTTCACAAGGTTTGGCAAACCGAGTGAACTAGTTTCTTCAAAGTTCGAAGAAGGAGCCAAAGGTTGAAGCTTTCAGGTGGATCTATCTTCGGCGCAAGGAGACGACGGGGAGAAGCCGATTCGGACGACCATCGAAGCTTGAAGACGAAGGAGTTCGAGAAAAAGAAAGGTATAACCCCCTAACCGAGTAGTTAGCAACTCGTAGTTAGGTTGTTAGTTAGATGTTTAACAAAGATCCGGTTTTGAGTCCATGTTACCACCTCTAAGAAAATTGTTTTTCACCAAATTCCGCATGCCCGAAAGTACCGGGAGAGGTAGCATGGACTTACAGTGGTATCAGAGCCTAGTTAAACTCTATCTAACATGTTAGCAAAGTAGCTAGAAGATCGATCAAAGAAAAAGTCGCAAAACGAACCCCGTTTTTTAAACTTTCTGTCGATTTTAAAAGTGCTGGAAATTTTTTTTGAGATACACCAAAAATCGACTCAGGGTTTTCTGAAGAAACTGCAAAAATTTGACCCCCTAACTCGATCAAAGCGCCGCGGTTCCGCGGCCGAGTTGACTCGGTCATGCGGTTTCTTCTTTGCAGTTTGCTCATAGGGGTATTTTGGGATTTTTGGAATATATATTTTCTGCCCAGATTTTCCAGAACGAAAATTTTATTTTTGGGGTCCTGAAAATCCGTATTTTTGATCGAACTTCTTAAAGACTTTAGCTGACGGGTTTTTTTTGTAATGTGATATTTGTATTGAACGTCTGCTAATCGCTATATGTCGATTAGTGGGGGTTATACAAATCTGTGATCTGTAATGTTATTGGAATGTGTATATGAATTCATTGGATTGTCGCGGGTGAATAGCCGGGGGTTGTGAGACGAGAGTTTTCTTTTCTTTCAATTCATGTAAATTTGTAAATTGATGTAATAATTATTTGTATGGCCGCACAACCGGGTCGGGGTTGTAGCCGTCATTGTATAATTTTTTTTTACTGTTTTTGCTCCTAGGATAGACCCATGGAGGGGGTGCACAAACTACCGGGTATGCCGAAGTGCCGAGTGGCCTACTCACGGAGTTGAGGGAGGTTGCTTCGCTTCGGGTACTTGGCGGGTAGTTTGCCGCACCCGTAGGGGTCTTGGGTGGGGTATTGGCTATTCACCGCGACCGTGTAATCTGCTTTTCGTTACAGGCTCGTACGAATTGCAGATTCCTAGTATATCCAATGTGTTCATCTGTGATCTGAAATGGCTATCATTGCAGTATATCTATATATGATATTATTTAGGCGTTGCTTATATTTTACAGCCGTGCTAGCCCAGCCCCCGCTCTGTCGTTAGTTAAGTAACCTAACGGGTAATGACGGGGCCCCGTGGCGAATGTGAATGGCATAAGCGTACGTCATATTTTGGTTATTTTCTGCAATGGTAGGATTAAATGATGGGACGCATTAAAAGAACTAATGCAAGAATATCACGCATTAAAAGAACTAATGCAAGAAAATAAACCAAGTTAAAATCGTTGGAACACTTTCGAAAAACCACTCGGTTCTTTTCAAAACTAACTTTTAAATGCGGAGCTTGAGCCACTCCTTTTAAAAGCTATCTCGTTCTATCGATTATATCAAGTTCACTACGTTCACGATTTTGCCAAAACCATTCGTAGCCCTCCATCATTTCAGTTAAATATTCGGTAGTATTCAAGCTATGTATTTTGACCTCACGCCAAGGCATAGTGATTGGTAGCTGCCGGATATTTATCTGTTGCATAGATAGAATGCGTTGGTTTGGGACAGCCGCACTACCATTTTGGCCTACGTCAAGGGTAGGTACGGGTGGATTCAAATTAACCTGGATAATGATGGGAAGAACTTGACATGTGACTTATGACATTTTGACCTCACGTCAAGGTCATAAGAGCATGGGGCAAAAAAAAATCCACATCGGGAGTTTCAAAAGAACTGAAACTTGCTAGTGTTGCATACCATTTGGAGTGTGATGATTCTGGTAGGATTCCTTCAGTTTCGTCACGCGATGATATTTGGTGAGTATATGCTACTCCTCGGGAAATTTCTCACTAAACGATCAATGCTATAAACCTAGTAGGTGCCTAGAAAGGTGTTAGCGGGGCTACGCCCCCAGGGAAAAGAGGTTATTTAATTAAGGAACTTCGCGAAAGCATTGGAAAACCTCCCTCGAAGTACCGACACTGGCCTGGCTGAACGGTTAAGCAAGTATTGTGCGGTGGGATTGATCCCGACTAATTCTTCCTTTTTGGTTTGAGGAGGGATTCGAGAAACAGTGGGAGCCATCCTGTTTAGACAAACTAAAAACCACTATAAACTTGCAAGAGCATCATGCTGAGTGTTTCTTCTCTCTCTCCTAATTGCAGCAACCATTCGACATGACTGGACTTAAGTTACTTCTAGATAAAAACATACTAACAGGGCCAAACTACAAAGATTGGCTCAGGAATGTCAAGATGGCAATCACTTACGACAAGCTGGGGTATCTTCTTACCACCAAAGCTCCCCCTGTCCCTGGTCCCACTTCCAGCGTCGCGGATAAGGAAATCCGTAAGACTTGGGAGATTGATAGCGCGAAGGCCAAATGCCTCGTACTTGCCTCTATGGACAATGAACATCAGAGGAGGCACGAGAATATGGACTTGGAATCCATATTTCTTCATACAAAAGAACTGTATGGAGAGCAATCTCGTATCGCAAGATACGAAGCGTCGAAAAAGTTATTTTCGGCAAGGATGGCCGTCGGATCATCAGTAGCAGAACACGTGCTTAAGATGATCGGCTACATTGAGGAGCTCACGGACCTAGGGACCACATTGGAGAGTGAGCTCTATACGGACTTAGTTCTCCAGTCCCTTCCTTCCACTTACGCCCAGTTTATACTGAACTTCAACTTACAAGAAAAGGAAGTTGAACTTTCAGAGCTCCTCAACATGCTGAGGAGCGCAGAGGGCACCCTACAGAAAGGTAGGGAAACATCCACTTTGTTTGTAGGAGGATCATCTTCTTCTAGGTCCAAGGCGAAAGCCAAGGGAAAGAAGAAGAAAGCCCCCGCCAAACCAAGAGGCGGTGTTAGTAAAGTGGATACGAAGGGAAAAGCTAAAACAACAAAGAAAGCGGGGAAGCTTGTGGATAAGGAAGAATGCTTCTATTGTCATAAGAAAGGACACTGGAAGAATGATTGCAGGGCCTGGAAGGCCAGAACACAGGAATTGAAGCAGGTTGCAGCTTCAGCTTCAGGTATGTATGTTATTGAAAACTGTCTTTCAATAAACTCTACTTCCTGGGTATTGGATACCGGATCAGGATCTCATATCTGTAATTCTTTGCAGGCGTTGAGAAACCGTAGTGTTTTGAAAGCAGGTGACATGACCCTCAGAGTTGCGAATGGAGCTAGCATGGATGCTAAAGCCGTGGGGGACTATTACCTGGGAATGTCAGATGGACATGTTTTGGTTTTGCGTAATTGCTTTTTTGTACCCAACGCAACTTGTAATATCATTTCTGTATCTTTAGTTTCTAAAGAAGGTTATGAATTTGCGTTTGTAAGTAATGTTGTAAACATTCACCTTAATCAAGTTTTGATTGGGTCAGGTACATTAAGCAATGGTATTTACGTATTAAACCAACCACAGATTTTCAATGTCCAGAATACACACAAAAGAAAGTCTCCGGAAATAAATCAGACTTTCTTGTGGCATTGTAGACTGGGTCACATCAATGAGAGAATGTTGACGAAGTTACATACAGAAGGATATTTGAATGCGTTCGAATATCAATCGTATGCCACTTGTCAATCCTGTCTCAAAGGAAAGATGACAAAGACTCCGTTCACTGGACACGGAGTAAGAGCGAGCGAGCTCTTGGGACTCATACACAGCGACGTGTGCGGTCCAATGTCTACACATGCGCGAAGCGGTTATTCTTACTTCATTACTTTTACGGATGACTCAAGGTACGGTTATGTCTTCTTAAGGAAACATAAGTCCGAAGCCTTTGGAAAATTCCAGGAATATAAGAATGAAGTAGAAAAACATACCGGCAAAAGTATCAAGATTCTAAGATCGGATCGAGGTGGTGAATACTTGACTACCGAGTTCCTGGACTATTTAAAAGAGAATGGAATTCTCTCCCAGCTTACTCCTCCATACACTCCGCAACATAACGGTGTATCGGAGAGACGAAACCGCACCCTATTGGATATGGTACGGTCCATGATGAGTAATGCTGAGTTACCGCGATCATTCTGGGGGTATGCGCTAGAATCAGCTGCGTACCATTTGATCCGAGTTCCCACTAAGACTGTGCCTACCACACCTTATGAGTTATGGAGTGGGAAGAAACCTTATCTTCAATATCTGAAGATCTGGGGATGTCCAGCTTTTGTCAAAAAGCAGCATGCGGACAAACTCGAGGCACGCTCAGTACTGTGCAAGTTTGTGGGATACCCAAAGAACACCAGGGGGTATCTTTTCTACCACGCAGAGGAACAAAAAGTCCTTGTTTCTCGTAATGCCCACTTTCTAGAACACCAGTTCTTAGAAAAGGAAATAAGTGGGAGCGCAGTAGAACTGGAAGAAATTCCAGAACCACGAGCTATTACTGAAAGCTTAGTGGAACCAGAGGGTTCAAAAGAACAGGACATTCCTACGCCGCTCCGCAGGAGTAGTAGGCAGTCTCATCCGCCCGAGAGATACTACGGTTTTCTCATAGACGGGGATAGAAAGGATTGCATCATAGATTATGATGAGCCTACTAGCTTCCAGCAGGCCGTTCAGAGCGTTGATTCAGTAAAATGGCTGGATGCAATGCGGACCGAAATGGAGTCCATGTACACCAACAAAGTATGGACGTTGGACATTGCTCCAGACGGGATAAAACCCGTATGATGCAAGTGGATCTTCAAAAGGAAGATTGGTGTAGATGGACATGTTGAGACCTATAAAGCTAGACTTGTTGCAAAGGGTTTCCGTCAAAGACCTGGCTTGGACTATGACGAAACCTTTTCTCCAGTGGCTATGCTGAAATCCATTCGGATCCTTCTTGGCATTGCTGCCTTCCACGATTATGAGATCTGGCAAATGGACGTAAAGACCGCTTTTCTAAATGGAAATTTAGAGGAGTGTGTCTATATGGACCAACCAGAGGGTTTCATTCAGAGTGGGAGCAGCGGAAAAGTATGCAAGTTGCTTAAGTCCATCTATGGACTAAAGCAGGCATCGCGGAGTTGGAACATCTGTTTTGATGAGACGGTCAAGGAATTTGGCTTTATCAAAAATCCAGATGAACCGTGCATCTATTGTAGATTTGTAGCGAGAACTGTAGTATTCCTCGTTTTATACGTGGATGACATTCTCTTAATAGGAAATGACATTCCTATGTTACAATCTGTCAAGGGGTTCTTGTCACACAGGTTCTCCATGAAAGACCTGGGTGATGCCTTATACATCCTGGGGATCCGGATCCATCGTGATAGATCCAAGAGGATATTAGGACTTTCACAGTCCAGGTACATCGACACCATACTGAAGAGATTCAGTATGGAAGATTCCAAGAGCGGTAACCTACCGGCTTGTCACGGGATCACCCTTTCTAAAGAGATGTCTTCCAAGACTGATTTGGAGAGGGATCGCATGTCTATTATACCCTACGCTTCTGCGGTAGGCTCTATAATGTATGCGATGTTGTGTACCAAACCAGATGTAGCTTATGCACTGAGTGTGGTAAGCCAGTATCAGTCAAACCCTGGGGAGAAACACTGGATAGCGGTAAAGAACATTCTCAAGTACCTGAGAAGGACTAAGGAGATATTCTTGGTGTATGGCGGAAAAGACCTCCAGATCGAGGCCTTTGCTGACTCCAGCTTCCAGAGTGACAAGGATGATTCCAAGTCCATGTCGGGTTTTGTCTTTACCCTCAATGGAGGGGCGGTGTGTTGGAAGAGTTCCAAACAAGAAACCGTTGCAGACTCGACGATGGAAGCGGAATACATCGCTGCATCTGATGCCGCAAAAGAAGCTGTCTGGATGAGGAAGTTCTTGAAAGAGCTTCAGGTGGTTGCATCCATTGTTGATCCAATACCTCTGTATTGCGACAACAACGGGGCTATAGCTTTAGCGAAGGAACCCAGGACCCATCAGAGATCCAGACACATCTTGAGGCGGTATCACCTGATCAGGGAGATCGCGGATCGCCAGGAGATCGAGGTTCGGAGAGTCGCTTCAGAAGATAACACTGCAGATCCATTCACCAAGGCCGTTGGTATGTTCCGCGGCATATTTACGACACGCCACCCCACTTATGAAGCCTTAGGATGTACATTTCCTTGTTCAGTATTATATTCCTTCCTGATCTAGCCTCATCGGTACCAGTTTGGTTTTGCTACTACGGTTACGGGCAGGGAGAGCTACGGCTAGAGTTGCGGTCAGCACAAGCTCGTCACGAACGAGGACTGACCAGGGCGAAATTCCGGCGACACACGATTGCAGAGATGTGTCTTTTTACTGTGTTTCCGCGCCACGAGCGTTTGGCGGATCGCCTTTATGAGGTTACTCGGAGGTGCTGATCGACACTAGAGAATTGAGCCAATGATGGAGGCCAGCCAGATTTTGATGACCGTTGGTGTGTTGCTTACTCCTGATGATTGAGGCACGGTTCAGCATGCAGACGAGTAAGCCAGTTATTGCTGCGAACGACGAGATATCGCCTCAGATGTTGGAGCTATTGCAGTATAAGTTGTACTAAGAGATGATAGAAGGTCGCTAGTCATCGAGGATGAATGACTAGGACATGTGGATCGTTCGCCTACCCCGATGCGAGGTCATCAGATAGATTGATTCCAGCTAGAGACGACTTCACGCGGAGACGTTGGGAGTCGACAGAGACGATCGAATATCAGAAACCTATTATTCCAAGTTTAAGGTAGTCGGAAAGACATGCAGGCAATTCTATGGTCCCTCTAGAAGAATGAAACCCTAACTCGACTTAATGACTGTGTGAAAGCCTTTGACCCTTAGGGTTTGCGACAGTTCTGCGGCGCCATTAGTGAGGCTTGGGTTTGCCCTTCTACGGCTGGACCACCGATGCTGTGGTATATACTCGATACTATTAAATTGTACCCAAGATGTTGAGCTCTTGGGAGATTATGAGGTTTTGACGAATCGATTGGATGGCTCGACTTAATTCAGATGCTAGGTGACGAGATGCATTTCTTGGGAGATTCCAGATACGAGGATAGCCGTTGGAGCTCAGTCCATGCAGCCACGACGGGACGAGTCCGAAGCAGTCGACATTAAAGAAAAAGTGGAGTAAGAGGTTCGTACATACTTGGATATGATGACGTTCCCCTCCGCCGACATCAGAGATGCGATGCGCATGCTGAGGCATTGTACTTAGATATACCTTCCAGAAGGAGTCGCGATGAGTATGCAGTCGTTCCAGAGCAAGATGCAGATATAGGAAAGGACAACGACTTCCGGACAGTTGGCAGAGACGAGGCATGGAATAGACCGTGAGCAGGATTCCTTCCAGGCCACTGATGCAATGATATTTGCAACCAGGATCAGATGTGTCACGTGCATTCAGAGAGCCAGAGGCCGACGCCAGTGATATGCTGCCTTGACAGGGCCGATGAGCCGATGGATTGTGAGATTGGTAATCCACGGAGAAGATTTGGACCCAGGAGTGGTCATGTTACGCACACCAGCAGGCCAGAGTTCATGATCATCGACGAGACGTCCCACTAGTGACCGCGACAGTTGGCCCGAGATTCTTAGAGGATGCACTTGAGCGGTACTGTTCCGTCATTATTGATTTCGATGTTTGGGTGATTTATTCGTATGATTTGATTTTGATGATTGAGGATTTACGATCTTTGCACAGTGTTGCACTTGATATCGTTTTCGTGCTTTAGTTTCACATGTTTGTGATTTTACGGTTTTAAACAGTTGAGTTGGTTTTGTGCGTATGCATGCACACGAATTGGTTCCTGCACTCTGTATAGTTATTATATGCTTGCAGTGCAGTGATACGCCTTTTGTGCACTTAGATGCACTGGACTTCGATTTCGATTGTGATACTCGATATTTGTTTTGTGCACCTTGTGCACCTGATTGATTTTGCGCACGTTCGGCGCTTGATATTGGATTTCATGATTTCGTGCACGATGGATGCACCTGATTTGGATTTTCGCGCATGTTGGGCGCATGTTTTGAAGGGCGATTTTGGTGCACACCAAAGGCACTAAATTGAGAAATTTTCATGCATGTCAGATGCATCTGATTTTGCTGTCAGGCACACATGTTGCCTACGACAGATGTTTCGTGCACACCCGATGCACTTAGATGTTGTTTCTGTGCGCATGTATGGCACATTCATGGATTTTGATTTTCATGCGCACCAGACACACGTAGCATTCATGTGCATATTTTGGGATTGATTTCGTATAGAGCAGTACGTTTTTATGATATTGCTATGTGTTTTCGTACTGAGCAGGACTAGTCAGAGGACAGTACCTGAATATATTTTTGCATGCATTGATAGTTATTGAAGGGATTTCCAAAAAGCGAGCTATAGCCTCAGTATTTACCTACGTGTCTGATATGACACGAAATGTTTAAAACAAGGAAACCCTTCTAAATTGTTTCCAAAACGGCGAAACGTATATTTCAAACAAAGGTATATATATATATAGTTATTTTCTTATGATAGACGTCCGCCACTGTGCAGTGTTATACGCGTTGCACAGCGACTTAAAGAGATTTGGCATGCATTTCCTTCAGATACTTACAGATATAGATTCGATATTTACATGTATAGTTTCGAGTTATGTCATATTGGTTTTGATTTGGATTTGGCATTGATGTCTTCTCCATGACTCCGATGATTGCGGGATGCTTGACGGAGTTTGATTTGAGTTATATGCTCATTTTTCAAGCGCATGCGCTGCGCTACGATTTGTTTTATGTATTTCAATTTCGGAGCCCCGACGACTTGATGGGTTTTCTTAGATGTTTTTGTATTTGGGGGAGTGTGAATTTAAATTCGGGGACCGAATTTCTTTAAGGGGGGAAGATTGTAACGTTTTGAAAATCGTTTCGGTGAAATTTCGAAAAAAATCGGTAAAATAAGGGGGTTTTCCGTAAAAAAGTCAAAATACAAATGTCTTATTATAAAAATTAAATATTCATATTCTAGCTATGTAATTGCTATTATTTGGTGTTTATTGAGCCGCTGGTGAAATTTCAAATTTTCTGAAAAAAAAATTATTTTATTATTATTTTAAGCCGTCACTAATACATTTAATTAGGGAAAATTACAAATTGGAATGAGCTGAAATAAATTTTGTGCATCATAAAACATTAAATAAAATTTTATCATGTGGTTTTTGGAACGAAATCATTTGTCAAAACGGTTTAGAAATTATTGAAGAAAAAAAGGCTTTTTTTTAGCGTAAATGGATATTTGGGGTATTGTATTTATCATTTTTCATCACCCCACACCCGTACACACACCCACACACCCCCATTCACTTCTCCCCTTGGCTGAATTCAGCAGCCCCCATCTTTTTCCCCACTTGAATTTCAAAGGAAAGGAAAGAGTAGAAAATGATAGAATATGTATATATTTTGGCTTGGTTGACTTTGGTCAATTATTGACTTCTTAACCTCACCAATTCTCTCTCCCCTCACCCATTCCCTTCAGGCCGAGCCCCCCTTCTCCCAACAGCAACAGCCCCCCCAAATCCCACTCTAGTTTGCATCAAAAAAATCCACAAAATCACTTCCAAATCCATACAAATTCAAATCTAAATCCAAATCCAACACTTACCCATTATTCCTTAGCATTTCAAGCATGAATCTTTGTGAAAAGAGAGCATTTTGGGAGGCTATATCTTGAGTTTGATCTCTTCGTTTGGAGGTATAATCCTAACCCAAGTGTATAGATTTTGTTAAGCTACTTTAAATTAGTTTTATTAGCTAATTTTGCGATTCCAATTTCAAGATTGAAATTGTGTGATGGTGTTTGAATCTAATTAGGGTTCGTATCATGTAATCATGGTTGCAAAGTATAGATTTTCATCTTAAGGAAGTGAAAACTTAATCTTTTGATGATATGTAGATTGCTAGATGTAAAATGTCCAAATTAAGCTTTTTTTTCTAAACTAGGTTTTTGGAAATTATTGCAAATGTTAGACTAAAAATCTAATTAGGTTTTTCATGGCTTCATTAACTTTATTAAGTGTAGTTTAATGCTTTGGATCATGCAAATCTAAACTAGGTTGTAGTTTGTGCATTTTTGCTTTGAAATTGTTAAAATTTAAGTATTTTGTAAACTAGATTATTAGGGTTTTTGGAATTTAATGAGATTAAATTCCGGAAATTTTTTATATGACTTATTTAAGATATTTAATAAGTATATTGGCCGCTACATTCATTTAAACATCATGTTTTGTACAAAAACGGCGAATTGTGCTTGCTAGATTTTCGGAAAAATGACTTTTTAAGTGAAATTGGGGTTTTTGTGAGTTTTAACCTAGTTTATATTAAAATTAGTGTTCGTGAATGTGCAAATGAGTGTGATTGGATTTTTCTCGATGGTTTGATGTTTGTACATCGACATCGAGGGTTGGTTTGACTATTCTTGCATGCGTAGGCGATAGGTTTGGACCTATGCGCGTGTCGATTTGATTTTCGTATGCCGTTTCGATTTCGAATTTAGTTTTAATGCGATATGGTGCGTTATGATATGTAGGTACCCCATGTGAACTTCGAGACGACAAGCAAGCGCATAGCGACGTCGGCACCGGCGAGCGAGGACCAGGTGAGTAGATTTATATCTACGGGGAGAAGTCGGGTGGATGGCGTATAGCACCCCCGCAGTCCGTGGTGATGTATACGGATGCGTATACATACCAACAATTTATGATATGTTGTTAGGATTTATTATTGATGATTTTAGATGGATATTGGTGTTGGATTGGTGCATGGTTACGAAACCTTAGGTAGTGGGTGCCCTACACTTACACATACACACATATACATACTTGCATACATTCCTTATTTCATATGTGCGTGTATGGGAATATATATTTATCTGTTCACATGGGTATGGGACTATGTGTTCATATACTGGATTTGAGGATAGTATTTGGAATTTGAGATGAGTCGATGAGATTGGGCTTGAGGCCAGGAGATCGGTGACGTGATTTGGTTCGTATTGAGATACGACATGATGTTTTAGCGGGTCTTCTGACGTAGAAATTCTTACACCCGCATGCATACATAGATGGCATCAATATTGTACTAGACGTAGGACATTATTCCGGATCATGATATTTGATAAAGAAGATACCAAATGAATAGTGTGATTGATGTGACTTTGACCCGTACCCAGATTTGGGGATGCCGTACGACGGATTTACGTACGAGCTATATATTGATGATTGATCCGCACTCTTGACTTGGGATGTCTGATTATAGATATGGTATCGGATATGATATTATTGAGGCGGGATCACCGACTAATATATATACAGGGATGTATATACATCGACTCAGATGTTAGGCGGTTTCCTTATCTGTAGTCCAGCTGGTTAGCTTAGCCCTTTAGTTTAGTTTAGTTGTTAGATTAGATTCGATTCTTACCTATTTCAAAAACTAACGAATCGTGGGTATTTTAAAAGACAGCCCAAGGGATCCTGCGGATATTTCAAAAGACGTATCTTTTCATAAAAACACCGTAGCCCCTATTTTCAAAACCCCATGATTCATGTTATTTCAAAAGGCACCATTTGTAGGACTTATATTAGGTTAGTGCAGATTAGTTATAGTTGCGTCCAGTATTCAGCTCCCGCTCTTTATTGTGGTTCACTTCGTATCGCATGCTTATATTATGTTTCATACTCCATTATTGATATCATGCTGTTAGGACACCAGCACCATTACCGATGATGCGTATGTACCACGTACACCTACTTGCCGGCTCACACACATCTTCATCGGTAATTGTCATGCCACGTACACTTTAGAAATACTATTGCATTGACATAGGTTGTTAGCTAATAATTTAGACATGATATTAGTGTACTCGCCTTATATGCTAGATTAGACATTGTAGATATTACTTGTTACTTCATGCATGTTAATATTCATTGTTATGCCGCATTCATGGATTTTCATGCCGATATGCACTGTTTACATGCTATTGAGGATTGGATTCGGATTTCTATGAGATTTTCTGGTTTTGGGGGAAAACCGCAAAACTTATATAAGCTTCTTTCTCTCTTTAAAATAAAAAGTGCGGTTTTCCCATGATGTATGAGTCGTCCAGCATGAGTTTGCTGATGGATTTCGAGACCCGATTCGAGGAGGCGGATGAACCGTTTCGGGTACATGGTGGACCCGGTAAGGTACCCCGGGGCAAGAAGCGCGTGATGATGATGATGTGAGCCTGGCAGGGGAGCACTACCTACCGGTGATTTTACCCGACGCGTCGGATATCCGGAGGATACCGTCGTGGTCTTGAGATGGATGGTAGGGGCCGGTCTGGACTGACGGCGCCCTTAGATATTGTAATTGAGACATTGAGATTTCGAGATTTTGAGGTACAGAGACTGTGATACAGAGATATCGAGATATTGGGATTACGTTTTGTGCCGATGCTAGGCACTGTTTTATGCTGATTTCATTATGATACCTCATTTTAAAAATACAAAGGAAATCTCACTAAATTATGAAAACAGTTCTTCATTTACATGTATTCTGTTTTCATGCATTCATACCTCATTCATATGATATATTGCTACCCTTGGGCACTGACACGGGTACATGAGATTACACTTGGGTTAGATATTTACCCTAGCCTTGTTATCGGCTGCTGGTTATATATATTTGAGGATGTATATTGATCGTATGACCTAGGATTGCGTCATACATGAGATTTCTATTCGTAGATGTTTTTCTATTCACGAGTTGGTAACTCACCCCCGTTGTGCCCCAGTTTCTTGCAGGTTTGCCGTACAGGTTTCATTACGGCTTGCGGGCATAGTTTCCTTCGGGTGATTTGCTAGTAGGTGGGTTACTTGTATCGTACCCCCATTATATCTTGTATATTATTATTCTGTTGTATCTAGAAGTTCCATCAACCAAACATGTATTTATTTTTGAGATAGAGATCAGTGATGTTATTCTTTCGACCTTAGAGTCGCGCTTTGTATTTATGTGGTTTTCTTGTGGTTTTTGAGTTTCCTTTTGAGTTTTGATCCTCGCCGTTGGCGTTGTATATTATATTGCTTGTGTGGTTGTGACCGTCGATTGACGAAGAGCTAGCTCCCGCTTGGGGATGCCTTTTTATTGATTTCGTATACTATTCATGTTGTATCCCGTTTGGGAGCCAGTATTTACAAAGGAGACTCTGCCGAAATTTTCAGTAAATTTTTGATGTTCTTAAAAACCTCATAATTCGGCTTATGCTATTAAAACTACTTGTTTTAAATTGGTTTTCCTTCACTCTACTTCTTTTCTTGGTTTGGATTTCTGGGTTTTCGGTTTACTTAGATTACGTATGCCTCGAGACGTTTCGTAGTTTAAGTGCCGGTCATGTTCCGTACTTTCGGGACGTGACAAAGTTGGTATCAGAGCGTTAGGTTTTAACCTTCGGAGCGTAGGATGAACCTTGGTTGATGGAATAGGTGACTAAAGTAGAGTGACGTACCGTTGGTATGTTCCGCGGCATATTTATGACACGCCACCCCACTTATGAAGCCTTAGGATGTACATTTCCTTGTTCAGTATTATATTCCTTCCTGATCTAGCCTCATCGGTACCAGTTTGGTTTTGCTGCTACGGTTACGGGCAGGGAGAGCTACGGCTAGAGTTGCGGTCAGCACAAGCTCGTCACGAACGAGGACTGACCAGGGCGAAATTCCGGCGACACACGATTGCAGAGATGTGTCTTTTTACTGTGTTTCCGCGCCACGAGCGTTTGGCGGATCGCCTTTATGAGGTTACTCGGAGGTGCTGATCGACACTAGAGAATTGAGCCAATGATGGAGGCCAGCCAGATTTTGATGACCGTTGGTGTGTTGCTTACTCCTGATGATTGAGGCACGGTTCAGCATGCAGACGAGTAAGCCAGTTATTGCTGCGAACGACGAGATATCGCCCCAGATGTTGGAGCTATTGCAGTATAAGTTGTACTAAGAGATGATAGAAGGTCGCTAGTCATCGAGGATGAATGACTAGGACATGTGGATTGTTCGCCTATCCCGATGCGAGGTCATCAGATAGATTGATTCCAGCTAGAGACGACTTCACGCGGAGACGTTGGGAGTCGACAGAGACGATCGAATGTCAGAAACCTATTATTCCAAGTTTAAGGTAGTCGGAAAGACATGCAGGCAATTCTATGGTCCCTCTAGAAGAATGAAACCCTAACTCGACTTAATGACCGTGTGAAAGCCTTTGACCCTTAGGGTTTGCGGCAGTTCTGCGGCGCCATTAGTGAGGCTTGGGTTTGCCCTTCTACGGCTGGACCACCGATGCTGTGGTATGTACTCGATACTATTAAACTGTACCCAAGATGTTGAGCTCTTGGGGGATTATGAGGTTTTGACGAATCGATTGGATGGCTCGACTTAATTCAGATGCTAGGTGACAAGATGCATTTCTTGGGAGATTCCAGATACGAGGATAGCCGTTGGAGCTCAGTCCATGCAGCCACGACGGGACGAGTCCGAAGCAGTCGACATTAAAGAAAAAGTGGAGTAAGAGGTTCGTACATACCTGGATATGATGACGTTCCCCTCCGCCGACATCAGAGATGCGATGCGCATGCCGAGGCATTGTACTTGGATATACCTTCCAGAAGGAGTCGCGATGAGTATGCAGTCGTTCCAGAGCAAGATGCAGATATAGGAAAGGACAACGACTTCCGGACAGTTGGCAGAGACGAGGCATGGAATAGACCGTGAGCAGGATTCCTTCCAGGCCACTGATGCAATGATATTTGCAACCAGGATCAGATGTGTCACGTGCATTCAGAGAGCCAGAGGCCGACGCCAGTGATATGCTGCCTTGACAGGGCCGATGAGCCGATGGATTGTGAGATTGGTAATCCACGGAGAAGACTTGGACCCAGGAGTGGTCATGTTACGCACATCAGCAGGCCAGAGTTCATGATCATCGACGAGACGTCCCACTAGTGACCGCGACAGTTGGCCCGAGATTCTTAGAGGATGCACTTGAGCGGTACTGTTCCGTCATTATTGATTTCGATGTTTGGGTGATTTATTCGTATGATTTGATTTTGATGATTGAGGATTTACGATCTTTGCACAGTGTTGCACTTGATATCGTTTTCGTGCTTTAGTTTCACATGTTTGTGACTTTACGGTTTTAAACAGTTGAGTTGGTTTTGTGCGTATGCATGCCACGAATTGGTTCCTGCACTCTGTATAGTTATTATATGCTTGCAGTGCAGTGATACGCCTTTTGTGCACTTAGATGCACTGGACTTCGATTTCGATTGTGATACTCGATATTTGTTTTGTGCACCTTGTGCACCTGATTGATTTTGCGCACGTTCGGCGCTTGATATTGGATTTCATGATTTCGTGCACGATGGATGCACCTGATTTGGATTTTCGCGCATGTTGGGCGCATGTTTTGAAGGGTGATTTTGGTGCACACCAAAGGCACTAAATTGAGAAATTTTCATGCATGTCAGATGCATCTGATTTTGCTGTCAGGCACACATGTTGCCTACGACAGATGTTTCGTGCATACCCGATGCACTTAGATGTTGTTTCTGTGCGCATGTATGGCACATTCATGGATTTTGATTTCCGTGCGCACCAGACACACGTAGCATTCATGTGCATATTTCGGTCACATCCGTGCACTTGTGCACGTACAGTGTCCGGACAGTTCACACTAGCGGGCTTTGGTTTAAGCCAGATCCTAGTGTACCTTTTGGGATTGGTTTTATCCAGTATGCATTCGTGTTCCTCGGAACGCGGATGCGGGTGTGTATGGACAGTTGACGGAGAGACAGAGGCAGAGGATTCTCATTAGGGTTGTTGACCGTTGACAGTTGACTATTGAATTTTTGCTCAAGCCTAATGAGAATATGATATGTGATTAACAATTATATTAATTAAGTATTATGATGACATGGTTGTTGAGGGATTGACTTTGTTGACTTGTTGACTTTTGTTGACTTGTTGACTTTGTTGACCGGTTGACTAGGCTTGACTAGTTGACCATCATGATAACTATAGCTATCATTTCATGGCAAAGACTTTTGCTTGCTTGCTTTTTTGTGCAAAATGAGTGCATGAAATGATATGGCTATGGTTGCTTAAACCATCACATAATACTTGATTGATATGAGGTGTTATGATTGTTTTGGATTATGAGAGCCAAATAAGAAAAGTCTTCTCTCATTCTTTCATGCTCATTCTCTCTCTTGTTCTTGAGCTCTCATCTCCTCCTCTTGCTCTCCCTCTCTTGACTCTATGGTTCACTTGTCTCATGAGTTGAGAACCAAGAACCATAGATAAAATCCCATACAAGCTCTTCTCTACTCACTCTAGTTCACAAGGTTTGGCAAACCGAGTGAACTAGTTTCTTCAAAGTTCGAAGAAGGAGCCAAAGGTTGAAGCTTTCAGGTGGATCTATCTTCGGCGCAAGGAGACGACGGGGAGAAGCCGATTCGGACGACCATCGAAGCTTGAAGACGAAGGAGTTCGAGAAAAAGAAAGGTATAACCCCCTAACCGAGTAGTTAGCAACTCGTAGTTAGGTTGTTAGTTAGATGTTTAACAAAGATCCGGTTTTGAGTCCATGTTACCACCTCTAAGAAAATTGTTTTTCACCAAATTCCGCATGCCCGAAAGTACCGGGAGAGGTAGCATGGACTTACACGGTCATTATGTCGAGTTAGGGTTTCATTCTTCTAGAAGGTCCATAGAACTGCCTGCATGTCTTTCCGAATACTTTAAACTTGGAATAATAGGTTTCTGACATTCGATCGTCTCTGTCGACCCTCACGTCTCTGCGTGAAGTCGTCTCTAGTTGGAATCAATCTATCTGATGACCTTGCATCGGGGTAGCGAACGTACCACATGTCCTAGTCATTTATCCTCAGTGGCTAGCGACCTTCTATCATCTCTTCGTACTACTCGTACTGCAATAGCTCCAACATCTGGGGCGATATCTCGTCGTTCGCAGCAATAACTGGCTCGCTCGTCTGCACGCTGAACGGTGCCTCAATCATCAGGAGTAAGCAATACTTCAATGGTCATCAAAGTCTGGCTGGCCTCTGTCAGTGGCTCAATCTTCTGGTACTGATCGGCACGTCCGAAGAATCGTGTAAAGGCGATCCGCCAAACGCTCGTGGTGCAAAAACACAGTAAAAAGTCACATTTCCACAATCGCGTGTCGCCGGAATCACACCCTGGTCAGTCCTCGTTCGTAACGAGCTCGTGCTGACCGCAACTCTAGGCATAGCTCTCTCTGCCTGTAATCGTGGCAGCAAAACCATAACTGGTACTGATGAGGCTAGATCAGGAATGAATATAATACCGAGCAAAGAAATGTACGTCCTTAGGCTTCTTAAGTGGAGTAGCGTATCGTAAGTATGCCGCGGAACATACCCACGGTACGTCACTCTACTTTAGTCACCTACTCCATCAACCAAGGGTCATTCTACGCTCCGAAGGTAAAACGTAACGCTCTGATACCAACTTTGTCACGTCCCGAAAGTACGGAACATGACCGGCACTTAAACTACGAACGTCTCGAGGCGTACATAATCTAAGTAAGCCGGAAACCCAGAAATCCAAACCAAGAAAATTAGTAGAGTGAAGGAAACCAATTTAAAATCAAGTAGTTTTAATAGCATAAGCCGAATTATGCGGTTTTAAAAATATCAAATATTTCCTGAAAATTTCGGCAGAGTCTCCTTTGTAAATACAGGCCCCCAAACGGTATACAACATGAATAGTATACGAAATCAAAAAAAAGGCATCCCCAAGCGGGAGCTAGCTCTTCGTCAATCGACGGTCACAACCACACAAGCAATATAATATACAACGCCAAGGGCGAGGATCAAATCTCAAAAGGAAACTCAAAACAACAAGAAATCCACAGAAATATAACGCGCGACTCTAAGGCCGAAAGAATAACATCACTGGTCTCTATCTCAAAAATAAATACATGTTTGGTTGATGGAACTTCTAGATACAATAGAATAATGATATACAAGATATAATGATGGGTGTGATACAAATAAACCCACCTACTAGCAAGTCACCCGGAAATGGAAATAGTGCCAGCAAGCCGTAATGAAACCTGTACGGCGAAACCTGCAAAAACTGTGGCACAACGGGGGTGAGTTTCCAACTCGTGAGTAGAAAAACATCTATGCACAGAAATCACATAAATAACGCAATCCTAGGTCAATGATCATAATATATCCTCAAATATGTATATAACATGCAGCCTATAACAATGGCTAGGGTAAATATCTAACCCGAATGTAATCTCATGTGCCCGTGTCAGTGTCTCAGGTAGCAATATATCATATGAATGAGGTATGAATGCATGAAAATAGAATACATGTAAATGAAGAAACTGTTTTCATAATTTAGTGAGATTTCCTTTGTATTTTTAAAATGAGGTATCATAATGAAATTAGCATCAACAGTGTCCAGCATCGACACAAAACATAAATCTCAATGTCTCAAAATCTCAGGCTCCGGCTATCCGGACTGGCCTGTATCATCAAATCTCAGTACCTCAATATCTCGAAATCTCAATGTCTCAATATCTAAGGCGCCGTCAGTCCAGACCGGCCCTTACCTTCCATCTCAAGACCACGACGGTATCCTCCGGATATCCGACGCGTCGGGTAATATCACCGGTAGGTAGTGCTCCCCTGCACAGGCTCAGCGTCAACAACACGATCTTCTTGCCCCGGGGTACCGCACCGGGCCCACCATGTACCCGAAATGGTTCATCCATCTCCTCGAATCGGGTCTCGAAATCCATCAGCAAACTCATGGTGGACGACTCATACATCATAGGAAAACCGCATTTTTATTTAAAAAGAGAGAAATCAGTTTATATATGTTTTGCGGTTTTCCTCCAAATCCAGAAAATATCATGGAAATCCGAATCATCAATAGCATGTAAAACCATGAATATAAGCATGAGCATCCATGAATGCGGCATATAATGAATAACAGTATGCGTGAAGTGACAAGTAACAACTACAATGTCTAAACTAGCATATAAGGCAAGCAACTAATCATCATGTCAAAACTACTAGTAACAAGCTACATTAGGCGATAATATTTTCTAAGGTGTGCGTGACATGGCAATTACCGATGAAGATGTGTGTGAGCCGGCAAGCAAGTGTACGTGGTACATACGCATCATCGGTATTGGTGCTGGTGTCCTAACAGTATGATATCAACAATGCAATAAGAAATTATAATATAAGTATGCGATGCGGAGCGAACTGTAATAATGAGCGGAATACTAGACACAACGATAACTACACTGCATTATCTTAATATAAGTCCTACAATAGTGCCTTTTGAAATAACACGAATCGCGGTGTTTTGAAAATAAGGGCTACGGTGTTTTTAGGAAAAGATACGTCTTTTGAAATATCCGTAGAATCCCTTGATCTGTCTTTTAAAATACCCACGATTCGTAAGCTTTTGAAATAGGTAGGAGTCGAATCTAATCTAACAACTAAACTAAACTAAAGGGCTAAGCTAACAAGCTGGACTACAGGTAAGGAAACCGCCTAACATCTGAGTCGATATATATACATACCTGTATATATATTAGTCGGTGATCCCGCCTCAATAATATCATATCCGATACCATATCTATAATCAGACATCCCAAGTCAAGAGTGCGGATCAATCATCAAAATATAGCTCGTACGTAAATCCGTCGTACGGCATCACCAAATCTGGGTACGGGTCAATATCATATTCATCACACTATTCATCCGGTATCCTCTTTATCAAAGATCATAGTCTAGGGTACTGACCTATGTCTAGTACAATACTAATATCATCAATATAGTCATGATCTGGCTACTGATCGACAATCTCGTACAAACTGATATCATCAGCACATATCATCATCAAGGGGTATACATAGCCCAATACGGCCTAGGATCAATATCCTAGCATACTATATCTCATATCACGATCACATGTCGACCATTTAATTAATAACACTATTCACCCGTATCGTCGTCCCAAGATCCGCTATAACACCAGGATGTACCTCAAGTACGAATCCTGCCATATCACCGTTCTCGCGGTCTCAATCAAATCTTATCGACTCATCTCAAATCCCAAATACTATCCTCAAATCCAGTATGTGAGCACATAGTCCCATATCCATGTGAACACATAACAATATAACCCGATATAAGCACATATGGAAGAAGAATGTATGCAAGTATGGTATGTGTGTGTATATGTGGGGTAATCACTACTCTAGGGTCTCGCAACACTAACTAATCCGATCACACCCTAAATCCATCTAAATCATCGATAACATCAAACAATACATAATCACTATGTATGTATACGTATTCGTATACATCACCACGAACTGCGGGGGTGTTATACGCCATCCACCCGACTTCTCCCCGTAGATATGAATCTACTCACCTGGTCCTCGCTAGCCGGTGCCGACGTCGCCACACGCTTGCTTGTCATCTCGAAGTCCACATGGGTACCTACATACCATAACGCACCGTATCGCATTAAAATCCGACTCATGACCAAAACGACACACGAATCCCACATAGGTCAAAACCTATGGTTGCTTTCGCAAATCAACCCAAAAACCCTCGACGTCGGCATACAAACGCCAGACCATCGAGAAAAACCCAAACACACTCATTTGTACAATCACGAGCACTAATTATAATATAAAATAGCTTAAAATTCACAAAAACCCCAAATTCACTTTAAAAGCCATTTTTCCGAAAATCTAGCAAGCAAAATTAATCGTTTTAGTACAAAATTCGATGTTTAAATAAATATAGCGCCCCAATATCCACTAAATATCATAACTAAGTCATATAAACCATTTCTATAATTTATTCTCATAAATTTGCATAAATTCCAAAATCCTAGTTTGCAAAAATATCAATTTTTAACACCTTTTAAAGCAAAATTCACAATTCATCAATTAAGCTTGGTTTTGCATGATCCAAAGTCATTAAACCACTCATTATAATATTAATAATGACATGAAACCTTAATTTATATTTTAAACCCAAATATAAAACAATTTCAAAAAAAACTAGTTAGCAAAATAGCACATTTATCACAATTTCCAACTAACAATTTGAAATTAGTAACTGGATTAGGTTTTAGCAAGAATTAACATCTTAATCTACTCATGGCAATCTTAATGATGTGATAAAACCCTATCTTGATTTTAATCTCACATATAACCATTAATTCCACAATTCAAGTTTGCAATATGAACACAAATTAAACACCAAATTTAGTCAAATTGGAGTAATTAACCAACAATTAAGACATGGGTTAAAATTTATACCTCCAAATTAGAGATCTAGCAAGGATCTAAGCCTCCCAAATTGCTCTCTTTTCACCAAGATCCATGCTTGATGGGTTAAAGAATAATGGGTAAGAGTTAGATTTTGATTTTGTGAGTTTTTAGTTGATTTTTCATGGAATTTTTTGTGGATTTTTTGGAGAAGAGATGAGGTGAGGAAATGAGAGGGGAGGGCTGCTGGAAAGGTGCAGGATTTGGCCAGCATGGGGAGGAGAAATGGGTGAGGGAGGAGAGAGAGTGAGGTGGAGAAAGTGGGAAAGTCAAAGTCCACCATTTTCTTTTATCAATTTCCTTTTCTTTTCTTATCTTTTCTTGGTGATTGGAGAGAGAGAGAGAGAGGGCTGTCATGGTGGGGCCGGCCATATGGGGAGAGGGAGAGAGGGTGAGGTGTGGGTGTGTGGGTTAGTGAAAAAGATAAATGTATTACCCCAATTTCCGTTAACACTAAATTCACCGGAAAAAGCCTTTTTCTTCGATATTTTCTAAACCGTTTTGGCAAACGATTTCATTTCAAAAATCATAGGATAAAATTTTATTTAATGTGTTATGATGCATAAAATTTGTTTCAACTCATTCCAATTTGTAATTTTTCCTAATTAAATGTATTAGTGACGGCTTAAAATAATATTAAAATAATTAATTTCGGAAAATTTTTCAGAAAATTTGAAATTTCACCAGTGACTCGATAAACACCAAATACTAGCAATTACATAGCTAGAATATGTATATTTAATTTTATGATAAAGATATTTGTATTTTGGCTTTTTACAGAAAACCCCCTTATTTTACCGATTTTTTCGAAATTTCACCGAAACGATTTTCAAAACGTTACAGTATACTATCTTAGGTGACCAACTGACATTAATGGCTTGTGAGACCGGCCACCGCCCCTCGTCGGGGTCTCAATAAGTACACACTAGTCTACTATGGAGTATCAATGCCCATGCTCGATACTCGCTCGACTAGGGACATTTAAGGATGTGCTTATAGACCACCCAGCTCCCACGTATATGATCGCCATCATAATGCTGGTAGTCAAGCAAGAATCCTCTGGGCTCTATCAACATGTAATAGTGATCTGTAATACCACATAATGAATGTACATGATGATAAAGACAAACCAGATTGCATACTATTATCTTGAGTAAGACTGTTCTATTCGTATAGGTCCTCCCTCAATCTTCATAATCACCTGCCTGCGATTACAATAATTGCTTTGAGGGCACTATAGCCAACACAAAGTCCATACTTTGTTGGTGTACATGGACTCCATTTCAGTCCGCATGGCATCCAGCCATTTTACCGAGTCTCTGCTCTGAATGGCTTGCTAGAAGCTAGTTGGCTCATCATCGTCGATGATGCAATCCTCTCTATCTGTCACGACCTAAATTTAGGCACGTGACCGGCACTTAAACCACGTGACGTCAACAGGTGTAACGCAATTTAAGTAAGCCAAAAACCCAGAAATCTAAACCATAAGAAGAAGTAAGTGATAAAAATATTGTTAAAAACATTTGGAAATCTCAAGTAAAAATCTTAAAGCTTAAGTTTATTTTCATAAAAATTTTGGCAGTACCTCCTTTGTAAAACTAGACGCGAAATGAGTATAAACACAGGATATAAATAAAGAATCCCCAAACGGGAGCAAATCATGCCCAAAGGCGGAAAACAATCACCACCAGCATATATATACGATGCCATAGCGAAGAAATAGACAATAAAATGAAAACAACATAAAAGAGATAAAGCAACATAAGAAAGGCCGGCTCGCACGAGCACAACACCCAGAGTCATAAAATATACAATATCGGTGTTCACAAACTCGTCTCTAAGTCAATACATGAAAGTGGTAGATGGAGAGTACTAGATACAATGAGATATACAATAGATGCAATCGGATAACCGCAAACCCACCTATAGCAAAAAGGCCTCACAGCCCACCATTGCGGTATTCGATGAAATAGATACAATAGGGAGCCCTGCCGTGATTATTCTGAGGGTCAAGCCTGCAAAACACTGTGGCACAACGGGGATGAGTTGACAACTCGTGAATAGTAAATAACATCATACAGATAATCATAAGTATGCATGAAAAGCGATAATCCATTACATGCAATCTGATAGCATAAGAATGGCAGTATGGATATGCAACAATCATGATAAAAGTACACCATCAGATACTACACATACATGAAACAATGCATATCAAATAACTACTGAGTGTGGGGTAAAACATATCATCATCAATGAATCATCATC
This sequence comes from Agapanthus africanus, assembly GCA_030015575.1. Classification (NCBI taxonomy): domain Eukaryota; kingdom Viridiplantae; phylum Streptophyta; class Magnoliopsida; order Asparagales; family Amaryllidaceae; genus Agapanthus; species Agapanthus africanus. The sequence goes on from JASDDO010000018.1 coordinate 114,143,381, forward strand.
GTGAAAAAACCCGGTGTCCATCAACGAGACTCCAAATCCCAATACCTCAGGCGCCGTCACTCTGATCGGCCCTCATATCCGTAAATCTTATAGAACCTGAGTGCCCAACATCGACACTCGAAATATCATGAAAACCCGTGTCCAATATCGACATGTAAATCCACATAACTCGGGCTCCATCAGTCCGGATCGGCCCACGGGCTCCGTCAGTCCGGATCGGCCCATATCCATCTCACGACTCCGGTCGGTATCCTCCGGATAACCGCCGGGTCCAAACTATCACCGGTAGGTAGTAGTCCCTTTGCCAGGCTCATCGTCTACTGCACAACATACCTTTTTTGCCTCGGGGTACCATACCAGGTCCACCATGAATCCGCAAACGGATCATCCATCTCCTCGAATCGGGTTTCTAACACAAATCTCAGAACCGAGAAAACTCATGGTGGACGCATCGAAATATCATATCAGGAGAAACCGGGTTTTCAAAACAATGCATACTTCTTGAAATATAACCACGGTTCTCAAATCCATAAATCACATGAAATCAGTATCTCAACGTGTAAATCCATGAAATATGATGTATGCAACATAGAACAGTAATATGAGCATATCAAGGAAAAACCGCTCTTTTAAATGAATCAAGTTTTTAATAATATCATGCGGTTCCCACATTCTCCAAAATCAAAAGCAACATCATATAAAGGTGTATATGTAGCTATAGCAAGGTATGTGTGTATGCATGTAGGTATGTATGCATGATGAATTTCATATGCACAATAGAATAAGAATCAACGTCTAACTATTGATAATAGTGAAGGCGGAACAAAACATATTCCCTTAGTAAGGTGGTACAAGAACAACTGCCTCAATATCAATAACGAATGCAGTACCACGTATGTGTATATGTTATGCGTATCATGGCAATTACCAACGGTGTGTGTGTGGCATACAGTTTAGTGCTCGTGCAACATGAACCTTCAGTAATGGTGCAGTGTCCAATAGGTACTAAGTCAAGGTACAACTAGTAATGGTATGTAATGATGCTCATGCACAATCAACTCATATGCATATAACATATGGCTATAACATCATATCTAGCCCTCGACGCTTAACGCCATACGGGCGATTCCCCCGTAGATGTTAAATCTGTTGGAGATAGTGCCCTCAGAGTCAATTATTGGATCACAGGCACGTGATTGCAATGATTGAGGGAGGACCTATCCCGGTGGGACAGTCTTACTCGAGATGATAGTATGCTATCTGGTTTATCTTTATCATCGTGTACTGCTTTAGGTGACCTGACACGTCGCTATTACACGTTGATAGAGCCCCTAGGATTCTTGCTTGACGACCAGCAGTATGATGGCGATCATATACATGGGAGCTGGGGTCTATAAGCACATCCTTAAAAGGTCCCTAGTCGTGGGAGTTTCGAGACTGGGCATCGATACTCCATTAGTAGACTAGTGTATACAGTCGAGACCCCGACGAGGGGCGGTGGCCGGTCTCACAAGCCACTGGTGTCAGTTGGTTCACCTAAGATGTATACAGGTGCTCATTGGGTTATGAGTACACCGGACAGGACTCGCCGGGAACCTGCTAGTTGGGATTATACCAGACGTCAGATAGCAGTTCCCAGGTGACATGTGTACAGGTTAGTTCATCGACCTGAGATCGTCATTTGTCTCGTGTGAGTTCCCACTGTACTTTGATTACTACCCTACCACGGCTCAAAGAAGTCGTGCAAACAGGTTTTAGTTGGGTACAGTCCCGAGCCACATGGAGGCAGTGAGCGGATCTGCAGGGGTTCGTCTCTCCCGGTATTGGGGGTGAGGTCGCGCTGTGTCTAGGAGAGCCATTACGCAAAGCCCTCGGCCGAGGCAGGAGATTTACTGGTAGGTATTCCAGTAGTATCTCAGGGCGTTCTGGGCTACGCTCCGACACGACTTGTACCGCCTTTGGGGGTCTGACTTTTACCAACCCCCTAGGCCCGCCATGCGATACTCATAGACGAACGGACCGGACTGTACGGATATTGTCACTGACAGGCTCAGTTGGGTGTCGGGGTGAGCTTCCTCATCGACGTCCCTTTTGGTCAATAGCTGGTGGCCCGTCACGTATTGGCTTATACCTCTGACGTGCCAGTGGTTAAATCCACAGCCATAGTATTGACGAGTCTTTAGAGTCCACCACACTTACAGTTACTCAAGCTTTCGGGCGAAACGCTGTAGAGGCCGTATGGAGATATGGCAGGGTCCGATCAGATACGTGCGGTATTGCACGGATCAGGATCGGACAGTTTTGTACTAGTGGCCGTATAGTAATATGGCAGGGTTTGATCTGATACGTGCGGTATTGCACGGATCAGGATCGAACGGATTTTACTAGCCGGCTTTGGCTTAAGCCGGTCTTAGTCTAGTACAGTGTAGATTTTGTCTCATTGCATTTGTATCCGGTCGGAATACAGATGCGGGTGTGTATGCACAGTATCGGGGTTTTCCTGTAATTTATTACGGGACCAGTTTTCTGGAGTTGCCAGTTTGCATTCCGTTCCGGCCGGTTTTCCTTTGTTCTTTCCCGGCCGGACTTTTCCGATGGAGGGGGTTATTTGCAGTTTTGCAAATAACACTTTGTGGAGGGGTTTCTTTGCATAATGTTTGATTATGATACCTTTCATTTCTTTCATCCATTGACTTGCTTTTTATTGTGATTGAAAGGGTATGGTTTGGATTTGATATAAGCATGGTTGATGTTTTGTTGTCCTTGGATGTGGTCACCTTTTCTTTGCTCCTACCATCACCTCCTTTGTATTTGTTCCTCCTCCACCATTCTCATTTTGAGATGATAAGTCTTTCATGGTTATGAGAAAAGAGAGAAGAAGAAAAAGAAAGAGAGAAAGAAAAAGAATGAGAGAGTTCATCTTTGTTATGGGAGGAATTCTTCATCTCCTTCTTCTTCTTGTTTCGGAAAAATGCAAGCACCATTTTTCCTAACCCCAATCCTCCATCATGGCAACAACAAACCCCAAAGGAGACTATGATTCTACACTACACTTCCTACAGCATATCTTGAGCATGTCGAGTTGCCGGCTTCATGCTCGAGTTGCCTCGGTATTGAGGCGGGAGCCCGTAAAAGACGAAGGCGATGTGGTGCCCTTTCCGGCGAGGAGGCGACGATTTGGAGACTACACTTTCCGCGGGAGATCGGGGCGATGATGAGAAGACCGGAGGACTCGGATCTCGTGGTATACTTCTTTTCCCATCTCTTGTTAGCTAGCGTAGGTTAATGGTTAACGATCCGGGTTTTCTTTGTCCGCGGTAGCGCCGGTTTCCGAGTAAGGAAAATTTTTGATTCCGCATTTTGGCCTCGAGTTAGAGACCGGGGCGCTGCCGTGGCGCAACATGGTATCAGAGCCACGCCATTAACCTTACCTAGCTTCGTTTGATGTGTTTGCGTTTCCGATCGACCAAAATTTCCAAAAACCGTATTTTTCCTTCACATCAGTTTCTGTTGAAATTTTTTGAAGTCTAAAAAATTTTTCAGGTGATCTCAGAAAGATGTGCAGGGTGTTCTAAGAACACTGGGAAAAAACGATACAGTGAACCCTTACCTTGAGCGCGGAAGCGCGGCACGAACCCACTTTCTGCCGTCCTTCTGCCGCAATATGGTGGGCCCACTTTGTCGTTTTTCTTCAGTTGTTTTATGGGCTGAAATTAGGGGTTTTGGAATATTAAATTTGGGCCCAGGTTTTCTGTGACTGCTACAGTTTTGATTGGGGGCCCACTTGTTAATTTTTGGTCAATCGGAAAATTTTAAACACATTTTTCACAGTATTTACATTATATCTGCGACCGTGAATGTCACTCGATCGGTAAATCCGGTCTGACTGCTATAGCCCGGTTAGACGGATTTGCGAACGTGGCTTTCACGTTGATGTTCTATGTTTATGCTGTGTTGTTGCGGATCGGTCGTGGGGGATAGCCTGGATGCAATGCTAGTACAGTTTTGTTGTATTATGTACATTTGATATTGCGGGGCGAGCGTCCGACATGTGGACTGCCGTCACTGCCAGTTTGTATTATTCTTTTGGGGCACGACCTGGTTGCGGTCGATGTACCCGGTGTATGTATATTTTACTTTCTGTACTAGGATTGCCCCGCGGTGGGGTGCGCGGATAGCCGGGTTCTGGAGGGCAGCAAGCCCGCATCTCATGGCATTGGGACGGAGGGGGCTTCAGTCTGGAATTGGCAGGCTATTCGCCGCACTCGTAGGGGGTACAGGTTGACCCAGGAGGGGTGCCCAAGTTGCCGGATTCCGTGAAGTGCTGGGTGGTCCATTCACGGTACTGAAGGGGGCTGCCTCGCTTCAGGTTTTGGCGGGTGACTTGCCGCGCCCGTAGGGGTCTAGGATTTCATTGCACAGGCTATCCACACGACCAGGGGAACGTCGGGTTTCAGCAGCGGCTCTGTTAAACCCGGGGCTTCCAGATATCTGTATTGTTCTGTGATGCTGTACATTTCTGTGATGTTGCATTTTTATTCACGCCTTGAGCGAAATACTATATATTGGTATATATATTAGTAGATGTTGTATATGTTTTACATCCGCGCTAGTCCAGTCCCCGCTCTGCCGTTAGTTAGCTAACCTAACGGGTGATGACGGGACCCAGTGGCGAATGCGGATGGCATATACGTACGTCAGTATATTTTCGTTCTTTGTGGTGTGATCATTTGATGGGACTGCGTTGATTCGGATCAATGCAAGATAAACAAACCTAATCTGATGTTGTTGGAACACTTTTCAAAAAGCTGTTATTGCAAGGACGTTCACTTATGTTTTGCATCGTGGTATTCATTTGGAATATCCTGCTCCTCAGTCGACGAGGCAAGGGCCGAGATCCCTTCACCGGGAGTGACCCCTTGGACAGAAGTTTGCGTCAGGGCATTAACTTCACTATAGCCGTTTACTTTTGCTTTGCATCGTGGTATTCAGTTGGAATATCCTGCACCTCATTCTACGGGGAAAGAGCCGAGATCCCTTCACCGGGAGTGACCTCTTTAATAAAAGTTTTCGTCACTATATTTTATAAAAGGTTATCCAGTTCCTTCAACGATATCAAGTTCATTACGTCAAAGGTTTTTCGCCAAAAACCAGTCGTAGCCCTCCGTCATTTCAGATTAGTATTACTTAGTATTCGTGCTGCGTTTGTCGTGCATTGCCGTGGCGTAGTGTTCGGTAGCTATGTAATGTTTTTCTGTCACAAGGATAAGTGGATTGGTTAGGACAGTCGTGCGGTCTTGTTGGCATTGTCAAGGACTCGTACGGGTGGGTTTAATGCAATCATGATAATGACGGGTAGAACTTGACTAGGACTCTTTGATTTGTTGGCATTGTCAAGGTCACTTGGGTCCTAGGAGTAAAAACAAACATCGGGAGTTTCAAAAGAACTGAAACTTGCCAGACATGCGCATACCTTCTGGAGTGTGGTGACGTGAGTGGATTCCGTCACGTTATCATGCGGTGATAGTTGGATCCCGAATTCCACTGATGAGTTGGTTTACTCCTCAGGTGATCCCGACTAATTCTTCTTTCAGGTTTGGAGGAGAATTTGAGGTACAGTGGGAGGTTTCCAGATTAGTTAAAGTGATAACCATTCTGATCTAGGTTAGAGTGCACGCTGAGTGTTTCTTTTCTCTCTCTCTGGCAGCGACCATTGACCCGGCCCTGGACTATGACTCAGTGACTAAGTTGACCGAACCTTCTTAACACTGGCTTTTTGGATTGTCAGAGTTGCAGACCTCATTGCCACTCCTACTTTTACCCTTTTCTCCAGGACACCCCGTATTACTACGAACGTCCACTTCCATTGGACAAAACCATCGTATGGTTAGATACGAACTCGAAGGACTTCGAGGATGGTTTCTGGTTCTGGAGAAAACGGATAGGATTATTCAGTTGTCTTTTCTTTTCACCTTATCTCAGGTTGCGAGTATTCCTTGGTTTAGGAGTAGTACACCTATTACGCAAATTGGATAGTCTTCTTCCAAACCTTAGGCTGGTGCCGACCGGTAGGGAATGAAGGAAACCAATTAGCATAACGATGGTGTGCAGAAGGTATTAAGTTAAGACAAAGCAAGGGATTCGTAAGAGGGCAACGTAAATTGCGACTGATATTCACGACCAAACCAAGTATTTCTTCGCCAATCCTAAATTACCTTTGTATTTCTCCAGGACACTCCATATCACTACGAAGATCCCATTTTATTGGATACTCCATCGTATGGTTATATACGAACTCGAAAGGAACTTGTTCCAGTTCGGGGATGGATTTTGGTTCAGGAAAAATAGGAATAAAGTACATTCAGGTGTTTTTTATCTTCACCTTCTCTCGCGTTGCGAGTGCTCCTAGGATTAGGACAGTACACCCCTTATGCTTTTTGGATAGTCTTCTTCCAAACCATAGGCTGGTGCCGAACGGTAGGGAAGGAAGAAAACCATTTGGCCTAAAAGGGTGTACAGAAGGTAATGACTAAAGACATAGAAAGGGATTTGGAGAGGTGGCAAAGAGATATACGGTTACAGTTGTGAATCTGGATAATGGTAGAGGCATTACTAGGAATACCAGGATACCCCATCGAAACATTACAATGTTTCAGTTTCACTGTGTAATGTTAAAAGAAAAACTGATTTCCCGATTAGACACTTACTCCAGGGTATGTATTTGCCAGGTATGATTCTCACATCTGTATGGTTTTACAGATGACGAGTGGGAGTAAGTTATTGGGAATTGGGTGATCATCCTCATTATATCGGGATTCGTTGTAATCGGTGATATTTGAGGAAGTCACCTGGGTTGTTTGCCGGTCGGCAAATATTTGGTTATGAATATCCGCTGTTGTGCACCAATTTCAAATTGATATATCTGTACGTCTATTTTCATAGAGTGAGATATACCTTTTGATATTATGTCGATGACATTTACCTATATCAGTGGATGGTTAGGTAAGGAGCATTAAACAGCGGTGTAATTCTTCTTAACCATAAGTACAGTTTTCAACCTACGACACACAGTGAAAGAGTTATTAGACTCAGCGGACTTATACAGAGTATTGTATGTTGTCCAGTGTCCATCAGGACAGAGGGGTTGGTCCTCGTACTATATTCGGTTTACTTATGACTTCTCTCGATTTTAGACAGCTGTTTCGTGGAAACACAGGGTCTAAGTTTTGAGGAGTTATAGGTATTTGAATAGAGTAGAGAACCAGCTGTAGCAAGTATCGGGATTCTTCAAAGAGATCGAAGATGTAGATACTTGTGTATGGTATTCAGTTGATAGTAATGAGAACTTGCTTCTCTTTCAGGTTACTCATAATTGGAAGCATTCCTAAGTTGAGTAACGCTGATCGGCCTCCTTCCATTTAGTTGACATGCACTGGAGACAGCTGCATGATTTGAATCTGGTTCAATTAAATCAGTGCCTCTGGTTCTATATTGGATATAGAACAGTTCATATCTTAACGATGTTAAGGTACGGGGAGTTGTCCGGCTTATGCTTAAAACCAGACTCCGGATAACTCAAGGCACGTTTCTGTAATGGCTGTTTGTGGGTTGACCCAGGCTATGACGAGGGTTGACTTTCTACCATCTGGCAGATCAATAGAAATATTGTTCTAGACTCGCCACAGTTTTATTAAAAATGGATTTTTTTCAAAAACAGTAGTGGGAGTATGGTAGAACTGGAAGTGATTCCAGAACCGCAAACGATTACTGAAGATTTGATAAGGAACCTAAAGATTCAATCTGATTTGACATTCCATTGCCACTCCGCAGATAAGGTGGGTAACTTCAGGCACCCGAGAGGTACTCCGGTAGCCTCAAGGACGGTGACAGGGAAGTTCTTGTTTACCCACACTTGCCATAGTTGTTGTTCCAGGCTGCGAGACCCGGCAGGAGGATGAGTATAGCGTCGTTCTAAACTAGCTTTAGAAGTGCACGTCTATATGACTCTGGCAGAGGGTTGTCGTAGTCAGTGGGAGCAGCGGAAGCATTGGTGGACTTTATGCTTATGTCTATTTATAGACTAAAGCAGATATAGCGGAGTTAGATCATCTGTTTCTGATGTGACAGTCATGGGTTTGACGTCATCAGAATAGGGGATGGATCTGTTGAGAAGGTAGTAGGAAGTGACATTCCTATACTACGATCGGTTATACTTTGGTCGTCACACAGTGTTTTCTCCACATGGGACTTGGATATTATATCAGACATACTGGTTACTAGATCTATGGTTTTAGATCTAGATTTGGGTGGTTTCCCAATCTGGGTACCTTGACAGCATTCTATGAGTATTTAGAATGGACGACTCCTGGCACGGTAGTACACCTGCAGGTAATGGAGTCACCCTCTCTAAAGGTGTCTTACAGACTAAAGGGGAGAGGGATACGCATGATTGACAGATCACTTGCTTAGGCAATTGAGTCAATCATGAGATGTCAAGTACCACACCAGATGTTGTTCTTGCACTAGATGCAATAAGTAGATATTGATCCAATCCTGGAGGAATAGTCGGAAGCAGTTTTAGAACATAAGTGAATGTTCTAGGGATATGATAACGGCTGCCTCCTTTAGGAGACGGTTATCACTCCAGGCTTCCAAGGTGACCTGGACGACAAGGAGGTTGTCAGAGTTATAGTTCTCCCTCTGATGAGGGACTGTATTTTGGACAGGCGGTCCAAGGCAATACTGAGGGAGGCATGGCGCAGGATACTGATTAAGTTCAGTTGTTGATACAGTCTAAGAATTTTGGATTTGGAGTTCATTTATGAGCTAGGTCCCATCAGACATCTAGACATTCTAAGACAGGTATTGCTCATTTCGGGAGATGGCTTTCTCCGCGAACTTGAGATATAGAGAGACATAGAAAGAAACATCACAGCGGATCCACTCACTGAGGCTATTCCTCGAACGCAATAGTTTCGCAAACAGGCTTTGTGCGACTGACTAGTAGAGGAGTTGGGTGTTCGGTATCACACGGGCTGTGAGTATGCGACATCGCAATAATTAGCCTTGAGTGCAAGTGGGAGATTGTTGGAGATAGTGCCCTCAGAGTCAATTATTGGATCACAGGCACGTGATTGCAATGATTGAGGGAGGACCTATCCCGGTGGGACAGTCTTACTCGAGATGATAGTATGCTATCTGGTTTATCTTTATCATCGTGTACTGCTTTAGGTGACCTGACACGTCGCTATTACACGTTGATAGAGCCCCTAGGATTCTTGCTTGACGACCAGCAGTATGATGGCGATCATATACGTGGGAGCTGGGGTCTATAAGCACATCCTTAAAAGGTCCCTAGTCGTGGGAGTTTCGAGACTGGGCATCGATACTCCATTAGTAGACTAGTGTATACAGTCGAGACCCCGACGAGGGGCGGTGGCCGGTCTCACAAGCCACTGGTGTCAGTTGGTTCACCTAAGATGTATACAGGTGCTCATTGGGTTATGAGTACACCGGACAGGACTCGCCGGGAACCTGCTAGTTGGGATTATACCAGACGTCAGATAGCAGTTCCCAGGTGATATGTGTACAGGTTAGTTCATCGACCTGAGATCGTCATTTGTCTCGTGTGAGTTCCCACTGTACTTTGATTACTACCCTACCACGGCTCAAAGGAGTCGTGCAAACAGGTTTTAGTTGGGTACAGTCCCGAGCCACATGGAGGCAGTGAGCGGATCTGCAGGGGTTCGTCTCTCCCGGTATTGGGGGTGAGGTCGCGCTGTGTCTAGGAGAGCCATTACGCAAAGCCCTCGGCCGAGGCAGGAGATTTACTGGTAGGTATTCCAGTAGTATCTCAGGGCGTTCTGGGCTACGCTCCGACACGACTTGTACCGCCTTTGGGGGTCTGACTTTTACCAACCCCCTAGGCCCGCCATGCGATACTCATAGACGAACGGACCGGACTGTACGGATATTGTCACTGACAGGCTCAGTTGGGTGTCGGGGTGAGCTTCCTCATCGACGTCCCTTTTGGTCAATAGCTGGTGGCCCGTCACGTATTGGCTTATACCTCTGACGTGCCAGTGGTTAAATCCACAGCCATAATATTGACGAGTCTTTAGAGTCCACCACACTTACAGTTACTCAAGCTTTCGGGCGAAACGCTGTAGAGGCCGTATGGAGATATGGCAGGGTCCGATCAGATACGTGCGGTATTGCACGGATCAGGATCGGACAGTTTTGTACTAGTGGCCGTATAGTAATATGGCAGGGTTTGATCTGATACGTGCGGTATTGCACGGATCAGGATCGAACGGATTTTACTAGCCGGCTTTGGCTTAAGCCGGTCTTAGTCTAGTACAGTGTAGATTTTGTCTCATTGCATTTGTATCCGGTCGGAATACAGATGCGGGTGTGTATGCACAGTATCGGGGTTTTCCTGTAATTTATTACGGGACCAGTTTTCTGGAGTTGCCAGTTTGCATTCCGTTCCGGCCGGTTTTCCTTTGTTCTTTCCCGGCCGGACTTTTCCGATGGAGGGGGTTATTTGCAGTTTTGCAAATAACACTTTGTGGAGGGGTTTCTTTGCATAATGTTTGATTATGATACCTTTCATTTCTTTCATCCATCGACTTGCTTTTTATTGTGATTGAAAGGGTATGGTTTGGATTTGATATAAGCATGGTTGATGTTTTGTTGTCCTTGGATGTGGTCACCTTTTCTTTGCTCCTACCATCACCTCCCTTGTATTAGTTCCTCCTCCACCATTCTCATTTTGAGATGATAAGTCTTTCATGGTTATGAGAAAAGAGAGAAGAAGAAAAAGAAAGAGAGAAAGAAAAAGAATGAGAGAGTTCATCTTTGTTATGGGAGGAATTCTTCATCTCCTTCTTCTTCTTGTTTCGGAAAAATGCAAGCACCATTTTTCCTAACCCCAATCCTCCATCATGGCAACAACAAACCCCAAAGGAGACTATGATTCTACACTACACTTCCTACAGCATATCTTGAGCATGTCGAGTTGCCGGCTTCATGCTCGAGTTGCCTCGGTATTGAGGCGGGAGCCCGTAAAAGACGAAGGCGATGTGGTGCCCTTTCCGGCGAGGAGGCGACGATTTGGAGACTACACTTTCCGCGGGAGATCGGGGCGATGATGAGAAGACCGGAGGACTCGGATCTCGTGGTATACTTCTTTTCCCATCTCTTGTTAGCTAGCGTAGGTTAATGGTTAACGATCCGGGTTTTCTTTGTCCGCGGTAGCGCCGGTTTCCGAGTAAGGAAAATTTTTGATTCCGCATTTTGGCCTCGAGTTAGAGACCGGGGCGCTGCCGTGGCGCAACAAAATCTACTCACCGATGATCTCGAGCTAGGTAAATCCAACCACCTGCTTTCCCTTCTTTGTAGTGTCTGAAGTCCCCACACTCGCTCTTAATATCACACAAAACATAACAAGTGCAACTTAGAAACCGTTCAATAATACATACAAACTACGTTTAGATCAACGCATCGACTCCTACAACTCTCAAGTGTTCGTTTAGTGGCTAATGTGTGTAGCGACATCCTAAATCAAACCTAAGTGCACCAAGCTACACAAAGAACGCGAACCGTGTCGGATACCGTAACGCGTGTAGTCGAAACACTAGAAATTAACAAAGTGGTCCCAGATTTTGCCTACAGTCAATATATAAAAATCAAGCAGTACCAAACATCCAGGATAGCATACAGACAGCTACCCTTAAAACACAACCCCCCATGTCCGTACAAATCCGGCGACGCCGGAATTCCATTGTATCTCGCCGGTTTTACTAGGTGGGATGGGGTTTGGGTTTCAGGTGAACACTCAGGGCTTCTAACAGAACACTACTACATTTCTAGATTTTACAGTAACCTATCGTGGTGATAGCAGATTACAGAGACTCCAATATCTCACTAAAAATATGATATTACACAAAACTATAATTTTAGTGTCCTAAACAGCAGCTAACAAGAAACACAACATTATAAAGACCTGATTAACATTTAGAGATCACTACCTTACCATACTTGCTCAAAAACCCTAGATTTCCATGCTCCAAGTCATCAAATGAGGCTTAGCTAGGCTTGTGAAGGGTTTTAGTGAGGTTTAGTAAGGATTTGGCTTGGGTTTTGTGATGAATAAGAATAGGTTTTAGTTGAGGGGAGAGGAGATGAGAAGAAGAACACAAATGAGAGAGTGTGGGTGATGGGGAAAATGAGGGTGTGAGAGTGGTGAAGAAAAATGGGGGTGTGAGGTTAGGATGAGCCATGTCCCTTCTCTTTCCTCATTAAATGCTCCCCATGCCTCATCATTCCCATTGTCAACTCTTTCTCTCTCCCTCTCTCTCTCAAGTCAACCCTAATTCAAACTCTTTGTTTTAAAAACTAAATAATTAAATAAATACATATAACATAATGGCATGAAGGTTAAGATGCCATGGCTACTTAAGCATGGTCAACACCTCCATAATACCCAAATTATTATGCACATGTGTGTGCAAGCCAAAAAAATAAAAATAAAATATTAATTAATTTTTATAAAATATGTGAAAACTATTTTGGTTAACTTTTTACTAAAAACCCGTATTATCGCTTAATTAACACTAATCGCATTCTAAGGTGTTACCATCTTCTCCCCTTAAGGAAATTCGGTCCCCGAATTTAAAATCTTACTATGCGTACCTTCAAAGAGATGAGGGAATTTCTTCCGCATCTTGCTCTCGGCTTCCCAAGTGACCTCTTTACTATTCGGGCCACGCCAAAGAACCTCCACAGATGGCAAGACCTTTGACCGAAGTTTCTTCACCTGCCGATCCAATATAACTACCGGCTGCTCGGTGAACGAAAGATCGCGCTCTAGCTTAACGGTCTGGTGCTGAATCATGTGAGAAAGGTCATGAAGGTACTTGCGAAGCATCGATACATGGAATACGGGGTGAACATCCGGAAAACTGGGCGGAAGTGCCAAACGATAGGCAACAGTACCAACTCGCTCAAGGATCTCAAAAGGACCCACAAATCTGGGACTAAGATTCCCTTTCTTCCCAAATCTCATCACGCCCTTCATCGGAGAAATCCGTAAGAATACATGATCCCCCACTGTGAACTCGAGCCTGCGACGATGACGGTCGGCATAAGACTTCTGTCTGCACTGGGCCGCTCTCATCCTATTCTGAATCAACTGAATTTTCTCCGTAGTCTCTTAAACTAGCTGAGGTCCCAATATCCTGCTCTCGCTGAGTTCGGTCTAACAGACCGGTGATCGACACTTTCTACCATACAAAGCCTCAAAAGGTGCCATCTGAATCGTCTCCTGATAACTGTTATTGTAGAAGAACTCTATCAACGGCAAGTGACGGTCCCAACTGCCACCAAAATCAAGCACGCATGCACGAAGCATATCCTCTAGAGTCTGTATAGTCCGCTCTGATTGACCATCGGTCTGCGGATTGAAAGCGGTGCTAAAACTCAATCGGGTATCCAAAGCTTTCTGAAGCTTCTGCCAAAGATGGCTAGTGAAATGGGTGCCCCTGTCGGATACGATGCATGTGGGAACGCCGTGCAAATACACAATCTCATCAATGTACAACTGAGTATAACCGAAAGTGGTCTTCACTGGAAGGAAGTGAGCCTCTTTCGTCAACCGGTCAACAATCATCCAAATGGAGTCATACCCTTGACTGTACCTGGGTAGACCCACAACGAAATCCATGGAGATCTATTCCCATTTCCACTCCGGAGCGGGTAAAGGATGTAACTCTCCTGCCGGTCTCTGGTGCTCAGCCTTGACTTACCGACAGGTCAGGAACCTCGAAATGATGTCCGAAACATCACTCTTCATCCCTGCCCACCAGTAGATATCTCTCAAGTCACGATACATCTTGGTGGAACTTGGGTGAACACTATAAGCTAACTGATGTGCCTGCTCTAGGATCTCACGTCTCAACCCACCGGTATCAGGTTCGCACAAACGAGTCCCAAAATGTAGCACACCCTGGTCATCAATCAAGAACTCTGAATCTCTACCCTACTGAACATGCTCAAGAATCTCAGACAAACGGGCATCGTCGGGTTGTGCCTCACGAATACGATCAAGTAGAAGTGGACGGGCACGAATGTGAGCAAGATGTCCCCCAGTGGATGTGAACTCAAACTGTACGCTACTGTCGCACAAGATCTACCAATCTGCAGAATACTGTCTCTGAACTGCGCTCAACTGGAAAAAGCTACCCCCGGGCCTACGACTCAAAGCATCAGCTACCACATTCGCCTTGCCCGGGTGATAAAGGATCTCACAATCATAATCCTTCACGAGCTCCATCCAACGGTGCTGTCTCAAATTCAGATCCCTATCGTGGAAGATGTACTTTAAGCTCTAGTGGTCTATGAAAATCTGACACGACTCCCCGTACAAGTAGTGTCTCCAAATCTTAAGCACAAAGACCACCATGGCAATCTCAAGATCATGAGTGGGGTAATTCTGCTCGTGCTTCTTCAACTGCCGGGAAGCATGCTTCTTCAACTGCCGGGAAGTATAAGCGATAACTCTATCATGCTGCATCAATACTTAACCGAGCCGCACTCGAGAAGCATCACAGAAAATGACAAAGCCGCCTGATCTAGAAGGCAAAGATAAAACTGGTGCAGTCGTCAACCGAGTCTTCAACTGCTGAAAACACAGCTCGCATGCCTCAGTCCAAAGAAAAGGAACCCCCTTCCTGGTCAGTCCGGTCAGCGGTGAAGCGATACTCGAGAAGTCCTGCATGAAACGGCGGTAATAACCGGCTAAGCCCAAAAAGCTGCGGACCTCTGTCACTGATACAGGTTTGGGCTAAAGCTGTACGGCCTCGATCTTCCTTGGGTCTACATGAATACCGTCTCCCGTAACCACATAACCCAGGAAGTCAACACTATTAAGTCAGAAGGCACACTTCGAGAATTTAGCAAACAGCTGGTGCTCTCTCAATGTCTGCAAAGAAATCCTCAAGTGCTGCTCATGCTCCTCTCGACTCTTGGAATAAACCAGAATGTCATCAATAAACACAATAATGAACTGGTCGAGGAACGGCCTGAAAATCTGGTTCATCAAATCCATGAACGCTTCTGGGGCATTGGTGAGTCTGAACGACATCACCAAAAACTCATAATGCCCGTAGCGCGTACGAAAAGCAGTCTTCGGAATGTCATCATTCTGAACCCGCAACTGATGATAACCCGATCTCAAATCAATCTTGGAAAAATGTCCCGCACCCTAGAGCTGATCAAACAAATCGTCAATGTGAGGTAAAGGATACCTATTCCGCGCCGTAACTCGGTTCAATTGACGATAATCAATGCACAACCTCAAACTGCCGTCCTTCTTCTTGACGAACAGAACAGGAGCTCCCCAAGGCAAAACACTCGGACGCACAAGTCCCCTATTCAGCAACTCTTGCAGCTGATCTTTAAGCTCCTTAAGCTCTGCCAGGGCCATCCGGTAAGGAGGTATAGAAATAGGCCCCGTGCCGGGGATCAAATCAATGCAAAACTCAATCTCACGCTCTGGCGGCAATCCAGGTATCTCATCGGGAAAACGTCGGGAAACTCTCTCATAATAGGAACCCGATCCAACAAATCTACCGTAGCTCCGGTATTACGAATGAAAGCTAAGAATCCCCGACATCCTCTCCTCAAGAGCCGACTAGCGCAAAGGGCAGATATCAAATTGTGAGGGGTGGCACCACGGTCCCCCTGCACAACCAGAACTGACTTGCCCGGAAAACAAAACCTGACTGTCTTCTCACGGCAGTCCACAGACGCATAGAAAGTAGCTTACCAGTCCATGTCCAGGAGAACGTCGAAGTCCAACATCTCAAGAAGGATCAAGTCGACGGACGAATCTCAATCTCCAATATGAACAACACATGACCGAAACACATGTCGCACAACAAAAGACTCGCCAACAGGAGTAGTCACGACAAGCGGCTGATCTGGCAAACATGACTCTCGGCCCAACCTCGGCATGAAGTGTGTAAAAACATACGAGTGCGTAGATCCCGGATCAAACAAAACGCGTGCATCGAAGGAACATACTTAAAGAGTAACTGAAACCACCGCATTGGATGCCTGCGCGTCCTGATGAGTCAAAGAAAATACTCGAGCCTGTCCTCTATCGGCGACTGGCCGTCCTCTGTTAGTTATATGTATGCCCTAGAGGCCATTACTGTATATACGATGTATATTGTAGTGGATGCTAGGACATATATAGGGAGGACTTTCTTGCTCGACATGATAGTATGCTATCTGGTTGTACTTTATCTTAACACGTACTCTGATTGTCTCTATGTTACATGTTGATAAAGCCATTAGGATATGTACTCGACTACTGGGACTATGATGAGATCATACTAGTGGGGCCATAGTAGTCGACGAGTATATCCTATAACTGTTCCTAGTCGAGGGTGTATCGAGACAGGGCATCGATACACCAGAGTAGACTAGCGTATACGCATCTTGACCCATATGATGGGCGATGGATGATCCCATATCCATCGGTGTTTGACATCAAGGATGATGTACGGGTGCTCAATGGAGACTGGGTACACTGGACGGACTCGCCGAGAACTCCCAGATGGTATTATACCTTACGTCAGATGGCCGTTCTCCTGTGACACTGGTACAGAGTAGTCTGTTTACCCGAGATCGTCATAGAGTCTTGTGTGATTCCCACTGTGCTTTGATTTCTATCATACCACGTCCAAGAGGGCGTGCAAAAAGGTGGCTTTTGGGTACAGTCCCGAATCACATGGAGGCAATGAGCGATAGGAGGGGATTCGTCTCTCTCGGTATAGGGAGTTGATGTTGTGCTGTGTTCGATTGGCTATAACCGGAAATCCCTAGCCAGGGTTGCTGAGATTTACTGGTAAGTGTTATCAGTAGTTTCTCGAACTGTTATAGACCTCATATCGACACGACTTATCGAGCTACTGGGGTCTGACGTTTACCACCCCTAGGCGAGATATGCGACATATCAGACGACGAGACCGGACTGTACGAGAGTGTTACTGATTGGATTCACAGGAGAATGTACAGGATTGCTTGTTGATCTTCTGAGCGCTCAATACCTGGGTAGCTGTTACGTTTAGCTGACCGCTTGCAGCTTGTGGGTGTTTGATATGATCATCACCTACTGCCGGCGTATTGACGATTCTTTAGAGTCCTACATAGAGGTTTCTTGACTCAGGCAAAACGGAGTAGGAGCACATATGTGATATGTGCGTGACCGAGGATAATGCGGTATGTGATACCGTATTGGATTCTCGCGATATGATATATCGGCCGGGTATATGTGATATAGCCGGGTCATCGTATTAGTCGGTTATATGCGATATAGCCGGATTGTCGGATCAAGTTTTGATTCGATAATTTAATGTATAATAATATATATGATATATTAAATTACATTAACTAATATTAGCTCACTAAAACATTCATTTTCTCACGGGATAATACATTGATATATATGCGATATATGTTAATTGTATTATTTTCTATTGTTACAAAATATATTGTATATGTGATATATAATATTATAACATGTTAGGGTTACAAATTTAACAATGGTTTAGGGTTTAAACTTGGTTAGGGTTTGGATTAGGGTTAGCTTTTGCATGAAGATTCATGAAGCTTTGACTTTGTGATTGCTTGATATTTTGTGAAGATATTATGTTAAACCAATCCAAACCATTAACTCTAGTTAACTCTCTACAAGGGTTAACTCTTTCATGCTTAACCCTTGGTTAGATTTGTAACCACTACAATAATTCATTATTCATCACAAAAGGATGATGATATTCATCTTCTTCTTGCTTGAGTTTCTTCTTGAAAAAGCTTTCTTTTGTGATGAAAGTGAGTGAGAAAAGATTATAAATGAGTGCAAAAATCCTACTTCATCATCCTCATCTATCCTTGCCATTTAGATGAGGGTGTTCATATCATTTCATGAGTGATAGCTTGTGTTAATGAAACTTCAAGGTAGATCATCTATGTTATCGAAGATCGGAAGCAAGGTTGCATCATTCTCTTCGTGAACCCTCTCGAGAGTCCGGAACACGATGATCGCAGCGAAGGGACCTCAACACGGAGCTTAAGAAGTGAATGATCGGATCTACAAAGGTTGTAATCCTTCTCACTTAGTGTTAAAAAGTTTAACATGCTTGTTTTCGCCTAAACCCTAGTTTAAAGATCTGGCTTCGGGGTGTTCGGCACGGCTAAAATTTTAATCGGGCATGGTTGATGCCTCGTAGACCCTTGTGCGTGTGCCTAGCAACCCTACAGTGGTATCAGAGCCAAGCTAGAGCTTTAGGCAAAGTCTAGGCGAAGTTTAAAGTCCGATCGAACTCCGAATACCCGGTTTATACCCCTCTCTGTACATTTTCTAAAAATATGATTTTTTCAGTATTAAAAATGCTTATAAAAACAAGCAGGAAAAACTAAGAATTACTGTGAAGTACGGTCCACTAAGTCGCTCACGTGACCGCGGAACAGCGGCCAAACCATGGGTTTGGCGGTGGCTCCGCGGCCAAAATTGTGAATTAGTCCCTGGAACTTCATATATTTATTCTTAGGTCCTTTCTTGTCATTTTTTTCTGGGAATATTTTAATTCCACTCAAGTGTTGAGTTTTCTAGGGTTGTATTGGGGACTCGTTGATTCGATCGGATAATTTAACTTCGTTTAAGTTTTTTCCGGATAATTTTAGAAACTGTTAAAAAGTTCGAACGGATATCAATAACTCACTTTTTCCCCTGTCGGAAAATTCTTCAAAAGTTCGATTTTTTCTCGAGTTTAAGAACGTTCTAAGTCATGCAAGTAATGCGGTGGACCCTCTAGAAGACAACAAACCTTAACTCGATTATGTGACCGTCTTGAACTGCCTCTAAACCTTAGGGTTTGCGGCAGTACGGCGTGCCACATGTGAGGCGTTGGCTTGACCCTTCTACGGCTGGACCATTGGTACTGTGGCATGTGATGGATGTTTTTAAACTGATTTCAAGTGTTGAGATATATTGGGGAAATCTTGGGTGTTTGATTATTCGATCGGAAAGTTTAACATTGTCTATTTATCTAGAATGTGATACAATAATTGGAATCCACAGGTAGTTATGAGATAACTAATTTGAATGTTATAAATCTAGCACTTCAGTCTCAGATGATCGGTTGCCACGGAATTTTGATGCGATCAAAAGTCCGTCGCAATCACGTAATGTACGAGGATACTCGCCGGGTAAACTTAACAGACAGCCACGCCCCATAGCCCCGACCAAGTGACTGTAGGAGAATCCCGTCGCCAAAAGCATCCGTTCGGGTGCTTGCGGCAGCGGTGTTCCGCCTTAGTGCACTTCGTCGACGGCTTCCGGGGGTGCGGCCGTCTACTAAAGTTTGCGACGAGCATTCGATCAGGATGTCGGGAATCTTGTTGAATTGCCCGACTTGATATTGAAAAGAGGTTTCGATAATGAGACTAAAATGCGGGGTTTATAATTGTTAGGCATGCGATGTCTAAGGAATTCATTTGGTTAGGCATGCGATGTCTAAGGAGGAATTTTGGCCTCAGTTTTTTATTGTGTTCCAGTCTCTGGGTTTTGATGTTTCAGGTGTTGCTTGTTTTTGCTAAATTTGCATGTGATATTATCTTTGTGCAAAGGAAATTCAGAGTGTTTCGTAATTGTAATTCTAACATCATTTCGGGTTATTTAGACGATGTTAAAAAGTTCGAGCGGATATCAATAACCCATTTTTTCCCTCGCTGGAAATTTTCCAAGAGTTGGATTTTTCCGTGTTTAAAATCTTAAGAAAATCATGCAGGTGATTTTGTGGACCCAATAGAAGAACGAAACCCTAACTCGATTCTGTGACCGTTGGAACCGCCACTAAACCCTAAGGTTTATGGTAGTTCCGCGGCGCCATAGGTGAGGCAAGGGTTGACCCTTCTACGGTTGGTCCATAGGTGTTGTGGCATGTTTTGGGTACTTTTTAAACTCCGCTCAAGTGTTGAGCTCTTTGGGAAATTTTGGGTGTTTGTTTATTCGATCGAAAAGTTTAACATCGTCTAGTTATCTGTGATTGTGATATAATACTTGGAATCCACAATATTTAGTTTTGTGAAAACTAATTTGAATTTTATAAATCTAGCAATTCAGTTTCATTTGATCGGTTGTCACGGAATTTTGATGAGGATCAAAAATCCGTTGCAAGTACGTAGTGTACACGGATACTCGCTGGGTAACCTTACTAGATAGCCACGCCCCATAGCCCCGACCAAGTGACTGTAGGAGAACCCAGTTTCCAAAAGCATCCGTTCGGGTGCTCGCGGCTGCGGTGTTCCGCCTAAGTGCACTTCGTCAACGACATCGGGGGTGCGGCCGTCTACTAAAGTTTCCGACAAGCATTCGATCAGGTTGTCGGGAATCTTGTTGAATTATCTGACTGGTTATTGAAAAGTGTTTTCAATATCGAGACTAAAACGCGGGGATTATAATTGTTAGGAATGTGATGTATAAGGAATTCATTTGGTTAGGCATGAAATCCAAAGTATGTGATACATTGGGTTTATGATGTCTATGGTGGTTGCGGATTCTAATTGTTGTAGTTTTTAACTTTCTTTTCTGCGACCGTAAGTGTAATATGTAGTGTATCGCCGGTTTCGGTGCTATATGTCAATGACAATTGGGATACGCATATTTACTTACGTTGATAACATGTGATGTTATGTGTTGTTGTGATATGTTATATTGGATCGTCGTGTTTTGAATAACCGGGTTTTTTTTATGTGAGATGAGAGTTTTTCATTTTCATTCATGTAAAAGCTTGTATGTAATATTCTTTTATTGGGGCACTTCCGGGTTAAGGATGATGTCACCATTGATGTATATTATTTACTTTTCCACATTAGGATAGACCCAAGGCGGGGAGCACAAGTAACCGGGTTCTAGAGTCCAGTGGGAGACCATCTCAAGGAGTTGAGACCGGGTCTCCTAACTCTAGAATTGGTAGGGTTGCTTGACGCTCTCGTAGGGGTCTAGGGATGTGGGTTTGGCTATTCATCGCGACCGTGGAATCCGTGTTTTTTTACTGGCTTAATTTAAAACACGGAATTCCTAGTATATCCAATATTTCATACGTGTTCTTCTGCTGCTGATATTCTGTGATTTGATCACTTTATATAATGAGACGAATGCTTATATTATATATATGATATATAATAAATATTGCTGTTTTCGTTTCTTCTGTGATGCTTAGGAAGCATAAATTGATGGAACTTCAATAATGAGATTAATGAAATAAAAGAAACCTAAAGATGTTGTATAATCTTGTTTTAAAAAATGGTAGCTCTAGTTCTTGCTTTGCATAGCGGTATTCCTTATAGAATATCCAACACCTTATTCGATAAGGAAAGAGCCGAGATCCTTTCACCGGGAGTGACCTTTTTAGCGAAACTGGCAGATGCTACAATCCGCTCGGTTTTGTCTTTTGATTGCTTTTCTAGTTCTTGTTTTGCATAGTGGTATTTGTGAAATATCCAGCACCTCATTCGATGAGGAAAGAGCCGAGATCCCTTCACCGGGAGTGACCTGTTTAGTAAAACTGGTAAAAAACTCAAAAACACTCCTTTTCAAAATCACTCGATTCTACAACGATATCAAGTTCATTACGCTCATGGTTTTCTTAAAATCCTGCGTAGTCCTCCGTCATTTCAAATAAGTGCTATTTTAGTATTCGTGCTACGGTAGTTTGGCCTCCGTCAAGGCGTAGTGTATGGTAGCTGATTAGTACTTATCTGCAGCATGAGATGCGATTGGATTAGGGTATTCGTACGGTGTTGTTTGGCCTCCGTCAAGAGTCGTGCTGGTGGGTCTAATTCAATCAAGAAATGAATGGGTTGAACTTGACTAGCGCCCTATGGGTAGTTTGGCTTCAGTCAAGGTCATAGGACGCTAGGGGTAAAAAGTATTATCGGGAATTTTAAGTGTTGAAATTTGCAATGAGATTGCATACCTCCTATTAGATAGTTGGATCCCGATACCCACTTCGAGTAAGAGTTACTCCTAGGAGAGTTTTACACATTACAATTAGCCGATCAAGTAGTTGTTTAGAAAGGTGTTAACGGGGTTACGCCCCTGGGAAAATGATGTTTATTTTAATTAGGTCCGTGCGAAAGCAGGGGGAACCTCCCTCAAAGTACCGACACTTGCCTGGCCGAAAGATTGGCGAACTTGTAGGGTGTAATTAATCCCGGCTAGTCTTACCTTTTAGGGTCTAAAGGAAGATTTGATAAAAACAGTGGGAGCCATCCTGATTAGATAAAATAATAACCAATCTGATCTTGCAAAAGCATACACAGAGTGTTTTCTTCTTTCTCTCTCCTGGTAGCGACCGTAACATGCCTTAATCAAGATAATTATATGGATGCATTGACTGACCCTGCTTATTATACTGAGCTGGGAAACGTTGGTTCCGCTCTATCTTATATTTGTTATAAGTCCGAGCAGGAAATAGGGGAATACCAGGATTCCCATGCCACGCATTCGAAGGATAAGCATGTTGATGCATATTCTTTGGGTGTGTTCATTACCAAGAACTATTTCTCAGTATCCTCTACGTCCTTGGTATGAGATACCGGATTAGGTCCCATTTATATAATCTGTTACACGGGCTACGGAAAGGTAGAGAACTGGGATTGGGTGATATGTCTCTAAGTGTTAGAGAATGGTGCAATTTTTGCAGCCAAATCAGTTAGAAAATATCACCTTGTATTACCAAATGGTAAATACATTGATTCTGAACAAATGTTATTACATACCGAACCAGATATACAACATTACATCAGATTCTTTATTAAGTTAAAGAAAGATATAATTATGTATTGGAGGATAATGTTGTGAACATTTTCATGAATCAAGAGTTGATTGGATCAGGCACGTTATATAATAGCATATACGTTCTAAATCAAATCACAGTTCAAAGTATATAGAACACACACAAGAGGAGTAGTTCAGAAATGAACAAATCCTTCTTGCGGCATTGTAGACTAGGTTATATCCATGCGACACGACCAGCTAAGTTACATAAGAATGAATATGAGAATCTGTTCGAATTTTCATCTTATTATACTTGTCAGTCTTGTCTCAAAGGTAAAATGACCAATACCCCGTTTACTGGAAACAGAGAAAGAGTTATCGAACTCTTGGGACGGATACATGATGATGTATACATTCCTATGTCTACAAATGCCAGGGTTGGTTCTTCGTACTTCATTATATTCACTGAACATCTCTCAAGATTCGGACATATGTTCCTGTTGAAACACAAGTCTGAAACTATTGAGAAATTCAAGGAATATAAGTACGAAGTAGAGAACCAAACGGGTAAAAGTATTAAAGTCCTTTGATGTGATCGGGGAGGTGAATACTTGGGCATGGAGTTCCTGGATTATTTAAAAGAGAATGTGATTCTCTCTCAGCTTACTCCTTCGAGTACACCACAGCACAACGGTGTATCGGGGCGGAGGTATCGTGCCCTATGAGATATGGTGCGCTCTATGATAAGTACAGCTGAGTTGCTGTAGGGATCCCTAGGACGACAACAAGGTTTCGGAAGGCATCGTTCATGCCATTTTAAAAAAATTTGTCTTGCTAAGCAACCCTAATCCTAAAATCTTTAACTAGAGATTTAGACAATAGCAAATGTAAACTACTTTACATCAAGAGAACAAGAGTACAACCTTTATAGACCTGTCCTTCTCTTCATTTGCTCCGTGTAGTAGTCCCGTGACTCCACTAGGCTTCTCTTGAGACTTTGAACGAGCTTCCTCCGATGACCTTCGTGCCGAAGATGATCCACGTGAAGTCCCTCCAACCCAAGCTACCTTTACACTAAACTGTTTAGCGTATGAAATACGCTACACTTGATTGCTAGTCAAGTGTAGGATGGTGAAGTAGGGGATGTTAAGAGCTCATAAGTTTGTGTTCAAGCTTCATGATTCACATCACATGTGAGGGATGAAGCTTGAGCCATGACAAGAGAAGGAAGAAGAAGCTAGAGAGCAACCATGGGAGCAACTCAAGAAAATTGGCTAAGTGTTGAGAATGAGTTAGAATGAATGCCAAGTCTTGACCCCTCACTCATTCAAGCATGGAATTATGCAATATAAAATTGCAACCATGCTTGAATAGTGAGTCAAGATGAATAAACAAAAGCAAATCCCATGCTTGCAACCATGCTTACACTTTCCACCTCATTTCTATTTTCACAAAATATAAATATATATGCCATGCTTCATTATTATATATATATCATATAAATTAATATATATATAATGAAGAATAATTAGTGAGAAAATGATATTAGTTAAGATATAATTATATCACATATAATATATATCACATTATTAAATCAACACTTGATTTAATAATCCGGTTATATCACATATGATTGACTAATATCATTTATTTGTATATCACATTATCGAATCAACACTTGATTCGACAATCTGGTTATATCACATATAACCGAACCGATAACAGATGACTGCCAGATTACAATACGGTATCACATACTCGTATTTAATCAGGCCCACACACATATCACATATGTGTCCTACTTCGTTTCGCTTGAACCAGGGAACTTCTGTGTGGGACTCTAAAGACTCGTCAATACGCCAGCAGTAGGTGATGATCACATCAGTCACCTACAAGCCGTCAGCGGTGCTAGCTGGACGTAACGGCTACCCGGGTATTGAGCGATATGAAGATCAACAAGCAAGCCTGTCCACAGTCTCCATGAAGCCTATCAGTAACACTACTGTACAGTCCGGTCTGTTTGTCTGATATGTCGCATATCATGTCTAGGGGTGGAAATCGTCATACCCCAGTAACGTGATAAGTCATGCCGATGTCTGGCCTATAATGGTTCGAGAAACTACTGATAACACTTATCAGTAAATCTTGGCAGCAGCCCTGGCCAGGGACTTCCAGTTATAGCCAATCGACATAGCACAACATCAACCCCCAATACCGAGAGAGACAAAACCCCTCCTATCGCTCATTGCCTCCATGCGACTCGGGACTGTACCCAAAATCCACCTGTTTGCATGTCTCCTTTGAGTGTGGTAGGGAGGAAATCAAAGCACAGTGGGAGCCGCACAAGACTCTATGACGATCTCGGGTCTACAGACTAATCTGTACCAGTGTCACCAGAGGACTGCTATATGACGATAGGTATACTACCACATAGGGGTCCTCGGCGAGTCCTGTTCAGTGTACCCAGTCTCCACTAAGCACCCGTATACTATCTTTGATGTCAAACACTAATGGATGTGGGATCATCCATCGCCCATCATATGGGTCAAGAAGCGTATACGCTAGTCTACTCTGGAATATCGATTCCCTGTTTCGATATTCTCTCGACTAGGAACAATTAAAGGATGTACTTGTGAACTACCCTGGCCCCACTAGTATGATCTCCATCAAAGTCCTGGTAGTCAAGTACATATCCTAAGGGATTTATCAACATATGAGAGCAAGACAGTATCACAATACAAGTCTACATGTTAAGACAAAGAACAACCAGATAGCATACTATTATGTCGAGCAAGAAAATCCTCTCTATATATGTCTAAGCATCCATAATATACATCATATGTACAATAATGGCCTCTAGGGCATACAAATAACTAACAATCTTCCACTTGCACTAAGGCCATGTATTGTAGTATCTCATACCCAACATC
Source organism: Agapanthus africanus (assembly GCA_030015575.1). Classification (NCBI taxonomy): domain Eukaryota; kingdom Viridiplantae; phylum Streptophyta; class Magnoliopsida; order Asparagales; family Amaryllidaceae; genus Agapanthus; species Agapanthus africanus. The sequence goes on from JASDDO010000018.1 coordinate 114,169,163, forward strand.
CCAAAAAGTCTCTCAAATTGTATCTGGGGGAGGGCCTTTGTGAGTGGATCCGCTACGTTGTCCTTCGTGTCAACTTTCCTGACCTCGATCTCCCGTCGATCAACTTTCTCCTGGATCAGGTGATACCGCCTCAGAATATGTCTAGATCTTTGATGGGACCTGGGTTCCTTGTCCAAAGCCACCGCTCCATTGTTATCACAATACACAAGTATTGGATGCTCAATGGATGGAACCGTACCAAGCTCAGCAATGAACTTCTTCATCCAGACATCTTCTTTGGCAGCATCGTTGGCAGCGATATATTCAGCCTCCATCATCAAGTCTGCAACGGTGTCTTGCTTGGAACTCTTCCAACACACCGCCCTCCGTTGAGGGTAAAGACAAAACCCGAGACCGACTTACTGTCGTCCTTATCACTCTGGAAGCTCGAGTCGGTAAAGGACTCCATTTGGAGTTCACCGTTATCATACACCAAGAACATCTCTTTAGTCCTTCTCAAGTACTTGAGAATGTTCTTCACAGCTGTCCAGTGATTCTCTCCTGTATCTGCATGATACCTACTCACTACACTTAGTGAGTACGCTACATCGGGTCTGGTACATAACATTGCGTACATGATAGAGCCTACTGCCAAAGCATGGGGTATCCCTTGCATGCGAGCTCTCTCCAAATCAGTCTTGGGAGACATCTCTTTGGAGAGAGTGAGTCCTGAGATCGTGGGTATATTCCTACGCTTGGAATCTTCCATACTAAACCTCTTTAGTATGGTGTTAATGTACCTGGATTGGGACAATCCCAGTATCCGTTTAGATCTATCTCTATAGATCTTAATCCCCAAGATGTAGGAGGCATCACCTAGATTTTTCATTGAGAATCTTTGTGATAAGAAGAGCTTGACCGAGTGCAGCATAGGAACATCATTTCCTATCAAGAGTATGTCATCCATGTACAATACGAGGAAGACGACCTTACTCTCTGCGACCTTCTTGTATATACAAGGTTCATTTATGTTTTTGATGAAGTCAAGCTCTTTGACTACCTCATCAAAACAGATGTGCCAACTCCGCGATGCCTGCTTCAACCCGTAGATTGATTTAAGCAGCTTGCACATTTTTCCGCTGCTCCCACTGTCTACGAAGCCCTCTGGCTGAGTCATGTACACGCTCTGTTCTAAATCACCATTTAGAAAGGCGGTCTTAACATCCATTTGCCAGATTTCGTAGTCATGGTATGCAGCGATGGCAAGTATGATCTGGATGGACTTAAGCATAGCTACTGGAAAAAAGGTTTCATCATAATCCACACCTGGTCATTGACGAAAACCTTTTGCAATAAGTCTATTTTCGAAAGTCTCAACTTTTCCATCTACACCAAGTTTCTTCTTAAAGATCCAATTGCTCCCAATGGGTTTTACCCCTTCGGGAACAACTTCCAAAGTCCATACTTTATTGGTGTACATGGATTCCATTTCAGATCGCATTGCATCCAGCCATTTCACAGAGTCCCCACTCGTGATGGCCTGCTCGAAGCTAGTTGGGTCATCATCTTCCATGATACAATCCTCGCTCCCACCATCAATGAGAAAACCGTAGTATCTCTCAGGTGGATGAGGAACCCTACTAGATCGGCGGAGAGGCTGAGGGTCGTTGGAAACTATCGAATCCTCTGGTTCTACCAAATCTTCTGTTGTAGTTTGTGCTGCTGGAACCTCTTCCAGTTCTACCTCAAGGCCACTAATTTCTTTCGCAAGAAATTCCTTTTCTAAAAAGGTAGTATGCCCAGACCCAAACACTTTTTGTTCCTCGGTGTGGTAGAAGATATACCCTTGTGAGTTTTTGGAATATCCTACAAACTTGCACAGAACAGACCTTTCCTCGAGCTTGTCCGGATTGTGCCTTTTGACATAGGCCGGACAACCCTATATCTTAACATAATTAAGGTATGGTCTCTTCCCTTTCCATATCTCATATGGAGTGGTAGGCACTGATTTGGTTGGGACTATATTCAATAGGTGCATGGCTGTTTCAAGCGCATACCCCCAAAAGGAAACAGGTAACTCAGCGGTGCCCATCATCTAGTGCACCATATCCAATAGGGTACGATTCCTCCGCTCCGATACACCGTTGTGCTGTGGTGTATACGGAGGAGTAAGCTGAGAGAGAATCCCATTCTCTTTTAGATAGTCACGGAATTCTGTGCTCAAGTATTCTCCTCCCCGATCAGATCGAAGGATTATAATACTTTTACCCGTCTGGTTCTCAACTTCATGCTTATATTCTTTGAATTTCTCAAAAGCATCAGACTTGTGTTTCAACAGGAACACATGTCCGCATCTTGAGAGATCGTCAGTGAATGCAATGAAGTACGAGGTGTAGGGTTCCTAGGCATCCTCAAGAGGTCTCACAAGGCATCAACCATGCCAATATCAAAAATACGGTGCCGAGAAACCCTAGACTACGGATCGTTAGCTAGATGTCTAGGCGAAAGATGCAACTAGTAAACTATTTTACTAAAGGAACGGAAATACAACCTTTGTAGATCCGGTCCTCCACCTCCACGGCTCCGTGATGATGTCTCCTCGCTGTCCAAAACGGATCCCGGGTTCTAGAGTCGGCTTCATCGGAGAATGGACGGGCTAGGTCATCGACGACGATGCCGAAGATGATCTACGTCGAGGCGTCACTAGATCAAGCTCTCACTTCACCAAGTCAAGAAACTTGTGAAGAAAACACACTCGACTACTTGGCAAGAGGTAGAGGATGAAGAAATAGGAAGTGGGTAGACTTTAGAATTGGATTTCTCACTTGTTTTCATCAATCACCATTGATGAAGCAAGCTTCTTCAAGTGAAGAAGATGAAGAAGATGATGAAAGAATTATATTAAGTTATTAAGAAAATAGAAAATAAAAGAATACTTATCATAATCAACCATGGTCAAGTGTAGAGAATAAACTAGGGTTAGGTCAATGGTTAGGTTAGGCATGAAACAAAAATGGTGGACTTTTCAAACCTTCATGAAGTTTCAATGTAAAACAAAGCAAGCCACCATTTCTTTTCTTTTGCCAAAATGAAATAAATAAATAAATAAATGAGTAAGTAAATAAAATCATAACCCTAACCATCACATAACCATGGTTTAATCTTAACATACACTTAAACAATCATGTATCATCAAACATGATACAATCATATGTACAAATGTATATCACATATACAATGTGCACAAACCAAGTGAGAAAATCCATTTAAAGTGAACCAATACTAGTTAATGCAAATTAATATATCAAATATATAATTATGCATTAAATCATTAAATCAACACTTGATTCAATGATCCGGTCATGTCGCACACAACCGACTAGTATACAATGTATCGGGTTATCGAATCAATCCTTGATTCGATAACTAGGTTATATCGCATACAACCATTCGACACATTCATCGCGAGAATGAAATACGGTATCACATACACGCATTATTCTCGGTCCCGCACATATCTCATATGCGCTCCTATTTCGTTTCGCTTGAGCCAGGAAACCTCTGTGTAGGACTCTAAAGACTCGTCAATACGCCGGCAGCAGATGATGATCATATCAAACACCCACAAGCCGCAAGCGGTCTGCTAAACGTAACGGCCACCCGGGTATTGAGCGATCAGAAGATCGACGAGCAAGCCCGCTCACACTCCAGTGAATCCAACCAGTAACACTTACCGTACAGTCCGGTCTGATCGTCTGATATGTCGCATATCTCGCCTAGGGGTGGTAAACGTCAGACCCCAATAGCTCGATAAGTCGTGTCGATATGAGGTCTATAACAATTCGAGAAACTACTGGTAACACTTACCAGTAAATCTCGGCAACCCTGGCCAGGGATTTCCTGTTATAGCCAATCGAACACAGCGCAACATCAACTCCCTATACCGGGAGAGACGAATCCCCTCCTATCGCTCATTGCCTCCATGTGACTCGGGACTGTACCCAAAAACCACCGTTTTGCACGCCCTCTTGGACGTGGTAAGATGGAAATCAAAGCACAGTGGGAACCACACAAGACTCTATGACGATCTCGGGTCAACAGACTACTCTGTATCAGTGTCACCAGAGAACTGCCATCTGACGTAAGGTATAATACCATCTGGGAGTTCTCGGCGAGTCCGTCCAGTGTACCCAGTCTCTACTGAGCACCCGTATATCATCTCTGATGTCAAACACCGATGGATATGGGATCATCCATCGCCCATCTGTATGGGTCGAGAAGGTACACGCTAGTCTACTCTGGTATATCGATGCCCCGTCTCGATACACCCACGACTAGGGACTTTGAAGGATGTACTTATGGACTACCATGTCCCCACTAGTATGATCCGCATCATAGTCCAGGTAGTCAAGTACACATCCTAAGGGTTTTACCAACATGTAATAGAGAGACAATCTGTGTATACGTTAAGGTAAAGAGCAACCAGATAGTATACTATCATGTCGAGCAAGAAAGTCCTCCCTATATACATCCCAGCATCCACTACAATATATATCCAATGTACAGTAATGGCCTCTAGGGCATACATATAACTAACAATCTCCCACTTGCACTACGGCCATCTGTAGCAGTGGTTGTAGTATCTCATACTCAACCATCCCATAAAAGTCTCTCTCTGGGAATAGGCCTTCGTGAGTGGATCCGCCGTGTTATCCTTGAGTCTACTCTCCCAACCTCGATCCCTTAGAGATCAACCATCTCCATGATCAAGTGATACTGCCTTAGAATATGTCTGGATCACTGATGGGACCTGCGTTCCTTGGCATAAGCCACAACTCTATTGTCTCACAATGGGAGGAACATAGTTCATCTCATGAACCTATATACACCCAAACAGCCTCTTTGGTAGCATCTTAAGTAGCGATGTATCCTGCCTTTATCGTCTAGTATGTCACGGTATCTAGCTTGGAACTCTTCCAACATACCGTCCCTTTACCTAAGGGTAAAGACAATGCCTGCGACTGACATTCAGTCGTCTTTATCACCCTGGAACACTTCCAGTGATTCTCCCTAGGATCGATTGATACCATCTCACTACAACTAGTGAGTATTCTAACATCCATTTAGATCTATCTCATAGATCCAAAACCCAGGATTTAGTAGGTATCACTTTGATCCTATGTGGAGAATCATTGTGATAAACGGAAATTGATCGAGCGTAGCATAGGAAACTCCTTCCCTATCAAGAGTATGTCATCCACGTACTCTACGAGGATCGTCACCATACTCCCTACTACCTTATTGTTTATACAAGGTTCATCTACCATTTTGATGATGTCAAACTCTTTGACTATCTCATCAGAACAGATGTTCCAACTCCGCGATGCCTGCTTTATCCTATAAAGCATCATGCACACTTTTCCGCTGTTCCCATTGTTTACGAAGCTTTCTGGCTGTGTACTTATAGACGTTCTCTTCTAAAACATCATTTTAGAAAAGCAGTCATGACACCCAACCACCAGATATCGTAGTCATGGTATGTAGCCGTGGCAAGTAGGATCTGGATGGACTTAAGCATAGCTACTTGAAAAGGTTTCATCATTATCCACAGCTGGTCAATGATGCAAAATTTTAACAAGTCTAGCTTTGAAAGTCTCAACTTTTCGATGTACACCAAGTAATCTTCTCAAGATATACTTGCTCCTGATGGGGATTTAACCCTTCAGATATAGCAACCAAAGTCCATACTTTGTTGGTGTATAAGGATTCCATCTCAGATCGATAAACATCCAGCCATTCTTACAGAGTCTCACTCCTGATGGCCAGCTCGAAACTAGTTGGGTCATCATCTCATGATGCAATCCTCGCTCCCACTGTCATAGAGAAACCGAAGTATCTCTCAGGTGGGTGAGGAACCCTACTAGATCGGCGGAGAGGCTGAGGTTCGTTGGAATCTACTGAATCCTTTGGCTCTATCAAATCATCTGCTGCAGTTTGTATAGCTGGAACATTTCCAGTTCTACATAACAGACCTTGCCTCGAGCTTGTCCGGATTTTGCTTTTAGACATAGGCCGGACAACCCTAAATCTTAACTAATTTAAGATATGGGCTCTTCCCTTTCCATATCATATATGAAATGGTAGGCAACTGATTTGATTGGAACCTAATTCAATAGGTATGCAACTTCATAAGTGCATAACCCCCAAGAAGGAAATAGGTAACTCAGCAGTACTCATCATAGAGCACACCTTATCATATAGGATGTGATTGCTCTGCCCCGATATACCATCGTGCCATGGTGTATACGGAGGAGTAATGCTGAGAGAGAATCTCATTCTCCTTTAGAATATTCCAGGAATTCCGTGCTCAAGTATTCTCCTCCTTGATCTCATCAAAGGACATAATACTTATACCCGTATTGGTTCTCTACTTCTAACTTATATTCTGTGAATATCTCAAAAGGTTCGGACTTGTGTTTCAACAGGAACATAGGTCTGAATTTTGAGAGATTATCAGAGAATATAATGAAGTATAAAGAACCAGTCCTGGTATGTGTAGACAGGGGACCTACATACATCAACATGTATCATCCCAAGAGTTCATTAACTCTTTCTCTGTTTCTAGTAAACGGAGCTATGGTCATCTTATCTTTGTGACATGACTGGCAAGTTTCAGAAGATGTAAATTCAAACTGATTTAAATATACATCTAAATGTAACTTCAGCTAGTCGGGTCGCATTGATCTGACCTAGTCTACAATACCTCAAGAAGAATCCGTTCATTTCTGAACTCTTCCTCTTGTGTGTGTTCCAAATACTAAGAACTGTAGTTTGATTTAGAACATCAATGCTTTCAGATAACGTGCCTGAACCGATCAACTTTTGATATAGGAAATGTTCAAAACATTATCCATCAATACAAAATTATATCCTTTCTTTTCTAACAAAGAGAGTGATATGATTTGGTATATCAGGTTCGGTATCTAATAACATTCGTTCAGAATCAATGTATTGGTAATACAGGGTGACAGTGACCGACAGACTTGGCTGCAACTCTTGCCCCGTTTTCTGCCTCATGAAACTTATCACCCGTTCTCAGTTTTTCTACCCTTTTGTAGCCCTATGTAACAAATTACATATCTGGGATCCTGATCCGGTATCATATACCCAGGATTAAGAGGATACTGAGAAACAGTTCTTTGTAACGAACACACCCGAAGATGATGCATCAGCATGCACTCTCTTCGTTTGGGCGGCACGGGAAATCTGGTATTCCCCAATTTCCTGCTCTGTCTTATAATAATTATAAGTTGGAGCGGGACCAACGTTCCCCAGCTCAGTATAACAAGCGGGTTCGGTCAATACATCCATATTATTATCTTGATTAAGGCGTGATATGGTCGCTACCTGGAGAGAGAGAGAAGAAAACACTCAGCGTGCGCTCTTTCAAGAATAGATTGGTTATTATTTTATCTAATCAAGATGGCTCCCACTGCTTTTTATCAAATCTTCCTTCAAACCCTAAAAGGAAAGACTAGCCGGGATTAATTACACACTACAAGTTCGCCAATCTTTCAGCCAGGCCAGTGTCGGTACTTTGAGGGAGGTCCCCCGTGCTTTCGCACGAACCTAATTAATGTAAACCTCGTTTTCCCAGAGGCGTAACCTCGTTAACACCTTTCTAGACACCTACTTGATTGGCTAATTGTAATGTGTAAAACTCTCCCAGGAGTAACTCTTACTCGCAGCGGGTATCGGGATCCAACTATCTCATAGAAGGTATGCAATCTCATTGCAAATTTCAACACTTGAAATTCCTGATAATATTTTGCCCCTAGTGTTCTATGACCTTGACGAATGCCAAACAACCCATAGTCTACTAGTCAAGTTCAACCCGTACATTTCTTGATCGAATTAAACCCACCCGCACGACCCTTGACGAATGCCAAACAACGCCGTACGAATACCCTAATCCAATCGCATCATATGCTCAAGCAGATAAATACTAGTTAGCTACCGTACACTACGCCTTGACGAATGCCAAACTACCGCAGCACGAATACTAACTAGTACTTATCTGAAATGACGGAGGGCTACGACAGGTTTTTCTGAAAACCTATTGCGTAATGAACTTGATATCGTTGTAGAATCAAATGATTTTGAAATGGAGTGTTTTTGAGGATTTTCTAGTTTTGCTAAAGGAGTCACTCCCGGTGAAGGGATCGTTGGTCCTTTCCTCGTCGAATGAGGTGCGGGATATATCATATACATCACTGTGCAAAGCAAAAACTCTTAAAAGCAATCAAAAGACAAACCGAATGTGTAGCATCTGCCAGTTATTGCTAAAGGAGTCACTCCCGATGAAGGGATCTCGGTCCTTTCCTCATCGAATAAGGTGCAGGATATATCATATATACCTCTGTGCAAAGCAAGAACTGTAGCTACCTGTTTTATTTTGAAATTCGATTCTACAACATCTTAGGTTTCTTTTATTTCATTAATCTCATTAATGAAGTCCCATCATTTAAATACCTAAACATCACAGATAAATACGACGTACTCTTATGCCATCCGCATTCGCCTCGATGTCCCCTCGTGGACCGTTAGGTTAGGTAACTAACGACAGAGCGGGGCAGGGCTAGCACGGGTGTAAAACATAAGTAACGCCTATATAATATATCATATATACTATATACTGTATCTATCACAGAACATCACATGATCACATCACAGATATCGCAGCAGAAGAATCATATGAAATATTGGATATACTAGGACGTCCGTGTTTTCAATACGAGCCAGTATAAAACACGGATTCCACGGTCGCGATGAATAGCCAAACCCACACCCCTAGACCCCTACGAGAGCGGCAAGCAACCCTACCAATTCTGGAGTTAGGAGACCCGGACTCGACTCCTCGAGTTGGTCTCCCACTGGACCCCAGAACCCGGTTACTTGTGCTCCCCTCCTTGGGTCTATGCTAGTGCGGAAAAGTAAATAATATACAAACGGTGACATCTTCCGCAACCTGGAAGTGCCCCAATAAAAGAATATTACATACAAGTTTTTTACATGAATGAAAATGAAAAACACTCATCTCACATAAAAACCCCCGGCTATTCAAACACGACGATCCAATATAACATATCCAGCAACACATAACATCACATGTCATCAACGTAAGTAAATATGTCCATCCCAATTGTCGTTGACATATAGCAACGAAACCGGCGATATCACATATTACACTTACGGTCACAGAAAAGAAAGTGTAAAACTACAACAGTTGGAATCCGCAACCTGCATAGACATCGCATGCCTAATCAAATGAATACCTTAGACATCACATGCCTAACTATTATAAACCCCGCATTTTAGTCTCATTATCGAAAACACTTTTCAATATCAAGTCGGGCAATTCAACAAGATTCCCGACATCATGATCGAATGCTTGTCGCAAACTTCAGTAGACGGCCGCACCCCCGATACCGTCGACGAAATGCACCAAGGCGGAACACCGCTACCGCGAACACCCTAACAGATGCTTTCGGCGACGGGGTTCTCCTACAGTCACTTGGTCGGGGCTATGGAGTGAGGCTGTCTATTAAGTTTACCCGGCGAGTATCCGCGTACGCTACGTGATTGCGACGGACTTTTGATCACATCAAAATTCTGTGGCAACCGATCAAGTGAGACTAAACTGCTATGTTTATAACATTCATTTAGTTATCTCATAACTTCTTGTGAATTCCAATTATTGTATCCCATTCCAGATAATTAGAAAATGTTAAACTTTCCGATTGAACATTCGAACACCGAAGTTTTCTCGATACAGATCAACACATGAAACAAGTCTAAAAACATTCAGTTCGTGCCTCAGTACCAACGGTCCAGCCGTAGAAGGGTCAAGCCAACGCCTCACATGTGGCACGCCGTACTGCCCCAAACCCGAAGGTTCAAAGGACAGTTCAAGACGGTCACATAATCGAGTTAAGGTTTGTTGTCTTCTAGAGGGTCCATCGAGTTACTTGCACTACTTAGAACGTCTTTAAACTACGGAAAAATCCAACACTTGGAAATTTCCCGACAGGGGAAAAATTGAGTATTTATATCCGGTCGAACTTTTTAACATATTCAAAATATTATCCGGAAAGCCACACAGACAAAATTTGATAATCCGATCGAACATTCGAATCCCCAAAACAACCCCAGAAAACTCAACTGCATTGCAAATATTAAAATTACCCAGAAAACACAGGAATTAATTATAAACATTACTGTGCAAAAAGGAGTCAAAGAGTCAACAATATGGCCGCGGAACCGCCGCGCCACGTGGGCTCAGGCCGCGGTTCCGCGGCGTTATGACGGAGTTAGGTCTCCGTTTTTCACTGTAATTCAAAACAAACACTGCTTAATTTTCTGCATATTTTTAATATTGAAAAATCCAGATTTTTAAAATTTGGACAGAGAGCATTTTGGAAAATGGGTTTCGGGTTCGTTCGGATTTCAAACGTCGTCTAGACTTCGCCTAAGGCTCTAGCTAGGCTCTGATACCACTGTAGGGTTCCGAGGCATCCTCAAGAGGTCTCACAAGGAATCAACCATGCCAATATCAAAAATACGGTGCCGAGAAACCCTAGGCTACGGATCGTTAGCTAGATGTCTAGGCGAAAGATGCAACTAGTAAACTATTTTACTAAAGGAACGGAAATACAACCTTTGTAGATCCGGTCCTCCACCTCCACGGCTCCGTGATGATGTCTCCTCGCTTTCCAAAATGGATCCCGGGTTCTAGAGTCGGCTTCATCGGAGAATGGACGGGCTAGGTCATCGACGACGATGCCGAAGATGATCTACGTTGAGGCGTCACTAGATCAAGCTCTCACTTCACCAAGTCAAGAAACTTGTGAAGAAAACACACTCTACTACTTGGCAAGAGGTAGAGGATGAAGAAATAGGAAGTGGGTAGACTTTAGAATTGGATTTCTCACTTGTTTTCATCAATCACCATTGATGAAGCAAGCTTCTTCAAGTGAAGAAGATGAAGAAGATGATGAAAGAATTATATTAAGTTATTAAGAAAATAGAAAATAAAAGAATACTTATCATAATCAACCATGGTCAAGTGTAGAGAATAAACTAGGGTTAGGTCAATGGTTAGGTTAGGCATGAAACAAAAATGGTGGACTTTTCAAACCTTCATGAAGTTTCAATGTAAAACAAAGCAAGCCACCATTTCTTTTCTTTTGCCAAAATGAAATAAATAAATAAATAAATGAGTAAGTAAATAAAATCATAACCCTAACCTTCACATAACCATGGTTTAATCTTAACATACACTTAAACAATCATGTATCATCAAACATGATACAATCATATGTACAAATGTATATCACATATACAATGTGCACAAACCAAGTGAGAAAATCCATTTAAAGTGAACCAATACTAGTTAATGCAAAGTAATATATCAAATATATAATTATGCATTAAATCATTAAATCAACACTTGATTCAATGATCCGGACATGTCGCACACAACCGACTAGTATACAATGTATCGGGTTATCGAATCAATCCTTGATTCGATAACTAGGTTATATCGCATACAACCATTCGACACATTCATCGCGAGAATGAAATACGGTATCACATACACGCATTATTCTCGGTCCCGCACATATCTCATATGCGCTCCTATTTCGTTTCGCTTGAGCCAGGAAACCTCTGTGTAGGACTCTAAAGACTCGTCAATACGCCGGCAGCAGATGATGATCATATCAAACACCCACAAGCCGCAAGCGGTCTGCTAAACGTAACGGCCACCCGGGTATTGAGCGATCAGAAGATCGACGAGCAAGCCCGCTCACACTCCAGTGAATCCAACCAGTAACACTTACCGTACAGTCCGGTCTGATCGTCTGATATGTCGCATATCTCGCCTAGGGGTGGTAAACGTGAGACCCCAATAGCTCGATAAGTCGTGTCGATATGAGGTCTATAACAATTCGAGAAACTACCGGTAACACTTACCAGTAAATCTCGGCAACCCTGGCCAGGGATTTCCTGTTATAGCCAATCGAACACAGCGCAACATCAACTCCCTATACCGGGAGAGACGAATCCCCTCCTATCGCTCATTGCCTCCATGTGACTCGGGACTGTACCCAAAAACCACCGTTTTGCACGCCCTCTTGGACGTGGTAAGATGGAAATCAAAGCACAGTGGGAACCACACAAGACTCTATGACGATCTCGGGTCAACAGACTACTCTGTACCAGTGTCACCAGAGAACTGCCATCTGACGTAAGGTATAATACCATCTGGGAGTTCTCGGCGAGTCCGTCCAGTGTACCCAGTCTCTACTGAGCACCCGTATATCATCTCTGATGTCAAACACCGATGGATATGGGATCATCCATCGCCCATCTGTATGGGTCGAGAAGGTACACGCTAGTCTACTCTGGTATATCGATGCCCCGTCTCGATACACCCACGACTAGGGACTTTGAAGGATGTACTTATGGACTACCATGTCCCCACTAGTATGATCCGCATCATAGTCCAGGTAGTCAAGTACACATCCTAAGGGCTTTACCAATATGTAATAGAGAGACAATCTGTGTACACGTTAAGGTAAAGAGCAACCAGATAGCATACTATCATGTCGAGCAAGAAAGTCCTCCCTATATACGTCCCAGCATCCACTACAGTATACATCCAATGTACAGTAATGGCCTCTCGGGCATACATATAAGTAACACGAGGAACCATTCCTGGCATGTGTAGACATGGGACCACATATATCACTATGTATTGTGGGGTTACGAGGCACTCTAACAAGGTTCTACAAGGCATCAACCATGTCCGGTTAAAAATTTAGCCGTGCCGAACAACCCTAAACAAGATCTTTGCTAGATTATTAGGGTTTCACATGCAAGTAAATATCTTTTACGACTAAGTGAATACGAAATACAACCTTTGTAGATCTGTCCTTCACTTCAAAAGCTCCTTTTTGTAGTCCCTTCGCTGCGATCATATTCCTCCCAGGCTCTCGCATGGCTTCACGAGGCAGAAGGAGCGTCCTTGCTTGAAGTCTTCGAGGCCGAAGATGATCTACGTCGAGGGAATACGAACTCAAGCTTCTTCTTCACTAACTAGAGAATTAGTGAAGCAAACACCCTAAACTAAAGTGCTAGTCTAGTAGAGGATGAGAAAATACGAAGTGGGTACACCTTAGAATTATTTATCTCACATTTATTTCTCACTTAATCAAAACCTAGAGAGCTTGTGAGCTCAAGGAAGAAGATGAAGAAATAATGAGATAAGGATAATGATCAAGTGAGAAAGCTAACCATGGGTGAGTGAGTATCATATACTAACTCATGTAGAGACATAACCATGGCTTATCCAAATGGTTAGGTTAACAAAAATCTAAAGTAAAGACAAAGTTAGTGGACTTTGTCAAAGCAAAGCAAGCTTCTACAAGCTTCATGCTCTTTCCAAATCTCCACTAATTTTGTAATTACCTTCAATAATTATAACCCACCATAATAAATAGAATGGTGTATGTCTTACACACCCATGAATGATGTATCAACAACCATGATACAAAAAGAAAACACATTTTAATATATATCACATATATATTAAAGTTGTGCACATGTGAGAAAAATTCTTAAGTGAACAAATGTTAGTTAATGTAAATTAGTATATCATATATAAAATTATATACTAAATTATTAAATCAACACTTGACTTAATAATCCGGTCATATCTCATATAACCGACTAACATCCAATGTATCGACTTATCGAATCAACACTTGATTTGATAACCCGGCTATATCATATATAACCGACCGATACCAAAAGACGCGAGAATAGAATACGGTATCACATACACGCATTATTCTCGATCCCGCACATATTTCATACGTGCTCCTATTTCGTTTTTCCTGAGCCAGTAAAACCTCTATGTAGGACTCTAAAGACTCGTCAATACGCCGGCAGTAGGTGATGATCACATCAAGCACCCACAAGCCGTCAGCGGTACTAGCTGGACGTAACGGCTACCCGGGTATTGAGCGATCAGAAGATCAGCAAGCAAGCCCGCTCCAACTCCTGTAAAAGCTTAACGGTAACTGTCACGTCCCGAAAGTACGAAACATGACCGGCACTTAAACTACGAAACGTCTCGAGGCGTACGTAATCTAAGTAAGCCGAAAACCCAGAAATCCAAACCAAGAAAAGTAGTAGAGTGAAGGAAAAACCAATTTAAATCAAGTAGTTTTATTAGCATAAGCCGAATTATGCGTTTTTTTTAAAACATCAAATATTTCTTCAAAATTTCGGCAGAGTCTCCTTTGTAAATACTGGCCCCCAAACGGGATACAACATGAATAGATACGAAATCAATAAAAGGCATCCCGAAGCGGGAGCTAGCTCTTCGTCAATTGACGGTCACAACCACACAAGTAATATAATATACAACGCCAAGGGCGAGGATCAAAACTCAAAAGGAAACTCAAAACAACAAGAAATCCATAGAAATACAACGCGCGACTCTAAGGTCGAAAGAATAAACATCACTGGTCTCTATCTCAAAATAAATACATGTTTGGTTGATGGAATTTACTAGATACAACTGAATAATATTATACAAGGTAATATGATAGGTACGATACCAATAAACCCACCTACTAGCAAGTCACCCGAATGAAACTGTGCCCGCAAAGCCGTAATGAAACCTGTACGGCAAACCTGCAAGAAACTAGGCACAACGGGGGTGAGTTGCCAACTCGTGAATAGAAAACATTTACGAACAGAAGTCGCATGAACACCGTAATCCTAGGTCATATGATCATAATATATCCTCAAATATAACCAGCAGTCTATAACAATGACTAGGGTAAATATGTAGCTCAAGTGTAATCCCATGTGCCCGTGTCAGTGCCTCAGGTAGCAATGTATCCTATGGATGATGTATGAATGCATGAAACAGAATGCATGTACTGAAGAAAACTGCTTTCATAAATTAGTGAGATTTCTGTATTTTTAAAATAAGGTATCATAATGAAACCAGCATAAAACAGTGCCTAGCATCGGCACAAAACGTAATCCCAATATCTCGATATCTCTGTATCACAGTCTCTGTACCTCAATATCTCGAAATCTCAATGTCTCAATCATAATGACTAGGGCGCCGTCAGTCCAGGCCGGCCCTTACCATCCATCTCATGACCACGACGGTATCCTCCGGATATCCGACGCGTCGGGTAATATCACCGGTTGGTCGTGCTTCCCTGCACAGGCTCAACGTCAACAACACGATCTTCTTGCCCCGGGGTACCACACCGGGCCCACCATGTACCCGAAACGGTTCATCCATCTCCTCGAATCGGGTCTCGAAATCTGTCAGCAAACTCATGGTGGACGACTCATACATCATGGGAAAACCACACTTTTTATTTAGAAAAGAAGAAAGAAGCTTATACAAGTTTTGCGGTTTTCCCCCAAATCAAGAAAATCTCATGGAAATCCAAATCCAAATCATCAATAGCATGTAAAACCATGAATGCAAGCATGAGAATCCATGAATACGGCATAACAATGAATAACAGTATTCATGAAGTGATAAGTAATAACTACAATATCTAAGCTGACATATAAGGTAAGTACACTAATATCATGTCAAACTACTAGCTATCAAGCTAAGTTAAGCAATAATATTTTCTAAGGTGTACGTGACATGGCAATTACCGATGAAGATGTGTGTAAGCCGGCAAGTAAGTGTACGTGGTACATACGCATCATCGGTAATGGTGATGGTGTCCTAACAGCATGATATCAATAATGAAATAAGAATTACAATAAGTATGCGATGCGGAGCAACAGCAATAATATGCGGGAGCTGAATACTAGACACAACGATAACTAAATTGCATTACCCTAATATAAGTCCTACAATAGTGCCTTTTGAAATAACACGAATCGCGGTGTTTTGAAAATAAGGGCTACGGTGTTTTAAAGAAAAGATACATCTTTTGAAATATCCGTAGAATCCCTTGACCTGTCTTTTAAAATACCCACGATTTGTTAGTTTTGAAATAGGTAGGAGTCTAATCTAATCTAACAACTACACTAAACTATACGGCTGAACTAACAAGCTGAACTACAGGTAAGGAAACCGCCTAACATCTGAGTCGATACGTAGACATACCTGTATATATATATTAGTCGGTGATCCCGCCTCAATAATATCATATCCGATACCATATCTATAATCAGACATCCCAAGTTAAGAGTGCGGATCAATCATCAATATACAGCTCGTACGTAAATCCGTCGTACGGCATCCCCAAATCTGGGTACGGGTCAATATCATGCTCATCACACTGTTCATCTGGTATCCTCTTTATCAAGATCATCATCTGGGGTACTGACCTACATCTAGTACACCATTAATATCACTATTCACATGGTATTGTCATCCAAAGATCCGCTACAACATCAGGACGTATCTCAAGTACGAATCCTGTCATATCACCGATCTCACGGCCTCAACTCAAATCTCATCGACTCAACTCAATCCCAAGTATCATCCGCAAATCCAGTATGTGAACACCTAGTCCCATACCCAGGTGAACACATAAACACATCTCCCCATATACGCACAGGTAATAACATAGATGTATGCATGTGTGTGTGTGCGTGTGTGGGTGTAACAACTACTCTAGGGTTTCGCAACTAACACTAAACTAATCCATGAACACCTAGAATCTACCTTTATCATCAAGTCTCATATCAACATAATATATATAATCAAAATATGTGTGTGTATACATATTCGTATACATCACCACGAACTGCGGGGGGTGCTATACGCTATCCACCCGACTTCTCCCCGTAGATATAAATCTACTCACCCGGTCCTCGCACGCCGGTGCCGACGTCACCACGCGCTTGTCGTTGTCTCGAAGTCCACATGGGGTACCTACATATCATAGCGCACCGTATCGCATTAAAATCCGACTCATGACCAAAACGACACACGAATCCCACATAGGTCAAAACCTATGGATGCTTTCACAAATCAACCCAAAAACCCTCGACGTTAGCGTATAAACGCCAAACCATCGAGAAAAACCCAAACACACTCATTTGCATGATCACAAGCACTAATTATACTATAAAATAGCTTAAAATTCACAAAAACCTCAAACTCACTTTAAAAGCTATTTTTCCGGAAATCTAGCAAGCAAAATTACCCGTTTTAGTACAAAACTCGACGTTTAAACAAATCTAGCGGCCATAATACTTATTAAATAACTTAAATAAGCCATACAAACCATTTCCACGATTTAATTTCACCAAACCACATACGTTCAAAAAAACTAGTTTGCAAAAATACCGACTTTAACTCTTTTTAAAGTAAAATTCACAATTTTACTTATAAGCTTGGTTTTGCATGGTCCAAAGGCATTAAACCACTTATTATAATATTAATAATGACATGAAACTATAATTATATTTTAATCTAAGACATTTTATAATTTTCCAAAAATCTAGTAAGCAAATAGCTTAAATATTACAATTCCAACTTAACAATTTGCAAACTAACAATTTGATTATGTTTCACATTCCACAAAAAGAAGAATTCCACTTGCAACCATAATCATACAACAAAACCCTAACTATAATCTAAAACCATCCACTTGAATTTCCAAACTTGAATTCAAAACCTATTTATATATATATTTTTAAAATACCTAATTAAGTTTGATTTAAACATTCAACTAACAACTAACAAATATGAATGAATCTTCATACCTCATGATCAAGAGATCAACATGAAGATCATAGCCTCCAAAATGCCAAATTTCCTCCAAGATCCATGCTAGCTTGGGCAAAGAAATAATGGGTAAGAGTTGGATTGGAGAATTTTTGAGGTTTTAACTTGATTTTTGGGGCAAATTGATGAAGTTTTTGATGAGAAATGAGGGGATAAAATTGGGGGGCTGCTGTTGGAGGGGGGGTCGGCTGGAATTGAGGGGGAGAGGAGAGAGAGTGAGGTAGAGAAAGTGGGGAAAAATGATATCAAGTCAACCCTAGTCAAAGTCCACTCTCATTTCTATCATTTCCTTTTCTTTTTTTTTCTTTAAACAATTCAAGTGGGGAAAGTGAGGGGAAAACAACATGGGGCTGCTGAAATTCAGCCAAGGAGGGGAGAAAAAATGTGGAGTGTGAGTGTGGGTGTGGAAAGAAAAAGATACATATTATACCCCCAAAACCATTTACACTAATTTCACCAAAAAAGTCTCTTTCTCTTCGATATTTTCCAAACCGTTTTGGCAAACCATTTCATTTCAAAAACCACATGATAAAATTTTGCTTAATGTGTTATGATGTACAAAATTTGTTTCAACTCATTCCAATTTGTAATTTCCCCTAATTAAATGTATTAGGGACGGCTTAAAATAATATTAAAACAATTAATTTCGGAAAAATTTTCAGAAAATTTGAAATTTCACCAGTGGCTCAATAAACATCAAATACTAGCAATTTCATAGCTAGAATATATATATTTAATTTTATAATAAAGATATTTGTATTTTGATTTTTTACAGAAAACCCCCTTATTTTTCCGATTTACCGAAATTTCACCGAAACGATTTTCAAAACGTTACAATAACACTTCCCATACAGTCCGGTCTCCACGTCTGATATGTCGCATATAAAGTCTACGGGTGGCAAACATCAGACCCCAATAACCGATAAGTCGTGCCGATGTGAGGCTCATAACGGGTCGAGAAACTACTGGTAACACTTACCAGTAAATCTCTAAATCATCCCTGGCCAGGGACTTCCCTGTTATGACCAATCGAGCACAGCGCAACATCAACCCCCAATACCGGGAGAGACGAAACCCCTCCTATCGCTCATTGCCTCCATGTGACTCGGGACTGTACCCAAAAACCACCGTTTTGCATGCCCTCTTGGATGTGGTAAGGTAGAAATCAAAGCATAGTGGGAATCACACAAGACTCTATAACGATCTCGGGTCTACAGACTAACCTGCACAAGTGTCACCAGAAAACTGCCATCTTACGTGAGGTATAATACCATCTGGGAGTTCTCGGCGAGTCCGTCCAGTGTACCCAGTCTCCACTGAGAACCCGTATACCATCTCTGATGTCAAACACCAATGGATATGGGATCATCCATCGCCCATCTCATGGGTCGAGAAGCGTATACACCAGTCTACTCTGGTATATCGATGCTCTGTCTCGATACACCTAAGACTAGGAACATTAAAGGATGTACTTATGGACTACCATGGCCCTACTAGTATGATCTGCATCATAGTCCTGGTAGTCAAGTACACATCCTAAGGGCTTTACCAACACGTAATTATAAGACAGTATCAAGAGACAAGTATACATGTTAAGATAAAGAGCAACCAGATAGCATATTATCATATCGAGCAAGAAAGTCCTCTCTATATATGTCCAAGCATCCAATATAATATACATCATCTGTACAATACTGGCCTCTAAGGCATACATACAACTAACAATCTCCCACTTGCACTAGGGCCAGCTGTTGTAGTATCGCATACCAAGCATCCCGAAGAGTCTCTCAAATTGTATCTGGGGAATGGCCTTCGTGAGTGAATCCGCAGTGTTGTTCTTCGTGTCAACCCTCCTGACCTCGATCTCCCGGATCAGGTGATACCGTCTCAGAATATGCCTGGATCGCTGATGGGACCTGGTTTCCTTGGCCAAAGCCACCGCTCCATTGTTATCACAATACAAAGGTATTGGATGCTCAATGGATGGAACCACTCCAAGTTCAGTAATGAACTTCTTGATCTAGACAGCCTCTTTGGCAGCATCGTTGGCAGCGATGTATTCAGCCTCCATCGTCGAGTCTGCCACGGTTTCCTGCTTGGAACTCTTCCAGCTAACCGCCCCTCCGTAAAGGGTAAAGACAA
Source organism: Agapanthus africanus (assembly GCA_030015575.1). Classification (NCBI taxonomy): domain Eukaryota; kingdom Viridiplantae; phylum Streptophyta; class Magnoliopsida; order Asparagales; family Amaryllidaceae; genus Agapanthus; species Agapanthus africanus. The sequence goes on from JASDDO010000018.1 coordinate 114,189,138, forward strand.
ATCCTGAGTGCGACTTAGAGTCGTCCTTATCACTCTGGAAGCTGGAATCGGTAAAGGACTCCACTTGGAGTTCTTTGTTACCATACACCAAGAGCATCTCCTTAGTCCTTCGTAAGTACTTGAGAATGCTCTTCACAGCTGTCCAGTGACTCTCTCCAGGATCATCTTGATACCTACTCACTACACTTAGTGAGTGTGCTACATCGGGTCTGGTACATAGCATCGCGTACATGATAGAGCATACAGCCAAAGCATAGGGTATCCCTTGCATGCGAGCTCTCTCCAAATCAGTCTTGGGAGACATCTCTTTGGAGAGAATGAGTCCAGAGATCGTGGGTAAGTTCCCACACTTGGATTCTTCCATACTAAACCTCTTTAGTATGGTGTCAATGTACCTGGATTGGGACAATCCCAATATCCTTTTAGATCTATTTCTATAGATCATAATTTCCAGTATGCAGGAGGCATCACCTAGATCTTTCATTGAGAATCTTTGTAATAAGAAGAGCTTGACCGATTGCAGCATAGGAATGTCATTTCCTATCAAGAGTATGCCGTCCACGTACAATACGAGGAAGACAACCTTACTCTCTGCCACCTTCTTGTAGATATAAGGTTCATCTACGTTTTTGACGAAATCAAACTCTTTGATAACGACGTCAAAGCAGATGTTCCAACTCCGCGATGCTTGCTTTAATCCATAAATGGATTTAAGCAGCTTGCACACCTTCCCGCTGCTCCCACTAGCTATGAAGCCCTCTGGCTGAGTCATGTACACGCTCTCTTATAAATCACCGTTTAGAAAGGCGGTCTTAACATCCATTTGCCAGATTTCGTAGTCATGATATGCAGCGATGGCAAGCATGATCCGGATGGATTTAAGCATAGCCACTGGAGAAAAGGTTTCGTCATAGTCCACACCTGGTCTTTGACGAAAGCCCTTTGCAACAAGTCTAGCTTTGAAAGTCTCCACTTTCACATCTACACCAAGTTTTTTTTTGAAGATCCACTTGCTCCCAATGGGTTTTACCCCTTCAGGAGCATCTTCCAAAGTCCATACTTTGTTGGTGTACATGGATTCCATCTCAGACCGCATTGCATCCAGCCATTTCACTGAGTCCCCACTCGTGATGGCCTGCTCGAAGATAGTTGGGTCATCATCCTCCATGATGCAATCCTCGCTCCCACCATCCATGAGAAAACCGTAGTATCTCTTAGGTGGGTGAGGAACCCTACTAGATCGGCGGAGCGGCTGGGGTTTGTTGGGAATTACCGAATCCCCTGGTTCCACTAAATCTTCAGTTTGAGTTTGTGTAGCCGGAATTTCTTCCAGTTCTATCTCATTGCCACTAATTTCTTTTGTAAGAAATTCCTTTTCTAAAAAGGTGGTATGTCGAGAAATAAACACTTTTTGTTCCTCAGTATGGTAGAAAATATATCCATGTGAATGTTTGGGATATCCCACAAACTTTCATAGAATTGAGCGTGCCTCGAGTTTGTCCGGATTTTGCCTCTTGACATAGGCCGGACAACCCCATATCTTAACTCGTTTAAGACACGGTCTCTTCCCACTCAATATCTCATATGGTGTGGCAGGTACAGATTTAGATGGAACTTGATTCAATAGGTATGCTGCTGTCTCCAGCGCATATCCCCAGAAGGAAATAGGTAACTCAGCTGTGCTCATCATAGAGCGCACCATATCTAATAGGGTGCGGTTCCTCCGTTCCGATACACCGTTGTGCTATGGTGTATATGGAGGAGTTAGCTGAGAGAGAATCCCATTCTCTATTAGGAAGTCCAGGAATTCATTGCTCAAGTATTCACCTCCTCGATCAGATCGAAGGATTTTAATACTTTTCCCGGTTTCGTTCTCGACTTCTTGTTTATATTCTCTAAATTTCTCAAAAGCTTCAGACTTGTGTTTTATCAAGAACACATGTCCGTATCTTGAGAGATCATCAGTGAATGTAATGAAGTACGAAGAACCATCCCTAGCATGTGTAGACATGGGACCGCATACATCACTATGTACCAGTCCCAAGAGTTTCGTAACTCTTTCTCCGTGTCCCGTAAACGGAGTTTTGGTCATCTTTCCTTTGAGACATGACTGGCAAGTATCATAAGATGAAAATTCAAATGGATTCAAATATCCATCCATATGCAACTTAGCTAGTCGTGTCGCATTGATGTGACCCAGTCTACAATGCCACAAGAAGGATTCGTTCAGTTCTGAACTTTTCCTCTTGTGTGTGTTTGTTATGCTCAGAACTGTTGATTGATTTTGAAAATAAATTCCATTGCACAACGTGCCTGATCCAACTAACTTTTGGTTCAGGAAAATGTTCATAACATTATCCTGTAATACAAAATTATATCCCTCTTGACTTAATAAAGAAACCGATATAATGTTGCATATCAGGTTCAGCATGTAATAGCATTCGTTCAGAACCAATGTATTACCAGTTGGTAATACAAGGTGATATTCCCCGACGGTTTTAGCTGCAACAATTGCACCATTTCCAACCTTTATGTCTTTATCACCTTCTCCAAGTTCTCTACCTTTCCTAAGCCCATGTAGCTGATTACATATATGGGATCCTGACCCGGTATCTAATACCCAGGACGTAGAGCAAATGGAGAAACAGTTCTCTGTAACGAACACACCCGAAGAAAATGCATCAACATGTACTTTCTTCATTCGGGTGGCAAGGGAATCCTGGTATTCCCCTATATCCTGTTCAGTCTTATAACTTTTATAAGAAAGAACGGAACCAACGTTCCCCAGTACAGTATAACATACGGGTTCAGTCAATACATCCATATTATTATCTTAATTAAGGCATGATATGGTCGCTACCTGGAGAGAGAGAGAAGAAAACACTTTAGCGTATGCTCTTGCAATATCAGATTGGTTATTATTTTATCTAATCAGGATGGCTCCCACTGTTTTTATCAAATCTTCCTTCAAACCCAAAAAGGAAAGACTAGCCGGGATTAATTACACCCTACAATTTCGCCAATCTTTCAGCCAGGCCAGTGTCGGTACTTTGAGGGAGGTTCCCCGTGCTTTCGCACGGACCTAATTAAAGTAAACCTCGTTTTCCCAGAGGCGTAACCCCGTTGATACCTTTCTAGACACCTACTTGATCGGCTAATTGTCCTGTGTAAAACTCTCCCAGGAGTAACAATTAATCGTAGTGGGTATCGGGATCCAACTATCTCATAGAAGGTATGTAATCTCATTGCAAATTTCAACGCTTGAAATTCTCGATAATATTTTGCCCTTAACCCCTATGACCTTGACAAAGGCCAACAAATCATAGGATGCTAGTCAAGTTCAATCCGTCATTTCTTGATTGAATCAAACCCACCCGCACGACCCTTGACAAAGGCCAACAAGGTCGTACGACTACTCCAAACCAATCTGCATCATATGCATAAGCAGATAAGCACCATTCAGCTACCGCACACTACGCCTTGATAAAGGACAACAAATGCAGCACGAATACTAAACAGTTCTTATCTGAAATGACGGAGGGCTATGCCAGGTTTTTCTGAAAACCTATTGCGTAATGAACTTGATATCGTTGTAGAATCGAGTGAATTTTGAAAAGGAGTGTTTTTGAGGCTTTCACTAGTTTTGCTAAAGAGGTCACTCCCGGTGAAGGGATCTCGGCTCTTTCCTTATGGAATAAGGTGCAGGATATATCATATATATCGCTATGCAAAGCAAAAACTCTAAAAGCAATCAAAAGACAAACCGAGTGTCACGACCCGTAGGGTACGGAACGTGACTGGCACTTAAGTTATGAAACGTCTCAAGACATCCGTGAAATAAGTAAGCCAAAGCCCAGAAACCAAAACCAAATAAGCAAAAGAATGAAGGAAAACCAATCAATTGAAAGCGAGTTTATCAAATGAGTCACATCAAGACTTTTTTAAAAACAATATCAATTTTTCCGAAAATTTCGGCAGAGTCTCCTTTGTAAATACTGGCCCCCAAAATGGGTACAACAAGAATATATATGAATCCAACAAATATGGCATCCCCAAGCGGGAGCTAGCTCTTCGCCACAAGGCGGTCACAAATCCCACGCGATATAAAACAACAACATGCAAAATAATCATAAAGAAGCATGAGAAAACCGCACGTCGACTCAAGTGAGCTCGACCCTAAAATACAGCAAAAAGTCTACAAATCTCACAGTCTCATCTCTAGGTCAATATACAACAATACTGGTAGATACAGTAGATGGAGTACACTAGATACAAAGAATATACAAGGTGGTACAAAAAATAATGATATAACCCACCTAAGAGCAAAACCTCGAGTCCAGGCAAAGGAGGCAAAAGAAGCAAGTGCGCCCACCGCTACTGTACTGACGGAGCGGACTTGAAAAAGGCTGTGGCACAACGGGGGTGAGTTGCCAACTCGTGAGTAATAAATAACATCTACACAGGCTATCGAATGCATGCACACAAGCATCCTAGCATCTAAAATACAGGTAAGGCAGGACACAATAGCAGGTATGTATGCAATATGAATATACTAGCAGGTATGAATGCAATGCGAATCAACTCATGATCTGAGTGTGTAAGTATAAGAATCATGTTTTTCCTTTAGGAATCTCTTTTGAAATACCAGCACAATACCAATAGAATCAACAAGAACCGGTGTCCAGCAACGACACCTCAAAACTATCACAAATCTCATATATCCATGTCATAGTATCTCTGGCCTCAGCCATCCGGCTGACCCATCTCAATATCAATATCTCATCAACTCGCGGCCACGGTCGGTATCCTCTGGATATCCGCCGTCCCAAACAGTCACCGGTAGGTAATCCGCCCCCTGCCAGGCTCATCGTCAGCACCACGAGCTTCTTGCCCCGGGGTACCTTACCGGGCCCACCATGTACCCGAGACGGTTCATCCAACTCCTCGAAACGGGTCTCGAAAACCACAGCAAACTCATGGTGGACGACACTTACATCACTAGAAAACCGCAATTTACATATTTTAAAAATATAATAAGTTTAGAAATTTTGCGGCTTTCCCCCGAAATCCAGAAATATCATAAAATCTCAAGAAATCCTCATAAGTGCATATGTCAATGATAATGAATGCATATGGTATCAATAATCAAGTTGCGATGTGTGATTAATATACTAAGCATGAACAAATAATATGATGAGGTACATGCACATGAATAGCAATCCTACGATTTCATTTTAAGGAATTAAAGGCAATAGCACAAGTTTAAGTATCAATTATAGTAAAAGGTTTCAATTTAAAGGTTATCTAGTGTGGTGGCATGGCAATCACCAGGGCGTGGGTGTAGGCATGAATAGTGCTCGTGCTGCATATAAAAACCCTGGCAATGGTGCAGGTGTCATATAGAATGGGTTCGCATATGTATGTCAATATAAGGCATGAATGTAGCAAATAATCATACAAGTATTACACCCCTAATTACTAACATTACTAAGAATCTTTTTAAGCTACTAAAACTATCGGGCGGCCTGCACCATCCAACGATAGTCCCCCGTAGATGTTACATCTACTCACCGGAATCCCTAGCTAGTCACGTCCAATCACCGCTTTCCCCTTTCGTGCCGCGTCTGACGTCTCCGCGACCGAACCTGGAATTTACATCAATACCAAACATAAGGTTACATATAAAAAACGACGCAAAACCCAAACGAAAATACTAACGTTCACAAGCTAGGTACAACGTGCACAAGGTGCGCGGAACACACGCGAAAATCGCAAAAACTAACTAAAACGTCGATTTGGTCGCCCGGCAAAACTAAAACCCGATCACTCAAAAATCCGCACTCGCACATCCTAAATGTCATAGGATAAGCCAAAACAATCATCAAGATATCAAAATAATTCATCACAATATTTTTATAACAAAACTAGTAAGCTAGAAATTTGCAATTTGGTGCAAACATCGACAATTAGCGATAAAGTTAACACAATTCAACACAAACATCCAAACTAACCCACTAGATAGCCATTACACTAATTTTAAACCATTAACTATGCCTCAAAACCTAATTTCCACAATCAACCCTTTTCTTGATTTTTGTAATTAACAAACTTAAACCAAACTATACATGAAAAACCTTAATTTAACACTAGATTTTAGCCTAATTAGCAAGTTAACCACTTAGATTTAGGTTAGCAAAACACTAGATAGCAACATAAATTTAATTAACTAAATAATGGTTTCTAAAACCCTAGTTAACTCAAACCATTAACTTTAAAAAAAACTAGAATGAAACTAACACTAAATTAACACTAAAACAATTTAATTTAAGAAACTTAACCAAAAGAATTTAACTTGGTGGAAATTATACCTCAAGATCTATGGATCTAGCAAGAACAAGAGGCCTCCAAAGATGGCTTCATAGCACCATGATCCAAGCAAGAGAGGCTAAGGAGAATGGGATGAAGGATGGGGGTTTAATTTGTGAGGTTTAATTTGGAAATTTTGGAGCAACTTGAAGAAATTAACAAGAAGATGCAAAGAAAAATGATGAAGGGGGGGGGGGCTACAGCTTTTCTCGGCTGAACAAGGGAGTGGGGAATGGTGTGGGGTGTGGGAAAAGTCAAGTTCAACCCATACCAAACACTAAAGACCCATACCCAATAAAAAGTCAAACCCTTTAAAAAAAACACCTCTTTTCTACACAAGAATAAAAGTCAAAGAGGCAAGCATTTTTTTTCTTGGGTTACTGGAAATGGGACGGCCTAGGGGTGAGGGAAGAGAGAGAGGGGTTTTACAAAAGAAATTTTATGCAAAAAGATCCCCTACAAGTCCAAAATTGCAAGTTTAAGCTTAAATTCAATAAATTTCGTTTTCCATAATAAAAATTAGTTAAAACTTAAAATAAATTACTAAAAATTTATGTTACAACTAGATTTTAATTAACATGATTTTAAAGCTTAAATTTAGCCCATTTAAATTTGTATTTATCACTAATTTAATGTATTTTCTTACCGGCTTAAAATAATATTAAAAATTGAAAAATTAGGGAATATTTTTAAACGACCAGAATTTCATAAGTAACTCATTTGCTACTAAAAACAAGCAATTACCTATCCAAATTAGGTATAATTAGTCCTAAAATGCAAAATGACAAAAAGACGGTTTACGGAAAAATACCGAATTTTCACCGATTTTCGGGAAAACACCAAAACGACTTTTCAAGTCGCTACACCGAGTGTTGTAGCATCTTCCAGTTTTGCTAAAGAAGTCACTCCCGGTGAAGGGATCTCGGCTTTTTCCTCATCGAATAAGGTGCAGGATATATCATATATATCGCTATGCAAAGCAAAAACTGTAGCTACCCTTTTTGAAAATTTGATTCTACAACATCTTTTAGGTTTCTTTTGTTTCATTAATCACATTAATGAAGTCCCATTATTTAAGTCACCTAAACTTCACAGATAAATACGACGTACACTTATGCCATCCGCATTCGCCTCGATGTCCCCTTGTGCACCGTTAGGTTAGGTAACTAACGACAGAGCGGGGCAGGGCTAGCGCGGGTGTAAAACATAAGTAACGTCAATATAATATATCATATATACTATATACAATATCTATCACAACATATCAAATGATCACATCACAGATATTACAACAGAAGAAATATATGAAATAATGGATATACTAGGAGGTCCGTGTTTTATTTTGAGCCTCTATAAAACACGGATTCCACGGTCGCGATGAATAGCAAAACCCACACCCCTAGACCCCTACGAGAGCAGCAAGAAACCCTACCAATTCTAGAGTTAGGAGACCCGGACTCGACTCCTCGAGTTGGTCTCCCGCTGTACCCTAGAACCCGGTTACTTGTGCTCCCCTTCTTGGGTCTACCTAATGCGGAAAAGTAAATAATATACAATGGTGAGATCATCCTCATCCCGGAAGTGCCCCAATAAAAGAATATTTCATACAATGAATTTTACATGAATGAAAATAAAAACCCTCATCTCACATAAAACCCCCGGCTATTCAGAACACGACGATCCAATATAACATATCCAGCAACACATAACATAACATGTCATCAACGTAAGTAAATATGCGCATCCCAATTGTCGTTAACATATAGCAATGAAACCGGCGATATCACATATTACACTTACGGTCACAGAAAAGAAAGTGTAAAACTACAATATTTGGAATCCACAATCTCTTTAAACATCGTAAATCCGAAATATCACATACTTCGCATTTCATACCTAACCATATGAATTCCACATATTGTATCACATTCCAGATAAATAGACAGTATTAAACTTTCCGATCGAATAATCAAATACCCAAGATTTCCTAAATAGCTCAACACTTGAGCGGAGTTCAAAAATTCCAGAATACGTCACAGTACCAATGGTCCAGCCGTAGAAGGGTCAAGCCAACGCCTCACATGTGGCAACGCCGTACTGCTCCAAACCCTAAGGTTTAGAGGCGGTTCAGACGGTCACATAATCGAGTTAAGGTTTGTGTTCTTCTAGAGGGTCCATCGCGTTACTTGCACGTTTTTCCGAAAGATTTAAACCCAAGAAAAATTCAACACTTGAAAGTTTTTCGTGCCAGGAAAAAATGAGTTAATGATATCCGTTCGAACATTTTAATACTTTCTAAATTATCCGAAAAAGAACGAAATTAAATTTTCCGATCGAATCAACGAATTCAAAATAATCCCCAGAATACTCAACACTTGAGTAAGATTAAAAATACCCAGAAGCAGCAACAAATACCAACGGATGTACTGTGCCAAAAATCGAAACCTAATTCTACTGTGCTGCCGCGGAACCGCTGCAGAAGGCATGGTACGGCCGTGGTTCCGCGGCGCTTTAGTGGAATTGTGGTGTCGTTTTGCACAGTAACTCTTAGAATTCCCTGCTGATTTTTTAAAGTATTTTTAATGCAGAAAAAATCATATTTTTAAAAATTGTCCAGAGAGGGGTTCAAAGTCGGTGTTTCGGGGTTCGATCGGAGTTTTAACTTCGTATACACGTTGCCTAATACTCTAGCTAGGCTCTGATACCACTGTGGGGTTACTAGGCACTCTAACAAGGTTCTACAAGGCATCAACCATGCCCGGTTAAAAATTTAGCCGTGCCGAACAACCATAAACAAGATCTTTGCTAGATTATTAGGGTTTCACATGAAAGTAAATATCTTTTATGACTAAGTGAATACGAAATACAACCTTTGTAGATCGGTCCTTCACTTCAAAAGCTCCTTGTTGTAGTCCCTTCGCTTCGATCATGATCCTCCCGGGCTCTTGCATGGCTTCACGAGGCAAAAGGAGCATTCTTGCTTGAAGTCTTCGAGGCCGAAGATGATCTACACCGAGGGAATACGAACTCAATCTTCTTCTTCACTAACTAGAGAATTAGTAAAGCAAACACCCTAAACTAAAGTGCTAGTCTAGTAGAGGATGAGGAAATAGGAAGTGGGTACACCTTAGAATTATTTAGCTCACATTTATTTCTCACTTAATCAAAACCTAGAGAGCTTGTGAGCTCAAGGAAGAAGATGAAGAAATAATGAGATGAGGATAATGATCAAGTGAGAAAGCTAACCATGGGTGAGTGAGTATCATATACTAACTCATGTAGAGACATAACCATGGCTTATCCAAATGGTTAGGTTAACAAAAATCTAAAGTAAAGACAAAGTTAGTAGACTTTGTCAAAGCAAAGCAAGCTTCTACAAGCTTCATGCTCTTTCCAAATCTCCACTAATTTTGTAATTACCTTCAATAATTATAACCCACCATAATAAATAGAATGGTGTATGTCTTTCACACCCATGAATGATGTATCAACAACCATGATACAAAAAGAAAACACATTTTAATATATATCACATATATATTAAAGTTGTGCACATGTGAGAAAAATTCTTAAGTGAACAAATGTTAGTTAATGTAAATTAGTATATCATATATAAAATTATACACTAAATTATTAAATCAATACTTGACTTAATAATCCGGTCATATCTCATATAACCGACTAACATCCAATGTATCGACTTATCGAATCAACACTTGATTTTATAACCCGGCTATATCATATATAACCGACCGATACAAAAAGACGCGAGAATAGAATACGGTATCACATACACGCATTATTCTCGGTCCCGCACATATCTCATACGTGCTCCTATTTCATTTTGCCTGAGCCAGTAAAACCTCTATGTAGGACTCTAAAGACTCGTCAATACGCCGGCAGTAGGTGATGATCACATCAAGCACCCACAAGTCGTCAGCGGTACTAGCTGGACGTAACGGCTACCCGGGTATTTAGCGATCAGAAGATCAGCAAGCAAGCCCGCTCCAACTCCTGTAAAAGCTTGACGGTAACACTTCCCGTACAGTCCGGTCTCCTTGTCTGATATGTCGCATATCAAGTCTAGGGGTGGTAAACGTCAGACCCCAATAACCGATAAGTCATGCCGATGTGAGGCTTATAACGGGTCGAGAAACTACTGGTAACACTTACCAGTAAATCTCTAAATCAGCCCTGGCCAGGGACTTCCCTTTTATGACCAATCGAGCACAGCGCAACATCAACCCCCAATACCGGGAGAGACGAAACCCCTCCTATCGCTCATTGCCTCTATGTGACTCGGAACTGTACCCAAAAACCACCATTTTGCATGCCCTCTTGGACGTGGTAAGGTGGAAATCAAAGCACAGTGGGAATCACACAAGACTCTATGACGATCTCGGGTCTACAGACCAACCTGCACAAGTGTCACCAGAGAACTGCCATCTGACGTGAGGTATAATACCATCTGGGAGTTCTCGGCGAGTCCGTCCAGTGTACCCAGTCTCCACTGAGCACCCGTATACCATCTCTGATGTCAAACACCAATGGATATGGGATCATCCATCGCCCATCTCATGGGTCGAGAAGTGTATACGCTAGTCTACTCTGGTATATCGATGCTCTGTCTCGATACACCTACGACTAGGAACTGTTAGTGTATATGCCCTAGAGGCCATTACTGTATCATACTAGCTTGTATATTACTTAATGGAAGCTTGGGATATTCACAGTTGTATATACAATCTTGCTCGAAATGGTAGTATGCTACTTGGTTTGTCTCTGCTTTAATATGTGCATGTGTTTCTTTTAGCATATTGCTGGTATACATATTAGTAGAGCCCTTAGGATCTTTGCTTGATTACCAGCGTTGTGATGGCGCTCGCACTCGTGGGAGCTGGGTAATCTATAAGCACATCCTTATACAGGTCCCTGGTCATTGGACTATCGAGACAGGGCATCGATACTCCGGAGTAGACTAGCGTATGCGCTTCTCATCCCAGTGTGGGAGACGGTCTGTCCCACAGCCGTTAGTACGTCGTACTTGGGACAGTATGTGGGTGCTCGTTAGGTTACGAGTACACTGGACAGGACTCGTCGGGAACTGTTGGTTGGTAATATACCTATCGTCAGTTATCAGTTCCCAGGTGACATGAGTACAGCTTAGTCCGCTGACTTGACACTGTCACTTCGCCTCGAGTGTGTTCCCACTGCACTTTGATTACTACCCTACCACGGCTCAAAGGAGCTGTGCAAACAGGTAGTTTTTGGGTGTAGTCCCGAAGCACTTGGAGGCAGTGACGGTTAGACAGGATTCGTCTCTCCCGGTATTGGGGGTTGACATCGCGCTGTGTCCAGGAGAGCCATTACACGAGTAGTCCCTGGCCAGGGCAAGCGAGATATACTGGTAGGTTTCCAGTGTTATCTCAGGGTGTTCTGGGCTACACTCCGACACGACTTGTACCGCTATTAGGGGACTGACGTTCACCGCCCCCCTAGGCCCGCCATGCGATGTATCAGACGAACAGACCGGACTGTACGGAGACTGTCACATACAGGCTCAGTAGGAGTGCAGATGGGGTTCACCTCGTCAGTCTTCTTATCGACATCTACCTGGGGACCGTTACGTACAGCTAGTGCCGCTTGCGGTCTGTGGTTAAACCCACTGCCAGCGTAGTGTCGAGTCTTTAGAGTCCCACACAGAGAGCTATTCGCCTTTAGGCAAAACGAGTAGAGGTCGCATGGTTTTGCGACAGGGTTCGTTCGCATCCGCGCACTTGTGCACGTTTGCTGTCCGGACAGTTTATACTAGCGGGCTTTGGTTTAAGCCGGATCCTAGTATATGATTAGAGATTGGTTTTTCTCATTGTGTTCGTGTTCCTCGGATCACGAATGCGGGTGTGTATGCACAGTTGCTTGAGATTGAGGGAGAGGACCTTGATTAGGGTTAATAGTTGTTGTCATTTTATTAACCCTAATATTTATGTGTGTGTTATTGTTAATTAGTAATTAGTTTAATAATTATCCATGGTTGTGGTTGTTGACCTTTTGACTTCTTTGACTTGTTGACCAAGGTTGACACTTTGACCATCATAATTTCTTTTGGAAGATGCTTTTTGATCTTTGCAATTTGAAATGATAATGGTCATGTCATGATTTACCATGATAATTATCTAGCTAATTATTCAATTAAAAATTATACACACATATTAGTGAGAAAGGCTCACAAATAATTCATTCTCTCATTTCTTTTCTCTCTCTTGCTCATCCTCTCCCTCAAGCTCTCTCCCTCTCATGTGTTGAGAAACAAAAAGCTTGAGAAAAACCCTCTCTTGATCTTCTCTACTCACTTCTAGGGTTCAAGTCTTAGCATTTCTTGCACTCTAGTTACTCCTAGCTTGGAGTTGAAGCTAAAGGTGGTGGCTTTCGGGTGGATCCTTCTTTGACGGGAGAAGACAAGCAAGGTGATCCTTTTCTACCATACCTAGGAGCAAGGAGAGAAGGACTAAAGACCAAAGGTATAACCTTTCTACAACTTTGTTAGTTGTTAGTTTACTTTAGCTAGTTTTAGTTTAGCAAAGATCCTCACAAGCTTAGTCCATGTTGCCTAAGTCATTAAAAATCCGTTTTTTATTATGTTTTCCGCCTCCCCGTAAGCACCGGGGTGGGCAACACGGACTTACAGGAACATTAAAGGATGTACTTATGGACTACCATGACCCTACTAGTATGATCTGCATTATAGTCCTAGTAGTCAAGTACACATCCTAAGGGCTTTACCAACACGTAACTATAAGACAGTATCAAGAGACAAGTATACATGTTAAGATAAAGAGCAACCAGATAGCATACTATCATATCGAGCAAGAAAGCCCTCTCTATATATGTCCAAGTATCCAATATAATATACATCATCTGTACAATACTGGCCTCTAGGGCATACATACAACTAACATGTATCAGTCCCAAGAGTTCTGTAACTCTTTCTCCGTGTTCTATAAACGGTGTTTTGGTCATCTTTCCTTTGAGACATGATTGGCAACTTTCATAAAATGAAAATTCGAACGGATTCAAATATCCATCCTTATGTAACTTAGCTAGTCGTGTCGCATTGATATGACCTAGTCTACAATGGCACAAGAAGAATTCGTTCATTTTTGAACTTTTTCTCTTGTGTGTGTTCTGTACGTTTAGACCTGTGTTTTGATTCAGAACGTATAATCCGTTACATAACGCACCAAACCCAATCAACACTTGATTCAGGTAAATGTTCATAACATTATTCTCTACTACAAAGTTATATCCTTCTTTATGTAATAAAGAAATTGATATTAAATTGCATATCATAGAGGGTACGTAATAACAGTCGTTCAGGATCAATGTATTCCCAGTTGGTAATACAAGGTGATATTCACCAACTGCTTTGGCTGCAACACTTGCACCATTCACTACTTTTAGAGAATGATCAACTTTTCCCAGTTCTCTACCTTTCCTTAGCCCATGCAACACATTGCATATGTGGGATCCTAATCCGGTATCTAATACCCAGGATGTAGAGTGTACTGAGAAACAATCCTCGGTAACTAACACACACGAAAAAGATGCATCAACATGCTTATTCTTCGTTTGGGTGGCGTGGTAATCCGGATATTCCCCTATTTCCTGCTCGGACTTATAACACTTATAAGTTGGAGCGGAACCAACTTTCCCCTGCTCAGTATAACAAGCGGGTTCGGTCAATACATCCATATTATTATCTTGATTAAGGCATGACATTGGTTGCTGCATGGAGAGAGAGAGAAGGAAACACGTTAGTGTGCGCTCTTTGTAAGATTAGATTGGTTATTATCTTATCTAATCAGGACGACTCCTACTGTTTTTATCAAATCTTCCTTCAAACCCTAAAAGGTAAGACTCGCCGGGATTAATTACACCTTACAACTTCGCCAATTTTTCAGCCAGGCCAGTGCCGGTACTTTGAGGGAGGTTCCCCGTGCTTTCGTACGGACCTAATTAAAATAAACCTCGTTTTCCAAGGTGCGTGATCCCGTTAATACCTTTCTAGACACCTACTTGATTGGCTAATTATGATGTATAAAACTCTCCCAGGAGTAACTCTTACTCGCAGTGGGTATCGGGATCCAACTATCTCATAGAAGGTATGCAATCTCATTGCAAATTTCAACACTTGAAATTCCCAATAATACTTTTGCTTCTAGTGTCTTATGACCTTGACGAAAGCCAACAAACCAAAGGACGCTAGTCAAGTTCAACCCGTACATTTCCTGATTGAATTAAACCCACCCGCACGACCCTTCACAAAAGCCAACAAAGTCGTAGGACTACCCAAATCCAATCGCATCATATGCAGCAGATAAGCAGTAGGTAGCTACCGCACACTACGTCTTGACGAAAGCCAACAAACGTAGCATGAATACTAAATACTACTTATCTTAAATGTCGGAAGGCTACGACAGGTTTTTAAGAAAACCTTTTACGTAACGAACTTGATATCGTTGTAGGATCAACTGATTTTGAAAAGGAATGTTTTTGAGGCTTTTGCTAGTTTTGCTAAAGAGGTCACTCCCGGTGAAGGGATCTTGACTCTTGCCTTGTCGAATAAGGTGCTGGATATTCTACAAGGAATACCGCTATGCAAAGCAAGAACTAAAAAAGGCAATCAAAAACAAAACCGAATGGGTTGTAGCATATACTAGTTTCGCTAAAGAGGTCACTCACGGTGAAGGGATTTCGGCTCTTTCCTTATCGAACAAGGTGCTGGATATTCTACAAGGAATACCGCTATGCAAAGCAAAAACTAGAGCTACCCTTTTTGAAAATTTGATTCTACAACATCTTTTAGGTTTCTTTTGTTTCATTAATCTCATTAATGAAGTCCCATCATTTATGCTTCCTAAGCATCACAGAAGAAACGAAAATACAACGTACGCTTATGCCATCCGCATTCGTCACAGTGTACCGTTATGCACCGTTAGGTTACTTAACTAACGGCATAGCGGGGCGGGACTAGCGCGGGTGCAAAACATAAGCAACGTTTATTATATATCATATATACAATAATAAAGCATTCGTCTCACGCATATAATGTGATCACATCACAGAATATCAGCAGCAGAAGATAGCATATGAAATATTGGATATACTAGGAATTCCGTGTTTTAAATTAAGCCAATATAAAACACGGATTCCACGGTCGCGATGAATAGAAAAACTCACATCCCTAGACCCCTACGAGAGCGGCAAGCAGCCTTACCAATTCTAGAGTTAGGAGACCCGGACTCGACTCCTCGAGATGGTCTCCCACTGGACTCTAGAACCCGGTTACTTATGCTCCCCACCTTGGGTCTATCCTAATGCGAAAAAGTAAATAATATACAACAATGGTGACATCATCCTCAACCCGGAAGTGCCCCAATAAAAGAATATTACATACAATGAATTTTACATGAATGAAAATAAAAACTCTCATCTCACAAAAAAACCCCGGCTATTCAAAACACGACGATCCAATATAACATATCCAAGCAACACATAACATCACATGTCATCAAATAGCTAGACGATGTTAAACATTCCGATCGAATCAACAAACACCCAAAATTTCCCAAAAAGCTCAACACTTGAGCACAGTTTAAAAATACTCAGAACATGCCACAGTACCCATGGACCAACCGTAGAAGGGCCAACCCTTGCCTCTGTTAGTGTATATGCCCTAGAGGCCATTACTGTATCATACTAGCTTGTATATTACTTAATGGAAGCTTGGGATATTCACAGCTGTATAGACAATCTTGCTCAAAATGGTAGTATGCTACTTGGTTTGTTTCTACTTCAATATGTGCATGTATTTCTTTTAGCATATTGCTTATACATATTAGTAGAGCCCTTAGGATCTTTGCTTGATTACCAGCGTTGTGATGGCAGTCATACTTGTGGGGGCTGGGTAATCTATAAGCACATCCTTATACAGGTCCCTAGTCATAGGACTATCGAAACAGGGCATCGATACTCCGGAGTAGACTAGTGTATGCGCTTCTCATCCCAGCAGGGGAGATGGTTTGTCCTACAGCCATCAGTACGTCGTACTGTAGATAGTATGCGGGTGCTCGTTAGGTTACGAGTACACTGGACAGGACTCGTCGGGAACTGTTGGTTGGTATTATACCCATCATCAGTTATCAATTCCCAGATGACATGAGTACAGCTTAGTCCGCTGACTTGACACTGTCACTTCGTCTCGAGTGTGTTCCCACTGTACTTTGATTACTATCCTACCACGGCTCAAAGGAGTCGTGCAAACAGGTAGTAGTTGGGTGCAGTCCCGAAGCACTTGGAGGCAGTGACGGTTAGACAGGATTCGTCTCTCCCGGTATTGGGGGTTGATATCGCGCTGTGTCTAGGAGAGCCATTACACAAGTAGTCCCTGGCCAAGGCAAGCGAGATATACTGGTAGGTTTCCAGTGTTATCTCAGGGTGTTCTGGGCTACACTCCTACACGACTTGTACCGCTATTAGGGGACTGACGTTTACCACCCCCTTAGGCCCGCCATGCGATGTTCTTAGACGAACGGACCGGACTGTATGGAGATTGTCACATACAGGCTCAGTAGGAGTTCGGATGGGTTTACCTCATCGGCCTTCTTATCGACATCTACCTAGGGACCGTTACGTACAGCTAGTGCCGCTTGCGGTCTGTGGTTAAACCCACTGCCAGCGTAGTGTCGAGTCTTTAGAGTCCCACATAGAGAGTTTCCCTGCACTGAGCGAAACGTGTAGAGGCCGTATGGTTTTACGGCAGGGCTACGATCACTTACGTGCACTTGTGTGCGTATGCTGTTCGGGCAGGCAATACTGGTGGGCTTTGGTTTAAGCCAGATTCTAGTATTGCACGGATGGATTTGTTTTGTCTTCTGTGCATTCGCATTCTACGGAATGCGGATGCGGGTGTGTATGCACAGTTTTGAGGAGCGAAGAAGGAGGAGGTGCCTCATTAGGGTTTTGACAGTTGATTCGGTCAAAACCATTTTGAGGCGGACTCATTAGGGGTTTGGCAGTTGGTTCGGTCAAAACCATTGTGAGCCGGGGACATTATTTACTAATCCTTTTATTGATAATTATGTTATGGCTAATTGCTTTGATCATTTGACCACACTTGACTTTGTTGACCGTTTGACCAAAGTTGACTTTGACCTTCATGAAACGTCTAGAGTTTTCTTTGGATTTCTTTTTCTTTTTGGATTATGAAAATGGTCAAGTCATTAGTAGCCATCAACTTTATCATGAAAGGATTGGTAATGATGGTGTTTATGCATTATTGAACCATGGTGCCCTTTTTCTTTAGTTGATAATTTTCATTTCTATTTTCTCATTCTCTCTCTTGTGAGAAGAAAAGAAAAAGGGCTCCATGGTTGCTATTTCTCCTTCATCTTCCTCCTCTTGAAAAAATCCTTTGATCTCATGTGTTGAGAGAAAAAGGATCCAAATAGACAAACACTTCCATCTACCTCTTCTACACATCCTAGGACATCAAGACTAGAGATCTTGTTGCCCTAGTTGCCTCGGCTCGAGGTGGAGCTCGGTGTACAACTCTCGGGTGGATCGTCTACGATTCAAGGAGGCCGCGGAGGTGACCAAGATCCGAATCGATCCTCGGAGCTTGGATGGACGAGCGGGACAGCGGAATGAAGACCCGAAGGACCGGTATCGTGAGGTATAATTTTTATGGCATAGTAGATAGCACCTCTAGTAGTTTGCTAGTTTGTAGTTTAGCAAAGATCCGTGTTTTAGTCCATGTTTCCTTTGCGCCAAAAATTGTTTTTCGCCGTTTCTGCCTCCCCGTAAGAATCAGGGTGAGCAACGTGGACTTACAGTGGTATCAGTGCCTAGCTAAACATAAACTAGCAAGTTAGCAAAGTATTTAGAATTTCGATCGGAAAAAAAATCACAAAACACGTCCGGGAAAAATCAACTTTCTGTCGATATTTTGTACTGCTCAAAAAACTATTTGACATACATGAAAAATGTAACACCCGAGCCCAATAATACTATTTCTGTTACTGGTTGAGTGTTTGACATTGCTCATTTCAATTATCTTGCTTGTTTGGTTCTTGTTGCAAAATTTTAACCGGCTAAGTCATTTTGCCTATAACAAATTTTAACACCTAAAATGAAATTAAAAATATCCTCTTTGGCCTACTCGTCACCATTAGTCGCGTGGTAACGTCCGCGCGTCGAGATTTCATCCCGTTCGGTGAAACGGGCGAGTTTGGACGGCTACGCGCGCGTGCAAGTGTTCGACTTGGGGCATGCATTTTAATCATAAGACATCTCATTTTAAAATTTGGAACCCGCTTAAAATCCTATTATTTGAATTTGAAACATTTGGGCGCGACCCGGGCGCAATTTGGAAATGTTTCATTTAGCGCCGAAATACCCATTTAATTTAAAAAAATCTGAAACTATAATATATATTTTTCTGCTGCTTATTAACGATTTAAATCTCTAAATCTTTATTTAAATTCCTTTACACATCACCCCTGCCAATCACGAGGCTCTATCCCTCGTGGGCCCCTCCGTCCTCTCTCCCTATCTCTATCTCTCTCATCCTAAAACCTCCCTCTCTCTCTCCTAAAATCTCTCTCTCTATCTTATATTTTCCACTGTTCCTTAATCCTTCGTCCTCATGAGACACCTCCCACGAGAAACCCCATCGACGAACCCCGAACCCTAGCCTCGTCGTGCCGTCGCCGCCGCAGTCCCCGCGCCGACGAGACCACCACCATCATCCTCGCCTCCGCAGCCTCGACCGCACCCCCTCCTTCCTCCGTTCTCATTCCTTACAGCGCTGCAGCCAACGCCACCGCCCTGCACCGCTGTGCTGACGTCGCCGCCGCCTCCCATCGCCGACGACGTCGACTTCCTCCCTTCACCCTCGTCCCGACCTCTTCACCGTCTTCCTCCTTCCCTCGCCGGCGCTACAACTAAACCCGACGCCAAACCCTAGCAACTTCTCTGGTTCGCCGGAGATCGCCGCCGTCGACTTTCGTCGTCGTCTCCTGCGCACCGCCGACCACCTCCTCTCCCCCCTGCAACCCAGACCAGACCATTACCTCTCCTCGTCGCGGCACCATCAGAACCAGCAACTTTCAGCCTAGTCTGCCGCCGTCGCTGCCTCGCCGGCGCCCCATCGCCGTCGAACCTGTCATGATTGCCACCCTTGTCATCCCTCGAAGTACTCCAGTCCGTGTGGCCCCGCTGTTCGTCGTTTGGACTCGATCCGTGGCCCGTGCAACCGTCGCGTGTTTTCCGCCGACGCTACGTTCGTGTTTTCCGGTTTCCGAAACCGTCGAGGCAAGTATCCGAATACTTGCTCTAACATGCTAATATACAAGATCGAGTCTTGCTATACATTTAATTATCATATCATTTAATATAACAACACAGTTGATGGTAATATCGATATTATAGTATAACTTAGAATTGACGGTTGCAATTATCATTAACATTGAATCATTATAGTAGATTCATGTAATTATTTGGTCTGCTATTAATCCATGCTTTTAACTAACTAAGTCAATTAGATCGTCCTTGCTTTTATTTGTTAGATTATCCATGTGACAATTATTTATACTTTAGTTTTAATTTCATATATTTTCATTACCTTCTGTTATTGATATTGCACTACCTTGTGATTATTGCACCCCAAAGGTGCTCGAACCTGTTAATAAGATAATACAAAGCACCATTGTGATTAAATGAACTGTTATTGTTATTTACTTTATTTCCTGCTGTTGTTCCTTATTTCGCTTCTATACCTGTTATGAGCACACATTCGATTGCATTACATATTGACCTGACCTTGCTACACATGATATATATATATACATACCGACTCAACCTGTTGTACCATGACCTGACTTGTTACTTGATCTCATGCCTAATGCCAACCAACCTGACTTGGGGTCCTCATGGACCATTCCTGTTGTCTATCCAGACAAACCTGCTTTTACCTGATCCTGTGTTGGCATTAGTTCTTGATTACTGAATACCTGACCTGACATACATAACTTGGGGGTATGAGGAAATCAAAGGTGAAACCGACTTGTAACTCAACAGTTCAATACCTGTTCTGATCAGTCTTACGGGCTTGGCCAGTCCGGGAGTGATGATGCTGACATCACTCGTCCATCCTGCTACCTATTACTGCCTAGCGGCACGTCTCGGATTCAGCCCCGAGGGTCTTGACCGTGGTCCCGGGCATGCACGGGATACTATTGAGTTACATCGACGAGTCATCAATTGATTTCAAAGACTTTAGAATAGAAACCCGATAGAACAGTATAGTTACCCACTGCACACTACCCTGCACTGTTATTTTATATTATTGTTTTATTCATGTTCATCCCTGCATTGCTTATTACCATGTTCATATTATATTACTGGTTGACATGACGCGCTGACGTCTGGGTTTTGCATGGCCCAGATTCTTTACCACTGTCGACGACCGAGCAGGTGTACTTCAGCCAGCAGGCTGATCTGTGAGTTCCATAGTGATTAGTTTATTTATTTCATTTCATTTCCAGATGTGAGCCCGCATTATGGGACGTACTATTTATTTATTGTATTGGATCATTTGCTTCCGCACTTATTGTTCATTGACTCTTGTTATTATGGATTTGGACATGTGTTAGATTAATTTATTTATCTTGTTCTTGATATCTCTACAGCCGTAATGTGACTGTGGATGGATACTTCCTACCCACAGGTAGCATGGTTGGCTATGTCACGTGCCCAATCTCACGTACTCTGGGAAGCGGGGCGTGACATGGTTCTTTTGGTATCAGAGCCATAGGTTAGTTGGGTTGATTCTTTTGTAGTTGGGTATTGTACTCGATACACGAATCAGAATACCCGTGCTTAAGAAACATATCCTACCACCTTGACCGTTTTACCATTCTTGAATTACATTCTTCCTGATTATATCTTGTACGGCGTACAAACTTACTTTGCATTGTCAACTCGAAAACCTAATTTCTTGTTATCTCTAGGACTTAGGCGACTTGGGTGGAGTTAAGTAATTGCGGCTATGATACCGCGGCATAGCTACAATGCGGTACTCTATTTAAGTATCTTGGAGTTCTAGCCTTGATTTATATATTGAATCTATCATCATGCTAATGTTGGGTGTTTTGATTTCAGGACTATGGCAGATAAGAATTTCAAGACGTATCAGAGGCGCGTGGATGAAGCCGCCATGTTAGGAGTGATACGTGGGATGTTGGAGAATCAGAAGAGGCAAACTGAGCTGATCCAGCAGCAAGCAGATTCATTTCAGGAAGGTTTGCAGGCCATTCGGCAGTCTGTAAACACAGCTGTAGCGAAGCCAGTTGACCGAGTAGGGACCGTGGCAGATTTTAGACGTTTGGGTCCTACTACTTTCAATGGTCTAGAGGAGCCGTTGCCAGCCGAGCAGTGGCTAATGGACACGGAGAATTTGCTGATTGCGGCACAGATCCCAGAGGATAAAAGAGTTGATGTGGTGCGCATTCAGCTGGTGGACTACGTCCGAGAGTGGTGGCTTGTGGAGGAGAACCGCTTACCCAAGCCAATTAGTTGGGCGGATTTCTCTAAAAGTTTCCTGGAGAAGTTCTTCCTGCGGACTGCACGGGAGGAAATGGAAGAGAGATTTATTGGGCTGAGACAAAATGGAGCATCTGTGGACGTACATGCAGCGGAGTGGACGAGACTCAGCCGCTTCGCTGGACCCTTAGTCGCCAAGGAGGCAGACAGGGCGCGAAGGTTCTTGCGCAGTTTGGATGTGGACATCCAGAGGCAGATTGTCTCCCTGGGTTTGACCACTTTCTCGCAGGTTCTTACGGTATCCAGGGAGCAGCAGAGTTTGTCGGGAATGAAAGGGACCTACAGCAGACAGCAGTTGCGGCCAGGAAGCCCGCATTTGTACCTAACCGAGATCATGGGCGCAGAGGTATTCCAGTGGACCGTCGAGGTGTAGCACCCATGAAGAAACCTGTGATCGTTGATCGAAGAAAGAGCGTGACCTGCGACTACTGCCATTTACCTGGGCACGTGCATAAGGAGTGTCGAAGGAGACTGGGACTTTGTCTGGTTTGTGGAGCAGCCGATCACGCAGTTGGTGCCTGTCCGTCGAAGCTTCGCACGAGAGATGATATACAGAAGCCTCCGCAGAGACCGTTCCAAGGGCAGAAACAGCTGACTCAAGGACATAATCAGGCTCGAGCTTTCACGTTGACAGCTGAGGAAGCTAAGGCATCAGGAGAAGTGGTTTCAGGTACTTTACTCGTTCATGGTTTTCCCGAATTGGCATTATTTGATTCCGGAGCATCCCACTGTTTTATGTCATCCAAATTTATAACTACACACTCGATTACCTGCACGACCCTGTCTAGTTTTTGGGACATACACACTGGGAATGGGAAAATCATAGCTAGTAAGGAATGTAGAGATTGTATAGTTGTTGTGTGCGGACGGGAGCTTTTTGCAGATTTCTTGGTGATAGATTCGGGCAGCTATGAAGTTGTCTTGGGAATGGATTTTCTTGGCACTTTCCACGCCCACATTGACTGTAGGGCAAGGAAGGTAATTTTCCAGATTCCCGGACACCCTGAGTTTACCTTTACTGGGGGAAGCAGTTCTGTCGGGCCAGTCGAGTTTAGGGCTAGGCCGACAAACAGTGCTCTTGCGACAATGGAAGTCGATAGTAATGAAGAGCCGGCAGTTGTTCGCGACTTTATGGATGTATTTGAAGATATATCGGGCTTACCGCCGAAGCGAGACGTGGAGTTCGCGATTGACCTTATTCCTGGTGCAGCGCCAGTATCAAAATCTTATTATCCGATGGCACCAGTGGAATTGGAAGAAGTTAAGAAACAAGTTGGTGAATTACTTGAGAAGGGTTGGATTCGAAGCAGCAACTCGCCTTGGGGAGCTCCAGTTCTTTTAGTAAAGAAGAAGGATGGCACGAGAAGGATGTGCATTGATTATCGAGAATTGAACCGGGTGACTATTAAGAACAAGTACCCGATCCCTCGCATTGGAGAACTTTTTGAGCAGCTTAGTGGCGCGAGAGTATTCTCGAAACTGGATTTACGATCCGGATATCATCAGGTCCGAGTGAAAGCAGAAGACATTTGCAAGACGGCGTTTCGAACTCGATATGGACATTTCGAGTATCTGGTGATGCCCTTCGGAGTGACGAATGCGCCGGCAATATTCATGGATTTGATGAACAGAATCTTTTCACCATTCTTGGACCAGTTTATTGTGGTATTCATTGACGATATTCTGGTATACTCGAAGAGTCCGGAGGAGCATGCTGAGCATTTGAAGATCGTACTGCAGACGCTGAGACAGGAGAAATTGTATGCGAAGATGAGTAAGTGCGAATTCTGGCTGGAAGAAGTGAAATTTCTGGGGCATGTCGTGTCGGGCGATGGAATCGCCGTCGATCCCGAGAAGATTGCAGCAGTTCGAGATTGGCCAATTCCAAGGAATGTTGCGGAGATAAGAAGTTTTCTTGGACTCGCCGGATACTACAGGAGATTTGTAGAGAACTTCGCTCGTTTGGCAGAACCGTTGACCAAGCTTACGCGTAAGGAAGTACCTTTTATTTGGACGGATGGATGTGCATTGGCCTTCGAGACGTTGAAGCAGAAGTTGATAACCTCCCCTATCCTGACCGTACCAGACAATTCAGGAGGACTGGTGATTCACAGCGACGCATCTGGAAAAGGATTGGGATGTGTTTTGATGCAGAATGGGAAGGTCGTAGCTTACGCATCGAGACAACTGAAGACTCATGAGAAGAATTATCCGACTCATGACTTGGAGCTTGCGGCCGTGATCTTCGCCTTGAAGATTTGGAGACACTACCTTTTGGACGAGAGAGTCGAAGTCTTTACAGATCACAAGAGTTTGAAGTATGTGTTCACTCAGAAGGAGTTGAACATGAGGCAACGCAGATGGTTGGAGCTGATGGCCGACTACGACCTTGATCTTAAGTACCATCCGGGAAAGGTTAACGTCGTGCCGGATGCGCTTAGTCGGTTACCAGCGATTCAGGTATTGACTGCACAGAGGGAGATCATTGCGGATTTTCGGAGATTTGACTTGGAGGTTGTGCTACCACATGCTACGGGGCAGTTGATGCAGTTGCAAGTACAGTCGTCCTTAGTTGAGAAGATTAAAGCGGCACAATCGCAGGATCCTAGACTGCAAAAGTTTCGAGAGCAGGTTCAAGCCGGACTACGAACCGATTTAGTGATCCATGGAGATGGTTCGTTGAGGTATGGTAGCCGTGTGTGTGTGCCAAAAAGGGATGTGCGTAAAGAGCTTATGAAGGAGGCACACAGTTCAGCTTACTCGGTACATCCTGGAGGGACAAAGATGTACCGAGATATTCGACAGCACTTCTGGTGGGAAGGTATGAAACGGGAGATTGCTCGCTTCGTGGCTAAGTGCTTGGTGTGTCAGCAAGTCAAGGCTGAACACCAAAGGGTTGCTGGTTTGTTGCAACCACTTCCGATTCCTCAATGGAAGTGGGAACATATAACCATGGATTTCGTGACGGCTTTACCGCGGAGTCCAAAGGGCAACAATGCAGTATGGGTGATTGTCGATCGGTTGACCAAGGCAGCTCACTTTATTCCTTTTCGGGTTGGCCAATCGACAGAGACTTTGGCAGAGCGGTACATGCAGGAGATTGTAAGATTGCAAGGAGTACCGGTGAGCATCGTGTCCGATCGGGACACTCGGTTCTTGTCACACTTCTGGAGGAGTTTACAAGAAAGTTTGGGGACTCGATTGAAGTTTAGCACAGCTTATCATCCTCAAACTGATGGACAATCGGAGAGAACGATCCAGACCCTAGAAGATATGTTGAGGGCATGCATGTTGGACTTCAAAGGTTCTTGGGAGGATCATCTACACCTGGTGGAGTTTTCGTACAACAATAGCTTCCAAGCGACTATTCAGATGGCTCCGTTTGAAGCGTTGTATGGTCGTAAGTGCCGTTCACCTGTTTGTTGGGATGATGTTGGTGAACGAAAGTTACTGGGACCAGATTTGGTAGTACAGACAGTCGAGAAGGTGAATACAATCAGGAAGCATATGAAGGCAGCTCAAGACAGACAGAAAAGTTGGGCTGACACGTCAAGAAGACCTCTAGAGTTCGCTGTGGGTGATTTGGTATTCTTGAAGATATCACCGACTAGAGGGGTAATTCGCTTTGGGAGTCGGGAAAAGCTTAGTCCTCGATTCGTTGGAACCTTCGAGATATTGGAGCGTGTTGGAGAGGTAGCGTACCGTTTGGCATTACCACAGCCATTGGCAGGAGTGCACGATGTGTTTCATGTATCTCAACTACGGAGGTATGTTCGAGATGAAACCCACGTCTTGGATCATTCGGAGTTGACTGTACGGGAGGACCTAACTTTTGAGGAGCGACCGGTTGAAATCAAGGATCGAAGAGAAAAGGTTCTTAAGAATAAGGTTATCTCTCTTGTGCTAGTTTCTTGGGGTAATCGATCGCATGGAGAATCCACTTGGGAGCGAGAAGACGAGATCCGGCAGAAGTTTCCTCACCTTTTCCTGTAGTTAGCTATCTTGTATTCTTGGAATTTCGAGGACGAAATTCTTTTTGTAGTTGGGTATGATGTAACACCCGAGGCCAATAATACTATTTCTGTTACTGGTTGAGTGTTTGACATTGCTCATTTCAATTATCTTGCTTGTTTGGTTCTTGTTGCAAAATTTTAACCGGCTAAGTCATTTTGCCTATAACAAATTTTAACACCTAAAATGAAATTAAAAATATCCTCTTTGGCCTACTTGTCACCATTAGTCGCGTGGTAGCGTCCGCGCGTCGAGATTTCATCCCGTTCGGTGAAACGGGCGAGTTTGGACGGCTACGCGCGCGTGCAAGTGTTCGACTTGGGGGCATGCATTTTAATCATAAGACATCTCATTTTACAATTTGGAACCCGCTTAAAATCCTATTATTTGAATTTGAAACATTTGGGCGCGACCCGGGCGCAATTTGGAAATGTTTCATTTAGCGCCGAAATACCCATTTAATTTAAAAAAATCTGAAACTATAATATATATTTTTCTGTTGCTTATTAACGATTTAAATCTCTAAATCTTTATTTAAATTCCTTTTCACATCACCCCGGCCAATCACGAGGCTCTATCCCTCGTGGGCCCCTCCGTCCTCTCTCCCTATCTCTATCTCTCTCATCCTAAAACCTCTCTCTCTCTCTCCTAAAATCTCTCTCTCTATCTTATATTTTCCACTGTTCCTTAATCCTTCGTCCTCACGAGACACCTCCCACGAGAAACCCCATCGACGAACCCCGAACCCTAGCCTCGTCGTGCCGTCGCCGCCGCAGTCCCCGCGCCGACGAGACCACCACCATCATCCTCGCCTCCGCAGCCTCGACCGCACCCCCTCCTTCCTCCGTTCTCATTCCTTACAGCGCTGTAGCCAACGCCACCGCCCTGCACCGCTGTGCTGACGTCGCCGCCGCCTCCCATCGCCGACGACGTCGACTTCCTCCCTTCACCCTCGTCCCGACCTCTTCACCCTCGTCCCGACCTCTTCACCGTCTTCCTCCTTCCCTCACCGGCGCTACAACTAAACCCGACGCCGAACCCTAGCAACTTCTCTGGTTCGCCGGAGATCGCCGCCGTCGACTCTCGTCGTCGTCTCCAGCGCACCGCCGACCACCTCCTCTCCCCCCTGCAACCCAGACCAGACCATTACCTCCCCTCGTCGCGGCACCATCAGAACCAGCAACTTTCAGCCTAGTCTGCCGCCGTCGCTGCCTCGCCGGCGCCCCATCGCCGTCGAACCTGTCACGGTTGCCACCCTTGTCATCTCTCGAAGTACTCCAGTCCGTGTGGCCCCGCTGTTCGTCGTTTGGACTCGATCCGTGGCCCGTGCAACCGTCGCGTGTTTTCCGCCGACGCTACGTTCGTGTTTTCCGGTTTCCGAAACCGTCGAGGCAAGTATCCGAATACTTGCTCTAACATGCTAATATACAAGATCGAGTCTTGCTATACATTTAATTATCATATCATTTAATATAACAACACAGTTGATGGTAATATCGATATTATAGTATAACTTAGAATTGACGGTTGCAATTATCATTAACATTGAATCATTATAGTAGATTCATGTAATTATTTGGTCTGCTATTAATCCATGCTTTTAACTAACTAAGTCAATTAGATCGTCCTTGCTTTTATTTGTTAGATTATCCATGTGACAATTATTTATACTTTAGTTTTAATTTCATATATTTTCATTACCTTCTGTTATTGATATTGCACTACCTTGTGATTATTGCACCCTAAAGGTGCTCGAACCTGTTAATAAGATAATACAAAGCACCATTGTGATTAAATGAACTGTTATTGTTATTTACTTTATTTCCTGCTGTTGTTCCTTATTTCGCTTCTATACCTGTTATGAGCACACATTCGATTGCATTACATATTGACCTGACCTTGCTACACATGATATATATATATATACATACCGACTCAACCTGTTGTACCATGACCTGACTTGTTACTTGATCTCATGCCTAATGCCAACCAACCTGACTTGGGGTCCTCATGGACCATTCCTGTTGTCTATCCAGACAAACCTGCTTTTACCTGATCCTGTGTTGGCATTAGTTCTTGATTACTGAATACCTGACCTGACATACATAACTTGGGGGTATGGGGAAATCAAAGGTGAAACCGACTTGTAACTCAACAGTTCGATACCTGTTCTGATCAGTCTTACGGGCTTGGCCAGTCCGGGAGTGATGATGCTGACATCACTCGTCCATCCTGCTACCTATTACTGCCTAGCGGCACGTCCCGGATTCAGCCCCGAGGGTCTTGACCGTGGTCCCGGGCATGCACGGGATACTATTGAGTTACATCGACGAGTCATCAATTGATTTCAAAGACTTTAGAATAGAAACCCGATAGAACAGTATAGTTACCCACTGCACACTACCCTGCACTGTTATTTTATATTATTGTTTTATTCATGTTCATCCCTGCATTGCTTATTACCATGTTCATATTATATTACTGGTTGACATAACGCGCTGACGTCTGGGTTTTGCATGGTCCAGATTCTTTACCACTGTCGACGACCGAGCAGGAGTACTTCAGCCAGCAGGCTGATCTGTGAGTTCCATAGTGATTAGTATTTTTATTTCATTTCATTTCCAGATGTGAGCCCGCATTATGGGACGTACTATTTATTTATTGTATTGGATCATTTTCTTCCGCACTTATTGTTCATTGACTCTTGTTATTATGGATTTGGACATGTGTTAGATTAATTTATTTATCTTGTTCTTGATATCACTACAGCCGTAATGTGACTGTGGATGGATACTTCCTACCCACAGGTAGCATGGTTGGCTATGTCACGTGCCCAATCTCGCGTACTCTGGGAAGCGGGGCGTGACAAAAAATCGGCTCAGGGTTTTCTAAAGACACCCACCAAAAAACGATCCACTGAACCGGTCAAAGCGCCGCGGTTCCGCGGCAAGAACATTCTTCTTGCCGCGGATCCACGGCCGAGTTGACTCGGCCGTGGACCGAGTTTGGTGCAGTGTACTTAGTTGGAGGTTTTGGGATTTTTAATATTGTTTGTTTCTACCCAGATTTTCCAGAGAACAAATTGATTTTTAGGGTGGTTACAAATCCATATTTTGATCGATATTCCGTAGACTTTGGCTAATGGATATTATCTGTGATGTGATATATGTATTGAACGTCTACTAATCGCTATACGTCGAATAGTGGGGGCTATACATATCTGTGATTTGTAATGTTGATGGTTTGTGTATATGAACTCGTTGGATTGTCGCGGATGAATAGCCGGGTGGATGTGAGATGAGAGTTTCTTTTTCTTTCATTCATGTAAAATTTGTAAATTGATGTAATATTATTTGTTTGGCCGCACATCCGGGATGAGGTTGTAGCCGCCATTGTATAATTTCTTTTTACTATTTTTGCTCCTAGGATAGACCTAAGGTGGGGTGCACAAACTACCGGGTATCTCGAAGTGCTGAGTGGCCTACTCACGTTGTTGAGGGAGGTTGCTTCGCTTCGGATACTTGGCGGGTAGTTTGCCGCACCCGTAGGGATCTAGAGTGGGGTATTGGCTATTCATCGCGACCGTGTAATCCGCTTTTTGTTGCAGGCTCGAACGAATCGCGAATTCCTAGTATATCCAAAGTGTTCATCTGTGATCTAGAATGGCTATCATTGCATCTGACGAATGTATATATCTATATATGATATCTATTTAGACGTTGCTTATGTTTTGCATCCGCGCTAGTCCAGCCCCCGCTCTGTCGTTAGTTAAGTAACCTAACGGGTGATGACGGGGCCCCGTGGCGAATGCGGATGGCATAAGCGTACGTCATATTTTCGTTGTTTTCTGCAATGGTAGGATTAAATGATGGGACACATTAAAATTAATGCAAGAAAAATAAACCTAGTAAAAGTCGTTGGAACACTTTCAAAACCACTCGGTTCTTTTCAAAAACCAGCTTTTAAACGCGGAGCTTGAACCACTCCTTTTAAAAGCTATCTCGTTCCTTCGATTATATCAAGTTCACTACGTTCACGGTTTCGCCAAAACCATTCGTAGCCCTCCGTCGTTTCATATGAATATCCAACAGTATTCAAGCTGTGTTTGTTGGCCCTAGTCAAGGCACAGTGTTTGGTAGCTAGTGGGTATTCATATGTTGCATAGATAGATGCGTTGGTTTGGGACAGTCGTATTACTTTGTTGGCCATAGTCAAGGGTATATACGGGTGGGTTCAAATCAACCTGGACAACGACGGGTAGAACTTGACATGTGACTTATGATTTGTTGGCCTTAGTCAAGGTCATAAGAGCATGGGGCAAAAATCCACATCGGGAGTTTCTAAAGAAACTGAAACTTGCTAGCGCTGCATACCATTTGCAGTGTGATGATTCTGGTAGGATTTCTTCAGTTTTGTTACGCGATGATATTTGGATCCCGATCCTACTGTGAGTATATGCTACTCCTCGGGAACTTTCTCACTTAACGATCAATGCTATAAACCAAGTAGGTGTCTAGAAAGGTGTTAGCGGGGCTACGCCCACAGGGAAAAGAGGTTACTTAATTAAGGAACTTCGTGAAAGCGTTGGAAAACCTCCCTCGAAGTACCGACACTGGCCTGGCTGAACGGTTAAGCAAGTATTGTACGGTGAGATTGATCCTGACTAATTCTTCTTTTATGGTTTGAGGAGGGATTCGAGAGACAATGGGATCTAACCTGTTTAGATAAATTAAAAACCAATCTAAACTTGCAAGGGCATCATGCTAAGTGTTTTTTTCTCTCTCTCTTAATTGCAGCGACCCAGTGACCAGACATAGGTTACATCTAGATAATAAAATGACTGAATCTGACTGTTATGATTGGCAAAGGTCTGTCCAGATGTCCATTGCCAATGACAAGCTGGAACACCTCCTAACTAATCCAGCCCCTGCCGTCTCAGGACCAGTTTCCCCTGTCTCGGATATTGATATCCGCAAGACATCGGAAAAAGACTGTACGAAAGCCAAGTGGCTCGTGTTAGCCTCAGTTGATGGTACATACCAGAGGCAGCACGAGAAGATGGACTTAGTTTCTATCTTCCTCCATAACAAAGATTTATATGGAGAGCAATCTCGTATCGCAAGATATGAGACCTCGAACGAATTGCTTCCAGCGAGGTTGGCTATCGGGTCATCTGTAGGGGGCAACGTCCTTACAGAGACCAGCTATTTTGAGCTCACGGACCTGAAGACCACGTTGAAGAATGGGTCAGATGCTGACTTGATTCTACAGTCTCTACCTTCTACCCTGAAAGAAATCAGGGAAGTAAAAGGTAAGGAAATGGCAGAAGTTTCGGGACTGGATATAGTAAAAGAGGGACATTCCTATTGTTACGGGAATGAACATTGGCAGAAGGATTGCAGGGCTAGCAAAGCCAGTAGCCAGAATTCGAAGCATGTTGTGGCTTCGGCTTCGGGTGTGTTTGTAATAGAGAACTGTATGTCAGTTAACCCTACTTCCTGGGTATTGGATACCGGATCAGGATCTCACATCTGTAATTCATTACAGGCTCTGAGAAACCGTAGGGTTATCAAGATAGGTGATATGACTCTCAGGGTTGCTAACGGAATGAGCATGTATGCTGAATCCGTAGGGGAGTATAATCTTGGACTGACAACTGGGCAGATATTGATTCTGCGTGACTGTTTTTATGTACCAGCTGCGACTTGTAATATCATATCTGTATCCTTACTTTCTAAGGAAGGGTATGATTTTACTTTTGTAAGCGATGTGGTCAACATCCACCTAAATCAAGTTCTGATTGGATCAGGTACATTGAAAAACGGGATATACGTATTGAATCAAGCTCAGATCTTCAGTGTCCAGAACACACTTAAAAGAAAGTCTCCGGAATTAAATCAGGCCTCTTATGGCATTGTAGACTGGGTCACATTAATGAGACACGATTAACAAAGTTACATATAGAAGGATACTTGGATCCGTTCGAGTACCAGTCTTATGCCATTTGTGAATCTTGTCTCATGGGAAAGATGACAAAGACTCCGTTCACTGGACACGGAGAAAGAGCAAGCAAGCTCTTGGGACTCATACACAGTGACGTGTGTGGTCCAATGTCTACACATGCGCGAAGTGGTTATTCATACTTCATTACTTTCACAGATGATTTCTCTAGGTATGGACATGTCTTCTTGATGAAGCATAAATCCGAGGCCTTTGAGAAATTTCGGGAATACAAGAATGAAGTTGAAAAACAAACAGGCAAAAGTATCAAGACACTAAGATCTGATCGAGGTGGTGAATACTTGAGTGCCGAGTTTCTGGGCTACTTAAAAGAGAATGGAATTCTCTCTCAGCTTACTCCTCCATACACACTACAACACAACGGTGTATCGGAAAGGCGGAATCGAACCCTATTGGATATGGTTCGTTCCATGATGAGTAAGGCTGAGTTACCGCGATCCTTCTGGAGTTATGCACTAGAAACAGCTGCATATCTTTTGAACCAAGTTCCTACTAAGTCAGTGCCTACCACACCATACAGATGTGGAGTGGGAAGAAACCCTGTCTTAAACACTTTAAGACATAGGGGTGTCCAGCTTTTGTTAAAAAGAAGCATGCGGACAAGCTCGAGGCACGTTCAGTATAGTGTAAGTTTGTGGGATACCTAAAGAACTCCAAGGGGTATCTTTTCTATTACGCAGAGGAACAAAAGGTTTTTATTTCTCGTCATGCCCGCTTCTTGGAAACTGAGTTTTTAGAAAATCAGATAAGTGGAAGCGCAATAGAACTGGAAGAAATTCCAGAACCACGAGCTATTACTGAAACCTTAGTGGAACCAGAAGGTTCGGGAGAACCGGACATCCCAGCGCCACTCCGCAGGAGTAGTAGACAGTCTCATCCGCCTGAGATATACTACGGTTTTCTCATAGACGGGGATAGAGAGGATTGCGCTATTGATTATGGTGAGCCTACTAGTTTCCAGCAAGCCATTCAGAGCGGTGACTCGGTAAAATGGCTGGATGCAATGCGGACCGAAATGGAGTCCATGTACACCAACAAAGTTTGGACTTTGGACTTTGCTCCAGAAGGGGTAAAACCCGTAGGCTGCAAATGGATCTTCAGAAAGAAGATTGGTGTAGATGGGCAGGTTGAAACCTATAAAGCTAGCCTTGTTGCAAAGGGTTTTCGTCAAAGACCTGGTTTGGACTATGATGAGACCTTTTCTCCGGTGGCTATGCTCAAATCCATTCGGATCCTTCTTGCCATTGCTGCTTTCCACGATTATGAAATATGGCAGATGGACATAAAGACGGCTTTCCTAAATGGAAATTTAGAGGAGTGCGTCTATATAGATCAGCCGGAGGGATTCATTCAGAGTGGGAGCAGCGGTAAAGTGTGCAAGTTGCTAAAGTCCATCTATGGACTAAAGCAGGCATCGCGGAGTTGGAACATCTGCTTTGATGATACTGTCAAGGAATCCGACTTTATCAAAAACTCAGATGAACCATGCATTTACAGTAAGATTGTAGGGAGAACTGTGGTATTCCTCGTCTTGTACGTGGATGACATTCTCCTAATAGGAAATGATATTCTTATGCTATAGTCAGTCAAAGGATTCTTGTCATAGAGGTTCTCCATGAAGGACCTGGGCGATGCCAACTACATTCTGGGGATCCAGATCTATCGTGATAGATCTAAGAGGATGTTGGGACTTTCACAGTCTAGGTACATCGACACCATACTGAAACGATTCAGTATGGAAGATTCCAAGCGCGGTAATCTACCGGCTTGTCACGGAATCACCCTCTCCAAAGAGATGTCTCCCAAGACTGATTTGGAAAGGGCTCGCATGTCATCTATACCCTACGCATCAGCGGTAGGCTCTATAATGTATGCGATGTTATGTACCAGACCAGATGTAGTATATGCATTGAGCGTTGTAAGCCGGTATCAGTCGGACCCAGGGGAGAAACACTGGATAGCGGTAAAGAACATTCTCAAGTACCTGAGAAGGACTAAGGAGATGTTCTTGGTGTATGGCGGAAAAGACCTCCAGATTGAGGCCTTTGCTGACTCCAGCTTCCAGAGTGACAAGGATGACTCCAAGTCCATGTCGGGTTATGTCTTTACCCTCAATGGAGGGGTGGTTTGCTGGAAGAGTTCCAAGCAGGAAACCGTTGCTGACTCAACTATGGAAGCGGAGTACATAGTTGCTTGTGACGCCGCAAAGGAAGCTGTCTGGATGAAGAAGTTCCTCACGGAGCTTCAGGTGGTTCCTACCATTGTTGATCCAATACCGCTGTATTGTGACAACAACGGAGCTATAGCTTTAGCGAAGGAACCCAGGTCTCATCAGAAGTCTAGGCACATTTTGAGGCGATACCACCTGATCAGGGAGATTGTAGATCGCTGGGAGATCGAGGTGAAGAGAGTAAATTCAGAGAATAACACTGCAGATCCACTCACGAAGGCTCTACCCCAGACTCAGTTCGAGCGGCTGATCGAGATGATAGGTCTTCGATACGCCAGTACATGGCCTTAGTGCAAGTGGGAGATTGCTAGTGTATATGCCCTACAGGCCATTACTGTATCATACTAGCTTGTATATTACTTAATGGAAGATTGGGATATTCACAGTTGTATAGACAATCTTGCTAAAAATGGTAGTATGCTACTTGGTTTGTTTCTACTTCAATATGTGCATGTGTTTCTTTTAGCATATCGCTTATACATATTAGTAGAGCCCTTAGGATCTTTGCTTGATTACCAGCGTTGTGATGGCAGTCATACTTGTGGGGGCTGGGTAATCTATAAGCACATCATTATACAGGTCCTTAGTCGTAGGACTATCGAGACATGGCATCGATACTCCGGAGTAGACTAGCGTATGCGCTTCTCATCCCAGCAGGGGAGATGGTCTGTCCTACAGCAATCAGTACGTCGTACTGGAGATAGTATGCGGGTGCTCGTTAGGTTACGAGTACACTAGACAGGACTCGTCGGAAATTGTTGGTTGGTATTATACCCATCGTCAGTTATCAGTTCCCAGGTGACATGAGTACAGCTTAGTCCGCTGACTTGACACTGTCACTTCGTCTCGAGTGTGTTCCCACTGTACTTTGATTACTACCTACCACGGCTCAAAGGAGTCGTGCAAACAGGTAGTAGTTGGGTGCAGTCCCGAAGCACTTGGAGGCAGTGACGGTTAGACAGGATTCGTCTCTCCCGGTATTGGGGGTTGATATCGCGCTGTGTCTAGGAGAGCCATTACACAAGTAGTCCCTGGCCAGGGCAAGCGAGATATACTGGTAGGTTTCCAGTGTTATCTCAGGGTGTTCTGGGCTACACTTCGACACGACTTGTACCGCTATTAGGGGACTGACATTTACTACCCCCTAGGCCCGCCATGCGATGTTCTTAGATGAACGGACCGGACTGTATGGAGATTGTCACATACAGGCTCAGTAGGAGTTCGGATGGGTTTACCTCATCGGCTTTCTTATCGACATCTACCTGGGGACCGTTACGTACAGCTAGTGCTGCTTGCGGTCTGTGGTTAAACCCACTGCTAGCGTAGTGTCGAGTCTTTAGAGTCCCACATAGAGAGTTTCCCTACACTGAGCGAAACGTGTAGAGGCCGTATGGTTTTACGGCAGGGCTACGATCACTTACGTGCACTTGTGTGCGTATGCTGTTCGGGCAGGCAATACTAGTGAGCTTTGGTTTAAGCCGGATTATGCACGGATGGATTTGTTTTGTCTTCTGTGCATTTGCATTCTATGGAATGCGGATGCGGGTGTGTATGCACAGTTTTGAGGAGCGAAGAAGGAGGAGGTGCCTCATTAGGGTTTTGACAGTTGATTCGGTCAAAACCATTTTGAGGCGGACTTATTAGGGTTTTAGCAGTTGGTTCGGTCAAAACCATTATGAGCCGGGGACATTATTTACTAATCCTTTTATTGATAATTATGTTATGGCTAATTGCTTTGACCATTTGACCACACTTGACTTTGTTGACCGTTTGACCAAAGTTGACTTTGACCTTCATGAGAGGTCTAGAGTTTTCTTTGGATTTTTTTTTCTTTTTGGATTATGAAAATGGTCAAGTCATTAGTAGCCATCAACTTTATCATGAAAGGATTGGTAATGATGGTGTTTATGCATTATTGAACCATGGTGCCCTTTTTCTTTAGTTGATAATTTTCATTTCTATTTTCTCATTCTCTCTCTTGTGAGAAGAAAAGAAAAAGAGCTCCATGGTTGCTAGTTCTCCTTCATCTTCCTCCTCTTGAAAAAATCCTTTGATCTCATGTGTTGAGAGAAAAAGGATCCAAATAGACAAACACTTCCATCTACCTCTTCTACACATCCTAGGACATCATGACTAGTGATCTTGTTGCCCTAGTTGCCTCGGCTCGAGGTGGAGCTCGGTGTACAACTCTCAGGTAGATCGTCTTCGACTCAAGAAGGCCGCGGAGGTGACCAAGATCCGAATCGATCCTCGGAGCTTGGATGGACGAGCGGGACAGCGGAATGAAGACCCGAAGGACCGGTATCGTGAGGTATAATTTCTATGGCATAGTAGATAGCACCTCTAGTAGTTTGCTAGTTTGTAGTTTAGCAAAGATCCGTGTTTTAGTCCATGGTGCCTTTGCGCCAAAAATTGTTTTCGCCGTTTCCGCCTCCCTGTAAGAACCGGGGTGAGCAACATGGACTTACAGCCTCACCTATGGCACCACGGAAATACCGCAAACCCGAGGGTTTGGCGGCGGTTCTTACGGTCATAGAATCGATTTAGGATTTCGTTCTTCTAGAAGGTCCATCGAATCACTTGCATGATATCTGAATGTTTCAAACTTGGAAAAAATTCAACTCTTGGAAAGTTTTCTTTCGAGGGTTAAAGTGGGTATTTGATATCCGTTCGAACTTTTTAACACCGTCTAAATAACCCGAAATAAAGTTAGAATTACGACTACGAAACACTCTGAATTGCCTTTATAGAAAATTAACATCTCATGAAATTTTTAGAAAAAACAAACAACACCTGAAACACCAAAACCCAGAGAACAGAGCACAAAACAAAAATGAACCCAAACAGAAGCTACAGGGCCGGCCTGCTCAATTTTTTGGGGTATCTCGCCGGGTCAAATCCGGTGGATTGGGTTAGTATTTGCTCAGTGTTCATGTTACATCTCATATAACATTCTGCAGTTGTTTAAAAAAAATTTCGACGACTTTAAAAATTGACAGAAACTGTGTTTTAGTGTTTCAAGTTTCGGAGCAGTTTCGGTTTCGTAATCTAATAAACATCGTCTAAATCTTTAGGTTGGCTCTGATACCACTGTAGGGATCCCTAGGACGACAACAAGGTTTCGGGAGGCATCGCCCATGCCATTTTAAAATAATTGTCATGCTAAGCAACCCTAATCCTAGAATCTTTAACTAGAGATTTAGACAATAGCAAATGTAAACTACTTTACATCAAGAGAACAAGAATACAACCTTTGTAGACCGGTCCTTCTCTTCATTTACTCCGTGTAGTAGTCCCGCGACTCCACTAGGCTTCTCTTGAGACTTTGAACGAGCTTCCTCCGATGACCTTCGTGCCGAAGATGATCCACACGAAGTCCCTCCAAGTCAAGCTACCTTTACACTAAACTCTTTAGCGTATGAAACACGCTACACTTGATCTCTAGTCAAGTGTAGGATGGTGAAGTAAGGGATGTTAAGAGCTCACAAGTTTGTGTTCAAGCTTCATGATTCACATCATATGTGAGGGTTGAAGCTTGAGCCATGACAAGAGGAGGAAGAAGAAGCCATGGAGCAACCATGGGAGCAACTCAAGAAGATTAGCTAAGTGTTGAGAATGAGCTAGAATGAATGCCAAGTCTTGACCCCTCACTCATTCAAGCATGGAATTATGCAATATAAAATTGCAATCATGCTTGAATAGTGAGTCAAGATGAATAAACAGAAGTAAATCCCATGCTTGCAACCATGCTTACACTTTTCACCTCATTTCTATTTTCAAAAAATAGAAATACATATGCCATGCTTCATTATTATATATATATATATATCATATATATTAATATATATATAATGAAGAATAATTAGTGAGCTAATGATATTAGTTAAGATATAATTATATCACATATAATATATATCACATTATTAAATCAACATTTGATTTAATAATCCGGTTATATCACATATGATCGACTAATATCATTTATCTGTATATCACATTATCGAATCAACACTTGATTCGACAATCTGGTTATATCATATATAACCGAACCGATAACAGATGACTGCCAGATTACAATACGGTATCACATACTCGTATTTAATGAGGCCCACACACATATCACATATGTGTCCTACTTTGTTTCGCTTAAACCAGGGAACTTCTATGTGGGACTCTAAAGACTCGTCAATACGCTAGCAGTAGGTGATGATCACATCAGTCACCTACAAGTCGTCAGCGGTTCTAGCTGGACGTAACGGCTACCCGGGTATTGAGCGATATGAAGATCAACAAGCAAGTCTGTCCACAGTCTCCATGAAGCCTATCAGTAACACTACCGTACAGTCCGGTCTCTTCGTCTGATATGTCGCATATCATGTCTATGTTAGTGTAATATGTCCTAGAGGCCATTATTATATAGTACTAGTTTGTATATTACATTTTGGAAGCTTGGGATATATACAAGGATTTATGACAGCCTTGCTCAATATGGTAGTATGCTACTTGGTTTGTATCTATCTTAATATGTGTATATGTTTCTTTTAACATATCGCTAATACATATTGATAGAGCCCTTAGGATTTTTTCTTGACTACCAGCGTTGTGATGGCAGTCACACTAGTGGGGGCTGGGTAGTTTATAAGCACATCCTTATACAGGTCCCTAGTCGTAGGATTATCGAGACAGGGCATCAATACTCTAGAGTAGACTAGTGTATACGCTTCTCATCCTAGCAGAGGAGATGGTCTGTCCTACAGCCATCAGTATGTCGTACTGGAGATAGAATGCAGGTGCTCATTGGGTTATGAGTTACACTGGACGGACTCATTGGGAACCGCTGGTTGGTACTATACCTATCGTCAGATAGCAGTTCCAAGGTGACATGAGTACAACTTAGTCCTTTGACTTGACACTGCTACTTCGCCTGAAGTGTATTCCCACTGTTCTTAGATTACTACCCTACCATGGATCTATTGAGTCGTGCAAACAGGTAGTAGTTGGGTGCAGTCCCGAAGCAGTTGGAGGCAGTGGCGGTTAGATAGGATTTGTCTCTCCCGGTATTGGGGGTTGATATCGCGCTGTGTTCGGAACGCCATTACACAAAGTCCCTGGCCAGGGCAAGCGAGATTTACTGTTAGGTACTCCAGTAGTTTCTCAGGGTGTATTGGACTGTACTCCGATACGACTTATACCGCTATTAGGGGTCTGACGTTTACCGCCCCCTAGGACCGATATGCGACACTCTTAGACGAACAGACCAGACTGTACGGAGATTGTCACATACAAGCTCAGTAGAAGTTCGGATAAGTTATGCTCATCGGATTTCTTATTGACAATACCCGGGGGCCGTTACGTACAGCTAGTACCTCTTACGGCATGTGGTTAAACCCACTACCAGTGTGGAGTCGAGTCTTTAGAGTCGTACACAGAGTGTTTCCCTGCATCGGGCAAAACGTGTAGATGTCGTATGGTTTTACGATAAGGTTCGATCACGTGCGTACACTTGTGCACGAATGATGATTCGGACGGACAATACTAGTGGGCTTTGGTTTAAGTCGGATCCTAGTATTGTACTGATGGATTGTCTTCGTCTTCTGTATTCGTATTTTTCGGAATACGAATACCGGTATGTATATACGGACGAGGGGAATTTTTGTAATTTGTACAAGAATGATTTTGTAGATGGCATGACCTAATTGTATTAATCATTTTGGTGTAAATAATTAATACATTTTAAGTAAATGAAAATTATGTGGATATTGCTTGAATAAGGACTTGGGAGCTTTGGACACATGGTGCTCATTTGACCCATGAGTCATTCTATTGTAAATTGAACCTCTTACTAATTATTGAAATAGATTTATTTATGAAATAATTAGTAGAGTTCAGTTTAGAAAATAGAGACAAAAAACCATTTCCTTCTTCATCTTTTTAGTTCACTAAATTTCCATAACCATCTCCATTTTTCCCTCAAGCTCAAGAACACTCATGAGTTGAGTAACCTTGAGCAATAGTAGACTCCTCAATCCATCTACAACATCTACACACTCTAGGTCTTCTAGTTTAGCACACTAGTTGATCAAGTTTTCTTTGGTATAGAAGAGAAAGCTTGGTGCACAAACGTTCGGGTGGATCATCTTGGATTCAAGGAAACCGACGAGGAGGCGACAACCGTATCACTCCGAAGGGTTTGTGCAGGAGAGGAGGACAGTGAGAGAAGCAAAGAAGGACCAGATTCTTGAGGTATAATTTTTGTACTTTAGTTTATACTTCATAGGATAGGTGCTAGTTATTGTTTAGATTACGATCTTGTCTAATAGTTGATGTTACGATGCAAAAATTATTGCTTATTACACTTTCCGCCTCCCCGCGACCTTGCGGGGTGCGTGGTATCGCCTTACAGTGGTATCAGAGCCGACTAAACCATAGCTAACAGATTAAACGACTAGTTAAACTACGAAACTAAAATAACCCGAAAACATCGAAGCGTAGATTCAAGTTTCTGTCGTTTTTTAATGAGACTCTAAAAATTATTTTAGCAACCGCAGAGTACTCTTTGAACTGTAAAATAAACACAGAACAAAAATGAGACATTTCTACCCAAACTGGGCCGGCCACAATGCCCAAAAATCCGGCGAGCTCGGTTCAATTTTGGGGAAATGCTTCGTATTTTGGTATGTGGCTTTGTGACTTGAATCTAGGGCTTCAGGAGTTGTTTTTTTTTTGTCAATTTTGATTTTACTGTAAATTCTTTACTGTGGCAATACCGGGTGTTTCGAAGTCGCAGTTTAACGTTGTGTAATGTTTCAAGTTGTGATTGTTTTATGTGTTT
Organism: Agapanthus africanus; assembly: GCA_030015575.1. NCBI lineage: Eukaryota > Viridiplantae > Streptophyta > Magnoliopsida > Asparagales > Amaryllidaceae > Agapanthus > Agapanthus africanus. The sequence goes on from JASDDO010000018.1 coordinate 114,230,258, forward strand.
AGAAACGTTGACTAATTGCTATATGTCGATTAGTCGGGGTTGCACATATCTGTGATTGGTTTGTGTATATGAACATTGTTGGATTGTCGATGATGAATAGCCGGGGATGTGAGATGAGCGTTTTTATCTTTCACTTAATGTAAATTGTAAAATTGATGTAATATTATTTTGTGGGGCACATTCGGGTTGAGGTTGTAGCCAACGTTGTATTATTTCTTTTTACTGTTTTCTGCTCCTAGGATAGACCCAAGGTGGGGTGCACAAACTATAGGGTTCTTTGAATTGCTGAGTGGCCTACTCACTTTTTTGAGGGAGGTTGCTTTCACTTCTGGAATTTGGCGGGTAATTTGCCGCACCCGTAGGGGTCTGGGTAGGGTTTGGCTATTTATCATGACCGTGGAATCCGTCTTTCGTTACAGGCTTCAATGTGTAGGGTTCCTAGGCACTCATACAAGGGTTTATAAGGCATCAACCATGCCCGGATAAAAAACTAGACGTGCCGAACAACCCAAAACCGGGATCTTTAATAGATTATTAGGGTTTCATATGCAAGTAAACACCATTTACGACTAAGTGAATATGAATACAACCTTTGTAGATCGGTCCTTCACTTCAAAAGCTCCTTGTTGTAGTCCCTTCTCTGCGATCATGGTCCTCCCTGGCTCTTGCATGGCTTCACGAGGCAGAAGGAGTGTCCTTGCTTGAAGTCTTCGAGGCCGAAGATGATCTACGTCGAGGGAATACGAACTCAAGCTTCTTCTTCACTAACTAGAGAATTAGTGAAGCAAACACCCTAAACTAAAGTGCTAGTCTAGTAGAGGATGAGGAAATAGGAAGTGGGTACACCTTAGAATTATTTATCTCACATTTATTTCTCACTTAATCAAAACCTAGAGAGCTTTTGAGCTCAAGGAAGAAGATGAACAAAAAATGAGATGAGGATAATGATCAAGTGAGTGAGCTAACCATGGGTGAGTGAATATCATATACTAACTCATGTAGAGACATAACCATGGCTAATCCAAATGGTTAGGTTAACAAAAAATCTAAAGTAAAGACAAAGTTAGTGGACTTTGTCAAAGCAAAGCAAGCTTCTACAAGCTTCATGCTCTTTCCAAATCTCCACTAATTTTGTAATTACCTTAAATAATTATAACCCACCATAATAAATAGAATGGTGTATGTCTTACACACCCATGAATGATGTATCAACAACCTTGATACAAAAAGAAAACACATTTTAATATATATCACATATATATTAAAGTTGTGCACATGTGAGAAAAATTCTTAAGTGAACAAATGTTAGTTAATGTAAATTAGTATATCAAATATACAATTATACACTAAATTATTAAATCAACACTTGACTTAATAATCCGGTTATATCTCATACAACCGACAAACATCTAATGTATCGACTTATCGAATCAACACTTGATTCGATAACCCGGCTATATCACATATAACCGACCGATACAAAAAAGTCGCGAGAATAGAATACGGTATTACATACACGCATTATTCTCGGTCCCGCACATATCACATATGCGCTCCTATTTCGTTTTGTCTGAGCCAGTAAAACCTCTATGTAGGACTCTAAAGAGTCGTCAATACGCTGACAGTAGGTAATGATCACATCAAGCACCCATAAGCCGTCAGCGGTTGTAACACCTTAGGATATGTTTAGTGGCTAATTATATGTTAATAAATGATTTTTAATAAAAAGTTTACCAAATTAGTTTTCAAATATTTTATCAAGAATTATAAATATTTTTCTAGAATTTTCCTAGGCTTGCACAAACTTGTGCATGTAAACTAGGGTTAGAGTTTGGGTTAAACTATGTTTAACAACCAAGGTAGATTAACCCCACCATTATTAAGTTAAACGATTTTAATTAAGGGTATATTTTTTTTAAATGAAAAGGGATTTAAAATGTATTTTGGTTGACTTAAGAGAATGAGAGAGAGAGAATGCATCATGGCTAAGCCATGCTTGCATTAAATAAGAGAGAGGGAGTGCATCATGGCAAGCCCATGCTTGCATTTAATGAAGCAAGAGAGAATGGGGGCTTGGCTCTCTTGGGTTATCATTTCTTGTGTTTGCTATACTCTCATATTTCTCACACTCTTTTACTCTCTCTCACACACACACATAGCATCAGCTTAAGCAACAGCAGCTACACCACCAGCAGCTTCAGCCCCAGCAGCAGTTGCAAGCATCAGCAACACCAAGCAGCAGCTCCTTGCAACAACAACAACACTTGTAGCATCAGCCCCAGCACAGCAGCATCGGCACCAGCAGCCTCAGCACAACAACAATGACATCAACAACAACAACATCAACAGCAACAGCATCAGGAGCAGCAACAGCACCAGCAGTAGAAGAAGCAAACAGCAGCAGCAATGAGTAACAGCAACAACATCAGCCCCAGTTGCAGCAGCAGCTCCTTCCCCTCTTCTTCTTCTTTTTCTCCTTCTCCTTGCTTGTGAGGTTCCTAGGGGGTATAACTTCTGAACTCTTTCCTTAGTTGCTTAGTTTGTGTAGTTTAACTTCGATTAGCGATAATTATGTGAGTTTTGTGCTAATTATGGTATTTTGTGTGAACTTTAGTTAAGTTAGGGTGTTTATAGCTTAATCAACCCTATTAGGTGTTGTTAGGGCCAAGTGAACCTAGGTAAACCCCAGATTACAAAAAAATACCCTGAGTTTTAAAAATTGTGCAAAATGTGACGTTTTTATGCAAATCTTAGCTTTTTAAAATCTGCTGTTACCCCAGTGAGTTCAGAATGAATTTGAGTGGACTGTAGCCTACTGGAGATGCCCTGACCACACCACAAGATCCCGACCCCACCACTCCAACTTATGGCCGCCGGAAAATTCCTTCTGGCCGCAAATTGCGGCCAGACCAGGGAGTTAGGAGCTAGGGTTTTTGGTACAGGTGTCTGCTATATTTTGTAGGTCTATGGTATATATAGTTTTGTAATATTCTAACCTGGGTAAAATCTGGGGCAGTATATCGTTTTCTGGTATTTTTAGTTAGCACGATACGCGCGATACGCGAGTGGGTTTTGTGATGCAGCGTATCGCGGCGTGTCGGGTTAAGTTTTAGACGCGTACACACATGTTTCAGCGTATCACACACACGCGCGTTAATTCACAACGCGAGTTCTCGTTTTGTTTCGATATCGCGTTTTGCGAGATTCTTGCTTATATTTTTGGATTCTTGTGTAAATCCCAGGTTCGCAGGCAGGTACGTCAGACGCCGCCAGGAAAGGGAAGCAGGTGGTCGGCTATACTTAACACGCGACCAGGTGAGTAGATTTAACATCTACGGGGAAATCGTCCGTTTGGCGTTAAGCGTCAGGGCGTAATAGGATATTTAATCATGTATGTTCTTATAGATATACTAGTAGCATACCCTCTTGTTATATATAGAACTGGTAGTATAGAACACTGCACTGTCACTAACGCTCCAAGTTGCACGAGCACGATTTATATGCTACACTCACACCGTTAGTGATTGCTATGACACTCACATTATAGGATTTTTAGAAATCATTTATCATATTGATTCCGCTTTATTGACGTTGTCATGATTTGCCGCATGTTAGCATATGTTATATTCATACCATGCACACTGTATACGCACTTTTGTGCGTACCTTCGTTGATATATCACTACCTGTGCACATGTACCCTTTATATTTCGTCTTAGTGCATATATATATCTTGATATATTTACACTTGTTCCATATACATCACATATATTCATACTTGGGCACACATACATCACATATCCACACTTGTGCCATATACATCACATATATTCATATTTGGGCACACATACATCACATATCCATACTTGTGCCATATACATCACATATATTCATACTTGGGCACACATACATCACATATCTATACTTGTGCCATATACATCACATATATTCATACTTGGGCACACATACATCACATATCCATACTTGGGCATATATACACCATATGTCCACATTAGCGCACATGTACATTGCTACATTCACTTTGCGTACTTATCGTTCGCACATCCATACCTATACACATATTCATATATTACGCACATGGATGATATTGACTTGATTTAAAAACTAAGGGACCGCATGTGATATTTTCAAAAACTGGATCTTTTAAAGGAGCGGTTTTCCCTTTCTTTTACTTTTAGTGTCATACAACGCATTGCATGGATTTACGCATTAGATTGATTTATGTGATTTCTGGATTTGGGAACCGGAGTACTACTTAAGAAAATACGCACTGTTTAAAAACCCGGTTTTCCTTGATATGATATTTCAGTGCGTCCACCATGTGTTTTCTCGGTGCTGGAGCGATATATGTGAACCCGAATCGAGGAGCTGGACGAGGCCGATTGTGGGTACATGGTGGACCCGGTATGGTACCCCGGGGCGAGAACGGATCGCTGTGCAGTAGACGGTGAGCCTGGCAGAGGGACTACTACCTACCGGTGATTGGTTGGACCTGGCGGTTATCCGGAGGATACTGACTAGAGTCGATAGATGGATACGGGACGACTCGTACTGCCGGGGCCGAGGGCCGATACCGCAGACGGAGCCCGTGGGCTGACCCGGACTGACGGATGCCCGATATATAAGGATTTGTGTGTTGATGCTGGATACGAGTGTTTCTTGATATTTTGAGTGCCGGTGTTGGGCACTCACGACTTCATGGGATTTACAGGATTTGAGGGTCGGAGGATGACGGCGCCTGAGTTGTATTGGGATTGGGTGCATTGATGGGCACCGATTATATTTTCCACTATGACATTCCGTTAGATGTTATATTTTCCCATGCTCAGCATTAATATATGATATCTCATCCTGTATCTATTATACTGATATAGTACACATGCTTGTACGCTCATTGCATACCCTGCTTATTCTATATAGGGTTGTTAGATTGCATTGCCATACCTGATTATCACATATCTTGCTCATCACATGGAGATGTCATTAGATCGCACTTGTTGCATGATATTGAGCATCCAGTTCATCATATATATGTTATCTGTTGGCATAGGTTAGAGTATCGCAGCACGTGCATACTCGCGATTACCTTTATATGTTATCTACTATTCACGAGTTGGCAACTCACTCCCGTTGTGCCACAGTGCTTGCAGGTTGCCCTTTGGAGTAGTCGTGGCTGGATGTTCATTGCATCTTTTGACACAGATACCACTGCGGAGGCATGCTAGCCCTTTTGCTATTAGGTGGGTTTTGTGCGGTATCTGTTTACTTTTCAGTTGTACATTGATGTATCTAGTATTTTCCATCTTCCTTCATGTATTGACTTAGAGACAGTTGTGAGGGCTATGTATGTTATTTTGTACTCTGGTGTCGAGCTCGCTGTGAGCCGACTTTATTTATACAGTCTTATCTTTTATGATATTTGCCTCTACTTTACTGCTCATTCTTCGCTACGGCGTCGTATATCATATTGTGGTGATTGTTCCGCCGTTGGGCGCGATTCTCCCAGTGTGATGCTCTATTCATTTCACATGTTACTTCTACTACACCTTTCCTTTTACCCGACTCACGGGACAAATTTTTATTAAGGAAATGTTGCCAAAATTATTAAAATATAACTCTTGAACTAAAAAGGATTTCAACTAAATTACCTAAGGTTTTCTAAACATTTTACAAATGCTTCTACTAAAATGTTTTAACACTCTATATTTTAAATGGCTTTGATTTCTGGGTTTCGGCTTACTTAGTCGCGTTACGCCTGTAGACGTTACGTGGTTAAGTGCCGGTCACGGGCCGAACTTTAGGTCGTGACAAAGTTGGTATCAGAACGTAGGTTTTACCTTCGGAGTGTAGGATGACCCTGGTATGATGGAGTAGGTAGCTGCAGCAAAGTGGCGTAGCGTGCGTATGTTCCATGGCATACTCACGACACGGTACTCCGCCTAAGCGACCTTAGGAATTATTGATTGAAATTCCTTCATGATTGTATATATTCTTGCGATTCGATTTCCATATCCTCATCGGATCCTATTTTTCGTTTCAGCCACTATGCCGCCAAAGACTACGAGGGCACAGATAGCGGCCGCGAGGGCCAAGATTCGTGTTGACTCGTCCGAGACGAGGACTGATCCGGGCAGTGCACCCGTTGTACCCGAGCAGACTGTTCCTCCTATGACAGATCAGATCGCCACGCTAGGGGCTGGTATGCAGGAGATGCGCCAGACGGTAGGATCCAGCATGCAGGAGATGCGACAGATGATAGGATCGCTAGTTGAGACGCTTCGAGCACAGCGACCAGAGGTAGCTCCACCCGTCATAGGGACCGCGATGGTACCTACCGTACAACCAGCTGCCCCTGCAGCCACGGAGGTGATTACAGTGTCGTTAGCAGAATTCATGAGGCTGAAGCTTCCGGTCTTCACAGGCACCGATGCAGCCGAGGACCCGCAGTCTTTCATTGATAGGATGGCCCGGATATGCCGTTCCCTCAGATGCGCAGATGCAAGATGGGTAGAGTTCGCGAGCTTTCGCCTGGAAGGTCTTGCGCAGAAATGGTGCGAATCGGTCGAGAAGGGCAGAGCAGCAGGTCTTCCTCCTATGACCTGGACGGAGTTCGTGACGGTGTTCCTTGCCCGCTTCCTTCCCCAGAGTGTTAGGGATGCCCGAGCACGCAGATTTGAGTCCTTACGCCAGACGCCAGAGATGACTGTGGCAGAGTATGATGTGCTGTTCACCGAGCTATCAGTTTATGCTCCGTACCTAGTAGCTACTGAGGAGATGCGAGTCAAGAGATTTGTACGAGGCTTGCTTACACGATTGTTCCTTGCGATCAGCGCACAGCATTACGAGACATATGGAGCAGCTGTAGACGCAACCCTATTAGTCGAGGAGCGCCTTGCAGAGACTTCGGAAGTTCCAGGGCCGAAGAGGGTTCGTACTGATACACCGGCATAGAGACGACCATTCAGGCACCGTGACAGGCACCTTGCAGGTGGCAGAGACTCGAGACGAGGTCAGCTTTTCAGCTCTTATACCCAGGAGGGTCAGTCAGTATCATCCGGATGTTTCCGATGCGGGAGTTCCGATCATCATGTTCGAGAGTGTCCTGAGATACCCCGGAAGAAGGCAGCCGTACCGCATGTCACACTACCACCTTCACCACCTCAGAGGGCGTTGCCTATTGTACCCACAGTTGCTCCGCGTCAGACCCATGCACAAAGGGGCCGTGGTCGCGGAGGGTTTGTTCCTAGAGGGCGAGGTGGCCGAGGCAGAGGACAGCCAGCTACCGGCAGAGTGCAGCCAGTTGCTAGTAGAGGACCGTCAGTTGCAGGTGGAGGACAGGCACATGTTTTTGCGTTGATGCATCAGGACGCGCAGGCGTCCAATGCGGTGGTCTCATGTACTTTATTAGTATGTTCTGTTGATGCGCACGTATTGTTCGATCCCGGATCCACGCACTCGTACGTTTCCGCACACTTCGTGCCGAGTTTGGGTAGAGAGTCCGGTCTGCTTGATCAGCCGCTTGTTGTGACCACTCCCATGGGAGAGTCATTTGTTGCTAGGCACGTGTTCCGATCCTGTGTTATCTGTATTGGCGAGAGAGAGCTGCCTGTCGACTTGATCCTTCTTGAGATGTTGGACTTCGACGTTCTTTTGGGCATGGATTGGTTACCCACGTGCTATGCGTCTGTGGACTGCCACGAGAAAACAGTGAGATTTTGTTTTCCCGGCGAGTCGGCTTTTGTTGTGCAGGGGGACCGTGGTGCCACCCCTCACATCTTGATTTCTTCTCTTTGCGCTGGACAGCTATTGAGGAAGGGATGTCAGGGATTTCTAGCCTATGTTTGTGATACTAGAGCTACAGATGTTCTATTGGACCAGGTTTCGATTGTATGTGAATTCCCTGACGTGTTCCCTGACGAGCTTCCTGGGCTACCGCCTGAGCGCGATATTGCTTTTTGTATCGATCTGATTCCTGGCACGGGGCCTATTTCCATACCGCCTTATCGGATGGTCCCGGCGGAGCTTAGTGAGTTGAAGAGTCAGTTGCAAGATTTGCTGGACAAGGGACTTATACGACCTAGTGTTTCTTCTTGGGTTGCTCCGGTCCTGTTTGTTAAGAAGAAGGACGAAAGCTTACGTTTGTGTATCGATTACCGGCAGCTGAACAGGGTGGCCGTGCGGAACAGATATCCGTTGCCACACATCGACGACTTGTTCGACCAGCTTCAGGGGGCCGGATATTTTTCGAGGATCGATTTGCGATCAGGATACCATCAGCTGCGGGTTCGACAGGAGGATGTACCGAGGACAGCTTTCCGCACGCGCTATGGCCATTATGAGTTTTTGGTGATGTCGTTCGGACTCACCAACGCCTCAGCAACATTCATGGACTTGATGAACCGTATATGTAGGCCATACCTTGACTTGTTCATCATCGTATTCATTGACGATATATTGGTGTATTCCCGGAGCAGAGAGGAGCACGAGCAGCACCTGCGAATCACACTGCACACTTTGAGGGAGCACCAGCTTTATGCAAAATTCTCCAAGTGCGCGTTCTGGCTGGACAGTGTAGACTTCTTGGGTCACGTGATTACACGGGATGGTATATGTATAGACCCGAGGAAGATCGAGGCCGTTCAGAGTTGGCCCAGGCCTACATTCGTTACTGAGATACGCAGTTTTCTAGGATTGGCCGGCTACTACAGGCGATTTGTACAGGATTTCTCCCGTATTGCTGCACCCTTGACCGGATTGACCCAGAAGGGAGTTCCTTTCGATTGGACGGAGGAGTGCGAGCACAGTTTCCAGCAGCTACGGACTTGTTTGACTACAGCGCCAGTGCTATCGTTGCCTTCAGGATCAGGCGGATTTGCAGTCTATTGTGACGCTTCGCGAGTGGGGCTAGGGTGCGTATTGATGCAGCATGACAGGGTGATCGCGTATGCTTCGCGGCAGTTGAAGAGACATGAACAGAAATACCCTACTCACGATTTGGAGATGGCCGCAGTGGTCTTTGCACTTAAAATATGGCGACATTACATCTATAGCGAGTCGTGCCAGATATTCACTGATCACAAGAGCTTAAAGTATATATTTCAGCAGCGGGACCTGAATCTCCGACATCGCCGATGGATGGAGTTAGTGAAGGACTACGATTGCGAGATCTTGTATCACCCGGACAAGGCTAATGTAGTGGCAGATGCTTTGAGCAGGAGGCCCGGGGGTAGTCTATCCCGTTTGAGCGCAGTGCAGAGGCAGTTGTCGGAAGATTGGCAGATATTATGCGACAGCTGAGTGCAGTTCGAGTTCACGCCGATCGGGAGACAGCTTGTGCATGTTCGTGCAAGCCCACAGTTGCTTGACCATATATATGAGGCACAGCACAGTGATGACCGATGTTCAGAGATCATGACACAGATTGGAGAGGGAAGATTTTCTGAGTTCGTGATTGATGATCAGGGGATACTGCGATTTGGGACTAGACTGTGCGTACCAGATGCTGAGGGACTGCGGCGTGAGATTCTTGAGGATGCACATCGATCGGTGTACAGCGTCTATCCCGGTTCCACCAAGATGTACCATGATATGAGAGATGTTTACTGGTGGGATGGAATGAAGAGGGACATTGCAGATTTCGTGTCTAGATGCCTTACTTGTCAGCAAGTCAAGGCCGAGCACCAGAGGCCGGCGGGAGAGCTACAGCCGTTACCCATTCCGGAGTGGAAATGGGAACAGATTTCGATGGATTTCGTTGTGGGTCTACCCAGGACTAGGCGAGGGTATGACTCCATTTGGGTGATCGTGGATCGTCTGACGAAAGCGGCTCACTTCCTGCCAGTGAAGACGACTTTCGGATTTGCTCAGTATGCCCAGATTTACATCGACGAGATTGTATGACTGCATGGAGTCCCGACGTGTATTGTGTCCGATAGAGGCACCCAGTTTACCAGCCGACTATGGCAGAGGCTTCAGGAGGCTTTGGGCACACGCTTGAGTTTCAGCACAGCATTTCATCTGTAGACCGACGACCAGTCAGAGCGGACTATTCAGACTCTCGAGGACATGATCCGAGCGTGCGTTTTAGACTTTGGTGGTAGCTGGGATCATCATTTACCCTTGGTGGAGTTCTCCTACAACAATAGTTTCCAGGATACTATTCAGATGGCACCTTTCGAGGCTCTGTATGGGAGGAGATGTAGATCGCCCGTCTGTTGGACAGAGCTCAGCGAGGGCAGTATTTTGGGGCCACAGATCGTACAGGAGATGACCGAGAAGATACAGCTGATTCGAGACAGGATGAGGACAGCTCAGAGCAGGTAGAGATCGTAAGCTGACAGGCGCCGCCACAGATTAGAGTTCGCAGTGGACGATCACGTTTTTCTGAGGGTCTCTCCGATGAAGGGAGTGATGAGGTTTGGACGGAAGGGGAAGCTTAGTCCCAGATTCATAGGTCCCTTCGAGATCCTCAAGCGTGTGGGCGCAGTAGCATATCGTTTGGCTCTTCCACCCGACTTCCCAGACGTTCACCCCGTATTCCATGTGTCGATGCTTCGCAGATACCTACATGACCCTTCGCACATGATTCAGCATCAGACCGTTCAGCTCGAGCGCGATCTTACGTTCACTGAGCAGCCAGTCGTGATATTGGACCGGCAGGTGAAGAACTCAGATCGAAGGTCTTGCCATCAGTGAAGGTGCTTTGGCGCAGCCCGAATGGTGAAGAGATCACTTGGGAGGCCGAGGGCGAGATGCGGAAGAAGTTCCCTCATCTCTTTGAAGGTATGCGTTGCTTTATATTTTAAAAATTCGGGGACGAATTTCTTTAAGGGGGGAAGATTGTAACACCTTAGGATGTGTTTAGTGGCTAATTATATGTTAATAAATGATTTTAATAAAAAGTTTACCAAATTAGTTTTCAAATATTTTATCAAGAATTATAAATATTTTTCTAGAATTTTCCTAGGCTTGCACAAACTTGTGCATGTAAACTAGGGTTAGAGTTTGGGTTAAACCATGTTTAACAACCATGGTAGATTAACCCCACCATTATTAAGTTAAATGATTTTAATTAAGGGTATATTTTTTTTTAAATGAAAAGGGATTTAAAATGTATTTTGGTTGACTTAAGATAATGAGAAAGAGAGAATGCATCATGGCTAAGCCATGCTTGCATTAAATAAGAGAGAGAGTGTGCATCATGGCAAGCCCATGCTTGCATTTAATGAAGCAAGAGAGAATGGGGGCTTGGCTCTCTTGGGTTATCATTTCTTGTGTTTGCTATACTCTCATATTTCTCACACTCTTTCACTCTCTCTCACACACACACATAGCATCAGCTACACCAGCAGCAGCTTCAGCCCCAGCAGCAGTTGCAAGCATCAGCAACACCAAGCAGCAGCTCCTTGCAACAGCAACAACACTTGTAGCATCAGCCCCAGCACAGCAGCATCGGCACCAGCAGCCTCAGCACAACAACAATGACATCAACAACAACAACATCAACAGCAACAGCATCAGGAGCAGCAACAGCACCAGCAGTAGGAGAAGCAAACAGCAGCAGTAGTGAGCAACAGCAACAACATCAGCCCCAGTTGCAGCAGCAGTTCCTTCCCCTCTTCTTCTTCTTTTTCTCCTTCTCCTTGCTTGTGAGGTTCCTAGGGGGTATAACTTCTGAACTCTTTCCTTAGTTGCTTAGTTTGTGTAGTTTAACTTCGATTAGCGATAATTATGTGAGTTTTGTGCTAATTGTGGTGTTTTGTGTGAACTTTAGTTAAGTTAGGGTGTTTATAGCTTAATCAACCCTATTAGGTGTTGTTAAGGCCAAGTGAACCTAGGTAAATCCCAGATTACACAAAAATACCCTGAGTTTTCAAAATTGTACAAAATGTGACGTTTTTAAGCAAATCTTAGCTTTTTAAAATCTGCTGTTACCCCAGTGAGTTTAGAATGAATTTGAGTGGACTGTAGCCTACTGGAGATGCCCTGACCATACCACAAGAGCCCGACCCCACCACTCCAACTTATGGCCACCGGAAAATTCCTTCTAGCCGCAAATTGCGGCCAGACCAGGGAGTTAGGAGCTAGGGGTTTTGGTACAGGTGTCTGCTATATTTTGTAGGTCCATGGTATATATAGTTTTGTAATATTCTAACCTGGGTAAAATCTGGGGCAGTATATCGTTTTCTGGTGTTTTTAGTTCGCGCGATACGCCAATGGGTTTTGTGATGCAGCGTATCGCGGCGTGTCGGGTTATGTTTTAGACGCGTGCACACACGTTTCAGCGTATCGTACACACGCGCGTTAATTCGCAACGCGAGTTTCTCGTTTTGTTTCGATATCGCGTTTTGCGAGATTCTTGCTTATATTTTTGGATTCTTGTGTAAATCCCAGGTTCGCAGGCGGGTACGTCAGACGCCGCCAGGAAAGGGAAGCAGGTGGTCGACTATACTTAGCATGCGACCAGGTGAGTAGATTTAACATCTATGGGGAAATCGCCCGTATGGCGTTAAGCGTCAGGGCGTAATAGGATATTTAATCATGTGTGTTCGTATAGATATACTAGTAGCATACCCTCTTATTATATATAGAACTGGTAGTATAGAACACTGCACTGTCACTAACGGTCCAAGTTGCACGAGCACGATTTATATGCTACACTCACACCGTTAGTGATTGCCATGACACTCATATTATAGGATTGTTAGAAATCATATATCATATTGATTCCGCTTTATTGACGTTGTCATGATTTGTCGTATGTTAGCATATGTTATATTCATACCATGCACACTGTATACGCACTTTTGTGCGTACCTTCGTTGATATATCACTACCTGTGCACATGTGCCCTTTATATTTCGTCTTAGTGCATATATATATCTTGATATGTTTACACTTGTGCCATATACATCACATATATTCATACTTGGGCACACATACATCACATATCCATACTTGTGCCATATACATCACATATATTCATACTTGGGCACACATACATCACATATCCATACTTGTGCCATATACATCATATATATTCATACTTGGGCACACATACATCACATATCCATACTTGTGCCATATACATCATATATATTCATACTTGGGCACACATACATCACATATCCATACTTGGGCACATATACCCATATGTCCATATTAGCGCACATGTACATTGCTACATTCACTTTGCGTACTTATCCTTTCGCACATCCATACCTATACACATATTCATATGTTACGCACATGGATGATATTGGCTTGATTTAAAAACTAAGGGTCCGCATGTGATATTTTCAAAAACTGGATCTTTTAAAGGAGCGGTTTTCCCTTTCTTTTACTTTTAGTGTCATACAACGCATTGCATGGATTTACGCATTAGATTGATTTATGTGATTTCTGGATTTGGGAACCGGAGTACTACTTAAGAAAATACGCACTGTTTAAAAACCCGGTTTCCCTTGATATGATATTTCAGTGCGTCCACCATGTGTTTTCTCGGTGCTGGAGCGATATATGTGAACCCGAATCGAGGAGCTGGACGAGGCCGATTGCGGGTACATGGTGGACCCGGTATGGTACCCCGGGGCGAGAACGGATCGCTGTGCAGTAGACGGTGAGCCTGGCAGAGGGACTACTACCTACCGGTGATTGGTTGGACCTGGCGGTTATCCGGAGGATACTGACAAGAGTCGATAGATGGATACGGGACGACTCGTACTGCCGGGGCCGAGGGCCGATACCGCAGACGGAGCCCGTGGGCAGACTCGGACTGACGGATGCCCGATATATGAGGATTTGCGTGTCGATGCTGGACACAAGTGTTTCTTGATATTTTGAGTGCCGGTGTTGGGCACTCACGACTTCATGGGATTTACAGGATTTGAGGGCCGGAGGATGACGGCGCCTGAGTTGTTTTAGGATTGGGTGCATTGATGGGCACCGATTATATTTTCCACTATGACATTCCGTGTAGATGTTATATTTTCCCATGCTCAGCATTAATATATGATATCTCATCCTGTATCTATTATACTGATGTAGTACACATGCTTGTACGCTCATTGCATACCCTACTTATCCTATATAAGGTTGTTAGATTGCATTGCCATACCTGATTATCACATATCTTGCTCATCATATGGAGATGTCATTAGATCGCACTTGTTGCATGATATTGAGCATCCAGTTCATCATATAGATGTTATCTGTTGGTATAGGTTAGAGTATCGCAGCACGTGCATACTCGCGATTACCTTTATATGTTATCTACTATTCACGAGTTGGCAACTCACCCCCGTTGTGCCACAGTGCTTGCAGGTTGCCCTTTGGAGTAGTCGCGGCTGGCTGTTCATCGCATCTTTTGACACAGATACCACTGTGGAGGCGTGCTAGCCCTTTTGCTATTAGGTGGGTTTTGTGCGGTATCTGTTTACTTTTCAGTTGTACATTGATGTATCTAGTATTCTCCATCTACCTTCATGTATTGACTTAGAGACAGTTGTAAGGGCGATGTATGTTATTTTGTACTCTGGTGTCGAGCTCGCTGTGAGCCGACTTTATTTATGCAGTCTTATCTTTTATGATATTTGCCTCTACTTTACTTCTCATTCTTCGCTACGTCGTCGTATATCATATTGTGGTGATTGTTCCGCCGTTGGGCGCGATTCTCCTATTGTGATGCTCTATTCATTTTACATGTTACTTCTACTACACCTTGCCTTTTACCCGACTTGCGGGACAAATTTTTATAAAGGAAATGTTGCCAAAATTATTAAAATATAACTCTTGAACTAAAAAGGATTTCTATTAAATTACCTAAGGTTTTCTAAACATTTTACAAATGCTTCTACTAAAATGTTTTAACACTCTATATTTTAAAAGGTTTTGATTTATGGGTTTCGGCTTACTTAGTCGCGTTACGCCTGTAGACGTTACGTGGTTAAGTGCCGGTCACGGGCCGAACTTTGGGTCGTGACAGCGGTACTAGCTGGACGTAACGGCTACCTGGGTATTGAGCGATCAGAAGATCAGCAAGCAAGCCCGCTCCAACTCCTGTAAAAGCCTGACGGTAACGCTTGCCGTACAGTCCGGTCTCCTCGTCTGATATGTCGCATATCAAGTCTAGGGGTGGTAAACGTCAGAACCCAATAACCGATAAGTCGTGCCGATGTGAGGCTCATAACGGGTCGAGAAACTACTGGTAACACTTACCAGTAAATCTCTAAATCATCCCTGGCCAGGGGCTTCCCTGTTATGGCCAATCGAGCACAGCGCAACATTAACCCCCAATACCGGGAGAGACGAAACCCCTCCTATCGCTCATTGCCTCCATGTGACTCGGGACTGTACCCAAAAACCACTGTTTTTCACGCCCACTTGGACGTGGTAAGGTGGAAATCAAAGCATAGTGGGAATCACACAAGACTCTATGACGATCTCGGATCTACAGACTAACCTGCATAAGTGTCACCAGAGAACTGCCATCTGACATGAGGTATAATACCATCTGGGAGTTCTCGGCT
The DNA here is from genome assembly GCA_030015575.1 of Agapanthus africanus. Classification (NCBI taxonomy): domain Eukaryota; kingdom Viridiplantae; phylum Streptophyta; class Magnoliopsida; order Asparagales; family Amaryllidaceae; genus Agapanthus; species Agapanthus africanus. The sequence continues at coordinate 114,245,805 of JASDDO010000018.1, forward strand.
AGTCCGTCCAGTGTACCCAGTGTCCACTGAGCACCCGAATACCATCTCTGATATCAAACACCAATGGATATGGGATCATCCATCGCCCATCTCATGGGTCGAGAAGCGTATACGCTAGTCTACTCTGGTATATCGATGCCCCGTCTCGATATACGCATGACTAGGGACATTAAATGATGTACTTATGGACTACCATGGCCCCACTAGTATGATCTGCATCATAGTCCTCGTAGTCAAGTACACATCCTAAGGGCTTTACCAACATGTAACTATAAGACAGTATCAAGAGAGAAGTATACATGTTAAGATAAAGAGCAACCAGATAGCATACTGTCATATCGAGCAAGAAAGTCCTCTCTATATATGTCCAAGCATCCAATATAATATACATCATCTGTACAATACTGGCCTCTAGGGTATACATACAACTAACAATCTCCCACTTGCACTAGGGCCAGCTGCTCTAGTATCGCATACCAAGCATCCCGAAGAGTCTCTCAAACTGTATCTGGGGAATGGCCTTCGTGAGTGGATCCGCAGTGTTGGTCTTCGTGTCAACCCTTTTGACCTCGATCTCCCGGCGATCTACTATCTCCCGGATCAGGTGATACTGCCTCAGAATATGCCTGGATCGCTGATGGGACCTGGGTTCCTTGGCCAAAGCTACCGCTCCATTGTTATCACAATACAAAGGTATTGGATGCTCAATGGATGGAACCACTCCAAGTTCAGTAATGAACTTCTTGATCCAGACAGCCTCTTTGGCAGCATCGTTGGCAGCGATGTATTCAGCCTCCATCGTCGAGTCTGCTACGGTTTCCTGCTTGGAACTCTTCCAGCTAACCGCCCCTCCGTAAATGGTAAAGACAAATCCCGAGTGCGACTTAGATTCGTCCTTATCACTCTGGAAGCTCGAATCGGTAAAGGACTCCACTTGGAGTTCTCCGTTACCATACACCAAGAGCATCTCTTTAGTCCTTCGTAAGTACTTGAGAATGCTCTTCGCAGCTGTCCAGTGACCCTCTCTAGGATCAGCTTGATACCTACTCACTATACTTAGTGAGTGTGCTACATCGGGTCTGGTACATAGCATCGCGTACATGATAGAGCCTACTGCCGAAGCATAGGGTATCCCTTGCATGCGAGCTCTTTCCAAATCAGTCTTGGGAGACATCTCTTTGGAGAGAGTGAGCCTTGAGATCGTGGGTAAAAACCCACCTTTGGACTCTTCCATACTAAACCGCTTTAGTATGGTGTCAATGTACCTGGATTGGGACAATCCCATTATCCGTTTGGATCTATCTCTATAGATCTTAATCCCCAAGATGTAGGAGGCATCACCTAGATCTTTCATTGAGAATCATTGTGATAAGAAGAGCTTGACCGATTGCAGCATAGGAATGTCATTTCCTATCAAGAGTATGCCGTCCATATACAATACGAGGAAGCCAACCTTACTCTCTGCCACCTTCTTGTAGATACAAGGTTCATTTACGTTTTTGACGAAATCAAACTCTTTGATAACGACGTCAAAGCAGATGTTCTAACTCCGCGATACTTGCTTTAATCCATAAATGGATTTAAGCAGCTTGCACACCTTCCCGCTGCTCCCACGAGCTACGAAGCCCTCTGGCTGAGTCATGTACACGCTCTTTTCTAAATCACCGTTTAGAAAGGCGGTCTTAACATCCATTTGCCAGATTTCGTAGTCATGATATGCAGCGATGGCAAGCATGATCCGGATGGATTTAAGCATAGCCACTGGAGAAAAGGTTTCGTCATAGTCCACACCTGGTCTTTGACGAAAACCCTTTGCAACAAGTCTAGCTTTGAAAGTCTACACTTTCCCATCTACACCAAGTTTTTTCTTGAAGATCCACTTGCTCCCAATGGGTTTTACCCCTTCAGGAGCATCTTCCAAAGTCCATACTTTGTTGGTGTATATGGATTCCATCTCGGACCGCATTGCATCCAGCCATTTCACTGAGTCCCCACTCGAGATGGCCTGCTCGAAGCTAGTTGGGTCATCATCCTCCATGATGCAATCCTCGCTCCCACTATCCATGAGAAAACTGTAGTATCTCTCAGGTGGGTGAGGAACCCTACTAGATCGGCGGAGTGGCTGGGGTTCATCGGGAACTACCGAATCCTCTGGTTCCACCAGATCTTCTGTTGCAGCTTTTGCTGCTGGAACCACTTCCAGTTCTACCTCATGACCACTAATCTCTTTTGCAAGAAATTCCTTTTCTAAAAAGGTGGCATGCCGAGAAATAAACACCCTTTGTTCCTTAGTGTGGTAGAAGATATGCCTTTGTGAATTCTTGGGATATCCTACAAATTTGCATAGAACAGACCGTGCCTCGAGTTTGTCCGGATTTTATCGTTTGATATAGACTGGACAACCCCATATCTTAACATAATTAAGACATGGTCTCTTCCCTTTCCATATCTCATATGGAGTGGTAGGCACAGATTTGGTAAGGGCCATATTTAATAGATGTATGGCTGTCTCTAGCGCATACCCCCAGAAGGAAATAGGTAACTCAGCTGTGCTCATCATAGAGCGCACCATATCTAATAGGGTGTGGTTCCTCCGTTCTGATACACCGTTGTGCTGTGGTGTATATGGAGGAGTCAGCTGAGAGAGAATCCCATTCTCTTTTAGGAAGTCCAGGAATTTATTGCTCAAGTATTCACCTCCTCGATCAGATCGAAGGATTTTAATACTTTTCCCGGTTTGTTTCTCGACTTCTTGTTTATATTCTCTAAATTTCTCAAAAGCTTCAGACTTGTGTTTTATCAAGAACACATGTCCGTATCTTGAGAGATCGTCAGTGAATGTAATGAAGTACGAAGAACCATCCCTGGCATGTGTAGACATGGGACCGCATATATCGCTATGTATCAGTCCCAAGAGTTCAGTAACTCTTTCTCCGTGTCCCGTAAATGGAGTTTTGATCATCTTGCCTTTGAGACATGACTGGAAAGTGTCATAAGATAAAAATTCGAACGGTTTCAAATATCCATCCGTATGCAACTTAGCTAGCCGTGTCGCATTTATATGACCAAGTCTACAATGCCACAAGAAGGATTCGTTCATTTCTGAACTCTTCTTCTTTTGTGTGTTTGTTATGCTCAGAACTGTTGATTGATTTAGAACATAAATGCCATTGCACAACGTGCCTGATCCAACCAACTTTTGGTTCAGGAAAATGTTCATAACATTATCCTGTAATACAAAATTATATCCCTCTTTACTCAATAAAGATACCGATATAATGTTGCATATCAGGTTCGGGATGTAATAGCATTCGTTTAGAATCAATGTATTACCAGTTGGTAATACAAGGTGATATTCCCCGACGGTTCTAGCTGCAACAATTGTACCATTTCCAACCTTTATGTCTTTATCACCTTTTCCAAGTTCTCTACCTTTCCTCAGCCCATGTAACTGATTACATATATGGGATCCTGACCCGGTATCTAATACCCAGGACGTAGAGCAAATAGAGAAACAGTTCTCCGTAACGAACACACCCGAAGAAAATGCATCAACATGTACTTTCTTCATTCGGGTGGCATGGGAATCCTGGTATTCCCCTATATCCTGTTCAGTTCTATAACTCTTATAAGAAAAAACGGAACCAACGTTTCCCAGCACAGTATAACATGCTGGTTCAGTCAATACATCCATATTATTATCTTGATTAAGGCATGATATGGTCGCTACCTGGAGAGAAAGAGAAGAAAACACTTTAGCGTATGCTCTTGCAAGATCAGATTGGTTATTATTTTATCTAATCAGAATGGCTCCCACTGTTTTTATCAAATCTTCCTTCAAACCCTAAAAGGAAAGACTAGCCGGGATTAATTACACCCTACAATTTCGCCAATCTTTCAGCTAGGCCAGTTTCGGTACTTTGAGGGAGGTTCCCCGTGCTTTCGCACGGACCTAATTAATATAAACCTCGTTTTCCCAGAGGCGTAACCCTGTTGACACCTTTCTAGACACCTACTTGATTGGCTAATTGTCCTGTGTAAAACTCTCCCAGGAGTAACAATTACTCGCATTGGGTATCGGGATCCAACTATCTCATAGAAGGTATGCAATCTCATTGCAAATTTCAACACTTGAAATTCCCGATAATATTTTGCCCCTAACATGCTATGACCTTGACGAAAGCCAACAAACCATAGCCCGCTAGTCAAGTTCAACCCGTACATTTCTTAACTGAATTAAACCCACCCGCACGACCCTTGACGAAAGCCAACAAAGCCGTACGACTACCCTAATCCAATCGCATCATATGCAACAGATAAGCAGCATATAGCTACTGCACACTACACTTTGACGAAAGCCAACAAATGTAGCACGAATACTATATACAACTTATCTGAAATGACGGAGGGCTACGACAGGTTTTTCTGAAAACCTATTGCGTAATGAACTTGATATCGTTGTAGAATCGAGTGAATTTTGAAATGGAGTGATTTTGAGGCTTTCATTAGTTTTGCTAAAGAGGTCACTCCCGGTGAAGGGATCTCGGCTCTTTCCTTATGGAATAAGGTGCAGGATATATCATATATATCGCTATGCAAAGCAAAAACTCTAAAAAGCAATCAAAAGACAAACCGAGTGTTGTAGCATCTGCTAGTTTTGCTAAAGAGGTCACTCCCGGTGAAGGGATCTCGGCTCTTTCCTCATCGAATAAGGTGCAGGATATATCATATATATCGCTATGCAAAGCAAAAATGGTAGTTATCTTTTTTGAAAATTTGATTCTACAACATATTTTAGGTTTCTTTTATTTCATTAATCACATTAATGAAGTCCCATCATTTAAGTCACCTAAATATCACAGATAAATACGACGTACACTTATGCCATCCGCATTCGCCTCGATGTCCCTTTGTGCACTGTTAGGTTAGGTAACTAACGGCAGAGTGGGGCAGGGCTAGCACGGGTGTAAAAAATAAGTAACGTCTATATAATATATCATATATACTATATACAGTATCCATCTCAACATATCAAATGATCACATCAAAGATATCGCAGCAGAAAAATTATATGAAATAATGGATATACTAGGAGGCCAGTGTTTTATTTTGAGCCTGTATAAAACACGGATTCCACGGTCGCGATGAATAGCCAAACCCATACCCCTAGACCCCTACGAGAGCGGTAAGAAACCCTACCAATTCTAGAGTTAGGAGACCCGGACTCGACTCCTCTAGTTGGTCTCCCGCTGTACCCTAGAACCCGGTTACTTGTGCTCCCCTCCTTGGGTCTATCTAATGCGGAAAAGTAAATAATATACATTGGTGACATCATCCTCATCCCGGAAGTGCCCCAATAAAAGAATATTACATACAATGAATTTTACATGAATGAAAATAAAAACCCTCATCTCACATAAAACCCCCAGCTATTTAGAACATGACGATCCAATATAACAAATCACAGCAACACATAATATCTCATATTATCAACGTAAGCAAGCATGCGTATCCCGACTGTCGTTGTTGTATAGCAACGAAGCCGGCAATACACCGCATACCATGCTTACGGTCACAGAAAAGAAAGTGTAAAACTATAACATTTGGAATCCACAATCTCTTTAGACATCGTAAATCCGAAATATCACATACTTCGCATTTCATGCCTAACCATATGAATTCCACATATTGTATCACATTCCAGATAAATAGACAGTATTAAACTTTCTGATCGAATAATCAAATACCCAAGATTTCCTTAATAGCTCAACACTTGAGTGTAGTTTAAAAATTCCAGAATACATCACAGTACCAATGGTCCAGCCGTAGAAGGGTCAAGCCAACGCCTCACATGTGGCAACGCCGTACAGCCCCAAACCCATAGGTTTAGAGGCGGTTCAGACGGTCACATAATCGAGTTAAGGTTTGTGTTCTTTTAGAGGGTCCATCGCGTTACTTGCACGTTTTTCCGAAAGATTTAAACTCAAGAAAAAATCAACACTTGAAAGTTTTTCGTGCCGGGAAAAAATGAGTTAATGATATCCGTTTGAACATTTTAACAGTTTCTAAATTATCCGAGAAAAAAGAACGAAATTAAACTTTCCGATAGAATCAACGAATTCAAAATAATCCCCAGAACACTCAACACTTGAGTCAGATTAAAAACACCCAGAAGAATGTACAAGTACCTACGGATATTACTGCACAAAACACTAACCCGAATTCTACTGTTCCGCCGCGGAACCGCCGCGCAAGCAAGGTATTGCCGCTGTGCCGCGGCTCTTTAGTGGAATTAGGATGTCGTGTTTTACAGTAACTCTTAGATTTCCCAGCTGATTTTTTTGAGTATTTTTAATGCAGAAAAAATCACATTTTTACAAAATTTCCAGAGAGGGGATCATTTTCGATGTTTCGGGGTTTGATCGGAGTTTTAACTTTGTATATGATTGACACGGAAAGATTGTGTTTGTAGTTTTTAACCGCAATCAGAACGGTGTCGCGTGTAGCTAGACTGAGGTGAGTACGGGTCGTCCTCTGGGAAACGTGGAACCTTTTACTCTTACTTTAGATATGTTGAAAAAGAGAGGAGGAAGAAAGAATTTGTTGAATGGTTTCTAGATCTACGTTAAACAAGAATGTAAAATATAGATCTAGATTATTTTAAGGATGTAGTTAATACAATAAGGGGGCTTGTAGGGTTCGTTAGGATTTAGTAGTTATGGACGATTAATTAAAAGTTACCTTTTTTTTTATCCATTAATAGATTTAAAACTAGAACGACGGTGATGTGTGTAGATTAGGGTTTCTGGAGGGAAAAGGAATCCCACTCTTAACCCTTATATCGACATGGAACCCTGTTCAAATCTAGCCTTTACCAAAACAATTATTAATCTAAACTCTAATCTCGGTCGGGACTAACAAAGAATTGTTAGCGCGCCCGATTAGGATGTTAATAATTCTTTTAATAAAGTTCATAAACTTTATAGGACTTAAAAAGGGTTTAGGGATTTTCATCGTTCATTAGCCTACCCTAATCCTAGGAACCCTAACAAGCGGAGAATTACTCGCGCATGTTGGGAAAAGAAGATGAAAAGACAGAGAGAGAAAACATAATGTAAAATGCAAAAGAATTAAATAAAATAACTACCTTTATTAATCAACTTGAACAATCTACACTTTATTCCGTAGAAAATGATTACAAAACTAGTTGCTTCTCGATCTTTCCTAAGGAGGTAGACGAACAGTTGATGATCAGCCTGGATGCGTGAGCGTCTGGGGCTTCGTGATCGCGTTGGCTTGATAAATTTTCCAAGAGGCTCTCGGTACCCTTTTATAGTGCAAAGCCATAATCTTTTGGTTGAAAACTTGGTAAAATATAGCATAGATTCACCCCACAAAATTGGACACCCTAAATCCTCTATATTTCCGCGGATCCGCGGCTAATGGTGGAGATCTCTTCATCATATTTTGGGTGCTCTGTCCTTGTGACATTTGGCGATCCTTGGAACCTTCAGAATTCAGAAATCTTCTCTCGGTTGCTTCCAGACTTGGTCTCCAAGTTTTGCTTCTTAATTAGGCAAGTCTTCTTCAACAACTTGATTTACTTGATTCTAGTCTTTGAAAAATTCTGCACACTTGGAAATCTTTTGCACAACAACTCAAATAATATTTTGTAGACTTAGTTCTACTAGGATTAGGTCAATGAATTTATTTGCATACATTTTTCTACCAAATACTAATTAAAATATATTAACATATGGAAAATAATGTTTTTACACATAAACCCTCATATGTATAATATATTAAAATAAAGTCCTTTTTTAATGTGAAAATGGTAGGAAAAATGTAGTACAAATGTGCAGTTTTATCAACTGAACAGTATACATGTCGCCTAATGCTCTAGCTTATCTCTGATACCACTGTAGGGTTCCTAGGCACTCATACAAGGGTTTATAAGGCATCAACCACGCCCGGATAAAAAATTAGACGTGCCGAACAACCCAAAGCCGGGATCTTTGCTAGATTATTACATGTAAGTAAACACCATTTACGACTAAGTGAATACGAAATAAAACCTTTGCAGATCGGTCCTTCACTTCAAAAGCTCCTTGTTGTAGTCCTTTCGTTGCGATCATGGTCCTCCCAGGCTCTTGCATGGCTTCACGAGGCAGAAGGAGCGTCCTTGCGTGAAGTCTTCGAGGCCGAAGATGATCTACGTCGAGGGAATACGAACTCAAGCTTCTTCTTCACTAACTGGAGAATTAGTGAAGCAAACACCTTAAACTAAAGTGCTAGTATAGTAGAGGATGAGGAAGTAGGAAGTGGGTACACCTTAGAATTATTTATCTCACATTTATTTCTCACTTAATCAAAACCTAGAGAGCTTTTGAGCTCAAGGAAGAAGATGAACAAAAAATGAGATGAGGATAATGATCAAGTGAGTGAGCTAACCATGGGTGAGTGAGTATCATATACTAACTCATGTAGAGACATAACCATGGCTAATCCAAATGGTTAGGTTAACAAAAATCTAAAGTAAAGACAAAGTTAGTAGAGTTTGTCAAAGTAAAGCAAGCTTCTACAAGCTTCATGCTCTTTCCGAATCTCCACTAATTTTGTAATTACCTTAAATAATTATAACCCACCATAATAAATAGAATGGTGTATGTCTTACACACCCATGAATGATGTATCAACAACCATGATACAAAAAGAAAACACATTTTAATATATATCACATATATATTAAAGTTGTGCACATGTGAGAAAAATCCTTAAGTGAACAAATATTAGTTAATGTAAATTAGTATATCAAATATACAATTATACACTAAATTATTAAATCAACACTTGACTTAATAATCCGGTTATATCTCATATAACCGACTAACATCCAATGTATCGACTTATCGAATCAACACTTGATTCGATAACCCGGCTATATCACATATAACCGACCGATACAAAAAAGTCGCGAGAATAGAATACGGTATCACATACACGCATTATTCTTGGTCCCGCACATATCACATATGCGCTCCTATTTCGTTTTGCCTGAGCCAGTAAAACCTCTATGTAGGACTCTAAAGACTCGTCAATATGCCGGCAGTAGGTGATGATCACATTATGCACCCACAAGCCGTCAGCGGTACTAGATAGACATAACGGCTACCCGGGTATTGAGCGATCATAAGATCAGCAAACAAGCCCTCTCCAACTCCTGTAAAAGCCTGACGGTAACGCTTGCCGTACAGTCCGGTCTCCTCGTCTGATATGTCGCATATCAAGTCTAGGGGTGGTAAACGTCAGACCCCAATAACCGATAAGTCGTGCCGATGTAAGACTCATAACGGGTCGAGAAACTACTGGTAACACTTACCAGTAAATCTCTAAATCAGCCCTGGCCAGGGACTTCCCTAGTATGGCCAATCGAGCACAGCGCAACATCAACCCCCAATACCGGGAGAGAAGAAACCCCTCCTATCGCTCATTGCCTCCATGTGACTCGGGACTGTACCCAAAAACACCGTTTTGCACGCCCTCTTGGACGTGGTAAGGTGGAAATCAAAGCACAGTGGGAATCACACAAGACTCTATGACGATCTCGGGTTTACAGACTAACCTGCATAAGTGTCACCAGAGAACTGCCATCTGACGTGAGGTATAATACCATCTAGGAGTTCTCGGCGAGTCCGTCCAGTGTACCCAGTGTCCACTGAGCACCCGAATACCATCTCTGATGTCAAACACCAATGGATATAGGATCATCCATCGCCCATCTCATGGGTCGAGAAGCGTATACGCTAGTCTACTCTGGTATATCGATGCCCCGTCTCGATATACCTACGACTAGGGACATTAAAGGATGTACTTATGGACTACCATGGCCCCACTAGTATGATCTGCATCATTGTCCTGGTAGTCAAGTACACATCCTAAGGGCTTTACCAACATGTAACTATAAGACAGTATCAAGAGACAAGTATACATGTTAAGATAAAGAGCAACCAGATAGCATACTATCATATCGAGCAAGAAAGTCCTCTCTACATATATCCAAGCATCCAATATAATATACATCATCTCTGTACAATACTGGCCTCTAGGGCATACATACAACTAACAAAATGAAACTTGGAATTCCTAGTATATCTAATGTGTTCATCTATGATCTGGAATGCCTATTATTGCGTCTGATGAATGTTAATATTATATATGTTATATAATAGACGCTACTTATGTTTTACATCCGCGCTAGTTCAACCCCCGCTCTGGCGTTAGTTAAGTAACCTAATGGTGTTAGACAGGGCCCAGTGGCGAATGCAGATGTCATAAGTAGACGTTGTATTTTCGTATTTTTCTGTGATGATTGGTGTAAATGATGGGCTGCATTATATTAATGCAAAGAAAATAAACCAAAGCTAAATCGTTGGAACAAATTATAAATCCACTCGGTTTTTCCAAAACAACAGACTTTTTAAATACGGAGTTTAAACCACTCCTTTTAAAAGCTATCAAGTTCCTTTAATTATATCAAGTTCACTACGTTCACGGTTTTACCAAAATCAGTCATAGCCCTCCGTCATTTCATATGAATAGTCAATAGTATTCAAGTTATGTTTGTTGGCCTTAGTCAAGGCATAGTGATTGGTAGCTGCTGGGTATTCATATGAAGCATAGATAGATGCGTTGGTTTGAGACAGTCATACTACTTTGTTGGCCTTAGTCAAGGGTATGTATGGCTGGGTTCAAATTAACTTGGATAATGATGGGTAGAACTTGACATATGATTTATGATTTGTTGGCCTTAGTCAAGGTCATAAGAGAAGGGGCAAAAATCCACATCGGGAGTTTCTAAAGAAACCAAAACTTGCTAGTGCTGCATACCATTTGGAGTTTGATAATGTTGGTAGGATTCCTTCAGCATTATCACACAATGATATTTGGATCCCGATCCTACTGTGAGTATATGCTACTCCTTGAGAGATTTTTTCACTTAACGATCAATGCTATAAACCAAGTAGGCGTCTAGAACAGTGTTAGCGGGGCTACGCCTCCAGGGAAAAGAGGTTATTTAATTAAGGAACTTCGCGAAAGCGCCGTAAAACCTCCCTCGAAGTACCGACACTAGCCTGGCTGAACGGTTAAGCAAGAATTGTATGGTGAGATTAATCCTGACTAATTATTCTTTTCTGGTTTGAGGGAGGATTTGAGAAACAGCGGGAGCCATCCTGTTTAGATAAATTAAAAACCAATCTGAACTTATAATAGCATCATGCTAAAGTGTTTCTTCTCTCTCTCCTAATTGCAGCGACCAAACATGACGGGCCTTAAGTTACTATTAGATAAAAATATATTGACATGGCCAAACTATAAAGATTGGTTTAGGAAAGTCAAGATGACAATCACTTATGACAAATTGGGGTATCTCCTTACTACTAAAGCCCCTGCCGTCCCAGGTCCAGAATCCAATGTCGCGGATAAGGAAATCCGTAAGACCTGGGAGATAGACTGCGAGAAGGCTAAATGCCTCGTGCTGGCCTTGATGGACAATGAACATCAGAGGCGACACGAGAATATGGATCTTGAATCCATATTCCTCCATACCATGGAATTATATGGAGAGCAATCTCCTATCGCAAGATACGAGACCTCGAAGAAACTTTTTCAGGCGAGGTTGGCCGTCGGATCATCTATAGGAGAACACGTCCTTAAGATGATTAGCTACATTGAGGAGCTCGCGGACCTCGGGACCACGTTAGAGAATGAGCTGTATACAGATTTAATTCTACAGTCCTTACCTTCCACCTATGCCCAGTTTATCATGAATTTTAATATTCAAGGTAAAGAAGTTGAACTTCCGGAACTCCTCAACATGTTGAGGAGCGCTGAGGGCACCCTGCAGAAAGCCAAGAAAACACCCGCTCTATTTGTTGGTGGAGCTTCCTCTTATAGATCCAAGGCGAAAGCCAAAGGAAAGAAGAGGAAGGCCCCACCAAGTCGAGAGACGGTGTTAGTAAGGTGGAAGCAAAGGGCAAGGCAAGGTGTAACGCCTTGAAAAGTCGTTTAGGTATTTTCCCGATAATCGGTAAATAATTGGTATTTTTCCGTAAATTGTCATTAGAATTATTTTTCAATATAGGCCAAATTATACCTAATTTGGATAGGTAATTGCTAGTATTTGGTAGCTAATGAGTCACTTATAAATTTCTAGTTGTTTAAATTTTTTTCCCTAATTTATTATTTTTAATATTATTTTAAGCTGTTAAAAATACATTAAATTAGTAATAAATACAAATTTGAATGGGCAAATTACATACTTAAGAACCATGTCAACTAAAATCTAGTTTGTAATATAATTTTTGGTATGTTATTTCCAAGTTCTAATTGGTTATAATAAAAGAAAAATTTAAATTTAAATAAGCTAAACTAAAACTTGCAATTATGAACTTGTGGGGGGTCTTTTTGCATGGAATTTTTTTTGTGCAATCACTCACACACATCCTCACTCCTATGGCCGGCCCCACCACCCGCAGCAGCCCACTTTTCCCCTCAAAATTTTCTTCCACTCATTTGAATGAAACATTGTGAAAAGGGAATAAAATATATTAATTAGAGTATGGGTTTTAGGTGATTGGTATGGGCTTTGACTTTGAAATTTTTCCACACAACACTCCCTCACTCTTCCCTATCACCCTTGGCCGAGAGCCAATAGCAGCAGCTCCCATTCTTTTCCCCCAAATTCTCCTTCTCATTTTGCTTCTAAATTCCATCAAAATCCATTAAAAATCCACAAAATCCTTCATTAATTCAAAGCAAATCCCTATTCTACCTCTTCTCACACCCAAATTTGTTTAAAACATGGAGAAAGGAGGTGTCTTAGAGGCTAGTGCAAGCTAGGGTTCACTACTTGTGAGGTATAATTCTAATCAATTGGTTAATTTGTAGTTTAAGTGTGCTAAAATAGAACTTTGAAGTGTTAATTTTAGTGCTAATCTAAATTCTAGGTTTTTAAAGAGGATGGTCTGAATTGAACTAGGGTTTTAGAAAACCATTACTAGGTTAATTAAATTTATTTTGCTATCTAGTTGTTATACTAACCTAATCTAAGAGGTTACTTTGCTTAAGTGGGTTTCAAATTATGCTAATTTAGGTTTTTCAAGTGTGGAATGGATTTAAATTGCTAGTTTATAAAAATCAAGAAAGGGTTGATGTTGGAAATAGGATTTGAAGCATTGTAAATGGGTTAAATTAAGTGTAGTGGCTTGCTAGTTGTGTGGTTGGTTGATTAGTGAGTGTGGTCATTTTTGTTGCAAATCTATGATGTTTTCACCAAGTTTGGAATTTTTGTGCTTACTAGATTTTTGATACAATTAGGAGGTGAATTAATTTGGTTATGTTGGTTATATTATTAGCTTCTACTACGGTATTTAGGGTGTGCGAATGCGTATTAGTTTGATCGGGTCTTAGTTTTGTCGGTTGTTCCGAACGACGATTCTACTAAGGGTTGTAATGATTTTCATGTGTGTTCCGCGCACCAAGTGCACAATGTGCCTAACTCGTACACGTTGACCCTTTCATTTTGTGACTTGGCGTCGTTTCAGGATATGTAATCTTATGTTTTGTGTTGTGCAAATTTCAGGATCGGTCGCGGAGAGTTCGGACGCGGCACGAAAAGGGAAAGTGGTGATTGGACCAAGCTAACTGGGGATTTCTGGTGAGTAGATGTATACATCTACGGGGGAAATCGTTTGGATGGCGCGAGGCGCCCGATAGTTTAGAATTTCTAGTAATACTAGCTTGTTGCATGAGTTCCTAGTTACCTATTTTACTGCATTGCATGACCTTTATATCCATATATGTGCTAATTCATCGTATAGAAACCATTAAAATGAGATATGCGACACAAGAAATATTTGGCTTGCTTAGTTCATTATATATAATTGTGCAACATCGTCTCATAGGACACTTGCACCATTACCAGGGTTTTATGCAGCACGAGCACTATTCATGCACACACATACGCCTTGGAAATTGCTATGCCACAAACACTAGATAACTTGTTTAAACCGGAATCTAGAATAATTTCACCATATAGGACGTCTAAAACAGTACTGATACATTAAATGCCTCAAGATGAACATGTAGCATTGCTAGTCATATGCATGTACCTCATTACATCATTCGATCATACATAGTCCTTTAGTCATATTTTGCAGTTCGCATTGTTGATATCATAGGCATTCAGCATCATTGACATGTGTACTTATGGTACTTTCTTTCTTGAGGATTTCAGCATTTGAGATTTATGAGAATTTGGAGGAACCGCAAGGATTTAATAAAACTGATATCATTTTAAAAATGCAAGTTGCCGTTTTCTCGTGATATATGAGTCGTCCACCATGAGTTTTCATGATTGCTGTTGGATTTCGAGACCCGTTGCGAGGAGAGGATGAACCATCTCAGGTACATGGTGGACCCGGTAAGGTACCCCGGGGCAATAAGCTCGAGTTGTAGATGATGAGCCTGGTAGGGAAAGACTACCTACCGGTGATTGTTGGCGCGGTGGATATCCGGAGGATACCGACCATGGTCGTGAGATATTGAGATATTGATACTTGAGATGGGCCAGTTCGGATTGCCGGAGCCCGAGACTTTTTGAGATACCTATACTTTGGGACACTGAGATATTCATTTGAGGTGTCGATGCTTGACACGGATTTCTGTTGATTTAATTGATATTACTTCAGATATTTCAAAAAGAGTTTTCTAAGATGAAAATAATGATTTACTCATATCAGCATATTCAGATCACGTGTTAAATTGCATTCATGTCGCATACATGTTAGTACATCATACCAATCAATATTGCAGAATTGTGACACTTTGCGTACATGCTTACGATAGTCTTTATAGATGTTACATATTACTCACGAGTTGGCAACTCACCCCCGTTGTGCCGCAGCCTTTTTGCAGGTCCGATCTGTCAGCACTGTACCGGCAGACGCACTTCTTCTTTTTGCTTGGATTTGAGGTTTTTGCTCGTAGGTGGGTTGTGTCATTATTTTTTTTCCACCTTGTAAATTCATTGTATCTAGTGTACTCCATCTACTGTATCATCTACTAGTACTGATGTATATTGACTTAGAGACGAGACAGTGAGATTTGTGGGCATGTATGTTGTTTCTTTGGGTCGCGCTTGTAGAGTTCCTAGGCACTCTTACAAGGGTTAATAAGGCATCAACCATACCCGAATAAAAATTTAGACGTGCCGAACAACCCAAAGCCGGGATCTTTGCTAGATTATTAGGGTTAAACATGCAAGTAAACAACTTTACAACTAAGTGTGATGGATTACAACCTTTGTAGTCCGCTCCTTCGCTTCATAAGTTCCGAGTAAAAGTCCCTTCGCCGCGATCCACGATCTCCCGGACTCAAGAGAGGCTCCACAACTCGAACGATCCATGCTAGCTTGTAGTCTTCCTTTTCTCCGAGGATCTACCTCGAAATTTCTATAACTCAAGCTCTCTCTCTCTAAAGAGGTGAACACCCTAATCTAATTGGCCAGATTAGATGAGGATGATGAAGTAGTATTTGTGCTCTCTTTGTTTTTCAAATTCGCACTCTTAATCATCACAAAATGAAAACCTAGAAAGCTTTCTCAAAGCTCAAGGTTGAAGAAGAAGAAGAAATAATGGATAAATCCTTTTGTGATGAATAATGAAATGATATATGATTAATAATGTAACCATGGTCAACCATGACAAGGCTAACCCATGTAGAGATTTAACTAGGGCTAGGGTTTGGGTTGGGTTAAAGAACGAGTCACTTAAAATATCAACCATAATATCTTAGCTCATGACAAAAGAAAACCTTCTAGAAAGTTCATGAAAGAACTAACCCAATTCAAACCCTAACCTTGTTTAATCTCCACTAAACATGTTGCATTAGTAATCATACTATGTTATTATATTATATATCACATATATAATATATATTTGTAACAAAAGAAAATAATACAATTAACATATATCACATGTATATCAATGTATTATCCGGTGAGAAAATGAATCAATAAAGCGAGCCAATATTAGATAATGTAATGCAATATATCATATATATTATTATACATTAAATTATCGAATCAACACTTGATCCGACAATCCGGCTATATCGAATATAACCGACTAATATATCATGTACCGATTCATCGAATCAACACTTGATCCGATGACCCGGCTCATATCAAAATATCGTGAGAATATAATACGGTATCTCATATCGAATTATCCTCGGTCCTGCACATATGTAGGACTTTAAAGAATCGTCAATACGCCGGCAGTAGGTGATGATCATATCAAACACCCACAAGCTGCAAGCGGTCGGCTAAACGTAACAGCCACCCAGGTATTGAGCAATCAGAAGATCAACAAGCAAGCCTGTACATTCTCCTGTGAATCCAATCAGTAACACTCCCGTACAGTCCGGTCTCTTCGTCTGATATGTCGCATATCAAGTCTAGGGGTAGTATACGTCAGACCCTAGTAACCGATAGGTTGTGTCGATGTGAGGCTCATAACGGGTCGAGAAACTACTGGTAACACTTACCAGTAAATCTCTATATCAGCCCTGGCCAGGGACTTCCAGTTATAGCCAATCGAACACAGCACAACATCAACTCCCTATACCGGGAGAGACGAATCCCCTCCTATCGCTCATTGCCTCCATGTGATTCGGGACTCCACCCAAAAGCCATCATTTTGCACGCCCTCTTGGACGTGGTAAGGTGGAAATCAAAGCACAGTGGGAATCACACAAGACTTTATGACGATCTCGGGTCTACAGACTACCCTGTACCAGTGTCACCGGAGAACTGCCATCTGACATGTGGTATATCACCATCTGGGAGTTCTCGGGGAGTCCGTCCAGTGTACTCAGTCTCCACTGAGCACCCGTACACCATCTCTGATGTCAAAACACCGATGGATATGGGATCATCCATCGCCCATCATATGGGTCAAGATGCGTATACGCTAGTCTACTCTGGTGTATCGATGCCCTGTTTCGACACACCCTCGACTAGGAACAGTTATAGGTGTAAGTCCATGCTACCTCTCCCGGTACTTTCGGGCATGCGGAATTTGATAAAAAAACGATTTTTACAAAGAGGTACCATGGACTTAAAACCCGGATCTTGTTAAACATCTAACTAACATCCTAACTAGGAGTTGTTAACTACTCGGTTAGGGGGTTTATACCTAGCTTGTCTTGAACTCCTTCGTCTTCAAGCTCCGATGGTGGTCCGGATTGGCTTCTTCCCGTCGTCTCCTCACGCCGAAGATAGATCCACCTGAAATCTCCAACCTTTGGCTCCTTCTTCGTTCTTTGAAGAAACTAGTTCACTTGGTTTGCTAAACCTAGTGAACTAGAATGAGTAGAGAAGAGTTTGTATGGGATTTATCTATGGTTCTTGATTCTCAACTCATGAGAGATGTGAACCATAGAGTAAAGAGAGGGAGCAAGAGGAAGAGGGTGAAAGCTAGAGCAAGAGAGCTCAAGAGCAAGAGAGAGAATGAGCAAGTAAGAATGAGGCTCTCTTTTGTCTTTCACCCTCTCATAATCCAAAGCAATGATCACACATCATACCAATCAAGTGTTACGTGATGGTTGAAGCAACCATAACCATATCATTTCATGCACTTATTTTGCACAAAAGAGCAAGCAAGCAAAAGTCTTTTCCATGAAATGATAGCTATGGTTATCATGATGGTCAACTAGTCAAGCCTAGTCAACCGGTCAACAAAGTCAACAAGTCAACAAAAGTCAACAAGTCAACAAAGTCAAAAAGTCAACAACCATATCACCATAATACTTAATCAATATAATTGTTAATCTCATATCATATTCTCATTAGGGTTGATCAAAAAGTCAATAGTCAACGGTCAACTGTCAACAACCCTAATGAGAATCCGCTGCCTCTGTCTCCCTGTCAACTGTGCATACACACCCGCATCCGCATTCCGAGGAACACGAATGCAAACTGGATAAATCCAATCTCATAAGGTACACTAGGATCTGGCTTAAACCAAAGCCCGCTAGTGTAAACTGTCCGGACACTGTACGTGCACAAGTGCACGGATGTGACCGAACCCTGTCGCAAAACCATGCGACCTGTCGCAAAACCATGCGACCTCTACTCTTTTGCCTAAAGGCGAAAAGCTTTCTGTGTGGGACTCTAAAGACTCGACACTACGCTGGCAGTGGGTTTAACCACAGACCGCAAGCGGCACTAGCTGTGCGTAACGGTCCCCAGGTAATGCCGACAAGAAGACCGACGAGGCGAAACCCATCTGAACTCCTACTGAGCCTGAGTGTGACATTCTCCGTACAGTCTGGTCTATTCGTCTGATACATCGCATGGCGGGCCTAGGGGGCGGTAAACGTCAGTCCCCCAATAGCGGTACAAGTCATGTCGGAGCGAAGCCAAAAACAACCTGAGATAACACTGGAAGCCTACCAGTATATCTCGATTGCCCTGGCCAGGGACTACTCGTGTAATGGCTCTCCTAGACACAGCGCGATGTCAACCCCCAATACCGGGAGAGACGAATCCTGTCTAACCGTCACTGCCTCCAAGTGCTTCGGGACTACACCCAACCACTACCTGTTTGCACGACTCCTTTGAGCCATGGTAGGGTAGTGATCAAAGCATAGTGGGAACACACTCGAGGCGAAGTGACAGTGTCAAGTCAGCGGACTAAGCTGTACTCATGTCACTTGGGAACTGATAACTGACGATAGGCATAATACCAACTAGTCAGTTCCCGACGAGTCCTGTCCAGTGTACTCGTAACCCAACGAGCACCCGCATACTATCTCAAGTACGACATACTAACGGCTGTGGGACAGACCGTCTCCCACACTGGGATGAGAAGCGCATGCGCTAGTCTACTCCGGAGTATCGATGCCCTGTCTCGATAGTCCTGCGACTAGGGACCTGCTTAAGGATGTGCTTATAGATTACCCAGCCCCACTAGTGTGACTGCCATCACATCGCTGGTAATCAAGCAAAGATCCTAAGGGCTCTACTAATGTGTTTAGGCGATATACTAAAATAAACACATGTACACATTGAAGTAGAAACAAACCAAGTAGCATACTACTATTTTGAGCAAGATTGTATATACAAGGTGAATATCCCAAGCTTCCATTAAGTAATATACAAGCTAGTATGATACAGTAATGGCCTCTATGGCATATACACTAACAATCTCCCACTTGCACTAAGGCCATGTACTGGCGTATCGAAGACCTATCATCTCGATTAGCCGCTCGAACTGAGTCTGGGGCAAGGCCTTGGTGAATGGATCTGCAGTGTTATCTTCTGATTTTACTCTCTTTACCTCGATCTCCCGGCGATCAATGATCTCCCTGATCAGGTGGAGCCGCCTCAAAATGTGCCTGGACTTCTGATGGGACTTTGGTTCCTTCGCTAAAGCTATAGCGCCGTTGTTGTCACAATACAGCGGTATTGGATCAACACTGGTAGGAACCACCTGAAGTTCTGTGAGGAACTTCTTCATCCATACAGCTTCCTTTGCGGCATCGCAAGCAGCTATGTACTCCGCTTTCATGGTTGAGTCAGCAACGGTTTCCTGCTTGGAACTCTTCCAGCAAACCGCCCCTCCATTGAGGGTAAAGACATAACCCGACATGGACTTGGAGTCATCCTTGTCATTCTGGAAGCTGGAGTCAGCAAAGTCCTCAATCTGGATGTCTTTTCCGCCATACACCAAGAACATCTCCTTAGTCCTTCTCAGGTACTTGAGAATGTTCTTTACTGCTATCCAGTGTTTCTCCCCTGGGTTCGACTGATACCGGCTTACAACGCTCAATGTGTATGCTACATCTGGTCTGGTACATAACATCGCATACATAATAGAGCCTACCGCAGATGCGTAGGGTATTGATGACATGCGAGCCCTTTCCAAATCAATCTTGGGAGACATCTCTTTGGAGAGGGTGATTCCGTGACAAGCTGGTAGATTACCGCGCTTGGAATCTTCCATACTGAATCGTTTCAGTATGGTGTCGATGTACCTTGACTGTGAAAGTCCCAACATCCTCTTAGATCTATCACGATAGATCTGGATCCCCAGAATGTAGTTGGCATCGCCCAGGTCCTTCATGGAGAACCTCTGTGACAAGAATCCTTTGACTGACTGTAGCATAGGAATATCATTTCCTATTAGGAGAATGTCATCGACGTACAAGACGAGGAATACCACATTTCTCCCTACAATCTTACTGTAAATGCATGGTTCATCTGGGTTTTTGATAAAGTCGAATTCTTTGACAGTATCATCAAAGCAGATGTTCCAACTCCGCGATGCCTGCTTAAGTCCATAGATGGACTTGAGCAACTTGCACACTTTACCGCTGCTCCCACTCTGAATGAATCCCTCTGGCTGATCCATATAGACGCACTATTCCAAATTTCCATTTAGGAAAGCCGTCTTTACGTCCATCTGCCAGATCTCATAATCGTGGAAGGCAGCAATGGCAAGAAGGATCCGAATGGATTTAAGCATGGCTACCGGAGAAAAAGTCTCGTCATAGTCCAAACCAGGTCTTTGACGAAAACCCTTTGCAACGAGCCTAGCTTTATAGGTTTCAACCTGCCCATCTACACCAATCTTCTTTCTGAAGATCCATTTGCAGCCTACGGGTTTTACCCCTTCTGGAGCAAAGTCCAAAGTCCAAACTTTGTTGGTGTACATGGACTCCATCTCGGTCCGCATTGCATCCAGCCATTTTACCGAGTCACCGCTTTGAATGGCTTGCTGGAAGCTAGTAGGCTCATCATAATCTATGATGCAATCCTCTCTATCCCCGTCTATGAGAAAACCGTAGTATCTCTCGGGCGGATGAGACTGCCTACTACTCCTGCGGAGCGGCGTAGGAATGTCCGGTTCCCCTGAACCTTCTGGTTCTACTAAGGTTTCAGTAATAGCTTGTGGTTCTGGAATTTCTTCCAGTTCTATTGCGCTCCCACTTATCTGATTTTCTAAAAACTCAGTTTCCAAGAAGCGGGCATGACGAGAAACAAGGACTTTTTGCTCCTCTGCCTAATAGAAAAGATACCCCTTGGAGTTCTTTGGGTATCCCACAAATTTGCACTGTACTGAGCGTGCCTCGAGCTTGTCCGCATGCTGCTTTTTTACAAAAGCCGGACATCCCCATGTCTTAAAGGATTTAAGACAGGGTTTCTTCCCACTCCACATCTGATATGGTGTGGTAGGCACTGTCTTAGTAGGAACTTGGTTCAAGAGATGTGCAGCTGTTTCTAGTGAAAAACCCCAGAAAGATCGCGGTAACTCAGCCTTACTCATCATGGAACGAACCATATCTAATAGGGTTCGATTCCTCCTTTCCGATACACCGTTGTGTTGTGGTGTGTATGGTGGAGTACGCTGAGAGAGAATTCCATTCTCTTTTAAGTAGTCCAGAAACTCGGCACTCAAGTATTCACCTCCTCGATACGATCTTAGGATCTTGATACTTTTGCCTGTTTGTTTTTCTACTTCATTCTTATATTCCCAAAATTTCTCAAAGGCCTCGGATTTGTGCTTCATTAAGAAGACATGTCCATACCTAGAGAAATCATCTGTGAAAGTAATGAAGTATGAATAACCGCTTCGCGCATGTGTAGACATTGGACCACACACGTCACTGTGTATAAGTCCCAAGAGCTCGCTCGCTCTTACTCCGTGTCCAGTGAACAGAGTCTTTGTCATCTTTCCCATGAGACAAGATTCACAAGTGGCATAAGACTGGTACTCGAACGGATCCAAGTATCCTTCTTTATGTAACTTAGTCAACCGTGTCTCATTGATGTGACCCAGTCTACAATGCCACAAGAAAGCCTGATTTAATTCTGGAGACTTTCTTTTAAGTGTGTTCTGGACACTGAATATCTGAGCTTGATTCAATACGTATATACCGTTATTTAATGTACCTGACCCAATCAGTGCTTGATTTAGGTGGATGTTTACTACATCGCTTACAAAAGCAAAATCATATCCTTCCTTAGAAAGTAAGGATACAAATATGATATTACAAGTCGCACCTGGTACATACAAACAGTCACGCAGAATCAATATCTGCCCAGTTGTCAGTCCTAGGTGATATTCCCCTACGGATACAGCATCCATGCTCATTCCGTTAGCAACCCTGAGAGTCATATCACCTTTCCTGATAACCCTACGGTTTCTCAGACCCTGTAACGAATTACAGATATGAGATCCTGATCCGGTATCCAATACCCAGGAAGTAGGGTTAACTGACAAACAGTTCTCAATTACAAACACACTCGAAGCCGAAGCCACAACATGCTTCGAATTCTGGCTACTGGCTTTACAAGCCCTGCAATCTCTCTGCCATAGTTCATTCCCGTTACAATAAGAACTTCCCTCTTTTACTATATCCAGTCCTGAAACTTTTGCCCTTGCTTTTCCTTTTTCTTCCCTGGTTTCTTTCAGGGTATAAGCAGAGGGCAGGGACTGTAGAATTAGGTCAGTACTTGACCCATTCTCCAACGTGGTCTCCAGGTCCGTGAGCTCAAAATAGCTGGTTTCTGTAAGGACGTTGCCCCCTACAGATGACCCGACAGCCAACCTCGCTTGAAGCAATTCGTTCGAGGTCTCATATCTTGCGATACGAGATTGCTCTCCATATAAAACTTTGTTATGGAGGAAGATAGAAACTGAGTCCATCTTCTCGTGCTGCCTCTGGTTTGCACCATCAACTGAGGCTAACACGAGGCACTTGGCTTTCGCACAATCCTTTTCCGATGTTCTGCGGATGTGAACATCCGTGACAGGGGAAACTAGACCTGAGACATCAGGGATTTGATTAGTTAAGAGGTGTCCCAGCTTGTCATGGGCAATGGACATCTGGACAGACCTTTGCCAGTCATAACAGTCAGGTTCAGTCATCTTTTTATCTAGATGTAACCTAGGTGTGGTCACAGGGTCGCTGCAATTAAGAGAGAGAGAAGAAAACACTCAGCATGATGCTCTTGAAAGTTTAGAATGGTTTTTAGTTTGTCTAAACAGGATGGCTCCCACTGTTTCTCGAATCCCTCCTCAAACCATAAAGGAAGAATTAGTCGGGATCAATCCCACCGCTCAATACTTGCTTAACCTTTCAGCCAGGCCAGTGTCGGTACTTCGAGGGAGGTTTTCCAACGCTTTCGCGAAGTTCCTTAATTTAAGAACCTCTTTTCCCTGGGGGCGTAGCCCCGCTAACACCTTTCTTGGCACCTACTAGGTTTATAGCATTGATCGATTAGTGAGAAATTTCCCGAGGAGTAGCATATACTCACAGTAGGATCGGGATCCAAATATCATCGCGTGACGAAACTGAGGGAATCCTACCAGAATCATCACACTCCAAATGGTATGCAAAATCTAGCAAGTTTCAGTACTTATGAAACTCCCGATGTGGATTTTTGCCCCATGCTCTTATGACCTTGACTAAGGCCAACAAATCATAAGTCACATGTCAAGTTCTACCCGTCGTTGTCCAGGTTAATTTGAACCCATCCGTATATACCCTTGACTATGGCCAACAAAGTAATACAACTGTCCCAAACCAACGCATCTATCTATGCAACATATGAATACCCACCAGCTACCAATCACTGTGCCTTGACTAAGGCCAACAAACACAGCTTGAATACTGTCGAATATTCATATGAAACGACGGAGGGCTACGAATGGTTTTTGGCAAAACCGTGAACGTAGTGAACTTGATTTAGTCGATGGAACGAGATAGCTTATAAATGGAGTGGCTCAAACTCCACATTTTAAAGTTTGTTTTGAAAAGAACCGAGTGGTTTTTCGAAAGTGTTCCAACGACTTATACTTAGTTTATATTCTTGCATTAGTTCTTTTAATGCGTGTTTTGCTTGCATTAGTTCTTTTAATGCGTGATATTCTTGCATTAGTTCTTTTAATGCGTCCCATCATTTAATCCTACCATTGCAGAAAACAACCAAAATATGACGTACGCTTATGCCATTCGCATTCGCCACTGGGCCCCGTCATTACCCGTTAGGTTACTTAACTAACGACAGAGCGGGGGCTGGGCTAGCGCGGCTGTAAAACATAAGCAACGCCTAAATAATATCATATATAGATATACTGCAATGATAAACATTTCAGATCACAGATGAATACATTGGATATACTAGGAATCTACAATTCGTACGAGCCTGTAACGAAAAGCAGATTACACGGTCGCGGTGAATAGCCAATACCCCCCCAAGACCCCTACGGGTGCGGCAAACTACCCGCCAAGTACCCGAAGTGGAGCAACCTCCCTCAACACCGTGAGTAGGCCACTCGGCTCTTCGGCATACCCGGTAGTTTGTGCACCCCCTCCATAGGTCTATCCTAGGAGCAAAAACAGTAAAAAGAAATTATACAATGACGGCTATAACCCCGACCCGGTTGTGCGGTCATACAAATAATAATTACATCAATTTACAAATTTACATGAATTGAAAGAAAAGAAAAACTCTCGTCTCACAACCTCCGGCTATTCACCCGCGACAATCCAACATATTCATATCCACATTCCAGCAACATTACAGATCATAGATTTGTATAACCCCACTAATCGACATATAGCGATTAGTAGACGTTCAATACAAATATCACATTACAGAAAAACCTGTTAGCTTAAGTCTTTTAGAAGTTCGATCAAAAATACGGATTTTTAGGACCCCAAAAATAAAATTTTTGTTCTGGAAAATCTGGGCTGAAAATATATATACCAAAATTCCCAAAATACCCCCAGAATCACAATGTAGCAAAAATACACCAGAGTGGGGCCAAAGAGGCCGCGGATCCGCGGCAATAGCAAGCTATTGCCGCGTTTTCGCGGTCATCTAGTGGGGTCACTTGGAGATTTTTCTACAGTGTCTTTAAAAAACCCTGAGTCGATTTTTGGTGTATCCCAAAAATTTTTTTCAGTACTTTTGAAATCGACAGATACTTTAAAATTCCGGGGTTCGTTTCGGGACTTTTGTTTGATCGATCTTCTAGCTACTTTGCTAACATGTTATATAGAGTTTAACCTAGGCTCTGATACCACTGTAAGTCCATGCTACCTCTCCCGCTACTTTCGGGCATGCGGAATTTGATAAAAAACGATTTTTACAAAGATGGTACCATGGACTTAAAACCCGGATCTTGTTAAACATCTAACTAACATCCTAACTAGGAGTTGTTAACTACTCGGTTAGGGGGTTTATACCTAGCTTGTCTTGAACTCCTTCGTCTTCAAGCTCCGATGGTGGTCCGGATTGGCTTCTTCCCGTCGTCTCCTCACGCCGAAGATAGATCCACCTGAAAGCTCCAACCTTTGGCTCCTTCTTCGTTCTTTGAAGAAACTAGTTCACTTGGTTTGCTAAACTTAGTGAACTAGAATGAGTAGAGAAGAGTTTGTATGGGATTTATCTATGGTTCTTGATTCTCAACTCATGAGAGATGTGTACCATAGAGTAAAGAGAGGGAGCAAGAGGAAGAGGGTGAAAGCTAGAGCAAGAGAGCTCAAGAGCAAGAGAGAGAATGAGCAAGTAAGAATGAGGCTCTCTTTTGTCTTTCACCCTCTCATAATCCAAAGCAATGATCACACATCATACCAATCAAGTGTTATGTGATGGTTGAAGCAACCATAACCATATCATTTCATGCACTTATTTTGCACAAAAGAGCAAGCAAGCAAAAGTCTTTGCCATGAAATGATAGCTATGGTTATCATGATGGTCAACTACTCAAGCCTAGTCAACCGGTCAACAAAGTCAACAAGTCAACAAAAGTCAACAAGTCAACAAAGTCAAAAAGTCAACAACCATATCACCATAATACTTAATCAATATAATTGTTAATCTCATATCATATTCTCATTAGGGTTGATCAAAAAGTCAATAGTCAACGGTCAACTGTCAACAACCCTAATGAGAATCCGCTGCCTCTGTCTCCCTGTCAACTGTGCATACACACCCGCATCCGCGTTCCGAGGAACACGAATGCAAGCTGGATAAATCCAATCCCATAAGGTACACTAGGATCTGGCTTAAACCAAAGCCCGCTAGTGTAAACTGTCCGGACACTGTACGTGCACAAGTGCACGGATGTGACCGAACCCTGTCGCAAAACCATGCGACCTGTCGCAAAACCATGCGACCTCTACTCTTTTTCCTAAAGGCGAAAAGCTTTCTGTGTGGGACTCTAAAGACTCGACACTACGCTGGCAGTGGGTTTAACCACAGACCGCAAGCTGCACTAGCTGTGCGTAACGGTCCCCAGGTAATGCCGACAAGAAGACCGACGAGGCGAAACCCATCTGAACTCCTACTGAGCCTGAGTGTGACATTCTCCGTACAGTCCGGTCTGTTCGTCTGATACATCGCATGGCGGGCCTAGGGGGCGGTAAACGTCAGTCCCCCAATAGCGCTACAAGTCGTGTCGGAGCGAAGCCCAAAACACCCTGAGATAACACTGGAAGCCTACCAGTATATCTCGATTGCCCTGGCCAGGGACTACTCGTGTAATGGCTCTCCTAGACACAGCGCGATGTCAACCCCCAATACCGGGAGAGACGAATCCTGTCTAACCGTCACTGCCTCCAAGTGCTTCGGGACTGCACCCAACCACTACCTGTTTGCACGACTCCTTTGAGCCGTGGTAGGGTAGTGATCAAAGCACAGTGGGAACACACTCGAGGCTAAGTGACAGTGTCAAGTCAGCGGACTAAGCTGTACTCATGTCACCTAGGAACTGATAACTGACGATAGGCATAATATCAACTAGTCAGTTCCCGACGAGTCCTGTCCAGTGTACTCGTAACCCAACGAGCACCCGCATACTATCTCAAGTACGACGTACTAACGGCTGTGGGACAGACCGTCTCCCACACTGGGATGAGAAGCGCATGCGCTAGTCTACTCCAGAGTATCGATGCCCTGTCTCGATAGTCCTGCGACTAGGGACCTGCATAAGGATGTGCTTATAGATTACCCAGCCCCACTAGTGTGACTGCCATCACATCGCTGGTAATCAAGCAAAGATCCTAAGGGCTTTACTAATGTGTATAGGCGATATACTAAAATAAACACATGTACACATTGAAGTAGAAACAAACCAAGTAGCATACTACTATTTTGAGCAAGATTGTATATACAAGGTGAATATCCCAAGCTTCCATTAAGTAATATACAAGCTAGTATGATACAGTAATGGCCTCTAGGGCATATACACTAACAATAGGATGTACTCATCGACTACTCTGGCCCCACTAGTATGATCTCATCATAGTCACAGTAGTCGAGGACATATCCTAAGGGTTTTATCAACATGTGAGAGTAAGACAGTAAACATATACAAGTCAACATGTTAAGATAAAGGAAAACCAAATAGCATAGTATCATGAAGAGCAGGAAAGTCCTCTCTCTATATATCCAAGCATCCATTATAATATACATCATATGTACAACAATGGCCTCTAGGGCATATATAACTAACAATCTCCCACTTGCACTAAGGCCAGCTGCTGTAGTATCTCATACCTAGCATCTTGAATAATCTCTCAAACTGTATATGGGGAATAGCCTCGTGAGTGGATCCGTAGTGTTGTCCTTCGTATCTACTCTTCTGACCTCGATCTCCCGGCGATCAACTATCTCCCTGATCAGGTGATACCGTTTCAGAATATGTCTGGACTTTTGATGGGACCTGGGTTCCTTGGCTAAAGCCACAGCTCCGTTGTTATCGGAATACAGAGGTATTGTATGCTCAATGGAAGGAACCACACCAAATTCACTAATGAACTTCTTTATCCAGATAGCCTCTTTGGCAGCATCGTTGGCAGCGATGTATTCAGCCTCCATCGTCGAGTCTGCAACGGTATCCTGTTTGGAACTCTTCCAACATACCGCCCCTCCATTGAGGGTAAAAACAAATCCCGAGTGCAACTTAGAGCCGTCCTTATCACTTTGGAAGCTGGAATCGGTAAAGGACTCCACCTGGAGTTCTCCGTTACCATACACCAAGAACATCTCTTTAGTCCTTCGCAAGTACTTGAGAATGTTCTTCACAGCTGTCCAGTGACTCTCTCCAGGATCTGCTTGATACCGACTCACTACACTTAGTGAGTTTTCTACATCGGGTCTGGTACATAGCATCACATACATGATAGAGCATACTGCCAAAGCATAGGGTATCCCTTGCATGCGAGCTCTCTCCAAATGAGTCTTGGAAGACATCTCTTTGGAGAGAGTGAGTCCAGAGATCGTGGGTTGGTTCCCACGCTTGGATTCTTCCATACTAAACCTCTTTAGTATGGTGTCAATGTACCTGGATTGGGACAGTCCAAGTATCCGTTTAGATCTATCTCTATAGATCATAATTCCCAATATGCAGGAGGCATCACCTAGATCTTTCATTGAGAATCTTTGTGATAAGAAGAGCATGAGTGATTGCAGCATAGGAACATCATTTCCTATCAAGAGTATGTCATCCACGTACAATACGAGGAATACAACCTTACTCTCTGCAACCTTCTTATAAATACAAGGTTCATCTATATTTTTGATGAAGTCAAACTCTTTGACTACAACATCAAAACAGATGTTCTAACTCCACGATGCTTGTTTTAACCCATAAATGGATTTAATCACCTTGCATACCTTTCCGCTGCTCCCACTATCTACGAAGCCCTCTGGCTGAGTCATGTACACGCACTCTTCTAAATCACCGTTTAGAAAGGCGGTCTCAACATCCATTTGCCAGATTTTGTAGTCATGGTATGCAGCAATGGCAAGTAAGATCCTGATAGACTTAAGCATAGCCACTGGAGAAAAGGTTTCATCATAATCCACACCTGGTCGTTGACGAAAACCCTTTGCAACAAGTCTAGCTTTGAAAGTCTCAACTTTTCCATCTACACCAATTTTCTTTTTAAAGATCCACTTGCTCCCAATGGGTTTTACCCCTTCAGGAGCATTTTCCAAAGTCCATACTTTGTTGGTGTACATGGATTCCATCTCAGATCGCATGCATCCAGCCATTTCACAGAGTCACTACTCGTGATGGCCTGCTCGAAACTAGTCGGGTCATCATCTTCCATGATGCAATCCTCTCTTCAACCATCAATGAGAAAACCGTAGTATCTCTCAGGTGGATGAGAAACCCTGCTAGATCGGCGGAGAGGCTGGGGTTCGTCGGGTACTACTGAATCCTCTGGTTCCATCAAATTTTCTGTTGTAGTTTGTTCTGCTGGAATTTCTTCCAGTTCTACCTCAGAGCCACTAATCTCTTTTGCAAGAAATTCCTTTTCTAAAAAGGTGGCGCGTTGAGCAACAAACACCCTTTGTTCCTCACTGTGGTAGAAGATATACTCGCGCGAATGTTTGGGATATCCAATAAACTTGCACAGAATAGACCTAGCCCCGAGCTTGTCCGGATTTTGTCTTTTGACATAGGCCGGGCAACCCCATATCTTAACAAAATTAAGATATGGTCTCTTCCCTTCCCATATCTCATATGGGGTGGTAGGCACAGATTTGGTAGGAACTTTATTCAGTATGTATGCCGCTGTCTCAAGCGCATACCCCCAGAAGGAAATAGACACCTCAGCATTGCTCATCATAGAGCGCACCATATCTAATAGGGTGCGATTCCTCCTCTCCGATACACCGTTGTGCTGTGGTGTATAAGGAGGAGTAAGCTGAGAGAGAATCCCATTCTCTTTTAGATAATCCAGAAAATCATTGCTCAAGTATTCTCCTCCTCGATCAGATCGAAGGATTTTAATACTTTTGCCCGTTTGGTTCTCTACTTCGTGTTTATATTCTCTGAATTTCTCAAAAGTTTCAGACTTGTGTTTCATCAGGAACACATGTCAGTATCTCTAGAGATCGTCAGTGAATGTAATGAAGTAGGAAGAGCCGTTCCTGGCATGCGTAGACATAGGACCGCATACATCACTATGTACCGGTCCTAAGAGTTCCGTAACTCTTTCTCTGTGTCCACTAAACGGAGTTTTGGTCATTTTACCTTTGAGACATGAATGGCAAGTATCATAAGATGATAATTCGAACGGATTCAAATATCCATCCTTATGTAACTTAGCCAGTCGTGTCGCATTGATATGACCAAGTCTACAATGCCACAAGAAGGATTCGTTCATTTCTGAACTCTTTCTCTTATGTGTGTTTTGTATATTAAGGACTGCATTTTGATTGAGAATGAATATGCCATTATGTAACGAGCCTGATCCAATCAACTTTTGATTCAGGAATATGTTCATAACATTATCCTGTACTACAAAATTATATCCTTCTTTACTTAATAAAGAAACTGATATAATGTTGTACATCATGTTCGGTATATAATAGCACTCATTCAGAATCAGTGTACTACTACTTAGTAATACTAGGTGATATTCGCCAACTGCTTTGGCTGCAATACTTGCACCATTCCCTACTTGAACGGAATGATCACCTTTTCCCAGTTCTCTACCTTTCCGTAGCCCATGTAACAATTTACATATGTGGGATCCTGATCCGGTATCTAATACCCAAGACGTAGGTTGAGCTGAGAAACAGTTCTCAATAACTAACACACCCGAAGAAGGTGGATCAACATGCATGTTCTCCGTTTGGGTAGGGTGAGAATCCAGATACTCTCCTATTCCCTGTTCAGTCTTATAACTCTTATAAGAAAGAATGGGGTCAACGATCCCCTGCTCAGTATAATAAGCGGGTTCAGTCAATACATCCATATTATTATCTTGATTAAGTCCTGACATGGTCGCTACCTGGAGAGAGAGAGAAGAAAACACTTTAGCGTATGCTCTTGTAAGATTAGATTGGTTATTATCTTATCTAATTAGGATGTCTCCCATTGTTTTTATCAAATCTTCCTTCAAACCCTAAAAGGTAAGATTAGCCAGGATTAATTACATCCTACAATTTCGTCAATCTTTCAGCCAGATCAGTGTCGGTACTTGATGAAGGTTCCCCGTGCTTTCACAGGACCCAATTAAAATAAACCTCGTTTTTCCAGAGGCATAACCCCGTTAACACCTTTCTAGACACGTACTTGATCGGCTAATTTTCCTGTGTAAAACTCTCCCAGAAGTAACTCTTACTCGCAGTGGGTATCGGGATCCAACTATCTCATAGGAGGTATGCAATCTCATTACAAATTTCAACACTTGAAATTCCCGATAATATTTTGCCCCTAGCGTCCTATGACCTTGACGGAGGTCAACAAATCATAGGCTACTAGTCAAGTTCAACCCGTCATTTCCCGATTGAATTAAACCTACCCGCACGACCCTTGACGGAGGTCAAAAGGCCGTACGACTACCCTAATCCAATCTGCATCATATGCACAAGCAGATAAATACTAGTCAGCTACCGCACATTACGCCTTGACGGAGGTCAACAAACGTAGCACGAATACTAAGTAGGACTTATCTGAAATGACGGAGGGCTACGTCAGGTTTTTCTTAAAACCTATTGCGTAATGAACTTGATATCGTTGTAGAAACAAGTGATTTTTGAAAAGGAGTATTTTTGAGGCTTTTCTAGTTTCGCTAAAGAGGTCACTCCCGGTGAAGGGATCTCGGCTCTTTCTCCATCGAATAAGGTGCAGGGTATATTATATATACCGCTGTGCAAAGCAAGAACTATATAAGCTGTCAAAAACTAAACCGCGAGTTTGTAGCATCTGCCAGTTTCGCTAAAGAGGTCACTCCCGGTGAAGAGATCTCGGCTCTTTCCTCATCGAATAAGGTGCAGGGTATATCATATATACCGCTATGCAAAGTAAAAATATAGCCACCCTTTTTATAAACTTTTGATTCTACAACATCTTTTAGGTTTCTTTTCTTTTTATTAATCTCATTAATAAAACCCATCAGCTTATGCTTCCTAAGCATCACAGAAGAAACGGAAGCAGTAATATTTATATATCAGCATATATATATAGTATAAGCATTCGTCTCAGGCAGTAATATGATCTCATCACAGAACATTGCAGCAGAAGAACATATATGAAATATTGGATATACTAGGATGTCCGTGTTTTTAATACGAGCCGATATAAAACACGGATTCCACGGTCGCGATGAATAGAAAAACCCACATCCCTAAACCCCTACGAGAGCGGCAAGTAACACTGCCAATTCTAGGGTTAGGAGACCCGGTCTCGACTCCTCGAGATGGCCTCCCATTGGACCTTAGAACCCGGTTACTTGTGCTCCCCTCCTTGGGTGTACCTAATGCGGAAAAGTAAATAATATACACTAGTGACATCAACCTCATCTCGGAAGTGCCCCAATAAAAGAATATTACATACAAATGAATTTTACATGAATGAAAATAAAAACCCTCATCTCACATAAAACCCCCGGCTATTCGGAACACGACGATCCAATATAACATATCACAGCAACACATAATATCTCATATCATCAACGTAAGTAAGTATGCATACACCGATCGTCGTTGATGTATAGCAACGAAAACCGGCAATACAACTACATACTACACTTACGGTCACAGAAAAGAAATTGTAAAACTACAACATTTGGAATCCACAATCACTTTAGACATCATAAATCCGAAATATCACATACTTCGCATTTCATGCCTAACTATATGAATTCCACATATTGTATCACATTCCAGATAAATAGACAGTATTAAACGTTCCGATCGGATAATCAAATACCCAAGATTTCCTAAATAGCTCAATACTTGAGCAGAGTTCAAATAGTCCCAGAATATGTCACAGTACCGATGGTCCAGCCGTAGAAGGGTCAAGCCAACGCCTCACATGTGGCACGCCGTACTGCCCTAAACCCTAAGGTTTAGACGCGGTTCAGACGGTCACATTGTAGGGTTCCTAGGCACACCCATGAGCTTCTACAAGTGATCAAACATGGCCAATTCTAATTTTTTTCATATGCCTACAAACCCTAATACGGATCGTTAACTAGAAAATGAGGCGATGCAAGCAAGTAAACTACTTTATTGCTAAAGGAAAGTGACTACAACCTTTGTAGATCCGGTCCTCCACCTCCTAGGCTCCGTGATGACGTCCCTCCGCTGTCCATATCGGATCCCGGACTCTAGCATCGGCTTCATCGGAGAAATGGGCGGGCTAGGTCGTCGACTTCGATGCCGAAGATGATCTACGTCGAGGCAACTCAAGATCAAACTCCAACTTCACCAAGTCATGAAACTTGTGAAGAAAACACCCTATACTACTTGGCAAGTGGTAGAGGATGAAGAAATAGGAAGTGGGTTCACTTTAGAATTGGATTTCTCACTCTTTTTCTCTAGTTACCATTAAAGGTTGCAAGCTTTTCTTCTTGTTGATGAAGAAGAAGAAGAAGAAAAAGAATATGATAAGTCTATTAAAAATTGGAAATAAAATCATACTTATCATATATACAACCATGGTCAAGTGTAGAGAATTAAGTAAGGTTAGGTTTAGGAAAAGAACAAGAATGGTCAAAGCTTCTTGAAACATCTAAGAAAAGAACAAAAGAAGCAACTATATCATTTCCTTTTCCTAAAATAAAGAATAAATAAATAAACTAAATAATCAAGAGAAGATGATAAAACCCTAACCATTTACTTAACCAAGGTTTAAGTCTTACACAAACCCAAGTTTGCATGTATCATCAACCATGATACAAACAAGTGCACAAAAGTATATCATATATACAACTTGTGAACTTTAAGTGAGAAAATCCATTTAAAGTGAACAAATACAAGTTAATGCAAATTAATATATCAAATATATAATTATGCATTAAATCATTAAATCATTAAATCAATACTTGATTTAACGATCCGGTCATATCGCATATAACCGACTAATATCCAATGTATCGGCTTATCGAATCAATCCTTGATTCGATAACTAGGTTATATCGCATACAACCAATCGATACATTCATCGCGAGAATAGAATACGATATCACATACACGCATTATTCTCGGTCCCGCACATATCTCATATGCGCTCCTATTTCGTTTCACTTGAGCCAGGAAACCTTTGTGTAGGACTCTAAAGACTCGTCAATACGCCGGCAGCAGGTGATGATCATATCAAACACTCACAAGACGCAAGCGGTCTGCTAAACATAACGGCCACCCGGGTATTGAGCGATCAGAAGATCGACGAGCAAGCCCGCTCACACTCCTGTGAATCCAACCAGTAACACTTACCGTACAGTCCGGTCTGTTCGTCTGATATGTCGCATATCTCGCCTAGGGGTGGTAAACGTCAGACCCCAATAGCTCGATAAGTCATGCCGACGTGAGGTCCATAACAATCGTGAAACTACTGATAACTCTTACCAGTATATCACTGCAACCCTGGCCAGGGATTTCCTGTTATGGCCAGTCGAGCATAGCGCAACATCAACCCCCAATACCGGGAGAGACGAATCCCCTCCTATCGCTCATTGCCTCCATATGAATCGGGACTGTACCTAAAAACCACCTGTTTGCACGACTCAGTAGAGCCGTGGTAGGGTGGAAATCAAAGCACGGTGGGAGACACACAAGACTCTATGACGATCTCGGGTCAACAGACTAAGCTGTACCAGTGTCACCAGAGAACTGCCATCTGACGTGAGGTATAATACCATCTGGGAGTTCTCGGCGAGTACGTTCAGTGTACCCAGTCTCCACTGAGCACCCGCATACCATCTCTAATGTCAAACACCAATGGATATGGGATCATCCATCGCCCATCACATGGGTCGAGAAGATATACGCTAGTCTACTCTGGAATATCGATGCCCCGTCTCGATATTCCCACGACTAGGAACATTGAAGGATGTACTCATGGACTACCCAGGCCCCACTAGTATGATCTGCATCATAGTCCTGGAAGTCGAGTACACATCCTAAGGGCTTTATCAACATGTAACAGAGAGACAGAAAGTATACATGTTAAGATAAAGAGCAACCAGATAGCGTACTATCATGTCGAGCATGAAAGTCCTACCTATATATGTCCCAGCATCCACTACAATATACATCCAATGTGCAGTAATGGCCTCTAGGGCATACATATAACTAACAATCTCCCACTTGCACTAGGGCCATCTGTAGCAGTAGTTGTAGTATCTAATACTCAACCATCCCCTAAAAGTCTCTCTTTGGGAAAAGGCCTTCGTGAGTGGATCCGCCGTGTTGTCCTCTGAGTCTACTCTCCTAACCTCGATCACCCTGGAGATCAACTATCTCTATGATCAGGTGATACTGCCTCAGAATATGTCTGGGTCAATGATGGGATCGGGGTTCCTTGGCCAAAGCCACACTTCCATTGTCATACAATGGTAGGAACCTAGTTCATCTTATGAACCAATATACACCCAAACTGCCTCTTTGGTAGTATCTTTAATAGCGATGTTACCAGCCTTTATAGTCTAGTTTGCCACAGTATCTAGCTTGGAACTCTTCCAACATACCGTCCCTTTACTGAGGGTAAAGACAATGCCTGTGACTGACATTCAGTCGTCTTTATCACCCTGGAACTCTTCCAGTGATTCTCCCCAGGATCGATTGATACCATCTCACTACATCTAGTGAGAATCCTAGCATCCAATTACATCAATCTCATAGATGGAAACTCAGGATTTAGGAGGTATCACTTTGATCCTATTGGAGAATCCTTGTGATAAAAGGAGATCGACCGATCGTAGCATAGGAAACTCCTTTCCTATCAAGAGTATGTCATCCACGTACTCTACGAGGATCATTACCATACTCCATACTATCCTTTTGTACATACAAGGTTCATCTACCATTTTGATGAAGTCAAACTCTTTGACTACAACATCAAAATAGATGTTCCAACTCCGCGATGCCTGCCTTATCCTGAAAAGCAGTCATGGCACATAACCACCAGATATCGTAGTCATGGTATATAGCAATGTTAAGTAGGATCCGGATGGACTTAAGCATAGTCCCTGGAAAAGGTTTCATCATTATCCACGCTTGGTTGATGACGAAAACCTTTAACAAGTCTAGCTTTGAAAGTCTCAACTTTTCCGTCTACACCAAGTAATCTTCTCAAGATATACTTGCTCCTGATGGGGATTTAACCCTTCAGATATAGCAACCAAAGTCCATACTTTGTTGGTGTACATGGATTCCATCTCAGATCGCTAAGATCCAGCCATTCTTATAGAGTCCCTACTCTCGATGGCCTGCTCGAAACTAGTTGGGTCATCATCTCATGATGCATTCCTCGCTCCCACAGTCATCGAGAAACCGAAGTATCTCTTAGGCGGATGAGAAACCCTACCAGATCGGCGGAGAGGCTGAGGTTCATCGGGAACTATTGAATCCTTTGGTTCTGTCAAATCATCGGCTGCAGTTTTGTATAGCTGGAACCTTTCCAGTTCTACAGAACTGACCTTGCCTCGATCTTGTCCGGATTTTGCTTTTGACATAGGCCGGACAATCCCAAATCTTAACTTACTTAAGAGATGGGCGCTTCCCATACCATATCTTATATGGAATGGTAGGCACTGATTTGATTCGAATCCAATTCAATAGGTATGCAACTTCTCAAGTGCACAACCCCAAAAGGAAATAGGTAACTCAGTAATACTCATCATAGAGCACACCATATCATATAGGGTGTGATTGCTCCACCCCGATACACCATCGTGTTATGGTGTATATGGAGGAGTAATGCTGAAAGAGAATCTCATTCTCCTTTAGAATAGTCCAGGAATTCCATGCACAAGTATTCTCCTCCCTGATCTCATCATAGGATATAATACTTATACCCGGTTTTTGGTTCTCTACTTCTAACTTATATTCTGTGAATATCTCAAAAGTTTCGGGCCTATGTTTCAACAGGAACATATGTCTGAATCTTGAGAGATGATCAGAGAACGTAATGAAGTACAAAAGAACCGGTCCTGGCATGTGTAGACAGGATACCATACATCATCATGTATCAGTCCCAAGAGTTTACTAACTCTTTCTCTGTTTCCAATAAACAGAGCTATGGTCATCTTAATTTTGTGACATGACTGGGAAGTTTCACAAGATGTAAATTCAAACTGATTTAAATATGCATCTAAAATGTAACTTCAGCTAGTCGGGTCGCATTGATATGACCTAGTCTACAATGCCTCAAGAAGGATTCGTTCATTTCTGAACTCTTCCTCTTGTGTGTGTTCTGTATACTAGGAACTGTAGTTTGATTTAGAACATCAATGCTTTTAGATAACGTGCCTGAACCGATCAACTTTTGATATAGGAAATGTTCAAAACATTATCCATCAATACAAAATTTTATCATTACTTTAATAAATAAAGAGATTGATATGATTTTGTATATCAGGTTCGGTATCTAATAGCATTTGTTCAGAATCAATGTATTGGTAATACAGGGTGACAGTGACCAACAGACTTGGCTGCAACACTTTCCTTGTTTTCTGTCTCATGAAACTTATCACCCGTTCTCAGTTTTCTTCCTTTTTGTAGCCCTATGTAACAGATTACATATCTGGGATCCTGATCCGGTATCAAATACCCAGGATTCAGAGGATACTGAGAAACAGTTCTTTATAATAAACACACCCGAAGGAGATGCATCTCATGCACTTTCTTCGTTTGGGCGGCATGGGAATCCTGGTATTCCCCTATTTCCTGCTCAGTCTTATAACAATTATAAGTTGGAGCGGGACTAACGTTCCCCAGCTCAGTATAACAAGCGGGTTCGGTCAATACATCCATATTATTATCTTGATTAAGGCGTGATATGGTCGCTACCTGGAGAGAGAGAGAAGAAAACACTCTGCGTGCGCTCTTGTAAGATTAGATTGGTTATATATTTTATCTAATCAGGATGGCTCCCACTGTTTTTATCAAATCTTCCTTCAAACCTTAAAAGGAAAGACTAGCCGGGATTAATTACACTCTACAAGTTCGCCAATCTTTCAGCCAGGCCAGTGTCGGTACTTTGAGGGAGGTTCCCCGTGCTTTCGCACGG
Source organism: Agapanthus africanus (assembly GCA_030015575.1). Taxonomy (NCBI): domain Eukaryota; kingdom Viridiplantae; phylum Streptophyta; class Magnoliopsida; order Asparagales; family Amaryllidaceae; genus Agapanthus; species Agapanthus africanus. The sequence continues at coordinate 114,283,919 of JASDDO010000018.1, forward strand.
ACCTAATTACAGTAAACCTCGTTTTCCCAGAGGCGTAACCCCGTTGACACCTTTCTAGACACCTACTTGATCGGCTAATTGTAAAGTGCAAAACTCTCCCAGGAGTAACAATTACTCGCAGTGGGTATCGGGATCCAACTATCATATAGAAGGTATGCAATCTCATTGCAAATTTCAACACTTGAAACTCCCGATAATGGTTTTTACCCCTAGCACCTATGACCTTGGCTAAGGTCAACAAATCATAGGTACTAGTCAAGTTCTACCCGTCATTTCGTGATTAATTAGACCCATCCACATGACCCTTGGCTAAGGTCAACAAAGCCACATGACTGTCCTAACTAATCGCATCATATGCTGTGTAGGAAGACATCACTTAGCTACTGCACACTACGCCTCGGCTATGGTCGACAAACGTAGCACGAATACTAAGTACTCTACTTCCTAAAATGACGGAGGGTTGCAAATGGTTTTTAAGAAAACCTTTAACGCTTTGAACTTGATCTCGTTGCGGAATCAAATGGTTTTTAAATGGAATGTTTTTGAAGCTTTTCTAGTTTTGCTAAAGGGGTCACTCCCGGTGAAGGGATCGTCGGCCCTTTCCTCGTCGAATGAGGTGCGGGATATATCATATATATCACTGTGCAAAGCAGAAACTATAGAAGCAATCAAAAGACAAACCGAGTGTGTAGTGTCTGCCAGTTATTGCTAAAGGAGTCACTCCCGGTGAAGGGATCTCGGTCCTTTCCTCATCAAATAAGGTGCAGGATGTTCTACAAGGAACACCGCGATGCAAAGCAAGAACTGTAGCTACCTCTTTTTTTATTTTTAAATTCGATTCCACAACATCAATTAGGTTTATTTTCTTTCATTAATCTCATTAATGAATGTCCCATCAATTAAGTCCCTAAACACTTATGCCATCCGCATTCGCCTCGATGTCCCATCGTGCACTGTTAGGTTAGGTAACTAACGGCAGAGCGAGGCAGGGCTAGCGCGGGTGTAAAACATAAGTAACGTCTATATAATATATCATATATACTATATACTGTATCCATCACAGAAAACGCAGCAGAAAATATCATATGAAATATTGGATATACTAGGACGTCCGTGTTTTTAATATGAGCCAGTATAAAACACGGATTCCACGGTCGTGATGAATAGCCAATCCCACACCCCTAGACCCCTACGAGAGCGGCAAGCAACCCTACCAATTCTAGGGTTAGGAGACCCGGACTCGACTCCTCGAGATGGTCTCCCACTGGACCCCAGAACCCGGTTACTTATGCTCCCCTCCTTGGGTCTATCCTAATGCAGAAAAGTAAATAATATACAAATAGTGACATCATCCGCAACCTGGAAGTGCCCCAATAAAAGAATATTATATACAAGTTTTTACATGAATGAAAATGAAAAACACTCATCTCACATAAAAACCCCCGGCTATTCAAACACGACGATCCAATATAACATATCCAGCAACACATAACATCACATGTCATCAACGTAAGTAAATATGCGCATCCCAATTGTCGTTGACATATAGCAACGAAACCGGCGATATCACATATTACACTTACGGTCACAGAAAAGAAAGTGTAAAACTATAACAGTTGGAATTCGCATCCTCTTTAGACATCGCATGCCTAATCAAATGAAATACTTAGACATCACATGCCTAATAATTATAAACCCCGCATTTTAGTCTCATTATCGAAAACTCTTTTCAATATCAAGTCGGGCAATTCAACAAGATTCCCGGCATTCTAATCGAATGCTCGTCGCAAACTTTAGTAGACGGCCGCACCCCCAATACCGTCGACGAAGTGCACTAAGGCGGAACACCGCTGCCGCGAGCACCCGAACGGATGCTTTCGGCGACGGGGTTCTCCTACAGTCACTTGGTCGGGGCTATGGGGAGAGGCTGTCTATTAAGTTTACCCGGCGAGTATCCGCGTACGCTACGTGATTGCGACGGACTTTTGATCACATCAAAATTCCGTGGCAACCGATCAAGTGAGACTAAAGTGCTTGATTTATAACATTCATTTAGTTATCTCATAACTATTTGTGAATTCCAATTATTGTATCACATTCCGGATAAATAGAAAATGTTAAACTTTCCGATCAAACAATCGAACACCCAAGTTTTCCCGATACAGCTCAACACATGATATAAGTTTAAAAACATTCAGTTCATGCCTCAGTACCAACGGTCCAGCCGTAGAAGGGTCAAGCCAACGCCTCACATATGGCACGCCGTACTGCCCCAAACCCTAAGGTTCAAAGGGCAGTTCAAGACGGTCACATAATCGAGTTAAGGTTTGTTGTCTTCTAGAGGGACCATCGCGTTACTTGCACTACTTGGAACGTCATTAAACTATGAAAAAATCCAACAATTGGAAATCTCCCAGTAGGGGAAAAAGTGGGTATTTATATCCGGTCGAACTTTTTAACATATTCTAAAATTAACCGGAAAAACACATGGACAAATTTTGATAATCCGATCGAATTTACGAACTCCCAATACAACCCAGAATATTCAACTCTTGAATAAATATTAAAAAATCCCAGAAAATCCAGAACCAAAATATAGGAATTACTGTGCAAAAATTATTGGGCAATGTGACCATACGGCCGTAGAACCGCCGCAGAAGCCATGCTTCTGCCGCTGTTCCGCGGCGGTTTAGGTGAATCAGGGGCTCGTTTTGCACCATAATTCTTATATCTTCCTGCTGAATTTTTTAAGAATTTTTAATTTGGAAAAAACCCAGTTTTTAAAAAATGTACAGAGAGCCGTTTTGAATTAGGATTTCGGGTCGATCGTGTAAGTCTACGTTAGCGCCCCGGCAGTCTACAGACGCCAATTGCGGAATAAAACTTTTTAACTTGGCGCTATCGTATACTTTAACCCGGATCTGCCATTATTGCTAAACTAACAAACAGTAAAGAGTGTAGAAATGATGTACCGACTGATCCGAGTCCTCCGGTCTTCATCTCCACTCCGATCTCCTCGCGGGATCTCCGTCCGTCTCCTCCTCGTCGGAAAGGGCACCACATCGCCTGTAGCTTTTACGGGCTCCCACCTCAATACCGAGGCAACTCGGGCGCGAAGCTGGCGAATCGACGCGTCCAAGATTTGCTGTAGGAAGTGTAGTGTAGATGTCTCATTGGGGTATTGGAGTTGCCTTTAGATGGAGGTGAAAGGAAGAATGAAACTTTGAGAGAAATGATGCTATCAATTTCTAGTAAGCAAAAATGAGATGATCAAAGATTGCAACACTCTCATTTTTCCTCTCACTTTTTCCCTCAAGGAAGTGGCCGGCCATCATAAAGAGAATGGTGGAGGAAAACAACATATATCATATGAGGGAGGTGAGTGTAGGAGAAGAAGGAGGTGACCACAACCCAAGACAAGAAAACATACAACCATGCTTTTACCTTACAACAAAACCATACCCTCATTAATGCAAGTAATGGTGCAAAGATAATGAAAGCTATCATAATCATTCTTTTAGCAATGAACCCCTTCCACAAATGTTATTTGCACAATTGCAAATAACCCCCTCCAACGGAAAAGTCCGGCCGGGAAAGAACAAAGGAAAACCGGCCGGAACGGAATGCAAACTGGCAACTCCAGAAAACTGGTCCCGTAATAAATTACAGGAAAACCCCGATACTGTGCATACACACCCGCATCTGTATTCCGTCCGGATACAAATGCAAAGAGACAAAATCTACACTGTACTAAACTAGGACCGGCTTAAACCAAAGCCGGCTAGTAATATCCGTTCGATCCTGATCCGTGCAATACCGCACGTATCTGATCGAACCCTGCCATATAACTATACGGCCACTAGTACAAAACTGTCCGATCCTGATCCGTGCAATACCGTACGTATCTGATCGGACCCTGCCATATCTCCATACGGCCTCTACAGCGTTTCGCCCGAAACTTGAGTAACTGAAAGTGTGGTGGACTCTAAAGACTCGTCAATACTATGGCTGTGGATTTAACCACTAGCACGTCAGAGGTATAAGCCAATACGTGACGGGCCACCAGCTATCGACTAAAAGGGACGTCGATGAGCGAACTCATCCTGACACCCTACTGAGCCTGTCAGTGACAATATCCGTACAGTCCGGTCCGTTCGTCTATGAGCATCGCATGGCGGGCCTAGGGGGTTGGTAAAAGTCAGACCCCCAAAAGCGGTACAAGTCGTGTCGGAGTGTAGCCCAGAACACCCTGAGATACTACTGGAATACCTACCAGTAAATCTCCTGCCTTGGCCAAGGACTTCGTGTAATGGCTCTCCTAGACACAGCGCGACCTCACCCCCAATACCGGGAGAGACGAAACCCCCGAAGATCCGCTCACTGCCTCCATGTGGCTCGGGACTGTACCCAACTAAAACCTGTTTGCACGACTCCTTTGAGCCGTGGTAGGGTAGTAATCAAAGCACAGTGGGAACTCACACGAGACAAATGACGATCCCCAGGTCGATGAACTAACCTGTACACATGTCACCTGGGAACTGCTATCTGACGTCAGGTATAAGACCAACTAGCATGTTCCCGGCGAGTCCTGTCCGGTGTACTCATAACCCAATGAGCACCTGTATACATCTTAGGTGATCCAACTGACACCAGTGGCTTGTGAGACCGGCCACCGCCCCTCGTCGGGGTCTCGACTGTATACACTAGTCTACTCTGGAGAATCGATGCCCTGTCTCGAAACTCCCACGACTAGGGACCTTTTAAGGATGTGCTTGTAGACCCCAGCTCCCACGTATATGATCGCCCTCATACTGCCGGTAGTCAAGCAAGAATCCCAGGGGCTCTATCAACGTGCAATAGTGACATGTCATGTCACCTAAAGCAGTACACGATGATAAAGGTAAACCTGATAGCATACTATCATCTCGAGTAAGACTGTTCTACCGGGATAGGTCCTCCCTCAATCATTGCAATCACGTGCCTGTGATCCAATAATTGACTCTGAGGGCACTATCACCAACAATCTCCCACTTGCACTCAAGGCTAATTATTGCGATGTCGCATACTCACAGCCCGTGTGATACCGAACACCCAACTCCTCTACTAGTCAGTCGCACAAAACCTGTTTGCGAAACTATTGCGTTCGAGGAATAGCCTCAGTGAGTGGATCCGCTTTGAAGTTTCTTTCTATATTTCTCTAAATCTCAAGTTCGCGGAGAATACCATCTCCCGAAATGAGCAATACCTGTCTTAGAGTGTCTGGATGTCTGATGGGACCGAGTTCATAAATGAACTCCAAATCCAAACTTCTTAGACTGTATCGTCAACTGAACTTAATCAGTATCCTGCGCGCCATGCCTCCCTCAGTATTGCCTTGGATCACCTGTCCAAAATACTGCCCCTCGTTAGAGGGAAAACTATAACTCTGACAACCTCCTTGTCGTCCATGTCACCTTGGAAGCCTGGAATGATAACCGTCTCCTGAATGAGGCTGTCGTTATCATATCCCTAGAACATCTACTTATGTTCTAAAACTGCTTCCGACTGTTTCTCCAGGATTGGATTAATGTCAACTTGTTGCATCTAGTGCAAGAACAACATCTGGTGTGGTACTTGACATCTCATGATTAACTCAATTGCCTGAGCAAGTGATCTGCCAATCATGGACATCCCTCTCCCCTTTAGTCTGTAAGACACCTTTAGAGAGGGTGACTCCATCTTCTGCAGGTACACTACCGTGCATGGAGTCGTCCATTCTAAATACCCTTAGAATGCTGTCTAAGTACCCTGATTGGGAAACCACCCAAATCTAGATCTAATACCATAGATCCAGTAACCAGTATGTCTGATATAATGTCCAAGTCCTGTGTGGAGAAACCACTGTGTGACGACCAAAGTATAACCGATTGTAGTATAGGAGTTTCTTTTCCTACTCTGTGTAGTGTATGTCATCCAAACACCAGGATATCACACCCTACTACCTTCTCAACAGATCCATCCCCTATTCTGATGAAGTCAAACCCATGACTGTCATGTCAGAAATAGATGATCTATCTCCGCTATATCTGCTCTAGTCTATAAATAGACATAAGCTACCTGTCCACCAATGCTTCCGCTGCTCCCACTGACTACGACAACCCTCTGGCAGAGTCATATAGACGTACACTTCTAAAACTAGTTTAGAATGACGCTATACTCATCCTCCCGCCGGGTCTCGCAGCCTGGTACAACAGCAATGGTAATTGTGGGTAAACAAGAACTTCCCTGTCACCGTCCTTGAGGCCACCGTAGTACCTCTCGGGTGCCTGAAGTTACCCACCTTATCTGCGGAGTGGCCAATGGAATGTCAAATCAGATTGAATCTTTAGGTTCATTATCAAATCTCCAGTAATCATTTGCGGTTCTGGAATCGTTTCCAGTTCTACCATACTCCCACTACTGTTTTCTGAAAAAAAAAATCCATTTTTAATAAAACTGTGGCGAGTCTAGAACAATATCGCTATTGTTCATCCAGATGGTAGAAAATCAACCCTCGTCATAGCCTGGGTCAACCCACAAACAGCCATTACAGAAACGTGCCTTGAGTTGTCCTTGTGTCTGGTTTTAATCATAAACCGGACAACTCCCCGTACCTTAACATCGTTAAGATATGAACTGTTCTATATCCAATATAGAAACAGAAGCACTGATTTAATTGAACCAGATCCAAATCATGCAACTGTCTCCAGCGCATGTCAACTAAATGGAAGGAGGCCGATCAGCGTTACTCAACTTAGGAATACTTCCAATTATGAGTGACCTGAAAGAGAAGCAATTTCTCTTTATCATTACTATCAACTGAATACCATTGACAAGTATCTACATCTTCGATCACTTTGAAGAATCCCGATACTTGCTACACCTGGTTCTCTACTGTATTCAAATACTTATAACTTCTCTAAATTTGGACCCTGTGTTTCCACGAAACACCTGTCTAAAAATTAGAGGAGTCATAAGTAAACCGAATATAGTACGAGGACCAACCCCTCTGTCCAGATGGACCCTGGACAACATACAATACTCTGTATAAGTCCCTTGAGTCTGATAACTCATTCACTATGTGCCGTAGGTTGAAAACTGTACTTATGGTTAAGAAGAATTACACCGCTGTTTAATGCTCCTTACCTAACCATCCACTGATATAGGTAAATGTCATCGACATAATATCAAAAGGTATATCTCACTCTATGAAAATAGACGTACAGATATATCAATTTGAAATTGGTGCATAAAAACGGATATTCAAAACCAAATATTTGCCGACCGGCAAACAGCCCAGGTGATCTCCTCAAATATCACCGATTACAACGAATCCCGATAAAATGAGGATAATCACCTAATTCCCAATAACTTACTCCCACTCATCATCTGTAAAACTATACAGATGTGAGAATTAAACTTGGTAAATACATACCCTGGAGTAAGTATCTAATCGGGAAATCAGTTTTCCTTTAACATTACACAGTGAAACTGAAACATTGAAATGTTCCGATGGGGTATTCTGGTATTCCTAGTAATGCCTCTTCCAGATTCACGACTGTAACCGTATAGTTCTTTGCCACCTCTCCAAATCCCTTCATATGTCTTTAGTCTTTACCTTCTGCACACCCTTTTAGGCCAAATGGTTTTCTTCCTTCCCTACCGTTCGGCACCAGCCTATGGTTTGGAAGAAGACTATCCAATAAGCATAATGGGTGTACTGTCCCAATCCTAGGAACACTCGCAATGAGAGAGGGTGAAGATAAAAGACAACCGAATAATCCTTATTCCTATTTCTCCTGAACCAGAATCCATCCCCGAACTGGAACCAGTTCCATTCGAGTTCGTATATAACCATACGATGGAGTATCCAAATAAACTGTGGATCTTCGTAGTGATACGGAGTGTCCTGGAGAAATACAAAGGTGATGTGGGAGTGGTAACGAAATATTTGGTTTGGTCGTGAATGTCTGTTGCAATTTACTTTGCCCTCTTACTAATCCCTTGCTTTGTCTGAACTTAATACCTTCTGCACACCATCGTTATGCTAATTGGTTTTCTTCATTCCCTACCGGTCGGCACCAGCCTAAGGTTTGGAAGAAGACAATCCAATTTGCGTAATAGGTGTACTACCCCTAAACCAAGGAGTACTTGTAACCTGAGAGAGGGTAAAAGGAAAAGACAACTGAATAATCCTATCCGTTTTCTCCAGAACCGGAAACCATCCTCGAAGTCCTTCGAGTTCGTATCTAACCATACGATGGTTTTGTCCAATGGAAGTGGACGTTCGTAGCAATACGGGGTGTCCCGGAGAAAAGGGTAAAAGTAGGAGTGGCAATGAGGTCCGCAACTCTGACAATCCAAAAGCTAGTGTTAAGTAAGGTTCGGTTAACATGGTCACTGAGTCATAGTCTTAGGGTCGGGTCAATGGTCGCTGCCAAAGAGAGAGAGAAAAGAAACACTCAGCGTGCACTCTAACCTAGATCAGAATGGTCACCAATTTATCTAATCTGGAAACCTCCCACTGTACCTCAAATTCTCCTCCAAACCTGAAAGAAGAATTAGTCGGGGTCACCCGAGGAGTAAACTAACTCATCAGTGGGAATCGGGATCCAACTATCATCGCATGATAACGTGATGGAATCCGCTCACGGTATCACACTCCAGAAGGCATGCGCATATCTGGCAAGTTTCAGTTCTTTTGAAACTCCCGATGTGGATTTTTACCCCATGCTCTTATGACCTTGACTTTGGCCAACAAATCATAAGTCACATGTCAAGTTCTGCCCGTCATTCTCCAGGTTAATTTGAATCCACCCGTACATACCCTTGACTTTGGCCAACAAGGCAGTACGACTGTTCCAAACCAACGCATCTATCTATGCTGCATATGAATACCCAACAGCTACCAAACACTGTGCCTTGACTTTGGCCAACAAACACAGCTTGAATACTATTGACTACCCATATGAAACGACGGAGGGCTACGAATGGTTTCTGGCGAAAACCTTTAACGTAATGAACTTGATATCGTTGAAGGAACGGATAGCTTTTTAGAAAATATAGTGACGAAAACCTTTACTAAAGAGGTCACTCCCGGTGAAGGGATCTCGGCTCTTTCCCCGTAGGATGGGGTGCTGGATATTCATAACCGAATATCACGATGCAAAGCAAAAGTAATCGGCTATAGTGAAGTTAATGCCCTGACGCAAAACTTCTGTCCAAGGGGTCACTCCCGGTGAAGGGATCTCGGCCCTTGCCTCGTCGACTGAGGAGCAGGATATTCCAAATGAATACCACGATGCAAAACAAAAGTGAACGTCCTTGCAATAACAGCTTTTTGAAAAGTGTTCCAACAACATCAGAATAGGTTTGTTTAACTTGCATTGATCCGAATCAACGCAGTCCCATCAATTGATCACACCACAAAGAACGAAAATATACTGACGTACGTATATGCCATCCGCATTCGCCACTGGGTCCCGTCATCACCCGTTAGGTTAGCTTACTAACGGCAGAGCGGGGACTGGACTAGCGCGGATGAAAAACATATACAACATCTACTAATATATATACCAATATATAGTATTTCGCTCAAGGCGTGAAAAGAAAAGCAACATCACAGAAATGTACAGCATCACAGAAACAATACAGATATCTGGGATCCCCGGGTTTCACAGAGCCACTACTGAAACCCGACGTTCCCCTGGTCGTGTGGATAGCCTGTGCAATGAAAACCTAGACCCCTACGGGTGCGGCAAGTCACCCGCCAAAACCTGAAGCGAGGCAGCCCCCTCCAGTGCCGTGAATGGACCACCCAGCACTTCACGGAATCCGGTAACTTAGGCACCCCTCCTGGGTCAACCTGTACCCCCTACGAGTGCGGCGAATAGCCCGCCAATTCCAGACTGAAGCCCCTCCGTCTCAATGCCCTGAGATGCGGGCCCGTTGCCCTCCAGAACCCGGCTATCCGTGCACCCCTCCGCGGGGTAACCCTAGTACAGAAAGTAAAATATACATACACCGGGTACATCGACCGCAACCAGGTCGTGCCCCAAAATAATAATACAATCAGGCAGTGACGGCAGTCCACATGTCGGACGCTCGTCCCGCAAAATCAAATGTACATAATACAACAACACAGTACTAGCATTGCATCCAGGCTATCCCCCACGACCGATCCGCAACATCACAGCAAATACATAGAACATCAACGTGAAAATCACGTTCGCAAATCCGTCTAACCGGGCTATAGCAGTTAGACCGGATTTACCGATCGAGTGACATTCACGGTCGCAGATATAATGTAAATACTGTGAAACTAACGTGTTTAAATTTCGATCGACAAAATATCAAGAAGTGGGCCCCACGACTTACTGGTGAACAGTAACAAAATCTGGGCAAAAATGATATATATCAAAAACCCCAAAATCCCAGTGAGAACAACCTGACAAAATTTGGGAGCACGTGCTCCCCACGTGGCCGCGGTTGCGCGGCCAAACCATGGGTTTGGCCGCGCTTCCGCGGCATCTTGGAGGGATCACGACCCCAAATTTTGTCGTGACTCTTAAAAGTTCCTGCTCTGATTTTTAAGACATCCAGAAATCATTTTTGAGACCGTTTAAAAACAACAGAAACTGTCGGCTTGGATTTTTGCAGTTTTCGATTTCCGGTCGGATCGAAGTTTTAAACGCGTTAGCACAAGTTAGCATAGCAAAATGGTGAGGCTCTGATACCACTGTAAGTCTACGTTAGCGCCCCGGCAGTCTACAGACGCCAATTGCGGAATAAAACTTTTTAACTTGGCGCTATCGTATACTTTAACCCGGATCTGCCATTATTGCTAAACTAACAAACAGTAAAGAGTGTAGAAATGATGTACCGACTGATCCGAGTCCTCCGGTCTTCATCTCCACTCCGATCTCCTCGCGGGATCTCCGTCCGTCTCCTCCTCGTCGGAAAGGGCACCACATCGCCTGTAGCTTTTACGGGCTCCCACCTCAATACCGAGGCAACTCGGGCGCGAAGCTGGCGAATCGACGCGTCCAAGATTTGCTGTAGGAAGTGTAGTGTAGATGTCTCATTGGGGTATTGGAGTTGCCTTTAGATGGAGGTGAAAGGAAGAATGAAACTTTGAGAGAAATGATGCTATCAATTTCTAGTAAGCAAAAATGAGATGATCAAAGATTGCAACACTCTCATTTTTCCTCTCACTTTTTCCCTCAAGGAAGTGGCCGGCCATCATAAAGAGAATGGTGGAGGAAAACAACATATATCATATGAGGGAGGTGAGTGTAGGAGAAGAAGGAGGTGACCACAACCCAAGACAAGAAAACATACAACCATGCTTTTACCTTACAACAAAACCATACCCTCATTAATGCAAGTAATGGTGCAAAGATAATGAAAGCTATCATAATCATTCTTTTAGCAATGAACCCCTTCCACAAATGTTATTTGCACAATTGCAAATAACCCCCTCCAACGGAAAAGTCCGGCCGGGAAAGAACAAAGGAAAACCGGCCGGAACGGAATGCAAACTGGCAACTCCAGAAAACTGGTCCCGTAATAAATTACAGGAAAACCCCGATACTGTGCATACACACCCGCATCTGTATTCCGTCCGGATACAAATGCAAAGAGACAAAATCTACACTGTACTAAACTAGGACCGGCTTAAACCAAAGCCGGCTAGTAATATCCGTTCGATCCTGATCCGTGCAATACCGCACGTATCTGATCGAACCCTGCCATATAACTATACGGCCACTAGTACAAAACTGTCCGATCCTGATCCGTGCAATACCGTACGTATCTGATCGGACCCTGCCATATCTCCATACGGCCTCTACAGCGTTTCGCCCGAAACTTGAGTAACTGAAAGTGTGGTGGACTCTAAAGACTCGTCAATACTATGGCTGTGGATTTAACCACTAGCACGTCAGAGGTATAAGCCAATACGTGACGGGCCACCAGCTATCGACTAAAAGGGACGTCGATGAGCGAACTCATCCTGACACCCTACTGAGCCTGTCAGTGACAATATCCGTACAGTCCGGTCCGTTCGTCTATGAGCATCGCATGGCGGGCCTAGGGGGTTGGTAAAAGTCAGACCCCCAAAAGCGGTACAAGTCGTGTCGGAGTGTAGCCCAGAACACCCTGAGATACTACTGGAATACCTACCAGTAAATCTCCTGCCTTGGCCAAGGACTTCGTGTAATGGCTCTCCTAGACACAGCGCGACCTCACCCCCAATACCGGGAGAGACGAAACCCCCGAAGATCCGCTCACTGCCTCCATGTGGCTCGGGACTGTACCCAACTAAAACCTGTTTGCACGACTCCTTTGAGCCGTGGTAGGGTAGTAATCAAAGCACAGTGGGAACTCACACGAGACAAATGACGATCCCCAGGTCGATGAACTAACCTGTACACATGTCACCTGGGAACTGCTATCTGACGTCAGGTATAAGACCAACTAGCATGTTCCCGGCGAGTCCTGTCCGGTGTACTCATAACCCAATGAGCACCTGTATACATCTTAGGTGATCCAACTGACACCAGTGGCTTGTGAGACCGGCCACCGCCCCTCGTCGGGGTCTCGACTGTATACACTAGTCTACTCTGGAGAATCGATGCCCTGTCTCGAAACTCCCACGACTAGGGACCTTTTAAGGATGTGCTTGTAGACCCCAGCTCCCACGTATATGATCGCCCTCATACTGCCGGTAGTCAAGCAAGAATCCCAGGGGCTCTATCAACGTGCAATAGTGACATGTCATGTCACCTAAAGCAGTACACGATGATAAAGGTAAACCTGATAGCATACTATCATCTCGAGTAAGACTGTTCTACCGGGATAGGTCCTCCCTCAATCATTGCAATCACGTGCCTGTGATCCAATAATTGACTCTGAGGGCACTATCACCAACAGATCGGACTTCTAACTCCGTCTACGCATCGTCTAAGGCTCTAGCTAGGCTCTGATACCACTGTAGGTCAGGCAGCAACCCCATCCAATGGGGTCGCCGTGGCACCAACGGGTCCCTCAGCGGCTACTTTTTACGCATGCCCCCTCGCGAGGACTACAACCCGCCGGAACACCTTCCGGTCTCGGGACACCCTGGGGGTAAGAGCCTATGCTTCACCACACTGTCACACGGTGAGAACCCCCCAAAGGTCGACATTCAATGCCTAGTAGCTCTGATACCACTGTAGGGTTCCTAGGCACACCCATGAGGTTCTACAAGTGATCAAACATGGCCAATTCTAATTTTTTCATGTGCCTACAAACCCTAATACGGATCGTTAACTAGAAAATGAGGCGATGCAAGCAAGTAAACTACTTTATTGCTAAAGGAAAGTGACTACAACCTTTGTAGATCCAGTCCTCCACCTCCTAGGCTCCGTGATGACGTCCCTCCGCTGTCCATATCGGATCCCGGACTCTAGCATCGGCTTCATCGGAGAAATGGGCGGGCTAGGTCGTCGACTTCGATGCCGAAGATGATCTACGTCAAGGCAACTCAAGATCAAACTCCAACTTCACCAAGTCATGAAACTTGTAAAGAAAACACCCTATAGTACTTGGCAAGTGGTAGAGGATGAAGAAATAGGAAGTGGGTTCACTTTAGAATTGGATTTCTCACTCTTTTTCTCAAGTTGCCATTAAAGGTTGCAAGCTTTTCTTCTTGTTGATGAAGAAGAAGAAGAAGAAAAAGAATATGATAAGTCTATTAAAAATAGAAAATAAAATCATACTTATCATATACACAACCATGGTCAAGTGTATAGAATTAACTAAGGTTAGGTGAATGGTTAGGTTTAGGAAAAGAACAAGAATGGTCAAAGCTTCTTGAAACATCTAAGAAATGAACAAAAGAAGCAACCATATCATTTTCTTTTCCTAAAATAAAGAATAAATAAATAAACTAAATAATCAAGAGAAGATGATAAAACCCTAAACATTTACTTAACCAAGGTTTAAGTCTTACACAAACCAAAGTTTGCATGTATCATCAACCATGATACAAACAAGTGCACAAAAGTATATCACATATACAATTTGTGAACTTTAAGTGAGAAAATCTATTTAAGGTGAACAAATACAAGTTAATGCAAATTAATATATCAAATATATAATTATGCATTAAATCATTAAATCATTAAATCAATACTTGATTTAACGATCCGGTCATATCGCATATAACCGACTAATATCCAATGTATCGGCTTATCGAATCAATCCTTGATTCGATAACTAGGTTATATCATCGCGAGAATAGAATACGATATCACATACACGCATTATTCTCGGTCCCGCACATATCTCATATGCGCTCCTATTTCGTTTCGCTTGAGCCAGGAAACCTCTGTGTAGGACTCTAAAGACTCGTCAATATGCCGGCAGCAGGTGATGATCATATCAAACACCCACAAGACGCAAGCGGTCTGCTAAATGTAACGGCCACCCGGGTATTGAGCGATCAGAAGATCGACGAGCAAGCCCGCTCACACTCCTGTGAATCCAACCATTAACACTTACCGTACAGTTCGGTCTGTTCGTCTGATATGTCGCATATCTCGCCTAGCGGTGGTAAACGTCAGACCCCAATAGCTCGATAAGTCATGCCGACGTGAGGTCCATAACAATCGTGAAACTACTGATAACTCTTACCAGTATATCACTGCAACCCTGGCTAGGGATTTCCTGTTATGGCCAGTCGAGCATAGCGCAACATCAACCCCCAATACCGGGAGAGACGAATCCCCTCCTATCGCTCATTGCCTCCATGTGAATCGGGACTGTACCTAAAAACCACCTGTTTGCACGCCTCAGTAGAGCCGTGGTAGGGTGGAAATCAAAGTACAGTGGGAGACAAACAAGACTCTATGACGATCTCGGGTCAACAGACTAAGCTGTACCAGTGTCACCAGAGAACTGCCATCTGACGTGAGGTATAATACCATCTGGGAGTTCTCGGCGAGTCCGTTCAGTGTACCCAGTCTCCACTGAGCACCCGCATACCATCTCTGATGTCAAACACCAATAGATATGGGATCATCCATCGCCCATCACATGGGTCGAGAAGATATACGCTAGTCTACTCTGGAATATCGATGCCCCGTCTCGATATTCCTACGACTAGGAACATTGAAGGATGTACTCATGGACTACCCAGGCCCCACTAGTATGATCTGCATCATAGTCCTGGAAGTCGAGTACACATCCTAAGGGCTTTATCAACATGTAATAGAGAGACAGAAATTATACATGTTAAGATAAAGAGCAACCAGATAGCGTACTATCATGTCGAGCAAGAAAGTCCTACCTATATATGTCCCAGCATCCACTACAATATACATCCAATGTGCAGTAATGGCCTCTAGGGCATACATATAACTAACACACATAATCGAGTTAAGGTTTGTGTTCTTCTAGAGGGTCCACCGCGTTACTTGCACGTTTTTCCGAAAGATTTAAACGCAAGAAAAATTCAACACTTGAAAGTTTTTCGTTTCGGGAAAAAGTGAGTTATTGATATCCGTTCGAACATTTTAATAGTTTCTAAATTATCCGGATAACAAAATGAAATTAAACTTTCCGATCGAATCAACGAGTACCAAAAGATCCCCAGAAAACTCAACACTTGAGTCAGATTAAAAATACCTAGAAGCAGCTACAAATACCTACGGATGTACTGTGCCAAAAAGCTAACCCTAACTCTACAGTGCTGTCGCGGAACCGCCGCGGAAGGCATGGTACGGCCGCGGTTCCGCGGCGCTTTAGTGGAGTTTTGGTGTCGTTTTGCACAGTAACTCTTAGAATTCCCTGCTGATTTTTTGAGTATTTTTAATGCAGAGAAAATCACATTTTTACAAAATTTCCAGGGAGGGGGTCATTTTCGACGTATCGGGGTTTGATCGGACTTTTAACTTCGTATACACGTCGCCTAATGCTCTAGCTAGGCTCTGATACCACTGTAGGGTTTCTAGGCACTCTTACAAGGGTTAATGAGGCATCAACCATGCCTGAATAAAAATTTAGACATGCCGAACAACCCAAAGCCGGGATCTTTGCTAGATTATTAGGGTTAAACATGCAAGTAAACATCTTTACAACTAAGAGTGAGGGATTACAACCTTTGTAGTCCACTCCTTCGCTTCATAAGCTCCGAGTAGAAGTCCCTTCACCGCGATCCACGATCTCCCGGACTCAAGAGAGGCTCCACAACTCGAACGATCCATGCTAGCTTGTAGTCTTCCTTTTCTCCGATGATCTACCTCGAAGTTTCTATAACTCAAGCTCTCTCTCTCTCTAAAGAGGTGAACACCCTAATCTAATTGGCTAGATTAGATGAGGATGATGAAGTAGTATTTGTGCTCTCTTTGTTTTTCAAATTCTCACTCTTAATCATCACAAAATGAAAACCTAGAAGCTTTCTTCAAGCTCAAGGTTGAAGAAGAAGAAGAAACAATGGATAAATCCTTTTGTGATGAATAATGAAATGATATATGATTAATAATGTAACCATGGTCAACTATGACAAGGCTAACCCATGTAGAGATTTAACTAGGGCTAGGGTTTGGGTTGGATTAAAGAATGAGTCACTTAAAATATCAACTATAATATCTTAGCTCATGACAAAAGAAAACCTTCTAGAAGGTTCATGAAAGAACTAACCCAATTCAAACCCTAACCTTGTTTAATCTCCACTAAACATGTTGCATTAGTAATCATATCATGTTACTATATTATATATCACATATATAATATATATTTGTAACAAAAGAAAATAATACAGTTAACATATATCACATATATATCAATGTATTACCTGGTGAGAAAATGAATCAATAAAGCGAGCCAATATTAGATAATGTAATGCAATATATCATATATATTATTATACATTAAATTATCGAATCAACACTTGATCCGACAATCCGGCTATATCGAATATAACCGACTAATATATCATGTACCGATTCATCGAATCAACACTTGATCCGATGACCCGGCTCATATCAAAATATCGTGAGAATATAATACGGTATCTCATATCGCATTATCCTCGGTCCTGCACATATCATATATGTGCTCCTACTCCGTTTTG
This sequence comes from Agapanthus africanus, assembly GCA_030015575.1. Taxonomy (NCBI): domain Eukaryota; kingdom Viridiplantae; phylum Streptophyta; class Magnoliopsida; order Asparagales; family Amaryllidaceae; genus Agapanthus; species Agapanthus africanus. The sequence goes on from JASDDO010000018.1 coordinate 114,301,053, forward strand.
CCTGAGTCAAAAAACCTCTATGTAGGACTCTAAAGAATCGTCAATACGCCGGCAGTAGGTGATGATCATATCAAACACCCACAAGCTGCAAGCGGTCAGCTAAACGTAACAGCCACCCAGGTATTGAGAAATCAGAAGATCAACAAGCAAGACTGTACATTCTCCTGTGAATCCAATCAGTAACACTCCCATACAGTCCGGTCTCTTCGTCTGATATGTCGCATATCAAGTCTAGCGGTGGTATACGTCAGACCCCAGTAACCGATAAGTCGTGTCGATGTGAGGTTCATAACGGGTCAAGAAACTACTGGTAACACTTACCAGTAAATCTCTATATCAGCCTTGGCCATGGACTTCCAGTTATAGCCAATCGAACACAACACAACATCAACTCCCTATACCGGGAGAGACGAATCCCCTCCTATCGCTCATTTCCTCCATCTGATTCGGGACTGCACCTAAAAGCCACCATTTTGCACACCCACTTGGACGTGGTAAGGTGGAAATCAAAGCACAGTGGGAATCACAAAAGACTCTATGACGATCTCAGGTCTACAGACTACCCTGTACCAGTGTCACCTGAGAACTGCCATCTGACGTGTGGTATATCACCATCTAGGAGTTCTCGGCGAGTCCGTCCAGTGTACCCAGTCTCCACTGAGCACCCGTACACCATCTCTGATGTCAAAACACCGATGGATATGGGATCATCCATCGCCCATCATATGGGTCAAGATGCGTATACGCTAGTCTACTCTGGTGTATCGATGCCCTGTCACGACACACCCTCGACTAGGAACAGTTATAGGCTGTACTCATCGACTACTCTGGCCCCACTAGTATGATCTCATCATAGTCCCAGTAGTCGAGTACATATCCTAAGGGCTTTATCAACATGTGAGAGTAAGACAGTAAACATATACAAGTCAACATGTTAAGATAAAGGAAAACCAAATAGCATACTATCATGACGAGCAAGAAAGTCCTCTCTCTATATATATCCAAGCATCCATTATAATATACATCATATGTATAACAATGGCCTCTAGGGCATATACATAACTAACAGCGCTCACTTAAGACGACGTGTTGCTTCTTACTTGTGTCTTTTATGATTATTTTGCACATTGATGATTTATATTGCGTGGGATTTGAGTCCGCCTTGGGGCGAAGGGCTAGCTCCCGCTTGGGGATGCCTTATTTCATGTTATTCATATATATTCCTGTTTGTACCCGTTTGGGGGCCAGTATTACAAAGGAGACTCTGCCGAAATTTTCGGAAAAATGGAAGTTGCTTTTAAAAAGCTTGATGTGACTTATTTGATTAAAATCGCTTTCAATAAACTGGTTTTCCTTCACTCTACTGCTTATTTGGTTTTGATTTCTGGGTTTTGGCTTACTTAGATTACGTACACCTCGAAACGTTTCGTAATTTATGTGCCAGTCATGCTCCGTACTTTTCGAGTCGTGACAAAGTTGGTATCAGAGCGATAGATTTTACCTTTCTGAGTGTAGGATAACCCTTGATAGATGGAGTAAGTGACTTAAGCAGGGTAACGTAGCGTGTGTATATCCGCGGCATACTTGCGATACGGTACTCCGCCTAGGTGACTTTAGGATATACTTGCTTGAAAATTCCTTCTTCAATTCCGTGTATCCTCTGATTCTATTGCACTGTTCTTATTATCTTGTTTCCTGTACCAGCCACTATGCCGCCGAAGGCTACGAGAGCGCAGAGGGCTGCCGCCCGAGATGAGATCCGAGTAGGCTCGTCTGAGACGAGGACCGAGCAGGGTGGCGTACCTACGCCTCACGGACAGACTGATCCGCCTTCCCCAGGCCGCATGGATAGGCTAGAGTCTGGCATGCATGAGTTACGACAGATGATGGGAGATATGCAGGAGTTACGATAGATGGTGGGATCCTTAGTAGAGGCCAGTCATGCACCAAGATCGAAGGACGTACCTACTACAGCACAGACTACGATAGTACCTGCTGTCCAGACAGTTGCTCCTACTACTACAGTGGCTATTCCAGTATCACTACAGGACTTCATGAGACCGAGGCCCCCAGTCTTCACCGGCACCAATGCTGCGGAGGATCCGCAGACATTCCACGACAAATTAGCTAGGATTTGTCGTTCGCTCAGATGTTCCGACGATAGATGGGTGGAGCTTACGAGTTTCCGTCTAGAGGGCCTTGCGCAGACATGGTGTGAGTCGGTCGAGCTGCAGGTCTACCTCCTATGACTTGGGTCGAGTTCACAGCAGTATTTCTAGCCCGTTTCCTTCCTGAGAGCGTTCGTGATGCTCGAGCTCGTTGTTTTGAGGCTTTGCTCAAGACTCCAGGGATGACAGTGTCCGAGTATGTTATCCAGTTTACTCAGTTGTCCCGATATGCTCCGTACTTGGTTGATACTGAAGAGAAGAGGGTAAAGAGGTTTATGCAGGGACTCGACACACAGTTATTTCTTTCCATCGGTGCCCAGCACTTTGACACTTATGCAACTGTTATGGACACGGCCTTACGGATGGAGGCGCACATTTTAGAGACTTCGGCCGTTTCTGGGCCGAAGAGGATTCGTACCGATAAGCCAGCTTAGAGGCATCGTGACATATTCTTTCCGAGAGATGGTGGCGGCAGAGGAGTCAGACGGGGTCAGCTATTTGGTTCTTATACGCAGGGCTAGCAGGCGTCGCCAGGATGTTTTAGGTGCGGGAGTCCGTCCCATCGTATCAGAAACTGTATGGTGAGACGACAGGGAGCGACGACAGCTCCATACATGACTTTACCACCTTCACCACCTCCTCAGAGAGCTTTACTTCCTGTCCCCGGTGATGCTCCACGTCAGTTAGGCACCCCCAGAGGCCGTGGATGTGGCGGTCCTATTCAGAGAGGATGAGGAGGCCGAGGACAGCCAGCTATTGGTGGGGGATAGGCCCGAGTGTTCGCTTTGACTCCGCAGGATGCGCAGGCATCCAATGCCGTTGTGACAGGTACCTTGCCAGTATGTTCTTTCGATACGCGAGTATTATTCGACCCAGGTTCCACGCATTCGTATGTATCTACACACTTTGCACCGATGTTGGGCCGTGAGTCATCATCGTTAGATCAGCCGCTTATTGTTATTACTCCGGTAGGCGAGTCGTTTGTCGCTCGTTTTGTGTTTCGATTGTGTTCCGTTCGTATTGGGGAGAGGGATTCGTCGGTTGATTTGATCCTCCTCGATATGTTGGACTTTGATGTGCTTCTGGGCATAGACTGGCTGGCCACTTGTTATGCATCTGTAGACTACCGTGAGAAGGTAGTCAGATTTAGCTTTCCGGGAGAGCCAGTCCTTGTTATTCAGGGAGACCGCATCGTCACCCTTCCCAGCTTGATTTCGTCTCTTCGCGCCGGTCAGCTATTGCGGAAGGGATGTAAGGGATTCTTAGCTTATGTTTGTGATACTCGAGCTGCAGAGGTTCCTTTGGACCACGTCCCGATTGTTAGTGAGTTCCCTGATGTTTTCCCTAATGAGCTGCCTGGGTTACCACCTGATCGCAATGTTGCTTTCTGTATTGACTTGATTCCCGGCTCGGGGCCTATTTCCATACCGCCTTATCGGATGGCCCCGGCGGAGCTTAGAGAGCTGAAGGATCAGTTGCAGGATTTGTTAGATAAATGGCTTATTCGACCTAGTGTGTCTCCGTGGGGTGCTCCTGTCTTGTTCGTCAAGAAGAAAGACGGCAGTTTGCGCTTGTGCATTGATTACCGCCAGCTGAACAGGGTTACCATACGGAACAAATATCCTTTACCACGTATCGATGATTTGTTTGTCCAGCTTCAGGGTGCGGGATACTTTTCGAGGATTGACTTGCGATCGGGTTACCATCAGTTGCGGGTGCGGTATGAGGATATTCCGAGGACGGCTTTTCGCACACGTTATAGACACTATGAGTCTTTGGTGATGTCGTTCGGACTCACCAATGCACCAGCCATATTTATGGACTTGATGAACCGCAATTTCAGGCCGTATCTAGATCTGTTCATCTTCGTGTTTATTGACGACATTTTGGTGTATTCCTGGAGCCAAGAGGAGCGCGAGCAGCACTTGCGGATCACATTACACACTTTGAGGGAGCACCAGCTATTCGCGAAATTCTCCAAGTGCACGTTTTGGCTTGACAGCGTTGATTTCTTGGGTCACGTAATTACGAGAGATGGTATATGTGTGGACCAGAAGAAGACCGAGGCCGTTCAGCATTGGCCTAGACCGGCATCAGATATGGAGATCCGCAGTTTCCTAGGCCTGGCTGGCTACTACCGGCGATTCGTTCAGGACTTCTCTCGTATCGCTGCACCGTTGACCGGGTTGACCCGGAAGGGAGTTCCTTTTGATTGGACCGAGGCGTGCGAGCATAGCTTCCAGCAGTTGAAGACTCATCTGACTACTGCACCAGTGTTGTCATTGCCTTCAGGATCGGGCGGATTCGTGGTTTATTGCGACGCTTCTCGAGTGTAACTAGGTTGCGTGTTGATGCAGCACGACAGGGTTATTGCGTATGCTTCTCAGCAGCTGAAGGCACATGAACAGAACTATCCTACGCATGATTTAGAGATGGCTGCAGTGGTGTTTGCACTCAAGATCTGGAGATATTACCTATACGGCGAGTCGTGTCAGATATTTAAAGACCACAAGAGCTTGAAGTACATATTTCAGCAGCGAGACCTGAATCTGAGAAAGCGCCGTTGGATGGAGCTGGTGAAAGACTGTGATTGCGAAATCCTTAACCATTCGGGTAAGGTGAACGTGGTGGCAGATGCTTTGAGTCGGAGGCCCAGAGGTATTTTATCCTGTTTGAGCGCCGTGCAGAGGCAGTCGTCAGCAGATTGGCAGATTCTATGCGATAGCCGAGTTGAGTTCGAGTTTACTCCGACAGAGGGACAGCTTGCGCATATTCGTGCACGTTCGCAGTTGCTTGACCGTATTCGAGAGGCATAGCCCAGTGATGACCATCTTTCAGAGATCATAGAGCAGGTTCGGCAGGGCAGAGTTTCCGAGTTCGTGATTGATGATCAAGGGGTACTGCGATTTGGGACTCGATTGTGTGTACCGGATTCTGAGGGACTGCGGCGTGAGATTCTTGAGGAGGCCCATAGATCGATGTATAGCGTTCATCCCGGTTCCACCAAGATGTACCACAACTTGCGAGATGTTTACTGGTGGGACGGAATGAAGAGGGACGTCACATATTTCGTGTCGGGATGCCTGACTTGTCAGCAAGTCAAGGTCGAGCATCAGAGGCCCGCGGGAGAGTTGCAGTCTTTGCCCATTCCGGAGTGGAAATGGGAGCAGATTTCTATGGACTTCATCGTGGGTCTACCCATGACCAGTCGAGGGTATGACTCCATTTGGGTGATCGTGGATCGTTTGACGAAAGCGGCTCACTTCCTGCCAGTGAAGACCACTTTCGGTTTTGCTCAGTATGCCCAGATTTACATCAACGAGATCGTACGGTTGCATGGCGTCCCGACTTGTATCGTGTCCGACCGAGGCACCCAGTTTACCTGCCGACTATGGCAGAGACTTCAGGAGGCGTTAGGCACCCGTTTGAGTTTCAGCACAGCATTTCATGCCCAGACCGATGGCCAGTCAGAGCGGACTATTCTGACTCTTGAGGACATGCTCCGAGCGTGCGTTTTAGATTTCGGTGGTAGCTGGGATCATCATTTACCCTTAGTGGAGTTCTCCTACAACAATAGCTTCCAGGATACTATTCAGATGGCACCTTTCGAGGCCTTATATGGGAGGAGATGTAGATCGCCCGTCTGTTGGACTGAGCTTAGCGAGAGAAGTATTTTGGGGCCGCAGATCGTGCGGGAGACGACCCAGAAAGTACAATTGATTCGAGATCGGATGAGAGCGGCTCAGAGAAGGAAGAAATCGTATGCAGACAGATGCCGTCGCAGACTAGAGTTCGCAGTTGGCGATCATGTTTTTCTGAGGGTCTCTCCAATGAAGGGCGTGATGAGATTTGGGCGAAAAGGAAAGCTTAGTCCTAGATTTGTGGGTCCCTTCGAGATCCTCGAGCGTGTCGGCACAGTTGCGTATCGTTTGGCTCTTCCACCCAGCTTTCCTGATGTTCACCCCGTCTTCCACGTTTCGATGCGCCACAAGTACCTTCACGACCCTTCTCATGCGATTCAGCACCCGACGGTCCAGCTGGAGCGCAACCTTTCTTTTGCAGAGCAGCCGGTGGTCATCCTGGATTGGCAGGTGAAGAAATTGAGATCGAAGGTTATACCGACCGTCAAGGTCCTTTGGCGTGGCCCGAGCAGCGAGGAGGTCACCTGGGAGACCGAGGACAAGATGAGGAAGAAATATCCCCATCTCTTTGAAGGTACGCGTAGCTAGATTTTTAAATTCGGGGACCGAATTTCTTTAACGGGGGAAGATTGTAACACCTTGAAAAGTCGTTTAGGTATTTTCCCGATAATCGGTAAATAATTGGTATTTTTCCGTAAATTGTCATTATAATTATTTTTCAATATAGGACTAATTATACCTAATTTGGATAGGTAATTGCTAGTATTTGGTAGCTAACGAGTCACTTATAAATTTCTAGTTGTTTAAATTTTTTTCCTAATTTATTATTTTTAATATTATTTTAAGCTGTTAAAAATACATTAAATTAGTAATAAATACAAATTTGAATGGGCTAATTACATACTTAAGAACCATGACAACTAAAATCTAGTTTGTAACATAAATTTTTGTTATGTTATTTCCAAGTTCTAATTGGTTATAATCAAAGGAAAATTAAAATTTAAATAAGCTAAACTAAAACTTGCAATTATGAACTTGTGGGGGGTCTTTTTTCATGGAATTTTTTTTGTGCAATCACTCACACACATCCTCACTCCTATGGCCGGCCCCACCACCTACAGCAGCCCACTTTTCCCTTCAAAATTTTCTTCAACTCATTTGAATGAAACATTGTGAAAAAGGAATAAAATATATTAATTAGAGTATGGGTTTTAGGTGATTGGTGTGGGCTTTGACTTTGAATTTTTTCCACACAACACTCCCTCACTCTTCCCCATCACCCTTGGCCGAGAGCCAACAGCAGCAGCTCCCATTCTTTTCCCCCAAATTCTCCTTCTCATTTTGCTTCTAAATTCCATCAAAATCCATTAAAAATCCACAAAATCCTTCACTAATTCAAAGCAAATCCCTATTCTACCTATTCTCACACCCAAATTTGTTTAAAACATGGAGAAAGGAGGTGTCTTGGAGGCTAGTGCAAGCTAGGGTTCACTACTTGTGAGGTATAATTCTAATCAATTGGTTAATTTGTAGTTTAAGTGTGCTAAAATAGAACTTTGAAGTGTTAATTTTAGTTCTAATCTAAATTCTAAGTTTTTAAAGAGGATGGTTTGAATTGAACTAGGGTTTTAGAACACCATTACTAGGTTAATTAAATTTATTTTGCTATGTAGTTGTTATACTAACCTAATCTAAGAGATTATTTTGCTTAAGTGGGTTTCAAATTATGCTAATTTAGGTTTTTCAAGTGTGGAATGGATTTAAATTGCTAGTTTATAAAAATCAAGAAAGGGGTGGTGTTGGAAATAGGATTTGAAGCATTGTAAATGGGTTAAATTAAGTGTAGTGGTTTGCTATTTCTGTGGTTGGTTGATTATTTGTGAGTGTGGTCATTTTTGTCGCAAATCTACGATGTTTGCACCAAGTTTGGAATTTTTGTGCTTACTAGATTTTTGATACAATTAGGAGGTGAATTAATTTGGTTATGTTGGTTATATTATTAGCTTCTACTACGGTATTTAGGGTGTGCGAATGCGTATTAGTTTGATTGGGTCTTAGTTTTGTCGGTTGGTCCGAACGACGATTCTAGTAAGGGTTGTAGTGATTTTCATGTGTGTTCCGCGCACCAAGTGCACAATGTGCCTAACTCGTAGACGTTGAACCTTTCATTTTGTGACTTGGCGTCATTTCAGGATATGCAATCTTATGTTTTATGTTGTGCAAATTCGAGGATCGGTCACGGAGACTTCGGACGCAGCACAAAAAGGGAAAGCGGTGATTGGACCAAGCTAACTGGGGATTTCCGGTGAGTAGATGTATACATCTATGGGGGAAATCATTTGGATGGCGTGAGGCGCCCGATAGTTTAGAATTTCTAGTAATACTAGCTTGTTGCATGTAGTTCCTAGTTACCTATTTTACTGCATTGGATGACCTTTATATCCATATATATGCTAATTCATCGTATAGAAACCATTAAAATGAGATATGCGACACAAGAAATATTTGGCTTGCTTAGTTCATTATATATAATTATGCAATATCGTCTCATAGAACACTTGCACCATTACCAGGGTTTTTTGCAGCACGAGCTGTAAGTTCACGGCGGCGCCCCGGTCGTCAATCCGACGGCCAAATGCGGAAACGGTGATAAACTTTAATTTTGCGAACTTAGCAAACCGGCACCACCGCGCACTAAACCCCGGATCGGGCCATTAAACTAGATCTAGCAAAGTAACAAGATGGGGAAGAGATATACCGAGTGATCCGAGTCCTCCGGTCTTCTCGTCATCGTCCCGATCTCCCGCGGAAACTCCGGTCGTCGCCTCCTTGCCGGAAGGGCACCACATCGTCTGTATCTTTTACGGGCTCCCGCCTCTATACCGAGGCAACTCGGGCATGAAGCTGGCAAGTCGACATGCCCATGATGTGCTATAGAATGTGGTGTAGATCATGCTAGTCTCATTTGGGGTTTGTAGTTGCCTTGATAGAGGAATCAACAAGATATGAACTTGGGGATTTTTGGTAGCAATGGAAAATGAGATGGATGATTAATTTCCCACACCAAAAATGAAATGAACCTCTCTCATTTTTCTCTCCTCTCTTCTAAAATGTGGCCGGCCTTGTGCATATAAGAATGGTGGAGGAAAGAATGTGTAGCATGAAGGGAGGTGATGGTAGGAGAAGAGAAGAGGTGACCACATCCAAAGCAAAACCTCACATCAACACCTTAATCAACCCATACCCATTCAAATCACAATTAATGCACCATCATGGATGAAAGATGCTAAACATATCATAATGAATATATTTGAAAGAAACCCCCTCCACAAATGTTATTTTCACAATTGCAAATAACCCCCTCCATCGGAAAAGTCCGGCCGGGAAAGAACAAAGGAAAACCGGCCGGAACGGAATGCAAACTGGCAACTCCAGAAAACTGGTCCCGTAATAAATTACAGAAAAACCCCAATACTGTGCATACACACCCGCATCTGTATTTCGACCGGATACAAATGCAATGAGACAAAATCTACACTGTACTATACTAGGATCCGGCTTAAACCAAAGCCGGCTAGTAATATCCGTCCGATCCTGATCCGTGCAATACCGCACGTATCTGATCGAACCCTGCCATATATCTATACGGCCTCTAGTACAAACCGTCCGATCCTGATCCGTGCAATACCGCACGTATCTGATCGGACCCTGCCATATCTCCATACGGCCTCTACAGCGTTTCGCCCGAATGCTTGAGTAACTGAAAGTGTGGTGGACTCTAAAGACTCGTCAATACTATGGCTGTGGATTTAACCACTAGCACGTCAGAGGTATAAGCCAATACGTAACGGGCCACCAGCTATTGACTAAAAGGGACGTCGATGAGCGAACTCATCCTGACACCCTACTGAGCCTGTCGGTGACAATATCCGTACAGTCCGGTCCGTTCGTCTATGAGCATCGCATGTCGGGCCTAGGGGGTTGGTAAAAGTCAGACCCCCAAAAGCGGTACAAGTCGTGTCGGAGTGTAGCCCAGAACACCCTGAGATACTACTGGAATACCTACCAGTAAATCTCCTGCCTTGGCCAAGGACTTCGTGTAATGGCTCTCCTAGACACAGCGCGACCTCACCCCCAATACCGAGAGAGACGAACCCCCGAACATCCGCTCACTGCCTCCATGTGGCTCGGGACTGTACCCAACTAAAACCTGTTTGCACGACTCCTTTGAGCCGTGGTAGGGTAGTAATCAAAGCACAGTGGGAACTCACACGAGACAAATGACGATCCCCAGGTCGATGAACTAACCTGTACACATGTCACCAGGGAACTGCTATCTAACGTCAGGTATAAGACCAACTAGCATGTTCCCGGCAAGTCCTGTCCGGTGTACTCATAACCCAATGAGCACCTGTATACATCTTAGGTGAACCAACAGACACCAGTGGCTTGTGAGACCGTCCACCGCCCCTCGTCGGGGTCTCGACTGTATACACTAGTCTACTCTGGAGAATCGATGCCCTGTCTCGAAACTCCCACGACTAGGGACCTTTTAAGGATGTGCTTATAGACTCCAGCTCTCACTTATATGATCGCCCTCATACTGCTGGCAGTCAAGCAAGAATCCTAGGGGCTCTATCAACGTGCAATAGCGACCTGTCAGGTCACCTAAAGCAGTACACGATGATAAAGGTAAACCAGATAGCATACTATCATCTCGAGTAAGACTGTCGTACCGGGATAGGTCCTCCCTCAATCATTGCAATCACGTGCCTGTGATCCAATAATTGACTCTGAGGGCACTATCTCCAACAATCTCCCACTTGCACTCAAGGCTAATTATTGCGATGTCGCATACTCACAGCCCGTGTGATACCGAACACCCAACTCCTCTACTAGTCAGTCTCATAAAATCCGTTTGGAAGACTATTGCGTTCGAGGAATAGCCTCAGTGAGTGGAACCGCTCAGATGTTTCTTTCTATGTCTCTCTATATCTCAAGTTCGCAGAGAAAGCCATCTCCCGAAATGAGCAATACCTGTCTTAGAATGTCTGGATGTCTGATGGGACCCAGTTCATAAATGAACTTCAAATCCAAACTTCTTCGACTGTATCGTCAACTGAACTTAATCAGTATCCTGCGCCATGCCTCCCTCAGTATTGCCTTGGACCACCTATCCAAAATACCGTCCCTCATCAGAAGGAAAACTAAAACTCTGACAACCTCCTTGTCGTCCATGTCACCTTAGAAGCCTGGAATGATAACTGTCTCCCGAATGAGGCTGTCGTTATCATATCCCTAGAACATCCACTTATGTTCTAAAGCTGCTTCTGACTGTTTCTCCAGGATTGGATCAATATCAACTTATTGCACCTACTGCAAGAACAACATCTGGTGTGGTACTTGACATCTCATGATTGACTCAATTGCCTAAGCAAGTGATCTGTCAATCATGCACATCCCTCTCTACTTTAGTCTATAAGACACCTTTAGAGAGGGTGACTCCATCACCTGCAGGTACACCACCATGCCAGGAGTCGTCCATTCTAAAAACTCTTAGAATGCTGTCTAAGTACCCAGATTGGGAAACCACCCAAATCTAGACCTAAAACCATAGATCTAGTAACCAGTATGTCTGATACAAAATCCATTTCCTTTGTGGAGAAACCACTGTGTGACGACCAAAGAATAACCGACCGTAGTATAGGAGTTTCCTTTCCTACTTTGTGTATGTCATCCAAATACCATGACATCACACCCTACTACCTTCTCAACAGATCCATCCCCTATTCTGATGAAGTCAAACCTATGACTGTCATGTCAGAAATAGATGATCTATCTCCGCAATATCTGCTTTAGTCTATAAATAGACATAAGCCTGAGGTCCACCAATGCTTCTGCTGCTCCCACTGACTACGACAACCCTCTGGCAGAGTCATATAGATGTGCACTTCTAAAGCTAGTTTAGAACGACGCTATACTCATCCTCCTGCCGGGTCTCGCAGCCTGGAACAACAACAATGGCAAGTGTGGGTAAACAAGAACTTCCCTGTCACCGTCCTTGAGGCTACCGGAGTACCTCTCGGGTGCTTGAAGTTACCCACCTTATCTGCGGAGTGGCCAATGGAATGTCAAAACAGATTGAATCTTTAGGTTCCTTATCAAATCTTCAGTAATCGTTTGCGGTACTGGAATCACTTCCAGTTCTACCATACTCCCACTACTGTCTTTGAAAAAATCCATTTTTAATAAAACTGTGGCGAGTCTAGAACAATATTACTATTGATCTCTCAGATGGTAGAAAGTCAACCCTCGTCATAGCCTGGGTCAACCCACAAACAGCCATTACAGAAACATGCCTTGAGTTATCCACAGTCTGGTTTTAATCATAAGCCGGACAACTCCCCATACCTTAACAATGTTAAGATATGAACTGTACTATATCCAATATAGAACCAGAGGCACTGATTTAATTGAACCAGATTCAAATCATGCAGCTGTCTCCAGTGCATGTCAACTAAATGGAGAGAGGCCGATCAGCGTTACTCAACTTAGGAATGCTTCCAATTATGAGTAACCTGAAAGAGAAGCAATTTCTCTTTATCATTACTATCAACTGAATACCATATACAAGTATCTACATCTTCGATCAACTTGAAGAATCCCGATACTTGCAACACCTGGTTCTCTACTTTATTCAAATACCTATAACTTCTCAAAATTCGGACCCTGTGTTTCTACGAAACACTTGTCTAAAAACTAGAGAAGTCATAAGTAAACCGAATATAGTACGAGAACCAACCCCTCTGTCCTGATGGACACTGGACAACATACATTACTCTGTATAAGTCCCTTGAGTCTGATAACTCATTCACTGTGTGTCGTAGGTTGAAAACTGTACTTATGGTTAAGAAGAATTACACCGCTGTTCAATGCTCCTTACCTAACCATCCACTGATATAGGTAAATGTCATCGACATAATTTCAAAAGGTATATCTCACTCTATGAAAATAGACGTACAGATATATCAATTTGAAATTGGTGCACAACAGCGGATATTCAAAACCAAAAATTTGCCGACCGGCAAACAGCCCAGGTGATCTCCTCAAATATTACCGATTGCAACGAATCCCGATATAATGAGGATGATCACCCTATTCCCAATAACTTACTCCCACTCATCATCTGAAAAACCATACAGATGTGAGAATCAAACCTGGTAAATACATACCCTGGAGTAAGTATCTAATCGGGAAATCAGTTTTCTTTTAACAGTACACGGTGAAACTGAAACATTGAAATGTTTCGTTGGGGTATCCCGGTATTCCTAGTAATTCCTCTTCCAGATTCACGACTGTAACCGTATAGTTCTTTGCCACCTCTCCAAATCCCTTTATTATGTCTTTAGTCATTACCTTCTACACACCCCTTTAGGCCAATTGGTTTTCTTCCTTCCCTACCGTTCGGCACCAGCCTATGGTTTGGAAGAAGACTATCCAATAAGCATAATGGGTGTACTGTCCTAATCCTAGGAGCACTCGCAATGCGAGAGAAGGTGAAGATAAAAGACAACCGAATAAACCTTATTCCTATTTCTCCTGGACCAGAATCCATCCCCGAACTGGAACAAGTTCCTTTCGAGTTCGTATATAACCATACGATGGAGTATCCAATAAACTGTGGATCTTCGTAGTGATACGAAGTGTCCTGGAGAAATACAAAGGTGATTTAGGATTGGCGAAGAAAAACTTGGTTTGGTCGTGAATATCAGTCGCAATTTACTTTTCCCTCTTACTAATCCCTTGCTTTGTCTGAACTTAATACCTTCTGCACACCATCGTTATGCTAATTGGTTTTCTTCATTCCCTACCGGTCGGCACCTGCCTATGGTTTGAAAGAAGACTATCCAATTTGCATAATAGGTGTACTACCCCTAAACCAAGGAGTACTCGCAAGCTGAGAGAAGGTAGAAGGAAAAGACAACTGAATAGTCCTATTCGTTTTCTCCAGAACCAGAAACCATCCTCGAATAATTCCTTCGAGTTCGTATCTAACCATACGATGGTTTTGTCCAATGGAAGTGGACGTTCGTAGTAATACGGGGTGTCCTGGAGAAAAGGGTAAAAGTAGGAGTGGCAACGAGGTTTGCAACTCTGACAATCCAAAAGCCTGTGTTAAGAAGGTTCGGTCAACTTGGTCACTGAGTCAAAGTCTAGGGTCGGGTCAATGGTCGCTGCCAAAGAGAGAGAGAAAAGAAACACTCAGCGTGCACTCTAACCAAGATCAGAATGGTTACCAATTTATCTAATCAGGAAACCTCCCACTGTACCTTAAATTCTCCTCCAAACCTGAAAGAAGAATTAGTCGGGGTCACCCGAGGAGTAAACTAACTCATCAGTGGGAATCGGGATCCAACTATCATCGCATGATAACTTGACGGAATCCACTCAAGTCACCACACTCCAGAAGGTATGCGCATGCCTGGCAAGTTTCAGTTCTTTTGAAACTCCCGATGTGGTTTTTACCCCATGCTCTTATGACCTTGACTTTGGCCAACATATCATAAGTCACATGTCAAGTTCAACCCGTCATTCTCCAGGTTAATTTGAATCCACCCGTACCTACCCTTGACTTTGGCCAAAATGGCAGTACGACTGTCCCAAACCAACGCATCTATCTATGCTGCATATGAATACCCCAATAGCTACCAATCACTGTGCCTTGACTTTGGCCAACATACACAGCTTGAATATTATTGATTACCCATATGAAACGACGGAGGGCTACGAATGGTTTCTGGCGAAAACCTTTAACGTAATGAACTTGATATCGTTGAAGGAACGGATAGCTTTTTAGAAAATATAGTGACGAAAACCTTTACTAAAGAGGTCACTCCCGGTGAAGGGATCTCGGCTCTTTCCCCGTAGAATGGGGTGCTGGATATTCATAACCGAATATCACTGTGCAAAGCAAAAGTAATCGGCTATAGTGAAGTTAAAGCCCTGACGCAAACTTCTGTCCAAGGGGTCACTCCCGGTGAAGGGATCTCGGCCCTTGCCTCGTCGACTGAGGAGCAGGATATTCTAAATGAATACCACGATGCAAAACAAAAGTGAACGTCCTTGCAATAACAGCTTTTTGAAAAGTGTTCCAACAACATCAGAATAGGTTTGTTTATCTTGCATTGATCCGAATCAACGCAGTCCCATCAATTGATCACACCACAAAGAACGAAAATATACTGACGTACGTATATGCCATCCGCATTCGCCACTGGGTCCCGTCATCACCCGTTAGGTTAGCTAACTAACGGCAGAGCGGGGACTGGACTAGCGCGGATGAAAAACATATACAACATCTACTAATATATATACCAATATATTATATTTCGCTCAAGGCGTGAATAAAATGCAACATCACAGAAATGTACAACATCACAGAACAATACAGATATCTGGGATCCCCGGGTTTCACAGAGCCACTACTGAAACCCGACGTTCCCCTGGTCGTGTGGATAGCCTGTGCAATGAAATCCTAGACCCCTACGGGCGCGGCAAGTTACCCGCCAAAACCTGAAGCGAGGCAGCCCCCTTCAGCACCGTGAATGGACCACCCAGCACTTCACGGAATCCGGTAACTTGGGCACCCCTCCTGGGTCAACCTGTACCCCCTACGAGTGCGGCGAATAGCCCGCCAATTCTAGAGTGAAGCCCCTTCCGTCCCAATGCCATGAGATGCGGGCTTGTTGCCCTCCAGAACCCGGCTATCCGTGCACCCCACCGCGGGGCAATCCTAGTACAGAAAGTAAAATATACATACAACGGGTACATCGACCGCAACCAGGTCGTGCCCCAAAAGAATAATACAAACAGGCAGTGACGACAGTCCACATGTCGGACGCTCGCCCCGCAATATCAAATGTACATAATACAACAAAACTGTACTAGCATTGCATCCAGGCTATCCCCCACGACCGATCCGCAACATCACAGCAAAACACAGAACATCAACGTGAAAGTCACGTTCGCAAATCCGTCTGACCGGGCTATAGCAGTTAGACCGGATTTACCGATCGAGTGACATTCACGGTCGCAGATATAATGTAAATACGGTGAAATAATGTGTTTAAAATATCCGATCGATCAAAAATTAACAAGTGGGCCCCCAAGCAATACTGTAGCACTCACAGAAATTCTGGGCCCAATTTTAATATTCCAAAACCCCTATTTTTAGCCCACAAGCCCACTGGAAAAAAACGATGACATGATCCCTCATTCCTGCGGCGGAACCGTGGCCTAAAGAGCTGCTATGGCCGCGGTTCCGCGGTCGTACGGAGGGATCGTGTTGTCGAAATTTTCCAGTGTTCTTAGAACTCCCTGCACATCATTCTGAGACAACCTGAAAAATTTTTGGACTTCAAAAAATTTCCACAGAAAACTGATGTAAAGAAAAACGCGGGTTTTTGGAATTTTGGTTGATCGGAAATGCAAACACACCAAACAAAACTAGACAAAGTTAATGGCGAGGCTCTGATACCACTGTAAGTTCACGGCGGCGCCCCGGTCGTCAATCCGACGGCCAAATGCGGAAACGGTGATAAACTTTAATTTTGCGAACTTAGCAAACCGGCACCACCGCGCACTAAACCCCGGATCGGGCCATTAAACTAGATCTAGCAAAGTAACAAGATGGGGAAGAGATATACCGAGTGATCCGAGTCCTCCGGTCTTCTCGTCATCGTCCCGATCTCCCGTGGAAACTCCGGTCGTCGCCTCCTTGCCGGAAGGGCACCACATCGTCTGTATCTTTTACGGGCTCCCGCCTCTATACCGAGGCAACTCGGGCATGAAGCTGGTAAGTCGACATACCCAAGATGTGCTATAGAATGTGGTGTAGATCATGCTAGTCTCATTTGGGGTTTGTAGTTGCCTTGATGGAGGAATCAACAAGATATGAACTTGGGGATTTTTGGTAGCAATGGAAAATGAGATGGATGATTAATTTCCCACACCAAAAATGAAATGAACCTCTCTCATTTTTCTCTCCTCTCTTCTAAAATGTGGCCGGCCTTATGCATATAAGAATGGTGGAGGAAAGAATGTGTAGCATGAAGGGAGGTGATGGTAGGAGAAGAGAAGAGGTGACCACATCCAAAGCAAAACCTCACATCAACACCTTAATCAACCCATACCCATTCAAATCACAATTAATGCACCATCATGGATGAAAGATGCTAAACATATCATAATGAATATATTTGCAAGAAACCCCCTCCACAAATGTTATTTGCACAATTGCAAATAACCCCTCCATCGGAAAAGTCCGGCCGGGAAAGAACAAAGGAAAACCGGCCGGAACGGAATGCAAACTGGCAACTCCAGAAAACTGGTCCCGTAATAAATTACAGGAAAACCCAAATACTGTGCATACACACCCGCATCTGTATTCCGACCGGATACAAATGCAATGAGACAAAATCTACACTGTACTATACTAGGATCCGGCTTAAACCAAAGCCGGCTAGTAATATCCGTCCGATCCTGATCCGTGCAATACCGCACGTATCTGATCGAACCCTGCCATATATCTATACGAGCTCTAGTACAAACCGTCCGATCCTGATCCGTGCAATACCGCACGTATCTGATCGGACGCTGCCATATCTCCATACGACCTCTACAGCGTTTCGCCCGAAAGCTTGAGTAACTGAAAGTGTGGTGGACTCTAAAGACTCGTCAATACTATGGCTGTGGATTTAACCACTAGCACGTCAGAGGTATAAGCCAATACGTAACGGGCCACCAGCTATTGACTAAAAGGGACGTCGATGAGCGAACTCATCCTGACACCCTACTGAGCCTGTCAGTGACAATATCCGTACAGTCCAGTCCGTTCGTCTATGAGCATCGCATGTCAGGCCTAGGGGGTTGGTAAAAGTCAGACCCCCAAAAGCGGTACAAGTCATGTCGGAGTGTAGCCCAGAACACCCTGAGATACTACTGGAATACCTACCAGTAAATCTCCTGCCTTGGCCAAGGACTTCGTGTAATGGCTCTCCTAGACACAGCGCGACCTCACCCCCAATACCGGGAGAGACGAACCCCCGAAGATCCGCTCACTGCCTCCATGTGGCTCGGGACTGTACCCAACTAAAACCTGTTTGCACGCCTCCTTTGAGCCGTGGTAGGGTAGTAATCAAAGCACAGTGGGAACTCATACGAGACAAATGACGATCCCCAGGTCGATGAACTAACCTGTACACATGTCACCAGGGAACTGCTATCTGACGTCAGGTATAAGACCAACTAGCATGTTCCCGGCGAGTCCTGTCCGGTGTACTCATAACCCAATGAGCACCTGTATACATCTTAGGTGAACCAACAGACACCAGTGGCTTGTGAGACCGGCCACCGCCCTTCGTCGGGGTCTCGACTGTATACACTAGTCTACTCTGGAGAATCGATGCCCTGTCTCGAAACTCTCACGACTAGGGACCTTTTAAGGATGTGCTTATAGACTCCAGCTCTCACTTATATGATCGCCCTCATACTGCTGGCAGTCAAGCAAGAATCCTAGGGGCTCTATCAACGTGCAATAGCGACCTGTCAGGTCACCTAAAGCAGTACACGATGATAAAGGTAAACCAGATAGCATACTATCATCTCGAGTAAGACTGTCGTACCGGGATAGGTCCTCCCTCAATCATTGCAATCACGTGCCTGTGATCCAATAATTGACTCTGAGGGCACTATCTCCAACACGAGCACTATTCATGCACACACACACGCCTTGGTAATTGCTATGCCACAAACACTAGATAACTTGTTTAAACCGGAATCTAGAATAATTTTACCATATAGGACGTGTAAAACAGTACTAATACATTAAATGCCTCAGGATGAACATGTAGCATTGCTAGTCATATGCATGTACCTCATTACATCATTCGATCATACATAGTCCTTTAGTCATATTTTGTAGTTCGCATTGTTGATATCATAGGCATTCATCATCATTGACATGTGTACTTATGGTACTTTCTTTCTTGAAGATTTCAGCATTTGAGATTTATGAGATTTTGGAGAAACCGCAAGGATTTAATAAAACTGATATCATTTTAAAAATGCAAGTTGCCGTTTTCTCGTGATGTATGAGTCGTCGACCATGAGTTTTCATGATTGCTGTTGGATTTCGAGACCCGTTGCGAGGAGAGGATGAACCATCTCGGGTACATGGTGGACCCGGTAAGGTATCCCGGGGCAATAAGCTCGAGTTGTAGACGATGAGCCTGGCAGGGGAAGGCTATCTACCGGTGATTGTTGGTGCGGCGGATATCCGGAGGATACCGATCGTGGTCGTGAGATATTGAGATATTGATACTTGAGATGGGCCAGTCCGGATTTCCGGAGCCCGATACTTTTTGAGATACCTATACTTTGGGACACTGAGATATTCATTTGAGGTGTCGATGCTTGACACGGATTTCTATTGATTTATTTGATATTACTTCAGATATTTCAAAAAGAGTTTTCTAAGATGAAAATAATGATTTCCTCATATCATCATATTCAGATCATGTGTCAAATTGCATTCATGTCGCATACATGTTAGTACATCATACCATATCGGTATTGCAGAATTGTGACACTTTGCGTACATGCTTATGATTGTCTTTATAGATGTTACATATTACTCACGAGTTGGCAACCCACCCCCTTTGTGCCACAGCCTTTTTGCAGGTCCGATCTGTCAGCACTGTACCGGCAGACACACTTCCTCCTTTTGCTTGGATTTGAGGTTTTTTCTCGTAGGTGGGTTGTGTCATTATTTTGTTTCCACCTTGTATATTCATTGTATCTAGTGTACTCCATTTACTGTATCATCTACCAATACTGATGTATATTGACTTAGAGACGAGACAGTGAGATTTGTGGGCATGTATGTTGTTTCTTTGGGTGGCGCTCACTTGAGCCGACGTGTTTCTTCTTACTTTTGCCTTTTATGCTTATTTTGCACATTGATGATTTATATTGCGTGGGATTTGAGTCCGCCTTGGGGCGAAGAGCTAGCTCCCACTTGGGGATGCCTTATTTCATGTTATTCATATATATTCCTGTTTGTACCCGTTTGGGGGCCAGTATTACAAAGGAGACTCTGCCGAAATTTTTGGAAAAATGGAAGTTGCTTTTAAAAAGCTTGATGTGACTTATTTGATTAAAATCGCTTTCAATAAACTGGTTTTCCTTCACTCTACTGCTTATTTGGTTTTGATTTCTGGGTTTTGGCTTACTTAGATTATGTACGCCTCGAGACGTTTCGTAATTTAAGTTCCAGTCATGCTCCGTAATTTTCGGGTCGTGACGCAAGGGCAGCGGGGCCAACAGTAGGAAAGGAAGAATGCTTCTACTGTCATAAGAAGGGCTATTGGAAGAAAGATTGCAGGGCTTGGAAGGCTAAGAATCAGGACCCGAAACAAGTTGTGGCTTCGGCTTCAGGTGTGTTTGTAATTAAAAACTATCTGTCAATCAACTATACTTCCTGAGTATTTGATACCGGATCAGGATCTTATATCTGCAATTCTTTGCAGGCACTGAGAAGCCGTAGGGTTCTGAGGACCGGTGATATGACCCACAGGGTTGCTAACGGAGCGAGCGTGGATGCTGTGTCCGTAGGGGAACATCATATTGGATTGATGAGTGGACATATTTTGGTTTTGCGCAACTGTTTTTGTGTACCTAGTTTGACTTGTAATATCATTTCTATATCTTTGTTATCTAAAGAAGGTTATGATTTTACATTTGTAAGCGATGTCGTAAACATCCACCTTAATCATGGTCTGATTGGGTCAGGTACTCTAAACAACGGTATATACGTATTAAACCAACTACAAATTTTTAATATCCAAAACACACATAAAAGATAGACTCCAGAAATAAATCATGCTTTCTTATGGCATTGTAGAATAGGTCACATCAATGAAACACGGTTGATTAAATTACATAGAGAGGGATATTTGGATCCTTTCTAATATCAATCTTATGCAACTTGTCAATCTTGTCTCATGGGAAATATGACAAAGACTCCGTTCACTGGACACGGAGTAAGAGCAAGAGAGCTCTTAGGACTCATACACAGTGATGTGTGTGGTTCAATGTCTACACATGCACGAAGTGGTTATTCTTACTTCATTACTTTTACGGATGATTTCTCTATGTACGGACCTGTCTTCTTGATGAAGCATAAATCCGAAGCTTTTGAGAAATTTCGGGAATATAAGAATGAAGTGGAAAAACAAACAGGCAAAAGTATCAAGACACTGAAATCTGATCGAGGTGGTGAATACTTGAGTGTGGAGTTCTTGGATTACCTAAAAGAGAATGGAATTCTCTCTCAGCTTACTCCTCCATACACGTTACAACACAATGGTGTATCGGAAAAGCGGAACAGAACCCTATTAGATATGGTTCGTTCAATGATGAGTAAAGCTGAGTTACTGCGATCTTTCTGGGGATTTGCACTAGAATCTGCTGCATATCTTTTGAACTAGGTTCCTACTAAGTCAGTTCCTACCACACCATATTAGATGTGGAGTGGGAAGAAATCCTGTCTTAAAAACTTTAAGACATGGGGATGTCCAGCTTTTAAAAAGCAGCATGCAGACAAGCTCGAGGCACGCTCAGTACAGTATAAGTTTGTGGGATACCCAAAGAACTCTAAGGGGTATTTTTTCTATTATGCAGAGAAGCAAAAGGTCTTTGTTTCTCGTCATGCCCGCTTCTTGGAAGCTGAATTTTTAGAAAATCAGATAAGTGGGGGGCAATAGAACTGGAAGAAATTCCAGAACCATAAGCTATTACTGAAAGCTCAGTGGAACCAGAAGTTTCAAAAGAGCAGGACATTCCCGTACCACTCCGCAGGAATAGTAGGCCGTCTCATCCGCCCGAGAGATACTACGGTTTTCTCATAGACGGGGATAGAGAGGATTGCATCATTGATAATGATGAGCCAACTAACTTCTAGCAAGCTATTTAGAGCACTGACTCAGTAAAATGGCTAGATGTAATGCGGACCGAGATGGAGTCCATGTACACCAACAAAGTATGGACTTTGGACATTGCTCCAGAAGGGGTAAAACCCGTTGGCTGCAAATGGATCTTCAAAACGAAGATTGGTGTAAATGGACAGGTTGAAACCTATAAGGCTAGACTTGTTGCAAAAGGTTTTCGTCAAAGACCAGGTTTGGACTATGATGAAACCTTTTCTCCAGTGGCTACGCTCAAATCCATTCGGATCCTTCTTGCCATTGCTGCCTTCCACGATTAGGAGATCTGGCAGATGGACGTAAAGATGGCTTTTCTAAATGGACATTTAGAAGAGTGCGTCTATATGGATCAGCCAGAGGGTTCATTCAGAGTGGGAGCAGCGGGAAAGTGTGCAAGTTGCTTAAGTCAATCTACGGGCTAAAGCAGGCATTGCGGAGTTGGAACATCTGTTTTGATGAAACGGTCAAAGAATTTGACTTTATCAAAAATCCAGATGAGCCATGCATTTATAGTAAGATTGTAGCACGAACTGTTGTATTCCTCGTCTTGTACGTGGATGTAATTCTCTTGATAGGAAATGACATTCCTATGCTACAATCTATCAAAAGGTTCTTATCACACAGGTTCTCCATGAAAGACCTGGGTGATGCCTCATACATTGTGGGGATTAGGATCTATCGTGATAGATCTAAGAGGATGTTGGGACTTTCACAGTCCAGGTATATCGACACCATACTGAAAAGATTCAGTATTGAAGATTCTAAGCGCGGTAATCTACCGGCTTGTCACGGAATCACCCTATCCAAAGAGATGTCTCCCAAGACCGATTTGGAAAGGGATCGCATGGAAATTATAACCTACGCTTCTGCGGTAGGCTCTATAATGTATGTGATGTTGTGTACCAGACCAGATGTTGCTTACGCACTCAGTGTGGTAAGCCGGTATCAGTCAAACCCTAGGGAGAAGCACTGGATAGCAGTAAAGAACATTCTCAAGTACCCAAGAAGGACTAAGGAAATGTTCTTGGTTTATGGCGGAAAAGACCTCCAGGTCGAGGCCTTTGCTGACTCTAGCTTCCAGAGTGACAAGGATGACTCCAAATCCATGTCAGGTTATAACCTTTACCCACAATGGAGTAGCGGTCTGTTGGAAGAGTTCCAAGCAGGACACTGTTACTGACTCGACGATGGAAGCGGAGTATATCGTTGCTTCTGACGCCGCAAAAGAAGCAGTCTGGATGAGGAAGTTCTTAACAGATCTTCAGGTCGTTCCGTCCATTGTTGATCTAATACCTCTGTATTGTGACAACAATGGGGCTATAGCTTTAGCAAAGGAACCCAGGTCCCATCAGAAGTCCAAACACATCTTGAGGCGGTATCACCTGATCAGGGAGATCGTGGATCGCCGGGAGATCGAGGTTCGGAGAGTTGTTACTGAGGAAAACACTGCAGATCCATTCATAAAAGCCATCCCTCAGACGCAGTTCGATAGGTTATTCGAGATGATAGGTCTGCGATATGCCAGCACATGGCCTTAGTACAAGTGGGAGATTGTTAGTGTATTATGCCCTAGAGGCCATTATTGTATAGTACTAGTTTGTATATTACATTTTGGAATCTTGGGATATATACAAGGATTTATGACAGTCTTGCTCAATATGGTAGTATGCTACTTGGTTTGTATTTATCTTAATATGTGTATATGTTTCTTTTAGCATATCGCTAATGCATATTGATAGAGCCCTTAAGATCTTTGCTTGACTACCAGCATTGTGGTGGCAGTCACACTAGTGGGGGCTGGGTAGTCTATAAGCTCATCCTTATACAAGTCCCTAGTCGTAGGATTATCGAGACAGGGCATCGATACTCCAGAGTAGACTAGTGTATACGCTTCTCATCCCAGCAGGAGAGATGGTCTGTCCCACAGCCATCAGTACGTCGTACTGGAGATAGTATGCAGGTGATCATTGGGTTATGAGTAACACTGGAAGGACTCATTGGGAACCGCTGGTTGGTACTATACCTATCGTCAGATAGCAGTTCTCACGTGACATGAGTACAGCTTAGTCCGTTGACTTGACACTGCTATTTTGCCTCAAGTGTGTTCTTACTGTTCTTAGATTACTACCCTACCACGACTTTATTGAGTCGTGCAAACAGGTAGTAGTTGGGTGCAGTCCCGAAGCACTTGGAGGCAGTGGTGGTTAGATAGGATTCGTCTCTCCCGGTATTGGGGGTTGATATCGCGCTGTGTTCGGAACGCCATTACACAAAGTCTCTGGCCAGGGCAAGCGAGATTTACT
Organism: Agapanthus africanus; assembly: GCA_030015575.1. Lineage (NCBI taxonomy): Eukaryota > Viridiplantae > Streptophyta > Magnoliopsida > Asparagales > Amaryllidaceae > Agapanthus > Agapanthus africanus. The sequence continues at coordinate 114,325,208 of JASDDO010000018.1, forward strand.
GGTAGGTACACCAGTAGTTTCTCAGGATGTATTGGACTGTACTCCGACATGACTTATTCCGCTATTAGGGGTCTGACGTTTACCGGCCCTCTAGGCCCGATATGCGATACTCTTAGATGAACAGACCAGACTATATGGAGATTGTCACATACAGGCTCAGTAGGAGTTCGGATGAGTTATGCTCATCGGCTTTCTTATCGACAATACCTGGGGGCTGTTACGTACATCTAGTACCGCTTGCGGCCTGTGGTTAAACCCACTGCCAGCGTGGAGTCGAGTCTTTAGAGTCCCACACAGAGCGTTTCCCTGCATCGGGCAAAACGTGTAGATGGTTTTACGACAGGGTTCGATCATGTTTGTACACTTGTGCACGAATGATGATTCGGACCGACAATACTAGTGGGCTTTGGTTTAAGGCGGATCCTAGTATTGTACTGATGGATTGTCTTCGTCTTTTGTATTCGTATTTTTCGGAATACGAATACCGGTATGTATATATGAACGAGGGACATTTTTGTAATTTGTACAAGAATGATTTTGTAGATGGCATGACCTAATTGTATTAATCATTTTGGTTTAAATAATTAGTACATTTTAAGTAAATGAAAATTATGTGGTTATTGCATGAATAAGGACATGGGAGCTTTGGAAACATGGTGCTCATTTGACCCATGAGTCATTCTATTGTAAATTGAACCTCTTACTAATTATTGAAATAGATTTATCTATGAAATAATTAGTAGAGTTCAGTTTAGAAAATAGAGACAAAAAACCTTGTCCTTCTTCATCTTTTTAGTTCACTAAATTTCTATAGCCATCTCCATTTTTCCCTCAAGCTCAAGAACACTTATGAGTTGAGTAACCTTGAGCAATAATAGACTCCCCAATCTATCTACAATATCTACACACTCTAGGTCTTCTAGTTTAGCACACTAGTTGATCTAGTTTTCTTTGGTATAGAAGAGAAAGCTTGGTGCATAAACGTTCGGGTGGATCATCTTGGATTCGAGGAAGCCGACGAGGAGGCGACAACCGTATCACTCTGAAGGGTTTGTGCAGGAGAGGAGGACAGCGTGAGAAGCAAAGAAGGACCGGATTCTTGAGGTATAACTTCTGTACTTTAGTTTATACTTCATAGGATTGGTGCTAGTTATGGTTTAGATTACGATCTTGGCTAATAGTCAATGTTACGATGCAAAAATTATTGTTTATTACACTTTCCACCTCCCCGTGACCTTGCGGGGTGCGTGGCATCGACTTACAGTCTAGGGGTGGAAATCGTCAGACCCCAGTAACGTGATAAGTCATGCCGATGTCTGGCCTATATGTTGGAGATAGTGCCCTCAGAGTCAATTATTGGATCACAGGCACGTGATTGCAATGATTGAAGGAGGACCTATCCCGGTAGGACAGTCTTACTCAAGATGATAGTATGTTATCTGGTTTATCTTTATCATCGTGTACTGCTTTAGGTGACCTGACAGGTTGCTATTACACGTTGATAGAGCCCCTAGGATTCTTGTTTGACTGCCAGCAGTATGAGGGCGATCATATACATGGGAGCTGGTAGTCTATAAGCACATCCTTAAAAGGTCCCAAGTCGTGGGAGTTTCGAGACAGGGCATCGATTCTCCAGAGTAGACTAGTGTATAGAGTCGAGACCCCGACGAGGGGCAGTGGCCGGTCTCACAAGCCACTGGTGTCAGTTGGATCACCTAAGATGTATACAGGTGCTCATTGGGTTAAGAGTACACCGGACAGGACTCGCCGGGAACATGCTAGTTGGTCTTATACCTGACGTCAGATAGCAGTTCCCTGGTGACATGTGTACAGGTTAGTTCATCGACCTGAGGATCATCATTTGTCTCGTGTGAGTTCCCACTGTACTTTGATTACTACCCTACCACTCTCAAAGGAGACGAGCAAATAGGTTTTAGTTGGGTACAGTCCCGAGCCACATGGAGGCAGTAAGCGGATCTTCGGGGGTTCGTCTCTCCCGGTATTGGGGGTGAGGTCGCGCTATGTCTAGGAGAGCCAGAACATGAAAAGTCCTTGGCCAAGACAGGAGATTTACTGGTAGGTATTCCAGTAGTATCTCAGGGTGTTCTGGGCTGATCTCTGACATGACTTGTACCGCTTTTGGGGGTCTGACTTTTACCAACCCCCTAGGCCCGCCATGCGATGCTCATAGACGAACGGACCGGACTGTACGGATATTGTCACTGACAGGCTCAGTAGGGTGTCAGGATGAGTTCGCTCATCGACGTCCCTTTTAGTCAATACCTGGTAGCCCGTTACGTATTGGCTTATACCTCTGACGTGCTAGTGGTTAAATCCACAACCAAGGTGTTGACGAGTCTTTAGAGTCCCCCACATTCATTTGCTCAAGTTTTCGGACGAAACGCTGTAGAGGCCGTATGGAGATATGGCAGGGTTCGATCAGATACGTGCGGTATTGCACGGATCAGGATTGGACGGGTAATACTAGCCGGCTTTGGTTTAAGCCGGATCCTAGTATAGTACAGTGTAGATTTTGTCTCATTGCATTTGTATTCGGTCGGAATACAAATGCGGGTGTGTATACACAGTAGCGGGGTTTTCCTGTAATTTATTACGGGACCAGTTTTCTGGAGTTGCCATTTTGCTTTCCGTTTCGTCCATTTTCATTTGTATCTTTCATTGGCCGAAGATTGGTGGAGGAGGGCTTATTTGCAATTGTGCAAATAAGCATTTATGGAGGGTGGTGATTGCATATTGTTGTATCATGATAGCTCTTCTTTAAACTTGACTTCTATCTTCATCATGGCTTGACTTTTGTAGGACATGATTGTTGATGATGATGAAGGGTGAGGTTGGTGGAGTGTTGGTGTTTCTTTGTGATCATTTCTTCATATGATAACCATTCCTCTCTCTCTTGCATGATTAGTGAGTGGCTCCCCTCATTTTGACTATCTCATTCTCTCCACCACAATATGCATGGCCGGCCAAAGCTCATGGGGCTGTCCAAAAATTTGAGATGTGGGATTTTGTTCTCTTTTGGCTTTGGAAAATTCCCACAACACCATCTCAAAAAATTTATATCATTTCCTCCACCAAATGGCAACTCTCTCAACCCCAAAATGAGACACGAGTTCTACACACATTCTACAGCAAACCTTGGGCACGTCGGCTCGCCAACTTCGTGCCCGAGTTGCCTCGGTATAGAGGCGGGAGCCCGTAAAAGAAGCAGGCGACGTGGTGCCCTTCCGGCGAGGAGGTGGAGACCGGACATTCCACGGGAGATCGGGACGACGACGAGAAGACCGGAGGACATGGATCACTCGGTATATCTCTCTTCCCATCTTGTAGTTAGCTAGGACTAGTTTAATTGTCACGTCCCGAAAGTACGGAATATGACCGGCACTTAAACTATGAACGTCTCGAGGCGTACGTAATCTAAGTAAGCCGAAAACCCAGAAATCCAAACCAAGAAAAGTAGTAGAGTGAAGGAAAACCAATTTAAAACAAATAGTTTTAATAGCATAAGCCGAATTATGCGTTTTAAAAACATCAAGAATTTCCTGAAAATTTCGGCAGAGTCTCCCTTGTAAAAACTGGCCCCCAAACGGGATACAACATGAATAGTATACGAAATCAATAAAAAGACATCCCCAAGCGGGAGCTAGCTCTTCGTCAATCGACGGTCACAACCACACAAGCAATATAATATACAACGCCAACGGCGAGGATCAAAAACTCAAAACCACAAGAAAACCACAGAAATAAAACGCGCGACTCTAAGGTCGAAAGAAAAACATCACTGGTCTCTAACTCAAAATAAATACATGTTTGGTTGATGGAACTTCTAGATACAACAGAATAATAATATACAAGAAATAAAATGGGGGTACGATACAAGTAAACCCACCTACTAGCAAATCACCCGAAGGAAACTATGCCCGCAAGCCGTAAAGAAACCTGTACGGCAAACCTGCAAGAAACTGGGGCACAACGGGGGTGAGTTGCCAACTCGTGAATAGAAAAATATCTCCGCACAGAAATCGCATAAATAACGCAACCTAGGTCAATGATCATAATATATCCTCAAATATATGAATAACACGTAGCCTATAACAAGGCTAGGGTAAATATCCAACCCGAGTGTAATCTCATGTGCCCGTGTCAGTGCCTCAGGTAGCAGTATATCATATGGATGATGTATGAATGCATGATACAGAATGCATGTACTGAATAAAACTGGTTTCATAAATCAGTGAGATTTCTGTATTTTAAAAGAAATGAGGTACCATATATGAAATCAGCATAAAACAGTGCCCAGCATCGACACAAAACAAGTGTCCAAATACCTCGATATCTCTGTGTCACAATCTATGTACCTCAAGTCTCAATCTCAATGTCTCAATCACAATATCTAGGGCGCCGTCAGTCCAGACCGGCCTCTACCATCCATCTCAAGACCACGACGGTATCCTCCGGATATCCAACGCGTCGGGAAATATCACCGGTAGGTAGTGCTCCCCTGCCAGGCTCACATCGTTATCATCACGCGCTTCTTGCCCCGGGGTACCTTACCTGGTCCACCATGTACCCAAAACGGTTCATCCGTCTCCTCGAACCGGGTCTCGAAATCCATCAGCAAACTCATGGTGGACGACTCATACATCATGGGAAAACCGCACTTTTTATTTTAAAAAGAGAGAAATCAGTTCATATAAGTTTTTGCGGTTTTCCTCCAAATCCAGAAAATCTCATGGAAATCCGAATCCAAAACCTCAATAACACGTAAAATAGTGAATATATGCATGAGAATCCATGAATGCGGCATAACAATGAATAACAGTATGCATGAAGTAGCAGGTAATAACTACAATGTCTAAACTAACATATAAGGCAAGTACACTAATATCATGTCTAACTATTAGCTAACAGGCTATGTCAAGCAATAATATTTTCTAAGGTGTATGTGACATGGCAATTACCGATGAAGATGTGTGTGAGCCGGCAATTAAGTGTACGTGGTACATACGCATCATCGATAATGGTGCTGGTGTCCTAACAGCATGATATCAATAATGGAGTATGAAACATAAAATAAGCATGCGATGCGAAGCGGACCACAAAAATGAGCGGGAGCTGAAAACTAGACGCAACTATAACTAATCTGCATTAATCTAATATAAGTCCTACAAATGGTGCCTTTTGAAATAACACGAATCATGGGGTTTTGAAAATAGGGGCCACGGTGTTTTTATGAAAAGATACGTCTTTTGAAATATCCGTAGGATCCCTTGGGCTGTCTTTTAAAATACCCACGATTCGTTAGTTTTGAAATAGGTAAGAATCGAATCTAATCTAACAACTAAACTAAACTAAAAGGGCTAAGCTAACAAGCTGGACTACAGGTAAGGAAACCGCCTATCATCTGAGTCGATACATATACATACCTGCATATGTATAGTCGGTGATCCCGCCTCAATAATATCATATCCATAACCAGACATCCCAAGTCAAGAGTGCGGATCAATCATCAAAATATAGCTCGTACGTAAATCCGTCGTACGGCATCCCCAAATCTGGGTACGGGTCAATATCACATTCATCATACTATTCACCTGGTATCCTCTTTATCAAATATCATGATCGGGGTACTGATCTACGTCTAGTACAATACTGATACCGTCTAAGTATGCATGGACGTGTGTGAAACACTACGTCAAGGACCCGCTACAACGTCATGTCGTATCTCAAATACGAATCCTGCCATATTACCGAAGTCACAACCTCAATACAAATCTCATCGACTCATCTCAAACCCAAGCCTCAAATCCGTATGTGAACACATAGTCCCATACCCATGTGAACACCTAACTATATATTCCCGTATAAGCACAAATGAAAGAAGAAAGTATGCAAGTATGGGTTGGTGTGTGCATGTGTAGTGCGACCACTACTCTAGGGTTTCGGGACACTAAATCATCCAAGAACACCAAATATCCATATTATCATCAATATACTGAAACAATATATAAACAATATATATATATATATATATATATATATATATATATATGTGTGTGTGTGTATACGTATTCTTATACATCACCGCGAATTGCGGGAGTGCTATACGCCATCCACCCGACTTCTCCCCGTAGATATAAATCTACTCACCTGGTCCTCGCTAGCCGGTGCCGACGTCGCCATGCGCTTGCTTGTCGTCTCAAAGTCCACATGGGGTACCTACATATCATAACGCACCATATCGCATTAAAATCCGACTCATGACCAAATCGACACACGAATCTCACATAAGTCAAAACCTATGATTGCTCTCTCAAATCAACCCAAAACACTCGACATCGGCGTACGAACGCCGAGTGACCGAGAAAAACTCAACGTACAAATCGTAGTTCCCAAAACTCACTAATTATAATATAACATAGGTTTTAAATCATCAAAACATTAAAATAAATCAAATCGATTTATTTTCTGAAAACCTAGAAAGCACTAAATTTTCGTTTTAATTCGAAACTTGATGTTTTAACAAAACTAATGTCCATAATATCCACTAAACATAATAACTAAGTCATACAAATCACTTCCATATTTTTAATCTCAATAAATTACATTAACCCAAAAATCTAGTTAACAAAATTAACCAATTTCAACCATTTTATAGCAAAAATGCACAAACAACAATTTAGTTTTGATTTGCATGATCTAAACTATTAAACAATAACTTATAATGTTAATAATGCCATGAATACCCTAATTAGATTTTTAATCTCACATTTGCAACTAATTGCTAAAACCTAGTTTGCTTATAAAAAGCTAATTTGGATGTTTTAATGTTACAATTAGCAATAGGCAACAAGATTACATTTTATATAACATTGGCATGATATCCTACTCATTAAAACCACACTCTAATGATAAAAAAACCCTAATTTTATTACAACCCATTCTCTTGAAATTCTCATTTTGCAATTAAGGTTACAACAACATCTAATTAAAACTAAACTCAAACAAACAATTAACAAGTAACAATTTTGGGTGAAGCTTATACCTCATGATCAAGAGATCAAACATGAAAAATTTAACCTCCAAAGATGGTCTCTTGCACCCAAATCCATACTAGAATAGCCAATGAGAAATGGGTAGGGATTTAATTGAAGAATTATTGAGGTTTTTTGAGTGGATTTGATGGATTTTTGAAGACTTTTTAATGCAAAAAGAAGTGGGGGATTTGGGAGGGCTGCTGCTGCAGCAAGGATGGGGAGGGCTCGGGAATGATGAGGTGAGGGGGAGAGAGAAAATTTGAGGGGTTTGGTGTAGGTTGAAACTTCTAAAGTCAACAAAGTCCATTACTCATTCTTTATTGTTTTCTTTTTCTATTCTTTCAATCCAAATCTTTAAGTGGGGAAAAAAATGGGAGTGGGGCAGCCCATGACCGACCAATGATGGCAAGTGGGGGGTATGAGTGTGGGTGTGTGTGTGGGGTGCAGGAAAATGATAAATACAATACCCCAAACATCCATTTACACTAAAAAAAAAGCCTTTTTTCTTCAATAATTTCTAAAACGTTTTGGCAAACGATTTCGTTTCAAAAACTACGTGATAAAATTTTATTTAATGTTTTATGATGCGCAAAATTTGTTTCAACTCATTCCAATTTGTAATTTTTCCTAATTAAATATATTAGTGACGGCTTAAAATAATATTAAAATAATTAATTTCGGAAAAATTTTCAGAAAATTTGAAATTTCACCAGTGGGTCAATAAACACCAAATACTAGCAATTACATAGCTAGAATATGTATATTTAATTTTATAATAAAGATATTTGTATTTTGACTTTTTACCGAAAACCCCCTTATTTTACCGTTTTTTTTCGAAATTTCACCGAAACGATTTTTAAAACGTTACATTAATGGCCCGATCCAGGTTTTAGTGCGCGGTGGTGCCGATTTGAAAAATTAAAGTTAACCATCGCTTCCGCATTTGTCCTCGGGATGGAGGCCGGGGCGCCGCCGTGCACTTACAGTGGTATCAGAGCCTCGCCATTAACATAGTCTAGATTTGTCTAATGTGTTTTACATTTCCGATCGAACAATTTTCCAGAAACCGTATTTTTCTTCACATCAGTTTCTGTCGAAATTTTTTGAAGTCCAAAATTTTTTCAGGTTGTTTCAGAATGATGTGTAGGACATTCTAAGAGTTCTGTGAAAATTTGGGCTCGTGAACAGTCCAAACCACCGCGGAACCGCGGCCAAACCCATGCTTGGGCCGCGGTTCCGCCACGACTTGAACTGTTCAGTCCCCCAAAATTCTACAGAATGCTCTTGAGTGGAAAATAGGTTTTCTGGAATGTTATTTTTTGGGCCCAGATTTCTTGATGTGCTACAGTAGTACTTGGGGGCCCACTTGGTAAATTTGATCGATCGGATATTTAAAACACATTAGTTCACAGTATTTACATTATATCTGCGACCGTGAATGTCACTTGATCGGTAAATCCTGTCTAACTGCTATAGCCCGGTTAGACGGATTTGCGAACGTGACTTTCACGTTGATGTTCTGTGTAAGTGGGAGATTGTTAGTTATATTTAAAACGTTACATTAATGGCCCGATCCGGGTTTTAGTGCGCGGTGGTGCCGATTTGAAAAATAAAAGTTAACCATCGCTTCCGCATTTGGCCTTGGGATGGAGGCCGGGGCGCCGCCGTGCACTTACAGTGGTATCAGAGCCTCGCCATTAACATAGTCTAGCTTTGTCTAATGTGTTTTACATTTCCGATTTGAAAAATTAATGGCCCGATCCGGGTTTTAGTGCGCGGTGGTGCCGATTTGAAAAATTAAAGTTAACCATCGCTTCCACATTTGGCCTCGGGATGGAGGCCGGGGCGCCTCCGTGCACTTACAGTGGTATCAGAGCCTCGCCATTAACATAGTCTTCCCCCCTTAAAGAAATTCGGTCCCCGAATTTAAATTGAAACTTCCCCCAAATACTAAAATATTTCAGCCAAAACCATCAAATCGCCGGGGCTCCGAAATCATAAATACATAAAACGAATCGTAGCGCAACGCATGCGCATGAAAAATGAGCATATAACTCAAATCAGAACTCCGTCAAGCATCCCGCAATCATCGGAGTCATGGGGAAGACATCTATACCAAATCCAAAGCAAAACCAATATGATATAACTCGAAACTGTACATGTAAAATATATTCAGGTACTGTCCTCTGACTAGTCCTGCTCAGTACGAAAACACATAGCAATATCATAAAAACGTACTGCTCTATAAGAAAAATCAATCCCCAAAATACGCGTATGAATACTACGTGCGTCTTGTGCGCACGGAAATCAAAATCCAAATATGTGCCATACATATGCACAGAAACAACATCTAAGTGCATCGGGTGTGCACGAAACATCTGTCATAGGCAACATGTGTGCCTGACAGCAAAATCAGGTGCATCTGACATGCACGAAAAATCTCGATTTAGTGCATCTGGTGTGCACCAAAATCACACTTCAAAACATGCGCCCAACATGCGCGAAAATCCAAATCAGGTGCATCCATCGTGCATGAAATCATGAAATCCAATATCAAGTGCCGAACATGCGCAAAATCAAATCAGGTGCACAAGGTGCACAAAACAAATATCGAACATCACCATCGAAATCAAAGTCCAGGGCATCTAAATGCACAACATACGTAACACTGCACTGCAAGCATATATGAACTATACCGCGTGCAAAAACCAAATCGTGTGCGTAAATACGCACAAAATCAACTCAAATGTCTAAAACCGTAAAATCGCAAACATGTGAAACCAAGCACGAAAACGATATCAAGTGCAATACTGTGCAAAGATCGTAAATCCTCAATCATCAAAATCAAATCATGCGAATCAATCACCCAAAACATCGAAATCAATAATGGCGGAATAGCACCACTCAAGTGCATCCTCTAAGAATCTCGGACCAACTGTCGTGGTCACTAGCGGGACGTCTCGTCGATGATCATGAACTCTGGCCTGCTGGTGTGCGTAACACGACCACTCCTGGGTCCAAGTCTTCTCGTAATTTGTCCCAGAAAGGTCCTGTCGAGGTCTCTCCCAAATCTCGCCTCTGCCGAACTGTCCGAAAGTCATCGTTCCTTACTAGATCTGTTCTCGTTCTAGAACGGCTGCATACTCATCACGACTCCTTCTGGAAGGTAAATCGAAGTACCATGCCTCGGCATGCGCATCGCATCTCTGATGTCGGCGGAGTGGAACGTCATCTCATCTAGATCTGGTACGAATCTCTTACTTCACTTTCCTCTAATGTCGTCTTCTTTGGACTCGTCTCGTCGCGGCTGCATGGACTGAGCTCCAACGGCTATCCTCGTATCTGGAGTCTCCCAAGAAATGCATCTCACCACCTAGCATCCGAATTAAGTCGAGCCATCCGATCGAGTCGTCAAAACCTCATAATCCCCCAAGAGCTCAACATCTTGGGCACAGTTTAATAGTATCGAGTACATACCACAGCATCGGTAGTCCAGCCGTAGAAGGGCAAACCCAAGCCTCACTAATGGCGCCGTAGAACTGCCGCAAACCCAAAGGTTCAAAGGCTTTCACACGGTCATTAAGTCGAGTTAGGGTTTCATTCTTCTAGAGGGACCATAGAATTGCCTGCATGTCTTTCCGACTACTTTAAACTTGGAATAATAGGTTTTTGACATTCGATCGTCTCTGTCGACTCTCAACGTCTCCGCGTGAAGTCGTCCCTAGCTGGAATCAATCTATCTGATGACCTCGCATCGGGGTAGGCGAACGATCCATATGTCCTAGTCATTCATCCTCGATGACTAGCGACCTTCTATCATCTCTTAGTACAACTCGTTCTGCACTAACGCCAGCATCTGGGGCAATATCTCGTCGTTCGCAGCAATAACTGGCTCGCTCGTCTACACGCTGAACAGTGCCTCGACCATCATGAATAAGCAACACACCAACGGTCATCAAAATCTGGCTGGCCTCTGTCAGTGGCCCAATCCTCTGATACTGATCGGCACGTCCGAGAAATCTCATAAAGGCGATCCGCCAAACGCTCGTGGCTCGGAAACACAGTAAAAAGACACATCTCTGCAATCGAGTGTCGCCGGAAGTTCGCCCTGGTCAGTCCTCGTTCGTGACGAGCTCGTGCTGACCGCAACTCTAGCCGTAGCTCTCCCTGCCCATAATCGTGGCAGCAAACCATAACTGGTACTGATGAGGCTAGATCGGAATGAATATAATACTGAGCAAAGAAATGTACATCCTAAGGCTTCTTAAGTGGAGTAGCGTATCGTAAATATGCCGCGGAACATACCCACGGTACGTCACTCTACTTTAGTCACCTATTCCATCAACTAAGGCTCATCCTACGCTCCGAAGGTAAAACCTAACGCTTTGATACCAACTTTGTCACGTCCCGAAAGTACGGAATATGACCGGCACTTAAACTACGAACGTCTCGAGGCGTACGTAATCTAAGTAAGCCGAAAACCCAGAAATCCAAACCAAGAAAAGTAGTAGAGTGAAGGAAAACCAATTTAAAACAAATAGTTTTAATAGCATAAGCCGAATTATGCGTTTTAAAAACATCAAGAATTTCCTGAAAATTTCGGCAGAGTCTCCCTTGTAAAAACTGGCCCCCAAACGGGATACAACATGAATAGTATACGAAATCAATAAAAAGGCATCCCCAAGCGGGAGCTAGCTCTTCGTCAATCGACGGTCACAACCACACAAGCAATATAATATACAACGCCAACGGCGAGGATCAAAAACTCAAAACCACAAGAAAACCACAGAAATAAAACGCGCGACTCTAAGGTCGAAAGAAAAACATCACTGGTCTCTTACTCAAAATAAATACATGTTTGGTTGATGGAACTTCTAGATACAACAGAATAATAATATACAAGAAATAAAATGGGGGTACGATACAAGTAAACCCACCTACTAGCAAATCACCCGAAGGAAACTATGCCCGCAAGCCGTAAAGAAACCTGTACGGCAAACCTGCAAGAAACTGGGGCACAACGGGGGTGAGTTGCCAACTCGTGAATAGAAAAATATCTCCGCACAGAAATCACATAAATAATGCAACCTAGGTCAATGATCATAATATATCCTCAAATATATGAATAACACGTAGCCTATAACAAGGCTAGGGTAAATATCTAACCCGAGTGTAATCTCATGTGCCCGTGTCAGTGCCTCAGGTAGCAGTATATCATATGGATGATGTATGAATGCATGAAACAGAATGCATGTACTGAATAAAACTGGTTTCATAAATCAGCGAGATTTCTGTATTTTAAAAGAAATGAGGTACCATATATGAAATCAGCATAAAACAGTGCCCAGCATCGACACAAAACAAGTGTCCAAATACCTCGATATCTCTGTGTCACAATCTATGTACCTCAAGTCTCAATCTTAATGTCTCAATCACAATATCTAGGGCGCCGTCAGTCCAGACCGGCCCCTACCATCCATCTCAAGACCACGACGGTATCCTCCGGATATCCGACGCGTCGGGTAATATCACCAGTAGGTAGTGCTCCCCTGCCAGGCTCACATCGTCATCATCACGCGCTTCTTGCCCCGGGATACCTTACCGGGTCCACCAAGTACCCGAAACGGTTCATCCGTCTCCTCGAATCGGGTCTCGAAATCCATCAGCAAACTCATGGTGGACGACTCGCACTTTTTAATTTAAAAAGAGAGAAATCAGTTCATATAAGTTTTTGCGGTTTTCCTCCAAATCCAGAAAATCTCATGGAAATCCGAATCCAAAACCTCAATAACATGTAAAATAGTGAATATATGCATGAGAATCCATGAATGCGGCATAACAATGAATAACAGTATGCATGAAGTAGCAGGTAATAACTACAATGTCTAAACTAACATATAAGGCAAGTACACTAATATCATGTCTAACTATTAGCTAACAGGCTATGTCAAGCAATAATATTTTCTAAGGTGTACGTGACATGGCAATTACCGATGAAGATGTGTGTGAGCCGGCAATTAAGTGTATGTGGTACATACGCATCATCGGTAATGGTGCTGGTGTCCTAACAGCATGATATCAATAATGGAGTATGAAACATAAAATAAGCATGCGATGAGAAGCGGACCACAAAAATGAGCGGGAGCTGAAAACTAGACGCAACTATAACTAATCTGCATTAATCTAATATAAGTCCTACAAATGGTGCCTTTTGAAATAACACGAATCATGGGGTTTTGAAAATAGGGGCCACGGTGTTTTTATGAAAAGATACGTCTTTTGAAATATCCGTAGGATCCCTTGGGCTGTCTTTTAAAATACCCACGATTCGTTAGTTTTGAAATAGGTAAGAATCGAATCTAATCTAACAACTAAACTAAACTAAAGGGCTAAGCTAACAAGCTGGACTACAGGTAAGGAAACCGCCTATCATCTGAGTCGATACATATACATACCTGCATATGTATAGTCGGTGATCCCGCCTCAATAATATCATATCCATAACCAGACATCCCAAGTCAAGAGTGCGGATTAATCATCAAAATATAGCTCGTACGTAAATCCATCGTACGGCATCCCCAAATCTGGGTACGGGTCAATATCACATTCATCATACTATTCACCTGGTATCCTCTTTATCAAATATCATGATCGGGGTACTGATCTACGTCTAGTACAATACTGATACCGCCTAAGTATGCATGGACGTGTGTGAAACACTACGTCAAGGACCCGCTACAACGTCATGTCGTATCTCAAATACGAATCCTGCCATATTACCGAAGTCATAACCTCAATACAAATCTCATCGACTCATCTCAAACCCAAGCCTCAAATCCGTATGTGAACACATAGTCCCATACCCATGTGAACACCTAACTATATATTCCCGTATAAGCACAAATGAAAGAAGAAAGTATGCAAGTATGGGTTGGTGTCTGCATGTGTAGTGCGACCACTACTCTAGGGTTTCGGGACACTAAATCATCCAAGAACACAAAATATCCATATTATCATCAATATACTGAAACAATATATAAACAATATATATATATGTGTGTATACGTATTCGTATACATCACCGCGAACTACGGGGGTGCTATACGCCATCCACCCGACTTCTCCCCGTAGATATAAATCTACTCACCTGGTCCTCGCTAGCCGGTGCCGACGTCGCCATGCGCTTGCTTGTCGTCTCAAAATCCACATGGGGTACCTACATATCATAACGCACCATATCGCATTAAAATCCGACTCATGACCAAATCGACACACGAATCTCACATAAGTCAAAACCTATGATTGCTCTCTCAAATCAACCCAAAACACTCGACATCGGCGTACGAACGCCGAGTGACCGAGAAAAACTCAACGTACAAATCGTAGTTCCCAAAACTCACTAATTATAATATAACATAGGTTTTAAATCATCAAAACATTAAAATAAATCAAATCGATTTATTTTCTGAAAACCTAAAAAGCACTAAATTTTCGTTTTAATTCGAAACTTGATGTTTTAACAAAACTAATGGCCATAATATCCACTAAACATAATAACTAAGTCATACAAATCACTTCCATATTTTTAATCTCAATAAATTACATTAACCCAAAAATCTAATTAACAAATTTAACCAATTTCAACCATTTTATAGCAAAAATGCACAAACAACAATTTAGCTTTGATTTGCATGATCTAAACTATTAAACAATAACTTATAATGTTAATAATGCCATGAATACCCTAATTAGATTTTTAATCTCACATTTGCAACTAATTGCTAAAACCTAGTTTGCTTATAAAAAGCTAATTTGGATGTTTTAATGTTACAATTAGCAATAGGCAACAAGATTACATTTTACATTACATTAGCATGATATCCTACTCATTAAAACCACACTCTAATGATAAAAAATCCCTAATTTGATTACAACCCATTCTCTTGAAATTCTCATTTTGCAATTAAGGTTACAACAACATCTAATTAAAACTAAACTCAAACAAACAATTAACAAGTAGCAATTTTGGATGAAGCTTATACCTCATGATCAAGAGATCAAACATGAAAAATTTAACCTCCAAAGATGGTCTCTTGCACCTAAATCCATACTAGAATAGCCAATGAGAAATGGGTAGGGATTTAATTGAAGAATTATTGAGGTTTTTTGAGTGGATTTGATGGATTTTTGAAGACTTTTTAATGCAAAAAGAAGTGGGGGATTTGGGAGGGCTGCTGCTGCAGCAAGGATGGGGAGGGCTCGGGAATGATGAGGTGAGGGGGGGAGAGAAAATTTGAGGGGTTTGGTGTAGGTTGAAACTTCCAAAGTCAACAAAGTCCATTACTCATTCTTTATTGTTTTCTTTTTCTATTCTTTCATTCCAAATCTTTAAGTAGGGAAATAAAATAGGAGTGGGGCAGCCCATGACCGACCAATGATGGTAAGTGGGGGGTGTGAGTGTGGGTGTGTGTGTGGGGTGAAGGAAAATGATAAATACAATACCCCAAACATCCATTTACACTAAAAAAAAAGCCTTTTTTCTTCAATAATTTCTAAAACGTTTTGGCAAACGATTTCGTTTCAAAAACCACGTGATAAAATTTTATTTAATGTTTTATGATGCGCAAAATTTGTTTCAACTCATTCCAATTTGTAATTTTCCCTAATTAAATATATTAGTGACGGCTTAAAATAATATTAAAATAATTAATTTCGGAAAAATTTTCAGAAAATTTGAAATTTTACCAGTGGGTCAATAAACACCAAATACTAGCAATTACATAGCTAGAATATGTATATTTAATTTTATAATAAAGATATTTGTATTTTGACTTTTTACCGAAAACCCCCTTATTTTACCTTTTTTTCGAAATTTCACCGAAACGATTTTCAAAACGTTACATTAATGGCCCGATCCGGGTTTTAGTGCGCGGTGGTGCCGATTTGAAAAATTAAAGTTAACCATCGCTTCCGCATTTGGCCTCGGGATGGAGGCCGGGGCGCCGCTGTGCACTTACAGTGGTATCAGAGCCTCGCCATTAATATAGTCTAGCTTTGTCTAATGTGTTTACATTTCCGATCGAACAATTTTCTAAAAACCGTATTTTTCTTCACATCAGTTTCTGTCGAAATTTTTTGAAGTCCAAAAATTTTTCAGGTTGTTTCAGAATGATGTGTAGGACATTCTAAGAGTTCTGTGAAAATTTGGGCTCGTGAACAGTCCAAACCACCGCGGAACCGCGGCCAAACCCATGCTTGGGCCGCGGTTCCACCACGACTTGAACTGTTCAGTCCCCCAAAATTCTACAGAATGCTCCTGAGTGGAAAATAGGTTTTCTGGAATGTTATTTTTTGGGCCCAGATTTCTTGATGTGCTACAGTAGTACTTGGGGGCCCACTTGGTAAATTTGATCGATCGGATATTTAAAACACATTAGTTCACAGTATTTACATTATATCTGCGACCGTGAATGCCACTTGATCGGTAAATCCTGTCTAACTGCTATATCCCGGTTAGACGGATTTGCGAACGTGACTTTCACGTTGATGTTCTGTGTAAGTGGGAGATTGTTAGTTATATGTATGTCCTAGAGTCCTACGCAGAGGTTTCCTGGCTCAAGCGAAACGAAGTAGGAGCACATATGTGATATGTGCGGGACTGAGATTAATACACGTATGTGATACTGTATTCTTTTCTCGCGATATGTGATATCGGCCGGTTATATGTGATATAGCCGGGCTGTCGAATCAAGTGTTGATTCGACAAATTGATACATTTGATATTAGTCGGTTGTATGTGATATAGCCGGATTATTAAATCAAGAGTTGATTTAATAATTTAATATATAATTATATATTTGATATATTATCTTACATTAACTAATATTAGCTCACTTAAGTTTTCTTTTTCTCACTAGTGTACACTTGGTATATATGTGATATATACTAATGTACATTTTTTGTGTCATGCTAGATGCCACATGCTACATGGGTGTATGAGACTCACACCATGCTTATAATAATGTGAGGGTTTTGTTTATTTAAAGTAAATTAAATTAGTTGGAAATTGTCACATAGTTGAAACTTGTAGAAGCTTGTGGAACCATTGACCAAGTCCACTAATTTTGTTTTACTTGAAGATATTTATTAACCCAACCATTATTGTTTATCCATGGTTTAGTCTCTACATGAGTTAGTATATGATACTAATTCACCCTTGGTTGCTATTCTCACCTCATGAGTTTCATTCTCTTCTCTCTTCATCTTCTTCTTCATCAAGAGCTTAGCTCTCTAGGTTTATGGGAGATGAAGAAAAATAGTGAGAAAATAATTTCTAAAGTGAGCAAAATTCCTACTTCATCAACATCTTCTCTACTAGCCATTTAGATTGGGTTGTTTCTTCACCAAGTTCATCACTTTGTGAAGAGGTAGCTTGAGTTAGTGTCTCCTCAACATAGATCATCTTCGTCCTCGAAGACTTCAAGCAAGCTTGTTCATTTCACCTTGTGGAGCCTCACTAGAGTCCGGGAGATCACTACTTGGAGCGAAGGGACTACTACACGGAGCTATTGAAGTAAAGGACCGGTCTACAAAGGTTGTATTCCTTGTTCACTTAAATGTAAAGGTGTTTACATGCTTGTTCGTCTAATTCTCTAGTTTAGATTCTAGCGTTAGGGTTCTTTAGCGCGCCAATTTTTTGAAAACGACATGGTCGATGCCTCTCGAAACCCAGCGGCCGCCTAGGGAACCCTGCATAAGCTACCTACTCCATCATACTAAGGTCATTCTACACTTCGAAAGGTAAAACCTAGCGCTCTGATACCAACTTTGTCACGACCCAAATTTAGGCACATGACCGACACTTAAACCACGTGACGTCAACAGGCGTAATGTAATTTAAGTAAGCCGAAAACCCAAAAATCTAAACCATAAGAACAAGTGATAAAAACATTGTTAAAAACATTTGGAAATCTCAAGTAAAAATCTTAAAGCTTAAGTTAATTTTCAAGTTAATTTTCTTAAATATTTTGGCAGCACTTCTTTTGTAAAACTAGCCCCGAAACGGGTACAAACACAGGATATAAATAAAGCATCCTCAAACGGGAGCAAATCACGCCCAAAGGTGGAAAACAATCTCCACCAGCATATATATACGAAGCCATAGCGAAGAAATAGACAATAAAATGAAAACAACATAAAAGAGATAAAGCAACATAAGAAAGGCCGGCTCGCACGAGCACGACACCCAGAGTCACAAAATATAGAATATCGGTGCTCACAAACTCGTCTCTAAGTCAATACATGAAAGTGGTAGATGGAGAGTTCTAGATATAATGAGATATACAATAGATGCAATCGGATAACCGCAAACCCACCTACAGCAAAAAGGCATCACAGCCAACCGTAGCGGTATCCGATGAAATAGATACAATAGGGAGCTCTGCCGCGATTACTCTGAAGGTCAAGCCTACAAAACACTGTGGCACAACGGGGGTGAGTTTCCAACTTGTGAATAATAAGTAACATCATACAGATAATCGTAAGTATGCACGAACAGCGATACTCTATCACATGCAATCTGATAGCATAAGTATGGCAATATGGATATGCAACAATCATGATAAAAGTACACCATCAGGTACTACACATACATGAAACAATGTATATCAAATAACTACTGAGTGTGGGATAAAACATATCATCATCAATGAATCATCATCGTGGAAAAACCCGGTGTCCATCAACGACACCCTAAATCCCAATACCTCAGGCGCCGTCACTCTGATCGGCCCTCATATTCGTAAATCTCATGGAACCTGAGTGCCCAACATTGACACTCGAAACATCATGAAAACTCGTGTCCAACATCGACACGTAAATCCACATAACTCGGGCTCCGTTAGTCCGGATCTGTGCACGGGCTCCGTCAGTTCGGATCGGCCCATATCCATCTCACGACACCGATCGGTATCCTCCGGATAACCGTCGGGTCCAAACTATCACCGGTAGGTAGTAGTGCCTTTGCCAGACTTATCGTCTACTGCACAACATACCTTTCTTGCCCCGGGATACCATACCGGGTCCACTATGAACCCGCAAACGGATCATCCATCTAACTATTGATAATAGTGAAGGCGGAACAAAACATATTCCCTTAGTAAGGTGGTACAAGAACAACTGCCTCAATATCAATAACGAATGCAGTACCACGTATGTGTATATGTTGTGCGTGTCATGGAAATTACCAACGGTGTGTGTGTGGCATACAATTTAGTGCTCGTGCAACATGAACCGTCAGTAATGGTGCAGTATCCAATAGGTACTAAGTCAAGGTACAACAAGTAATGGTATGCATTGATGCTCATGCACAATCAACTCATATACATATAACATTTGGCTATAATATCATATCTAGCCCTCGACGCTTAACGCCATACGGGTGATTCTCCCATAGATGTTAAATCTACTCACCGATGATCTCGAGCTAGGTAAATCCAACCACCTGCTTTTCCTTCTTTGTAGCGTCTGAAGTCCCCACACTCGCTCTTAATATCACACAAAACATAACAAGTGCAACTTAGAAAACGTTCAATAATTCATACAAACTACATTTAAATCAACGCATCGACTCCTACAACTCTCAAGTGTCCGCTTAGTGGCTAACGTGTGTAGTGACATCCTAAATCAAACCTAAATGCAGCAAGATACTCAAAGAATGCGAACCGTGTCGGATACCGCAACGCGCGTAGTCGAAACACTAGAAATTAGCAAAGTGGTCCCATATTTTTCCTACAGTCAATATATAAAAATCAAGCAGTACCAAACACCCAGGATAGCATACAGACAGCTACCCTAAAAAACACAACCCCCCAGGTCCCTACAAATCCGGCGACGCCGGAATTCCACTGTATCTCGCCGGTTTTACTAGGTGGGATGGGGTTCGGGTTTCAGGTGAACACTCAGGGCTTCTAACACAACACTCTACATCACTAGATTTTACAGTAACCTATCGTGGTGATAGCAGACACAGAGACTCCAATATCTCACTAAAAATACGATATTACACAAAAACTATAACTTTAGTGTTCTAAACAACAACTAACAAGAAACACAACATTATAAAGACCTAATTAACAGTTAGAGATCACTAACTTACCACACTTGCTCAAAAACCCTAGCTTTCCATGCTCTAAGTCATCAAATGGGGCTTAGCCAGGCTTGTGAAGGGTTTTAGTGAGGTTTAGTGAGGATTTGGCTTGGGTTTTGTGATGAATAAGAATATGTTTCAATTGAGGGGAGAGGAGATGAGAAGAAGAACAAAAATGAGAGAGTGTGAGTGATGGGGAAAATGAGGGCGTGAGAGTGGTGAAGAAAAATAGGGGTGTGAGGTTAGGATGAGCCATGCCCCTTCTCTCTCCTCATTAATTGCTCCCCATGCTTGCTCCATACCTCATTATTCCCATTATCAACTCTCTCTCTCCCTCCCTCCCTCTCTCAAGTCAACCCTTTGTTTTAAAAACTAAATAATTAAATAAATACATATAACATATTGGCATGAGGGTTAAGGTGCCATGGCTACTTAAGCATGGTTAACACCTCCATAGTCCCCAAGTTAACATGCACATTTGTGTGCAAGCCAAAACAAATAATAATAAAATATTAATTAATTTTTATAAAATATGTGAAAACTATTTTGGTTAAATTTTTACTAAAAACCCGCATTATCGCTTAATTAACACTAATCGCATTCTAAGGTGTTATACTATCCCCGTCTATGAGAAAACCGTAGTATCTCGAGGTTAGAAATGCAACCATGGTGGGTGTATGTCATGCACTAACCATTGTAGAGACTAAACCATGGCTAAGTGTTAAAGGTTAGGTTAATAAATATCTTTAAGTAAAACAAAAGAGGTGGACAAAGTCAATGGTTCTACAAGTTTCTATAAACCTTAACCATGACTAATTCCACCATTTTGAATTTACTTAATAATAAATAAAACCTTAACATTAACCCTAGAATTGTGTAAGTCTCACACAACTATGTTGCATGTGTAACCTAGCATGACACACTTATATATATCACATATATATTTAGTGTGCAAAGAAAACAATTAACATATATCACATATATGTTAAGTGTATCATGAGTGAGAAAAAGAAAAGCTTAAGTGAGCTAATATTAGTTAAAGTAATGTGATATATCAAATATATAATTATACATTAAATTATTAAATCAACACTTGATTTAATAATCCGGCTATATTATGTATAACCGACTAATATCAAATGCAACAACTTGTCGAATCAACACTTGATCCGATAACCCGGCTATATCACATATAACCGACCAATGTCACAAGTCGCGAGAATAGAATGCGGTATCATATACGCGCATTAATCTCGGTCCCACACATATCACATATGTGCTCCTACTCCGTTTCACATGAACCAGGAAACCTCTGTGTAGGACTCTAAAAGCTCGCCAATACGCCGGCAATAGGTGATGATCATATCAAACACCCACAAGCTGCAAGCGGTCTGTTAAACGTAATGGCCTGTCACGACCCGAAATATTAGCTCATGACCAGCACTTAAATCACGCAACGTCTAAAGGCGTAACATAATCCAAGTAAGCTGAAACCCAGAAATCTAAACCTTTTTAAAGAAATAAAAGAGGTGCAGTTTTGAAAAGAGGTATAATGAAGAAAAATGTTTTCTTACATGCAAAGAAAAGGGAACATGAAAATGCAAGTTTATCTTACTATTGTAAAACATGTTCGTCTTTTAAAAATTTGAGCAGCACCTCCTTTGTATATTTTGATCCAAAACCACAAATACATGATAATATAAAAGGCACACCCAAGAGGGAGCTAGCTCTTCGCTAAAGGCGGATCACAACCATGCAAGTAATATAACAAGTATACGATGCCCAATCGGCGAAGGTCAACACAAAAGGTAATAAATAAAGCAAGACATCAACCCACAAAGCGAATATAAAACCCATCGCTTAAATCTCGCAACTACAAGTCTCACTATGTCTTACTAATTATACAAATACTAGTTTTGATTGATAGAGTTGACTAGATATAGAAAGTATAATAAAAATGAGAGTGGGCACGATACAAATGTCCCACCTACCAAGGCAAAACTCCCAAAAGCAAGTTGTGCGCCAAAGATGCCGCTACCGATCCAAACGGTCAACCTGCAATAACTGTGGCACAACAGGGGTGAGTTGCCAACTCGTGAGTAGAAAACATCAACAGGTAGAAATCGAATAAAATAACGATTTCCTAGGTCAACTATATCATATAGGTAATACTATGATATCTAGGGTGACCGTATATGAATATGTGCCAACAATAAATAAACGCAAGTATGCAAGTGGATATCATCCAATAATATAATAAATGTCAATATACATGTGGATCTCGTCCACTCGAAATATCGTAATAGCATATGCATGTAAATATATGAGGATATCAAGAATGTGTGTGCCCATCAATGACACACCAAAACATGTAACCTGAGTGTCCAACACCGACACTCGAAATATCATGAAACCTGTGTCCAGCATCGACACGTAAATCCTCATATCTCAGGCTCCGGCTATCCAGAATGGCCTGTATCCACCTCATGACTCCGGTCGGTATCCTCCGGATAACCGCCAGGTCAAAATACTATCACCGGTAGGTAGTGGTCTCTCTGCTTGGCTCAACGCCATCATCTGCGACCTTCTCGCCCCGGGGTACCATACCGGGTCCACCATGCATCCGTAGACGGTTCCTCCTCCTCCTCGAATCGGGTGTATGATATCGCTCAAGAGCCGAGAAAACTCATGTTGGACTATACAAATATCATATCAAGAGATACCGAGTTTTTAAAACAATACATACTTTCTTTTGAAATAACCACGGTTCTCAAATTCAGAAATCTCATGAAAACAACATATTTCAATGCGTATAATCATAAAGTATGATGTATGCGACATATAATAGAAATATAAGCATATCTGTATATAATGCAACATGGGACAGTAATATGCACATATCAAGGGAAAACCGCTCTTTTAAAATGAATCCATTTTTAAAATATATATTGTAGTTCCCAATTTCTCCAAGCTCAAATGCAACATCGTATAAAAGTGTATATGCAACTATAGCAAGTAAATTATGCAAAGAGTCATATCATGATGCAGCAATTCTACTGTGTAATGACATGGAAATTATCGATGAAGAAGTGTATGAGCCGGCAAATCTGTGTAAGTGTGATATACGCATCATCGATAATGGTGCAGGTGTACTAGCACAGGTATATGAAATGTAGGGTTACTAGGAACTCTCACAAGGATCAACAAGGCATCAACCATGCCCAATTTAAATTTTAGACGTGCCGAACAACCCTAACCAAGATCGTAGACTAGAGATTATAAGAAAACAATAAGCAAGTAAACAACTTTACTTCTAAGAGTTTGGGATTACAACCTTGTAGTCCTGTCCTTCACTTCAATAGCTCCGTGTAGTAATCCCTTCGCGGCGATCATGATCGTCCGGACTCTAGAGAGGCTCCCACGAAGAAATGAACGTGCTTGCTTCGATGACTTTGAGGCCGAAGATGATCTACATCGAGGAGACACTGAATCAAGCTATTCCTTTACTAGGTCATGAACTTTGTGAAGAGAACACACTCTACTACATGGCAAGTGGTAGAGGATGAAGAAGTAGGAGGTGGGCTCACTTTAGAATTGATTTTCTCACACTTTTTCTCAAAACTCCATTAGAGATAGCAAGCTTTTTCATGGAGCTTGAAGAAGAAGAAGAAGACTTGTGAATAATTCATCCAAATGAATTATTACACCCATGGTTGAGTTAAGCCCTCATGGCTAACTCATGTAGAGAATTAACTCATGGCTATGGTTAAAGGTTGGGTTTGATAAATATCTTAAGCTAGACAAAAGGGTTGGCTTTGTCAAAGCTTATCCATAAGCTTTGTGCAAGCTTTATCATAACAAACTCAATCTCTTTTGAATTAGCTTAACATAAATGGAAACCCTAACTTAACCCTAGCATTGTGTTAATCTCATACACCCATCTTGTATGTATCATCAAACATGACACAATCCATGTACATAAATGTACATATCGCGTATATATATACAATGTGCACATCATGTGAGAAAAGAAAACAATAGTGAGCTAAATATTAGTTAATGTATTATAATATATCAAATATATAATTATACATTAAATTATCAAATCAACTCTTGATTTAATAATCCGGCTATATCACATATAACCGATTAATATCAAATGCAACATCTTATCAAATCAACGCTCGATCCGATAATTCGGCTATATCACATATAACCAATCATATCACACATCGCGAGAATATAATGCGGTATCACATACTCGTATTAATCTCATTCCCGCACATATCACATATGCGCTCCTACTTTTTTTTTGAGCCAGGAAACCTCTGTGTAGGACTCTAAAGACTCGTCAATACGCCGGCAGTAGGTGATGATCATATCAAACACCCATAAGCCGCAAGCGGTCTGCCAAACGTAACGGCCACCCGGGTATTGAGCGATCAGAAGATCAACAAGCAAGCCTGTACTTTCTCCAGCGAATCCATTCAGTAACACTCCCGTACAGTCCGGTCTCTTTGTCTGATATGTTGCATATCTAGTCTAGGGGTGGTATACGTCAGACCACAGTAACCGATAAGTCGTGTCGATGTGAGGCTCATAACAGGTCGAGAAACTACTGGTAACACTTACCAGTAAATCTCTATATCAGCCCTGGCCAGGTACTTCCACTTATAGCCAATCGAACACAGCACAACTCAACTCCCTATACCGGGAGAGACGAATCCTCTCCTATCGCTCATTGTCTCCATGTGATTTGGGAATGTACCCAAAAGACACCGTTTTACATGCCCCATTGGACGTGGTATGATGGAAATCAAAGCACAGTGGGAATCACACAAGACTCTATGACGATCTTGGGTCTACAGACTAACCTGTACCAGTGTCACCAAAGAACTGCCATCTGACGTGAGGTATAATACCATTTGGGAGTTCTCGGCGAGTCCGTCAAGTGTACCCAGTCTCTACTGAGCACCCGTATACCTTCTCTGATGTCAAATACCAATGGATATGGGATCATCCATCGCCCATCATATAGGTCAAGAAGCGCATACGCTAGTCTACTCTGGAGTATCGATGCCCTATCTCGGTACTCCCACTACTAGGAACATTTGAAGGATGTACTTGCCGACTACACTGTCCTCACTAGTATGATCTGCATCATAGTCCTGGTAGTCAAGTACTTATCCTAAGGGCTTTATCAATATATAACATAGAGACAATCTGAGTACATGTTAGGATAAAGAGCAACCAGATAGCATACTATCATGTCGAGCAAGAAAGTCCTACCTATATATGTCCAAGCATCCACTACAGTATACATCGTATGTACAGTAATGGCCTCTAGGGCATACATATTGTAGGGTTCCTAGGCACACTATAGAGGTCTCACAAGGCATCAACCATGCCAATATAAAATTTTATGGGTGCCGAGAAACCCTAAAACGGATCGTCGGCTAGAATTCTAGGCGAAAAACGATTCAAGTTAACAACTTAACTAAAGTTCGGAAGTTACAACCTTTGTAGATCCGGATATCCACTTCCTTAGCTCCACGTAGTTGTCCTCTCGCTGTCCTTTTCGAATCCTAGACTCATTCGTCGGCTTCATCGGGAAAAACGAGCGGAATAGGTCGTCGGCTTCGTGCCGAAGATGATCTACGTCGAGGTTGCACAAGTTCAAGCTCCAACTTCACCAAGTTGTGAAACTTGTGAAGAAAACACCCAAAACAATTTGGCAAGAGGTAGAGGGTGAAGAAATAGGAGGTGGGTTCACTTTAGAATTGGATTTCACTCACTTTTGCTCAAGTTGCCATTGATGGCATCTTGTTTTCTCTCTTGAAGAAGAAGGAGAAGATGAAGCTAGAATATGATAAGTTTTTTTAAAATGAAAAGAAAAATTCATACTTATCATAATCTAACAAGGGTTAAGTGTAGAGAATAAACCATGGTAAGTGGATGGGTTAGGGTTAAGCATGAAGACAAAATGGTCTCATTGGTCAAAGCTTCATGAAGCTTCAACAAGCTTCATGACAAAAACAAACCATTTTATTTTCATTTATCCAATAAAATAAATAAAGAAATGAATAAATAAATGATAAGGCAAAACCCTAATTATCATTTAACCATGGTTTAATTCTTCACACTTAACCAAATGATCAAGTATCATCAAACATGATACATATATGTGCACAAAAAATATATCACATATACAACTTGCACATCAAGTGAGAAAATCCGTACAAAGTGAACCAATACTAGTTAATGCAAAGTAATATATCAAATATATAATTATACATTAAATCATTAAATCAACATTTAATTCAATGATCCGGTCATGTCGCACATAACCGACTAGTATCCAATGTATCGATTTATCGAATCAATAATTCGATAACTAGGTCATATCGAATATAACCAATCGAAACATTAATCGCGAGAATGAAATGCGGTATCACATACACGCATTATTCTCGCTCCCGCACATATCTCATATGCGCTCCTATTTCGTTTCGCTTGAGCCAGGAAACCTCTGTGTAGGACTCTAAAGACTCGTCAATACGCCGGTAGCAGATGATGATCATATCAAGCACCCACAAGCCGCAAGCGATCTGCTAAATGTAACGGCCATCCGGGTATTGAGCGATCAGAAGATCGACGAGCTAGCCCGCTCACACTCCTGTGAATCCAACCAGTAACACTTTCCGTATAGTCCGGTCTGTTCGTCTGATACGTCGCATATCAAGTCTAGGGGTGGTAAACGTCAGACCCCAATAACCGATAAGTCGTGCCGATGTGAGGCTCATAACGGGTCGAGAAACTACTGGTAATACTTACCAGCAAATCTCTGATCAGCCCTGGCCAGGGACTTCCCTGTTACGGCCAATCGAGCACTGCGCAACATCAACCCCCAATACCGGGAGAGACGAAACCCCTCCTATCGCTCATTGCCTCCATGTGACTCGGGACTGTACCCAAAGACCACCGTTTTGCACGCCCTCATGGACGTGGTAAGGTGGAGATCAAAGCACAGTGGGAATCACACAAGACTCTATGACGATCTCAGGTCTACAGACTAACCTGTACAAGTGTCACCTGAGAACTGCCATCTGACGTGAGGTATAATACCATCTGGGAGTTCTCGGCGAGTCCGTCCAGTGTACCCAGTCTCCACTGAGCACCCGTATACCATCTCTGATGTCAAACACCAATGGATATGGGATCATCCATCGCCCATCTCATGGGTCGAGAAGCATATACGCTAGTCTACTCTGGTATATCGATGCCCTGTCTCGATACACCCACGACTAGGGACCTTGAAGGATGTACTTATGGACTACCATGTCCCCACTAGTATGATCTGCATCATAGTCCAGGTAGTCAAGTACACATCCTAAGGGCTTTACCAACATGTAACTATAAGACAGTTTAAAGAGACTAGTGTACATGTTAAGATAAAGAGTAACCAGATAGCATACTATCATATCGAGCAAGAAAGTCATCTCTATATATGTCCAAGCATCCAATATAATATACATCATCTGTACAATACTGGCCTCTAGGGCATACATACAACTAACAATCTCCCACTTGCACTAGGGCCAGCTGCTGTAGTATCGCATACCGAGCATCCCGAAGAGTCTCTCAAACTGTATCTGGGGAATGGCCTTCGTGAGTGGATCCGCCGTGTTGTTCTTCGTGTCAACCCTCCTGACCTCGATCTCCCGGCGATCAACTATCTCCCGGATCAGGTGATACCGCCTCAGAATATGCCTGGACCGCTGATGGGACCTGGGTTCCTTGGCCAAAGCCACCGCTCCATTGTTATCGCAATACAAAGGTATTGGATGCTCAATGGATGGAACCACTCCAAGTTCAGCAATGAACTTCTTGATCCAGACAGCCTCTTTGGCAGCATCGTTGGCAGCGATGTATTCAGCCTCCATCGTCGAGTCTGCCACGGTTTTCTGCTTGGAACTCTTCCAGCTAACCGCCCCTCCGTAAAGGGTAAAGACAAATCCCGACTGCGACTTAGAGTCGTCCTTATCACTCTGGAAGCTGGAATCGGTAAAGGACTCCACTTGGAGTTCTCCGTTACCATACACCAAGAGCATCTCTTTAGTCCTTCGTAAGTACTTGAGAATGCTCTTCACAGCTGTCCATTGACTCTCTCCAGGATGATCTTGATACCTGCTCACTACACTTAGTGAGTATGCTACATCGGGTCTGGTACATAGCATCGCATACATGATAGAGCTTACAGCCGAAGCATAGGGTATCCCTTGCATGCGAGCTCTCTCCAAATCAGTCTTGGGAGACATCTCTTTAGAGAGAGTGACTCCAGAGATCGTGGGCAAGTTCCCACGCTTGGATTCTTCCATACTAAACCTCTTTAGTATGGTGTCAATGTACCTGGATTGGGACAATCCCAGTATCCGTTTGGATCTATCTCTATAGATCCTTATCCCCAATATGCAGGAGGCATCACCAAGATCTTTCATTGAGAATCTTTGTGATAAGAAGAGCTTGACCGATTGCAGCATAGGAATATCATTTCCTATCAAGAGTATGTCGTCCACGTACAATACGAGGAAGACAACCTTACTCTCTGCCACCTTCTTGTAAATACAAGGTTCATCTGGGTTTTTGACGAAATCAAACTCTTTGATAACGACGTCAAAGTATATGTTCCAACTCCGCGATGCTTGCTTTAATCCATAAATGGATTTAAGCAGCTTGCACACCTTCCCGCTGCTCCCACTGTCTACGAAGCCCTCTGGCTGAGTCATGTACACGCACTCTTCTAAATCACCGTTTAGAAAGGCGGTCTTAACATCCATTTGCCAGATTTCGTAATCATGATATGCAGCGATGGCAAGCATGATCCGGATGGATTTAAGCATAGCCACTGGAGAAAAGGTCTCGTCATAGTCCACACCTGGTCTTTGACGAAAACCCTTTGCTACAAGTCTAGCTTTGAAAGTCTCCACTTTCCCATCTACACCAAGTTTCTTCTTGAAGATCCACTTGCTCCCAATGGGTTTTACCCCTTCAGGAGCAACTTCCAAAGTCTATACTTTGTTGGTGTACATGGATTCCATCTCAGACCGCATAGCATCCAGCCATTTCACTAAGTCCCTACTCGTGATGGCCTGCTCGAAGCTAGTTGGGTCATCATCCTCCATGATGCAATCCTCGCTCCCACCATCCATGAGAAAACCGTAGTATCTCTCAGGTGGGCGAGGAACCCTACTAGATCGGCGGAGAGGCTGAGGTTCATCGGGAGCTACTGAATCCTCTGGTTCAACCAAATCTTCTGTTGTAGTCTGTATTGCTGGAATCTCTTCCAGTTCTACCTCCTTGCCACTAATCTCCTTTTCAAGAAATTCCTTTTCTAAAAAGGTGGCATGTCGAGAAACAAACACCTTTTGTTCCTCGGTGTGGTAGAAGATAAACCCGCGCGAATGTTTGGGATATCCAATAAACTTACACAGAATGGACCTTGCCGCGAGTTTGTCTGGATTTTGCGTTTTTACATAGGCCGGACAACCCCATATCTTAACATAATTAAGACATGGTCTCTTTCCTTTCCATATCTCATATGGAGTGGTCGGCACGGTTTTGGTGGGAACCATATTCAATAGGTCTGCAACTGTTTCCAGTGCATATCCCCAGAAGGAAATAGGTAACTCAGCTGTGCTCATCATAGAGCGCACCATATCTAATAGGGCGTGGTTCCTCCGTTCCGATACACCGTTGTGCTGTGGTGTATAAGGAGGAGTAAGCAGAGAGAGAATCCCATTCTCTTTTAGGAAGTCCAGGAATTCATTGCTTAAGTATTCTCCTCCTCGATCAGATCGAAGGATTTTAATACTTTTTCCGGTTTGGTTCTCAACTTCTTGTTTATATTCCCTAAATTTCTCAAAAGCTTCTGATTTGTGTTTCATCAGGAACACATACCCGAACCTAGAGAGATCGTCAGTGAATGTAATGAAGTATGAAGAACCATCCCTGGCATGTGTAGACATGGGACCGCATACATCACTATTTATAAGTCCTAAGAGTTCGGTAACTCTTTCTCTGTGTCCCGTAAACGGAGCTTTGGTCATCTTGCCTTTGAGACATGATTGGCAAGTGTCATAAGATGAAAATTCAAACGGATTTAAATATCCATCCTTATGCAACTTAGCTTATCGTGTCGCATTGATGTGACCCAGTCTACAATGCCACAAGAAGGATTCGTTCAGTTCTGAACTCTTCCTCTTGTGTGTGTTTGTTATGCTCAGAACTGTTGATTGATTTAGAACATAAATGCCATTGCACAAAATTCCTGATCCAACCAACTTTTGGTTACGGAAAATGTTCATAACATTATCCTGTAATACAAAATTATATCCCTCTTTACTCAATAAAGAAACCGATATAATGTTGCATATCAGGTTTGGCATGTAATAACATTCGTTCAGAACCAATGTATTACCAGTTGGTAATACAAGGTGATATTCCCCGACAGTCTTAGCTGCAACAATTGCACCATTTCCAACTCTAATGTCTTTATCACCTTCTCCAAGTTCTCTACCTTTCCTAAGCCCATGTAACTGATTACATATATGGGATCCTGACCCGGTATCTAATACCCAGGACGTGGAGCAAATGGAGAAACAGTTCTCAGTAACGAACACACCCGGAGAAAATGCATCAACATGTACTTTCTTCATTCGGGTGGCATGGGAATCCTGGTATTCCCCTATATCCTGTTCAGTCCTATAACTCTTATAGGTAAGAACGGAACCAACGTTCCCCAGCACAGTATAACATGCGGGTTCGGTCAATACATCCATATTATTATCTTTATTAGGGCATGAAATGGTCGCTACCTGGAGAGAGAGAGAAGAAAACACTTTAGCGTATGCTCGTGCAAGATCAGATTGGTTATTATCTTATCTAATCAGGATGGCTCCCACTGCTTTTTATCAAATCTTCCTTCAAACCCTAAAAGGAAAGACTAGCCGGGATTAATTACACACTACAAGTTCGCCAATCTTTCAGCCAGGCCAGTGTCGGTACTTTGAGGGAGGTCCCCCGTGCTTTCGCACGAACCTAATTAATGTAAACCTCGTTTTCCCAGAGGCGTAACCTCGTTAACACCTTTCTAGACACCTACTTGATCGGCTAATTGTAATGTGTAAAACTCTCCCAGGAGTAACTCTTACTCGCAGTGGGTATCGGGATCCAACTATCTCATAGAAGGTATGCAATCTCATTGCAAATTTCAACACTTGAAATTCCCGATAATATTTTGCCCCTAGCATCCTATGACCTTGACGCAGGCCAACAAACCATAGTGCGCTAGTCAAGTTCAACCCGTCATTTCCTGATTGAATTAAACCCACCCGTACGACCCTTGACGCAGGCCAACAAAGTCGCACGACTACCCTAATCCAATCTGCATCACATGCATAAGCAGATAAATACTAGTTAGCTACTGCACACTACGCCTTGACGCAGGCCAACAAACGTAGCACGAATTCTAACTACTACTCATCTGAAATGACGGAGGGCTACGACAGGTTTTTCTGAAAACCTATTGCGTAATGAACTTGATATCGTTGTAGAATCAAAATGAAGTTTTGAAATGGAGTAATTTTGAGGCTTTTCTAGTTTTGCTAAAGGAGTCACTCCCGGTGAAGGGATCTCGGTCCTTTCCTCGTCGAATGAGGTGCGGGATATATCATATATATCACTGTGCAAAGCAAAAACTCTTAAAAGCAATCAATAACCAAACCGAGTGTGTAGCATCTGCCAGTTATTGCTAAAGGAGTCACTCCCGGTGAAGGGATCTCGGTCCTTTCCTCATCGAATAAGGTGCAGGATATATCACATATACCGCTGTGCAAAGCAAGAACTGTAGCTACCTGTTTTATTTAAAATTTGATTCTACAACATTTTAGGTTTCTTTCTTTCATTAATCACATTAATGAAGTCCCATCATTTAAATACCTAAACATCACAGATAGATATGACGTACACTTATGCCATCCGCATTCGTCTTGATGTCCCCTCGTGCACCGTTAGGTTAGGTAACTAACGACAGAGCAGGGCAGGGCTAGTGCGGGTGCAAAACATAAGTAACGTCTATATAATATATCATATATACTATATACTGTATCTATCACAGAACATCACATGATCGCATCACAGATATCGCAGCAGAAGAAACATATGAAACATTGGATATACTAGGACGTCCGTGTTTTCAATACGAGTCAGTATAAAACACGGATTCCACGGTCGTGATGAATAGCCAATCCCACACCCCTAGACCCCTACGAGAGCGGCAAGCAACCCTACCAATTCTAAGGTTAGGAGACCCGGACTCGACTCCTCGAGTTGGTCTCCCACTGGACTCCAGAACCCGGTTACTTGTGCTCCCCTCCTTGGGTCTATCCTAATGCGGAAAAGTAAATAATATACAAAAGGTGACAACTTCCGCTACCTGGAAGGGCCCCAAATAAAAGAATATTACATACAAGTTTTTACATGAATGTAAATGAAAAACACTCATCTCACATAAAAAAACCCCGGGCTATTCGAACACGACAATCCAATATAACATATCCAGCAACACATAACATCACATGTCATCAACGTAAGTAAATATGCGCATCCTAATTGTCGTTGACATATAGCAACGAAACCGGCGATATCACATATTACACTTACGGTCACAGAAAAGAAAGTGTAAAACTACAACAATTGGAATCCGCAACTTCTTTAGACATCGCATGCCTAATCAAATGAAATGCTTAGACATCACATGCCTAACAGATATAAATCCCGCATTTTAGTCTCATTATCGAAAACTCTTTTCAATATCATGTGGAACTAAACTGCTAGATTTATAACATTCATTCAGTTATCTCATAACTGTTTGTGAATTCCAATTATCGTATCACATTCCAGATAAACAGAAAATGTTAAACTTTCCGATCGAACATTCGAACACCCAAGTTTTCCCGATACAGTCCAACATATGAAATAAGTCTAACAACATTCAGTTCGTGCCTCAGTACCAACGGTCCAGCCGTAGAAGGGTCAAGCCAACGCCTCACATGTGGCACGCCGTACTGCCCCAAACCCGAAGGTTCAAAGGGCAGTTCAAGACGGTCACATAATCGAGTTAAGGTTTGTTGTCTTCTAGAGGGTCCATCGCGTTACTTGCACTACTTAGAACGTCGTTAAACTACGGAAAAATCCAACACCTGGAAATTTCCCGACAGGGGAAAAGTTGGGTATTTATATCCGGTCGAACTTTTTCTAATATATTCTAAAAATATCCGGAAAAACACTTAGACAAGGTTCGATAATCCGATCGAAACATCGTTTTCCAATTTAACCCCAGAACACTCAACTTAAGAGCCAATTTAAAAATTCCCAGAAAACTCAGAATAATTAATCAGGAATTACTGTGCAAACACTTAGGGCTGACGTCACCAAATAGCCGCGGAACCGCCGCAGAAGCTAGGCTTCTGCCGCGGTTCCGCCGCACAAAGTACTGTTCATGGGAAACTTTTTGCACCGTAATTCTTAGATTTCATTGCTGAATTTTTTAAGCATTTTTAATTGACAAAAAACCACAAATTTGGAAAAAGTCCAGAGAGCATTATCGGGTTAGGGTTTCGGGTTCGTTCGGACTTCAAACTCCGTCTAGACTTCGCCTAAGGCTCTAACTAGGCTCTGATACCACTGTAGGGTTCCTAGGCACACTATAGAGGTCTCACAAGGCATCAACCATGCCAATATAAAAATTTTATGGGTGCCGAGAAACCCTAATACGGATCGTCGGCTAGAATTCTAGGCGAAAAACGATTCAAGTTAACAACTTAACTAAAGTTCGGAAGTTACAACCTTTGTAGATCCGGATATCCACTTCCTTAGCTCTACGTAGTTGTCCTCTCGCTGTCCTTTTCGAATCCTAGACTCATTCGTCGGCTTCATCGGGAAAAACGAGCGGAATAGGTCGTCGGCTTCGTGCCGAAGATGATCTACGTCGAGGTTGCACAAGTTCAAGCTCCAACTTCACCAAGTTGTGAAACTTGTGAAGAAAACACCCAAAATAATTTGGCAAGAGGTAGAGGGTGAAGAAATAGGAGGTGGGTTCACTTTAGAATTAGATTACACTCACTTTTGCTCAAGTTGCCATTGATGGCATCTTGTTTTCTCTCTTGAAGAAGAAGGAGAAGATGAAGCTAGAATATGATAAGTTTTTTTAAAATGAAAAGAAAAATTCATACTTATCATAATCTAACAAGGGTTAAGTGTAGAGAATAAACCATGGTAAGTGGATGGGTTAGGGTTAAGCATGAAGACAAAATGGTCTCATTGGTCAAAGCTTCATGAAGCTTCAACAAGCTTCATGACAAAAACAAACCATTTTATTTTCATTTATCCAATAAAATAAATAAAGAAATGAATAAATAAATGATAAGGCAAAACCCTAATTATCATTTAACCATGGTTTAATTCTTCACACTTAACCAAATGATCAAGCATCATCAAACATGATACATATATGTGCACAAAAAATATATCACATATACAACTTGCATATCAAGTGAGAAAATCCGTACAAAGTGAACCAATACTAGTTAATGCAAAGTAATATATCAAATATATAATTATACATTAAATCATTAAATCAACATTTGATTCAATGATCCGGTCATGTCGCACATAACCGACTAGTATCCAATGTATCGATTTATCGAATCAATAATTCGATAACTAGGTCATATCGAATATAACCAATCGAAACATTAATCGCGAGAATGAAATGCGGTATCACATACACGCATTATTCTCTCTCCCGCACATATCTCATATGCGCTCCTATTTCGTTTCGCTTGAGCCAGGAAACCTCTGTGTAGGACTCTAAAGACTCGTCAATACGCCGGTAGCAAATGATGATCATATCAAGCACCCACAAGCCGCAAGCGGTCTGCTAAAGGTAACGGCCATCCGGGTATTGAGCGATCAGAAGATCGACGAGCTAGCCCGCTCACACTCCTGTGAATCCAACCAGTAACACTTTCCGTATAGTCCGGTCTGTTCGTCTGATACGTCGCATATCAAGTCTAGGGGTGGTAAACGTCAGACCCCAATAACCGATAAGTCGTGCCGATGTGAGGCTCATAACCGGTCGAGAAACTACTGGTAACACTTACCAGCAAATCTCTGATCAGCCCTGGCCAGGGACTTCCCTGTTACGGCCAATCGAGCACTGTGCAACATCAACCCCAATACCGGGAGAGACGAAACCCCTCCTATCGCTCATTGCCTCCATGTGACTCGGGACTGTACCCAAAGACCACTGTTTTGCACGCCCTCATGGACGTGGTAAGGTGGAGATCAAAGCACAGTGGGAATCACACAAGACTCTATGACGATCTCGGGTCTACAGACTAACCTATACAAGTGTCACCTGAGAACTGCCATCTGACGTGAGGTATAATACCATCTGGGAGTTCTCGGCGAGTCCGTCCAGTGTACCCAGTCTCCACTGAGCACCCGTATACCATCTCTGATGTCAAACACCAATGGATATGGGATCATCCATCGCCCATCTCATGGGTCGAGAAGCATATACGCTAGTCTACTCTGGTATATCGATGCCCTGTCTCGATACACCCATGACTAGGGACCTTGAAGGATGTACTTATGGACTACCATGTCCCCACTAGTATGATCTGCATCATAGTCCAGGTAGTCAAGTACACATCCTAAGGGCTTTACGAACATGTAACTATAAGACAGTTTAAAGAGACTAGTGTACATGTTAAGATAAAGAGTAACCAGATAGCATACTATCATATCGAGCAAGAAAGTCATCTCTATATATGTCCACGCATCCAATATAATATACATCATCTGTACAATACTGGCCTCTAGGGCATACATACAACTAACACATATAACTAACAATCTCCCACTTGCACTAGGGCCATCTGTTGTGGTATCGCATACCCAACAATCAGCAGTGGTTGAAGTATCTCATACTCAACCATCCCATAAAAGTCTCTACTGGGAAATAGGCCTTTGTGAGTTGATCCACGCTGTTTTCCTCTGTGTCTACTCTCCTAACCTCGATCTTCCTGGTGATCAACCATCTCTATGATCAGGTGATACTGCCTAAGAATTATATCTGGATTTCTGATGGGACGGGGGTTCCTAGGCCAAAGCCATAACTCCATTGTCACACAATGGTTTGAACTAAGTTCATCTCATGAACTATTATCTATATCCAGACTGCCTCTTTGGTAGCATCTTTGGTAACGATGTGTCTATCCTTTAATCATCTAGTATGTCACGGTATCTAGCTTGGAACTCTTCCAACATACCGTCCCTCCACTGAGGGTAAAGACAATGCCTGCAACTGACATTCAGTCGTCCTTATCGCCCTGGAACTATTCCAGTGATTCTCCCCAGGATCAATTGATACCGTCTCACTACAACTAGTGAGAATCGTAACATCTAATTAGATCTATCTCATAGATATAAAACTTACGATTTAGGATGTAATACCTTGATCCTATATGGAGAATCATTGTGATAAGAGGAGATTGACCGAGCGTAGCATAGGAAAATCCTTCCCTATCAAGAGTATGTCATCCACGTACTATACGAGGATCACTTCCATACTCCCTACTACCTTTTTGTATATACAAGGTTTATCTACCATTTTGATGAAGTCAAACTCTTTGACTACCACATCAAAACAGACTTTCCAACTTCGTGATGCCTGCTTTATCCCATAAAGCAACTTGCATACGTTTCCGCTACTCCCACTGTCTACGAAGCCCTCTGGCTGTGTACTTATAGACATTCTCTTCTAAATTATCATTTTAGAAAAGCTGTCATGACACCCAACCGCCAGATATCGTAGTTATGGTATGTAGCAATGGCAAGTAGGATCTGGCTGGACTTAAGCATAGCTATGAAAGTCTTAACTTTTCCATGTACACCAAGTAATCTTCTTAAGATATACTTGCTTCTGATGGGGATTTAACCCTTCAGATAAAGCAACCAAAGTCCATACTTTGTTGGTGTATAAGGATTCTATCTCAGATCACTTAGCATCCAGCCATTCTTACAGAGTCCCACTCCTGATGGCCTGCTCGAAATAAGTTGGGTCATCATCTCATGATGTAATCCTCGCTCCCACTGTCATAGAGAAACCGAAGTATCTCTCAGGTGGGTGAGGAACCCTACTAGATCGTCGGAGAGGCTGAGGTTCGTTGGAAACTATTGAATCCTTCGGGTTTACTAAAACATCAGCTGCAGTTTGTATAGCTGGAACTCTTTCCAGTTCTACAGAATTGACCTTGCCTCGAGCTTTGTCCGGATTTTGCTTTTAGACATAGGCCGGACAACCCCAAATCTTAATATCCTTAAGAGATGGGCTCTTCCCATACCATATCACATATGGAGTGGTAGGCTACTGATTTGATTGGAACCCTATTCAATAGGTATGCAGCTTCTCAAGTGCATAACTCCCAAAAGGAAATAGGAAACTCAGTAGTACTCATCATAGAGCGCACCATATCTAATAGGGTGTGATTGCTCCACCCCGATACACCGACGTGCTGTGGTGTATACAGAGGAGTAATGCTGAGAGAGAATCTCATTCTCCTTTAGAATAGTCCAGGAATCCCGTGCTCAAGTATTCTCCTCCTTGATCTCATCAAAGGACATAATACTTATACCCGTTTTTGGTTCTCTACTTCTAACTCATATTCATTGAATTTCTCAAAAGGTTCAGACTTGTGTTTCAACAGGAACACATGTGCGAATCTTGAGAGACCATCAGTGAATATAATAAAATACAAAGAACCGGTCTTGGCATGTAAAGACAGTGGGCCTTACACACATCATTATGTATCAATCCTAAGAGTTCACTAACTCTTTCTCTGTTTCCAATAAACAGAGCTGTGGTCATCTTATCTTTGTGACATGACCGGCAAGTTTCACAAGATGTAAATTCAAACTAATTTAAATATGCATCTAAATGTAACTTCAGCTAGTCGGGTCACATTGATATGACCTAGTCTATAATACCTCAAGAAGGATTCATTCATTTTTGAACTCTTCCTCTTGTGTGTGTTTTGTACGCGAAGAACTGTGGTTTGATTTAGAACGTCTATGCTTTTAGATAACATGCCTGAACCGATCAACTCTTGATATAGGAAACGTTCAAAACATTATCCAACAATACAAAATTATATCCTTCTTTACTAATAAAGAGACTGATATGATATTGTATATCAGGTTCGGTATCTAATAACATTCGTTCAGAATCAATGTATTTGTTAATACAGGGTGATAACTACCAACAGACTTGGCTGCAACACTTGCACCGTTTCTATCTCATGAAACCTATCACCCGTTCTCAGTTCTCTACCAATCTGTAGCCCATGTAACAGATTATATATGCGGGATCCTGATCCGGTATCTCATGTAGGGTTCCTAGGCACACTAGTGTGGTCTCACAAGGCATCAACCATGCCAATTTCAAAAAATCTAGGTGCCGAGAAACCCTAATACGGATCGTTGGCTAAAGTTTAGGCGAAACTAGAAACTAGTTAACAACTTAACTATAAAGAATACGGAAATACAACCTTTGTAGATCCGGTGCTCCACCTCCATAGCTCCGCAACAAAGTCCCCTCGCTGTCCAAATGAGTTCCCGGGCTCTAGCGTCGGCTTCGTCGGAGAATGGGCAAGCTAGGTCGTCGATGTCCATGCCGAAGATGATCTACGTCGAGGCATCGCTAGATCAAGCTCCAACTTCACCAAGTCTTGAAAACTTGTGAAGGAAACACACTCTACTACTTGGCAAGAGGTAGAGGATGAAGAAATAGGAAGTGGGTTCAATTTAGAATTGGATTTCTCACTCATTTTCACATTCCACCATTGTTGGTAGAAAGCTTTCTTCAAGGTTGAAGATGAAGAAGAAGAAGATAATGATATGATAAGTTATTATCAAAAGAATAATAAATTTATCCTTATCATAATATTAACCTAAGTTAAGTGTAGAGAATTGACCAAGGTTAAAGAATGGTTAGGGTTAAGGAGATGAGACAAAAATGGTCACTTAATGAATGCTTCATGAAGCTTCATGTTGCAAACAAAATAAGCCACCATTTTTCTCTCATTTCTTTTCCTTTTTCCAAAAATAAAAGGATTAATAAATGAATAAGTAAAACCCTAATTATCCACTTAACCATGGTTTAAATCTTTACACTTAACCAAAAAGATATGTATCATCAAACATGATACAAACAAGTGCACAAAATCATATCACATATGTAATGCGCACATCCGAGCGAGAAAATCCATTTAAAGTGAACCGATACTAGTTAATGCAAAGTAATATATCAAATAGATAATTATGCATCAAATCATTAAATCAACACTTGATTTAACGATCCGGTCATATCGTATATAACCGACTAGTATGCAATGCATCGGTTTATCGAATCAACCCTCGATTCGATAACTAGGTTATATCGCATATAACCATTCGACACATTCATCACGAGAATGAAATACGGTATCACATACACGCATGATTCTCGGTCCCGCACATATCTCATATGCGCTCCTATTTCGTTTCGCTTGAGCTAGGAAACCTCTGTGTAGGACTCTAAAGACTCGTCAATACGCCGGCAGCAGGTGATGATCATATCAAACACCCACAAGCCGCAAGCGGTCTGCTAAACGTAACGGCCACCCGGGTATTGAGCGATCTGAAGATCGACGAGCAAGCCCGCTCACACTCCAGTGAATCCAACCAGTAACACTACCGTACAGTCCGGTCTGATCGTCTGATATGTCGCATATCTCGCCTAGGGGTGGTAAACGTCAGACCCCAATAACTCGATAAGTCGTGTCGATATGAGGTCTATAACTTATTCGAGAAACTACTGGTAACACTTACCAGTAAATCTGAGCAACCCTGGCCAGGGATTTCCTGTTATAGCCAATCGAACACAGCGCAACATCAACTCCCTATACCGGGAGAGACGAATCCCCTCCTATCGCTCATTGCCTCTATGTGACTCGGGACTGTACCCAAAAACCACCGTTTTGCACGCCCTCTTAGACGTGGTAAGATGGAAATCAAAGCACAGTGGGAACCACACAAGACTCTATGACGATCTCGGGTCAACAGACTACTCTGTACCAGTGTCACCAGAGAACTTCCATCTGACGTGAGGTATAATACCATCTGGGAGTTCTCGGCGAGTCCGTCCAGTGTACCCAGTCTCTACTGAGCACCCGTATATCATCTCCGATGTCAAACACCAATGGATATGGGATCATCCATCGCCCATCTGTATGGGTCGAGAAGGTACACGCTAGTCTACTCTGGTATATCGATGCCCCGTCTCGATACACCCACGACTAGGGACTTTGAAGGATGTACTTATTGACTATCTGTCCCCACTAGTATGATCTGCATCATAGTCCAGGTAGTCAAGTACACATCCTAAGGGCTTTACCAACATGTAACAGAGAGACAATCAGTATACACGTTAAGGTAAAGAGCAACCAGATAGCATACTATCATGTCGAGCAAGAAAGTCCTCCCTATATATGTCCCAGCATCCACTACAATATACATCCAATGTACAGTAATGGCCTCTAGGGCATACATATAACTAACAATCTCTCACTTGCACTAGGGCCATCTGTAGCAGTGGTTGTAGTATCTCATACTCAACCATCCCATAAAAATCTCTCTCTGGGAACAGGCCTTTGTGAGTGGATCCGCTGTGTTGTCCTCTGAGTCTACTCTCCTAACCTCGATCTCCCTGGAGATCAACCATCTCCATGATCAAGTGATACTGCCTTAGAATATGTCTGGATCACTGATGGGACCGGCATTCCTTGGCATAAGCCACAACTCCATTGTCACACAATGGGAGGAACATAGTTCATCTCATGAACCAATATACACCCAAACAGCCTTTTAGGTAGCATCTTAAGTAGCGATGTATCCAGCCTTTATCGTCTAGTATGTCACGGTATCTAGCTTGGAACTCTTCCAACATACCATCCCTGTACTGAGGGTAAAGACAATGCCTGCGACTGACATTCAGTCGTCTTTATCACCCTGGAACACTTCCAGTGATTCTCCCCTGGATCGATTGATACCATCTCACTATAACTAGTGA
Organism: Agapanthus africanus; assembly: GCA_030015575.1. Lineage (NCBI taxonomy): Eukaryota > Viridiplantae > Streptophyta > Magnoliopsida > Asparagales > Amaryllidaceae > Agapanthus > Agapanthus africanus. The sequence continues at coordinate 114,366,642 of JASDDO010000018.1, forward strand.
GAATCCTAACATCCAATTAAATCTGTCTCATAGATCCAAAACTCAGGATTTAAGGGGTATCATTTTGATCCTATATGGAGAATCATTGTGATAAGCGGAGATTGATCGAACGTAGCATAGGAAACTCCTTCCCCATCAAGAGTATGTCATCCACGTACTCTACGAGGATCACCACCATACTCCCTACTACCTTTTTGTTTATACAAGGTTCATCTACCATTTTGATGATGTCAAACTCTTTGACTACTTCATCAAAACAGATGTTCCAACTCCGCGATGCCTGATTTATCCTATAAAGCATCTTGCACACGTTTCCGCTGCTCCCACTGTCTACGAGGCCCTCTGGCTGTGTACTTATAGACGCTCTCTTCTAAAACATCATTTAGAAAAGCTGTCATGACACCCAACCACCAGATATCGTAGTCATGGTATGTAGCTGTGGCAAGTAGGATCTGGATGGACTTAAGCATAGGCACTGAAAAGGTTTCATCATTATCCACGCCTGGTTGATGACCAAAACCTTTAACAAGTCTAGCTTTGAAAGTCTCAACTTTTCCATATACACCAAGTAATCTTCTCAAGATATACTTTCTCCTGATGGGGATTTAACCCTTCAGATATAGCAACCAAAGTCCATACTTTGTTGGTGTATATGGATTCCATCTCAGATCACTAAGCATCCAGCCATTCTTACAGAGTCCCACACCTGATGGCCAGCTCGAAACTAGTTGGGTCATCATCTTATGATGCAATCCTCGCTCCCACTGTCATAGAGAAACCGAAGTATCTCTCAGGTGGGTGAGGAACCCTACTAGATCGGCGGAGAGGCTGAGGTTCGTTGGTAACCATTGAATCCTTTAGTTTTATCAAATCATCTGCTGTAGTTTGTATAGCTGGAACCTTTCCAGTTCTACATAACAGATCTTGCCTTGAGCTTGTCCGGATTTTGCTTTTAGACAAAGGCTGGACAACCCCAAATCTCAACTAACTTGAGAGATGGGCTCTTCCCTTATCATATCAAATATGAAGTGGTAGGCAACTGATTTGATTTGAACCCTATTCAATAGGTATGCAGCTTCTCAAGTGCATAACTCCCAAAAAGGAAATAGGTAACTCAGTAGTACTCATCATGAAGCACACCTTATCATATAGGGTGAGATAGCTCCGCCCCGATATACCATTGTGCTATGGTGTATACAGAGGAGTAATGCTGAGAGAGAATCTCATTCTCCTTTAGAATAGTCCAGTATTTCCGTGCTCAAGTATTCTCCTCCTTGATCACATCAAAGGACATAATACTTATACCCGTATTTTGGTTCTCTACTTCTAACTTATATTCTGTGAATATCTCAAAAGGTTCGGACTTGTGTTTCAACAAGAACATATGTCTGAATCTTGAGAGATTTATCAGAGAATGTAACGAAGTACAAAGAACCAGTCCTGGCATATGTAGACAGGGGATCTGACATACATCAACATGTATCATCCCAAGAGTTTACTAACTCTTTCTCTGTTTTCAGTAAACTGAGCTATGGTCATCTTATCTTTGTGACATGACTGGCAAGTTTCATAAGATGTAAATTCAAACAGATTTAAATATGCATCTATGTGGAACTTAGCTTGTCGGGTCGCATTGATATGACCTAGTCTACAATACCTCAAGAAGAATTCGTTCATTTCTGAACTCTTCTTCTTGTGTGTGTTCCGTATACTAAGAACTGTATTTTGATTTAGAACATCAACGCTTTTAGATAACGTGCCTGAACCGATCAACTTTTGATATAGGAAATGTTCAAAACATTATCCAACAATACAAAATTTTACCGTTTCTTTACTAATAAAGAGACAGATATGATTTTGTATATCAGGTTCGGTATCTAATAACATTCGTTCAGAATCAATGTATCAGTAATACAGGGTGACAGTGACCGACAGACTTGGCTGCAACTCTTGCCCCGTTTTCTACCTCATGAAACTTATCACCCGTTCTCAGTTCTCTACCTATCTGTAGCCCTATGTAACAGATTACATATCTGGGATCCTGATCTGGTATCATATACCCAGGACGTAAAGGATACTGAGAAACAGTTCTGTATAATGAACACACCCGAAGATGATGCATCAGCATGCACTCTCTTCGTTTGGGCGGCACGGGAAATCTGGTATTCCCCAATTTCCTGCTCTGTCTTATAACAATTATAAGTTGGAGCGGGACCAACGTTCCCCAGCTCAGTATAACAAGCGGGTTCGGTCAAAATTCCGTATTATTATCTTGATTAAGGCATGATATGGTCGCTACCAGGAGAGAGAGAGAAAAAAACACTCAGCGTGCGCTCTTTCAAGAATAGATTGGTTATTTATTTTATCTAATAAGGATGGCTCCCACTGCTTTTTATCAAATCTTCCTTCAAACCCTAAAAGGAAAGACTAGCCGGGATTAATTACACACTACAAGTTCGCCAATCTTTCAGCCAGGCCAGTGTCGGTACTTTGAGGGAGGTCCCCCGTGCTTTCGCACGAACCTAATTAATGTAAACCTCGTTTTCCCAGAGGCGTAACCTCGTTAACACCTTTCTAGACACCTACTTGATCGGCTAATTGTAATGTATAAAACTCTCCCAGGAGTAACTCTTACTCGCAGCGGGTATCGGGATCCAACTATCTCATAGAAGGTATGCAATCTCATTGCAAATTTCAACACTTGAAATTCTCGATAATTTTGCCCCTAGCGTCCTAAGACCTTGACGCAGGCCAACAAACCATAGTCCGCTAGTCAAGTTCAACCCGTCATTTCCTGATTGAATTAAACCGACCCGCACGACCCTTGACGCAGGCCAACAAAGTCGCACGACTACCCTGATCCAATCACATCATATGCTTATGCAGATAAGCACCAGTTAGCTACCGCACACTACGCCTTGACGCAGGCCAACAAACGTAGCACGAATACTAACTACTACTTATCTGAAATGACGGAGGGCTACGACAGGTTTTTCTGAACACCTATTGCGTAATGAACTTGATATCGTTGTAGAATCAAATGATTTTGAAATGGAGTGTCTTTGAGGCTTTTCTAGTTTTGCTAAAGGAGTCACTCCCGGTGAAGGGATCGTCGGTCCTTTCCTCGTCGAATGAGGTGCGGGATATATCATATATATCACTGTGCAAAGCAAAAACTCTTAAAAGCAATCAAAAGACAAACCGAATGTGTAGCATCTGCCAGTTATTGCTAAAGGAGTCACTCCCGGTGAAGGGATCTCGGTCCTTTCCTCATCGAATAAGGTGCAGGATATATCACATATACCGCTGTGCAAAGCAAGAACTGTAGCTACCTGTTTTAATTTTGAAATTCGATTCTACAACATCTTAGGTTTCTTTTATTTCATTAATCACATTAATGAAGTCCCATCATTTAAGTACCTAAACATCATAGATAAATACGACGTACACTTATACCATCCGCATTCGCCTCGATGTCCCCTCATGCACCGTTAGGTTAGGTAACTAACGGCAGAGCGGGGCAGGGCTAGTGCGGGTGTAAAACATAAGTAACGCCTATATAATATATCATATATACTATATATAGTATCTATCACAGAACATCACATGATCACAACACAGATATCGCAGCAGAAGAATCATATGAAATATTGGATATACTAGGACGTCCGTGTTTTCAATACGAGCCAGTATAAAACACGGATTCCACGGTCGTGATGAATAGCCAAACCCACACCCCTAGACCCCTACGAGAGCGGCAAGCAACCCTACCAATTCTGGAGTTAGGAGACCCGGACTCGACTCCTCGAGTTGGTCTCCCACTGGACTCCAGAACCCGGTTACTTGTGCCCTCCTCCTTGGGTCTATCCTAGTGCAGAAAAGTAAATAATATACAAACGGTGACAACTTCCGCAACCTGGAAGTGCCCCAATAAAAGAATATTACATACAAGTTTTTACATGAATGAAAATGAAAAAACACTCATCTCACATAAAAACCCCCGGCTATTCAAACACGACGATCCAATATAACATATCCAGCAACACATAACATCACATGTCATCAACGTAAGTAAATATGCGCATCCCAATTGTCGTTGACATATAGCAACGAAACCGGCGATATCACATATTACACTTACGGTCACAGAAAAGAAAGTGTAAAACTACAACAGTTGGAATCCGCAACCACCTCAGACATCGCATGCCTGACCAAATGAATTCCTTAGACATCGCATGCCTAACTATTATAAACCCTGCATTTTAGTCTCATTATCGAAAACACTTTTCAATAATCAAGTCGGGCAATTCAACAAGATTCCCGACATCCTGATCGAATGCTCGTCGCAAACTTCAGTAGACGGCCGCACCCCCGATACCGTCGACGAAGTGCACCAAGGCGGAACACCGCTACCGCGAGCACCCGAACGAATGCTTTCGGCGACGGGGTTCTCCTATAGTCACTTGGTCGGGGCTATGGAGCGAGGCTGTCTATTAAGTTTACCCGGCGAGTATCCGCGTATGCTACGTGATTGCGACGGACTTTTGATCACATCAAAATTCCGTGGCAACCGATCAAGTGAGACTAAACTGCTATGTTTATAACATTCATTCAGTTATCTCATAACTCTTTGTGAATTCCAATTATTGTATCACATTCCAGATAAAATAGAAAATGTTAAACTTTTCGATCGAACAATCGAACACCCAAGTTTTCCCGATAATGATCAACACATGAAACAAGTCTAAAAACATTCAGTTCGTGCTCAGTACCAATGGTCCAGCCGTAGAAGGGTCAAGCCAACGCCTCACATGTGGCACGCCGTACTGCCCCAAACCCGAAGGTTCAAAGGGCAGTTCAAGACGGTCACATAATCGAGTTAAGGTTTGTTGTCTTCTAGAGGGTCCATCGCGTTACTTGCACTACTTAGAACGTCGTTAAACTACGGAAAAATCCAACACTTGGAAATTTCCCGACAGAGGAAAAATTGGGTATTTATATCCGGTCGAACTTTTCAACATATTCTAAAATTTATCCGGAAAGCCACCCAGACAAAATTTGATACTCCGATCAAAACACCGAATCCCCAAAACAATCCCAGATTATTCAACTCTTGAATAAAATATAAAAATTTCCAGAAGACTCAGCACTTTTACACAAGAATTACTGTGCAAGACACGTGGTCTAAATCACCAACATGGCCGCGGAACCGCCGCGAAACCCAGGGTGGGGCCGCGGTTCCGCGGCTCATTGGTCGATATAGAGCCACGTGCTTCACAGTAACTCTTAGGATTCCCTGCAGAATTTTTTGGCAATTTTTAATCTGGAAAAATCCCAGTTTTTGGAAAAAGGACAAAGAGCATTTTTGTGATCGGGTTTCGGGTTCGTTCGGACTTCAAATTCCGTCTAGACTTCGCCTAAGGCTCTAGCTAGTCTCTGATACCACTGTAGGGTTCCTAGGCACACTAGTGAGGTCTCACAAGGCATCAACCATGCCAATTTCAAAAAATCTAGGTGCCGAGAAACCCTAATACGGATCGTTGGCTAAAGTTTAGGCGAAACTAGAAACTAGTTAACAACTTAACTATAAAGAATACGGAAATACAACCTTTGTAGATCCGGTGTTCCACCTTCATAGCTCCGCAACGAAGTCCCCTCGCTGTCCAAATGAGTTCCCGGGCTCTAGCGTCGGCTTCGTCGGAGAATGGGCAAGCTAGGTCGTCGATGTCCATGCCGAAGATGATCTACGTCGAGGCATCGCTAGATCAAGCTCCAACTTCACCAAGTCTTGAAAACTTGTGAAGGAAACACACTCTACTACTTGGCAAGAGGTAGAGGATGAAGAAATAGGAAGTGGGTTCAATTTAGAATTGGATTTCTCACTCATTTTCACATTCCACCATTGTTGGTAGAAAGCTTTCTTCAAGGTTGAAGATGAAGAAGAAGAAGATAATGATATGATAAGTTATTATCAAAAGAATAATAAATTTATCCTTATCATAATATTAACCTAAGTTAAGTGTAGAGAATTGACCAAGGTTAAAGAATGGTTAGGGTTAAGGAGATGAGACAAAAATGGTCACTTAATGAATGCTTCATGAAGCTTCATGTTGCAAACAAAATAAGCCACCATTTTTCTCTCATTTCTTTTCCTTTTTCCAAAAATAAAAGGATTAATAAATGAATAAGTAAAACCCTAATTATAGACTTAACCATGGTTTAAATCTTTACACTTAACCAAAAAGATATGTATCATCAAACATGATACAAACAAGTGCACAAAATCATATCGCATATGTAATGCGCACATCCGAGCGAGAAAATCCATTTAAAGTGAACCGATACTAGTTAATACAAAGTAATATATCAAATATATAATTATGCATCAAATCATTAAATCAACACTTGATTTAACGATCCGGTCATATCGTATATAACCGACTAGTATGCAATGCATCGGTTTATCGAATCAACCCTCGATTCGATAACTAGGTTATATCGCATATAACCATTCGACACATTCATCGCGAGAATGAAATACGGTATCACATACACGCATGATTCTCGGTCCCGCACATATCTCATATGCGCTCCTATTTCGTTTCGCTTGAGCCAGGAAACCTCTGTGTAGGACTCTAAAGACTCGTCAATACGCCGGCAGCAGGTGATGATCATATCAAACACCTACAAGCCGCAAGCGGTCTGCTAAACGTAACGGCCACCCGGGTATTGAGCGATCTGAAGATCGACGAGCAAGCCCGCTCATACTCCAGTGAATCCAACCAGTAACACTACCGTACAGTTCGGTCTGATCGTCTGATATGTCGCATATCTCGCCTAGGGGTGGTAAACGTCAGACCCCAATAACTCGATAAGTCGTGTCGATATGAGGTCTATAACTTATTCGAGAAACTACTGGTAACACTTACCAGTAAATCTGAGCAACCCTGGCCAGGGATTTCCTGTTATAGCCAATCGAACACAACACAACATCAACTCCCTATACCGGGAGAGACGAATCCCCTCCTATCGCTCATTGCCTCCATGTGACTCGGGACTGTACCCAAAAACCACCGTTTTGCACGCCCTCTTAGACGTGGTAAGATGGAAATCAAAGCACAGTGGGAACCACACAAGACTCTATGACGATCTCGGGTCAACAGACTACTCTGTACCAGTGTCACCAGAGAACTGCCATCTGACGTGAGGTATAATACCATCTGGGAGTTCTCGGCGAGTCCGTCCAGTATACCCAGTCTCTACTGAGCATCCTTATATCATCTCCGATGTCAAACACCAATGGATATGGGATCATCCATCGCCCATCTGTATGGGTCGAGAAGGTACACGCTAGTCTACTCTGGTATATCGATGCCCCGTCTCGATACACCCACGACTAGGGACTTTGAAGGATGTACTTATTGACTATCTGTCCCCACTAGTATGATCTGCATCATAGTCCAGGTAGTCAAGTACACATCCTAAGGGCTTTACCAACATGTAACAGAGAGACAATCAGTATACACGTTAAAGTAAAGAGAAACCAGATAGCATACTATCATGTCGAGCAAGAAAGTCCTCCCTATATATGTCCCAGCATCCACTACAATATACATCCAATGTACAGTAATGGCCTCTAGGGCATACATATAACTAACATCTCATACCCAGGACGTAAAGTATACTGAGAAACAGTTCTCGGTATTGAACACACCCGAAGATGATGCATCAGCATGCACTTTCTTCGTTTGGGTGGCACGGGAATTCTGGTAATCCCCTATTTCCTGCTCTGTCTTATAACATTTATAAGTTGGAGCGAGACCAACGTTCCCCAGCTCAGTATAACAAGCGGGTTCGGTCAATACATCCGTATTATTATCTTGATTAAGGCGTGACATGTCGCTACCTGGAGAGAGAGAGAAGAAAACACTCAGCGTATGCTCTTACAAGATTAGATTGGTTATTAATATGTCTAATCAGGATGTCTCCTACTGTTTTAGTCAAATCTTCATTTAAACCCTAAAAGGAAAGGCTAGCCGGGATTAATTACACGTTACAAGTTCGCCAATCTTTCAGCCAGGCTAGTGTCGGTACTTTGAGGGAGGTTCCCCGTGCTTTCGCACGGGCCTAATTAAAGTAAACCTCGATTTCACAGAGGCGTAACCCCGTTGACACCTTTCTAAATCCTACTTGATCGGCTAATTGTAATGTGTAAAACTCTCCCAGGAGTAACTCTTACTCGCAGCGGGTATCGGGATCCAACTATCTCATAGAAGGTATACAATCTCATTGCAAATTTCAACACTTGAAATTCCCAATAATATTTTACCCCTAGCACTTATGACCTTAACTAAGGTCAACATATCATAAGTACTAGTCAAGTTCTACCCATCATTTCATGATTAATCAGACCCACGCTACATGACCCTCAACTATGGTCGACATAATCACATGAATGTCCTAACTAATCGCATCATATGCTGTGTAGGAAGACATCACTTGGCTACCGTACACTACGCCTCAACTAAAGTCAACATATGTAGCACGAATACTAAGTACTCTACTTCCTAAAATGACCGAGGGCTACGACAGATTTTTAAGAAAACCTTTTTGCGTAATGAACTTGATATCGTTATAGAATCGAGTGATTTTAAATGGAGTGTTTTTGAGGCTTTTCTAGTTTCGCTAAAAAGGTCACTCCCGCTGTAGGGATCTCGGCTCTTTCCTTATCGAATAAGGTGCAGGATATTTCGCAAATACCACTATGCAAAGAAAGAACTATAGAAGCAATCAAAAGACAAACCGAGTTTGTAGCATCTGCTAGTTTCGCTAAAGAGTTCACTCCCGGTGAAGGGATCTCGGCTCTTTACTTATCGAATAAGGTGCTGGATGTTCTACAAAGAACACCGCTATGCAAAGCAAGAACTAGAGCTACCAGTTTTTAAACAAGTTTCTACAACATCTTTAGATTTCTTTTATTTCATTAATCTCATTAATGAAGTCCCATTTTATTATGCTTCACAAGCATCACATTTGAAACGAAATCTGGAATATAACATATATCTCATATATATAATATAAACATTCGTCTCAGGCAGTAATATGATCTCATCACAGAACATTGCAGCAGAAGAACATATATGAAATATTGGATATACTAGGAGGTCCTGGTTTTAATACGAGCCTATATAAAACACGGATTCCACGGTCGCGATTGTTGGAGATAGTGCCCTCATAGTCAATTATTGGATCGCAGGTACGTGATTGCAATGATTGCGGAGGACCTATCCCGGTAGGACAGTCTTACTCGAGATGATAGTATACTATCTGGTTTGCCTTTATCAGTCGTGTACATGTTCAGGTGACTGATTGCATGTTACACTTTGATAGAGCCCTTAGGATCTTGCTTTACTACCAACAGTATGATGGCGATCATATACGTGAGAGTTGGGTAGTTTATATGCATATCCTTAATTGTGGTCCCTAGTCGTGGGAGTTTTGAGACAGGGCATCGATACTCCGGAGTAGACTAGTGTATACAGTCGAGACCCCGACGAGGGGCGGTGGCCGGTCTCACAAGCCACTGGTGTCAGTTGGATCACCTAAGATGTATACAGGTGCTCATTGGGTTATGAGTACACCGGACAGGACTCGCCGGGAATCTGCTAGTTAGTATTATATCTACCGTCAGATAGCAGTTCCCTGGTGACATGTGTGCAGGTTAGTTCATCGACCTGAGGTCGTCATTTGTCTCGTGTGAGTTCCCACTGTGCTTTGATTTCTACCCTACCACGGCTCAAAGGAGTCGTGCAAACAGGTAGTTTTTGGGTACAGTCCCGAGCCATATGGAGGCACGTGAGCGGATCGGCAGGGGATTCGTCTCTCCCGGTATTGGGGGCGAGATCGTGCTGTGTCTAGGAGAGCCATTACACAAAGCCCACGGCCGTGGCAGGAGATTTACTGGTAGGTACTCCAGTAGTATCTCAGGGTGTTATTGGGCTTCACTCCGACATGACTTATACTGCTTCTGGGGGTCTGACGTTACTAGCCCCCTAGGCGGATATGCGATACTCATTGACGAACGGACCGGACTGTATATACATTGTCACTGTTAGGCTCAGTAGGGTTTCTGGATGTGTCAGCTCATCGGCCACCCTTGAGTTTGCTCATCAGTCTCCCTTAAGGTCAGTCCGTGGGCAGCCGTTACGCATAGCTAGTGCAGCTGACGGTTTGTGGTTAAACCCACTGCCAGGGTACTGACGAGTCATTAGAGTCCCCCACAGACAGTCTCCCAAGTTCGGGCGAAACGTTGTAGAGGCCGTATGGTTTTATGGCAGGGTTCGGAAAATGCACGTGCGTTTACGCACGTGTCAGTTTTCGGGCAGTTGATACTGGTCGGCTTTGGTTTAAGCCTGATCCGAGTATTAAATTGAGTAGGTATAATATCTTTGTCTCAGTTGCATTTGTATCGGTCGTAATACAAATGCGGGTATATTTATACAGTTTCGGGGTTTTCCTGAAAGTTGTTTCAGGATCACTTTTGGAAGTTGCCAGTTTACAGTTTTCTATCAGCCGTCTTTTAACATTCGGTTAAAGACGGATTTATCTTTTCTTGGATGAGAGTGAGTCGTGCTTCTAGAAGGTTCTAGAAGGTTCTAGAATTTGTGACAAGGCTAAGTGACTCATGCTTTGATTTCATTACTTTCTTGTTTAGCTAAGGATATTTATTTTGTGTTCACACATGATATTTATCCTATGGTTACTCTCTTTCTCCTACGGTCACCTCCTCCTCTTCTATAAGAATGGCCGGCCCTCTCTCTCCTCATCTCACTCTCACTTGATAGTTTTTCATGGTTGTAAAAAGATATGATAGTATTTGGGGTGCATGGAATATTACAGTTCATTTCATTCCATCACCCGATTTCCACGGCAACTTCATTAACCGATCGTCCACGGTTTTGGACGAAGTGAGACAAAGTCATCTACTCATTCTCTACATCAATTCTTGGTCGTCTCTTTTAGCAAACTTGACGATCGAGTTGCCTCGAGTCAGAGGCGGGAGCCCGTTTAAAGAATCAGTGATGTGGTGCCACCTCGACGAGGATATCGGAGATCGACGAGATCGGAGCAGCCGCAACGGAGCGTGGGATGATGGTTAAAGAACGAAGGACTCGGATCGTTCGGTATAACCTTTCTACACTCTTTACAGTTTGTTAGTTTAGCAATAATGGCAGATCCGGGTTAAAGTATACGATAGCGCCAGTTAAAAGGTTTTTATTCTGCATTTGGCGTCTGTAGACTGCCGGGGCGCTAACGTAGATTTACAGGGATTCACGACCCCAAATTTTGCCGTGGCTCTTAAAAACGCCTGCACAGATTTTTAAGACATCCAGAAATAAATTTTGAGACCGTTTAAAATTAACAGCGATGAATAGCCAAACCCACATCCCTAGACCCCTACGAGAGCGGCAAGTAACACTGCCAATTCTAGGGTTAGGAGACTCGGTCTCGACTCCTCGAGATGGTCTCCCACTGGACCCTAGAACCCGGTTACTTGTGCTCCCCGCCTTGGGTCTACCTAATGCGGAAAAGTAAATAATATACAATGGTGACATCATCCTCAGCCCGGAAGTGCCCCAATAAAAGAATATTACATACAAATGAATTTTACATGAATGAAAAAGAAAAACTCTCATCTCACATAAAACCCCTGGCTATTCAAAAACACGACGATCCAATATAACATATCACAGCAACACATAATATCACATATCATCAACGTAAGTAAATATCCGTATCCCAATTGTCGTTGATGTATAGCAACGAAACTGGCGATACACCACATATTACACTTATGGTCAGAGAAAAGAAAGTGTAAAACTACAACAGTTGGAATCCACAATCTCCTTAGACATCGCATGCCTAACTAAATGAATTCCTTAGACATCGCATGCCTAAAAATTATAAACCCTGCATTTTATTCTCATTATCGAAAACTCTTTTCAATATCAAGTCGGACAATTCAACAAGATTTCCGACATCCTGATCGAATGCTCGTCGCAAACTTTAGTAGACGGACGCACCCTCAGATGCCGTCGACGAAGTGCACTAAGGCGGAACACCGCTGCTGCGAGCACACGAACGGATGCTTTTGGCGACGGGGTTCTCCTACAGTCACTTAGTCGGGGCTATGGGGCGTGGATGTCTATTAAGTTTACCCGGCGAGTATCCGCGTACGCTACGTGATTGCACTGGACTTTTGATCGCATCAAAATCCCGTGGCAACCGATCATCTGAGACTAAACTGCTAGATTTATAACATTCAAATTAGTTATCTCTAAGTACTTGTGGATTCCAAATATTGTATCACATTCCAGATAAATAGACAATGTTAAACTTTCCGATCGAATAAACAAACACCCAAGATTTCCCAAATTGTTCTCAACACTTGAAATTAGTTTAAAAACATCCATTACATGCCACAGTACCAATGGTCCAGCCGTAGAAGGGTCAAACCAACGCCTCACATGTGGCAACGCCGTACTGCCACAAACCCTAAGATTTAGAGGCAGTTCAGACGGTCACATAATCGAGTTAAGGTTTGTGTTCTTCTAGAGGGTCCACCACGTTACTAGTATGACTAAGAACGTTCTTAAACTACGGAAAAATCTAACACATGGAAATTTTCCGGCAGGGGAAAAAATGAGTTATTGATATCTGTTCGAACTTTTTAACACGTTCTAAAATTACCCGGAAAGATCTTAAACGAAGTTAATCTTTCCGATCGAACCAACGAATACAAGAGATCTCCAGAAAACTCAACACTTGAGAAATATCAAAAATACCCAGAAGCATCAGGAATTAGCTACGGATGTTACCCTAGAAAAATGAAACCCTAATTCCCTCTTTCGACCGCGGAACCGCCGCGCAAGGCATGTCCTTGCCGCGGTTCCGTGGCGGTTTGAGGGGATTAGGAGGTGGTTTTTCATAGCATTCCTTATAATTCCCTGCTTATTTTTTGAGTATTTTTAACGCAGAAAAAATCACATTTTAAAAAAATTTCCAGAGAAGGGTGTAAAATGGGGTTTCGGGGTTCGATCGGACTTTAAACTTCGTCTAGACTTCGCCTAAAGCTCTAGCTTGGCTCTGATACCACTGTAGGGTTACTGGGTACTCTCATAAGGGTCTACAAGGCATCAACCATGCCCAATTTAAATTTTAGACGTGCCGAACAACCATAACCAAGATCGTAGACTAGAGATTATGCGAAAACAATAAGCAAGTAAACAACTTTACTTCCAAGAGTTTGGGATTACAACCTTTGTAGTCCGGTCCTTCACTTCAATAGCTCCGTGTAGTAGTCCCTTCGCTGCGATCATGATCGTCCGGACTCTAGAGAGGCTCCCGCGAAGAAATGAACGTGCTTGCTTTGATGACTTCGAGGCCGAAGATGATCTATGTCGAGGAGACACTGAATCAAGCTATTCCTTCACTAGGTCATGAACTTTGTGAAGAGAACACACTCTAATACATGGCAAGTGGTAGAGGATGAAGAAGTAGGAGGTGGGCTCACTTTAGAATTGATTTTCTCACACTTTTTCTCAAAACTCCATTAGAGATAACAAGCTTTTTCATGAAGCTTGAAGAAGAAGAAGAAGACGTGTGAATAATTCATACAAATGAATTATTGCACCCATGGTTGAGTTAAGCCTTCATGTCTAACTCATGTAGAGAATTAACTCATGGCTATGGTCAAAGGTTGGGTTTGATAAATATCTTAAACTAGACAAAAGGGTTGACTTTGTCAAAGCTTATCCATAAGCTTTTGTGCAAGCTTTATCATAACAAACTCAATCTCTTTTGAATTAGCTTAACATAAATGGAAACCCTAACTTAACCCTAGCATTGTGTTAATCTCATACACCCATCTTGTATGTATCATCAAACATGACACAATCCATGTACACAAATGTACATATCGCGTATATATATACAATGTGCACATCATGTGAAAAAAGAAAACACTAGTGAGCTAAATATTAGTTAATGTATTATAATATATCAAATATATAATTATACATTAAATTATCAAATCAACTCTTGATTTAATAATCCGGCTATATCACATATAACCGACTAATATCAAATGCAACATCTTATCGAATCAACGCTCGATCCGATAACTCGGCTATATCACATATAACCAATCATGTCACACATCGCGAGAATATAATGCGGTATCACATACTCGTATTAATCTCGTTCCCGCACATATCACATATGCGCTCCTACTCTATTTCGCTTGATCCAGGAAACCTCTGTGTAGGACACTAAAGACTCGTCAATATGCCGGCAGTAGGTGATGATCATATTAAACACCCAAAAGCCGCAAGCGGTCTTCCAAACGTAACGGCCACCCGGGTATTGAGCGATCAGAAGATCAACAAGCAAGCCTGTACTTTCTCCAGCGAATCCATTCAGTAACACTCCCGTACAGTCCGATCACTTCGTCTGATATGTTGCATATCTAGTCTAGGGGTGGTATACGTCAAACCCCAGTAACCGATAAGTCGTGTCGATGTGAGGCTCATAACAGGTTGAGAAACTACTGGTAACACTTACCAGTAAATCTCTATATCATCCCTGGCCAGGGACTTCTACTTATAGCCAATCGAACACAGCACAACATCAACTCCCTATACCGGGAGAGTTGAATCCCCTCCTATCGCTCATTGTCTCTATGTGATTCAGAACTGTACCCAAAAGCCACCGTTTTGCACGCACCATTGGACGCAGTATGAAGGAAATCAAAACACAGTGGGAATCACACAAGACTCTATGACGATCTCGGGTCTACAGACTAACCTGTACCAGTGTCACCAGAGAACTGCCATCTGACGTGAGGTATAATACCATCCAGGAGTTCTCGGCGAGTCCGTCCAGTGTACCCAGTCTCTACTGAGCACCCGTATACCTTCTCTGATGTCAAACACCAATGGATATGGGATCATCTATCGCCCATCATATAGGTCAAGAAGCGCATACGCTAGTCTACTCTGGAGTATCGATGCCTTGTCTCGGTACTCCCACGACTAGGAACATTTGAAGGATGTACTTGGCGACTACATTGTTCCCACTAGTATGATCTGCATCATAGTCCTGGTAGTCAAGTACTTATCCTAAGGCCTTTATCAACATGTAACATAGAGACAATCTGAGTACATGTTAAGATAAAGAGAAACCAGATAGCATACTATCATTTCGCGCAAGAAAGTCCTACCTGTATATGTCCAAGCATCCACTACAATATATATCGTATGTACAGTAATGGCCTCTAGGGCATACATATAACTAACATGAAATGCAATGGTAATGACATGAATGTTGTAGGGTTCCTAGGCACTCTAGTGAGGTCTC
Organism: Agapanthus africanus; assembly: GCA_030015575.1. Taxonomy (NCBI): domain Eukaryota; kingdom Viridiplantae; phylum Streptophyta; class Magnoliopsida; order Asparagales; family Amaryllidaceae; genus Agapanthus; species Agapanthus africanus. The sequence continues at coordinate 114,382,059 of JASDDO010000018.1, forward strand.
ACAAGGCATCGAACATGCCAATTTCAAATTCTACAAGTGCCGAGAGACCCGACTACGGATCGTTTGCTAGATATCTAGGCGAAAAGATAACTAGTTAACAATTAACTAATGGGATATCAGAAATACAACCTTTGTAGATCCGGTCCTCCACCTCCACGGCTCCAAGATGAGGTCCTCTCCGCTGTCCAAAACAAATCCGGGCTCTTGAGTCGGCTTCGTCGGAGAAAAAGTGAGCTAGGTCGTCGATGTCCATGCCGAAGATGATCTACGTCGAGGCATCGCTAAATCAAGATCCACCTTCACCAAGCCCTAAAACTTGTGAAGGAAACACACTCTACTACTTGGCAAGAGGTAGAGGATGAAGAAATAGGAAGTGGGTAGACTTTAGAATTGGATTTCTCACTTGTTTGCTCAATTCACCATTGATGAAGAAAGCTTTTTCTCCTTGAGTTCAAGGAAGAAGAAGAAGAAATGTTATGATATTCATCTTAAAAAGAAAAGAATAAATCCATTCTTATCATAACATAACCCAAGTTAAGTGTAGAGAATTGACCAAGGTTAAAGAATGGTTAGGGTTAAGGAGATGAGACAAAAATGGTTGCATCATAAAAGCTTCATGAAGCTTCAAGTGCAAACAAAATAAGCCACCATTTTTCTCTCATTTCTTTTCCTTATTTTCCAAAAATAAAAAGACTAATTAATGAATAAGTAAAACCCTTAACCATTTAAATAACTTTGGTTAAATTCTTTACACATAACCTAGCAATCATGCATCATCAAACATGATACAATAAAGTGCACAAAATCATATCGCATATGCAATGCGCACTCCCGAGTGAGAAAATCCATTTAAAGTGAACCGATACTAGTTAATGCAAAGTAATATATCAAATATATAATTATGCATTAAATCATTAAATCAACACTTGATTTAACGATCCGGTCATGTCGCACATAACCGACTGGTATCTATAGTAACATCTTATCGAATCAACACTTGATCCGATAACCCGGCTATATCGCATATAACCGATCAATGTCACATCGCGAGAATCGAATACGGTATCACATACACGCATTATTCTCGGTCCCGCACATATCTCATATGCGCTCCTATTTCGTTTCGCTTGAGCCAGGAAACCTCTGTGTAAGACTCTAAAGACTCGTCAATACGCCGGCAGCGGATGATGATCATATCAAACATCCACAAGCCGCAAGCGGTCTGCTAAACGTAACGGCCACCCGGGTATTGAGCGATCTGAAGATCGACGAGCAAGCCCGCTCACACTCCAGTGAATCCAACCAGTAACACTACCGTACATTCCGGTCTGATCGTCTGATATGTCGCATATCTCGCCTAGGGGTGGTAAACGTCAGACCCCAATAGCTCAATAAGTCGTGTCGATATGAGGTCTATAACACTTCGAGAAACTACTGGTAACACTTATCAGTAAATCTCAGCAACCCTGGCCAGGGATTTCCTGTTATAGCCAATTGAACACAGCGCAACATCAACCCCCTATACCGGGAGAGACGAATCCCCTCCTATCGCTCATTGCCTCCATATGACTCGGGACTGTACCCAAAAACCACCATTTTGCACGCCCTCTTGGACGTGGTAAGATGGAAATCAAAGCACAGTGGGAACCACACAAGACTCTATGACGATCTCGGGTCAACAGACTACTCTGTACCAGTGTCACCAGAGAACTGCCATCTGACGTGAGGTATAATACCATCTGGGAGTTCTCGGCGAGTCCGTCCAGTGTACCCAGTCTCTACTGAGCACCCGTATATCTCCTCTGATGTCAAACACCAATGGATATGGGATCATCCATCGCCCATCTGTATGGGTCGAGAAGGTACACGCTAGTCTACTCTGGTATATCGATGCCCCGTCTCGATACACCCTCGACTAGGGACTTTGAAGGATGTACTTATGGACTACCATGTCCCCACTAGTATGATCCGCATCAAAGTCCAGGTAGTCAAGCACACATCCTAAGGGCTTTACCAACATGTAACAGAGAGACAATCAGTATACACGTTAAGGTAAAGTTCAACCAGATAGCATACTATCATGTCGAGCAAGAAAGTCCTCCCTATATATGTCCCAGCATCCACTACAATATACATCCTATGTACAGTAATGGCCTCTAGGGCATACATATAACTAACAATCTCCCACTTGCACTAGGGCCATCTGATAGCAGTGGTTGCAGTATCTCATACTCAACCATCCCATAAAAATCTCTCTCTAGGAACAGGCCTTTGTGAGTGGATCCGCTGTGTTGCCCTCTGAGTCTACTCTCCTGACCTTGATCACCCTGGAGATCAATCATCTCCATGATCAAGTGATTCTGCCTTAGAATATGTCTGGATCACTGATGGGACGGGCGTTCCTTGGCATAAGCCATAACTCCATTGTCACACAATGGGAGGAACATAGTTCATCTTATGAACCAATATACACCCAGACTGCCTCTTTGGTAGCATCTTAAGTAGCGATGTATCCAGCCTTTATCGTCTAGTATGTCACGGTATCTAGCTTGGAACTCTTCCAACATACCGTCCCTTTACTGAGGATTAAGACAATGCCTGTGACTGACACTCAGTCGTCTTTATCACCCTAGAACCCTTCCAGCGATTCTCCCCAGGATCGATTGATACCGTCTCACTACAACTAGTGAGAATCCTAACATCCATTTAGATCTATCTCATAGATCCAAAAACCCAGGATTTAGGAGGTATCATTTTGATCCTATATGGAGAATCATAGTGATAAGCGGAGATTGCTCGAGCGTAGCATAGGAAACTCCTTCCCTATCAAGAGTATGTCATCCACGTACTCTACGAGGATCGTCACCATACTCCCTACTACCCTTTTTGTTTATACAAGGTTCATCTACCATTTTGATGATGTCAACTTCTTTGACTTGTTCATCAAAACAGATGTTCCAACTCCGCGATGCCTGCTTTATCAAATAAAGCATCTTGCACACGTTTCCGCTGCTCCCACTGTCTACGAAGCCCTCTGGCTGTGTACTTATAGACGCTATCTTCCAAATCATCATTTAGAAAAGCAGTCAAGACACCCAACCACCAGAGATCGTAGTCATGGTATGCAGCCGTGGTAAGTAGGATCTGGATGGACTTAAGTATAGCTACTTGAAAAGGTTTCATCATTATCCACACCTGGTCGATGACGAAAACCTTTAACAAGTCTAGCTTTGAAAGTCTCAACCTTTCCATGTACACCAAGTAATCTTCTCAAGATATACTTGCTCCTGATGGGGATTTAACCCTTCAGATATAGCAACTAAAGTCCATACTTTGTCGGTGTATAAGGATTCCATCTCAGATCACTAAGCATCCAGCCATTCTTACAGAGTCACACTCCTGATGGCCAGCTCGAAACTAGTTGGGTCATCATCTCATGATGCAATCCTCGCTCCCACTGTCATAGAGAAACCGAAGTATCTCTCAGGTGGGTGAGGAACCTTACTAGATCGGCGGAGAGGCTGAGGTTCGTTGGTATCTACTGAATCCTTTGGTTGTACCAAATCATCTGCTGTATTTTGTATAGCTGGAACCTTTCCAGTTCTACATAACAGACTTTGCCTCGAGCTTGTCCAGATTTTGCTTTTAGACATAGGCCGGACAACCCCAAATCTTAACTGTCTTAAGACATGGGCTCTTCCCATACCATATCTCATATGGGGCGGTAGGCAACGATTTGATTCGAACCCTATTCAATAGGTATGCAGCTACTCAAGTGCATAACTCCCAAAAGGAAATAGGTAACTCAGTGGTACTCATCATAGAGCACACCTTATCATATAGGGTGTTATAGCTCCGCCCCGATATACCATCGTGCTATGGTGTATACAGAGGAGTAATGCTGAGAGAGAATCTCATTCTCTTTTAAAATAGTCCAGGATTTCCGTGCACAAGTATTCTCCTCCTTGATCTCATCATAGGACATAATACTTATACCCGTATTGGTTCTCTACTTCTAACTTATATTCTGTGAATATCTCAAAAGGTTCGGACTCATGTTTCAACAGGAACATAGGTCTGAATCTCGAAAGATCATCAGAGAATGTAATGAAGTATAAAGAACCGGTCTTGGCGTGTGTAGATAGGGGACCTACATACATCAACATGTATCATCCCAAGAGTTCACTAACTCTTTCTCTGTTTCCAGTAAACGGAGCTGTGGTCATCTTATCTTTGTGACATGACTGGCGAGTTTCACAAGATGTAAATTCAAACTGATTTAAATATGCATCTTTATGTAACTCTAGCTAGTCGGGTCACATTGATCTGACCTAGTCTACAATACCTCAAGAAGGATTCGTTCATTTCTGAACTCTTCCTCTTGTGTGTGTTCTGTATACTAAGAACTGTAGTTTGATTTAGAACATCAATGCTTTTAGATAACGTGCCTGAACCGATCAACTTTTGATATAGGAAATGTTCAAAACATTATCCATCTATACAAAATTTTATCGTTTCTTTACTAATAAAGAGACAGATATGATTTTGTATATCAGGTTCGGTATCTAATAACATTCGTTCAGAATCAATGTATCAGTAATACAGGGTGACAGTGACCGACAGACTTGGCTGCAACTCTTGCCCCGTTTTCTACCTCATGAAACTTATCACCCGTTCTCAGTTCTCTACCTATCTGTAGCCCTATGTAACAGATTACATATCTGGGATCCTGATCTGGTATCATATACCCAGGACGTAAAGGATACTGAGAAACAGTTCTGTATAATGAACACACCCGAAGATGATGCATCAGCATGCACTCTCTTCGTTTGGGCGGCACGGGAAATCTGGTATTCCCCAATTTCCTGCTCTGTCTTATAACAATTATAAGTTGGAGCGGGACCAACGTTCCCCAGCTCAGTATAACAAGCGGGTTCGGTCAAAATTCCGTATTATTATCTTGATTAAGGCATGATATGGTCGCTACCAGGAGAGAGAGAGAAAAAAACACTCAGCGTGCGCTCTTTCAAGAATAGATTGGTTATTTATTTTATCTAATAAGGATGGCTCCCACTGCTTTTTATCAAATCTTCCTTCAAACCCTAAAAGGAAAGACTAGCCGGGATTAATTACACACTACAAGTTCGCCAATCTTTCAGCCAGGCCAGTGTCGGTACTTTGAGGGAGGTCCCCCGTGCTTTCGCACGAACCTAATTAATGTAAACCTCGTTTTCCCAGAGGCGTAACCCCGTTGACACCTTTCTAGACACCTACTTGATCGGCTAATTGTAATGTATAAAACTCTCTCAGGAGTAACTCTTACTCGCAGCGGGTATCGGGATCCAACTATCTCATAAAAGGTATGCAATCTCATTGCAAATTTCAACACTTGAAATTCCCGATAATATTTTGCCCCTAGCTCGCTATGACCTTGACGCATGCCAAACAACCCATAGTCTGCTAGTCAAGTTCAACCCGTACATTTCTTGATTGAATTAAACCAACCCGCACAACCCTTGACGCATGCCAAACAACGCCGTACGAATACCCTAATCCAATCGCATCATATGCTAGCAGATAAGCACTAGTTAGCTACCGTACACTACGCCTTGACGCATGCCAAACAACCGCAGCACGAATACTAACTAGTACGTATCTGAAATGACGGAGGGCTACGACAGGTTTTTCTGAAAACCTATTGCGTAATGAACTTGATATCGTTGTAGGATCGAATGAGTTTTGAAATGGAGTGTCTTTGAGGCTTTTCTAGTTTTGCTAAAGGAGTCACTCCCGGTGAAGGGATCGTCGGTCCTTTCCTCGTCGAATGAGGTGCGGGATATATCACATATATCACTGTGCAAAGCAAAAACACTTAAAAGCAATCAAAAGACAAACCGAGTATGTAGCATCTGCCAGTTATTGCTAAAGGAGTCACTCCCGGTGAAGGGATCTCGGTCCTTTCCTCATCGAATAAGGTGCAGGATATATCGTATATACCGCTGTGCATTGCAAGAACTGTAGCTACCTGTTTTATTTTGAAATTCGATTCTACAACATCTTAGGTTTCTTTCATTTCATTAATCACATTAATGAAGTCCCATCATTTAAGAACCTAAACATCACAGATAGATATGACGTACACTTATGCCATCCGCATTCGCCTCGATGTTCCCTCGTGCACCGTTAGGTTAGGTAACTAACGGCAGAGCGGGGCAGGGCTAGCGCGGGTGTAAAACATAAGTAACGTCTATATAATATATCATATATACTATATACTATATCCATCACAGATAAAGCAGCAGAATCAACATATGAAATATTGGATATACTAGGACGTCCGTGTTTTCAATACGAGCCAGTATAAAACACGGATTCCACGGTCGTGATGAATAGCCAAACCCACACCCCTAGACCCCTACGAGAGCGGCAAGCAACCCTACGAATTCTAGAGTTAGGAGACCCAGACTCGACTCCTCGAGTTGGTCTCCCACTGGACTCCAGAACCCGGTTACTTGTGCCCTCCTCCTTGGGTCTATCCTAGTGCGGAAAAGTAAATAATATACAAACGGTGACAACTTCCGCAACCTGGAAGCGCCCCAATAAAAGAATATTACATACAAGTTTTTACATGAATGAAAATGAAAAACACTCATCTCACATAAAACCCCCGGCTATTCAAACACGACGATCCAATATAACATATCCAGCAACACATAACATCACATGTCATCAACGTAAGTAAATATGCGCATCCCAATTGTCGTTGACATATAGCAACGAAACCGGCGATATCACATATTACACTTACGGTCACAGAAAAGAAAGTGTAAAACTACAACAGTTGGAATCCGCAACCACCTCAGACATCGCATGCCTGACCAAATGAATTACTTAGACATCGCATGCCTAACAATTATAAACCCCGCATTTTAGTCTCATTATCGAAAACACTTTTCAATACCAAGTCGGGCAATTCAACAAGATTCCCGACATCCTGATCGAATACTCGTCGCAAACTTCAGTAGACGGCCGCACCCCCGATACCGTCGACGAAGTGCACCAAGGCGGAACACCGCCACCGCGAGCACCCGAACGGATGCTTTCGGCGACGGGGTTCTCCTACAGTCACTTGGTCGGGGCTATGGAGTGAGGCTGTCTATTAAGTTTACCCGGCGAGTATCCGCGTACGCTACGTGATTGCGACGGACTTTTGATCACATCAAAATTCCATGGCAACCGATCAAGTGAGACTAAATTGCTACGTTTATAACATTCATTCAGTTATCTCATAACAATTTGTGAATTCCAATTATTGTATCACATTCTGGATAATTAGAAAATGTTAAACTTTCCGATTGAACATTCGAACACCCAAGTTTTCCCGATACAGATCAACACATGAAATAAGTCTAACAACATTCAATTCGTGCCTCAGTACCGACGGTCCAGACGTAGAAGGGTCAAGCCAACGCCTCACATGTGGCACGCCGTACTGCCCCAAACCCGAAGGTTCAAAGGGCAGTTCAAGACGGTCACATAATCGAGTTAAGGTTTGTTGTCTTCTAGAGGGACCATCGTGTTACTTGCACTACTTAGAATGTCGTTAAACTACGGAAAAATCCAACACTTGGAAATTTCCCGACAGGGGAAAAATTGGGTATTTATATCCGGTCGAACTTTTTAACATATTCTAAAATTTATCCGGAAAGCCACACAGACAAAATTTGATACTCCGATCGAAACACCGAATCCCCAAAAACACAGCAGAAAAATTCAACTCTTGAATAAATATTAAAAATTCCCAGAAAACTCAGCTCTTTGAACTAGGAATTACTGTGCAAAGGAACAGGGCTGACGTCATCAAGGGGCCGCTGATCCGCCGCAGAAGCCATGCTTCTGCCGCGGATCCGCCGCGAAATTTACTATTCCCAGAAACTATTTGCACCGTAATTCTTATTTTTCCCTGCTGAATTTTTTAGCATTTTTTAATTTGGAAAAACTCACTGTTTTCAAAAAAGTACAGAGAGCAAGATTGATTTGGTGTTTCGGGTTCGATCGGGTTTCAAATTCCGTCTAGATTTCGCCTAAGGCTCTAGCTAGGCTCTGATACCACTGTAGGGTTCCTAGGCACTCTAGTGAGGTCTCACAAGGCATCGAACATGCCAATTTCAAATTCTACAAGTGCCGAGAGACCCGACTACGGATCGTTTGCTAGATATCTAGGCGAAAAGATAACTAGTTAACAATTAACTAATGGGATATCGGAAATACAACCTTTGTAGATCCGGTCCTCCACCTCCACGGCTCCAAGATGAGGTCCTCTCCGCTGTCCAAAACAAATCCGGGCTCTTGAGTCGGCTTCGTCGGAGAAAAAGTGAGCTAGGTCGTCGATGTCCATGCCGAAGATGATCTACGTCGAGGCATCGCTAAATCAAGCTCCACCTTCACCAAGCCCTAAAACTTGTGAAGGAAACACACTCTACTACTTGGCAAGAGGTAGAGGATGAAGAAATAGGAAGTGGGCAGACTTTAGAATTGGATTTCTCACTTGTTTGCTCAATTCACCATTGATGAAGAAAGCTTTTTCTCCTTGAGTTCAAGGAAGAAGAAGAAGAAATGTTATGATATTCATCTTAAAAAGAAAAGAATAAATCCATTCTTATCATAACATAACCCAAGTTAAGTGTAGAGAATTGACCAAGGTTAAAGAATGGTTAGGGTTAAGGAGATGAGACAAAAATGGTTGCATCATAAAAGCTTCATGAAGCTTCAAGTGCAAACAAAATAAGCCACCATTTTTCTCTCATTTCTTTTCCTTATTTTCCAAAAATAAAAAGACTAATTAATGAATAAGTAAAACCCTTAACCATTTAAATAACTTTGGTTAAATTCTTTACACATAACCTAGCAATCATGCATCATCAAACATGATACAATAAAGTGCACAAAATCATATCGCATATGCAATGCGCACTCCCGAGTGAGAAAATCCATTTAAAGTGAACCGATACTAGTTAATGCAAAGTAATATATCAAATATATAATTATGCATTAAATCATTAAATCAACACTTGATTTAACGATCTGGTCATGTCGCACATAACCGACTGGTATCTATAGTAACATCTTATCGAATCAACACTTGATCCGATAACCCGGCTATATCGCATATAACCGATCAATGTCATATCACGAGAATCGAATACGGTATCACATACACGCATTATTCTCGGTCCCGCACATATCTCATATGCGCTCCTATTTCATTTCGCTTGAGCCAGGAAACCTCTGTATAGGACTCTAAAGACTCGTCAATACGCCGGCAGCGGATGATGATCATATCAAACATCCACAAGCCGCAAGCGGTCTGCTAAACGTAACGGCCATCCGGGTATTGAGCGATCTGAAGATCGACGAGCAAGCCCGCTCACACTCCAGTGAATCCAACCAGTAACACTACCGTACAGTCCGGTCTGATCGTCTGATATGTCGCATATCTCGCCTAGGGGTGGTAAATGTCAGACCCCAATAGCTCAATAAGTCGTGTCGATATGAGGTCTATAACACTTCGAGAAACTACTGGTAACACTTACAAGTAAATCTCAGCAACCCTGGCCAGGGATTTCCTGTTATAGCCAATCGAACACAGTGCAACATCAACCCCCTATACCGGGAGAGACGAATCCCCTCCTATTGCTCATTGCCTCCATGTGACTCGGGACTGTACCCAAAAACCACCGTTTTGCACGCCCTCTTGGACGTGGTAAGATGGAAATCAAAGCACAGTGGGAACCACACAAGACTCTATGACGATCTCGGGTCAACAGACTACTCTGTACCAGTGTCACCAGAGAACTGCCATCTGACGTGAGGTATAATACCATCTGGGAGTTCTCGGCGAGTCCGTCCAGTGTACCCAGTCTCTACTGAGCACCCGTATATCTCCTCTGATGTCAAACACCAATGGATATGGGATCATCCATCGCCTATCTGTATGGGTCGAGAAGGTACACGCTAGTCTACTCTGGTATATCGATGCCCCGTCTCGATACACCCTCGACTAGGGACTTTGAAGGATGTACTTATGGACTACCATGTCCCCACTAGTATGATCCGCATCATAGTCCAGGTAGTCAAGCACACATCCTAAGGGCTTTACCAACATGTAACAGAGAGACAATCAGTATACACGTTAAGGTAAAGTTCAACCAGATAGCATACTATCATGTCGAGCAAGAAAGTCCTCCCTATATATGTCCCAGCATCCACTACAATATACATCCTATGTACAGTAATGGCCTCTAGGGCATACATATAACTAACAAATGTAGCATAAAGTAAAACGACAGCTAAAAGGTATAAGGTATACGTATCTAACATGACCGAATCGGTGAATATATCAATCGGCCTCCTCTAGTCAAGGGTATGGATCAATCATCAATTAACTCATCACGTACGGTAACTCATCGTACGGCGTCAATAAACAGTTTGGGATCTTAACAACCTATATGACGAGGAGGGTACGGACCTCACGTCTCGTACGGCTTATCATTCGAGATTCACAACATTATCCATATATATATACCTAACTCTCAGGTCACATCCGTATCAAACTTATATCATGGGACCGGCAAAGGTATCAATTATCACATATCGACTCGCATCCGTATACCAACATATCATCAGGTCATCTTATCAATCTAAAGTCGTATATTATCAACCTCATGTTATACCACTATAATCTCCTATTGGTTCTCTTTACAACTACTTATCTATATCTATCATATCATGTCACCTATGTAAGTCTACGGTAGCCCCCCGGCCGTCTTTCAGACGCCAAATGTGGAACAAAAACTTTTATAACTGGCGCTATCGCATACTATAACCCGGATCTGCCATTAACGCTAAACTAACAATCTACAAAGTGGGAAGAAAGGTTACACCGAACGATCCGAGTCCTTCGTTCTTTAACCATCATCCCACGCTCCGTTTCGGCTACTCCGATCTCGTCGATCTCCGATCTCTTCGTCCAGGTGGCACCACGTCATCGGATCTTTAAACGGGCTCCCGCCTCTGACTCGAAGCAACTCGGTCATCAAGTTTGCTAAAAGAGATGACCAAGAATGATGTAGAGAATGAGTAGAAGACTTTGTCTCGCTTCGTCCAAAGCCATGGACGAACGGTTAATGAAGTTGCCATTGGAATCGGGCGATGGAATGAAATGAGCTATGAAATTCCATAGACCGAAATCTATCATCTTTTTTCCAAAAAAGTGAGAGTGAAAATATTCTCATGGGCATCAAGGAGGGGCCGGCCACAATATATGGAAGGGGGTGAGTGTAGCAGAGAGTGGGGGTAACCATAAGGATAAAGATCAAGAGAAAATATCCTTAGGTAAACAAGAAACATTAAAGCTAAAGCATGAGTCACTAATACACCTCATCTCACAATAAATGCTAACAATGAATCACTAACAAAGTCACCTTCCAAGAAGCTTCCTCTCATCATCTAGAAACTTCTAGAACCATGACTCACCCAAGAAAAGATAAATCCGCATTTAACCGAATGTTAAATACGGCTGATAGAAAACTGGAAACTGGCAACTTCCAAAAGTGATCCCGAAATGAATTTCAGGATAACCACGTAACTGTATAAATATACCCGCATTTGTATTATGACCGAATACAAATGCAACTAAGACAAAGATATTATATCTACTCTGTATAATACATGGATCCGGCTTAAACCAAAGCCCATCAGTATTATCTGCCCGAAATATGACACGTGCGTAAACGCACGTGCATTTTCCGAACCCTGCCATAAAACCATACGGCCTCTACAACGTTTCGTCCGAACTTGGGAAACTATCTGTGGGGGACTCTAATGACTCGTCAGTACCTGGCAGTGGGTTTAACCACAAGCTGTCAGCGGCACTAGCTGTGCGTAACGGCTGCCCATGGACTGACCTCAAGGGAGGCCGATGAGCGAACTCATCCGGAAACCCTACTGAGCCTAACAGTGATAATGTATATACAGTCCGGTCCGTTCGTCTATGAGTATCGCATACGTCAGACCCCCAATAGCTGTATAAGTCATGTCGGAGATAAGCCCTGAACACCCTGAGATACTACTGGAGTACCTACCAGTAAATCTCACCTGCCTTGGCCAAGGACATGGTGTAATGGCTTTCCTAGACACAGCGTGACCTCCACCCCCAATACCGGGAGAGACGAATCCTCTGCCGATCCGCTCACGTGCCTCCATGTGGCTCGGGACTGTATCCAAAAACTACCTGTTTGCACGACTCTTTTGAGCCGTGGTAGGGTAGAAATCAAAGCACAGTAGGAACTCACACGAGATAAATGACGACCTCAGGTCGATGAACTAACCTGTACACATGTCACCAGGGAACTGCTATCTGACGATATGTATAATACCAACTAGCAGGTTCCCGGCGAGTCCTGTCCGGTGTACTCATAACCCAATGAGCACCTGTATACATCTTAGGTGATCCAACTGACTGTAGGGTTCCTAGGCACACCCATGAAGTTCTACAACTGAACAAACATGTCCAATTCAAAAATTTTCGGTGCCGAGGAACCCTAAACTAGATCGTTGACTAGAGGTAAAGGCGAAACTACAACAAGTAAACAACTTTACTAGAAAGTGAAAGTGACTACAACCTTTGTAGATCCGGTCCTCCAGTTCCTTGGCTCTGTGATGACGTCCCTCCGCTGCGATCATCGGATCCTGGACTCTAGCGTTGGTTTCATCGAAGAAATGATCGGGCTAGGTCGACGACTTCGATGCCAAAGATGATCTACGTCGAGGCAACTCAAGCTCAAGCTCCACCTTCACCAAGTCATGAAACTTGTGAAGAAAAGACCCTATACTACATGGCAAGTGGTAGAGGATGAAGAAATAGGAAGTGGGTTCACTTTGAATTTGGATTTCTCACTTGGAATCATCACTTGGAAATTTCTAGCAAGCTTTCTTCTTGACTTGAAGAAGATGAAGAAGAAGAAGGAAAAAGAATTATCTTTTAAAAAGAAAATCCAAGTGATTCTTATCATATTGCAACCATGGGTGAAGATAACTCATGTAGAGAGCAAACCCTAGTTTAGGTAATGGTTAGGTTTAAGGATAAAACAAAATGGTTACTTATTCAAACCTTCATGAAGCTTCAACAAAAAAAAAAACCAAAGCAAGCCACCATTTCATTTATCTTTCCAAAAATGAATTAAATAAAATAAATAAAACAAATATAAAACCTAACCATTAACCTAAACATGGTTTAAAATAAACACACACCCAAGTTTGCATGTATCATCAAACATGATACAAACAAGTGCACAAAAATATATCACATATACTACTTGTGCACATCAAGTGAGAAAATCAATCTTAAGTGAACAAATACTAGTTAATGTAAAGTAATATATCAAATATATAATTATACATCAAATCATTAAATCAACACTTGATTTAATGATCCGGTCATATCGCATACAACCGACTAATATCAAGTGTATCAATGTATCGAATCAATACTTGATCCGGTAACCCGGCTATATCATATATAACCGTCCAATGATACAAATCGCGAGAATAGAATACAGTATCATATACTGGTATTATTCTCGGTCCCGCACATATCTCATATGCGCTCCTATTTCATTTCGCTTGAGCCAGGAAACCTCTGTGTAGGACTCTAAAGAATCGTCAATACGCCGGCAGCAGGTGATGATCATATCAAACACCCACAAGCCGCAAGCGGTCTGCTAAACGTAACGGCCACCCGGGTATTGAGCGATCAGAAGATCAACGAGCAAGCCCGCTCACACTCCTGTGAATCCAACCAGCAACACTTACCGTACAGTCCGGTCTGTTCGTCTGATATGTCGCATATCTTGTCTAGGGGTGGTAAACGTCAGACCCCAATAACTCGATAAGTCGTGTCGATATGAGGCTCATAACGGGTCGAGAAACTACTGGTAACACTTACCACTAAATCCCTAAAGCAGCCTTGGCCAAGGACTTCCTGTTATAGCCAATCGAGCACAGTGCAACATCAACTCCCTATACCGGGAGAGACGAAACCCCTCCTATCGCTCATTGCCTCCATGTGACTCGGGACTGTACCCAAAAACCACCGTTTTGCACGCCCTCTTGGACGTGGTAAGGTGGAAATCAAAGCACAATGGGAATCACACAAGACTCTATGACGATCTCGGGTCTACAGACTAACCTGTACCAGTGTCACCAGAGAACTGCCATCTGACGTAAGGTATAATACCATCTGGGAGTTCTCGGCGAGTCCTTCTAGTGTACCCAGTCTCCACTGAGCACCCGTATATCATCTCTGATGTCAAACACCAATGGATATAGGATCATCCATCGCCCATCTATATGGGTCGAGAAGGTATACGCTAGTCTACTCTGGTATATCGATGCCCCGTCTCGATACACCCACGACTAGGGACTTTGAAGGATGTACTTATAGACTATCATGTCCCCACTAGTATGATCCTCATCATAGTCAAGGTAGTCAAGTACACATCCTAAGGGCTTTACCAACATGTAACAGAGAGACAATCAGTGTACACGTTAAAGTAAAGAGTAACCAGATAGCATACTATCATATCGAGCAAGAAAGTCATCCCTATATATGTCCAAGCATCCACTACAATATACATCCTATGTATAGTAATGGCCTCTAGGGTATACATATAACTAACAATCACCTACTTGCACTAGGGCCATCTGATAGCAGTGGTTGTAGTATCTCATACTCAACCATCCCATAAAAGTCTCTCTCTGGGAAAAGGCCTTTGTGAGTGGATCCGCCGAGTTGTCCTCTGAGTCTACTCTCCTAATCTCGATCCCCTGGAGATCAACCATCTCCACGATCAGGTGATACTGCCTAAGAATATGTCTGGATCACTGATGGGACGGGCGTTCCTTGGCATAAGCCATAACGCCATTGTCACACAATGGGAGGAACGAAGTTCATCTCATGAACTAATATACACCCAGACTGCCTCTTTGGTAGCATCTTTGGTAAGCATCTTGCCTTTAATCATCTAGTATGCCACGGTATCTAGATTGGAACTCTTCCAACATACCGTCCCTTTACTAAGGGTAAAGACAATGCCTGTGACCGACTTTCAGTCGTCCTTATCACCCTGGAACCTTTCCAGTGATTCTCCCCAGGATCAATTAATACCTTCTTACTACAACTAGTGAGTATCCTGACATCCAATTAGATCTATCTCATAGATCCAAAATCCAGGATTTAGTAGGTATCACTTTGATCCTATATGGAGAAGCCATGTGATAGGAGGAAATTGACCGAGCGTAGCATAGGAAACTCTTTTCCTATCATGAGTATGTTGTCCACGTACAATACGAGGATGACCACCTTACTCTCTACTACCGTTTTGTATATACAAGGTTCATCTACCATTTTGATGAAGTCAAACTCTTTGACTACCACATCAAAACAGATGTTCCAACTCCGCGATGCCTGCTTTATCCTGTAAAGCAACTTGCACACGTTTCCGCTGCTCCCACTGTTTACGAAGCCTTCTGGCTGTGTTCTTATAGACGTTCTCTTCTAAATCATCATTTTAGAAAAGCAGTCATGGCACCCAACCACCAGATATCGTAGTCATGGTATGCAGCAATGTTAAGTAGGATCCGGATGGACTTAAGCATAGCCACTGGAAAATGTTTCATCATTATCCACGCCTGGTCGATGATGAAAACCATTAACAAGTCTAGCTTTGAAAGTCTCAACTTTTCCATCTACACCAAGTAATCTTCTCAAGATATACTTGCTCCTGATGGGGATTTAACCCTTCAGATAAAACAACCAAAGTCCATACTTTGTTGGTGTATAAGGATTCCATCTCAGATCGATAAGCATCCAGCCATTCTTACAGAGTCCTACTCCTGATGGCCAGCTCGAAACTAGTTAGGTCATCATCCCATGATGCAATCCTCGCTCCCACTGTCATAGAGAAACCGAAGTTTCTCTCAGGTGGGTGAGGAACCCTACTAGATCGGCGGAGAGGCTGAGGTTCGTTGGTTGCTATTGAATCCTTTGGTTCTACCAAATCATCAGCTGCAGTTTGTATAGCTGGAACTCTTTCCAGTTCTACCTCATGTCCACAAATTTCTTCATAAGAAATTCCCTTTCACAAAGGTGGCATGCTGAGTAACAAAACATCTTTTGTTACTCGGTTAGGTAGAAGTTATTCCCTTGTGTATGCTTGGGATATCCAACAAACTTCTACAGTACTGACTTTGCCTTGAGCTTGTCTGGATTTTGCCTTTTAGACATAGGCCGGACAACCCCAAATCTTAACTGAATTAAGAGATGGGCTCTTCCCTTTCCATATCTCATATGAAACGGTAGGCATCTGATTTGATCGGAACCCTATTCAATAGGTATGCAACTTCATAAGTGCATAACTCCCTAAAAGGAAATAGGAAACTCAGTAGTACTCATCATAGAGCACACCATATCACATAGGGTGCTATTGCTCCGCCTCGATATACCTGTTAGTTATATGTATGCCCTAGAGGCCATTACTATACATAGGATGTATATTGTAGTGGATGCTTGGACATATATAGGGAGGACTTTCTTGCTCGACATGATAGCATGCTATCTGGTTACTCTTTACCTTAACGTGTACACGGATTGTCTCTCTGTTAAATGTTGGTAAAGCCCTTAGGATGTGTACTTGACTACCTGGACTATGATGCGGATCATACTAGTGGGGACAGGGTAGTCCATAAGTACATCCTTCAAGGTCCCTAGTCATGGGTATATCGAGACGGGGCATCGATATACCAGAGTAGACTAGCGTATACCTTCTCGACCCATACAGATGGGCGATGGATGATCCCATATCCATTGGTGTTTGACATTAGAGATGATATACGGGTGCTCAGTGGAGACTGGGTACACTGGACGGACTCACCGAGAACTCCCAGATGGTATTATACCATACGTCAGATGGCAGTTCTCTAGTGACACTGGTACAGAGTAGTCTGTTGACCCGAGATCGTCATAGAGTCTTGTGTGGTTCCCACTGTGCTTTGATTTCCACCTTACCACGTCCAAGTGGGCGTGCAAAACGGTTGATTTTGGGTACAGTCCCGAATCACATGGAGGCAATGAGCGATAGGAGGGGATTCGTCTCTCCCGGTATAGGGAGTTGATGTTGCGCTGTGTTCGATTGGCTATAACCGGAAATCCCTGGCCAGGGTTGCTGAGATTTACTGGTAAGTGTTACCTATAATTTCTTGAAATGTTATAGACCTCATATCGACACGACTTATCGAGCTATTGGGGTCTGACGTTTACCACCCCTAGGCGAGATATGCGACATATCAGACGACGAGACCGGACTGTACGGTAAGTGTTACTGGTTGGATTCACAGGAGTGTGAGCGGGCTTGCTCGTCGATCTTCTGATCGCTCAATACCCGGGTGGCCGTTACGTTTAGCAGACCGCTTGCGGCTTGTGGGTGTTTGATATGATCATCACCTGCTGCCGGCGTATTGACGAGTCTTTAGAGTCCTACACAGAGGTTTCCTGGCTCAAGCGAAACGAAATAGGAGCGCATATGAGATATGTGCGGGACCGAGAATAATACCAGTATGTGATACTGTATTTGATTCTCGCGATTTGTAACATTGATCGGTTATATGCGATATAGCCGGGTTATCGGATCAAGTGTTGATTCGATAAGTTGTTACTATTGATATTAGTCGGTTATATGCGATATGACCGGATCGTTAAATCAAGTATTGATTTAATGATTTAATGTATAATTATATATTAGATATATTACTTTACATTAACTAATATTGGTTCACTTAAAATGGATTTTCTCACTTGATGTGCACATTGTATATGTGATATATTTTTTGTGCACATGATTGTATCATGTTTGATGATACATGATTGTTTGGGTGTATGTTTAGATTAAACCATGGTTATGTAATGGTTAGGGTTATGATTTGATTCACTTATTCATTTATTTATTTTATTTATTTCATTTTGAAAAGATAAAGAGAATGGTGGCTTATTTTGTAGTTTTGTGGAAACTTCATGAAGTGTTGAAAGCTTGACCATTCTTGTTCTTTTCCTAAACCTAACCATTAACCATAACCATGGTTTATTCTCTACACCTAACCATGGTTCATATTATGATAAGTATTCATTTTCTTTCGTTTTTTAATTAACTTATCATAATATTCTATGATATTCTTTCTTCTTCTTCTTCTTCTTCTTCTTCATATGAAGAAAAGCTTGCTATCAACAATGGCAACTAGTGAAAAAGAGTGAGAAATCCAATTCTAAAGTGAACCCACTTCCTATTTCTTCATCCTCCATCTCTTGCCAAGTAGTATAGGGTGTTTTCTTCACAAGTTTCATGACTTGGTGAAGTGGGAGCTTGATCTTGTGATGCCTCGACGTAGATCATCTTCGGCATCGTTGTCGATGACCTAGCCCGCCCATTTCTCCGATGAAGCCGAAGCTAGAGTCTGGGATCCGATTTGTACAATGAGGGGACTTCATTACGGAGCAATGGAGGTGGAGTACCGGATCTACAAAGGTTGTATTTCCGTTCACTTAGTTAAGTTGTTAACTAGTAGCATGTTTCGCCTAAAATTCTAGTTAACGATCCGTATTAGAGTTTCTCGGCACTTGTAAAATTTGAAATTGGCATGGTTGATGCCTTGTGAGACCGCTTGAGAGTGCCTAGGAACCCTACAGTGGTATCAGAGCCTAGCTAGAGCCTTAGGCGATGCATAGACGGAGTTAGAAGTCCGATCGAACCAAAACCCTAACCCAAAAAATGCTCTCTGTACATTTTTTAATTTCGGGGATTTTTCCACATTAAAAATATGCAGAAAATTCAGCAGGGAATTGTATGAATTACTGTGAAGCCCGTACCCATGATTCCCTTAAAGTGCGGTGGAACCGCGGCATTAGCATGGCTAATGCGGCGGTTCCGCGGCCATTTTGTCTTTTCTCCAGTTGGTCTTTGCACAGTAATTCCTATATTTGGGTGCTGTATTTTTTGGGAATTTTTAATTTTTACTCAAGAGTTGAGTTTTCTGGGTTGTATTGGGGGTTCGTATATTCGATCGGATTATCAAATTTTGTCTTTGTGTTTTTCCGAGTAAATTTTAGAATATGTTAAAAAGTTCGACCGGATATAAATACCCACCTTTTCCCCTGTCGGGAAATTTCCAAGTGTTGGATCTTTCCGTAGTTTAACGACGTTCTAAGTAGTGCAAGTAACGCGATGGTCCCTCTAGAAGACAACAAACCTTAACTCGATTATGTGACCGTCTTGAACTGCCCTTTGAACCTTAGGGTTTGGGGCAGTACGGCGTGCCACATGTGAGGCGTTGGCTTGACCCTTCTACGGCTGGACCGTTGGTACTGAGGCACGAAGTGAATGTTTTTGAACTTATATCATGTGATGAGCTGTTTCGGGAAAACTTGGGTGTTCGATTGTTCGATCGGAAAGTTTAACATTTTCTATTTATCCGGAATGTGATACAATAATTGGAATTCATAAGAAGTTATGAGATAACTGAATGAATGTTATAAACATAGCACTTTAGTCTCACTTGATCGGTTGCCACGGAATTTTGATGTGATCAAAAGTCCATCGCAATCACGTAGCGTACGCGGATACTCGCCGGGTAAACTTAGTAGACAGCCTCGCTCCATAGCCCCGACCAAGTGACTGTAGGAGAACCCCGTCGCCGAAAGCATCCGTTCGGGTGCTCGCGGCAGCGGTGTTCCGCCTTGGTGCACTTCGTCGACGGCGTCGGGGGTGCGGCCGTCTACTGAAGTTTACGACGAGCATTCGATCGGGATGTCGGGAATCTTGTTGAATTGCCCGACTTGATATTGAAAAGAGTTTTCGACAATGAGACTAAAATGCGGGGTTTATAATTGTTAGGCATGCGATGTCTGAGGAATTCATTTAGTCAGGCATGCGATGTCTGAGGATGTTGCGGATTCCAACTGTTGTAGTTTTACATTTTCTTTTCTGTGACCGTAAGTGTAATATGTGGTATCGCCGGTTTCGTTGCTATATGTCAACGACAATTGGGATACGCATGTTTACCTACGTTGATGACATGTGATGTTATGTGTTGTTGGATATGTTATATTGGATCGTCGTGTTTGAATAGCCGGGGGTTTTTATGTGAGATGAGTGTTTTTCATTTTCATTCATGTAAAAACTTGTATGTAATATTCTTTTATTTGGGGCACTTCCAGGTTGCGGAAGATGTCACCCTTTGTATATTATTTACTTTTCCGCACTAGGATAGACCCAAGGAGGGGAGCACAAGTAACCGGGTTCTAGGGTCCAGTAGGAGACCATCTCGAGGAGTCGAGTCCGGTTCTCCTAACCCTAGAATTGGTAGGGTTGCTTGCTGCTCTCGTAGGGGTCTAGGGGTGTGGGTTTGGCTATTCATCGCGACCGTGGAATCCGTGTTTTATACTGGCTCGTATTGAAAACACGGACGTCCTAGTATATCCAATATTTCATATGATTCTTCTGCTGCAATATCTGTGATGTGATCATGTGATATGTTCTGTGATGGATACAGTATATAGTATATATGATATATTATATAGATGTTACTTATGTTTTACACCCGCGCTAGCCCTGCCCCGCTCTGCCGTTAGTTACCTAACCTAACGGTGCACGAGGGGACATCGAGGCGAATGCGGATGGCATAAGTGTACGTCATATTTATCTGTGATGTTTAGGTATTTAAATGATGGGACTTCATTAATGTGATTAATGAAAGAAAAAGAAACCAAAGATGTTGTAGAATCGAATTTCAAAAATAAAACAGGTAGCTACAGTTCTTGCTTTGCACAGAGGTATATGTGATATATCCTGCACCTTATTCGATGAGGAAAGGACCGAGATCCCTTCACCGAGAGTGACTCCTTTAGCAATAACTGGCAGATGCTACACACTCGGTTTGTCTTTTGATTGCTTTTAAGAGTTTTTTGCTTTGCACAGTGATATATATGATATATCCCGCACCTCATTCGACGAGGAAAGGACCGACGATCCCTTCACCGGGAGTGACTCCTTTAGCAAAACTAGAAAAGCCTAAAAAACACTCCATTTTTAAAATCATTTGATTCTACAACGATATCAAGTTCATTACGCAATGGGTTTTCAGAAAAACCTGTCGTAGCCCTCCGTCATTTCAGATAAGTCCTGTTTAGTATTCGTGCTGCGTTTGTTGACCTTGTCAAGGCGCAGTGTGCGGTAGCTAACCAGTATTTATCTGCTTATGCATATGATGCAGATTGGGTTAGGGTTGTCGTGCGGCCTTGTTGACCTTGTCAAGGGTCGTGCGGGTGGGTTTGATTCAATCAAGAAATGACGGGTTGAACTTGACTTGCGGTCTATGGTTTGTTGACCTTGTCAAGGTCATAGATCGTTCGGGGCAAAATATTATCGGGAATTTCAAGTGTTGAAATTTGCAATGAGATTGCATACCTTCTATGAGATAGTTGGATCCCGATACCCGCTGCGAGTAATTGTTACTCCTGGGAGAGTTTTACACATTACAATTAGCCGATCAAGTAGGTGTCTAGAAAGGTGTTAACGAGGTTACGCCTCTGGGAAAATGAGGTTTACATTAATTAGGTTCGTGCGAAAGCACGGGGGACCTCCCTCAAAGTACCGACACTGGCCTGGCTGAAAGATTGGCGAACTTGTAGCGTGTAATTAATCCCGGCTAGTCTTTCCTTTTAGGGTTTGAAGGAAGATTTGATAAAAACAGTGGGAGCCGTCCTGATTAGATAAAATAATAACCAATCTGATCTTGCAAGAGCGCACGCAGAGTGTTTTCTTCTCTCTCTCTCCAGGTAGCGACCATATCACGCCTTAATCAAGATAATAATACGGATATTTGACCGAACCCACTTGTTATACTGAGCTGGGGAACGTTGGTCCCGCTTCAACTTATAATTGTTATAAGACAGAGTAGGAAATAGGGGATGGCCAGAATTCCCGTGCCGCCCAAACGAAGAGAGTGCATGCTGATGCATCATCTTCGGGTGTGTTCATTACAGAGAACTGTTTCTCAGTATCCTTTACGTCCTGGGTATGTGATACCGGATCAGGATCCCGCATATGTAATATGTTACATAGAGCTACATATAGGTAAAGAACTGAGAACGGGTGATAAGTTTCATGAGACAGAAAACGGGGCAAGTGTTGCAGCCAAGTCTGTTGGTTACTGTCACCCTGTATTATCAGTACATTGATTCTGAACAAATGCTATTAGATACCGAACCTAATATACAAAATCATATCAGTCTCTTTATTAGTAAAGAAATGATAAAATTTTGTATTGTTGGATAATGTTTTGAACATTTCCTATATCAAAAGTTGATCGGATCTGGCACGTTATCTAAAAGCATTAATGTTCTAAATCAAACTACAGTTCTTAGTGTACAGAACACAAACAAGAGGAAGAGTTCAGAACTGAACGAATCCTTCTTGAGGTATTGTAGACTAGGTCATATCAATGCGACCTGACTAGCTGAAGTTACATTTAGATGCATATTTAAATCTGTTTGAATTTACATCTTATGAAACTTGCCAGTCATGTCACAAAGATACGATGACCATAGCTCTATTTACTGGAAACAGAGAAAGAGTTAGTAAACTCTTGGGATGATACATATTGATGTATGTCAGGTCCCCTGTCTACATATGCCAGGACTGGTTCTTTGTACTTCGTTACATTCTCTGATGATCTCTCAAGATTCAGACATATGTTCCTGTTGAAACACAAGTCCGAACCTTTTGAGATATTCACGGAATATAAGTTAGAAGTAGAGAACCAAATCGGGTATAAGTATTATGTCCTTTGATGAGATCAAGGAGGAGAATACTTGAGCACGGAAATCCTGAACTATTCTAAAGGAGAATGAGATTCTCTCTCAGCATTACTCCTCTAAATACACCATAGCACGATGGTATATCGGGGCGGAGCAATAGCACCCTATGTGATATGGTGTGCTCTATGATGAGTACTACTGAGTTTCCTATTTCCTTTTTGGGAGTTATGCACTTGAGAAGCTGCATACCTATTGAATAGGGTTCAAATCAAATCAGTTGCCTACCACTTCATATGTGATATGGAAAGGGAAGAGCCCATATCTTAAGTTAGTTAAGATTTGGGGTTGTCCAGCCTATGTCTAAAAGCAAAATCCGGACAAGCTCGAGGCAAGATCTGTTATGTAGAACTGGAAAGGTTCCAGCTGTACAAACTGCAGCTGATGATTTGATAAAACCAAAGGATTCAATAGTCCCCGACGAACCTCAGCCTCTCCGCCGATCTAGTAGGGCTCCTCACCCACCTGAGAGATACTTTAGTTTCTCTATGACAGTGGGAGTGAGGACTGCATCATGAGATGATGACCCAACTAGTTTCGAGCTGGCCATCAGGAGTGGGACTCTGTAAGAATGGCTGGATGCTTAGTGATCTGAGATGGAATCCTTATACACCAACAAAGTATGGACTTTACTTGCTTTATTTGAAGGGTTAAATCCCCATCAGGAGAAAGTATATCTTGAGAAGATTACTTGGTGTATATGGAAAAGTTGAGACTTTCAATGGTAGACTTGTTAAAGGTTTGCATCATTAACTAGGTATGGATCATGATGAAACCTTTTCTAAGGAGCTATGCTTAAGTCCATTCAGATCCTACTTGCCACGGCTACATACCATGACTACGATATCTGGCGGTTGGGTGTCATGACTGCTTTTCTTAAATGATGTTTCAGAAAAGAGAGTCTGTAAGTACACAGTCAGAGGGCTTCGTAGGCAGTGGGAGCAGCGGAAACGTGTGCAAGATGGTTTATGTGATAAAGCAGGCATCGCGGAGTTGGAACATCTATTTTGATGTAGTAGTCAAATAGTTTGACTTCATTAAAATGGTAGATGAACCTTGTATAAACAAAAAGGTAGTAGGGAGTATTGTGACGATCCTCGTAGAGTACGTGGATGACATACTCTTGATAGGGAAGGAGTTTCCTATGCTACACTCGATCAATCTCCGCTTATCACAATGATTCTCCACATAGGATCAAAGTGATACCTACTAAATCCTGGGTTTTGGATCTATGAGATAGATCTAAATGGATGTTAGGATTCTCACTAGTTGTAGTGAGTTGGTATCAATCGATCCTGGGGAGAATCACTGGAAGGGTTCCAGAGTGATAAGGACGACTGAAAGTCAGTCACAGGCATTGTCTTTATCCTCAGTAAAGGGACGGTATGTTGGAAGAGTTCCAAGCAAGATACCGTGGCTAACTAGACGATAAAGGCAGGATACATCGCTACTTAAGATGCTACCAAAGAGGCAGTCTGGATGAATATTTGTTCATGAGATGAACTTCGTTCCTACCATTGTGAGACAATGGAGTTGTGGCTTATGCCAAGGAACGCCCGTCCCATCAGTGATCCAGACATATTCTGAGGCAGCATCACCTGATCATGGAGATAGCTGATCTCCAGGGTGATCAAGGTAAGGAGAGTAGACTCAGAGGACAACACGGCGGATCCACTCACAAAGGCCTTTTCCCAGAGAGAGACTATTATGGGATGGTTGAGTATGAGATACTACAACCATTGCTATCAGATGGCCCTAAGTGCAAGTGGGAGATTGTTAGTTATATGTATGCCCTAGAGGCCATTACTATACATAGGATGTATATTGTAGTGGATGCTTGGACATATATAGGGAGGACTTTCTTGCTCGACATGATAGTATGCTATCTGGTTACTCTTTACCTTAACGTGTACACTGATTGTCTCTCTGTTACTGTTGGTAAAGCCCTTAGGATGTGTACTTGACTATCTGGACTATGATGCGGATCATACTAGTGGGGACAGGGTAGTCCATAAGTACATCCTTCAAGGTCCCTAGTCGTGGGTATATCGAGACCGGGCATCGATATACCAGAGTAGACTAGCGTATACCTTCTCGACCCATACAGATGGGCGATGGATGATCCCATATCCATTGGTGTTTGACATCAGAGATGATAGACGGGTGCTTAGTGGAGACTGGGTACACTGGACGGACTCGCCGAGAACTCCCAGATGGTATTATACCTTACGCCAGATGGCAGTTCTCTGGTGACACTGGTACAGAGTAGTCTGTTGACCCGAGATCGTCATAGAGTCTTGTGTGGTTCCCACTGTGCTTAGATTTCCACCTTACCACGTCCAAGTGGGCGTGCAAAATGGTGGTTTTTGGGTACAGTCCCGAATCACATGGAGGCAATGAGCGATAGGAGGGGATTCGTCTCTCCCGGTATAGGGAGTTGATGTTGCGCTGTGTTCGATTGGCTATAACCGGAAATCCCTGGCCAGGGTTGCTGAGATTTACTGGTAAGTGTTACCTGTAATTTCTCGAAATGTTATAGACCTCATATCGACACGACTTATCGAGCTATTGGGGTCTGACGTTTACCACCCCTAGGCGAGATATGCGACATATCAGACGACGAGACCAGACTGTACGGTAAGTGTTACTGGTTAGATTCACAGGAGTGTGAGCGGGCTTGCTCGTCGATCTTCTGATCGCTCAATACCCGGGTGGCCGTTACGTTTAGCAGACCGCTTGCGGCTTGTGGGTGTTTGATATGATCATCACCTGCTGCCGGCATATTGACGAGTCTTTAGAGTCCTACACAGAGGTTTCCTGGCTCAAGCGAAACGAAATAGGAGCGCATATGAGATATGTGCGGGACCGAGAATAATACCAGTATGTGATACTGTATTTGATTCTCGCGATTTGTAACATTGATCGGTTATATGCGATATAGCCGGGTTATCGGATCAAGTGTTGATTCGATAAGTTTTTACTATTGATATTAGTCGGTTATATGCGATATGACCGGATCGTTAAATCAAGTATTGATTTAATGATTTAATGTATAATTATATATTAGATATATTACTTTACATTAACTAATATTGGTTCACTTAAAATGGATTTTCTCACTTGATGTGTACATTGTATATGTGATATATTTTTTGTGCACATGATTGTATCATGTTTGATGATACATGATTGTTTGGGTGTATGTTTAGATTAAACCATGGTTATGTAATGGTTAGGGTTATGATTTGATTCACTTATTCATTTATTTATTTTATTTATTTCATTTTGAAAAGATAAAGAGAATGGTGGCTTATTTTGTAGTTTTGTGGAAACTTCATGAAGTGTTGAAAGCTTGACCATTCTTGTTCTTTTCCTAAACCTAACCATTAACCCTAACCATGGTTTATTTTCTACACCTAACCTGTTGGAGATAGTGCCCTCAGAGTCGATTATTAGGTCACAGGTACGTGATTGTAATGATTGAGGGAGGACCTATCCCGGTAGGACAGTCTTACTCGAGATGATAGTATGCTATCTGGTTTACCTTTATCATCGTGTACTGCTTTAGGTGACCTGACACGTCGCTATTACACGTTGATAGAGCCCCTAGGATTCTTGCTTGACCACCAGCAGTATGAGGGCGATCATATAAGTGGGAGCTGGGGGTCTATAAGCTTATCCTTAAAAGGTCCCTAGTCGTGGGAGTTTCGAGACTGGGCAGCGATACTCCATTAGTAGACTAGTGTATACAGTCGAGACCCCGACGAGGGGCGGTGGCCGGTCTCACAAGCCACTGGTGTCAGTTGGATCACCTAAGATGTATACAGGTGCTCATTGGGTTATGAGTACACCGGACAGGACTCGCCGGGAACATGCTAGTTGGTCATATACCAGACGTCAGATGGCAGTTCCCTGGTGACATGTGTGCAGGTTAGTTCATCGACCTGGGGATCGTCATTTGTCTTGTGTGAGTTCCCACTGTACTTTGATTACTACCCTACCACGGCTCAAAGGAGTCGTGCAAACAGGTTTTAGTTGGGTACAGTCCCGAGCCACATGGAGGCAGTGAGCGTATCTTCAGTGGTTCGTCTCTCCCGGTATTGGGGGTGAGGTCGTGCTGTGTCTAGGAGAGCCATTACACAAAGTCCTTGGCCAAGGCAAGGAGATTTACTGGTAGATATTCCAGTAGTATCTCAGGGTGTTCTGGGCTACACTCCGACACGACTTGTACCGCTTTTGGGGGTCTGACTTTTACCAACCCCCTAGGCCCGCCATGCGATACTCATAGACGAACGGACCGGACTGAACGGATATTGTCACTGACAGGCTCAGTAGGGTGTCAGGATGAGTTCGCTCATCGACGTCCCTTTTGGTCAATAGCTGGTGGCCCGTCACGTATTGGCTTATACCTCTGACGTGCTAGTGGTTAAATCCACAGCCATAGTATTGACGAGTCTTTAGAGTCCCCCCACATTCAGTTACTCAGCTTTCGGGCGAAAGGTTGTAGAGGCCGTATGGAGATATGGCAAGGTCCGATCAGATACGTGCGGTATTGCACGGATCAGGATCGGACAGTTTGTACTATAGGCCGTATGGTTATATGGAAGGGTTCGATCAGATACGTGCGGTATTGCACGGATCAGGATCGAACGGATATTACTGGCCGGCTTTGGTTTAAGCCGGATCCTAGTATAGTACAGTGTAGATTTTGTCTCATTGCATTTGTATTTCGGTCGGAATACAAATGCGGGTGTGTATGCACAGTATCGGGGTTTTCCTGTAATTTATTACGGGACCAGTTTTCTGGAGTTGCCAGTTTGCTTTCCGTTTCGGCCAATTTCCATTGTTCCGTTCATTGGCCGAAGATTGGTGGAGGAGGGCTTATTTGCATTGTTGCAAATAAGCATTTGTGGAGGGGGTCTTTGCATATTATCATGTCATGATACTTGTCCCATCCATTGACCTTGACTTCTTCTTGTCATGATGGCATGACTTTGGAAGCCATCATGCATGTTGATGATGGTTGGGTGGAGTGTTAGTTTACACTTGTGATCATATTCTTTCATGATTGGTTTTTGGATGCTTGGGATTATTGTTATGGTTGCACCACTCATTCCTTGGCTCTCTCTCCCTCATTCTCTCCACTCTTGAAGGCATGGCCG
This sequence comes from Agapanthus africanus, assembly GCA_030015575.1. Taxonomy (NCBI): domain Eukaryota; kingdom Viridiplantae; phylum Streptophyta; class Magnoliopsida; order Asparagales; family Amaryllidaceae; genus Agapanthus; species Agapanthus africanus. The sequence goes on from JASDDO010000018.1 coordinate 114,410,202, forward strand.
GCCCAAGCACTTTGGGGCTGTCCAAAATTGAGGTGGGAAAAATGTTGTTCATCACATGCACCAAAGTTCTCCAAGCTCCTCCATATACTTCTTGTATCAATCCCTCCACCAAAGGCAATTCCTACAACCCCAAATGAGATCTCTACACTACATTCTACAACAAATCTTGGGCACGTCGAGTAGCCGGCTTCGTGCCCGAGTTGCCTCGGCATTGAGGTGGGAGCCCGTAAACATAGTAGGCGATGTGGTGCACTTCCGGCGACGAGGAGGAGACGGGACTTTTCCGCAGGAGATCGGGACCATGACGAGAAGACCGGAGGACTTGGATCGTCGGTATATCTCTAACCCATCTTTTAGTTAGCTTAGACTTGTTAATGGTTACGATCCGGGTGTTTAGTGCGCGGTGGTGCCGGTTTGCTAAGTCTGCAAAATTTAAGTTTATCACCGCTTCCGTAATTGGCCGTCGGATTGACGGCCGGGGCGCCGCCGTGCACTTACAGTGGTATCAGAGCCTCCCCATTAACTTAGTCTAGCTTGGTGTAATGTGTTTTTCAGTTCCGATCGATAAAATGTTCCAAAACCCGTATTGTCTTCACATCAGTTTTCTGTCAGAATTTTTCAGTCTCCAAAAATTTTTCAGGTTGTAAAATATTGATGTGCTGAAAAATCTAAGAGCTCTGTAAAAATTCGACGAAGTAACTCCACAGTGGGAGCGCGGAACCGCCGCGAAAACCCCATTTCCGCCGCCCTTCCGCCGCACACTGTGGAGATCACTTCACCAAATTTTTGCAGAGGCCTTCTGGGCTTAAAATATGGGTTTTGGAATATTAAAATTGGGCCCAGGATTTCTGTGAGTGCTACAGTTTTGATTGGGGGCCCACTTGTTAATTTTTGGTCAATCGGAAAATTTTAAACACATTTTTCACAGTATTTACATTATATCTGCGACCGTGAATGTCACTCGATCGGTAAATCCTGTCTAACTGCTATAGCCCGGTTAGACGGATTTGCGAACGTGACTTTCACGTTGATGTTCTATGTATTTGCTGTGTTGTTGCGGATCGGTCGTAGGGATAGCCTGGATGCAATGCTAGTACAGTGTGCTGTTGTATTATGTACATTTGATATTGCGGGGCGAGCGTCCGACATGTGGACTGCCGTCACTGCCTGTTTGTATTATTATTTTGGGGCACGACTTGGTTGCGGTCGATGTACCCGTTGTATGTATATTTTACTTTCTGTACTAGGGTTGCCCCGCGGAGGGGTGCACGGATAGCCGGGTTCTGGAGGGCAACAAGCCCGCATCTCATGGTATTGAGACGGAAGGGGCTTCACTCTAGGATTGGCGGGCTATTCGCCGCACTCGTAGGGGGTACAGGTTGACCCAGGAGGGGTGCCCAAGTTACCGGATTCCGTGAAGTGCTGGGTGGTCCATTCACGGCGCTGAAGGGGGCTGCCTCGCTTCAGGTTTTGGCGGGTGACTTGCCGCGCCCGTAGGGGTCTAGGATTACATTGCACAGGCTATCCACACGACCAGGGGAACGTCGGGTTTCAGTAGTGGCTCTGTGAAACCCGGGGATCCCAGATATCTGTATTGTTTCTGTGATGCTGTACATTTCTGTGATGTTGCCTTTTATTCACGCCTTGAGCGAAATACTATATATTGGTATATATATTAGTAGATGTCGTATATGTTTTGCATCCGCGCTAGTCCAGTCCCCGCTCTGTCGTTAGTAAGCTAACCTAACGGGTAATGACGGGACCCAGTGGCGAATGCGGATGGCATATACGTACATCAGTATATTTTCGTTCTTTTTGGTGTGATCAATTGATGGGACTGCATTGATTTTGATCAATGCAAGTTAAAAACAAACCTAAGCTGATGTTGTTGGAACACTTTTCAAAAAGCTGTTATTGCAAGGACGTTTACTTTTGTTTTGCATCGTGATATTCAGTTGGAATATCCTGCTCCTCAGTCGACGAGGCAAGGGCCGAGATCCCTTCACCGGGAGTGACCCCTTGGGCAATAAGTTTGCGTCAGGGCATTAACTTCACTATAGCCAATTACTTTTGCTTTGCATCGTGGTATTCAGTTGGAATATCCTGCACCCCATTCTACGGGGAAAGAGCCGAGATCCCTTCACCGGGAGTGACCTCTTTAGCAACGGTTTTCATCACTATATTTTCAAAAAGCTATCAGTTCCTTCAACGATATCAAGTTCTTTACGTTAAAGGTTTTCGCCAGAAACCATTCGTAGCCCTCCGTCGTTTCATATGGGTAGTCAATAGTATTCAAGCTGTGTTTGTTGGCCAAAGTCAAGGCACAGTGTTTGGTAGCTGTTGGTTATTCATATGCAGCATAGATAGATGCGTTGGTTTGGAACAGTCGTATAGCCTTGTTGGCCAAAGTCAAGGGCTTGTGCGGGTGGATTCGAATCAACCTGGAGAATGACGGGTAGAACTTGACATGTGACTTATGATTTGTTGGCCAAAGTCAAGGTCATAAGAGCATGGGGCAGAAATCACATCGGGAGTTTCAAAAGTACTGAAACTTGCCAGATATGCGCATACCTTCTGGAGTGTGATACCGTGAGCGGATTCCGTCACGTTGTCATGCGATGAGAGTTGGATCCCGATTCCCACTGATGAGTTAGTTTACTCCTCGGGTGATCCCGACTAATTCTTCTTTCAGGTTTGGAGGAGAATTTGACGGCACAGTGGGAGGTTTCCAGATTAGATAAATTGGTAACCATTCTGATCTAGGTTAGAGTGCACGCTGAGTGTTTCTTTTCTCTCTCTCTTTGGCAGCGACCATTGACCCGACCCTAAGACTTTGACTCAGTGACCAAGTTGACCGAACCTTCTTTAACACTGGCTTTTGGATTGTCAGAGTTGCAAACCTCATTGCCACTCCTACTTTTACCCTTTTCTCCAGGACACCCCGTATTACTACGAACGTCCACTTCCATTGGACAAAACCATCGTATGGTTAGATACGAACTCGAAAGAATTTATTCGAGGATGGTTTCAGGTTCTGGAGAAAATGGATAGGATTATTCAGTTGTCTTTTCCTTTTACCCTCTCTCAGGTTACGAGTACTCCTTGGCTTAGGGGTAGTACACCTATTACGCAAATTGGATTGTCTTCTTCCAAACCTTAGGCTGGTGCCGACCGGTAGGGAATGAAGAAAACCAATTAGCATAACGATGGTGTGCAGAAGGTATTAAGTTCAGACAAAGCAAGGGATTAGTAAGAGGGCAAAGTAAATTGCAACAGATATTCACGACCAAACCAAATATTTCGTTACCACTCCCACATCACCTTTGTATTTCTCCAGGACACTCCGTATCACTACGAAGATCCACAGTTTATTTGGATACTCCATCGTATGGTTATATACGAACTCGAATGGAACTTGTTCCAGTTCGGGGATGGATTCTGGTTCAGGAGAAATAGGAATAAGGTTTATTCGGTTGTCTTTTATCTTCACCCTCTCTCATTGCGAGTGTTCCTAGGATTGGGACAGTACACCCATTATGCTTATTGGATAGTCTTCTTCCAAACCATAGGCTGGTGCCGAACGGTAGGGAAGGAAGAAAACCATTTGGCCTAAAAGGGTGTGCAGAAGGTAAAGACTGAAGACATATGAAGGGATTTGGAGAGGTGGCAAAGAACCATACGGTTACAGTCGTGAATCTGGAAGAGGCATTACTAGGAATACCAGAATACCCCATCGGAACATTTCAATGTTTCAGTTTCACTGTGTAATGTTAAAGGAAAACTGATTTCCCGATTAGATACTTACTCCAGGGTATGTATTTACCATGTACGATTCTCACATCTGTATGGTTTTACAGATGATGAGTGGGAGTAAGTTATTGGGAATTGGGTGATTATCCTCATTATATCGGGATTCGTTGTAATCGGTAATATTTGAGGAAATCACCTGGGCTGTTTGCCGGTCGGCAAATATTTGGTTTTGAATATCCGCTGTTATGCACCAATTTCAAATTGATATATCTGTACGTCTATTTTCATAGAGTGAGATATACCTTTCTGAAATTATGTCTACGACATTTACCTATATCAGTGGATGGTTAGGTAAGGAGCATTAAACAGCGGTGTAATTCTTCTTAACCATAAGTACAGTTTTCAACCTACGACACACCGTGAATGAGTTATCAGACTCAAGGGACTTATACAGAGTATTGTATGTTGTCCAGGGTCCATCAGGACAGAGGGCTTGGTCCTCGTACTATATTCGGTTTACTTATGACTCCTCTATTTTTAGACAAGTGTTTCGTGGAAACACAGGATCCGAATTTAGAGAAGTTATTGGTATTTGAATAGAGTAGAGAACCAGGTGTCACAAGTATCGGGATTCTTCAAAGTGATCGAAGATGTAGATACTTGTGTATGGTGTTCAGTTGATAGTAATGATTTAGAGAAATTGCTTCTCTTTCAGGTTACTCATAATTGGAAGTATTCCTAAGTTGAGTAACGCTGATCGGCCTCCTTCCATTTAGTTGACATGCACTGAGGATAGCTGCATGATTTGAATCTGGTTCAATTAAATCAGTGCCTCTGTTTCTATATTGGATATAGAACAGTTCATATCTTAACGATGTTAAGGTACGGGGAGTTGTCCGGTTTATGATTAAAACCAGACACTGGACAACTCAAGGCACGCTTCTGTAATGGCTGTTTGTGGGTTGACCCAGGCTATGACGAGGGTTGACTTTCTACCATCTGGATGAACAATAGAGATATTGTTCTAGACTCGCCACAGTTTTATTAAAAATGGATTTTTTCAGAAAACAGTAGTGGGAGTATGGTAGAACTGGAAGTGATTCCAGAACCACAAACGATTACTGAAGATTTGATAAGGAACCTAAAGATTCAATCTGGATTGACATTCCATTGGCCACTCCGCAGATAAGGTGGGTAACTTCAGGCACCCGAGAGGCACTACGGTAGCCTCAAGGACGGTGACAGGGAAGTTCTTGTTTGCCCACAATTGCCATTGCTGTTGTTCCAGGTTACGAGACCCGGCGGGAGGATGAGTATAGCGTCGTTCTAAACCAGTTTTAGAAGTGTACGTCTATATGACTCTGCCAGAGGGTTGTCGTAGTCAGTGGGAGCAGCGGAAGCATTGGTGGACAGGTTGCTTATGTCTATTTATAGACTAGAGCAGATGTAGCGGAGATAGATCATCTATTTCTGACGTGACAGTCATGGGTTTGACTTCATCAGAATAGGGGATGGATCTGTTGAGAAGGTAGTAGGGTGTGATATCCTGGTATTTGGATGATATACACAGAGTAGGAAAAGAAACTCCTACACTACGATCGGTTGTACTTTGGTCGTCACACAGTGGTTTCTCCACAAAGGAAATGGATTTTATATCTGACATACTGGTTACTAGATCTATGGTTTTAGATCTAGATTTGGGTGGTTTCCCAATCAGGGTACTTGACAGCATTCTAAGAGTATTTAGGATGGACGACTCCTGGCACGGTAGTGTACCTGCAGGTAATGGAGTCACCCTCTCCAAAGGTGTCTTACAGACTAAAGGGGAGAGGGACGTGCATGATTGGCAGATCACTTGCTCAGGCAATTGAGTCAATCGTGAGATGTCAAGTACCACACCAGATGTTGTTCTTGCACTAGATGCAATAAGTTGACATTGATCCAATCCTGGAGAAACGGTCGGAAGCAGTTTTAGAACATAAGTGGATGTTCTAGGGATATGATAACGACAGCCTCATTCGGGAAACAGTTATCATTCCAGGCTTCCAAGGTGACATGGACGACAAGGAGGTTGTCAGAGTTATAGTTTTCCTTCTGATGAGGGGCAGTATTTTGGACAGGTGGTCCAAGGCAATACTGAGGGAGGCATGGCGCGCAGGATACTGATTAAGTTCAGTTGACGATACAGTCTAAGAAGTTTGGATTTGGAGTTCATTTATGAGCTAGGTCCCATCAGACATCCAGACATATTCTGTGACAGGTATTGCTCTTTTCGGGAGATGGCTTTCTCCGCGAACTTGAGATATAGAGAGACATAGAAAGAAACAACTAAGCGGATCCACTCACTGAGGCTATTCCTCGAACGCAATAGTTCCGCAAACGAGCTTTGTGAGACTGACTAGTAGAGGAGTTGGATGTTCGGTATCACACGGGCTGTGAGTATGCGACATCGCAATAATTAGCCTTGAGTGCAAGTGGGAGATTGTTGGAGATAGTGCCCTCAGAGTCGATTATTAGGTCACAGGTACGCGATTGTAATGATTGAGGGAGGACCTATCCCGGTAGGACAGTCTTACTCGAGATGATAGTATGCTATCTGGTTTACCTTTATCATCGTGTACTGCTTTAGGTGACCTGACACGTCGCTATTACACGTTGATAGAGCCCCTAGGATTCTTGCTTGACCACCAGCAGTATGAGGGCGATCATATAAGTGGGAGCTGGGGGTCTATAAGCTTATCCTTAAAAGGTCCCTAGTCGTGGGAGTTTCGAGACTGGGCATCGATACTCCATTAGTAGACTAGTGTATACAGTCGAGACCCCGACGAGGGGCGGTGGCCGGTCTCACAAGCCACTGGTGTCAGTTGGATCACCTAAGATGTATACAGGTGCTCATTGGGTTATGAGTACACCGGACAGGACTCGCCGGGAACATGCTAGTTGGTCATATACCAGACGTCAGATGGCAGTTCCCTGGTGACATGTGTGCAGGTTAGTTCATCGACCTGGGGATCGTCATTTGTCTTGTGTGAGTTCCCACTGTACTTTGATTACTACCCTACCACGGCTCAAAGGAGTCGTGCAAACAGGTTTTAGTTGGGTACAGTCCCGAGCCACATGGAGGCAGTGAGCGTATCTTCAGGGGTTCGTCTCTCCCGGTATTGGGGGTGAGGTCGTGCTGTGTCTAGGAGAGCCATTACACAAAGTCCTTGGCCAAGGCAAGGAGATTTACTGGTAGGTATTCCAGTAGTATCTCAGGGTGTTCTGGGCTACACTCCGACACGACTTGTACCGCTTTTGGGGGTCTGACTTTTACCAACCCCCTAGGCCCGCCATGCGATACTCATAGACGAACGGACCGGACTGAACGGATATTGTCACTGACAGGCTCAGTAGGGTGTCAGGATGAGTTCGCTCATCGACGTCCCTTTTGGTCAATAGCTGGTGGCCCGTCACGTATTGGCTTATACCTCTGACGTGCTAGTGGTTAAATCCACAGCCATAGTATTGACGAGTCTTTAGAGTCCCCCCCCACATTCAGTTACTCAGCTTTCGGGCGAAAGGTTGTAGAGGCCGTATGGAGATATGGCAAGGTCCGATCAGATACGTGCGGTATTGCACGGATCAGGATCGGACAGTTTGTATTATAGGCCGTATGGTTATATGGCAGGGTTCGATCAGATATGTGCGGTATTGCACGGATCAGGATCGAACGGATATTACTGGCCGGCTTTGGTTTAAGCCGGATCCTAGTATAGTACAGTGTAGATTTTGTCTCATTGCATTTGTATTTCGGTCGGAATACAAATGCGGGTGTGTATGCACAGTATCGGGGTTTTCCTGTAATTTATTACGGGACCAGTTTTCTGGAGTTGCCAGTTTGCTTTCCGTTTCGGCCAATTTCCATTGTTCCGTTCATTGGCCGAAGATTGGTGGAGGAGGGCTTATTTGCATTGTTGCAAATAAGCATTTGTGGAGGGGGTCTTTGCATATTATCATGTCATGATACTTGTCCCATCCATTGACCTTGACTTCTTCTTGTCATGATAGCATGACTTTGGAAGCCATCATGCATGTTGATGATGGTTGGGTGGAGTGTTAGTTTACACTTGTGATCATATTCTTTCATGATTGGTTTTTGGATGCTTGGGATTATTGTTATGGTTGCACCACTCATTCCTTGGCTCTCTCTCCCTCATTCTCTCCACTCTTGAAGGCATGGCCGGCCCAAGCACTTTGGGGCTGTCCAAAATTGAGGTGGGAAAAATGTTGTTCATCACATGCACCAAAGTTCTCCAAGCTCCTCCATATACTTCTTGTATCAATCCCTCCACCAAAGGCAATTCCTACAACCCCAAATGAGATCTCTACACTACATTCTACAACGAATCTTGGGCACGTCGAGTAGCCGGCTTCGTGCCCGAGTTGCCTCGGCATTGAGGTGGGAGCCCGTAAACATAGTAGGCGATGTGGTGCACTTCCGGCGACGAGGAGGAGACGGGACTTTTCCGCAGGAGATCGGGACCATGACGAGAAGACCGGAGGACTTGGATCGTCGGTATATCTCTAACCCATCTTCTAGTTAGCTTAGACTTGTTAATGGTTACGATCCGGGTGTTTAGTGCGCGGTGGTGCCGGTTTGCTAAGTCCGCAAAATTTAAGTTTATCACCGCTTCCGCAATTGGCCGTCGGATTGACGGCCGGGGCGCCACCGTGCACTTACATAACCATGGTTCATATTATGACAAGTATTCATTTTCTTTTGTTTTTTTAATTAACTTATCATAATATTCTATGATATTCTTTCTTCTTCTTCTTCTTCATATGAAGAAAAGCTTGCTATCAACAATGGCAACTAGTGAAAAAGAGTGAGAAATCCAATTCTAAAGTGAACCCACTTCCTATTTCTTCATCCTCTACCTCTTGCCAAGTAGTATAGGGTATTTTCTTCACAAGTTTCATGACTTGGTGAAGTGGGAGCTTGATCTTGTGATGCCTCGACGTAGATCATCTTCGGCATCGTTGTCAATGACCTAGCCCGCCCATTTCTCCGATGAAGCCGAAGCTAGAGTCTGGGATCCGATTTGTACAGCGAGGGGACTTCATCACGGAGCAATGGAGGTAGAGTACCGGATCTACAAAGGTTGTATTTCCGTTCACTTAGTTAAGTTGTTAACTAGTAGCATGTTTCGCCTAAAATTCTAGTTAACGATCCGTATTAGAGTTTCTCGGCACTTGTAAAATTTGAAATTGGCATGGTTGATGCCTTGTGAGACCTCTTGAGAGTGCCTAGGAACCCTACAATACCATCGTGCTATGGTGTATACAGAGGAGTAATGCTGAGAGAGAATCTTATTCTTAGAATTGTCCAGGAATCCCGTGCTCAAGTATTCTCCTCCTTGATCACATCAAAGGACATAATACTTATACCCGTTTTTGGTTCTCTACTTCTAACTTATATTCTGTGAATATCTCAAAAGGTTCGGACTTGTGTTTCAACAAGAACATATGTCTGAATCTTGAGAGATTATCAGTGAATGTAATGAAGTACAAAGAACCGGTCTTGGCATGTGTAGACAGGGGACCTTCATACATCAACATGTATCATCCCAAGAGTTCACTAACTCTTTCTCTATTTCCATTAAAAAGAGCTATGGTCATCTTATCTTTGTGACATGACTGGCAAGTTTCACAAGATGTAAATTCAAACTAATTTAAATATGCATCTTAATGTAACTTCAGCTAGTCGGGTCGCATTGATATGGCCTAGTCTACAATGCCTCAAGAAGGATTCTTTCATTTCTGAACTCTTCCTCTTGTGTGTGTTCTGTATGCTAAGAACTGTAGTTTGATTTAGAACATTAATGCTTTTAGATAACGTGCCTGAACCAATCAACTCTTGATATAGGAAATGTTCAAAACATTATCCAACAATATAAAATTGTATCCTTTCTTTACTAATAAAGAGACTGATATGATTTTGTATATCAGGTTCGGTATCTAATAACATTCGTTCAGAATCAATGTATTCTGGTAATACAGGGTGACAGTGACCAACAGACCTGGCTGCAACACTTACACCGTTTTCTGCCTCATGAAACTTATCACCCGTTCTCAGTTCCCTACCTTTCTGTAGCCCTATGTAATAGATTACATATCTGTGATCCTGATCCGGTATCAGATACCCAGGACGCAGAGGATACTGAGAAACAGTTCTTTGTAATGAACACACCCGAAGGAGATGCATCTCGTGCACTTTCTTCGTTTGGGCGGCATGGGAATCCTGATATTCCCCTAATTCCTGCTCTGTCTTATAACAATTATAAGTTGGAGCGGGACCAACGTTCCCCGGCTCAGTATAACAAGCGGGTTCGGTCAATACATCCGTATTATTATCTTGATTAAGGCATGACATGGTCGCTACCTGGAGAGAGAGAGAAGAAAACACTCTGCGTGCGCTCTAGCAAGATCATATTGGTTATTATTTTATCTAATCAGGATGGCTCCCACTGTTTTTATCAAATCTTCCTTCAAACCCTAAAAGGAAAGACTAGCCGGGATTAATTACACTCTACAAGTTCACCAATCTTTCAGCTAGGCCAGTGTTGGTACTTTGAGGGAGGTGACCCGTGCTTTCGCACGAACCTAATTAATATGAACCTCGTTTTCCCAGAGGCGTAACCTCGTTAACACCTTTCTAGACACCTACTTGATCGGCTAATTGTAATGTGTAAAACTCTCTCAGGAGTAACAATTACTCGCAGTGGGTATCGGGATCCAACTATCTTATAGAAGGTATGCAATCTCATTGCAAATTTCAACACTTGAAATTCCCGATAATATTTTGCCCCAAGCGATCTATGACCTTGACTGAGTCAACAAACCATAGACCGCAAGTAAAGTTCAACCCGTCATTTCTCGATTGAATTAAACCCACCCGCATGACCCTTGACTGAGTCAACAAGGCCGCACGACTACCCTAATCCAATCGCATCATATGCTTTGCAGATAAGCACTAATCAGCTACCGCACACTACGCCTTGACTGAGTCAACAAACGCAGCACGAATACTAACTATTACTTATCTGAAATGACGAAGGGCTACGACAGGTTTTTAAGAAAAACTTTTGCGTAATGAACTTTATATCGTTGTAGAATCAAATGATTTTAAAATGGAGTGTTTTTGCGGCTTTTCTAGTTTTGCTAATAGGGTCACTCCCGGTGAAGGGATCGTCGGCCCTTTCCTCGTCGAATGAGGTGCGGGATATATCATATATATCACTGTGCAAAGCAGAAACTATAGAAGCTACCAAAATACAAACCGAGTGTGTAGCATCTGCCAGTTATTGCTAAAGGGGTCACTCCCGGTGAAGGGATCTCGGCCCTTTCCTCATCGAATAAGGTGCAGGATGTTCAACAAGGAACACCGCAATGCAAACCAAGAACTGTAGCTACCTGTTTTTGAAAATTCGATTCCACAACATCTATAGGTTTCTTTTCTTTCATTAATCACATTAATGAAGTCCCATCATTTAAGTACCTAAACATCACAGATAAATACGACGTACACTTATGCCATCCGCATTCGCCTCGATGTCCCCTCATGCACCGTTAGGTTAGGTAACTAACGACAGAGAGGGGCAGGGCTAGCGCGAGTGCAAAACATAAGTAACGTCTATATAATATATCATATATACTGTATACAGTATCCATCACAACATATCAAATGATTACATCACAGATATCGCAGCAGAAGAAACATATGAAACATTGGATATACTAGGACGTCCGTGTTTTTAATACGAGCCAGTATAAAACACGGATTCCACGGTCGTGATGAATAGCCAAACCCACACCCCTAGACCCCTACGAGAGCGGCAAGCAACCCTACCAATTCTAGAGTTAGGAGACCCGGACTCGACTCCTCGAGTTGGTCTCCCACTGGACTCTAGAACTCGGTTACTTGTTGTTAGTGTATATGCCCTAGAGGCCATTACTGTATCATACTAGCTTGTATATTACTTAATGGAAGCTTGGGATATTCACAGTTGTATATACAATCTTGCTCGAAATGGTAGTATGCTACTTGGTTTGTCTCTGCTTTAATATGTGCATGTGTTTCTTTTAGCATATTGCTGGTATACATATTAGTAGAGCCCTTAGGATCTTTGCTTGATTACCAGCGTTGTGATGGCGCTCGCACTCGTGGGAGCTGGGTAATCTATAAGCACATCCTTATACAGGTCCCTGGTCGTTGGACTATCGAGACAGGGCATCGATACTCCGGAGTAGACTAGCGTATGCGCTTCTTATCCCAGTGTGGGAGACGGTCTGTCCCACAGCCGTTAGTACGTCGTACTTGGGATAGTATGCGGGTGCTCGTTAGGTTACGAGTACACTGGACATGACTCGTCGGGAACTGTTGGTTGGTAATATACCTATCGTCAGTTATCAGTTCCCAGGTGACATGAGTACAGCTTAGTCCGCTGACTTGACACTGTCACTTCGCCTCGAGTGTGTTCCCACTGCACTTTGATTACTACCCTACCACGGCTCAAAGGAGCTGTGCAAACAGGTAGTTTTTGGGTGCAGTCCCGAAGCACTTGGAGGCAGTGACGGTTAGACAGGATTCGTCTCTCCCGGTATTGGGGGTTGACATCGCGCTGTGTCCAGGAGAGCCATTACACGAGTAGTCCCTGGCCAGGGCAAGCGAGATATACTGGTAGGTTTCCAGTGTTATCTCAGGGTGTTCTGGGCTACACTCCGACACGACTTGTACCGCTATTAGGGGACTGACGTTCACCGCCCCCCTAGGCCCGCCATGCGATGTATCAGACGAACAGACCGGACTGTACGGAGACTGTCACATACAGGCTCAGTAGGAGTGCAGATGGGGTTCACCTCGTCAGTCTTCTTATCGACATCTACCTGGGGACCGTTACGTACAGCTAGTGCCGCTTGCGGTCTGTGGTTAAACCCACTGCCAGCGTAGTGTCGAGTCTTTAGAGTCCCACACAGAGAGCTATTCGCCTTTAGGCAAAACGAGTAGAGGTCGCATGGTTTTGCGACAGGGTTCGTTCGCATCCGCGCACTTGTGCACGTTTGCTGTCCGGACAGTTTATACTAGCGGGCTTTGGTTTAAGCCGGATCCTAGTATATGATTAGAGATTGGTTTTTCTCATTGTGTTCGTGTTCCTCGGATCACGAATGCGGGTGCGTATGCACAGTTGCTTGAGATTGAGGGAGAGGACCTTGATTAGGGTTAATGGTTGTTGTCATTTTATTAACCCTAATATTTATGTGTGTGTTATTGTTAATTAGTAATTAGTTTAATAATTATCCATGGTTGTGGTTGTTGACCTTTTGACTTCTTTGACTTGTTGACCAAGGTTGACACTTTGACCATCATAATTTCTTTTGGAAGATGCTTTTTGATCTTTGCAATTTGAAATGATAATGGTCATGTCATGATTTACCATGATAATTATCTAGCTAATTATTCAATTAAAAATTATACACACATATTAGTGAGAAAGGCTCAAAAATAATTCATTCTCTCATTTCTTTTCTCTCTCTTGCTCATCCTCTCCCTCAAGCTCTCTCCCTCTCATGTGTTGAGAAACAAAAAGCTTGAGAAAAACCCTCTCTTGATCTTCTCTACTCACTTCTAGGGTTCAAGTCTTAGCATTTCTTGCACTCTAGTTACTCCTAGCTTGGAGTTGAAGCTAAAGGTGGTGGCTTTCGGGTGGATCCTTCTTTGACGGGAGAAGACAAGCAAGGTGATCCTTTTCTACCATACCTAGGAGCAAGGAGAGAAGGACTAAAGACCAAAGGTATAACCTTTCTACAACTTTGTTAGTTGTTAGTTTACTTTAGCTAGTTTTAGTTTAGCAAAGATCCTCACAAGCTTAGTCCATGTTGCCTAAGTCATTAAAAATCCGTTTTTTATTATGTTTTCCGCCTCCCCGTAAGCACCGGGGTGGGCAACACGGACTTACAGTGGTATCAGAGCCTAACTAAACTCAAACTAGCTAAGTAGTTAAGTGTAACGAAGTTTCGAAACCGAAAAACCCTAAAACCAAACTTTTTCAAAATCCAACTTTCTGTTAAAATTTTTCCTGGTTAAAATGAAAAACTGTATACTTGTAAAATAATCTCAGGGTTTTTTGTGAAACACCACCAAATACGATCCAGAGAGGAGCCAAGAGGACCGCGCTTCCGCGGCATAAGGAAGCTCTTGCCGCGGAAGCGCGGCCGTCTTGTCAACTCTCTGTATCGTTTTTGGTGCAGATTGTTTCTGAGTTGGTTTTAGGATTTTTAGGATATATAATATATGCCCAGATTTTCCAGAACTAAAATTTACTTTTGGGGGCCTATAAATCCGTATTTTTTTCGGAACTTCACTACACTTTAACTACATCGGTTATATCTGTAATGCTTGCATGTATTGAACGTCGGCTAATCGCTATAAGACGATTAGTCGGGGTTATACATGATCTGTGATTGTTATTGGTTTGTGGATATGAATGGATTGGATTGTCGCGGGTGAATGGCCGGGTTGGATGTGAGATGAGCGTTTTTTTTTCTTTCATTCATTTGTAACATGTAAATTGATGTAATAATATTCTTTGTATGGCCGCACAACCGGGTCGGGGTTGTAGCCGTCATTGTATAATTCTTTTTACTGTTTTTGCTCCTAGGATAGACCCATGGAGGGGGTGCACAAACTACCGGGTATCTCGAAGTGCCGAGTGGCCTACTCACGGTGGTGAGGGAGGTTGCTTCGCTTCGGGTGCTTGGCGGGTAGTTTGCCGCACCCGTAGGGGTCTTGGGTGGGGTTTTGGCTATTCACCGCGACCGTGTAATCCGCTTTGCGTTGCAGGCTCGAACGCATTGCGGATTCCTAGTATATCCAATGTATTCATCTGTGATCTGTAATGTCTATCATTGCTATATATTTATATATAATAACTATTTAGGCGTTGCTTATGTTTTACAGCCGCGCTAGCCCAGCCCCCGCTCTGTCGTTAGTTAAGTAACCTAACGAGTGATGACGGGGCCCCGTGGCGAATGCGAATGGCATAAGCGTACGTCATATTTTGGTTGTTTTCTGCAATGGTAGGATTAAATGATGGGACGCATTAAAAGAACTAATGCAAGAAATAAACCAAGTAAAAGTCGATTGGAACACTTTGAAAACCACTCGGTTCTTTTCAAAACTAAAACTTTTAAACGCGGAGCTTGAACCACTCCTTTTAAAAGCTATCTCGTTCCATCGATTATATCAAGTTCACTACGTTCACGGTTTCGCCAAAACCATCCGTAGCCCTCCGTCATTCCACATGAATGGTCAAAAGTATTCAAGCTATGTATTTTGGCCAAAGTCAAGGCATAGTGATTGGTAGCGTTTGGGTATTCATGTGCAGCATAGATAGATGCGTTGGTTTGGGACAGTCGTGCTGCCATTTTGGCCAAAGCCAAGGGTAGGTACGGGTGGGTCCAAATTAACCAGGAGAATGACGGGTAGAACTTGACATGTGACTTATGATATTTTGGCCAAAGTCAAGGTCATAAGAGCATGGGGCAAAAATCCACATCGGGAGTTTCATAAGTACTGAAACTTGCTAGCGTTGCATACCATTTGGAGTGTGATGATTCTGGTAGGATTCCTTCGGTTTTATCACGCGATGATATTTGGATCCCGATCCTACTGTGAGTATATGCTACTCCTCGGGAAAACTCTCACTTAACGATCAATGCTATAAACCTAGTAGGTGCCTAGAAAGGTGTTAGCGGGGCTACGCCCACAGGGAAAAGAGGTTACTTAATTAAGGAACTTCGCGAAAGCGTTGGAAAACCTCCCTCGAAGTACCGACACTGGCCTGGCTGAACGGTTAAGCAAGTATTGTACGGTGAGAATGATCCCGGCTAATCCTTTTCTTTATGGTTTGAGAAGGGATTCGAGAGACAGTGGGAGCCATCCAGTTTAGACAAACTAAAAACCACTCTAAACTTGCAAGAGCATCATGCTAAAGTGTTTCTTTTCTCTCTCCTAATTGCAGCGACCATTCAAGATGACCGGACTTAAGTTACTATTAGATAAAAACATATTGACAGGGCCAAACTACAAAGATTGGCTCAGGAATGTCAAGATGGCTATCACTTATGACAAGCTGGGGTATATACTTACCACCAAAGCTCCTCCCGTCCTAGGTCCCACCTCCAGCGTCGCGGATGTAGAAATCCGTAAGACATGGGAGATAGATTGCGCGAGGGCCAAATGCCTCGTACTAGCCTCGATGGACAATGACCATCAGAGGAGGCACGAGAATATGGACCTAGAGTCCATATTTCTCCATACAAAAGAACTGTATGGAGAGCAGTCTCGTATCGCAAGATACGAAGTGTCGAAGAAGCTCTTTTCGGCAAGGTTGGCCGTCGGATCATCGGTAGCGGACCACGTGCTTAAGATGATCGGCTACATAGAGGAGCTCGCGGACCTTGGGACCACGTTGGAGAATGAACTCTATACTGATCTGATTCTCCAGTCCCTTCCTTCCACTTACGCCCAGTTCATTCTTAACTTCAACATGCAAGGAAAGGAGGTTGAACTGGCCGAACTTCTGAACATGTTGAGGACTGCTGAGGGCACCCTACAGAAGGGTAGGGAGACATCCACTTTGTTTGTAGGAGGATCTTCCTCTTCTAGGTCCAGGGCGAAAGCCAAGGGCAAGAAGAAGAAAGCCCCCGCCAAACCAAGAGGCGGTGTCGGTAAAGTGGATACGAGGGGAAAGGGTAAAGCAACAAAGGTAGCGGGGAAGCTGGTGGGGAAGGAAGAATGCTTCTATTGTCACAAAAGTGGTCACTGGAAACAAGATTGCAAGGCTTGGAAAGCCAGAACACAGGATTTGAAGCGAGTTGCAGCTTCAGCTTCAGGTGTGTATGTTATTGAAAATTGTCTATCAATAAACTCTAATTCCTGGGTATTGGATACCGGATCAGGATCTCATATCTGTAATTCTTTGCAGGCGTTGAGAAAGCGTAGAGTTTTGAAGACAGGTGACATGACCCTCAGAGTTGCGAACGGTGCTAGCATGGATGCTGAGGCCGTGGGGGACTATCACCTGGGATTATCAGATGGACACTTTTTGGTTTTGCGTAGTTGTTATTATGTACCAAATGCAACCTGTAATATCATTTCTGTATCTTTATTATCTAAAGAAGGTTATGAATTTTCATTTGTAAGTAATGTAGTGAACATTCACCTTAATCAAGTGTTGATTGGGTCAGGTACATTGAACAACGGTATATACGTTTTAAACCAACCACAGGTTTTCAATATCCAGAATACACACAAAAGAAAGTCTCCAGAAATTAATAAAACTTTCTTATGGCATTGTAGACTGGGTCACATCAACGAGAGAAGATTGACTAAGTTACATACTGAAGGATATTTAGATTCGTTCGAATATCAATCGTATGCAACTTGTCAATCCTGTCTCAAAGGAAAGATGACAAAGGCTCCGTTTTCTGGACACGGAGAAAGAGCGAGCGAGCTCTTGGGACTCGTACACAGCGACGTGTGCGGTCCAATGTCTACACATGCGCGAAGCGGTTTTTCTTACTTCATAACTTTTACGGATGATTTTTCAAGGTACGGTTATGTCTTCTTAATGAAACATAAATCCGAGGCTTTTGAAAAATTCCAGGAATATAAGAGTGAAGTAGAAAAACAGACCGGCAAAAGTATCAAGATCCTAAGATCGGATCGAGGAGGAGAATACTTAAGTGCCGAATTCCTGAATTACTTAAAAGAGAATGGAATTCTCTCTCAGCTTACTCCTCCATACACTCCGCAACATAACGGTGTATCGGAGAGACGGAACCGAACCCTACTGGATATGGTACGGTCCATGATGAGTAACGCTGAGTTACCGCGATCATTCTGGGGGTATGCGCTAGAAACAGCTGCATATCTTTTGAACCGTGTTCCCACTAAGACTGTGCCTACCACACCATATGAGTTATGGAGTGGGAAGAAACCCTATCTTAATCACATTAAGACATGGGGATGTCCAGCTTTTGTAAAAAAGCAGCATGCGGACAAGCTCGAGGCACGCTCAGTACAGTGCAAGTTTGTGGGATATCCAAAGAACTCCAAGGGATATTACTTCTATTACGAAGAGGAACAAAAAGTCCTTGTTTCTCGCCATGCCCACTTTCTAGAACATCAGTTCATAGAAAAAGAATTAAGTGGGAGCGCAATAGAACTGGAAGAAATTCCAGAACCACAAACTATTACTGAAAGTTTAGTGGAACCAGAAGGTTCAAAAGAACAGGACATTCCTACGCCGCTCCGCAGGAGTAGTAGGCAGTCTCATCCGCCCGAGAGGTACTACGGTTTCCTCATTGACGGGGATAGAGAGGACTGCATCCTAGATTGTGATGAGCCTACTAGCTTCCAGCAAGCCATTCAGAGCGTCGACTCGGTAAAATGGCTGGATGCAATGCGGACTGAGATGGAGTCCATGTACACCAACAAAGTATGGACGTTGGACATTGCTCCAGACGGGGTAAAACCCGTAGGATGCAAGTGGATCTTCAAAAGGAAGATTGGTGTAGATGGACAGGTTGAGACCTATAAAGCTAGACTGGTAGCAAAGGGTTTTCGTCAGCGACCTGGTTTGGACTATGACGAAACCTTTTCTCCAGTAGCTATGCTGAAATCCATTCGGATCCTTCTTGCCATCGCTGCTTTCCACGATTATGAGATTTGGCAGATGGACGTAAAGACAGCTTTTCTAAATGGTCATTTAGAGGAGTGTGTCTATATGGACCAGCCAGAGGGTTTCATTCAGGGTGGGAGCAGCGGAAAGGTGTGCAAGTTGCTCAAGTCCATTTATGGACTCAAGCAGGCATCGCGGAGTTGGAACATCTGTTTTGATGAGACGGTCAAAGAATTTGGCTTTATCAAAAATCCAGATGAACCATGCATCTATTGTAGATTTGTAGCGAGAACTGTAGTATTCCTCGTTTTATACGTGGATGACATTCTCTTAATAGGAAATGACATTCCTATGCTACAATCTGTCAAGGGGTTCTTGTCACACAGGTTCTCCATGAAAGACCTGGGTGATGCCTCCTACATTCTGGGTATCCGGATCTACCGTGACAGATCCAAGAGGATATTAGGACTCTCGCAGTCCAGGTACATCGACACCATACTGAAGAGATTCAGAATGGAAGATTCCAAGCGCGGTAATCTACCGGCTTGTCACGGGATCACCCTCTCCAAAGAGATGTCTCCCAAGACTGATTTGGAGAGGGATCGCATGTCTATTATACCCTACGCTTCTGCGGTAGGCTCTATAATGTATGCGATGTTGTGTACCAGACCGGATGTGGCTTATGCACTGAGTGTGGTAAGCAGGTATCAGTCAAACCCTGGGGAGAAACATTGGATAGCAGTAAAGAACATTCTCAAGTACCTGAGAAGGACTAAGGAGATGTTCTTGGTGTATGGCGGAAAAGACCTGCAGGTTGAGGCCTTTGCTGACTCCAGCTTCCAGAGTGACAAGGATGATTCCAAGTCCATGTCGGGTTTTGTCTTTACCCTCAATGGAGGGGCGGTGTGTTGGAAGAGCTCCAAACAGGAAACCGTTGCTGACTCGACTATGGAAGCGGAATACATCGCTGCATCTGATGCCGCAAAAGAAGCTGTCTGGATGAGGAAGTTCTTGAAAGAACTTCAGGTGGTTCCGTCCATTGTTGACCCAATACCTCTGTATTGCGACAACAACGGGGCTATAGCTTTAGCGAAGGAACCCAGGTCCCATCAGAAATCCAGACACATCTTAAGGCGGTATCACCTGATCAGGGAGATCGTGGATCGCCAGGAGATCGAGGTCCGGAGAGTTGCATCAGAGGATAACACAGCAGATCCATTCACCAAGGCCTTGCCCCAGACTCAGTTTGAGCGGCTGATCGAGATGATAGGTCTTCGATACTGTTAGTGTATATGCCCTAGAGGCCATTACTGTATCATACTAGTTTGTATATTACTTGATGGAAGCTTGGGATATTCACCTTGTATAAACAATCTTGCTCAATATAGTAGTTTGCTACTTGGTTTGTTTCTACTTCAATGTGTACTTGTGTTTATTTCAGTATATCACTTATACGCATTAGTGGAGCCCTTAGGATCTTTGCCTGATTACCAGCGTTGTGATGGCAGTCACACTAGTGGGGGCTGGGTAATCTATAGGCACATCCTTATACAGGTCCCTAGTCGTAGGACTATCGAGACAGGGCATCGATACTCCGGAGTAGACTAGCGTATGCGCTTCTCATCCCAGTGTGGGAGATGGTCTGTCCCACAGCCATCAGTACGTCGTACTGGAGATAGTATACGGGTGCTCGTTGGGTTACGAGTACACTGGACAGGACTCGTCGGGAACTGACAGGTTGGTATTATACCTATCGTCAGTTATCAGTTCCCAGGTGACATGAGTACAGCTTAGTCCGCTGACTTGACACTGACACTTCGCCTCGAGTGTGTTCCCACTGCACTTTGATCACTACCCTACCACGGCTCAAAGGAGTCGTGCAAACAGGTGGTGGTTGGGTGCAGTCCCGAAGCACTTGGAGGCAGTGACGGTTAGACAGGATTCGTCTCTCCCGGTATTGGGGGTTGACATCGCGCTGTGTCTAGGAGAGCCATTACACGAGTAGTCCCTGGCCAGGGCAAGCGAGATATACTGGTAGGTTTCCAGTGTTATCTCAGGGTGTTTTGGGCTTCACTCCGACACGACTTGTACCGCTATTGGGGGACTGACGTTTTACCGCCCCCTAGGCCCGCCATGCGATGTATCAGACGAACAGACCGGACTGTACGGAGAATGTCACATTCAGACTCAGTAGGAGTTCAGATGGGGTTTCACCTCGTCAGCCTTCTTGTCGGCATCTACCTGGGGACCGTTACGCACAGCTAGTGCCGCTTGCGGTCTGTGGTTAAACCCACTGCCAGCGTAGTGTCGAGTCTTTAGAGTCCCACACAGAGGGTATTCGCCTCTGGGCAAAACAGAGTGGAGGTCGCATGGTTTTGCGACAGGGTTCGTTCTCATCCGCGCACTTGTGCACGTTTGGAGTCCGGACGGATTATACTGGCAGGCTCTGGTTTGAGCCAGATACTGGTATATGTTTTGGGGGTTGCTTTTTATTCTTGGTATTCTTGTTCCTCGGAACGAGAATGCAGGTGTGTATGCACAGTTGCTTGAGGCGGAGAATGAGGTTTTTCATTAGGGTTTCGGATCGGGTGCGTATGCACAGTTGACAGTTATCTTTTTCCAAACCCTAATGGATTTGTATATTATCTATTAATAATAGTAATTAAATGAGAATTATGTTATGGTTGATTTTTTGTTGACTTGTTGACCTTGGTTGACTTGTTGACCTTTGACCACCATCATGCTTTGAAGATCCTCCTTGATTCATGCTTACACTTCATTTAAAGAAGCATGATAGTGGTCATTCCTAAAATAACCATCAACTATTCTTATTTCAATTATTATCATTTAGATAATTCTTTTCTTTTTGCAATATGGTTGCAAGAAAGAGAAAATATTGCTCATTCTATCATTCTCACTCTCTCTCCTCATTTCATCTTCTTCTTCCTCTTGAAAAGAGAAACCTTCTCATGTGTTGAGAATCATTCTCTTTAGATAGAAAAGCAAACCCTAATCACTCTCTACTCATTCTAGGATGAAGGTTTAGCAAGCCGGAAACCCTAGTTCACTCAAAGATCGAGGAAGAGCCCAAAGTCGAACCTTCGAGGTGGATCCATCTTCGACGGGAGAAGGCGACGAAAAGAGAACCATCAACCTCTACAAGGTTTGAAGAAGAAGGAGTTCAAGTTTAGGTATAACCATCTTCCATAGTAGCTAACTCTCTTTAGCTTGTTAACTAGTTTTAGTTTAGACAACGATCCCGACAAAGTTTAGTCCATGTTGCCTCTTGCGATAAAAATTCGTTTTTTATACCGTTTCCGCCTCCCCGTAAGTACCGGGGGTCGCAATATGGACTTACAGTGGTATCAGAGCCTAACTAAACTTAAACTAGCTTGGTAGTAAGGTGTAATGAAGTTCGGAACCGAAAAATCGCAAAACCGGAAAATCAAAACCCTAACTTTCTGTTGAATTTTTTTCTGCTCAAATTGAAAAACTTTATACTTGTAAAATCGTCTCAGGGTTTTCTAAGAACACACAAGAAAAACGATATCATGTTCTCTCCAAACCGCCGCGCTTCCGCGGCCTCACCTATTCATCTGGCCGCGGAACCGCCGCATGTTGGTGTCTTCTTTGCATCGTTTTTCGTGCAGTGTTCTTCTGTGTTGGTTTTGGGATTTTTAAGATATCTTATATGTACCCAGATTTTCCAGAACTGAAATTCACTTTTGGGGTCCTATAATTCCGTATTTTTTTTCCGAACTTCACTGCACTTTGGCTATGTTGGTTATATCTGTGATGTTTGCATGTATTGAACGTCGGCTAATCGCTATAAGTCGATTAGTCGGGGTTATACATGATCTGTAATGTTCTGGAATGTGTATATGAATGTGTTGGACTGTCGCGGGTGAATAGCCGGGGTGGATGTGAGATGAGCTTTTGTTTTTTCTTTCATTCATTGTAAATGTAAATTGATGTAATTATATTATTTGTTTGGCCGCACAACCGGGTCGGGGTTGTAGCCGTCATTGTATAATTCTTTTTACTGTTTTTTGCTCCTAGGATAGACCCATGGTGGGGTGCACTAACTACCGGGAACTTGGCGGGTAGTTTGCCGCACCCGTAGGGGTCTTGGGTGGGGTATTTGCTATTCACCGCGACCGTGTTATCCGCTTTTCGTTTCAGGCTCGAAAGAAATGCGGATTGCTAGTATATCCAATATATTCATCTGTGATCTGTAATGTCTATCATTGCTTTCTATTTAGGCATTGCTTATGTTTTACAGCCGCGCTAGCCCAGCCCCCGCTCTGTCGTTAGTTAAGTAACCTAACGAGTGATGACGGGACCCCGTGGCGAATGCGAATGGCATAAGCGTACGTCATATTTTGGTTGTTTTCTGCAATGGTAGGAATTAAATGATGGGACGCATTAAAAGAACTAATGCAAGAATATCACGCATTAAAAGAACTAATGCAAGATAATAAACCAAGTTTTAAGTCGATGGAACACTTTCGAAAAACCACTCGGTTCTTTTCAAAAACTAACTTTTAAATGCGGAGCTTGAGCCACTCCTTCTAAAAGCTATCTCGTTCCATCGATTATATCAAGTTCACTACGTTCACGGTTTCGCCAAAACCATTCGTAGCCCTCCATCATTTCAGTTAGATATACGGTAGTATTCAAGCTATGTATTTTGACCTCACGCCAAGGCATAGTGATTGGTAGCTGCCGGATATTTATCTGTTGCATAGATAGAATGCGTTGTTTTGAGACAGTCGTACCACCATTTTGGCCTACGTCAAGGGTAGGTACGGGTGGATTCAAATCAACCGGGATAATGATGGGAAGAACTTGACATGTGACTTATGACATTTTGACCTCACGCCAAGGTCATAAGAGCATGGGGCAAAAATCCACATCGGGAGTTTCATAAGTACTGAAACTTGCTAGATTTGCATACCATTTGGAGTGTGATGATTATGGTAGGATTCCTTCATTTTCGTCACGCGATGATATTTGGATCCCGATCCTACTGTGAGTATATGCTACTCCTCGGGAAATTTCTCACTAAACGATCAATGCTATAAACCTAGTAGGTGCCTAGAAAGGTGTTAGCGGGGCTACGCCCCCAGGGAAAAGAGGTTCTTAAATTAAGGAACTTCGCGAAAGCGTTGGAAAACCTCCCTCGAAGTACCGACACTGGCCTGGCTGAACGGTTAAGCAAGTATTGTACGGTGGGATTGATCCCGGCTAATTCTTCCTTTGTGGTTTGAGGAGGGATTCGAGAGACAGTGGGAGCCATCCTGTTTAGACAAATTAAAAACCATTCTAAACTTGCAAGAGCATCGTGCTAAGTGTTTCTTCTCTCCCCCTGCAGCGACCAAATCGAAATGACTGGACTTAAGTTACTTCTAGATAAAAACATACTGACAGGGCCAAACTACAAAGATTGGCTCAGGAATGTCAAATTGGCAATCTCTTACGACAAGCTGGGGTATCTTCTTACCAGCAAAGCTCCCCCCGTCCGAGGTCCCACCTCCAGCGTCGCGGATAAGGAAATCCGTAAGACTTGGGAGATTGACAGCGCGAAGGCCAGATGCCTCGTACTTGCCTCGATGGACAATGACCATCAGAGGAGGCACGAGAATATGGATTTGGAATCCATATTTCTTCATACAAAAGAACTGTATGGAGAGCAGTCTCGTATCGCAAGATACGAAGTGTCGAAGAAGTTATTTTCGACTAAGTTGGCCGTCGGATCATCGGTAGCGGACCACGTGCTTAAGATGATTGGCTACACTGAGGAGCTCGCGGAACTTGGGACCACGTTGGATAGTGAACTCTACACAGATATAATTCTCCAGTCCCTTCCATCCACTTACGCCCAGTTCATACTGAATTTCAACTTGCAAGAAAAGGAAGTTGAACTTTCAGAACTCCTCAACCTGCTGAGGAGCGCAGAGGGCACCCTACAGAAGGGTAGGGATACATCCACTTTGTTTGTAGGAGGATCTTCTTCTTCTAGGTCCAAGGCGAAAGCCAAGGGAAAGAAGAAGAAAGCCCCCGCCAAACCAAGAGGCGGTGTTAGTAAAGTGGGTGCGAAGGGAAAGGAAAAGGCAACAAAGATAGCGGGGAAGCTTGTTGGTAAAGAGGAATGCTTCTATTGTCACAAGAGTGGACACTGGAAGAAAGATTGCAGGGCTTGGAAAGCCAGGACACAGGAACTGAAGCAGATTGCGGCTTCAGCTTCAGGTGTGTATGTTATTGAAAACTGTCTTTCTATAAACTCTACTTCCTGGGTATTGGATACCGGATCAGGATCTCATATCTGTAATTCTTTGCAGGCGTTGAGAAACCGTAGGTTTTTGAAGGAAGGTGACATGACCCTCAGAGTTGCGAACGGAGCTAGCATGGATGCTAAAGCCGTGGGGGACTATCACCTAGGAATGTCAGATGGACATGTTTTGGTTTTGCGTAATTGCTTTTTTGTACCCAACGCAACTTGTAATATCATTTCTGTATCTTTGGTTTCTAAAGAAGGTTATGAATTTGCGTTTGTAAGTAATGTTGTTAACATTCACCTTAATCAAGTTCTGATTGGGTCAGGTACATTGAGCAATGGTATATACGTATTAAACCAACCACAGATTTTCAATGTCCAGAATACACACAAAAGAAAGTCACCAGATATTAATCAGACTTTCTTATGGCATTGTAGATTGGGTCACATCAATGAGAGAAGGTTGACGAAGTTACATACAGAAGGGTATTTGAATGCGTTCGAATATCAATCGTATGCCACTTGTCAATCCTGTCTCAAGGGAAAGATGACAAAGACTCCGTTCACTGGACATGGAGTAAGAGCGAGCGAGCTCTTGGGACTCGTACACAGTGACGTGTGCGGTCCAATGTCTACACATGCCCGAAGCGGACATTCTTACTTCATTACTTTTACGGATGACTTCTCAAGGTACGGTTATGTCTTCTTAATGAAACATAAGTCCGAGGCCTTTGGAAAATTCCAGGAGTATAAGAATGAAGTAGAGAAACAGACCGGCAAAAGTATTAAGATTCTAAGATCGGATCGAGGTGGAGAATACTTGAGTGCCGAATTCCTGGACTATTTAAAAGAGAATGGGATTCTCTCTCAGCTTACTCCTCCATACACCCCGCAACATAACGGTGTATCGGAGAGACGGAATCGCACCCTATTGGATATGGTACGGTCTATGATGAGTAACGCTGAGTTACCGCGATCATTCTGGGGGTATGCGCTAGAAACAGCTGCATACCTATTGAACCGAGTTCCTACTAAGACTGTGCCTACCACACCATATGAGTTATGGAGTGGGAAGAAACCCTATCTTCAGTACCTGAAGATTTGGGGATGTCCAGCTTATGTCAAAAAGCAGCATGCGGACAAGCTCGAGGCGCGCTCAGTACTGTGCAAGTTTGTGGGATACCCAAAGAACTCCAGGGGGTATCTTTTCTATTACGCAGAGGAGCAAAAAGTCCTTGTTTCTCGTAATGCCCATTTTCTGGAACATCAGTTCTTAGAAAAAGAAGAAAGTGGGAGCGAAATAGAACTGGAAGAAATTCCAGAACCACAGACTATTACTGAAAGCTTAATGGAACCAGAGGGTTCAAATGAACAGGACATTCCTATGCCGCTCCGCAGAAGTAGTAGGCAGTCTCATCCGCCCGAGAGATACTACGGTTTTCTCATAGACGGGGATAGAGAGGATTGCATCATAGACTATGATGAGCCTACTAGCTTCCAGCAGGCCGTTCAGAGCATTGACTCGGTAAAATGGCTGGATGCAATGCGGACCGAAATGGAGTCCATGTACACCAACAAAGTATGGACGTTGGACATTGCTCCAGACGGGGTAAAACCCGTAGGATGCAAGTGGATCTTCAAAAGGAAGATTGGTGTAGATGGACAGGTTGAGACCTATAAAGCTAGACTTGTAGCAAAGGGTTTCCGTCAAAGACCTGGCTTGGACTACGACGAAACCTTTTCTCCAGTGGCTATGCTGAAATCCATTCGGATCCTTCTTGCCATTGCTGCCTTCCACGATTATGAGATTTGGCAGATGGATGTAAAAACCGCTTTTCTAAATGGAAATTTAGAGGAGTGTGTCTATATGGATCAGCCAGAGGGTTTCATCCAGAGTGGGAGCAGCGGAAAGGTGTGCAAGTTGCTTAAGTCCATCTATGGACTAAAGCAGGCATCGCGGAGTTGGAACATCTGTTTTGATGAGACGGTCAAGGAATTTGACTTTATCAAAAATCCAGATGAACCATGCATCTATAGTAGATTTGTAGCGAGAACTGTGGTATTCCTTGTTTTATACGTGGATGACATTCTCTTAATAGGAAATGACATTCCTATGCTACAATCTGTCAAGGGTTTCTTGTCACACAGGTTCTCCATGAAAGACCTGGGTGATGCCTCTTACATCCTGGGGATCCGGATCCATCGTGATAGATCCAAGAGGATATTAGGACTTTCACAGTCCAGGTATATCGACACCGTACTGAAAAGATTCAGTATGGAAGATTCCAAGCGCGGTAACTTACCGGCTTGTCACGGGATCACCCTCTCTAAAGAGATGTCTCCTAAGACTGATTTGGAGAGGGATCGCATGTCTATTATACCCTACGCTTCTGCGGTAGGCTCTATAATGTATGCGATGTTGTGTACCAGACCGGATGTAGCTTATGCACTGAGTGTAGTAAGCCGGTATCAGTCAAACCCTGGGGAGAAACATTGGATAGCGGTAAAGAACATTCTCAAGTACCTGAGGAGGACTAAGGAGATGTTCTTGGTGTATGGCGGAAAAGACCTCCAGATTGAGGCCTTTGCTGACTCCAGCTTCCAGAGTGACAAGGATGATTCCAAGTCCATGTCGGGTTTTGTCTTTACCCTCAACGGAGGGGCGGTGTGTTGGAAGAGTTCCAAACAGGAAACCGTTGCAGACTCGACTATGGAAGCGGAATACATCGCTGCATCTGATGCCGCAAAAGAAGCTGTCTGGATAAGGAAGTTCTTAAAAGAACTTCAGGTGGTTCCGTCCATTGTTGACCCAGTACCTCTGTATTGCGACAACAACGGGGCTATAGCTTTAGCAAAGGAACCCAGGTCCCATCAGAGATCCAGGCACATCTTGAGGCGGTATCACCTGATCAGGGAGATCGTGGATCGCAAGGAGATCGAGGTTCGGAGGGTTGCTTCAGAAGAGAACACTGCAGATCCATTCACCAAGGCCCTACCCCAGACTCAGTTCGAGCGGCTGATCGAGATGATAGGTCTTCGATACGCCAGTACATGGCCTTAGTGCAAGTGGGAGATTGTTAGTGTATATGCCCTAGAGGCCATTACTGTATCATACTAGTTTGTATATTACTTGATGGAAGCTTGGGATATTCACCTTGTATAAACAATCTTGCTCAATATAGTAGTTTGCTACTTGGTTTGTTTCTACTTCAATGTGTACTTGTGTTTATTTCAGTATATCACTTATACGCATTAGTGGAGCCCTTAGGATCTTTGCCTGATTACCAGCGTTGTGATGGCAGTCACACTAGTGGGGGCTGGGTAATCTATAGGCACATCCTTATACAGGTCCCTAGTCGTAGGACTATCGAGACAGGGCATCGATACTCCGGAGTAGACTAGCGTATGCGCTTCTCATCCCAGTGTGGGAGATGGTCTGTCCCACAGCCATCAGTACGTCGTACTGGAGATAGTATACGGGTGCTCGTTGGGTTACGAGTACACTGGACAGGACTCGTCGGGAACTGACAGGTTGGTATTATACCTATCGTCAGTTATCAGTTCCCAGGTGACATGAGTACAGCTTAGTCCGCTGACTTGACACTGACACTTCGCCTCGAGTGTGTTCCCACTGCACTTTGATCACTACCCTACCACGGCTCAAAGGAGTCGTGCAAACAGGTGGTGGTTGGGTGCAGTCCCGAAGCACTTGGAGGCAGTGACGGTTAGACAGGATTCGTCTCTCCCGGTATTGGGGGTTGACATCGCGCTGTGTCTAGGAGAGCCATTACACGAGTAGTCCCTGGCCAGGGCAAGCGAGATATACTGGTAGGTTTCCAGTGTTATCTCAGGGTGTTTTGGGCTTCACTCCGACACGACTTGTACCGCTATTGGGGGACTGACGTTTTACCGCCCCCTAGGCCCGCCATGCGATGTATCAGACGAACAGACTGGACTGTACGGAGAATGTCACATTCAGACTCAGTAGGAGTTCAGATGGGGTTTCACCTCGTCAGCCTTCTTGTCGGCATCTACCTGGGGACCGTTACGCACAGCTAGTGCCGCTTGCGGTCTGTGGTTAAACCCACTGCCAGCGTAGTGTCGAGTCTTTAGAGTCCCACACAGAGGGTATTCGCCTCTGGGCAAAACAGAGTGGAGGTCGCATGGTTTTGCGACAGGGTTCGTTCTCATCCGCGCACTTGTGCACGTTTGGAGTCCGGACGGATTATACTGGCAGGCTCTGGTTTGAGCCAGATACTGGTATATGTTTTGGGGGTTGCTTTTTATTCTTGGTATTCTTGTTCCTCGGAACGAGAATGCAGGTGTGTATGCACAGTTGCTTGAGGCGGAGAATGAGGTTTTTCATTAGGGTTTCGGATCGGGTGCGTATGCACAGTTGACAGTTATCTTTTTCCAAACCCTAATGGATTTGTATATTATCTATTAATAATAGTAATTAAATGAGAATTATGTTATGGTTGATTTTTTGTTGACTTGTTGACCTTGGTTGACTTGTTGACCTTTGACCACCATCATGCTTTGAAGATCCTCCTTGATTCATGCTTACACTTCATTTAAAGAAGCATGATAGTGGTCATTCCTAAAATAACCATCAACTATTCTTATTTCAATTATTATCATTTAGATAATTCTTTTCTTTTTGCAATATGGTTGCAAGAAAGAGAAAATATTGCTCATTCTATCATTCTCACTCTCTCTCCTCATTTCATCTTCTTCTTCCTCTTGAAAAGAGAAACCTTCTCATGTGTTGAGAATCATTCTCTTTAGATAGAAAAGCAAACCCTAATCACTCTCTACTCATTCTAGGATGAAGGTTTAGCAAGCCGGAAACCCTAGTTCACTCAAAGATCGAGGAAGAGCCCAAAGTCGAACCTTCGAGGTGGATCCATCTTCGACGGGAGAAGGCGACGAAAAGAGAACCATCAACCTCTACAAGGTTTGAAGAAGAAGGAGTTCAAGTTTAGGTATAACCATCTTCCATAGTAGCTAACTCTCTTTAGCTTGTTAACTAGTTTTAGTTTAGACAACGATCCCGACAAAGTTTAGTCCATGTTGCCTCTTGCGATAAAAATTCGTTTTTTATACCGTTTCCGCCTCCCCGTAAGTACCGGGGGTCGCAATATGGACTTACAGATAAGCCAGTACATGGCCTTAGTGCAAGTGGGAGATTGTTAGTGTATATGCCCTAGAGGCCATTACTGTATCATACTAGCTTGTATATTACTTAATGGAAGCTTGGGATATTCACAGTTGTATATACAATCTTGCTCGAAATGGTAGTATGCTACTTGGTTTG
This sequence comes from Agapanthus africanus, assembly GCA_030015575.1. Lineage (NCBI taxonomy): Eukaryota > Viridiplantae > Streptophyta > Magnoliopsida > Asparagales > Amaryllidaceae > Agapanthus > Agapanthus africanus. Next base: position 114,440,272 of record JASDDO010000018.1, read on the forward strand.
TCTCTGCTTTAATATGTGCATGTGTTTCTTTTAGCATATTGCTGGTATACATATTAGTAGAGCCCTTAGGATCTTTGCTTGATTACCAGCGTTGTGATGGCGCTCGCACTCGTGGGAGCTGGGTAATCTATAAGCACATCCTTATACAGGTCCCTGGTCGTTGGACTATCGAGACAGGGCATCGATACTCCGGAGTAGACTAGCGTATGCGCTTCTCATCCCAGTGTGGGAGACGGTCTGTCCCACAGCCGTTAGTACGTCGTACTTGGGATAGTATGCGGGTGCTCGTTAGGTTACGAGTACACTGGACAGGACTCGTCGGGAACTGTTGGTTGGTAATATACCTATCGTCAGTTATTAGTTCCCAGGTGACATGAGTACAGCTTAGTCCGCTGACTTGACACTGTCACTTCGCCTCGAGTGTGTTCCCACTGCACTTTGATTACTACCCTACCACGGCTCAAAGGAGCTGTGCAAACAGGTAGTTTTTGGGTGCAGTCCCGAAGCACTTGGAGGCAGTGACGGTTAGACAGGATTCGTCTCTCCCGGTATTGGGGGTTGACATCGCGCTGTGTCCAGGAGAGCCATTACACGAGTAGTCCCTGGCCAGGGCAAGCGAGATATACTGGTAGGTTTCCAGTGTTATCTCAGGGTGTTCTGGGCTACACTCCGACACGACTTGTACCGCTATTAGGGGACTGACGTTCACCGCCCCCCTAGGCCCGCCATGCGATGTATCAGACGAACAGACCGGACTGTACGGAGACTGTCACATACAGGCTCAGTAGGAGTGCAGATGGGGTTCACCTCGTCAGTCTTCTTATCGACATCTACCTGGGGACCGTTACGTACAGCTAGTGCCGCTTGCGGTCTGTGGTTAAACCCACTGCCAGCGTAGTGTCGAGTCTTTAGAGTCCCACACAGAGAGCTATTCGCCTTTAGGCAAAACGAGTAGAGGTCGCATGGTTTTGCGACAGGGTTCGTTCGCATCCGCGCACTTGTGCACGTTTGCTGTCCGGACAGTTTATACTAGCGGGCTTTGGTTTAAGCCGGATCCTAGTATATGATTAGAGATTGGTTTTTCTCATTGTGTTCGTGTTCCTCGGATCACGAATGCGGGTGCGTATGCACAGTTGCTTGAGATTGAGGGAGAGGACCTTGATTAGGGTTAATGGTTGTTGTCATTTTATTAACCCTAATATTTATGTGTGTGTTATTGTTAATTAGTAATTAGTTTAATAATTATCCATGGTTGTGGTTGTTGACCTTTTGACTTCTTTGACTTGTTGACCAAGGTTGACACTTTGACCATCATAATTTCTTTTGGAAGATGCTTTTTGATCTTTGCAATTTGAAATGATAATGGTCATGTCATGATTTACCATGATAATTATCTAGCTAATTATTCAATTAAAAATTATACACACATATTAGTGAGAAAGGCTCAAAAATAATTCATTCTCTCATTTCTTTTCTCTCTCTTGCTCATCCTCTCCCTCAAGCTCTCTCCCTCTCATGTGTTGAGAAACAAAAAGCTTGAGAAAAACCCTCTCTTGATCTTCTCTACTCACTTCTAGGGTTCAAGTCTTCGCATTTCTTGCACTCTAGTTACTCCTAGCTTGGAGTTGAAGCTAAAGGTGGTGGCTTTCGGGTGGATCCTTCTTTGACGGGAGAAGACAAGCAAGGTGATCCTTTTCTACCATACCTAGGAGCAAGGAGAGAAGGACTAAAGACCAAAGGTATAACCTTTCTACAACTTTGTTAGTTGTTAGTTTACTTTAGCTAGTTTTAGTTTAGCAAAGATCCTCACAAGCTTAGTCCATGTTGCCTAAGTCATTAAAAATCCGTTTTTTATTATGTTTTCCGCCTCCCCGTAAGCACCGGGGTGGGCAACACGGACTTACACTTGTGCCCTCCTCCTTGGGTCTATCCTAGTGCGGAAAAGTAAATAATATACAAAGGTGACATCTTCCGCAACCTGGAAGTGCCCCAATAAAAGAATATTACATACAAGTTTTTATATGAATAAAAATGAAAAACACTCATCTCACATAAAACCCCCCGGCTATTCAAACACGACGATCCAATATAACATATCCAGCAACATATAACATCACATGTCATCAACGTAAGTAAATATGCGCATCCCAATTGTCGTTGACATATAGCAACGAAACCGGCGATATCACATATTACACTTACGGTCGCAGAAAAGAAAGTGTAAAACTACAACAGTTGGAATCCGCAACCTGCATAGACATCGCATGCCTAACCAAATGAATTTCTTAGACATCGCATGCCTAACAATTATAAACCCCGCATTTCAGTCTCATTATCGAAAACTCTTTTCAAATATCAAGTCGGGCAATTCAACAAGATTCCCGACATCCTGATCGAATGCTCGTCGCAAACTTTAGTAGACGGCCGCACCCCCGATGCCGTCGACGAAGTGCACCAAGGTGGAACACCGCTGCCGCGAGCACCCGAACGGATGCTTTCGGCGACGGAGTTCTCCTACAGTCACTTGGTCGGGGCTATGGGGTGTAGCTGTCTATTAAGTTTACCCGGCGAGTATCCGCGTACGCTACGTGATTGCGACGGACTTTTGATCGCATCAAAATTCCGTGGCAACCGATCAAGTGAGACTAAAGTGCCATGTTTATAACATTCATATTAGTTATCTCATAACTACTTATGGATTCCAAATATTGTATCACATTCCGGATAAATAGAAAATGTTAAACTTTCCGATCGAACAATCAAACGCCCAAGTTTTTCCGAAACAGCTCAACACATGAAATAAGTTTAAAAACATTCACTTCATGCCACAGTTCCAACGGTCCAGCCGTAGAAGGGTCAAGCCAACGCCTCACATGTGGCACGCCGTACTGCCCCAAACCCTAAGGTTCAAAGGGCAGTTCAAGACGGTCACATAATCAAGTTAAGGTTTGTTGTCTTCTAGAGGGACCATCGCGTTACTTGCACTACTTAGAACGTTCTTAAACCACGGAAAAATCCAACACTTGGAAATTTTCCGGCAGGGGAAAAATTGGGTATTTATATCCGGTCGAACTTTTTAACATATTCTAAAATTATCCGGAAAAACACATAGACGAAGTTAAATAAACCGATCGAATCATCGAATCCCCAAAACAACCCAGAAAATTCAACTGTTGAATGCAAATTAAAAATTCCCAGAAAATACAGGAATAATATTAAGACATTACTATGCAAACAGTTCACATTACTATGCAAACAGTTCTCAAGGAAGTGACCGTACGGCCGCGGAACCGCCGCACGAGCCATGCTTGTGCCGCGGTTCCGCTGCGCATTGATCGATTTAGGGGCACGTTTTGTACAGTAATTCTTAGAAAACCCTGCTTATTTTTCTGCATATTTTTAATTCACAAAATACCACAGTTTTGAAAAATGTACAGAGAGTGGTATTCGATTTGGGTTTCGGGTTCGATCGGACTTCTAACATGGTCTACACATCGCCTAAAGCTCTAGCTAGGCTCTGATACCACTGTAGGGTTCCTAGGCATACCCATGAAGTTCTACAACTGATCAAACATGTCCAATTCAAAATTTTTCGGTGCCGAGGAACCCTAAACTAGATCGTTGACTAGTGGTAAAGGCGAAACTACAACAAGTAAACAACTTTACTAGAAAGTGAAAGTGACTACAACCTTTGTAGATCCGGTCCTCCACTTCCTTGGCTCCGTGATGACGTCCCTCCGCTGTGTTCATCGGATCCCGGACTCTAGCGTTGGTTTCATCGAAGAAATGATCGGGCTAGGTCGACGACTTCGATGCCGAAGATGATCTACGTCGAGGCAACTCAAGCTCAAGCTCCACCTTCACCAAGTCATGAAACTTGTGAAGAAAACACCCTATACTACATGGCAAGTGGTAGAGGATGAAGAAATAGGAAGTGGGTTCACTTTGGATTTGGATTTCTCACTTGGAATCATCACTTGGAAATTTTTAGCAAGCTTTCTTCTTGACTTGAAGAAGATGAAGAAGAAGAAGGAAAAAGAATTATCTTTTAAAAAGAAAATCCAAGTGATTCTTATCATATTGCAACCATGGGTGAAGATAACTCATGTAGAGAGCAAACCCTAGTTTAGGTAATGGTTAGGTTTAAGGATAAAACAAAATGGTTACTTATTCAAAGCTTCATGAAGCTTCAACAAAAAAAAAACCAAAGCAAGCCACCATTTCATTTATCTTTTCAAAAATGAATTAAAGAAAATAAATAAAACAAATATAAAACCTAACCATTAACCCAAACATGGTTTAAAATAAACACACACCCAAGTTTGCATGTATCATTAAATATGATACAAACAAGTGCACAAAAATATATCACATATACTACTTGTGCACATCAAGTGAGAAAATCAATCTTAAGTGAACAAATACTAGTTAATGTAAAGTAATATATCAAATATATAATTATACATCAAATCATTAAATCAACACTTGATTTAATGATCCGGTCATATCGCATATAACCGACTTATATCAAGTGTATCAATGTATCGAATCAACACTTGATCCGGTAACCCGGCTATATCATATATAACCGTCCAATGATACAAATCGCGAGAATAGAATACAGTATCACATATTGTTATTATTCTCGGTCCCGCACATATCTCATATGCGCTCCTATTTCGTTTCGCTTGAGCCAGGAAACCTCTGTGTAGGACTCTAAAGACTCGTCAATACGCCGGCAGCAGGTGATGATCATATCAAACACCCACAAGCCGCAAGCGGTCTGCTAAACGTAACGGCCACCCGGGTATTGAGTGATCAGAAGATCAATGAGCAAGCCCGCTCACACTCCTGTGAATCCAACCAGCAACACTTACCGTACAGTCCGGTCTGTTCGTCTGATATGTCGCATATCTTGTCTAGGGGTGGTAAACGTCAGACCCCAATAACTCGATAAGTCGTGTCGATATGAGGCTCATAACGGGTCGAGAAACTACTGGTAACACTTACCAGTAAATCCCTAAAGCAGCCTTGGCCAAGGACTTCCTGTTATAGCCAATCGAGCACAGTGCAACATTAACTCCCTATACCGGGAGAGACGAAACCCCTCTTATCGCTCATTGCCTCCATGTGACTCGGGACTGTACCCAAAAACTACCGTTTTGCACGCCCTCTTGGACGTGGTAAGGTGGAAATCAAAGTACAGTGGGAATCACACAAGACTCTATGACGATCTCGGGTCTACAGACTAACCTGTACCAGTGTCACCAGAGAACTGCCATCTGACGTAAGGTATAATACCATCTGGGAGTTCTTGGCGAGTCCGTCCAGTGTACCCAGTCTCCACTGAGCACCCGTATATCATCTCTGATGTCAAACACCAATGGATATGGGATCATCCATCGCCCATCTATATGGGTCGAGAAGGTATACGCTAGTCTACTCTGGTATATTGATGCCCCGTCTCGATACACCCACGACTAGGGACTTTGAAGGATGTACTTATAGACTATCATGTCCCCACTAGTATGATCCTCATCATAGTCAAGATAGTCAAGTACACATCCTAAGGGCTTTACCAACATGTAACAGAGAGACAATCAGTGTACACGTTAAAGTAAAGAGTAACCAGATAGCATACTATCATATCGAGCATGAAAGTCATTCCTATATATGTCCAAGCATCCACTACAATATACATCCTATGTATAGTAATGGCCTCTAGGGCATACATATAACTAACACTGACACCAGTGGCTTGTGAGACCGGCCACCGCCCCTCGTCGGGGTCTCGACTGTATACACTAGTCTACTCTGGAGTATCGATGCCCTGTCTCGAAACTCCCATGACTAGGGACCACAATTAAGGATATGCTTATAGACCACCCAACTCTCACTTATATGATCGCCCCCATACTGTTGGTAGTCAAGCAAGATCCTAAGGGCTCTATCAAAGTGTAATCGTGATCAGTCACCTGAACCTATACACGACTGATAAAGGCAAACCAGATAGCATACTATCATCTCGAGTAAGACTGTCCTACCGGTATAGGTCCTCCTCAATCATTGCAATCACGTACCTGCGATCCAATAATTGACTTTGAGGGCACTATATCCAACAATCTCCCACTTGCACTTAAGGCTAATTATTGCGATGTCGCGTACTCACAGCCCGTGTGAAACCAACACCCAACTCCTCCACTATCAGTTTCACAAAGCCCGTTTGTAAAACTATTGTGTTCGAGAAATAGCCTCAGTGAGTGGATCCGCCCTGATGTTTCTTTCTGTGTCTCTCTTAATCTCAAGTTCGCGGAGAAATCATCTCCCGAATCGAGTAATACCTGTCTTAGAATATGTCTGGATATCTGATGGGACCTAGTTCATAAATGAACTCCAAATCCAAACTTCTTAGACTGTATCGATAACTGAACCTAATCAGTATCCTGCACTATACCTCCCACAGTATCCTCTTGGACCACCTGTTCGTAATACTATCCCTCGTCAGAGGGAAAACTATAACTCTGACAATCACTCTGTCATCCATGTCACCTTTGAAGCCTGGAATGATAACCGTCTCCCGAAGGAGGCTGCCGTCATCAAATCCGTAGAACATGCACTTATGTTCTAAAACTGCTTCATTATGTTTCTCCAGGATTGGATTAATACAAACTTATTGTATCTAGTGCAAAAACAACATCTGGTGTGGTACTTGACATCTCACGATTGACTCAGTTGCCTAAGCAAGTGATATGCCAATCATGCACATCCCTCTCCCCTTTAGTCTATAAGACACCTTTAGAGAGGGTGACTCCATCACCAGCAGGTACACCACCGTGCCAGAGTCATCTATTCTAAAAACCATTAGAATACTGTCAAAGTACCCGCATTGGGAAACTACCCAAATCCAGATCTAAAACCATAGATCTAGAAACCAGAATGTCAAATATTATATCCATATCATGTCTGGAGAAACAACTGTGTGGCGACTACAGTACAACCGATCGTAGTATATGAATTTTACTTCCTACTCTGTGTATGATATCCAAATACTAGGACATCACACCCTACTACCTTCTTAACTGATCCATCCCCTATTCAGATGAAGTCAAACCCATGACTGTCACATCAAAATTAGATGATCAATCTCCGCTATAACTGCTCAAGTCTATAAATAGACATAAGCTACTTGCCCACTATACTTCCGCTGCTCCCACTGACTACAACAACCCTCCTACTGGGTCTCATAGCCTGGAACAACAGTAGTGTCAAGTCTGGGTAGATAAAAACCTCGCTGTCACCGTCCTTGAGGCTACCGGAGTACCTCTCGGGTGTCTGAGGTTACCCACCATATCTGCGGAGTGGCTAATGGAATGTCAAACCTGATTGAATCTTTAGGTCCTATTAAATTTTCCGTAATCGTTTGCGGTTCTGGAATCACTTCCAGTTCTACCATACTCCCACTACTGTTTTCTGAAAAAATCCATTTTTACTAAAACTGTGGCGAGTCAAGAACAATATCACTATTGATCTTCCAAATGGTAGAAAGTCAACCCTCGTCATAGCCTGGGCCAACCCACAAACAGCCATTACAGAAACGTGCCCTGAGTTATCCAGAGTCTGGTTTTAAGCATAATCCGGACAACTCCCCGTACCTTAACAACGTTAAGATATAAACCATTCTATATCCAATATAGAAACTTTGGCACTTATTTAATTGGAACCAGATTCTAATCATGCAGCTGTCTCCAGTGCATATCAACTTTAATGAGAGAGGCTAATCAGCATTACTCAACTTAGGAATCCATACAATTATGAGTAACCTGAAAGAGAAACAAGTTTCTCAAAACTTTTACTATCATCTGAATACCTATCACAAGAATCTACATCTTCGATCTCTTTGAAGAATCCCGATACTTGCGATATCTGGTTCTCTACTTTATTCTTATACCCATAACTTCTCAAAACTTAGACCTTGTATTTCTACGAAACACTTGTCTAAAAACTAGAGAAGTTATAAGTAAACAGAACATAGTACGAGGACCTACCCCTTTTTCCTGATGGACACTGGACAACATACAATACTCTGTATAAGTCCCCTGAGTTAAATAACTCAAAACCTGTGCGTTGTAGGTTGAAAACTGTACCCAGGCGATTTCCTCAAATATCACCAATTACAACGAATTCCGATATAATGAGGATGATCACCTAATTCCAAATAACTTCCTCCCACTCATCATCTGTAAAACCATACAGATATGAGAATGAAACCTGGTGAATACACACCCTGGAGTAAGTATCTAATCGGGAAAACAGTTTTCCATTAACAATGCACTGAAACATGAAAATGTTTCGTAGGGGTATTCTGGTGTTCATAGTAATACCTCTTCCATATTCCAATTCATGACTTTAACCGTATATTTCTTTTCCATCTCTCCAAATCCCTTTTTTTGTCTTTAGTCGTTACCTTCTGTACACCATCGTTAGGCTAAATGGTTTTCTTCCTTCCCTACCGTTCGGCACCAGCCTATGGTTTGGAAGAAGACTATCCAATAAGCATAATAGGTGTACCCTCCTAAACCAAGGAGTACTCGCAACTTGAGAGAAGGTGATGATAAAAGACAACTGAATAATACCTTATTCTTTTAAAGGTGAAATAGGAGTGGCGATGAAGTACGCGGTTTGGTCGTGAATGATAACAGTCGCAACTTACTTTGCCCTCTTTCTAATCCCTTTATTTTGTCTTTACATATTACCTTCTGTACATCCTACTTAGGCTAATTAGTTTTCTTCATTCCCTACCTTTTGGCACCTGCCTATGGTTTGGAAGAAGACTATCCAATAAGCGTAATAGGTGTACTCTCCTAAACCAAGGAGCCCTCGCAACCTGAGAGAAGGTGATAATAAAAGACAACTGAATAAACCAATTCTTTTTCTCCTGAACCTTGATCCATCCTCGAAGAAGTCCCTTCGAGTTCATATATAACCATGCGATGGATCTATCCAATGGAAGTGGATGTCCGTAGTAATACGGGGTGTTCTGAGAAATGCAAAGGGTAAAAGAAGGAGTGGCAATGACTTATGCAACATAGACAATCCAAAAGCCAGTATTTTAAGAAGGTTCGGTCAACTTGGTCCCTGAGTCATAGTCTAGGGTCGGTCAAAGGTCGCTGCCAAAGAGAGAGAGAAAAGAAACACTCTGCGTGCACTCTAACCTAGATCAGAATGGTTATCACTTTATCTAATCCGGAAACCTCCCACTGTACTATCAAATTCTCCTCCAAACCTGAAAGAAGAATCAATCGGGATCACCCGAAGAGTAAACCAACTCATCAGTGGGAATCGGGATCCAACTCTCATCGCATGATAACGTGACGGAATCCACTCACGTTATCACACTCCAGAAGGTATGCGCATGCCTGGCAAGTTTCAGTTTCTTTAGAAACTCCCGATGTGATTTTTACCCCATGCTCTTATGATCGTGACTAAGGGCCAACCCATCATAAGTCACATGTCAAGTTCTTCCCATCATTATCTTGTTAATTTGAACCCACCCGTACTCGCCCTTGACTAAGGGCCAACAAGGCTGTACGACTGTCCCAAACCAACGCATCTATCTATGCAACATATGAACACCCCAGCAGCTACCAATCACTATGTCCTAGCTAAGGGCCAGACCAACATAGCTTGAATACTACTGACCATTCATATGAAATGACGGAGGGTTACGGCTTGTTTTTGGCGAAAAACCTTTAACGTAATGAACTTGATCTCGTTGAAGGAACCTGATAGCTTTTTATAAAAATATAGTGGCGAAAACCTTTGCTAAAGAGGTCACTCCCGGTGAAGGGATCTCGGCTCTTTCCTCGTGGAATGAGGTGCAGGATATTCCACTGAATACCACGATGCAAAGCAACATGTAATCGACTATAGTGAAATTATTACCCTGACGCAAACTTCTGCCCAAGGGGTCAGTCCCGGTGAAGGGATATCGGCCCTTGCCCCGTCGAATGAGGTGCAGGATATTCCAACCGAATACCACTGTGCAAAACAAAAGGAAACATCTTTGTAATAACACTTTTTAAATTGTTCCAACAACATCCAAACAGGTTTTTTTTACTTTGCATTGATCAAAATCAACGCAGTCTTATCAATTAATCACACCAGAAATGAACGAAAATAAAATGTAAGTATATGCCATCCGCATTCGTCACTGGGTCCCGTCATCACCCGTTAGGTTACTTAACTAACGACAGAACGGGGACTGGACTAGCGCGAGTGTAAAACATATACAACATCTAATAGTATATAAACCAATATACAATAATCACTCCAGGCATGATAATATGCAACATTACAGAAAAGTAATAAGCATCATAGAACAATACAGATAATCTGGGATCCCCGGGTTTCACAGAGCCGGTGCTGAAACCCGACGTTCCCCTGTCGTGTGGATAGCCTGTGCAATGAAACCTAGCCCCCTACGGGTGCGGCAAGTTACCCGCCAAAACCTGAAGCGAGGCAGCCCCCTACAGCAAAGTGAATGGACCACCCTGCACTTCACGGAATCCAGTAACATAAGCACCCCTCCTTGGGTCAACCTGTACCCCCTACGAGTGCGGCGAATAGTCTGCCAATTCTAGAGTGAGGCCCCTCTGCCTCTCAAATCCATGAGATGCGGACTCGTTGCCCTCCAGAACCCGGCTATCCGTGCACTCCGTCGCGGGGTAAAACCTAGTACAGAAATGAAAAATATGTACAACGGGTACATCGACCTCAACCCGGTCGTGCCCCAAAAGAATATAATACAACAGGCAGTGACGGCAGTCCACATGTTGGACGCTCGCCCCGCAATATCAAATCTACAAATAAATCCAAACTGCACTACCATTGCACACTGCTATCCACCACGACAAATCCGCAACATCACAGCACAACACAGAACATCAACGCAAATGTCACGTTCGTAAACCCGTCGAAAAGAACTATAGCAATCAGACGCGGTTTACCGATCAAATGACATTCACGGTTGGAGATATAATGTAAGTACTATAAACTAACACGTTTAAATTTCGATCGACTAAATTTCCCGAAGTGGGCCCCACGCAAATCTGCTGTACAGTAAAAAACACTGGGCCCAAATGAACATTTCCAGAAACCACAATTTCCAATATAGAATCCACTGTAGAAAATTGACCAATTGATCTCACTTTCCTACGGTGGATCCGCGGCCAAACCCTAGCTTGGGCCGTGGATCCGCGGCGGAACAGTGGAATCACTTGGTCGAATTTCTCCAGTATTTCTCAAAAACCCTGCTTGATTTTCTGGTATGGTCAAAATGATTTTTAGACCAGTTTGAAAATTAACAGAAACTTTAACACTAGAAATTGCGATTTTCGAAAATCCGTTCGATCGATCTTTTAAACGCGTTAGCACAAGTTAGTAAAGCTTAATGGCGTGGCTCTGATACCATGTAAGTCTACGGTAGCACCCCGGCCGTCTTTCAGATGACAAATACGGAACAAAAACTTTTATAACTGGAGCTATCGCATACTATAACCCGGATCTGCCATTAACGCTAAACTAACAATCTACAAAGAGAGAAGAAAGGTTATACCGAACGATCCGAGTCCTTCGTTCTTTAACCATCATCCCACGCTCCGTTTCGGCTTCTTCGATCTCGTCGATCTCCGATCTCCTCGTCCAGGTGGCACCACGTCATCGGATCTTTAAACGGGCTCCCGCCTCTGACTCGAGGCAACTCGGTCATCAAGTTTGCTAAAACAGATGACCAAGAATGATGTAGAGAATGAGTAGAAGACTTTGTCTCGCTTCGTCCAAAGCCATGGAAGAACGGTTAATGAAGTTGCCATTGGAATCGGGTGATGGAATGAAATGAGCTATGAAATTCCATACACCGAAATCTATCATCTTTTTTCCAATCAAGTGAGAGTGAAAATATTCTCATGGGCATCAAGGAGGGGCCGACCACAATATATGGAAGGGGGTGAGTGTAGGAGAGAGTGGGGGTAACCATAAGGATAAAGATCAAGAGAAAATATCCTTAGGTAAATAAGAAACATTAAAGCTAAAGCATGAGTCACTAATACACCTCATCTCACAATAAATGCTAACAATGAATCACTAACAAAGTCACCTTCCAAGAAGCTTCCTCTCATCATCTAGAAACTTCTAGAACCATGACTCACCCAAGAAAAGATAAATCCGCATTTAACCGAATGTTAAATACGGCTGATAGAAAACTGGAAACTGGCAACTTCAAAAAGTGATCCCGAAACGAATTTCAGGATAACTATATAACTGTATAAATATACCCGCATTTGTATTACGACCGAATACAAATGCAACTGAGACAAAGATATTATATCTTCTCTGTATAATACATGGATCCGGCTTAAACCAAAGCCCATCGTATTATCTGCCCGAAATATGACATGTGCGTAAACGCACGTGCATTTTCCAAACCCTGCCATAAAACCATACGGCCTCTACAACGTTTCGCCCAAACTTGGGAAACTATCTGTGGGGGACTCTAATGACTCGTCAGTACCTGGAAGTGGGTTTAACCATAAGCCGTCAGCGGCACTAGCTGTGCGTAACGGCTGCCCATGGACTGACCTCAAGGGAGGCCGATGAGCGAACTCATCCGGAAACCCTACTGAGCCTAACAGTGACAATGTATATACAGTCCGGTCCGTTCGTCTATGAGTATCGCATATCCGGCCTAGGGGCTAGTAACGTCAGACCTCCAATAGCTGTATAATGTTGGATATATGTATGCCCTAGAGGCCATTATATGATAGTGGATGTATCTATACATGTATATATATATTCAGTGTGCATTCTTGCTCGACATGAAAGTATGCTATCTGGTTATTCTTTATCTGACATGTTGATTTGATCATGCTTTTATTCATTCATACATGCTGATAAAGCCCTGAGGATATCGGCTTGACTACTCTGATTATGATGGAGATCATACTAGTGGGACATCTGTAGTCTATAAGCATATCCTGGAACATCCCTAGTCGTAGGTATATCGAGACGGGGCATTGATATACTAGAGTAGACTAGCGTATATGATACTAGACCCATACGATGGGCGATGAATGTTCCCATATTCATCGATGTTTGACATCAAGATCATATACGGGTGCTCAGTGGTGACTGGGTACACTGGACGGACTCACCGAGAACTCCTATATGGAATTATATCTATCGTCGGATAGCAGTTCTCAGGTGACACTAGTACAGGTTAGTCTGTAGACCCGAGATCGTCATGGAGTCTTGTGTGTTCTCCCACTGTACTTTGATTGCCACCCTACCACAGCTCTACTGAGTCGTGCAAACAGGTGGCCATTGGGTACAGTCCCGAGACACACGAAGACGATGAGCGATAGGAGGGGTTTCGTCTCTCCCGGTATTGGGAGTTGATGCTGTGCTGTGCCCGACTGGTTATAACAGCAAGTCCCTGGCCAGGGCTGCTGAGATTTGCTGATAAGTGTTATCAGTAGTTTCTCGATCTGTTATAGACCATTCACCGGCACGACTTATTGAGTTATTGGGGTCGACGTGACCATCCCTAGGCTCGATATGCAGCATATCTGACGAAGAGACCGGACTGTACGGTAGTGTTGCCAGTTGGCTCGACGGGAGTTGTAGCAGGTTCGCTTGTTTTCTTCTGATCGCTCAATACCCGGATGGCCGTTACGTTTAGCTGACCGCTTGCGGTTTGGGGGTACTTGATATGATCATCACCCTCTGCCGGCGTATTGATGAGTCTTAAATTCCCACAAAGGAGTTACCCAGTCCAGGCGAAACGTTGTGGTGCGCGTATGCGATATGCGCATGCACCCGATTAAAATGTGCGTATATGATACCGAACATTGATCGGGTGGCCTGCTTTTGGTGGGGTCGTATGAGATATGACCGGATTGATAAATTAAGTGTTAATTTATCATCTAACCATTAGTTTTCTCACTTGAAACCTTTCTAGGGTTTGATGGATGTATGCATGCATGCATGTGTTTCTTTCTTTCATTCTAGTTTCATGCACATGTGGATGTGCATACATGCATACATACATACACCCATCCATCATGGTTGTTAGCATATGGAAATGGTGGCAATATAAGACTCACACCATGGATTAAATTATGGATTATTATTTAATTTTGGTTTTAAAACAAAATGAAAAAGGAAAGGATAATCATTCTAGCTTCTACATTCTTCCTTTGACCTAACCATGCTTACCTACCTCTTAACTTGAGTTATCCTTCTCTTTATCATTTAAAACTCAAGTTAAATAATTTCTCCATCACTTTAACCATGGTTCATAGTAAGAAGAAATAAAATATATATTGATATATTTCTTTTTCTTCTAATTAGTTATCTTTATCTCATTACCTCTTGTGAAAAATATTGCCACCATCTTCTTCCTCTTTCTCATTTGCTCTCTAGTTTTTTCTAGTGAGTAAATACCACTTAAAGAAAGGTTTTTGAAGTGAGAACCTTAACCACAACTTCATTCTACACAAGCTTAGCCGTCTTGTTTAGAGTGTTCTCTTCGGTTTTACGAAGTTGCGAGCTTGGACGGAGAACTCCGTGGTGGATCGTCGTGGACACAAGAGGACTTCAAGAGGACCTCCATTCAACACCCTAGAGACTAAGGAGTCCGGCGGAAGGGAGATACAAAGGTTGTAGTCTCGAAACCCTAGATTAGTTCGCTTTATATTTCGAAACCCTAATTTTCTAGGATCGATTCCTTTGCATGTTCGTTTAGCACCATAAAAATTTAAACTTTGGGTCATGTGATGCTTCAAAACTCATTATAGGATGCTAGACAAACCTTTCAATGGTATCAGAGCCGACCTAGAACATTAGGCGTCCTTTTTACGAAGTTAAAACTCCGATCGAACCGAAATACGGTATTTTAGGGTGCTCTCTGGAAATTTTCTAAAATTTGACATTTTTCAGAATTAAAAATATGTAAAAAATACAGCAGGAAAAAATAAGGATTACGGTACAAAAATTTTCCAATGAACAGTGATTCTTGCCGCGGAAATGCTGCCTAAGCTTGCTTAGGCCGCGGTTTCGCTGCCGTATATATGGATTATTGGATAATTTTTTTACTGTAATTTTTGAATCTGCTTGTATAATTTTTTGGGTATTTTTAATCTGTATTTAGTTTTGAAAAATTCTGGAGATATTTTTGGACTCGTCGATTCGATCGGAATTTTCATTTCGTAGTTTTTCCGGGTAAATAAGAAAGTATTGAAGTGTTTGAACGAGTATCATTTACTCACTATTCACGGGGTTTAAATGTTTTGGAGATACGTGCAAGTCTTTTTGCGGTGGTCCCTCTAGAAGACAACAAACCTTAACTCGATTATGTGACCGTCTCGAACTGCCCTTTGAACCTTAGAGTTTGGGGCAGTACGGCGTGCCACATGTGAGGCGTTGGCTTGACCCTTCTACGGCTGGACCGCTACTACTGTGTCACACTCCGGTTTTTTGAACCCTGCTCAAGTGTTGAGCTTTAGTGAATCTTGGGTACTTGATCGTTCGTTCGAAAACTTTAATACTTTCTGTTTGTCTGGAATGTGATACAATATGTGGAATTCATATAGTTTAGGCATGAAATACGAAATATGTGATATTTCGCATTTATGATGTCTAAAGAGAATCTGGATTCCAAATATTGTAGTTTTACACTTTCTTTTCTGTGACCGTAAGTGTAGTATGTACGATATCGCCGGTTTCGTTGCTATACATCAACGACAATCGGGGTACGCATACTTACTTACGTTGATAATATGTGATATTATGTATTGTTGAGATATGATGTGCAGGATTTTCGCGATTGAATAGCCGGGGGTTTTTTTGTGAGATGAGAATTTTATATTTTCATTCACGTAAATTCAAATGTAATGTAATATTCTTTTATTTGGGGCACTTCCGGGTTGAGGTTGTGTCACTAGTGTTGTATATTATTTACTTTTACGCATTAGGATGGACCCAAGGAGGGGAGCACAGGTGACCGGGTTCTGGGGTTCAGTGGGAGGCCATCTCGAGGAGTCGAGACCGGGTCTCCTAAACTCCAGAATTGGGAGGGTCACTTGCCGCTCTCGTAGGGGTCCAGGGTGTGGGCTTGGCTATTCATCGCGACTGTGGAATCCGTATTTTCTATTCTGGCTAAATACTAAATACGGACGTCTTAGGATATCCCACGTTATATCTATGTTTCTGCTGCCTGGGTTCTGTGATATCTGAGACGAATGACATATTATATATATGATATATAGTAGACGTTGCTTATGTTTTACACCCGCGCTAGTCCCGTCCCGGTATGCCGTTAGTTAAGTAACCTAACGGTGCATAACGGAACATTGCGGCGAATGCGGATGGCATAAGCGTACGTGTTATTTTCGTTTCTTTTCTGTGATTGGCTTAAGGACTTAAATGTTGGGATTACATTAATGTGATTAATGTAAAGAAAATAAACCTAAAAAGATGTTGTAGAATCGGATTTGAAAACTACTCGGCTATTTATGAAAAAGCTACATTTCAAAACTGCGGAGCTTAAGCCACTCCTTTTTGAAAACTGTTTGATTCTACAACGATATCAAGTTCAAAGCGTTAAAGATTTTCTTAAAAATCATCCGCAACCCTCTGTCATTTTAGGAAGTAGAGTACTTAGTATTTGTGCTACGTTTGTTGACTTTAGTTAAGGCGTAGTGTACGGTAGCTAAGTGATGTCTTCCTACACTGCATATGATGCAGATCAATTAGGACATTCATATGACTTTGTTGACCATAGTTAAGGGTCATATGGGTGGGTCTAATTGATCAAGAAATGACGGGTAGAACTTGACTGGTACTTATGATTTGTTGACCATAGTTAAGGTCATAAGTACTAGGGGTAAAAATTACATCGGGAATTTCAAGTGTTGAAATTTGCAATGAGATTGCATACCTTCCATGTGATGGTTGGATCCCGATCCCACCGTGGGCAATAGTTGCTCCTAGGAGAGTTTTACAGTTTACAATTAGCTAACTCATTAGGTGTCTAGAAAGGTGTTAACGGGACTCCGCCTCTGGGAAAACAAGGTTTACTCTAATTAGGTCCGCGCGAAAGCACGGGGAACCTCCCTCAAAGTACCGACACTGGCCTGGCTGAACGGTTAGCGAAGTTGTAGACTGTAATTAATCCTGGCTAGTTTTTCTTTTTGAGGTTTGAAAGAAAAACTCGATAAAAGCAGTGGGAAACATCGATTAGACAAGATAATAAACCAATCTAATCTATGCAAGAGCTTTCGCTGAGTGTATTCTTTTCTCTCTCTTAATGGCAGATACCCATGACTGGACTCAAGCTTTTACTAGATAAAAATAAACTGAATGGGACCAACTATAAAGACTGGCTGAGGAATCTGAAAATCGCCTTGACTTATGATAAAGTATCATATGTCCTCACGGCTTCAGCCCCGCCCGTCCTTGGTCCAAAATCCTCAGTTGCGGACATTGAAGTCCGCAAGACATGGGACGCTGACTGTGCCACGGCCACATGCCTCGCGCTTGCATCGATGGATAACACACATCAAAAGCAGCACGAGGACATGGACATTCACGGTATATTTCTCCATACAAAGGAGTTGTATGCGGAGCAATCCCGCGTATTACGATACGAAGCATCAAAGAAATTGTTTCAGATGCGAATGGCCCCTGGCACACCAGTAGGAGACCATGTTCTGAAGATGATAGCTCTTATAGAAGAGCTTGAGGACCTTGGATGGACGATGGACAATGAACAATATATAGATATTATTCTGTAGTCCCTCCCCTCCACCTTTGCTCAGTTCATAGTGAACTTCAACATGCATGGCATGGAGAAGGACCTCCCTGAACTCCTTAATATGCTAAGGAGTGCAGAGAGCACTATGGAGTTAGCAAAAACTCCCGTTATGACTATTGGACAGTCTTCCTCTTCTCGCCCGAAAGCCAAGGCCAAGGGAAAGAAAAAGAAGAAACCCACTAATCCTAAGGGCGGAGTTAAAAAGGTGAAGGGAAAGGGAAAGTCCAAGGCTGGAGACTCGGGGAAAGGCGAATGTTTTCATTGCCACAAGACAGGACATTGGAAGCGTAATTGCACGGAGTACTTAAGTCTCAAGAAGAAGCATGGTGATGCTTCTGCTTCAGGTGCGTTTGTGACTGAAAATTGTTTTTCTATAAACTCTGCTTCCTGGGTATTGGATACCGGTTCAGGTTCTCACATTTGCAATTCTATGCAGGGGCTGAGAAATAGCAAGGTTTTGAAGACATGTGACCATACTCTCCGCGTTGGAAATGGTTCCAATGTACATACAGTCGCAGTGGGAGAGTATCACTTGGGGTTGCCATCTGGATGTATTTTGATTTTGAATCCATGTTATTTTGTACCAAGTATGCTATGTAATATAATATCCGTTTCTTTGTTGGACAATGAAGGATATAATTTTGTGTTGCAGAACAATGTTATGAACATTCACCTGAATCAAATGTTGGTTGGGTATGGTACGCTTAATAACGGAATATATGTCCTAAATCAACACACAGTTTTCAGTATACAACACACTAATAAAAGAAAACTTTCAGAATTAAATGAAGCTTTTCTTTGGCATTGTAGACTTGGTCATATTAACGAAACAAGACTAAACAAGTTACACAAATATGGATATTTAAACTCTTTTGAATATAAATCTTATGCGACTTGCCAGTCTTGTATCAAGGGTAAAATGACCAAAACTCCGTTTAACGGACACGGAGAAAGAGCTACTCAGCTCCTTGGCCTCATACATAGTGATGTATGTGGGCCAATGTCTACACAGGCTAGAGGCGGTTTTTCATACTTCATTACATTCACTGACGACTTCTCAAGATTCGGTCATGTATTTTTATTAAAGCACAAGTCCGACGCTTTCGAGAAATTCATTGAATATAAGCAAGAAGTAGAAAAACAAACCGGCTTGAGTATTAAGATGCTTCGATCAGATCGAGGTGGTGAGTATCTCAGTACAGAATTTGCAAACTTCCTAAAAGAGAATGGGATTCTCTCTCAGCTCACTCCTCCTTACACACCACAGCACAACGGTGTGTCAGAACGACGGAATAGGACCCTATTAGATATGGTCCGGTCCATGATGAGTGACGTTGAGTTACCAGTCTCATTTTGGGGGCATGCATTGGAGACTGCAGCGTTTCTGCTGAACAGGGTTCCAACCAAAGCCGTGTCTACCACGCCATATGAGATATGGAATGGGAAGAGACCATCTCTTAAGAGAATTAAGATTTGGGGTTGCCCGGCCTATGTTAAAAAGCAAAATCTGGACAAACTCGAGACACGGTCAGTCATGTGTAACTTTGTGGGATATCCAAAGAATTCTTATGGATATCTGTTCTACCACAAAGAGGAACAAAAGGTGTTTGTTTCCCAGTATGCCACATTCTTGGAAAAAGAGTTTTTCACAGATAAAGATGATGGCAAGGTGGTGGATCTAGAAAAGGTTCTAGAGACACAAACTACAAATGACGATTTGGTTGAACCGGCTGTTGCAACAGAAACTGAGGAACCTCGGCCACTCCGAAGGTCTGGTAGGACTTCTTGCCCACCGGAGAGGTACTACGGTTTCCTCATTGATGGTGACAGGGAAGATTGCATCATGGATGATGATGATCCTACCAGTTTTCAGCAAGCTATCATGAGTGGTGACTCTGTGAAGTGGCTGGATGCCATGAGATCCGAAATGGAGTCTATGTACACCAACAAAGTATGGACTTTGGACGTTGTACCCCCTGGGGTAAAACCTGTAGGGTGCAAATGGATCTTTAAAAGAAAGATTGGTGTGGATGGGCAGGTAGAGACCTATAAGGCAAGACTTGTGGCGAAAGGTTTTCGTCAAAGACCAGGTTTGGACTATGACGAAACTTTTTCGCCCGTAGCCATGCTTAAATCCATTCGGATCCTACTTGCTATTGCTGCTCACTACGACTATGAAATCTGGCAGATGGACGTTAAAACAGCATTTCTAAATGGAGATTTAGAAGAATGCGTTTATATGGATCAGCCAGAGGGCTTCATTGACAGTAGGAGCAGCGAGAAAGCATGTAGATTGCTTAAATCCATATATGGGTTAAAGCAGGCATCTCGGAGTTGGAACATCTATTTCGATGATGTTATCAAAGAGTTTGATTTCATCAAAAATCCAGATGAACCTTGTGTTTATAAGAAGGCTGTAGGAAGAGCTGTCACGTTCCTCGTATTGTACGTGGATGACATTCTTCTGATAGGAAATGATATTCCTATGCTGCAGTCGGTCAAATCATTCTTATCACTAAGGTTCTCCATGAAGGACCTGGGTGATGCCACATACATCCTGGGCATAAGGATCTATAGGGATAGATCCAAAAAGTTATTGGGATTGTCCCAAACCAGGTACATCAACACCATCCTAAAAAGGTTTAGTATGGAAGACTCCAAGCGGGGTGCCTTACCCTCTTGCCATGGAGTCACTTTCTCCAAGGATTCTTGTCCAAAGACCGATGAAGAGAGAGCTCGCATGAGCATTATACCTTATGCTTCGGCAGTAGGATCTATAATGTATGCGATGTTATGTACACGCCCAGATGTAGTTTATGCACTTAGTGTTGTAAGCAGGTATCAATCCAACCCAGGGGAGAACCACTGGAAAGCTGTGAAGAACATTCTTAAGTACTTGCGAAGGACTAAAGAATTGTTCTTGGTGTATGGTAATACAGATCTCCAAATGGAGGCCTTTACCGATTCGAGCTTCCAGAGCGATAAGGATGACAGCAAATCTATCTCAGGGTTTGTATTTACCCTCAATGGAGGGGCGGTAAGTTGGAAGAGTTCCAAACAGGATACCGTTGCGGACTCTACGATGGAGACTGAGTACATTGCTGCAAATGATGCCGCCAAGGAAGCCGTCTGGATGAAGAAGTTCGTCTCGGAGCTAGGAGTAGTTCCAACCATTATTGATCCAATACCCTTGTATTGTGATAAAAATGGGGCTATGGCATTAGCCAAGGAGCCCAGATCCCATCAGCGGTCCAGACACATCCTGAGACGTTTTCATTTGATCCGGGAGATTGTAGATCGCCGCGAGATTGAGATTAAGAGAGTAAACACAAAGAACAACGCAGCGGATCCACTCACCAAGGCCCTCCCTCAGCCACAGCATGAGCGACTTTTTGAGATGTTGGGTATGAGATACGCTAATAACTGGCCTTAGTGCAAGTGGGAGATTGTTGGATATATGTATGCCCTAGAGGCCATTATATGATAGTGGATGTATCTATACATGTATATATATATTCAGTGTGCATTCTTGCTCGACATGATAGTATGCTATCTGGTTATTCTTTATCTGACATGTTGATTTGATCATGCTTTTATTCATTCATACATGCTGATAAAGCCGTGAGGATATCGGCTTGACTACTCTGATTATGATGGAGATCATACTAGTGGGACATCTGTAGTCTATAAGCATATCCTGGAACGTCCCTAGTCGTAGGTATATCTAGACGGGGCATTGATATACCAGAGTAGACTAGCGTATATGATACTAGACCCATACGATGGGCGATGAATGTTCCCACATTCATCGATGTTTGACATCAAGATCATATACGGGTGCTCAGTGGTGACTGGATACACTGGACGGACTCACCGAGAACTCCTATATGGAATTATATCTATCGTCGGATAGCAGTTCTCAGGTGACACTGGTACAGGTTAGTCTGTAGACCCGAGATCGTCATGGAGTCTTGTGTGTTCTCCCACTGTACTTTGATTGCCACCCTACCACGGCTCTACTGAGTCGTGCAAACAGGTGGCCGTTGGGTACAGTCCCGAGACACACGAAGACGATGAGCGATAGGAGGGGTTTCGTCTCTCCCGGTATTGGGAGTTGATGCTGTGCTGTGCCCGACTGGTTATAACAGCAAGTCCCTGGCCAGGGCTGCTGAGATTTGCTGATAAGTGTTATCAGTAGTTTCTCGATCTGTTATAGACCATTCATCGGCACGACTTATTGAGTTATTGGGGTCGACGTGACCATCCCTAGGCTCGATATGCAGCATATCTGACGAAGAGACCGGACTGTACGGTAGTGTTGCCGGTTGGCTCGACGGGAGTTGTAGCAGGTTCGCTTGTTTTCTTCTGATCGCTCAATACCCGGGTGGCCGTTACGTTTAGCTGACCGCTTGCGGTTTGGGGGTACCTGATATGATCATCACCCTCTGCCGGTGTATTGACGAGTCTTAGAGTCCCACAAAGGAGTTACCCAGTCCAGGCGAAACGTTGTGGTGCGCGTATGCGATATGCGCATGCACCCGATTAAAATGTGCGTATATGATACCGAACATTGATCGGGTGGCTTGCTTTTGGTGGGGTCGTATGAGATATGACCGGATTGATAAATTAAGTGTTAATTTATCATCTAACCATTAGTTTTCTCACTTGAAACCTTTCTAGGGTTTGATGGATGTATGCATGCATGCATGTGTTTCTTTCTTTCATTCTAGTTTCATGCACATGTGGATGTGCATACATGCATACATACATACACCCATCCATCATGGTTGTTAGCATATGGAAATGGTGGCAATATAAGACTCACACCATGGATTAAATTATGGATTATTATTTAATTTTGGTTTTAAAACAAAATGAAAAAGGAAAGGATAATCATTCTAGCTTCTATATTCTTCCTTTGACCTAACCATGCTTACCTACCTCTTAACTTGAGTTATCCTTCTCTTTATCATTTAAAACTCAAGTTAAATAATGTCTCCATCACTTTAACCATGGTTCATAGTAAGAAGAAATAAAATATATATTGATATATTTCTTTTTCTTCTAATTAGTTATCTTTATATCATTACCTCTTGTGAAAAATATTGCCACCATCTTCTTCCTCTTTCTCATTTGCTCTATAGTTTTTTCTAGTGAGTAAATACCACTTAAAGAAAGGTTTTTGAAGTGAGAACCTTAACCACAACTTCATTCTACACAAGCTTAGCCGTCTTGTTTAGAGTGTTCTCTTCGGTTTTACGAAGTTACGAGCTTGGACGGAGAACTCCGTGGTGGATCGTCGTGGACACAAGAGGACTTCAAGAGAACCTCCATTCAACACCCTAGAGACCAAGGAGTCCAGCGGAAGGGAGATACAAAGGTTGTAGTCTCCAAACCCTATATTAGTTCGCTTTATATTTCGAAACCCTAATTTTCTAGGATCGATTCCTTTGCATGTTCGTTTAGCACCATAAAAATTTAAACTTTGGGTCATGTGATGCTTCAAAACTCATTATAGGGTGCTAGACAAACCTTTCATATAAGTCGTGCCGGAGACAAGCCCTGAACACCCTGAGATACTACTGGAGTACCTACCAGTAAATCTCTCCTGCCTTGGCCAAGGACATGGAGTAATGGCTTTCCTAGACACAGCACGACCTCCACCTCCAATACCGGGAGAGACGAATCCCGTGCCGATCCGCTCACGTGCCTCCATGTGGCTCGGGACTGTATCCACAAACTACATGTTTGCACGACTCCTTTGAGCCGTGGTAGGGTAGAAATCAAAGCACAGTAGGAACTCACACGAGACAAATGACGACCTCAGGTCGATGAACTAACCTGTACACATGTCACCAGGGAACAGCTATCGGACGATATGTATAATACCAACTAGCAGGTTCTCGGCGAGTCCTGTCCGGTGTACTTATAACCCAATGAGCACCTGTATACATCTTAGGTGATCCAACTGACACCAGTGGCTTGTGAGACTGGCCATCGCCCCTCGTCGGGGTCTCGACTGTATACACTAGTCTACTCCGGAGTATCGATGCCCTGTCTCGAAACTCCCACGACTAGGGACCACAATTAAGGATATGCTTATAGACCACCCAACTCTCACTTATATGATCGCCCTCATACTGTTCGTAGTCAAGCAAGATCCTAAGGGCTCTATCAAAGTGTAATCGTGATCAGTCACCTGAACCTATACACGACTGATAAAGGCAAACCAGATAGCATACTATCATCTCGAGTAAGACTGTCCTACCGGTATAGGTCCTCCTCAATCATTGCAATCACGTACCTGCGATCCAATAATTGACTTTGAGGGCACTATATCCAACAACCAAAACCCTAAGCTATACTTTTATGTCATGGTATATCTTATCTCCTATTAATTCCTTAACCCTATTCCTAACTTTCTAATATGGTTTCTCTAGCTATATCCTATAGTTATCTATTTTAGGGTTCCTTAACCGTATTCTATAAATTGGTTTCCATCAAAATTTACGGGGGTGCTATACGCCATCCACCCAACTTCCCCCATAGATATAGATCTACTCACCTTGATCCTTGCTCGCCGAAGTCGATGAGGCCACGCTCCGTCGCTTCGGAATCCACGCGAGGGTACCTACAATGATACAAAATCGAAATCGCTATTAATATCAAATCCGGAAAACCAAAACGACACACGGTGCGTTTATAGGTTAGAACCCATAGCCTCGCATGCAAAACAATCAACAAATCCTTGTTGTTGACGTATAAACACCCAACAACCCAAAACAATATGAAATACCAAAATCAAAGTTTCAGAATCGCAAAACACGAAAACAACAACCTAGGAAAACCCCTCCTAGATTTATCTATAGGAAAAACTAAGGGATTTTGCATATGGGGTTAGTCTAGATATCACAAAACAAGGCTACCCACCAAAAATCCCCAGATTCCACTCTGGTGTGGCCGCAATTTGCGGCCATAAGGAATATATCAGCGTCCAACATCTTGAAATGGGGTCTCGGGTCTCTAGGGTACACTCACAATCACCTGCTCATCTCACTGTCTTTGCTAAATGATTTTTGGTGTTCCCGGGTTACTCCAGATTCCTTTATTGTAACGTTTTAGTAATCGTTATGCGAAATTTTCCGTTTTAGGGTAAAATAGTCAGTATTTTCCGTTTTAACCCGATTGTGATCAAACGTCCGTATAAACTTGCCGGCACCTAGTTTAGCTAAAATAAATCTAGTGCGCGAGCTTTGGGGGTATATGGAAAGTTTTGGTTCAAACAGGATTTTTCCCTAATAAAATATTTTTTTTGGAATTTAATATTAAAATAATATATTTCGCGAGAACTACCCGATTTGTGAAAATTGGGATTTTCGTAAAATGGTATAAGTGTATACCAATATTTGGTAATTTATCGAAGAATAAAGTGATTTATTTATTTTAATGATATTTATCGGATTTTTGGTAAAAATCCGTGTTTTTACATTTTTCCGTGACTTGTGCACCGTATCGTGTGCATGT
The DNA here is from genome assembly GCA_030015575.1 of Agapanthus africanus. Classification (NCBI taxonomy): domain Eukaryota; kingdom Viridiplantae; phylum Streptophyta; class Magnoliopsida; order Asparagales; family Amaryllidaceae; genus Agapanthus; species Agapanthus africanus. The sequence goes on from JASDDO010000018.1 coordinate 114,465,665, forward strand.
TGGTTTTTGAGTTTTGTGACTTGTGAGTTAGAGAATGAGAAAGGAAATGAAAAGATAAAAGAAAAGTAAGTGAAATATAGGGTTTAAGTGTGAATGGAATAAAGATTTATGCCATGAGATATTTATGCAAGAAACAAAAGGGATATTTATTTGTGAGAGAGTGAGAATAAGAGAGAGTGAGGGTAGGAGAGAGAGAGGGGCTGCCATTCTTGCATCTTCTCCATTATTTCTTCTTCTTCTTCAACCTACACTAGCTCAAGCATCATCTTCAATCCTTCACCAAAACCTTATGCCTCCTTCATTAAAATATGCACAACGTCATCCTCAACACTTTGAACCTTCCAAGTTTTGATTTTGAAGACTCGGGAAACTCAAGAATTTCTCTAGTTGCTATTGAGGTATATCCATATACTTTTAGTTATGTTTTGGCATTAATATATCCTATTAGTGTTTAGATATTGATTTAGTTAGGGTTGTGATCTTAGAAAATTCTAAGTTGCTGTCAAGTGGCTAATTGAGGTGTAGGAAGTGTTTACAAGACCTTATTAAGTGTTCTATTGACCTGGAACTGAGTTTAGAACCCGATACACGAAGTTAAAATTTGTTCCGTTTCGGTTTTGTGTAACCTTAAGGCCTACAGGGAATCTGGGATGACCTGGAGTGTTTATGAGATAAGCAAACAATACCAGGGACTAAATTAGGGCACTAGAAGACCACCCTGACCATACGAACACCAATGGAGCAGTGGGGGCCGAGCTCGCCGGAATTTAGGGGTAGGTGGCCGGCCACTTGGTGGTGGTAGGTGCTTGAATTGGTCCAGTAGCTCATATACTTCATATACAACACCCTATACTTGTTTGTGTAGTTCCAGTTTACCTGAACCAAAATCTGGGAGCTATTGTGAGTGGTTTTGGTTATGGTTTTCCGTATTGTGGAATTCTTGGTTTTTGTAATTGGTATTGTATTTGGTTGTTGTGCATTTGTACGTCAACAAAAAGGGTTGTTTGGTAGTTTCTGCATGCGTAGGCTATAGGTTCTAACCTATGAGCACACCGCGTGCCATATTTTGGATTTCGGAATTTGATGTTAATAGCGTTGCGAATTCGTAATTGTAGATACCTTCGCATGGATTCCGAGACGACGAAGCGCATCGACTACGGCTAAGCGAGGAGTTTAGCAGGTGAGTAGATTTATACCTACGGGGGAAGTTGGGTGGATGGCGTATAGCACCCCCGCAATCATTGATATGGAATATCGTTTGTTTCTGTTATCCTGATAAATGATATGCGACGGACATGATTGTAGGATTTAAAAACGATAATATGATTGAAGTTGATGCTAATAAACAATTGACTTAGGAGAAAATGAGATGATAAGTGAATCATGATAATTACTATTTAAAAGAGAACCAGTGTGACGTTTATTTAAATTGATGCGAGATATTAATGTGATGAACGAGTATACGATGTGATATTAGGACTTAGTGTGATCTGTCATTTTATGGATTCGAGTCGATATGAGATTGTTGATACCTTTGTAGGTCTCCTGATACGAGTTTGACATGGATGTGACCTTAGAGATAGGTATATATATTTATATGGATAATGATTGCATAATGAGTGATATGCCGTACGAGACTTAGATCCGTACCCCTATGTTGTATAGGTTGATAGAATCCCTATTTGTTAATGTCGTTGTACGTTAGATTTCCGTACGCGATGACTTTTACCTATTGATTTATCCATACCCCTGATTAGAGGATGCCGTACGATGAATTGTACCGTACGTGTTGTTGTGAGGCTGGATGCTGATTGATAGACTCACCGACTCGGTCTTGTTGATATGTATACCTTATAGCATTCGATTCACTATATGTATTGTGCTGCATTCATGCTATTCTCATTGCATTTCTTATACCTGTGCTAGTACACCTACACCATTATCGATGATGCGTATGTTACACTTACATAGATTGCCGGCGCACACACTTCTTCATCGATAATTGCTATGTCACTTACACAGTAGAATTGCTATATCATGCTATGATATACTGCCATGTTCATATCACTATGCTAGGTTGCATGATATATTGACATGTACACCCACATACTTTGCTACAGCTACATGTACATCATGCATACATACTGACATGTACACCCACATATCTCGCTACAGTTGCATATACCCCTAGGTGGTATTTGTAAGTCCACGTTGCGACCCCCGGTTCTTACGGGGAGGCGGAAATGGTATAAAATCAAAATTTTAACGCAAGAGGCAACATGGACTAAGCTAGGTCGGGATCTTTACCTAAACTAAAACTAGCATACTAAGCTAAAGATATTTATCTACTCGGATAGAGATGGTTATACCTAGCTTGTCTTGAACTCCTTCGTCTTCAAGCTCCGGTGGTGGTCCGATGGCTCCTTCTCGTCGTCTCCGTACGCCGAAGATAGATCCACTTGAAAGCTCCAACCTTTAGCTCCTTCTTCGGTCTTTGAAGAAACTAGTTCACTTGGTTTGCCAAACCTAGTGAACTAGAATGAGTAGAGAGGAAATAGAATGGGATTTTATCTATGGTTCTTGATTCTCAACTCATGAGACAAGAGAACCATAGATCAAGAGAGGGAGCAAGAGGTTGAGGGTGAGAGCAAGGGGAGAGCTCAAGAACAAGAGAGAGAATGAGCAAGAAAAAATTAGGCTCTCTTTTCTCTCTCACCCTCTCATAATCCAAAGTGATCATAACTCATCATATCAAAAAAGTCTTTTGGTGATGGTTAGAAGCAACCATAAGGTTATCATATCATGCACTCATTTTACTCAAAAAGCAAGCAAGAAAAAAGTCTTTGGCATGAAATGATAACCATGGTTATCATGATGGTCAACTAGTCAAGCCTAGTCAACCGGTCAACAAGTCAACAAAAGTCAACAAGTCACCAAAGTCAACAAGTCAACAAAAGTCAACAAGTCAACAACCATATCACCATAATACTTAATTAATATAATAGTTAATCACATATCATATTCTCATTAGGGTTGAGCAAAAAGTCAAAAGTCAACGGTCAACTGTCAACAACCCTAATGAGAATCCACTGCCTCTGCCTCCCTGTCAACTGTGCATACACACCCGCATCCGCGTTCCGAGGAACACGAATGCAAACTGGATAAATCCAATCCCATAAGGTACACTAGGATCTGGCTTAAACCAAAGCCCGCTAGTGTAAACTGTCCGGACACTGTACGTGCACACGTGCACGGATGTGACCGAACCCTGTCGCAAAACCATGCGACCTGTCGCAATACCATGCGACCTCTACTCTTTTGCCTAAAGGCGAAAAGCTTTCTGTGTGGGACTCTAAAGACTCGACACTACGCTGGCAGTGGGTTTAACCACAGACCGCAAGCGGCACTAGCTGTGCGTAACGGTCCCCAGGTAATGCCGACAAGAAGACCGACGAGGCGAAACCCATCTGAACTCCTACTGAGCCTGAGTGTGACATTCTCCATACAGTCCGGTCTGTTCGTCTGATACATCGCATGGCGGGCCTAGGGGGCGGTAAACGTCAGTCCCCCAATAGCGGTACAAGTCGTGCCGGAGTGAAGCCCAATACACCCTGAGATAACACTGGAAACCTACCAGTATATCTCGTTTGCCCTGGCCAGGGACTACTCGTGTAATGGCTCTCCTAGACACAGCGCGATGTCAACCCCCAATACCGGGAGAGACGAATCCTGTCTAACCGTCACTGCCTCCAAGTGCTTCGGGACTGTACCCAACCACCACCTGTTTGCACGACTCCTTTGAGCCGTGGTAGGGTAGTGATCAAAGTACAGTGGGAACACACCCGAGGCGAAGTGACAGTGTCAAGTCAGCGGACTAAGCTGTACTCATGTCACCTGGGAACTGATAACTGACGATAGGTATAATACCAACTAGTCAGTTCCCAACGAGTCCTGTCCAGTGTACCCGTAACCTAACGAGCACCCGCATACTATCTCAAGTACGACGTACTGACGGCTGTGGGACAGACCGTCTCCCACACTGGGATGAGAAGCGCATGCGCTGGTCTACTCCGGAGTATCGATGCCCTGTCTCGATAGTCCTGCGACCAGGGACCTGAATAAGGATGTGCTTATAGATTACCCAGCCCCCACTAGTGTGACTGCCATCACAACGCTGGTAATCAAGCAAAGATCCTAAGGGCTCCACTAATGCGTATAAGTGATATACTGAAATAAACACAAGTACACATTGAAGTAGAAACAAACCAAGTAGCATACTACTATTTTGAGCAAGATTGTATATACAAGGTGAATATCCCAAGCATCCATTAAGTAATATACAAACTAGTATGATACAGTAATGGCCTCTAGGGCATATACACTAACAATCTCCCACTTGCACTAAGGCCATGTACTGGCGTATCGAAGACCTATCATCTCGATCAGCCGCTCGAACTGAGTCTGGGGCAGGGCCTTGGTGAATGGATCAGCAGTGTTATCTTCTGAAGCGACTCTCCGAACCTCGATCTCCTGGCGATCTACGATCTCCCTGATCAGGTGATACCGCCTTAAGATGTGCCTGGATTTCTGATGGGACCTGGGTTCCTTCGCTAAAGCTATAGCCCCGTTGTTGTCGCAATACAGAGGTATTGGATCAACAATGGACGGAACCACCTGAAGTTCTTTCAAGAACTTCCTCATCCAGACAGCTTCTTTTGCGGCATCAGATGCAGCGATGTATTCCGCTTCCATCGTCGAGTCTGCAACGGTTTCCTGTTTGGAACTCTTCCAACACACCGCCCCTCCATTGAGGGTAAAGACAAAACCCGACATGGACTTGGAATCATCCTTGTCACTCTGGAAGCTGGAGTCAGCAAAGGCCTCGATCTGGAGGTCCTTTCCGCCATACACCAAGAACATCTCCTTAGTCCTTCTCAGGTACTTGAGAATGTTCTTTACCGCTATCCAGTGTTTCTCCCCAGGGTTAGACTGATACCGGCTTACCAAACTCAGTGCATAAGCTACATCCGGTCTGGTACACAACATCGCATACATTATAGAGCCTACCGCAGAAGCGTAGGGTATAATAGACATGCGATCCCTCTCCAAATCAGTCTTGGGAGACATCTCTTTAGAGAGGGTGATCCCGTGACAAGCCGGTAGGTTACCGCGCTTGGAATCTTCCATACTGAATCTCTTCAGTATGGTGTCGATGTACCTGGACTGTGAAAGTCCTAATATCCTCTTGGATCTGTCACGGTAGATCCGGATACCCAGAATGTACGAGGCATCACCCAGGTCTTTCATGGAGAACCTTTGTGACAAGAACCCCTTGACAGATTGTAGCATAGGAATGTCATTTCCTATTAAGAGAATGTCATCCACGTATAAAACGAGGAATACTACAGTTCTCGCTACAAATCTACTATAGATGCATGGTTCATCTGGATTTTTGATAAAGCCAAATTCTTTGACCGTCTCATCAAAGCAGATGTTCCAACTCCGCGATGCCTGCTTTAGTCCATAGATGGACTTAAGCAACTTGCACACCTTTCCGCTGCTCCCACTCTGAATGAAACCCTCTGGCTGGTCCATATAGACACACTCCTATAAATTTCCATTTAGAAAAGCTGTCTTTACGTCCATTTGCCAGATCTCATAATCGTGGAAGGCAGCAATGGCAAGAAGGATCCGAATGGATTTCAGCATGGCTACTGGAGAAAAGGTTTCGTCGTAGTCCAAGCCAGGTCTTTGACGAAAACCCTTTGCTACCAGCCTAGCTTTATAGGTCTCAACCTGTCCATCTACACCAATCTTCCTTTTGAAGATCCACTTGCATCCTACGGGTTTTACCCCGTCTGGAGCAATGTCCAACGTCCATACCTTGTTGGTGTACATGGACTCCATTTCGGTCCGCATTGCATCCAGCCATTTCACTGAGTCAACGCTCTGAACGGCCTGCTGGAAGCTAGTAGGCTCATCATAATCTATGATGCAATCCTCTCTATCCCCGTCTATGAGAAAACCGTAGTATCTCTCGGGCGGATGAGACTGCCTACTACTCCTGCGGAGCGGCGTAGGAATGTCCTGTTCTGTTGAACCCTCTGGTTCCATCAAGCTTTCAGTAACAGTCTGTGGTTCCGGAATTTCTTCCAGTTCCACTGCGCTCCCACTAATTTCCTTTTCCAAGAACTGGTGTTCTAGAAAGTGGGCATTACGAGAAACAAGGACTTTTTGTTCCTCTGCGTAGTAGAAAAGATACCCCCTGGTGTTCTTTGGGTATCCCACAAACTTGCACAGTACTGAGCGTGCCTCGAGTTTGTCCGCATGCTGCTTTTTGACAAAAGCTGGACATCCCCAGATCTTCAGATATTGAAGATAGGGTTTCTTCCCACTCCACATTTCATATGGGGTGGTAGGCACAGTCTTAGTCGGAACTCGGTTCAAAAGGTATGCTGCTGATTCTAGCGCATATCCCCAGAATGATCGCGGCAACTCAGCGTTACTCATCATGGACCGCACCATATCCAATAGGGTGCGGTTCCGTCTCTCCGATACACCGTTATGTTGCGGGGTGTATGGAGGAGTAAGCTGAGAGAGAATTCCGTTCTCTTTTAAATAGTCCAGGAATTCGGCACTTAAGTATTCTCCACCTCGATCCGATCTTAGAATCTTAATACTTTTGCCGGTCTGTTTCTCTACTTCATTCTTATACTCCTGGAATTTTCCAAAAGCCTCGGACTTATGTTTCATTAAGAAGACATAACCGTACCTTGAGAAGTCATCCGTAAAAGTAATGAAGTAAGAATGTCCGCTTCGGGCATGTGTAGACATTGGACCGCACACGTCACTATGTACGAGTCCCAAGAGCTCGCTCGCTCTTACTCCTTGTCCAGTAAATGGAGTCTTTGTCATCTTTCCTTTGAGACAAGATTGACAAGTGGCATACGATTGATATTTGAACGCATTCAAATATCCTTCTGTATGTAACTTAGTCAACCTTCTCTCATTGATGTGACCCAATCTACAATGCCATAAGAAAGTCTGATTTATTTCTGGAGACTTTCTTTTGTGTGTATTCTGGACATTAAAAATCTGTGGTTGGTTTAACACGTATATACCATTACTCAGAGTACCTGACCCAATCAATACTTGATTAAGGTGAATGTTTACAACATTACTTACAAACGCAAATTCATAACCTTCTTTAGAAACTAAAGATACAGAAATGATATTACAAGTTGCGTTGGGTACAAAAAAGCAATTACGCAAAACCAAAACATGTCCATCTGACATTCCCAGGTGATAGTCCCCCACGGCTTTAGCATCCATGCTAGCTCCGTTCGCAACTTTGAGGGTCATGTCACCTGCCTTCAAAACACTACGGTTTCTCAACGCCTGCAAAGAATTACAGATATGAGATCCTGATCCGGTATCCAATACCCAGGAAGTAGAGTTTATTGAAAGACAGTTTTCAATAACATACACACCTGAAGCTGAAGCTGCAACCTGCTTCAATTCCTGTGTTCTGGCCTTCCAGGCCCTGCAATCATTCTTCCAGTGTCCTTTCTTATGACAATAGAAGCATTCTTCCTTATCCACAAGCTTTCCCGCTAACTTTGTTGCTTTGCCTTTTCCCTTCGTATCCACTTTACCAACACCGCCCCTTGGTTTGGCGGGGGCCTTCTTCTTCTTTCCCTTGGCTTTCGCCTTGGACCTAGAAGAAGATGATCCTCCTACAAACAAAGTGGATGTTTCCCTACCTTTCTGTAGGGTGACCTCTGCGCTCCTCAGCATGTTGAGGAGATCTGATAGTTCAACCTCTTTTTCTTGTAGGTTGAAGTTCAGTATAAACTGGGCGTAAGTGGAAGGAAGGGACTGGAGAACTATATCCGTATATAGCTCACTCTCCAATGTGATCCCTAGGTCAGCGAGCTCCTCAATGAAGCCGATCATTTTTAGCACATGCTCGGCTACTGATGATCCGACGGCCATTCTTGTCGAAAACAACTTTTTCGACGCTTCGTATCTTGCGATACGTGATTGCTCTCCATACAGTTCTTTTGTATGGAGCAATATGGACTCCATGTCCATATTCTCATGCCTCCTCTGATGTTCGTTGTCCATCGAGGCAAGCAGGAGGCACTTGGCCTTCGCGCTATCAATCTCCCAAGTCTTGCGGATTTCCTTATCCGCGACGCTGGAAGTTGGACCAGGGACAGGGGGAGCTTTGGTGGTAAGAAGATACCCCAGCTTGTCATAAGTGATTGCGATCTTGACATTCCTGAGCCAATCTTTGTAGTTTGGCCCTGTCAGTTTGTTTTTATCTAGGAGTAACTTAAGTCCAGTCATGTTGATTGGTCGCTGCAATTAGGAGAGAGAAGAAGAAACACTCAGCATGATGCTCTTGCAAGTTTAGAGTGGTTTTTAGTTTGTCTAAACAGGATGGCTCCCACTGTTTCTCGAATCCCTCCTCAAACCATAAAGGAAGAATTAGTCAGGATCAATCCCACCGTACAATACTTGCTTAACCGTTCAGCCAGGCCGGTGTCGGTACTTCGAGGGAGGTTTTCCAACGCTTTCGCGAAGTTCCTTAATTAGAGAACCTCTTTTCCCTGGGGGCGTAGCCCCGCTAACACCTTTCTAGGCACCTACTAGGTTTATAGCATTGATCGTTAAGTGAGAAATTTCCCGAGGAGTAGCATATACTCACAGTAGGATCGGGATCCAAATATCATCGCGTGACGAAACTGAAGGAATCCTACCAGAATCATCACACTCCAAATGGTATGCAAATCTAGCAAGTTTCAGTACTTATGAAACTCCCGATGTGGATTTTTGCCCTATGCTCTTATGACCTTGGCGTGAGGTCAAAATGTCATAAGTCACATGTCAAGTTCGTCCCATCATTATCCAGGTTAATTTGAATCCACCCGTACATACCCTTGACGTAGGCCAAAATGGCAGTACGACTGTCTCAAACCAACGCATTCTATCTATGCAACAGATAAATATCCGGCAGCTACCAATCACTATGCCTTGGCGTGAGGTCAAAATACATAGCTTGAATACTACCGAATATTTAACTGAAATGATGGAGGGCTACGGATGGTTTAGGCAAAACCGTGAACGTAGTGAACTTGATTTGGTCGATGGAACAAGATAGCTTTAAAATGGAGTGGCTCAAACTCCGTATTTTAAAAGTTTGTTTTGAAAAGAACCGAGTGGTTTTTCGAAAGTGTTCCAACGACTTTAACTTGGTTTATTATCTTGCATTAGTTCTTTTAATGCGTGATATTCTTGCATTAGTTCTTTTAATGCGTCCCATCATTCAACCCTACCATTGCAGAAAACAACCAAAATATGACGTACGCTTATGCCATTCGCATTCGCCACTGGGCCCCGTCATTACCCGTTAGGTTACTTAACTAACGACAGAGCGGGGGCTGGGCTAGCGCGTCTGTAAAACATAAGCAACGCCTAAATAGTAAGCAATGATAGACATTACAGATCACAGATGAATGCATTGGATATACTAGCAATCCGCAATCCTTTCGAGCCTGAAACGAAAAGCGGATAACACGGTCGCGGTGAATAGCCAAATACCCCACCCAAGACCCCTACGGGTGCGGCAAACTACCCGCCAAGTACTCGGTAGTTTGTGCACCCCTCCATGGGTCTATCCTAGGAGCAAAAACAGTAAAAAGAATTATACAATGACGGCTACAACCCCGACCCGGTTGTGCGGCCAAACAAATAATAATTATTACATCAATTTACATTTACAATGAATGAAAGAAAAACAAAAGCTCATCTCACATCCACCCCGGCTATTCACCCGCGACAGTCCAACACATTCATATACACATTCCAGCACATTACAGATCATGTATAACCCCGACTAATCGACTTATAGCGATTAGCCGACGTTCAATACATGCAAGCATCACAGATATAACCATCATAGTCAAAGTGCAGTGAAGTTCGGAAAAAATACGGAATTATAGGACCCCAAAAGGAAATTTCTTTTCTGGAAAATCTGGGCACATATAATATATTTTAAAAATCCCAAAACCAACACACAAACACACTGCACGAAAAACGATGCAGAGAAGAAACCAAGTCGCGGCGGTTCCGCGGCGTCCAAGAAGGATCACGCGGCGGAAGCGCGGCACTTTAGGCGAATCACTGTATCGTTTTTCTTGGGTGTTCACACAAAACCCTGAGCCGAATTTAGGAGTATAAAGTTTTTCATTTTGACCAGGAAAAATTTCAACAGAAACTCAGATTTTGTAAAGTTTGATTTTTGGATTTTTCCGGTTCCGAACTTCGTTACACTTCACTACCAAGCTAGTTTAAGTTTAGTTAGGCTCTGACACCACTGTAAGTCCACGTTGCGACCCCCGGTTCTTACGGGGAGGCGGAAACGGTATAAAATCAAAATTTTAACGCAAGAGGCAACATGGACTAAGCTAGGTCGGGATCTTTACCTAAACTAAAACTAGCATACTAAGCTAAAGATATTTAGCTACTCGGATAGAGATGGTTATACCTAGCTTGTCTTGAACTCCTTCGTCTTCAAGCTCCGGTGGTGGTCCGATGGCTCCTTCTCGTCGTCTCCGTACGCCGAAGATAGATCCACTTGAAAGCTCCAACCTTTAGCTCCTTCTTCGGTCTTTGAAGAAACTAGTTCACTTGGTTTGCCAAACCTAGTGAACTAGAATGAGTAGAGAGGAAATAGAATGGGATTTTATCTATGGTTCTTGATTCTCAACTCATGAGACAAGAGAACCATAGATCAAGAGAGGGAGCAAGAGGTTGAGGGTGAGAGCAAGGGGAGAGCTCAAGAACAAGAGAGAGAATGAGCAAGAAAAAATTAGGCTCTCTTTTCTCTCTCACCCTCTCATAATCCAAAGTGATCATAACTCATCATATCAAAAAAGTCTTTTGGTGATGGTTAGAAGCAACCATAAGGTTATCATATCATGCACTCATTTTACTCAAAAAGCAAGCAAGAAAAAAGTCTTTGGCATGAAATGATAACCATGGTTATCATGATGGTCAACTAGTCAAGCCTAGTCAACCGGTCAACAAGTCAACAAAAGTCAACAAGTCACCAAAGTCAACAAGTCAACAACCATATCACCATAATACTTAATTAATATAATAGTTAATCACATATCATATTCTCATTAGGGTTGAGCAAAAAGTCAAAAGTCAACGGTCAACTGTCAACAACCCTAATGAGAATCCACTGCCTCTGCCTCCCTGTCAACTGTGCATACACACCCGCATCCGCGTTCCGAGGAACACGAATGCAAACTGGATAAATCCAATCCCATAAGGTACACTAGGATCTGGCTTAAACCAAAGCCCGCTAGTGTAAACTGTCCGGACACTGTACGTGCACACGTGCACGGATGTGACCGAACCCTGTCGCAAAACCATGCGACCTGTCGCAATACCATGCGACCTCTACTCTTTTGCCTAAAGGCGAAAAGCTTTCTGTGTGGGACTCTAAAGACTCGACACTACGCTGGCAGTGGGTTTAACCACAGACCGCAAGCGGCACTAGCTGTGCGTAACGGTCCCCAGGTAATGCCGACAAGAAGACCGACGAGGCGAAACCCATCTGAACTCCTACTGAGCCTGAGTGTGACATTCTCCATACAGTCCGGTCTGTTCGTCTGATACATCGCATGGCGGGCCTAGGGGGCGGTAAACGTCAGTCCCCCAATAGCGGTACAAGTCGTGCCGGAGTGAAGCCCAATACACCCTGAGATAACACTGGAAACCTACCAGTATATCTCGTTTGCCCTGGCCAGGGACTACTCGTGTAATGGCTCTCCTAGACACAGCGCGATGTCAACCCCCAATACCGGGAGAGACGAATCCTGTCTAACCGTCACTGCCTCCAAGTGCTTCGGGACTGTACCTAACCACCACCTGTTTGCACGACTCCTTTGAGCCGTGGTAGGGTAGTGATCAAAGTACAGTGGGAACACACCCGAGGCGAAGTGACAGTGTCAAGTCAGCGGACTAAGCTGTACTCATGTCACCTGGGAACTGATAACTGACGATAGGTATAATACCAACTAGTCAGTTCCCGACGAGTCCTGTCCAGTGTACCCGTAACCTAACGAGCACCCGCATACTATCTCAAGTACGACGTACTGACGGCTGTGGGACAGACCGTCTCCCACACTGGGATGAGAAGCGCATGCGCTGGTCTACTCCGGAGTATCGATGCCCTGTCTCGATAGTCCTGCGACCAGGGACCTGAATAAGGATGTGCTTATAGATTACCCAGCCCCCACTAGTGTGACTGCCATCACAACGCTGGTAATCAAGCAAAGATCCTAAGGGCTCCACTAATGCGTATAAGTGATATACTGAAATAAACACAAGTACACATTGAAGTAGAAACAAACCAAGTAGCATACTACTATTTTGAGCAAGATTGTATATACAAGGTGAATATCCCAAGCATCCATTAAGTAATATACAAACTAGTATGATACAGTAATGGCCTCTAGGGCATATACACTAACAGTATTGCATTGACATGTGATATTGAGACGTTGACTATTGCGCCATTGCACTTATGAAATGCATTATACACATTTGATTACATGTAGATACTTATACCTTGCCACAGTTACATGTACACTTCATATGATACCGCACTTGTTTTCGGAGAATTTAGGAACCGCAAGATATATTTTTAAAGCTGGATTCATTTAAAAGAGCGGTTTTCCCTTTATATGCTCATATTGACGTTTTATGTTCTATATATTATTTTTATATGGATTTTACCCATTGAGATATGGATTTCATGTGATTTATGGATTTGAGAACCGTGGGGTATTTTCAAGAAACTATGTATTGTTTGAAAACCCGGTTTCTCTTGATATGATATTTCAGTGCGTCCACCATATGATTTCTCGGTTCTGAGATTGGCATGTGAAACCCGATTCGAGGAGTGGGAGGCACCGTCTGCGGGTACATGGTGGACCCGATATGGTACCCCGGGGTGAGTGGTGATTTCATGGTGTAGACGATAAGCCTGACAGAGGGACAACTACCTACCAGTGATAGTATTTGGACTCGGCGGTTATCGTGGGGATACCGACCGGAGTGATGTACGGACATGACGTCAAGGCCAGTCGTGGTGACAACGCCTGAGTTATGAGGATTTACGTGTCGATGCTAGACACGGGTATTCATGATGTTTCGGGTGTCGGTGATAGACACCCAGGTTTCCATGATTGTGATGTGGCATTGATGGACACACATTCTTTGATATCCTCATATTTACCTGCATATGCTTTTATGATATTTATATGCAGGAGTTGTGTCAGTGGTTGACACGTGGACGAGATCCACTGCATACATGCATTGATTTTATTGTGGACGAGATCTACTGCATACATGCATTGATTCATTTTTGGGTGATATACACTTGCTGTTAGGCATTTATATTGTGTTGGCACATATGCATATACGGTCACCCTAGATATCATAGTATTACCTTTATGATATAGTTGACCTAGGAATCGTTGTTTATTTTGATTTCTACATGTTGATGTTCTCTACTCACGAGATGGCAACTCACCCCCGTTGTGCTACAGTTCTTGCAAGTTGTCCGCTCGGATCAGTAGCGGCATTGCCGGCACACAGCTTTCTTTTGGGTGATTTGTTTTGGTAGGTGGTACATGTTGGATCATGCCCCTCTCGTACTTGTTATTCATATTGTATCTAGTCACTCCATCAAATTAGAAACTAGTAATTGTATATGTTGAAGACTTAGAAGACTTGTAGTTGGGAGACTTGAGCGATGGGTTTTTATGTTTGCTTTTGGGGTTGATGTCTTGCTTTACTTTTCCTTATGTGGATCTTCGCCATTGGGCATCATATACTTGTTATTTATACTTGTGGTGGTTGTTTCCGCCGTTGGGCGTGATTTGCTCCCGTTTGGGATGCTTTATTTATATTCTGTGTTGTACCCGTTTTCGGGGTTAGTTTTTACAAAGGTGGTGCTGCCCAAATTTTCAAAAGACAAAACATGATTTATTGTATTTTTATCTCTTAAAAAGGTTTAGATTTCTGGGTTTCAGCTTACTTGAATTACGTTACGCCTGTAGACGTCACGTGATTTAAGTGCTGGTCGCGAGCTAATATTTTGGGTCGTGACAAAGTTGGTATCAGAGCGCTACGTTTAACCTTAGTTCGAGTCTAGGTTTGACTATATGGGGTCTAGGGCGGATATAATTGGAAACTAAGCTTGAACTTACGGAACTTAGACTTGAATGAGACCCGAACTTTCGTTTCATAGGCTGACCCTGATTGATGGAGTAGGTAACTTGAGTAGGGTGACGTACCGTACGTATGTTCCGCGGCATATTTACGATATGATACTCCACTTAAGTGACCTTAGGATGTACATATCTTGAGACTGGTGATTCTCTTCGTTCCTTTGATTTTACATCCATTGAGATACTTGATTTTATTCGCTTCCATGATCATACTCTTAGTGATTTGACTCCTCCTTATGATCATGTATCCATTTTGGGATCTGTTGACTCTTTCATCCCTTTGATGATATTTCGTGCACTAGATGCACATGATTTGATATTTCATGCATATGAGATGCACTTGATTCAGATTGTATTTGTGCATGACGGATGCACTTGAGTTGGATTTCGCGCATGTTGAGCGCATGATATGAGATGAGATTTGTGCATACCGGATGCACTCGATTGGGATTTTCGTTCGTACATGACAGTTGCACTGGTTGAGATTTTCGTGTATTATAGATGCACTAGATGTTGTTGTCATGCACACCTGTTGTACTGGACAGATGCTTTTGTGCACACCCGTTGCACTTAGATTTGCTTTCGTGCATTTTGGCACTTGTATTTGGGTTTGATTTCCGTGCGCACCAGACGTACGTGATTGTTGGATACGCCTTATGAGGCTGATTTTACTTTTGAGCACTTTGTTTTCATAATGGGGCCCTATACTTTGTTGTACCATAACAGGACTGATCTGAGGACGGTACCTGTGTACTTTTGCATGCATAAAAAGTTTACCAAGAGGTTTCAAAAAGGATCTATAGTCTCGCTATTTCTTACGTGTCTGCGAGTGATATGAAAGTTTTCAAATAAAACCTGTTGGGATATTTCAAAAAGGCGGGACGCATATTTTGGCAAAACATATATGCTAGTATATTATTACTTTACAAATGAGCGTCTGCCACTTGTGCCATGAGTTACGCATTATCCGGCAATTCAGAAAGGATTATGCATATGATTTATTCGGTTTTTGGAGATTTCTCAAACAGGATGCGTACTATATATGTGCATGATAGTATTTGATTAGTGCATATGAGATTTCGGTAGTAGATTTGAGATTTGAATCTCCTTTGTGAATCCGATGATATGCATGCAATTCAGATGATTTGCGTGACGCTTGACGGAGATCGGTTTTGAGTTTAGTACTCATTTGTCCGGCACGCAGGATGCACTGTGGTTTTCTGTTTCTTCCGTTATTTCGGAGCCCCATTGATTTAGCTGTTATTGCAATGTTTTAGCATTTGGGGGTTTAAATTTAATTTTAAATTCGGGGACCGAATTTCTTTAAGGGGGAATATTGTAACGTTTTAGAAATCGTTATGCGAAATTTTCCGTTTTAGGGTAAAATAGTCGGTATTTTCCGTTTTAACCCGATTGTGATCAAACGTCCGTATAAACTTGTCGGCACCTACTTTAGCTAAAATAAATCTAGTGCGCGAGCTTTGGAGGTATATGGGAAGTTTTGGTTCAAATAGGATTTTTCCTTAATAAAATATTATTTTTGGAATTTAACATTAAAATAATATATTTCGCGAAAACTACCCGATTTGTGAAAATTGGGATTTTCGTAAAGTGGTATAAGTGTATACCAATATTTGGGAATTTATCGAAGAATGCCAAATACGATAAATATATTTTTAAATGAATAAAATCATTTTAATTTCCAATTATTTCACAATTACCGGTATATATTTATACCTTTTTACGAAAACCCCAATTTCGCAAATCGGGTAGTTTTCGCGAAATATATTATTTTAATATTAAATCCTAAAAATAATATTTTATATTTTCTGAAATGTTACAATCTTCCCCCCTTAAAGAAATTCGGTCCCCGAATTTAAATTTAAACCCTCAAATACTAAAACATTTCAGTAATCAACTCAAATCGACGGGGCTCCGAAATCATGGAAGATATAGAAAGCCACAGCACATCGCATGCGACTGAAAACGTATACAAACTCAAAATCGAACTCCGTCAAGCGTCTCGCAAATCATCGGATTTGCACGCATATTATCGGAGTTACAATGAAGATACAGATCTCGAAATCCCACAACTGAAATCCAATATGCATGGTCCAATACTATAATAAATATATATAGCACGCATCCTTGGAAAAGTCTTAAAACTGAATAAAACACATGCAAAATCTTTTCTGAATTGTCGTGTGATGCGTAACTCACGGCACAAGGGGCGGACGCTCAATGTAAAGTAGTAAATATACTTATATATGTTTTTGCTCAAATTATACGTTCCGCCGTCTTGAAATATCCCAAAAGTTTTTCCTTTATAAACGTCCGTGCCGCTCGCGGACACATAGGAAATAGTGAGACTATAGCTCTTTTTTGAAAACCTCTTGTTAACTTTTTAGTGCATGCAAAGTACTTAGGTACTGTCCTCAGATCAGTCCTTCTTGGCTACTACACAATATAGTGCCCAACATGAAAACAAGGTGCTAAAAAACAAAATCAGCCTCAAAAGGCGTATCCAACAATCACGTGCATCTGGTGCACACGGAAATCAAATCCAAACACAGGTGCCACAATATGCACAAAGCAAAACTAACTGCAACGGGTGTGCACGAAAGCATCTGTCCAGTGCAACAGGTGTGCACGACAGCAATATCTGGTGCATCTATTGTGCATGAAAATCTCAATCGTGTGCATCCGGTGTGCACAAAATCCCATCTCATATCATGCACGAATGAAATCTAAATCAAGTGCATTCAATATGCATGAAACCCAAACCCAAGAGCCTAATATGCACAAAATCCAAATCAAACGTGTCAGGTCCATAAAAAGCATCTAGTGCAAAAGTATGTACGAAAAATATAAGTCTGGTGTAACAAATGTACAAAAATACAAATCTGGAGTATCAATGCACGAAATATAAATAATACTCCAATGCGTAAAAAGTAACACTGAGTGTACCAAGGTGTATAAAGTCATAAACGTGTGCAACTGCGTGCACAAAGCACGAATCAATGCACTGCAAGCGCATATAAGCTATACTGAGTGAAAAATCAAATTGAGTGCGTACCCAACGCACAAAATCAAATCAACAGTATGAAATCCAGGAAATCATAAACATGTGCAGCCAAGGCACAAAATCAGTACCGAGTGCAATATATATGCACAAATTATAAACCAACACAACGGTGTATAAAAACATATATCAAGTGCAATAACTATGCACGAAAATGTAATGACCCAGTAGGTGCAGTAGTGGTGCACGAAATCGATACCATAAGACTCATCATCAAAACTCAAATCCAAGCGATATAAGAATGAAACTCAGATCACAACGCAAATCGCAGCAAATGACATTGAGGTATACTTCCTACAATGTCGGAAAAATATTGGTGCGCCCAAAACTGGCAGAGCAAGAACATCCGCTTGACTCCTGCTTACGGTCTAGCGTCCTCTGTTTCTGGGTCCTCATTTCTCTGTGGATTACCAATCTCGCAATCCATCGGCTCATCGGTTCAGTCAGGTGTGCTAACGGAAACAATTCCGCTCTGGCACTTCTCTGGTTGTCTCTTGACCAATTAGTATGACCACTTATAAAGCAGCACGTCACTGGCGTCGGCCTCTGGTCCTCTGAATATACACCACCCATCTGATCTTGGGTGCAAATCTTATTGCAGCAGTGTCCTGGAAGGAACCTGATCAGGGACTTTTCCGATCTTGCCTATGCTGAACTATACGGAGGCTGGTACTCTTGCCTAATCTTTTCTCGCTTTCTGGACATCTGCATTCTCAGCACAGCTTTTCCTCGGGAACTGGTCGTATCTCACGCCTCTGTATACATATCAGATCTCTAATCTCAACAGGGAGTAGCAACAACTCGTTGACATCTCGCACGAAGCTCTTGTTCCACTCGTATTTATTATCGTCTGCTTCGACGTCACGTCATGCTATCTGCGTACTGCAATTGTCTCGGCTACCGTCAATCTGGAGTCTCTCACATGGACTCGAAATCACGAACTCGGTATCTTCATCACTCTATAGAAGATCTCTAGCCGAACACATCCTCAGGAACTCATCTATACCATCGGAGGAATACTCAATACTCGTCCGTTCTCGATCAATTCATAACGTATCTGGGTGAGGTCCTCTATCTGAAGCTGGTCAGCTTACCGGTATCCTATCACATGATATCAGGACGACGTTAAACTTTTCGTTCGATTTGTCAAAGTCCCATAATTCCCCAAAAACTCAACTCTGAGCACAGTTTAATAGTATCTAGTACACGCCACAGTACCATGGACCAACCGTAGAAGGGCAAATCCAAGCTTCACCGATGGCACCGCTAAACTGCCGCAAACCCCAAGGTTCAAAAGTGGTTCCATGGTCATCATGTCGAGTTAGGGTTTCATTCTTCTAGAGGGTCCACAGAATTACTTGCATGTTCCTCCGAATACTTTAAACTTGGAACAATGGGTTTCTGACATTCGTTCGAACTTTTAACTTCGCCTAGACAATATGTGAATACCCTTCGTCTCTCAACTAAAGATAGACTAGCTATCATCTGTCGTATCTCTGCCTGAAAACTCCAGCAATCTCAGCTCGTAAGCTCTGGAAGCGACATCAGATCAATCTTAGTAACAGCTGGGTCATCTGTCCACACGGCAGACGACATCAAAATCTCTGAGGTATGCTGTATATCAACAGTCCTCACACAACCGGCAGCCTCTATCAATGTCCCGATCAAATGTTTTAGCATTTGGGGGTAATGACATGAATGTAGCATAAAGTAAAACGACAGCTAAAAGGTATAAGGTATACATATCTAATATGACCGAGTCGGTGAATCTATCAATCGGCATCCTCTAGTCAAGGGTATGGTTCAATCATCAATTAACTCATCACGTACGGTAACTCATCGTACGACGTCAATAAACAGTTTGGGATCCTAACAACCTATATGTCAAGGAGGGTACGGACCTCACATCTCGTACGGCTTATCATTCGAGATTCACAATATTATCCATATATATACGTATCTCTCAGGTCACATCCGTATCAAACTCATATCATGGGACCGGCAAAGGTATCAATTATCACATATCGACTCGCATCCGTATACCAACATATCATCAGGTCATCTTATCAATCTGAAGTCGTATATTATCAACCTCATGTTATACCACTATAATCTCCTATTGGTTCTCTTTACAACTACTTATCTATATCTATCATATCATGTCACCTAAACCCTAAGCTATACTTTTATGTCATGGTATATCTTATCTCCTACTAATTCCTTAACCCTATTCCTAACTTTCTAATATGGTTTCTCTAGCTATATCCCATAGTTATCTATTCTAGGGTTCCTTAACCGTATTCTATAAATTGGTTTCCATCAAAACTTGCGGGGGTGCTATACGCCATCCACCCGACTTCCCCCGTAGATATAGATCTACTCACCTTGATCCTTGCTCGCCGAAGTCGATGACGCCACGCTCCGTCGCTTCGGAATCCACGCGAGGGTACCTACAATGATACACAATCGAAATCGCTATGAATATCAAATCCGGAAAACCAAAACGACACACGGTGCGTTTATAGGTTAGAACCTATAGCCTCGCATGCAAAACAATCAACAAATCCTTGTTGTTGACGTACAAACGCCCAACAACCCAAAACAATATGAAATACCAAAATCAAAGTTTCAGAATCGCAAAACACGAAAATAACAACCTAGGAAAACCCCTCCCAGATTTCTCTATAGGACAAACTAAGGGATTTTGCACATGGGGTTAGTCTAGATATCACAAAACAAGGCTACCCACCAAAAATCCCTAGATTCCACTCTGGTGTGGCCGCAATTTGCGGCCACAAGGAATATATCTGCGGCCAAGATCTTGAACTGGGGTCTTGGGTCTCTAGGGTACACTCACAATCACCTGCTCATCTCACTGTCTTTGCTAAATGATTTTTGGTGTCCCCGGGTTACTCCAGATTCCTATATACACTCACTAAATCCACAAAAACCCGATATCGACAAATCTAAAGTTCGTATTTTGGGGTTTGGTCTCAGGTCCAGGTCAAGAATCGATCTCTAGGGTCTTGTAAACAGCCACTAGGCATCACCCAATCCACACAACACTCAAACCCTTCTCTAGGAATTTCCAAGTTCACAAATCCACACCCTAAACTAATTCTAAACTAACTAGAATGCTAGGAAAACATAAACTAACTATGTGAAGGGAAATATACCTCATGGATGCAACGAAGCAAAACCCTAGCTCCCCAAAGTCCTCAAAATCCAACATTGATGGGTCCAAAGTGTAGAGGGTGAAGAGGGGATCAAGTTTAATTAAATGGGTTTAGGGTTTTGGTAAGGATTTTGAGATGAATTCTTGGGGTGAAGGTAGAGGGAATGTGAAGATGAAGAAGGAGAAGAAGAAAAGAAAATGGGGAGGGGAAAAATATGGCTTCCCTCTCTCTCCTACCCTCACTCTCTTTTATTCTCACCCCTCACACTCATGTCTCACACACTCTCTCTCACTCCAATATTTCATTCTTTTTCCCTTTTCCTCTTTTCTTCTCACAATAAGGAAACCAAATAACACAATTTCAATAATATGCAACAAAATGCAACATAACATGGTGCACAAGCCATGGAAAACTGTAGAAACACGGATTTGACTTAATCACGATTAGCAGTACACTAATCGGGTTTTATCCAAACTGCATATAATAAATTTTAAAAATGCCAAATCCGATAAATATATTTTTAAATGAATAAAATCATTTTAATTTCCAATTATTTCACAATTACTGGTATATATTTATACCTTTTTACGGAAACCCTAATTTCGCAAATCGGGTAGTTTTCGCGAAATATATTATTTTAGTATTAAATCCCAAAAATAATATTTTATATTTTCTGAAATGTTACACGGCCACCCGGGTATTGAGCGATCATAAGATCAACAAGCAAGTCTACTCGTACTCCTGCGAATCCAACCAGTAACACTACCGTACAGTCCGGTCTCTTCGTCTGATATGTCGCATATCGCAGCCTGAGCCTAGGGGTGGAATAACGTCAGAACCCAATAGCCTGATAAGTCATGCCGATGCAAGGTCCATAACGGTTCAAGTAACTACTGATATCATTTACCAGTAAATCTCAGCAACCCTGGCTAGGGATTTCCTGTTATGGCCAATCGAGCATAGCGCAACATCAACTCCCAATACCGGGAGAGACGAAACCCCTCCTATCGCTCATTACCTCCATGTGACTCGGGGCTGTACCGAAAAACAACCTTTTTGCACGATCTCTTGACCGTGGTATGGTGGAAATCAAAGCACAGTGGGAATCACACAAGACTCTATGACGATCTCGGATCTACAAACTAACCTGTACCAGTGTCACCAGAGAACAGCTATCCGACGATAGGTATAATACCATCTAGGAGTTCTCGGCGAGTCCGTCCAGTGTACCCAGTCTCCACTGAGCACCCGTATACCACCTCTGATGTCAAACACCAATGGATATGGGATCATCCATCGCCTATCATATGGGTCGAGAAGCGTATACGCTAGTCTACTCTGGAGTATCGATGCCCTGTCTCGATACTCCCACGACTAGGAAAGTTTGAAGGATGTACTTATCGAATACCCATGTCCCTACTAGTATGATATACATCATAGTCCTGGTAGTCAAGTACCGATCCTAAGGGCTTTATCAACATGTAATAGAGAGAATAAGTGTACATGTTAAGATAAAAAGCAACCAGATAGCATACTATCATATCGAGCAAGAAAGTCCTCTCTATATATGTCCAAGCTTCCACTACAATATACATCACATGTACAGTAATGGCCTCTAGGGCATAGATATAACTAACAATCTCCCACTTGGACTAAGGCCATCTATTGTAGTATCCAATACCCAACAATATAGCAGTGGTTGTAGTATCCCATACTCAACCATCCCATGGAAGTATCTCTAGGGGTAAGGCCTTTGTGAGTGGATCCGCTGTGTTAACCTCAAAATCTACTCTCCTTACCTCGATCCCTTGGAGATCAACCATCTTCCTGATCAGGTGATACTTGCCTCAGAATATGTCTGGAACGCTGATGGGACCTGCGTTCCTAGGCCAAAGCCATAACTCCATTGTTGTCACAATAACAGTTATTGGACGCTCAATGGTAGGAACCTTTTTCATCTCATGAACAAGAAATGCTCAAACAGCCACTTTGGAAGCATCGTTGGTAGCAATGTATTCAGCCTTCATCGTCTAATATGCCACGGTATCTAGCTTGGAACTCTTCTAACATACCGTCCCTCCACCGAGGGTAATACAATTCCTTTGACCGACTCTCAGTCGAACTTATCACTCTGGAAGCTGGAACCAAGAACTTTCTTTTAGTGCTTCTCAAGTACTTAAGAAGGTCCTCCATAGCTGTACAGTGATTCTCCCAAGATCCGATTGATTCCTGATCACTACACCTAGTGAGTTATCTACATCTGGTCTTATACATAATATCGCATACTCTGATAGATCCTACTGCCGAAGCATAGGGTATCCCTTGCACCTGAGCTCTCTCCAAATCAGTCTTGGGAGACATCTCTTTGGAGAGAGTGATCCATGAGTAAGTGGGCGAACCACCACGCTTAGAATCTTCTATACTAAACCCCTTTAGTACGGTGTTAATGTACCTGGATTTGGGACACTCCCAACATCCACTTAGATCTATCACAATAGATCATAATCCATAAGATGTAGCAGGTATCATCCAGATCATCCATGGAGAATCCTCATAATAAGTGGATCTTGACCGAGTGTAGCATAAGAAACCCTTTCCTATCAAGAGTATGTCATGTACGTACAATACGTGGAAGACAACCTTACTCTCTACAACCTTCTTTTATATACAAGGTTCATCTATCATTTTGATGAAGTCAAACTCTTTGACTGTCACATCAAAATAGATGTTCCGACTCCGTGATGCTTGCATTGATCCTGATGGACTTAAGCATAGCTTTGAAAGTCCTAACTTTTCCATCTATACCAAGAATCTTCTCAAGATCCATTTGATCCTAATGGGTTTTATCCCTTCAGGTGCAACATGCAAAGTCATACTTTGATGGTGTACATGGATTCCATCTTTGATCGCATAGCATCCAGCCATTTCACAGAGTCTCTACTCGTGATGGCCTGCCTGAACCTAGTTGGGCCATCATCTACCATGATGCAATCCTCGCTTCCACTGCCGCCGAGAAGACCGTAGTATCTCTCAAGTGGATGAGGAACCCTACCAGATTCGCGGAGAGGCTGAGGTTCGTTGGAAACTATTGAATCCTTTGGTTTCACCAAATCATCAGCTGTTAGTTTGTCAAGCTGGAACACCTTCCAGTTCTACCTCATGACCACAAATCTCTTCACAAGAAATTCCTTTTCTAAAAAGGTGGCGTGCTGAGAAACAAAACACATTTTGCTCCTTATAGTGGTAGAAGATATTCCCTCACAGATGTTTGGGATATCCTAGCAAACTTACAGAATTGACTTTGCCTCGAGCTTGTCCGGATTCTGCCTTTCAACATAGGCCGGACAACCCCATATCTTAACTCGTTTAAGACATGGTCTCTTCCCATTCTATATCTCATATGTAGTGGTATGCCCTGATTTAGACGGAACCCCATTTAATAAGTATGCAACTTCTCAAGTGCATAACTTATAAAGGAAACAGGTAACACAGCAGTACTCATCATAGAGCGCACCATATTTCATAGGGTGTGATACCTCCGCCCCGATACACCGATGTGCTGTGGTGTATATAAAGGAGTAAGCTGAGAGAGAATCCCATTCTCTGTTTAGAAAATCAAGGAACTCCATGCCCAATTATTCTCCTCCTTGATCACATCGTAGGACTGTAATACTTCTACCCATCTGGTTCTTAAACTTCAAGCTTATATTCCTTGAATTTCTCAAAAGTTTCAGACTCGTGTTTTAACAGGAACATATGTCCGAATCTTGAGAGATAGTTGATGAATGTAATGAAGTACAAAGAACCAACCTTGGCATTTGTAGACATAGGACCGTATACATCATCATGTATTTATCCCAAGAGTTCACAAACTCTTTCTCTGTTTCCAGTAAACGGAGTATTGTTCATATTACCTTTGAGACAAGACTGGAAAGTATCATATGATGAAAATTAGAACAGATTCTCATATTCATCTTTATGTAACTTAGCTGGTCGTGTCGCATTGATATGACCTAGTCTACAATGCCACAAGAAGGATTCGTTCATTTCTGAACAACTTCTCTTGTGTGTGTTCTATACTTTGAACTGTGGTTTGATTTAGAACGTATATGCTATTATATAACATACTTGAACGAATCAACTCTTGATTAAGGAAAATGTTCACAACATTATCCTCCAATACAGAATTATATCCTTCTTTAACTTAATAAAGAAACTGATTTAATGTTGTATATCAGGTTCGGTACCTAATAACATTTGTTCAGAATCAATGTATCTAATACAAGGTGATATCTGCCAACTGGTTTGGCTGCAACAATTGCACCATTCCCTAACACTTAGAGACATATCACCCATTCTCAGTTCTTTACCTTTCTGTAGCCCATGTAACAGATTACATATATGAGATCCTAATCCGGTATCTCATACCCAGGACGTAGAGGATACTAAGAAACAGTTCTTGGTAATCGAACACACCCGAAGAAGATGCATCAACATGCACTTTCTTCGAGTGGGTGGCATGGGAATCCGGATATTCCCCTATTTCCTACTCGGACTTATAACAATTATAAGTTGGAGCGGAACCAACGTTTCCTAGCTCAGTATAATAAGCAGGTTCGGTCAATGCATCCATATTATTATCTTGATTAAGGCGTGACATGGTCGCTACCAGGAGAGAGAGAGAAGAAAACACTCTGCGTGCGCTCTTGCAAGATTATTATTATTTTATCTAATCAGGATGGCTCCCACTATTTTAGTCAAATCTTCCTTCAAACCCTAAAAGGTAAGACTAGCCGGGATTAATTACACCCTATGAGTTCGCCAATCTTTCGGCCAGGCCAGTGTTGGTACTTTGAGGGAGGTTCCCCGTGCTTTCGCACGGACCTAATTAAAATAAACCTCGTTTTCCCAGGGGTGTAACCCTGTTAACACCTTTCTAGACACCTACTTGATCGGCTAATTGTAATGTGTAAAACTCTCCCAGGAGTAACTCTTACTCCCAGTAGGTATCGGGATCCAACTATCTCATAGAAGGTATGCAATCTCAATGCAAATTTCAACACTTAAAATTCCGGATAATATTTTTACCCCTAGTGACTTATGACCTTAACTATAGTCAACAAATCATAAGCACTAGTTAAGTTCTACCCGTCATTTCCTGATTGAATTAAACCCACCCGTACAACCCTTGACGGAGGTCAACAAGGCTGCATGACTACCCTAATCTAATCGCATCATATGCAGCAGATAAGCACTAGTCAGCTACCGCACACTATGCCTTGACGGAGGTCAACAAACGTAGCACGAATACTAAGTAGTACTTATCTGAAATGACGGAGGGCTACGACAGGTTTTTAAGAAAACCCTTTGCGTAATGAACTTGATCTCGTTGTAGAATCGAGTGATTTTGAAAAGGAGTGTTTTTGAGTCTTTTACTAGTTCTGCTAAAGAGGTCACTCCTGGTGAAGGGATCTCGGCTCTTTCCTTATCGAATAAGGTGCAGGATATTTCACAAATACCACTATGCAAAGCAAAAACTATAAAAGTAATCAAAAAATAAACCGAGATTGTAGCATCTGCTAGTTTCGCTAAAGAGGTCACTCCCGGTGAAGGGATCTCGGCTCTTTCCTTATCGAATAAGGTGCTGGATATTCTACAAGGAATACCGCTTTGCAAAGAAAGAACTAGAGTTACCAGTTTTTAAAACAAGCTTCTACAACATCTTTTAGGTTTCTTTTATTTCATTAATCTCATTAATGAATTCCCATATGTTATATACTTCCCAAGCATCACATATGAAACGAAAGCAGTAATATTAATTATATCTCATATATATAATATAGGCATTCGTCCGAACATATCATAGTGATCACATCACAGAGCAGCAGAAGATAACATATGAAATATTGGATATACTAGGATTTCCGTATTTTATTTAAGCCAGTGTAAAACACGGATTCCACGGTCATGATGAATAGCCAAACCCACATCCCTAGACCCCTACGAGAGCGGCAAGCAACCCTACCAATTCTAGAGTTAGGAGACCCAGTCTCGACTCTTCGAGATGGTCTCCCACTGTACCCCAGAACCCGGTTACTTGTGCTCCCCACCTTCGGTCTATCCTAATGCGGAAAAGTAAATAATATACAATGGTGACATCATCCTTAACCCGGAAGTGGCCCAATAAAAGAATATTACATACAATGAATTGTACATGAATGAAAATAAAAACCCTCATCTCACATAAAACCCCGGCTATTCAAAACACGACGATCCAATATAACATATCACAACAACACATAACATCACATGTCATCAACGTAAGAAAATATGCATATCCCAGTTGTCGTTGATATATAACACTGAAACCGGCGATACACCATATATTACACTTACGGTCGCAGAAAAGAAAGTGAAAAACTACAACAGTTGGAATTCACAACCATCTTAGACATCATAAACCTAATATATCACATACATTGGATTTCATGCCTAACCAAATGAATTCCTTAGACATCACATGCCTAACAATTATAAACCCCGCATTTTGGTCTCGATATTGAAAACACTTTCCAATAACCTGTCAGGTAATTCAACAGGATTCCCGATAACCTGATCGAATGCTCGTCCGAAACTTTAGTAGACGGCCGCACCCCCTGATGCCGTCGATGAAGTGCACTAAGGCGGAACACCGCGGCCGCGAGCACCCGAACGGATGCTTTTGGCGACGGGGTTCTCCTACAGTCACTTGGTCGGGGCGATGGAGCGTGACTATCTAGTAAGCTTACCCTACGAGTATCCACGTACACTACGTAATTGCGACGGACTTTTGATCCACATCAAAATTCCGTGGAAACCGATCAAACGAGACTAAACTGCTAGATTTATAAAATTCAAATTAGTTATCTCATAACTATTTATGGATTCCAAATATTGTATCACAATCACATATAGCTAGACGAAGTTAAACTTTTCGATCGAATATGCAAACACCCAAAATTTCCCGCGAAGCTCAACAATTGAGCGGAGTTCAAAAAGTACCAAGAAACTGCCACAGCTCCTATGAACAAGCCGTAGAAGGGTCAACCAATGCCTCACATGTGGCACTGCTGAACTATCACAAACCCAAAGGTTTAATGGCGGTTCTGACGGTCACATAATCGAGTTAGGGTTTCGTTCTTCTAGAGCGTCCACAGAATCGCTTCCAGGTTTTTTTGAAAATTATAAACTCGGAAAAAATCTAACTCTTGAAAAATTTCTAGCGGGGGAAAAATTGGGTTATAGATATCCGTTTGAACTTTTTAAAATCGTCTAAATAACCTGTCACGACCCAAATGTGGCACGTGACTGGCACTTAAATCACGTGACCTCTAAAAACGTCGATGCGATTCAAGTAAGCCGAAACCCGGAATCTAAACCCTTTTGAAAATATTGGAGGTGAATTTAAAATAGTCATTAGATGGAATCAGTTTAAATAACATTTAAATTTAACTAAGTATGTTTGAAAAACATCTACGACGTTTTGAAAATCTGACAGCACCTCTTTTGAAAATTTTATATAAAAACCCGATACACTACAACAATAAAATAACATCCCAACGGGAGCTTGCTTTCACGTCTAAGAGACGGAACAACCAAACGATCTATATCAGAAGTCGACTCTAAAGAGTGCGACCTCATAATTTCTAAGTCTCACTTCTAAGTCCACAATATACCATTTCTAAGTTGATGGAGTTTCCACTAGATATAAGAATATATGAAAAACCAAGAGTGAGTATGATACAATAATAACCCACTTACCAATCAACCATCGAAAAGAATGTGTGCGCAAGCCGCTGACAATCCAAGTGGTGAAACCTACAAGAAACTGTGGCACAACGGGGATGAGTTGCCAACTAAGTGAATAAAAGTACATCTAAAGGTAGAAATAGAAATGCATGACGATACCTAGGTCATAAGTATAGTCCTATTATAATCTGTACCAATATACTACATGATATGCATATGTGCAATACTAACTATCATGCAATCCTAAGTATAATATCTCAATGTCATATGAGTCAAAATCATGAATCTATAGTTCGTGTTGGAATCCCTTTTTGTATATGAATGTCTGTACAAATATATGCAGGTACTGTCCCCCAGATCAGTCCTGGTTGAATCCACTAAATAATATCTAACTGTGTACCTCATGATAATGATCATATCAATATATATATATATATAGATGTCCAGCATCGACATCGAAATCCGAAATCTCTCGTGTCCAGCATCGACACGTAAATGCAGATACCATCGACACTATCTCAACAGATGATCTCCACCCGATATCCTGGCTACGATCAGTATCCCCTGGATATCTGCCGTGCCCAATCGAACCCCGGTCAGTATCCCTTGGATATCTGTCGTGCTCATCTCAAACTCCGGTATCGAGTATCCTCGTTAGACTCCCTGCCTATAATGCGGCCATCCTGCCCTTCGGCCTCGAACCGGGTCCACCATGTATCCCGTTGTATAGCTACCCCACTCAGTACGGATATTTCACAAATCCAGAACCGTATAGCTACCCCATTAGGTCCGGAATCAAAATCATAAAACACAAAACTCATGGTGGACGTTTAATTCCTTATATCAAAAATATCAAGTATGGAATAAGAATGCTTGCATAGATTTTATTGATGATATATTATATATATACATATATAACAATGTCCCATACCATCGATATATATCATCAGGAGTAAAATATCCAAAAAATCCATAAGAATCAAATACAGAATCTATAGTACTAATATTCGTAATCTACAACGGAATAAGAAAAGTCTACGTAATTATATCACATAAGCTTAATGATCTCAATTCTACTGTGTCATGGCACTACTAATGATATGTAGTGTAACATACGCGTCTGTGCTCGTGCAACATGGAAATCACTAGTATTTATGCAAGTGTTCTATGGTGTAACAACCTCTTTATATTAACACATGTACATATATGCATTCTACAACAGAACAGGTCTACAGTGACATGGCAGTACCAATGAGGTGTAGTGTAACATATATTTACGTGCTTGTGCAGCAAAGTATTCATTGGTATTTGGTGCAGTGTTCTATCAGAGTGTGCGTAACGCAGAAACGTATAATATTGATAATATAATGCAAACATGTAAATTAATCTAAACGTAACTATTGTAATTACTTTCTATGAGCAATACCATTTTCTTTAGAAATGATCGAAACGTTAAGTTTGAAATAAGAACGCTGCCCTAGATTTAAAATAGATATCCGTTTTAGAAACTGGCACGCATCATAGTATTTTATTTAAAAGACAAACGAATCATAGTTTTTAAAAGAATATATCTCACACAAGTATTACATCCAAAAACTGAATATACCTAACTCTACGAGTCAAAGGATAAATTGGCCATTATTCGGTATACAAATTTCATCATTTCCAATACGTATAAATCCTTCTATTCATCATATCGCTATATCTGTATCATCTTAAGTACGGCATGATCTCTCGTACAAACTCATCAAATCATATCCGTGTCGTACGGATCTAACATCATGTACATGTCTCACTTAAAACCATAAATGAACTCTATGCAAATGAAGGACATATAAGATGCGATATTATATCAATCCCTTGAATAACTACTATACTAATTAGAGATCAATAATATTTATAATGTTGTGGGGGTGCTATACGCCATCCACCCGACTTCCCCTGTAGATGTAAATCTACTCACCAACTTAAAAGCTCGCTGAATCCACGTTGCTACATCGCCAACTCCGTCTCGGAATCCTCGAATCGTACCTATATTCGTATTTAAATCGCATTGATATAAATATCATATCAAAAACCAAAACAATAAGCTAAACGCCCGTAGGTTAGAACCTACAGCACACTTCACCCAAAAACGACAATATAATTATGTCGTTAACGGTTCAGCTGCAACATCAAAATACGAAAACTCCGTATCGTAAATATCTGAAATTTAATAAAACCATTTCTAAAATGTTCCTAGATTTTACTGTATAAATATTTAGACAACACAAACAATACAGAGACTTGTAAAATACCAACTCAAAGCTACAGAAGAAGAATCAACACCAAAAACCATAGGATGGCCGGCGTCGCCGGAATTTTGGTGTGTGTCGCCTGATGGAATAGGAAGTTTGGGGATAGGGTCTTAAGTGGTGTCTTCTAGTGGTCTTATTATACTCTTGGACTTGCTAGTTTTTCTAGTAATTATACCTGTTAGTTCCAGATTCAATTACAGTGGCTAAATTTACACAAAACCCTAGTTTATGATACTGCATAACTAACATGCTACGTATTGTATATAGAATTTTACCCCCGATCTGATATTAGCTTACAGATTTAACTTACTGAAAAATTAACTTATTTAAACAATACCAAACATTCCCAAACACCTATAAAGAGATATCCAAAAACCCACAACACCTAGTTCCCTCACAAATCCGGCGAGCTCGGGTTTTCCCTTCATGTCGCCGGCCAAATTCCGAGGTTCATTGGTTGTTTTCCTATGGTTTATTCTAGGTCAAGTCTATAAGATTATTTAGTTGTTTGATTACTTTATTTATCAACTAAACTAGAGCAAATTCCAACAGAGGCTAAAAACATCAAAATATGATATCTGATTTCTAAAACACAACAGTTACAGAATTAAATCCTACAGTGATTAAAGATTATACCTACAGAGGTTTGCTGGAAGATCTTCCTCCAAGATGCACAAGCTCCTAGTTCCTAGCTAGAGGGTGGTGATAGTGATATTTAGTACTTAGTCTCTCCTTTCTTTTCTTTGATTTAATGAAGGATTTAAATTTGGGGAATAAGTTGTTTGGCTCAGTTTGAGATATAATGTTTTATTTAGGAGATAAGAATGTGTAAGAATTTGTGGTAGAGAAAGGAGGAGGTAGCATGGAGGAAGGAGGATGTGTCATTAGGATGAACCATGGGCATTCATGCAAGGTGGAGGTGGTGTGCATGAGATGTGCATGCAAGAAAGAGGTGTCCATGCCTTATCACTCCAAGTTGTGGTGTCTTGTGATTATTTCTGAGCTAAAACATTACCTAACCCTTTTTCACTTACAACCTCAACATTTCAAAGTTTACACAATTTCCTAAATTTTACACAAAGACCCTTCACTACATATGTTATTATATAACACCATTCTTATTAAAATGAAGCTAAATTTCCCACTAAAACCCTAGAAATTTACTAATGTTACAAACTAAAATTTAACCTTAATTAGTTTCACATACTACTTATGAAAATGTCTTATTTTGTTTTAATAACTTTTCAAATTAACAATTTATTATTTAATTAATTAATTTTATTTATTTCAAAATTTTCAAAATGTTACATAACCCGAATACATGTTAGAATTACGACTGCGAAACACTCTAAGTTGCTTTTACAGAAAGTTAACATCACATGAAAATTTAGCAAAAACAAACAACACCTGAAACCCTAAAACCCAGAGACTGGAACACAGTGAAAATTTGAAGCAAAAACACCACAAATGGACCGAGGAGGCCGGATTTTCTCCCTATGTGGCCGGCCATATTTGTATAAACCCCCCTCAAATTTTCTCAGTGTTCATGTCATATCGCATAAGACATTCTGCAGTTGTTTAAAAAAATTTTGAAGACTTTTTAAATTCGATAGAAACCAAGTTTTCGTATCGGGTGTTTCGGAGTAGTTTCGGTTTCGTAATCCTAGCAAACATTGTCTAATTTTCTAGCATGGCTCTAATACCACTGTAGGGTTGCCTAGCACGGCAGCAAGGTTTCGGAAGGCATCATCCATGCCATATTTAAATTTTTTCCGTTCTAGCTAACCCTAACCCTAGAATCGATACTAGAAAATCCGACGAAACGATATGTAAACACTTTACAACTAAAGTGAACAAGGAATACAACCTTTGTAGACCGGTCCTTCACTTCAATAGCTCCGTATAGTAGTCCCTTCGCTGCGATCATGAACTCCCGGACTCTAGAATGGCTCCCATGAAGATATGAACAAGTTTGCATTGAAGTCTTCGAGGCCGAAGATGATCTATGTCGAGGAGACACCAACTCATGCTACCTATTCACTAATGGTGAGATTAGTGAAGCAAACACGCTAAACTAAATGGCTAATAGTAGAGGATGATGAAGTAGGAAGTAGGCTCACTTTAGATTTAATTTTTTCACAATTTTTCATCACTTTTTCAAACCCTAGAAAACTCTTTTCTTTTGGAAGAAGAAGATGAAGCAAGTGATGAAAGAATAATCAAGTGAGGTTAGAAATGCAACCATGGTGAGTGTATGTCATGCATTAATCATTGTAGAGACTAAACCATGGATAAGGGTTAAATGTTAGGTTAATAAATATCTTTATGTAAAACAAAAGAGGTGGACAAAGTCAATGGTTCTACAAGTTTCTACAAACCCTAACCATGACTAATTCCACCATTTTGAATTTACATAAGAATAAATAAAACCTTAACATTAACCCTAGCATTGTGTAAGTCTCACACAACTATGTTGCATGTGTAACCTAGCATGACACACTTATATATATCACATATATATTTAGTGTGCAAAGAAAACAAGTAACATATATCACATATTTGTTAAGTGTATCATGAGTGAGAAAAAGAAAAGATTAAGTGAGCTAATATTAGTTAATGTAATGTGATATATAAAATATATAATTATACATTAAATTATTAAATCAACACTTGATTTAATAATCCGGCTATATTATGTATAACCGACTAATATCAAATGCAACAACTTGTCGAATCAACACTTAATCCGATAACCTGGCTATATCACATATAACCGACCAATGTCACAAGTTGAGAGAATAGAATGCGGTATCATATTCATGCATTAATCTCGGTCTTGCACATATCACATATGTGCTCCTACTCCGTTTCGCATGAACCGGGAAACCTCTGTGTAGGACTCTAAAGACTCGTCAATACGCCGGCAGTAGGTGATCATCATATCAAACACCCACAAGCCACAAGCGGCCTGCTAAACGTAACGGCCACCCGGGTATTGAGCGATCAGAAAATCAACAAGCAATCCTGCTCATACTCCTGCGAATCCAATCAGTAATACAACTGTACAGTCCGGTCTCTTCGTCTGATATGTCGCATATCGCAGCCTGGGGGGTGGTATAATGTGAGACCCCAATAGCCTGATAAGTCATGTCGATGCAAGGTCCATAACGGTTCGAGAAACCACTGATAACACTTACCAGTAAATTTTAGCAACCCTGGCCAGGGATTTCCTGTTATGGCCAATCGAGCATAGCGCAACATCAACTCCTAATACCCGGAGAGACGAAACCCCTCCTATCGCTCATTGACTCCATGTGACTTGGGACTGTACCGAAAAACTACCTTTTTGCACGATCTCTTGACCGTGGTATGGTGGAAATCAAAGCACAGTGGGAATCACACAAGACTCTATGACGATCTCGGGTCTACAGACTAACCTGTACCGGTGTCACCAGAGAACTGCTATCCGATGATAGGTGTAATACCATCTAGGAGTTCTCGGCGAGTCCGTCCAGTGTACCCAGTCTCTATTGAGCACCCGTATACCATCTCTGATTTCAAACACCAATGGATATGGGATCATCCATCGCTATCATATGGGTCGAGAAGCGTATACGCTAGTCTACTCTGGAGTATCGATGCCCTGTCTTGATACTCCTACGACTAGGAACGTTTGAAGGATGTACTTATCGACTACCCAAGTCCCCACTAGTATGATCTACATCATAGTCCTGGTAGTTAAGTACTGATCCTAAGGGCTTTATCAACATGTAATAGAGAGACAATAAGTGTACATGTTAAGATAAAGAGCAACTAGATAGCATACTATCATATCAAGCAAGAAAGTACTCCCTATATATTTCCAAGCATCCACTACAATATACATCACATGTACAGTAATGGCCTCTAGGGCATACATATAACTAATAAAGATTGTCGCATATCGGTCCTAGGGGAGCGGCCAGCGTCAGACCCCTAATAGTGCAATAAGTCGTGTCGGAGTGCGACCAAAAACATCCCGAGAAACTACTGGAATCCCTACCAGCAAATCTCGCTTGCCCTGTCCAGGGACTTTGTGTAGTGGCTTTCTGAACACAGCGCGACATCAACCCCCAATACTGGGAGAAACGAATCCTATCTAACCGCCACTGCCTCCAAGTGCTTCGGGACTGCACCTAACTACTACCTGTTTGCACGACTCAATAGAGCCATGGTAGGATAGCAATCTAAGAACAGTGGGAACACACTTGAGGCGAAGTAGCAGTGTCAAGTTAACGGACTAAGCTATACTCATGTCACTTAGGAACTGCTACCCGACGATAGGTATAGTACCAAACAGCAGTACCCCACGAGTCCGTCCAGTGTAACTCATAACCCAATGAGCACCTGCATACTATCTCCAGTATGACGTACTGATGGCTGTGGGACAGACTATCTCCCCTGCTGGGATGAGAAGCGTATACACTAGTCTACTCTGGAGTATCGATGCCCTGTCTCGATAATCCTACGACTAGGGACCTGTATAAGGATGTGCTTGTAGACTACCCAGCCCCCACTAGTGTGACTGCCATCACAACGCTGGTAGTCAAGCAAAGATCCTAAGGGCTCTTTCAATATGTATTGGCGATACATTAAAAGAAATATATACACATATTAAGATAGATACAAACCAAGTAGCATACTACTATATTGAGTAAGACTGTTATAAATCCGTGTATATATCCTAAGCTTCCAAAATATAATATACAAACTAGTACTATACAATAATGGCCTTTAGGGCATATAACACTAACAATCTCCCACTTGCACTAAGGCCATGTGCTGGCATATTGCAGACCAATCATCTCGAATAGCCTCTCAAACTGCGTCTGAAGGATGGCCTTTGTGAATGGATCTGCAGTGTTGTCCTCCGTAGCAACTCTCCTCACCTCGATCTCCCGGCGATCCATGATCTCCCTGATCAGGTGATACTGCCTCAAGATGTGTCTGGACTTCTGATGGGACTTGGGTTCCTTTGCTAAAGCTATAGCCCCGTTGTTGTCACAATACAGAGGTATTGGATCAACAATGGATGGAACCACCTGAAGTTCTGTTAAGAACTTCCTCATCCAAACTGCTTCTTTTGCGGCATCAGATGATGCGATATACTCCGCTTCCATCATCGAGTCAGCAACGGTGTGCTACTTGGAACTCTTCCAACAGACCGCCCCTCCATTGAGGGTAAAGACATAACCTGACATGGACTTGGAGTCAACCTTGTCACTCTGGAAGCTGGAGTCAGCAAAGGCCTCGATCTGGAGGTCTTTTCTACTGTAAACCAAGAACATTTCCTTAGTCCTTCTCAGGTACTTGAGAATGTTCGTTACTTCTATCTAGTGCTTCTCCCCAGGGTTTGACTGATACCGGCTTACCACGCTTAGTGCGTAAGCAACATCTGGTCTTGTACACAACATCGCATACATTATAGAGCCCACCGCAGAAGCGTAGGGTATAATAGACATGCGATCCCTTTCCAAATCAGTCTTGGGAGAGATCTCTTTGGAGAGGGTGATTCCGTGACAAGCCGGTAAATTACCGCGCTTAGAATCTTCCATACTGAATCTTTTCAGTATGGTGTTGATGTATCTGGACTGTGAAAGTCCCAACATTCTCTTAGATCTATCATGATAGATCTGGATCCCCAGAATGTAAGAGGCATCACCCAGGTCTTTTATGGAGAACCCGCGTGACATATTATAGCATAGAAATGTCATTTCCTATCAAGAGAATGTCATCCACGTACAATACGAGGAATACAACTGTTCGTGCTACAATCTTACTATAAATTCATGGCTCATCTGGATTTTTGATAAAGTCAAATTCTTTGATCGTTTCATCAAAATAGATGTTCCAACTCCGCGATGCCTGCTTTAGTCCATAGATGGACTTAAGCAACTTGCACACTTTCCCGCTGCTCCCACTCTGAATGAAACCCTATGGCTGGTCCATATAGACACACTCTTCCAAATTTCCATTTAGAAAAGAGGTTTTTACGTCCATCTGCCAGATCTCATAATCGTGGAAGGAAGCAATAGCAAGAAGGATCCGAATGGATTTGAGCATAGCCACTGAAGAAAAGGTTTCGTCATAGTCTAAACCAGGTCTTTGACGAAATCCATTTGCAACAAGTCTAGCCCTATATGTTTCAACCTGTCCATCTACACCAATCTTCTTTCTGAAGATCCATTTGCAGCCTATGGGTTTTACCCCTTCTGGAGCAATGTCCAAAGTCCATTCTTTGTTGGTGTACATGGACTCCATCTCGGTCCGCATTGCATCCAGCCATTTTACCGAGTAAGTGCTCTGAATGGCTTGCTAGAAGTTAGTCGGCTCATCATTATCAATGATGCAATCATCTTTATCCCCGTCTACGAGAATACCGTAGTATCTCTCAGGCAGATGAGACAGCCTACTACTCCTGCGGAGTGGTGCGGGAATGTCCTGTTCTTTTAAAACTTCTGGTTCCACCAAGCTTTCAGTAATAGCCTGTGGTTCTGGAATTTCTTCCAGTTCTATTGCGCTCCCACTAGTTTCTTTATTTTAAAATTGATGTTCCAAAAAGTGGGCATGATGAGAAACAAAAACCTTTTGTTCCTTTGCGTAATAGAAAAGATACCCCTTGGAGTTCTTTGGGTATCCCACAAACTTACACAGTACTGATCGTGCCTCTAGTTTGTCTGCATGCTGCTTTTTAACAAAAGCTGGACATCCCCATATCTTCAGATACTGAAGATAGGGTTTCTTCCTACTCCACATCTGATATGCTATGGTAGGAACAGTCTTGGTAGGAACCTTGTTCAAAAGATATGCAGCTGATTCTAGTGCATAGCCCCAGAATGATCACGGTAACCCAGCGTTACTCATCATGGAACGTACCATATCCAATAGGGTTCGGTTCTGTCTCTCCGATACACCATTGTGTTGTGGTGTGTATGGAAGAGTAAGCTGAGAAAGAATTCCATTCTCTTTTAGGTAATCTAGGAACTCGGCACTCAAGTATTCACCACCTCGATCAGATCTCAGTGTCTTGATACTTTTGCCGGTTTGTTTTTCCACTTCATTCTTATATTCTCGGAATTTCTCAAACGCCTCGGATTTGTGTTTCATCAGGAAAATATGTCCATACCAAGAGAAATCATCCGTTAAAGTAATGAAATAGGAAAAACCACTTCCTGCATGTGCAGACATTGGAACACACACATCGCTGTGTATTTATCCCAAGAGCTCGCTCGCTCCTACTCCGCGTCCAGTGAACGGAGTCTTTGTCATCTTTCCGTTGAGACATGATTGACAAGTTGCATAAGATTGATATTCGAAAAGATCCAAATATCCTTCTTTATGTAACTTGGTTAACCTTGTTTCGTTGATGTGGCCTAGTCTACAATGCCATAAGAAAGCATGATTTATTTCTGGAGTCTTTCTTTTATGCGTGTTCTGAACATTGAAAATTTGCAGTTGGTTTAATACGTATATACCATTGTTTAGAGTACCTGGCCCAATCAGACCATGATTAAGGTGGATGTTTACGACATCGCTTACAAATGAAAAATCATAACCTTCTTTAGATAATAAAGATACAGAAATGATATTACAAGTCAAATTAGATACACAAAAATAGTTGCGCAAAATCAAAATATGTCCACTCGTCAATCCAAGGTGATATTCCCCTACGGACACAGCATCCACGCTCGCTCCGTTAGCAACCCTGAGGGTCATATCACCGGTCTTCAGAACCCTACGACTTCTCAGTGCCTCCAAAGAATTGCAGATATGAGATCCTGATCCGGTATCCAATACCCAGGAAATAGAGTTGATTGATAGACAGTTTTAAATTACAAACACACCTGAAGCCGAAGCCACAACTTGCTTCGGGTCTTGGTTCTTGGCCTTCCAAGCCCTACAATCTTTCTTCCAATGGCCCTTTTTATGACAGTAGAAGCATTCTTCTTTCCCAACTGTCGGCCCCGCTACTCTTTCCTTGCCCTTTGCTTCCACCTTACTAACACCGCCTCTCGGCTTGGTGGGGCATTCTTCTTCTTTCCTTTGGCTTTCGCCTTGGATCTAGAAGAGGAAGCTCCACCAACAAGTAGAGCGGGTGTTTCCCTATGTCACGACCCAATTTGGGCACATGACCGGCACTTAGACTACGTAACGTCAACAGGCGTAACGCAATTTAAGTAAGCCGAAAACCCAGCAATCTAAACCATTACTAGTAGGAAAAGATAGAACACTTTAAAACCTCGATGCAAAAACTTTAAACTTAAGTTTGTTTTTCAAAAAAAAATTCGGCGGCAACTCCTTTGTAAAAAGTAGCCCCGAAACGGGTACAAACATAAGATAAAAGTAAAGCATCCCCAAACGGGAGCAAATCTCGCCCAACGGCGGAAACAACCACCACAACAGATATACGACGCCGTAGCGAAGAAAAGATAAACCACATATATAAAAAGGCCAGCTCACATGAGCACAACAACCAGAGTCAAAGAATATACAACATCGATCCTCACAACTCGTCTCTAAGTCAATACATGAAGGTGGTAGATGGAGAGTACTAGATACAAGAAATATACAATGTATATCATCCGATAACCGCAACCCACCTAAAGCAAACGGCCTCACAGCCAACCATAGCGGTATCCGCAAAAGTAAAGATAACAAGGCACCCTGCCGCGACCACTCTGATGATCAGACCTGAAAAACTCTGCGGCACAATGGGGGGTGAGTTGCCAATTCATGAATAGTAAATAATATCATACTGTAATCGCAAGTATGCACTAACAGCAATAAACAATCACATGTAAGCTGGTAGTATAAGTATGGTAATATGAATATGCAACTATCATGATCAAGGTACACCACCAGGTACTATATCTACATGAATCAAATGCATATCAACTAAATACTGAGTGCAGGAAAATAAATAATCTCATGCACAAATCATAAGCATGAAAAGAACCCGGTGTAAATCAACAACACCCCAAATCCCAAAATCCTCAGATCGGCCCTCAAATCGGCCCTCATATCGGCCATCATATCGGCCATCATAATCTCATGTAACCTGAGTGTCAAACATTGACACCCGAAATATCATGAAAACTAGTGCCCAGCATCGACACATAAAAACTCGTATCCATACGTTCCTCGAAACCCAAGTGTCCAACCTCGACATTTGTGTTCCACGTATCGGTTTTCTGATATCTATACGTTCCTCGAAACTAAGTGACCAACCTCGACACTTGTGTTCCACGTATCGGTTTTCTCATATATATATGTTCCTCGAAACAAAATGTCCAACCTCGACACTTGTGTTCCACGTATCGGTTTCTAATATCCATAAATCTCTCGGAATATAAGTGCCCAACATCGACACTTGAATTCCCCAAATCGCATGAAAACATATCTCAAATGCGTAAACCCATGTAATATAGCATATGCAACATAAAACACAATATGAGCATATCACGGGAAAAATCCGCTATTTAAATGCCTCAAGTCATTAAATATATCACGCGGTCCCCAATTATCCAAATCCAATACATACATATATAACAACGTCCCATACCACCGATATATATATATATATATATATATATAAATCATAAAAGCTGAACTTATAACTATAGCAAGGTATATGTGTGAGCATGTAGGTATAGCAAGGGATATGTGTAAGCATGTAGGTGTACAGGTATGCTATATGTCATATGTGTCATCATACAAGAATAGATGCCTCTATGTCGCTAACCACTAGCAAGGTATATCAAATGAATATTTGTGTTGTGCGTATCATGGCAATTACCGACAGTGTGTGTGTAGCATATAATTGGTGCTCATGCAACATGGACTGTCAATAATAGTGTAGTGTGCAATAGGTACAGGTTCAGGCACAATAAGTAACTATATGCAACGAAGTCATGCACCATCCTATATGTGCATATAAACATGCGGCTAATATCATATCATATCTAGCCCTGACGCTTAACGCCATACGGGCGATTTCCCCGTAGATGTTAAATCTACTCACCAACAGTCACAAGCTAGGTCGATCTAATCACCTGCTTCCCTTTCGTCACAACGCTCGAAGTCCCCGCCTGCGATCCTATTAACACAAAACATAACCAGTGCAAATCTCAGAAAGCGATCAATATCACGTACACACTATGTTTGACCAACGCACCAACTCCAATCCAACTCATAAGTGTTCGTCTAATGGCTAACGTGTGTGGCGACACACCAAAACCAGCCCACGTGCAATAGCTACACAAGATCATGAACCGTGTCGGATCACGTAACACGCGGACTCAAAACACTAGAATATAGTAAAGTGGTCCCAAATTTTGATACACAAACAATTGGTGAAAGTTGCAAGTACCACGAGACCACAAACAACCACAGAGACCCTACGTCCAAACCCCAACACCCCAGCCCCCACTCTGGCCGCAATTTGCAGCCAGAACTAATTAATTTGTGGCTTAAAAAATTAGGGGTGGTCTCAGGTTTTTATGGTGGGTTCTATACCTCAACACTATGTCACTGTGATGGGAACTTTTCCAAAAAACACCTGGTTCTACAGCAGATCACAGAGACTCAAAGTTGACACTAAAAATACGATATTTGCTCGAAATGATACCTTAAGTGTTTAAAATAGCAACCAACAAGCTATACAACATTATAAATCCTAAATATTAGTTTAGAGATCATTACCTAGCCACTCTTGCTCAAAAATCCTAGCTTTCTAAGCTCCAAGGCAACTAAGTGGCTAAATCAAGACATTTGAAGTGTTTAAATGGAATTTTGTGAAGTTTTTGCAATGATTTGTGAAGAGGGAGTGAGGGTTCAGTTGGGGTTGAGGGAAAATGAGAAATGAATGAGAGTGAGAGAAATTGAGAGAGCGAGAGAGTTAAAGGGTGAGAGGGTGAGTGTATGGTCAACAATTTCCTTATGCTCACTCTCTCCCTCACCCTAATTAATGCCACCATTAATGCACCATGACTCACTAGCCACCTCTCTCAAATCAAAACTAGATATTTCCTCACCCAAAAGGTCTAGAAAAAGGTTAAGGCAAATGTTAATTGGCATTGGTTTAGCTTAAGGTGTTATGGTTGCTAAACAAGGTTAACACTAATATACCCTCACATTCACGTGCACACGTGCGTGCAAGCCATAGAAAATAATATAAAAATATTAATTAATTGCTATAAAATGTGAGAAACCCGAATTGGTAAACTTTTCCTTAAAAAATCCGGCATAAAAGCACAATTAACACTAATCGCATTCTAAGGTGTTACACCTTGGCTTTCTACAGGGTGCCCTATGCACTCCTCAACATGTTGAGGAGTTCCAAAAGGTCAACTTCTTTACCTTGAATATTAAAAATCAAGATAAACTGGGCGTAGGTGGAAGGAAGGCACTGAGAATTAAGACTGTATACAGCTTATTCTCTAACGTGGTCCTGAGGTCCGTGAGCTCTTCAATATAGCCCATCATCTTAAAGATGTGTTTCCCTACAGATGATCCGACGGCCAACCTCGCCTGAAAACGCATCTTCGAGGTCTTGTATCTTACGATACGGGATTGTTCTCCATATAATTCTTTGGTATGGAGGAATATGGATTCAAGATCCATATTTTCGTGCCGCCTCTGGTGCTCATTGTCCATAGAGGCCAGCACGAGGCACTTGGCCTTCGCGCACTCAATCTCACAGGTCTTATAGATTTCCTTATCCGCGACACTGGATTCTGGACCTACGACGGCGGCGGCTTTAGTAGTAAGGACACAGCCCAATTTGTCATAAGTGATTGCTATCTTGACATTCCTGAACCAATCTTTATAGTTTAGCCCTGTCAATATATTTTTATCTAATAGTAATTTAAGGCCCGTCATGTTTGGTCGCTGCAATTAGGAGAGAGAGAAGAAACACTTTAGCATGATGCTCTTGAAAATTTAGATTGGTTTTTAGTTTATCTAAACAGGATGGCTCCCACTGTTTCTCGAATCCTTCCTCAAACTATAAAACAAGAATTAGTCAAGATTAATCTCACCGTACAATTCTTGCTTAACCGTTCAGCCAGGCCAGTGTCGGTACTTCGAGGGAGATTTTACGACACTTTCACGAAGTTCCCTAATTAAACAACCTCTTTTCCCTGGGGTGTAGCCCCACTAACACCTTTCTAGACACCTACTTGGTTTATAGAATTGATCGTTAAGTGAAAAAATCTCCCGAGGAGTAGCATATACTCATAGTAGGATTGAGATCCAAATATCATCGTGTGATAAAGTCGAAGGAATCCTACCAAAGTTATCACACTCCAAATGGTATACAACACTAGCAAGTTTCAGTTTCTTTAGAAACTCCCGATGTGGATTTTTGCCCCATGCTTTTATGACCTTGACGAAAGCCAACATATCATAAGTCACATATCAAGTTCTACCCGTCATTGTCCAGATTAATTTGAACCCACCCGTACATACCCTTGACGAAGGCCAAAATAGCAGTACGACTGTCCCAAACCAACGCATCTATCTATGCTACAGATGAATATTCAGCAGCTACTAATCACTATGCCTTGGCGAAAGTCAAAATACATAGCTTGAATACTACTGAATATTCAACTAAAATGATGGATGGCTACGAATGGTTTTGGCGAAACCGTGAACGCAGTGAACTTGATATAGTCGAAGGAACCTGATAGCTTTAAAAAGGAGTGGTTTAAGCTCCGCATTTTAAAAGTTTTGTTGTTTTGAAAAAACCGAGTGGTTTTAAAATTTGTTCCAACGATTCAACTTTGGTTTGTTTGCTTTGCATTAATGTAATGCAGTCCCATCAATTAACCTACTATTGCAGAAAACAACGAAAATATAGCGTACGCTTATGCCATCCGCATTCGCCACGGGGCCCCATCATCACCCGTTAGGTTACTTAACTAACGACAGAGCCGGGGCTGGATTAGCGCGGATGCAAAGTATAAGCAACGTCTACTAGATATCATACACACACACACACACACACATACATTCTTCTCACGCAATAATAGGCATTCCAGATCATAGATGAACACATTGGATATACTAGGAATTCCGCGTTTCGTTTGAGCCTGTAATGAAAGACGGATTCTACGGTCGTGATGAGTAGCCAAACCCCACCCTTGACCCCTACGGGTGCGGCAAACTACCCGCCAAATACCCGAAATGAAGCAACCTCCGTCAACAAAGTGAGTAGGCCACTCGGCACTTCAAAGTACCCGGTAGTTTGTACACCCCATCTTGGGTCTATCCTAGGAGCAAAAACAGTAATAGAAATAATACAACGGTGGCTACAACCTCAACCCGGATGTGCCCCGCAAAAAATAATATTACATCACTTTACAAATTTTACATCGAATGATGGAATGAAAACCCTCATCTCACATCCCCGGCTATTCATCCACGACGATCCAATAAGTCCATATACACAAACCAAACATCACAGAAATGTGCAACCAACAACTAACCGACGTATAGCAATTAGCGGAAGTCTACGAACACATATATTACAACTTGAAACA
The DNA here is from genome assembly GCA_030015575.1 of Agapanthus africanus. NCBI lineage: Eukaryota > Viridiplantae > Streptophyta > Magnoliopsida > Asparagales > Amaryllidaceae > Agapanthus > Agapanthus africanus. Next base: position 114,509,903 of record JASDDO010000018.1, read on the forward strand.
TTAAACGACATTAAACCGCGACTTCGAAACAACCCGTAATTGCCACAGTGAAGAATTGACAGAACATCCAAAATTGGCAAAAATAAAAAACTTCTGAAACACTAGATCCAAGCAACAAAACCACAGACCAAAACACGAAGCAATCCCCTACAATAAAACCGGTGAGCTCAGAAATTTCCTTGATGTGGCCGGCCATTTTCCGAGGGGATTGTCTCATTTTTGGTGAGCGTTCATTTTAAAGTTCAAGGAGTACTCTGCAGTTGCTAAAATAATTTTTAGAGACTAGTGAAAAATCGACAGAAACTTGGATCTACGCTTCGATGTTTTCGGGTTATTTTGGTTTCGTAGTTTTACTTGTCGTTTAATTTGTTAGCTATGGTTTAGTCGGCTCTGATACCACTGTATGTCGACGTCATATACCCCACGGGTTTGCGGGGAGGCGGAATGGGTAAAAACGCTTTTCTCTAACAAGGTAACATCGACTTGAAGTCCAGGATCTTAGCTAAACCATAACTAACAAACTAACTAGAGGCTTTATCTACTATGTAAGAAGACTATACCTAAAGTTTCAAGTCCTTCTTGTATTCTCGCTGTCCTCCTTCACCTCGCGAGCTCCTTGGAGTGGAAATGGATAGCACCTCCTCGTCAGCTTCTCGAAGTCAAGAAGATCCATCCGAGAGTTCTAACCTTGAGCTGAACCTCCAAGTTGAGACAACTAGGTCACTTGGTGTGCTAAACTAAGTAGCCTAGAATGAGTAGAGAGTGATTTAGGGTAGCTAAGTCTCACTAACCCTTGATTCTCAACACATGAGACACTAGGGTTTTGAGAGGAAGAAGGAGAGAGTGAACTTAAGGAAAGAGAAAAATGATTTTTGATAATGATAATAAAAAATAGAATGGCCAACTTGACATGACCATAAGCATGGCTTGAAAAAAATATCTTATCAAAATATCTAGATCATAAAATATATCACAAAAATATCTAAGTCAAAAAGACAAACCATGTCAAGTGGTCAATCCAAGTCAAGTGGTCAATCCAAGTAGCCATGTCACAATTATCATTTACAAAAATTAACAAATACTTTTCTCCACCGCATAATTGTTTTAATCAAGTCAATGGTCAAAACCCTAATGATGTGTCTCCTTCTATACTCCTCTCATCCGTATATACATACCCGCATCCGTGTTCCGAGAAACACGAATACAATGAGACGAAACTAATCCAATAATCAAATACTTAGATCCGGCTTAAACCAAAGCCCACTAGTATAGTCCTCTCGAACATCACACGCGTACAAGTACACGTATGTGAACGAACCCTGTCGTAAAACCATACGACCTCTACATCGTTTTGCTCGAAGCTGGGAAACCCTCTGTATGGGACTCTAAAGACTCAATAGTACGGTGGCAGTGGGTTTAACCACAAGCTCGTCAGCGGTACTAGCTGCACGTAATGGCTGTCCAGGTATCTGTCGATAAGAAGACCGACGAGCAAACTCATACAAACTCCTACTGAGCCTGTATGTGGCAATCTCCGTACAGTCCGGTCTGTTTGTCTAAGAGTGTCACATATCGGTCCTAGGGGGCGGCAAGCGTCAGACCCCTAATAGTGCAATAAGTCATGTCGGAGTGCGGCCAAAAACACCCTGAGAAACTACTGGAATCCCTACCAGAAAATCTCGCTTGCCCTGGCCAGGGACTTTGTGTAATGTCTTTCCGAACACAACGCGACATCAACCCCCAATACTGGGAGAGACGAATCCTATCTAACCGCCACTGCCTCCAAGTGCTTCGGGACTGCACCTAACTACTACCTGTTTGCACGACTCAATAGAGCCGTGGTAGGGTAGCAATCTAAGAACAGTTGGAACACACTTGAGGCGAAGTAGCAGTGTCAAGTCAATGGACTAAGCTGTACTCATGTCACCTGGGAACTGCTACCTGACGATAGGTATAGTACCAACCAACAGTACCCCATGAGTCCGTCCAGTGTAACTCATAACCCAATGAGCACCTGCATACTATCTCCAGTACGACGTACTAATGGCTGTGGGACAGACCATCTTCCCTGCTGGGATGAGAATCGTATACACTAGTCTACTCTGGAGTATCGATGCCCTGTCTCGATAATCCTACGACTAGGGACCTGTATAAGGATGTGATTGTTGACTACCCAACCTCCACTAGTGTGACTGCCATCACAATGCTGGTACTCAAGCAAAGATCCTAAGGGCTCTATCAATATGTATTGGCGATACGTTAAAAGAAACATATACACATATTAAGATAGATACAAACCAAGTAGCATATTAGTATATTGAGCAAGACTGTTATAAATCTGTGTATATATTCCAAGCTTCCAAAATGTAATATACAAACTAGTATTATACAATAATGGCCTCTAGGGCATATAACACTAACATCGTTACCGGACGCAGCAAAATTGTTGTTCTGAGGGAACGAATTGTTGTATGGAGCAGCATTGTTCATCGGGTTTTGAAAAGATTGCTGAAATTGTTGTTATTGTGGTTGTTGTTGTGGAGGGGCCCTCTGAAAGTTATTTTGGCCTTGGAACTAGTTTTGGTTTTGATTCTGGTTCCAGGAAAAATTTGGTTGGTTCCTCCAATTGGGATTATACGTAGAAGAGTATGGATTGTTCCTTGGTCTTTACTGAAATGCAGCATTAACCTGATCCTGTCCTTAAGATGGTGGATTATAAGGACACTCTTCTGTCAATTGTGATGGATCCGAACAGCAAGCATAAATGGTTCGGAGGGGAGCAACAGGGCTAGGGGTAAGAGATGAAAATTTGCGCTCAATTGCTTTGAGTTTCAGTGTAATTGAGGCCAGTTTGTCTTTCATTGCAATTGAAACGTCAAGATGGTGAACTCCTGTCCTGGATTGACCGGAAGAAGATATAGAAGATGTAGCAGCTGGTCGGATACTTTCCCACTGCAGTGTTTGCTCAACGAGTCCTTCTAAGAATGGCCAAGCTTCCTCATCGGATTTAGATAGGAAGTGTCCTTGACATATGGTTTCCAATAACTATCTATTTTTTAGAAGCAAGCTCTCGTATAAAGTACGACAAAGTTACCATTTTTCAAAACTATGGTGATGACACTGCACAAGGAGATCTTTGTACCATTCAAAACACTTTTAAAATGGTTCATTAGGAACCTGCGTGAATTGATTGATCTGAGTTTTGATGCACGTAGTTTTGTGATTTGGATAAAACTTCTTTGAAATGGCTTTTACAAACTCATCCAAACTCGATATGGAATGAGATGTGGTGGAATAAAGTCATTTTTTTGCTAAATTGCAAAGGGTGAAAGGAATCATCCTTAAGCAGATCGCATCATCAGAAAGCTGGGCAATTTTCATCATCTGGCAAACTTGCTAAATTTTTTTGATGAAGACGTATTGGTCATCAGAATCAAGCCCATGAAATTTAGGCAGATGTTGAGAAAATAAGGTTTAATATCAAAATTATCCCCGTTGGCTAGTGGTAGAGAAAGGTATATGGGAAAAGCTGTATGGATATGATATTATCGGTCTTGTAACGCGATGCGTGATGGTGCTACTATGGGTGGTGGTAGATTATTCGCACCCAGAGGAGGTGGAATCATTCCCAGAGGAGGTAGATTATTCTCACCAAGAGGTGGAATTATGTGGGGAAATGCAGGATTGTGTTAGCCGAGAAAAGGTGGATCTTTCGACATTTTGTGAGAAGATGTATGAGAAAGCGAAGGTGAAGATGTATGAACGGAATTACGGTCAACGTCGGAGTTGACAGGAAAATGTGAGATGTGCGTAGGGGAAAATGAATCAAATTCAGAGTCGATCACGTAGTCAGTAGGGACTAACAAAACGCGGATTAAACGGGCACTAGTGTCCCGAGTCTAAGCGGATATACACTAAACAAGTTTAGTGTTGTCAAAGCGTGTCGGTAGAATGTGAGGATAAGAAAACGACTATGAGAAATATAGGTGAAAGGTAAGTGAAATTGAAATTTGCTGACAAATGACAAGTTTTTATGAAAATTTTTGAATTTTTGATTTTTTAGTGTTTTTGTATTTTTTGAAATTTTTTTTTGGTTTTGAAAAAAATACGGTGTACGGAATTATGGGACTCAACTTCAAATAATCATAATCAAAATATACACAATCACACCTATAGCTATGGTCCTCAAAGTCTAACTAGACTGCTCCTAACTGTTCCAAAGCAACAAGTTGTGAGATAACTCTCGAATCGTCTTTTCACTGCAAATTGTGGTCAGGTAAGTACAAGTGAGGCAAGGAGGGTTCCGCTCATGAATCACTATGAGACGGGCCTTTTAAAGTTACTTTCTCACTTATCTAGCCTAGAGACCACAAAGTCTAGTTTAGATAAACAATTGAATGCCCACAACCTTCCTCTGTCTTATTGAGCGCGACAAGTTCTTAATTGGTTGAGTCTAGATATTTTTTTAATTAATCTCAATGGTAATGCATAAACTTTTTATGATTTTTGGGTCTTAGGAAGGGTGATGAAATCCCCACCCAATCTGAATTGGTGTTATAGCCCCTTAAAGTGCGTACTATTTATGCAAAACAGTAAACAATCAAAATCTAAAACACATGCAAAAATTTTTATTTGCCTGCTGCGCAATGAATCTTGCATAAAAATAGTTTATTAGAAAAGGGGAGAGAGTTTGTGCAATGAATACTGCATAAAAGGCAATTCAGTGGAGCTCAGAGGGGGTTTCTTGAAGAGAGTAAGCTCACAAAAAAATTTGGGGCTCAGAAGCCTAGGTATCCGCGTAACCGCGACTAAATGAATTCGAGACTGCGGAAGGGCGGTGGTATTTTAGAGTTTGGTCTCCAAATTTCTTCGGTGCACTCCTCTTGTTATGTTCTTTTGGTTTTCAGCCTCTGGTTCTCGATTTGTTTACTAAATTTTCTCCAGATTTTGGTATGGTTTAGCCTCGGTTTCGCCTTGATCCGCAGCTGCGAAATGTGGGTCAAACTTCCCACGACTTTGGCAATGAACTTGCTCTTCTCCTTATCCTGCACACTCGCACAAAAAGAATCAAATAATAACAAGATGGATTATTATAGGTTTTTTATTTTTTTATACACAAATTAACCTAAAACTATAAAAAGAAATAAACCACCGTCTCCCCGGCAACATCACCATTTGGTTGAAAGGTTTTCACTACGTTTTTAAAGTCCTATTTTGCAATCAAGACGGGATCACTTGGTAGCTGGCCAGTTGAGTACGGGTGGGAGATGTGAGTCTTTTTCTTTATATTTTAACGAGTTAAGTCAAGTTCGTCGGAGTTTGTTCGATACTAACTATGTATTCGGATATGTTATATTAAAGAAAGCTTGTTAGGATTAGGGTTAGGTTAGTTTGAGTTAGAAATTTGCTCACTTCTTCCATTTGCCTCTCTTCATATTGATGTTATGGTAATCGGAAACAAAGGAGATTAGCACGACTAGGAAGGGTACTTGCGAGTATAAGCTAGACTTTCCAACGCTTAGTCCCTTCCCTTTGGTCCTTATCCGTTCGTTCTTGGCTCTTAGCCATAACCTCCGTGCAACCCAACGACAACCGGTTTCACTAGGGTATCACCACTATCATAAAGGATAGGGTGCCGAAGGGAGCAGATTGTGGATGCTTTTACTGGAGTTCAACTCAAGTTGTTGAGCAAAAGAAAGAGTGAGGGAGATTTCCTTCACTCAAACTTTCCTTTTCCTACCCTAATAAGTGAGAAAACCACTCATTCATTATGAAAAATTAAATAAAATAAGAAGAGAAGATGATAGAAAAGAAATGAGGAAGTAGAGAGCAACCAGCTAACGTGGATCTCACCTAAGCAAGGATCACACTATAGCATCATAGTTTGCAAAAAGATAAATAAAGAGAATAGAAGAAGAAGAAGAACAAATGCAATAAAAACCAACAACTAATTTATCGAAGGAAATAACAAAGCAATAAATAAAACTAAGTTACCAAATGAGACAATACAAGAAATAAACTCTCAATCTTCATTTATGTTCCATTAAAAAGCTCTCACTATAATTTTTATGGAGACACGATGAAGAAGAAGAAGAAACTATTCCTACCTAACCACTATTATAAGGGAAAATAATACATGGTTGTTTATATCAGATCTGGAGTATTTATAGGGGCTGCAAGCATTAAACATGCCCTTATTGAATAGATAAAGCGGTGCCAGAAAATCCGGAGCGCGCGTCGCCCGTACGACCGCATGTCCTAATCATTTAGCCGCGGTTCCATTATGTACTTATGGATTTGGGCCCCCATTTTTCTTCTGTGATCTGCTGGCTATTTTTCTGGATTTCTGGGCTTTTGATACTTTGATTTGGGCTTCATCGAAATCTCCAAGGTTTAACTATTGACTTGTTGACTTTGACCAGGTCCAAATTGCATTGTTTTGAGCTTGAAAGTCCGTCAATTCTACAGTACCTATTTTCCTGCACTTATTGAGAAAACACAGATCAAAATCACTTATCTACATGCAATGCGATCAAGAATGGGTGGTATAAAGGTGTTAAATTTTGGTTTGAATAGCAGCTCCTGCACCCTTTCGCTATACCTTATCAGCTCAGGTTTGCATATTTTGTAATCGCCGTTAACTTGACCGACGATTGGTTGAGAATATCCGTATATGTGAAGATCCTTAATTCCATCTCGATCGTAATTTCGAGACCATCTATGAGTGTTTCATACTCTGCTTCGTTGTTGGTTCTAGGCTCCTTGCGGGGTGATGAAAATGAGACCTATTCCGGCCTTGATTATTGGAGTATTCCTCTTGCGCACCTTCATCGAAGATGTTCCGTTGAAGTATAACTCCTATTGGTACTTTTCATATTCTTCTTCTTCTTCGCTGACGATCGTGTTGGATGCATGCTCATCAAGCAGCTCGCAATTTAGCGGAGAGTCGACGGAGATGGGGAGCTCAGTTATGAAATTAGCAATGGCTTTTCCTTTGATCGCTTTGAGGGCGCGATAAACAATTGTGAACTCTATTAATAGTAGGGCCCATTTGGAAAGCATTCCTGTCGATATAGTCCTTATTATCAGGCAGTTGAGGGGATCCACCTTCGATATAAGGTGGATTTCATGCGCCAAGACGTAGTGTTTGAGCTTTATGATTGTAAGATTAGTGCTAGACAGTACTTCTCGATGGGGGAGTAGTCGGGTTTTGCCCTCAGCAGAACCCGACTTAGATAATACAGAGCTCTTTCTTTACCCTGCTGTTCATCTCAGAAAACTACATTTTAATACTTCTCATTCATTATCAATTTTGTTGTATATCGGTATTATTAATTAGTGTCTGCTCAGTAATTACAGATTACAGGTATTCGTGATAAAACACTGGAAATACACTCAATATCACGGATATAGCGTTTGGGAGCCGACACTGCAATCAGAACAGAAAACCGACCAATATTCAAAGAGCTCTTTTGTAATAAACATGTGTATATAATTTTGGTCCAACACAACACAAGTGTGCACATAGCTCTTTGATGACTTGGACCATGGTGGGCTGCTCATGGCACTAGTAGGCACATGTGAGTTGATGTGTGTTAAATACCTAAAGGTGTGATGTGAAAGAAAGCATCAAATTTCCCTCCAATTCTACTGAGTGCAAACCAGGGTTATTTAGAGAAATCAAACAACACCAGAAGAATAGTGGAGAGCACACAAGTCCACCATACCAAGACGTGCCCTATTTCTCGAATCCTAACCGGCGAGACCCCTACAAAATCCGGTGCCGCCGGCCCCCTTGCTCCAAACATCCCCATTTTTCTTCTGGCATTTATAGGCATCACATCATCCTTTTTATATTATTTGTTTATTCTATTTTGATGCCTATAAATTCCAGAACAGATGAGAGGCAAGGGGGCATATGATATATACCACATTTTCCATTTTTGTTTAGTTTTTGTTTAGCTTGAGAGTTGAGTGGTGTCACGACCCGAAAGAGCACGTGACTGGCCCTTGAACCATATGAAGTCTATAGGACTCCATCTGATCCAAGTAGGCCAAAATCCCAGAAATCTAAAAGCATTTAAGGAGTAAATAAAGGAACTGGTTTTTAATAAGTAAAGAAAACATGTTTGAAATCAAAGTTTGCAAATAACTAAGCCGAAAATGCATTTTAAAAATGTGTAGTCTTTTCTGAAAATTTCGGCAGAGTTTCCTTTGTAAAAACTGGCCCCGAACGGGGTACAACAAGAATAATATATATGGAATGATAAAAGGCATCCCCAAGTGGAGCTAGCTCTTCGTCAATCGACGATCACAACCATGCAAGCAATAATAATATACAACGCCAAAGAGCGAGGATCAGAACCCAAAAAGAAACTCAAAACAGCCAGAAAACCATAATACTACAAGCGCGACTCTAAGGTCGAAATAGTACATCACTGATTTCTAAGTCTGAAATAATATACAAGTTTTGGTTGATGAAATTTCTAGATACAACGAATAATACATGTACAATGGCGGTTCTGATACAAAAGAACCCACCTACCAAAGTAAGTCACCCATAAAGGAAGCAATGTGCCAGAAAAGCCGCAATGAAACCTGTACGGCAAAACCTGCAAGAACTGTGGCACAACGGGGGTGAGTTGCCAACTCGTGAATAGAAAAATATCTACAAGCAGAGATCGAATGTATGACCCATCCTAGGTCGATACGATCAGATATAAATAAACCTCAATATGAATAAGTCTGAAGCATGCTAAACTGGCAATGTAATCTCTATACATGAATGTAGTGCCAAGTGCTCGTGTCAATGCCTCAGGTAATAACATATCATAAATATGAGGTATGATCAATGTAATCAATCTGCATATATGTGGATCCCATCCACTCGTCACCCAATGACAATAAGCATCATGCATGTAAATGTCATAAAGCATATGCATGGAAAATATGAGGATATAACCAAAAGCATGGAACTTGAGTGCCTAGCATCGACACTCGAAAACATCATGAAAACCTGTGCCTAGCATCGGCATGTAAATCCTCATATATCGGGCATCCGTCAGTCCGGGTTAGCCCACTCTCTCGTATATCAGGCATCCGTCAGTCCGGGTCAGCCCACTCTCATACATCGGGCATCCGTCAGACTGGGTCAGCCCACTCTCTCATACATCGGGCATCCGTCAGTCCGAGTCAGCCCACTCTCTCATACATCGGGCATCCGTAAGTCCGGGTCAGCCCACTCTCTCATACATCGGGCCCCACCATGTACCCTCATACGGCACCCACTCCTCGTATGGAGTATAAAATCAGGACCGATAAATCTCATGGTGGCAGCGCAAATATCATATCAAGGGAAATCGGGTTTTTCAAATATGTGCATACCTTCCTTTGAAATTATCCACGGTTCCCAAATCCAGAAATATCATGAAAATGAATATCTCGATGCGTGTAATCAGAAAGCATAATGTATGTGACATATTAATGATATGCAAGTACAACAGGATATCATGCAACATGGAATAATAGTATGCACATACAAGGTCATATCCTGATGCAATAATACTACTGTGTAGTGACATGGCAATTATCGATGATGAAGTGTGTGAGCCGGCAAGCAAGTGTATGTGGAACATATGCATCATCGATAATGGTGCTGTCACGCCTCGCTTCCCAGAGTACGTTAGATTGGGCACGTGACATAGCCAACCATGCTACCTGTGGGTAGGAAGTATCCATACACAGTCACATTACGGCTGTAGAGATATCAAGAACAAGATAAAACTATCTAAAACATGTCCATAATCCAGAATAACAGGAGTCAATAATAAATAAATGCGGAAGCAAATGATCCAATACAAATAACTGAAAAGTGTGTCCCATAATGCGGGCTCACATCAGGAAATAAATGCAGGAAATAAAACTAACTACTACTGAACTCACAGCTCAGCCTGCTGGCTGAAGTACTCCTGCTCGGACTGCAACAGCTGCACGGAATCTGGGCCATGCAAAACCCAGACGTCAGCGCGTCATGTCATCAAGTAATATAATATGAACAGTGTAGCAGGCAATGTAATATAAACATGAATACAGCAAGAATAACAATAATATGAATCATACCAGTACAGGGTAGCGTGCAGTGGGTAAACTAAACTGTTCTATCAGGTTTTCTATTCTAAAGTCTTTGAAATCAATTGATGAATCATCGATGTAACTCAATAGTATCCCGTGCATGCCCGGGACCACGGTCAAGACCCTCGGGGCTGAATCCGAGACGTGCCGCTAGGCAGTAACAGGTAGCAGGATGGGCGAGTGATGTCGGCATCATCACTCCGGGGCTGACCTAGCCCGTAAGACTGATCAGAACAGGCATCGAACTGTTGAGTTACAAGTCAGGTTTCACCTTTGATTTCCCCATACCCCTAAGTTATGTATGTCAAGTCAGGTATTCAGTAGTCAAGAACTAATGCTAACACAGGATCAGGTAAAAGCAGGTTTGTCTAGATAGACAACAGGAACGGTCCATATGGACTACATGTTATATTTGTGGGCATTAGACACAAGATCAGGTATAGGTAAAGCCATGGTACATCAGGTCCAGCCAGGTAATGTATAAAGGTGTCATGTCATGTCAAGAGTGTACGGTACCATGTCATGTCAAGTAGGAAGTGTAACAGGTCATGTCAGGAAGCACAAGATGTCATGTGGGTGCTCATAATCAAACTAACATAAGCATGTGTATAAATTAACAAGCATGAGTACTATCAGAACAATAAACTGGAACATGTAATATGATATGCTAATAGATATAATTTCAAGGATATGGATGCACAGTTATCGATTAGAGTTACATTTATAGTTCCACTATTAATTAGGATGCAATTTATTAAATATGGAGTGTTAAAATCACATTATTATGTAGTAATGTGATCTATGGATGCAATTATATGTATCTTAAATGCGATGGATGCAAACGGGTATCCGAAAAGTTATAAAACTATAAAATGGTAATGTGGGATGTACAACTAAGCAATATGTGATATAAATATTGATATAATAATATTAATATGGATAGCATATTCAAAGCGATTAATAACTATAAAAGTGGTATTGATTAACCATGCACAAGAAAGTTCCGTTTAGAAATTCAGCGTCACCCTAATTTGTAAAATAGCTTAAAAATAACAAACATTCTCCAAAAGGGACGTGTCTTATACCAAAACAAAGATAATTCAATAAGGTTTTCAGTTTTATAAGTATAAGCATCTCAGGTTGTCCCTACAAAAAGTTATGAACATTCGAAATTGAAAGTTTGCTGCTGGAATTTCCCTGGACAGCAGTTTGGAGACATTTTCATTTGCATTTTACGTTATATAAAAAATTTATTTTGCAAGTAAATATTTCATAGAGTTATAGTATTCTGAGTTAGCTTCATAACAAACTAAAGAACGTATACTAATGATTTTTCTATGATTTATAATGAATTTTATACGGTAAGGTGTACAGTAAATTTCAGATTTGTCGTATCCGCTTTTTCAACGACGTTTCATGTGTAAACTATAATATTTTAAATATATAATATCATAAAATGCAGATTATAAACTAATTAAAGATAATAATAAGAAATATTACGAGGATGTATATTTTAATTGATATGGATGCAGTATAATGTAATCTAGTATGTCACAAGATAAGTTTTCATGATCTAGATTTAATATGATATAAACGGATGCAAACGGAACATCGAAACGTTATAAAATTAAACATGGGGCACTAGATTTAAACTATAGGTATGGTATTTAATTAAATAGGTATAAAATGAATTATATAGCATGTAGCAAGATTAACTTGCCTCGATGGGTCGCGAATCGGGAAAACGGAACGTTAACCGTCGGCGGGGAAAACGCGCGACGGGCGCACGGTTCACGGAATGAACCCAAACGACGAACAAAGGAACCACACGGGTCGGGGTACCTCGCCGGAACGTCGAGAAGTATCACCGGGACGACGGAATTCCTGCAACAAAAGAACAGTTAAAAAAAATGAGAAACGAGACATGAAGCAAGAAGAGAAAGAATGATAAAGAGAAGTACGAGAGAATATATGAGAGAGAGAGAGAAAAAGTGGAGAGAGAGAGAGAGCGAGAGGGAGAGAAGACGGAAAGAGAGAAAGCAAGAGAGAGAGAGAGAGCTGCAGGTGGGGGCCCACGGAATTAAAAGGAACGCGATTGGCTAAAGGGGAATCGTTAGTTAGGGATAAATATTAATTAAAGATTCAAAACATTTTAAGGAACAGTAGGATATATATATATATATAGGTTAATTTAAAGATTTAAAAGATAGGTAATGAACAGTAAGATATCAGGTTAGTTAGAAAAATATATGCGATGGTTTTAATAATATTAAAATTTGGGATTTTGGCGCCAAATAAAACATTTCCAAATCGCGCCCGGGTCGAGTCCAAAAATTTGAAATTGAAATAATAGGATTTTAACCGGGATCCAAATTTTAAAATTAAGTGTTTTATGATTAAAAAGAATACCCCTAAAACGGACACATATACGCGCGCGTAGCCGTCCAAACTCGCCCGTTTCACTGAACGGGACAAGAACACAATGCACGGACGCTACCACAAGGCTAGGGGTGTCAAGTAAGCCAAATTAAATATTTTCAATTTTATTTTAGATGCCAAAATTTGTTATATGTAGAAATGACTTTGCCGGGTAAATTTTACAGTAAGTAACAAACAAGCAAGTTAAATGAAATGAGTACCACATTATGCTCAAACAGTAACTGAAAATAGTAGCATTGGGCTCGGGTGTTAAATTATACCCAACAACAAAAAGAATTTCGTCCTCGAAATTCCAAGGATACAAAGATAGATAACTACAATAAAAGGTGAGGAAACTTCTGCCGGATTTCATCTTCTCGTTCCCAAGTGGACTCTCCATGCGAGCGATTACCCCAAGAAACAAGCACAAGGGGGATAACCTTGTTCTTAAGAACCTTTTCCCTTCGATCCACGATTTCAATCGGTCGCTCCTCAAAAGTCTAGTCTTCTCGTACTGTTAGCTCTGAATGATCCAAAACGTGTGTTTCATCTCGAACATACTTACGGAGTTGAGATACGTGAAACACATCGTGCACATTTGCCAAGGACTGCGGTAACGCCAAACGATACGCTACCTCACCAACACGCTCCACGATCTCAAGGGTCCAACGAATCGAGGACTAAGCTTTCCTCGACTTCCAAAGAGAATCACCCCTCTAGTCGGTGATATCTTCAAGAATACCAAATCACCTACGGTGAACTCTAGAGGTCTTCTTGATGTATCTGCCCAACTCTTCTGTCGGTCCTGTGCTGCCTTCATATGATTTCTGATAGGGTTAACCTTCTCAACTGTCTGCACAACCAAATATGGTCCCAATAATCTTCGTTCACCGACATCGTCCCAACAAACAGGTGAACGGCATTTACGACCATACAAAGCTTCAAATAGAGCCATCTGAATAGTTGCCTGAAAACTGTTGTTGTAAGACAACTCCACCAAAAGTAGATAATCCTCGCAAGACCCCTTAAAGTCCAACATGCATGCTCTCAACATATCCTCAAGAGTTTGGATCGTTCTCTCCGACTGACCATCAGTTTGAGGATGATAAGCTGTTCTAAACTTCAATCGAGTCCCCAAACTTTCCGGTAAACTCCTCCAGAAGTGTGATAAGAACCGAGTGTCCCGATCGGACACGATGCTCACCAGCAGTCCATGCAATCTTACAATCTCCTGTATGTACCGCTCTGCCAAAGTCTCTGTTGATTGACCAACCCGAAAATGAATAAAGTGAGTGTAAGTGCACGGCGGCGCCCCGGCCTCCATCCCGAGGCCATATGCGGAAGCGGTGATAAACTTTAATTTTGCAAACTAGCAAACCGGCACCACCGCGCACTAAAACACCCGGATCGAACCATTAACTAGTCCTAGCTAACTACAAGATGGGGAATAGAGATATACTGACTGATCCGAGTCCTCCGGTCTTCTCGTCATCGTCCCGATCTCCCGCGGAATGTCCTGTCTCCACCTCGTCGCCGGAAGTGCACCACATCGCCTACATCTTTTACGGGCTCCCACCTCAATGCCGAGGCAACTCGGGCACGAAGCGGGCTAGTCGATGTGCCCAAGGTTTGCTGTAGAATGTGTAGTGAGCAAGTCTCATTTGGGGTTGTAGGAATTGCCATTGGTAGAGGAAATGAACCATATATATCTTTGGATGAACAAAGGGATTTTTGGCATGGGAATGAGACACAATTTTCTTCTCTCAAATTTTGGACAGCCTACTAAGGGGAATGGCCGGCCATGCATTGTGAGGGGAGAGTGAGAATGAGAGAGTGACCAAAAGAATGAGTGGGAAAAACTATCATGCAAGAGAGAGGGAAAAAGAAATCATGTGAACCAATGATAACAAGGCAAAACCAACACTCAACTATCACTCATCACAAACAAAGTCCAACCATCATGAACCATCATGAAGTCAAGAAGTCAAGGTATGGAGCTCCCATCATGATGCAACAAAATGCAAAGGCCCCCTCCACAAATACTTATTTGCAACAATGCAAATAAGCCCTCCTCCACCAATCTTCGGCCAATGAACGATACAAAAGAAAATCGGCCGAAACGGAAAGCAAACTGGCAACTCCAGAAAACTGATCCCGTAATAAATTACAGGAAAACCCCGATACTGTGCAAACACACCCGTATTTGTATTCCTACCGAAATACAAATGCTATGAGACAAAATCTACACTGTACTATACTAGGATCCGGCTTGAACCAAAGCCGGCTAGTAATATCCGCTCGATCCCGATCCATGCAATACCGCACGTATCTGACCGAACCCTGCCATATATCCATACGGCCTCTAGTACAAACTGTCCGATCCTGAACCGTGCAATACCGCACGTATCTGATCGGACCCTGCCATATCTCCATACGGCCTCTACAGCTTTTCGCCCGAAAGCTTGAGTAACTAAATGTGGGGGACTCTAAAGACTCATCAACACCTTGGTTGTGGATTTAACCACTAGCACGTCAGAGGTATAAGCCAATACGTAACGGGCTACCAGGTATTGACCAAAAGGGACGTCTGTGAGCGAACTCAGCCTGACACCCTACTGAGCCTGTCAGTGACAATATCCGTACAGTCCGGTCCGTTCGTCTATGAGCATCGCATGGCTGGCCTAGGGGGTTGGTAAAAGTCAGACCCCCAAAAGCGGTACAAGTCGTGTCGGAGTGTAGCCCAGAACACCCTGAGATACTACTGGAATACCTACCAGTAAATCTCCTGCCTTGGCCAAGGACTTCGTGTAATGGCTCTCCTAGACACAGCGCGACCTCACCCCCAATACCGGGCGAGACGAACCCCTGAAGATACGCTCACTGCCTCCATGTGGCTCGGGACTGTACCCAACTAAAACCTGTTTGCACGTCTCCTTTGAGCGTGGTAGGGTAGTAATCAATGTACAGTGGGAACTCACACGAGACAAATGACGATCATCAGGTCGATGAACTAACCTGTACACATGTCACCTGGGAACTGCTATCTGATGTCTGGTATAAGACCAACTAGCATGTTCCCGGCGAGTCCTGTCCGGTGTACTCATAACCCAATGAGCACCTGTATACATCTTAGGTGATCCAACTGACACCAGTGGCTTGTGAGACCGGCAACCGCCCCTCGTCGGGGTCTCGACTGTATACACTAGTCTACTCTGGAGTATCGATGCCCTGTCTCGAAACTCGAACGACTAGGGACCTTTTAAGGATGTGCTTATAGACCCCAGCTCCCACTTATATGATCGCCCTCATACTGCTGGTGGTCAAGCAAGAATCCTAGGGGCTCTATCAACGTGTAATAGCGACCTGTCAGGTCACCTAAGCAGTACACGATGATAAAGATAAACCAGATAGCATACTATCATCTCGAGTAAGACTGTCCTACTGGGACAGGTCCTCCCTCAATCATTGCAATCACGTGCCTGTGACCACCAATAATTGACTCTGAGGGCACTATCTCCAACAATCTCCCACTTGCACTCAAGGCTAATTATTGCGATGTCGCATACTCACAGCCTGTGTGATACCGAACACCCAACTCCTCTACTAGTCAGTCTCACAAAGCTTGTTTGCGAAACTCTTGCGTTCGAAGAATAGCCTCAGTGGGTGGATCCGCTTTGATGTTTCTTTCTATGTCTCTCTATATCTCAAGTTCGCGGAGAAAGCCATCTCCCGAAATGAGCAATACCTGTCTTAGAATGTGTCTGGATGTCTGATGGGACCTAGCTCATAAATGAACTCCAAATCCAAACTTCTTAGACTGTATCGTCAACTGAACTTAATCAGTATCCTGCGCCATGCCTCCCTCAGTATTGCCTTGGACCACCTGTCCAAAATACTGCCCCTCGTCAGAAGGAAAAATATAACTCTAACAACTTCCTTGTCGTCCAGGTCACCTTGGAAGCCTAGAATGATAACTGTCTCTCAATTGAGGCTGTCGTTATCATATCCCTAGAACATCCACTTATGTTCTAAAACTGCTTCCGGCTGTTTCTCTAGGATAGGATCAATATCAACTTATTGCATCTAGTGCAAGAACAACATCTGGTGTGGTACTTGACATCTCATGATTGACTCAATTGCCTGAGCAAGTGATCTGCCAATCATGCACATCCCTCTCCCCTTTAGTCTGTAAGACACCTTTAGAGAGGGTGACTCCATCACCTGCAGGTACATTACCGTGCCAGGAGTCGTCCATTCTAAATGCTCTTAGAATGCTGTCTAAGTACCCTGATTGGGAAACCTCCTAAATCTAGATCTAAAACCATAGATCTAGTGACCAGTATGTCTGATATAATGTCCAAGTCCCATGTGGAGAAACTACTGTGTGACGACCAAAGTATAACCGATCGTAGTATAGGAATATCCTTTCCTACTGTGTGTATGTCATCCAAATACCATGACAACACACCCTACTTCCTTCTCAACAGATTCATCCCCTATTCTGATGAAGTCAAACCTATGACTGTCACGTCAGAAATAGATGATCTATCTCCGCTACATCTGCTTTAGTCTATAAATAGACATAAGCCACCTGTCCACCAATGCTTCTGCTGCTCCCACTGACTACGACAACCCTCTGGCAGAGTCATATACACATACACTTCTAAAGCCAGTTTAGAACGACGCTATACTCATCCTCCTGCCGGGTCTCGCAGACTGGAACAACAACAATGGTAAGTATGGGTACATAAGAACTTCCCTGTCACCGTCCTTGAGGCTACCGGAGTACCTCTCGGGTGCCTGAAGTTACCCACCGTATCTGCGGAGTGGCCAATGGAATGTCAATCCAGATTGAATCTTTAGGTTCCTTATCAAATCTTCAGTAATCGTTTGTGGTTCTGGAATCACTTCCAGTTCTACCATACTCCCACTACTGTTTTCTGAAAAAATCCATTTTTAATAAAACTGTGGTGAGTCTAGAACAATATCGCTATTGTTCATCCAGATGGTAGAAAATCAACCCTCGTCATAGCCTGGGTCAACCCACAAACAGCCATTACAGAAACGTGCCTTGAGTTATCCAGAGTCTGGTTTTAATCATAAGCCAGACAACTCCCCGTACCTTAACAACGTTAAGATATGAACTGTTCTATATCCAATATAGAACCAGAGGCACTGATTTAATTGAACCAGATTCAAATCATGCATCTGTCCCCAGTGCATGTCAACTAAATGGAAGGAGGCCGATCAGCGTTACTCAACTTAGGAATACTTCCAATTATGAGTAACCTGAAAGAGAAGCAAGTTCTCTTAACCATTACTACCAACTGAATACCATATACAAGTATCTACATCTTCGATCACTTTGAAGAATCCCGATACTTGCTACACATGGTTCTCTACTATATTCAAATACCTAAAACTTCTCAAAATTCGGACCCTGTGTTTCCACGAAACACCTGTCTAAAAACTAGAGAAGTTATAAGTAAACCGAATATAGTACGAGGACCAACCCCTTTATCTTGATGGACCCTGGACAACATACAATACTCTGTATAAGTCCCTTGAGTCTGATAACTCATTCACTGTGTGTCGTAGGTTGAAAACTGTACTTATGATTAAGAAGAATTACACCGCTGTTTAATGCTCCTTACCTAACCATCCACTGATATAGGTAAATGTCATAGACATAATTTCAAAAAGGTATATCTCACTCTATGAAAATAGACGTACAGATATATCAATTTAAAATTAGTGCACAATAGCGGATATTCAAAACCAAATATTTGCCGTCTGGCAAACAACCCAGGTGACTTCCTCAAATATCACTGATTACAACGAATCCCGATATAATGAGGATGATCACCTAATTTCCAATAACTTACTCCCACTCATCATCTGTAAAACCATACAGATGTGAGAATCATACCTGGTAAATACATATCCTGGAGTAAGTATCTAATCGGGAAATCAGTTTTTCTTTAACAGCACACAGTGAAACTGAAACATTGAAATGTTTCGATGGGGTATCCTGGTATTCTTAGTAACGCCTCTACCATTATCCAGATTCACAACTGTAACCGTATATCTCTTTGCCACCTCTCCAAATCCCTTTATTTGTCTTTAGTCATTACCTTCTGCACACCCCTTAGGCCAAATGGTTTTCTTCCTTCCCTACCGTTCGGCACCAGCCTATGGTTTGGAAGAAGACTATCCAATAAGCATAATGGGTGTACTGTCCCAATCCTAGGAACACTCGCAATGCGAGAGAAGGTGAAGATAAAAGACACCTGAATAAACCTTATTCCTATTTCTCCTGAACCAGAATCCATCCCCGAACTGGAACAAGTTCCTTTCGAGTTCGTATATAACCATACGATGGAGTATCCAATAAACTGTGGATCTTCGTAGTGATACGGAGTGTCTTGGAGAAATACAAAGGTGAAGTGGGAGTGGTAATGAAATACCTGGTTTGGTCATGAATATCAGTTGCAATTTACTTTGCCCTCTTACTAATCCCTTGCTTTGTCTTAACTTAATACCTTCTGTACACCATCGTTAGGCTAATTGGTTTTCTTCATTCCCTACCGGTCGGCACCTGCCTATGGTTTGGAAGAAGACTATCCAATTTGCGTAATAGGTGTACTATCTCCTAAACCAAGGAGTACTCGCAACCTGAGAGAAGGTAAAATGAAAAGACAACTGAATAGTCCTATCCGTTTTCTCCAAAACCTGAAACCATCCTCAAATAAATCTCTTCGAGTTCGTATCTAACCATACGATGGTTTTGTCCAATGGAAGTGGACGTTCGTAGTAATACGGAGTGTCCTAGAGAAAAGGGTAAAAGTAGGAGTGGCAATGAGGTTTGCAACTCTGACAACCCAAAAGCCAGTGTTAAGAAGGTTCGGTTAATTTTGGTCTCTGAGTCATAGTCTTAGGGTCGGGTCAATGGTCGCTGCCGAAGAGAGAGAGAAAAGAAACACTCAGCGTGCACTCTAACCTAGATCAGAATGGTTACCAATTTATCTAATCTGGAAACCTCCCACTGTACCTCAAATTCTCCTCCAAACCTGAAAGAAGAATTAGTCGGGATCACCCGAGGAGTAAACTAACTCATCAGTGGGAATTGGGATCCAACTATCATCGCATGATAACGTGATGGAATCCGCTCGCGTCATCACACTCCAGAAGGTATGCGCATATCTGGCAAGTTTCAGTTCTTTTGAAACTCCCGATGTGATTTTTACCCCATGCTCTTATGACCTTGACTTTGGCCAACATATCATAAGTCACATGTCAAGTTCTACCCGTCATTCTCCAGGTTAATTTGAATCCACCCGTACCTACCCTTGACTTTGGCCAAAATGGCAGTACGACTGTTGTTCATAACAGAATACTGCATTTTATACCGCCCATTCTTACGCTCGTGTGTTTATAGGTAGGTGCTTTTTATCCGTGTTTATCACATATTTGCAGAATACAGGTTCTCGGTCCTAAAACGGTGAAATTCATGGAAAACACGACAATATCCGGGTTCCTGCCAACCACTGATAAAACACGGTCTCCGCTCTTCATCTGTATGCTGCCAGATACCAGTTTAGGAAGACAAAATGTCAAATCAATGTCATCCTCATGCACAAGGCTCAATGGTAGCACAAAATCCAAGAGATCTACGCGGAGCTCGAGGCAATCATGACAAAAGATATCCACAAAAAGTCCACCTTTCCTCAACAGAAATTCTGGAAGAATTGTGAAAGTATTTTCAGAAACTACATGTACCAGACAACAGGGGACACAAAACCAGGAAAACACCAGAAAACCTACAGCCCAACTCCACCAAACGGCCGCGGAAGCGCGGCCAAATGGGGGTTTTGGCCGCCCTTCCGCGGCCATGTGGGGCCCACTTGCCGACGGTTTTTAGGGGTATTTTTGGTACTTCATGTGTGGTCTGCTGGTTGCCCTAGAACCCCATTTCCCTGCCTATAAATACAGCAGAACTGAGCTTAGCCAAGGGTAATTCTTTGCATTCTTTTGTTCCCCTTTCTTTTGTAGTTTTAGTTCTTTTTCTTCTTCTTCTTCATTCCTCTTCCATGAATTGTAGTGAGAGCTTTTTGTGGATATGAATAAAGATGAGGGTTTTGTATCATTCTTTTGTGTTTCTTCTTCCCCTTGAGATTCTTGCTTTCTCTTGCTCATTCAACCTCTTTATTGAGCTTGAATGGGTAAGGGTTAGTTATTGATCTCAAAGGTCGTATTTTCTCCCGGGACTAGTTCGTCACTTCACATGCGTTCTCTACCCTTCCCTTGATCTTGCAACCTCTTCATTGAGCTTGCAAGTTTAAGGGTTGGCTATTGAGCACATGCTTGGCTTGGGTTCTACTTCCGTGTTCTTTTCTTGTTCTTTTTATTACTCGCTTTTTCATTCTTGCTTTTATTACTTGCAATTTATTTCATGCAATTTTATTCCATGTACTTTAAATTCTTGTATCTTTTCTTTTCTTTGTTCTTTTCTTTTTGTTCTCTTTTTGTTCATTTTGTGAATGTTGTAATTATTGTTGTTGTTAAGAATTAATACGGTATTATAAGTTAATGTTTCTTTGCCAATTCCTTTTCCCGTTATTTTCCATTTGAACTTCGCCCAAACCATACGCAAGCGCTCCGTTAGGCACCGTACCCTGACAAGGTAACGGTGATTCCTAACCGCGACCGGTTGCGTTCGGTTTGGCCGGAGGCGAAAGCAAGAGACAAGAACGGAAGGACAAGGGTAAATAAGCCGGATTCCACGAATACCGCGCTTAAATCCCTAATCCACGTTGTTGCCAATTGCTTAGCTTCAATTGGTCAAGACTCGGCTCAAAGGTTTTGAGTACGGATTTCCTTAGCTTACAATCTCGTATCTTTTCTTAACAACTTTATACTTGCAGATAAACACATAGGTTAGATCAAACAAACATACAGATTCTTTATTGACTCGTCTAAGACAAGAAAGGACATACAACCATCTCCCTGTGGATCGACCCGTGCTCAACCGGCTAGCTGCATAGCGACACCGTCCTGATCGCGGTTATACTTTAATTCTTTGAACATCCGACACGCCAAAAGCGTGCGATCAAATGGCATTTGATCGCACGCTTTTGGCGTGTCGGATGTTCAAAGAATTAAAGTATAACCGCGATCAGGACGGTGTCGCTATGCAGCTAGCCGGTTGAGCACGGGTCGATCCACAGGGAGATGGTTGTATGTCCTTTCTTGTCTTAGACGAGTCAATAAAGAATCTGTATGTTTGTTTGATCTAACCTATGTGTTTATCTGCAAGTATAAAGTTGTTAAGAAAAGATACGAGATTGTAAGCTAAGGAAATCCGTACTCAAAACCTTTGAGCCGAGTCTTGACCAATTGAAGCTAAGCAATTGGCAACAACGTGGATTAGGGGATTTAAGTGCGGTATTCGTGGAATCCGGCTTATTTACCCTTGTCCTTCCGTTCTTGTCTCTTGCTTTCGCCTCCGGCCAAACCGAACGCAACCGGTCGCGGTTAGGAATCACCGTTACCTTGTCAGGGTACGGTGCCTAACGGAGCGCTTGCGTATGGTTTGGGCGAACTTCAAATGGAAAATAACGGGAAAAGGAATTGGCAAAGAAACATTAACTTATAATACCGTATTAATTCTTAACAACAACAATAATTACAACATTCACAAAATGAACAAAAAGAGAACAAAAAGAAAAGAACAAAGAAAAGAAAAGATACAAGTATTTAAAGTACATGGAATAAAATTGCATGAAATAAATTGCAGGTAATAAAAGCAAGAATGAAAAAGTGAGTAATAAAAAGAACAAGAAAAGAACACGGAAGTAGAACCCAAGCCAAGCATGTGCTCAATAGCCAACCCTTAAACTTGCAAGCTCAATGAAGAGGTTGCAAGATCAAGGGAAGGGTAGAGAACGCATGTGAAGTGACGAACTAGTCCCGGGAGAAAATACGACCTTTGAGATCAATAACTAACCCTTACCCATTCAAGCTCAATAAAGAGGTTGAATGAGCAAGAGAAAGCAAGAATCTCAAGGGGAAGAAGAAACACAAAAGAATGATACAAAACCCTCATCTTTATTCATATCCACAAAAAGCTCTCACTACAATTCATGGAAGAGGAATGAAGAAGAAGAAGAAAAAGAACTAAAACTACAAAAGAAAGGGGAACAAAAGAATGCAAAGAATTACCCTTGGCTAAGCTCAGTTCTGCTGTATTTATAGGCAGGGAAATGGGGTTCTAGGGCAACCAGCAGACCACACATGAAGTACCAAAAATACCCCTAAAAACCGTCGGCAAGTGGGCCCCACATGGCCGTGGAAGGGCGGCCAAAACCCCCATTTGGCCGCGCTTCCGCGGCCGTTTGGTGGAGTTGGGCTGTAGGTTTTCTGGTGTTTTCCTGGTTTTGTGTCCCCTGTTGTCTGGTACATGTAGTTTCTGAAAATACTTTCACAATTCTTCCAGAATTTCTGTTGAGGAAAGGTGGACTTTTTGTGGATATCTTTTGTCATGATTGCCTCGAGCTCCGCGTAGATCTCTTGGATTTTGTGCTACCATTGAGCCTTGTGCATGAGGATGACATTGATTTGACATTTTGTCTTCCTAAACTGGTATCTGGCAGCATACAGATGAAGAGCGGAGACCGTGTTTTATCAGTGGTTGGCAGGAACCCGGATATTGTCGTGTTTTCCATGAATTTCACCGTTTTAGGACCGAGAACCTGTATTCTGCAAATATGTGATAAACACGGATAAAAAGCACCTACCTATAAACACACGAGCGTAAGAATGGGCGGTATAAAATGCAGTATTCTGTTATGAACAAATACCCCCAAACTTAACTTTTGCTCGTCCCGAGCAAAACCAATTATTCACAAAAATAAAATGATAACCGCACTTTCGCAGGGAACGCGATTGCACTGAGCGCGTGCAACAAGCCGTTAAACCTCTAGGTGTCCCTAGTAGGAGGAGTGTTGTCTCCTGAGGGTTTTCAGCGGATACTACCCACAAAATCCGGTCAAGCTAGTTTTGTAAAATAACTAAGATTCAAGCCCCTAAAGTTTTGTTTCAGAAAATAACAATTCTATAATCCTAAGTTTAGACTATCGAACCTTTAGTTTTCACACCTCGCTTCTTATTTAACTACAGGTTTTATATGTCTTTACGTGTAGTGCAAATAGTGCCGTTAAGTTCCAGAAAAGTCGATTAAAGTCATCATGTCGCACAATAAAGCCCAGATAACAATTTTAAAAGGATCACATAAGTTTTATAAAGAGTTAAGCATTTTTCAAGTTTCGTTTCCCAGTAAGGTTTCAACTTCAGAATTTCTATCTTCCCTAACAGGAAACTAGGTCTTATTCTTCACTCCACCTTTTTCTTGTTTTTCATTTCATACACACCTCTGTGAACGTGCAATAGTCTTTATCATAGAGTAAAACCTTCATATCTCCGTAAATTTTTTTTTTATAAAAGCTTGTCTGTTATCAAGATTATTCTCACACAAAGAACCGTTAGGAATTTTAACTCGGAGAGAACACTTGCTTGACTTTGTTTTTATCTGGACTTTCTAGGCTTCTTAGCGAGCTTTGGGCCAATGCACCCAAACCAGTTGGTTTTAGGGCATTAGGTGTAGAAACACCCCAGCGGACTTAATTACTCAAGTTACCTAGGTCCAAAAACAAAAGACAGATTGTCGTGAAAATCAGATGATTTAATACGAACGGAGATATAACCGGCAGTTCAATTATTTTTCAGATAAAAGACGTGTTTAGTGGGTTTGGTGTGTAATCATTCCAATCAAGTTTCAGATGGGTTATTTTTCAGACTTAGTTCCAATTAAGGCATCAATAACATTCCTTCATATTCACTCACTTCATAAACAATTCTTGATATATTACTTATTTCAGAACAAACCTATTTGATCCTCAGAAAATCATTTATCTATTTAAAAGTTTTTAAACATAAAAGACTTGTCATCTAATTTCCAAGACTCACAACACGTGTAGTGTGATGTAAAGACGTATATCAACTATAGTTAACTTCAAAGGAGAGTTATCTTTCAGGTTTTCACAATCCAAACATAGTATTTAGTTATTCCTATTTTTTCAAACAAAAACCGTCGAATGTTGAATCAGAGTTCTTCCAAAAGCTAACTTGACAAAAAAGTTTTTATATTTTTAGAAAATTTTTAAATTTTTATGGGTTTTTAATAAGGTATGCAAATGCAAAATATACATATGAATGCGAAGGAAGAAAGCTTACCGAGCACACCCCCAAACTTAAACTTGACAGTGCCCTCACTGTCAGGCTATACCAAGAAGGTCAAAATTGCCGGCGCTCCCTAAAAACAAATTATATACAAAACAAAAAAGAAAACAAAAATATATACAAAAAAAATGTCCCCCCCAAACTTAAGTAAAACAGTGTTTCCACTGTTAAGCGTTGAAATTCAGGATTAGGGGGGAAAGAACAGTATCCATCTATACAAGGCCTTACACAGGCCAAAAGTTAACACCAACCACTCAAAGATTTTATCTCGATAAAGCAGTGGCTGGTGAAAGAAGGCGTAGGTAAAAGAGATGGAAACTACGCGAGACCGCTTGGGGAGAGAAGTGGAATGCGGTCTCGGTAGATGAGAAGAAGAAGAATGGCGGAAGGGAAAAAGAAGTGGAGTATGAACTTGAGGGTGCAAATGGAGTAAATAGATTAGCACAATCTGTGATGAGCGATGTGTAAAAAGCGATTGTGCTAATATATTTACCCGTCGAGAGATTGGGTCAAATCCCTCAAGGTTCGTAAGCAACCATGGGTACGCCGAACCTGGTAAACCAGATATATGAAATGAGAGCGAGACGGGTTCTTGCAAGGTCGGAACGATGGAACGGATGGAGGGAAGTGGTTGAGGAAGGTTATCGGTTAAAGGTTCAGGAGGGTGTACACAGTCAGTGGAAGGGACAGGATGAATTGGAAAATCCGACTCATCAATTAAAACTGGTTCATCCTCTAAACTATCCTCAATATTCTCCTCAAAATTTAGCACATCCATGCACATTTCTTCAAAATCCAGACGCATATGAAGTTCGGGAAAAACATTTAATGACTCGGGATGATGACTTGAAGAGATAAACTCAGCCAAATCTACGGTTTCATCATCCAAAATATTCCCAGCGTCGATATCCTCAATCAAGTGAAAATCAAAATTCTCCGACACCTCAACAAAAGCATGGATATCAATCAATTCAGGTTCTAGAGTGGAGGTGTAGAGGTCAAGAGGAGTGGGTATGGTTTCACTCAAAAGGGACCCTTCACAATCGGGCAAATCAAACACTACAAAGTCGCACAACTCATTAAACATTCTATCTTCAATTGATAATTCATTTGGGATACTCGATAGACTTTCAAAACAGGAGTTGTCGGATTCAATTTGGGATGGGTAGGTTTGATTTGGAAGGGGGTATATCTCACTCTCTCCACTCAAATTCACAGCCTGTCCTGCCACTGCATCATACATTGGAAAAGTTGTAGCTAATTGAAAACTAGCTACCGGGTCACTAGGTTGCATGAGGGCGGCCATGGACGCATTCAAATCCATCATCTGTTGGCTTGACGCTACCCTAAAGTCTTCCAAGGACTGTTCTAAACTAGACATTGGTTGTGAAGGGGTTTCAGTAAAAGATTCAAAGTTATTTGGATACTGAAAACTCCCAAATTGCGGTTCTGATGCAATGTCTAGGGAAGGTGCAAAATTAGGGTAGAATTGGTAGGAGTTGAATGGCTGGACAGGAGTGGGATCAACATTGGGATAAGAAGGTGAATGGAATTGTTGATCCCAAGAATTTGTAGTGGGGAAGGGAGTCAAAGATCGGCTACGAGATTGTTCAATACGTTCAGCAATAGACATAGGTCTAGGAGTGGCAACATGACTCGAAGAAGGGGTATCAACGTAAGAAGGGGTGACTGTTTGAAATGGTTGATATGAAGTGGATTGCGGAGTCAAATTGTTTGTCCTAGACGCGTCTATCCGATCTTTCAAAGAAATTTTTGGCATGGAGGGGTCGTTCGATGTTCGGCCAAAGCAAGAACCGTATGAAGTAATGTCTGGTTGTGGGTACCAAAGTTCGGCAAGAGTTTTGCGGGGTGGAGTACCCATGATATGAAGAGAGAATGAAAGAAAGGTAGAGAAAAAGGAGGGGGAAAAGAATGTGATTTTTTTTTTTTTTTTTAGTTAGTTGTTAGCAAAAGAATGAAGTATACACAAAAAAATAATATGGACAAAAATCACGACACAAAAATACCACACACCTAATCGTTCTAGGGTTCACCTAGGTCAACTAGACCTGCTCGAGAACTTGATTGTCGAAGTAAAACTGTGTCGAGAAACAGGCTCAAGATACACTGATCACGAGGCCAGGTAAGTGCAGAGATAAGGGGAGGTTTTCCAACGCTTTCGCGAAGTTCCTTAATTAAATAACCCTTTCTCTTTTGGCGGTTTCGCCGTTAACACTTTCCTAGACACCCCGTAAACAATATACCGTTAAGCAAGCTTCTAAATACAGTTAACTTCTCCTAGTGAGCGCGAAGTCCTTAAGGCTTAAAGTCTAGTTTCTTTTAAAATTTGTGCGGGTTATCGTTATGCGCAAGTTCGTGATTTGTGGGCCACGGAAAAGGTGATGAAATCCTTTACCGTATGTTGTGGGGTTCGCTTGCCCTTAAGTCCGTATTAATGTATGCAATGCGCAATTCAAAA
Source organism: Agapanthus africanus (assembly GCA_030015575.1). Lineage (NCBI taxonomy): Eukaryota > Viridiplantae > Streptophyta > Magnoliopsida > Asparagales > Amaryllidaceae > Agapanthus > Agapanthus africanus. The sequence continues at coordinate 114,537,228 of JASDDO010000018.1, forward strand.
ATTCTATAAAGAATCAAACAATCGTTTTTTTTATATTTATTTTAAGCGCGGCGCTGCAACAAATACGGGTTAGTCAATTTTGGCGTTTGCTAGCGAACTTGCAAAGAATCCTGCAAAGAATAGTATATTGGAAGCGTCGGATTTGAGAAGAAGGTGTTAGTAAAATACGTACCGTTAAGTTTTGGGTTAGGAAACCCCCGTTGAATCAAATCCGGTAAGCTTGAAAGGTTCGCTTGCGCGGGTCAAACTACCCGGATCTTTGGCACTGTACTTTGTAAACACCTTAACGTTGAATGTACACTTTGCTTCCCCACTATCGCAGTTTGCAAATACGCAAAATTCTGCACACTTTCCCACAAAAATATTGTCCAAAAAACAAAAAAGAAAATATTTTTTTTTTATATACAAAAAGAATATTAACCCGAATAACAAGAAAGAAAATACGCTACCGTCTCCCCGGCAACGGCGCCATTTGATCGCACGCTTTTGGCGTGTCGGATGTTCAAAGAATTAAAGTATAACCGCGATCAGGACGGTGTCGCTATGCAGCTAGCCGGTTGAGCACGGGTCGATCCACAGGGAGATGGTTGTATGTCCTTTCTTGTCTTAGACGAGTCAATAAAGAATCTGTATGTTTGTTTGATCTAACCTATGTGTTTATCTGCAAGTATAAAGTTGTTAAGAAAAGATACGAGATTGTAAGCTAAGGAAATCCGTACTCAAAACCTTTGAGCCGAGTCTTGACCAATTGAAGCTAAGCAATTGGCAACAACGTGGATTAGGGGATTTAAGCGCGGTATTCGTGGAATCCGGCTTATTTACCCTTGTCCTTCCGTTCTTGTCTCTTGCTTTCGCCTCCGGCCAAACCGAACGCAACCGGTCGCGGTTAGGAATCACCGTTACCTTGTCAGGGTACGGTGCCTAACGGAGCGCTTGCGTATGGTTTGGGCGAAGTTCAAATGGAAAATAACGGGAAAAGGAATTGGCAAAGAAACATTAACTTATAATACCGTATTAATTCTTAACAACAACAATAATTACAACATTCACAAAATGAACAAAAAGAGAACAAAAAGAAAAGAACAAAGAAAAGAAAAGATACAAGTATTTAAAGTACATGGAATAAAATTGCATGAAATAAATTGCAAGTAATAAAAGCAAGAATGAAAAAGCGAGTAATAAAAAGAACAAGAAAAGAACACGGAAGTAGAACCCAAGCCAAGTATGTGCTCAATAGCCAACCCTTAAACTTGCAAGCTCAATGAAGAGGTTGCAAGATCAAGGGAAGGGTAGAGAACGCATGTGAAGTGACGAACTAGTCCCGGGAGAAAATACGACCTTTGAGATCAATAACTAACCCTTACCCATTCAAGCTCAATAAAGAGGTTGAATGAGCAAGAGAAAGCAAGAATCTCAAGGGGAAGAAGAAACACAAAAGAATGATACAAAACCCTCATCTTTATTCATATCCACAAAAAGCTCTCACTACAATTCATGGAAGAGGAATGAAGAAGAAGAAGAAAAAGAACTAAAACTACAAAAGAAAGGGGAACAAAAGAATGCAAAGAATTACCCTTGGCTAAGCTCAGTTCTGCTGTATTTATAGGCAGGGAAATGGGGTTCTAGGGCAACCAGCAGACCACACATGAAGTACCAAAAATACCCCTAAAAACCGTCGGCAAGTGGGCCCCACATGGCCGTGGAAGGGCGGCCAAAACCCCCATTTGGCCGCGCTTCCGCGGCCGTTTGGTGGAGTTGGGCTGTAGGTTTTCTGGTGTTTTCCTGGTTTTGTGTCCCCTGTTGTCTGGTACATGTAGTTTCTGAAAATACTTTCACAATTCTTCCAGAATTTCTGTTGAGGAAAGGTGGACTTTTTGTGGATATCTTTTGTCATGATTGCCTCGAGCTCCGCGTAGATCTCTTGGATTTTGTGCTACCATTGAGCCTTGTGCATGAGGATGACATTGATTTGACATTTTGTCTTCCTAAACTGGTATCTGGCAGCATACAGATGAAGAGCGGAGACCGTGTTTTATCAGTGGTTGGCAGGAACCCGGATATTGTCGTGTTTTCCATGAATTTCACCGTTTTAGGACCGAGAACCTGTATTCTGCAAATATGTGATAAACACGGATAAAAAGCACCTACCTATAAACACACGAGCGTAAGAATGGGCGGTATAAAATGCAGTATTCTGTTATGAACAAATACCCCCAAACTTAACTTTTGCTCGTCCCGAGCAAAACCAATTATTCACAAAAATAAAATGATAACCGCACTTTCGCAGGGAACGCGATTGCACTGAGCGCGTGCAACAAGCCGTTAAACCTCTAGGTGTCCCTAGTAGGAGGAGTGTTGTCTCCTGAGGGTTTTCAGCGGATACTACCCACAAAATCCGGTCAAGCTAGTTTTGTAAAATAACTAAGATTCAAGCCCCTAAAGTTTTGTTTCAGAAAATAACAATTCTATAATCCTAAGTTTAGACTATCGAACCTTTAGTTTTCACACCTCGCTTCTTATTTAACTACAGGTTTTATATGTCTTTACGTGTAGTGCAAATAGTGCCGTTAAGTTCCAGAAAAGTCGATTAAAGTCATCATGTCGCACAATAAAGCCCAGATAACAATTTTAAAAGGATCACATAAGTTTTATAAAGAGTTAAGCATTTTTCAAGTTTCGTTTCCCAGTAAGGTTTCAACTTCAGAATTTCTATCTTCCCTAACAGGAAACTAGGTCTTATTCTTCACTCCACCTTTTTCTTGTTTTTCATTTCATACACACCTCTGTGAACGTGCAATAGTCTTTATCATAGAGTAAAACCTTCATATCTCCGTAAATTTTTTTTTTATAAAAGCTTGTCTGTTATCAAGATTATTCTCACACAAAGAACCGTTAGGAATTTTAACTCGGAGAGAACACTTGCTTGACTTTGTTTTTATCTGGACTTTCTAGGCTTCTTAGCGAGCTTTGGGCCAATGCACCCAAACCAGTTGGTTTTAGGGCATTAGGTGTAGAAACACCCCAGCGGACTTAATTACTCAAGTTACCTAGGTCCAAAAACAAAAGACAGATTGTCGTGAAAATCAGATGATTTAATACGAACGGAGATATAACCGGCAGTTCAATTATTTTTCAGATAAAAGACGTGTTTAGTGGGTTTGGTGTGTAATCATTCCAATCAAGTTTCAGATGGGTTATTTTTCAGACTTAGTTCCAATTAAGGCATCAATAACATTCCTTCATATTCACTCACTTCATAAACAATTCTTGATATATTACTTATTTCAGAACAAACCTATTTGATCCTCAGAAAATCATTTATCTATTTAAAAGTTTTTAAACATAAAAGACTTGTCATCTAATTTCCAAGACTCACAACACGTGTAGTGTGATGTAAAGACGTATATCAACTATAGTTAACTTCAAAGGAGAGTTATCTTTCAGGTTTTCACAATCCAAACATAGTATTTAGTTATTCCTATTTTTTCAAACAAAAACCGTCGAATGTTGAATCAGAGTTCTTCCAAAAGCTAACTTGACAAAAAAGTTTTTATATTTTTAGAAAATTTTTAAATTTTTATGGGTTTTTAATAAGGTATGCAAATGCAAAATATACATATGAATGCGAAGGAAGAAAGCTTACCGAGCACACCCCCAAACTTAAACTTGACAGTGCCCTCACTGTCAGGCTATACCAAGAAGGTCAAAATTGCCGGCGCTCCCTAAAAACAAATTATATACAAAACAAAAAAGAAAACAAAAATATATACAAAAAAAATGTCCCCCCCAAACTTAAGTAAAACAGTGTTTCCACTGTTAAGCGTTGAAATTCAGGATTAGGGGGGAAAGAACAGTATCCATCTATACAAGGCCTTACACAGGCCAAAAGTTAACACCAACCACTCAAAGATTTTATCTCGATAAAGCAGTGGCTGGTGAAAGAAGGCGTAGGTAAAAGAGATGGAAACTACGCGAGACCGCTTGGGGAGAGAAGTGGAATGCGGTCTCGGTAGATGAGAAGAAGAAGAATGGCGGAAGGGAAAAAGAAGTGGAGTATGAACTTGAGGGTGCAAATGGAGTAAATAGATTAGCACAATCTGTGATGAGCGATGTGTAAAAAGCGATTGTGCTAATATATTTACCCGTCGAGAGATTGGGTCAAATCCCTCAAGGTTCGTAAGCAACCATGGGTACGCCGAACCTGGTAAACCAGATATATGAAATGAGAGCGAGACGGGTTCTTGCAAGGTCGGAACGATGGAACGGATGGAGGGAAGTGGTTGAGGAAGGTTATCGGTTAAAGGTTCAGGAGGGTGTACACAGTCAGTGGAAGGGACAGGATGAATTGGAAAATCCGACTCATCAATTAAAACTGGTTCATCCTCTAAACTATCCTCAATATTCTCCTCAAAATTTAGCACATCCATGCACATTTCTTCAAAATCCAGACGCATATGAAGTTCGGGAAAAACATTTAATGACTCGGGATGATGACTTGAAGAGATAAACTCAGCCAAATCTACGGTTTCATCATCCAAAATATTCCCAGCGTCGATATCCTCAATCAAGTGAAAATCAAAATTCTCCGACACCTCAACAAAAGCATGGATATCAATCAATTCAGGTTCTAGAGTGGAGGTGTAGAGGTCAAGAGGAGTGGGTATGGTTTCACTCAAAAGGGACCCTTCACAATCGGGCAAATCAAACACTACAAAGTCGCACAACTCATTAAACATTCTATCTTCAATTGATAATTCATTTGGGATACTCGATAGACTTTCAAAACAGGAGTTGTCGGATTCAATTTGGGATGGGTAGGTTTGATTTGGAAGGGGGTATATCTCACTCTCTCCACTCAAATTCACAGCCTGTCCTGCCACTGCATCATACATTGGAAAAGTTGTAGCTAATTGAAAACTAGCTACCGGGTCACTAGGTTGCATGAGGGCGGCCATGGACGCATTCAAATCCATCATCTGTTGGCTTGACGCTACCCTAAAGTCTTCCAAGGACTGTTCTAAACTAGACATTGGTTGTGAAGGGGTTTCAGTAAAAGATTCAAAGTTATTTGGATACTGAAAACTCCCAAATTGCGGTTCTGATGCAATGTCTAGGGAAGGTGCAAAATTAGGGTAGAATTGGTAGGAGTTGAATGGCTGGACAGGAGTGGGATCAACATTGGGATAAGAAGGTGAATGGAATTGTTGATCCCAAGAATTTGTAGTGGGGAAGGGAGTCAAAGATCGGCTACGAGATTGTTCAATACGTTCAGCAATAGACATAGGTCTAGGAGTGGCAACATGACTCGAAGAAGGGGTATCAACGTAAGAAGGGGTGACTGTTTGAAATGGTTGATATGAAGTGGATTGCGGAGTCAAATTGTTTGTCCTAGACGCGTCTATCCGATCTTTCAAAGAAATTTTTGGCATGGAGGGGTCGTTCGATGTTCGGCCAAAGCAAGAACCGTATGAAGTAATGTCTGGTTGTGGGTACCAAAGTTCGGCAAGAGTTTTGCGGGGTGGAGTACCCATGATATGAAGAGAGAATGAAAGAAAGGTAGAGAAAAAGGAGGGGGAAAAGAATGTGATTTTTTTTTTTTTTTAAGTTAGTTGTTAGCAAAAGAATGAAGTATACACAAAAAAATAATATGGACAAAAATCACGACACAAAAATACCACACACCTAATCGTTCTAGGGTTCACCTAGGTCAACTAGACCTGCTCGAGAACTTGATTGTCGAAGTAAAACTGTGTCGAGAAACAGGCTCAAGATACACTGATCACGAGGCCAGGTAAGTGCAGAGATAAGGGGAGGTTTTCCAACGCTTTCGCGAAGTTCCTTAATTAAATAACCCTTTCTCTTTTGGCGGTTTCGCCGTTAACACTTTCCTAGACACCCCGTAAACAATATACCGTTAAGCAAGCTTCTAAATACAGTTAACTTCTCCTAGTGAGCGCGAAGTCCTTAAGGCTTAAAGTCTAGTTTCTTTTAAAATTTGTGCGGGTTATCGTTATGCGCAAGTTCGTGATTTGTGGGCCACGGAAAAGGTGATGAAATCCTTTACCGTATGTTGTGGGGTTCGCTTGCCCTTAAGTCCGTATTAATGTATGCAATGCGCAATTCAAAAATTCTATAAAGAATCAAACAATCGTTTTTTTTTATTTATTTTAAGCGCGGCGCTGCAACAAATACGGGTTAGTCAATTTTGGCGTTTGCTAGCGAACTTGCAAAGAATCCTGCAAAGAATAGTATATTGGAAGCGTCGGATTTGAGAAGAAGGTGTTAGTAAAATACGTACCGTTAAGTTTTGGGTTAGGAAACCCCCGTTGAATCAAATCCGGTAAGCTTGAAAGGTTCGCTTGCGCGGGTCAAACTACCCGGATCTTTGGCACTGTACTTTGTAAACACCTTAACGTTGAATGTACACTTTGCTTCCCCACTATCGCAGTTTGCAAATACGCAAAATTCTGCACACTTTCCCACAAAAATATTGTCCAAAAAACAAAAAAGAAAATATTTTTTTTTTATATACAAAAAGAATATTAACCCGAATAACAAGAAAGAAAATACGCTACCGTCTCCCCGGCAACGGCGCCATTTGATCGCACGCTTTTGGCGTGTCGGATGTTCAAAGAATTAAAGTATAACCGCGATCAGGACGGTGTCGCTATGCAGCTAGCCGGTTGAGCACGGGTCGATCCACAGGGAGATGGTTGTATGTCCTTTCTTGTCTTAGACGAGTCAATAAAGAATCTGTATGTTTGTTTGATCTAACCTATGTGTTTATCTGCAAGTATAAAGTTGTTAAGAAAAGATACGAGATTGTAAGCTAAGGAAATCCGTACTCAAAACCTTTGAGCCGAGTCTTGACCAATTGAAGCTAAGCAATTGGCAACAACGTGGATTAGGGGATTTAAGCGCGGTATTCGTGGAATCCGGCTTATTTACCCTTGTCCTTCCGTTCTTGTCTCTTGCTTTCGCCTCCGGCCAAACCGAACGCAACCGGTCGCGGTTAGGAATCACCGTTACCTTGTCAGGGTACGGTGCCTAACGGAGCGCTTGCGTATGGTTTGGGCGAAGTTCAAATGGAAAATAACGGGAAAAGGAATTGGCAAAGAAACATTAACTTATAATACCGTATTAATTCTTAACAACAACAATAATTACAACATTCACAAAATGAACAAAAAGAGAACAAAAAGAAAAGAACAAAGAAAAGAAAAGATACAAGTATTTAAAGTACATGGAATAAAATTGCATGAAATAAATTGCAAGTAATAAAAGCAAGAATGAAAAAGCGAGTAATAAAAAGAACAAGAAAAGAACACGGAAGTAGAACCCAAGCCAAGCATGTGCTCAATAGCCAACCCTTAAACTTGCAAGCTCAATGAAGAGGTTGCAAGATCAAGGGAAGGGTAGAGAACGCATGTGAAGTGACGAACTAGTCCCGGGAGAAAATACGACCTTTGAGATCAATAACTAACCCTTACCCATTCAAGCTCAATAAAGAGGTTGAATGAGCAAGAGAAAGCAAGAATCTCAAGGGGAAGAAGAAACACAAAAGAATGATACAAAACCCTCATCTTTATTCATATCCACAAAAAGCTCTCACTACAATTCATGGAAGAGGAATGAAGAAGAAGAAGAAAAAGAACTAAAACTACAAAAGAAAGGGGAACAAAAGAATGCAAAGAATTACCCTTGGCTAAGCTCAGTTCTGCTGTATTTATAGGCAGGGAAATGGGGTTCTAGGGCAACCAGCAGACCACACATGAAGTACCAAAAATACCCCTAAAAACCGTCGGCAAGTGGGCCCCACATGGCCGCGGAAGGGCGGCCAAAACCCCCATTTGGCCGCGCTTCCGCGGCCGTTTGGTGGAGTTGGGCTGTAGGTTTTCTGGTGTTTTCCTGGTTTTGTGTCCCCTGTTGTCTGGTACATGTAGTTTCTGAAAATACTTTCACAATTCTTCCAGAATTTCTGTTGAGGAAAGGTGGACTTTTTGTGGATATCTTTTGTCATGATTGCCTCGAGCTCCGCGTAGATCTCTTGGATTTTGTGCTACCATTGAGCCTTGTGCATGAGGATGACATTGATTTGACATTTTGTCTTCCTAAACTGGTATCTGGCAGCATACAGATGAAGAGCGGAGACCGTGTTTTATCAGTGGTTGGCAGGAACCCGGATATTGTCGTGTTTTCCATGAATTTCACCGTTTTAGGACCGAGAACCTGTATTCTGCAAATATGTGATAAACACGGATAAAAAGCACCTACCTATAAACACACGAGCGTAAGAATGGGCGGTATAAAATGCAGTATTCTGTTATGAACAACTGTCCCAAACCAACGCATCTATCTATGCTGCATATGAATACCCCAATAGCTACCAATCACTGTGCCTTGACTTTGGCCAACATACACAGCTTGAATACTATTGACCATCCATATGAAACGACGGAGGGCTACGAATGGTTTCTGGCGAAAACCTTTAACATAGTGAACTTGATATCGTTGAAGGAACGGATAGCTTTTAAAAATATAGTGACGAAAACCTTTGCTAAAGAGGTCACTCCCGGTGAAGGGATCTCGGCTCTTTCCCCGTAGAATGAGGTGCAGGATATTCCAACTGAATACCATGGTGCAAAGCAAAAGTAATCGGCTATAGTGAAGTTAATGCCCTGACGCAAACTTCTGTCCAAGGGGTCACTCCCGGTGAAGGGATCTCGGCCCTTGCCTCGTCGACTGAGGAGCAGGATATTCCAACTGAATACCACGATGCAAAACAAAAGTGAACGTCCTTGCAATAACAGCCTTTTGAAAAAGTGTTCCAACAACATCAGATTAGGTTTGTTTTTAACTTGCATTGATCCGAATCAACGCAGTCCCATCAATAGATCACACCATAAAGAATGAAAAAATACTGATGTATATGCCATCCGCATTCGCCACTGGGTCCCGTCATTACCCGTTAGGTTAGCTAACTAACGACAGAGCGGGGACTGGACTAGCGCGGATGCAAAACATATACAACATCTACTAATATAAATACCAATATATTATATTCGCTCAAGGCGTGATAAAATGCAACATCAAAGAAATGTACAACATCACAGAATAAAACAGATATCTGGGATCCCCGGGTTTCACAGAGCCGCTGAAACCCGACGTTCCCCTGGTCGTGTGGATAGCCTGTGCAATGAAATCCTAGACCCCTACGGGCGCGGCAAGTTACCCGCCAAAACCTGAAGCGAGGCAGCCCCCTTCAGCAACGTGAATGGACCACCCAGCACTTCACGGAATCCGGTAACTTGGGCACCCCTCCTGGGTCAACCTGTACCCCCTACGAGTGCGGCGAATAGCCCGCCAATTCTGGAGTGAAGCCCCCTCCGTCTCAATGCCATGAGATACGGGGTCGTTGCCCTCTAGAACCCGGCTATCCGTGCACCCCTCCGCGGGGCAATCCTAGTACAGAAAGTAAAATATACATACAACGGGTACATCGACCGCAACCTGGTCGTGCCCCAAAATAATAATACAAACAGGCAGTGACGGCAGTCCACATGTCGGACGCTCGCCCCGCAATATCAAATGTACATAATACAACCACAACTGTACTAGCATTGCAACCAGGCTATCCTCCACGACCGATCCGCAACATCACAGCAATACACAGAACATCAACATGAAAGTCACGTTCGCAAATCCGTCTAACCGGGCTATAGCAGTTAGACAGGATTTACCGATCGAGTGGCATTCACGGTCGCAGATATAATGTAAATACTGTGAACTAATGTGTTTTAAATATCCGATCGATCAAATTTTAACAAGTGGGCCCCAAGTACTACTGTAGCACATCAAGAAATTCTGGGCCTAAAATTAATATTCCAAAAACCCTAAAATCAACCCAGAGAGCAACTGCAGAAATTTGATGCAGTGATCTCAACAGAGTGCGGCGGAACAGCGGCCCAAAGGGGTGTTTGGCCGCGGTTCAGCGCTCCCACTGTGGAGTCACTGTATCGAATTTCTACAGTGTTCTTAGAATTTCCAGTATATCACTTTTCTACAACCTGAAAAAATTTTCAAGGCTAGAAAATTTCGACAGAAAACTGATGTGTAGGAAAATACGGTTTTTGGGATTTTGGTCGATCGGAAATGTAAACACATTAAACAAAGCTAGACTAAGTTAATGGTGAGGCTCTGATACCACTGTAAGTGCACGACGGCGCCCCGGCCTCCATCCCGAGGCCAAATGCGGAAGCGGTGATAAACTTTAATTTTGCAAACTAGCAAACCGGCACCACCGCGCACTAAAACACCCGGATCGAACCATTAACTAGTCCTAGCTAACTACAAGATGGGGAATAGAGATATACCGACTGATCCGAGTCCTCCGGTCTTCTCGTCATCGTCCCGATCTCCCGCGGAATGTCCTATCTCCACCTCGTCGCCGGAAGTGCACCACATCGCCTACATCTTTTACGGGCTCCCACCTCAATGCCGAGGCAACTCGGGCACGAAGCTGGCTAGTCGACATGCCCAAGGTTTGCTGTAGAATGTGTAGTGAGCAAGTCTTATTTGGGGTTGTAGGAATTGCCATTGGTGGAGGAAATGAACCATATATATCTTTTGGATGAACAAAGGGATTTTTGGCATGGGAATGAGACACAATTTTCTTCTCTCAAATTTTGGACAGCCCACTAAGGGGAATGGCCGGCCATGCATTGTGAGTGGAGAGTGAGAATGAGAGAGTGACCAAAAGAATGAGTGGGAAAAACTATCATGCAAGAGAGAGGGAAAAAGAAATCATGTGAACCAATGATAACAAGGCAAAACCAACACTCAACTATCACTCATCACAAACAAAGTCCAACCATCATGAACCATCATGAAGTCAAGAAGTCAAGGTATGGAGCTCCCATCATGATGCAACAAAATGCAAAGGCCCCCTCCACAAATACTTATTTGCAACAATGCAAATAAGCCCTCCTCCACCAATCTTCGGCCAGTGAACGATACAAAGGAAATCGGCCGAAACGGAAAGCAAACTGGCAACTCCAGAAAACTGGTCCCGTAATAAATTACAGGAAAACCCCGATACTGTGCAAACACACCTGTATTTGTATTCCTACCGAAATACAAATGCTATGAGACAAAATCTACACTTTACTATACTAGGATCCGGCTTGAACCAAAGCCGGCTAGTAATATCCGCTCGATCCCGATCCGTGCAATACCGCACGTATCTGACCGAACCCTGCCATATATCCATACGGCCTCTAGTACAAACTGTCCGATCCTGATCCGTGCAATACCGCACGTATCTGATCGGACCCTGCCATATCTCCATACGGCCTCTACAGCTTTTCGCCCGAAAGCTTGAGTAACTGAATGTGGGGGAATCTAAAGACTCATCAACACCTTGGTTGTGCATTTAACCACTAGCACGTCAGAGGTATAAGCCAATACGTAACGGGCTACCAGGTATTGACCAAAAGGGACGTCTGTGAGCGAACTCAGCCTGACACCCTACTGAGCCTGTCAGTGACAATATCCATACAGTCCGGTCCGTTCGTCTATGAGCATCGCATGGCGGGCTTAGGGGGTTGGTAAAAGTCAGACCCCCAAAAGCGGTACAAGTCGTGTCGGAGTGTAGCCCAGAACACCCTGAGATACTACTGGAATACCTACCAGTAAATCTCCTGCCTTGGCCAAGGACTTCGTGTAATGGCTCTCCTAAACACAGCGCGACCTCACCCCCAATACCGGGAGAGACGAACCCCTGAAGATACGCTCACTGCCTCCATGTGGCTCGGGACTGTACCCAACTAAAACCTGTTTGCACGTCTCCTTTGAGCGTGGTAGGGTAGTAATCAAAGTACAGTGGGAACTCACACGAGACAAATGACGATCATCAGGTCGATGAACTAACCTGTACCCATGTCACCTGGGAACTGTTATCTGACGTCTGGTATAAGACCAACTAGTATGTTCCCGGCGAGTCCTGTCCGGTGTACTCATAACCCAATGAGCACCTGTATACATCTTAGGTGATCCAACTGACACCAGTGGCTTGTGAGACCGGCCACCGCCCCTCGTCGGGGTCTCGACTGTATACACTAGTCTACTCTGGAGTATCGATGCCCCGTCTCGAAACTCGCACGACTAGGGACCTTTTAAGGATGTGCTTATAGACCCCAGCTCCCACTTATATGATCGCCCTCATACTGCTGGTGGTCAAGCAAGAATCCTAGGGGCTCTATCAACGTGTAATAGCGACCTGTCAGGTCACCTAAGAAGTACACGATGATAAAGATAAACCAGATAGCATACTATCATCTCGAGTAAGACTGTCTTACTGGGACAGGTCCTCCCTCAATCATTGCAATCACGTGCCTGTGACCACCAATAATTGACTCTGAGGGCACTATCTCCAACAGTGAGCTGCCTTGGTCAATCGGTCAACAATTACCCATACTGCATTGTTGCCTTTTGGACTCCGCGGTAAAGCCGTCACGAAATCCATGGTTATATGTTCCCACTTCCACTGAGGAATCGGAAGTGGTTGCAATAAACCAGCATCCCTTTGATGTTCAGCCTTAACTTACTGACACACCAAGCACTTCGCCACAAAGCGAGCAATCTCCCGCTTCATGCCCTCCCACCAGAAATGCTGTCGAATATCTCGGTACATCTTTGTGCCTCATGGATGTACAGAATAAGCTGAACTGTGTGCCTCCTTCATAAGCTCTTCACGAACATCACCCTTTGGCACACACAAACGGCTACCATACCTCAACGAACCATCTTCGTGGATCAATAAATCTGTTCGTGGCCCGGCTTTAACCTGCTCTCTAAACTTTTGCAGTCTAGGATCCTGCGATTGAGCTGCTTTAATATTCTCGATCAAAGACGAATGTACTTGCAGCTGCAACAACTGTCCCGTAGAACGCGGTAGCACAACCTCCAAGTCAAATCTTCGAAAATCTGCGACGATCTCCTTCTGCGTAGTTAACACCTGAATTACTGGTAACCGACTAAGCGCATCCGGCACAACATTAACCTTCCCCGGATGGTACTTAAGATCAAGATCGTAGTCAGCCATCAGCTCCAACCATCTACGTTGTCTCATGTTAAGCTCCTTCTGTGTGAACACATACTTCAAGCTTTTATGATCTGTAAAAACTTCGACTCTTTCGCCCAAAAGGTAGTGTCTCCAAATCTTCAAAGCGAAAATCACAGCCGCAAGCTCCAAGTCATGAGTTGGATAATTCTTCTCATGGGTCTTCAACTGTCTCGATGCGTATGCTACAACCTTCCCATGCTGCATCAAAACATATCCTAATCCTTTCCCAGATGCGTCGCTGTGAATCACCAATCCTCCGAAATTGTTTGGCACGGTCAGAATAGGGGCGGTTATCAACTTCTGCTTCATCGTCTCGAAAGCTAACGCACACTTATCCGCCTATACAAAAGGTACCTCCTTGCGCGTAAGCTTGGTCAACGGCTCTGCCAGACGAACAAAGTTCTGCACAAATCTCTTGTAGTATCCGGCTAATCCAAGGAAACTTCTTATCTCAGCAACATTCTTTGGAATAGGCCAATCTCGAACTGCTGCAATCTTTTCTGGATCGACGGCAATGCCATCGCCAGACACAACATGCCCCAAAAACCTTACTTCCTCCAGCCAAAACTCGTACTTACTCATCTTCGCATACAATTTCTCCTGTCTCAACGTCTGCAGTGCGATCTTCAAATGCTCAGCATGCTCTTCAAAACTCTTCGAGTAAACCAGAATATCGTCAATGAATACCACAATGAACTGATCCAAGAACGGTGAAAAGATTCGTTTCATCAAGTCCATGAATACTGCCGACGCATTCATTACTCCGAAGGGCATCACTAAGTACTCGTAATGTCCATACCGAGTTCGGAACGTCGTCTTGCAAATATCTTCTGTTTTCACTCGGACCTGATGATATCCGGATCGTAAATCCAGCTTCGAGAATACCCTCGCGCCACTAAGCTGCTCAAAAAGTTCTCCAATGCGAGGGATCGGGTACTTGTTCTTGATAGCCACCCGGTTTAATTCTCGATAGTCGATGCACATCCTTCTTGTGCCATCCTTCTTCTTTACTAGAAGAACTGGAGCTCCCCAAGGCGAGTTACTGCTTCGAATCCAATCCTTTTCAAGCAATTCAGCAACCTGTTTCTTTACTTCTTCCAACTCTACTGGCGCTATTGGATAATACGCTTTAGATACTGGCGCTGCACCAGGAATAAGATCAATTGCGAACTCCACGTCTTTCCTCGGCGGTAGACCCGATATATCTTAAAACATGTCCATAGAATCAAGAACAACAGCCGACTCTTTACTTTCATCACTTCCATTGATTCAAGAATATTGTTTGTCGGCCTAGCCCTAAACTCGACCGGCCCGACCAAACTGCTTCCTTAACGCAACTGCTGTCTGCTGCAAACTCCCTTTCATCCCAGATAAACTCTGTTGCTCTTGGCTGCTGCAAGTATTTGTGAGAAAGTGGTCAAACCCAGGGAGACAATCTGCCTCTGGATGTCCACGTCCAGTCTGCGCATGAACCTCCGTGCCCTGTCTGCATCGTTGGCAACTAAAGGTCCAGCGAAACTTACTGAGTCTTGTCCATTCTGCTACATGCACATCTACGGGTGCTCCCTTCTGCTTTAGTCCGATGAACTTCTCTTCCATTTCCTCCCGTGCAGTCCGCGGGAAGAACTTCTCCAGGAAAGCTCTTAGAAAAATCCGCCCACTTGATCGGCTTGGGCAAGCGGGTCTCCTCAACAAGCCACCATTCTCGGGCGTAGTCCACTAGCTGAATGCGTACCACAACAACTTTTTGTCATCTGGAATCTGTGCCGCAAAAAGCAAGTTCTCTGTGTCAACTAGCCACTGCTCCACTGGCAACGGCTCCTTTAAACCAGTAAATATAGACGGACCCAACCGCCTGAAATCTGCTACGGTCCCTACTCGGTCAACTGGTCTAGCTCCAACATTGTTCACAGACTGTTGAACGATCTGCAAACCTTCCCGAAATGAGTCCGCTTGCTGCTGGATCAGCTCGGTCTGTTTCTTTGATTCTCCAGCATTCCTCTTATCACTCCAAGCATGGCGGCTTCGTCCACACGCCTCTGGTATGTCTTCAATTTCTTACCGGCCATAATCCTGAACTCAAAATACCCAACATTAGCATGATGATAGATTTTGAATATAGATCAAGGCTAGAACTCCAAGATACTTAAATAGAGTACCGCATTGTAACTATGCCGCGGTATCATAGCCACAATTACATAACTCCATCCAAGTCGCCTAAGTCCTAGAGATAACAAGGAATCAGGTTTTCGAATCGATATGCAAAGGAAGTTTGCACATCGTAAAAGATATAATCAGGAAGAATGTGATTCAAGAATGGTAAAACGGTCAAGGTGGCAGGACATGTTTCCTAAACACGGGTATTCTGATTCGTGTATTGGGTACAATACCCAACAACAAAAGAATCAACCCGACTATCCTATGGCTCTGATACCAAAAGAACCATGTCACGCCCCGCTTCCCAGAGTACGCTAGATTGGGCACGTGACATAGCCAACCATGCTACCTGTGGGTAGGAAGTATCCATCCACAGTCATATTACGGCTGTAGAGATATCAAGAACAAGATAAAACTATCTAAAACATGTCCATAATCCAGAATAACAGGAGTTAATAATAAATAAATGCGGAAGCAAATGATCCAATACAAATAACTGAAAAGTGTGTCCCATAATGCGGGCTCACATCAGGAAATAACTGCAGCAAATAAAACTAACTACTACTGAACTCACAGCTCAGCCTGCTGGCTGAAGTACTCCTGCTCGGACTGCAACAGCGGCACGGAATCTGGGCCATGCAAAACCCAGACGTCAGCGCGTCATGTCATCAAGTAATATAATATGAACAGTGTAGCAGGCAATGTAATATAAACATGAATACAATAAGAATAACAATAATATGAATCATACCAGTACAGGGTAGCGTGCAGTGGGTAAACTAAACTGTTCTATCAGGTTTTCTATTCTAAAGTCTTTGAAATCAATTGATGAATCATCGATGTAACTCAATAGTATCCCGTGCATGCCCGGGACCACGGACAAGACCCTCGGGGCTGAATCCGAGACGTGCCGCTAGGCAGTAACAGGTAGCAGGATGGGCGAGTGATGTCAGCATCATCACTCCAGGGCTGGCCTAGCCTGTTAGACTGATCAGAACAGGTATCGAACTGTTAAGTTACAAGTCAGGTTTCACCTTTGATTTCCCCATACCCCCAAGTTATGTATGTCAAGTCAGGTATTCAGTAGTCAAGAACTAATGCCAACACAGGATCAGGTAAAAGCAGGTTTGTCTGGATAGACAACAGGAACGGTCCATGAGGAATACATGTTATGTTTGTTGGCATTAGACATAAGATCAGGTAACAGGTAAAGCCATGGTACATCAGGTCCAGCCAGGTAATGTATAAAGGTGTCATGTCATGTCAAGAGTGTACGGTACCATGTCATGTCAAGTAGGAAGTGTAACAGGTCATGTCAGGAAGCACAAGATGTCATGTGGGTTCTTATAATCAAACTAACATAAGCATGTGTATAAATAAACAAGCATGAGTACTATCAGAAGAATAAACTGGAACATGTAATATGATATGCAAATAGATATAATTTCAAGGATATGGATGCACGTTATCGATTAGGGTTACATTTATAGTTCCACTATTAATTAGGATGCAATTTATTAAACATGGAGTGTTAATATCACATTATTATGTAGTAATGTGATCTATGGATGCAATTATATGTATCTTAAATGCGATGGATGCAAACGGGTATCCGAAAAGTTATAAAACTATAAAATGGTAATGTGGGATGTACAACTAAGCAATATTTGATATAAATATTGATATAATAATATTAATATGGATAGCATATTCAAAGCGATTAATAACTATAAAAGTGGTATTGATTAACCATGCACAAGAAAGTTCCGTTCAGAAATTCAGCGTCACCCTAATTTGTAAAATAGCTTAAAAATAACAAACGTTCTCCAAAAGGGACGTGTCTTATACCAAAACAAAGATAATTCAATAAGGTTTTCAGTTTTATAAGTATAAGAATCTCAGGTTGTCCCTATAAAAAGTTATGAACATTCGAAGTTGAAAATTTGCTGCTGGAATTTCCCTGGACAGCAGTTTGGAGACATTTTCATTTGCAATTTACGTTATTTAAACAATTTATTTTGCAAGTAAATATTTCATAGAGTTATATTATTCTGAGTTATTTTCGTAACGAACTAAAGAACGTATACTAATGATTTTTCTATGATTTATAATGAATTTTATACAGTAAGGTGTACAGTAAATTTCAGATTTGTCGTATCCGCTTTTTCAACGACGTTTCATGTGTAAACTATAATATTTTAAATATATAATATCATAAAATGCAGATTATAAACTAATTAAAGATAATAATAAGAAATATTACGAAGATGTATATTTTAATTGATATGGATGCAGTATAATGTAATCTAGTATGTCACAAGATAAGTTTTCATGATCTAGATTTAATATGATATAAACGGATGCAAACGGAACATCGAAACGTTATAAAATAAAACATGGGGCACTAGATTTAAACTATAGGTATGGTATTTATTTAAATAGGTATAAAATGAATTATATAGCATGTAGCACGATTAACTTGCCTCGATGGGTCGCGAATCGGGAAAACGGAACGTTAACCGTCGGCGGGGAAAACTCGCGACGGGCGCACGGTTCACGGAATGAACCCAAACGACGAACAAAGGAACCACACGGGTCGGGATACCTCACTGGAATGTCGAGAAGCGTCACCGGCACGATGGAATTCCGGCAACAAAAGAACAGTTAAAAAAAATGAGAAACGAGACAAGAAGCAAGAAGAGAAAGAATGATAAAGAGAAGTACGAGAGAATATATGAGAGAGAGAGAGAAAAAGTGGAGAGAGAGAGAGAGCGAGAGGGAGAGAAGAGGGAGAGAGAGAGAGCGAGAGGGAGAGAGAGAGAGCTGCAGGTGGGGGCCCACGGAATTAAAAGGAACGCGATTGGCTAAAGGGGAATCGTTAGTTAGGGATAAATATTAATTAAAGATTCAAAACATTTTAAGGAACAGTAGAATATATATATAGGTTAATTTAAAGATTTAAAAGATAGGTAATGAACAGTAAGATATCAGGTTAGTTAGAAAAATATATGCGATGGTTTTAATAATATTAAAATTTGGGATTTTGGCGCCAAATAAAACATTTCCAAATTGCGCCCGGGTCGAGTCCAAAAATTTGAAATTGAAATAATAGGATTTTAACCGAGATCCAAATTTTAAAATTAAGTGTTTTATGATTAAAAAGCATACCCCCAAAACGGACACATATACGCGCGCGTAGCCGTCCAAACTCGCCCGTTTCACTGAACGGGACGAGAACACAATGCACGGACGCTACCACGAGGCTAGGGGTGTCAAGTAGGCCAAGATAAATATTTTCAATTTTATTTTAGATGCCAAAATTTGTTATATGTAGAAATGACTTTGCCGGGTAAATTTTACAGTAAGCAACAAACAAGCAAGTTAAATGAAATGAGTACCACATTATGCTCAAACAGTGACTGAAAATAGTAGCATTGGGCTCGGGTGTTACAGGTGCTGGTGTCCTAACAGCATGATTGCAATATAGAAATAAACACATGCAATGCGATGCGGAATCG
Source organism: Agapanthus africanus (assembly GCA_030015575.1). Taxonomy (NCBI): domain Eukaryota; kingdom Viridiplantae; phylum Streptophyta; class Magnoliopsida; order Asparagales; family Amaryllidaceae; genus Agapanthus; species Agapanthus africanus. The sequence continues at coordinate 114,556,026 of JASDDO010000018.1, forward strand.
AATAAATCAATGCAACAGTGAAGAATCTACACCGATATGTACATGTCATGCAGTTGTGCCATTTGAAATAAGAAGAATCAGGGTTTTGGTAAAATAAGGGTTATGGTGTTTTTAAGAATAGATACGTCTTTTGAAAATACCCGTAGAATCCCTTTACTTGTCCTTAAGATATTCCCGATTCGTTAGTTTTGAAATAGGTATGACTCGGGTCTAGTCTAACATCTACTAAGCCAAGTCCATCAGGAGGGGTATGGAAACCACCTAAATCTGAGTCGATATATATATCAATATAATAGTCAGTAATCCCGCCTCAATAGTATAATAAACGATATAACATCCTCGAGTCATGAGCGCGGATCTATCATCAATATAGGCTCGTACGGTAAATCGTCGTACGGCATCCCAATAGCTGGGTACGGGTCTATATCACATTATCTCATCACATATCAGGTATCACTACCATCATATCACATAATCTAGGGTATAGATCTAAGTCTAGTACAATCGATACCATCTACATAAGTATGAATGCGGGGCAAAACACATGCCTAAAGGCCCGCTAAAGCATCATGTCGTATCTCAAATACGAACTCTGTCATATCGCCGAATCTCATGGCCTCAATCAAATCACATCGACTCATCTCAATCCCACGTATCATCCTCAAATCCCGTATATGAATATATAGTCCCATACCCATGTGAACACATACAAATATATATATATTCCCATATACATATGCGAAAGAAAGTATGTATGCAAGTGTGTGCGTGCGTGTATGGGTGCAACCCCTACTCTAGGGTTTCGCACTACACTAAATCAATCCAACCTATCATCAATAATCTCAAGAACATATAGTAACTATATGTGTGCATACGTAGTCGTATACATCACCACGGACTGCGGAGGTGCTATACGCCATCCACCCGACTTCCCCCGTAGATATAATCTACTCACATTGCGTCTTTATCTGTCGACGTCGCCACGCGTTTGCTGGTCATCCCGAAGTCTTCATGGGGTACCTACACATTAACGTATCGCAAAAGCGTATCAAAACTAATTCAAAACTAAAACGGCATACGAAACCCCAAAACGATACGCTATATTCTATAGGTTAGAACCTATGGACAACGCCTTCCAAAACCATCAACAACCCTCGATATTGTCGTATAAACGCCAAGTAGTCGAGGTAAAACACCATACGCAAATTCAGAATTAGAAATACGGAATACGGAAACATGAATCCAAAACAACAACTAGGGAAATAGGCTCCAGATTTCACCCTAGGTCAAACTAGACAAATCTATACATGCCAGGGGTCTAAACTACTGATGAGGGAACACCAAAACCAAAACGAGGCAAATCCACCATGGTCTGGCAGCAGATTACGGCCAGAATGGATAAATTTGCGGCCGGGAAAGGGAATTAGGGGCTAGGGTTTTGTGTGGGGGTTTCTGGGTGCCTGCACATCTCACTGTCCAATCAATTTTATTTTAGGATGTCTTGGGTGATAGCAGATCTCATATAAGCTTCCCAGATTTCATAACTTTTCCGATATCGGTTTCTAATTCCGTACTCCGGGTCTTAAGCTTCAGGTTTGGGTCTCAATTCATGCACTAGGGTGTTTACATAACCTCTACTGGGCTCAATTTCATATTACAACACAAAATTCCCTCATACCCTAACTAGGTTTTCCTTAAGTCCATCAAAACACACAATATCGATATGAAACTTGAATCGGAGCTTAAGCACAAGAAATACCACTCTAATTGTGAAGGAATTACCTCATAAGACCCACGTGAATCCTCAATAGCGTCAAAATGAAAGCTTTCTTGGTCCATCCTATAGCTTGCAAGCTTGTGCACATTTTTTGTAAAAAGGAAGTGAGGTTTTGATGAGATTATCATGGTGTTTTGGAGGATTGAAGAAGGGGGAGGAGGGAGAGGTAGCAGCTTCAGCAGGAGGAGAGGAAGAGGGAGAGAGAAATGGTGAAGAATAATGGAGGAAGGTTGCACACAAGTCAAAGGTCACCCCCCCTTTTCTCTCTCTCACCCATACCTTATATTTTATTCCTTTTTTCCCTTTTCTTTTTCTTTTCTTTCACTTTTCTAAAACCCTTCTCACTTGAATAGTGAACCCAAAAAAAACATGGTGGAAAAATGCACAAGTGTAAGAAAAGAGATATGTGCTTGTTTTGCATAAAAATGCTAAAAAACCGATTAGCGATTTTTAATCGCGATTAGCACTAAATTAGCATATAACTAATCATAAAAGCCCCAAAATGGCATAATTCAATAAAATACCCTATTTTAGAATTTTTCATAATTTTTCCAATTTTTTTCTGTATTTAATTATACCAAAATATTAAAATATTCAATAAAATAATATTAAATTATAAAAATTCCCAAAAAATAATATTTTACTTTTTTGAAATGTTACAATCTTCCCCCGTTAAATAAATTCGGTCCCCGAATTTAAATTTAAACCCCCAATACTAAAGCATTTCAGTAAAAATCCAAATTGTCGGGCTTCGAAAACATCAATACATAGCGAATATCAAAAAAAAATGTAGTGCTCTATAAGAAATCAATCCCCAAAAATGTATATAAGAATACCCCATGCGTCTGGTGCGCACAAAAATCAAAATCCATGTGTGCCATACATAGGCACAAAACAACATCTAGGTGCAATGGGGGTGCACGAAACATCTGTCATAGGCAACGTGTGTGCCTGACAGCAAAATCAGGTGCATATGACATGCACGAAGAATCCCGATTTAGTGCATCTGGCGTGCACCAAAATCGTATATCAAAACACTAAAGGTGCATGAAAACTATGCTGGAAGTGTACATCAAATCACTGCATAAAATAGGCGTGAAATCACAATCAATAGCTCAAATGTAATAACTATGCGCAAAATATAAATACCCAGTGGGTGCATAAAACAAATATCATGAAACTCAGTTATCAAAACTAAATCATGCAAACAGAACGCCCAAACTACCGAAATCCAAGATGACAGATACGTGATAACCAAATCATAAAATCACAAATCATAAGTACCGTCGTCGGTAGTTCCTCCTTCAAGGTCGAGAAGGAGTCGGTGCATCCAATGCTAGCAGTGCAAGATATCTACTTGCCTCTGTTAGTTATATGTATGCCCTAGAGGCCATTACTGTACATAGGATGTACATTGTAGTGGATGCTGGGACATATATAGGGAGGACTTTCTTGCTCAACATGATAGTATGCTATCTGGTTGCTCTTTACCTTAACGTGTATACTGCTTGTCTCTCTGTTACATGTTGGTAAAGCCCTTAGGATGTGTACTTGACTACCTGGACTATGATGCGGATCATACTAGTGGGGACATGGTAGTCCACAAGTACATCCTTCAAGGTCCCTAGTCGTGCGTGTATCGAGATGGGGCATCGATATACCAGTGTAGACTAGCGTATACCTTCTCGACCCATACAGATGGGCGATGGATGATCCCATATCCATTGGTGTTTGACATCAGAGATGATATACGGGTGCTCAGTGGAGACTGGGTATACTGGACGGACTCGCCGAGAACTCCCAGATGGTATTATACCTTACGTCAGATGGCAGTTCTCTGGTGATACTGGTACAGAGTAGTCTGTTGACCCGAGATCGTCATAGAGTCTTGTGTGATTCCCACTGTGCTTTGATTTCCACCTTACCACGTCCAAGAGGGCATGCAAAACGGTGGTTTTTGGGTACAGTCCCGAATCACATGGAGGCAATGAGCGATAGGAGGGGATTCGTCTCTCCCGGTATAGGGAGTTGATGTTGCGTTGTGTTCGATTGGCTATAACCGGAAATCCCTGGCCAGGGTTGCTGAGATTTACTGGTAAGTGTTACCAGTAGTTTCTTGAACTGTTATAGGCCTCATATCGACACGACTTATCGAGCTATTGGGGTCTGACGTTTACCACCCCTAGGCGAGATATGCAACATATCAGACGACGAGACCGGACTGTACGGTAAGTGTTACTGGTTGGATTCACAGGAGTGTGAGCGGGCTTGCTCGTCGATCTTCTGATCGCTCAATACCCGGGTGGCCGTTACGTTTAGCAGACCGCTTGCGGCTTGTGGGTGTTTGATATGATCATCACCCGCTGCCGGCGTATTGACGAGTCTTTAGAGTCCTACAAAGAGTTTTCCTGGCTCAAGCGAAACGAAATAGGAGCGCATATGAGATATGTGCGGGACCGAGAATAATGCGTGTATGTGATACCGTATTCTATTCTCGCGATGAATGTATCGAATGGTTATATGCGATATAACCTAGTTATCGAATCGAGGGTTGATTCGATAAGCCGATACATTGGATACTAGTCGGTTATATGCGATATGACCGGATCGTTAAATCAAGTGTTGATTTAATGATTTAATGTATAATTATATATTTGATATATTACTTTGCATTAACTAGTATTGGTTCACTTTAAATGGATTTTCTCACTTGGATGTACAAGTTGTATATGTGATGTAATTTTTGTGCAAATGATTGTATCATGTTTGATGATACATGTTTACTCGGTTAAGTGTAAAGTATTAAACCATGGTTAAACATATAATTAGGGTTTTATTTTTCCATTACTTATTTATTCATTTATTTATTTGTTTATACATTTTGGAAAATAAATGGCATAAAGAGAAAAGAATGGTGGCTTTATTTGTAGTTTAGTTGAAGCTTCATGAAACTTTGACCTAGTCCACCATTCTTGTCTCTTGCTTAACCCTAACCATCATATCTAACCATGGTCTATTCTCTACACTAAACTAAGGTTAGTATTATGATAAGTATTCATTTTCCTTTTCATTTTGAATAACTTATCATAATATTATCATCATCTTCTTCTTCTTCTTCAAGATGAAGAACCTTGATTCCATCAATGGTGATTGATGAAAAAGGGTGAGAAATCCAATTCTAAAGTCTACCCACTTCCTATTTCTTCATCCTCTACCTCTTGCCAAGTAGTATAGTGTGTTTTCTTCACAAGTTTCATGACTTGGTGAAGTTGGAGCTTGATCTTGTGATGCCTCGACGTAGATCATCTTCGGCATCGTACTCGATGACCTAGCCCGTTCTTTCTCCGATGAAGCCGACGCTAGAGCCCAAGATACGATTAGTACAGCGAGGAGACTTCATCGCGGAGCTATGGAGGTGGAGGACCGGATCTACAAAGGTTGTATTTTCGTTCTCTTAGTAAAGTAGTTTACTAGTTCTTGTTTCGCCTAGACATCTAGTTAACGATCCGTAGTCTAGGGTTTCTCGGCACCCATAATTTTTGAAATTGGCATGGTTGATGCCTTGTGAGACCTCTTGAGAGTGCCTAGGAACCCTACAGTGGTATCAGAGCCTAGCTAAGGCCTTAGGCAATGCGTAGACGGAGTTAGAAATCCGATCGAACCGAAACCCCATTGCAAAATCGCTCTCTGTACATTTTTCAAAACTGTTGAATTTTGTGAATTAAAAATATGCAGAAAAATAATCAGGAAAAACTAAGAATTACTGTGAAGTTTGGGCTCCTAATTCTATAATTCGACCGCGGAACCGCGGCCAAACCAGGGGTTTGGCGGCGCTTCCGCGTCCCAAATTTGGACTTAGTCCCTCAAATTTCATATATTTATTCTTAGGTCCTTTCTTGGCAATTTTTTATGTGAATTTTTTAATTCCACTCAAGTGTTGAGTTTTCTAGGGTTTTATTGGGGATTCGTTAATTTGATCGGATAATTTAACTTCGTTTATGTTTTTCCGGATATTTTAGAAACTGTTAAAAAGTTCGACTGGATATAAATACCCACTTTTTCCCCTGCCGGGAAATTTCCAAGTGTTGGATTTTTCCGTAGTTTAATAACGTTCTAAGTAGTGAAAGTAAAGCGATGGTCCCTCTAGAAGACAACAAACCTTAACTCGATTATGTGACCGTCTTGAACTGCCCTTTGAACCTTAGGGTTTGGGGCGGTACGGCGTGCCACATGTGAGGCGTTGGCTTGACCCTTCTACGGCTGGACCGTTGGTACTGAGGCATGAACTGGATGTTTTTAAACTTATTTCATGTGTTGATCTATTTCGGAAAACTTGGGTGTTTGATTGTTCGATCGGAAAGTTTACCATTTTCTATTTATCTGGAATGGGATACAATAATTGGAATTCACAAGAAGTTATGAGATAACTGAATGAATGTTATAAATCAAGCACTTTAGTCTCACTTGATCGGTTGCCACGGAATTTTTATGTGATCAAAAGTCCGTCGCAATCACGTAGTGTACGCGGATACTCGCCGGGTAAACTTAATAGACAGCCTCACCCCATAGCCCCGACCAAGTGACTGTAGGAGAACCCCGTCGCCGAAGGCATCCGTTCGGGTGCTCACGGCAGCGGTGTTCCTCCTTGGTGCACTTCGTCGACGGCGTCGGGGGTGCGGCCGCCTACTAAAGTTTGCGACGAGCATTCGATCAGGATATCGGGAATCTTGTTGAATTTCCCGACTTGATATTGAAAAGTGTTTTCAATGATGAGACTAAAATGCGGGGTTTATAATTGTTAGGCATGCGATGTCTAAGGAATTCATTTGGCTTGGCATGCGATGTCTAAAGAGTTTGCGGATTCCAACTGTTGTAGTTTTACACTTTCTTTTCTGTGACCGTAAGTGTAATATGTGATATCGCCGGTTTCGTTGCTATATGTCAACGACAATTGGGATGCGCATATTTACTTACGTTGATGACATGTGATGTTCTGTGTTGCTGGATATGTTATATTGGATCGTCGTGTTTGAATAGCCGGGGTTTTTTTATGTAAGATGAGTGTTTTTCATTTTCATTCATGTAAAAACTTGTATGTAATATTCTTTTATTGGGGCACTTCCAGGTTGCGGAAGATGTCACCTTTTGTATATTATTTACTTTTCCGCACTAAGATAGACCCAAGGAGGAGAGCACAAGTAACCGGGTTCTGGAGTCCAGTGGGAGACCAACTCGAGGAGTCGAGTCGGGCTCCTAACTCTAGAATTGGTAGGGTTACTTGCCGCTCTCGTAGGGGTCTAGGGGTGTGGGTTTGGCTATTCATCGCGACCGTGGAATCCATGTTTTATACTGGCTCGTATTGAAAACACGGACGTCCTAGTATATCCAATATTTCATATGTTTCTTCTGCTGCGATATCTGTGATATGATCATGTGATGTTCTCTGATAGATACTGTATATAGTATATATGATATATTATATAGGCGTTACTTATGTTTTACACCCGCGCTAGCCCTGCCCTGCTCTGCCGTTAGTTACCTAACCTAACGGTGCACGAGGGGACATCGAGGCGAATGCGGATGGCATAAGTGTACGTCGTATTTATCTGTGATGTTTAGGTACTTAAATGATGGGACTTCATTAATGTGATTAATGAAATAAAAGAAACCTAAAGAAGTTGTAGAATCGAATTTCAAAAATAAAACAGGTAGCTACAGTTCTTGCTTTGCACAGAGGTATATGTGATATATCCTGCACCTTATTCGATGAGGAAAGGACCGAGATCCCTTCACCGGGAGTGACTCCTTTAGCAATAACTGGCAGATGCTACACACTCGGTTTGTCTTTTGATTGCTTTTAAGAGTTTTTGCTTTGCACAGTGATATATATGATATATCCCGCATCTTATTCGATAAGGAAAGGACCGACGATCCCTTCACCGGGAATGACTCCTTTAGCAAAACTAGAAAAGCCTCAAAGACACTCTATTTCAAAAATCATTTGATTCTACAAAGATATCAAGTTCATTACGCAATAGGTTTTCAGAAAAACCTGTCGTAGCCCTCCGTCATTTTAGATAAGTAGTAGTTAGTATTCGTGCTGCGTTTGTTGGCCTTTGTCAAGGCGCAGTGAGCGGTAGCTGACTGGTGCTTATCTGCTTATGCATATGATGCAGATTGGGTTAGGGTAGTCGTGCGACCTTGTTGGCCTTTGTCAAGGGCCCTGCGGGTGGGTTTAATTCAACCAAGAAATGACGGGTTGAACTTGACTAGCAGCCTATGGTTTGTTGGCCTTTGTCAAGGTCATAGGAGGCTAGGGGCAAAATTATCGGGAATTTCAAGTGTTGAAATTTGCAATAAGATTGCATACCTTCTATGAGATAGTTGGATCCCGATACTCGCTGCGAGTAAGAGTTACTCCTGCGAGAGTTTTACACATTACAATTAGCCGATCAAGTAGGTGTCTAGAAAGGTGTCAACGAGGTTACGCCTCTGGGAAAACGAGGTTTACATTAATTAGGTTCGTGCGAAAGCACGGGGGACCTCCCTCAAAGTACCGACACTGGCCTGGCTGAAAGATTGGCGAACTTGTAGTGTGTAATTAATCCCGGCTAGTCTTTCCTTTTAGGGTTTGAAGGAAGATTTGATAAAAAGCAGTGGGAGCCATCCTGATTAGATAAAATAATAACCAATCTATTCTTGCAAGAGCGCACGCTGAGTGTTTTCTTCTCTCTCTCTCCAAGTAGCGACTATATCACGCCTTAATCAAGATAATAATACGGATATTTGACCGAACCCGCTTGTTATACTGAGATGGGGAACGTTGGTCCCGCTCCAACTTATAATTGTTATAAGACAGAGCAGGAAATTGGGAAATACCAGAATTCCCGTGCCGCCCAAACGAAGAGAGTGCATGCTGATGCATCAGCTTCGGGTGTGTTCATTACAAAGAACTGTTTCTCAGTATCCTCCGCATCCTGGGTATATGATACCAGATCAGGATCCCAGATATGTAATCTGTTACATAGGGCTACAGATAGGTAGAGAACTGAGAACGGGTGATTAGTTTCATGAGGCAGAAAACGGGGCAAGTGTTGCAGCCAAGTCTGTTGGTCACTGTCACCCTGTATTACCAATACATTGATTCTGAACGAATGTTATTAGATACCGAACCTGATATACAAAATCATATCAGTCTCTTTATCAGTAAAGAAATGATAAAATTTTGTATTGTTGGATAATGTTTTGAACATTTCCTATATCAAAAGTTGATCGGTTCAGGCACGTTATCTAAAAGCATTGATGTTCTAAATCAAACTACAGTTCTTAAGTATACGGAACACACACAAGAGGAAGAGTTCAAATATGAACGAATTCTTCTTGAGGTATTGTAGACTGGGTCATATCAATGCGACCCGACTAGCTGAAGTTACATATAGATTCATATTTAAAATCTGTTTGAATTTACATCTTATGAAACTTGCCAGTCATGTCACAGAGATAAGATGACCATAGCTCTGTTTACTGGAAACAGAGAAAGAGATAGTGAACTCTTGGGATAATACATGTTGATGTATGTAGGTCCCCTGTCTACACATGCCAAGACCGGTTCTTTATACTTCATTACGTTCTCTGATGATCTCTCAAGATTCAGACAAATGTTCCTGTTGAAACACAAGTCAGAACCTTTTGAGGTATTCACAGAATATAAGTTAGAAGTAGATAACCAAAATACGGGTAAAAGTATTATGTCCTTTGATGAGATCAAGGAGGAGAATACTTGAGCACGGAATTCTTGGACTATTCTAAAGGAGAATGAGATTCTCTCTCAGCATTACTCCTCCAAATACACCATAGCACGATGGTATATCGGGGCAGAGCAGATACACCCTATTTGATAAGGTGTGCTCTATGATGAGTACTACTGAGTTTCCTATTTTCCTTTTGGGAGTTATGCACTTGAGAAGATGCATACCTATTGAATTAGGTTCGAATCAAATCACTGCCTACCACTTCATATGTGATATGGAAAGGGAAGAGCCCATATCTTAAGTTAGTTAAGATTTGGGGTTGTCCGGCCTATGTCTAAAAGCAAAATACGGACAAACTCGAGGCAAGGTCTGTTATGTAGAACTGGAAATGTTCCAGCCAAACAAAGTGCAGCTGATGATTTGAAAGAACCAAAGGATTCAATAGTTACCAACGAACCTCAGCCTCTCTGCCGATCTAGTAGGGTTCCTCACCCACCTGAGAGATACTTCGGTTCCTCTATGACAGTGGGAGCGAGGATTGCATCATGAGATGATGACCCAAGCAGTTTCGAGCTGGCCATATGGAGTGGGACTCTGTAAGAATGGCTGGATGCTTAGCGATCTGAGATGGAATCCTTATACACCAACAAAGTATGGACTTTGGTTGCTATATCTGAAGGGTTAAATCACCATCAGGAGCAAGTATATCTTGAGAAGATTACTTGGTGTACTTGGAAAAGTTGAGACTTTCAAAGCTAGACTTGTTAAAGGTTTTCGTCATTAACCAGGCGTGGATAATGATGAAACCTTTTTCCAGTGGCTATGCTTAAGTCCATCCAGATCCTACTTGCCACGGCTACATACCATGACTACGATATCTGGTGGTTGGGTGTCATGACTACTTTTCTAAATGATGTTTTGGAAGAGAGCGTCTATAAGTACACAGCCAGAGGGCTTCGTAGACAGTGGGAGCAGCGGAAACGTGTGCAAGATGCTTTATAGGATAAAGCAGGCATCGCGGAGTTGGAACATCTGTTTTGATGTGGTAGTCAAAGAGTTTGACATCATCAAAATGGTAGATGAACCTTGTATATACAAAAAAGTAGTAGGGAGTATGGTGATGATCCTCGTAGAGTACGTGGATGACATACTCTTGATAGGGAAGGAGTTTCCTATGCTACGCTCGGTCAATCTCCGTTTATCACAAGGATTCTCCATATAGGATCAAAGTGATACCTCCTAAATCCTGAGTTATCATCTATGAGATAGATGTAATTGGATGCTAGGAATCTCACTAGTAGTAGTAAGATGGTATCAATCGATCCTGAGGAGAATCACTGGAAGTGTTCCAGGGTGATAAGCACGACTGAATGTCAGTCACAGGCATCGTCTTTACCCTTAGTAAAAGGACGGTATGATGGAAGAGTTCCAAGCTAGATACCGTGGCAAACTAGACGATAAAGGCTGGATACATCGCTATTTGAGATGCTACCAAAGAGGCAGTCTGGGTATATATTACTTCATGAGATGAACTTCGTTCCTCCCATTGTGTGACAATGGAGTTGTGGCTTATGCACAGGAACGCCTGTCCCATCAGTGATCCAGACATATTCTAAGGCAGTATCACCTGATCATGGAGATGGTTGATCTCCAGGGTGATCGAGGTTAGGAGAGTAGACTCAGAGGACAACACGGCGGATCCACTCACGAAGGCCTATTCCCAGAGAGAGATTTTTATGGGATGGTTGAGTATGAGATACTGCAACCACTGCTACAGATGGCCCTAGTGCAAGTGTGAGATTGTTAGTTATATGTATGCCCTAGAGGCCATTACTGTACATAGGATGTACATTGTAGTGGATGCTGGGACATATATAGGGAGGACTTTCTTGCTCAACATGATAGTATGCTATCTGGTTGCTCTTTACCTTAACGTGTATACTGCTTGTCTCTCTGTTACATGTTGGTAAAGCCCTTAGGATGTGTACTTGACTACCTGGACTATGATGCGGATCATACTAGTGGGGACATGGTAGTCCACAAGTACATCCTTCAAGGTCCCTAGTCGTGCGTGTATCGAGATGGGGCATCGATATACCAGTGTAGACTAGCGTATACCTTCTCGACCCATACAGATGGGCGATGGATGATCCTATATCCATTGGTGTTTGACATCAGAGATGATATATGGGTGCTCAGTGGAGACTGGGTACACTGGACGGACTCGCCGAGAACTCCCAGATGGTATTATACCTTACGTCAGATGGCAGTTCTCTGGTGACACTGGTACAGAGTAGTCTGTTGACCCGAGATCGTCATAGAGTCTTGTGTGATTCCCACTGTACTTTGATTTCCACCTTACCACGTCCAAGAGGGCATGCAAAACGGTGGTTTTTGGGTACAGTCCCGAATCACATGGAGGCAATGAGCGATAGGAGGGGATTCGTCTCTCCCGGTATAGGGAGTTGATGTTGCGCTGCGTTCGATTGGCTATAACCGGAAATCCCTGGCCAGGGTTGCTGAGATTTACTGGTAAGTGTTACCAGTAGTTTCTCGAACTGTTATAGGCCTCATATCGACACGACTTATCGAGCTATTGGGGTCTGACGTTTACCACCCCTAGGCGAGATATGCGACATATCAGACGACGAGACCGGACTGTACAGTAAGTGTTACTGGTTGGATTCACAGGAGTGTGAGCGGGCTTGCTCGTCGATCTTCTGATCGCTCAATACCCGGGTGGCCGTTACGTTTAGCAGACCGCTTGCGGCTTGTGGGTGTTTGATATGATCATCACCCGCTGCCGGCGTATTGACGAGTCTTTAGAGACCTACACAGAGCTTTCCTGGCTCAAGCGAAACGAAATAGGAGCGCATATGAGATATGTGCGGGACCGAGAATAATGCGTGTATGTGATACCGTATTCTATTCTCGCGATGAATGTATCGAATAGTTATATGCGATATAACCTAGTTATCGAATCGAGGGTTGATTCGATAAGCCGATACATTGGATACTAGTCGGTTATATGCGATATGACCGGATCGTTAAATTAAGTGTTGATTTAATGATTTAATGTATAATTATATATTTGATATATTACTTTGCATTAACTAGTTTTGGTTCACTTTAAATGGATTTTCTCACTTGGATGTACAAGTTGTATATGTGATATACTTTTTGTGCAAATGATTGTATCATGTTTGATGATACATGTTTACTTGGTTAAGTGTAAAGAATTAAACCATGGTTAAACATATAATTAGGGTTTTATTTTTCCATTACTTATTTATTCATTTATTTATTTGTTTATACATTTTGGAAAATAAATGGCATAAAGAGAAAAGAATGGTGGCTTTATTTGTAGTTTAGTTGAAGCTTCATGAAACTTTGACCTAGTCCACCATTCTTGTCTCTTGCTTAACCCTAACCATCATATCTAACCATGGTCTATTCTCTACACTAAACTAAGGTTAGTATTATGATAAGTATTCATTTTCCTTTTCATTTTGAATAACTTATCATAATATTATCATCTTCTTCTTCTTCTTTAAGATGAAGAACCTTGATTCCATCAATGGTGATTGATGAAAAAGGGGGAGAAATCCAATTCTAAAGTCTACCCACTTCCTATTTCTTCATCCTCTACCTTTTGCCAAGTAGTAGAGTGTGTTTTCTTCACAAGTTTCATGACTTGGTGAAGTTGGAGCTTGATCTTGTGATGCCTCGACGTAGATCTTCTTCGGCATCGTAGTCGATGACCTAGCCCGTTCTTTCTCCGATGAAGCCGACGCTAGAGCCCAAGATACGATTAGTACAGCGAGGAGACTTCATCGCGGAGCTATGGAGGTGGAGGACCGGATCTTCAAAGGTTGTATTTCCGTTCTCTTAGTAAAGTAGTTTACTAGTTCTTGTTTCGCCTAGACATCTAGTTAACGATCCGTAGTCTAGGGTTTCTCGGCACCCATAATTTTTGAAATTGGCATGGTTGATGCCTTGTGAGACCTCTTGAGAGTGCCTAGGAACCCTACAGCCTCTTGCTCACGGTCTGGCGTCCTCCGACTCTGGGTCTTTATCTTCTCTGCGGATTACCTATCTCGAAATCAATCGGCTCATCGGCCCTGTCAGGTGTGTTAACGGGGACGATTCCGTTCTGGCACTTCTCTGGTCATCTCTCGATCAATCCTCATGACCACTCATAAAGCAGCATGTCACTGGCGTCGGCCTCTAGCTCTCTGAATGCACATCACACATCTGATCTTGGGTGCAAACATCATTGCAGCAGTGTCCTGGATGGAATCCTGCTCAAGGTCTCTTCCGATCTTGCCTATGCCGGTCTGTACAGAGGTTGGTACTCTTGCATAATCTCTTCTCGCTCGATGGACATCTGCGTCCTCTGCACAGCATTTCCTCGGAAACTGGTCACATCCCAATGCCTCTGTAAGCGCATCAGGTCTCTAGTCTCGACGGGAAGTAATGACAGCTCGTCAGCGTCTCGCACGAACCTCTTGTCCCGCTTGTCTGTATCATCGTCCACTTCGACGTCACGTCTCTATCTGCGCATTGCAATACTCTTGGCTACGGTCAATCTGAAGTCTCTCTCAAATCTCCATTCTGCCGAATTGCCCGGAAGTCATCGTCCTTTACTAAAGCTAATTCTTGTTCCGGAACGGCTGCATACTCATCGCACCTTTTTCTGGAAGATATATCCATAAGCAATGCCTCTGCGTGCATATCACATCTCTGATGTCAGCAGAGTGGAACATCATCTCGTCGAACTCTCTTGCGAACTCTTTACTTCACTCTTCTTCAATGTCGACTGATTCGGACTCGTCTCATCATGACTGCATGGACTACGCTTCAACAGCTATGCTCGTATCTGGAGTCTCCCAAGTAATATGTGTCCCATCACATGATATCCGAATGATGTCGAACCATCCGATCGACTCGTCAGAACCTCATAATCCTCCCCCCAAGAGCTCAACATCTTGGGTACAGCTCGACAGTATCGAGTACATACCACAGCATCGGTGGTCCAACCGTAGAAGGGCAAACCCAAGCCTCACTAATAGCACCGCGGAACTGCCGCAAACCTAAAGGTTCAAAGGCTTTCACACGGTCATTATGTCGAGTTAGGGTTTCATTCTTCTAGAGGGTCCATAGAATCGCTTGCATGTCTTTCCGAATACTTTAAACTTGGAAAATGGGTTCCTGACATTCGATCGTCTTAATCGACTTTCAACGAATCTGCGTGAAGTCGCCTCTAGCTGGAATCAATCTATCTGGTGACCTCGCATCGGGGTAAGCGAACGAACCACATGTCCTAGTCATTCACCCTCGGGTGACTAGCGACTCACCATCATATCTCTAAGTATATGCTCATGCTGCAGTAGGTCCAATCATCTAGGCGATATCTGATCATTTGCAGTAACAACTGGCTCATTCTTCTGTACGCCGAACAGCGCCTCAATCCTCAAGGAAAGGCTATACATTGGCGGTCCTCTCTAAATCGGTCTGCTCTAGATCCGAGTAAGACTCTCCACACTGGAAATCTTTAACTCAACTGGGCCTGCTCCGGCGCATAAATCGAACGAATCACCTTCGTCTCTCAAATCGGGTAGACTAGCTATCATCTGTCTCATATCAGCCTGGAAGCTCGTGCGATCTCAGCTCGTAAGCTCCGGAAGCGACATCCTGTCAATCTCAGTAACAGCTGGTCCATCTGTCTGCACGGTAGGCGACATCATAATCTCTGAGGTATGCTGTACATCAACAGTCCTCTCTCAACTGGCCGCTCTAACAATGGCCCGATCATCCGGTGCAAAACCAAGCACTCGCCTCCACTAGAGGTCACAATCACCAATACTAACTCGAGACGTTCCCATGTCACCAGAAAACACAATGGTCGGCCCTCGTACTAGACGAGCTCGCCCTGACCGTAACCCTAACAGCAGCCCAAACTACGCTCAAACATGGCGACAGGAACATCAATCGAGTATCGAAGAGAGCAGATCAATGGCAAGAAAGAAAACAACAAATCCAGAGTAGATACATGATCATAAGAAGGAACAACATCAATGAAGGTATGATCATGAAACTAATAGAATCGAGGATCTCAAATGGATGTATAATCATGGATATGAAGAGAATCACTGATCTCGAAAATATGTACATCCTATGGTTCCTTAAGTGGAGTGGCGTGTCGTAATTATGCCGTGGAACATACCCACGGTACGTCACTCTACTTTAGTCACCTATTCCATCAACCAAGGGTCATCCTACGCGATGATGGTTCGGGTCTAATACCCCCTCGACTAAGTCTAAGTTCCGTAAGGTCAAGCCTAAGTTCCGTATATATATAAACGCCCTAGGCTCCATATAGTCAAACTTAGACTCGAACCAAGGTTAACCTAGCGCTTTGATACCAACTTTTTCACGACCCGAAAGAGCACGTGACTGGCCCTTGAACTATATGGAGTCCTATAGACTCCATATGGTTCAAGGGCCAGTCACGTGCTCTTTCGGGTCGTGACAAAGTTGTCCTTAAGATATATATAAATCTACTAAGCCCTTAGAATCTTTACGGGTCGTGAAAATACCCATAGAATCCATTTACTTGTCCTTAAGATATTCCCGATTCGATAGTTTTGAAATAGGTATGACTCGGGTCTAGTCTAACATCTACTAAGCCAAGTCCATCAGGAGGGGTATGGAAACCACCTAAATCTGAGTCGATATATATATAAATATAATAGTCAGTAATCCCGCCTCAATAGTATCACAAACGATATAACATCCTCGAGTCATGAGCGCGGATTTATCATCAATATAGGCTCGTACGGTAAATCGTCGTACGGCATCCCAATAGCTGGGTACGGTCTATATCACATTATCTCATCACATATCAGGTATCACTACCATCATTTCACATAATCTAGGGTACAGATCTAAGTCTAGTACAATCGATACCATCTACATAAGTATGAATACGGGGTAAAACACATGCCCAAAGGCCCGCTAAAGCATCATGTCGTATCTCAAATACGAACTCTGTCATATCGCCGAATCTCACGGCCTCAATCAAATCACATCGACTCATCTCAATCCCACGTATCATCCTCAAATCCCGTATATGAATACATAGTCCCATACCCATATGAACACATACAAATATATATATATATATATTCCCATATACACATGCGAAAGAAAGTATGTATGCAAGTGTGTGCGTGCGTGTATGGGTGCAACCCCTACTCTAGGGTTTCGCACTACACTAAATCAATCCATCCTATCATCAATAATCTCAAGAACATATAGTAACTATATGTGTGTATACGTATTCGTATACATCACCACGGACTGCGGGGGTGCTATACGCCATCCACCCGACTTCCCCCGTAGATATAATCTACTCACATTGCGTCTTTATCTGTCGACGTCGCCACGCGTTTGCTGTTCATCCCAAAGTCTTCATGGGGTACCTACACATTAACGTATCGCAAAAGCGTATCAAAACCAATTCAAAACTAAAACGGCATACGAAACCCCAAAACGATACGCTATGTTCCATAGGTTAGAACCTATGGACAACGCCTTCCAAAACCATCAACAACCCTCGATATCGTCGTATAAACGCCAAGTAGTCAAGGTACAACACCATACGCAAATTCAGAATTAGAAATACGGAATACGGAAACACGAATCCAAAACAGCAACTAGGGAAATAGGCTCCAGATTTCACCCTAGGTCAAACTAGATAAATCTATACATGCCAGGGGTCTAAACTACTGATGAGGGAACACCAAAACTAAAACGAGGCAAATCCACCATGGTCTGGCCGCAAATTGCGGCCAGAATGGATAAATTTGCGGCCGGGAAAGAGAAGTAGGGGCTAGGGTTTTGTGTGGTGGTTCCTGGGTGCCTGCACATCTCATTGTCCAATCAATTTTATTTTAGGATGTCTCGGGTGATAGCAGATTTCATATAAGCTTCCCAGATTTCATAACTTTTCCGATATCGGTTTCTAATTCCGTACTCCGGGTCTTAAGGTTCAGGTTTGGGTCTCAATTCATGCACTAGGGTGTTTACATAACCTCTACTGGGCTCAATTTCACATTACAACACAAAATTCCCTCAAACCCTAACTAGGTTTTCCTTAAGTCCATCAAAACACACAATATCGATATGAAACTTGAATCGAAGCTTAAGCACAAGAAATACCACTCTAATTGTGAAGGAATTACCTCATAAGACCTACGTGAATCCACAACAGCGCCAAAATGAAAGCTTTCTTGGTCCATCCTATAGCTTGCAAGCTTGTGCACATTTTTTGTAAAAATGAAGTGAGGTTTTGATGAGATTATCATGGTGTTTTGGAGGATTGAAGAAGGGGGAGGAGGGAGAGGCAGCAGCTTCAGCAGGAGGAGTGGAAGAGGGAAAGAGAAATGGTGAAGAATAATGGAGGAAGGTTGCACACAAGTCAAAGGTCACACCCCCTTTTCTCTCTCTCACCCATACCTTATATTTTATTCCTTTTTTCCCTTTTTCTTTTTCTTTTCTTTCTCTTTTCTAAAACCCTTCTCACTTGATTAGTGAACCCAAAAGAAACATGGTCGAAAAATGCACAAGTGTAAGAAATGAGATATGTGTATGTTTTGCACAAAAATGCTAAAAAACCGATTAGCGATTTTTAATCGCGATTAGCACTAAATTAGCATATAACTAATCATAAAAGCTAAAAAATGGCATAATTCCATAAAATACCCTATTTTAGAATTTTCCATAATTTTTCCAATTTTTTTCTATATTTAATTATACCAAAATATTAAAATATTCAATAAAATAATATTAAATTATAAAAATTCCCAAAAAATAATATTTTATTTTTTTGAAATGTTACAGGTGGGCTTCAACTTGGTTTCTTCTTCGACTTCTCTCTTGAAGCTTTCTTTTGAGAGCTTCATTATGGAGGTTGAGCAAGTCACCAATATCTTGTACCTAAACTTCTTCAAGTGTTAATAATATTGCTTTTGCTTTGTTTCTTTGTTTCTTTCCCTTACTTGCTTTCTTTTGCTATTATTATGTGTAACTAATGTTGGGTTATGGGAGCGCCCCGACCATCCAATCGTGGCCAAATGCGGAACAAAAATTTTCTAAAACCCAGCGCTACCATTACCCGATTTCCAAGATCGAAACTATTAACTGTAAAACTAGCAAGCCAAACACAAAGAGATAGAAATGGTTATACCTAATGATCCAAGTCCTTCGGGTCTTCAACCATCTCCAAGCTCCTAGTGATGCGGATCGACTTTGGTCGCCGGTCTTCCTTTATCTCCGATGATCCACCCGAGGGAAACGGCACAAGCTCCAGGTTCGCCAAGCGGACCAACCGACTCTCTAGGATTGCTAGTAATAGAGAGTGGGGGGGTGTAGGATAGTGTCACTATAATTCTTTCTCTCAACCATGAGCTTAAGTAAGTATCAAGTGAAGATGAAGAAGAGGTGATCAAAAGAGATAGCATGGAAAATTGGCTAAGTATTTTGTGTGAGCATGAGAGTGAGAGAGCACCAAAATTGAATCAACCAAAATGAGCTAGCATCCCCACCCCAAAGTGGCCGGCCCCTTCCTCTCATGCCCCCACAAAAAAGTCATTCCCAATTTGCATTAAACAAATACCCATACCAATCTCTACATGCACAAAAGCCATGCTTTGACCAAAACCCATGCCTATGCCATGTCACCATTTCCACCTCATTTTAAACATGCGATTTTCTAAAGAAAATCAATAATGAGGTGGTATCTTCTAGAAGCCATTCCGTATAAATATGGAATGCTTCCTGGTACATGTATCGAAATACATATACGTGTATTCGTACGAAAATACGAATAGCCAAAGAGAAAATAAATAGTGAGAAATAATACTAGAATACATATATATAAATACATATATAAATTATTAAATCAAAACTTGATTTAACAATCTGGCTGAATCCTAAGCCGCTAGTATTATCAACCGCTCGATTAAAGTCTGTGCAGTCCGTGCACATATTAATCGGACACACCTGTATGTATCAACATGCGTCGCCTACACCATATCGTCTGAACCGTGAAAACCCTCTGTGTGGGACTCTAAAGACTCGTCAATACGCTGGCAGTGTGTTTAACCACAACCACGTCAGCGGCACTAGCTGTACGTAACGGCTACCCAGGTACTGAGCGAAAGGAAGGCCGACGAGCAAACTCATCCAAACCCCTACTGAGCCTGTCAGTGACAATATCCGTACAGTCCGGTCTGTTCGTCTAAGAGAATCACATATCGAGTGTAGGGGGTGGATAAACTCAGACCCCTAACAACGCGATAATTTGTGTTGGTATGAAACCCATCACTACGTGAGAAACTATCGATCCTGGATCGGTAATTCTCACATACTCCGGCCGAGGATTTCTAGTGATGGCCACCCGTGCACTGCGCGACATCAACCCCCAATACCGGGAGAGATGAATCCCCGACGATCCGCTCACTGCCTCCATGTGGCTCGGGACTGTACCCAACTAAAACCTGTTTGCACGACTCCTTTGAGCCGTGGTAGGGTAGTAATCAAAGCATAATGGGAACACACACGAGACAAATGACGATCTCAAGTCGACAGACTAACCTGTACACATGTCACCAGGGAATTGCTATCTGACTATAGGTATAGTAACAACTAGCAGCTTCCCGGCGAGTCCGTCCAGTGTACTCATAAACCAATGAGCACCTGTATACTATCTTAGGTGAAAAAATGACACCAATGGCTTGTGAGACCGGCCACCGCCCCTCATCAGGGTCTAGATAAGTATACACCAGTCTACACTGGAGTATCGATGCCTAGTCTTGATACTCCCACGACTAGGGACATTTAAGGATGTGCTTATAGACCCCCAGTGTAAGTCCATGCTACCTCTCCCGGTACTTTCGGGAATGCGGAATTTGATAAAAAACAATTTTTACGGAGGTGGTAACATGGACCTATAACCCGGATCTTGGTTAAACATCTATCTAACAACCTAACTATGAGTTTCTAGCTACTCGGTTAGGGGGTTATACCTTGCTTGTCTTGAACTCCTTCGTCTTCAAGCTCCGGTGGTGGTCCGATCGGCTTCTTCTCGTCGTCTCCGTACGCCGAAGATAGATCCACCTGAAAGCTCCAACCTTTAGCTCCTTCTTCGTTCTTTGAAGAAACTAGTTCACTTGGTTTGCTAAACCTAGTGAACTAGAATGAGTAGAGAAGAATTAGAATGGGATTTTATCAATGGTTCTTGATTCTCAACTCATGAGACAAGAGAACCATAGATTAAAGAGAGGGAGCAAGAGCAAAAGGGTGAGAGCAAAAGGAGAGCTCAAGAACAAGAGAGAGAATGAGCAAGAAAGAATGAGGCTCTCTTTTGTCTTTCACCCTCTCATAATCCAAAGGAATGATAACTCATCATATCAAAAAAAGTCTTATGTGATGGTTGAAGCAACCATAACCATATCATATCATGCACTCATTTTACACAAATGAGCAAGCAAGTAAAAGTCTTTGCCATGAAATGATGGCTATGGTTATCATGATGGTCAACTAGTCAAGCCTAGTCAACCGGTCAACAAAGTCAACAAGTCAACAAAAGTCAACAAGTCAACAAAAGTCAACAACCATGTCACCATAATACTTAATTAATATAATAGTTAATCACATATCATATTCTCATTAAGGTTGATCAAAAGGTCAATAGTCAACGGTCAACTGTCAACAACCCTAATGAGAATCCACTGCCTCTGTCTCCCTGTCAACTGTGCATACACACCCGCATCCGCGTTCCGAGGAACACGAATGCAAACTGGATAAATCCAATCCCATAAGGTACACTAGGATCTGGCTTAAACCAAAGCCCGCTAGTGTAAACTGTCCGGACACTGTACGCGCACAAGTGCACGGATGTGACCGAACCCTGTCGCAAAACCATGCGACCTGTCGCAATACCATGCGACCTCTACTCTTTTGCCTAAAGGCGAAAAGCTTTCTGTGTGGGACTCTAAAGACTCGACACTACGCTGGCAGTGGTTTTAACCACAGACCGCAAGCGGCACTAGCTGTGCGTAACGGTCCCCAGGTAATGCCGACAAGAAGACCGACGAGGCGAAACCCATCTGAACTCCTACTGAGCCTGAGTGTGACATTCTCCGTACAGTCCAGTCTGTTCGTCTGATACATCGCATGGCGGGCCTAGGGGGTGGTAAACGTCAGTCCCCCAATAGCGGTACAAGTCGTGCCGGAGCGAAGCCCAAAACACCCTGAGATAACACTGGAAACCTACCAGTATATCTCGTTTGCCCTGGCCAGGGACTACTCGTGTAATGGCTCTCCTAGACACAGCGCGATGTCAATCCCCAATACCGGGAGAGACGAATCCTGTCTAACCGTCACTGCCTCCAAGTGCTTCGGGACTGCACCCAACCACTACCTGTTTGCACGACTCCTTTGAGCCGTGGTAGGGTAGTGATCAAAGTACAGTGGGAACACACTCGAGGCGAAGTGACAGTGTCAAGTCAGCGGACTAAGCTGTACTCATGTCACCTGGGAACTGATAACTGACGATAGGTATAATACCAACTAGTCAGTTCCCGACGAGTCCTGTCCAGTATACCCGTAACCTAACGAGCACCCGCATACTATCTCAAGTACGACGTACTGACGGCTGTGGGACAGACCGTCTCCCACACTGGGATGAGAAGCGCATGCGCTGGTCTACTCCGGAGTATCGATGCCCTGTCTCGATAGTCCTGCGACCAGGGACCTGCATAAGGATGTGCTTATAGATTACCCAGCCCCACTAGTGTGACGGCCATCACATCGCTGGTAATCAAGCAAAGATCCTAAGGGCTCTACTAATGTGTATATGTGATATACAAAAATAAACACATGTACACATTGAAGTAGAAACAAACCAAGTAGCATACTACTATTTTGAGCAAGATTGTATATACAAGGTGAATATGCCAAGCATCCATTAAGTAATATACAAACCAGTATGATACAGTAATGGCCTCTAGGGCATATACACTAACAATCTCCCACTTGCACTAAGGCCATGTACTGGCGTATCGAAGACCTATCATCTCGATCAGCCGCTCGAACTGAGTCTGGGGCAGGGCCTTGGTGAATGGATCTGCAGTGTTATCTTCTGAAGCGACTCTCCGAACCTCGATCTCCTGGCGATCTACGATCTCCCTGATCAGGTGATACCGCCTTAAGATGTGCCTGGATCTCTGATGGGACCTGGGTTCCTTCGCTAAAGCTATAGCCCCGTTGTTGTCGCAATACAGAGGTATTGGATCAACAATGGACGGAACCACCTGAAGTTCTTTCAAGAACTTCCTCATCCAGACAGCTTCTTTTGCGGCATCAGATGCAGCGATGTATTCCGCTTCCATCGTCGAGTCTGCAACGGTTTCCTGTTTGGAACTCTTCCAACACACCGCCCCTCCATTGAGGGTAAAGACAAAACCCGACATGGACTTGGAATCATCCTTGTCACTTTGGAAGCTGGAGTCAGCAAAGGCCTCGATCTGGAGGTCTTTTCCGCCGTACACCAAGAACATCTCCTTGGTCCTTCTCAGGTACTTGAGAATGTTCTTTACCGCTATCCAGTGTTTCTCCCCAGGGTTTGACTGATACCGGCTTACCACACTAAGTGCATAAGCTACATCCGGTCTGGTACACAACATCGCATACATTATAGAGCCTACCGCAGAAGCGTAGGGTATAATAGACATGCGATCCCTCTCCAAATCAGTCTTGGGAGACATCTCTTTAGAGAGGGTGATCCCGTGACAAGCCGGTAGGTTACCGCGCTTGGAATCTTCCATACTGAATCTCTTCAGTATGGTGTCGATGTACCTGGACTGTGAAAGTCCTAATATCCTCTTGGATCTGTCACGGTAGATCCGGATACCCAGAATGTACGAGGCATCACCCAGGTCTTTCATGGAGAACCTGTGTGACAAGAACCCCTTGACAGATTGTAGCATAGGAATGTCATTTCCTATTAAGAGAATGTTATCCACGTATAAAACGAGGAATACTACAGTTCTCGCTACAAATCTACTATAGATGCATGGTTCATCTGGATTTTTGATAAAGCCAAATTCTTTGACCGTCTCATCAAAGCAGATGTTCCAACTCCGCGACGCCTGCTTTAGTCCATAGATGGACTTAAGCAACTTGCACACCTTTCCGCTGCTCCTACTCTGAATGAAACCCTCTGGTTGGTCCATATAGACACACTCCTCTAAATTTCCATTTAGAAAAGCGGTCTTTACGTCCATTTGCCAGATCTCATAATCGTGGAAGGCAGCAATGGCAAGAAGGATCCGAATGGATTTCAGCATGGCTACTGGAGAAAAGGTTTCGTCATAGTCCAAGCCAGGTCTTTGACGGAAACCCTTTGCTACCAGCCTAGCTTTATAGGTCTCAACCTGTCCATCTACACCAATCTTCCTTTTGAAGATCCACTTGCATCCTACGGGTTTTACCCCGTCTGGAGCAATGTCCAACGTCCATACCTTGTTGGTGTACATGGACTCCATTTCGGTCCGCATTGCATCAAGCCATTTCACTGAGTCAACACTCTGAACGGCCTGCTGGAAGCTAGTAGGCTCATCATATTCTATGATGCAATCCTCTCTATCCCCGTCTATGAGAAAACCATAGTATCTCTCGGGCGGATGAGTCTGCCTACTACTTCTGCGGAGCGGCGTAGGAATGTCCTGTTCTGTTGAACCCTCTGGTTCCACTAAGCTTTCAGTAACAGTCTGTGGTTCTGGAACTTCTTCCAGTTCTATTGTGCTCCCACTTATCTGGGTTTCCAAAAACTCAGTTTCCAAGAAGCGGGCATGCTGAGAAACAAAAACCTTTTGTTCCTCAACGGAATAGAAAAGATACCCCCTGGAGTTCCTTGGGTATCCCACAAACTTACACTGTACTGAACGTGCCTCAAGCTTGTCCGCATGCTGCTTCTTTACAAAAGCTGGACATCCCCATACCTTAAGATACTTAAGACAGGGTTTCTTCCCAGTCCACATCTCATATGGGGTGGTAGGCACAGTCTTGGTGGGAGCCTTGTTCAAGAGATACGCAGCTGCTTCTAGTGCATATCCCCAGAATGATCGCGGCAACTCAGCGTTACTCATCATGGACCGAACCATATCCAATAGGGTTCGGTTCCGTCTCTCCGATACACCGTTATGTTTCGGAGTGTATGGAGGAGTAAGCTGAGAGAGAATACCATTCTCTTTTAAGTAGTCCAGGAACTCGGCACTTAAGTATTCTCCACCTCGATCCGATCTTAGAATCTTAATACTTTTGCCGGTCTGTTTCTCTACTTCATTCTTATACTCCTGGAATTTTCCAAAGGCTTCGGACTTATGTTTCATTAAGAAGACATAACCGTACCTTGAGAAGTCATCCGTAAAAGTAATGAAGTAAGAATGTCCGCTTCGGGCATGTATAGACATTGGACCGCACACGTCACTGTGTACGAGCCCCAAGAGCTCGCTCGCTCTTACTCCATGTCCAGTAAACAGATTCTTTGTCATCTTTCCTTTGAGACAAGATTGACAAGTGGCATACGATTGATATTCGAACGTATTCAAATATCCTACTGTATGTAACTTAGTCAACCTTCTCTCATTGATGTGACCCAATCTACAATGCCATAAGAAAGTCTGATTTATTTCTGGAGACTTTCTTTTGTGTGTATTCTGGACATTAAAAATCTGTGGTTGGTTTAACACGTATATACCATTACTCAATGTACCTGACCCAATCAAAACTTGATTAAGGTGAATGTTTACAACATTACTTACAAACGCAAATTCATAACCTTCTTTAGAAACTAAAGATACAGAAATGATATTACAAGTTGCGTTGGGTACAAAAAAGCAATTA
Organism: Agapanthus africanus; assembly: GCA_030015575.1. Lineage (NCBI taxonomy): Eukaryota > Viridiplantae > Streptophyta > Magnoliopsida > Asparagales > Amaryllidaceae > Agapanthus > Agapanthus africanus. The sequence goes on from JASDDO010000018.1 coordinate 114,581,526, forward strand.
CGCAAAACCAAAACATGTCCATCTGACATTCCCAGGTGATAGTCCCCCACGGCTTTAGCATCCATGCTAGCTCCGTTCGCAACTCTGAGGGTCATGTCACATGCCTTCAAAACCCTACGGTTTCTCAACGCCTGCAAAGAATTACAGATATGAGATCCTGATCCGGTATCCAATACCTAGGAAGTAGAGTTTATTGAAAGACAGTTTTCAATAACATACACACCTGAAGCTGAAGCTGCAACCTGCTTCAATTCCTGTGTTCTGGCCTTCCAGGCCCTGCAATCATTCTTCCAGTGTCCTTTCTTATGACAATAGAAGCATTCTTCCTTATCCACAAGCTTCCCCGCTATCTTTGTTGTTTTTGCTTTTCCCTTCGTATCCACTTTACTAACACCGCCCCTTGGTTTGGTGGGGGCTTTCTTCTTCTTTCCCTTGGCTTTCGCCTTGGACCTAGAAGAAGATGATCCTCCTACAAACAAAGTGGATGTTTCCCTACCTTTCTGTAGGGTGCCCTCTGCGCTCCTCAGCATGTTGAGGAGCTCTGAAAGTTCAACCTCTTTTTCTTGTAAGTTGAAGTTCAGTATAAACTGGGCGTAAGTGGAAGGAAGGGACTGGAGAACTATATCCGTATATAGCTCACTCTCCAATGTGATCCCTAGGTCAGCGAGCTCCTCAATGTAGCCGATCATCTTTAGCACGTGCTCGGCTACTGATGATCCGACGGCCATTCTTGTCGAAAATAACTTTTTCGACGCTTCGTATCTTGCGATATGAGATTGCTCTCCATACAGTTCTTTTGTATGAAGCAATATGGACTCCATGTCCATATTCTCGTGCCTCCTCTGATGTTCGTTGTCCATCGAGGCAAGCAGGAGGCATTTGGCCTTCGCGCTATCAATCTCCCAAGTCTTGCGGATTTCCTTATCCGCGACGCTGGAAGTTGGACCAGGGACAGGGGGAGCTTTGGTGGTAAGAAGATACCCCAGCTTGTCGTAAGTGATTGCTATCTTGACATTCCTGAGCCAATCGTTGTAGTTTGGCCCTGTCAGTTTGTTTTTATCTAGGAGTAACTTAAGTCCAGTCATGTCGATTTGGTCGCTGCAATTAGGAGAGAGAAGAAGAAACACTCAGCATGATGCTCTTGCAAGTTTAGAGTGGTTTTTAGTTTGTCTAAACAGGATGGCTCCCACTGTTTCTCGAATCCCTCCTCAAACCATAAAGGAAGAATTAGTCGGGATCAATCCCACCGCACAATACTTGCTTAACCGTTCAGCCAGGCCGGTGTCGGTACTTTGAGGGAGGTTTTCCAACGCTTTCGCGAAGTTCCTTAATTAAAGAACCTCTTTTCCCTGGGGGCGTAGCCCCGCTAACACCTTTCTAGGCACCTACTAGGTTTATAGCATTGATCGTTTAGTGAGAAAATTTCCCGAGGAGTAGCATATACTCATAGTAGGATCGGGATCCAAATATCATCGCGTGACGAAACTGAAGGAATCCTACCAGAATCATCACACTCCAAATGGTATGCAAATCTAGCAAGTTTCAGTACTTATGAAACTCCCGATGTGGATTTTTGCCCCATGCTCTTATGACCTTGACGAAGGTCAACAAATCATAAGTCACATGTCAAGTTCTGCCCATCATTATCCAGGTTAATTTGAATCCACCCGTATATACCCTTGACGAAGGTCAATAAGGTAATGCGAATGTCCCAAACCAACGCATCTATCTATGCTACATATGAATACCCAACAGCTACCAATCACTATGCCTTGACGAAGGTCAACAAACACAGCTTGAATACTATTGAATATTCATACGAAACGACGGAGGGCTACGAATGGTTTTGGCAAAACCGTGAACGTAGTGAACTTGATTTGGTCGATGGAACGAGATAGCTTTTAAAAGGAGTGGCTCAAGCTCCGCATTTAAAAGTTGGTTTTGAAAAGAACCGAGTGGTTTTTCGAAAGTGTTCCAACGACTTTAACTTGGTTTATTATCTTGCATTAGTTCTTTTAATGCGTGATATTCTTGCATTAGTTCTTTTAATGCGTCCCATCATTTAATCCTACCATTGCAGAAAACAACCAAAATATGACGTACGCTTATGCCATTCGCATTCGCCACGGGGCCCCGTCATTACCCGTTAGGTTACTTAACTAACGACAGAGCGGGGGCTGGGCTAGCGCGTCTGTAAAACATAAGCAACGCCTAAATAATATCATATATAGATATACTGCAATGATAAACATTTCAGATCACAGATGAATACATTGGATATACTAGGAATCTGTAATTTGTACGAGCCTGTAACAAAAGACAGATTACACGGTCGCGGTGAATAGCCAAATACCCCACCCAAGACCCCAAAGGTGCGGCAAACTACCCGCCAAGTACCCGAAGCGTAGCAACCTCCCTCATCTCCATGAGTAGGCCACTCGACACTTCGGCATACCCGGTAGTTTGTGCACCCCCTCCATGGGTCTATCCTAGGAGCAAAAACAGTAAAAAGAAATTATACAATGACGGCTACAACCCCGACCCGGTTGTGCGGCCATACAAATAATTATTGCATCAATTTACAAATTTACAAGAATTGAAAGAAAAGAAAACTCTCGTCTCACAACCCCCGGCTATTCACCCGCGACAATCCAACATATTCATATACACATTCCAGCAACATTACAGATCACAGATTTGTATAACCCCCACTAATCGACATATAGCGATTAGTAGACGTTCAATACAAATATCACATTACAGAAAAACCCGTTAGCTTAAGTCTTATAGAAGTTCGATCAAAAATACGGATTTTCGGGACCCCAAAATAAAATTTTCGTTCTGGAAAATCTGGGTTGAAAATACATGTACCAAAATTCCCAAAATACCCCCAGATGCACACTGTAGCAAAGAAACACCAGAGAAGCGCCAAGCTATTGCCGCGTTTCCGTGGTCGTTTAGAGGGATCGGTTGGTGATTTTTCTACAGTGTCATCTAAAAACCCTGAGCCGATTTTAGGTGTTAAAATAATCAACTTTTGAACAGTAATAAAATCGACAGAAACTGCAAATTTTCGGGGTTCGTTTCGGGACTTTTTCGTTGATCGATCTTCTAGTTACTTGCTAACATGTTAGATAGAGTTTAACTAGGCTCTGATACCACTGTAAGTCCATGCTACCTCTCCCGGTACTTTCGGGAATGCGGAATTTGATAAAAAACAATTTTTACGGAGGTGGTAACATGGACCTATAACCCGGATCTTGGTTAAACATCTATCTAACAACCTAACTATGAGTTTCTAGCTACTCGGTTAGGGGGTTATACCTTGCTTGTCTTGAACTCCTTCGTCTTCAAGCTCCGGTGGTGGTCCGATCGGCTTCTTCTCGTCGTCTCCGTACGCCGAAGATAGATCCACCTGAAAGCTCCAACCTTTAGCTCCTTCTTCGTTCTTTGAAGAAACTAGTTCACTTGGTTTGCTAAACCTAGTGAACTAGAATGAGTAGAGAAGAATTAGAATGGGATTTTATCTATGGTTCTTGATTCTCAACTCATGAGACAAGAGAACCATAGATTAAAGAGAGGGAGCAAGAGCAAAAGGGTGAGAGCAAAAGGAGAGCTCAAGAACAAGAGAGAGAATGAGCAAGAAAGAATGAGGCTCTCTTTTGTCTTTCACCCTCTCATAATCCAAAGGAATGATAACTCATCATATCAAAAAAGTCTTATGTGATGGTTGAAGCAACCATAACCATATCATATCATGCACTCATTTTACACAAATGAGCAAGCAAGTAAAAGTCTTTGCCATGAAATGATGGCTATGGTTATCATGATGGTCAACTAGTCAAGCCTAGTCAACCGGTCAACAAAGTCAACAAGTCAACAAAAGTCAACAAGTCAACAAAGTCAACAAAAGTCAACAACCATGTCACCATAATACTTAATTAATATAATAGTTAATCACATATCATATTCTCATTAGGGTTGATCAAAAGGTCAATAGTCAACGGTCAACTGTCAACAACCCTAATGAGAATCCACTGCCTCTGTCTCCCTGTTAACTGTACATACACACCCGCATCCGCGTTCCGAGGAACATGAATGCAAACTGGATAAATCCAATCCCATAAGGTACACTAGGATCTGGCTTAAACCAAAGCCCGCTAGTGTAAACTGTCCGGACACTGTACGCGCACAAGTGCACGGATGTGACCGAGCCCTGTCGCAAAACCATGCGACCTGTCGCAATACCATGCGACCTCTACTCTTTTGCCTAAAGGCGAAAAGCTTTCTGTGTGGGACTCTAAAGACTCGACACTACGCTGGCAGTGGTTTTAACCACAGACCGCAAGTGGCACTAGCTGTGCGTAACGGTCCCCAGGTAATGCCGACAAGAAGACCGACGAGGCGAAACCCATCTGAACTCCTACTGAGCCTGAGTGTGACATTCTCCGTACAGTCCGGTCTGTTCGTCTGATACATTGCATGGCGGGCCTAGGGGGTGGTAAACGTCAGTCCCCCAATAGCGGTACAAGTCGTGCCGGAGCGAAGCCCAAAACACCCTGAGATAACACTGGAAACCTACCAGTATATCTCGTTTGCCCTGGCCAGGGACTACTCATGTAATGGCTCTCCTAGACACAGCGCGATGTCAACCCCCAATACCGGGAGAGACGAATCCTGTCTAACCGTCACTGCCTCCAAGTGCTTCCGGACTGCACCCAACCACTACCTGTTTGCACGACTCCTTTGAGCCGTGGTAGGGTAGTGATCAAAGTACAGTGGAAACACACTCGAGGCGAAGTGACAGTGTCAAGTCAGCGGACTAAGCTGTACTCATGTCACCTGGGAACTGATAACTGACGATAGGTATAATACCAACTAGTCAGTTCCCGACGAGTCCTGTCCAGTATACCCGTAACCTAACGAGCACCCGCATACTATCTCAAGTACGACGTACTGACGGCTGTGGGACAGACCGTCTCCCACACTGGGATGAGAAGCGCATGCGCTGGTCTACTCCGGAGTATCGATGCCCTGTCTCGATAGTCCTGCGACCAGGGACCTGCATAAGGATGTGGTTATAGATTACCCAGCCCCACTAGTGTGACGGCCATCACATCGCTGGTAATCAAGCAAAGATCCTAAGGTCTCTACTAATGTGTATAGGTGATATACAAAAATAAACACATGTACACATTGAAGTAGAAACAAACCAAGTAGCATACTACTATTTTGAGCAAGATTGTATATACAAGGTGAATATCCCAAGCATCCATTAAGTAATATACAAACCAGTATGATACAGTAATGGCCTCTAGGGCATATACACTAACACCCAGCCCCCACGTATGTTATCGCCATCACAATTCTGGTAGTCAAGCAAGAATCCTATGGGCTTTATCAACATATACTTGATGATAAAGACAAACCAGATAGCATACTGTCATCTCGAGTAAGACTGTTTTATCGGTATTGGTCCTCGCTCAATCACCATGATCGCATGCCTGCGACTATGATAATTGCCCTGAGGGCACTATAGCCAACAATCTCCCACTTGCACTTAAAGCTAATTATTGCGATGTCACATACTCACAACCTGTGTGATACCGAACACCCAACTCCTCTACTAATCAATTTCATAAACCTTGTTTGTAAAACTATTGTGTTCGAGAAATAGCCTCAGTGAGTGGATCCGCTCCAGTGTTTCTATCTATGTCTCTCTTTATCTCAACTTCGCGGAGAAAACTATCTCCCGAAATGAGCAATACCCGTCTTAGAATATTTCTGGATATCTGATGGGACCCAGTTCACAAATGAACTCCAAATCCAGCAAATTTCTTAGACTGTATCGTCTACTGAACTTAATCAGTATATTGCGCTATACCTTTCTCAGTATCCGCTTGGACCACTTGTCCAAACTACTGCCCCTCGTCAGAGGGAAAACTATAACTCTGCCATCCAGGTCACCTTGGAAGCCTGAAATGATAACCCTCTCCAGAAGGAGGCCGCCGTTATCAAATCCCTAGAACATCCTCTTATGTTCATAAACTGCTTCCAATCATTTTCTCCAAGATTGGATTAATATATCAACTTATTGCATCTAGTGCAAAAACAACATCTGGTGTGGTACTTGACATCTCATGATTGACTCAATTGCCTAAGCAAGTTATATGCCAATCATGCACACCCCTCTCCCCTTTAGTCTATAAGTCATCTTTAGAGAGGGTGACTACATTCACCTGCAGGTTCACCACCATGCCAGGAGCCGTCCATTCTAAAAAACTTTTAGAATACTGTCTAAGTACCCAGATTGGGACACTACCCAAATCTAGATCTAAAACCATAGACCTAGTAACCAGAATGCCTGATATAATATCCATAACCTATGTGGAGAAACTACTGTGTGACAACCAAAGTATAACCGATCGTAGTATAGGAATTTCACTTCCTACTCTGTGTTTGTCATCCAAATACCAGGACATCACACCCTACTACCTTCTTAACAGATCCATCCACTATTCTGATGAAGTCAAAGAACTTATGACTGTCATATCAAAAATTAGATGATCTATCTCCGCTATATCAGCTATAGTCTATAAATAGACACAAACTACTTTTCCACTACGCTTCCGCTGCTCCCACTGATTACGATAACCTTCTAGCAGAGTCATATACACATGCACTTCTAAATCTAGTTTAGAATGACGTTGTACCCACTCTCCTACCGGGTCTCATAGTCTGGAACAACAGTAGTGTCATGTCTGGATAAACAAGAACCTCCCTGTCACCGTCCTTGAGGCTACCGAAGTACCTCTCGGGTGCCTGAGGTAACTCTCCATATCTGTGGAGTGGCTAATGGAATGTCAATCCTGATTGAATCTTTAGGTCCTAGTAAATTTTCCGTAATCGTTTGTGGTTCTGGAATCACTTCCAGTTCTACCATACTCCCACTACTGTTTTCTGAAAAAATCCATTTTACTAAGACTGTGGTCAAGAATAATATCACTATTGACCTTCCTGATGGTAGAAAGTTAACCCTCGTCAAAGCCCGGGATAACCCACAAACAGCCATTACTGAAACGTGCCTTGAGTTTATCCGGATTCTGGTTTTAAGCATCAGCAAGACGACTCCCTATACCTTAACATCGTTAAGATATAAATTGATTCTATATATATCTAATATAGAAACAAAAGCATTAATTTAATTGGAACCAGATTCAAATCATGCAGCTGTCTCCAGTGCATGTCAACTAAATGGAGAGAGGCCGATCAGTATTACTCAATTTAGGAGTGCGTCCAATTATGAGTAACCTGAAAGAGAAACAAGTTTCTCAAAATCATTACTATCAACTGAATACCTCATACAAGTATCTACATCTTCGATCACCTTGAAGAATCCCGATACTTGCGACACCTGGTTCTCTACTTTATTCTTGTACCTATAACTTCTCAAACTTGGACCTTGTATTTGTAAGAAACACTTGTCCTAAACTTGAGAAGTCATAAGTAAACAGAATATAGTACGAGGACCAACCCCTGTGTCCTAATGGACACTGGACAACATACAATAAATTGTATAAGTCCCCTGAGTTTAATAACTTAAACCCTGTGCGTCGTAGGTTGAAAACTGTACTTTGGTTATGAAGACTTACACCGCTGTTGAATGCTCCTTACCTAACCATCAACTGATATAGGTAAATATCATGGATATAATTTCAAAAGTTATATCTCACTTTATAAAAATAAATGTACAGATATATCAGTTTGAAATTGGTGCATAACAACGGATATTCAAAACCAAATACTTGCCGTCTGGCAAACAACCCAGGCGGTTTCCTCAAATATCACCAATTACAACGAATTCCGATATAATGAGGATGATAAACTAATTCCCAATAACTTACTCCCACTCATCATCTGTAAAACCATACAGTTGTGAGAATCAAACCTGGTAAATACATACCCTGGAGTAAAGACCTAATTGGGAAATCGGTTTTCTATTAACAATACACAGTGAAACTGAAACATGAATATGTTTCGAAGGGGTATCCAGGTATTCCTAGTAATGCCTCTTCCATTATCAGATTCATGACTGTAACCGTATATTTCCTTGCCATCTCTCCAATTCCTTTTATTTGTCTTTACTCATTACCTTCTGTGCACCATCGTCAGGCTAAGTGGGTTTCTTCCTTCCCTACCGTTCGGAACCAGCCTATGGTTTGGAAGAAGGCTATCCAATAAGCATAATAGGTGTACTCTCCTAATCCTAGGAGCACTCGCAACTTGAGAGAAGGTAAGGATAAAAGACAACTGAATAAACCTTATTCCTATTTCTCCTGAACCAGAATCCATCCTCGAAAAAGTTCCTTCGAGTTCATATATAACCATACGATGGATTTATCCAATGGAATTGGATGTTCGTAATAATACGGAGTGTTCTGGAGAAGTACAAAGGTGAAGTAGGAGTGGCGATGAATGTCTTGGTTTGGTCGTGAATAGCAGTCGCAATTTACTTTGCCCTCTTTTTAATCCTTTTATTGGTCTTTACTTATTAACTTCTGCACACCACACTTAGGCTAATTGGTTTTCTTCATTCTCTACCTTTCGGCACCTGCCTATGGTTTGGAAGAAGACTATCCAATGAGCATAATAGGTGTACCGTCTCCTAATCCTAGGAGCCCTCACAACCTGAGAGAAGGTAAAAGGAAAAGACAACTGAATAGTCCTATTCATTTTCTCCAGAACCGGAAACCATCCTCGAAATAGTTCCTTCGAGTTCGTATATAACCATACGATGGTTTTATCCAATGGAAGTGGATACACGTAGTGATACGGGGTGTTCTGGAGAAAAAGCAAAGGGTAAAAGAAGGAGTGGCAATGATGTATGCAACTTGGACAATCCAAAAGCCAGTGTTTTAAGAAGGTTCAGTTAATTTGGTCACTGAGTTATAGTCTAGGGTCGGGTCATGGTCGCAGTCAAAGGGAGAGAGAAAAGAAACACTCAGCTTGCACTCTAACCTAGATCAGAATGGATAATCAATTTATCTAATCTGGATGGCTCCCACTGTTTCCTCAAATTCTCCTCCAAACCTTAAAAAGAGAATTAGTCGGAATCACTCGAAGAGTAATCCTACTCATCAGTGGGAATCAGGATCCAACTATCATCGCATGATAACTTGATGGAAGCCACTCAAGTCACCACACTCCAGAAGGTATGCGCAAGCCTGGCAAGTTTCCTGTATGTTTGAAACTCCCGATATGATTTTTACCCCAAGCAGTTTATGACCTTGATAAAGGCCAATAAATTATAAACCACAAGTCAAGTTCGACCCGTCATTATCCTGGATTACTCTAGACCCACCCGCACAAACCCTTGACAAAGGCCAACAAGGTTATATGACTGTCCTAGATAATCGCAACTCAATGCAACAGACAAGTAATACCCAGCTACCGCACACTACGTCTTGACAAAGGTCAACAAACGCAGCACGAATACTAGGTACTACCTGAAAGAAATGACGGAGGGCTACGGCTGGTTTTTGGCGAAAAACCTTTCACGTAATGAACTTGATCTCGTTGAAGGAATCCAAGTGGTTTTACAAAATTATAGTAGCGAAAACTTTTGCTAAAGAGGTCACTCCCGGTGAAGGGATCTCGGCTCTTTCCCCATCGAATGAGGTGCAGGATATTCCAAAATGAATACCACGATGCAAAGAAAAAAGTAATCGACTATAGTGAAGTTATTACGTTGACGCAAACTTCTTTCCAAGGGGTCACTCCCGATGAAGGGATCTTGGCCCTTGCCTCGTCGAATGGGGTGCTGGATATTCATAACCAAATACCACTATGCAAAGCAAAAGCGTACGTCTGTAATGTCAGTTTTTAAAATCTTGGTTCCAAAAACATCATATAATAGGTTTGTTTTCCTTGCATTGATAAGAATCAATGCAGTCCCATCAATTAATCACACCAGAAAAGAACGAAAATAAAATGTACATATATACCATCCGCATTCGCCACTAGGTCCCGTCATCACCCGTTAGGTTACTTAACTAACGACAGAGCGGGGACTGGGCTAGCGCGGGTGCAAAACATATACAACATCTACTAGTATATATAAATATATATAACAATCGTCCCAGGCATGATAAATTCAACATCACAGAAAAAGTAATAAGCATCACAAAACAATACAGATAATCTGGAAGCCCCGGGTTTCCTTTGAGCCACAAACGAAAACCCGACGTTCCCCTGGTCGTGTGGATAGCCTGTGCAATGAAATCCTAGACCCCTACGAGCGCGGCAAGTTACCTGCCAAAACCAGAAGCGAGGTAGCCCCCTTCAGCAAAGTGAATGGACCACCCAGCACTTCACGGAATCCGGTAACTTGAGCACCCCTCCTTGGGTCAACCTGTACCCCCTACGAGTGCGGCGAATAGCCTGCCAATTCTAGAGTGAAGCCCCTTCCGTCTCAACGCCATGAGATGCGGGCCCGTTTCCCTCTAAAACCCGGCTATCCGTGCACCCCACCGCGGGGTAATCCCAGTACAGAAAAGAAAATATATACAACGGGTATATCGACCTCAACCCGGTCGTTCCCCAAAAGAATAATATACAAACAGGCAGTGACGACAGTCCACATATCGGACGCTCGCCCCGCAATATCAAATGTACAAATAAATCCAAACTGCACTACCATTGCACGAAATCTATCCACCACGACAAATCCGCAACATCACAGCACAACACAGAACATCAACATGAATGTCACGTTCGCAAACCCGTCTAAAAGGACTATAACGATTAGACAAGATTTACCGATCAAATGACATTCACGGTCATAGATAGAAATGTAATGTACTGAAAACACACGATTAAAATTTCAATCGACTAAACTTTCCCAAAATGGCCCCATGTGCTAAACCAGTACTCAAATGAATCTGGGCCAAAAATAAATATCACAAAAATCATTTTTCCTTGTCAGAGAGTGCTAGAAAAAATTTGGAGGCATTTGGCCACAAAAGCGCGACGGAACTGCCGTCAAATGGCATGTTTTGCGGCGGTTCCGCGGCCAAAAAAATGATTCAAGCTTCCTAATTTCTTGTGGTGCTCTATAATTTCCTGCACGGATTTTTAAGCTATACAGAAAGATTTTTCGAGCAAGTTTTAAAATTGACAGAAACTTGGCAAAATGGAAAAATGATTTGGAAATTTTGATCGATCGAGATTTTAAGCTTGTGCAAACTAGCTAGTAGGATTTAATGGGTGGCTCTGATACCATTGTTGGGTTATGGGAGCGCCCCGACCATCCAATCGTGGCCAAATGCGGAACAAAATTTTTCTAAAACCCAGCGCTACCATTACCCGATTTCCAAGATCGAAACCATTAACCGTAAAACTAGTAAGCCAAACACAAAGAGATAGAATTGGTTATACCTAATCATCCAAGTCCTTCGGGTCTTCAACCATCTCCAAGCTCCTAGTGATGCGGATCGACTTTGGTCGCCGGTCTTCCTTTATCTCCGATGATCCACCCGAGGGAAACGGCACAAGCTCCAGGTTCGCCAAGCGGACAAACTGACTCTCTAGGATTGCTAGTAGTAGAGAGTGGGGGGGGTTAGGATAGTGTCACTATAATTCTTTCTCTCAACCATGAGCTTAAGTAAGCATAAAGTGAAGATGAAGAAGAGGTGATCAAAAGAGATAGCATGGAAAATTGGCTAAGTATTTTGTGTGAGAATAAGTGTGAGAGAGCACCAAAATTGAATCAACCAAAATGAGCTAGCATCCCCACCCCAAAGTGGCCGGCCCCTTCCTCTCATGCCCCCACAAAAAAGTCATTCCCAATTTGCATTAAACAAATACCCATACCAATCTCTACATGCACAAAAGCCATGCTTTGACCAAAACCCATGCCTATGCCATGTAACCATTTCCACCTCATTTTAAACATGTGATTTTCAAAAGAAAATCAATAATGAGGTGGCATCTTCTAGAAGACATTCCGTATAAATACGGAATGCTTCCCGGTACATGTATCGAAATACATATACGCGTATTCGTACGAAAATATGAATAGCCAATGAGAAAATAAATAGTGAGAAATAATACTAGAATACATATATATAAATACATATGTAAATTATTAAATCAAAACTTGATTTAACAATCTGGCTTAATCCTAAGCCGCTAGTATTATCAACCGCCCGATTAAAGTCTGTGCAGTCCGTGCACATATTAATCGGACATCTGTATGTATCTGTAACACTTTGAAATTTCGTTAGAATGTTTTTCGTGTTAATTAGTAATTGTGCGTGTTATTATATATGTGTACATCGGATTATTAGTTATTTTAGTCGGGTTTACCCTAATTGTAAATTTTGTGTTAGTGTACAATTGCACACTTAGCCATTTTTGACCTAGGTTAAAGTGTTAGCCATTTCTTTTCTTATATGGTTCTTTATTCCCACCATTTAATCACGCCCGAAAACCCTTTTCTTTTTTTTAAATTTTAAATTAGAATATGAAGCATGGGGGTTAGGTAAGAAATTGACTTTTGTGACCATTTCTCTCTCTCTCTTTTTCTCTTCCTCTCTTCTGAGCTCCAGCGGAATTTCCAGCAACAACAACACCATATTTTCTTCATCTTTTCATTTCCCCTTGAAGCCAAACAAAACCCTACACAAAACAACACTTTTCCTTCACAAAACCATGGGAAAAAAGGGCTTTTTGAGGTGTTTGGGAGCAAATCTGTAGGGTTGCTAGGCACTGCCACAAGGGTCTACGAGGCATCAACCATGTCCGATTAAAATTTTAGCCGTGCCGAACAACCCGAAGCTGGATCTTTAAACTAGGGTTTAGGCAAAAACTAACATGTTAAACTGTTTAACACAAAGTGAGAAGGACTACAACCTTTGTAGATCCAGTCCTCCACTTCTTAAGCTCCGTGTAGATGTCCCCATCGCTGCGATCGTGAACTCCGGACTCTAGATAAGCTCCACGAGAAGAACGAACGTGCTTGCTACGATGACTTTGAGGCCGAAGATGATCTACGTCGGGGAGACACTAACTCAAGCTATTTCTTCACTAGGTCATGAACTTTGTAAAGAGAACACACTCTACTACATGGCAAGTGGTAGAGGATGAAGAAGTAGGAAGTGGGCTCACTTTAGAATTGATTTTCTCACGCTTTTTCTCATGGCACCATTGGAGCTAGTAAGCTTTTGGATGGAGCTTGATGATGAAGAAGAAGAAGAAAGAATAATCCATCCAAATGAAAACTTATCCTCAATAATGTAACCATAGGTGAGTTAAGCTATCATGCTTAACTCATGTAGAGAATTGACCAAGGGATTAGGTTAAGGGTTAGGTTAAAGAATATCAAGATAAAAGACAAAAGAGTGGACTTTGTCAAAGTTTCTCCAAGCTTCTTCAAGCTTGATTTCTTTGACTAAGTTTAACCCTTTTGTTAAATGTTATGATAAACTAATAACCCTAATCATAAAACTAATCTTGGTACAAGTCTCATACACCCATCTTGTGTGTATCATCAAACATGATACAAACATGTACACTTGCATATATCATATATAAACAATGTGCACAAACTAGTGAGAAAATAAATCTTAAGTGAGCTAATACTAGTTAATGTAATGTAATATATCAAATATATAATTATGCATTAAATTATTAAATCAACTCTTGATTTAATAACCCGGTTATAACCGACTAATATCAAAAGTAACAACTTATCGAATCAACACTTGATCCGATAACCCGGCTATATCGCATACAACCGATCAATGTCACGAATTGCGAGAATAGAATACGGTATCTCATATCGTATTAATCTCGGTCCCGCACATTTCACATATGTACTCCTACTCCGTTTCGCTTGAGCCAGGAAACCCCTGTGTAGGACTCCAAAGACTCGTCAATACGCCGGCAGTAGGTGATGATCATATCAAACACCCACAAGCCGCAAGCGGTGTGCTAAACGTAACGGCCACCCGGGTATTGAGCGATCAGAAGATCAACAAGCAAGCCCGCTAGTACTCCTGCGAATCCAATCAATAACACTCCCGTACAGTCCGGTCTCGTCGTCTGATATGTTGCATATCTTACCTAGGGGTGGTAAACGTCAGACCCCAATAGCTTGATAAGTCGTGTCGATATGAGGTCTATAACAGTTCGAGAAACTACTGGTAACACTTACCAGTAAATCTCAGCAACTCTGGTCAGGGATTTCTAGCTATAGCCAATCGAACACAGCGCAACATCAACTCCCTATACCGGGAGAGACGAATCCCCTCCTATCGCTCATTGCCTCCATGTGATTCGGGACTGTACCCAAAAGCCACCTTTTTGCACGCCCTCTTGGACGTGGTATGATGGAAATCAAAGCACAGTGGGAATCACACAAGACTCTATGACGATCTCGGGTCAATAGACTAACCTGTACCAGTGTCACCAGAGAACTGCCATCTGATGTAAGGTATAATACCATCTGGGAGTTCTCGGCGAGTCCGTCCAGTGTACCCAGTCTCCACTGAGCACCCGTACACCATCCTTGATGTCAAACACCGATGGATATGGGATCATCCATCGCCCATCAGATGGGTCATGATGCGTATACGCTAGTGTACTCTGGTGCATCGATGCCCTGTCTCGATACACCCACGACTAGGGACCTTGAAGGATGTACTTATGGACTACCATGTCCCCACTAGTATGATCCGCATCATAGTCCAGATAGTCAAGTACACATCCTAAGGGCTTTACCAACATGTAACAGAGAGACAATCAGTATACACGTTAAGGTAAAGAGTAACCAGATAGCATACTATCATGTCGAGCAAGAAAGTCCTCCCTATATATGTCCAAGCATCCACTACAATATACATCGTATGTACAGTAATGGCCTCTAGGGCATACATATAACTAACAATCTCCCACTTGCACTAGAGCCATCTGTCGTGGTATCACATACCCAACACTTAGCTGTGGTGGAAGTATCTCATACTCAACCATCCCATAAAAGTCTCTACTGGGAAAAAGGTCTTTGTGAGTGGATCCGCACTGTTGTCCTCTGTGTATACTCTCCTAACCTCGATCTCCCTGGAGATCAACCATCTCCATGATCAGGTGATACTGCCTAAGAATTATATCTGGATTTCTGATGGGACGGGGGTTCCTTGGCATAATCCACAACTCCATTGTCATACAATGGTAGGAACGAAGTTCATCTCATGAACTTATATATCCAGACTGCCTCTTTAGTATCATCTTTGGTAACGATGTATCTTGCCTTTAATCGTCTAGTAAATCACGGTATCTAGCTTGGAACTCTTCCAACATACCGTCCCTCCACTGAGGGTAAAGACAATGCCTGCGATTGACATTCAGTCATCCTTATCACACTGGAACCTCTCCAGTGTTTCTCCCCAGGATCGATTGATACCATCTCACTACAACTAGTGAGTATCCTAACATCCAATTAGATCTATCTCATAGATCCAAAACCCAGAATTTAGGAGGTATCACTTTGATCCTATATGGAGAATCCTTGTGATAAGCGGAGATTGACCGAGCGTAGCATAGGAAACTCCTTCCCTATCAAGAGTATGTCATCCACGTACTCTACGAGGATCACCACCATACTCCCTTCTACCTTTTTTGTATATAAAAAGTTCATCTACCATTTTGATGAAGTCAAACTCTTTGACTACCACATCAAAACAGATGTTCCAACTCCGCGATACCTGCTTTATCACACAAAACATCTTGCACACGTTTCCGCTGCTCCCACTGTCTACGAAGCCCTCTGGCTGTGTACTTATAGACGCTCTTTTCTAAAACATCATTTTAGAAAAGCAGTCATGACACCCAACCACCAGATATCGTAGTCATGGTATGTAGCCGTGGCAAGTAGGATCTGGATGGACTTAAGCATAGGCACTGGAAAATGTTTCATCATTATCCACGCCTGGTTGATGTCGAAAAACCTTTAACAAGTCTAGCTTTGAAAGTCTCAACTTTTCCATCTACACCAAGTAATCTTCTCAAGATATACTTGCTCCTGATGGGAATTTAACCCTTCAGATATAGCAACCAAAGTCCATACTTTGTTGGTGTATAAGGATTCCATCTCAGATCGATAAGCATCCAGCCATTCTTACAGAGTCTCACTCCTGATGGCCAGCTCGAAACTAGTTGGGTCATCATCTCATGATGTAATCCTCGCTCCCACTGTCATAGAGAAACCGAAGTATCTCTCAGGTGGGTGAGGAACCGTACTAGATCGGCGAAGAGGCTGAGGTTCGTTGGTAACTATTGAATCCTTCGGTTCGACCAAATCATCTTCTGTAGTTTGTATAGCTGGAACCTTTCCAGTTCTACATAACAGACCTTGGCTCGAGCTTTTCCGGATTTTGCTTTTTAGACAGGCCGGACAACCCCAAATCTTAACAAACTTAAGATATGGGCTCTTCCCTTTCCATATCACATATGAAGTGGTAGGCAACTGATTTGATTTGAACCCTATTCAATAGGTATGCAGCTTCTCAAGTGCATAACTCCCAAAAGGAAATAGGAAACTCAGTAGTACTCATCATAGAGCACACCATATCACATAGGGTGCTATTGCTCCGCCCCGATACACCGATATGCTGTGGTGTATACGGAGGAGTAATGCTGAGAGAGAATCTTATTCTCCTTTAGAATAGTCCAGGAATTCCGTGCTCAAGTATTCTCCTCCTTGATCACATCAAAGGACATAATACTTTTACCCGTATTTTGGTTCTCTACTTCTAACTTATATTCTGTGAATATCTCAAAAGGTTCGGACTTGTGTTTCAACAGGAACATATGTCTGAATCTTGAGAAATCATCAAAGAATGTAATGAAGTACAAAGAACCGGTCTTGGCATGTGTAGACAGGGGACCTTCATACATCAGCATGTATCAATCCCAAGAGTTCATTAACTCTTTTTCTGTTTCCAATAAACAGAGCTATGGTCATCTTATCTTTGTGACATGACCGGCAAGTTTCACAAGATGTAAATTCAAACTAATTTAAATATGCATCTAAATGTAACTTCAGCTAGTCGGGTCGCATTGATTTGACCTAGTCTACAATTCCTCAAGAAGGATTCGTTCATTTCTGAACTCTTCCTCTTGTGTGTGTTCTGTATACTAAGAACTGTGGTTTGATTTAGAACGTCAATGATTTTAGATAACGTGCCTGAACCGATCAACTCTTGATATAGGAAATGTTCAAAACATTATCCAACAATACAATATTATATCCTTTCTTTACTAATAAAGAGACTGATATGATGTTGTATATTAGGTTCGGTATCTAATAACATTTGTTCAGAATCAATGTATTCTTGTAATACAGGGTGACAGTGACCAACAGACTTGGCTGCAACACTTGCACCATTTTCTGTCTCATGAAACTTATCACCCGTTCTCAGTTCTCTACCTATCTGTAGCCTATGTAACAGATTACATATGCGGAATCCTGATCCGGTATCTCATACCGAGGACGTAAAGGATACTGAGAAACAGTTCTATGTAATGAACACACCCGAAGATGATGCATCAGCATGCACTTTCTTTGTTTGGGCGGCACGGGAAATCTGGTATTCCCCAATTTCCTGCTCTGTCTTATAACAATTATAAGTTAGAGCGGGACCAACGATCCCCAGCTCAGTATAACAAGCGGGTTCGGTCAATATATCCGTATTATTATCTTGATTAACGCGTGATATGGTCGCTACCTGGAGAGAGAGAGAAGAAAACACTCAGCGTATGCTCTTGCAAGATTATATTGGTTATCTAATATATCTAATCAGGATGTCTCCCACTATTTTAATCAAATCTTCTTTCAAACCTTAAAAGGAAAGACTAGCCGGGATTAATTACACGCTACAAGTTCGCCAATATTTCAGCCAGGCCAGTGTTGGTACTTTGAGGGAGGTCCCCCGTGCTTTCGCATGAACCTAATTAAAGTAAACCTCGTTTTCCCAGAGGCGTAACCCCGTTAACACCTTTCTAGACACCTACTTGATCGGCTAATTGTAATGTGTAAAACTCTCCCAGGAGTAACTCTTACTCGCAGCGGGTATCGGGATCCAACTATCTCATAGAAGGTATGCAATCTCATTGCAAATTTCAACACTTGAAATTCCCGATAATATTTTGCCCCTAGCGTCCTATGACATTGACAAAGGCCAACAAACCATAGGCTGCTAGTCAAGTTCAACCCGTCATTTCTTGATTGAATTAAACCCACCCGCACGGCCCTTGACAAAGGCGAACAAGGTCACACGACTATCCTAATCCAATCTGCATCATATGCATAAGCAGATAAGTACTATTTAGCTACCGCACACTACGCCTTGACAAAGGCCAACAAACGCAGCACGAATACTAAACAGTCCTTATCTGAAATGACGGAGGGCTACGACAGGTTTTTCTGAAAACCTATTGCGTAATGAACTTGATATCGTTGTAGAATCAAATGATTTTAAAATGGAGTGTTTTTTAGGCTTTTCTAGTTTTGCTAAAGGGGTCACTCTCGGTAAAGGGATCATCGGCCCTTTTCTCATCGAATAAGGTGCAGGATATATCATATATATCACTATGCAAAGCAAAAACTCCAAAAGCAATCAAAAGATAAACCGAGGGGTGTAGCATCTGCCAGTCATTGCTAAAGGGGTCACTCCCGGTGAAGGGATCTCGGCCCTTTCCTTATCGAATAAGGTGCAGGATGTTCTACAAGGAACATCGCGATGCAAAGCAAGAACCGTAGCTACCTGTTTTTGAAAATTCGATTCCACAACATCTTTTAGGTTTCTTTTCTTTCATTAATCATATTAATGAAGTCCTATCATTTAAGTCACCTAAACATCACAGATAAATACGACGTACACTTATGCCATCCGCATTCGCCTCGATGTCCCCTCGTGAACCGTTAGGTTAGGTAACTAACGGCAGAGCGGGGCAGGGCTAGCGTAGGTGTAAAACATAAGTAACGTCTATATAATATATCATATATACTATATACAGTATCTATCACAACATATCAAATGATCACATCACATATATCGCAGCAGAAGAAACATATATGAAATATTGGATATACTAGGACGTCCGTGTTTTCAATACGAGCCTGTATAAAACACGGATTCCACGGTCGTGATGAATAGCCAAACCCACATCCCTAGACCCCTACGAGAGCGGCAAGCAACACTGCCAATTCTAGGGTTAGGAGACCCGGTCTCGACTCCTCGAGATGGTCTCCCACTGGACCCCAGAACCCGGTTACTTGTGCTCCCCGCCTTGGGTCTACCTAATGCGGAAAAGTAAATAATATACAAGTGGTGACATCATCCTCAGCCCGAAAGTGCCCCAATAAAAGAATATTACATACAAATGAATTTTACATGAATGAAAAAGAAAAACTCTCATCTCACATAAAACCCCCGGCTATTCAAACACGACGATCCAATACAACATATCCAGCAACATATAACATCACATGTCATCAGCGTAAGTAAATATGCGCATCCGAATTGTCGTTGACATATAGCAACAAAACCGGCGATATCAGATATTACACTTACGGTCGCAGAAAAGAAAGTGTAAAACTACAACAGTTGGAATCCGCAATCTCCTTAGACATCGCATGCCTAACCAAATGAATTCTTTAGACATCGCATGCCTAACAATTATAAACCCCGCATTTTAGTCTCTTTATCAAAAACTCTTTTCAATATCAAGTCGGGCAATTCAACAAGATTCCCGACATCCTGATCGAATTCTCGTCGCAAACTTTAGTAGACGGCCGCACCCCCGGATGCAGTCGACGAAGTGCACTAAGGCGGAACACCGCTGCCGCGAGCACCCGAACGGATGCTTTTGGTGACGGGGTTCTCCTACAGTCACTTGGTCGGGGCTATAGGGCATGGCTATCTATTAAGTTTACCCGGCGAGTATCCACGTACGCTACGTGATTGCGACGGACTTTTGATCACATCAAAATTCCGTGGCAACCGATCATCTGAGACTAAACTGCTATGTTTATAACATTTAAATTAGTTATCTCATAACTAGATGTGGATTCCAAATATTGTATCACATTCCAGATAAATAGACAATGTTAAACTTTCCGATTGAATAATCAAACACCCAAGTTTTCCCAAAAAGTTCAACACTTGAAATAAGTTTAAAAACATCCATTTCATCCTACAGTACTAACGGTCCCGCCGTAGAAGGGTCAAGCCAACGCCTTACATGTGGCACGACGTACTGCTCCAAACCCTAAGGTTCAAAGGGCAGTTCAAGACGGTCATATAATCGAGTTAAGGTTTGTTGTCTTCTAGAGGGTCCATCGCATTACTTGCACGATTTAGACGTTCTTAAACAACGGAAAAATCCAACACTTGGAAATTTTCCGCGTCGGGAAAAAGTGAGTTATTGATATCCGGTCGAACTTTTTAACACGTTCTAAAATTATCCGGACTAAAAGAACAAAGTTAAATAATCCGATCGAATCATCGAATCCCCAATACAACCCAGAAAACTCAACTCTTGAGTGAAATAAAAATCCCAGAAGAATCAGCAAACACCAACTGAGGTTACTGTGCAAAACTGAGTACCTATTCATTACATACGGCCGTGGAACCGCCGCCAATACCATGGTACGGCCGCGGTTCCGCGGCGCTTTGGACGTATTAAAGGCACGTGTTGCACAGTAACTCCTATAAAACCCTGCTGAATTTTTTGAGCATTTTTAATTTGGAAAAAAACACATTTTCAGAAAATGTCCAGAGAAGGGTTCGGATTAGGGTTTCGTGTTTCGATCGGACTTTAAACTTCGTCTGGACTTCGCCTAAAGCTCTAGCTAGGCTCTGATACCACTATAGGGTTGCTAGGCACTGCCACAAGGGTCTACGAGGCATCAACCATGCCCGATTAAAATTTTAGCCGTGCCGAACAACCTGAAGCCGGATCTTTAAACTAGGGTTTAGGTGAAAACTAACATGCTAAACTGTTTAACACAAAGTGAGAGGGATTACAACCTTTGTAGATCCGGTCCTCTACTTCTTAAGCTCCATGTAGATGTCCCCATCGTTGCGATCGTGAACTTCGGACTCTAGATAAGCTCCACGAGAAGAACGAACGTGCTTGCTACGATGACTTCGAGGCCGAAGATGATCTACGTCGGGGAGACACTAACTCAAGCTATTCCTTCAGTAGGTCATGAACTTTGTGAAGAGAACACACTCTACTACATGGCAAGTGGTAGAGGATGAAGAAGTAGGAAGTGGGCTCACTTTAGAATTGATTTTTTCACTCTTTTTCTCATGGCACTATTGGAGCTAGTAAGCTTTTGGATGGAGCTTGATGATGAAGAAGAAGAAGAAAGAATAATCCATCCAAATGAAAACTTATCCTCAATAATGTAACCATAGGTGATTTAAGCTATCATGCTTAACTCATGTAGAGAATTGACCAAGGGATTAGGTTAAGGGTTATGTTAAAGAATATCAAGACAAAAGACAAAAGAGTGGACTTTGTCAAAGTTTCTCCAAGCTTCTTCAAGCTTGATTACTTTGACTAAGTTTAACCCTTTTGTTAAATGTTATGATAAAATAATAACCCTAATCTTAAAACTAATCTTGGTACAAGTCCTATACACCCATCTTGTGTGTATCATCAAATATGATACAAACATGTACACTTGCGTATATCACATATAAACAATGTGCACAAACTAGTGAGAAAATAAATCATAAGTGAGCTAATACTAGTTAATGCAATGTAATATATCAAATATATAATTAGGCATTAAATTATTAAATCAACTCTTGATTTAATAACCCGGCTATATACGACTAACATCAAAAGTAACAACTTATCGAATCAACACTTGATCCGATAACCCGGCTATATCGCATACAACCGATCAATGTCACGAATCGCGAGAATAGAATACGGTATCTCATATCGTATTAATCTCGGTCCCGCACATATCACATATGTACTCCTATTTCGTTTCGCTTGAGCCAGGAAACCCCTGTGTAGGACTCCAAAGACTCGTCAATACGCCGGCAGTAGGTGATGATCATATCAAACACCCACAAGCCGCAACCGGTGTGCTAAACGTAACGGCCACCCGGGTATTTAGCGATCATAAGATCAACAAGCAAGCCCGCTAGTACTCCTGCGAATCCAATCAGTAACACTGCCGTACAGTCCGGTCTCGTCGTCTGATATATTGCATATCTCGCCTAGGGGTGGTAAACGTCAGACCCCAATAGCTTGATAAGTCGTGTCGATATGAGGTCTATAACAGTTCGAGAAACTATTGGTAACACTTACCAGTAAATCTCAGCAACCCTGGCCAGGGATTTCCAGCTATAGCCAATCGAACACAGCGCAACATCAACTCCCTATACCGGGAGAGACGAATCCCCTCCTATCGCTCATTGCCTCCATGTGATTCGGGACTGTACCCAAAAGCCACCTTTTTGCGCGCCCTCTTGGACGTGGTATGATGGAAATCAAAGCACAGTGGGAATCACACAAGACTCTATGACGATCTCGGGTCAACAGACTAACCTGTACCAGTGTCACCAGAGAACTGCCATCTGACGTAAGGTATAATACCATCTGGGAGTTCTCGACGAGTCCGTCCAGTGTACCCAGTCTCCACTGAGCACCTGTACACCATCCTTGATGTCAAACACCGATGGATATGGGATCATCCATCGCCCATCATATGGGTCAAGATGCGTATACGCTAGTCTACTCTGGTGCATCGATGCCCTGTCTCGATACACCCACGACTAGGGACCTTGAAGGATGTACTTATAGACTACCATGTCCCCACTAGTATGATCCGCATCATAGTCCAGGTAGTCAAGTACACATCCTAAGGGCTTTACCAACATGTAACAGAGAGACAATCAGTATACACGTTAAGGTAAAGAGTAACCAGATAGCATTCTATCATGTCGAGCAAGAAAGTCCTCCCTATATATGTCCAAGCATCCACTACAATATACATCGTATGTACAGTAATGGCCTCTAAGGAATACATATAACTAACAAAATCTGCATACTTGAGGAGGGAGCTGGAACTTTTGGTGTTTCATAAGGTCTTTAGAAGGTATTAGCTCATAGTTATCACTCTTTCTCCATATCTTGTAGTATCTTAACTAAAAATCATGTTTTATGTGCATTATTAGTGATATTGAAGGATATTTGTGAAGTATATGTTAGATTGGTGTTCTCATAGTTTAGTTAACTCCTTTAAGTGTTATCAGAGCTATTTAAACCAGGTTTTGCTTCAGGTTTGCACAAAAATACCATAAAGTACCTTTTTAGTGTAAAAATGTGATTTTTAACTAGAAATAGGGCTCTGTAGGATCAGCTGCTACCCGAGTTGTTTCAGAACAAAGTTAGATTTTACTGTAGCATGTATGGGGGTATAGAGTGCACACACAAAACCTGGGAGCCCAATTCCCAAGACAGGCCGCCGGAATATTCATTCTGGCCGCAATTTGCGGCCAGATGGGTGAGTTGGGGGTTGGGGTTTGGGCCACTGGAGTCTGCATCTATGTGGAGTGTTTTGGTATATATATTTTCATAATATCTGTTCTGTATCAAAATCTGGAGTTGAATACCCTATTTCCCATATTTTTACTCTTTCGCGACACGCGTGATACGTGTGTGTGGGTTTGGGGTTTCTGCGTATCGCGACGCGTCGGAGTGACTTCAGGGGCGCGTAATCACACGTTTTAGCGTATCGCGCACACACGCGCATGGTTTGCGGCATGGGTTTCTAGTTGACTTTAAATGTCGTGTTTGTAAGGTTTTGAGCTTATGTGTAATATTCTGTGGAATTCTAGGTTCGCAGGCAAGTGCGACGGACGCCGCGAAGAAGGGGAAGCAAATCGTCGGCTATACCTAGCGAGAGACTACGGTGAGTAGATTTAACATCTACGGGGAAATCGCCCGCATGGCGTTATGCGTCAGGGCTGATAGGACCTTGTAACAGCATATTACACTTACCTACATTGACTGTTCATGGCTACTATTTTGTGCATACCACATTCCCTGCTATAGGTATATAAACTAGAATTGATAGAACACCACACCATTACTAACGGTTCATGTTGCACGAGCACTACCCTGCATGTTACACACACACCGTTAGTAATTGCCATGACACTCACACTATAGAATTTCCATGATCATTATGCTGTAGCTCATCTTTTATGTGACTAAACATGATATTCATACTTGATACATATATCACATTTCTTTGACTTGCATATTGATTCAGATTACATGATATTCATACTTGATGCATATATCACATTGCTTTGACTTGCATATTGATTCGGATTACATGATATTCATACTTGATGCATATATCACATTGCTTTGACTTGCATATTGATTCGGATTACATGATATCTTCATACCTGCGCACATACACATTGTATATTCATACCAGTGCACACATACATTGATATCTTCATACCTGCGCACATACACATTGTATATTCATACTAGTGCACACATACATTGATATCTTCATACTTGCGCACATACACATTGTATATTCGTACCAGTGCACACATACCTTGATATCTTCATACCTGCGCACATACACATTGTATATTCATACCAGTGCACACATACATTGATATCTTCATACTTGCGTACATGCACATTGTATATTCATACCAGTACACACATACATTGATATCTTCATACTTGCGTACATGAACATTGTATATTCATACCAGTGCCCACATACATTGATATCTTCATACTTGCTTAGATTACGCATAGAGATATGTTGTCTCCATGTTAATTCTGGATTTGGGAAACCGTGGATATTTCAAAAGAGAATAGTTAATTATCTAAAAACCCGGTTTCCCTTGATATGATATTTTGGTGCGTCCACCATGTGTTTTCTCGGTCCTAGAGTGATATATGTGAACCCGAATCGAGGAGTTGGATAAGGCCGATTACGGGAACATGGTAGACCCGGTATGGTACCCCGGGGCGAGAACGGTTTCGCTGTGTATTAGACGGTGAGCCTGGCAGAGTGACTACTACCTACCGGTGATTGGTGGGACCTGGCAGTTATCCGGAGGATACTGACCAGAGTCGATAGATGGATACGGGATGATCCGTACTGCCGGGGCCGAGGGCCGATACCGCAGAAGGAGCCCGTGGGCTGACCCGGACTGACGGGGCCCGATGGATGAGGATTTGCGTGTCGATGCTGGACACGAGTACTTATGATATTTGGGTGCCGATGTTGGGCACTCGTGATTCTCAGAGATGTACAGGATTGGAGGGCCGATGAGTGCCGACGCCTGAGCTATTTGGGGGATCTGGGTACATTGATGGACACTGAGTATATATTCCACGTTGACATTCCGTGTAGATGTTATATTTCCCATGCTCAGCATTCATTATTGTATCTCATCCTGTAGTTATATTACCTGATAGAGCACTTGCATGATTATTGCACATACTGCTTATCATCTGCTGGCATATGATAGAGTAGCGCAGTACGTGCATGCTCGCGATTACCTTTATATGTTATTTCTATTCACGAGTTGGCAACTCACCCCCGTTGTGCCACAGTGTTTGCAGGTTGTCCCTCGGAGTAGTCGTGGCAGGCTGCCTTTTTGCATCTTTTGGCTACAGATACCACTACAGTTGGTGCGAGAGCTATTTTGCTATTAGGTGGGTTGTGGTATCTGGTTACTTTTATTGTACACACTTTTGTATCTAGTATTCTCCATCTACCATATATATACTGGACTTAGAGACAGTGTGAGGACGATGATGTATATTTGTGTATTCTGGTGTCGAGCTCGTTGAAGCCGACTGTATATATTTATGCAGTGTATTATGCTGTGATGTTTACTTATTGCTCATTCTTCACTACGGCGTCGTATATTACTTTTGTGTTGTTGTTTTCCGCCGTTGGGCGTGATTGCTCCCGTTTGGGAATGCTTTATTTCATTATATATCATTTCACTTATATCCTGTTTTATACCCGATTTTCGGGGTTACTTTTACAAAGGAAATGCTGCCAAAATTATTATAAGGATAACTTAACTTTAAAAAGAACTTTATTGAACTATTTAAGTTTTTCAAATGGTTTTGATTTCTGGGTTCGGCTTCCTTAGTCGCGTTACGCCTGTAGACGTTGCGTGGTTAAGTGCCGGTCGCGAGTCGAAATATTTGGGTCGTGACAAAGTTGGTATCAGAGCGTAGGTTTTTACCTTTCAGAGTGTAGGATGACCCTGGTATGATGGAGTAGGTAGCTGAAGCAGAGTGGCGTAGCGTGTGTATGTTCCGCGGCATACTCACGACACGGTACTCCGCCTAAGCGACCTTAGGACTAGTTGATTTAAATTCCTTCTCGAGTATATACATTCTTGTGATTCGATTTCCGTACCCTTATCGAATCCTACTTTTCTTTTCAGCCATTATGGCGCTAAAGACTACGAGGGCGGAGAGAGCGGCCGCGTGTGCCGAGATTCGAGTTGACTCGTCCGAGACGAGGACTGATCCGGATAGTACACCGGTTGTGCCCGAGCAGGCTGTTCCTGCCGTGACAGATCAGATTGCCATGTTAGGGGCTGGTGTGCAGGAGATGCGCCAGACGGTGGGTTCCAGTATGCAGGAGATGCGCCAGATGATGGGATCTCTAGTTGAGACACTTCGAGCGCAGCGTCCAGAGGTAGTTCCACCCGATGCAGAGACCGCGGTGGTACCCATAGTACAGGCAGTTGCCCCTGTAGCTACAGAGGTCATCTCGGTATCGTTATCAGAGTTTATGAGGCTGAAGCCTCCGGTCTTCAAAGGCACCGATGCAGCCGAGGACCCACAGTCTTTCATTGATAGGATGGCTCGGATATGTCGTTCCCTCAGATGCGCAGATGCAAGATGGGTTGAGTTCACGAGCTTTCTCCTGGAAGGTCTTGCGCAGAAATGGTGCGAATCAGTCGAGAAGGGTAGAGCGGCAGGTCTTCCGCCTATGACCTGGACAGAGTTCGTGGCGCTATTCCTTGCCCGCTTTCTTCCCCTGAGTGTCAGAGATGCTAGAGCACGCAGGTTCGAGTCCTTATGCCAGACTCCGGAGATGTCAGTGGTAGAGTACGATGTGCTGTTCACCGAGCTGTCAGTTTATGCTCCATACTTAGTGGCTACCGAGGAGATGTGAGTTAAGAGATTTGTCCGAGGCTTGCTCACACCAATGTTCCTTGCGATCAGTGCGCAGCATTATGAGACATACGCAGCAACAGTAGATGCAGCATTATTGGTTGAGGAGCGCCTTGCTGAGACTTCGGCAGCCCCAGAGCCGAAGAGAGATCGTGCAGATACATCAGTGCAGAGACGGCCTTATCTGCGCCGTGACAGGCACCTTGCAGGTGGCAGAGATTCGAGGTGAGGCCGGTTGTTTAGCTCTTATCCCCAGGAGGGTCAGCGACCATCATCGGGATGTTTCCGTTGCGGGAGTTCTTATCATCGTATGCGAGATTGTCCTGAGATACCACAGAGGGAGGCGGCAGCACCGCATGTCACATTACCACCTTCACCACCCCAGAGGGCGTTGCCTATTGTACCTACTGTTACTCAGCGTCAGACCCATGCCCAGAGAGGTCGTGGTCGCTGAGGATTTGTTCATAGAGGACGAGGTGATCAAGGCAGAGGACGACCAGCTGCCGGCAGGGGACAGTCAGTCGCAGGTGGAGGACAGGCGCGAGTTTTTGCTTTGACGCATCAGGACGCGCAGGCGTCCAATGCGGTGGTCTCAGGTATCCTTCCAGTATGTTCTGTTGATGCACACGTGTTATTCGATCCCGGATCCACGCACCCGTACGTATCCACACACTTTGTGCCAAGTTTGGGTAGAGAGTCCGGTTTGCTTGATCAGCCGCTTGTGGTGACTACTCCTGTGGGAGAGTCGTTGGTTGCTAAGCACGTGTTCCGATCCTGTATCGTCCGTATTAGCGAGAGAGAGTTGCTTTTCAATTTGATCCTTCTTGAGAGGTTGGACTTCGACATTCTGTTGGGCATGGATTGGTTAGCCACGTGCTATGCTTCTGTTGACTGCCGCGAGAAGACAGTTAGATTTTATTTTCCGGGCGAGTCGGTTTTTGTTGTGTTGGGGGACCGTGGTGCCACCCTTCACAGTGTGATTTCTTCTTTTCGCGCTGGACAGCTTTTGAGGAAGGGATGTCAGGGATTTCTCGCTTATGTTTGCGATACTAGAGCTACAGAGGTTCCGATGGATCAGATTCCAGTTGTTAGCGAGTTCCCTGATGTGTTCCCTGACAAGCTTCCTGGGCTACCGCCCGAGCGCGACATTTCTTTCTGTATTGATTTGGTTCCTGGCACGGGGCCTATTTCTGTACCGCCTTATCGGATGGCCCCGGCGGAACATAGAGAATTGAAGGGTCAGTTGCAAGATTTGCTGGATAAGGGACTTATTCGACCCAGTGTTTCTCTTTGGGGTGCTCCAGTCCTGTTTGTCAAGAAGAAGGACTGCAGTATGCGTTTGTGTATCTACTACCGTCAGCTGAATAGGGTGACAGTGCGGAACAGGTATCCTTTGCCACGCATCGACGATTTGTTCAACCAGCTTCAGGGGGCAGGATACTTTTCGAGGATCTATTTGCGATCAGGATACCATCAGCTGCGGGTTCGACAGGAGGACATTCCTAGGACAACTTTCCGCACGCGCTACGGCCATTACAAGTTTCTGGTGATGTCGTTTGGACTCACCAACGCGCCAGCAGCATTCATGGACATGATGAACCGTATTTTCCGGCCGTATCTTGATCTGTTCATCATAGTGTTCATTGACAATATTCTGTTGTATTCTCAGAGTAGAGAGGAGCACGAGCAGCACCTGTGGATTGCACTGCAGACCTTGAGGGAGCATCAACTTTTCGCCAAATTCTCCAAGTGTGCTTTCTGGCTGGACAGCGTAGACTTCTTGGGGCACGTGATTACAAGAGATGGTATATGTGTAGACCCGAGGAAGATTGAAGCCGTTCGGAGTTGGCCTAGACCCATGTCAGTGACGGAGGTTCGCAGCTTTCTAGGGCTGGCAGGCTACTACAGGCGATTCGTGCAGGACTTCTCTCGCATTGCTACACCTTTGACCGGGTTGACCCGGAAGGGAGTTCGTTTCGATTGGAAGGAGGAGTGTAAGCGCAGTTTTCAGCAGCTATGAGCTCTACTGACTACGACACCAGTGCTATCATTGCCTTCAGGATCAGGCGGATTTGTGGTCTACTGTGATGCTTCACGAGTGGGGCTAGGGTGTGTATTGATGCAGCATGACAGGGTGATCACGTATGCTTCGCGGCAATTGAAGAAACATGAACAGAATTACCCCACTCACGATTTGGAGATGGCTGCAGTGGTCTTTGCACTTAAGATCTGGCGACATTACCTATACGGCGAGTCGTGCTAGATATTCACTGATCACAAGAGCATAAAGTATATATTTCAGCAGCGCGACCTGAACCTTAGACAGCGCCGATGGATGGAGTTAGTGAAGGATTACGATTGCGAGATCTTGTACCACCCGGGCTGGGCTAATGTAGTGGCGGATGCTTTGAGCAGGTGGCCCGGGGGTAGTCTATCTTGTTTGAGCGCAGTACAGAGACAGTCGTCGGCAAATTGGCAGATTTTATGCGAAAGACGGGTACAGTTCGAGTTTACGCCGATCGGAGGACAGATTGCGCATGTTCATGCACGCCCACAGTTGCTCGACCGTATACATGAGGCAGAGCACAGTGATGACCGATGTTCAGAGATTAGGACACAGATTGGACAGGGCAGATTTCCCGAGTTCGTGATCGATGATCAGGGGATACTATGATTTGGGGCTTGACTGTGCGTACCAGATGCTGAGGGATTGCGGCGCGAGATTCTTGAGGAGGCACATCGATCGGTATACAGTGTTCATCCCGGTTCCACCAAGATGTACCATGACATGAGAGGTGTTTACTAGTGGGACGGAATGAGGAGAGACATCGCAGATTTTGTGTCGAGATGCCTGACTTGTCAGTAAGTCAAGGCTGAGCACCAGAGGCCCGCGGGAGAGCTACAGCCGTTACCCATTCCGGAGATGAAATGGGAGCAGATTTCTATGGACTTCATTGTGGGTCTACCCAGGACTAGTCGAGGGTATGACTCCATCTGGGTGATCGTGGATCGTTTGACGAAAGCGGCTCACTTCCTACCGGTGAAGACGACTTTCGGATTTGCTCAGTATGCCCAGATTTACATCGATGAGATTGTACGACTGCACGGAGTTCCGACATGTATCGTGTCCGAAAGAGGTACCCAGTTTACCATCCGGCTATGGCATAGACTTCAGGAGGCTTTGGGCACTCGCTTGAGTTTCAGCACAACATTTCATTCGCAGACCGACGGACAGTCAGAGCGGACTGTTCAGACTCTCGAGGACATGCTCAAAGCGTGCGTCTTAGACTTTGGAGGTAGCTGCGATCATCATTTACCTTAGTAGAGTTCTCCTACAACAACAGCTACCAGGAGACCATTCTGATGGCACCGTTTGAGGCTCTTTATGGGAGGAGATGCGGATCGCCCACCTGTTGGACAGAGCTCAGTGAGAGAAGTATCTTGGGGCCACAGATTGTGGAGGAGACGACCGCGAAGATCCAGCTGATTCGCGACAGGATGAGAGCAGCCCAGAGTAGGCAGAGATCTTATGCGGACCGTCGTCGACGCAGACTTGAGTTTTCTATTGGTGATCATTTTTTCTTGAGGGTCTCCCCAATGAAATGCGTGATGAGATTTGGGAAGAAGGGGAAGCTTAGTCCCAGATATGTGGGCCCCTTCGAGATACTCGAGCGTGTTGGTGCAGTTGCGTATCGGTTAGCCCTTCCGCCCAGTTTTCCAGATGTGCACCCCGTATTTCACGTTTCGATGCTCCGCAGATATCTTCATGATCCTTCGCATGCGATTCAGCACCCGACGATCTAGCTTGAGCACGACCTTTCCTATGCAGAGCAGCCGGTGATGATCTTGGATCGACAAGTGAAGAAATTGAGGTCGAAAGAGATACCGTCCGTCAAGGTACATTAGCATGGTCCGTACAGAGAGGAGGTCACTTGGGAGACCGAGAGTGATATGAGAAAGAGGTATCCTCACCTTTTTGAAGGTACGTGTAGTTAGATTTTTAAATTCGGGGACCGAATTTCTTTAAGGAGGGTAGATTGTAACACATTGAAATTTCGTTAGAATGTTTTTCGTGTTAATTAGTAATTGTGCATGTTATTATATATGTGTACATAGGATTATTAGTTATTTTAGTCTGGTTTACCCTAATTGAAAATTTTGTGTTAGTGTACACTTGCACACTGAGCCATTTTTGACCTAGGTTAAAGTGTTAGCCATTTCTTTTCTTATATGGTTCTTTATTCCCACCATTTAATCAAGACCAAAAACCCTTTTCTTTTTTTTAAATTTTAAATTAGAATATGAAGCATGGGGGTTAGGTAAGAAATTGACTTTTGTGACCATTTTTCTCTCTCTTTTTCTCTTCCTCTCTTCTGAGCTCCAGCAGAATTTCCAGCAGCAACAACACCATATTTTCTTCATCTTTTCATTTCCCCTTGAAGCCAAACAAAACCCTACACAAAACAACACTTTTCCTTTGCAAAACCATGGGAAAAAGGGGCTTTTTGAGGTGTTTGGGAGCAAATCTGCATACTTGAGGAGGGAGCTGGAACTTTTGGTGTTTCATAAGGTCTTTAGAAGGTATTAGCTCATAGTTAACACTCTTTCTCCATATCTTGTAGTATCTTAACTAAAAATCATGTTTTATATGCATTATCAGTGATATTGAAGGATATTTGTAAAGTATATGTTAGATTGGTGTTCTCATGGTTTAGTTAACTCCTTTAAGTGTTATTAGAGCTATTTAAACCAGGTTTTGCTTCAGGGTTGCACAAAATACCATAAAGTACCTTATTAGTGTAAAAATGTTATTTTTAACTAGGAATAGGGCTCTGTAGGATCTATTGCTACCCGAGTTGTTTCAGAATAAAATTAGATTTTACTGTAGCATGTATGGGGGGTATAGAGTGCACACATAAAACCTGGGAGCCCAATTCCCAAGACAGGCCGCCGGAATATTCATTCTGGCTGCAATTTGCGGCCAGATGGGTGAGTTGGGGGTTGGGGTTTGGGCCACTGGAGTCTGCATCTATGTGGAGTGTTTTGGTATATATATTTTCATAATATCTGTTCTGTATCGAAATCTGGAGTTGAATACCCTATTTCCCGTATTTTTACTCTTTCGCGACACGCGTGATACGTGTGTGTGGGTTTGGGGTTTCTGCGTATCGCGACGCGTCGGAGTGACTTCAGGTGCGTAATCACACGTTTTGGCGTATCGCGCACATGCACGCTTGGTTTGCTGCACGGGTTTCTAGTTGACTTTAAATGTCGTGTTTGTAAGGTTTTGAGCTTATGTGTGATATTCTGTAGAATTCTAGGTTCGCAGGCAAGTGCGACGGACGCCGCGAAGAAGGGGAAGTAAATCGTCGGCTATACCTAGCGAGAGACTACGGTGAGTAGATTTAACATCTACGGGGAAATCGCCCGCATGGCGTTATGCTTCAGGGCTGATAGGACCTTGTAACAGCATATTACACTTACCTACATTGACTGTTCATGGCTACTATTTTGTGCATACCACATTCCCTGCTATAGGTATATAAACTAGAATTGATAGAACACCGTACCATTACTAACGGTTCATGTTGCACGAGTACTATCCTGCATGTTATACACACACCGTTAGTAATTGCCATCACACTCACACTGTAGAATTTCCATGATCATTATGCTGTAGCTCATCTTTTATGTGACTAAACATGATATTCATACTTGATGCATATATCACATTGCTTTGACATGCATATTGATTCGGATTACATGATATTCATACTTGATGCATATATCACATTGCTTTGACTTGCATATTGATTCGGATTACATGATATTCATACTTGATGCATATATCACATTGCTTTGACTTGCATAATGATTCGGATTACATGATATTCATACATTGATATCTTCATACCTGCGCACATACACATTGTATATTCATACCAGTGCACACATACATTTATATCTTCATACCTGCGCACATACACATTGTATATTCATACCAGTGCACATATACATTGATATCTTCATACTTGCACACATACACATTGTATATTCATACCAGTGCACACATACATTGATATCTTCATACTTGCGCACATACACATTGTATATTCATACCAGTGCACACATACATTGATATCTTCATACTTGCGCACATGCACATTGTATATTCATACTAGTGCACACATACATTGATATCTTCATACTTGCGCACATGCACATTGTATATTCATACCTGTGCCCACATACATTGATATCTTCATACTTGCTTAGATTACGCATTGAGATATGTTGTTTCCATGTTAATTCTGGATTTGGGAAACCGTGGATATTTCAAAAGAGAATAGTTAATTATCTAAAAACCCGGTTTCTCTTGATATGATATTTCGGTGCGTCCACCATGTGTTTTCTCGGTGCTAGAGTGATATATGTGAACCTGAATCGAGAAGTTGGATGAGGCCGATTACGGGAACATGGTGGACCCGGTATGGTACCCCGGGGCGAGAACGGTTTCGCTGTATATTAGACTGTGAGCCTGGCAGAGGGACTACTACCTACCGGTGATTGGTGGGACCTGGCAGTTATCCTGAGGATACTGACCAGAGTCGATAGATGGATGCGGGATGATCTGTACTGCCGGGGCCGAGGGCCGTTACCGCAGACGGAGCCCATGGGTTGACCCGGACTGACGGGGCCCGATGGATGAGGATTTGCGTATCGATGCTGTGTTAGTTATATGTATGCCCTAGAGGCCATTACTGTACATACGATGTATATTGTAGTGGATGCTAGGACATATATAGGGAGGACTTTCTTGCTCGACATGATAGTATGCTATCTGGTTGTACTTTATCTTAACATGTACTCTGATTGTCTCTATATTACATGTTGATAAAGCCCTTAGGATATGTACTCGACTACTGGGACTATGATGAGATCATACTAGTGGGGCCACGGTAGTCGACGAGTACATCCTATAACTGTTCCTAGTCGAGGGTGTATCGAGACAGGGCATCGATACACCAGAGTAGACTAGCGTATATGCATCTTGACCCATATGATGGGCGATGGATGATCCCATATCCATCGGTGTTTGACATCAAGGATGGTGTACGGGTGCTCAGTGGAGACTGGGTACACTGGACGGACTCGCCGAGAACTCCCAGATGGTATTATACCATACGTCAGATGGCAGTTCTCCGGTGACACTGGTACAGAGTAGTCTGTTGACCCGAGATCGTCATAGAGTCTTGTGTGGTTCCCACTGTGCTTTGATTTCCATCATACCACGTCCAAGAGGGCGTGCAAAAAGGTGGCTTTTGGGTACAGTCCCGAATCACATGGAGGCAATGAGCGATAGGAGGGGATTCGTCTCTCCCGGTATAGGGAGTTGATGTTGTGCTGTGTTCGATTGGCTATAACCGGAAATCCCTGG
Source organism: Agapanthus africanus (assembly GCA_030015575.1). Taxonomy (NCBI): domain Eukaryota; kingdom Viridiplantae; phylum Streptophyta; class Magnoliopsida; order Asparagales; family Amaryllidaceae; genus Agapanthus; species Agapanthus africanus. The sequence goes on from JASDDO010000018.1 coordinate 114,616,237, forward strand.
CCAGGGTTGCTGAGATTTACTGGTAAGTGTTATCAGTAGTTTCTCGAACTGTTATAGACCTAAAATCGACACGACTTACCGAGCTACTGGGGTCTGACGTTTACCACCCCTAGGCGAGATATGCAACATATCAGACGACTAGACCGGACTGTACGGGAGTGTTACTGTTTGGATTCGCAGGAGAATGTACAGGCTTGCTTGTTGATCTTCTGAGCGCTCAATACCTGGGTAGCTGTTATGTTTAGCTGACCACTTGCAGCTTGTGGGTGTTCGATATGATCATCACCTACTGCCGGCGTATTGACGATTCTTTAGAGTCCTACACAGAGGTTTCTTGACTCAGGCAAAACGGAGTAGGAGCACATATGTGATATGTGCGGGACCGAGGATAATGCGATATGTGATACTGTATTCTATTCTCGCGATATTTGATATCAGCCGGGTCATCGGATCAAGTGTTGATTCGATGAATCGGTACGGATAAATATTAGTCGGTTATATGCGATATAGTCGGATTGTCGGATCAAATGTTAATTCGATAATTTAATATATAATAATATATATATGATATATTAAATTACATTAACTAATATTTGCTCACTAAAAGATTCTTTTTCTCACTCGGGTAATACATTGATATATATGCGATATATGTTAATTGTATTATTTTATTTTGTTACGATAAATATTATATATGTGATATATAATATTGTAACATGATATGATAACTAATGCAACTTGTTTTGTGGAGTTTAAACATGATTAGGGTTTGGATTAGGGTTAAACCTTCTAGTTGATTCTAGAAGCTTTTCTTTTTGTCATGATAAAGATATTTGTGTGTGACTCATTCTTAACTCAACCCAAACCCTAACCCTTGGTTAATTCTCTACAATGGTTAAGTGAACCATGGTTGCATAATTGATCATTATCTCCTTTTCCTATTCATCACAAAAGGATTCATAACATTATTCATCTTCTTCTTCCTTCATTCTTTCATGAAAAACCTTGCTTGATTTTTCAAAAGTGATGAATAAATATGAGAAAAAGATAAATAAAGAGAGCAAAAATCCTACTTCATCATCCTCATCTTCCCTTGCCATTTAGATGAGGGTGTTCACATCATTTCATGAGTGTTAGCTTGTGTTAAAGAAACTTCAAGGTAGATCATCTTAGTATCGAAGATCGGAAGCAAAGGTTGCGTCTTTCTCTTCGTGGAACCTCTCGAGAGTCCGGATCCCGATGATCGCAGCGAAGGGACCACAACACGGAGCATATGAAGTGAAGGACCGGATCTACAAAGGTTGTAATCCCTCTCACTTAGTGTTAAAGTGTTTAGCATGCTTGTTTTCGCCTAATCTCTAGTTTAAAGTTCCGTATTCGGGTTGTTCGGCACGGCTAAATTTTTAATCGGGCATGGTTGATGCCTCGTAGACCCTTGTGCGCGTGCCTAGCAACCCTACAGTGGTATTAGAGCCAAGCTAGAGCTTTAGGCGAAGTCTAGACGAAATTTAAAGTCCGATCGAAACCCGAAACCCCGATAAAACCCGCTCTCTGGACTTTTTCTAAAAACTGGGATTTTTCCACATTAAAAATGCTTAAAAAATTCAGCAGGGAATTATAAGAATTACGGTGCAAAATTTGTTTGATGAACAGTATAAAGCGCGGCGGAACCGCGGCAGAAGCATGCCTTCTGCGGCGGTTCCGCGGCGAAATGATGACGTCAGCATATCCTGTTTGCACAGTAACTCCTATTTTAATATGCTGGATTTTCTGGGAATTTTTAATATTTATTCTCCTGTTGAGTTTTCTGGGGTTGTTTAGGGATTCGATGATTCGATCGGATTATCAGATTTTGTCTATGTGTGTTTTCCGGATAACTTTTAGAAACTGTTAAAAAGTTCGGGCGGATATCAATAACTCACTTTTTCCCCTATCGGAAAATTTTTCAAAAGTTGGATTTTTTTTTTCCTCGTGTTTAAGAATATTCTAAGTCGTGCAAGTAACTCGGTGGACCCTCTAGAAGACAACAAACCTTAACTCGATTATGTGACCGTCTTGAACTGCCTTTTGAACCTTAGGGTTTGGGGCAGTACGGCGTGCCACATGTGAGGCGTTGGCTTGACCCTTCTACGGCTGGACCATTGGTACTGTGGCATGTGATGGATGTTTTTAAACTAATTTCAAGTGTTGAGATATATTGGGGAAATCTTGGGTGTTTGATGATTCGATCGGAAAGTTTAACTTTGTCTATTTATCTGGAATGTGATACAATATTTGGAATCCACAGGTAGTTATAAGATAACTAATTTGAATATTATAAACATAGCAGTTTAGTCTCAGATGATCGGTTGCCACGGAATTTTGATGTGATCAAAAGTCCGTCGCAATCACGTAGCGTACGCGGATACTCGCCGGATAAACTTAATAGACAGCTACACCTCTTAGCCCCGACCAAGTGACTGTTGGAGATCCCCGTCGCCGAAAGCATCCGTTCGGGTGCTCGCGGCAGCGGTGTTCCGCCTTAGTGCACTTCGTCGACGGCATCTGAGGGTGCGGCCGTCTACTAAAGTTTGCGACGAGCATTCGATCAGTTTTTCGGGAATCTTGTTGAATTGCCCGACTTGATATTGAAAAGAGTTTTCGATAATGAGACTAAAATGCGGGGTTTATAATTGTTAGGCATGAGATGTCTAAGGAATTCATTTGGTTAGGCATGCGATGTCTAAGGAAGTTGCGGATTCCAACTGTTGTAGTTTTACACTTTCTTTTCTGTGACCGTAAGCGTAGTATGTGGTGTATCGCCGGCTTCGTTGCTATACATCAACGACAATCGGGATACGCATACTTGTTTACGTTGATGATATGAGATATTATGTGTTGCTGTGATATGTTGTATTGGATCGTCGCGTTTGAATAGCCGGGGGTTTTATGTGAGATGAGAGTTTTTTCATTTTCATTCATGTAAAATTCATTTGTATGTAATATTCTTTTATTGGGGCACTTCCAGGTAGCGGAAGATGTCACCGTTGTATATTATTTACTTTTCCGCATTAGGTAGACCCAAGGCGGGGAGCACAAGTAACCGGGTTCTAGGGTCCAGTGGGAGACCATCTCGAGGAGTCGAGACCGGGTCTCCTAACCCTAGAATTGGCAGTGTTACTTGCCGCTCTCGTAGGGGTCTAGGGATGTGGGTTTGGCTATTCATCGCGACCGTGGAATCCGTGTTTTATACAGGCTCGTATTGAAAACACGGACGTCCTAGTATATCCAATATTTCATATATGTTCTTCTGCTGCAATGTTCTGTGATGAGATCATATTACTGCCTGTGACGAATGTTTATATTATATATATGAGATATATGTTATATTGCAGATTTCGTTTCAAAAGAGATGCTTGCGATGCAAAATTAAAATGGGACTTCATTAATGAGATTAATGAAATAAAAGAAACCTAAGATGTTGTAGAAACTTGTTTATAAAACTGGTAGCTCTAGTTCTTGCTTTGCATAGCGGTGTTCCTTGTAGAACATCCAGCACCTTATTCGATAAGGAAAGGACCGAGATCCCTTCACCGGGAGTGACTCCTTTAGCAATAACTGGCAGATGCTACAAACTCGGTTTGTCTTTTGATTGCTTCTATAGTTTCTGCTTTGCATAGTGATATTTGTGAAATATCCTGCACCTTATTCGATGAGGAAAGGGCCGACGATCCCTTCACCGGGAGTGACCCCTTTAGCAAAACTAGAAAAGCCTCAAAAACACTCCATTTAAAATCACTCGATTCTACAACGATATCAAGTTCATTACGGAAAGGGTTTTCTTAAAAACCTGTCGTAGCCCTCCGTCATTTCAGATAAGTAATAGTTAGTATTCGTGCTGCGTTTGTTGACCTCTGTCAAGGCGCAGTGTGCGGTAGCTGATTAGTGCTTATCTGTATAAGCATATGATGTGATTGATTTAGGGTAGTCGTGCGACCTTGTTGACCTCTGTCAAGGGTTGTGCGGGTGGGTTTACTTCAATCAGGAAATGACGGGTTACTAGCAGCCTATGGTTTGTTGACCTCTGTCAAGGTCATAGGACGCTTGGGGAAAAATATTATTGGGAATTTCAAGTGTTGGAATTTGCAATGAGATTGCATACCTTCTATGAGATAGATGGATCCCGATACCCGCTGCGAGTAAGAGTTACTCCTGGGAGAGTTTTATACATTACAATTAGCCGATCAAGTAGGTGTCTAGAAAGGTGTTAACGGGGTTACGCCTCTGGGAAAACGAGGTTTACTTTAATTTGGTTCGTGCGATAGCACGGGGGACCTCCCTCAAAGTACCGACACTGGCCTGGCTGAAAGATTGGCGAACTTGTAGCGTGTAATTAATCCCGGCTAGTCTTTCCTTTTAGGGTTTGAAGGAAGATTTGATTAAAACAGTGGGAGACATCCTGATTAGATATATTAGATAACCAATCTAATCTTGCAAGAGCATACGCCGAGTGTTTTCTTCTCTCTCTCTCCAGGTAGCGACTATATCACGCCTTAATCAAGATAATAAAACGAATATATTGACCGAACCCGCTTGTTATACTGAGCTGGGGAACGTTGGTCCCGCTCCAACTTATAATTGTTATAAGACAGAGCAGGAAATTGGGGAATACCAGATTTCCCGTGCCGCCCAAACGAAGAAAGTGCATGCTGATGCATCATCTTCGGGTGTGTTCATTACACAGAACTGTTTCTCAGTATCCTTTACGTCCTGGGTATGTGATACCGGATCAGGATCCCGTATATGTAATCTGTTACATGGGCTACAGATAGGTAGAGAACTGAGAACGGGTGATAAGTTTCATGAGACAGAAAACGGTGCAAGTGTTGCAGCCAAGTCTGTTGGTCACTATCACCCTGTATTACCTGAATACATTGATTCTGAACAAATGTTATTAGATACCGAACCTGATATACAAAATCATAGCAGTCTCTTTATTACTAAAGAAAGGATATAATTTTGTATTGTTGGATAATGTTTTGAACATTTCCTATATCAAGAGTTGATCGGTTCAGGCACGTTATCTAAAATCATTGACGTTCTAAATCAAACTACAGTTCTTCGTATACAGAACACACACAAGAGGAAAGAGTTCAGAAATGAACAAATCCTTCTTGAGGCATTGTAGACTAGGTCATATCAATGCGACCTGACTGGCTAAAGTTACATTTAGATGCATATTTAAATTAGTTTGAATTTACATCTTATGAAACTTGCCAGTCATGTCACAAAGATAAGATGACCATAGCTCTGTTTATTGGAAACAGAAAAGAGTTAGTGAACTCTTGGGATTGATACATGTTAATATATGTAAGGTCCCCTGTCTACACATGCCAAGATCGGTTCTTTCTACTTCATTACATTCTTTGATAATCTCTCAAGATTCAGACATATGTTTCTGTTGAAACACAGGTCCGAAGCTTTTGAGATATTCACAGAATATAAGTTTGAAGTAGAGAACCAACAAATACGGGTAAAAGTATTATGTCCTTTGATGTGATCAAGGAGGAGAATACTTGAGCACGGAATTCCTGGACTATTCTAAAGGAGAATGAGATTCTCTCTCAGCATTACTCCTCCGTATACACCACAGCACGTCGGTGTATCGGGGCAGAGCATTAGCACCCTATTTGATATGGTGTGCTCTATGATGAGTACTACTGAGTTTCCTATTTCCTTTGGGGAGTTATGCACTTGAGAAGCTGCATACCTATTGAATAGGGTTCAAATCAAATCAGATGCCTACCACTTCATATGTGATATGGAAAGGGAAGAGCCCATTTCTTAAGTTTGTTATGATTTGGGGTTGTCCGGCCTATGTCTAAAAACAAAATCCGAACAAGCTCGAGGCAAAGACTGTTATGTAGAACTGGAAATGTTCCAGCTATACAAATTACAGCTGATGATTTGATAGAACCAAAGGATTCAATAGTTTCCAACGAACCTCAGCCTCTCCGCTGACCTAGTAGGGTTCCTCACCCATCTGAGAGGTACTTCGGTTTCTCTATGACAGTGGGAGCGAGGATTGCATCATGAGATGATGACCCAACTAGTTTCGAGCTGGCCATCAGGAGTGGGACTCTGTAAGAATGGCTGGATGCTTATCGATCTGAGATGGAATCCTTATACACCAACAAAGTATGGACTTTGGTTGCTTTATCTGAAGGGTTAAATCTCCATCAGGAGCGAGTATATCTTGAGAAGATTACTTGGTGTACATGGAAAAGTTGAGACTTTCAAAGCTATGCTTAAGTCCATCCAGATCCTACTTGCCACGGCTACATACCATGACTACGATATCTGGTGGTTGGGTGTCATGACTGCTTTTCTAAATGATGTTTTAGAAGATAGCGTCTATAAGTACACAGCCAGAGGGCTTCGTAGACAGTGGGAGCAGCGGAAACGTGTGCAAGATGTTTTATATGATAAAACAGGTATCGCGGAGTTGGAACATTTGTTTTGATGTGGTAGTCAAAGAGTTTGACTTCATCAAAATGGTATATGAACCTTGTATATACAAAAAGGCAGTAGGGAGTATGGTGGTGATCCTCGTAGAGTACGTGGATGACATACTCTTGATAGGGAAGGAGTTTCCTATACTACGCTCGGTCAATCTCCGCTTATCATAAGGATTCTCCATATAGGATCAAAGTGATACCTCCTAAATCCTGGGTTTTGGATCTATGAGATAGATCTAATTGGATGTTAGGATACTCGCTAGTTGTAGTGAGATGGTATCAATAGATCCTGGGGAGAATCACTGGAAAGGTTCCAGGCTGATAAGGACGACTGAATGTCAGTCGCAGGCATTGTCTATACCCTCAATGGAGGGACGGTATGTTGGAAGAGTTCCAAGCTAGATACCGTGACATACTGGACGATTAAAGGCAAGATACATCGTTACCAAGGATGCTACCAAAGTGGCAGTCTGGATATATATAAGTTCATAAGATGAACTTCGTTCCTACCATTGTGTGACAATGGAGTTGGGGCTTTAGCCAAGGAACTACCGTCCCATCAGAAATCCAGATATAATTCTTAAGCAGTATCACCTGATCATGGAGATGGTTGATCTCCTGGGAGATCGAGGTTAGGAGAACAGACACAGAGGACGACAGCGCGGATCCATTCACAAAGGCCTTTTTCCCAGTAGAGACTTTTATGGGATGGTTGAGTATGAGATACTTCAACCGCAGCTAATTGTTGGGTATGCGATACCATAACAGATGGCCCTAGTGCAAGTGGGAGATTGTTAGTTATAAGTATGCTCTATAGGCCATTACTGTACATACGATGTATATTGTAGTGGATGCTAGGACATATATAGGGAGGCCTTTCTTGCTCGACATGATAGTATGCTATCTGGTTGTACTTTATCTTAACATGTACTCTGATTGTCTCTATATTACATGTTGATAAAGCCCTTAGGATATGTACTCGACTACTGGGACTATGATGAGATCATACTAGTGGGGCCACGGTAGTCGACGAGTACATCCTATAACTGTTCCTAGTCGAGGGTGTATCGAGACAGGGCATCGATACACCAGAGTAGACTAGCGTATACACATCTTGACCCATATGATGGGCGATGGATGATCCAATATCCATCGGTGTTTGACATCAAGGATGGTGTACGGGTGCTCAGTGGAGACTGGGTACACTGGACGGACTCGCCGAGAACTCCCAGATGGTATTATACCATACGTCAGATGGCAGTTCTCCGGTGACACTGGTACAGAGTAGTCTGTTGACCCGAGATTGTCATAGAGTCTTGTGTGGTTCCCACTGTGCTTTGATTTCCATCATACCACGTCCAAGAGGGCGTGCAAAAAGGTGGCTTTTGGGTACAGTCCCGAATCACATGGAGGCAATGAGCGATAGGAGGGGATTCGTCTCTCCCGGTATAGGGAGTTGATGTTGTGCTGTGTTCGATTGGCTATAACCGGAAATCCCTGCCCAGGGTTGCTGAGATTTACTGGTAAGTGTTATCAGTAGTTTCTCGAACTGTTATAGACCTAAAATCGACACGACTTATCGAGCTACTGGGGTCTGACGTTTACCACCCCTAGGCGAGATATGCAACATATCAGACGACGAGACCGGACTGTACGGGAGTGTTACTGTTTGGATTCGCAGGAGAATGTACAGGCTTGCTTGTTTATTTTCTGAGCGCTCAATACCTGGGTAGCTGTTACGTTTAGCTGACCGCTTGCAGCTTGTGGGTGTTTGATATGATCATCACCTACTGCCGGCGTATTGACGATTCTTTAGAGTCCTACACAGAGGTTTCTTGACTCAGGCAAAACGGAGTAGGAGCACATATGTGATATGTGCGGGACCGAGGATAATGCGATATGTGATACCGTATTCTATTCTCGCGATATTTGATATCAGCCGGGTCATCGGATCAAGTGTTGATTCGATGAATCGGTACGGATAAATATTAGTCGGTTATATGCGATATAGCCGGATTGTCGGATCAAGTATTAATTCGATAATTTAATGTATAATAATATATATATGATATATTAAATTACATTAACTATTATTTGCTCACTAAAAGATTCTTTTTCTCACTCGGGTAATACATTGATATATATGCGATATATGTTAATTGTATTATTTTATTTTGTTACGATAAATATTATATATGTGATATATAATATTGTAACATGATATGATAACTAATGCAACTTGTTTTGTGGAGTTTAAACATGATTAGGGTTTGGATTAGGGTTAAACCTTCTAGTTGATTCTAGAAGCTTTTCTTTTTGTCATGATAAAGATATTTGTGTGTGACGCATTCTTAACTCAACCCAAACCCTAACCCTTGGTTAATTCTCTACAATGGTTAAGTGAACCATGGTTGCATAATTGATCGTTATCTCCTTTTCTTATTCATCATAAAAGGATTCATAACATTATTCATCTTCTTCTTCCTTCATTCTTTCATGAAAAACCTTGCTTGATTTTTCAAAAGTGATGAATAAATATGAGAAAAAGATAAATAAAGAGAGAGAAAATCCTACTTCATCATCCTCATCTTCCCTTGCCATTTAGATGAGGGTGTTCACATCATTTCATGAGTGTTAGCTTGTGTTAAAGAAACTTCAAGGTAGATCATCTTACTATCGAAGATCGGAAGCAAAGGTTGCGTCTTTCTCTTCGTGGAACCTCTCGAGAGTCCGGATCCCGATGATCGCAGCGAAGGGACCACAACACGGAGCATATGAAGTGAAGGACCGGATCTACAAAGGTTGTAATCCCTCTCACTTAGTGTTAAAGTGTTTAGCATGCTTGTTTTCGCCTAATCTCTAGTTTAAAGTTCCGTATTCGGGTTGTTCGGCACGGCTAAATTTTTAATCGGGCATGGTTGATGCCTCGTAGACCCTTGTGCGCGTGCCTAGCAACCCTACATGCTGGACACGAGTACTTATGATATTTGGGTGCCGATGTTGGGCACTCGTGATTCTCAGAGATGTACAGGATTGGAGAGCCGATGAGAGTGCCGGCGCCTGAGCTATTTGGGGGATCTGGGTGCATTGATGGACACCGAGTATATATTCCACGTTGACATTCCGTGTAGATGTTATATTTCCCATGCTCAGCATTCATTATTGTATCTCATCCTGTAGTTATATTACCTGATAGAGCACTTGCATGATTATTGCACATACTGCTTATCACGCATTGATATCATCTGCTGGCATATGATAGAGTAGCGCAGTACGTGCATGCTCGCGATTACCTTTATATGTTATTTCTATTCACGAATTAGCAACTCACCCCCGTTGTGCCACAGTTTTTGCACGTTGCCCCTCGGAGTAGTCGCGGCAGGCTGCCTTTTTGCATCTTTTGGCTACATATACCACTACAGTTGGTGCGAGAGCTATTTTCCTATTAGGTGGGTTGTGGTATCTGGTTACTTTTATTGTACACACTTTTGTATCTAGTATTCTCCATCTACCATATATGTACTGGACTTAGAGACAGCGTGAGGACGATGATGTATATTTGTGTATTCTGGTTTCGAGCTCGTGGGAGCCGACTGTATATATTTATGCAGTTTATTATGCTGTGATGTTTACTTATTGCTCATTCTTCGCTACGGCGTCGTATATTACTTTTGTGTTGTTGTTTTCCGCCGTTGGGCGTGATTGCTCCCGTTTGGGAATGCTTTATTTCATTATATATCATTTCACTTATATCCTGTTTTATACCCGATTTTCGGGGTTACTTTTACAGAGGAAATGTTGCCAAAATTATTATAAGGATAACTTAACTTTAAAAAGAACTTTATTGAACTATTTAAGGTTTTCTAAATGTTTAATTGAATGTTTTCAACACTCACTACTTTTTAATGGTTTTGATTTCTGGGTTCGGCTTACTTAGTCGCGTTACGCCTGTAGACGTTGCGTGGTTAAGTGCCGGTCACGAGTCGAAATATTCAGGTCGTGACAGTATCAACATGCGTCGCCTACACCATATCGCCTGAACCGTGAAAACTCTCTGTGTGGGACTCTAAAGACTCGTCAATACGCTGGCAGTGTGTTTAACCACAAGCACGTCAGCGGCATTAGCTGTACGTAAAGGCTACCCAGGTACTGAGCGAAAGGAAGGCCGACGAGCAAACTCATCCGAACCCCTACTGAGCCTGTCAGTGACAATATCCGTATAGTCCGGTCTGTTCGTCTAAGAGATCGCATATCGAGTCTAGGGGGGAGGATAAAGTCAGACCCCTAACAACGCGATAATTCGTGTTGGTATGAAACCCATCACTGCCTGAGAAACTATCGATCCTGGATCGGTAATTCTTATATACCCCAGCCGAGGATTTCTAGTGATGGCCACCCGTGCACTGCGCGACATCAACCCCCAATACCGGGAGAGACGAATCCCCGACGATCCGCTCATTGCCTCCATGTGGCTCGGGACTGTACCCAACTAAAACCTGTTTGCACGACTCCTTTGAGCCATGATAGGGTAGTAATCAAAGTACAATGGGAACTCACACGAGACAAATGACGATCTCAGGTCGACAGACTAACCTGTACACATGTCACCAGGGAACTGCTATCTGACTATAGGTATAATACCAACTAGCAGGTTCCCGGCGAGTCCGTCCAGTGTACTCATAACCCAATGAGCACCTGTATACTATCCTAGGTGAACAACTGACACCAATGGCTTGTGAGACCGGCCACCGCCCCTCGTCAGGGTCTAGATAAGTATACACCAGTCTACACTGGAGTATCGATGCCCAGTCTCGATACTCCCATGACTAGGGACATTTAAGGATGTGCTTATAGACCCCCAGCTCCCACATATGTGATCTCCATCACAATGCTGGTAGTCAAGCAAGAATCCTTTGGGCTTTATCAACACATGATGATAAAGACAAACCAGATAGTATACTGTCATCTCGAGTAAGACTGTTTTATCGGTATTGGTCCTCGCTCAATCACCATGATCACATGCATGCGACTATGATAATTGCCTTGAGGGCACTATAGCCAACAACTAATCTTTCTTTGGTTGTGGTGATGGTGAAGAAATGAGATGAAAGGCTTTTCCTTCCTCCTCCTCTTGTTTATGTTTAATGTGCTTGTATTTGTGATTCTAACTTAAAGATTGTTTATGTATTGATGTGATATGGTATTTTGAAACCATGGTTACTTGTAACCTCTTCATATACCTATTAGTGTTATACGCCCTAGAGGCCATTATTGTATAGTACTAGTTTGTATATTACATTTTGGAAGCTTGGGATATATACACGGATTTATAACAGTCTTTCTCAATATAGTAGTATGCTACTTCATTTTGTTAGTGGATGTAGTACACTCTCACAACACTTGTGAGGAGGAGGAAGCGATAAACAAAAAATTTCTTGCATGCAACACCCACATAAACCAAGATCTTGTGCTTAAACCTTAACTAGCAAAAACTATCTAGAGATCTAATCTACTATGATAGTGTTATACCTAGGAACCAGTCCTTCGGGTCTTTGTTTGGATGTGACTCCTAGGCTCCTTGTGGTCGTAATGAGCTCGGTCTCCGGCCACCTCAAGATCCAAGACGATCCACCCGAGAGCTATCGAACAAGCTACAAACTCTTCACAAGAGTTTAACTAAGAGATCAAGTTTTCTAGAAGAGATCACTTAGATGATGTAGAGATCAAGTATTGGATTATGTTTTTGCTCTAAGCTTTTGATTCATAACTCAAGTGAAGCTTAAAGCAAAGAGGAGGAAGAAGGAGATAATGAGGAGAGAAAATGTGTATGTGATGAATGAAAAAATCAAGCTTGGAAAAAATGATATGGCTCAAATGAAAATAATTAAAGCATGCAATAAAAAATTGCACCATGCTTCAATAGTAACTCCAAATGAATAAAAAATGAAACAAGCCATTCCTTCATCCATGCTTAGACTTTCTCCAAATTCCACCTCATTTATTTATTTTCACAAAATAAATATCCATTATGAGGTGTCTCCTTTTAGAAGGTATTCTTGTAACAATTACAAGAATAACCTTCCACCGTATAACGTATAAGCATACCCGTGTCCGAATTCCTAAAAATACGAATACAAATAATCCAATAATGTAATACGGGTATCCGGCTTAAGCCAAATCCTACCAGTATTACACGAACATGATCGAAACCCTGCCGTAATAACTTACAGCCTCTACATCTTTTTCCTAAACCAGGGAACCCTCTGTGTGGGACTCTAAAGGCTCGACAGTACGCTGGCAGTGGGTTTAACCACAAGCATGTCAGCGGCACTAGCTGTGCGTAACGGCTACCCAAGTACATGACGAAAAGGTGGCCGACGAGCAAACTCATCACAACCCTAACGAGCTTGTAAGCAACATTTACCGTACAGTCCAGTCTTTTCGTCTGATACATCGCATATGAAGTCTAGGGGCGGTAAATGTTAGACCCCAGTAACTTTATAAGACATTCTGATTTACGACCCATAACGGTTCGAGAAACTACTGATAACTCTTATCAGTAAATCTCGAGAACCCTGGCCAGGGATTTTCTGTTATGGCCAATCAAGCATAGCGCGACATCAACTCCCTATACCGGGAGAGACGAAACTGTTGGAGATAGTGCCCTCAAAGTCAATTATTGGATCGTAGGTATGTGATTGCAATGATTGAGGCAGGACCTATACCGATATGACAGTCTTGCTCGAGATGATAGTTTGCTATCTGGTTTGTCATTATCATCGTATATATGCTTTAGTTCACTATTGCATGATGATAGAGCCCATAGGATTCTTGCTTCACTACCAGCAGTATGATGGCGATCATATACGTGGGAGCTGGGGTCTGTAAGCACATCCTTAAAAGTGTCCCTAGTCATGGGAGTTTCGAGACAGGGCATCGATACTCCAGAGTAGACTAGTATATACAGTCGAGACCCAGACAAGGGGTGGTGGCCGGTCTCAAAAGCCACTGGTGTCAGTTGGATCACCTAAGATGTATACAGGTGCTCATTCGGTTATGAGTACACCGGACAGGACTCGCCGGGAACATGCTAGTTGGTATTATACATATCGTCAGATAGCAGTTCCCTGGTGATATGTGTACAAGTTAGTTTGTCGACCTGAGATCATCATTTGTCTCGTGTGAGTTCCCACCGTGCTTTGATTCTTACCCTACAAAGCTCAAAGGAGTTGTGCAAACATGTATTTTTTGGGTACAGTCCCGAGCCACATGAAGGCAGTGAGCGGATCGTCCGGGATTCGTCTCTCCCGTTATTGGGGGTTGATGTCGCACAGTGCACGGGTGCCTCGGTTGAGGTAGTGGAGAATTACTAATTTGGATCAGTAGTTTCTCAGATGGTGATGGGCTTCATGCCGACACGATTTATCGCGTTATTAGGGGGTCTAACTTTATCCAACCCCTTAGACTCGATATGCGATACTCTTTAGACGAACGGACCGGACTGTACGGATATTATCACTGTTAGGCTCAGTAGGGTTTATGGATGAGTTCCCTCATCAGCTTTCCCTTCCAATCAATACATAGGAAACCGTTACGTACAGCTTGTACCTCTGACGTGCTAGTGGTTATACCCGGTGCCAGTGTGTTGATGAGTCATTAGAGTCCCCCACAGACACTTTCCCAAGTTTGGGCGAAACGTTGTAGAGGCCGTATGGTTTTATGGCAGGGTTCGGAAAATGCACGTGCGTTTTCGCACGTGTCATTTTTAGGGCAGATAATACTGGTCGGTTTTGGTTTAAGCCGGATCCGAGTATTATACTGTGTAGATATAATATCTTTATCTCAGATGCATTTGTATTCGGTCGTAATACAAATGCGGGTATGTTTATACCATTACGGGGTTATCCTGAAATTCGTTTCAGGATCACTTTTGGAAGTTGCCAGTTTTCCAGTTTTCTATCGCCCGTCTTTAACATTTGGTTAAAGACGGATTTATCTTTTCTTGAGATGAGTGTGGAAGCTTCTAGAAGAGGTGACTAGGTTTGTGACTCATCATTTGCATTAATGAGTTGATGAGGTGTTTTAAATGAGTCACCATTTTGCTTTAATGTGTTTTGTTCTTGCTAGGATATTTGCTTAAGATCTTTGATGATAGATTATTGCTTAGGGTTACCTCCCTTGCTCCTATACTCACCCCCTCCTCTTTATATTGTGGCCGGCCCCTTAGTTGAGTGATGATGATTGATTTGGGAAAAAGAAAGGATTGTTAAAATGAGAAGAGAGAGATCTAGTTCATATATATTTTCATATCTCATTTCAACCCGATCCGAAAGGCAACTTCACTAACCGTTCGTCCATAGCTTTGGACATAACGAGACAAAGTGTTCTACTCATTCTCTACATCATCTTGGTCGTCTCTTTTAGCAAACTTGACGACCGAGTTGCCTCGGTTTCAGAGGCGGGAGCCCGTTTAAAGATCCGTCGACGTGGTGCCTCCTGGATGAGAAGACTGGAGATTAAGGAGATCGGAGCAGCCGCAACAAAGCGTGGGATGATGGTTGAAGACCGAAGGACTCAGATCGTTCGGTATAACTTTTCTACCCACTTTGTAGTTTGTTAGTTTAGCTTTAATGGCAGATCCGGGTTATAGTACACGATAGCGCCAGTTGTAAAAGTTTTTGTTCCATATTTGGCGTCTGTTAGACGGCCGGGGCGCTATTGTAGACTTACAGAAACCCCTCCTATCGCTCACTGCCTCCATGTGATTCGGGACTATACCCAAAATCTACCTGTTTGCACGACTCAGTAGAGCCGTGGTAGGGAGGAAATCAAAGCACAGTGGGAATCACACAAGACACTATGACGATCTCAGGTCTACAGACTAACCTGTACAAGTGTCACCAGAGAACTGCTATCTGACAATAGGTATATATACCATCTAGGAGTTCTCAGCAAGTCATGTTCGGTGTACCCATTCTCCAATAAGCACATGTATACAATCTTTGATGTCAATCACCAATGGTTGTGGGATCAACCATCGCCCCCAGGGTCAAGAAACATACACACTAGTCTACTATGGTAATATCGATGCCCTGTCTCGATATACCCTTGACTAGAAACTATTTAAGGATATGCTTATAAACTGCCCAGGCTCCACTAGTATGATCTACATCATAATCCTGTCAGTCAAGCATAATCCTAAGGGCTTCATCAACATGTAAATAAAGATATGAAATACAACACATCACACGTTAAGATGAAGATAAACCAGATAGCATAGTATCATTTCGAGCAAAGATTGTTTCTGTACATATAAATGCCCAGCATCCTATATAATACAGGCCTCTAGGGCAAACATATCTAACAATCTCCCACTTGCACTAAGGCCTGAAGTTGGTGCAATAAGTACCCACTGTCTACACTAGAACCAGTTGCCGGCGTACCGCATGCCCAACAGGTCGAACAGTTTCTCAAACTGGACTTGAGGGATGGCCTTGGTGAATGGATCTGCTGTGTTGTTTTTCATGTCTACTCTCTGTACCTCGATCTCTTGGCGATCCACTATCTCCCTGATGAGGTGATACCGCCTTAAGATATATCTGGATTTCTGATGGGACCTCGGTTCCTTTGCCAAAGCCATGGCTCCATTGTTATCACAATACAGAGGTATTGGATTAGCAATGGATGGAACCACCAGAAATTCAGAAATGAACTTTCTCATCTGACTGCCTCTTTTGCGGCATCATTAGCAGCAAAATACCCAGCTTCCATCGTGGAGTCAGCGACGGTATCTTTCTTGGAACTCTTCCAAGATACCGCCTGATTAGTTGATAAAACTGCACATTTAATATGACATTTTTCCTACTATTTCTATATAATAGAAGGTGTTTATTATAATATATGATACATGTGAGGGTTTATCTGTAAAAATACTATTTTCATATGTTTATATATTATAATTATCATTTGGTAGGAAAAAGTAAGCATATAATATCCATGTAACATTTGGCCCATTTAAAATATGCTTACCTTATTAAATGGTTAAGTTAATATCTCAATAAAACAAACACTACTAATATTATTTGTTGAGTTTGTTGTGCAGAATTTTCAGGACCGAAATCAAGGAAATCAAAGTTGTTAGAACAAATCTGCCTAATTAAGAAAGTAAACTAAAGAAATCAAGTCTGGCAGTGACGTAGAAAAGATTTTCAGTTTCCAGAGGTTAAAAAGATCACCACGTGTCATAATGATAAAGCTCCAGAAGACCAAATCAAGCGATCTCAATATAAGGCCGCGGATCCGCGGCCAAACCCACCTATTTGCCGCGGATCCGCCGCAGTCTAGAGGTATTGGGAGTTGGGATTTTGTTGTTGAGATCGTAACTACTGGTTTCCAAATTAGGAAGCTAGGATTCTGGCTCTGGGACTATAAATAAGGACCGAGAGCCTCTTGGAAAAATCATCAAGTCGACGTGATCACGAAGTCCAAGATGGCTCACGCATCCAGGCTGATCATCAACTGTTCGTCTACCTCCTTAGAAGAGATCGAGAAGCAAACTATCATTTGTAATCATTTTCTAAGGGAATAAAGTGTAAAAGAGTTTTGTTGATTAATAAAGGTAGTTCTTTTTCTTATTCTATTTCTTATAGTTTCATTATGATTTCCCTCTCCATCTCTTCTTCTCCCATCATGCGCGAGTAATTCTCCGCTTGATAGGGTTCGTAGGATTAGGGTAGGTTAATCGATGATGGAAATCCTTAAACTCTTTTTACGTCCGATAAAGTTTATAAACTTTACCAAAAGAATCATTAACATCCTAATCGGGCGCTCTATCAATTTATTGCTAGTCTCGACCGCGATTAAAGATTAGATTAATGATTGTTTTGGTAAAGGCTAGATATGAACGGAGTTCCATGTCGAGATAGGGGTTAAGAGTGGGAACCCTTTTCCCTCCAGAAACCCTAATCTACATGCATCACTGTCGTTCTAGTTTTAAATCTATTAAAGGATAAAAAGAATAATCTTTAATTAATCATCCATAACTACTAAATCCTAACAAACCCTACAAGCCCCCTTTTATATTAAACTTACATCCATAATTAATCTAGATCTATATTTTGCATCAGTGTTTAACATAGATCTAGAACCTACAACCATTCTTTATTCTTCCTCCTTTCTTTCTTAACATGCCTAAAGTAAGAATAAAATATTCAACGTTTCCCAGAGGACGACCCGTACTCATCTCGGTCTAGCTACACGCGACACCGTTATTGATTGTGGTTAAACTACAACTACATAAATTCTAGATCAATCAAATGGCGTCGTTGCCGGGGATACGTGCGTAATTTTTTATTCTTACTATTTGTGTTGAATTCTTATCTGATCTATATCATAATTAAAACAAAACTGCAAATTATATATTTAACGATTGTCGTGTGAATTTTGCGAGGGGATCTGGAGTCACAGAATTGAGGAAACAGAAAGCCAGAGACATTCATCAAGATCCAGAGGAGTGCAGGAGGCCACGTAACAAAATTCATTACCTGATCCCTCTACTCCGCGGCGGAAGCTCGGTGAAAGGAGCCTTTTGGCGGCGGATGCGCGGCGGGATTGGGAAGTTTGGGGTCGTAACTTCTCAGGTAAGTTTCTCAACTCTTTCTCTTTCCTCTGAAATCCAATAAAATATCTTTTCTGCAGGATTCTTTGCAAAATTTTGCCGCTCAAAAAATCTTTTTGCAAGTTTTGTTTTGCGGTTTATTTTTGCATATTTTAATACGGACTTTAAGGGGAAAGACCAAAATTCAGATTAGGTGGGGATTTTATCACCCTTCCTACGCCCCACAAATCATAAAATGAGCATCCGCATAACCCTACATTAATTTAAAAAATATCTAGACCAAGACTCTAAGAACTGTCGTGCTCAATAAGGACAGAGGTGTAAGTCCACGTCGCCCATCCCGGTGCTTGCGGGGAGGCGGAAAACGGAATAAAAATCGGATTTTTATCGAACTAGGCAACATGGACTGGCTAAAGGAGGATCTTTGCTAAACAAAAAACTAACTAAAAGCTAACTAGAAATTAGCTGCATGGAAGAATGGTTATACCTTGGGCTTTATGTCCTTCTCCCCTTGCTCCCTGGAGTGGAAGAAAGAGATCACCTTGTCGCCTTCTCTAGTCGAAGAAGGATCCACCCGAGAGCCTCAACCTTTGGCTTCAACTTCAAGCTAGAAGTAACTAAGGTGCTAGAAGTGCTAATCCTTGAACCTTAGATGAGAGTAGAGATTACTTTGGAGAGGTTTGACTCAAGCTCAAGTGTTTCTCAACACATGAGAGGGGAGAGCTTGAGAGAGAGGAAGAGGAGGAGAGAGAATCAATATGATAGAATGAGAGAATAATAGAACCATTCTCACATATATGTGTGAATTAAGTAAATTGATAATTAGCAAGATAATTGTCATGGCTTAATCAAGACATGACCATTATCATTTCATATTTAATGCAAATTGCAAGGATCAAAGAGCATCTTTTATATGGAATGATATTGGCCAAAGTGTCAACCTAGGTCAACAAGTCAAGATAGTCAAATGGTCAACAACCCTAACCATGCACAATTATATTTAACTAATATCAATTAATCATAATACACAGACAAGCATTAGGGTTAATAAAATGACAATGGTCATTAACCCTAATCAAAGTCCTCTGCCTCTGTCTCAGTCAACTGTGCATACGCACCCGTATTCGTGATCCGAGGAACACGAATACAATGAGATAAAACCAATCCCAAATCATATACTAGGATCTGGCTTAAACCAAAGCCCGCTAGTATAAACTGTCCGGACAGCAAACGTGCACAAGTGCGCGGATGTGAACAAACCCTGTCGCAATACCATGCGACCTCTACTCATTTTGCCTAAAGGCGAATAGCTCTCTGTGTGGGACTCTAAAGACTCGACACTACGTTGGCAGTGGGTTTAACCACAGACCGCAAGCGGCACTAGCTGTACGTAACGGTCCCCAGGTAGATGTCGATAAGAAGACTGACGAGGTGAACCCATCTGAACTCCTACTGAGCCTGTATGTGACAGTCTCCGTACAGTCCGGTCTGTTCGTCTGATACATCGCATGGCGGGCTTATGGGGCGGTAAACGTCAGTCCCCTAATAGCGGTACAAATCGTGTCGGAGTGTAGCCCAGAACTCCCTGAGATAACACTGGAAACCTACCAGTATATCTCGCTTGCCCTGGCCAGGGACAACTTGTGTAATGGCTCTCCTGGACAAAGCGCGATGTCAACCCCCAATACCGGGAGAGACGAATCCTGTCTAACCATCACTGCCTCCAAGTGCTTCGGGACTGCACCCAACTACTACCTGTTTGCACGACTCCTTTGAGCCGTGGTAGGGTAGTAATCAAAGTACAGTGGGAACAAACTCGAGGCGAAGTGACAGTGTCAAGTCAGTGGACTAAGCTGTACTCAATATCACCTGGGAACTGATAACTGACGATAGGTATAATACCAACCAACAGTTCCCGACGAGTCCTGTTCAGTGTACTCGTAACCTAACGAGCACCCGCATACTATCTCAAGTACGACGTACTGACGGCTGTGGGACAGACCGTCTCCCATGCTGGGATAAGAAGCGCATACGCTAGTCTTCTCCGGAGTATCGATGCCCTGTCTCGATAGTCCTACGACTAGGGACCTGTATAAGGAGGTGCTTATGGATTACCCAGCCCCCACGAGTGTGAGCGCCATCACAACGCTGGTAATCAAGCAAAGATCCTAAGGGCTCCACTAATGCGTATAGGTGATATAATAAAAGAAACACATGTACACATTAAACCAGAGACAAACCAAGTAGCATACTACCATTTCGAGCAAGATTGTATATACAACTGTGAATATCCCAAGCTTCCATCAAATAATATACATACTAGTATGATACAGTAATGGCCTCTAGGGCATATACACTAACAATCTCCCACTTGCACTAAGGCCATGTACTGGCGTATCGAAGACCTATCATCTCGATCAGCCGCTCGAACTGAGTCTGGGGTAAGGCCTTCGTGAATGGATCTGCATTGTTATCTTCTGAAGCAACCCTCCGAACCTCGATCTCCTGGCGATCTACGATCTCCCTGATCAGGTGATACCGCCTCAAGATGTGTCTGGAATTCTGATGGGACCTGGGTTCCTTCGCTAAAGCTATAGCCCCGTTGTTGTCGCAATACAGAGGTATTGGATCAATAATGGACGGAACCACCTGAAGTTCTTTCAAGAACTTCCTCATCCAGACAGCTTCTTTTGCGGCATCAGATGCAGCGATGTATTCCGCTTCCATAGTCGAGTCAGCAACGGTTTCCTGTTTGGAGCTCTTCCAACACACCGCCCCTCCATTGAGGGTAAAGACAAAACCCGACATGGACTTGGAATCATCCTTGTCACTCTGGAAGCTGGAGTCAGCAAAGGCCTCAATCTGGAGATCTTTTCCGCCATACACCAAGAACATCTCCTTAGTCCTTCTCAGGTACTTAAGAATGTTCTTTACCGCTATCCAATGTTTCTCCCCAGAGTTTGACTGATACCTGCTTACCACACTCAGTGCATAAGCCACATCTGGTCTGGTACACAACATCGCATACATTATAGAGCCTACCACAGAAGCATAGGGTATAATAGACATGCGATCCCTCTCCAAATCAGTCTTGGGAGACATCTCTTTGGAGAGGGTGATCCCGTGACAAGCCGGTAGATTACCGCGCTTGGAATCTTCCATACTGAATCTTTTCAGTATGGTGTCGATGTACCTGGACTGTGAGAGTCCTAAAATCCTCTTGGATCTATCACGGTAGATCCGGATCCCCAGAATGTATGAGGCATCACCCAGGTCTTTCATGGAGAACCTGTGTGATAAGAACCCCTTGACAGATTGTAGCATAGAATGTCATTTCCTATTAAGAGAATGTCATCCATGTATAAAACGAGGAATACTACAGTTCTCGCTACAAATCTACAATAGATGCATGGTTCATCTGGATTTTTGATAAAGCCAAATTCCTTGATCGTCTCATCAAAACAGATGTTCCAACTCCGCGATGCCTGCTTTAGTCCATAAATGGACTTAAGAAACTTGCACACCTTTCCGCTGCTCCCACTCTGAATGAAACCTTCTGGCTGGTCCATATAGACACACTCCTCTAAATGTCCATTCAGAAAAGCAGTCTTTACGTCCATCTGCCAAATTTCATAATCGTGGAAGGCAGCAATGGCAAGAAGGATCCGAATGGATTTCAGCATAGCTATTGGAGAAAAGGTTGTCATAGTCCAAACCAGGTCTCTGACGAAAACCCTTTGCAACCAGCCTAGCTTTATAGGTCTCAACCTGTCCATCTACACCAATCTTCCTTTTGAAGATCCACTTGCATCCTACGGGTTTTACCCCATCTGGAGCAATGTCCAACGTCCATACTTTGTTGGTGTACATGGACTCCATTTCGGTCCGCATTGCATCCAGCCATTTTACTGAGTCAACGCTCTGAATGGCTTGCTGGAAGCAAGTAGGCTCATCACAATCTATGATGCAATCCTCTCTATCCCCGTCTATGAGAAAATCGTAGTATCTTTCGGGCAGATGAGACTGCCTACTACTCCTGCGGAGTGGCGTGGGAATGTCCTGATCTTTTGAACCCTCTGGTTCTACTAAGCTTTCAGTAATAGCTCGTGGTTCTGGAATTTCTTCCAGTTCTATTGCGGTCCCACTTATTTCTTTTTCTATGAACTGGTGTTCTAGAAAGTGGGCATGGCGAGAAACAAAACCTTTTGTTCCTCTTCGCAATAGAAGAAATATCCCTTGGAGTTCTTTGGATATCCCACAAACTTGCACTGTACTGAGCGTGCCTCGAGCTTGTCCGCATGCTGCTTTTTGACAAAAGCTGGACATCCCCATGTCTTAATGTGATTAAGATAGGGTCTCTTCCCACACCACATCTGATATGGTGTAGTAGGCACAGTCTTAGTAGGAACTCGGTTCAAAAGGTATGCAGCTGATTCTAGCGCATATCCTCAGAACGATCGTGGTAACTCAGCGTTACTCATCATGGACCGTACCATATCCAATAGGGTTCGGTTCCGTCTCTCCGATACACCGTTATGTTGCGGAGTGTATGGAGGAGTAAGCTGAAAGAGAATTCCATTCTCTTTTAAGTAACCCAGGAACTCGGCACTCAAGTATTCACCACCTCGATCAGATCTCAGTGCCTTGATACTTTTGCCTGTTTGTTTTCCCACTTCATTCTTATATTCCTGGAATTTTTCAAAAGTCTCGGATTTATGTTTCATTAAGAAGACATAACCGTACCTTGAAAAGTCATCCGTAAAAGTACTGAAGTAAGAATAACCGCTTCGTGCATGCGTAGACATTGGACCGCACACGTCGCTGTGTACGAGTCCCAAGAGCTCGCTCGCTCTTACTCCGTGTCCAGTGAACGGAGTCTTTGTCATCTTTCCTTTGAGACAGGATTGACAAGTTGCATATGACTGATATTCGAACGGATCCAAATATCCTTCTGTATGTAACTTAGTCAACCTTCTCTCATTGATGTGACCCAGTCTACAATGCCATAAGAAAGTTTTATTGATTTCTGGAGACTTTCTTTTGTGTGTATTCTGGACATTGAAAATCTGTGGTTGGTTTAATACGTATATACCGTTGTTTAATGTACCTGACCCAATAAAACTTGATTAAGGTGAATGTTCACTACATTACTTACAAATGCAAATTCATAACCTTCTTTAGATAATAAAGATACAGAAATGATATTACAGGTTGCATTTGGTACAAAATAACAGCTACGCAAAACCAAAAAGTGTCCATCTGACATTCCCAAGTGATAGTCCCCCACGGCCTCAGCATCCATGCTAGCTCCGTTGGCAACTATGAGGGTCATGTCACCTGCTTTCAAAAACCTACGCTTTCTCAACGCCTGCAAAGAATTACAGATATGAGATCCTGATCCGGTATCCAATACCCAGGAAGTAGAGTTTATTGATAGACAGTTTTCAATAACATACACACCTGAAGCTGAAGCCGCAACTCGCTTCAAATCCTGGGTTCTGGCCTTCCAAGCCTTGCAATCCTGTTTCCAGTGTCCACTTTTGTGACAGTAAAAGCACTCTTCTTTCCCCCACAAGCTTCCCTGCTACCTTTGTTGCTTTTGCCTTTCCCTTCGTATCCACTTTACTAACACCGCCCCTTGGTTTGGCGGGGGCTTTCTTCTTCTTTCCCTTGGCTTTCGCCCTGGACTTAGAAGAGGAAGATCCTCCTACAAACAAAGTGGATGTTTCCCTACCTTTCTGTAGGGTGCCCTCTGCACTCCTCAGCATGTTGAGGAGCTCTGAAAGTTCAACTTCCTTTTCCTGTAAGTTGAAGTTCAGGATGAACTGGGTGTAAGTGGAAGGAAGGGACTGGAGAATCAAGTCCGTATAGAGCTCATTCTCCAACGTGGTCCCAAGTTCCGCGAGCTCCTCTATATAGCCAATCATCTTAAGCACGTGTTCCGCTACCGATGATCCGATGGCCAACCTTGCCGAAAACAACTTCTTCGACACTTCGTATCTGGCGATACGAGACTGCTCTCCATATAGTTCTTTTGTATGAAGAAATATGGACTCTAGGTCCATATTCTCGTGCCTCCTCTAATGTTCGTTGTCCATCGAGGCAAGCACGAGACATTTGGCCTTCGCGCAATCTATTTCCCAGGTCTTATAGATTTCCCTATCTACGACACTGGTTTTAGGACCTAAGACAGGGGGAGCTTTGGTGGTAAGGAGATACCCCAACTTGTCGTAAGTGATTGCCATCTTAACATTCCTGAGCCAATCTTTGTAGTTTGGCCCTGTCAGTATGTTTTTATCTAGTAATAACTTAAGTCCGGTCATGTTGAATGGTCGCTGCAATTAGGAGAGAGAAAAGAAACACTTTAGCATGATGCTCTTGCAAGTTTAGAGTGGTTTTTAGTTTGTCTAAACAAGATGGCTCCCACTGTCTCTCGAATCCCTCCTCAAACCATAAAGGAAGAATTAGTCAGGATCAATCTCACCGTACAATACTTGCTTAACCGTTCAGCCAGGCCAGTGTCGGTACTTCGAGGGAGGTTTTCCAACGCTTTCGCGAAGTTCCTTAATTAATTAACCTCTTTTCCCTGTGGGCGTAGCCCCGCTAACACCTTTCTAGACACCTACTAGGTTTATAGCATTGATCGTTAAGTGAGAGTTTTCCCGAGGAGTAGCATATACTCATAGTAGGATCGGGATCCAAATATCATCGCGTGATAAAACCGAAGGAATCCTACCAGAATCATCACAATCCAAATGGTATGCAGCGCTAGCAAGTTTCATTACTTATGAAACTCCCGATGTGGATTTTTGCCCCATGCTCTTATGACCTTGACTTTGGCCAAAATATCATAAGTCACATGTCAAGTTCTACCCGTCATTCTCCTGGTTAATTTGGACCCACCCGTACCTACCCTTGACTTTGGCCAAAATGGCAGTACCACTGTCCCAAACCAACGCATCTACCTATGCTGCACATGAATACCCAATAGCTACCAATCACTATGCCTTGACTTTGGCCAAAATACATAGCTTGAATACTTTTTGACCATTCATGTGGAATGACGGAGGGCTACGAATGGTTTTGGTGAAACCGTGAACGTAGTGAACTTGATATAATCGGTGGAACGAGATAGCTTTTAAAAGAAGTGGTTCAAGCTTCGCATTTAAAAGTTTGGTTTTGAAAAGAACCGAGTGGTTTTCAAAGTGTTCCAATCGACTTTTACTTGGTTTATTTGCTTGCATTAGTTCTTTTAATGCGTCCCATCATTTAATCCTACCATTGCAGAAAACAACCAAATTATGACGTACGCTTATGCCATTCGCATTCGCCACGGGGCCCCGTCATCACCCGTTAGGTTACTTAACTAACGACAGAGCGGGGGCTGGGCTAGCGCGGCTGTAAAACATAAGCAACGCCTAAATAGTTATCGTATATAGATATATAGCAATGATAGGCATTACAGATCATAGATGAATACATTGGATATACTAGGAACCCGTAATCCGTTCGAGCCTGCAACGAAAAACGGATTACATGGTCGCGGTGAATAGCCAATACCCCACCTAAGACCCCTACGGGTGCGGCAAACTACCCGCCAAGTACCCGAAGCGAAGCAACCTCCCTCAACTCCGTGAGTAGACCACTCGGCACTTCGAGATACCCGGTAGTTTGTGCACCCCCTCCATGGGTCTATCCTAGGAGCAAAAACAGTAAAAAGAATTATACAATGACGGCTACAACCCCGACCCGGTTGTGCGGCCATACAAATAATATTACATCAATTTACATATTACATGAATTGAAAGAAAAGAAAACTCTCGTCTCACAAAACCCCCCGGCTATTCACCCGCGACAATCCAACGCATTCATATACACATACCATCAACAAACACTGATCACAGATATGTATAACCCCCACTAATCGACGTATAGCGATTAGCAGACGTTCAATACATATAAACGTCATAGATATAACCCATTAGTCAAAGTGTAGTGAAGTTCGATCAAAAATACGGATTTATAGGCCCCCAAATACAAATTTCTTTTCTGGAAAATCTGGGCACAAATAAACCATCTTAAAAATCACAAAACCTTACCAGAAGAATACTGCACCAAACCCGGTTCAGAACAGAGTCAAAATGGTCGTGGTTCCGCGGCAATAGGCATGCTTTTGCCGCGGAACCGCCGCTCTTTGAACTGTTCACTTGACCGTTTTTGGTGTGCTTCTTCACAAAACCCTGAGCCGATTTTTGAAGTATGATTTTTTAATTTTTGAGCAGAAAAAAATTCAACAGAAAGTTAGGGTTTTGTAAACTTGGTTTTGCGATTTTTCCGATCGAACTTCCATACACTTTACTACCTAGCTAGTTTATGTTTAGTTAGGCTCTGATACTACTGTAAGTCCACGTTGCCCACCCCGGTGCTTGCAGGGAGGCGGAAAACGGAATAAAAATCGGATTTTTATCGAACTAGGCAACATGGACTAGCTAAAGGAGGATCTTTGCTAAACAAAAACTAACTAAAAGCTAACTAGAAATTAGCTACATGGAAGAATGGTTATACCTTGGGCTTTATGTCCTTCTTTCCTTGCTCCTTGGAGTAGAAGAAAGAGATCACCTTGTCGCCTTCTCTAGTTGAAGAAGGATCCACCCGAGAGCCTCAACCTTTGGCTTCAACTTCAAGCTAGAAGTAACTAAGGTGCTATAAGTGCTAATCCTCGAACCTTAGATGAGAGTAGAGATTACTTTGGAGAAGTTTGACTCAAGCTCAAGTGTTTCTCAACACATGAGAGGGGAGAGCTTGAGAGAGAGGAAGAGGAGGAGAGGGAATCAATATGATAGAATGAGAGAATAATAGAACCATTCTCACATATATGTGTGAATTAAGTAAATTGATAATTAGCAAGATAATTGTCATGGCTTAATCAAGACATGAACATTATCATTTCATATGAAAATTGCAAGGATCAAAGAGCATCTTTTATATGGAATGATGATGGTCAAAGTGTCAACCTAGGTCAACAAGTCAAGATAGTCAAATGGTCAACAACCCTAACCATGCACAATTATATTTAACTAATATGAATTAATCATAATAATGTTGGAGATAGTACCCTCAGAGTCAATTATTGGATCACAGGCACGTGATTGCAATGATTGAGGGAGGACCTATCCCGGGACGACAGTCTTACTCGAGATGATAGTATGCTATCTGGTTTACCTTTATCATCGTGTACTGTTTCAGGTGACCTTACAGGTCGCTATTACACGTTGATAGAGCCCCTAGGATTCTTGCTTGACGACCAGCTGTATGATGGCGATCATATACGTGGGAGCTGGGGTCTATAAGCACATCCTTAAATGGTCCCTAGTCGTGGGAGTTTCGAGACTGGGCATCGATACTCCATTAGTAGACTAGTGTATACAGTCGAGACCCCGACGAGGGGCGGTGGCCGGTCTCACAAGCCACTGGTGTCAGTTGGTTCACCTAAGATGTATACAGGTGCTCATTGGGTTATGAGTACACCGGACAGGACTCGCCGGGAACCTGCTAGTTGGGATTATACCAGACGTCAGATAGCAGTTCCCTGGTGACATGTGTACAGGTTAGTTCATCGACCTGAGATCGTCATTTGTCTCGTGTGAGTTCCCACTGTGCTTTGATTACTACCCTACCACGGCTCAAAGGAGTCGTGCAAACAGGTTTTAGTTGGGTACAGTCCCGAGCCACATGGAGGCAGTGAGCGGATCTTCAGGGGTTCTTCTCTCCCGGTATTGGGGGTGAGGTCGCGCTGTGTCTAGGAGAGCCATTACGCAAAGCCCTCGGCCGAGGCAGGAGATTTACTGGTAGGTATTCCAGTAGTATCTCAGGGCGTTCTGGGCTACACTCCGACACGACTTGTACCGCCTTTGGGGGTCTGACTTTTACCAACCCCCTAGGCCCGCCATGCGATGCTCATAGACGAACGGACCGGACTGTACGGATATTGTCACTGACAGGCTCGGTAGGGTGTCAGGATGAGTTCGCTCATCGACGTCCCTTTTGGTCAATAGCTGGTGGCCCGTTACGTATTGGCTTATACCTCTGACGTGCTAGTGGTTAAATCCACAGCCATAGTATTGACGAGTCTTTAGAGTCCACCACACTTTCAGTTACTCAAGCTTTCGGGCGAAACGCTGTAGAGGCCGTATGGAGATATGGCAGGGTCCGATCAGATACGTGCAGTATTGCACGGATCAGGATCGGACGGTTTGTACTAGTAGCCGTATGGATATATGGCAGGGTTCAATCAGATACGTGCGGTATTGCACGGATCAGGATCGAACGGATATTACTAGCCGGCTTTGGTTTAAGCCGGATCCTAGTAATAGTACAGTGTAGATTTTGTCTCTTTGCATTTGTATCCGGACGGAATACAGATGCGGGTGTGTATGCACAGTATCGGGGTTTTCCTGTAATTTATTACGGGACCAGTTTTCTGGAGTTGCCAGTTTGCTTTCCGTTCCGGCCGGTTTTTCTTTGTTCTTTCCCGGCCGGACTTTTCCGATGGAGGGGGTTATTTGCAATTGTGCAAATAACATTTGAGGAGGGGGTTTCTTGCACTTGTATTCATTATGATAAGCATCTTTTGCTTTTTCTTCCATGATGGTGCTTTAATGAGATTTGAAAGGTTAAGGTTTGGATGTATGTTTGTAATGATAATGTTTTGGGTATGGTCACCATTCTCTTTATCCTACACTCACCTCCCTTATGTCTTCATTCCCTCCATCATTTTCCATTTGAGGATGGCCAGCCAACACTTTGAGGAGAGGAGAAAAATGAGAGAGGTTCATTTCATTTGGTGTGGGAAATTAATCATCCATCTCATTTTTTTTTCCATTGCTACCAAAATCCCCAAGTTCATTTCCAAACCTCATTCCTCCATCAAGGCAACATAACCCCAAAGAGACAAAGCACTACACATTCTACAGCATATCTTGGGCGCGTCGGCTAGCCAACTTCACGCCCGAGTTGCCTCGGTATTGAGGTGGGAGCCCGTAAAAGATGCAGACGATGTGGTGCCCTTCCGGCAAGGATGTGACGACCGGAGTTTCTGCGGGAGATCGGGACGACGACGAGAAGACCGGAGGACTCGGATCACTCGGTACATCTCTCACTGCATCTCTAGTTAGCTAGTATAGGTTAATGGTTTCGATCCGGGTATATTGTCCGCGGTAGCGCCGGTTTAAGGTTAAGAAAAATTTTGATTCCGCATTTTGGCCTCGGATAGACGGCCGGGGCGCTGCCGTGGCGCAACATGGTATCAGAGCCACGCCATTAACCTTTCCTAGCTTGTTCTAATGCGATTTACTTATCCGATCGACCAAAATTCCAAAAACCGCGTTTTGCATGCTGTTGCGCCACGGCAGCGCCCCGGCCGTCTTACTCGAGGCCAAATTGCGGAATCAAAAATTTTCCTTACTCGGAAACCGGCGCTACCGCGGACAAAGAAAACCCGGATCGTTAACCATTAACCTACGCTAGCTAACAAGAGATAGGGTGAGAAGTATACCAAGAGATCCGAGTCCTCCGGTCTTCTCATCATCGTCCCGATCTTCCGCGGAAAGTGTAGTCTCCATATCGTCGCCTCCTCGCCGGAAAGGGCACCACATCGCCTTCGTCTTTTACGGGCTCCCGCCTCAATACCGAGGCAACTCGAGCATGAAGCCGGCAACTCGACATGCTCAAGATATGCTGTAGGTTATCTAGTGTAGTGTCTCTTTTGGGGTTTGTTGCCATTTGAGGATGATGGAGGATACAAGGCAAGAAAAAATGGTGCTTGCATTTTTCTTAACATGAAGTGAGATCAAGAAAATGAAACACTCTCAAGGATGAAGATGAAACCCTCTTCTTCTCTTTTCTTTCTCCCTTTCTTTTTCTCAACCATGAATAAAACTTATCATCTCCAAATCAGAATGGTGGTGGAGGTGAGAACAAAAGCAAGAGGGAGGTGATGGTAGGAAAAGGTGGAGGTAACCATAAACAAACATCAACCATACCCTTATCAAATCAAACCCATACCCTCACTTTATCACAAGTCAAGGTGCAAGATATGAAAGGTGTCATAATCAATATATATGCAAGAAAACCCCTCCACAAAAGTAATTTGCAAAACTGCAAATTACCCCCCTCCATCGGAAAAGTCCGGCCGGGAAAGAACAAAGGAAAACCGGCCGGAACGGAATGCAAACTGGCAACTCCAGAAAACTGGTCCCGTAATAAATTACAGGAAAACCCCGATACTGTGCATACACACCCGCATCTGTATTCCGTCCGGATACAAATGCAAAGAGACAAAATCTACACTGTACTAGACTAGGACCGGCTTAAGCCAAAGCCGGCTAGTAAAATCCGTTCGATCCTGATCCGTGCAATACCGCACGTATCTGATCGAACCCTGCCATATAACTATACAGCCACTAGTACAAAACTGTCCGATCCTGATGTGTGCAATACCGCACGTATCTGATCGGACCCTGCCATATCTCCATACGGCCTCTACAGCGTTTCGCCCGAAAGCTTGAGTAACTGTAAGTGTGGTGGACTCTAAAGACTCGTCAATACTATGGCTGTGGATTTAACCACTGGCACGTCAGAGGTATAAGCCAATACGTGACGGGCCACCAGCTATTGACCAAAAGGGACGTCGATGAGGAAGCTCACCCCGACACCCAACTGAGCCTGTCAGTGACAATATCCGTACAGTCCGGTCCGTTCGTCTATGAGTATCGCATGGCGGGCCTAGGGGGTTGGTGAAAGTCAGACCCCCAAAAGCGGTACAAGTCGTGTCGGAGTGTAGCCCAGAACGCCCTGAGATACTACTGGAATACCTACCAGTAAATCTCCTGCCTCGGCCGAGGGCTTTGCGTAACGGCTCTCCTAGACATAGCGCGACCTCACCCCCAATACCGGGAGAGACGAACCCCTGAAGATCCGCTCACTGCCTCCATGTGGCTCGGGACTGTGCCCAACTAAAACCTGTTTGCACGACTCCTTTGAGCCGTGGTAGGGTAGTAATCAAAGCACAGTGGGAACTCACACGAGACAAATGACGATCCTCAGGTCGATGAACTAACCTGTACACATGTCACCTGGGAACTGCTATCTGACGTCAGGTATAAGCCCAACTAGCAGGTTCCCGGCGAGTCCTGTCCGGTGTACTCATAACCCAATGAGCACCTGTATACATCTTAGGTGAACCAACTGACACCAGTGGCTTGTGAGACCGGCCACCGCCCCTCGTCGGGGTCTCGACTGTATACACTAGTCTACTAATGGAGTATCGATGCCCAGTCTCGAAACTCCCACGACTAGGGACCTTTTAAGGATGTGCTTATAGACTACCAGCTCCCACGTATATGATCGCCATCATACTGCTGGTCGTCAAGCAAGAATCCTAGGGGCTCTATCAACGTGTAATAGCGACATTTCAGGTCACCTAAAGCAGTACACGATGATAAAGATAAACCAGATAGCATACTATCATCTCGAGTAAGACTGTCCTACTGGGATAGGTCCTCCCTCAATCATTGCAATCACGTGCCTGTGATCCAATAATTGACTCTGAGGGCACTATCTCCAACAATCTCCCACTTGCACTCAAGGCTAATTATTGCGATGTCGCATACTCACAGCCCGTGTGATACCGAACACCCAACTCCTCTACTGGTCAGTCTCACAAAGCTCGTTTGCGAAACTATTGCGTTTGAGGAATAGCCTCAGTGAGTGGATCCGCTGTGATGTTCCTTTATATGTCTCTCTATATCTCAAGTTCGCGGAGAAAGCCATCTCCCGAAATGAGCAATACCTGTCTTAGAATGTCTGGATGTCTGATGGGACCTAGCTCATAAATGAACTCCAAATCCAAAATTCTTAGACTGTATCAACAACTGAACTTAATCAGTATCCTGCGCCATGCCTCCCTCAGTATTGCCTTGGACCGCCTGTCCAAAATACAGTCCCTCATCAGAGGGAGAACTATAACTCTGACAACCTCCTTGTCGTCCATGTCACCTTGGAAGCCTGGAGTGATAACCGTCTCCTAAATGAGGCTGTCGTTATCATATCCCTAGAACATCCACTCATGTTCTAAAACTGCTTCCGACCGTTTCTCCAGGATTGGATCAATGTCAACTTATTGCATCTAGTGCAAGAACAACATCTGGTGTGGTACTTGACATCTCATGATTGACTCAATTGCCTAAGCAAGTGATCTGTCAATCATGCGTATTCCTCTCCCCTTTAGTCTGTAAGACACCTTTAGAGAGGGTGACTCCATTACCTGCAGGTACACTACCATGCCAGGAGTCGTCCATTCTAAATACTCTTAGAATGCTGTCAAAGTACCCCGATTGGGAAACCACCCAAATCTAGATCTAAAACCATAGATCTAGTAACCAATATGTCTGATATAATGTCCAAGTCCCATGTGGAGAAAACACTGTGTGACGACCAAAGTATAACCGATCGTAGTATAGGAAAGTCACTTCCTACTACCTTCTCAACAGATCCACCCCTTATTCTGATGACGTCAAACCTATGACTGTCACATCAGAAACAGATGATCTAACTCCGCTATATCTGCTTTAGTCTATAAAATAGACATAAGCATGATGTCCACCAATGCTTCCGCTGCTCCCACTGACTACGACAACCCTCTGCCAGAGTCATAAAGACGTGCACTTCTAAAGCTAGTTTAGAACGACGCTATACTCATCCTCCTGCCGGGTCTCACAGCCTGGAACAACAACAATGGCAAGTGTGGGTAAACAAGAACTTCCCTGTCACCGTCCTTGAGGCTACCGGAGTACCTCTCGGGTGCCTGAAGTTACCCACCTTATCTGCGGAGTGGCCAATGGAATGTCAAATCAGATTGAATCTTTAGGTTCCTAATCAAATCTTCAGTAATCGTTTGTGGTTCTGGAATCACTTCCAGTTCTACCATACTCCCACTACTTTTTCTGAAAAAATCCATTTTTTAATAAAACTGTGGCGAGTCTAGAACAATATTTCTATTGATCTGCCAGACGGTAGAAAATCAACCCTCGTCATAGCCTGGGTCAACCCACAAACAGCCATTACAGAAACGTGCCTTGAGTTATCCGGAGTCTGGTTTTAAGCATAAGCCGGACAACTCCCCGTACCTTAACATGGTTAAGATATGAACTGTTCTATATCCAATATAGAACCAGAGGCACTGATTTAATTGAACCAGATTCAAATCATGCAGCTGTCTCCAGTGCATGTCAACTAAATGGAAGGAGGCCGATCAGCGTTACTCAACTTAGGAATGCTTCCAATTATGAGTAACCTGAAAGAGAAGCAAGTTCTTATTACTATCAACTGAATACCATACACAAGTATCTACATCTTCGATCTCTTTGAAGAATCCCGATACTTGCTACAGCTGGTTCTCTACTCTATTCAAATACCTATAACTCCTCAAAACTTAGACCCTGTGTTTCCACGAAACAGCTGTCTAAAATCTAGAGAAGTCATAAGTAAACCGAATATAGTACGAAGACCAACCCCTCTGTCCTGATGGACACTGGACAACATACAATACTCTGTATAAGTCCGCTGAGTCTAACAACTCTTTCACTGTGTGTCGTAGGTTGAAAACTGTACTTATGGTTAAGAAGAATTACACCGCTGTTTAATGCTCCTTACCTAACCATCCACTGATATAGGTAAATGTCATCGACATAATATCAAAAGGTATATCTCACTCTATGAAAATAGACGTACAGATATATCAATTTGAAATTGGTGCACAATAGCGGATATTCATAACCAAATATTTGCCGACCGGCAAACAACCCAGGTGACTTCCTCAAATATCACCGATTACAACGAATCCCGATATAATGAGGATGATCACCCAATTCCCAATAACTTACTCCCACTCCTCATCTGTAAAACCATACAGATGTGAGAATCATACCTGGTAAATACATACCCTGGAGTAAGTGTCTAATTGGGAAATCAGTTTTTCTTTTAACATTACACAGTGAAACTGAAACATTGAAATGTTTCTGTGGGGAATTCTGGTATTCCTAGTAATGCCTCTTCCATTATCCAGATTCACAACTGTAACCGTATAATTCTTTGCCACCTTTCCAAATCCCTTTATATGTCTTTAGTCATTACCTTCTGTACACCCTTTTAAGCCAAATGGTTTTCTTCCTTCCCTACCGTTCGGCACCAGCCTATGGTTTGGAAGAAGACTAT
Source organism: Agapanthus africanus (assembly GCA_030015575.1). Classification (NCBI taxonomy): domain Eukaryota; kingdom Viridiplantae; phylum Streptophyta; class Magnoliopsida; order Asparagales; family Amaryllidaceae; genus Agapanthus; species Agapanthus africanus. Next base: position 114,650,623 of record JASDDO010000018.1, read on the forward strand.
CCAAAAAGCATAAAGGGTGTACTGTCCTAATCCTAGGAGCACTCGCAACGCGAGAGAAGGTGAAGATAAAAGACACCTGAATGTACTTTATTCCTATTTCTCCTGAACCAGAATCCATCCCCGAAATGGAACTAGTTCCTTTCGAGTTCGTATATAACCATACGATGGAGTATCCAATAAAATGGGATCTTCGTAGTGATACGGAGTGTTCTGGAGAAATACAAAGTTGATTTAGGATTGGCGAAGAAATACTTGGTTTGGTCGTGAATATCAGTCGCAATTTACTTTGCCCTCCTACTAATCCCTTGCTTTGTCTTAACTTAATACCTTCTGCACACCATCGTTATGCTAATTGGTTTTCTTCATTCCCTACCGGTCGGCACCAGCCTAAGGTTTGGAAGAAGACTATCCAATTTGCGTAATAGGTGTACTATCTCCTAAACCAAGGAGTACTCGCAACCTGAGAGAAGGTGAAAAGAAAAGACAACTGAATAGTCCTATCCGTTTTCTCCAGAACCAGAAACCATCCTCGAAATCCTTCGAGTTCGTATATAACCATACGATGGTTTTGTCCAATGGAAGTGGACGTTCGTAGTAATACGGGGTGTCCTGGAGAAAAGGGTAAAAGTAGGAGTGGCAATGAGGTCTGCAACTCTGACAATCCAAAAGCCAGTGTTAAGAAGGTTCGGTCAACTTGGTCACTGAGTCAAAGTCCAGGGTCGGGTCAATGGTCGCTGCCAGAGAGAGAGAAAAGAAACACTCAGCGTGCACTCTAACCTAGATCAGAATGGTTACCAATTTGTCTAATCTGGAAACCTCCCACTGTACCTCAAATTCTCCTCCAAACCTGAAAGAAGAATTAGTCGGGGTCACCCGAGGAGTAAACCAACTCATCAGTGGGAATCGGGATCCAACTCTCATCGCATGATAACGTGACGGAATCCACTCACGTCACCACACTCCAGAAGGTATGCGCATGCCTGGCAAGTTTCAGTTCTTTTGAAACTCCCGATGTGATTTTTACCCCTAGGACTCAAGTGACCTTGACGGAGTCAACAAATCAAAGAGTCCTAGTCAAGTTCAACCCGTCATTATCTGGATTGCATTAAACCCACCCGTACGTGCCCTTGACGGAGTCAACAAGGCCGCACGACTGTCCTAACCAATCCCACTTATGCGACAAACAAGTACCACTTAGCTACCGTACACTATGCCTTGACGGAGTCAACAAACGCAGCACGAATACTAAATAATACCCATAAGAAATGACGGAGGGCTACGAATGGTTTTTGGCGAAAAACCTTTTACCGTAATGAACTTGATATCGTTGAAGGAACTGCAAAGTTTTTATAAAAATATAGTGACGAAAGCCTTTGCTAAAGAGGTCACTCCCGGTGAAGGGATCTCGGCTCTTTCCCCGTAGAATGAGGTGCAGGATATTCCAACTGAATACCACGATGCAAAGCAAAAGTAATCGGCTATAATGAAGTTAATGCCCTGACGCAAGCTTCTGTCCAAGGGGTCACTCCCGGTGAAGGGATCTCGGCCCTTGCCTTGTCGACTGAGGAGCAGGATATTCCAAATGAATACCACGATGCAAAACAAAAGCGAACGTCCTTGCAATAACAGCTTTTTGAAAAGTGTTCCAACAACATCAGAATAGGTTTGTTTATCTTGCATTGATCAGAATCAATGCAGTCCCATCAAATGATCACACCACAAAGAACGAAAATATACTGACGTACGTATATGCCATCCGCATTCGCCACTGGGTCCCGTCATCACCCGTTAGGTTAGCTAACTAACGGCAGAGCGGGGACTGGACTAGCGCGGATGTAAAACATATACAACATCTACTAATATATATACCAATATATAGTATTTCGCTCAAGGCGTGAATAAAATGCAACATCACAGAAATGTACAGCATCACAGAACAATACAGATATCTGGAAGCCCCGGGTTTCACAGAGCCGCTGCTGAAACCCGACGTTCCCCTGGTCGTGTGGATAGCCTGTGCAATGAAATCCTAGACCCTTACGGGCGCGGCAAGTCACCCGCCAAAACCTGAAGCGAGGCAGCCCCCTTCAGTACCGTGAATGGACCACCCAGCACTTCACGGAATCCGGTAACTTGGGCACCCCTCCTGGGTCAACCTGTACCCCCTACGAGTGCGTCGAACAGCCCGCCAATTCCAGACTGAAGCCCCCTCCGTCCCAATGCCATGAGATGCGGGCTTGTTGCCCTCCAGAACCCGGCTATCCGCGCACCCCTCCACGGGGTAATCCTAGTACAGAAAGTAAAATATACATACACCGGGTACATCGACCGCAACCAGGTCGTGCCCCAAAAAAAAATAATACAAACAGGCAGTGACGGCAGTCCACATGTCGGACGCTCGCCCCGCAATATCAAATGTACATAATACACCAAAACTGTACTAGCATTGCATCCAGGCTATCCCCCACGACCGATCCGCAACATCACAGCATAAACATAGAACATCAACGTGAAAGTCACGTTCGCAAATCCGTCTAACCGGGCTATAGCAGTCAGACCGGATTTACCGATCGAGTGACATTCACGGTCGCAGATATAATGTAAATACTGTGAAATAATGTGTTTAAAATTTTCCGATTGATCAAACCTTAACCAGTGGGCCCCCAATCAAAACTGTAGCACTCACAGAAAACTTGGGCCCAATATTAATATCCCAAAACCCTGAAAATAAGCCCAAAAGCCCACTGAAAGAAAATGGTGAAGTGAAGGCTCATTTATGCGGCGGAAGAGCGGCCAAAGGGGGGCTAAGGCCGCGCTTCCGCGGTCGAAATGTACGATCACTTTACCAAATTTTCTCAGTAGTCTTAGAACTCCCTGCACATCATTCTGAGACAACCTGAAAAATTTTTGGACTCAAAAAAAATTCGACAGAAACTGATGTGCACTAAAATACGGTTTTTGAGATTTTGGTCGATCGGATAAGTAAAACGCATTAGAACAAGCTAGATAAGGTTAATGGCGTGGCTCTGATACCATGTTGCGCCACGGCAGCGCCCCGGCCGTCTTACTCGAGGCCAAATTGCGGAATCAAAAATTTTCCTTACTCGGAAACCGGCGCTACCGCGGACAAAGAAAACTCGGATCGTTAACCATTAACCTACGCTAGCTAACAAGAGATAGGGTGAGAAGTATACTAAGAGATCCGAGTCCTCCGGTCTTCTCATCATCGTCCCGATCTCCCGCGGAAAGTGTAGTCTCCATATCGTCGCCTCCTCGCCGGAAAGGGCACCACATCGCCTTCGTATTTTACGGGCTCCCGCCTCAATACCGAGGCAACTCGAGCATGAAGCCGGCAACTCGACATGCTCAAGATATGCTGTAGGTTATCTAGTGTAGTGTCTCTTTTGGGGTTTGTTGCCATTTGAGGATGATGGAGGATACAAGGCAAGAAAAAATGGTGCTTGCATTTTTCTTAACATGAAGTGAGATCAAGAAAATGAAACACTCTCAAGGATGAAGATGAAACCCTCTTCTTCTCTTTTCTTTCTCCCTTTCTTTTTCTCAACCATGAATAAAACTTATCATCTCCAAATCAGAATGGTGGTTGAGGTGAGAACAAAAGCAAGAGGGAGGTGATGGTAGGAAAAGGTGGAGGTAACCATAAACAAACATCAACCATACCCTTATCAAATCAAACCCATACCCTCACTTTATCACAAGTCAAGGTGCAAGATATGAAAGGTGTCATAATCAATATATATGCAAGAAAACCCCTCCACAAAAGTAATTTGCAAAACTGCAAATTACCCCCCTCCATCGGAAAAGTCCGGCCGGGAAAGAACAAAGGAAAACCGGCCGGAACGGAATGCAAACTGGCAACTCCAGAAAACTGGTCCCGTAATAAATTACAGGAAAACCCCGATACTGTGCATACACACCCGCATCTGTATTCCGTCCGGATACAAATGCAAAGAGACAAAATCTACACTGTACTAGACTAGGACCGGCTTAAGCCAAAGCCGGCTAGTAAAATCCGTTCGATCCTGATCCGTGCAATACCGCACGTATCTGATCGAACCCTGCCATATAACTATACAGCCACTAGTACAAAACTGTCCGATCCTGATGTGTGCAATACCGCACGTATCTGATCGGACCCTGCCATATCTCCATACGGCCTCTACAGCGTTTCGCCCGAAAGCTTGAGTAACTGTAAGTGTGGTGGACTCTAAAGACTCGTCAATACTATGGTTGTGGATTTAACCACTGGCACGTCAGAGGTATAAGCCAATACGTGACGGGCCACCAGCTATTGACCAAAAGGGACGTCGATGAGGAAGCTCACCCCGACACCCAACTGAGCCTGTCAGTGACAATATCCGTACAGTCCGGTCCGTTCGTCTATGAGTATCGCATGGCGGGCCTAGGGGGTTGGTGAAAGTCAGACCCCCAAAAGCGGTACAAGTCGTGTCGGAGTGTAGCCCAGAACGCCCTGAGATACTACTGGAATACCTACCAGTAAATCTCCTGCCTCGGCCGAGGGCTTTGCGTAACGGCTCTCCTAGACACAGCGCGACCTCACCCCCAATACCGGGAGAGACGAACCCCTGAAGATCCGCTCACTGCCTCCATGTGGCTCGGGACTGTGCCCAACTAAAACCTGTTTGCACGACTCCTTTGAGCCGTGGTAGGGTAGTAATCAAAGCACAGTGGGAACTCACACGAGACAAATGACGATCCTCAGGTCGATGAACTAACCTGTACACATGTCACCTGGGAACTGCTATCTGACGTCAGGTATAAGCCCAACTAGCAGGTTCCCGGCGAGTCCTGTCCGGTGTACTCATAACCCAATGAGCACCTGTATACATCTTAGGTGAACCAACTGACACCAGTGGCTTGTGAGACCGGCCACCGCCCCTCGTCGGGGTCTCGACTGTATACACTAGTCTACTAATGGAGTATCGATGCCCAGTCTCGAAACTCCCACGACTAGGGACCTTTTAAGGATGTGCTTATAGACTACCAGCTCCCACGTATATGATCGCCATCATACTGCTGGTCGTCAAGCAAGAATCCTAGGGGCTCTATCAACGTGTAATAGCGACATTTCAGGTCACCTAAAGCAGTACACGATGATAAAGATAAACCAGATAGCATACTATCATCTCGAGTAAGACTGTCCTACTGGGATAGGTCCTCCCTCAATCATTGCAATCACGTGCCTGTGATCCAATAATTGACTCTGAGGGCACTATCTCCAACACATGCATCAGTTTTCTGTCGTTTTTTTCCGGGCTCGAAAATTTTTTCAGGTTATTGCAGAATGATGTACAGAGAATCCTAAGAACACTGGAAAAATTTGGTAACCCAATTCTTCCGTATGACCGCGGAACCGCGGCCTGAAGCCCTCTTTGGCCGCGGTTCAGCCGCAGGAAGTTGGGATCACTTCGCCATATTTTTACAGTGGGCTTGTGGGCTGAAAATAAGGGGTTTTGGAATATTAAAATTGGGCCCAAAATTTCTGTGAGTGCTACAGTATTACTTGGGAGCCCACTTGTTAATTTTTGATCGATTGGATATTTTAAACACATTATTTCACAGTATTTACATTATATCTGCGACCGTGAATATCACTTGATCGGTAAATCCTGTCTAACTGCTATAGCCCGGTTAGACGGATTTGCGAACGTGATTTTCACGTTGATGTTCTGTGTTTATGCTGTGATGTTGCGGATCGGTCGTGGGGGATAGCCTGGATGCAATGCTAGTACAGTTTTGTTTTATATGTACATTTGATATTGCGGGGCGAGCGTCCGACATGTGGACTGCCGTCACTGCCTGTTTGTATTATTCTTTTGGGGCATGACCTGGTTGCGGTCGATGTACCCGTTGTATGTATATTTTACTTTCTGTACTAGGATTACCCCGCGGAGGGGTGCACGGATAGCCGGGTTCTAGAGGGCAACGGGCCCACATCTCATGGCATTGAGACGGAGGGGGCTTCACTCTAGGATTGGCGGGCTATTTGCCGCACTCGTAGGGGGTACAGGTTGACCCAGGAGGGGTGCCCAAGTTACCGGATTCCGTGAAGTGCTGGGTGGTCCATTCACGGTGCTGAAGGGGGCTGCCTCGCTTCAGGTTTTGGCGGGTAACTTGCCGCGCCCGTAAGGGTCTAGGGTTTCATTGCACAGGCTATCCACACGACCAGGGGAACGTCGGGTTTCAGCAGCGGCTCTGTGAAACCCGGGGCTTCCAGATATCTGTATTGTTCTGTGATGCTGTACATTTCTGTGATGTTGCATTTTATTCACGCCTTGAGCGAAATATACTATATTGGTATATATATTAGTAGATGTTGTATATGTTTTTCATCCGCGCTAGTCCAGTCCCCGCTCTGCCGTTAGTTAGCTAACCTAACGGGTGATGACGGGACCCAGTGGCGAATGCGGATGGCATATACGTACGTCAGTATATTTTCGTTCTTTGTGGTGTGATCAATTGATGGGACTGCGTTGATTCGGATCAATGCAAGATAAACAAACATATTCTGATGTTGTTGGAACACTTTTCAAAAAGCTGTTATTGCAAGGACGTTCACTTTTGTTTTGCATCGTGGTATTCATTTAGAATATCCTGCTCCTCAGTCGACGAGGCAAGGGCCAAGATCCCTTCACCGGGAGTGACCCCTTGGACAGAAGTTTGCGTCAGGGCATTAACTTCACTATAGCCGATTACTTTTGCTTTGCATCGTGGTATTCAGTTGGAATATCCTGCACCTCATTCTACGGGGAAAGAGCCGAGATCCCTTCACCGGGAGTGACCTCTTTAGCGAAGGTTTTCGTCACTATATTTTTATAAAAAGTTATCCAGTTCCTTCAACGATATCAAGTTCATTACGTTAAAGGTTTTTCGCCAAAAACCAGTCGTAGCCCTCCGTCATTTCAGATCAGTATTGCTTAGTATTCGCGTTGCGTTTGTCGTTGCTATTCGCCGAGGCGTAGTATGCGGTAGCTTTGTTGTACTATTCCGTCGCATGGATATGTGGATTGGTTAGGACAGTCGTACGACTTTGTTGATTATTCGTCAAGGGTCGTGCGGGTGGGTTTAACGCAATCAAGATAATGACGGGCTGAACTTGACTAGGACCTTTTTGATTTGTTGATTATTCGTCAAGGTCACTTGGGTCCTAGGGGTAAAAACATCACATCGGGAGTTTCAAAAGAACTGAAACTTGCCAGGCATGCCCATACCTTCTGGAGTGTGGTGACTTGAGTGGATTCCGTCAAGTTATCATGCGATGATAGTTGGATCCCGATTCCCACTAATGAGTTAGTTTACTCCTCGGGTGATCCCGACAAATTCTTCTTTCAGGTTTGGAGGAGAATTTGACGGTACAGTGGGAGGTTTCCAGATTAGATAAAGTGATAACCATTCTGATCTAGGTTAGAGTGCACGCCGAGTGTTTCTTTTCTCTCTCTCTTTGGCAGCGACCATTGACCCGACCCTGGACTATGACTCAGTGACCAAGTTGACCGAACCTTCTTAACACTGGCTTTTGGATTGTCAGAGTTGCAAACCTCATTGCCACTCCTACTTTTACCCTTTTCTCCAGGACACCCCGTATTACTACGAACGTCCACTTCCATTGGACAAAAGCATCGTATGGTTATATACGAACTCGAAGGACTTCGAGGATGGTTTCTGGTTCTGGAGAAAACGAATAGGATTATTCAGTTGTCTTTTCTTTTCACCTTCTCTCATTGCGAGTACTCCTTGGTTTAGGAGATAGTACACCTATTACGCAAATTGGATAGTCTTCTTCCAAATCTTAGGCTGGTGCCGAATGGTGGGGAAGGAAGAAACCAATTAGCATAATGATGGTGTGCAGAAGGTATTAAGTTAAGACAAAGAAAGGGATTAGTAAGAGGGCAAAGTAAATTGCGACTACTATTCACGACCAAACCAAGTACTTATTCGCCAATCCTAAAATCACCTTTGTATTTCTCCAGGACACTCCGTATCACTACGAAGATCCACAGTTTATTGGATACTCCATCGTATGGTTATATACGAACTCGAAAGGAACTTGTTCCAGTTCGGGGATGGATTCTGGTTCAGGAGAAATAGGAATAAGGTTTATTCGGTTGTCTTTTATCTTCACCTTCTCTCGCATTGCGAGTGCTCCTAGGATTAGGACAGTACACCCATTATGCTTATTGGATAGTCTTCTTCCAAACCATAGGCTGGTGCCGAACGGTAGGGAAGGAAGAAAACCATTTGGCCTAAAGGGGTATGCAGAAGGTAATGACTAAAGACATATAAAGGGATTTGGAGAGATGGCAAAGAATTATACGGTTATAGTTGTGAATCTGGATAATGGTAGAGGCATCACTAGGAATACCAGGATACCCCATCGAAACATTTCATTGTTTCAGTTCAACTGTGTACTGTTAAAAGAAAACTGATTTCCCGATTAGACACTTGCTCCAGGGTATGTATTTACCAGGTTTGATTCTCACATCTGTATGGTTTTACAGATGATGAGTGGGAGTAAGTTATTGGGAATAGGGTGATCATCCTCATTATATCGGGATTCGTTGTAATCGGTGATATTTGAGGAGATCATCTGGGCTGTTTGCCGGTCGGCAAATATTTGGTTTTGAATATCCGCTGTTGTGCACCAATTTCAAATTGATATATCTGTACGTCTATTTTCATAGAGTGAGATATACCTTTTGATATTATGTCGATGACATTTACCTATATCAGTGGATGGTTAGGTAAGGAGCATTAAACAGCGGTGTAATTCTTCTTAACCATAAGTACAGTTTTCAACCTACGACACACAGTGAAAGAGTTGTTAGACTCAGCGGACTTATACAAAGTATTGTATGTTGTCCAGTGTCCATTAGGACAGAGGGGTTGGTCCTCATACTATATTCTGTTTACTTTTAACTTCTCTAGTTCTTAGACATGTGTTTCGTAGAAACACAGGGTCTAAGTTTTTGAGGAGTTATAGGTATTTGAATAGAGTAGAGAACCAGGTGTAGCAAGTATCGGGATTCTTCAAAGTGATCGAAGATGTAGATACTTGTGTATGGTATTCAGTTGATAGTAATGATAAAGAGAAATTGCTTCTCTTTCAGGTTACTCATAATTGGAAGCATTCCTAAGTTGAGTAACGCTGATCGGCCTCCTTCCATTTAGTTGACATGCACTGGAGATAGCTGCATGATTTGAATCTGGTTCAATTAAATCAGTGCCTCTGTTTCTATATTAGATATAGAACAGTTCATATCTTGACATTGTTAAGGTACGGGGAGTTGTCCGGCTTATGCTTAAAACCAGACTCCGGACAACTACAGGCATGTTTCTGTAATGGCTGTTTGTGGGTTGACCCAGGCTATGACGAGGGTTGACTTTCTACCACCTGAAGATCAATAGAGATATTGTTCTTGACTCGCCACATTTTTAAAAGAAATGGATTTTTCAGAAAACAGCAGTGGGAGTATGGTAGAACTGGAAGCGATTCCAGAACCGCAAACGATTACTGAAGATTTGATAAGGAACCTAAAGATTCAATCTGGTTTGACATTCCATTGGCCACTCCGCAGATACGGTGGGTAACTTCAGGCACCCGAGAGGTACTCCGGTAGCCTCAAGGACGGTGACAGGGAAGTTCTTGTTTACCCACACTTGCCATTGCTATTGTTCCAGGCTCCGAGACCCGGCAGGAGGATGAATATAGCGTCATTCTAAACTAGTTTTAGAAGTGCACGTCTATATGACTCTGCCAGAGGGTTGTCGTAGTCAGTGGGAGCAGCGGAAGCATTGGTGGACATCAGGCTTATGTCTATTAATAGACTAAAGCAGATATAGCGGAGATAGATCATCTATTTCTGATGTGAAGTCATAGGTTTGACTTCATCAGAATAGGGGATGGATCTGTTAAGAAGGTAGTAGGGTGTGATGTCCTGGTATTTGATGACATACACAGAGTAGGAAGTGATATTCCTATACTACGATCGGTTATATTTTGGTTGTCACACAGTGTTTTCTCCACACAGGACTTGGATATTATATCAGACATTCTGGTTACTAGATCTATAGTTTTAGATCTAGATTTGGGTGGTTTCCTAATCTAGGTACCTTGACAGCATTCTATGAGTATTTAGAATGGACGACTCCTGGCACGGTAGTACACCTGCAGGTAATGGAGTCACCCTCTCTAAAGGTGTCTTACAGACTAAAGGGGAGAGGGATACGCATGATTGACAGATCACTTGCTTAGGCAATTGAGTCAGTCATGAGATGTCAAGTACCACACCAGATGTTGTTCTTGCAGTAGATGCAATAAGTTGATATTAATCCAATCCTGGAGAAACAATCGGAAGCAGTTTTAGGACATAAGTGCATGTTCTAGGGATATGATAACAACAGCCTCATTTGGGAGACAATTATCATTCCAAGCTTCCAAGGTGACATGGACGACAAGGAGGTTGTCAGAGTTATAGTTTTCCCTCTGACGAGGGGCAGTATTTTGGACAGGTGATCCAAGGCAATACTGAGGGAGGCATGGCGCAGGATACTGATTAAGTTCAGTTGACGATACAGTCTAAGAAGTTTGGATTTGGAGTTCATTTATGAGCTAGGTCCCATCAGACATCCAGACATTCTAAGACAGGTATTGCTCATTTCGGGAGATGGTATTCTCCGCGAACTTGAGATTTAGAGAGACATAGAAAGAAACATCAGAGCGGATCCACTCGCTGAGGCTATTCCTCGAACGCAATAGTCTCGCAAACGAGCTTTGTGAGACTGACTAGTAGAGGAGTTGGGTGTTCGGTATCACACGGGCTGTGAGTATGCGACATCGCAATAATTAGCCTCGAGTGCAAGTGCGAGATTATTGGAGATAGTGCCCTCAGAGTCAATTATTGGATCACAGGCACGTGATTGCAATGATTGAGGGAGGACATATCCCGGGACGACAGTCTTACTCGAGATGATAGTATGCTATCTGATTTACCTTTATCATCGTGTACTGTTTCAGGTGACCTTACAGGTCGCTATTACACGTTGATAGAACCCCTAGGATTCTTGCTTGACGACCAGCAGTATGATGGCGATCATATACGTGGGAGCTGGGGTCTATAAGCACATCCTTAAATGGTCCCTAGTCGTGGGAGTTTCGAGACTGGGCATCGATACTCCATTAGTAGACTAGTGTATACAGTCGAGTCCCCGACGAGGGGCGGTGGCCGGTCTCATAAGCCACTGGTGTCAGTTGGTTCACCTAAGATGTATACAGGTGCTCATTGGGTTATGAGTACACCGGACAGGACTCGCCGGGAACCTGCTAGTTGGGATTATACCAGACGTCAGATAGCAGTTCCCAGGTGACATGTGTACAGGTTAGTTCATCGACCTGAGATCGTCATTTGTCTCGTGTGAGTTCCCACTGTGCTTTGATTACTACCCTACCACGGCTCAAAGGAGTCGTGCAAACAGGTTTTAGTTGGGTACAGTCCCGAGCCACATAGAGGAAGTGAGCGGATCTTCAGCGGTTCGTCTCTCCCGGTATTGGGGGTGAGGTCGCGCTGTGTCTAGGAGAGCCATTACGCAAAGCCCTCGGCCGAGGCAGGAGATTTACTGGTAGGTATTCCAGTAGTATCTCAGGGCGTTCTGGGCTACACTCCGACACGACTTGTACCGCCTTTAGGGGTCTGACTTTTACCAACCCCCTAGGCCCGCCATGCGATGCTCATAGACGAACGGACCGGACTGTACGGATATTGTCACTGACAGGCTCAGTAGGGTGTCAGGATGAGTTCGCTCATCGACGTCCCTTTTGGTCAATAGCTGGTGGCCCGTTACGTATTGGCTTATACCTCTGACGTGCTAGTGGTTAAATCCACAGCCATAGTATTGACGAGTCTTTAGAGTCCACCACACTTTCAGTTACTCAAGCTTTCGGGCGAAACGCTGTAGAGGCCGTATGGAGATATGGCAGGGTCCGATCAGATACGTGCAGTATTGCACGGATCAGGATCGGACGGTTTGTACTAGTAGCCGTATGGATATATGGCAGGGTTCGATCAGATACGTGCGGTATTGCACGGATCAGGATCGAACGGATATTACTAGCCGGCTTTGGTTTAAGCCGGATCCTAGTAATAGTACAGTGTAGATTTTGTCTCATTGCATTTGTATCCGGACGGAATACAGATGCGGGTGTGTATGCACAGTATCGGGGTTTTCCTGTAATTTATTACGGGACCAGTTTTCTGGAGTTGCCAGTTTGCTTTCCGTTCCGGCCGGTTTTTCTTTGTTCTTTCCCGGCCGGACTTTTCCGATGGAGGGGGTTATTTGCAATTGTGCAAATAACATTTGAGGAGGGGGTTTCTTGCACTTGTATTCATTATGATAAGCATCTTTTGCTTTTTCTTCCATGATGGTGCTTTAATGAGATTTGAAAGGTTAAGGTTTGGATGTATGTTTGTAATGATAATGTTTTGGGTATGGTCACCATTCTCTTTATCCTACACTCACCTCCCTTATATTTTCATTCCCTCCACCATTTTCCATTTGAGGATGGCCGGCCAACACTTTGAGGAGAGGAGAAAAATGAGAGAGGTTCATTTCATTTGGTGTGGGAAATTAATCATCCATCTCATTTTTTTTCCATTGCTACCAAAATCCCCAAGTTCATTTCCAAACCTCATTCCTCCATCAAGGCAACATAGCCCCAAAGAGACAAAGCACTACACATTCTACAGCATATCTTGGGCGCGTCGGCTAGCCAACTTTGCGTCCGAGTTGCCTCGGTATTGAGGTGGGAGCCCGTAAAAGATGCAGACGATGTGGTGCCCTTCCGGCAAGGATGTGACGACCGGAGTTTCCGCGGGAGATCGGGACGACGACGAGAAGACCGGAGGACTCGGATCACTCGGTACATCTCTCACCCCATCTCTAGTTAGCTAGTATAGGTTAATGGTTTCGATCCGGGTATATTGTCCGCGGTAGCGCCAGTTTAAAGTTAAGAAAAATTTTGATTCCGCATTTTGCCCTCTGATAGACGGCCGGGGCGCTGCCGTGGCGCAACAAATACATACATAACCATTAGGGTTAATAAAATAACAATGGTCATTAACCCTAATCAAAGTCCTCTGTCTCTGTCTCAGTCAACTGTGCATACGCACCAGTATTCGTGATCCGAGGAACACGAATACAATGAGATAAAACCAATCCCAAATCATATACTAGGATCTGGCTTAAACCAAAGCCCGCTAGTATAAGCTGTCCGGACAGCAAACGTGCACAAGTGCGCGGATGTGAACGAACCCTGTCGCAAAACCATGCGACCTCTACTCATTTTGCCTAAAGGCGAATAGCTCTCTGTGTGGGACTCTAAAGACTCGACACTACGCTGGCAGTGGGTTTAACCAAAGACCGCAAGCGGCACTAGATGTACGTAACGGTCCCCAGGTAGATGTCGATAAGAAGACTGACGAGGTGAACCCATCTGAACTCCTACTGAGCCTGTATGTGACAGTCTCCGTACAGTCCGGTCTGTTCGTATGATACATCGCATGGCGGGCCTAGGGGGGCGGTAAACGTCAGTCCCCTAATAGCGGTACAAGTCGTGTCGGAGTGTAGCCAGAACACCCTGAGATAACACTGGAAACCTACCAGTATATCTCGCTTGCCCTGGCCAGGGACTACTTGTGTAATGGCTCTCCTGGACACAGCGCGATTTCAACCCCCAATACCTGGAGAGACGAATCCTGTCTAACCATCACTGCCTCCAAGTGCTTCGGGACTGCACCCAACTACTACCTGTTTGCACGACTCCTTTGAGCCGTGGTAGGGTAGTAATCAAAGTACAGTGGGAACACACCCGAGGCGAAGTGGCAGTGTCAAGTCAGCGGACTAAGCTGTACTCATGTCACCTAGGAACTGATAACTGACGATAGGTATAATACCAACCAACAGTTCCCGACGAGTCCTGTCCAGTGTACTCGTAACCTAACGAGCACCCGCATACTATCTCAAGTACGACGTACTGACGGCTGTAGGACAGACCGTCTCCCACGCTGGGATGAGAAGCGCATACGCTAGTCTACTCCAGAGTATCGATGCCCTGTCTCGATAGTCCTATGACTAGGGACCTGTATAAGGAGGTGCTTATGGATTACCCAGCCCCCACGAGTGTGAGCGCCATCACAACGCTGGTAATCAAGCAAAGATCCTAAGGGCTCCACTAATGCGTATAGGTGATATAATAAAAGAAACACATGTACACATTAAAGCAGAGACAAACCAAGTAGCATACTACCATTTCGAGCAAGATTGTATATACAACTGTGAATATCCCAAGCTTCCATCAAGTAATATACATACTAGTATGATACAGTAATGGCCTCTAGGGCATATACACTAACAAGAGGAAGGTCGTGGGTAATCTATCGCTTATCTGCATTTCTTTTGTGGTGCCTAGGCAAGTGTGTCTAAGGCAAGTGGTTGTTTAATTAGGCCCGCTATTTTTGGTGATTCGTATAGCGGATACCTCCCACTTACCTGGCACTTACCTGGCCACAAAAGTTATAAAGAGGTGGTAGAGGATTTATCCTGCGGCTTGTCCTTTGGCGGTCTAGGAGCGGTCTAGAGCTTGTCCTAGGTAACCATAGTTTTAGGGTTGTTTGTGCATTTTTTGTGATTTTGTGAGTCAACCCCCAAATCCACTTTTAAAGCAAACCCTTCCCCCTTCTCTTTTTATAATGGGTGACCCAAACAGACGAACTCTTGCCGAGCTTTGCTGTCCACAACCAGATATTTCTTGTTTTCATAATCGCTTCGGTATACCATCTGACTCTTCCATGTCTTTAAGAGATCGGATAGCGCAAGCGGATAGAAACAGTTGGCTACCTCAGTCCAGGTCTTATCAACCGTATCCTAATTCTACATCTGTTTCAGTTGATACTCCGGGTGAAGGAACTCCTAAACGCATGTCCATCGCTGAGCATATAGCAAGGGTTAACAGCCAAAGTTTCAATCCGGACCAATATCAACCATCACCACCACTTTCTAAAGAAGAATTTCATAATCGGTTTGTGGCATATATGATGTCTATTGAAAATAGCCAACCAACCAACCCATATCAATATTCTTCTTATCATTATGTTGATGCTACTCCTACCCCATTTTCACAACCATTCAATTCCTATCAATCCTACTCGACTTTTACACCTTCTCTAGACAGTCCTTCTAATCAGTCATTTGGGAGTTTTACTTATCCACAAGAATTTCAATCTTATGCTGAAACCCCTTATCAACCCAAGTCTAGTCTTGAGTGGAAATTAGAAGAAGGTGTGGAATTGATGCGCCGCCTCAAAGAGGAATGGAAGGGAAGCATGGCTAAATATGAAATAGCAACTAGTTTCGAACCAGCTAAAAAATTTTCAATGTCTAATACGGCAATAGAACAAAGTAAGAATTTGGGTTGTGAGACAGAATTATACACCCTTCCTAATCAAACCTTCCCTTTCCAAACTGAAATCCACAACTCCAGTTTCACAGATTCATCGAGTACACCAAATGATTCATCAATAAAAGATAGAATGTTTGAGAAGTTGTGTGACTTTGCAGTGTTTGATTTGCCCGACTGTGAAGGGTCCATTTTAAGTGAAACCATGCCAAATCCTTGTGATCTCTACACTTCCACTCTTGAATCTAAATTGATTGCAAACCATATTTTTGATGAGGTGTTTGAGAATTCTAACCTTCACTTGAATAATGAGATTGACGTTGGGGATATATTGAATGATGAATCCGAAAATTTGAATGAGTTTGTCCCATCAATTCATCAGGTCCTTTCACTTCCTTGTAGTCATCATCTTGAGCCTTTAACTATTCTTCCCGAACTCCATATGCGTCTTGAAATTGATGATAATTGTATAACCGAACAGCAGACCGAAATTCAGACTTCATCTTCCACATCTGGTTCAGCGATACTCGACACACCAATTTGTTTACGCATTTCACCTTCTACTTTCTCAGGTTCTTTTTCTATTTCTCCTATAATTTCAGTGAGTGTTGATGAATCACAATCCGATAATTTAAGTTTGATAATTCCAGAAAGCCAACTTGATTTGGAT
Source organism: Agapanthus africanus (assembly GCA_030015575.1). Taxonomy (NCBI): domain Eukaryota; kingdom Viridiplantae; phylum Streptophyta; class Magnoliopsida; order Asparagales; family Amaryllidaceae; genus Agapanthus; species Agapanthus africanus. The sequence continues at coordinate 114,666,783 of JASDDO010000018.1, forward strand.
ACTTTTGAAAATGAGATAGATGAGTTCTTCGAGTCTCCTACCTCCATAATTTTTGAGAAATCAAGTATGATAAATTCTGGCACAAAACTTACTGACAGCAAAATGTTCAATTACACCATCGATGAAAGTTTTGAAGAACTTTTTGCTGACGAACTTGAATTCCTAAACAACACGAATTTTGTGATTAATCAACCTCGACCTATAGAAGTTGAATCACCACCCTTTCTTCTTATAAAATACGAGAATGCCAATATTCCACTCATTTCTGATCATTCACATTCTCGTTTTTATTTATCATCATCTCTTATCTTTTCATATTCACGTTCACGCAAATCCTTTCCATACCACCACTTATCTCGTCCCCACTTTTTCTTGGCTCTATATAACATGTTCTTCCTCCGACATATACGTTACATTGATAAAAATTTTGAATGGTTGGTATTAACTTTTGGTCTTTGTAAAGTCTTATATTGACTAAATAACTTTACCCCCCTAAAAATGCTTAATATTATTTAACTCAAGTTTGGGGGTTATATTTTTGGCTCTTGAAAGAAAATTTTTACAAAATTGTGAGCCAAAATTAAGTTTGGGGGAGGATTTCACTTTCATTATTTCTTGTCCCCTTTGCTTTTCCTCCCAAGTTTACAGTCTTTTTTAAGCTTAACAGGTGACATCAGTAAGGACACTGCTGTATACAGGTTTGGGGGAGGTTTGTTTTTATTCACGCATTACTTTGCATTATACTATATATAAGCACAAAAATTTTAATTTTTTTTTGATAATGAAAGTTTGAAAGTGAAAAATTATATATGAAAGATATGAATAGTTTGAGAAAAACAAGAAAGTTAGATATTTTCTTAAACGAAACTAGTAATAATTAGTTATGAGCCGTTGTCCCAAGGGTTAGTAAGATGAAAGAAGTCACTAATCTGCTGATAAAAATAAGTCTGAAAAATAGTTCCTATTCTGGAAGCCAAATATTTGAACGTTGATACCCTACTATACGCACTTACACATGTCTTGAAACTCGGGATAGTAGATGATACCTTGAAATGCTCTTGTCTTAAAGCCAAAGTATGAAGGAAATAATGAATGGAAAATAAAAGATAAAATGGTGAAAAGAAAAAAATGAACACTTGTTCTGTTATCGCCAAGGCAGCAATAAAAAAATATAGCGAGGGTGCTTTATCACCTAGTGCCTTAGACCAACTGGTTTGGGAGCCACTGCTAAGCCTTAGGTGTTGCAAGACGAGGAAATACACCTAAATAAGCAAGCGCGTTAGTAATCGGTCGGTTAGTACCTTAAGAAGTATTAACGGTCGCATGAAAAATGTGTGAGCAAATTCCATCTAAATATGTATTAAAAAGTACTAAGGTAGATGGACAAGAGTATGATTGCTTGAATTGAATTCTCTGAGAGTAGGGATGTCCAGATCACACACGCAGGGGTATGTGATCAATGTTTGGAAGAAAGGTAGGAATGAAAACTAAAGGCGATGTTTTATTGAGGGATGATGTGATTCCTAACATTTTTTCATGACTATTAAGATAGGGCTCATGACAACTGAAAAGCTAGTGTAGTTGGAAACTTTAAATTTTCAAAGTCTTTCTTTTATGATTCTTATCTTTATATGTAACATTCACGGTCTTCCTTTTATTATTGGATTTTGTGGGTGTAATCCGCTGAAAACCCTCAGGAGACAACACTCCTCCTACTAGGGACACCTAGAGGTTTAACGGCTTGTTGCACGTGCTCAGTGCAATCGTGTTGCCTACGAAATTGTGCTTAGCTTTCTCTTTTCTTTTTCTCCTTCTCTTGAATAAACTAGTTTGCTCAGGACGATCAAAGATAAGTTTGGGGGTATTTGTTCAGTTGATAAAACTTCACATTTAATATGACATTTTTCCTACTATTTCTATATAATAAAAGGTGTTTATTATAATATATGATACATGTGAGGGTTTATCTGTAAAAATACTATTTTCATATGTTTATATATTATAATTAACATTTGGTAGGAAAAAGTAAGCATATAATATCTATGTAACATTTGGCCCATTTAAAATATGCTTACCTTATTAAATGGTTAAGTTAATATCTCAATAAAACAAACTCTACTAATATTATTTGTTGAGTTTGTTGTGCAGAATTTTCAGGGCTGAAATCAAGGAAATCAAAGTTGTTAGAACAAACCTGTCTAATTAAGAAAGTAAATTAAAGAAATCAAGTCTGGCAGTGACGTAGAAAAGATTTTCAGTTTCTAGAGATTAAAAAGATCACCACGTGTCATAATGATAAAGCTCCAGAAGACCAAATCAAGCGATCTCCCTATAAGGCCGTGGATCCGCGGCCAAACCCACCTATTGGCCGCGGATCCGCCGCATTCTAGATGTATTGGGAGTTGGAATTTTGTTGTTGAGATCGTAACTACTGGTTTCCAAATTAGGAAGCTAGGATTCTGACTCTGGGACTATAAATAAGGACGGAGAGCCTCTTGGAAAAATCATTAAGTCGACGCGATCACAAAGTCCAAGATGGCTCACGCATCTGGGCTGATCATCAACTGTTCGTCTACCTTCTTAGAAGAGATCGAGAAGCAAACTAGCATTTGTAATCATTTTCTAAGGGAATAAAGTGTAAATGAGTTTTGTTAATTAATAAAGGTAGTTCTTTTTCTTATTCTATTTCTTGTAGTTTCATTATGATTTCCCTCTCCATCTCTTCTTCTCCTATCATGCGCGAGTAATTCTCCGCTTGATAGGATTCGTAGGATTAGGGTAGGTTAATGGATGATGGAAATCCTTAAACTCTTTTTACGTCTTATAAAGTTTATAAACTTTACCAAAAGAATCATTAACATCCTAATCGGGCGCGCTACCAATTTATTGCTAGTCTCGACCGCGATTAGAGATTAGATTAATGATTGTTTTGGTAAAGGCTAGATATGAATGGTGTTCCATGTCGAGATAGGGGTTAAGAGTGGAAACCCTTTTCCCTCCAGAAACCCTAATTTACATGCATCACTATCGTTCTAGTTTTAAATCTATTAAAGGATAAAAAGAGTAATCTTTAATTAATCATCTATAACTACTAAATCCTAACGAACCCTACAAGCCCCTTTTTATATTAAACTTACATCCATAATTAATCTAGATCTATATTTTGTATCAGTGTTTAACATAGATCTAGAACCTACAACCATTCTTTATTCTTCCTCCTTTCTTTCTCAACATGACTAAAGTAAGAATAAAATATTCAACGTTTCCCAGAGGACGACCCGTACTCATCTCGGTCTAGCTACACGTGACACTGTTATTGATTGCGGTTAAACTACTACTACATAAATTCTAGATCAATCACCGCCCCTCCATTTAGGATAAATACAACCCCTGAGATGGACTTACTATCATCCTTGTCGCTCTGGAAGCTGGAGTCGGTAAAGCCCTCTATTTGGAGATCTCCGTTACCATACACCAGGAACATTTCTTTAGTTCTTCTCGAGTACTTCAGAATGTTCTTCACAACAGTCCAGTGTTTCTTCCCTAGGTTGGATTGATACATGCTTACTGCATTCAGTGCATAAGCTACATCTAGGTGAGTACACAGCATCGCATATATTATAGATCCTACCGCCGAATCGTAGGGTATAATGCTCATGCGAGCCCTCTCTTCATCAGTCTTTGGAGACATCTCTTTGGAGAGGTTGATCCCGTGACAAGCGGGTAAATTACCTCGCTTGGAATCTTCCATACTAAAGCTCTTTAGTATGGTGTCAATATATCTCGATTGGGACAATCCCAATAATTTCTTAGATCTATCTCTATAGATCTTAATCCGCAGAATGTATGAGGCATCACCCAGGTCTTTCAAGGAGAACCTCTGCGATAAGAATAGTTTGACCGATTATAGCATAGGAACATCATTTCCTATCAAGAGAATGTCGTCTACGTACAATACGAGGAATATAACAGTACTCTCTACAATTCTTTTATAAATACATGGTTCATCTACATTTTTGATAAAACCAAACTCTTTGATTGTATCATCAAAGAAGATATTCCAACTCCGTGATGCCTGCTTCAATCCATAGATGGATTTAACCAACCTGCATGCTTTTCCGCTTCTCCCACTATCAATGAAGCCTTTTGGTTGATCCATAAAAACGCATTCTTCTAAATCACCATTTAGAAATGCCGTTTTAATATCCATCTGCCAGATCTCATAATCATAGTGAGCAGCTATACCAAGCAGGATCCGAATGGATTTGAGCATCGCGACTGGTGAGAAGGTTTCATCATAGTCTAAGCCTAGTCTTTGACGAAATCCTTTTGTAACCAGTCTAGCTTTATAGGTCTCTACCTGACTATCCACACCGATCTTTCTCTTAAAGATCCATTTGCACCCTATGGCTCCAGAAGGTGCAACCTCCAAAGTCCATACTTTGTTGGTGTGCACGGATTCCATTTCGGATCCTATGGCATCCAGCCACTTCACTGAGTCACCACTCGTGATAGCTTGCTGAAAACTAGTAGGATCATCATCATCCATGATGCAATCTTCTCTGTCACCTTCAATTAGAAAACCGTAATATCTATCAGGTGGGAAAGAAGTCCAACTAGATCTACGGAGTGGTTGAGGTTCGTCAGGTTCTATGGAAACCTCAGTTTCCACCAAATCATCGGTAATTGTTTGTGTATCTAGAATTTTATCCAGTTCTACCGCATTGCCATCGTATCATTTGTAAAAAATTCATTTTCTAAAAATATGGCATATTGAGAAACAAACACCCTTTGTTCCTCTTTGTGGTAGAAAAGATATCCATACGAGTGTTTTGGATATCCCACAAATTTACACAAAACCGACCGTGTCTCGAGTTTGTCCGGATTCTTCTTTTTCACAAAAGCCGAACAACCCCATATCCTAACTCTTTTAAGAGATGGTCTCTTTCTATACCATATCTCATATAGAGTGGTAGACACGGTTTTGGTCTAAATCCTATTCAATAGATAAATCGCAGTCTCCAATGCGTGCCCCCAGAATGATATTGGTAACTCAGCATCACTCATCATAGATCGTACCATATCTAATAGGGTACGATTCCTCTTTTTCGACACACCGTTGTGCTGTGGTGTGTACGGAGGAGTGAGCTGAGAGAGAATCCCATTCTCTTTTAGGAAATATAGAAACTCTGAACTTAGATACCCACCTCCTCGATCCGATCAAAGTTTCTTGATACTTAAGCCTGTTTGTTTTTCTACTTTAGATTTATACTCCTTGAACTTTTCGAAGGATTCAGAATTATGTTTTAACAAGAACACGTATCTGAGTCTCGAGAAATCATCAGTAAAAGTTATGAAGTAGGAAAAACAACCTCTCACATGTGTAGACATTGGTCCACATACATCACTATGTATGAGGCCTAAGAGTTCAGTAGCTCTCTCTCCATGTCGACTAAACGGAGTTTTGGTCATTTTACCTTTGATACAAGACTGGCAAGTCGCATAAGATTTATATTCATACGGGTTTAAATATCCATCTTTATGTAGCTTGGTTAGTCTTGTTTCGTTAATATGACCAAGTCTACAATGCCAAATGAAATCTTCATTTATGTCTGAAACCTTTCTTTTGTTTGTGTGTCGTATAATGAAAATTATATGCTGGTTTAGGACGTATATCCCGTTATTTAATGTACCAGACTGTCACACCCCGCTTCCCAAAATACGGAATACGAGGGGTAGACAAGGCCAGCCATGCTCCTACGGTCAAGCAAATGTTCTGCCGTAGTCACACTTCGGCTTCTAGTTTATCATGGTAAACAGTAAAAGATGCGCAGGTAATGAGAAGTGCAGTAACTGAAAGGAACAATGTAAAGACTGACCTGAAGTGGAACAAACGAATGTAACTCGGAATGGCAAGTCAAGAAGTCTGTGATGCACTGGTCCAGACTAAATCTTCTCCTCACGCTGAGCATGCATACTCAGGTCGTCAGAGCGACACAATAGCAATATAATATATATATAATCAAGTGACAGTTCTAACAGGGGTAATGGATATGAATAACAGTAAATCAATGACAGCATGAATATGAATGTGCAGTAATCCATGCAGCGGAACAGTAAAGCAGTATAACGATATGTCACGTATGCCAACACAGTATATAAGGAATATAAATGCCAGTATCCCTATCAGTCTCTAAGTCTCACTGTACAGGTCACTAAGCCTATCGTCAGTCCAAGTGTGAGAGTCAACCACTCGTGAGTGTCCTCCACCCAAGGGTAGAACCCAAGGGCAAGGGACAACGGGCCCAACATGTAACATGTATATCATGGTGTATATCACATATCCTGTAAATCTCCATATAACTCCCTAAATATATAAGCCGGCATGGGACTCCCGAGATTCTGTTGAACTCACACTTAAACTACCCCACACCCCGTGGTCTACATCAAACGCTAACCATAACCCTAAATACTAATCAATCCGTGACAAGTCTGCGCGAGAACTGGAGGCGGGACCTCCATCAAGCACGTCCCGACTAATACCTAAGATAAATGGCAGTGTCGGATGCCTTATCTGTGACACCTGTGCCAGCGCTTCCATAAGTGTCCCATACCACTTATAGTCACACGTACACGCATCCCACAGACGTCGACGATGCAATAGAATAATAAGGTGACTGATTGTGCACAAGTACGTATCACTTTCACTTATTCACGGATACACGAACACTGACGTACTTGCCACAATCATCACTAAAATCTAACACTGGGTAAATGCACGATATCACTAGGTTATCACTACAATGATATGAGTATGATATGAGGCATGGACAGTATATAAGCATGATTAGGATGTTATGAAACAGTAATTTATCACTTGCACGATTTATCATAGAACGTACGTGTATAGTTTAATGAAATGATAAACAGGTGATAATTAGTATGTTCAGTTATCTATCCATCTAATTCAGTTTCAAGCCAATCGGGTTCCAGGATCATTAGTTATAACCATTTCATTTTTAGCGCTCGCGGCTGGAAATCCGGTTTCAGAATCAGAAGTCCGTTTCACAACGCATTTTAATCCTAGTTGGGATCAGATTTTAGCGACTCTACAGTTGGATGAATTCTAGAGTTTTCAGTAAGGTTTTCAACGTAACAGACGGATCTTCAATCGCATCTGTACGTCAGGAGATATACAATGTTTAACCCTAATATGTCAATTTTGATTCTGTTGGGACTGTTATGCGTCCCGATCTTTTAAATTATAGAATAAATAACAGATGGTAACGAAACAGAATGAAACCAATTGTGTTGTCTAGATAACAGGTTTACCTACAATAAACAGCGGAGTTCCGCAACCTATGAGTTAAGTAAATCCTGTGGTACCCATTACGGAACAGCAACCAATGACTGGAGTCGCTCTGGACTGCAGTCCAGAGTCGCACTCCGATCCAAATATCATCATGGTTTGAGTACAGGAATATCTGGAAACTGGTATAGGGTTAGAGTTAGTCGAGTTGGCTTCGATTTGAGCCCTCGAACGCACCATTCTAGTGTGTATATGATTTATGGTGAATTTAACGATTTTCAGGTACAATAAAATTTCAGTTTTACGATTAAACTTGGGGGTAGTCGTTTTAATCTTTAATGGTCATAATTTCCAGCGAAACTTGCACAAAGTATCCGTCACAGCAAGGGCCAAAGTAATTAATCCAGTTCCGCCAATTTAGAAAAATATTTCCTTTGGGAACACGCGTCGAGCAGGGTAGGCACACAATTAGTTTAAACTGAAACTTATAATCTATATACTTAGCGATTGTAACTTAGGTAAAATAGCATGTAAGCAAGTAAAGAACTTTCCTGGAGACGTTAAATTGATGGCACGGTATGCACGGCACGACCACGCGGCAACAGTGTCAAGAATTTGGCCTCGGCCTCGGATTGAGCTTTGTGCAATGGCTCAGCGGTGACGATGAGCTCTGGCTTGGATGCTGGGGGTCGGCTGTTCGAGCTTCAGAGGAGGTGAGCACAGCGGCGGGTGGCCGAAGCTTGGAGGGTGGCCGACGAGGGGAGGCTCGGGTTGAAATGAGGAGAGAGAGAAATGGTTTAAAGATATAGAGAGAGAAAAGCAGTGAGGGAGAGAGAGAGGGATGGAGTGAGAGAGATCTGAGAGGGATGGAGAGTAGGCAGAGAGAAAGATGAGATACAGTGAGAGAGGGAAAACTGAGAGGGAGAGAGAGCTGAGAATTTAGAGAGAGAGAGAGAACTGAGAGTTAGAGAGAGAGGGATAGAGGGAGAGAGTGAGAGCGTGCAGGCAGAGAGAGAGAGACAGAGTTAGAGACAGAACAGAGAGAGCGAGAGCAGAGGGTCTGCGAGAGGGAGGGAGCGACGAGAGGGATGGTGAGAGGGTGTGACGACGATGACGATGTCGACGACGTCGACGATGATGATGATGGGTTGATGATGGTGCAGGTGAGGAGATGGGTTGCTGGGATCGAGATTCTATTGTGGGGGTGATGGGGCGACGAGGTTTGAGAAGATGAGGAGGTCTCGATAGAGATGATGGGGTCGGCCGGCGGTGAGGGTGCAAGGAGATTGGGTGTACAGGGGTTCGAGCTCGGGTTGCAGTGGCGAGGGTGGTGGAGATGTGGGTATGCAGGCGAGGGGGCTCAGTTTGAGGAGGAGGAAGGGAACGGACTGGCCGTTGTCGTTGTCGACGGCGAGGTTGGCAGTGCTCGGTACGAGGGGACGGTGGCAATGGCTTCGTGAGGGATTGCGGGGAGGGAAAGACGATGGGAGTGAAGGAGAGAGGAATGGAGAAGAGGCGTGCGCTGATGATAACGCTCGCGAGTGGGGCGACAAGAGCGCGAGCGTGGGCGAGGAAGGCGGCGGAGAAGGTGGATCGCACGCGTGATTGGCGGGAGAGCCGTTGGGAAGACGAGGGAGAAGAGGTGCGGGCCGGGTCGGGTTCACGCGAGCGGGCCAAGGGAATAGGCTGGGGAATAAGAATAATAATTAAAGGATTATTTAAAATGAGAAGTGGGCTGAGGCTGCTGAGTTGGGCCAAGAAAATAAAAGGATTAAAGGAAAAATAAGAAACGAGTCAGGCTAGTGTGGAAAGGCCGAGAAAACTAAAGGAAAAATTTAAAGAAAGAAGAAAGAAAATGGCAGTGGGCTGGGCTGAAGGGCTTGGGCCAGAAAGAAATTGAATTTAAATTTAAACGAATATTGGCCTGAGGGAAGATTTAATAGTAAGGGGAAAAATGGAGTTGGGTTTTAGAGTTTAGCTTTCAAATAGAAGAATTAAGGGAGTTAGGCTGGATTTAAGTCTTAATGAATGGAAGAAATAATTAAGGAGAGGGCTCGGCTTAAAAATGGAAAAATATAGGCTGAAGAAATTTAAGTTTGGGTTTTATTGGTAAAAGAAAAATAGGGTTTTGAAGAATTAAAATTTCTAAATAAAATAAATGAAATTATAATTAAAATAAATAGAATTCTAAAGTACAAAATACAAAATTGGTATAAAAGAGACTGGGTATTACACAGACCCAATCAACTCTTGATTAAGGTTAATGTTCATAACATTAGATTGTAATACAAAATTATATCCAGCATTGTCCAACAACGATACAGTTATAATATTACATAATATCGAAGGTACAAAATAACATGGGTTCAAAACCAATATACAACCCGACGGCAAACTAAGGTGATACTCTCCCACTGCTGTAGTATGTACAGAGGAACCATTCCCAACTCGGAGAGTGTGATCACCTTTCTTCAAAAACCTGCTATTTCTCAGCCCCCGCACATAATTGCAGATGTGTGATCCTGACCCGGTATCTAATACCCAGGAAGCAGAGTTAATTGAAAAACAGTTTTCCGTTACAAACACACCTGAAGTGGAAGCATCAGCATGCTTCTTCTTCTTGAGGCCGGCCAGGTATCCAACGCAGTTTCTCTTCCAGTGCCCAGTCTGGTGGCAGTGGAAGCATTACCCTCGTCCTGTCGCAGCAGGCCTTATCCTGTCCTTTCCCGGTGACTTTTTCACTCCTCCTCTCGGCTTGATGGGATTCTTCTTCTTCTTTCCCTTGGACTTGGCTTTCGGGACGGAAGAGGAAGATGGCCCAGCAATTAGAGCGGGAGTTTTCGCTACCTTTAGCGTGCTCTCTGCACTCCTCAACATATTGAGGAGTTCAGGTAATCACTTCTCCTTGTTGTGCATGTTGAAGTTTACAATGAACTGAGCAAAGGCAGGGAGAAGGGACTGTAGAACAATATCAATATACTGTTCGTTCTCCATGGTCCAACCCAGGTCCTCTAGTTCTTCGATAAGTCCAATCATCTTCAATACATGGTCACCTACAGATGTGCCAGCAGCCATCCGCATCTGAAACAATTTTCGAGATGCCTCGTATCGGAGAGTATGAGATTGCTCTCCGTACAACTCCTTTGTATGGAGAAAGATGGATTATACATCCATCTACTTGTGCTGCTTCTGATGTTCATTGTTCATAGAAGCAAGCGCGAGGCACTTACTATTGCACAGTCTATATCCCATGTCTTGCGGATTTCTTTATCCACAACTGAAGAATCTGGGCCTGGGCTAGGAGGGGCTGGAGTAGCCAGGACGTATCCGACCTTATCATAGTTCAGGGTAATATTTACTTTCCTCAGCCAATCTTTGTAATTCGGTCCCGTGAGTTTATTCTTGTCTAATAAAAGCTTAAGACCCGTCATAGGTATCTGCCATTAGGAGAGAGAAAAGAAGACACTAAGAGATTGCTCTTGCATGATTAGATTGGTTAATCTAATCGATATCTCCCACTGCTTTTTATCAAATTTTCCTTCAAACCTTAAAAATAAAATTAGCCCGGATTAATTGCAATCTATAAGTTTGCTAACCGGTCGGCCAAGCCAGTGTCGGTACTCCGAGGGAGGTTCCCCGTGCTTTCGCACGGACCTAATTAAAATAAACCTCGTTTTCCTAGAGGTGTAACCCCGCTGACACCTTTCTAGACACCTACTGGATTAGCTAATTGTAAAGTGCAAAATTCTCCCGGGGGTAACTTTTACTCACAGTGGGATCGGAATCCAACTATCAAATAGAAGGTATGTAATCTCATTGCAAATTTCAACTCTTGAAATTCCCGATATGATTTTCACCCCTAGTGTCTTATGACCTTAACCATGGTCAACAAATCATAAGCACTAGTCAAGTTCTACCCGCCATTTCGTGATTGATTTAGACCCACCCGCATGACCCTTAACTATGGTCAACAAAGTCATACGAATGCCCTAATCGATCGCATCAAATGCATTGTAGGAATACATCACTTAGCTACCGTGCACCACGCCTTAACTATAGTCAACAAACGTGGCACGAATACTAAGTATTCTTCTTCCTAAAAATGGCGGAGGGCAACAGATGGTTTTTATGAAAACCCTTAACGTTTTGAACTTGATATCATTGTAGAATCTAGTGAAAGGAGTGGTTTAAGCTCCAGTTTTAAAAGTCAAATGGTTTTGTAGTATCTTTCTAATTTTGCTAAAGAGGTCACTCCCGGTGAAGAGATCTCGGCTCTTTCCTTATCGAATAAGGTGCTGGATATTTATGAATACCACGATGCAAAGCAAAAGTTAGATCAATTATACAAAAAATCGAGTGCTTTGTAACATTTGCTAGTTTCTCTGAAGGGGTCACTCCCGATGAAGGGATCTCGGCCCTTTCCTTATCGAATGAGGTGGGAATACCACTATGCAAAACAAAAACTAGAGTCACCCATTTTAAAAAGTTTGATTCTACAACATTTTTAGGTTTCTTTTTCTTAACATTAATCACATTAATGTTGTCCCATCATTTACGTTTCCTAAACATCACAGAAAAGAAATGAAAATAGAACGTACGCTTATGCTATCTGCATTCGCCATGGGGCCCCGTCATGCACCGTTAGATTACTTAACTAAAGGCAGAGTGGGGGCTGGACTAGCGCGGGTGCAAAACATAGGCAACGTTTATTATATATCTCATATATAAATAGCCATTCATCGCATGCATTATAAACATTCCAGATCACAGTTGAATACATTGGATATACTAGGAATTCCGTACTTCATTTAAGCTCTCAATGAAAGACGGGTTCCACGGTCGTGATGAATAGCAAAAAACCCACCAAGACCCCTATGGGTGCGGCAAACTACCCGCCAAATTTCCGAAGTGAAGAAACCTCCCTCAACAAAGTGAGTAGGCCACTTTGCACTTCGAGAACCCGGTAGTTTGTGCACCCCACCTTGGGTCAATCCTAGGAGCAAAAACAGTAAAAAAAAAAATACAACGGTGGCTACAACCTCAAACCGGATGTGCCCCGCAAAATAATATTACATTAATTTTTATAAATTACATGAATGAAATAAAAACGCCCTTCTCACATCCATAGCCATTCATCACGACGATCCAACATATTCATATACACATACCATCACATGATACCAATACCGATGTGTGCAACCCCGACTAATCGACATATATAAATTAGTCGACATTTCCAAACACACATACACATCACTAAGCTTATAAAGTAACCGCGACATTAGAATTCCGCACGAGATTAGCAAACTAGTTCAATTTTCCAACACTTGAAAAAAAAAACAGTAAGCTAGTTTTCAAAAACCGATCGTTTTGAGCCAATCCGAGAGTCGAAACGAACTCGAAACCCCCCCGAACTTTGCGGAGGTGAAGAACATCATATTAACGGTAGAATAGGGGGCCTCGTAGGGTACCCACCCCGAGGGCCACCTCGATGTGTCCCCAAAGGGTTGGTAGACCCGAGAGCACCCTGTTGGGGTACTCTCGGGTCACCCACCCCCAAGGCCACCTCGAGGTGGGCTTGGGGTGTGGGTCCGGCCTCTGGTCCCCCCCAGGGTATCCCCGGGGTGTGCACGCTCCACCCTGCAGCTTCTCAGTTCAAACCATGAGCTCGCGGAGTGTGCAAACATCTCAAAACTTCGTTTTTCAAAACTGTTTTTTCGTCAGTTTTTGCACGAGAAAAAACGGCGGAATTCTAACGTTGCTACAAGATATTTAAGGTTTAAGATAGACTTTGATAACATGTTAGTGGATGTTGCACACTCTCACAACACTTGTGAGGAGGCGGAAGCGATAAACAAAAAATTTCTTGCAAGCAACGCCCACATAAACCAAGATCTTGTACTTAAACCTTAACTAGCAAAAACTATCTAGAGATCTAATCTACTATGATAGTGTTATACCTAGGAACAGGTCCTTCGGGTCTTTGTTTGGATGTGACTCCTAGGCTCCTTATGGTCGCAATGAGCTCGGTCTCCGGCCACCTCAAGATCCAAGACGATCCACCCGAGAGCTATCGAACAAGCTACAAACTCTTCACAAGAGTTTAACTAAGAGATCAAGTTTGCTAGAAGAGATCACTTAGATGATGTAGAGATCAAGTATTGGATTATGTTTTTGCTCTAAGCTTTTAATTCACAACTCATGTGAAGGTTAAAACAAAGAGGAGGAAGAAGGAGATAATGAGGAGAGAGAATGTGTATGTGATGAATGAAAAAATCAAGCATGGAAAAAATGATATGGCTCAAATGAAAATAACTGAAGCATGCAATAAAAAATTGCACCATGCTTCAATAGTAACTCCAAATGAATAAAAAATGAAATAATCCATTCCTCATCCATGCTAGACTTTCTCCAAATTCCACCTAATTTATTTATTTTCATAAAATAAATATCCATTATGAGGTGTCTCCTTCTAGAAGGTATTCTTGTAACAATTACAAGAATACCCCTCCCCGTATACCGCATAAATATACCGGTATCCGAATTCCGAAAAATACGAATACACATAATCCAATAATATAATACCGGTATCCAGCTTAAACCAAAACCTACCAGTATTATCCTTCCAATCATTATTCCAGTAACAATTACACGAACATGATCAAAACCCTGCCGTAACAACTTACGGCCGCTACATCTTTTGCCTGAACCAGGGAACCCTCTGTGTGGGCCTCTAAAGACTCGACAGTACACTGGAAGTGGGTTTAACTACAAGCATGTCAGTGACACTAGCTGTGCGTAACGGCTACCCAGGTACATGACGAAAAGGTGGTCGACGAGCGAACTCATCACAACCCTAACGAGCCTGTAAGCAACACTTACCGTACAGTTCGGTCTCTTCGTCTAATACGTCGCATATGAATTCTAGGGGTGGTAAATGTCAAACCCCAGTAACTTTATAAGTCATGCTGATTTACGGCCCATAACGGTTCGAGAAACTACTGATAACTCTTATCAATAAATCTCGAGGACCTTGGCCAGGGATTTTTTGTTATGGCCGAACAAGCATATCGCGATATCAACTCCTTATACCGGGAGAGACGAAACCCCTCCTATCGCTCAATACCTCCATGTGATTCGGGACTGTACCCAAAATCGACTTGTTTGCATGACTCAGTAGAGCCTTGGTAGGGAGGAAATCAAAGCACAATGGGAATCACACAAGACACTATGACGATCTCAGTTCTACAGACTAACCTGTACAAGTGTCACCAGAGAAATGCTATCTGATAATAGGTATATATACCATCTAGGAGTTCTCGGTGAGCCCTGTTCGATGTACCCATTCTCCAATGAGCACCTGTGTACAATCTTTGATGTCAAACACCAATGGTTGTGGGATCAACCATCACCCGCAGGGTCAAGAAACGTACACACTAATCTACACTGGTAATATCGATGCCCTGTCTCGATATACCCTCGACTAGGAACAATTAAAGGATATTCTTATAGACTGCCCATGCCCCACTAGTATGATCTACATCATAATCCTGGCAGTCAAGCATAATCCTAAGGGCTTCATCAACATGTATATAAAGATATGAAATACAACACATCACACGTTACGATGAAGATAAACCAGATAGCATACTATCATTTCGAGCAAAGATTATTTATGTACATATACATGCCTAGCATCCTAAACAATACAGGCCTCTAGGGCAAACATATCTAACAGGTTTGTATCTATCTTAATATGTGTATATGTTTCTTTTAACGTATCGCTAATACATATTGATAGAGCCCTTAGGATCTTTGCTTGTGTTAGTTATGTATATGCCCTAGAGGCCATTGTTGTACATATGATGTATATTATGATGGATGCTTGGATATATACAGAGAGGACTTTCTTGCTCTTCATGATAGTATGCTATTTGGTTTCACTTTATCTTAACATGTTGACTTGTATTGGTTTACTGTCTTTCTCTCACATGTTGATAAAGCCTTTAGGATCTGTACTCGACTACTGGGATTATGATGAGATCATACTAGTGGGGCTATGGTAGTCGATGAGTACATCCTATAAATGTTCCTAGTCGAGGGTATATCGAGACGGGGCATCGATACACCAGAGTAGACTAGCGTATACACATCTTGACCCATATGATGGGCGATGGATGATCCCATATCCATCGGTGTTTGACATCAAGGATGGTGTACGGGTGCTCAGTGGAGACTGGGTACACTGGACGGACTCGCCGAGAACTCCTAGATGGTGATATACCACACGTCAGATGGCAGTTCTCCGGTGACACTGGTACAGGGTAGTCTGTAGACCCGAGATCGTCATAGAGTCTCGTGTGATTCCCACTGTGCTTTGATTTCCACCTTACCACGTCCAAGAGGGAGTGCAAAACGGTGGCTTTTGGGTACAGTCCCGAATTACATGGAGGCAATGAGCGATAGGAGGGGATTCGTCTCTCCCGGTATAGGGAGTTGATGTTGTGCTGTGTTCGATTGGCTATAACTGGAAGTCCCTGGCCAAGGATGATATAAAGATATACTAGTAAGTGTTACCAGTAGTTTCTCGACCCTCTATGAGCCTCACATCGATACGACTTATCGGTTACTGGGGTCTGACGTATACCACCCATAGACTTGATATGCGACATATCAGACGAACAGACCGGACTGTATGGGAGTGTTACTGATTGGTTCACAGGAGAACGGACAGGCTAGCTTGTTGATCTTCTGATCGCTCAATACCTGGGTGGCTGTTACGTTTAGCTGACCGCTTGCAGCTTGTGGGTGTTTGATATGATCATCACCTGCTACCGCGCGTATTAACGATTCTTTAGAGTCCTACACAGAGGTTTCTTGGCTCAGGCAAAATGGAGTAGAGGAACATATGTGATATGTGCAGGACCGAGGATAATACGATATGAGATACCGTATTATATTCTCGCGATATTTAGATATGAACCGGGACATCGGATCAAGTGTTGATTTGATGAATCGGTACATGATATATTAGTCGGTTATTTTCGATATGGCCGGATCGTCGGATCAAGTGTTGATTCGATGATTTAATGTATAATGATATATATGATATATTGTATTACATTATCTAATATTGGCTCGCTTTATTATTTCATTTTCTCACCGGATTAATACATTGATATATATGCGATATATGGTAATTGTATTATTTTCTTTTGTTGCAAATATATAATATATATGTGATATATATTATTGTGACATGATATGATTTATTATGAAACATGTTTAGGGATGATAAAAAGGGATTAGGGTTTGATTAGGGTTAGCTCCTTCTTGTTCATTCTAGAAGGATTTCCTTTTGTCTTGGTTAAGATATTATGGTTGATACTTATCCATGACTCATTCTTAACCTAACCAAACCCTAGCTCTAGTTTATTCTCTACATAGGTTAAGCCTCTCATCCTTGACCATGGTTCTATAATAAATCATATATTCTTATCTACTATTCATCACAAAAGGAATTATCTCATTATTCTTCATCTTCTACTCTCTTGAGTTTTTATAAGAGCTCACTAGTGATTTCTTTTGTGATGAGTTCTTGTGAGAAAATGATATAAAAAGAAAGCATAAATACTACTCCATCATCCTCATCTAATCTAGCCCATTAGATTAGGGTGTTCACCTCATTAGAGTGAGAGAGCTTGAGTTATAGCAACTTCGACGTAGATCATCGGAGAAGCGGAACACTACAAGCTAGCATGGATCGTTCGAGTCGTGGAGCCTCTCTTGAGTCCGGGAGATCGTGGATCGCGACAAAGGGACTTCTACTCGGAGCTTGTGAAGCGAAGGAGCGGACTACAAAGGTTGTAATCCCTCACACTTAATAGTAAAGATGTTTACTTGCATGTTAAACCCTAATAATCTAGCAAAGATCCCGGCTTTGGGTTGTTCGGCACATCTAAAATTTTATTCGGGCATGTTTGATGCTTTATGAACCTTCACAAGAGTGCCTAGGAACCCTACAGTGGTATCAGAGCCTAGCTAGAGCATTAGGCGACGTGTTTACGAAGATAAAACTCCGATCGAGCCCGAACCGACAAAATAAAACCCCACTCTGGATATTTTTCAAAAACTGTGATTTTTCTGAATTAAAAATACCTAAAAATAACAGCAGGAAATTATAAGAATTATGGTGCAAAACGACAGTCTAATGTGTACAGACGACCGCGGAACCGCGGCCAATCCTTGCTTGGGCCGCGGATCCGCGGCCGTACAATAGTATTTATTCTCTCTGTTTGCACAGTAATTTCTAATTCTGTTGTTTATAATTTCTGGGTATTTTTAAATTGACTCAAGTGTTGAACATTCTGGGGTTTATTTTGTAATCGTTAATTCGATCGGAATATTTAAATTCGTTATTATTTCCGAATATTTAGAAACTGTTAAAATGTTCGAACGGATATCATTAACTCAATTTTTCCCGGCACGAAAAATATTCAAGTGTTGAATTTTTCTCGGGTTTAAATCTTTCGGAAAAACGTGCATGTGACGCGATGGACCCTCTAGAAGACAACAAACCTTAACTCGATTATGTGACCGTCTTGAACTGCCTTTTGAACCTTCGGGTTTGGGGCAGTACGGCGTGCCACATGTGAGGCGTTGTCTTGACCCTTCTACGGCTGGACCGTTGCTACTGTGACGTATTCTGGAACTTTTGAACTCCGCTCAAGTGTTGAGCTATTTAGGAAATCTTGGGTATTTGATTATTCGATCGGAAAGTTTAATACTGTCTATTTATCTGGAATGTGATACAATATGTGGAATTCATAGAGTTAGGCATGAAATGCGAAGTATGTGATATTTCGGATTTACGATGTCTAAAGTGATTGTGGATTCCAAATATTGTAGTTTTACAATTTCTTTTCTGTGACCGTAAGTGTAGTATGTAGTTGTATTGCCGGTTTTCGTTGCTATACGACAACGACGATCGGTGTATGCATACTTACTTACGTTGATGATATGTGATATTATGTGTTGCTGTGATATGTTATATTGGATCGTCGTGTTCTGAATAGCCGGGGTTTTATGTGAGATGAGGGTTTTTATTTTCATTCATGTAAAATTCATTTGTATGTAATATTCTTTTATTGGGGCACTTCCGGGATGAGGTTGATGTCACCATTGTATATTATTTATTTTTCCGCATCAGGTAGACCCAAAGAGGGGAGCACAAGTAACCGGGTTCTAGGGTATAGTGGGAGGCCATTTCGAGGAGTCGAGACCGGGTCTCCTAACCCTAGAATTGGCGGTGTTACTTGCCGCTCTCGTAGGGGTCTAGAGATGTGGGTTTGGCTATTCATCGCGACCGTGGAATCCGTGTTTTATACCGGCTCGTATTAAAAACACGGACGTCCTAGTATATCCAATATTTCATATATGTTCTTCTGCTGCAATGTTCTGTGATGAGATCATATTACTACCCGAGACGAATGCTTATATATATGCTGATATATAAATATTACTGCTTTCGTTTCTTCTGTGATGCTTAGGAAGCATAAGCTGATGGGATTTTTTATTAATGAGATTAATAAAAAGAAAAGAAACCTAAAATTTGTTGTAGAATCAAAACTTTATAAAAAGGGTAGCTACAGTTTTGCTTTGCATAGCGGTATATATGATATACCCTGCACCTTATTCGATGAGGAAAGAGCCGAGATCCCTTCACCAGGAGTGACCTCTTTAGCGGAACTGGCAGATGCTACAAAACTCGGTTTGTTTTTTGATTGCTTTTAGAGTTTTGCATTGCACAGTGATATATATAATATGTCCTGCACCTTATTCGATGAGGAAAGAGCCGAGATCCCCTCACCGGGAGTGACCTCTTTAGCAAAACTAATAAAAGCCTCAAAATCACTCCATTTCAAAAATTCACTTGATTCTACAACGATATCAAGTTCATTACACAATAGGTTTTCAGAAAAACCTGTCGTAGCCCTCCGTCATTTCAGATAAAGACTATTTAGTATTCGTGCTGCGTTTGTTGTCCTCTGTCAAGGCGTGGTGTGCAGTAGCTGATTAGTAATTATCTGTAAAGCATGTGATGTGATTGGATTAGGGTAGTCGTACGACCTTGTTGACCTCTGTCAAGGGTCGTGCGAGTGGGTTTGATTCAATCAAGAAATGACGGGTTGAACTTGACTAGTGCACTATGGTTTGTTGACCTCTGTCAAGGTCATAGCACACTAAGGGCAAAATATTATCGGGAATTTCAAGTGTTGAAATTTGCAATGAGATTGCATACCTCCTATGAGATAGTTGGATCCCGATACCCACTGCGAGTAAGAGTTACTCCTGGGAGAGTTTTACACAGGACAATTAGCCGATCAAGTTGGTGTCTAGAAAAGTGTTAACGGGGTTACGCCTATGGGAAAACGAGGTTTACTTTAATTAGGTCCGTGCGAAAGCAAGGGGAACCTCCCTCAAGTACCGACACTGATCTGGCTAAAAGATTGACGAAATTGTAAGGTGTAATTAATCCCGGCTAATCTTACCTTTTAGGGTTTGAAGGTAGATTTGATAAAAACAGTGGGAGACATCCTGATTAGATAAGATAATAACCAATCTAATCTTGCAAGAGCATACGCTAAAGTGTTTTCTTCTCTCTCTCTCCAGGTAGCGACCATGTCATGCCATAATCAAGATAATAATATGGATGTATTGACTGAACCCGCTTATTATACTGAGCAGGGGAACGTTGAACCCGTTCTTTCTTATAAGAGTTATAAGACTGAACAGGAAACAGGAGAATATCTGGATTCTCACGCCGCCCAAAAGAACATGCATGTTGATGCATCTTCTTCAGGTGTGTTAGTTATTGAGAACTGTTTCTCAGTTCACCCTACGTCCTGGGTATTAGATACCGGATCAGGATCCCACATATGTAAATTGTTACATGGGATACGTAAAGGTGGAGAACTGGGAAAAGGTGATCATTCCGTTCAAGTAGAAAATGGTGCAAGTATTGCAGCCAAAGCAGTTGGCGAATATCACCTAGTATTGCCAAGTCGTAATACACTGATTCTAAATGAGTGCTATTATATACCGAACATGATGTGCAACATTATATCAGTTTCTTTATTGAGTAAAGAGGATATAATTTTGCAGTAAAGGATAATGTTATGAACATATTCCTAGATCAAAAGTTGATTGCATCAGGCTCGTTACATAATGGCATATTCATTCTAAATCTAAATACAGTCCTCAATATACAAAACACACACAAGAGGAAAAGTTCAGAAATGAACGAATCCTTCTTGTGGCAATGTAGACTTGGTCATATCAATGCGATACGACTGGCTAAGTTACATAAAGATGGATATTTGAATTCGTTCGAATTATCATCTTATGATATTTTCCATTCATGTCTCAAAGGAAAAATGACCAAACCTCCGTTTAGTGAACACGGAGAAAGAGTTACGGAACTCTTAGGACTGATACATAGTGATGTATGCGGTCCCATGTCTACGCATGCCAGGAACGGTTCTTCCTACTTCATTACATTCACTGACGATCTCTCTAGATTCGGACATGTGTTCCTGATGAAACACAAGTCTGAAGCTTTTGAGAAATTCAGAGAATATAAGCACGAAGTAGAGAAACAAACGGGCAAAAGTATTAAGATCCTTCGATCTGATCGAGGAGGAGAATACTTAAGCAATGAGTTCCTAAATTATCTAAAAGAGAATGGGATTCCCTCTCAGCTTACTCCTCCTTATACACCACAGCACAACGGTGTATCGGAACGGAGGAATCGCACCCTATTAGATATGGTGCGCTCAATGATGAGTACTGCTGAGTTACCTATTTCCTTCTGGGTGTATGCGCTTGAGACAGTAGCATACCTATTGAATCAAGTTCTAACTAAATCTGTACCTACCACACCATATGAGATATGGAGTGGGAAGAGACCATGTCTTAAACGAGTTAAGATATGGGGTTGTCTGGCCTATGTCAAAAGGCAAAATCCAGACAAACTCGAGGCACGGTCAGTTCTATGTAAGTTTGTGGGATATCCTAAACATTCAAATGGATATTTTTTCTACCACAGTGAACAACAAAAGGTGTTTATTGCTCAACATGCCACTTTTTTAGAAAAGGAATTTCTTGCAAAAGAGATTAGTGGCTCTGAGGTAGAACTGGAAGAAGTTCCAGCAACACAAACTGTAACTGAAGATTTAGTGGAACCAGAGGATTCGGTAGTACCCGACAAACCCCAGCCTCTCCGCCGATCTAGTAGGGTTTCTCGTCGCGGTTTTCTCATTGATGGTGGAAGCGAGGATTGCATCATGGAAGATGATGACCCGACTAGTTTCGAGCAGGCCATCATGAGTGGTGATTCTGTGAAATGGCTGGATGCAATGCGATCTGAGATGGAATCCATGTACACCAATAAAGTATGGACTTTGGAAAATGCTCCTGAAGGGGTAAAACCCATTGGGAGCAAGTGGATTTTTAAAAAGAAATTTGGTGTAGATGGAAAAGTTGAGACTTTCAAATCTAGACTTGTAGCAAAGGGTTTTCGTCAACGACCAGGTGTGGATTATGACGAAACCTTTTCTCCAGTGGCTATGCTTAAGTCCATCCGGATCTTACTTGCCATTGCTGCGTACCATGACTACAAAATCTGGCAAATGGATGTTAAGACCGTCTTTCTAAATGGTGATTTAGAAGAGTGCGTGTACATGACTCAGCCAGAAGGCTTCGTAGATAGTGGGAGCAGCGGAAAGGTGTGCAAACTGCTTAAATCCATTTATGGGTTAAAGCAAGAATCGCGGAGTTGGAACATCTGTTTTGATGTTGTAGTCAAAAAGTTTGAGTTCATCAAAAATATAGATGAACCTTGTATCTATAAGAAGGTGGCAGAGTGTAAGGTTGTCTTCCTCGTATTGTACGTGGATGACATACTCTTGATAGGAAATGATATTCCTATGCTGCAATCAGTCAAGCTTTTCTTATCACAAATATTCTCAATGAAAGATCTAGGTGATGCCTCCTGCATATTGGGGATTAGGATCTATAGAGATAGATCCAAAAGGATACTGGGATTGTCCTAATCCAGGTACATTGACACCATACTAAAGAGATTTAGTATGGAAGAATCCAAGCGTGGGAACCAACCCACGATCTCTGGACTCACTCTCTCCAAAGAGATGTCTCCCAAGACTGATTTGGAGAGAGCTCGCATGCAAGGGATACCCTATGCTTCGGCAGTAGGATCTATCATGTATACGATGCTATGTACCAGACCCGATGTAGCATACTCACTAAGTGTAGTGAGTCGGTATCAAGCAGATCCTGGAGAGAGTCACTGGACAGTTGTGAAGAACATTCTCAAGTACTTGCGAAGGACTAGAGACATGTTCTTGGTGTATGGTAACGGAGAACTCCGGGTGGAGTCCTTTACCGATTCCAGCTTCCAAAGTGATAAGGACGACTCTAAGTCGCACTCGGGATTTGTCTTTACCCTCAATGGAGGGGCGGTATGTTGGAAGAGTTCCAAACAGGATACCGTTGCAGACTCGACGATGGAGGCTGAATACATCGCTGCCAATGATGCTGCCAAAGAGGCTGTCTGGATGAAAAAGTTCATTAGTGAACTTGGTGTGGTTCCATCCATTGAGTATCCAATACCTCTGTATTGCGATAACAATGGAGCTGTGGCTTTGGCCAAGGAACCAGGTCCCATTAGAAGTCCAGACATATTCTGAGGCGTTATCACCTGATCAGGGAGATAGTTGATCGCCGGGAGATCGAGGCCAGGAGAGTCGATACGAAGGATAACACTATGGATCCACTCACGTAGGCCATTCCCCAGATACAGTTTGAGAGATTATTCGAGATGCTAGGTATGAGATACTACAGCAGCTGGCCTTAGTGCAAGTGGGAGATTGTTAGTTATGTATATGCCCTAGAGGCCATTGTTGTACATATGATGTATATTATGATGGATGCTTGGATATATACAGAGAGGACTTTCTTGCTCGTCATGATAGTATGCTATTTGGTTTCACGTTATCTTAACATGTTGACTTGTATTGGTTTACTGTCTTTCTCTCACATGTTGATAAAGCCCTTAGGATCTTTACTCGACTACTGTGATTATGATGAGATCATACTAGTGGGGCCACGGTAGTCGATGAGTACATCCTATAAATGTTCCTAGTCGAGGGTATATCGAGACGGGGCATCGATACACCAGAGTAGACTAGCGTATACGCATCTTGACCCATATGATGGGCGATGGATGATCCCATATCCATCGGTGTTTGACATCAAGGATGGTGTACGGGTGCTCAGTGGAGACTGGGTACACTGGACGGACTCGCCGAGAACTCCCAGATGGTGATATACCACACGTCAGATGGCAGTTCTCCAGTGACACTGGTACAGAGTAGTCTGTAGACCCGAGATCGTCATAGAGTCTTGTGTGATTCCCACTGTGCTTTGATTTCCACCTTACCACGTCCAAGAGGGCGTGCAAAATGGTGGCTTTTGGGTACAGTCCCGAATCACATGGAGGCAATGAGCGATAGGAGGGGATTCGTCTCTCCCGGTATAGGGAGTTGATGTTGTGCTGTGTTCGATTGGCTATAACTGGAAGTCCCTGGCCAGGGCTGATATAGAGATATACTGGTAAGTGTTACCAGTAGTTTCTCGACCTGTTATATGCCTCACATCGACATGACTTATCGGTTTCTGGGGTCTGACGTATACCACCCCTAGACTTGTATGCGACATATCAGACGAACAGACCGGACTGTACTGGAGTGTTACTGATTGGATTCACAGGAGAACGGACAGGCTAGCTTGTTGATCTTCTGATCGCTCAATACCTAGATGGCTGTTACGTTTAGCTGACCGCTTGCAGCTTGTGGGTGTTTGATATGATCATCACCTGCTACCGGCGTATTGACGATTCTTTAGAGTCCTACACAGTGGTTTCTTGGCTCAGGCAAAACGGAGTAGAGGCATATATGTGATATGTGCAGGACCGAGGATAATACGATATGAGATACCGTATTATATTCTCGCGATATTTAGATATGAACCGGGACATCGGATCAAGTGTTGATTCGATGAATCGGTACATGATATATTAGTCGGTTATATTCGATATAGCCGGATCGTCGGATCAAGTGTTGATTCGATGATTTAATGTATAATGATATATATGATATATTGTATTACATTATCTAATATTGGCTCGCTTTATTATTTCATTTTCTCACCGGATTAATACATTGATATATATGCGATATATGTTAATTGTATTATTTTCTTTTTTTGCAAATATATAATATATATGTGATATATATTATTGTGACATGGTATGATTTATTATGAAACATGTTTAGGGGTGATAAAAAGAGATTAGGGTTTGATTAGGGTTAGCTCCTTCTTGTTCATTCTAGAAGGATTTCCTTTTGTCTTGGTTAAGATATTATGGTTGATACTTATCCATGACTCATTCTTAACCTAACCAAACCCTAGCTCTAGTTTATTCTCTACATAGGTTAAGCCTCTCATCCTTGACCATGGTTCCATAATAAATCATATATTCTTATCTACTATTCATCACAAAAGGAATTATCTCATTATTCTTCATCTTCTTCTCTCTTGAGTTTTTAAAAGAGCTCACTAGTGATTTCTTTTGTGATGAGTTCTTGTGAGAAAATGATATAAAAAGAAAGCATAAATACTACTCCATCATCCTCATCTAATCTAGCCCATTAGATTAGGGTGTTCACCTCATTAGAGTGAGAGAGCTTGAGTTATAGCAACTTCGACGTAGATCATCGGAGAAGCGGAACACTACAAGCTAGCATGGATCGTTCGAGTCGTGGAGCCTCTCTTGAGTCCGGGAGATCGTGGATCGCGGCAAAGGGACTTCTACTCGGAGCTTGTGAAGCGAAGGAGCAGACTACAAAGGTTGTAATCTCTCACACTTAATAGTAAAGATGTTTACTTGCATGTTAAACCCTAATAATCTAGCAAAGATCCTGGCTTTGGGTTGTTCGGCACATCTAAAATTTTATTCGGGCATGTTTGATGCTTTATGAACCTTCACAAGAGTGCCTAGGAACCCTACATCTTGAATACCAGCGTTGTGATGGCAGTCACACTAGTGTGGGTTGGGTAGTCTATAAGCACATCCTTATATAGATCCCTAGTCATAGGATTATCGAGACAGGGCATCAATACTCCAGAGTAGACTAGTGTATACACTTTTCATCCCAGCAGGGGAGATGGTATGTCCCACAGTCATCATTACGTTGTACTGGAGATAGTATGCAGGTGCTCATTGGTTATGAGTTACACTGGACGGACTCGTGGGGTACTGCTGGTTGGTACTATACCTATCGTCAGGTAGCAGTTCCCAGATGACATGAGTACAGCTTAGTCCGTTGACATGAAACTGCTACTTCGCCTCAAGTGTGTTCCCACTGTTCTTATATTGCTACCCTACCATGGCTCTATTGAGTCGTGCAAACAGGTAGTAGTTGGGTGCAGTCCCGAAGCATTTGGAGGCAGTGGCGGTTAGATAGGATTCGTCTCTCCCGGTATTGGGGGTTGATGTCGTGCTGTGTTCGGAAAGCCATTACATAAAGTCTCTGGCCAGGGTAAGCGAGATTTACTGGTAGGTACTCCCGTTGTTTCTCAGGGTGTTTTGGGCTGTACTTTGACACGACTTATTGCTTTATTAGGGGTCTGACGTTTACCGCCCCCTAGGCCCGATATGCGATACTCTTAGACGAACAGACTGGACTGTACGGAGATTGCCATACACAGGCTCAATAGGAGTTTGGATGAGTTTGCTCGTCGGCCTTCTTATCGACAGATACCTGGGTAGCCGTTACATGCAGCT
This sequence comes from Agapanthus africanus, assembly GCA_030015575.1. Taxonomy (NCBI): domain Eukaryota; kingdom Viridiplantae; phylum Streptophyta; class Magnoliopsida; order Asparagales; family Amaryllidaceae; genus Agapanthus; species Agapanthus africanus. The sequence goes on from JASDDO010000018.1 coordinate 114,693,017, forward strand.
AGTACCGCTGACGTGCTTGTAGTTAAACCTACTGCCAGCATACTGTCGAGTCTTTTGAGTCCCACACAGAGGGTTTCCCAGCTTCGGGCGAAAAGATGTAGAGATCGTATGGTTTTACGATAGGGTTCGATCACATACGTGTACTTGTGCGTGTGTGATGTTCGAGCGGACAATACTGGTGGGCTTTGGTTTAAGCCGGATCCTAGTATTTGATTGTTGGATTAGTTTCGTCTCATTGTATTCGTGTTTCTCGGAACACGGATGTGGGTATGTATATACGGATGAGAGGGGTATAGAAGGAGACACCTCATTAGGGTTTTGACCATTGACTTGATTAAAACAATTATGAGGTGGAGAAAAGTATTTGTTATTTTTTGTAAATGATAATTGTGGCATGGTTACTTGGATTGACCACTTGACTTGGTTTGACTCTTTGACTTAGATATTTTTGTGAGATATTTTGTGACCTAGATATTTTGATGAGATATTTTTCATGCCATTCTTGTGTTCATGTCAAGCTAGCCATCTCATTTTCAATGATCATTATCAAAAATCATTTTCTCTTTCCTCAAGTTCACTCTCTCCTTCTTGCTCTCAAAGACCCTAGTGTCTCATGTGTTGAGAATCAAGGGTTAGTGAGACTAAGCTACCCAAAATCAAACTATACACATTCTAGATTACTTAGCTTAGCACACCAAGTGATCTAGTTGCCTCAACTTGGAGGTTAAGCTCAAAGTTGGAACTCCCGGGTGGATCTTCTTCGACTTCGAGAAGCCGACGAGGAGGTGCTATCCATTTCCACTCCAAGGAGCTCGCAAGGTGAAGGAGGACAGCGAGAAGACAAGAAGGACACGATACTACGAGGTATAACATTCATCCGAGTAGTTAAACCTCATATTGTTTGCTAGCTAGGGTTTTATGTTCGATCCTTGCTTAAAGTCGATGTTGCGAAGCCCGTAAAAATCATTTTTTGCTAATTCCGTCTCCCCGCGAACATGTGGGGTGCGCAATATTGACTAACAGTGGTATCAAAACCTTTCATAAACCCTAGATAGCTTGTGACGATGTTAAAATTCCGTCGTTTTTGTTGCGGAAAAACTGTCGATAAAAACAGTTTTCAAAAGTGATATTTTGAGTTGTTTTCACACCCCGCGGGCTCACGGTTTGAACCGAGAAGCCGCGGGGTGAAGCGTGCATACCCCAGGGATACCCCAGGGGGGATCAACAGCCGAGACCACCCCCCAAGACCACCACTTGGTGGCCTTGGGGGCTGGTGACCCGAGAGCACCAGGAATTGGTGTTCTCGGGTCTGCCTTCCTTTGGGGGCCACCTTGTGGTGGCCCCCAGGGGTGGGTACCCCCCTAAGGCCCCCATTCGACGGTAATTCATGTTTCTTCACCTCCGTGAATATTCGGACGGGTTTCGAGTTCGTTTCGACTCCCGGATTGGCTCAAAACTATTGATTTTGGAACTTTAGCTCACTGGATTTTCATGTCTTGGAAAATTGTTTAAGTTTGCTAATTGCGTGCGGAATTCTAATGTCGTGGTTACTTTACAAGCTTTGTGATGTATATATGTGTTTGGAAACTTTGACTAATTTCTATACGTCGATTAGTCGGGGTTGCACATATCTGTGATGTTATTGTGATGGTTTGTGTATATGAACTTGTTGGATCGTCGTGGATGGATAGCCGGGGATGTGAGATGGGAGTTTTCATTCTTTCATTCGATGTAACTTTGTAAAGTGATGTAATATTATTTTTGCAGGGCACATCCGGGTTGAGATTGTAGCCACCGTTGTATTATTTCTTTTACTGTTTTTGCTCCTAGGATAGACCCAAGGTGGGGTGCACAAACTACCGAGTACTTTGAAGTGCCGAGTGACCTACTCATTTTGTTGAGAGAGGTTGCTTCACTTCGAGAATTTGGCGGGTAGTTTTCCGCACCCGTAGGGGTCTAGGGTGGGGTTTGGCTATTCATCATAAACGTGGAATCCGTTTTTCGTTACAGGCTCAAACGAATCGTGGAATTCCTAGTATATCCAATGTGTTCATCTGTGATCTGGAATGCCTATCATTGCGTCTGACGAATCGATATTATTATATATGTATTATATAATAGATGTTGCTTATATTTTGCATTCGCGCTAGTCCAGCCCCCGCTCTGTCGTTAGTTAAGTAACCTAACGGGTGATGACGGGCCCCGTGGCGAATGCGGATGGCATAAGCGTACGTTGTATTTTCGTTGTTTTCTGCAATGTTAGGTTAATTGATGGGACTGCATTACATTAATGCAAAGCAAACAAACCAAAGTTGAATCGTTAGAACAATTTTCAAACCTCTCATTTTTTTTAAAGCAGCAAAACTTTTAAAATGCGGAGCTTAAACCACTCCTTTGAAAAGCTATCAGGTTCCTTCGATTATATCAAGTTCACTACGTTCACGGTTTTGCAAAAACCATTCTTAGCCCTCCGTCATTTCAGTTGGATATTCAGTAGTATTCAAGCTATGTATTTTGACCTTCACCAAGACATAGTGATTGGTAGCTGCTGAAAATTCATCTGTAGCATAGATAGATGCATTGGTTTGGGATAGCCGTACTACTATTTTGGCCTTCGTCAAGGGTATGTACGGGTGGGTTCAAATTAACCTGGACAATGACGGGTAGAACTTAACATGCGACTTATGATATGTTGGCCTTCGTCAAGGTCATAAGAGCATGGGGCAAAAATCCACATCGGGAGTTTCTAAGGAAACTGAAACTTTCTAGTGTTGCATACCATTTGGAGTGTGATAATTTTGGTAGGATTCCTTAGACTTTATCACACGATGGTATTTGGATCCCGATCCTACTGTGAGTATATGCTACTCATCGGGAGATTTTTTCACTTAACGATCAATGCTATAAACCAAGTAGGTGTCTAGAAAGGTGTTAGCGGGGCTACTCCCTCAGGGAGAAAAGGTTATTTAATTAAGGAATTTCCCAAAAGCGTCATAAAACTTCCCTCGAAGTGCCAACACTGGCCTGGCTGAACGGTTAAGCAAGTATTGTACGGTGAGATTAATCCTGACTAATTATTCTTTTATGGTTTAAGGAAGGATTCGAGAAATAGTAGGAGCCATCATGTTTAGATAAACTAAAAATCAATCTAAATTTGTAAGAGTATCATGCTAAAGTGTTTCTTCTCTCTCTTAATTGCAGCGACCAAACATGACGGGCATTAAGTTGCTATTAGATAAAAATATATTGAAAAGGCCAAACTATAAAGATTGGTTTAGGAATATCAAGATGCCAATCACTTATGACAAATTGGGCTATGTTCTTACTACTAAAGCCCTCGCCGTCCCAGATCTAGATTCCAGCGTCGCGGATAAGGAAATCTGTAAGACCTGGGAAATTGATTGCGAAAAAGCCAAGTGTCTCATGCTGGCCTCCATGGATAATGAACACTAGAGGCGGCACGAGAATATGGATCTTGAATCCATATTCCTCCATACCAAGGAATTATATGGAGAGCAATCTCGTATGGCAAGATACGAGACCTTGAAAAAACTATTTTAGGAGAGGTTGGCTGTCGGGTCATCTGTAGGGGAACACGTCCTTAAGATGATCGGCTATATTGAGGAGCTCGCGGACCTTGGGACCACGTTAGAGAACGAGCTGTATACAGACTTGATTCTCCAGTCCCTTCCTTCCACCTACGCCCAGTTTATCTTGAATTTTAATATTCAAGGTAAAGAAGTTGAACTTCCGGAACTCCTCAACATGTTGAGGAGTGCTGAGGGCGCCCTGAAGAAATCCAGGGAAACACCCGCTCTGCTTATTGGTGGAGCTTCCTCTTCTAGATCCAGAGCGAAAGCCAAAGGAAAGAAGAAGAAGGCCCCCACCAAACCGAGAGGCGGTGTTAGTAAGGTGGAAGCAAAGGGAAAGGAGAAAGTGGCAGGGCCGACAGTAGGAAAGGAAGAATGCTTCTACTGTCATAAAAAGGGCCATTGGAAGAAAGATTGTAGGGCTTGGAAGGCCAAGAACCAGGACCCGAAGCAAGTTGTGGCTTCGGCTTCAGGTGTGTTCGTAATTGAAAATTGTCTGTCAATCAACTCTACTTCCTGGATATTGGATACCGGATCAGGATCTCATATCTGTAATTCTTTGCAGGCATTGAGAAGCCGTAGAGTTCTGAAGACCGGTGATATGACCCTCAGGGTTGCTAACGGAGCGAGCGTGGATGCTGTGTCCGTAGGGGAATATCACCTAGGATTGACAAGTGGACATATTTTTGTTTTGCGCAACTGTTTTTATTTACCGATTTTGACTTGTAATATCATTTCTGTATCTTTGTTATCAAAAGAAGGTTATGATTTTACATTTGTAAGCGATGTTGTAAACATCCACCTTAATCATGGTCTGATTGGGTTGGGTACACTAAACAACAATATATACGTATTAAACCAACTACAAGTTTTCAATGTCCAGAACACACATAAAAAAAAATACTCCATAATTAAATCAAGCTTTCTTATGGCATTGTAGACTGGGTCACATCAATGAGACAAGGTTAACCAAGTTACATAAAGAAGGTTATTTGGATCCGTTCGAATATCAATCTTATGCAACTTGTCAATCATGTCTCAAAGGAAAGATGATAAAGACTCCGTTCACTGGACACGGAGTAAAAGCGAGTGAGCTCTTGGGGCTCATACACAGCGACGTGTGTGGTCAAATGTCTATACATGCAAGAAGTGGTTTGTCACGACCCGAAATTTGGCGCATGATGGCCCTTAAACTACGTAACGTCTCTAAGCGTGACATAATTCAAGTAAGCCGAAAATCCAGCAATCTAAACCATCAAAAATAGTAAGTGATAATACCATTGTTAAAACTTTTGAAATCTCAATCAAAATTCTTTAAAGTCCAAATTTACTTCCATTAAAAATTTGGCAGCACCTCCTTTGTAAAACAAGCCCCCAAAAAGGGTACAACAAAAAATATAAGTAAAGCATCCCCAAACGGGAGCAAATCCACGCCCAAAGGCGGAAAACAACCACCACAATAGATATACGACGCCGTAGAGAAGAAAAAGATGATATAAAGTGAACAACATGAAAATCTCCAAGTTACAAATAATATACAATATCGAGCTCACAACTCGTCTCTAAGTCAATACATGAAAATGGTAGATGAAGAATACTGGATACAACGAATATACAATGAGCAACATCGGATAACCGCAAAATCCACCTATAGCAAAACTGTACTCAGTCAGCCGGAGCGGTATCCGCTGCAAAAGATGATACGATGTGAAGAAGAAAGCCCTGCCTCTGATTGCTCTAAGGGACAACCTGTACAACCCTGTGGCACAACGGGGGTGAGTTGCCAACTTGTGAATAGTAAATAACATATGCAGGTAATCGCAAGTATGCACGTACTGCGCTAATCTATCACATGCAATCTGATAGCAATAAATAGTAATATGTATATGCAACAGTCATGAAAGGTACTCTATCAGGTACTACTAATATATGAAGCAATGCATATCAAATAAATGCGTAGTACGGAATAAAACATGTCATCCTCACTGAATTCTCATAGTGGCAGGACTAGTGTCCATCAAGACAATCTAAATCCCAAATTCCTCAAATCGGCTCCCATATCGGGCACATCAGCCCTTCACATCGGGCACACCGGCCCCTCACATCGGGCACATAGGCCCCTCAAATGACCATAATATCGGCCCTCATATCGACCATAATATTGGCCCTCATATCAAATGAATAAGTATATTTGCATAGATCATTATGATGATATATTATGTTGGTGTACATATTTAACAGCGTCCCATACCACTGATACACACACACACACACACACACACACGTAAATATACATATGTATATCAGCGTCCCATATCACTGATATATATATGCAGGATTAAAACATCCAGAAAATATCATATGAAAACCATATTACAATGCGAAATCCATGAAATATAATATATGCAACATGAAACGGTAATATGAGCATATAAAGGAAAAACCACTATTTAACTGCAACAAGTTATTAAGTATCATGTGGTTCCTAATTTCTTCGAAACCAAACGCAATATCATATAAAGGTGAACATGTAACTACAACAAGGTGTATGAGCATGTACCTATCAATAACGATGTAATACCATACGGGTGTATGTGTAAGTATGTATGCAAGATGTACATGTAGCTATGTCTCATATGTATATATACCTGTCACTAATGGTACAATACCATATAGGTGTATGGATAACTAGCATGTAGGCATGTCAAGGCATATGTGTAATCATGTAGATATACAGGTATGCTATATGTCATATGCACAATAAAAATAAGGATCATGTTTCAAGCCCCTAGCCAATACAATCTCACGTATGTATAAGTGTTGTGCGTGTCATGACAATTATTGACGGTGTGAGTGGCATACAATCATTGCTCGTGCAACATGAACCATCAATAATAGTGCAGTATCCAAAGGGTACAAGTCCAAGCACAACAAGTAATAATATGCAATGAATTTTTATGCACAATCTTTATATGTGCAATGTAACATGCGGCTAATATCATATCATATCTAACCCTGATGCATAATGCCATGCGGGAGATTCCCCTGTAGATGTTAAATCTACTCACAGATGATCTTGGGCTAAGTAAGCCAACCACTCGCTTTCCCTTCTTCGCAGCGTCCGAAGTCCTCGCCAGCGTCCCTAAGATCATAAAACAACAATATAACAAGTGTATATTAGCAATCGACCAATAACACGTACAAATTACGTTTGACCGACGCACCAACTCCAAACATACTCTTAAGTGTTCGTCTAGTGGCTAACATACATAGCGACACTACGAAACCAACTCAAGAGCAAAAGCTACACAAGTACACGCACCGTGTCGGATAACGTAACACACGTATTCGTAACACAAGAAACTAGCAAAGTGATCCCAGATTTTGTATACAGTCAAAACTCAAAAATCAAACAGTACCAAACACACTAAAATAGTTGCAGACAACTACCCTGAAAAACCCAAACCCAAACTCCCCAAGAAAACCGAGGTCGCCGGATTTCCTCTTCATGCCGCCGGCCAAATCCGAGACTCTGGGTCACAGCAGATCACAGATATCACACAAAGACACTAAAAATACGATATGTACAGGAAACATTACTTTTAGCGTTCTAAACTGAAACGAACAAAATACACAACACAATAACATCCTATTTAACAAATAGAGATCATTACCTACTCCTACAAGCTCAAAGATCCTAGCTTTCCAAGCTCCAAGGGATCCTAGAGGCAAAACGAGGCTTATGAAGTGATTTGGGTGTGGTTTTGTGAAGTTTTTTGTAGGTTTTATGAAGGAAGTGATAAGGTTTCAGTTTAAGGGTTGAGGAGTATGAGAAATAATGAGAAAAGAGATAGAGAAAAATGAGAGGATGAAATGGTAGAGAGAGAGGGAGTGAGGTGAGAATAAGGGTGAGTGCACCATGGCATTAACTCTCACATTAATGCAAGCATGGCTCTCATGACTCACCATCGCCACCTCCTCCCAAATCCAAAACAAAACAAGGAAATATCTTCTCACAACCAAATATCAAAGGTTAAGGTTAAAGCAAAGCAAAGGATTAAGATTAGGTTAAGTTGTCATGGTTGCTAAACTAGATTAACACAAACAAACCCTCACATTAACATGCACAAGTGTGTGCAAGCCATAACAAATAATAATAAATTATTAATTAAATGTTATAAAATGTGAGGAACCCAATTTGGTAAACTTTTTACAGAAAACCCGCATTATCGCTTAATTAACACTAATCGAAATCCTAAGGTGTTACAATCTCCCCCCTTACAAAAAATTCGTCCCCGAATTTAAAATTCTCTCTAAGCCTACCTTCAAAGAGATGAGTACAAAACTCCCAAATCTCGCTCGTAGCCTCCCAAGTGATCACCTCACTATACGGCTACGCCAAAGAAAAACCTCCACAGATGGTAAGACCCTTGACCGAAGTTTCTCCACCTGCCGATCCACTAAAACCATCGGCTGTCGGTGAATGAAAAGATCGCGTCCAAGCTAAATGGTCTGGTGCTAAATCATGTGAAAATGGTCATGATGGTATTTGCAAGTATCGACACAGGAAAACAGGGTGAATACTCAAAAATCTGGGCGGCAGTGCCAAATTATAGGCAACGGTACTAACTCGCATTCAAGGATCTCAAAAGGACCTACAATCTGGGACTAAGCTTCCCAAAACTCAACACGCCATTCATCGGAAAAATCCGTAGGAATACATGATCTCCTACTGCGAACTCAAGTCTGCAACCACCACGGTCGGCATAAGACTTCTGTCTGCACTGGGCTGCTCTCATCCTGACCTGAATCAACTGGATCATTTCCGTAGTCTCATGATTAGCCGGGGTCCAAAAATCCTGCTCTCGCGGAGTCAGTAAAATAGACTAGCGATCGACACAACCTACCACACAAGGCCTGAAAGTTGCCATTTGAAACGTTTCCTGATAACCGTTATCGTAGGAGAACTTCATCAATGGCAAGTGACGATCCCAACTGCCAACAAACAAATAGTACGTACGCACAAACATATCCTCTAGAGTCTGTATAGTCCGCTCTCACTGACCACCGGTCTACAGATGGGACGCGGCGCTAAAGCTCAACCAGTACCCAAGGCTTCCTGAAGCTTCTACCAACAACGGCCAGCGAACTGGATGCCTCTATTGGATACAACGCATGAAGGAACTCCCTGCAAACGCACAACTTATCGAAGAACCACTGAGCAAACTGAGCATAACCAGATAACAAACACCCAAATGGAGTCATACCCTGTCTAGACCTGGGTAGACACCACAACGAAATTCATGGAGATCTGCTCCCATTCCCACTCCGGCACGGTTAAAGGTTGCAACTCTCCTGCCGAGCTCCAATGCTCAACCTTAGCTCGCAGCAAGACAGACACCACGAAACGAAATACGAAATTTCACTCTTCATCCCTGCCCACCCGTAACTACTTCTCAAGTCACGTCACATCTCGGTGGAACTCGGATGAACACTAAAAGCTGACAGATGTTCCTGTTCTAGGACCTCGCGTCGCTCCCCATCAATATCCGGTACACACAACGAGTCCCATAACGTAACACACCCTGGTCACAAATCAGAACTTTGAATCATTACCCTGCCAAACAAGCTCACGAATCTCAAACAAACGAGCGTCGGCAGGCTGTGCCTCAGTCTAAAGAAAAGGAACTTCCTTCCTGGTCAGCCCGGTCAACGGTGCAATGATACACAAGAAATCTTGCACGAAACGGCGGCAAAAACCGGCTAAGCCTAAAAATCTGCGGACCTCTGTCCTGATACAAGTCTGGGCCAAAGCTGTACGGCCTCGATCTCCCTCGGTTCCATACGAATACCGTCTCCCGTAACCACATGACCAAGGAGTTCAGCACTATCAAGCCTGAAAAAACACTTCGAGAATTTAACAAACCGCTGGTGCTCTCCCAATGTCTGCAAAAAAAATCCTTAATTGCCGCTCATGTTCCTCATGACTCTTGGAATAGACCAGAATGTCATCAATAACACAACAATCAACTGGTCGAGGAACGGCCTGAGAAACCTGGTTCATCATATCCACGAATACTGCTAAGGCATTGGTGAGTCCAATGACACCACCAAAAACTCATACCGCCCGTAGCGCGCATAAAAAGCAGTCTTCGGAATGTCATCACTCCGAACCCGCAACAATGATGACCTGATCCCAAAACAAACTTAGAAAAATGTCTCGCACCTTGGAGCTAATCAACGAAAACATCAATGCGAGGTAAAGGATACCTATGCGCACCATAACTCGGTTCAATTGACGATCAATCAATGCACAACCACAAACTGCCGTCCTTCTCCTTGACGATCAGAGTAGGAGCTCCCCAAAGCGAAACACTCGGACGTACATGTCCTCCCTATCTAACAACTCTGCAGCAGATCCTTAAGCTCCCTAAGCTCTGCCGGCTCACCTGGAACAACGTCGGAAAACTCTCGCATGATAGGAACCCGGTCCAACAAACCCACTGTGGCTCCAGTATCATGAATGAAAGCCAAGAATCCCCGACATCCTCTCCTCAAAAGCCGACTAGCGTAAAAGGCTGAATTCAAGCCGTGAGAGGCGGCACCACTGTCCCCCTGCACAACAAGAACTGATTCGCCGGGAAAACAAAACCTAGAGGTTTTCTCGCGGCAGTCCACAGACGCATAGCACGTAGCTAACCAGTCCGTGCCTAGGAGATCGTCAAAGTCCAACATCTCTAGAAGGATCAAATCAACGGGCGAATCCCTATCTCCTACCCAATTGGCACATAATCGAATCACGTGTTGCGCAACCAAAGGATCGCTAACAGGAGTTAACACAACAAACAGCTGATCTAGCATACACGACTCTCGGCCCAACCTCGGCACGAAGTGTGTAGAACAAACGAGTGCATAGATCCCGAATTAAACAAACAAGTGCAATAAGAAAACATACGAATAAGATTACCTGAAAACTCTGCATTGGGTGCTCGCACGTCCCGATGAATAGAAGCAAATGCTCGTGCCTGCCTTCTAACCGCAATTGGCTGAACTCCTCCTCTGCCATCCTGTACACTTGGAACGAACCCTCCACGACCACGACCACTCTGAACAAAAATCTGACGCGGATCAACAACAGGCGCAAAAGGCAACTCTCCGTGAGATGAAGGTGATATGGTATCACATGGTACAGCTGCCTCGTGTTCAAATGTCTCAGTAGAATCTCAAACCCGATGACCCAAACTCCCGCACCAGTAACATCCAGATAAAAACTGTTGACCCTCCTGGGGATAAGAGCTAAACAACTGGCCTCGTCCTAAGCCTCTGCTACTCCCGCGATGTGCACGAAACCTGTCACGGCGACTAAGACTCTGTCTTTGGGCTGGTACACCTGCACGAGCCCTTCTCTGTCCTCGAACTCCTAAAGTCTCGGAAAGACGCTCCTCAGCTAATAGGGCTACGTCCACTGGTGCTGTGTAAGTAACACAATGCTGTGTGCTGATCGCAAGGAATAACTGGGTAACAGGGGTGACAGCCTCCTGTCGCTGCGCTCGACTGGCCTCAACTCACGACCTCATCGTCTGGCACAAGTCCTGCATATCTGCCACAAGCCTAGTGATATGATCTATCGAAGGCAGATCAATCTACTCCTGTACAGCGAGCGTACCGTCTTAGTTAATCCTCGTCCCACACGAGTCAACTCTGACCTCGGCTCTCGCTGTCTCTTTCTGAGCCCTCATGGTCATCGGTGGCAAAAGGCTATAAATGGAAATAGGATTTAATAAGAACACGGAAATCGAATCACATGGATATGAATCATCATGGAAGGAATTTCAAGCAATTAGTACTTAAGTCACTTTAGGTGGAGTACCGTGTCGTAAGTATGCCGTGGACATACACACGCTACATCACTCTGCTTAAGCTACCTACTCCATCATACCAAGGTCATCCTACACTCCGAAAGATAAAACCTAGCGCTCTGATATCAACATTTTCACGACCCGAAATTTGGCACGTGACGGCCCTTAAACTATGTAACGTCTCCAGGCGTGACGTAATTCAAGTAAGCCAAAAACCCAGCAATCTAAACCATCAAAAGTAGTAAGTGATAATAACATTGTTAAAACTTTTGAAATCTCAATCAAAATTCTTTAAAGTCCAAATTTACTTCCTTTAAAAATCTAGCAGCACCTCCTTTGTAAAACAAGCCCCCAAAAAGGGTACAACAAAAGATATAAGTAAAGCATCCCCAAACGGGAGCAAATCCACGCCTAAAGGCGGAAAACAACCACCACAACAGATATACGACACCGTAGCGAAGAAAAAGACGATATAAAGTGAACAGCATGAAAATCTCCAAGTCACAAATAATATACAATATCGTCCTCACAACTTGTCTCTAAGTCAATACATGAAAATAGTAGATGGAGAGTACTGGATACAACGAATATATAATGAGCAACATCGGATAACCGCAAAACCCACCTATAGCAAAACGGCACCTAGTCAGCCGTAGCGGTATCTGCGGCAAAAGATGATACGATGTGAAGAAGAAAGCCCTGCCTCTGACTGCTCTGAGGGACAACTGTATAACCCTGTGGCACAACGGGAGTGAGTTGACAACTTGTGAATAGTATATAACATATGCAGGTAATCGCAAGTATGCACGTACTGCGCTAATCTATCACAAGCAATCTGATAGCAATAAATGGCAATATGTATATGCAACAGTCATGAAAGGTGCATTATCAGGTACTACTAATACATGAAGCAATGCATATCAAATAAATGCGGAGTACGGAATAAAACATGTCATCCTCACTGAATCCTCACTGTGGCAGGACCAGTGTCTATCAAGACAATCTAAATCCCAAATTCCTCAAATCGGCTCCCATATCGGGCACACCGGCCCCTCATATCGGGCACACCGGCCCCTCACATCGGGCACACCGTCCCCTCACATCGGGCACATAGTCCCCTCACATCGGGCACATAGGCCCCTCATATCGACCATAATATCGGCCCTCATATCGACCATAATATCGGCCCTCATATCAAATGAATAAGTATATTTGCATAGATCATTCTGATGATATATTATATAGGTGTACATATATAACAGTGTCCCACACCACTGATATATATATATACGTAAATATACATATGTATATCAGCGTCCTATACCACTGATATATATACGCAGGATTAAAACATCCAGAAAACATCATATGAAAACCATATTACAATGCGAAATCCAAAAAATATAATATATGCAACATGAAACGGTAATATGAGCATATAAAGGAAAAACCGCTATTTAACTGCAACAAGTTATTAAGTATCATGCGGTTCCTAATTTCTTTGAAACCAAACGCAACATCATATGAAGGTGAACATGTAACTACAACAAGGTGTATGAGCATGTACCTATCAATAACGATGTAATACCATACGGGTGTATGTGTAAGTATGTATGGAAGATGTACATGTAGCTATGTCTCATATGTATATATACCTGTCACTAATGGTATAATACCATATAGGTATATGGATAACTAGCATGTAGGCATGTCAAGGCATACGTGTAATCATGTAGGTATACAGGTATGCTATATGTCATATGCACAATAAAAATAAGGATCATGTCTCAAGCCCCTAGCCAATACAATCTCACGTATGTATGAGTGTTGTGTGTGTCATGGAAATTATTGACGGTGTGAGTGGCATACAATCAGTGCTCGCGCAACATGAACCGTCAATAATAGTGCAGTATCCAAAGGGGACAATTCTAAGCACAACAAATAATAATATGCAATGAAGTTTTATGCACAATCTCTATATGTGCAATATAACATGCGGCTAATATCTTATCATATCATATCTAACCCTAACGCATAACGCCATGCGGGCGATTCCCCTGTAGATGTTAAATCTACTCATAGATGATCTTGGGGTAAGTAAAGCCAACCACTCGCTTTCCCTTCTTCGCAGCGTCCGAAGTCCTCGCCTGCGTCCCTAAGATCATAAAACAACAATATAACAAGTGTATATTAGCAATCGACCAATAACACGTACAAACTACGTTTGACCGACACACACACTCCAAACATACTCTCAAGTGTTCGTCTAGTGGCTAACGTGCATAGCGACACTACGAAACTAACTCAAAAGCAAAAACTACACAAGTACATGCACCGTGTCGGATAACGTAACACAAGAAACTAGCAAAGTGATCCCAGATTTTGTATACAGTCAAAACTCAAAAATCAAACAGTACCAAACACACTAAAATAACCGCGAACAGCTACCCTGAAAAACCCAAACCCAAACCCCCCAAGAAAACCAAGGTCGCCGTATTTGCTCTTCATGTCGCCAGCCAAATCCGAGTATGTCACCCATCCCTAACATAGATGGTATTGTCCGCTTTGGCCGAAACCGCACGGTTTTGTCCCTTTGAATGAACCCGGGGCTACTTCCCAGTAGGTCACCCATCCCATAATTTCTTTGGCTCAAGAACGCTTAACTCCGGAGTTCTTCAAACTCCGGAGTTCCGATTCATCCAAAAGGCGCCTCTGTATTATAGCAGTGTGTCATTTCCATTTATAGTTCAGATCGTGCCCTCTTTCGGAATGGAATTCGACACTCCCCATTGTTCTACAGTGGTTCCCCGTGTGTATCCGTATCGGTTACATCCCCACCTCGATACCGGTTAACACATCAGTTCTTCACGGGGTAGGTGGTATTCAGCCCCAACGCCACCTGGGGTATTACATCCCCCACTTAGAACAATGGTTCGTCCTCGAACCACAAACCTACTTTTGAAGGACCGGCTTTGATACCATATTTCTCATGACCCACCCCTTACACAGATGGTATTGTCCGCTTTGGCCGATACCACACGGTTTTGTCCCTTTGAATGAACCCGGGGCTACTTCCCAGTCGGTCACCCATCCCAGAATTACTCTGGCTCAAGCACGCTTAACTACGGAGTTCTTCAAACTCCGGAGTTCCGATTCATCCAAAAGGCGCCTTTGTGTTATAGGAGTCTGTCATTTCCATTTATAGTTCAGATCGTGCCCTCTTTCGGAATGGAATTCGATACTCCCCATTGTTCTACAGTGGTTCCCCATGTGTATCCGTATCGGTTACATCCCCACCTCGATACCGGATAACACATCGCTTCTTCACGGGGTAGGTGGTATTCAGCCCCAACTCCACCTGGGGTATTATATGGTTATTCCTATTTCATTACTTTTACGGATGATTTCTCTAGGTATGGACATGTTTTCTTGATGAAACATAAATCCGAGGCCTTTGAGAAATTCCGAGAATATAAGAATGAAGTGGAAAAACAATCCGGCAAAAGAATCAAAACACTGAGATCTGATCGAGGTAGTGAATACTTGAGTGCCGAGTTCCTGGATTACCCAAAAGAGAATGGAATTCTATCTCAGCTTACTCCTCCATACATACCACAACACAATGGTGTATCGGAGAGACGGAACAGAACCTTATTGGATATGGTACGTTCCATGATGAGTAACGCTGAGTTACCATGATCATTCTGGGGCTATGCACTAGAATCAGCTGCATATCTTTTGAACAAGGTTCCTACCAAGACTGTGTTTACCATACCATATCAGATGTGGTGTGGGAATAAACTCTATCTTCAGTATCTGATGATATGAGGATGCCCAGCTTTTGTTAAAAAGAAGCATGCAGACAAACTCGAGGCACTTTCAGTACTGTGTAAGTTTTTGGGATACCCAAAGAACTCCAGGGGGTATTTTTTCTATTACGCAGAGGAACAAAAGGTTTTTGTTTCTCGTCATGCCCACTTTTTAGAACATCAATTTTTAGAAAAAGAAACTAGTGGGTGCGCAATAGAACTGGAGGAAATTCCAGAACCACAAGCTATTACTGAGAGCTTGGTTGAACCAGAAGTTCCAAAAGAACAGGACATTCCTGCGCCACTCCACAGGAGTAGTAGGCTGTCTCATCCGCCCGAGAGATACTACGGTTTTCTCATTGACAGGGATAGAGAGGATTGCATCATTGATAATGATGAGCCAACTAACTTCCAGCAAGCCATTCAGAGCACAGACTCGGTAAAATGGCTGGATGGAATGAGGACCGAGATGGAGTCCATGTACACCAACAAAGTATGGACTTTGGACATTGCTCCGGAAAGGGTAAAACCCGTAGGATTCAAATGGATCTTCAGAAAGAAGATTGGTGTAGATGGACAAGTTGAAACCTATAAGGATAGACTTGTTGCAAATGGATTTTGTCAAAGACCTGGTTTGGACTATGATGAAACCTTTTCTCCAGTGGCTATGCTCAAATCCATTCGGATCCTTCTTACCATTGCTGCCTTCCACAATTATGAGATTTGGCAGATGGACGTAAAGACCGCTTTTCTAAATGGAAATTTGGAAGGGTGCGTCTATATGGATCAGCCAGAGGGTTTCATTCAGAGTGGGAGCAGCGGGAAAGTGTGCAAGTTGCTTAAGTCCATTTATGGACTAAAGCAGGAATCGCAGAGTTGGAACATCTGTTTTGATGAGAAGGTCAAAGAATTAGACTTTATTAAAAATCCAGATGAGCCGTGCATTTATAGTAAGATTGTAGCAAGAACTATAGTATTCCTCGTTTTGTACGTGGATGAAATTCTCTTGATAGGAAATGGCATTCCTATGTTACAATCTGTCAAAAGATTCTTGTCACACAGGTTCTCCATGAAAGACATGGGTGATGCCTCTTATATTCTGGGGATCCAGATCTATCGTGATAGATCTAAGTGGATGTTGGGACTTTCACAGTCCAGGTAAATTGACATCATACTAAAAGATTCAGTATGGAAGATTCAAAGTACGGTAATTTACTGGCTTGTCACAGAATCACCCTCTCCAACGAGATGTCTCCTAAGACTGATTTGGAAAGGGATCGCATGTCTATTATACCCTACGCTTCTGCGGTAGGCTCTATAATGTATGCGATGTTGTGTACCGGACCAGATGTTGCTTACGCACTGAGCGTAGTAAGACGGTATCAGTCAAACCCTGGGAAGAAGCACTGGATAACAGTAAAGAACATTCTCAAATACCTGAGAAGGACTAAGGAGATGTTCTTGGTGTACGGCGGAAAAGACCTCCAGATCGAGGCACTTGCTGACTCCAGCTTCCAGAGTGACAAGGATGACTCCAAGTCCATGTCGGGTTATGTCTTTACCCTCAATAGAGGGGCGGTCTGTTGGAAGAGTTCCAAGCAGGACACCATTGCTGACTCAACGATGGAAGCGGAGTATATCGCAGCTTCTGATGACGCAAATGAAGCAGTCTGGATGAAGAAGTTCTTAATAGAACTTCTGGTGGTTCCGTCCATTGTTGATCCAATACCTCTATATTATGACAACAACGGGGTTATAGCTTTAGCAAAGGAACCCAGGTCCAATCAGAAGTCCAGACACATCTTGAGGCGGTATCACCTGATCAGGGAGATCGTGGATCGCCAGGAGATCGAGGTGAGGAGAGTTGCTACGGAGGACAACACTGCAGATCCATTCACAAATGCCATCTCTCAGACGCAGTTCGATAGGCTATTCGAGATGTTAAGTCTGCGATATGCAAGCATATGGCCTTAGTGCAAGTGGGAGATTATAAGTGTTATATGCCTTAGAGGCCATTATTGTATAGTACTAGTTTGTATATTACATTTTGGAAGCTTGGGATATATACATGGATTTATAACAGTCTTGCTCAATATAGTAGTATGCTACTTGGTTTGTATCTATCTTAATATGTGTATATATTTCTTTTAACGTATCGCTAATACATATTGATAGAGCCCTTAGGATCTTTGCTTGACTACCAGCATTGTGATGGAAGTCAAACTAGTGGGCGCTGGGTAGTCTATAAGCACATCCTTATACAGCTCCTTAGTCATAGGATTATTGAGACAGGGTATCGATACTTCAGAGTAGACTAGTGTATATGCTTCTCATCATAGCAGGGGAGACGGTCTGTCCCACAGCCATCAGTACGTCGTACTGGAGATAGTATGCAGGTGCTCATTGGGTTATGAGTTACACTGGATGGACTCGTGGGGTACTGCTGGTTGGTACTATACCTATCGTCAGGTAGCAGTTCCCAGGTGACATGAGTACAGCTTAGTCCGTTGACTTGACACTGCTACTTCGCCTCAAGTGTGTTCCCATTGTTCTTAGATTGCTACCCTACTACGGCTCTATTGAGGCGTGCAAACAAGTAGTAGTTGGGTGATGTCCCGAAGCACTTGGAGGCAGTGGCGGTTAGATAGGATTCGTCTCTCCCGGTATTGGGGGTTGATGTCGCGCTGTGTTCGGAAAGCTATTACACAAAGTCCCTGGCCAGGCAAGCGAGATTTACTGGTAGGTACTCCAGTAGTTTCTCGGGGTGTTTTGGGCTGTACTCTGACACGACTTATTTCTCTATTAGGGGTCTGACGTTTACCACCCCCTAGGCCCGATATGCGATACTCTTAGACGAACAGACCAGACTGTATGAAGATTGACACAGACAGGCTCAGTAGGAGTTTGGATGAGTTTGCTCATCGGATTTCTTATCAACAAATACCTGGGTAGCCGTTACGTACAGCTAATATCGCTGACGTGCTTGTGGTTAAACCCACTGCCAGCATACTGTCGAGTCTTTATAGTCTCACACAGAGGGCTTCCCAGCTTCGGGCGAAACAATGTAGAGGTCGTATGGTTTTACGACAGGGTTCGATCACATACGTGTACTTGTGTGCGTGTGATGTTCGAGCGGACAATACTGGTGGGCTTTGGTTTAAGCCGTATCGTAGTATTTGATTGTTGGATTAGTTTCGTCTCAATGTATTCGTGTTTCTCGGAACACGGATGCGGGTATGTATATACGGATGAGAAGGGTACAGAAGGAGACACCTCATTAGGGTTTTGACCATTGACTTGATTAAAACAATTATGAGGTGGAGAAAAGTATTTGTTATTTTTTGTAAATGATAATTGTGGCATGGCTACTTGGATTGACTACTTGACTTGGATTGACCACTTGACTTGGATTGACCACTTGAATTAGATATTTTTGTGAGATATTTTGTAACCTAGATATTTTGATGAGATATTTTACATGCCATGCTTGTGTTCATGTCAAGCTAGCCATCTCATTTTCAATGATCATTATCAAAAATCATTTTCTCTTTCCTCAAGTTCGCTCTCTCTTTCTTCCTGTCAAAAACCCTAGTGTCTCATGTGTTGAGAATCAAGGGTTAGTGAGACTAAGCTACCCAAAATCACACTCTATTCATTCGAGGTTACTTAATTTAGCACACCAAGCGATCTAGTTGCCTCAACTTGGAGGTTGAGCTCAAGGTTGGAACTCTCGGGTGGATCATCTTCGACTTCGAGAAGCCGACGAGGAGGTGCTATCCATTTCCACTCCAAGGAGCTCGCGAGGTGAAGGAGGAAAGCGAGAAGACAAGAAGGACACGATACTACGAGGTATAACATTCATCCGAGTAGTTAAACCTCATATTGTTTGCTAGCTAGGGTTTTATGTTCGATCCTTGCTTAAAGCCGATGTTACAAAGCCCGTAAAAATTAATTTTTGCTAATTCCGCCTCCCCTCGAACACGTGGGGTGCGCAACATTGACTAACAATACCATACTCACTCCCTTTCCGATTTCACAAGGTTTAAGGATAAATCAAATTGGTGTTAAGTTTGCTAAGTTTAGATGCGGTATTTTGTGACCAAGTGCTTGACAAACCATCGGTTTTCATATACCCTATACTATAACAAACACTTAGAAAAGTTAACACTAAAACTAATTGCTCTCACTCACTAACTTGTGTTTTTGATGTTGATGTATGCTTTCTAACCCTTGTGCTTAGCATTGATACCTCAAGCTTGGACATACAAACGGTAAGTGAACAATACGGTCTCGTTTCGTGTTTTGAGTCGAGATCCGGTAACTTGATGATTTGTGCTCCGCGACTGCCATGACAAGTCATGCTTCATGCCGGGATCGACACAAGGATGGAAAACACATGAGCAAGGGAGCGTCGTGATTCGATCATCCGAGCCAAAGCCACGACCATTTCTTTCTTAACTTGTTTTCTTTGTTTTCGTGTTTTATATTTTTGTGACAAACCAACCAATTCGTTATTTGTTGAACCTTAAACAACTAAACGCAATATACAATTCCCTGCGGATCTACCCGTACTTGCCGTCTTGCTACAACGCGTCGTGCACTTACGGTTTATAATTTTTAAAACGAGACCTAGCTCGCGTGCGCATCCAATTCCTTAGAAACAATTCCATTTCCAAAATATACGCGTTTGCACGCACGGGTAAAGTCCCAACAAGTTTTTGGCACCGTTGCCGGGGAGTTGGTAGTTATTAGGAATTGTTATTTCTGGTTCGTACTGACTCACTAATTTCTAACTCAAAATTGTTTCAAAACTAACAAAACACGATTTTTATAACTTTTCTCTCTGTTGTTACAACCTGCTATCACTCTGTAATCCAACTTAAAAATCAAAGTATACTAGTAGAATACTAATATAGCCTAGAAATTACACACAAAATTGGAGCACCATAGGATTTCATTTGGCCGGCGACATCACTAAAAAATCCGGCGCCGCCGGGTAAAGTTTGGGATTTTTGGTTTTTTCTTTTTGTGTGATCTCCAGTGCCTTGTTGGTATTCTAGTGGTATTTTTTGATTTTTTATAATTTCTAGTGTGCAGGAATTGGGGCAGATATATCACTTTTGACACTAAATATCGTATTTTTCCGACATTTCAGTATTTAAGGAATTATGACCAGCGATCGTGCAAAGTAAGGATCAAATTCAATTCCAAAACATTGGTGAAGTACAGTGCCAAAGATCCGGGTAGTTTGACCCACGCAAGCGAACATTCAAATACCCGTAATCACTTCAAAGGGGTTTCTAAACCCAAAATCACATCGGTACGTATTTTCTAACACCTTCGCTCAAATCCGACGCATTCCAATACTCTATCTTCTGCAGCATTCTTCGCACAAACTTGCCACCAATTTCACAGAGAACTAAACCGTATTTGTTGCAGAGCTTAAACCTAAACGAAAAAGAATTGCTTAAATTGCTTGATTTCTTAAATTCTTTTATTGATTGCGCATTGCATCTTAATACGGATATTAAGGGCACAACCAAACAAGATACGGTAAAGGATTTCATCACCTTTCTCCGTAGCCCACAAATCACAAAACTGAATTCTTGCACACCCACAGTAATTTAAAATCAATTAGAACTTTGAATTTAAGTACATCGCGCTAATTAGGAGAAGTTAACTGTGTTTAGAACACCGCTTAACGGTATATCGTTCACGGGGTGTCTAGGCAAGTGTTCACGGCGAAACCGCCAAAAGAGAAAGGGTTATTTTAATTAAGGAAATCCGCGAAAGCATTGGAAAACATCCCCTTATCTCTGCACTTACCTGGCTTCGTGATCCGTATATCTTGAGCCCGTTTCTCGACACAGTTTTATTTCAACAATCAAGTTCTTGAGCAGGTCTAGTTGACTTAACATAACATAGAATGTTAGGGGGGTGAAACTCTTGGTTTTTGTGATATTTGTGAATTCTTGTTGATATAGATGATACACGATTTAATTCAATTTTTCACGATTCTGATTCCTTTGTTTATACTCAGTCCTAATTCTTTTGTTCAAATTGCCACGATTCTTCCCACATTCATGAAAATTGTCCTTTTCTAGGGGATGACCAACCGTCCCAGATTTTTGATAATGGTCACCCACCTAACACTCTTGAACCCAATCCCACTTCAATTATAAACCTAATGATTGAATATTTTGAGAAAGAGGTCGACAGGGTAACTGCTTTAGTATCACCACCGTCACAACCCTCTCTTCCTGAAACAACTGACCCATCCATAGGGAATGATGGTGAGATGGATGATAGGTTGACCGCTTTAGAGAAGGGTATTGATATGATGATTGCGGTCGAGAATCAAACAGCTGCAACGGTAGCCCTGTTTATACAGCAGTCTGAGCAATTGTTTCATGCTCAAGCTCAATCTTTGGCTAGAATTGAAAAGCATGTAGCTATAGTGATTCTAAAGAGTGAACACAGTCAATTAAAACCACACAGTGTCAATATCTGTCATCTAGGAAGTCACCCAAGTAAGATAAACGATCAATTAAATTTTGATGATTTCATAAATGATGATGCAAATGAATTGACTAAGTGTTACCAGGATACACAGGAAAACCCTCTAAGTCAGTCCACCACTAACCTTCGGGTACCCACTGAAGCTCCTGTCACTTATAATTTTGAGGTTGATTTAACAGAAATATTACTTGAAGAAGAAATTCATGAACCGACTGATTTTTGCATTCCAATTTTAGAGAAGGAAGCTTGTGATTTTGACGGGTATGGTTGGGATAAATTATTAGAGGAAATTAATAATCAGGAACTTACAATTTTTGTATCACCAGTTGATATTGTTTCGGAAGAAACGTTAGTGTGGGAACCTACTTTTTTAGATGACATATACCTACCCATTTGCGAATGTGACGAGGGAAAAATTGTGTTAGGAAAGTTATGGGGTTGTAATGATAAGAATAGGATTGTGCAGGATTATAGGGAGGAAGGCAGCCTTGCTAAATATTCTTTCTGGCAAAGTTTTGAGGAATTATTTGCGGATGAACTCCAGTTTTTAAATGAACTTGACTCTGAAACTCAACACGTGTTTCTTGAAAATTCAATTCATTCGAACAACAATTCTTTTGCCTCTTCAAAACTTCATCTTCACCTTCAGCGTCTTCTGATCCCTACTTACACACACTCATGCCTTTCACTAACAACTAACACATTCTTTTTCTTTTTCTTTTTCATATACTTATTTTTTTACCAGCCCTTGCATTATATCGATAAAAATTTTGAGTGGCTGGTATTAACTTCTGAACTAACAATGTCGTTTAACTTGTGATTACAGTAATTAATCTTTGTTTTTCTTAGTTTTTTGAAAATAAGATCTCACCCGTTAGGGGCTGAGTGCTGAATTTTTGGGGATAGCACACTGATTTAGCTTCTGGTTTGAGTAAATTGTAAGGAGCGGGGTTTCTTGTTGATGGTTTTTTTTTGTAAAAAGTCTATTATATAGTCACAACATCCCTGACCCGACCCCTTATTCTCATTTCTCAAACAGCACCATATCCTTTCTTTGCTCTCCCCAAACCTTCCTCCAAAACCCTAGATCCATCTCCTCTATTCCGACCGGTGAAACTCCAAGGAATTCCGGCGCCGGCCTTCTTACCTTCGATCTTCGTTTGCCTTCTTCAGCTCTGTAAGATTTTCTCTTCCCCCTCTCCTGCATTGTTTAAATTTTCTGAAAACTTCACCAACCTACATATCATGGCCCCTTTTGAATTAGAGAGAAATTTTGTCGATGTGTTCACCCACGAGGTGTTTGGGAGCTATTTTCGTGATGCTATCCGATAGTTGGGGTGGGAGTTTTTGCTGTATGGGGATGAGGGGTTGTGTGCTTGTGAGCATTTGGTAGATGAGTTCTACAACGCTCTAAGAAATGGTGAAATACTCCAGGACCGTATTAGATTTCACTTTCAGGGTAGAAGGAGGGTTTTCTCAGCAGATACGATTTTAAATGTAACCAACATCCCTACCCGACCTGGTTTTTAGAGACCATTAGAACTTGCCCAGTATAGGATGATCATGAGGGCACGATGTGAGTTATGAGATGCTGGGCTAAACGCCCAGCAGATTTACCGAAATGTCTATACGGCTTGCCGCTGGGCTTACCGTAATGTCAGGGGGATCATTCGAGTTTCCTCCTTTCCAGTGATTGTGGGGAACATTGTTCATTGTTTAATGACCAAGGATTATCAATTTTGCATGGAGAGCATGCTATTTGCCATAATCAAGGAAAGTGTCGCAGTGCATAAATCGCTACTTCCTGTCCTCATCACCCAAATTTGTCTCTATTACATGGAGGTAGAAGATTTCACGTCCTGCATTACCATGTACGACACCGTCCCGGTGGAGATTGAGAGAATCTCACCGGGTTATACTAATGGAAGGAGTGAGCAGCAGATTTGGTCACCCACTGACCCCAGCGAGCATGTGGCACCACAGACTTCCTCAGAGATTTACTTGGAAGAGGACGTTCCGACTGATCTATATGAACTACACAGGATGGAGGTCCGTGGCATCAAAACATTGATCAGGTATAACAAGGAGATAAAAGAACAACTAAGCCAGATCTTAGCAAACCAGGAAGAAGCTAGCGGGAGCAGTAGAACAAAACGCAAGGCCAAGCGACGATGAGGACATCGTCATCTTCAGTTTGGGGGTGGATTTGTTTTGGATGAATGTTGTATCATCATATAGTTTGCATGTGCATATTTCCTGCATTTTTAGCACTTTACATTATGTATTTTACTTTTCTTTGAATGTAGTCGCATTTCATATCTGCTTTTGTATTGCATTGTATTGAAAAACTTGAAAAACTTATAAAAATTGAAAAAAAATTCAAAAACATACAAACTTGATTGTCATGTTAACTAGCGGGGGAACTTAGATTCAAAATCTGACGGTTCAGTTAATAAGTTAGAAATAACTAAATCCTTTTTGTGACATTGACGACTTAAAAAATAACCCTCTCTTGTGTTTAACCATAGCTGATATACGTCTTTTATAACACTTTACACGTGTCGTTTGTGTTTGAGAATTTGATGAAAATCGGACATGTCTGAAAAACTTTTAAAAAAATTGATAAATATCTTTAGAATCAAACATGTTTGTTCTAAGTTAAGTGATATCAAGAATAGTTCATAAGGTGAAGTAGATATGAACGATATTATTGACATTTTAATAGAAGTTATAAGTCTAAAAATAACCCATCTGGAACCTTGTTGGAGTAATTACACACTTTATCCACATGTAACGTCTTCGTATTTAAAATAAATGCTGGCTATATCTTCGTTTTCACTGAGTCAGAATATTTTAAATAAAATGAGTCTTTTGTTTTGTGATCTTGGTAACTTGGGTAATTAAGTCCTTGAGGTGTCTCCACACCTAATGCCCTAAAACCATATGGTTTTGGAGTCATTGACCCAAAGCTCGCTAAGTTTCCAATTGCCAAATAAGAACAAGCTATGAAAGTGTTCTCTCCGAGTTAAAAGTCCTCATGGTTCTTTGTGGGAGAATAATCTTGGCGGAGACAAGTTTTCTATTAAAACGGTTATTTTCGTGGATATATGAAGGTATATTTATAAAGACGTTTTGCACGATAACTTGGGTGTGTATGAACAACAACGGGTGAAAGGTAGGAGTGAAGAATAAGACTTAGGTTCTCGGTTAAAAATGATAGAAATTCTGACTTGGAACCTAACTTGAGAACAAAAACTTGAGAAAATCGTAACTCCTTTCAAACACGTGTGATCCTTTAGAAGTTTATCTCGGTCCGTACTTAGGACGTAATGACCCTAATCAAGTTCTTAAAAACTTTTGAACATTATCCGCACAATCACGTAAGGACGCATATGAGCTTATGTTAAACATATTGTGAGGAGTGAAAAATAGGGTTTAACGTTTCTGACTTGGGTCATAGAACTTCAAACTTTGATCTCTCACTTAAGATTAGAATCAACAGTTTCTCTACGACGCTAACTTGACTGGATTTCTGAAAACCCTCAGGAGACGACACTCCTCCTACTAAGGACACCTAGAGGTTTAACGGCTTGTTGCATAGGCTCAGTGCAATCACGTTCCCTGCGAAAGTGAGGCTAGGATTTTTTTGTTTTGCTCGGGACGAGCAAAAGATAAGTTTGGGGGTATTTGTTCATCTTAGAAAACTGCATTTTAATACCTCTCATTCATTATCAATTTTGTTGTATATCGATATTATTAATCAGTGTCTGCTCAGTAATTACAGATTATGGGTATTCATGATAAAATACTGGAAACACACTCAATATCATGGATATAGCATTTGGGAGCCAACACTGCAATCAGAACAGAAAACCAACCGATATTCAAAGAGCACTTTTGCAATAAACATATGTACACAATTTTGGTCCAATACAACACAAGTGTGCACATAGCTCTTTGATGACTTGGACCATGGTGGGGCTGCTCATGGCACTAGTGGGCATATGTGAGTTGATGTGTGTTAAATACATAAAGGTGTGATGTGAAAGAAAGCATCAAATTTCCCTTCAATTCTACTGGGTGCAAACCAGGGTTATTTAGAGAAATCAAACAGCACCAGAAGAATAGTGGAGAGCACACAAGTCCACCATACCAAGACGAGCCCCAGTTCTCGAATCCTAACTTGTGAGACCCCCACAAAATCCGGTGCCGCCGGTCCCCCTTGCCCCAAACATCCTCATTTTTCTTCTGGCACTTTATAGGCATCATATCATCCCTTTTATATTGTTTGTTTATTCTATATTGATGCCTATAAATACCAGAATAGATGAGAGGCAAGTGGGCATATGATATATACCACATTTTCCATTTTTGTTTAGTTTTGGTTTAGCTTGAGAGTTGAGTGGGCTTCAATTTGGTTTCTTCTTCTTCTTCCCTCTTGAAGCTTTCTTTTGAGAGCTTCATTATGGAGGTTGAACAAGTCACCAATATCTTGTACCTAAGCTTCTTCAAATGTTAATAATATTGCTTTTGCATTATTTCTTTCTTTCTTTCCCTTACTTGCTTTCTTTTGGTATTATTATGTGTAACTAATCTTTCTGTGGTTGTGGTGATGGTGAGGAAATGAGATGAAAGGCTTTGCCTTCCTCCTCCTCCTGTTTATGTTTAATGTACTTATATTTATGATTCTAACTTAAAGATTGTTTATGTATTGATGTGATATGGTATTTTGAAACCACGGTTACTTGTAACCTCTTCATATACCATACTCACTCCCTTTCCCATTTCACAATGTTTAAGCTAAAATCAAATTGGTGTTAAGTTTACTAAGTTTAGATGCGGTATTTTGTGACCAAGTGCTTGACAAACTCTCGGTTTTCATATACCCTATACTATAACAAACACTTAGCAAAGTTAACACTAAAACTAATTGCTCTCACTCACTAACTTGTGTTTTTGATGTTGATGTATGTTTGCTAACCCTCATGCTTAGCATTGATATCTCAAGCTTGGACATACAAACGGTAAGTTAACAATACAGACTCGTTTCGTGTTTTGAGTCGAGATCCGGGAACTTGATGATTTGTGCTCCGCAACTGCCATGACAAGTCATGCTTCAAGCCGGGATCGACACAAGGACAGACAACTCATGAGCAAGGGAGCGTCGAAGGAATCATCGCGATTCGATCATCCGGACCAAAGCCACGGCCATTTCTTTCATAACTTGTTTCCTTTGTTTTCGTGTTTTATATTTTTGTGAAAAACCAACCGATTCGTTATTTGTTGAACCATAAACAACAAAACCTAATACACAATTCCCTGCGGATCAACCCGTACTTGCCGGCTTGCTAGAACGCACCGTGCACTTACGGTTTATAATTTTTAAAACGAGACCTAGCACGCGTGCGCATCCATTTCCTTAGAAACGATTCCATTTCCAAAACATACGCGTTTGCGCCGCGGGTAAAGTTCCAACACCTGCTCGTTCTCTTATTCCCATATAGCGCCTAAAGAGTGGTCGAGAGTGGTTTTATAGAGAATTAAGGGTTTCCCTGTGACGGGAGCAGCTAGCACCGGCGGATTTTGCAGGTACTACTTAATTTCTTCTAGTGCCCCTTGGAATTTTTGATCCCATATAAACGGGGTCCGGTGCTGGTTTCCCTTAGCACCCTCGGTAGGTTTCGGAAAGCATCAAGTATGCAACTTTTAAAAAATCTAGGGTGCCAAGGAACCCAAACCAAGGATCTAACTAGAGAATTAGGGTTTTTAAAGCATTTAAACAACTTTACACTAAGTGAAATAGGAATACAACATTTGTAGACCGGTCCTTCACTTCTAAAGCTCCGTGTAGTAGTCCCTTTGCTCTAAGTAGTGGTCCCCCGATCTCTTCTTAGGCTCCACTAGGCGAAAGGAACGAGCTTGCTCAAGGATCTTCGAAGCCGAAGATGATCTACGTCGAAGAATCTCTAACTCAATCTACCTCTTCACTAATTGAGGAATTAGTGAAGCAAACAATCTATACTAAACTGCTAGTTTGGTATAGATTGATGAAGTAAGAATTTTGCTCACTTTAGAATTATTTTTCTCTTTTTCTTTTTCACCTCACTCAAAATCAAGAGAAGAAAAATGAGATGAAGAAGAAGATCAAGTGATGAACCATGGTGAGAAAATATCACAAGTGATATTTGTAGAGACTTAACAATGGCTAAAGATAATGGTTGGGTTAATAAATATCTAGAGTAAAATAAAATTAGTGGACTTAAGTCAAGTCTTCTACATGCTTCCACAAGCATCTTTAGCCATGCTAATTTCCACCTAATTTTGATTTTTCCTTAATAATTAAACACCCAAATTATCTTTTCTTTGGTATGAGTCTCATACACCCATGTCCAATGTATCATCTAGCATAACACAAAAACAAATACATTAATATATATTACATGTATATTTATATGTATTTAGAGAAGAGA
The DNA here is from genome assembly GCA_030015575.1 of Agapanthus africanus. Lineage (NCBI taxonomy): Eukaryota > Viridiplantae > Streptophyta > Magnoliopsida > Asparagales > Amaryllidaceae > Agapanthus > Agapanthus africanus. The sequence continues at coordinate 114,721,264 of JASDDO010000018.1, forward strand.
AATTCTTAAGTGAGCTAATATTAGTTAATATATAATAATATATCAAATATATAATTATATATATTAAATTATTAAATCAACACTTGAATTAATAATCCGGCTATATCGCATACAACCGACTAATGTAATTTATATGTATATCAAATATACATACAACAAATTATTGAATCAACGCTTGATTCAATAATACGGTTATATCACATATAACCTATATCGCGAGATTAGAATACTGTATCACATACACGTATCAATCTCGGTCCCGCACATAACACATATGTGCCCTACTTCGTTTCTCTTAAGCTAGGAAATCTCTGTGTAGGAATCTAAAGACTCATCAATACGCCATCAGTAGGTGACGATCATATCAGTCACCCACACGCCGTCAGCGGTACTAGATGGACGTAACGGCTACCCAGTTATTGAGCGATCAGAAGATCACAGGCAAGCTTGTCCATACTCCTATGAATCAAGTAAGTAACACTACCGTTCAGTCCGGTCTCTTCGTCTGATATGTCGCATATCGAGTCTGGGGGTGGTAAACGTCAGACCACAATAACTTGATAATTCATACCGATGTGAGGCTCATAACGGGTCGAGAAACTACTGATAACACTTACCAGTAAATCTCAGTATCAGCCCTGGACAGGGACTGTAAGTCGATGTACAACACCCCACGACTTGCGGGGAGGCGGAAATATGAAAAACGATCTTGTTCTTTGCATAAACATCGAATGACCGAGAATCTTTGCTAAACTATAACTAACAAGAAACATAGAAGTTGTTAACTATTATGAGAAGTGATTATACCTAATGAATCGTGTCCTTCGTCTTTTCGTTCTCCACCTCCTCTCCGGCCTTCTCTATGTAGTAGATGATCCACCCGAGAGCTTTACTACAAGCTTCACCTCTAACTTGAGGTAACTAGGTTTCTTAAAGTGCTAATCTAAGTAACCTAGGTGATATAGAGAAGGGTTATAGATTAATAAGTCTATTCTAATCCTTGGTCTCAACACATGAGAGGGGAGGATTAGGGTTTGAAGAGAGAGAGCTTGAGGAGAGAGAAGGTGAGCAAGAGAATGAGAAGAGATAATGAACTCATTTGAATATATGAAGCATAATGTTTTATGAAATAAATAAATTAAATCATTTAACAACCATGCTTCATTCATTCATATGAGTGATTCATCTCAAGAGTCATTAGATCAATAAATGATGCATTAACTCCATGGATGAATCACACAAATGAGTCATTAACACAATAAATGCAAATGCCACCTAAACCCTCAAGTCACCATCCTTCTAGAAGCTTCTCGCGAAATTACGAGAACACCCCTCCTAACCGTGAAAACACGGAAAAACTTTAGACTGTATAAATCCAATAACCTGATACTAGAAACTGGCTTAAACCAAAGCCGGCTAGTAAAAGCTGTCCGAATGTCGTACGGGCGTAAACACACGTATGCGTCCGAACCCTTGTCGTAAAACCATACGACCTCTATATCGTTTTGCCTGGAGCAGGAAAATTCTCTGTGTGGGACTCTAAACACTCGACTACTACGCTGGCAGTGGGTTTAACCACAGACCGCAAGCGGCACTAGCTGTACGTAACGGTCCCCAGGTAGATGTCGATAAGAAGGCCGAAGAGGAAACCCATCCGAACTCCTACTGAGCCTGATGTGACAATCTACGTACAGTCCGGTCTGTTCGTCTAAGACTATCGTATATCAGGCCTAGGGGGGCGGCAAGCGTCAGTCCCCTAATATCGGTATAACTCGTGTCGGAGCATAGCCCATTACACCCTGAGAAACAACTGGAACCTACCAGTAAATCTCGCCTGCCCTGGCAAGGGACTTTGCGTAATGGCTCTCTGACACAGCGCAATATCAACTCCCAATACCGGGAGAGACGAATCCTGTCTAACCGCCACTGCCTCCAAGTGCTCGGGACTGCACCCAACTGCTACCTGTTTGCACGACTCCTTTGAGCCGTGGTTGGGTAGCAATCTAAGAACAGTGGGGCACATTCGAGGCGAAGTAGCAGTGTCAAGTTCATGGACTATGTTGTACTCATGTCACCTGAGAACTGTTAACTGACGACTGGTATAAAACCAACCAACAGTTCCCTGCGAGTCCTATCCGGTGTACCCGTAACCCAACGAGCACCTATATACTATCTCCAGTACGACGTACTGACGGCTGAGGGACAGACCATCTCCCCAACTGGGATGAGAAGCGTACACACTAGTCTACTCCGGAGTATCGATGCCCTGTCTCGATAATCGTACGACTAGGGACCTGGAAAAGGATGTGCTTGTAGACTACCCAGCCCCCACTAGTGTGACTGCCATCACAACGCTAGTAGTCAAGCAAGATCCTAAGGGCTCTATCAATACGTATACTAACATATTAAGATAGAAAAAACCAAGTAGCATACTACCATGTTTAGCAAGACTGTTATATAACTGTGAATATCCCAAGCTTCCATTAAGTAATATACAAACTAGTTTGATACAATAATGGCCCCTATGGCATATACACTAACAATCTCCCACTTGCACTAGGGCCATGTACAGGCATATCGAAGACCGATGATCTCGAGTAGCCTCTCGAACTGAATCTGAGGTAGGGCCTTCGTGAATGGATCAGCAATGTTCTCTTCAGTAGCAACTCTCCGGACCTCGATCTCCCGACGATCAATGATCTCCCTGATCAGGTGATACCGCCTTAAGATGTGTCTGGACTTCTGATGGGACCTTGGTTCCTTCGCTAAAGCTATAGCTCCGTTGTTGTCGCAATACAGAGGTATTGGATCAACAATGGTAGGAACCACCTGAAGTTCTGTTAGGAACTTCTTCATCCAGACCGCTTCTTTTGCGGCATCGCAAGCAGCAGTATACTCCGCTTCCATCGTCGAGTCAGCAACGGTGTCCTGCTTGGAACTCTTCCAGCACACCGCCCCTCCATTGAGGGTAAAGACATAACCTGACATGGACTTGGAATCGTCCTTATCACTCTGGAAGCCGGAATCAGCAAAGGCCTCCATCTTGAGGTCTTTTCCGCCGTAAACCAAGAACATCTCCTTAGTCCTTCTCAGGTACTTGAGAATGTTCTTTACTGCTATCCAGTGCTTCTCCCCTGGGTCTGACTAATACCGGCTTACCACGCTCAGTGCATAAGCTACATCTGGTCTGGTGCACAACATCGCATACATTATAGAGCCTACCGCAGAAGCGTAGGGTATAATCGACATGCGATCCCTTTCCAAATCAATCTTAGGAGAAATCTCTTTGGATAGGGTGATTCCGTGACAAGTCGGTAGATTACCGCACTTAGAATCTTCCATACTGAATCTTTTCAGTATAGTGTTGATATACCTGGACTGCGAAAGTCCCAACATCCTCTTGGATCTATCACGATAGATCCGGATCCCCAGAATGTAAGAGGCATCACCCAGGTCTTTCATGGAGAACCTGTGTGACGAGAATCCTTTGACAGATTGTAGCATAGGAATGTCATTTTCTATCAATAGAATGTCATCCACGTACAAGACGAGGAATACGATAGTTCGTGCTACAACTTTACTATATATACATGGTTCATCTGGATTTTTGATAAAGTCATATTCTTTGACTGTTTCATCAAAACAGATGTTCCAACTCCGCGATGCCTGCTTTAGTCCATAAATGGACTTAAGCAACTTGCATACTTTCCCGCTGCTCCCACTCTGATTGAAACCTTCGGGCTGATCCATATAGACGCACTCTTCTTAATTACCATTCAGAAAAGTCGTCTTTACGTCCATCTGCCAGATTTCATAATCATAGAAGGCAGCAATAGTAAGAACGACCTGAATCGATTTGAGCATAGCCACTGGAGAAAAAGTTTCGTCAGAGTCCAAACCAGGTCTTTGACGAAAACCCTTTGTAACAAGTCTAGCCTTATAGGTTTCCACCTGTCCATCTACACCAAACTTTTTCTTGAAGATCCATTTGCATCCTATGGGTTTTACCCCATCTGGAGTAAAGTCCAAAGTCCATACTTTGTTGGTATACATGGACTCCATCTCGGTCCGCATTGCATCTAGCCATCGTACCGAGCCGCCGCTCTGGATGGCTTGCTGGAAGCTAGTAGATTCATCATCATCAATGATGCAATCCTCTCTATCCCCATCTATGAGAAAACCGTAGTATCTCTCAAGCGGATGAGACGGCCTACTACTCCTGCGGAGGGATGCGGGAATGTCCTTTTCTTCTTGAACTACTGGTTCTACCAAACTTTCAGTAGTAGTTTGTGGTTCTGGAATTTCTTCCAGTTCTATTTCGCTCCCACTTATTTCCTTTTCTAAAAACTGCTGTTCTAGAAAATGGGCATTACGAGAAACAAAAACCTTTTGTTCCTCTGCGTAATAGAAATAATATCCCTTGGAGTTCTTTGGATATCCCACAAACTTACACTGTACTGATCGTGCCTCGAGCTTGTCCGCATGCTGCTTTTTAACAAAAGCTGGACATCCCCATATCTTCTTATGCTGAAGATGGGGTTTCTTCCCACTCTACATTTGATATGAGGTGGTAGGCACAGTCTTGGTAGGAGCCCTGTTCAGAAGATATGCTGCTGATTCTAGCGCATAACCCCAGAAAGATCGCGGTAACTCAGCATTACTCATCATGGAACGTACCATATCCAATAGGGTTCGATTCCGTCTCTCCGATACACCGTTATGCTGTGGAGTGTATGGAGGAGTAAGCTGAGAGAGAATTCCTTTCTCTTTTAGGTAACCTAGGAACTCGACACTTAAGTATTCACCACCTCGATCAGATCTTAGTGTCTTGATACTTTTGCCAGTTTGGTTTTCTACTTCATTCTTATACTTTTGGAATTTCTCAAAAGCCTCGGATTTATGTTTCATCAGATAAATGAATCCATACCTTGAGTAATCATCCGTAAAAGTAATGAAATAGGAAAAACCACCTCTTGCATGTGTAGACATTAGACCACATACATCGCTGTGTATGAGTCCTAAGAGCTCGCTCGCTCTTGCTCCATGTCCAGTGAATGAAGTCTTTGTAATCTTTCCTTTGAGACATGATTGACAAGTGGCATAAGTTTGATATTCGAACGAGTCCAAATATCCTTCTCTATGTAACTTAGTCAACCTTCTCTCATTAATGTGACCTAGTCTACAATGCCATAAGAAAGCCTTATTTAAATCTGGAGACTTTCTTTTTAGTGTGTTCTGGACATTGAAAATTTGGAGTTGATTTAAGACATATATACCATTATCGAGTGTACCGGACCCAATCAAACTATGATTAAGGTGGATGTTAACAACATCACTTACAAACGTGAAATCATAACCTTTATTTGATAACAAGGAAACTGATATGATATTACACGTTAAACTAGGTACAAAAAAAAAAGTTATGTAAAACCAAAATGTGTCCACTCGTCAATCCCAGGTGATAATCTCCTACGGACACAGCTCCCACGCTAGCTCCGTTAGCAACCATCAGGGTCATATCACCATCCTTCAGCACTCTACGGTTTCTCAGTGCCTGCAATGAATTGCATATATGAGATCCTGATCCGGTATCCAATACCCAGGAAGTAGAGTTGATTGACAAACAATTCTCAATTACAAACACACCTGAAGTCGAAGCCACAGCTTGATTCGGTTCCTGGTTCTTGGCGTTCCACGCCTTGCAATCTTTCTTCCAGTGCCCTTTCCTATGACAATGGAAGCACTCATCCTGGGCCACTACTGGCACCGCAAACTTTTTCTTTCCCTTCGCTCCCACCTTACTAACACCTCCTCTAGGTTTGGTGGCGGCCTTCTTCTTCCTTCCTTTGGCCCTAGCCTTGGACCCGGAAGAAGAAGCACCGCTAACAAACATAGCGGGTGTTTCCCTTGCTTTCTGCAAGGTGCCCTCTGCACTCCTCAACATGTTAAGGAGTTCTGGAAGTTCAACTTCTTTTCTTTGAATGTTGAAATTCAGAATAAATTGGGCGTAGGTGGAAGGAAGGGACTGGAGAATCAGGTCTGTATATTGCTCATTATCCAAAGTCGTCCCAAGGTCTGAGAGCTCTTCTATATAGCCAATCATCTTTAGGACAAGTTCTTCTGCCGATGATCCGACGGCCAAGCTCGCTCGAAACAAGTTCTTAGAGGTCTCGTATCTTCCTATACAAGATTGCTCTCCATAAAGTTCCTTTGTATGGAGAAATATGGCATCAAGATCCATATCCTCGTGCCTCCTCTGATGTTCATTGTTCATCGAGGCAAGCACGACGCACTTGGCCTTCGCACAATCATACTCCCAGGTTTTGCGGATTTCCTTATCTGCATTACTGGATTTGGGACCTGGGACTGCAGGTGCCTTAGCGGTGAGGACGTACCCTAATTTGTCATAGGTCAAAGCCATTTTGACATTCCGCAGCCAATCTTTATAGTTTGGCCCTGTCAGTATATTTTTCTCTAAAAGTAACTTAAGTCCAGTCATTTTCAGGGTCACTGCAAGTAGGAGAGAGAGAAGAAACACTTTAGCTTGATGCTCTTGCAAGTTTAGAGTGGTTTTTAATTTATCTAAACTGGATGGCTCCCACTGTTTCTCGAATCCTTCCTCAAACCATAAAAGAAGAATTAGCCAGGACTATTCTCACCGTACAATACTTGCTTAACCGTTCAGCCAGGCCGGTGTCGGTACTTCGAGGGAGGTTTTCCAACGCTTTCACAAAGTTCCTTAATTAAATAACCTCTTTTCTCTGGGGGCGTAGCCCCGCTGACACCTTTCTCGACACATACTTGGTTTATAGCATTGATCGTTAAGTGACGAATCTCCTGATGAGTAGCATATACTCACAGTAGGATCGGGATCCAAATATCATCGTATGATAATATTGAAGGAATCCTATCAACATTCATCAAACTCGAAATGGTATGCATCTCTTTGCAAATTTCAATTTCTTTAGAAATTCCCGATATAAATTTTTACCCCATGCTCTTATGACCTTGGCTTTGGTCAAAATGTCAAAAGTCACATCTCAAGTTCTCCCCGTCATTATCTTGTCAATTTGAACCCATCCGTACATACCCCTGACTTTGGTCAAATGATAATATGACTGTCCCAAACTAACTCATCTATCTATACAACAAATGAATACCCAGCAGCTACCAAACACTATGCCTTGACTTTGGCCAAAATGCATAGCTTGAATACTACTGAATACCCAAATGAAATGACGGAGGGCTACGAATGGTTTTGGCGAAACCGTGAACGTAGTGAACTTGATATGACCGAAGGAACCTGATAGCTTTTAAAAGGAGTGGTTAAACCTCCGTAATTAAAAATATCTTCTGTTTTAAAATAACCGAGTGGTTTCTTTTAAATTGTTCCAACGATTCAACTTTTGGTTTATTTTCTTTGCATTAATAATAATGCGTCCCATCATTAACCTATCATAGCAGAAAACAACGAAAATACAACGTCCTCTTATGCCATCCGCATTCGCCACTGGGTCCCGTCATCACCCGTTAGGTTACTTAACTAACGGCAGAGCGGGGGCTGGGCTAGCGCGGGTGTAAAACATAAGTGACGTCTAAATAGCTATCATATATAGATCTTGTACATTCGTCAGATGCAATAATAGGCATTCCAGATCACAGATGAACATTATTGGATATGCAAGCAATCCGCATTTGTTTTGAGCCTGCAACAAAAGACGGATTACACAGTTGTGATGAATAGCCATTACCCCACCCTAGACCCCTACGGGTACGGCAAACTACCCGCCAAGTACCCGAAGTGAAGCGGTCTCCCTTAACAACGTGAGTAGGCCATTAAACACTTCAAAGTACCCGGTAGTTTGTGCACCCCACCTTGGGTCTATCCTAGGAGCAAAACAGTAAAATGAAATAATACAACAGTGGCTACAACTGCAACCTGGATGTGCCCCGCAAAATAATATTACAACATATTACAATTACTTTGAATGAATGAATATAACAACCCATCACAAACCCCGGCTAATCATCACAACAATCCAATACAGTTCATAACCACAAACAGTAAAAACCATTACAGAAATGTGCAACCCCCTGCCAACCGACATACTAGCAGTTAGGGGAGGTTTACGAACACATTATACAACCACAGATATAATCAAATTAGCAAACATCGTAAGATTTCGATCGAGCAAACACTTTAGATTCTACTCCAAAACCTCTCTGTGCACCAGAGACTTGAGCAGAAAAATAAACATTCCAGAAAACACATAAATATAACAGAAGAGTTACTGGAGCAAACTGGGTTGAATCGGCTTCAACTCGGCCGTGGATCTGCGGCGGATCGGTGGGATCGACCGCGGTTCCGCGGCTGTTTGGCCGATTCATGAACCCATTTTTCTCTAATAACCTTATAATTCTCTGTAGGTTATTCTGCAGGTCCCTGTAAAATTTTTAGAGACTGTTTTAAATTCGACAGAAACTTAGTGATATCGATATTTTTTCCGGTTCGTTTTGCGTTAGAAATTCATACGACTTTGCTAATGAGTTAATTATTGTTTAGCGAGGCTCTGATACCACTATAAGTCGATGTACAACACCCCACGACTTGCGGAGATGCGGAAAAATGAAAAACGATCTTGTTCTTTGCATAAAGATCGACTAACCGAGAATCTTTGCTAAACTATAACTAACAAGAAACATAGAAGTTGTTAACTACTATGAGAAGTGATTATACCTAATGAATCATGTCCTTCGTCTTTTCGTTCTCCACCTCCTCACCGGCCTTCTCTATGTAGTAGATGATCCACCCGAGAGCTTTACTTCAAGCTTCACCTCTAACTTGAGGTAACTAGGTTTCTTAAAGTGCTAATCTAAGTAACCTAGGTGATATAGAGAAGGGTTATGGATTAATAAGTCTATTCTAATCCTTGGTCTCAACACATGAGAGGGGAGGATTAGGGTTTGAAGAGAGAGAGCTTGAGGAGAGAGAAGGTGAGCAAGAGAATGAGGAGAGAGAAGGCGAGCAAGAGATAATGAACTCATTTGAATATATGAAGCATAATGTTTTATGAAATAAATAAATTAAATCATTTAACAACCATGCTTCATTCATTCATATGAGTGATTCATCTCATGAGTCATTAGATCAATAAATGATGCATTAACTCCATAGATGAATCACACAAATGAGTCATTAACACAATAAAGGCAAATGCCACCTAAACCCTCAAGTCACCATCCTTCTAGAAGCTTCTCGCGAAATTACGAGAACGCCCCTCCTATCCGTGAAAACACGGAAAAACTTTAGACTGTATAAATCCAATAACCTGATACTAAAAACTGGCTTAAACCAAAGCCGGCTAGTAAAACTGTCCGAATGTAGTACGTGCGTAAAGATACGTATGCGTCCGAACCCTTGTCGTAAAACCATACGACCTCTATATCGTTTCGCCTGGAGCAGGGAAACTCTCTGTTGGGAGTCTAAAGACTCGACTACTATGCTGGCAGTGGGTTTAACAACAGACCGCAAGCGTCACTAGCTATACGTAACGGTCCCCAGGTAGATGTCGATAAGAAGGCCGATGAGGAAACCCATCTGAACTCCTACTGAGCCTGATGTGACAATCTCCGTACAGTCTGGTCTGTTCGTCTAAGACTATTGCATATCGGGCCTAGGGGGCGGCAAGCGTCAGTCCCCTAATAGCGGTATAAGTCGTGTCGGAGCGTAGCCCATTACACCCTGAGAAACAACTGGAACCTACCAGTAAATCTCGCTTGCCCTGGCCAGGGACTTTGCGTAATGGCTCTCTGACACAGCGCGATATCAACTCCCAATACCGGGAGAGACGAATCCTGTCTAACCGCCACTGCCGCCAAGTGCTCGGGACTGCACCCAACTGCTACCTGTTTGCATGACTCCTTTGAGCCGTGGTAGGGTAGCAATCTAAGAACAGTGGGACACATTCGAGGCAAAGTAGCAGTGTCAAGTCTGCGGACTATGCTGTACTCATGTCACCTGGGAACTGTTAACTGACGACTGGTATAAAACCAACCAACAGTTCCCTGCGAGTCCTGTCCGGTGTACCCGTAACCCAACGAGCACCTGTATACTATCTCCAGTACGACGTACTGACGGCTGTGGGACAGACCATCTCCCCAACTGGGATGAGAAGCGTACACACTAGTCTACTCCAGAGTATCGATGCCCTGTCTCGATAATCCTACGACTAGGAACCTGGAAAAAGATGTGATTGTAGACTACCCAGCCCCCACTAGTGTGACTGCCATCACAACGCTAGTAGTCAAGCAAGATCCTAAGGGCTCTATCAATACGTATACTAACATATTAAGATAGAAAAAACCAAGTAGCATACTACCATGTTTAGCAAGACTGTTATATAACTGTAAATATCCCATGCTTCCATTAAGTAATATACAAACTAGTATGATACAATAATGGCCCCTAGGGCATATACACTAACAGGGACTTCCTGTTATAGCCAATCGAGCATAGCGCTGTTGGGTTATGGCAGCGCCTCGGCCATCAATCCGTGACCAAATGCGGAACAAAAATTTATAAAACTTGGCGCTACCACAACCAATTACCCGGATCTACCCATAAGCCCTAGATAACAAAACATGCAAAGAAGTTAGAATGGTTATACCGAATAGATCCGTGTCCTTCGGTCTTCAACCATCATCCCAAGCTCCTCGTGGCTTCCTTGATCAAGCTTGATCTCCGGTCTCCCTACATCAAAGACGATCCACCCGAGAGTCTATGCAACGAGATCCAACGTCATATCCAATGCAACTAGGGCACCTAGATCGCTACTCTAGATACCGAAGATGAAGTAGAGAGTGATGAAGGATTAATTTGTCTCAAGACAGCCAAGGATTCTCAACTCATGAAAGGGATTGGGTGGAGCTAGAGGAAGAAGAAGATGCCATGAGAATGGGGTGTTGAGAGCAAACTCAAGAGAGAGAAAAAGAAATGAATTATGGCTTGATTGTTTTGTGTGTTGTGAGAGTGATTAGAAATAATGGAGCCTTCACAATAAATGTCCATGTCTCCAAAATATCTAAGTCAACAAAATATCTCAAGTCAACATAATCTCACAACAAACAAATCCCTAAGCTTGCTTAAATAGTAACCATGGGTCACTAATTAGCCATGCCACCAAAAATGCAATAAACACCTCATCCTACACCTCAATAATCTTTTAATCCAAAAAGGTCTAAACCATGATGAGGTGTAATCTTCTAAAAGTAATCTTGTAATAAATTACAAGAATACCCCTCGACTGTATATACATACACGCATCCGTATTCCGAAGAATACGGATACAAAGAGACGAAAATAATCCAACAAATATAATACTAGGATCCGATTTAAACCAAAGCACACTAGTATTATCCGTCCGAACATCATCCGTGCACAAGTACACGTATGTGATCGAACCCTGTCGTAAAACCATACGACCTCTACATCGTTTCGCCCGAAGCAGGGAAACCCTCTGTGTGGGACTCTAAAGACTCATCAATACACTGGCAGTGGGTTTAACCATAAGTACGTCAGCGGTACTAGCTGTATGTAACGGCTACCCAGGTATTGAGCGAAAGGGAGGCCGACGAGCAAACTCATCCTGAAACCCTACTGAGCCTGACAGTGAAAATATCCGTACAGTCCTGTCCGTTCGTCTATGAGCAAAATGCTCGGGAGTTCCTCTATTCAATCTTTTTTGCATATCGAGTCTAGGGGGGTGGATAAAGTCAAAACCCTAATAACGCGACATTTAGTGTTGGTATGAAGCCTATCACCACCTAAGAAACTACTGATCCGAATCAGAAATTCTCGACTACCTTGGCTAAGGATTTCTAGTGATGGCCATGCAGGGTTTCCTAAGACGGCAGCAAGGTTTCAGGAGGCATCGTCCATGCCAAATTCAATTTTTTGCCGTTTTAGCTAACCCTAACTATGAATCGTTAACTAGAAATCGACGGAATAACATATGTAAACACTTTACATCCTAAGTGAGCAAGGATACAACCTTTGTAGACCGGTCCTTCACTTCAATAGCTCCGTGCAGCAGTCCCCTTCACTGCGATCGTGAACTCCGGACTTTAGAGAGGCTCCCTTGAAGAAACGAACATGCTTGCTTCGAAGTCTTCGAGGCCGAAGATGATCTACGTCGAGGAGACACTAACCAAGCTATCTCTTCACTAATCATGGAATTAGTGAAGAAAACACCCTATACTAAATGGCAAGTAGTAGAAGATGATAAAGTAGGAAGTGGGCTCACTTTAGATTTGATTTTCTCACTCATTTTCTCACATCTCCATTGAAGCTAGAAAGCTTGAGAGGAAGAAGAAGAAGATGAAGAAATATCTCATATGATAATTCATCCAAAAAGAATTATTCCAACCATGGGTGTGTTAAGCCCTCATGCTTAACTCATGTAGAGAATTAACCAAGAGATAAGGTTAAGGGTTGGGTTAACAAATATCCTAAGGAATGACAAAAGAGTGGACTTTGTCAATGTTTCTACAAGCTTCATCCAAGCTTAACAACATTGACCAAGTCTTTCTCTTTTGTTATAACTTAAGCAATAAATAAAAACCCTAACTTAACCCTAGCATGGTATAAGTCTCATACACCCAACTTGAATGTATCATCAAGTATGACACAAAACGTGTACACAAATATACATATCACATATATACAATGTGCACATCATATGAGAAAAGAAATCTTAAGTGAGCTAATACTAGTTAATGTAATGTAATATATCAAATATATAATTATACATTAAATTATTAAATCAACTCTTTATTTAATAATCCGGCTATATTACATATAACCGACTAATATCATGTGTAACAACTTATCGAATCAACACTTGATTCGATAACCCTGCTATATCGCATATAACCGACCAATGTCACAAATCGCGAGAATAGAATACGGTATAACATATTGTATTAATCTCGGTCCCGCACAAATCACATATGTGCTCCTACTCCATTTCGCTTGAGCCAGAAAACCCCTGTGTAGGACTCTAAAGACTCGTCAATACGCCGGCAGTAGGTGATGATCCTATCAAACAACTACAAGCCACAAGCAGTCTGCTAATCGTAACGGCCACCCGGGTATTGAGCGATCAGAAGATCAACAAGAAAGCTTGCTCACTCTCCTGCGAATCCAATCAGTAACACTACCCTACAGTCCAGTCTCTTCGTCTGATATGTCACATATTTTGTCTAAGGGTGGTAAACGTCAGACCCCAGTAACTCGATAAGTCGTGTCGATATGAGGCTTATAACGGGTCAAGAAACTACTGACAACACTTACCAGTATATCTCTGAAGCAGCCTTGGCCAAGGACTTCCTGTTATAGCCAATCGAGCACAGCGCAACAACAACTCCCAATACCGGGAGAAACGAAACCCCTCCTATCGCTCATTGCCTCCATGTGACTTGGGACTGTACCCAAAAGCCACCGTTTTGCTCGTTCTCTTGAACGTGGTAAGGTGGAAATCAAAGCACAGTGGGAATCACACAAGACTCTATGACGATCTTGGGTCTACAGACTAACCTGTACCAGTGTCACCAGAGAACCGCCATCTGACGTGAGGTATAATACCATCTGGGAGTTCTCGGTGAGTCCGTCCAGTGTACCCAGTCTCTACTGAGCACCCGCATACTGTCTCTAATGTCAAACACCAATGGATATAGGATTATCCATCGCCCATCTACATGGGTCGAGAAGCTATACACTAGTCTACTCTGGTATATCGATGCCCTGTCTAGATACACCTACGACTAGGAACATTTGAAGGACGTACTTAGCGACTACTCTGTCCCCACTAGTATGATCTGCATCATAGTCCTGGTAGTCAAGTACTCATCCTAAGGGCTTTATCAACATGTAACATAGTGACAATCAGAGTACATGTTAAGATAAAGCTCAACCAGATAGCATACTATCATGTTGAGCAAGAAAGTCCTCCCTATATATGTCTAAGCATCCACTACAATATACATCGTATGTACAGTAATGGCCTTTAAGGCATACTTATAACTAACAGGCCACCCGTGCACTCCGCGACATCAACCGCCAATACCGGGAGAGACGAATCTCCTGACAATCCGCTCACTGCCTCCATGTGGCTCGGGACTGTACCCAACTAAAACCTGTTTGCACGACTCCTTTGAGCCATGGTAGGGTAGTAATCAAAGCACAGTGGGAACTCACACGAAATAAATGACAATCTCAGGTCGATAGACTAACCTGTACACATGTCACCAGGGAACTGCAATATGACAATAGCTATAATACCAACTAGAATGTTCACGGCGAGTCCGTCCGGTGTACTCATAACCCAATGAGCACCTGTATACATCTTAGGTGAACCAACTGACACTAATGGCTTGTGAGACTGGCCACCGCCCCTCGTCGGAGTCTTGATCTGTATACACTAGTCTACTCTTGGAGTATCGATGCCCAGTCTCGAAACTCTCACGACTAGGGACACTTTAAGGATGTGCTTATAGACTACCCAGCTCTCACGTATATGATCGCCATCATACTGTTGGTAGTCAAGCAAGAATCCTATGGGCTCTATCAACATGTAATAGTGATCTGTAATACCACCTGAAGCATGTACACGATGATAAAGACAAACCATACTATCATCTTGAGTAAGACTGTCCTACCGGTATAGGTCCTCCCTCAATCATTGCAATCACGTGCCTGCAATCCAATAATTGACTTGAGGGCACTATAGCCAACAATCTCCCACTTGCACTTAAGGCTAATTATTGCGGTGTCGCATACTCACAGCCCGTGTGATACCAAACACCCAACTTCTCAACTAATCAGTTTCACAAAGCTCGTTTGTAAAACTACTGCGTTCGTAAACTAGCCTCAGTGAGTGGTTCTCCTCCAATATTTCCTTTTATGTCTCTCTTTATCTCAAGTTCGCGGAGAAAGCCATCTTCCGAAATGAGCAATACCTGTCTTAGAATATGTCTGGATATCTGATGGGAACCAGTTCACAAATGAACTCCAAATCCAGCAAACTTCTTAGACTGTATCGTCCACTTAATTTAATCAGTATCCTGCGCCATGCCTCCCTCGGTAGCCGCTTGGACCACCTGTCCAAACTACTGCCCCCTCAGAAGAGGGAAAACTATAACTCTGACAGTCACTCTGTCATCCAGGTCACCTTCGAAGCCTGGAATGATAAACGTCTCCCGACGGAGGCTGCCGTTACCATATCCCTAGAACACTACTTATGTTCATAAACTGCTTCCGAACATTTCTCCAGGATTGGATTAATATAAACTTATTGCAACTAGCGCAAAAACAACATCTGGTGTGATACTTGACATCTCATAATTGACTCAATTGCCTAAGCAAGTGATATGCCAATCATGCACATCCCTCTCCCTTTTAGTCTGTAAGACACCTTTTGAGAGGGTAACACCATCACCTGCAGGTACACCACCATGCCTGGAGTTGTCTATTCTAAAATACCTTTAGAATACTGTCAAAGTACCCAGATTGGGAAACTACCCAAAGCTAGATCTAAAACCATAGATCCAGTTACCAGAATGCCCGATATATTATCCATATCCAATGTGGAGAAACCACAGTGTGACAACCACAGTATAACCGATCATAGTATAGGAATTTCACTTCCTATAAAGTGCATGTCATCCAAATACCAGGACATCACACTCTACTACCTTCATAATAGATCCATCTCTTATTCTGATGAAGTCAAAGCCAATGATTGTCACATCAAAAATAGATGATCTATCTCCGCTATACCTACTTTAGTCTATAAATAGACACAAGCTACTTGTCCACTATGCTTCCGCTCCTCCCACTGACTATAACAACCCTCTGGCTGAGTCATATACCCATGTACTTCTAAATCTAGTTTAGAACGACGCTATACTCATCCTCGTGCTGGGTCTTATAGTCTAGAATAGCAGTAATGACAAGTCTGGGTAAACAAGAACCTCCCTGTCACCTTTTCTGAGAAGATCGAAGTACCTCTCGGGTGCCTGAGGTTACCCACTATATCTGCGGAGTGGCTAATGAAATGTCAAACCCGATTGAATCCTTAGGTTCTATTAAATTTTCAGTAATCGTTTGTGGTTCTAGAGTCACTTCCAGTTCTACCATACTCCTACTAGTGTTTTCTGAAAAAGTCCATTTTGATAAAACTGTGGCGAGTCAAGAACAATATCACTATTGATCTTCCAGATGGTAGAAAATTACCCCACGTCATAGCCCGGGATAACCCACAAACTGCCATTACTGAAACGTGCCTTGAGTATGTCCAGAGTTTAGTTTTAAGCATAAGCCGGACAACTCCATATACCTTAACATCGTTAAGATATGAACCATGCTATATACAATATATAAACAAAGGCACTAATTTAATTGGAACCTGATTCAAATCATGCAGCTGTCTCCAGTGCATGTCAACTAAATGGAGAGAGGCGGATCAGCATTACTCAACTAGGAGTGCATCCAGATATGAGTAACCTGAAAGAGAAGCAAGTTCTCAAAACCATTACTATCAACTGAATACCAAACACAAGTATCTACATCTTCGATCACCTTGAAGGATCCCGATACTTGCAACACATGGTTTTCTACTTTATTCTTGTACCAATAACTTATCAAAACTTGGACCTTGTATTTCTACGAAATACTTGTCTAAAAACTAGAGAAGTCACAAGTAAACAGAATATAGTACGAGCACCAACCCCTTTGTCCTAATGGACACTGGACAACATACAATACTTTGAATAAGTCCCCTGAGTTCAATAACTCAAACGTTGTGCGTCGTAGGTTGAAAACTGAACTATGGTTAAGAAGAATTACACTGTTGTTGAATGCTCCTTACCTATCCATCAACTGATATAGGTAAATGTCAAGGACATAATTTCAAAAAGTTATATCTCACTTTATAAAATAAACGTACAGATATATCAGTTTGAAATTGGTTCATAACAACGGATATTCAAAACCAAATATTTGCCGTCAGGCAAAACCCCAGGTGATTTCCTGAAATATCACGAATTACAACGAATTCCGATATAAACACCTAATTCCCAATAACTTACTCCCACTCATCATCTGTAAAACCATACAGATATGAGAATTAAACCTGGTAAATACATACCCTGGAGTAAGGATCTAATTGGGAATCGGTTTTCAATTAACAACACATAGTGAAACTGAAACATTAAAATGTTTCGAAGGGGTAGCCGGGTATTCCTAGTAATGCCTCTTCCATTAACTAGATTCATGACTTTAACCGTATATATCCTTGCCATCTCTCCAAATCCCTTTATTTTTCTTTACTCATTAGCTTCTATACACCACCCTTAGGCTAAATGGTTTTCTTCCTTCCCTACCGTTCTGCACCAGCCTATGGTTTGGAAGAAGACTATCCAATAAGCGTAATAGGTGTACTCTCCTAATCCTAGGAGCCCTCGCAACCTGAGAGAAGGTAAAGATAAAAGACAACTAAATAATCCTTATTCTATTTCTTTTGAACTAGAATCCATTCTCGAACAGGAACAAGTTCTTTCGAGTTCGTATGTTACTATACGATGGGTAATCCAATAAATGTGGATTTTCGTAGTGATACGGGGTGTTCTGGAGAAATTTAAAGGTGAAGTAGGAATGGCGTTGATATACGTGGTGTCGTCATGAATGATAGAAGTCAAAATTTACTTTGCCCTCTTTCTAATCCCTTTATTTGTCTTTACTTATTACCTTCTGTACACCCACTTAGGCTAATTGGTTTTCTTCCTTCCCCACCTTCCGGCACCTGCCTATGGTTTGGAAGAAAACTATCCAATAAGCTCAATAGGTGTACCCTTTCCTAATCCTAGAATCCCTCACAACCTGAGAGAAAGTAAAAGGAAAAGACAACTGAATAGTCCTATTCAATTTCTCCAGAACCCGAAACCTTTCTCGAATCTGAAAAAGTTTCTTCGAGTTCGTATGTAACTATATGATGGTCATATCCAATAAATGGGGATCTTCGTAGTGATATAGAATGTTCAGGAGAATGCAAAGGGTAAAAGTAGGAGTGGCAATGAAGTATGAAACTCTGACAATCAAAAAGCCAATGTGTTTTAAGAAGGTCTGGTTATCTTGGTTACTGAGTTATAGTCTAGAGTCGGGCCATGGTCGCTTCCAAAGAGAGAGAGAAATGAAACACTCAGCGTGCTCTCTAACATAGATCAGAATGGTTAATCACTTTATCTAATCAGGATGTCTCCTACTGTATCCTCAAATTCTCCTCCAAACCCTAAAGAAGAATTAGTCGGGATCATCTAAAATCACCCGAGGAGTAAACCAATTCATCAGTAGGAATCGGGATTCAACTATCATCGCACCTCAAAGGTATTGAAGGCGAACCCACCTTTAGTCGATGTTCCACGTTCTCCTGCCTATAAGGTAGTTTTGACTTTCGCAAGAAAACTGATGTGCTACCGCACCATGAAAACCAATATCGCGTGATAACTTGATGGAATCCACTCAAGTTATCACTCTCCAGAAGGTATGCGCATGCCTGGCAAGTTTCCTGTATGTTTGAAACTCCCGATGTGATTTTTACCCCATGCTCTTATGACCTTGACGAAGGCCAACAAATCATAAGTCACATGTCAAGTTCTATCCGTCATTGTCCAAGTTAATTTGAACCCACCCGTACATACCCTTGACGAAGGCCAACAAAGAAGTACGACTATCCCAAACCAACGCATCTATCTATGCAACAGAAAAGTAACAAATAGCTACCATACACTATGCCTTGACGATGGCTAATAAACATAGCATGAATACTAGGTGCTGCCCGTCTGAAATGACGAAGGGCTACGAATGTTTTTGGCGAAAAACCTTTAACGTAATGAACTTGATATCATTGAAGGAACCAGATTGCTTTTTACAAATATATAGTGGCGAAATTAAACCTTTGCTAAAGAGGTCACTCCCGGTGAAGGGATCTTGGCTTTTTCCTCGTAGAATGAGGTGGAGGATATTCCAAACTGAATATCACGATGCAAAGAAAAAAGTAATCGACTATAGTGAAGTTATTACCCTGACTCAAACTTCTGCCCAAGAGATCACTCCCGGTGAAGGGTTCTCGGCTCTTGCCTCGTCGAATGAGGTGCTGGATATTCATAACCGAATATCGCTGTGCAAAACAAAACAAAATGTCCTTGTAATAACTGCATTTGAAAATTATTCCAACAACATCATATATAGGTTTGTTTTATCTTTGCATTGATCAGAATCAACGCAGTCCCATCAATTAATCACACCAGAAAACAACGAAAATATGATGTACGTATATGCCATCCGCATCGCCACTGGGCCCCATCATCACCCGTTAGGTTACTTAACTAACAACAGAGCGGCGGCTGGACTAGCGCGGGTACAAAACATATACAACATTTACTAGTATATATATAAAAATATATAATAATCATTCCAGGCATGATATATGCAACATGACAGATAAGCAATAAGCATCATAGAACAATACTAATGATCTGGGAGCCTCGGGTTTCCTTTGAGACGCAAGTGAAACCTGACGTTCCCCTGGTCATGTGGATAGCCTGTGCAATGAAAACCTAGACCCCTACAAGCACGGAAAGTTACCCGCCAAAACCAGAAGTGAGGCAGCCCCCTTCATCAAACTGGATGGGCCACCCGACACTTCACGGAATCCGGTAACTTGAGCACCCTTCCTTGGGTCAACCTATACCCCCTACGAGTGCGGCGAATAACCCGCCAATTCTAGAGTGAGGCCCCCTCCTTCTCAATGACATGAGATGTGGGCCCGTTGACCTCTAGAACCCGGCTATCCGTGCACTCCACCATAGGGTAATCCTAGTACAGAAAAGAAAAATATGTACAATGATGACATCGACCTCAACCCGGCCATGCCCCAAATAAATAATATACAAATAAGCAGTGATGACAGTCCACATGTCGTACGCTCGCCCCGCAATATCAAATGTACAAATAAACCCAAACTATACAACCATTACAATCAAGCTATCCACCATGATGATCCAGCCACAACACAACACAACACAGAACATCAACATGAATGTCACGTTCGCAAACCCGTCTAAAAGAACATATAGCAGTTAGACGAGTTGTACCGCTCTAATGACATTCACGGTCGCAGATAGTAATGTATGTACTGTAAACTACAACATTAGAATTCCACACGCAATTAGCAAACAAAACCAATTTCCAAAACCATGGAAAAAAAACAGTGAGCAAAAGTTCCAAAAACCGACCGTTTTAAGCCAATTCAGAAGTCTGAATCAAAATGAAATGCATCCAAACCTTCGTGGGGAGTTAGAGCACGAAATTAACTTCGATTCATAGGGCCTAGAAGGGGTACCCCATACCCGAAATCCGTCGTATTTGTCGTGCAAAACTGCTGACAAAAACAGTTCCGAAAACTGAAAGTTTGAGATATTTGCACACCCCGCGGGCTCACGGTTTGAACTGAGAAGCCACAGGGTGGTGCATGGGCACCCCAAGGAATCCTTGGTAGGGACCGAACGGCTGGGCCCACTCCCCAAGACCACCACAAGGTGGTCAGGGGGTGAGGCAGACCCAAAACTACCCCGGGTGGGGCAGTTTCGGGTTCCACCGCCAAGACCACCTTGTGGTGGTCTTGGGGGTGGGCCCAGCCGTTCGGTCCCTGCTGGGGATTCCCTGGGGTGCCCATGCACCACCCTGAGGCTTCTCAGTTCAAACCGTGAGCCCGCGGGGTGTGCAAACATCTCAAACTTTCAGTTGTCGGAACTGTTTTTGTCAGCAGTTTTGCATGACAAATAAGCCGGATTTCTAATGTCGCAATGAGTTAACTAAGGCTTATGGAGTGGCTATGATACCATGTTGGGTTACGGCAGCATCCCGACCATCAATCCATGACCAAATATGGAACAAAAAGTTATAAAACTTGGCGCTACCACAACCAATTACCCGGATCTACCTATATAACCAAGATAATAAAACATGCAAATGAGTTAGAATAGTTATACCGAATAGATCCGTGTCCTTCGGTCTTCAACCATCATCCCATGCTCCTCGTGGCTTCCTTGATCAAGATTGATCTCCGGTCTCCCTCCATCGTGTTGGATATATGTATGCCTTAGAGGCCATAATATGATAGTGGATGTATTTATACATGTATATATATATATATATATATATATATATTCAGTGTACATTCTTGCTCGACATGATAGTATGCTATCTGGTTCTTCTATATTTGACATGTTGATTTGATCATGCTTTTATTCATTCATACATGTTGATAAAGCCCTGAGGATATTTGCTTGACTACTGTGATTATGATGGAGATCATACTAGTGGGACATCTGTAGTTTATAAGCATATCCTGAAAAGTCCCTAGTCGTAGGTGTATCGAGACGGGGCATCGATATACCAGAGTAGACTAGCGTATATGATACTTGACCCATACGATGGGCGATGGATGTTCCTACATTCATCGATGTTTGACATAGAGATCGTATACGGGTGCTTAGTGGTGACTGGGTCCACTGGACAGACTCGCTGAGAACTCCTATATGGAATTATATCTATCGTCGGATAGCATTTCTCAGGTGACACAGGTACAGGTTAGTCTGTAGACCCGAGATCGTCATAGAGTCTTGTGTGTTCTCCCACTGTACTTTGATTACCACCCTACCACGGCTCTATTGAGTCGTGCAAACAGGTGGCTTTTGGGTACAGTCCCGAGACACACGAAGACGATGAGCGATAGGAGGGGTTTCGTCTCACCCGGTATTGGGAGTTGATGCTGTGCTGTGCTCGATTGGATATATTAGGAAGTCCCTGGCCAGGGCTGTTGAGATTTACTGATAAGGGTTATCAATAGTTTCTCGATCTGTTATAGTCCATTCATCGGCACGACTTATTGAGTTATTGGGGTCGATGTTACCATCCCTAGACTCGACATGCAGCATATCTGACGAAGAGACCGGACTGTACGGTAGTGTTGCTGGTTGGCTCGACGGGAGTTGTGATAGGTTCGCTTGTTTTCTTCTGATCGCTTAATACCCGGGTGGCCGTTACGTTTAGCTGACCGCTTGCGGCTTGGGGGTGCTTGATATGATCATCACCCACTGCCGGCGTATTGACGAGTCTTAGAGTCCCACAATGGAGTTACCTAGTCTAGGCGAAATGATGTGGTGCGCATATGAGATATGCGCGTGGACCCGGTTAAAATGCGCGTATGAGATAGCGTATATTAATCGGGCTGTTTGTTTTTGGTCGGGTCATATGCGATATGACCGGTTTGCTAAATCAAGTGTTGATTTATCATTGACCATTAGTTTCTCACTTTAAACCCTTTCTTGTCTTTTTGTTGTATGCATGCATGTATGCATTTATTCTCATTAATGCACATATGGATATGCATGCACACATACATGCATACATAATTCTATCATGGTTGTTGATATAGTGGATGGTGGCAATATAAGACTCACACCATTTATAAATATATGGATATTTCCTTTTTAGAAAAGAAAAATGGAAATGGAAATTGTTATCATGGTTTAATATTATATTCATGCACTAACCCTTTGTTTTAACCTTGATTTAATTTCTATGGCCATTTTTGATCCAAAATAAATATCTAGATATTTTATAACTATGGTTAAGAATAAGAAAGAGAAAATATATATATTTTTTCATTTCTCATTTTTAACACAAGTTTATCATTATCTTGAGCTCTTCATAAGCCATCATCTTCTTCCTCCTTTCTCTCTTGCTCTCTAGCTTTTTCTTGTGAGCAAAAGATTCATCAAGTTAGGGTTTTGAAGTGAGAAAATAAACCACATCACCATTCTACACTAGTCTTGCCCATTAGTGTAGAGTGTTAGCTTCTACTTCTTCTCTTGATCTAGTGGAGCTTCAAGCTTAGACAAAGAGGACTCCGGGTGGACCGTCGTGGACCTAGAGGATCTCAAGAGAGCCTTTTCCAACCCTCAAGTAGCTAAGGAGTCTAGCGTAGGGAGCTACAAAGGTTGTACTCTCAAAACCCTAGCTTTTACTACTTGTGTTTGTGTTATAGTTTTGTTACTCTAGCTTTTCTAGTTTAATCCTTAGGTTTGTTTCTCTAGCACCATATAAAATTTAAATATGGCATGTATGATGCCTCCTAACCCTTGTAGTGGTGTTGTAGGAACCCCTTCATGTATCAGAGCCAAGCTAGAGCCTTAGGGTAACCTAGACGACGTTAAAAATCTCGAACGAACAAAACACGACGCCCGGGGGGTGCTCTCTGGAAATTTTCCTAAAGCCTGGATTTTTTCAAATTAAAAATACTTAAAAAATTGAGCAGGGTATTTTATGGGCCCACAAGAAGTACGACGCCCTGACTCATCTTTACGACCGCGAAACCGCGGCCATAGTGGCCTTTCTGCGGCGGTTCCGCGGCGCAGTAGGAGAGTTATGGGCCTTATTTTCTTGTGCAGACCCGTATGTATTTTGTGCACTTACTGGTATTTTTTAAATCTGCTCAGGTGTTGAGCTTTCTGAGAAGTCTTTGGGTGTTCAATCGTTCGATCGAATGTTTTAACGTCGCCTAGTTTGTTAATATTTGATACAATAATTGGAATCTACAAATTTGTTTGTTGCGTGTAAATCTAGCAGTTCGGTCTCGGCAACAATCGGAAATCTTTTTGAATTATCCGGCTTGTTTTGAAAAGGTGTTTTCATGGATGAGACCGAAATGCGAGCTTTACATTGTTAGGCATGAAATCTTGTATATGTGATATTCCGGGTTTGTGTTGTCTAAAGGCGGTTACGATTCCAATTTCTGTAGTTTTTCATTTTATTTCTCTGTGACCGTAAGTGTAGTATGTGGTATATCGTCGGTTTCGTTGCTATACATCAACGACAATCGGGGTACGCATACTTACTTATGTTGATGATATGTGATATTATGTATTGCTGAGATTTGACATGTAGGATTGTCGTGATTGAATAGTCGGAAGGTTTGATGTGAGATGAGAGTTATCTTTTCATTCATGTAAAATTCAAATAATGTAATATTCTTTTATTTAGGGCACTTCCAGGTTGAGGATGCCGTCGCTAGTGTTGTATATTATTTATTTTTCCGCATTAGGATAGACCCAAGGTGGGGAGCACGAGTGACCGGGTTCTGGGGTTCAGTGGGAGGCCATCTTGAGGAGTCGAGACCAGGTCTCCTAAACTCCAGAATTGGTAGGGTCGCTTGCCGCTCTCGTAGGGGTCTAGGGGTGTGGGCTTGGCTATTCATCACGACTGTGGAATCCGTATTTTCTATTGTTGGCTAAATACTAAATACGGACGTCCTAGTATATCCTATATTATCATATCTGTGTTTTTGCTGCCTGTATACTGTGATGTGATATCTGAGACGAATGCTATATTATATATGAGATATATAGTAGACGTTGCTTATGTTTTACACCCACGCTAGTCCCGTCCCGGTATGCCGTTAGTTAAGTAACCTAACGGTGCATAACGGAACATTGCGGCGAATGCGGATGGCATAAGCGTATGTTGTATTTTCGTTTCTTTTCTGTGATTGGCTTAAGGACTTAAATGATGGGGCTACATTAATATGATTAATGTAAAGAAAATAAACCTAAAAAGATGTTGTAGAATCGGATTTGAAAACCACTCGGCTCTTTATAAAAAAGCTACATTTCAAAACTACGGAGCTCAAGCCACTCCTTTTGAAAACCATTTGATTCTACGATGATATCAAGTTCAAAGCGTTAAAGATTTTCTTAAAAATCATCCGCAACCCTCTGTCATTTTAGGAAGTAGAGTACTTAGTATTCGTGCTACGTTTGTTGACTATAGTTAAGGCGTAGTGTACGGTAGCTAAGTGATGTCTTCCTACACTGCATATGATGCAGATTAATTAGGACATTCATGCGACTTTATTGACCATAGTTAAGGGTCATGTGAGTGGGTCTAATTAATCAAGAAATGACGGGTAGAACTTGACTGGTGCTTATGATTTGTTGACCATAGTTAAGGTCATGGGTACTAGGGGTAAAAACCATATCGGGAATTTCAATAGTTGAAATTTGCAATGAGATTGCATACCTTCCATATGATGGTTGGATCCCGATCCCACTGTGGGCAATAGTTGCTCCCAGGAGAGTTTTGCAGTTTACAATTAGCTAACCCATTAGGTGTCTAGAAAGGTATTAAACGGGGCTACGCCTCTGGGAAGACGAGGTTTATATTAATTAGGTCCGTGCGAAAGCACGGGGAACCTCCCTCAAGTACCGACACTGGCATGGCTGAACGGTTAGCGAAGTTGTAGACTGTAATTAATCCTGGCTAGTTTTCTTTTTAAGGTTTGAAAGAAAAACTTGATTAAAGCAGTGGGAGACATCGATTAGATAAGATAATAACCAATCTGATCTTTGCAAGAGCTTTCACTGAGTGTATTCTTTTCTCTCTCTTAATGGCAAATACCAATGTCAGGACTCAAGCTTCTACTAGATAAAAATAAACTGAATGAGACCAATTATAAAGACTGGCTGAGGAACCTTAACATTGCTTTGACTTATGATAAGGTATCATATGTCCTCACGGCTCCAGCCCCGCCCGTCCTAGGTCCTAAATCCTTAGTTGCGGATATTGAAGTCCGCAAGACATGGGACGCTGACTGTGCCACGGCCAAATGCCTCGTGCTTGCATCGATGGATAACACACATCAAAAGCAGCACGAGAATATGGACGTTCACGCCATATTCCTCCATACAAAAGAGTTGTATGGAGAGCAATCCCGCGTATTACGATATGAAGCATCAAGAAAACTGTTTCAGACGCGAATGGCCCCAGGCACACCAGTAGGAGACCAAGTTCTGAAGATGATAGCTCTCACAGAAGAGCTTGAGGACCTTGGATGGACAATGGACAATGAACAATATACGGATATTATTCTGCAGTCTCTCCCCTCCACCTTTGCTCAATTTATAGTTAACTTCAACATGCACAACATGGAGAAGGAACTACCTGAACTCCTTAATATGTTAAGGAGTGCAGATAGCACACTGAAATCAGTGAAAACTCCCGTTTTGAGTGTTGTGCAATCTTCCTCTTCTCGCCCAAAAGCTAAGGCCAAGGGAAAGATAAAGAAGAAGCCCACCAAGCCTAGGGGTGGAGTTAAAAAGGTTAAGGGGAAGGACAAGTCCAAAGCTGGAGAATCGGGGAATGTTATCACTGCCACAAAACAGGACATTGGAAGCGCAACTGCATGGAGTACTTGGATCTCAAGAAGAAGCATGGGGATGCTTCCGCTTCAGGTGTGTTTGTGACAAGAAACTGTTTTTCAATAAACTCTGCTTCCTGGGTATTAGATACCAGTTCAGGTTCTCACATTTGCAATTCTATGCAGGGGGTGCGAAATAGCAAGGTTTTGAAGACATGTGACCATACTCTCCGCGTTGGAAATGGTTCCAATGTACATACAGTTGCAGTGGGAGAGTATCACTTAGGGTTGCCATCTGGGTGTATATTGGTTTTGAACCCATGTTATTATGTACCTAGTATGCTTTGTAATATAATATCCGTTTCTTTTTTAGACAATGAAGGATATAATTTTGTATTGGAGAACAATGTTATGAACATTCACCAGAATCAAATGTTGGTTGGGTATGGTACGCTTAATAACGGGATATACGTCCTAAATCAACACACAGTTTTCAGCATACAACACACTAATAAAAGAAAACTTTCAAAAATAAATGAATCTTTTCTTTGGCACTGTAGACTTGGTCATATTAACGAAACAAGACAAAACAAGTTACACAAAGACGGATATTTAAATCCTTTTGAATATAAGTCTTATGCTACTTGCCAGTCTTGTATCAAGGGTAAAATGACCAAAACTCCGTTTACAGGACACGGAGAAAGAGCTACTGAGCTCTTAGGGCTCATTCATAGTGATGTATGCGGGCCAATGTCTGCACAGGCTAGAGGCGGTTTTTCATACTTCATTACATTCACTGATGATTTCTCAAGATTCGGTCATGTATTCTTATTAAAGCACAAATCCGAAGCTTTCAAGAAATTCACTGAATATAAACAAGAAGTAGAAAACCAAACCGGCTTGAGCATCAAAATGCTTCGATCAGATGGAGGTGGGGAGTACCTCAGTACAGAGTTTGCAAACTTCCTAAAAGAGAATGGGATTCTCTCTCAGCTCACTCCTCCTTACACACCACATCACAACGGTGTGTCAGAACG
The DNA here is from genome assembly GCA_030015575.1 of Agapanthus africanus. Lineage (NCBI taxonomy): Eukaryota > Viridiplantae > Streptophyta > Magnoliopsida > Asparagales > Amaryllidaceae > Agapanthus > Agapanthus africanus. The sequence goes on from JASDDO010000018.1 coordinate 114,748,613, forward strand.
ATGGAATCGGACCCTATTAGATATGGTCCGTTCCATGATCAGTGATGCTGAGTTACCCATCTCATTTTGGGGGCATGCATTGGAGACTGCAGCGTTTCTACTGAACAGGGTCCCAACCAAAACCGTGTCTACCACACCATATGAGATATGGCATGGAAGAGACCATCTCTTAAACGAATTAAGATTTGGGGTTGTCCAGCCTATGTTAGAAAGCAGAATCCGGACAAACTCGAGACACGGTCGGTCATGTGTAATTTTGTGGGATATCCAAAGAATTCTTATGCATATCTATTCTACCATAAGGAGGAACAAAAGATGTTTGTTCTCAGTATGCCACATTCTTGGAAAAAGAGTTTTTCACAAATAAAACTGATGGCAATGTGGTGGATCTAGAAGAGGTTCTAGAGACACAAACTACAAATGACGACTTGGTTGAACCGGCTGTTGCAATAGAAACTGAGGAACCTCAGCCACTCTGTAGGTCTGGTAGGACTTCTCGCCCGTCGGAGAGGTACTACGGTTTCCTCATTGATGGTGACAGAGAAGACTGCATCATGGAGGATGATGATCCTACCAGCTTTCAGCAAGCTATCACGAGTGGAGACTCTGTGAAGTGGATGGATGCCATGAGATCCGAAATGGAGTCTATGTACACCAACAAAGTATGGACTTTGGACGTTGTACCCCCTGGGGTAAAACCTGTAGGGTGCAAATGGATCTTTAAAAGAAAGATTGGTATAGATGGGCAGGTAGAGACCTATAAGGCAAGACTTATGGCAAAGGGTTTTCGTCAAAGACCAGGTTTGGACTATGACGAAACTTTTTCTCCCGTAGCCATGCTTAAATCCATTCGAATCCTACTTGCTATAGCTGCTCACTACGACTATGAAATCTGGCAGATGGACGTTAAAACGGCATTTCTAAATGGAGATTTAGAAGAATGCGTTTATATGGATCAGCCAGAGGGCTTCATTGACAGTGGGAGCAGAGGAAAAGCATGTAGATTGCTTAAATCCATTTATGGATTAAAGCAAGCATCACGGAGTTGGAACGTCTGTTTCGATGATGTCATCAAAGAGTTTGATTTCATCAAAAATCCAGATGAACCTTGTGTTTATAAGAAGGCTGTAGGGAGAGCTGTCACATTCCTCGTATTGTACTTGGATGACATTCTTCTGATAGGAAATGACATTCCTATGCTACAGTCGGTCAAATCTTTCTTATCACTAAGGTTCTCCATGAAGGACCTGGGTGATGCCACATACATTCTGGGCATTAGGATCTATAAGGATAGATCCAAGAGGTTATTGGGATTGTCCCAAACCAGGTACATCAACACCATCCTAAAAAGGTTTAGTATGGAAGACTCCAAGCGGGGTGCCTTACCCGCTTGCCATGGGGTCACTCTCTATAAGGACTCTTTCCCAAAGACCGATGAAGAGAGAGCTCACATGAGCATTATACCCTATGCTTCGACAGTAGGATCTATAATGTATGCGATGTTATGTACACGCCCAGATGTACCTTATGCATTTAGTGTTGTAAACAGGTATCAATCCAACCCAGGGGAGAATCACTGGATAGCTGTGAAGAACATTCTAAAGTACTTGAGAAGGACTAAAGAATTGTTCTTGGTGTATGGTAATGGAGATCTCCAAATGGAGGCCTTTACCGATTCGAGCTTCCAGAGTGATAAGGACGACAGAAAATCTATCTCCGGATTTGTATTTACCCTCAATGGAGGGGCGGTAAGTTGGAAGATTTCCAAACAAGATACCGTTGCAGACTCTACGATAGAGGCAGAGTACATTGCTGCGAATGATGCCGCCAAGGAAGCTGTCTGGATGAAGAAGTTCATCTCGGAGCTAGGAGTAGTTCCAACCATTATTGATCCAATACCATTGTATTGTGATAATAATGGGGCTATTGCGTTAGCCAAGGAGCCTAGGTCCCATCAGTGGTCCAGACACATCCTGAGGCGCTTTCATTTGATCCGGGAGATTGTAGATCGCCGCGAGATCGAGATTAGGAGAGTAGACACAAAGAACAACACCGCGGATCCACTCACCAAGGCCCTCCCTCAGCCGCAGCATGAGCGACTTTTTGAGATGTTGGGTATGAGATACACCAATAACTGGCCTTAGTGCAAGTGGGAGATTGTTGGATATATGTATGCCCTAGAGGCCATTATATGATAGTGGATGTATTTATACATGTATATATATATATATATATATATATATATATATATATTCAGTGTACATTCTTGCTCGACATGATAGTATGCTATCTGGTTCTTCTTTATTTGACATGTTGATTTACTCATGCTTTTATTCATTCACACATGTTGATAAAGCCTTGAGGATATTTGCTTGACTACTGTGATTATGATGGAGATCATACTAGTGGGACATCTATAGTTTATAAGCATATCCTGAAAAGTCCTTAATCGTAGGTGTATCGAGACGGGGCATCGATATACCAGAGTAGACTAGCGTATATGATACTTGACCCATACGATGGACGATGGATGTTCCCACATTCATCGATGTTTGACATCGAGATCGTATACGGGTGCTCAGTGGTGACTGGGTACACTGAACGGACTCGCTGAGAACTCCTATATAGAATTATATCTAACGTCGAATAGCAGTTCTCAGGTGACACTGGTACAGGTTAGTTTGTAGACCCGAGATCGTCATAGAGTCTTGTGTGTTCTCCCACTGTACTTTGATTGCCACCCTACCACGGCTCTGTTGAGTCACGCAAACAGGTGGCTTTTGGGTACAGTCCCGAGACACACGAAGACGATGAGCGGTAGGAGGGGTTTCGTCTCTCCCGGTATTCGGAGTTGATGTTGTGCTGTGCTCGATTGGCTCTATCTGTAAGTCCCTGGCCAGGGCTATTGAGATTTACTGATAAGAGTTATCAATAGTTTCTCGATCTGTTATAGACCATTCATCGGCACGACTTATTGAGTTATTGGGGTCGACGTTACCTTCCGTAGACTCGACATGCAGCATATCTGACGACGAGACCGGACTGTACGGTAGTGTTGCCGGTTGGGTCGACGGGAGTTGTGACAGCTTCGCTTGTTTTCTTCTGATCGCTCAATACCCGGGTGGCCGTTACGTTTAGCTGACCGCTTACGGCTTGGGGGTGCTTGATATGATCATCACCCACTGCCGGCGTATTGACGAGTCTTAGAGTCCCACAATGGAGTTACCTAGTCCAGGCGAAACGATGTGGTGCGGATATGAGATATGCGCGTGGAACCGGTTAAAATGCGCGAAATGAGATACCGTATATTAATCGGGCGGTTTGCTTTTGGTCTGGTCGTATGTGATATGACCGGTTTACTAAATCAAGTGTTGACTTATCATTGACCATTAGTTTCTCACTTTAAACCCTTTCTTGTCTTTTTATTGTATGCATGCATGTATGCATTTATTCTCATTAATGCATATATGGATGTGCATGCACACATACATGCATACATAATTCTATCATGGTTGTTGATATAGTGGATGGTGGCAATATAAGACTCACACCATTTATAAATATATGGATATTTCCTTTTTGGAAAAGAAAAATGGAAATGGAAATTGTTATCATGGTTTAATATTATATTCATGCACTAACCCTTTGCTTTAACCATGATTTAATTTTTATGGCCATTTTTTATCCAAAATAAATATCTAGATATTTTATAACTATGGTTAAAAATGAGAAAGAGAAAATATATATATTTTCATTTCTCATTTTTAACACAAGTTTATCATTATCTTGAGCTCTTCATAAGCCATCATCTTCTTCCTCCTTTCTCTCTTGCTCTCTAGCTTTTTCTTGTGAGCAAAAGAGTCATTAAGTTAGGGTTTTGAAGTGAGAAAATAAACCACATCACCATTCTACACTAGTCTTGCCCATTAGTGTAGACTGTTAGCTTCTACTTCTTCTCTTGATCTAGTGGAGCTTCAAGATTAGACAAAGAGGGCTCCGGGTGGATCGTCGTGGACCTAGAGGATCTCAAGAGAGCCTTTTCCAACCCTCAAGTAGCCAGGAGTCTAGCGTAGGGAGCTACAAAGGTTGTACTCTCAAAACCCTAGCTTTTACTACTTGTGTTTGTGTTATAGTTTTGTTACCCTAGCTTTTCTAGTTTGATCCTTAGGTTTGTTTCTCTAGCACCATATAAAATTTAAATATGGCATGTGTGATGCTTCCAAACCCTCGTAGTGGTGCTGTAGGAACCCCTTCACATCGAAGACGATCCACCCGAGAGTCTATGCAACGAGCTCCAACCTCATATCCAAGGCAACTAGGGCACCTAGATTGCTACTCTAGATACCGTAGATGAAGTAGAGAGTGATGAAGGATTAATTTTTCTCAAGACACCCAAGGATTCTCAACTCATGAGAGGGTTTGGGTGGAGCTAGAGTAAGAAGAAGATGCCATGAGAATGAGGTGTTGAGAGCAAACTCAAGAGAGAGAAAAAGAAATGAATTATGGCTTGATTGTTTTGTGTGTTGTGAGAGTGATTAGAAATAATGGAGCCATCACAATAAATGTCCATGTCTCCAAAATATCTAAGCCAACAAAAAATATCTCAAGTCAACATAATCTCACAACAAACAATGCCCTAAGCATGCTTAAATAGTAACCATGGGTCACAAATTAGCCATGCCACCAAAAATGCAATAAACACTTCATCCTACACCTCAATAACCATTTAATCAAAAAAGGTCTAAACCATGATGAGGTGTAATCTTCTAAAAGTAATCTTGTAATAAATTACAAGAATACCCCTCAACTGTATATACATACCTGCATCTGTATTCCGAAGAATACGAACACAAAGAGACGAAAATAATCCAACAAATATAATACTAGGATCCGGCTTAATCCAAAGCCCACTAGTATTATCCGTCCGAACATCATCCGTGCACAAGTACACGTATGTGATCGAACCCTGCCGTAAAACCATACCGCCTCTACATCGTTTCGCCCGAAGCAGGGAAACCCTCTATGTGGGACTCTAAAGACTCGTCAATACGCTGGCAGTGGGTTTAACCACAAGCACGTCAGCGGTACTAGCTGTACGTAATGGCTACCCAGGTATTGAGCGAAAGGGAGGCCGATGAGCAAACTCATCCTGAAACCCTATTGAGCCTGACAGTGACAATATCCGTATAGTCCGGTCAGTTCGTCTATGAGTATCGCTTATCGAGTCTAGGGGGTGGATAAAGTCAGACCCCTAATAATGCGACATTTATTGTCGATATGAAGCCTATCACCACCTGAGAAACTACTTATCCAAATCAGTAATTCTCGACTACCTTGGCCAAGGATTTCTGGTGATGGCCACCCGTGCACTCCACGACATCAACCCCCAATACCGGGAGAGACGAATCCCCTGACAATCCGCTCACTGCCTCCATGTGGCTCAGGACTGTACCCAACTAAAACCTGTTTGCATGACTCCTTTGAGCCATGGTAGGGTAGTAATCAAAGCACAGTGGGAACTCACATGGAACAAATGAGGATCTCAGGTCGATAGACTAACCTGTACACATGTCACCAGGGAACTGCTATATGAAAATAGGTATAATACCAACTAGCATGTTCCCGGCGAGTCCGTCCGGTGTACTCATAACCCAATGAGCACCTGTATTCATCTTAGGTGAACCAACTGACACCAATGGATTGTGAGACCGGCCACCACCCCTTGTCGGGGTCTCGATCCATATACACTAGTCTACTCTTGGAGTATCGATGCCCAGTCTCGAAACTCTCACGACTAGGGACACTTTAAGGATGTGCTTATAGACTACCCAGCTCTCACGTATTTGATCGCCATCATACTGCTGGTAGTCAAGCATGGATCCTATGGGATCTATCAACATGTAATAGTGATCTGTAATGCCACCTGAAGCATGTACACGATGATAAATACAAACCAGATAGCATATTATCATCTCGAGTAAGACTGTCCTACCAGTATAGGTCCTCCCTCAATCATTGCAATCACGTGCCTACGATCCAATAATTGACTTGAGGGCACTATAGCCAACAAGCGCAACATCAACCCCAATACCAGGAGAAACGAAACCCCTCCTATCGCTCATTGCCTCCATGTGACTCGGGAATGTACCTAAAATCCACCTGTTTGCATGCTCTCTTGAGCATGGTAGGGAGGAAATCAAAGCACAGTGGGAATCACACAAGACTCTATGATAATCTCGGATCTACAGACTAACCTGTACCAGTGTCACCAGAGAACTGCTATCTGACGATAGGTATAATACCATCTAGGAGTTCTCGGCGATTCTTATTCGGTGTACCCATTCTCCAATGAGCACATGTGTACAATCTTTGATGTCAAACACCAATGGATGTGGGATCATCTATCGCCCCATACAGGGTCAAGAAACTTACACACTAGTCTACTCTGGAATATCGATTCCCTGTCTCGATACTCCCACGACTAGGAACAATTAAAAGATGAACTTGTGGACTACCCTGGCCCCACTAGTATGATCTGCATCATAGTCCTAGTAGTCAAGTACACATCTTAAGGGCTTTATCAACATTTGAGAGAAATACAGTATCACAATAACAATCTACATGTTAAGATAATTAGCAACCAAATAGCTTAATATCATGTCGAGCAAGAATGTCTTCTCTATATATGTCCAAGCATCTATTATAATATACAATCATGCACAATAATGGCCTCTAGAGCATACATACAACTAACAATCTCCCACATGCACTAAGGCCAGTTGTTGTAGTATCTCGTACCTAACATCCTAAAGAGTCTCTCAAATTGTATCTGCGGGATGGCCTTCGTGAGTGGATCCGCCATGTTATTCTTCGTCTCAACTCTCCTGACCTCGATCTCCCATCGATCAACTATCTCCCGGATAAGGTGATACCGCCTCAAAATATGTCTGGATCGCTGATGGGACCTGGGTTCCTTGGCTAAAGCTACATCTCCATTGTTATCACAATACAAAGGTATTGGATGCTCTATGGATGGAACTACACCAAGTTCAGTTATGAACTTCTTTATCCAGACAGCCTCTTTGGCAGCATCGTTGGCAGCGATGTATTCAGCCTCCATCGTCGAGTCTGCTACGGTATCTTGCTTGGAACTCTTCCAACATAACGCCCCTAGATTGAGGGTGAAGACAAAACCCGAGACCGACTTACTGTCGTCCTTATCACTTTGGAAGCTCGAATCGGTAAAGGAATCCACTTGGAGTTCACCGTTACCATACACCTAGAACATTTCTTTAGTCCTTCTCAAGTACTTAAGAATATTCTTCACAGCTGTCCAGTGATTCTCCCCAGGATCTGATTGATACCTGCTTACAACAGCAAGTGTGTAAGCTACATCCGTTCTGGTACATAACATCACATACATGATAGACCCGACTGCCGAAGCATAGGGTATCTGTCATGACCCGAAGGTACGGAACGCGACTGATACTTAAATTACGAAACGTCTAGAGGGCGTAACGTAATCTAAGTAAGCCAAAGCCCAGATATCTAAACCATTTTTAAATAAAAGAGTGAAGGAAAACTTGTTTTAAAGCAAATGTTTTTAACAAAATAAGGCATTAAACATTTTAAAAGCAACATCAAAATTTCCCGAAAATTTCGACAGAGTCTCCTTTGTAAATACTGGCCCCCAAATGGGTACAACACATGAAATACATATAAATGAAGAATAAAGGCATCCCTAAACGGGAGCTAGCTCTTCGCCAATTGGCGGAAATCACCACGCAAGCAATATAATATACAACGCCAAAGGGTGAGGATCAAAACTCAGAAGAAAACCAACATTCTCAAGAAAACCAAATGAGAAACATAATAATACAAGCGCGCGACTCTAAGGTCGAAAGAATATACAACTGGTCTTATAAGTCTATTAAATAATACAAGTCTGGTTGATGGAGTTTACTAGATACAACTGAAATAAATAAAAGTACTACGGTGGTCACGATGCAAGTGAACCCACCTACCAAAGCAATCATCCGGAAGGAAACAGTCTGCCAGCAAAGCCGCCAAGAAAACCTGTACGGCAAAACCTGCAAGAAACTGTGGCACAACGGGGGTGAGTTGCCAACTCATGAGTAGAAAACATCACCGAGATGAAATCGCATGTATGACTCTCTCTTAGGTCATACAATAAAATATACCATACTATAACAAGGTGACAGCATATCATAAGTGATATCAAAGTACTCGTGTCCATGTCATGAGTAATAATACATCGATGCGTGACATGTAATAATGCACTATCCAACGTGTGTCTAGCAACGACACACAAATCATGATAAAACCCGAGTGCCCAGCATCGACACTCAAAACATCATGAAATCCGTATCCGACAGCGACACATAATACTCAAATCTCGGGCTCCGCATAATCAGGATCGGCCCATGGGCTCTGTCAGTCCGGATCGGCCCATCACATCAAATCGCTCGACTATGTCGGTATCCTTTGGATATCCGCCGCGCCCGACACACCGGTATGGTAGTCTGCCCCTGCCAGGCTCATCGTCATCCCCACAAAACCACCTCGCCCTAGGGTACCGTACCGGGTCCACCATGCACCCGCAGACGGTTCATCCTCCTCCTCGAATCGGGTGTATAATATCACTCAAGAACCGAGAAAACTCATGGTGGACGACACATACATCATATCACGAGAAAACCGCAACTTGCATTTAAAATGATAATGAGTTATAAAATCTTTGCGGTTTCTCCAAATCCAAAATCTCATGGAAATCCGAAATCCCAAACTTGAGAGTAAATAAGCAGTGAATTACCGGCATAAAGCCCCATAATATTGCATGACAAATGAATATGCACATGCATTGGTTTCTACGTAAAGAATGCAATATCTAAACTAGCACAGTAATAACATATTGGAAATATCAGCTAGCAAGTTATATCAATGAAGGAATATTTCTAAAGTTTATGTGTCATGGAAATTACCGATGATGTGTATGAGCCGGTAAGAAAGTGTTCGTAGACATACGCATCATCGGTAATGGTGCTGGTATCCTGACAACATGGGTTCATAATAACAACGAAAACACATTTAACCATGCAATGCGATGCGAATAGCAAGAATATACGGAAAATGCATAATAAACGCAACATTGAAGAATATACCTTTCTATATATGAGTCATACAGTTTTCGGTGTTTGAATTCGCACGAATCGTGGTTTTAGAAAAATAGGGGCTATGAGGTCCTTGAGAAAAGATACATCCTTTCAAAAAATCCGTAGTGTCCCTCGGTCTGTCTTTAAAATACTCACGATTCGTTAGTTTTGAAAATAAGCATGAATCGAGCCCAGTCTAACATCTACCTGATAAACAACAGGACTAATCTAAGAGACTAATCGTAGGGGTAAAGAAATCCACCTATGTCTGAGTCGATATATCTAGTAGTCGGCGATCCCGCCTCAATAGCGTCACGTACGGTAAAATATAATAATACGACATTCTCGAGTCAAGAGTGCGGATCAATCTTCATATATATACTTCGTACGGTAAAATCTATCGTACGGCATTCCAAATCGGGGTACGTATATCTCATTATTCACATGGTATTGTTATCGATAAATCAAGAATTAGGGGTACCGATCCAAAACCTAGTACATTCCCATATCAACAAACATATATACTCGTGTGTATGAAAACACACATAGCCCAACGATCCGCTATAATATCATGTCGTATCATATCACGACCCAATCACATATCACAACTCACGGCATCATGCCCGATCATATCGGCTCATCTCCAAGTATCATATATTGAGTTCATCATCCGTGTATACGTATATGTACACACACACACACATACACTAACGTATCTACATATATATATACACACATATAAACATATACACCCAATCAAACCACTTGTGTGCATATGTGTGCGTGTCAACCTTTACTCTATGGTTTCGCGAATAAGAAACTAACTAAAAGCACTTTCTTCCAATTACACAAAATCCAACCCATGGTCTCCTAAGGCCTTTTCTTGCTAAGTATTCATATCTCGCAATAACACAAAGGTGTATATATATATATATATATATATATATATATATATATATATATATATATATATTGTCACGACCCAAATTTTGGATGTGACCGGCACTTAGATTGTATAATATTTAAAGATAACTACACAACCTAAGTAAGCCAAAAACCAAGATCAAAAACCCTTTTTGCGTAATTTTAGGAAAAATTAAATTTGTTTAAGTAAAATCGCAGATTTTTAGTATTTAATATCTTAAGAGTAATTTCCTATTGCAGTTATAATAAAAACAGTTATAAAGTGTTTAATTTGGTTGCATCCATAATTGGGATCAACAATGTTAACAGCGGAAACAAGTATACAACTTATATGACATCAAAAGAATTTCAGACATAAGTAAAAGAAATACCATTTAACATAACTAAGCGATCACATCTGTCAATTAATATACATACAACCCTCATTCTCGTTCTAAGTCAAAATACATGGTCTGATGGAGATATTCTAGATTCATATACAATAACAAAAGTGAAGGTTACTAAATATGTAACCCACCTATCAAAAGATGCGATAAAAGCTGAAAAATGGATCTGCACTGCTACTAACCGTCCAGTCTACTCCTGCAAGGAACTGTGGCACAACGGGGGTGAGTTTCCAACTCAGTGAATAAGACTAACATATAACGGCTGATAATGTAAATATGACAACTATGACTAATTACGATGAGGATAAGTATGATGCATGATAGCATGTGCAAAGCATGAATTTGTAATACTGATCACATAAAACAACAACTGAAATCATCATCATTTGTTTCCACATAAGGTTCATCTTTCCATGTCCATCATCGATACAAATCTTCCGTTTCTCTCAGGTATCATTCCTCGAACGATCCTGTAATCAATAACACCGGTCGGTATCATCTAGATATCCGCCGTGTTTCACAACTATATCCGGTATCGAGTATCCTCGCTAGGCTCCCCCGCCTCAAATGCGGCTATCCTTCCCCTCGGTCTCGACCGGGTCGACCATGTATCCAACTGTAAATTTCCCCCACTCAGTCTGGATAACGTAAAAATCCGCGACCGTATAGCTCCCCCACTCGGCCCGGAATAAAACAAAATCATAAAAAACCGCATCTCATGGTGGACATCTTACATCAATATGAAAAATCACTAAATTTGTATGATAATATGGAAAAACTCAAAACCATAAATCCTCAATAATACAAGTACCTCTTATATCAACATAGAATACACGAATACTAAACATGATGTCATTGATGCAAGTTACTACTGTTATTAATAATTAAGGTATGATAGAAATCATATTTAACAGGATACTTATTTAGTGTAAAAGTGACATGTTAATATCGACGAGGTGTAGTGTAACATGTAAAGATGTGTACGTGTGGCATAACTCGTCGATAATTGTGCAGTGTTCTAAATCTATTAACATAGTGATGTATAGGTATATATGAATGCATGTTATTAACTTCGCATATAAATTAAATATTTCAATTTAAAAATATGGGTGTATCACTCCAGCTTTACACAATCCCCCGGTAGATGTTTAGTCTACTCACCGGAATACGTCGTAACTACTCAGGAATCGCCAATCCTTTTTCTTTCCTTGCGGCCTCCGAAGTTCCCGTATTTGAATCTAACATCGAAATTTACTTGCATAAGGAAACGGCTAACTTCGATACGGTGAAATCATGAAAACAAAAGTTGTACGTACTAATTATACTACGTAAGACTATTGCAACCCATCTAACACTTAACTTTACTGAAATTTAACCCAACGCTGTTTCGCAATAGAAAACAGAACGCGTTAGGTTTTACCCGTGTCGTATTTGAGAATTTTGATTCCTTTTACGATATTTGCTCCCAGATTTTATATACAGTTAAACTAACTTAATTAAATAATACCAAATTATCCCAAAATCTAAACAGAGACCTACCCAAAAACCCAAAACACCAAAGCTCCCTACAAATCCGGCGACGCCGGAATTCTTCTATAGGTCGCCGGCCCAAATCTGAGCCCCTTGGTTCGTGCTTCTAGGGTTTGTTCTAGGTCTAATATACAATATTTAGGCATTATTTGGTTAAGTTGATTTTATTCTGACTAATAGCAGATTACTACGGAGCTCAGTTTTGCCTAAAATACGATATTATAGATATAAGATTTCTAAATTAAACCAATTACAGAACTAAATCCTACAGTGATTAAAGACTTTACCTACAAAGGATTGCTGGAAGAACTCCCTCCAAGATGTATAAGTTCCTAGTTCCTAGCTTGATGGTGGAAATCCAAGAACTTGGCTCTTCTATTCTCCTTTCTCTTGTTCTTCTTTGTTTGTTCTAGTTTTCTTTTTCTTTCTTTTGAATTTTCCGAAGTTTTAAATTGATTAATTGATATGAACATCTTATATATATGGAAGAGGGAAGAGTGAGGTGTAGGAGGAGGTGTCACCAACAAGGGTGTGCCACTCTCATGCAAGGAGGAGGTGTTGTGTCTGTGTAGTGCATGCAAGAAGGTGGTGGCCTTGTATTATCTCTTCAATTTTGTTAATTTGTGATAAAATTCTGATCTAAATTATTACCTAACCCCTTTTCCATTTACACCCTTAAAATTTCAAGTTTGCATAATTTTCCTAAATTTACAAAAAGACCCTTCACTACCTAGTTTATTATATAAACACCATTTTATTAAAATGAAGCTAAATTTCTTATTAAACCCCTTATAATTTATTTATGTTACATATTAAAATTTTAATTTAATTTGTTTTACATACTATTTATGAAAATGTCTCATTTGGTTTTAATAGCTTTTTAATTTAACATTTTATTATTTAATTAATTGATTTTATTTATTTCCAAATTTTCAAAATTCTACAATATTCCCCCTTAAGAAAATTCGGTCTCTGAATTTAAAACTTAATTAGACGTACCTTCAAAAAATGTGGAAATTTCTTTTGCATCACATCCTCGGTCTCCCATTTAGCCTCCTCACGATTTGTTCCTCGCCAAAGAACCTTTATAGATCGAAGTACCCTTGATCTCAGTTTCATTGCCTGCCGGTCTAGAATAGCTATAGGCTACACTGTATAGGATAAATCCGGCTTAAGTTGTAAGGTCGGATGCTGGATCGCGTGAGAAGGATCGTGAAGATACTTGCGAAGCATCGATACGTGAAATACCGGATGCACATCGGGAAAACTCGGTAGAAGTGCTAAACGATAAGTTACAGCACCCACTCTCTCCAGAATCACGTAAGGTCCGACATATCTGGGGCTGAGCTTCCCCTTTTTTTCCGAAACGCATCACACCTTTCATCGGAGATACACGAAGAAACACATGATCTCCGACCTGAAATTCGAATCTATGAGGTCGTCGATCTGCATATGATTTCTGTCTGCACTGAGCCGCCCTCATTCTGTCCTGCATCCACTGAATCTCTTCCGTAGTCTCCTGTACTATCTGCGGTCCCAAAATGGTACTCTCGCTTAGTTCCGTCCAGCAAACGGGTGATCGACATTTCCTTCCATACAAAGCTTCAAAGGGTGCCATCTGGATCGTCTCCTGAAAACTATTGTTGTATGAGAATTCTATCGAAGGTAGGTGACGATCCCAACTACCACCGAAATCAAGGCTGCAAGCATGAAGCATATCCTCAAGAGTCTGAATGGTCCGCTTTGACTGACTATCCGTCTGTGGGTGAAAAGCTGTACTAAAACTCAATCGTGTACCAAGTGCTTCTTGAAGTTTCTGCCATAGTCTACTAGTAAACTGGGTACCCCTATCTGACGCTATGCTCGTCGGAACTCCATGCAATCGGACAATCTCGTCGATATAAATCTGAGCATACTGTGCAAACCCATACATCATCTTTACCGGAAGAAAATGAGCCGCCTTTGTCAATCTATCTACAATCACCCAGATGGAATCATACCCTCTGCTAGTCCTGGGTAGACCCACAACGGAATCCATAAAAATCCGTTCCCATTTCCACTCCGGAATGGGCAAGGGCTGCAACTCTCCTGCCGGCCTCTGGTGCTCGGTCTTGACTTACCGACAAGTCAAGCATCTCGAAACAAATTCCGCAACATCCCTCTTCATTCCTTCCCACCAATAAACATCCCTCAAGTCATGATACATCTTGGTGGAACCAGGATGAATACTGTACGCTGATCGATGGGCCTCCTCTAAGATCTCATGTCTCAATCCATCAGAATCTGGCACACAAAGACGAGTCCCATAACGTAATACTCGACGGTCATCCATCACGAAATCCGACTCTCTGCCCTGCCTAACCTGATCCATAATCTCTGATATACAAGCATCTGCGGGCTGTGTTTCTCGAATACGATCCAATAACTGAGGACGGGTGCGAACATGTGCTAACTGTCCTCCTGTAGGTGTGAACTCGAACTGCACACGACTATCACATAAAATTTTCCAGTCTATAGAAGACTGTCTCTGTAAGGTGCGCAAATGGGATAAGCTACTTCCAGGCCTCCGATTCAAAGAATTAGCTACAACATTTTCTTTGCCTGGATGGTACAAGATCTCACAATCGTAATCTTTCACAAGTTCCATCCATCTACGCTGCCTTAGATTCAGATCCCTCTACTGAAAAATATACTTTAAGCTCTTATGATCTGTGAAGATTTGGCATGACTCACCGTACAAGTAAAGCCTCCAAATCTTCAGTGCGAATACCACAGCAGCCATCTCCAAATCATGAGTGGGGTAGTTCTGCTCATGCCTGTTCAACTGTCGAGAAGCATAAGCTATAACCTTGCCGTGTTGCATCAACACACAGCCTAAACCCACTCGAGAGGCATCACAATATATCACGAAACCATCTGACCCGGAAGGTAAAGATAAGACAGGTGCAGTCGTCATGTGAGTCCTCAACTGCTGGAAACTCTGCTCACATGCATCTGTCCAAAGAAAGGGAACCTCCTTCCTAGTCAATCCGGTCAACGGTGTGGCGATCCGAGAAAAATCCTGTACAAAACGTCTGTAATAACCGGCCAGACCCAAGAAACTTTGAACCTATGTAACTGACACAGGTCTGGGCCAATGCTGTACCACTTCTATCTTCTTTGGGTCTACACATTGTAACAACTACAATTTTTGTATACATAAAATTGATTTAAATTTGAAGTATACTTGGGGTATTTAATGTTGCTGTTACCACTTTAAGTAATTATTTCACACAAATAATTACAAGCAGGAGCTTGTAGCTTATTGGTAACACCTTGCACTGCTGAACCAAGCCACCAGAGTTCAAATCCCCTGTCCCACATTATTTTTATATTGTTTTCATTTTAAATCCTTAGGAAGCCCAACAGTCCACACACCGTAACTTCCAAAACTTGAACTTCACCTGAAAAAGTAAAAGCACCAGAGCCTTCACCTGACGACCCCCCACCTCCCGACCACCTGACTCGGCCGAGTCGGCCGGCGGACCGGCCGACTCGGTCCGGCGCCGCCGGCTGGACGGCCGAGTCCCCAACATGAAAGTTGGGGCTCTTCGTCTCCCCTACCCCCCTGTATACTCCAAATTAATGGATCGGTTCCCGAGGCTTCAATATACCCTATTTACTACAATTTTTAATGATTTTCACACATTTTTACAATTTTTTTAATCAAAAACCCTTCACCTACCCTACCCCTAGCCTACCCTATAAATACACCCCCTACCCTCTACCCTCTCATCCCAAAATCCTGAGCCCACTCTCTCAAAAACTTCTCAAGAGTTGTGTACTTTGAAAACAAGTTCGCGGCGAAGCTCCGACGAAATTCCGGCAGAAATTCCGGCGACGTTTTTAGGAACAACCGGCGACGAAGCAACGCTTCGGCAACCCCTTTAGTCCCTCTCACTCCTTTGTATAATCAAAACCCGTAAGTCCCATTCTATCCCTCTTTCTTATTCTCTAAAATACGAAATTACAAAACCCGACGGAATCGGAACAAATCCGATTTCCGATTCGGTTTTCTATAAAATTTCACTTCTTACCAAATTCAATCATGCTTAATCTTTATGTTGACTATTAAATATTTAACAAACAATTTGAACAAGTTTTATCACATGAAATGATAGCGTTCTCAAATTATCGTATTTTCACTCAAATACCACAATGTTTCGATTTCACTTTTAATCCCCTTAACTTTGCTATACTTTTTAAAGTAGAGCACGAGGTAATGACCTACCTCCCCACACACGCAAATACAACCCTAAACGATATCATCAAAAACTTAGAATACGATAAAACAATACAATCAAAACACTACGGGGTTTAAGGGGTAGATTGGTACGGAAGGTGTTAGAAGTGGCACGAGACGGTCAGACTTAAGACACCTAACATGAATCCAATTGCCGTTGTTCCGGGCCTTCTAACGGAGCCTTGTACTCTATATTCCGTTTTCCCTGGTACCTAGCATATAGAGACCCCTTTCGTATACACTGGCATTCTTCTGTACCAAGCTACAAACAACAGCGTTAATACAACATTACAACAATATAATACAACATTAAAAGATGCTTTCTCTCTCTCCTACTCTCTGTCTATTTCTCCCTAATCTTTGGGACTTACCGAGCGGCCTGTTCGCTGACGACATTCTATTCTTTCTTCTTTGAATGTCGTCGGGTGGTTTGGACCCGTTAGAGAACAAGCCCACTGCTGAAGACTTGGACCAGTTCTGTGAAGACCCCGAGCTCTAGACATTGTACATTTTCCATTCAGTACTTTTCATTTCCTGTCATGCCATTGTTTAGGCATCGTTTTATTTCAGTTGTATTTCCTTTTCATGCATTGTACAAAAGAATGTTAATAAATAAAAGTTGTTGTTTTTATTGTTAGTTATATGTATGCCCTAGAGGCCATTACTATACATAGGATGTATATTGTAGTGGATGCTTGGACATATATAGGGAGGACTTTCTTTCTCAACATGATAGTATTCTATCTGGTTGCCCTTTACCTTAACGTGTACTTAGGATGTGTACTTGACTACCTGGACTATGATGGTAAAGCCCTTAGGATGTGTACTTGACTACCTGGACTATGATGCAGATCATACTAGTGGGGACATGGTAGTCCATAAGTACATCCTTCAAGGTCCCTAGTCGTGGGTGTATCGAGACGGGGCATCGATATACCAGAGTAGACTAGCGTATACCTTCTCGACCCATACAGATGGACGATGGATGATCCCATATCCATTGGTGTTTGACATCAGAGATGATATACGGGTGCTCAGTGGAGACTGGGTACACTGGACGGACTCGCCGAGAACTCCCAGATGGTATTATACCTTACGTCAGATAGCAGTTCTCTGGTGACACTGGTACAGGTTAGTCTGTAGACCCGAGATCGTCATAGAGTCTTGTGTGATTCCCACTGTGCTTTGATTTCCACCTTACGACGTCCAAGAAGGCGTGCAAAACGGTGGTTTTTGGGTACAGTCCCGAATCACATGGAGGCAATGAGCGATAGGAGGGGATTCGTCTCTCCCGATATAGGGAGTTGATGTTGCACTGTGTTCGATTGGCTATAATCGGAAATCCCTGGCCAGGGTTGCTGAGATTTACTGGTAAGTGTTACCAACAGTTTCTCGAACTGTTATAGACCTCATATCGACACGACTTATCGAGCTATTGGGGTCTGACGTTTACCACCCCTCGGCAAGATATGCGACATATCAGACGATCAGACCGGACTGTACGGTAAGTGTTACTGGTTGGATTCACAGGAGTGTGAGCGGGCTTGCTCGTTGATCTTCTGATCGCTCAATACCCGGGTGGCCGTTACGTTTAGCAGACCGCTTGCGGCTTGTGGGTGTTTGATATGATCATCACCTACTGCCGGCGTATTGACGAGTCTTTAGAGTCCTACACAGAGGTTTCCTGGCTCAAGCGAAACGAAATAGGAGCACATATGAGATATGTGCGGGACCGAGAATAATGCGTGTATGTGATACCGTATTCTATTCTCGCGATGAATGTATCGATTGGTTGTATGCGATATAACCTAGTTATCGAATCGAGGATTGATTCGATAAGTCGATACATTGGATATTAGTCGGTCATATGCGATATGACCGGATCGTTAAATCAAGTGTTGATTTAATGATTTAATGTATAATTATATATTTGATATATTACTTTACATTAACTAGTAATGGTTCACTTAAGATTATTTTCTCACTTGAATGTGCACATTGTATATGTGATATATTTTTGTGCACTTGTTTGTATCATGTTTGATGATACATGCAAACTTGGGTATATGTTTGACTTAAACCATGTTTAGTAAATGGTTAGGGTTTCTTTTGACTTATTTATTTATTCATTTATTTTTGGCAAAAATAGAAATGATGGCTTTCTTTGTTGCTATGCTTGAAGCTTCATGAAGCTTTTTTAGCATCCTTGAAAAGTCTACCATTTTTGTTTTGTCCTTAACCCTAACCCTTTAACTAAACATTAGTTTATTCTCTACATGAGTAAACTTCACCCATGGTTGCATTATGATAAGTATTCACTTGAATTATTTTTTGGAAAATAATTGATTTTTCATTCTCTTCTTCTTCTTCTTCATGGAGAAAAAGAAAACCATTCTTGAAAATTCTTAAGTGATGAAATCAAGTGAGAAATCCAAATCCAAAGTGAACCCACTTTCTATTTCTTCATCCTCTACCACTTGCCATGTTGTATTGGGTGTTTTCTTCACAAGTTTCATGACTTAGTGAAGGTGGAGCTTGAGTTTGAGTTGCCTCGACGTAGATCATCTTCGGCATCGAAGTCAACGACCTAGCCCGATCATTTCTCCGACGAAACCATCGCTAGGGTCCAGGATCGTGGTGATCGCAGCGAAGGGACGTCAACACGGAGCTTATGAAGTGGAGGACCGGATCTACAAAGGTTGTATTTCCATTCACTTTAGAATTAAGCAGTTTACTAGCTTGCCTGTTTCGCCTAAACTCTAGTTAACGATTGCATTAGGATTTCTCGGCACCGGAATTTTTTGAATTTGGCATGGTTGATGCCTTGTGGAACCTCATTAGTGTGCCTAGGAACCCTACAGTGGTATCAGAGCCTAGCTAGAGGTTTAGGCGAAGTGTAGACGAAGTTAGAAGTCCGATCGAACCCGTAAACCCCGACAAAACCCTTTTCTGTACATTTTTCAAAACAGTGGATTTTTGTGAATTAAAAATTCTCAGAAAAACAAGCAGGAAAAACTAAGAATTACTGTGAAGTACGGTCCACTAAGTCAATAATTTGACCGCGGAACCGCGGCGAAACCGTGGATTTGGCGGCGGTTCCGTGACCAAAATTTGGACTTAGTCCCTGAAATTTCATATATTTATTCTTAGGTCCTTTCTTGGCAATTTTTTTATGGGAATTTTTTAATTCCACTCAAGTGTTGAGTTTTCTAGGGTTTTATTGGGGACTCGTTAATTTGATCGGATAATTTAACTTCGTTTATGTTTTTCCGGATATTTTAGAAACTGTTGAAAAGTTCGACCGGATATAAATACCCACTTTTTCCCCTATCGGGAAATTTCCAAGTGTTGGATCTTTCCGTAGTTTAAGAACGTTCGAAGTAGTGCAAGTAACGTGATGGACCCTCTAGAAGACAACAAACCTTAACTCGATTATGTGACCGTCTTGAACTGCCCTTTGAACCTTAGGGTTTGGGGCAGTACGGCGTGCCACATGTGAGGCGTTGGCTTGACCCTTCTACGGCTGGACCGTTGGTACTGAGGCATGAAGTGAATATTTTTAAACTTATTTCATGTGTTGAGCTGTTTCGGGAAAACTTGGGTGTTTGATTGTTCGATCGAAAAGTTTAACATTTTCTATTTATCTGGAATTTGATACAATATTTGGAATTCACAAGTAGTTATGAGATAACTAATATAAATGTTATAAACATAGCAGTTTAGTCTCACCTAATCGGTTGCCACGGAATTTTGATGCCATCAAAAGTCCGTCGCAATCACGTAGTGTACGCGGATACTCGCCGGGTAAACTTAATAGACAGCTACACCCCATAGCCCCGACCAAGTGACTGTAGGAGAACCCCATCGCCGAAAGCATCCGTTCGGGTACTCGCGGCAGCGGTGTTCCGCCTTGGTGCACTTCGTCGACGGTATCGGGGGTGCGGTCGTCGACTAAAGTTTGCGACGAGCATTCGATCAGAATGTCGGGAATCTTGTTAAATTGCCCGACTTGATATTGAAAAGAGTTTTCGATAATGAGACTAAAATGCGGGGTTTATAATTGTTAGGCATGTGATGTCTAAGGAATTCATTTGATTAGGCATGCGATGTCTAAAGAGTTTGCGGATTCCAACTGTTGTAGTTTTACACTTTCTTTTCTGTGACCGTAAGTGTAATATGTGATATCGCCGGTTTCGTTGCTATATGTCAACGACAATTGGGATGCGCATATTTACTTACGTTGATAACATGCGATGTTATGTGTTTCTCGATATGTTATATTGGATCGTCGTGTTTGAATAGCCGGGTTTTTTTTATGTGAGATGAGAGTTTTTCATTTTTCATTCATGTAAAAACTTGTATGTAATATTCTTTTATTGGGGCACTTCCAGGTTGCGGAAGATGTCACCCTTTGTATATTATTTACTTTTCCGCACTAGGATAGACCCAAGGAGGGGAGCACAAGTAACCGGGTTCTAGGGTCCAGTGGGAGACCATCTCGAGGAGTCGAGTCCGGGTCTCCTAACCCTAGAATTGGCAGGGTTGCTTGCCGCTCTCGTAGGGGTCTAGGGGTGTGGGATTGGTTATTCATCACGACCGTGGAATCCGTGTTTTATACTGGCTCGTATTAAAAACACGGACGTTCTAGTATATCCAATATTTCATATGATATTTTCTGCTGCGTTATCTGTGATGTGATCATGTGATATGTTCTATGATAAATACTGTATATAGTATATACGATATATTATATAGACGTTACTTATGTTTTACACCCGCGCTAGCCCTGCCCCGCTCTGCCGTTAGTTACCTAACCTAACGGTGCACGAGGGGACATCGAGGCGAATGCGGATGGCATAAGTGTACGTCGTATTTATCTGTGATGTTTAGGTACTTTAATGATGGGACTTCATTAATATGACTAATGAAAGTAAAAGAAACCTAAAGATGTTGTAGAATCGAATTTCAAAAATAAAACAGGTAGCTACAGTTCTTGCTTTGCACAGCGGTATATATGATATATCCTGCACCTTATTCGATGAGGAAAGGGCCGACGATCCCTTCACCGGGAGTGACCCCTTTAGCAATAACTGGCAGATGCTACACACTCGGTTTGTCTTTTGATTGCTTCTATAGTTTCTGCTTTGCACAGTGATATATATTATCCGCACCTCATTCGACAAGGAAAGGGCCGACGATCCCTTCATCGGGAGTGACCCCTTTAGCAAAACTAGAAAAGCCTCAAAAACACTCCATTTCAAAATTCATTCGATCCTACAACGATATCAAGTTCATTACGCAATAGGTTTTTAGAAAAACCTGTCGTAGCCCTCCGTCATTTCAGATAAGTCCTACTTAGTATTCGTGCTACGTTTGTTGACCTCCGTCAAGGCGTAGTGTGCGGTAGCTAACTAGTATTTATCTGCTTATGCATATGATGCAGATTGGGTTAGGGTAGTCGTACGGCCTTGTTGACCTCCGTCAAGGGTCGTGCGGGTGGGTTTGATTCAATCAAGAAATGACGGGTTGAACTTGACTAGTAGCCTATGGTTTGTTGACCTCCGTCAAGGTCATAGGGTGCTAGGGGCAAAATTATCGGGAATTTCAAGTGTTGAAATTTGCAATGAGATTGCATACCTTCTATGAGATAGTTGGATCCTGATACCCGCTGCGAGTAAGAGTTACTCCTGGGAGAGTTTTACACATTACAATTAGCCGATCAAGTAGGTGTCTAGAAAGGTGTTAACGAGGTTATGCCTCTGGGAAAACGAGGTTTACATTAATTAGGTTCGTGCGAAAGCACGGGGGACCTCCCTCAAAGTACCGACACTGGCCTGGCTGAAAGATTGGCGAACTTGTAGTGTGTAATTAATCCCGGCTAGTCTTTCCTTTTAGGGTTTGAAGGAAGATTTGATAAAAACAGTGGGAGCCATCCTGATTAGATAAAATAATAACCAATCTGATCTTGCAAGAGCGCACGCTGAGTGTTTTCTTCTCTCTCTCTCTAGGTAGCGACCATATCACGTCTTAATCAAGATAATAATACGGATATTTGACCGAACCCGCTTGTTATACTGAGCTGGGGAACGTTGGTCCCGCTCCAACTTATAATTGTTATAAGACCGAGCAGGAAATTGGGGAATACCAGATTTCCTGTGCCGCCCTAACGAAGAAAGTGCATATGATGCATCTCCTTCGGGTGGGTTAGTTACAAAGAACTGTTTCTCTTTATCCTCTACGTCCTCGGTATATGATACCGGATCAGGATCCCAGATATGTAATCTGTTACATAGGGCTACAGAAAGGTAGAGAACTGAGAACGGGTGATAAGTTTCATGAGACAGAAAACGGTGCAAGTGTTGCAGCCAAGTCTGTTGGTCACTGTCACCCTGTATTCCAAATACATTGATTCTGAACGAATGTTATTAGATACCGAACCTGATATACAAAATCATATCAGTCTCTTTATTAGTAAAGAAATGATAAAATTTTGTATTGTTGGATAATGTTTTGAACATTTCCTATATCAAAAATTGATCGGTTCAGGCACGTTATCTAAAAGCATTTATGTTCTAAATCAAACTACAGTTCTCAGTGTACAGAACACACACAAGAGGAAGAGTTCAGAAATGAACGAATCCTTCTTGAGGCATTGTAGACTAGGTCATATCAATGCGACCCGACTGGCTGAAGTTACATTTAGATGCATATTTAAATTATTTTGAATTTACATCTTGTGAAACTTGCCGGTCATGTCACAAAGATACGATGACCATAGCTCTGTTTACTGAAAACAGAGAAAGAGTTAGTGAACTCTTGGGATGATACATGTTGATTTATGTAGGTCCCCTGTCTACACATGCCAAGACCGGTTCTTTGTATTTCATTACATTCTCTGATAATCTCTCAAGATTCAGACATATGTTCCTGTTGAAACACAAGTCCGAACCTTTTGAGATATTCACAGAATATAAGTTAGAAGTAGAGAACCAAAACGGGTATAAGTATTATGTCCTATGATGTGATCAAGGAGGAGAATACTTGATCACGGAATTCTTGGACTTTTCTAAAGGAGAATGAGATTCTCTCTCAGCATTACTCCTCCGTATACACCATAGCACGTTGGTATATCGGGGCGGAGCAATCACACCCTATATGATAAGGTGTGCTCTATGATGAGTACTACTGAGTTACCTATTTCCTTTTGGGAGTTATGCATTTAAGAAGCTGCATACCTATTGAATAGGGTTCAAATCAAATCAGTTGCCTACCACTTCATATGTGATATGGAAAGGGAAGAGCCCATATCTTAAGATGGTTAAGATTTGGGGGTGTCCAGCCTATGTCTAAAAACAAAATCCGAACAAGCTCGAGGCCAGGTCTGTTATGTAGAACTGGAAAGGTTCCAGCTATACTAACTACAGCAGATGATTTGGAAGAACCAAAGGATTCAGTAGATTCCAACGAAACTAAGCCTCTCCGCCGATCTAGTAGGGTTCCTCACCCACCTAAGAGATACTTCGGTTTCTCTATGACAGTGGGAGCGAGGAATGCATCATGAGATGATGACCCAACTAGTTTCGAGCGGGCCATCAAGAGTAGGGACTCTGTAAGAATGGCTGGATGCTTAGCGATCTGAGATGGAATCCATGTACACCAACAAAGTATGGAGTTTGGTTGCTATATCTGAAAGGTTAAATCCCCATCAGGGGCAAGTATATCTTGAGAAGATTACTTGGTGTAGATGGAAAAGTTGAGACTTTCAAAGCTAGACTTGTTAAAGGTTTTCGTCATCGACCAGGCGTAGATAATGATGAAACCTTTTCCAGTGGCTATGCTTAAGTCCATCCGGATCCTACTTGCCACGGCTACATACCATGACTACGATATCTGGCGGTTGGGTGTCATGACTGCTTTTCTAAAATGATGTTTTAGAAGAGAGCGTCTGTAAGTACACAGCCAGAGGGCTTCGTAGACAGTGGGAGCAGCGGAAACGTGAACAAGATGTTTTATGTTATAAATCGGCATCGCGGAGTTGGAACATCTGTTTTGATGTGTTAGTCAAAGAGTTTGACATCATCAAAATGGTAGATGAACCTTATATATACAAAAAGGTAGTAGGGAGTATGGTAATGATCCTCGTAGAGTACATGGATGACATACTCTTGATAGGGAAAGTGTTTCCTATGCTACGCTCGGTCAATCTGCGCTTATCACAATGATTCTCCATATAGGATCAAAGTGATACCTACTAAATCCTAGGTTTTGGATCTATGAGATAGATCTAATTGGATGTTAGGTTACTCACTAGTTGTAGTGAGATGGTATCAGTCGATCCTGGGGAGAATCACTGGAAGGGTTCCAGGGTGATAAAGACGACTGAATGTCAGTCACAGGCATTGTCTTTACCCTCAGAAAAGGGACGGTATGTTGGAAGAGTTCCAAGCTAGATACCGTGGCATACTAGACGATAAAGGCTGGATACATCGCTACATAAGATGCTACCAAAGAGGAAGTCTGGGTGTATATTCGTTCATGAGATGAACTTCGTTCCTACCATTGTGAGACAATGGAGTTGTGGCTTATGCCTAGGAACGACCGTCCCATCAGTGATCCAGACATATTCTGAGGCAGTGTCACCTGATCATGGAGATGGTTGATCTCCAAGGGATCGAGGTTGGGAGAGCAGACTCAGAGGACAACACGGCGGATCCACTCACAAAGGC
This sequence comes from Agapanthus africanus, assembly GCA_030015575.1. Taxonomy (NCBI): domain Eukaryota; kingdom Viridiplantae; phylum Streptophyta; class Magnoliopsida; order Asparagales; family Amaryllidaceae; genus Agapanthus; species Agapanthus africanus. The sequence goes on from JASDDO010000018.1 coordinate 114,773,634, forward strand.
CTTTTCCCAGAGAGAGACTATTATGGGATGGTTGAGTATGGGATACTACAACCACTGCTTCAGATGGCCCTAGTGCAAGTGGGAGATTGTTAGTTATATGTATGCCCTAGAGGCTATTACTATATATAGGATGTATATTGTAGTGGATGCTTGGACATATATAGGGAGGACTTTCTTGCTCGACATGACAGTATGCTGTCTGGTTGCCCTTTACCTTAACGTGTACACCGATTGTCTCTCTGTTACATGTTGGTAAAGCCCTTAGGATGTGTACTTGACTACCTGGACTATGATGCGGATCATACTAGTGGGGACATGGTAGTCCATAAGTACATCCTTCAAGGTCCCTAGTCGTGGGTGTATCGAGACGGGGCATCGATATACCAGATTAGACTAGCGTATACCTTCTCGACCCATAAAGATGGGCGATGGATGATCCGATATCCATTAGTGTTTGACATCAGAGATGATATACGGGTGCTCAGTGGAGACTGGGTACACTGGACGGACTCGCCGAGAACTCCCAGATGGTATTATACCTTACGTCAGATAGCAGTTCTCTGGTGACACTGGTACAGGTTAGTCTGTAGACCCGAGATCGTCATAGAGTCTTGTGTGATTCCCACTGTGCTTTGATTTCCACCTTACGACGTCCAAGAAGGCGTGCAAAACGGTGGTTTTTGGGTACAGTCCCGAATCACATGGAGGCAATGAGCGATAGGAGGGGATTCGTCTCTCCCGATATAGGGAGTTGATGTTGCACTGTGTTCGATTGGCTATAATCGGAAATCCCTTGCCAGGGTTGCTGAGATTTACTGGTAAGTGTTACCAGTAGTTTGTCGAACTGTTATAGACCTCATATCGACATGACTTATCGAGCTATTGGGGTCTGACGTTTACCACCCCTAGGCAAGATATGCGACATATCAGACGATCAGACCGGACTGTACGGTAAGTGATACTGGTTGGATTCACAGGAGTGTGAGCGGGCTTGCTCGTTGATCTTCTGATCGCTCAATACCCGGGTGGCCGTTACGTTTAGCAGACCGCTTGCGGCTTATGGGTGTTTGATATGATCATCACCTACTGCCGGCGTATTGACGAGTCTTTAGAGTCCTACACAGAGGTTTCCTGGCTCAAGCGAAACGAAATAGGAGCGCATATGAGATATGTGCGGGACCGAGAATAATGCGTGTATGTGATACCATATTCTATTCTCGCGATGAATGTTTCGATTGGTTGTATGCGATATAACCTAGTTATCGAATCGAGGATTGATTCGATAAGTCGATACATTGGATATTAGTCGGTCATATGCGATATGACCGGATCGTTAAATCAAGTGTTGATTTAATGATTTAATGTATAATTATATATTTGATATATTACTTTACATTAACTAGTAATGGTTCACTTAAGATTATTTTCTCACTTGAATGTGCACATTGTAAATGTGATATATTTTTGTGCACTTGTTTGTATCATGTTTGATGATACATGCAAACTTGGGTGTATGTTTGACTTAAACCATGTTTAGTAAATGGTTAGGGTTTCTTTTGACTTATTTATTTATTCATTTATTTTTGGCAAAAATAGAAATGGTGGCTTTCTTTGTTGCTATGCTTGAAGCTTCATGAAGCTTTTCTAGCATCCTTGAAAAGTCTACCATTTTTGTTTTGTCCTTAACCCTAACCCTTTAACTAAACCCTAGTTTATTCTCTACATGAGTAAACTTCACCCATGGTTGCATTATGATAAGTATTCACTTGAATTATTTTTTGGAAAATAATTGATTTTTCATTCTCTTCTTCTTCTTCTTCATGGAGAAAAAGAAAACCATTCTTGAAAATTCTTAAGTGATGAAATCAAGTGAGAAATCCAAATCCAAAGTTAACCCACTTTCTATTTCTTCATCCTCTACCACTTGCCATGTTGTATTGGGTGTTTTCTTCACAAGTTTCATGACTTAGTGAAGGTGGAGCTTGAGTTTGAGTTTCCTCGACGTAGATCATCTTCGGCATCGAAGTCAACGACCTAGCCCGATCATTTCTCCGACGAAACCATTGCTAGGGTCCGGGATCGTGGTGATCGCAGCGAAGGGACGTCAACACGGAGCTTAGGAAGTGGAGGACCAGATCTACAAAGGTTGTATTTCCATTCACTTTAGAGTAAAGAAGTTTACTAGCTTGCCTGTTTCGCCTAAACTCTAGTTAACGATCGCATTAGGGTTTCTCGGCACCGGAATTTTTTGAATTTGGCATGGTTGATGCCTTGTGGAACCTCCTTAGTGTGCCTAGGAACCCTACAGTTATTACCTCTTGTCTCTTGTGTATTCTTTCTATATTGCTCAGATACGCTTAGCGTATGTACTTCTGAGTATATACGTAGCGGACCTCGTCGCGTCCCCTTCGCCGTACATCGGGAAGCGGAGCGTGACAGGTTTTGTTGGTGGCCCATACAGGTCAGAGCTGTATGAAACCCTATCATGCAGTTCTGTTCTGCCTGAACAACCTAAGCAATATAACACAAAAACCAGCAACTAAATCATTCTTTACAATTCATGTTCCTTCAATCTTACAATTTCATATTCCTTGAATCTTATCATTTCTTTTGAATCTGTCATAACCTAAATTTTTCTTCAAGGTTATGGATTCACCAACCAACTCCAGCACCAATGTCAACAACACACCTCCACCACTACCACTCACACCTGCCGTTCCTGCTCCACCCAATGAGCATATGGTTCTGCTTGAGGAAATCCGAAGCCTCCTGGTTGGACTGCAGCAGCAGACTGCTATATTATTGAACCGACCAGAAGCAGAAGCAACCGTCAAGAAACGCACTGCCACCCAGATAGCAAGAGGAGCCTACCCTACCCAACCTGCACAACCCAAGAGACAGAAGAAAACAATTAACCAGTCGAGTCCGGATTTCTGCTACTACTGCAGAAGAAAGGGACACTTATGGAAGGACTGTAGGCGTGCAAAAGGCATGTGCTTAGTTTGTGGCACTTCCGATCATAGAATTGGAGATTGTCCCTATAGACGCAACTCAGCTCACACACCCACCAACTACCCGCAGCGGCCAGCTATCCAGGCTCCTGCAACTCTTCCTACACTCCCAGCATCACCTCCACATGGACTACCTCTACCTAGTCAGGCATCGATGTACCGGCTTACACAAGACAATGCGCCGAGACGTCAAGCCTCCACCTTAGCAGCCATAGAACCTGAGACTGTGAACTAAGGTAACCCCCTTCATTTTGACCAAAAATTTTTGCAATATTTCTTTCTTCTAAATATTTTCATACATTATCTATACTCCAGTCACCAAACTTTCCTTGAGTCTGTTACACTTTCCTTTTACAAATTTCGAGGACGAAATTTTTATATGGAGGGTAGATTGTAACAACTCCAATTTTTGTATACATAAAATTGATTTAAATTTGAAGTATACTTTGGGTATTTAATGTTGCCATTACCACTTTAAGTAATTATTTCACACAAATAATTAGAAGCAGGAGCTTGTAGCTCATTGGTAACACCTTGCACTGCTGAACCAAGCCACCAGAGTTCAAATCCCTGCCCTACATTATTTTTATATTGTTTTTGTTTTAAATCCTTAGGAAGCCCAACAGTCCACACACCGTAACATCCATAACTTGAACTTCACCTGAAAAAGTAAAAGCACCAGAGCTTTCACCTGACGACCCCCCACCTCCCGACCACCTGACTCGGCCCGACTCGGCCGAGTCGGCCGGTGGACCGACCGACTCAGTCCGGCGCCGCCGGCCGGACGGCCGAGTCCCCAACATGAAAGTTGGGGCTCTTCGTCTCCCCTACCCCCCTGTATACTCCAAATTAATGGATCGGTTCCCGAGACTTTATTATACCCCATTTACTATAATTTTTAATGATTTTCACACATTTTTACAATTTTTTTATCAAAAACCCTTCACCTACCCTACCCCTAGTCTACCCTATAAATACACCCCCTACTCTCTACCCTCTCATCCTAAAATCCTGAGCCCACTCTCTCAAAAACTTCTCTAGAGTTGTGTACTTTGAAAACAAGTTCGCGGCGAACCTCCGACGAAATTCCGGCGGAAATTCTGGCGATGTTTTTAGGAACAACCGGCGACGAAGCAACGCTTCGGCAACCCCTTTAGTCCCCCTCACTCCTTTGTATAATCAAAACCCGTAAGTCCCATTCTATCCCTCTTTCTTATTCTCTAAAATACGAAATTACAAAACCCGATGGAATCAGAACAAATCCGATTACCGATTCGGTTTTCTATTAAATTTCACTTTTCACCATATTCATTCATGCTTAAACATCTTTATGTTGACTATTAAACATTTAACAAACAATTTGAACAAGTTTCATCACATGAAATGATAGCATTCTCAAATTATCGTATTTTTCACTTAAATACCAAAATGTTTCGATTTCACATTTAATCCCCTTAACTTTGCTATACTTTTTAAAGTAGAGCACGAGGTAATGACCTACCTCCCCACACATGCAAATACAACCCTAAACGATATCATCAAAAACTTAGAATACGATAAAACAATACAATCAAAACACTACGGGGTTTAAGGGGTAGATTGGTACGGAAGGTGTTAGAAGTGGCACAAGACGGTCAGACTTAAGACACCTAACATGAATCCAATTGCCGTTGTTCCGGGCCTTCTAACGGAGCCTTGTACTCTATATTCCGTTTTCCCTGGTCTCTAGCATATAGAGACCCCTCTCGTATACACTGGCATTCTTCTGTACCAAGCTACAAACAACAGCGTTAATACAACATTACAACAGTATAATGCAACATTAAAAGATACTTTCTCTCTCCTACTCTCTGTCTATTTCTCCCTTATCTTTGGGACTTACCGAGCGACCTATTCGCTGACGGCATTCTATTCTTTCTTCTTTGAATGTCGTCAGGTGGTTTGGACCTGTCAGAGAACAAGTCCATTGCTGAAGACTTGGACCAATTCTGTGAAGACCCCGAGCTCTAGACATTGTACATTTTCCATTTCGTACTTTTCATATCCTGTTATGCCATTGTTTAGGCATCTTTTTATTTCAGTTGTATTTTCTTTTCATGCATTGTACAAAAGAATGTTAATAAATAAAAGTTGTTGTTTTTATTACCTCTTGTCTCTTGTGTATTCTTTTTATATTGCTTAGATACGCTTAGCGTATGTACTTCTGAGTATATACGTAGCGGACCTCGTCGCGTCCCCTTCTCCGTACACCGGGAAGCGGGGCGTGACACACGTATCCCATCTCTCGTAACCACATGACCCAAGAAATCCACACTGTCCAACCAGAAAGCACCCTTTGAGAATTTAGCGAACAGTTGATACTCCTTCAAGGTCTGTAACGTGATACGCAAATGCTGCTCGTGCTCCTCTCGGCTCCGGGAATAAAGAAGAATATCATCTATGAATACTATAATAAACTGATCAAGGAATGGCCTGAAGATACGGTTCATCATATCCATGAAAGCTGCTGGGGCGTTGGTGAGTCCAAACGACATCACCAAAAACTCGTAATGCCCATATCGTGTGCGAAAAGAAGTCTTCGGACTATCATCCTTCCCAACCTTCAACTGGTGATACCCTGACCGTAAATCAATCTTTGAGAAGTAGCCAGCTCCCTGCCGCTGATCGAACAAGTCATCGATACATGGTAGTGGATACCTATTTTGCACAGTAACTCGATTCAGCTGTCGGTAGTCGATGCATAATCTCATGCTACCGTCCTTCTTCTTAACAAATTAGACTGGAGCTCCCTACGGTGATACACTTGGACGAACAAGTCCTCTATCCAACAACTCTTGCAACTGGCTTTGAGTTCTTACAACTCCGTCGGGCCCATCCGGTATGGTGGTATAGAAATAGGTCCCGCAACCGGAATCAAGTCAAAGCAAAATTCGATATCACGCTCGGGTGGCAATCCTGGTAATTCAGCAGGAAACACATCCGGAAATTCTCGTACGATCGGAACTTGGTCCAACGTAATCTCAGTGGCTCCTAAGTCCTGAACAAATGCTAAAAATCCATGACAACCCTTCTTCAAGAGTCGTCCCGCACAAAGAGCAGAAATCATGTTGGCAGGAGTTATATTGCAGTCCCCCTGCACAACAAAAATCGGTTCATCTGGAAAACAAAATCTAACCGCTTTCCCCCGACAATCTACATAAGCATGACAAGCGTCTAACTAATCCATACCGAGAAGTATATCAAATCTAACATGTCCAGGAGAATCAGATCCACTAATAAATCACTATCACCAACACGTACTAAACATGACCTGAATACGTGTCGAGCTACAAAGAATCTCCTATAGAAGTAATCACAACTAGCAGTAATCTTAATAATGGCGACTCTCTTCCCAAAGAAAGTGCAAGTGTGCAAATACGTATGAATGCGTAAAACCGGGATAAATTAAAATATGCGCATTTAAGGAACATTATAAAAGAATACCTATTACGACTTTATTGGATGCCTGGCCTCTACCAGCATCCTGACGTCCTTCCTTAGAGTCTACAATTTCTAGCGAAATGCCCTGGACATCCACAACTAAAACAGATAGATAGGGGCCTCTGCTCAACGGGATACGAACTGAACATCTGGCCCTGAGTCCTATCTCGATCAAAACTGCGGCCTGGAATAAATCTGCCTTGACCTCCTCGTCCTCTCAAATAATGGCCGTCATGACCACGGCCTCCATGGGTGTTGATCTGGCATGGAACAACAACAGGTGTAGGAGGTAATATGCTTGGAGGAGGTGGTGGCGGTGGTGAAGTCACGTGTGAACCCGATGCCTCACCCTGTCGCATTACGGGGCAAGTCCGAATAAAGTGATAGGACACCCACACCTGAAACATCTTTGCACGGGCTGCTGAATATATGGGTAAAAGTGGCATAACTGATCCATACAGAATCTGCCATGGCCTCTATGAACATGTCTAAGTGCATATGTATTAGTACGAATTCGCCTTGGTCTCCGAACAACCGTACGTGGAGTAATGGTCGATCTCCGTGCTCGACTAATCTCTAACAAGGATCCGATCATTCGGCGCATCTCTTGAACACTTGCCTCCATCCTTGCTATATGATCAATATGTTAATGTATATGCCCTAGGGGCCATTATTGTATCATACTAGCTTGTATATTACTTAATGGAAGCTTGGGATATTCACAGTTATATTAGCAGTCTTGCTAAACATGGTAGTATGCTACTTGGTTTATATCTATCTTAATATGTATGTACGTATTGATAGAGCCCTTAGGATCTTGCTTGACTACCAGCGTTGTGATGGCAGTCACACTAGTGGGGGCTGGGTAGTCTACAAGCACATCCTTTTTCAGGTCCCTAGTCGTAGAATTATCGAGACAGGACATTGATACTCCGGAGTAGACTAGTGTGTACGCTTCTCATCCTAGTTGGGGAGATGGTCTGTCCCACAGCCATCAGTACGTCGTACTGGAGATAGTATACAGGTGCTCATTGGGTTACGGGTACACCGGACAGGACTCGCAGGGAACTGTTGGTCAGTATTATACCCGTCATCAGTTAACAGTTCCCAGGTGACATGAGTACAGCATAGTCCGCAGACTTGACACTGCTGCTTCGCCTCGAGTGTGTTCCCACTGTTCTTAGATTGCTACCCTACCACGACTCATCAGATTCATGGAAACAGGTAGCAGTTGGGTGCAGTCCCGAGCACTTGGAGGCAGTGGCGGTTAGACAGGATTCGTCTCTCCCGGTATTGGGAGTTGATATGGCGCTGTGTCTGGAGAGCCATTACGCAAATTCCCTGGCCAGGGCAAGCGATATTTACTGGTAGGTTTTCCAGTAGTTTTTCAAGGTGTAATGGGCTTTACTCCGACACGACTTATACCGCTTTTAGGGGACTGACGCTTGCCGTCCCCCTAGGCCCGATATGCGATAGTCCTAGACGAACAGACCGGACTGTACGGAGATTGTCACATCAGGCTCAGTAGGAGTTCGGATGGGTTTCCTCATCGGCCTTCTTATTAACATCTACCTGGGGACCGTTACGTACAGCTAGTGCCGCTTGCGGTCTGTGGTTAAACCCAATGCCAGCGTAGTAGTCGAGTCTTTAGAGTCCCACACAGAGAGTTTCCCTGCTTCGGGCGAAACGATATAGAGGTCGTATGGTTTTACGACAGGGTTCGGACACGCACGTGCATTTACGCACGTACGATGTTCGGACAGTTTTTACTAGCGGGCTTTGGTTTAAGCCAGATTCTAGTATCAGATTATTGGATTTATACAGTCTAAAGTATTTCCGTGTTTTCACGGATAGGAGGGGCGTTCTCGTAAATTGTCGAGAAGCTTCTAGAAGGATGATGACCTGGAGGCTAAGGTGACATTTACATTAAATGGATTTGTGACTCATGAGATGAATTATTCAAGTGAGTTAATGAAGCATTTATTGCTTAATGACTCACTTGATGATTCATTGCACATATTAAATGAAGCATGGTTGTTAATATCATTTAAATGATTTATTTGATATTCTTTATACTTCATCATATATTGGAAATGAGAAACAATTCATTTCATTCTCATTCTCACCTTCTCTCTCCTCAAGCTCTCTCTTTTCAAACCCTAACCCTAACCTCTCATGTGTTGAGATCAAGGGTTAGCAAGACTTATTGATCCATAATCCCACTCTATATTCCCTAGGTTGCTTTGATTAGCACTTTGAGTAACCTAGTTACCTCAAGTTAGAGGTTAAGATTGGAGTTGTAACTCTCGGGTGGATCTTCTATTACAAAGAGGAGGCCGACGAGGAGGTGGTCATCGAGAGGAAGAAGGACTTGGTTCATTAGGTATAATCTTCTTTCATAGTAGCTAATCCCTCCTATGATGTTGTTAGTTATGGTTTGGCAAAGATTCGTAAAGTTAGTCGATGTTAGTTTAAACAAAATGATTGTTTTACCAATTCCGCCTCCTCGCAACTCGTGGGGTGTCTAAATGGATCAATCGGTTCATGAAAGATAGGCGTACTGCCCAGGTCTGTTCCTGTTTCAGACGAGCCTGCTCCTATCTCATCTCGAACAGCGGTACTATGAGTCCCCATAGTCATTAATGACATAGTGGCTGGAGTAAGAAACAGGATTGATAAGGACATGGCAATCGAATCACAAGATACATTGAATCAAGGAAAGAAGTACGAACAAACATCTCCTAAGGTTACTTAGGCTGAGTATCGTAGCGTAAATATGCCGCGGAACATACGTACGGTACTGCACTCATCCTAATTCACCTACTCCATCAAACCAAAGGTCATCCTACGTAACTAACTCAAGTCGACTTACCTTAACTCACTACTCGATTCCGTAAGGTTAATCCTAAGCTCTGATACCAACTTTGTCACGACCCAAATATTGGATGTGACCGGCACTTAGATTTTATAATATCTAAAGATAACTACACAACCTGAGTAAGCCAAAAACCAAGATCAAAAACCCATTTTGCTGAATTTTAGGAAAAATTAAATTTGTTTAAGTAAAATTGCAGATTTTAAGTATTAATATCTTAACAGTAATTTCCTATTGCAGTTATAATAAAAACAGTTATAAAGTGATTAATTTGGTTGCATCCTTAATTGGGATCAACAATGTTACCAGCGGAAACAAGTATACAACTTATATGACATTGATAGAATTTCAGACATAAGTAAAAGACATACCATTTAACATAACTAAGCGATCTCATCTGTCAATTAATATACATACAACCCTCATTCTCGTTCTAAGTCAAAATACAGGGTCTGCTGGAGATATTCTAGATTCATATACAATACCAAAAACGAAGGTTACTAAATATGTAACCCACCTATCAAAAGATGCGATAAAAGTTGAAAAGTAGATCTGCACTGCTACTAACCGTCCAGTCTACTCCTGCAAGGAACTGTGGCACAACGTGGGTGAGTTTCCAACTCAGTGAATAAAACTAATATATAACGGCTGATAATGTAAATATGACAACTATGACTAATTGCGATGAGGATAAGTATGATGCATGATAGCATGTGCGAAGAACGAATTTTTAATACTGATCACATAAAACAACAACTGAAATCATCATCATTTGTTTCCAAAGAAGGTTCATCTTTCCGTGTCCATCATCGACACAAATCTTCCATTTCTCTGAGGCATCATTCCTCGAACAATCCTGTAATCAATAACACCGGTCGATATCATCTAGATATCCGTCGTGTTTCACAACTATATCCGGTATCGAGTTGTTAGTTATGTATATTCCCTAGAGGCCATTGTTGTACATATGATGTATATTATAATGGATGCTTGGTTATATATAGAGATGACTTTCTTGCTCGTCATGATAGTATGCTATTTGGTTTCACTTTATCTTAACATGTTGACTTGTATTGGTTTACTGTTTTACTCTCACATGTTGATAAAGCCCTTAGGATCTGTACTCGACTACTGGGACTATGATGAGATCATACTAGTGGGGCCACGGTAGTTGATGAGTACATCCTATAACTGTTCCTAGTCGAGGGTATATCGAGACAGGGCATCGATACACCAGAGTAGACTAGCGTATACGCATCTTGACCCATATGATGGGCGATGGATGATCCCATATCCATCGGTGTTTTGACATCAAAGATGGTGTACGGGTGCTCAGTGGAGACTGGGTACACTGGACGGACTCGCTGAGAACTCCCAGATGGTGATATACCACACGTCAGATGGCAGTTCTCCGGTGACACTGGTACAGGGTAGTCTGAAGACCCGAGATCGTCATAGAGTCTTGTGTGATTCCCACCGTGCTTTGATTTCCACCTTACCACGTCCAAGAGGGCGTGCAAAACGGTGGCTTTTGGGTACAGTCCCGAATCACATGGAGGCAATGAGCGATAGGAGGGGATTCGTCTCTCCCGGTATAGGGAGTTGATGTTGTGCTGTGTTCGATTGGCTATAACTGGAAGTCCCTGGCCAGGGCTGATATGGAGATTTGCTGGTAAGTGTTACTAGTAGTTTCTCGACCCGTTATGAGCCACACATCGACACGACTTATCGGTTACTGGGGTCTGACGTATACCACCCCTAGACTTGATATGCGACATATCAGACGAACAGACCGGACTGTACGGGAGTGTTACTGATTGGACTCACAGGAGAACGCCCAGGCTAGCTTGCTGATCTTCTGATCGATCAATACCTGGGTAGCTGTTACGTTTAGCTGACCGCTTGCAGCTTGTGGGTGTTTGATATGATCATCACCTGCTACCGGTGTATTGACGATTCTTTAGAGTCCTACACAGAGGTTTCTTGGCTCAGGCGAAACGGAGTAGAGGCACATATGTGATATGTGCAGGACCGAGAATAATGCGATATGGGATACCGTATTATATTCTCGCGATATTTAGATATGAACCGGGTCATCGGATCAAGTGTTGATTCGATGAATCGGTACATGATATATTAGTCGGTAATATTCGATATAGCCGGATCGTCGGATCAAGTGTTGATTCGATGATTTAATGTATAATAATATATATGATATATTGTATTACATTATCTAATATTGGCTCGCTTTATTATTTCATTTTCTCATTGGATGATACATTGATATATATGCAATATATGTTAATTGTATTATTTTCTTTTGTTGCAAATATATAATATATATGTGATATATATTATTGTGACATGATATGATTAATTGTTAAACATGTTTAAGGATGATTAATTGAGGTTAGGGTTTGATTTGGATTAGATGCTTCATGCACCTTCTAGAAGCTTTTTGTTTTGTCATTCTTAAGATATTTTAGGATGACACATTCTTTAACCCAACCAAACCCTAACTCTAGTTTATTCTCTACTAAATCCTAGCCACTCATCCTTGACCATGGTTTATAATCAATCATATAGTCTTTCTTTCTATTCATCACAAAAGAAAATAATTCATTATCTTTTTCATTATCATATTCTTCTCTCTTGAAGAAAGCTTACTAGATTTTCTTTATGTGATGAAATAATATGAGAAAATGATTTGAAAAGAAAGCAAAATTACTACTCTCTCATCCTCATCTCATCTAGCCCATGATATTAGTGTGTTCATCTCTTTAGAGTGAGAAAGCTTGAGTCTTTGCAACTTCAAGGTAGATCATCGGAGATTTGGAATACTTCAAGCTAGCATGGATCGTTCGAGTCGTGGAGCCTCTCATGAGTCCGGGAGATCGTGGATCGCGGCAAAGGGACTTCTACTCGGAGCTTGTGAAGTGAAGGAGCGGACTACAAAGGTTGTAATCCCTCACACTTAGATAAAAAGTTATCATCTTGCATGTTAAACCCTACTAATCTAGCAAAGATCCCGGCTTTGGGTTGTTCGGCACGTCTAAATTTTTATCCGGGCATGTTTGATGCCTTATGAATCTTCACAAGAGTGCCTAGGAACCCTACAGTGGTATCAGAGCCTAGCTAGAGCATTAGGCGATGTGTTTACGAAGTTAAAACTCCGATCGAACCCGAAACGACAAAATTGGACCCCTCTCTGGAAATTTTTTAAATTTTGGGATTTTTCTGAATTAAAAATATGTAAAAAGCACAGCAGGGAATTCTAAGAATTACCATAAAACCCGAGCCCCCAATTCGACCAAATGGCGGCGGAACCGCGGCGCAAGCATGCTTGCGCGGCGGTTCCGCAGCGGATTGATGGATTGACGACACGTGGCTTTTGTGGTAATATCCGTAGGTGCTTGTTGATGCTTCTGGGTATTTTTAATCTGTTTCAGGTGTTGAATCTTCTGGGGTTTATTTTGTAATAGTAGATTCGATCGGAATATTTAAATTCGTATTTCTTTCCGGATATTTAGAAACTGTTAAACTATTTGAACGGATATCATTAACTCACTGTTTCCCGGTACGGCAAACTTTCAAGTGTTGAATTTTTATTGGGTTTAAATCTTTCGGAAAAATTGTACAAGTTAAGCGGTGGACCCTCTAGAAGACAACAAACCTTAACTCGATTATGTGACCGTCTTGAACTGCCTTTTGAACCTTCGGGTTTGGGGCAGTACGGCGTGCCACATGTGAGGCGTTGGCTTGACCCTTCTACGGCTGGATCACCGGTACTGTGACATATTCTGGGATTATTTGAACTCCGCTCAAGTGTTGAGCACTTTGGGAAATTTTGGGTATTTGATTATCTGTTCGGAAAGTTTAATACTGTCTATTTATCGTGAATGTGATACAATATGTGGAATTCATAGAGTTAGGCATGAAATGCGAAGTATGTGATATTTCGGATTTACGATGTCTAAAGTGATTGTGGATTCCAAATGTTGTAGTTTTACACTTTCTTTTATGTGACCGTAAGTATAATATATGATATCGCCGGTTTTGTTGCTATATGTCAACGACAATTGGGATGCGCATATTTACTTACGTTGATGATATGTGATATTATGTGTTGCTGTGATATGTTATATTGGATCGTCATGTTCTGAATAGCCGGGGGGTTTTATGTGAGATGAGGGTTTTTATTTTCATTCATGTAAAATTCATTTGTAATGTAATATTCTTTTATTTGGGGCGCTTCCAGGTTGCGGTTGCTGTCACCAGTGTATATTATTTACTTTTCCGCATTAGGTAGACCCAAGGAGGGGAGCACAAGTAACCGGGTTCTAGGGTCCAGTGGGAGGCCATCTCGAGGAGTCGAGACCGGGTCTCCTAACCCTAGAATTGGCAGTGTTACTTGCCGCTCTCGTAGGGGTCTTGGGATGTGGGTTTGGCTATTCGTCGCGACCGTGGAATCCGTGTTTTATACAGGCTCGTATTGAAAACACAGACGTCCTAGTATATCCAATATTTCATATATGTTCTTCTGCTGCAATGTTCTGTGATGAGATCATGTTACTGCCTGAGACGAATGCTTATACTATATATATATATGCTGGTATATAAATATTATTGCTTTCGTTTCTTCTGTGATGCTTAGGAAGCATAAGCTAATGGGATATTTATTAATGAGATTAATAAAAAGAAAAGAAACCTAAAGATGTTGTAGAATCAAAAACTTTATAAAAAGGGGTAGCTACAGTTTTGCTTTGCACAGTGATATATATGATATATCCTGCACCTTATTCGATGGGGAAAGAGCCGACGATCCCTTCACCGGGAGTGACCTCTTTAGCGAAACTGGCAGATGCTACAAAACGCGGTATGTCTTTTGATTGCTTTTAAAGTTTTGCTTTGCACAGCGGTATATATGATATATCCTGCACCTTATTCGATGAGGAAAGAGCCGACGATCCCTTCACCGGGAATGACCCCTTTAGCGAAACTAAGAAAAGCCTCAAAAACACTCCTTTTCAAAACTTCACTCGATTCTACAACGATATCAAGTTCATTACGCTCAGGGTTTTCTGAAAAACCTGCGTAGCCCTCCGTCATTTTAGGAAAATAGAGTACTTAGTATTCGTGCTGCGTTTGTTGACCATAGTTAAGGCGCAGTGTACGGTAGCTAAGTGATGTTTTCCTATATAACATAAGATGTGATTAATTAGGACAGTCATATGACTTTGTTGACCATAGTTAAGGGTCATGTGGGTGGGTCTAAATTAATCAAGAAATGACGGGTAGAACTTGACTAGTGCTTATGATTTGTTGACCATAGTTAAGGTCATAACACACTAGGGGTAAAAAATATTATCGGGAATTTCAAGCGTTGAAATTTGCAATAAGATTGCATACCTCCTATGAGATAGATGTATCCCGATACCCACTGCGAGTAAGTGTTACTCCTGGGAGAGTTTTACACAGAACAATTAGTCATTCAAGTAGGTGTCTAGAAAAGTGTTAACGGGGTTACGCCTCTGGGAAAACGAGGTTTACTTTAATTAGGTCCGTGCGAAAGCACGGGGAACCTCCCTCAAAGTACCGACACTGATCTGGCTGAAAGATTGACGAAATTGTAAGGTGTAATTAATCCCGGCTAATCTTACCTTTTAGGGTTTTAAGGTAGATTTGATAAAAACAGTGGGAGACATCCTGATTAGATAAGATAATAACCAATCTAATCTTGCAAGAGCATACGCTAAAGTGTTTTCTTCTCTCTCTCTCCAGGTAGCGACCATGTCATGCCATAATTAAGATAAAAATATGGATGTATTGACTGAACCCTATTATTGTACTGAGCTAGGGAATGTTGGACCCGTTCTTTCTTATAAGAGTTATAAGACTGAACAGGAAACAGGAGAATATCTGGATTCTCACGCCGCCCAAAAGAACATACATGTTGATGCATCTTCTTCGGGTGTGTTAGTTATTGAGAACTGTTTCTCAGTTCACCCTACGTCCTGGGTATTAGATACCGGATCAGGATCCCACATATGTAAACAGTTACATGGGCTACGTAAAGGTAGAGAACTGGGAAAAGGTGATCATTCCGTTCAAGTAGGGAACGGTGCAAGTATTGTAGCCAAAGCAGTTGGCGAATATCACCTTGTATTACCAAGTCGTAATACACTGATTCTGAATGAGTGTTATTATATACCGAATATGATGTGCAACATTATATCAGTTTCTTTATTAAGTAAAGAAGGATATAATTTTGTAGTACAGGATAATGTTATGAACATATTCCTAGATCAAAAGTTGATTGCATCAGGCTCGTTACATAATGGCATATTCATTCTAAATAAGAATACAGTGCTGAATATACAAAACACACACAAGAGGAAAAGTTCAGATATGAACGAATCCTACTTGTGGCATTGTAGACTTGGTCATATCAATGCGACACGACTGGCTAAGTTACATAAGGATGGTTATTTGAATCCGTTCGAATTATCATCTTATGATACTTGCCATCCATGTCTCAAAGGAAAAATGACCAAAGCTCCGTTTAGTGGACACGGAGAAAGAGTTACCGAACTCTTAGGACTGATACATAGTGATCTATGCGGTCCCATGTCTACGCATGCCAGGAACGGTTCTTCCTACTTCATTACATTCACTGACGAGCTCTCTAGATTCGGACATGTGTTCCTGATGAAACACAAGTCTGAAGCTTTTGAAAAATTCAGAGAATATAAGCACGAAGTAGAGAATCAATCGGGCAAAAGTATTAAGATTCTTCGATCTGATCGAGGAGGTGAATACTTAAGTAATGAGTTTCGGGATTATCTAAAAGAGAATGGGATTCTCTCTCAGCTTACTCCTCCTTATACACCACAGCACAACGGTGTATCGGAGCGGAGGAATCGCACCCTATTAGATATGGTGCGCTCTATGATGAGCACTGCTGAGTTACCTATCTCCTTTTGGGGTTATGCACTGGAAACAGCCACATATCTATTGAATAGAGTTCCAACTAAATCGGTGCCTACCACTCCATATGAGATATGGAATGGGAAGAGACCATCTCTTAAACGAGTTAAGATATGGGGTTGTCCGGCCTATGTTAAAAAGCAAAATCCGGACAAACTCGAGGCAAGATCAAGTATATGTAAGTTTGTAGGATATCTAAAAGATTCTTATGGGTATATATTCTATCACGCTGAGGAACAAAAAGTGTTTGTTTCTCAATATGCCACTTTTTTAGAAAAAGAATTTCTTGCAAAAGAAATTAGTGGCAAAGAGGTAGAGCTGGAAGAGGTTCCAGCACCACAGACTACAACTGATGATTTATTGGAACCAGAGGATTCAGTAGTACCCGACGAACCCCAGCCTCTCCGCCGATCTAGTAGGGTTTCTCGTCCACCTGAGAGATACTACGGTTTTCTCATTGGTGGTGGAAGCGAGGATTGCATCATAGATGATGATGACCCGACTAGTTTCGAGCAGGCCATCACGAGTGGTGACTCTGTGAAATGGCTGGATGCAATGCGATCTGAGATGGAATCCATGTACACCAATAAAGTATGGATTTTGGAAAATGCTCCTGAAGGGGTAAAACCCATTGGGAGCAAGTGGATTTTTAAAAAGAAATTTGGTGTAGATGGAAAAGTTGAGACTTTCAAAGCTAGACTTGTAGCAAAGGGTTTTCGTCAACGACCAGGTGTGGATTATGACGAAACCTTTTCTCCAGTGGCTATGCTTAAGTCCATCCGGATCTTACTTTCCATTGCTGCATACCATGACTACGAAATCTGGCAAATGGATGTTAAGACCGCCTTTCTAAACGGTGATTTAGAAGAGAGCGTGTACATGACTCAGCCAGAGGGCTTCGTAGATAGTGGGAGCAGCGGAAAGGTGTGCAAGCTGCTTAAATGCATTTATGGGTTAAAGCAAGTATCGCGGAGTTGGAACATCTGTTTTGATGTTGTAGTCAAAGAGTTTGACTTCATCAAAAATATAGATGAACCTTGTATCTATAAGAAGGTAGCAGAGGGTAAGGTTGTCTTCCTCGTATTGTACGTGGATGACATACTCTTGATAGGAAATGATATTCCTATGCTGCAATCAGTCAAGCTCTTCTTATCACAGAGATTCTCAATGAAAGATCTAGGTGATGCCTCCTGCATATTGGGAATCATGATCTATAGAGATAGATCTAAACGGATACTGGGATTGTTCTAATCCAGGTACATTGACACCATACTAAAGAGGTTTGGTATGGAAGAATCCAAGCATGGGAACCAACCCACGATCTCTGGACTCACTCTCTCCAAAGAGATGTCTCCTAAGACTGATTTGGAGAGAACTCGCATGCAAGGGATACCCTATGCTTCGGCAGTAGGCTCTATCATGTATGCGATGCTATGTACCAGACCCGATGTAGCATACTCACTAAGTGTAGTGAGTCGGTATCAAGCAGATCCTGGAGAGAGTCACTGGACAGCTGTGAAGAACATTCTCAAGTACTTACGAAGGACTAAGGAGATGTTCTGGTGTATGGTAACGGAGAACTCCAGGTGGAGTCCTTTACCGATTCCAGCTTCCAAGGTGATAAGGATGACTCTAAGTCGCATTCGGGTTTTGTCTTTACCCTCAATGGAGGGGCGGTATGTTGGAAGAGTTCCAAACAGGATACCGTTGCAGACTCGACGATGGAGGCTGAATACATCGCTACCAACGATGCTGCCAAAGAAGCTGTCTGGATCAAGAAGTTCATTACTGAACTTGGAGTGGTTCCATCCATTGAGCATCCAATACCTCTGTATTGCGATAACAATGGAGCTGTGGCATTGGCCAAGGAACCCAGGTCCCATCAAAAGTCCAGACATATTCTGAGGCGGTATCACCTGATCAGGGAGATAGTTGATCGCCGGGAGATCGAGGTCAGGAGAGTAGATACGAAGGACAACACTGTGGATCCATTCACGAAGGCTATCCCCCAGATACAGTTTGAGAGATTATTCGGGATGCTAGGTATAAGATACTACAGCAGCTGGCCTTAGTGCAAGTGGGAGATTGTTAGTTATGTATATGCCCTAGAGGCCATTGTTGTACATATGATGTATATTATAATGGATGCTTGGTTATATATAGAGATGACTTTCTTGCTCGTCATGATAGTATGCTATTTGGTTTCACTTTATCTTAACATGTTGACTTGTATTGGTTTACTGTTTTACTCTCACATGTTGATAAAGCCCTTAGGATCTGTACTCGACTACTGGGACTATGATGAGATCATACTAGTGGGGCCACGGTAGTCGATGAGTACATCCTATAACTGTTCCTAGTCGAGGGTATATCGAGACAGGGCATCGATACACCAGAGTAGACTAGCGTATACGCATCTTGACCCATATGATGGGCGATGGATGATCCCATATCCATCGGTGTTTTGACATCAGAGATGGTGTACGGGTGCTCAGTGGAGACTGGGTACACTGGACGGGCTCGCCGAGAACTCCCAGATGGTGATATACCACACGTAAGATGGCAGTTCTCCGGTGACACTGGTACAGGGTAGTCTGAAGACCCGAGATCGTCATAGAGTCTTGTGTGATTCCCACTGTGCTTTGATTTCCACCTTACCACGTCCAAGAGGGCGTGCAAAACGGTGGCTTTTGGGTACAGTCCTGAATCACATGGAGGCAATGAGCGATAGGAGGGGATTCGTCTCTCCCGGTATAGGGAGTTGATGTTGTGCTGTGTTCGATTGGCTATAACTGGAAGTCCCTGGCCAGGGCTGATATGGAGATTTACTGGTAAGTGTTACTAGTAGTTTCTCGACCCGTTATGAGCCACACATCGACACGACTTATCGGTTACCGGGGTCTGACGTATACCACCCCTAGACTTGATATGCGACATATCAGACGAACAGACCGGACTGTACGGGAGTGTTACTGATTGGATTCATAGGAGAACGCACAGGCTAGCTTGTTGATCTTCTGATCGATCAATACCTGGGTGGCTGTTACGTTTAGCTGACCGCTTGCAGCTTGTGGGTGTTTGATATGATCATCACCTGCTACCGGCGTATTGACGATTCTTTAGAGTCCTACACAGAGGTTTCTTGGCTCAGGCGAAACGGAGTAGAGGCACATATGTGATATGTGCAGGACCGAGAATAATGCGATATGGGATACCGTATTATATTCTCGCGATATTTAGATATGAACCGGGTCATCGGATCAAGTGTTGATTCGATGAATCGGTACATGATATATTAGTCGGTAATATTCGATATAGCCGGATCGTCGGATCAAGTGTTGATTCGATGATTTAATGTATAATAATATATATGATATATTGTATTACATTATCTAATATTGGCTCGCTTTATTATTTCATTTTCTCATTGGATGATACATTGATATATATGCGATATATGTTAATTGTATTATTTTCGTTTGTTGCAAATATATAATATATATGTGATATATATTATTGTGACGTGATATATATTATTGTGACATGATATGATTAATTGTTAAACATGTTTAAGGATGATTAATTGAGGTTAGGGTTTGATTCGGGTTAGATGCTTCATGCACCTTCTAGAAGCTTTTTGTTTTGTCATTCTTAAGATATTTTAGGATGACACATTCTTTAACCCAACCAAACCCTAACTCTAGTTTATTCTCTACTAAATCCTAGCCACTCATCCTTGACCATGGTTTATAATCAATCATATAGTCTTTCTTTCTATTCATCACAAAAGAAAATAATTCATTATCTTTTCCATTATCATCTTCTTCTCTCTTGAAGAAAGCTTACTAGATTTTCTTTATGTGATGAAATAATATGAGAAAATGATTTGAAAAGAAAGCAAAATTACTACTCTCTCATCCTCATCTCATCTAGCCCATGAGATTAGTGTGTTCATCTCTTTAGAGTGAGAAAGCTTGAGTCTTTGCAACTTCAAGGTAGATCATCGGAGATTTGGAATACTTCAAGCTAGCATGGATCGTTCGAGTCGTGGAGCCTCTCATGAGTCCGGGAGATCGTGGATCGCGGCAAAGGGACTTCTACTCGGAGCTTGTGAAGTGAAGGAGCGGACTACAAAGGTTGTAATCCCTCACACTTAGATAAAAAGTTATTATCTTGCATGTTAAACCCTAATAATCTAGCAAAGATCCCGGCTTTGGGTTGTTCGGCACGTCTAAATTTTTATCCGGGCATGTTTGATGCCTTATGAACCTTCACAAGAGTGCCTAGGAACCCTACACGAGTATCCTCGCTAGGCTCCCCCGCCTCAAATACGGCTATCCTGCCCCTCGGTCTCGACTGGGTCCACCATGTATCCAACTGTATATCTCCCCCACTCAGTCTGGATGACGTAAAAATCCGCGACCGTATAGCTCCCCCACTCGGCCCGGAATAAAACAAAATCATAAAAAACCGCATCTCATGGCGGACATCTTACATCAATATGAAAAATCACTAAATTTATATGATAATATGGAAAAACTCAAAACCATAAATTCTCAATAATACAAGTACCTCTTATAGCAACATAGAATACACGAATACTAAACATGATGTCATTGATGTAAGTTACTACTGTTATTAATAATTAAGGTATGATAGGAATCATATTTAACAGGATAATTATTTAGTGTAAAAGTAACATGTTAATATCGAGGAGGTGTAGTGTAACATGTAAAGATGTGCACGTGCGGCATAACTCGTCGATAATTGTGCAGTGTTCTAACATCTATTAATATAGTGATGTATAGGTATATATGAATGCATGTTATTAACTTCGCACATAAATTAATCTTTCAATTTATGTTATTAACTTCGCATATAAATTAATCTTTCAATTTAAAAATACGGGCATATCACGCCATCTTTACACAATCCCCCGGTAGATGTTTAGTCTACTCACCGGAATACGTCGTAACTACTTATGAATCACCAATCCTTTTCCTTTCCTTGCGGCCTCCGAAGTTCCCATATTTGAATCTAATATCGAAATTTACTTGCATAAAGAAACGGCTAACTTCGATACGGTGAAATAATGAAAACACAAGTTGTACGTACTAATTATACTACGTACGACTATTGCAACCAATCTAACACTTAACTTTACTGAAATTTAACCCAACGGTATTTCGCAACAGAAAACAGAACGCGTTACGTTACCTGTGTCGTATTTAAGAATTTTGATTCTTTTTCCGATATTTGCTCCCAGATTTTATATACAGTTAAACTAACTTAATTGAACAATACCAAATTATCCTAAAATCTAAACAGAGACCTACCTAAAAACCCAAAACACCAAACCTCCCTACAAATCCGGCGACGCCGGAATTCTCATATAGGTCGCCGGCCCAAATCCGAGCCCCTTGGTTCGTGCTTCTAGGATTTGTTCTAGGTCTAATATACAATATTTAGGTATTGTTTGGTTAAGTTGATTTTACTCTGACTAATAGCAGATTACTACAGAGCTCAGTTTTGCCTACAATACGATATTATAGATATAAGATTTCTAAATTAAACCAATTACAGAACTAAATCCTACAGTGATTAAAGACTTCACCTACAAAGGATTGCTGGAAGAACTCCTTCCAAGATGTACAAGTTCCTAGTTCTTAGCTTGATGGTGGAAATCCTAGAACCTGGCTCTTCTCTTCTCCTTTCTCTTGTTCTTCTTTATTTGTTCTAGTTTTCTTTTTCTTTCTTTTGAATTTTCAGAAGTTTTAAATTGATTAATTGATCTAAACACCTTATATATATGGAAGAGGGAAGAGGGAGGTATAGGAGGAGGTGTCACCAACAAGGGTGTGTCACTCTCATGCAAGGAGGAGGTGTTGTGTGTGTATTGTGCATGCGAGAAGGAGGTGGCCTTGTATTATCTCTTCAATTGTGTTAATTTGTGATAAAATTCTGATCTAAATTATTGCCTAACCCCTTTTTCCATTTAAACCCTTAAAATTTCAACTTTGCATAATTTTCCTAAATTTTACAAAAAGACCCTTCATTACTTAGTTTATTATATAAACACCATTTTATTAAAATGAAGCTAAATTTCTCATTAAAACCCTTATAATTTATTTATGTTACATATTAAAATTTTAATTTAATTTATTTTACATACTATTTATGAAAATGTTTCATTTGGTTTTAATAACTTTTTAATTTAACATTTTATTATTTAATTAATTAATTTTATTTATTTCCAAATTTTCAAAATGCTACATATATATATATATATATCATAACACATCATATCCTACGAAATTGCGGGGGTGCTATACGCCATCAACCCGACTTCCCCCGTAGAAATACATCTACTCACCTGGACGCCTCGGCTAATCAGATCCGATCTCCGCCTTGTCTTTTTCCGTGCCACATCCGACGCCTCTGCACCCAATCCTAGAATCGCACACAAGCAAATAAAAGGATAAATAAATGATAGTCGCGGAAACAATGATACAAGATAACCACGCGCACTAACTAATCGCGCACAGTGCTTAGTGAACAAAACGCGCTCGCGACAACGCCACAAAACCCAACTAGGATCGCTATACGTGGCAACTACCAAACCAATAACCCAATCGCACCAATCCCGCGTTCACAACACATCAAAAAATATATGAAATAGGTTATAATTCACCAAAACCTCAACTTCATTTAAATCGATTTAACCCAAAAACCTAGTAAGCATCTTTTAACCGTTTCAGTACAAACTTGATGTTTTAACAATTTTAGTGGCCACAATACTCACTAAATATCTTAATTAGGTCACACATACATTAACTAGATTTTAATCTCACTTGCTTTCATTAATCCTAAAATCTAGTTTACAAATTACACAATTTGGAAAATTTAGGAGCAACAATTAGTAACTTAACAATTTAGATTAGATTTTACATGCCTTGATGTGTTAAGCTACAATTTATAACCATAAATGATTGATAAAAACCCTAACTTGATTTCAACCCTTCATTTTAATTCCAAAACATGCAAACTAGAACCTTAATAATATCTAAATAAGTTAGCTTTAATCAATTAACTAACAAATTAAGTGTTGGGTTAAGATTTATACCTCATAAACAATGGATCTAGCTTGCAACATAGCCTCCCAAACTTTCTTCCATGCTCCAAGATCCAAGATTGAATGGCTAAAGAATAATAGGTTAGGAATGGATTTGGAGTTTGTAGGGTTTGTATTGATTTTTGATGAATTTTGCAAAAGTTTTGACATGGAATGAGATGGGGATTTGGGAAGGGCTACTGCTGGGAATGGGGCTCGGCCAAGGTGGTGAGGGGAGAGAGAGTGAGGTGTTGAATGAGTGACCAAGTCAAGAAAACCCCAAGTCAACAAAATCCCATGCCACTTTTCTTTATTTTCTTTTTCATTTTTTCATTTCTTTTCTTAATTGGAGTGGGAAATTTTTGGGGAGTGGGGCAGCCCATGGTCGGCTAGCAGCCAAGAGGGGAGGAGAGAGGGTGTGGGTGTGGTTGTGCAAGTCAAGAAAAGCCCATACTTTAATTATCTAACACCGTACTTCCTTTCTCTTTTTATTATCTTTTTAATTCCATTTCTATTTAACTCTACCTCTAAAATTTTCAAGAACCATCTTGGAAAAATTAAAAGAATGAACATGTTACATCTTGGTTTAATGTGTCATGATACACAAAACTTGTATTAACCCATTCCAATTTGTAATTATCACTAATTAAAAGTATTAGTGAAAACTTATAATAATTAATTACGGAAAATATTTTAGTGCTAGAAATTTTATAAGTGACCCATTAAATACCAATAACTAGCAATTACATAGCTAGAATAGGTATATTTAAGTCTATAAAAGAATAATTATATCCTGGTATTTTTTACGGAAAACACCAGTTATTTTACCGATTATCGGAAATTTCACCTAAACGATTTTCAAAATGTTACAGTCTTCCCCCCTTAAAGAAATTCGGTCCCCGAATTTAAATTAAAATTCCCATAAATACTTAAACATTTCAGCAAAACAATCAAGTCATCGGGGCTCCAAAATCATCAATACTTAAAACACATCTCAGCGCAATGCATGCGCATGAAAACGGGTATATAACTCAAAATCAAAACTCCGTCAAGCATCACGCAATCATCGGAATCATGGTGAAAATACCAATGTCAAAGTCCAATATGAAAACCTACATGTACATAGTACACATCGTTGTAAACTCGTCAAAACGTCTGGAAAAATAAAATGCATGCCAAACCTTTTCCAAGTTGCTGTGCGATGCGCGTATCATGACATAAGTAGCGGACGTTTATTGTAAGAATATATATATATATATATCTTTTGTTTAACATACACGTCCCGCCGTTTGAAAATAATTTTGAAGGGTTTCCTTTGTAAAATGTTTTCGGGTCATCTACACACAGGAAAATACTGAGACTATAGCTCGTTTTTGGAAATCCCTTCGGTAACTATCGATGCATTCAAAAAAATGTTCAGGTACTGTCCTCGGATTAGTCCTGCTCAGCTACTATACCAAATAGTAAATATCATAAAACATACTGCTCCAAAATAAATCAATCCCAAAATGTGTATAAGAATGCCACGTGCGTCAGGTGCGCACGGAAATCGAAATCACTGAATGTGCCATACATGTGTACAGAAACAAAATCTAGGTGCAATGGGCGTGCACGAAAACACCTGTCAAGGGCAACGGGTGTGCCTGACAACAATATCAGGTGCATCTGATATGCACGAAGAATCCCGATTTAGTGCATCTGGTGTGCACCAAAACCGCATCAAGCTCGCCTCGTAAGCGCAAAAATCCAAATCACGTGCACAAGGTGCACGAAAACAAATATCGAATATCACAATCGAAATTGACGGTATACAACATACATCAATCCAAATCAGGTATACCATGGTATATATAATCTCACAACCATGTGCATCAGCGTGCACAAAATCGAATCTGAGTACTAAAAGTGCATGACAACTACACCGAAGGCACAAGTTAAATCACATACATACCATAGGGATGAAATCAAAATCAAACATCTCGAATGATATTAAGTCGATATCGAGTGCAGCTGTGGTGCACGAAAACTCAATCATGCAAATAAATTGCCCAAAAACAACGAAATCCAAAATGATGGATACGTGATATTCGAATCACCAAATCACAAATCATAAACACTGTCGTCGATATGTCCTTCCTTCAAAGTCGAGAAGGTGTCGGTGCCTCCAACCTAGCAGAGCAAGATATCTACTTGCCTCCTGTTCATAGTCGGGAGCCATTATGCCCTTAGGCTCTCATCTCTCACTGTGGATTGTCAGTTACATAGCTCCTCGGCTCAACGGCCTAATATGGAATGATGACGGAAACAGTTCCGCTCTGGCACATCCTCTAAAATCTCTGGCCAACTATCATGGTCACTCATAACATGTCTTGCCGATGATGCCGAACTCTGGCCTACTGGGTGTGCATGATACGACCTATCCTGGGTCCAAGTCTTCTCATGTAGTATTCCAGAAAGATTCTTGTCGGGGTCTTTCCTAATCTCGTTCCTGCCGAACTTCCCGGAAGTTTATCACCCTTTACTAAATCCATTTCTTGTTCCTGAACAGTTGCATACTCATCACGACTTCTTCTAAAAGATAGATCCCTATTCAACGCCTCTGTATACATGTCACATCTCTGATGTCAACGGAGTGGAACGTCATCTTGTCAAAATCTCGTACGAACCTCTTACTCCACTTTTCTCTAATGTGGACTGATTTGGACTCATCTCTTCGTAGCTGTATGGACTGCGCTACAAACGACTATACTCATATCTGGAGTCTCCCTTCCGAAACTACGAACTCGACAGATCAATATCTGGTGGTAGGTATCTTGTCAATTACCTTCTCGGGAACTCGCTCATTTTATCGGAGTGATCCGCTTACGCTCGTCCTCTCTCGATCGACTGACATCATGCCTGTGTGAAGTCTTCTCCAGATGAAATCAATCAATCTGATGACCTCACATCGGGGTATGCAAACGAACCATAAGTCCTAGTCATTCATCCGTGGGTGACTAGCGATCTTCTATCATATCCTTAAGTATAAACTCGTGCCGCAATAGCTTCAAACATCTGGGCGATATCTTGTTAGTCGCAGCAACAGCTGGCTCATTCGTCCGCACGCTAAACAATGCCTCAATCCACAAGAATAGACGATACATGAATGGTCATCACATTCTAGCCGGCCTCTAGCAGTGGCCCAATCCTCTGGTGCTGATCTGAACATTCGAGAAATTTTCGCAAAAACAATCTATCAAAAAGCTCATGTCGCGAAAAATACAATAAAATGACATATCTATGCAATCGCGTGTCACCGGAATTACGCCCTGGTCAGTCCTCGTCCAAGACGAGCTCATGCTGACCGCAACTCTAGCCGCAGCTCTCTCTTCCCGTGCAACCGTGGTAACAGAAACCACCATCCGATATCGATGAAGATAGATCGAAGGAACGAATAGAATACGGTGCAAAGAAATGTATATCATAAGGTTTCTTAAGCGGAGTAGCGTATCGTAAGTATGCCGCGGAACATACACACGGTACGTCACTCTACTTAAGTCACCTACTCTATCAACCAAGGTCAACTTACGTAACAAAAGTTCGGGTCTAATACCCCCTCGACCAAGTCTAAATTCCGTAAGGTCAAGCCTAGGTTCCGAATATATATATATACGCCCTAGACTCCACATAGTCAAACCTAGACTCGAACCAAGGTTAAACCAAGCGCTTTGATACCAACTTTGTCACGACCCGAAGGTACGGAACGCGACTGGCACTTAAATTACGAAATGTCTAGAGGGCGTAACGTAATCTAAGTAAGCCAAAGCCCAGAAATCTAAACCATTTTTAAAGAAAAGTGTGAAGGAAAACTTGTTTTAAATAAAATGGTTTTAACAAAATAAGGAATTAAACATTTTAAAAGCAACATCATAATTTCTCGAAAATTTCGGCAGATACTCCTTTGTAAATACTGGCCCCAAAACGGGTACAACATATGAAATACATATAAATAAAGAATAAAGGCATCCCCAAGCGGCAACTAGCTCTTTGCCAATTGGTGGAAACCACCACGCAAGCAATATAATATACAACGCCGAAGGGCGAGAATCAAAACTCAGAAGAAAACCAACATCCTCAAGAAAACCAGAGGAGAAACATAATAATACAAGCGTGCGACTCTAAGGTCGAAAGAATATACAACTGGTCTTCTAAGTCTATTAAATAATACAAGTCTTGTTGATAGAGTTTACTAGATACAACTGAAATAAATAAAAGTACTACGATGGTCACGATGCAAGTGAACCCACCTACCAAAGCAATCGCCCGGAAGGAAGCAGTGTGCCAGCAAAGCCGCCAAGGAAACCTGTACGACAAAACCTCCAAGAAACTGTGGCACAACGGGGGTGAGTTGCCAACTCGTGAGTAGAAAATATCACCGAGAAGAAATCACATGTATGACTCTCTCCTAGGTCATACACTAAAATATACCATACTATAACAAGGTGACAGCATATCATAAATGATATCAAAGTACTCATGTCCGTGTCATGAGTAATAATACATCGATGCGTGATATGTAATAATACACCATCCAACGTGTGTCCAGCAACGACACACAAATCATGATAAAACCCGAGTGCCCAGCATTGGCACTCAAAACATCACGAAATCCATGTCCAACAGCGACACATAATACTCAAATCTCGGGCTCCGCATAATCAGGATCGGCCCATGGGCTCCGTCAGTCCGGATCGGCCCATCACATCAAATTGCTCAACTACGTCGGTATCCTCCGGATATCCACCGCACCCGACACACCGGTATGGTAGTCTGCCCCTGCCAGGCTCATCGTCATCCCCACAAAACCACTCTCTCCTCGGGGTACCGTACCGGGTCCACCATACGCCCGCAGACGGTTCATCCTCCTCCTCGAATCGGGTGTATAATATCGCTCAAGAACCGAGAAAACTCATGGTGGACGACACATACATCATATCACAAGAAAACCGCAACTTGCATTTAAAATGATAATGAGTTATAAAGTCCTTGCGGTTTCTCCAAATCCAAAATCTCATGGAAATCCGAAATCCCAAACTCGAGAGTAAATAAACAGTGAATTACCGACATAAAGCCCGATAATATTGCATGACAAATGATTATATAAAGAATGCAATATCTAAACTAGCATAGTAATAACATATTGGAAATATCAGCTAGCAAGTTATATCAATGAAGGAATATTTTTAAAGTGTACGTGTCATGGCAATTACCAATGATGATGTGTGTGAGCCGGCAAGAAAGTATTCGTAGACATATGCATCATCGGTAATGGTGCTGGTGTCCTGACAACATGGGTTCATAATAAGAATGAAAACACATTTAAGCATGCAATGCGATGCGAATAGCAAGAATATATGAAAAATGCATAATAAACGCAACATTGAAGAATATACGTTTCTATATACGAGTCATACAGTTTTTGGTGTTTGAATTCGCACAAATCGTTGTTTTAGAAAAATAGGGGCTACGGGGTCCTTGAGAAAAGATACATCCTTTGAAAAAATCCGTAGTGTCCCTCGGCCTGTCTTTAAAATACTCACGGTTCGTTAGTTTTGAAAATAAGTATTACTCGAGCCCAGTCTAACATCTACCTGATAAACAATAGGACTAAACTAAGAGACTAATCGAAGGGGTAAGGAAATCCACCTAAGTCTGACTCGATATATCTAGTACTCGGCGATCCCGCCTCAATAGCGTCACGTACGGTAAAATATAATAATACCACATCCTCGAGTCAAGAGTGCGGATCAATCATCATATATATACTTCGTATGGTAAAATCCATTGTACGGCATCCCAAATTGGGGTACGGGTCAAATATCATATATATCTCATTATTCATATCGTATTGTTATCGATAAATCAATAATTAGGGGTACCGATCCAAAACTTAGTACATTTCCATATCATCAAACATATATACTCGTGTGTATGAAAACACACATCGCCCAACGATCCGCTATAATATCATGTCGTATCATATCACGATCCAATCACATATCACAACCACGGCATCATGCCCGATCATATCGGCTCATCTCCAAGTATCATATACTGAGCTCATCATCCGTGTATATGTATACACACACACACACTAACGCGTCTACATATATATATACACATATAAACATATACACCCAAATCAAACCACGTGTGTGCATATGCGTGCGTGTCAACCTTTACTCTAGGGTTTCGCGACTAAGAAACTAACTAAAAGCACTTTCTTCCAATTACATAAAATCCAACCATGGTCTCCTAAGGCCTTTTCTTGCTAAGTATTCATATCTCGCAATAACACACATATGTGTGTGTTTGTGTGTGTGTGTGTGTGTGTGTGTGTGTGTGTATATCAGAACACATCATATCTTACGAAATTGCGGAGGTGCTATACGCCATCCACCCGACTTTCCCCGTAGATATACATCTACTCACCTGGACACCTTGGCTAATCAGATCCGATCTCCGCCTTGTCTTTTTCCGTGCCACGTCCGACGCCTCTGCACCCGATCTTAGAATCGCACACAAGCAAATAAAAGGATAAATAAATGATAGTCGCGGAAACAATGATACAAGATAACCACGCGCACTAACTAAACGCGCACGCGGTTGGTGCACAAAACGCGCTCGCGACAACGCCACAAAACATGACTAGGATCGCTATACGTGGCAACTACCAAACCAAAAACCCAATCGCACCAATCGCGCGTTCACAACACATTATAAATTATATGAAATAGGTTATAATTCACCAAAACCTCAACTTCATTTAAATCGATTTAACCCAAAAACTAGTAAGTATCTTTTAACCGTTTTAGTACAAACTTGATGTTTTAACAATTTTAGTGGCCACAATACTCACTAAATATCTTAATTAGGTCACATATATATTAACTAGATTTTAATCTCACTTATTTTCATTAATTCTAAAATCTAGTTTACAAATTACACAATTTGGACAATTTAGGAGCAACAATTAGTAACTTAACAATCTAGATTAGATTTCACATGCCTTGATGTGCTAAGCTACACTTTATAACCATGAACGATTGATAAAAAACCTAACTTGAATTCAACCATTCACTTTAATTCACAAACTTGCAAACTAGAATCTTAATAATATCTAAATAAGTTAGCTTTAATCAATTAACTAACAAATTAAGTGTTGGGTTAAGATTTATACCTTACAAACAATAGATCTAGCTTGCAACATAGCCTCTCAAACTTGCTTCCATACTCCAAGATCCATACTTGAATGGCCAAGGAATAATGGGTAAGGAATGGATTTGGAGTTTGTGGGGGGGTTTTGTATTGATTTTTGATGAATTTTTCAAGAGTTTTTACATGGAATGAGATGGGGATTTGGGAAGGGCTGCTGCTGGGAATGGGGGCTCGGCCAAGGTGGCGAGGGGAGAGAGTGTGAGGTGTTGAATGAGTGACCGAGTCAAGAAAGCTCCAAGTCCACAAAGTCCCATGCCTCTTTTCTTTATTTTCCTTTTCCCTTTTCATTTCTTTTTTTAATGTGAGTGGAAAATTTTTGGGGAGTGAGGCAGCCATGGTCGGCCAGCAGCCAAGAGGGGAGGAGAGAGGCTGTGGGTATGGTTGTGCAAGTCAAGGAAAGCCCATACTTTAATTATCTAACATCATACTTCCTTTCTCTTTTTATTATCTATTTAATTCCATTTCTATTTAACTCTACCTCTAAAATTTTCAAGAACCATCTTGGAAAAATTAAAAGAAAGAACATGTTACATTTTGGTTTAACGTGTCATGATGTATAAAACTTGTATTAACCCATTCCAATTTGTAATTATCACTAATTAAAAGTATTAGTGAAAGCTTATAATAATATTTAAAATAATTAATTACGGAAAATATTTTTAGTAAACTAGAAGTTTTATAAGTGACCCATTAATTACCAAATACTAGAAATTACATAGCTAGAATAGGTATATTTAAGTCTATGAAAGAATAATTATATCCTGGTTTTTTACGGAAAACACCAGTTATTTTACCGATTATCGGAAATTTCACCTAAACAATTTTCAAAACGTTACAGTATCCCTTGCACGCGAGCCCTCTCCAAATTAGTCTTGGGGGACATCTCTTTGGAGAGAGTGATTCCTGAGATCGTGGGTAAATTTCCACGCTTGGAATCTTCCATACTAAACCTCTTTAGTATAGTGTCAATGTACCCGGATTGCCATAATCCTAACATCCACTTCGATCTATTTCTATAGATCTTAATCCCCAGGATGTAGGAGGCATCACCCAGATCTTTCATGGAGAACCTTTGTGATAAGAAGAGCTTGACCGAGTGCAGAATAGGAACATCATTTCCTATCAAGAGTATATCATCTACATACAATACGAGGAAGACAGCCTTACTCTCTGCAACCTTTTTGTATATACAAGGTTCATCTACGCTTTTGATGAAGTCAAACTCTTTGACTGCCATATCAAAATAGATGTTCCAACTCCGCGATGCCTGCTTTAACCCATAGATTGATTTAAGCACCTTGCATACCTTTCCGCTGCTCCCTCTATCCACGAAGCCCTCTGGCTGTGTCATATACACACTCTCTTCTAAATCACCATTTAGAAAAGCGGTCTTGACATCCATCTGCCAGATTTCGTAGTCATGGTATGCAGCGATGGCAAGTAGGATCCGGATAGACTTAAGCATAGCCACTGGAGAAAAGGTTTCTTCATAATTGACACCAGGTCGTTGACAAAAACCTTTTGCTACAAGTCTTGCTTTGAAAGTCTCAACTTTTCCATCTACACCATGTTTCTTCTTAAAGATCCATTTGCTCCCAATGGGTTTTACCCCTTCAGGAGCAACCTCCAAAGTCCATACTTTATTGGTGTACATGGATTCCATCTCAGATGGCATTGTATCAAGCCATTTCACAGAGTCCCTACTTGTGATGGCCTGCTCGAAACTAGTTGGGTCATCATCTTCCATGATGCAATCCTCGCTCCTACGGTCAATGAGAAAACCGTAGTATCTCTCAGGTGGATGAGGAACCCTACTAGATCTACGGAGAAGCTGAGGTTCGTCGGGGACTGTTGAATCCTCCGGTTCCATCAAATCATCCGTCGTAGTTTGTGTAGCTGGAATTTCTTCCAGTTCTACCTCTTTGCCACTAATTTCTTTTATAAGAAATTCCTTTTCTAAAAAGGTGGCATTTCGAGAAATAAACACCTTTTGTTCCTCGGTATGGTAGAAGATATACCCTCATGAATTTTTGGGATATCCAACAAACTTGTACAGAACTGACCTTGCCTCGAGCTTGTCCGGATTTTGCGTTTTAACATAAGCCGGACAACCCCATATCTTAATATAATTAAGACATGGTCTCTTCCCCTACCATACCTTATATAGAGTGGTAGGCATAGATTTGGTAGGGATCATATTCAATAGGTGTGCGGCTGTCTCAAGCGCATAACCCCAAAACGAAATAGGCAACTCAGCATTAATTATCATAGAGCACACCATATCTAATAGGGTGTGATTTCTCCGCTCAGATACACCGTTGTGCTGTGGTGTATATGGAGAAGTAAGCTGAGAGAGAATCACATTCTCTTTTAGATAGTCACGGATTTCCGTGCTCAAGTATTCTCCTCCTCGATCGGATCGAAGGATTTTAATATTTTTACCCGTTTTGTTCTCTACTTCGTACTTATATTCCTTGAATTTCTCAAAAGCTTCAGACTTATGTTTCAACAAGAACACATGTCCGTATCTTGAGAGATCATCATTGAATGTGATAAAGTACGAGGAACCATTCCTGGCATGTGTAGACATGGGACCGCATATATCACTATGTATCAGTCCCAAGAGTTCAGTAGCTCTTTCTCTGTGTCCAGTAAACGGAGTTTTGTTCATTTTTCTATTGAGACATGACTGGCAAGTTTCATAAGATGTAAATTCTGTTGGAGATAGTGCCCTCAGAGTCAATTATTGGATCACAGGCACGAGATTGCAATGATTGAGGGAGGACCTATCCCAGTAGAACAGTCTTACTCGAGATGATAGTATGCTATCTGGTTTATCTTTATCATCGTGTACTGCTTTAGGTGACCTGACATGTCGCTATTGCACGTTGATAGAGGCCCTAGGATTCTTGCTTGACGACCAGCAGTATGATGGCGATCATATACGTGGGAGCTGGTAGTCTATAAGCACATCCTTAAAAGGTCCCTAGTCGTAGGAGTTTCGAGACTGGGCATCGATACTCCGTTAGTAGACTAGTGTATACAGTCGAGACCCCGACGAGGGGCGGTGGCCGGTCTCACAAGCCACTGGTGTCAGTTGGTTCACCTAAGATGTATACAGGTGCTCATTGGGTTATGAGTACACCGGACAGGACTCGCCGGGAACCTGCTAGTTGGTCTTATACCAGACGTCAGATAGCAGTTCCCAGGTGACATGTGTACAGGTTAGTTCATCGACCTGAGATCGTCATTTGTCTCGTGTGAGTTCCCACTGTACTTTGATTACTACCCTACCACGGCTCAAAGGAGTCGTGCAAACAGGTTTTAGTTGGGTGCAGTCCCGAGCCACATGGAGGCAGTGAGCGGATCTGCAGGGGTTCGTCTCTCCCGGTATTGGGGGTGAGGTCGCGCTGTGTCTAGGAGAGCCATTACGCAAAGCCCTCGGCCGAGGCAGGAGATTTACTGGTAGGTATTCCAGTAGTATCTCAGGGCGTTCTGGGCTACACTCCGACACGACTTGTACCGCTTTTGGGGGTCTGACTTTTACCAACCCCCTAGGCCCGCCATGCGATACTCATAGACGAACGGACCGGACTGTACGGATATTGTCACTGACAGGCTCAGTAGGGTGTCAGGATGGGTTCGCTCATCGACGTCCCTTTTGGTCAATAGCTGGTGGCCCGTCATGTATTGGCTTATACCTCTGACGTGCCAGTGGTTAAATCCACAGCCATAGTATTGACGAGTCTTTAGAGTCCACCACACTTACAGTTACTCAAGCTTTCGGGCGAAACACTGTAGAGGCCGTATGGAGATATGGCAGGGTCCGATCAGATACATGCGGTATTGCACGGATCAGGATCGGACAGTTTTGTACTAGTAGCCGTATAGTCATATGGCAGGGTTCGATCAGATACGTGCGGTATTGCACGGATCAGGATCGAATGGATATTACTAGCCGGCTTTGGTTTAAGCCGGATCCTAGTTTAGTACAGTGTAGATTTTGTCTCATTGCATTTGTATCCGGTCGGAATACAGATGCGGGTGTGTATGCACAGTGTCGGGGTTTTCCTGTAATTTATTACGGGACCAGTTTTCTGGAGTTGCCAGTTTGCATTCCGTTCCGGCCGGTTTTCCTTTGTTCTTTCCCGGCCGGACTTTTCCGATGGAGGGGGTAATTTGCAGTTTTGCAAATTACTTTTGTGGAGGGGTTTTATTGCAAATAGATTGATTATGATAGCTTCAAATCTTTCATCCATTACTTGCATTTATTGTGATTAGATGAGAGGGTATGGGTTTGTAAGATAAAGCATGGTTGCATGTTTTCTTGTCTTGGGTTGTGGTTACCTCCACCATTCTCCTACACTCACCTTCCTTCTAAGGTTATGCTTCATATTCAATCCTCCACCCTTTTTCTAATATGAGAAGTTTTTCATGAGGAAAGAAGAAGAAGAAAAAGAAAGAAGAAGAAGAAAAAAGAAAGAAAGAAAGAAAAAGAATGAGAGAGTTCATCTTTGTTATGGAAGAAATTCTTCATCTCCTTCTTCTTCTTGTTACGGAAAAATGAAAGCACCATTTTTCCTAACCCCAATCCTCCATCATGGCAACTACAAACCCCAAATGAGACCAGCATCATCTACACTACATTCTACAGCACTTCTTGGGCATGTCGAGTTGCCGGCTTCATGCCCGAGTTGCCTCGGTATTGAGGCGGGAGCCCGTAAAAGACGAAGGCGATGTGGTGTCCTTTCCGGCGAGGAGGCGACGATGTGGAGCCAAGACTTTCCGCGGGAGATCGGGATGATGAAGAGAAGACGGAGGACTCGGATCACTTGGTATACTTCTCACCCTATCTCTAGTTAGCTAGTATAGGTTAATGGTTAACGATCCGGGTTTTCTTTGTCCGCGGTAGCGCCGGTTTCCGAGTAAGGAAAAATTTTGATTCCGCATTTTGGCCTCGAGTAAGAGGCCGGGGCGCTGCCGTGGCGCAACATGGTATCAGAGCCACGCCATTAACCTTACCTAGCTTCGTTTGATGTGTTTGCGTTTCCGATCGACCGAAATTTCCAAAAACCGTATTTTTGTTGCACATCAGTTTCTGTCGAAATTTTTTGAAGTCCAAAAATTTTTCAGGTGGTCTCAGAATGTTGTGCAGGGAGTTCTAAGAACACTGGGAAAAAACGATACAGTAAACCCTTACCTCGAGCGCGGAAGCGCGGCACTAACCCACTTTCTGCCGCCCTTCCGCCGCAATATGGTGGGCCCGCTTTGTCGTTTTTCTTCAGTTGTTTTATGGGCTAAAATTAGGGGTTTTGGAATATTAAATTTGGGCCCAGGTTTTCTGTGACTGCTACAGTTTTGATTGGGGGCCCACTTGTTAATTTTTGGTCAATCGGAAAATTTTAAACACAATATTTCACAGTATTTACATTATATCTGCGACCGTGAATGTCACTCGATCGGTAAATCCGGTCTAGCTGCTATAGCCAGGTTAGACGGATTTGCGAACGTGATTTTCACGTTGATATTTTATGTATATGCTGTGTTGTTGCGGATCGGTCGTGGGGGATAGCCTGGATGCAATACTAGTACAGTTTTTTGTTGTATTATGTACATTTGGTATTGCGGGGCGAGCGTCCGACATGTGGACTGCCGTCACTGCCTGTTTGTATTATTCTTTTGGGGCACGACCTGGTTGCGGTCGATGTACCCGGTGTATGTATATTTTACTTTCTGTACTAGGGTTGCCCCGCGGTGGGGTGCACGGATAGCCGGGTTCTGGAGGGCAACGGGCCCGCATCTCAGGGCATTGAGACGGAAGGGGCTTCAGTCCAGGATTGGCGGGCTATTCGCCGCACTCGTAGGGGGTACAGGTTGACCCAGGAGGGGTGCCCAAGTTGCCGGATTCCGTGAAGTGCTGGGTGGTCCATTCACGGTACTGAAGGGGGCTGCCTCGCTTCAGGTTTTGGCGGGTGACTTGCCGCGCCCGTAGGGGTCTAGGATTTCATTGCACAGGCTATCCACACGACCAGGGGAACGTCGGGTTTCAGCAGCGGCTCTGTGAAACCCGGGGCTTCCAGATATCTGTATTGTTCTGTGATGCTGTACATTTCTGTGATGTTGCATTTTATTCACGCCTTGAGCGAAATACTATATATTGGTATATATATATTAGTAGATGTTGTATATGTTTTACATCCGCGCTAGTCCAGTCCCCGCTCTGCCGTTAGTTAGCTAACCTAACGGGTGATGACGGGACCCAGTGGCGAATGCGGATGGCATATATGTACGTCAGTATATTTTCGTTCTTTGTGGTGTGATCAATTGATGGGACTGCATTGATTCGGATCAATGCAAGATAAACAAACCTATTCTGATGTTGTTGGAACATTTTTCAAAAAGCTGTTATTGCAAGGACGTTCACTTTTGTTTTGCATCGTGGTATTCATTTGGAATATCCTGCTCCTCAGTCGACGAGGCAAGGGCCGAGATCCCTTCACCGGGAGTGACCCCTTGGACAGAATTTTGCGTCAGGGCATTAACTTCACTATAGCCGATTACTTTTGCTTTGCATCGTGGTATTCAGTTGGAATATCCTGCACCTCATTCTACGGGGAAAGAGCCGAGATCCCTTCACCGGGAGTGACCTCTTTAGTAAAGGTTTTCGTCACTATATTTTATAAAAGGCTATGCAGTTCCTTCAACGATATCAAGTTTATTACGTTAAAGGTTTTTCGCCAAAAAACCATTCGTAGCCCTCCGTCATTTCCTACAGGTATTATTTGGTATTCGTGCTGCGTTTGTTGACCTAGTCAAGACGTAGTGTTCGGTAGCTAAGTGGTACTTTTTTGTTGCATAAGTGGGATTGGTTAGGACAGTCGTGCGGCCTTGTTGACCTAGTCAAGGGCACGTACGGGTGGGTTTAATGCGATCCAGAACAATGACGGGTTGAACTTGACTGGCGGTTTATGGTTTGTTGACCTAGTCAAGGTCATAAACCGCTTGGGGTAAAAATCACATCGGGAGTTTCAAAAGAACTGAAACTTGCCAAGCATGCGCATACCTTCTGGAGTGTGGTGACGTGAGTGGATTCCGTCAAGTTATCATGCGATGATAGTTGGATCCC
The DNA here is from genome assembly GCA_030015575.1 of Agapanthus africanus. NCBI lineage: Eukaryota > Viridiplantae > Streptophyta > Magnoliopsida > Asparagales > Amaryllidaceae > Agapanthus > Agapanthus africanus. Next base: position 114,811,481 of record JASDDO010000018.1, read on the forward strand.
GATTCCCACTGATGAGTTGGTTTACTCCTCGGGTGATCCCGACTAATTCTTCTTTCAGGTTTGGAGGAGAATTTGAGGTACAGTGGGAGGTTTCCAGATTAGACAAAGTGATAACCATTCTGATCTAGGATAGAGTGCACGCTGAGTGTTTCTTTTCTCTCTCTCTTTGGCAGCGACCATTGACCCGACCCTGGACTATGACTCAGTGACCAAGTTGACCGAACCTTCTTAACACTGGCTTTTGGATTGTCAGAGTTGCAGACCTCATTGCCACTCCTACTTTTACCCTTTTCTCCAGGACACCCCGTATTACTACGAACGTCCACTTCCATTGGACAAAACCATCGTATGGTTAGATACGAACTCGAAGGACTTCGAGGATGGTTTCTGGTTCTGGAGAAAACGGATAGGACTATTCAGTTGTCTTTTCTTTTCATCTTCTCTCGTTGCGAGTACTCCTTGGTTTAGGAGATAGTACACCTATTACGCAAATTGGATAGTCTTCTTCCAAACCTTAGGCTGGTGCCGACCGGTAGGGAATGAAGAAAACCAGTTAGCCTAAAACGGTGTACAGAAGGTATTAAGTTCAGACAAAGCAAGGGATTAGTAAGAGGGCAAAGTAAATTGCGACTGATATTCACGACCAAACCAAGTATTTCTTCGCCAATCCTAAATCACCTTTGTATTTCTCCAGGACACTCCGTATCACTACGAAGATCCCATTTTATTGGATACTCCATCGTATGGTTATATACGAACTCGAAAGGAACTAGTTCCAGTTCGGGGATGGATTCTGGTTCAGGAGAAATAGGAATAAAGTACATTCAGTTGTCTTTTATCTTCACCTTCTCTCGCTTTGCGAGTGCTCCTAAGATTAGGACAGTACACCTTTTATGCTTATTGGATAGTCTTCTTCCAAACCATAGGCTGGTGCCGAACGGTAGGGAAGGAAGAAAACCATTTGGCCTAAGGGGGTGTGCAGACGGTAATGACTAAAGACATATAAAGGGATTTGGACAGATGGCAAAGAGATATACGGTTACAGTTGTGAATCTGGATAATAGAAGAGGCATTACTAGGAATACCAGGATACCCCATCGAAACATTTCAATGTTTCAGTTTCACTGTGTACTGTTAAAAGAAAACTGATTTCCCGATTGGACACTTGCTCCAGGGTATGTATTTACCAGGTTTGATTCTCACATCTGTATGGTTTTACAGATGATGAGTGGGAGTAAGTTATTGGGAATTGGGTGATCATCCTCATTATATCGGGATTCGTTGTAATCGGTGATATTTGAGGAAGTCACCTGGGTTGATTGCCGGTCGGCAATTATTTGGTTTTGAATATCCGCGGTTATGCACCAATTTCAAATTGATATATCTGTACGTCTATTTTCATAGAGTGAGATATGCCTTTTTTTGATATTATGTCGATGACATTTACCTATATCAGTGGATGGTTAGGTAAGGAGCATTAAACAGCGGTGTAATTCTTCTTAACCACAAGTACAGTTTTCAACCTACGACACACAGTGAAAGAGTTGTTAGACTCAGCGGACTTATACAGAGTATTGTATGTTGTCCAGTGTCCATCAGGACAGAGGGGTTGGTCCTCGTACTATATTCGGTTTACTTATGACTTCTCTAGATTTTAGACAGCTGTTTCGTGGAAACACAGGGTCTAAGTTTTGAGGAGTTATAGGTATTTGAATAGAGTAGAGTACCAGGTGTAGCAAGTATCGGGATTCTTCAAAGAGATTGAAGATGTAGATACTTGTGTATGATATTCAGTTGATAGTAATGATGAAGACAGATTGCTTCTCTTTCAGGTTACTCATAATTGGAAGCATTCCTAAGTTGAGTAACGCTGATCGACCTCCTTCCATTTAGTTGACATGCACTGGAGATAGTTGCATGATTTGAATCTGGTTCAATTGAATCAGTGCCTCTGGTTCTATATTGGATATAGAACAGTTCATATCTTAACGATGTTAAGGTACGGGGAGTTGTCCAGCTTATGATTAAAACCAGACACTGGACAACTCAAGGCACGTTTCTGTAATGGCTGTTTGTGGGTTGACCCAGGCTATGACGAGGGTTGATTTTCTACCATCTGGATGAACAATAGCAATATTGTTCTAGACTCGCCACAGTTTTTATTAAAAATGGATTTTTTTAGAAAAAGTAGTGGGAGTATGGTAGAACTGGAAGTGATTCCAGAACCACAAACGATTACTGAAGATTTGATAAGGAACCTAAAGATTCAATCTGATTTGACATTCCATTGGCCACTCCGCATATAAGGTGGGTAACTTCAGGCACCCGAGAGGTACTCCGGTAGCCTCAATGACGGTGACAGGGAAGTTCTTGTTTACCCACACTTGCCATTGTTGTTGTTCCAGGCTGCGAGACCCGGCAGGAGGATGAGTATAGCGTCGTTCTAAACTAGCTTTAGAAGTGCACGTCTATATGACTCTGGCAGAGGGTTGTCGTAGTCAGTGGGAGCAGCGGAAGCATTGGTGGACTTTGTGCTTATGTCTATTTATAGACTAAAGCAGATATAGCGGAGTAAGATCATCTGTTTCTGATGTGACAGTCATGGGTTTGACGTCATCAGCATAGGGGATGGATCTGTTGAGAAGGTAGTAGGAAGTGATATTCCTATACTAAGATCGGTTATACTTTGGTCGTCACACAGTGTTTTCTCCACAAGGGACTTGGACATTATATCAGACATACTGGTTACTAGATCTATGGTTTTAGATCTAGATTTGGGTGGTTTCCCAATCAGGGTACTTTGACAGCATTCTAAGAGTATTTAGAATGGACGACTCCTGGCACGGTAGTGTACCTGCAGGTAATGGAGTCACCCTCTCTAAAGGTGTCTTACAGACTAAAGGGGAGAGGGATACGCATGATTGACAGATCACTTGCTTAGGCAATTGAGTCAATCATGAGATGTCAAGTACCACACCAGATGTTGTTCTTGCAGTAGGTGCAATAAGTTGATATTGATCCAATCCTGGAGGAACAGTCGGAAGCAGTTATAGAACATAAGTGAATGTTCTAGGGATATGATAACGGCTGTCTCCTTTAGGAGACGGTTATCACTCCAGGCTTCCAAGGTGACATGGACGACAAGGAGGTTGTCAGAGTTATAGTTCTCCCTCTGACGAGGGGCAGTATTTTGGACAGGTGGTCCAAGGCAATACTGAGGGAGGCATGGCGCAGGATACTGATTAAGTTCAGTTAACGATACAGTCTAAGAAGTTTGGATTTGGAGTTCATTTATGAACTAGGTCCCATCAGACATCCAGACATTCTAAGACAGGTATTGCTCATTTCGGGAGATGGCTTTCTCCGCGAACTTGAGAAATAGAGAGACATAGAAAGAAACTTCACAGCGGATCCACTCACTGAGGCTATTCCTCGAACGCAATAGTTTCGCAAACGAGCTTTGTGAGACTGACTAGTAGAGGAGTTGGGTGTTCGGTATCACACGGGCTGTGAGTATGCGACATCGCAATAATTAGCCTTGAGTGCAAGTGGGAGATTGTTGGAGATAGTGCCCTCAGAGTCAATTATTGGATCACAGGCACGAGATTGCAATGATTGAGGGAGGACCTATCCCAGTAGAACAGTCTTACTCGAGATGATAGTATGCTATCTGGTTTATCTTTATCATCGTGTACTGCTTTAGGTGACCTGACATGTCGCTATTGCACGTTGATAGAGGCCCTAGGATTCTTGCTTGACGACCAGCAGTATGATGGCGATCATATACGTGGGAGCTGGTAGTCTATAAGCACATCCTTAAAAGGTCCCTAGTCGTAGGAGTTTCGAGACTGGGCATCGATACTCCGTTAGTAGACTAGTGTATACAGTCGAGACCCCGACGAGGGGCGGTGGCCGGTCTCACAAGCCACTGGTGTCAGTTGGTTCACCTAAGATGTATACAGGTGCTCATTGGGTTATGAGTACACCGGACAGGACTCGCCGGGAACCTGCTAGTTGGTCTTATACCAGACGTCAGATAGCAGTTCCCAGGTGACATGTGTACAGGTTAGTTCATCGACCTGAGATCGTCATTTGTCTCGTGTGAGTTCCCACTGTACTTTGATTACTACCCTACCACGGCTCAAAGGAGTCGTGCAAACAGGTTTTAGTTGGGTGCAGTCCCGAGCCACATGGAGGCAGTGAGCGGATCTGCAGGGGTTCGTCTCTCCCGGTATTGGGGGTGAGGTCGCGCTGTGTCTAGGAGAGCCATTACGCAAAGCCCTCGGCCGAGGCAGGAGATTTACTGGTAGGTATTCCAGTAGTATCTCAGGGCGTTCTGGGCTACACTCCGACACGACTTGTACCGCTTTTGGGGGTCTGACTTTTACCAACCCCCTAGGCCCGCCATGCGATACTCATAGACGAACGGACCGGACTGTACGGATATTGTCACTGACAGGCTCAGTAGGGTGTCAGGATGGGTTCGCTCATCGACGTCCTTTTTGGTCAATAGATGGTGGCCCGTCATGTATTGGCTTATACCTCTGACGTGCCAGTGGTTAAATCCACAGCCATAGTATTGACGAGTCTTTAGAGTCCACCACACTTACAGTTACTCAAGCTTTCGGGCGAAACACTGTAGAGGCCGTATGGAGATATGGCAGGGTCCGATCAGATACATGCGGTATTGCACGGATCAGGATCGGACAGTTTTGTACTAGTAGCCGTATAGTCATATGGCAGGGTTCGATCAGATACGTGCGGTATTGCACGGATCAGGATCGAATGGATATTACTAGCCGGCTTTGGTTTAAGCCGGATCCTAGTTTAGTACAGTGTAGATTTTGTCTCATTGCATTTGTATCCGGTCGGAATACAGATGCGGGTGTGTATGCACAGTGTCGGGGTTTTCCTGTAATTTATTACGGGACCAGTTTTCTGGAGTTGCCAGTTTGCATTCCGTTCCGGCCGGTTTTCCTTTGTTCTTTCCCGGCCGGACTTTTCCGATGGAGGGGGTAATTTGCAGTTTTGCAAATTACTTTTGTGGAGGGGTTTTATTGCAAATAGATTGATTATGATAGCTTCAAATCTTTCATCCATTACTTGCATTTATTGTGATTAGATGAGAGGGTATGGGTTTGTAAGATAAAGCATGGTTGCATGTTTTCTTGTCTTGGGTTGTGGTTACCTCCACCATTCTCCTACACTCACCTTCCTTCTAAGGTTATGCTTCATATTCAATCCTCCACCCTTTTTCTAATATGAGAAGTTTTTCATGAGGAAAGAAGAAGAAGAAAAAGAAAGAAGAAGAAGAAAAAGAAAGAAAGAAAGAAAAAGAATGAGAGAGTTCATCTTTGTTATGGAAGAAATTCTTCATCTCCTTCTTCTTCTTGTTACGGAAAAATGAAAGCACCATTTTTCCTAACCCCAATCCTCCATCATGGCAACTACAAACCCCAAATGAGACCAGCATCATCTACACTACATTCTACAGCACTTCTTGGGCATGTCGAGTTGCCGGCTTCATGCCCGAGTTGCCTCGGTATTGAGGCGGGAGCCCGTAAAAGACGAAGGCGATGTGGTGTCCTTTCCGGCGAGGAGGCGACGATGTGGAGCCAAGACTTTCCGCGGGAGATCGGGATGATGAAGAGAAGACGGAGGACTCGGATCACTTGGTATACTTCTCACCCTATCTCTAGTTAGCTAGTATAGGTTAATGGTTAACGATCCGGGTTTTCTTTGTCCGCGGTAGCGCCGGTTTCCGAGTAAGGAAAAATTTTGATTCCGCATTTTGGCCTCGAGTAAGAGGCCGGGGCGCTGCTGTGGCGCAACAAATTCGAACGGATTCAAATAACCATCTTTATGTAACTTAGCTAGTCGTGTCGCATTGATATGACCTAGTCTACAATGCCACAAGAAGTGATGATGTTCTATATTAGCGATCTCCCAGATCGGGACACGTGGCAGATGACGTGTCCCAGAACTCAGAAGAAAGGGCCCACAGGGGCCGACCAGGCCACCCCTGTACCCGAACTGCAAGCACAAGCCGGCTCTCCTCAGGACCCCCTGCAAATTGGCCTCCTCGGCCTCTCAGCTCGCCCCGAGCTGCCAAAGGACCAAGACTCCTCGGCCCACCCGCTCGTTCCCGAGCTCCCCTGCTGAGGCCATCTTCTTCGGTCCCTTCGACTGACCAACTCCACCACTCACAAGAGTAACCGACGCTCCGCAAATCTCGCCACGCGCAGATTCTCCGCCAGCAACATCCCATGTTCCATGCCATCACGATCCTCATCAACGGGCGATCCACTCATTATGCAGGCATGACGTCGGGAGCGTAACTGCTGGTGAGATTCTCATGCCTGCTGCTGTGTAACGCTTTGAAATTCGTTAGATTAATTTTCGCGTTAATTAGCGGTAATGCGTGTTTTCCATAAAATCTCGTAAATTTTAAATTTCCACTTAAACTAAAATAAAATCAGTTTTAATTATGATAAGGTGTGTTCTTATATATAAATGGGTTTTATTAATTATAAATTAGCTCAGTGTTCACTTAATTAGCAAATTTTCTTAACTAATTTTCCTAAGCCAAAATTAGGTAGCATGCACAACCCTAATCACCTAGGTTAAGTGATAACTTGTGTTCATTTTCTTTTTCCCTCTTGCATGGTTCATTTATCCTCACAAAAATCAAGTCAACCTTTAATTAAAAATGAAATATAAAAGAATGGGAGGCATGGTTGGGGTTAGGTGAAGAATGGCTTAACTTTTGACCTTAACCTCACTCTTTTCTCTCCCTCCCTCTCATTTTCTGGAAATTCCAGCAGAGGCAACAGCAGCAACAGCTGCATACTCTTCACCTTCTTCTTCTTTTCTTCTCCTTGCCACCAAACAACAAACCCCTACACAAAAAAAACTCACATTTTCTTCATAAAACCCTTACAAAACACCTCTTTTGTGGGTCTTGATGGCAAATCCTTGCCTTTGAAGGCAAGTACAGCAAGTGAGACTCCCTTAAGACCAATTTGAGGTATTAAACTCACTCATATCACTCTATTGCTTAACTTATAGTTTTATTAGCTAAAAATTATGTTTTTGTGCGTTTGAGTGCTAATTAGATGGTTTAAGTGAAGATTAGGGTAAGTTAGGGTTTTTAAGGTTTGATTAACTTAATTAGGTGCTATTAATGTTGTTTAAACCATGTTAATTCATCAGGTTAAACTAAAATACCATTTTGTATCAAATTTGTGTTAAATTAGCGTTTTAGTTAAGAATTGTGCTCTTTTGTGATCTGCTTTCAACCCGGTTGCTTCAGGCAAAAACTGAGTTTACTGGGGCATGTACACTAGATTTAGACTACACACACGAAGCATGAGACCCCAATTTTCCTTCCAGGCCACCAAAATATTCATTCTGGCTGCAAATTGCGGCTAGATGGTGGAGATGGGTGTTGGGGTTTTGTCTGGGTGAGTCTGCTACATATTTAAGTTTTTTGGTGTATGCAACTTTTTCTAATTTTGTCTGTATCAAAATCTAGAGCATAATACCCTATTTTCAATACTTTAAGCTTACGCGACACGTGCGTTATGCGAGTGGGTTTAGTGTTTGTTGTGTGTCACAGAGTGTCGGGGTAGTTTCAGACGCGTATACACACGTTTTAGCGTATCGGATACACATGCGCTTAGTTCGCGACGCGAGTTTCTCGTTTGGTTTTGATATCGCGTTTTTGCAGGATTTTAGCTTATGTGTATTCTTTGTGTAAATTCTAGGTTCGCAGGAGGGTACGTCGGACGCCGCAAAGAAGGGGAAACAAGTAGTCGTCTACACTTAGCACGAGACCACGGTGAGTAGATTTAACATCTACAGGGAAATCGCCCATATGGCGTTAAGCGTCAGGGCTTGATAGGATATTGTAGTCATATATATATATATATATATATATATATATATATATTGCTTGTGCATATGTACTTTTATAGCGTACCCCTCTTTTGTTGCATATAGAAACAGTAGTTATGTAACACCGCACTGTCACTGACGGTTCAAACTGCATGAGCACTATTTGTATGTTACACCCACACTATTAGTGATTGCCATGACAATCACACTATAGGATTGCTACGAACCATACATCATTTTGATTGCCGCATCATTGATAATTAGACATGATTCTGTCGCATATTGGCACATATACGTACTGTACACTCATGCTTGCGTATATACCATTTGTACATCCATATTGGCACATATACATATTGTACATCTATACTTGCGTGTGTGTGCGTGTGTATGTGTATGTGTGTGTATATCTTTGTGCACCTATGCCTATATACATACATACTCTTGCACATACATAGATGATGCTGACTTTGATTTGAAAAATTGGGGACCGCATGAAATGTTTTCAACTGGATCTTTTTAAAAGAGCGGTTTTCCCCTTTTACTCATAGTACAATTTTATGCGGCATATGACACATTGCATGGATTTACGCATTGAGTTTTGGATTCGTGTGATTTCTGGATTTGAGAACCATGGTATTATTTTAAGAAAATATGCACTGTTTTGAAAACCCAGTTTCTCTTGATATGATATTTCAGTGCGTCCACCATGCGTTTTCTTGGTTCTGAGACGTGTGGCATGTGAACCCAAATCAAGGAGCTGGATGAGGCCGATTGCGGGTACATGGTGGACCCGGTATGGTACCCTGGGGCGAGAACGGATCTGTCGTGCAGTAGGCGATGAGCCTGGCAGAGGGACAACTACCTATCGGTGATTGGTTGGACCTGGCGGTTATCCGGAGGATACTGACCAGAGTCGAGAGATGGATAGGGACGACCGTACTGCCAGGGCCGAGGGCCGATTCCGCAGAAGGAGCCCATGGGCCGATCCGGACTGATGGAGCCCGATATATGAGGATTTGCGTGTCGATGCTGGACACGAGTATTTCATGATATTTTCGGGTGCCGATGTTGGGAACCCCGCTCCTATGAGATTTACAGGATTGAGGGCCGGATAGAGTGACGGCGCCTGAGTTATCGGGATTTTGGGGTGTTTTTGGTAGACACCGGGGTTATCCACGTTGATGATCCGTGTAGATGATATTTTATCCTATGCTCAGCATTCATTGTTATGCATTGCATCATGTAATCGTAGTACCTGATAGAGTACTTTGCATGATTATCGCATACCCAGCTCATCAAATAGTTGTTATCTGATTACACATGTTAGAGTATCGCAGTACGTGCATACTCGCGATTACTTTATATGTTATTTACTATTCATGAGTTGGCAACTCACCCCCGTTGTGCCACAGTGTTTGCAGGTCGACCTTCAGAGTAGTTACGGCAGGGCTATCTCTTGTATTTTTTTGGCTACGGATACCACTGCAGTTGGCGTGTGAGCTGTTTTGCTGATAGGTGGGTTTGTGGTATCCGGTTATTTTCCATTTGTACACTCTATTGTATCTAGAACTCTCAATCTACTATTTCATGTATTGACTTAGAGACCAGTTGTGAGGACGATATTGTATATTATTTTGTACTCTGGACGTCGAGCTTGTGTGAGCCGGCTTTATTTATTTATGTAGTTTTATCTTTTATGATGTTTTTCACTTATATTGCTCATTTCTTCGCTACGGTGTCGTATATTATTCTTGTGGTGATTGTTTCCGCCGTTTGGCGTGATTGCTCCCATTTGGGGAAGTTATATTCTTGTTATCAGCCATTTTACATATATCATGTTTTGTACCCGTTTTCGGGGCTAGTTTTTACAAAGGAGGAGCTGCCGAAATTTTTAAGAAAATAACTTAAACTTTAAATATTTTTACTCAATTACTCAAGGTATTCTAAATGTTTTAAACTAATGTTTTTCTTCACTCACTATTTTAATGGTTTTGATTTCTGGGTTTCGGCTTACTTGATCGCGTTGCGCCTGTAGACGTTACGTGGTTAAGTGCCGGTCACGGGCCGAACTTTGGGTCGTGACATGCTGTGTGCTGCCCGCACTATATAAACCCCCATCACAGAGGGGTTAAGTAAGCTTTTTTCACCCCACTTAGCCGTCACTCTGCTCGGAACTTGTGCTAACTTGATCGTCGGAGGGTCATCAGTGGTACCAAACCACCCCAGGACTTCTTTGCAAGTTCTCGGCGCAGACTCCTCAAAACCACCAATCTCCTCAAAACCCATTGAGACCCACACTTAACAGGAGATCACCTCCAAGATCCACCGGGAGATTGACGGAAGGCAACATCTGACGGAGACCCGAAAAGGACCTCCATCAGTTGGCGCTGTCTGTAGGAAACTAAACTCCACAAAAACAAAGTTGGCCTTCTGATCTCCATCCACATGGCAAGAGATCACCCTGAAGATCCAGGTACCAGCCGCCGCCTCCCCCTCACCAGAGGCGCGGATGAACCTCCTCCGGCGACCGTCATCAACCTCCTCGCCAGCCAAATAGATCTGCTACAGTCCCTCGTAGAGGCGCTCGTCTGCGTCCAAACGGCCGGGCCAGGGCCCCAGATCGCCGCTCCTCCGCCTCCAGAAGGCTCTGCCCTCGTCGGCACGGCTGACCACCGGCAGGCTATGACCCTTGGCCATAGATCTTACGGGCCGATACTCCCTGAGGCCAGCTGGGCGCCCTACAGCTCCACACTAAGATCCACCGCCAGAGCGCCTCGCCTTGAGCCTCCTGGCGACCCTTACCCCCCTGAGGAAATGTCAGTCACCTCGCCTGTCCACAGGCATGATCGACACCCCCTCCCTTAACGGGGTCGCACAGAAGGGGCTCGCCACGACTGCTCAAGGGCTACCTCGCCTGGGGATCTGAGGAACCTCATCGAGAGGAACCGGGGCCGCGCCCAGACACGGATCTCCCACAGTAGATGCCAGGGATCATAAGGCGCCAAATCCTCGGGGTACCACGGTCGAATCGACGCCCTCGAAAAGAAGATCGAGGGCATGTGCCAGGAAGGCCACCTCTCGGGCGATGGGGCTAAGTACGCCGTCGACTCGCTCACCAAGTCGTTTACCGAGGGACTGCTCGTTGTCCATATCTCTTCACTCAACAAGACCCCGAAGGTCTCTCTGTTCGACGGGAAAACCGATCCGAAAGACCATTTGGATGCTTTCACCATGGGGATGAGCTTCTAGGACTATTCTGACGCCGCCCAGTGCAGGGCCTTCCCAGCCACCCTCATCCGCTCTTGTCGGGACTGGTTCCGAGGACTCAAGCCTCGCTCAATCTTGAACTTTGACGAGCTGGCTACTTAGTTCCTTGGCCACTTTGTTGGGAACCGTCGGCAGAAGCGCACGGTTGACTACCTCTTCACAATTAAGAGCGGGGACAAGGAGATGTTCAAAGCTTACATCACCCGCTTCTACAACGCCCTCCTCGAGGTCCCCGAGCACCGGGACGATACCGTCATCACGGCGCTCAGATATGGTCTTAGGCACAAGGAGTGGTTGTGCTCCTTTGCGTTGGCACAGCCTAAGACCATGGCCGAGGTCATGGCCTGGACCGAGCGCGAGGTTCAGCTGGAGTCCGAGGTGAACGCGAACCTCCCCCGAGCAGAATGGTCCGACCAGAAGAAAAGGGCTCGGGAAGAGAGGCCGGAGCATCAGCAGCCCTATCACCCGAAGTTCCAGGAGTACACACGCTCAACGTCTCCCTCGCAGTGTTACTAGATGAGGCCCAGGGCGTGGGGTTCTTCAAGTTCCCTCCAATCCTGCGTCAGGCCTTGAAGCAAATCCGGAGCCCTTACCGCGCCTTCCACCAGACGCTGGGCCACGCCACGGAGGATTGTAAGCAACTCCAGGACTACATTGAGGAGCTCATCCAATCGGGGCACCTCACCGTCTACTTGAGGGACAAACGGCAGGCCGACCGCGAGCAAGAGCAACGTCCCCCTCCCGCCGAGCTGACCATCGGCCAGATCATGCTCGTTTCAGCAGACGACCAGTCCGGCGCCCAGGGAGCCCCATACTCGGTGCCGAGCATGGAGACCGATAGCCTCCGGGGAGCTCGGGCCATGCTAATAAGGTCATCTATTAGCATGTACTTTTGTTTTAGGGCAATGTAAACTCTTCCTAGGGTCTGTTGTTAATTTAATAAAGATCAATGGAACATTGCGAAAAAAAGGAAAGATCTCATTTATTTAAAAAGGTATTATGGGCTCCTCAGCCATACATACAAAAAGAAAAAGAAAATTACAGAAGCGGGGGAAGGGGGTGCAGAGAGCACTGCACATGGTACTCGGTAAAGATCTCCGCCAGCCGAGGCCTCATGAGATCCAACCTCAGCCCTCGATTCCGCTCGCACGCGTTGACCTTAAGCCTCAGTTCGTAGCACTCACGGACGAGCGCCACCGAGCGAGCCAGCCGACTCGTGGAGATCAGGCCGAAGCGCCTCAGAGACCGCAGCTTGCCCACGGCCTCGTCGTAGAGCTGCTTGGACAAGGTGTTGTAAAGCCCCGGCGACGCCCACTAGATGGAGTACATCAGCAGCTGCAGCAGGGAGGAGCGCCGGGGGAGAAGCCGGCCGAAGTGGTCTTCGATGCTCCCATAGACCAACCGCACCGTGTCCTCGGTGCAGTTCTGGTCGTAGATGTAACACCTTAGGATAAGGGTTAGTGAATAATTATAATTAAATAATGATTTTTAATAAAAAGTTTACCAAACTGTGTTTTAAATATTTTTCCTAATTTAATAAATATTTTTCCAAAATTTTCCTAGGCTTGCACACACATGTGCATGTAAACTAGGGTTTTTAAATTTAGTAAATACTATAATTATTAACCATGGTGGGTTAATTGTAGGGTTAATTCTTTTGGGTTATAAGTGAGTTTAATTAATTAGTTAAGAGGTTACTTTAATTTGAATTTTTGATTAAGTGTTGACTTGTGAGAGAGAGAGAGAGTGCATCATGGCTTTAGGCCATGCTTGCATTAAATGAAGTGTGAGAGAGAGGGGGGTGACTTTTGTGTGATGATTGTAGCCTCTCATTTCCTTTTTGGTTTTCTCTCAAGCTCTCACACTCTCACACACACACACTCACCTTGCAACACCCCCAGCAGCAGCAGCAAGCAAAGCAACAGCAACAACTGAGCAGCAGCAGCAGCAGCAGCAGCACCATGAAGCAGCAGCAGCAGCAACATTCAGCAACAGCAAAGCCCCAGTGAGCAGCAGCAGCCCCAGTTCCTAGTGCAGCCTCTTCCCTTCACTTCTTCTTCTTCCTGCAGCTCCCTAGGGTCGAGAGTGAGGTATACTTCCTATCTTGCTTCCCTAGTTTGCCTTGTTAAGTGTAGTTTTGCATCGGTTAATGGATTTTAGTGCGTTTTAGTGAGTTATGGGGTGTTTAGTGAGAACTTTGTGCTAATGAGGTGTAGATTGGTTTCAGTAGGATGCTTGAGGTTTGTTGAGACCATGTTAACCTAGTCCAACCCCTATTACACTAAAATACCACCAGTTTTCCTATTTGATGCAAAATGTCGTATTTGTGCAAAAGTGAACTTTTCTGGAACTGCTTTTGACTCGGTGAGTTTAGAATTATTTTGAGAGTACTGTAGTATAGTGGTATTGTGCTGATACATCAGGTGAAACCTGACCCCCTACCTGCTACAGTTGGCCGCCGAAATCCTCATTCTGGCCGCAATTTGCGGCCAGATGGGAGGGGTTTTGGGTATTTTTGGGTTCTGTAGGTGTCTTCTAGTGTGTAGGGTCCTTTGATATATATATTTTTGTAAGTCTAGTTCTGTAGAAAAATCTGGGACCAAATACCTATTTTGCCGTTTTCTAAACCTTCGCGACACGCGTGATACGTGAGTAGGTTTGGGTTTCTGCGTATCGCGGCGCGTCGGGATAGTTTCGTGGCGCGTGATTACACGTTTTAGCGTATCGCGCACACGCGCGATTGGTTTGCGATACGAGTTCTAGTTGACTGTAATGTCGCGTTTTTGGTGAAATTGAGCTTATATGTGTGATATGTATATATGATTCTAGGTTCGCAGGCCAGTGAGACGGACGCTGCGAAGAAGGGCAAGCAAGTGTCGGCTACACTTAGCGCGAGACACGGTGAGTAGATTTCACATCTACGGGGATATCGCCTGCATGGCGTTATGCGTCAGGGCTAATAGGACCTTATTGTTATATATTGCATATACCCTACCATGGATTGTCATCACATATTGCATTCCCTGCCATCTTTATATATTGCTTAGAACTGATAGAACTGCCATGATCATACTGTTGTATATTGTTGTAGCTCATCTATATATGACATGACTTGAATTTCATACTTGATACCTATATCACATTGGATCGTTGCATTGTAGCTCATTTTTCTGTGACATGACTAGATATACATACTTGATGCACATATCACATCACAATTACTTGTATTACTGGTTGAGATTTCTTGTAATTTCTGGATTTGGGAACCGTGGCCCTTTTCAAATAAGTAATCATTTAAAAACCCGGTTCCCTTGATATGATGTTTTGGGGCGTCGCCCCGTGTTTTCTCGGTGCTAGAGGCATGTACTGAGAGAGGGCTGACCCGGAATGACGGATGCCCGATGGAGTGATATAGGGCTGACCCGGATTGACGGATGCCCGATGTATTGAGAGAGGGATGACCCGGACTGACGGATTCCCGATATATCCTTTGAGAGAGGGCTGACCCGGAATGACGGATGCCCGATGGATTGATATAGGGCTGACCCGGACTGACGGATGCCCGATGTATTGAGAGAGGGATGACCCGGACTGACGGATTCCCGATATATACCTTGTGAGAGGGCTGACCCGGAATGACGGATGCCCGATACAGGATTTTTTACATGTCGATGCTAGACACGAGTATTTATGATATTTGGGTGCCGATGTTGGGCACTCGGGATTTTCAGGGATATACAGGATATGAGGGCCGATGGAGTACCGGCGTTTGGGATGTTGGGATTTGTGGTGCATACATACATATGTAGTCCACCTTGATACTTCATGCAGATACTATATTCCCATGCTCAGCATTTATTATCACACCTCATCCTGTAGTTATATCACCTGATAGAGGACTTGCATTATTATTATGCATACTGCTTACCCGCATTGATATCATCTGCTGGCATTGGTTAGAGTAGCGCTGTACGTGCATGCTCGCGATTACCTTTATATGTTATCTCTATTCACGAGTTGGCAACTCACCCCCGTTGTGCCACAGTATTTGCAGGTTGCCCTTGGGAGTAGTCATGGCTGGCTGTTACCGCATCTTTTGGTACAGATACCCTTTTTGAGCAGAGATAGCCTTTTGCTGATAGGTGGGTTTTGTACGGTATCTGTTATCTTTCAGTTGTATATTGATGTATCTAGTACTCTCCATCTACTTTTCTGTATTGACTTAGAGACAGTTGTGAGAACGATATGTATGATTTTATATTCTGGTGTCGAGCTCGCATGTGAGCCGACTTTACTTTATGTAGTCTCATCTTTTATGATATTGTCCTTGCTTTACTGAGTATTCTTCGCTACGGCGTCGTATATCTTATTGTGATGCTTCATTCATTTTACTCGTCATTTCTGTTACACCTGGTTTCTATCCGACTGGCGGGGCAAATGTCTTAAAAAGGAAATGTTACCAAAATTATAAAACTTATAACTTTTGAACTTAAAAAGGATTTCTACTAAATAAATGGAAGTTTTTCAGACATGTACGATTGTTTTTTTTCAAATGTTTTAAAATCACTCTATATTTATTGGTTTTGATTTCTGGGTTCGGCTTACTTAGCCGCGTTGCGCCTGTAGACGTTGCGTGGTTAAGTGCCGGTCACGAGTCGAATTCTCGGGTCGTGACAAAGTTGGTATCAAAGCGTAGGTTTTACCTTCAGAGTGTAGGATGACCCTGGTATGATGGAGTTGGTAGCTGCAGCAGGGTAGCGTAGCGTGCGTATGTTCCGCGGCATACTCACGACACGGTACTCCGCCTACGCGACCTTAGGACTTATTGATTTGATCCCTCCTTATATTCTTGCGATTCGATTTCCGTGTTCTTATCAAATCCAAATTTTCTTTCAGCCAGTATGCCGCCTAAGACTACGAGGGCACAGAGAGCGGCCGCGAGGGCCGAGATTCGAGTTGACTCGTCCGAGACGAGGACTGATCCGGGCAGTACGCCGGTTGTACCCGAGCAGGCTGTTCCTGCCGTGACAGAGCAGATCGCCACGCTAGGGGCTAGCATGCAGGAGATGCGCCAGACGGTGGGATCTAGCATGCAGGAGATGCGCCAGATGATAGGATCGCTAGTTGAGACGCTTCGAGCGCAGCGACCAGAGGTAGCTCCACCAGTTCCAGAGACCGCTATCGTACCTACCGCACAGCCAGTTGCCCCTGCAGCCACGGAGGTGATCACAGTATCGCTATCAGAGTTCATGAGGCTGAAGCCTCCGGTTTTCACAGGCACCGATACAGCCGAGGACCCACAGTCTTTCATAGACAGGATGGCCAGGATATGCCGTTCCCTCAGATGCGCAGATGCGAGATGGGTCGAGTTCGCGAGCTTTCGCCTTGAAGGTCTTGCGCAGAAGTGGTGTGATTCCGTTGAGAAGGGCAGAGCAGCAGGTCTTCCTCCTATGACCTGGACGGAGTTCGTAACCATATTTCTAGCCCGTTTCCTTCCCCAGAGTGTTAGAGATGCCCGAGCACGCAGATTTGAGTCCTTGCGCCAGACGCCAGGGATGACAGTGGCAGAGTATGATGTGCTGTTTACAGAGCTAGCAGTCTATGCCCCATATTTAGTGGCTACCGAGGAGTTGCGAGTCAGGAGATTTGTTCGAGGCTTGCTTACACCATTGTTCCTCGCGATCAGCGCACAACACTACGAGACCTATGCAGCAGCTGTAGACGCAGCCCTAGTGGTCGAGGAGCACCTTGCTGAGACTTCGGTAGTTCCAGAGCCGAAGAGAGTTCGTGCGGATACATAAGCACAGAGACAGCCTTTTCGACGCCGTGATAGACGTATTGCAGGCAGCAGAGATTCAGGGCGGGGCCGGTTATTCAGCTCCTATTCCCAGGACGGTCAGCGGTCGTCGTCGGGATGTTTTCGCTGTAGGAGTTCATACCATCGTATACGGGATTGTCCTGAGTTACCCCGGAGGGAGGCGACAGCACCGCATGTCACATTACCGCCTTCACCACCCCAGAGGGCGTTGCCTATCGTACCTACCGTTGCTCCGCGCCAGACTCATGCACAGCGAGGTCGTGGGCGTGGAGGAGTTTCTCAGAGGGGGCGAGGTGACCGAGGCGGAGGGCAGCCAGTCACAGGTGGTGGACAGGCGAGGGTCTTTGCTTTGACGCATCAGGACGCGCAGGCGTCCAATGCAGTGGTTTCAGGTATCCTCCCTGTATGTTCAGTTGATGCACATGTATTGTTCGATCCCGGATCCACACACTCGTACGTATCCACGCACTTTGTGCCGAGTTTGGGTAGAGGGTCCGGCTTGCTTGATCAGCCGCTTGTGGTGACTACTCCCGTGGGAGAGTCGTTCGTTGCTAGGCACGTGTACCGATCCTGTACCGTCTGTATTGGCGAGAGAGAGTTGCCTGTCGACTTGATCCTTCTGGAGATGTTGGACTTCGACGTTCTTTTGGGTATGGATTGGTTGGCCACGTGCTATGCTTCTGTGGACTGCCGTGAGAAGACGGTTAGATTCTGCTTTCCCGGTGAGTCGGTTTTTGTTGTGTTGTGGGACCTTAGTGCCGCCCCTCACAGTGTGATTTCTTCTTTTCGCGCTGGACAGCTTTTGAGGAAGGGATGTCAGGGAATTCTCGCCTATGTTTGCGATGTTCGCGCTATACAGGTTCCATTGGACCAGGTTCCGGTTGTTAGCGAGTTTCCTGATGTGTTCCCTGACGAGCTTCCTGGGTTGCCGCCCGAGCGCGACATTTCTTTCTGTATTGATTTGGTTCCCGGCTCGGGGCCTATTTCCATACCGCCTTATCGGATGGCCCCGGCTGAACTTCGAGAGTTGAAGGGTCAGTTGCAAGATTTGCTGGACAAGAGACTCATTCGACCCAGTGTTTCTCCTTGGGATGCTCCAGTCCTGTTCGTCAGGAAGAAGGACGGCAGTTTGCGTCTTTGTATCGACTACCGCCAGCTGAATATGGTGACAGTGCGGAACAGGTATCCTTTGCCGCGTATCGACGATTTGTTCGATCAGCTTCAGGGGGCAGGGTACTTTTCGAGGATCGATTTACGATCGAGCTATCATCAGCTGCGGGTTCGACAGGAGGACATTCCCCGGACAGCCTTCCGTACGCGCTACGGCCATTACGAGTTTTTGGTGATGTCGTTCGGACTCACCAATGCGCCAGCAGCCTTCATGGATTTGATGAACCGTATTTTTCGGCCTTATTTGGATCTGTTCATCATAGTCTTCATTGACGATATCTTGGTGTATTCCCGGAGTAGTGAGGAGCACGAGCAGCACCTGCGGATTACATTGCAGACATTGAGGGAACACCAGCTTTATGCGAAATTCTCCAAGTGTGCTTTTTGGCTGGACAGCGTAGATTTCTTAGGGCACGTGATTTCACGAGACGGTATATGTGTAGACCCGAGGAAGATCGAGGCCGTTCAGCGTTGGCCCAGGCCTACATCGGTGACGGAGATTCGCAGCTTTTTGGGATTGGCCGGTTACTACAGGCGTTTTGTGCAGGACTTCTCCCGTATTGCTACACCTTTGACCGGGTTGACCCGGAAGGGAGTTCCTTTCGTTTGGACGGAGGAGTGCGAGCACAGCTTTCAGCAGTTACGGACACGGCTGACGACGGCACCGGTGTTATCTTTACCTTCTGGACCGGGCGGATTTGTGGTCTTTTGTGATGCTTCTCGAGTGGGGCTGGGATGTGTTTTGATGCAGCACGACAGGGTGATCGCGTATGCTTCGCGACAATTGAAGAGACATGAACAAAACTACCCCACTCATGACTTGGAGATGGCTGCAGTGGTCTTCGCACTTAAGATCTGGCGACATTACCTATACGGCGAGTCGTGCCAGATATTTACGGATCACAAGAGTTTGAAATACATTTTCCAGCAGCGGGACCTGAACCTTCGACAGCGTCGATGGATGGAATTAGTGAAGGATTACGACTGCGAGATCTTATATCACCCGGGCAAGGCAAATGTGGTGGCGGATGCTTTGAGGAGGAGGCTCGGGAGTAGTTTATCTTGTTTGAGCGCAGTACATGAGCAGTCATCCGCAGATTGGCAGTTGTTATGCGACAGTCGAGTACAGTTCGAGTTCACGCCGATTGGAGGGCAGATAGCGCATGTCCGTACACGACCACAGTTGATCGATCGTATACGTGAGGCACAGCTCAGTGATGACCGATGTTCAGAGATTATGGCACAGATTGGACAGGGCAGATTTTCCGAGTTCGTGATCGATGATCAGGGGATACTACGGTTCGGAGTCAGACTGTGCGTACCAGATGCTGAGGGACTGAGGCGCGCGATTCTTGAGGAGGCACATCGATCGGTGTACAGCGTCCATCCCGGTTCCACCAAGATGTATCATGATATGGGAGATGTTTATTGGTGGGACGGAATGAAGAGGGACATTGCAGATTTTGTATCGAGATGCCTGACTTGTCAGCAAGTCAAGGCTGAGCACCAGAGGCCCGCGGGAGAGCTACAGCCGCTGCCTATTCCGGAGTGGAAATGGGAACAGATTTCGATGGATTTCGTGATAGGTCTACCCAGGACTAGTCGAGGGTATGACTCTATCTGGGTGATCGTGGATCGTTTGACGAAAGCGGCTCACTTCCTACCGGTGAAGACGACTTTCGGATTTACTCAGTATGCCCAGATCTACATTGATGAGATAGTACGACTACACGGAGTCCCGACGTGCATTGTGTCCGACAGAGGCACCCAGTTTACTAGTAGACTATGGCAGAGGCTTCAGGAGGCTTTGGGCACTCGTTTGAGTTTCAGCACGGCATTTCATCCGCAGACCGACGGACAGTCAGAGCGGACCATTCAGACTCTCGAGGACATGCTCAGAGCTTGTGTATTAGATTTCGGAGGTAGCTGGGATCATCATTTGCCCTTAGTAGAGTTCTCCTACAATAACAGCTACCAGGAGACTATTCAGATGGCACCATTTGAGGCTCTTTATGGGAGGAGATGCAGGTCACCTACTTGTTGGACAGAGCTCAGTGAGAGCAGTATCTTAGGGCCACAGATCTTTGAGGAGACGACCGCGAAGATCCAGTTGATTCGCGATAGGATGAGAGCAGCGCAGAGTAGGCAGAGAGCTTATGCAGACCGTCGACGACGCAGACTTGAGTTTTCTGTTGGTGACCATGTTTTCTTGAGGGTCTCCCCAATGAAAGGTGTGATGAGGTTTGGGAAGAAGGGGAAGCTCAGTCCCAGGTATGTGGGCCCCTTCGAGATCCTCGAGCGTGTTGGTGCAGTAGCCTACCGTTTAGCCCTTCCGCCCAGCTTTCCAGATGTGCACCCCGTATTCCATGTCTTGATGCTCCGCAGATATCTTCATGATCCTTCGCATGCGATTCAGCATCCGATGATCCAGCTTGAGCGTGACCTTTCCTATGCAGAGCAGCCGGTGATGATCTTGGATCGACAAGTGAAGAGATTGAGATCGAAGGACATTCCATCAGTTAAGGTACTTTGGCGTGGTCAGAACCGTGAGGAGGTCACTTGGGAGACCGAAAGCGAGATGATGAAGACATATCCCCATCTTTTTCAAGGTGTGTGTAATTAGATTTTTGAAATTCGGGGACGAATTTCTTTAAGGGGGAGAGATTGTAACACCTTAGGATAAGGGTTAGTGAATAATTATAATTAAATAATGATTTTTAATAAAAAGTTTACCAAACTGTGTTTTAAATATTTTTCCTAATTTAATAAATATTTTTCCAAAATTTTCCTAGGCTTGCACACACATGTGCATGTAAACTAGGGTTTTTAAATTTAGTAAATACCATAATTATTAACCATGGTGGGTTAATTGTAGGGTTAATTCTTTTGGGTTATAAGTGAGTTTAATTAATTAGTTAAGAGGTTACTTTAATTTGAATTTTTGATTAAGTGTTGACTTGTGAGAGAGAGAGAGAGAGTGCATCATGGCTTTAGGCCATGCTTGCATTAAATGAAGTGAGAGAGAGAGGGGGGTGACTTTTGTGTGATGATTGTAGCCTCTCATTTCCTTTTTGGTTTTCTCTCAAGCTCTCACACTCTCACACACACACACTCACCTTGCAACACCCCCAGCAGCAGCAGCAACCAAAGCAACAGCAACAACTGAGCAGCAGCAGCAGCAGCAGCAACATGAAGCAGCAGCAGCAGCAACATTCAGCAACAGCAAAGCCCCAGTGAGCAGCAGCAGCCCCAGTTCCTAGTGCAGCCTCTTCCCTTCACTTCTTCTTCTTCCTGCAGCTCCCTAGGGTCAAGAGTGAGGTATACTTCCTATCTTGCTTCCCTAGTTTGCCTTGTTAAGTGTAGTTTTGCATCGGTTAATGGATTTTAGTGCGTTTTAGTGAGTTATGGGGTGTTTAGTGAGAACTTTGTGCTAATGAGGTGTAGATTGGTTTCAGTAGGATGCTTGAGGTTTGTTAAGACCATGTTAACCTAGTCCAACCCCTATTACACTAAAATACCACCAGTTTTCCTATTTGATGCAAAATGTCGTATTTGTGCAAAAGTGAACTTTTCTGGAACAGCTTTTGACTCGGTGAGTTCAGAATTATTTTGAGAGTACTGTAGTATAGTGGTATTGTGCTGATACATCAGGTGAAACCCGACCCCCTACCTGCTACAGTTGGCCGCCGAAATCCTCATTCTGGCCGCAATTTGCGGCCATATGGGAGGGGTTTTGGGTATTTTTGGGTTCTGTAGGTGTCTTCTAGTGTGTAGGGTCCTTTGATATATATATTTTTGTAAGTCTAGTTCTGTAGAAAAATCTGGGACCAAATACCTATTTTGCCGTTTTCTAAACCTTCGCGACACGCGTGATACGTGAGTAGGTTTGGGTTTCTGCGTATCGCGGCGCGTCGGGGTAGTTTCGTGGCGCGTGATTACACGTTTTAGCGTATCGCGCACACGCGCGATTGGTTTGCGATACGAGTTCTAGTTGACTGTAATGTCGCGTTTTTGGTGAAATTGAGCTTATATGTGTGATATGTATATGTGATTCTAGGTTCGCAGGCCAGTGAGACGGACGCTGCGAAGAAGGGCAAGCAAGTGTCGGCTACACTTAGCGCGAGACACGGTGAGTAGATTTCACATCTACGGGGATATCGCCTGCATGGCGTTATGCGTCAGGGCTAATAGGACCTTATTGTTATATATTGCATATACCCTACCATGGATTGTCATCACATATTGCATTCCCTGCCATCTTTATATATTGCTTAGAACTGATAGAACTGCCATGATCATACTGTTGTATATTGTTGTAGCTCATCTATATATGACATGACTTGAATTTCATACTTGATACCTATATCACATTGGATCGTTGCATTGTAGCTCATTTTTCTGTGACATGACTAGATATACATACTTGATGCACATATCACATCACAATTACTTGTATTACTGGTTGAGATTTCTTGTAATTTCTGGATTTGGGAACCGTGGCCCTTTTCAAATAAGTAATCATTTAAAAACCCGGTTCCCTTGATATGATGTTTTGGGGCGTCGCCCCGTGTTTTCTCGGTGCTAGAGGCATGTACTGAGAGAGGGCTGACCCGGAATGACGGATGCCCGATGGAGTGATATAGGGCTGACCCGGATTGACGGATGCCCGATGTATTGAGAGAGGGATGACCCGGACTGACGGATTCCCGATATATCCTTTGAGAGAGGGCTGACCCGGAATGACGGATGCCCGATGGATTGATATAGGGCTGACCCGGACTGACGGATGCCCGATGTATTGAGAGAGGGATGACCCGGACTGACGGATTCCCGATATATACCTTGTGAGAGGGCTGACCCGGAATGACGGATGCCCGATACAGGATTTTTTACGTGTCGATGCTAGACACGAGTATTTATGATATTTGGGTGCCGATGTTGGGCACTCGGGATTTTCAGGGATATACAGGATATGAGGGCCGATGGAGTACCGGCGTTTGGGATGTTGGGATTTGTGGTGCATACATACATATGTAGTCCACCTTGATACTTCATGCAGATACTATATTCCCATGCTCAGCATTTATTATCACACCTCATCCTGTAGTTATATCACCTGATAGAGGACTTGCATTATTATTACGCATACTGCTTACCCGCATTGATATCATCTGCTGGCATTGGTTAGAGTAGCGCTGTACGTGCATGCTCGCGATTACCTTTATATGTTATCTCTATTCACGAGTTGGCAACTCACCCCCGTTGTGCCACAGTATTTGCAGGTTGCCCTTGGGAGTAGTCATGGCTGGCTGTTACCGCATCTTTTGGCACAGATACCCTTTTTTAGCAGAGATAGCCTTTTGCTGATAGGTGGGTTTTGTACGGTATCTGTTATCTTTCAGTTGTATATTGATGTATCTAGTACTCTCCATCTACTTTTCTGTATTGACTTAGAGACAGTTGTGAGGACGATATGTATGATTTTATATTCTGGTGTCGAGCTCGCATGTGAGCCGACTTTACTTTATGTAGTCTCATCTTTTATGATATTGTCCTTGCTTTACTGAGTATTCTTCGCTACGGCGTCGTATATCTTATTGTGATACTTCATTCATTTTACTCGTCATTTCTGTTACACCTGGTTTCTATCCGACTGGCGGGGCAAATGTCTTAAAAAGGAAATGTTACCAAAATTATAAAACTTATAACTTTTGAACTTAAAAAGGATTTCTACTAAATAAATGGAAGTTTTTCAGACATGTACGATTGTTTTTTTTCAAATGTTTTAAAATCACTCTATATTTATTGGTTTTGATTTCTGGGTTCGGCTTACTTAGCCGCGTTGCGCCTGTAGACGTTGCGTGGTTAAGTGCCGGTCACGAGTCGAATTCTCGGGTCGTGACAGTAGAGGTATACGTCTTCGAAGTGGATGATGTCGGGGATGGTAAATAGGAAGTCTTCCATTCTTAACGATCTTTTTACGAAGAAAGGAAGGACCAGTGCTCCCTCAGCCTTATATTGCCCGCTGCGCCCCGATGGAACCCAACAGTCGCCCGTTTTCGCCCACACGGCGATCATTGAGCCTTCTCTGGCAGAATCGAAACGATGCGACTCTGGCATTTCGCCTCCCCGCACACTCAATGAGCATGCTACACGCACATTCGTCATGACCGTCCCTATTCCCCACACCTGCCACGGGATGGTCAGGCGAAACCTCGTGAAGAATCGGCCAAGCATCTACCATGCTCGGCCATCCCTGGCCGGTAGCTTCCCTATACGTAACGACGGGGGATCAAAGCCCTCACCGAGAGGCAACCACGCAGCTTCACTGCCCGGTTATCCTTAGTAGGCTTCTTACAGCCCCTCCAATGCTAAGGATCAAAGTCCTCCTTAGAGGCAGCCGCGCAGCTACCCTGCCCGGCTGTCCCTGGACGGTAGCTCTCCTACTCGCAACGCCAGGGACCAAAGCCCTCACCAAGAGGCGACCGCGCAGCTTCACTGTCCGGTTATCCTTAGCAAGCCTCCTACAACCCCTCCAATGCTAAGGATCAAAGTCCTCCTTAGAGGCAGCTCAGCAGCTACCCTGCTCGGCTATCCCCGGCTGGTAGCTTCTTACCACGACCGACAGGGATCAAAAGCCCTCCCAGAGGCAGTCGAGCCCAACCCTCGCTCGGCTATCCTTCAGGACAAAAGCCCTCGCCAAGAGGCACTAAGCAGTAACCCTGCTCGGCCAAGGGTCCTTAGTAGGCTTCTTACAGTCCCTCCCGCACAAAGGACCAAAGTCCTCCCAGAGGCAGTCGAGCCTGACCCTTGCTCGGCTATCCCCGGCTGGTAGCTTCCTACCACAACCGACAGGGATCAAAGCCCTCGCCAAGAGGCACTGGGCAGTAACCCTACTTAGTCCCCATCCTGAAGGATCAAAGATCTCGCAACAGGCAATCGGGCAGCTACCCTGCTCGGTCATCTCCGGCCGGTAGCTCCTTACCCATGACGCCAGGGATCAAAGTCCTCGCAAGTGGCATCCAAGAGGCTACCCCGCTCGGTCATCCCAGGCTGGTAGTTGCCTACCCACGATGCTAGAGATCAAAGCCCTTGCCAAGAGGCAACTGCGCAGCTTCACTGCCCGATTATCCTTAGTAGACTTCTTATATCCCCTCCAACGATAAGGATCAAAGCCCTCACAAGAGGCATCCGAGCGGCTACCCTGCTCGGTCATCCCAGGCTGGTAGTTGCCTACCCACGACGCCAAAGATCAAAGCTCTCGCCAAGAGGCAACCGTGCAGCTTCACTGCCCGGTTATCCTTAGTAGGCTTCTTACAGCCCCTCCAACGCTAAGGATCAAAGTCCTCCTTAGAGGCAGCCGAGCGGCTTCCCTGCCCGGCTATCCCTAGCCGGTAGCTTCCCTACTCGCAACGCCACAGATCAAAGCCCTCGCCAAGAGAGAACCGCGTAGCTTCACTGCCCGGTTATCCTTAGCAGGCCTACTATGGCCCCTCCAACGCTAAGGATCAAAAGTTCTCCCAGAGGCAGTCGAGCCCGACCCTTGCTCGGCCATCCCCAGCTGGTGGTCTCCTGCTCGCAACACAAGAAATCAAATGCCCTCGCCAAGGGGCAACCGAGCAGCTTCCCGGCTCGGTCATACCCAGCAGGCTCCCCCTGCCCAACAGAGGCCTCTGAGCCCATTCATACTCGGCACAAATACGGCGGACATCCCTCTGCCCATCACATGCAGAGGATCCGAGGCCCCAACAAGGGGCATCAGGTCTATCCAAGTCTGAGCGATCCCCCCTCGACTTCGGAGCCATGGAGATGCCTCCTTCTCACCAGCGCTTGGCATGCTTGGCAAGTGATCGAAATCAACTCGACGAACGATCGCTAGACATATAGCCGGTCCGACATGGAAGCCCAACAGTGCAAGCAGAGATATTTTACAAGCATTCTTCGCAAACAAAAGATAAAGTGCAAACCGATGAAACCAAAAAAGTTTTATTACCAAAAGCAAAGTCTTTACAAAGGGTATTTTGGGCTCTCCAGCCTTACAGACTGCCCGGAGGATTACAAAAATTCCAGAAGCGACAAAATAAAAGGAGGAGGAAGACGTCGGGGCCGGGCACGACCTCGGGGTCCTCGATATCTACCACGAGTCGAGCAGGGTCCTTGGCCAACTCCTCATCAGGAATCTCTTCCTCCTGCTTATCGACGTCCGCGAGGGGGTATTCGGCCCAGAGCTCTTCATGAACTCCGGCATCCGAGCCTTGACGGCGTCGAGGGCCTCGTGCCAGATGTGAGTGGTGGCAACGGCTAAGTCATTGTAGAAGTCCTTCGACTTCTTGTAGCCCTCCACCGCCTTCGCCGCTGAGAGCTCGGCCTGCTCCGTCGCCTTGACCGCCTCCTCCAGCTCCTTCCGGAGGGTCCTTACCGTCTTCTTCAGGTTGCCGGAGAGCGCCTGAGCATCCTCAAGCATGACCTCGGCAGCCACGGCGGCCTCGCGGTGCCGGGCAGCCTCCTGTTTCTCGGCATCCACCTCGCCCTCCAGGTCCGCAACCCTCGCCATCGCCGCCTTCAGCTCCCGCTTGGAGCTCTCTTCCAGCGAGACAAGCCGGTCCGCGGCTTTCATTGCCGGGGCTATCACCTCGGCCTCCATGCGTAAGGAAAGGGAAACGTGCTGGAGGACCTGAAAAAAATAAGAAAGTGGTCAGGGAGACGAAGGAAGCACCAAATCTCTCAAAAAACCGAGCACTTACCTGCACGGACTCCTGGGCGATGGACGCCATCTGGGCCCTGAAGGTTCCCCCGGGGACCCTGCCCCCTGCGGATGTCTATATTTCGTGCAGCAGGCTATCCGCGACGGATGGCCCCGAGGACACCGCAAATTGGAGGCCCCCCTCCTCCACCATGATCGGCGAGGGCAGGCCTCGAGAAGACCTCCGGGAACCCCTCTTAAGCGACTTTGATGGGGAGCCGATCTCCTTCTCCGGGACCGGGTCCTCCAGAATTCGAGCCCGCTTCCGGCCCGGCGCTTTGCTAGGCCCCGGGGCGGGATCCGCCCCCGAACGCTCACGGGACGCGGCCACCGGAGGAAAGGGTGCCGGGGCAGGCTTTGAACGAGAAGAGCTGGTGCCCCCAGCCTTCGTGACCTTCCTCGGCTGGCACATGGAGGCTCGGAGCTCGTCCATATCCATGGGTCCTGCACAAAACCAAATGCAAAGAATTCAACGACACAAGCAATATACAAGCCAAAAAACAAGCCTAACTTACCGACGAACTCAACAGGGTGAGCCCGGCCTAACTCAGGACCCTCTCAGACAGCAGCACATCGAATCGGGGGATGGACTCCCATGACACCACTCTCACCGCGGCGGGGTCATTTGACTGGTTCCCCGGCAAGCATTTTTCCCTCGACCACCTGGTGGGCACGGGCCCCTCGGGCGGCGTGACGAAGAAAAACTTCTTCTTCCAATCGTGAATGGAAGAAGGCAGGGCTACAACCCCTGTCTCGGTGGCGCCCCCCTGTCGCTTTCTGAAAGAGAGGTAGACCCACCTCGGGTCGCCCGCTCGACCCCCAGGATGATTTTTGAAAACGAGGGAAGAATCAAGGATGGAGAGGATGAAGGGGACCGCCTGTAACTTCAGGCGGATCAGGAACCCGAGGAAAATCCTCCATGAGTTTGGCACTAACTGGCCAGGGGCTAGCCCGAAGAAGTTCATCGCTTCGATGACCTCGGGAGAGAAGGGCAGGCGCATTCCACCCCAAAAATCTTCCAAGTACAGGGTGATCTCCTTACCCCGTACTTGGTCTGCCCTCTCTCCCTCCTTGGCTAGATGAAGAGTATAACATGGGGGGATGTGGAAGCGGGCCTGAGCAGCGGCAAGCTCTTCCTCATGCCTCACCCAACACAAGGCGTCGGGGGCAGCATCTACCGCCTCCTCCCTGGGGGCTTCCCCCGCCGCACGATCCCAAGAAGAGGGTCCGATCCCTACTCCCCGAGAAGACTCAGGCTCAACTAAAGGGTCCCTAGAACCTACTCCTACGACATCAACAGATTCCATGAAAGAAGACATCTAACCTGGAGAAGAGGGATCCTCGGGAAATGAAAGCAGAAGAAAGAAGACGAGCGCCGAGCAACCAGGGCTTATAGCGAGGGAATATGAAGGAGTAGGGACCCTGGAGTGGGCCCCACCCCTATTTGTCACTGCAATCGCCCTCATCCAAGGGCTCCCTTCATCTCCCGCCAAAGCGCCTCCTCACGTCCAACGGCTCCGATTGCTCCACTTGTCATTCCCACACTGGACCGCACCCCATCAGACGCCGCAGGTCTGTGCACGTCGCGTCGACCAACCGATGCTTGACACGTGGACCATCGCTTCTATGATAGGATGCACGAATCGGTGCACCTTTCTTAAACATAGAGATCTCACCCTGATTCGCTGGCAGAAAAGACGGCTGACAGCCCAGGGACGCGTCCCGATGAAACCTTAGGGGGAGCTCACCCCGGGCGGCCTGGCAGTCCACTCCTGACCCGACCCACTAGATGGTCGGGATAAGAGTGGTGGGCTAATGATGATTCTCTATATTGGCGATCTCCCAGATCGGGACACGTGGCAGATGACGTGTCCCAGAACTCAGAAGAAAGGGCCCACAGGGGCCGACCAGGCCACCCCTGTACCCGAACTGCAAGCACAAGCCGGCTTTCCTCAGGACCCCCTGCAAATTGGCCTCCTCGGCCTCTCAGCTCGCCCCGAGCTGCCACAGGACCAAGACTCCTCGTCCCTTCCGCTCGTTCCCGAGCTCCCCTGCCGAGGCCATCTTCTTCAGTCCCTCCGACCGACCAACTCCACCACTCACAAGCGTAACCGACGCTCCGCAAATCTCGCCACGCGCAGATTCTTCGCCGGCAACATCCTACGTTCCATGCCATCGGGAGCGTAACTACCGGCGATCCTCTCATTACGCGAGCGTGACGTCGGGAGCGTAACTACCGGCGAGATTCTTACGCCTGCTGCTGCATGCTGCCACCACTATATAAACCCCCATCACAGAGGGGTCAAGTAAGCTTTTTTCACCCCACTTAGCCGTCACTCTGGTCGGATCTTGTGCTAACTTGATCGTCGGAGGGTCCTCGGTGGTACCAAACTACCCCGGGACTTCTTTGCAGGTTCTCGACGCAGACTCCTCAAAACCACCAATCTCCTTAAAACCTATTGAGACCCACACGCAATAGGAGATCACCTCCAAGATCCACCGGGAGATCGACGGAAGACAACATCTGAGAGAGACCCGAAAAGGACCTCCATCAAGAAGGATTCGTTCATTTCTGAACCATTCCTCTTATGTCTGTTCTGTACGTTAAGAACTGTATTTTGATTTAGAACATATAAACCGTTACATAACGTACCAAACCCAATCAACACTTGATTTAGGAAAATGTTCATAACATTTTTCTCTACTACAAAGTTATGTCCTTCTTTATCTAATAAAGAAATCAATATTAAATTGCATATCATAGATGGTACATAATAACAGTCGTTCAAGATCAATGTATTCCCATTTGGTAATACAAGGCGATATTCACCAACTGCTTTGGCTGCAACATTTGCACCATTCCCTACTTTTAAAGAATGATCACCTTCTCCCAGTTCTCTACCTTTCTTTAGCCCATGTAATATATTACAAATATGGGATTCTGATACGGTATCTAATACCCAGGACGTAGAGTGTACTGAGAAACAGTTCTCCGTAACGAACACACCCGAAGAAGATGCATCAACTTGCACATTCCTCGTTCGGGTTGCATGTGAATCCGGATATTCCCCTATTTCCTGCTCAGACTTATAACAATTATAAGATAGAGCGGAACCAATATTCCCCAGCTCACTATAACAAGCGGGTTCAGTCAATACATCAATATTATTATCTTGATTAAGGCGTGTCATAGTCGCTACCTGGAGAGAGAGAGAGAGAGAGAAGAAAACACTTTTGCGTATGCTCTTTCAAGATTAGATTGGTTATTATCTTATCTAAACAGGATAGCACCCACTGTTTTTATCAAATCTTCCTTCAAACCCTGAAAGGTAAGACTAGCCGGGATTAATTACATTCTATAAGTTCGCTAACCGGTCAGCCAGGCCAGTGTCGGTACTTTGAGGGAGGTTCCCCGTGCTTTCGCACGGACCTAATTAAAATAAACCTCATTTTCCTAGAGGCATAATCCCGTTGACACCTTTCTAGACACCTACTGGATTAGCTAATTGTAAAGTGCAAAACTCTTCCATGAGTAACTCTTACTCGCAGTGGGTATTGAGAGCCAACTATCTCATAGAAGGTATGCAATCTCATTGCAAATTTCAACACTTGAAATTCCAAATATCTTTTTCCCCTAACGTCCTATGATCTTGACGAAAGCCAACAAACCATAGGCCGCTAGTCAAGTTCAACCCGTATATTTTGTGATTGAATTAAACCCACCCGCACAACCTTTGACGAAGGCCAACAAAGTCGTACGACTACCCTAATTCAATCGCATCATATGCAGCAGATAAGCACTAATCATCTGCCGCACACTACGCCTTGACGAAGGCCAACAAACATAGCACGAATACTAAATAGCACTTATCTGAAATAACAAGGGGCTACGACAGGTTTTTAAGAAATCCTTTTGCGTAATGAACTTGATATTGTTGTAGAATCGAGTGATTTAAAAAGGAGTGGTTTAAGCTCCGCTTTTTAAAATCGAATATTTTTCAAAACAAACCGAATGGGTTGTAGCATTTGCTAGCTTTTACTAAAAAGGTCATTCCCGGTGAAGGGATCTCGGCTTTTTCCTCATCGAATGAGGTGCTGGATATTCATAAAAGAACACCGCTATGCAAAGCAAGAACTAGAGATACCATTTTGAAAAATTGATTTTACAACATCTTTAGGTTTCTTTCCTTTTCATCAATCTCATTAATGAAGTCCCATCATTTATGCTTCCCAAGCATCACAGATAAAGAAACGAAAATACAACGTACGCTTATGCCATCCGCATTCGCTGCGGGGTCCCGTTATGCACCGTTAGGTTTGTTAACTAACGGCAGAGCGGGGGCAGGACTAGCGCGGATGCAAAACATAAGAAACGTTTATTATATATCATATATATAATATAAAGCATTCGTCTAACGCAGTTATATTATCTCATCACAGAACATTGCAGCAGAAGTCAACATATGAAATATTAGATATACTAAGAGGCCCGTGTTTTAAATTAAGCCAGTAAAAAACACGGATTCCACGGTCGTGATGAATAGCCAAACCCACATCCCTAGTGTTCGATATAGTGCCCACGAAGTCAATTATTGGATCGCGGGTACGTGATTGCAATGATTGAGAGAGGACCTATACTGGTAGGACAGTCTTACTCGAGATGATAGTATGCTATCTGGTTTGTCTTTATCATCATGTACATGTTGATAGAGCCTATAGGATTCTTGCTTGACAGCCAGCAGTATGATGGCGATCATATACGTGGGAGCTGGGGTCTATAAGCACATCCTTAATGTGTCCCTAGTCGTGGGAGTTTCGAGACTGAGCATCGATACTCCAGAGTAGACTAGTGTATACAGTTTGAGACCCCGACGAGGGGCGGTGGCCAGTCTCACAAGCCACTGGTGTCAGTTAGCTCACCTAAGATGTATACAGGAGCTTATTCGGTTATGAGTACACCGGACAAGACACGCCGGGAACCTGCTAGTTGGTATTATACCTATTATTAGATAGCAGTTCCCAGGTGACATGTGTACAGGTTAGTCTGTCGACCTGAGATCGTCATTTGTCTCGTGTGAGTTCCCACTGGGCTTTGATTACTACCCTACCATGGCCCAAAGGAGTCGCGCAAACGGGTTTTAGTTAGGTACAGTCCCGAGCCACATGGAGGCAGTGAGCGGATCGTCGGGGATTTGCCTCTCCCGGTATTGGGGGTTGATGTCGCACAGTGTACGGGTGGCCATCACCAGAAAACCTTGGCCAAGGTAGTTGAGGATTGCTGATCTAGGATCAGTAGTTTCTCAGGAGGTGATGGGTTTCACACCTACACGAATTATCGCATTAGTAGGGGTCTGACTTTATCCACCCCCCTAGACTCGATATGCGATACTCATAGACGAATAGACCGGACTGTACAGATATTGTCACTGTCAGGCTCAGTAGGGTTCCTGGATGAGTTCTCTCATCAGTTTCCCTTTTCGCTCAATACCTCGGCAACCGTTATGTAAAGCTAGTGCCACTGATGTGCTAGTGATTAAATCCACAGCTAGTATATTGATGAGTCATTAGAGTCCCCCACAGACAGCTTCCCAAGTTTGGGCGAAACGTTGTAGAGGCCATATTGTTTTATGGCAGGGTTCGAACATACACGTGCACTTGTGCACGTGTCATGATCCGGACGGATAATACTAGTGGGCTTTGGTTTAAGCCGGATCCTAGTATTATATTGTGTTAGAATATTTTAGTCTTGTTGCATTCGTATTCGGTCGGAATACGGATGCGGGTATTTATATACGGATGGGGGGTATTCTCATGAACCGTTACGAGTTTACTTTAGGATTGCCATTTTTATTTTCGTGGATTTAACATTTTGGTTTAAATCTTAATATTGGAAATTGTGAGCATGGAATTTGTTAGCATCCTTTTTGTCCTTTTAATTTGATGGGCATTTCGAAGTCAACAGCAGGGATGGGCAATTCATCGTGTAATTAATGCCTTTTGTTTTGTGATGATATTTGTTGTTGTGGGGAGTGAGGTGCGTTGTTGATGATTGGAGTGGGTTTTTTTTTTATTTTTTTGTTGCAAGTTTAATTAAAACCCGTTACACTCACCACACCCCTCACTGCAAAAAAAATAAAAATATATACCCAGAGAGCACAAAAGCTTGGCCGAGCCCATTTTTGATGGATGCATTTTTTCTTAGCAAAAAATTCCATGCTCACTTCTTCACACTAAGGCAACTTGAATTTACCTCCATCCAAATCATTGGGTGTCTTGAGACAAAATATTATACACTCTCTCTAATTCAATCTTGGACATGTCAGCTAGCAAACTTCATGTACGAGTTGCTTCGGTTTGAAGCGGGAGCTCGTATAAAGATTCGTTGACGTGGTGCCTCCTCAACGAGCGAGATCGGAGAGCATATTTCACCGGGACAGCCGCAACAAGATAGGGGAGGGGATTGAAGACCGAAAGACACGGATCGATCGGTATAATCTCTGAACCTAACTTTGTAGAATGCTAGATAACGGTTAATTGAACGATCCGGATATTTAGCTGCGGTAGCGCCGAGTTTTGAAAAGTTTTTGTTCCACATTTGGCGTCGGATTGAGGGCCGGGGCACTGCCGTACCCCAACATGGTATGAGAGCCTAACTATTAACCGTAATCTAGCTTGTTTAGACAATGTTAAAGTATCGAAACTGAAACAAAACCCAAACACTGCCACTGAAATATGCAGCTTCTGTTGATTTCAAAATGTTCTCGAAAAATTATTTAAACAAGTGCAGAAGACTACTCAAGACACCAGAAGCCCACATCCCAAATACGGACCCCACCCCTCGGATTTGGGCCGAGCACATGCTCACCGAAACCGAGGAGGCCGGTTTTCCAATGGCTTTTTGGGTTCATGTTTTGGGTGTGGTTGTAACGTCTTAGATTTCGGTTAGTGTTAGTTTAGACGTTAATGCAGCTTTACTGTAAAAAGTTTACCAATTTGGGTTCCTCACATTTAATTAATAATTTATTATTATTTGTTGTAGCATGCACGCACGTGTGCACGTTAATGTGAGGGTTTGTTTGTGTTAATCTTGTTCTTAGCAATCATGACAACTTAACCTAATCCTTTTCTTTAATCTAAATCTTTGCTTAATCCAATCTTTAACCCTAACCTCAAGATATTTGTGTGAGAGAGAGATATTTGTTTTGGAAGTGAGGAGGTGGCATGGTGTGTGTGAAAGCATTAATGGTGAGTTAATGCTAATGGTTACACTCACCTCACTCTCACCCTACACTCACCTCCCTCTCTCTTTATCATTCACCCTCTCTCATTTTCTCTATCTCCTTTCATTATCTTCATATCTCTTATATCAAACTGAACACTTCACTATCCATCACAAATCCATCTCAAAACTTCATCCAAACTCACAAAAATCACATCTTTTACCATCTTTTGCCTCTTGGATGCCTTGGAGCTTGCAAAGCTTGGATCTTTGAGTTCTTTTGGTTAGGTAATGATCTCTTTCTATTAGTTAAGTTGTTATTGTGTTGTGTAGTCTTGTAGTTTTGTTTAGAATTTTTAAAGTTAAGTTTTTGTGCAAATATCGTATTTTTAGTGTCAATATATGACATCTGTGATCTGCTGTGACCCCGAGAGTTTACTAGAAAACCAAACAATATAGTTGTGTTGTACCTGAGACCCTGAGCTTTCACCTCAAGCACGAACTACCCTGCTCGGACCTTGGCCGGCGACATGGAGGCGAATTTCGGCGACCTCGGTTTTCCAGTGGAGTTGGGGTTTGGGTTTTTGTGGGTAGGTGTCTGCAGTGGTTTAGGTGTGTTTGGTCTTGTTTGAGTTTTGGATTTTCTCTGTATAAAAAATTTGGGATCATATTGGTAGTTTCTTGTGTTACGTTTACGCGCGATACGTTGTACGACACGGATCGTGCACTTTGTGTGATTTTGCTCTTGGGTTGGTTTCGATGTGTCGCTACGCACGTTAGCCACAATACGAACACTTGAGATGTATGTTTTGTGTTGTCGCGTTGGTCAGTGTAGTTTGTACGTGTTTTGAGTCTATTGCTAATATTTACCTGTTATATTGTTTTATGTTATAGGTTCGCAAGAGGGGACTTCGGATGCTGCGACGAAGGGAAAACAGGTGGTGGGCTTCACTTAGCCAGGAGCGTTGGTGAGTAGATTTAACATCTACAGGGGAATTGCCCGCATAGCGTTATGCGTCTGGGCTAGAGATGACTTGACTTTGTCGCATATTCTATTTCATATATAGAGCTGCGCATACACCTTATTGCTTAGTTACTTGTTGTGCTTGGACTAGTACCTTTAGGACACTGCACTATTATTGATGGCTCATGTTGCACGAGCACTGATTGTATGCCACACACACCGTCAATAATTTCCATGACACGAACAACGCACATACCTATATGATATTATTTGGTTAGGGGCATTGAGACATTGATTCATATTTCTTTATGCATATGACACATAGCATACATGTATACCTACATGCTTACACATATGCCTTGACATACTTACATGCTAGTTACCTATATACCTATAGGGTATTGTACCATTAGCGATAGGTACATACACACATAATAACATAGCTACATGTATACCTTGCATACATACTTCACTTATACCCGGAGGGTATATTACATCATTACTGATAGGTAGATACCCATATCTTGCTATACCTTTATACTTATACATATATCTGGTTATAGCTACATGTTTACCTTTGTAGGGTTGTTAGGCACGCTCACAAGGTTCTACGAGGCATCAACCATGCCCGATTAAAAATTTAGCCGTGCCGAACAACCCAAAGCCGGATCTTTAAACTAGAGTTTAGGTGAAAACAAGCATGTTAAACTCTTTAACACTAAGTGAGAGGGATTACAACCTTTATAGATCCGGTCATTCACTTCTTAAGCTCCGTGTAGGTGTCCCCTTCGCTGCGATCGTGAACCTTGGACTCTAGAGAAGCTCCACAAGAAGAACGAACGTGCTTGTTTCGATGACTTCGAGGCCGAAGATGATCTACGTCAGGGAGACACTAACTCAAGCTTAGGTCATGAACTTTGTGAAGAGAACACACTCTACTACATGGCAAGTGGTAGAGGATGAAGAAGTAGGAGGTGGGCTCACTTTAGAATTGATTTTCTCACACTTTTTCTCAAACTCCATTGAAGCTAGAAAGCTTTTGTTGAAGGAAGAAGAAGAAGAAGTGAATAATTCATCCAAATGAAAACTTATCCAATGAATTATTGCACCATGGTTGAGTTAAGCCCTCATGCTTAACTCATGTAGAGAATTAACCAAGGTATGAGGTTAAGGGTTGGGTTAACTAATATCCTAAGGAATGACAAAAAAGTTGACTTTGTCAATGTTGCATACAAGCTTCTACAAGCTTGATAACATTGACTAAAGTCTCCTCTCTCTTGTTATTCTTAAGGAAATAAGTAAACCCTAATTTAACCTAAACTTGATATAAGCCTCATACACCCATCTTGTATGTATCATCAAGCATGATGCAAACATGTACACTTGCATATATCACATATAAACAATGTGCACAATCAAGTGAGAAAATAAATCATAAGTGAGCAAATACTAGTTAATGTAATGTAATATATCAAATATATAATTATACATTAAATTATTAAATCAACTCTTGATTTAATAACCCGGCTATAACCGAATAATATCATGTGTAACAACTTATCGAATCAACACTTGATCCGATAACCCGGCTATATCGCATACAACCGATCAATGTCACGAATCGCGAGAATAGAATACGGTATCTCATATCGAATTAATCTCGGTCCCGCACATATCACATATGTGCTCCTACTCCGTTTCGCTTGAGCCAGGAAACCCCTGTGTAGGACTCTAATGACTCGCCAATACGCCGGTAGTAGGTGATGATCATATCAAACACCCACAAGCCGCAAGCGGTCTGCTAAATGTAACGGCCACCCGGGTATTGAGCGATCAGAAGATCAACAAGCAAGCCTGAACATTCTCCTGTGAATCCAATCAGTAACACTCTCGTGCAGTCCAGTCTCGTCGTCTGATATGTCGCATATCTCGCCTAGGGGAGGTAAACGTCAGACCCCAGTAGCTCGATAAGTCGTGTCGATATAAGGTCTATAACAGTTCGAGAAACTACTGATAACACTTACCAGTAAATCTCAGCAACCCTGGCCAGGGATTTCCGGTTATAGCCAATCGAACACAGCACAACATCAACTCCCTATACCGGGAGAGACGAATCCCCTCCTATTGCTCATTGCCTCCATGTGATTCGGGACTGTACCCAAAAGCCACCTTTTTGCATGCCCTCTTGGACGTGGTATGATGGAAATCAAAGCACAGTGGGAATCACACAAGACTCTATGACGATCTCGGGTCAACAGACTACTCTGTACCAGTGTCACCGGAGAACTGCCATCTGACGTGAGGCATAATACCATCTGTGAGTTCTCGGCGAGTCCGTCCAGTGTACCCAGTCTCTACTGAGCATCCGTACACCATCCTTGATGTCAAACACCGATGGATATGGGATCATCCATCGCCTATCATATGGGTCAAGATGCGTATACGCTAGTCTACTATGGTGTATCGATGCCCTGTCTCGATACATCCTCGACTAGGAACAGTTATAGGATGTACTCATCGACTACCGTGGCCCCACTAGTATGATCTCATCATAGTCCCAGTAGCTGAGTACATATCCTAAGGGCTTTATCAACATGTAACATAGAGACAATCAGAGTACATGTTAAGATAAAGTACAACCAGATAGCATATTATCATGTCGGGCAAGAAAGTCCTCCCTATATATGTCCTAGCATCTACTACATATACATCGTATGTACAGTAATGGACTCTAGGGCATACATATCACTAACAATCTCCCACTTGCACTAGGGCCATATGTTGTGGTATCACATACCCAACAATTAGCTGTAGTTGAAGTATCTCATACTCAACCATCCCATAAAAGTCTCTACTGGGAAAAAGGCCTTTGTGAGTGGATCCGCGCTGTTGTCCTCTGTGTCTACTCTCCTAACCTCGATCTCCCTGGAGATCAACCATCTCCATGATCAGGTGATACTGCCTAAGAATTATATCTGGATTTCTGATGGGACGGGGGTTCCTTGGCATAAGCCACAACTCCATTGTCACACAATGGTAGAAACGAAGTTCATCTCATGAACTTATATTTATCCAGACTGCCTCTTTGGTAGCATCCTTGGTAACAATGTATCTTGCCTTTAATCGTCTAGTATGTCACGGTATCTAGCTTGGAACTCTTCCAACATACCGTCCCTCCACTGAGGGTAAAGACAATGCCTGTGACTGACGTTCAGTCGTCCTTATCACCCTGGAACCTTTCCAGTGATTCTCCCCAGGATCGATTGATACCATCTCACTACAACTAGTGAGTATCCTAACATCCAATTAGATCTATCTCATAAATCCAAAACCCAGGATTTAGGAGGTATCACTTTGATCCTATATGGAGAATCCTTGTGATAAGCGGAGATTGACCGAGCGTTTCATAGGAAACTCCTTCCCTATCAAGAGTATGTCATCCACGTACTCTACGAGGATCGCCACCACACTCCCTACTACCTTTTTGTATATAAAAGGTTCATCTACCATTTTGATGAAGTCAAACTCTTTGACTACCACATCAAAACAGATGTTCCAACTCCGCGATGCCTGTTTTATCACATAAAACATCTTACACACGTTTCTGCTGCTCCCACTGTCTACGAAGCCCTCTGGCTGTGTACTTATAGAAGCACTTTTCTAAAACATCATTTAGAAAAGCAGTCATGACACCCAACCGCCAGATATCGTAGTCATGGTATGTAGCCGTGGCAAGTAGGATCTGGATGGACTTAAGCATAGCTTTGAAAGTCTCAACTTTTCCATGTACACCTAGTAATCTTCTCAAGATATACTTGCTCCTGATGGGGATTTAACCTTTCAGATAGAGCAACCAAAGTCCATACTTTGTTGGTGTATAAGGATTCCATCTCAGATCAATAAGCATCCAGCCATTCTTACAGAGTCCCACTCCTGATGGTCAGCTCGAAACTAGTTGGGTCATCATCTCATGATGCAATCCTCGCTCCCACTGTCATAGAGAAACCGAAGTATCTCTCAGGTGGGTGAGGAACCCTACTAGATTGGCGGAGAGGCTGAGGTTCGTTGGAAACTATTGAATCCTTTGGTTCTACTAAATTATCAGCTGCAGTTTGTATAGCAGGAACATTTCCAGTTCTACATAACAGACCTTGCCTCGAGCTTGTCCGGATTTTGCTTTTAGACATAGTCCGGACAACCCCAAATCTTAAGAAACTTAAGATATGGGCTCTTCCCTTTCCATATCACATATGACGTGGTAGGCAACTGATTTGATTTGAACCCTATTCAATAGGTATGCAGCTTCTCAAGCGCATAACACCCAAAAGGAAATAGGAAACTTAGTAGTACTCATCATAGAGCACACCATATCACATAGGGTGCTATTGCTCCGCCCCGATACACTGACGTGCTGTGGTGTATACGGAGGAGTAATGCTGAGAGAGAATCTCATTCTCCTTTAGAATAGTCCAGGAATTCCGTGCTCAAGTATTCTCCTCCTTGATCACATCAAAGGACATAATACTTTTACCCGTATTTTGGTTCTCTACTTCTAACTTACATTCTGTGAATATCTCAAAAGGTTCGGACTTGTGTTTCAACAGGAACATATGTCTGAATCTTGAGAGATCATCAGAGAATGTAATGATGTACAAAGAACCGGTCTTGGCATGTGTAGACAGGGGACCTTCATACATCAGCATGTATCAATCCCAAGAGTTCACTAACTCTTTCTCTGTTTCCAATAAACAGATCTATGGTCATCTTATCTTTGTGACATCACCAGCAAGTTTCACAAGCTGTAAATTCAAACAAATTTAAATATGCATCTTAATGTAACTTCAGCTAGTCGGGTCGCATTGATATGACCAAGTCTACAATGCCTCAAGAAGGATTCGTTCATTTCTGAACTTTTCTTCTCGTGTGTGTTCTGTATACTAAGAACCGTAGTTTTATTTAGAACGTCAATGATTTTAGATAACGTGCCTGAACCGATCAACTCTTGATATAGGAAATGTTCAAAACATTATCCAACAATACAAAATTATATCCTTTCTTTACTAATAAAGAGACTGATATGATGTTGTATATCTGGTTCGGTATCTAATAACATTTGTTCAGAATCAATGTATTCTGGTAATTCAGGGTGATAGTGACCAACAGACTTGGCTGCAACACTTGCACCGTTTTCTGTCTCATGAATCTTATCACCCGTTCTCAGTTCTCTACCTTTCTGCAGCCCATGTAACAGATTAAATATGCGGAATCCTGTTCCGGTATCACATACCCAGGACGTAAAGGATACTGAGAAACAGTTCTTGGTAATGAACACACCCTAAGATGATGCATCAACATGCACTTTCTTCGTTTGGACGGCACGGGAAATCTGGTATTCCCTAATTTCCTGCTCTGTCTTATAACAATTATAAGTTGGAGTGGGACCAACGTTCCCCAGCTCAGTATAACAAGCGGGTTCGGTCAAATACATCCGTATTATTATCTTGATTAAGGCGTGACATGGTCGCTACCTGGAGAGAGAGAGAAGAAAACACTCAGCGTATGCTTTTGCAAGATTAGATTGGTTATCTAATATATCTAATCAGGATGTCTCCTACTGTTTTAATCAAATCTTCCTTCAAACCCTAAAAGGAAAGACTAGCCGGGATTAATTACACGCTACAAGTTCGCCAATCTTTCATCCAGGCCAGTGTCGGTACTTTGAGGGAGGTCCCCCGTGCTTTCGCTCGAACTTAATTAAAGTAAACCTCATTTTCCCAGAGGCGTAACCCATTAACACCTTTCTAGACACCTACTTGATCGGCTAATTGTAATATGTAAAACTCTCCCAGGAGTAACTCTTACTCACAGCGGGTATCGGGATCCAACTATCTCATAGAAGGTATGCAATCTCATTGC
The DNA here is from genome assembly GCA_030015575.1 of Agapanthus africanus. Taxonomy (NCBI): domain Eukaryota; kingdom Viridiplantae; phylum Streptophyta; class Magnoliopsida; order Asparagales; family Amaryllidaceae; genus Agapanthus; species Agapanthus africanus. The sequence goes on from JASDDO010000018.1 coordinate 114,852,477, forward strand.
AAATTTCAACACTTGAAATTCCTAATAATATTTTACCCCTAGCGTCCTATGACCTTGACAAAGGCCAACAAACCAAAGGCTGCTAGTCAAGTTCAACCCGTCATTTCTTGATTGAATTAAACCCACCCGCACAGCCCTTGACAAAGGCCAACAAGATCGCATGACTACCCTAATCCAATCTGCATCATATGCATAAGCAGATAAGTACTATTCAGCTACCGCACACTACGCCTTGACAAAGGCCAACAAACGCAACACGAATACTAAACAGTCCTTATCTGAAATGACGGAGGCCTACGACAGGTTTTTAAAAAAACCCTTTGCGTAAGGAACTTGATATCGTTGTAGAATCGAGTGATTTTTAAAAGGAATGTTTTTGTGGCTTTTCTAGTTTCGCTAAAGGGGTCACTCCCGGTGAAGGGATCGTCGGCTCTTTCTTCATCGAATAAGGTGCAGGATATTTCACAAATATCACTGTGCAAAGCAAGAACTATAGAAGCAATCAAAAGACAAACCAAGTTTGTAGCATCTGCTAGTTTCACTAAAGAGGTCACTCCCGGTGAAGGGATCTCGGCTCTTTCCTTATCGAACAAGGTGCTGGATGTTCTACAAGGAACACCGCTATGCAAAGCAAGAACTAGAGCTACCAGTTTTTAAACAAGTTTCTACAACATCTTTAGGTTTCTTTTAGTTTCATTAATCTCATTAATGAATTCCCATTTTATTATGCTTCACAAACATCACATTTGAAACGAAATCTGCAATATAACATATATCTCATATATATAATATAAACATTCATCTCAGGAAGTAATATGATCTCATCACAGAACATTGCAGCAGAAGAACATATATGAAATATTGGATATACTAGGACGTCCATGTTTTAGTATGAGCCTGTATAAAACACGGATTCCACGGTCGTGATTAATAGCCAAACCCACATCCCTAGACCCCTACGTGAGTGGCAAGCAACACTGCCAATTCTAGGGTTAGGAGACCCGGTCTCGACTCCTCGAGATGGTCTCCCACTGGACCCAAGAACCCGGTTACTTGTGCTCTCCGCCTTGGGTCTACCTAATGCGGAAAAGTAAATAATATACAACGGTGACATCATCCTCAGCCCGGAAGTGCCCCAATAAAAGAATATTACATACAAATGAATTTTACATGAATGAAAAAGAAAAACTCTCATCTCACATAAAACCCCCAGCTATTCAAACACGACGATCCAATATAACATATCACAGCAACACATAATATCTCATATCATCAACGTAAGCAAGTATGCGTATCCCGATTGTCGTTGATGTATAGCAACGAAGCCGGCGATACACCACATACTACGCTTACGGTCACAGAAAATAAAGTGTAAAACTACAACAGTTGGAATCCGCAACCTCCTTAGACATCACATGCCTAACCAATTGAATTCCTTAGATATCGCATGCCTAACAATTATAAACCCCGCATTTAGTCTCATTATCAAAAACTCTTTTCAATATCAAGTCGGGCAATTCAACAAGATTCCCGACATATTTGATCGAATGCTCGTCACAAACTTTAGTAGACGGCCGCACCCCCGGATGCCGTCGACGAAGTGCACTAAGGCGGAACACCGCTGCCGCGAGCACCCGAACGGATGCTTTTGGCGACAGGGTTCTCCTATAGTCACTTGGTCGGGGCTTTAGGGCGTGGCTGTCTATTAAGTTTGTTGGAGATAGTGCCCTCAGAGTCAATTATTGGATCACAGGCACGTGATTGCAATGGTTGAGGGAGGACCTATCCCGGTAGAACAGTCTTACTCGAGATGATAGTATGCTATCTGGTTTACCTTTATCATCGTGTACTGCTTCAGGTGACCTGACAGGTCGCTATTGCACGTTGATAGTGCCCCTAGGATTCTTGCTTGACTGCTGGCAGTATGAGGGCGATCATATAAGTGAGAGCTGGAGTCTATAAGCACATCCTTAAAAGGTCCCTAGTCGTGGGAGTTTCGAGACAGGGCATCGATTCTCCAGAGTAGACTAGTGTATATAGTCGAGACCCCGACGAGGGGCGGTGGCCGGTCTCACAAGCCACTGGTGTCAGTTGGATCACCTAAGATGTATACAGGTGCTCATTGGGTTATGAGTACACCGGACAGGACTCGCCGGGAACATGCTAGTTGGTCTTATACCTGACGTCAGATAGCAGTTCCCAGGTGACATGTGTACAGGTTAGTTCATCGACCTGGGGATCGTCATTTGTCTCGTGTGAGTTCCCACTGTGCTTTGATTACTACCCTACCACGGCTCAAAGGAGTCGTGCAAACAGGTTTTAGTTGGGTACAGTCCCGAGCCACATGGAGGCAGTGAGCGGATCTTCGGGGGTTCGTCTCTCCCGGTATTGGGGGTGAGGTCGCGCTGTGTCTAGGAGAGCCATTACACGAAGTCCTTGGCCAAGGCAGGAGATTTACTGGTAGGTATTCTAGTAGTATCTCAGGGTGTTCTGGGCTACACTCCGACACGACTTGTACCGCTTTTGGGGGTCTGACTTTTACCCACCCCCTAGGCCCGACATGCGATGCTCATAGACGAACGGACCGGACTGTACGGATATTGTCACTGATAGGCTCAGTAGGGTGTCAGGATGAGTTCGCTCATCGACGTCCCTTTTTGGTCAATAGCTGGTGGCCCGCCACGTATTGGCTTATACCTCTGACGTGCTAGTGGTTAAATCCACAGCCATAGTATTGACGAGTCTTTAGAGTCCGCCACACATTCAGTTACTCAGCTTTCGGGCGAAACGCTGTAGAGGCCGTATGGAGATATGGCAGGGTCCGATCAGATACGTGCGGTATTGCACGGATCAGGATCGGACGGTTTGTACTAGAGGCCGTATAGATATATGGCAGGGTTCGGTCAGATACGTGCGGTATTGCACGGATCAGGATCGAACGGATATTACTAGCCGGCTTTGGTTTAAGCCGGATCCTAGTTTAGTACAGTGTAGATTTTGTCTCTTTGCATTTGTATCCAGACGGAACACAGATGCGGGTGTGTATGCACAGTATCGGGGTTTTCCTGTAATTTATTACGGGACCAGTTTTCTGGTGTTGCCAGTTTGCATTCCGTTCCGGCCGGTTTTCCTTTGTTCTTTCCCGGCCGGACTTTTCCGATGGAGGGGGTTATTTGCAAGTTTGCAAATAACACTTTGTGGAGGGTTTTATTGCAAAAGGATTTATTATGAGAGCATCTTTTCTTTTGCACCATTCTTGCATTTATTGTGAAGTGAATAGATTTGATTTGGGTATGGGTTTTGTTATGATGATGTTTGTATGTGGTCACCACTTGTGCTCCTACCATCACCTCCCTTCATGCTTCATATTCTTTCCTCCACCATTTTTCTAGGATGATAAGTTTTTGATAATTGAGAGAAGAAGAAGAGAGGATCATTTTCAAGAGGGAAAATTTGTTCATCTCATTTCATGCTAGAAAAATGCAAGCACCATTTTTCTTATCTTGATTCCTCCATCATCTTCAAAGGCAACAAACCCCAAATGAGACATAAGCTCTACACAACACTTTCTACAGCAAATCTTGGACGCGTCGACTCGCCAGCTTCACGCCCGAGTTGCCTCGGTATTGAGGTGGGAGCCCGTAAAAGATGCAGGCGATGTGGTGCCCTTCCGGCGAAGAGGCGACAACGAGGAGATGACGGACGAAGCATCCGCGGGAGATCGGAGTGGAGACGAAGACCGAAGGACTCGGATCATTCGGTATATCTCTTCCCATCTTGTTTTTAGCTAGACCTAGTTTAATGGCCCGATCCGGGGTTTAGTGCGCGGTGGTGCCGGTTTGCAAAGTCAGCAAAATTAAAGTTTATCACCGCTTCCGCATTTGGCCGTCGGTTTGACGGCCGGGGCGCCGCCGTGCACTTACAAAGTTTACCCGGCGAGTGTCCGCGAACGCTACGTGATTGCGACGGACTTTTGATCACATCAAAATTCCGTGGCAACCGATCATCTGAGACTAAACTACTAGATTTATAACATTCAAATCAGTTATCTCATAACTACATGTTGATTCCAAATATTGTATCACATTCCAGATAAATAGACAATGTTAAACTTTCCAATCGAATAATCAAACACCTAAGATTTCCCCAATATATCTCAACACTTGAAATCAGTTTAAAAACATCCATCACATGCCACAGTACCAATGGTCCAGCCGTAGAAGGGTCAAGCCAACGCCTCACATGTAGCACGCCGTACTGCCCCAAACCCTAAGGTTTATAGGCAGTTCAAGATAGTCACATAATCGAGTTAAGGTTTGTTGTCTTCTAGAGGGTCCACCGCGTTACTTGCATGACTTTACAAAAGTTTCAAACACGAGAAAAAATCCAACTTTTGAAAATTTTCCGACAGGGGAAAAAGTGAGTTATTGATATCCGTTCGAACTTTTTAACAGTTTCTAAAAATTACCCGGACAAAACTAAACGAAGTTAAATTATCCGATCGAATCAATGAGTCCCCAATACAACCCTAGAAAACTCAACACTTGAGTGGAATTAAAAAATTCCCAGAAAAAAATAACAATAAAGGACCTAAGAATAAATATATGAAATATGAGGGACTAAGTCCAAATTTTGGCCGCGGAACCGCCGCCAAACCCATGGTTTCACCGCGGTTCCGCGGTCACGTCAGCGACTTAGTGGACCGTACTTCACAGTAATTCTTAGTTTTTCCTGCTTGCTTTTCTGAGCATTTTTAATTCATAAAAAACCACATTTTTGAAAAATATATAGAGAAGGGTAAACATCGGGGATTTCGGGTTCGATCGGACTTTAAACTTCGTCTAGACTTCGCCTAAAGCTCTAGCTTGGCTCTGATACCACTGTAGGGTTGCTAGGCACGCTCACAAGGTTCTACGAGGCATCAACCATGCCCGATTAAAAATTTAGCCGTGCCGAACAACCCAAAGCCGGATCATTAAACTAGAGTTTAGGTGAAAACAAGCTTGTTAAACTCTTTAATACTAAGTGAGAGCGATTACAACCTTTGTAGATCCGGTCCTTCACTTCTTAAGCTCCGTGTAGTTGTCCCTTTCTCTGTGATCGTGAACCCCGGACTCTAGAGAAGCTCCACAAGAAACGAACGTGCTTGCTTCGATGACTTCGAGGCCGAAGATGATCTACGTCGGGGAGACACTAACTAAAGCTATTCCTTCACTAGGTCATGAACATTGTGAAGAGAACACACTCTACTACATGGTAAGTGGTAGAGGATGAAGAAGTAGGAGGTGGGCTCACTTTAGAATTGATTTTCTCACACTTTTTCTCAAACTCCATTGAAGCTAGAAAGCTTTTGTTGAAGGAAGAAGAAGAAGAAGTGAATAATTCATCCAAATGAAAACTTATCCAATGAATTATTGCACCATGGTTGAGTTAAGCCCTCATGCTTAACTCATGTAGAGAATTAACCAAGGTATGAGGTTAAGGGTTGGGTTAACTAATATCCTAAGGAATGACAAAGAGTTTGACTTTGTCAATGTTGCATACAAGCTTCTACAAGCTTGATAACATTGACTAAAGTCTCCTCTCTTTTGTTATTCTTAAGGAAATAAGTATACCCTAATTTAACATAAACTTGATATAAGTCTCATACACCCATCTTGTATGTATTATCAAGCATGATACAAACATGTACACTTGCATATATCACATATAAACAATGTGCACAATCAAGTGAGAAAATAAATCGTAAGTGAGCAAATACTAGTTAATGTAATGTAATATATCAAATATATAATTATACATTAAATTATTAAATCAACTCTTGATTTAATAACCCGGCTATAACCGACTAATATCATGTGTAACAACTTATCGAATCAACAGTTGATACGATAACCCGGCTATATCGCATACAACCGATCAATGTCACGAATCGCGAGAATTGAATACAGTATCTCATATCGTATTAATCTCGGTCCCGCACATATCACATATGTGCTCCTACTCCGTTTCGCTTGAGCCAGGAAACCCCTGTGTAGGACTCTAAAGACTCGTCAATACGCCGGTAGTAGGTGATGATCATATTAAACACCCACAAGCCGCAAGCGGTCTGCTAAACGTAACGGCCACCCGGGTATTGAGCGATCAGAAGATCAACAAGCAAGCCTGTACATTCTCCTGTGAATCCAATCAGTAACACTCCCGTACAGTCCGGTCTCGTCGTCTGATATGTCGCATATCTCGCCTAGGGGTGGTAAACATCAGACCCCAGTAGCTTGATAAGTTGTGTCGATATGAGGTCTATAATAGTTCGAGAAACTATTGATAACACTTACCAGTAAATCTCAGCAACCCTGGCCAGGGATTTCCGGTTATAGCCAATCGAACACAGCACAACATCAACTCCCTATACCCGGGGAGACGAATCCCCTCCTATCGATCATTGCCTCCATGTTATTCGGGACTGTACCCAAAAGCCACCTTTTTGCACGGCCTCTTGGACGTGGTATGATGGAAATCAAAGCACAGTGGGAATCACAAAAGACTCTATGACTATCTCGGGTCAACAGACTACTCTGTGCCAGTGTCACCGGAGAACTGCCATCTGACGTGAGGTATAATACCATCTGGGAGTTCTCGGCGAGTCCGTCCAGTGTACCCAGTCTCCACTGAGCACCCGTACACCATCCTTAATGTCAAACACCGATGGATATGGGATCATCCATTGCCCATCATATGGGTCAAGATGCGTATACGCTAGTCTACTCTGGTGTATCGATGCCCTGTCTCGATACACCCTCGACTAGGAACAGTTATAGGATGTACTTGTCGACTACCGTGGCCCCACTTGTATGATCTCATCATAGTCCCAGTAGTCGAGTACATATCCTAAGGGCTTTATCAACATATAACATAGAGACAATCAGAGTACATGTTAAGATAAAGTACAACCAGATAGCATACTATCATGTCGAGCAAGAAAGTCCTCCCTATATATGTCCTAGCATCCACTACAATATACATCGCATGTACAGTAATGGCCTCTAGGGCATACATATAACTAACAACCTTTACTTGATGTTATTTAGAATTGGAGAAATTAGGAACTGCATGATATATTATATTAACTTGTTGCAGTTTATTAGCGGCTTTTCCTTTATATACTTACATTACAGTTTTATGTTGCATATATTATATTCATGGATTTTCGCATTGAGATATGTATTTTTCATAATGTTTTCTGGATTTGAGGACCGTGGTAGTTTCATGAAATTATACATTATTTGAAAAACCCGGTTTCTCTTGATATGATATTTCTGCATCCACCATGAGATTTATCGGTTCTGATATATATACACCATGCGAGGAGGAGTCGGGGGCCGTATGAGGGTACATGGTGGGGCCCGGAGGTACCCCGGGGCGAGAAAGGGATGTCGATTTACCACGCCGATGAGCCTAACAGGGGAACCATTCCTACCGGTGACATTACCTATGACTCGGTGGTTATTTTGGGGATACCGACGTGAGTCATGTACGTATGGATACGTCGAGAGGCGAGGGTCAGAGCTAGGCACTCGAGCTTTCGGTATAGCGTATAATACGTACCTATCAGGGTGCCAGTCGTGGTGACAGCACCTGATAGATCAGCATTTCTGTGTCGATGCTTGACACATTGGTTTCGTGATATTTTACTCCTAAGTATATATAACAGTTGAATGGGACGCTGTTATATATGCATATGTGTATATATATATATATATATATATATATATATATATATTAGTGGAATGGGACGCTAATATATATGTATACATATCAATTTATATACATCATCATAATTATTCATGCAATTATACTTAGGATATATGAGATTCACTTGATATTGGATTTGAGATATAGGAGATTCATTTGAGATTGGATACAGGATATATATGAGGTTGACTTGATATTTGATACAGGATATATATGAGATTGCTGATTTTGTACATTCAGGGTATATGAGATTTACTTGATATTGTACATTCAAGATTTGTGAGACTTACATGATATGAGAGCCAATTTGGGGGCTGATTTAAGGAATTGGGATTTGGATTGTCTTGATGGACTTTGGTCCTACCACGATGTCAGGATTCTGTGGAAATGACATGTTTTATTTCATACTTCACATTTATTGTTTATGCACTGCTTCATGCATTAGTGTACCTGCTAGAGTACCTTCCATAACTGTTGCATTTACATACTCTTATTTTATATGTATTGCTTCATGTATTAGTAGTACCGGATAGAGTACATTACATGACTGTTGCATACATATTATTATATTATTTCTTCATGTATTAGTTGTACCTGCTAGTGTACCTTTCATGACTGTTGCATTCATATGACTTCTTATTGCTATTAGTTGCATATGTTAGATTCGCGCTGTACGTGCATACTTGCGATTACCTGCATATATTATTTACTATTCACGAGTTGGCAACTCACCCCCGTTGTGCAACAGTGATTTGCGGGTTGTTCCCCAGAGTAGTCGAGGCAGGCTATTCATCTATCTTATCATCTTTTGTTGCGGATACCGCTTCGGCTCATAGTGTGCAGTTTTGCTTAGGTGGGTTTTGCGGTTATCCAATGTTGCTTTTTATATGTTCGTTATATCCATGTACTATCCATCTACCATTATCATGTATGACTTAGAGACTTGATGTGAGAACGATATTGTATATTATTTTGTGACTTGGAGGTCTTTTATGCAGTTTTATTTATATCGTCTTTTATTTCTTCGCTACGGCGTCGTATATCTCTTGTGGTGGTTGTTTTTCTTCTTGGGGCACGTTTTTGCTCCCGTTTGGGGATGCTTTACTTATATTTATATTGTACCCATTTTGGGGCTGGTTTTTACAAAGGAGGTGCTGCCAAAATTTTAAAGGAAAGAAAGTTGGACTTTTAAAGAATTTGGGTTGAGATTTCAACGGTTTTTAAATTGTTCTTATTTCTTACTACTTTTGATGGTTTAGATTACTGGGTTTTCGACTTACTTAAATTGCGTTACGCCTGTGGACGTTGCGTAGTTTAAGGGCCGTCACATGCCAAATTTCGGGTCGTGACAGTGGTTTGGTCTCTGGGAAGTTGTTTCAGTGGTTTTATTTGTTTGGCCCATTTTGGATAAAGTTTTATCAGTTTGTTTGGGGCTATTCGGGGGTTATTTCGAAGTTGATATTTTTTAATATTGTTTAAAGTTAGCAGTGCATTACATTTCTATCTATGACCGTGAATGTCATTTGATCGGTAAATCTTGTCTAATCGCTATAGTCCTTTTAGACGGATTTGCGAACGTGACATTCACGTTGATGTTGCGGATTTGTCGTGGTGGATAGCTTGCGTGCAATGGGAGTGCAGTTTGGTTATATTTGTACATTTGATATTGCGGGGTGAGCGTCCGACATGTGGACTACCGTCACTGCCTGTTTGTATATTATTCTTCTGGGGCACGACCGGGTTGAGGTCGATGTACCCGTTGTATATATTTTCTTTTCTATACTAGGATTACCCCGCGGTGGGGTGGACGGATAGCCGGGTTCTAGAGGGCAACGGGCCCGCATCTCATGGCGTTGAGACGGAGGGGGCTTCACTTTAGAATTGGCGGGCTATTCGCCGCACTCGTACGGGGTATAGGTTGACCCAAGGAGGGGTGCTCAAGTTACCGGATTCCGTGAAGTGCTGGGTGGTCCATTCACTTTGCTGAAGGGGGCTGCCTCACTTCAGGTTTTGGCGGGTAACTTGCTGCACTCGTAGGGGTCTAGGGTTTCATTGCACAGGCTATCTACACGACCAGGGGAACGTCGAGTTTCTTTTGCGGCTCAAAGGAAACCCGGGACTCCCAGATTATCTGTTTTGTTCTGTGATGCTTATTACTTTTCTGTGATGTTGCATTTATCATGCCTGGAGCGATTATTATATATTGATATATATACTAGTAGATGTTGTATATGTTTTACACCCGTGCTAGTCCAGTCCTTGCTCTGTCGTTAGTTAAGTAACCTAACGGGTGATGACGGGACCCAGTGGCGAATGCGGATGGCATATACATACATTATATGTTCTTTCTTTTGTGGTGTTATTAATTGATGGGACTGCGTTGATTCTTATCAATGCAAGGAAAACAATCCTGTACATGATGTTGTTGGAACCAAGATTTTTTAAAAAACTTACATTACAGATGTTGGCTTTTGCTCTGCACAGTGGTATTCGGTTATGAATATCCAGCACTTCATCCGACGAGGCTGTTGAAGATAGTGCCCTCAAAGTCAATTATTGGATCGCAGGTACGTGATTGCAATGATTGAGGCAGGATCTATACCGATATGACAGTCTTGCTCGAGATGATAGTTTGCTATCTGGTTTGTCTTTATCATCGCATACATGCTTTAGTTCACTATTGCATGATGATAGAGCCCATAGGATTCTTGCTTGACTACCAGCAGTATGATGGCGATCATATACGTGGGAGCTGGGGTCTGTAAGCACATCCTTAAAGTGTCCCTAGTCGTGGGAGTTTCGAGACAGGGCATCGATACTCCAGAGTAGACTAGTGTATACAGTCGAGACCCCGACGAGGGGCGATGGCCGGTCTCACAAGCCATTGGTATCAGTAGGATCACCTAAGATGTATACAGGTGCTCATTAGGGTATGAGTACACCGACAGGACTCGCCGGGAACATGCTAGTTGGTATTATACATATCGTCAGATAGTAGTTCCCTGGTGACATGTGTATAGGTTAGTTCATCGACCTGAGGTCGTCATTTGTCTCGTGTGAGTTCCCACTGTGCTTTGATTTCTACCCTACCACAGCTCAAAGGAGTCGTGCAAACAGGTCTTTTTGGGGTACAGTCCCGAGCCACATGGAGGCAAGTGAGCGGATCGGCAGGGGTGTTAGTTATATGTATGCCCTAGAGGCCATTACTATACATAGGATGTATATTGTAGTGAATGCTTGGACATATATAGGGAGGACTTTCTTGCTCGACATGATAGTATGCTATCTGGTTGCTCTTTACCTTAACGTGTACACTGATTGTCTCTATGTTACATGTTGGTAAAGCCCTTAGGATGTGTACTTGACTACCTGGACTATGATGCGGATCATACTAGTGGGGACATGGTAGTCCATAAGTATATCCTTCAAGGTCCCTAGTCATAGGTGTATCGAGACGGGGCATCGATATACCAGAGTAGACTAGCGTATACCTTCTCGACCCATACAGATGGGCGATGGATGATCCCATATCCATTGGTGTTTGACATCAGAGATGATATACGGGTGCTCAGTGGAGACTGGGTACACTGTACGGACTCGCCGAGAACTCCTAGATGGTATTATACCTTACGTCAGATGGCAGTTCTCTGGTGACACTGGTACAGAGTAGTCTGTTGACCCGAGATCGTCATAGAGTCTTGTGTGATTCCCACTGTGCTTTGATTTCTACCTTACCACGTCCAAGAGGGCGTGCAAAACGGTGGTTTTTGGGTACAGTCCCAAATCACATGGAGGCAATGAGCAATAGGAGGGGATTCGTCTCTCTCGGTATAGGGAGTTGATGTTGCGCTGTGTTCGATTGGCTATAACCGGAAATCCCTGGCCGGGGTTGCTGAGATTTACTAGTAAGTATTACCAGTAGTTTCTCGAGATGTTATAGACCTCATATCGACACGAATTATCGAGCTATTGGGGTCTGACGTTTACCACCCCTAGGCAAGATATGCGACATATCAGACGACGAGACCGGACTGTACGGTAAGTGTTACTGGTTGGATTCACAGGAGTGTGAGCGGGCTTGCTCGTCGATCTTCTGATCGCTCAATACCCGGATGGCCGTTACGTTTAGCGGACCGCTTGCGGCTTGTGGGTGTTTGATATGATCATCACCTGCTGCCGGCGTATTGACGAGTCTTTAGAGTTCTACACAGAGGTTTCCTGGCTCAAGCGAAACGAAATAGGAGCGCATATGAGATATGTGCGGGGCCGAGAATAATACCAGTATGTGATACTGTATTCTATTCTCGCGATTTGTATCATCGGCGGGTTATATGTGATATAGCCGGGTTACCGAATCAAGTGTTGATTCGATACATTGATACATGATATTAGTCGGTTATGTGCAGTATGAACGGATCATTAAATCAAGTGTTGATTTAGTGATTTAATGTATAATTATATATTTGATATATTACTTTGCATTAACTAATATTGGTTCACTTAAAATGGATTTTCTCACTTGAAGTGCACATTGTATATGTGATATATTTTTGTGCAATTGATTGTATCATGTTTGATGATACATGCAAACTTGGGTGTATGTTTACTTTAAACCTTGTTTAAGTGAATGGTTAGGGTTTTGTTATCTTTTCTTAACTATTTATTTTATTTATTCATTTTAGGGCAAGAAAAGAATTGGTTGCTTCTTTGAAGCTTCAAGAAGCTTTGACCATTCTTGTTTCTTTCCTAAACCTAACCATTCACCTAACCTTAGTTTATTCACTACACTTAACCATGGTTGATAATATGATAAGAATGACTTTATTTCCATTTTATTAAGAATTCTGATCATATTCTTTTTCCTCTTCTTCTTCTTCTTCAAGAAGAAAGAAGCTTGCTAGCTTCAATGGTGACTTGAGAAAAAGAGTGAGAAATCCAATTCTAAAGTGAACCCACTTCCTATTTCTTCATCCTCTACCACTTGCCAAGAAGTATAGGGTGTTTTCTTCACAAGTTTCATGACTTGGTGAAGTTGGAGCTTAATCTTGAGTTGCTTAGACGTAGATCATCTTCGGCATCGAAGTCGACGATCTAGCCCGATCATTTCTTCGACGAAACCATTACTAGAGTTCGGGATCCGATGATCGTAGCGGAGGAACGTCAATGCGGAGCTATAGAGGTGGAGGACCGGATCTACAAAGGTTGTATTTCCATTTACTCTTAGTTAAGTTGTTAACTTGCAATCTTTATCGCCTATCCTCTAGTTAACGATCCGTATTAGGGTTTGTAGGCACATGAAAAAATTAGAATTTGGAATGGTTGATGCCTTATGAGACCTCATTAGTGTGCCTAGGAACCCTACAGTGGTATCAGAGCCTAGCTAGAGCCTTAGGCGATGCGTAGACGGAGTTAGAAACTCGATCGAACCCGAAACCCTAATCCGAGACCACTCTCTGTACATTTTGTGAAAATGTGGATTTTTCCAAATTAAAAATAGCCAAAAAATTCAGCAGGGTTTTGTAGGAATTACTGTGAAATTCGTGGGCCCAATTCGATTAAACCGCCGCGGAACTGCGGCCGTACCCTACCTTAGGCGGCGGTTCCGCGGCAATATAGTGGCTTTTTCCCACTTTGTTTGCACAGTAATCTCTATTTATAGTTGCTGTATTTTATGGGAATTTTTAATCTATACTCAACAGTTGAGTTTTCTGGGATGTATTGGGGACTCGATGATTCGATCGGATCATTTAACTTTGTCTATGTGTTTTTCCGGATAATTTTTGAATATGTTACAAAGTTCGACCGGATATAAATACCCAATTTTTCCCCTGCCGGAAAATTTCCAAGTGTTGGATCTTTCCGTAGTTTAAATACGTTCCAAGTAGTGCAAGTAACGCGATGGTCCCTCTAGAAGACAACAAACCTTAACTCGATTATGTGACCGTCTTGAACTGCCCTTTGAACCTTAGGGTTTGGGGCAGTACGGCGTGCCACATGTGAGGCGTTAGCTTGACCCTTCTACGGCTAGACCGTTGGTACCGTGGCACGAAGTGAATGTTCTTAAACTTATTTCATGTGTTGAGCTGTTTCGGGAAAACTTGCGTGTTTGACTGTTCGATCGGAAAGTTTAACATTTTCTGTTTATCTGGAATGTGATACAATATTTGGAATCCACAAATAGTTATGAGATAACTGAATGAATGTTATAAACATAGCACTTTAGTCTCACTTGATCGGTTGCCACGGAATTTTGATGCGATCAAAAGTCCGTCGCAATCATGTAGCGTACGCGGATACTCGCCGGGTAAACTTAATAGACAGCTACATCCCATATCCCCGACCAAGTGACTGTAGGAGAACCCCGTCGCTGAAAGCATCCGTTCGGGTGCTCGCGGTAGCGGTGTTCCGCCTTGGTGCACTTCGTCGATGGCATCGGGGGTGCGGCCGTCTAATAAAGTTTGCGACGAGCATTCGATCAAAACGGCGGGAATCTTATTGAATTGCCCGACTTGATATTGAAAAAAGTTTTCGATAATGAGACTAAAATGCGGGGTTTATAATTGTTAGGCATGCGATGTCTAAGTAATTCATTTGATTAGGCATGTGATGTCTAAAGAGTTTGCGGATTCCAACTGTTGTAGTTTTACACTTTCTTTTCTGTGACCGTAAGTGTAATATGTGATATCGCCGGTTTCGTTGCTATATGTCAACAACAATTGGGATACGCATGTTTACTTACGTTGATGACATGTGATGTTATGTGTTGCTGGATATGTTATATTGGATCGTCATGGTTGAATAGCCGGTTTTTTTTTATGTGAGATGAGTGTTTTTCATTTTCATTCATGTAAAAACCTGTATGTAATATTCTTTTATTGGGGCACTTCCAGGTTGCGGAAGATGTCACCTTTTGTATATTATTTACTTTTCCACACTAGGATAGACCCAAGGAGGAGGGCACAAGTAACCGGGTTCTGGAGTCCAGTGGGAGACCAACTCGAGGAGTCGAGTCCGGGTCTCCTAACTCTAGAATTGGTAGGGTTGCTTGCCGCTCTCGTAGGGGTCTAGGGGTGTGGGTTTGGCTATTCATCGCGACCGTGGAATCTGTGTTTTATACTGGCTCATATTGAAAACACGAACGTCCTAGCATATCCAATGTTTCATATGATTCTTCTGCTGCGATATCTGTGATGTGATCATTTGATGTTCGGTGATAAATACTGTATATAGTATATATGATATATTATATAGACGTTGCTTATGTTTTACACCCGCACTAGCCCTGCCTCGCTCTGGCGTTAGTTACCTAACCTAACGGTGCAGACGGGACATCGAGACGAATGCGGATGGCATAAGTGTACGTTATATTTATCTGTGATGTTTAGGTGATTTAAATGATGGGACTTCATTAATATGATTAATGAAAGAAAAAGAAACCTAAGATGTTGTGGAATCGAATTTCAAAAATAAAACAGGTAGCTACAGTTCTTGCTTTGCACAGCGGTATATATGATATATCCTGCACCTTATTCGATGAGGAAAGGGCCGACGATCCCTTCACCGGGAGTGACCCCTTTAGCGATAACTGGCAGATGCTACAACCCTCGGTTTGTCTTTTGATTGCTTCTATAGTTTCTTCTTTGCACAGCGATATATATGATATATCCAGTACCTCATTCGATGAGTAAAGGGCCGACGATCCCTTCACCGGGAGTGACCCCTTTAGCAAAACTAGAAAAGCCTAAAAAACACTCCATTTTAAAATCATTTGATTCTACAACGATATCAAGTTCATTACGCAATAGGTTTTCAGAAAAACCTGTCGTAGCCTTCCGTCATTTCAGATAAGTAGTAGTTAGTATTCGTACTACGTTTGTTGGCCTGCGTCAAGGCGTAGTGTGCGGTAGCTAACTAGTATTTATCTGCTTATGCATATGATGCAGATTGGATTAGGGTAGTCGTGCGACTTTGTTGGCCTGCGTCAAGGATCGTGCGGGTGGGTTTAATTCAATCAGGAAATGACGGGTTGAACTTGACTAGCGCACTATGGTTTGTTGGCCTGCGTCCAGGTCATAGGACACTAGGAGCAAAATTATCGGGAATTTCAAGTGTTGAAATTTGCAATGAGATTGCATACCTTCTATGAGATAATTGGATCCCGATACCCACTGCGAGTAAGAGTTACTCCTGGGAGAGTTTTACACATTACAATTAGCCGATCCAGTAGGTGTCTAGAAAGGTGTCAACGAGGTTACGCCTCTGGGAAAACGAGGTTTACATTAATTAGGTTCGTGCGAAAGCACGGGGGGCCTCCCTCAAAGTACCGACACTGGCCTGGCTGAAAGATTGTCGAACTTGTAGCATGTAATTAATCCCGGCTAGTCTTTCCTTTTAGGGTTTGAAGGAAGATTTGATCAAAACAGTGGGAGCCATCCTGATTAGATAAAATAATAACCAATCTATTCTTGCAAGAGCGCACGCTGAGTGTTTTCTTCTCTCTCTCTCCAGGTAGCGACCATATCACGCCATAATCAAGATAATAATACGGAATATTAACCGAACCCGCTTGTTATACTGAGCTGGGGAACGTTGGTCCCGCTCCAACTTATAATTATTATAAGACAGAGCAGGAAATAGGGGAATACCAGGATTCCCATGCCGCCCAAACGAAGAAAGTGCATATGATGCATCATCTTCGGGTGTGTTCATTACACAGAACTGTTTCTCTGTATCCTCTACGTCTTGGGTATTTGATACCGGATCAGGATCCCAGATATGTAATTTGTTACATAGGGCTACAGATAGGTAGTGAACTGAGAACGGGTGATAAGTTTCATGAGACAGAAAACGGGGCAAGTGTTGCAGCCAAGTCTGTTGGTCACTGTCACCCTGTATTACCAATACATTGATTCTGAACGAATGTTATTAGATACCGAACCTGATATACAAAATCATATCAGTCTCTTTATTAGTAAAGAAAGGATATAATTTTGTATTGTTGGATAATGTTTTGAACATTTCCTATATCAAAAGTTGATCGGTTCAGGCACGTTATCTAAAAGTATTGATGTTCTAAATCAAACTACAGTTCTTAGTATACGGAACACACACAAGAGGAAGAGTTCAGAAACGAACGAATCCTTCTTGAGGCATTGTAGACTAGGTCATATCAATATGACCCGACTAGCTTAAGTTACATAGTAGATTCATATTTAAATCAGTTTGAATTTACATCTTATGAAACTTGCGAGTCATGTCACAAAGATATAATGACCTCTGCTCTGTTTATTGGAAACAGAGAAAGAGTTAGTAAACTCTTGAGACAGATACATGATGATGTATGTTAGGTCCCCTGTCTACACATACCAGGACCGGTTCTTTGTACTTCATTACATTCTCTGATGATCTTTTTAGATTCAGACATATGTTCTTGTTGAAACACAAGTCTGAACCTTTTGAGATATTCACAGAATATAAGTTAGAAGTAGAGAACCAAAACGGGTATAAGTATTATGTCCTTTGATGTGATCAAGGAGGAGAATACTTGAGCACGGAATTCTTGGACTTTTCTAAAGGAGAATGAGATTCTCTCTCAGCATTACTCCTTCGTATACACCATAGCACGATGGTATATCGGGGCGGAGCAATTGCACCCTATTCGATATGGTGCGCTCTATGATGAGTACTACTGAGTTACCTATTTCCTTTTGGGAGTTATGCACTTGAGAAGCTGCATACCTATTGAATAGGGTTGAAATCAAATCAGTTGCCTACCACTTCATGTTTGATATGATAAGGGAAGAGACCATCTCTTAAGTCAGTTAAGATTTGGGGTTGTCCAAGCTATGTCTAAAAGCATAATCCGGACAAGCTCGAGGCAAGGTCTGTAATTTAGAACTGGAAAGGTTCCAGCTATACAAACTACAGCAGATGATTTGATAAAACCAAAGGATTCAATAGTTACCAACAAACCTCAGCCTCTCCGCCGATCTAGTAGGATTCCTCACCCACCTGAGAGATACTTCGGTTTCTCTATGACAGTGGGAGTGAGGATTGCATCATGAGATGATGACCCAACTAGTTTCGAGCTGGCCATCAGGAGTGGAACTCTGTAAGAATGGCTGGATGCTTAGCGATCTGAGATGGAATCCTTATACACCAACAAAGTATGGACTTTGGTTGCTATATCTGAAGGGTTAAATCCCCATCAGGAGCAAGTATATCTTGAGAAGATTACTTGGTGTACATGGAAAAGTTGAGACTTTCAAATCTAGACTTGTTAAAGGTTTGCATCATAGACCAGTTGTGGCTAATAATGAAACCTTTTCTGGGGCCTATGCTTAAGTCCATCCAGATCCTACTTGCCACGGCTACATACCATGACTACGATATCTGGTGGTTGGGTGTCATGACAGCTTTTCTAAATAATGTTTAAGAAGAGGGCGTCTATAAGTACACAGCCAGAGGGCTTTGTAGACAGTGGGGCAGCGGAAACGTGCACAAGTTGCTTTATAGGATAAAGCAGGCATCGCGGAGTTGGAACGTCTGTTTTGATGTAGTAGTCAAAGAGTTTGACATCATCAAAATGGTAGATGAACCTTGTATAAACAAAAGGGTAGTAGGGAGTATGGTGGTGATCCTCGTAGAGTATGTGGATGACATACTCTTGATAGGGAAGGAGTTTCCTATGCTACGCTCGGTCAATCTCCGCTTATCACAATGATTCTCCATATAGGATCAAAGTGATACCTCCTAAATCCTGAGTTTTGATCTATTATATAGATCTAAATGGATGTTAGGATTCTCACTAGATGTAGTGAGTTGGTATCAATTGATCCAGGGGAGAATCACTGGAAAAGTTCCAGAGTGATAAGTGTAAGTCGATGTAGTACACCCCAGTACTTGTGGGGAGGCGGAATTTTCAAAAACGATCAAGTTTAAAGAACGAACATCGACTAACCGCTTAAATCGAAGCTAAACAACTAATAACCAAACACAATGATTTTCTTATCACTTGTGATTAGGGATTATACCTATCGATACTAGTCCTTCGTCTTTGTGTCCTCCTTGTTCTCCTCGACCTTCTCTAGGTAGTAGACGATCCACCCGAGAGCAAAACTCCAAGCTAAACCTCTCACTTGAGGTAACTAATCAACTTTGATTGCTAATCAAAGATGAAAGGATGATAAAGAGTGATGGTTATGGATTGTTTAGTCTAACTAATCCTTTGATCTCAACTCATGAGGTGTAAGGATTAGGGTTTGAAGATGAGAGCTTGAGGAGAGAGAATGTGAATGAGATAATGAGAGAAGAGAGAGAGAGTGTATCATAATATATCATGAAGCATTTCTTTTTAAGAAAAATGAATAAAGGAAATGAATAAGCATGCTTCATGAAATATCTAGTGGTGATTCATTAGCATGAGTCATTAAGCAATAAATGTGCATTAATGAAATGAATGAATTACCACCATGACTCACTTTCTTATCCAAAAGAAACCTCCTTAGTCACATCTTCTAGAAGCTTCTCGTACAATTACGAGAACGCCCCTCCAATCCGTAAAAAAACGGAAAAACTTTAGACTGTAAAAATCCAATAACCGGATACCAGCAACTGGCTTAAACCAAAGCCGACTGGTAAAAACTGTCCGAAAGTCATACGTGCGTAAACGCACGTATGCGTCCGAACCCTTTGTCGCAAAACCATGCAACCTCTATATCGTTTCGCCTGGAGTAGGAAACTCTCTGTGTGGGACTCTAGAGACTCGACTACTACGCTGGCAGTGGGTTTAACCACAGACCGCAAGCGGCACTAGCTGTACGTAACGGTCCCCAGGTAGTTGTCGATAAGAAGGCCGATGAGAAAACCCATCCGAACTCCTACTGAGTCTGATGTGACAATCTCCATACAGTCCGGTCCGTTCGTCCAAGACTATCGCATATCGGGCCTAGGGGGGCGGCAAGCGTCAGTCCCCTAATAGCGGTATAAGTCGTGTCGGAGTGAAGCCCATTACACCCTGAGAAACTACTGGAACCTACCAGCAAATCTTGCTTGCCCTGGCCAGGGACTTTGCGTAATGGCTCTCTGACACAGCACGATATCTACTCCCAATACCGGGAGGGACGAATCCTATCTAACCGCCACTGCCTCCAAGTGCTCGGGACTGCACCCAACTGCTACCTGTTTGCACGACTCCTTTGAGCCGTGGTAGGGTAGCAATCTAAGAACAGTGGGACACACTCGAGGCGAAGTAGCAGTGTCAAGTCTGCGGACTACGCTGTACTCATGTCACCTGGGAACTGTTCACTGACGACTGGTATCAAACCAACCAACAGTTCCCTGTGAGTCCTGTCCGGTGTACCCGTAACCTAACGAGCACCTGCATACTATCTCCAGTACGACGTACTGACGGCTGTGGGACAGACCATCTCCCCAACTGGGATGAGAAGCGTACACACCAGTCTACTCCGGAGTATCGATGCTCTGTCTCGATAATCCAACGACCAGGGACCTGAATAAGGATGTGCTTGTAGACTACCCAGCCCCCACTAGTGTGACTGCCATCACAACGCTGGTAGACAAGCAAGATCCTTAGAGCTCTATCAATACGTACACTAACATATTAAGATAGAAAAAACCAAGTAGCATACTACCATGTTTAGCAAGACTGTTATATACATGTGAATATCCCAAGCTTCCATTAAGTAATATACAAGCTAGTATGATACAGTAATGGCCTTCTAGGGCATAAACACTAACAATCTCCCACTTGCACTAGGGCCATGTACTGGCATATCGTAGACCAATGATCTCGAGCAGTCTCTCGAACTGAATCTGAGGAAGGGCCTTCGTGAATGGATCAGCAATGTTCTCTTCTGAAGCAACTCTCCGAACCTCGATCTCCTGACGATCAATGATCTCCCTGATCAGGTGATACCGCCTCAAGATGTGTCTGGACTTCTGATGGGACCTTGGTTCCTTCGCTAAAGCTATAGCTCCGTTGTTGTCGCAATACAGAGGTATTGGATCAACTATGGTAGGAACAACCTGAAGTTCTGTTAGGAACTTCTTCATCCAGACTGCTTCTTTTGCGGCATCGCAAGCAGCTATATACTCCGCTTCCATCGTCGAGTCAGCAACGGTGTCCTGCTTGGAGCTCCTCCAGCACACCGCCCCTCCATTGAGGGTAAAGACATAACCCGACATGGACTTGGAATCGTCCTTATCACTCTGGAAGCCGGAATCAGCAAAGGCCTCCAACCTGAGGTCTTTAGCGCCGTAAACCAAGAACATCTCCTTAGTCCTCCTCAGGTACTTGAGAATGTTCTTTACTGCTATCCAGTGTTTCTCCCCTGGGTCTGACTGATACCGGCTTACCACGCTCAGTGCGTAAGCTACATCTGGTCTGGTACACAACATCGCATACATTATAGAGCCTACCGCAGAAGCGTAGGGTATAATAGACATGCGTTCCCTTTCCAAATCAGTCTTGGGAGACATCTCTTTGGAGAGGGTGATTCCGTGACAAGCCGGTAGATTACCGCGCTTAGAATCTTCCATACTGAATCTTTTCAGTACAGTGTCGATATACCTGGACTGCGAAAGTCCCAACATCCTCTTGGATCTATCACGATAGATCCGGATCCCCAGAATGTAAGAGGCATCACCCAGGTCTTTCATGGAGAACCTTTGTGACAAGAATCCTTTGACAGATTGTAGCATAGGAATGTCATTTCCTATCAATAGAATATCATCCACGTACAAGACGAGGAATACGACACTTCTGGCCACAGCTTTACTATATATGCACGGTTCATCTGGATTTTTGATAAAGTCATATTCTTTGACTGTCTCATCAAAACAGATGTTCCAACTCCGCGATGCCTGCTTTAGTCCATAAATAGACTTAAGCAGCTTGCATACTTTCCCGCTGCTCCCACTCTGATTGAAACCCTCTGGCTGATCCATATAGACCCTCTCTTCTAAATTTCCATTCAGAAAAGCCGTCTTTACGTCCATCTGCCAGATTTCATAATCATGGAAGGCAGCAATAGCAAGAAGGACCCGAATGGATTTGAGCATAGCCACTGGAGAAAAAGTTTCGTCATAGTCCAAACCAGGTCTTTGACGAAAACCCTTTGCAACAAGTCTAGCCTTATAGGTTTCCACCTGTCCATCTACACCAATCTTTTTCTTGAAGATCCATTTGCATCCTATGGGTTTTACCCCATCTGGAGCAAAGTCCAAAGTCCATACTTTGTTGGTGTACATGGACTCCATCTCGGTCCGCATTGCATCTAGCCATCGTACCGAGTCGCCGCTCTGGATGGCCTGCCGGAAGTCAGTAGGTTCATCATCATCTATGATGCAATCCTCTCTATCCCCATCAATGAGAAAACCGTAGTATCTCTCAGGCGGATGAGACGGCCTACTACTCCTGCGGAGGGGTGCGGGAATGTTCTGTTCTTCTTGAACCTCTGGTTCTACCAAACTTTCAGTAGCAGTTTGTGGTTCTGGAATTTCTTCCAGTTCTACTACGCTCCCACTCTTCTGATTTTCCAAAAATTCAGTTTCTAAGAAGCGGGCATGACGAGAAACAAAAACCTTTTGTTCCTCTGCGTAATAGAAACAATATCCTGTAGAGTTCTTCGGATATCCCACAAACTTACACTCTATTGAGCGTGCCTCGAGCTTGTCCGGATGCTGCTTTTTTACAAAAGCTGGACATCCCCATGTCTTCAGGTACTGAAGATAGGGTTTCTTCCCACTCCACATCTGATATGGTGTGGTAGGCACAGTTTTGGTTGGAACTCTGTTCAAAAGATGTATCGCTGATTCTAGCGCATACCCCCAGAAAGATCGTGGTAACTCAGCATTACTCATCATGGATCGTACCATATCCAATAGGGTTCGATTCCTTCTCTCCGATACACCGTTATGCTGTGGAGTGTATGGAGGAGTAAGCTGAGAGAGAATTCCTTTCTCTTTTAGGTAACCTAGGAACTCGGTACTTAAGTATTCTCCACCTCGATCAGATCTCAGTGTCTTAATACTTTTGCCTGTTTGGTTTTCCGCTTCACTCTTGTACTCCTTGAATTTCTCAAAGGCCTCGGATTTATGCTTCATCAAGAAGATATGTCCAAACCTAGAGAAATCGTCTGTAAAAGTAATGAAGTAGGAATAACCACCTCTTGCATGTGTAGACATTGGACCGCATACATCACTGTGTATGAGTCCTAAGAGCTCGCTCGCTCTTACTCCTTGTCCAGTAAACGGAGTCTTTGTCATCTTTCCTTTGAGACAGGATTGACAAGTGTCATAAGATTGATATTCGAACGTGTCTAAATATCCTTCTCTATGCAACTTAGTCAACCTTCTCTCATTGATGTGACCTAGTCTACAATGCCATAAGAAAGCTTTATTTAAATCTGGAGACTTTCTTTTTAGTGTGTTCTGGACATTGAAAATTTGGAGTTGGTTTAGAACATATATGCCGTTATTTAGAGTACCGGACCCAATCAAGCCATGATTAAGGTGGATGTTAACAACATCTCTTACAAACGTGAAATCATAACCTTTATTTGATAACAAGGAAACTGATATGATATTACACGTTTAAGCTTGGTACAAAATAACAGTTATGCAAAACCAAAATATGTCCACTCGTCAATCCTAGGTGATAATCCCCGACGGACGCAGCTCCCACGCTAGCTCCGTTAGCAACCCTGAGGATCATATCACCTTCCTTCAGCACCCTACGATTTCTCAGTGCCTGCAATGAATTGCAAATATGAGATTCTGATCCGGTATCCAATACCCAGGAAGTAGAGTTGATTGACAGACAATTCTCAATTACAAACACACCTGAAGTCGAAGCCACAGCTTGCTTCGGTTCCTGGTTCTTGGCGTTCCACGCCTTGCAATCCTTCTTCCAGTGCCCTTTCCTGTGACAGTGGAAGCACTCATCCTGGCCAACTACCGGTGCTGCAAGCTTTTTCTTTCCCTTCTTTCCCACCTTACTAACACCTCCTCTAGGTTTGGGTGCGGCCTTCTTCTTCCTTCCTTTGGCCCTAGCCTTGGACCCTGAAGAAGATGAACCGCCAACAAACATAGCGGGTGTTTCCCTTACCTTCTGTAAGGTGCCCTCTGCACTCCTTAACATGTTCAGGAGTTCCGCAAGTTCAACTTCTTTTCCTTGAAGGTTGAAGTTGAGGATAAACTGGGCGTAGGTGGGAGGAAGGGACTGGAGAATAAGGTCTGTATAGAGCTCATTATCCAAAGTCGTCCCAAGGTCTGCGAGCTCCTCAATATAGCCGATCATCTGTAGGACATGTTAACCTACCGATGACCCGACAGCCAACCTCGCTCGAAATAATTTCTTCGAGGTCTCGTATCTTGCAATACGAGATTGCTCTCCATAAAGTTCCTTTGTATGGAGAAATATGCCATCTAGGGACATATCCTCGTGCCTCCTCTGATGTTCATTGTTCATCGAGGCAAGCATGATGCACTTGGCTCTCGCGCAATCTAAATCCCAGGTTTTGCGGATTTCCTTATCCGCATTGCTGGATTTAGGACCAGGGACAGCAGGTGCCGTAGCGGTGAGGACGTACCCCAATTTGTCATAGGTCAAGGCCATCTTGACATTCTGCAGCCAATCTTTATAGTTTGGCCCCGTCAGTATATTCTTTTCTAAAAGTAACTTAAGTCCAGTCATTTTCAGGGTTGCTGCAATTAGGACAGAGAGAAGAAAACACTTTAGCATGATGCTCTTGCAAGTTTAGAGTGGTTTTTAGTTTATCTAAACTGGATGGCTCCCACTGTTTCTCGAATCCTTCCTCAAACCATAAAAGAAGAATTAGCCAGGACTATTCTCACCGTACAATACTTGCTTAACCGTTCAGCCAGGCTGGTGTCGGTACTTCGAGGGAGGTTTTCCAACGCTTTCGCGAAGTTCCTTAATTAAATAACCTCTTTTCTCTGGGGGCGTAACCCCGCTGACACTTTTCTGGACACCTACTAGGTTTATAGCATTGATCGTTAAGTGACGAATATCCTGATAAGTAGCATATACTCACAGTAGGATCGGGATCCAAATATCATCGTATGATAATGTTGAAGGAATCCTACCAACATTCATCAAACTCCAAATGGTATGCATCTCTTTGCAAATTTCAGTTTCTTTAGAAATTCCCGATATAAGTTTTTGCCCCATGCTCTTATGACCTTGACGTATGCCAACAAATCATAAGTCACATGTCAAGTTCTGCCCATCATTATCTTGTTAATTTGAACCCACCCGTATATACCCTTGACGTATGCCAACAAGGTAATGCGACTGTCCCAAACCAACACATCTATCTATGCAACAAATGAATACCCCAGCAGCTACCAATCACTATGCCTTGACGTATGCCAACAAGCATAGCTTGAATACTACTGACTATCCATAAGAAATGACGGAGGGCTACGACTGGTTTTGGCGAAACCGTGAACGTAGTGAACTTGATATAATCGAAGGAACCTTGATAGCTTTTAAAAGGAGTGGTTAAGTCTCCGCATTTAAAAATATCTGTTTTTAAAAATAACCGATTGGTTTCTTTTAAATTGTTCCAACGATTTAAACTTTGGTTTGTTTTACTTTGCATTATAGATAATGCGTCCCATCATTAACCTATCATTGCAGAAAACAACGAAAATATGACGTCCTCTTATGCCATCTGCATTCGCCACTGGGTCCCATCATCACCCGTTAGGTTACTTAACTAACGACAGAGCGGGGGCTGGGCTAGCGCGGGTGTAAAACATAAGTGACGTCTAAATAGCTACATAAATATAGATATTTTACATTCGTCTGACGCAATGATATTCATTCCAGAACACAGATAAACAATATTGGATTTGCAAGCAATCTGTATTTCTTTCGAGCCTGCAAGAAAAGACAGATTACACAGTTGTGATGAATAGCCGTTACCCCACCCTCGACCCCTACGGGTACGGCAAACTACCCGCCCGGCAGTTTGTGTACCCCACCTTGGGTCAGTCCTAGGAGCAAAAACAGTAAAATGAAATAATACATCGGTGGCTACAACCGCAACCTGGAAGTGCCCCGCAAAAATAATATTACAACAATTTACATTTACAACAAATGAATTAAACAATAACCCATTGTAAACCCCGGCTATACACCACAACAGTCCAATACAGTTTATATGCACAAACAGATATAACCATTTCAGAAATGTGCAACCCCCTGCCAACCGACATACTAGCAGTTGGGGGAGGTTTACGAACACATCAAACAATCACAGATATAATCCAATACGCAAATACTGTACAATTCGATCGAATAAACTACATCAATATTGCTCCAAAATCTGCTCTGTTAAACAGTAACCTGAGCAATAATTAAATATTCCAGAAAACCCTAAATTTCACAGAGAAGCAACAGAAGAAAAATAAGTCGCTGAATCGTCAACTCGGCGGCGGAAGCGCGGCGACTCAGTAGGCTGAGGCCGCGCTTCCGCGGCGAGATGGTCGATTCAGTCGACTGTTTTTCTTGGGTGTTCATCTGGTGTCATGTCAAGCTCTCTGAACTTACCTGAAAAATTTTCTGACATCGTTTTAAATTCGACAGAAACATGACAGAATTAGGGTTTTTCGGCTTCGTTTTTCCGTTCGAAATTCGTACAAATTTGCAATTAAGTTATTTAGTGTTTAGCGAGGCTCTGATACCACTGTAAGTCGATGTAGTACACCCCAGTACTTGTGGGGAGGCGGAATTTTCAAAAACGATCAAGTTTAAAGAACGAACATCGACTAACCGCTTAAATCGAAGCTAAACAACTAATAACCAAACACAATGATTTTCTTATCACTTGTGATTAGGGATTATACCTATCGATACTAGTCCTTCGTCTTTGTGTCCTCCTTGTTCTCCTCGACCTTCTCTAGGTAGTAGACGATCCACCCGAGAGCAAAACTCCAAGCTAAACCTCTCACTTGAGGTAACTAATCAACTTTGATTGCTAATCAAAGATGAAAGGATGATAAAGAGTGATGGTTATGGATTGTTTAGTCTAACTAATCCTTTGATCTCAACTCATGAGGTGTAAGGATTAGGGTTTGAAGATGAGAGCTTGAGGAGAGAGAATGTGAATGAGATAATGAGAGAAGAGAGAGAGTGTATCATAATATATCATGAAGCATTTCTTTTTAAGAAAAATGAATAAAGGAAATGAATAAGCATGCTTCATGAAATATCTAGTGGTGATTCATTAGCATGAGTCATTAAGCAATAAATGTGCATTAATGAAATGAATGAATCACCACCATGACTCACTTTCTTATCCAAAAGAAACCTCCTTAGTCACATCTTCTAGAAGCTTCTCGTACAATTACGAGAACGCCCCTCCAATCCGTAAAAATACGGAAAAACTTTAGACTGTAAAAATCCAATAACCGGATACCAGCAACTGGCTTAAACCAAAGCCGACTGGTAAAAACTGTCCGAAAGTCATACGTGCGTAAACGCACGTATGCGTCCGAACCCTTTGTCGCAAAACCATGCAACCTCTATATCGTTTCGCCTGGAGTAGGAAACTCTCTGTGTGGGACTCTAGAGACTCGACTACTACGCTGGCAGTGGGTTTAACCACAGACCGCAAGCGGCACTAGCTGTACGTAACGGTCCCCAGGTAGTTGTCGATAAGAAGGCCGATGAGAAAACCCATCCGAACTCCTACTGAGTCTGATGTGACAATCTCCATACAGTCCGGTCCGTTCGTCCAAGACTATCGCATATCGGGCCTAGGGGGGCGGCAAGCGTCAGTCCCCTAATAGCGGTATAAGTCGTGTCGGAGTGAAGCCCATTACACCCTGAGAAACTACTGGAACCTACCAGCAAATCTCGCTTGCCCTGGCCAGGGACTTTGCGTAATGGCTCTCTGACACAGCACGATATCTACTCCCAATACCGGGAGGGACGAATCCTATCTAACCGCCACTGCCTCCAAGTGCTCGGGACTGCACCCAACTGCTACCTGTTTGCACGACTCCTTTGAGCCGTGGTAGGGTAGCAATCTAAGAACAGTGGGACACACTCGAGGCGAAGTAGCAGTGTCAAGTCTGCGGACTACGCTGTACTCATGTCACCTGGGAACTGTTCACTGACGACTGGTATCAAACCAACCAACAGTTCCCTGTGAGTCCTGTCCGGTGTACCCGTAACCTAACGAGCACCTGCATACTATCTCCAGTACGACGTACTGACGGCTGTGGGACAGACCATCTCCCCAACTGGGATGAGAAGCGTACACACCAGTCTACTCCGGAGTATCGATGCTCTGTCTCGATAATCCAACGACCAGGGACCTGAATAAGGATGTGCTTGTAGACTACCCAGCCCCCACTAGTGTGACTGCCATCACAACGCTGGTAGACAAGCAAGATCCTTAGAGCTCTATCAATACGTACACTAACATATTAAGATAGAAAAAACCAAGTAGCATACTACCATGTTTAGCAAGACTGTTATATACATGTGAATATCCCAAGCTTCCATTAAGTAATATACAAGCTAGTATGATACAGTAATGGCCTTCTAGGGCATAAACACTAACAATAAGGACGACTGAATGTCAGTCACAGGCATTGTCTTTACCCTTAGTAAAGGGACGGTATGTTGGAAGAGTTCCAAGCTAGATACCGTGGCATACTAGACGATTAAAGGCAAGATACATCGCTACTAAAGATGCTACCAAAGAGGCTGTCTGGGTGTATATTTGTTCATGAGATGAACTTAGTTCCTCCCATTGTGTGACAATGGAGTTGTGGCTTATGCCAAGGAACATTCGTCCCATCAGTGATCCAGACATATTCTAAGGCAGTATCACCTGATCATGGAGATGGTTGATCTCCAAGGAGATCGAGGTTAGGAGAGTAGACTCAGAGGACAACACGGCGGATCCACTCACAAAGGCCTTTTCCAAGAAAGAGACTTTTATGGGATGGTTGAGTATGAGATACTACAACCACTGCTATCAGATGGCCCTAGTGCAAGTGGAAGATGGTTGGTTATATGTATGCCCTAAAGGCCATTACTATACATAGGATGTATATTGTAGTGGATGCTTGGACATATATAGGGAGGACTTTCTTACTCGACATGATAGTATGCTATCTGGTTGCTCTTTACCTTAACGTGTACACTGATTGTCTCTCTGTTACATGTTGGTAAAGCCCTTAGGATGTGTACTTGACTACCTGGACTATGATGCGGATCATACTAGTGGGGACATGGTAGTCCATAAGTACATCCTTCAAGGTCCCTAGTCGTAGGTGTATCGAGACGGGGCATCGATATACCAGAGTAGACTAGCGTATACCTTCTCGACCCATACAGATGGGTGATGGATGATCCCATATCCATTGGTGTTTGACATCAGAGATGATATACGGGTGCTCAGTGGAGACTGGGTACACTGGACGGACTCGCCGAGAACTCCCAGATGGTATTATACCTTACGTCAGATGGCAGTTCTCTGGTGACACTGGTACAGAGTAGTCTGTTGACCCGAGATCGTCATAGAGTCTTGTGTGATTCCCACTGTGCTTTGATTTCCACCTTACCACGTCCAAGAGGGCGTGCAAAATGGTTGTTTTTGGGTACAGTCCCGAATCACATGGAGGCAATGAGCGATAGGAGGGGATTCGTCTCTCTCGGTATAGGGAGTTGATGTTGCGCTGTGTTCGATTGGCTATAACCGGAAATCCCTGGCTAGGGTTGCTGAGATTTACTGGTAAGTGTTACCAGTAGTTTCTCGAGATGTTATAGACCTCATATCGACACGACTTATCGAGCTATTGGGGTCTGACGTTTACCACCCCTAGGCAAGATATGCGACATATAAGACGACGAGACCGGACTGTACGGTAAGTGTTACTGGTTGGATTCACAGAAGTATGAGCGGGCTTGCTCGTCGATCTTCTGATCGCTCAATACCCGGGTGGCCGTTACGTTTAGCAGACCGCTTGCGGCTTGTGGGTGTTTGATATGATCATCACCTGCTGCCGACGTATCGACGAGTCTTTAGAGTCCTGCACAGAGGTTTCCTGGCTCAAGCGAAACGAAATAGAAGCGCATATGAGATATGTGCGGGACCGAGAATAATACCAGTATGTGATACTGTATTCTATTCTCGCGATTTGTATCATCGGCGGGTTATATGTGATATAGCCGGGTTACCGAATCAAGTGTTGATTTGATACGTTGATACACTTGATATTAGTCGGTTATATGCAGTATGACCGGATCATTAAATCAAGTGTTGATTTAATGATTTAATGTATAATTATATATTTGATATATTACTTTGAATTAACTAATATTGGTTCACTTAAAATGGATTTTCTCACTTGAAGTGCACATTGTATATGTGATATATTTTTGTGCACTTGATTGAATCATGTTTGATGATACATGCAAACTTGGGTGTATCTTTACTTTAAACCTTGTTTAAGTGAATGGTTAGGGTTTTGTTATCTTTTCTTAACTATTTATTTTATTTATTCATTTTAGGGCAAGAAAAGAATTGGTTGCTTCTTTTGTTTGTTTCTTTGAAGCTTCAAGAAGCTTTGACCATTCTTGTTTCTTTCCTAAACCTAACCATTCACCTAACCTAAGTTTATTCTCTACACTTAACCATGGTTGCTAATATGATAAGAATGACTTTATTTCCATTTTATTTAGAATTCTGATCATATTCTTTGTTGGAGTTAGTGCCCTCAGAGTCAATTATTGGATCACAGGCACGTGATTGCAATGATTGAGGGAGGACCTATCCCGGTAGGACAGTCTTACTCGAGATGATAGTATGCTATCTGGTTTATCTTTATCATCGTGTACTGCTTTAGGTGACCTGACATGTCGCTATTGCACGTTGATAGAGGCCCTAGGATTCTTGCTTGACGACCAGCAGTATGATGGCGATCATATACGTGGGAGCTGGGGTCCATAAGCACATCCTTAAAAGGTCCCTAGTCGTGGGAGTTTCGAGACTGGGCATCGATACTCCATTAGTAGACTAGTGTATACAGTCGAGACCCCGACGAGGGGCGGTGGCCGGTCTCACAAGCCACTGGTGTCAGTTGGTTCACCTAAGATGTATACAGGTGCTCATTGGGTTATGAGTACACCGGACAGGACTCGCCGGGAACCTGCTAGTTGGTCTTGTACCAGATGTCAGATAGCAGTTCCCTGGTGACATGTGTACAGGTTAGTTCATCGACCTGAGATCGTCATTTGTCTCGTGTGAGTTCCCACTGTGCTTTGATTACTACCCTACCACGGCTCAAAGGAGTCGTGCAAACAGGTTTTAGTTGGGTACAGTCCCGAGCCACATGGAGGCAGTGAGCGGATCTGCAGGGGTTCGTCTCTCCCGGTATTGGGGGTGAGGTCGCGCTGTGTCTAGGAGAGCCATTACGCAAAGCCCTCGGCCGAGGCAGGAGATTTACTGGTAGGTATTCCAGTAGTATCTCAGGGCGTTCTGGGCTACGCTCCGACACGACTTGTACCGCTTTTGGGGGTCTGACTTTCACCAACCCCCTAGGCCCGCCATGCGATACTCATAGACGAACGGACCGGACTGTACGGATATTGTCACTGACAGGCTCAGTTGGGTGTCGGGGTGAGCTTCCTCATCGACGTCCCTTTTGGTCAATAGCTGGTGGCCCGTCACGTATTGGCTTATACCTCTGACGTGCCAGTGGTTAAATCCACAGCCATAGTATTGACGAGTCTTTAGAGTCCACCACACTTTCAGTTACTCAGCTTTCGGGCGAAACGCTGTAGAGGCCGTATGGAGATATGGCAGGGTCCGATCAGATACGTGCGGTATTGCACGGATCAGGATCAGACAGTATTGTACTAGTGGCCGTATAGTTATATGGCAGGGTTCGATCAGATACGTGCGGTATTGCACGGATCAGGATCGAACGGATTTTACTAGCCGGCTTTGGTTTAAGCCGGTACTAGTTTAGTACAGTGTAGATTTTGTCTCATTGCATTTGTATCCGGTCGGAATACAGATGCAGGTGTGTATGCACAGTGTAGGGGTTTTCCTGTAATTTATTACGGGACCAGTTTTCTGGAGTTGCCAGTTTGCATTCCGTTCCGGCCGGTTTTCCTTTGTTCTTTCCCGGCCGGACTTTTCTGATGGAGGGGGTAATTTGCAGTTTTGCAAATTACACTTTGTGGGGGGGTTTCTTGCATAAAGTTAGATTATGATAGATTTCATTTCTTTCATCCATCACTTGATTTATATGAGAAGTGAAAGGTTATGGAGTGCATAGTGTTTTAAGCATGGTTGATGTTTTCTTTGACCTTGGATGTGGTCACCTCTTGTATGCTCCTACACTCACCTCCCTTTGCCTTATGTTTTCATTCCTCCACCATTCTCATTCTCACTAGAAGAAAGTCTTTTCATGGTTATGAGAAAAGAGAGAAGAAGAAAAAGAAAGAGAGAAAGAAAAAAGAATGAGAGAGTTCATCTTGATTATGTGAGGAATTCTTCATCTCCTTCTTCTTCTTGTTTTAGAAAAATGAAAGCACCATTTTTCTTAACCCCAATCCTCCATCATGGCAACTACAAACCCCAAATGAGACTAGCATCATCTACACTACATTCTACAGCACTTCTTGGGCATGTCAAGTTGCCGGCTTCATGCTCGAGTTGCCTCGGTATTGAGGCGGGAGCCCGTAAAAGACGAAGGCGATGTGGTGCCCTTTCCGGCGAGGAGGCGACGATATGGAGACTACACTTTCCGCGGGAGATCGGGACGATGACGAGAAGACCGGAGGACTCGGATCACTCGGTATACTTCTTTTCCCATCTCTAGTTAGCTAGCGTAGGTTAATGGTAAACGATCCGGGTTTTCTTTGTCCGCGGTAGCGCCGGTTTCCGAGCAAGGAAAAATTTTGATTCCGCAATTTGGCCTCGAGTAAGACGGCCGGGACGCTGCCGTGGCGCAACATGGTATCAGAGCCACGCCATTAACCTTACCTAGCTTGTTCTAATGCGTTTTACTTATCCGATCGACCAAAATCTCAAAAACCGTATTTTAGTTCACATCAGTTTCTGTTGAAATTTTTTGGTGTCTAAAAATTTTTCAGGTGGTCTCAGAAAGATGTGCAGGGAGTTCTAAGAACTCTGGGAAAAAACGACAAAGTGATCCCTCAATTAGACCGCGGAAGCGCGGCAATTACCCTCTTTCTGCCGCTCTTCCGCCGCACTATGGTGGGCCCAGTTTGTCATTTTTCTTCAGTTGTCTTATGGGCTTAAACTAGGGCTTTTGAGATATTAAAATTGGGCCAGTTATTTCTGTGAGTGCTACAGTTTTCTTTTGGGGCCCGCTTGTTAATTTTTTGATCGATCGGATATTTTAAACACATTATTTCACGGTATTTACATTATATCTGCGACCGTGAATGTCACTCGATCGGTAAATCCGGTCTAACTGCTATAGCCCGGTTAGACGGATTTGCGAACGTGACTTTCACGTTGATGTTCTATGTTTATGCTGTGATGTTGCGGATCGGTCGTGGGGGATAGCCTGGATGCAATGCTAGTACAGTTTTGGAGTATTATGTACATTTGATATTGCGGGGCGAGCGTCCGACATGTGGACTGTCGTCACTGCCTGTTTGTATTATTCTTTTGGGGCACGACCTGGTTGCGGTCGATGTACCCGGTGTATGTATATTTTACTTTCTGTACTAGGGTTACCCCGCGGTGGGGTGCACGGATAGCCGGGTTCTGGAGGGCAACGGGCCCGCATCTCAGGGCATTGAGACGGAGGGGGCTTCAGTCCAGGATTGGCGGGCTATTCGCCGCACTCGTAGGGGGTACAGGTTGACCCAGGAGGGGTGCCCAAGTTACCGGATTCCGTGAAGTGCTGGGTGGTCCATTCATGGTACTGAAGGGGGCTGCCTCGCTTCAGGTCTTGGCGGGTGACTTGCCGCGCCCGTAGGGGTCTAGGATTTCATTGCACAGGCTATCCACACGACCAGGGGAACGTCGGGTTTCAGCAGCGGCTCTGTGAAACCCGGGGCTTCCAGATATCTGTATTGTTCTGTGATGCTGTACATTTCTGTGATGTTGCATTTTATTCACGCCTTGAGCGAAATACTATATATCGGTATATATATTAGTAGATGTTGTATATGTTTTACACCCGCGCTAGTCCAGTCCCCGCTCTGCCGTTAGTTAGCTAACCTAACGGGTGATGACGGGACCCAGTGGCGAATGCGGATGGCATATACGTACGTCAGTATATTTTCGTTCTTTGTGGTGTGATCAATTGATGGGACTGCACTGATTCGGATCAATGCAAGATAAACAAACCTAATCTGATATTGTTGGAACATTTTTCAAAAAAAGCTGTTATTGCAAGGACGTTCACTTTTGTTTTGCATCGTGGTATTCATCTGGAATATCCTGCTCCTCAGTCGACGAGGCAAGGGCCGAGATCCCTTCACCGGGAGTGACCCCTTGGACAGAAGTTTGCGTCAGGGCATTAACTTCACTATAGCCGATTACTTTTGCTTTGCATCGTGGTATTCAGTTGGAATA
This sequence comes from Agapanthus africanus, assembly GCA_030015575.1. Classification (NCBI taxonomy): domain Eukaryota; kingdom Viridiplantae; phylum Streptophyta; class Magnoliopsida; order Asparagales; family Amaryllidaceae; genus Agapanthus; species Agapanthus africanus. The sequence goes on from JASDDO010000018.1 coordinate 114,886,859, forward strand.
TCCTGCACCTCATTCTACGGGGAAAGAGCCGAGATCCCTTCACCGGGAGTGACCTCTTTAGTAAAGGTTTTCGTCACTATATTTTCTAAAAGGCTATGCAGTTCCTTCAACGATATCAAGTTCATTACGTTAAAGGTTTTTCGCCAAAAACCATTCGTAGCCCTCCGTCATTTCTTATGGGTATTATTTAGTATTCGTGCTGCGTTTGTTGACTCCGTCAAGGCGTAGTGTACGGTAGCTAAGTGGTGCTTGTTTGTTGCATAAGTGGGATTGGTTAGGACAGTCGTGCGGCCTTGTTGACTCCGTCAAGGGCACGTACGGGTGGGTTTAATGCAATCCAGATAATGACGGGTTGAACTTGACTAGGACTCTTTGATTTGTTGACTCCGTCAAGGTCACTTGAGTCCTAGGGGTAAAAATCACATCGGGAGTTTCAAAAGAACTGAAACTTGCCAGGCATGCGCATACCTTCTGGAGTGTGGTGACGTGAGTGGATTCCGTCACGTTATCATGCGGTGATAGTTGGATCCCGATTTCCACTGATGAGTTGGTTTACTCCTCGGGTGATCCCCGACTAATTCTTCTTTCAGGTTTGGAGGAGAATTTGAGGTACAGTGGGAGGTTTCCAGATTAGACAAAGTGATAACCATTCTGATCTAGGTTAGAGTGCACGCTGAGTGTTTCTTTTCTCTCTCTCTGGCAGCGACCATTGACCCGACCCTGGACTATGACTCAGTGACCAAGTTGACCGAACCTTCTTAACACTGGCTTTTGGATTGTCAGAGTTGCAGACCTCATTGCCACTCCTACTTTTACCCTTTTCTCCAGGACACCCCGTATTACCGCGAACGTCCACTTCCATTGGACAAAACCATCGTATGGTTAGATACGAACTCGAAGGACTTCGAGGATGGTTTCTGGTTCTGGAGAAAACGGATAGGACTATTCAGTTGTCTTTTCTTTTCACCTTCTCTCAGGTTGCGAGTACTCCTTGGTTTAGGAGTAGTACACCTATTACGCAAATTGGATAGTCTTCTTCCAAACCTTAGGCTGGTGCCGAACAGTGGGGAATGAAGAAAACCAATTAGCATAACGATGGTGTACAGAAGGTATTGAGTTAAGACAAAGAAAGGGATTAGTAAGAGGGCAAAGTAAATTGCGACTGCTATTCACGACCGAACCAAGTATTTCTTCGCCAATCCTAAATCACCTTTGTATTTCTCCAGGACACTCCGTATCACTACGAAGATCCACAGTTTATTTGGATACTCCATCGTATGGTTATATACGAACTCGAAAGGAACTTGTTCCAGTTCGGGGATGGATTATGGTTCAGGAGAAATAGGAATAAAGTACATTCAGGTGTCTTTTATCTTCACCTTCTCTCGCATTGCGAGTGCTCCTAGGATTAGGACAGTACACCCTTTATGCTTATTGGATAGTCTTCTTCCAAACCATAGGCTGGTGCCGAACGGTAGGGAAGGAAGAAAACCAATTGGCCTAAAGGGGTGTGCAGACGGTAATGACTAAAGACATATAAAGGGATTTGGACAGGTGGCAAAGAATTATACGGTTATAGTTGTGAATCTGGATAATGGTAGAGGCATTACTAGGAATACCAGAATACCCCACAGAAACATTACAATGTTTCAGTTTCACTGTGTACTGTTAAAAGAAAACTGATTTCCCGATTAGACACTTATTCCAGGGTATGTATTTACCAGGTATGATTCTCACATCTGTATGGTTTTACAGATGATGAGTGGGAGTAAGTTATTGGGAATTGGGTGATCATCCTCATTATATCGGGATTCGTTGTAATCGGTGATATTTGAGGAAGTCACCTGGGTTGTTTGCCGGTCGGCAATTATTTGGTTTTGAATATCCGCGGTTATGCACCAATTTCAAATTGATATATCTGTACGTCTATTTTCATAGAGTGAGATATGCCTTTTTTGATATTATGTCGATGACATTTACCTATATCAGTGGATGGTTAGGTAAGGAGCATTAAACAGCGGTGTAATTCTTCTTAACCATAAGTACAGTTTTCGACCTACGACACACAGTGAAAGAGTTGTTAGACTCAGCGGACTTATACAGAGTATTGTATGTTGTCCAGTGTCCATCAGGACAGAGGGGTTGGTCCTCGTACTATATTCGGTTTACTTATGACTTCTCTAGATTTTAGACAGCTGTTTCATGGAAACACAGGGTCTAAGTTTTGAGGAGTTATAGGTATTTGAATAGAGTAGAGAACCAGGTGTAGCAAGTATCGGGATTCTTCAAAGAGATCGAAGATATAGATACTTGTGTATGGTATTCAGTTGATAGTAATGATGAAGACAGATTGCTTCTCTTTCAGGATACTCATAATTGGAAGCGTTCCTAAGTTGAGTAACGCTGATCGGCCTCTCTCCATTTAGTTGACATGCACTGGAGACAGCTGCATGATTTGAATCTGGTTCAATTGAATCAGTGCCTCTGTTTCTATATTGGATATAGAACAGTTCATATCTTAACGATGTTAAGGTACGGGAAGTTGTCCGGCTTATGCTTAAAACCAGACTCCGGATAACTCAAGGCACGTTTCTGTAATGGCTGTTTGTGGGTTGACCCAGGCTATGACGAGGGTTGACTTTCTACCATCTGGCAGATCAATAGAAATATTGTTCTAGACTCGCCACAGTTTTATTAAAAATAGATTTTTTCAAAAACAGCAGTGGGAGTATGGTAGAACTGGAAGTGATTCCAGAACCGCAAACGATTACTGAAGATTTAATAAGGAACCTAAAGATTCAATCTGATTTGACATTCCATTGGCCACTCCGCATATAAGGTGGGTAACTTCAGGCACCCGAGAGGTACTCCGGTAGCCTCAATGACGGTGACAGGGAAGTTCTTGTTTACCCACACTTGCCATTGTTGTTGTTCCAGGCTGCGAGACCCGGCAGGAGGATGAGTATAGCGTCGTTCTAAACTAGCTTTAGAAGTGCACGTCTATATGACTCTGGCAGAGGGTTGTCGTAGTCAGTGGGAGCAGCGGAAGCATTGGTGGACTTTGTGCTTATGTCTATTTATAGACTAAAGCAGATATAGCGGAGTAAGATCATCTGTTTCTGATGTGACAGTCATGGGTTTGACGTCATCAGAATAGGGGATGGATCTGTTGAGAAGGTAGTAGGAAGTGATATTCCTATACTACGATCGGTTATACTTTGGTCGTCACACAGTGTTTTCTCCACAAGGGACTTGGACATTATGTCAGACATACTGGTTACTAGATCTATGGTTTTAGATCTAGATTTGGGTGGTTTCCCAATCAGGGTACTTTGACAGCATTCTAAGAGTATTTAGAATGGACGACTCCTGGCACTGTAGTGTACCTGCAGGTAATGGAGTCACCCTCTCTAAAGGTGTCTTACAGACTAAAGGGGAGAGGGATACGCATGATTGACAGATCACTTGCTTAGGCAATTGAGTCAATCATGAGATGTCAAGTACCACACCAGATGTTGTTCTTGCAGTAGGTGCAATAAGTTGATATTAATCCAATCCTGGAAAAACAGTCGGAAGCAGTTTTAGAACATAAGTGAATGTTCTAGGGATATGATAACGGCTGCCTCCTTTAGGAGACGGTTATCACTCCAGGCTTCCAAGGTGACATGGACGACAAGGAGGTTGTCAGAGTTATAGTTCTCCCTCTGACGAGGGGCAGTATTTTGGACAGGTGGTCCAAGGCAATACTGAGGGAGGCATGGCGCAGGATACTGATTAAGTTCAGTTAACGATACAGTCTAAGAAGTTTGGATTTGGAGTTCATTTATGAACTAGGTCCCATCAGACATCCAGACGTTCCAAGACAGGTATTGCTCATTTCGGGAGATGGCTTTCTCCGCGAACTTGAGATATAGAGAGACATAGAAAGAAACATCACAGCGGATCCACTCACTGAGGCTATTCCTCGAACGCAATAGTTTCGCAAACAGGTTTTGTGAGACAGACTAGTAGAGGAGTTGGGTGTTCGGTATCACACGGGCTGTGAGTATGCGACATCGCAATAATTAGCCTTGAGTGCAAGTGGGAGATTGTTGGAGTTAGTGCCCTCAGAGTCAATTATTGGATCACAGGCACGTGATTGCAATGATTGAGGGAGGACCTATCCCGGTAGGACAGTCTTACTCGAGATGATAGTATGCTATCTGGTTTATCTTTATCATCGTGTACTGCTTTAGGTGACCTGACATGTCGCTATTGCACGTTGATAGAGGCCCTAGGATTCTTGCTTGACGACCAGCAGTATGATGGCGATCATATACGTGGGAGCTGGGGTCCATAAGCACATCCTTAAAAGGTCCCTAGTCGTGGGAGTTTCGAGACTGGGCATCGATACTCCATTAGTAGACTAGTGTATACAGTCGAGACCCCGACGAGGGGCGGTGGCCGGTCTCACAAGCCACTGGTGTCAGTTGGTTCACCTAAGATGTATACAGGTGCTCATTGGGTTATGAGTACACCGGACAGGACTCGCCGGGAACCTGCTAGTTGGTCTTGTACCAGATGTCAGATAGCAGTTCCCTGGTGACATGTGTACAGGTTAGTTCATCGACCTGAGATCGTCATTTGTCTCGTGTGAGTTCCCACTGTGCTTTGATTACTACCCTACCACGGCTCAAAGGAGTCGTGCAAACAGGTTTTAGTTGGGTACAGTCCCGAGCCACATGGAGGCAGTGAGCGGATCTGCAGGGGTTCGTCTCTCCCGGTATTGGGGGTGAGGTCGCGCTGTGTCTAGGAGAGCCATTACGCAAAGCCCTCGGCCGAGGCAGGAGATTTACTGGTAGGTATTCCAGTAGTATCTCAGGGCGTTCTGGGCTACGCTCCGACACGACTTGTACCGCTTTTGGGGGTCTGACTTTCACCAACCCCCTAGGCCCGCCATGCGATACTCATAGACGAACGGACCGGACTGTACGGATATTGTCACTGACAGGCTCAGTTGGGTGTCGGGGTGAGCTTCCTCATCGATGTCCCTTTTGGTCAATAGCTGGTGGCCCGTCACGTATTGGCTTATACCTCTGACGTGCCAGTGGTTAAATCCACAGCCATAGTATTGACGAGTCTTTAGAGTCCACCACACTTTCAGTTACTCAGCTTTCGGGCGAAACGCTGTAGAGGCCGTATGGAGATATGGCAGGGTCCGATCAGATACGTGCGGTATTGCACGGATCAGGATCAGACAGTATTGTACTAGTGGCCGTATAGTTATATGGCAGGGTTCGATCAGATACGTGCGGTATTGCACGGATCAGGATCGAACGGATTTTACTAGCCGGCTTTGGTTTAAGCCGGTACTAGTTTAGTACAGTGTAGATTTTGTCTCATTGCATTTGTATCCGGTCGGAATACAGATGCAGGTGTGTATGCACAGTGTAGGGGTTTTCCTGTAATTTATTACGGGACCAGTTTTCTGGAGTTGCCAGTTTGCATTCCGTTCCGGCCGGTTTTCCTTTGTTCTTTCCCGGCCGGACTTTTCTGATGGAGGGGGTAATTTGCAGTTTTGCAAATTACACTTTGTGGGGGGGTTTCTTGCATAAAGTTAGATTATGATAGATTTCATTTCTTTCATCCATCACTTGATTTATATGAGAAGTGAAAGGTTATGGAGTGCATAGTGTTTTAAGCATGGTTGATGTTTTCTTTGACCTTGGATGTGGTCACCTCTTGTATGCTCCTACACTCACCTCCCTTTGCCTTATGTTTTCATTCCTCCACCATTCTCATTCTCACTAGAAGAAAGTCTTTTCATGGTTATGAGAAAAGAGAGAAGAAGAAAAAGAAAGAGAGAAAGAAAAAAGAATGAGAGAGTTCATCTTGATTATGTGAGGAATTCTTCATCTCCTTCTTCTTCTTGTTTTAGAAAAATGAAAGCACCATTTTTCTTAACCCCAATCCTCCATCATGGCAACTACAAACCCCAAATGAGACTAGCATCATCTACACTACATTCTACAGCACTTCTTGGGCATGTCGAGTTGCCGGCTTCATGCTCGAGTTGCCTCGGTATTGAGGCGGGAGCCCGTAAAAGACGAAGGCGATGTGGTGCCCTTTCCGGCGAGGAGGCGACGATATGGAGACTACACTTTCCGCGGGAGATCGGGACGATGACGAGAAGACCGGAGGACTCGGATCACTCGGTATACTTCTTTTCCCATCTCTAGTTAGCTAGCGTAGGTTAATGGTAAACGATCCGGGTTTTCTTTGTCCGCGGTAGCGCCGGTTTCCGAGCAAGGAAAAATTTTGATTCCGCAATTTGGCCTCGAGTAAGACGGCCGGGGCGCTGCCGTGGCGCAACATTCTTTTTCCTCTTCTTCTTCTTCTTCAAGAAGAAAGAAGCTTGCTAGCTTCAATGGTGACTTGAGAAAAAGAGTGAGAAATCCAATTCTAAAGTGAACCCACTTCCTATTTCTTCATCCTCTACCACTTGCCAAGTAGTATAGGGTGTTTTCTTCACAAGTTTCATGACTTGGTGAAGTTGGAGCTTGATCTTGAGTTGCTTCGACGTAGATCATCTTCGGCATCGAAGTCGACGATCTAGCCCGATCATTTCTTCGACGAAAGCATTACTAGAGTCCGGGATCCGATGATCGCAGCGGATGAATGTCAACGCGGAGCTATGGAGGTGGAGGACCGGATCTACAAAGGTTGTATTTCCATTCACTCTTAGTTATGTTGTAACTTGCAATCTTTATCGCCTATCCTCTAGTTAACGATCCGTATTAGGGTTTGTAGGCACATGAAAAAATTTGAATTTGGCATGGTTGATGCCTTGTGAGACCTCATTAGTGTGCTTAGGAACCCTATAAGGGGATTCGTCTCTCTTGGTATTGGGGGTGAGATCGCGCTGTGTCTAGGAGAGCCATTACACAAAGCCCTCGACCGAGGCAACAGATTTACTAGTAGGTACACCAGTAGTATCTCAGGATGTTCTGGGCCACTCTCTGACACGACTTATACCGCTATTGGGGGTCTGACGTTACCAGCCCCCTAGGCCCGATATGCGATACTCATAGACGAACGGACCGGACTGTATGTATATTGTCACTGTTAGGCTCAGTAGGGTTTATGGATGAGTTCGCTCGTCAGCTTCCCTTCCAATCAATACATAGGCAAACCGTTAGGTACAGCTTGTACCTCTGACGTGCTAGTGGTTATACCCAGTGCCAGTGTGTTGATGAGTCATTAGATTCCCCCACAGACACTTTCCCAAGTTCGGGCGAAACGTTGTAGAGGCCGTATGGGTTTATGGCAAGGTTCGGAAAATGCACATGCGTTTTCGCACGAGTCATTTTTCGGGCAGATAATACTGGTCGGCTTTGGTTTAAGCCGAATCCGAGTATTATACTGTGTAGATATAATATCTTTGTCTCAGATGCATTTGTATTCGGTCGTAATACAAATGCGGGTATGTTTATACTGATACGGGGTTATCCTGAAATTCGTTTCGGGATCACTTTTGGAAGTTGCCAGTTTCCAGTTTTCTATCAGTCGTATTTAACATTCGGTCAAATACGGATTTATCTTTTCTTGAGATGAGTGTGGAAGCTTCTAGATGATGACTAGGATGGTGAGGTGTTAAGTAACTCATTAGTGTATTTAATGATTCATTTAATGCAAGGGTGACTAGGTTAATGACTAGGTTTATGTTCATTGGTTTGCTTTTAATGTGTTCATACAAGGTGTTATGATAAGCTTCATTGTTGTGGTCACCCCCCTTGCACCTACACTCACCCCCTCCTCTTTATATGGCCGGCCCCCTCTCTTGATAGGATGAGGGTTGTTACTCACTTGGGAAAAGATTATGATAGATTCGGGTTCATGAAAATTAGATAGCCTTATTTCTCATTTCACCCGATCCAAATGGCAACTTCATTAAACGTTCGTCCACAGCCTTGGACGTAACTAGACAAAGAGTTCTACTCATTCTTTACATCATCTTGGTCGTCTCTTCTAGCAAACTTGACGATCGAGTTGCCTCGGTTCAGAGGCGGGAGCTCGTTTAAAGATCCGTCGACGTGGTGCCACCTGGACGAGAAGATTGGAGATTCAGGAGATCAGAGCAGTCGCAACAAAGCGTGGGATGATGGTTGAAGACCGAAGGACTCTTATCGTTCGGTATAACAATTCTACCCACTTTGTAGTTTGTTAGTTCAGCTTTAATGGCAGATCCGGGTTATAGTACGCGATAGCGCCAGTTGTAAAAAGATTTTGTTCCGCATTTGGCGTCTGTTAGACGACCGGGGCGCTACCGTGGACTTACAGTGGTATCAGAGCCTCACCATTAAGCTATACTAACTTGTGCTAACGCGTTTAAAATATCGATCGAACTAAATTTCGAAAATCATAATTTTAAGTGCTTATGTTTCTGTCGATTTTAAACAGTGTCTAAAAATTATTTTGATCATCCCAGAAAATTAAGCAGGGTTTTTGAAGCATACGGCAGAAAATTGGACACGTGATCCTACAGTAACACCGCGGATCCGCGGTCAAAGCTAGGGTTTGACAGCGGAACCGCGGCCGTTATGTGGGAACAGTGATCCAGTTTTTTCCAGTGAGCTTGTTTTGGGAAATTGTGGGTTTTGGAATATTTGTTTTGGGCCCAGTTTTTGTTACTGTACAGCAGATGTACGTGGGGCCCACTTTGGGATATTTTGTCGATCGAAATTTAAACATGTTAGTTTACAGTACTTACTTTATATCTCCGACCGGGAATGTCATTCGATCGGTAAACCGCGTCTAATTGCTATAGTTCTTTTAGACGGGTTTGCGAACGTGACATTCGCGTTGATGTTCTGTGTTGTGATATGATGTTGCGGATATGTCGTGGTGGGTAGCAGTGTGCAATGGTAGTGCAGTTTGGATTTATTTGTACATTTGATATTGCGGGACGAGCGTCCAACATGTGGACTGCCGTTACTGTCTGTTTGTATAATATTCTTTTGGGGCATGACCGGGTTGAGGTCGATGTACCCGTTGTACATATTTTTTTATTCTGTACTAGGTTTATCCCGCGAAGGAGTGCACGGATAGCTGGGTTCTGGAGGGCAATGGGTCCGTATCTCATGGCTTTGAGAGGCAAAGGGACCTCACTCTAGAATTGGCAGACTATTCGCCGCACTTGTAGGGGGTACAGGTTGACCCAAGGAGGGGTGCTCAATTTACCGGATTCCGTGAAGTGCCGGGTGTTCCATTCACTATGCTGTGGGAACTACCTCGCTTCCAGATTTGGTGGGTAACTTGCCGCACCCGTAAGGGTCTAGGTTTCATTGCACAGGCTATCCACACGACCAGGGGAACGTCGGATTTCAGCAGCGGCTCTGTGAAACTCGGGGATCCCAGATTATCTGTATTGTTCTGTGATGCTTATTACTTTTCTGTAATGTTGCATATTATCACGCCTGGAGCGATTATTGTATATTGTTATATATACTATTAGATGTTGTATATGTTTTACACCCGCGCTAGTCCAGCCCCCGCTCTGTCGTTAGTTAAGTAACCTAACGGGTGATGAAGGGACCCAGTGACGAATGCGGATGGCATATACGTACATTTTATTTTCGTTCTTTTCTGGTGTGATTGATTGATGGGACTGCATTGATTCTTATCAATGCAAGGATAAACAAACCTATATTTGATGTTGTTGGAACAAATTTTAAAAAGGTGTTATTACAAAGATATTTCCTTTTGTTTTACATAGTGATATTCAGTTAGAATATCTCGCACCTCATTCGACGAGGCAAGGGCCGAGATCCCTTCACCGGGAGTGACCCCTTGGGCATAAGTTTACGTCAGGGTAATAACTTCATTATAGTTGATTACAAGTTGCTTTGCATCGTGGTATTCAGTTGGAATATCATGCACCTCATTCCACGAGGAAAGAGCCGAGATCTCTTCACCGGGAGTGACCTCTTTAGCAAAACGTTTTCGCCACTATATTTTTATAAAAAGCTATCAGGTTCCTTCAACGAGATCAAGTTCAATACGTTAAGGTTTTTCGCCAAAAACCAGCCGTAGCCCTCCGTCGTTTCTTATGGATGGTCAGTGGTATTAAAGCTATGTTTGTTAGCTTTCGTCAAGGCATAGTGCTTGGTAGCTGCTGGGGTATTCATTTGTAGCATAGATAGATGTGTTGGTTTGGGACAGTCGTATTACCTTGTTGGCTTTCGTCAAGGGTATGTACGGATGGGTTCAAATTAACCTGGACAATGACGGGCAGAACTTGACATGTGACTTATGATTTGTTGGCTTTCGCCAAGGTCATAAGAGCATGGGGCAAAAATCACATCATGAGTTTCAAACATACAGGAAACTTGCCAGGCATGCGCATACCTTCTGGAGTGTGATAACTTGAGTGGCTTCCATCAAGTTATCATGTGATGATAGTTGGATCCCGATTCTCACTGATGAGTTGGTTTACTCTTCGGGTGATCCCGATTAATTCTTCTTTCTGGTTTGGAGGGGAATTTGAGATAACAGTGGGAGGTTTCCTGATTAGATAAAGTGATAACCATTCTGATCTAGGTTAGAGTGCACGCAGAGTGTTTCTTTTCTCTCTCTCTTTGGCAGCGACTTTTTGACCGACCCTAGACTATGACTCAGTGACCAAGTTGAACGAACCTTCTTATAATACTGGCTTTTGGATTGTCTGAGTTGCATAAGTCATTGTCGCTCCTTCTTTTACCCTTTACATTTCTCAGAACACCCCGTATTACTACGGATATCCACTTCCATTGGATAGATTCATCGTATGGTCATATATGAACTCGAAGGGACTTCTTCGAGGATGGATCCAGGTTCAGGAGAAATAGAATTAGTTTATTCAGTTGTCTTTTACTATCACTTCTCTCAGGATACGAGGGCTCCTTAGTTTAGGAGAGTACACCTATTACGCTTATTGGATAGTCTTCTTCCAAACCATAGGCAGGTGCCGAAAGGTAGGGAATGAAGAAAACCAATTAGCCTAAGTAGGGTGTACAGAAGGAAATAATTAAAGACAAAATAAAGGGATTAGAAAGAGGGCAAAGTAAATTGCGACTGTTATCATTCACGACCAAACCGCGTACTTCATCGCCACTCCTATTTCACCTTTGCTTTTTCCCCAGTTTAGGAGAAAGAGAATAAGGTATTATTCAGTTGTCTTTTATCATCACCTTCTCTCAAGTTGCGAGTACTCCTACGATTAGGAGAGTACACCTATTATGCTTACTGGATAGTCTTCTTCCAAACCATAGGCTGGTGCCGAACGGTAGGAAAGGAAGAAAACCATTTACCCTAACGATGGTGTACAGAAGGTAACGACTAAAGACAAATAAAGGGATTTGGAGAGATGGCAAAGAAATATACGGTTAAAGTCATGAATTGGATTATGGAAGAGGTATTACTAAGAATACCAGGATACCCCTATGAAACATTTTCATGTTTCAGTGCATTGTTAAAGGAAAACTGATTTCCCGATTACATACTTACTCCAGAGTATGTATTTACCAGGTATCATTCTCATATCTGTATGGTTTTTCCAGATGATGAGTGGGAGTAAGTTATTGGGAATTAGATGATCATCCTCATTATATTGGAATTCGTTGTAATAGGTGATATTTGAGGAAATCGCCTGGGTACAGTTTTCAACCCACGATGCACACAGGTTTTGAGTTATTCAAACTCAGGGGACTTATACAGAGTATTGTATGTTGTCTAGTGTCCATCAGGACAAAGGGGTAGGTCCTCGTACTATGATATGTTTACTTATGACTTCTCTAGTTTTTAGACAAGCGTTTCGTAGAAATACAATGTCTAAGTTTTGAGAAGTTATGGGTATAAGAATAAAGTAGAGAATCGGGTATCACAAGTATCGGGATTCTTCAAAGAGATTGAAGATGTAGATTCTTGTGATAGGTATTCAGTTAATAGTAATAGTTTTGAGAAACTCGTTTCTCTTTCAGATTACTCATAATTGGATGGATTCCTAAGTTGAGTAATGCTGATTAGCCTCTCTCCATTAAGTTGATATGCACTGGAGACAGCTGCATGGTTTGAATCTGGTTCCAATTAAATTAGTGCCTCTATTTCTATATTGTATATAGAATGGTTCATGTCTTAACGATGTTAAGATATGGGGAGTTTTGCAGCTTATGCTTAAAACCAGACACTGGATAACTCAAGGCACTTTTCTGTAATGGCAGTTTGTGGGTTGACCCTGGCTTCGACGAAGGTTGACATTTCTACCATCTGGAAGATCAATAGTGATATTGTTCTTGACTCGCCACAGTTTTATTAAAATGGATTTTTTCAAAAAACAGTAGTGGGAGTATGGTAGAACTGGAAGTGATTCCAGAACCGCAAACGATTACGGAAAATTTAATAGGACCTATATATTCAATCAGGTTTGATATTCCAATAGCCGCTCTGCAGATATGGTGGGTAACCTCCGACACCCGAGAGGTACTCCGGTAGCCTCAAGGACGGTGACAGGGAGGTTCTTGTTTACCAAGACTTGACACTACTGTTGTTCCAGACTATGAGACCTGGCAAGAGGATAAGTATAACGTCGTTCTAAACATGCTTTAGAAGTGTACGTAGATATTATTCTGCCAGAGGGTTGTCGTAGTCAGTGGGAGCAGCGGAAGTATAGTGGGCAAGTAGCTTATGTCTATTTATAGACTTAAGCAGATATAGCGGAGATAAGATCATCTAATTTTGATGTGACAGTCATAGGTTTGACTTCATCAGAATAGGGGATGGATCTGTTAAGAAGGTAGTAGGGTGTGATGTCCTGGTATTTGGATGACATACACAGAATATGAAGTAAAATTCCTATACTACGATCGGTTGTACTGTGGTCGTCACACAGTTGTTTCTTTAGATAGGACATGGATATAATATCAGACATTCTGGTTTCTAGATCTATGGTTTTAGATCTGGATTTGGGTAGTTTCCCAATGAGGGTACAGTGACAGTATTCTAATAGTTTTTAGAATAGATGACTCCTGGCATGGTGGTGTACCTGCAGGTGATGGAGTCACCCTCTTTAAAGGTGTCTTACAGACTAAAGGGGAGAGGGATGTGCATGATTGGCAGATCACTTGCTTAGGCAATTGAGTCAATCGTGAGATGTCAAGTACCACACCAGATGTTGTTTTTGCACTAGATGCGATAAGTTTATATTAATCCAATCTTGGAGATATATAAGGAAGCAGTTTTAGAACATAAGTGAATGTTCTACGGATTTGATGACAGCAGCCTCCTTCGGGAGACGGTTATCATTCCAGGCTTCAAAGGTGACATGGATGACATAGTGATTGTCAGAGTTATAGTTTTCCCTATGATGAGGGACAGTATTATGGACAGGTGGTCCAAGAGAATACTGTGGGAGGCATAGTGATGGATACTGATTAGGTTCAGTTATCGATACAGTCTAAGAAGTTTGGATTTAGAGTTCATTTATGAACTAGGTCCCATCAGATATCCTGACATATTCTAAGTCAGGTATTACTCAATTCGGGAGATGGCTTTCTCCGCAAACTTGAGATTAAGAGAGACATAGAAAGAAACATCAGGGCGGATCCACTCACTGAGGCTATTTCTCGAACACAAGAGTTTTACAAACTAGCTTTGTGAAACTAATTAGTAGAGGAGTTGGATGTTCCATATCACACGGGCTGTGAGTATGCGACATCGCAATAATTAGTATTAAGTGCAAGTGGGAGATTGTTGGAGATAGTGCCCTTAAAGTCAATTATTGGATCGCAGGTACGTGATTGCAATGATTGAGGCAGGACCTATACCGATATGAAAGTCTTGCTCGAGATGATAGTTTGCTATCTGGTTTGTCTTTATCATCGTATACATGCTTTACTTCACTATTGCATGATGATAGAGCCCATAGGATTCTTTCTTGACTACGAGCAGTATGATGGCGATCATATACGTGGGAGCTGGGGTCTGTAAGCACATCCTTAAAGTGTCCCTAGTCATGGGAGTTTCGAGACAGGGCATCGATACTCCAGAGTAGACTAGTGTATACAGTCGAGACCCCGACGAGGGGCGATGGCCGGTCTCACAATCCATTGGTGTCAGTAGGATCACCTAAGATGTATACGGGTGCTCATTAGGTTATGAGTACACCGGACATGACTCCCCGGGAACATGCTAGTTGGTATTAAACATATCGTCAGATAGCAGTTTCCTGGTGACATGTGTACAGGTTAGTTCATCGACCTGAGGTCGTCATTTGTCTCGTGTGAGTTCCCACTGTGCTTTGATTTCTACCTTACCACGGCTCAAAGGAGTCGTGCAAACAGGTCTTTTTTGGGTACAGTCTCGAGCCACATGGAGGCAAGTGAGCAGATCGGCAGGGGATTCGTCTCTCCCGGTATTAGGGATGAGATCGCGCTGTGTCTAGGAGAGCCATTACATAAAGCCGTCGGCCGAGGCAGCAGATTTACTGGTAGGTACTCCAGTAGTATCTCAGGGTGTTCTGGGCCACTCTCTGACACGACTTATACCGCTATTGGGGGTCTGACGTTACCAGCTCCGTAGGCCCGATATGCGATACTCATAGACGAACGGACCAGACTGTATGTATATTGTCACTGTTAGGCTCAGTAGGGTTTATGGATGAGTTCCCTCGTTAGCTTCCCTTCCAATCAATACATAGGCAAACCATTAGGTACAGCTTGTACCTCTGACGTGCTAGTGGTTATACCTAGTGCCAGTGTGTTGATGAGTCATTAGAGTCCCCCACAGACACTTTCCTAAGTCCGGGCGAAACGTTGTAGAGGCCGTATGGGTTTATGGCAAGGTTCGGAAAATGCACGTGCGTTTTCGCATGAGTCATTTTTCGGGCAGATAATACTGGTCGGCTTTGGTTTAAGCCGGATCCGAGTATTATACTGTGTAGATATAATATCTTTGTCTCAGATGCATTTGTATTCGGTCGTAATACAAATGCGGGTATGTTTATACTGATACGGGGTTATCCTGAAATTCGTTTCGGGATCACTTTTGGAAGTTGCCAGTTTCCAGTTTTCTATCAGCCGTATTTAACATTCGGTCAAATACGGATTTATCTTTTCTTGAGATGAGTGTGGAAGCTTCTAGATGATGATTAGGATGGTGAGGTGTTAAGTGACTCATTAGTGCATTTAATGATTCATTTAATGCAAGGGTGACTAAGTTAATGACTAGGTTTATGTTCATTGGTTTGCTTTTAATGTGTTCATACAAGGTGTTATGATAAGCTTCATTGTTGTGGTCACCCCCCTTGCACCTACACTCACCCCCTCCTCTTTATATGGCCGGCCCCCTTTCTTGATAGGATGGGGGTTGTTACTCACTTGGGAAAAGATTATGATAGATTCGGGTTCATGAAAATTTGATAGCCTCATTTCTCATTTCACCCGATCTAAAAGGCAACTTCATTAACCGTTCGTCCATATCCTTGGACATAACGAGACAAAGTATTCTACTCATTCTCTACATCATCTTGGTCGTCTCTTCTAGCAAACTTGACGATCGAGTTGCCTCGGTTCAGAGGCGGGAGCCCGTTTAAAGATCCGTCGACGTGGTGCAACCTGGACGAGAAGATTGGAGATTCAGGAGATCGGAGCAGCCGCAACAAAGCGTGGGATGATGGTTGAAGACCAAAGGACTCGGATCGTTCGGTATAAAAATTCTACCCACTTTGTAGTTTGTTAGTTTAGCTTTAATGGCAGATCCGGGTTATAGTACGCGATAGCGACAGTTGTAAAAGGTTTTTGTTTCGCATTTGGCGTCTGTTAGA
Source organism: Agapanthus africanus (assembly GCA_030015575.1). Classification (NCBI taxonomy): domain Eukaryota; kingdom Viridiplantae; phylum Streptophyta; class Magnoliopsida; order Asparagales; family Amaryllidaceae; genus Agapanthus; species Agapanthus africanus. Next base: position 114,902,694 of record JASDDO010000018.1, read on the forward strand.
CGGCCGGGGCGCTACCGTAGACTTACAGAGGCAAGGGCCGAGATCCCTTGTCACGACCCGCGGGGTACGAAACGTAACTGACACTTAAGTTTACGAAACGTCTCAAGACGTCCGTAAAATAAGTAAGCCAAAGCCCAGAAACCAAAACCAAATAAGCAAAAGAGTGAAGAAAAACCAATCAATTGAAAGAGAGTTTATCAAATGAGTCATATCAAGCCTTCTAAAAACAATATCAATTTTTCCGAAAATTTCGGCAGAGTCTCCTTTGTAAATACTGGCCCCCAAAATGGGTACAACAAGAATATATATAAATCCAACAAATAAGGCATCCCCAAGCGGGAGCTAGCTCTTCGCCACAAGGCGGTCACAAATCCCACGCAATATAAAACAACAACATGCAAAATAATCATAAAGAAGCATGAGAAAAACAGCATGTCGACTCAAGTGAGCTCGACCCCAAAATACAGCATAAAAAGTCCACAAATCTCACAGTCTCATCTCTAGGTCAATATACAACAATACTGGTAGATACAGTAGATGGAGTACACTAGATACAAAGAATATACAAGGTGGTGCAAAAATAATAATATAACCCACCTAAGAGCAAAACCTCGAGTCCAGGCAAAAGAGGCAAAAGAAGCAAGTACACCCGCCGCTACTGTACTGACGGAGCGGACCTGCAAAAGGCTGTAGCACAACGGGGGTGAGTTGCCAACTCGTGAGTAATAAATAACATCTACACAGGCTATCGAATGCATGCACACAAGCATCCTAGAATCTAAAATACAGGTAAGGCAGGACATAATAGCAGGTATGTATACAATATGAATATACTAGCAGGTATGAATGCAATGCGAATCAACTCATGATCTGAATGTGTAAGTATAAGAATCATGTTTTTCCTTTAGGAATCTCTTTTGAAATACCAGCACAATACCAATAGAATCAACAAGAACCTGTGTCCAGCAACGACACCTCAAAACTATCACAAATCTCATATATCCATGTCATAGTATCTCTGGCCTCAGCCATCCGGCTGACCCATCTCAATATCAATATCTCATCATTTCGCGGCCACGGTCGGTATCCTCTGGATATCCGCCGTGCCAAACAGTCACCGGTAGGTAATCCGTCCCCTGCCAGGCTCATCGTCAGCACCACGAGCTTCTTGCCCCGGGGTACCTTACCGGGCCCACCATGTACCCGAGACGGTTCATCCAACTCCTCGAAACGGGTCTCAAAAACCACAGAAAACTCATGGTGGACGACACTTACATCACTAGAAAACCGCAATTTACATATTAAAAAATCTAGTAAGTTTAGAAATTTTGTGGCTTTCCCCCGAAATCCAGAAATATCATAAAATATCAAGAAATCCTCATAAGTGCATATGTCAATGATAATGAATGCATATGGTATCAATAATCAAGTTGCGATGTGTGATTAATAGACTAGGCATGAACAAATAATATGATGAGGTACATGTACATGAATAGCAATCCTACGATTTCATTTTAAGGAATTAAAGACAATAGCACAATTTAAGTATCAATTATAGTAAAAGGTTTCAATTTATAGGTTATCTAGTGTGGTGGCATGGCAATTGCCAGGGCATGGGTGTAAGCATGAATAATGCTCGTGCTGCATATAAAAATTCTGGCAATGGTGCAGGTGTCCTATAGAATGGGTTCGCATATGTATGTCAATATAAGGCATGAATGTAGCAAATAATCATACAAGTATTACACCCCTAAGTACTAACATTACTAAGAATATTTTTAAGCTACTAAAACTATCGGGCGGCTTGCGCCATCCAACGATAGTCCCCCGTAGATGTTACATCTACTCACCGGAATCCCTAGCTAGTCACGTCCAACCACCGCTTTCCCCTTTCGTGCCGCGTCTGACGTCTCCGCGACCGAACCTGGAATTTACATCAATACCAAACATAAGGTTACATACCATAAAACGACGCAAATCCCAAACGAAAATACTAACGTTCACAAGCTAGGTACAACGTGCACAAGGTGCGCGGAACACACGCGAAAATCGCAAAAACTAACTAAAATCGTCGATTTGGTCGCCCAGCAAAGCTAAAACCCGATCACTCAAAAATCCGCACTCACACATCCTAAATGTCATAGGATAAGCCAACACAATCATCAAGATATCAAAAATAATTCATCACATAATTTTATAACAAAACTAGTAAGCACAAACATTCCAAAAATCGGCGCAACATCGCCGTTTTGCGATAAAAAGGACTACAATCTAGCATAATCACCCAAGTCACACCATTAGATAGCCACTACACAAAATTTGAACACATTAACCATGCTTCAAAACCTATATTCCACAACCAAACCCTTTCTTGATTTTTATCAATAGCAATTGCAATCAAAATCCAAACTAGAAAAACTTAAACTAACCCTAATTTGAAACCCAATAGCAAGTTAACCTCTTAGATTTAGGTTAGCAAAACACTAGATAGCAAAATAAATTAATTAACCTAATAATGGTTTTCTAAACCCTAACTAAAATTCAAGACATGAACTAAAAAAAAACTAGATTAGGATTTAGCTAAAATTTTAATACTAACACAACATGCAAGTCCTAATTAGCACACTTTAACTACAATTTAACCATTTGATTAGAAGTTATACCTCAAAAGTTCAATCCTAAGCTTGCTCAAGCCTCCCAAGACACCTCCTTTCTCCAAGATTTAAACCAATTTGGGCTTGAAAAGAGATAGAATAAGGTTTTGTGTTGAATTTGTGAAGAAAATTAGGGATTTCGGTGGATTTTTGGAAGAAATTGAAGCAAAAAGGAGATGAAGAATTTGGGGGAAAAGAAAAGGGGGCTGCTGCTGGTTGCCTCGGCCAAGTGGGAAGGGAGTGGGGGAGAATGGTGTGGGATTGTGGAATTTTCTCCAAGTCAAAGCCCATTCCATTCACAAGTACACCATACTCTAAATTACAATATTTTAATCCTTTTCATACCATTTCCACACAAGAATAAAAGTCAAAGAGGCAAGGAAATTTCTGGACCTGATGATGGTGGGGCCGGCCTAGAGGAGGGGAGTGAGTGAGAGAGATTTTACAAAGAAATTCTAAGCAAAAAGACCCCCCACAAGTCTAAAATTGCAAGTTTTAGCTTAAAATTCAATAAATTTCGTTTTCCATAAAAAAAATTAGTTAAAACTTGAAATAAAATACTAAAAAATTATATTACAACTAGATTTTAATTAAAATGATTTTAAATCTTAAATTTAGCCCATTTAAATTTGTATTTATCACTAATTTAATGTATTTTCTTACCGGCTTAAAATAATATTAAAAATTGAAAAATTAGGGAAAATTTTTAAACGATCAGAATTTCATAAGTAACTCATTTGCTACTAAAAACTAGCAATTACCAATCCAAATTAGGTATAATTAGTCCTAAACTGCAAAATAACAAAAAAGACGATTTACGGAAAAATACCAAATTTTCACCGATTTTCGGGAAAACACCAAAACGACTTTTCAAGGCGCTACAATCTTCCCCCCTAAAAGAAATTCGGTCCCCGAATTTAAAAATATAGCTATGCGTACCTTCAAAGAGATGGGGATATTTCTTCCTCATCTCGCCCTCGGTCTCCCAGGTAACCTCCTCGCTGCTCGGGCTACGCCAAAGGACCTTGACGGTTGGTATAATCTTCGATCTCAACTTCTTCACCTGCCGATCCAGGATGGCCACCAGCTGCTCTGCAAAAGAAAGGTCGCGCTCAAGCTGGACTGTCGGGTGCTGAATCACATGCGAAGGGTCGTGAAGGTACTTGCGGAGCATCGAAACATGGAAGACGGGGTGAACATCGGGAAAGCTGGGTGGAAGAGCCAAACGATACGCAACTGTGCCGACCCGCTCGAGGATCTCGAAGGGACCCACAAATCTGGGACTAAGCTTTCCTTTTCGCCCAAATCGCATCACGCCCTTCATCGGAGAGACCCTCAGAAAAACATGATCGCCAACTGCGAACTCTAGCCTGCGACGGCGCCTGTCTGCATATGATTTCTGCCTGCTCTGAGCCGCTCTCATCCGGTCTCGAATCAACTGTATCTTCGCAGTCGTCTCCTCAACAAGCTGCGGCCCCAGTATACTGCTCTCGCTGAGCTCTGTCCAACAAACGGGCGATCTGCATCTCCTCCCATACAATACCTCAAAAGGTGCCATCTGAATAGTATCCTGGAAGCTGTTGTTGTAGGAGAACTCCACTAACGGTAAATGACGATCCCAGCTACCGCCGAAGTCTAAAACGCACGCTCTGAGCATGTCCTCGAGAGTCTGAATGGTCCGCTCTGACTGTCCGTCGGTCTGTGGGTGAAACGCTGTGCTGAAGCTTAAATGAGTGCCCAAAGCCTCCTGAAGTCTCTGCCAAAGTCGGCTGGTGAACTGGGTGCCTCGATCTGACACGATACAAGTCGGTACGCCATGCAACCGCACGATCTCGTCAATATAAAGCTGGGCATACTGAGCAAAGCTGAAAGTGGTCTTCACTGGCAGGAAGTGAGCCGCTTTCGTCAATCGATCTACGATCACCCAGATGGAGTCATACCCTCGACTGGTCCTGGGTAGACCCACAACGAAATCCATCGAAATCTGCTCCCATTTCCACTCCGGAATGGGTAACGGCTGTAGCTCTCCTGCGGGCCTCTGGTGCTCGGCCTTGACTTGCTGACAAGTCAGGCATCTCGATACGAACTCCGCGATGTCCCTCTTCATCCCGTCCCACCAGTAGGTCTCTCTCATATCATGGTACATCTTGGTGGAACCGGGGTGGACACTATACACTGATCGGTGTGCCTCCTCAAGAATGTCGCGCCGCAATCCATCAGCATCTGGTACGCACAGTCTAGATCCATAGCGTAAAATCCCCTGATCATCAATAACGAACTCGGAAAATCTGCCCTGTCCCATCTGTGCCATGATCTCTGAGCAACGGTCGTCTCTGCGCTGTGCCTCAAATATACGGTCAAGCAACCGTGGGCGTGCACGAACATGCGCGAGCTGTCCCCCTGTCTGAGTGAACTCGAACTCAACTCGGCTGTCGCATAAAATCTGCCAATCTGCTGACGACTGCCTCTGCACTGCGCGCAAATAGGATAGACTACCCCCGGGCCTCCTGCTCAAAGCATCTGCCACAACATTCGCCTTGCCTGGGTGATATAAGATCTCGCAGTCGTAGTCTTTCACCAACTCCATCCAACGACGCTGTCTGAGGTTCAGGTCTCGCTGCTGAAATATGTACTTTAAGCTCTTGTGGTTTGTGAATATTTGGCACGACTCGCCATATAGGTAAAGTCGCCAAATCTTCAGTGCAAAGACCACTGCAGCCATCTCCAAATCGTGAGTGGGGTAGTTATGTTCATGCTTCTTTAACTGTCGAGAAGCATATGCGATCACCCGGCCATGCTGCATCAATACGCATCCTAACCCTACTCGCGAAGCATCACAGTAGACCACAAATCCACCTGATCCCGAAGGCAAAGATAATACCGGCACCGTAGTCAAACAAGTCCGTAGCTGCTGAAAACTGCGCTCACACTCCTCTGTCCAAACGAAAGGAACTCCCTTCCGGGTCAAACCGGTCAAAGGTGCAGCTATACGGGAGAAGTCCTGAACAAAACGCCTGTAGTAGCCTGCCAGGCCTAGAAAACTACGGATCTCAGTAACCGATGTAGGTCGGGGCCACTGCTGAACAGCCTCAATCTTCTTCGGGTCCACACATATGCCGTCTCTCGTAATCACGTGACCCAAGAATCCGATGCTGTCCAGCCAGAATGCACACTTGGAGACTTTGCGAACAGCTGGTGCTCCCTCAGAGTCTGTAACGTAATCCACAAGTGCTGCTCGTGCTCCTCTCTGCTCCGGGAGTACACTAAGATATCGTCGATAAACACGATGATGAACAAGTCAAGATACGGCCTGAATGTACGGTTCATCAAATCCATGAATGCTGTTGGGGCGTTGGTGAGTCCGAACGACATCACCAAAAACTCATAGTGGCCGTAGCGCGTGCGGAAAGTTGTCCTCGGTATATCCTCCTGTCGAACTCGCAGCTGATGGTATCCTGATCGCAAGTCGATCCTCGAAAAATACCCCGCACCCTGAAGCTGGTCGAACAAATCATCAATGCGTGGCAACAGATATCTGTTCTGCACGGTAACCTTGTTCAGCTGGCGGTAGTCGATACATAAGCGCAAACTTCCATCCTTCTTCTTGACAAACAGGACCGGAGCACCCCACGGAGAAACACTAGGTCGAATAAGCCCCTTATCTAACAAATCCTGCAACTGATCCTTCAGCTCTCGAAGCTCTGTCGGGGCCATCCGATAAGGCGGTATAGAAATAGGCCCTGAGCCGGGAATCAAATCGATGCAGAACTCAACGTCGCGCTCAGGTGGTAGCCCAGGTAGCTCATCAGGGAAAACATCAGGGAACTCACAAACAACCGGGACCCGGTCCAAAGGAACCTCTGCAGCTCGAGTATCACAAATATACGCTAAGAATCCCTGACATCCCTTCCGCAAGAGCTGACCAGCGCGAAGAAACGAAATTAAGCTGGGAAGGGTGACACTGCGGTCTCCCTGAATAACAAGGACTGGCTCTCCCGGAAAGCTAATTCTGACTGCCTTCTCACGGCAGTCCACCGAAGCATAACAAGTGGCTAGCCAATCCATGCCCAGAAGCACATCAAAGTCCAACATATCGAGGAGAATCAAATCAATCGATGAATCCCTCTCCCCGATACGAACGGAACACAATCGAAATACAAAACGAGCGACAAACGACTCGCCTACCGGAGTAACAACAACAAGCGGATGATCTAACGACAACGACTCACGGCCCAACATCGGTGCAAAGTGTGTAGAGACGTACGAATGTGTGGAACCTGGGTCGAATAATACCCGTGCGTCGAAAGAACATACGGATAAGGTACCTGTCACAACGGCGTTGGATGCGTGCGCATCCTGCGGTGTCAAAGCAAATACTCGGGCCTGTCCTCCACCGATAGCGGGCTGACCTCGACCTCGGCCTCTGCCTCCTCGTCCTCTCTAAACAGGACCGCCGCGTCCACGGCCTCTGGGTGCACCTAACTGGTGTGGAGCATCGCCTGTGGTAGGAAGTAGGACTCTCTGAGGAGGGGGTGGTGATGGTGGTAGGGTCACATGCGGAACGGTCGCCGCTCCCTGTCGTCTCGTTGGACAGTCTCTGACAAGATGGTGCGGACTCCCGCACCCAAAACACCCTGGCGACGGCTACTGTCCCTGGGGATATGAACCATATAACTGTCCCCGTCCAAATCCTCTGCCAGGCCTATCTCTCGGAAAGAATCTGGCGCGCTGCCTCTGAGATGGTACATCGGTGCGAATCCTCTTCGGCCCAGAAACGGCCGAAGTCTGTGATATGCGTGCCTCCATCCGTAATGCCGTATCCATAGCAGCTGAATAAGTGTCGTAGTGCTGGGCGCCAATGGCAAGATATAGCTGGGCATCAAGTCCCTGTACGAACCTCTTCACCATCTTCTCTTCGGTATCCACCAAATACGGAGCATATCGGGATAATTGTGTAAACTGGATGTCATACTCAGACACCGTCATCCCAGGTGTCTTGACTAAGGCCTCGAAGCTACGAGCTCTGGCGTCACGAACGCTCTCTGGGAGGAAACGAGCTAGAAAGACTGCTGTAAACTCGGCCCAAGTCATAGGCGGTAGACCTACAGCTCGACCTCTCAAGACTGACTCCCACCATGTCTGCGCAAGACCCTCTAGTCGGAAACTCGCAAGCTCTACCCATCGATCATCCGAACATCTCAGCGAACGGCAGATCCTGGCTAAACTGTTAAGGAACGTCTGTGGGTCCTCCGCTGCCTCAGTGCCGGTGAATACTGGAGGTCTCAGCCTCATGAAATCCTGTAGTGAAACCGGGATGGTCACGGCGGTAGTAGTAGGAGCAGGTATCATAGTAGTCTGGGATGTAGTAAGTGCGTCATCCGGCCTCGGTGTACGACTGGCTGCAACTAGGGATCCTACCATCTGACGTAGCTCCAGCATACTCCCCATCATCTGTCGCAACTCCTCCATACCAGTCTCAAGCCTATCCATACGGCCTGGGGAAGGTGGATCGGTCTGTCCCTGCGGCGTAGGCATACCACCCTGCTCAGTCCTAGTCTCGGACGAGCCAGCTCGAATCTCGTCTCGGGCGGCAGCCCTCTGTGCCCTCGTAGCCTTCGGCGGCATAGTGGCTGGTTCAGGAAAAAGGGGTAATAAGAACAGTGCAATAGAATCATAGGATACACGGAATTGAAGAAGGAATTTCAAGCAAGTATATCCTAAAGTCACTTAGGCGGATGTTCATAACATAATATTGCATTTTGTATTCCCCATTCTTATGCATTTTACAATGAAAATAGGTGCTTTTGACCCATGTCTGCTACATGTTACAGGTTACAGGTTCTTGGCGCGAAAACAGTGAAAAACACAAAAGACGACACAAAAGAAGGACTTTTGACCAACAATTAGGAGGATCTTAGTAAAGCCCAGTAGAAGAACGGTTCACCATCAACAAGGCAACGCAAGATCCAAGTTTGCAAGAAAGACGGTTAAAGGATCCATTGCAAAGTGTTCACTGAAGATCTGGAATTAATACAGAAGTCCAATTGATAAAAGGAATAAAGAACCAGGAAGCCCAAAAGACACCAAAGCAAGCCGCCAAAATTTCAGGATCCAAGCTCACCATTGGGCCGCGGAACCACGGCCTAAGCGCGCCCATGCCGCGGTTCCGCGGCCGTTTGAAGCCCTAATGCACAGGAAATTTTACCATAATATTTTGGCGGCTTTGGAAAGATTTTCTAGGGGTATATTTGTAATTGTAGACATGCGGAGCAATTGTAAACCTAGGGTTTCTATGTCCTATAAATAGAACCCAAATCCTTGTATTTTCTTATGCCTCTACTCAGGAATAAAATTCTGTTTTCTTGAAGTTAGAGCGCATCAAAAGTAAGTAGGTTATTTTCCTTGCAGTAGTTGTAGTTTTTTCATATCTGCTCTAGGTAAATTATTTTCTCGTCTTAGTTTAAGTTAGTTAGTTTTTATTAAACTTGCAGTAAATGTTTTCTCTCTTTAATAAAATCATGTCTTTTTTCATCCCCTCAATGAGCGAGTAGTTTCCTCGCTTGTTAGGGTTAGGAATAGGGAAGGATTTGAGAGATGAAGATCTCTCATCTCTTTTCGTTGCCAAACTTTTATGAACATTAGAACTCCATGCATACCTTCTTATTCCGCTCCCTACGTCACTTTTACCCTCAAGGTAGCGGTGATTCCGTAGTCTAAAGACCCGGATTTTAAGGTTTTCCATGGAGGTTAGGGTAAAGATTAATAAAGGAAGGACAAGGATCTAGAGGAAGAATCAATCATCCCAATCATCCTAATCCCCTTTATAAATATTTACCATAACACTAATATGATAGATTTAATTAATGGCAATGGAAAGAGATGAAGATCTTTGTTTACTAAATTTCCCTAAATCTAATCCTAGCAAGTTTCTAATCCTAGTCTCATACAACTTCAATTTTAGGTTTATCTATAAGACCCTACATCAATTGGAATTAACTCGTAAGAACTTAAAGGAGATTTACACATCCCTGTGGACCGACCCGTATTCACCGGCTAGCTTCAAGCGACGCTGTTCTTGATTGCGGTAAATATTTTTGATCGACAAAACCTTTCTTAATCAAATGGCGCCGTTGCCGGGGATGGCGTAAAACATTCTTTTTGTAATTTTGGGTTAATATAAAATCTAAAAAATCATAAAAATCTGAAAAAATTCCAAAAATAAATTTTTTTTATCATCTTTTATTATTTGAAGTGTTTCTTTGTGAATCTTTGCAGGGTTTGACGGATCTGAAACAACACAGAAGGCAAATCAGAAAAGGGTATATCAAAACAGCAGGAGATTGAAAGTACAGAGCAGCTGAAGAAATTTGGAGGCCTAAAGCCCCCAAAGAGCCGTGTTTCCGCGGCAATTACCTGGTCAGAACCGCGATTCCGCGGTCGTCTGGAGTCTTCTTTGCGCGAAATTTGCTCTGTTTGTTTCCTCATTCTCCCCTCTCAAATCCCCATATATCTTTTGCCAAATTTTCTGCAGGATTCTTTGCGCTAAAAATCTTCTTCCCCCTTCCAATAATTGATTTTCTGCAGGATTCTTTGTGCCGCGCTAAAAAGCAAATTGATTGCAAGTGATTTACTGCTTTGCATACTTTAATCTGACTTTAAGGGGCTATTGACCAACTCAGATTGGGTGGGGATTTCATCACCCTTCCCAGGACCCCAGAAATCACTTAAAGCATTTGCATTGACCACTTTTAATTTAAAAAAATATTAGACTCAGCCCTAAGGACGTCGAGCTCAATAGGACAGAGGACTAGTATAGGCATCGGCCATTTATCCTAACCTGTCTTTGCGGTGCCTAGGCAAGTGTGTCAAGGCTAGTGGTTTTTAATTAGGCCCACAGCGTGGTTCCTTCCCACTTACCTGGCCGTAACGGACGGTGAAGAGGCGGTTTGAGGTCCTATCTCTAGCCCTTTGGAACAGTTAGGAGCTGTCTAGCTGACCTAGGTGACCCTAGACTTAGGCCTGATTGTGCATGTGTGGTTAATTGCATTTGTGTCACAAGTCTCTTTTCAAAAAAATAAATCTTTTTGCATAAGCACACATAAAAAAAAAGAGAAAAAAAAAGGAAAAATCTTTTCGAAACTTGCAACTTGTCGCTAAAGAATCTCTGCACTCACTTACACCACTTCTTCTCATTGACGTTTTCTTACCTCCACATTCTGTCCTTCATCTTTCGACTATACTAACCCTTTTAGTGTATGTCCGGTTGGACTAGGGACCCTAGCGCCCGATTAGTCCGTGTTTCGTTGGTACCGACCGACGAACCTTTCGACTCCGAAGTCGAAATCTTGTCCACTTCTTCACTTTCACCATCACATTCTTCCGAAGGTATGTCGGGATACGATCTTAACAACACCTTACCAACGGGAAGGATTCCACCTCCGTTAGGTGCGAATAACCCGAATCTTCCGCCTGTTGAAGCGCCCGCACGAGTCGCGCTCCAGGATCTTTTCTACCCTGTCCGCACTGCCCTTCCTACTTGTCTTTCCCTCCCACCGGCTAATGGGGACAATTTTGAGATCAAACCCCACTTCATCAATATGCTGCCTAAGTTTTATGGTTTGGAATCCGAAGATGCATATATCTTTATCAACAAATTCCAAAACGTTTGCGCCATGATGAAAACTACCCAATTAAGTGATGACGCTATAAGGCTAAGGGTCATTCCTTTCACCTTATGTGACCTAGCCGAGAAGTGGCTATACAGCACCGCATCACACTCAATTAGAAATTGGGACGAGTTTGTGAAAGCTTTTCTTAAAAAGTTCTATCCTCATCATAAAACTGCAAAAATCCGTAATGAGATTATACAATTTTCACAGCTTCCTGCCGACCCATTTTGGAAATGTTTTGAAAGATTCAAAGACCTACTCGTTCAATGCCCTCACCATGGGATCAAAAGATGGCAACTTTGCCAAACATTATACGAGGGATTGAACCCGGCAACGAAGCAGTTGCTAGAAACCATTAGTCAAGGTCACTTTCTGTCCAAATCTAGTGAGGAAGCGTGGCAGTTTCTTGAGGATCTTAGTGAGCAAACAATTCAGTGGGAGAGCACCAAGACCACATCATCATCTTCTATTAGTCAACCTAAGGCAGACATACATCAAGTAGAGATGTCAATTGCTATGAAGGCCGAGATGGCCGCTCTTACGAAAAAGCTAGAAGCGCTTGAGACCAAAATCTCAGCACCTTCTCCTGCCCCTGTTGTGCCTCCACGAACTGTTTGTGCTTGTTGTTCGGATCCATCACATCTCACCGAAGAGTGTCCTTACACTGCATCTACTCAAGGACAAGATCAAGTCAATGCTGCCTTTCAGCAACGACAAAGAAATGATCCATACTCTTCGACATACAATCCGGGTTGGAAGAGCCACCCTAATTTCGCTTGGAACCGCAATCAACAATCCCAAGGAAACAACAATTTTCAAAGGGCTCCTCCTCCACAACAACAAGCACCTCCACAAACTCAATTTCAGCAGCCTCTCCAACAGCAACCTTACCCTAATCTGATGAACAATTTTGTGCCCAACAATTTTGTCCCCCCTCAAAATGCTGTTAGCTCGCTCGAAAGAAGTCTAGAAGCATTCCTAAAGCAATCTGCACAGTCCACAGCTAGGATAGAGACTTCTGTTCAATCTTTGGTGCAAAACAGTGCCTCACACGATCAAAGCATCAAAGTTATTGAGGCACAAATTGCACAACTCAACGCAGCATTGAAAGTGCGAGAGAAAGGAAAGCTTCCGTCTCAACCACTCCCAAATCCCGGTTACGCACATGTTGCACATGAACAGCAGAATCATAACGTGAATGCTGTGACTACGTTGAGATCCGGAAAAGTGCTGCAAAACAATGTGGGTATTCACCATGACACCTCTGCCGGTGGTTCTTCATCATCCTCTTCTTCTTCGTTAGAGCCTATTCTCCATCCTTCACATGGCTCTACTTCTTCTAGCTCGAACGGACTCTCTTCTCACAACACGAACACATCTAAACGGGGTTCCGTTCCAACTCAACAATCTGATCCGCAAAAATTGGACTCAACAACTTTTCAAAATGTTCCTTTTCCAAATCGGTTGAGATCCAATAAACCAACTCCACAGATGGAGAAGATTGTAGAGTTGTTCAAACAGGTTAGCATAAATATCCCTCTTTTGGATGCAATCCAACAAGTTCCTTTATATGCAAAAATCTTAAAGGACTTATGTACCAAAAAGAGGAAGTCACAAGTACCAAAGAAAGTTTTCGTGGCTAGTGCTGTTAGTGATGCTCTTGTCAATTCTTTACCCCCAAATCACAAGGACCCTGGTTGTCCTACTATTTCGATCACAATTGGAAACAATACCATCAATAGAGCACTATTAGATCTTGGTGCTAGTGTCAATTTTCTACCTTATTCGGTGTACGAACAATTAGGCGTTGGAGAGCTTAAGCCTACTCATTGCACTCTCCAAATGGTCGACCGATCAATCACCCACCCTAGGGGAGAGTTGGAGGATGTGTTAATTAGAGTGGGGGATTTCATTTTCCCCGTTGACTTTATTGTTATGGATACACAGCCTGTCGCTAACCCCCGTAATCAAATTCCGGTGATATTTGGTCGACCATTCCTCGTGACTTCTAACGCGGTAATCAACTGTCGTAATGGTTCAATGAATCTATCTTTTGGCAATATGTCAGTTGAACTCAACATTTTCAAGTTAGGAAGTCAGCCTTGCGAGCCTAATTCTAGCGTACTTGATGTGTGCTCGATCGATGAGATCGCGGAGGAGGACTGTGAGTTCGAGAATTTCATGTTTGATCACAGCAATATTGACGCCACTAGTGCGTTCCTCCTAGAATCCGACACAGCTTTCACGACGGACAAAGATTATGAGTGTTTCACCTTTGTTGAGAATCTTCAAGACTCTCCACCCGAGTTGGAGTCTTTTGCTTTTTCGGATGAGTTAGTTGAACCATCCGACTCGGTAGCGTACACTCAATTTGAACCTTTGATGGAATCCTTCGAGTTTGAAACAGTTACTCCATTGTTACCATCTATTGTTTCACCACCTAAACTCGAGCTAAAGCTTTTGCCGTCGCACCTAAAATATGCTTATCTAGGTGAAAATGAGACCTTACCAGTTATCATATCGGCCTCTCTAGCTCTTGAGCAAGAGAAGGCTCTTTTAACGGTCTTATACAATAATCGGCAAGCTTTCGGCTGGTCTATGGCGGACATCAAGGGGATTAGTCCCCTCATAGTCGAACATCATATACACTTGATGGATGATGCTAAGCCGGCAAGGGATCCACAAAGACGCCTCAACCCCATTATGAAAGAGGCGGTCAAGAAGGAGATTGTTAAGTGTCTTGATAGCGGTATCATTTACCCTATCTCGGATAGCCAATGGGTTAGCCCCATTCATGTCGTGCCAAAGAAATCGGGCATCACGGTCATTACCAACGAGGCGAATGAGTTAATTCCCACTCGCACCCAAACAGGGTGGCGAGTTTGCATCGACTACCGAAAACTCAATGCCGCGACAAGGAAGGACCACTTTCCTTTACCATTTATTGACCAAATGCTAGAACGATTGGCGAGGCACGAGTTCTACTGCTTTTTAGATGGCTATTCCGGTTATAATCAAGTCCCCGTAGCCAAAGAGGATCAAGACAAGACCACTTTTACTTGCCCCTTTGGCACTTTTGCTTATCGTCGCATGCCCTTTGGGTTATGCAATGCGCCCGCTACATTTCAGCGGTGCATGATGGGGATCTTTTCGGATATGGTGGAGAAGTTTTTGGAAATCTTTATGGATGATTTCTCCATTTTTGGTGACTCCTTCAATGAGTGTTTACGACATCTTGACGCAGTTCTCACCCGCTGGAGGGAAAAGAACCTGACTTTGAATTGGGAGAAGTGCCACTTTATGGTACGAGAAGGCATTGTCTTAGGACATGTCATCTCGCAAAACGGCATAGAGGTTGATAGAGCTAAAATCGAAGTCATTTCTAATCTTCCTCCTCCTAAATGCGTCAAAGATATCCGAGCTTTCCTTGGCCATGCCGGTTTTTATAGACGGTTCATCAAGGACTTTAGCAAGATTGCTAGACCCTTGACTCTCTTATTGGCTAAGGGCACTACTTTTGTTTTCGACTCAACTTGCATGGAAGCGTTCGAGTCTTTGAAACACTCACTCATTTCCGCGCCCATCCTTTCATCTCCAGACTGGATGCATCCCTTCGAAATTATGTGCGACGCATCAGATTTTGCCATTGGTGCTGTTCTTGGACAGCACATTAACAAGATGCCGCATGTAATTTACTACGCTAGCCGAACATTAAATGAGGCCCAATTAAACTACACAACAACAGAAAAAGAGTTTTTAGCGGTTGTGTTTGCACTTGAAAATTTTCGGCCTTATTTAATCGGCTCTCCAGTTATAGTGTACACGGATCACTCAGCTCTTCGCCACCTTTTTGCGAAGAAGGATGCTAAGTCTAGGCTAATACGTTGGATCCTTTTGCTGCAAGAATTTGACCTTGTTATAAGGGACAAAAAGGGATGTGAAAACGTAGTGGCCGATCACCTTTCACGACTTCCTTCTTCGCCTACACTTGAACTTCCTATCACTGATGTTTTCCCCGATGAGCAACTCTTGACCGTTTCTTGCGAACCATGGTTCGCCGATATTGTAAACTACTTAGCCACCGGCTTGATACCTAAAGATTGGTCGAAACAAGACAAACTACGATTTTTTTCCCAAGTAAAGCATTTTTACTGGGATGAACCTTATCTTTTTAAATATTGTTCCGACCAAATCATTTGTCGGTGTGTGCCAGAAAATGAGGTCAAGAGTGTGCTGTTTTTTTGCCACGATCAAGCATGTGGCGGGCACTTTGGCCCAAAGAAGACAGCCGAGAAAGTTTTACAATGTGGTTTCTATTGGCCACGACTCTTCAAAGATGCATTCGAATACTGCAAAACTTGCTCCCGGTGCCAACACTTGGGCCGGATATCGCGGAGAAACGAAATGCCGCTCCAACCAATTTTGGTTGTAAATATTTTCGATGTTTGGGGTATAGATTTTATGGGACCATTTCCTAACTCCTTTGGAAATGTGTATATTCTTTTGGCTGTTAACTATGTTTCAAAGTGGGTCGAGGCTGTACCAAGTAGAACGAATGACAACAAGGTTGTCGTTCGATTTCTAAAAGAACACATCTTTTCTCGATTTTGGCACCATCGCGCGATAATAAGTGATAATGGTTCTCACTTTTGCAATAGGACTTTTGAGTCCTTAATGCGCAAATACTCTATCACCCATAAGCTGTCAATGCCATACCATCCCCAAACATGTGGGCAAGCCGAGGTCTCGAATCGGCAAATTATGCAAATCTTGGAGAAAACGGTTTCTAAAAACCGTAAAGATTGGTCACTCAAATTAATCGACGCGCTATGGGCTTTCCGTACTGCATACAAGACCGATCTTGGCATGTCTCCATACCGGCTTGTCTACCGGAAGGCGTGCCACCTCCCAGTAGAAATTGAGTATAAGGCATTTTGGGCCATTAAAGAGCTGAATTTATCTTTAGGAGATGCGGGCAGCAACCGAAAGCTGCAGTTAAATGAACTAGAAGAGCTGCGGGATGAGGCATATGATAATGCCGTGATTGCTAAGAACCGAGTTAAGGTATTTCATGATAAAAACCTTTTGCGAAAGACATTTAAACCAGGTCAACAGGTTTTATTATATGATACTCGGTTACATTTTCATCCCGGCAAGCTCCGTTCTAGATGGAAAGGGTCTTTTGTAGTCCGCACCGTTTATCCGCACGGTGCGGTTGATCTGGAAAACCCGGAGGACGGTACGCTTTTCAAAGTAAATAGGCATCGTTTGAAACCGTTCCTCACAACGGACCCTTCGGAGGAGCTCCTGTTCTTGCAGGAGCCGATCTACACTGAGTAATTTTCCTCCGCTTTCACCCCCAGATTTCTTTTCTTTCAAATAAGTTTGGGGGTGTGTCTATAATTTGTAAATATATATTCCCAAAATACCATAAAAAAATAAAAAAAATAAAAAAACCAAATTTTTTTTAATGATTTTTGGACTTAATTGCAAATTTGCAGATTTAAGAGCTGAACGACATCGAGCGGGGAAGAACTGACCCTTCAGGAGCATGCTCGATTGATGCGAAGAACAGTGAGAAGAATTGACTCTTTGAGAGATGAGTTTCGGGCGACAGCACGAGATCACGACCGTCGGTTGACAGAAATTGAGAGGGGTATTCAAACCCTTTTGGCTAGAGGGGAACGATCACGGTCACGCTCACGAGCGCGACGTGGGGCCGGGCAGTGAGGGCACTGCTTTGCTCAAGTTTGGGGGAGAGGGTAGTGTATATAGTTATCTTTTGCATTGCATATTGTATATATTTTTTCTTTTCCTTTTGCATATTTAATTTCTGCATTGCATCTTTATATAAAAATTCATAAAAATTTGAAAATTTGAAATATAAAAAAAAAAATTAGAAAACAGAAATACCCATAAAAATTGAAAAAATTCAAAAATTATAAAAATTAATGTATTCAATTCTGGTTAATTGACTTGAGTTTGATAAATAGGTTAATTGGCTAGGAAAAACTAAATCTTAGACTTAGCAAATTAAAAACCCTAAAAATAACCTTTCTTAGAGTTTAACGGTAGAAAATATATGTCTTTGTAGATTATTTAGAAATAGGCAAATTTTGGGTTCACTTCTTGGGCTAAGTCGAAACGAAGGAAAAGTATTAAAACTTTTATTAGAGTATAAGTTTGAAAAATAATTCCTAGCTTAAGTCTAGATTCTGAAAACATATACCCTACAAAATGCACAAACACGCACCTTGGATTAGTAGAAGAGACCTTGAAATACTCTTGTCTAAAGTCCTTAGCACAATGAAAATAAAAAGAAAAAAAGTGAATAAAGAAAAAAAATGGACACTGGTTTTTGTGATTACTTAAGGCTGTAAAAATAGAAAAATATTTAGCGAGGGTGCTTCATCACCTAGTGCCTTAGACCAACTGGTTTGGGAGCCACTGCTAAAAGCCTTGGGTGTTGCAAAACTAGGAAGTATGCTTTAAAATGCTAACGCATCTTGTAATCGGTTGTTGGTACCTCAAGAAGTATTAACAGTCGCATGAAGGATGTGAAAACGAAAATTCACCAATTAATAAGTGCTTTGGACAATGGACGAGAGTGCGATTGCTTGATTTGAATTTCCAAGTGTAGGGGTGATATTTACACACACGTGGGGATATGTGATTAGAGTTTATATAAGAGAAAGGAATAAAGAATAAAACTTGTATCTTTAATAGAGTTGAGAGAAATTCCTAAGTGGAGATGGAACCCGAGAAGGAAAACTTAAGAAATGCCGAAAGCTAGGTAATTCTACAGGATATATATAATCTTAAGTTAAATAATATGGAAGTGTGAAGAATATGGGTGGATAATTTACGAGTTGAAGATAATAGAATTCCTTGTTAGAAAACCTAATTGGAGAACAAAAGTCGAAAGGCCAAATTGATTGGATTTTGTGGGTGTAATCCACTGAAAACCCTTAGGAGACAACACTCCTCCTACTAGGGACACCTAGAGGTTTAACGGCTTGTTGCACGTGCTCAGTGCAATCGCGTTTCCCTGCGAAAGTGTGGCTAGGTTAGATTTTTATCGAAAATAAATAAAAAGTTTGCTCGAGGGCGAGCAAATGATAAGTTTGGGGGTATTTGTTCATAACATAATATTGCATTTTGTATTCCCCATTCTTATGCATTTTACAATGAAAACATGTGCTTTTGACCCATGCCTGCTACATGTTACAGGTTACAGGTTCTTGGCGCGAAAACAGTGAAAAACACAAAAGACGACACAAAAGAAGGACTTTTGACCAACAATTAGGAGGATCTTAGTAAAGCCCAGCAGAAGAACGGTTCACCATCAACAAGGCAACGCAAGATCCAAGTTTGCAAGAAAGACGGTTAAAGGATCCATTGCAAAGTGTTCACTGAAGATCTGGAATTAATACAGAAGGCCAATTGATAAAAGGAATAAAGAACCAGGAAGCCCAAAAGACACCAAAGCAAGCCACCAAAATTTCAGGATCCAAGCTCACCATTGGGCCGCGGAACCGCGGCCCAAGCACGCCCATGCCGCGGTTCCGCGGCCGTTTGAAGCCCTAATGCGCAGGAAATTTTACCATAATTTTTTGGCGGCTTTGGAAAGATTTTCTAGGGGTATATTTGTAATTGTAGACATGCGGAGCAATTGTAAACCTAGGGTTTCTATGTCCTATAAATAGAACCCAAAGCCTTGTATTTTCTTATGCCTCTACTCATGAATAAAATTCTGTTTTCTTGAAGTTAGAGCGCATTAAAAGTAAGTAGGTTATTTTCCTTGCAGTAGTTGTAGTTTTTTCATATCTGCTCTAGGTAAATTATTTTCTCGCCTTAGTTTAAGTTAGTTAGTTTTTATTAAACTTGCAGTAAATGTTTTCTCTCTTTAATAAAATCATGTCTTTTTTCATCCCCTCAATGAGCGAGTAGTTTCCTCGCTTGTTAGGGTTAGGAATAGAGAAGGATTTGAGAGATGAAGATCTCTCATCTCTTTTCGTTGCCAAACTTTTATGAACATTAGAACTCCATGCATACCTTCTTATTCCGCTCCCTACGGCACTTTCACCCTCAAGGTAGCGGTGATTCCGTAGTCTAAAGGCCCGGATTTTAAGGTTTTCCATGGTGCTTAGGGTAAAGATTAATAAAGGAAGGACAAGGATCTAGAGGAAGAATCAATCATCCCAATCATCCTAATCCCCTTTATAAATATTTACCATAACACTAATATGATAGATTTAATTAATGGCAATGGAAAGATATGAAGATCTTTGTTTACCAAATTTTCCCTAAACCTAATCCTAGCAAGTTTCTAATCCTAGTCTCATAAAACTTCAATTTTAGGTTTATCTATAAGACCCTACATCAATTGGAATTAACTCGTAAAAACTTAAAGGAGATTTACACATCCCTGTGGACCGACCCGTATTCACCGGCTAGCTTCAAGCGACGCCGTTCTTGATTGCGGTAAATATTTTTGATCGACAAAACCTTTCTTAATCAGCGGAGTACCGTATCGCAAGTATGCCGCGGACATACACACGCTACGTTACCCTACTTAAGTCACTTACTCCATCTACCAAGGGTCATCCTACACTCTAAAAGGTAAAACCTATTGCTCTGATACCAACTTTGTCACGACCCGCAGGGTACGGAACGTGATTGGCACTTAAGTTTACGAAACGTCTCAAGACGTCGGTAAAATAAGTAAGCCAAAGCCCAGAAACCAAAACCAAATAAGCAAAAGAGTGAAGAAAAACCAATCAATTGAAAGCGAGTTTATCAAATGAGTCATATCAAGCCTTTTTAAAAACAATATCAATTTTTCCGAAAATTTCGGCAGAGTCTCCTTTGTAAATACTGGCCCCCAAAATGGGTACAACAAGAATATATATAAATCCAACAAATAAGGCATCCCCAAGTGGGAGCTAGCTCTTCGCCACAAAGCGGTCACAAATCCCACGCAATATAAAACAACCACATGCAAAATAATCATAAAGAAGCATGAGAAAAACAGCATGTCGACTCAAGTGAGCTCGACCCCAAAATACAGCATAAAAAGTCCACAAATCTCACAGTCTCATCTCTAGGTCAATATACAACAATACTGGTAGATACAGTAGATGGAGTACACTAGATACAAAGAATATACAAGGTGGTGCAAAAATAATAATATAACCCACCAAAGAGCAAAACCTCGAGTCCAGGCAAAAGAGGCAAAAGAAGCAAGTGCGCCCGCCGCTACTGTACTGACGGAGCGGACCTGCAAAAGGCTGTGGCACAACGGGGGTGAGTTGCCAACTCGTGAGTAATAAATAACATCTGCACAGGCTATCGAATGCATGCACACAAGCATCCTAGCATCTAAAATACAGGTAAGGCAGGACATAATAGCAGGTATGATGCGAATCAACTCATGATCTGAATGTGTAAGTATAAGAATCATGTTTTTCCTTTAGGAATCTCTTTTGAAATACCAGCACAATACCAATAGAATCAACAAGAACCTGTGTCCAGCAACGACACCTCAAAACTATCACAAATCTCATATATCCATGTCATAGTATCTCTGGCCTCAGCCATCCGGCTGACCCATCTCAATATCAATATCTCATCATCTCGCGGCCACGGTCGGTATCCTCTGGATATCCGCCGTGCCAAACAGTCACCGGTAGGTAATCCGTCCCCTGCCAGGCTCATCGTCAGCACCACGAGCTTCTTGCCCCGGGGTACCTTACCGGGCCCACCATGTACCCGAGACGGTTCATCCAACTCCTCGAAACGGGTCTCAAAAACCACAG
Organism: Agapanthus africanus; assembly: GCA_030015575.1. Lineage (NCBI taxonomy): Eukaryota > Viridiplantae > Streptophyta > Magnoliopsida > Asparagales > Amaryllidaceae > Agapanthus > Agapanthus africanus. The sequence goes on from JASDDO010000018.1 coordinate 114,923,835, forward strand.
AAAACTCATGGTGGACGACACTTACATCACTAGAAAACCGCAATTTACATATTAAAAAATCTAGTAAGTTTAGAAATTTTGTGGCTTTCCCCCGAAATCCAGAAATATCATAAAATATCAAGAAATCCTCATAAGTGCATATGTCAATGATAATGAATGCATATGGTATCAATAATCAAGTTGCGATGTGTGATTAATAGACTAGGCATGAACAAATAATATGATGAGGTACATGCACATGAATAGCAATTCTACGATTTCATTTTAAGGAATTAAAGGCAATAGCACAAGTTTAAGTATCAATTATAGTAAAAGGTTTCAATTTATAGGTTATCTAGTGTGGTGGCATGGCAATTGCCAGGGTATGGATGTAAGCATGAATAGTGCTCGTGCTGCATATAAAAACCCTGGCAATGGTGCAGGTGTCCTATAGAATGGGTTCGCATATGTATGTCAATATAAGGCATGAATGTAGCAAATAATCATACAAGTATTACACCTCTAAGTACTAACATTACTAAGAATCTTTTTAAGCTACTAAAACTATCGGGCGGCTTACGCCATCCAACGATAGTCCCCCGTAGATGTTACATCTACTCACCGGAATCCCTAGCTAGTCACGTCCAACCACCGCTTTCCCCTTTCGTGCCGCGTCTGACGTCTCCGCGACCGAACCTGGAATTTACATCAATACCAAACATAAGGTTACATACCATGAAACGACGCAAATCCCAAACGAAAATACTAACGTTCACAAGCTAGGTACAACGTGCACAAGGTGCGCGGAACACACGCGAAAATCGCAAAAACTAACTAAAATCGTCGATTTGGTCGCCCGGCAAAGCTAAAACCCGATCACTCAAAAATCCGCACTCACACATCCTAAATGTCATAGGATAAGCCAACACAATCATCAAGATATCAAAAATAATTCATCACATAATTTTATAACAAAACTAGTAAGCACAAACATTCCAAAAATCGGCACAACATCGCCGTTTTGCGATAAAAAGGACTACAATCTAGCATAATCACCCAAGTCACACCATTAGATAGCCACTACACAAAATTTCAACACATTAACTATGCTTCAAAACCTATATTCCACAACCAAACCCTTTCTTGATTTTTATCAATAGCAATTGCAATCAAAATCTAAACTAGAAAAACTTAAACTAACACTAATTTGAAACTCAATAGCAAGTTAACCTCTTAGATTTAGGTTAGCAAAATACTAGATAGCAAAATAAATTAATTAACCTAATAATGGTTTTCTAAACCCTAACTAAAATTCAAGACATGAACTAAAAAAAAACTAGATTAGGATTTAGCTAAAATTTTAATACTAACACAACATGCAAGTCCTAATTAGCACACTTTAACTACAATTTAACCATTTGATTAGAAGTTATACCTCAAAAGTTCAATCCTAAGCTTGCTCAAGCCTCCCAAGACACCTCATTTCTCCAAGATTTAAACCAATTTGGGCTTGAAAAGAGATAGAATAAGGTTTTGTGTTGAATTTGTGAAGAAAATTAGGGATTTCGGTGGATTTTTGGATGAAATTGAAGCAAAAAGGAGATGAAGAATTTGGGGAAAAAGAAAAAGGGGCTGCTGCTGGTTGTCTTGGCCAAGTAGGAAGGGAGTGGGGGAGAATGGTGTGGGATTGTGGAATTTTCTCCAAGTCAAAGCCCATTCCATTCACAAGTACACCATACTCTAAATTACAATATTTTAATCCTTTTCATACCATTTCCACACAAGAATAAAAGTCAAAGAGGCAAGGAAATTTCTGGACCTGATGATGGTGGGGCCGGCCTAGAGGAGGGGAGTGAGTGAGAGAGATTTTACAAAGAAATTCTATGCAAAAAGACCCCCCACAAGTCCAAAATTGCAAGTTTTAGCTTAAAATTCAATAAATTCCGTTTTCCATAAAAAAAATTAGTTAAAACTTGAAATAAAATACTAAAAAATTATATTACAACTAGATTTTAATTAACATGATTTTAAAGCTTAAATTTAGCCCATTTAAATTTGTATTTATCGCTAATTTAATGTATTTTCTTACCGGCTTAAAATAATATTAAAAATTGAAAAATTAGGGAAAATTTTTAAACGACCAGAATTTCATAAGTAACTCATTTGCTACTAAAAACTAGCAATTACCTATCCAAATTAGGTATAATTAGTCCTAAACTGCAAAATAACAAAAAAGACGATTTACGGAAAAATACCAAATTTTCACCGATTTTCGGAAAAACACCAAAACGACTTTTCAAGGCGCTACATCCCTTCATCGGGAGTGACCCCTTGGACAGAGGTTTGCGTCAGGGTAATAACTTCACTATAGTAGATTAATTTTTGCTTTGCATCGTGGTAATCAGTTGGAATATCCTGCACCTCATTCGACGAGGAAAGAGACGAGATCCCTTCACCGGGAATGACCTCTTTAGCAAAAGTTTTCGCCACTATATATTTGTAAAACCACTTGGATTTCTTCAACGATATCATGTTCATTACGTTAAAGGTTTTTCGCCAAAAACCAGTTGTAGCCCTCCGTCATTTCAGACAGGTATTGCTTAGTATTCATGCTACGTATGTTGACCTAGTCAAGGCGTAGTGTTCGGTAGCTCTGCAGTACTTTTCTGTTGCATAGATATGCGATTAGTTAGGACAGTCGTACGGTCATGTTGACCTAGTCAAGGACTCGTACGGGTGGGTCTAATTAATCCAGGATAATGACGGGTTGAACTTGAGTTGCGACTTATGATATGTTGACCTAGTCAAGGTCATAAGCAGCTTGGGGTAAAAATCACATCGGGAGTTTCAAACATACAGGAAACTTGCCAGGCATGCGCATACCTTCTGGAGTGTGATAACTTAAGTGGCTTCCATCAAGTTATCATGCGATGATATTTGGATCCTTATTCCCACTAATGAGTTGGTTTACTCCTCGGGTGATTCCGACTAATTCTTCTTTCAGGTTTGGAAGAGAATTTGAGGATACAGTCTGAGACATTCAGGTTAGAGTGCATGCAGAGTGTTTCTTTTCTCTCTCTCTTTAACTGCGACCATGGCCCGACCCTGGACTATAACTCAGTAACCAAGTTAACCGAACTTTCTTAAAACACTGGCTTTTGGATTGTCTGAGTTGCATACATCATTACCACTCCTTATTTTACCCTTTGAGTTTCTACAGAACACCCCGTATTATTACGAACATCCAATTCCATTAGATAAATCCATCGTATGGTTATATACGAACTCGAAAGAAATTTTTCAAAGATGGATACTGGTTCTAGAGAGATAGAATAGGACTATTCAGTTGTCTTTTCTTTTTACTTTTTCTCAGGTTGTGAGGGCTCCTAGGATTAGGAGAGGGTGCACCTATTACGCTTATTGGATAGTGTTTTTCCAAACAATAGGCAGGTGCCGAAAGGTAGGGAATGAAGAAAACCAATTAGCCTAAGTTGGGTGTGCAGAAGGTAATAAGTAAAGACATATAGAGGGATCCGAAAGAGGGCAAAGTAAAATGCGACTGCTATCATTCACGACGGAACCGGGTATTTCATCGCCACTCCTATTTCACCTTTGTATTTCTCCAGAACACCTCGTATCACTACGAACATCCACTTCCATTGGATAAATCCATCGTATGGTTATATACGAACTCGAAGGAACCTTTTCGAGGATGGATTCTGGTTCAGGAGAAATAGGAATAAGTTTTATTCAGTTGTCTTTTATCATCACCTTCTCTCTGGTTGCGAGTACTCCTAGGATTAGGAGAGTGCACATATAATTCTAATTGGATAGTCTTCTTCCAAACCATAGGCTGATGCCGAACGGTAGGGAAGGAAGAAAACCATTTAGCCTAAAGGGGTGTACAGAAGGTAACGACTAAAGACAAATAAAGGGATTTGGAGAGATGGCAAAGAAATATACGGTTACAGTCGTGAATCTGATAATGGAAGAGTCATTACTAGGAATACCCGGATACCCCTACGAAACATACTCGTGTTTCAGTTTCACTGTGTATTGTTAATAGAAAACTGATTTCCTAATTAGATCCTTACTCCAGGGTATGTATTTACCAGGTATGATTCTCACATCAGTATGGTTTTACATATGATGAGTAGGAGTAAGTTATTAGGAATTAGGTGATCATCCTCATTATATCGGAATTCGTTGTAATTGGTGATATTTGAGAAAATCACCTGGGTACAGTTTTCAACCTACGACGCACAGGATTTGAGTTATTCAACTCAGCGGACTTATATAAACTATTGTTTGTTGTCCAGTGTCCATTAGGACAAAAGGGTTAGTCCTCGTACTATATTCTGTTTACTTGTGACTTCTCAAGTTTTGGACAAGTGTTTCGTAGAAATACAAGGTTCAAGTTTGAGAAGTTATAGGTATAAGAATAAAGTAGAGAACCAGGTGTCGCAAGTATCGGGATTCTTCAAGGTGATCGAAGATGTAGATACTTGTATGAGGTATTTAGTTGATAGTAATGGTTTTGAGAAACTTGTTTCTCTTTCAGGTTACTCATAATTGGACGCACTCCTAAGTTGAGTAATACTGATCGGCCTCTCTCCAATTAGTTGACATGCACTGGAGACAGCTGCATGATTTGAATCTGGTTCCAATCAAATTAGTGCCTTTGTTTCTATATTAGATCTATATAGAATCAATTTATTTCTTAACGATGTTAAGGTATAGGGAGTAGTCCGGCTGATGCTTAAAACCAGAATCTGGATAAACTCAAAGCACGTTTCAGTAATGGCTGTTTGTGGGTTATCCCGGGCTTTGACGAGGGTGAACTTTCTACCATCAGGAAGATCAATATTTATATTATTCTTGACTCGCCACATTTTTAGTAAAATGGATTTTTTCAGAAAACAGAAGTGGGAGTATGGTAGAACTGGAGGTGATTCCAGAACCGCATACGATTACTGAAAATTTAATAGGACCTAAAGATTCAATCAAATTTGACATTCCATTAGCCACTCCGCAGATATGGTGGGTAACCTCAGGCATCCGAGAGGTACTCCGGTATCCTCAAGGACGGTAACAGGGAGGTTCTTATTTACCCAGACTTTCCATTGCTGCTGTTCCAGACTATGAGACCTGGCAGGAGGATGGGTATAGCGTCGTTCTAAACTAGCTTTAGAAGTGTACGTGTATATGATTCTGCCAGAGGGTTGTTGTAGTCAGTGGGAGCAGCGGAAGCATAGTGGACAAGTAGCTAGTTTCTATTTATAGACTAAAGCAAATATAGCGGATATAGATCATCTATTTTTGATGTTATAATCATGAGCTTTGACTTCATCAGAATAGGGGATGGATCTGTTAAGAAGGTAGTAGGGTATGATGTCCTGGTATTTGGATAACATACACAGAGTAGGAAGTGAAATTCCTATACTACGGTCGGTTATACAGTGGTTGTCACACAGTGTTTTCTCCACATAAGGATATGGATATTATCAGGCATTCGGGTTACTAGATCTATGGTTTTAGATCTAGATTTGGGAAGTGTCGCAATATGGGTACTTAGACAGTGTTCTAAAGTGTTTTAGAATGGACGACTCCTAGCACGGTAGTATACCGGCAGGTGAAGGAGTCACCCTCTCTGAAGGTGTCTTACAGACTAAAAGGGAGAGGGATGTGCATGATTGGCATATCACTTACTTAGGCAATTGAGTCAATCAAGAGATGTCAAGTACCACACCAGATGTTGTTTTTGCACTAGATGCAATAATTTGATATTAATCCAATTATGGAAAAACGTTCGGAAGCAGTTTTAGAACATAAGTCGATATTCTAGGGATTTGATTACGGCAGTATCTTTCGGGAGGCGGTTATCATTCCAGGCTTCCAAAGTGACCTGCATGACAGAGTGACAGTCAGAGTTATTGTTTTTCCTCAGACGAGAGGCAGTATTTTGGACAGGTGGTCCAAGAAGATATTGAGGGAGGCGTGGCGCAGGATACTAATTAAATTCAATTGACGATACAGTCTAAGAAGTTTGCTGGATTTGGAGTTCATCTGTGAACTGGGTCCCATCAGATATCTAGACATATTCTAAGACAGGTATTGCTCATTTCGGGAGATGGCTTTCTTCGTGAATTTGAGATTAATAGAGACATGTAAAGAAAGATCAGGGCGGATCCACTCACTGAGGCTATTTCTCGAACGCAATAATTTTACAAACGAGCTTTGTGAAACTGATTAGTAGAGGAGTTGGATGTTCGATATCACACGGGTTGTGAGTATGTGGCATCACAATAATTAGCCTTAAGTGCAAGTAGGAGATTGTTGGATATAGTGCCCTCGAAGTCAATTATTGGATCGCAGGTACGTGTTTGCAATGATTGAGGGAGGACCTATACCGGTAGGACAGTCTTACTCGAGATGATAGTATGCTATCCGGTTTGTCTTTATCATTATGTACATGTTGATAGAGCCCATAGGATTCATGCTTGACAGCCAGCAGTATGATGGCGATCATATACGTGGGAGCTGGGGTCTATAAGCACATCCTTAATGTGTCCCTAGTCGTGGGAGTTTCGAGACTGGGCATCAATACTCCAGAGTAGACTAGTGTATACAGTTCTAGACCCCGACGGCAGTGGCCGGTCTCATAAGCCACTGGTGTCAGTTAGTTCACCTAAGATGTATATAGGTGCTCATTCGGTTATGAGTACACCGGACAGGATTCGCCGGGAACCTGCTAGTTGGTATTATACCTATTGTCACATAGCAGTTCCCAGGTGACATGTGTACAGGTTAGTCTGTCGACCTGAGATCGTCATTTGTCTCGTGTGAGTTTCCACTGTGCTTTGATTACTACCCTACCACGGCTCAAAGGAGTCGTGCAAATAGGTTTTAGTTGGGTACAGTCCCGAACCACATGGAGGTAGTGAGCGGATCGTCGGGGATTCGTCTCTTCCGGTATTGGGGGTTGATGTCGCACAGTGCACGAGTGGCCATCACCAGAAAACCTTGGCCAAGGTAGTTGAGGTTACTGATCTAGGATCAGTAGTTTCTCAGGAGGTGATGGGTTTCACACCGACACGAATTATCGCATTAGCAGGGGTCTGACTTTATCCACCCCCTAGACTCGATATGCGATACTCATAGACGAACAGACCGGACTGTACGGATATTGTCACTGTCAGGCTCAGTAGGGTTCCTGGATAAGTCATTTCATCAGTTTCCCTTTTCGCTCAATAACTCGGCAGCCGTTACGTACAGCTAGTGTCACCGACGTGCTAGTGGTTAAATCCACAGCTAGTGTATTGATGAGTGATTAGAGTCCCCCACAGACAGCTTCCCAAGTTCGGGCGAAACGTTGTAGAGGCCGTATGGTTTTATGGCAGGGTTCGAATATACACGTGCACTTATGCATGTGTCATGATCCGGACGGATAATTCTAATGGGCTTTGGTTTAAGCCGGATCGTAGTATTATATTATGTTGGAATATTTTAGTCTTGTTGCATTCGTATTCAGTCGGAATACAGATGCGGGTATTTATATACGGATTAGGGGTATTCTCGTGATCTGTTACGAGTTTACCTTAGAGTTGCCATTTTTATTTTTATGGATTTAACATTTTAGTTTAAATGTTAATATTGGAAATTGTGAGCATGGAATTTGTTAGCATGCTTTTTGTCCTTTTCCTTTGATGGGCATTTCGATGTCAACAGCAGGGATGGGCAATTCATGGTGTAATTAATGCCTTTTGTTTTGTGATGATATTTGTTGTTGTGGGGAGTGAGGTGTGCTGTTGATGATTGGAGTGGGTTTTTTATTTTTGTGTTGCAAGTTTAATTAAAACCCCTTACACTCACCTCATCCCTCACTGCAAAAAAAAAAATATCCCCAGAGAGCACAAAAGCTTGGCCGAGCCCATTTTTGATGGATGCATTTATTCTTAGCAAAAAATTCCATACTCACTTCTTCACACCAAGGCAACTTCAATTTACCTCCATCCAAATCATTGGGTGCCTTGAGACAAAATATTATACACTCTCTCTACTTCAATCTTGGACATGTCGGCTAGCAAACTTCATGTCCGAGTTGCTTCGGTTTGAAGCGGGAGCCCGTATAAAGATTCATTGAAGTGGTGCCTCCTCAACGAGCGAGATCGGAGAGCAGATTTCATCGGGACAGCCGCAACAAGCTAGGGGAGGGGATTGAAGATCGAAGAACACGGATCGATCGGTATAATCTCTGAACTTAACTTTGTAGAATGCTAGATAATGGTTAATGGAACGATCCGGGTATTTGGCTGCGGTAGCGCCGAGTTTTGAAAAGTTTTTGTTCCGCATTTGTCGTCGGATTGACGGCTGGGGCGCTGTCGTATCCCAACACCTAGACCCCTACGAGAGCGGAAAGCAACCCTACCAATTCTAGAGTTAGGAGACCCGGTCTCGACTCCTCGAGATGGTCTCCTACTGGACTCTAGAACCCGGTTACTTTTGCTTCCCGCCTTGGGTCTATCCTAATGTGGAAAAGTAAATAATATACATCAATGATGACATCATTCTCAACTCGGAAGTGTCCCAATAAAAGAATATTACATACAAGTTTTTACATGAATGAAAATGAAAAACTCTCATCTCACGCAAACCCTCCCCGCTATTCAAACACGACGATCCAATATAATATATCACAGCAACACATAATATCACATGTCATCAACGTTAGTAAATATGCGTAACCCAATTTTCGTTGACATATAGCAACGAAATCGGTGATACGCTACATATTACACTTACGGTCGCAGAAAAGAAATGAAAACTACAATAATTAGAATCTGCAACCACCTTAGACATCATAAATCCGGAATATCACATATTCCGGATTTCATGCCTAACACTATAAATCCAACATTTTAGTCTCAAATTGAAAACTCTTTTCAATATCCAGTCGGGCAATTCAACTGTAGGGTTCCTAGGCACTCTTGTGAAGGTTCATAAGGCATCAAACATGCCCGAATAAAATTTTAGATGTGCCGAACAACCCAAAGACGGGATCTTTGCTAGATTATTAGGGTTTAATATGCAAGTAAACATCTTTACTACTAAGTGTGAGGGATTACAACTATTGTAGTCCGCTCCTTCGCTTCATAAGCTCCTAGTAGAAGTCCCTTCGCCGCGGTCCACGATCTCCCGGACTCAAGAGAGGCTCCAGGACTCGAACGATCCATGATAGCTTGTCGTATTCTTTTTCTCTGATGATCTACGTCGAAGTTGCAATAGCTCAAGCTCTCACTCTAATGAGGTGAACACCCTAATCTAATGGGCTAGATTAGATGAGGATGATGGAGTAGTATTTATTCTTTCTTTTTATATCATTTTCTCACAAGAAATCATCACAAAAGAAATAACTAGTGAGCTCTTTCAAAAACTCAAGAGAGAAGAAGATGAAGAATAATAAGATAATCCTTTTGTGATGAATAGTAGAAGTGAATATATGATTGATTATGGAACCATGGTTAAGGATGAGAAGCTTAACCTTTGTAGAGAATAAATTAGAGTTAGGGTTTGGTTAGGTTAAGAATGAGTCATGGATAAGTATCAACCGTAATATCTTAACCAAGACAAAAAGAAATCCTTCTAGAATGAGCAAGAAGGAGCTAACCCTAATCAAACCCTAATCTCTTTTTATCATCACTAAACATGTTTCATAATAAATCATATCATGTTACTATAATATATATCACATATATATTATATTTGTAACAAAAGAAAATAATACAATTAATATATATCGCATATATATCAATGTATTAATCCGGTGAGAAAATGAAATAATAAAGGGAGCCAATATTAGATAATGTAATATAATATATCATATATATTATTATACATTAAATCATCGAATCAACACTTGATCCGACAATCCGGCTATATCGAATATAACCGACTAATATCTCATGTACCGATTCATCGAATGAACACTTGATCCGATGTCCCGGTTCATATCTAAATATCGTGAGAATATAATACGATATCTCATATCGCATTATCCTCGGTCCTGCACATATCACATATATGCCTCTACTCCGTTTTGCCTGAGCCAAGAAACCTCTGTGTAGGACTCTAAAGAGTCGTCAATACGCCGGTAGCAGGTGATGATCATATCAAACACCCACAAGCTGCAAGCGGTCAGCTAAACGTAACAGCCACCCAGGTATTGAGCGATCAGAAGATCAACAAGCAAGCCTGTACGTTCTCCTGTGAATCCAATCAGTAACACTCCAGTACAGTCCGGTCTGTTCGTCTGATATGTCGCATATCAAGTCTAGGGGTGGTATACGTCAGACCCCAGTAACCGATAAGTCGTGTCGATGTGAGGTTCATAACAGGTCGAGAAACTACTTGTAACACTTACCAGTAAATCTCTATATCAGCCCTGGCCAGGGACTTCCAGTTATAGCCAATCGAACATAGCACAACATCAACTCCCTATACCGGGAGAGACGAATCCCCTCCTATCGCTCATTGCCTCCATGTGATTCGGGACTGTACCCAAAAGCCACCGTTTTGCACGCCCTCTTGGACATAGTAAGGTGGAAATCAAAGCACAGCGGGAATCACACATGACTCTATGACGATCTCGGGTCTACAGACTACCCTGTACCAGTGTCACCGGAGAACTGCCATCTGACGTGTGGTATATCACCATCTGGGAGTTCTCGGCGAGTTCGTCCAGTGTACCCAGTCTCCACTGAGCTCCCGTACACCATCCTTGATGTCAAACACCGATGGATATGGGATCATCCATCGCCCATCATATAGGTCAAGATGCGTATACGATAGTCTACTCTGGTGTATCGATGCCCTATCTCGATATACCCTCAACTAGGAACAGTTATAGGATGTACTCATCGACTACCGTGGCCCCACTAGTATGATCTCATCATAGTCCCAGTAGTCAAGTACAGATCCTAAGGGCTTTATCAATATGTGAGAGTAAGACAGTAAACCAGTACAAGTCAACATGTTAAGATAAAGTGAAACCAAATAGCATACTATCATGACGAGCAAGAAAGTCCTCTCTGTATATATCCAAGAATCCATCATAATATACATCATATGTACAACAATGCCCTCTAGGGCATATACATAACTAACAATCTCCCACTTGCACTAAGGACAGCTGCTGTAGTATCTCATACCCAGCATCCCGAATAATCTCTCAAACTGTATCTGGGGAATGGCTTTTATGAGTGGATCCGCAGTGTTTTCCTTCGTATATACTCTCCTGACCTCGATCTCCCGGCGATCAACTATCTCCCTGATCAGGTGATACCGCCTCAGAATATGTCTGGACTTCTAATGGGATCTGGGTTCCTTGGCCAAAGCCACAGCTCCATTGTTATCGCAATACAGAGGTATTGGATGCTCAATGGATGGAACCACACCAAGTTCAGTGATGAGCTTCTTTATCCAGACAGCCTCTTTGGCAGCATCGCCTCCATCGTCGAGTCTGCAACGGTATCCTGTTTGGAACTCTTCTAACATACCGCCCCTCCATTGAGGGTAAAGACAAATCCCGAGTGCGACTTAGAGTCGTCCTTATCACTTTGGAAGCTGGAATCGCTAAAGGACTCCACCCGGAGTTCTCCGTTACCATACACCAAGAACATGTCTCTAGTCCTTCGTAAGTACTTGAGAATGTTCTTCACAGCTGTCCAGTGACTCTCTCCAGGATCTTCTTGATACCGACTCACTACACTTAATGAGTATGCTACATCGGGTCTGGTACATAGCATCGCATACATGATAGAGCCTAATGCCGAAGCATAGGGTATCCCTTGCATGCGAGCTCTCTCCAAATCAGTCTTGGGAGACATCTCTTTGGAGAGAGTGAGTCCAGAGATCGTGGGTTGGTTCCCACGCTTGGATTCTTCCATACTAAACCTCTTTAGTATGGTGTCAATGTACCTGGATTGGGACAGTCTCAGTATCCGTTTAGATCTATCTCTATAGATCATAATTCCCAATATGCAGGAGGCATCACCTAGATCTTTCATTGAGAATCTTTGTGATAAGAAGAGCTTGACTGATTGCAGCATAGGAATGTCATTTCCTATCAAGAGTATGTCATCCACGTACAATACGAGGAAGACAACCTTACTCTCTGCTACCTTCTTATAGATACAAGGTTCATCTATATTTTTGATGAAGTCAAACTCTTTGACTACAACATCAAAACAGATGTTCCAACTCCGCGATGCTTGGTTCAACCCATAAATGGATTTAAGCAGCTTGCATACCTTTCCGCTGCTCCCACTATCTACGAAGCCCTCTGGCTGAGTCATGTACACGCACTCTTCTAAATCACCGTTTAGAAAGGCGGTCTTAACATCCATTTGCCATATTTCGTAGTCATGGTATGCAGCAATGGAAAATAAGATCCGGATAAACATAAGCATAGCCACTGGAGAAAAGGTTTCGTCATAATCCACACCTGGTCGTTGACGAAAACCCTTTGCTACAAGTCTAGCTTTGAAAGTCTCAACTTTTCCATCTACACCATATTTCTTTTTAAAGATCCACTTGCTCCCAATGGGTTTTACCCCTTCAGGAGCATTTTCCAAAGTCCATACTTTATTGGTGTACATGGATTCCATCTCAGATCGCATTGCATCCAGCCATTTCACAGAGTCACCACTCGTGATGGCCTGCTCGAAACTAGTTGGGTCATCATCTTCCATGATGCAATCCTCTCTTCAACCATCAATGAGAAAACCGTAGTATCTCTCAGGTGGACGAGAAACCCTACTAGATCGGCGGAGAGGCTGGGGTTCGTCGGGTATTACTGAATCCTCTGGTTCCACTAAATCTTCAGTTGTAGTTTGTGTTGCTGGAACCTCTTCCAGCTCTACCTCATCGCCACTAATTTCTTTTGTAAGAAATTCCTTTTCTAAATAGGTGGCATGTTGAGCAACAAACACCTTTTGTTGTTCACTGTGGTAGAATAAATATCCATACGAATTGCTTGGATATCCTACAAACTTACAAAGAACTGATCGTGCCTCGAGTTTGTCAGGATTTTGCTTTTTAACATAGGCCGGACAACCCCATATCTTAACTCTTTTAAGAGATGGTCTCTTCCCATTCCATATCTCATATGGAGTGGTAGGCATAGATTTAGTTGGAACTCTATTCAATAGGTATATGGCTGTCTCCAGCGCATACCCCCAGAAGGAAATAGGTAACTCAGCTGTACTCATCATAGACGCACCATATCTAATAGGGTGCGATTCCTCCGCTCCGATACACCGTTGTGCTGTGGTGTATAAAGGAGGAGTAAGCTGAGAGAGAATGCCATTTTCTTTTAGATAATCTAGGAACTCATTGCTTAAGTATTCACCTCCTTGATCAGATCGAAGAATCTTAATACTTTTGCCTGTTTGATTCTCTACTTCGTGCTTATATTCTCTGAATTTCTCAAAAGCTTCAGACTTGTGTTTCATCAGGAACATATGTCCGAATCTTGAGAGATCGTCAATGAATGTAATGAAGTAGGAAGAACCGTTCCTGGCATGCATAGACATGGGACCGCATACATCACTATGTACCAGTCCTAAGAGTTCCGTAACTCTTTCTCCATGTCCACTAAACGGAGCTTTGGTCATTTTTCCTTTGAGATATGAATGGCAAGTATCATAAGATGATAATTCGAACGGATTCAAATATCCATCCTTATGTTACTTAGCCAGTCGTGTCGCATTGATATAACCAAGTCTACAATGCCACAAGAAGGATTCGTTCATTTCTGAACTCTTCCTCTTGTGTGTGTTTTGTATATTGAGGACTGTATTTTGATTGAGAATGAATATGCCATTATGTAACGAGCCTGATGCAATCAACTTTTGATCTAGGAATATGTTCATAACATTATCCTTTACTACAAATTTATATCCTTCTTTACTTCATAAAGAAACTGATATAATGTTGCACATCATGTTCGATATATAATAGCACTCATTTAGAATCAGTGTATTTCGACTTGGCAATACTAGGTGATATTCGCCAACTGCTTTGGCTGCAATACTTGCACCGTTTCCTACTTGAACGGAATGATCACCTTTTCCCAGTTCTCTACCTTTTCGCAGCCCATGTAACAATTTACATATGTGGGATCCTGATCCGGTATCTAATACCCTGGACGTAGGGTGAACTGAGAAACAGTTCTCAATAACTAACACACTTGAAGAAGATGCATCAACATGCATGTTCTTTTGGGCGGCTTGAGAATCCAGATATTCTCATATTCCCTATTCAGTCTTATAACTCTTACAAGAAAGAACGGGTCCAACGTTCACCTGCTTAGTATAATAAGCGGGTTCAGTCAATACATCCATATTATTATCTTGATTATGGCCTGACATGGTCGCTACCTGGAGAGAGAGAGAAGAAAACACTTTAGCGTATGCTCTTGCAAGATTAGATTGGTTATTATCTTATCTAATCAGGATGTCTCCTACTGTTTTTATCAAATCTTCCTTTAAACCCTAAAAGGTAAGATTAGCCGGGATTAATTACACCCTACAATTTCGTCAATCTTTCAGCCAGATCAGTGTCGGTACTTGAGGGAGGTTCCCCGTGTTTTCGCACGGACCTAATTAAAGTAAACCTCGTTTTCCCAGAGGCGTAACCTCGTTAACACTTTTCTAGACACCTACTTGATCGGCTAATTGTCCTGTGTAAAACTCTCACAGGAGTAACTCTTACTCGTAGTGGGTATCGGGATCCAACTATCTCATAGGAGGTATGAAATCTCATTGCAAATTTCAACACTTGAAATTCCCGATAATGCTTTTACCCCTAGGAACTTATGACCTTGGCTAAGGTCAACAAATCATAAGTGCTAGTCAAGTTCAACCCGTCATTTCCTGATTGAATTAAACCCACCCGTACGACCCTTGGCTAAGGTCAACAAAGTCGTATGACTACCCTAACTCAATCGCATCTCATATTTTAGCAGATAAATACTAATTAGCTACCGTACACCACGTCTTGGCTAAGGTCAACAAACGCAGCACGAATACTAACTAGTCTCTATCTGAAATGACGGAGGGCTACGCAAGTTTTTCAGAAAACCATGAGCGTAATGAACTTGATATCGTCGTAGAATCATGTGAAATTTTGAAATGGAGTGTTTTTTAGGCTTGCGTTAGTTTTGCTAAAGAGGTCACTCCCGGTGAAGGGATCTCGGCTCTTTCCTCATCGAATAAGGTGCATAACATATCATATATATCACTGTGCAAAGCAAAACTCTAAAAGCAATCAAAAGACAAACCGAGTTTTGTAGCATCTGCCAGTTTTGCTAAAGAGGTCACTCCCGGTGAAGGGATCTCAGCTCTTTCCTTATCGAATAAGGTGCAGGGTATATCATATATACCGCTGTGCAAAGCAAAACTGTAGCTACCCTTTTTATAAAGTTTTGATTCTACAACATCTTTTAGGTTTCTTTTCTTTTTATTAATCTCATTAATAAAATCCCATCAGCTTATGCTTCCTAAGCATCACAGAAGAAACGAAAGCAGTAATATTTATATATCAGCACATATATATAGTATAAGCATTCGTCTCAGGCAGTAATATGATCTCATCACAGAACATTGCAGCAAGAGAACATATATGAAATATTGGATATACTAAGACGTCCGTGTTTTCAATACGAGCCTGTATAAAACACGGATTCCACGGTCGCGATGAATAGCCAAACCCACATCCCTAGACCCCTACGAGAGCGGCAAGTAACACTGCCAATTCTACGATTAGGAGACCCGGTCTCGACTCCTCGAGATGGTCTCCCACTGGACCCTAGAACCCGGTTACTTGTGCTCCCTTCCTTGGGTCTACCTAATGCGGAAAAGTAAATAATATACACTGGTGACATCAACCTCATCCCGGAAATGCCCCAATAAAAGAATATTACATACAAATGAATTTTACATGAATGAAAATAAAAACCCTCATCTCACATAAAACCCCCGGCTATTCAGAACACGACGATCCAATATAACATATCACAGCAACACATAATATCACATATCATCAACGTAAGTAAGTATGCATACACCGATCGTCGTTGTCGTATAGTAACGAAAACCAGCAATACAACTACATACTACACTTACGGTCACAGAAAAGAAATTGTAAAACTACAATATTTGGAATTCACAATCACTTTAGACATCGTAAATCCGAAATATCACATACTTCGCATTTCATACCTAATTATATGAATTCCACATATTGTATCACATTCCAGATAAATAGAAAGTATTAAACTTTCCGAACAGATAATCAAATACCCAAAATATCCTAAATAGCTTAACACTTGAGCGGAGTTCAAATAATCCCAGAATATGTCACAGTACTGGTGATCCAGCCGTAGAAGGGTCAAGCCAACGCCTCACATGTGGCACGCCGTACTGCCCCAAACCCTAAGGTTTAGAGGCAGTTCAAGACGGTCACATAATCGAGTTAAGGTTTGTTGTCTTCTAAAGGGTCCACAGTGTTCTTGCACATTTTTCCGAAAGATTTAATCCCGATAAAAATTCAACATTTGAATGTTTTTCGTGCCAGGAAAAAATGAGTTAATGATATCCGTTCGAACATTTTAACAGTTTCTAAATATCCGGAAATAATAACGAATTTAAATTTTCCGATCGAATCAACGATTATAAAATAAACCCCAGAACACTCAACATTTGAGTCAGATTAAAAGTACCCAGAAAATTACAAAATCACCTACGGATATAACCATGGGAAAACGAGTCAACGATTTGACTGTACGGCCGCGGATCCGCGGCAGGAGCAAGGTATTGCCGCGGTTCTGCGGCTAAATGTACAGATCATTGACACGTGTTTCACAGTGATACTTATATTTTCCTGCTGGTATTTTTAAGTATTTTTAATTATGAAAAATCACAGTTTTGAAAAAAAATCCAGAGAGGGGTCTAAAATTGTGTTTCGGTGTTCGATCGGAGTTTTAACTTCGTATACACGTCGCCTAATGCTCTAGCTAGGCTCTGATACCACTGTAGGGATCTTAGGCACTCTTCTAAAGGTTCATAAGGCATCAAACATGCCTGAATAAAATTTTAGATGTGCCGAACAACCCAAAGCCGGGATCTTTGCTAGATTATTAGGGTTTAACATGCAAGTAAACATCTTTACTGCTAAGTGTGAGGGATTACAACCTTTGTAGTCCGCTCCTTCGCTTCATAAGCTCCGAGTAGAAGTCCCTTCACCGCGGTCCACGATCTCCCGGACTCAAGAGAGGCTCCACGACTCGAACGATCCATGATAGCTTGTCGTATTCGTTTTCTCCGATGATCTACGTCGAAGTTGCAATAGCTAAAGCTCTCTCACTCTAATGAGGTGAACACCCTAATCTAATGGGCTAGATTAGATGAGGATGATGGAGTAGTATTTATGCTTTCTTTTTATATCTTTTTCTCACAAGAAATCATCACAAAAGAAATAACTAGTGAGCTCTTTCAAAAACTCAAGAGAGAAGAAGATGAAGAATAATAAGATAATCCTTTTGTGATGAATAATAGAAGTGAATATATGATTGATTATGGAACCATGGTTAAGGATGAGAAGCTTAACCTTTGTAGAGAATAAACTAGAGCTAGGGTTTGGTTAGGTTAAGAATGAGTCATGGATAAGTATCAACCATAATATCTTAACCAAGACAAAAGGAAATCCTTCTAGAATGAGCAAGAAGGAGCTAACCCTAATCAAACCCTAATCTCTTTTTATCATCACTAAACATGTTTCATAATAAATCATATCATGTTACTATAATATATATCATATATATATTATATTTGTAACAAATGAAAATAATACAATTAATAAATATCGCATATATATCAATGTATTAATCCGGTGAGAAAATGAAATAATAAAGCGAGCCAATATTAGATAATGTAATACAATATATCATATATATTATTATACATTAAATCATCGAATCAACACTTGATCCGACAATCCGGCTATATCGAATATAACCGACTAATATCTCATGTACCGATTCATCGAATCAACACTAGATCCGATGTCCCGGTTCATATCTAAATATCGCGAGAATATAATACGATATCTCATATCGCATTATCCTCGGTCCTGCACATATCACATATGTGCCTCTACTCCGTTTTGCCTGAGCCAAGAAACCTCTATGTAGGACTCTAAAGAATCGCCAATACGCCGGTAGCAGGTGATGATCATATCAAACACCCACAAGCTGCAAGCGGTCAGCTAAACGTAACAGCCATCCAGGTATTGAGCGATCAGAAGATCAACAAGCTAGCCTGTACGTTCTCCTGTGAATCCAATCAGTAGCACTCCCGTACAGTCCGGTCTGTTCGTCTGATATGTCGCATATCAAGTCTAGGGGTGGTATACGTCAGACCCCAGTAACCGATAAGTCGTGTCGATGTGAGGCACATAACAGGTCGAGATACTACTGGTAACACTTACCAGTAAATCTCTATATCAACCCTGGCCAGGGACTTCCAGTTATAGCGAATCGAACACAGCACAACATCAACTCCCTATACCGGGAGAGACGAATCCCCTCCTATCGCTTATTGCCTCCATGTGATTCGGGACTGTACCCTAAAGCCACCATTTTGCATGCCCTCTTGGACGTGGTAAGGTGGAAATCAAAGCACAGTGGGAATCACACAAGACTCTATGACGTTCTTGGGTCTACGGACTACCCTGTACCAGTGTCACCGGAGAACTGCTATCTGACGTGTGGTATATCACCATCTGGGAGTTCTCGGCGTGTCCGTCCAGTGTACCCAGTCTCTACTGAGCACCCGTACACCATCCTTTATTTCAAACACCGATGGATATGGGATCATCCATCGCCCATCATATGGGTCAAGATGCGTATACGCTAGTCTACTCTGGTGTATCGATGCCCTGTCTCAATATACCCTTGACTAGGAACAGTTATAGGATGTACTCATCGACAACCATGGCCCTACTAGTATGATCTCATCATAGTCCAAGTAGTCGAGTACAGATCCTAAGGGCTTTATCAACATGTGAGAGTAAGACAGTAAACCAGTACAAGTCAACATGTTAAGATAAAGTGAAACCAAATAGCATACTATCATGACGATCAAGAAAGTCCTCTCTGTATATATCCAAGCATCCATCATAATATACATCATATGTACAACAATGGCCTCTAGGGCATATACATAACTAACATCAACAAGATTCCCAACAGTTGATCAAATGCTCGTCGGAAACATTAGTGCTTGGCCGCACCCCTGATGCCGTCAACGAAGCGAACTTAGACGGAACACCGTGGCCGCAAGCACCCGAACGGATGCTTTTGGCTACGCGGTTCTCCTATAATCACTTGGTCGAGGTTATGGGGCATGGCTATCTAGCAGTGTTACTCGGCGAGCGTTCGCATACTATACGAGATTGCGACGGAGTTTTGATCCGAATCAAAACCCTGTGGCAACCGATAAATAGAGACTACATCGATAGATTTACAAAGTACTAACTAGTTTTCAGAAAACTAATTATTGTGGATTCCAAATATTGTATCACAAATCACAGATATCTAGACGATGTTAAACATTTCGATCGATTTATCAAACAACCAAAATTCCTAGAGAGCTCAACACTTGAGTTATAGTTAAAAATACCCAGAGAGTGCCCTAAGTACCTATGGACCAAGAAGGCACGCTCCCTGCCTCACCAACGGCGCCGCAGAACAGCCGCCAAACCCATGGTTTGGCTGCGGTTGCGCGGCCGTTTGGTCGAGTTGGGCCATCGTTTTTCTTGGGGATCTATAGAAAACCCTGCACATTTTTCTGCATATTTTTAATTAGAAAAATTTCAAATTTCAAATTTTTTTCCAGAAACCCGGAATTTTTGGGTTTCGAATAGTCGATCGAACACTTTAAATTCGCCTAGACAACTCCTAATGCTCTAGCTTGGCTCCGATACTACTGTTGTTTTCCCTTAGCACCAATGGTAGGTTTCAGCAAGTATCAAGTATGCAACTTTTAAAAAATCTAGGGTGCCAAGGAACCCGAACTAAGGATCTAACTAGAGAATTAGGGTTTCTAAAGCATGGAAACAACTTTACACTAAGTGAAATAGGAATACAATCTTTGTAGACCGGTCCTTCACTTCTAAAGCTCTGTGTAGTAGTCCCTTAGCTCTAAGTAGTGGTCCTCCGAACTCTTCTTAGGCTCCACTAGGCGAAAGGAATGAGCTTGCTCAAGGATCTTTGAGGCCGAAGATGATCTACGTCGAAAAAACTCTAACTCAAGCTACCTCTTCACTAATTGAGGAATTAGTGAAGCAAACAACATATACTAAATAGCTAGCTTGGTATAGATTGATGAAGTAGGAATTTTGCTCACTTTAGAATTATTTTTCTCTTTTTCTTTTTCACCTAACTCAAAATCAAGAGAAGAAAAATGAGATGAAGAAGAAGATCAAGTGATGAACCATGGTGAGGAAATATCATAAGTGATATTTGCAGAGACTTAACCATAACTAAAGATAATGGTTGGGTTAATAAATATCTAGAGTAAAACAAAATTAGTGAACTTAAGTCAAGGCTTCTACATTCTTCCACAAGCATCTTTAGCCATGCTAATTTTCACCTAATTTTGATTTTTCCCTTAATAATTAAACTCCCGAATTATCTTTACTTTGGTTTGAGTCTCATACACCCAAGTCCAATCTATCATCTAGCATGACACAAAAACAAATACATTAATATATATCACATATATATTTATATGTATTTTGAGAAGAGAAATTCTTAAGTGAGCTAATTTTAGTTAATATATATTAATATATCAAATACATAATTATATTTATTAAATCAACAGTTGATTTAATAATCTGGCTATATTGCATACAGCCGACTAATATCATTTATATGTATATCAAATATACATACAACAAATTATTGAATCAACATTTGATTCAATAATCCGGTTATATCACATATAACCTATAGCGCGATATTAGAATACTGTATCACATACACGTATCAATCTCAGTCCCGCACATATCACATATATGCCCTACTTCATTTCGCTTGAGATAGAAAACCTCTGTGTAGAACTCTAAAGACTCGTCAATACGCCAGAAGTAGGTGATGATCACATCAGTCACCCACAAGCCGTCAACGGTACTAGCTGGACATAACGACTACCCAGGTATTAAGCAATTAGAATATCAACAAGCAAGCTTGTCCATACTCCCGTGAATCCAGTAAGTAACACTACCGTACAGTCCGGTCTCTTCGTCTGATATGTCGCATATTGAGTCTGGGGGTGGTAAACGTCAGACCCCAATAACTTGATAAGTCGTGCCGATGTGAGGCTTATAACGGGTCGAGAAACTACTAATAATCTTACCAGTAAATCTCAGCATCAACCCTAACCAGGGACTTCCTGTTATAGCCAATCGAGCATAGCGCAACATCAACCCCAATACCGGAAGAGACGAAACCCCTCCTATCGCTTATTGCCTCCATGTGACTCGGGACTGTACACAAAATCCACCTGTTTGCATGCTCTCTTGAGCATGGTAGGGAGGAAATCAAAGCATGGTGGGAATCACACAAGACTCTTTGACGATCTCGGGTCTACAGACTAACCTATACCAGTGTCAACAGAGAACTGCTATCTGATGATAGGTATAATACCATCTAGGAGTTCTCGACGAGCCCTGTTCAGTGTACCCATTCTCCAATGAGCACCTATGTACAATCTTTGATGTCAAACACCAATGGATGTGGGATCATCTATCGCCCTATACAGGGTCAAGAAAGGTACACACTAGTCTACTCTGGAATATCGATGCCCTGTCTCGATACTCCCACGATTAGGAACAATTAAAAAATGAACTTGTGAACTACCCTGGCCCCACTAGTATGATCTGCATCATAGTCCTAGTAGTCAAGTACACATCCTAAGGGCTTTATCAACATGTGAGAGAATTACAGTATCACAATAACAGTCTAAATGTTAAGATAAAGAGCAACCAGATAGCATACTATCATGTCGAGAAAAAATGTCCTCTCTCTATATGTCCAAGCATCTATTATAATATACAACATGTACAATAATGGCCTCTAGTGCATACATACAACTAACATCCGGTTCTTCAGGAGATGACTGAATGGATGACATTTGCCAGATAGGTTGGCGATGAACCATCGGATATATGTGATCTTTTCTTGTAGCGATCGCAGCCGCTTGTGACTTCTTAGAAGGGCACTTCAGTAATTGCCTTAATCTTGGAGGGATTGATTTCAATCCCTCGGTGACGGATTATGAATCCCAGGAACTTGCCGGAAGAGACTCCGAAGGCGCATTTTAGTGGGTTCATTTTTAGGTTATATTTCCGGAGACGCTCGAATACGATTCTAAGATGGTCCCAATGTTCTTCATGAAACATGCTCTTGACCACGAGATCATTATATAGAATTCAATGATTTCAGGAATAAGGTCGTCGAAGCTCTTCGTCATCGCTCTTTGATATGTCGCTCCGGCATTCTTCAATCCGAAGGGCATGAACTTGTAGCAGAAGACTCCTAGCGGGGTGCGAAAGGCTGTATGCTTTTGATCTTCTTGATCCGTCTTGATTTGATTGTATATGGAAGATCCATCCATGAAAGAGAAGACCTCATGAGTGGAGATGTTTTCTATTATAAGCTCCATGACTGGCACCAAAAATTCTTCTTTCGGGCACGCCCTGTTTAGGTCTCGAAAGTCTACACAGATTCGAACCGTCCGGTTCTTCTTCATCACGAGATGTTGGCAAGCCAGTTAGGATACTGCACTTTATGGATAAAAACAGAGTCTATTAACTTCTTGACTTCAGCATTGATGCTCATCTCGAGTTCGAGCCACATCCTCCTTGGAGCTTATTTAACGGGCTTCACCCCTAGCGTTATAACCAACTTATGCACTGCTATGTTTGGATCGAGTCTCGGTATCTTGGAATAGTTCCAGGCGAAGCAGTCTCGATACTCTATAAGTACTGTCTTCAAGGTATCTATCTGTTCTTCGGACAGCGACTCACTGACAAACGTTGGTCTCGGTTCATCTTTCGTTCCCAGTTCTATTTTCTTTAGGTTGCCGTGGTATGTATCCAATCTTCTAGCTCTTTTGGTGCCGGCGATAATTCTTATTGGGGAATGATGCTAGGGTCGCTACATTAGCAAACCATGGCGGGAAAGTATAACGAAAAATATAGAAAACTTAGCACCATTTCCAAACTCAAGAACAAATCAAATACATGTAGTTGAAGCTAGCTTGAAAACCAAGAGAGCAAAAAGAGGCGCTAAAATCTTTGTAGCATGTTCACCTAATCGTGAAAGACCCCGTCTAAGCTCCAAGTGCTCCAGATCAACCTTGCTCGCCAATCGAATTGCCGAAAATGATCCACGCGAGGAAACCCATGCTCAAGCTCCTACTCCACTTCAAGTAAAAACTTGATGAAGTAACTAGGTACTAAATCTTGCTAAGACTTAGAAACTAGTGATGTAGAGAAAAATCACTCATTCTTTCTCTTTTTTTTTTCTAAACTCTCTTTAAAAATCCAAGAGAGAAAAGAACATGATAAGAATTAGAATAAGAAAACAAAAACTTAGCCATTCTTTTCTAAAAGAAAAGATCAAAGAGAATTCCACAATTCTCCACCCTCCTCTTTTCTATAATGACTCATTTCTATATTTACTTTAAATAAAGAAAATGATGTGTCCTCATTTAATTATCCATGTATATCTTATACACACAACTAATATGTATTATAATACATATTAGTTGTCATTTGTATCAAATACAAATGATAAAGAGAGAAGAAAAATAAAGTGTGCATGATATTAGAATATATATATATATATATAATTATTAAATCAACACCTTATTTAATAATCCAGTTATATCAATATATATACCGGTTAATATCATAAAACATCCAATTAAAATACGTGTTTCAAATACACGTGTTTAATCGAACTCCTGTATGTATCACCATACGCACTCTACATTGTTTCGCCTGAGCTGGAAAACCTTTGTGTTGGATTCTAAAGACCCGTCATTATGCTGGCAGTAGGTTAGGATAAAATCTAATTGTTCTGAAACACTTTCAAATCAATCCCCTACGGGGTTAACCTACAAGCACGTCAGCGGCACTAGCTATACAAAATGGCTACCCAAATATTGAACGAAAGTAAGTTCGATAAGCAAGCTCATCCATACCTTGCAGAGCCTATCAGTGAAAGTCACTGTATAGTCAGGTCTCTTTGTCTGAGATTATCGCATATTGGGTCTGGGAGGTGAAAAACGTCAAACTCCAAATAACCCGATAAGTCATGCCGATGTCGAGCTCATAACCACCTGAGAAACTACCGATAACACTTATCAGTAAATCTCCTCTGCCCTGGCCAGGGACTTTTGGTTATAGACAATCGAGCACTCCACGACATCAACTGCCTATACCGGGAGAGACGAATCTTTCCGATTGCTTACTGCCTCCATCTGGCTCGGGACTGTACCCAACCAAAAGCTGTTTGCATGGCTCTTTAAAACCGTGGTAGGGTAGTAATCAAAATACAGTAGAAACCATACAAAACACTATGACGATCTCAGGTCTATAGACTACCCTGTACTCAAGTCACCAGAGAACTGCTATTTGACAATTGGTATAATACCATCTAGGAGTTCTCGGTGAGTTCGTCCAGTGTAACTTATAACCTAATGAGCACATGTATACAATCTCGGGTATCAAACACCAATGGATATGGGATCAACCATCGCCCAATACAGGATCAAGAAACGTATACACTAGTCTAAACTGGAATATCGATGCCCAGTCTCAATACTTTCACTACTAGGGACATTTAAGGATGTGCTTATAGAATACTCAGGCCCCACTAGTATGATCCCATCTTAATCCTGGTAGTCAAGCAAAGATCCTACGGGCTTTATCGTTATGTATTAGCGATACATGATAATGTGTAAAACGTATACAAATAAATGATAAAGACAAACAAGATAGCGTACTTTCATCTCGAGTAAGATTGTTCTCTCCGTATATGTGCTCTTACAATTACAATAATCGTCTTGAGGGCACCTATATCCAACAATCTCCTACTTACACTTATGTCATGACCCAAAATTTGGCACGTGACTAGCACTTAAACCACGCAACGTCTATAGGCGTAACGCAATTTAAGTAAGCCGAAAACTCAGAAATCTAAACCATCAAAAGTGATAAGTGATAAAACATTTGGAAATCTCAGTAAAAATCTTTAAAGTTTAAATTATTTTCTTAAAAATTTCGGCAGCACCTCTGTTGTAAAAACTAGCCTCGAAACGGGTACAAACATAAGATAAAGGTAAAAAAACATATGAAATAAATGAAGCATCCCCAAATGGGAGCAAATCACGCCCAACGGCGGAAACAACCACCACAAGAATAATATACAACGCCGTAGCGATGAAATGGACAATATAAGTGAAAACAACATAAAAAGAGATAGAACTGCATAAATAAAAGTCGGTTCACACGAGATCGACACCCAGAGTCACAAAATAATATACAATATCGTCCGCACAACTGGTCTCTAAGTCAATACATAAATAGTAGATGGAGAGTACTAGATACAATAAGGTGTACAATGAAATATAACCGGATAACCGCAAAACCCACCAATAAGCAAGACGGCTCACAGCCAACTGTAGCGGTATCCGTTGCAAAAAATACAATAGATACCTCCTGCCGCGACTACTCTGAGGGTCAACCTGCAAAACCCTATGGCACAACGGGGGTTAGTTGCCAACTCATGAATAGTAAGTAACATATACAGGTAATCGCAGTTATGCACGTACTGCGATACCTTTTCACATACAGCCCGATAGCATAATAAGTCGAATGGATATGCAACAATCATGAAAGATACTCTATCAAGTACTACAAATGCATTAAGCAATGCATATCAATGAATGCTGAGTATGGGATAAAACATGTCCTCACTAATGAATCATCATCGTGGAAAAACCCGGTGTCCATCAACGACACCCCAAATCCCAATAACTCAGGGGCCGTACTCTAATTGGCCCTCATATCCTGTAAATCTCATGGAACCTGAGTGCCCAATATCGGCACTCGAAAACATCATGAAATACTCGTGTCCATCATCGACACGCAAATCCACATATATCGGGCTCCGTCAGTCCGGATCGGCCTACGGGCTCCGTCAGTCCGGATCGGCCCATATCCATCTCTCGACTCCGGTCGGTATCCTCCGGATAACCGCCAGGTCCAACCAATCACCGGTAGGTAGTAGTCTCTCTACCAGGCTCACCATCTACACCACAAAAATCACCTCTTGCCCCGGGGTTCTATACCGGGTCCACCATATACCCGCAGGTGGTGCCTCCCTCTCTTCCAATCGGGTTTCACATGCCAACCTTAGAACCGAGAAAACACATGGTGGACGCACTGAAATATCATATCAAGGGAACTGGGTTTTCAAAACAATGCATACTTTCTTGAAATAATACCACGGTTCTCAAATCCATAAATCACATGAAATCCATATCTCAATGCGTAAATCCATGCAATATGATATCTGCAACTTAAACCCGTATTATGAGCATATCAAGGGAAAACCGCTCTTTTAAATGAATTCAGTTTTAAAATATATCATGCGGTTCCCAATTCTTCAAAATCAAATCCAACATCATCTAAGGATGCACATGTAACTATAGCAAGTATGGGTGTACGCAAGCATGTATGTACAAGTATGTATGTAAACATAATGCAATTCATATGCGCAATAGAACAAGAATCATGTCTAATGATAAGGTAAACTAAACAATGTATTATCCATGGCAATTCTACAGTGTGAGTGTCATGGCAATTACCGACGGTGAGGGTGCAGCATACAAATTAGTGCTCGTGCAACATGAACCGTCAGTAATAGTGCAGTGTCCACTAGGTACTAAATCAAGCACAACAATATAATGGTATGTAATGATGCTCGTGTACAATCAACATATATGAATATAAACATGTGTCTATACTAGTTATATCAAGCCCTGACGCATAACGCCATACGGGCGATTTCCCCGTAGATGTTAAATTTACTCACCAGTGATCTCGAGCTAAGTGTATCCGACCACCTGCTTCCCTTTCTTCGCAGCGTCCGAAGTCCCTGCCTGCGATCATATTAACACAAAACATAGCAAGTGCAACTCAGAAACGACCAATAAAACCTACAATTACGTTCAAATCGACGCACCGACTCCAACGCCTTCTAAAGCGCTCGCTTAACGGCTAACGCGTGCGACGACACCACTACAACAACCCTACAAGCATGAATCACGCGAAGCGCAGAACCGAGTCGGACACCATATCGCGCGTCGACGTAACGCTAAAAGCTAGCTAAACGTTTCCAGATTTTACCCACTGTAAAAACACAAAAATCAAACAGTACCAAACAACCTAAAATCACTGCAGACAGCTACCCTGAAAACCATAACCCCCCGGTCCTCTCCTCGGCCGAGTTCGCCGGATTTGGGCCCCATGTCGTCGGCCAAAACCGCCCAGGTGGGTCTCGTACTACTGGTGTACACTCAGGGTTCCTAGCACTACACCACTACACTGCTTGTTTTCACAGTGCACACTCGGGATAACAGCAGGTTACAGACACGCAAAAACGACGCTAAAATACGATATTTGCTCAAAACTGAAACTTTATGGTTCTAAACTGAAACTAATAGCAACAAAACATATCAACTACCTAATTTACAGTAGAGAATCATTACCTAACCAAACTTGCTCCAAAACCCTAGCTTTCCATGTTCCAAGTGCATCTAGTGGCTTTATCTTGGCTTGAGAAAGGTTTTGATGGAGTTTAGTGGAGATTTGTGTGGGTTTGTGAGGGTGAGGTAAGGGTATCAGTCGAGGGAGAGTGAGGGTGTGAGAAAACGATATGAAGAATAGAAATGAGAATGAGAGAATGAGTGCGAGTGTGAGGGTGTATGTGAGTGAGTGAGGGTTTGGGAATGATAGGTGAGTTTAGAGGAGCCATGCTTCTCCTTTCTCTCTTCATTAAATGCATGGCATGCTTGCCATGCTTATCATGCCCTGTAACACCTTAGGATTTCGATTAGTATTAATTAAGCGATAATGCCGGTTTTCTGTAAAACGTTTACCAAATCGGTTTCCTCACATTTTATAACATGTAATTAATATTTTATTATTATTTGTTATGGCTTGCACACACATGTGCATGTTAATATGAGGGTGTATTTGTGTTAATCTAGTTTAGTGACCATGACAATTTAACCTAATCCTAATCCTTGCTTTGCTTTAACCTTAAACCTTGATATTTTGTGTGAAGAGAGATATTTTCAATTTTGTTTTGGATTGGAGCGGGGTGGCAAGGTGAGTCATGAAGACTTGATGGCTTGCATTTAATGGAAGAGGTGCGCTCACCCTACAATCACCTCTCTCTCTCTCTCTTCATCTCACCCTCTCTCCTTCTCACTTCACTTATCTCTTTCTCAACATTTTCTTCTTCCTTCAACCCTCAAACTGAACACTTAACCTTTCCTTCACTAAACCTACACCAAACTTCATTAAACCTCACCCAAATCACATCCTAAACCTTATCTTGCCTTGTTTTGCCTCTTAGATGCCTTGGAGCTTGAAAAGCTAGGATCTTTGAGTTTGTGGGAGTAGGTAATGATCTCTATCTATTAAGCAGGTCTTTTTGGTGTTGCGTAGCTTATTCGTTTCAGTTTAGAACGCTTAAAGTTATGTTTCGTACATATATCGTATTTTTAGTGTCTTTGTGTGATATCTGTGATCTGCTGTGACCCAGAGTGTGTACTAGAAAATCTAGCAGTGTAGTTGTGTTGCACCAGTGACCCTAAGCCTTCATCTGAAGCACGAACCCCATGCGCTCGGATTTGGCCGACGACATGAAGAGGAAATCCGGCGACCTTGGTTTTCTTGGGGAGTTTGGGTTTGGGCTTTTCAGGGTAGCTGTTTGCAGTTATTTTAGTGTGTTTGGTACTGTTTGATTTTTGAGTTTTGACTGTATACAAAATCTGGGATCACTTTGCTAGTTTCTAGTGTTACGAATACGCGTGTTACGTTATCCGACACGGTGCGTGTACTTTGTGTAGCTTTTTCTCTTGAGTTGGTTTCGTAGTCTCGCTACGCACGTTAGCCACTAGACGAACACTCGAGAGTATATTTGGAGTTGGTGCGTCGTTCAACGTAGTGGTTACGTATTACTGGTCGATTGCTAATATAAACTTATTATATTGTTGTTTTATGATCTTAGGGTCGCAGGAAAGGACTTCGGACGCTGCTGTAACGTTTTAGAAATCGTTTTGCGAATTTTCCGCTTTTAGGGTAAAAAAGTCGGTGTTTTCCGTTTTAACCCGATTGTGATCAAACTTCTGTATAAACTTGTCGGCACCTAGTTTAGCTAGAATAAAGCTAGTACATGGGATTTGGGGGTCAATGGGAAGTTTTGGTTCACATAGAATTTTTCCCTAATTAAATATTATTTTAATACTTTATTTGTGCACTTTATTAGTGGTAATTACATTTTTGGTTAATTACTTCTAATTTGATTCTTTGCTAATCTAATCACTAGATATTTTTGTTAAACCATTCATTCTAATATGTAGATATTTTGTGAGCGAATGGAATTAATTTTTAAAAAGAAAAAAAATAAAAGAAAAGGTGGCAATTTGCATTTAATGTAGCATTAATTGGTTTTTTGCTAGAACTTGCTTCACTCATTTCACAACCCCCCCCCCCCCACTCCTTGCTTGGCCGGACACTCCTTGTTCTTGGCTGCCCTTTCCTTTTCTCCCTCCATTTTCATCATTTCTTGCATAAATAAATCATCAAAAATCCAAATTTATTCATACAAACTCAAATATAATCAAAACCCATCATTCTTCTTCTTCAATCAAGCTTGGATCATCATTCTAGTGAAGATTTTGGAGGCTAAACTTTGGATTTCTAGTTGCTTGATTTTGATCTTTGTGAGGTATAAAACCCTAACCCTAATCCTTAATTGTTATGTTTTAATCATAAGTTAGCTATTTAATTGTTTAATTATAGCTTTAATTTCATGTTTAATTCATATTTAGAATTTGTAGTAAGGGTTTTTGTTAATCAAGTTAGGTTTTAATTAGTAAGAGGGGTTAATTGTTATGTTATGCTTGATAAAAACTTAACCTAGTTTGCTTGTTTGTTAAATGTTATTTTCCTGATTATCAAATTAACTTAATTACAAACTAGACTTTTAGTAATCCTAATTAGTGAGATTTAAAATTATAGTAAAGGTTTAAATGGTTTAACCTTGCTATTTTGTGATGTTTGTAAATTCTAGTTTTGGTAAAAGTTGTAGTTTTGTGCTAAAATTGGTATATATTGCTTACTAGGTTTCGGTAAATTTTAGGCGTGGTTTTTTTTTTTGACGTTGCGACGTTATATATTGTTTCCACGTTTATTATTGTGTTGTGAATGCGTGATCGGTACGATTAGGGTCTAGGCTTGGTATTTGTGTCTCTTTGCATTCCTAGTTAGGGTCGTGCCGATGTCGTTCGTGTTATTGTGTAGCTTTTGCTCTTGAGTTGGTTTTGTAGTGTCGCTACGCGCGTTAGCCACTTAACGAACAGTTGAGAGTATGTTTGGAGTTGGTGCGTCGGTCAAACGTAGTTGGTACGTGTTATTGGTCGATTGCTACTATAGACTTGTTATATTGTTATATGCTTTCAGGATCGCAGGCGGGGACTTCGGGCGCTGCAAACAGGGGAAAGCGAGTGGTAGTCTTTACTTAGCCAGGAGCGTTGGTGAGTAGATTTAACATTTACAGAGGAATCACCAGCATGGCGTTATGCGTCTGGGCTAGAGATGTTATGAATTGTCGCATATTCTATTTCATATATAGAATTGCGCATATACCTTATTACTTAGTTATTTGTTGTGCTTGGACTTGTACCCTTAGGACACTGCACTATTATTGACGGCTCATGTTGCACGAGTACTGATTGTATGCCACACACACCGTCAATAATTGCCATAACACGCACAACACGCATACCTATATGATATTGTTTGGTTAGGGACATTGAGACACTGATTCTTATTTCTTTATGCATATGACATATAGCATACCTGCAAACCTACATGCTTACATATATGCCTTGACATCCTTGCATGCTAGTTACCATTAGTGATAGGTATATTTCACACGTAAGTACATAGCTACATGTATACCTTGCATACATACTTCACTTATACCTGAAGGGTATATTATATCATTAGTGATAGGTAGATACATATACCTTGCTATACCTTCATGTTTACACACATATCTGGTTATAGCTACATGTTTACCTTTATTTGATGTTATATAGACTTGGATAAATTAAGAACCGCATATATATATTTTAACTTATTGCAGTGAAATAGCGGTTTTTCCGTTATATGCTTACATTACAGTTTTCTGTTGCATATATTATATTCATGGATTTTCGCATTGAGATATGGATTTTTCATGATGTTTTATGGATTTGAGGACCATGGTAGTTTCATGAAATTATGCATTATTTGAAAACCCGGTTTCTCTTGATATGATATTTCAGCAGCCATCATGAGATTTATCAGTTCTGATATATATACCCAATGCGAGGAGCGTCATAGGCCGTATGGGGGTACATGGTGGCGGCCGAAGGTACCCCGGGTCAAGAAAGGGATTTCGACGGACCATTTCGATGAGGCTTGACAGGGGAACCATACCTACTGGTGATAGTACATTTGACTCGACGGGTATCGTGGGGATACAGGCCGGGGTCATGTACGTATGGATACATCGAAAGACGAGGGTCGAAGCTGGGCACTCGGGTTTTCGGAATAGCGTATGCTACATACCTATCAGGGGCCAGTCGTGGTGACATCACCTGATAAATCAGTATTTTTGTGTCGATGCTTGACACATTGGTTTCATGATATTTTTACTTTTAAGTATATATAACAGTGGAATGGGATGCTGTTATATCTGCATATATATATATATATTAATGGAATGGGACACTAATATATATGTATACATATCAATTCATATACATCATCATATTTATTCATGCAGACATACTTAGTGTAAGTCCATGTCACGCACCCCACGATCTTGCGGGGAGGCGGAATATATGAAAAACGATTATCAAAGCTTCGTAACACGGACTTGAGCGCATGAATCGTATCTAAATCATTAGTAGCAAACTACGAGAGGTTTAACTACTCGGATTCGAAGTTATACCTCACGTTACTTGTCCTTCGGGTCTTCATCGCTGTCTTCCACTCCTCGTAGGCTCCTTGGAACATCGGCACATCAACGGCCTCCTCGAGTCAAAGATGATCCACCCGAGAGCTCCTACGCCAAGCTTGATCTCTAACTTGAGATAACTAGGTTGGTCAAAGTGCTAATCTAAGCTACCTAGGGGATATAGAGTGAGGTTATGGATGTATTAGTCAAGCTAACCCTTAATCTCAACACATGAGAGGTTAGGGTTAGGGTTTCAAGAATGAGAGAGCTTGAGGAGAGAAAAGGTGATGATAAGAATGAATATGAATAATGAGCTTATTAGAATATAACAACCATAACAATTTATCAAATAAATAATATAAATGATTAATCATCATGGTTGATGCATTCACTTTATGTGATTCATCATATGACTCATTAACTAATTCATGCATCATTTAATACCAAGGATGAATCACACAAATGAGTCATTAAGCAATTAATGCTTATTCCACCTTAACCCCCAAGTCACCATACTTCTAGAAGCTTCCCGAAAAATTACGAGAACGCCCTTCCAATCCGTGAAAACATGGAAAAACTTTAGACAGTATAAATCCAATAACCTGATACTAGAATCTAGCTTAAACCAAAGCCGACTAGTAAAAACTGTCCGAACGTCGTACGTGCGTTTAAACACGTATGCGTCCAAACCCTTGTCGTAAAACCATACGACCTCTATATCGTTTCCCCTGGAGCAGGGAAACTCTCTGTGTGGGACTCTAAAGACTCGACACTACGCTGGCAGTAGGATTAACCACAGACCGCAAGCGGCACTAGCTGTACGTAATGGTCCCCAGGTAGATGTCGATAAGAAGGCCGATGAGGAAAACCATCCGAACTCCTACTGAGCCTGATGTGGCAATCTCCGTACAGTCCGGTCTGTTCGTCTAAGACTATCGCATATCGAGACTAGGGGGCGGCAAGCGTCAGTCCCCTAATAGCGGTATAAGTCGTGTCGGAGCATAGCCCATTACACCCTGAGAAACTACTGGAACCTACCAGTAAATCTCGCTTTCCCTGGCCAGGGACTTTGCGTAATGGCTCTCTGACACAGCGCGATATCAACTCCCAATACCGGGAGAGACGAATCCTTTCTAACCGTCACTGCCTCCAAGTGCTCGGGACTGCACCCAACTGCTACCTGTTTGCACGACTCCTTTGAGCCGTGGTAGGGTAGCAATCTAAGAACAGTAGGACACACTCGAGGCGAAGTAGCAGTGTCAAGTCTGCGGACTATGCTGTACTCATGTCACCTGGGAACTGTTTAACTAATGATGGGTATAATACCAACCAACAGTTCCTCTGCGAGTCCTGTCCGGTGTACTCGTAACCTAACGAGCACCTGTATACTATCTCCAGTACAACGTACTGATGGCTGTGGGACAGACCATCTCCCCAACTGGGATGAGAAGCGTACACACCAGTCTACTCTGGAGTATCGATACCCAGTCTCGATAACCTGTGACTAGGGACAAGTATAGGATGTTGCTTATAGACTACCCAACCCCCACTAGTGTGACTGCCATCACAACGCTGGTAATCAAGCAAAGATCCTATGGGCTCTACTAATATGTATAAGTGATATGTTACAAGAAACATATGCACATATTAAAGTAGACACAAACCAAGTAGTATACTACCATTTTTAGCAAGACTGTATATACAACTGTGAATATCCCAAGCTTCCATTAAGTAATATACATACAAGTATGATACAATAATGGCCCCTAGGGCATATACACTAACACTTAGAATATTTGAGATTCACTTGATATTGGACTTAGGATATTTGAGATTCACTTGATATTGGATACAGGATATATGAGATTTACTTGATATTGTACATTCAAGATTTGTGAGGCTTACATGATATGGGAGCCAATTTAGGGGTTGATTTGAGAAAATTGGGATTTGGATTTTCTTGACGGACTTTAGTCCTACCACGATGTCAGGATTATGTGGAAATGACATGTTTCATCCCATACTTCACATTTATTGTTTATGCACTGCTTCATGTATTAGTAGTACTTGATAGAGTACCTTCCATGACTGTTGCATTTACATACTTTATTTTATATGCATTGCTTCATGTATTACCTGTACCTGCTAGAGTACCTTTCATGACTGTTGCATATATACAATGTCATATCATTTCTTTATGTATTGGTAGTACCTGATGGAGTACCTTACATGATTGTTGCATACAGATTGTCATATTATTGCTTCATGTATTAGTTGTACCTGCTAGTGTACCTTTCATGACTGTTGCATTCATATGACCTTTTATTGCTATTAGTTGCTTATGTTAGATTCGCGCTGTACGTGCATACTTGCCATTACCTGCATATGTTATTTACTATTCACGAGTTGGCAACTCACCACTGTTGTGCCACAGTGTTTGCAGGTTGTTCCCCGGTGTGCAGATTTGCTTTAGGTGGGTTTTGCGGTTATCCGTTTATGTTCATTGTATATTCGTTGTATCCTGTACTCTCCATCTACCACTTTCATTTGTATGACTTAGAGACTTGATGTGAGGACGATATTGTCTATTATTTTGTGACTTAGAGATCGTTTATGCAGTTTTACTTCTATCGTCTTTTATTTCTTCGCTACGGCGTCGTATATCTGTTGTGGTGGTTGTTTTCCGCCGTTGGGCGTGGTTTTGCTCCCGTTGGGGTTGCTTTACTTATATTTATGTTGTACCCATTTTTGTGGTTGGTTTTTACAAAGGAGGTGCTGCCGAAATTTTTTAAGAAAGTAAAGTTGGACTTTAAACAATTTGGTTTGAGATTTCAAAAGTTTTGAAAATGCTATTATCACTTACTACTTTTGATGGTTTAGATTGCTGGGTTTTCTTCTTACTTAAATTTCGTTACGCCTGTAGACGTTGCGTAGTTTAAGGGCCGTCACGTGCCAATTTTGGGTCGTGACAAAATTGGTATCAGAGCGCTTGGTTTTACTTTTCGGAGTGTAGGATGACCTTGGTATGATGGAGTAGGTAGCTTAAGCAGAGTAACGTAGTGTATGTATGTCCGCGGCATACTCACGACGTGGTACTCCGCCTAAAGTGACCTAAGTACTAATTGCTTAAAATTCCTTCCCTGATGATATATCCTTGTGATTCGATTTCCGTGTTCTTATCGAATCCTTTTCCATTTATTGCCTTTGCTGCCGATGACTATGGGGACTCAGAGTGATGCAGCGTGGTCCGAGGTCAGAGTTGACTCGGGTGGGACAAGAACTGACCAGGATGGCACGCTCGTTGCACAGGAGCAGATGGATCCGCCTTCGACAGATCGTATCGATAGGCTTGTGGCAAAGATGAAGGACTTACGCCAGACGATGAGGTCTTTGGTTGAGGCCAGTAGAGCGCAGCGACAGGAGGTTGTCACCCATGTTACCGAGTTTTTCCTTGCGATCAGCACACAGCATAGTGTTACTTTTACAGCACCAGTGGATGCAGCTCTAGTTGACGAGGCACGTCTTCCAGAATATTGGGAGTTCGAGGACCGTGGAGGACTCGTACCGGTGTACCAGCCCAGAGACAAAGGCATAGTCATCGAAACAGATTTCGTGACTGTCGTGGGAGTAGCAGAGGCTTAGGACGAGGACAATCGTTCAGCTCTCATCCCCAGGAGGGTCAGCAGTCGTCACGTGGATGTTTCTGGTGCGGTAGCCTTCATCACCTCATCAGGGATTGTTCCTTAGCACCTCGTCAGACTCTTGTTCGGAGAGGTCGTGATCATGGAGGGTTCGCTCAGAGGGGACAGGTTCGCAGAGGAGGAGTTCAGTCAGTTGCGGATAGGGGGCAGACACGAGAGTTTGCTTCTACTCATCGGAACGCGCGGGCGTCCAATGCAGAGTTTTCAGGTATTCTTAATTCGTATTTTCTTTTGATGTACTTGTTAATTTTACACACTTTGTGCCGTGGTTGGGACGAGAGTCGTGTTAGCTAGATCAGCCGTTTGTTGCGTTAATTTTCTGTCAGCGATTCTTTTGTTGCGCGACACGTGTTTCGGTCGTGTGCCAATCGGATAGGAGATAGAGATTCGTCCGTCGTTGTGATCCTTCGAGAGATATTGGATTTGACGTTCTCCTGAGCACGGACTGGTTAGCTACGTGCTAGGCATCTGTGGACTACCGTGAGGAAACAGTCAGGTTTTGTTTTTCCTAGCAAGTCAGTTCTCGTTGTGCAGGGGGACAGTGGTGCCGCCTCTCACAGCTTGAATTCAGACTTTTTCGCTAGTCGGCTTTTGAGGATTCTTGGCGTTCATTTGTGATACCGGAGCCACAGTGGGATTGTTAGACCGGGTTCCTATCGTGCGAGAGTTTTCCGACGTTGTTCCAGGTGAGCCGGCAATGCTCAAGGAGCTTAAGGATCAGCTGCAGAGTTGTTGTTGGGGGGCTTATGCGTCTGAGTGTTTCGCATTGAGGAGCTCCTATTTCTGTTCATCAAGGAGAAGGACGGAAGTTTGAGGTTGTGTGTTGATGGATCGTCAATTGAACCGGCTTACGGTGCGGATAGGTATCCTTTACCTCGAATTGACGATTTCTTCGATCAGCTCCAGTGTGCGAGACATTTTTCTATGTTGGTTGGGATCAGGTCATCATTGTTGAGGGTTCAGAGTGATGACATTCCGAAGACTGATTTTGTGCGCGCTATGGGAAGTATGTGTTTTGGTGGTGTCGTTGGACTCACCAATGCCCTAGTAGCATTCATGGATGTAATGAACCAGATTTCTTCAGGCCGTTCCTCGACCAGTTGATTGTTGTGTTATTGATAACATTCTGGTCTATTCCAAAAGTTGTGAGAAACGTGAGCAGCATTTGAGGATTTGTTTTGCAGATACT
Source organism: Agapanthus africanus (assembly GCA_030015575.1). Classification (NCBI taxonomy): domain Eukaryota; kingdom Viridiplantae; phylum Streptophyta; class Magnoliopsida; order Asparagales; family Amaryllidaceae; genus Agapanthus; species Agapanthus africanus. Next base: position 114,961,135 of record JASDDO010000018.1, read on the forward strand.
GCGAGTGCACCAGCTGTCTGCTAAATTCTCGGAGTGTTCCTTCAGGCTTGATTGTGTTGACTCCTAGGTCTTGTAGTTACGGGAGATGTTCAGTTGATAAAACTGCACATTTGTATCACATTTTTCCTACCATTTTTATATTAAAAAAGGACTTTATTATAATATATTATACATATGAGGGTTTATGTGTAAAAACACCATTTTCCATATGTTGATATATTATAATTAGTATTTGGTAGGAAAATGTGTGCAAATAATATTATTGACCTAATCCTAGTAGAACTAAGTCTACTAAATATTATTTGTTGAGTGGTTGTGCAGAAATTTTTCAAGTTGTGCAGAATTTTTCAAGACTAGAATCAAGCAAATCAAGTTATTTGATGAAAGACTTGCCAAATTAAGAATCAAAACTTAGAGGCCAAGTCTGGCAGCAACAACGAAAAGATTTCCAAATTCTGAAGGTTCCAAGGATCGCCAAATGTCACAACTACAGAGCCCAAGAAAAATGATGAAGGGAAGAGATTGAATGGCCGCGGATCCGCGGCCATACCCCCCTGGGCCGCGGATCCGCGGCAAGATATTGGAGTTAGAGGGTGCGCTTTTCTGGGGTGAATCTATGATGAATTTTACCTAATTTTGAAGCAAAGGATTCTGGTTTTGGACTATAAATAAAGACCGAGAGCCTCTTGGAAAATTTATCAAGCCGACGCGATCACGAAGCCCCAGACGCTCACGCATCCAGGCTGATCATCAACTGTTCATCTACCTCCTTAGGAAAGATCGAGAAGCAACTAGTTTTGTAATCATTTGCTACGGAATAAAGTGTAGATTGTTCAAGTTGATTAATAAAGGTAGTTATTTTATTTAATTCTTTTGCATTATGTTTTCCCTCTCTGTCTTTTCATCTTCTTCTCCCAACATGAGTGAGTAATTCTCCGCTCGTTAGGGTTCGTAGGATTAGGGTAGGCTAATGGACAATAAAAATCCCTAAACCCTTTTTATGTCCTATAAAGTTTATGAACTTTATCAAAATAATCTTTAACATCCTAATCGGGCGCGCTAACAATTCTTTGTTAGTTCCGACCGCGATTAGAGATTAGATTAATGATTGTTTTGGTAAAGGCTAGATTTGAACGGAGTTCCGTGTCGAGATAAGGGTTAAGAGTGGGATTCCTTTTCCCTCCAGAAACCCTAATCTACACGCATCACCGTCGTTCTAGTTTTAAATCTATTAATGGATAAAAAGGGTAACTTTTAATTAATCGTCCATAATTACTAAATCCTAACGAACCCTACAAGCCCTCTTATTATATTAACTACATCTTTAAAATAATCTAGATCTATATTTTACATTCTTGTTTAACGTAGATCTAGAAACCATTCTATAAAATTCTTTATCCCTCTTCTCTTTCTCAACACATCTAAAGTAAAAGTAAAAGGTTCAACGTTTCCCTAAGGACGACCCGTACTCACCTCGGTCTAGCTACGTGCGACACCGTTCTGATTGCGGTTAACTACAGAACACACTTTTTCGTACCAATCAAATGGCGCCGTTGCCGGGGATACGTGCGTAATTTTTTATTCTTGGTATTTGTGTTGAATTCTTATACGATCCATATCATAATTAAAACAAAGATGCAAATTGCATATTTAACGATTATTGTGTGAATTTTGCGAGGAAATCTGGAGTCACAGACTTGAGGAAACAGAAGACAGAGACATTCTTAGAGATCCAGAGTAGCACAGAAAGGAACAGAGAAAATTTCATCAACAGATCTTTCCTTCATGCGGCGGATCCGCGGCAAAGGAGGCATATCCGTGGCGGAAGCGCGGCGGGCTAGGAGATCTAGGGTTCCAAATTTCTCTAGTATCTTTCTCAACTCTTTCTCTCTCCTCTAAAATCCAATAAAATCTATTTTCTGCAGGATTCTTTGCAAAATAGCGCCGCTCAAAAATCTTTCTGCAAAAGTTTTGTGATTGGTTTTGTTTTGCATATTTTAATACGGACTTTAAGGGGCAAAGACCAAATCAAGATTAGGTGGGGATTTCATCACCCTTCCTAAGCCCCACAAATCACAAATCGAGCATCTAGATCAACCCTTCATTAATTTAAAACATATCTAGACCAGACTCTAAGGACTGTCGCGCTCAATAAGGACAGAGGAAGGTCATGGGTAATCTATCGTTTATCTGCATTACTTTTGTAGTGCCTGGGCAAGTGTGTCAAAGGCTAGTGGTTTTTAATTAGGCCCACTACCGTGGTTCCTTCCCACTTACCGGGCACATACCTGGCTACAAAGGTAGTACGGAGGCGGTAGAGGATTGATCCTGTGGCTTGTCCTTTGGAAGTCTAGGAGCTGTCTAGAGACTGGACCTAGGTGACCTTAGTTCTAAGGTTGCTTGTGCATCTTAGGGTGATTTGTCTTGTGTCCCACTTTTTCACACCACATCGACCGTGATGGACGGCACTCTATCTAATTATAACACCACGCTGCCACCGCCTTTAGGTGAGCAGAATCCACCGCGCATCTCTCTCCAAGAGAGATGCTATCATATTCGTGGTCCTCTTCCCACTTGTCTATCTCTTCCACCACCTAACGGGGATAATTTCGAAATTAAACCCCACTACATCAATCTGCTACCCAAATTTCATGGGCTTGAGTCGGAAGACGCGTACGTTTTCATCACCAAATTCGAGAACGTATGCGCAATGATGGGTACTTCACAATTGACTTTAAATGCTATGCGTTTGCGTCTTCTCCCATTCACACTGTGCGACTTGGCAGAAAAATGGCTTTATAATACTGCCGCACACTCTATCACTAATTGGGATGAATTTGTCATAGCATTTCTTAAGAAGTTTTACCTAAACCATAAGACTGTCCATATTAGGAGCGAGATCAACCAGTTCACCCAGCTTCCCAATGAACCATTTTGGAAGTGCTTTGAACGTTTCAAAGATCTGCTTGTCCAATGCCCCCATCACGGAATACAAAGATGGGATTTATGTCGGATTATATATGAGGGCATTAATCCAGCGACAAAGAAGATGCTTGAAACAATGTGTCAATGCAATTTCATGTCTAAAGATGACGGTGAAGCGTGGAAATATCTGGAAGACCTTGCTGAACACACGTTGCAGTGGGAAAGCATAAGACCACCTTCACTTAAGGGAGGTATTCACCAGCTCAATGTTTCTATCGCAGTAAAAGCCGAAATGGAAGTGATACAAAAGAAACTCGACGCTATTGAAAACAAGTTCTCATCTTTCTCCCTAAATTAGGTCACGCTTCCTAAGACCGTCTGTGGTTGCTCTTCGGATCCTTCACACTTAACGGAAGAATGTCCTATGAATGCATCGTTTCAAGCTAATGCTGCTTTTCAGCAGCGACCTAGAAACGACCCTTATTCTTCCACGTACAATCAAGGATGGAGGAATCATCCTAACTTTTCTTGGAATCAAAACCAACAAAGCAATTATCAAAGACCTCCTCCACAGCAACCACAACCACAGAATCAGCCCCCCTTTCAGTCACAGAATTTCCAAAATCCGGCCAACATTTCTACACCACAAGTGGCCGGTACTGACAACTCACTTGCACAAACTTTGGATATGTTCATGAAACAATCCATGTAAATTTCGGCTGAGATGAGGTCTTCTATTGATACCATAACGAAAAACTCTGCCTCCCATGGTGAGAGTATTAAATAATTAATAAACCAAATCGCACAGTTAAACGCCGCAATGAGTGCGAGAGAGAAAGGGAAACTCCCATCTCAACCCATACCTAATCCTGGCCACTCACAAAGTTATAATGTGAGTGCCGTTACTACGTTGAGATCGAGAAAAATGCTGAATAACCGAGTGGGTGAGTAATGTGATGATAGTGACACCAATGATACCCCAGCTTCTTCTTCTTCCCCTAATTCGTCTAGTCTTCCACCTTCACCCGGGCCTATTCTCCGTTTTCCCCAAGGCTCGAACCCTTTGCCCATTTCGCCAAATCTATCTAAGTCGATTCCCACTCCAGTTTTGGGATCGAATCCGTCCCCACAATCCTCTTCAATGTTGGACCAAACCCTTATTGATAAAGCACCTTATCCAAACAGGTTAAGGGGCAACAGACCAAGTCCACAAATGGAGAAGATTGTGGAAATTTTTAAGCAAGTTAACATAAACATTCCTCTCCTAGATGCTATTCAACAAGTTCCGTCATATGCGAAAATCCTAAAGGACTTGTGCACTAGGAAGAGAAAAGTTCAAGTACCTAAAAAAGTTTTCCTTGCGAGTAATGTGGGCACTGCTTTTACGCAACAACTACCCAAGAAACGAAAGGACCCCGGAAGTCCTACAATTTCTATTTCTATTGGGGGTAAAAATATCAATCGTGCTCTACTCGATCTAGGTGCTAGTGTTAATTTGCTTCCGTATTCTGTTTATGAGCAATTAGGGATCGGAGAGTTAAAACCTGCGCATTGCACTCTTCAGATGGCCGATCGATCTATCACCCAACCAAGGGGTGAGCTAGAGGATGTGTTAATCAAAGTCGGGGAATTCATATTCCCTGTGGACTTTATCGTTATAGATACACAACCTATGGCAAACCCACGCAATCAAATTCCGGTGATACTCGGTCGACCCTTTTTGGCCACTTCCAACGCTGTAATCAATTGTAGAAACGGCTCTATGACCCTATCCTTTGGAAAGAAGTCAATTGAGCTTAACATTTACAAGTTGGGAAGTGAACCCTCCGAACCCTATGCTCATGTGTGTTCTGTCGAATTAATGGATGTCGACAGCAGCGAATTTGATCAACCTCATGATACTGACTCTTTTCATATGTTGTTGTTTGACCCAATCATGTACTCTTCCACCGAGTTGTCCGGGTCAACATCTAACACTGATGAGGAACTTTTTATAGAGTCTGACGATCACCCCATTTTTTCTGATGACATTATTCTTCGGGGTATCGATGAAAGCTTTGAGGAAATTTTCGCTGATGAACTCGCATTTTTAGAAGACACGGGTGTTGAGATGAATCAACTCCAAGGTGAAGAATTTGGACCTCCACCCCTTCTTTTGGACAATCATGATAATGCGAGTAATCCATCATTACTATCACTGTGTCATCTCTCCAAATTGAGACGCAATCCTTTTCTATTACACCTCTTATCACCTCCCCACTTCTTCACGTCGAAAGGTGACATATTCTTCCACCAACCTTGGTGCTTCATCGATAAAATTTTTGAATAGTTGGTGTTGACCTTCGGTCTTTGCAAAGCTTGGCATTGACCAATAACCTTGACCCCCTCGTATGATTTTAAAATATTAATATTGTTTAACTCAAGTTTGGGGGGGTGTGGTATATTTTGGCTCTTGAAAAGAAAATGATTTTTACAAATTTGTGAGCCTAAAATAAGTTTGGGGGAGGATTTTCACTTTCATATATTCTTGCCCCCATTAATAATTTCCTCCCAAGTCTACAGGTTTTTGAGCTTAACGGATGACATCAGTGAGGACACTGCTGTAAACAGGTTTGGGGGAGGTTTGTGCTTATTTACACATCAATTTGCATCATATTTTGCATAAGCACAATATTTTCAAAAAAAAATCAAAAATTTTCTTTTGTAACAAAAGAGTAGAAAGTGAAGAATTACATCCAAAAGATAGGAATAGTTTAAGAAAACCAAGAAAATTAGAAGTTTTCTTAAACGAACTGGTAATAAGTAGTTATGAGCTGTTGTCCCAAGGGTTAGTAAAATGAAGGAAGTCACTAATCTGAGGATAAAAATAAGTCTGAAAAATAATTTCTATTCTGGAAGCCAAACATTTGAATGTTGATACCCTATTATATGCACTTACACACGTCTTGAAACTCGGGATAGTAGAGGATACCTTGAAATGCTCTTGTTTAAAAGCCAAAGTATGAAAAAAAATGAAGAAAATATAAGTGGTGAAAAGAGAAAAATGAACACTGGTTTTGTTATCGCCAAGGCAGCAATAAAAAAATATAGCGAGGGTACCTCTTCACCTAGTGCCCTAAGGCCAACTGGTCTGGGAGTCACTGCTAAGCCTTAGGTGGTACAAGACGAGGAAAATAATATCACCTAATCAGCAAACACATGAGTAATCGGTCGGTTAGTACCTCAAGAAGTATTAACGGTCGCATGAAAATGTGTGAGCAAATCTAAATATTCATCAAATTAAAAAGTACTAAGGTAGATGGCCAAGAGTATGATAGCTTGAATTGAATTCTCTGAGTGTAGGGATGTTCTTTACACACACGTGGGGTTATATGATCAATGTTTGGATGAAAGATAGGAATGAAGAATAAAGACGATGTTTTATTGAGGGATGATGTGATTTCTAACATTTTTTCAGGACTATTAAGATAGGGCACATGATAACTGAAAAGCTAGTATAGTTGGAAACTTTTATTTTCAAAGTCTTTCTTTTATGGTTCTTATCTTTATATGTAAATTTCACCATCTCTCTTTTGTTATAGGATTTTGTGGGTGTAATTCGCTGAAAACCCTCAGGAGACAACACTCCTCCTACTAGGGACACCTAGAGGTTCAACGGCTTGTTGCACGTGCTCAGTGCAATCGTGTCTGCCTACGAAAGTGTGCTTAGTTTTCTCCTTCTCCTCTTGAATAAACTAGTTTGCTCGGGACGATCAAAGATAAATTTGGGGGTATTTGTTCAGTTGATAAAACTGCACATTTGTATTACATTTTTCCTACCATTTTCATATTAAAAAAGGACTTTATTATAATATATTATACATATGAGGGTTTATATGTAAAAACACCATTTTCCATGTGTTGATATATTATAATTAGTATTTGGTAGGAAAATGTGTGCAAATAATATTATTGACCTAATCCTAGTAGAACTAAGTCTACTAAATATTATTTGTTGAGTGGTTGTGCAGAAATTTTCCAAGTTGTGCAGAATTTTTCAAGACTAGAATCAAGCAAATCAAGTTATTTGATGAAAGACTTGCCTAATTAAGAATCAAAACTTAGAGACCAAGTCTGGCAGCAACCACGAAAATATTTCCAAATTCTGAAGGTTCTAAGGATCGCCAAATGTCACAAATACAGAGCCCAAGAAAAATGATGAAGGGAAGAGATTGAATGGCCGCGGATCCGCGGCCATACCCCCCTTGGGCCGCGGATCCGCGGTAAGATATTGGAGTTAGAGGGTGCGCTTTTCTGGGGTGAATCTATGATGAATTTTACCTAATTTTGAAGCAAAGGATTCTGGTTTTGGACTATAAATAAAGACCGAGAGCTTCTTGGAAAATTTATCAAGCCGATGCGATCACGAAGCCCCAGAAGCTCACGCATCCAGGCTGATCATCAACTGTTCGTCTACCTCATTAGGAAAGATCGAGAAGCAACTAGTTTTGTAATCATTTTCTACGGAATAAAGTGTAGATTGTTCAAGTTGATTAATAAAGGTAGTTATTTTATTTAATTCTTTTGCATTATGTTTTCCCTCTCTGTCTTTTCATCTTCTTCTCCCAACATGCACGAGTAATTCTCCGCTTGTTAGGGTTCGTAGGATTAGGGTAGGCTAATGGACGATAAAAATCCCTAAACCCTTTTTAAGTCCTATAAAGTTTATGAACTTTATCAAAATAATCTTTAACATCCTAATCGGGCGCGCTAACAATTCTTTGTTAGTTCCGACCGCGATTAGAGATTAGATTAATGATTGTTTTGGTAAAGGCTAGATTTGAACGGAGTTCCGTGTCGAGATAAGGGTTAAGAGTGGGATTCCTTTTCCCTCCAGAAACCCTAATCTACACGCATCACCGTCGTTCTAGTTTTAAATATATTAATGGATAAAAAGGGTAACTTTTAATTAATCGTCCATAATTACTAAATCCTAACGAACCCTACAAGCCCTCTTCTTATATCAACTACATCTTTAAAATAATCTAGATCTATATTTTACATTCTTGTTTAACGTAGATCTAGAAACCATTCTAAAAAATTCTTTATCCCTCTTCTCTTTCTCAACACATCTAAAGTAAAAGTAAAAGGTTCAACGTTTCCCTGAGGACGACCCGTACTCACCTCGGTCTAGCTACATGCGACACCGTTCTGATTGCGGTTAACTACAGAACACACTTTTTCGTACCAATCAGGAGACGGTTTTCATATGGTCCCGAGGAAGATCGAGGCCGTACAACTTTGGCCCAGACTTGTGTACAGACGGAGGTCCGCAGATCTTTGGGCTTAGCAGGTTTTTACCGCCGTTTCGTGCAGTATTACTAGTGTATCGCTGCACCGTTGACTGAATTGACTGGAAAGGAGGTTCTTGTCTTTGGACTGAGGCATGTGTGCGGAGTTTTCAGCAGTTGGAGATTCGCTTGACAACTACACCAGATCTTTCTTTGCTTTCTGGTTCGGGCGACTTTGTTGTTTAACTGTGATGTTTCGCGAGTGGGGCTCGATTTTGCGGGGATGTGGCACTATAGAGTTATCGCTTGTGCTTCCCGACAGTTGGAGGAAGTATGAGAAGGATATCCCACTCATGATCTGGAGATGGCCGCGGTGGTCGTGCGTTGAAGATCTGAGGACACTACTTGTTCGAAGAGTCGTGTCAGATTTTCACGGACCACTAGAGCTTAATGTACAACTTCCTGCAGTGGATTTTGAGTGTTGAGACTCTGTAGATATACAGTTCTTGTGCGATCGTTGAGTACAGCTTAATGTTCGCCTCTACTGAGGGGACAGCTTGCTCATGTCCGCGCCCGACCACTTTTCCTTAATCGCTTTCGCGAGGCATAGCCCGCCAATGCTCGTTCGTCAGAGATTCTTGAGCATACTCGGCTGGGTAAAGATTTGGAGTCCTTGATTTATGACCAGATGTGCTATGTTTAAGGACGTGTTGGTGTGTACCTGATACTGTTGGGTAGAGATGCGAAATCCTTGAGCAGGCACATCGGTCAGCTTTCTGTGTGTTCATTCATGTTCCACCAACATTTGACGTGACTTGTGAGATAGTTACGAGTGGGCAGGGATGAAGAGTGAAGTTTCGGATTTCGTTTCGAGGTGTCTGTCTTGTTGTGAGCTAAGGTTGAGCATCTGAGACCGGCTGGAGAGTTGCAACCTTTAACCGTTCCAGAGTGGGAATGGAAGCAGATCTCCATGAATATTCGTTGTGGTGTCTATCCAGGTATAGTTAGGGTGTGACTCCATTTGGGTGTTTATTGTCCGGTTATGCTCAGTTTGCTCAGTTGTTTTTTGTTAGGTTGTGCGTTTGCACGGAGTTCCTTCTTGCGTTGTATCCAATAGAGGCACCCTATTCGCTTGCCGTCTTGGGCAGAAGTTTCAGGAAGCCTTGGGTACTGGCTGAGCTTTATCTCCTCTTTTCCATCCACAGGACGAGGGTTTGTGAGAGCGGGCTATACAGACTCTGGAGGATATGCTTGTGCGTGCGTACTAATTGTTGTCGGCAGTTGGGATCTTCACTTGCCATTGTTTGGGTTCTTCTTCGATAGCTGTTATCAGGAGGCACTCCAATTGGCAACCTTTAGGTTTAGTTGTTAGGTCGTGTCGATCGCCATTCTGTTTTTTCTGACTCTGCATAAGTAGGATTGTTGGACCCCAGCTAGGCTAGAGACTTTGGAGATGATCCAGTTGGTTCAGGTCAGGATGAGAGTAGCCCAGTGCAGATAGAGGTCTTATGTCGACCGTGGTGGTCGCAGACTTGAGTTCTCAGTGGGAGATCATGTATTCCTACGGATTTTTCGATGAATAATGTGTTGAGTTTTGGCAAGCTTATCCCAGATTGTTGGTCCTTTGAGATCCTCGAGCAAGTTAGTTCCGTTGCCTAAAATTTGGCACTTCCGTCCAGATTTTTTTGATTATTCATCCCGTATTCCTAGTGTCGATACTTCGTAATTACCTTCATGACCTTTCCCACATGATTTAGCATCAGACATTTAGCTTGGACATGATCTTTTTGTTCACCAGCAACCGATAGTGTTAGTGGATCGGCAGGTGGAGAAACTTCGGTCAAGAGTCTTGCCATCTGTGGAGGGTTTTCTTGGCGTAGCCGTATAGTGAGGTGATCACTTGGGAGGCTGCGAGCGAGATTAGGGAGTTTTGTACTCATCTCTTTGAAGGTAAGCTTAGTAAAAATTTTAAATTCGGGGGCTGAATTTCTTTAAGGGGGAAAGATTGTAACGTTTTAGAAATCATTTTGCGAATTTTCCGTTTTTAGGGTAAAATAGTCGGTGTTTTCCGTTTAACCCGATTGTGATCAAACTTCTGTATAGACTTGTCGGCACCTAGTTTAGCTAGAATGAAGCTAGTGCACGGGCTTTGGGGGTCAATGGGAAGTTTTGGTTCACATAGAATTTTTCCCTAATTAAATATTATTTTAATGCTTTATTTGTGCACTTTATTAGTGGTAATTACATTTTTGGTTAATTACTTCTAATTTGATTCTTTGCTAATCTAGGTTAGAGTGCACGCTGAGTGTTTCTTTTCTCTCTCTCTTTGGTAGCGACCATGACCCGACCCTAGACTATGACTCAGTGACCAAGATTGACCGAACCTTCTTAAAAGACTGGCTTTTGGATTGTCAGAGTTGCAAATCTCATTGTCACTCCTAATTTTACCATTTTCTTCGGGACACCCCGTATTACTACAAACGTCCACTTCTATTGGATAAAACCATCGTATGGTTATATACGAACTCGAAGGAATTCGAGGATGGTTTCCGGTTCTGGAGAAAACGAATAGGACTATTCAGTTGTCTTTTCCTGTTACCTTGTCTCAGGTTGGGAGTACTCCTTGGTTTAGGAGATAGTACACCTTTTACGCAAATTGGATAGTCTTCTTCCAAACCTTAGGCTGGTGCCGACTGGTAGGGAATGAAGAAAACCAATTAGCCTAACGATGGTGTACAGAAGGTATTAAGTAAAGACAAAGAAAGGGATTAGTAAGAGGGCAAAGTAAATTGCGACTGCTATTCATGACCAAACCAAGTATTTCTTCGCCAATCCTAAATCACCTTTGTATTTCTCCAGGACACTCCGTATCACTACGAAGATCCACAGTTTATTGGATACTCCATCGTATGGTTATATACGAAATCAAAAGGAACTTATTCCAGTTCGGGGATGGATTCTGGTTCAGGAGAAATAGAAATAAGGTTTATTCGGTTGTCTTTTATCTTCACCTTCTCTAGCATTGCGAGTGCTCCTAGGATTAGGATAGTACACCCATTATGCTTATTGGATAGTCTTCTTCCAAACCATAGGCTGGTGCCGAACGGTAGGGAAGGAAGAAAACCATTTGGCCTAAAGGGGTGTACAGAAGATAATGACTAAAGACATATAAAGGGATTTGGAGAGATGAAAAAGAATTATACGGTTACAGTTGTGAATCTGGATAATGGAAGAGGCATTACTAGGAATACCGAGATACCCCATCGAAGCATTTCAATGTTTCAGTTTCACTGTGTGCTGTTAAAAGAAAACTGATTTCCTAATTAAACACTTGCTCCAGGGTATGTATTTACCAGGTATGATTCTCACAACTGTATGGTTTTACAGATGATGAGTGGGAGTAAGTTATTGGGAATTAGGTGATCATCCTCATTATATCGAGATTCGTTGTAATTGGTGATATTTGAGGAAGTCACCTGGGTTGTTTGCCGGACGGCAAATATTTGGTTTTGAATATCCGTTGTTATGCACCAATTTCAAATTGATATATCTGTACGTCTATTTTTATAGAGTGAGATATACCTTTTTGAAATTATGTCTATGGCATTTACCTATATCAATGGATGGTTAGGTAAGGAGCATTAAACAGCGGTGTAATTCTTCTTGACCATAAGTACAGTTTTCAACCTACGACACACCGTGAATGAGTCACTAGACTCAGGGGACTTATACAGAGTATTGTATATTGTCCAGTGTCCATTAGGACAGAGGGGTTGGTCCTCGTACTATATTCAGTTTACTTATGACTTCTCTAGTCCTTAGACAAGTGTTTCGTAGAAACACAGGGTCCAAGTTTTGAGAAGTTATAGGTATATAAGTAAAGTAGAGAACCAGGTATTGCAAGTATCGGGATTCTTCAAGGTGATCGAAGATGTAGATACTTGTGAATGGTATTCAGTTGATAGTAATGATTAAGACAACTTGTTTCTCTTTCAGGTTACTCATAATTGGAAGTATTCCTAAGTTGAGTAACGCTGATCGGCCTCCTTCCATTTTGTTGACATGCACTGGTGACAGCTGCATGATTTGAATCTGGTTCAATTAAATCAGTGCCTCTGTTTCTGTATTGGATATAGAACAGTTCATATCTTAACGATGTTAAGGTACGGGGAGTTGTCCGGCTTATGCTTAAAACCAGACTCTGGATAACTCAAGGCACATTTCTGTAATGGCTGTTTGTGGGTTGACCCAGGCTATGACGAGGGTTGACTTTCTACCATCTTGAAGATCAATAGCGATATTGTTCTTGACTCGCCACAGTTTTAACAAAAATGGATTTTTTCAGAAAACAGTAGTGGGAGTATGGTAGAACTGGAAGTGATTCCAGAACCGCAAACGATTACTGAAGATTTGATAAGAACCTAAAGATTCAATCTGGTTTGACATTCCATTGGCCACTCCGCAGATAAAGTGGGTAACATCAGGCACCCGAGATGTACTTCGGTATGCTCAAGGACGGTGACAGGGAGGTTCTTGTTTACCCAGACTTGCTATTGCTGTTGTTCCAGACTGTGAGACCCGGCAGGAGGATGAGTATAGCGTCTTTCTAAACTGGCTTTAGAAGCGTACGTGTATATGACTCTGCCAAAGGGTTGTCGTAGTCAGTGGGAGCAGCGGAAGCATGGTGGACAAGTGGCTTATGTCTATTTATAGACTAAAGCAGATATAGCGGAGATAGATCATCTATTTTTGATGTGACAGTCATAGGTTTGACTTCATCAGAATAGGGGATGGATCTTTTAAGAAGGTAGTAGGGTGTGATGTCCTGGTATCTGGATAACATACACAGAGTAGGAAGTTGTTAGTGTTTATGCCCTAGAGGCCATTACTGTATCATACTAGTTTGTATATTACTTAATGGATGCTTGGGATATTCACCTTGTATATACAATCTTGCTTAAAATAGTAGTATGCTACTTGGTTTGTTTCTACTTCAATGTGTGCTTGTGTTTATTTCAGTATATCACTTATACGCATTAGTGGAGCCCTTAGGATCTTTGCTTGATTACCAGCGTTGTGATGGCAGTCACACTAGTGGGGGCTGGGTAATCTATAAGCACATCCTTATACAGGTCCCTAGTCGCAGGACTATCGAGACAGAGCATCGATACTCCGGAGTAGACTAGCGTATGCGCTTCTCATCCCAGTGTGGGAGATGGTCTGTCCCACAGCCATCAGTACGTCGTACTGGAGATAGTATACGGGTGCTCGTTGGGTTACGAGTACACTGGACAGGACTCGTCGGGAACTGACAGGTTGGTATTATACCTATCGTCAGTTATCAGTTCCCAGGTGACATGAGTACAGCTTAGTCCGCTGACTTGACACTGGCACTTCGCCTCAAGTGTGTTCCCACTGCACTTTGATCACTACCCTACCACGGCTCAAAGGAGTCGTGCAAACAGGTGGCGGTTGGGTGCAGTCCCGAAGCACTTGGAGGCAGTGACGGTTAGACAGGATTCGTCTCTCCCGGTATTGGGGGTTGACATCGCGCTGTGTCTAGGAGAGCCATTACACGAGTAGTCCCTGGCCAGGGCAAACGAGATATACTGGTAGGTTTCCAGTGTTATCTCAGGGTGTTTTGGGCTTCGCTCCGGCACGACTTGTACCGCTATTGGGGGACTGACGTTTACCACCCCCTAGGCCCGCCATGCGATGTATCAGACGAACAGACCGGACTGTACGGAGACTGTCACATTCAGACTCAGTAGGAGTTCAGATGGGGTTTCACCTCGTCAGCCTTCTTGTCGGCATCTACCTGGGGACCGTTACGCACAGCTAGTGCCGCTTGCGGTCTGTGGTTAAACCCACTGCCAGCGTAGTGTCGAGTCTTTAGAGTCCCACACAGAGGGTATTCGCCTCTGGGCAAAACAGAGTAGAGGTCGCATGGTTTTGCGATAGGGTTCGTTCTCATCCGCGCACTTGTGCACGTTTGGAGTCCGGACGGATTATACTGGCAGGCTCTGGTTTGAGCCAGATACTGGTATATATATTTGGGGTTGCTTTTATATCTTGGTATTCTTGTTCCTCGGAACGAGAATGCAGGTGTGTATGCACAGTTGCTTGAGGCGGAGGATGAGGTATTTCATTAGGGTTTCGGAACGGGTGCGTATGCACAGTTGACAGTTATCTTTTTCCAAACCCTAATGGATTTATGGATTATCTATTTATAATAGTAATTAAATGAGAATTTTGTTATGGTTGATTTTGTTGACTTGTTGACCATGGTTGACTTGTTGACCATGGTTGAAAGTTGACCACCATCATGCTTCAAAAGTCTTCCTTGATTTATGATTACATTTTTAAATGAAGCATGGTTGTGGTCATTCCAAATTGCCATCAACTATTCTCATTTTCAATTATTATTATTAGATAATTCTTTTCTTTTGCATTATGGTTGCAAGAAAGAAAAAATATAGCTCATTCTATCATTCTCATTCTCTCTCCTCTCTTCATCTTCTTCTTCCTCTAGCAAAAGAGAAACCTTCTCATGTGTTGAGAATCCTTCTCTTTAAAACAAAAGCAACCCTTAGACACTCTCTCTACTCACTCTAGGATCAAGGGTTTAGCAAGCCGGCGATTCTAGTTCACTCCAAGTCCGAGAAAGAGCCCAAGGTCGAGCCTTCGAGGTGGATCCATCTTCGACGGAAGAAGGCGACAAGAGAAGAGAACCATCAACCTCCACAAAGTTTGAAGAAGAAGGAGTTCAAGTTTAGGTATAACCATCTCTATCCGAGTAGCTAAATCTTTTTAGCTTAGTATGCTAGTTTTAGTTTAGGTAACGATCCCGACCTAGTTTAGTCCTTGTTGCCTCTTGCGATAAAAATTTGTTTTTTATACCGTTTCCGCCTCCCCGTAAGAACCGGGGGTCGCAACGTGGACTTACAGTGGTATCAGAGCCTAACTAAACTTAAACTAGCTTGGTAGTGAAGTGTAACGAAGTTCGGAACCGAAAAAATCACAAAACCGGATAATCACAAAAACTGAGTTTCTGTTGAAATTTTTTCTGCTCAAAATAAAAAACTTTACACTTGTAAATTCGGCTCAGGTTTTTTTGTGAACACCCAAGAAAAACGATACAGTGATTCGCCTAAAGTGCCGCGCTTCCGCCGCGTGATCCTTCTTATCCGCCGCGGAACCGCCGCGACTTGGTGTCTTCTCTGCATCGTTTTTCGTGCAGTGTGTTTGTGTGTTGGTTTTGGGATTTTTGAAATATATTATATGTGCCCAGATTTTGCAGAAAAGAAATTTCCTTTTGGGGTCCTATAATTCCGTATTTTTTCCGAACTTCACTACACTTTGACTATGATGGTTATATCTGTGATGTTTGCATGTATTGAACGTCGGCTAATCGCTATAAGACGATTAGTCGGGGTTATACATGATCTGTAATGTGCTGGAATGTGTATATAAATATGTTGGATTGTCGCGGGTGAATAGCCGGGGGTTGTGAGACGAGAGTTTTCTTTTCTTGCAATTCATTGTAAATGTAAATTGATGTAATTATATTATTTGTTTGGCCGCACAACCGGGTCGGGGTTGTAGCCGTCATTGTATAATTCTTTTTACTGTTTTTGCTCCTAGGATAGACCCATGGAGGGGTGCACAAACTACCGAGGACTTGGCGGGTAGTTTGCCGCACCCGTAGGGGTCTTGGGTGGGGATTTGGCTATTCACCGCGACCGTGTTATCTGTTTTTGTTACAGGCTCGTACAAATTACAGATTGCTAGTATATCCAATGTATTTATCTGTGATCTGAAATGTCTATCATTGCTTTCTATTTAGGCGTTGCTTATGTTTTACAGACGCGCTAGCCCAGCCCCCGCTCTGTCGTTAGTTAAGTAACCTAACGGGTAATGACGGGGCCCCGTGGCGAATGCGAATGGCATAAGCGTACGTCATATTTTGGTTGTTTTCTGCAATGGTAGGATTAAATGATGGGACGCATTAAAAGTACTAATGCAAGAATATCACGCATTAAAAGAACTAATGCAAGATAATAAACCAAGTTTAAGTCGATGGAACACTTTCGAAAAACCACTCGGTTCTTTTCAAAACTAACTTTTAAATGCGGAGCTTGAGCCACTCCTTCTAAAAGCTATCTCGTTCCATCGATTATATCAAGTTCACTACGTTCACGGTTTCGCCAAAACCATCCGTAGCCCTCCGTCGTTTCATATGAATATTCAACAGTATTCAAGCTGTGTTTGTTGGCCTTAGTCAAGGCACAGTGATTGGTAGCTGGTGGGTATTCATATGTTGCATAGATAGAATGCGTTGGTTTGGGACAGTCGTATTGCCTTGTTGGCCATAGTCAAGGGTATATACGGGTGGGTTCAAATTAACCTGGATAACGACGGGAAGAACTTGACATGTGACTTATGATTTGTTGGCCTTAGTCAAGGTCATAAGAGCATGGGGCAAAAATCCACATCGGGAGTTTCATAAGTACTGAAACTTGCTAGATTTGCATACCATTTGGAGTGTGATGATTATGGTAGGATTCCTTCATTTTCGTCACACAATGATATTTGGATCCCGATCCTACTGTGAGTATATGCTACTCCTCGGGAAATTTCTCACTTAACGATCAATGCTATAAACCTAGTAGGTGCCTAGAAAGGTGTTAGCGGGGTTACGCCCCCAGGGAAAAGAGGTTCTTTAATTAAGGAACTTCGCGAAAGCGTTGGAAAACCTCCCTCGAAGTACCGACACTGGCCTGGCTGAACGGTTAAGCAAGTATTGTACGGTGGGATTGATCCTGACTAATTCTTCCTTTATGGTTTGAGGAGGGATTCGAGAAACAGTAGGAGCCATCCTGTTTAGACAAACTAAAAACCACTCTAAACTTGCAAGAGCATCATGCTGAGTGTTTCTTCTTCTCTCTCCTAATTGCAGCGACCAATCAACATGACTGGACTTAAGTTACTCCTAGATAAAAACAAACTGACAGGGCCAAACTACAAAGATTGGCTCAGGAATGTCAAGATAGCAATCACTTATGACAAGCTGGGGTATCTTCTTACCACCAAAGCTCCCCCTGTCCCTGGTCCAACTTCCAGCGTCGCGGATAAGGAAATCCGCAAGACTTGGGAGATTGATAGCGCGAAGGCCAAGTGCCTCCTGCTTGCCTCGATGGACAACGAACATCAGAGGAGGCATGAGAATATGGACATGGAGTCCATATTGCTCCATACAAAAGAACTGTATGGAGAGCAATCACGTATCGCAAGATACGAAGCGTCGAAAAAGTTGTTTTCGACAAGAATGGCCGTCGGATCATCAGTAGCCGAGCACGTGCTAAAGATGATCGGCTACATTGAGGAGCTCGCTGACCTAGGGATCACATTGGAGAGTGAGCTATATACGGATATAGTTCTCCAGTCCCTTCCTTCCACTTACGCCCAGTTTATACTGAACTTCAACCTACAAGAAAAAGAGGTTGAACTATCAGAGCTCCTCAACATGCTGAGGAGTGCAGAGGGCACCCTACAGAAAAGTAGGGATACATCCACTTTGTTTGTAGGAGGATCATCTTCTTCTAGGTCCAAGGCGAAAGCCAAGGGAAAGAAGAAGAAGGCCCCCGCCAAACCAAGGGGCGGTGTTAGTAAAGTGGATACGAAGGGAAAAGGGAAAGCAACAAAGATAGCGGGGAAGCTTGTGGATAAGGAAGAATGCTTCTTTTGTCATAAGAAAGGACACTGGAAGAATGATTGCAGGGCCTGGAAGGCCAGAACACAGGAATTGAAGCAGGTTGCAGCTTCAGCTTCAGGTGTGTATGTTATTGAAAACTGTCTTTCAATAAACTCTACTTCCTGGGTATTGGATACCGGATCAGGATCTCATATCTGTAATTCTTTGCAGGCGTTGAGAAACCGTAGGGATTTGAAGGCAGGTGACATGACCCTCAGAGTTGCGAACGGAGCTAGCATGGATGCTAAAGCCGTGGGGGACTATCACCTGGGAATGTCAGATGGACATGTTTTGGTTTTGCGTAATTGCTTTTTTGTACCCAACGCAACTTGTAATATCATTTCTGTATCTTTAGTTTCTAAAGAAGGTTATGAATTTGCGTTTGTAAGTAATGTTGTAAACATTCACCTTAATCAAGTTCTGATTGGGTCAGGTACACTGAGCAATGGTATATACGTATTGAACCAACCACAGATTTTCAATGTCCAGAATACACACAAAAGAAAGTCTCCAGATATCAATCGGGCTTTCTTATGGCATTGTAGACTGGGTCACATCAATGAGACACGGTTGACTAAGTTACATAAAGAAGGATACTTGGATCCGTTCGAGTATCAGTCTTATGCCACTTGTGAATCTTGTCTCATGGGAAAGATGACAAAGACTCCGTTCACTGGACACGGAGAAAGAGCGAGCGAGCTCTTGGGACTCATACACAGTGACGTGTGTGGTCCAATGTCTACACATGCGCGAAGCGGTTATTCATACTTCATTACTTTCACAGACGATTTCTCTAGGTATGGACATGTCTTCTTAATGAAGCACAAATCCGAGGCTTTTGAGAAATTTCGGGATTACAAGAATGAAGTTGAAAAACAAACAGGCAAAAGTATCAAGATCCTAAGATCGGATCGAGGTGGTGAATACTTGAGTGCCGAGTTCCTGGACTATTTAAAAGAGAATGGAATTCTCTCTCAGCGTACTCCTCCATACACTCCGCAACATAACAGTGTATCGGAAAGGAGGAATCGAACCCTATTGGATATGGTTCGTTCCATGATGAGTAAGGCTGAGTTACCGCGATCTTTCTGGGGATATGCACTAGAAACAGCTGCACATCTCTTGAACCAAGTTCCTACTAAGACTGTGCCTACCACACCATATCAGATGTGGAGTGGGAAGAAACCCTGTCTTAAAGCCTTTAAGACATGGGGATGTCCGGCTTTTGTAAAAAAGCAGCATGCGGACAAGCTCGAGGCACGCTCAGTACAGTGCAAGTTTGTGGGATACCCAAAGAACTCCAAGGGGTATCTATTCTATTACGCAGAGGAGCAAAAAGTCCTTGTTTCTCGTCATGCCCACTTCTTGGAAACTGAGTTTTTGGAAAATCAGATAAGTGGGAGCGCAGTAGAACTGGATGAAATTCCAGAACCTCAGACTATTACTGAAAGCTTAGTGGAACCAGAGGGTTCAAATGAACAGGACATTCCTACGCCGCTCCGCAGGAGTAGTAGGCAGTCTCATCCGCCCGAGAGATACTGCGGTTTTCTCATAGACGGGGATAGAGAGGATTGCATCATAGATTATGATGAGCCTACTAGCTTCCAGCAGGCCGTTCAGAGCGTTGACTCAGTGAAATGGCTGGATGCAATGCGGACCGAAATGGAGTCCATGTACACCAACAAGGTATGGACGTTGGACATTGCTCCAGACGGGGTAAAACCCGTAGGATGCAAGTGGATCTTCAAAAGGAAGATTGGTGTAGATGGACAGGTTGAGACCTATAAAGCTAGGCTGGTAGCAAAAGGTTTTCGTCAAAGACCTGGCTTGGACTACGACGAAACCTTTTCTCCAGTAGCCATGCTGAAATCCATTCGGATCCTTCTTGCCATTGCTGCCTTCCACGATTATGAGATCTGGCAAATGGACGTAAAGACAGCTTTTCTAAATGGAAATTTAGAGGAGTGTGTCTATATGGACCAGCCAGAGGGTTTCATTCAGAGTGGGAGCAGCGGAAAGGTGTGCAAGTTGCTTAAGTCCATCTATGGACTAAAGCAGGCATCGCGGAGTTGGAACATCTGCTTTGATGAGACAGTCAAAGAATTTGGCTTTATCAAAAATCCAGATGAACCATGCATCTATAGTAGATTTGTAGCGAGAACTGTAGTATTCCTCGTTTTATACGTGGATGACATTCTCTTGATAGGAAATGACATTCCTATGCTGCAATCTGTCAAGGGATTCTTGTCACAAAGGTTCTCCATGAAAGACCTGGGTGATGCCTCCTACATCCTGGGGATCCGGATCCATCGTGATAGATCCAAGAGGATATTGGGACTTTCTCAGTCCAGGTACATCGACACCATAGTGAAAAGATTCAGTATGGAAGATTCCAAGCGCGGTAACCTACCGGCTTGTCACGGGATCACCCTCTCTAAAGAGATGTCTCCCAAGACTGATTTGGAGAGGGATCGCATGTCTATTATACCCTACGCTTCTGCGGTAGGCTCTATAATGTATGCGATGTTGTGTACCAGACCGGATGTAGCTTATGCACTGAGTGTGGTAAGCCGGTATCAGTCTAACCCTAGGGAGAAACACTGGATAGCAGTAAAGAACATTCTCAAGTACCTGAGAAGGACTAAGGAGATGTTCTTGGTATATGGCGGAAAAGACCTCCAGATCGAGGCCTTTGCTGACTCCAGCTTCCAGAGTGACAAGGATGATTCCAAGTCCATGTCGGGTTTTGTCTTCACCCTCAATGGAGGGGCGGTGTGTTGGAAGAGTTCCAAACAGGAAACCGTTGCAGACTCGACGATGGAAGCGGAATACATCGCTGCATCTGATGCCGCAAAAGAAGCTGTCTGGATGAGGAAGTTCTTGAAAGAACTTCAGGTGGTTCCGTCCATTGTTGACCCAATACCTCTGTATTGCGACAACAACGGGGCTATAGCTTTAGCGAAGGAACCCAGGTCCCATCAGAGATCCAGGCACATCTT
This sequence comes from Agapanthus africanus, assembly GCA_030015575.1. Lineage (NCBI taxonomy): Eukaryota > Viridiplantae > Streptophyta > Magnoliopsida > Asparagales > Amaryllidaceae > Agapanthus > Agapanthus africanus. Next base: position 114,982,083 of record JASDDO010000018.1, read on the forward strand.
GAGGCGGTATCACCTGATCAGGGAGATCGTGGATCGCAAGGAGATCGAGGTTCGGAGGGTTGCTTCAGAAGAGAACACTGCAGATCCATTCACCAAGGCCCTACCCCAGACTCAGTTCGAGCGGCTGATCGAGATGATAGGTCTTCGATACGCCAGTACATGGCCTTAGTGCAAGTGGGAGATTGTTAGTGTTTATGCCCTAGAGGCCATTACTGTATCATACTAGTTTGTATATTACTTAATGGATGCTTGGGATATTCACCTTGTATATACAATCTTGCTCAAAATAGTAGTATGCTACTTGGTTTGTTTCTACTTCAATGTGTACTTGTGTTTATTTCAGTATATCACTTATACGCATTAGTGGAGCCCTTAGGATCTTTGCTTGATTACCAGCGTTGTGATGGCAGTCACACTAGTGGGGGCTGGGTAATCTATAAGCACATCCTTATACAGGTCCCTAGTCGCAGGACTATCGAGACAGGGCATCGATACTCCGGAGTAGACTAGCGTATGCGCTTCTCATCCCAGTGTGGGAGATGGTCTGTCCCACAGCCATCAGTACGTCGTACTGGAGATAGTATACGGGTGCTCGTTGGGTTACGAGTACACTGGACAGGACTCGTCGGGAACTGACAGGTTGGTATTATACCTATCGTCAGTTATCAGTTCCCAGGTGACATGAGTACAGCTTAGTCCGCTGACTTGACACTGGCACTTCGCCTCAAGTGTGTTCCCACTGCACTTTGATCACTACCCTACCACGGCTCAAAGGAGTCGTGCAAACAGGTGGTGGTTGGGTGCAGTCCCGAAGCACTTGGAGGCAGTGACGGTTAGACAGGATTCGTCTCTCCCGGTATTGGGGGTTGACATCGCGCTGTGTCTAGGAGAGCCATTACACGAGTAGTCCCTGGCCAGGGCAAACGAGATATACTGGTAGGTTTCCAGTGTTATCTCAGGGTGTTTTGGGCTTCGCTCCGGCACGACTTGTACCGCTATTGGGGGACTGACGTTTACCACCCCCTAGGCCCGCCATGCGATGTATCAGACGAACAGACCGGACTGTACGGAGACTGTCACATTCAGACTCAGTAGGAGTTCAGATGGGGTTTCACCTCGTCAGCCTTCTTGTCGGCATCTACCTGGGGACCGTTACGCACAGCTAGTGCCGCTTGCGATCTGTGGTTAAACCCACTGCCAGCGTAGTGTCGAGTCTTTAGAGTCCCACACAGAGGGTATTCGCCTCTGGGCAAAACAGAGTAGAGGTCGCATGGTTTTGCGACAGGGTTCGTTCTCATCCGCGCACTTGTGCACGTTTGGAGTCCGGACGGATTATACTGGCAGGCTCTGGTTTGAGCCAGATACTGGTATATATATTTGGGGTTGCTTTTATATCTTGGTATTCTTGTTCCTCGGAACGAGAATGCAGGTGTGTATGCACAGTTGCTTGAGGCGGAGGATGAGGTATTTCATTAGGGTTTCGGAACGGGTGCGTATGCACAGTTGACAGTTATCTTTTTCCAAACCCTAATGGATTTATGGATTATCTATTTATAATAGTAATTAAATGAGAATTTTGTTATGGTTGATTTTGTTGACTTGTTGACCATGGTTGACTTGTTGACCATGGTTGAAAGTTGACCACCATCATGCTTCAAAAGTCTTCCTTGATTTATGCTTACATTTTTAAATGAAGCATGGTTGTGGTCATTCCAAATTGCCATCAACTATTCTCATTTTCAATTATTATTATTAGATAATTCTTTTCTTTTGCATTATGGTTGCAAGAAAGAAAAAATATAGCTCATTCTATCATTCTCATTCTCTCTCCTCTCTTCATCTTCTTCTTCCTCTAGCAAAAGAGAAACCTTCTCATGTGTTGAGAATCCTTCTCTTTAAAACAAAAGCAACCCTTAGACACTCTCTCTACTCACTCTAGGATCAAGGGTTTAGCAAGCCGGCGATTCTAGTTCACTCCAAGTCCGAGAAAGAGCCCAAGGTCGAGCCTTCGAGGTGGATCCATCTTCGACGGAAGAAGGCGACAAGAGAAGAGAACCATCAACCTCCACAAAGTTTGAAGAAGAAGGAGTTCAAGTTTAGGTATAACCATCTCTATCCGAGTAGCTAAATCTTTTTAGCTTAGTATGCTAGTTTTAGTTTAGGTAACGATCCTGACCTAGTTTAGTCCATGTTGCCTCTTGCGATAAAAATTTGTTTTTTATACCGTTTCCGCCTCCCCGTAAGAACCGGGGGTCGCAACGTGGACTTACAGAAGTGATATTCCTATACTACGATCGGTTATACTTTGGTTGTCACACAGTGTTTTCTCCAGATAGGATATTGATCCAATCCTGGAGAAACATTCGGAGGCAGTTTTAGAACATAAGTTGATGTTCTAGGGATATGATAACGGCAGCCTCCTTTGGAAGACGATTATCATTCCAGGCTTCCAAGGTGACCAGGATGACAGAGTGGCTGTCAGAGTTATAGTTTTCCCTCTGATGAGGGCCAGTATTTTGGACAGGTGGTCCAGGTGGATACTGAGGGAAGGATGGTGCGGGATACTGATTAAGTTCGGTTGACGATACAGTCTAAGAAGTTTGGATTTGGAGTTCATTTATGAACTAGGTCCCATCAGATATCCAATCATATTCTAAGACAGGTATTGCTCATTTCGGGAGATGGCTTTCTCCGCGAACTTGAGATAAAGAGAGACATAGAAAGAAACACCAGAGCGGATCTACTCACTGAGGCTATTCCTCGAACACAATAGTTTCGCAAACGAGCTTTGTGAGACTGACTAGTAGAGGAGTTGGGTGTTCGGTATCACACGGGCTGTGAGTATGCGACATCACAATAATTAGCCTTGAGTGCAAGTGGGAGATTGCTGGAGATAGTGCCCTCAGAGTCAATTATTGGATCACAGGCACGTGATTGCAATGATTGATGGAGGACCTATACCGGTAGGACAGTCTTACTCAAGATGATAGTATGCAATCTGGTTTATCTTTATCATCGTGTACTGCTTTAGGTGACATTACTGATCACTATTGCATGTTGATAGAGCCCCTACGATTCTTGCTTGACTACCAGCAGTATGAGGACGATCATATACGTGGGAGCTGAGGTCTATAAGCACATCCTTAAAAGGTCCCTAGTCGTGGGAGTTTCGAGACAGGGCATCGATACTCCAGAGTAGACTAGTGTATACAGTCGAGACCCCGACGAGGGGTGGTGGCCGGTCTCACAAGCCGCTGCTGTCAGTTGGTTCACCTAAGATGTATACAGGTGCTCATTGGGTTATGAGTACACCGTACAGGACTCGCCGGGAACATTCTAGTTGGGATTATACCAGACGTCAGATAGCAGTTCCGTGGTGACATGTGTACAGGTTAGTTCATCGACCTGAGATCGTCATTTGTCTCATGTGAGTTCCCACTGTGCTTTGATTACTACCCTACCACACTCAAAGGAGACGTGCAAACAGGTTTTATTTGGGTACAGTCCCGAGCCACATGGAGGCAGTGAGCGGATCTGTAGGGGTTCGTCTCTCCCGGTATTGGGGGTGAGGTCGCGCTGTGTCTAGGAGAGCCAGTACATGAAATTCCTTGGCCAAGGCAGGAGATTTACTGGTAGGTATTCCAGTAGTATCTCAGGGTGTTCTGGGTTACTCCCCGACACGACTTGTACCGATTTTGGGGGTCTGAATTTTACCAACCCCCTAGGCTCGCCATGCGATACTCATAGACGAACGGACCGGACTGTACGGATATTGTCACTGACAGGCTCAGTAGGGTGTCAGGATGAGTTCGTTCATCGACGTCCCTTTTGGTCAATACCTGGTAGCCCATTACGTATAGGCTAATACCTATGACGTGCTAGTGGTTAAATCCACAACCAAAGTATTGACGAGTCTTTAGAGTCCCCCACAGACCAGTTTCTCAAGTTTCGAGCGAAACGCTGTAGAGGCCGTATGGAGATATGGCAGAATTCGATCAAATACGTGCGGTATTGCACGGATCATGATCAGACGGATAATACTAGCAGGCTTTGGTTTAAGCCGGATCCTAGTATTGTACAGTGTAGATTTTGTCTCTGTGCATTTGTATTCAGTGTGAATACAAATGCGGGTATGTATATACAGTCGTGGGGTTTTCTTGTAATTTATTACGGGATCAGTTTTCTGAAGTTGCCAGTTTGCATTCTGTTCCGGCCGGTTTTCCTTTGTTCCTTCACGGCCGGATTTTTCCGATGGAGGGGCTAATTTGCAATTGTGTAAATTAGCCATTATGGAGGGGTTATTTGTATTTGTGGCATTATGATGGTTTAAGCATCTTTGCTTTTCTTGTGATCATTTCATTTGCATTTATTGTGAAGAGATTGATTTGTTTATGGATGTGAGGCTTGCTTTTAGGGTGTGGTCACCATTTTAATTTCCTACACTCACCTCCCTTATTAATTCCCTCCTCATTCCAATTAGGGGACGGCCACTACTTGAGAGGAGAGGGTGAGGTTCATTTTTGATGAGGGGAATAATTCATATCTCATTTGCTTGCTTGCAAAATTCTCAACCTCTCTCCAAAGTTCTTTCATTCCTCCATCATGGCAACTTCACAACCCCAATTGAGACAATGGTTTCTACACTACTCTACTTCAACCTTGGACGCGTCGGCTAGCCAACTTCGCGCCCGAGTTGCCTCGGTCCAGAGGTGGGTGTGTGAGTGTGAGAGTGAGAGGTTGAGAGAAATGAGCACAAGAATGAGAGGAAAATGATAACTCCCAATGTCAACCCTTTCTTTCTCTCTCATCATTAAATGCAAGCATGGGCTTTGCCATAATGCATTCTCTCTCTCTCTCTCCCATTCTCTCAAGTCAACACCCCAAAACAAAAATTCAAATTAAAACAACCATCAATTAACTAAATAGACTTAATTAAAACCCAAAAGACTTAATCCCCATTATTAAACCCACCATGGTTGCTAATCATGGTATAACCTCATTTTAAACCCTAGTTTACATGCACATGTGTGTGCAAGCCTAGGAAAATTCTATAAAAATATTTATTAAATTTGGAAAAATATTTGAAACTCAATTTGGAAGACTTTTTATTAAAAACCCTTTATTTAAATATAATTAGCCACTAATCACATCCTAAGGTGTTACAATCTCCCCCCCTTAAAAGAAATTCGTCCCCGAATTTGAAAATATAAAGCTACGCATACCTTCAACGCGATGAGGGAACTTGTTCCGCATCTCGCCCTCGGCCTCCCAAGTGATCTCTTCTCCACTCGGGCTGCGCCAAAGCACCTTCACTGATGGCAAGACCTTCGATCTAAGTTTCTTCACCTACCGGTCTAATATCACGACTGGCTGCTCGGTGAACGAAAGGTCGTGCTCAAGCTGAACGGTCTGATTCTGAATCACGTGCGAAGGGTCGTGTAGGTATCTGCGAAGCATCGACACGTGGAACACGGGGTGAACATCTGGGAAGTCGGGTGGAAGAGCCAAACGATAAGCTACTGCGCCCACATGCTCGAGGATCTCGAAGGGACCTATGAATCTGGGGCTAAGTTTCCCCTTCCATCCAAACCTCATCACTCCCTTCATCGGAGAGACCCACAGAAAAATGTGATCTCTAACTGCGAACTCTAATCTGCGGCGGTGCCTGTCAGCATACGATCTCTGCCTGCTCTGAGCTGTCCTCATCCTGTCTCGAATCAGCTGTATTTTCTCGGTCGTCTCCTGTACGATCTGGGGCCCCAAAATACTGCTCTCACTGAGCTCTGTCCAGCAGACGGGCGATCTACATCTCCTCCCATACAGAGCCTCGAAAGGTGCCATCTGAATAGTATCCTGGAAACTATTGTTGTAGGAGAACTCCACCAAGGGTAAATGATGATCCCAGCTACCATCAAAGTCTAAAACGCACGCTCGGAGCATGTCCTCAAGAGTCTGAATCGTCCGCTCTGACTGGCCGTCGGTCTGCGGATGAAATGCTGTGCTGAAACTCAAGCGTGTGCCTAAAGCCTCCTGAAGTCTCTTCCATAGTCGGCTGGTAAACTGGGTGCCTCTGTCGGACACGATACATGTCGGGACTCCATGCAGTCGTACTATCTCGTCGATGTAAATCTGGGCGTACTGAGCAAATCCGAAAGTCGTCTTCACTGGCAGGAAGTGAGCCGCTTTCGTCAGACGATCTACGATCACCCAAATGGAGTCATACTCTCTCCTAGTCCTGGGTAGACCCACAACGGAATCCATCGAAATCTGCTCCAATTTTTACTCCGGAATGGGTAACGACTGTAGCTCTCCCGCGGGCCTCTGGTGCTCGGCCTTGACTTGCTGACAAGTCAGGCATCTCGACACGAAATCTGCGATGTCCCTCTTCATTCCGTCCCACCAGTAAACATCTATCATATCATGATACATCTTGGTGGAACCAGGATGGACGCTGTACACAGATCGATGTGCCTCCTCAAGAATCTCACGCCGCAGCCCCTCAGCATCTGGCATGCACAGTCTAGTCCTAAATCTCAGCATCCCCTGATCATCGATCACGAACACGGAAAATCTGCGCTGTCCAATATGCGTCCTGATCTCTGAACATCGGTCATCACTGTGCCGTGCCTCATGTATACGGTCAAGCAACTGTGGGCATGCACAAACATACCCAATCTGTCCTCTGATTGGCGTGAACTCGAACTGTTCCCGGCTGTCGCATAAAATCTGCCAATCTGCCGACGACTGCCCCTGTACTGCGCTCAAACAAGATAGACTACCCCCGGGCCTCCTGCTCAAAGCATCCGCCACCACATTCGCCTTGCCCAGGTGATACAAGATCTCGCAGTCGTAATCCTTCACTAACTCCATCCATCGGCGCTGTCTAAGGTTCAGGCCTCGCTGCAGAAATATATACTTTAAACTCTTGTGATCGGTGAATATCTGGCACGACTCGCCATATAGGTAATGTCGCCAGATCTTAAGTGCAAAGACCACTGCAGCCATCTCCAAATCATGAGTGGGGTAGTTCTGTTCATGTTTCTTCAATTGTCGCGAAGCATACGCGATCACCCTGTCATGCTGCATCAATACGCACCCTAGCCCCACTCGAGAAGCATCACAATAAACCACAAATCCGCCTGATCCTGAAGGCAATGATAACACCGGTGCCTAGTCAGCCGAGTCCGTAGCTGCTGAAAACTGTACTCGCACTCCTCCGTCCAATCGAAAGGAACTCCCTTCCGGGTCAACCCGGTCAAAGGTGTAGCAATACTGGAGAAGTCCTGCATAAATCGCCTGTAGTAACCGGCCAACCCCAAAAAGCTGCGAATCTCCATAACTGATGTGGGTCTGGGCCAACGCTGAACAACCTCGATCTTCCTCGGGTTTACACATATACCGTTTCGTGAAATCACATGCCCCAAGAAGTCTACGCTGTCCAGCCAGAAGGCACACTTGGAGAATTTCGCGTAAAGCTGGTGCTCCCTCAAAGTCTGCAGTGTAATCCGCAGGTGCAGCTCGTGCTCCTCACTACTCCGGTAATACACCAAGATATCGTCAATGAATAGTATGATGAACAGATACAGATATGGCCGGAAAATACGGTTCATCAAGTCCATGAATGTTGCCGGCGCATTGGTGAGTCCGAACGACATCACCAAAAACTCATAATGGCCGTAGCACGTACGGAAAGCTGTCCTATGAATGTCCTCCTATCGAACCCGCAACTGATGATAGGCCGATCGTAAATCGATCCTCGAAAAGTATCCTGCCCCCTGAAGCTGGTCGAACAAATCATCGATACGTGGCAAGGGATATCTGTTCCGCACTGTCACCATGTTCAGCTGGCGGTAGTCGATACACAGACGCAAACTGCCGTCCTTCTTCTTGACGAACAGGACTGGAGCACCCCAAGGAGAAACACTGGGTCGAATAAGTCCCTTATCCAGCAAATCTTGCAACTGACCCTTCAATTCTCGAAGTTCCGTCGGGGCCATCTGATAAGGCGGTATGGAAATAGGCCCCGTGCCATGAACCAAATCAATACAGAAAGAAATGTCGCGCTCGGGCGGTAGCCCAGGAAGCTCGTCAGGGAACACATCAGGAAACTCGCTAACAATCGGAACCTGATCCAACGGGACCTCTATAGCGCTAGCATCGCAAACATAGGCGAGAAATCCCTGACATCCCTTCCTCAAAAGCTGTCCAACATGAAAAGAAGAAATCACACTGTGAGGGGCGGCACCACGGTCCCCCAATACAACAAAAACAAACTCGCCGGGAAAACAGAATCTAACTGTCTTCTCACGGCAGTCCACAGAAGCATAGCATGTGGCTAACCAATCCATGCCCAAAAGAACGTCGAAGTCCAACATCTCAAGAAGGATCAAGTCGACAGGCAACTCTCTCTCGCCAATACAGACTGTACAGGATCGGAACACATGCCTAGCAACAAACGACTCTCCCATGGGAGTGGTCACAACAAGCGTCTGATCAAGCAAACCGGACTCTCTACCTAAACTCGGCACAAAATGTGTGGATACGTACGAGTGCGTGGATCCGGGATCGAACAACATGTGTGCATCAACAGAACATACTGGAAGGATACCTGAGACCACCGCATTGGACACCTGCGCGTCCTGATGCGTCAAAGCAAAAACCCGTGCCTGTCCTCCATCGGTGACTGACTGCCCTCTGCCTCAGTCATCCTGTCCTCTCTGAGCAACTCCTCCACGCTCATGACCTCTCTGTGTATGAGTCTGACGCGGAGCGACAATAGGTACAACAGGCAACGCCCTCTGGGGTGGTGAAGGTGGTAAGATAACATGCGGTGCTGCTGTCTCCCTCCGGTGTATCTCAGGACAATCTCTGACGAGGTGAAATAGACGGCCGCATCTATAGCAACCTCGCGATGACTGCTGACTCTCCCGTGGATACGAACTAAACATCTGGCCTCGTCCCGAATCTCTGCCACTCCTCGTACCTGAACGATACCTACCGCGGCGTCGGAATGTCTGTCTCTGTGTTGATATACCAGTACGAACTCTTTTCGGCTCTGGAACTACCGAAGTCTCAGCAAGGCGCTCCTCGACTAATAGGGCTGCGTCTACCGCTGCTGCATATATCTCGTAATGTTGCATGCTGATCGCAAGGAACAGTGGTGTAAGCAAGCCTCGAACAAATCTCTTGACTCGCAACTCCTCGGTAGCCACCAAATACGGGGCATAAACTGATAGCTCTGTAAACAGCACGTCATACTCTGCCACTGACATCTCCGGAGTCTGGCGTAAAGACTCGAACTTGCGTGCTCTAGCATCTCTGACACTCAGTGGGAGAAAGCGGGCAAGGAATAGTGCCACGAACTCTGTCCAGGTCATAGGAGGAAGACCTGCCACTCTACCCTTCTCGACTGATTCACACCACTTCTGCGCAAGACCTTCCAGGCGAAAGCTCGCGAACTCAACCCATCTCGTATCTACGCATCTGAGGGAACGGCATATCCGAGCCATCCTATCAATGAAAGACTGTGGGTTCTCTGCTGTATCGGTTCCTGTGAAGACCGGAGGCTTCAGCCTCATAAACTCTGATAGCGATACTGTAATCACCTCCGTGGCTGCAGGGGCAACTGGCTGTGCGGTAGGTACCATCACGGTCTCTGTAATGGGTGGAGCTACCTCTGGTCGCTGCGCTCGAAGCGTCTCAACTAGCGATCCTATCATCTGGCGCATCTCCTGCATGCTGGATCCCACCGTCTGGCTCATCTCCTACATACCAGCCTCTAGCGTGGCGATCTGATCTGTCACGGGAGGAACAACCTGCTCCGGTACAACCGGTGTACTGCCCGGATCAGTCCTCGTCTCAGACGAATCACCTCGAATCTCGGCCCTCGCGGCCGCTCTTTGCGCCCTCATAGTCCTTGGCGGCATAATGGCTGAAAGGAAATTAGGATTCGATAAGAATACGGAAATCGAATCGCAAGAATATATATACTCAAGAAGGAATTTAAATCAATAAGTCCTAAGGTTGCCTTGGCGGAGTACCGTGTCGTGAGCATGCCGCAGAATATACACACGCTACGCCACTCTGCTTCAGCTACCTACTCCATCATACCAAGATCATCCTACACTCCGAAAGGAAAAACCTACGCTCTGATACCAACTTTGTCACGACCCGAATATTTCGACTCGTGACCGGCACTTAACCACGCAACGTCTACAGGCGTAACGCGACTAAGTAAGCCGAACACAGAAATCAAAACCATTTAAATGTAGCGAGTGTTGAAAACATTTAGTTAAAACATTTAGAATACCTTAAATAGTTTAATAAGTTCTTTTAAAGTTACGTCATCATTTAAATAATTTTGGCAGCATTTCCTTTGTAAAAGTAACCCCGAGATCGGGTATAAAACAGGATATAAGTGAAAATGAGATATAATGAAATAAAGAATCCCCAAACGGTGGAAACCATCACCACAAGAGTAATATACGACGCCGTAGCGAAGAATGAGCAATAAGTAAACATCACAGAATAATAAACTGCATAGATAAACCGTCGGCTCCCACGAGCTCGACATCAGAATACAAAAATATACATCATCGTCCTCACACTGTCTCTAAGTCCAATACATATATGGTAGATGGAGAATACTAGATACAAAAGGGGGTACAATAAAAGAAATCAGATACTACAACCTACCTACTAGCAAAACAGCTCTCGCACCAACTGTAGTGGTATCTGTAGCCAAAATATGCAAAAGGCAGCCTGCCGCGACTACTCTGAGGGGCAACCTGCAAATATTGTGGCACAACGGGGGTGAGTTGACAACTCGTGAATAGAGATAACATATAAAGGTAATCGCGAGCATGCACGTACTGCGCTACCCTATCATATGCCAGCAAGTAAGATCTATATGCGACAAGCAGTAGGTGCAATGATCATGCAAATGCTCTGTCAGGTAAAATAACTACAGGATGAGATTCATGATAATCAATGCTGAGCATGGGATAAACAACATCAACACGGAATATCAACGTGGAAAGATAATCGGTGCCCAAAACTGCACCCCAATCCCAAGTAAGCTCAGGCGCCGGCACTCTCCTCGGCCCTCAAATCCTGTAAATCTCTGAGAATCACGAGTGCCCAACATCGGCACTCAAAATATCATAAAATACTCGTGTCCAGCATCGACACGCAAATCCTCATATATCGGGCTCCGTAAGTCCGGGTCAGCCCACGGGCTCCGTCTGCGGTATCGGCCCCGGCAGTACGGATCATTCCGCATCCATCTCTCGACTCTGGTTAGTATCCTCCGGATAACCGCCAGGTCCAACCAATCACCGGTAGGTACTCGCCCACCTCCAGGCTCAATCGGCAAAGTCCATCGATCATCTTGCCGAGGGGAACCATACCGGGTCCACCACGAACCCGCAAACGGATCATCCAACATCTCGAATCGGGTTTCAAGCACACGTCTCAGCACCGAGAAAACGCGTGGTGGACGCACCAAAATATCATATCACGAGAAACCGGGGTTTTAAATAGTGCATCTTTTCTTAAATAATCCCACGGTCCTCAAAACCAGAAATCACATGAAAATCCAACACCAATAAGTAAATCAAATGCGATGTGCTATGTACATCAAGCCATAATTAGGTACAAGGGGAAACCGGTTTTTAAAATAGTTTTAGTTTTTAAGGACATCATGCGGCTCCCAATTTCTATGAAAATCATATCGAATCATATGTGAAATGAACTACAGCATAATAATCATGGCAATTCTATAGTGAGTGCTAACGGTGTGTGTGTAACATGCAGATTAGTGCTCGTGCAACATGAACCGTTAGTAATAGTGCGGTGTTCTATCAATCTAAGTTTACATACATATAGTAGGGAATGCAGTATGCAACAACAGTATCCATGACAGTCAATGTAGGTACATGCAACATATAGCTATAAGGTCCTATCAGCCCTGACGCATAACGCCATGCGGGCGATATCCCCGTAGATGTTAAATCTACTCACCGAAGTCTCGCGCTAAGTGTAGTCGACGACTTGCTTCCCCTTCTTCACAGCGTCCGTCTAACTCGCCTGCGAACCTAGATTACACAATATATCACATATAAGCTCAAATCCACAAAACGCGATATTAAGGTCAAACTAGAAACCCGCGTCGCAAACCAAGCGCACGTGTGCGCGATACGCTAAAACGTGTGATTATGCGCCTGAAACTACCCCGACGCGTCGTGATATGCAGAAACCCCAAACCCACACACGTATCACGCGTGTCGCGACGGTTTAAAAATACGAGAAACAGGTATTTAGCTCCAGATTTTTCTACAGCAAGAATCAAATAAAATTGCACATGCCATGAGTCTAAGGATAGCAGCAGGAACCTACAGAGCCAAACCCAAACCCATTCCCTCCCCATCTGGCCGCAAATTGCGGCCAGAATCAATTTTTCATCGGCCAAAGTAGGGAATCTGGGGGTCGTGTTCTACCTGAGGGATCAGCACCTAACAACTATAATCCAGTTAATTCAGATTTATTCTGAACTCACTAGGTCGATAGCAGATTACAGAAAGCTAAGCTTTGCTTAAAAACGGTAAATTTTGCATCAAATAGAAATCTGGTGGTATTTTAGTGCAATTGGGGGCTAAGCTAGGTTAACATGGCCCTAACAACAGTCAATCAACTTAGTTTAACCAGTACACACTTCACTTGATCAAAGTTCCCACTAATTACCACATATCGCACTAAAACGCACCATTAATCACTAATCGAAGCTAAGCTACACTAACTAAGCAAACTAGGGGTAAGTTCAAGAAGTATACCCCACACTCGATCCTAGGGAGCTGGAGGAAGAAGAAGGAGTAGAGGGAAGGAGCTGCAGCTGAAGTTGTTGTTGTTGCTGCTGCTCGCTGCTGCTGCTGCTGCTCACTGGTTACTGCTGTTGCTGTGCTTGCTTCTGCTGCTGCTGTGCTTGTGGGTGTGTGAGTGTGAAAGTGAGAGGTTGAGAGAAATGAGCACAAGAATGAGAGGAAAATGATAACTCCCAATGTCAACCCCTCCTTTCTCTCTCATCATTAAATGCAAGCATGGGCTTTGCCATGATGCATTCTCTCTCTCTCTCTCATTCTCTCAAGTCAACACCCCAAAACAAAAATTCAAATTAAAACAACCATCAATTAACTAAATAGACTTAATTAAAACCCAAAAGACTTAATCCCCATTATTAAACCCACCATGGTTGCTAATCATGGTATAACCTCATTTTAAACCCTAGTTTACATGCACATGTGTGTGCAAGCCTAAGAAAATTCTATAAAAATATTTATTAAATTTGGAAAAATATTTGAAACTCAATTTGGTAGACTTTTTATTAAAACCCCTTTATTTAAATATAATTAGCCACTAATCACATCCTAAGGTGTTACATATACCTACATGCTTACACATATGCCTTGCTATACCTACATGTTTACACATATACCTATATGGTATTACATCATTATTGATAGGTATATACTTATATCTTGCTATAGCTACATGTTCACCTTTATATGATGTTGCATGGACTTTGGAGAAATTTGGAAACCGCATGATATATTTAATAACTTGATGCATCTAATTAGTGGTTTTTCCTTGATATGCTTATATTACTGTATTATGTTGCATATATTATATTTCATGGATTTACGCATTGAGATATGGATTTCATATGATGTTTTCTAGATTTGAGGACCGTGGTATTTCATGAAATTATGCATTGTTTGAAAAACCCAGTTTCTCTTGATATGATATTTCGATGCATCCACCATGAGATTTCTCGGTTCTGAGACTTGTGTTAGAAACCCGATATGATACGTGGATTGCGAGTGCCGATATTGGACACTCAGGTTCCGTGAGACGTATGATATGTGGATTGCGAGTGTCGGGGTTGGACACTCAGGTTCCGTGGATTGCGAGTGTCAATATTAGACACTCAGGTTCCGTGAGACGTATGGATACGTGGATTGCGAGTATCGGAGTTGGACACTCAGGTTCCGTGAGACGTATGATACGTGGATATGAGGGTCGGTCCTGGTGACGGGGCCTGAGAGATGAGTATTTAAGTGTCGATGCTGGACACTAGTTTTCATTGTAAATGCACGGCGGCGCCCCGGCCGTCAATCCGAGGCCAAAATGCGGAAACGATGATTTACTTTAACTTTTGAACCGGCACCACCGCGCACAAAAATGCCGGATCGGGCCATTAAACTAATTCTACCTAACTAAAGAACGGGGTAGAGAGTTACACCGAGCGATCCGTGTCCTTCGGTCTTCTCGTCGTCGTCCCGATCTCCCGCGGAATCTCCGGTCTTCACCTCCTTGCCGAAAGGGCACCACGTCGCCGGCTTCTTTTACGGGCTCCCACCTCTGGACCGAGGCAACTCGGGCACGAAGTTGGCGAGCCGACGTGCCCAAGGATGCTGTAGGTTGACTGTAGAACTCATGTCTCATTTGGGGTTGTATGAAGTTGCCATATGGTGGAGGAAAAGAACTAAGCTTTTGGAGATGGAGCAATGGGAATTTTGCAAGCCAAAAGAGATCAAAATTGCATCACTCTAATTTTGGACAGCCCCTCCTCAATTGCCCAGCCAAGACTCTATCAAGAATGGGAGAGTGTAACAAATTATCAAGGGGGGGAGGAACAATAATAATCAAAGAGAGAGAAAGGGTGATGATGATCAAGAATCATTACAACCAAAACCTCACTCCAAAACCCAATCATAACCTACCAAGGTCAAGCCATCATGAACCATCATGAACAAAAGAAAGTCAAGGGTGGGAGAAACATTATGATACAACAATATGCATAGACAACCCTCCAAAATGCTTATTTGCACAAATGCAAATAAGCCCTCCTCCACCAATTGTCAGCCAACGAAAGAAACAAAGGAAATTGGCCGAAACAGAAAGCAAACTGGAAACTTCAAAAAAATGATCCCGTAATAAATTACAGGAAAACCCAGCTACTGTATATACATACCCGCATTTGTATTCCGACCGAATACAAATTCAATGAGACAAAATCTACACTGTACAATACTAGGATCCAGCTTAAACCAAAGCTCGCTAGTATTATCCGTCCGATCATGATCCGTGCAATACCGCACGTATCTGATCGAACCCTGCCATATCTCCATACGGCCTCTACAGCGTTTCGCTCGAAACTTGAGTAACTGTCTGTGGGGGACTCTAAAGACCCGTCAATACTATGGCTGTGGATTTAACCACTAGCACGTCAAAGGTATTAGCCATACGTAACGGGCTACCAGCTATTGACTAAAAGGGACGTCGATGAGCGAACTCATCCTGACACCCTACTGAGCCTGTCAGTGACAATATCCGTACAGTCCGGTCCGTTCGTCTATGAGCATTGCATGGCGGGCCTAAGGGGTTGGTAAAAGTCAGACCCCCAAAAGCGGTACAAGTCGTGTCGGAGTGTAGCCCAGAACACCCTGAGATACTACTGGAATACCTACCAGTAAATCTCCTGCCTTAGCCAACGACTCGTGTAAGGGCTCTCCTAGACACAGCGCGACCTCACCCCCAATACCGGAAGAGACGAACCCTTGAAGATCCGCTCACTGCCTCCATGTGGCTCGGGACTGTACCCAACTAAAACCTGTTTGCACGTCTCCTTTGAGCGTGGTAGGGTAGTAATCAAAGTACAGTGGGAACTCACATGAGACAAATGACGATCCTCAGGTCGATGAACTAACCTGTACACATGTTACCAGGGAACTGCTATCTGACGTTAGGTATAAGACCAACTAGCATGTTCCCGGCGAGTCATGTCCGGTGTACTCATAACCCAATGAGCACCTGTATACATCTTAGGCGAACCAACTGACACCAGGGCTTGTGAGACCGACCACCGCCCCTCATCGGGGTCTCGACTGTATACACTAGTCTACTCTGGAGTATCGATGCCCTGTCTCGAAACTCCCACGACTAGGGACCTTTTAAGGATGTGCTTATAGACTACCAGCTCCCACGTATATGATCGCCCTCATACTGTTGGCAGTCAAGCAAGAATCCTAGGGGCTCTATCAACGTGTAATAGCGACCTATCAGGTCACCTAAAGCAGTACACGAAGATAAAGATAAACCAGATAGCATACTATCATCTTGAGTAAGACTGTCCTCCCGGGATAGGTCCTCCCTCAATCATTGCAATCATGTGCCTGTGATCCAATAATTGACTCTGAGGGCATTATCTCCAACAATCTCCCACTTGCACTCAAGGCTAATTATTGCGATGTCGTATACTCACAGCCCGTGTGATACCGAACACCCAACTCCTCTACTAATCAGTCTAGCAAAACCCGTTTGCGAAACTATTGCGTTCGAGGAATAGCCTCCGTGAGTGGATCTGCCTTGATGTTTCTTTCTATGTCTCTCTATATCTCAAGTTCGCGGAGAATGCCATCTCCCGAAATGAGCAATACCTGTCTTAGAATATGTCTGGATATCTGATGGGACCTAGCTTATAAATGAACTCAAAATCCAAAACTTCTTAGACTGTATCTTCAACTGAACTTAATCAGTATCCTGCGCCATCCTTCCCTCGGTATCCACCTGGACCACCTGTCCAAAATACTGCCCCTCGTCAGAAGGAAAACTTATAACTCTGACAACCTCTCTGTCATCCAGTCACCTTGGAAGCCTGGAATGATAACTGTCTCCTGAAAGAGGCTGTTGTCATTATATCCCTAGAACATTCACTTATGTTCTAAAACCGCTTCCGTATGTTCCTCCAGGATTGGATCAATATCAACTTATTGCATCTACTGCAAAAACAACATCTGGTGTGGTACTTGACATCTCATGATTGACTCAATTGCCTAAGCAAGTGATCTGCCAATCAAGCACATCCCTCTCCCCTTTAGTCTGTAAGACACCTTTAGAGAGGGTGACTCCATCACCTGCAGGTACACTACCGTGCCAGGAGTCGTCCATTCTAAAAACTCTTAGAATGCTATCTAAGTACCCTGATTGGGAAACCACCCAAATCTAGATCCATAGATCTAGTAACCAGAATGTCTTGATATTATATCCAAGTCCCATGTGGAGAAACCACTGTGTGACAACCAAAGTTTAACCGATCGTAGTATAGGAGTTTCTTTTCCTACTCTGTGTATGTCATCTAAATACCAGGACATCACACCCTACTACCTTCTTAACAGATCCATCCTTTATTCTGATGAAGTCAAACCTATGACTGTCATATCAGAAATAGATGATCTATCTCCGCTATATCTGCTTTAGTCTATAAATAGACATAAGCCACTTGTCCACCAAAGCTTCCGCTGCTCCCACTGACTACGACAACCCTCTGGCAGAGTCATATACACGCACACTTCTAAAGCTAGTTTAGAACGAAGCTATACTCATCCTCCTGCTGGGTCTCGCAGCTTGGAACAACAGCAATGGCAAGTCTGGGTAAACAAGAACATCCCTGTCACCGTCCTTGAGGCTACCGGAGTACCTCTCGGGTGCCTGAGGTTACCCACCGTATCTGCGGAGTGGCCAATGGAATGTCAAACCTGATTGATTATTTAGGTTCTTATCAAATCTTCAGCAATCGTTTGCGGTTCTGGAATCACTTCCAGTTCTATCATACTCCCACTACTGTTTTCTGAAAAAATCCATTTTTGTTAAAACTGTGGCGAGTTAAGAACAATATCACTATTGATCTTCCAGATGGTAGAAAGTCAACCCTCGTCATAGCCTGGGTCAACCCATAAACAGCCATTACAGAAACGCGTCTTGAGTTATCTAGAGTCTGGTTTTAAGCATAAGCCGGACAACTCCCCGTACCTTAACATCGTTAAGATACAAACTGTTCTATATCCAATATAGAACCAGAGGCACTGATTTAATTGAACCAGATTCAAATCATGCAGCTGTCTCCAACGCATGTCAACTAAATGGAAAGAGGCCGATCAGCGTTACTCAACTTAGGAGTGCTTCCAATTATGAGTAATCTGAAAGAGAATCAAGTTCTCTTAACCATTATTATCAACTGAATACCCTGCACAAGTATCTACATCTTCGATCACCTTGAAGAATCCTGATACTTGCAATACCTGGTTCTCTACTTTACTCTTATACCCATAACTTCTTAAAATTCAGACCTTGCGTTTTTACGAAACACTTGTCTAAAAACTAGAGAAGTCATAAGTAAACCGAATATAGTACGAGGACCAACCCCTATGTCCTAATGGACACTGGACAATATACAATCCTCTGTATAAGTCCCTTGAGTCTAGTAACTCATTCCCTGTATGTCGTAGGTAGAAAACTGTACTTATGGTTAAGAAGAATTACACTGCTGTTTAATGCTCCTTACCTAACCATCCACTGATATAGGTAAATGTCATAGACATAATTTCAAAAAGGTATATCTCACTCTATAAAAATAGACGTACAGATATATCAATTTGAAATTGGTGCATAGCAACGGATATTCAAAACAAAATATTTGCCGACCGGCAAACAACCCAGGCGATTTCCTCAAATATCACCAATTACAACGAATCCCGATATAATGAGGATAATCACCTAATTCCCAATAACTTACTCCCACTCATCATCTGTAAAACCATACAGATGTGAGATTCATACCTGGTAAATACATACCCTGGAGCAAGTGTATAATTAGGAAATCAGTTTTCTTTTAACAGTACACAGTGAAACTGAAACATTGAAATGTTTCGATGGGGTATCTTGATATTCCTAGTAATGCCTCTTCCATTATCAGATTTACAACTGTAACCGTATATTTCTATGCCATCTCTCCACATCCCTTCATATGTCTTTAGTCATTACCTTCTTCACACCCCTTTAGGCCAAATGGTTTTCTTCCTTCCCTATCGTTCGGCACCAGCCTATGGTTTGGAAGAAGACTATCCAATAAGCATAATAGGTGTACTGTCCTAATCCTAGGAGCACTCGCAATGCGAGAGAAGGGGAGGGTAAAAGACAACCGAATAAACCTCATTCCTATTTCTCCTGAACCAGAATCCATCCCCGAACTGGAACAAGTTCCTTTCGAGTTCGTATATAACCATACGATGGAGTATCCAATAAACTGTGGATCTTCGTAGTGATACGGAGTGTCCTGGAGAAATACAAAGGTTAAGTGGGAGTGGTAATAAAATACCTGGTTTGGTCGTGAAAATCAGTCGCAATTTACTTTGCCCTCTTACTAATCCCTTGATATGTCTTAACGTAATACCTTCTGTACACCATCATTAGGCTAATTGGTTTTCTTCATTCCCCACCGTTCGGCACCAGCCTAAGGTTTGGAAGAAGACTATCCAATTTGCGTAATAGGTGTACTATCTCCTAAACCAAGGAGTACTCACAACCTGAGAGAAGGTAAAAGTAAAAGACAACTGAATAGTCCTATTCGTTTTCTCCAGAACCAGAAACCATCCTCGAATAAATTCCTTCGAGTTCGTATATAACCATACGATGGTTTTATCCAATGGAAGTTGACGTTCGTAGTAATACGGGGTGTCCTGGAGAAAAGGGTAAAAGTAGGAGTGGCAATGAGGTTTGCAACTCTGACAATCCAAAAGCCAGTGTTTAAGAAGGTTCGGTTAGTTTTGGTCACTGAGTCATAGTCTTAGGGTCGGGTCATGGTCGCTGCCAAAGAGAGAGAGAAAAGAAACACTCAGCGTGCACTCTAACCTAGATCAGAATGGTTATCACTTTATCTAATCTGGAAACTTCCCACTGTAACCTCAAATTCTTCTCCAAACCCGAAAGAAGAATTAGTCGGGATCACCCGAGGAGTAAACCAACTCATCAGTGGGAATCGGGATCCAACTATCATCGCATGATAACGTGACGGAATCCGCTCACGTTATCACACTCCAGAAGGTATGCGCATATCTGGCAAGTTTCAGTTTCTTTAGAAACTCCCGATGTGATTTTTACCCCATACTCTTATGATCTTGGCTTGAGGTCAAAATGTCATAAGTCACATGTCAAGTTCTACCCATCATTGTCCAGGTTAATTTGAACCCACCCGTACATACCCTTGACGTAGGCCAAAATAGTAGTACGACTGTCCCAAACCAACGCATCTATCTATGCAACAGATAAATATCCGGCAACTACCAATCACTATGCCTTGGCGTAAGGTCAAAATATATAGCTTGAATACTACCGAATAATTAACTGAAATGATGGAGGGCTACGAATGGTTTCTGGCGAAAACCTTTAACGTAATGAACTTGATATCGTTGAAGGAACTGGATAGCTTTATAAAAATATAGTGGCGAAAACCTTTGCTAAAGGTCACTCCCGGTGAAGGGATCTCAGCTCTTTCCCCGTAGAATGAGGTGCAGGATATTCCAACTGAATACCACGATGCAAAGCAAAAGTAAACGACTATAGTGAAGTTATTGCCCTGACGCAAACTTCTGTCCAAAGGGTCACTCCCGGTGAAGGGATCTCGGCCCTTACCTCGTCGACTGAGGAGCAGGATATTCCAACTGAATACCACTGTGCAAAACAAAAGTGAACGTCCTTGCAATAACAGCTTTTTGAAAAATGTTCCAACAACATCAGAATAGGTTTGTTTTTAACTTGCATTGATCTGAATCAATGCAGTCCCATTAATTGATCACACCAATAAAAAAAGAAAATAATGACGTACGTATATGCCATCCGCATTCGCCACTGGGTCCCGTCATTACCCGTTAGGTTAGTTAACTAACGACAGAGCGAGGACTGGACTAGCGTGGATGCAAAACATATACAACATCTACTAGTATATATATCAATATATAATATTTCGCTCAAGGCGTGATAAAATGCAACATCACAGAAATGTAATAAGCATCACAGAACAATACAGATATCTGGGATCCCCGGGTTTCACACAGCCGCAACTGAAACCCGACGTTCCCCTGGTCGTGTGGATAGCCTGTGCAATGAAATCCTAGACCCCTACGGGCGCGGCAAGTTACCCGCCAAAACCTGAAGCGAGCCAGCCCCCTTCAGCAATGTGAATGGATCACCCAGCACTTCACGGAATCCGGTAACTTGGGCACCCCTCCTGGGTCAACCTGTACCCCCTACGAGTGCGGCGAACAGCCCGCCAATTCTAGAGTGAGGCCCCCTCCGTCTCAACGCTATGAGATGCGGGCCCGTTGCCCTCTAGAACCCGGCTATCCGTGCACCCCTCCGCGGGGTAATTCTAGTACAGAAAGTAAAATATACATACAACGGGTACATCGACCTCAACCTGGTCGTACCCTAAAAGAATAATATACAAACGGGTAGTGACGGCAGTCCACATGTCGGACGCTTGCCCCGCAATAACAAATGTACATAATACAACCAAATCTGTACTAACATTGCATCCAGGCTATCCACCACGACAATCCGCAACATCACAGCACAACACAGAATATCAACGTGAATGTCACGTTCGCAAATCCGTCTAATCGGGCTATAGCAGTTAGACAGGATTTACCGATCAAGTGACATTCATGGTCGCAGATATAATGTAAATACTGTGAACTAACGTGTTTAAAATTTTCGATCGATCAAATTTACCTAAGTGGGCCCCAAGCACTATTGTAGCACTCACAGAAAATCTGGGCCCAAAAAGAATGTTCCAAAAACCCTATTTTCAAGTCAGGAGGCCTCTGTAAAAAATTGGTGCATTGAACAGTAAATCCGGCGGCGGAACCGCGGCCTAAGCATGGGTTTGGCCGCGGTTCCGTGGTGGGATGATGACGTCACACGACCAAAATTTTACAGAGTGCTTAGAATTCCCTGTACATGTCTCTTCAACAACCTGAAAAAATTTTCGAGCCCAAAAAATTTCGACAGAGAACTGATGCTTTTGAAAATGCGGTTTTGGAATTTTGTTCGATCAGAAATGTAAACACACTAGACCAAGTTAGACTAGGTTAATGGCGTGTCTCTGATACCAGTGTAAGTGCACGGCGGCGCCCCGGCCGTCAATCCGAGGCCAAAATGCGGAAACGATGATTTACTTTAACTTTTGAACCGGCACCACCGCGCACAAAAATCCCGGATCGGGCCATTAAACTAATTCTAGCTAACTAAAGAACGGGGTAGAGAGATATACCGAGCGATCCGTGTCCTTCGGTCTTCTCGTCGTCGTCCCGATCTCCCGTGGAATCTCCGGTCTTCTCCTCCTCGCCGAAAGGGCACCACGTCACCGGCTTCTTTTACGGGCTCCCACCTCTGGACCGAGGCAACTCGGGCATGAAGTTGGCGAGCCGACGTGCCCGAGGATGCTGTAGGTTGACTGTAGAACTCATGTCTCATTTTGGGTTGTATGAAGTTGCCATATGGTGGAGGAAAAGAACTAAGCTTTTGGAGATGGAGCAATAGGAATTTTGCAAGCCAAAAGAGATCAAAATTGCATCACTCCAATTTTGGACAGCCCCTCCTCACTTGGCCGGCCAAGACTCTATCAAGAATGGGAGAGTGTAACAAATTATCAAGGGGGGAGGAACAATAATAATCAAAGAGAGAGAAAGGGTGATGATGATCAAGAATCATTACAACCAAAACCTCACTCCAAAACCCAATCATAACCTACCAAGGTCAAGCCATCATGAACCATCATGAACAAAAGAAAGTCAAAGGTGGGAGAAACATCATGATACAAAAATATGCAAAGACAACCCTCCAAAATGCTTATTTGCACAAATGCAAATAAGCCCTCCTACACCAATTATCAGCCAACGAAAGAAACAAAGGAAATTGGTCGAAACGGAAAGCAAACTGGCAACTTCAAAAAACTGATCCTGTAATAAATTACAGGAAAACCCAGCT
This sequence comes from Agapanthus africanus, assembly GCA_030015575.1. Classification (NCBI taxonomy): domain Eukaryota; kingdom Viridiplantae; phylum Streptophyta; class Magnoliopsida; order Asparagales; family Amaryllidaceae; genus Agapanthus; species Agapanthus africanus. The sequence continues at coordinate 115,004,961 of JASDDO010000018.1, forward strand.
ACTGTATATACATACCCGCATTTGTATTCCGACCGAATACAAATGCAATGAGACAAAATCTACACTGTACAATACTAGGATCTGGCTTAAACCAAAGCCCGCTAGTATTATCCGTCCGATCATGATCCGTGCAATACCGCACGTATCTGATCGAACCCTGCCATATCTCCATACGGCCTCTACAGCGTTTCGCCCGAAACTTGAGTAACTATCTGTGGGGGACTCTAAAGACTCGTCAATACTATGGCTGTGGATTTAACCACTAGCATGTCAGAGGTATTGGCCATACGTAACGGGCTACCAGCTATTGACTAAAAGGGACGTCGATGAGCGAACTCATCCTGAAACCCTACCGAGCCTGTCAGTGAAAATATCCGTACAGTCCGGTCCGTTCGTCTATGAGCATCGCATGGCGGGCCTACGGGGTTGGTAAAAGTCAGACCCCCAAAAGCGGTACAAGTCGTGTCGGAGTGTAGCCCAGAACACCCTGAGATACTACTAGAATACCTACCAGTAAATCTCCTACCTTGGCCAAGGACTTCGTGTAAGGGCTCTCCTAGACACAGCGCGACCTCACCCCCAATACCGGGAGAGACGAACCCCTGAAGATCCGCTCACTGCCTCCATGTGGCTCGGGACTGTACCCAACTAAAACCTGTTTGCACGTCTTCTTTGAGCGTGGTAGGGTAGTAATTAAAGTACAGTGGGAACTCACACGAGACAAATAACGATCCTCAGGTCGATGAACCAACCTGTACACATTTCACCAGGGAACTGCTATCTGACGTCAGGTATAAGACCAACTAGCATGTTCCCGGCGAGTCCTGTCCGGTGTACTCATAACCCAATGAGCACCTATATACATCTTAGGTGAACCAACTGACACCAGTGGCTTGTGAGACCGGCCACCGCCCCTCGTCGGGGCCTCGACTGTATACACTAGTCTACTCTGGAGTATCGATGCCCTGTCTCGAAACTCCCACGACTAGGGACCTTTTAAGGATGTGCTTATAGACTACCAGCTCCCACGTATATGATCGCCCTCATACTGCTGGCAGTCAAGCAAGAATCCTAGGGGCTCTATCAACGTGTAATAGCGACCTATCAGGTCACCTAAAGCAGTACACGATGATAAAGATAAACCAGATAGCATACTATCATCTTGAGTAAGACTGTTCTACCGGGATAGGTCCTCCCTCAATCATTGCAATCACGTGCCTGTGATCCAATAATTGACTCTGAGGGCATTATCTCCAACATTCATGATGTTTTCGGGTGTCGATGTTGGACACTTAGGTTCCATGAGATTTACAAGATATGTTTTATCCCATACTCAGCAATTATTTGATATGCATTGCTTCATGTATTAGTAGTACCTGATAGAGTACCTTTCATGACTGTTGCATATACGTATTGCCATATTATACTATCAGCTTGCATGTGATAGATTATCGCAGTACGTGCATACCTGTGATTACCTGCATTTGTTATTTACTATTCACGAGTTGGCAACTCACCCCCATTGTGCCATAGTGTTTTGCAAGTAGCCTTCAGAGCAGTCGCGGTAGGGCTTCTTCTTATCGTATCATCTTTTCCACCGGATACCGCTACGGCTGATTTTGAGCAGTTTGCTAGGTGGGTTTTGCAGTTATCCGATGATGCTCATTGTATATCTTGTTGTATCAAGTACTCTCCATCTACTACTTCATGTATTGACTTAGAGACGAGGTGTGAGGACGATATTTTATAGTATTTTGTGACTTTGGATGTCTTTTATGCTGTTGGCACTTTATATTGCCCTTTCCTTCTCTACGATGTCGTATATCTTCTTGTGGTGGTTGTTTCCTCCTTTGGGCGTGGATTTGCTCCCGTTTTGGGATTCTTACTTATATTTTCTGTTGTACCCTTTTTGGGGTTAGTTTTTACAAAGGAGGCGCTGCCAATTTTTAAAGCAAGTAAATTTGGACTTTAAAGAATTTTTACATGAGATTCCCAAAAGCTTTTAAGAATGTTCTTATCACTTACTAGTTTTGATGGTTTAGATTGTTGGGTTTTCGGCTTACTTAAATTGCGTTACACCTGTAGACGTTACGTGGTTTAAGGTCCATCACGTGCCAAATTTCGGGTCGTGACAGGTAGCTTGGATTGGCGGACTTCGGGTGGATCATCTTCGACACGAAGATCATCGGAGGAAGATTGTTCATTTTTCAAGTGGAGCTTAGTAGAGTCGCGTGGACTACTAGCCAGAGCATTAGAAGAGAAGGACACAATCATCAAAGGTTGTAGCCTCTTTCCCTTCTTATAATTTTATCATATCATAATAGCAAACCCTAATATTCTAGTTAAGATCTTGGTTAGTGTTCGTTAGCACCAGAAATTTTTAAAATTGCATGTGTGATGCCCGTTTTAACCAAGTCGCGGTGATAGTATAAACTTTCATTTTATCAGAGCCAAGCTAGAATATTTGGGTAAGTCTTTACAATGTTAAAGTGTTCGATCGAGTTTCGAAACCCGCGATTTATCATGTGTCTGTCGAATTTTCAAAAGCTGGATTTTTGGTGATTAAAAATATGCAGAAAATGGTGCAGGCTTTTTAATGGAGCCTCAAGAAACATGACGACCTAACTCCCTAAAACGACCACGGAACCGCGGCCAAACCCCATGTTTGGTCACGGTTCCACCACACGTTAGGCGAGTTAAGGTGCTGTTTCTCTTATGCAGGCTTTTCAAGTTCCCCCCAAAGCAAAGACAACACTTAGTGAAATCTGGGGAAATCAAACAAGACCAAAAACACCAATTTACAAAACCACGGACACTGGAAGAAAATGAGGCCCAGAATGAACAGTAAAACGGGTGAGATCGGGAATTTTTGGAATGTGGCCGGCCAAAAATTCTTGGAAATGCCTCGTTTTCATTCTGTATCATTCTCATGTTATAACTAAGACTCTGAAATTGTTTTAAATTTTTTCAGAGATCAAAAAAATTCCAGAACAGAGAGTGGGTTTTGAAATCGCAGTTTTTCGGTTTTGAAACCAATGCATCGTCTACTACTAGTTTAGGGTTTAAGGGTTTTCTCTGATACCGTGTTGGGTTTCGGAAGCGCCCCGACCAACAATCCATAACCAAATGCGGAAAAAAAAATTTCTAAACTGGCGCCAACGGAACCCGATGCCCGGATCTACCATTAACCCTATACTAGCAAACTAGAAAGAAGTTTAGATGGTTATACCGAATGATCCGCGTCCTTCGGTCTTCAACCACCTTCCCAAGCTTCTCGAGGCCTCCTTGATCAAGCTTGATCTCCGGTCTCCCTCCATCGAAGATGATCCACTCGAGAGTCTATGAAACGAGCTCTAACCTCATATCCGAGGTAACTAGGGTACCTAGATCTCTACACTAGATAGCCTATAAGAAGTAGAGAATGATGAAGGATTAATTTGTCTCAAGACACCCTAAGTTTCTCAACACATGAGAGGGTTAGGGTGGAGGTAGAAGAAGATGCCATGAGGATGAGAGTGAGAGCAACTCAAGAAAAAGAAAATGGCTTGCTTTTGTTTGTTGTGTGTGTTATTAGAAATAATGGAGCCCTCACAAATAAATATCTCATGTCTCTAAAATATCTCAAGTCAACAAAATCTCACAAAAAATAAAAAACCTTAAGCATACTTAAATAGTAACCATGTGTCACTAATATGCTATGCCACCAAAAATGCAATAAACACCTCATCCTACACTTCAATAACATTTTAATCCAAAAAGGTCTAAACCATAATGAGGTGTAATCTTCTAAAAGTAATCTTGTACGAAATTAACCCATCATCTGTATATACATACCCGCATCCGTATTCTGAAGAATACGAATACAATGAGACGAATATAATCCAACAATATAATACTAGGATCCGGCTAAACCAAAGCCCACTAGTATTATCCGTCCGAATTATGATCCGTGGATAAGTGCACGTATATGATCGAACCCTGCCGTAAAAGCATACGACCTCTACATCGTTTCGCCCAAAGCAGGGAAACCCTCTGTGTGGGACACTATATACTCGTCAATACGCTGACAGTGGGTTTAACCACAAGCATGTTGTTGGCTATAGTGCCCTTAAGGCAATTATCATAGTCACGGACTTATGATTATGATGATTGAGGCAGGACCTATACCGATGAAACAGTCTTACTCAAGATGATAGTATGCTATCTGGTTTGTCTTTATCATCATATACATGTTGATAGAGCCCATAGGATTCTTGCTTGACTGCCAGCATTATGATAGCGATCACATACGTGGGAGCTGGGGGTCTATAAGCACATCCTTAAATGTCCCTAGTCGTGGGAGTATCGAAACCGGGCATCGATTCTCCAGTGTAGACTAGTGTATACAGATCGATACCCCGGCGAGGGCGGTGGCCAGGTCTCACAAGCCATTGGTATTAGTTTGTTCACCTAAGATAGTATACAGGTACTCATTGGGTTATGAGTACACTGGACGGACTCGCCGGGAACCTGCTAGTTGGTATTATACCTATTATCAGATAGCAGTTCCCAGGTGACATATGTACAGGTTAGTCTGTCGACCTGAGATCGTCATTTGTCTCGTATGAGTTCCCACTTTGCTTTGATTACTACCCTACCACGGCTCAAAGGAGTCGTGCAAACAGGTTTTAGTTGGGTACAGTCCCGAGCCATATGGAGGCAGTGATCGGATCGTCGGGGATTCATCTCTCCCGGTATTGGGGGTTGATGTCGCGTTGTGTACGGATGGCCATCACTAAAAATCCGTGGCCATGGTAGACGAGAATTGCCGATCCAGGATCGATAGTTTCTCAGGTGGTGATGGGTTTCATACCGACACTAAATGTCGCGTTGTTAGGGGTCTGACTTTATCCACCCCCTTAGACTCGATATGCGATACTCTTAGACGAACAGACCGGACTGGATGGATATTGTTACTGTCAGGCTCAGAAGGGGTTCAAGATGAGTTTGCTCGTCGGCCTCCCTTTCGCTCAATACCAGGGTAGCCGTTACGTACAGCTAGTGCCGCTGACGAGCTTGTGGTTCAACCCACTGCCAGCGTATTGACGAGTCTTTAGAGTCCCATACAGAGGGTTTTCACGGTTCAGGCGATATGGTGTACATGAGGTATGTTGATACATACAGGTGTCCGATTAAATATGTACATATGCTGCGCAGACTTTAATCGGACAGTTGATAATACTAGCGGCTTAGGATTAAGCCAGATTATTAAATCTAGTTTTGATTTAATATTTTACATATGTATTTATTTATATGTATTCTAGTATTATTGTTCGCTATTTATTTTCTCTCTTGGCTATTCGTATTTTTATACGAATACGCGTATATGTATTTCGTTACATGTACCGGGAAGTATTCCGTATTTTATATGGAATGGCTTCTTGATGTTTTGCCACCTCATTATTGATTTTCCATTTATGGAAAATCATTTGTTTTATAATGAGGTGGAGGGTATGAGGTGGCATGAGGCATGGACCATGGTATGGTCTTTGAGGTATGGTCTCATTTGTTTAATGAAATTAATTGAAAAATGGCATGCGAATTTTTGATGAGGGGAGAGAGAGGGGGCCGGCCACTTCTTTAGTGGGATTTGATTTTCATTTTGAGAGATTACACTTGATTACACATCACTCCCTCACTCTCTCATGCTCACTAAAAAAAGGGGACTTATCCATTTTTCTTAGTTTCTCATGCCAAACCTTCATCACTTCCATTCATCTTCTATTGTTGCTCTCATGAGCACAAGAGTTGAGAGAAAATTGTAGTGACACTTTCATACACCCCCACTCTCCATCGCTAGCATCTTTGGAGTGTCGGTTACCTCGTTCGACGAGGTTGGAGCTTGCGCCATTTCCCTCGGGCGGATCATCGGAGATGGAGGAAGACCGGCAACCAAACATCATCATGGAATAACTAGGAGCTTGGAATGAAGACCGAAGGACTCGAATCATCTAGGTATAACCTATCTAACTCTTAGTTAGCTCGCTAGAATAGGGTTTAAGGTCGATCCGTAAATCGGGTAGCGGTAGCGCCAGTTTAGAAAAATTTTGTTCCGCATTTTTGCCGCATTTCGATGGCCGGGGCGCTGCCGGAACCCTTTATAGTATCAGAGCCACCCTTTAAACCCCTTACTAGCTTGTTTAAACGTGCTTAAAAGATCGATCAACAGAATTTACCGAAATCACGATTTCATTTATGGGTTTGTTGTCGATTTTCAAAAGTGGTCAAAAAATTATTTCACGTATCTTAAAAATCTGTGCAGGAAATTGTAAGGGTACAGAAAAAATTTGAGCTCCTGAAGCCTCCAAATAGCCGTGGAACCGCCGCACTTACCCTCTATTGGCGGCGGCTCCGCGGCCATTTAGTGGCGACGGGCTTCAAAATTTTTCTTGTAGCCCCCTGACTTGGAATTGTGATTTTTGTGATATTCTGTTTTGGCCCAGGTTTCAGTGAAGTGTTGTTTTTCTATTGGGGCCGAATTGGAATTTAGTCGATCGATATTTTAAGTGTGCGTTTAACAGTACATACATTTCTATCTGCGACCATGAATGTCATTTGATCGGTAAACTCGTCAAATTGCTATATGTTCTTTTAGACGGGTTTGCGAACGTGACATTCACGTTGATGTTCTGTATTGTGCTGTGATGTTGGTTGGATCGTCGTGGTGGATAGCTATGGTGCAATGTTAGTACAGTATTATTTCATTTGTATATTTGATATTGCGGGGCGAGCATCCGACATGTGGACTGCCGTCACTGCCAGTTTGTATATTATTCTTTTGGGGCACGACCGGGCTGAGGTCTATGTCACCCTTGTATATTATTTTCTTTTCTGTACTAGGATTACCCCGCGGTGGGGTGCACGAATAGCTGGATTCTAGAGGGCAACGGGGCCGCATCTCATGGCGTTGGGACGGAGGGGACCTTACTCTAGAATTAGCGGGCTATTCGCCGCACTTGTAGGGGGTATAGGTATGACCCACGGAGGGGCCCTCAAGTTACCGGATTCCGAGAAGTGCCGGGTGGCCCATTCACGTTGTTGAAGGAGGCTACCTCACTTCTAGTTTTGGCGGGTAACTTGCTGTGCTCGTAGGGGTATAGGTTTCATTGCACATGCTATCCACACGACAGGGAACGTCGGGTCTCACTTGCAGCTCAAGTGAAACTCGGGGCTCCAGATTATCCACCATTCTGTGTTGCTTCTGTGATGTTTCTGTGATGTTTCTTTATATCATGCCTGGGACGATTGATATATATATATATATATATTTATATATACTAGTAGATGTTGTATATGTTTTGCACCCGTGCTAGTCCAGTCCCCGCTCTGTCGTTAGTTAAGTAACCTAATGGGTGATGACGGGACCCAGTGGCGAATGCGGATGGCATATACGTACATTATATTTTCGTTCTTTTCTGGTGTGATTAATTGATGGGACTGCGTTGATTCTTATCAATGCAAGGATAAAACAAACCTATATATGATGTTGTTGGAACCAAGTTTAAAAAAAACTGACATTACAGACGTTCGCTTTTGCTTTGCATCATGTTATTCATTTTGGAATATCCTGCACCTCATTCGACGAGGCAAGGGCCGAGATCCCTTCATCGGGAGTGACCCCTTGGGTAAAAGTTTGCGTCAACGTAATAACTTTACTATAGTCGATTATTTTTGCTTTGCATCATGGTATTCAGTTTGGGATATCCTGCACCCCATTCAACGGGAAAAGAGCCGGGATCCCTTCACCGGGAGTGACCTCTTTAGCAAAAGTTTTCGCCACTATATATTTATAAAACCACTTGGATTCCTTCAACGATATCAAGTTCATTACGTTAAATGTTTTTCGCCAAAAACCACCTGTAGCCCTCCGTCATTTCTTTTAGGTGGTACCTAGTATTCGTGCTGCGTTTGTTGGCCTTTGTCAAGGCGTAGTGTGCGGTAGCTAGATATTGCTTGTCTGTTGCATTAAGTTGTGATTATCTAGGACAGTCGTATAACCTTGTTGGCCTTTGTCAAGGGTTTGTACGGGTGGGTCTAGAGTAATCCAGGATAATGACGGGTAGAACTTGACTTGTGGTTTATGATTTGTTGGCCTTTGTCAAGGTCATAAACCGCTTGGGGTAAAAATCATATCGGGAGTTTCAAACATACAGGAAACTTGCCAGGCTTGCGCATACCTTCTGGAGTGTGGTGACTTGAGTGGCTTCCATCAAGTTATCATGTGATGATAGTTGGATCCCGATTCCCACTGATGAGTAGGATTACTCCTCGGGTGATTCCGACTAATTCTCCTTTTAGGTTTGGAGGAGAATTCGAGGAAACAGTGGGAGCCATCCAGGATAAAATGATTAACTATTCTGATCTAGGTTAGAGTGCACGCTGATTGTTTCTTCTCTCTCTCTCTCTGGCTGCGATTATGACCCAACCCTTGACTAAAACTTATGAAACCAAGTTAACCGAACCTTCTTAAAACACTTTGACTTTTGGAATGTCACGGTGTCGCATACATCATTGCCACTTCTATATCACCTTTTCTTTTCTCCAGAACACCTCGTATCACTGCGAGTATCCACTTCCATTGGATAAATCCATCGTATAGTTTCATACAAACTCGAAGGAACTTTTTCGAGGATGGATTCTGGTTCTGGAGAGATTGAATAGGATTATTCGGTTGTCTTTTCTCTTTATCTTCTCTCAGGTTGTGAGGGCCCCTAGGATTAGGAGAGGGTACACCTATTGAGCTTATTGGATAGTCTTCCTCCAGACCATAGGCAGGTGTCGAACGGTAGGGAAGGAAGAAAACCAACAAGCTTAACTGTGGTGTACAGAAGGTAATAAGTAAAGACATATAAAGGGATTAGAATAATAGAAAAGCAAATTGCGACCACCATCTTACACGACAAAGACCGTGTATACCCTTGCCACTCCTACATCCACTTTGCATTTCTTTAGAAAACTTCGTATCACTACGGATATCCACTTCCATTGGATAAATCCATCGTATAGTTACATACGAACTCGAAGGAACTTTTTTGAGGATGGATTCTGGTTCAGGAGAAATTGAATAGGATTATTCAGATGTCTTTTCTCTTTACCTTCTCTCAGGTTGCGAGGGCTCCTAGGATTAGGAGAGTACACCTATTGCGCTTATTGGATAGTCTTCTTCAAAACCTTAGGCTGGTGCCGAAGGGCGGGGAATGAAGAAAACCAATTAGCGTAAAGGAGGTGTACAGAAGGTAATAAGTAAAGACATAATAAAGAGATTGTAGTGAGGGCAGGTAAGTATATGGTTACTGTCATGATTCAGGATAATAGAAGAGGCGTTACTAGGAATACCAGTTAACCCTTTTGAAACATTTTCATGTTTCAATTTTAGTGTGCGATGTTAATTGAAAACTGTTTTCCCAATAAGAATCTAACTCCAGGGTATGTATTTACCAGATCAGTTTCTCACATCTGTATGTTATTACAGATGGTGAGTGGGAGTAAGATATTGGGAATTGGGTGATTAGATCCTCATTATATCGGAATTCGTCGTAATTGGTGATATTTGAGAAAATCATCTGGATTTTGTCGGATGGAAAATTTTTGGTTTTGAATATCCGTTGTTATGCACCAATTTCAAACTGATATATCTGTACATTTATTTTATAAGGTGAGATATAACTTTTTGATATTATGTCTCTGACATTTACCTATATCAGCTGGTGATTAAATAAGGTACATTCAACAGCGGTGTAATTCTTCTTAACCATAGTACAGTTTTTTTACCTACGACGCACAGGGTTTGAGTTATTGAACTCAGGGGACTTATAAAAAGTATTGTATGTTGTCCAGTGTCCATTAGGACAATGGGGTTGGTACTCGCACTGTATTCTGTTTACTCATAACTTCTCTGATTCTAGACATGTATTTCATTGAAATGCAAGGTTCAGATTTTGAGAAGTTATGGGTATGAGAATAAAGTAAAGAACCATTTATTAGAAGTGTCGGGATTCTTCGAAGTATTCGAAGATGTAGATACTTGTGTTTGGTATTCCGTTGATAGTAATGGTTTTGAGAACTTGCTTCTCTTTCGGGTTACTCATATATGGATGCACTCCTAGATGAGTAATACTGATTGTCCTCTTTCCATTTGGTTGATATGCACTGAAGACAACTGCATGTTTTTTAATCTGGTTCCAATTAAATTAGTGCTTTTGTTTCTATATCAGATATATATAGAATCAATTTATATCTTAACGATGTTAAGGTATAGAGAGTTGTCTGCTTGATTCTTAAAACCAGAATCCGGATAAATTCAAGGCACATTTCAGTAATGGCAGTTTGTGGGTTATCCCGGGCTTTGACGAGGGTTAACTTTCTACCATCATGAAAATCAATATTTATATTGTTCTTGACTCGCCATAGTTTTAGTAAAATGGATTTTTTCAGAAAAACAAAAGTGGGAGTATGGTAGAACTGGAAGTGATTCCAGAACCACAAACGATTACTGAAATTTAATAGAACCTAAGGATTCAATTGGATTTGATGTTCCATTACCCATTCCGCAGATTTTGGTGGGTAACCTCAGGCACCCGAGAGGTACTTCGGTCTTCTCTGAGACGGTGACAGGGAGGTTCTTTTTTACCCAGACTTGCCATTGCTGCTGTTCTAGACTATAAGACCCGGCAGGAGGATGAGTATACCATCATTCTAGACTAGCTTTAGAAGTGCACGTGTATATGACTCTGCCAGAGGGTTGTTGTAGTCAGTGGGAGCAGCGGAAGCATAGTAGGCAACTAGCTTATGTCTATTTACAGACTAAAGTAGGTATAGCGGAAATAGATCATCTATTTTTGATGTAACAGTCATAGGCTTTGACTTCATCAGAATAGGAGATGTATCTGGTAAGAAGGTAGTAGAGAGTGCACTACTGCAAATAGGGGTTGCCCCTACGGATTAACCCATAGGGGCAAACCATTGCCCCTGCGGACATATCCGTAGGGGCAAGAAAATAACTTGTAGGTGCAAACGCCGTAGGTGCAAGTTGAAGCCATGAACTTGCCCCTACGGACAAAAACTAGCCCCTACGGATTTCACTGTAGGTCCTTTATCCCCTACGGAGTAGGCCGTAGGGGCAAAAAAATTATTTTATTTACGGTTTTTTTAAATATATTACTTGTACCTACAGATGAATCCGTAGGTCTAAGTCATAGCCCCTACGGATACATGCGTAGGTACTATCCGTAGGGGCAAAATATCAGGATTTCTGATATTTTGCCCCTACGGATAACCCCGTAGGGGCTTTTGTTTGCCCCTACGAATATATCCGTAGGGGCACCCCCAACCCCCTGATACTGACATCAGGGGGGAAAATATCGGTTAATGCTGATATTTTGCCCCTACGGTTTAATCCGTAGGGGCAACATATGTAACTACGGATTAATCCGTAGGTACATATTATCTATTTTTTTTTAAAAAGGGCTGCCTGGTTTTTTCTCGCCCTATGCACAATAATATATACATCAATCAAATATAAAATTAATCATCACACAACATATATCGCAGTATTCATAATCTCATCTCACGCATATAATATACAAAAGAAACCAAAAAACTGAATATGATATAAATATAAACCAATATCAATATCAATATCGTTTCAAAATGTAGTACAATATGTAACATATAAATAAATACATGTTTCAAAAAATAAGAATCAAAAATCTACCCTAGCTCGGTCCAGCTCCACCTCTGATAAACGCAAGAATCTGGCGCACCTGCTCCTCGGTCAATAAACCATGCAATTCGGCACGTGTGGGAGTCTGAGCGGCCTGTGTAGCTGGCGATGTGGTCTGCACAGCCGCCGAAGAGGTAGTAGCTTGCGGAGCCGCGGCTGCGGGAGTCTGAGCGGGCGGTGGAGCTATAGGAGCTGTCAGCGGAACCGCAGCCGATGTAGTGGCTTGCGGAGCCGCAGCCGAAGAAGATGCATGTGGAGGCTCGGCCGATGTACCCTGTCGCGTCTGGACCTAACGTGTGTAATAAGCGTGTAAGAACTGTGTATTATTCGAATTCGTATCATTATCAAGTTATTTCGAAACCCCATTTGGATATCTAGTTTGGAAAATCGTTGTTTATTTTAATTAAATATATATGTATGATTAATCAAACTTAAGTCTACAACCAAATAATCTCAGGCTACGTACTAATTATGGATATGTTGATATCTATAATATGACATGATATTTTACTATAAAGTAGTATACATACCAGCATCTCCTTCAACTCCTAAACGGTGGCCCTCAAGATCTCCAGTTCCTGCTGGACACGTCGCTCACTGGAGACGGAGGAAGTAACCGCCGGGGTGGAGTCCAACCTCATATAGGCCCTGCTAGGGTCCAGTCCCCGGCCTCTCTCCCAACCTCCATGGTGCCCTTCGTGTGCGGCGTCCAGGACTGGGGTCAGCAGCCTCGGATCGCTCTGTCCGGTAAAATCGATCCCCGAGGCCTCGGCCTGCTCAACCACCCGCTCCTACACCCACATTAAGTAGTAAAGTATAAGTATAAAATTTAAATTTGAACTTTCAAAAACTAAAATTTCAAATTTGGGTAGAATAAATATTAACACTTGCGCAATACTCCTGGGTAGCGACGTCGGGACATCGAAGGTCGCTCGTGGTGGGATCTGTCGAGGTGCCGTGGACGGCAAGATATGCGAACAGCACGCTTGGTGTACCACCTTGCGCCACGGTCTGAGCTGTCTGCAATATTAGAAAATAACTCTTAATATTAGAAATATTAGAAAATAACTCTTAATATTGCAGAATATCACAAATGTCGATCTATTGTAATTTACCGATAACTCCATGGCTCGAGTAATATTTCTCGAGCCACCTGTGTAAGTGGGGCGACCCCTCTTTGCCGACTTCCTGTTCTCTGTATTCTGAGCGGCCTGTTTCTGCACAACGCATTAACATTTAGTTTTCTAATTAAGGAACACAAAAAAATAAATTATATCCTAAACAATGAATTACATTTAAAATACATACCTGTTTGCGTTGGGAGTCGAAATATTCGCACAATAGAGGCCATGTCTCTACGTCGACTCTCGCAAACGCCGGAGTAGATACGAGGGCCGCTCTCTCTGCCTCGGGGGTCACCATCCACAAGGAGTAGCATTTAGCCTTCAGCTCATTCCTGTTGTATCGGACCTTGGTCTGCATGTTCTTCATCAGGCCATTGTACAGAGCATGAAGGTCGAGCACCCTCCCAAGGTGATCAGGGTCGGGTACAGGCTGAAAATCGTAATCCGACTGAAAATACAAAAAAAACATTGTTATTATATTGCAAGTGTTAATAATAAATATATTGGATAAATCAAATGAAAATATATATTAATACGTACCCGAGCCTGATCAAAGAAGAGGGCGAATGAGGGCCGGTGCTGCTCGTCCCACTCAACGTGAAGTGGATAGTTCTTCATGAGCCGGCTCTCGTCCCCCATATACCGGCCGAACCTCTCGGCATGAGGACCGGTATAGCGATAGTCAAGGGTAAAAAAGAGGGGGAATGCTGCCTCCCTCTAGCTCTGTCAGGCCTCAGTTATGGGACTGATTCGGGCCTCGAGTCCCCTTCTGGGGATAGGGATGCCCTGCGTCTGCACGAAATATCAAGACAATCAATATTAAGACAAAGTTGTATTAAGAAATCAAGGTTAAACGAAAATTCAAGTGTGATATATACCTCCGGTGACTATCGCACGAGCATGGGCCCGGGCAGCAGCACGAGCGGGACGATAGTTCCTCCGGTGAGGAACACCCGGGGTCCCGGATGCGGACGCATCCCCTCCAACTAGAAAATAAACATCGACGCTAAATTTCCATGAAGTTCATATTTATTCTATAGAGCATATGTAAAATGAGTAAATATTTTAAATTTATTCATATTAACCTGCAGACGATGCGGAGGGTATGGAAGCGGCAGGAGTGGCCCCTGCGGAAGATGTGGACGCACCACCTATAATTAGACAATTAAAAATAGATTATATAAGTAATTGCAAAAAGAATGTGTAGATCAATAATATAACGTTCTAAATCAATATGCATGCACTATAGGATATATAAACATACCCGCAGGTGCGGTGGTGTCACCACCTACAGCTAGACAATAATAAAAATTGCTAAGTAAGAGCAAAAGGAATGTGTGTATATTTATGATATAGCATTCTAAATCAATATACATGCACTATATGATATATAAACATACCTAGAGGAGCGGGAGTGGCCTTTGTCCCAGATGTGGACGCATCACCAACAACTAGACAATCAAACATTGCCAATATAAGTAATTTTGACATAAACAGGAATGAATATCTGTAATATTACATTCAAAATGGATATGCTGCAGTAAACCTGGAGGTGTGGCAAAATCCACACGGAAGGAGGCATCCGAAGGGGTCTTCGATCTGGGTGCAAGACCGGCCCTCTGAAGCTCCCTACGGAGCTCTCCGGGCGGCAGAACCGCTCTGCCTCTGCCTCTGCCTCTGCCGCGGCTGGAGCTCCTGCCGCCCCTCGCTGCTCCCGACATCGTCATCAAATCTAGATAAACGGTTCGTGGACGCATTAGACAATCATTAAAAGTATTGACTATATATGTATAGATCGTAAAATGTGAAGTAATAATATAACATTACTGATAACCTTTTTCGTTTCGTGGGTGCATTATACATACCTACTTGGATTTCATCGTCGATGTCATTTCTAACCCACGTAACTTCATGATCGGTCGAAGACAACCCGTCCATCGAAACAAACGGTCGGAGCACTCTAAGCCTTCTCTCTTCTTCGTCCTCATCGCTGTCCTCGAATTCTGGGACATCGTAGACATCTCTGGGTTTCCATCGGCATATAACACTCCATCCCGGATGCTTCAAACACTGTGAGCAGTATACTTGGAATGCTTGGTTCGGAAAGATAAACGGATCTTCCTGACCGTAAAATCGAAGTGTGTTCACACTGGTCAATCCATATTCATCTTTCCAAGTCCCAAGATTGCTTCTCCACTTGTCTGTATCAGTTCGCGTATCGTACCAAGTACACTGGAATATATAAAAGGGTTCTGATCGTCCGGGATAGTGGATGCCGAGTATACAATTTAAGTACCCATAATAAATCACACCGTCCGATCCTACCGTCGCAATCCCACTATTTTGAGTGGTTCTAGATGTTTCTATGTCCTTAACTTCGAATTTGTATCCAAGGACACCAAATCCTTTGTAATATGCAACCTCCATACTAGGAAATTGAGCTAAACATCTTGAATCACTCTCAAATGATGCAGACAAGTTCGGATCGTGGATCTAACAAAACAAATTTTATGAAAAATACATAACGATACAAGTTTAGATTAAAACTGATAGCAATAAAATGTTATTCGAATAACTTACATGATCTGTGACCAAATCACAAAAATTATCCTGATGATATTTTTCCAATCGTTTTTCGTTCCAATCAGAATGCCCCTCACGTACCTCGTTAAAATGAATTCTGTTTTCGACAAATAATGGTGACATTAATATTATATCATTTCATACACACACAAACACAGATATAACAATTAATCCAAAAAAACTTACTCTCTAATTTGTTCAAGACATGCACAATTAAGCAAGATTAACCGGTTTATCCTGTTGATAAACATAGTGTCTACCCTCTTATACTCGGCTTTACCATATGGCCCGTCTTGAATTCTTCGTGGCCGGTTAAGTCTTGTCTCAATGTTCTCGTCCAGATAGCGGGAACAAAATATGGTTGCTTCATCAAGAAGATAACCTTGCATGATAGAACCCTCTGGTCGATTTTTATTGTGTATATACTTCTTATGAGTGTAGAGGTACCTAATGAAAATATGTTGAATAAATAAATACGGGCATACATGACAACAATAAATTTATAAATTGCGCGAAACGAAAAATTACACGTACCTCTCGACGGGATACATCCATCGATATTGTACCAGTCCGGCTAACTTAGCCTCAGTTGCAAGATGAACCGTCAAGTGTATTATGATATCGAAGAATGACGGTGGGAAAATACGCTCGAACTTGCAAAGTATCAACGCAATAGAATTTTCTAGTTTATCCAGCGTCAAAACCTCCAGTGTTTTAGCACACAACTCCCTGAAAAAACAACATAGGTCGTTGATTACTAGACCAACCAATTCGGGGAGAAATGTCCTGAGGGCTAATGGAAGAAGGTGCTCCACGATAACATGGTGATCATGACTTTTCAGCCCATCGATCTTGCCCTTCACAAATTTTATTTTCTTGCTGAATGATCCTGAGAAACCTGTGGGATCTTTCAAATCATGCAACACCTACAGGAATCTTTTCTTCTCCGGTTGGGACATATGATAAGCGGCATTGGGAAGTACAAACTTGCCCGGTTTACCCGCTACCGGTGTAGGGTGCAATTCACTTCTTATTCCCCACTCTTGTAGATCCATCCGAGCATTCAGGTTGTCTTTCGATTTCCCGTCTTTACAAAGAAGCAAGTTAAGTATGTGCTCTGATACTCCCTTCTCTATATGCATGACGTTCAGACAATGACGCACTAAATTTGTAGACCAGTACGGAAGCTCAAAGAAAATGCTTAACTTGTTCCAAAATGGTGGTTTGACTTGTTTCGTCGGATCCATCCCAAAGGTCACATTATTGTAACCATCCCATTTAGCAGTCACGTCCTCTCCAAACAATGGGGATGGAGGTCCAAGAAGCTTCTGATGACCATCAAAGTGAACCGTGTCTAACCTATAGGGGTGGTCTGGAGGCAGGAAACGTCGATGGCCGCAATAACAAACCTTCCTGCTAAAATTCAAGAATTTCGATGTTGTGTGTTCATGGCAATGAGGACATGCTTTGTGACCATGTACGGACCAACCTGATAGCATTCCATATGCAGGAAAGTCATTAATTGTCCACATTAAAGCCGCACGCAGTATGAAGGTTGTATTTGTGTTTGCATCATATGTCTCTACACTATCAATGAACAAAGATTTCAACTCCTCGATCAGAGGTTGTAGATAGACGTCAATATTATTCCCCGGTGAGTTTGGTCCGTCGATAAGAAGAGGCATCATAAAGTATGATTGGTCCATAGCCAACTAAGGCAACAGATTATAAATTATCATTACAACGGGCCATGTGCTGTGACTTCCAGCCATATAGTTGAACGGGCAGAAGCCATCAGTAGCCAGTCCGAGCCGGACATTGCGAGGATCGCTACTGAATATTGCGTGTCTCCTATCGAAATCCTTCCATGCCGGTGAATCTCTTGGATGGCTCATTTTTCCATCTTCACTTAGAGGAGCACGGTGATGCCAAATCATTGCCTCGGCTCTTTTCTTGCACCTGAATAGCCTCTGTAGCCTCTGTGTTATGGGAAAGCATCGTGCTATCTTGATAGGTATATCAGGCTTCTTATCAGAATCTTTCGGCTTATACCTGGCCTCTCCGCATGTTGGACACTCTTTCAAATCTAAATTCTCTTTCAGGTACAACACGCAATTTTTAGGACATGCTTGAATCTTCTCGCACTTTAGACCCAAATCAGACATCATCTTCTGGGCTCCGTACCAGCTGTCGGGCACGTTATTTCCCAGAGGTATAGAATCTTTCAAGAACGAAAGAAGCATTGTGAATGACTTGTTGCTCCATCCATTTAGGCACTTATTCTGGAAAAGTTGGACGAACCATGAGAGGGTGGAATACTTTGCATTCTCATAAATTGGTTTCCTAGCATCATTCATGAAATTTTCATATTTATCCGCACACGGTCCTTGACCGGAAGGATTGTCATCTTCGGTACTAATAGATTCACCTAGGGCAGCCTCTACCAAATCCTCCATTTCTTCTGATGGAAATAAATTACTGTCTTCTCTTTCTGCCGCATTACCGAATTCTTCTTCTTCTCCTGCCGCATTATCGTGTTCTCCTTCTTCTTCTGCCGCAGTACTACATTCTTCTCCTTCCCTGTGACATTTCCAAGTTGTATAAAGTCTTGTAAACCCATATTTTACAATATGAAGCTCTGCCAATTCTACCTTCTGCCAGTACTTATTGCCACATCTATTGCACGGACAGAGAATCTTCTCTATTATGATCTTATTATGTGCGCGTGCAAATTCAATGAAAGCAGCAACTCCTGCGACAAACTTAGGTTGCATACGTTGTTGCCAATCCACAAACATCCGGTCCTTAGCTATGACGTACTCATGGGCCATGTTAGACTGTATAACATATAAATTGTAGGTTATGGTGACTATATTGTGAAATATAAGAACGAGATAGTTACTGACAAAGGAGAAAATCCGTGTATATGCTTTATGTGTGCGTTTGTCGTTGAAAAGAATAAATTATCGCAAGTATGTTAACCGATAGACGGGGACTAAGTGGCGCTTTTAGTTTCATATATGAGTATCGATGAGAATATGAAGGTTTCATATTATCATCGAGTATCATATATTGGTTTTAACTTGAACATCTCGAATCACTCTCTAATTATGCGTTTGTTGTGTATTCTTGTTGTATGTGTGTGTTCCGGCTGTCGGGGGTAAGGCTTCAATCCCATTAAGAATGTATAGAGCGAACACCCATCACTTGTGCTTTCAACCGTTTCGAGTAAATTTCGGCATCACCTCCCCGCTGTTCTCCGAGTACACTGTAATAGAATAGATAATCATTTCAAAGCTATGAAACAACGTTGAAATGAACATCTAATCTATCTTTGTACACGGAGAACCAGCGGAAATGTACTGACGAAATATCTCGAAACGGATGAAAACACAAGTGAATGAAGGTGTTTACTTTATACATTCTTAACTTGTCCACACGGGACAAATCTATCGGTTACCATACGATTGAATTTTCTCGTCGCATAGACTATACGACGGTTGTTAGTATCGAGCTATATCGTCCGATATTTAACAACCTTCGTATAGTTCTATGTCACGACGAACATCGCACGTATGTTAACCGATAGACGGGGGGTAAGTGGCGCTTTTAGTTTCATATATGAGTATCGATGAGATATGAAGGTTTCATATTATCATCGAGTATCATATATTGGTTTTAACTTGAACATCTCGAACCACTCTCTAATGATGCGTTTGTTGTGCATTCGTGTTGTATGTGTGTGTTCCGGCTGTCGGGGGTAAGGCTTCTATCCCATTAAGAATGTATAGAGCGAACACCCATCACTTGTGCTTTCAACCGTTTCGAGTAAATTTCGGCAGCACCTCCCCGCTGTTCTCCGAGTACACTGTAATAGAATAGATAATCATTTCAAAGCTGTGAAACAACGTTGAAATGAACATCTAATCTATCTTTGTACACGGAGAACCAGCGGAAAGGTACCGATGAAATATCTCGAAACGGATGAAAACACAAGTGAATGAAGGTGTTTGCTTTATACATTATTAACTTGTCCACACGGGACAAATCTATCGGTTACCATACGATTGAATTTTCTTGTCGCATAGACTATACGACGGTTGTTAGTATCGAGCTATATCGTCCGATATTTAACAACCTTCGTATAGTTCTATGTTACGACGAACATCGCACGTATGTTAACCGATAGACGGGGGGTAAGTGGCGCTTTTAGTTTCATAAATGAGTATCGATGAGAATATGAAGGTTTCATATTATCATCGAGTATCATATATTGGTTTTAACTTGAACATCTCGAACCACTCTCTAATGATGCGTTTGTTGTGCATTCGTGTTGTATGTGTAACATGATTTTAAACCATTGAGATCAAGATTGATAGAACTGATCATCCTACATTGCAATGGCATTCATCTACCAAAAACTATTACTGCAATGGCATTCATCTATAACAATCAACAATTAAAACTACAAATGTAGGATGCTGATATCATAAAGCGTTATACGCAACATATGAATTCACATGACTGAAACATGCATCAAAAAACATGTTCATCCAAAAGAAAGGCCACTGTCAACAAATATAAACAAAGGATTATTATATTAACTATGAAACATATTAGAAAAAGGATAAAAGTTAAAGATGTTAATAACATGATGATAATCAAAGCAGTTGTGTACAGATGCTAAAACCGAATATGTGACATGATATTCTTGTAAAGATAGACATGTATTAAAAGAGGAGACGCCCAAGTAAAATCCATAACTAAATCCCTATCTTGCCCTTCTTTTTCTTCAAATCAGAAATGTGTCTTTTTTTTGCAATTATATATAGCTAAAACAAAGAAGGTCCTACAATTCTAAGCATTTCCAATTACAACGGCCCAT
Source organism: Agapanthus africanus (assembly GCA_030015575.1). Classification (NCBI taxonomy): domain Eukaryota; kingdom Viridiplantae; phylum Streptophyta; class Magnoliopsida; order Asparagales; family Amaryllidaceae; genus Agapanthus; species Agapanthus africanus. Next base: position 115,025,314 of record JASDDO010000018.1, read on the forward strand.
CCTCAAAATCCAGAATCTTATGAGCATCTTATGCAATTAGCAAACATATTCAACCCAACATGCCCAACGGCTAAAATTTCCCAAAACAGTCTCCGTTTCCAAGAAAATTTGAGAATGACAAATAAAATTATTAATTAAACTGGGCTTTACCCACATTATTAGTCCAGTTTCCAACACCTTCTCAAACTAGACACATTTTCCTCTTATGATCATCATCAACATTTCAATTAACGAGCTTAATGCTAATTATAATTGAAATTAACTTAGACCCTGAAATCCAAAACCCCAACCATATCCTTAACCCTAACCCCAACCCCAACCCCAACAGCAACCCCTTGCCGAACCCTAACCCCAACCGCAGCCCCAGCCCCAACCCCAGCCCTAACGCTAACAGCAGCCCAAGCCCGAGCCCCAACCCCAACTACAGCCCTAGCTGTAGCCCGAGCCTGAGCACCAACCCTAGCCCGAGCCCCAGCCCGTAGCCCCAGCCACAGCCCCAGCCCTAATCAAGAAGTGCTCAGGGACACACAACCCCAACCCCAACCCCAACCGCTACCCCCTGCCGAACCCCAACCCCAACCGCAACAGCAGCCCCCCAGCCCCACCCCTAACCCTAACGCTAACCCCAACTGATGCCTACCCAAACCATGAACCATAGACCTAAAATAATAAAAAAAAAAATTAATTGAAGATTTCCTAACCTGTCCAGGCGGTGGCGACGACGAATCGGTGGCGACGACGAACGGAGATGAAGAAGAAGCAGGCGGTGGCGACGACAAACAGAGATGAGGAAGAAGCAGGCGGTGGCGACGAAGAATCGGCCGGCGCTGGCGACGACGAGAACGGTGACGACGAGAACGGCGATCGGCGGAACGAGGGTTTGGGGATTTGGGTTCGCGCACAAGTGATGAGAGAATAAGAGATAATCAGCGTAGGGATCGATCACTTAAATCTCTATTTAGATGCCCCTACGGATAAGCCCGTAGGTTCTTGGTGTTAGTTATATGCATGCCCTAGAGGCCATTACTATACATAGGATGTATATTGTAGTGGATGCTTGGACATATATAGGGAGGACTTTCTTGCTCGACATGATAGTATGCTATCTGGTTGCTCTTTACCTTAGCGTGTACTCAGATTGTCTCTCTATTACATGTTGGTAAAGCCCTTAGGATGTGTACTTGACTATCTGGACTATGATGCAGATCATACTAGTGGGGACATGGTAGTCCATAAGTACATCCTTCAAAGTCCCTAGTCGTGGGTGTATCGAGATGGGGCATCGATATACCAGAGTAGACTAGCGTGTACCTTCTCGACCCATACAGATGGGCGATGGATGATCCCATATCCATTGGGGTTTTACATCGGAGATGATATACGGGTGCTCAGTAGAGACTGGGTACACTGGACGGACTCGCCGAGAACTCCCAGATGGTATTATACCTCACGTCAGATGGCAGTTCTCTGGTGACACTGGTACAGAGTAGTCTGTTGACCCGAGATCGTCATAGAGTCTTGTGTGGTTCCCACTGTGCTTTGATTTCCATCTTACCACGTCCAAGAGGGCGTGCAAAACGGTGGTTTTTGGGTACAGTCCCGAGTCACATGGAGGCAATGAGCGATAGGAGGGGATTCGTCTCTCCCGGTATAGGGAGTTGATGTTGCGCTGTGTTCGATTGGCTATAACAGGAAATCCCTGGCCAGGGTTGCTGAGATTTACTGGTAAGTGTTACCAGTAGTTTCTCGAATTGTTATAGACCTCATATCGACACGAATTATCGAGCTATTGGGGTCTGACGTTTACCACCCCTAGGCGAGATATGCGACATATCAGACGATCAGACCGGACTGTACGGTAGTGTTACTGGTTGGATTCACTGGAGTGTGAGCGGGCTTGCTCGTCGATCTTCTGATCGCTCAATACCCGGGTGGCCGTTACGTTTAGCAGACCGCTTGTGGCTTGTGGGTGTTTGATATGATCATCACCTGCTGCCGGCGTATTGACGAGTCTTTAGAGTCCTACACAGAGGTTTCCTGGCTCAAGCAAAACGAAATAGGAGCGCATATGAGATATGTGCGGGACCGAGAATAATGCATGTATATGATACCGTATTCTATTCTCGTGATGAATGTGTCGAATGGTTGTATGCGATATAACCTAGTTATCGAATCGAGTATTGATTCGATAAGCCGATACATTGGATACTAGTCGGTTATATGCGATATGACCGGATCGTTAAATCAAGTGTTGATTTAATGATTTAATGTATAATTATATATTTGATATATTACTTTGCATTAACTAGTATTGGTTCACTTTATATGGATTTTCTCACTTGGATTGTGCACATTGTATATGTGATATACATTTGTACATTTGATTGTATCATGTTTGATGATACATGATTGTTTAAGTGTATGTTAAGATTAAACCATGGTTATGTGATGGTTAGGGTTATGATTTTATTTTCTTACTCATTTATTTATTTATTTATTTCATTTTGGCAAAAGAAAAGAAATGGTGGCTTGCTTTGTTTTACATTGAAACTTCATGAAGGTTTGAAAAAGTCCACCATTTTTTTGTTTCATGCCTAACCTAACCATTGACCTAACCCTAGTTTATTCTCTACACTTGACCATGGTTGATTATGATAAGTATTCTTTTATTTTCTATTTTCTAAATAACTTATCATAACAATATTCTTCTTCTTCTTCATTTCTTCATGGAAGAAAGCTTGCTCCATTAATGGCAAGTGATGATAAAGAGTGAGAAATCCAATTCTAAAGTGAACCCACTTCCTATTTCTTCATCCTCTACCTCTTGCCAAGTAGTATAGGGTGTTTCCTTCACAAGTTTTCATGGCTTGGTGAAGGTGGAGCTTGATCTAGCGATGACTCGACGTAGATCATCTTCGGCATGGACATCGACGACCTAGCTCGCCATTTCTCCGACGAAGCCGACGCTAGAGCCCGGGAATTCATTTGGACAGCGAGGGGACTTCGTTGCGGAGCTATGGAGGTGGAGCACCGGATCTACAAAGGTTGTATTTCCGTTTAAACTTTAGTTAAGTGTTAACTAATTTCATTTTCGCCTAGACATCTAGCTAACGATCCGTAGTCTATGGTTTCTCGGCACCGTATTTTTGAAATTGGCATGGTTGATGCCTTGTGAGACCTCATTAGGGTGCCTAGGAACCCTACAGTGGTTTCAGAGCCTAGCTAGAGCCTTAGGCGAAGTCTAGACAACGTTTGAATCCCGATCGAACCCGAAACCTCATTTTTCCCATGCTCTCTGTCCTTTTTTCAAAACTGTGCATTTTTCCACATTAAAAATATGCAGAAAATTAAGCAGGGTTTTATATGAATTACTGTGAAATACGGGGGCCTAATTCAATTAAACCACCGCGGAACCGCGGCACGAGCTTGGCATGTGCGGCGGTTCCGCGGCCTCATGGTCTCCTCTTGCTTTGACTTTTGCACAGTAATTCCTATTTAACAGTGATGAGTTCTCTGGGTATTTTTAATATTTATTCAAGAGTTGAATAATCTGGGATGTTTTGGAGCTTCGATGATTCGATCGGGTTTATCAGATTTTGTCTATTTGGCTTTCCGGATAAATTTTAGAATATGTTAAAAAGTTCGACCGGATATAAATACCCACTTTTTCTCCTGCCGGGAAATTTCCAAGTGTTGGATTTTTCCGTAGTTTAACGACGTTCTAAGTAGTGCAAGTAACGCGATGGACCCTCTAGAAGACAACAAACCTTAACTCGATTATGTGACCGTCTTGAACTGCCCTTTGAACCTTCGGGTTTGGGGCAGTACGGCGTGCCACATGTGAGGCGTTGGCTTGACCCTTCTACGGCTGGACCGTTGGTACTGAGGCACGAACGGAATGTTGTTAGACTTATTTCATGTGTTGAGCTGTATCGGGAAAACTTGGGTGTTCGATTGTTCGATCGGAAAGTTTGACATTTTCTATTTATCCGGAATGGGATACAATACTTGGAATTCACAATAAGTTATGAGATAACTGAATGAATGTTATAAACATAGCACTTTAGTCTCACTTGATCGGTTGCCACGGAATTTTGATGTGATCAAAAGTCCGTCGCAATCACGTAGCGTACGCGGATACTCGCCAGATAAACTTAATAGACAGCCTCGCCCCATAGCCCCGACCAAGTGACTGTAGGAGAACCCCGTCGCCGAAAGCATCCGTTCGGGTGCTCACGGCAGCGGTGTTCCGCCTTGGTGCACTTCGTCGACGGCGTCAGGGGTGCGGCCGCCTACTGAAGTTTGCGACGAGCATTCGATCAGGATGTCGGAATCTTGTTGAATTGCCCGACTTGATATTGAAAAGAGTTTTCGATTTTGAGACTAAAATGCGGGGTTTATAATTGTTAGGCATGCGATGTCTAAGTAATTCATTTGGTCAGGCATGCGATGTCTGAGGTGATTGCGGATTCCAACTGTTGTAGTTTTACACTTTCTTTTCTGTGACCGTAAGTGTAATATGTGATATCGCCGGTTTCGTTGCTATATGTCAACGACAATTGGGATGCGCATATTTACTTACGTTGATGACATGTGATGTTATGTGTTGCTGGATATGTTATATTGGATCGTCGTGTTTGAATAGCCGGGGGTTTTTGTGTGAGATGAGTGTTTTTCATTTTCATTCATGTAAAAACTTGTATGTAATATTCTTTTATTGGGGCACTTCCAGGTTGCGGAAGATGTCACCGTTTGTATATTATTTACTTTTCCGCACTAGGATAGACCCAAGGAGGAGGGCACAAGTAACCGGGTTCTGGAGTCCAGTGGGAGACCAACTCGAGGAGTCGAGTCCGGGTCTCCTAACTCTAGAATTGGTAGGGTTGCTTGCCGCTCTCATAGGGGTCTAGGGGTGTGGGTTTGGCTATTCATCGCGACCGTGGAATCCGTGTTTTATACTGGCTCGTATTGAAAACACGGACGTCCTAGTATATCCAATATTTCATATGTTTCTTCTGCTGCGATATCTGTGATGTGATCATGTGATGTTCTGTGATAGATACAGTATATAGTATATATGATATATTATATAGGCGCTACTTATGTTTTACACCCGCGCTAGCCCTGCCCCGCTCTGCCGTTAGTTACCTAACCTAACGGTGCACGAGGGGACATCGAGGCGAATACGGATGGCATAAGTGTACGTCGTATTTATCTGTGATGTTTAGGTACTTAAATGATGGGACTTCATTAATGTGATTAATGAAATAAAAGAAACCTAAGATGTTGTAGAATCGAATTTCAAAATAAAACAGGTAGCTACAGTTCTTGCTTTGCACAGCGGTATATATGATATATCCTGCACCTTATTCTATAAGGAAAGGACTGAGATCCCTTCACCGGGAGTGACTCCTTTAGCAATAACTGGCAGATGCTACACACTCGGTTTGTCTTTTGATTGCTTTTAAGAGTTTTTGCTTTGCACAGTGATATATATGATATATCCCGCACCTCATTCGACGAGGAAAGGACCGACGATCCCTTCACCGGGAGTGACTCCTTTAGCAAAACTAGAAAAGCCTCAAAAACTTTCCATTTTTTAAAAATCATTTTATTCTACAACGATATCAAGTTCATTACGCAATAGGTTTTCAGAAAAACCTGTCGTAGCCCTCCGTCATTTCAGATATGTACTAGTTAGTATTCGTGCTGCGGTAGTTTGGCATTCGTCAAGGCGTAGTGTACGGTAGCTAACTAGTATTTATCTGCTTGAGCATATGATGCGATTGGATTAGGGTATTCGTACGGCGTTGTTTGGCATTCGTCAAGGGTCGTGCGGGTGGGTTTAATTCGATCAAGAAATGTACGGGTTGAACTTGACTAGTGGACTATGGGTTGTTTGGCATTCGTCAAGGTCATAGAACACTAGGGGCAAAATATTATCGGGAATTTCAAGTGTTGAAATTTGCAATGAGATTGCATACCTTCTATGAGATAGTTGGATCCCGATACCCGCTGCGAGTAAGAGTTACTCCTGAGAGAGTTTTATACATTACAATTAGCCGATCAAGTAGGTGTCTAGAAAGGTGTCAACGGGGTTACGCCTCTGGGAAAACGAGGTTTACAGTAATTAGGTTCGTGCGAAAGCACGGGGGACCTCCCTCAAAGTACCGACACTGGCCTGGCTGAAAGATTGGCGAACTTGTAGTGTGTAATTAATCCCGGCTAGTCTTTCTTTTTAGGGTTTGAAGGAAGATTTGATAAAAAGCAGTGGGAGCCATCCTGATTAGATAAAATAATAACCAATCTATTCTTGCAAGAGCGCACGCTGAGTGTTTTCTGTTGGAGATAGTGCCATCAGAGTCAATTATTAGGTCACAGGTACGTGATTGTAATGATTGAGGGAGGACCTATCCCGGTAGGACAGTCTTACTCGAGATGATAGTATGCTATCTGGCTTACCTTTATCATCGTGTACTGTTTTAGGTGACCTGACACGTCGCTATTACACGTTGATAGAGCCCCTAGGATTCTTGCTTGACCACCAGCAGTATGAGGGCGATCATATAAGTGGGAGCTGGGGGGTCTATAAGCTTATCCTTAAAAGGTCCCTAGTCGTGGGAGTTTCGAGACTGGGCATCGATACTCCATTAGTAGACTAGTGTATACAGTCGAGACCCCGACGAGGGGCGGTGGCCGGTCTCACAAGCCACTGGTGTCAGTTGGATCACCTAAGATGTATACAGGTGCTCATTGGGTTATGAGTACACCGGACAGGACTCGCCGGGAACATGCTAGTTGGTCATATACCAGACGTCAGATGGCAGTTCCCTGGTGACATGTGTGCAGGTTAGTTCATCGACCTGGGGATCGTCATTTGTCTCGTGTGAGTTCCCACTGTACTTTGATTACTACCCTACCACGGCTCAAAGGAGTCGTGCAAACAGGTTTTAGTTGGGTACAGTCCCGAGCCACATGGAGGCAGTGAGCGTATCTTCAGGGGTTCGTCTCTCCCGGTATTGGGGGTGAGGTCGTGCTGTGTCTAGGAGAGCCATTACACAAAGTCCTTGGCCAAGGCAAGGAGATTTACTGGTAGGTATTCCAGTAGTATCTCAGGGTGTTCTGGGCTACACTCCGACACGACTTGTACCGCTTTTGGGGGTCTGACTTTTACCAACCCCCTAGGCCCGCCATGCGATGCTCATAGACGAACGGACCGGACTGCACGGATATTGTCACTGACAGGCTCAGTTGGGTGTCGGGGTGAGCTTCCTCATCGACGTCCCTTTTAGTCAGTACCTGGTAGCCCGTCACGTATTGGCTTATACCTCTGACGTGCTAGTGGTTAAATCCACAACCAAGGTGTTGACGAGTCTTTAGAGTCCCCCACTTTTCAGTTACTCAGCTTTCGGGCGAAAGGTTGTAGAGGCCGTATGGAGATATGGCAGGGTCCGATCAGATACGTGCGGTATTGCACGGATCAGGATCGGACAGTTTGTACTATAGGCCGTATGGTTATATGGCAGGGTTCGATCAGATACGTGCGGATTGCACGGATCAGGATCGAACAGATATTACTAGCCGGCTTTGGTTTAAGCCGGATCCTAGTATAGTACAGTGTAGACTTTGTCTCATTGCATTTGTATTTCGGTCGAAATACAGATGCGGGTGTGTATGCACAGTATCGGGGTTTTCCCGTAATTTATTACGGGACCAGTTTTCTGGAGTTGCCAGTTTGCTTTCCGTTTCGGCCAATTTCCATTGTTCCGTTCATTGGCCGAAGATTGGTGGAGGAGGGTTTATTTGCATTGTTGCAAATAGGCATTAGTGGAGGGGGTTCTTTGCATATTTCCTTGCATCATGATGGCTTTCATGATGTGCACCATTCCATTGACTTGCTTGACTTCTCCTTCTCATGATGGTTGTGGTTGTGTGTGGTTTTTGCTTGTGATCATATCCTTTCATGATGCCCTCTTGCATGATTGTTCCACCCACCCCCTTGACCTTGTTCTCTCTCTCTCCAATCACATATGATGGGAGGGGGGCCGGCCATTCCAAGGGGAATGGGATTCATTTTTATTTTTGGTGGTGGAAAAATGTTACTCTCATTTTTGTATGCTACATTTTTCCCACTTCTCTCCAAGCTCTCTTTTTCTTCCACCAAATGGCAAAGCTCCAAAACCCCAAATGAGACTTGAAGACTACGAATTCTACAACGAATCTTGGGCACGTCGAGTAGCCGGCTTCGTGCCCGAGTTGCCTCGGCATTGAGGTGGGAGCCCGTAAACAAAGTAGGCGTTGTGGTGCACTTCCGGCGACGAGGAGGAGACGGGACTTTTCCGCAGGAGATCCGGACGATGGCGAGAAGACCGGAGGACTTGGATCGTCGGTATATCTCTAACCTATCTTGTTAAGTAGCTTAGACTTGTTAATGGTTCGATCCGGGTTTAGTACGCGGTGGTGCCGGTTTGCTAAGTCCGCAAAATTTAAGTTATTCACCGCTTCCGCATTCCGGCGTCGGATTGACGGCCGGGGCGCCGCCGTGCACTTACAGTGGTATCAGAGCCTCGCCATTAACTTAGGCTAGCTTTGTGTAATGTGTTTGCATTTCCGATCGATCAAAAAGTTCCAAAACTGCATTTTAGTTCGCATCAGTTTCTGTTGAAAATTTTTGGTCTCGAAAAATTTTTCAGGTTATAAAATATTGATGTACTGGAAAATCTAAGAGTTCTGTAAAAATTTGACGATGTAACTCCACAGTTGGAGCGCGGAACCGCCGCGAAAACCCCATTTGTGCGGCCCTTCCGCCGCGCACTATTCACATCACTTCACCAATTTTTTACAGAGGTCTTCTGGGCTTAAAATATGGGTTTTGGAATATTAAAGTTGGGCCAATTGTTTCTGTGACTGCTGCAGTATTCTTTGTGGGCCCACTTGTTAAAGTTTGATCAATCGGAATATTTTAAACACATTTTTCACAGTATTTACATTATATCTGCGACCGTGAATGTCACTCGATCGGTAAATCCGGTCTAACTGCTATAGCCCGGTTAGACGGATTTACGAACGTGACTTTCACGTTGATGTTCTATGTATTTGCTGTGATGTTGCGGATCGGTCGTGGGGGATAGCCTGGATGCAATGCTAGTACAGTTTTGTTGTAATATGTACATTTGATATTGCGGGGCGAGCGTCCGACATGTGGACTGCCGTCACTGCCTGTTTGTATTATTATTTTGGGGCACGACCTGGTTGCGGTCGATGTACCCGTTGTATGTATATTTTACTTTCTGTACTAGGTTGCCCCGCGGAGGGGTGCACGGATAGCCGGGTTCTGGAGGGCAACAAGCCCGCATCTCATGGCATTGAGACGGAGGGGGCTTCACTCTGGAATTGGCGGGCTATTCGCCGCACTCGTAGGGGGTACAGGTTGACCCAGGAGGGGTGCCCAAGTTACCGGATTCCGTGAAGTGCTGGGTGGTCCATTCACGGTGCTGAAGGGGGCTGCCTCGCTTCAGGTTTTGGCGGGTGACTTGCCGCGCCCGTAGGGGTCTAGGATTTCATTGCACAGGCTATCCACACGACCAGGGGAACGTCGGGTTTCAGTAGTGGCTCTGTGAAACCCGGGGATCCCAGATATCTGTATTGTTTCTGTGATGTTGTTCATTCTCTGTGATGTTGCATTTTATTCACGCCTTGAGCGAATATAATATATTGGTATATATATTAGTAGATGTTGTATATGTTTTGCATCCGCGCTAGTCCAGTCCCCGCTCTGTCGTTAGTTAGCTAACCTAACGGGTAATGACGGGACCCAGTGGCGAATGCGGATGGCATATACGTACATCAGTATATTTTCGTTCTTTTTGGTGTGATCAATTGATGGGACTGCATTGATTCGGATCAATGCAAAGTTAAAAACAAACCTAATCTGATGTTGTTGGAACACTTTTTCAAAAGCTGTTATTGCAAGGACGTTTACTTTTGTTTTGCATCGTGGTATTCATTAGAATATCCTGCTCCTCAGTCGACGAGGCAAGGGCCGAGATCCCTTCACCGGGAGTGACCCCTTGGACAATAAGTTTGCGTCAGGGCATTAACTTCACTATAGCCGATTACTTTTGCTTTGCACCGTGGTATTCATTTGGAATATCCTGCACCCCATTCTACGGGGAAAGAGCCGAGATCCCTTCACCGGGAGTGACCTCTTTAGCAACGGTTTTCGTCACTATATTTTCAAAAAGCTATCCGTTCCTTCAACGATATCAAGTTCATTACGTTAAAGGTTTTCGCCAGAAACCATTCGTAGCCCTCCGTCATTTCAGATGGGTAGCACGTAGTATTCATGCTATGTTTGTTGACCTTCGTCAAGGCATAGTGTATGGTAGCTGCTTGTTATTTTTCTGCTGCATAGATAGATGCGTTGGTTTGGGACAGTCGTATAGCCTTGTTGACCTTCGTCAAGGGCTTGTACGGGTGGATTCAAATTAACCTGGATAATGACGGGTAGAACTTGACATGTGACTTATGATTTGTTGACCTTCGCCAAGGTCATAAGAGCATGGGGCAGAAATCACATCGGGAGTTTCAAAAGAACTGAAACTTGCCAGATATGCGCATACCTTCTGGAGTGTGTTGACGTGAGCGGATTCCGTCACGTTATCATGCGATGATAGTTGGATCCCGATTCACACTGATGAGTTAGTTTTACTCCTCGGGTGTTCCCGACTAATTCTTCTTTCAGGTTTGGAGGAGAATTTGAGGTACAGTGGGAGGATTCCAGATTAGATAAATTGGTAACCATTCTGATCTAGGTTAGAGTGCACGCTGAGTGTTTCTTTTCTCTCTCTCTCTGGCAGCGACCATTGACCCAACCCTAAGACTATGACTCAGTGACCAAGTTGACCGAACCTTCTTAAACACTGGCTTTTGGATTGTCAGAATTGCAAACCTCATTGCCACTCCTACTTTTACCCTTTTCTCCAGGACACCCCGTTTTACTACGAACGTCCACTTCCATTGGACAAAACCATCGTATGGTTAGATACGAACTCGAAAGAATTTATTCGAGGATGGTTTCAGGTTCTGGAGAAAACGGATAAGATTATTCAGTTGTCTTTTCCTTTTACCCTCTCTCAGGTTACGAGTACTCCTTGGTTTAGGGGTAGTACACCTATTACGCAAATTGGATTGTCTTCTTCCAAACCTTAGGCTGGTGCCGACCGGTAGGGAATGAAGAAAACCAATTAGCATAACGATGGTGTGCAGAAGGTATTAAGTTAAGACAAAGCAAGGGATTAGTAAGAGGGCAAAGTAAATTGCAACAGATATTCACGACCAAACCAAATATTTCGTTACCACTCCCACATCACCTTTGTATTTCTCCAGGACACTCCGTATCACTACGAAGATCCACAGTTTATTGGATACTCCATCGTATGGTTATATACGAACTCGAAAGGAACTTGTTCCAGTTCGGGGATGGATCCTGGTTCAGGAGAAATAGGAATAGAGTACATTCAGGTGTCTTTTATCTTCACCTTCTCTCGTGTTGCGAGTGTTCCTAGGATTGGGACAGTACACCCATTATGCTTATTGGATAGTCTTCTTCCAAACCATAGGCTGGTGCCGAACGGTAGGGAAGGAAGAAAACCATTTGGCCTAAAGGGGTGTGCAGAAGGTAAAGACTAAAGACATATGAAGGGATTTGGAGAGTTGGCAAAGAACTATACGGTTACAGTCGTGAATCTGGAAGAGGCATTACTAGGAATACCAGAATACCCCATCGGAACATTTCAATGTTTCAGTTTCACTGTGTAATGTTAAAGGAAAACTGATTTCCCGATTAGATACTTACTCCAGGGTATGTATTTACCAGGTACGATTCTCACATCTGTATGGTTTTACAGATGATGAGTGGGAGTAAGTTATTGGGAATTGGGTGATTATCCTCATTATATCGGGATTCGTTGTAATCGGTGATATTTGAGGAAATCACCTGGGCTGTTTGCCGGTCGGCAAATATTTGGTTTTGAATATCCGCTGTTATGCACCAATTTCAAATTGATATATCTGTACGTCTATTTTCATAGAGTGAGATATACCTTTCTGAAATTATGTCTACGACATTTACCTATATCAGTGGATGGTTAGGTAAGGAGCATTAAACAGCGGTGTAATTCTTCTTAACCATAAGTACAGTTTTCAACCTACGACACACAGTGAATGAGTTATCAGACTCAAGGGACTTATACAAAGGATTGTATGTTGTCCAGGGTCCATCAGGACAGAGGGGTTGGTCCTCGTACTATATTCGGTTTACTTATGACTTCTCTACTTTTTAGACAGGTGTTTCGTGGAAACACAGGGTCTGAATTCTGAGAAGTTATAGGTATTTGAATAGAGTAGAGAACCAGGTGTAGCAAGTATCGGGATTCTTCAAAGTGATCGAAGATGTAGATACTTGTATATGGTATTCAGTTGATAGTAATGATAAAGAGAACTTGCTTCTCTTTCAGGTTACTCATAATTGGAAGCATTCCTAAGTTGAGTTACGCTGATCGGCCTTCTTCCATTTAGTTGACATGCGCTGGGGACAGCTGCATGATTTGAATCTGGTTCAATTAAATCAGTGCCTCTGTTTCTATATTGGATATAGAACAGTTCATATCTTAACATTGTTAAGGTACGGGGAGTTGTCCGGTTTATGATTAAAACCAGACACTGGACAACTCAAGGCACGTTTCTGTAATGGCTGTTTGTGGGTTGACCCAGGCTATGACGCGGGTTGACTTTCTACCATCTGGAAGATCAATAGCAATATTGTTCTAGACTCGCCACAGTTTTATTAAAAATGGATTTTTTCAGAAAACAGTAGTGGGAGTATGGTAGAACTGGAAGTGATTCCAGAACCACAAACGATTACTGAAGATTTGATAAGGAACCTAAAGATTCAATCTGGATTGACATTCCATTGGCCACTCCGCAGATTAGGTGGGTAACTTCAGGCACCCGAGAGGCACTACGGTAGCCTCAAGGACGGTGACAGGGAAGTTCTTGTTTACTCACAATTACCATTGCTGTTGTTCCAGGCTGCGAGACCCGGCGGGAGGATGAGTATAGCGTCGTTCTAAACTAGTTTTAGAAGTTTACGTCTATATGACTCTGCCAGAGGGTTGTCGTAGTCAGTGGGAGCAGCGGAAGCATTGGTGGACAGGTAGCTTATGTCTATTTATAGACTAAAGCAGAAGTAGCGGAGATAGATCATCTATTTCTGACATGACAGTCATGGGTTTGACTTCATCAGAATAGGGGATGGATCTGTTGAGAAGGTAGTAGGGTGTGATGTCCTGGTATCTGGATGATATACACAGAGTAGGAAAAGAAACTCCTACACTACGATCGGTTATACTTTGGTCGTCACACAGTGGTTTCTCCACAAAGGAGATGGATTTTATATCTGACATACTGGTTACTAGATCTATGGTTTTAGATCTAGATTTGGGTGGTTTCCCAATCAGGGTACTTGACAACATTCTAAGAGTATTTAGGATGGACGACTCCTGGCACGGTAGTGTACCTGCAGGTAATGGAGTCACCCTCTCCAAAGGTGTCTTACAGACTAAAGGGGAGAGGGACGGGCATGATTGGCAGATCACTTGCTCAGGCAATTGAGTCAATCGTGAGATGTCAAGTACCACACCAGATGTTGTTCTTGCACGAAATGCAATAAGTTGATATTGATCCAATCCTGGAGGAACAGTCGGAAGCAGTTTTAGAACATAAGAGGATGTTCTAGGGATATGATAACGACAGCCTCATTCGGGAGACAGTTATCATTCCAGGCTTCTAAGGTGACATGGACGACAAGGAGGTTGTCAGAGTTATAGTTTTCCTTCTGATGAGGGGCAGTAATTTGGACAGGTGGTCCAAGGCAATACTGAGGGAGGCATGGCGCGCAGGACACAGATTAAGTTCAGTTGTCAATACAGTCTAAGAAGTTTGGATTTGGAGTTCATTTATGAGCTACGTCCCATCAGACATCCAGACATATTCTAAGACTGATATTGCTCATTTTGGGAGATGGTTTTCTCCGCGAACTTGAGATATAGAGAGACATAGAAAGAAACAACTAAGCGGATCCACTCACTGAGGCTATTCCTCGAACGCAATAGTTCCGCAAACGAGCTTTGTGAGACTGACTAGTAGAGGAGTTGGATGTTCGGTATCACACGGGCTGTGAGTATGCGACATCGCAATAATTAGCCTTGAGTGCAAGTGGGAGATTGTTGGAGATAGTGCCCTCAGAGTCAATTATTAGGTCACAGGTACGTGATTGTAATGATTGAGGGAGGACCTATCCCGGTAGGACAGTCTTACTCGAGATGATAGTATGCTATCTGGCTTACCTTTATCATCGTGTACTGTTTTAGGTGACCTGACACGTCGCTATTACACGTTGATAGAGCCCCTAGGATTCTTGCTTGACCACCAGCAGTATGAGGGCGATCATATAAGTGGGAGCTGGGGGGTCTATAAGCTTATCCTTAAAAGGTCCCTAGTCGTGGGAGTTTCGAGACTGGGCATCGATACTCCATTAGTAGACTAGTGTATACAGTCGAGACCCCGACGAGGGGCGGTGGCCGGTCTCACAAGCCACTGGTGTCAGTTGGATCACCTAAGATGTATACAGGTGCTCATTGGGTTATGAGTACACCGGACAGGACTCGCCGGGAACATGCTAGTTGGTCATATACCAGACGTCAGATGGCAGTTCCCTGGTGACATGTGTGCAGGTTAGTTCATCGACCTGGGGATCGTCATTTGTCTCGTGTGAGTTCCCACTGTACTTTGATTACTACCCTACCACGGCTCAAAGGAGTCGTGCAAACAGGTTTTAGTTGGGTACAGTCCCGAGCCACATGGAGGCAGTGAGCGTATCTTCAGGGGTTCGTCTCTCCCGGTATTGGGGGTGAGGTCGTGCTGTGTCTAGGAGAGCCATTACACAAAGTCCTTGGCCAAGGCAAGGAGATTTACTGGTAGGTATTCCAGTAGTATCTCAGGGTGTTCTGGGCTACACTCCGACACGACTTGTACCGCTTTTGGGGGTCTGACTTTTACCAACCCCCTAGGCCCGCCATGCGATGCTCATAGACGAACGGACCGGACTGCACGGATATTGTCACTGACAGGCTCAGTTGGGTGTCGGGGTGAGCTTCCTCATCGACGTCCCTTTTAGTCAGTACCTGGTAGCCCGTCACGTATTGGCTTATACCTCTGACGTGCTAGTGGTTAAATCCACAACCAAGGTGTTGACGAGTCTTTAGAGTCCCCCACTTTTCAGTTACTCAGCTTTCGGGCGAAAGGTTGTAGAGGCCGTATGGAGATATGGCAGGGTCCGATCAGATACGTGCGGTATTGCACGGATCAGGATCGGACAGTTTGTACTATAGGCCGTATGGTTATATGGCAGGGTTCGATCAGATACGTGCGGATTGCACGGATCAGGATCGAACAGATATTACTAGCCGGCTTTGGTTTAAGCCGGATCCTAGTATAGTACAGTGTAGACTTTGTCTCATTGCATTTGTATTTCGGTCGAAATACAGATGCGGGTGTGTATGCACAGTATCGGGGTTTTCCCGTAATTTATTACGGGACCAGTTTTCTGGAGTTGCCAGTTTGCTTTCCGTTTCGGCCAATTTCCATTGTTCCGTTCATTGGCCGAAGATTGGTGGAGGAGGGTTTATTTGCATTGTTGCAAATAGGCATTAGTGGAGGGGGTTCTTTGCATATTTCCTTGCATCATGATGGCTTTCATGATGTGCACCATTCCATTGACTTGCTTGACTTCTCCTTCTCATGATGGTTGTGGTTGTGTGTGGTTTTTGCTTGTGATCATATCCTTTCATGATGCCCTCTTGCATGATTGTTCCACCCACCCCCTTGACCTTGTTCTCTCTCTCTCCAATCACATATGATGGGAGGGGGGCCGGCCATTCCAAGGGGAATGGGATTCATTTTCATTTTTGGTGGTGGAAAAATGTTACTCTCATTTTTGTATGCTACATTTTTCCCACTTCTCTCCAAGCTCTCTTTTTCTTCCACCAAATGGCAAAGCTCCAAAACCCCAAATGAGACTTGAAGACTACGAATTCTACAACGAATCTTGGGCACGTCGAGTAGCCGGCTTCGTGCCCGAGTTGCCTCGGCATTGAGGTGGGAGCCCGTAAACAAAGTAGGCGTTGTGGTGCACTTCCGGCGACGAGGAGGAGACGGGACTTTTCCGCAGGAGATCCGGACGATGGCGAGAAGACCGGAGGACTTGGATCGTCGGTATATCTATAACCCATCTTGTTAAGTAGCTTAGACTTGTTAATGGTTCGATCCGGGTTTAGTACGCGGTGGTGCCGGTTTGCTAAGTCCGCAAAATTTAAGTTATTCACCGCTTCCGCATTCCGGCGTCGGATTGACGGCCGGGGCGCCGCCGTGCACTTACATTTTCTTCTCTCTCTCTCCTGGTAGCGACCATATCACGCCTTAATCAAGATAATAATACGGATATTTGACCGAACCCGCTTGTTATACTGAGCTGGGGAACGTTGGTCCCTCTCCAACTTATAATTGTTATAAGACAGAGCAGGAAATTGGGGATTACCAGAATTCCCGTGCCGCCCAAACGAAGAGAGTGCATGTTGATGCATCATCTTCGGGTGTGTTCATTACAAAGAACTGTTTCTCTGTATCCTCTACGTCCTGGGTATGTGATACCAGATCAGGATCCCAGATATGTAATCTGTTACATAGGGCTACAGATAGGTAGAGAACTGAGAACGGGTGATAAGTTTCATGAGGCAGAAAACGGGGCAAGAGTTGCAGCCAAGTCTGTTGGTCACTGTCACCCTGTATTACAATACATTGATTCTAAACGAATGTTATTAGATACCGAACCTGATATACAAAATCATATCAGTCTCTTTATTAGTAAAGAAATGATAAAATTTTGTATTGTTGGATAATGTTTTGAACATTTCCTATATCAAAAGTTGATCGGTTCAGGCACGTTATCTAAAAGCATTAATGTTCTAAATCAAACCACAGTTCTTAGTATACGGAACACACACAAGAGGAAGAGTTCAGAAATGAACGAATCCTTCTTGAGGCATTGTAGACTAGGTCATATCAATGCGACCCGACTGGCTGAAGTTACATTTAGATGCATATTTAAATTAGTTTGAATTTACATCTTATGAAACTCGCCAGTCATGTCACAAAGATAAGATGACCACAGCTCTGTTTATTGGAAACAGAGAAAGAGTTAGTAAACTCTTGGGATGATACATGTTGATGTATGTAAGGTCCCCTGTCTACACATGCCAGGACAGGTTCTTTGTACTTCATTACATTCTCTGATAATCTCTCAAGATTCAGACATATGTTCCTGTTGAAACATGAGTCCGAGCCTTTTGAGATATTCACAGAATATAAGCGAGAAGTAGAGAACCAAAATACGGGTATAAGTATTATGTCCTATGATGAGATCAGGGAGGAGAATACTTGTGCATGGAATTCCTGGACTATTCTAAAGGAGAATGAGATTCTCTCTCAGCATTACTCCTCTGTATACACCATAGCACGATGGTATATCGGGGTGGAGCAATTACACCCTATGTGATAAGGTGTGCTCTATGATGAGTAATACTGAGTTACCTTTTTCCTTTTGGGAGTTATGCACTTATGAAGTTGCATACCTATTGAATAGGGTTCCAATCAAATCAGTTGCCTACCATTTCATATGTGATATGGAAAGGGAGGAGCCCATGTCTTAAGCTAGTTAAGATTTGGGGTTGTCCGGCCAATGTTTAAAAGCAAAATCCGGACAAGCTCGAGGCAAGGTCTGTTATGTACAACTGGAAAGGTTCCAGCTATGCAAACTACAGCGGATGATTTGGTAGAACCAAAGGATTCAATAGATACCAACGAACCTCAGCCTCTCCGCCGATCTAGTAGGGTTCCTCACCCACCTGAGAGATACTTCGGTTACTCTATGACAGTGGGAGCGAGGATTGCATCATGAGATGATGACCCAACTAGTTTCGAGCTGGCCATCAGGAGTAAGACTCTATAAGAATGGCTGGATGCTTAGTGATCTGAGATGGAATCCTTATACACCAACAAAGTATGGACTTTGGTTGCTATATCTGAAGGGTTAAATCCCCATCAGGAGCAAGTATATCTTGAGAAGATTACTTGGTGTAGATGGAAAAGTTGAGACTTTCAAAGCTAGACTTGTTAAAGGTTTTCGTCATTGACCAGGCGTGGATAATGATGAAACCTTTTTCCAGTATTTATGCTTAAGTCCATCCAGATTCTACTTGCCACGGCTACATACCATGACTACGATATCTGGTGGTTGGGTGTCATGACAGCTTTTCTAAATGATGTTTTAGAAGAGGGAGTCTATAAGTACACAGCCAGAGGGCCTCGTAGAGAGTGGGAGCAGCGGAAACGTGTGCAAGATGCTTTATAGGATAAAGAAGGCATCGCGGAGTTGGAACATCTGTTTTGATGAAGTAGTCAAAAAGTTTGATATCATCAAAATGGTAGATGAACCTTGTATAAACAAAAGGGTAGTAGGGAGTATGGTGATGATCCTCGTAGAGTACGTGGATGACATACTCTTGATAAGAAAGGAGTTTCTTTTGCTACGCTCGATCAATCTCCGTTTATCACAATGATTCTCCACATAGGATCAAAGTGATACCTACAAAATCCTGGACTTTGGATCTATGAGATAGATCTAAATGGATGTTAGGATACTCACTAGCTATAGTGAGATGGTATCAGTTGATCCTGGGGAGAATCACTGGAAGGGTTCCAGGGTGATAAAGACGACTGAATGTCAGTCGCAGGCATTGTCTTTACCCTCAGTAAAGGGACGGTATGTTGGAAGAGTTCCAAGCTAGATACCGTGACATACTAGACGATAAAGGCAGGATACATCGCTACTTAAGATGCTACCAAAGAGGATGTTTGGGTGTATATTGGTTCATGAGATGAACTATGTTCCTACCATTGTGAGACAATGGAGTTGTGGCTTATGCCAAGGAACGCAGGTCCCATCAGTGATCTAGACATATTCTAAGGCAGTATCACTTGATCATGGAGATGGTTGATCTCCAGGGTGATCGAGGTTTGGAGAGTAGACTCAGAGGACAACACAGCGGATCCACTCACAAAGGCCTGTTCGCAAAGAGAGATTTTTATGGGATGGTTGAGTATGAGATACTACAACCACTGCTATCAGATGGCCCTAGTGCAAGTGGGAGATTGTTAGTTATATGTATGCCCTAGAGGCCATTACTATACATAGGATGTATATTGTAGTGGATGCTTGGACATATATAGGGAGGACTTTCTTGCTCGACATGATAGTATGCTATCTGGTTGCTCTTTACCTTAACGTGTACTCAGATTGTCTCTCTATTACATGTTGGTAAAGCCCTTAGGATCTGTACTTGACTATCTGGACTATGATGCAGATCATACTAGTGGGGACATGGTAGTCCATAAGTACATCCTTCAAAGTCCCTAGTCGTGGGTGTATCGAGATGGGGCATCGATATACCAGAGTAGACTAGCGTGTACCTTCTCGACCCATACAGATGGGCGATGGATTATCCCATATCCATTGGTGTTTGACATCGGAGATGATATACGGGTGCTCAGTAGAGACTGGGTACACTGGACGGACTCGCCGAGAACTCCCAGATGGTATTATACCTCACGTCAGATGGCAGTTCTCTGGTGACACTGGTACAGAGTAGTCTGTTGACCCGAGATCGTCATAGAGTCTTGTGTGGTTCCCACTGTGCTTTGATTTCCATCTTACCACGTCCAAGAGGGCGTGGAAAATGGTGGTTTTTGGGTACAGTCCTGAGTCACATGGAGGCAATGAGCGATAGGAGGGGATTCGTCTCTCCCGGTATAGGGAGTTGATGTTGCGCTGTGTTCGATTGGCTATAACAGGAAATCCCTGGCCAGGGTTGCTGAGATTTACTGGTAAGTGTTACCAGTAGTTTCTCGAATTGTTATAGACCTCATATCGACACGACTTATCGAGCTATTGGGGTCTGACGTTTACCACCCCTAGGCGAGATATGCGACATATCAGACGATCAGACCGGACTGTACGGTAGTGTTACTGGTTGGATTCACTGGAGTGTGAGCGGGCTTGCTCGTCGATCTTCTGATCGCTCAATACCCGGGTGGCCGTTACGTTTAGCAGACCGCTTGCGGCTTGTGGGTGTTTGATATGATCATCACCTGCTGTCGGCGTATTGACGAGTCTTTAGAGTTCTACACAGAGGTTTCCTGGCTCAAGCAAAACGAAATAGGAGCGCATATGAGATATGTGCGGGACCGAGAATAATGCGTGTATGTGATACCGTATTCTATTCTCGCGATGAATGTGTCGAATGGTTGTATGCGATATAACCTAGTTATCGAATCGAGGATTGATTCGATAAGCCGATACATTGGATACTAGTCGGTTATATGCGATATGACCGGATCGTTAAATCAAGTGTTGATTTAATGATTTAATGTATAATTATATATTTTATATATTACTTTGCATTAACTAGTATTGGTTCACTTTATATGGATTTTCTCACTTGGATTGTGCACATTGTATATGTGATATACATTTGTACATTTGATTGTATCATGTTTGATGATACATGATTGTTTAAGTGTATGTTAAGATTAAACCATGGTTATGTGATGGTTAGGGTTATGATTTTATTTGCTTACTCATTTATTTATTTATTTATTTCATTTTGGCAAAAGAAAAGAAATGGTGGCTTGCTTTGTTTTACATTGAAACTTCATGAAGGTTTGAAAAAGTCCACCATTTTTTGTTTCATGCCTAACCTAACCATTGACCTAACCCTAGTTTATTCTCTACACTTGACCATGGTTGATTATGATAAGTATTCTTTTATTTTCTATTTTCTAAATAACTTATCATAACAATATTCTTCTTCTTCTTCATTTCTTCATGGAAGAAAGCTTGCTCCATTAATGGCAAGTGATGATAAAGAGTGAGAAATCCAATTCTAAAGTGAACCCACTTCCTATTTCTTCATCCTCTACCTCTTGCCAAGTAGTATAGGGTATTTCCTTCATAAGTTTTCATGGCTTGGTGAAGGTGGAGCTTGATCTAGCGATGCCTCGACGTAGATCATCTTCGGCATGGACATCGACGACCTAGCTCGCCATTTCTCCGACGAAGCCGACGCTAGAGCCCGGGAATTCATTTGGACAGCGAGGGGACTTCGTTGCGGAGCTATGGAGGTGGAGCACCGGATCTACAAAGGTTGTATTTCCGTTTAAACTTTAGTTAAGTGTTAACTAATTTCATTTTCGCCTAGACATCTAGCTAACGATCCGTAGTCTATGGTTTCTCGGCACCGTATTTTTGAAATTGGCATGGTTGATGCCTTGTGAGACCTCATTAGGGTGCCTAGGAACCCTACACTTGGTTTGCGGCTCCGTAGGGGCAAACAACAATTTAAGATTTAATAATTTTTAAATAAATAAATAAGGACCGTAGGGGCAACCGTTTGGCCCTACGGGTTAATCCGTAGGGCTAAACTAAATCTGCCCCTACGGATGTTGTTATCCGTAGGGGCAACCTCCTATTTAGTAGTGGTGATGTCCAGGTATTAGGATGACATGCACTTGATAGGAAGGGATATCCCTATACTATGATCGGTTATATTGTGGTTGTCACAAAATTGTTTCTCCACATAGGATATGGATATAATATCATGTTTTCTGGTTACTAGATCTATGGTTTTAGATCTAGATTTAGGAAGTATCCCAATTTGGGTACTTTGACATTATTCTAAAGATATTTTAGAACAGATGACTCCTGACATGGTAGTTTATCTGCAGATGCTGGAGTCACCCTCTCTAAAGGTGTCTTACAGATTAAAGGGGAGAGGGATGTGCATGATTAGTATATCACTTGCTTAGGCAATTGAGTTATTCATGATATGTCGAGTACCACACCGGATATTGCTTTTGCACTAGATGCAATGAGCAGATATATTAATCCAATCCTGGAGAAACATTGGGAAGCAGTTTATGAACATAAGTGAAAGTTCTTGGGATATGGTAACGACAGCCTCCTTCTGGAGACGGTTATCATATCAGGCTTCCAAGGTGACCTGGATGACAGAGTGACTGTCAGAGTTATAGTTTTTCCCTCCTTTGAGGGACAGTATGTTGGACAAGTGGTCTAAGCGGATCCTGAGGAAAGGCAAGGCACAGGATACTGATTAAATTCAGTGGACGATACAGTCTAAGTAGTTTGCTGGATTTGGAGTTTATTTATGAACTGGGTCCCATCAGATATCCAGACAAATTCTAAGACAAGTATTGCTCATTTCCGGAGATAATTTTCTCCGCGAAGTTGAGATATAGAGAGATATAGAAAGAAACATTGGAGCGGATCCACTCACCGAGGCTATTTCTCGAACACAATCATTTTCATAAACAGGCTTTGCGAAACTGATTAGTGGAGAAGTTGGGTGTTCGGTATCACACGGGCTGTGAGTTTGCGACATCGCAATAATTGGCCTTAAGTGCAAGTGGGAGATTGTTAGCTATAGTGCTCTCAAGGCAATTATCATAGTCGCGGACTTGTGATTATGATGATTAAGGAAGGACCTATACCGATGAAACAATCTTACTCAAGATGATAGTATGCTATCTGGTTTGTCTTTATCATCATATACATGTTGATAGAGCCCATAGGATTCTTGCTTGACTGCCAGCATTATGATGGCGATCACATACATGGGAGCTGGAGGTCTATAAGCACATCCTTAAATGTCCCTAGTCGTGGGAGTATCGAGACCGGGCATCGATACTCCAGTGTAGACTAGTGTATACTGATCGAGACCCAGACGAGGGGCGGTGGCCAGGTCTCACAAGCCATTGGTGTTAGTTTGTTCACCTAAGATAGTATACAGGTGCTCATTGGGTTATGAGTACACTGGACGGACTCGCCGGGAACCTGCTAGTTGGTATTATACCTATTGTCAGATAGCAGTTCCCAGGTGACATATGTACAGGTTACTCTGTCGACCTGAGATCGTCATTTGTCTCGTGTGAGTTCCCACTGTGCTTTGATTACTACCCTACCACGGCTCAAAGGAGTCGTGCAAATAGGTTTTACTTGGGTACAGTCCTGAGGCACACGGAGGCAGTGATCGGATCGTCGGGGATTCATCTCTCCCGATATTGGGGGTTGATGCCGCGTTGTGTACGGATGTCCATCACCAAAAATCCGTGGCCACGGTGGACGAGAATTACCGATCCAGGATCGATAGTTTCTCAGGTGGTGATGGGTTTCATACAGACACTAAATATCGTGTTGTTAGGGGTCTGACTTTATCCACCCCCTTAGACTCGATATGCGATACTCTTAGACGAACAGACCGGACTGTACGGATATTATCACTGTCAGGCTCAGTAGGGGTTCAGGATGAGTTGGCTCGTCGGCCTCCCTTTCGCTCAATACCTGGGTAGCCGTTACGTACAGCTAGTGCCGCTGACGAGCTTGTGGTTAAACCCACTGCCAGCGTATTGACGAGTCTTTAGAGTCCCACACATAGGGTTTTCACGGTTCAGACGATATGGTGTACATGAGGTATGTTGATACATACAGGTGTCCGATTTAATATATACATATGCTGCGCAGACTTAAATCGGATGGTTAATAATACTAGCGGCTTAGGATTAAGCCAGATTATTAAATCAAGTTTTGATTTAATATTTTACATATGTATTTATATATATGTATTCCAGTATTATTGTTCGCTATTTATTTTCTCTCTTGGCTATTCGTATTTTTGTACGAATACGCGTATATGTATTTCGGTACATGTACCGGGAAGTATTCCGTATTTTATACGGAATGGCTTCTAGATGTTTTGCCACCTCATTATTGATTTTCCATTTATGGAAAATCATTTGTTTTATAATGAGGTGGAGGGTATGAGGTGGCATGAGGCATGGCCCATGGTATGGTCTTTGAGTTATGGTCTTATTTGTTTATTGAAATTAATTGAAAAATGGCATGAGAATTTTTTATGGGGAGAGGGAGAGGGGGCCGGCCACTTCTTTGGTGGGATTTGATTTTCATTTTGAGAGATTACAGTTTATTACAAATCACTCCCTCACTCTCTCATGCTCACTAAAAAAAAGGGACTTAGCCATTTTTCTTAGTTTCTCATGCCAAAGCTTCATCACCTCCATTCATCTTCTATGGTTGCTTTCATGAGCACAAGAGTTGAGAGAAAATTGTAGTGACACTTTCATACACCCCCACTCTCCATCGCTAGCGACTTTGGAGCGTCGGTTACCTCGTTCGACGAGGTTGGAGCTTGCGTCGTTTCTCTCGGGCGGATCATCGGAGATGGAGGAAGACCGGCAACCAAACATCATCATGGAATCACTAGGAGCTTGGAATGAAGACCGAAGGACTCGGATCATCTCGGTATAACCTTTCTAACTCTTAGTTAGCTCGCTAGAATATGGTTTAAGGTCGATCCGTAAATCGGGTAGCGGTAGCGCCAGTTTAGAAAAATTTTGTTCCGCATTTTGGCCGCGTTTCGATGGCCGGGGCGCTGCCGGAACCCTTCACACGTCAGCGGCACTAGCTAAACGTAACGGGGCTACCCAGGTATTGAGCGAAAGGTAGGCCGATGAGCAAACTCATCCTGAAACCCTACTGAGCCTAACAGTAACAATATCCGTACAGTCCGGTCCGTTCGTCTACGAGTATCGCATATTGAGTATAGGGGGTGGATAAAATTAGACCCATAATAACGCGACATTTAATGTCGGTATAAAGCTCATCACCACCTGAGAAACTACCGATCCTAGATCAGTAATTCTCGACTACCTTGTCCAAGGATTTCTGGTGATGGTCACCCATGCACAATGCGACATCAACCCCCAATACCGAAAGAGACGAATCCCCGACGATCCGCTCACTGCCTCCATGCGGCTCGGGACTGTACCCAACTAAAACCTGTTTGCACGACTCCTTTGAGCCGTAGTAAGGTAGTAATCAAAGCACAATGGGAACTAACACGAGACAAATGATGATCTCAGGTCGAGTGACTAACCAGCACACATGTCACCTGGGAACTGCTATATGACAATAGGTATACTACCAACTAGCAGGTTCCCGGTGAGTCCGTCTAGTGTACTCATAACACAATGTGCACCTATATACTATCTTAGGTGAACAAACTAACACCAATAGCTTGTGAGACCGGCCACCGGCCCTCGTTGGGGTCTCGATCAGTATACACTAGTCTACTCTGGAGTATCGATGCCCAGTCTCGAAACTCCCACAACTAGGAATATTTAAGGATGCGCTTATATACCACCCAGCTCTCACATATATGATCGCCATCATAATACTGGTAGTCAAGCAAGAATCCTATAGGCTCTATCAACATGTAATAGTGATCTATAATACCACATAAAGCATGTACATGATGATAAAGACAAACCAGATAGCATACTATCATCTCGAGTAAGACTGTTCTACCGGTATAGGTCCTCCCTCAATCATCATAATCATCTTCCCGCGACTATGATAATTTCCTTGAGGGCACTACAGCTAACAATCTCCCACTTGCACTTAAGGCTAATTATTGCGATGTCGCATACTCACAGCCCGTGTGATACCAAACACCCAACTCCTCTACTAATTAGTCTCGCAAAGCTCGTTTGCGAGACTATTGTGTTCGAGAAATAGCCTCAGTGAGTGGATCCGCTCCAATGTTTCGTTCTGTATCTCTCTATATCTCAAACTCGTGGAGAATAACCATCTCCTGAAATGAGCAATACCTGTCTTAGAATTTGTCTGGATATCTGATGGGACCCAGTTCACAAATGAACTCCAAATCCAGCAAACTTCTTAAACTGTATCGTCCACTGAATTCAATCAGTATTCTGTACCATGACTTCCTCAGTATCCGCTTGGACCACCTGTCCAACATACTGTCCCTCAAAAGAGAGAAAACTATAACTCAGACAGCCACTCTGTCCTCCAGGTCACCTTGGAAGCCTGAAATGATAACCGTCTCCCGAAGGAGGCTGCCATTACCATATCCCAAGAACATCCACTTATGTTCATGACTGCTTCCCAACGTTTCTCCAGGATTGGATTAATATATACTTATTGCAGCCTATGCAAAAGAAATATCTGGTGTTGTACTTGACATCTCATGATTGACTCAATTACCTAAGCAAGTGATATGCCAATCATGCAAATCCCTCTCCTCATTAGTCTAAAAGACATCTCTTTAGAGAGGGTGACTCCATCACCTGCAGGTACACCACCACGCCAGGAGTCGTCCATTCGAAAACACCTTTAGAATAATGTTAAAGTACCCGAATTGGGACACTTCCTAAATTTAGATCTAAAACCATAGATCTAGTAACCAGAGTGCCTGATATTATATCCATATCCTATGTGGAGAAACAATTGTGTGAAAACCACAGTATAACCGATCGTAGTATAGGAATTTCACTTCCTATAAAGTGCATGTCATCCAAATACCAGAACATCATACCCTACTACCATCTTACCAGATCCATCTCCTATTCTGATGAAGTCAAGACTAATGACTGTCACATCAAAAATAGATGATCTATTTCCGCTATAACTGCTTTAGTCTATAAATAGACATAATCTACTTGCCCTCTATGCTTCCGCTGCTCCCACTGACTACAACAACACTCTAGCAGAGTCATATATACGTGCACTTCTAAAGCTAGTTTAGAACGACGTTATACTCATCCTCTTGCCGGGCCTTTTAGTCTAGAACAGCAGCAATGGCAAATCTGGGTAAACAAGAACCTCCCTGTCACCGTCTCTGAGAAGACCGAAATACCTCTCGGGTGCCGGAGGTTACCCACCATATCTGCGGAGTGGCTAATGTAATGTCGAATCCATTTGAATCTTTAAGTTCTATTAAATTTTCAGTAATCGTTTGTGGTTCTGGAATCACTTCCAGTTCTACCATACTCCCACTAATGTTTTTTGAAAAGAATCAATTTTATTAAAACTGGTGGCGAGTCAAGAACAAAATAACTATTGATCTTCCTGATGGTAGAATGTTAACCCTCGTCGAAGCCGAGGATAACCCATAAACTGCCATTACTAAAACGTGCTTTGAGTTCGTACAGATTCTGGTTTTAAGCATCAGCTGGACAACTCCTTATATCTTAACATCGTTAAGATACGAAACCATTCTATATACCATATAGAAACAAAGGCACTAATTTAATTAGAACTAGATTAAAAAAACATGTAGTTGTATCCAGTGCATATCAACAAAATGGAATGAGGCCAATCAACATTACTCAACTAGGAGTGCATTTATATATGAGTAACCTGAAAGAGAAGCAAGTTCTCAAAACCATTACTATCAACGGAATACCAAATACAAGTATCTACATCTTCGACTACCTCGAAGAATACTGATACTTCTAACAAATAGTTCTCTACTTTATTCTTATACGTATAACTTCTCAATATCTAGACTTTGTATTTCAATGAAATACTTGTTTAGAACTTGTGAAGTCATGAGTTAACAAAATATAGTACAAGTACCAACCCC
Source organism: Agapanthus africanus (assembly GCA_030015575.1). Lineage (NCBI taxonomy): Eukaryota > Viridiplantae > Streptophyta > Magnoliopsida > Asparagales > Amaryllidaceae > Agapanthus > Agapanthus africanus. The sequence continues at coordinate 115,053,030 of JASDDO010000018.1, forward strand.
ATTGTTCTAATGGACACTGGACAACATACAATACTTTGTATAAGTCCCGTGAGTTCAACAACTCAAACCCTGTGCGTCGTAGGTTGAAAACTAAGCTATGGTTAAGAAGAATTACACCGTTGTTGAATGCACCTTACCTAATCACCATCTGATATAGGTAAATGTCATACACATAATTTCAAAAGTTATATCTCACTTTATAAAATAAACATACAGATATATCAGTTTGAAATTGGTGTATAACGACGGATATTCCAAACCAAATATTTGTCGTCGGGCAAAAAACCCAGGTGATTTCCTCAAATATCACTAATTACAAAGAATTCTGATATGCTTTGATGATCTAATCACCTAATTCTCAATATCTTACTCCTACTCACCATCTGTAACGCCATACAGATGTGAGAATCAAATCTGGTAAATACATACCCTGGAGTAAGAATCTAATTGGGAAATCAGTTTTCAACTAACAACGCACAGTGAAACTGAAACATGAAAATGTTTCGAAGGGGTATCCGGCTATTCCTAGTAACGCATCTTCCACTATCCTGATTCATGACTGTAACCATATAGTTCCATTCCCTCACTCCAATCCCTTTATATGTCTTTACTTATTACCTTCTGTACACCAGATTTAGGCTAATTGATTTTCTTCCTTCCCTACCCTTCAGCGCCAGCCTAAGGTTTGGAAGAAGACTATCCAATAAGCGTAATAGGTGTACTCTCCTAATACCAGGAGCCTTGGCAACCAAAGAGAAGGTAAAAGGAAAATACAACTGAATAATCCTTTTCAATTTCTCCTGAACCGGAAATCATCCTCGAATCTAGAACAAGTTCCTTCGAGTTCGTATGTAATGGCGTATCCAAGCATTATGGACGTTCGTAGTGATACGAAGTGTTCTGGAGAAATCCAAAGCGGATGTAGGAGTGGCAGGGGTATACGCGGTTTTGTCGTGAATGATAGCAGTCGCAATTTCCTTTTGCCCTTATTCTAATCCCTTTTTATGTCTTTACTTATTACCTTCTACATACCACACTCAGGCTAATTGATTTTCTTTCTTCCCTACCTTTCGGCACCAGCCTATGGATTGGAAGAAGACTATCCAATAAGCACAATAGGTGTACTCTCCTGATCCTAGGAGCTCCCGCAACCTGAGAGAAGGTAAAAGGAAAAAACAACCGAATAATCCTATTCAATTTCTCCACAACCGGAATCCATCCTCAAACAGGAACAAGTTCCTTCGAGTTCATATGTAACTATACGGTGGATTATCCAATAAATGTGGATCTTTGTAGTGATACGAGATGTTCTGGAGAAACGCAAAGGTGATGTAGAAGTGACAATGATATATGCGACTCCTTGACAATCCAAAAGCCAAAATGTTTTAAGAAGGTCCGGTTAACTTGGTTCATGAGTTTTAGTCTAGGGTCAGGCCATGGTCGCTGCCAGAGAGAGAGAAAAGAAACACTCAGCGTGCACTTTAACCTAGATCAGAATGGTTAATCACTTTATCTAATCAAAATGTCTCCAACTGTTTCCTCGAATTCTCCTCCAAACCCAAAAGGAGAATTAGTCGGGATCATCTAAATTCACCCGATGAGTAAACCTACTCATCAGTGGGAATCGGGATCCAACTATCATCGCATGATAACTTGATGGAATCCACTCAAGTCACTATACTCCAGAAGGTATGCGCATGTGTGGCAAGTTTCTTGTATATTTAAAACTCCCGATGTGATTTTTACCACAAGCGGTTTATGACCTTGACTAGGTCAACAAACCATAAACCGCTAGTCAAGTTCAACCCGTCATTATCCTGGATTGCGTTAAACCTACCCGCACGTGCCCTTGACTAGGTCAACAAGGCCGCACGACTGTCCTAACAAATCACATTTAAAATGGAACAAACAAGCACCACTTAACTACCAAACATTACGACTTGATTAGGTCAAAAAACGCAGCACGAATACTAAATAATACTCGTAAGAAATGACGGAGGGCTACGGCTGGTTTTTGGCGAAAACCCTTCAATATAATGAACTTAATATCGTTGAAGGAACCGAGTGGTTTTTCAAATATATAGTGGCGCAAACTTTTGCTAAAGAGGTCACTTTCGGTGAAGGGAACTCGGCTCTTTCCTTGTCAAATGAGGTGCAAGATATTCCCAATCGAATACCACGATGCAAACAAAAGAATCGACTATAGTGAAGTTATTACGATGACGCAAACTTATGCCCAAGGGGTCACTCCCGATGAAGGGATCTCGGCCCTTGCCCCGTCGAATGAGATGCAGGATATTCTAAACTGAATACCACTATGCAAAGCAAAAAGAAACGTCTGTAATGTCAGTTTTTAAAAACTTGGTTCCAACAACATCATATATATAGGTTTGCTTTCCTTCTATTGATTGTCAGTTGTATGTATGCCCTAGAGGCCAGTACTGTACATATGATGTATATTATATTGGATGCTTGGATATATATAGAGAGGACTTTCTTGCTCGATATGATAGTATGCTATCCGGTTGCTCTTTATCTTAACATGTATAATTGTCTCTTGATACTGTCTTATGGTTACATGTTGGTAAAGCCCTTAGGATGTGTACTTGACTACCAGGACTATGATGCAGATCATACTAGTGGGGCCATGGTAGTCCATAAGTTCATCCTTTAATGTTCATAGTCGTGGGTGTATCGAGACAGGACATCGATATACCAGAGTAAACTAGCGTATACGCTTCTCGACCCATGAGATGGGCGATGGATGATCCCATATCTATTGGTGTTTGACATCAGAGATGGTATACGGGTGCTCAGTGGAGACTGGGTACACTGAACGGACTCCCCGAGAACTCTCAGATGGTATTATACCTCACGTCAGATGGTAGTTCTCTGGTGACACTTGTACAGGTTAGTCTGTAGACCCGAGATCGTCATAGAGTCCTGTGTGATTCTGTCACGTCCCGAAAGTACGGAACATGACCGGCACTTAGGCTATGAACGTCTCAAGGCGTGCGTGCTCTAAGTAAGCCGGGCCCAGAAATCCAAACCAAGAAAAGTAGTAGAGTGTAGGAAAACCATTTTAAAATCAACCAGTTCGCAACATAATATACAACGCCTAAAGGCGAGGATCACAACAGAGAAGGAAACTCAAACAGCATGAAATCCACAGAAATATAACGTGCGACTCTAAGGTCGAAAGAATAAACATCACTGGTCTCTATCTCAAATAAGTACATGTTTGGTTGATGGAACTTCTAGATACAACTGAAATATAATATACAATGTATAATGATGGGTACGATACGATAAACCCACCTACTAGCAAGTCACCCGAAAGGAACAGTGCCCGCAAAGCCGTAATGAAACATGTACGGCAACACCTGCAAGAAACTGGAGCACAACGGGGGTGAGTTGCCAACTCGTAAGTAGAAGAAGATCTACGAACAGAAAATCGCATGTATGACGCAATCCTAGGTCATACGATCAAAATATATAATCCTCAAATATAAATAACCAGCAGCCTATACAATGGCTAAGGTAAATATCTAACCCAAGTGTAGTCCCATGTGCCCGTGTCAGTGCATCAGGTGGCAATTTATCATATGGATGATGTATGAATGCATGAAACAGAATACATGTACTGAAGAAAACTGCTTTCATAAATTAGTGAGATTTCTGTATTTTTAAAATGAGGTATCATAATGAAATCAGCATAAAACAGTGCCTAGCATCGGCATAAAACATAAATCTCAATATCTCGATATCTGTGTACCACAATCTCTGTACCTCAATATCTCAAAATCTCAATGTCTCAATCACAATATCTAGGGCGCCGTCAGTCCAGACCGGTCCCTACCATCCATCTCATGACCACGACGGTATCCTCCGGATATCCGACGTGTCGGGTAAAATCACCGGTCGGTCGTGCTCCCCTGCACAGGCTCAACGCCATCTCCTGCGATCTTCTTGCCCCGGGGTACCGCACCGGGCCCACCATGTACCCGAAACGGTTCATCCGCCTCCTCGAATCGGGTCTTGAAATCCATCAGCAAACTCATGGTGGACGACTCATACATCATGGGAAAACCGCATTTTTGTTTAAAAAGAGTGAAAGCAGTTTATATATGTTTTGCGGTTTTCTTCCAAATCCAGAAAATCTCATGGAAACCCGAATCCAAATCATCAATAGCATGTAAAATCATGAATATAAGCATGAGAATCCATGAATGCGGCATATAATGAACAACAGTATGCATGATGTGACAAGTAATAATTACAATGTCAAGCTGGCATATAAAGCAAGTACACTAATATCATGTCACTACTAGCTAACAAGCTAAATCGGGCAATAATATTCTCTAAGTGTACGTGACATGGCAATTACCGATGAAGATGTGTGTGCGCCGGCAAATAAGTGTACGTGGTACATACGCATCATCGGTAATGGTGCTGGTGTCCTAACAGCATGATATCAATAATGGAATATGAATCACAATAAGTATGCGATGCAGAGCAACAACAATAATATACGGGAGATGAATACTAAGCACAATGATAGCTAAACTGCATCTAATGTCATAAGAGTCATACAGCTATGCCAACTATAAGGCTGAGCTAATAAGCTAACTGCAGGTAAGGGAAACCGCCTAACCTCTGAGTCGATATATATATGTATATATATACAGTCGGTGATCCCGCCTCAATCATATCACATCCGATATAATATCTATGATCAGACATCCCAAGTCTAGAGTGCGGATCAAACATCAGAATATAGCTCGTACGTAATCCGTCGTACGGCATCCCCAAATCTGGGTACGGGTCAATATCACAATCATTATATTACTCATCTAGTATTCTCTTCATCAAATATCATAATCCGGGTACTGACCTACGTCTAGTACAATGCTAATATCATCACTATAATCATGATCTGACTACTGATCGACAGTTTCGTATAAATCGATATCATCATCACAAGGAGTAAACATTGCCGAATGCGGCCTATCATAATTATCTTGTCATATCATATCATATCTCGTAACATAATCACATGTCGATCATTTTATATTTATATCACTATGCACATGGCATCGTCATCCAAGACCCGCTATCATATCAGGACGTATCTCAAATAGGAATCCTGCCAATCACCGATATCATAATCTCATATCAAATATCATCGACTCCTCTCAATCCCAAGTATCATCCTCAAGTCCGTATGTGAACACATAGTCCCATACCTATGTGAACACATAACTATATAGAATCCCATAACCACATGAAATAAGGATGTATGCAAGTATGTATGTGTGTATATGTATGTGTAATGCACCCACTACCCTAGGGTTTCGTGACACTAAATCGTCTAACACACTAACGTCCATCCTAAACATCACCATTAATCCTAAATATCATATAATAATTGTCGGTGTGTATACGCATCCGTATACATCACCACGAACTGCGGGGGTGCTATACGCCATCCACCCGACTTCTCCCCATACATATAAATCTACTCACCTTGCTTATGTGTACCAGTGCCGATGTCGCCATTTGCATCTCCAACGCCTCGACGCCACGTGGGGTACCTACAAGGATATCACACGCTAAAACACATGAAAATCACATCGGAAACCAAAATGGTGCACGCTACGCCCATAGGTAAAAACTTATGGCCTCGCGTGCAAACACAGCCAATAACCCTCTGCCGTTGGCGTCCGAACGCCACCCGACAGAAACGAATCATAGAATACCAGAAATTCATGCTAAACAAGTCGTAAATCATGCGCCAACTCATGAAAATCAACCCAGATTCTACCCTGGTTGGAACCAGACAAAACTAGACATACCCAGGGTCAAGTTTACAGGTAAAAGGGCTGTGCACCAAAAACGAGGGGGTTTCCCCTTGCTCTGGCCGCAAATTGCGGCCAGGGGAATTTATCTGCGGCCGGGGACTTGAGGTGGGGGCTAGGGTTTTGGGTGTTAGTTCCTATCTTCCTGCATACCTCACTGCCAAGTCAATATTATTTTAGGGTACCTCGGGTTGTAGCAGTTTCCAGAAAGGTCACAAAATCGATAAAGTTGCTAATTTACACCGATTCTAAACTTTCAGGTGATATACTGGAATCTGGGTTAGATCTAGGGTAAACTGGTCTCAACAGCACCTAACTAGGCTATACTAACCATTACAACCAACACTTGGCCAAATCTCACTCAAATTCACTAAAACTAGCACTAGATCACAATATAACACTAAATTTCAGCCAAATATCCATATCGAGCAAGAAAGGAATTAGGTTGCAAGATTATACCTCAAGGGGGTCCTAGGATGTAGGAGAAGAGAGGATGAAGGAAGGAGGGGTGTTGTGCTGCTGCTGTACTACTGGTGTTACTACTGATGTAGCTTCTACAGCAGTGCTGAAGCTAATGCTGGATCTGCTGCTTGCAATTTCCTTTTGTTTTTCTTTTGCTGTTGCAGCAGCTGCTGGGGCTGTGGTTTTATTGTGTTGTGTTGATGTAGTTGTGTTGGTGTTGGGGTGTGATGAAGTGTGAGGTTGTAGTATGATGATGGTGTGGAGTTGCTTTGAAATGAAGTTGCTGCTGCTGTGGCTGTTTTCACAGCAGTTGCTGATGCTGCTGATGCAAAAATTGGGGCTGATGGGTGTTAATATTGGCTGATGTAGCTGCTGTTCTGGTGGCTGAAAATGTGCTGATGTGAGTGTGTAGGTGTTGGGCTATGGTGTTAGGGGCTGGTGTGTGTGCTGATGTTATGATATTGGGGCTGATGTGTTGATATTGGGGGCTGTTGTTAGGATGGGTTTGGGCTGCTGATGCAGCTGCTGCTGGTGTTTGAAGTGGTGTGATGTGTGAGAGTGAGAGGGAGAGATGTGAGGGAAAGCAAGAGATTTGAAATGATATGGAACATGACCCATCCTAGAGCCACCTCTCTCTCTCTCTCTGTTCTTATTGTTAGCACACGCAAGCTATCAATTCCTCTCTCAACACAAGGTCAACCCTAACCCTAATCACCCTTAACCAAAACCAAAACCCTAACTAACCAAATTAACCTAATTAACTTAACCAAAAGGTTAACCCATCATGGTTGGCTAAACATGGTTCACCCACCATGCTCATCGAAACATGGTAACCCTAGACTTAACCCAAGTTAACATGCACAAGTGTGTGCAGTCCAGATAAAATTCCGAAAAAATATCCATAAAACCAGATAAAATATTTAAAAGCCATTTTGGTAAACCTTTTAACAAAACTCCATTTTAGAATTTTTCATAATTTTCTCCAGAATTTTCACCATTTATCGGTATTTAATTATACCGACTATTAAAATATTCATTAAAAATTAATATTAAATTATGAAAATTCCCAAAAATAATATCTTATTTTTTTGAAATGTTACAGATTCCCACTGTGCTTTGATTTCCACCTTACCACGTCCAAGAGGGCGTGCAAAACGGTGGTTTTTTGGTACATTCCCGAGTCACATGGAGGCAATGAGCGATAGAAGGAGTTTCGTCTCTCCCGGTATTGGGAGTTGATGTTGCGCTGTTCTCGATTGGCCATAACAGGGAAGTCCCTGGCCAAGGCCGATATACAGATTCACTGGTAAGTGTTACCAGAAGTTTCTCGACCCGTTATGAGCCTCACATCGGCATGACTTATCGGTTATTGGGGTCTGACGTTTACCATCCCTAGACTTAATATGCGATATATCAGACGAGAAGACCGGACAGTACGGCAAGTGTTACCGTCAGGCTTTTGCAGGAGTTGCAGCGGGCTTGCTTGCTGATCTTCTGATCGCTCAATACCCGGGTAGCCGTTACGTCCAGCTAGTACCGCTGACGGCTTGTGGGTGCTTGATGTGATCATCACCTACTGCCGGCGTATTGACGAGTCTTTAGAGTCCTACATAGAGGTTTTACTGACTCAGGAAAAACGAAATAGGAGCACATATATGATATGTGCGGGACCGAGAATAATGCGTGTATGTGATACAGTATTCTATTCTCGCGGATTTTTTATTGGTCGGTTATATGTGATATAGCCGAGTTATCGAATCAAGTGTTGATTCGATAAGTCGATACATTGGATGTTAGTCGGTTATATGTGATATAGCCGGATTATTAAATCAAGTGTTGATTTGATAATTTAGTATATAATTGTATATTTGATATACTAATTTACATTAACTAACATTTGCTCACTTAAGCATTTATTTTCTCACATGTGCACACTAAATATATATGTGGTATATATTAATTTGTGTTTTGTTTTTGTATCATGATTGTTGATACACATACATAGGTGTATGAGACTTATACCAATTATGATGTTGGGTTTAATATATAAAGTAATTACAAAATTAGTGGATTATTGGAAAAATGCATGAAGTTGTGGAAGCTTGTGGATGCATTGACTAAGTCCACTAGGTTTGTTTTACTTTAGATATTTGTTAACCTAACCATTTTAATTAGCCATGGTTATGTCTCTACATGAGTTAGTATATGATACACACTCACCCATGGTTCACTCTCTCACTTGATCATTATTTCATTCTCTTCTTCTTTCTTCATCTTCTTCCTACGAAAGAAAAGGCATTCTAGGGTTTGAAAAAGGTGAGAAAGTATTGTGAGAATAATAATTCTAAAGTGAGCCCACTTCCTATTTCATCATCCTCTATTAGATTAGCACTTTAGTATAGGGTGTTAGCTTCACTAATTCTTCATTAGTGAAGTAGAAGCTTGAGCTAGTATTCCCGCGATGTAGATAACCTTCGACCTCGAAGACTTCAAGCAAGATCGCTCTTTTTCCCTCGTGAAGCCATGTAAGAGTCTAGGAGTTCAACGATCGCAGCGAAGGGACTACTACAAGGATCTTTAGAAGTGAAGGACCGATCTACAAAGGTTGTATTTCTATTTCACTTAGAAGTAAAAAGCTTTACTTTTGTTTCCGTATTCTTTTCTAGTTAACGATTCTAGTTTAGAGTTCCTTGAAACGACAAAATTTTGAAAATGACATGGACGATGCCTCCTGAAACCTTGCTGCCGTCGATAGGAACCCTACAGTGGTATCAGAGCCTTGCTAGTAAATTATACAGATATTGTTAGATTACAAAAACGAAACGAACTCCGAAACTTGAAATACTAAAACCTGCATTCTGTCGATTTTCAAACGAGCTCCAAAAATTTTGCAAACAAGTACAGAATCATCTATGAGCCAATATAAGAACATGGGAAAAATTGGGGACCCTGTGCTCGGATTTGGACAGAGCACATGGGCACAGAAACCGAGCAGGCCGGCCTGGCTTGGTATAAATGGTCCCAAATTTTTTCCTTGGCCTTTGCTCTGGGTTTTGGTGTTTCAGGTGTTGTTTATGTAGGGTTCCTAGGCACCCCAAGGAGGTCTCACAAGGCATCGAACATGCCAAATTAAAATTTTACGGTGCCTACAAACCCTAAACTACGGATCGTCGGCTAGATGTCTAGGCGAAAAACTAACTAGTTAACACTTAACTAAAAGTTTAACGGAAATACAACCTTTGTAGATCCGGTGCTCCACCTCCATAGCTCCGCAACGAGGTCCTCTCCGCTGTCCAAATCAAATCCGGGCTCTAGAGTCGGCTTCGTCGGAGAAAAAGGGAGCTAGGTCGTCGATGTCCATGCCGAAGATGATCTACGTCGAGGCATCGCTAGATCAAGCTCACAACTTCACCAAGTCTTGAAACTTGTGAAGTAAACACACTCTACTACTTGGCAAGAGGTAGAGGATGAAGAAATAGGAAGTGGGTAGACTTTAGAATTGGATTTCTCACTCTTAATCATCAATCACCATTGATGAACCTAAGCTTTTCTTCTTGAGTTCAAGGAAGAAGAAGAAGAAAAGATATGATAAGATTAATTAGAAAAGAAAAGAAAAGCCAATCCTTATCATATATTGAACCATGGTCAAGTGTAGAAATTAAACTAGGGTTAATGGAGTGGTTAGGGTTAAGCATGAGACAAAATGGTTACTTAGGTCAAAGCTTCATGAAGCTTCAACTAGAATCCAAAACAAGCCACCATTTTCCTTTATGCTATTCATTTTTCCAAAAAGAATAAATGAACAAATAAATGAATAAGAAAATGTAAACCCTAACCATTACATAACCATGGTTTAAACTTTACACAAAACACAAGTAAACATGTATCATCAAACATGATACAATCAAGTGCACAAAAGTATATCGCATATACAATGCGCCCATCCGAGTGAGAAAATCCATCTTAAGTAAACCGATACTAGTTGATGCAAAGTAATATATCAAATATATAAATATGCATTAAATCATTAAATCAACACTTGATTCAATGACCCGGTTATGTCGCACACAACCGACTAGTATACAATATATCGGCTTATCGAATCAACGCTTGAATCGATAACTAGGTTATATCGCATACAACCATTCGATATATTTATCGCGAGAATAGAATACGGTATCACATACACGCATTATTCTCGGTCCCGCACATATCTCATATGCGCTCCTATTTCGTTTCGCTTGAGCCAGGAAACCTCTGTGTAGGACTCTAAAGACTCATCAATACGCCGGCAGCAGATGATGATCATATCAAGCATCCACAAGCCGCAAGCGGTCTGCTAAACGTAACGGCCACCCGGGTATTGAGCGATCTGAAGATCGACGAGCAAGCCCACTCACACTCCAGTGAATCCGACCAGTAACACTACCGTACAGTCCGGTCTGATCGTCTGATATGTCGCATATCTCGCCTAGGGGTGGTAAACGTCAGACCCCAATAGCTCAATAAGTCGTGTCGATATGAGGTCTATAACTGTTCGAGAAACTACTGGTAACACTTACCAGTAAATCTCAGCAACCCTGGCCAGGGATTTCCTGTTATAGCCAATCGAACACAGCACAACATCAACTCCCTATACCGGGAGAGACGAATCCCCTCCTATCGCTCATTGCCTCCATGTGACTCGGGACTGTACCCAAAAACCACCGTTTTGCACGCCCTCTTGGACGTGGTAAGATGGAAATCAAAGCACAGTGGGAACCACACAAGACTCTATGACGATCTCGGGTCAACAGACTACTCTGTACCAGTGTCACCAGAGAACTGCCATCTGACGTGAGGTATAATACCATCTGGGAGTTCTCGGCGAGTCCGTCCAGTGTACCCAGTCTCTACTGAGCACCCGTACATCATCTCTGATGTCAAACACCAATGGATATGGGATCATCCATCGCCCATCTGTATGGGTCGAGAAGGTATACGCTAGTCTACTCTGGTATATCGATGCCCCGTCTCGATACACCCTCGACTAGGGACTTTGAAGGATGTACTTATGGACTACCATGTCCCCACTAGTATGATCCGCATCATAGTCCAGGTAGTCAAGCATACATCCTAAGGGCTTTACCAACATGTAACAGAGAGACAATCAGTATACACGTTAAGGTAAAGTTCAACCAGATAGCATACTATCATGTCGAGCAAGAAAGTCCTCCCTATATATGTCCCAGCATCCACTACAATATACATCCTATGTACAGTAATAGCCTCTAGGGCATACATATAACTAACAATCTCCCACTTGCACTAGGGCCATCTGTAGCAGTGGTTGTAGTATCTCATACTCAACCATCCCATTAAAAGTCTCTCTCTGGGAACAGGCCTTTGTGAGTGGATCCGCTGTGTTGTCCTCTGAGCCTACTCTCCTAACCTCGATCACCCTGGAGATCAACCATCTCCATGATCAGGTGATACTGCCTTAGAATATGTCTGGATCACTGATGGGACGGACGTTCCTTGGCATAAGCCATAACTCCATTGTCACACAATGGGAGGAACATAGTTCATCTCATGAACCAATATACACCCAAACAGCCTCTTTGGTAGCATCTTAAGTAGTGATGTATCGTGCCTTTATCGTCTAGTATGTCACGGTATCTAGCTTGGAACTCTTCCAACATACCGTCCCTTTACTGAGGGTAAAGACAATGCCTGCGACTGACACACAGTCGTCATTATCACCCTGGAACCCTTCCAGTGATTCTCTCCAGGATCGGTTGATACCGTCTCACTACAACTAGTGAGAGTCCTAACATCCAATTAGATCTATCTCATAGATCCAAAATCCAGGATTTAGTAGGTATCACTTTGATCCTATGTGGAGAATTTTGGTGATAAACGGAGATTGACCGAGCGTAGCATAGGAAACTCCTTCCCTATCAAGAGTATGTCATCCACGTACTCTACGAGGATCGTCACCATACTCCCTACTACATTCTTGTTTATACAAGGTTCATCTACCATTTTGATGATGTCAACTTCTTTGACTGCTTCATCAAAACAGATGTTCCAACTCCGCGATGCCTGCTTTATCCTATAAAGCATCTTGCACACATTTCCGCTGCTCCCACTGTCTACGAAGCCCTCTGGCTGTGTACTTATAGACGTTCTCTTCTAAAACATCATTTAGAAAAGCTGTCATGACACCCAACCACCAGATATCGTAGTCATGGTATGTAGCCGTGACAAGTAGGATCTGGATGGACTTAAGCATAGCTCCTTAGAAAAAGTTTCATCATGATCCACACCTGGTCAATGATGCAAACCTTTAACAAGTCTAGCTTTGAAAGTCTCAACTTTTCCATGTACACCAAGTAATCTTCTCAAGATATACTTGCTCCTGATGGGGATTTAACCCTTTAGATATAGCAACCAAAGTCCATACTTTGCTGGTGTATAAGGATTCCATCTCAGATCACTAAACATCCAGCCATTCTTACAGAGTCTTACTCCTGACGGCCAGCTCGAGACTAGTTGGGTCATCATCTCATGATGTAATCCTCGCTCCCACTGTCATAGAGAAACAGAAGTATCTCTCAGGTGGGTGAGGAACCCTACTAGATCGGCGGAGAGGCTGAGGTTCGTTGGTTTCTACTGAATCCTCTGGTTGTACCAAATCATCTGCTGTAGTTTGTATAGCTGGAACACTTCCAGTTCTACATAACAGACCTTGCCTCGAGCTTGTCCAGATTTTGCTTTTTAGACATAGGCCGGACAACCCCAAATCTTAACTGGCTTAAGACATGGGCTCTTCCCTTTCCATATCACATATGAAATGGTAGGAAACTGATTTAATTCGAACCTATTCAATAGGTATGCAGCTTCTCAAGCGCATAACTCCCAAAAAGGAAACGGGTAACTCAGTATTACTCATCATAGAGCACACCATATCAAATAGGGTGCGATTGCTCCGCCCCGATATACCATCGTGCCATGGTGTATACAGAGGAGTAATGCTGAGAGAGAATCTCATTCTCCTTTAGAAAAGTCCAGGAATTCCGTGCTCAAGTATTCTCCTCCTAGATCACATCATAGGACATAATACTTATACCCGTATTGGTTCTCTACTTCTAACTTATATTTTATGAATATCTCAAAAGGTTCGGACTTGTGTTTCAACAGGAACATATGTCTGAATCTTGAGAGATTATCAGAGAATGTAATGAAGTACAAAGAACCGGTCTTGGCATGTGTAGACAGGGGACCTATATATATCAACATGTATCATCCCAAGAGTTCACTAACTCTTTCTCTGTTTCCAATAAACAGAGCTATGGTCATCTTATCTTTGTGACATGACTGGCGAGTTTCACAAGATGTAAATTCAAACTTATTTAAATATACATCTTTATGTAACTCTAGCCAGTCGGGTCGCATTGATCTGACCTAGTCTACAATACCTCAAGAAGGATTTGTTCATTTCTGAACTCTTCCTCTTGTGTGTGTTCCATATATTAAGAACTGTAGTTTGATTTAGAACATCAATGCTTTTAGATAACGTGCCTGAACCGATCAACTTTTGATATAGGAAATGTTCAAAACATTATCCAACAATACAAAATTTTATCATTTCTTTACTGATAAAGAGACTGATATGATTTTGTATATCAGGTTCGGTATCTAATAACATTCGTTCAGAATCAATGTATTGGTAATACAGGGTGACAGTGACCAACAGACTTGGCTGCAACACTTGCCCCGTTTTCTACCTCATGAAACTTATCACCCGTTCTCAGTTCTCTACCTTTCTGTAGCCCTATGTAACAGATTACATATCTGGGATCCTGATCTGGTATCACATACCCAGGACGCGGAGGATACTGAGAAACAGTTCTTTGTAACGAACACACCCGAAGATGATGCATCAGCATGCACTTTCTTCGTTTGGGCGGCACGGGAATTCTGGTAATCCCCAATTTCCTGCTCTGTCTTATAACAATTATAAGTTGGAGCGGGACCAACGTTCCCCAGCTCAGTATAACAAGCGGGTTCGGTCAATATTCCGTATTATTATCTTGATTAAGGCGTGATATGGTCGCTACCTGGAGAGAGAGAAGAAAACACTCAGCGTGCGCTCTGTCAAGAATAGATTGGTTATTATTTTATCTAATCAGGATGGCTCCCACTGCTTTTTATCAAATCTTCCTTCAAACCCTAAAAGGAAAGACTAGCCGGGATTAATTGTAAGTGCACGGCGGCGCCCCGGCCGTCAATCCGACGGCCAAACGCGGAAACGGTGGTAAACTTTTATTTTTGCGGACTTAGCAAACCGGCACCACCGCGCACTAAACTCCGGATCGTGCCATTAAACTAGTCTAAGCTATCAAGAGAGGGGGTAGAGAAGTATACCGACGATCCAAGTCCTCCGGTCTTCATCTCCACTCCGATCTCCTCGCGGGATCTCCGTCCGTCTCCTCCTCGTCGGAAAGGGCACCACGAAGCCGGGTACTTTTACGGGCTCCCACCTCAATACCGAGGCAACTCGGGCGCGAAGCTGGCGAATCGACGTGTCCAAGATTTGCTGTAGGAATATAGTGTAGAGTGTATGTCTCACTTTGGGGTTGGTTGCCATTTGTGGATGATGGAGGAAACAAGGATAAGAAAAATGGTGCTTGCATTTTTCTTGGCATGGAATGAGATCAAGAATGAAAACCTCTCTCAAAGATGAAGCTCTCTCTTCTTCTCTTTTCTTCTTCTCACTTTTCTAAAATGAAAAACCCTCATCCTTAGAAAAATGGTGGAGCAAGGATTATGAAGCAACAAGGGAGGTGAGTGTAGGAGAAAAGAAAGGGTGACCACAACCATAAACATAATCATCACAAAACTTTCCATCAACCTCAAATCCATCCTAATCACATAATTACATGAAAAGCAAAGATGCTTATCATATCAAACCTTATGCAATAAAACCCTCCACAATGTGTTATTTGCAAACTTGCAAATAACACCCTCCATCGGAAAAGTCCGGCCGGGAAAGAACAAAGGAAAACCGGCCGGAACGGAAAGCAAACTGGCAACTCCAGAAAACTGGTCCCGTAATAAATTACAGGAAAACCCCATACTGTGCATACACACCCGCATCTGTATTCCGACCGGATACAAATGCAAAGAGACAAAATCTACACTGTACTATACTAGGATCCGGCTTAAACCAAAGCCGGCTAGTAATATCCGTCCGATCCTGATGCGTGCAATACCGCACGTATCTGATCGAACCCTGCCATATAACCATACGGCCACTAGTACAAACTGTCCGATCCTGATCCGTGCAATACCGCACGTATCTGATCGGACCCTGCCATATCTCCATACGGCCTCTACAGCGTTTCGCCCGAAAGCTTGAGTAACTGAAAGTGTGGTGGACTCTAAAGACTCGTCAATACTATGGCTGTGAATTTAACCACTAGCACGTCAGAGGTATAAGCCAATACGTGACGGGCCACCAGCTATTGACCAAAAGGGACGTCGATGAGCGAACTCATCCTGACACCCTACTGAGCCTGTCAGTGACAATATCCGTGCAGTTCGGTCCGTTCGTCTATGAGTATCGCATGGCGGGCCTAGGGGGTTGGTAAAAGTCAGACCCCCAAAAGCGGTACAAGTCGTGTCGGAGTGTAGCCCAGAACACCCTGAGATACTACTGGAATACCTACCAGTAAATCTCCTTGCCTTGGCCAAGGACTTTGTGTAATGGCTCTCCTAGACACAGCACGACCTCACCCCCAATACCGGGAGAGACGAACCCCTGAAGATACGCTCACTGCCTCCATGTGGCTCGGGACTGTACCCAACTAAAACCTGTTTGCACGACTCCTTTGAGCCGTGGTAGGGTAGTAATCAAAGTACAGTGGGAACTCACACGAGACAAATGACGATCCCCAGGTCGATGAACTAACCTGCACACATGTCACCTGGGAACTGCCATCTGACGTCTGGTATATGACCAACTAGCATGTTCCCGGCGAGTCCTGTCCGGTGTACTCATAACCCAATGAGCACCTGTATACATCTTAGGTGATCCAACTGACACCAGTGGCTTGTGAGACCGGCCACCGCCCCTCGTCGGGGTCTCGACTGTATACACTAGTCTACTAATGGAGTATCGATGCCCAGTCTCAAAACTCCCACGACTAGGGATCTTTTAAGGATATGCTTGTAGACCCCCAGCTCCCACTTATATGATCGCCCTCATACTGCTGGTGGTCAAGCAAGAATCCTAGGGGCTCTATCAACGTGTAATAGCGACGTGTCAGGTCACCTAAAACAGTACACGATGATAAAGGTAAACCAGATAGCATACTATCATCTCGAGCAAGACTGTCCTACCGGGATAGGTCCTCCCTCAATCATTACAATCACGTACCTGTGACCTAATAATTGACTCTGAGGGCACTATCTCCAACAATCTCCCACTTGCACTCAAGGCTAATTATTGCGATGTCGCATACTCACAGCCCGTGTGATACCGAACATCCAACTCCTCTACTAGTCAGTCTCACAAAGCTCGTTTGCGGAACTATTGCGTTCGAGGAATAGCCTCAGTGAGTGGATCCGCTTAGTTGTTTCTTTCTGTGTCTCTCTATATCTCAAGTTCGCGGAGAAAGCCATCTCCCGAAAAGAGCAATACCTGTCTCAGAATATGTCTGGATATCTGATGGGACCTAGCTCATATATGAACTCCAAATCCAAACTTCTTAGACTGTATCGTCAACTGAACTTAATCAGTATCCTGCGCCATGCCTCCCTCAGTATTGCCTTGGATCACCTGTCCAAAATACTGCCCCTCGTCAGAGGGAAAACTATAACTCTGACAACTTCCTTGTCGTCCAAGTCACCTTGGAAGCCTGGAATGATAACTGTCTCCTGAATAAGGCTGTCGTTATCATATCCCTAGAACATCCACTTATGTTCTAAAACTGCTTCCGACTGTTTCTCCAGGATTGGATTAATGTCAACTTATTGCATCTAGTGCAAGAACAACATCTGGTGTGGTACTTGACATTTCACGATTGACTCAATTGCCTGAGCAAGTGATCTGCCAATCATGCACGTCCCTCTCCCCTTTAGTCTGTAAGACCCCTTTGGAGAGGGTGACTCCATTACCTGCAGGTACACTACCGTGCCAGGAGTCGTCCATCCTAAATACTTTTAGAATGCTGTCAAGTACCCTGATTGGGAAACCACCCAAATCTAGATCTAAAACCATAGATCTAGTAACCAGCATGTCTGATATAAAATCCATTTCCTTTGTGGAGAAACCACTGTGTGACGACCAAAGTATAACCGATTGTAGTATAGGAGTTTCTTTTCCTACTTTGTGTATGTCATCCAAATACCATGACATCACACCCTACTACCTTCTCAACAGATCCATCCCCTATTCTGATGAAGTCAAACCCATGACTGTCACGTCAGAAATAGATGATCTATCTCCGCTACATCTGCTTTAGTCTATAAATAGACATAAGCTTCCTGTCCACCAATGCTTCCGCTGCTCCCACTGACTACGACAACCCTCTGGCAGAGTCATATACACGTGCACTTCCAAAACTAGTTTAGAATGACGCTATACTCATCCTCCCGCCGGGTCTCGCAGCCTGGAACAACAGCAATGGTAATTGTGGGTAAACAAGAACTTCCCTGTCACCGTCCTTGAGGCTACCTGAGTACCTCTCGGGTGCCTGAAGTTACCCACCTTATCTGCGGAGTGGCCAATGGAATGTCAAATCAAATTGAATCTTTAGGTTCCTTATCAAATCTTCAGCAATCGTTTGCGGTTCTGGAATCACTTCCAGTTCTACCATACTCCCACTACTGTTTTTGAAAAATAACCATTTCTTTTAAAATGTGGCGAGTTAAGAACAATATCACTATTGATCTTCCAGATGGTAGAAAGTCAACCCTCGTCATAGCCTGGGTCAACCCACAAACAGCCATTACAGAAACGCGCCTTGAGCTGTCCAGAGTCTGGTTTTAATCATAAGCCGGACAACTCCCCGTACCTTAACAACGTTAAGATATGAACTGATCTATATCCAATATAGAAACAGAGGCACTGATTTAATTGAACCAGATTCAAATCATGCAGCTGTCCCCAGCGCATGTCAACTAAATGGAAGGAGGCCGATCAGCGTTACTCAACTTAGAAATGCTTCCAATTATGAGTAACCTGAAAGAGAAGCAAGTTCTCTTAATCATTACTATCAACTGAACACCATACACAAGTATCTACATCTTCGATCACTTTGAAGAATCCCGATACATGTGACACCTGGTTCTCCACTCTATTCAAATACCAATAACTTCTCCAAATTCGGACCCTGCGTTTCCACGAAACACCTGTCTAAAAACTAGAGAAGTCATAAGTAAACTGAATGTTGTATGAGGACCAACCCCTCTGTCCTGATGGACCCTGGACAACATACAATACTCTGTATAAGTCTCTTGAGTCTGATAACTCATTCACTGTGTGTCGTAGGTTGAAAACTGTACCTTTGGTTATGAAGAATTACACCGCTGTTTAATGCTCCTTACCTAACCATCCACTGATATAGGTAAATGCCGTAGACATAATTTCATAAAGGTATATCTCACTCTATGAAAATAGACGTACAGATATATCAATTTGAAATTGGTGCATAACAGCGGATATTCAAAACCAAATATTTGCCAACCGGCAAACAGCCCAGGTGATTTCCTCAAATATCACCGATTACAACGAATCCCGATATAATGAGGATGATCACCCAATTCCCAATAACTTACTCCCACTCATCATCTGTAAAACTATACAGATGTGAGAATCGTACCTGGTAAATACATACCCTGGAGTAAGTATCTAATCGGGAAATCAGTTTTCCTTTAACATTACACAGTGAAACTGAAACATCGAAATGTTCCGATGGGGTATTCTGGTATTCCTAGTAATGCCTCTTCCAGATTCACGACTGTAACCGTATAGTTCTTTGCCACCTCTCCAAATCCCTTCATATGTCTTTAGTCATTACCTTCTGCACACCCATTAGGCCAAATGGTTTTCTTCCTTCCCTACCGTTCGGCACCAGCCTATGGTTTGGAAGAGGACTATCCAATAAGCATAAAGGGTGTACCGTCCTAATCCTAGGAGCACTCGCAACGCGAGAGAAGGTGAAGATAAAAGACACCTGAATGTACTTTATTCCTATTTCTCCTGAACCAGGATCCATCCCCGAACTGGAACAAGTTCCTTTCGAGTTCGTATATAACCATACGATGGATTATCCAATAAAATGGGATCTTCGTAGTGATACGGAGTGTCCTGGAGAAATACAAAGGTGATTTAGGATTGGCGAAGAAATACTTGGTTTGGTCGTGAATAGCAGTCGCAATTTACTTTGCCCTCTTACTAATCCCTTGCTTTGTCTGAACTTAATACCTTCTGTACACCGTTTAGGCTAACTGGTTTTCTTTATTCCCTACCAGTCGGCACCAGCCTATGGTTTGGAAGAAGACTATCCAATTTGCATAATAGGTGTACTACTCCTAAACTAAGGAGTACTCGCAACCTGAGAGAGGGTGAAAAGAAAAGACAACTGAATAATCCTATCCGTTTTCTCCAGAACCGGAAACCATCCTCGAATCCCTTCGAGTTCGTATCTAACCATACGATGGTTTTGTCCAATGGAAGTGGACGTTCGTAGTAAAACGGGGTGTCCTGGAGAAAAGGGTAAAAGTAGGAGTGGCAATGAGGTTTGCAACTCTGACAATCCAAAGGTCGGTGTTTAAGAAGGTTCGGTCAACTTGGTCACTGAGTCAAAGTCTTAGGGTCGGGTCAATGGTCGCTGCCAAAGAGAGAGAGAGAAAAGAAACACTCAGCGTGCACTCTAACCTAGATCAGAATGGTTACCAATTTATCTAATCTGGAAACCTCCCACAGTACCTCAAATTCTTCTCCAAACCTAAAAGAAGAATTAGTCGGGGTCACCCGAGGAGTATACCAACTCATCAGTGGGAATCGGGATCCAACTATCATTGCATGATAACGTGACGGAATCCGCTCACGCTATCACACTCCAGAAGGTATGCGCATATCTGGCAAGTTTCAGTTCTTTTGAAACTCCCGATGTGATTTCTGCCCCATGCTCTTATGACCTTGACTTTGGCCAACAAATCATAAGTCACATGTCAAGTTCTACCCGTCATTCTCCAGGTTGATTCGAATCCACCCGCACAAGCCCTTGACTTTGGCCAACAAGGCTATACGACTGTCCCAAACCAACGCATCTATCTATGCTGCATATGAATAACCAACAGCTACCAAACACTGTGCCTTGACTTTGGCCAACAAACACAGCTTGAATACTATTGACTACCCATATGAAACGACGGAGGGCTACGAATGGTTTCTGGCGAAAACCTTTAACGTAATGAACTTGATATCGTCGAAGGAACGGATAGCTTTTAAAAATATAGTGACGAAAACCTTTACTAAAGAGGTCACTCCCGGTGAAGGGATCTCGGCTCTTTCCCCGTAGAATGGGGTGCAGGATATTCCAAATGAATACCACGATGCAAAGCAAAAGTAATCGGCTATAGTGAAGTTAATGCCCTGACGCAAACTTCTGTCCAAGGGGTCACTCCCGGTGAAGGGATCTCGGCCCTTGCCTCGTCGACTGAGGAGCAGGATATTCCAAATGAATACCACGATGCAAAACAAAAGTGAACGTCCTTGCAATAACAGCTTTTTGAAAAGTGTTCCAACAACATCAGATTAGGTTTGTTTTAACTTGCATTGATCCGAATCAATGCAGTCCCATCAATTAATCACACCAAAAAGAACGAAAATATACTGACGTACGTATATGCCATCCGCATTCGCCACTGGGTCCCGTCATCACCCGTTAGGTTAGCTAACTAACGGCAGAGCGGGGACTGGACTAGCGCGGATGAAAAACATATACAACATCTACTAATATATATACCAATATATAGTATTTTGCTCAAGGCGTGAATGAAATGCAACATCACATAAATGTACAGCATCACAGAACAATACAGATATCTGGGATCCCCGGGTTTCACAGAGCCACTACTGAAACCCGACGTTCCCCTGGTCGTGTGGATAGCCTGTGCAATGAAATCCTAGACCCCTACGGGTGCGGCAAGTTACCCGTCAAAACCTGAAGCGAGGCAGCCCCCTTCAGCTCCGTGAATGGACCACCCAGCACTTCACGGAATTCGGTAACTTGGGCACCCCTCCTGGGTCAACCTGTACCCCCTACGAGTGCGGCGAATAGCCCGCCAATCCTAGAGTGAAGCCCCCTCCGTCTCAATGCCATGAGATGCGGGCTTGTTGCCCTCCAGAACCCGGCTATCCGTGCACCCCTCCGCGGGGCAATCCTAGTACAGAAAGTAAAATATACATACAACGGGTACATCGACCGCAACCAGGTCGTGCCCCAAAAGAATAATACAAACGGGCAGTGACGGCAGTCCACATGTCGGACGCTCGCCCCGCAATATCAAATGTACATAATACAACAAAACTGTACTAGCATTGCATCCAGGCTATCCCCCACGACCGATCCGCAACATCACAGCAAATACATAGAACATCAACGTGAAAGTCACGTTCGCAAATCCGTCTAACCGGGCTATAGCAGTTAGACGGGATTTACCGATCGAGTGACATTCACGGTCGCAGATATAATGTAAATACTGTGAAAAATGTGTTTAAAATTTTCCGATTGACGAAAAATTAACAAGTGGGCCCTCAATCAAAACTGTAGCACTCACAGAAATCCTGGGCCCAATTTTAATATTCCAAAACCCATATTTTAAGTCAATAAGGCCTCTGTAAAAAATTGGTGACGTCATGTGAATAGTGCGCGGCGGAAGGGCCGCGGGAAGGGGGTTTTCGCGGCGCTTCCGCGCTCCCACTGTGGAATTACTTCGTCGAATTTTTACAGAGCTCTTACATTTTCCATTACATCAATAATTTACAACCTGAAAAATTTTTAGACTTCAAAAAATTTCAACAGAAACTGATGTGAAGGAAAAATACGGTTTTTGGAATTTTGGTCGATCGGAACTGCGAAACACATCAAACGAAGCTAGACGAAGTTAATGGCGAGGCTCTGATACCACTGTAAGTGCACGGCGGCGCCCCGGCCGTCAATCCGACGGCCAAACGCGGAAACGGTGGTAAACTTTTATTTTTGCGGACTTAGCAAACCGGCACCACCGCGCACTAAACTCCGGATCGTGCCATTAAACTAGTCTAAGCTATCAAGAGAGGGGGTAGAGAAGTATACCGACGATCCAAGTCCTCCGGTCTTCATCTCCACTCCGATCTCCTCGCGGGATCTCCGTCCGTCTCCTCCTCGTCGGAAAGGGCACCACGAAGCCGGGTACTTTTACGGGCTCCCACCTCAATACCGAGGCAACTCGGGCGCGAAGCTGGCGAATCGACGCGTCCAAGATTTGCTGTAGGAATATAGTGTAGAGTGTATGTCTCACTTTGGGGTTGGTTGCCATTTGTGGATGATGGAGGAAACAAGGATAAGAAAAATGGTGCTTGCATTTTTCTTGGCATGGAATGAGATCAAGAATGAAAACCTCTCTCAAAGATGAAGCTCTCTCTTCTTCTCTTTTCTTCTTCTCACTTTTCTAAAATGAAAAACCCTCATCCTTAGAAAAATGGTGGAGCAAGGATTATGAAGCAACAAGGGAGGTGAGTGTAGGAGAAAAGAAAGGGTGACCACAACCATAAACATAATCATCACAAAACTTTCCATCAACCTCAAATCCATCCTAATCACATAATTACATGAAAAGCAAAGATGCTTATCATATCAAACCTTATGCAATAAAACCCTCCACAATGTGTTATTTGCAAACTTGCAAATAACACCCTCCATCGGAAAAGTCCGGCCGGGAAAGAACAAAGGAAAACCGGCCGGAACGGAAAGCAAACTGGCAACTCCAGAAAACTGGTCCCGTAATAAATTACAGGAAAACCCCATACTGTGCATACACACCCGCATCTGTATTCCGACCGGATACAAATGCAAAGAGACAAAATCTACACTGTACTATACTAGGATCCGGCTTAAACCAAAGCCGGCTAGTAATATCCGTCCGATCCTGATGCGTGCAATACCGCACGTATCTGATCGAACCCTGCCATATAACCATACGGCCACTAGTACAAACTGTCCGATCCTGATCCGTGCAATACCGCACGTATCTGATCGGACCCTGCCATATCTCCATACGGCCTCTACAGCGTTTCGCCCGAAAACTTGAGTAACTGAAAGTGTGGTGGACTCTAAAGACTCGTCAATACTATGGCTGTGAATTTAACCACTAGCACGTCAGAGGTATAAGCCAATACGTGACGGGCCACCAGCTATTGACCAAAAGGGACGTCGATGAGCGAACTCATCCTGACACCCTACTGAGCCTGTCAGTGACAATATCCGTGCAGTTCGGTCCGTTCGTCTATGAGTATCGCATGGCGGGCCTAGGGGGTTGGTAAAAGTCAGACCCCCAAAAGTGGTACAAGTCGTGTCGGAGTGTAGCCCAGAACACCCTGAGATACTACTGGAATACCTACCAGTAAATCTCCTTGCCTTGGCCAAGGACTTTGTGTAATGGCTCTCCTAGACACAGCACGACCTCACCCCCAATACCGGGAGAGACGAACCCCTGAAGATACGCTCACTGCCTCCATGTGGCTCGGGACTGTACCCAACTAAAACCTGTTTGCACGACTCCTTTGAGCCGTGGTAGGGTAGTAATCAAAGTACAGTGGGAACTCACACGAGACAAATGACGATCCCCAGGTCGATGAACTAACCTGCACACATGTCACCTGGGAACTGCCATCTGACGTCTGGTATATGACCAACTAGCATGTTCCCGGCGAGTCCTGTCCGGTGTACTCATAACCCAATGAGCACCTGTATACATCTTAGGTGATCCAACTGACACCAGTGGCTTGTGAGACCGGCCACCGCCCCTCGTCGGGGTCTCGACTGTATACACTAGTCTACTAATGGAGTATCGATGCCCAGTCTCGAAACTCCCACGACTAGGGACCTTTTAAGGATATGCTTGTAGACCCCCAGCTCCCACTTATATGATCGCCCTCATACTGCTGGTGGTCAAGCAAGAATCCTAGGGGCTCTATCAACGTGTAATAGCGACGTGTCAGGTCACCTAAAACAGTACACGATGATAAAGGTAAACCAGATAGCATACTATCATCTCGAGCAAGACTGTCCTACCGGGATAGGTCCTTCCTCAATCATTACAATCACGTACCTGTGACCTAATAATTGACTCTGAGGGCACTATCTCCAACATTAATTACACACTACAAGTTCGCCAATCTTTCAGCCAGGCCAGTGTCGGTACTTTGAGGGAGGTCCCCCGTGCTTTCGCACGAACCTAATTACTGTAAACCTCGTTTTCCTAGAGGCGTAACCCCGTTGACACCTTTCTAGACACCTACTTGATCGGCTAATTGTAATGTATAAAACTCTCCCAGGAGTAACACTTACTCGCAGCGGGTATCGGGATCCAACTATCTCATAGAAGGTATGTAATCTCATTGCAAATTTCAACACTTGAAATTCCCGATAATATTTTGCCCCTAGCTCGCTATGACCTTGACGCATGCCAAACAACCCATAGTCTGCTAGTCAAGTTCAACCCGTCATTTCCTGATTGAATTAAACCCACCCGCACGACCCTTGACGCATGCCAAACAACGCCGTACGAATACCCTAATCCAATCGCATCATATGCTAGCAGATAAGCACTAGTCAGCTACCGTACACTACGCCTTGACGCATGCCAAACAACCGCAGCACGAATACTAACTAGTACTTATCTGAAATGACGGAGGGCTACGACAGGTTTTTCTGAAAACCTATTGCGTAATGAACTTGATATCGTTGTAGGATCGAATGGTTTTAAAATGGAGTGCTTTTGAGGCTTTTCCAGTTTTGCTAAAGGAGTCACTCCCGGTGAAGGGATCGTCGGTCCTTTCCTCGTCGAATGAGGTGCGGGATATATCACATATATCGCTGTGCAAAGTAAAAACTCTTAAAAGCAATCAAAAGACAAACCGAGTGTGTAGCATCTGCCAGTTATTGCTAAAGGAGTCACTCCCGGTGAAGGGATCTCGGTCCTTTCCTCGTCGGATGAGGTGCAGGATATATCACATATACCGCTGTGCAAAGCAAGAACTGTAGCTACCTGTTTTATTTTGAAATTCGATTCTACAACATCTTAGGTTTCTTTTATTTCATTAATCACATTAATGAAGTCCCATCATTTAAGTACCTAAACATCACAGATAAATACGACGTACACTTATGCCATCCGCATTCGCCTCGATGTCCCCTCGTTCACCGTTAGGTTAGGTAACTAACGGCAGAGCGGGGCAAGGCTAGCGCGGGTGTAAAACATAAGTAACGTCTATATAATATATCATATATACTATATACTGTATCTATCACAGAACATCACATGATCACATCACAGATATCGCAGCAGAAGAATCATATGAAATATTGGATATACTAGGACGTCCGTGTTTTCAATACGAGCCAGTATAAAACACGGATTCCACGGTCGTTATGAATAGCCAAACCCACACCCCTAGACCCCTACGAGAGCGGCAAGCAACCCTACCAATTCTGGAGTTAGGAGACCCGGACTCGACTCCTCAAGTTGGTCTCCCACTGGACTCCAGAACCCGGTTACTTGTGCCCTCCTCCTTGGGTCTATCCTAGTGCCGAAAAGTAAATAATATACAAACAGCGACCTGGAAGCGCCCCAATAAAAGAATATTACATACAAGTTTTTACATGAATGAAAATGAAAAACACTCATCTCACATAAAAACCCCCGGCTATTCAAACACGACGATCCAATATAACATATCCAGCAACACATAACATCACATGTCATCAACGTAAGTAAATATGTCCATTCCAATTGTCGTTGACATATAGCAACGAAACCGGCGATATCACATATTACACTTACGGTCATAGAAAAGAAAGTGTAAAACTACAACAGTTGGAATCCGCAATCTCTTCAGACATCGCATGCCTGACCAAATGAATTCTTTAGACATCGCATGCCTAACAATTATAAACCCCGCATTTTAGTCTCAAAATCGAAAACTCTTTTCAATATCAAGTCGGGCAATTCAACAAGATTCCCGACATCCTGATTGAATGCTCGTCGCAAACTTCAGTAGACGGCCGCACCCCCGATACCGTCGACGAAGTGAACCAAGGCGGAACACCGCTACCGCGAGCACCCGAACGGATGCTTTCGGCGACGGGGTTCTCCTACAGTCACTTGGTCGGGGCTATGGAGTGAGGCTGTCCATTAAGTTTACCCGGCGAGTATCCGCGTACGCTACGTGATTGCGACGGACTTTTGATCACATCAAAATTCCGTGGCAACCGATCAAGTGAGACTAAATTGCTACATTTATAACATTCATTTAGTTATCTCATAACTATTTGTGAATTCCAATTATTGTATCCCATTCCAGATAAATAGAAAATGTTAAACTTTCCGATCGAACATTCTAACACCCAAGTATTCCCGATACAGATCAACACATGAAACTAGTCTAACAACATTCAGTTCGTACCTCAGTACCAACGGTCCAGCCGTAGAAGGGTCAAGCCAACGCCTCACATGTGGCACGCCGTACTGCCCCAAACCCGAAGGTTCAAAGGGCAGTTCAAGACGGTCACATAATCGAGTTAAGGTTTGTTGTCTTCTAGAGGGACCATCGCGTTACTTGCACTACTTTAAACATCGTTAAACTACGGAAAATCCAACACTTGGAAATTTCCCGACAGCGGAAAAATTAGGTATTTATATCCGGTCGAACTTTTTAACATATTCTAAGATTTATCCGGAAAGCCAAACAGACAAAATTTGATACCCCGATCGAAACACCGAATCCCCAAAACAACTGCAGAAAATTCAACTCTTGAATAATTTTTAAAAATACCCAGAGAACTCAGAAGCTGAAACAATGAATTGCTGTGTAACAAAGTATGGCTGACGTCATACATCCGCCGCGGAACCGCCGCATAAGCTAAGCTTATGCCGCGGTTCCGCCGCTAAAAACACTGTTCATGAAAAAAAATTTCCACCGTAATTCTTAGAATTTCCTGCTGAGTTCTCTGCATATTTTTAATTTGAAAAAATCCACTTTTTCAGAAAAAGTACAGAGAGCAATTTTCCGGGTTAAGTATTGGTTCGATCGGACTTCAAATTCCGTCTAGACTTCGCCTAAGGCTCTAGCTAGGCTCTGATACCACTGTAGGGTTCCTAGGCACCCCAAGGAGGTCTCACAAGGCATCGAACATGCCAAATTAAAATTTTACGGTGCCTACAAACCCTAAACTACGGATCGTCGGCTAGATGTCAAGGCGAAAAACTAACTAGTTAACACTTAACTAAAAGTTTAACGGAAATACAACCTTTGTAGATCCGGTGCTCCACCTCCATAGCTCCGCAACGAGGTCCTCTCCGCTGTCCAAATCAAATCCGAGCTCTAGAGTCGGCTTCGTCGGAGAAAAAGGGAGCTAGGTCGTCGATGTCCATGCCGAAGATGATCTACGTCGAGGCATCGCTAGATCAAGCTCACAACTTCACCAAGTCTTGAAACTTGTGAAGTAAACACACTCTACTACTTGGCAAGAGGTAGAGGATGAAGAAATAGGAAGTGGGTAGACTTTAGAATTGGATTTCTCACTCTTAATCATCAATCACCATTGATGAACCTAAGCTTTTCTTCTTGAGTTCAAGGAAGAAGAAGAAGAAAAGATATGATAAGATTAATTAGAAAAGAAAAGAAAAACCAATCCTTATCATAGATTGAACCATGGTCAAGTGTAGAGATTAAACTAGGGTTAATGGAGTGGTTAGGGTTAAGCATGAGACAAAATGGTTACTTAGGTCAAAGCTTCATGAAGCTTCAACTAGAATCCAAAACAAGCCACCATTTTCCTTTATGCTATTCATTTTTCCAAAAAGAATAAATGAACAAATAAATGAATAAGAAAATGTAAACCCTAACCATTACATAACCATGGTTTAAACTTTACACAAAACACAAGTAAACATGTATCATCAAACATGATACAATCAAGTGCACAAAAGTATATCGCATATACAATGCGCCCATCCGAGTGAGAAAATCCATCTTAAGTAAACCGATACTAGTTGATGCAAAGTAATATATCAAATATATAAATATGCATTAAATCATTAAATCAACACTTGATTCAATGACCCGGTTATGTCGCACACAACCGACTAGTATACAATATATCGGCTTATCGAATCAACGCTTGAATCGATAACTAGGTTATATCGCATACAACCATTCGATATATTTATCGCGAGAATAGAATACGGTATCACATACACGCATTATTCTCGGTCCCGCACATATCTCATATGCGCTCCTATTTCGTTTCGCTTGAGCCAGGAAACCTCTGTGTAGGACTCTAAAGACTCGTCAATACGCCGGCAGCAGATGATGATCATATCAAGCATCCACAAGCCGCAAGCGGTCGCCTAAACGTAACGGCCACCCGGGTATTGAGCGATCTGAAGATCGACGAGCAAGCCCGCTCACACTCCAGTGAATCCGACCAGTAACACTACCGTACAGTCCGGTCTGATCGTCTGATATGTCGCATATCTCGCCTAGGGGTGGTAAACGTCAGACCCCAATAGCTCAATAAGTCGTGTCGATATGAGGTCTATAACTGTTCGAGAAACTACTGGTAACACTTACCAGTAAATCTCAGCAACCCTGGCCAGGGATTTCCTGTTATAGCCAATCGAACACAGCACAACATCAACTCCCTATACCGGGAGAGACGAATCCCCTCCTATCGCTCATTGCCTCCATGTGACTCGGGACTGTACCCAAAAACCACCGTTTTGCATGCCCTCTTGGACGTGGTAAGATGGAAATCAAAGCACAGTGGGAACCACACAAGACTCTATGACGATCTCGGGTCAACAGACTACTCTGTACCAGTGTCACCAGAGAACTGCCATCTGACGTGAGGTATAATACCATCTGGGAGTTCTCGGCGAGTCCGTCCAGTGTACCCAGTCTCTACTGAGCACCCGTACATCATCTCTGATGTCAAACACCAATGGATATGGGATCATCCATCGCCCATCTGTATGGGTCGAGAAGGTATACGCTAGTCTACTCTGGTATATCGATGCCCCGTCTCGATACACCCTCGACTAGGGACTTTGAAGGATGTACTTATGGACTACCATGTCCCCACTAGTATGATCCGCATCATAGTCCAGGTAGTCAAGCATACATCCTAAGGGCTTTACCAACATGTAACAGAGAGACAATCAGTATACACGTTAAGGTAAAGTTCAACCAGATAGCATACTATCATGTCGAGCAAGAAAGTCCTCCCTATATATGTCCCAGCATCCACTACAATATACATCCTATGTACAGTAATGGCCTCTAGGGCATACATATAACTAACAGTTTATTTTTGCTACATTTTCATGTGATGATTAACTCAATGCAAAGGCAACTGAGAGTGTTTCGTAGTCGTAATTTTAACTATTTTCGGGTTACTTTAGTCGTTGTTAAAAAGTTCAATTGGATGTCAAATACCCGCTTTAACCCTTGCCGGAAAAATTTCCAAGTGTTGGATTTTTCCCGTAGTTAAAAAGCTTTCAAACATCATGCAAGTTATGCGATGGACCCTCTAAAAGAAAAAAACCTTAACTCGATTATGTGACCGTCAGAACTGCCACTAAACCCTCGGGTTTGTGGTGGTTCAGCGGTGCCACATGTAAGGCGTTGGTTGACCCTTCTACGGCCGGTCCATTGGTACTGTGGCATGTGCTGAATAATTTTAAACTACGCTCAAGTGTTAAGTTTTCTAGGTAATTGTGAGTGTTTGTTGATTCGATCGGAATGTTTAACATAGTATAGTTTTTTCTGCGACCGTAAGTGTAATATGTGGTGTATCGCCGGTTTCGTTGCTATATGTCAACGATAATTGGGATACACATATTTATTTACGTTGATGACATGTGATGTTATCTGTTGCTGTATATGTTATATTGGATCGTCGTGTTTTGAATAGCCGGGGGTTTTATGTGAGATGAGAGTTTTTATTTTCATTCATGTAAAATTTAATGTATGTAATATTCTTTTATTGGGGCACTTCCGGGTTGAGGTTGATGTCACCTTTGATATATATTATTTACTTTTCCGCATTAGGATAGACCCAAGGAAGAGAGCACAAGTAACCGGGTTCTAGAATCCAGTAGGAGACCAACTCGAGGAGTCGAGTTCGGGGCTCCTAACTCTAGAATTGGTAGGGTTGCTTGCCGCTCTCTTAGGGGTCTAGGGGTGTGGGTTTGGCTATTCATCGCGACCGTGGAATCCGTGTTTTATATAGGCTAAAAAAAACACGGACCTCCTAGTATATCCAATATTTCATATATTTCTTCTGCTGCGATATCTGTGATGTGATCATTTGATATGTTGAGGTAGATACAATATATAGTATATATGATATATTATATAGACGTTACTTATATTTTACACCCGTGCTAGCCCTGCCCTGCTCTGCCGTTAGTTACCTAAGCTAACGGTGCATGACGGGACATCGAGGCGAATGCGGATGGCATAAGTGTACATTGTATTTATCTGTGATGTTTAGGTGACTTAAATGATGGGACTTCATTAATGTGATTAATGAAAGAAAAGAAACCTAAAAGATGTTATAGAATCAAATTTTCAAAAAGGGGTAGCTACAGTTTTTGCTTTGCATAGTGATATATATGATATATCTCGCATCTTATTCGACGAGGAAAGAGCCGAGAT
The DNA here is from genome assembly GCA_030015575.1 of Agapanthus africanus. NCBI lineage: Eukaryota > Viridiplantae > Streptophyta > Magnoliopsida > Asparagales > Amaryllidaceae > Agapanthus > Agapanthus africanus. Next base: position 115,084,329 of record JASDDO010000018.1, read on the forward strand.
CCTTTCACCGGGAATGACCTCTTTAGCAAAACTGGCAGATACTACAACACTCGGTTTGTCTTTTGATTGCTTTTGGAATTTTGCTTTGCATAGTGATATATATGATATATCCCGCACCTTATTCGATGAGGAAAGAGCCGAGATTCCTTCAACGGGAATGACCTCTTTAGCAAAACTAATGAAAGCCTAAAAAACACTCCTTTTCAAAATTGATTAGTTTCTACAATGATATCAAATTCATTACGCAATATGTTTTCAGAAAAACCTGTCGTATCCTTCCGTCATTTCAGATAAGTCCTACTCAGTATTCGTGCTATGTTTGTTGACCTCCGTAAAGGCGTAGTGTGCGGTAGCTAACTAGTATTTATTTGCTTATACATATGATGCAGATTGGATTAGGGTAGTCGTACGACCTTGTTGACCTCCGTCAAGGGTCATGCGGGTGGGTTTGATTCAATCAAGAAATGAGGGATTGAACATGACTTGTACCCTATGGTTTGTTGACCTCCATCAAAGTCATGGGATGCTTGGGGAAAAATATTATCGGGAATTTCAAGTGTTGAAATTTGCAATGAGATTGCATACCTTCTATGAGATAGTTGGATCCCGATACCTACTGCGAGTAATTGTTACTCCTGGGAGAGTTTTACACAGGACAATTAGCCGATCAAGTAGGTGTCTAGAAAGGTGTCAACGGGGTTATGCCTCTGGGAAAACGGGGTTATGCCTCTGGGAAAACGGTTTATTTTAATTAGGTCCGTGCGAAAGCATGGGGAACCTCCCTCAAAGTACCAACACTGGCCTGGCTGAAAGATTGGCGAAATTGTAGGGTGTAATTAATCCCGGCTAGTCTTTCCTTTTAGGGTTTGAAGAAAGATTTGATAAAAACAGTGGGAGCTATCCTGATTAGATAAAATAATAACCAATCTGATCTTGCAAGAGCATACGCTAAAGTATTTTCTTCTCTCTCTCCAGGTAGCGACCATATCATGCCTTAATGAAGATAATAAAATGGATGTATTGACCGAACCCGCATGTTATACTGTGCTGGGGAACGTTGGTTCCGTTCTTTCTTATAAAAGTTATAAGACTGAACAGGATATAGGGGAATACCAGGATTCCCATGCCACCGGAATGAAGAAAGTACATGTTGATGCATTTTCTTCGGGTGTGTTCGTTATAGAGAACTGTTTCTCCATTTGCTCTACGTCCTGGGTATTAAATACCGAGTCAGGATCCCATATATGTAATCGGTTACATGGGCTTAGAAAAGGTAGAGAACTTGGAGAAAGTGATAAAAACATAAGGGTTGGAAATGGTGCAATTGTTGCAGATAAAACCGTCGGGGAATATCATCTTGTATTACCAACTGGTAATACATTGATTCTGAATGAATGCTATTACATGCCGAACCTGATATGCAACATTATATCGGTTTCTTTATTAAGTAAAGAGGGATATAATTTTGTATTAAATGTTAATGTTATGAACATTTTCCTGAACCAAAAGTTGGTTGGATCAGGCACATTGTGCAATGGCATTTATGTTCTAAATCAATCAACAGTTCTGAGCATAACAAACACACACAAGAGGAAGAGTTTAGAACTGAACGAATCCTTCTTGTGGCATTGTAGACTAGGTCACATCAATGCGACACGGCTAGCTAAGTTGCATAAGGATGGATATTTGAATCCGTTCGAATTTTATCTTATGACACTTGCCAGTCATGTCTCAAAGGCAAGATGACCAAAACTCCGTTTACGGGACACGGAGAAAGAGTTACTGAACTCTTGGGACTGATACATAGTGATGTATGCGGTCCCATGTCTACACATGCCAGGGATGGTTCTGCGTACTTCATTACATTCACTGACGATCTCTCTAGATTCGGATATGTGTTCTTGATGAAACACGAATCAGAAGATTTTGAGAAATTTAGAGAATATAAACAAGAAGTCGTGAACCAAACCGGGAAAAGTATTAAAATCCTTCGATCTGATCGAGGAAGTGAATAATTGAGCAATGAATTCCTGGACTTCCTAAAAGAGAATGGGATTCTCTCTCAGCTAACTCCTCCATATACACCACAGCACAACGGTGTATCAGAACGGAGGAACCGCACCCTATTAGATATGGTGCGCTCGATGATGACCATAGCTGAGTTACCTATTTCCTTTTGGGGGTATGTGCTGGAGATAGATGCATACCTACCGAATAGAGTTCCTACCAAATCTGTGCCTACCACCCCATATGAGATATGGGTGGGGAAGAGACCATATCTTAATTTTGTTAAAATATGGGGTTGCCCGGCCTATGTCAAAAGACAAAAACCGGACAAACTCGAGGCAAGGTCTGTTTTGTGTAAGTTTGTTGGATATCCGAAGCATTCACGAGGGTATATCTTCTACCATAGTGAGGAACAAAGGATGTTTGTTGCTCAACATGCCACTTTTTTAGAAAAGGAATTTCTTGCAAAAGAGATTAGTGGCTCTGAGGTAGAACTGGAAGAGGTTCCAGCTATACAAACCACAACAGAAAATATGGTGGAACCAGAGGATTCGGTAGTTCACGATGAACCCCAGCCACTCCGTCGATCTAGTAGGGTTCCTCACCCACCTGAGAGATACTACGGTTTTCTCATGGATGGTGGGAGCGAGGATTGCATCATGGAGGATGATGACCCAACTAGCTTCGAGCAGGCCATCACGAGTGGTGACTCAGTGAAATGGCTGGATGCAATGCGGTCTGAGATGGAATCCATGTACACCAACAAAGTATGGACTTTGGAAGATTCTCCTGAAGGGGTAAACCCATTGGGAGCAAGTGGATCTTCAAGAAAAAACTTGGTGTAGATGGGAAAGTGGAGACTTTCAAAGCTAACCTTGTTGCAAAGGGTTTTTGTCAACGACCTGGTGTCGATTATGACGAAACCTTTTCTCCAGTGGCTATGTTTAAATCCATATGGATCATGCTTGCTATCGCTGCATATCATGACTACGAAATCTGGCAAATAGATGTTAAGACCGCCTTTCTAAATGGTGATTTAGAAGAGACCGTGTACATTACTCAGCCAGAGGGCTTCGTAGCTAGTGGGAGAAGCGGGAAGGTGTGCAAGCTGCTTAAATCCATTTATGAATTAAAGCAACCATCGCGGAGTTGGAACATCTGCTTTGATGTCGTTATCAAAGAGTTTGATTCCGTCAAAAACGTAGATGAACCTTGTATATACAAGAAGGTAGCAGAGAGTATGGTTGTCTTCCTCGTATTCTACGTGGACGATATACTCTTGATAGGAAATGACATTCCTATGCTGCAATCAGTCAAGCTCTTCTTATCACAAAGATTCTCAATGAAAGATCTAGGGGATGCCTCCTACATCTTGGGGATTAAGATCTATAGAGATAGAACTAAACGGATACTGGGATTGTCCCAATCCAGGTACATTGACACCATAGTAAAGAGGTTTAGTATAGAAAAATCCAAGCGTGGGTTTTTACCCACGATCTCTGGGCTCACTCTCTCCAAAGAGATGTATCCCAAGACTGATTTGGAGAGAGCTCGCATGCAAGGGATGTTAGTTGTATGTATGCCTTAGAGGCCAGTATTGTACATATGATGTATATTATATTGGATGCTTGGACATATATTGAGAGGACTTTCTTGCTCGATATGATAGTATGCTATCTGGTTGCTCTTTATCTTAACATGTATACTTGTATCTTGATACTGTCTTATGGTTACATGTTGATAAAGCCCTTAGGATGTGTACTTGACTACCGGGACTATGATGCAGATCATACTAGTGGGGCCATGGTAGTCCATAAGTTCATCCTTTAATGTTCCTAGTCATGGGTGCATCGATATACCAGAGTAGACTATCGTATACGCTTCTCGACCCATGTGATGGGCGATGGATGATCCCATATCCATTGGTGTTTGACATCAGAGATGGCATACGGGTGCTTAGTGGAGACTGGGTACACTGGACGGACTCGTCGAGAACTCCCAGATGGTATTATACCTCACGTCAGATGGCAGTTCTCTGGTGACTCGTGTACAGGTTAGTCTGTAGACCCGAGATCGTCATAGAGTCTTGTTTGATTCTTGCTGTGCTTTGATTTCCACCTTACCACGTGCAAGAGGGCATGCAAAATGGTGGTTTTTGGGTACAGTCCCGAGTCATTTAGAGGCAATGAGCGATAGGAGGGGTTTCGTCTCTCCCGGTATTGGGAGTTGATATTGCGCTGTGCTCGATTGGCCATAACAGGGAAGTCCCTGGCCACGGCTGATTTAGAGATTTACTGGTAAGTGTTACCATTAGTTTCTCTACTCGTTATGAGCCTCACATCGGCATGACTTATCGATTATTGGGGTCTGACGTTTACCACCCCTGCACTTGATATGTGACATATCAGACGAGGAGACCGGACTGTACGGCAAGTGTTACCGTCAGGCTTTTGCAGGAGTTGGAGCGGGCTTGCTTGCTGATTTTCAGATCGCTCAATACCCGGGTAGCCGTTATGTCCAGCTAGTACCGCTGACGGCTTGTGGGTGCTTGATGTGATCATCACCTACTTCCGGCGTATTGACGAGTCTTTAGAGTCCTATATAGAGGTTTTACTGGCTCAGGAAAAATGAAATAGGAGCACATATGTGATATGTGCGGACCGACAATAATGCGTGTATGTGATACCGTATTCTATTCTCGTGACTTTTGTATCGGCCGGTTATATGTGATATAGCCGGGTTATCGAATCAAGTGTTGATTCGATAAGATGGTACATTTAGTGTTAGTCGGTTATATGTGATATAGCCGGATTATTAAATCAAGTGCTGATTTAATAATTTAATGTATAATTGTATATTTGATATACTAATTTACATTAGCTCACTTAAGCATTCTTTTCTCACTTGTGTGTATATGTAATATATATATGTGATATATATTAGTGTGCATTATTTATTTTTTGTGTGTCATGGTTATTGATACAATTTACATGGGTGTATGAGACATACTCCATTCTAGTTATAATGGTGGGTTATTAATGTTTAAAGTAATTACAAATTTTGTGGATATTTGTTAAATGCATAAAGCTTATGGAAGCTTGTGGATGCATTGACTAAGTCCACTGGGTTTGTTTTACTTTAGATATTTGTTAACCTAACCATTTTAATTAGCCATGGTTATGTCTCTACATGAGTTAGTATATGATACTCACTCACCATGGTTTACTCTCTCACTTGATCATTTCATTCTCTTCTTATTTGTTCATCTTCTTCCTCAAGCCAAAAGCTTACTAGGGTTTGAAACAAGTGATAAAGTATTGTGAGAAAAAATAATTCTAAAGTGTGCCCACTTCCTATTTCATCATCCTCTACTAGATTAGCACTTTAGTATAGGGTGTTTGCTTCACTAATCTTTTAGTTAGTGAAGTAGAAGCTTGAGCTAGTATTCCCTCGACGTAGATCATCTTCAGCCTCGAAGACTTCAAGCAAGATCGCTCTTTTCCCCTCGTAAAGCCATGCAAGAGTCCGGGAGTTCAATGATCGCAGCGAAGGGACTATTACAAGAAGCTTTAGAAGTGAAGGACCGATCTACAAAGGTTGTATTTCTATTTCACTTAGAAGTAAAAAGGTTTACTTTTGTTTCCGTATTATATTCTAGTTAACGATTCTAGTTTAGAGTTCCTTGAAACGGCAAAAATTTTTAAATGGCATGGACGATACCTCCCGAAACCTTGCTGCCGTCGATAGGAACCCTATAGTGGTATCAGAGCCTAGTTAGAGATTTATATGGATAATGTTAGATTACGAATACGAAACGAACTCCGAAACTTGAAACCCTAAAACCATGTTTCTGTCGATTTTAAAACGAGCTCCAAAATTTTTTCAAACAAGTGCAGAATCATACTTGGGCAGAGAGATGAACATGGAAGAAAATTGGGACCATGTGCTCGAATTTTGGCAGAGCACATGGCCACAATTTCCGAGGAGGCCGGCCCCCAGTGGGTGTTTCAATGCTAATTTTTTTCCATGCTCTGGTCTCTGTGTTTTGGGGTTTCAGGTGTTGTTTATTTTTGCTACTTTTTCATGTGATGATTAACTCAATGCAAAGGAAACTCGGAGTGTTTCGTACTCGTAATTTTAACTGTTTTCGGGATACTTTAGACGTTGTTAAAAAGTTCAATCGGATATCAAATACCCGCTTTAACCCTTGCCGGGAAATTTTCCAAGTGTTGGATTTTTTCCGTAGTTAATAAGTTTTCAAAGATCATGTAAGTTATTCGATGGACCCACTAGAAGAATGAAACCCTAACTCGAGATGTGACTACGGAACTGTGACTAAACCTTAGGGTTTACCGTAGTTAGTGGCGCCACAAATGAGGCTTGGGTTTGCCCTTCTACGGCTGGTCCATTGGTACTGTGGCGTGTGCTGAATAACTTTAAACTACACTCAAGTGTTAAGCTTTTTGGGTATTCTTGGGTGTTCATTGATTCGATTGGGATGTTTAACATCGTCTAGTTTTTTCTGTGATATCATGACATGTGATGTTCTGTGATGCTGGATATGTTATATTTGATCGTCGCGTTTTGAATAGCCGGAGGTTTTATGTGAGATGAGAGTTTTTATTTTCATTCATGTAAAATTAAATGTATGTAATATTCTTTTATTGGGGCACTTCCGGGTTGAGGTTGATGTCACCATTGATGTATATTATTTACTTTTCCGCATTAGGATAGACCCAAGGAGGAGAGCACAAGTAACCGGGTTCTAGAGTCCAGTGGGAGACCAACTCGAGGAGTCGAGTCCGGGTCTCCTAACTCTAGAATTGGTAGGGTTGCTTGCCACTCTCGTAGGGGTCTAGGGGTGTGGGTTTGGCTATTCATCGCGACCGTGGAATCCGTGTTTTATAGAGGTTCAAAATAAAACACGGACCTCCCAGTATATCCATTATTTCATATGTTTCTTCTGCTGCGATATCTGTGATGTGATCAATTGATATGTTGAGATGGATACTATATATAGTATATATGATATATTATATAGACGTTACTTATGTTTTACACCCACGCTAGCCCTGCCCCACTCTGCCATTAGTTACCTAACCTAACGGTGCATGACGGGACATCGAGGCGAATGCGGATGGTATAAGTGTACGTCGTATTTAGTTTTTACATCTGTGATGTTTAGGTGACTTAAATGATGGGACTTCATTAATGTGATTATTGAAAGAAAAAAAACCTAAAAGATGTTGTAGAATCAAAATTTTCAAAAAGGGTAGCTACAGTTTTTGCTTTGCATAGTGATATATGTGATATGTCCCGCATCTTATTCGATAAGGAAAGAGCCGAGATCCCTTCACCGGGAATGACCTCTTTAGCAAAACTGGCAGATGCTACAACACTCGGTTTGTCTTTTGATTGCTTTTGGAGTTTTGCTTTGCATAGTGATATATATGATATATCCCGCACCTTATTCGATGATGAAAGAGCCGAGATCCCTCCACCGGGAATGACCTCTTTAGCAAAACTAATGAAAGCCTAAAAAACACTCCTTTTCAAAATTCACTTGTTTCTACAACGATATCAAGTTCATTACGCAATATGTTTTCAGAAAAACCTGTCGTAGCCCTCCGTCATTTCAGATAAGTCCTACTTAGTATTCGTTCTACGTTTGTTGACCTCCGTCATGGTGTAGTGTGCGGTAGCTAACTAGTATTTATCTGCTTATGCATATAATGCAGATTGGATTAGGGCAGTCGTACGAACTTGTTGACCTCCGTCAAGAGTCGTGCGGGTGGGTTTGATTCAATCAATAAATGACGGGTTGAACTTGACTTGCACCCTATAGTTTGTTGACCTCCGTCAAGTTCATGGGATGCTTGGGGCAAAATATTATCGGGAATTTCAAGTGTTGAAATTTGCAATGAGATTGCATACCTTCTATGAGATAGTTGGATCCCGATACCCACTGCGAGTAATTGTTACTCCTGGGAGAGTTTTACACAGGGCAATTAGCCGATCAAGTAGGTGTCTAGAAAGGTGTCAACGGGGTTATACCGCTGGGAAAACGAGGTTTATTTTAATTAGGTCCGTGCGAAAGCACGGGGAACCTCCCTCAAAGTACCGACACTGGCCTGGCTGAAAGATTGGCAAAATTGTAGTGTGTAATTAATTCCGGCTAGTCTTTCCTTTTAGGGTTTGAAGGAAGATTTGATAAAAACAGTGGGAACCATCCTGATTAGATAAAATAATAACCAATCTGATCTTGCAAGAGCATACGCTAAAGTATTTTCTTCTCTCTCTCTCCAGGTAGCGACCATATCATGCCTTAATGAAGATAATAAAATGGATGTATTGACCGAACTTGCATGTTATACTGTGCTGGGGAACGTTGGTTCCGTTATTTCTTATAAAAGTTATAAGACTGAATAGGATATAGGGGAATACCAGGATTTCTCTGCCACCCGAATGAAGAAAGTACATGTTGATGCATTTTCTTCGGGTGTATTCGTTACAGAGAACTGTTTCTCCATTTGCTCTACGTCCTGGGTATTAGATACCGGGTCAGGATCCCATATATGTAATCAGTTACATGGGCTGAGAAAAGGTAGAGAACTTGGAGAAGGTGATAAAGACATAAGGGTTGGAAATGGTGCAATTGTTGCAGCTAAAACCGTCGGGGAATATCACCTTGTATTACCAACTGGTAATACATTTATTCTAAACGAATGCTATTACATGCCGAACCTGATATGCAGCATTATATCGGTTTCTTTATTAAGTAAAAAAGGGATATAATTTTGTATTACAGGATAATGTTATGAACATTTTCCTGAACCAAAAGTTGGTTGGATCAGGCACGTTGTGCAATGGCATTTATGTTCTAAATCAATCAACAGTTCTGAGCATAACAAACACACAAGAGGAAGAGTTCAGAACTGAACGAATCCTTCTTGTGGCATTGTAGACTAGGTCACATTAATATGACATGGCTAGCTAAGTTGCATAAGGATGGATATTTGAATCCATTCGAATTTTCATCTTATGACACTTGCCAGTCATGTCTCAAAGGAAAGATGACCAAAACTCCGTTTACGGGACATGGAGAAAGAGTTACTGAACTCTTGGGACTGATACATAGTGATGTATGTGGTCCCATGTCTACATATGCCAGGGATGGTTCTTCGTACTTCATTACATTCACTGACGATCTCTCTAAATTCAGATATGTGTTCCTGATGAAACACAAATCAGAAGCTTTTGAGAAATTTAGAGAATATAAACAAGAAGTCGAGAACCAAACCGGGAAAAGTACTAAAATCCTTCAATCTGATCGAGGAGGTGAATACTTGAGCAATGAATTCCGGGACTTCCTAAAAGAGAATGGGATTCTCTCTCAGCTAACTTCTCCATATACACCACAGCACAACGGTGTATCGGAACGGAGGAACCGCACCCTATTAGATTTGGTGCGCTTTATGATGAGCATAGCTGAGTTACCTATTTCCTTCTGGGGGTATGCGCTGGAGACAGCTGCATACCTACTGAATAGAGTTCCTACCAAATCTGTGCCTACCACCCCATATGAGATATGGGAGGGGAAGTGACCATATCTTAATTTTGTTAAAATATGGGGTTGCCCGGCCTATGTCAAAAGACAAAAACCGGACAAACTCGAGGCAAGGTCTGTTTTGTGTAAGTTTGTTGGATATCCCAAGCATTCGCGAGGGTATATCTTCTACCATGGTGAGGTACAAAGGGTGTTTGTTGTTCAACACGCCACCGTTTTAGAAAAGGAATTTCTTGCAAAAGAGATTAGTGACTCTGAGGTAGAACTGGAAGAGGTTCCATATATACAAACCACAACAGAAGATGTGGTGGAACCAGAGGATTCGGTAGTTCCCGATGAACCCCAGCTACTCCGCCGATCTAGCAGGGTTCCTCATCCACCTGAGAGATACTACGGTTTTCTCATGGATGGTGCGAGTGAGGATTGCATCATGGAGGATGATGGCCCAACTAGCTTCGAGAAGGCCATCACGAGTGGTGACTCACTGAAATGGCCGGATGCAATGCGGTCCGAGATGGAATCCATGTACACCAACAATGTATGGACTTTAGAAGATGCTCCTGAAGGGGTAAAACCCATTGGGAGCAAGTGGATCTTCAAGAAAAAATTTGGTGTAGTTGGGAAAGTGGAGAATTTCAAAGCTAGACTTGTTGCAAAGGGTTTTCGTCAACGAACAGGTGTCGATTATGACGAAACCTTTTCTCCAGTGGCTATTCTTAAATCCATCCAGATCATGCTTGCCATCGCTGCATATCATGAATACGAAATCTGGAAAATGGATGTTAAGACCGTCTTTCTAAATGGTGATTTAGAAGAGAGCGTGTACATGACTCAGCCAGAGGGCTTCATAGCTAGTGGGAGAAGCGGGAAGGTATGCAAGCTGATTAAATCCATTTATGGATTAAAGCAAGCATCACGGAGTTGGAACATCTGCTTTGATGTCGTTAACAAAGAGTTTGATTTCGTCAAAAACATAGATGAACCTTGTATATACAAGAAGGTGGCAGAGAGTAAGGTTGTCTTCTTCGTATTGTAGGTGGACGACATACTCTTGATAGGAAATGACATTCCTATGCTGCAATCGGTCAAGCTCTTCTTATTACAAAGATTGTCAATGAAAGATCTAGGGGATGCCTCCTACATCTTGGGGATTAAGATCTATAGAGATAGATCTAAACGGATACTGGGATTGTCCCAATCCAGGTACATTGACACCATACTAAAGAGGTTTAGTATGGAAGAGTCCAAGCGTGGGTTTTTATCCACGATCTCAGGGCTCACTCTCTCCAAAGAGATGTCTCCCAAGACTGATTTAGAGAGAGCTCGCATGCAAGGGATACCCTATACTTCGGTAGTAGGCTCTATCATGTACGCGATGCTGTGTACCAGACCCGATATAGCACACTCACTAAGTGTAGTGAGTAGGTATCAAGCAGATCCTGGAGAGAGTCACTGGACAGCTATGAAGAGCATTGTCAAGTACTTACGAAGGATTAAAGAGATGCTCTTGGTGTATGGTAATAGAGAACTCCAAGTGGAGTCCTTTACCGATTTGAGCTTCCAGAGTGATAAGGACGACTCTAAGTCGCACTCGGGATTTGTCTTTACCCTCTACGGAGGGGCGGTATGCTGGAAGAGTTCCAAGCAGGAAACCGTGGCAGACTCGACGATGGAAGATGAATACATCGCTGCCAACGATGCTGCCAAAGAGGCTGTCTGGATCGAGAAGTTCATAACTGAACTTGGAGTGGTTCCATCCATTGAGCATCCAATACCTTTGTATTGTGATAACAATGGAGCGGTGGCTTTGGCTAAGGAACCCAAGTCCCATCAGCGATCCAGGCATATCCTAAGGTGGTATCACCTGATCCGGGAGATAGTTGATCGCCGGGAAATCGAGGTCAGGAGAGTTGACACAAAGAACAACACAGCGGATCCACTCACGAAGGCCATTCCCCAGATACAGTTTGAAAGACTCTTCGGGATGCTCGGTATGTGATACTGCAGAAGCTGGCACTAGTGCAAGTGGGAGATTGTTAGTTGTATGTATGCTTTAGAGGCCAGTATTGTACATATTATGTATATTATATTGGATGCTTGGACATATATAGAGATGACTTTCTTGCTCGATATGATAGTATGCTATATGGTTGCTCTTTATCTTAACATGTATACTTGTCTCTTGATACTGTCTTATGGTTACATGTCGGTACAACCCTTAGGATGTGTACTTGACTACCAGGACTATGATGCAGATCATACTAGTGGGGCCATGGTAGTCCATAAGTTCATCCTTTAATGTTCCTAGTCGTGGGTGTATCGAGACAGGGCATCGATATACCTGAGTAGACTAGCGTATACGCTTCTCGACCCATGTGATGGGGGATGGATGATCCCATATCCATTGGTGTTTGATATCAGAGATGGTATACGGGTGCTCAGTGGAGACTGGGTACACTGGACGGACTCGCCGAGAACTCCCAGATGGTATTATACCTCACGTCAGATGGCAGTTCTCTAGTGACATTTGTACAGGTTAGTCTGTAGACCCGAGATCGTCATAGAGTCTTGTATGATTCCCACTGTGCTTTGATTTCCACCTTACCACGTCCAAGATGGCGTGCAAAACGGTGGTTTTTTGGGTACAGTCCCGAGTCACATAGAGGCAATGAGCGATAGGAAGGGTTTCGTCTCTCCCGGTATTGGGATTTGATGTTGCGCTGTGCTCGATTGGCCATAACAGGGAAGTCCTTGGCAAGGCCTGATTTAGAGATTTACTGGTAAGTGTTACCAGTAGTTTCTCGACTCGTTATGAGCCTCACATCAGCATGACTTATCGGTTATTAGGGTCTGACGTTTACCACCCCTACACTTGATATGGGACATATCACATGAGGAGACCGGACTGTATGACAAGTGTTACCGTCAGGTTTTTGCAAGAGTTGGAACGGGCTTGCTTGCTGATCTTCTGATCGCTCAATACCCGTGTAGCCGTTACGTCCAGCTAGTACTGCTAACGGCTTGTGGGTGCTTGATGTGATCATCACCTACTGCCGGCGTATTGACGAGTCTTTAGAGTCCTACATAGAGGTTTTACTGGCTCAGGCAAAATAAAATAGGACCACATATGTGATATGTGCGGGACCGAGAATAATGCGTGTATGTAATACCGTATTCTATTCTCGCGATTTTTGTATCGGTCAGTTATATATGATATAGCCGGGTTATCGAATTAAGTGTTGATTCGATAAGATGGTACATTTAGTGTTAGTCGGTAATATGTGATATAGCTGATTTTTAAATCAAGTGTTGATTTAATAATTTAATGTATAATTGTATATTTGATATACTAATTTACATTAACTAACATTAGCTCACTTAAGCATTCTTTTCTCACTTGTGTGTACATGTAATATATATGTGATATATATTGATGTGCATTATTTATTTATTTTTTGTCATGGTTGTTGATACACTTTACATGGGTGTATGAGACATACACCATTCTAATTATAATGGTGGGTTATTAATGTTTAAAGTAATTACAAAATTAGTGGATATTTGTTAAATGCATGAAGCTTATGGAAGCTTGTGGATGCATTGACTAAGTCCACTAGGCTTGTTTTACTTTAGATATTTGTTAACCTAACCATTTTAATTAGCCATGGTTATGTCTCTACATGAGTTAGTATATGATACTCACTCACCATGGTTTACTCTCTCACTTGATCATTTCATTCTATTCTCATTTGTTCATCTTCTTCCTCAAGCCAAAAGCTTACTAGGGTTTGAAACAAGTGAGAAAGTACTGTGAGAAAAATAATTCTAAAGTGAGCCCACTTCCTATTTCATCATCCTCTACTAGATTAGCACTTTAGTATCGGGTACATGCTTCACTAATCCTTTAATTAGTGAAGTTGAAGCTTGAGCTAGTATTCCCTCGACGTAGATCATCTTCGGCCTCGAAGACTTCAAGAAAGATCGCTCTTTTCCCCTCGTGAAGTCATGCAAGAGTCCGGGAGTTCAACGATCGCATCGAAGGGACTACTACAAGGAGCTTTATAAGTGAAGGACCGATCTACAAAGGTTGTATTTCTATTTCACTTAGAAGTAAAAAGGTTTACTTTTGTTTCTGTATTATATTCTAGTTAACGATTCTAGTTTAGAGTTCCTTGAAATGGCAAAAATTTTTAAATGGCATGGACGATGCCTCCCGAAATCTTGCTGCCGTCGATAGGAACCCTACAAGGGATACCCTATGCTTCGGCAGTAGGCTCTATCATGTATGCGATGCTATGTACCAGACCCGATGTAGCACACTCACTAAGTGTAGTGAGCAGATATCAAGCAGATCCTGGAGACAGTCACTGGACAGCTGTGAAGAGCATTCTCAAGTACTTACGAAGGACTAAAGAGATGCTCTTGGTGTATGGTAATGGAGAACTTCAAGTGGAGTCCTTTACCGATTCGATCTTCCAGAGTGCTAAGGACGGCTCTAAGTCGCACTCGGGATTTGTCTTTACCCTCAATGGAGAGGCGGTATGCTGGAAGATTTCTAAGCAGGAAACCGTGGCAGACTCGACGATGGAGGCTGAATACATCGCTGCCAACGATGCTGCTAAAGAGGCTGTCTGGATGAAGAAGTTCATAACTGAACTTGGAGCGGTTCCATCCATTGAGTATCCAATACCTTTGTATTGTGATAACAATATAGCGGTGGCTTTGGCCAAGGAACCCAAGTCCCATCAGCGATCCAGGCATATCCTGAGGCAGTATCACCTGATCCGGGAGATAGTTGATCGCAAGGAGATCGAGGTCAGGAGGGTTGACACGAAGAACAACACAGCGGATCCACTCACGAAGGCCATTCCCCAGATTCAGTTCGAGAGACTCTTCGGGATTCTCGGTATGCGATACTGCAGCAGCTGGCCCTAGTGAAAGTGGGAGATTGTTAGTTGTATGTATGCCCTAGAGGCCAGTATTATACATATGATGTATATTATATTGGATGCTTGGACATATATAGAGAGGACTTTCTTGCTCGATATGATAGTATGTGATCCAGTTGCTCTTTATCTTAACATGTATACTTGTCTCTTGATACTGTCTTATTGTTACATGTTGGTAAAGTCCTTAGGATATGTACTTGATTACCAGGACTATGATGCAGATCATACTAGTGGGGCTATGGTAGTCTATAAGTTCATCCTTTAATGTTTCTAGTCGTGGGTGTATCGAGACAGGGCATCGATATACCAGAATAGCCTAGCGTATACGCTTCTCGACCCATGAGATGGGCGATGGATGATCCCATATCCATTGGTGTTTGACATCAGAGATAGTATACGGGTGCTCAGTAGAAACTGGGTACACTGAACGGACTCGCCGAGAACTCCCAGATGGTATTATACCTTACGTCAGATGGCAGTTCTCTGGTGACACTTGTACAGGTTAGTCTGTAGACCCAAGATCATCATAGAGTCTTGTGTGATTCCCACAGTGCTTTGATTTCCACCTTACCATGTCCAAGAGGGCATGCAAAACGGTGGTTTTTAGGTACAGTCCCGAGTCACATGGAGGCAATGAGCGATAGGAGGGGTTTCGTCTCTCCCGGTATTGGGAGTTGATGTTACGCTGTGCTCGATTGGCCATAACAGGGAAGTCTCTGGCCAGGGATGATTTAGAGATTTACTGGTAAGCGTTACCAGTAGTTTCTCGACCCGTTATGAGCCTCACATCGGCATGAATTATCGGTTATTGGGGTCTGACGTTTACCACCCCTAGACTTGATATGTGACATATCAGACGAAGTGACCAGACTGTACGGCAAGTGTTACCATCAGGCTTTTGCAGGAGTTGGAGCGGGCTTGCTTGCTGATCTTCTGATCGCTCAATACCCGGGTAGCCGTTACGTCCAGCTAGTACCGCTGACGGCTTGTGGGTGGTTGATGTGATCATCACCTACTGTCGGCGTATTGACGAGTCTTTAGAGTCCTACATAGAGGTTTTACTGGCTCAGGAAAAACGAAATTGGATCACATATGTGATATGTGCTGGACCGAGAATAATGTGTGTATGTGATACAATATTCTATTCTCGCGACTTTTATATCGGTCGGTTATATGTGATTCAGCAGGGTTATCGAATCAAGTGTTGATTCGATAAGTCGATACATTGGATGTTAGTCGGTTATATGTGATATAGCCGGATTATTAAATCAAGTGTTGATTTGATAATTTAGTGTATAATTGTATATTTGATATACTAATTTACATTAACTAACATTTGCTCACTTAAGCATTTATTTTCTCACATGTGCACACTTAATATATATGTGATATATATTAATTTGTGTTTTGTTCTTGTATCATGGTTGTTGATACAATATACATAGGTGTATGAGACTTACACCATGCTAATTATGATGTTGGGTTTAATATTTAAAGTAATTACAAAATTAGTGGATTACTGGAAAAATGCATGAAGCTTGTGGAAGCTTGTGGATGCATTGACTAAGTCCACTAGGTTGTTTTACTTTAGATATTTGTTAAGCTAACCATTTTAATTATCCATGGTTATGTCTCTACATGAGTTGGTATATGATACACACTCACCCATGGTTCACTCTCTCACTTGATCATTATTTCATTCTCTTCTTCTTTCTTCATCTTCTTCCTCCAAAAGAAAAAGCATTCTAGGGTTTGAAAAAGGTGAGAAAGTATTGTGAGAATAATAATTCTAAAGTGAGCCCACTTCTAATTTCATCATCCTCTACTAGATTAGCACTTTAGTATAGGATGTTAGCTTCACTAATCCTTCATTAGTGAAGTAGAAGCTTGAGCTAGTTTTCTCTCGACGTAGATCATCTTCGGCCTCGAAGACTTCAAGCAAGATCGCTCTTTTCCCCTCGTGAAGCCATTGTTCACACCATAATATTGTATTATTATATTCCCCATTCTTATTCGTTTTATAAATAAACAGGTGCTTTTGACGCATGTCTGCTACATATTACAGGTTACAGGTTCTTGGACAGAAAACAGTGAAAAAGATAAAAGACGATACAAAAGAGGGACTTTGACCAACAAATAGAAGGATCTTAGTCAAACCTACACAAAGATAAAGTTCACAAAGCATAAGGCAGCGCAAGGTCCAAGATGTCAAAGCGAACGGTTAACAGTCCACTACAAGTATTCATTGGAAGATCTGGAGAAGCCCCAAAAGCCAAATGGAGAAAAGAACCAAAGAAATAAAAATCCCAAAGAATCAAGAGAAAGCCCAGAAAAATTCATCAGCCAACATCATAATTGGCCCGCGGAACCGCGGCCAAACCTTACACTTGCCGCGGTTCCGCGGCCATATGGAGCCCTTACTTACAGAATTTTTTTACCAAGATTTGTTGTGGCGCGGATCTTTGACTAGGTCTTTTCTTAGAGGGCATTTTTGTAAAAGCAGACGTGCGAATCAATTGTAAACCTAGGGTTTCTATCTCCTATAAATAGAACCCAAATCATTGTATTTTTCCATGCCTCCCTATGCCTCTTTCTATGAATAAAATTTAGAATTCTTTAGGAGAGCATCGATGCCTCTTTTCATATCATGAATTCAGATCTGACAACCCTGTGTTGATATTTGGAGAGAGCCATCTGTAAAGTAAGTAGGTAATTTCAATTCTTGCCCTAGGTAATTTTTCATTCTCTGTCCTAGTTTAGATTTAATTCCTTGTCCTAGTTAGATCTTTAATTCCTTGCCCTAGTTAAATTTAATTCTTTGCCCTAGATAAATGATATATTTAGTTTTTAGATTTAATAATCAATCCGAACACCCATCGGAATTAACTCGTTTGAGCGATTAGGAAATTCACATCCCTATGGACCGACCCGTACTCACCGGCTAGCTGCAAAGCGACGTCGTTCTTGATTGCGGTAATTATATTTTTGATCGATAAAATCACTTTAAATCAAATGGCGCCGTTGCCGGGGATGGCGTGTTATTTCCTTTTTGCAATTTCGGGTTAATCTAAAATTAAAAAAATCATAAAAACTGAAAAATCAAAAAAAAAATATAAAAATTTATCATTTTGTTATTTTGTGACGGGTATCTTTGTTTGAATTTTGCAGGATCTACAATCAAGTTCGGATCTGGAAATCTTCAGAGATCAAAATAGCAAATATCAAATCTGAACAAACAGAGGAATATCACAACAGACAACAGAAGAAATTTGGAGGACCGAGTCAACAAGTCAACCGCGGTGATCTGGAGAGCAAAAAAAAAACAGGAGAATTGATCCGTTCCTGCCACCGCGGAACCGCCGCGCGAGTCTACCTGCGACCGTGGAACCCCCCGCGTTTTGGTCGAGTCAAAAAAAAAGAAAGGCAGAAGCGCGGTAAAAAAAAAATTATGTAAGTCTTCTGATCTCCTCCTCTGCAAATCTCTGATATCTCCTCTGAAAAATCTCCTGCATGATTCTTTGCGCTTAAAAATCTTCCCCTTTCCAATAACAAATCTTGTACAGGATTCTTTGCGCCGCGCTTAAAATAAAAAAGTGATTGCAAGTGATTTTTTTCTGTTTTGCATATCTTTAATCGGACTTTAAGAGGCTTGAGACCAATTCAGATTGGGTGGGGATTTCATCACCCTTTCCAGGACCCCAGAAATCACATAAGGCATTTGCATTGACCAAATCTTTAATTAAAAAAATACTAGACTCAACCCTAAGGACGTCGCGCTCAATAGGACAGAGGACTAGTTATAGGCATCGACTGTTAATCCTAACCTGACTTCGCAGTATCTAGACAAGTGTGTCTAAGGCAAGTGGTTACTTAATTAGGACTGCTATTTGTAGCGGGGAGCCTCCTACTTACCTGGCACTTACCTAGCCGCAATTGGTGGTGAAGAGGCGGTTTGAGGTCCTATTTCTAGCCCTTTGGAACAGTTAGGAGCTGTCTAGCTGACCTAGGTGACCCTAGATCTAGGCCTGATTGTGCATTTTTGGTTGATCGAAAGTGTGTCTTAGCTCTTTTCTCGAAAATCTTTTTGCAAACAGTTCTAAATAAAGAGAAAAAGGAAAAAGGAAAAATTTATAAAAAAAGACTTGCAACTTTTATCGCTAAGAAATCCTTGCACCACCTACCTTATTTCTCATCATGGGTACCCCACATCACAAATCTCTTGCCGAACTTTGGTATCCCGAACCTAACTTTGCTTCGTACGTCAATTATTTCGGTCAATTTAAGGAATATCCCTCCATGCCCAAAATTTCTTTGAAAGATCAAATAGAAACATCTAGGAGAAAAAGTTCGACGTTGCAACCCACTTTGTGTCAACCATGTCCCCCTTTACCACCTTCGTACGTTGACACCATTTTTTCGAGTCCTGTTGAAACTCCTAAGCTGATGTCTATTGCTGAGCACATTGCACATTCTCGTAACCGATCTTTCACCCCTCTCAACACATCTAGTTCCAGGGATCAACAAGTCCATTCACCTTTTTATCCACATATTGACCCTACTCCTGTCCAACCATCCACTTCCTACCAGTCCTACCCGACCTTCCCACCTTCACTAGACACTGTTTCTACACAGCCATTTGGGAGTTTCACGTATCCAAATAGTTTTGAATCTTTTACCGAAACCCCTCTACAACCCATGTCTAGTTTGGAACAGTCGTTGGAGGCGTACATTGCAGCAACAAACAAAATGATTAGGAATGTGGATGCGTCCATTGCCGCCCTTATGCAACTTAATGAACCGGCATCTAGTTTCCAACTAGCTTCAAATTTTCCAAAGTATGAGGAGACGGTTGGACAGAGTGCGAATTTGAGAGGATTTCCAAATCAAACCTACCCATACCCAATTGAATCCAACAACTCCAATTTTCAAACATGTGTCCAAAATGATGAGTTGTGCGACTTTGTAGTGCTTGATTTGCCAAATTGTGAAGAACCCCTTTCGAGTGAAACCACACTTAATCCTTTCGATCTTTACACCTCCAATCTAGAACCTGAATTGATAAATATCCATGCTTTTGATGAGGTGTCAGAAAAATTTGATTTTCACTTGATTGAGGATATAGACGCCGGGAATATTTTGGATGATGCACCAGTAGATTTGATTGAAATTTTATGTCCAATTCATTATCCCGATTCATTAAATGTTTCTCCCGAACTTCATATGCGTCTTGATTTTGATGATAATAGCATGGATGAGTTAACTATTGAGGAGACTTATGAGGATAGTATTGAGGAGAGTCTTGAAGATAATATTGAGGTTGACCCATTTTTGTTTGATGTGTCGGATTTTCAAATTCATCCTCCCGAACCTTTAACTGTTATATCACCCTCCCTCCTTTCTATCGTTCCGACCACGTGCAAGATCACGCTTGAAGACTGTGAGCTTGAAAATTTTTCCTTTGAATCTGACACAGTTCTCACAGCCGATAACACTTACGAGTGTTTCACTTTTTCGGACGATGTTGATGACTCACCGCCCGAGTTTGAGTCCTTTGAATTTTCAGATGAGTTAGTTGAACCATCGGACTCGGTTGCTTACAGTCGTTTCGAACCATTGATGGAATCTTTCCAGTTCGAGACAGTTTACTACGGTGAGAATGAGACTATCCCTAATTCACTTCCTTTTGTCCTTCCTATCGTTCCGACCTTACAAGAGACCGTTACGCTTTCATCTCCTATACCAAGTTCGATGTACCCATGTTTTCTTGCGAATCTTGAGGGATTTGACCCCATTTCTCGACGGGTTTATAGATTAGTACAATCACTTTTTACACATCAGTCATCACAAATTGTGCTAATTTATTCACTCGATTTACACCCTCAAGATCGTGCTACCCTTCTTTCTCTTTTCCGCCCTTCTTCTCCTCCACCGAGACCATATTCCACTCTTTTTCCCATTCGGTCTCGTGTGCTTCTCACTTATTTCCTTTACACCCCATTCTTTCACCAACCCTACCATTACCACGATAAGATTTTTGAATGGTTGGTGCTAACCTTTGGCTTGTGTAAAGCCAAGCTTAAGTTTGGGGGGACCTTGTTGTATATATGTATATATATTTTTTGTTTTCTTTTTCTATAATAAATATATAAAAAAAAATTCAAAACAATAAAAATTTCAAAAAAAAAATTATAAATAAATAAACAGGGGAGTGCCAACATTCTCAACACTCTTGGTGTGGCATGACAGTGAGGACACTGTCAAGTTTAAGTTTGGGGGTATGCTCGGTACGTCTTCTTCTTTCGCATTCATTTGTACATATTTTTTGCATTTGCATACTTATTTGAAAACCAATAAAAATTTAAAAATTATAAAAATTATAAAAATTATTGTATTCAATTTTGGCTTATTTGACTAGAGTTTGACAAATAGGTTAACTAGCTAGGAACAACTAGATTTTAGACGTAGTAAATTAAAAACCCTAAAAATAACCTTCCTTAAAGTTTAACGGTAGAAAGTATATATCTTTGTAGTTTATTTAGAAATAGGCAAATTTTGAGTTCACTTCTTGGTCTAAGTTGAAACAAAGAAAAAGTATTGATGTTCTTATTAGAGTATAAGTTTGAAAAATAGTTCCTAGCTTAAGTCTAGATTCTGAAAATGTATACCCTACAATTTGCACAATCACGCACCTTGAAACTTGGAATAGTAGAGGAGACCTTGAAATGCTCTTGTCTGAATCCTTAGTACGAAGAAAATGAAATAAAAAATACAAGTGTGAATAAATAATAAAAAAAATGAACACTGGTTTTTGTGATTACTTAAGGCTGCAAAAATAGAAAAATATTTAGCGAGGGTGCTTCATCACCTAGTGCCTTAGACCAACTGGTTTGGGAGTCACTGCTAAAGCCTTAGGTGTTGCAAGACTAGGAATTACGCTTTAAAAGTGCAAATGCATTTTGTAATCAGTCGTTGGTACCTCAAAAAGTATTAACGGTCGCATGAAGGATGTGTAAGCAAAATTCAATTAAAAATTTACCAATTAATAAGTACTTTGGACAACGGACAAGGGTATGATTGCTTGATTTGAATTTCCAAGTGTAGGGGTGATTTATGCACACACGTGGGGATATGTGATTGGAGTTTAGATGAGAGAAAGGAATGAAGAATAGAACTTGTATCTTTAGTAGAGTTGATAAAAATTCCTAAGTGGAGAAGGAACCCTAGAAGGAAAACTTAAGAGATGCCGAAAGCTAAGTAGGTCTGCAGAACATATATAATCTTAAGTTAGATGATGAGGAAGTGTGAAGAATATGGGTGGATAATTTACGAGTCGACGATAATAGAATTCCTTGTTAGAAAACCTAATTGGAGAATTAAAGTCGAAAAAGCCAAATTGGTTGGATTATGTGGGTAGTATCTGCTGAAAACCCTCAGTAGGTAACACTCCTCCTACTAGGGACACCTAGAGGTTTAACGACTTGTTGCACGAGCTCAGTGCAATCGCGTTTCCCTGCGAAAGTGCGGTTAGGTTTTTTGTAGAGAATAAAAAAATAAGTTTTCTCGAGGACGAGCAAAAGATAAGTTTGGGGGTATTTGTTCACACCATAATATTGTATTATTATATTCCCAATTCTTATTCATTTGATAAATAAACAGGTGCTTTTGACGCATGTCTGCTACATATTACAGGTTACAGGTTCTTGGACAGAAAACAGTGAAAAAGATAAAAGACGATACAAAAGAGGGACTTTGACCAACAAATAGAAGGATCTTAGTCAAGCCTACACAAAGATAAAGTTCACAAAGCATAAGGCAGCGCAAGGTCCAAGATGTCAAAGCGAACGGTTAACAGTCCACTACAAGTATTCACTGGAAGATCTGGAAAAGACCCAGAAGCCAAATGGAGAAAAGAACCAAAGAAACAAAGATCCCAAAGAATCAAGAGAAAGCCCAGAAAAATTCATCAGCCAACATCATAATTGGGCCGCGGAACCGCGGCCCAAACCCTACACATGCCGCGGTTCCACAGCCATATGGAGCCCTTAGTTGCAGAATTTTTTTACCAAGATTTTTTGTGGCGCGGATTTTTGACTTGGTCTTTTCTTAGAGGGCATTTTTGTAAAAGCAGACGTGCGAATCAATTGTAAACCTAGGGTTTCATTCTCCTATAAATAGAACCCAAATCATTGTATTTTTCCATGCCTCCCTATGCCTCTTTCTATGAATAAAATTTAGAACTCTTTTGGAGAGCATCGATGCCTCTTTTCATATCATGAATTCAGATCTGACAACCCTGTGTTGATATTTGGAGAGAGCCATCTGTAAAGTAAGTAGGTAATTTCAATTCTTGCCCTAGATAATTTTTCATTCTCTGCGCTAGTTTAGATTTAATTCCTTGCCCTAGTTAGATCTTTAATTCCTTGCCCTAATTAAATTTAATTCTTTGCCCTAGATAAATGATAGATTTAGTTTTTAGATTTAATAATCAATCCGAACACCCATCAAAATTAACTCGTTTGAGCGATTAGAAAATTCACAACATCCCTGTGGACCGACCCGTACTCACCGGCTAGCTGCAAAGCGACGCCGTTCTTGATTGCGGTAATTATATTTTTGATCGATAAAATCTCTTTAAATCAGCCATGCAAGAGTCCGGGAGTTCAACGATCGCAGTGAAGGGACTACTACATAGAGCTTTAGAAGTGAAGGACCGATCTACAAAGGTTGTATTTCTATTTCACTTAGATGTAAAAAGGTTTACTTTGGTTTCCGTATTCTTTTCTAGTTAATGATTCTAGTTTAGAGTTCCTTGAAACGGCAAAATTTTGAAAATGGCATGGACGATGCGTCCTGAACCCTTGCTGCCGTCGATAGGAACCATACATTGATCAGAATCAACGCAGTCCCATCAATTAAACATATCACACAAGAAAAGAACAAAAATATTATATAGGTATATGCCATCCGCATTCGTCACTAGGCCCTGTCATCACCCGTTAGGTTACTTAACTAACAACAGAGCGGGGGCTGGACTATTGCGGGTGCAAAACATACACAACATCTACTAGTATATATATAAATATATATAACAATTGTCCCAGGCATGATATAAAGCAACATCTCAGAATCACAGCCAAGCAACACAGAGTGGTGGATAATCCTGGAGCCTCGGGTTTCGCTTGAGCCGCAAATGAGACCCGGTGTTCCCTGTCGTATGGATAGCCTGTGCAATGAAAACCTAGACCCCTATGAGTACAGCAAGTCACCCGCCAATCCCAGAAGCAAGGCATCCCCAATCAACAACGTGAATGGGCCACCCAACACTTCACGGAATCCGGTAACTTGAGCACCCCTCCATGGGTCAACCTATACCCCCTACGGGTGCGGCGAATAGCCCGCCAATTCTAGAGTAAGGTCCCCTCCGTCTCAAAGCCATGAGATGCGGGCCCATTTCCCTCCTGAACCTGGCTATTCGTGAACTCCACCACAGGGTAATCCTAGTACAGAAAAGTAAATATATGTACAAGGGTGACATCGGCCTCAACCCGGTCGTGCCCTAAACAAAATAATAAACAAACTGGCAGTGACGGCAGTCTACATATCGGACGCTCGCCCCGCAATAACAAATCTAAAAATGAAACTAAACTGTACTACAATTGCACCACTGGCTATCCACCACGACGATCCAAACACAACACGGCACAACACAGAACATCAACGTGAATGTCGCGTTCGCAAACTCGTCTAAAAGAACATATAGCAGTTACACGGGTTGTACCGCTCTAATCACATTCACGATCGCAGATTGTAATGTATGTACTGAAATAAACAATGCAAAATTTCAAGTTTGAAACTTTCCAAGTCCCCCCCAAAGCAAAGACAACACTTAGTGAAATCTGGGGAAATCAAACAAGACCAAAAACACCAATTTACAAAACCCCAGACGCTGGATAAAAATGATGCCCTGAATGAACAGTAAAATGGGTGAGATTGGAAAATTTTGGAATGTGGCCGGCCAAAAATTCTTGGAAATGCCTCGTTTTCATTCTGTATCATTCTCATGTTATAACTAAGACTCTCAAATTGTTTAAAAAAAATTCAGAGATCAAAAAAATTCCAGAACAGAGATTGGGTTTTGAAATCGCAGTTTTTCGGTTTTGAAACTAATGCAACGTCTACTACTAGTTTAGGGTTTATGGGTTGGCTCTGATACCATGTTGGGTTTCGGCAGCGCCCCGGCCAACAATCCGTGACCAAATGCGGAACAAAATTTTTCTAAACTGGCGCCAACGGAACCCGATTCCCGGATCTACCATTAACCCTATACTAGCAAACTAGAAAGAAGTTTAGATGGTTATACCGAATGATCTGTGTCCTTCGGTCTTCAATCACCTTCCCAAACTCCTCGAGGCTTCCTTGATCAAGCTTGATCTCCGGTCTCCCTCCATCGAAGATGATCCACCTGAGAGTCTATGAAACACACTCCAACCTCATATCCGAGGTAACTAAGGCATCTAGATCGCTACACTAGATAGCCTAGAAAAAGTAGAGAGTGATGAAGGATTAATTTGTCTCAAGACACCATAAGTTTCTCAACACATGAGAGGGTTAGGGTGGAGGTAGAAGAAGATGCCATGAGGATGAGAGTGAGAGCAACTCAAGAAAAAGAAAATGGATTTCTTTTGTTTGTTGTGTATGTTATTAGAAATAATGGAGCCCTCACAAATAAATATCTCATGTCTCCAAAATATCCTAAGTCAACAAAAATATCTCAAGTCAACAAAATCTCACAACAAACAAAAACCTTAAGCATGCTTAAATAGTAACCATGGGTCACTAATAAGCCATGTCACCAAAAATGTAATAAACATCTCATCCAACACCTCAGTAACCTTTTCATCCAAAAAGGTCTAAACCATAATGAGGTGTAATCTTCTAAAAGTAATCTTGTAAGAAATTACAAGAATACCCCTCATCCGTATATACATACCCGCATCCGTATTCCGAAGAATACGAATACAATGAGACGAAAATAATCCAACAATATAATACTAGGATCCGACTTAAACCAAAGCCTACTAGTATTATCCGTCCGAATTATGATCCGTAAACAAGTGCACGTATATGATCAAACCCTGCCGTAAAACCATACGACCTCAAAATCGTTTCGCCCGAAGTAGGGAAACCCTCTGTGTGGGACTCTAAAGACTCGTCAATACGCTGGCAGTGGGTTTAACCACAAGCACGTCAGCGATACTAGCTGTACGTAACGGCTACCCAGGTATTGAGCGAAAGGAAGGCCGACAAGTAAACTCATCCTGAAACTCCTACTGAGCCTGACAGTGATAATATCCGTACAGTCTGGTATGTTCGTCTATGAGTTTCGCGAATCGATTCTAGGGGGTGGATAAAGTCAAACCCCTAATAACGCGACATTTAGTGTCGGTATGAAGCCCATCACCACCTGAGAAACTACCGATCCTAGATCAGTAATTCTCGACTACCTTGGCCAAGGATTTCTGGTGATGGCCACCCGTCCACAATGCGACATCAACCCCCAATACCGGGAGAGACGAATCCCGACGATCCTCTCACTACCTCCATGCAGCTCGGGACTGTACCCAACTAAAACCAGTTTGCACGACTCCTTTGAGCCATGGTAGGGTAGTAATCAAAGCACAGTGGGAACTCACACGAGACAAATGACGATCTCAGGTTGACAGACTAACCTGCATACATGTCACCTGGGAACTGCTATCTGACAATAGGTATACTACCAACTAGCAGGTTCCCGGCGAGTCCGTCCAGTGTACTCATAACACAATGAGCACCTATATACTATCTTAGGTGAACAAACTAACACCAATGGCTTGTGAGACCAGCCACCGCCCCTCGTCGGGGTCTCGATCAGTATACACAAGTCTACTCTGGAGTATCGATGCCCAGTCTCGAAACTCCTACGACTAGGGACATTTAAGGATGTGCTTATATACCACCCAGCTCTCACGTATATGATCGCCATCATAATGCTGGTAGTCAAGCAAGAATCTTATGGGCTCTATCAACAAGTAATAGTGATCTTTAATAACACATAAAGCATGTACATGATGATAAAGACAAACAAGAGAGCATACAATCATCTCGAGTAAGACTGTTCTACCGGTATAGGTCCTCCCTCAATCATCATAATCACCTGTCTGCGACTATGATAATTGCCTTGAGGGCACTACAGCCAGCATTATGTGAGATGAGAGTTTTACAATTTTCATTCTTGTAAAATTTGTATGTAATATTCTTTTATTGGGACACTTCCGGGTTGAGGATGATGTCACCATAGATGTATATTATTTACTTTCCACATTAGGATAGACCCAAGGCAGGAGCACAAGTAACCGGGTTCTAGAGTCCAGTGGGAGACCATCTCGAAGAGTCGAGACCGAGTCTCCTAACTCTAGAATTGGCAGGGTTACTTGCTGCTCTCGTAGGGGTATAGAGATGTGGGTTTGGCTATTCATCACGGCTGTGGAATCCATGTTTTAAATTACTGGATGAATTTAAAATACGGACCTTCTAGTATATCCAATATTTCATATGTTGACTTCTGCTACTTGGTTCTGTGATGTGATCATATAACTGCGTGAGACGAATGCTATATATATATGATATATATAATAAACGTTGCTTATGTTTTGCACCTGCGCTATTCCATCCCCCGCTCTGCCATTCGTTAAGTAACCTAACGGTAAAGACGAAGCCCCGTGGCGAATGCGGATGGCATAAGCATACGTTCTATTTTCGTTTCATCTTTCTGTGATATTTAGGAAACATTAAATGATGGGACTTCATTAATGAGATTAATGAAAAGAAAAGAAACATAAAGATGTTTTAGAATCAAAAGTTTTTAAAAAGGTGGCTCTAGTTCTTGCTTTGCATAGTGGTATTCCTTGATGAATATCCAGCAACTCATTCAATAAGTAAAGAGCCAAGATCCGTTCACCGGGAGTGACCTCTTTAGAAAAACTAGCAAATGTTACAACCCACTCGATTTATCATCATAGCTTCTGTAGTTATTGCTTTGTATAGTGGTATTCCTTGATGGATATCCAGCACCTCATTCGATGAGGAAAGAGCCGAGATCCCTTCACCGGAAGTGACCTCTTTAGCAAAAACTAGTAAACCTATTTAGTTTGTTTTTGAAAACTTCTCGATTTTAAAAGTGGATCTTAAACACTTCTTTTCAAAATCAATAGATTCTTCAACGATATCAAGTTCATTACGCTAAAGGTTTTCTAAAAAACCAACATAGCCCTCCGTCATTTCAGATAAGTGCTATTTAGTATTCGTGCTGCGTTTGTTGACCTTGTCAAGGCGTAGTGTGCGGTAGTTGATTAGTGCTTATCTACTACATGTGATGCGATTGGATTAGGGTAGTCGTGCGACCTTGTTGACCTTGTCAAGGGTCGTGTGGGTGGGTTTAATTCAATCAAGAAATGAGCGGGTTGTACTTGACTTGCGGTTTAAGGTTTGTTGACCTTGTCAAGGTCATAAATCGCATGGGGTAAAAACAATATTGGGAATTTCAAGTGTTGGAATTTGCAATGAGATAGCATACCTTCTATATGATAGTTGGATCCTGATACCCACTGCGAGTAAGAGTTACTCCTGAGAGAGTTTTGCACTTTACAATTAGACGATCAAGTAGGTGACTAAGAAAGGTGTTAACGGGGTGATGCCCCTGTGGAAACGAGGTTATTTAATTAGTTTCATGCGAAAGCATGGGGAGACTCCCTCAGAGTACCAATACCTGCCTGGCCGAACGATTAGCGAACTTGTAGGGTGTAATTAATCCCGGCTAATCTTACCTTTTAAGGTTTGAAGGAAGATTTGATAAAAACAGTAAGAGTCATCCTGGTTAGATAAAACAATAACCAATCTAATCTTGCAAAGAGCGCACGCAATGTGATTATCCTTCTCTCTCTCTCTCCTGGTAGCGACCATTGACACGCTTTAATCAAAATAATAATATAGATGTATTGACCTAACCCACTTGTTATAATGGGCTGGGTTCCGCTCTATCTTATGATTGTCATAAGTCTGAGTAAGGAATAGGGGAATATCAGGATTCCCATGCCACCCAAACGAAGAATAAGCATGTTGATACATCGTCTTCTGGTGTGTTCGTAACCGAGAACTGTTTCTCAGTTTTCTCTACGTCCTGGGTATTGGATACCGGATCAGGATCCCACGTATGTGTAACACCTTAGAATGTGATTAGTGGCTAATTATACTTTAATGTGTGGTTTTTAGTAAAAATTTTACCAAAACGATTTTCAAATATTTTATCAAAATTTATGAATATTTTATTAGAATTTAATTAGGCTTGCACACACATGTGCATGTAAACTAGGGTTAAGTTTAGGGTTAAACCATATTTAGTAACCATGGTGGACTAACCCATATCATTAAGTTAATTTGAATTTCTTTAAGTGTATTAGTTTTCTCAAAAATAAAAGAAAATGATTTTTTGCTTTGTGGGTTGACTTGGAGAGAGAGAGAATGAGGGCATGATGGCTTGAGCCATGCTTGCATTTAATGAGGAGAGAGAGGGGGGTTTGACTCTCTTATTCTCTCATTTCTTTTCCAAACACTCATTCCCTCACATCTCTCCCTCTCATTCACACACACACACGCACACACTCAGGCAGCAGCAGCAGCAACACAAGCAACAGCAGCACCAAGCAATAGCAGCATAAGCAGCAGTAGCACCAAGCAACAGCAGCAACAGCAATGCAGTAGCAGCAGCATCAACACCATCATCATCAACAGCAGCAGCAGTTGCAACACCTCCTCCTCCTCTTCTTCTCCTCCATCTTCCTGCATCCTAGGATCTAGTGGGGTATAATCTCTAAACTCAACTCCTTTTTTCTTAGCTTATATGTTATTTAGCTTCGGTTAGTGTTTAATATGAGTTTTTAGTGCTAGTTTGTAGTTTAAGTGGGTTTTTGGCCAAGTTAGAGTTTTTATGGCTTAATTAACTTAGGTAGGTGTTATTAGTGCTATGTTAACCTAGTAGTATCACTAGATTTAGCTAAATCACCTTAAAGTCTAAAATTTGAACTTTTAAAATACGGTTTTGAAGCAAACTATAGGATATTGGTGATTTGCTACAACTGTGATCTTTTTCTAGCTTAGCAAACACCTACAGTGTAGTGTGCAGGCTTTATAGAGTGTTGCGTTGGATTTCGAGCCCGTTCCCCTCCCCAAAATCCGGCGACCACCCCCATGATTCCGGTGTCGCCGGCCTCCCTGTGCAGTTGGGTATTGGTGTTTTGGTGGGTAGTGTGTGTGGGTGTTTTTCTGAGTTTGGTATTATTTACTTTCTCTAATTTTTTGCAGGTAGAAATCTGGGAGAGTTTGGGTTAGTTTTAGTGTTTTGTGGACTTTGACGATAAATTGATGGTTTAGTTGAAAAATAAGATGATTCAGGGTGATTATAGTTAGATTAGCTCTAATTCGTGCTGGTGGTATCACTTAAGTCAAGTAATTTCACCTAATATCACTTGTGCACCCTATTGTTGCAATCTAAGTGTTTTAAAACGGTTTTAAACTAAACTTTATGATACATAGAATCTGCTGTATTTAGGGTAGAAATTTGTGTAAGCAAACATATACACTAGACTATGAATTATACTAGGATCATAGTGTAGAAACTTGGACCCCTTCCACCGGTTTTTGGCCGATACCATACCCCTAGCCGCCGGCCCAATTGCTTGGGAATTTGTTGGATTTTTGCAGGTAGTTGTCTGTAGGTATTGTGAGGGGTTTGGTCTTGTTTGATTTTCTTGTTTCTGCTCCAGATTAAATCTAGGACCTGTTTACCTATTATTTGTGTAGCGGGACTTGCGCGACACGTACGATACGAGTTGAGTTGGTTTGCTGTGTGCCACAGCGTGTTGCGTTGGGTTTTGGCGTATGCACACACGTTACGTATACACACACGTTTAGTTCACGACGCGAGTTTCCGTTTGGTTTTAATATCGCGTTTTTGCAGGATTTTAGGTTATGTGTATTCTTTGCGTAAATTCTAGGTTCGCGGCGGGTACTTCTGACGCCGCAAAGAAGGGAAAGCAGATAGTTGGCTACACCTAGCACGAGACCACGGTGAGTAGATTTAACATCTACGGGGAAATCGCCCGTATGGCGTTAAGCGCCAGGGCTTGATTGGGTAGTGTAGACACACACACACGCACATACACACACACACACACATATATGTATTGCTTGTGCACATGTAGTATTGTAGCGTACCCATTTTTGTTGCATAGAGACATAGTAGCTATGTAACACCGCACTGTCACTAACGGTTCAAGCTGCACGAGCACTATTTGTATGTTACACCCACACCGTTAGTGATTGCCATGACACTCACATTATAGGATTCCTACGAACCATACATCATTTTGATTACCGCATCATTGATTTGAAATTGATATATCCATATTGCGCACATACACATTGTATGTAGCATTCTGAAAATTTAGGAATAAATAAAATTAATTAATTTAATAATAATATGATAAATCACAAAGTTGTTAAAAACAAATAAGTCAATTTTCATAAGTTCTTTATAAAGAAAATTAAATTAAAATTTTAGTATGCAACATAAATAAGTTATAAGGGTTTTAGTGACAATTTTAGCTTTATTTTAATAAAATGTATGTCTTATAATAAACTAAGTTGTGAGGGGTTCCTAGGTAAAGTTTAGGATTATTGTGCAAATGGAAAATTGTTAAGGGTGTAAATGGAAATGGGATGGAAAATCATTTAGATCAAAATTTAATTTCAAATTAAAACAAATTATGAAGATAAGGCTAGCACACCTCATACTTGCATGCATACACACATCCACCACCTCCTCCTTGCATGAAACCAACACATCTAGCTTGATAGCACCTCCTCCTTCACCTTATCCCTTTCATTTGCCATATATAAACATGATTCAGATCAATAGTTAATTAAAATTCTGAAAATTTCTGAAAGAAAAACAAAAACTAAAGAGTGAAAGAAAGAACAAGAGGAAGAAGAAGAAGAAGGAAGCTAGGTTCTAGGTTTTCATGACCTTCAAGCTAGGATAAGGGACTTAGCATCTTGGAGGGGTTATTCCAACAACTTATTGTGGGTAATTTCTTAATCACAGTAGGAAAATTAGGTTCTGTACTTAGTTAATTTGAATTGAACAAAGTTCCATAATATTGTATTTTAGTTAATTATAAGCTCTGTTAAAATCTGCTATTGTTTGGAAGATAATTAACTTAGCAAAACAGTGCTAAAATGATGTATGAAACACCTAGAGAAAACCATAGAATCACGAACCAGAGGGCTCGGATTTGGGCCGGCGCCAACATGGGAATTCCGGCGAAGCCGGTTTTGTGGGTAGCTAGGCTGTTTTGGGTGGTTGTGTAGGTTTCTGTAGGTCATTTTAGCCATTTTGGTATTGTTTAAATAAATTAGTTTCACTGAAGATAGAATCTGGAAGCATATATCGGAAAGGATATCTTAAAACACAAAATACGACACGGGTAAAACGCATCGCGATTTAAATTCTGCAGCGATGCAGGTTAGGATTAAAATCCAGTAAGGTTAAGTGGTTAATAGCTCGATATAGTCATATAAAATATAACTAGTACGTGGGAACGGGTGTTTTTCCATTTCCGTCATGTCGGAGTAGCCGTTTACTTATGTAAATTAAATTGTGATATTAGATTCGAATACGGGATTTTCGGTGGCAGCGAGGAAAGGGAAAGGATTGGCAATTCCTGAATAGATTCGACGTTTCCGGTGAGTAGACTAAACATCTACCGGGGAATTGTATAAAGATGGCGTGATACGCCCATAGTTTTATTTAACTTAATGCTTTATTTTGTTATGCCAAATTGACAATATGCAGTTATCATTCATATATACTTGTTTAGTTGCTAGAACACTACACAAGTATCGACGAGTCATGCCACGTGCACGTCTTATATGTTACACACACCTCGTCAATATTACTATGTCACTTTTACACTTAGTACAATTCTTGTTAAAATGATTCATATCGTATCTTACATACCAATAATAGTAGTAAATTGCATCATTAATATCATGTTAGTATCTGTGTATTTCGTGTTGATATAAGAGGTAAATATATTATTGAGGATTTATGGTTTTGAGTTTTGAATACTATTACATAAATCCAGTGATTTTATGATTGATGTGTCATGTCCACCATGAGATGTTTTATGATTTGGTCTTATTCCGGACCGAGTGGGGGAGATATACAGTCGCGGATTTTACGTTATTCATACTTAGTGGGGGAGATATACGGTTGGATACATGGTGGACCCGGTCGAGACCGAGGGGCAGGATAGCCGCATTAAGGCGGGGGAGCCTAGCGAGGTTACTCGATACCGGAGATAATGATAAAAATACGGCGTATATCTAGAGGATAACGACCGGTATTGTTGATTTCAGGATCGTTCGAGAAATGATGCCTGTGAGAAATAGAAGTTTTGTGTCGATGATGGATACGGGAAAATGAATTTTATTGGGAATAAATGATGAGATTTCAGTTTGGACTATGAGATTCATATTATAGATTCTTGATTTTCCCATATAATCATACATTATACTTGTTCTCATCTCAGTTAGTATGATCGTCATATTTACATTATTAACCGTTATATGTTAGTTATATTCACTGAGTTGGCAACTCACCCCCGTTGTGCCACAGTTCCTTGCAGGGGTAGATTGGACGGTTAGCTGCGGTACAGATCTACGTTGCAGCTTTATCACATCTTTTGATAGGTGGGTTACATATGTAGTAACCTTCTCCTTTGATATTATATTTTGTATCTAGAAGTTCTCCATCAGACCTGTATATGACTTAGAGTGAGAGATGATATGTATATTATTGACAGTTGAGATCGTTTAGTTCTATAAATTGTGGTTCCTTTCTTTATGTCTGAGATTCGTGTTGATGTCTTATATACTGAGATTTTATTTTCCGATGTTGTTATTGTTGATCCGAACTAGAGATGCAACCAAACATAACACCTTACACTTGTTTAATATTTTAACTTCATAATATGCGATTTTTACTTAAAAACTAAATTTTCTATATAAAGAATTCCGCATAAAGGATTTTGATCTTGGTTTTCGGCTTACTTGGACTGTGTGCATATCTTTAGATATGATATAATCTAAGTGCCGGTCACATCTAAACATGGGTCGTGACGAAGTTGGTATCAAAGCTTAGGAATAACCTTACGGAATTGAGTAGGGAATTAAAATAGGTTGACGTGAGTCCGTGAGTTAGGATGACCTTTAGTTTGATGGAGTAAGTGAATTAGGATGAATGCAGTACCGTACGTATATTCTGCGGCATATTTATGTTATCGTATTCAGCCTAACTAACCTTAGGATGTATATCTTGATCTATCCTTCCGTTGATTCTCTGATATTTGATTGTTCCTATTCATAAGCCTTATCAACTCTCGTTTTTATTCCAGTTGTTATGGCTACGTGGGCTAGGCAAGCCACAGCCAGAGATGTAGCTAGGGCGAGTCCGCCTGTGACGAAGACCGGTACACCGGACATTCCGGAGGTGCATGAGCATGTTGATCCTCCTCCTCCAGATCGCATGACTAGGATTGAGGAGGGTATGTTAGGATTACAGAGAGTGGTAGGACAGTTAGCCGAGGTCACTCGAGTACTGAGATAGGATCCGGCACCGACCATAGCAGAGTTTGAGGTACAGCCTACGCAGACGGTAACACTGGTAGATACGAGGGTGATAGAGGTATCGCTTGCGGAGTTTATGAGATTGAGACCTCCGGTATTTACGGGGACCGATGTAGTGGAAGATCCTCAGTCCTTTCTTGATAGGATGGCGAGGATTGGCAGATCATTGCGATGTTCTGATGCGAGGTCAGTTGAGCTGACTAGCTTTCATTTGGAAGGACTTGCACAGGAGTGGTGTGAGTCGATGGAGAGAGGGCGAGCCACGAGTCTTCCTCCGATGTCGTGGACCGAGTTTTCCACGGTCATTCTTGCGAGATTCTTCCCCAGAGTGTGAGGGACGTTAGAGCTAGCAGTTTTGAAGCGTTGCGGAAATCGGCAAGTATGTCGGTGGCAGATTATGATTTACGATTCACCCAGCTGTCGCGCTATGCCCCATACTTAGTACCTATGGAAGAGCTTCGGGTGAAGAGGTTCCTAAGGAGTCTGGACACACAGTTGTATCTGGCTATAGGCTCCCAGCATTTTGATACATATGTACAGGCCATGGATGCAGCGATACGAGTGGAGGAGCGTTTGAGCGAGGCAGTGGTTGTTCCAGAGCCAAAGAGGAGTAGACCGATCGGGCCAATGACTAGACAGTTTGGAAGAGGTAGAGGCAGATATACTCCAGGCCGCAGTGTTGGACGAGGTTGGACCCAGGGCCAGATGTTCAGTTCTTATCCCGATGATCAGAGGCCTCCATCTACCTGTTTTAGTTGTGGACTTCCCGGACACTTTGCACGGGATTGTAGATTCCAGGGAGGGACCGTTGTTCCACAGACTGCTTTACCCCTTCCACCTTCTACGCCGATGGCTTTACTTCCTCCCCCAGTTGGCGCTACACGCCAGGCAGTTGCACCACGAGGTCGAGGCTTTGCGGGATGTTCTCAGAGAGGTCGAGGAGATAGAGGTAGAGGACGACAGGATGCGGGCAGGGGCCAGGCACGGGTATTTGCGCTGACTCCACAGGATGCCCAGGCATCAAATGCAGTCGTGACAGGTACTCTTACTGTATGCTCGTTAGAGGCACATGTTTTATTTGATCCCGGTTCTACACATTCTTATGTATCTTCACGATTTGCACTTTCTTTGGGAAAAGAGTCGTCGTTGTTAGAGTTACCATTAGTGGTGATTACCCTGATGGGAGATTCTTTTATAGCTCGGCATGTATTCAGGTCATGTTCTGTGCGTATTGGTGATAGAGATTCGCTAGTTGATCTGATTCTCCTGGATATGCTAGATTTTGATATACTTCTTGGTATGGATTGGTTGGCCGCCTGTCATGCCTATGTAGATTGTCGGGGAAAGACGGTTAGATTTTGTTTTCCAGGTGAACCGGTGTTTGTGTGCAGGGGGATTGTAAATTGACTCCTGCCAACATGGTTTCTTCTCTTTGTGTGGGGCGACTCTTGAAGAAAGGTTGTCGTGGGTTCTTGGCATTCGTTCAGGACTTAGGGGTCGCTGAGATTCCATTGGACCAGGTTCCGATCGCACGAGAATTTCCTGAGGTGTTTCCTGCTGAGTTACCAGGATTGCCACCCGATCGTGACATTGAATTTTGCATCGACTTAATTCTGGGTGCGGGGCCTATTTCTATACCACCCTATCGAATGGCACTGACGGAATTGAAGGAACTCAAAAGCCAGTTGCAAGAGTTGTTAGATAGAGGGCTTGTTCGTCCCAGTGTATCACCGTGGGGAGCTCCTGTCTTATTTGTAAAGAAGAAGGACGGTAGTATTAGACTGTGCATCGACTACCGACAGCTGAATCGAGTCACTGTGCGAAACAGGTATCCACTACCACGTATAGATGACTTGTTCGATCAGTTGCAGGGAGCTGGTTACTTCTCAAAGATCGATTTACGGTCAGGGTATCACCAGTTGAGGGTTCGGAAGGACGATATTCCGAAGACGGCTTTTCATACAAGATATGGGCACTATGAATTTCTGGTGATGTCGTTCGGACTCACCAACGCTCCGGCAGCTTTTATGGATATGATGAACCGTATCTTTAGACCCTTCATTGATCGGTTTATTATAGTGTTCATAGATGACATTCTTGTTTATTCTCGGAGTCGGACGGAGGACGAGCAGCATTTGCGTATTACGTTGCAAACCTTGAAGGAGCATCAGCTGTTTGCAAAATTCTCTAAGTGTGCTTTTTGGCTCGATAGTATGGAGTTCTTGGGTCACATAGTTACGAGAGAGGGTATATGTGTGGACCCAAGGAAGATTGAAGCGGTACAGCACTGGCCTAGACCTGTGTCAGTTACAGAGGTTTGGAGTTTCTTAGGTCTGGCAGGTTATTACCAACGCTTCGTGTAGGATTTTTCACGGATAGCTGCACCTTTGACCGGATTGACTAGGAAGGAGGTTCCATTTCAGTGGACAGATGCATGTGAGCAGAGTTTCCAGCAGTTGAAGACACGCTTGACGACTGCACCTGTCTTATCTTTACCTTCCGGGTCAGGTGGTTTTGTTGTGTATTATGATGCTTCTAGAGTGGGTTTAGGCTGTGTGCTGATGCAGCACGGCAGGGTTGTAGCTTATGCTTCTTGACAGTTGAAGGGGCACGAACAAAACTACCCCACTCATGATCTAGAGATGGCTGCTGTGGTATTCGCATTAAATATTTGGAGAAATTACTTATATGGAGAGTCGTGTCAAATCTTCACAGATCATAAAAGCTTAAAGTATATTTTCCAGCAAAGGGATCTGAACCTAAGGCAGCGAAGATGGATGGAACTGGTGAAGGATTACGATTGTGAAATCTTGTATCATCCAGGCAAAGCGAATGTTGTAGCAGATGCTTTGAGTCGAAGACCTGGAGGTAGCTTATCTCATTTGCGCATCTTGCAGAGGCAATCTTCTACAGACTGGCAGATTTTATGTCATAGTTGTATACAGTTTGAGTTCACAACGACAGGAGGCCAGCTAGCACATGTTCGCACCCGACCTCAGTTATTGGATCGCATTCTAGAGGCACAGCCCGCAAATACTCGTATGATGGAGATTATGGATCAGGTTAGGTAGGGCAGGGAGACGGAGTTTGTGATTGATGATCATGGAGTATTACGTTTTTGGATCAGGTTAGGTAGGGCAGGGAGACGGAGTTTGTGATTGATGATCATGAAGTATTACGTTTTAGGACTCGTCTCTGTGTGCCAGATTTTGATGGATTGAGGCGTGAGATTTTAGAGGAGGCCCATAGGTCAGCATACAGTATTCATCCTGGTTCTACCAAGATGTATCATGATCTGAAGGATGTTTACTGGTGGGAAGGAATGAGGAAGGATGTTGCGGAATATATTTCGAGATGCTTGACTTGTCAGCAAGTCAAAGCAGAACACTAGAAGCCAGCCGGAGAGTTGCAGCCCTTACCCCATCCAGAGTGGAAATGGGAACAGATTTCCATGGATTTCGTGGTGGGTCTACCCAGGACTAGCAGAGGGTACGATTCCATTTGGGTGATTGTTAATAGATTGACAAAGGCAGCTCATTTTCTCGCAGTGAAGACGACGTATGGTTTTGCACAGTATGCTCAGATTTATATCAATGAGATTGTATGTCTGCATGGAGTTTCGACGTGCATAGTTTCTGATAGGGGTACCCAGTTTACTAGCAAGCTATGGCAGAAACTTCAAGAAGCTCTGGGTACACGGTTGAGTTTTAGTACAGCTTTTCACTCACAGACAGATGGTCAGTCGGAGCGGACCATTCAGACACTAGAGGATATGCTTCGAGCTTATAGCCTTGATTTCTATGGTAGTTGGGATCATCACCTACCTTTGATAGAATTCTCGTACAACAACAGTTTTCAGGAGACTATCCAGATGGCACCCTTTGAAGCTTTGTATGGGAGGAAATGTCGATCTCCCGTTTGCTGGATGGAACTGAGCGAGAGTTGCATCTTGGGACCGCAGATAGTACAGGAGACTACAAAGAAGATTCAGTTGATACGGGATAGAATGAAGACGGCCCAATGCAGACAGAAATCGTATGCAGATCGACGACGTCGTAGACTTGAGTTTGGAGTAGGAGATCATGTGTTCCTTCGGGTAACCCCAATGAAAGGTGTGATGCGATTCGGGAAAAAGAGGAAGCTCAGCCCCAGATATGTCGGACCTTACGAGATTCTTGAGAGAGTGGGTGTCGTAGCTTATCGCTTAGCACTTCCACCGAGTTTTCCAGATGTGCATCTGGTGTTCCACGTTTCGATACTTCGCAAGTATCTTCATGATTCTTCTCACGCGATCCATCATCAGACCTTACATGTAACATTTTAAAAATAATTAAATAAATAATTAAATAAATAAAATTGTTTAAGTGAATTTTGTGATTTTCGGTAAAGTAAAACGTATTTTTCGTAAAACAAAACCGTAATTATTTTTCACTATAAAATTAAAAATACCTATTTTAATTTTGTTATTACTAGTAAATGGTGTTTATTTAGTCACTTATAAATTTTTAATTTAATTAAATATTTTTCCTAAATTAATTGTTTTAAATATTAACATAAGCTTTATTTTTACACTAAATTAGTGTAAATTACAAATTTGAATGGTTTTAATTTGTAAAAATGAACCATGGAATATTAGAATTTAGTGTGTATCATGCAAAATTTATTTGCAAATTTTTCCTTGTTTCTAGATTTTTCTTGAGTTATTTGGAAAAGAAATAAAAAGGAAATTAAATAAAGTTATGAAAAGACTTAAAGTAAGTGATGTTTTGAGTGAAGTTTCTACACAATTCCTCATTATTTTCTTTCTCTCTTTCTTCCCCAAGTTGTGCCCTGCCTCACTACCATGGCAGCCCCCCATTTCCCTCTTCATTTTTGTTGCAAAATCCATCAAAAATTCATTAAAAATCCAAATAAAAATCCACAAAATCCTAATAAATTCATACCCTCTATTCTTTGCTCTTCTTTACATGGATTTTGG
This sequence comes from Agapanthus africanus, assembly GCA_030015575.1. Taxonomy (NCBI): domain Eukaryota; kingdom Viridiplantae; phylum Streptophyta; class Magnoliopsida; order Asparagales; family Amaryllidaceae; genus Agapanthus; species Agapanthus africanus. Next base: position 115,123,612 of record JASDDO010000018.1, read on the forward strand.
AGATGGAAAGCATGCATTTTGGAGGCTTATTTTCATGTTTGGATTTCTTGTTTGAAGGTATAAATCTTATACTTTTGATTTATTTTATTAGATGTTTCATTCTAGCATAATTAGAATAAATAAATTAAATCTATCTTCAAATTTTAAAAATTCAAGTTAGGGTTATAAAATTAAGTTGTGGTTTTTATTAATTAAATAGGGTTATAATAATTAGTTTAACTCTTTTAGAATTGGAAAATCTTGCATGGTTGTTGAATTATAATTTGTTCATTTAAAATTGTTTAAATTAAATATTTTGCTAACTAGATTTTTATAAAATGTATATGTGGGTAATATAAAATTCTATTTAAGGTTGTTATCATTAGATTGTAGTTTTAGTGAGAATATTAACTTGTTGGTGGAATGAAAAACTCAATTTAGTTACTAGTGTTATTGATAATTGATAAATTGTGATAAAAATTGCTATTTTTGTAAACTAGATTTTGGAAATTCCTAAATATATGAGATTAAAAATTTAAATTATAGTTTCATTATATTATTATCATCATGAATTTTAGTTTAGTAAATGAATTCATGTAAAATCATGTTTGGTTGTGATATTATGAAATTTTAGATTGCAAAGTGTTGAAAATTTATAAAGGTTGCAAACTAGAATTCCTAATTTATACAAAATTGTGTAATAAAAATATAGTAATGGTTTTTATAATCTAGTTAGTCTATTTAATGAGTTTTATGACCATTGGTTTCATTTAAATGTCAAGTTTTGAAGAAAAACGGTAAATTGGCATTTTCGGGTTTTACGAAATTGGACGGTTTGATCGATTTTTAGGTTTCGATGGATTTAATCATGTTATATATTATAAGTAACGACTTTTAAAACTATGAGTTATTTGTTAATGTTATCTCGATCCATCGGAGTTTGTACGCCGATATCGAGCGATATTTGGTTCTTTTGCGTGGACGGGACATAGGTTTTAACCTATGCTTGTTCCTTGCGTCGTTTTGACTTTTGTATGTGATTCAGTTTACGATGCTATTTATATGTTTGCGTTTAGGTACCCCTCACGTGGACTGCGGGTGATGAAGAGGAGGATGGTGACACCGTCTTCGGCAGACATGGACCAGGTGAGTAGATGTATATCTACGGGGGAAAGTCGGGTGGATGGCGTTTAGCACCCCCGCAACGTAGCATAGGAATAGTACTTATTGTCATTAGAAAACCAGATGTAACCCTAGATTCTAAATGAGTGGGACCCTAGTAATGACCCTAGGCTGGACTAGACTGATTTAGGAAGACCATACCAGCAGATGAATATCTTGGAAGAGATTCGTAGGTTTCAGGTAGATACATACACACGCACACACTGAAACTCGATATGGTGTATACGTGTATGTGTATATATATATAGGACTAGCTATTGGTATATATATATATACACAACACGTATATGAGATACATTGATGTGATATGATACACGGGAATGAAACAGTATAGTTGGGCTTGATGCCGTGATTCTTGACTACGGTCGTATTATGATGTTAGCGGATCATTACAAAAATGATATAATGAATAGGTATTCATAGATAATAAAGGGTGATGATGGTATAGAGGTATATGGGACTCTAAGATAGCACCCGGACTGTAACATGTGATTGATATTCTGATATGTTATATGTGTGACTTGATTACGACATCATATAGATGTAACTTGATTGCGATATCATAAAGGTGTAACTTGATTTCGATATCTTATAGGCGACTTAATCATGACCTGTAATATGTGACTTGATCAAGATATGATAGATGTGACATGATATTTCTGAGGATAAATCAATGATGTATCTGTATACCGGCAATAATATATGATGTATGCGATTACAGTATAGCACCTTGATCTTGACACTTGATGATGATGATATTATACGAATGATGAGACACGTAGGTGATACTTGACCCGTACCCTGATATTGGGATGCCGTACGATGGATTTACCGTACGAGGCATAGATGTGATGATTGATCCGCTCTCTTGTTTCGAGGAAGACGTACTACGTACGTGACGCTATTGAGGCTGGATCGCCGACTATTAGAGACATGGATTCAGACCTTAGATGGACTCTTATTTCTTATTTACTAGTTTCTTAGGTTTAGTTCCTTAGGAGGCTTGATGGACACTAGTCAGTCTCGAGTCGTATAGCTGTAGTTATTTTTGTATATCACTTATGAGTGGTTATTACACTTCCTTCCTTACATTCATACCATAATCATAAAGTGCATGTTCATATATATATGTTTCTATAATCAGCATAAAACTTTGCCTGTTAGGATACCAGCATCATTACCGATGATGCACATATTCCACGCACACTTATTTGCCGGCTCACACACATCATCATCGGTAATTGCTATGTTACGTATTATCTTTTATTGATAGAATCAGTTAGCGAACCACACCAATTCCATTCCAATTCTCTCAGACAGAGCAGGATAGCTGCCATCAAGCCGCCCCTTTAGAGCGAGGGCCTTCCGAGACCAAGACGATAAAGAAGAAGGAATAAGAGCCTCGTAGCCTTGAGGCTTTAGCTAAATCATTGACCTTGCGCCTGCTTTGATTAGGACATTGCCGCATTGCATCTCAAAGAGGATATAACTCTTTCTTTCCGGCTTAGGCTTGGCTCGGGTCAATTCACTCTTTCTTCATCGCAAGAAAATAGCCAAAGAGCTGATGAAAGAGCACCTTCTTCCCTCCTTCCTTGAGATTACTAGGTCTGTGAACAGAGTCATCGGATGCAAAAGGCGCATAGCCGACATCAACGTGAAGTGCAGCCCTTATATTTTCAGGTCTAGTGCTAGACCCTGACCGGTTAAACCGCGACGATCAAATGCTTGGTATTTATTACTTAGACATTCTTGCATTCATATTTTCATGTTATCATGCAGTATTATGGGTATATGCCGACACTTATCATATACTTACTCATGATTTTGAGATTTGGGTTTCTATGAGATTTCTGGATTTTGGGGAAAACCGCAAGAATATATAAAAACTTCTCTCTCTCTCCTCCTCTCTTTTTAAAAACATAAGATGCTGTTTTCTCGTGATGTATGTGTCGTCCACCATGAGATTTCATGTTTTCTGATGGATTTCGAGACCCGATTCGAGGAGTGGATGAACCGTCTCGGGTATATGGTGGGCCCGGTATGGTACCCCGGGGCAAGAAGATCGAGTTGTAGACGATGAGCCTGGCAGGGGAAGGCTACCTACCGGTGATGTCTGGCGCGGCGGATATCTGGAGGATACCGACCGTTGTCGTGAGATTTGATGATATGGGCCGATCCGGATGACGGAGCCCGAGATATTGAAACTATGAGATATTGAGATTATGAGGTATTGAGACTTGAGATTTACATGTTTTGTGTCGATGCTTGACACGGATTTCTATGGATTTCATTGTTGCTATTTCAGATTTCTATACACATTTTACATGGTAAAAGCTAAAGATTTCTTATGCAGATATATCTAGATTTCAGGATTGGTTATGTTACATTCATAGTGCATGCATACTCATTCTTATGATATAGTATTATATGAGGCACTGACACGAGCACAGAGTATTTGCATTTACACTTAGTATTACCCTGTCATTACCAGATGATTAGGACTTAGTAGTGTATCATTATGACCTAGGATAGCGTCGTGCATTCGATTTCGTTTCGTAGATGTCTTCTACTCACGAGTTGGCAACTCACCCCCGTTGTGCCAAATTTTATTACAGGTTGACGTACAGGGTTCTTTGGCAGATTGCTGGCACATGATTTCTTTCAGGGTGATTTGCACGGTAGGTTGGTTCACTTGTATCTGGACCGCCATTGTATTTGTATTATTTCATTTGTATGTAGAAATCTCCATCAGCCATACTTGTATTACTTGATAAGTTTATTGGACCAGTCATTTATTTCGACCTTAGAGTCGCGAATGTATTATTCTGATCTGCTGGTTTTGTTTTCTTTTGAGTTTTGAGCCTCGCCCTTTGGCGTTGTATATTATTGTGCTTGTTGTGGTTGTTTCCGTCTGTTGGCGTTGAGTTAGCTCCCGTTGGGGATGTTTTTTTTATTGTTTATGTATATTATACTTGTTGTACCCGTTTGGGGCCAGTTTTTACAAAGGAGACTCTGCCGAAATTTTTGAGGAAATTTGCTGATGCTTTTAAACTTGTTTCCTTCGTGTTTTCTTTTACTTCTTCTTCTTCTTTTATGGTTTAGATTTCTGGGCTTCGGCTTACTTAGGTTACGTTGCGCCTCTAGACGCTTCGTAATCTACGTGCCGGTCACGTTCCGTACTTTCGGGTCGTGACATTACAGCTTGAGCCAGATTTATCCTACATGGTGTAGCCAGTCGCTATTCTTGACAGGCAGGCAAAGAAATTACGATCAAGGGTACTTCCATCTGTAAAGGTTCTTCGGCAAGGAAAGAATCGCGAGGAGATTACTTGGGAGACCGAGGATACGATGCGGAAGAAATTTCCACATCTTTTTGAAGGTATGTCTAGTTAATTTTTAAATTCGGGAACCGAATTTTCTTAAGGGGGGAATATTGTAGCATTCTGAAAATTTAGGAATAAATAAAATTAATTAATTTAATAATAATATGATAAATCACAAAGTTGTTAAAAACAAATATGTCAATTTTCATAAGTTCTTTGTAAAGAAAATTAAATTAAAATTTTAGTATGCAACATAAATAAGTTATAAGGGTTTTAGTGACAATTTTAGCTTTATTTTAATAAAATGTGTGTTTTACAATAAACTAAGTTGTGAAGGGTTCTTAGGTAAAGTTTAGGATTATTGTGCAAATGGAAAATTGTTAAGGGTGTAAATGGAAAAGGGATGGAAAATCATTTAGTTCAGAATTTAATTTCAAATTAAAACAAATTATGAAGATAAGGCTAGCACACCTCATAATTGCATGCATATACACATCCACCACCTCCTCCTTGCATGAAACCAACATATCTAGCTTGATGGCACCTCCTCCTTCACCTTATCCCTTTCGTTTGCCATATATAAACATGATTCAGATCAATAGTTAATTAAAATTCTGAAAATTTCTGAAAGAAAAACAAAAACTAAAGAGTGAAAGAAAGAACAAGAGGAAGAAGAAGAAGAAGGAAGCTAGGTTCTAGGTTTTCATCACCATCAAGCTAGGACAAGGGACTTAGCATCTTGGAGGGGTTATTCCAACAACTTATTGTGGGTAATTTCTTAATCACTGTAGGAAAATTAGGTTCTGTACTTAGTTAATTTGAATTGAACAAAGTTCCATAATATCGTATTTTAGTTAATTATAAGCTCTATTAAAATCTACTATTGTTTGGAAGATAATTAACTTAGCAAAACAGTGCTAAAATGATGTATGAAACACCTAGAGAAAACCATAGAATCACGAACCAAAGGGCTCGGATTTGGGCCGGCGACCAACATGGGAATTCCGGTGACGCCGGTTTTGTGGGTAGCTAGGCTGTTTTGGGTGGTTGTGTAGGTTTCTGTAGGTCATTTTGGCTATTTTGGTATTGTTTAAATAAATTAGTTTCACTGAAGATAGAATCTGAAAGCATATATCGGAAAGGATATCTTAAAACACAAAATACGACACAGGTAAAACGCATCGCGATTTAAATTCTGCAGCGATGCAGGTTAGGGTTAAAATCCAGTAAGGTTAAGTGGTTAATAGCTCGATATAGTCATATACAATATAACTAGTACGTGGAAACGGGTGTTTTTCATTTCCGTCATGTCGGAGTAGCCGTTTACTTATGTAAATTAAATTATGATATTAGATTCGAATATGGGATTTTTGGTGGCAGCGAGGAAAGGGAAAGGATTGGCAATTCCTGAATAGATTCGACGTTTCCGGTGAGTAGACTAAACATCTACCGGGGAATTGTGTAAAGATGGTGTGATACGCCCGTAGTTTTATTTAACTTAATGCTTTATTTTGTTATGCCAAATTGACAATATTCAGTTATCATTCACATATACTTGTTTAGTTGCTAGACCACTACATAAGTATCAATGAGTCATGCTACGTGCACGTCTTATATATTACACACACCTCGTCGATATTACTATGTCACTTTTACACTTATTACAATTCTTGTTAAAATGATTCATATCGTATCTTACATACCAATAATAGTAGTAAATTGTATCATTAATATCATGTTAGTATCTGCGTATTTCGTGTTGATATAAGAGGTAAATGTATTATTGAGGATTTATGGTTTTTTAGTTTTGAATACTATTATATAAATCCAGTGATTTTATGATTGATGTGTCATATCCACCATGAGATGTTTTATGATTTGGTCTTATTCCGGACCGAATGGGGGAGATATACGGTCCCAGATTTTACGTTATCCATACTTAGTGGGGGAGATATACAGTTGGATACATGGTGGACCCAGTCGAGACCGAGGGGCAGGATAGCCGCATTAAGGTGGGGGAGCCTAGCGAGATTACTCTGTAAGTGCACGGCGGCGCCCCGGCCGTCAAACCGACGGCCAAATGCGGAAACGGTGATAAACTTTAATTTTGCGAACTTTGCAAACCGGCACCACCGCGCACTAAACACCCGGATCGGGCCATTAAACTATATCTAGCTAACTACAAGATGAGAAGAGATATACCGAGTGATCCGAGTCCTCCGGTCTTCTCGTCGTCATCCCAATCTCTCGCGGAAACTCCGGTCGTCGCCTCTTCGCCGGAAGGGCACCACATCGCCTGCATCTTTTATGGGCTCCCACCTCAATACCGAGGCAACTCGGGCATGAAGCCGGCAAGTCGACATGCCCAAGATATGCTGTAGGATGTGTAGAGTCTATGTCTCATTGGGATTTTGGTTGCCAAGAAGGATGAAGAGAAACATGAACTTTAGAGAGGGTTTTTGAGAATTTGGCAAGCATGAAAAATGAGATGTGAATTAATCCCTCATACAAAGTTGGGACCTCTCATTTTTCCTCTCCTCTAAATATTGTGGCCGGCCAAACTCATTTTAGAATGGTGGAGGGATCAAAACTATATCAAAGAGGGAGGTGAGTGTAGGATAAAGTAAGGAGGTGTCCATATACAAACATCATCATAACAAAACCCATACCCAAATCAAATCCATTCACTTCACAATAAATGCAAGAATGGTGCAAAAGAAAAGATGCTCTCATAATAAATCCTTTTGCAAGAAAACCCCTCCACAAATGTTATTTGCAAACTTGCAAATAACCCCCTCCATCGGAAAAGTCCGGCCGGGAAAGAACAAACGAAAACCGGCCGGAACGGAATGCAAACTGGCAACTCCAGAAAACTGGTCCCGTAATAAATTACAGGAAAACCCCGATACTGTGCATACACACCCGCATCTGTATTCCGTCCGGATACAAATGCAAAGAGACAAAATCTACACTGTACTGAACTAGGATCCGGCTTAAACCAAAGCCGGCTAGTAATGTTCGTCCGATCCTGATCCGTGCAATACCGCACGTATCAGATCGAACCCTCCCATATAACTATATGGCCACCAGTACAAAACTGTACGATCCTGATCCGTGCAATACCGCACGTATCTGATCGGACCCTGCCATATCTCCATACGGCCTCTATAGCGTTTCGCCCGAAAGCTGAGTAACAGAATGTGTGGTGGACTCTAAAGACTCATCAATACTATGGTTGTGGATTTAACCACTAGCACGTCAGAGGTATAAGCCAATACGTAACGGGCCACCAGCTATTGACTAAAAGGGACGTCGATGAGCGAACTCATCCTGACACCCTACTGAGCCTGTCAGTGACAATATCCGTACAGTCCGGTCCGTTCGTCTATGAGCATCGCATGTCGGGCCTAGGGGGTGGGTAAAAGTCAGACCCCCAAAAGCGGTACAAGTCGTGTCGGAGTATAGCCCAGAACACCCTGAGATACTACTGGAATACCTACCAGTAAATCTCCTGCCTTGGCCAAGGACTTCGTGTAATGGCTCTCCTAGACACAGCGCGACCTCACCCCCAATACCGGGAGAGACGAACCCCTGAAGATCCGCTCACTGCCTCCATGTGGCTCGGGACTGTACCCAACTAAAACCTGTTTGCACGACTCCTTTGAGCCGTGGTAGGGTAGTAATCAAAGTACAGTGGGAACTCACACGAGACAAATGACGATCCCCAGGTCGATGAACTAACCTGTACACATGTCACCTGGGAACTGCTATCTGACGTCAGGTATAAGACCAACTAGCATGTTCCCGGCGAGTCCTGTCCGGTGTACTCATAACCCAATGAGCACCTGTATACATCTTAGGTGAACCAACTGACACCAGTGGCTTGTGAGACCGGCCACCGCCCCTCGTCGGGGTCTCGACTGTATACACTAGTCTACTCTGGAGAATCGATGCCCTGTCTCGAAACTCCCACGACTAGGGACCTTTTAAGGATATGCTTGTAGACCCCAGCTCTCACGTATATGATCGCCCTTATACTGCTGGTCGTCAAGCAAGAATCCTAGGGGCTCTATCAACGTGCAATAGCGACCTGTCAGGCCACCTAAAGCAGTACACGATGATAAAGGTAAACCAGATAGCATACTATCATCTCGAGTAAGACTGTCATCCCGGGATAGGTCCTCCTTCAATCATTGCAATCACGTGCCTGTGATCCAATAATTGACTCTGAGGGCACTATCTCCAACAATCTCCCACTTGCACTCAAGGCTAATTATTGCGATGTCGCATACTCACAGCCCGTGTGATACCGAACACCCAACTCCTCTACTAGTCAGTCTCACAAAGCCTGTTTGCGAAACTCTTGCGTTCGAGGAATAGCCTCAGTGAGTGGATCCGCCTAGATGTTTCTTTCTATGTCTCTCTATATCTCAAGTTCGCGGAGAAAACCATCTCCCGAAATGAGCAATACCTGTCTTAGAATGTCTGGATATCTGATGGGACCGAGCTCATAAATGAACTCCAAATCCAAACTTCTTAGACTGTATCGTCAACTGAACTTAATCAGTATCCTGCGCCATGCCACCCTCAGTATTGCCTTGGACCACCTGTCCAAAACACTGCCCCTCGTCAGAAGGAAAACTATAACTCTGACAACTTCCTTGTCGTCCATGTCACCTGGAAGCCTGGAATGATAACTGTCTCCCAAATGAGGCTGTCGTTATCATATCCCTAGAACATCCACTTATGTTCTAAAACTGCTTCCGACTGTTTCTCCAGGATTGGATCAATGTCAACTTATTGCATCTAGTGCAAGAACAACATCTGGTGTGGTACTTGACATCTCATGATTGACTCAATTGCCTAAGCAAGTGATCTGCCAATCATGCACATCCCTCTCTACTTTAGTCTATAAGACACCTTTAGAGAGGGTGACTCCATCACCTGCAGGTACACTACCGTGCCAGGAGTCGTCCATTCTAAATACTCTTAGAACGCTGTCAAAGTACCCTGATTGGGAAACCACCCAAATCTAGATCTAAAACCATAGATCTAGTAACCAGTATGTCTGATATAATGACCAAGTCCTTTGTGGAGAAACCACTGTGTGACGACCAAAGTATAACCGACCGTAGTATAGGAATGTCACTTCCTACTTTGTGTATATCATCCAAAACCCGGATATCACACCAAACTACCTTCTCAACAGATCCATCCCCTATTCTGATGACGTCAAACCCATGACTGTCACATCAGAAATAGATGATCTATCTCCGCTATATCTGCTTTAGTCTAGAAATAGACATAAGCCAGATGTCCACCAATGCTTCCGCTGCTCCCACTGACTACGACAACCCTCTGGCAGAGTCATATAGACGTGCACTTCTAAAATTAGTTTAGAATGACGCTATACTCATCCTCCTGCCGGGTCTCGCAGCCTGGAACAACAACAATGGCAAGTGTGGGTAAACAAGAACTTCCCTGTCACCATCCTTGAGGCTACCGGAGTACCTCTCGGGTACCTGAAGTTACCCACCTTATCTGCGGAGTGGCCAATGGAATGTCAAAACAGATTGAATCTTTAGGTTCCTTATCAAATCTTCAGTAATCGTTTGCGGTTCTGGAATCACTTCCAGTTCTACCATACTCCCACTACTGTTTTCTGAAAAATCCATTTTTATTAAAACTGTGGCGAGTCAAGAACAATATCACTATTGATCTTTCTTATGGTAGAAAGTTAACCCTCGTCATAGCCTGGGTCAACCCACAAACAGCCATTACAGAAACGTGCCTTGAGTTGTCCAGTGTCTGGTTTTAATCATAAGCCGGACAACTCCCCGTCTCTTAACAACGTTAAGATATGAACTGTACTATATCCAATATAGAACCAGAGGCACTGATTTAATTGAACCAGATTCAAATCATGCAGCTATCTCCAGTGCATGTCAACTAAATGGAGAGAGGCCGATCAGCATTACTCGACTTAGGAATGCTTCCAATTATGAGTAACCTGAAAGAGAAGCAATTTCTCTTTATCATTACTATCAACTGAATACCATACACAAGTATCTACATCTTCGATCATCTTGAAGAATCTCGATACTTGCAATACCTGGTTCTCTACTCTATTCTTATACCAATAACTCCTCAAAACTTAGACCCTGTGTTTCTACGAAACACATGTCTAAGAACTAGAGAAGTTAAAAGTAAACAGAATATAGTATGAGGACCAACCCCTCTGTCCTAATGGACACTGGACAACATACAATACTCTGTATAAGTCCGCTGAGTCTAACAACTCTTTCACTGTGTGTCGTAGGTTGAAAACTTTACTTATGGTTAAGAAGAATTACACCGCTGTTTAATGCTCCTTACCTAACCATCCACTGATATAGGTAAATGTCATCGACATAATATCAAATGGTATATCTCACTCTATGAAAATAGACGTACAGATATATCAATTTGAAATTGGTGCACAACAGCGGATATTCAAAACCAAATATTTGCCGACCGGCAAACAGCCCAGGTGATCTCCTCAAATATCACCGATTACAACGAATCCCGATATAATGAGGATGATCACCCAATTCCCAATAACTTACTCCCACTCATCATCTGTAAAACCATACAGATGTGAGAATCAAACCTGGTAAATACATACCCTGGAGCAAGTGTCTAATCGGGAAATCAGTTTTCTTTTAACAGTACACAGTTGAACTGAAACATTGAAATGTTTCGATGGGGTATCCTGGTATTCCTAGTAATGCCTCTACCATTATCCAGATTCACAACTATAACCGTATAATTCTTTTCCACCTCTCCAAATCCCTTTATATGTCTTTAGTCATTACCTTCTGCACACCCCTTAGGCCAAATGGTTTTCTTCCTTCCCTACCGTTCGGCACCAGCCTATGGTTTGGAAGAAGACTATCCAGTTAGCATAATGGGTGTACTGTTCTAATCCTAGGAGCACTCGCAATGCGAGAGAAGGTGAAGATAAAAGACAACCGAATAAACCTTATTCCTATTTCTCCTGGACCAGAATCCATCCCCGAACTGGAACAAGTTCCTTTCGAGTTCGTATATAACCATACGATGGAGTATCCAATAAACTGTGGATCTTCGTAGTGATACGGAGTGTCCTGGAGAAATACAAAGGTGATTTAGGATTGGCGAAGAAATACTTGGTTTGGTCGTGAATATCAGTCGCATTTTACTTTGCCCTCTTACTAATCCCTTGCTTTGTCTTAATCTTAATACCTTTTGCACACCGTTTAGGCTAATTGGTTTTCTTCATTCCCTACCGGTCGGCACCAGGCTAAGGTTTGGAAGAAGACTATCCAATTTGCATAATAGGTGTACTATCTCCTAAACCAAGGAGTACTCGTAACTTGAGAGAAGGCAAAAAGGAAAAGACAACTGAATAATCCTATCCGTTTTCTCCAGAACCGGAAACGATCCTCGAATTCCTTCGAGTTTGTATCTAACCATACGATGGTTTTGTCCAATGGAAGTGGACGTTCGCAGTAATACAGGGTGTCCTGGAGAAAAGGGTAAAAGTAGGAGTGGCAATGAGGTTTGCAACTCTGACAATCCAAAAGCCAGTGTTTAAGAAGGTTCGGTCAACTTGGTCTCTGAGTCATAGTCTTAGGGTCGGGTCAATGGTCGCTGCCAGAGAGAGAGAGAAAAGAAACACTCAGCGTGCACTCTAACCTAGATCAGAATGGTTACCAATTTATCTAATCTGGAAACCTCCCACTGTACCTTAAATTCTCCTCCAAACCTGAAAGAAGAATTAGTCGGGGTCACCCGAGGAGTAAACCAACTCATCAGTGGGAATCGGGATCCAACTATCATCGCATGATAACGTGACGGAATCCGCTCACGGTATCACACTCCAGAAGGTATGCGCATATCTGGCAAGTTTCAGTTCTTTTGAAACTCCCGATGTGATTTCTGCCCCATGCTCTTATGACCTTGACGAAGGTCAACAAATCATAAGTCACATGTCAAGTTCCACCCGTCATTGTCCAGGTTAATTTGAACCCACCCGTACAAGCCCTTGACGAAGGTCAACAAGGCTATACGACTGTCCCAAACCAACGCATCTATCTATGCAGCAGAAAAGCAACAAGCAGCTACCATGCACTATGCCTTGACGAAGGTCAACAAACATAGCATGAATACTACGTGCTACCTGTCTGAAACGACGGAGGGCTACGAATGGTTTCTGGCGAAAACCTTTAACGTAATGAACTTGATATCGTTGAAGGAACGGATAGCTTTTTAGAAAATATAGTGACGAAAACCTTTACTAAAGAGGTCACTCCCGGTGAAGGGATCTCGGCTCTTTCCCCGTAGAATGGGGTGCAGGATATTCCAAATGAACACCACGATGCAAAGCAAAAGTAATCGTCTATAGTGAAGTTAAATCCCTGACGCAAACTTCTGTCCAAGGGGTCACTCCCGGTGAAGGGATCTCGGCCCTTGCCTCGTCGACTGAGGAGCAGGATATTCCAAATGAATACCACGATGCAAAACAAAAGTGAACGTCCTTTCAATAACAGCTTTTTGAAAAGTGTTCCAACAACATCAGAATAGGTTTGTTTTAACTTGCATTGATCCGAATCAACGCAGTCCCATCAATTGATCACACCACAAAGAACGAAAATATACTGACGTACGTATATGCCATCCGCATTCGCCACTGGGTTCCGTCATCACCCGTTAGGTTAGCTAACTAACGGCAGAGCGGGGACTGGACTAGCGCGGATGAAAAACATATACAACATCTACTAATATATATACCAATATATAGTATTTCGCTCAAGGCGTGAATAAAATGCAACATCACAGAAATGTACAGCATCACAGAACAATACAGATATCTGGGATCCCCGGGTTTCACAGAGCCACTACTGAAACCCGACGTTCCCCTGGTCGTGTGGATAGCCTGTGCAATGAAAACCTAGACCCCTACGGGCGCGGCAAGTCACCCGCCAAAACCTGAAGCGAGGCAGCCCCCTTCAGCACCGTGAATGGACCACCCAGCACTTCACGGAATCCGGCAACTTGGGCACCCCTCCTGGGTCAACCTGTACCCCCTACGAGTGCGGCGAATAGCCCGCCAATTCCAGACTGAAGCCCCCTCCGTCTCAATGCCCTGAGATGCGGGCCCGTTGCCCTCTAGAACCCGGCTATCCGTGCACCCCTCCACGGGGTAACCCTAGTACAGAAAGTAAAATATACATACAACGGGTACATCGACCGCAACCTGGTCGTTCCCCAAAATAATAATACAATCAGGCAGTGACGGCAGTCCACATGTCGGACGCTCGCCCCGCAAAATCAAATGTACATAATACAACCAAATTGTACTAGCATTGCATCCAGGCTATCCCCCACAACCGATCCGCAACATCACAGCAAAAACACAGAACATCAACGTGAAAGTCACGTTCGCAAATCTGTCTAACCGGGCTATAGCAGTTAGACCGGATTTACCGATCGAGTGACATTCACGGTCGCAGATATAATGTAAATACTGTGAAATAATGTGTTTAAAATATCCGATCGATCAAAAATTAACAAGTGGGCCCCCAAGCAATACTGTAGCACTCACAGAAAATCTGGGCCCAATATTAATATTCCAAAACCCCTAAAATTAACCCAGAAGCCCACTGGAAAAACCTGGCCCATTGATCCTTTCATGTTGCGGCGGAACCGCGGCCCAAAGTGGGTATTGGCCGCGGTTCCGCGCTCTAGATGAAAGATCAATGACTCGGATTTCTGCAGTAGTCTTAGGTTTTCAAGTACATCACATTTTTGCAACCTGAAAAATTTTTGGGCTTAAAAAATTTTCAACAGAAAACTGATGTTAACACAAAGGTAGATTTTGGAATTTTTGTCGATCGGAAATGCAAAACACATCAAACGAAGCTAGACAAAGTTAATGGCGAGGCTCTGATACCACTGTAAGTGCACGGCGGCGCCCCGGCCGTCAAACCGACGGCCAAATGCGGAAACGGTGATAAACTTTAATTTTGCGAACTTTGCAAACCGGCACCACCGCGCACTAAACACCCGGATCGGGCCATTAAACTATATCTAGCTAACTACAAGATGAGAAGAGATATACCGAGTGATCCGAGTCCTCCGGTCTTCTCGTCGTCATCCCAATCTCTCGCGGAAACTCCGGTCGTCGCCTCTTCGCCGGAAGGGCACCACATCGCCTGCATCTTTTACGGGCTCCCACCTCAATACCGAGGCAACTCGGTCATGAAGCCGGCAAGTCGACATGCCCAAGATATGCTGTAGGATGTGTAGAGTCTATGTCTCATTGGGATTTTGGTTGCCAAGAAGGATGAAGAGAATCATGAACTTTGGAAAGGGTTTTTGAGAATTTGGCAAGCATGAAAAATGAGATGTGAATTAATCCCTCATACAAAGTTGGGACCTCTCATTTTTCCTCTCCTCTAAATATTGTGGCCGGCCAAACTCATTTTAGAATGGTGGAGGGATCAAAACTATATCAAAGAGGGAGGTGAGTGTAGGATAAAGTAAGGAGGTGTCCATATACAAACATCATCATAACAAAACCCATACCCAAATCAAATCCATTCACTTCACAATAAATGCAAGAATGGTGCAAAAGAAAAGATGCTCTCATAATAAATCCTTTTGCAAGAAAACCCCTCCACAAATGTTATTTGCAAACTTGCAAATAACCCCCTCCATCGGAAAAGTCCGGCCGGGAAAGAACAAATGAAAACCGGCCGGAACGGAATGCAAACTGGCAACTCCAGAAAACTGGTCCCGTAATAAATTACAGGAAAACCCCGATACTGTGCATACACACCCGCATCTGTATTCCGTCCGGATACAAATGCAAAGAGACAAAATCTACACTGTACTGAACTAGGATCCGGCTTAAACCAAAGCCAGCTAGTAATGTTCGTCCGATCCTGATCCGTGCAATACCGCACGTATCAGATCGAACCCTCCCATATAACTATATGGCCACCAGTACAAAACTGTCCGATCCTGATCCGTGCAATACCGCACGTATCTGATCGGACCCTGCCATATCTCTATACGGCCTCTATAGCGTTTCGCCCGAAAGCTGAGTAACAGAATGTGTGGTGGACTCTAAAGACTCGTCAATACTATGGTTGTGGATTTAATCACTAGCACGTCAGAGGTATAAGCCAATACGTAACGGGCCACCAGCTATTGACTAAAAGGGACGTCGATGAGCGAACTCATCCTGACACCCTACTGAGCCTGTCAGTGACAATATCCGTACAGTCCGGTCCGTTCGTCTATGAGCATCGCATGTCGGGCCTAGGGGGTGGGTAAAAGTCAGACCCCCAAAAGCGGTACAAGTCGTGTCGGAGTATAGCCCAGAACACCCTGAGATACTACTGGAATACCTACCAGTAAATCTCCTGCCTTGGCCAAGGACTTCGTGTAATGGCTCTCCTAGACACAGCGCGACCTCACCCCCAATACCGGGAGAGACGAACCCCTGAAGATCCGCTCACTGCCTCCATGTGGCTCGGGACTGTACCCAACTAAAACCTGTTTGCACGACTCCTTTGAGCCGTGGTAGGGTAGTAATCAAAGTACAGTGGGAACTCACACGAGACAAATGACGATCCCCAGGTCGATGAACTAACCTGTATACATGTCACCTGGGAACTGCTATCTGACGTCAGGTATAAGACCAACTAGCATGTTCCCGGCGAGTCCTGTCCGGTGTACTCATAACCCAATGAGCACCTGTATACATCTTAGGTGAACCAACTGACACCAGTGGCTTGTGAGACCGGCCACCGCCCCTCGTCGGGGTCTCGACTGTATACACTAGTCTACTCTGGAGAATCGATGCCCTGTCTCGAAACTCCCACGACTAGGGACCTTTTAAGGAAATGCTTGTAGACCCCAGCTCTCACGTATATGATCGCCCTCATACTGCTGGTCGTCAAGAAAGAATCCTAGTGGCTCTATCAACGTGCAATAGCGACCTGTCAGGCCACCTAAAGCAGTACACGATGATAAAGGTAAACCAGATAGCATACTATCATCTCGAGTAAGACTGTCGTCCCGGGATAGGTCCTCCCTCAATCATTGCAATCACGTGCCTGTGATCCAATAATTGACTCTGAGGGCACTATCTCCAACATACTCGATACTGGAGATAATGATAAAAATACGGCGTATATCTAGAGGATAACGACCAGTATTGTTGATTTCAGGATCGTTCAAGGAATGATGCCTGTGAGAAATGGAAGTTTTGTGTCGATTATGGACACGGGAAAATGAATTTTATTGGGAATAAATGATGAGATTTCAGTTTGGACTATGAGATTCATATTATAGATTCTTGATTTTCACATATAATCATACATTATACTTGTTCTCATCTCAGTTAGTATGATCGTCATATTTACATTATTAACCATTATATGTTAGTTATATTCACTGAATTGGCAACTCACCCCCGTTGTGCCACAGTTCCTTGCAGGGGTAGATTGGACGGTTAGCTGCGGTACAGATCTACGTTGCAACTTTATCACATCTTTTGATAGGTTGGTTACATATGTAGTAACCTTCTCCTTTGATATTATATTTTGTATCTAGAAGTTCTCCATCAGACCTGTATATGACTTAGAGTGAGAGATGATATGTATATTATTGACAGTTGAGATCGTTTAGTTCTATAAATAGTGGTTCCTTTCTTTATGTCTGAGATTCGTGTTGATGTCTTATATACTGAGATTTTATTTTCCGATGTTGTTATTGTTGATCCTAACTAGGGATGCAACCAAACTTAACACCTTATACTTGTTTAATATTTTAACTTCATAATATGCGATTTTTACTTAAAAACTAAATTTTCTATATAAAGAATTTCGCAAAAAGGATTTTGATCTTGGTTTTCGGCTTACTTGGACTGTGTGCATATCTTTAGAAATGATACAATCTAAGTGCCGGTCACATCCAAACATAGGTCGTGACATTTTATATTCATACTGGTGCACACATACATTGATATATCCATATTGCGCACATACACATTGTATATTCATACCGGTGCACACATACATTGATATATCCATATTGCGCATATACACATTGTATATTCATACCGGTGCACACATACATTGATATATCCATATTGCGCACATACACATTGTATATTCATACTGGTGCACACATACATTGATATATCCATATTGTGCACATACACATTGTACATTCATACTGGTGCACACATACATTGATATATCCATATTGCGCACATACACATTGTATATTTATACTGGTGCACACATACATTGATGTATCCATACTTGCGCATATACACATTGTACATCCACATTGGTGCGCATATACATTGATACACACATACATGCGTATATATCCACTTGCACATTCATACCTATATACATACATATTTCACATACATGGATGATACTTGCTTTGATTTCTAGAAAATGGGATATTTTCAAAACTGGATCCATTTAAAAGAGCGGTTTTCCCTTTTTACTCTCAGTGGCATACGACACATTGCATGGATTTACGCATTGAGCATTGGATTTCCTTTGATTTCTGGATTTGAGAACCGTGGTATTATTTAAAGAAAATGTGCACTGTTTTGAAAACTCGGTTTCTCTTGATATGATATTTCAGTGCGTCCACCATGCGTTTTCTCGGTTCTGAGACGTGTGACATGTGTGTAAGTCCACGTTGCCCACCCCGGTGCTTGCGGGGAGGCGGAAAACGGAATAAAAATCAGATTTTTATCGAACTAGGCAACATGGACTAACTAAAGGAGGATCTTTGCTAAACAAAAACTAACTAAAAGCTAACTAGATTTAGCTATATGGAAGAAAGGTTATACCTTGGGCTTTCTGTCCTTCTCTCTTTGCTCCTTGGAGTGGAAGAAAGAGATAACCTTGTCGCCTTCTCTAGTCGAAGAAGGATCCACCCGAGAGCCTCAACCTTTGGCTTCAACTTCAAGCTAGAAGTAACTAAGGTGCTAGAAGTGCTAATGCTAGAACCTTAGATGAGAGTAGAGATAACTTTGGAGAGGTTTAACTCAAGCTCAAGTGTTTCTCAACACATGAGAGGGGAGAGCTTGAGAAAGAGGAAGAGGAAGAGAGAGAATCAATATGATAGAATGAGAGAATAAAGAGCCATTCTCACATATATGTGTGAATTATTGTAAAACGATAATTAGCAAGATAATTTTCATGGTTTAATGAAGACTTGACCATTATCATTTCATATTAAATGGAAATTGCAAGGATCAAAGAGCATCTTTTATATGGAATGATGATGGTCAAAGTGTCAACCTTGGTCAACAAGTCAAGATAGTCAAATGGTCAACAACCCTAACCATGCACAATTATATTTAACTAATATCAATTAATCATAATACACACATAAGCATTAGGGTTAATAAAATGACAATGGTCATTAACCCTAATCAAAGTCCTCTCCCTCTGTCTCAATCAACTGTGCATACGCACCCGTATTCGTGATCCGAGGAACACGAATACAAAGAGATAAAACCAATCCCAAATCATATACTAGGATCTGGCTTAAACCAAAGCCCGCTAGTATAAGCTGTCCGGACAGCAAACGTGCACAAGTGCGCGGATGTGAACGAACCCTGTCGCAAAACCATGCGACCTCTACTCATTTTGCCTAAAGGCGAATAGCTCTCTGTGTGGGACTCTAAAGACTCGACACTACGCTGGCAGTGGGTTTAACCACAGACCGCAAGCGGCACTAGCTGTACGTAACGGTCCCCAGGTAGATGCCGATAAGAAGACTAACGAGGTGACCCCATCTGAACTCCTACTGAGCCTGTATGTGACAGTCTCCGTACAGTCCGGTCTGTTCGTCTGATACATCGCATGGCAGGCCTAGAGGGGCGGTAAACGTCAGTCCCCTAATAGCGGTACATGTCGTATCGGAGTGTAGCCCAGAACACCCTGAGATAACATTGGAAACCTACCAGTATATCTCGCTTGCCCTGGCCAGGGACTACTCGTGTAATGGCTCTCCTAGACACAGCTCGATGTCAACCCCCAATACCGGGAGAGATGAATCCTGTCTAACCGTCACTGCCTCCAAGTGCTTCGGGACTGCACCCAACTACTACCTGTTTGCACGACTCCTTTGAGCCGTGGTAGGGTAGTAATCTAAGTACAGTGGGAACACACTCGAGAAAAAATGACAGTGTCAAGTCAGCGGACTAAGCTGTACTCATGTCACCTGGGAACTGATAACTGACGATAGGTATAATACCAACCAACAGTTCTCGACGAGTCCTGTCCAGTGTGCTCGTAACCTAACGAGCACCCGCATACTATCTCAAGTACGACGTACTGACGGCTGTGGGACAGACCGTATCCCCCGCTGGGATGAGAAGCGCATACGCTTGTCTACTTCGGAGTATCGATGCCCTGTCTCGACAGTCCAACGACTAGGGACCTGTATAAGGATGTGCTTATGGATTACCGAGCCCCCACGAGTGTGACTGCCATCACAACGCTGGTAATCAAGCAAAGATCCTAAGGGCTCTACTAATATGTATAAGCGATATGCTAAAAGAAACACATGCACATATTGAAGTAGAGACAAACCAAGTAGCATACTACCATTTTGAGCAAGATTGTATATACAACTGTGAATATCCCAAGCTTCCATTAAGTAATATACAAGCTAGTATGATACAGTAATGGCCTCTAGGGCATATACACTAACAATCTCCCACTTGCACTAAGGCCATGTACTGGCGTATCGAAGACCTATCATCTCGATCAGCCGCTCGAATTGAGTCTGGGGTAGGGCCTTCGTGAGTGGATTTGCAGTGTTATTCTTCGTATTTACTCTCTTCACCTCGATCTCCCGGCGATCTACGATCTCCCTGATCAGGTGGAATCGCCTCAAAATGTACCTGGACTTCTGATGGGACCTGGGTTCCTTCGCTAAAGCTATAGCTCCGTTGTTGTTGCAATACAGCGGTATTGGATCAACAATGGTAGGAACCACCTGAAGCTCCGTGAGGAACTTCTTCATCCAGACAGCTTCCTTTGCGGCATCGCAAGCAGCTATGTACTCCGCTTCCATAGTTGAGTCTGCAACGGTCTCCTGCTTGGAACTCTTCCAGCAAACCGCCCCTCCATTGAGGGTAAAGACATAACCCGACATGGACTTGGAGTCATCCTTGTCACTCTAGAAGCTGGAGTCAGCAAAGGCCTCGAGCTGGAGGTCTTTTGCGCCATACACCAAGAACATCTCCTTAGTCCTTCTTAGGTACTTGAGAATGTTCTTTACCGCTATCCAGTGTTTCTCCCCTGGGTTTGACTGATACCGGCTTACAACGCTCAATGCGTATGCTATATCTGGTCTGGTACATAATATCGCATACATTATAGAGCCTACCGCAGAAGCGTATGGTATAATAGACATGCGATCCCTTTCCAAATCAGTCTTGGGAGACATCTCTTTGGCGAGGGCGATCCCGTGACAAGCCGGTAAATTACCGCGCTTGGAATCTTCCATACTGAATCTTTTCAGTATGGTGTCGATGTACCTGGACTGTGAAAGTCCCAACATGCTCTTAGATCTATCACGATAGATCTGGATCCACAGAATGTAGTTGGCATCGCCCAGGTCCTTCATGGAGAACCTCTGCGACAAGAATCCTTTGACTGACTGTAGCATAGGAATATCATTTCCTATTAGGAGAATGTCATCCACGTACAAGACGAGGAATACGACAGTTCTCCCTACAATCTTACTGTAAATGCATGGTTCATCTGGGTTTTTGATAAAGTCGAATTCTTTGACAGTATCATCAAAGCAGATGTTCCAACTCTGCGATGCCTGCTTAAGTCCATAGATGGACTTCAGCAACTTGCACACTTTACCGCTGCTCCCACTCTGAATGAATCCTTCTGGCTGATCCATATAGACACACTCTTCCAAATTTCCATTTAGGAAAGCCGTCTTTACGTCCATCTGCCAGATTTCATAATCGTGGAAGGCAGCAATGGCAAGAAGGATCCGAATGGATTTCAGTATAGCTACTGGAGAAAAGGTCTCGTCATAGTCCAAACCAGGTCTTTGACGAAAACCCTTTGCAACAAGTCTAGCTTTATAGGTCTCAACCTGCCCATCTACACCAATCTTCTTCTGAAGATCCATTTGCAGCCTACGGGTTTTACCCCTTCTGGAGCAAAGTCCAAAGTCCAAACTTTATTGGTGTATATGGACTCCATCTCGGCCCGCATTGCATCCAGCCATTTTACCGAGTCGCCGCTCTGAATGGCTTGCTGGAAGCTAGTAGGCTCACCATAATCCATAGTGCAATCCTCTCTATTCCCGTCTATGAGAAAACCGTAGTATCTCTCGGGCGGATGAGATTGCCTACTACTCCTGCGGAGTGGCACTGGGATGTCCGGTTCTCTTGAAACTTCTGGTTCCTTCAAGCTTTCAGTAATAGTTTGTGGTTCTGGAATTTCTTCCAGTTCTATTGCGCTCCCACTTATATGATTTTCTAAAAATTCAGTTTCCAAGAAGTGGGCACGCTGAGAAACAAAAATCTTTTGTTCCTTTGCGGAATAGAAAAGATACCCCCTGGAGTTCTTTGGGTATCCCACAAACTTACACAGTACTGAGCGTGCCTCGAGCTTGTCCGCATGCTGCTTTTTTACAAAAGCTGGACATCCCCATGTCTTAAGGTACTTGAGATAGGGTTTCTTCCCACTCCACATTTGATATGGGGTGGTAGGCACAGTCTTGGTTGGAGCCTTGTTCAAGAGATATGCAGCTGTTTCTAGCGCATAACCCCAGAAAGATCGCGGCAACTCAGCCTTACTCATCATGGAACGAACCATATCCAATAGGGTTCGATTCCGCCTTTCCGATACACCGTTGTGTTGTGGTGTGTATGGAGGAGTAAGCTGAGAGAGAATTCCATTCTCTTTTAAGTAGCCCAGAAACTCGGCACTCAAGTATTCACCACTTCGATCAGATCTCAGTGTCTTGATACTTTTTCCTGTTTGTTTTTCAACTTCATTCTTGTATTCTTGAAATTTCTCAAAGGCCTCGGATTTGTGCTTCATCAAGAAGACATGCCCATACCTAGAGAAATCATCTGTGAAAGTAATGAAGTATGAATAACTACTTCGCGCATGTGTAGACATTGGACCACACACATCACTGTGTATGAGTCTCAAGAGCTCGCTTGCTCTTTCTCCGTGTCCAGTGAACGGAGTCTTTGTCATCTTTCCCATGAGACAAGATTCACAAGTGGCATAAGACTGATACTCGAACGGATTCAAGTATCCCTCTTTATGTAACTTTGTTAACCGTGTTTCATTAATGTGACCGAGTCTACAATGCCATAAGAAAGCCTGATTTGTTTCCGGAGACTTTCTTTTAAGTGTGTTCTGGACACTGAAGATCTGAGCTTGATTCAATACGTATATCCCGTTTTGTAATGTACCTGACCCAATCAGAACTTGATTTAGGTGGATGTTGACTACATCGCTTACAAAAGTAAAATCATATCCTTCCTTAGAAATTAAGGATACAGATATGATATTACAATTCGCACCTGGTATATAAAAACAGTTACGCAGAATCAATATCTGCCCAGTTGTCAGTCCTAGATGATATTCCCCTACGGATTCAGCATACATGCTCATTCCGTTAGCAACCCTGAGAGTCATATAACCTTTCCTGATAACCCTATGGTTTCTCAGAGCCTGTAACGAATTACAGATATGAGATCCTGATCCGGTATCCAATACCCAGGATGTAGGGTTAACTGACATACAGTTCTCTATTACAAACACACCCGAAGCCGAAGCCACAACATGCTTCGAATTCTGGCTATTGGCTTTGCAAGCCCTGCAATCCTTCTGCCCATGTTCATTCCCGTAACAATAGGAACGTCCCTTTTTCACTATATCCATTCCCGAAACTTCTGCCCTTCCCTTTCTTTCTACTTTCCTGGTTTCCTTCAGGGTAGTAGGTAGAGACAGTTGAACTAAGCCAGTATCTGACCCATTCTTCAACGTGGTCTTCAGGTCCGTGAGTTCAAAAGAGCTGGTCTCTGTAAGGACGTTGCCCCCTACAAATGACCCGATAGCCAACCTCGCTGGAAGCAATTCGTTCGAGGTCTCATATCTTGCGATACGAGATTGCTCTCCATATAAATCTTTGTTATGGAGGAAGAGAGAAACTGAGTCTATCTTCTCGTGCTGCCTCTGGTATGCACCATCAACTGAGGCTAACACGAGGCACTTGGCTTTCGCACAGTCTTTTTCCGATGTCCTATAGATATGAATATCCGTGACAGGGGAAGCTGGACCTGAGACGGCAGGGGTTGGATTAGTTAAGGGCTGTCCCAGCTTGTCATGGGCAATGGACATCTGGACAGACCTTTGCCAGTCATAACAGTCCGATTCAGTCATTTTATTATCTAGATGTAACCTAGGTGCGGTCATTGGGTTGCTGCAATTAAGAGAGAGAGAAGAAAACACTTAACATGATGCTCTTGCAAGTTTAGATTGGTTTTTAATTTATCTAAACAGGATGGCTCCCACTGTCTCTCGAATCCCTCCTCAAACCATAAAGGAAGAATTGCCGGGATCAATTTCACCGTACAATACTTGCTTAACCGTTCAGCCAGGCCAGTGTCGGTACTTCGAGGGAGGTTTTCCAACGCTTTCGCGAAGTTCCTTAATTAAGTAACCTCTTTTCCCAGTGGGCGTAGCCCCGCTAACACCTTTCTAGACACCTACTAGGTTTATAGCATTGATCGTTAAGTGAGAAAGTTCCCGAGGAGTAGCATATACTCACAGTAAGATCGGGATCCAAATATCATCGTGTGACAAAACTGAAGGAATCCTACCAGAATCATCACACTCCAAATGGTATGCAGCGCTAGCAAGTTTCAGTACTTTTGAAACTCCCGATGTGGATTTTTGCCCCATGGTCTTATGACCTTGACGAAGGTCAAAAAATCATAAGTCACATGTCAAGTTCTACCCGTCATTGTCCAGGTTAATTTGAACCCACCCGTACATACCCTTGACGAAGGTCAACAAGGTAATACGACTGTCCCAAACCAACGCATCTATCTATGCTACATATGAACACCCAACAGCTACCAATCACTATGCCTTGACGAAGGTCAACAAACATAGCTTGAATACTATTGAATGTCCATACGAAATGACGGAGGGCTACGAATGGTTTTGGCAAAACCGTGAACGTAGTGAACTTGATATAATCGATGGAACGAGATAGCTTTTAAAAGGAGTGGTTCAAGCTCCGCGTTTAAAAGTTTGGTTTTGAAAAGAACCGAGTGGTTTTCAAAGTGTTCCAATCGACTTTTACTTGGTTTATTTTCTTGCATTAGTTCTTATAATGCGTCCCATCATTTAATCCTAGCATTGCAGAAAAAAACCAAAATATGACGTACGCTTATGCCATTCGCATTCACCACGGGGCCCCGTCATCACCCGTTAGGTTACTTAACTAACGACAGAGCGGGGGCTGGGCTAGCGCGGCTGTAAAACATAAGCAACGCCTAAATAGTTATCGTATATAGATATATAGCAATGATAGACATTACAGATCACAGATGAATACATTGGATATACTAGGAATCCGCAATCCGTTCGAGCTAGCAACGAAAAGCGGATTACACGGTCGCGGTGAATAGCCAATACCCCACCCAAGACCCCTACGGGTGCGGCAAACTACCCGCCAAGTATCCGAAGCGAAGCAACCTCCCTCAACTCCGTGAGTAGGCCACTCGGCACTTCGAGATACCCGGTAGTTTGTGGACCCCCTCCATGGGTCTATCCTAGGAGAAAAAACAGTAAAAAGAATTATACAATGACGGCTACAACCCCGACCCGGTTGTGCGGCCATACAAATAATATTACATCAATTTACATGTTACATGAATTGAAAGAAAAGAAAACTCTCGTCTCACAAAACCCCCCGGCTATTCACCCGCGACAATCCAACGCATTCATATACACATACCATCAACAAACACAGATCACAGATATGTATAACCCCCACTAATCGACGTATAGCGATTAGCAGACGTTCAATACATATAAACATCACAGATTTAACCCATTAATCAAAGTGTAGTGAAGTTCGATCAAAAATACTGATTTATAGGCACCCCAAATATAAATTTCTTTTCTGGAAAATCTGGGCAGAAATAAACCATCTTAAAAATCACAAAACCTTAACAGAGGAATACTGCACCAAACTCGGTTCAGAACAGAGTCAAAACGGCGGCGGTTCCGCGGCAATAGGCATGCTTTTGCCGCGGAACCGCCGCGCTTTGAACTGTTCACCGGACCGTTTTTTGTGTGCTTCTTGACAAAACCCTGAGCCGATTTTTGAAGTATGATTTTTTATTTTTTGAGCAAAAAAAAAAAACAACAGAAACTTAGGGTTTTGATGTTTTAGTTTTGCGATTTTTCCGTTCGAACTTCCATACACTTTACTAACTAGCTAGTTTATGTTTAGTTAGGCTCTGATACCACTGTAAGTCCACGTTACCCACCCCGGTGCTTGCGGGGAGGCGGAAAACTGAATAAAAATCGGATTTTTATCGAACTAGGCAACATGGACTAACTAAAGGAGGATCTTTGCTAAACAAAAACTAACTAAAAGCTAACTAGATGTAGCTATATGGAAGAAACGTTATACCTTGGGCTTTATGTCCTTCTCTTCTTGCTCCTTGGAGTGGAAGAAAGAGATCACCTTGTCGCCTTCGCTAGTCGAAGAAGGATCCACCCGAGAGCCTCAACTTTTGGCGTCAACTTCAAGCTAGAAGTAACTAAGGTGCTAGAAGTGCTAATCCTAGAACCTTAGATGAGAGTAGAGATAACTTTGGAGAGGTTTAACTCAAGCTCAAGTGTTTCTCAACACATGAGAGGGGAGAGCTTGAGAGAGAGGAAGAGGAGGAGAGAGAATCAATATGATAGAATGAGAGAATAAAGAGCCATTCTCACATATATGTGTGAATTATTGTAAAAAGATAATTAGCAAGATAATTTTCATGGTTTAATCAAGACTTGACCATTATCAATTCATATTAAATGCAAATTGCAAGGATCAAAGAGCATCTTTTATATGGAATGATGATGGTCAAAGTGTCAACCTTGGTCAACAAGTCAAGATAGTCAAATGGTCAACAACCCTAACCATGCACAATTATATTTAACCAATATCAATTAATCATAATACACACATAAGCATTAGGGTTAATAAAATGACAATGGTCATTAACCCTAATCAAAGTCCTCTCCCTCTGTCTCAATCAACTGTGCATACGCACCCGTATTCGTGATCCGAGGAACACGAATACAAAGAGATAAAACCAATCCCAAATCATATACTAGGATCTGGCTTAAACCAAAGCCCGCTAGTATAAGCTGTCAGCAAACGTGCATAAGTGCGCGGATGTGAACGAACCCTGTCGCAAAACCATGCGACCTCTACTCATTTTGCCTAAAGGCGAATAGCTCTGTGTGTGGGACTCTAAAGACTCGACACTACGCTGGCAGTGGGTTTAACCACAGACCGCAAGCGGCACTAGCTGTACGTAACGGTCCCCAGATAGATGCAGATAAGAAGACTGACAAGGTGACCCCATCTGAACTCTTACTGAGCCTGTATATGACAGTCTCCGTACAGTCCGGTCTGTTCGTCTGATACATCGCATGGCGGGCCTAGGGGGCGGTAAACGTCAGTCCCCTAATAGCGGTACAAGTCGTGTCGGAGTGTAGCCCAGAACACCCTGAGATAACACTGGAAACCTACCAGTATATCTCGCTTGCCCTGGCCAGGGACTACTTGTGTAATGGCTCTCCTAGACACAGCGCGATGTCAACCCCCAATACCGGGAGAGACGAATCCTGTCTAACCGTCACTACCTCCAAGTGCTTCGGGACTGCACCCAACTACTACCTGTTTGCATGACTCCTTTGAGCCGTGGTAGGGTAGTAATCTAAGTACAGTGGGAACACACTCGAGGCGAAGTGACAGTGTCAAGTCAGCGGACTAAGCTGTACTCATGTCACCTGGGAACTGATAACTGACGATAGGTATAATACCAACCAACAGTTCCCGACGAGTCCTGTCCAGTGTGCTCATAACCTAACGAGCACATGCGTACTATCTCGAGTATGACGTACTGACGGCTGTGGGACAGACCGTATCCCCCGCTGGGATGAGAAGCGCATACGCTAGTCTACTCCGGAGTATCGATGCCCTGTCTCGACAGTCCAACGACTAGGGACCTGTATAAGGATGTGCTTATGGATTACCCAGCCCCCACGAGTGTGACTGCCATCACAACGCTGGTAATCAAGCAAAGATCCTAAGGGCTCTACTAATATGTATAAGCGATGTGCTAAAAGAAACACATGCACATATTGAAGTAGAGACAAACCAAGTAGCATACTACCATTTTGAGCAAGATTGTATATACAACTGTGAATATCCCAAGCTTCCATTAAGTAATATACAAGCTAGTATGATACAGTAATGGCCTTTAGGGCATATACACTAACAATGTGAACCCGAATCGAGGAGCTGGATGAGGCCGATTGCGGGTACATGGTGGACCCGGTATGGTACCCCGGGACAAGAAAGGGATGCTGTGTATACAGACGGTGAGCCTGGAAGAGGGACTACTACTTACCGGTGATTGGTTGGACCTGGCGGTTATCCGGAGGATACTGACCAGAGTCGAGAGATGGATATGGGCCGACCCGTACTGCTAGGGCCGAGGGCCGATTCCGCAGACGGAGCCCGTGGGCCGATCCGGATTGACGAAGCCCGATAGATGAGGATTTGCGTGTCGCTGCTAGACACGAGTATTTCATGATGTTTTGGGTGCCGATGTTGGGCACCCTGCTTCTATGAGATTTACAGGATCGAGGGCCGTATAGAGTGACGGCGCCTGAGTTATCGGGATCTTGGGGTGTTTTTGGTAGACACCGGGGTTTTCCACGTTGATGATCCGTGTAGATGATATTTTATCCCATGCTCAGCATTCCCTGTTATGCATTGCATCATGTAGTCGTAGTACCTGATAGAGTACTTTGCATGATTATTGCGTACTCAGCTCATTATATAGATGTTATTAGATTGCACTTGATATGCATGATTATTGCATACCCGGCTTATCATGTAGATGTTATATGTTGCACATGTTAGAGTATCGCAGTACGTTCATACTCGCGATTACCTTTATATGTTATCTACTATTCACGAGTTGGCAACTCACCCCCGTTGTGCCACAGTGTTTGCAGGTTGCGCCTCAGAGTAGTTGCGACATGGCTACTTCCTTGTATCTTTTTGCTACGTATACCACTGCAATTGGCGTGTGAGCCCTTTGCTTATAGGTGGGTTTCTGCAGTATCCGTTTATTTTCCATATGTACACACTATTGTATCTAGTACTCTCCATCTACTACTTCATGTATTGACTTAGAGACCAGTTATGAGGACGATGTATATTATTTTGAACTCTGGCGTCGAGCTCGTGTGAGCCGACTTTGTTTATGCAGTTTTATCTTTTCTTATGCTTTTCATTAATATTGCTCATTTCTTCGCTACGGCATCGTATATTATTCTTGTGATGGTTGTTTTCCGCCGTTGGGCGTGATTGCTCCCGTTTGGGGATACTTTATTCTTGTTGTATGTCATTTTACTTATATTATGTCTTGTACCCGTTTTCGGGGCCAGTTTTTACAAAGGAGGTGCTGCCGAAATTTTTAAGAAAATAACAAACTTTAATGATTTTACTCGAGTTTTCTAAATGTTTTTAAACAAATGTTTTCAATACTGTCTACTTTTAATGGTTTTGATTTCTGGGTTTTGGCTTACGTAGTTGCGTTACGCCTGAAGACGTTACGAGGTTAAGTGCCGGTTACGGGCCGAACTACGGGTCATGACAAAGTGGGTATCAAAGCGTAGGTTTTACCTTTCGGAGTGTAGGATGACCTTGGTATGATGGAGTAGGTAGCTGAAGCAGAGCGGCGTAGCGTATGTATGTTTCGTGGCATACTCACGACACGGTACTCCGCCTAAGTGACCTTAAGACTTATTGATTGAATTCCTTCATGATTATACACATTCCTGTGATTCGATTTCCGTATCCTTATCGAATCCTATTCTCTTTTCAGCCATTATGCCGCCAAAGACTACGAGGGCGCAGAGAGCAGCCGTGAGAGCCGAGATTAGAGTTGACTCGTCTGAGACGAGGACTGACCCGGGCAGTACACCCGTTGTACCAGAGCTGACTGTTCCTCCTTCGGAAGATCAGATCGCCAAGCTAGGGGCTGGTATGCTGGAGATGCGCCAGATGATAGGGTCGTTAGTCGAGACGCTTCGAGCGCAGCGACCAGAGGTAGTTCCACCCGTTACGGCGACCGCGATGGTACCTACAGTGCAGGCAGTTGCACCTGCAGCCACATAGGTTATCACAGTATTGCTATCTGAATTTATGAGGCTGAAGCCTCCGGTCTTCACAGGCACCGATGTGGCCGAGGACCCACAGTCATTTATTGATAGGATGGCCCGGATATGTCGTTCACTCAGATGCTCAGATGCGAGATGGGTGGAGTTCCCGAGCTTTCACCTGGAAGGTCTTGCGCAGAAGTGGTGTGAGTCGGTAGAGAAGGGCAGAGCAGCAGGTCTTCCTCCTATGACCTGGACTGAGTTCGTGACGGTGTTCCTTGCCCGCTTCCTTCCACAGACTGTCAGAGATTCTAGAGCACGCAGGTCGAGTCTTTACGTCAGACTCCGGAGATGACAGTGGCAGAGTACGACGTACTGTTCACCGAGCTATCTGTTTATGCCCAATATTTAGTGGCTACTGAGGAGATGCGAGTCAAGAGGTTTGTTCGAAGCTTGCTTACACCGTTGTTTCTTGCGATCAACGCACAGCATTGCAAGACTTATGCAGCAACTATAGACGCATCCCTATTAGTCGAGGAGCGCCTTGCTGAGACTTCGGCAGTTCCAGGGACGAAGAGAGTGCGTACAGATACATCAGCACAGAGACAGCCGTTTAGGCGCCACGACAGGTTCCGTTCAGGTATGAAGGGTAGCGGAGGATCGAGACGAGGTAGGCTATTCAGCTCTTATCCCCAGGAGGGTCAGCCGGCACCATCTAGATGTTTCCGATGCGGGAGTACTTATCATCGTGTGCGAGATTATCCGGAGCCACGTGAGGGCGAGATAGCCATACCACATGTCACACTTCCACCTTCTCCACCCTAGAGGGCGCTGCCTATTGTACCTACTATTGCTCCGCTTCAGACTCATGCACAGAAAGGTCGTAGTCGCGAAAGGTTTGCTCATAGAGGACGAGGTGGTCGAGGCAGAGGACAGCCAGCTACCGGCAGAGTACAGCCAGTTGCTGGTAGGGGACCGCCAGTCGCAGGTAGAGGACATGCACGGGTTTTTTCTTTGACGCATCAGGACGCACAGGCGTCCAATGCAGTGGTCTCAGGTACTCTTTCAGTATGTTCTGTTGACGCACACATGTTGTTTGATCCGGGATCCACGCACTCGTACGTTTCTACACACTTCGTGCCGAGTTTGGGTAGAGAGTCCGGTTTGCTTGATCAGCCGCTTGCTGTGACCACTCCTGTGGGCGAGTCGTTTATTGCTAGACACGTGTTCCGATCGTGTGTTGTCCGTATTGGCGAGAGAAAGTTGGCTGTCGACTTGATCCTTCTTGAGATGTTGGACTTCGACGTTCTTCTGGGCATGGATTGGTTAGCCACGTGCTATGCGTCTATGGACTGCCACGAGAAGACAGTTAGGTTTTGTTTTCCCGGCGAGTCGGCATTTGTTGTGCAGGGGGACCGTAGTGCCGCCCCTCACAGTTTGATTTCTTCTCTTCACGCTAGACAGCTTTTGAGGAAGGGATGTCAGGGATTTCTAGCCTATGTTTGCGATACTAGAGCTACCGAGATTCCGTTGGACAAGGTTCCGATTGTGAGTGAGTTCCCTGATGTTTTCCCTGACAAGCTTCCTGGGCTACCGCCTGAGCGCGATATTGTTTTCTGCATTGACTTGATTCCCGGCACGGGGCCTATTTCCATACCGCCTTATCGGATAGCCCCGGCAGAGCTTAGAGAGTTGAAAGGTTAGTTGCAAGATTTGCTGGATAAGGGGCGTATTCGACCCAGTGTGTCTCCTTGGGGTGCTCCAGTCCTGTTTGTCAAGAAGAAGGACGGCAGTTTGCGCTTGTGTATTGACTACCGCCAGCTGAACAGGGTTACCGTGCGGAACAGATATCCGTTACCACGCATCGATGACTTGTTCGACCAGCTTCAGGGTGCAGGATACTTTTCGAGGATCGACTTGCGATCAGGCTACCATCAGTTGCGGGTTCGATAGGAGGATATTCCGAGGACGGCTTTTCGCACGCGTTACGGCCACTATGAGTTTTTGGTGATGTCGTTCGTACTCACCAACGCCCCAGCAGCATTTATGGACTTGATGAACCGTATTTTCAGGCCGTATCTTTATCTGTTCATCATCGTATTCATTGACGACATTTTGGTGTATTCCCGGAGCCGAGAGGAGCACGAGCAGCACCTGCGGATCACATTGCAGACCTTGAGGGAGCACCAGCTGTTTGCAAAATACTCCAAGTGCGCGTTTTGGCTTGACAGCGTAGATTTCTTGGGTCACGTGATTACACGAGATGGTATATGTATGGACCCGAAGAAGATCGAGGCCATTAGGCATTGGCCCAGACCGACATCAGTTACGAAGATCCGCAGTTTCCTAGGCCTGGCTGGCTACTACCGACGATTTATACAGGACTTCTCCCGTATTGCTGCACCGTTGACCGGGTTGACCCGGAAGGGAGTTCCTTTTGATTGGACAGAGGCATGTGAGCATAGCTTTTAGCAGTTGCAGACTCGTTTGACTACGGCGCCAGTGTTATCCTTACCTTCAGGATCAGGCGGATTTGTGGTCTATTGTAATGCTTCTCGAGTGGGGATAGGGTGCGTATTGATGCAGCATCGTGTATGCTTCTCGGCAGCTGAAGAAACACGAACAAAACTACCCCACTCATGATTTGGAAATGGCTGCTGTGGTCTTTGCACTCAAGATCTGGCGACATTACCTATACGGCGAGTCGTGCCAGATATTCACTGATCACAAGAGCTTAAGTACATATTTCAGCAGCGAGACCTGAATCTGAGACAGCGACGTTGGATGGAGTTAGTGAAGGACTACGATTGTGAGATCCTTTACCACCCGAGCAAGGCAAATGTAGTGGCGGATGCTTTGAGTAGTAGGCCCGGGGGTAGTCTATCTTGCTTGAGCGCGGTGCAGAGGCAGTCGTCGGCAGATTGGCAGATTTTATGCGATAGCCGAGTGCAGTTCGAGTTCACTCCGATCGGGGGACAGCTTGCGCATGTTCGTGCACGCCCACAGTTGCTTGAACATATACATGAGGCACAGTACAATGATGACCATTGTTCAGAGATCATGGCACATATTGGACATGGTAGATTTTCTGAGTTCGTGATTGATGATCAGGGGATACTACGATTTGGGACTAGACTGTGCGTACCAGATGCTAAGGGACTGCGGCGTGAGATTCTTGAGGAGGCACATCGATCGGTGTACAGTGTTCATCCGGGTTCCACCAAGATGTACCATGATATGAGAGATGTTTACTGATGGGACGGGATGAAGAGGGACGTCACAGACTTCGTGTCGAGATGCCTGACTTGTCAGCAAGTCAAGGCCGAGCACCAGAGGCCCGCGGGAGAGCTACAGCCGTTACCCATTCCGGAGTGGAAATTATTAGGTTTACCTAGCACCTTATGAAGGGTTTGGAAGCATCACATGTACCAAAGATTAAATTTTTAGGGTGCTAAGTGAACACACAAAGAATCATTCCTAGAAAATTAGGGTTTCAAAAACAACACATCATCTCAAGTAAGAAAAGCTAGGGTTTTGAGAGTACAACCTTTGTAACTCCCTAGACTAGACTCCTTGGCTACTTGGGGTTTGGAAAAGGTCCGCTTGAACTCCTCTAGGTCCACGATGATCCACCCGGAGTCCGCTTTGTCTATGCTTGCAACTTCACTTGTCTAACACTCTAAACAAGTATGCAAGACTTGTGTAGAATGATGTTGTGGTGGCTTTTCTCACTTCAAAATCCTAACTTTGTGAGTAATTTGCTCACTAGAGAAATCTAGAGAGGAAAGGAAGAAGGAGGAAGAAGATGATGGCCTTTTAGAACAAGAGAAAAGACAATCCCTTATCAAAAAAAATGGAAAATATATGTATATAAATTTTTCACTCTTCATCTCAAACCATGGTTATATTATATGGATATTTATTTCACTTGAGTTAAAACAAAAGAGGAAGATTAACTCATGGTTAATAAGTAGGTGAGCATGGTTATTTGAAAAAGAATGAAACCGTGTATTAATCTTTATATTTTCTTTTGTTTTAAAACAAATGCAAATATAAATATATCCATATATATTAACATAGTGTGTGATTCTTATATTGCCATCATTTTCTATGTATATACAACCATGAAGGATGATGTATGTATGTATGTGTGCATGCACATCCATGTGTGCATGAATCAAGAAAGAATGCATACATGCATGCATACATCCAAAAATACAAGAAAGGATTTCTAGTGAGAAACTAATGGTTAAATGATAAATTAACACTTGATTTATCAATCCGGCCATATCACATACGACCCGACCAAAAGCAAGCCGCCCAATCAATATACGGTATCTTATACGCGCATTTCGACCGGTCCATGCGCAAATCGCATACGCGCACCACAACGTTTCGCCTGGACTAGGTAACTCCTTTGTGGGACTCTAAGACTCGTCAATACGCCGGCAGTGGGTGATGATCATATCAAGCACCCCCAAGCCGCAAGCGGTCAGCTAAACGTAACGACCACCCAGGTATTGAGCGATCAGAAGAA
Organism: Agapanthus africanus; assembly: GCA_030015575.1. Classification (NCBI taxonomy): domain Eukaryota; kingdom Viridiplantae; phylum Streptophyta; class Magnoliopsida; order Asparagales; family Amaryllidaceae; genus Agapanthus; species Agapanthus africanus. The sequence continues at coordinate 115,158,168 of JASDDO010000018.1, forward strand.
AACAAGCGAACCTGCTACAACTCCCGTCGAGCCAACCGGCAACACTACCCGTGCAGTTCGGTCTCCTCGTCTGATATGTTGCATATCAAGTCTAGGGGTGGTAAACGTCAGACCCCAATAACCGATAAGCCGTGCCGATGTGAGGCTCATAACGGGTCGAGAAACTACTGGTAACACTTACCAGTAAATCTCTAATCAGCCCTGGCCAGGGACTTCCCTGTTACGGCCAATCGAGCACAGCGCAACATCAACCCCCAATACCGGGAGAGACGAAACCCTTCCTATCACTCATTGCCTCCATGTAACTCGGGACTGTACCCAAAAACCACCGTTTTGCACGCCCTCATGGACGTGGTAAGATGGAAATCAAAGCACAGTGGGAATCACACAAGACTCTATGACGATCTCGGGTCTACAGACTATCCTGCACATGTGTCACCAGAGAACTGCCATCTGACGTGAGGTATAATACCATCTGGGAGTTCTCGGCGAGTCCGTCCAGTGTACCCAGTCTCCACTGAGCACCCGTATACCATCTCTGATGTCAAACACCAATGGATATGGGATCATCCATCGCCCATCTCATGGGTCGAGAAACGTATACGCTAGTCTACACTGGTATATCGATGCCCCGTCTCGATACACCCACGACTAGGGACCTTGAAGGATGTACTTATGGACTACCATGTCCCCACTAGTATGATCCGCATCATAGTCCAGGTAGTCAAGTACACATCCTAAGGGCTTTACCAACATGTAACTATAAGACAGTATAAAGAGACAAGTATACATGTTAAGATAAAGAGTAACCAGATAGCATACTATCATATCGAGCAAGAAAGTCATCTCTATATTTATGTCCAAGCATCCAATATAATATACATCATATGTACAATACTGGCCTCTATGGCATACATACAACTAACAATCTCCCACTTGCACTAGGGCCAGCTGCTGTAGTATCGCATACCGAGCATCCCGAAGAGTCTCTCAAACTGTATCTGGGGAATGGCCTTCATGAGTGGATCCGCTATGTTATTCTTCGTGTCAACCCTCCTGACCTCGATCTCCCGGCGATCAACTATCTCCCGGATCAGGTGATACCTCCTCAGAATATGCCTGGATCGCTGACGGGACCTGGGTTCCTTGGCCAAAGCCACCGCTCCATTGTTATCGCAATACAAAGGTATTGGATGCTCAATGGATGGAACCACTCCAAGTTCAGTAATGAACTTCTTGATCCAGACAGCCTCTTTGACAGCATCGTTGGCAGCGATGTATTCAGCCTCCATCATCGAGTTTGCCACGGTTTCCTGCTTGGAACTCTTCCAGCTAACCGCCCCTCCGTAAAGGGTAAAGACAAATCCCGACTGCGACTTAGAGTCGTCCTTATCACTCTGGAAGCTTGAGTCGGTAAAGGACTCCACTTGGAGTTCTCCATTACCATACACCAAGAGCATCTCTTTAGTCCTTCACAAGTACTTGAGAATGCTCTTCACAGCTGTCTAGTGACTCTCTCCAGGATCAGCTTGATACCTACTCACTACACTTAGTGAGTATGCTACATCAGGTCTGGTACATAGCATCGCGTACATGATAGAGCCTACAGCCGAAGCATAGGGTATCCCTTGCATGCGAGCTCTCTCCAAATTAGTCTTGGGAGACATCTCTTTGGAGAGAGTGACTCCAGAGATCGTGGGTAAGTTCCCATGCTTGGATTCTTCCATACTAAACCTCTTTAGTATGGTGTCAACGTACCTGGATTGGGACAATCCTAATATCCTTTTAGATTTATCTCTATAGATCCTGATTCCCAATATACAGGAGGCATCACCTAGATCTTTCATTGAGAATCTTCGTGATAAGAAAAGCTTGACCGATTGCAGCATAGGAATATCATTTCCTATCAAGAGTATGTCGTCCACATACAATACGAGGAAGACAACCTTACTCTCTGCCACATTCTTGTAGATACAAGGTTCATCTACGTTTTTGACGAAATCAAACTCTTTGATAACGAAGTCAAAGCAGATGTTCCTGCTCCGCGATGCTTGCTTTAATCCATAAATGGATTTAAGCAGCTTGCACACCTTTCCGCTGCTCCCACTATCTACGAAGCCCTATGGCTGAGTCATGTACATGCACTCTTCTAAATCAATGTTTAGAAAGGCGATCTTAACATCCATTTGCCAGATTTCATAGTCATGATATGCAGCGATGGCAAGCATGATCCGGATGGATTTAAGCATAGCCACTGGAGAAAAGGTCTCGTCATAGTCCACACCTGGTCTTTGACGAAAACCCTTTGCAACAAGTCTAGCTTTGAAAGTCTCCACTTTCCCATCTACACCAAGTTTTTTCTTGAAGATCCACTTTCTCCCAATGGGTTTTACCCCTTCAGGAGCATCTTCCAAAGTCCATACTTTGTTGGTGTACATGGATTCCATCTCGGACCGCATTGCATCCAGCCATTTCACTGAGTCCCCACTCGTGATGGCCTGTTTGAAGCTAGTTGGGTCATCATCCTCCATGATGCAATCCTCGCTCCTACCATCCACGAGAAAACTGTAGTATCTCTCAGGTGGGTGAGGAACCCTACTAGATCTGCGGAGTGGTCGGGGTTCATTGGGAACTACCGAATCCTCTGGTTCTACCAAATCTTCTGTTGTGGTTTGTACAGCTGGAACCTCTTCCAGTTCTACCTCAGAGCCACTAATCTTTTTTGCAAGAAATTCCTTTTCTAAAAAGGTGGCATGTTGAGCAACAAACACCCTTTGTTCCTCACTGTGGTAGAAGATATACCATCGCGAATGCTTGGGATATCCAACAAACTTACACAATACAGACCTTGCCTCAAGTTTGTCCGGTTTTTGTCTTTTGACATAGGCCGGGCAACCCCATATCATAATAAAATTAAGATATGGTCTCTTCCCCTCCCATATCTCATATTAGGTGGTAGGCATGGATTTGGTAGGAACCCTATTCAGTAGGTATGCTACTGTCTCCAGTGGATATCCCCAAAAGGAAATAGGTAACTGAACTATACTCATCATATAGCACACCATATCTAATAGGGTGCGGTTCCTCCGTTCTGATACACTGTTGTGCTGTGGTGTATATGGAGGAGTCGGCTGAGAGAGAATCCCATTCTCTTTTAGGAAGTCCAGGAATTCAATGCTCAAGTATTCACCTTCTCGATCAGATCGTAGGATCTTAATACTTTTTCCGGTTTGGTTCTCGACTTCTTGTTTATATTCTCTAAATTTCTCAAAATCTTCTGATTTGTGTTTCATCAGGAACACATATCCGAACCTAGAGAGATCGTCAGTGAATGTAATGAAGTACGCAGAACCATCCCTGGCATGTGTAGACATTGGACCGCATACATCGCTATGCACCAATCCCAAGAGTTCCATAACTCTTTCTCTGTGTCCCGTAAATGGAGTTTTGGTCATCTTGCCTTTGAGACATGACTGGCAAGTGTCATAAGATGAAAATTCAAACGAATTCAAATATCCATCCTTATGCAACTTAGCTAGTCGTGTCGCATTGATGTGACCTAGTCTACAATGCCACAAGAAGGATTCGTTCAGTTCTGAACTCTTCCTCTTGTGTGTGTTTGTTATGCTCAGAACTGTTGATTGATTTAGAACATAAATGCCATTGCACAACGTGCCGGATCCAACCAACTTTTGGTTACGGAAAATATTCATAACATTATCCTGTAATACAAAATTATATCCCTCTTTACTCAACAAAGAAATCGATATAATGTTGCATATCAGGTTCGGCATATAATAGCATTCGTTCAGAATCAATGTATTACCAGTTGGTAATATAAGGTGATATTCCGCGACGGTTTTAGCTGCAACAATTGCACCATTTCCAACTCTTATGTCTTTATCACCTTCTCCAAGTTCTCTACCTTTCTTAAGCCCATGTAACTGATTACATATATGGGATCCTGACCCGGTATCCAATACCCAGGACGTAGAGGAAATGGAGAAACAGTTCTCTGTAATGAACACACCCGAAGAAAATGCATCATCATGTACTTTCTTCATTCGTGTGGCATAGGAATCCTGGTATTCCCATATGTCCTGTTCAGTCCTATAACTCTTATAAGAAAGAACGGAACCAACGTTCCCCAGCACAGTATAACATGCGGGTTCAGTCAATACATCCATATTATTATCTTGATTATGGTATGACATGGTCGCTACCTGGAGAGAGAGAGAAGAAAACACTTTAGCGTATGCTCTTGCAAGATCAGATTGGTTATTATTTTATCTAATCAGGATGGCTCCCACTGTTTTTTATCAAATCTTCCTTCAAACCCTAAAAGGAAAGACTAGCCGGGATTAATTACACCTTACAATTTCGCCAATCTTTCAGCTAGGCCAGTGTCGGTACTTTGAGGGAGGTTCCCCGTGCTTTCGCACGGACCTAATTAAAGTAAACCTCGTTTTCCCATAGGCGTAACCCTGTTGACACCTTTCTAGACACCTACTTGATCGGCTAATTGTCCTGTGTAAAACTCTCCCAGGAGTAACAATTACTCGCAGTGGGTATCGGGATCCAACCATCTCATAGAAGGTATGCAATCTCATTGCAAATTTAAACACTTGAAATTCCCGATAATATTTTGCCCCAAGCATCCCATAACCTTGACGGAGGTCAACAAATCATAGGGTGCAAGTCAAGTTCAACCCGTCATTTCTTGATTGAATCAAACCCACCCGCACGACCCTTGACGGAGGTCAACAAGGTCGTACGACTACCCTAATCCAATCTGCATCATATGCATAAGCAGATAAATACTAGTTAGCTACCGCACACTACGCCTTGACGGAGGTCAACAAACGTAGCACGAATACTAAGTAGGACTTATCTGAAATGACGGAGGGCTACGACAGGTTTTTCTGAAAACCTATCGCGTAATGAACTTGATATCGTTGTAGAATCGAGTGAAATTTTGAAATGGAGTGATTTTGAGGCTTTCATTAATTTTGCTAAAGAGGTCACTCCCGGTGAAGGGATCTCGGGTCTTTCCTCATCGAATAAGGTGCAGGACATATCATATATATCACTATGCAAAGCAAAACTCCAAAAGCAATCAAAAAGTCAAACCGAGTGTTGTAGCATCTGCCAGTTTTGCTAAAGTGGTCACTCCCGGTGAAGGAATCTCGGCTCTTTCCTCATCGAATAAGGTGCGGGATATATCATATATATCACTATGCAAAGCAAAAACTGTAGCTACCCTTTTTGAAAATTTGATTCTACAACATCTTTTATGTTTCTTTTCTTTCATTAATCACATTAATGAAGTCCCATCATTTAAGTCACCTAAACATCATAGATAAATACGACGTACAATTATGCCATCCGCATTCGCCTCGATGTCCCCTCGTGCACCATTAGGTTAGGTAACTAACGACAGAGCAGGGCAGGGCTAGTGTGGGTGTAAAACATAAGTAACGTCTATATAATATATCATATATATTAGATACTGTATCCATCACAACATATCAAATGATCACATCACAGATATCGCAGCAGAAACATAGATATAATGTGGGATATACTAGGACGTCCGTATTTAGTATTTAGCCAACAATAGAAAATACGGATTCCACAGCCGCGATGAATAGCCAAGCCCATACCCTGGACCCCTACGAGAGCGGCAAGCGACCCTACCAATTCTGAAGTTTAGGAGACCCGTTCTCGACTCCTCGAGATAGCCTCCTACTGAACTCCAGAACCCGGTCACCTGTGCTCCCCTCCTTAGGTCCATCCCAATGCGAAAAAGTAAATAATATACAACACTGGTGGCATCAACCTCAACCCGGAAGTGCCCCAAATAAAAGAATATTACATTACATTTGAATTTACATGAATGAAAAATAAAACTCTCATCTCACATAAAACCCCCCGGCTATTCAATCGCGACAATCCTGCACATCATATCTCAGCAACACATAATATCATATATCATCAACGTAAGTAAGTATGCGTACCCCAATTGTCGTTGATGTATAGTAACGAAACCGGCGATATCGACATACTACACTTACGGTCACAGAAAAGAAATTGTAAAACTACAATATTTGGAATCCACATTCTCTTTAGACATCGTAAATGAGAAATATCACAGATTTCATATTTCATGCCTAACTATATGAATTCCACATATTGTATCACATTCCAGATAAATAGACAGTATTAAAGTTTTCGAACGAATGACCAAATACCCAAAATTCACTAAAGCTCAACACTTGAGCGGAGTTCAAAAACCCGGAGTGTGACACAGTAGTAGCGGTCCAGCCGTAGAAGGGTCAAGCCAATGCCTCACATGTGGCACGCCGTACTGCCCCAAACCCTAAGGTTCAAAAGGCAGTTCAAGACGGTCACATAATCGAGTTAAGGTTTGTTGTCTTCTAGAGGGTCCACCACAAAACTTCCACGTATTTCCGAAAGATTTAAACCCCGTGATAAGTGAGCAAATGACACTTGTTCGAACAATTCAATACTTTCTAATTATCCGGAGAAAAAAACATGAAATTAAAATTCTGATCGAATCGCCGAGTCCAAAACCATCCCCAGAATATTTAGTACTAGATTCAGATTAAACATAACCAAAAATGTACATAAGCAGGTAGGAGAAAAACCATATAAAAACGAGGCAGTGAATCACCTATACGGCCGCGGAACCGCGGCCTAAGCAAGCTTTTGCCGCGGTTCCGCGGTAGGGTTTACTGTTCACTGCTTCGTATTTCACAGTTAGTCTTAGATTTGACTGCTGTATTTTTTAAGTATTTTTAATTCTGAAAAATAACAGATTTGAAAAAATTTCCAGAGAGTGCCAAAAGACCGTATTTTTCGGTTCGATCGGAGTTTTAACTTCGTTAAAGTGTCGCCTAATGTTCTAGGTCGGCTCTGATACCAATGTTAGTCAGGCAACCACCCCATCCAATGGGGTCGCCGTGGCACCAACGGGTCCCTCAGCTGCTACTTTTTACGCATGCCCCCTCGCGAGGACTACAACCCGTCGGAACACCTTCCAGTCTCGGGACACCCTGGAGGTAAGAGCCTATGCTTCGCCATACTGTCACACAGTGAGACCCCCCCATAGGTCGACATCCAATGCCTAGTAGCTCTGATACCAATGTTAGGTTTACCTAGCACCTTATGAAGGGTTTGGAAGAATCACATGTACCAAAGATTAAATTTTTAGGGTGCTAAGTGAACACACAAAGAATCATTCCTAGAAAATTAGGGTTTCAAAAACAACACATCATCTCAAGTAAGAAAAGCTAGGGTTTTGAGAGTACAACCTTTGTAGCTCCCTACGCTAGACTCCTCGGCTACTTGGGATTTGGAAATGGTCCGCTTGAACTCCTCTAGGTCCACGATGATCCACCTGGAGTCCGCTTTGTCCAAGCTTGCAACTTCACTTGATCAAGAGAAAGAAATGAAGCTAACACTCTAAACAAGTGTTCAAGATTTGTGTAGAATGATGTTGTGGTGGATTTTCTCAATTCAAAATCCTAACTTGGTGAGTAATTTGCTCACTAGAGAAATCTAGAGAGCAAAGGAAGAAGGAGGAAGAAGATGATGGCATTTTAGAACAAGAGAAAAGATAATCCCTAATCAAAAAAATGGAAAATATATGTATATATATTTTTCACTCTTCATCTCAAACCATGGTTATTTTATATGGATATTTATTTCACTTGAGTTAAAACAAAAGAGGAAGATTAACTCATGGTTAATAAGTAGGTGAGCATGGTTAGTTGAAGAAGAATGTAGAAACCATGTATTAATCTTTATCTTTTCTTTTGTTTTAAAAAAAATGCAAATATAAATATATCCATATATATAAACTTAGTGTGTGATTCTTATATTGCCATCATTTTATATGTATATACAACCATGAAGGATGATGTATGTATGTATGTGTGCATGCACATCCATATGTGCATGAATCAAGAAAGAATGCATACATGCATGCATACATCCAAAAATACAAGAAAGGATTTCTAGTGAGAAACTAATGGTTAAATGATAAATCAACACTTGATTTATCAATCTGGCCATATCACATACGACCCGACCAAAAGCAAGCCGCCCAATCAATATACGGTATCTTATACGCGCATTTTGACCGGGTCCATGCGCATATCGCATACGCGCACCACAACGTTTCGCCTGGACTAGGTAACTCCTTTGTGGGACTCTAAGACTCGTCAATACGCCGGAAGTGGGTGATGATCATATCAAGCACCCCCAAGCCGCAAGCGGTCAGCTAAACGTAACGGCCACCCGGGTATTGAGCGATCAGAAGAAAACAAGCGAACCTGCTACAACTCCTGTCGAGCCAACCGGCAACACTACCCGTGCAGTCCGGTCTCCTCGTCTGATATGTCACATATCAAGTATAGGGGTGGTAAACGTCAGACCCCAAAAACCGATAAGTTGTGCCGATGTGCGATCACATTTTTCTGAGGGTCTCTCCAATGAAGGGCATGATGAGATTTGGACGGAAGGGGAAGCTTAGCCCCAGATTTATAGGTCCCTTCGAGATCCTCGAGCGTGTAGGCGCAGTTGCATATCGTTTGGCTCTTCCACCCGACTTCCCGGATGTTCACCCCGTATTCCACGTGTTGATACTTCGCAGATACCTGCATGACCCTTCTCACATGATTCAGCATAAGACCGTTCAGCTCGAGCGCGATCTTTCGTTCACCGAGCAGCCAGTAGTGATATTGGACCGGCAGGTGAAGAAACTTTGATCAAAGGTCTTGCCATCTGTGAAGGTGCTTTGGCGTAGCCCAAGTGGTGAAGAGATCACTTGGGAGGCCAAGGGCGAGATGTGGAAGAAATTCCATCATCTCTTTGAAGGTACGCGTAGTTATATTTTTAAATTCGGGGACGAATTTCTTTAAGGGGGAAGATTATAACACCTTAGAATGTGATTAGTGGCTAATTATACTTTAATGTGTGGTTTTTAGTAAAAAGTTTACCAAAAACGATTTTCAAATATGTTATCAAAATTTATTAATATTTTATTAGAATTTAATTAGGCTTGCACACACATGTGCATGTAAACTAAGGTTAAGTTTAGGGTTAAACCATGTTTAGTACCCATGGTGGACTAACCCATATCATTAAGTTAATTTGAATTTCTTTAAGTGTATTAGTTTTCTCAAAAAAAATGAATTTTTGCTTTGTGGGTTGACTTGGAGAGAGAGAGAAAGAGAGCATGATGGCTTGAGCCATGCTTGCATTTAATGAGGAGAGTGAGGGGGGTTTGACTCTCTTATTCTCTCATTTCTTTTCCAAACACTCATTTCCTCACTTCTCTCCCTCTCATTCACACACACACACGCACGCACACACACGCACACTCAGGCAGCAGCAGCAGCACCAAGCAACAGCAGAAACAACAAAGCAGTAGCAGCAGCATCAGCACCATCATCAGCAACCGCAGCAGCAGTTGCAACACATCCTCCTCTTCTTCTCCTCCTTCTTCCTGCATCCTAAGATCTAGTGGGGTATAATCTCTAAACTCAACTCCTTTTTGCTAAGCTTATATGTTATTTAGCTTCGGTTAGTGTTTAATATGAGTTTTTAGTGCTAGTTTGTAGTTTAAGTGGGTTTTTGGCCAAGTTAGAGTTTTTATGGCTTAATTAACTTAGGTAGGTGTTATTAGTGCTGTGTTAACCTAGTAGTATCACTAGATTTAGCTAAATCACCTTAAAGTCTAAAATTTGAACTTTTAAAATACGGTTTTGAAGCAAACTTAGGATATTGGTGATCTGCTACAACTGTGATCTTTTTCTAGCTTAGCAAACACCTACAGTGTAGTGTGCAGGCTTTATAGAGTGTTGTGTTGGATTTCGAGCCCGTTCCCCTCCCCAAAATTCGGCGACCACCCCCATGATTCTGGCGTCGCCGGCCTCCCTGTGCAGTTGGGTATTGGTGTTTTGGTGGGTGGTGTCTGTGGGTGTTTGTCTGGGTTTGGTATTATTTACTTTCTCTAATTGTTTGCATGTAGAAATCTGGGAGAGTTTGGGTTAGTTTTAGTGTTTTGTAAACTTTAACGATAAATTGATGGTTTAGTTGAAAAATAGGATGATTCAGGGTGATTATAGTTAGATTAGCTCTAATTTGTGCTGGTGGTATCACTTAAGTCAAGTAATTTCACCTAATATCACTTGTGCACCATATTGTTGCAAGCTAAGTGTTTTAAAACGGTTTTAAACTAAACTTTATGATACATAGAATCTGCTGTATTTAGGGTAGAAATTTTTGTAAGCAAACATATACACTAGGCTATGAATTGTGCTAGGATCATAGTGTAGAAACCTGGACCCCTTCCACCGGTTTTTGGCCGATACCATACCCTTAGCCGCCGGCCCAATTGCTTGGGAATTTGTTGAATTTTTGCAGGTAGTTGTCTGTAGGTATTGTGAGGGGTTTGGTCTTGTTTGATTTTCTTGTTTCTGCTCCAGATTAAATCTGAGACCTGTTTACCTATTATTTACGTAGCGGGACTTGCGCGACACGTACGATATGAGTTGAGTTGGTTTGCTGTGTGCCACAGCGTGTCGCGTTGGGTTTTGGCGTATGCACACATGTCACGTATACACACGCGTTTAGTTCACGACGCGAGTTTCTCGTTTGATTTTAATATCACGTTTTTGCAGGATTTTAGCTTATGTGTATTCTTTGCGTAATTTTTAGGTTCGGAGGCGGGTACTTCGGACGCCGCAAAGAAGGGAAAGCAGATAGTTGGCTAAACCTAGCACGAGACCACGGTGAGTAGATTTAACATCTACGGGGAAATCGCCCGTATGGCGTTAAGCGTCAGGGCTTGATAGGGTAGTGTAGACACATATAAATATTTATATGTATATTTCTTGTGCACATGTAGTATTGCAGCGTACCCATTTTTGTTGCATATAGACATAGAAATTATGTAACACCTCACTGTCACTAACGGTTCAAGTTGCACGAGCACTATTTGTATGTTACACCCACACCGTTATTAATTGCCATGACACTCGTACTATAAGGTGGCTACGAACCATACATCATTTTGATTACCACATCAATGATTTGACATTGATATATCCATATTGCGCACATACACATTGTATATTCATACTAGTGCACACATATATTGATATATCCTTATTGCGCACATACACATTGTATATTCATACTTGTGCACACATACATTGATATATCCATATTGCGCACATACACATTGTACATTCATACCGGTGCACACATACATTGATATATCCATATTGCGCACATACACATTGTATATTTATACTGGTGTACACATACATTGATATATCCATACTTGCGCATTTACACATTGTATATCCACATCGGTACGCATATATATTGATACACACATACATGCGTATATATCCACTTGCACATCCATACCTCTATTCATACATATTTCATATACATGGATGATACTGGCTTTGATTTCTAGAAAATGGGAACCGCATGAGATATTTTCAAAACTGGATCCATTTAAAAGAGCGGTTTTCCCTTTTTACTCTTAGTGGCATACGACACATTGCATGGATTTACGCATTGAGCTTTTGATTTCTTTTGATTTCTGGATCTAAGAACCGTGGTATTATTTTAAGAAAATGTGCACTGTTTTGAAAACCCAGTTTCTCTTGATATGATATTTCAGTGCGTCCACCATGCGTTTTCTCGGTTTTGAGACGTGTGACATGTGAACCCGAATCGTGGAGCTGGATGAGGCCGATTGTGGGTACATGGTGGACCCGGTATGGTACCCCGGGGCAAGAAAAGGATGCTGTGTATACAGACGGTGAGCCTGGCAGAGGGACTACTGCCTACCGGGTGATTGGTTGGACCTGGGGGTTATCCGGAGGATACTGACCAGAGTCGAAAGATGGTTATGGGCTGACCCGTACTGCTGAGGCCGAGAGCCGATTCCGCAGACGGAGCCCGTGGGCCGATCCGGACTGACGGAGCCCGATAGATGAGGATTTGCGTGTCGCTACTGGACATGAGTATTTCATGATGTTTTTGGGAGCCGATGTTGGGCACCCCGCTTCTATGAGATTTACAGGATCAAAGGCCGTATAGAGTGTTGGCGCCTGAGTTATCGGGATCTTAGGGTGTTTTTGGTAGACACCGGGGTTTTCCACGTTGATGATCCGTGTAGATGATATTTTATCCCATGCTCAGTATTCCCTGTTATGATTTGCATCATGTAGTCGTAGTACCTGATAGAATATTTTGCATGATTATTGCGTACTCAGCTCATCATATAGATGTTATTAGATTGCACTTGATATGCATGATTATTGCGTACCCAGCTCATCATGTAGGTGTTATCTGTTGCACATGTTAGAGTATCGCAGTATGTGCATACTCGCGATTACCTTTATATGTTATCTACTATTCACGAGTTGGCAACTCACCCCCGTTGTGCCACAGTGTTTGCAGGTTGCCCCTCAGAGTAGTTGCGGCAGGGCTACTTCCTTGTATCTTTTTGCTACGGATACTACTGCAGTTGGCGTGTGAGCCATTTGCTTATAGGTGGGTTTTTGCAGTATCCGTTTATTTTCCATATGTACACACTATTGTATCTAGTACTCTCCATCTACTATTTCATGTATTGACTTAGAGACCAGTTGTGAGGACAATGTATATTATTTTGTACTCTGGTGTCGAGCTCGTGTGAGCCGACTTTATTTATGCAGTTTTATCTTTTCTGATACTTTTCATTTATATTGCTCATTTCTTCACTGCGGCGTCGTATATTATTCTTGTGGTGGTTGTTTTCCGCCCTTGGGCATGATTGCTCCCGTTTGGGGATGCTTTATTCTTATTGTATGTCATTTTACTTATATCATGTCTTGTACCCGTTTTCGGGGCCAGTTTTTACAAAGGAGGTGCTGCCGAAATTTTTAAGAAAATAACAAACTTTAATGATTTTACTCGAGTTTTTAAAATGTTTTTAAACCAATGTTTTCAACACTCACTACTTTTAATAGTTTTTATTTCTGGGTTTCGGCTTACTTAGTTATGTTACGCCTGTAGACGTTACGTGGTTTAGTGCCGGTTATGGGCCGAACTTCGGGTCGTGACAGTATGCAATTTGTTACATGGGCTAAAGACAGGTAGAGAACTGGAAAAGGGTGATATGTCTCTAGGAGTAGGGAATGGTGCAATTGTTGCAGCCAAAGCAGATGGCGAATATCACCTTGTATTACCAAGTGGTAAAACAGTTATTCTGAGCGACTGTTATTTCGTATCAAAAATATTGTGAATATTTTCCTAAATCAAGTGTTAATTGGGTATGGTACATTGCATACCGGTGTATACGTTCTAAATCACAAAATAGTTCTAAGTATACAGAACACACACAAAAGGAACAGTTCAAAAATGAACGAAGCCTTCTTGTGGCATTGTAGACTAGGTCATATCAATGCGATAAGACTAGCTGAGTTGCATAAGGATGTATATTTGAATATGTTCGAATTTACATCTTATGAAACTTGCCAGTCATGTCTCAAAGGCAAGATGACCAAATCTCCGTTTACTGGACACGGAGAAAGAGCAACTGAACTCTTGGACAGATACATAGTGATGTATGTGGTCCTATGTCTACACATGCCAGGAATGGTTCCTCGTACTTTATTACATTCACCGATGATCTCTCAAGATTTGGACATGTGTTCCTGTTAAAATACAAATCTGAATCTTTTGAGAAATTCAAGGAATATAAGTACGATGTTGAGAACCAGATGGATAAAAGTATTAAAATCCATCGATCTGATCGGGGAAGAGAATACTTAGCACGGAATTCAGAGACTGCCTAAAAGAAAATGAGATTCTCTCTCAGCTTATTGATCCGTATACACTACAGCACTATGGAGTTTCAGAGCGGAGTAATCACACCCTATTAGATATGGTGCGCTCTATGATGAGTAATGCTGAGTTGTCTATTTCCTTTTAGGGTTATACACTTGAGATAGCTGCATTCCTATTGAATAGAGTTTCGACCAAATCCGTTGCCTACCACTCCATATGAGATATGGAATGGGAAAAGACCATCTCTTAAACGAGTTAAGATATGGGATTGTCTGGCCTATGTTAAAAAGAAAAATCCGGATAAGCTCAAGGCAAGATCAGTTCTGTGCAAATTTGTAGGATATCCCAAACAAACGCGAGGGAATATCTTCTACCACACCGAGGAACAAAAAGTGTGTGTTTCTCGACAAGCCACATTTTTAGAAAAAGAATTTTTTGTGAAAGAAATCAGTGGCAATGAGGTAGAACTGGAAGAAGTTCCAGCAGCACAAACTATTACTGACGATTTGGTGGAACCAGAGGATTCAATAGTCCCCAATGAACCTTAGCCACTCCGCAGATCTAGTAGGGTCCCTCATCCACATGAGAGATGCTACAGTTTTCTCATAGACGGTGGGAGCGAGGATTGCATCATGGAAGATGATGACCCAACTAGTTCCGAGCAGGCCATCACAAGTGGAGACTATGTGAAATGGCTGGATGCTATGTGATCTGAGATGGAATCCATGTACACCAACAAAGTATAGATTGTTAAAGTTTCTCCTGAGGGGGTAAAACCCATCGGGAGCAAGTGGATCTTGAGAAGATAATTGGTGTTGATGGAAAAGTTGAGAATTTTAAAGCTAGACTTGTAGCAAAGGGTTTTCGTTAATGACCAGGTATCAATTATGATAAAACCTTTTCTCCAGTGGCTATGCTTAAGTCCATCAGGATCCTACTTGCCGTTGCTGCATACCATAACTATGAAATCTGGCTGATTGCACGTCAAGACCGCTTTTCTAAATGGTGATTTATAAGAGAGCGTGTACATGATACGGCCAGAGGGCTTCGTAAACAGTGGGAGCAGCGGAAGTATGTGCAAGTTGCTTAAATCCATCTACGGATTAAAGCAGGCATCACAGAGTTGGAACATCTATTTTGATGAAGTTGTCAAAAAGTTTGACTTCATCAAAAATGTAGATGAACCATGTATATATAAGAAGGTAGTAGAGAGTAAGGTTTTCCTCATATTGTACGCGGATAACAAACTCTTGATAGGAAACGATATTCCTATGCTACACTCGGTCAAGCTCTTCTTATCACAAAAGTTCTCCATGAAAGATCTAACTGATGCCTCCTACATCCTGGGGATATAGATCTTGACGGATGTTGGGATTGTCCCAATCCAGGTACCGTGACACCATACTAAAGAGGTTTAGTATTGAAGATTCCAAGCATGGTAATGTACCCTCTTGTTTAGGAATCACTCTCTCCAAAAAGATGTCTCCCAAGACTGATTTGGAGAGGGCTTGCATGCAAGGGATACCCTATGCTTCGGCAGTTGGGTCAATCATGTATGCGATGTTATGTACCAGACCAGATGTAGCTTACTCACTAGGTGTAGTGAGTAGGTATCAATCAGATCCAGAGTAGAAATACTGGACAGCTGTAAAGAACATTCTTAAGTACTTGAGAAGGACTAAAGAGATGTTCTTGGTGTATGGTAACAGTGAACTCCAGGTCGAGTCCTTTACTGATTCGAGCTTCCAGAGAAATAAGGAAGACAATAAGTCGGTCTCAGGTTTTGTCTTCACCCTCAGTGGAGGGACGTTTGTTGGAAGAGTTCCAAGCTAGATATCGTAGCAGACTCGACGATGAAGGCTGAATACATCGCTACCAATAGGCTGTCTGGATGAAGAAGTTCATGAGATGAACTTGGTGTAGTTCCTACCATTGAGCATCCAATACCTGTGTATTGTGATAACAATGGAGCTGTGGCTTTAGCCTAAGAACCCCGGTCCCATCAGCGATCCAGACAAATTCTTAGGCGATATCACCTGATCAGGGAGATAGTAGATCTTCGGGAGATCGAGGTCAGGCGAGTTGACATTGAGGATAACACAGCGGATCCACTCACCAAGTCCTTCCCCCAGATGCTAATTGAGAGACTTTCTGGGATGTTGGGTATAAGATACTACAACAACTGGCCTTAGTGCAAGTGGGAGATTGTTAGTGATATGTATGCCTTAGAGGCCATTATTGTATGATATAGTGGATGCTTGGACATATATATGGAGGACTTTCTTGCTCGACATAATAGTATACTATCTGGTATCTTTTATCTTAACATGTTCACTGGTATTATCATACCGTCTCTCATATACATATTGATAAAGCCCTTAGGATGTTGGCTTGACTACCAGGACTATGATGCGGATCATACTACTGGGACCTGGGTAGTCCACAAGCACATCCTTCAATTGTTCCTAGTCTAGGGAATATCGAGACAGGGCATCGATATTCCAGAGTAGACTTGTGTGTATGTTTCTTGACCCTGTTTGGGGCGATGGTTGATCTCTTATCCATTGGTGTTGACATCAAATATTGTACACAGGTGCTTATTAGAGAATGGGTACACTGAACAGGACTCGCCGAGAACTCCTAGTTGGTATTATACCTATCGTCAGATAGCAGTTCTCTGGTGACACTGGTACAGGTTAGTCTGTAGACCCAAGATCTTCATAGAGTCTTGTGTGGCTCCCACTATGCTTTGATTTCCTCCATACCACGGCTCAAAGGAGTCATGCAAACAGGTGGATTTTGGGTGCAGTCCCAAGTCACAAGGAGGTAATGAGCGATGGGAGGGGTTTCGTCTCTCCCAGTATTGGGAGTTGATGTTGCGCTATGCTCGATTGGCTATAACAGTAAGTCCCTAGCCAGGGCTGTTGATGAGATTTACTGGTAAGTGTTATCAGTAGTTTCTCATACCGTTATAAGCCATACATTGGCATGACTTATCAAGTTATTGGGGTTTGACGTTACCACCCCTAGACTCGATATGCGACATATCAGACGAAGAGACCGGACTGTACGGTAAGTGTTACTTATAGGCTTCATGGGAGTTTGGACAAGCTTGCTTGTTGATCTTCTAATCGCTCAATACCTAGATAGTCGTTACATCCTCTAGTACCGATGATGGCTTATGGATGACTGATATGATCATCACCTACTGCTGGCGTATTGATGAGTCTTTAGAGTCCCACACAGAAGTTTTCTGGTTCAAGCGAAACGAAGTAGGGCACATATGTTGATATGTACGGGGGCCTGATTAAATACGTGTATATGATACCGTATTCTAATCTGGCAGTTATCTGATATCAATCAGGTTATATATGATATAACCGGATTATCGAATCAAGAGTTGATTTGATAATGTGATATACAGATAGATGATATTAGTAGGTTATATGTGATATAACCGGATTATTAAATCAAGTGTTGATTTAATAATATGATATATATTATATTTGATATAATTATATCTTAACTAATATTATTGCTCACTAATTATTTTGTTATATGTGTGTGTGTGTATTAATATATATATATATATATGTATAAATATATAATCAATCATAGGTTGATTTTCTATTTATTGGAAATAGAAAATGTGAGGTGGAAAATGAGAGCATGGAGTGAAGCATGGCTTGATGAATATTTTATTCATATCACTACACTATTGAAGCATGGTTACAATTGAATATTGATTTAATTGGTTTGCTTCAATTATGTGTGAGATAGTAAAGTCATTCTTTACTTGCATCTTCTACACTTGCTCTTTTTCTTGAGTTGAGCTCATATGCTCTCTAGCTCTCTCCTCATTCTTCACCTCCACCTCCAAGCTCAAACCCTCACATGAGATGTGAATCCTTGAGCTTGTGAGAACCTTAGTGAGCAAACAAAACCTCTACTTCACCATCCTACACTACATTAGCACTCTAGCATAGAGTGTTTCCTTCACTAAAGAGTTTAGTGAAGAGGTAGCTTGGATTGGCGGACTTCGGGTAGATCATCTTCGGCATGAAGATCATCAGAGGAAGCTTGTTCATTCTTCAAGTGGAGCTTAGTGGAGTCGCGTGGACTACTACCGGAGTATTAGAAGAGAAGGACAGGGTCATCAAAGGTTGTAGCCTCCTTCCCTTCTTATAGTTTTATCATATCATCATAGTAAACCCTAATATTCTAGTTAAGATCTTGGTTAGTGTTCGTTAGCATCCGAAATTTTTTAAATTGCATGTGTGATACCCGTTTTAACCACATCGCGGTGCTAGCGTACTGTCATGACCCGAAATTGGCACGTAACGGCCCTTAAACTACGCAACGTCTACAGACGTAACGCGATTTAAGTAAGCCGAAAACCCAGCAATCTAAACCATCAAAATTAGTAAGAATTAAGAACAATTTTTAAAAGCCTTTGAAATCTCAACCCAAATTCTTTAAAAGTCCAACTTTATTTCCTTTAAAATTTTGGCAGCACCTCCCTTGTAAAAACTAACCCCAAAAATGGGTACAACATAAATATAAGTAAAGCATCCCCAAACGGGAGCAAATACACGCCCAAAGGCGGAAAACAACCACCACAACAGATATACGATGCCGTAGCGAAGAAATAAAAGACAATATAAAAAAAGAAACTGTATAAAAGACAATCAAGTCACAAAATAATATACAATATCGTCCTCACACCAAATCTCTAAGTCAAACAAGATAATAGTAGATGGAGAGTACAGGATACAACGAATATACAATGAACAATACGGATAACCACAAAACCCACCTACGCAAAACTGCACACTGTGAGCTGAAGCGGTATCCGCTGTAAAAGATGATGTGATAGATGAATAACCTGCCTCGACTACTCTGGGGAACAACCTGCAAACAAACTGTGGCACAACGGGGGTGAGTTGCCATCTCGTGAATAGTAAATAACATATGCAGGTAATCGCAAGTATGCACGTACAGCGCGAATCTAACATATGTAAGCTAAAAGCAGTAAAAGGTCATATGAATGCAATAGTCATGAAAGGTACACTGACGGGTACTACAAAAACACGAAGCAATAATATGACAATCGGTATGCAATAATCATGCAATAATGATATGAATGTGTATATATGCAACAGTCATGAAAGGTACGCTAACAGGTACAACTAACACTTGAAGCAATGCATATAAATAAAGGTATGTAAATGCAACAGTCATGAAAGGTACACTATCAGGTACAACTAATACATGAAGCAGTGCATAAAGAATAAATGTGGAGTATGGAATGAAACATGTCATTTCCACGGAATCCTGATATCGTGGTAGGATCAAAATCCATCAAGACAATCCAAATCCTAATTCCTCAAATCAGCCCCTAAATTGGCTCTCATATCATATAAGTCTCACAAATCCTGAATGTACAACATCAAGTAAATCTCATATATCCTGAATGTACAAAATCAAGTGAATCTCATATATCTTTTATGTACAATATCAAGTAAATCTCATATATCCTGAATATACATAATCAACAATCTCAAATGTCCTAAATCCAATATCAAGTGAATCTCTTATATCCTAGGTATATTTGCATGAATAAATATGATGAAGTATATGAATTTATATGTATAAATATATATTAGCGTCCCATTCCACATAATATATATATATATATATATATATATATATGCATAAATAACAGCGTCCCATTCCACTGTTATATATACCTAGGAGTAAAAATATCATGAAAACAATGTGTCAAGTATCGACACAGAAATATTGATCTGTCAAGTGCAGTCACCACGACTGGCACCCTAATAGGTACGTATCATACGCTATACCGAAAGCTCGAGTGTCTAGCTCTGACCCTCGCCTCTCGACGTATCCATACGCACATGACTCCCGTCGGTATCCCCACGATAACCGCCGAGTCATAGGTAATGTCACCAGATGGTATGGTTTCCCTGTCAGGCTCAATCGGCAAGGTCCATCAATCGTCTTGCCCCGGGGTACCTCCGGGCCCCACCATGTACCCTCATATGGCCCCCGACTCCTCGCATGGTGTATATATATCAGAACCGATAAAACTCATAGTGGATGCTGAAATATCGTATCAAGAGGAACCGGGTTTTTCAAATAATGCATAATTTCATGAACTCCCACGGTCCTCAAATCCAGAAAACATCATGAAAATTCCATATCTCAATGCAAAATCCATGAATATAATATATGCAACATAAAACTGTAATGTGAGCATATAAAGAAAAAGCCGCTAATTAACATGCAACAAGTTAATATAAAATATCATGCGGTTCCTAATTTCTCCAATTCTATATAACATCCAGTAAAGGTAAACATGTAGCTATAACCAGATATATGTGTAAACATAAAGATATAGTAAGATATAGGTATCTACCTATCAGTAATGATGTAATATACCCTCCAGGTATAAGTGAAGTATGTATGCAAGGTATACAGGTAACTAGCATGTAAGCATGTCAAGGCATATGTGTAAGCATGTAGGTATACAGGTATGCTACATATCATATGCAAAAAGAAATATGAATCAATGTCTCAATATCCCTAACCAAACAATATTATATAGGTATGTGTGTTGTGCCTAACATGGCAATTATTGACGGTGTGTGTGGCATACAATCAGTGCTCGTGCAACATGAGCCGTCAATAATAGTGCAGTGTCCTAAGGATACTAGTCCAAGCACAACAATTAACTAAGCAGTAGGGTGCATGCGCAATTCTAAATATGAAATAGAATATGCGACAAGTCAAGTCATCTCTAGCCCAGACGCATAACGCTATGCGGGCGATTCCCCTGTATATGTTAAATCTACTCACCAACGCTCCTAGCTAAGTGAAGCTTACCACCTGTTTTCCCTTTGTCGCAGTGTCCGAAGTCCCCGCCTACGAAGCTGTAACATAAAATAATATAACAGAAATATATATTAGCAATAGACCCAAAACGCGTACAAACTATATTTGACCGACGAAACAACATAAAACATACTCTCAAGTGTTCGTATTGTGGCTATCATGCGTAGCGACACGACGAAACCAACCCAAGAGCAAAATCACACAAAGTGCACGATCCGTGTCGTATAACGTATCGCGCTTAAACGAAATACAAGAAACTACCTAGGTGATCCCAGATTTTATATACAGAGAAAACTCAACAACCAAACAAGACCAAACACACTTAAACCAAAGCAGACACCTACCCACAAAAACCCACACCCCAACTCCTCTCCAAACCTGAGGTCGCCGGATCTCCCTTCAGACGTCGCCAGCCAAGGTCCGAGCAGGTGGTCTCATTCTTCAGGTGAAGTCATATGGTCTCAAGTACAACACAATTACATTGTTTGGTTTTCTAGTAAACTCTCCGGGTCACAGCAGATCACAGATGTTATATATTGACACAAAAATATGATATTTGCACATAAACTTAACTTTAAACATTCGAAACTAAAACTAAAAGTCTACACAACACAAAAACTATAAAAAGAACAGATAGAGATCATTACCAAACCAAAAGAACTCAAAGATACAAGCTTTGCAAGCTCCAAGGCATCCAAGAGGCAAATCCAGGAAAAAGATGTGATTTTGGTGAGTTTTGTGAAGGATATGATGAAGTTTGGTGATGGAAACTTAAGTGTTCAGTTTGATATGAGAGGAATGAATAAAATGAGAAGGGAAATAAGTGTGAGAGAGTGAGAGAGAGTGTATGAAGAAATGAGAGAGAGAGGTGAGGTTAAGGGTGAGGGTGAGTGTAACCATTAGCATTAATTCTCCATTAATGCTTTCACACACACCTCATCACTTCCAAAACAAATATCTCCTCTTCTCACTCAAAATATCAAGGAAATGGTTAAGGATTGGATTAGGGTTAAGGCAAAGGATTAGATAAATGCTTAAGTGTCATGGTTGCTAAGAACAAGATTAGCACAAACAAACCCTCACATTAACGTGCACGCATGCATGCATGCCCATAACAAATAATAATAAATTATTAATTAAATGTTATAAAATGTGAGGAACCCGAATTGGTAAACTTTTACAGTAAACCCGCATTAACGTCTAAACTAAGACTAACCGAAATCTAAGGCGTTACAATCTCCCCCCTTATAAAAATTCGTCCCCGAATTTAAAATTCTCACTAAGCGTACCTTCAAAGAGAAGATTACAAAACTCTCATATCTCGCTCGTAGACTTCCAAGTGATTACCTCACTATACGGCTACGTCCAAGAAAACCCTTCACAGATGGCAAGACCCTTGACCGAAGTTTCTCCACCAGCCGAACTACTAACACAATTGGCTGCCAATGAACGAAAAGATCGCGTCAAGCTAAATGGTCTGATGCTAAATCATGTGAGAAAGGTTATGAAGGTAATTGCAAAGTATCGACATAAGGAATACGGGGTGAATACTCAATAATCTGGGCAGAAGTGCCAAATTAAAGGCAACGAATCTAACTCGCTTTAAGGATCTCAAAAGGACCTACAATTCTGGGATAAGCTTCCCAATATTCAATACGTCATTCATCGGAAAGTCCGTAGGAATACATGATCTCCCACTGCGAACTCAAGTCTGCGACCACCACGGTCGGCGTAAGACCTCTGTCCGCAATGGACTACTCTCATCCTGACCTGAACCAACTGGATCATCTCCAAAGTTTCTAGACTAGCTAGGGTCTAAAAATCCTACTTACGCAGAGTCAGAAAAACAGACTAGAGATCGACACGACCTAACAACAAAACTAAAGGTTTCTAATTGGAGTGCCTCCGGGTAACTGCTATCGAAGGAGAACCCTAACAATGGCAAGTGACGATCCCAACTGCCGACAATAATTAGTACACACGCACAAGAATATCCTCCAGAGTCGGTATAGCCCGCTCTCACAAAACCATAATCATGCGGATGGAAAGACAGAGCTAAAGCTCAACCAGCACCTAAGGCTTCCTGAAGCTCCTGCCCAAGACGGCAAGCGAACAGGGTGCCCTCATTGGATACGACCCATGAAGGAACTCCGTGCAATGCACAAACTTAACAAAGGACAACTGAGCAAACTGAGCATAACCGGACAACAAACACCAAATGGAGTCACACCCTGTCTAGACCTGGGTAGATGCCATAACGAGATTCGTGGAGATCTGCTCCCATTCCCACTCCGGAACGGTTAAAGGTTGCAACTCTCCAGCCGGTCTCAGATGCTCAACCTTAGCTCACAACAAGATGTTAGTTATATGTATGCCCTAGAGGCCATTACTATACATAGGATGTATATTGTAGTGGATGCCGGGACATATATAGGGAGGACTTTCTTGCTCAACATGATAGTATGCTATCTGGTTGCTCTTTACCTTAACGTGTATACTGATTGTCTCTCTGTTACATGTTGGTAAAGCCCTTAGGATCTGTACTTGACTACCTGGACTATGATGCGGATCATACTAGTGGGGACATGGTAGTCCATAAGTACATCCTTCAAAGTCCCTAGTCGTGGGTGTATCGAGACGGGGCATCGATATACCAGAGTAGACTAGCGTGTACCTTCTCGACCCATACAGATGGGCGATGGATGATCCCATATCCATTGGTGTTTGACATCGGAGATGATATACGGGTGCTCAGTAGAGACTGGGTACACTGGACGGACTCGCCGAGAACTCCCAGATGGTATTATACCTCACGTCAGATGGCAGTTCTCTGGTGACACTGGTACAGAGTAGTCTGTTGACCCGAGATCGTCATAGAGTCTTGTGTGGTTCCCACTGTGCTTTGATTTCCATCTTACCACGTCCAAGAGGACGTGCAAAACGGTGGTTTTTGGGTACAGTCCCGAGTCACATGGAGGCAATGAGCGATAGGAGGGGATTCGTCTCTCCCGGTATAGGGGGTTGATGTTGCGCTGTGTTCGATTGGCTATAACAGGAAATCCCTGGCCAGGGTTACTGAGATTTACTGGTAAGTGTTACCAGTAGTTTCTCGAATAGTTATAGACCTCATATCGACACGACTTATTGAGCTATTGGGGTCTGACGTTTACCACCCCTAGGCGAGATATGCGACATATCAGACGATCAGACCGGACTGTACGGTAGTGTTACTGGTCGTATTCACTGGAGTGTGAGCGGGCTTGCTCGTCGATCTTCAGATCGCTCAATACCCGGGTGGCCGTTACGTTTAGCAGACCGCTTGCGGCTTGTGGGTGTTTGATATGATCAACACCTGCTGCCGGCGTATTGACGAGTCTTTAGAGTCCTACACAGAGGTTTCCTGGCTCAAGCGAAACGAAATAGGAGTGCATATGAGATATGTGCGGGACCGAGAATGATACCAGTATGTGATACTGTATTCGATTCTCGCGATATGTGACATTGATCGGTTATATGCGATATAGCCGGGTTATCGGATCAAGTGTTGATTCGATAAGTTGTTACTGTTGATATTAGTCGGTTATATGCGATATGACCGGATCATTAAATCAAGTGTTGATTTAATGATTTAATGCATAATTATATATTTGATATATTACTTTGCATTAACTAGTATCGGTTCACTTTAAACGGATTTTCTCGCTCGGATGTGCACATTGTATATTTGATATAGTTTTGTGCACATGATTGTATCATGTTTGATGATACATGTTAACTTGGATTTGTGTGAAGATTAAACCATGGTTGTGAGAGTGGTTAGGGTTTTGTTTCTTCTCCCATTATTTATTTATTCATTTATTTGTTTATTCTTTTGGAAAATAAATGGAAAGGAGATAAGAATGGTGGCTTATTTTGGAGTTTAGTTGAAGCTTCATGAAACTTTAATCAAGTCAACCATTCTTATCTCATCCTTAACCCTAACCATTCCCACTAACTATGATTCATTCTCTACACTTGACTAGAGTTAATATTATGATAAGTATTGTTATTTCTTTTCTTTTTGAATTAACTTATCATAATTAGCTTCTTCTTCTTCTTCATTTCTTCACATGAAGAAAGCTTGCTCCATTAATGGCAAGTGATGAAAAAGAGTGAGAAATCCAAAACTAAAGTCTACCCACTTCCTATTTCTTCATCCTCTACCTCTTGCCAAGTAGTTGAGTGTGTTTACTTCATAAGTTTCTTGACTTGGTGAAGTCGGAGCTTGATTTAGCGATGCCTCGACGTAGATCATCTTCGGCATGGACATCGATGACCTAGCCCGTCCATTCTCCGACGAAGCCGACTCTAGAGCCCGGATTCCTTTTGGACAGCGGAGACGACTTTGTTGCGGAGCTATGGAGGTGGAGCACCGGATCTACAAAGGTTGTATTTCCGTATTTCTTAGTTAATTGTTAACTAGTTAGCTTTTTCGCCTAGAATTCTAGCCAACGATCCGTTCTAGGGTTTCTCGGCACCGTTTAAATTTGAAATTGGCATGGTTGATGCCTTGTGAGACCTCACTTGTGTGCCTAGGAACCCTACAGTAGTATCAGAGCCTAGCTAGAGCCTTAGGCGATCGGTAGACGAAGTTAGAGATCCGATCGAACCGCGAAACCCCAAGCAAAATCGCTCTCTGTACATTTTTCAAAACTTTTGAATTTTGTGAATTAAAAATATGCAGAAAAAGAAGCAGGAAACACTAAGAATTACTGTGAAGTTTGGTCGACTAATTCAATAATTGGAGCGCGGAACCGCGGCCAAACCAGGGGTTTGGCGGCGCTTCCGCGCCCCAAATTTCGACTTAGTCCCTCAAATTTCATATATTTATTCTTAGGTCCTTTCTTGGCAATTTTTGATGTGAATTTTTTAATTCCACTCTGGTGTTGAGTTTTCTAGGGTTTTATTGGGGATTCGTTAATTTGATCGGATAATTTAACTTTGTTTATGTTTTTCCGGATATTTTAGAAACTGTTAAAATGTTCGACCGGATATAAATACCCAATTTTTCCCCTGCCGGGAAATTTCCAAGTGTTGGATTTTTCCGTAGTTTAACGACGTTCTAAGTAGTGCAAGTAACGCGATGGTCCCTCTAGAAGACAACAAACCTTAACTCGATTATGTGACCGTCTTGAACTGCCCTTTGAACCTTCGGGTTTGGGGCAGTACGGCGTGCCACATGTGAGGCGTTGGCTTGACCCTTCTACGGCTGGACCGTTGGTACTGAGGCACGAACTGAATGTTGTTAGACTTATTTCATGTGTTGATCTGTTTTGGGAAAACTTGGGTGTTTGATTGTTCGATCGGAAAGTTTAACATTTTCTGTTTATCTGGAATGGGATACAACAATTGGAATTCTCAAGAAGTTATGAGATAACTGAATGAATGTTGTAAATCTAGCAATTTAGTCTCACTTGATCGGTTGCCACGGAGTTTTGATGTGATCAAAAGTCCGTCGCAATCACGTAGCGTACGCGGATACTCGCCGGGTAAACTTAATAGACAGCCTCACTCCATAGCCCCGACCAAGTGACTGTAGGAGAACCCCGTAGCCGAAAGCATCCGTTCGGGTGCTCGCGCTAGCGGTGTTCCGCCTTGGTGCACTTCGTCGACGGTATCGGGGGTGCGGCCGCCTACTGAAGTTTGCGACGAGCATTCGATCAGGATGTCGGGAATCCTGTTGAATTGCCCGACTTAATATTGAAAAGTGTTTTCGATAATGAGACTAAAATGCGGGGTTTATAATTGTTAGGCATGCGATGTCTAAGGAATTCATTTGGTCAGGCATGCGATGTCTGAGATGGTTGCGGATTCCAACTGTTGTAGTTTTACACTTTCTTTTCTGTGACCGTAAGTGTAATATGTGATATCGCCGGTTTCGTTGCTATATGTCAACGACAATTGGGATGCGCATATTTACTTACGTTGATGACATGTGATGTTATGTGTTGCTGGATATGTTATATTGGATCGTCGTGTTTGAATAGCCGGGGGTTTTTATGTGAGATGAGTGTTTTTCATTTTCATTCATGTAAAAACTTGTATGTAATATTCTTTTATTGGGGTGCTTCCAGGTTGCGGAAGTTGTCACCGTTGATGTATATTATTTACTTTACTGCACTAGGATAGACCCAAGGAGGAGGGCACAAGTAACCGGGTTCTGAAGTCCAGTGGGAGACCAACTCGAGGAGTCGAGTCTGGGTCTCCTAACTCTGGAATTGGTAGGGTTGCTTGCCGCTCTCGTAGGGGTCTAGGGGTGTGGGTTTGGCTATTCATCACGACCGTGGAATCCGTGTTTTATACTGGCTCGTATTGAAAACACGGACGTCCTAGTATATCCAATATTTCATATGATTCTTCTGCTGCGATATCTGTGATGTGATCATGTGATGTTCTGTGATAGATACAATATATAGTATATATGATATATTATATAGATGTTACTTATGTTTTACACCCGCGCTAGCCCTGCCCCGCTCTGCCGTTAGTTACCTAACCTAACGGTGCACGAGGGGACATCGAGGCGAATGCGGATGGCATAAGTGTACGTCGTATTTATCTGTAATGTTTAGGTACTTAAATGATGGGACTTCATTAATGTGATTAATGAAATAAAAGAAACCTAAGATGTTGTAGAATCGAATTTCAAAATAAAAAGGGTAGCTACAGTTCTTGCTTTGCACAGAGGTATATGTGATATATCCTGCACCTTATTCGATGAGGAAAGGACCGAGATCCCTTCACCGGGAGTGACTCCTTTAGCAATAACTGGCAGATGCTACACACTCGGTTTGTATTTTGATTGCTTTTAAGTGTTTTTGCTTTGCACAGTGATATATATGATATATCCCGCACCTCATTCGACGAGGAAAGGACCGACGATCCCTTCACCGGGAGTGACTCCTTTAGCAAAACTAGAAAAGCCTCAAAAGCACTCCATTTTTAAAATCATTTGATTCTACAATGATATCAAGTTCATTACGCAATAGGTTTTCAGAAAAACCTGACGTAGCCCTCCGTCATTTCAGATACGTACTAGTTAGTATTCGTGCTGCGGTTGTTTGGCCTCCGTCAAGGCGTAGTGTACGGTAGCTAACTAGTGCTTATCTGCTAGCATATGATGCGATTGGATTAGGGTATTCGTACGGCGTTGTTTGGCCTCCGTCAAGGGTCGTGCGGGTGGGTTTAATTCAATCAGGAAATGACGGGTTGAACTTGACTAGCGGACTATGGGTTGTTTGGCCTCCGTCAAGGTCATAGCGAGCTAGGGGCAAAATATTATCGGGAATTTCAAGTGTTGAAATTTGCAATGAGATTGCATACCTTCTATGAGATAGTTGGATCCCGATACCCGCTGCGAGTAAGAGTTACTCCTGGGAGAGTTTTATACATTACAATTAGCCGATCAAGTAGGTGTCTAGAAAGGTGTCAACGGGGTTACGCCTCTGGGAAAACGAGGTTTACATTAATTAGGTTCGTGCGAAAGCACGGGGGACCTCCCTCAAAGTACCGACACTGGCCTGGCTGAAAGATTGGCGAACTTGTAGTGTGTAATTATTCCCGGCTAGTCTTTCCTTTTAGGGTTTGAAGGAAGATTTGATAAAAACAGTGGGAGCCATCCTGATTAGATAAAATAATAACCAATCTATTCTTGCAAGAGCGCACGCTGAGTGTTTTCTTCTCTCTCTCTCCAGGTAGCGACCATATCACGCCTTAATCAAGATAATAATACGGAATATTGACCGAACCCGCTTGTTATACTGAGCTGGGGAACGTTGGTCCCGCTCCAACTTATAATTGTTATAAGACAGAGCAGGAAATTGGGGATTACCAGAATTCCCGTGCCGCCCAAACGAAGAGAGTGCATCTTGATGCATCATCTTCGGGTGTGTTCATTATACAGAACTGTTTCTCAGTATTCTTTACGTCCTGGGTATGTGATACCAGATCAGGATCCCAGATATGTAATATGTTACATAGGGCTACAGAAAGGTAGAGAACTGAGAACGGGTGATAAGTTTCATGAGGCAGAAAACGGGGCAAGTGTTGCAGCCAAGTCTGTCGGTCACTGTCACCCTGTGTTACCAATACATTGATTCTGAACGAATGTTATTAGATACCGAACCTGATATACAAAATCATATCTGTCTCTTTATTAGTAAAGAAACGATAAAATTTTGTATTGTTGGATAATGTTTTGAACATTTCCTATATCAAAAGTTGATCGGTTCAGGCACGTTATCTAAAAGCCTTGATGTTCTAAATCAAACTACAGTTCTTCGTATACAGAACACACACAAGAGGAAGAGTTCAGAAATGAACGAATCCTTCTTGAGATATTGTAGACTAGGTCATATCAATGCGACCCGACTGGCTAAGTTACATTTAGATGAATATTTAAATCAGTTTGAATTTACATCTTGTGAAGCTCGCCAGTCATGTCACAAAGATAAGATGACCATAGCTCCGTTTACTGGAAACAGAGAAAGAGTTAGTGAACTCTTGGGACTGATACATGATGATGTATGCAAGGTCCCCTGTCTACACATGCCAGGACTGGTTCTTTGTACTTCATTACATTCTCTGATAATCTCTCAAGATTCAGACATATGTTCTTGTTGAAACACAAGTCCGAACCTTTTGAGATATTCACAGAATATAAGTAAGAAGTAGAGAACCACAATACGGGTAAAAGTGTTATGTCCTTTGATGAGATCAAGGAGGAGAATACTTGAGCACGGAATTCTTGGACTTTTCTAAAGGAGAATGAGATTCTCTCTCAGCATTACTCCTCCGAATACACCATAGCACGATGGTATATCGGGGCGGAGCAATCGCACCCTATATGATATGGTGTGCTCTATGATGAGTATTACTGAGTTACCTATTTCCTTTTAAGGGTTATGCACTTGAGAAGCTGCATACCTATTGAATAGGGTTCGAATCAAATCAGTTGCCTACCGCTTCATATGTGATATGGAAAGGGAAGAGCCCATGTCTTAAGCTAGTTAAGATTTGGGGTTGTCCGGGCTATGTCTAAAAGCATAATCCGAACAAGCTCGAGGCAAGGTCTGTTATGTACAACTGGAAATGTTCCAGCTATACAAACTGCAGCTGATGATTTGAAAGAACCAAAGGATTCAATAGTTACCAACGAACCTCAGCCTCTCCGCCGATCTAGTAGGGTTCCTCACCCACCTGAGAGATACTTCTGTTTCTCTATGACAGTGGGAGCGAGGATTGCATCATGACATGATGACCCAACTAGTTTCGAGCTGGCCATCAGGAGTGGGACTTTGTAAGAATGGCTGGATGCTTAGCAATCTGAGATGGAATCCTTATACACCAACAAAGTATGGACTTTCGTTGCTATATCTGAAGGGTTAAATCCCCATCAGGAGCAAGTATATCTTGAGAAGATTACTTGGTGTACATGGAAAAGTTGAGACTTTCAAAGCTAGACTTGTTAAAGGTTTTCGTCATTGACCAGGCGTGGATTATGACGAAGCCTTTTTCCAGTATCTATGCTTAAGTCCATCCAGATCCTACTTGTCACGGCTACATACCAGAACTACGATATCTGGTGGTTGGGTGTCATGACTGCTTTTCTAAATGATGTTTTAGAAGAGTGCGTCTATAAGTACACAGCCAGAGGGCTTCGTAGACAGTGGGAGCAGCGGCAACGTGTGCAAGATGCTTTATAGGATAAAGCAGGCATCGCGGAGTTGGAACATCTGTTTTGATGAAGTAGTCAAAGAGTTTGACATCATCAAAATGGTAGACGAACCTTGTATATACAAAAAGATAGTAGGGAGTATGGTGATGATCCTCGTAGAGTACGTGGATGACATACTCTTGATAGGGAAAGAGTTTCCTATGCTACGCTCGATCAATCTCCGCTTATCACAATGATTCTCCATATAGGATCAAAGTGATACATCCTAAATCCTGGGTTTTTAGATCTATGAGATAGATCTAATTGGATGTTAGGACTCTCACTTGTTGTAGTGAGACGGTATCAATCGACCCTGGGGAGAATCACTGGAAGTGTTCCAGGGTGATAAAGACGACTGAATGTCAGTCACATGCATTGTCTTTACCCTCAGTAAAGGGACGGTATGTTGGAAGAGTTCCAAGCTAGATACCGTGGCATACTAGACGATAAAGGATGGATACATCGCTACTTAAGATGCTACCAAAGTGGCTGTCTGGGTGTATATTGGTTCATGAGATGAACTTAGTTCCTCCCATTGTGTGACAATGGAGTTGTGGCTTATGCCAAGGAACGCCGGGTCCCATCAGTGATCCAGACATACTCTAAGGCAGTATCACTTGATCATGGAGATGGTTGATCTCCAGGGAGATCGAGGTTAGGAGAGTAGACTCAGAGGACAACACAGCGGATCCACTCACAAAGGCCTGTTCCCAGAGAGAGACTTTTATGGGATGGTTGAGTATGAGATACTACAACTACTGCTACAGATGGCCCTAGTGCAAGTGGGAGATTGTTAGTTATATGTATGCCCTAGAGGCCATTACTATACATAGGATGTATATTGTAGTGGATGCCGGGACATATATAGGGAGGACTTTCTTGCTCAACATGATAGTATGCTATCTGGTTGCTCTTTATCTTAACGTGTATACTGATTGTCTCTCTGTTACATGTTGGTAAAGCCCTTAGGATCTGTACTTGACTACCTGGACTATGATGCGGATCATACTAGTGGGGACATGGTGAAAGGTTCCTAGGCACCCAAGTGGGTTCTCACAAGGCATCGAACATGCCAAATTAAAATTTTTAGTGCCGAGAAACCCTAGACTACGGATCTTTAACTAGATGTTTAGGCGAAACGATAAAGCTAGTTAACTGTTAACTACTAGGATACGGATATACAACCTTTGTAGATCCGGATTTCCGCCTCCTTAGCTCCACGTGGTCATGTCCTCGCTGTCCATCATGAATCCTTGACTCGATCATCGGCTTCATCGGGAAAGCGAGCGGAATAGGTCGTCGGCTTTGTGTCAAAGACGATCTACGTCGAGGTTGCACAAACTCAAGCTCCGACTTCACAAACTTGTGAAAATTGTGAAGTAAACACCCAAAACAACTTGGCAAGAGGTAGAGGGTGAAGAAATAGGAGGTGGGTTCACTTTAGATTTGGATTTAACTCACTAGATCTCAACTTGCCATTGGAGTAGCAAGCTTGAAGAAGAAGAAGAAGATGAGCTCAAGAAAAGATTATGATAAGTGTTCTCCTTTTTTTTTTTTAAAATAAAACTAATATCAATTACTTATCATATCTTGAACTAGGGTTAAGTGTAGAGAATTAACCATGGTCAAAGAGTGGGTTAGGGTTAAGCAAGAGGATAAGAATGGTTGCTAAAGTCAAGGGTTCAAGAAGCTTCATACAAGAAACAAATATAGCCACCATTCTCATTTTGAATTTATCCACATAAATAAACAAATAAATGGATAAATAAATATGTATGCAAAACCCTAATTATCAATTAACCATGGATTAATTCTATAAACTTAACAAATGATCAAGTATCATCAAACATGATACAAAAAGTGCACAAAAGTATATCACATATACAATGTGCAATCCAAGTGAGAAAAATCCGTTTAAAGTGAACCAATACTAGTTAATGCAAAGTAATATATCAAATATATAATTATACATTAAATCATTAAATCAACACTTGATTCAATGATCCGGTCATGTCGCACATAACCGACTAGTATTCAATGCATCGATTTATCGAATCAATGATTCGATAACTAGGTCATATCGAATATAACCATTCGAAACATATATCGCGAGAATGAAGTGCGGTATCACATACACGCCTTATTCTCGGTCCTGCACATATCTCATATGCGCTCCTATTTCGTTTCGCTTGAGCCAGGAAACCTCTGTGTAGGACTCTAAAGACTCGTCAATACGCCGGTAGCAGGTGATGATCATATCAAGCACCCACAAGCCGCAAGCGGTCTGCTAAACGTAACGGCCACCCGGGTATTGAGCGATCAGAAGATCGACGAGCTAGCCCGCTCACACTCCTGCGAATCCGACCAGTAACACTTACCATACAGTCAAGTCTCTTCGTCAGATACGTCGCATATCAAGTCTAGGGGTGGTAAACGTCAGACCCCAATAACCCGATAAGTCGCGCTGATATGAGGCTCGTAACGGGTCGAGAAACTACTGGTAACACTTACCAGCAAATCTCTGATCAGCCCTGGCCAGGGACTTCCCTGTTACGGCCAATCGAGCACTGCGCAACATCAACTCCCAATACCGGGAGAGACGAAACCCCTCCTATCGCTCATTGCCTCCATGTGATTCGGGACTGTACCCAAAGACCACCGTTTTGCACGCCCTCATGGACGTGGTAAGGTGGAGATCAAAGCACAGTGGGAATCACACAAGACTCTATGACGATCTCGGGTCTACAGACTAATCTGTACAAGTGTCACCTGAGAACTGCCATCTGACGTGAGGTATAATACCATCTGGGAGTTCTCGGCGAGTCCGTCCAGTGTACCCAGTTTCCACTGAGCACCCGTATACCATCTCTGATGTCAAACACCAATGGATATGGGATCATCCATCGCCCATCACATGGGTCGAGAAGCGTATACGCTAGTCTACTCTGGTAAATCGATGCCCCGTCTCGAGATACCCACGACTAGGGACCTTGAAGGATGTACTTATGGACTACCATGTTCCCACTAGTATGATCTGCATCATAGTCTAGGTAGTCAAGTACAAATCCTAAGGGCTTTACCAACATGTAACTATAAGACAGTATAAAGAGACTAGTGTACATGTTAAGATAAATGGCAACCAGATAGCATACTATCATGTCGAGCAAGAAAGTCATCTCTATATATGTCCAAGCATCCAATATAATATACATCATCTGTACAATACTGGCCTCTAGGGCATACATACAACTAACAATCTCCCACTTGCACTAGGGCCAGCTGCTGTAGTATCTCATACCGAGCATCCCGAAGAGTCTCTCAAACTGTATCTGGGGAATGGCCTTCGTGAGTGGATCCGCCGTGTTGTTCTTCGTGTCAACTCTCCTGACCTCGATCTCCCGGCGATCAACTATCTCCCGGATCAGGTGATACCGCCTCAGAATATGCCTGGACCGCTGATGGGACCTGGGTTCCTTGGCCAAAGCCACCGCTCCATTGTTATCGCAATACAAAGGTATTGGATGCTCAATGGATGGAACCACTCCAAGTTCAGTAATGAACTTCTTGATCCAGACAGCCTCTTTGGCAGCATCGTTGGCAGCGATGTATTCAGCCTCCATCGTCGAGTCTGCCACGGTTTCCTGCTTGGAACTCTTCCAGCTAACCGCCCCTCCGTAAAGGGTAAAGACAAAACCCGACTGCGACTTAGAGTCGTCCTTATCACTCTGGAAGCTCGAATCGGTAAAGGACTCCACTTGGAGTTCTCCGTTACCATACACCAAGAACATATCTCTAGTCCTTCGCAAGTACTTGAGAATGCTCTTCACAGCTGTCCAGTGACTCTCTCCAGGATCAGCTTGATACCTACTCACTACACTTAGTGAGTATGCTACATCGGGTCTGGTACATAGCATCGCATACATGATAGAGCCTACTGCCGAAGCATAGGGTATCCCTTGCATGCGAGCTCTCTCCAAATCAGTCTTGGGAGACATCTCTTTGGAGAGAGTGACTCCAGAGATCGTGGGTAAGTTCCCACGCTTGGACTCTTCCATACTAAACCTCTTTAGTACGGTGTCAATGTACCTGGATTGGGACAATCCCAAAATCCGTTTGGATCTATCTCTATAGATCCTGATTCCCAATATGCAGGAGGCATCACCAAGATCTTTCATTGAGAATCTTTGTGATAAGAAGAGCTTGACCGATTGCAGCATAGGAATGTCATTTCCTATCAAGAGTATGTCGTCCACGTACAATACGAGGAAGACAACCTTACTCTCTGCCACCTTTTTGTAGATACAAGGTTCATCTGGATTTTTGACGAAATCAAACTCTTTGATAACGACGTCAAAGCAGATGTTCCAACTCCGCGATGCTTGCTTTAATCCATAAATGGATTTAAGCAGCTTGCACACCTTCCCGCTGCTCCCACTGTCTACGAAGCCCTCTGGCTGAGTCATGTACACGCACTCTTCTAAATCACCATTTAGAAAGGCGGTCTTAACATCCATTTGCCAGATTTCGTAGTCATGAAAGGCAGCAATGGCAAGCATGATTCGGATGGATTTAAGCATAGCCACTGGAGAAAAGGTCTCGTCATAGTCCACACCTGGTCTTTGACGAAAACCCTTTGCTACAAGTCTAGCTTTGAAAGTCTCCACTTTCCCATCTACACCAAGTTTCTTCTTAAAGATCCACTTGCTCCCAATGGGTTTTACCCCTTCAGGAGCAACTTCCAAAGTCCATACTTTGTTGGTGTACATGGAATCCATCTCGGACCGAATAGCATCCAGCCATTTCACTGAGTCCCCACTAGTGATGGCCTGCTCGAAGCTAGTTGGGTCATCATCCTCCATGATGCAATCCTCGCTACCACCATCAATGAGAAAACCGTAGTATCTCTCAGGTTGGCGAGGAACCCTACTAGATCGGCGGAGAGGCTGGGGTTGGTCGGGTACTACCGAATCTTCTGGTTCCACTAAATCTTCAGTTATAGTTTGTGTTTCTGGAACCTCTTCCAGCTCTACCACTTTGCCACTAATTTCTTTTTCAAGAAATTCCTTTTCTAAAAAGGTGGCATATTGAGAAACAAACACTTTTTGTTCTTCAGCATGGTAGAATAAATATCCTTGGGAATTCCTAGGATATCCCACAAACTTGCAAAGAACTGACCGTGCCTCGAGTTTGTCTGGATTTTGTCTTTTGACATAGGCCGGACAACCCCATATTTTAACTCGTTTAAAATATGGTCTCTTCCCACTCCATATCTCATATGGTGTGGTAGGTACAGATTTAGATGGAACTTGATTCAATAGGTATGCTGCTGTCTCCAGCGCATATCCCCAGAAGGAAATAGGTAACTCAGCTGTGCTTATCATAGAACGCACCATATCTAATAGGGTGCGGTTTCTCCGTTCAGATACACCGTTGTGCTGTGGTGTATAAGGAGGAGTCAGCTGAGAGAGAATCCCATTCTCTTTTAGGAAGTCCAGGAATTCTTTGCTCAAGTATTCACCTCCCCGATCTGATCGAAGGATTTTAATACTTTTTCCGGTTTGGTTCTCGACTTCTTGTTTATATTCTCTAAATTTCTCAAAAGCTTCTGATTTGTGTTTCATCAGGAACACATATCCGAATCTTGAGAGATCGTCAGTGAATGTAATGAAGTATGAAGAACCATCCCTGGCATGTGTAGACATGGGACCGCATACATCACTATGTATCAGTCCTAAGAGTTCGGTAACTCTTTCTCCGTGTCCCGTAAACGGAGTCTTGGTCATCTTGCCTTTGAGACATGACTGGCAAGTGTCATAAGATGAAAATTCGAAAGGTTTCAAATATCTATCTTTATGCAACTTAGCCAGTCGTGTCACATTGATGTGACCCAGTCTACAATGCCACAAGAAGGATTCGTTGAGTTCAGAACTCTTCCTCTTGTGTGTGTTTGTTATGCTCAGGACTGTTGATTGGTTTAGAACATAAATGCCATTGCACAACGTGCCTGATCCAACCAACTTTTGGTTATGGAAAATGTTCATAACATTGTCCTGTAATACAAAATTATATCCCTCTTTACTTAATAAAGAAACCGATATAATGTTGCATATCAGGTTCGGCATGTAATAGCATTCGTTCAGAACCAATGTATTACCAGTTGGTAATACAAGGTGATATTCCCCGACCGTCTTGGCTGCAACAATTGCACCATTTCCAACTCTAATGTCTTTATCACCTTCTCCAAGTTCTCTACCTTTCCTTAGCCCATGTAACTGATTACATATATGGGATCCCGACCCGGTATCCAATACCCAGGACGTAGGGCAAATGGAGAAACAGTTCTCAGTAACGAACACACCCGAAGAAAATGCATCAACATGTACTTTCTTCATTCGGGTGGCATGGGAATCCTGGTATTCCCCAATATCCTGTTCATTCCTATAACTCTTATAAGAATGAACGGAACCAACGTTCCCCAGCACAGTATAACATGCGGGTTCGGTCAATACATCCATTTTATTATCTTTATTAAGGCATGAAATGGTCGCTACCTGGAGAGAGAGAGAGAAGAAAACACTTTAGCGTATGCTCGTGCAAGATCAGATTGGTTATTATCTTATCTAATCAGGATGGCTCCCACTGCTTTTTATCAAATCTTCCTCCAAACCCTAAAAGGAAAGACTAGCCGGGATTAATTACACACTACAAGTTCGCCAATCTTTCAGCCAGGCCAGTGTCGGTACTTTGAGGGAGGTCCCCCGTGCTTTCGCACGAACCTAATTACTGTAAACCTCGTTTTCCCAGAGGCGTAACCTCGTTAACACCTTTCTAGACACCTACTTGATCGGCTAATTGCAATGTGTAAAACTCTCCCAGGAGTAACTCTTACTCGCAGCGGGTATCGGGATCCAACTATCTCATAGAAGGTATGCAATCTCATTGCAAATTTCAACACTTGAAATTCCCGATAATATTTTGCCCCTAGCAGCTTTATGACCTTAACATAGTCAACAAATCATAAGTGCTAGTCAAGTTCAACCCGTCATTTCCCGATTGAATTAAACCCACCCGCACGACCCTTAACATAGTCAACAAAGTCGCACGACTACCCTAATCCAATCGCATCATATGCTTATACAGATAAGCACTAATTAGCTACCGCACACTACGCCTTAACATAGTCAACAAACGTAGCACGAATACTAACCAGTACTTATCTGAAATGACGGAGGGCTACGCAGGTTTTCATAAAACCATGAGCGTAATGAACTTGATATCGTTGTAGAACCAAATGAAGTTTTGAAATGGAGTGATTTTGAGGCTTTTCTAGTTATGCTAAAGGAGTCACTCCCGGCGAAGGGATCTCGGTCCTTTCCTCGTCGAATGAGGTGCGGGATATATCATATATATCGCTGTGCAAAGCAAAAACTCTTAAAAGCAATCAAAACCAAAACCGAGTGTGTAGCATCTGCCAGTTATTGCTAAAGGAGTCACTCCCGGTGAAGGGATCTCGGTCCTTTCCTCATCGAATAAGGTGCGGGGTATATCATATATACCGCTGTGCAAAGCAAGAACTGTAGCTACCTGTTTTATTTTAAAATTCGATTCCACAACATCTTAGGTTTCTTATCTTTCATTAATCACATTAATGAAGTCCCATCATTTAATACCTAAACATCACAGATAGATATGACGTACACTTATGCCATCCGCATTCGCCTCGATGTCCCCTCGTGCACCGTTAGGTTAGGTAACTAACGACAGAGCAGGGCAGGGCTAGCGCGGGTGTAAAACATAAGTAACGTCTATATAATATATCATATATACTATATACTATATCCATCACAGAATCTCAACACAGATATCGCAGCAGAATAAACATATGAAATATTGGATATACTAGGACGTCCGTGTTTTCAATACGAGCCAGTATAAAACACGGATTCCACGGTCGTGATGAATAGCCAATCCCACACCCCTAGACCCCTACGAGAGCGGCAAGCAACCCTGCCAATTCTAGGGTTAGGAGACCCGGACTCGACACCTCGAGTTGGTCTCCCACTGGACCCCAGAACCCGGTTACTTGTGCTCCCCTCCTTGGGTCTATCCTAGTGCAGAAAAGTAAATAATATACAAAGGGTGACAACTCCCGCATCCTGGAAGTGCCCCGAATAAAAGAATATTACATACAAGTTTTTACATGAATGAAAATGAAAAATACTCATCTCACATAAAAACCCCCGGCTATTCAAATACGACGATCCAATATAACATATCCAGCAACACATAACAACACATGTCATCAACGTAAGTAAGTATGCATACCCCAATTGTCGTTGACGTATAGCAACGAAACCGGCGATATGAACATACTACACTTACGGTCACAGAAAAGAAAGTGTAAAACTACAACAATTGGAATCCGCAATCTCTTTAGACATCACATGCCTAACAGTTATAAATCCCACATTTTAGTCCCATCATCGAAAACTCTTTTCGATATCTTGTGAAACTAAACTGCTAGATCTATAACATTCATCCAGTTATCTCATAACCTTTTGTGAATTCCAATTATTGTATCCAATTCCGGATAAATAGAATATATCAAATTTTCCGATCGCACATTCGAACACCCAAGTTTTCCCGACACCGATCAACACATGAAATAGGTTCAAAGACATTCACTTCATACCTCAGTACCAACGGTCCAGCCGTAGAAGGGTCAAGCCAACGCCTCACATGTGGCACGCCGTACTGCCCCAAACCCGAAGGTTCAAAGAGCAGTTCAAGACGGTCACATAATCGAGTTAAGGTTTGTGTCTTCTAGAGGGACCATCGCGTTACTTGCACTACTCAGAACGTCTTTTAACCACACAATAATCCAACACTTGGATATTCCGGCAGGGGAAAACCTGGGTATTTATATCCGGTCGAACTCTTTAACATATTCTACAATTATCTGGAAAAACACTAAAAACGAAATTTGATAATCCGATCGAAATACTGATTCCCAATAGTTCCCCAAAATACTCTTCTGTAAAGTCATAATAAAAATATCCCAGAATACACAGCATTGAATTATATGAGTTACTGTGAAGAAATAATTATTCAAAGGAACAGTAACGCCGCGGAAGCGCCGCACATGCCTAGCATGTGCCGCCCTTCCGCGGTGGAAAAGTGGAATTACCCCCTCGTATTTCACAGTAATTCTAATAACACCCTGCTTGATTTTCTACATATTTTTAATTGACAAAAATCCGAATTTTTAGAAAATGTCCAGAGAGCATTTTTAGGTTTTGGATTTCGGTTCGATCGGGTTTCAAACGTCGTCGGGACTTCGCCTAAGGCTCTAGCTAGGCTCTGATACCAGTGAAAGGTTCCTAGGCACCCAAGTGGGTTCTCACAAGGCATCGAACATGCCAAATTAAAATTTTTAGTGCCGAGAAACCCTAGACTACGGATCTTTAACTAGATGTTTAGGCGAAACGATAAAGCTAGTTAACTGTTAACTACTAGGATACGGATATACAACCTTTGTAGATCCGGATTTCTGCCTCCTTAGCTCCACGTGGTCATGTCCTCGCTGTCCATCATGAATCCTTGACTCGATCATCGGCTTCATCGGGAAAGCGAGCGGAATAGGTCGTCGGCTTTGTGTCAAAGACGATCTACGTCGAGGTTGCACAAACTCAAGCTCCGACTTCACAAACTTGTGAAACTTGTGAAGTAAACACCCAAAACAACTTGTCAAGAGGTAGAGGGTGAAGAAATAGGAGGTGGGTTCACTTTAGATTTGGATTTAACTCACTAGATCTCAACTTGCCATTGGAGTAGCAAGCTTGAAGAAGAAGAAGAAGATGAGCTCAAGAAAAGATTATGATAAGTGTTCTCCTTTTTTTTTTTTAAAATAAAACTAATATCAATTACTTATCATATCTTGAACTAGGGTTAAGTGTAGAGAATTAACCATGGTCAAAGAGTGGGTTAGGGTTAAGCAAGAGGATAAGAATGGTTGCTAAAGTCAAGGGTTC
The DNA here is from genome assembly GCA_030015575.1 of Agapanthus africanus. Taxonomy (NCBI): domain Eukaryota; kingdom Viridiplantae; phylum Streptophyta; class Magnoliopsida; order Asparagales; family Amaryllidaceae; genus Agapanthus; species Agapanthus africanus. The sequence goes on from JASDDO010000018.1 coordinate 115,198,749, forward strand.
AAGAAGCTTCATACAAGAAACAAATATAGCCACCATTCTCATTTTGAATTTATCCACATAAATAAACAAATAAATGGATAAATAAATATGTATGCAAAACCCTAATTATCAATTAACCATGAATTAATTCTATAAACTTAACAAATGATCAAGTATCATCAAACATGATACAAAAAGTGCACAAAAGTATATCACATATACAATGTGCAATCCAAGTGAGAAAAATCCGTTTAAAGTGAACCAATACTAGTTAATGCAAAGTAATATATCAAATATATAATTATACATTAAATCATTAAATCAACACTTGATTCAATGATCCGGTCATGTCGCACATAACCGACTAGTATTCAATGCATCGATTTATCGAATCAATGATTCGATAACTAGGTCATATCGAATATAACCATTCGAAACATATATCGCGAGAATGAAGTGCGGTATCACATACACGCCTTATTCTCGGTCCTGCACATATCTCATATGCGCTCCTATTTCGTTTCGCTTGAGCCAGGAAACCTCTGTGTAGGACTCTAAAGACTCGTCAATACGCCGGTAGCAGGTGATGATCATATCAAGCACCCACAAGCCGCAAGCGGTCTGCTAAACGTAACGGCCACCCGGGTATTGAGCGATCAGAAGATCGACGAGCTAGCCCGCTCACACTCCTGCGAATCCGACCAGTAACACTTACCATACAGTCAAGTCTCTTCGTCAGATACGTCGCATATCAAGTCTAGGGGTGGTAAACGTCAGACCCCAATAACCCGATAAGTCGCGCTGATATGAGGCTCGTAACGGGTCGAGAAACTACTGGTAACACTTACCAGCAAATCTCTGATCAGCCCTGGCCAGGGACTTCCCTGTTACGGCCAATCGAGCACTGCGCAACATCAACTCCCAATACCGGGAGAGACGAAACCCCTCCTATCGCTCATTGCCTCCATGTGATTCGGGACTGTACCCAAAGACCACCGTTTTGCACGCCCTCATGGACGTGGTAAGGTGGAGATCAAAGCACAGTGGGAATCACACAAGACTCTATGACGATCTCGGGTCTACAGACTAATCTGTACAAGTGTCACCTGAGAACTGCCATCTGACGTGAGGTATAATACCATCTGGGAGTTCTCGGCGAGTCCGTCCAGTGTACCCAGTTTCCACTGAGCACCCGTATACCATCTCTGATGTCAAACACCAATGGATATGGGATCATCCATCGCCCATCACATGGGTCGAGAAGCGTATACGCTAGTCTACTCTGGTAAATCGATGCCCCGTCTCGAGATACCCACGACTAGGGACCTTGAAGGATGTACTTATGGACTACCATGTTCCCACTAGTATGATCTGCATCATAGTCTAGGTAGTCAAGTACAAATCCTAAGGGCTTTACCAACATGTAACTATAAGACAGTATAAAGAGACTAGTGTACATGTTAAGATAAATGGCAACCAGATAGCATACTATCATGTCGAGCAAGAAAGTCATCTCTATATATGTCCAAGCATCCAATATAATATACATCATCTGTACAATACTGGCCTCTAGGGCATACATACAACTAACACATGGTAGTCCATAAGTACATCCTTCAAAGTCCCTAGTCGTGGGTGTATCGAGACGGGGCATCGATATACCAGAGTAGACTAGCGTGTACCTTCTCGACCCATACAGATGGGCGATGGATGATCCCATATCCATTGGTGTTTGACATCGGAGATGATATACGGGTGCTCAGTAGAGACTGGGTACACTGGACGGACTCGCCGAGAACTCCCAGATGGTATTATACCTCACGTCAGATGGCAGTTCTCTGGTGACACTGGTACAGAGTAGTCTGTTGACCCGAGATCGTCATAGAGTCTTGTGTGGTTCCCACTGTGCTTTGATTTCCATCTTACCACGTCCAAGAGGGCGTGCAAAACGGTGGTTTTTGGGTACAGTCCCGAGTCACATGGAGGCAATGAGCGATAGGAGGGGATTCGTCTCTCCCGGTATAGGGGGTTGATGTTGCGCTGTGTTCGATTGGCTATAACAGGAAATCCCTGGCCAGGGTTACTGAGATTTACTGGTAAGTGTTACCAGTAGTTTCTCGAATAGTTATAGACCTCATATCGACACGACTTATTGAGCTATTGGGGTCTGACGTTTACCACCCCTAGGCGAGATATGCGACATATCAGACGATCAGACCAGACTGTACGGTAGTGTTACAGGTCGGATTCACTGGAGTGTGAGCGGGCTTGCTCGTCGATCTTCAGATCGCTCAATACCCGGGTGGCCGTTACGTTTAGCAGACCGCTTGCGGCTTGTGGGTGTTTGATATGATCAACACCTGCTGCCGGCGTATTGACGAGTCTTTAGAGTCCTACACAGAGGTTTCCTGGCTCAAGCGAAACGAAATAGGAGTGCATATGAGATATGTGCGGGACCGAGAATGATACCGGTATGTGATACTGTATTCGATTCTCGCGATATGTGACATTGATCGGTTATATGCGATATAGCCGGGTTATCGGATCAAGTGTTGATTCGATAAGTTGTTACTGTTGATATTAGTCGGTTATATGCGATATGACCGGATCATTAAATCAAGTGTTGATTTAATGATTTAATGCATAATTATATATTTGATATATTACTTTGCATTAACTAGTATCGGTTCACTTTAAACGGATTTTCTCGCTCGGATGTGCACATTGTATATTTGATATAGTTTTGTGCACATGATTGTATCATGTTTGATGATACATGTTAACTTGGATTTGTGTGAAGATTAAACCATGGTTGTGAGAGTGGTTAGGGTTTTGTTTCTTCTCCCATTATTTATTTATTCATTTATTTGTTTATTCTTTTGGAAAATAAATGGAAAGGAGATAAGAATGGTGGCTTATTTTGGAGTTTAGTTGAAGCTTCATGAAACTTTAATCAAGTCAACCATTCTTATCTCATCCTTAACCCTAACCATTCCCACTAACCATGATTCATTCTCTACACTTGACTAGAGTTAATATTATGATAAGTATTATTATTTCTTTTCTTTTTGAATTAACTTATCATAATTAGCTTCTTCTTCTTCTTCATTTCTTCACATGAAGAAAGCTTGCTCCATTAATGGCAAGTGATGAAAAAGAGTGAGAAATCCAAAACTAAAGTCTACCCACTTCCTATTTCTTCATCCTCTACCTCTTGCCAAGTAGTAGAGTGTGTTTACTTCACAAGTTTCTTGACTTGGTGAAGTCGGAGCTTGATTTAGCGATGCCTCGACGTAGATCATCTTCGGCATGGACATCGATGACCTAGCCCGTCCATTCTCCGACGAAGCCGACTCTAGAGCCCGGATTCCTTTTGGACAGCGGAGACGACTTCGTTGCGGAGCTATGGAGGTGGAGCACCGGATCTACAAAGGTTGTATTTCCGTATCTCTTAGTTAATTGTTAACTAGTTAGCTTTTTCGCCTAGAATTCTAGCCAACGATCCGTTCTAGGGTTTCTCGGCACCGTTTAAATTTGAAATTGGCATGGTTGATGCCTTGTGAGACCTCACTTGTGTGCCTAGGAACCCTACACAAGACAGATACCTCGAAACGAAATCCGAAACTTTACTCTTCATCCCTGCCCACCCGTAACTATTTCACAAGTCATGCTACAAATTGGTGGAACTTGAATGAACACCGAAAGCTGACTGATGTTCCTGCTCTAGGATTTCGCGTCTCTGCCCATCGGCAACAGGTACACACAACCGCGTCCCTAAACGTAGCACATCTGGTCATAAATCAAGGACTCCGAATCTTTACCCAGCCGAGTATGCTCAAGAATCTCTGACGAACGAGCATCGGTGGGCAATGCCTCGCGAATGTGATTAAGGAAAAGTGGACGGGCGCGGACATGAGCAAGTTGTCCCCTCAGTAGAGGCGAACTTAAGCTGTACTCAACGATTGAACAAGAACTGTAAATCTGCATAAGACGGTCTCAACAATCAAAACCCGCTGCAGGAAGATGTACTTTAAGCTCTGGTGGTCCATGAAAGTCTGACACGACTCTCCGAATAAGTAGTGTTTCCAAATCTCCAACGCAAGCAAGACCACCGCGGCCATCTCCAGATCATGAGTGGGATATCCTGCTAGTACTTCTTCCAAATGTAAGGAAGCAAAAGCGATAACTCTATAATGCCGCATCAACGCAAAATCGAGCCCTACTCGCGAAACATCACAGTTAAACAACAAGGTCACCCGAACCAGAAAGCAAAGAAAGAACTGATGCAGTTGTTAACCAGGTCTTCAACTGCCGAAAACTACGCACGCATGCCTCAGTCCAAAGAAAAGGAACTTCCTTTCCGGTCAGTTCAGTCAACGGTACAGCACTACACTAGCAATCCTGCACGAAACGGCAGTAAAAACCTGCTAAGCCCAAAAATATGCGGACCTCCATCCCATACACAAGTCTGGGCCTAAGCTGTACGGCCTCGATCTTCCTCGGAACCATACGAAAACCGTCTCCCGTAACTATAAGACCTAGGAGTCAACACAAACAAGCCTGAAGGAACACTCCGAGAACTTAGCAAACTGTTGGTGCTCTCCCAGTGTCTGCAAAACAAATCATCAAGTGCTGCTCATGTTCCTCACGACACATTAGAATGGACCATAATGTCATCAATGACACAATAATAAACTGGTCAAGGAACGGCCAGAAGAAATCTGGTTCATCATATCTACAAATGCTGCTAGGGTAATGGTGAGTCCAATGACACCACCAAAACACACAAAGCCCGTAGCACGTACAAGGCAGTCTTCGGAATGTCATCACTCCGAACCCGCAACAATGATGATCTGATCCCGAACAAACTTAGAAAAATGTCTCGCACTCTGGAGCTGATCGAAGAAATCGTCAATGCGAGGTAAAGGATACCTATCCGCACCGTAAGTCGGTTCAATTGACGATCAATCAATACACAACCTCAACTGCCGTCCTTCTCCTTGACGAACAGAAATAGGAGCTCCCCAATGCGAAACACTCAGACGCATAAGCCCCCTAACAAACAACTCTGCAGCTGATCCTTAAGATCCCTAAGCTTCGCCGGCTCATCTGGAACAATGTCGGAAAACTCTCGCACGAAAGGGACCCGGTCCAACAAACCCACTGTGGCTCCGGTATCACGAATGAACGCCAAGTATCTTCGACATCCTCTCCTCAAAAGCCGACTAGCGAAAAAGGCTGAATTCAAGCTGTGAGAGGCGACACCACTGTCCTCCCATGCACAACAAGAACTGACTCGCCGGGAAAACAAAACCTGACTGTTTTCTCGCGGTAGTCCACAGACGCCAAGCACGTAGCTAACCAGTCCGTGCCCTGGAGAACGTCAAATCCAACCTCTCTAGAAGGATCAAAATGACGGACGAATCTCTATCTCCTATTTGATTGGCACATGACTGAAATACGTGTCGCGCAACAAAAGAATCGCTGACAGAAGTTAACACAACAAACGGCTGATCTACCCAACACGACTCTCGCCCCAACCACGGCACAAAGTGTGTAACACAAACAAGTACATCAAAAGAACATACGAATTTTGAATACCTAAAAACTCTGCATTGGACGCCCGCGCGTCCCGATGAGTAGAAGCAAACTCTCGTGTCTGCCCCCTACCCGCAACTGGCTGAACTCCTCCTCTGCTCACCTGTCCACTCTGAGCGAACCTCCCGCGTCCACGACCTCTCTGAATACGAGTCTGACGCGGTGCTAAAGAACAATGTCTAACGATGTGTTGAAGGCTCCCGCATCGAAAACATCCATACGATGGCTGCTGAGCCTCCTGGGGATGAGAGCTGAACGACTGTCCTCGTCCTAAGCCTCTGCTACTCCCGCGACGGTCATGAAATCTATCTCGACGACTAAGCCTTTGCCTCTGGGCTGGTACACCGGTATGAGTCCTCCACTATTCCGGAACTCCCAAAGTCTCTGGAAGGCGTGCCTCATCAACTGGGGCTGCATCCACTGGTGCTATGTAGGTGACGGAATGCTGCATGCTGATCGCAAGGAACAACTGGGTAATATGGGTGACAGCCTCCTGTCGCTGCGCTCGAACGGCCTCAACCAATGAACTCATCGTCTGGCGCATGTCCTGCATATCTGCCACAAGCCTAGCGATACTATCTGTCGAAGGCGGATCCGTCTGCTCCTATGCAACGAGCGTGCCATCCTGGTCAGTCATTATCCCACCCGAGTCAATCCTGACCTCGGCCCTCGCTGCATCACTATGAGTCCTCATAGTCATCGGCGGCAAAGGCTATAAATGGAAATAAGATTCGATAAGAACACGGAAATCAAATCACAAGGATATGAATCATCAAGGAATGAATTTCAAGCAATTTGTACTTAGGTCACTTTAGGCGGAGTACTGCAATGTGAGTATGCCGTGGACATACGCATGCTACGTTACTCTGCTTTAAGCTACCTACTCCATCATACCAAGGTCATCCTACACTCCGAAAGGTAAAACCTAGCGCTCTGATACCAACTTTGTCACGACCCGAAATTGGCACGTGACGGCCCTTAAACTACATAACGTCTACAGGTGTAACGCAATTTAAGTAAGCCTAAAACCCAGCAATCTAAACCATAAAAAATAGTAAGAATTAAGAACAATTTTTAAAAGCCTTTGAAATCTCAACCCAAATTCTTTAAAAGTCCAACTTTATTTCCTTTAAAATTTTGGCAGCACCTCCTTTGTAAAAACTAACCCCAAAAATGGGTACAACAAAAATATAAGTAGAGCATCCCCAAACGGGAGCAAATACACGCCCAAAGGCGGAAAACAACCACCACAACAGATATACGACACCGTAGCGAAGAAATAAAAGACGATATAAAAAAAGAAACTGTATAAAAGACAATCAAGTCACAAAATAATATACAATATCGTCCTCACACAAAGTCTCTAAGTCAAACAAGATAATAGTAGATGGAGAGTACAGGATACAACGAATATACAATGAACAATACGGATAACCACAAAACCCACTAACGCTAAATGGCATACTGTGAGCTGAAGCGGTATCCGCTGTAAAAAAATGATGTGATAGATGAATAGCCTGCCTCGACTACTCTGGGGAACAACCTGCAAACAAACTATGGCACAACGGGGGTGAGTTTCCAACACGTGAATAGTAAATAACATATGCAGGTAATCGCAAGTATGCACGTACAGCGCGAATCTAACATATGTAAGCTAAAAGCAGTAAAAGGTCATATGAATGCAATAGTCATGAAAGGTACACTAACGGGTACTACAAATACACGAAGCAATAATATGACAATCGGTATGCAATAATCATGCAATAATGATATGAATATGTATATATGCAACATTCATGAAAGGTACGCTAACAGGTACAACTAACACATGAAGCAATGCATATAAATAAAGGTATGTAAATGCAACAGTCATGAAAGGTACACTATCAGGTACAACTAATACATGAAGCGGTGCATAAAGATTAAATGTGGAGTATGGAATGAAACATGTCATTTCCACGGAATCCTGACATCGTGGTAGGATCAAAATCCATCAAGACAATCCAAATCCTAATTCCTCAAATCAGCCCCTAAATTGGCTCTCATATCATATAAGTCTCACAAATCCTGAATGTACATCATCAAGTAAATCTCATATATCCTGAATGTACAAAATCAAGTGAATCTCATATATCCTTTATGTACAATATCAAGTAAATCTCATATATCCTGAATGTACATAATCAACAATCTCAAATTTCCTAAATCTAATATCAAGTGAATCTCTTATATCCTAGGTATATTTGCATGAATAAATATTATGAAGTATATAAATTTATATGTATACATATATATTAGCGTCCCATTATACTAATATATATATATATATATATGCATATATAACAGCGTCCTATTCCACTGTTATATATACTTAGGAGTAAAAATATCATGAAAACAATGTGTCAAGTATCGACACAGAAATGCTGATCTATTAGGTGCTGGCACCATGACTGGCATCCTGATAAGTACGTATCATACGCTATACCAAAAGCTCGAGTGTCTAGCTCTGACCGTCGCCTCTCGACGTATCCATACATGTTAGTTATATGTATGCCCTAGAGGCCATTACTGTACATACGATGTATATTGTAGTGGATGCTAGGACATATATAGGGAGGACTTTCTTGCTCGACATGATAGTATACTATCTGGTTGTACTTTATCTTAACATGTACTCTGATTGTCTCTATGTTACATGTTGATAAAGCCCTTAGGATATGTACTCGACTACTGGGACTATGATGAGATCATACTAGTGGGGCCACGGTAGTCGACGAGTACATCCTATAACTGTTCCTAGTCGAGGGTGTATCGAGACAGGGCATCGATACACCAGAGTAGACTAGCATATACGCATCTTGACCCATATGATGGACGATGGATGATCCCATATCCATCGGTGTTTGACATCAAGGATGGTGTACGGGTGCTCAGTGGAGACTGGGTACACTGTACCGGTGTCACCAGAGAACTGCCATCTGATGTAAGGTATAATACCATCTGGAAGTTCTCGGCGCTGTAGGGTTCCTAGGCACTCTTGTGAAGGTTCATAAGGCATCAAACATGCCCGAATAAAATTTTAGATGTGCCGAACAACCCAAAGCCGGGATCTTTGCTAGATTATTAGGGTTTAACATGCAAGTAAACATCTTTACTACTAAGTGTGAGGGATTACAACCTTTGTAGTCTGCTCCTTCGCTTCATAAGCTCCGAGTAGAAGTCCCTTCACCGCGATCCACGATCCCCCGGACTCAAGAGAGGCTTCACGACTCGAACGATCCATGATAGCTTGTCGTATTCCTTTTCTCCGATGATCTACGTCGAAGTTGCAATAGCTCAAGCTCTCTCACTCTAATAAGGTGAACACCCTAATCTAATGGGCTAGATTAGATGAGGATGATGGAGTAGTATTTATGCTTTCTTTTTATATCATAATCTCACATGAAATCATCACAAAAGGAATTTCTAGTTAGCTTTCTCAAAGCTAAAGAGAGAAGAAGATGATGAATTGAAAAAGATAATCCTTTTGTGATGAATAGCAGTAAAGAATATATGATTGATTATGGAACCATGGTCAAGGATGAGAGGCTTAACCTTTGTAGAGAATAAACTAGAGCTAGGGTTTGGTTAGGTTAATAATGAGTCATGGATAAGTATCAACCATAATATCTTAACCAAGACAAAAGGAAATCCTTCTAGAATGAACAAGAAGGAGCTAACCCTAATCAAACCCTAATCTCTTTTTATCATCACTAAACATGTTTCATAATAAATCATATCATGTTACTATAATATATATCACATATATATTATATTTGTAACAAAAGAAAATAATACAATTAATATATATCGTATATATATCAATGTATTATTCGGTGAGAAAATGAAATAATAAAGCGAGCCAATATTAGATAATGTAATACAATATATCATATATATTATTATACATTAAATCATCGAATCAACACTTGATTCGACAATCCGGCTATATCGAATATAACCGACTAATATATCATGTACCGATTCATCGAATCAACACTTGATCCGATATCCCGGTTCATATCTAAAACCGCGAGAATATAATACGGTATCACATATCGCATTATCCTCGGTTCTGCGCATATCACATATGTGCCTCTACTCCGTTTTGCCTGAGCCAAGAAACCTCTGTGTAGGACTCTAAAGAATCGTCAATACGCCGGTAGCAGGTGATGATCATATCAAACACCCACAAGCTGCAAGCGGTCAGCTAAACGTAACAGCCACCCAGGTATTGAGCGATCAGAAGATCAACAAGCTAGCCTGTCCGTTCTCCTGTGAATCCAATCAGTAACACTCCCGTACAGTCCAGTCTGTTCGTCTGATATGTCGCATATTAAGTCTAGGGGTGGTATACGTCAGACCCCAGTAACCGATAAGTCGTGTCAATGCGAGGCTCATAACTGTAACACCTGAAGTTAGGGTTAGTAGTAATTAAGTGTTAATTTGGGGTTTTTGGTAAAAAGTTTACCAAAACGGGTTTCTAGTAATTTATCTGGGTTTATGTTTATTTTTGTGGGATTTAATCTCAACCACACACACTTGTGCACGTTAACTAGGGTTAAGACTAGGGTTGCCACACATTTGAGCTTGTAGCTTAGCTATGTTTAAGTTGACCATGGTGGGCTAGGTCCATGGTTAAGATAATTGTGTCGTTTTAAGCTAATTAGTTTAATTAGGGATGGATGGCTTTGACCATGGGGTTTTGGAGAGTTTAAGGTTGACTTAGAGAGAGGGTGAGGGATGTGATGTGTCATGATGATTTAAGGTTAAGTCTCCTCACCTCATTTCAAAACTTTTTCACCTCTCTCTCACTCACTCACTCACATCAGCCTAGCCACCAAAAACAGCAGCACATCAGCCCCATTTTTCATCATTTCAGCCACAATTCAACACCACAAAAACAGCCCCAGCTCAGCTCTATTTCCAGCACCAGCAACATCAGCCTTTCAGCCACTTTTTCTGCTTCAAAACACCATGAGATAGCATCAGCACCAGCCTTTTTATTTCCAGGACATCAGCAGCAACAGCTGCTACTTCAGCCCCCTCCCAACTTCAAACCACAAACACACAACACTACTACCTCACTCACACTCAATTTCAACCTTAAAACATCAGAATACAACACAAAACAACATCATCAGCTTCAGCTTCAGCCAGAACTTAAACTGCAGCACCAGCATCAGCCAAGACACCACACCACACACCATACCACACCACACACCATACCATACCACACACCATACCACACCACATCAGCCCATACCACACCACAACAGCCCCACCATCACCAGTAACAGCAACAGCAAAATTCTGCATCAGCATCAGCTCCGGTGAAGCTCAGCTCATTCCAGCCACGTTTTGCAGCACCTACTCTCTTCTTCTTCCCCTTCTCCTTGGTTGCAAGGGTCCTAGGGGGTATAACTCCTAAACTCCTTCCAATTTATGTAGATTTTGTACTTGATTAGCTAGTATAGTGTCTTATCGTAATTTTAGTGCTAGAATGGTGTAGTGATGCTAGATTTAGTTATTTTAGAGAGCTTGTAGTTTTATGAACCTTTTTTGTGTTAACTAATCTGTTTAAGCCTAGTAGTGTCATTAAAATTAGATGGTTGGCCTTAAATCGCAAAAATTATGGTAATCTAGCTCGATTAGTGATTATTTCATGCTTAGTTGTGGTTTTTGGGTGATTTAAGGGAATTTTGACAAAGTGAGAGTTGCGTTAGTTAGAATAACTCTCTTAGGTGCTAGTGAGGCCAGTCAACCTGAGAAATTCCCCAGAATTCATTAAGACACCCGATTTACCCAACTTGGCGTATTTTGGCAGTTTTGGTGACTTTTTAACCTCTATAGGATCTGCTGTTGATCCGAACCCTTCAGAATAATTTTGGGAAGACTGTAGCATGGTGAGACTTGTAAACACACACACACAGAGCACGGGGACCCAACTCCCCCACGAGGCCGCCGGTTTATTCATTCTGGCCGCAATTTGCGGCCAGAGTAGGGAGTGGGGTGTGGAGATTTTGGGGGTAGGGTACTTCTGGGTAAGTTAGTGTGTTAGTATCTGTAACTTTTTGATTTTGGCCCATAGTTAAAATCTGGAGCTTGTTGCGTGTTTCCGATGTTTAAGTCTTGTGCGACACGCGTGCGATACGCGTGGTTCTGTGGCGCACTGCGCGACACAGCGTGTCAGCTTAGGTTCTGGTGGGTTCGTGCGCGTCGCGTCGTGTCGTGTGCACACGCGTTTAGTTTCACGCACGCGTTTCCTTTTATCGATATATCGCGTTTTGCAGGATTTTTCCTTATATGGTGACTCTTGTGAATTCTAGGTTCGCCGGCGGGGACTTCGAGCGCAGCAGAGAAAGGCAAACAGGTGGTCGGACACACTTAGCACGGGATCACGGGTGAGTAGATTTAACATCTACGGGGGAAGATCGTTTGGATGGCGCGAGTCGCCCGTTAGATTTAATAAACTTATAGTTAGTAAACTGGATAGTGCTTGTGACATTAGAATGATAATAATAAAACTGGCATAATATTACCGCAGTCATATCTACATGTCATACCCTTACACGCAAATGCATTGTAGGACACATGCACCATTACCAGGTTTTATATGCAGCACGAGCACTATTCATGTAGACACACACACCCTGGTAATTGCCATGTCACGACACTAGATAACCTTAACCTGAAACATGTTAATTGCCTAGAAATATGATATTGCATTAAATATTTAAAATGAAACCATAAGAATTACCATACCTGTGCATATGTATTATCATACCATCTGCTCATGCTTAGTGCAAATCATACATTGCAAATTGATACCATAAGCATCCATAGTCATCGACATATGCATTTTTGATGATTTCATGGGATTTATGATATTTCTGGATTTTGGAGGAAAGCCGCAAGATTTCAACTCATAACTGTTTAAAAATATAAAAGTTGCGGTTTTCTAGTGATGTAAAGTGTCGTCCACCATGAATTTGCTGTGGTTTTCGAGATCCGTGTCGATGAGTGGAGGAACCGTCACGGATGCATGGTGGGCTCGGTACGGTACCCCGGGGCAAGAAGATCGCAGGAGATGGCGTTGAGCCTGGCTGGGGACGGATTACCTACCGGTGACTTCATTTGGCACGGCGGATATCCAGAGGATACCGACCGTGGCCGCTGGTTTGAGACATGAATTTTGATATGGATCAGCCGGATGGCTGAGGCCAGAGATACTGGACATGGATATATGAGATTTGGACAGTTTTGAGGTGTCGTTGCTGGACACGGTTTTTACTGATTTCCTGGATATTATGCTGATGTTTAAATGGGGAGTTTCAAAACAAAGGAAAGAATAATTCTCTTACACACTTGATTGTACTTTCATGTGGCATACATACCTGTATTTCATCCATGTGACATATATATATACTTGCTAGTACACTGTTGATGCATACATACCTGCTAGAGCATGTAGCCATACCTGCTTCAGGGATGCCAGGACACTTGTGTGCATGCATACGATAGCCTTAGTAGATGTTATTTATTACTCACGAGCTGGCAACTCACCCCCGTTGTGCCACAGCTTTTCTGCAGGTCCACTCCGTCAGCACTGTAGCGGCGGATACTTTTGCTTCTTTTGTACTTTTTGCCTGGACTCGAGGCTTTTGCTCATAGGTGGGTTATTATCAGCTTGTACCACCTTATTTATTGTTGTATCTAGAACACTCCATCTACTGCTACTATCATTTCAGTTGTACCTGTTTTATTTGGATTACTGTATATTGACCTAGACGTGAGATTGTGAGACTTGGGGATTTATTTTATGATATATCTGGGTCGATCTCACTTGAGTCGACATGCTATTTCTTATGCACTATTATTCATTTATATTCTGCTTGTACCGTTGGGGCTAATTTTACAAGTGAAATTCTGCTGGAATTTTTGGAAAAAGGAAAGTTAATTTAAAAAGGCAATTTGATTAGGTAATGAAGTAAATGCTTAAATAATTTGGTTTTCCTTCACTCTAAAAATCTTAATTGGGTTTTGTATTCTGGGCTTCGGCTTACTTATTTTACGGACGCCTTGAGACGTTTCGTAATCTAAGTGCCGGTCGCGTTCCGTACCTTGCGGGTCGTGACAAAATTGGAATCAGAGCGATAGGTTTCACCTTCCTGAGTATAGGATGACCCTTAGTAGATGGAGTAAGTGACTTAAGCAGAGTAGCGTAGCGTACGTATGTCCGCGGCATACTTGTGATGCGGTACTCCGCCTAGGTGACTTTAGGACATACTTTCTTGAAATTCCTTCTTCGGTTCCATGTATCCCGTGATTCTCTTGCGCTGTTCTCATTGTCCTGTTTCCTGTACCAGTCACTATGCCACAGAGAGCTACCAGAGCACAGAGGGCTGCTGCCCGAGACGAGATTCGATTTGGCTCATCCGAGACTAGGACTGAGCAGGGTGGCATGCCTACGCCACAGGGACAGACCGATCCACCTTCCCCAGGCCGTATGGATAGGCTTGAGACTGGTATGGAGGAGTTGCGACAGATGATGGGGAGTATGCAGGATCTCCGTCAGATGGTAGGATCCCTAGTTGCAGCCAGTCGTACACCGAGGCCGGAAGACGCACCTACTACATCCCAGACTACCTTGGTACCTGCTCCTACTACTGCCACCGTGACCATCCCGGTTTCGCTACAGGAATTCATAAGGCTGAGACCTCCAGTTTGGTACCGATGCAGCGGAGGACCCGCAGACGTTCCTTGACAGCTTAGCTAGGATCTGCCGATCGCTGAGATGTTCTGATGATTGCTGGGTAGAGCTTGCGAGTTTCCGACTAGAGGGTCTCGCACAGATTTGGTGGGAGTCAGTTCTGAGAGGTCGAGCTGCAGGTCTACCACCCATGACCTGGACCGAGTTTACAGCAGTTTTCCTTGCCCGTTTCCTTCCGGAGAGCGTTCGCGACGCCAGAGCTCGTAGTTTTGAGGCCTTGGTCAAGACACCTGGGATGACGGTGTCTGAGTATGACGTTCAGTTTACACAGTTGTCCCGATATGCCCCGTACCTGGTAGATACCGAAGCAAAAAGGGTGAAGAGGTTCATACAGGGACTGGATACCCAGCTATATCTTGTCGTTGGCGCTCAGCATTTCGATACCTATTCGGCAGCTATGGATACAGCATTGCGGATGGAGACACGTATTTCAGCGACGTCGGCCGTTCCCGGGCCGAAGAGGATTCGTACCGGCACACCAGATCAGAGGCAGCACGCCAGATTCATTCCGAGAGATAGGGCCGGCAGAGGGTTCGGACGAAGTCAGTTGTACGGATCGTATACACAGGGACAGCAGTCGTCGCCAGGGTGCTTTAGGTGCAGGAGTCTGCACCATCGTATTAGAGATTGTCCAGTGAGGCGACAGGGTGCGGCGACAGTTCCGCATGTGACTCTACCTCCATCACCGCCCCCTCCTCAGAGAGCTCTACTACCTGCCACAGGCGATGCTCCACGCCAGTTAGGCGCACCCAAAGGCCGTGGGCACGGCGCACCGATCCAGAGAGGATGAGGAGGCCGAGGCCGAGGTCGGCCCGCTATTAGAGGAGGTCAGGCCCGAGTTTTTGCATTGACACCCCAGGATGCGCAGGCATCCAATGCCGTCGTTACAGGTACCCTATCGGTATATTCTATTGATGCACACGTGTTGTTCGATCCCGGATCCACGCACTCATACGTTTCCACCCACTTCGTGCCGAGTTTGGGTAGAGAGTCCGGTTTGCTTGACCAGCCGCTGGTTGTGACCACTCCGGTGGGAGAGTCTTTTGTTGCTAGGCACGTGTTCCGATCCTGTACCGTTCGTATTGGCGAGCGAGAGCTGCCTGTCGACTTGATCCTTCTGGAGATGTTGGACTTCGACATTCTTTTAGGCATGGATTGGTTATCCACGTGCTATGCGATGGTGGACTGCCGCGAGAAGACAGTTAAGTTTTGTTTTCCCGGCAAGTCGGCTTTTGTTGTGCAGGGGGACCGTGGTGCCGCCCCTCACATTTTGATTTCTTCCCTTCGCGCTGGTCAGCTGATGAGGAAGGGATGTCGGGGATTTCTAGCCTGTGTATGTGATACGAGAGCTATGGATATTCCATTGGACCAGGTTCCGATTGCATGCGAGTTCCCCGATGTTTTCCCTGACGAGCTGCCAGGACTGCCACCTTAGCGCGATGTCGAGTTCTGTATTGATTTGATTCTTGGCTCGGGGCCTATTTCTATACCGCCTTATCGGATGGCCCCGGCGGAGCTTAGAGAGTTGAAGGTTCAGCTGCAAGATTTGCTGGATAAAGGACTTATTCGACCCAGTGTTTCTCCGTGGGGTGCTCCGGTCCTGTTTGTCAAGAAGAAGGACGGAAGTTTGCGCTTATGCATCGACTACCGCCAGCTGAACAAGGTGACCGTTCGGAATAGATATCCGTTGCCGCGCATTGATGATTTGTTCGACCAGCTCCAGGGTGCGGGTTATTTTTCGAGGATCGACTTACGATCAGGATACCACCAGCTGCGAGTCCGACAGGAGGATATACCGAAGACAGCCTTCCGTACACGCTATGGCCACTATGAGTTTCTGGTAATGTCTTTCGGATTCACCAACGCCCCCGCAGCATTTATGGATTTGATGAACCGTACCTTCAGGCCGTATCTTGACTTGTTCATCATCGTGTTCATCGACGATATTTTGGTGTACTCCCGGAGCCGAGAGGAGCACGAGCAGCACCTGCGTATTACGTTACAGACTCTGAGAGAGCACCAGCTGTTCGCAAAGTTCTCTAAGTGTGCATTCTGGCTGGACAGCGTCGGATTCTTAGGTCACGTAATTACGAGAGACGGCATATGTGTGGACCCGAAGAAGATTGAGGCTGTTCAGCAGTGGCCCCGACCTACATCGGTTACCGAGATCCGTAGTTTTCTAGGCCTGGCAGGATACTACAGGTGTTTTGTTCAGGACTTCTCCCATATAGCTGTACCCTTGACCAGTTTGACCCGGAAGGGAGTTCCTTTCGTTTGGACGGAGGAGTGCGAGCGCAGTTTTCAGCAGCTGCGGACGTGTTTGACTACGGCGCCGGTATTGTCTTTGCCTTCGGGATCAGGCGGATTTGTGGTCTACTGTGATGCTTCGCCAGTGGGGTTAGGATGCGTATTGATGAAGCATGGCCGGGTGATCGCTTATGCTTCTCAGCAGTTTAAGAAGCACGAACAAAACTACCCTACTCACGATTTGGAGATGGCTGCAGTGGTCTTTGCACTGAAGATATGGCGACATTACCTATATGGCGAGTCGTGGCAAATATTCACAGACCACAAGAGCTTAAAATACATATTTCAGCAGCGAGACCTGAACCTCAGACAGCGTCGTTGGATGGAGTTGGTGAAGGACTACGACTGTGAGATCTTATACCACCCGGGCAAGGCGAATGTAGTAGCGGATGCTTCGAGCAGGAGGCCCGGGGGTAGTCTATCCTATTTGCGCGCAGTGCAGAGGCAAACGTCAGTGGATTGGCAGATTCTATGCGACAGCCGAGTTGAGTTCGAGTTCACTCCGACAGGAGGACAGCTCGCGCATGTTCGTACGCGCCCACAGTTGCTTGACCGTATTTATGAGGCACAGCGCAGGGATGACCGTTGCTCAAAGATCATGGCACAGCTGGGACAGGGCAGATTTTCCGAGTTCATGATTGATGATCAGGGGATATTACGATTTGGATCCAGACTATGTGTACCAGATGCTGATGATTGCGGCGCGACATTCTTGAGGAGGCACACCGATCAGTGTATAGTGTCCATCCCGGTTCCACCAAGATGTACCATGATATGAGAGAGACCTACTGGTGGGACGGAATGAAGAGGGACATCGCAGAGTTCGTATCGAGCTGCCTGACTTGTCAGTAAGTCAAGGCCGAGCACCAGAGGCCCACAGGAGAGCTACAGCCGTTACCCATTCCAGAGTGGAAATGGGAGCAAATTTCGATGGACTTCGTGGTGGGTCTACCCAGGACCAGTCAAGGGTACGACTCCTTCTGGGTGATCGTGGATAGATTGACGAAAGCGGCTCACTTCCTGCCAGTGAAGACCACTTTCAGCTTCGCCCAGTATGCTCAGCTCTACATTGAAGAGACCGTGCGGCTACATGGCGTACCGACTTGTATCGTGTCAGATCGAGGCACTCAGTTTACCAGCCGACTATGGTAGAGACTCCAGGAGTCTTTGGGCACTCGTTTGAGCTTCAGCACAGAATTTCATCCGCAGACCGACGGACAGTCAGAGCGGACCATTCAGACTCTCGAGGACATGCTCAGAGCGTGCGTTTTAGACTTCGGCGGTAGCTGGGACCGTCATTTACCTCTAGTGGAGTTCTCCTACAACAACAGCGTCCAGGATACTATCCAGATGGCATCTTTCGAGGCATTGTATAGGAGGAGATGTAGATCGCCCATTTGTTGGACCGAGTTGAGCGAGAGCAGTATCTTCGGACTGCAGATCGTGCAGGAGACGACCGAAAAAGTACAGTTGATTGGAGACCGGATGAGAGCAGCTCAGAGCAGACAGAAATTCTATGCAGACAGGCGCCGTCGCAGATTAGAGTTCGCAATTGGTGACCATGTTTTTCTGAAAGTCTCTCCGATGAAGGGCGTGATGCGTTTTGGGCGAAAGGGGAAGCTTAGCCCTAGATTCGTAGGTCCCTTCGAGATCCTCGAGCGTGTCGGCACTGTCGCATATCGTTTGGCTCTCCCACCCAGTTTTTCAGATGTTCATACCGCCTTCCACGTATCGATGCTACGTCGTTATCTTCATGACCCTTCCCACATGATTCAGCATCAGACAGTTCAGCTTGATCCCGACCTTTCGTTCGCCGTGGAGCCAATTGAGATTTTGGATCGGCAAGTGAAGAAACTTCGATCAAGGGTCCTGCCGTCCGTAAAAGTTCTTTGGCGCAGTCCGAGCAGTGAAGAGATCACTTGGGAGGCCGAGGGAGAGATGCGGAAGAAATTCCCTCATCTTTTTGAAGGTACGCGTAGTTGCATATTTTAAAATTCGGGGACGAATTTTCTTAAGGGGGGAAGACTGTAACACCTGAGGTTAGGGTTAGTAGTAATTAAGTGTTAATTTGGGGTTTTTGGTAAAAAGTTTACCAAAACGGGTTTCTAGTAATTTATCTGGGTTTATGACTATTTTTGTGGGATTTTATCTCAACCACACACACTTGTGCACGTTAACTAGGGTTAAGACTAGGGTTGCCACACATTTGAGCTTGTAGCTTAGCTATGTTTAAGTTGACCATGGTGGGCTAGGTCCATGATTAAGATAATTGTGTCGTTTTAAGCTAATTAGTTTAATTAGGGATGGATGGCTTTGACCATGGGGTTTTGGAGAGTTTAAGGTTGACTTAGAGAGAGGGTGAGGGATATGATGTGTCATGATGATTTAAGGTTAAGTCTCCTCACCTCATTTCAAAACTTTTTCACCTCTCTCTCACTCACTCACTCACATCAGCCTAGCCACCAAAAACAGCAGCACATCAGCCCCATTTTTCATCATTTCAGCCACAATTCAACACCACAAAAACAGCCCCAGCTCAGCTCTATTTCCAGCACCAGCAACATCAGCCTTTCAGCCACTTTTTCTTCTTCAAAACACCATGAGATAGCATCAGCACCAGCCTTTTTATTTGCAGGACATCAGCAGCAACAGCTACTTCAGCCCCCTCCCAACTTCAAACCACAAACACACAACACCACTACCTCACTCACACTCAATTCCAGCCTTAAAACATCAGAATACAACACAAAACAACATCATCAGCTTCAGCTTCAGCCAGAACTTAAACTGCAGCACCAGCATCAGCCAAGACACCACACCACACACCATACCATACCACACACCATACCACACCACATCAGCCCATACCACACCACAACAGCCCCACCATCACCAGTAACAGCAACATCAAAATTTAGCATCAGCATCAGCATCAGCTCCGGTGAAGCTCAGCTCATTCCAGCTATATTTTGCAGCACCTACTCTCTTCTTCTTCCCCTTCTCCTTGGTTGCAAGGGTCCTAGGGGGTATAACTACTAAACTCCTTCCAATTTATGTAGATTTTGTACTTGATTAGCTAGTATAGTGTATTATCGTAATTTTAGTGCTAGAATGGTGTAGTGATGCTAGATTTAGTTATTTTAGAGAGCTTGTAGTTTTATGAACCTTTTTTGTGTTAACTAATCTGTTTAAGCCTAGTAGTGTCATTAAAATTAGATGGTTGGCCTTAAATCGCAAAAATTATGGTAATCTAGCTCGATTAGTGATTATTTCTTGCTTAGTTGTGGTTTTTGGGTGATTTAAGGGAATTTTGACAAAGTGAGAGTTGCGTTAGTTAGAATAACCCTCTTAGGTGCTAGTGAGGCCAGTCAACCTGAGAAATTCCCCAGAATTCATTAAGACACCCGATTTACCCAACTTGGCGTATTTTGGCAGTTTTGGTGACTTTTTAACCTCTATAGGATCTGCTGTTGACCCGAACCCTTCAGAATAATTTTGGGAAGACTGTAGCATGGTGAGACTTATAAACACACACACACAGAGCACGGGGACCCAACTCCCCCACGAGGCCGCCGGTTCATTCATTCTGGCCGCAATTTGCGGCCAGAGTAGGGAGTGGGGTGTGGAGATTTTGGGGGTAGGGTACTTCTGGGTAGGTTAGTGTGTTGGTATCTGTAACTTTTTGATTTTGGCCCATAGTCAAAATCTGGAGCTTGTTGCGTGTTTCCGATGTTTAAGTCTTGTACGACACTCGCGCGATACGCGTGGTTCTGTGGCGCACTACGCGACACAGCGTGTCAGCTTAAGTTCTGGTGGGTTCGTGCGCGTCGCGTCGTGTCGTGTGCACACGCGTTTAGTTTCACGCACGCGTTTCCTTTTATCGATATATCGCGTTTTGCAGGATTTTTCCTTATATGGTAACTCTTGTGAATTCTAGGTTCGCCGGCGGGGACTTCGAGCGCAGCAAAGAAAGGCAAGCAGGTCGTCGGACACACTTAGCACGGGATCATGGGTGAGTAGATTTAACATCTACGGGGGACGATCGTTTGGATAGCGCGAGTCGCCCGTTAGATTTAATAAACTTATAGTTGGTAAACTGGATAGTACTTGTGACATTAGAATGATAATAATAAAACTGGCATAATATTACCGCAGTCATATCTACATGTCATACCCTTACACGCAAATTCATTGTAGGACACATGCACCATTACCAGGTTTTATATGCAGCACGAGCACTATTCATGTAGACACACACACCCTGGTAATTGTCATGTCACGACACTAGATAACCTTAACCTGAAACATGTTAATTGCCTAGAAATATGATATTGCATTAAATATTTAAAATGAAACCATAAGAATTACCATACCTGTGCATATGTATTATCATACCATCTGCTCATGCTTAGTGCAAATCATACATTGCAAATTGATACCATAAGCATCCATAGTCATCGACATATGCATTTTTGATGATTTCATGGGATTTATGATATTTCTGGATTTTGGAGGAAAGCCGCAAGATTTCAACTCATAACTGTTTAAAAATATAAAAGTTGCGGTTTTCTAGTGATGTAAAGTGTCGTCCACCATGAGTTTGCTGTGGTTTTCGAGATCCGTGTCGAGAAGTGGAGGAACCGTCACGGATGCATGGTGGGCCCGGTACGGTACCCCGGGGCAAGAAGATCGCAGGAGATGGCGTTGAGCCTGGCTGGGGACGGATTACCTACCGGTGACTTCATTTGGCACGGCGGATATCCAGAGGATACCGACCGTGGCCGCTGGTTTGAGACATGGATTTTGATGTGGATCAGCCGGATGGCTGAGGCCAGAGATACTGGACATGGATATATGAGATTTGGACAGTTTTGAGGTTTCGTTGCTGGACACGGTTTTTACTGATTTCCTGGATATTATGCTGATGTTTAAAAGGGGAGTTTCAAAACAAAGGAAAGAATAATTCTCTTACACACTTGATTGTACTTTCATGTGGCATACATACCTGTATTTCATCCATGTGACATATATATACTTGCTAGTACACTGTTGATGAATACATACCTGCTAGAGCATGTAGCCATACCTGCTTTAGGGATGCCAGGACACTTGTGTGCATGCATACGATAGCCTTAGTAGATGTTATTTATTACTCACGAGCTGGCAACTCACCCCCGTTGTGCCTCAGCTTTTCTGCAGGTCCACTCCGTCAGCACTGTAGCGGCTGATACTTTTGCTTCTTTTGCACTTTTTGCCTGGACTCGAGGCTTTTGCTCATAGGTGGGTTATTATCAGCTTGTACCACCTTATTTATTGTTGTATCTAGAACACTCCATCTACTGCTACTATCATTTCAATTGTACCTGTTTTATTTGGATTACTGTATATTGATCTGGACGTAAGATTGTGAGACTTGGGGATTTATTTTATAATATATCTGGATCGAGCTCACTTGTGTCGACATGCTATTTCTTATGCACTGTTATTCATTTATATTCTGCTTGTACCGTTAGGGCTGATTTTACAAGTGAAATTCTGCTGGAATTTTGGGAAAAAGGAAAGTTAATTTAAAAAGGCAATTTGATTAGGTAATTAAGTAAATGCTTAAATAATTTGGTTTTCCTTCACTCTAAAAATCTTAATTGGGTTTTGTATTCTGGGCTTCGGCTTACTTATTTTACGGACGCCTTGAAACGTTTCGTAATCTAAGTGCCGGTCGCGTTCCGTACCTTGCGGGTCATGACAATAACAGGTCGAGAAACTACTGGTAACTCTTACCAGTATATCTCTATATCAGCCCTTGCCAGGGACTTCCAGTTATAGCCAATCGAACACAGCACAACATCAACTCCCTATACCGGGAGAGACGAATCCCCTCCTGTCGCTCATTGCCTCCATGTGATTCGGGACTGTACCCAAAAGCCACCGTTTTGCACGCCCTCTTGGACGTGGTAAGGTGGAAATCAAAGCACAGTAGGAATCACACAAGACTCTATGACGATCTCGGGTCTACAGACTACCCTGTACCAGTGTCACCGGAGAACTGCCATCTGACGTGTGGTATAACACCATCTGGGAGTTCTCGGCGAGTCCGTCCAGTGTACCCAGTCTCCACTGAGCACCCGTACACCATCCTTGATGTCTAACACCGATGGATATGGGATCATCCATCGCCCATCATATGGGTCAAGATGCGTATACGCTAGTCTACTCTGGTGTATCGATGCCCTGTCTCGATATACCCTCGACTAGGAACATTTATAGGATGTACTCATCGACTACCGTGGCCCCACTAGTATGATCTCATCATAATCCCAGTAGTCGAGTACAGATCCTAAGGGCTTTATCAACATGTGAGAGAAAGACAGTAAACCAATAAAAGTCAACATGTTAAGATAAAGTGAAACCAAATAGCATACTATCATGACGAGCAAGAAAGTCCTCTCTGTATATATCCAAGCATCCATCATAATATACATCATATGTACAACAATGGCCTCTAGGGCATATACATAACTAACAATCTCCCACTTTCACTAAGGCCAGCTGCTGTAGTATCTCATACCCAGCATCCCGAATAATCCCTCAAACTGTATCTGGGGAATGGCCTTCGTGAGTGGATCCGCAGTGTTTTCCTTCGTATCTACTCTCCTGACCTCGATCTCCCGGCAATCAACGATCTTCCTGATCAGGTGATACCGCCTCAGAATATGTCTGGACTTCTGATGGGATCTGGGTTCCTTGGCCAAAGCCACAGCTCCATTGTTATCGCAATGCAGAGGTATTGGATGCTCAATGGATGGAACCACACTAAGTTCACTAATGAATTTCTTCATCCAGACAGCCTCTTTGGCAGCATCGTTGGCAGCGATGTATTCAGCCTCCATCGTCGAGTCTGCAACGGTATCCTGTTTGGAACTCTTCCAACATACCGCCCTTCCATTGAGGGTAAAGACAAATCCCAAGTGCGACTTAGAGTCGTCCTTATCACTTTGGAAGCTGGAATCGGTAAAGGACTCCACCCGGAGTTCTCCGTTACCATACACCAAGAACATGTCTCTAGTCCTTCGTAAGTACTTTAGAATGTTCTTCACAGCTGTCCAGTGACTCTCTCCAGGATCTGCTTGATACCGGCTCACTACAAATAGTGAGTATGCTACATCGGGTCTGGTACATAGCATCGCATACATGATAGAGCCTACTGCCGAAGCATAGGGTATCCCTTGCATGCGAGCTCTCTCCAAATCAGTCTTGGGAGACATCTCTTTGGAGAGAGTGAGTCCAGAGATCGTAGGTTGGTTCCCACGCTTGGATCCTTTCATACTAAACCTCTTTAGTATGGTGTCAATGTACCTGGATTGGGACAATCCCAGTATCCGTTTAGATTTATCTCTATAGATCATGATTCCCAATATGCAGGAGGCATCACCTAGATCTTTCATTGAGAATCTTTGTGATAAGAAGAGCTTGACTGATTGCAGCATAGGAATATCATTTCCTATCAAGAGTATGCCATCCACGTACAATACGAGGAAGACAACCTTACTCTCTGCTACCTTTTTATAGATACAAGGTTCATCTATATTTTTGATGAAGTCAAACTCTTTGACTACAACATCAAAACAGATGTTCCAACTCCGCGATGCTTGCTTCAACCTATAAATGGATTTAAGCAGCTTGCACACCTTTCCGCTGCTCCCACTATCTACGAAGCCCTCTGGCTGAGTCATGTACACGCACTCTTCTAAATCACCGTTTAGAAAAGCGGTCTTAACATCCATTTGCCAGATTTCGTAGTCATGGTATGCAGCAATGGCAAGTAAGATCCGGATGGACTTAAGCATAGCCACTGGAGAAAAGGTTTCTTCATAATCCACACCTGGTCGTTGACGAAAACCCTTTGCTACAAGTCTAGCTTTGAAAGTCTCAACTTTTCCATCTACACCAAATTTCTTTTTAAAGATCCACTTGCTCCCAATGGGTTTTACCCCTTCAGGAGCATTTTCCAAAGTCCATACTTTATTGGTGTACATGGATTCCATCTCAGATCGCATTACATCCAGCCATTTCACAGAGTCACCACTCGTGATGGCCTGCTCGAAACTAGTTGGGTCATCATCTTCCATGATGCAATCCTCGCTTCCACCATAAATGAGAAAACTGTAGTATATCTCAGGTGGACGAGAAACCCTACTAGATCGGCGGAGAGGCTGGGGTTCGTCGGGTACTACTGAATCCTCTGGTTCTACTAAATCTTCAGTTGCAGTTTGTGTTTCTGGAACCTCTTCCAGCTCTACCTCTTTGCCACTAATTTCTTTTGCAAGAAATTCCTTTTCCAAAAAGGTGGCATATTGAGAAACAAATACTTTTTGTTCTTCAGCGTGGTAGAAAAAATATCCTTGGAAATTCTTAGGATATCCCACAAACTTGCAAAGAACTGACCGTGCCTTCGAGTTTGTTTGGATTTTGCCTTTTGACATAGGCCGGACAACCCCTTATCCTAACTCGTTTAAAATATGGTCTCTTCCCACTCCATATCTCATATGGTGTGGTAGGTACAGATTTAGACGAAACTTGATTCAATAGGTATGCTGCTGTCTCAAGCGCATAACCCCAGAAGGAAATAGGCAACTCAGCCTCGCTCATCATAGAGCGCACCATATCTAATAGGGTGCGATTCGTCCGTTCCGATACACTGTTGTGCTGTGGTGTATAAGGAGGAGTAAGCTGAAAGAGAATCCCATTCTCTTTTAGATAATCTAGGAACTCATTGCTTAGGTATTCTCCTCCTCGATCAGATCGAAGAATCTTAATAGTTTTGCCCGTTTGGTTCTTTACTTCGTGCTTATATTCTCTGAATTTCTCAAAAGCTTCAGACTTGTGTTTCAACAGGAACACATGCCCGTATCTAGAGAGATCGTCAATGAATGTAATGAAGTAGGAAGAACCGTTCCTGGCGTGTGTAGACATGGGACCGCATACATCACTATGTACTAGTCCTAAGAGTTCCGTAACACTTTCTCCGTGTCCACTAAACGGAGCTTTGGTCATTGTTCCTTTGAGACATGAATGGCAAGTATCATAAGATGATAATTCGAACGGATTCAAATATCCATCTTTATGTAACATAGCCGGTCATGTCGCATTGATATGACCAAGTCTATAATGCCACAAGAAGGATTCGTTCATTTCTGAACTCTTCCTCTTGTGTGTGTTTTGTATATTGAGGACTGTATTTTGATTTAGAATGAATATGCCATTATGTAACGAGCCTGATGCAATCAACTTTTGATCTTGGAATATGTTCATAACATTATCCTGTACAACAAAATTATATCCTTCTTTACTTAATAAAGAAACTGATATAATGTTGCACATCATGTTCGGTATATAATAGCACTCATTCAGAATCAGTGTATCACCACTTGGTAATACTAGGTGATATTCGCCAACAGCTTTGGCTGCAACATTTGCCCCATTCCCTACTTGAACGGAATGATCACCTTTTCCCAGTTCTCTACCTTTCCTCAGCCCATGTAACAATTTACATATGTGGGATCCTGATCCGTTATCTAATACCCTGGACGTAGGGTGAACTGAGAAACAGTTCTCAATAACTAACACACCTGAAGAAGATGCATCAACATGCATGTTCTTTTGGACGGCTTGAGAATCCAGATATTCTCCTATTCCCTGTTCAGTCTTATAACTCTTATAAGAAAGAACGGGTCCAACGTTCCCCTGCTCAGTATAATAAGCGGGTTCAGTCAATACATCCATATTATTATCTTGATTATGGCCTGACATGGTCGCTACCTGGAGAGAGAGAGAAGAAAACACTTTAGCGTATGCTCTTGCAAGATTAGATTGGTTATTATCTTATCTAATCAGGATGTCTCCCACTGTTTTTATCAAATCTACCGTCAAACCCTAAAAGGTAAGATTAGCCGGGATTAATTACACCCTACAATTTCGTCAATCTTTCAGCCAGATCAGTGTCGGTACTTGAGGGAGATTCCCCGTGCTTTCGCACGGACCTAATTAAAGTAAACCTCGTTTTTCCAGAGGCGTAACCCCGTTAACACTTTTCTAGACACCTACTTGATCGGCTAATTGTCCTGTGTAAAACTCTCCCAGGAGTAACTCTTACTCGCAGTGGGTATCGGGATCCAACTATCTCATAGGAGGTATGCAATCTCATTGCAAATTTCAACACTTGAAATTCCCGATAATATTTTGCCCCTAGCAACTTATGACCTAAACATAGTCAACAAATCATAATTGCTAGCCAAGTTCAACCCTTCATTTCCCGATAGAATTAAACCCACCTGCACGACCCTTAACATAGTCAACAAAGTCGTACAACTACCCTAATCCAATCACATCTCATGTTTTAGCAGAAAAGTACTAATTTGCTACCGCACACTACGCCTTAACATAATCAACAAACCTAGCACGAATACTAACTAGTCTTTATCTGAAATGACGGAGGGCTATGCAGGTTTTTCAGAAAAACATGAGCGTAATGAACTTGATATCGTCGTAGTCATGTGAAATTTTGAAATGGAGTGTTTTTTAGGCTTTCATTAGTTTTGCTAAAGAGGTCACTCCCGGTGAAGGGATCTCGGCTCTTTCCTCATCGAATAAGGTGCAGGGTATATCATATATACCTCTATGCAAAGCAAAACTCTTAAAGCAATCAAAAGACAAACCGAGTTTTATAGCATCTTCCAGTTTCGCTAAAGAGGTCACTCCCGGTGAAGGGATCTCGGCTCTTTCCTTATCGAATAAGGTGCAGGGTATATCATATATAGCGCTATGCAAAGCAAAACTGTAGCTACCCTTTTTATAAAGTTTTGATTCTACAACATCTTTTAGGTTTCTTTTCTTTTTATTAGTCTCATTAATAAAATCTCATCAGCTTATGCTTCCTAAGGATCACAGAAGAAATGAAAGCAGTAATATTTATATATCAGCATATATATATAGTATAAGCATTCGTCTCAGGCAGTAATATGATCTCATCACAGAACATTGCAGTAGAAGAACATATATGAAATATTGGATATACTAGGACGTCCGTGTTTTCAATACGAGCCTGTATAAAACACGGATTCCACGGTCGCGATGAATAGCCAAACCCACATCCCT
Organism: Agapanthus africanus; assembly: GCA_030015575.1. Classification (NCBI taxonomy): domain Eukaryota; kingdom Viridiplantae; phylum Streptophyta; class Magnoliopsida; order Asparagales; family Amaryllidaceae; genus Agapanthus; species Agapanthus africanus. Next base: position 115,226,596 of record JASDDO010000018.1, read on the forward strand.
AGACCCCTACGAGAGCGGCAAGTAACACTGCCAATTTTAGGGTTAGGAGACCCGGTCTCGACTCCTCGAGATGGCCTCCCACTGGACCCTAGAACCCGGTTACTTATGCTCCCTTCCTTAGGTTTACCTAATACGGAAAAGTAAATAATATACAATGGTGACATCAACCTCATCCCGGAAGTGCCCCAATAAAAGAATATTACATACAAATGAATTTTACATGAATAAAAATAAAAACCCTCATCTCACATAAAACCCCCGGCTATTCAGAACACGACGATCCAATATAACATATCACAACAACACATAATATCACATATCATCAACGTAAGTAAGTATGCATACACCGATCGTCGTTGTCGTATAGCAACGAAAACCGGCAATACAACTACATACTACACTTACGGTCACAGAAAAGAAATTGTAGAACTACAATATTTGGAATCCACAATAATTTTAGACATCGTAAATCCGAAATATCACATTCTTCGCATTTCATGCCTAACTCTATGAATTCCACATATTGCATCACATTCCAGATAAAGAAATGTACGGCTCTAACTCAATCAAGAAATGTACGGGTTGAACTTGACTAGTGGACTATGGATTGTTTGGCATTCGTCAAGGTCATAGAACGCTAGAGGTAAAATATTATTGGGAATTTCAAGTGTTTAAATTTGCAATGAGATTGCATACCTTCTATGAGATAGTTGGATCCCGATACCCGCTGCGAGTAAGAGTTACTCCTGGGAGAGTTTTACACATTACAATTAGCCGATCAAGTAGGTGTCTAGAAAGGTGTTAACGGGGTTACGCCTCTGGGAAAACGAGGTTTACTTTAATTAGGTCCGTGCGAAAGCACGGGAGACCTCCCTCAAAGTACCGACACTGGCCTGGCTAAAAGATTGGCGAACTTGTAGTGTGTAATTAATCCCGGCTAGTCTTTCCTTTTAGGGTTTGAAGGAAGATTTGATAAAAACAGTGGGAGCCATCCTGATTAGATAAAATAATAACTAATCTGATCTTGCAAGAGCATACGCTGAGTGTTTGCTTCTCTCTCTCTCTCCAGGTAGCGACCATATCACGACTTAATCAAGATAATAATACAGATGAATTAACCGAACCCGCTTGTTATACTGAGCTGGGAAACGTTGGTCCCGCTCCAACTTATAATTGTTATAAGACAGAGCAGGAAATTGGGGAATACCAGATTTCCCATGCCACCCAAACGAAGAAAATGCATGCTGATGCATCTTCTTTAGGTGTGTTCATTACAGAGAACTGTTTCTCAGTGTCCTTTACGTCCTGGGTATGAGATACCGGATCAGGATCCCACATATGTAATCTGTTACATGGGCTACAGATAGGTAGAGAACTGAGAATGGGTGATAAGTTTCATGAGACAGAAAATGGTGCAAGTGTTGCAGCCAAGTCTGTTGGTCACTGTCACCCTGTATTACCAGAATACATTGATTCTGAACGAATGTTATTAGATACCGAACCTGATATACAAAATCATATCGGTCTCTTTATTAGTAAAGAAGGATATAATTTTGTATTGTTGGATAATGTTTTGAACATTTCCTATATCAAGAGTTGATCGGTTCAGGCACGTTATCTAAAAGCATAGATGTTCTAAATCAAACTACAGTTCTTAGTATACAGAACACACACAAGAGGAAGAGTTCAGAAATGAACGAATCCTTCTTGAGGAATTGTAGACTAGGTCAAATCAATGCGACCCGACTGGCTAAGTTACATTTAGATGCATATTTAAATCTGTTTGAATTTACATCTTGTGAAACTTGCCGGTCATGTCACAAAGATAAGATGACCATAGCTCTGTTTATTGGAAACAGAGAAAGAGTTAGTGAACTCTTGGGATTGATACATGTTGATATATGAAAGTCTCCTGTCTACACATGCCAAGACCGGTTCTTTGTACTTCATTACATTCTCTGATGATCTGTCAAGATTCAGACATATATTCCTGTTGAAATACAAGTCCGAACCTTTTGAGATATTCACAGAAAATAAATTAGAAGTAGAGAACCAAAATACGGGTATAAGTATTATGTCCTTTGATGTGATCAGAGAGGAGAATACTTGAGCACGGAATTCCTGGACTATTCTAAAGGAGAATGAGATTCTCTCTCAGCATTACTCCTCCGTATACACCATAGCACGATGATATATCGGGGCGGAGCAATAGCACCCTATGTGATATGGTGTGCTCTATGATGAGTACTACTGAGTTTCCTATTTCCTTTTGGGAGTTATGCACTTGAGAAGCTGCATACCTATTGAATAGGGTTCAAATCAAATCAGTTGCCTACCGCTTCATATATGATATGTAAAGGGAAGAGCCCATATCTTAAGCTTGTTAAGATTTGGGGTTGTCCGGACTATGTCTAAAAGCAAAATCCGGACAAGCTCGAGGCAAGGTCTATTATGTAGAACTGGAAAGGTTCCAGCTATACAAACTGCAGCTGATGATTTGGTAGAACCAAAGGATTCAATAGTAACCAACGAACCTCAGCCTCTCCGCCGATCTAGTACGGTGCCTCACCCACCTGAGAGATACTTCGGTTTCTTTATGACAGTGGGAGCGGGGATTGCATCATGAGATGATGACCCAACTAGTTTCGAGCTGGCCATCAGGAGTGAGACTCTGTAAGAATGGCTGGATGCTTAGTGATCTGAGATGGAATCCCTATACACCAACAAAGTATGGACTTTGGTTGCTTTATCTGAAGGGTTAAATCCCCATCAGGAGCAAGTATATCTTGAGAAGATTACTTGGTGTACATGGAAAAGTTGAGACTTTCAAAGCTATGCTTAAGTCCATCCAGATCCTACTTGCCACGGCTACATACCATGACTACGATATCTGGCGGTTGGGTGTCATGACTGCTTTTCTAAATGATGATTTGGAAGAGAGCGTCTATAAGTACACAGCCATAGGGCTTCGTAGACAGTGGGAGCAGCGGAAACGTGTGTAAGATGTTTTATGTGATAAAGCAGGCATCGCGGAGTTGGAACGTCTATTTTGATGTGGTAGTCAAAGAGTTTGACTTCATCAAAATGGTAGATGAACCCTGTATATACAAAAAGGGTAGTAAGGAGTAAATCCTCATAGAGTACGTGGATGACATACTCTTGATAGGGAAGGAGTTTCCTATGCTACGATCGGTCAATCTCCGCTTATCAAAAGGATTCTCCATATAGGATCAAAGTGATACCTACTAAGTCCTGGGTTTTGGATCTATGAGATAGATCTAATTGGATGTTAGGATTCTCACTAGATGTAGTGAGATGGTATCAATCGATCCTGGGGAGAATCACTGGAAAGGTTCCAGGGTGATAAGGACGACTGAATGTCAGTCGGAGGCATTGTCTTTACCCTCAGTGGAGGGACGGTATGTTGGAAGAGTTCCAAACTAGATACCGTAACTTACTAGACGATTAAAGGCAAGATACATCGTTACCAAGGATGCTACCAAAGAGGCAGTCTGGATAAATATAAGTTCATGAGATGAACTTCGTTCCTACCATTGTGTGACAATGGAGTTATGGCTTTAGCCAAGGAACTACCGTCCCATCAGAAATCCAGATATAATTCTTAGGCAATATCATCTTATCATGGAGATGGTTAATCTCCAGGGAGATCGAGGTTAGGAGAGTAGACACAGAGGACGACAGCACGGATCCACTCACAAAGGCCTTTTTCCCAGTAGAGACATTTATGGGATGGTTGAGTATAAGATACTTCAACCGCAGCTAATTGTTAGGTATGTGATACCACAACAGATGGCCCTAGTGCAAGTGGGAGATTGTTAGTTATATGTATGCCCTAGAGGCCATTACTGTACATATGATGTATATTGTAGTGGATGCTAGGACATATATAGGGAGGACTTTCTTGCTCGACATGATAGTATGCTATCTGGTTGTACTTTATCTTAACATGTACTCTGATTATCTCTATGTTACATGTTGATAAAGCCCTTAGGATATGTACTCGACTACTGGGACTATGATGAGATCATACTAGTGGGGCCACGGTAGTCGACGAGTACATCCTATAACTGTTCCTAGTCGAGGGTGTATCGAGACAGGGCATCGATACACCAGAGTAGACTAGCGTATACGCATCTTGACCCATATGATGGGTGATGGATGATCCCATATCCATCGGTGTTTGACATCAAGAATGGTGTACGGGTGCTCAGTAGAGACTGGGTACACTGGACGGACTCGCCAAGAACTCCCTGATGGTATTATACCTTACGTCAGATGGCAGTTCTCTGGTGACACTGGTATAACTTAGTCTATTGACTCGAGATCGTCATATAGTCTTGTGTGATTCCCACTGTGCTTTGATTTCCATCATACCACGTCCAAGAGGGCGTGCAAAAAGGTGGCTTTTGGGTACAGTCCCGAATCATATGGAGGCAATGAGCGATAGAAGGGGATTCGTCTCTCCCGGTATAGGGAGTTGATGTTGTGCTGTGTTCGATTGGCTATAACCGGAAATCCCTGGCCAGGGTTGCTGAGATTTACTGGTAAGTGTTATCAGTAGTTTCTCGAACTGTTATAGACCTTATATCGACACGACTTATCAAGCTATTGGGGTCTGACGTTTACCACCCCTAGGAGAGATATGCGACATATCAGACGATGAGACCGAACTGTACGGGAGTGTTTCTGATTGGATTCACAGGAGAATGTACAGGCTTGTTTGTTGATCTTCTGAGCGCTTAATACCCGGGTGGCTTTTACGTTTAGTTGACCGTCTGCAGCTTGTGGGTGTTTGATATGATCATCACCTACTGCCGGCGTATTGTCGATTCTTTAGAGTCCTACACAGAGGTTTCTTGGCTCAGGCAAAACGGAGTAGGCGCACATATGTGATATGTGCGGACCGAGGACAATGCGGTATGTGATACCGTATTGGATTCTCGCGATATGAGATATCGACCGGGTATATGTGATATAGCCGGGTTATCATATTAGTCGGTTATATGCTATATAGCCGGATTGTCGGATCAAGTGTTGACTCGATAATTTATTGTATAATAATATATATGATATATTAAATTACATTAACTAATATTAGCTCACTAAAAGATTCATTTTCTCACGGGATAATACATTAATATATATGCGATATATGTTAATTGTATTATTTTCTATTGTTACAAAATATATTGTATATGTGATATATAATATTGTAACATGTTAGGGTTACAAATTTAACAATGGATTAGGGTTTAAACTTGGTTAGGGTTTGGATTAGGGTTAGCTTTTGCATGAAGCTTCCATGAAGCTTCATGAAGCTTTGACTTTGTGGTTGCTTGGTATTTTTTGTGAGATATTATGTTAACCCAATCCAAACCATTAACTCTAGTTAACTCTCTACAAGGGTTAACTCTTTCATGCTTAACCCTTGGTTAGATTTGTAACCACTACAATAATTCATTATTCATCACAAAAGGATTATGATATTCATCTTCTTCTTGCTTGAGTTTCTTCTTGAAATAGCTTTCTTTTGTGATGAAAGTGAGTGAGAAAAAGATTATAAATGAGAGCAAAAATTCTACTTCATCATCCTCATCTATCCTTGCCATTTAGATGAGGGTGTTCACATCATTTCATGAGTGATAGCTTGTGTTAACGAAACTTCAAGGTAGATCATCTATGTTATCGAAGATCGGAAGCAAGGTTGCATCATTCTCTTCGTGAAGCCTCTCGAGAGTCCAGAACACGATGATCGCAGCGAAGGGACCTCAACACGGAGCTTAAAACGTGAAGGACCGGATCTACAAAGGTTGTAATCCCTCTCACTTAGTGTTAAAGAGTTTAACATTCATGTTATCGCCTAAACCCTAGTTTAAAGATCCGGCTTCGGGTTGTTCGGCACGGCTAAAATTTTAATCAGGCATGGTTGATGCCTCGTAGACCCTTGTGCGCGTGCCTAGAAACCCTACAATACGCACATGACTCCTTTCGGTATCCCCACGATAACCGCCGAGTCATAGGTAATGTCATCGGATGGTATGGTTCCCCTGTCAGGCTCAATCGGCAAGGTCCATCAATCGTCTTGCCCCGGGGTACCTCGGGCCCCACCATGTACCCTCATACGGCCCTCGACTCCTCGCATGGGGTATATATATCAGAACCGATAAAACTCATGGTGGCTGCTGAAATATCATATCAAGAGAAACCGGTTTTTTCAAATAATGCATAATTTCATGAACTCCCACGGTTCTCAAATCCAGAAAACATCATGAAAAATCCATATCTCAATGCAAAATCCATGAATATAATATATGCAACATCAAACTGTAATGTGAGCATATAAAGGAAAAGCCGCTAATTAACATGCAACAAGTTAATATAAAATATCATGTGGTTCCTAATTTCTCCAATTCTAAATAACATCCAGTAAAGGTAAACATGTAGCTATAACCAGATATATATGTAAACATAAAGATATAGCAAGATATAGGTATCAACCTATTAGTAATGATGTAATATACCCTCCAGGTATAAGTGAAGTATGTATGTAAGGTATACAGGTAACTAGCATGTAAGCATGTCAAGGCATATGTGTAAGCATGTAGGTATACAGGTATGCTATATATCATATGCATAAAGAAATATGAATCAATGTCTCAATGTCCCTAACCAAACAATATTATATAGGTATGTGTGTTGTGCATAACATGGCAATTATTGACGGTGTGTGTGGCATACAATCAGTGATCGTGCAACATGAGCCTTCAATAATAGTGCAGTGTCTTAAGGATACTAGTCCAAGCACAACAATTAACTAAGCAGTAGGGTGCATGCGCAATTCTAAATATGAAATAGAATATGCGACAAGTCAAGTCATTTCTAGCCCAGACGCATAACGCCATGCGGGGGATTCCCCTGTAGATGTTAAATCTACTCACCAACACTCCTGGCTAAGTGAAGCCTACCACCTGTTTTCCCTTTGTCGCAGCGTCCGAAGTCCTCGCCTGCGAACCTGTAACATAAAACAATATAACAGAAATATATATTAGCAATAGACCCAAAACGCGTACAAACTACATTTGACCGACGCAACAACACAAAACATACTCTCAAGTGTTCGTATTGTGGATAACATGCGTAGCGACACGACGAAACCAACCCAAGAGAAAAATCACACAAAGTGCACGATCAGTGTCGTATAACGTATCGCGCTTAAACGAAACACAAGAAACTACCTAGGTGATCCCAGATTTTGTATATAGAGAAAACTCAACAACCAAACAAGACCAAACACACTTAAACCAAAGCAGACACCTACCCACAAAAACCCACACCCCAACTCCTTTCCAAACCCGAGGTCACGGGATCTCCCTTCAGACGTCGCCGGCCAAGGTCCGAGCAGGTGGTCTCGTTCTTCAGGTGAAGTCCTATGGTCTCAGGTACAACACAATTACATTGTTTGGTTTTCTAGTAAACTCTCCGGGTCACAACAGATCACAGATGTCATATATTGACACTAAAAATACGATATTTGCACATAAACTTAACATTAAACATTCTAAACTAAAACTAAAAGTCTACACAACTCAAAAACTATAAAAAGAACAGATAGAGATAATTACCAAACCAAAAGAACTCAAAGATCCAAGCTTTGCAAGCTCCAAGGCATCCAAGAGGCAAATCCAAGAAAAAGATATGATTTTGGTGAGTTTTGTGAAGGATATAATGAACTTTGATGATGGAAACTTAAGTGTTTAGTTTGATATGAGAGGAATGAATAAAATGAGAAGGGAAATAAGTGAGAGAGAGTGAGAGAAAGTGTATGAAGAAATGAGAGAGAGAGGTGAGGTTAAGGGTGAGGGTGAGTGTAACCATTAGCATTAATTCTCCATTAATGCTTTCACACACGCCTCATCACTTCCAAAACAAATATCTCCTCTTCTCACTTAAAATATCAAGGAAATGGTTAAGGATTGGATTAGGGTTAAGGCAAAGGATTAGATAAATGGTTAAATGTCATGGTTGCTAAGAACAAGATTAGCACAAACAAACCCTCACATTAACATGCACACGTGCCATAACAAATAATAATAAATTATTAATTACATGTTATAAAATATGAGGAACCCGAATTGGTAAACTTTTTAAAGTAAATCCGCATTAACGTCTAAACTAACACTAACCGAAATCTAAGGCGTTACACGTACACTTTCACAGCGTACTGTCGAGTCTTTAGAGTCCCACACAGAGGGTTTCTCTGGTTCAGGAGAAACGATGTTGAGGCCGTATGGTTTTACGTGCAGGATTCCGATCATATACGTGTACTGGCTATACGGATGTTGTTCGGACGGATAATACTTGTGGGCTCAGGATTAAAACGGATTCTCATATTATATTATTTTTATCTCTTTGTATTCGTATTTTTTGCAGTACGAATACGGGTATATATACGGTGAGGGCATTCTTGTAATTTTTACAAGAGATGCTTCTAGAAAGGGACACCTCATTTTGGTTTAATCTATTTTTGGAAAATAGATTAATGAGGTGGAAAATGGAGATATTTGTTGCATGGGTGGAGTATGGTTAATTCTTTAGTTTGTTGGTTTGCACTTACTATTTAGGCATGGCTCCATTTTTTCTATGGAAAATAATGCATGCTTGATGTGAGAAAAATAATGAGCCATTCTTCACTTGCCTTCACACTTGATTTTTTGTGTTTTCTCATTCTCTCTCCATTTTGCTCTCCTTCTTCTTCCTCAAAACCCTAACCCTCACTTGTGTTGTGAATCCTAGGGTTCAATGAGATAAAATAGTCCAATTAACTCTCTACATCTCCTAAGCTAGCTAGATTAGCGAACTAGGTACTTTAGTTACCTCGGTTTTGAGGTTGGAGATTGAACCATAGACTCTCGGGTGGATCGTCTTCGACACGAGGAGGCCGACAACCGAGATAGATCCGCACCTTTTAGGAGCTCAAGAAGAGGAGAAGAAGACCCGAAGGACTTGTATCTAGGAGGTATAAAACTCCATCACAGTAGTTTAGAACCTCCTAATGTTTAGCTAGTTAGGGTTTCTGAAAAATCTTAGATGTTTAGTAGATATTGCTTGACTTAAAAATCATTTTTGTAAATTCCTCCTCCCCACAAGCCTTATGGGGTGTGTGACATCGACTTACAGATGGTTCCTACTATTTCGTCAAATCCTCTTTCAAACCCTAAAAGGGGAACTAGCCGGGATCATTTACAGCCATAAGTTCGTTAACCGTTCAGCCATGCTAGTGTTGGTACTCGAAGAGAGGTCCCTCGTGCTTTCGCACGAACCTAATTTAATAACCCCATTTCCGCAAAGGCATAACCCCGTTAACATATTTCTTTACACCTAACGTGTTAGATAATTATGAAGTGAAAATCTCCCGAGAGTAACTATTACTCACAGTAGGAATCAGGACCCAAACTATCATATAGAATGGCATGCAATCATATTACAAATCTCAACACTTGAAACTCCCGATATTGGTTTTTGTCCCTAATGGCTTATGACCTTAACAAAGTTAACAAATCATAAGTCGCTGGTCAAGTTCAATCCATCATTTCATGATTAATTTATACCCACCCGCATATGCCCTTAACGAAGTCAACAAAGCCATGCGAATCCTAACTAATCGCATCGCATGCAAGCAGGAGGACATTACTTAGCTACCGTACACTACGCCTTAATGAAGTTAACAAACGCAGTATGAATACTAAGTACTCTACTTCCTAAAATAACAGAGGGCTACGGCTGGTTTTGAAGAAAACCTTTAACGTAATGAACTTGGTATCATCGAAGGAACTGAGTGGTTTTGCAAATTTATAGTTACCTAGACTTTTGCTTAAGTGTGGATTCCCCATGAAGGGATCAAGCCTCTTACCTTATCGAATAAGGTACAGAATATTCTTAACCGAATACCATGATGCAAAGCAAAAGAATACAACTATAATTTCTTTTTAGAAAAAGTTGGTTCCTACAACGTATTTTAGATTTGTTTTCTTTGTATTAATCCAATTAACACAAACCCATCATATAGACAATATCATATTATCTAGCATCTTCCCACACCATTACAGAAAAGAATGATATGAAAAGAAAAATAGAATGCTTTATATGCGATTTGCATTCGTTAAGGGGCCCCGCGTCTTCACCGTAAGGTTACTTAACTTACGGTAAGGCGGAGGCAGGGTTAGCGCGGATGCAAAACATATAGAAGCATTTATTTATATATCATATAAATTATCATATATATATACATCATCACATGCAGATAATCAACATTACAGGCATGCGGTAAACATCATCACAGCCATTTAATCATATTACAAGCATGCGGTAAATATCACAGAAAAGGAATAGTCAGATTTCCTTGGAATCCCGCGTTTTGATTGATCCATAAAAGAAACGCAACATTCCCCATTTGTGTGAATAGCCCGCACACAGCTAAACCAAGACCCCTACGAGCGCGGCAAGCCACCCGCCAATCCTCAAGATGAGGCAACCCAGCCTCAACGCCATAAGGTGGTCACCCGACGCTTCCTAGGATCCGGCGGCTCGAGCACTCCATCACAGGTCTATCCTATACCCTCTGCAAGCGCGGCGAGCAACCCGGCTAGAATGAAGAGGCCCGGTCTCAATGCCTTGAGATGGCTACTTACCATATTCTAGAACCCGGCTGCCCGAGCGCTTCTCCGTGGGGTAATCCTATAACCTATATTATATACAACGATAACAACGACTGCATCCTGGTCACATCCCGACAAATAAATAATACAAACAGCGGCAACGATGGCCACATGTCGACCGTTCGTCTTGAATTATAAAATATATCGGCTAAATACATGAATGAATATGAATACTATCTTTACAAACATTCATACGCGGGGCTATTCATTCACGACAATCCGACCAAACCCTACACACCAACATAGCAGACTCACTATGTTTAACCCCGTCGAATTGATCACTTATTAATTCGACGACGTTAACCAACACATACTAACCTATGTGATCAAATTAACATGATCAAACATGTCACGGTCCGGAAATGGCACATGACCGGCACTTGAATCAAGTGAAGTCTATAGGACCCCACCGTAACCCAAGTAAGCCGAAAACCGGGAATCTAAACCTTTTCATGAAAATTGTGGAGGTGAAGTTTTAGAAAGGGAAGTAAATGTAATCAAGTTCTCTTTTAAAGTATAAGTAAGATTCGTGGAAATGCAAGTAAGTAGTATACTAAAGTTTGAAAACGTTTTCGTCATTTGAAATTTGGGCAGCACCTCCGTTATAAATTTTGATCAAAACCAGTACATAATCAACAATAATAATGGCATCCTCAAGCAGGAGCTATCTCTTTGCCAATCGACGGAAACACAACCATGCTGAAGAGTTACACGAGCGCCACGGCCAACTACCGTGGCTAAATGCGGAACAAAAATTTTATAGCGATCATAAAATTGGCGCTAGAATAAACCTAAAACCGGATCTTTACCATAAACCTAGTCAGCTAGTTAGGGCTCTATCTACTATGATAGAATGTATACCTAAAGAAAAAAAGTCCTTTGGGTCTTCGACCCTCTTCTTAAGCTCCTCGATGGATGTATGGATCGTGCTTGAACTTCGGCCTCCTTGTGTCAACGATGATCTAACCGAGAGCTCCAACCTTGAGTTAAACCTCCAACTTGAGGTAACTAGAACACTTAGCTTGCTAATCTAAGTGAACTAGAGTGTGTAGAGTGTGAATTAGAGTGGCTTAGTCTCACTAACCCTTGATTATCAACACATGATACAATAGGGTTTGAGAGAGGAAGAAGGAGAGAGCAAACTTGAAGAAAGAGAAAGTATTTGTGATTATGATAATAAAAAATAGAATAGCTAGCTTATATATGACCTCAACCATGGCTTGAAAAATATCTAGCAAAAATATCTAGTGCTCAAAAATATCTCCCCAAAATATCTAAGGTCAACAAGTCAAGCCAAGTCAAAATGTCAACATAAGTAGCCATGCTAAAAATTATCATTTATCAAAAATAACAAAGTCTTTTCTTTTTCTCATATGTGTTATAACCAAGTCAATGGTTAAAACCCAAATGAGGTATCTCCTTCTATACCCCCTCTCATCCGTATATACATACCCGCGTCCGTGTTCCGAGAAACACGAATATTATGAGACGAGGCTAATCCAATAATCAAATACTAGGATCCGGCTTAAACCAAAGCCCACTAGTATTATCCGCTCGAACACCACATGCGCACAAGTACACGTATGTGATCGAACCATGTCGTAAAACCATAGGACCTCTACTCGTTTCGCCCGAAGCTGGGAAACCCTCTGTGTGGGACTCTAAAGACTCGACAGTACTCTGGCAGTGGGTTTAATCATAAGCACGTCAGCGGCACTAGCTGTGCGTAATGGCTATCCAGGTATCTGTCGATAAGAAGGTCGATGGGCAAGCTCATCCAAACTCCTACTGAGCCTATCTGTGACAATCTCCGTACAGTCCGGTCTGTTCATCTAAGAGTATCGCATATCGGGCCTAAGGGGTGATAAACGTCAGACCCCTAAAAGCGGTAGAAGTAGTGTCAGAGTGTAGCCCAGAACACCTTGAGAAACTGTAAGTGCACGGCGGCGCCCCGGCCGTCAATCCGACGGCCAAATGCGGAAGCGGTGATAAACTTTAATTTTGCGAACTTAGCAAACCGGCACCACCGCGCACTAAACACCCGGATCGGACCATTAAACTAGTTCTAGCTAACTACAAGACGGGTTAGAGGTATACCGAATGATCCGAGTCCTCCGGTCTTCTCGTCGTCGTCCCGATCTCCCGCGGAATGTCCGGTCTCCGCCTCGTCGCCGGAAGGGCACCACATCGCCTGCTTCTTTTACGGGCTCCCACCTCTAAACCGAGGCAACTCGGGCGCGAAGTTGGCTGTTCGATGCATCCAAGGGATGCTGTAGAATAGTGTAATAGCCATGTCTCTTTGGGGTTTATGAGGTTTCCATTTATGGAGGAATTTTGCACAAGAATTTTCATGGATGGATGCTAAGAAAAAAGAGCTTCTCATGAAATGAGCTCGGCCAGCCATTATAATAATGCTCACTGGAAAACATTTTTGGGTGAAGTGTATTAATTAAAAAACCAAGCCTCAAAGAAATTTTCACCCACAAAACAACAGCACATTCACACAAATGGGGGGGGCCCACGAAATTAGCATGAAGGGAATTTTCCCACCCAAAAATAAACCTCTCCCCTCTCCTTTGAACAGTGGCCGGCCCCTTCACCATTGGGTTGGCTAAAATGAATATTCCATTTAAAAAAAAGAAATGTGTGTGAAGATAATGATCAAAAGAATAGTCACCACATTTCAAATCCAAAGCCAAATCAATAACTTTCTCATTAATGCATGAAAGGAACCAAAATAGAATCTAATCATGATGAAGCTATTTTACAAGAAAGCCCTCCATAAATAAGTTAATTGCCAACTGCAATTAACCCCCTCCAACGAAAAGTCCGGCCGTGAAGGAACAATGAAAAACCGGCCGGAACGGAATGCAAACAGGCAACCCCAGAAAACCGATCCCGTAATAAATTACAGGAAAACCCCGCCACTGCAAATACATGCCCGCATTTGTATTCCCACTGAACACAAATACAAAGAGACAAAACTACACTATCAAATACTAAGATCCGGCTTAAGCCAAAGCCGGCTAGTAAAAACTGTCCGATCACGATCTGTGCAATACCGCACGTATCTGATCGAACCCTGCCATATCTCCATACGGCCTCTACAGCTTTTCGCCCGAAAGCTTGAATAACTGAAAGTGTGGTGGACTCTAAAGACTCATCAATACTATGGCTGTGGATTTAACCACTAGCACGTCAGAGGTATAAGCCAATACGTGACGGGCCACCAGCTATTGACCAAAAGGGACGTCGATGAGCGAACTCATCCTGACACCCTACTGAGCCTGTCAGTGACAATATCCGTACAGTCCGGTCCGTTCGTCTATGAGCATCGCATGTCGGTCCTAGGGGGTTGGAAAAAGTCAGACCCCCAAAAGCGGTACAAGTCGTGTCGGAGTGTAGCCCAAAACACCCTGAGATACTACTGGAATACCTACCAGTAAATCTCCTGCCTTGGCCAAGGACTTCGTGTAATGGCTCTCCTAGACACAGCGCGACCTCACCCCCAATACCGGGAGAGACGAACCCCTGAAGATCCGCTCACTGCCTCCATGTGGCTCGGGACTGTACCCAACTAAAACCTGTTTGCACGACTCCTTTGAGCCGTGGTAGGGTAGTAATCAAAGCACAGTGGGAACTCATACGAGACAAATGACGATCCCCAGGTCGATGAACTAATCTGTACACATGTCACCTGGGAACTGCTATCTGACGTCAGGTATAAGACCAACTAGCATGTTCCCGGCGAGTCCTGTCCGGTGTACTCATAACCCAATGAGCACCTGTATACATCTTAGGTGAACCAACTGACACCAGTGGCTTGTGAGACCGGCCACAGCCCCTCGTCGGGGTCTCGACTGTATACACTAGTCTACTCTGGAGAATCGATGCCCTGTCTCGAAACTCCTACGACTAGGGACCTTTTAAGGATGTGCTTATAGACTCCAGCTCTCACTTATATGATCGCCCTCATACTGCTGGCAGTCAAGCAAGAATCCTAGGGGTTCTATCAACGTGCAATAGCGACCTGTCAGGTCACCTAAAGCAGTACACGATGATAAAGGTAAACCAGATAGCATACTATCATCTCGAGTAAGACTGTCCTACCGGGATAGGTCCTCCCTCAATCATTGCAATCACGTGCCTGTGATCCAATAATTGACTCTGAGGGCACTATTTCCAACAATCTCCCACTTGCACTCAAGGCTAATTATTGCGATGTCGCATACTCACAGCTCGTGTGATACCGAACACCCAACTCCTCTACTAGTCAGTCTCACAAATCCCGTTTTTGAAACTATTGCGGTCGAGGAATAGCCTCAGTGAGTGGATCCGCCTAGATGTTTCTTTCTATGTCCCTCTATATCTCAAGTTCGCGGAGAAAGCCATCTCCCGAAATGAGCAATACCTGTCTTAGAGTGTCTGGATGTCTGATGGGACCGAGTTCATAAATGAACTCCAAATCCAAACTTCTTAGACTGTATCGTCAACTGAACTTAATCAGTATCCTGCGCCATGCCACCCTCAGTATTTCCTTGGACCACCTGTCTAAAATGCTGCCCCTCGTCAGAAGGAAAACTATAACTCTGACAACCTCCTTGTCGTCCATATCACCTTGGAAGCCTGGAATGATAACTGTCTCCCAAATGAGGCTGTCGTTATCATATCCCTAGAACATCCACTTATGTTCTATAACTGCTTCCGACTATTTCTCCAGGATTGGATCAAATGTCAACTTATTGCATCTAGTGCAAGAACAACATCTGGTGTGGTACTTGACATCTCATGATTGACTCAACTGCCTAAGCAAGTGATCTGCCAATCATGCACATCCCTCTCTACTTTAGTCTATAAGACACCTTTAGAGAGGGTGACTCCATCACCTGCAGGTACACTACCGTGCCAGGAGTCGTCCATTCTAAATACTCTTAGAATGCTGTCAAAGTACCCTGATTGGGAAACTACCCAAATCTAGATCTAAAACCATAGATCTAGTAACCAGTATGTCTGATATAATGTCCAAGTCCCTTGTGGAGAAACCACTGTGTGACGACCAAAGTATAACCGATCGTAGTATAGGAATTTCTTTTCCTACAATGTGTATGTCATCCAAATACCAGGATATCACACCCTACTACCTTCTCAACAGATCCAACCCCTATTCTGATGAAGTCAAACTATGACTGTCACATCAGAAATAGATGATCTATCTCCGCTACATCTGCTTTAGTCTATAAATAGACATAAGCCTGATGTCCACCAATACTTCCGCTGCTCCCACTGACTACGACAACCCTCTGGCAGAGTCATATACACGTACACTTCTGAAGCTAGTTCAGAACGACGCTATACTCATCCTCCTGCCGGGTCTCGCAGCCTGGAACAACAGCAATGGCAAGTGTGGGTAAACAAGAACTTCCCTGTCACCGTCCTTGAGGCTACCAGAGTACCTTTCGGGTGCCCGAAGTTACCCACCGTATCTGCGGAGTGGCCAATGGAATGTCAAATCAGATTGAATCTTTAGGTTCCTTATCAAATCTTCAGTAATCGTTTGCGGTTCTGGAATCACTTCCAGTTCTACCATACTCCCACTGCTATTTTTTGAAAAAATCCATTTTTATTAAAAATGTGGCGAGTCTAGAACAATATTTCTATTGATCTGCCAGATGGTAGAAAATCAACCCTCGTCATAGCCTGGGTCAACCCACAAACAGCCATTACAGAAACGTGCCTTGAGTTGTCCAGTGTCTGGTTTTAATCATAAGCCGGACAACTCCCCGTACCTTAACAACGTTAAGATAAGAACTGTTCTACATCCAATATAGAACCAGAGGCACTGATTTAATTTAACCAGATTCAAATCATGCAGCTGTCTCCAGTGCATGTCAACTAAATGGAAGGAGGCCGATCAGCGTTACTTAACTTAGGAATGCTTCCAATTATGAGTAACCTGAAAGAGAAGCAATTTCTCTTTATCATTACTATCAACTGAATACCATACACAAGTATCTACATCTTCGATCACTTTGAAGAATCCCGATACTTGCTACACCTGGTTCTCTACTCTATTCAAATACCTATAACTCCTCAAAACTTAGACCCTGTGTTTCTACGAAACACATGTCTAAGAACTAGAGAAGTTAAAAGTAAACAGAATATAGTATGAGGACCAACCCCTCTGTCCTAATGGACTCTGGACAACATACAATACTCTGTATAAGTCCGCTGAGTCTAACAACTCTTTCACTGTGTGTCGTAGGTTGAAAACTATACTTATGGTTAAGAAGAATTACACCGCTGTTTAATGCTCCTTACCTAACCATCCACTGATATAGGTAAATGTCATGGACATAATATCAAAAGGTATATCTCACTCTATGAGAATAGACGTACAGATATATCAATTTGAAATTGGTGCACAACAGCGGATATTCAAAACCAAATATATGCCGACCGGCAAACAGCCCAGGTGATCTCCTCAAATATCACCGATTACAACGAATCCCGATATAATGAGGATGATCACCCTATTCCCAATAACTTACTCCCACTCATCATCTGTAAAACCATACAGATGTGAGAATCAAACCTGGTAAATACATACCCTGGAGCAAGTGTCTAATCAGGAAATCAGTTTTCTTTTAACAGTACACAGTTGAACTGAAACATTGAAATGTTTCGATGGGGTATCCAGGTATTCCTAGTAATGCCTCTACCATTATCCAGATTCACAACTATAACCGTATAATTCTTTGCCACCTCTCCAAATCCCTTTATATGTCTTTAGTCATTACCTTCTGCACACCCCTTTAGGCCAATTGGTTTTCTTCCTTCCCTACCGTTCGGCACCAGCCTATGGTTTGGAAGAAGACTATCCAATAAGCATAACGGGTGTACTGTCCTAATCCTAGGAGCACTCGCAATGCGAGAGAAGGTGAGGATAAAAGACAACCGAATAAACCTTATTCCTATTTCTCCTGGACCAGAATCCATCCCCGAACTGGAACAAGTTCCTTTCGAGTTCGTAAATAACCATACGATGGAGTATCCAATAAACTGTGGATCTTCGTAGTGATACGGAGTGTCCTGGAGAAATACAAAGGTGATTTAGGATTGGCGAAGAAATACTTGGTTTGGTCGTGAATATCAGTCGCAATCTACTTTGCCCTCTTACTAATCCCTTGCTTTGTCTTAATATTAATACCTTCTGCACACCGTTTAGGCTAATTGGTTTTCTTCATTCCCTACCGGTCAGCACCAGCCTAAGATTTGGAAGAAGACTATCCAATTTGCGTAATAGGTGTACTATCTCCTAAACTAAGGAGTACTCGTAACTTGAGAGAAGGCAAAAAGGAAAAGACAACTGAATAATCCTATCCGTTTTCTCCAGAACCAGAAACCATCCTCGAATTCCTTCGAGTTCGTATCTAACCATACGATGGCTTTGTCCAATGGAAGTGGACGTTCGCAGTAATACGGGGTGTCCTGGAGAAAAGGGTAAAAGTAGGAGTGGCAATGAGGTCTGCAACTCTGACAATCCAAAAGCCAGTGTTTAAGAAGGTTCGGTCAACTTGGTCACGGAGTCATAGTCTAGGGTCAGGTCAATGGTCGCTGCCAGAGAGAGAGAGAAAAGAAACACTCAGCGTGCACTCTAACCTAGATCAGAATGGTTATCACTTATCTAATCTGGAAACCTCCCACTGTACCTCAAATTCTCCTCCAAACCTGAAAGAAGAATTGGTTGGGGTCACCCGAAGAGTAAACTAACTCATCAGTGGGAATCGGGATCCAACTATCATCGCATGATAACGTGACGGAATCCGCTCACGCTATCACACTCCAGAAGGTATGCGCATATCTGGCAAGTTTCAGTTCTTTTGAAACTCCCGATGTGATTTTTACCCCATGCTCTTATGACCTTGACATTGGCCAACATATCATAAGTCACATGTCAAGTTCTACCCGTCATTCTCCAGGTTAATTTGAACCCACCCGCACCTACCCTTGACTTGGGCCAAAATAGCAGTACGGCTGTCCCAAACCAACGCATCTATCTATGCTGCATATGAATACCCAACAGCTACCAAACACTGTGCCTTGACTTTGGCCAACATACACAGCTTGAATACTATTGACTATCCATATGAAACGACGGAGGGCTAAGAATGGTTTCTGGCGAAAACCGTTAACGTAATGAACTTGATATCGTTGAAGGAACGGATAGCTTTTTAGAAAATATAGTGACGAAAACCTTTACTAAAGAGGTCACTCCCGGTGAAGGGATCTCGGCTCTTTCCCCGTAGAATGGGGTGCAGGATATTCCAAATGAATACCGCGATGCAAAACAAAAGTAATCGGCTATAGTGAAGTTAATGCCCTGACGCAAACTTCTGTCTAAGGGGTCACTCCTGGTGAAGGGATCTCGGCCCTTGCCTCGTCGACTGAGGAGCAGGATATTCCAACTGAATATCACGGTGCAAAACAAAAGTGAACGTCCTTGCAATAACAGCTTTTTGAAAAGTGTTCCAACAACATCAGAATAGGTTTGTTTTTAACTTGCATTGATCTGAATCAATGCAGTCCCATCAATTGATCACACCATAAAGAACGAAAATATACTGATGTACGTATATGCCATCCGCATTCGCCACTGGGTCCCGTCATTACCCGTTAGGTTAGCTAACTAACGACAGAGCGGGGACTGGACTAGCGCGGATGTAAAACATATACAACATCTACTAATATATATACCAATATATTATATTCGCTCAAGGCGTGATAAGAAATGCAACATCACAGAAATGTACAGTATCACAGAACAATACAGATATCTGGGATCCCCGGGTTTCACAGAGCAGCTACTGAAACCCGACGTTCCCCTGGTCGTGTGGATAGCCTGTGCAATGAAATCCTAGACCCCTACGGGCGCGGCAAGTTACCCGCCAAAACCTGAAGCGAGGCAGCCCCCTTCAGCACCGTGAATGGACCACCCAGCACTTTACGGAATCCGGTAACTTGGGCACCCCTCCTGGGTCAACCTGTACCCCCTACGAGTGCGGCGAATAGCCCGCTAATTCTAGAGTGGAGCCCCTTCCGTCCCAATGCCATGAGATGCGGGCCTGTTGCCCTCCAGAACCCGGCTATCCGTGCACCCCACCGCGGGGTAATCCTAGTACAGAAAGTAAAATATACATACAACGGGTACATCGACCGCAACCTGGTCGTGCCCTAAAATAATAATACAATCAGGCAGTGACGGCAGTCCACGTGTCGGACACTCGCCCCGCAATATCAAATGTACATAATACAACAACACTGTACTAGCATTGCATCCAGGCTATCCCCTACGACCGATCCGCAACATCACAGCAAAATCACAGAACATCAACGTGAAAGTCACGTTCGCAAATCTGTCTAACCGGGCTATAGCAGTTAGACCGGATTTACCGATCGAGTGATATTCACGGTCGCAGATATAATGTAAATACTATGAAAAATGTGTTTAAAATATCCGATCGATCAAATTTTAACAAGTGGGACCCCAAGTAATACTGTAGCACTCACAGAAATTCTGGGCCCAATTTTAATATTCCAAAACCCCTATTTTTAGCCCACAAGCCCACTGCAAAGAAACGATGACATGATCCCACATTCCTGCGGCGGAACCGCGGCCAAAGAGGGGTTATCGCCGCGGTTCCGCGGTCGTACGGAGGGATCGTGTTGTCGAATTTTTCCAGTGTTCTTAGAACTCCCTGCACATCATTCTGAGACAACCTGAAAAATTTTTGGACTTCAAAAAATTTCGACAGAAAACTGATGTAAGGAAAAACGCGGGTTTTTGGAATTTTGGTCGATCGGAAATGCAAACACATCAAACAAAGCTAGACGAAGTTAATGGCGAGGCTCTGATACCAATGTAAGTGCACGGCGGCGCCCCGGCCGTCAATCCGACGGCCAAATGCGGAAGCGGTGATAAACTTTAATTTTGCGAACTTAGCAAACCGGCACCACCGCGCACTAAACACCCGGATCGGACCATTAAACTAGTTCTAGCTAACTACAAGACGGGTTAGAGGTATACCGAATGATCCGAGTCCTCCGGTCTTCTCGTCGTCGTCCCGATCTCCCGCGGAATGTCCGGTCTCCGCCTCGTCGCCGGAAGGGCACCACATCGCCTGCTTCTTTTACGGGCTCCCACCTCTAAACCGAGGCAACTCGGGCGCGAAGTTGGCTGTCCGACGCGTCCAAGGGATGCTGTAGAATAGTGTAATAGCCATGTCTCTTTGGGGTTTATGAGGTTGCCATTTATGGAGGAATTTTGCACAAGAATTTTCATGGATGGATGCTAAGAAAAAAGAGCTTCTCATGAAATGAGCTCGGCCAGCCATTATAATGTGCTCACTGGAAAACATTTTTGGGTGAAGTGTATTAATTAAAAAACCAAGCCTCAAAGAAATTTTCACCCACAAAACAACAGCACATTCACACAAATGGGGGGGCCCACGAAATTAGCATGAAGGGAATTTTCCCACCCAAAAATAAACCTCTCCCTTCTCCTTTGAACAGTGGCCGGCCCCTTCACCATTGGGTTGGGTAAAATGAATATTCCATTTAAAAAAAAGAAATGTGTGTGAAGATAATGATCAAAAGAATAGTCACCACATTTCAAATCCAAAGCCAAATCAATAACTTTCTCATTAATGCATGAAAGGGACCAAAATAGAATCTAATCATGATGAAGCTATTTTACAAGAAAGCCCTCCATAAATAAGTTAATTGCCAACTGCAATTAACCCCCTCCAACGAAAAGTCCGGCCGTGAAGGAACAATGAAAAACCGGCCGGAACGGAATGCAAACTGACAACCCCAGAAAACCGATCCCGTAATAAATTACAGGAAAACCCCGCCACTGCAAATACATGCCCGCATTTGTATTCCCACTAAACACAAATACAAAGAGACAAAACTACACTATCAAATACTAAGATCCGGCTTAAGCCAAAGCCGACTAGTAAAAACTGTCCGATCACGATCTGTGCAATACCGCACGTATCTGATCGAACCCTGCCATATCTCCATACGGCCTCTACAGCTTTTCGCCCGAAAGCTTGAGTAACTGAAAGTGTGGTGGACTCTAAAGACTCGTCAATACTATGGCTGTGGATTTAACCACTAGCACGTCAGAGGTATAAGCCAATACGTGACGGGCCACCAGCTATTGACCAAAAGGGACGTCGATGAGCGAACTCATCCCGACACCCTACTGAGCCTGTCAGTGACAATATCCGTACAGTCCGGTCCGTTCGTCTATGAGCATCGCATGTCGGGCCTAGGGGGTTGGTAAAAGTCAGACCCCCAAAAGCGGTACAAGTCGTGTCGGAGTGTAGCCCAGAACACCCTGAGATACTACTGGAATACCTACCAGTAAATCTCCTGCCTTGGCCAAGGACTTCGTGTAATGGTGATTAAGTGTCAAAAACTGTATTTACCGCAATCAGAAACGGCGTCGCTTTGCAGCTAGCCGGTGAGTACGGGTCGATCCACAGAGACGGGTAAATTCCTTTTATGTGTTTTAACGAGTTGATTCGATTTGTCGTTTTGGTTGGTTTATGAAAATCTATAAAAACGGATCTAATTTATCTAATTAAAAGTCTTGCTAGGGTTAGGCTTCGGGAAAGTTTTGGAGATTAAATGTTTTCCTCACCGCTTTCATTGCCATATTTTTAGATCTGTTAGATGTTACGGTAATTATCGATAAAGTGGATACGAATCTTTTGGGAAGATGTTTCTTCCTCTAGGTTCGTATCCTTCCTTTATCGTTAATTACCCTAACCCCCACGGAAAACGCGCGCAACCGGCCCTTTATACTGCGGTTCACCGTTACCTCGAGGGGTAGGGTGCCGCAGGGAGAGTTGTGTGCGCATGCATGGAGTGCTAATTCTTTAGTTTAATATGGCATTGAAAGGGGTGAGAGATCTCATCTCTCAACCCTTTTCTTAAGGCTAACCCTAACAAGCGAGGAGACTACTCGCTCATTAGGGGATGATAAAACATTAAAAGAATAAAAAAAACACTTACTAATTTGACGGCTCCCTCCAAGCGATAAAGAACAGATCTGAATAATTATTCCCAGAAATTCTGAACTTTTATTTATTGAAAAGTGGCATAACCTTTTACAGATCTAAAATTACAATTTATAGGAAAATAGGAGACCTAGGGTTACAGACTCTCGTACATGCGCAATTACAGATTTGACCCCTGAAAATCCCAACACCCACAACAAAGCACCGTCACAGAAAAATTGCGCCGACATGCGCACTAAATGGCCGTGGAACCGCGGCGCCAGGCAGGGTTTGGCCGCAGTTCCGCGGCCAAAAGGAGGAGTTGGGATCTGAAAACTTTGGGCTTCCTTCTCTGCTTCTTGGGCTTTGTGTTTCCATATGTAGTTTCTCTAGTGGGCTTCTGGTCCTTCTCCAGATCCTTAGTGAAAACTTGTAAGGATCTTTTGACCGTTTGCTTTAACATTTTGGACCTTGCATTGTTCTTCATCTAGGCTAGACTAGGATCCGTCTACTTGTTGGTCAAAAAGTCCCTTTTCTGTTGTTTTTGTCTTTTTCACTGTATTTGCTCCAGAAACCTGTAACCTGTAATATGCAACAAACGTGCGTCAAGAGTACCTGTTTATTTATAAAAAGGATAAGAATAGGGGAATGATAAATGCAATATTATGGTCTGAACAAATGGCTCTCCTAGACACAGCGCGACCTCACCCCCAATACCGGGAGAGACGAACCCCTGAAGATCCGCTCACTGCCTCCATGTGGCTCGGGACTGTACCCAACTAAAACCTGTTTGCACGACTCCTTTGAGCCGTGGTAGGGTAGTAATCAAAGCACAGTGGGAACTCATACGAGACAAATGACGATCCCCAGGTCGATGAGCTAATCTGTACACATGTCACCTGGGAACTGCTATCTGACGTCAGGTATAAGACCAACTAGCATGTTCCCGGCGAGTCCTGTCCGGTGTACTCATAACCCAATGAGCACCTGTATACATCTTAGGTGAACCAACTGACACCAGTGGCTTGTGAGACCGGCCACAGCCCCTCGTCGGGGTCTCGACTGTATACACTAGTCTACTCTGGAAAATCGATGCCCTGTCTCGAAACTCCTACGACTAGGGACCTTTTAAGGATGTGCTTATAGACTCCAGCTCTCACTTATATGATCGCCCTCATACTGCTGGCAGTCAAGCAAGAATCCTAGGGGCTCTATCAACGTGCAATAGCGACCTGTCAGGTCACCTAAAGCAGTACACGATGATAAAGGTAAACCAGATAGCATACTATCATCTCGAGTAAGACTGTCCTACCGGGATAGGTCCTCCCTCAATCATTGCAATCACGTGCCTGTGATCCAATAATTGACTCTGAGGGCACTATCTCCAACAGAAACTACTGGAACACCTACCAGTAAATCTCACTTGCCCTAACCAGGGACTTTGTGTAATGGCTCTCCTAAACACAACGCTATATCAACCCCCAATACCAGGAGAGACGAATCCAGTCTAACCGCCACTGCTTCCAAGTGCTTCGAGACTGCACCCAACTACTACCTGTTTGCATGACTCAATAGAGCCGTGGTAAGGTAGCAATCAAAGAACAGTGGGAACACACTTGAGGCGAAGTAGAAGACTCAAGTCAACGGACTATGATGTACTCATGTCACCTGGGAACTGCTAACTGACAATAGGTATAATACCAACCAACAGTTCCCGACGAGTCCTGTCCAGTGTACTCGTAACCTAACGAGCACCTGTATACTATCTCCAGTACGACGTACTAATGGCTGTGGGACAGACCATCTCCCTCGCTGGGATGAGAAGCGTATACACTAGTCTACTCTGGAGTATAGATGCCCTGTCTCGGTAATCCTACGATTAGGGACCTGTATAAGGATGTGCTTATAGACTACCTAGCCCCCACTATTGTGATCGCCATCGCAACGCTTGTAGTCAAGCAAAGATCCTAAGGGCTCCATCAATATGTATTAGCGATATGTTAAAAGAAACATATACACATATTAAGATAGATACAAACCAAGTAGCATACTACAATATCGACCAAGACTGTGATCAACCCATGTATATATCCCAAGCTTCCAAAATGTATTATACAAACTAGTACTATACAATAATGGCGCCTAGGGCATACATATCCAACAATCTCCCACTTGCACTAAAGGTCAGTAATTGGTATATCGCATACCCAACGTCTGCACTAAGGCCAGCTGCTGGCGTACCGCATACCCAATAGCTCAAAAAGTCGCTCGAACTGTGTTTGAGAGAGGGCTTTTGTGAATGGATCCGCCGTGTTTTCTTTAGTGTCCACTCTCTGTACCTCGATCTCCTGGCGATCAATAATCTCCCTGATCAGGTGATACCGCCTTAAGATGTGTCTGGATTTCTGATGGGACCGTGGTTCCTTCGCTAAAGATATAGCCCCATTGTTATCGCAATACAAATGTATTAGGTCAACAATGGACGGAACCACCTGAAGTTCACTAATGAACTTCTTCATCCAGACCGCCTCTTTTGCGGCATCGCTAGCAGCAATGTATTCAGCCTCTATCGTCGAGTCTGCGACGGTATCCTGTTTGAAACTCCTCCAATACACCGTCCCTCCGTTGAAGGTAAAAACCCGAGACAGACTTGTTGTCGTCCTTGTCACTCTGGAAGCTTGAATCGGTAAAGGACTCGACCCTTAGGTCTCCATTACCGTAAACCAGGAACATCTCCTTAGTCCTTCTCAGGTACTTGAAAATGTTCTTCACTGCTATCCAGTGGTTCTCGCCTGGGTTTGACTGATACCAGCTCACCACGCTTAGCGCGTAAGCTACATCTGGTCTTGTACATAGCATCACATACATTATAGATCCTACCGCCGAAGCGTAGAGTATAGTGCTCATGCGAACCCTCTTCTCGTCAGTCTTGGGAGACATCTTCTTGGAGAGGGTGATTCCGTGCAATGCGGGTATATTACCGCACTTGGAATCTTCCATACTAAATCTCTTTAGTACGGTCTCTATGTACCTGGACTATGAAAGTCCCAGTAATATCTTGGATCTATCTCTATAGATCTTGATCCCCAGAATGCACGAGGCATCACCCAGGTCCTTCATGGAGAACCGTTGTGACAAGAATAGCTTGACCGATTGTAGTATAGGAATGTCATTTCCTATCAAAAGAATGTCGTCCACGTACAAGACTAGGAATACGACAGTTCGTCCTACAATCTTCTTATAAATACAAGGCTCATCCTCGTTCTTGATGAAGTCAAATTCCTTGACCGTTTCATCAAAACAGATGTTCCAGCTCCGCGATGCCTAATTTAATCCATAAATGGATTTAAGCAACTTACACACCTTCCCGCTGCTCCCACTGTCTACAAAACCTTCTGGCTGATCCATATAAACGCACTCTTCCGAACTGCCGTCACGTCCATCTGCCAGATTTCATAGTCATAGAAGGCAGCAATGGCAAGTAGGATCCGAATGGATTTGAGCATAGCCACTGGAGAAAAAGTTTCATCATAGTCCACACCTGGTCTTTGACGAAAATCTTTTGGAACGAGTCTAGCCTTATAGGTTTCCACCTGCCCATCTACACCAAGTTTCCTTTTGTAGATCCATTTGCATCCAACGGGTTTTACCCCAGGTGGAGCAATATCCAAGGTCCACACTTTATTGGTGTACATGGACTCCATTTCGGATCGCGTAGCATCCAGCCACTTATCAGAGTCCCTACTGATAATGGCCTGCCTGAAACTGGCAGGGTCATCTTCTTCCAAGATGCAATCCTCTCGATCCCCATCTATGAGAAAACCGTAGTATCTCTCGGGTGGATGAGAAATCCTACCAGATCTGCAGAGTGGCTGAGGTTCGTCTGGGGTTATTGAATCTTGAGGTTCTGTCAAATCTTCAGTTTCAGTTTGTGGTCGCTGAATTTCTTCGAGTTCTACCGAACTCCCACTTGTTTCTTTTGCAAGAAATTGCCACTCTAAAAAGGTGGCGTGGCGAGATACAAACACCTTCTGTTTCTCGGTGTGGTAGAACAGATATCCTATTGAATTTTTAGGATATCCCACAAACTTGCATAAAACTGAACGTGCCTCCAATTTGTCCGGATTTTGTACTTTTACATAGGCCGGACAACCTCATATCTTAATATGTTTAAGATACGGCCTTTTGCCATTCCATATCTCGAATGGTGTCTTAGGCACAGATTTGGAAGGAACATCATTCAATAGATATGCCGTTGTCAAAAGCGCATGTCCCCAAAATGAAAGAGGCAACTCAGCACTACTGATTATGGAGCGAACCATATCCAATAGGGTACGATTCCTCCGCTCCAATACACCGTTGTGCTGTGGTGTATAAGGAGGAGTAAGCTGAGAGAGAATTCCATTCTGTTTTAAGTAATCCAGGAATCCCGTGCTTAAGTACTCCCCTCCTCTGTCCGATCGGAGGATCTTGATACTTTTGCCAACCGGGTTCTCTACTTCGTTTCTGAATTCTTTGAATTTCTTAAAAGCTTCAGATTTGTGTTTCATAAAATACACATATCCGAATCTAAAGGGATCGTCAGTGAATGTGATGAAGTATGAGAACCCTCCCCATGCATGTATAGATATCGGACCACACACATCACTGTGTATGAGTCCCAAGAGCTCTGCTGCTCTTTCTCCATGTCCGGTGAACGGAGATTTGGTCATCTTTTCTTTGAGACAAGACTGACAAGTTTCATAAGATGAGAATTATAACATATTCAAGAGCCCATCTTTATGTAACTTACTTAGTCTTTTCTTTCCGATATGACCAAGTCTACAATGCCATAAGTAGGATTCGTTCGTATCCGAACTCTTCCTTTTGCATGTGTTTTGTACATTGAGAACTGTATTCTGATTTAGAATATAGATACCATTACACAGTGTACCTTCTGCAACCAGTACCTTATTAAGGTAAATGTTCATGATATTTCTATCAAGAACAAAGTTATATCCATCTTTATCAAGTAAATAAACTGACATGATGTTGCAAACCATGGAAGGTACATAGTAGCAATTGTTCAAAATCATAGTATTGTCATTTGACAACACTAGGTGATATTCACCGACGGCTGCAGCATTGACTTGTGCATCGTTCCCTACCCTGAGGAACATATCACCAGGTCTAACTATCCTACTTTTACTCAGTCCCTGCAATAAATTACAGATATGAGATCCTGATTCGGTATCTAGTACTCAGGAGGTAGGACTGACCGAAAAGGAGTTCTCAATTACAAGAACACCTGAACTAGATGCATTAGTATGCTGCTTCTTCATTGGGGTCTTGTTGGAATTCAAACAATCCTCTTTCCCTTGTTCATACTTACGATCACCATCATAAGTTAGAGCCAAACCGACGTTTCCCAGCCCCGAATAAGAATTCGGATCGGTCAAGCGAAACATTTTATTATCTTGATTAGGGCGTGAAATGGTTGCTACCTGGAGAGAGAGGAAAACACTCAGCGTGCGCTCTTATAAGATTAGATTGGTTATTAATTTATCTAACCGGGATGGCTCCCACAGTTTCCTCAAATTCTTCTTCAAACCCTAAAAAAAAGAACTAGTCAGGATTTAATCGCACGTCGCAATACTTGCTTAACCTTTCAGCCAGGCTAGTGTTGGTACTTCAAGGAAGGTTTTCCAACGCTATCGCGAAGTTCCTTAATTATATGACCTCTTTTCCATGGAGGCGTAGCCCCGCTAACACCGTTCTAGACACTTACTTGGTTTATAGCATTGATTGTTAAGTGAAATAATCTCCCGAAAGTAATCCAACTCATCAGTGGGATCAGGATTCAACTATCATTGTGTAATGACCTAGATAGAATCCACCCTAGTCACTACACTCCAGAAGGTATGCTAAATCTGTAAGTTTCCTGTATGTTTGAAACTCCCGATATAGTTTTTGCCCCTAGGACCCAAGTGACCTTGACTGAGCCAACATATCAAAGGATCCTAGTCAAGTTTAACCCGTCATTATCTTGATTGCATTAGACCCACCCGTACGAGTCCTTGACTGAGCCAAAATGACCGCACGACTATCCCAATCAATCGCTTTATTTTCTACAGAAAAATATTACATAGCTACCGAACACTACGCCTTGGCTGAGCACGAAATACGTAGCATGAATACTAAGCAATACCAATCCGAAATGACGGAGGGCTACGGCTGGGTTTTTTGGCGAAAAACCCGTTAACGTAATGAACTTGATATCGTTGAAGGAACTTTAGCAATTTTGAAAAGGAGTGGTTTAAGCTCCACCTTTTTGAAAATTTCTAGTTTTGAAAAAACCGAGTTTTCTACAGTACTGACTTTAGCTCAAGAGGTCACCCCCCATGAGGGGATCTCGGCTCTTGCCTCATAGAATGAGGTGCTGGAGATTCATGACCGAATACCACTATGCAAAGCGAAAGAATATAACTGTATTTTTTTAAAATTTGTTCCAACAACATCTTTTAGGTTTATTTTCTTGCATTAATCAAAATTAATGCGGTCCCATCAATTAACTTATCACACCAGAAAATAACGAAAATAAAATGTATGTATATGCCATCCGCATTCGCCACGGGGCCCGTCATCACCCGTTAGATTAGTTAACTAACGACAGAGCAGGGGCTGGACTAGCGCGGGTGCAAAACATATACAGCATCTACTAGTATATATATAAGTATATACAACATTCGTCCCAGGCATGATAATAATCAACATCATAGAATCTCAACCAACAATACAAAATGGTGGATAATTTTGGAACCCCGGATTTCATTTGAGCCGCAAATAAAACCCGACGTTCCTGGTCGTGTGGATAGCCTATGCAATGAAAACCTGGACCCCTACGAGCGCGGAAAATTACCCGCTAATCCCAGAAATGAGGCAGCCCTTTTCAACAAAGTAAATGGGCCACCCAGCACTTCACGAAATCCGGTAACATGGGCGCCCCTCCGTGGGTCAAACTATACCCCCTATGAATGCGGAGAATATCCCGCCAATTCTAGAATGAAGCCCCCTCCGTCTCAACGCTATGAGATGCGGGCTTGTTGCCTTCTAGAACCCGGCTATCCGTGCGCTCCACCGTGGGGTAATCCTAGTACAGAAAAAGAAAATAATATTTACAAATGGTGACATCGACCTCAACCCGGTCGTGCCCCAAAATAATATACAACCCGGCAAAGACGGCAGTCCACATGTCGGACGCTCGCCCCGCAAAATGAATATACAAATGAATCATTAACTGTACTACTAACATTGCACCACTTTCTATCCATCACGACTATCCAACCACTATCACATAACAAGCACAAAACATCAACGCGAATGTCACGTTCGCAAACCCGTCTAACAAGCACAAAACATCTAAACTTGCAAAAGCATATGCTGATTGTTTCATTTCTCTCTCCTAATTGCAGCTACCATGTCACACCTTTATCAGGATAATAAAATGTATGACTTGACCGACTTGGATTCTTATTCGGGGCTGGGGAACGTCGGTTCGGCTTTAACTTGTGACGGATGTCACGAGCATGAGCAAAGGAAAGAGGAATACATGAATTCCTTGATGACCCCGGTGAAGAAGAAGAATACTATTGCGTCTCCTTCAGGTGTTCTTGTTATTGAGAACTGTTTTTCGGTAGTCAGTCCAACCTCCTGGATACTAGATACCGGATCAGGATCTCATATCTGTAATTTATTACAGGGACTGAGAGAAGGTAGGATGGTTGGACCTAGTGATATGTCCCTCAGAGTAGGGAACGGAGCACAAGTTGATGCTACTACCGTCGGTGAATATCACCTAGTATTGCCAAGCGGCAATACTGTGATTTTGAACAACCGCTACTATGTACCTTCAATGCTTTGCAACATCATATCAGTTTCTTTACTTGATAAAGATGGATATATATTTTTTCTAGATAGAAATATCATGAACATTTATCTTAATCAGTTATTGGTTGCAGAAAGTATACCGTGTAATGGTATCTATGTTCTAAATCAAAACATGGTTCTTAATGTACAATACATACGCAACAGAAAGAGTTCATATACGAACAAAACCTACTTGTAGCATTGTAGACTCGGTAATGTCGGTGAGAAAAGACTAAGTACGTTACATAACAATGGAAATCTGAATCCGTTCGAATTTTCATCCTATGAAACTTGCCAGTCTTATCTCAAAGGAAATATGACCAAATCTCCTTTCACCGGACACGGAGAAAAAGCAACAAAGCTCTTGGTACTCATACACAGTGATATGTGTGGTCCAATGTTTATACATGTAAGGGATGGGTTCTCTTACTTCATTACATTCACTGAGGATATATCTAGGTTCGGATATGTATTTCTAATAAAACACAGATCTGAAGCTTTTAAGATATTCAAAGAATATAAGAGAGAAGTATTGAACCTGACTGGAGAATGTATCAAGATCCTCTGATCTGATAGAAGAGGGGAGTACTTAAGCACAGAATTCCTCAACTTCTTAAAACGGAATACTCCATAGCACAACGGCGTATCAGAGCGAACAAACCATACCCTATTGGACATGGTTCACTCCATGATATGTAGTGCTAATCTGCCTCTTTCATTCTGAGGATATGTACTTCAAACAGCAGTATATATATTGAATTATGCTCCTTCCAAATATGTGCCTAAGACTCCATATGAAATATGGAGTGGTGGGAATTCATATCTTAAGCAGTTTTAGATATGGGGTTGTCCGGCCTATGTGAAAACACTAAATCTGGACAAATTTCAGATACGATCAGTTCTATGTAAGTTTGTGGGATATCCAAAGAATTCACTAGGATATCTGTTATACCACATCTAGGAACAGAAGGTGTTTGCAGCTCGCCATGCAACTTTTTTGGAAAGGGAATTTCTTGCATAAGAAATTAGTGGGAGATGTTGGGATTCCTATTGCCTTGGCCTCCTACCGCGGCCGTTGCGGAATGAAAAACTTTCAAATTTAAAAACTTTGGCACTAGAAAACATATCCTAGAATCTAACCAAACATCGAAATTAGCAAACTAGAGAGATCTAGCTATAAGTTTGTGTTAGCATCTTTACTATGGTTTTAACAAAAGCATGTGAGCTATTTTAAAAATTCTAGAAAGATAAGTTAACTAAACATGAATCTAACTAGAGATTAAGGTTTTAAGACAAAGCAAATAAGGATTAACTTTAAGTGAATGGAAGCTACAACCTTTGTAGACCGGTCCTTCACTTCAATTGCTCCGTGTAGAGGTCCTAGAGCTCCTCTACGACTCCACTTGAAATTGGAACAAGGTATCTTGAATTCTTCGTCATCTATGATGATCCACTACGAAGCTTCTCACTCTCAAACTCTTACTTCACTAATCTATGAATAAGTGAAGATAACAATCTATACTAATTTTCTATATTAGTGTAGGTTGATGAAGTGGGAAAGTTTCTCATTAAAATCCTTTTCTTTTCTTTTTCTTTTCAACCTAGAAAAATCTCTAGAGAGGAAAAGAAGAGGATGATGAACTTGGCAAAGATGAATGAACCTTGGAGATAAGAATGGGGATTAATAGATAAGTATGGATGAATAAAACAAATAAAAAGAATAAGTCATGGTTACTAGAGTCTTTGAGAACTTCATAAAAGCCATGACTCATCTCTTCATTTTGTTTTTATTCATTTATATTTATCAATATCTTTTCTTTTCTCCAATGTGATTCTTATATTGCCATGTTCTTTGTATCATCAACCATGATACATTTATATATATATATATATATATATATCAAATATATATATATATCATATATATATATCAAATATATATATATATCATATATATATATATATATCAAATATATATATATCATATATATATATCATATATATATATATATATCAAATATATATATTTAAAGAAAAGAATTAAAATGAGTAATTAGTTAATTATTAAATCAACACTTGATTCAATAATCCGGTCATATCATATATAACCCGACTAATATCAAAAATGCCAGATTATAATACGGTATCATATACTCATAGTTAATCAAGCTCCTGCACATTTCTCCATATATGCCCTACTTCGTTTCGCTTGAGCTTGGAAACCTCTATGTGGGACTCTTAAGAGTCATCAATATGCTAGCAGTAGGTAATGATCATATCAGATACCCACAAGCTGTCAGCGGTACTAGCTAGACGTAACGGCTATCCATGTATTGAACGAATAGAAGATCAACAAGCAAACTTGTTCAAACTCCCGTAGAGTCAATAAGCAACACATACCGTACAGTCCGGTCTCTTCGTCTGATATGTCGCATATCAAGTCTGGGGTAGAATCGTCAGACATCAATAACTCGATAAGTCATGCCAATGTGTGGCCTATAACCAATCGAGAAACTACTGATAACACTTATTAGTAAATCTCA
This sequence comes from Agapanthus africanus, assembly GCA_030015575.1. Classification (NCBI taxonomy): domain Eukaryota; kingdom Viridiplantae; phylum Streptophyta; class Magnoliopsida; order Asparagales; family Amaryllidaceae; genus Agapanthus; species Agapanthus africanus. The sequence goes on from JASDDO010000018.1 coordinate 115,259,845, forward strand.
TCAGCCCAAGCTAGGGACTTGCGGTTATAGCCAATCACGCATAGCACAACATCAACTCCAAATACCGGGAGAGACGAAACCCCTCCTATCGCTCACTGCCTCCATAGGTCTCGAGACTGTACCCAAAATCCACCTGTTCGCACGACTCAGTAGAGCCGTGGTAGGGTAGAAATCAAAGCACAGTGGGAAGCACACAAGGCACGATGACGATCTCGGGTCTACAGACTAACCTATACAAGTGTCACTGGAGAACTGCTATTTGACGATAGGTATAATACCATCTAGGAGTTCTCGGCGAGTCCGTTCAGTGTACTCGGTCTCTAATGAGCACCTGTATACAATCTTTGATTTCAAACACCAATGGATATGGGATCATCCATCGCCCCAATAGAGGGTCAAGAAACGTATACACTAGTCTACTCTGGAATATCAATGCCCTGTCTCGATACTCCTTCGACTAGGAACTATTAAGATGTTCTTGTGGAATACACAAGCCCCACTAGTATGATCTGCATCACAGTCCTGGTAGTCCAGCCAACATCCTAAGGGCTTTATCAACATATATCAAAGTGACAGAAAACTAAAACAAGTGAACATGTTAAGATAAATAGCAACCAGATAGCATACTATCATGTCGAGCAAGAAAGCCCTCTATATATATGTCCAAGCATCCCCCATAATATACAATAATGGCCTCTGGGGCATACATATTCCTAACAATCTCCCACTTGCACTAAGGCCGATTATTAGCGTATCTCATACCCAACATCTCAAAAAGTCGCTCAAATTGTGCCAGTGGAAGGGCCTTAGTGAGTGGACCCACAGTGTTCTTCATGTCTACTCACCGAACTTTGATCTCGCGGTGATCAACTATCTCCCGGATCAGGTGATATCGCCTCAGGATATGTCTGGAACGCTGATGGGACCTGGGTTCCTTGGCTAATGCCATAGCCCCCATTATTATCACAATACAAGGGTATTGGATCAATAATGGTTGGAACCACTCCAAGCTCTGAGATGAACTTCTGCATCCAGACAGCTTCCTTGGCAGCATCATTTGCAGCAATGTACTCAGCTTCCATCGTTGAGTCTGCAACGGTGTCTTATTTGGAACTTTTCCTAAACCTAAACTGGCTAGTATTATCCGGCTAGTATATATCGAAATATGTATATATAAATTATTAAATTAATACCTAATTTAATAATCCGGCTTAATCCTAAGCCGGCTAGTATTATCATTCGATCGAAACCATGCACGTATAAACATACAGCCACCACATCGTTTCGCCTTAATCGGAGAAACCCTCTGTGTGGGACTCTAAAGACTCAACAGTACGATGGTAGTAGGTTTAACCACAAAACGTCAGCGACACTAGCTGTACGTAACGTCTACCCAGATACCTGTCGAAAAGATGACCGACGAGCAAGCTCATCCGGACCCCTACTAAGCCTATCCGTGACAATCTCCGTACAGTCCGGTCTCTTCGTCTAAGAGTATTGCATACTGGGTCTAGGGGGTGGTAAACGTCAGACCCCTACTGACCTCATAAGTCCTGTCGATTTTGTTCAAGACCAATCCGAGAAACTACTGATCTAACCATCAGTAAATCTCAACTGCCTTGACTAAGTTCTTATGGTTCTAGGCAACCGGACACAGTGCGATATCAAGAGATGAATCCCTGACAATCACTCACTTCCTCTATGTGGCTCGAGACTGTACCCAACCAAAACCTGTTTGCACAACTCGGTAGATCCGTGGTAGGATGGTGATCAAAGCACAGTGGGAACTCACATGAGACATGATCCCAGGTCCAAAGACTAACTTGTATCCATGTCACCTGAGAACCGCTATCTGACGATAGGTATAATACCATCTAGAGGTTCTCGGTGAGTCCGTCCAGTGTACTCACCCCCAGTGAGCACCTGTATACAATCTTAAGTGATCACAACAATGGTCATGGGACCAACCACCGCCCCTTGTCGGGGTCTAGAAACGTATACACAAGTATACTCTGGAGTATCGATACCCGGTCTCGATACTCCTGCGACTTTGGACCTTTAAGGATGTGTTTATGGACTACCCAGCTCCCACAAGTATAATCGCCATCATAACGCTGGTAGTAAAGCAAAATCCTACGGGCTTTATCAACATGTATCCACCATATATGATATCGAGTATAACATATGCACATGTTAAGATAAAATCAAACCATAATAGTATACTACTGCATCGAGTCTTTATCAATATGTGTAAGCAATATAAAGCAACAAGAGAAAAAAATACACATATTAAGACAGAAACATCTTAAATAATATACTATATACAACTAAGCAAGATTGTCCTGTACATACATATCCCTAGCATCCTATACAATACAGGCCTCTAAGGCATACATATCCAACAATCTCCCACTTTCACTAAGGCCTGTAATTGGTATATTGAATACCTAACGTCTGCTCTAGGGTCAGTTGTTGGCATACCGCATACCCAACATCTAAAAAAGTCGCTCTAACTATACTTGAGGGAGGGCCTTGGTAAATGGATCCGCCGTGTTGTCTTTCGTATCTGCTCTCCTGACCTCGATCTCCCGGCAATCTACAATCTTCCTGATCAGGTGATACCGCCTTAAAATGTGTATGGATTTCTGATGGGACCGTAGTTCCTTCGCTAAAGCTATAGCCCCATTGTTATCACAATACAAAGGTATCGAATTAACAATGGACGGATCCACCTCAAGTTCAATAATGAACTTCTTCATCCAGACCGCTTCTTTTGCGGCATCGTTCGCAGCAATATATTCAGCCTCCACCGTCAAGTTTACGACGGTGTCCTGTTTAGAGCTCTTCCAACACACTGCCCCTCCTTTGAGGGTAAACACAAAACCCGAGACAGACTTGCTGTCATCCTTGTCACTTTAGAAGCTAAAATCGGTAATGGACTCAACCTGGAGGTCTACATTACCGTAAACCAAGAACATTCCTTTGTCCTTCTCAGGTACTTGAGAATGTTCTTCACAACTGTCCAATGATTCTTACCCGGGTTGGAATGATACCGGCTCACCATGCTAAGCACGTAAGCTACATCTAATATGGTACATAGCATCGCATACATTATAGATCCTACCACCGAAGCATAGGGTATATTGCTCATGCGAGCCCTCTCTTCATCAGTCTTGGGGGACATCTCTTTGGAGAGGGTGATTCCGTGCAATGCGGGTATATTACCGCACTTGGAATCTTCCATACTAAATCTCTTTAGTATGGTCTCTATGTACCTGGACTACGAAAGTCCTAACAATCTCTTGGATCTATCTCTATAGATCTTAATCCCTAGAATGTAGGAGGCATCACCCAGGTCCTTCATAAAGAACTTTTGTGATAAGAACAGCTTGACCGATTGTAGCATAGGAATGTCATGTCCTATCAAGAGAATGTCATCCACGTATAGGACGAGAAATACAACAGTTCTCCCTACAATTTTCTTGTAGATACAAGGTTCATCCTTATTTTTGATGAAGTCAAATTCCTTGACTGTCACATCAAAACAGATGTTCCAGCTCTTCGACACTTGCTTTAATTCATAAATGGATTTAAGCAACTTGCACACCTTCCTACTTCTCCCACTGTCTACGAATCCCTTCGGCTGATCCATATAAATGCACTATTCTAAACATCCATTTAGAAAAGCAGTTTTAACGTCCATCTGCCAAATATCGTGGTAGCAATGGCAAGTAGGATCCGAATGGATTTCAGCATAGCCACTGGAGAAAAGGTTTCGTCATAGTCCACTCCTGGTCTTTAATGAAAACCTTTTGGAACAAGTCTAGCCTTATAGGTTTCCACCTATCTATCTGCACCAATCTTCTTTTTGAAGATCCACTTGCATTCAACGGGTTTTACCCCAGGAGGATCAACATCCAATGTCCAAACTTTGTTGGTGAGATGGACTCCATTTCGGATTTCATAGCATCAAGCCATTTTACAGAGTCCCTACTGTTAATGGCCTGCTCGAAACTAGTAGGATCATTTTCTTCTAAGATGCAATCCTCTCAATCCCCATCTATGAGAAAACCATAGTATCTCTCAGACGGACGAGAAATCCTACTAGATCTGCGAAGTGGCTGAAGTTCGTCCGAGACTCCTTGGCTTGATGCCCGGTATGATGGCCGGGGTGCTGGCGTAACCTTACATGGTATCAGAACCAGGTGCCGAAAGATGGGGAATGAAGAAAACCAATTAGCCCAAGTATGGTGTACAGAATGTAATAAGTAAAGAAAAATAAAGGGATTAGAAAGAGGGCAAAGTAAAATGCGACTACCATCATTCAAAACTAAACCGCGTAGCTCATCGCCACTCCTATTTCACCTTTGCATTTCTCCAACTCAGGAGAAATTGAATAAGATTATTCATGTTGTCTTTTATCATTACCTTCTCTCAGGTTGCGAGGGCTCCTTGGATTAAGAGGGTACACCTATTACGCTTATTGGATAGTCTTCTTCCAAACCATAGGCTGGTGTCGAACGGTATGGAAGGAAGAAAACCATTTAGCCTAAAGATGGTGTACAGAAAGTAATGAGTAAAGACAAATAAAAGGATTTGGAGAGATGGCAAAGAAATATACGGTTACAGTCGTGAATCTGGATAGTGGAAGAGGCATTACTAAGAATACCCGGCTACCCCATCGAAACATTTTCATGTTTCAGTTTCACTATGCGTTGTTAAATGAAAACTGATTTCCCAATTAGATCCTTACTCCAGGGTATGTATTTGCCAGGTTTGATTCTCACTTCTATATGGTTTTACAGATGATGAGTGGGAGTAAGTTATTAGGAATTAGGTGATTATATCCTCATTATATCGGAATTCGTTGTAGTTGGTGATATTTGTGGAAATCACCTGGGTTTTTGCCGGACGGCAAATATTTGGTTTTGAATATCCGTTGTTATGCACCAATTTCAAACTGATATACCTGTACGTTTATTTTTTAAAGTGAGATATAACTTTTCGAAATTATGTCCATGACATATACCTATATCAGTTGATGATCGGGTATGGAGCATTAAAAAGCGGTGTAATTCTTCTTAACCATAGTACAGTTTTCAACCTACGACACACAAGGTTTGAGTTATTGAACTCAGGAGACTTATACAAAGTATTGAATGTTGTCCAGTGTCCATTAGGACAAAGGGGTTGGTCCTCGTATTATATTATGTTTACTTGTGACTTCTCCAGTTTTAAACAAGTATTTCGTAGAAATACAAGGTCTAAGTTTTGAGAAATTATAGGTACAAGAATAAAGTAGAGGACCACGTGATGCAAGTATCAAGATTCTTCAAGGTGATCGAAGATGTAGATATTTGTGTTTGGTATTCAGTTGATAGTAATGGTTTTGAGAAACTTGTTTCTCTTTCAGGTTACTCATATCTCGATGCAATCCTAGTTGAGTAATGCTGATCGGCCTCCTTCTATTTAGTTGGCATGCACTGGAGACAGCTGCATGATTTGAATCTGGTTCCAATTAAATCAGTGCCTCTGTTTCTATATTGTATATAGAATGGTTCATATCTTAACGATGTTAAGGTATATGGAGTTGTCCGGCTTATGCTTAAAACCAGAGTCTGGATAACTCAAGGCACGTTTCCGTAATGGCAGTTTGTGGGTTATCCCGGGCTATGACGAGGGTTAACTTTCTAACATCTGGAAGATCAATAGTGATATTGTTCATGACTCGCCACAGTTTTAGTAAAATGGATTTTTTCAAAAAATAGTAGTGGGAGTATGGTAGAACTGGAAGTGATTCCAGAACCACAAACGCTTACTAAAAATTTAATAGAACCTAAAGATTCAATCGGGTTTGACATTCCATTCGCCACTCCGCAGATATGGTGGGTAACCTCAGGCGCCCGAGAGGTACTTCAGTATCCTTAAAGACGGTGACAGGGAGGTTCTTGTTTACCCATACTTGCCATTACTGCTGTTCTAGACTATGAGACCCGGCATGAAGATGAGTATAGCGTCGTTCTAAACTAGCTTTAGAAGTGCACGTGTATATGACTCTACCAGAGGGTTGTTGTAGTCAGTGAGAGCGGTGGAAGCATAGTGGACAAGTTGCTTATATCTATTTATAGACTAAAGCAGGTATAGCGGAGATAGATCATCTATTTTTGATCTGACAGTCATGGGCTTTGACTTCATCAGAATAGGAGATGGATCTGTTAAGAAGGTAGTAGGGTGTGATATCCAGGTATTTGGATGATATACACTTTGTAGGAAGTCAAATTCCTATACTACGATCGGTTATAATATGGTTGTCACACAGTGGTTTCTCCACACAGGATATGGATATTATATCAGGCATTCTGGTAACTGGATCTATGGTTTTAGATCTAGATTTGGGTAGTTTCCCAATCTGGGTACTTAGACTGTAATCTAAAGGTGTTTTAGAATGGACGACATCTGGCATGGTGGTGTACCTGCAGGTGATGGAGTCACCCACTCTAAAGGTGTTTTACAGACTAAAGGGGAGAGAGATGTGCATGATTGGCATATCACTTGCTTAGGCAATTGAGTCAATCATGAGATGTCAAGTACCACACCAAATGTTGTTTTTGCACTAGTTGCAATAAGTTTATATATTAATCCAATCCTGGAGAAACGTTCGGAAGCAGTTTATGAACATAAGTGGATGTTCTAAGGATTTGGTAACGACAGCCTCTTTCGGGAGACGGTTATCATTCTAGGCTTCCAAGGTGACCTGGATGACAGAATGACTGTCAGAGTTATAGTTTTCCCTCTTTTGAGGGGCAGTAGTTTGGATAGGTTTTCCAAGCGGATGCTGAGGGAGGCATGGCCCAGGATACTGATTATATTCAGTTGACGATACAGTCTAAGAAGTTTGTTGGATTTAGAGTTAATTTGTGAATTGGGTACCATCAGATATCCAAACATATTCTAAGACAGGTATTGCTCATTTCGAGAGATGGCTTTCTCCGCGAACTTGAGATAAAGAGAGACATAGAAAGAAACGTTAGAGTGGATCCACTCACTGAGGCTATTTCTCGAACGCAATAGTTTTACAAATGAGCTTTATGAAACTGATTAGTAGAGAAGTTGGGTGTTCGGTATCACACGGGCTGTGAGTATGCGACACTGCAATAATTGGCCTTAAGTGCAAGTGGGAGGTTGTTGGCTATAGTGCCCTCAAGTAAATTATTAGATCGCAGGCACGTGATCGCTGTGATTGAAGGAGGACCTATACCGGTAGAACGGTCTTACTCGAGATGATAGTATGCTGTCTGGTTTGTCTTTATCATCGTGTACATGCTTCAGGTGACATTACAGATCACTATTACATATTGATAGAGCCCATAGGATTCTTGCTTCACTATCAACAGTATGATGGCGATCATATACGTGAAAGTTGGGTGTTCTATAAGCACATCCTTAAAGTGTCCCTAGTCGTGGGTGTTTCGAGACTGGGCATCGATACTCCAAGAGTAGACTAGTGTATACGGATCGAGACCCCTACGAGGGGCGGTGGCCGGTCTCACAGGCCATTGGTGCCAGTTGGTTCACCTAAGATGTATACAGGTGCTCATTCGGTTATGAGTACAACGGACGGACTCGGCAGGAACATGCTAGTTGGTATTATACCTATTGTCAGATAGCAGTTCCCTGGTGACTTGTGTACAGGTTAGTCTATCGACCTGAGATCGTCGTTTGTCTCGTGTGAGTTCCTACTGTGCTTTGATTACTACCCTACCACGACTCAACGGATTTGTGCAAACAGGTTTTAGTTGGGTACAGTCCCGAGCCATATGGAGGCAGTGAGCGGATCGTCTGGGGATTCGTCTCTCCCGGTATTGGGGGTTGATGTCGCGGTGTGCACGGATGGCCATCACCAGAAATCCTCGGCCGGGATAGACGAGAATTACCGATCTAGGATTGATAGTTTCTCAGTTGGGGATAGGTTTCATGCCGACACTAAATGTCGCGTTATTAGGGGTCTGACTTTATCCACCCCCTAGACTCATACTCATAGACGAATGGACCGGACTGTACGGATATTGTCACTGTCAGGCTCAGTAGGGTTTCAGGATGAGTTTGCTCGTCGGCCTCCTTTTCACTCAATACCTGGGAAGCCGTTACGTATAGCTAGTGCCACTGACGTGCTTGTGGTTAAACCCACTGCCGGAGTATTGACGAGTCTTTAGAGTCCCACACAGAAGGTATCCCTGGTTCGAGAGAAACGTTTTAGATGTTGTATGGTTTTATGGTAGGGTTCAATCATATACGTGCACTTGTGCACGGATCATGTTCGGACGGATAATAATAGTGGGCTTTGGTTTAAGCCGGATCCTAGTATTATATTGTTGGATTATTTTCGTCTCGTTGTATTCGTATTCAGTCGGAATACGGATGCAGGTATGTATATACAGATGAGGGGTATTCTTGTAATCCGTTACAAGTTTATTTTAGAGTTGCCATTTTCTTTTCTTCCTATTTAAACATTTAGTTTAATGTTTAAATGTGAAGTGGAAAGTGTGAGCATGGGTCTTGGCTTGTGGCTTTTATTGATGAGGCATGGACCATGCTTGTTTCATTTATTGTGGCAAGTTGTGAGGGATAGGCTGGCTGTTGATTTTTGAGTGAGGGAATTTAGTGGTTGTTGAATTTTAGTGGGAGAAATTTCGTGGCCTTTTTGGTTTTGGTGCTGGGGATTTTTCTAGTGTTGCTTTGAGAACTCTAAAATCTAAACACTCACCATCTGATATCGTTGAAGGAACCGAGCAGTTTTGAAAAGGAATGGTTTAGGCTCCGCTTTTGAAAACTAGTGGTTTTCAAGAAAACCGACTAATCTATAGTAACATAAACTTTCGCTCAAGAGGTCACTTCTCGTGAAGGGATCTAGGCTCTTGCCTCCTCGAACGAGGTGCGGAATATTCCTAACTGAATACCACTATGCAAAGCGAAAGAATATGTTGGAGATAGTGCCCTCAAAGTCAATTATTGGATCGCAGGTACGTGATTGCAATGATTGAGGCAGGACCTATACCGATATGACAGTCTTGCTCGAGATGATAGTATGCTATCTGGTTTGTCTTTATCATCGTATACATGCTTTAGTTCACTATTGCATGATGATAGAGCCCATAGGATTCTTGCTTGACTACCAGCAGTATGATGGCGATCTTATACGTGGGAGCTGGGGTCTGTAAGCACATCCTTAAAGTGTCCCTAGTCGTGGGAGTTTCGAGACAGGGCATCGATACTCCAGAGTAGACTAGTGTATACAGTCGAGACCCCGACGAGGGGCGGTGGCCCGTCTCACAAGCCACTGGTGTCAGTTGGATCACCTAAGATGTATACAGGTGCTCATTAGGTTATGACTACACCGGACAGGACTCGCCAGGAACCTGCAAGTTGGTATTATACATATCGTCAGATAGCAGTTCCCTGGTGACATGTGTACAGGTTAGTTCATCAACCTGAGGTCGTCATTTGTCTCGTGTGAGTTCCCACTGTACTTTGATTTCTACCCTACCATGGCTCAAAGGAGTCGTGCAAACAGGTCTTTTTTGGGTACAGTCCCGAGCCACATGGAGACAAGTGAGCGGATCGGCAGGGGATTCGTCTCTCCCGGTATTGGGGGTGAGATCGCGCTGTGTCTAGGAGATCCATTACACAAAGCCCTCGGCCGAGGCAGGAGATTTACAAATAGGTACTCCAGTAGTATCTCAGGGTGTTCTGGGCCACTCTCTGACACGACTTATACTGCTATTGGGGGTCTGACGTTACCAGCCCCTAGGCAGATATGCGATACTCATAGACGAACGGACCGGACTGTATGTATATTGTCACTGTTAGGCTCAGTAGGGTTTTTGGATGAGTTCGCTCGTCAGCTTCCCTTCCAATCAATACATAGGCAAACCGTTACGTACAGCTTGTACCTCTGACGTGCTAGTGGTTATAAACAGTGCCAGTGTGTTGATGAGTCATTAGAGTCCCCCACAGACACTTTCCCAAGTTCGGGCGAAACGTTGTAGAGGCCGTATGGTTTTATGGCAGGGTTCGGAAAATGCACGTGCGTTTTCGCACGTGTCATTTTTCGGGCAGATAATACTGGTCGGCTTTGGTTTAAGCCGGATCAGAGTATTATACTGTGTAGATATAATATCTTTGTCTCAGATGCATTTGTATTCGGTCGTAATATAAATGAGGGTATGTTTATACCATTACGGGGTTATCCTGAAATTCGTTTCAGGATCACTTTTGGAAGTTGCCAGTTTCCAGTTTTCTATCAGCCGTATTTAACATTTGGTTAAATGCGGATTTATCTTTTCTTGATAAGGGTAAGTCATGAGATTGCTTCTAGAGGATTCTAGAAAAGGGTGACTAGGTTATTGAGGTGTTATATGATCATTGGTTGTATTTAATGCTTGATGATGTGTTAAAGGTGACTCATGGATTTGCATTAATGAAGTAATGAGTCATGATAAGTATGATGGTTGAAGCCGCAACAAGCGTGGGATGATGGTTGAAGACCGAAGGACTCGGATCGTTCGGTATAACCTTTCTACCCACTTTTTAGTTTGTTAGTTTAGCTTTAATGGCAGATCCGGGTTATAGTACGCGATAGCGCAAGTTGTAAAAAGTTTTTGTTCCGAATTTGGCGTCTGTTAGACGGCCGGGGCGCTACCGTGGACTTACAGTGGTATCAAAGCCTCACCATTAAGCTATATACTAACTTGTGCTAACGCGTTTAAAACATCGATCGAACCGAATTTCGAAAATCACAATTTTCAAGTGCTAATGTTTCTGTCGATTTTAAACAGTGTCTAAAAATTATTTTGATAATCCCAGAAAATTAAGCAGGGTTTTTTAAGCATACGGCTGAAAATTGGGCACGTGATCCCACAAGAGCACCACGGATCCGCGGTCAAACCTAGGGTTTGACCGCGGAACCGCGGCGCTTTAGTGGGAACAGTGCATAAATTTTTCCAGAGAGCTTCAACATGGGAAATTGTGGGTTTTGGAATATTTCTTTTGGGCCCAGTTTTTGTTACTGTACAGCAGATGTACGTGGGGCCCAATTTGGGATATTTTGTCGATCGAAATTTAAACGTGTTAGTTTACAGTACTTAATTTATATCTCCGACCGGGAATGTCATTCGATTGGTAAACTGCGTCTAATTGCTATAGTTCTTTTAGACGGGTTTGCGAACGTGACAGTCGCGTTGATGTTCTGTGTTGTGCTGTGATGTTGCGGATTTGTCGTGGTGGATAGCAGGGTGCAATAATAGTGCAATTTGGATTTATTTGTACATTTGATATTGCGGGGCGAGTGTCCAACATGTGGACTGCCGTCACTGCCTGTTGTATAATATTCTTTTGGGGCACGACCGGGTTGAAGTCGATGTACCCGTTGTACATATTTTTATTTCTGTACTAGGCTTATCCCGCGACGTAGTGCACGGATAGCCGGGTTCTGAAGGGAAACGGGTCCGTATCTCATGTCTTTGAGAGGCAAAGGGACCTCACTCTAGAGTTGGCAGACTATTCGTCGCACTCGTTGGGGGTACAGGTTGACCCAAGGAGGGGTGCTCAATTTACCGGATTCCGTGAAGTGTCGGGTGTTCCATTCACTATGCTGTGGGGGACTACCTCGCTTCAGGTTTTGGCGGGTAACTTGCCGCACCCGTAGGGTTCTAGGTTTCATTGCACAGGCTATCCACACGACCAGGGGAATGTCGGGTTTCAGCAGCGGCTCTGTGAAACCCGGGGATCCCAGATTATCTGTATTGTTCTGTGATGCTTATTACTTTTCTGTAATGTTGCATATTATCACGCCTGGACTGATTATTGTATATTGGTATATATACTATTAGATGTTGTATATGTTTTACACCCGCGCTAGTCCAGCCCCCGCTCTGTCGTTAGTTAAGTAACCTAACGGGTGATGACGGGACCCAATGGCGAATGCGGAAGGCATATACGTACATTTTATTTTTGTTCTTTTCTGGTGTGATTGATTGATGGGACTGCATTGATTCTTATCAATGCAAGGATAAAACAAACCTATATTTGATGTTGTTGGAACAAATTTTAAAAGGTTTTATTACAAAGATGTTTCCTTTTGTTTTGCATAGCGGTATTCAGTTAGAATATCCTGCACCTCATTCCACGAGGCAAGGGCCGAGATCCCTTCACCGGGAGTGACCCCTTGGGCAGAAGTTTACGTCAGGGTAATAACTTCAATATAGTCGATTACAAGTTGCTTTGCATCGCGGTATTCAGTTGGAATATCCTGCACCTCATTCCATGAGGAAAGAGCCGAGATCCCTTCACCGGGAGTGACCTCTTTAGCAAAAGTTTTTCGCCACTATATTTTTATAAAAAGCTATCAGGTTCCTTCAACGAGATCAATTTCATTACGTTAAAGGTTTTTCACCAAAAACCAGCCGTAGCCCTCCATCATTTCTTATGGATTGTCAGTAATATTCAAGCTATGTTTGTTGACTAAAGTCAAGGCATAGTGTTTGGTAGCTGCTGAACATTCATCTATTGCATAGATAGATGTGTTGGTTTGGGACAGTCGTATTATCTTGTTGACTAAAGTCAAGGGTATGTACGGGTGGGTTCAAATCAACCTGGACAATGACGGGTAGAACTTGACATGTGACTTATGATTTGTTGACTAAAGTCAAGGTCATAAGAGCATGAGGCAAAAATTACATCGGGAGTTTCAAACATACAGGAAACTTGCCAGGCATGCGCATACCTTCTGGAGTGTGATAACTTGAGTCGCTTCCATCAAGTTCTCATACGATGAGAGTTGGATCCCGATTCTCACTGAATAGTTAGTTTACTCTTCGGGTGATCCCGACTAATTCTTCTTTCAGGTTTGGAGGAGAATTTGAGATTACAGTGGGAGGTTTCCTGATTAGATAAATTGATAACCATTCTGATCTAGGTTAGAGTGCACGCAGAGTGTTTCTTTTCTCTCTCTCTTCGGCAGCGACCTTTGACCGACCCTAGACTATGACTCAGTGACCAAGTTGACCGAACCTTCTTAAAATACTGGCCTTTGGTTTGTCTATAGTTGCATAAGTCATTACCGCTCCTTCTTTTACCCTTTGTATTTCAGAACACCCCGTATTATTACGGATATCCACTTCCATTGGATAGATCCATCATATGGTTATATACGAACTCGAAGGGACTTCTTCGAGGATGGATCCAGGTTCAGGAGAAATAGAATTGGTTTATTCAGTTGTCTTTTATTATCACCTTCTCTCAGGTTGCAAGGGCTCCTTAGTTTAGGAGAGTACACCTATTACGCTTATTGGATAGTCTTATTCCAAACCATAGGCTGGCGCCGAAAGGTAGGGAATGAAGAAAACCAATTAGCCTAAGTAGGGTGTACAGAAGGGAATAACTAAAGACAAAATGAAGGGATTAGAAAGAGGGCAAAGTAAATTGCGACTGTTATCATTCATGACCAAACCGCGTACTTCATCGCCACTCCTATTTCACCCTTGCTTTTTTCCCCAGTTCGGGAGAAAAAGAATAAGGTATTATTCAGTTATCTTTTATCATCACCTTCTCTCAAGTTACGAGTACTCCTAGGATTAGGAGAGTACACCTATTATGCTTACTGGATAGTCTTCTTCCAAACCATAGGCTGGTGCCGAACGGTAGGGAAGGAAGAAAACCATTTAGCCTAACGAATGTGTACAGAAGGTAACGACTAAAGACAAATAAAGGGATTTGGAGAGATGGCAGAGAAATATACGGTTAAAGTCATGAATTGGATTATGGAAGAGGCATTACTAGGAATACCAGGATACCCCTACGAGACATTTTAATATTTCAGTTACACTGTGCATTGTTAAAGGAAAACTGATTTCCCGATTAGATGCTTACTCCAGTGTATGAATTTACCAGGTGAGATTCTCACATCTGTATGGTTTTATAGATGATGAGTGGGAGTAAGTTATTAGGAATTAAGGTGATCATCCTCAATATATCGGAATTCGTTGTAATTGGTGATATTTGAGGAAATCGCCTGGGTACAGTTTTCAACCTACAATGTACAGGTTTTGAGTTATTCAAACTCAGGGGACTTATACAGAGTATTGTATGTTGTCCAGTGTCCGTCAGGACAAAGGGGTAGGTCCTCATACTATGTTCTATTTACTTATGACTTCTCTAGTTTTTAGACAAGTGTTTCGAAGAAATACAATGTCTAAGTTTTGAGAAGTTGTAGGTATAAGAATAAAGTAGAGAACCAGGTATCACAAGTATCGGGATTCTTCAAAGAGATTGAAGATGTAGATTCTTGTGATTGGTATTCAGATGATAGTAATGGTTTTGAGAAACTTGTTTCTCTTTCAGGTTACTCATAATTGGATGGATTCCTAAAGTTGAGTAATGCTGATTAGCCTCTCTCCATTAAGATGATATGCACTGAAGACAGCTGCATGGTTTGAATCTGGTTCCAATTAAATTAGTGCCTCTATTTCTATATGGTATATAGAATGGTTCATATCTTAACGATGTTAAGATACGGGGAGTTGTCCGGCTTATGCTTAAAACCAGACTCTGGATAACTCAGGGCACGTTTCTGTAATGGCAGTTTGTGGGTTGACCCGGGCTTTGACGAGGGTTGACATTTCTACTATCTGGAAGATCAATAGTGATATTGTTCTTGACTCGCCACAATTTTATTAAAATGGATTTTTTTAGAAAACAGTAGTGGGAGTATGATAGAACTGGAAGTGATTTCAGAACCGCAAACGATTACGGAAAATTTAATAGGACATATATATTCAATCAGGTTTGACATTCCAATAGCCACTCCGCAGATATGGTGGGTAACCTCAGACACCCGAGAGGTACTCCGGTACCCTCAAGGACGGTAACAGTGAGGTTCTTGTTTACCCAGACTTGACACTACTGTTGTTCCAAACTATGAGACCCGGCAAGAGGATAAGTATAACGTCGTTCTAAACATGCTTTAGAAGTGTACGTAGATATTATTCTGCCAGAGGGTTGTCGTAGTCAGTGGGAGCAGCGGAAGCATAGTGGGCAAGTAGCTTATGTCTATTTATAGACTAGAGCACAAATAGTGGAGATAAATTATCTAATTTTTGACGTGACAGTCATGGGTTTGACTTCATCAGAATAGGGGATGGATCTGTTAAGAAGGTAGTAGGATGTAATGTCATGGTATTTAGATGACATACACAAAGTAGGAAGTAAAATTCCTATACTACGATCGGTTATACTGTGGTCGTCACACAGTTGTTTCTCCGCAAAGGATATGGATTTAATATCAGACATTCTGGTTACTAGATCTATGGTTTTAGATCTAGATTTGGGTAGTTTCCCAATATGGGTACTTTGACAGTATTCTAATGGTATTTAGAATAGATGACTCATGGCATGGTGGTGTACCTGCAGGTGATGGAGTCACCCTTTTTAAAGGTGTCTTACAGACTAAAGGGGAGAGGGATGTGCATGGTTAGCAGATCACTTGCTTAGGCAACTGAGTCAATCGTGAAAAGTCAAGTACCACACCAGATGTTGTTTTTGCTCTAGATGCGATAAGTTAATATTAATCCAATCCTGGAGAAACATAAGGAAGCAGTTTTAGAACATAAGCGAATGTTCTACGGATTTGATGACGGCAGCCTCCTTCGGGAAACGGTTATCATTCCAGGCTTCAAAAGTGACATGGATGATAGAGTGATTGTCAGAGTTATAGTTTTTCCTCTGACGAGGGACAATATTATGGACAGGTGGTCCAAGAGGATACTGTGGGAGGCATGGTGCTGGATACTGATTAGGTTCAGTGATCAATACAGTCTAAGAAGTTTGGATTTGGAGTTCATTTATGAACTAGGTCCCATCAGATATCCAGATATATTCTAAGACTGGTATTACTCGATTCGGGAGATGGCTTTCTCCGCGAACTTGAGATTTAGAGAGACATAGAAAGAAACATCAGGGCGGATCCACTCACAGAGGCTATTTCTCGAACACAAGAGTTTTACAAACTAGTTTTGTGAAACTGATTAGTAGAGGAGTTGGGTGTTCGGTATCACACGGGCTGTGAGTATGCGACATCGCAATAATTATCCTTAAGTGCAAGTGGGAGATTGTTGGAGAAAGTGCCCTCAAAGTCAATTATTGGATCGCAAGTACGTGATTGCAATGATTGAGGCAGGACCTATACCGATATTACAGTCTTTCTCGAGATGATAGTATGCTATCTGGTTTGTCTTTATCATCGTATACATGCTTTAGTTCACTATTGCATGATGACAGAGCCCATAGGATTCTTGCTTGAATACCAGCAGTATGATGGCGATCATATACGCGGGAGCTGGGGTCTCTAAGCACATCCTTAAAGTGTCCCTAGTCGTGGGAGTTTCGAGACAGGGCATCGATACTCCAGAGTAGACTAGTGTATACAGTCGAGACCCCGACGAGGGGCGGTGGCCGGTCTCACAAGCCACTGATGTCAGTTGGATCACCTAAGAGGTATACAGGTGCTCGTTAGGTTATGAGTACACCGGACTGGACTCGCCGGGAACCTGCTAGTTGGTATTATACATATCGTCAAATAGCAGTTCCCTGGTGACATGTGTACAGGTTAGTTCATCGACCTGAGGTCGTCATTTGTCTAGTGTGAGTTCCCACTATGCTTTGATTTCTACCCTACCACGGCTCAAAGGAGTCGTGCAAACAGGTCTTTTTTGGGTACAGTCCCGAGCCACATGGAGGCAAGTGAGCGGATCGGCAGGGGATTCGTCTCTCCCGGTATTGGGGGTGAGATCGCGCTGTGTCTAGGAGAGCCATTACACAAAGCCCTCGGCCGAGGCAGGAGATTTACTGTTAGGTACTCCAGTAGTATCTCAGGGTGTTCTGGGCCACTCTCTGACATGACTTATACTGCTATTGGGGGTCTGACGTTACCAGCCCCTAGGAAGATATGCGATACTCATAGACGAAAAAAACCGGACTGTATGTATATTGTCACTGTTAGGCTCAGTAGGGTTTATGGATGAGTTCGCTCGTCAGCTTCCCTTCCAATCAATACAAAAGAAAACCGTTACGTACAGCTTGTACCCCTGACGTGCCAGTGTGTTGATGAGTCATTAGAGTCCCCCACAGACACTTTCCCAAGTTTGAGCGAAACGTTGTAGAGGCCGTATGGTTTTATGGCAGGGTTTGGAAAATGCACGTGCGTTTTCGCACGTGTCATTTTTCGGGCAGATAATACTGGTCGGCTTTGGTTTAAGCCGGATCAGAGTATTATACTGTGTAGATATAATATCTTTGTCTCAGATGCATTTGTATTCGGTCGTAATACAAATGCGGGTATGTTTATACCATTACGGGGTTATCCTGAAATTCGTTTCAGGATCACTTTTGGAAGTTGCCAGTTTCCAGTTTTCTATCAGCCGTATTTAACATTTGGTTAAATGCGGATTTATCTTTTCTTGATAAGGGTGAGTCATGAGATTGCTTCTAGCGGATTCTAGAAAAGGGTGACTAGGTTAGTGAGGTGTTATATGATTCATTGGTTGTATTTAATGCTTGATGATGTGTTAAAGGTGACTCGTGGTTTTGCATTAATGAAGTAATGAGTCATGATAAGCATGCTTGCTTAAGGTCACCTCCCCCTCTCTCCTACACTCACCCCTCCTCCATTTATTGGCCGGCCCCTCCTTTGCAAGGGGATCATGATTTTGGAAAAATGAAAGGGTTGTTAAAAATGAGAAGAAAGATTTAGTCCATATATATTTTCATAGCTCATTTCATATCAATCCAAAAGGCAACTTCATTAACCGTTCGTCCATAGCCTTAGACGTAACGAGACAAAGTGTTCTACTCATTCTCTACTTCATCTTGGTCGTCTCTTTTAGCAAACTTGACGACCGAGTTGCCTCGGTTCAGAAGCGGGAGCCCGTTTAAAGATCCGTCAACGTGGTGCCACCTAGACGAGAAGACTGGAGATTCAGGAGATCGGAGAAGCCGCAACAAGCGTGGGATGATGGTTGAAGACCGAAGGACTCGGATCGTTAGGTATAACCTTTCTACCCACTTTGTAGTTTGTTAGTTTAGCTTTAATGGCAGATCCGGTTTATAGTACGCGATAGCGCCAGTTGTAAAAAGTTTTTGTTCCGCATTTGGCGTCTGTTAGACGGCCGGGACGCTACCGTGGACTTACAGAATATGACTATAGTTTTTCGAAAATTTGTTCCAACAACATCTTTTAGGTTTCTTTTTCCTTGCTTTAATCAAAATTAATGCGGTCCCGTCAATTAAATCCTATCACACCAGAAAAGAACGAAAATAAAATGTATGTATATGCCATGTGCATTCGCCACGGGGCCTCGTCATGCACTGTTATGTTTCTTAACTACCGGTAGAGCGGGGGGGCAGGACTACCATGGATGCAAAACATATACAACATCTACTTGTGTGTGTGTATATATATATATATATAATCATTCGTCCAAGGCATGATATAAGAAACATCACAGAACATCAATAAGCAACACAGAATAACGGATAATCTAGGAGCCCCAGGTTTCATTTGAGCCACAAATGAAACTCGGCATTCCCCGATCGTGTGGATAGCCCGTGCAATAAAGAACCTAGACCCCTACAAGTGCAGCAAGTTACCCGCCAATCCTTGAAGTGAGGCAACCCCAATCTACAAAGTGAATGGACCGCCCAGCACTTGATTGAGTGTTTTTTTATGCGCTACGCTAAGCGTTCTATATGTCCTACTTACCGCAATCAAGACGGTGTCGCTTGGCAGCTAGCCGGTTGAGTACGGGTCGTCCACTGGGAGATGGTTCGTATCTTCGTTCTGGTTTTAGACGAGTCAATGAAAGTGTATATGTGTATGTTCAATTCTATCCTAAATGTTCGTATTTTATGTTCAAATAAACTTATTAGAGTTAAGCTTGGTTAGTAGAGTTAAGATTATTCTTGTGCTTGTCTTTTGTTATTCTTAAAATGATGTCGGGATAATCGGAAGTAGCGGGGATTAGGAGGACATAGGAATGGGATTTGCGAGTTTAAGCAAGTTTTCCAACGCTAAATCCATTCCTAGTGCCCTTTGTCCATCCGCTACATGCTCATATTTCCAACCCTAGGCCAAACATACGCAACCATGTATCCAATTAAGTCCCAACTACATGTCACGTTGTTGTGCGCCCATAGGACTTCTCGACTTAGGTCGCAACTATATGTCACGTATAACGCGCCTAAGGGAGGGGGTTGTGTTTGTTTAATCTAGGTTTATTTTAAGATGTTTGGTGAAGAGAAGCATAAGGGAGTTTTCCGTCCCTCGTGCTAACTTTCCTTAGCCCTAACAAGTGTGTAAATTATTCACACATTAAAAGAAAAATAAAACGAGAAGGAAGAAAAGATAGAATGGAAAAATACGGTTTTTCTAAATGGTAGCAAGCTAACTACTTGGGCCCTCACCTAAGCAAAGGACTCAATTGAGTAACATGGCTTGAAAATACGGTTTAGAAGAGAAGGAAAACAAACAAGAAAAGAAAACCAACAACTACTTAACAACAAATAAAAAAGTTACACTAGGAATTAAAATTACAATACAAGAAAATAAAGATACAAGTTAAGAGAAACCCTCATCTTCATTAATCTTCCACTCAAAAGCTCTCACTACTATTTCATGGAGAATAGATGAAGAAGAAGAAGAAGAAGCTACACACTAAACTATACTAAATCCTAGAAAAGAAAAGCATTCCTAACTTGGGTCGAAACTGGAGTATTTATAGGCAAAGATATGAAACCCTAGGGCCATACTCTGAGCCCATGTATAATTAACAAACTACCCCCAAAAGTTGGTCGGGAGAATACATGACTTGGCCGTGGAACCACTGCCCAAAAGCCATATTGGCCGCTGTTCCACGGTCCTTTGGAGGGCTTGATGCATCGTTTTTCTTGGGCTTCCTCGTGTTGCTTTTGTCTTCTGTCTTATAGGTCTCAAATTGAAAAATGGTTCCAAAATATTTTCAGATTTTCAACAGTTCAAAATGGCTACACTTTTAATCTTTTTGACCTTTATCTCTCTCGAGCTCCATGCACCTCTTGGTCTTTGTGCTGCCCCTCTCGTGCTCTGTGCTTGTCCGAGACATGAATGAACACTGTTTTTCGTCTTGTCTCTTGAACTGGTAAGCGGCACTAGACGGGTGTAGATGACCGGAACCCGGATTTTAACTGTTTTTGGCAGATGTTCTGGATTATGGCATAACTATGGAGATTTTGAGTGATTTACATTATTTTGGACTGGGAACCTATAACCTGTAATCATGTAGCAAATACGGATCAAAAGCACCGACCTATAAACAAACGAGCAGAAGAATGGGCGGTATTAAATACAATATTCTGGTGTGAACAGCACTTCACGGAATCCGGTAACTTGAGCACCCCTCCGTGGGCCATCCTATACCCCCTATGTCACGACCCGAAAGTACGGAACATGACCAGCACTTAAACTACGAAACGTCTTGAGGCGTACGTAATCTAAGTAAGCCGAAAACCCAGAAATCCAAACCAAGAAAAGTAGTGGAGTGAAGGAAAAACCATTTTAAATCAAATAGTTTACAACCTACGCCGAAATATGCATTTTAAATTCACAAGTTCTTTCTAAAAAATTCGGCAGAGTTTCCTTTGTAAAAACTGACCCCAAACGGGTACAAAACCTGATAAAGCATATATATATATATGGATAAAGGCATCCCCAAGCGGGAGCTAGCTCTTCGTCAATCGACGGTCACAACCACGCAAGCAATATAATATACAACGCCGAAAGGCGAGGATCACAACAGAAACGGAAACTCAAAATAGCATGAAATCCATAGAAATACAACGCGCGACTCTAAGGTCGAAAGAATAAACATCACTGGTCTCTATCTCAAATAAATACATGTTTGGTTGATGGAACTTCTAGATACAACAGAATAATAATATACAAGGTATAATCATGGGTACGACAAAAATAAACCCACCTACTAGCAAATCACTCGAAAAGAAGCTGTGCCAGTAAGCCGTAATGAAACATGTACGGCAAAACCTGCAAGAAACTGTGGCACAACGGGGGTGAGTTGCCAACTCGTGAATAGAATACATCTACGAACAGGAATCGCATGTATGACGCAATCCTAGGTCATACGATCACTATATACATAATCCTCAAATATGATAAAACTGGAGCATGAAAAGGCGGCAAGGGTAAATATCTAACCCAAGTGTAATCCCATGTGCTCGTGTCAGTGCCTCAGGTAGCAATATATCATATGGATGAAGTATGAATGCATGAAAACAGAATACATGTAAATGAAGAAACTGCTTTCATATCTTAGTGAGATTTCTGTATTTTTAAAATGAGGTAACATAAATGAAATCAGCATAAACAGTGTCTAGCATAACATAAATCCCAGTATCTCAATATCTCAGGCTCCGGCTATCCGGACTGGCCTGGATCATCAAAGCTCAGTACCTCAATATCTCAAAATCTCAGTATCAATCTCACTATCTAGGGCGCCGTCAGTCCAGACCGGCCCCTAACATCAATCTCAAGACCACGACGGTATCCTCCGGATATCCGACGCGTCGGGTAAAATCACCGGTCGGTAGTGCTCCCCTACAAGGCTCATCGTCTACTACTCGAACTTCTTACCCCGGGGTACCTTACCGGGCCCACCATGTACCCGAAACGGTTCATCCAACTCCTCGAATCGGGTCTCGAAATCCATCAGCAAACTCATGGTGGACGACTCATACATCATGGGAAAACCGCACTTTTCATTTAAAAGGGGAGAGAGAAGAAGTTATAAATGTTTTGCGGTTTTCCCCCAAATCCAGGAAATCTCATGAAAATCCGAATCCAAATCATCAATAGCATGTAAACAGTGAATATGGGCATAAGAATCCATGAATGCGGCATAACAGTGAATCATAACATGCATGAAGTAGCAAGTAATAACTACAATGTCTAAACTAGCATATAAGACAAGTACACTAATATCATGTCGAAACTATTGGCTAACAAGCTATGTCAATGCAATAGTATTTTCTAAGTGTACGTAACATGGCAATTACCGATGAAGATGCGTGTGAGCCGGCAAGTAAGTGTACGTGGTACATACGCATCATCGGTAATGGTGCTGGTGTCCTAACAACATGATATCAACAATGGAATATGAAATCACAACATAGGTATGCGATGCGGAGCGAATAGCAATAATGAGCTGGAGCTGAATACTAGACACAACGATAACTAATATGGGTTAACAACTACACTAAACTATAGGGCTGAGCGAACAAGCTAAACTAAAGGTAAGGAAACCGCCAAACCTCTGAGTCGATACATATATATATATATACATATATATATTAGTCGGTGATCCCGCCTCAATAATATCACATCCGATACCATATCTATAATCAGATATTCCCAAGTCAAGAGTGCGGATCAAATATCAATATATAGCTCGTACGTAAATCCGTCGTACGGCATCCCAAATCTGGGTAAGGGTCAATATCACATTCATCACATTATTCATCTGGTATCCTCTTTATCAAAGATCATAATCCGGCGTACTGATCTATGTCTAGTACAATACTAATATCATCAATATAATCATGATCTGACTACGGATCGACAGTCTCGTACAAACCGATATCATCAGCACATCTCATCATAAAGGAGTAAATATCGCCCAATGCGACCTATCATAACCATCCTATCATATCATATCTCATATCACGATAACATGTCGACCATTCTATTTATATCACTATCCACATGGTATCTTCGTCCAAAAATCCGCTATAACATCATGGCGTATCTCAAATACGAATTCTGCCATATCACCGACCTCACAGTCTCAAATCATATCTCATCGACTCACCTCAAATCCCAAGTACTATCCTCAAATCTAGTGTATGATCACATAGTCCCATACCCATGTGAACACAGAAATATATAATCCCATATACGCATATATGAAAGAAGAATGTATGCAAGTATGGGTGAGTGTGTCTATGTGTGGTGCAACCACTGCTCTAGGGTTTCACAACACTAAACCAATCCAAACACACCAAATATCCATCTTTTAATATCAATAATCTCTACGATATATAATCAATATATGTGTGTATACGTGTTCGTATACATCACCACGAACTGCGGGGGTGCTATACGCCATCCACCCGACTTCTCCCCGTATATATAAATCTACTCACCTTGGTTCTCGTGTGCCGATACCGATGTCGCCATCCTCATCTTCAATGCCTTGATATCACTTGGGGTACCTACAAGGATATCACAAATGCTAAAGCACATGAAAATCACATCGGAAAACCAAAACGGCACAAGCTACTCACATAGGTAAAAACCTATAGTCTCGCTTGCAAACACAATCAATAACCCTTTGCCGTTGACGTTCAAACGCCACCCGACAGAAATGAATCATCAAATACTAAAATCCATGCTAAAACAAGTCGTAAAACATGCGCCAACTCATGAAAACAACCCCAGATTCTATCCTAGATGGAATCAGTCAAATCTGCACATGCCAAGGGTCAAGTTTACTAGAGATAGGGCTACAGAACAAAAATGAGGGGGTTCCAACCTGGTCTGGCTGCAAATTATGGCCAGAAGGGATTTATCTGCGGCCTAGGGAAGGAGATAGGGGCTAGGGTTTTGTGTGGTGGTTCCACGGTGCCTGCACATCTCTCTGTCAAACCAATTTTATTTTCAGGTGGCTCGGGTTAAAGCAGATCTCCAAAAACAGTGACAGATTTACAGTTTTTCCCGATATCGATTCCATAAATCCGTATTCTGGGTTTTACTCTCAGGTTTGGTCCAATATAACTTCACAACAGGGGTTGTAGCCTCTAATTACACCTCAATTCATCTTTTGATTTCAGATCAAACCCTAAACCCTAACTTGAATTTTCAAAAGTCCTCAAAATGACACAACATCGATATGAAACAAGTATAGATGCATAAAGAATTGAAATACTATACTAGGGGTGCAGAAATTACCTCCTTTGGCAACTCAAGAAAATTCTTGAGTTGCTCAAAGTCCTCAAGATCCACTCTTTCTTAGTCCAATATATAGCTAGTGAGCTTGGAAACAATTTTTAGGAAATGGGAATAGGGTTTTTGGGTGAATTTCATGGTGGATCTAGGCTTGAAGAGGGAGGGGCTGCAGCAGCAACAAGGGGAAGGAGAGGAGAGAGAATGAGAAGAGGAAAATGATGGGGGAAGAGTCAAACAAGTCAAAAGTAACCCTCTATCTCTCTCATCATCATACTTACCTTTTTCTTTTCTTTTCCTTTTTCTTTTATCCTTCTCACACAATGGGCAACCCTAAGCAACCATACACCCACAACATGTAGGAAAATGTAACAAGTGTGGAAAAAAATGATATGTGCACATTTTTGCACAAAAATGCTAAAAACCCTATTAGCGATTTTTAATCGCGATTAGCACTAAAATAGCATATAACCAATCATAAAAACTTTAAAATGGCAAAATTCCATAAAATACCCTATTTTAGAATTTTCCATAATTTTTCCAAAATTTTCCCCATTTATCGGTATTTAATTATACCGAAATATTAAAATATTCATTAAATAATATTAAATTATAAAAATTCCCTAAAAATAATATTTTATTTTTTTTGAAATGTTACAATCTTCCCCCCTTAAAGAAATTTGGTCCCCGAATTTAAATTTAAACCCCCAAATTCTAAAACATTTCAATAAAATGTCCAAGTCGTCAGGGCTCCGAAATCATCAATACATAAAACGCATCAAAGCGCAATGCATGCACATGAGTAATGAGTAGAGAACTCAAAAACAAAACTCCGTCAAGCATCCCGCAATCATCGGAGTCAAGGTAAAGACACGAATGCCAAATCCAAGCAAAACCAATATGATATAACTCGAAACTATACACGTAAATATCAAATCTATACATGTAAATATCTGAAGGAAATGCATGCCAAATCTTTTAGAGTCGCTGTGCAATGCGCATAACCCTGCACAGTGGCGGACGTCTCTCATAAGAAAATAACCATATACGTATCTATCTTTCGTTTAACATGTACGTTCCGCCGTTTTGAAAACAATTTAGAAGGGTTCCTTGTTTTAAACGTTTCGTGTCATATCCTACACGTAGGTAAATACTGAGACTAAAGCTCGCTTTTTAGAAATCCCCTTCAATAACTATCAATGCATGCAAAATATATTCAGGTACTGTCATCTGACTAGCCCTTCTCAGTACAAAACTTATAGCAATCATCGTAAAAACGTACTGCTCCATAAGAAATTAATCCCAAAATGTGCATATGAATACTATGTGCGTCTGGTGCGCACGAAAATCAAAATCCAGGAATGTGCCATACATGCGCACAGAAACAATATCTAGGTGTATCGGGTGTGCACGAAACATCTGTCATGGGCAACGTAAGTGCCTGACAGCAAAATCAGGTGCATCTGACATGCACGAAGAATCTCGATCTAGTGCATCTAGTGTGCACCAAAATCACATCTCAAAACATGCGCCCAACATGCGCGAAAATCCAAATCAGGTGCATCCATCGTGCACGAAATCATGAAATCTAATATCAAGCGCCGAACATGCGCAAAATCCAATCAGGTGCACAAGGTGCACAAAACAAATATCGAGCATCACCATCGAAATCGAAGTCCAGTGCATCTATGTGCACAAAATGCGTATCACTGCACTGCAAACATATGTGAACTATACCGAGTGCAAAAACCAAATCGTGTGCGTACATATGCACAAAACCAACTCACTGTATGAAACCCATAAAATCATAAACATGAGAACCCAAGGCACGAAAACGATATCAAGTGCAACAACTGTGCAAAATCGTAAATACTCAGTAGGTGCAACCATGGTGCCTGAAAACAAATATCATGAACTCAATCATCAAAATCAATCACGCGAATAGATCGCCCAAAATAGCGAAATCAAGTATGGCGGAATAGTCCGCTCAAGCACATCCTCCAAGAAGCTCTGGCCAACTGTCGTGGTCACTCATAGCATATCTCGTCGACGATCATGAACTCTGGCCTGCCGGTGTGCGCAACATGACCACTCCTGGGTCCGAGTCTTCTCGTATATTATTCCAGAAAGGTCCTGTCGAGGTATCTCCCAAATCTCGTCTCTACCGAACTGTCCAGAAGTCATCATCCTTTACTATATCTGTTTCTTGTTCCGGAACGGCTGCATACTCATCGCGACTCCTTCTGGAAGGTATATCCAAGTACAATGCCTCGGCATGCGTATCGCATCTCTGATGTCGGCGGAGTGGAACGTCATCTTATCCAGATCTTATACGAACCACTTACTCCACTTTTCTCTAATGTCGACTGCTTCGGACTCGTCTCGTCGTGGTTGCTTGGACTGAGCTCCAACGGCTATCCTCGTATCTGGAGTCTCCCAAGAAATGCATCTCACCACCTAGCATCCGAATGAAGTCGAACCATCCGATCGATTCGTCAAAACCTCATAATCCCCTAAGAGCTCAACATCTTGGGTACAGTTTAATAGTATCGAGTACATACCACAGCATCGGTGATCCAGCCGTAGAAGGGCAAACCCAAGCCTCACTAATGGTGCCGCGGAACTGCCGCAAACCCTAAGGTTCAAAGGCATTCACACAGTCATTATGTCGAGTTAGGGTTTCATTCTTCTAGAGGGTCCATAGAATTGCCTGCATGTCTTTCTGTATACTTTAAACTTGGAATAATAGGTTTCTGACATTCGATCGTCTCTGTCGACTCTCAACGTATCCGCATGAAGTCGTCTCTAGCTGGAATCAATCTATCTGATGACCTCGCATCGGGGTAGCGAACGAACTACATGTCCTAGTCATTCATCCTCGGTGACTAGCGACCTCCTATCATCTCTTAATACTACTCGTACTGCAATAGCTCCAACATCTGGGGCGATATCTCGTCGTTCGCAGCAACAACTGGCTCACTCGTCTGCACGCTGAACAGGGCCTCAATCATCATCAGTAAGCAATACATCAACGGTCATCAAAATCTGGCTGGCCGCTGTCCGTGGCCCAATCCTTTGGAGCCGATAAGCACATCCGAGTAATCTCATACAGCGATCCATCCAACGCTCGTGGCGCGAAAACACAATAAAAAGACACATCTCTGCAATCGTGGGTCGCCGGAATTACGCCTTGGTCAGTCCTCGTTCGTGACGAGCTCGTGCTGACTACAACTCTAGCCGTAGCTCTCCCTTCCCGTAATCATGGCAGCAAAACCATAACTGGTACTGATGAGGCTAGATCATGAATGAATATAATACTGAACAAAGAAATGCACATCCTAAGGCTTCTTAAGTGGAGTAGCGTATCGTAAATATGCCGCGGAACATACCCACGGTACGTCACCCTACTTTAGTCACCTATTCCATCAACCAAGGGTCATCCTACGCTACGAAGGTAAAAGCTAATGCTCTGATACCAACTTTTTCACGACCCGAAAGTACGGAACATGACCGACTCTTAAACTACGAAACGTCTCGAGGCGTACGTAATCTAAGTAAGCCGAAAACCCAGAAATCCAAACCAAGAAAAGCAGTGGAGTGAAGGAAAAACCATTTTAAATCAAATAGTTTGCAACATACGCCGAAATATGCATTTTAAAATCACAAGTCCTTTCGAAAAATTTCGGCAGAGTTCCCTCTGTAAAAACTGACCCCAAACGGGTACAAAACCTAATAAAGCATATATATATGAATAAAGGCATCCCTAAGCGGGAGCTAGCTCTTCGTCAATCGACGGTCACAACCACGCAAGCAATATAATATACAACGCCGAAAGGCCAGGATCACAACAGAAAAGGAAACTCAAAACAGCATGAAATCCATAGAAATACAACGCGCGACTCTAAGGTCGAAAGAATAAACATCACTGGTCTTTATCTCAAATAAATACATGTTTGGCTGATGGAACTTCTAGATACAACAGAATAATAATATACAAGGTATAATGATGGGTACGACACAAATAAACCCACCTACTAGCAAATCACCCGAAAAGAAGCAGTGCCAGGAAGCCGTAATGAAACCTGTACGGCAAAACCTGCAAGAAACTGTGGCACAACGGGGGTGAGTTGCCAAATCGTGAATAGAATACATCTACGAACAGGAATCGCATGTATGACGCAATCCTAGGTCATATGATCACTATATATATAATCCTCAAATATGATAAAACTGGAGCATGAAAAGGTGGCAAGGGTAAATATCTAACCCAAGTGTAATCCCATGTGCTCGTGTCAGTGCCTCTGGTAGCAATATATCATATGGATGAGGTATGAATGCATGAAAACAGAATACATGTAAATGAAGAAACTGCTTTCATATCTTAGTGAGATTTCTGTATTTTTAAAATGAGGTAACATGAATGAAATCAGCATAAACAGTGTCTAGCATAACATAAATCCCAATACCTCAATATCTCAGGCTCCGGCTATCCGGACTGGCCTGGATCATTAAAGCTCAGTACCTCAATATCTCAAAATCTTAGTATCAATCTCACTATCTAGGGCGCCGTCAGTCCAGACTAGCCCCTAACATCAATCTCAAGACCATGACGGTATCCTCCGGATATCCGACGCGTCGGGTAAAATCACCGGTCGGTAGTGCTCCCCTGCCAGGCTCATCGTCTACTACTCGAACTTCTTGCCCCGGGGTACCTTACCGGGCCCACCATGTACCCGAAACGGTTCATCTAACTCCTCGAATCGGGTCTCGAAATCCATAAGCAAACTCATGGTGGACGACTCATACATCATGGGAAAACCGCACTTTTCATTTAAAAGGGGAGAGAGAAGAAGTTATAAATGTTTTTGCGGTTTTCCCCCAAATCCAGGAAATCTCATGGAAATCCGAATCCAAATCATCAATAGCATGTAAACAGTGAATATGGGCATAAGAATCCATGAATGCGGTATAACAGTGAATCATAACATGCATGAAGTAGCAGGTAATAACTACAATGTCTAAACTAGCATATAAGGCAAGTACACTAATATCATGTCGAAACTATTGGCTAACAAGCTATGTCAATGCAATAGTATTTTCTAAGTGTACGTGACATGGCAATTACCGATGAAGATGTGTGTGAGCCGGCAAGTAAGTGTACGTGGTACATACGCATCATCGGTAATGGTGCTGGTGTCCTAACAGCATGATATCAACAATGGAATATGAAATCATAACATAGGTATGCGATGCGAAGCGAACAGCAATAATGAGCGGGAGCTGAATACTAGACACAATGATAACTAATATGGGCTAACAACTACACTAAACTATAGGGCTGAGCGAACAAGCTGAACTAAAGGTAAGGAAACCGCCTAACCTCTGAGTCGATACATATATATATACATATATATATTAGTCGGTGATCCCGCCTCAATAATATCACATCCGATACCATATATATAATCAGATATTCCCAAGTCAAGAGTGCGGATCAAACATCAATATACAGCTCGTACGTAAATCCGTCGAACGGCATCCCAAATCTGGGTACGGGTCAATATCACATTCATCACATTATTCATCTGGTATCATATTTATCAAAGATCATAATCCGGCGTACTGATCTATGTCTAGTACAATACAAATATCATCAATATAATCATGATCTGACTACGGATCGACATTCTCGTACAAACCGATATCATCAGCACATCTCATCATAAAGGAGTAAACATCTCCCAATGCGGCCTATCATAACCATCCTATCATATCATATCTCATATCACGATCACATGTCGACCATTCTATTTATATCACTATCCACATGGTATCGTCGTCCAAAAATCCGCTATAACATCATGGCGTATCTCAAATACGAATTCTGCCATATCACCGAACTCACAGTCTCAAATCATATCTCATCGAATCACCTCAAATCCCAAGTACTATCCTCAAATCTAATATATGATCGCATAGTCCCATACCCATGTGAACACAGAAATATATAATCCCATATACGCACATATGAAAGAAGAATGTATGCAAGTATGGGTGTGTGTGTGTATGTGTGGTGCAACCACTACTCTAGGGTTTCGCAACACTAAACCAATCCAAACACACCAAATATCCATCTTTTAACACCAATAATCTCAATGATATATAATCAATATATGTGTGTATACGTGTTCGTATACATCACCACGAACTGCGGGGGTGCTATACGCCATCCACCCGACTTCTCCCCGTAGATATAAATCTACTCACCTTGCTTCTCGTGTGCCGATACCGATGTCGCCATCCTCATCTTCAATGCCTTGATATCACGTGGGGTACCTACAAGGATATCACAAACGCTAAAGCACATGAAAATCACATCGAAAAACCAAAATGGCACAAGCTACTCACATAGGTAAAAACCTATAGTCTCGCATGCAAACACAATCAATAACCCTTTGCCGTTGACGTTCAAACGCCACCCGACAGAAATGAATCATCAAATACTAAAATCCATGCTAAAACAAGTCATAAACCATGCGCCAACTCATGAAAACTACCCCAGATTCTATCCTAAATGGAATCAGTCAAAATTGCACATGCCAAGGGTCAAGTTTACTGGAGATAGGGCTACAGAAAAAAAAACAAGGGGGTTCCAACCTGGTCTGGCCGCAAATTGCGGCCAGAAGGGATTTATCTGCGGCCTGGGGAAGGAGATAGGGGCTAGGGTTTTGTGTGGTTGTTCCAGGGAGCCTGCACATCTCTCTGTCAAACCAATTTTATTTTCAGGTGGCTCGGGTTAAAGCAGATCTCCAAAAACAGTGACAGATTTACAGTTTTTCCCGATATCGATTCCATAAATCCGTATTCTGGGTTTTACTCTCAGGTTTGGTCCAATATAACTTCACAACAGGGGTTGTAGCCTCTAATTACACCTCAATTCATCTTTTGATTTCAGATCAAACCCTAAACCCTAACTTGAATTTTCAAAAGTCCTCAAAACGACACAATATCGCTATGAAACAAGTATAGATGCATAAAGAATTGAAATACTATACTAGGGGTGCAGAAATTACCTCCTTTGGCAACTCAAGAAAACTCTTGAGTTGCTCAAAGTCCTCAAGATCCACTCTTTCTTAGTCCAATGTATAGCTAGTGAGCTTGGGAACAATTTTTGTGAAATATGAATAGGGTTTTGGGGTGAATTTCATGGTGGATCTAGGCTTGAAGAGGGAGGGGCTGCAGCAGCAACAAGGGGAAGGAGAGGGGAGAGAATGAGAAGAGGAAAATGATGGGGGAAGAGTCAAACAAGTCAAAAGTAACCCTCTCTCTCTCTCTCTCATCATCATACTTACCTTTTTCTTTTCTTTTCCTTTTTCTTTTATCCTTCTCACACAATGGTCAACCCTAAGCAACTATACACCCACAACATGTAATAAAATGTAACAAGTGTGGGAAAAAATGATATGTGCACATTTTTGCACAAAAATGCTAAAAACCCTATTAGCGATTTTTAATCGCGATTAGCACTAAAATAGCATATAACCAATCATAAAAACTTTAAAATGGCAAAATTCCATAAAATACCCTATTTTAGAATTTTCCATAATTTTTCCAAAATTTTCCCCATTTATCGGTATTTAATTATACCGAAATATTAAAATATTCATTAAATAATATTAAATTATAAAAATTCCCTAAAAATAATATTTTTTTTTTTTTGAAATGTTACACCCTACGAGTGTGGCGAATAGCCCGCCAATTCTAGAATAAGGCCCCCCTCCGTCTCAACGCCATGAGATGCGGGCCCGTAGCCTTCTAGAACCCGGCTATTCGCACTCCTTCGCAAGGTAAAGAAAAGAAAAATATATACAACGGTGACATCAATCAGAACCCAGCCGTGTCCCAATAAAAGAATATACAAACTGGTAGAGACGGCAGTCCACATGTCGGACGCTCGTTCCGCAATAATGAATATACAAATGAATCTAAACTTTACAGCTACCATTGCACTAGAGGCTATCCAACATGACAATCCGAATAAACCATCACAGATGTAAACATCACAGCAGCATAAGAAAGCATGTGCAAATTCGTCTAAATAATATATAGTAAATAGACGACGTTTGAAAACACATACACCACATCACAGAAATTAACGATGCATCGTCTAAGTGAAATCTGGGGCAAATCAAACAAGACCAAAAATACCAATTTCCAAAACCCAAGGCACTGAATGTAAACGAGTTCCAAAAATGAATAGTAAACTGCCCATAGCGGTTTTTTTTGGGAAATTGGGTGGTTTTCTTATGATCAAATATCCTCGTTTTCATCATGTATCACTACTTATCAAGAGTAAGCCTCTGTACTTGTTTAAAAAAATTTCAAAGACCAAAAAAAATTTTGACAGAGAACAGGGTTTTGGAACTCAGAATTTTTCGGTTTTGAAACTAATGCATCGTCTACTACTAGTTTCTATTGTTTGGGTGGTTCTGATACCATGTTGGGATTCTTAGCGCACTGGCGCCTACCGTGGCTGTTGCGGAACGAAAAACTTCGACGCTAGAAAACATATCTTAGAATCTAACCAAATATTGAAACTAGCAAACTAGAGAGATCTAGATACTGTGATAAAAGGTTATACCTAACGACACGTGTCCTTCGGGTCTTCACTCCTCATCTTAAGCTCCTTGAGGTCTTCTGGATCAACATTAATGGTCGGCCTCCTCGGTCCTAGATGATCCACCTGAAGGTTCTTAATTCAAGCTCCTACTTCAAAAAGAAGCAAACTAAGCAAACTAGTTTGCTAATCTAGTTTACTTAGATGATGTGGTGATATTTAGTAGTAGTTTTCTATCTCAAATCCTTTGGTTCTCAACACATGAAAATGATAAGGATTTTTAAAAGAGAGAACTCAAGAAGAAGAGAGAGAGGCAAGTGAAGAATGGCTATAATGAAGAATGGCTAAGGTTTTTTGGATATGAAATATTTTGCTTTTCATAAAAAATCCTACCATACTTCAATAGTATTTGCAATAAATACCAAAGCCATGCTTCATGCCATCTCTTCTTTTCCACCTCATTTTCAATTTTCAAAAAAATAGAAAATGCATCATGAGGTATTTGTTCTAGAAGGTATTTTGTATAAATACAAAATGCTTTCTACCGTATATATACATACACGTATTTGTTGGAGATAGTGCCCTCAGAGTCAACTATTGGATCACAGGCACGTGATTACAATGATTGATGGAGGACCTATGCCGGTAGGACAATCTTACTCAAGATGATAGTATGCTATCTGGTTTACCTTTATCATCGTGTACTGCTTCAGGTGACCTTACAGGTCACTTTTACACATTGATAGAGCCCTTAGGATTCTTGATTGACGACCAGCAGTATGATGGCGATCGTATACGTGGGAGCTGGGGTCTATAAGCACATCCTTAAAAGGTCCCTAGTCGTGGGAGTTTTGAGACAGGGCATCGATACTCCAGAGTAGACTAGTGTATACAGTTGAGACCCCGACGAGGGGCGGTGGCCGGTCTCACAAGCCACCGGTGTCAGTTGGTTCACCTAAGATGTATACAGGTGCTCATTGGGTTATAAGTACACCGGACAGGACTCGCCGGGAACATGCTAGTTGGTCTTATACCAGACGTCAGATAGCAGTTCCCTGGTGACATGTGTACAGGTTAGTTCATCGACCTGAGATCGTCATTTGACTCGTGTGAGTTCCCGCTGTACTTTGATTACTACCCTACCACGGCTCAAAGGAGTCGTACAAACAGGTTTTAGTTGGGTACAGTCCCAAGCCACATGGAGGCAGTGAGCGGATCTTCAGGGGTTCGTCTCTCCCGGTATTGGGGGTGAGGTCGCGCTGTGTCTAGGAGAGCCATTACATGAAGTCCTTGGCCAAGGAAGGAGATTTACTGGTAGGTATTCTAGTAATATATCAGGGTGTTCTGGGCTACACTCCGACACGACTTGTACCGCTTTTGGGGGTCTGACTTTTACCAACCCCCTAGGCCCGCTATGCGATGATCATAGACGAACGGACCTGACTGTACGGATATTGTCACTGACAGGCTCAGTAGGGTGTTAGGATGAGTTCGCTCATCGACGTCCCTTTTGGTCAATACCTGGTAGCCCGTTACGTATGGCTAATACCTCTGACGTGCTAGTGGTTAAATCTGTTAGTGTATATGCCCTAAGGGCCATTATTGTATCATACTTGTATGTATATTACTTAATGGAAGCTTGGGATATTCACAGTTGTATATACAGTCTTGCTAAAAATGGTAGTATGCTACTTGGTTTATGTCTATTTTAATATGTGCATATGTTTCTTGTAACGTATCACTTATACATATTAGTAGAGCCCATAGGATCTTTGCTTGATTACCAGCGTTGTGATGGCAGTCACACTAGTGGGGGCTGGGTAGTCTATAAGCAACATCCTATACTTGTCCCTAGTCGCAGGATTATCGAGACTGGGCATCGATACTCCAGAGTAGACTAGTGTGTACGCTTCTCATCCCAGTTGGGGAGATGGTCTGTCTCACAGCCATCAGTACGTCGTACTGGAGATAGTATACAGGTGCTCGTTAGGTTATGGGTACACCGGACAGGACTCGCAGGGGAACTGTTGGTTGGTATTATACCCGTCGTCGGTTAACAGTTCCCAGGTGACATGAGTACAGCATAGTCCGCAGACTTGACACTGCTACTTCGCCTCGAGTGTGTCCCACTGTTCTTAGATTGCTACCCTACCACGGATCAAAGGAGTCGTGCAAACAGGTAGAAATTGGGTGCAGTCCCGAGCACTTGGAGGCAGTGGCGATTAGACAGGATTCGTCTCTCCCGGTATTGGGAGTTGATATCGCGCTTTGTCAGAGAGCCATTACGCAAAGTCCCTGGCCAGGGCAAGCGAGATTTACTGGTAGGTTCCAGTAGTTTCTCAGGGTGTAATGGGCTACGCTCCGACACGACTTATACCGCTATTAGGGGACTGACGCTTGCCGCCCCCTAAGCTAGATATGCGATAGTCTTAGACGAACAGACCGGACTGTACGGAGATTGTCACGTCAGGCTCAGTAGGAGTTCGGATGGGTTTCCTCATCGGCCTTCTTATCGACATCTACCCGGGGACCGTTACGTACAGCTAGTGCCGCTTGCGGTCTGTGGTTAAACCCACTGCCAGCGTAGTGTCGAGTCTTTAGAGTCCCACACAGAGAGTTTCCCTGCTCTAGGCGAACCGATATAGAGGTCGTATGGTTTTACGACAAGGGTTTGGACGCATACGTGTTTAAACGCACGTACGACGTTCGGATAGTTTTTACTAGTCGGCTTTGGTTTAAGCCAGATTCTAGTATCAGGTTATTGGATTTATACAGTCTAAAGTTTTTCCGTGTTTTCACGGATTGGAGGGGCGTTCTTGTATTTTCCGGGAAGCTTCTAGAAGCATGGTGACTTGGGGGTTAAGGTGGCATAAGCATTAATTGCTTAATGACTTATTTTTGTGAGTCATCCTTGGTATTAAATGATGCATTAATTAGTTAATGAGCCATATGATGAATCACAAAAGATGAATGCATTAACCATGATGATTAATCATTTATATTATTTATTTGATAAATTTTTATGGTTGATATATTCTAATGAACTCATTATTCATATTCATTCTTATCATCACCTTCTCTCTCCTCAAGCTCTCTCATTCTTGAAACCCTAACCCTAACCTCTCATGTGTTGAGATCAAGAGTTAGCTAGACTAATACATCCATAACCTCACTCTGTATCCCCTAGGTAGCTTAGATTCGCACTTTGAGCAACCTAGTTATCTCAAGTTAGAGATCAAGCTTGGCAAAGGAGCTCTCGGGTGGATCGTCTTTGACTCGAGGAGGCCGTTGAGGTGCCGATGTTCCAAGGAGCCTACGAGGAGTGGAGGATAGCGAAGAAGACCCGAAGGATAAGTAACGTGAGGTATAACTTCGAATCCGAGTAGTTAAACCTCTCGTAGTTTGCTAGTAACGGTTTAGATACGATTCATGCGCTCAAGTCCGTGTTACGAATCTTTGATAATCGTTTTTCATATATTCCGCCTCCCCGCAAGTTCATGGGGATAGAGAGGATTGCACTATTGACTATGATGAGCCTACTAGCTTCCAGCAAGCCATTCAGAGCGGTGACTCAGTAAAATGGCTGGATGCAATGCGGACCGAAATGGAGTCCATGTACACTAACAAAGTATGGACTTTGGACATTGCTCAAGATGGGGTAAAACCCGTAAGATGCAAATGGATCTTCAAAAAGAAGATTGGTGTAGATAGACAGGTTGAAACCTATAAGGCTAGACTTGTTGCAAAGGGTTTCCGTCAAAGACCTGGTTTGGACTATGACGAAACCTTTTCTCCAGCGGCTATGCTCAAATCCATTCGGTCCTTCTTGCTATTGCTGCTTTCCACGATTATGAAATCTGGCAGATGGACGTAAAGACGACCTTTCTAAATGGAAATTTGGAAGAGAGCGTCTATATGGATCAGCCAGAGGGATTCATTCAGAGTGGGAGCAGCAGTAAAGTATGCAAGTTGCTTAAGTCCATTTATGGACTAAAGCAAGCATCTCGGAATTGGAACATCTGTTTTGATGATGCTGTCAAAGAATTCGACTTTATCAAAAATCCAGATGAACCATGCATATACAGAAAGATTGTAGGGAGAGCTGTAGTATTCCCCATATTATACGTGGATGACATTCTCCTAATAGGAAATGATATTCCTATGTTACAGTCAGTCAAAAGATTCTTGTCACAGAAATTCTCCATGAAAGACCTGGGTGATGCCACCTACATTCTGGGGATCCGGATCTATTGTGATAGATCAAAGAGGATGTTGGGACTTTCGCAGTCCAGATACATAGACACCATAGTGAAAAGATTCAGTATGGATGATTCTAAGCGCGGTAACCTACCGGCCTGTCACGGAATCACCCTCTCCAAAGAGATGTCTTCCAAGACGGATTTGGAAAGGGATCGCATGTCAATTATACCCTACGCTTCTGCGGTAGGCTCTATAATGTATGCGATGTTATGTACCAGACCAGATGTAGCATACGCATTGGGCGTTGTAAGCCGGTATCAGGCAAACCCAGGGGAGAATCACTGGATAGCGGTAAAGAACATTCTCAAGTACCTGAGGAGGACTAAGGAGATGTTCTTGGTGTATGGCGGAAAGGACCTCCAGATGGAGGCCTTTGCCAACTCAGGCTTCCAAAGTGACAAAGATGACTCCAAGTCCATGTCAGGTTATGTCTTTACCCTCAATGGAGGGGCGGTCTGTTGGAAGAGTTCCAAGCAGGAAACCGTTGCTGACTCAACAATGGAAGCGGAGTATATAGCTGCTTGCGATGCCGCAAAAGAAGCTGTCTGGATGAAAAGTTCCTCACAGAACATCAGGTGGTTCCTACCAGTGTTGATCCAATACCTCTGTATTGTGACAACAATGGCGCTATAGCTTTAGCGAAGGAACCCAGGTCCCATCAGAAATCCAGACACGTCTTAAAGCGGTATCACCTGATCAGGAAGATCATAGATCGCCGGGAGATCGAGGTGAAGAGAGTAGAGACGGAGAATAACATTGTTGATCCATTCACAAAGGCCATTCCTCAGACGCAGTTCGAGAGGCTATTCGAGATGATAGGTCTACGATATGCCAGCTCATGGCCCTAGTGCAAGTGGGAGATTGTTAGTGTATATGCCCTAGGGGCCATTATTGTATCATACTTGTATGTATATTACTTAATGGAAGCTTGGGATATTCACAGTTGTATATACGTCTTGCTAAAAATAGTAGTATGCTACTTGGTTTATGTCTCCTTTAATATGTGCATATGTTTCTTGTAATGTATCACTTATACATATTAGTAGAGCCCATAGGATCTTTGCTTGATTACCAGCGTTGTGATGGCAGTCACACTAGTGGGGGCTGAGTAGTCTATAAGCAACATCCTATACTTGTCCCTAGTCGCAGGATTATCGAGACTGGGCATCAATACTCCAGAGTAGACTAGTGTGTTCGCTTCTCATCCCAGTTGAGGAGATGGTCTGTCCCACAGCCATCAGTACGTCGTACTGGAGATAGTATACAGGTGCTCGTTAGGTTACGGGTACACCGGACATGACTCGCAGGGGAACTGTTGGTTGGTATTATACCCGTCGTCGGTTAACAGTTCCCAGGTGACATGAGTACAGCATAGTCCGCAGACTTGACACTGCTACTTCGCCTCGAGTGTTTCCTACTGTTCTTAGATTGCTACCCTACCACGGCTCAAAGGAGTCGTGCAAACAGGTAGCAGTTGGGTGCAGTCCCGAGCACTTGTAGGCAGTGGCGGTTAGACAGGCTTCGTCTCTTCCGGTATTGGGAGTTGATATCGCGCTTTGTCAGAGAGCCATTACGCAAAGTCCCTGGCCAGGGCAAGCGAGATTTACTGGTAGGTTCCAGTAGTTTCTCAGGGTGTAATGGGCTACGCTCCGACACGACTTATACCGCTATTAGGGAACTGACGCTTGCTGCCCCCTAGGCTAGATATGCGATAGTCTTAGACGAATAGACCGGACTGTACGGAGATTGTCACGTCAGGCTCAGTAGGAGTTCGGATGGGTTTCCTCATCGGCCTTCTTATCGACATCTACCTGGGGACCGTTACGTACAGCTAGTGCCGCTTGCGGTCTGTGGTTAAACCCACTGCCAGCGTAGTGTCGAGTCTTTGGAGTCCTACACAGAGAGTTTCCCTGCTCTAGGCGAAACGATATAGAGGTCGTATGGTTTTACGACAAGGGTTTGGACGCATACGTGTTTAAACGCACGTACGATGTTCGGACAGTTTTTACTAGTCGGCTTTAGTTTAAGCCAGATTCTAGTATCAGGTTATTGGATTTATACAGTCTAAAGTTTTTCCATGTTTTCACGGATTGGAGGGGCGTTCTCATAATTTTTCGGGAAGCTTCTAGAAGCATGGTGACTTGGGGGTTAAGGTGGCATAAGCATTAATTGTTTAATGACTCATTTGTGTGATTCATCCTTGGTATTATATGATGCATTAATTAGTTAATAAGTCATATGATGAATCACACAAGATGAATGCATTAACCATGATGATTAATCATTTATATTATTTATTTGATAAATTGTTATGGTTGATATATTCTAATGAGCTCATTATTCATATTCATTCTTATCATCACCTTCTCTCTCCTCAAGCTCTCTCATTCTTGAAACCCTAACCCTAACCTTTCATGTGTTGAGATCAAGGGTTAGCTAGACTAATACATCCATAACCTCACTCTATATCCCCTAGGTAGCTTAGATTAGCACTTTGAGCAACCTAGTTATCTCAAGTTAGAGATCAAGCTTGGTGAAGGTGCTCTCGGGTGGATCGTCTTTGACTCGAGGAGGCCGTTGAGGTGCCGATGTTCCAAGGAGCCTACGAGGAGTGGAGGATAGCGATGAAGACCCGAAGGATAAGTAACGTGAGGTATAACTTCGAATCCGAGTAGTTAAACCTCTCGTAGTTTGCTAGTAACGGTTTAGATACGATTCATGCGCTCAAGTCCGTGTTACGAAGCTTTGATAATCGTTTTTCATATATTCTGCCTCCCCGCAAGTTCGTGGGGTGCGTGACATAGACTTACAAAATCCACAGCCAAGGGATTAACGAGTCTTTAGAGTCCCCCACAGACCGCTTCTCAAGTTTCGGGCAAAACGCTGTAGAGGCCGTATGGAGATATGGCAGGGTTCGATCAGATAGGTGCGGTATTGCACGGATCATGATCGGACGGATAATACTAGCGGTCTTTGGTTTAAGCCAGATCCTAATATAGTACAGTGTAGATTTTGTCTCTTTGCATTTGTATTCGGTCGGAATACAAATGCTGGTATGTATATACAGTCGCGAGGTTTTCCTGTAATTTATTACGGGATCAGTTTTTTGAAGTTGCCAGTTTGCTTTCCGTTTCGGCCATTTTCCTTTGTTTCTTTCCTTGGCTGAAAATTGGTGGAGGAGGTCTTATTTGCAAATTAGCATTTTGGAGGGTGTTTCTTGTTAATAGTTGCTTCATGATGGCTCTAGTTTGACCTTGACTTCCTTTGATCATCATTGCTTGCAATGATGGGTTGAGTGTTGGGATTTTGGTGTGAGATTTTGGGTTATCATTATTCCTCATGATAACATTCTTGCATTATTGCCCATTCTCTCTCTCCTCTCTCCTTTTTGATGGTGGCCGGCCATTCTTGAGGTGTGAGGGAAAAATTCATTTTGTTGAGAGGAAAAATGTTGATATCATTTTCTTTGCATGCTACATATTCCTCACCTCTCTCCATAGATCATTTCCTCCATCAAATGGCAACTTCATACCCCAATGAGACAAAGCTTTCTACACTTCATCTACAGCATTCTTGGACACGTCGACTCGCCAACTTCATGCCCGAGTTGCCTCGGTCCAGAGGTGGGAGCCCGTGAAAGAACCCGGCGATGTGGTGCCCTTCCGACGAGCAGATGAAGACCGGAGATTCCGCGGGGAGATCGGGATGACGACGAGAAGACCGAAGGACATGGATCGCTCGGTATATCTCTCTACCCCTTCTCTTGTTAGCTAGGAGTAGGTTAATGGCCCGATCCGGGTTTTATAGTGCGCGGTGGTGCCGGTTTACAAGTTTCGTAAAAGTATCGTTTCCGTATTTTGGCCTCGGATTGACGGCCGGGGCGCCGCCGTGCACTTACACTGGTATCAGAGCCACGCCATTAACCTAGTCTAGCTTGCTCTAACATGTTTACAAGTTCGATCGAACGGATTTTCAAAAAAACGTGTTTCCATGTCAAGTTTCTGTCGAATTTTTCCAGTGCTCTTAAAATTATTTGGTATATTGGAAAAATACGTGCAGGGTTTTTTATACATTCTGTGAAAATTTGGTAGGCTGAAGTTACTGTATCGCGGCAGATCAGCGGCCAAAACCACGTTTTGGCCGCGGATCCGCCGCCGAAATTTGGCTTCACTGCATCAAATTTTTACAGTGTCTCTCTGACATGGAAGTAGGGTTTCTGGTATATTCTTTTTGGGCCCAGATGTTTTTGAGTGCTACAGTTGTGCTTGGGGCCCGCTTCGGAAAATTCAGTCGATCGAAAATTTTAAACATGTTAGTTCACAGTATTTACATTATATCTGCGACCGTGAATGTGACTTGATCGGTAAATCATGTCTAACTGCTATAGCCCTTTTAGACGGATTTGCGAACGTGACATTCACGTTGATGTTCTGTGTTGTGCTGTGATGTTGCGGATTTGTCGTGGTGGATAGCCTGGATGCGATGGTAGTACAGTTTGGTTTATTATGTACATTTGATATTGCGGGGCGAGCGTCCGACGTGTGGACTGCCGTCACTGCCTGTTTGTATATTATTCTTTTGGGGCACGACCGGGCTGAGGTCGATGTACCCATTGTATGTATATTTTACTTTCTGTACTAGGATTACCCCGCGGAGAGGTGCACGGATAGCCGGGTTGTAGAGGGCAATGAGCCCGCATCTCATGGCGTTGAGACGGAAGGGGCTTCACTCTAGAATTGGCGGGCTATTCGCCGCACTCGTAGGGGGTACAGGTTGACCTAAGGAGGGGTGCCCAAGTTACCGGATTCCGTGAAGTGCTGGGTGGTCCATTCACGTTGTTGAAGGGGGTTGCCTCGCTTCAGGTTTTGGCGGGTAACTTGTTGCGCCCGTAGGGGTCTAGGATTTCATTGCACAGGCTATCCACACGACCAGGGGAACGTCGGGTTTCAGTAGCGGCTCTATGAAACCCGGGGATCCTAGATATCTGTATTGTTCTGTGATGCTTATTACATTTCTATGATGTTGCATTTTATCACGCTTTGAGCGAATATTATATATTGATATATATACTAGTAGATGTTGTATATGTTTTGCATCCGCGCTAGTTCAGTCCCCGCTCTGTCGTTAGTTAAGTAACCTAACGGGTAATGACGGGACCCAGTGGCGAATGCGGATGGCATATACGTACATCATTATTTTCTTTCTTTATTGGTGTGATCAATTGATGGGACTGCATTGATTCGGATCAATGCAAGCTAAACAAACCTGTTTGATGTTGTTGGAATAATTTTTCAAAAAACTGTTATTGCAAGGGCGTTCTCTTTTGTTTTGCACAGTGGTATTCGGTTATGAATATCCAGCACCTCAGTCGACGAGGCAAGGGCCGAGATCCCTTCACCGGGAGTGACCCCTTGGACAGAAGTTTGCGTCGGGGTAATAACTTTACTATAGCCGATTTCCTTTTGCTTTCCATCGTGGTATTCAGTTGGAATATCCTGCACCTCATTCTATGGGGAAAGAGCCGAGATCCCTTCACCGGGAGTGACCTCTTTAGCAAAAGTTTTCGTCACTATAATTTTATAAAAGCTATCCAATTCCTTCAACGATATCAAGTTCATTACGTTAAATGTTTTTCGCCAAAAACCATTCGTAGCCCTCCGTCATTTCAGACGGGTAGCACGTAGTATTCATGCTATGTTTGTTGACCTTCGTCAAGGCATAGTGAATGGTAGCTGCTTCTTACCTTTCTGCTGCATAGATAGATGCGTTGGTTTGGGACAGTCGTATAGCCTTGTTGACCTTCGTCAAGGGCTTGTACGGGTGGGTTCAAATTAACCTGGACAATGACGGGTAGAACTTAACATGTGACTTATGATTTGTTGACCTTCGTCAAGGTCATAAGAGCATGGGGCAAAAATCACATCGGGAGTTTCTAAAGAAACTGAAACTTGCCAGATATGAGCATACCTTCTGGGGTGTGATAACGTGAGCAGATTCCGTCACGTTATCATGCGATGATAGTTGGATCCCGATTCCCACTGATGAGTTGGTTTACTCCTCGGGTGATCCCGGCTAATTCTTCTTTCAGGTTTGGAGAAGAATTTGACGTTACAGTGGGAGGTTTCCTGATTAGATAAAGTGATAACCATTCTGATCTAGGTTAGAGTGCACGCTGAGTGTTTCTTTTCTCTCTCTCTCTGGCAGCGACCATGACCCGACCCTTGACTATGACTTGGTGACCAAAATTGACTGAACCTTCTTAAACACTGGCTTTTGGATTGTCAGAGTTGCAAACCTCATTGCCACTCCTAATTTTACCCTTTTCTCCAGACACCCCGTATTACTACGAACATCCACTTCCATTGGATAAAACCATCGTATGGTTATATACGAACTCGAAGGAATTTATTCGAGGATGGTTTCCGGTTCTGGAGAAAACGAATAGGACTATTCAGTTGTCTTTTCCTTTTACCTTCTCAGGTTGCGAGTACTCCTTGGTTTAGGAGATAGTACACCTATTACGCAAATTGGATAGTCTTCTTCCAAACCTTAGGCTGGTGCCGAACGGTGGGGAATGAAGAAAACCAATTTGCCTAACGATAGTGTACAGAAGGTATTAAGTAAAGACAAATAAAGGGATTAGAAGGAGGGCAAAGTAAATTGCGACTGCTATTCACGACCAAACCAAGTATTTCATTACCACTCCCACTTCACCTTTGTATTTCTTCAGAACACTCCGTATCACTACGAAGATCCACAGTTATTTGGATACTCCATCGTATGGTTATATACGAACTCGAAAGGAACTTGTTCCAGTTCGGGGATGGATTCTGGTTCAGGAGAAATAGGAATAAGGTTTATTCAGTTGTCTTTTATCTTTACCTTCTCTCGGGTAGCGAGTGCTCCTAGGATTAGGACAGTACACCCATTATGCTTATTGGATAGTCTTCTTCCAAACCATAGGCTGGTGCCGAACGGTAGGGAAGGAAGAAAACCATTTGGCCTAAAGGGGTGTGCAGAAGGTAATGACTAAAGACATATGAAGGGATGTGGAGAGATGGCATAGAAATATATGGTTACAGTTGTGAATCTGAATAATGGAAGAGGTATTACTAGGAATACCTGGATACCCCTACGAAACATTTCAATGTTTCAGTCTCACTGTGTAGTGTTAAAAGAAAACTGATTTCCCAATTAGACATTTGCTCCAGGGTATATATTTACCAGGTATGATTCTCACATCTGTATGGTTTTACAGATGATGAGTGGGAGTAAGTGTAAGTCCATGCTCCCTCTCCCGGTACTTGCGGGCTTGCGGAATTTGGTGAAAAACGATTTTCTTAGAGGCGGTAATATGGACTCAAAACCCGGATCTTTGGTAAACTGCTAACTAACAACCTAACAAGAGTTTACCTACTCGGTTAGGGGGCTATACCTTTCTTTAACTCCTTCATCTTCAACTCGTCCCGGAGTTCGGATCGGCCTCACCTCGTCGTCTCCTTGCGTCGAAGATGGATCCACCCGAAACCTTCTACCTTTGGCTTGTTCTTCGGACTTTGAAGAAACTAGATCACTTGGCTTGCTAGGCCTTGTGAGCTAGAATGAGTAGAGAAGAGTATGTTGGGATTTTGCTCTATGGTTCTTGCTTCTCAACACATGAGACAAGTGAACCATAGACTAAAGAGAGAGAGCAAGAGGAAGAGGGTGAGAGCAAGAGCATGAGAGCTCAAAACCAAGAGAGAGAAAGGTCAAGCAAGAATGGGCCTCTCTTTTGTCTTTC
The DNA here is from genome assembly GCA_030015575.1 of Agapanthus africanus. Classification (NCBI taxonomy): domain Eukaryota; kingdom Viridiplantae; phylum Streptophyta; class Magnoliopsida; order Asparagales; family Amaryllidaceae; genus Agapanthus; species Agapanthus africanus. The sequence goes on from JASDDO010000018.1 coordinate 115,304,602, forward strand.
ACCCTCTCATAATCCAAAAGCATCATTAGCCATAATGTCAACCAAGTATTATGTAATGGTTCATATCATGACAAAGGCAATATCATTTCCATGCACTCATTTTGCAAACTACAACAAGCAAGCAAAAGTCTTTGCATGAAAATGACAACCATTGTGATGATGATGGCCAACTAGTCCAACCTAGTCAACCGGTCAACAAAGTCAACAAGTCAACAAAGTCAACCCTCCAACAACCATGTCACTATAATACTTAATTATTATTATTACTAAATATATATATATATATATATATATCATATTCTCATTAGGGTTGAGCAAAAAGTCAATAGTCAACAGTCAACGGTCAACAACCCTAATGAGAATCCTCTGCCTCTGTCTCTCCGTCAACTGTGCATACACACCCGCATCCGCGTTCCGAGGAACACGGATGCAAACTGGATAAAACCAATCCCAATACGTACACTAGGATCTGGCTTAAACCAAAGCCCGCTAGTGTAAACTGTCCGGACACTAAACGCGCACAAGTGCACGGATGTGACTGAACCCTGTCGCAAAACCATGCGACCGGTCGCAAAACAATGCGACCTCTACTCTTTTGCCTAAAAGCGAATAGGTTTCTGTGTGGGACTCTAAAGACTCGACACTACGCTGGCAGTGGGTTTAACCACAGACCGCAAGCGGCACTAGCTGTGCGTAACGGTCCCAAGGTAGATGCCGACAAGAAGACTGACGAGGCGAAACCCATCTAAACTCCTACTGAGCCTGAATGTGACATTCTCCGTACAGTCCGGTCTGTTCGTCTGATACATCGCATGGCGGGCCTAGGGGGCGGTAAACGTCAGTCCCCCAATAGCGGTACAAGTCGTGTCGGAGTGAAGCCCAAAACACCCTGAGATAACATTGGAAGCCTACCAGTATATCTCGTTTGCCCTGGCCAGGGACTACTCGTGTAATGCTCTCCTAGACACAGCGCGATGTCAACCCCTAATACCGAGAGAGACGAATCCTGTCTAACCATCACTGCCTCCAAGTGCTTCGGGACTGCACCCAACTACCACCTGTTTGCACGACTCCTTTGAGCCGTGGTAGGGTAGTAATCAAAGTACCGTGGGAACACACTCGAGGCGGAGTGACAGTGTCAAGTCAGCGGACTAAGCTGTACTCATGTCACCTGGGAACTGATAACTGATGATAGGCATAATACCAACTAGTCAGTTCCCGACGAGTCCTGTCCAGTGTACTCGTAACCCAACGAGCACCCGCATACTATCTCAAGTATGATGTACCGACGGCTGTGGGACAGACCGTCTCCCACACTGGGATGAGAAGCGCATGCGCTAGTCTACTCCGGAGTATCGATGCCCTGTCTCGATAGTCCTGCGACCAGGGACCTGCATAAGGATGTGCTTATAGATTACCCAGCCCCACTAGTGTGACTGCCATCACAACGCTGGTAATCAAGCAAAGATCCTAAGGGCTCCACTAATGTGTATAGGCGATATACTGAAATAAACACATGTACACATTGAAGTAGAAACAAACCAAGTAGCATACTACTATTTTGAGCAAGATTGTATATACAAGGTGAATATCCCAAGCTTCCATTAAGTAATATACATACTAGTATGATACAGTAATGGCCTCTAGGGCATATACACTAACAATCTCCCACTTGCACTAAGGCCATGTACTGGCGTATCGAAGACCTATCATCTCGATCAGCCGCTCGAACTGAGTCTGGGGTAAGGCCTTCGTGAGTGGATCAGCAGTGTTATCTTCCGTATTTACTCTCTTCACCTCGATCTCCCGGCGATCAACGATCTCCCTGATCAGGTGGTACCGCCTCAAAATATGCCTGGACTTCTGATGGGACCTGGGTTCCTTCGCTAAAGCTATAGCGCCGTTGTTGTCACAATACAGCGGTATTGGATCAACACTGGTAGGAACCACCTGAAGTTCCGTGAGGAACTTCTTCATCCAGACAGCTTCCTTTGCGGCATCGCAAGCAGCTATGTACTCCGCTTCCATAGTTGAGTCAGCAACGGTTTCCTGCTTGGAACTCTTCCAGCAGACCGCCCCTCCATTGAGGGTAAAGACATAACCCGACATGGACTTGGAGTCATCCTTATCACTCTGGAAGATGGAGTCAGCAAAGGCCTCAATCTGGAGGTCTTTTCCGCCATACACCAAGAACATCTCCTTAGTCCTTCTCAGGTACTTGAGAATGTTCTTTACTGCTATCCAGTGTTTCTCCCCTGGGTTCGACTGATACCGGCTTACAACGCTCAATGCGTATGCTACATCTGGTCTGGTACACAACATCGCATACATAATAGAGCCTACCGCAGATGCGTAGGGTATTGATGACATGCGAGCCCTTTCCAAATCAGTCTTGGGAGACATCTCTTTGGAGAGGGTGATTCCATAACAAGCCGGTAGATTACCGCGCTTGGAATCTTCCATACTGAATCGTTTCAGTATGGTGTCGATATACCTTGACTGTGAAAGTCCCAACATCCTCTTAGATCTATCACGATAGATCTGGATCCCCAGAATGTAGTTGGCATCGCCCAGGTCCTTCATGGAGAACCTCTGTGACAATAATCCTTTGACTGACTGTAGCATAGGAATATCATTTCCTATTAGGAGAATGTCATCGACGTACAAGACGAGGAATACTACATTTCTCCCTACAATCTTACTGTAAATGCATGGTTCATCTGGGTTTTTGACAAAGTCGAATTCTTTGACAGTATCATCAAAGCAGATGTTCCAACTCCGCGATGCCTGCTTGAGTCCATAGATGGAATTGAGCAATTTGCACACTTTACCGCTGCTCCCACTCTGAATGAATCCCTATGGCTGATCCATATAGACGCACTCTTCCAAATTTCCATTTAGAAAAGCCGTCTTTACATCTATCTGCCAGATTTCATAATCGTGGAAGGCAGCAATGGTAAGAAGGATCCGAATGGATTTAAGCATGGCTACCGGAGAAAATGTCTCGTCATAGTCCAAACCAGGTCTTTGACGAAAACCCTTTGCAACGAGCCTTGCTTTATAGGTTTCAACCTGCCTATCTACACCAATCTTCTTTCTGAAGATCCATTTGCAGCCTACGGGTTTTACCCCTTCTGGAGCAAAGTCCAAAGTCCAAACTTTGTTGGTGTACATGGACTCCATCTCGGTCCGCATTGCATCCAGACGTTTTACCGAGTCACCGCTCTGAATGGCTTGCTGGAAGCTAGTAGGCTCACCAAAATCCATGGTGCAATCCTCTCTATCCCCGTCTATGAGAAAACCGTAGTATCTCTCGGGCGGATGAGACTGCCTACTACTCTTGCAGAGTGGCGCAGGAATGTCCGGTTCTCCTGAAACTACTGGCTCTTCCAAGCTTTCAGTAATAGCTTGTGGTTCTGGAATTTCTTCCAGTTCTATTGCTCTCCCACTTATCTGATTTTCCAAAAATTCAGTTTCCAAGAAGTGGGCATGCGGAGAAACAAAAACATTTTGTTCTTCTGCGGAATAGAAAAGATACCCTCTGGAGTTCTTTGGGTATCCCACAAACTTACACAGTACTGAGCGTGCCTCGAGCTTGTCCGCATGCTGCTTTTTTACAAAAGCTGGACATCCCCATACCTTAAGATACTTAAGACAAGGTTTCTTCCCACTCCACATCTGATATGGGGTGGTAGGCACAGTCTTGGTTGGAGTCTTGTTCAAGAGATATGCAGCTGCTTCTAGTGCATAACCCCAGAAAGATCGCGGTAACTCAGCCTTACTCATCATGGAACGAACCATATCCAATAGGGTCCTATTCCACCTTTCCGATACACCGTTGTGTTGTGGTGTGTATGGAGGAGTAAGTTGAGAGAGAATTCCATTCTCTTTTAAGTAGCCCAGAAACTCGGCACTCAAGTATTCTCCACCTCGATCCGATCTTAGAATCTTGATACTTTTGCCGGTTTGTTTTTCAACTTCATTCTTGTATTCTTGAAATTTCCCAAAGGCCTCGGATTTGTGCTTCATTAAGAATACATGTCCATACCTAGAGAAATCATCTGTGAAAGTAATGAAGTATGAATAACCTCTTCGCGCATGTGTAGACATTGGACCACACACATCACTGTGTATAAGTCCCAAGAGCTTGCTCGCTCTTTCTCCGCGTCCAGTGAACGGAGTCTTTGTCATCTTTCCCATGAGACAAGATTCACAAGTGGCATAAGACTGATACTCGAACGGATTCAAGTACCCTTCTTTATGTAACTTAGTCAATCGTGTCTCATTAATGTGACCCAGTCTACAATGCCATAAGAAAGCCTGATTTGTTTCCGGAGACTTTCTTTTAAGTGTGTTCTGGACACTGAAAATCTGAGCTTGATTTAACACGTATATTCCGTTCTGTAATGTACCTGACCCAATCAGAACTTGATTTAGGTGGATGTGTACTACATCGCTTACAAAAGTAAATCCATATCCTTCCTTAGAAAGTAAGGATACAGATATGATATTACAAGTCGCACCTGGTACATACAAACAGTTACGCAAAATCAATATCTGCCCAGTTGTCAGTCCAAGATGATATTCCCCTACGGATTCAGCATCCATGCTCATTCCGTTAGCAACCCTGAGGGTCATATCACCTTTCCTGATAACCCTACGGTTTCTCAGAGCCTGTAACGAATTACAGATATGAGATCCTGATCCGGTATCCAATACCCAGGAAGTAAGGTTAACTGACATACAGTTCTCAATTACAAACACACTCAAAGCCGAAGCCACAACATGCTTCGAATTCTGGCTACTGGCTTTGCAAGCCCAGCAATCATTCTGCCAATGTTCATTCCCGTTACAATAGGAACGTCCCTCTTTTACTACATCCAGTCCTGAAACCTTTGCCCTTGCTTTTCCTTCTTCTTCCCTGGTTTCCTTCAGGGTATAAGCAGAGGGCAGGGACTGTAGAATTATGTCAGTGCTTGACCCATTCTCCAACGTGGTCTCCAGGTCCGTGAGCTCAAAATAGCTGGTCTCTGTAAGGACGTTGTCCCCTACAGATGACCCGACAGCCAACCTCGCTTGAAGCAATTCGTTCGAGGTCTCATATCTTGCGATACGAGATTGCTCTCCATATAAATCTTTGTTATGGAGGAAGATAGAAACTGAGTCCATCTTCTCGTGCTGCCTCTGGTTTGCACCATTAACTGAGGCTAACACGAGGCACTTGGCTTTCGCACAATCCTTTTTCGATGTCCTACGGATGTAAATATCCGTGACAGGGGAAACTGGACCTGAGACGGCAGGGGTATGATCAGTTAAGAGGTGTCCCAGCTTGTTATGGGCAATGGACATCTGGACAGACCTTTGCCAGTCATAACAGTCAGGTTCAGTCATTTTATTATCTAGATGTAACCTAGGTGCGGTCACTGGGTCGCTGCAATTAAGAGAGAGAGAGAAGAAAACACTCAGCATGATGCTCTTGCAAGTTTAGATTGGTTTTTAATTTGTCTAAACAGGATGGCTCCCACTGTCTCTCGAATCCCTCCTCAAACCAAAAAGGAAGAATTAGTCAGGATCAATCTCACCGTACAATACTTGCTTAACCGTTCGGCCAGGCTGGTGTCGGTACTTCGAGGGAGGTTTTCCAACGCTTTCGCAAAGTTCCTTAATTAAATAACCTCTTTTCCCTGTGGGCGTAGCCCCGCTAACACCTTTCTAGACACCTACTTTGTTTATAGCATTAATCGTTAAGTGAGAAATTTCCCGAGGAGTAGCATATACTCACAGTAGGATCGGGATCCAAATATCATCGCGTGACGAAACTGAAGGAATCCTACCAGAATCATCACACTCTAAATGGTATGCAACACTAGCAAGTTTCAGTACTTATGAAACTCCCGATGTGGATTTTTGCCCCGTTGTCTTATGACCTTGACGAAGGTCAACAAATCATAAGTCACATGTCAAGTTCTACCCGTCATTATCCAGGTTAATTTGAACCCACCCGTATATACCCTTGACGAAGGTCAACAAGGTAATACGACTGTCCCAAACCAACGCATCTATCTATGCTACATATGAACACCCAACAGCTACCAATCACTATGCCTTGACGAAGGTCAACAAACATAGCTTGAATACTATTGAATATTCATACGAAACGACGGAGGGCTACGAATGGTTTTGGCGAAACCTTGAACGTAGTGAACTTGATATAATCGAAGGAACGAGATAGCTTTTTGAAGGAGTGGCTCAAGCTCCGCATTTAAAAGTTAGTTTTTGAAAAGAACCGAGTGGTTTTTCGAAAGTGTTCCAACGATTTTTACTTGGTTTATTTTCTTGCATTAGTTCTTTTAATGCGTGATATTCTTGCATTAGTTCTTTTAATGCGTCCCATCATTTAATCCTACCATTGCAGAAAACAACCAAAATATGACGTACGCTTATGCCATTCGCATTCGCCACGGGGCCCCGTCATTACCCGTTAGGTTACTTAACTAACGACAGAGCGGGGGCTGGGCTAGCGCGGCTGTAAAACATAAGCAACGCCTAAATAATATCATATATAGATATGTTGCAATGATAGCCATTTCAGATCACAGATGAACACATTGGATATACTAGGAATCCGCAATTCGTACGAGCCTGTAACGAAAAGCAGATTACACGGTCGCGGTGAATAGCCAAAACCCCACCCAAGACCCCTACGGGTGCGGCAAACTACCCGCCAAGTACCCGAAGCGAAGCAACCTCCCTCAACTCCGTGAGTAGGCCACTCGGCACTTCGGCATACCCGGTAGTTTGTACACCCCCTCCATGGGTCTATCCTAGGAGCAAAAACAGTAAAAAGAAATTATGCAATAACGGCTACAACCCCGACCCGGTTGTGCGGCCATACAAATAATTATTACATCAATTTAAAAATATACATGAATTGAAAGAAAAGAAAACTCTCGTCTCACAACCCCCGGCTATTCACCCGCGACAATCCAATGAATTCATATACACATTCCAATAACATTACAGATCACAGATTTGTATAACCCCCACTAATCGACATATAGCGATTAGCAGACGTTCAATACAAATATCACATCACAGAAAGACCCGTCAGCTTAAGTCTTTTAGAAGTTCGATAAAAAATACGGATTTTCAGGACACTAAAAATAAAATATTCGTTCTGGAAAATCTGGGCAGAAAATATATATTCCAAAAATCCCAAAACAACGCCAGAAAAACACTGCACCAAACTTGGACCTCGGCCGAGTCAACTCGGCCGCGGATCCGCGGCGGGAGCGTGCTCCCACCGCGTTTCCGCGGTGCTTTGACTCGATCGTTGGACCAAATTTGGTGGGTGATCACACAAAAGCCTGAGCCGATTTTTAAGATAAAATTTATCAATTTTTGAACAGAAAAAAAATCGGCAGAAACTTATCATATCGGGTTCGTTTTGCGACTTTTTCTTTGATCGATCTTCTAGCTACTTTGCTAACATGTTAGATAGAGTTTAACTAGGCTCTGATACCACTGTAAGTCCATGCTCCCTCTCCCGGTACTTGCGGGCTTGCGGAATTTGGTGAAAAACGATTTTCTTAGAGGCGGTAACATGGACTCAAAACCCGGATCTTTGTTAAACTGCTAACTAACAACCTAACAAGAGTTTACCTACTCGGTTAGGGGGCTATACCTTTCTTTAACTCCTTCGTCTTCAACTCGTCCCGGAGTTCGGATCGGCCTCACCTCGTCGTCTCCTTGCGTCGAAGATGGATCCACCCGAAACCTTCTACCTTTGGCTTGTTCTTCGGACTTTGAAGAAACTAGATCACTTGGCTTGCTAGGCCTTGTGAGCTAGAATGAGTAGAGAAGAGTATGTTGGGATTTTGCTCTATGGTTCTTGCTTCTCAACACATGAGACAAGTGAACCATAGACTAAAGAGAGAGAGTAAGAGGAAGAGGGTGAGAGCAAGAGCATGAGAGCTCAAAACCAAGAGAGAGAAAGGTCAAGCAAGAATGAGCCTCTCTTTTATCTTTCACCCTCTCATAATCCAAAAGCATCATTAGCCATAATGTCAACCAAGTATTATGTGATGGTTCATACCATGACAAAGGCAATATCATTTCCATGCACTCATTTTGCAAACTACAACAAGCAAGCAAAAGTCTTTGCATGAAAATGACAACCATTGTGATGATGATGGTCAACTAGTCCAACCTAGTCAACCGGTCAACAAAGTCAACCCTCCAACAACCATGTCACTATAATACTTAATTAATATTATTGCTAAATATATATATATATATATCATATTCTCATTAGGGTTGAGCAAAAAGTCAATAGTCAACAGTCAACGGTCAACAACCCTAATGAGAATCCTCTGCCTCTGTCTCTCCGTCAACTGTGCATATACACCCGCATCCGCGTTCCGAGGAACACGGATGCAAACTGGATAAAACCAATCCCAATACGTACACTAGGATCTGGCTTAAACCAAAGCCCGCTAGTGTAAATTGTCCGGACACTAAACGCGCACAAGTGTACGGATGTGACCGAACCCTATTCAATAGGATGCATGATTGGCAGATCACTTGCTTAGGCAATTGAGTCAATCATGAGATGTCAAGTACCACACCAGATGTTGTTTTTGCAGTAGATGCAATAAGTTGATATTAATCCAATCCTGGAGAAACGATAGGAAGCAATTTTAGAACATAAGTTGATGTTCTAGGGAAATGATAACGACAGCCTCCTTTGGGAGACAGTGTAAGTCCATGCTACCTCTCCCGGTACTTTCGAGCATGAGGAATTTGATAAAAAACAATTTTCTTAGAGGTGGTAACATGGACTTAAAACCCGGATCTTTGTTAAACATCTAACTAACAACCTAACTAGGAGTTGTTAACTACTCGGTTAGGGGGTTTATACCTTTCTTATCTTGAACTCCTTCATCTTCAAACCTCGATGGTTGTCCGAATCGGCTTCTCCCCGTCGTCTCCTTGCGCCGAAGATCGATCCACCTGAAAGCTTCAACCTTTGGCTCCTTCTTCGATCTTTGAAGAAACTAGTTCACTCGGTTTGCTAAACCTTGTGAACTAGAGTGAGTAGAGAAGAGTTTTGTTGGGATTTTATCTATGGTTCTTGGTTCTCAATGTTAGTGTTTATGCCCTAGAAGGCCATTACTGTATCATACTAGTTTGTATATTACTTAATGGAAGCTTGGGATATTCACATGTATATAACAGTCTTGCTAAACATGGTAGTATGCTACTTGGTTTTTCTATCTTAATATGTGAGTATACGTATTGATAGAGCTCTTAGGATCTTGCTTGACTACCAGCGTTGTGATGGCAGTCACACTAGTGGGGGCTGGGTAGTCTACAAGCACATCCTTATTCAGGTCCCTGGTCGTTGGATTATCAAGACAGAGCATCGATACTCCGGAGTAGACTAGTGTGTACGCTTCTCATCCCAGTTGGGGAGATGGTCTGTCCCACAGCCGTCAGTACGTCGTACTGGAGATAGTATGCAGGTGCTCGTTAGGTTACGGGTACACCGGACATGACTCACAGGGAACTGTTGGTTGGTTTTATACCAGTCGTCAGTGAACAGTTCCCAGGTGACATGAGTACAGCATAGTCCGCAGACTTGACACTGCTACTTCGCCTCGAGTGTGTCCCACTGTTCTTAGATTGCTACCCTACCACGACTCAAAGGAGTCGTGCAAACAGGTAGCAGTTGGGTGCAGTCCCGAGCACTTGGAGGCAGTGGCGGTTAGACAGGATTCGTCTCTCCCGGTATTGGGAGTTGATATCGCGCTGTGTCAGAGAGCCATTACGCAAAGTCCCTGGCCAGGGCAAGCGAGATTTGCTGGTAGGTTCCAGTAGTTTCTCAGGGTGTAATGGGCTTCCCTCCGACACGACTTATACCGCTATTAGGGGACTGACGCTTGCCGTCCCCCTAGGCCCGATATGCGATAGTCTAAGACGAACGGACCGGACTGTATGGAGATTGTCACAGCAGGCTCAGTAGGAGTTCGGATGGGTTTCCTCATCGGCCTTCTTATCGACATCTACCTGGGGACCGTTACGTACATCTAGTGCCGCTTGCGGTCTGTGGTTAAACCCACTGCCAGCGTAGTAGTCGAGTCTCTAGAGTCCCACACAGAGAGTTTCCCTACTCCAGGCGAAACGATATAGAGGTCGTATGGTTTTACGACAAGGGTTCGGACGCATACGTGTGTTTACGCACGTACGACTTTCGGACAGTTTTTACCAGTCGGCTATGGTTTAAGCCAGTTACTGGTATCCGGTTATTGGATTTATGCAGTCTAAAGTTTTTCCGTATTTTTGCGGAAAAGAGGGGCGTTCTCGTAATTGCGCGAGAAGCTTCTAGAAGATAGTGACTAAGGAGGTTTAGGTGGCATATACAATGAATGTGATTAGTGAGTCATATGGATGATTCATCCATGTCATTAATGCATCATAAATGCTTAATGACTAATGGATGTGAATCATCACTAGATATTATCAAGCATGGTTGTTAAATTCATTTCTTTTCTTTTCTTGATAAAAAGAAATGCTTGATATATATTATGATAACTCATTATTCTCACTTCATAATTTATCTTCACCTTCTCTCTCCTCAAGCTCTCCCTCTTCAAACCCTAATCCTCCCCTCTCATGTGTTGAGTACAAGGATTAGTTAGACTAATTAAACCATAACCCTCACTCTATATCACCTAGTTTCTTTGATTAGCACTTAAAGAAGGTTAGTTGCCTCAAGTTTAGAGGCTAAGCTTGGAGTAAAGCTCTCGGGTGGATCGTCTACTACTTCGAGAAGGCCGAGGAGGAGGAGGAGTTCGCAAAGACGAAGGACACAATTCGTTAGGTATAATCCCTAAACATAGTAGTATAGAACTTCTATGTTTCTTGTTAGTTATCGTTTAGCTTCGATTTGTGCGGTTAGTCGATGTTTAAGCAAAGAACAAAATCGTTTTTCATATTTCCGCCTCCCCGCAAGCAGTGGGGTATTGTACATCGACTTACACTCAACACATGAGACAAGTGAACCATAGACTCAAGAGAGGGAGAGCAAGAGGAGGAAGATGAGAGCTCAAGAACAAGAGAGAGAATGAGAATGATAGAATGAGAGAAGACTTTTCTCATTTGGCTCTCATAATCCATAACCATCATAACACATCATAGCAATCAAGTATTATGTGATGGCTTAAGCAACAATAGCCATATCATTTCATGCACTCATTTTGCACAAGAGAGCAAGCAAGCAAAAGTCTTTGCCATGAAATGATAGCTATTGTTGTCATGATGGTCAACTAGTCAAGCCTAGTCAACCGGTCAACAAAGTCAACAAGTCAACAAAGTCAACAAGTCAAAAAAGTCAACCCCTCAACAACCATGTCACCATAATACTTAATTAATATAATTGTTAATCATATATCATATTCTCATTAGGGTTGAGCAAAAAGTCAATAGTCAACGGTCAACGGTCAACAACCCTAATGAGAATCCTCTACCTCTGTCTCTCCGTCAACTGTGCATACACACCCGCATCCGCGTTCCGAGGAACACGGATGCAAACTGGATAAAACCAATCCCAAAAGGTACACTAGGATCTGGCTTAAACCAAAGCCCGCTAGTGTAAACTGTCCGGACACTGTACGTGCACAAGTGCACGGATGTGACCGAACCCTGTCGCAAAACCATGCGACCTCTACTCTTTTGCCTAAAGGAGAATAGCTTTCTGTGTGGGACTCTAAAGACTCGACACTACGCTGGCAGTGGGTTTAACCATAGACCGCAAGCGGCACTAGCTGTGCGTAACGGTCCCCAGGTAGATGCCGACAAGAAGACTGACGAGGTGAAACCCATCTGAACTCCTACTGAGCCTGAATGTGACATTCTCTGTACAGTCCGGTCTGTTCGTCTGATACATCGCATGGCGGGCCTAGGGGGCGGTAAACGTCAGTCCCCTAATAGCGGTACAAGTCGTGTCGGAGTGAAGCCCAAAACACCCTGAGATAACACTGGAAGCCTACCAGTATATCTCGTTTGCCCTGGCCAGGGACTACTCGTGTAATGGCTCTCCTAGACACAGCGTGATGTCAACCCCCAATACCGGGAGAGAAGAATCCTGTCTAACCGTCACTGCCTCCAAGTGCTTCGGGACTGCACCCAACTACTACCTGTTTGCACGACTCCTTTGAGCCATGGTAGGATAGTAATCAAAGTACAGTGGGAACACACTCGAGGCAAAGTGATAGTGTTAAGTCAGCGGACTAAGCTGTACTCATGTCACCTGGGAACTGATAACTGACGATAGGTATAATACCAACCGGTCAGTTCCCGACGAGTCCTGTCCAGTGTACTCGTAACCCAACGAGCACCCGCATACTATCTCCAGTACGACGTACTGATGGCTGTGGGACAGACCATCTCCCACTCTGGGATGAGAAGCGCATGCGCTAGTCTACTCCGGAGTATCGATGCCCTGTCTCGATAGTCTTGCGACTAGGGACCTGCATAAGGATGTGCTTATAGATTACCCAGCCCCCACTAGTGTGACTGCCATCACAACGCTGGTAATCAAGCAAAGATCCTAAGGGCTCCACTAATGTGTATAGGCGATATACTAAAATAAACACATATACACATTGAAGTAGAAACAAACCAAGTAGCATACTACTATTTTGAGCAAGATTGTATATACAAGGTGAATATCCCAAGCTTCCATTAAGTAATATACAAACTAGTATGATACAGTAATGGCCTCTAGGGCATATACACTAACAATCTCCCACTTGCACTAAGGCCATGTACTGGCATATCGAAGACCTATCATCTCGATCAGCCGCTCGAACTGAGTTTGGGGCAAGGCCTTGGTGAAGGGATCTGCAGTGTTATCTTCTGAAGCAACCCTCCGAACCTCGATCTCCTGGCGATCCACGATCTCCCTGATCAGGTGATACCGCCTCAAGATGTGTCTGGATCTCTGATGGGACCTGGGCTCCTTTGCTAAAGCTATAGCCCCGTTGTTGTCGCAATACAGAGGTATTGGATCAACAATGGACGGAACCACCTGAAGTTCTTTCAAGAACTTCCTCATCCAGACAGCTTCCTTTGCGGCATCAGATGCAGCGATGTATTCCGCTTCCATCGTCGAGTCTGCAACGGTTTCCTGTTTGGAACTCTTCCAACACACCGCCCCTCCATTGAGGGTAAAGACAAAACCCGACATGGACTTGGAATCATCCTTGTCACTCTGGAAGCTGGAGTCAGCAAAGGCCTCGATCTGGAGGTCTTTTCCGCCATACACCAAGAACATCTCTTTAGTCCTTCTCAGGTACTTGAGAATATTCTTTACCGCTATCCAGTGTTTCTCCCCGGGGTTTGACTGATACCGGCTTACTACACTCAGTGCATAAGCTACATCCGGTCTGGTACACAACATCGCATACATTATAGAGCCTACCGCAGAAGCGTAGGGTATAATAGACATGCGATCCCTCTCCAAATCAGTCTTGGGAGACATCTCTTTAGAGAGGGTGATCCCGTGACAAGCCGGTAGGTTACCGCGCTTGGAATCTTCCATACTGAATCTTTTCAGTATGGTGTCGATGTACCTGGACTGTGAAAGTCCTAATATCCTCTTGGATCTATCACGATGGATCCGGATCCCCAGGATGTATGAGGCATCACCCAGGTCTTTCATGGAGAACCTGTGTGACAAGAACTCCTTGACAGATTGTAGCATAGGAATGTCATTTCCTATTAAGAGAATGTCATCCACGTACAAAACGAGGAATACTACAGTTCTCGCTACAAATCTACTATAGATGCATGGTTCATCTGGATTTTTGATAAAGCCAAATTCCTTGACCGTCTCATCAAAACAGATGTTCCAACTCCGCGATGCCTGCTTTAGTCCATAGATGGACTTAAGTAACTTGCACACTTTTCCGCTGCTCCCACTCTGAATGAAACCCTCTGGTTGGTCCATATAGACACACTTCTCTAAATTTCCATTTAGAAAAGCGGTCTTTACGTCCATTTGCCAGATCTCATAATCGTGGAAGGCAGCAATGGCAAGAAGGATCCGAATGGATTTCAGCATAGCCACTGGAGAAAAGGTTTCGTCATAGTCCAAGCCAGGTCTTTGACGGAAACCCTTTGCAATAAGTCTAGCTTTATAGGTCTCAACCTGTCCATCTACACCAATCTTCCTTTTGAAGATCCACTTTCATCCTACGGGTTTTACCCCGTCTGGAGCAATGTCCAACGTCCATACTTTGTTGGTGTACATGGACTCCATTTCGGTCCGCATTGCATCCAGCCATTTTACTGAGTCAATGCTCTGAACGGCCTGCTGGAAGCTAGTAGGCTCATCATAATCTATGATGCAATCCTCTCTATCCCCGTCTATAAGAAAACCGTAGTATCTCTCGGGCGGATGAGACTGCCTACTGCTCCTGCGGAGCGGCGTAGGAATGTCCTATTCTTTTGAACCCTCTGGTTCCACTAAGCTTTCAGTAATAGTCTGTGGTTCTGGAATTTCTTCCAGTTCTACTGCGCTCCCACTAATTTCCTTTTCCAAGAACTGGTGTTCTAGAAAGTGGGCATTACGAGAAACAAGGACTTTTTGTTCCTCTGCGTGGTAGAAAAGATACCCCCTGGTGTTCTTTGGGTATCCCACAAACTTGCACAGTACTGAGCGTGCCTCGAGTTTGTCCGCATGCTGCTTTTTGACAAAAGCTGGACATCCCCAGATCTTCAGATATTGAAGATAGGGTTTCTTCCCACTCCATAACTCATATGGTGTGGTAGGCACAGTCTTAGTCGGAACTCGGTTCAAAAGGTATACAGCTGATTCTAGCGTATATCCCCAGAATGATCGCGGTAACTCAGCGTTACTCATCATGGACCGTACCATATCCAATAGGGTTCGGTTCCGTCTCTCCGATACACCGTTATGTTGCGGAGTGTATGGAGGAGTAAGCTGAGAGAGAATTCCGTTCTCTTTTAAATAGTCCAGGAACTCGGCACTCAAGTATTCACCACCTCGATCCGATCTTAGGACCTTGATACTTTTGCCGGTTTGTTTTTCTACTTCATTCTTATATTCCTGGAATTTTCCAAAGGCTTCGGACTTATGTTTCATTAAGAAGACATGTCCGAATCTTGAAAAATCATCCGTAAAAGTAATGAAGTAAGAAAAACCGCTTCGCGCATGTGTAGATATTGGACCGCACACGTCGCTGTGTACGAGTCCCAAGAGCTCGCTCGCTCTTACTCCGTGTCCAGTGAACGGAGTCTTTGTCATCTTTCCTTTGAGACAGGATTGACAAGTGGCATACGATTGATATTCGAACGGATTCAAATATCCTTCTGTATGTAACTTCGTCAACCTTCTCTCATTGATGTGACCCAGTCTACAATGCCACAAGAAAGTCTGATTTATTTCCGGAGACTTTCTTTTGTGTGTATTCTGGACATTGAAAATCTGTGGTTGGTTTAATACGTATATACCATTGCTTAATGTACCTGACCCAATCAGAACTTGATTAAGGTGAATGTTTACAACATTACTTACAAACGCAAATTCATAACCTTCTTTAGAAACAAAAGATACAGAAATGATATTACAAGTTGCGTTGGGTACCAAAAAGCAATTACGCAAAACTAAAACATGTCCATCTGACATTCCCAGGTGATAGTCCCCCACGGCCTTAGCATCCATGCTAGCTCCGTTTGCAACTTTGAGGGTCATGTCACCTGCCTTCAAAACCCTACGGTTTCTCAACGCCTGCAAAGAATTACAGATATGAGATCCTGATCCGGTATCCAATACCCAGGAAGTAGAGTTTATTGAAAGACAGTTTTCAATAACATACACACCTGAAGCTGAAGTTGCAACCTGCTTCAATTCCTGTGTCCTGGCTTTCCAAGCCCTGCAATCATTCTTCCAGTGTCCTTTCTTATGACAATAGAAGCATTCTTCCTTATCCACAAGCTTTCCCACTTTCTTTGTTGCTTTTGCTTTTCCCTTCGTATCCACTTTACTAACACCGCCCCTTGGTTTGGCGGGGGCTTTCTTCTTCTTTCCCTTGGCTTTCGCCTTGGACCTAGAAGAAGAAGATCCTCCTACAAACAAAGTGGATGTTTCCCAACCTTTCTGTAGGGTGCCCTCTGCGCTCCTCAGCATGTTGAGGAGTTCTGAAAGTTCAACTTCCTTTTCTTGTAAGTTGAAGTTCAGTATGAACTGGGCGTAAGTGGAAGGAAGGGACTGGAGAATCAAGTCCGTATAGAGCTCATTCTCCAACGTGGTCCCAAGGTCCGCGAGCTCCTCAACGTAGCCAATCATCTTAAGCACGTGTTCCGCTACCGATGATCCGACGGCCAATCTTGCCGAAAATAACTTCTTCGACACTTCGTATCTTGAGATACGAGATTGCTCTCCATACAGTTCTTTTGTATGAGGAAATATGGATTCCAGGTCCATATTCTCGTGCCTCCTCTGATGTTCATTGTCCATAGAGGCAAGCACGAGGCACTTGGCCTTCGCGCAGTCTAATTCCCAGGTCTTACGGATTTCCTTATCCGCGACGCTGGTTTTGGGACCTGGGACAGGGGGAGCTTTGGTGGTAAGAAGATACCCCAGCTTGTCGTAAGTGATTGCCATCTTGACATTCCTGAGCCAATCTTTGTAGTTTGGCCCTGTCAGTATGTTTTTATCTAGAAGTAACTTAAGTCCAGTCATGTCGATTGGTCGCTGCAATTAGGAGAGAGAAGAAAACACTCAGCTTGATGCTCTTGCAAGTTTAGAATGGTTTTTAATTTGTCTAAACAGGATGGCTCCCACTGTTTCTCGAATCCCTCCTCAAACCAAAAAGGAAGAATTAGTCAGGATCAATCTCACCGTACAATACTTGCTTAACCGTTCGGCCAAGCTGGTGTCGGTACTTCGAGGGAGGTTTTCCAACGCTTTCGCGAAGTTCCTTAATTAAATAATCTCTTTTCCCTGGGGGCGTAGCCCCGCTAACACCTTTCTAGATACCTACTTGGTTTATAGCATTGATCGTTAAGTGAGAAATTTCCCGAGGAGTAGCATATACTCACAGTAGGATCGGGATCCAAATATCATCGCATGACAAAACTGAAGGAATCCTACCAGAATCATCACACTCCAAATGGTATGCAACACTAGCAAGTTTCAGTTCTTTTGAAACTCCCGATGTGGATTTTTGCCCCATGCTCTTATGACCTTGGCGTGAGGTCAAAATGTCATAAGTCACAAGTCAAGTTCTTTCCATCATTATCCAGGTTAATTTGAACCCACCCGTACCTACCCTTGACGTAGGCCAAAATGGTAGTACGGCTGTCCCAAACCAACGCATTCTATTTATGCAACAGATAAATATCCGGCAGCTACCAATCACTATGCCTTGGCGTGAGGTCAAAATACATAGCTTGAATACTACAGAATATTTAACTGAAATGATGGAGGGCTACGAATGGTTTTGGCAAAACCGTGAACGTAGTGAACTTGATATAATCGATGGAACGAGATAGCTTTTAAAACGAGTGGCTCAAGCTCCGCATTTAAAAGTTAGTTTTGAAAAGAACCGAGTGGTTTATCGAAAGTTTTCCAACGACTTAAGTTTGGTTTATTTTCTTGCATTGGTTCTTTTAATGCGTGATATTCTTGCATTAGTTCTTTTAATGCGTCCCATCATTTAATCCAACCATTGCAGAAAACAACCAAAATATGACGTACGCTTATGCCATTCGCATTCGCCACGGGGCCCGTCATTACCCATTAGGTTACTTAACTAACGACAGAGCGGGGGCTGGGCTAGCGCGGCTGTAAAACATAAGCAACGCCTAAATAATATCATATATAGATATATTGCAATGATAGCCATTTCAGATCACAGATGAACACATTGGATATACTAGGAATCCGCAATTCGTACGAGCCTGTAACGAAAAGCAGATTACACGGTCGCGGTGAATAGCCAATACCCCACCCAAGACCCCTACGGGTGCGGCAAACTACCCGCCAAGTACCCGAAGCGAAGCAACCTCCTTCAACTCCGTGAGTAGGCCACTCGGCACTTCGGCATACCCGGTAGTTTGTGCACCCCCTCCATGGGTCTATCCTAGGAGCAAAAACAGTAAAAAGAAATTATACAATGACGGCTACAACCCCGACCCGGTTGTGCGACCATACAAATAATTATTACATCAATTTACAAATTTACATGAATTGAAAGAAAAGAAAACTCTCGTCTCACAACCCCCCGTCTATTCACCCGTGACAATCCAATGAATTCATATACACATTCCAATAACATTACAGATCACAGATTTGTATAACTCCCACTAATCGACATATAGCGATTAGAAGACGTTCAATACAAATATCACATCACAGAAAAACCCGTCAGCTTAAGTCTTTTAGAAGTTCGATCAAAAATACGGATTTTCAGGCCCAAAACACAAAATTTTCGTTCTGGAAAATCTGAGCAGAAAATACATATTCCAAAAATCCCAAAATACCCCACTGAACAAACTGCAACCAAAATTTCCCACTACCGAGTCAACTCGGCCGCGGAACCGCGGCGGGAGCACGCTCCCGCCGCGTTTCCGCGGCGCTTTGATCGGTTCAGGGGACGAAATTTTGTCAATTTATTATAAAAACCCTGAGCCGAATTTTAAAGTATGATTTATCATTTTTGGAACAGAGGAAAAATTCGACAGCAAGCATGATATCGGGGTTCATTTCAGGACTTTTTCTTTGATCGATCTTCTAGCTACTTTGCTAATATGTT
The DNA here is from genome assembly GCA_030015575.1 of Agapanthus africanus. Taxonomy (NCBI): domain Eukaryota; kingdom Viridiplantae; phylum Streptophyta; class Magnoliopsida; order Asparagales; family Amaryllidaceae; genus Agapanthus; species Agapanthus africanus. Next base: position 115,323,444 of record JASDDO010000018.1, read on the forward strand.
AGATAGAGTTTAACTAGGCTCTGATACCACTGTAAGTCCATGCTACCTCTCCCGGTACTTTCGGGCATGCAGAATTTGATAAAAAACAATTTTCTTAGAGGTGGTAACATGGACTTAAAACCCGGATCTTTGTTAAACATCTAACTAACAACCTAACTAGGAGTTGTTAACTACTCGGTTAGGGGGTTTATACCTTTCTTATCTTGAACTCCTTCGTCTTCAAACCTCGATGGTTGTCCGAATCGGCTTCTCCCCGTCGTCTCCTTGCGCCGAAGATCGATCCACCTGAAAGCTTCAACCTTTGGCTCCTTCTTCGATCTTTGAAGAAACTAGTTCACTCGGTTTGCTAAATCTTGTGAACTAGAGTGAGTAGAGAAGAGTTTTGTTGGGATTTTATCTATGGTTCTTGGTTCTCAACACATGACACAAGTGAACCATAGACTCAAGAGAAGGAGAGCAAGAGGAGGAAGATGAGAGCTCAAGAACAAGAGAGAGAATGAGAATGATAGAATGACAGAAGACTTTTCTCATTTGGCTCTCATAATCCATAACCATCATAACGCATCATAGCAATCAAGTATTATGTGATGGTTTAAGCAACAATAGCCATATCATTTCATGCACTCATTTTGCACAAGAGAGCAAGCAAGCAAAACTCTTTGCCATGAAATGATAGCTATTGTTATCATGATGGTCAACTAGTCAAGCCTAGTCAACCGGTCAACAAAGTCAACAAGTCAACAAAGTCAACCCCTCAACAACCATGTCACCATAATACTTAATTAATATAATTGTTAATCATATACCATATTCTCATTAGAGTTGAGCAAAAAGTCAATAGTCAACTGTCAACAACCCTAATGAGAATCCTCTGCCTCTGTCTCTCCGTCAACTGTGCATACACACCCGTATCCGCGTTCCGAGGAACACGGATGCAAACTGGATAAAACCAATCCCAAAAGGTACAGTAGGATCTGGCTTAAACCAAAGCCCGCTAGTGTAAACTATCCGGACACTGTACGTGCACAAGTGCACGGATGTGACCGAACCCTGTCGCAAAACCATGCGACCTGTCGCAAAACCATGTGACCTCTACTCTTTTGCCTAAAGGCGAATAGCTTTCTGTGTGGGACTCTAAAGACTCGACACTATGCTGGCAGTGGGTTTAACCACAGACCGCAAGCGGCACTAGCTGTGCGTAACGGTCCCCAGGTAGATGCCGACAAGAAGACTGACGAGGCGAAACACATCTGAACTCCTACTGAGCCTGAATGTGACATTCTTCATACAGTCCGGTCTGTTCGTCTGATACATCGCATGGCGGGCCTAGGGGGCGGTAAACGTCAGTCCCCTAATAGCGGTACAAGTCATGTCGGAGTGAAGCCCAAAACACCCTGAGATAACACTGGAAGCCTACCAGTATATCTCGTTTGCCCTGGCCAGGGACTACTCGTGTAATGGCTCTCCTAGACACAGCGCGATGTCAACCCCCAATACCGGGAGAGACAAATCCTGTCTAACCGTCACTGCCTCCAAGTGCTTCGGGACTGCACCCAACTACTACCTGTTTGGACGACTCCGTTGAGCCGTGGTAGGGTAGTAATCAAAGTACAGTGGGAACACACTCGAGGCGAAGTGACAGTGTCAAGTCAGCGGACTAAGCTGTACTCATGTCACCTGGGAACTGATAACTGACGATAGGTATAATACCAACTGGTCAGTTCCCGACGAGTCCTGTCCAGTGTACTCGTGACCCAACGAGCACCCGCATACTATCTCCAGTACGACGTACTGATGGATGTGGGACAGACCATCTCCCACTCTGGGATGAGAAGCGTATGCGCTAGTCTACTCCGGAGTATCGATGCCCTGTCTCGATAGTCCTGCGACTAGGGACCTGCATAAGGATGTGCTTATAGATTACCCAGCCCCCACTAGTGTGACTGCCATCACAACGCTGGTAATCAAGCAAAGATCCTAAGGGCTCCACTAATGTGTATAGGCGATATACTAAAATAAACACATGTACACATTGAAGTAGAAACAAACCAAGTAGCATACTACTATTTTGAGCAAGATTGTATATACAAGGTGAATATCCCAAGCTTCCATTAAGTAATATACAAACTAGTATGATACAGTAATGGCCTCTAGGGCATATACACTTATAGACAGTTATCATTCCAGGCTTCCGAGGTGACCTGGATGACAGAGTGACTGTTAGAGTTATAGTTCTCCCTTTGAAGAGGGGCAGTATTTTGGACAGGTGGTCCAGGCGGATACTGAGGGAGGCATGGCGCAGGATACTGATTAAGTTCAGTTGACGATACAGTCTGAGAAGTTTGGATTTGGAGTTCATTTATGAGCTAGGTCCCATCAGATATCCAGACACATTCTAAGACAGGTATTGCTCATTTCGACAGATGGTTTTCTCCGCGAACATGAGATAAAGAGAGACATAGAAAGAAACATCACAGCGGATCCATTCACTGAGGCTATTCCTCGAACGCAATAGTTTCGCAAACGAGCTTTATGAGACTGACTAGTAGAGGAGTTGGGTGTTCGGTATCACACGGGCTGTGAGTATGCGGCATCGCAATAATTAGCCATGAGTGCAAGTAGGAGATTGTTGGAGATAGTGCCCTCAGAGTCAATTATTGAATCACAGGCACGTGATTGCAAAGATTGAGGGAGGACCTGTCCCAGTAGGACAGTCTTACTCAAGATGATAGTATGCTATCTGGTTTATCTTTATCATCGTGTACTGCTTCAGGTGACCTTACAAGTCACTATTGCGCGTTGATAGAGCCCCTAGGATTCTTGCTTGACTGCCAGCAGTATGAGGGCGATCATATATGTGGGAGCTGGGGTCTATAAGCACATCCTTAAAAGGTCCCTAGTCGTGGGAGTTTCGAGACAGGGCATCGATACTCCAGAGTAGACTAGTGTATACAGTCGAGAACCCGACGAGGGGCGGTGGCCGGTCTCACAAGCCACTGGTGTCAGTTGGTTCACCTAAGATGTATTAAGATGCTCATTGGGTTATGAGTACACCGGACAGGACTCGCCGGGAACATGCTAGTTGGTCTTATACCTGACGTCAGATAGCAGTTCCCTGGTGACATGTGTACAGGTTAGTTCATCGACCTGAGATCGTCATTTATCTCGTGTGAGTTCCCACTGTACTTTGATTACTACCCTACCACGCTCAAAGGAGTCGTGCAAACAGGTTTTAGTTGGGTACAGTCCCGAGCCACATGGAGGCAGTGAGCGGATCTGCAGGGGTTCGTCTCTCCCGGTATTGGGGGTAAGGCCGCACTGTGTCTAGGAGAGCCATTACACGAAGTCCTTGGCCATGGCAGGAGATTTACTGGTAGGTATTCCAGTAGTATCTCAGGGTGTTCTGGGCTACACTCCGACACGACTTGTACCGCTTTTGGGGGTCTGACTTTTACCAACCCCCTAGGTCCGCCATGCGATGCTCATAGACGAACGGACCGGACTGTACGGATATTGTCACTGACAGGCTTAGTAGGGTGTCAGGATGAGTTCGCTCATCTACGTCCCTTTTGGTCAATACCTGGTAGCCCGTCATGTATAGGCTAATACCTCTGACATGCTAGTGGTTAAATCCACAGCCAAAATATTGACGAGTCTTTAGAGTCCCCCACAGACCAGTTTCTCAAGTTTCGGGCGAAACGCTGTAGAGGCCATATGGAGATATGGCAGGGTTCGATCAGATACGTGCGGTATTGCACGGATCACGATCGGACGGATAATACCAGCGGGCTTTGGTTTAAGTCGGATCCTAGTATTGTACAGTATAGATTTTGTCTCTTTGCATTTGTATTCAGTGGGAATACAAATGCGGGTATGTATATACATTCGCGGGGTTTTCCTGTAATTTATTACGGGATCAGTTTTCTGAAGTTGCCAGTTTGCATTCCGTTCCGGCCAGTTTTCCTTTGTTCCTTCACGGCCGGACTTATCTGATGGAGGGGCTAATTTGCAATTGTGCAAATTAGCATTGTGGAGGGGGTTATTTGTAAATGAGGGCTTCATGATTGTTCTAGCATGATGAGATTCTTTTTGGGTCTTTTCCTTTGCATTTATTGGATGGCTATTGATTTGGATTTTGATTGGAAATTGATTTGATCATTTTCTTCTCTTTATCATTTTCTTTTTCTCCACTTGCTTGAGATTCCTTTTTTTCCTCCACCATTTTTTTGGCCGGCCACTAAGAGAGGGGGTGAGGATGAGGTTTCATTTTTGGTGTGGAAAATTAATCTCATTTCTCATGTAGCATCAAAGTTCATAGCTCCATTTCAAACCTTTCTCCAAAGTTCTTCTCTCCACCATCATCAAAGGCAACTTCACTACCCGCATGAGACAAGCCTTCTACACTTCATCTACGGCATTTCTTGGGCACGTCGGCTCGCCAACTTCGTGCGCAAGTTGCCTTGGTCCAGAGGTGGGAGCCTGTAAAAGAACCCGGCGATGTGGTGCCCGTTCCGGCGAGGAGATGAAGACCGGCGGTTCCGCAAGGAGATCGGAGTGGAGGCGAAGACCGAAGGACTCGGATCGCTTGGTATAGCTCTCTACCCCATTTTCTAGTTTGCTAGAGTTAGGTTAATGGCCCGATCCGGGATTTTAGTGTGCGGTGGTGCCGGTTTCTAGTTTTTAGAAAAGTTTCGTTTCCGCATTCCGGCGTCGAATTGACGGCCGGGGCGCCGCCGTGCACTTACAATCGCGACCGTGGAATCCGTGTTTTATACTGGCTTAACTTAAAACATGGAATTCCTAGAATATCCAATATTTCATATGTGTTTCTTCTGCTGCAATGTTCTGTGATGAGATCATATTACTTCCTGAGACGAATGTTTATATTATATATATGAGATATATGTTATATTACTGATTTCGTTTCAAATGTGTTGCTTTTGAAGCATAATAAAATGGGACTTCATTAATGAGATTAATGAAATAAAAGAAACCTAAAGATGTTGTAGAAACCTGTTTAAAAACTGGTAGCTCTAGTTCTTGCTTTGCATAGCGGTATTCCTTGTAGAATATCCAGCACCTTATTCGATAAGGAAAGAGTCGAGATCCCTTCACCGGAAGTGACTTCTTTAGTGAAAACTAGCAGATGCTACAAACACGGTTTGTCTTTTGATTGCTTTTATAGTTTTTGCTTTGCATAGTGGTATTTGTGAAATATCCTGCACCTTATTCGATAAAGAAAGAGCCGACGATCCCTTCACCGGGAGTGATGTCTTTAGCAAAACTAGAAAAGCCTCAAAAAAATTCCATTTAAAATCACTCAATTCTACGAAGATATCAAGTTCATTACGCAAAGGGTTTTCTTAAAAACCTGTCGTAGCCCTCCATCATTTCAGATAAGTAATAGTTAGTATTCATGCTGCGTTTGTTGACCTTGTTAAGGCGTAGTGTGCGGTAGATGATTACTGCTTATCTGTATAAGCATATGATGCAATTGGATTAGGGTAGTCGTGCGACCTTGTTGACCTTGTCAAGGGTCATGCGGGTGGGTTTAATTCAATCAGGAAATGACGGTTTGAACTTGACTAGCGGTCTATGGTTTGTTGACCTTGTCAAGGTCATAGATCGCTCGAGGCAAAATATTATCGAGAATTTCAAGTGTTGAAATTTGCAATAAGATTGCATACCTCCTATGAGATAGTTGGATCCCGATACCCGCTGCGAGTAAAAGTTACTCCTGGGAGAGTTTTACACATTACAATTAGCCGATCAAGTAGGTGTCTAGAAAGGTGTCAACAGGGTTACGCCCCTGGAAAAACGAGGTTTATTTTAATTAGGTCCGTGTGAAAGCACGGGGAACCTCCCTCAAAGTACCGGCACTAGCCTGGCTGAAAGATTGGCGAACTTGTAGCGTGTAATTAATCCCAGCTAGTCTTTCCTTTCAGGTTTTGAAGGAAGATTTGACTAAAACAGTGGGAGCCATCCTGATTAGATATATTAATAACCAATCTAATCTTCTAAGAGCATACGCTGAGTGTTTTCTTCTCTCTCTCTCCAAGTAGAGACCATGTCACGCCTTAATCAAGATAATAATACGGATGTATTGACCGAACCCGCTTGTTATACTGTGCTAGGGGACGTTGGTCCCGCTCCAACTTATAATTGTTATAAGACCGAGCAGGAAAGAGGGGATTACCAGAATTCCCGTGCCGCCCAAACGAAAAAAGTGCATGCTAATGCATTTTCTTCAGGTGTGTTCATTACCGAGAACTGTTTCTCAATATCTTTTACGTCCTGGGTATGAGATACCGGATCAGAATCACGCAAATGTAATCTGTTACATGGGCTACAGATAGGTAGAGAACTGAGAACGGGTGATAAGTTTCAAGAGTTGGAAACGGTGCAATTGTTGCAAGCAAAGCAGTTGGCGGTTATCACCCTGTATTACCAAATACATTGATTCTGAACGAATGTTATTAGATACCGAACCTGATATACAACATCATATCAGTATCTTTATTTAATAAAGAAGGATATAATTTTGTATTGTTGGATAATGTTTTGAACATTTCCTATATCAAGAGTTGATCAGTTCAGGCACGTTATCTAAAAGCATAAACGTTCTAAATCAAACCACAGTTCTTAATGTACAGAACACACACAAGAGGAAGAGTTTAGAAATGAACGAATCCTTCTTGAGGTTTTGTAGACTGGGTCATATCAATGTGACCCGACTAGCTAAGTTACATTTAGATGCATATTTAAATTAGTTTGAATTTACATCTTGTGAAACTTGCCAGTCATGTCACAAAGATAAGATGACCATAGCTCTGTTTATTGGAAATAGAAAAAGAGTTAGTGAACTCTTGGGATTGATACATGATGATGTATGAGGTCCTCTGTCTACACATGCCAGGACTGGTTCTTTGTACTTCAGAAGTAGAGAACCAAAATGGGTATAAGTATTATGTCCTTTGATGTGATCAGGGAGGAGAATACTTGAGCACGGGATTCCTGGACTATTCTAAAGGAGAATGAGATTCTCTCTCAGCATTACTCCTCCGTATACACAACAAAACGTTGGTATATCGGGGCGGAGCAATCGTACTCTATGTGATAAGGTGTGCTCTATGATGAGTACTACTGAGTTACCTATTTCCTTTTGGGGGTTATGCACTTGAGAAGCTGCATACCTATTGAATAGGGTTCCAACCAAATCAGGTGCCTACCACTCCATATGTGATATGGTATGGAAAGAGCCCATCTCTCAAAGAGGTTAAGATTTGGGGTTGTCCAAAGCAAAATCCGGACAAACTCGAGGCAAGGTTAGTTCTGTGAAAGTTTGTTGGATATCCCAAGCATTCGCAAGGGAATATCTTCTACCAAACTGGGGAGCAAAAGGTATTTTGTTTCTCAGCATGCCACCTTTTGGAAAGGGAATTTCTTGTGAAGAAATTAGTGGTCATGAGGTAGAACTGGAAAAACTTCCAGCTATACAAACTGCAGCTGATGATTTGGTAAACCCAAAGGATTCAATAGTTTCTAACGAACCTCAGCCTCTCCGCCGATCTAGTAGGGTTCCTCATCCACCTGAAAGATACTTCAGTTTCTCTATGACAGTAGGAGCGAGAATTGCATCATGAGATGATGACCCAACTTGTTTTGAGAAGGCCATTAAAAGTGGGGACTCTGTAAGAATGGCTGGATGCTTAGCGATCTGAGATGGAATCCATATACACCAACAAAGTATGGACTTTGGTTGTTTTATCTGAAGGGTTAAATCCCCATCAGAAACAAGTATATCTTGAGAAGATTACTTGGTGTACATGGAAAAGTTAAGACTTTCAAAGCTATGCTTAAGTCCATCCAGATCCTATTTACCATTGCTACATACCATAACTACGATATCTGGTGGTTGGGTGTCATGACTGCTTTTCTAAACAGTGATTTAGAAGAGAGCATCTATAAGTACACAGCCAGAGGGCTTCGTAGATAGTGGGAGCAGCGGAAACGTGTGCAAGTTGCTTTATGGGATAAACCAGGCATCGCGGAGTTAGAACGTCTGTTTTGATGTGGTAGTCAAAGAGTTTGACTTCATCAAAATGGTAGATGAACCTAGTATATACAAAGAGGTAGTAGGGAATATGGTGGTGATCCTCGTATAGTACGTAGATGACATACTCATGATAGGGAAGGAGTTTCCTATGCTACGCTCGGTCAATCTCCTCTTATTACAAGGATTCTCTATATAGGACTAAGGTGATACCTTATAAATCCTGGTTTTGGATCTATGAGATAGATCTAATTGGATGTTAGGATTCTCACTAGATGTAGTAAGATGGTATCGATCCCGGGGAGAATCACTAGAAAGCTTCCAGGGTGGTAAGGTCGACTGAATGTCAATTACAGGCATTGTCTTTACCCTCAGTGGAGGGACGGTATGTTGGAAGAGTTCCACGCTAGATACCATGACATACTAGACGATAAAGGCAGGATAAATCACTACCAAGGATGCTACCAAAGAAATAGTTTCTATGTACACTAGTTCATGAGATGAACTTCGCTCCTACCATTGTGTGACAATGGAGTTTTGGCTTTTGCCAAGGAAACCCTGTACCATCTGTGAACCAAACATATTCTAAAGCAGTATCACCTGATCATGGAGATGGTTGATCTCCAGGGAGATTGAGGTTAGGAGAGTAGACACAGAGGGCAACAGCACGGATCCACTCACAAAGGCCTATTTCCCAAAAGAGGCTTTTATAGGATGGTTGAGTATGAGATACTTCAACCACAGCTAATTGTTAGGTATGAGATACTACAACAGATGGCCCTAGTGCAAGTAGGAGATTGTTAGTGATAAGTATGCCCTAGAGGCCATTACTGTACATGCGATGTATATTGTAGTGGATGCTTGGACATATATATGGAGGACTTTCTTGCTCAACATGATAGTATGCTATCTGGTTGCTCTTTATCTTAACATGTACTCTGATAGTCTCTATGTTACATGTTGATAAAACCCTTAGGATGAGAACTTGACTACCAGGACTATGATGCAGATCATACTAGTGGGGACAGTGTAGTCGCTAAGTACATCCTTCAAATGTTCCTAGTCGCAGGTGTATCGAGACAGGGCATCGATATACCAGAGTAGACTAGCGTATGCTTCTTGACCCATGTAGATAGGCGATGGATGATCCCATATCCATTGATGTTTGACATCAGAGATAGTATACGGGTGCTCAGTGGAGACTGGGTACACTGGACGGACTCGCCGAGAACTCCCAGATGGTATTATACCTCACGTCAGATGGCAGTTCACTAGTGACACTGGTACAGGTTAGTCTGTAGACCCGAGATCGTCATAAAGTCTTGTGTGATTCCCACTGTGCTTTGATTTCCATCATACCACGTCCAAGAGGGCATGCAAAATGGTGGCTTTTGGGTACAGTCCCAAATCTCATGGAAGCATTGAGCGATAGGAGGGGTTTCGTCTCTTTCAGTATAGGGAGTTGATGTTGCGCTGTGTTCGATTGGCTATAACTGGAAATCCCTGGCCAGGGTTGCTGAGATTTACTGGTAAGTGTTATCAGTAGTTTCTCAAACTGTTATGGACCTCATATCGACATGACTTATCAGTTACTGGGGTCTGACGTTAACCACCCCTAGACTAGATATGCGACATATCAGACGAAGAGACCGGACTGTACGGGAGTGTTACTGATTGGATTCGCAGGAGAATGTACAGGCTTGCTTGTTGATCTTCTGATTGCTCAATACACGGGTGGCTGTTATGTTTAGCTGACCGCTTGTAGCTTGTGGGTGTTTTGATATGATCATCACCTACTGCCGGCGTATTGACGATTCTTTAGAGTCCTACACAGAGGATTCCTGGCTCAGGAAAAACGGAGTAAGAGCATATATGTGATATGTGCGGGATCGAGATTAATACGTGTATGCGATACCGTATTAGATTCTCGCGATATGTGATATCGGCTGGGTATATATGATATAGCCGGGTCATCGGATCAAGTGTTGATTCAATGAACTGATACAGATTATATTAGTCGGTTGTTTATGAAATAGCCGGATTATCGGATCAAGTGTTGATTTGATAATTTAATGTATAATTATATATTTGATATATTGCATTGCATTAACTAATATAAGCTCACTTAAAGATTCTTTTTCTCACATGGATAATACATTGATATATATGAGATATATGTTAATTGTATTATTTTCATTAGTTACAAAATATATTGTATATGTGATATATAATATTGTAACAAGTTAGGGTTACAAATGAAACATACTTTGTGGAGTTTAAACAAGTTAGGGTTTGGATTTGGGTAAGCTTTTGGGTTAGCTTTTTCATGAAGCTTCATGAAGCTTTCTTTTGTCTTTAGCTTAGATATTTTGTGTTGATATTTTTTAACCCAACCCAAACCTTAGCCTCTAGTTTAGTCTATACAAGGGTTAACTTTATCATTCTTTAACCCATGGTTGCAATTCTAACCTCACACAATAATTCATTATTCATCACAAAAAGAAATTATTCTTCTTCCTGTTGAAAAAAGCTTTCTAGCTTTTTGTGATGTGATGAAATAAGGTGAGAAATTGAAAACAAAAGAGAGATAAATTCCTACTTCATCATCCTCATCTATTCTAGCCACTTAGATTAGGGTGATTGCTTTACTAATACATGATTAGTGAAGAAAGAGCTTGGATTTGAGATTCTTCAAGGTAGATCATCTTAGTAGTTGAAGATTGGAAGCAAGCTTGCATCTTTCTCTTCATGGAGCCTCTCTTGAGTCTGGGTACTTGATGATCGCAGTGAAGGGACCTCAACTCGGAGCTTATGAAGCGAAGGAACGGACTACAAAGGTTGTAATCCCTAACTCTTAGAAGTAAAGTTGTTTACTTGTATAATTTACCCTAATTCTCTAGTTAAGATCATGGTTAGGGTTACATAGCATCCCAAATTTTTATAAAATGGCATGTGTGATGCCTTACTAAACCTTGTTGTCGTGCTATACAACCCTACACTAGTTGTACATAATGGCTATGTTGGAGATAGTGCCCTCAGAGTCAATTATTGGATCGCAGGTACGTGATTGCAATGATTGCGGAGGACCTATACCGGTAGGACAGTCTTACTCAAGATGATAGTATGCTATCTGGTTTGCCTTTATCAGTCGTGTACAGGTTCAGGTGACTGATCACTATTACACTTTGATAGAGCCCTTAGGATCTTGCTTTACTACCAACAGTATGATGGCGATCATATACGTGAGAGTTGGGCGGTTTATAAGCATATCCTTAATTGTGGTCTGTAGTCGTGAGAGTTTCGAGACAGGGCATCGATACTCCGGAGTAGACTAGTGTATACAGTCGAGACCCCGACGAGGGGCGGTGGCCGGTCTCACAAGCCACTGGTGTCAGTTGGATCACCTAAGATGTATACAGGTGCTCATTGGGTTATGAGTACACCGGACAGGACTCGCCGGGAACATGCTAGTTGGTATTATACATATCGTCAGATAGCAATTCCCTTGTGACATGTGTACAGGTTAGTTCATCGACCTGAGGTCGTCATTTGTCTCGTGTGAGTTCCCACTGTGCTTTGATTTCTACTCTACCATGGCTCAAAGGAGTCGTGCAAACAGGTAGTTTTTGGGTATAGTCCCGAGCCACATGGAGAAACGTGAGCGGATCGGCAGGGGATTCGTCTCTCCCGGTATTGGGGGTGAGATCGTGCTGTGTCTAGGAGAGCCATTACATAAAGCCCACGGCCGTGGCAGGAGATTTACTGGTACGTACTCCAGTAGTATCTCAGGGTGTTATTGGGCTACACTCCGACACGACTTATACTGCTATTGGGGGTCTGACGTTACTAGCCCCCTAGGCAGATATGCGATACTCATAGACGAATGGACCGGACTGTATATACATTGTCACTGTTAGGCTCGGTAGGGTTTCCGGATGAGTTCGCTCATCAGCCTCCCTTGAGGTTAGTCCATGGGCAGCCGTTACGCACAGCTAGTGCCGCTGACGGCTTATGGTTAAACCCACTGCCAGAGTACTGACGAGTCATTAGAGTCCCCCACAGACAGTTTCCCAAATTCGGGCGAAACGTTGTAGAGGCCGTATGGTTTTATGGCAGGGTTCGGAAAATGCACGTGCGTTTACGCACATGTCATATTTCGGGCAGATAATACTGGTGGGCTTTGGTTTATGCCGGATCCGAGTATTATACTGTGTAGATATAATATCTTTGTCTCAGTTGCATTTGTATTCGGTCGTAATACAAATGCGGGTATATTTATACTGTTACGGGGTTGTCCAGAAATTCGTTTCAGGATCGCTTTTGGAAGTTGCCAGTTTCCAGTTTTCTATCAGCCGTCTTTTAACATTCGGTTAAAGACGGATTTATCTTTTCTTTGGATAAGTGTGGATGCTTCTAGAAGGTTCTAGAAGAGGTGATTAGGCTTGTGACTCACTTGTTCATTAATGGTGCTTTAATGGTGCATTTATTGTGTTCACAATTTGTGTTCACACTAGATATTTCTCTTATTGCCACCTCCCCCTCTCCTACACTCACCCCCCACCTCCTTATATGTGGCCGGCTCCCTCCTCTCTCTTATACACTTGATTGATTCATTTTGGTTAAAAGATTATGATAGTTTTGGGGTGTATGGAAATTTCATAGCTCATTTCATTCCATCACCCGAATTAATTGGCAACTTCATTAACCGTTCGTCCATGGCTTTTGACGAAGCGAGATAAAGTATTCTACTCATTCTCTACATCAATCTTGGTCGTCTCCTTTAGCAAACTTGACGACCGAGTTGCCTCGAATCAGAGGCGGGAGCCCGTTTAAAGAATCGTTGACGTGGTGCCACCTGGACGAGCAGATCGGAGATCGACGAGATCGGAGCAGCCGCAACGGAGCGTGGGATGATGGTTTAAGAACGAAGGACTCGGATCGTTCGGTATAACCTTTCTACTCTCTTTACAGTATGTTAGTTTAGCAATAATGGCAGATCCGGGTTATAGTATACGATAGCGCCAGTTAAAAGTTTTTGTTCCGCATTTGGCGTCTGTAGACGGCCGGGGCGCTACCGTAGACTTACAGTGGTATCAGAGCCTCACCATTTTGCTTTACTAACTTGTGCTAACGCGTTTAAAATATCGATCAAACCGGATATCGAAAACCGCAAAATTCAAGTTCACAGTTTCTGTTGATTTTTAAAGGGTTCCAAAAATTATTTTAACCATCACAGAAACACAAGCAGGCTTTTTAAAAAATAACAGAGAAATACGGTCCCCTAAGTCGTCCGTACGACCGCGGAACCGCGGTCAAAGCCTAGCTTTGACCGCGGAACCGCGGCCGTCTTGGCGTTTTAGAGGGTCAAATTTCTACTGTTGGTTATTTGCCGGAAATTGTGGTTTTTGGTATATATCTTTTGGGCCCAGATTTTGTTACTGTACAGCAGATGTTCATGGGGCCCACTTCGTAATATTTAGTCAATCGAAATTTAAACATGTTAGTTTACAGTACTTACATTATATCTCCGACCGTGAATGTCATTCGATCGGGAAACCGCGTCTGATTGCTATAGTTCTTTTCGACGGGTTTGCGAACGTGACATTCGCATTGATGTTTTGTGTTGTGCTGTGATGTTGCGGATTTGTCGTGGTGGATAGCAGTGTGCAATGGTAGTGCAGTTTGGATTTATTTGTACATTTGATATTGCGGGGCGAGCATCCAACATGTGGACTGCCGTCACTGCCTGTTTATAATATTCTTTTGGGGCACGACCGGGTTGAGGTCGATGTACCCATTGTACATATTTTTCATTTCTGTACTAGGTTTTACCCCGTGACGGAGTGCACGAATAGCCGGGTTCTGAAGGGCAACGGGTCCGCATCTCATGGCTTTGAGAGGCAGAGGGGCCTCACTCTAAAATTGGCAGACTTTTCGCCGCACTCGTAGGAGGTACAGGTTGACCAAAGGAGGGGTGCTCAAGCTACCGGATTCCGTGAAGTGCAGGGTGGTCCATTCACTTTGCTGTAGGGGGCTGCCTCGCTTCAGGTTTTGGCGAGTAACTTGCCGCACCCGTAGGGGTCTAGGTTTTATTGCACAGGCTATCCACACGACCAGGGGAACGTCGGGTTTCAGCAGCAGCTCTGTGAAACTCGGGGATCCCAGATTATCTGTATTGTTCTGTGATGCTTATTACTTTTCTGTAATGTTGCATATTATCACGCCTGGAGCGATTATTGTATATTGGTTTATATACTATTAGATATTGTATATGTTTTACACCCGCGCTAGTCCAGTCTCCGCTCTGTTATTAGTTAAGTAACCTAACGGGTGATGACGGGACCCAGTGACGCATGCGGATGGCATATACGTACATTTTATTTTCGTTCTTTTCTGGTGTGATTAACTGATGGGACTGCGTTGATTCTGATCAATGCAGAGGAAAACAAACCTGTTTGGAGTTGTTGGAACAATTTTAAAAAGTGTTATTGCAAAGATGTTTCCTTTTGTTATGCACCGCGGTATTCAGTTGGAATATCCTGCACCTCATTCCACGAGGAAAGAGCCGAGATCCCTTCACCGGGAGTGACCTCTTTAGCAAAGGTTTTCGCCACTATATTTTATAAAAAGCTATCAGGTTCCTTCAGCGATATCAAGTTCACTACGTTAAAGGTTTTTCGCCAAAAACCAGCCGTAACCCTCCGTCATTTCTCTTGGGTATTCAGTAGTATTCAAGCTATGCATTTTAGCCAAAGTTAAAGCATAGTGTTTGGTAGCTACTGGGTATTCATTTTTTGCATAGATAGATGAGTTGGTTTAGGACAGTCATTCTGCCGATTGGCCAAAGTCAGGGGCATGTACGGGTGGGTTCAAATTGACAAGATAGTGACGGGTAGAACTTGGAATGTGACTTATGACATTTTGACCAAAGCCAATGTCATAAGAGCATGGGGCAAAAATCATATCGGGAGTTTCTAAAGAAACTGAAACTTGCCAAGTATGTGCATACCTTCTGGAGTATGAGTAACGTGGATGGATTCTGTCACGTTATCATGCGATGAGAGTTGGATCCCGATTCCCACTGATGAGTTGGTTTACTCTTCGGGTGATCCCGATTGATTCTTCTTTTAGGTTTGGAGGAGAATTTGACAGTACAGTGGGAGGTTTCCGGATTAGATAAAGTGATAACCATTCTGATCTAGGTTAGAGTGCACGCAGAGTGTTTCTTTTCTCTCTCTCTTTGGCAGCGACCTTTGACCGACCCTAGACTATGACTCAGTGACCAAGTTGATCGAACTTTCTTAAAATACTGGCTTTTGGATTGTCTGAGTTGCATAAGTCATTGCCACTCCTTCTTTTACCCTTTAAATTTCTCAGAACACCCCGTATTACTACGGACATCCACTTCTATTGGATAGATCCATCGTATGGTTATATACGAACTCGGAGGGACTTCTTCGAGGATGGATCAAGGTTCAGGAGAAATAGAATTGGTTTATTCAGTTGTCTTTTATTATCACCTTCTCTCAGGTTGCGAGGGCTCCTTGGTTTAGGAGAGTACACCTATTACGCTTATTGGATAGTCTTATTCCAAACCATAAGCAGGTGCTGAAAGGTAGGGAATGAAGAAAACCAATTAGCCTAAGTAGGGTGTGCAGAAGGTAATAACTAAAGACAAAATAAAGGGATTAGAAAGAGGGCAAAGTAAATTGCGACTGTTATCAATCACGACCAAACCGCGTACTTCATCGCCACTCCTATTTCACCTTTAAAAGAATAAGGTATTATTCAGTTGTCTTTTATCATCACCTTCTCTCAAGTTGCGAGTACTCCTTGGTTTAGGAGGGTACACCTATTATACTTACTGGATAGTCTTCTTCCAAACCATAGGCTGGTGCCGAACGGTAGGGAAGGAAGAAAACCATTTAGCCTAACGATGATGTACAGAAGGTAATGACTAAAGACAAATAAAGGGATTTGGAGAGATGGCAATAAAATATACGGTTGAAGTCATGAATTGGATTATGGAAGAGGCATTGCTAGGAATACCAGGATACCCCTATAGAACATTTTCATGTTTCAGTGCATTGTTAAAGAAAAACTGTTTTCCCGATTAGATACTTACTCCAAGGGTATGTATTTACCAGGTTTCATTCTCATATCTGTATGGTTTTATGGATGATGAGTGGGAGTAAGTTATTGGGAATAAGGTGATCATCCTCATTATATCGGAATTCGTTGTAATTGGTGATATTTGAGAAAATCGCCAGGGTACAGTTTTCAACCTACGACGCACAGGTTTTGAGTTGTTCAACTCAGCGGACTTATACAGAGTATTGTATGTTGTCCAAGTGTCCATCAGGACAAAGGGGTAGGTCCTCGTACTATGTTCTGTTTACTTATGACTTCTCTAGTTTTTAGACAAGTGTTTCGTAGAAATACAAGGTCTAAGTTTTGAGAAGTTGTGGGTATAAGAATAAAGTAGAGAACCAGGTGTCACAAGTATCGGGATTCTTCAAAAAGATCGAAGATGTAGATTCTTGTGATTGGTATTCAGATGATAGTAATGGTTTTGAGAAACTTATTTCTCTTTTAGGTTGCTCATAATTGGATGGATTCCTAAGTTGAGTAATACTGATTAGCCTCTTTCCATTAAGTTGATATGCACTGGAGACAGTTGCATGATTTGAATCTGGTTCCAATTAAATAAAGTGCCAAAGTTTCTATATTGGATATAGAATGGTTCATACCTTAACGATGTTAAGGTACGGGGAGTTGTCCAACTTATGCTTAAAACCAAACTCTGGATAACTTAGGGCACGTTTCTGTAATGGCTGTTTGTGGGTTGACCCTGGCTATGACGAGGGTTGATATTCTACCATCTGGAAGATCAATAGTGATATTGTTCTTGACTCGCCACAGTTTTAGTAAAATGGATTTTTTCAGAAAACAGTAGTGGGAGTATGGTAGAACTGGAAGTGATTCCAGAACCGCAAACGATTACGGAAAATTTAATAGGACCTAAAGATTCAATCAGGTTTGACATTCCATTAGCCACTCCGCAGATATGATGGGTAACCTCAGACACCTGAGAGGTACTCCGGTAGCCTCAAGGACGGTGACAGGGAGGTTCTTGTTTACCCAGACTTGACACTACTGTTGTTCCAGACTATGAGACCCGGCAGGAGGTTAAGTATAGCGTCGTTCTAAACTCGCTTTAGATATGCACATATATATTATTCTGCCAGAGGGTTGTCGTAGTCAATGGGAGCAGCGGAAGCATAGTGGGCAAGTAGCTTATGTCTATTTATAGACTAGAGCAGTTATAGCGGAGATAGATCATCCAATTTTGATGTGACAGTCATGGGTTTGACTTCATCAGAATAGGGGATGGATCAGTTAAGAAGGTAGTAGGGTGTGATGTCCTAGTATTTGGATGTCATACACAGAGTAGGAAGTAAAATTCCTATACTACGATCGGTTGTACTGTGGTCGTCACACAGTTGTTTCTCCAAACAGGATATGGATATAATATATGACATTCTGGTTTCTAGATCTATGGTTTTAGATCTGGATTTGGGTAGTTTCCCAATGTGGGTACTTTGACAGTATTCTAATGGTTTTTAGAATAGATGACTCCTGGTATGGTGGTGTACCTGCAGGTGATGGAGTCACCCTCTCTAAAGGTGTCTTACAGACTAAAAGGGAGAGGGATGTGCATGATTGGCAGATCACTTGCTTAGGCAATTGAGTCAATTGTGAGATGTCAAGTAACACACCAGATGTTGTTTTTGCACTAAATGCAAAAAGTTTGTATTAATCCAATCCTGGAGAAACATAAGGAAGCAGTTTTAGAACATAAGTACATGTTCTACGGATTTGATGACGGCAGCCTCCTTCGGGAGACGATTATCATTCTAGGCTTCAAAGGTGACACGGTTGACAGAGTGATTGTCAGAGTTATAGTTTTCCCTCTGACGAGGGACAGTATTATGGACAGGTGGTCCAAGAGGATACTGTGGGAGACTTGGTGCAGGATACTGATTAGGTTCAGTGATCGATACAGTCTAAGAAGTTTGGATTTGGAGTTCATTTTTGAACTGGGACTCATCAGATATCCAGACATATTCTAAGACAGGTATTACTCGATTCGGGAGATGGCTTTCTCCGCGAACTTGAGATTAAGAGAGATATAGAAAGAAACATCTAGGCGGATCCACTCACTGAGGCTATTTCTCGAACACAATAGTTTTACAAACGGGCTTGGTGAAACTGATTAGTAGAGGAGTTGGATATTCGGTTTCACACGGGCTGTGAGTAGTCGACATCGCAATAATTAGCCTTAAGTACAAGTGGGAGATTGTTGGAGATAGTGCCCTCAGAGTCAATTATTGGATCGCAGGTACGTGATTGCAATGATTGCGGAGGACCTATACCGGTAGGACAGTCTTACTCAAGATGATAGTATGCTATCTGGCTTGCCTTTATTAGTCTGTATAGGTTCAGGTGACTAATCACTATTACACTTTGATAGAGCCCTTAGGATCTTGCTTTACTACCAACAGTATGATGGCGATCATATACGTGAGAGTTGGGTGGTTTATAAGCATATCCTTAATTGTGGTCCCTAGTCGTGGGAGTTTCGAGATAGGGCATCGATACTCCGGAGTAGACTAGTGTATACAGTCGAGACCCTGACGAGGGGCGGTGGCCGGTCTCACAAGCCACTGGTGTCAGTTAGATCACCTAAGATGTATACAGGTGCTCATTGGGTTATGAGTACACCGGACAGGACTCGCCGGGAACCTGCTAGTTGGTATTATACATATCGTCAGATAGCAGTTCTCTGGTAACATGTGTACAGGTTAGTTCATCGACCTAAGGTCGTCATTTGTCTCGTGTGAGTTCCCACTGTGCTTTGATTTCTACCCTACCACGGCTCAAAGGAGTCGTGCAAACAGGTAGTTTTTGGGTACAGTCCCGAGCCACATGGAGGCACGTGAGCGGATTGGCAGGGGATTCGTCTATCCCGGTATTGGGGGTGAGATCGTGCTGTGTCTAGGAGAGCCATTACACAAAGCCCACGGCCGTGGCAGGAGATTTACTGGTAGGTACTCCAGTAGTATCTCAGAGTGTTATTGGGCTACACTCCGACACGACTTATACTGCTATTGGGGGTCTGACGTTACTAGCCCCTAAGCAGATATGCGATACTCATAGACGAACGGACCGGACTGTATATACATTGTCACTGTTAGGCTCAGTAGGGTTTCCGGATGAGTTCGCTCATCGGCCTCCCTTGAGGTCAGTCCATGGGCAGCCGTTACGCACAGCTAGTGCCGCTGACGGCTTGTGGTTAAACCCACTGCCAGGGTACTGACGAGTCATTAGAGTCCCCCACAGACAGTTTCCCAAGTTCGGGCGAAACGTTGTAGAGGCCGTATGGTTTTATGGCAGGGTTCGGAAAATGCACGTGCGTTTACGCACGTGTCATATTTCGGGCAGATAATACTGGTGGGCTTTGGTTTAAGCCGGATCCGAGTATTATACTGTGTAGATATAATATCTTTGTCTCAGTTGCATTTGTATTCGGTCGTAATACAAATGCGGGTATATTTATACTGTTACGTAGTTGTCCAGAAATTCGTTTCAGGATCGCTTTTGGAAGTTGCCAGTTTCCAGTTTTCTATCAGCCGTCTTTTAACATTTGGTTAAAGACGGATTTATCTTTTCTTTGGATAAGTGTGGATTCTTCTAGAAGGTTCTAGAAGAGGTGATTAGGCTTGTGACTCACTTGTTCATTAATGGTGCTTTAATGTTGCATTTATTGTGTTCACACTTTGTGTTCACACTAGATATTTCTCTTATTGTCACCTCCCCCTCTCCTACACTGACCCCCCCACCTCCTTATATATGGCCGGCCTCCTCCTCTCTCTTATACACTTGATTGATTCATTTTGGTTAAAAGATTATGATAGTTTTGGGGTGTATAGAAATTTCATAGCTCATTTCATTCCATCACCCGAATTAATTGGCAACTTCATTAACCGTTCGTCCATGGCTTTGGACGAAGCGAGATAAAGTATTCTACTCATTCTCTACATCAATCTTGGTCGTCTCCTTTAGCAAACTTGACGACCGAGTTGCCTCGAGTCAGAGGCGGGAGCCCGTTTAAAGAATCGTTGACGTGGTGCCACCTGGACGAGCAGATCGGAGATCGACGAGATCGGAGCAGCCGCAACAGAGCGTGGGATGATGGTTAAAGAACGAAGGACTCGGATCGTTCGGTACAACCTTTCTACTCTCTTTACAGTATGTTAGTTTAGCAATAATGGCAGATCCGGGTTATAGTATACGATAGCGCCAGTTAAAAGTTTTTGTTCCGCATTTGACGTCTGTAGACGGCCGGGGCACTACCGTAGACTTACAGGCTATCCAGATATCTGTCGAAAAGAAGGCCGACGAGCAAACTCATCCGAACCCCTACTGAGCCTATCCGTGACAATCTCCGTATAGTCCAGTCTATTCATCTAAGAGTATCGCATACTGAGTCTAGGGGGTGGTAAACGTCAGACCCCTACTGACCTGATAAGTCGTGTCGATTTGGCTCAGGACCAATCCAAGAAACTACTTATCTAACCATCAGTAAATCTCAACTGCCTAGGCCAAGGTCTTATGGTTTTAGCCAACCGGACACAGTGCGATATCAACTCCCAATACCAGGAGAAACGAATCCCTAACAATCACCCACTGGTTCCTTGTGGCTCGGGACTGTACCCAACTAAAACCTGTTTGCATGACTCAGTAGAGTCGTGGTAGGGTAGTATCAAAGCACAATTGGAAGTCACACGAAACAAATGATGATTTTAGGTCCAAAGACTAACCTATACTCATGTCACCTGAGAACCGCTATCTGACAATAGGTATAATACCATCTAAAAGTTCTCGGCGAGTCCGTCCAGTGTACTCACCCCAGTGAGCACCTGTATACAATCTTAAGTGATCACTCCAATGGTTGTGGGACCAACCACCGCCCCTCGTCGGGGTCTAGAAACGTATACACAAGTTACTCTGGAGAATCGATACCCGGTCTTGATACTCCTGCTACTTGGAACCTTTAAGAATGTGCTTATGGACTACCCAGCTCCCACATGTATGATCGCCATCATAACGCTGGTAGTCCAGCAAAATCCTACGGGTTTTATCATCATATGCGCATGTTAAGA
The DNA here is from genome assembly GCA_030015575.1 of Agapanthus africanus. Taxonomy (NCBI): domain Eukaryota; kingdom Viridiplantae; phylum Streptophyta; class Magnoliopsida; order Asparagales; family Amaryllidaceae; genus Agapanthus; species Agapanthus africanus. The sequence continues at coordinate 115,344,723 of JASDDO010000018.1, forward strand.
TAAATTCAAACCATAATAGTATACTACTGTTCTTTATCAATATGTGTAAGCAATATAAAGCAACAAGAGAGAAAAATACACATATTAAGACAGAGACATCTCAAATAATATACTATATACAACTGAGCAAGATTGTCATGTACATACAAATTCCTAGAATCCTATACAAAACAGGCCTCTAGGGTATACATTTCCAATAGGAGCACGGTAGTACTGGATGAAATATTGGAGCCACAAACTGTAACTGAGCATTTGGTGGAACAACAAGATTTAATAGTCCCGGACGAACCTCAGCCACTCCGCAGATCTAGTAGGATTTCTCATCCGCACGAAAAATACTACGGTTTTCTCATAGACGGGGATCGAGAGGATTGCATCTTGGAAGAAGAAGATCCTATTAGTTTTGAGCAGGCCATTTCCAGTAGGTACTCTATGAAATGGCTTGATGCTATGCAATCTGAAATGGAGTCCATGTACACCAACAAAGTTTGGACTTTGGACATTGCACCGCCAAGGGTAAAACCCGTCGGCTGCAAATGGATCTTCAAGAAGATTGGTGCAGATGGACAGGTGGAAACGTATAAGGCTAGACTTTTTGCAAAAGATTTTCATCAAAGACCCGGTGTAAACTATGACGAAACCTTTTCTCCAGTGGCTATGCTCAAATCCATTCGGATCATACTTATTATTGTTGCCTTCCATGACGATGAGGTCTGACATATGAACGTAAAGACCGCTTTTCTAAACGGCGCTTTAGAAGAGTGTATCTATATGGATCAGCCAAAGGGCTTCGTAGACAGCGGGAGGAGCAGAATGATGTGTAAGTTGCTTAAATTCATTTATGAATTAAAGAAGGCATCGCGGAACTGGAATATCTGTTTTGATGAGACAGTCAAGGAATTTGACTTCATCAAAAACATAGTTGAGCCTTGTATTTATAAGAAGATTTTAGGGAGAACTGTCATATTTCTCATATTATACATGGATGACATTCTCCTAATAAGAAATGATATTCATATGCTACAGTCGGTCAAGTTGTTCTTATCTCAGAAGTTCTCCATAAAGGACCTGGGTGATGCCTCCTACATTCTGCGAATCAAAATCTATCATGATAGATCTAAAAGAATGTTGGGACTTTCACAGTCAGGTACATTGACACCATACTAAAAAGGTTTAGTATGGAAGATTCCAAGCGCAGTAATTTACCCTCTTGTCACGGAATCACCCTCTCCAAAGAGATGTCTCCCAAGATTGATGAGGAGAGGGCTCGTATGAGCACGATACCCTACGCTTCAGCTATAGGATTTATAATGTATGTGATGTTATGTACCAGACCAGATGTAACTTACGAACTTAGCGTAATAAGTCGGTATCAGTCAAACCCAGGAGAGAAATATTGGACAGCTGTGAAGAACATTCTGAAGGATCTGAGAAGGACAAAGGATATGTTATTAGTGTACGGTAATGGAGACCTCCAGATGGAGTCCTTTACTGATTCATGCTTCCAAAGTGACAAGGATGAAACCAAGTCTGTCTCAGGTTATACGAATATAGGTATTTGTATAAATACGTGTATTTGTGTCTTGATATAAATATGGGTATTTGTATCTTAATACAAATACGGATGTTCGTATCTTATAAGAATATGGGTGTATGTATTTTGATACGAATACGGCTTTATATATTTGTAGCATATACTTGTATTAGTGTGTGTGTGCGTGTGTGTGTTCATATATATGTATATGTATACAAACGTGGTGGCCTCTTTTTCTTTCTCATCTCTTCATGATCATTCAAGGATGGTGTGGGCTTGTGACTCACCTTGTGAGTCATAATTCCACTCACACCATTTCTTAAAAGATATGAAGAGAAAAAAAAGATTTATGAATTTGAGCCATACTTGCTTCTTCATCTTCTTCATCTTCTTCATCACTTCTCTTGAGTTTTAAAAGTTGAGATAAGAAAAAGAAAAGCAGAGAAAACAAAGAGATAACAACTACTACATCTCTAGTGATCAATTCTTCGCAAGTTTTGTTCACATGTTGCTTCACTTAGTTTTTATTGTGAAGCTAGAGTCTTTGCTAGGGCTCCTTCGAGTGGATCATTTTTGACAAGGAAGACCGACTCCCAGGCTCGTTCCCGGTGGACTTAGGAGCTAAAGAAGTGGAAAGAAGAAGAAGGACACAACTACAAAAGTAGCAAACATCTAACCGAGTAGTTAAACTCCTTCTAGTTTGCTAGTTTAATGTTTGGAATTGATTCAGGTCATAATAGTTCGTGCTCATGTTTTTAGAATTTTTGTTTTGTATTCTGCCTTGGCCGCAAGAAAGTGGCACAAGCACGAGCGTCTACTTACAGTAATATGCTCTAGTTTTTCTTAAAATATATCATCTTTTAATATTTACCTAAATCTTCAAATTCTTAACCGTGGAGTGTTCATTGTCACCCTATTGAGATGGATGCGCTCGTGTGTCAAGCGTGTACAGATTCGCCCTGCCCAACATAAACAGGGGTTTATTGATTGTGGGGATTCTAATCTCCGACAGCCGCGGACAAAGCTACCATTAATTACCCTTCGCTTTAAGGCGAGGAAATCTCTTATTAAAGGGTCGAATAGGTCATGCGAACTCAATATGAAATGTTAGTGTATATGCCCTAGGGGCCATTATTGTATCATACTAGTTTGTATATTACTTAATGGAAGCTTGGGATATTCACAGTTATATTAACAGTCTTGCTAAACATGGTAGTACACTACTTGGTTTGTGTTTATCTTAATATGTGTATATGTTAGCATATCGCGAATACATATTGATAGAGCCCTTAGGATCTTGCTTGACTACCAGCGTTATGATGGCAGTCACACTAGTGGGGGTTGGTGTCACGACCCGAAGTTCGACTCATGACCGGCACTTAACCACGTCACGTCTACAGGCGTAACGCGACTAAGTAAGCCGAAACCCAGAAATCAAAACCATTAAAAATAGTGAGTGTTGAAAACATTTGTTTAAAAACGTTTTAGAAAAACCTTAAGTAGTTTAATAACATTCTTTGAAGTTTAAGTTATTATCTTAAAAATTTTGGCAGCATTTCCTTTGTAAAACTGACCCCGAAATCGGGTACACAACAATATATGAGTAAAAATGATATACAATGAAATAAAGCATCCCAAACGGGAGCAATCACGCCCAACGACGGAGACAGACACCACAAGAGTAATATACGACGCCGAAGCGAAGAAATGAGCAATTAGTGAAAAACATCACAGAGTGATAACTGCATAAGTAAAGACGGCTCACACGAGCTCGACACCAGAATACAAATAATATACATCATCGTCATCACACTGGTCTCTAAGTCAATACATAAATGTAGATGGAGAGTACTAGATACAAAAGTGTGTACAATGTGAATAACCGGAATACCACAACCCACCTAACGGCAAAACAGCTCACGCTCCAACTGCAGTGGTATCCGTAGCCAAAAAGTTACAAAAGGCAGCCTACCGCGACTACTCTGAGGGGCAACCTGTAAACACTATGGCACAACGGGGGTGAGTTGCCAACTCGTGAATAGAAGATAACATATAAAGGTAATCACGAGCATGCACGTACTGCGCTACTCTATCATATGCCAGCAGATGATATCATATGCGATAAGCAGTATGTGCAATATTGATGCAAGTGCTCTATCAAGTAATATAACTATAGGATGAGATGTAAAATAATGAATGCTGAGCATGGAAAATATAACATCTACACGGAATGTCAACGTGGAAAATATAATCGGTGCCCATCAATGCACCCAGATCCCAATAAACTCAGGTGCCGGCACTCTCATCGTCCCTCAAATCCTGTAAATCTCAGAGAACCACGAGTGCCCAACATCGGCACTCAAAATACCATGAAATAATCGTGTCCAGCATCGACACGCAAATCCTTATAAATCGGGCTCCGTCAGTCCAGATCAGCCCACGGGCTCCGTCTGCGGTATCGGCCCTCGGCCCCGGCAGTACGAGTCATCCCGTATCTATCTATCAACTCTGGTCAGTATCCTCCAGATAACTGCCAGATCCAACCAATCACCGGTAGGTACTCGCCGCCCTGCCAGGCTCATCGTCTACTCTACGAAAACATTTCTCGCCCCGGGAAACCATACCGGCTCCACCACGAACCCGCAAACGGATCATCCAACTCCTCGAATCGGGTTTCAAGTACACGTCTCAGAACCGAGAAAACGCGTGGTGGACGCACCAAAATATCATATCATGAGGAACCGGGTTTTCAAATAGTGCATATTTCCTTAAATAACTCCACGGTCCTCAAAACCAGAAATCACATGAAATCCAAAACCAATGTGTAAGTCAATGCGATGTGATATGTGCATCAAGTCATACTATAAGTAAAAGGGACAAACCGCTCTTTAAAATAGTTTCATTTTTTCAAAGGCATCATATGGCTCCCAGTTTCTATCAAAATCAGCTTATCCAGGTAGGTACAGTTTGAATACGCATAAGTATGTAAATGAGTACGTGCACAAGTATGAACATGTAAAGGAGTACGTGCACAAGTATGAACATGTAAAGAAGTACGTGCACAAGTATGAACATGGAAAGGAGTACGTGCACAAGTATGAACATGTAAAGGAGTACGTGCACAAGTATGAACAATCATTTCGAATCATATGTGTGATGAACTACAGTATAATGATCATGGCAATTCTACATTGTGAGCGTCATGGCAGTTACTAACGATGTGTGTGTAACATGCAGATTAGTGCTCGTGCAACATGAACCGTTAGTAACAGTGCGGTGTTCTTACCAATTCTAAGTTCATGTACATATAGCAGGGAATGCGGTATGCAACAAATAGTATCCATGAACAGTCAATGTATGTAAATGCAATATGCTGTTACAAGGTCCTATCAGCCCTGACGCATAACGCCATGCGGACGATTTCCCCGTAAATGTTAAATCTACTCACTATAGTCTCGCGCTAAGTGTAGCCGATGACTTGTTTCCCCTTCTTCGCGGCGTCCGTCGCACTCGCCTGCGAACCTAGATTTACACAAGGAATAAGCATAATCAAAAATCCTATAAAACATGATACTAAGGCAGTACGGAAAAAGTAGCGTCACAAGCTAAACGCGTGAACTCGATACACTAAAACGCGCATGTGCTAAACCCTGTACTACCCCGATGCGCTGCGATGCAGAGAACTCACCAGACCATAACGAAGCGTACGTGTCGCGCTAAACACAAACCCCAAACTAAGGGAAACAGCTCCCAGATTTTTACCTGGAAGAAATCCACAAAAGTAAACAAGACCAAACACTGCAAAACACACACAGACACCACCCTGCACAACACCAAAGCCAACAAAGGAGGGGGGCGGTGTCGCCGGACCTGCAGGAGGGAGCCGCCGGTTTTCCTAAGGTGGAAAGGGCTCGAACTTCAACACAACACCCCAAAAACCCTGCACACTATTCTGAAGTTGTTTGTAACTCCAGAAAACACTCGCAGACAAAGCAGATCACCGTATCTTAATAACAAGCTTAAATACGTTTTAAAAACACTAATTTGGTACCTAAGGGTATTTTAGTGTAAACTGAAACAAAAACTTGGTTTAAACAGCTCTAATAGCACTTAAAAGAGTTAACCAAGCCATAATAATACCAATTTAACATAAACTTCACAAATTCCCTTCAATATCACAAAAAAACACATAAAAATATGATTTTTAGCCAACAAAACTAAAATTTATGATCTAGGGTGATATGGGTGAGTTTTGATACCTTCAAAAGATCCAAGAGAACTCAATTTCCCAGCCTTAACCCTCACATGCACAGATTTGCTTCCAAAGTCCACAAAGGAGCCATTTTCCAAGGTTTTGAGTGAAGGAATGAGAGGTTTTTGTGTAGGGTTGTGTATGGCCACAAAGAGAAATGAAAGAAGAACAAAAAGATGATGAAAATGTTGTTGTTGTTGCTGCTTTCTCTGCTGAAAGTTTCAGCAAGAGAGGGAGAGAGAAAGAGAGAGAGAAAATTGTTAAAGTCAAGGGTTCACCATGCCTCATTAATTGCACTCCATGCCTCTCTCTTTTCTCTCATATTCAAATTTCTTTATGGATTTTAAAAAAGAAAGGAAATCTTAAATTAAAAGTGGTGAGAAAGAAAACTTATGTTACCAAAATGTGCTAAGTGTGCAAGCAAGTTTCACTAAACCTCATTAGGAAAATAATTTCTAATTAAAAGATCATAAGCTAATTTAGAATTAATAACCCCATTTATATATATAAGAACACATCTCATATCCTTTAGACTAGTTTAAAAAGGAAAGTAAGATTTACGGCTTTTATGAAAAACACGCATCAATGCTAACCAGCGCGAAATAAAGTTAAACGAATTTTCAAAGCGTTACAATCTACCCCGCTTAAAGAAATTCGGTCCCCGAATTTAAAAATCTAACTACACGAACCTTCAAAGAGATGGGGATATCTCTTCCTCATCTCACTCTCGGTCTCCCAAGTGACCTCCTTGCTGCTCGGACCACGCCAAAGTACCTTGACAGACGGTATATCCTTCGATCTCAATTTCTTCACTTGTCGATCCAAGATAACCACCGGCTGCTCTGCATAGGAAAGGTCGCGCTCAAGTTGGATCGTCGGGTGCTGAATCGCATGCGAAGGATCATGAAGATACTTGCGGAGCATCGAAACGTGAAATACGGGGTGCACATCTGGAAAACTGGGCAGAAGGGCTAACCGATACGCAACTGCACCAACACGCTCGAGGATCTCGAAGGGGCCCACGTACCTGGGACTAAGCTTCCCCTTCTACCCAAATCTCATCACACCTTTCATTGGGGAGACCCTCAAGAAAACGTGATCACCTATAGAAAACTCAAGTCTGCGCCGACGACAGTCCGCATAAGATCTCTACCTACTCTGGGCTGCCCTCATCCTATCGCGAATCAACTGGATCTTCGCGGTCATCTCCTCAACAATCTGTGGCCCTAAGATACTGCTCTCGCTGAGCTCTGTCCAACAGACGGGTGATCTGCATCTCCTACTATATAGAGCCTCGAAAGGTGCCATCTGAATGGTCTCCTGGAAACTTTTATTGTAGGAGAACTCTACTAAGGGTAAATGATGATCCCAGCTACCTCCGAAGTCTAAGACGCACGCTCGGAGCATGTCCTCGAGAGTCTGAATAGTCTGCTCTGACTGACCGTCGGTCTGTGGATGAAATGCTGTGCTGAAACTCAAGCGGGTGCCCAAAGCCTCCTGAAGACACTGCCATAGTCGGCTGGTAAACTGGGTGCCTCTGTCGGACACGATACACGTCGGGCCTCCATGTAGTCGTACAATCTCGTCGATGTATATCTGGGCATACTGAGCAAAACCGAAAGTTGTCTTCACTGGCAGGAAGTGAGCCGCTTTCGTCAAACGATCCACGATCACCCAGATAGAGTCATACCATCGACTAGTCCTGGATAGACCCACAATGAAATCCAAAGAAATCTGCTCCCATTTTCACTTCGGAATGGGTAACGGCTGTAGCTCTCCCGCGGGCCTCTGGTGCTCGGCCTTGACTTGCTGACAAGTCAGGCATCTCGACACGAAATCCGCGACATCCCTCTTCATTCCGTCCCACCAGTAAACATCTCTCATATCATGGTACATCTTGGTGGAACCTGGATGAACACTGTACACAGATCGATGTGCCTCCTCAAGAATCTCGTGTAGGGTTGCTATGCACTGCCACAAGGGTCTACAAGGCATCAACCATGCCCGATTTAAAATTTAGCCGTGCCGAACAACCCTTAACAAGATCTTTAAACTAGAGATTAGGCGAAAACAAGCATGTTAAACACTTTAACACTAAGTGAGAGGGATTACAACCTTTGTAGATCCGGTCCTTCACTTCTTAAGCTCCGTGTTGAGATCCCATCGCTACGATCATCGTGTACCGGACTCTCGAGAGGCTCCACGAAGAGAAAGATGCAAGCTTGCTTCCGATCTTCGATAACAAAGATGATATACCTTGAATTTTCATTAACACAAGCTCTCACTCACTAAATGAAGTGAACACTCTCATCTAAAGGGCAAGGGTAGATGAGGATGATGAAGTAGGATTTTTGCTCTCATTTGTTTTCTTATTCTCACTCATTTTTCATCACAAAATCAAAGCAAGAAAGCTTTTCATGAAGAACTCAAGCAAGAAGAAGATGAATAATGATTAGAATCCTTTTGTGATGAATAATGAAAAGAAGATAATGATTAATCATACAACCATGGTCAACTAAACCCTTGTAGAGATTTAACTAGGGCTAGAGTTTGGGTTGGGTTAAAGGTGAGTCACTTGAAAATATCAAGCATAATATCTTTTCCATGACAAAAGAAAAGCTTCTAGAAGCTACTAGAAGTCTTAACCCTAATACAAACCCTAACCATATTTAAACTCCACAAAACATATTGCATTAATAACCATATCAAGTTACAATATTATATATCACATATATAATATTTATTGTAACAAAATAAAATAATACAATTAACATATATCGCATATATATCAATGTATTACCCGAGTGAGAAAAAGAATCTTTTAGTGAGCTAATATTAGTTAATGTAATTTAATATATCATATATATTATTATACATTAAATTATCGAATCAACACTTGATCCGACAATCCGGCTATATCGCATATAACCGACTAATATCTCATTTACCGATTCATCGAATCAACACTTGATCCGATGAGCCGGCTGATATCAAATATCGCGAGAATAGAATACGGTATCTCATATCGCATTATCCTCGGTCCCGCACATAACACATATGTGCCCCTACTCCGTTTTGCCTGAGTCAAGAAATCTCTGTGTAGGACTCTAAAGAATCGTCAATATGCCGGCAGTAGGTGATGATCATATCAAACACCCACAAGCTACAAGCGGTCAGCTAAACGTAACAGCCACCCAGGTATTGAGCGCTCAGAAGATCAACAAGCAAGCCTGTACATTCTCCTGCGAATCCAATCAGCAACACTCCCGTACAGTCCGGTCTCGTCGTCTGATATGTCGCATATCTCGCCTAGGGGAGGTATACGTCAGACCCCAGTAGCTTGATAAGTCATGTCGATTTTAGGTCTATAACAGTTCGAGAAACTACTGATAACACTTACCAGTAAATCTCAGCAACCCTGGCCAGGGATTTCCAGTTATAGCCAATCAAACACAACACAACATCAACTCCCTATACCGGGAGAGACGAATCCCCTCCTATCGCTCTTTGCTTCCATGTGATTCGGGACTGTACCCAAAAGCCACCTTTTTGCATGCCCTCTTGGACGTGGTATGATGGAAATCAAAGCACAGTGGGAATCACACAAGACTCTATGACGATCTCGGGTCAAAAGACTACTCTGTACCAGTGTCACCGGAGAACTGCCATCTGACGTGAGGTAGAGTTCTCGGCGAGTCCGTCCAGTGTACCCAGTCTCTACTGAGCACCCGTACACCATCCTTGATGTCAAACACCGATGGATATAGGATCATCCATCGCCCATCATATGGGTCAAGATGCGTATACGCTAGTCTACTCTGGTGTATCGATGCCCTGTCTCGATACACCCTCGACTAGGAACAGTTATAGGATGTACTCGCCGACTACCGTGGCCCGACTAGTATGATCTCATCATAGTCCCAGTAGTCGAGTACATATCCTAAGGGCTTTATCAACATGTAACATAGAGACAACCAGAGTACATGTTAAGATAAAGTACAACCAGATAGCATACTATCATGTCGAGCAAGAAAGTCATCCCTATATATGTCCCAGCATCCACTACAATATACATCGTATGTACAGTAATGGCCTCTAGGGAATACATATAACTAGCAATCTCCCACTTGCACTAGGGCCATCTGTTGTGGTATCACATACCCAACAATTAGCTGCGGTTGAAGTATCTCATACTCAACCATCTCATAAAAGCCTCTACTAGGGAAAAAGGCCTTTGTGAGTGGATCCGCGCTGTTGTCCTCTGTGTCTACTCTCCTAACCTCGATCTCCCTGGAGATCAACCATCTCCATGATCAGGTGATACTGCCTAAAAATTATATCTGGATTTCTGATGGGACGGTGGTTCCTTGGCTAAAACCATAACTCCATTGTCACATAATGGTAGGAACGAAGTTCATCTCATGAACTTATATCTATCCAGACGGCCTCTTTGGTAGCATCTTTGGTAACGATGTATCTTGCCTTTGATCGTCTAGTAAGTCACGGTATCTAGCTTGTAACTCTTCCAACATACCGTCCCTCCACTGAGGGTATAGACAATGCCTGCGACTGACATTCAGTCGTCCTTATCACCCTGGAACCTTTCCAGTGATTCTCCCCAGGATCAATTGATACCATCTCACTACAACTAGTGAGAATCCTAACATCCAATTAGATATATCTCATAGATCCAAAACCCAGGATTTAGGAGGTATCATTTTGATCCTCTATAGAGAATCTTTTGTGATAAGCGGAGATTGACCGAGCGTAGCATAGGAAACTCCTTCCCTATCAAGTGTATGTCATCCACATACTCTACGAGGATCATCACCATACTCCCTACTACCTTTTTGTATATACAAGGTTCATCTACCATTTTGATGAAGTCAAACTCTTTGACTACTACATCAAAACAGATGTTCCAACTCCATGATGCCTGATTTATCACATAAAACATCTTGCACACGTTTCTGCTGCTCCCACTGTTCTACGAAGCCCTCTGGCTGTGTACTTATAGATGCTCTCTTCCAAATCATCATTTAGAAAAGCAGTCATGACACCCAACCGCCAGATATCGTAGTCATGGTATGTAGCCGTGGCAAGTAGGATCTGGATGGACTTTAAGCATAGCTTTGAAAGTCTCAACTTTTCCATGTACACCAAGTAATCTTCTCAAGATATATTTGCTCCTGATAGGGATTTAACCCTTCAGATAAAGCAACCAAAGTCCATACTTTGTTGGTGTATAAGGATTCCATCTCAGATCGCTAAGCATCCAGCCATTCTTACAGAGTCCCACTCCTGATGGCCAGCTCGAAATAAGTTGGGTCATCATCTCATGATGCAATCATCGCTCCCACTGTCATAAAGAAACCGAAGCATCTCTCAGGTGGGTGAGGAACCCTACTAGATCGTCGGAGAGGCTGAGGTTTGTTGGAAACTATTGAATCCTTTGGTTCTACCAAATCATCAGCTGCAGTTTGTATAGCTGGAACTCTTTCCAGTTCTACCACATGACCAATAATTTCTTCACAAGAAATTCCCTTTCACAAAGGTGGCATGCTGAGAAACAAAACATCTTTTGTTCCTCGGTTTGGTAGAAGATATTCCCTTGCGAATGCTTGGGATATCCAACAAACTTCTACAGATCTGACTTTGCCTCGAGCTTGTCCAGATTTTGCTTTTAGACATAGGCGGAACAACCCCAAATCTTAACAAACTTAAGATATGGGCCCTTCCCTTTCCATATCACATATGAAGTGGTAGGCAACTGATTTGATTTGAACCGTATTCAATAGGTATGCAACTTCTCAAGTGCATAACTCCCAAAAGGAAATAGGAAACTCAGTAGTACTCATCATAGAGCACACCATATCACATAGGGTGCTATTGCTCCGCCCCGATATACCATCTCGCTATGGTGTATTCGGAGGAGTAATGCTGAGAGAGAATCTCATTCTCCTTTAGAATAGTCCAGGAATTCCGTGCTCTAGTATTCTCCACCTTGATCTCATCAAAGGACACAATACTTTTACCCATTTTTGGTTCTCTACTTCTAACTTATATTCTGTGATTATCTCAAAAGTTTCGGACTTGTGTTTCAACAGGAACACATGTGCGAATCTTGAGAGTCCATCGGTGAATATAATAAAGTACAAAGAACCGGTCTTGACATGTGTAGACAGGGGGCCTTCATACATCAGCATGTATCAATCTCAAGAGTTCACTAACTCTTTCTCTGTTTCCAATAAACGGAGTTGTGGTCATCTTATCTCTGTGAAATGACCGGCAAGTCTCACAAGATGTAAATTCAAACTAATTTAAATATGCATCTAAATGTAACTTCAGCTAGTCGGGTCGCATTGATATGACCTAGTCTACAATGCCTCAAGAAGGATTCGTTCATTTTTGAACTCTTCCTCTTGTGTGTGTTCTGTACGTTAAGAACTGTGGTTTGATTTAGAACGTCTATGCTTTTAGATAACGTGCCTGAACCGATCAACACTTAATATAGGAAATGTTCAAAACATTATCCACCAATACAAAATTATATCCTTTCTTTACTTATAAAGAGACAGTTATGATGTTGTATATCAGGTTCGGTATCTAATAACATTTGTTCAGAATCAATGTATTCTGGTAATACAGGGTGATAACTACCAACAGACTTGGCTGCAACACTTGCACCGTTTTCTATCTCATGAAACTTATCACCCGTTCTCGGTTCTCTACCTATCTGTAGCCCATGTAACAAATTACATATCTGGGATCCTGATCCGGTATCTCATACCCAGGACGTAAAGGATACTGAGAAACAGTTCTGTGTAATGAACACACCCGAAGAAGATGCATCAGCATGCACTTTCTTCGTTTGGGCGGCATGGGAATTCTGGTAATCCCCTATTTCCTGCTCTGTTTTATAACAATTATAAGTTGGAGCGGGACCAACGTTCCTTAGCGCAGTATAACAAGAAGGTTCGGTCAATACATCTGTATTATTATATTAATTAAGGCGTGACATGGTCGCTACCAGGAGAGAGAGAGAAGAAAACACTCAGCGTGCGCTTTTACAAGATTAGATTGGTTATCAATTTATCTAATCAGGATGTCCCCCACTGTTTTAGTCAAATCTTCCTTCAAACCCTAAAAGGAAAGAGTAGCCGGGATTAATTACACGCTACAAGTTCGCCAATCTTTCAGCCAGGCCAGTGCCGGTACTTTGAGGGAGGTTCCCCGTGCTTTCGCACGGACCTAATTAAAGTAAACCTCGTTTTCCTAGGAGCGTAACCACGTTGACACCTTTCTAGACACCTACTTGATCGGCTAATTGTAATGTGTAAAACTCTCCCAGGAGTAACTCTTACTCACAGCGGGTATCGGGATCCAACTATCTCATAGAAGGTATGCAATCTCATTGCAAATTTCAACACTTGAAATTCCCAATAATATTTTACCCCAAACGATCTATGACCTTGACTAAGTCAACAAACCATAGACCGTAAGTAAAGTTCAACCCGTCATTTCCCGATTGAATTAAACCCACCCGCACGACCCTTGACTAAGTCAACAAGGCCGCACGACTACCCTAATCCAATCGCATCATATGCTTTTGCAGATAAGCATAAATAGCTACCGCACACTACGCCTTGACTAAGTCAACAAACGCAGCACGAATACTAAAGACTACTTATCTGAAATGACGGAGGGCTACGTCAGGTTTTTAAGAAAACCCTTTGCGTAATGAACTTTATATCGTTGTAGAATCGAGCGATTTTTGAATGGAGTGTTTTTTTAGGCTTTTCTAGTTTTTGCTAAAGAGGTCACTCCCGGTGAAGGGATCGTCGGATCTTTCCTCATTGAATAAGGTGCAGGATATTTCACAAATACCGTTGTGCAAAGCAAGAACAATAGAAGCAATCAAAAGACAGACCGAGTTTGTAGCATCTGCTAGTTTCACTAAAGAGGTCACTCCCGGTGAAGGGATCTCGGCTCTTTCCTTATCGAATAAGGTGTTGGATGTTCTACAAGGAACACCGCTATGCAAAGCAAGAACTAGAGCTACCAGTTTTTAAACAAGTTTCTACAACATCTTAGGTTTCTTTTATTTCATTAATCTCATTAATGAAATCCCATTTTAATATGCTTCACAAGCATCAGATATGAAACGAAATCTTCAATATAACATATATCTCATACATATAATATAAACATTCGTCTCAGGCCGTAATATGATCTCATCACAGAACATTGCAGCAGAAGAACATATATGAAATATTAGATATACTAGGATGTCCGTGTTTTGATACGAGCCTGTATAAAACGCGGATTCCACGGTCGCGATGAATAGCCAAACCCACTCCCTAGACCCCTACGAGAGCGGCAAGCAACTCTGCCAATTCTAGGGTTAGGAGACCCGGTCTCGACTCCTCGAGATGGTCTCCCACTGGACCCTAGAACCCGGTTACTTATGCTCCTCGCTTGGGTCTACCTAATGCGGAAAAGTAAATAATATACAATGGTGACATCATCCTCAGCCCGGAAGTGCCCCAATAAAAGAATATTACAAACAAATGAATTTTACATGAATGAAAAAGAAAAACTCTCATCTCATATAAAACCCCCGGCTATTCAAAATGCGACAATCCAATATAACATATCACAGCAACACATAATATCACATATCATCAACGTAAGAAAGTATGCATATCCCGATTGTCGTTGATGCATAGCAACGAAGCCGGCGATACACCACATACTACGCTTATGGTCACAGAAAAGAAAGTGTAAAACTACAATATTTGGAATCCACAATCTCCTTAGACATCGTAAATCCGAAATATCACATACTTCGCATTTCATGCCTAACTACGTGAATTCCACATATTGTATCACATTCCAGATAAATAGACAATGTTAAACCTTCCGGTCGGATAAACAAACACCCAAGATTTCCCAAATAGTTCTCAACACTTGAGCGGAGTTCAAAAAGTACCCATCACATGCTACAGTACCAATGGTCCAGCCGTAGAAGGGTCAAGCCAACGCCTCACGTGTGGCAACACCGTACTGCCACAAACCCTAAGGTTTAGAGGCAGTTCAAGACGGTCACATAATCGAGTTAAGGTTTGTGTTCATCTAGAGGGTCCACCACGTTACTTGCATGATTTTCCGAAAGTTTCAAACTCGAGAAAAAATCCAACTTTTGAAAAATTTTCCGACAGGGGAAAAATTGAGTTATTGATATCCGTTCGAACCTTTTAACAGTTTCTAAAATTATCCGGAAAAAACTTAAACGAAGTTAAATTATCCGATCGAATCAACGAGACTCCAATACAACCCAGAAAACTCAACAATTGAGTATATTTAAAAATACCCAGAAGCATCAGGAAACACATACGGACGTTACTGTAGAAAATTGAGGCTTTAACTCTTAATTCTTCCCGCGGAACCGCCGCCAATACCCCAGTTTGGCCGCGGTTCCGCGGCGCTATAGTAGGGTTAGGATGTCGTTTTTCACATATCTCCATAGAATTCCCTACAGATTTTTTTAAGTATTTTTAATTCACAAAAAATCACATTTTGAAAAAATTTCTAGAAACTAGGGTATATCGGGTTTTCGGAGTTCGATCGGACTTTAAACTTCGCCTGGACTTCGCCTAAAGTTCTAGCTTGGCTCTGATAAGACTGTAGGGTTGCTATGCACCGCCACAAGGGTCTACGAGGCATCAACCATGCCCGATTTAAAATTTAGCCGTGCCGAACAACCCTTAACAAGATCTTTAAACTAGAGATTAGACGAAAACAAGCATGTTAAACACTTTAACACTAAGTGAGAGGGATTACAACCTTTGTAGATCCGGTCCTTCACTTCTTCAGCTCCGTGTTGAGGTCCCTTCGCTGCGATCATCGTGTTCCGGACTCTCGAGAGGCTCCACGAAGAGAAAGATGCAAGCTTGCTTCCGATCTTCGATAACAAAGATGATCTACCTTGAAGTTTCATTAACACAAGCTCTCACTAATTAAATGAAGTGAACACTCTCATCTAAAGGGCAAGGGTAGATGAGAATGATGAAGTAGGATTTTTGCTCTCATTTGTTTTCTTATTCTCACTCATTTTTCATCACAAAATCAAAGCAAGAAAGCTTTTCATAAAGAACTCAAGCAAGAAGAAGATGAATAATGATTAGAATCCTTTTGTGATGAGTAATGAAAAGAAGATAATGATTAATCATGCAACCATGGTCAACTAAACCCTTGTGGAGATTTAACTAGGGCTAGGGTTTGGGTTGGGTTAAAGGTGAGTCACTTGAAAATATCAAGCATAATATCTTTTCCATGACAAAAGAAAAGCTTCTAGAAACTACTACAAGTCTTAACCCTAATCCAAACCCTAACCATGTTTAAACTCCACAAAACATGTTGCATTAATAACTATATCATGTTACAATATTATATATCACATATATAATATATTATTTTATTGTAACAAAATAAAATAATACAATTAACATATATCGCATATATATCAATGTATTACCCGAGTGAGAAAAAGAATCTTTTAGTGAGCTAATATTAGTTAATGTAATTTAATATATCATATATATTATTATACATTAAATTATCGAATCAACACTTGATCCGACAATCCGACTATATCATATATAACCGACTAATATCTCATTTACCGATTCATCGAATCAACACTTGATCCGATGAGCCGGCTGATATCAAATATCGCGAAAATAGAATACGGTATCTCATATCGCATTATCCTCGGTCCCGCACATAACACATATGTGCCCCTACTCCATTTTCCTGAGTCAAGAAACCTCTGTGTAAGACTCTAAAAAATCGTCAATACGCCGGCAGTAGGTGATGATCATATCAAACACCCACAAGATGCAAGCGGTCAGCTAAACATAACAGCCACCCAGGTATTGAGCGCTCAGAAGATCAACAAGCAAGCCTGTACATTCTCCTGCGAATCCAATCAGTAACACTCCAGTACAGTCCGGTCTCGTCGTCTGATATGTCGCATATCTCGCCTAGGGGTGGTATACGTCAGACCCCAGTAGCTTGATAAGTCGTGTCGATTTTAGGTCTATAACAGTTCGAGAAACTACTGATAACACTTACCAGTAAATCTCAGCAACCCAGGCCAGGTATTTCCAGTTATGGCTGTTGGAGATAGTGCCCTCAGAGTCAATTATTGGATCACAGGCACGTGATTGCAATGATTGAGGGAGGACCTGTCCGAGTAGGACAGTCTTACTCAAGATGATAGTATGCCATCTGGTTTACCTTTATCATCGTGTACTGCTTCAGGTGACCTTACAGGTCACTATTGCACATTGATAGAGCCCCTAGGATTCTTGCTTGACTACCAGCAGTATGAGGGCGATCATATACGTGGGAGCTGGGGCCTATAAGCACATCCTTAAATGGTCCCTAGTCGTCGGAGTTTCGAAACAGGGCATCGATACTCCAGAGTAGACTAGTGTATACAGTCGAGACCCCGACGAGGGGCGGTGGCCGATCTCACAAGCCACTGGTGTCAGTTGGTTCACCTAAGATGTATACAGGTGCTCATTGGGTTTTGAGTACACCGGACAGGACTCGCCGTGAACCTACTAGTTGGGATTATACCAGACGTCAGATAGCAGTTCCCTGGTGACATGTGTACAGGTTAGTTCATCGCACTGAGATCGTCATTTGTCTCGTGTGAGTTCCCGCTGTGCTTTGATTACTACCCTACCACGCTCAAAGGAGACGTGCAAACAGGTTTTAGTTGGGTACAGTCCCGAGCCACATGGAGGCAGTGAGCGGATCTGCAGGGGTTCGTCTCTCCCGGTATTGGGGGTGAGGTCGCGCTGTGTCTAGGAGAGCCAGTACATGAAAAGTCCTTGGCTAAGGCAGGAGATTTACTGGTAGGTATTCCAGTAGTATCTCAGGGTGTTGTGGGCTACACTCCGACACAACTTGTACCTCTTTTGGGGGTCTGACTTTTACCACCCCCCTAGGCCCACCATGCAATGCTCACTGACGAACGGACCGGACTGTACGGATATTGTCACTGACAGGCTCAGTAGGGTGTCAGGATGAGTTCGCTCATCGACGTCCCTTTTAGTCAATAGCTGGTGGCCCGTTACGTATTGGCTTATACCTCTGACGTGCTAGTGGTTAAATCCACAGCCATTGTATTGATGAGTCTTTAGAGTCCCCCATAGACCAGTTTTTCAAGTTTCGGGCGAAACGCTGTAGAGGCCGTATGGAGATATGGCAGGGTTCGATCAGATACGTGCGGTATTGCACGGATCACGATCGGACGGATAATACTAGCGGACTTTGGTTTAAGCCGGATCCTAGTATTGTACAGTGTAGATTTTGTCTCTTTGCATTTGTATTCAGTAGGAATACAAATGCGGGTATGTATATACAGTAGCGGGGTTTTCCTGTAATTTATTACGGGATCAGTTTTCTGAAGTTGCCAGTTTGCATTCCGTTCCGGTCAGTTTTCCTTTGTTCCTTCACGGCCGGACTTTCCGATGGAGGGGCTAATTTGCAAGTTCGCAAATTAGCATTTTGTGGAGGGTTTATTTGTGAAATGGTGGCATCATGATGGTTCTAGCATAATGAGATTCTTTTTTAGTCTCTTCCTTTGCATTAAATGAGATAGGAAAGAATGAGAGTTGATGTGAGGCTTGCTTTTGGGTGTGGTCACCATTTCCTTTCCTACACTCACCTCCCTTCTTGGTTTTGATTTTTTCCCTCCACCATTTTGATGATTAGGGGCCGGCCACTTTGAAAAAAAGGGGTTCATTTTTTTTTGTGGGAGAAATCATCTCATTTCATGCTATGCTTTGCCACAAAATCCATACCCATCTCAAAAACTTATTCTTCTTCTCCCCTCCATCAAAGGCAACTTCACAACCCCTAGAGACAATGGATTCTACACTTGCCTACAGCATTCCTTGGGCACGTCGGCTCGCCAACTTCGTGCCCGAGTTGCCTCGGTCCAGAGGTGGGAGCCCGTAAAAGAACCCGGCGTTGTGGTGCCCGTTCCGACGAGGAGGTGACGACCGGAGATTCCGCAAGGAGATCGGAGTGGAAGCGAAGACCGAAGGACACGGATCGCTTGGTATAGCATTCTACCCCTTTCTCATGTTTGCTAGAGTTAGGTTAATGGCCCGATCCGGGATTTTAGTGCGCGGGGGTGCCGGTTTCTAGTTTTTAGAAAAGTTTTCGTTTCCGCATTCCGGCGTCGGATTGACGGCCGGGGCGCCGCCGTGCACTTACATTGGTATCAGAGCCACGCCATTAACCTAGTCTAGCTTGCTCTAACATGTTTAGAACTTCGATCGGACGAATTTTCAAAAACCGCGTTTTCACTGCATTAGTTTCTGTCGAAATTTTTTTGGGCACGAAAAATTTTTCAGGTTGTTGCAGAAATACATGCAGAGAATTCTAAGAGTTCTGAAAAAATTTGGTAACCTGGTTTTACTGTGCCGCCGCGGAACCGCGGCCAAACCCATGCTTGGGCCGCGGTTCCGCCGCCACTTAGACTCCTTGATGCACCAATTTTTTCCAGAGGGTCTTAGACATGGAAATAGGGGTTTTGGAATATTCTTTTTGGGCCCAGATTTTCTGTGAGAGCTACAGTATTGCTTGGGGCCCACTTCGATAAATTTGATCGATCGAAAATTTTAAACAAGTTAGTTCACAGTATTTACATTATATCTGCGACCGTGAATGTCATTTGATCGGTAAATCATGTCTAACTGCTATAGCCCTTTTAGACGGATTTGCGAACGTGACATTCACGTTTCTGTGTTGTGCTGTGATGTTGCTGTAAGTGCATGGCGGCGCCCCGGCCGTCAATCCGAGGCCAAAATGCGGAAACGATACTTTACTTTAACTTTTGAACCGGCACCACCGCGCACAAAAATCCCGGATCGGGCCATTAATCTAGTCCTAACTAACTAAAGAACGGGTAGAGAGCTATACCGAGCGATCCGTGTCCTTCGGTCTTCTCGTCGTCGTCCCGATCTCCCCGCGGAATCTCCGGTCTCCACCTCCTCGCCGGAAGGGCACCACATCGCCGGCTTCTTTTACGGGCTCCCACCTCTGGACCGAGGCAATTCGAGCACGAAGTTGGCGAGTCGACGTGCCCAAGGATGTTGTAGGTTGACTGTAGAACTCATGTCTCATTTGGGGTTGTATGAAGTTGCCATACGGTGGAGGAAAAGAACTAAGCTTTTGGAGATGGAGCAATGGGAATTTTGCAAGCCAAAAGAGATCAAAATTCCCCACTAGAATTTTTGGACAGCCCCATCCCTCAAAGAATGGCCGGCCAAATCTCCAAGAATGAGTGAGAATTGGAGTGAGAGAAAAGTCAAGGGGGAAGGGGAAGCTATCATGCAAGAGAGAGAGAAAAAGGATGATAATCATATATCATGATCACAAATAAGAACCTCACTCCAAAGCCTAATCATCAACAACCATGATTACTCCAAAAGGTCAAGCAATCATGAACTTATGAAGTCAATGGTGGTAGAACCATTATGACACAACAAAATGCAAATAACACCCTCAACAAAACAAATTTGCATACTTGCAAATAAGCTCTCCTCCACCAACTTTCAGCCAAGGAAAGATACAAAGAAAAATGGCCGAAACGGAAAGTAAACTGGCAACTTCGGAAAACTGATCCCGTAATAAATTACAGGAAAACCCCGCTACTGTATATACATACCCGCATTTGTATTCCGACCGAATACAAATGCTGTTAGTTATATGTATGCCCTAGAGGCCATTACTATACATAGGATGTATATTGTAGTGGATGCTTGGACATATATAGGGAGGACTTTCTTGCTCGACATGATAGTATGCTATCTGGTTACACTTTACCTTAACGTGTATACTGATTGTCTCTCTGTTACATGTTGGTAAAGCCCTTAGGATGTGTACTTGACTACCTGGACTATGATGCGGATCATACTAGTGGGGACATAGTAGTCCATAAGTACATCCTTCAAAGTCCCTAGTCGTGGGTATATCGAGACAGGGCATCGATATACCAGAGTAGACTAGCGTATACCTTCTCGACCCATACAGATGGGCGATGGATGATCCCATATCCATTGGTGTTTGACATCAGAGATGATATACGGGTGCTCAGTGGAGACTGGGTACACTGGAAGGACTCGCCGAGAACTCCCAGATGGTATTATACCTTACGTCAGATGGCAGTTCTCTGGTGACACTGGTACAGAGTAGTCTGTTGACCCGAGATCGTCATAGAGTCTTGTGTGGTTCCCACTGTGCTTTGATTTCCATCTTACTATGTCCAAGAGGGCGTGCAAAACGGTGGTTTTTGGGTACAGTCCCGAGTCAAATGGAGGCAATGAGCGATAGGAGGGGATTCGTCTCTCCCGGTATAGGGAGTTGATGTTGCGCTGTGTTCGATTGGCTATGACAGGAAATCCCTGGCCAGGGTTGCTGAGATTTACTGGTAAGTGTTACCAGTATTATCTCGAATTGTTATAGACCTCATATCGACACGACTTATCGAGCTATTGGGGTCTGACGTTTACCACCCCTAGGCAAGATATGCGACATATCAGACGAACAGACCGGACTGTACGGTAAGTGTTACTGGTTGGATTCACAGGAGTGTGAGCGGGCTTGCTCGTCGATCTTCTGATCGCTCAATACCCGGGTGGCCGTTACGTTCAGCAGACCGCTTGCGGCTTGTGGGTGTTTGATATGATCATCACCTGCTGCCGGCGTATTGACGAGTCTTTAGAGTCCTACACAGAGGTTTCCTGGCTCAAGCGAAACGAAATAGGAGCGCATATGAGATATGTACGGGACCGAGAATAATGCGTGTATGTGATACCGTATTCCATTCTCGCGATGAATGTATCGAATGGTTGTATGCGATATAACCTAGTTATTGAATCGAGGATTGATTCGATAAAACGATACATTGGATATTAGTCGGTCATATGCGATATGACCGGATCGTTAAATCAAATGTTGATTTGATGATTTAATGTATAATTATATATTTGACATATTACTTTGCATTAACTAGTATTGGTTCACTTTTAAATGGATTTTCTCACTTGGATTGTGCACATTGTATATGTGATATACTTTTGTACACAAGTTTGTATCATGTTTGATGATACATGCTCACTAGGGTTTGTGTAAAGATTAAACCATGGTTGTGAAATGGTTAGGGTTTTCTTTTTGTTTTCTTATTCATTTATTTATCTATTTATTCTTTTTGGAAAAATATTAAGCATAAAGAAAAATGGTGGCTTTCTTTGGAAGCGTATTGAAGCTTCATGATGCTTTGACTAAGTCACCATTTTGTCTCATGCTTAACCCTAACCATTCCCACTAACCATGATTTATTCTCTACACTTGACCATGGTTTGATTATGATAAGTATTCTTTTAAATTTCTTTTTAAAAAAAACTTATCATAACATTTCTTTCTTCTTCTTCTTCATCTTCAACATTGAAGAAAGCTTTCTACCAACAATGGTGGAATGTGAAAATGAGTGAGAAATCCAATTCTAAAGTGAACCCACTTCCTATTTCTTCATCCTCTACCTCTTGCCAAGTAGTAGAGTGTGTTTTCTTCACAAGTTTCATGACTTGGTGAAGTTGGAGCTTGATCTAGCGATGCCTCGACGTAGATCATCTTCGGCATCGTCGTCGATGACCTAGCCCGCTTTTTCTCCGATGAAACCGACGCTAGAGCCCAAGATCCGATTTGTACAGCGAGGAGACATCATCGCGGAGCCATGGAGGTGGAGAACCGGATCTACAAAGGTTGTATTTCCGTTTACCATTTAGTTAAGTTGTTAACTAGTTTCCTTTTCGCTTAAAATATCTAGTTAACGATCTAGTCTAGGGTTTCTCGGCACCGTAATTTTTTAAATTGGCATGGTTGATGCCTTGTGAGACCTCTTGAGAGTGCCTAGGAACCCTACAGTGGTATCAAAGCCTAGCTAGAGCCTTAGGCGATACGTAGACGAAGTTTAAAACCCGAACGAACCCGAAACCCTAACACAAACATGCTCTCTGGACTTTTTCCAAAATCTGGAGTTTTTCGATATTAAAAATATGCAGAAAAATCAGCAGGAATTGTAAGAATTACTGTGAAGCCCGTACCCATGAATCCACCAAAGTGCGGCGGAAACGCGGCAGAAGCCTAGCTTCTGCGGCGGTTCCGCGGCCGTATGATGACGTCAGCTTCCCATTTTTGCACAGTAATTCCTCTTTTCTGGTGTTGGATTTTCTGGGAATTTTTAATATTTATTCAAGAGTTGAATTTTCTGGGTTGTTTTGGGGATTCGAATGTTCGATCGGATTATCAAATTTTGTCTGTGTGGCTTTCCGGATATATTGAATATGTTAAAAAGTTCGACCGGATATAAATACCCACCTTTTTCCCTGTCGGGAAATTTTCAAGTGTTGGATTTTTCCGTAGTTTAACGACATTCTAAGTAGTGCAAGTAACGCGATGGTCCCTCTAGAAGACAACAAACCTTAACTCGATTATGTGACCGTCTTGAACTGCCCTTTGAACCTTCGGGTTTGGGGCAGTACGGCGTGCCACATGTGAGGCGTTGGCTTGACCCTTCTACGGCTGGACCGTTGGTACTGAGGCATGAACTGAATGTTTTTAGACTTGTTACATGTGTTGATCTGTATAGGGAAAACATGGGTGTTTGACTGTTCGATCGAAAAGTTTAACATTTTCTATTTATCTGGAATGGGATACAATAATTGGAATTCACAATAAGTTATGAGATAACTTAATGAATGTTATAAACATAGCAGTTTAGTCTCACTTGATCGGTTGCCACGGAATTTTGATGTGATCAAAAGTCCGTCGCAATCACGTAGCGTACGCGGATACTCGCCGGGTAAACTTAATAGACAGCCTCACTCCATAGCCCCGACCAAGTGACTGTAGGAGAACCCCGTCGCCGAAAGCATCCGTTCGGGTGCTCGTGGTAGCGGTGTTCTGCCTTGGTGCACTTCGTCGACGGCGTCGGGGGTGCGGCCGCCTACTAAAGTTTACGACGAGCATTCGATCAAAATATCGGGAATCTTGTTGAATTACCCGACTTGGTATTGAAAAGTGTTTTCGATTTTGAGACTAAAATGCGGGGTTTATAATAGTTAGGCGTGTGATGTCTAAGTAATTCATTTGGTCAGGCATGCGATGTCTGAGGTGGTTGCGGATTCCAACTGTTGTAGTTTTACACTTTCTTTTCTGTGACCGTAAGTGTAATATGTGATATCGCCGGTTTCGTTGCTATATGTCAACGACAATTGGGATGCGCATATTTACTTACGTTGATGACATATGATGTTATGTGTTGCTGGATATGTTATATTGGATCGTCGTGTTTGAATAGCCGGGGGTTTTTATGTGAGATGAGTGTTTTTCATTTTCATTCATGTAAAAACTTGTATGTAATATTCTTTTATTGGGGCACTTCCAGGTTGCGGAAGATGTCACCCTTTGTATATTATTTACTTTTCCGCACTAGGATAGACCCAAGGAGGGGAGCACAAGTAACCGGGTTCTAGAGTCCAGTGGGAGACCAACTCGAGGAGTCGAGTCCGGGTCTCCTAACTCCAGAATTGGTAGGGCTGCTTTCCGCTCTCATAGGGGTCTAGGGGTGTGGGTTTGGATATTCATCGCGACCGTGGAATCCGTGTTTTATACTGGCTCGTATTGAAAACACGGACGTCCTAGTATATCCAATGTTTCATATGTTTATTCTGCTGCGATATCTGTGATGTGATCATGTGATATGTTCTGTGATGGATACTGTATATAGTATATATGATATATTATATAGACGTTACTTATGTTTTACACCCGCGCTAGCCCTGCCCAGCTCTGCCGTTAGTTACCTAACCTAACGGTGCACGAGGGGACATCGAGGCGAATGCGGATGGCATAAGTGTACGTCGTATTTATCTGTAATGTTTAGGTATTTAAATGATGGGACTTCATTAATGTGATTAATGAAATAAAAGAAACCTAAAGATGTTGTAGAACTGAATTTCAAAATAAAAAGGGTAGCTACAGTTCTTGCTTTGCACAGAGGTATATGTGATATATCCTGCGCCTTATTCGATGAGGAAAGGACCGAGATCCCTTCACCGGGAGTGACTCCTTTAGCAATAACTGGCAGATGCTACACACTCGGTTTGTCTTTTGATTGCTTTTAAGAGTTTTTGCTTTGCACAGTGATATATATGATATATCTCGCACCTCATTTGACGAGGAAAGGACCGACGATCCCTTCACCGGGAGTGACTCCTTTAGCAAAACTAGAAAAGCCTCAAAAACACTCCATTTTAAAATCATTTGATTCTACAACGATATCAAGTTCATTACGCAATAGGTTTTCAGAAAAACCTGTCGTAGCCCTCCGTCATTTCAGATATGTACTGGTTAGTATTCGTGCTGCGTTTGTTGACCTCTGTCAAGGCGTAGTGTGCGGTAGCTGATTAGTGCTTATCTGTATAAGCATATGATGTGATTGATTTAGGGTAGTCGTGCGACCTTGTTGACCTCTGTCAAGGGTCGTCCGGGTGGGTTTACTTCAATCAGGAAATGACGGGTTGAACTTGACTAGCAGCCTATGGTTTGTTGACCTCTGTCAAGGTCATAGACGCTAGGGGCAAAATATTATCGGGAATTTCAAGTGTTGAAATTTGCAATGAGATTGCATACCTTCTATGAGATAGTTGGATCCCGATACCCGCTGGGAGTAAGAGTTACTAATGGGAGAGTTTTACACATTACAATTAGCCGATCAAGTAGGTGTCTAGAAAGGTGTCAATGGGGTTACGCCTATGGGAAAACGAGGTTTACACTAATTAGGTTCATGCGAAAGCACGGGGGACCTCCCTCAAAGTACCGACACTGGCCTGGCTGAAAGATTGGCAAACTTGTAGTGTGTAATTAATCCCGGCTAGTCTTTCCTTTTAGGGTTTGAAGGAAGATTTGATAAAAAGCAGTGGGAGCCATCCTGATTAGATAAAATAATAACCAATCTGATCTTGCAAGAGAATACGCTGAGTGTTTTCTTCTCTCTCTCTCCACGTAGCGACCATATCACGCCTTAATCAAGATAATAATACGGATATTTGACCGAACCCGCTTGTTATAATGAGTTGGGGAACGTTGGTCCCGCTCCAACTTATAATTGTTATAAGACAGAGCAGGAAATAGGGAATACCAGAATTTCTATGCCGCCCAAACGAAGAAAGTGCATATGATGCATCTCCTTCGGGTGTGTTCATTACAAAGAACTGTTTCTCAGTATCCTCTGCATCCTGGGTATATGATACCGGATCAGGATCCCAGATATGTAATCTGTTACATAGGGCTACAGATAGGTAGAGAACTGAGAACGGGTGATAAGTTTCATGAGACAGAAAACGGGGCAAGTGCTGCAGCCAAGTCTGTTGGTCACTGTCACCCTGTATTACCAATACATTGATTCTGAACGAATGTTATTAGATACCGAACCTGTTATGCAAAATCATATCTGTCTCTTTATTAGTAAAGAAACGATAAAATTTTGTATTGTTGGATAATGTTTTGAACATTTCCTATATCAAAAGTTGATCGGTTCAGGCACGTTATCTAAAAGCATTGACGTTCTAAATCAAACAACAGTTCTTAGTATGCGGAACACACACAAGAGGAAGAGTTCA
This sequence comes from Agapanthus africanus, assembly GCA_030015575.1. Taxonomy (NCBI): domain Eukaryota; kingdom Viridiplantae; phylum Streptophyta; class Magnoliopsida; order Asparagales; family Amaryllidaceae; genus Agapanthus; species Agapanthus africanus. Next base: position 115,371,277 of record JASDDO010000018.1, read on the forward strand.
GAAATGAACGGATCCTTCTTGAGGTATTGTAGACTAGGTCATATCAATGCGACCCGACTAGCTAAGTTACATTTTAGATGCAAATTTAAATCAGTTTAAATTTACATCTTGTGAAACTTGCCAGTCATGTCACAAAGATATGATGACCATAGCTCCGTTTATTGGAAACAGAGAAAGAGTTAAGTAAACTCTTGGGATGATACATGTTGATGTATGTAGGTCCCCTGTCTACACATGCCAAGACCGGTTCTTTATACTTCATTACGTTCTCTGATAATCTCTCAAGATTCAGACATATGTTCCTGTTGAAACACAAGTCTGAACCTTTTGAGATATTCACAGAATATAAGTTAGAAGTAGAGAACCAATAAGGGTACAAGTATTATGTCCTTTGATGTGATCAGGGAGGAGAATACTTGAGCACGGAATTCCTGAACTATTCTAAAGGAGAATGAGATTCTCTCTCAGCATTACTCCTCCGTATACACCATAGCACGATGGTATATCGGGGCGGAGCAGATACACCCTATTTGATATGGTGTGCTCTATGATGAGTACTGCTGAGTTACCTTTTTCCTTTTGGGAGTTATGCACTTATGAAGTTGCATACCTATTGAATAGGGTTCCGATCAAATCAGTTGCCTACCACTTCATATTTGATATGGAAAGGGAAGAGCCCATATCTTAAGTTGGTTAAGATTTGGGGTTGTCCGGGCTATGTCTAAAAGCATAATCCGGACAGGCTCGAGGCAAGGTCTGTTATGTACAACTGGAAAGGTTCTAGCTATACAAACTGCAGCTGATGATTTGAAAGAACCAAAGGATTCAATGGTTACCAACGAACCTCAGCCTCTCCGCCGATCTAGTAGGGTTCCTCACCCACCTGAGAGATACTTCGGTTTCTCTATGATAGTGGGAGCGAGGATGGCATCATGAGATGATGACCCAACTAGTTTCGAGCAGGCCATCGAAAGTAGGGACTCTGTAAGAATGGCTGGATGCTTAGCGATCTGAGATGGAATCTTTATACACCAACAAAGTATGGACTTTGGTTGCTATATCTGAAGGGTTAAATCCCCATCAGGAGCAAGTATATCTTGAGAAGATTACTTAGTGTAGATGGAAAAGTTGAGACTTTCAAAGCTAGACTTGTTAAAGCTTTTCGTCATCGACCAGGCATGGATAATGATGAAACCTTTTCAAGTGACTATGCTTAAGTCCATCCAGATCCTACTTTCCACGGCTGCATACCATGACTACGATATCTGGCGGTTGGGTGCCATGACTGCTCTTCTAAATGATGTTTTAGAAGAGTGCGCCTATAAGTACACAGCCAGAGGGCTTCGTAGACAGTGGGAGCAGCAGAAACGTGTGCAAGATGCTTTATAAGATAAAGCAGACATCGCGGAGTTGGAACATCTGTTTTGATGAGATAGTCAAACGGTTTGACATCATCAAAATGGTAGATGAACCTTGTATATACAAAAAGGTAGTAGGGAGCATGGTGATGATCCTCGTAGAGTACGTGGATGACATACTCTTGATAGGGAAGGAGTTTCCTATGCTACACTCGGTCAATCTCCGCTTATCACAATAATTCTCCATATATGATCAAAGTGATACCTCCTAAATCCTGAATTTTGGATCTATGAGATAGATCTAAATGGATGTTAGGATTCTCACTAGTTGTAGTGAGATGGTATCAATCGATCCTAGGGAGAATCACTGGAAGGGTTCCAGAGTGATAAGGACGACTAAATGTCAGTCACAGGCATTGTCTTTACCCTTAGTAAAGGGACGGTATGTTGGAAGAGTTCCAAGCTAGATACTGTGGCATACTAGACGATAAAGGCTGGATACATCGCTACTTAAGATGCTACCAAAGAGGATGTTTGGGTGTTTATTGGTTCATGAGATGAACTAAGTTCCTCCCATTGTGTGACAATGGAGTTGTGGCTTGTGCCAAGGAACACCCGACCCATCAGTGATCCAGACATATTCTAAGGCAGTATCACCTGATCATGAAGATGGTTGATCTCCAGGGTGATCTAGGTTAGGAGAGCAGACTCAGAGGATAACACGGCAGATCCACTCATGAAGGCCTATTCCCAGAGAGAGACTTTTATGGGATGGTTGAGTATGAGATACTACAACCACTACTACAGATGGCCCTAGTGCAAATGGGAGATTGTTAGTTATATGTATGCCCTAGAGGCCATTACTATACATAGGATGTATATTGTAGTGGATGCTTGGACATATATAGGGAGGACTTTTTTGCTCGACATGATAGTATGCTATCTGGTTGCACTTTACCTTAACGTGTATACTGATTGTCTCTCTGTTACATGTTGGTAAAGCCCTTAGGATGTGTACTTGACTACCTGGACTATGATGCGGATCATACTAGTGGGGACATGGTAGTCCATAAGTACATCCTTCAAAGTCCCTAGTCGTGGGTATATCGAGACAGGGCATCGATATACCAGAGTAGACTAGCGTATACCTTCTCGACCCATACAGATGGGCGATGGATGATCCCATATCCATTGGTGTTTGACATCAGAGATGATATACGGGTGCTCAGTGGAGACTGGGTACACTGGACGGACTCGCCGAGAACTTCCAGATGGTATTATACCTTATGTCAGATGGCAGTTCTCTGGTGACACTGGTACAGAGTAGTCTGTTGACCCGAGATCGTCATAGAGTCTTGTGTGGTTCCCACTGTGCTTTGATTTCCATCTTACCACGTCCAAGAGGGCGTGCTAAACGGTGGTTTTTGGGTACAGTCCCGAGTCACATGGAGGCAATGAGCGATAGGAGGGGATTCGTCTCTCCCGGTATAGGGAGTTGATGTTGCGTTGTGTTCGATTGGCTATGACAGGAAATCTCTGGCCAGGGTTGCTGAGATTTACTGGTAAGTGTTACCAGTATTATCTCGAATTGTTATAGACCTCATATCGACACGACTTATCGAGCTATTGGGGTCTGACGTTTACCACCCCTAGGCAAGATATGCGACATATCAGACGAACAGACCGGACTGTACGGTAAGTGTTACTGGTTGGATTCACAGGAGTGTGAGCGGGCTTGCTCGTCGATCTTCTGATCGCTCAATACCCGGGTGGCCGTTACGTTTAGCAGACCGCTTGCGGCTTGTGGGTGTTTGATATGATCATCACCTGCTGCCGGCGTATTGACGAGTCTTTAGAGTCCTACACAGAGGTTTCCTGGCTCAAGCGAAACAAAATAGGAGTGCATATGAGATATGTACGGGACCGAGAATAATGCGTGTATGTGATACCGTATTCCATTCTCGCGATGAATGTATCGAATGGTTGTATGCGATATAACCTAGTTATCGAATCGAGGATTGATTCGATAAAACGATACATTGGATATTAGTCGGTCATATGCGATATGACCGGATCGTTAAATCAAATGTTGATTTGATGATTTAATGCATAATTATATATTTGATATATTAATTTGCATTAACTAGTATTAGTTCACTTTTAAATGGATTTTCTCACTTGGATTGTGCACATTGTATATGTGATATACTTTTGTACACAAGTTTATATCATGTTTGATGATACATGCTCACTAGGGTTTGTGTAAAGATTAAACCATGGTTGTGAAATGGTTAGGGTTTTCTTTTTGTTTTCTTATTCATTTATTTATCTATTTATTCTTTTCGGAAAAATATTAAGCATAAAGAAAAATGGTGGCTTTCTTTGGAAGCATATTGAAGCTTCATGATGCTTTGACTAAGTCACCATTTTGTCTCATGCTTAACCCTAACCATTCCCACTAACCATGATTTATTCTCTACACTTGACCATGGTTTGATTATGATAAGTATTCTTTTAAATTTCTTTTTAAAAAAAACTTATCATAACATTTCTTTCTTCTTCTTCTTCATCTTCAACATTGAAGAAAGCTTTCTACCAACAATGGTGGAATGTGAAAATGAGTGAGAAATCCAATTCTAAAGTGAACCCACTTCCTATTTCTTCATCCTCTACCTCTTGCCAAGTAGTAGAGTGTGTTTTCTTCACAAGTTTCATGACTTGGTGAAGTTGGAGCTTGATCTAGCGATGCCTCGACGTAGATCATCTTCGGCATCGTCGTCGATGACCTAGCCCGCTTTTTCTCCGATGAAGCCGACGCTAGAGCCCAAGATCCGATTTGTACAGCGAGGAGACATCATCGCGGAGCCATGGAGGTGGAGAACCGGATCTACAAAGGTTGTATTTCCGTTTACCATTTAGTTAAGTTGTTAACTAGTTTCCATTTCTCCTAAAATATCTAGTTAACGATCTAGTCTAGGGTTTCTCGGCACCGTAATTTTTTAAATTGGCATGGTTGATGCCTTGTGAGACCTCTTGAGAGTGCCTAGGAACCCTACAAATGCAATGAGACAAAATCTACACAGTACTATACTAGGATCCGGCTTAAACCAAAGCCCGCTAGTTTAAACCGTCCGATCGTGATCCGTGCAATACCGCATGTATCTGATCGAACCCTGCCATATCTCCATACGGCCTCTACAGCGTTTCGCCCGAAACTTGAGTAACTGTCTGTGGTGGACTCTAAAGACTCGTCAATACTATGGCTGTGGATTTAACCACTAGCACGTCAGAGGTATTAGCCATACGTAACAGGCTACCAGCTATTGACCAAAAAGGATGTCGATGAGCGAACTCATCCTGACACCTTACTGTGCCTGTCAGTGACAATATCCGTACAGTCCGGTCTGTTCGTCTATGAGCATCGCATGGCGGGCCTAGGGGGTTAGTAAAAGTCAGACCCCCAAAAGAGGTACAAGTCGTGTCGGAGTGTACCCCAGAACACCCTGAGATACTACAGGAATACCTAGCAGTAAATCTCCTGCCTTGGCCAAGGACTTCGTGTAAGGGCTCTCCTAGACACAGCGCGACCTCACCCCCAATACCGGGAGAGACGAACCTCTGAAGATCCGCTCACTGCCTCCATGTGGCTCGGGACTGTACCCAACTAAAACCTGTTTTCACGTCTCCTTTGAGCGTGGTAGGGTAGTAATCAAAGTACAGTGGGAACTCACACGAGACAAATGACGATCCTCAGGTCGATGAACTAACCTGTACATATGTCACCAGGGAACAGCCATCTGACGTCTGGTATAAGACCAACTAGCATATTCCCGGCGAGTCCTGTCCGGTGTACTCATAACCCAATGAGCACCTATATACATCTTAGGTGAACCAACTGACACCAGTGGCTTGTGAGACCGACCACCGCCCCTCGTCGGGGTCTCGACTGTATACACTAGTCTACTCTGGAGTATCGATGCCCTGTCTCGAAACTCCCACGACTAGGGACCTTTTAAGGATGTGCTTATAGACTACCAGCTCCTACGAATATGATCGCCCTCATACTGCTGGCAGTCAAGTAAGAATCCTAGGGGCTCTATCAACGTGTAATAGCGACCTGTAAGGTCACCTAAAGCAGTACACGATGATAAAGATAAACCAGATAGCATACTATCATCTTGAGTAAGACTGTCCTACCGGGATAGATCCTCCCCCAATCATTGCAAATCACGTGCCTGTGATCCAATAATTGACTCTGAGGGCACTATCTCCAACAATCTTCCACTTGCACTCAAGGCTAATTATTGCGATGTCGCATACTCACAGCCCGTGTGATACCGAACACCCAACTCCTCTACTAATCAGTCTCACAAAACCCGTTTGCGAAACTATTGCGTTCGAGGAATAGCCTTAGTGAGTGGATCCGCTCTAATGTTTCTTTCTATGTCTCTCTATATCTCAAGTTCGCGGAGAAAACCCATCTCCCGAAATGAGCAATACCTGTCTTAGAGTATGTCTGGATATCTGATGGGACCTAGCTCATAAATGAACTCCAAATCCAAACTTCGTAGACTGTATCAACAACTGAACTTAATCAGTATCCTGCGTCATGCCTCCCTCAGTATCCCCTTGGACCACCTGTCCAAAATACTGCCCCTCGTCAGAAGGAAAACTATAACTCTGACAACCTCTCTGTCGTCCAGGTCATCTTGGAAGCCTGTAATGATAACTGTCTCCTAAAAGAGGCTGTCGTTATCAAATCCCTAGAACATCCGCTTATGTTCTAAAACTGCTTCCGATTGTTTCTCCAGGATTGGATTAATATCAACTTATTGCATCTACTGCAAAAACAACATCTGGTGTGGTACTTGATATCTCAAGATTGACTCAATTGCCTAAGCAAGTGATCTGCCAATCATGCACATCCCTTTCCCCTTTAGTCTGTAAGACTCCTTTAGAGAGGGTGACTCCATCACCTACAGGTATACTACCGTGCCAGGAGTCGTCCATTCTAAAAACTCTTAGAATGCTGTCTAAGTACCCTGATTGGGAAACCACCCAAATCTAGATCTATAGATCTAGTAACCAGAATGTTTGATAAAATATCCAAGTCCTATGTGGAGAAACCACTGTGTGACAACCAAAGTATAACCGATCGTAGTATAGGAACTTCACTTCCTACTCTGTGTATGTCATCCAAATACCAGGACATCACACCCTACTACCTTCTTAACAGATCCATCCCCTATTCTGATGAAGTCAAACCTATGACTGTCACATCAGAAATAGATGATATATCTCCGCTACATTTGCTTTAGTCTATAAATTGACATAAGCTACTTATTCACCAATTCTTCCGCTGCTCCCACTGACTAAGACAACCCTATGGCAGAGTCATATAGACGTACACTTCTAAAGCCAGTTTAGAACTGTCACGACCCAAAGTTTGGACCGTAACCGGTACTTAAACTACGTAACGTCTAAAGGCGTACGCAACTTAAGTAAGCCGAAACCCAGAAATCTAAACCACCCAAAACTGGATCAACGGAGAAAACATAGTTTTAAACATTCGGAATTTTTCAAGTAAAAATCTTTAAGTTTAGTTTTCGTTCTTAAAAATTTCGGCAGCACCTCCTTTGTAAAAACCAACCCCGAAAACGGGTACAACATAGATAATAATAAAAGCATCCCAAACGGGAGCAAATCACGCCCAACGGCGGAGACAACCACCACAATATATATACGACGCCGAAGCGAAGATATATAAAAGAAAACTGCATAAAGAAGTAAAACTTTTCAACAAAACCGGCTTCCACGAGCACGGCACCCAAAGTCACCACAAAATAACACTGAATCCTCACAAGTCGTCTCTAAGTCATATACAACATAGTGGTAGATGGAGAATACTAGATCCAACAAAAAATATACAAAGTACAAACAGATAACCGCAACCCACCTAAAAGCAAGGCTTCACAGCCATCCGTAGCGGTATCCGCAAAAGTAGAGATGATAAGATGCCCTGCCGCGGCTACTCAAAGGGTAAGTACTGCACAACACTGTGGCACAACGGGGGTGAGTTGCCAACTCGTGAATAGTAAATAACATCATACAGTAATCGCAAGTATGCACAAACAGCGATCTATCTATCACAAGTAATCCGATAGCATAAATATGATAGGTGAATATATAACAATCATGTAAAGGTACATCATCAGGGTACTACAACTACATGAAACAATGCATATCAACTTAATCCTAAGTGTGGGATGATATAATATAAAATCTCATGCAAAAATCATCAGCATGGAAAAACACCAGTGTCCCTCACTGACACATAAAATCCCAAATCCTCAGGCACCGCATCCTCAGATCGGCCCTCACATCCTGTATGTCTCACGAAAACCTGAGTGTCAAACACCGACACTCGAAACATCATGAAACCCGTGTCTAGCATCGACACGTAAATCCTCATAACTCAGGCGCTGTCACCATGACTAGCCCTTACGATATGTCATACCTCACTCCGGTCGGTATCTCCATGATAACCGCCGAGTCCAAATACAATCACCGGTAGGTAGTGGTCCCACCGTCAGGCTTATCGTCTACACCACGAAATCACCACTCACCCCGGGTACCATACCGGGTCCACCATGTACCCGCAGACGGTGCGTCCCGCTCCTCGAATCGGGTATCACAAGCCAAATCTCAGAACCGAGAAATCACATGGTGGACGCATCAAATATCATATCAAGAGAAACCGGGTTTTTAAACAATACATAGTTTTCTTGAAAATATTCCCCACGGTTCTCAAATCCATAAATCATATGAAATCCATATCTCAATGCGTAAAATCCATGTAAAACTGATATATGCAACATAAAACATCAATATGAGCATATAAAGGGAAAACCGCTCTTTAAATTGAATCTAGCTTTAAAACATCTCATGCGGTCCCCAATTCCTTCGAAAATAAATGCAGTATCATATGAAGTGTACATGTAAGTGTAGCAAGGTTTAAGTATCCACATGTAATCAAGTACGAGGGCGTACATGTCAATATGTATGCATGATGTATAAGTAAATATAGCAAGATATAAGTGAAGTGGAATAAGGTTCACTACCTTAACTATTCCTGCCCAATGCAATATCACGTATGTATGTGTCCACAGTATTTCATATGCACAATAGAATAAGAGTTACTACTCCAATCATTCCTATCCACTACCATATCACATATGTAGGTGTTTGTGCGTGTCATGGCAATTACAGACGGTGTGGGTGTAGCATACAACTTAGTGCTCGTGCAACATGGACCGTCAGTAATGTGTTATATCTAAAGGTACGAGTCAAGTACAACAGATAATGCTATGCAATGAAATTCATATGAAAGTAACTAATATGCAAATACATGCAGCTATCATATCATATTCGCCCCGACGCATAACGCCATACGGGCGATTTCCCCGTAGATGTTAAATCTACTCACCGATGGTCTCGAGCTATGAAAATCCGACCACCTGCTTCCCCTTGTCCGCAGCACCCGAAGTCTCTGCTTGCGAACCTAAAATTTCATAAATACGACACATAAGCTAAATATCGTATAATGACGAAAAGACAACGAAACGCGACGAAAACGCCCGGAAAATTACACTGCGCGCTTAGCGCATCTATCGCGCACGATACCGGCCAAAACCCTAATTGGGGTCGCTAAACTATAAAACACCAAGTCTGGACCCCGATCGTCCCGATCGCACAACACAACACAAAAATTACGAGGAATACACTAGATATAACCTCGCAACTACCAAACGAACCCTACGTCGGAAAAACCCCGAAATCTAGTAAGCAACCTATCGCAATATATCGCACTAGATTCAAGATAACGCAAATCTAACAATTACAAATACCTTAAAATAGCTTAACTAAGCTATCTAAACCAATCCTATATTTTTAACACTCGCTAATTATGTTTTAGCTAAAATCTAGTAAGCAACTTTGCTTATTTAAACAAAAATGCTTATTAGCAAAAATTAACATTTCTACTAGGTTAATCTTTTCCAAAACACAATTTAACACTTCAAATAAACACTAATCACTTAATCAAAATTTAACCCTAACATGAATTTCTTAAACCAAATATAATGAATTAATCATGAATTAAAAGCTAAACTAAGCACATAAATAGTTAACTTAAATAGCTAGTTTAAGATTAAAGCAATTAATTATGGATTAAGGTAAGAAATTATACCTCTTCAAGAACACCAAAAAGAAATTAGATCCATCATTTTAGCCTCCAAAAATCAAGCTTTGATGAAGATCCATGAAGGATTAGTGAAGGAAAATTGGTTTAATTTTTATATAGGAATTTTTGGATTTATTTTTGGAATTCTTTTTGTGTTTTTGATAGAAAAAGAGTAAGAAATGAGCTTGGAATTTTTTGAGGGTAGAAATGGGGGAATGAGGCTCGGCCAAGGGTGAGAGGGGGGGTTTTGTGTAAATAAAATGAAGAATTTTCTAGTCTTAAGCAATAAATGCAACATTAAATGAAAAATGCCACCTTTACACCCTTTTCTTTTCTTTTAAAAAAGAAACCATTAGTCACCAAAAAAATCTAGATATTTAAAAAGAACCTTCTAAAATAATTCTAGTGACAAAATTAATTTATTCACAAAAGAAAATTTTTCCCGATTTACGTGCTCAAAATACCGCTTAAAATAATATTTTATTTGGGAAAAAATCTATCTAAACCAAAACCTCCCAAATACTCCCAAAGTTCGCGCACAAGCTTTATTTTAGCCAAACTAGGTGTCGGTAAGCTTATACGGTCGTTTGATCGAAATCGGGTTAAAACGGGAAAAACCGACAATTTTGCCCTAAAACGGGAAAATTCGCAAAACGATTTCTAAAACATTACAAGAACGACGCTATACTCATCCTCCTGCCGGGTCTCACACCCTGGAACAACAGCAATGGCAAGTCTGGGAAAACAAGAACCTACCTGCTACCGTCCTTGAGGCTACCGGAGTACCTCTCGGGTGCCTGAGGTTACCCACCATATCTGCGGAGTGGCCAATGGAATGTCAAACAAGATTGAATCTTTAGGTTCTTATCAAATCTTCAGTAATCGTTTGCGGTTCTGAAATCACTTCCAGTCCTACCATACTCCCACTACTGTTTTCTGAAAAAATCCATTTTTGTTAAAACTGTGGCGAGTCTAGAACAATATCACTATTGATCTTCCAGATGGTAGAAAATCAACCCTCGTCATAGCCTGGGTCAACCCACAAACAGCCATTACAAAAACGTGCCTTGAGTTATCCAGAGTCCGGTTTTAAGCATAAGCCGGACAACTCTCCGTACCTTAATATCGTTAAGATACGAACTGTTCTATATCCAATATAGGACCAGAGGCACTGATTTAATTGAACCAGATTCAAATCATGCAGCTATCTCCAGTGCATGTCTACTAAATGGAAGGAGGCCGATTAGCGTTACTAAACTTAGGAATGCTTCCAATTATGAGTAACCTGAAAGAGAAGCAAGTTCTCTTAATCATTACTATCAACTGAATACCACACACAAGTATCTACATCTACGATCACCTTGAAGTATCCTGATACTTGCAATACCTGGTTCTCTACTTTATTCAAATACCTATAACTTCTCAAAACTCAGACCTTGTGTTTCTACGAAACACTTGTCTAAGAACTAGAGAAGTTATAAGTAAACCGAATATAGTACGAGGAACAGTCCCTCTGTCCTAATGGACACTGGACAACATACAATACTCTGTATAAGTCCCTTGAGTCTGATAACTCACTCTCTGTGTGTCGTAGGTTGAAAACTGTACTTATGGTTAAGAAGAATTACACTGCTGTTTAATGCTCCTTACCTAACCATCAACTGATATAGGTAAATGTCATAGACATAATCTCAAAAAGGTATATCTCACTCTATAAAAATAGACGTACAGATATATCAATTTGAAATTGGTGCATAACAACGGATATTTAAAACCAAATATTTGCCGTCCGGCAAACAACCCAGGTGATTTCCTCAAATATCACCGATTACAACTAATCCCGATATAATGAGGATGATCACCCAATTCCCAATAACTTACTCCCACTCATCATCTGTAAAACCATACAGATGTGAGAATCAAACCTGGCAAATAGATACCCTGGAGCAAGTGTCTAATTGGGAAATCAGTTTTCTTTTTGTAGGGTTCCTAGGCACTCTAATGAGGTCTCACAAGGCATCAACCATGCCCATTTCAAATTCTAACGGTGCCGAGAAACCCGACTACGGATCGTTGGCTAGAAAACTAGGCGAAACAAAACTAGTTAACAACTTAACTAAGGTTTATACGGAAATACAACCTTTGTAGATCCGGTGCTCCACCTCCATAGCTCCGCAACGAAGTCCCCTTGCTGTCCAAATGAATTCCCGGGCTCTAGCGTCGGCTTCATCGGAGAATAGGCGGGCTAGGTCGTCGATGTCCATGCCGAAGATGATCTACGTCGAGGCATCGCTAGATCAAGCTCCCACTTCACCAAGTCATGAAACTTGTGAAGAAAACACCATATACTACTTGGCAAGAGGTAGAGGATGAAGAAATAGGAAGTGGGTTCACTTTAGAATTGGATTTCTCACTCTTTATCATCACTTGCCATTGATGGAGGCAAGCTTTCTTCACATGAAGAAATGAAGAAGAAGAAGAATATTGTTATGATAAGTTAATTAGAATAATTGAAAAAGAATTATCCTTATCATAACATGAACCATGGTTTGATGTAGAGAGTTAACTCAAGTTAGATGAATGGTTAGGGTTTGAAGAAGAAGACAAAAAGGTTACATGAGTCAAAGTTGCATGAAGCTTCATGAAGCTTCATGTAAGAAAGCAACCTTTTTATTTTCTTTTCCCTTTTTCTTTTAATCCAAATTAAAAGATAAAAGAATAAATGAATAATAAATAAAACCCTAACCATTTACTTAACCAAGGTTTAACTCTTTACACAAAACCTAGTAATCTTGCATCATCAAACATGATACAATCAAGTGCACAAAAGTATATCACATATACAATGTGCACACCCGAGTGAGAATATCCATTTAAAGTGAACCGATACGAGTTAATGCAAAGTAATATATCAAATATATAATTATACATTAAATCATTAAATCAACACTTGATTTAACGATCCGGTCATATCACATATAACCGACTAGTATCCAATGTATCGGTTTATCGAATCAATCCTTGATTCGATAACTAGGGTATATCGCATATAACCTAATCGATACATTCATCGCGAGAATGGAATACGGTATCACATACACGCATTATTCTCGGTCCCGTACATATCTCATATGCGCTCCTATTTCGTTTCGCTTGAACCAGGAAACCTCTGTGTAGGACTCTAAAGACTCGTCAATACGCCGGCAGCAGATGATGATCATATCAAGCACCCACAAGCCGCAAGCGGTCAGCTAAACGTAACGGCCACCCGGGTATTGAGCGATCAGAAGATCGACGAGCAAGCCCGCTCACACTCCTGTGAATCCAACCAGTAACACTACCGTACAGTCCGGTCTGATCGTCTGATATGTCGCATATCTCGCCTAGGGGTGGTAAACGTCAGACCCCAATAGCTCGATAAGTCGTGTTGATATGAGGTCTATAACAATTCGAGAAACTACTGGTAACACTTACCAGTAAATCTCAGCAACCCTGGCCAGGGATTTCCTGTTATAGCCAATCGAACACAGCGCAACATCAACTCCCTATACCGGGAGAGACGAATCCCCTCCTATCGCTCATTGCCTCCATGTGACTCGGGACTGTACCCAAAAACCACCGTTTAGCACGCCCTCTTGGACGTGGTAACATGGAAATCAAAGCACAGTGGGAACCACACAAGACTCTATGACGATCTCGGGTCAACAGACTACTCTGTACCAGTGTCACCAGAGAACTGCCATCTGACGTGAGGTATAATACCATCTGGGAGTTCTCGGCGAGTCCGTCCAGTGTACCCAGTCTCCACTGAGCACCCGTATATCATCTCCGATGTCAAACACCAATGGATATGGGATCATCCATCGCCCATCTGTATGGATCGAGAAGGTATACGCTAGTCTACTCTGGTATATCGATGCCCCGTCTCGATACACCCACGACTAGGGACTTTGAAGGATGTACTTATGGACTACCATGTCCCCACTAGTATGATCCGCATCATAGTCCAGATAGTCAAGTACACATCCTAAGGGCTTTACCAACATGTAACAGAGAGACAAACAGTGTACACGTTAAGGTAAAGAGCAACCAGATAGCATACTATCATGTCGAGCAAGAAAGTCTTCCCTATATATGTCCCAGCATCCACAACAATATACATCCAATGTACAGTAATGGGCTCTAGGGCATACATATAACTAACAATCTCCCACTTGCACTAGGGCCATCTGATCGCAGTGGTTGTAGTATCTCATACTCAACCATCCCATAAAAGTGACGAAAACCACGATAGCTTTAAAAATATAGTTGAAGGAACTGGATAGCTTTAAAAATATAGTGACGAAAACCTTTGCTAAAAAGGTCACTCCCGGTGAAGGGATCTCGGCTCTTTCCCCGTAGAATGAGGTGCAGGATATTCCAACTGAATACCACGATGCAAAGCAAAAGTAATCGGCTATAGTGAAGTTATTTCCCTGACGCAAACTACTGTCCAAGGGGTCACTCCCGGTGAAGGGATCTCGGCCCTTGCCTCGTCGACTGAGGAGCAGGATATTCCAACTGAATACCACTGTGCAAAACAAAAGTGAACGTCCTTGCAATAACAGCTTTTTGAAAAATTGTTCCAACAACATCAGATTAGGTTTGTTTAACTTGCATTGATCCGAATCAATGCAGTCCCATCAATTGATCACACCAATAAAGAAAGAAAATAATGACGTACGAATATGCCATCCGCATTCGCCACTGGATCCCGTCATTACCCGTTAGGTTAGTTAACTAACGACAGAGCGGGGACTGGACTAGCGCGGATGCAAAACATATACAACATCTACTAGTATATATATCAATATATAATATTTCGCTCAAGGCGTGATAAAATGCGACATCACAGAAATGTAATAAGCATCACAGAACAATAAAGATATCTGGGATCCCCGGGTTTCACAGAGCCGCTACTGAAACCCGACGTTCCCCTGGTCGTGTGGATAGCCTGTGCAATGAAATCTTAGACCCCTACGGGCGCGGCAAGTTACCCGCCAAAACTTGAAGCGAGGCAGCCCCCTTCAGCAACGTGAATGGACCACCCAGCACTTCACGGATTCCGGCAACTTGGGCACCCCTCCTGGGTCAACCTGTATCCCCTATGAGTGCGGCGAATAGCCTGCCAATTCTAGAGTGAAGCCCCCTCCGTCTCAAAGCCATGAGATGCGAGCCCATTGCCCTCTAGAATCCGGCTATCCGTGCACCCCACCGCGGGGTAATCCTAGTACAGAAAGTAAAATATACATACAACGGGTACATCGACCTCAACCTGGTCGTGCCCCAAAAGAATAATATACAAACAGGCAGTGACGGCAGTCCACATGTCGGACGCTCGCCCCGCAATATCAAATGTACATATAAAACCAAAACTGTACAACCATTGCATCCAGGCTATCCCCCACGACCAATCCGCAACATCACAGCACAACACAGAACATCAACGTGAATGTCACGTTCGCAAATCCGTCTAACCGGGCTATAGCAGTTAGACAGGATTTACCGATCAAGTGACATTCACGGGTCGCAGATATAATGTAAATACTGTGAACTAACATGTTTAAAATTTTCGATCGATCAAATTTATCGAAGTGGGCCCTAAGCACTACTATAGCACTCACAGAAATTCTGGGCCCAAAAAGAATATCCCAAGAACCCTATTTTCAACCCAGAAGCCTACTGGAAAACATTGGTGAACTAAAGCTTAATTCCTGCGGCGGAACCGGGGCCAAAGTGGGGTTACGGCCCGGTTCCGCAGCCCTATTGAAGGATCAGGTCACCAAATTTTTACAGTGATCTTACAAAACCCTGCACATCATTCTGCAACACTTTAAAATATTTTCTGAGCCAAAACAAAATCGACAGAGAACAGATGTACATGAAAATGCGGCTTTGGGATTTTTGTTCGATCGGAAATGTAAACACGTTAGACCAAGCTAGACTAGGTTAATGGCGTGGCTCTGATACCAGTGTAAGTGCACGGCGGCGTCCCGGCCGTCAATCCGAGGCCAAAATGCGGAAACGATACTTTACTTTAACTTTTGAACCGGCACCACCGCGCACAAAAATCCCGGATCGGGCCATTAATCTAGTCCTAGCTAACTAAAGAACGGGTGGAGAGATATACCGAGAGATCCGTGTCCTTCGGTCTTCTCGTCGTCGTCCCGATCTCCCCGCGGAATCTCTGGTCTCCACCTCCTCGCCGGAAGGGCACCACATCGCCGGCTTCTTTTACGGGCTCCCACCTCTGGACCGAGGCAACTCGGGCACGAAGTTGGCGAGTCGACGTGCCCAAGGATGTTGTAGGTTGACTGTAGAACGCATGTCTCATTTGAGATTGTATGAAGTTTCCATACGGTGGAGGAAAAGAACTAAGCTTTTGGAGATGGAGCAATGGGAATTTTGCAAGCCAAAAGAGATCAAAATTCCCCACTAGAATTTTTGGACAGCCCCATCCCTCAAAGAATGGCCGGCCAAATCTCCAAGAATGAGTAAGAATTGGAGTGAGAGAAAAGTCAAGGGGGAAGGGGAAGCTATCATGCAAGAGAGAGAGAAAAAGGATGATAATCATATATCATAATCACAAATAAGAACCTCACTCCAAAGCCTAATCATCAACAACCATGATTACTCCAAAAGGTCAAGCAATCATGAACTTATGAAGTCAATAGTGGTAGAACCATCATGACACAACAAAATGCAAATAACACCCTCCACAAAACAAATTTGCATACTTGCAAATAAGCCCTCCTCCACCAACTTTCAACCAAGGAAAGATACAAAGAAAAATGGCCGAAACGGAAAGTAAACTGGCAACTTCGGAAAACTGATCCCGTAATAAATTACAGGAAAACCTCGCTACTGTATATACATACCCGCATTTGTATTCCGACCGAATACAAATGCAATGAGACAAAATCTACACTGTACTATACTAGGATCCGGCTTAAACCAAAGCCCACTAGTATAAACCGTCCGATCGTGATCCGTGCAATACCGCACGAATCTGATCGAACCCTGCCATATCTCCATACGGCCTCTACAGCGTTTCGCCCGAAACTTGAGTAACTGTCCGTGGGGGACTCTAAAGACTCGTCAATACTATGGCTGTGGATTTAACCACTAGCACGTCAGAGGTATTAGCCATACATAACGGGCTACCAGCTATTGATCAAAAGGGACGTCGATGAGCGAACTCATCCTGACACCCTACTGAGCCTGTCAGTGACAATATTCGTACAGTCCGGTCCGTTCGTCTATGAGCATCGCATGGCGGGCCTAGGGGGTTGGTAAAAGTCAGACCCCCAAAAGCGGTACAAGTCGTGTCGGAGTGTAGCCCAGAACACCCTGAGATACTACTGGAATACCTAGCAGTAAATCTCCTGCCTTGGCCAACGACTTCGTGTAAGGGCTCTCCTAGACACAGCGCGACCTCACCCCCAATACCGGGAGAGACGAACCCCTGAAGATCCGCTCACTGCCTCCATGTGGCTCGGGACTATACCCAACTAAAACCTGTTTGCACGTCTCCTTTGAGCGTGGTAGGGTAGTAATCAAAGTACAGTGGGAACTCACACGAGACAAATGACGATCCTCAGGTCGATAAACTAACCTATACACACGTCACCAGGGAACTGCCATCTGACGTCTGGTATAAGACCAACTAGCATGTTCCCGGCGAGTCCT
Organism: Agapanthus africanus; assembly: GCA_030015575.1. Taxonomy (NCBI): domain Eukaryota; kingdom Viridiplantae; phylum Streptophyta; class Magnoliopsida; order Asparagales; family Amaryllidaceae; genus Agapanthus; species Agapanthus africanus. The sequence goes on from JASDDO010000018.1 coordinate 115,388,605, forward strand.
GTCTGGTGTACTCATAACCCAATGAGCACCTGTATATATCTTAGGTGAACCAACTGACACCAGTGGCTTGTGAGACCGGCCACCGCCCCTCGTCGGGGTCTCGACTGTATACATTAGTCTACTCTGGAGGATCGATGCCCTGTCTCGAAACTCCCACGACTAGGGACCTTTTAAGGATGTGCTTATAGACTACCAGCTCCCACGTATATGATCGCCCTCATACTGCTGGCAGTCAAGCAAGAATCCTAGGGGCTCTATCAACGTATAATAGCGACATGTAAGGTCACCTAAAGCAGTACACGATGATAAAGATAAACCAGATAGCATACTATCATCTTGAGTAAGACTGTCCTACCGAGATAGGTCCTCCTTCAATCATTGCAAATCACGTGCCTATGATCCAATAATTGACTCTAAGGGCACTATCTCCAACAGTTGCGGATCGGTCGTGGGGGATAGCCTGGATGCAATGTTAGTACAGTTTCGTTTTATATATACATTTGATATTGCGGGACGAGCGTCCGACATGTGGACTGCCGTCACTACCTGTTTGTATATTATTGTTTTGGGGCACGACCGGGGTGAGGTCGATGTACCCGTTGTATATATTTTACTTTCTGTACTAGGATTACCCCGCGGAGGGGTGCACGGATAGCCGGGTTCTAGAGGGCAACGGACCCGCATCTCATGGCGTTGAGACGGAGGGGGCTTTACTCTAGAATTAGCGGGCTATTCGCCGCACTCGTAGGGGGTATAGGTTGACCCAGGAGGGGTGCCCAAGTTACCGGATTCCGTGAAGTGCTGGGTGGTCCATTCACGTCGCTAAAGGGTGTTTCCTCGCTTCAGGTTTTGGCGGGTAACTTGCCGCGCCCGTAGGGGTCTAGGATTTCATTGCACAGGCTATCCACACGACTAGGGGAACGTCGGGTTTCAGTAGTGGCTCTGTGAAACCCGGGGATCCCAGATATCTGTATTGTTCTGTGATGCTTATTACATTTCTGTGATGTTGCATTTTATCACGCCTTGAGCGAATATTATATATTGATATATATACTAGTAGATGTTGTATATGTTTGCATCCGCGCTAGTCCAGTCCCCGCTCTGTCGTTAGTTAAGTAACCTAACAGGTGATGACAGGACCCAGTGGCGAATGCAAATGGCATTTACGTACATCATTATTTTCGTTCTTTGTGGTGTGATCAATTGATGGGACTGCGTTGATTCGGATCAATGCAAGATAAACAAACCTATTCTAATGTTGTTGGAACAATTTTTCAAAAATCCGTTATTGCAAGGACGTTCTCTTTTGTTTTGCACAGTGGTATTCAGTTGGAATATTCTGCTCCTCAGTCGACGAAGCAAGGGCCGAGATCCCTTCACCGGGAGTGACCCCTTGGACAGAAGATTGCGTCAGGGCAATAACTTCACTATAGCCGATTACTTTTGCTTTGCATCGTAGTATTCAGTTGGAATATCCTGCACCTCATTCTACGGGGAAAGAGCCGAGATCCCTTCACCGGGAGTGACCTCTTTAGCAAAGGTTTTCGCTACTATATTTTTAAAAAGCTATCCGGTTCCTTCAACGATATCAAGTTCATTACGTTAAAGGTTTTCGCCAGAAACCATTCGTAGCCCTCCATCATTTCAGACGGGTAGCACGTAGTATTCATGCTGTGTTTGTTGGCCTTAGTCAAGGCATAGTGTATGGTAGCTGCTTGTTACCTTTCTGTTGCATAGATAGATGCGTTGGTTTGGGACAGTCGTATAGCCTTGTTGGCCCTAGTCAAGGGCTTGTACGGGTGGGTTCAAATTAACCTGGACAATGACGGGTAGAGCTTAACATGTGACTTATGATTTGTTGGCCTTAGTCAAGGTCATAAGAGCATGGGGCAAAAATCACATCGGGAGTTTCTAAAGAAACTGAAACTTGCCAGATATACGCATACCTTCTGGAGTGTGATAACGTGAGCGGATTCCGTCACGTTATCATGCGATGATAGTTGGATCCCGATTCCCACTGATGAGTTGGTTTACTCCTCGGGTGATCCCGGCTAATTCTTCTTTCAGGTTTGGAGAAGAATTTGACGTTACAGTGGGAGGTTTCCTGATTAGATAAAGTGATAACCATTCTGATCTAGGTTAGAGTGCACGCTGAGTGTTTCTCTTTGGCAGCGACCATGACCCGACCCTAGACTATGACTCAGTGACCAAGATTGACCGAACCTTCTTAAACACTGGCTTTTGGATTGTCAGAGTTGCATACCTCATTCCCACTCCTACTTTTACCCTTTTCTCCAAGACACCCCGTGTTACTACGAACGTCCACTTCCATTGGACAAAACCATCGTATGGTTATATACGAACTCGAAGGAATTTATTCGAGGATGGTTTCCGGTTCTGGAGAAAATGAATAGGACTATTCAGTTGTCTTTTCCTTTTACCTTCTCTCAGGTTGCGAGTACTCCTTGGTTTAAGAGATAGTACACCTATTACGCAAATTGGATAGTCTTCTTCCAAACCTTAGGCTGGTGCCGAACGGTGGGGAATAAAGAAAACCAATTAGCATAACGATGGTGTACAGAAGGTATTAAGTAAAGACATATCAAGGGATTAGTAAGAGGGCAAAGTAAATTGCGACTGCTATTCACGACTAAACCAAGTATTTCTTCGCCAATCCTAAATCACCTTTGTATTTCTCCAGAACACTCCGTATCACTATGAAGATCCACAGTTATTTGGATACTCCATCGTATGGTTATATACGAACTCGAAAGGAACTTGTTCCAGTTCGGAGATGGATTCTGGTTCAGGAGAAATAGGAATAAGGTTTATTCGGTTGTCTTTTATCTTCACCTTCTCTCGCATTGCGAGTGCTCTTAGGATTAGGACAGTACACCCATTATGCTTATTGGATAGTCTTCTTCCAAACCATAGGCTGGTGCCGAACGGTAGGGAAGGAAGAAAACCATTTGACCTAAAGGGGTGTACAGAAGGTAATGACAAAAGACGTATAAAGGGATTTGGAGAGATGGCAAAGATTTATACGGTTACAGTTGTGAATCTGGATAATGGAAGAGGCATTATTAGGAATACCGGGATACCCCATCGAAACATTTCAATATTTCAGTTTCACTGTGTACTGTTAAAAGAAAACTGATTTCCAATTAGACACTTGCTTCAGGGTATGTATTTACCAGGTATGAATCTCACATCTGTATGGTTTTTATAGATGATGAGTGGGAGTAAGTTATTGGGAATTAGGTGATCATTCTCATTATATCGGAATTCGTTGTAATTGGTGATATTTGAGGAAGTCACCTGGGTTGTTTGCCGGACGGCAAATATTTGGTTTTGAATATCCGTTGTTATGCACCAATTTCAAATTGATATATCTATACGTCTATTTTTATAGAGTGAGATATACCTTTTTGAAATTATGTCTATGATATTTACCTATATCAGTGGATGGTTAGGTAAGGAGCATTAAACAGCAGTGTAATTCTTCTTAACCATAAGTACAGTTTTCAACCTACGACACACAAGGAATGAGTTATTAAACTCAAGGGACTTATACAGAGTATTGTATGTTGTCCAGTGTCCATTAGGACAGAGGGGTTGGTCCTCGTATTATATTCAGTTTACATATGACTTTTCTAGTTCTTAGACAAGTGTTTCGTAGAAACACAGGGTCCAAGTTTTGAGAAGTTATAGGTATATGAGTAAAGTAGAGAACCAGGTATTGCAAGTATCGGTATTTTTCAAGGTGATCGAAGATGCAGATACTTGTGAATGGTATTCAGTTGATAGTAATGATTAAGAGAACTTGCTTCTTTTTCAGGTTACTCATAATTGGAAGCACTTCTAAGTTGAGTAACGCTGATCGACATCCTTCCATTTAGATGACATGCACTGGAGACAGCTGCATGATTTGAATCTGGTTCAATTAAATCAGTGCCTCTGTTTCTATATTGGATATAGAACAGTTCATATCTTGACATTGTTAAGATACGAGGAGTTGTCCGGCTTATGCTTAAAACCAGACTCCGAATAACTCAAGGCTCGTTTCTGTAATGGATGTTTATGGGTTGACCCGGGCTATGACGAGGGTTGATTTTCTACCATCTAGTAGATCAATAGTGATATTGTTCTTGACTCGTCACAGTTTTAATAAAAATGGATTTTTTGAGCAAACAGTAGTGGGAGTATGGTTGAACTGGAAGTGATTCCAGAACCGCAAACGATTACTGAAGATTTGATAAGAACCTAAAGATTCAATCTGGTTTGACATTCCATTGGCCACTCCGCAGATAAAGTGGGTAACCTCAGGCACCCGAGAGGTACTTCGGTATGCTCAGGGACGATGGCAGGGAGGTTTTTGTTTACCCATACTTGCCATTGCTGTTGTTCCAGACTGTGAAACCCGGCAGGAGGATGAGTATAACGTCGTTCTAAACTGGCTTTAGAAGTGTACGTCTATATGACTCTGCCAGAGGGTTGTCGTGGTCAGTGGGAGCAGCGAAAGCATGGTGGACAAGTGGCTTATGTCTATTTATAGACTAAAGCAAATATAGCGGAGATAGATCATCTATTTCTCATGTGACCGTCATAAGTTTGATTTCATCAGAATAGGGGATGGATTTGTTAAGAAGGTAGTAGGGTGTGATGTCCTGGTATTTGGATGACATACACAGAGTAGGAAATGAAATTCCTATACTACAATCGGTTATATTTTGGTTGTCACACAGTGGTTTCTCCACATGGGACTTGGATATAATATCAAGACATTCTGGTTACTAGATCTATGGATCAAGATTTGGGTGGTTTCCCAATCAGGTTACTTAGACAGCATTCTAAGAGTTTTTAGAATGGACGACTCCTAGCACGGTAGTGTACCTGCAGGTGATGGAGTCACCTTCTCTAAAGGTGTCTTACAGACTAAAGGGGAGAGGGATGTGCATGATTGGCAGATCACTTGCTTAGGCAACTGAGTCAATCATGAGTTGTCAAGTACCACACCAGATGTTGTTTATGCAGTAGATGCAATAAGTTGATATTAATCCAATCCTGGAGAAACAATCGGAAACAGTTTTAGTACATAAGTGGATGTTCTAGGGATATGATAACGACAACCTCCTTCGGGAGACAGTTATCATTCCAGGCTTCCAAGGTGACCTGGATGACAGAGAGGTTGTCAGAGTTATAGTTTTCCTTCTGACGAGGGACAGTATTTTGGAAAGTTGGTCCTGGTGGATACTGAGGGAAGGATGGCGCAGGATACTGATTAAGTTCAGTTGTCGATACAGTCTAAGAAGTTTGGATTTGGAGTTCATTTATGAGCTAGGTCCCATCAGACATCCAAACATATTCTAAGACAGGTATTGCTCATTTCAGGAGATGGCTTTCTCCGCGAACTTGAGATAAAGAGAGACATAGAAAGAAACATCACAGCGGATCCACTCGCTGAGGCTATTCCTCGAACGCAATAGTTTTGCAAAGAAGCTTTGTGAGACTGACTAGTAGAGGAGTTGGGTGTTCGGTATCACACAGGCTGTGAGTATGCGACATCGCAATAATTAGCCTTGAGTGCAAGTGGGAGATTGTTGGAGATAGTGCCCTCAGAGTCAATTATTGGATCACTGGCACGTGATTGCAATGATTGAGGGAGGACCTGTCCCAGTAGGACAGTCTTACTCAAGATGATAGTATGCCATCTGGTTTACCTTTATCATCGTGTACTGCTTCAGGTGACCTTACAGGTCACTATTGCACGTTGATAGAGCCCCTAGGATTCTTGCTTGACTACCAGCGGTATGAGGGCGATCATATACGTGGGATCTGGGGTCTATAAGCACATCCTTAAATGGTCCCCAGTCGGGGGAGTTTCGAGACAGGGCATCGATACTCCAAAGTAGACAAGTGTATACAGTCAAGACCCCGACGAGGGGCGGTGGCCGGTCTCACAAGCCACTGGTGTCAGTTGGTTCACCTAAGATGTATACAGGTGCTCATTGGGTTATGAGTACACCGGACAGGACTCGCCGGGAACCTGCTAGTTGGGATTATACCGGATGTCAGATAGCAGTTCCCTGGTGACATGTGTACAGGTTAGTTCATCGACCTGAGAACGTCATTTGTCTCGTGTGAGTTCCCACTGTGCTTTGATTACTACCCTACCACGCTCAAAAGAGACGTGCAAACAGGTTTTAGTTGGGTACAGTCCCGAGCCACATGGAGGAAGTGAGCGGATCTGCAGGGGTTCGTCTCTCCCGGTATTGCACGGATCACGATCGGACGGATAATACTAGCGGACTTTGGCTTAAGCCGGATCCTAGTATTATACAGTGTAGATTTTGTCTCTTTGCATTTGTATTCAGTGGGAATACAAATGCGGGTATGTATATACAGTAGCGGAGTTTTCCTGTAATTTATTACGGGATCAGTTTTCTGAAGTTGCCAGTTTGCATTCCGTTCCGGTCAGTTTTCCTTTGTTCCTTCACGGCCGGACTTTCCGATGGAGGGGCTAATTTGCAAGTTCGCAAATTAGCATTTTGTGGAGGGTTTATTTGTGAAATGGTGGCATCATGATGGTTCTAGCATAATGAGATTCTTTTTTAGTCTCTTCCTTTGCATTAAATGAGATAGGAAAGAATGAGAGTTGATGTGAGGCTTGCTTTTGGGTGTGGTCACCATTTCCTTTCCTACACTCACCTCCCTTCTTGGTTTTGATTTTTTCCCTCCACCATTTTGATGATTAGGGGCCGGCCACTTTGAAAAAAAGGGGTTCATTTTTTTGTGTGGGAGAAATCATCTCATTTCATGCTATGCTTTGCCACAAAATCCATACCCATCTCAAAAGCTTATTCTTCTTCTTCCCTCCATCAAAGGCAACTTCATAACCCCTAGAGACAATGGATTCTACACTTGCCTACAACATTCCTTGGGCATGTCGGCTCGCCAACTTCGTGCCCGAGTTGCCTCGGTCCAAAGGTGGGAGCCCGTAAAAGAACCCGGCGTTGTGGTGCACGTTCCGACGAGGAAGTGACGACCGGAGATTCCGCGAGGAGATCGGAGTGGAGGTGAAGACCGAAGGACACGGATCGCTTGGTATAGCATTGTAACACCTTAGAATGTGTTTTGTAGCTAATTATATTTTAATGTATGGTTTTTAATAAAAAAGTTTACCAAATTAAGTTTTAAATATTTTATCCTAATTATTGTGTATTTTATTAGAATTTTATTAGGCACACACACACTTGTGCATGATAACTAGGGTTGTTTTAGGGGTTTAACCATGATTAGTAATCATGGTTAGCTAACCTTTTTCTTAAGTTAGTTTTAAGTTTTGTTTAAGTGTCATGGTTGTTGTTAATTAAATGAATTTTATTAAGGGTTTTATTAATTGTATTGTGTTGACCTTGGGAGAGAGTGGGAGAGAGAAAGCATGGGCATCATGGCTCATGCCATGCTCATTTAATAAGGAAAGAGAGAGTGGGAAAGGGGTCTTGAGTGTGTGCTCATTCTCTATCTCATTTTTCTTTTCTTTCTCTCATTATGTCTCTCAAACACACACACACACACACACACACACCATCAGCAGCAGCTGCCCCAGCAGCAACTACAACAACAAAAACAATAGCAACAGCAGCAGAAGTAGCAGCAAGCAGCAGTGGCAGCACCCTCATCATCATCATCAGCAGCCCCAGCAACATCATTATCATTAGCAGCAGCTTCATCACCATCAGCAACATCAACTACAACAACAACAACAGCAGCAGCAGCAAGCTTTAGCAGCAGCAGCAGGTAGTAGAAGCAGCAGCAGGCAGCCCCAGCACTTGCAGTAGCTCCACACACCTCTTCACCTGCTTTCTTGGGCTCTTTAAGGTCCAATAGGGTAATTTCTGAACCCCATTTCGTGTGTGCTTAAGTTTTGTGTCGATTAGTGCTAAATAGCTAAGTTTAGTGCTAGTTTATGGTGTTTGAGTGGAATGGTGGTAAATTGTGGATTGTGTTAGCTACCTTAGGTAAATTTAGTGTTAGTAGGGTCACTCACACTGAGAAATCCCCAGATTACACTAAAATACCATAGGTTTTCCTTTTTGTGCAAAATTGGTAATTTTAAGCGACATTTGTGATATCTGGAATCTGCTATATACCCGGACCTTACGAAGTGAAATTGAGAAGACTGGGACATGCTCACTAGGTATGGATAACACCACCAGAAGACGACCCCCTAACTCCTAACTCTGGCCGCCAATTTCCTTGTTTTGGCCGCAAATTGCGGCCAAGTTGGGGAGTTGGGTGTTGGGCTCTTGGCTAGGGGTCTCTGCTGTGTTTTCTAGGTCTTTGACATGTCTAGTTTTGTAATATTGTACCTGTAGGAAAATCTGGGACTATATGTCATTTTGGTGTTATTTGTGTTTGCGCGATACGCGCGATACGTGAGTGGGTTCTGTGATCCAGCGTATCGCGGCGTGTCGCGATGGTTTTAGACGCGTACACACACGATTCAGCGTATCGTGCACACGCGCGTTTAGTTCGCGACGCGAGTTTCTCGTTTCGATTCGATATCGCGTTTCGCGGGATATTTGACTTATATGTGATTTCCATGTCGTAATTGCAGGTTTGCAGACAGGGGCTACGGACACGGCTACAGGGGGAGCAGATGATAGGATTCACCCAGCGTGGAGTTTAGGTGAGTAGATATAACATCTACAGGGGAATCGCCCGCATGGCGTTATGCGTCTGGGCTAGGATTCAATTTCCTGTCGCACATTCTACGTCATTGTAGAATTGCGCATTTACTGCATTCTTTGATATAGTTATATACTGTGACTAGCAGCCGTAGGACACTGCACACATTATTGACGGTTCATGTTGCACGAGCATGGATTGCATGCTACACACACGCCGTCAATAATTGCCATGTCACACACTACCCCTTATAGCTACCATTGCTTGTCACACTTGACATCTAGTTTATCGGTATACCTATAGTGTATCATACCTTTAGTGATAGGTATATTTTCACTTTGCGATACAGCTACAGGTATACCTCCTACATATTTTACCTATACCGGGAGGGATTTCCTACATATTTTACTTATACCCAGGGGGTATACGACATCAGTTCCTATAGGTAGATACCTATACATTGCTACACCTGTATGTTAGACACATATTCAGTTGTTGTCGCATATTTACATTTACTGATGTTACTTAGCTGTACCTTATCTTGTTTTCGCATACATCTGGTTCAGCTATATACTTGTGTTTACCTGCTCGCATTCAGATATATCGCATACATTTATTTCTGGATTGCGCATTGTTTATCTGGATTTTACATGATGTTTTCGGGATTTGGGAACCGCGGGAGTTCATGAAATTATGCATACATGAACAATCCGGTTTCCTTGATATGATATTTGAGCGTCCCCCATGAGTTTTATCGGTGCTGATTATATACTCCATACGAGGTGTGGTTGCCGTATGAGAGTACATGGTGGGGCCCGGTATGGTTCCCCTCGGCAAGAAGATCGATGGGTTTGCCGATTGAGCCTGGAGGCGGGCGAGTACCTACCGGTGATTGTTTGGACCTGGCAGTTGTCCGGAGGCTACTGGCCAGAGTCGAGAGATGGATGCGGGAGGATCTGTACTGGCGGGGCCGAGGGCCGATACCGCAGACGGACCCCGTGGGCTGATCCGGACTGACGGAGCCCGATATACGAGGATTTCTGTGTCGATGCTTGGCACACGGTTTCATGATATTTCTTTAACCCCTTTTTGTATATATAACAGGGGATTTAGCCGTTGTTATATATACCCTTACACCAATATTAGTGGAATGGGACGCTAATATATGTGTATTGCCCCCATCATATTTATTTCTGTACATATATATACATTTAGGATGCCAGAAACTTACTTGAGAGTGGACTTGGGATACTAGGTGATTCATTGGGATTGAACATTGGATATACCTATGTGATTGGTGATTTGTACATTCGGGATATAGGAGATTACTCGATATTGTACATTGAGGAGATGTGAGACTGATATGATGTGAGTGCCCTATGTGGGGGCTGATTTGAGGATTTGGGATTGGAGTATCTTGATGGATTGTGATCCTGCCACGACGTCAGGTTTCCGTGGAAAATGACATATTCCACCCTATACCTCACCATTACCTATTTTATGCACAGATTCATATATTGGTAGTACTTGTAGTGTACCCTTATGATAGTTGCATATTTGCTTTCTCATATCTCTATTGCATAGACATTGCATACTACTATCATGCCATCATTGCTTCACATATTGATTGTACCTGCTAGTGTACTCTCCCTATTTCAGCATTTGCATGATATATTATTATTGTAATCGCATATCTTAGATTCATGCTGTACGTGCATTCCTGCGATTACCTGCATATGTTTTATACTATTCACGAGTTGGCAACTCACCCCCGTTGTGCCACAGGTGTTTCAGGTCTTTCCCCAGAGTAGTCGAGGCAGGCTATTTCTCTATTCAGCTATCCAGCTACCACCTTTTGCTACAGATATCGCATCAGCTCACAGTACCATTTTGCTTAGGTGGGTTAGATGGTTATCTGTATTTCATATTGTATATTCGTTGTATTTTATACTCTCCATCTACTACTGTATTGTTGACATAGAGACTTGGTGAGGACGTTATGTGTATTATTGTGGATTTGATGCCTTTTATATATACAGCTTCTTTCTCTACTGTTATTATTTTCTGTTGTATTCATTTTGGCTGGTTTCTACAAATGGGGTGTTGCTAAAAATTTAAATAAAGAAAGTAAGACTTTTAAAGGATTTGGGTTGCGATTTCAATTGTTTCAAAACTTATATTATCTTTTCCGTATTTTTCATGGTTTAGATTTCTGGGTTTGGCTTTCTTTTACTACGTTGCGTCTTTAGGCGTTGCGTAGTATTAGGGCCGTCACGGGCCAATTTTGGGTCGTGACAAGCATTCTACCCCTTTCTCATGTTTGCTAGAGTTAGGTTAATGGCCCGATCCGGGATTTTAGTGCGCGGGGGTGCCGGTTTCTAGTTTTTAGAAAAGTTTCGTTTCCGCATTCCGCCGTCGGATTGACAGCCGGGGCGCCGCCGTGCACTTACAATAGCCAATCGAACACAGCACAACATCAACTCCCTATACCGGGAGAGACGAATCTCCTCCTATCGCTCATTGCCTCCATGTGATTCGGGACTGTACCCAAAAGACACCTTTTTGCACGCCCTCTTGGACGTGGTATGATGGAAATCAAAGCACAGTGGGAATCACACAAGACTCTATGAAGATCTCGGGTCAACAGACTACTCTGCACCAGTGTCACCGGAGAACTGCCATCTGACGTGAGGTATAATGCCATCTGACGTGAGGTATGATACCATCTGGGAGTTATCGGCGAGTCCGTCCAGTGTACCCAGTCTCTAATGAGCACTCGTACACCATCCTTGATGTCAAACACCGATGGATATGGGATCATTCATCGCCAATCATATGGGTCAAGATGCGTATACGCTAGTCTACTCTGGTGTATCGATGCCCTGTCTCGATACACCCTCGACTAGGAACGGTTATAGGATGTACTCGCCGACTACCGTAGCCCCGCTAGTATGATCTCATCATAGTCCCAGTAGTCGAGTACATATCCTAAGGGCTTTATCAACATGTAACATAGAGACAACCAGAGTATATGTTAAGATAAAGTACAACCAGATAGCATACTATCATGTCGAGCAAGAAAGTCCTCCCTATATATGTCCTAGCATCCACTACAATATACATCGTATGTACAGTAATGGCCTCTAGGGCATACATATAACTAACATCTCGCGCCGCAGTCCCTCAGCATCTGGTACGCATAGTCTAGTCCTAAATCGCAGTATCCCCTGATCATCGATCACGAACTCGAAAAATCTTCCCTGTCCAATCTGTGCCACGATCTCTGAACATCGGTCATCACTGTACTGTGCCTCATGTATACAGTCAAGCAACGTGGGCATGCACGAACATGCGCAATCTGTCCTCCGATCGGCGTAAACTCGAACTGCACCCGGCTATCACATAAAATCTGCCAATCTGCCGACGACTGCCTCTGCTCTGCGCTCAAACAAGATAGACTACCCCCGGGCCTCCTACTCAAAGCATCTGCTACTACATTCACTTTGTCCGGGTGGTAAAAGATCTCACAGTCGTAGTCCTTCACTAACTCCATCCAACGGTGCTGTCTAAGATTCAGGTCTCGCTGCTGAAATATATACTTTAAGCTCTTGTGATCAGTGAATATCTGGCACGACTCGCCGTATAGGTAATGTCGCCAGATCTTAAGTGCAAAGACCACTGCAGCCATCTCTAAATCATGAGTGGGGTAGTTCTGTTCATTTTTCTTCAACTACCGTGAAGCATACGCGATCACCATGTCATGCTGCATCAATACACACCCTAGCCCCACTCGAGAAGCATCACAAAAGACAACAAATCCGCCCGATCCCGAAGGCAATGATAACACCGGCGCCGTAGTCAGTCGAGTCCGTAGCTGCTGAAAATTGTTCTCGCACTCCTCCGTCGAATCGAAAGGAACTCCCTTACGGGTCAACCCGGTCAAAGGTGTAGCAATACGGGAGAAGTCATGCACAAATCGCCTGTAATAGCCGGCCAGCCCTAGAAAGCTGCGGATTTCCGTAACTGATGTGGGTCTGGGCCAACCCTGAACAGCCTCGATCTTCCTCGGGTCCACACATATACCATCTCGTGTAATCACGTGACCCAAGAAGTCTACGCTGTTGTCACGACCCGCAGGGTACGGAACGTGACTGGCACTTAAGTTTATGAAACGTCCTAAGACGTCCGTAAAATAAGTAAGTCAAAGCCCAGAAACCAAAACCAAATAAGCAAAAGAGTGAAGAAAAACCAATCAATTGAAGCGAGTTTATCAAATAAGTTATATCAAACCTTTTTAAAAACAATATCAATTTTTTCGAAAATTTCGGCAGAGTCTCCTTTGTAAATACTGGCCCCCAAAATGGGTACAACAAGAATATATATAAATCCAACCAATAAGGCATACCCAAGATGGAGCTAGCTCTTCGCCAGAAGGCGGTCATAAATCCCACGCAATATAAAACAACAACATGCAAAATAATCATAAAGAAGCATAAGAAAAACCGCATGTCGACTCAAGTGAGCTCGACCCCAAAATACAGTATAAAAAGTTCACAAATCTCACAGTCTCATCTCTAGGTCAATATACAACAATACTGGTAGATACAGTAGATGGAGTACTCTAGATACAAAGAATATACAAGATGGTACAAAAATAATAATACAACCCACCTACGAGCAAAAACCTCGAGTCCTGGCAAGAGAGGCAAAAGAAGCGGTGCGCCCGCCGCTACTGTGCTGACGGAGCGGACCTGCAAAAGACTGTGGCACAACGGGGGTGAGTTGCCAACTCATGAGTAATAAATAACATCTATAGAGGCTATCGCAAGTATGCACACAAGCATCCTAGCATCTATAATACAGGTATGGCAGGACATAATAGCAGGTATGTATGCAATATGAATATACTAGCAGGTATGAATGCAATGTGAATCAAGTCCTGATCTGAATGTGTAAGTATAAGAATCATGTTTTTCCTTTAGGAATCTCTTTTGAAATACCAGCACAATACCAATAGAATCAACAAGAACCTGTGTCCAGCAACGACACCTCAAAACTATCACAAATCTCATATATCCATGTCATAGTATCTCTGGCCTCAGCCATCCGGCTGACCCATCTCAATATCAATATCTCAACATCTTGCGGCCACGGTCGGTATCCTCTGGATATCCGCCGTGCCAAACAGTCACCGGTAGGTAATCCGTCTCCTGCCAGGCTCATCGTCAGCAACACGAGCTTCTTGCCCCGGGGTACCTTACCGGGCCCACCATGTACCCGAGACGGTTCATCCAACTCCTGGAAACGGGTCTCGAAAACCACAGCAAACTCATGGTGGACGACACTTACATCACTAGAAAACCGCAATTTACATATTAAAAAAAATGTAATAAGTTTAGAAATTTGCGGCTTTCCCCCGAAATCCATAAATATCACAAAATCTCAAGAAATCCTCATAAATGCATATGCCAATGATAATGAATGCATATGGTATCAATAATCAAGTTGCGATGTATGATTGATAGACTAGGCATGAGCAAATAACATGATGAGTACATGCACATGATTAGAAATCTTACGATTTCATTTGATGGAATTAAAGGCAATAGCACAGGTTTAAGCATCAATTATAGTAAAAAGGTTTCAAATTATAGGTTATCTAGTGTGGTGGCATGGCAATTACCAGGGCGTGTGTGTAAACATGAATAGTGCTCGTGCTGCATATAAAAACCCTGGCAATGGTGCAGGTGTCCTATAGAATGGGTTTGCATATGTAGGTCAAATAAGGTATGGATATAGTTACTAATATCACTAAAATCTTAACTACTTAAACTATCGGGAGACTTGCGCCATCCAAACGATAGTCTCCCGTAGATGTTAAATCTACTCACCGGAATCTCTAGCTAGCCACGTCCAATCACCGCTTTCCCCTTTCGTGCCGTGTCTGACGTCTCCGCGACCGAACCTGGAATTTACATCAATACCAAACATAGGGTTACATATCAAGAACGACGCAAATCCCAAACGAAAATACTAACGTTCACAAGCTAGGTACAACATGCACAAGGTGCGCGGAACACACGCGAAAATCGGAAAAACTAACTAAAATCGTCAATTTGGTCGCCCGGCAAAGCTAAAACCCGATCACTCAAAAAAACCGCACTCACACATCCTAAATGTCATAGGATATGCCAAAAATATCATCAAGATATCGCAAATAATTCATCACAATATTTTGATAAAAACCGAGTAAGCACTAAAAATTCCAAATTCGTGCAAACATCGCGTATTTGCGATAAAGTACTCACATCATCGCACAATCCTACAATCCACACAACTAGCTAGCCACAACACTCAATTTAACCCATTTACCATGCTTCAAAACACATTTTCCAAAAACAAACCCCTTTCTAGAATTTCATAACTAGCAATTTTAATGCAAACTATACATGAAAAACCCTAAATTAACACTAGTTTATAGCCCAATTAGCAAGTTAACCTCTTAGATTAGGTTAGCAAAACAACTAGATAGCAAAATAGAATTAATTAACTTAGTAATGGCTTCTAAAACCCTAGTTTAAATTCAAACCATTAACTTTAAAAAAAACCTAGATTAGAAATTAGGAATTATTTTGACACTAAAACAATTTCAAAGTTCTAATTTAACACACTTAAGCTACAAATTAATCATTGATTAGAAATTATACCTCACAAGCTCAAACCCTAGCTTGCTCTAGCCTCTCAAGACATCTCCTTTCTCCAAGCTTTGAACCAAATTAGGTTTGAGAAGATATGGAATAAGGGTTTTCTTTGAATTTGTGAAGGAAATTGTTGATTTTTGATGGATATTGTGATGAAATTTGATGTGAAAAGAGGGGGAAAATATGGGGACAGCAGCAGGAGGTGCTCTCGGCATTGAGGGAATGGGGGAGAATGGTGTGGTGTTGTGGAAATTTTGTCCAAGGTCAAAGCCCACCATTCCCAAGTACAACATACTTACAAATTAATATAAATTAATCCATTCACATATCATATTGTTCACAAGAGTTGAAGACCCAAAAAAAAAGAGAGAAGTTTCCTGCTATGGTGGGCCGGCCAAGGGGGGATGAGGATTGGTGAGAGAGTGTATAAAAATTCCTATGCAAAAAGACCCCCCGACAAGCTCAAAATTGCAAGTTTTAGCTCAAAATAAATATATTTTCGTTTTCCATAATAAAAATTTGTTAAAACTTGAAATAAAATACTAAAAAATTATAATACAACTAGATTTTAATTAACATGATTTTAAATATTAAAATTAGCCCAAAGAAATTTGTATTTATCGCTAATTTAATATATTTTCTTACCGGCTTAAAATAATATTAAAAAATTGAAAAATAGGGAAAAATTTTTAAATGACCAGAAATTAATAAGTAACTCATTAGCTACTAAAAACTAGCAATTACCTATCCAAATTAGGTATAATTAGTCCTAAACTGCAAAATAACAAAAAAGACGGTTTACGGAAAAATACCGAATTTTCACCGATTTTCAGGAAAACACCAAAACAACTTTTCAAGGCGCTACAGCTGTCCATCCAGAAGGCACACTTGGAGAATTTGGCGAAAAGCTAGTGCTCCCTCAAGATCTGCAGTGTAATCCGCAGGTGCTGCTCGTGCTCCTCTCTACACCGGGAATACACCAAGATATCGTCAATGAATACGATGATGAACAGATCAAGATAAGGCCGGAAAATACGGTTCACCAAGTCCATGAATGCTGCTGTAGCGCCTTGAAAAGTCGTTTTGGTGTTTTCCTGAAAATCGGTGAAAATTTGGTATTTTTCCGTAAATCGTCTTTTTTGTTATTTTGCAGTTTAGGCCTAATAATACGTAATTTGGATAGGTAATTGCTAGTTTTTAGTAGCTAATGAGTTACTTATAAAATTCTGGTCGTTTAAAATTTTTCCCTAATTTTTCAATTTTTAATATTATTTTAAGCCGGTAAAAAAATACATTAAATTAGCGATAAATACAAATTTAAATGGGCTAATTTTAATCTTTAAAATCATGTTAATAAAAATCTAGTTGTAATATAAATTTTTAGTATTTTATTTCAAGTTTTAATGGGTTTTTATTATGGAAAACAAAAATATATTTATTTTGAACTAAAACTTGCAATTTTGGACTTGTCGGGGGTCTTTTTGCATAATTTTTTTGTGCACTCTCTCACACACATCCCCACATCCCCCTTGGCTGGCCCAACTGCAGAAATTTCTCCCCCTCTCAAATCTTTTTCTTTAACTCATGTGTTAGGTGATGAATTGAGTTAAAAGGGTAGGTATTAAAAATATGTTAATTTTGGAGGTATGGTGTACTTGTGATGAGAGGGGTTTGACTTTGAAAATCACCCACACACCTCCCCATTCCCTCTACTGGCCGAGAGCAGCTCCCCCCCCCCCTCCATAATTTTTTCCTTCTCTTTTCTCTCATTTTATTCAAGAAAATTCCATCAAAATTCAACAAAATCAACAATTTCCTTCACAATTTCAAAGCAAAATCTTATTCCCTCTCTTCTCAAACCTAAATTGGTTCAAATATTGGAGAAAGATGGCATCTTTGGAGGCATTTTGTTCTTGCTAGATCTCTAGTTTGAGGTATAATTTCAATCCTTGGCTAATTTGTAGTTAAAGTGTGCTAATTAGAACTTGAAAATTGTTTTCGTGTTAAATTTATAGCTAATTTCTAATCTAGTTTTTTTAGTCCATGGTTTGAATTTTAACTAGGGTTTTAGAAACCATTAATAAGTTAATTAAGTTATTTTGCTTTCTAGTGTTTTACACTAACCTAATTAATGGAGTTATTTTTCCTATGTGGTTTCATATTATGCGAATCTAAGTTAATCTAGTATGAAATTTGGATTGCTATTGCTTTTTAGAAAAATCAAGAAAGGGGTTTGTGTATGGAAATAGGTTGAAGTATGGTTGTTGTGTTGTAATATTAGTGTTGTGGCTAACTAGTTATGCGGTTGGATGTTCATGCTAGGTGGTAGTCTTTTTTGTCGCAAATCGGCGATGTTTGCACCGATTTTTGGAATGTAAATGCTTACTAGTTTTTATATAAATTTATGTGATGAATTATTTATGACAACTTAATTATATTTTTAGCATATCCTACGACATTTAGGATGTGTGAGTGCGGATTTTTGAGTGATCGGGTTTTAGCTTTGCCGGGCGACCAAATCGACGATTGTAGTTAGTTTTACGGTTTTCGTGTGTGTTCCGCGCACCTTGTGCACGTTGTGCCTAGCTTGTGAACGTAGATATTCTCGTTCGGGATTTGCGTCATTTCATGATATGTAACCGTATGTTTTGTATTGATGTAAATTCCAGGTTCGGTCGCGAAGACGTCGGACGCGGCACGAAAAGGGAAAGCGGTGATTGGACGTAGCTAGCTAGGGATTCCGGTGAGTAGATTTAACATCTAAGGGGGACTATCGTTTGGATGGCGCAAGTCTCCCGATAGTTTAAGTAGTTAAAGATTTTAGTGATATTAGTAACTACATCCATACCTTATTTGGCATACATATGCGAACCCATTCTATAGGACACATGCACCATTGCCAGGGTTTTTATATGCAGCACGAGCACTATTCATGCTTACACACACGCCCTGCTAATTGCCATGCCACCACACTAGATAATCTATAATTTGAAACCTTTTACTATAATTGATGCTTAAACCTGTGCTATTGCCTTTAATTCCTTAAAATGAAATCGTAGGATTGCTATTCATGTGCATGTACCTCATCATATTATTTGTTCATGCCTAGTCTATTAATCATACATCGCAACTTGATTATTGATACCATATGCATTCATTATCATTGACATATGCATTTATGAGGATTTCTTGAGATTTTATGATATTTCTGGATTTCGGGGGAAAGCCGCAAAATTTCTAAACTTATTACTTTTTTTAAAAATATGTAAATTGCGGTTTTCTAGTGATGTGAGTGTCGTCCACCATGAGTTTGCTGTGGTTTTCGAGACCCGTTTCGAGGAGTTGGATGAACCGTCTCGGGTACATGGTGGGTCCGGTAAGGTACCCCGGGGCAAGAAGGTCATGTTGCTGACGTTGAGCCTGGCAGAGGATGGACTACCTACCGGTGACTTTTTGGCACGGCGGATATCCAGAGGATACCGACCATGGCCGCGAGATGATGAGATATTGATATTTGAGATGGGTCAGCCGGACGGCTGAGGCCAGAGATACTACGATATGGATGTATGAGATTTGAGACAGTTTGAGGTGTCGTTGATGGACACAGATTCTGGTTGATTCTATTGGTATTGTGCTGATATTTCAAAAGAGATGCCTAAAGGAAAAAGATGATTTCTTATATTTACACATGCAGATCATGAGTATATTCATATTGCATACATACCTGCTAGTATATTCATATTGCATACATACCTGCTAGTATATTCCTATTGCATACATACCTGTATTATAGATGTTAGGATGCTTGTGTGCATACTTGCGATAGCCTCTATAGATGTTATTTATTACTCACGAGTTGGCAACTCACCCCCGTTGTGCCACAGTCTTTTGCAGGTCCGTTCCGTCAGCACAGTAGCGGCGGGCGCACCGCTTCTTTTGTCTCTTTTGCCAGGACTCGAAGCTTTTGCTCGTAGGTGGGTTGTATTATTATTTTTGTATCACCTTGTATATTCTTTGCATCTAGAGTACTCCATCTACTGTATCTACCAGTATTGTTGTATATTGACCTAGAGACGAGACTGTGAGATTTGTGGACTTTTTATGCTGTATTTTGGGGTCGAGCTCACTTGAGTCGACATGCGGTTTTACTTGTGCTTCTTATGTTTATTTATGCACATTGCTGATTTACATTGCGTGGGATTTGTGACCGCCTTGTGACGAAGAGCTAGCTCCCGCTTAGGGATGCCTTATTTGTTGTATTCATATATATTCTTGTTGTACCCATTTTGGGGGCCAGTATTTACAAAGGAGACTCTGCCGAAATTTTCGTAAAAATTGATATTGCTTTTAAAAAAAGGCTTGATATGACTTATTTGATAAACTCGCTTTCAATTGATTGGTTTTCCTTCACTCTTCTGCCTTTTGGTTTCGATTTCTAGGCTTTGGCTTACTTATTTTACGGACGTCTTGAGACGTTTCGTAACTTAAGTGCCAGTCACGTTCCGTACCCTGCGGGTCGTGACAGCTGCTGGCGTATTGGTGAGTCCGAACGACATCACCAAAAACTCATAATGGTCATAGCGCGTGCGGAAAGCTATCCTCGGAACGTCCTCCTGTCGAACCCGCAGCTGATGGTAGCCTGTTAGCAAATCGATCCTCGAAAAGTATCCTGCCCCTGAAGCTGGTCGAACAAATCGTCGATGCGTGGCAAAGGATACCTGTTCCGCACTGTAACCATGTTCAGCTGGCGGTAGTCGATACACAAACGCAAACTGCCGTCCTTCTTCTTGACAAACAGGACAGGAGCACCCCAAGGAGAAACACTGGGTCGAATAAGTCCCTTATCCAGCAAATCTTGCAACTGACCCTTCAATTCTCTAAGTTCCGCCGAGGTCATCCGATAAGGCGGTATAGAAATAGGCCCCGTGCCAGGAATCAAGTCAATACAGAAAGAAATGTCGCGCTCGGGCGGTAGCCCAGGAAGCTCGTCAGGGAACTGTAAGTCGATGTACAACACCCCACGACTTGCGGGGAGGCGGAAATATGAAAAACGATCTTGTTCTTTGCTTAAACATCGACTAACCGCATGAATCGAAGCTAAACGATAACTAACAAGAAACATAGAAGTTCTATACTACTATGTTTAGGGATTATACCTAACGAATCGTGTCCTTCGTCTTTGCGAACTCCTCCTCCTCCTCGGCCTTCTCGAAGTAGTAGACGATCCACCCGAGAGCTTTACTCCAAGCTTAGCCTCTAAACTTGAGGCAACTAACCTTCTTTAAGTGCTAATCAAAGAAGCTAGGTGATATAGAGTGAGGGTTATGGTTTAATTAGTCTAACTAATCCTTGTACTCAACACATGAGAGGGGAGGATTAGGGTTTGAAGAAGGAGAGCTTGAGGAGAGAGAAGGTGAAGATAATAATGAAGTGAGAAGAATGAGTTATGATAATATATATCAAGCATTTCTTTTTATCAAGAAAAGAAAAGAAATGAATTTAACAACCATGCTTGATAATATCTAGTGATGATTCACATCCATGAGTCATTAAGCATTTATGATGCATTAATGACATGGATGAATCATCCATAAGACTCACTAATCACATTCATTGTATATGCCACCTAAACCTCCTTAGTCACCATCTTCTAGAAGCTTCTCGCGCAATTACGAGAACGCCCCTCCTTTTCGCAAAAATACGGAAAAACTTTAGACTGTATAAATCCAATAACCGGATACCAGTAACTGGCTTAAACCAAAGCCGACTGGTAAAAACTGTTCGAAAGTCGTACGTGCGTAAACACACGTATGCGTCCGAACCCTTGTCGTAAAACCATACGACCTCTATATCGTTTCGCCTGGAGTAGGGAAACTCTCTGTGTGGGACTCTAGAGACTCGACTACTACGCTGGCAGTGGGTTTAACCACAGACCGCAAGCGGCACTAGCTGTACGTAACGGTCCCCAGGTAGATGTCGATAAGAAGGCCGATGAGGAAACCCATCCGAACTCCTACTGAGCCTGCTGTGACAATCTCCATACAGTCCGGTCCGTTCGTCTTAGACTATCGCATATCGGGCCTAGGGGGGCGGCAAGCGTCAGTCCCCTAATAGCGGTATAAGTCGTGTCGGAGGGAAGCCCATTACACCCTGAGAAACTACTGGAACCTACCAGCAAATCTCGCTTGCCCTGGCCAGGGACTTTGCGTAATGGCTCTCTAACACAGCGCGATATCAACCCCCAATACCGGGAGAGACGAATCCTGTCTAACCGCCACTGCCTCCAAGTGCTCGGGACTGCACCCAACTGCTACCTGTTTGCACGACTCCTTTGAGCCGTGGTAGGGTAGCAATCTAAGAACAGTGGGACACACTCGAGGCGAAGTAGCAGTGTCAAGTCTGCGGACTATGCTGTACTCATGTCACCTGGGAACTGTTCACTGACGACTGGTATAAAACCAACCAACAGTTCCCTACGAGTCCTGTCCGGTGTACCCATAACCTAACGAGCACCTGCATACTATCTCCAGTACGACGTACTGACGGCTGTGGGACAGACCATCTCCCCAACTGGGATGAGAAGCGTACACACTAGTCTACTCCGGAGTATCGATGCTCTGTCTCGATAATCCTACGACCAGGGACCTGAATAAGGATGTGCTTGTAGACTACCCAGCCCCCACTAGTGTGACTGCCATCACAACGCTGGTAGTCAAGCAAGATCCTAAGAGCTCTATCAATACGTATACTCACATATTAAGATAGAAAAACCAAGTAGTATACTACCATGTTTAGCAAGACTGTTATATACATGTGAATATCCCAAGCTTCCATTAAGTAATATACAAACTAGTATGATACAGTAATGGCCTTCTAGAGCATAAACACTAATAATCTCCCACTTGCACTAGGGCCATGTACTGGCGTATCGTAGACCGATGATCTCGAGTAGCCTCTCGAACTGAATCTGAGGTAGGGCCTTCGTGAATGGATCAACAATGTTCTCTTCAGAAGCAACTCTCCGAACCTCGATCTCCTGACAATCAATGATCTCCCTGATCAGGTGATACCGCCTTAAGATGTGTCTGGACTTCTGATGGGACCTTGGTTCCTTTGCTAAAGCTATAGCTCCGTTGTTGTCGCAATACAGAGGTATTGGATCAACTATGGTAGGAACCACCTGAAGTTCTGTTAGGAACTTCTTTATCCAGACTGCTTCTTTTGCGGCATCGCAAGCAGCTATATACTCCGCTTCCATTGTTGAGTCAACAACGGTGTCCTGCTTGGAGCTCTTACAGCACACCGCCCCTCTATTGAGGGTAAAGACATAACCCGACATGGACTTGGAATCGTCTTTATCACTCTGAAAGCCGGAATCAGCAAAGGCCTCCAACCTGAGGTCTTTTCTGCCGTAAACCAAGAACATCTCCTTAGTCCTTCTCAGGTACTTGAGAATGTTCTATACTGCTATCCAGTGCTTCTCCCCTGGGTCTGACTGATACCGGCTTACCACGCTCAGTGCGTAAGCTACATCTGGTCTGGTGCACAACATCGCATACATTATAGAGCCTACCGCAGAAGCGTAGGGTATAATAGACATGCGTTCCTTTTCCAAATCATTCTTGGGAGACATCTCTTTGGAGAGGGTGATTCCGTGACAAGCCGGTAGATTACCGCGCTTAGAATCTTCCATACTGAATCTTTTCAGTACAGTGTCGATATACCTGGACTGCGAAAGTCCCAACATCCTCTAGGATCTATCACGATAGATCCGGATCCCCAGAATGTAAGAGGCATCACCCAGGTCTTTCATGGAGAACCTGTGCGACAAGAATCCTTTGACAGATTGTAGCATAGGAATGTCATTTCCTATCAATAGAATGTCATCCACGTACAAGACGAGGAATACGACACTTCTGGCTACAACTTTACTATATATGCACGGTTCATCTGGATTTTTGATAAAGTCATATTCTTTGACTGTCTCATCAAAACAGATGTTCCAACTCCGCGATGCCTGCTTTAGTCCATAAATGGACTTAAGCAGCTTGCATACTTTCCCGCTGCTCCTACTCTGATTGAAACCCTCTGGCTGATCCATATAGACGCACTCTTCTAAATTTCCATTCAGAAAAACCGTCTTTACGTCCATCTGCCAGATTTCATAATCATGGAAGGCAGCAATAGCAAGAAGGACCCGAATGGATTTGAACATAGCCACTGGAGAAAAATTTTCGTCATAGTCCAAACCAGGTTTTTGACGAAAACCCTTTGCAACAAGTCTAGCCTTATAGGTTTCCACCTGTCCATCTACACCAATCTTTTTCTTGAAGATCCATTTGCATCCTATGGGTTTTACCCCATCTGGAGCAAAGTCCAAAGTCCATACTTTGTTGGTGTACATGGACTCCATTTCGGTTCGCATTGCATCTAGCCATCGTACCGAGTCGCCGCTCTGGATGGCCTGCTGGAAGTCAGTAGGTTCATCATCATCTATGATGCAATCCTCTCTATCCCCATCTATGAGAAAACCGTAGTATCTCTCTCAGGCGGATGAGACGGCCTACTATTCCTGCGGAGGGGTACGGGAATGTCCTGTTCTTCTTGAACTATCGGTTCTACCAAACTCTCAGTAGCAGTTTGTGGTTCTGGAATTTCTTCCAGTTCTATTTCGCTCCCACTTATTTCCATTTTTAAAAACTGATATTCTAGAAAATGGGCATTACGAGAAACAAACACCTTTTGTTCCTCTGCGTAATAGAATAGATACCCCTTGGAGTTCTTTGGATATCCCACAAACTGACACTTTACTGATCGTGCCTCGAGCTTGTCCACATGCTGCTTTTTAACAAAAGCTGGACATCCCCATATTTTCAGATACTGAAGATAGGGTTTCTTCCCACTCCACATCTGATATGGCGTGGTAGGCACAGTCTTGGTAGGAACTCTGTTCAAAAGATATGCCGCTGATTCTAGCGCATAATCCCAGAAAGATCGCGGTAACTCAGCATTACTCATCATGGATCGTACCATATCCAATAAGGTTCGATTCCGTCTCTCCGATACACCGTTATGCTGTGGAGTGTATGGAAGAGTAAGCTGAGAGAGAATTCCTTTCTCTTTTAGGTAACCTAAGAACTCGGCACTCAAGTATTCACCACCTCGATCAGATCTAAGTGTCTTGATACTTTTGCCGGTTTGGTTTTCGACTTCATTCTTATACTCTTGGAATTTCTCAAAAGCCTGATTTATGTTTCATCAGATAAATGAATCCGTATCTTGAGTAATCATCCGTGAAAGTAATGAAATAGGAAAAACCACCTCTTGCATGTGTAGACATTGGACCGCATACATCGCTGTGTATGAGTCCTAAGAGCTCGCTCGCTCTTACTCCTTGTCCAGTGAATGGAGTCTTTGTCATCTTTCCTTTAAGACAAGATTGACAAGTGTCATAAGTTTGATATTCGAACGAGTCCAAATATCCTTCTCTATGCAACTTAGTCAACCTTCTCTCATTGATGTGACCCAGTCTACAATGCCATAAGAAAGCTTTATTTAAATCTGGAGACTTTCTTTTTAGTGTGTTCTGGACATTGAAAATTTGGAGTTGGTTTAAAACATATATACCGTTATTTAGTGTACCGGACCCAATCAAACCATGATTAAGGTGGATGTTAACAACATCTCTTACAAACGTGAAATCATAACCTTTATTTGATAACAAGGAAACTGATATGATATTACACGTTAAGCTTGGTACAAAATAACAGTTATGTAAAACCAAAATGTGTCCACTCGTCAATCCTAGGTGATAATCCCCGATGGACGCAGCTCCCACGCTAGCTCCGTTAGCAACCTTTAGGGTCATATCACCTTCCTTCAGCACTCTACGGTTTCTCAGTGCCTGCAAAGAATTGCAAATATGAGATCCTGATCCGGTATCCAATACTCAGGAAGTAGAGTTGATTGACAGACAATTCTCAATTACAAACACACCTGAAGTCGAAGCCACAGCTTGCTTCGGTTCCTGGTTCTTGGCGTTCCACGCCTTGCAATCCTTCTTCCAGTGCCCTTTCCTGTGACAATGGAAGCACTCATCCTGGCCAACTACCGGTACCGCAAACTTTTTCTTTCCCTTCCCTCCCACCTTACTAACACCTCCTCTAGGTTTGGTGGCGGCCTTCTTCTTCCTTCCTTTGACCTTAGCCTTGGACCTGGAAGAAGATGCACCGCTAACAAACATAGCGGGTGTTTCCCTTGCTTTCTGCAAGGTGCCCTCTGCACTCCTTAACATCTTCAGGAGTTCCGGAAGTTCAACTTCTTTTCTTTGAAGGTTGAAGTTCAGGATAAACTAGGCGTAAGTGTGAGGAAGGGACTGGAGAATAAGGTCTGTATAGAGCTCATTATCCAAAGTCGTCCCAAGGTCTGCGAGCTCTTCAATGTAGCCGATCATCTTTAGGACATGTTCTCCTACCGATGACCCGACAGCCAACCTCGCTCGAAACAAGTTCTTAGAGGTCTCGTATCTTGCTATACGAGATTGCTCTCCATAAAGTTCCTTTGTATGGAGAAATATGCCATCTAGGTTCATATCCTCGTGCCTCCTCTGATGTTCATTGTTCATTGAGGCAAGCACGATGCACTTGGCTTTCGCGCAATCTAAATCCCAGGTTTTGCGGATTTCCTTATCCGCATTGCTGGATTTGGGACCAGGGACAGCAGGTGCCGTAGCGGTGAGGACGTACCCCAATTTGTCATAGGTCAAAGCCATTTTGACATTTCGCAGCCAATCTTTATAGTTTGGCCCTGTCAGTATATTTTTCTCTAAAAGTAACTTAAGTCCAGTCATTTTCAGGGTCGCTGCAATTAGGAGAGAGAGAAGAAAACTCTTTAGCATGATGCTCTTGCAAGTTTAGAGTGGTTTTTAGTTTATCTAAACTGGATGGCTCCCACTGTTTCTCGAATCCTTCCTCAAACCATAAAAGAAGAATTAGCCAGGACTATTCTCACCGTACAATTCTTGCTTAACCGTTCAGCCAGGCCAGTGTCGATACTTCGAGGGAGGTTTTCCAACGCTTTCGCGAAGTTCCTTAATTAAATAACCTCTTTTCTCTGGGGGCGTAACCCCGCTGACACCTTTCTTGACACCTACTTGGTTTATAGCATTGATCGTTAAGTGACGAATATCCTGATAAGTAGCATATACTCACAGTAGGATCGGGATCCAAATATCATCGTATGATAATGTTGAAGGAATCCTACCAACATTCATCAAACTCCAAATGGTATGCATCTCTTTGCAAATTTCAGTTTCTTTAGAAATTCCTGATATATATTTTTGCTCCATGCTCTTATGACCTTAGCGTTGGTCAAAATATCATAAGTCACATGTCAAGTTCTACCCATCATTATCTTGTTAATTTGAACCCATTCGTACATATCCTTGACGTTGGCCAAAATGATCATACGACTGTCCCAAACTAACTCATCTATCTATGCAACAAATGAATACCCAGCAGCTACCAAACACTATGCCTTGGCGTTGGTCAAAATACATAGCTTGAATACTACTGAATACCCAGATGAAATGACGGAGGGCTACGAATGGTTTTGGCGAAACCGTGAACGTAGTGAACTTGATATAACCGAAGGAACCTGATAGCTTTTAAAAGGAGTGGTTAAAGCTCCGTATGTAAAAATATCTGTTTTTAAAATTAACCGAGTGGTTTCTTTTAAATTGTTCCAACGATTAAACTTTTAGTTTATTTTCTTTGCATTATAAATAATGCGTCCCATCATTAACCTATCATTGCAGAAAACAACGAAAATACAACGTCCTCTTATGCCATCCGCATTCGCCACAGGGTCCCGTCATCACCCGTTAGGTTACTTAACTAACGACAGAGCGGGGGCTGGGCTAGCGCGGGTGTAAAACATAAGTGACGTCTAAATAGCTATCATATATAGATATTGTACATTCGTCAGACGCAATAATAGGCATTCCAGATCACAGATGAACTTTATTGGATTTGCAAGTAATCCGTGTTTGTTTTGAGCCTGCAACAAAAGACGGATTACACAGTTGTGATGAATAGCCATTACGCCACCCAAGACCCCAACGAGTACGGCAAACTACCCGCCCGGCAGTTTGTGCACCCCACCTTGGGTTTTCCTAGGAGCAAAAAACAGTAAAATGAAATAATACAACGGTGGCTACAACCGCAACCTGAATGTGCCCCGCAAAATAATATTACAACAAATTACATTTACATCAAATGAATTAAATAATAACCCATCACATAACCCCGGCTATACATCACAACAGTCCAACACAATTCATATCCACAAACAGTAAAAAACCATTACAGAAATGTGCAACCCCCTGCCAACTGACATACTAGCAGTTAGGGGAGGTTTACGAACACATTATACAAACACAGATATAATCCAACAAGCAAATACTGTATAATTTCGATCGATTAAACACTTATAATTTTGCTCCAATACTTCTCTGTAAATCTGAAACCTGAGCAAAAATAAAAACTTCCAGAAAATACCAAATATCACAGAGAAGCAACACAGGAAATTTGGGTTCCTGAATCGCCAACTCGGCGGCGAAAGCGCGGCGGATCGGTGCGATCCGCCGCGGTTCCGCGGCTCTTTAGGCGATTCAGGGGCCCAAATTTCTTGGGTGTTCTTCTACTGTCTTTTTAAGCTTTCTGAACCTCCCTGAAAAATTTTAGGACTTCATTTAAAATTCGACAGAAACTTGTGATTTCGGGGTTTTCCGGTTTCGTTTTTTCCGTTCGAAATTCATACAAATTTGCAAGTAAGTTATTTATTGTTTAGCGAGGCTCTGATACCACTGTAAGTCGATGTACAACACCCCACGACTTGCAGGGAGGCGGAAATATGAAAAACGATCTTGTTCTTTGCTTAAACATCAACTAACAGCATGAATCGAAGCTAAACGATAACTAACAAGAAACATAGAAGTTCTATACTACTATGTTTAGGGATTATACCTAACGAATCGTGTCCTTCGTCTTTGCGAACTCCTCCTCCTCCTCGGCCTTCTCGAAGTAGTAGACGATCCACCCGAGAGGTTTACTCCAAGCTTAGCCTCTAAACTTGAGGCAACTAACCTTCTTTAAGTGTTAATCAAATAAGCTAGGTGATATAGAGTGAGGGTTATGGTTTAATTAGTCTAACTAATCCTTGTACTCAACACATGAGAGGGGAGAATTAGGGTTTGAAGAGGGAGAGCTTGAGGAGAGAGAAGGTGAAGATAATAATGAAGTGAGAAGAATGAGTTATGATAATATATATCAAACATTTCTTTTTATCAAGAAAAGAAAAGAAATGAATTTAACAACCATGCTTGATAATATCTAGTGATGATTCACATCCATGAGTCATTAAGCATTTATGATGCATTAATGACATGGATGAATCATCCATATGACTCACTAATCACATTCATTGTATATGCCACCTAAACCTCCTTAGTCACCATCTTCTAGAAGCTTCTCGCGCAATTACGAGAACGCCCCTCCTTTCCGCAAAAATACGGAAAAACTTTAGACTGTATAAATCCAATAACCGGATACCAATAACTGGCTTAAACCAAAGCCGACTGGTAAAAACTGTTCGAAAGTCGTACGTGCGTAAACACACGTATGCGTCCGAACCCTTGTCGTAAAACCATACGACCTCTATATCGTTTCGCCTGGAGTAGGGAAACTCTCTGTGTGGGACTCTAGAGACTCGACTACTACGCTGGCAGTGGGTTTAACCACAGATCGCAAGCGGCACTAGCTGTACGTAACGGTCCCCAGGTTGATGTCGATAAGAAGGCCGATGAGGAAACCCATCCGAACTCCTACTGAGCCTGCCGTCACAATCTCCATACAGTCCGGTCCGTTCGTCTTAGACTATCGCATATCGGGCCTAGGGGGGCGGCAAGCGTCAGTCCCCTAATAGCGGTATAAGTCGTGTCGGAGGGAAGCCCATTACACCCTGAGAAACTACTGGAACCTACCAGCAAATCTCGCTTGCCCTGGCCAGGGACTTTGCATAATGGCTCTCTGACACAGCGCGATATCAACCCCCAATACCGGGAGAGACGAATCCTGTCTAACCGCCACTGCCTCCAAGTGCTCGGGACTGCACCCAACTGCTACCTGTTTGCACGACTCCTTTAAGCCATGGTAGGGTAGCAATCTAAGAACAGTGGGACACACTCGAGGCGAAGTAGCAGTGTCAAGTCTGCGGACTATGCTGTATTCATGTCACCTGGGAACTGTTCACTGACGACTGGTATAAAACCAACCAACAGTTCCCTATGAGTCCTGTCCGGTGTATCCATAACCTAACGAGCACCTGCATACTATCTCCAGTACGACGTACTGACGGCTGTGGGACAGACCATCTCCCCAACTGGGATGAGAAGCGTACACACTAGTCTACTCCGGAGTATCGATGCTCTGTCTCGATAATCCTACGACCAGGGACCTGAATAAGGATGTGCTTGTAGACTACCCAGCCCCCATTAGTGTGACTGCCATCACAACGCTGGTAGTCAAGCAAGATCCTAAGAGCTCTATCAATACGTATACTCACATATTAAGATAGAAAAACCAAGTAGTATACTACCATGTTTAGCAAGACTGTTATATACATGTGAATATCCCAAGTTTCCATTAAGTAATATACAAACTAGTATGATACAGTAATGGCCTTCTAGGGCATAAACACTAACAGGAACACATCAAGGAACTCGCTAACAACCGGAACCTGATCCAACGGAACCTCTGTAGCTCTGGTATCGCAAACATAGGCAAGAAATCCCTGACATCCCTTCCTCAAAAGCTGTCCAGCACGAAAAGAGGAAATCAAACTGTGAAGGGCGGCACCACGGTCCCCCAGCACAACAAAAGTCGACTCGCCGGGAAAACAAAATCTAACTGTCTTCTCGCAGCAATCCACAGGCGCATAGCACGTGGCTAACCAATCCATGCCCAAAAGAACGTCGAAGTCCAACATCTCAAGAAGGATCAAGTCGACAAGCAGCTCTCTCTCGCCAATACGGACGGTACAAGATCGGAACACGTGCCTAGCAACAAACGACTCTCCCACAGGAGTGGTCACAACAAGCGGCTGATCAAGCAAACCGGACTCTCTACCCAAACTCGGCACAAAGTGTGTGGATACGTACGAGTGCGTGGATCCGGGATCAAACAACACGTGTGCATCAACAAAACATACTGGAAGGATACCTGAGACCACCGCATTGAACGCCTGCGCGTCCAGATGCGTCAAAGCAAAAACCCGTGCCTGTCCTCCACCTGCGACTGACTGTCCTCTACTAGCAACTGGCTGTGCCCTGCCTCGGTCACCTCGTCCTCTAGGAACAAATCCTCCGCGACCACGACCTCACTGTGCGTGAGTCTGACGCGGAGTAACAGTAGGTACAATAGGCAACGCCCTCTGGGGTGGTGAAGGTGGTAAGGTGACATGCGGTACTACTGTCTCTCTCCGGTTTATCTCAGGACAATCTCTAACATGGTGAAGTAGACTGCCACACCTAAAGCACCCCTGTGATGGCTGCTGACTCTCCCGTGCGTAAGTTTTTTGTCAGTACGACTTATCGGGGTTTTGGGGATCTGACAGATTCCACCCCCCAGACCCGGTATGCGATTCTTTTTGACGAAGAGACTGGACTGTGTTAGTTATATGTATGCCCTAAAGGCCATTACTGTACATACGATGTATATAGTAGTGGATGCTTGGACATATATAGGGAGGACTTTCTTGCTCGACATGATAGTACGCTATCTAGTTGCTCTTTATCTTAACATGTACTCTGATTGTCTCTATGTTACATGTTGATAAAGCCCTTAGGATATGTACTCGACTACTGGGACTATGATGAGATCATACTAGTGGGGCCACGGTGGTCAATGAGTACATCCTATAACTGTTCCTAGTCGAGAGTGTATCGAGACAAGGCATCGATACACTAGAGTAGACTAGCGTATACGCATCTTGACCCATATGATGAGCGATGGATGATCCTATATCCATCGGTGTTTGACATCAAGGATGGTGTACGGGTGCTCAGTGGAGACTGGGTACACTGGACGGACTCGCCAAGAACTCCCAGATGGTATTATACCTCACGTCAGATGGCAGTTCTCTGGTGACACTGGTACAGGTTAGTCTGTAGACCCGAGATCGTCATAGAGTCTTGTGTGATTCCCACTGTGCTTTGATTTCCATCATACCACGTCCAAGAGGGCGTGCAAAAAGGTGGCTTTTGGGTACAGTCCCGAATCACATGGAGGCAATAAGCGATAAGAGGGGATTCGCCTCTCCCGGTAAAGGGTGTTGATGTTGCGCTGTGTTCGATTGGCTATAACTGGAAATCCCTGGCCAGGGTTGCTGAGATTTACTAGTAAGTGTTATCAGTAGTTTCTCGTACTGTTATGGACCTCATATCGACACGACTTATCAAGCTACTGGGGTCTGACGTTTACAACCCCTAGGCGAGATATGCAACATATCAGACGGAGAGACCGGACTGTACGGGAGTGTTACTTACTGGATTCGCAGGAGAATGTACAGGCTTGCTTGTTGATCTTCTGAGCGCTCAATACCTGGGTGGCTGTTACGTTTAGCTGACCGCTTGCAGCTTGTGGGTGTTTGATATGATCATCACCTACTGCCGGCGTATTGACGATTCTTTAGAGTCCTACACAGAGCTTTCTTGGCTCAGGCAAAACGGAGTAGGAGCACATATGTGATATGTGCGGGACCGAGAACAATACGTGTATGTGATACCGTATTAGATTCTCACGATATGAGATATCGGCCGGGTATATGCGATATAGCCGGGTCATCGGATCAAGTGTTGATTCGATGAACTGATACAGATTATATTAGTCGGTTATTTGTGAAATAACCGGATTATCGGATCAAGTGTTGATTCGATAATTTAATGTATAATTATATATTTGATATATTAAATTACATTAACTGATATAAGCTCACTAAAAGATTCTTTTTCTCACTCGGGTAATACATTGATATATATGCGATATATGTTAATTGTATTATTTTATTTTGTTACAATAAATATTGTATATGTGATATATAATATTGTAACATGTTATAGTTATAAATGCAAAATGTTTTGTGAAGTTTAATTGAGGTTAGGGTTTGGATTAGGGTTAAGTCTTCATGAAGCTTTCAAGAAGCTTCTTGAAGCTTTGACTTTGACTTGGATATTTTATGATATTTTGTGATATTTGTTTAACCCAACCCAACCCTTTAACCCTAGTTATGTCTCTACAATGGTTAGCCTTCTCATTATCTACCATGGTTGCATTTCTAACCACACACTTGAGTTATTCATTATTCATCACAAAGTAAAAGGTTCTTCTTCTTCCTTCTTCTTTCATGAAAAGCTTTCTAGCTTTTTATGAAGTGATGAAAATGAGTGAGATTAAGAAAATAAAAGAGAGCTAAAATCCTACTTCATCATCCTAATCTATCCTAGACATTTAGATTAGGGTGTTCACCTCATTTAGTCAGTGAGAGCTTGTGTTAAAGAAACTTCAAGGTAGATCATCTTAGTTATCGAAGATCGGAAGCAAGCTTGCATCTTTCTCTTCGTGGAGCTTTTCGAGAGTCCGGATACTCGATGATCGCAGCGAAGGGACCTCAACACGGAGCTTTAGAAGTGAAGGACCGGACTACAAAGGTTGTAATCCCAAACTCTTAGTGTTAAAGTGTTTAACATGCTTTGTTTCGCCTAATCTCTAGTTTAAAGATCTTGGTTAGGGTTGTTCGGCACGTCTAAATTTTGAATCGGGCATGGTTGATGCCTTATAGACCCTTGTGAGAGTGCCTAGTAACCCTGCTGTGGTATCAGAGCCAAGCTAGAGCTTTAGGTGAAGTCTAAACGAAATTTAAAGTCCGATCGAACCCCGAAACCCCGGCTTTTACCCTTCTCTGGAAATTTTGTAAAAATGTGATTTTTTCTGCATTAAAAATACTCAAAAAATTCAGCAGAGAATTCTAAGGATAACTGCAAAATACGACATCCCAATTCTCTCAAAGCACCGCGGAACCGCGGCAATACCCTGCTTGCGCGGCGGTTCCGCGGCCGTTCTGGGGAATTAGGGTTAGTGCTTTCTACAGTAACATCCATAGCTATTTCTTGATGCTTCTGGGAATTTTTAATTGTACTCAAGTGTTGAGTTTTCTGGAGATCTTTTGTATTCGTTGATTCGATCGGATAATTTAATTTCGTTTAAGTTTTTCCGGGTAATTTTAGAACGTGTTAAAAGGTTCGAACGGATATCAATAACTCACTTTTTCCCCTGCCGGAAAATTTCTAAGTGTTGGATTTTTCTGTGGTTTAAAAACGTTCTAAGTCGTGCAAGTAACGCGGTGGACCCTCTAGAAGACAACAAACCTTAACTCGATTATGTGACCGTCTTGAACTGTCTCTAAACCTTAGGGTTTGGGGCAGTGCGGCGTTGCCACATGTGAGGCGTTGGTTTGACCCTTCTACGGCTGGACCATTGGTACTGTGGCATGTGATGGATGTTTTTAAACTAATTTCAAGTGTTGAGAACAATTTGGGAAATCTTGGGTGTGTTAGTGTATATGCCCTAGAGGCCATTACTGTATCATACTAGCTTGTATATTACTTAATGGAAGCTTGGGATATTCATAGTTATATTGACAGTCTTGCTCAAAATAGTAGTATGCTACTTGGTTTGTCTCTACTTCATTATGTGCATGTGTTTCTTTTAGCATATCGCTTATACATATTAGTGGAGCCCTTAGGATCTTTGCTTGATTACCAGCGTTGTGATGGCAGTCACACTTGTGGGGGCTGGGTAATCTATAAGCACATCCTTATACAGGTCCCTAGTCGTTGGACTATCGAGACAGAGCATCGATACTCCGGAGTAGACTAGCGTATGCGCTTCTCATCTCAGCAGGGGAGGTGGTCTGTCCCACAGCCATCAGTACGTCGTATTGGAGATAGTATGCGGGTGCTCGTTAGGTTACGAGTACACTGGATAGGACTCGTCGGGAACTGTTGGTTGGTATTATACCTATCGTCAGTTATCAGTTCCCAAGTGACATGAGTACAGCTTAGTCCGCTGACTTGACACTGTCACTTCGCCTCGAGTGTGTTCCCACTGTACTTAGATTACTACCCTACCACGGCTCAAAGGAGTCGTGCAAACAGGTAGTAGTTGGGTGCAGTCCCGAAGCACTTGGAGGCAGTGACGGTTAGACAAGATTCGTCCCTCCCGGTATTGGGGGTTGACATCGCGCTGTGTCTAGGAGAGCCATTACACGAGTAGTCCTTGGCTAGGGCAAGCGAGATATACTGGTAGGTTTCCAGTATTATCTCAGGGTGTTCTGGGCTACACTCCGACACGACTTGTACCGCTATTAGGGGACTGACGTTCACCGCCCCCCTAGGCCCTCCATGCGATGTATCAGACGAACAGACCGGACTGTACGGAGATTGTCACATACAAGCTCAATAGGAGTTCGGATGGGTTTACCTCATCGGCCTTCTTATCGACATCTACCTGGGGACCGTTACGTACAACTAGTGCCGCTTGCGGTCTGTGGTTAAACCCACTGCCAACGTAGTGTCGAGTCTTTAGAGTCCCACACAGAGAGTTTCCCTGCACTGAGCGAAACGTGTAGAGGCCGTATGGTTTTATGGCAGGGCTACGATCACTTACGTGCACTTGTGTACGTATGCTGTTCGGGCAGGCAATACTAGTGGGCTTTGGTTTAAACCAGATCCTAGTATTGCACAGATGAATTTGTTTTGTCTTCTGTGCATTCGCATTCTACGGAATGCGGATGCGGGTGTGTATACACAGTTTTGAGGAGCGATGAAAGAGGAGGTGCCCCATTGGGGTTTTGGCAGTTGGTTCGGCCAAAACCGTA
Source organism: Agapanthus africanus (assembly GCA_030015575.1). NCBI lineage: Eukaryota > Viridiplantae > Streptophyta > Magnoliopsida > Asparagales > Amaryllidaceae > Agapanthus > Agapanthus africanus. The sequence goes on from JASDDO010000018.1 coordinate 115,423,989, forward strand.
ATGTGGCAGGCTCATTAGGGTTTTGACAATTCGTTTGGTCAAAACCATTATGAGCCGGAGACATTGTTTACTAATCCTTTTAGTGATAGTTTAGTGATGGCTAATTGCATTGACCATTTGACCACCTTGACCTCTCTTGACTTTGTTGACCCGTTGACCGTGTTGACCATTGACCTTCAAGAGAGGTCTACACTCTTCTTTGATTTTCTTTTTAATTTTTGATTATGATAATGGTCAATTCTGTAAGTGCACGGCGGCGCCCCGGCCGTCAATCCGACGCCGGAAACGCGGAAACGAAAAACTTTGCAAACTAGCAAACCGGCACCGCCGCGCACAAAATACCCTGATCGGGCCAATAACCTAGCTCCTAGCTAACTACAAGATGGGAAGAGAGATATACCGAGCGATCCGTGTCCTTCGGTCTTCTCGTCGTCGTCCCGATCTCCCGCGGAATGTCCGGTCTCCACCTCGTCGCCGGAAGGGCACCACATCGCCGGCTTCTTTTACGGGCTCCTACCTCTGGACCGAGGCAACTCGAGCACGAAATTGGCGAGTCGACGTGCCCAAGATTTACTGTAGAATAGTGTAGTGCTATGTCTCATTTAGGGTTGTAGGAAGTTGCCTTTTGGTGGAGGAAATGATATATGAACTTTTGTAGAGGAACTTGGGAATTTTGTAGCATGAAAAGAACAAAATTCCCTCATAGAAATTTTGGACAGCCCCCTAATGAGCTTGGCCGGCCATGGAATAATAGGAGTGGAGAGAGTAACACAAGCGGGGTGGATCAATAACAAGAGAGAGAGAGAGAAAAGTGATCATGATCAAGAATCATTAGAACCAAATCCACACTCCAAAACCTTATCATGACACCAAAGGTCAAGCCATCATATCTCCACAAATCAAACCATGATGACTAAAGAAAGTCAAGGGATGGTGCTCCATCATGAAACCATCATGATACAAAAGTATGCAAAGACAACCCTCCAAATAGCTAATTTGCACAAATGCAAATAAGCGCTCCTCCACCAATCTTCGGCCAATGAAAGATACAAATGAAAATGGCCGAAACGGAAAGCAAACTGGCAACCCCAAAAACTGATCCCGTAATAAATTACAGGAAAACCCCGCTACTGTGTATACACACCCGCATTTGTATTCCGACCGAAATACAAATGCAATGAGACAAAATCTACACTGTGCAATACTAGGATCCGGCTTAAACCAAAGCCCGCTAGTATTTACCGTCCGATCATGATCCGTGCAATACCGCACGTATCTGATCGAACCCTGCCATATCTCCATACGGCCTCTACAGCGTTTCGCCCAAAACTTAAGCAACTGGTCTGTGGGGGACTCTGAAGACTCGTCAATACTATGGCTGTGGATTTAACCACTAGCACGTCAGAGGTATTAGCCATACGTGACGGGCCACCAGCTATTGACCAAAAGGGACGTCTGTGAGCGAACTCATCCTGACACCCTACTGAGCCTGTCAGTGACAATATTCGTACAGTCCGGTCCGTTCGTCAATGAGCATCGCATGGCGGGCCTAGGGGGTTGGTAAAAGTCAGACCCCCAAAAGTGGTACAAGTCGTGTCGGAGTGTACCCCAGAACACCCTGAGATACTACTGGAATACCTACCAGTAAATCTCCTGCCTCGGCCGAGGGCTTCGTGTAATGGCTCTCCTAGACACAGCGCGACCTCACCCCCAATACCGAGAGAGACGAACCTCTAAAGATCCGCTCACTGCCTCCATGTGGCTCGGGACTGTACCCAACTAGAACCTGTTTGCACGTCTCCTTTGAGCGTGGTAGGGTAGTAATCAAAGTACAGTGGGAACTCACACGAGACAAATGACGATCCTCAGGTCGATGAACTAACCTGTACACATGTCACCAGGGAACTGCTATCTGACGTCTGGTATAATCCCAACTAGCAGGTTCCCGGCGAGTCCTGTCCGGTGTACTCATAACCCAATGAGCACCTGTATACATCTTAGGTGAACCAACTGACACCAGTCGGCTTGTGAGACCGGCCACCGCCCCTCGTCGGGGTCTCGACTGTATACACTAGTCTACTCTAGAGAATCGATGCCTTGTCTCGAAACTCCCACGACTAGGGACATTTTAAGGATGTGCTTATAGACTACCAGCTCCCACGTATATGATCGCTCTCATACTGCTGGCAGTCAAGCAAGAATCCTAAGGGCTCTATCAACGTGTAATAGCGACCTGTAAGGTCACCTAAAGCAGTACACGATGATAAAGGTAAACCAGATAGCATACTATCATCTTGAGTAAGACTGTCCTACTGGGATAGGTCCTCCCTCAATCATTGCAATCACGTGCCTGTGATCCAATAATTGACTCTGAGGGCACTATCTCCAACAATCTCCCACTTGCACTCAAGGCTAATTATTGCGATGTCGCATACTCACATCCCGTGTGATACCGAACACCCAACTCCTCTACTAGTCAGTCTCATAAAACTCGTTTGCGAAACTATTGCGTTCAAGGAATAGCCTCAGTGAGTGGATCCGCTTTGATGTTCCTTTCTATGTCTCTCTAAATCTCAAGTTCGCGGAGAAACCCATCTCCCGAAATGAGCAATACCTGTCTTAGAATGTGTCTGGATGTCTGATGGGACCTAGTTCATAAATGAACTCCAAATCCAGACTTCTTAGACTATATCGTCAACTGAACTTAATCAGTATCCTGCGCCATGCCTCCCTCAATATCTGCTTGGATCACCTGCCCAAAATACTGCCCCTCATCAGAGGAAAAACTATAACTCTGACAACCACCCTGTCGTCCATGTCACCTTGGAAGCCTGGAATGATAACTGTCTCCTGAACGAGGCTGTCGTTATCATATCCCTAGAACATCCACTTATGTTCTAAAACTACTTCCGATCGATTCTCCATAATAGGATTAATATCAACTTATTGCATCTACTGCAAGAACAACATCTGGGGTGGTACTTGACATCTCATGATTGACTCAATTGCCTAAACAAGTGATCTGCCAATCATGCGCATCCCTCTCTACTTTAGTCTGTAAGACACCTTTAGAGAGGGTGACTCCATCATCTGCAGGTACACTACCGTGCATGGAGTCGTCCATTCTAAATACTCATAGAATGCTGTCTAAGTACCCAGATTGGGAAATTACCCAAATCTAGATCTAAAACCATAGATCCAGTAACCAGAATGTCTGATATAATATCCAAGTCCCATGTGGAGAAACTACTGTGTGACAACCAAAGTATAACCGATCGTAGTATAGGAATTTCAATTCCTACTCTGTGTATGTCATCCAAATACTCGGACATCACACCCTACTACCTTCTTAACAGATCCATCCTCTATTCTGATGAAGTCAAACCTATGACTGTCACATCAGAAATAGATGATCTATCTCCGCTATATCTGCTTTAGTCTATAAATAGACATAAGCCACCTGTCCACCAATGATTCCGCTGCTCCCACTGACTACGACAACCCTCTGGCAGAGTTATATAAGCGTGCACTTCTAAAGCTAGTTTAGAACGACGCCATACTCATCCTCCTGCCGGGTCTCACAGCCTGGAACAACAGCAATGGAAAGTCTGGGTAAACAAGAACCTCCCTGTCACCGTCCTTGAGGCTACCGGAGTACCTCTCGGGTGCCTGAGGTTACCCACCATATCTGCGGAGTGGCCAATGGAATGTCAAACCAGATTGAATCTTTTGGTTCCTATCAAACTTTCAGTAATCGTTTGCGGTTCTGGAATTACTTCCAGTTCTACCATACTCCCACTACTGTTTTCTGAAAAAATCCATTTTTGTTAAAACTGTGGCGAGTCAAGAACAATATCACTATTGATCTTCCAGATGGTAGAAAGTCAACCCTCGTCATAGCCTGGGTCAACCCACAAACAGCCATTACAGAAACATGCCTTGAGTTATTCAGAGTCTGGTTTTAAGCATAAGCCGGACAACTCCCCGTACCTTAACATCGTCAAGATACGAACTGTTCTATATCCAATATAGGAGCAGAGGCACTGATTTAATTAAACCAGATTCAAATCATGCAGCTGTCTCCAGCGCATGTCAACTAAATGGAAGGAGGCCGATCAGCGTTACTCAACTCAGGAGTACTTCCAATTATGAGTAACCCGAAAGAGAAGGAAGTTCTCTTAATCATTACTTATCAACTGAATACCATACACAAGTATCTACATCTTCGATTACCTTGAAGAATCCCGATACTTGCAACACCTGGTTCTCTACTTTATTCATATACGTATAACTTCTCAAAACTTGAACCTTGTGTTTCTACGAAACACCTGTCTAAAAACTAGAGAAGTCATAAGTAAAGCGAATATAGTACGAGGACCATCCCCTCTGTCCTAATGGACACTGGACAACATACAATACTCTGTATAAGTCCCCTGAGTCTAATAACTCATTCACTGTGTGTCGTGGGTTGAAAACTGTACTTATGAATGAGAAGAATTACACCGCTGTTCAATGCTCCTTACCTAACCATCCACTGATATAGGTAAATGTTATAGACATAATTTCAAAAAGGTATATCTCACTCTATAAAAATAGACGTACAGATATATCAATTTGAAATTGGTGCATAACAACGGATATTCAAAACCGAATATTCGCCGTCCGGCAAACAACCCAGGTGACTTCCTCAAATATCACCAATTACAACGAATTCCGATATAATGAGGATGATCACCTTATTCCCAATAACTTACTCCCACTCATCATCTGTAAAACCACACAGATGTGAGAATCAAACCTGGTAAATGCATACCCTGGAGCAAGTGTCTAATCGGGAAATCAGTTTTCTTTTAACAGTACACAGTGAAACTGAAACATTGAAATGTTTCGTAGGGGTATCCGGGTATTCTTAGTAATGCCTCTTCCATTATCCAGATTCACAACTGTAACCGTATAAATCTCTGCCACCTCTCCAAATCCCTTCATAAGTCTTTGGTCATTACCATCTGCACACCCTTTTAGGCCAAATGGTTTTCTTCCTTCCCTACCGTTCGGCACCAGCCTATGGTTTGGAAGAAGACTATCCAATAAGCCTAATGGGTGTATTGTCCTAATCCTAGGAGCACTCGCAATGCGAGCGAAGGTGAAGATAAAAGACAACCGAATAAACCTTATTCCTATTTCTCCTGAACCAGAATCCATCCCCGAACTAGAACAAGTTCCTTTCGAGTTCGTATATAACCATACGATGGAATATCCAATAAACTGTGGATCTTCGTAGTGATACGGAGTGTTCTGGAGAAATACAAAGGTGAAGTAGGAGTGGTAATGAAATACTTGGTTTGGTCATGAATAGCAGTCGCAATTTACTTTGCCCTCCTCCTAATCCCTTTCTTTGTCTTTACATAATACCTTCTGTATACCATCGTTAGGCTAATTGTTTTTCTTCATTCCCTACCGGTCGGCACCAGCCTAAGCTTTGGAAGAAGACTATCCAATTTGCGTAATAGGTGTACTATCTCCTAAACCAAGGAGTACTCGCAACCTGAGAGAAGGTAAAAAGGAAAAGACAACCGAATAGTCCTATTCGTTTTCTCCAGAACCTGAAACCATCCTCGAATAAATTCGTTCGAGTTCGTATATAACCATACGATGGTTTTGTCCAATGGAAGTGGACGTTCGTAGTAATACGGGGTGTCCTGGAGAAAAGGGTAAAAGTAGGAGTGGCAATGAGGTTTGCAACTCTGACAATCCAAAAGCCAGTGTTTAAGAAGGTTCGGTCAACTTGGTCACTGAGTCATAGTCTAGGGTCGGGTCAATGGTCGCTGCCAAAGAGAGAGAGAAAAGAAACACTCAGCGTGCACTCTAACCTAAATCAGAATGGTTACCAATTTATCTAATATGGAAACCTCCCACTGTACCGTCAAATTCTCCTCCAAACCTGAAAAAAGAATTAGTCGGGATCACCCGATGAGTAAACCAACTCATCAGTGGGAATCGGGATCCAACTATCATCGCATGATAACGTGATGGAATCCGCTCACATCATCACTGTAGGTTTCCTAGGCACGCTAGTGAGGTCTCCCAAGCCATCAACCATGGCAATTTCAAAAATTATGGTGCCGAGAAACCCTAAACTACGGATCGATAACTAGATGTCTAGGCGAAAAGTTAACTAGTTAACACTTAACTATTGGGAATACGGAAATACAACCTTTGTAGATCCGGTGCACCACCTCCATAGCTCCGCAACGAGGTCCTCTCCGCTGTCCAAATCAAATCCGGGCTCTCGTGTCGGCTTCGTCGGAGAATGGGCAAGCTAGGTCGTCGATGTCCATGCCGAAGATGATCTACGTCGAGGCATCGCTAAATCAAGCTCCGACTTCACCAAGTCAAGAAACTTGTGAAGTAAACACACTCTACTACTTAGCAAGAGGTAGAGGATGAAGAAATAGGAAGTGGGTTAACTTTAGAATCGGATTTCTCACTCATTTCCATCACTTGCCATTGATGGGGCAAGCTTTCTTCACTTGAAGAAATGGAAGAAGAAGAAGATGATAGTGATGATAATTTCATTAAAAATCAATAGAAAAACAATACTTATCATAATATTAACTCTAGTCAAGTGTAGAGAATCAATCATGGTTAGTGGGAATGGTTAGGGTTAAGAATGAGATAAGAATGGTTGACTTGAACAAAGCTTCATGAAGCTTCAACTAAAGAACAAAAGAAGCCACCATTCTTTTCTCATTTTCTTTTATTCATTTATCAAAAATAAATGGATAACTAAATAAGATAAATGAATAACAAATAATAAACCCTAACCATTTCATTAACCAAGGTTTAATACTTTACACTTAACCAAAAGCATGTATCATCAAACATGATACAAGCTAGTGCACAAAATCATATCACATATATAATGTGCACATCCGAGTGAGAAAATCCATCTTAAGTAAACCGATACTAGTTGATGCAAAGTAATATATCAAATATATACATTAAATCAACACTTGATTTAATGATCCGGTCATATCGCATATAACCGACTAGTATCCAATGTATCGGCTTATCGAATCAACCATCGATTCGATAACTAGGTTATATCGCATATAACCATTCGACACATTCATCGCGAGAATGAAATACAGTATCACATACACGCATTATTCTCGGTCCCGCACACATCTCATATGCGCTCCTATTTCGTTTCGCTTGAGCCAGGAAACCTCTGTGTAGGACTCTAAAGACTCGTCAATACGCCGGCAGCGGATGATGATCATATCAAACATCCACAAGCCGCAAGCGGTCTGCTAAACGTAACGGCCACCCGGGTATTGAGCGATCTGAAGATCGACGAGCAAGCCCGCTCACACTCCAGTGAATCCGACCAGTAACACTACCGTACAGTCCGGTCTGATCGTCTGATATGTCGCATATCTCGCCTAGGGGTGGTAAACGTCAGACCCCAATAGCTCAATAAGTCGTGTCGATATGAGGTCTATAACAATTCGAGAAACTACTGGTAACACTTACCAGTAAATCTCAGCAACCCTGGCCAGGGATTTCCTGTTATAGCCAATCGAACACAGCGCAACATCAACTCCCTATACCGGGAGAGACGAATCCCCTCCTATCGCTCATTGCCTCCATGTGACTCGGGACTGTACCCAAAAACCACCGTTTTGCACGCCCTCTTGGACGTGGTAAGATGGAAATCAAAGCACAGTGGGAACCACACAAGACTCTATGACGATCTCGGGTCAACAGACTACTCTGTACCAGTGTCACCAGAGAACTGCCATCTGACGTGAGGTATAATACCATCTGGGAGTTCTCGGCGAGTCCGTCCAGTGTACCCAGTCTCTACTGAGCACCCGTATATCATCTCTGATGTCAAACACCAATGGATATGGGATCATCCATCGCCCATCTGTATGGGTCGAGAAGGTAGACGCTAGTCTACTCTGGCATATCGATGCCCCGTCTCGATACACCCACGACTAGGGACTTTGAAGGATGTACTTATGGACTACCATGTCCCCACTAGTATGATCCGCATCATAGTCCAGGTAGTCAAGTACAGATCCTAAGGGCTTTACCAACATGTAACAGAGAGACAATCAGTATACACGTTAAGGTAAAGATCAACCAGATAGCATACTATCATGTCGAGCAAGAAAGTCCTCCCTATATACGTCCCAGCATCCACTACAATATACATCCTATGTACAGTAATGGCCTCTAGGGCATACATATAACTAACAATCACACTCCAGAAGGTATGCGCATATCTGGCAAGTTTCAGTTTCTTTAGAAACTCCCGATATGATTTTTGCCCCATGCTCTTATGACCTTGACGAAGGTCAACAAATCATAAGTCATAAGTCAAGTTCTACCCGTCATTGTCCAGGTTAATTTGAACCCACCCGTACAAGCCTTTGACGAAGGTCAACAAGGCTATACGACTGTCCCAAACCAACGCATCTATCTATGCAACAGAAAGGTAACAAGCAGCAACCATACACTATGTCTTGACGAAGGTCAACAAACATAGCATGAATACTACGTGCTACCCGTCTGAAACGACGGAGGGCTACGAATGGTTTCTGGCGAAAACCTTTAACGTAATGAACTTGATATCGTTGAAGGAACCGGATAGCTTTTTAAAATATAGTGACGAAAACCTTTGCTAAAGAGGTCACTCACGGTGAAGGGATCTCGGCTCTTTCCCCGTAGAATGAGGTGCAGGATATTCTAACTGAATACCACGATGCAAAGCAAAAGTAATCGGCTATAGTGAAGTTATTGTCCTGACGCAAACTTTTGTCCAAGGGGTCACTCCCGGTGAAGGGATCTCGGCCCTTGCCTCGTCGATTGAGGAGCAGGATATTCCAACTGAATACCACTGTGCAAAACAAAAGAGAACGTCCTTGCAATAACAGCTTTTTGAAAAGTGTTCCAACAACATCAGAATAGGTTTTTTTTAACTTGCATTGATCCGAATCAACGCAGTCCCATCAATTGATCACACCAATAAAGAACGAAAATAATGACGTACGTATATGCCATCCGCATTCGCCACTGGGTCCCGTCATTACCCGTTAGGTTAGCTAACTAACGACAGAGCGGGGACTGGACTAGCGCGGATGCAAAACATATACAACATCTACTAATATATATATAATATATAATTTTCGCTCAAGGCGTGATAAAATGCAACATCACAGAAATGTACAGAATCACAAAACAATACAGATATCTGGGATCCCCGGGTTTCACAGAGCCGCTACTGAAACCCGATGTTCTCCTGGTCGTGTGGATAGCCTGTGCAATGAAATCCTAGACCCCTACAGGCACGGCAAGTTACCCGCCAAAACCTGAACCGAGGCAGCCCCCTTCAGCAACGTGAATGGACCACCCTGCACTTCACAGAATCTGGTAACTTGGGCATCCCTCCTGGGTCAACCTGTACCCCCTACGAGTGCGGCGAATAGCCCGCCAATTCTAGAGTGAAGCCCCCTCCGTCTCAATGCCATGAGATGCGGGCTCGTTGCCCTCTAGAACCCGGCTATCCGTGCACCCCACCGCGGGGTAATCCTAGTACAGAAAGTAAAATATACATACAACGGGTACATCGACCTCGACCCGGTCGTGCCCCAAAAGAATAATATACAAACAGGCAGTGACGGCAGTCCACATGTCGGACGCTCGCCCCGCAATATCAAATGTACATAATACAACAAAACTGTAATACCACTGCAACCAGGCTATCCCCACGACCGATCCGCAACATCACAGCACAATCACAAAACATCAACGTGAATGTCACGTTCGCAAATCCGTCTAACCGGGCTATAGCAGTTAGACAGGATTTACCGATCAAGTGACATTCACGGTCGCAGATATAATGTAAATACTGTGAACTAATGTGTTCAAAATTCTCGATCGATCAAAATTATCGAAGTGGGCCCCAAGCACTACTGTAGCACTCACAGAAAATCTGGACCCAAAAAGAATGTTCCAAAACCCCTATTTTCAACACAGAGACACTCTGTAGAAATTTGATACACTAAACAGTAAAGACTGCGGCGGAACCGTGGCCCAAGCATGGGTTTGGCCGCTGTTCCGCGGTCGTATTGTGTGTTCACGTGATCAAATTTCTACAGAAGTCTTAGAATTCCATGCACATCATTCTGCAACAACCTGAAAAAATTTTGGTGCCAAAAAAAATTCGACAGAAACTGATGCACATGAAAACGCGGGTTTTGGAATTTTGTTCGATCGAAGATGTAAACACATTAGACCAAGCTAGACTAGGTTAATGGCGAGGCTCTGATACCAGTGTAAGTGCACGGCGGCGCCCCAGCCGTCAATCCGACGCCGGAAACGCGGAAACGAAAAACTTTGCAAACTAGCAAACCGGCACCGCCGCGCACAAAATACCCGGATCGGGCCATTAACCTAGCTCCTAGCTAACTACAAGATGGGAAGAGAGATATACCGAGCGATCCGTGTCCTTCGGTCTTCTCGTCGTTGTCCCGATCTCCCGCGGAATGTCCGGTCTCCACCTCGTCGCCGGAAGGGCACCACATCGCCGGCTTCTTTTACGGGCTCCCACCTCTGGACCAAGGCAACTCGGACACGAAGTTGGCGAGTCGACGTGCCCAAGATTTACTGTAGAATAGTGTAGTGCTATGTCTCATTTAGGGTTGTAGGAAGTTGCCTTTTGGTGGAGGAAATGATATATGAACTTTTGTAGAGGAACTTAGGAATTTTGTAGCATGAAAAGAACAAAATTCCCTCATAGAAATTTTGGTGGAGGAAATGAGCTTGGCCGGCCATGGAATAATAGGACTGGAGAGAGTAACACAAAGGGGGGTGGATCAATAACAAGAGAGAGAGAGAGAGAAAAGTGATCATGATCAAGAATCATTAGAACCAAATCCACACTCCAAAACCTTATCATGACACCAAAGGTCAAGCCATCATATCTCCACAAATCAAACCATGATGACTAAAGAAAGTCAAGGGATGGTGCTCCATCATGAAACCATCATGATACAAAAGTATGCAAAGACAACCCTCCAAATAGCTAATTTGCACAAATGCAAATAAGCCCTCCTCCACCAATCTTCGGCCAATGAAAGATACAAATGAAAATGGCCGAAACGGAAAGCAAACTAGCAAGCCCAAAAACTGATCCCGTAATAAATTACAGGAAAACCCCGCTACTGTGTATACACACCCGCATTTGTATTCCGACCGAAATACAAATGCAATGAGACAAAATCTATACTGTGCAATACTAGGATCCGGCTTAAACCAAAGCCCGCTAATATTTACCGCCCGATCATGATCCGTGCAATACCGCACGTATCTGATCGAACCCTACCATATCTCCATACGGTCTCTACAGCGTTTCGCCCGAAACTTAAGCAACTGGTCTGTGGGGGACTCTAAAGACTCGTCAATACTATGGCTGTGGATTTAACCACTAGCACGTCAGAGGTATTAGCCATACGTGACGGGTCACCAGCTATTGACCAAAAGGGACGTCTGTGAGCGAACTCATCCTGACACCCTACTGAGCCTGTCAGTGACAATATCCGTACAGTCCGTTCCGTTCGTCTATGAGCATCGCATGGCGGGCCTAGGGGGTTGGTAAAAGTCAGACCCCAAAAAGCGGTATAAGTCGTGTCGGAAGGTAGCCCAGAACACCCTGAGATACTACTGGAATACCTACCAGTAAATCTCCTGCCTCGGCCGAGGGCTTCGTGTAATAGCTCTCCTAGACACAGCGCGACCTCATCCCCAATACCGGGAGAGACGAACCCCTGAAGATCCGCTCACTGCCTCCATGTGGCTCGGGACTGTACCCAACTAAAACCTGTTTGCACGTCTTCTTTGAGCGTGGTAGGGTAGTAATCAAAGTACAGTGGGAACTCACACGAGACAAATGACGATCCTCAGGTCGATGAACTAACCTGTACACATGTCACCAGGGAACTGCTATCTGACGTCTGGTATAATCCCAACTAGCAGGTTTCCGGCGAGTCATGTCCGGTATACTCATAACCCAATGAGCACCTGTATACATCTTAGGTGAACCAACTGACACCAGTGGCTTGTGAGACCGGCCACCGCCCCTCGTCAGGGTCTCGACTGTATACACTAATCTACTCTGGAGAATCGATGCCCTGTCTCGAAACTCCCACGACTAGGGACCTTTTAAGGATGTGCTTATAGACTACCAGCTCCCACGTATATGATCGCCCTCATACTGTCAAGCAAGAATACTAAGGGCTCTATCAACGTGTAATAGCGGCCTGTAAGGTCAGCTAAAGCAGTACACGATGATAAAGGTAAACCAGATAGCATACTGTCATCTTGAGTAAGACTGTCCTACTGGGATAGGTCATCCCTCAATCATTGCAATCACGTGCCTGTGACCCAATAATTGACTCTGAGGGCACTATCTCCAACAAATTCAATGTAGCATCAACTTTATCATGATAGGATTAGTAATGATGGTTTTAGTGTATTATTGCAACCATGGTTCATTTTCTCGAGTTAATCTTTTCATTATTTTCTTCTCATTCTCTCTCTTGAAGTGAGAAGAAAAGAAAAGCTACATAGTTGCTAGAGTTTCTCCTTCATCTTCCTCCTCTTGAAAATTCTTTTGATCTCATGTGTTGAGAGAAAAAGAATCCACATAGACAAACACTTCCATTTTTCTCTTCTACACAACCTAGGGTATCTAGACTAGCGATCTCGTTGCCTTAGTTGCCTCGGCTTGAGGTGGAGCTCGGTGTACAACTCTCGGGTGGATCGTCTTCGACTCAAGAAGGCCGCGGAGGTGACCTAGATCCGGATCGACCCTCGGAGCGTGGATGGACGAGCCGGACAGCGGAGAGAAGACCCGAAGGACCGGTTTCGTGAGGTATATTTTCTACAGCATAGTAGTTAAAGCCGCTACTTGTTTGCTAGTTTCTAGTTTAGCCAAGATCCGGCTTTTAAGTCCATGTTGCCCTTGCGCCAATTTATTGTTTTTCGCCGTTTCCGCCTCCCCGTAAGAACCGGGGTGAGCAACGTGGACTTACAGTGATATCAGAGCCTAGCTAAACATAAACTAGCAAGTTAGCAAAGTGTTAAGAATATCGATCGGAAAAAATCACAAAACAAGTCCGGGAAAAACCATGTTTCTGTCGAATTTTTATACTGCTGTAAAAATAATTTAACATACATGAAAATTCGTCTCAGGGTTTTCTAAAACCACAGCAGAAAACCAGTCCACTGATCCGATCAAACCGCCGCGGTTCCGCGGCAAGAACATGCTTCTTGCCGCTATTCCGCGGCCGATTTGACTCGGTCGTGGACCGGGTTTTTTGTAGTGTTTTTATTTGACTGTTTTGGGATTTTTAGTACATGTTTTTTCTACCCAGATTTTCCAGAGAGCAAATTGACTTTTGGGGTGGTTAAAAATCCGTATTTTGATCGATATTCCGTAGGCTTTGGCTAATGGATATTATCCGTGATGTGGTATATGTATTGAACGTCCGTTAATCGCTATACGTCGATTAGTGGGGGTAATACATATCTGTGATCTGTAATGTTGATGGTTTGTGTATATGAACTCGTTGGATTGTCGCGGATGAATAGCCGGGAATGGATGTGAGATGAGAGTTTCTTTTTCTTTCATTCATTGTAAAATTTGTAAATTGATGTAATATTATTTGTTTGGCCGCACAACCGGGTCGGGATTGTAGCCGTCATTGTATAATTTCTTTTTACTGTTTTTGCTCCTAGGATAGACCCAAGGTGGGGTGCACAAACTACCGGGTATCTCGAAGTGCCGAGTGGCCTACTCACGGTGCTGAGAGAGGTTGCTTCGCTTCGGATACTTGGCGGGTAGTTTGCCGCACCCGTAGGGGTCTAGGGTGGAGTTTGGCTATTCATCGCGACCGTGTAATCCGCTTTTCGTTGCAGGCTCGAACGAATCGCGGGTTCCTAGTATATCCAAAGTGTTCATCTGTGATCTGTAATGGCTATCATTGCTATATATCTATATATGATATTTATTTAGGTGTTGCTTATGTTTTGCATCCGCGCTAGTTCAGCTCCCGCTCTGTCGTTAGTTAAGTAACCTAACGGGTGATGACGGGGCCCCGTGGCCAATGCAAATAGCATAAGCGTACGCCATATTTTGGTTGTTTTCTGCAATGGTAGGATTAAATGATGGGACGCATTGGAATTAATGCAAGAAAATAAACCAAGTAAAAGTTGTTGGAACACTTTCGAAACCACTCGGTTCTTTTCAAAAACCAGCTTTTTAAACGCGGAGCTTGAACCACTCCTTTTAAAAGCTATCTAATTCCATCGATTATATCAAGTTCACTACGTTCACGGTTTCGCCAAAACCATTCGTAGCCCTCCGTCATTTCGTATGGATATTCAATAGTATTCAAGCTATGTTTGTTGACCTTCGTCAAGGCATAGTGATTGGTAGCTGTTGGGTGTTCATATGTAGCATAGATAGATGCATCGGTTTGGGACAGTCGTATTACCTTGTTGACCTTCGTCAAGGGTATGTACGGGAGGGTTCAAATTAACCTGGACAATGACGGGTAGAACTTGACATGTGACTTATGATTTGTTGACCTTCGTCAAGGTCATAAGAGCATGGGGCAAAAATCCACATCGGGGGTTTCAAAAGTACTGAAACTTGCTAGCGCTGCATACCATTTGGAGTGTGATGATTCTGGTAGGATTCCTTCAGTTTTGTCACGCGATGATATTTGGATCCCGATCCTACTGTGAGTATATGCTACTCCTCGGGAACTTTCTCACTTAACGATCAATGCTATAAACCTAGTAGGTGTCTAGAAAGGTGTTAGCAGGGCTACGCCCACAGGGAAAAAAGGTTACTTAATTAAGAAACTTCGCGAAAGCGTTGGAAAACCTCCCTCGAAGTACCGACACTGGCCTGGCTGAACGGTTAAGCAAGTATTGTACGGTGAGATTAATCCCGACTAATTCTTCCTTTATGGTTTGAGGAGGGATTCGAGAGACAGTGGGAGCCATCCTGTTTAGATAAATTAAAACCAATCTAAACTTGCAAGAGCATCATGCTAAGTGTTTTCTTCTCTCTCTCTTAATTGCAGCGACCCAGTGACCGCACCTAGGTTACATCTAGATAATAAAATGACTGATTCTGACTGTTATGACTGGCAAAGGTCTGTCCAGATGTCCATTGCCCATGACAAGCTAGGACACCCCTTAACTAATCCAACCCCTATCGTCTCAGGTCCAGCTTCCCCTGTCACGGATATTCATATCCATAGGACATCGGAAAAAGACTGTGCGAAAGCCAAGTGACTCGTGTTGGCCTCAGTTGATGGTGCATACCAGAGGCAGCACGAGAAGATAGACTCAGTTTCTATCTTCCTCCATATCAAAGATTTATATGGAGAGCAATCTCGTATCGCAAGATATGAGACCTCGAACGAATTGTTCCGGCGAGGTTGGCTATCGGGTCATCTGTAAGGGGCAACGTCCTTACAGAGACCAGCTCTTTTGAGCTCCCGAACCTGAAGACCACGTTGAAGAACGGGTCAGATGCTGACTTAGTTCAACAGTCTCTACCTTCTACCCTGAAAGAAACCAGAGAAGTAGAAGGAAAGGGAAGGGAAGAAGTTTCGGGACTGCATATAGTAAAAGAGGAATGTCCCTATTGTTACGGGAATGAACATGGGCAGAAGGATTGCAAGGCTAGTATAGCCAGTAGTCAGAATTCGAAGCATGTTGTGGCTTCGGCTTCAGGTGTGTTTGTAATAGAGAACCGTATGTCAATTAACCCTACTTCCTGGGTATTGGATACCGGATCAGGATCTCATATCTGTAATTCGTTACAGGCTCTGAGAAACCGTAGGGTTATCAAGAAAGGTGATATGACTCTCAGGGTTGCTAACGGAATGAGCATGTATGCTGAATCCGTAGGGGAATATCACCTAGGACTGACAACTGGGCAGATATTGATCCTGCGTGACTGTTTTTATGTACCAGGTGCGACTTGTAATATCATATCTGTATCCTTACTTTCTAAGAAAGGATATGATTTTACTTTTGTAAGCGATGTAGTAAACATCCACCTAAATTAAGTTCTGATTGGGTCAGGTACATTACAAAACGGAATATACGTATTGAATCAAGCTCAGATTTTCAATGTCCAGAACACACTTAAAAGAAAGTCTCCGGAAACAAATCAGGCTTTCTTATGGCATTGTAGACTGGGTCACATTAATGAGACACGGTTAACAAAGTTACATAAAGAGGGATACTTGAATCCGTTCGAGTATCAGTCTTATGCCACTTGTGAATCTTGTCTCATGGGAAAGATGACAAAGACTCCGTTCACTGGACACGGAGAAAGAGCAAGCGAGCTCTTGGGACTCATACACAGTGATGTGTATGGTTCAATGTCTACACATGCGCGAAGTGGTTATTCATACTTCATTACTTTCACAGATGATTTCTCTAGGTATGGGCATGTCTTCTTGATGAAGCACAAATCCGAGGCCTTTGAGAAATTTCAAGAATACAAGAATGAAGTTGAAAAACAAACAGGCAAAAGTATGAGATCTGATCGAGGTGGTGAATACTTGAGTGCCGAGTTTCTGGGCTACTTAAAAGAGAATGGAATTCTCTCTCAGCTTACTCCTCCATACACACCACAACACAACGGTATATCGGAAAGGCGAAATCGAACCCTATTGGATATGGTTCATTCCATGATGAATAAGGCTGAGTTGTCGCGATCCTTCTGGGGTTATGCGCTAGAAAAAGCTGCATATCTCTTGAACAAGGCTCCAACCAAGACTGTGCCTACCACCCCATATCAGATGTGGAGTGGGAAGAAACCCTGTCTCAAGTACCTTAAGACATGGGGATGTCCAGCTTTTGTAAAAAAGCAGCATGCGGACAAGCTCGAGACACGCTCAGTACTGTGTAAGTTTATAGGATACCCAAAGAACTCCAGGGGGTATCTTTTCTATTCCGCAGAGGAACAAAAGGTTTTTGTTTCTCAGCATGCCCACTTCTTGGAAACTGATTTTTTAGAAAATCAGATAAGTGGGAGCGCAATAGAACTGGAAGAAATTCCAGAACCACAAACTATTACTGAAAGCTTGAAGGAACCAGAAGTTTCAAGAGAACCGGACATCCCAGCGCCACTCCGCAGGAGTAGTAGGCAGTCTCATCCGCCCGAGAGATACTACGGTTTTCTTATAGACGGGGATAGAGAAGATTGCACTATGGATTATGGTGAGCCTACTAGCTTCCAGCAAGCCATTCAGAGCGGTGACTCGGTAAAATGGCTGGATGCAATGCGGACCGAGAAGGAGTCCATGTATATCAACAAAGTTTGGACTTTGGACTTTGCTCCAGAAGGGGTAAAACCCGTAGGCTGCAAATGGATCTTCAGAAAGAAGATTGGTGTAGATGGGCAGGTTGAGACCTATAAAGCTAGACTTGTTGCAAAGGGTTTTCGTCAAAGACCTGGTTTGGACTATGACGAGACCTTTTCTCCAGTGGCTATGCTGAAATCCATTCGGATCCTTCTTACCATTGCTACCTTCCACGATTATGAAATCTGGCAGATGGACGTAAAGACGGCTTTCCTAAATGGAAATTTGGAAGAGTGCGTCTATATGGATCAACCGGAGGGATTCATTCAGAGTGGGAGCAGCGGTAGAGTGTGCAAGTTGCTAAAGTCCATCTATGGACTTAAGCAGGCATCGCGGAGTTGGAACATCTGCTTTGATGATACTGTCAAAGAATTCGACTTTATCAAAAACCCAGATGAACCATGCATTTACAGTAAGATTGTAGGGAGAACTGTGGTATTCCTCGTCTTGTACGTGGATGACATTCTCCTAATAGGAAATGATATTCCTATGCTACAGTCAGTCAAAGGATTCTTGTCGCAGAGGTTCTCCATGAAGGACCTGGGCGATGCCAACTACATTCTGGGGATCCAGATCTATCGTGATAGATCTAAGAGGATGTTGGGACTTTCACAGTCCAGGTACATTGACACCATACTGAAAAGATTCAGTATGGAAGATTCCAAGCGCGGTACTTTACCCTCAATGGAGGGCGGTTTGCTGGAAGAGTTCCAAACAGGAGACCGTTGCAGACTCAACTATGGAAGCGGAGTCCATAGCTGCTTACGATGCATCAAAGGAAGCTGTCTGGATGAAGAAGTTCCTCACGGAGCTTCAGGTGGTTCCTACCATTGTTGATCCAATACCGCTGTATTGCGACAACAACGGCGCTATAGCTTTAGCGAAGGAACCCAGGTCCCATCAGAAGTCCAGGCACATTTTGAGGCGGTACCACCTGATGAGGGAGATCGTAGATCGCCGGGAGATCGAGGTGAAGAGAGTAAATTCGGAGAATAACACTGCAGATCCACTCACGAAGGCCCTACCCCCAGTCTCAATTCGAGCGGCTGATCGAGATGATAGGTCTTCAATAAGCCAGTACATGGCCTTAGTGCAAGTGGGAGATTGTTAGTGTATATGCCCTAGAGGCCATTACTGTATCATACTAGCTTGTATATTACTTAAAGGAAGCTTGGGATATTCACAGTTATATTGACAGTCTTGCTCAAAATAGTAGTATGCTACTTGGTTTGTCTCTACTTCAATATGTGCATGTGTTTCTTTTAGCATATCGCTTATACATATTAATGGAGCCCTTAGGATCTTTGCTTGATTACCAGCGTTGTGATGGCAGTCACACTTGTGGGGGCTGGGTAATCTATAAGCACATCCTTATACAGGTCCCTAGTCGTTGGACTATCGAGACAGGGCATCGATACTCCGGAGTAGACTAGCGTATGCGCTTCTCATCCCAGCAGGGGAGGTGGTCTGTCCCACAGCCATCAGTACGTCGTACTGGAGATAGTATGCAAGTGCTCGTTAGGTTACGAGTACACTGGACAGGACTCGTCGGGAACTGTTGGTTGGTATTATACCTATCGTCAGTTATCAGTTCCCAGGTGACATGAGTACAGCTTAGTCCGCTGACTTGACACTGTCACTTCGCCTCGAGTGTGTTCCCACTTACTTAGATTACTACCCTACCACGGCTCAAAGAAGTCATGCAAACAGGTAGTAGTTGGGTGCAGTCTCGAAGCACTTGGAGGCAGTGACGGTTAGACAGGATTCGTCCCTCCCGGTATTGGGGGTTGACATCACACTGTGTCTAGGAGAGCCATTACACGAGTAGTCCCTGGCTAGGGCAAGCGAGATATACTGGTAGGTTTCCAGTATTATCTCAGGGTGTTCTGGGCTACACTCCGACACGACTTGTACCGCTATTAGGGGACTGACGTTCATCGCCCCCCTAGGTCCTCCATGCGATGTATCAGACGAACAGACCGGACTGTACGGAGATTGTCACATACAGGCTCAGTAGGAGTTCGGATGGGTTTACCTCATCGGCCTTCTTATCGACATCTACCTGGGGACCGTTACGTACAGCTAGTGCCGCTTGCGGTCTGTGGTTAAACCCACTGCCAGCGTAGTGTCGAGTCTTTAGAGTCCCACACAGAGAGTTTCCCTGCACTGAGCGAAACGTGTAGAGGCCGTATGGTTTTACGGCAGGGCTACGATCACTTACGTGCACTTGTGTGCGTATGCTGTTCGGGCAGGCAATACTAGTGGGCTTTGGTTTAAGCCAGATCCTAGTATTGCACAGATGGATTTGTTTTGTCTTCTGTGCATTCGCATTCTACGGAATGCGGATGTGGGTGTGTATGCACAGTTTTGAGGAGCGATGAAGGAGGAGGTGCCCCATTAGGGTTTTGGCAGTTGGTTCGGCCAAAACCGTAATGTGGCAGGCTCATTAGGGTTTTGACAATTCGTTTGGTCAAAACCATTATGAGCCGGAGACATTGTTTACTAATCCTTTTAGTGATAGTTTAGTGATGGCTAATTGCATTGACCATTTGACCACCTTGACCTCTCTTGACTTTGTTGACCCGTTGACCGTGTTGACCATTGACCTTCAAGAGAGGTCTACACTCTTCTTTGATTTTCTTTTTAATTTTTGATTATGATAATGGTCAATTCAATGTAGCATCAACTTTATCATGATAAGATTAGTAATGATGGTTTTAGTGTATTATTGCAACCATGGTTCATTTTCTTGTGTTAATCTTTTCATTATTCTCTTCTCATTCTCTCTCTTGAAGTGAGAAGAAAAGAAAAGCTCCATGGTCGCTAGAGTTTCTCCTTCATCTTTCTCCTCTTGAAAATTCTTTTGATCTCATGTGTTGAGGGAAAAAGAATCCACATAGGCAAACACTTCCATTTTTCTCTTCTACACAACCTAGGGTATCTAGACTAACGATCTCGTTGCCCTAGTTGCCTCGGCTTGAGGTGGAGCTCGGTGTACAACTCTAGGGTGGATCGTCTTCGACTCAAGAAGGCCGCGGAGGTGACCTAGATCCGGATCGACCCTCGGAGCGTGGATGGACGAGCCGGACAGCGGAGAGAAGAACCGAAGGACCGGTTTCGTGAGTTATATTTTCTACAGCATAGTAGTTAAAGACTCTACTTGTTTGCTGGTTTCTAGTTTAGCCAAGATCCGGCTTTTAAGTCCATGTTGCCCTTGCGCCAATTTATTGTTTTTCGCCGTTTCCGCCTCCCCGTAAGAACCGGGGTGAGCAACGTGGACTTACAGGGTGTTTGTTTATTCGTTCGGAAAGTTTAACATTGTCTATTTATTTGGAATGTGATACAATATTTGGAATCCACATGTAATTATAAGATAACTAATTTGAATATTATAAATCTAGCAGTTTAGTCTCAGATAATCGGTTGCCACGGGATTTTGATGCGATCAAAAGTCCGTCGCAATAACGTAGCGTACGCGGATACTCGCCGGGTAAACTTAATAGATAGCCACGCCCCATAACCCCGACCATGTTACTGTAGGAGAATCCCGTCGCCGAAAGTATCCGTTCGGATGCTCGCGGCAGCGGTGTTCCGCCTTAGTGCACTTCGTCGACGGCATCCGGGGGTGCGGCCGTCTACTAAAGTTTGCGACGAGCATTCGATCAGGATGTCGGGAATCTTGTTGAATTGCCCGACTGGATATTGAACAGTGATTTCGATATTGAGACTAAAATGCGGGGTTTATAATTGTTAGGCATACGATGTCTAAGGAATTCATTTGGTTAGGCATGCGATGTCTAAGGAGGTTGCGGATTCCAACTGTTGTAGTTTTACACTTTCTTTTCTGCGACAGTAAACGTAGTATGTGGTGTATCGCCGGCTTCGTTGCTATACATCAACGACAATCGGGATACGCATACTTGCTTACGTTGATGATATGAGATATTATGTGTTTCTGTGATATGTTATATTGGATCGTCGTGTTCTGAATAGCCGGGGGTTTTATGTGAGATGAGGGTTTTTATTTTCATTCATGTAAAATTCATTTGTATGTAATATTCTTTTATTGGGGCACTACCGGGCTGAGGATGATGTCACCATTATATATTATTTACTTTTCCGCATTTGGTAGACCCAAGGCGGGGAGCACAAGTAACCGGGTTCTAGGGTCCAGTGGGAGACCATCTCGAGGAGTCGAGACCGGGTCTCCTAACCCTAGAATTGGCAGTGTTGCTTGCCGCTCTCGTAGGGGTCTAGGGATGTGGGTTTGGCTATTCATCGCGACCGTGGTATCCGTGTTTTATACAGGCTCGTTTAAAACACGGACGTCCTAGTATATCCAAAATTTCATATGTGTTCTTCTGCTGCAATGTTCTGTGATGAGATCATATTACTGCCTGAGACGAATGTTTATATTATATATATGAGATATATATTATATTGCAGATTTCGTTTCAAATGTGATGCTTGTGAAGCATAATAAAATGGGATTTCATTAATGAGATTAATGAAACTAAAAGAAACCTAAAGATTTGTAGAAACTTATTTAAAAACTGGTAGCTCTAGTTCTTGCTTTGCATAGCGGTGTTTCTTGTAGAACATCCAGCACCTTATTCGATAAGGAAAGAGCCGAGATCCCTTCACCGGGAGTGACCTCTTTAGTGAAACTAGCAGATGCTACAAACTCGGTTTGTCTTTTGATTGTTTTTATAGTTTTTTGCTTTGCATAGTGATATTTGTGAAATATCTTGCACCTTATTCGATAAGGAAAGAGCCGAGATCCCTTCACCGGGAGTGACCTCTTTAGCATAACTAGAAAAGGCCTCAAAAACATTCCTTTTAAAATCACTCGATTCTACAACGATATCAAGTTCATTACGCAAAGGGTTTTCTTAAAAACCTGTCGTAGCCCTCCGTCATTTCAGATAAGAACTAGTTAGTATTCGTGCTACGTTTGTTGACTATGTTAAGGCGTAGTGTGTGGTAGCTGATTAGTGCTTATCTATATAAGCATATGATGCGATTGGATTAGGGTAGTCGTGCGACTTTGTTGACTATGTTAAGGGTCGTGCGGGTGGATTTAATTCAATCGGGAAATGACGGGTTGAACTTGACTAGCACTTATGATTTGTTGACTATGTTAAGCTCATATAGCTGCTAGGGGTAAAATTATTATTGGGAATTTCAAGAGTTGAAATTTGCAATGAGATTGCATACCTTCTATGAGATAGTTGGATCCCGATACCCGCTGTGAGTAAGAGTTACTCCTGGGAGAGTTTTACACATTACAATTAGACGATCAAGTAGGTGTCTAGAAAGGTGTTAACGGGGTTACGCCCCTGGGAAAACGAGGTTTACTTTAATTAGATCCGTGCGAAAGCACGGGGAACCTCCCTCAAAGTACCGGCACTGGCTTGGCCGAAAAATTGGCGAACTTGTAGGGTGTGATTAATCCCGGCTAGTCTTTTCTTTTAGGGTTTGAAGGAAGATTTGACTAAAACAGTGGGAGCCATCCTGATTAGATAAATTGATAACCAATCTAATCTTGTAAAAGCGCACGCTGAGTGTTTTCTTCTCTCTCTCTCCTGGTTGCGACTATGTCACGCCTTAATCAAGATAATAATACGGATGTATTGACCGAACCCGCTTGTTATACTGCGCTAGGTAACGTTGGTCCCGCTCCAACTTATAATTGTTATAAGACAGAGCAGGAAATAGGGGATTACCAGAATTCCCGTGCCGCCCAAACGAAGAAAGTGCATGCTGATGCATCTTCTTCGGGTGTGTTCATTGCCGAGAATTGTTTCTCAGTATCCTTTACGTCCTGGGTATTTGATGCCAGATCAGGATCCCTCATATGTAATTTGTTACATGGGCTACAGATAGGTAGAGAACTGAGAACGGGTGATAAGTTTCATGAGATAGAAACGATGCAAGTGTTGCAGCCAAGTCTGTTGTAGTTATCGCCCTGTATTACCAGAATACATTGATTCTGAACAAATGTTATTAGATACCGAACCTGATATACAACATCATATCAGTCTCTTTATTAGTAAAGAAGGATATAATTTTGTATTGTTGGATAATGTTTTGAACATTTCCTATATCAAGAGTTGATCGGATCAGGCACGTTATCTAAAAGCATAGACGTTCTAAATCAAACCACAGTTCTTAATGTACAGAACACACACAAGAGGAAGAGTTCTTTAATGAACGAATCCTTCTTGAGGCATTGTAGACTAGGTCATATCAATGCGACCCAACTAGCTGAAGTTACATATAAATGCATATTTAAATTAGTTTGAATTTACATCTCGTAAAACTTTCCGGTCATGTCACAGAGATAAGATGACCACAGCTCCGTTTATTGGAAATAGAGAAAGAGTTAGTGAACTCTTGGGATTGATACATACTGATGTATGAAGGTCCCCTGTCTACACATGCCAGGACCGATTCTTTGTACTTCATTACATTCTCTGATAATCTCTCAAGATTCAGACATATGTTCCTGATGAAACACAAGTCCGAAACTTTTGAGATAATCACAGAATATAAATTAGAAGTAGAGAACCAAAAACGGGTATAAGTATTATGTCCTTTGATGAGATCAAGGAGGAGAATACTTGAGCACGGAAATTCTGGACTATTCTAAAGGAGAATGAGATTCTCTCTCAGCATTACTCCTCCGTATACACCACAGCACGTCGGTGTATCGGGGCGGAGCAATCACACCCTATGTGATATGGTGTGCTCTATGATGAGTACTACTGAGTAGCCTATTTTCTTTTGGGAGTTATGCACTTGTGAAGCTGCATACCTATTGAATAGGGTTCTAACCAAATCAGACGCCTACCACTCCATATGTGATATGGTATGGAAAGAGCCCATCTCTTAAAGATGTTAAGATTTGGGGTTGTCCGGCCTATGTCAAAAGCAAAATCCGGACAAGCTCGAGGCAAGGTTAGTTCTGTGGAAGTTTGTTGGATATCCCAAGCATTCGCAAGGGAATATCTTCTACCAAACCGAGGAACAAAAGATATTTTTTTCCTCAACATACCACCTTTGTGAAAGGGAATTTCTTGTGAAGAAATTAGTGGTCATGAGGTAGAACTGGAAAGAGTTCCAGTTATACAAACTGTAACTGATGATTTGGTAGAACCAAAGGATTCAATAGTTTCCAACGAACCTCAGCCTCTCCACCGATCTAGTAGGGTTCCTCACCCACCTGAGAGATACTTCGGTTTCTCTATGACAGTAGGAGCGAGGACTGCATCATGAGATGATGACCCAACTATTTTCGAGCTGGCCATCAGGAGTGGGACTCTGTAAGAATGGTTGGATGCTTAGCGATCTGAGATGGAATCCATATACACCAACAAAGTATGGACTTTGGTTGCTTTATCTGAAGGGTTAAATCCCCATCAGGAGCAAGTATATCTTGAGAAGATTACTTGGTGTACATGGAAAAGTTGAGACTTTCAAAGCTATGCTTAAAGTCCATCCAGATCCTACTTGCCACGGCTACATACCATGACTACGATATCTGGCGGTTGGGTGTCATGACTGCTTTTCTAAATGTTGATTTGGAAGAGAGCGTCTATAAGTACACAGCCAGAGGGCTTCGTAGACAGTGAGAGCAGCGGAAACGTGTGCAAGATGTTTTATGTGATAAATCAGGCATCGCGGAGTTGGAACATCTGTTTTGATGTGGTAGTCAAAGAGTTTGACTTCATCAAAATGGTAGATGAACCTTGTATATACAAAAAGGTAGTAGGGAGTATGGTGGTGATCCCCGTAGAGTACGTGGATGACATACTCTTGATAGGAAAGGAGTTTCCTATGCTACGCTCGGTCAATCTCCGCTTATCATAAGGATTCTCTATATAAGATCAAGGTGATACCTCCTAAATCCTAGGTATTTATATCTATGAGATAGATCTAAATGGATGTTAGGATACTCACTAGTTGTAGTGAGATGGTATCAATTGATCTTGGGGAGAATCACTGGAAAGGTTCCAGGGTGATAAGGATGACTGAATGTCAGTCGCAGGCATTGTCTATACCCTCAGTGGAGGGACGGTATGTTGGAAGAGTTACAAGCTAGATACCGTGACTTACTAGACGATTAAAGGCAAGATACATCGTTACCAAGGATACTACCAAAGAGGCAGTCTGGATATATATAAGTTCATGAGATGAACTTCGTTCCTGCCATTGTGTGACAATGGAGTTGTGGCTTATGCCAAGGAACCCCCATCCCATCAGAAATCCAGATATAATTCTTAGGCAGTATCACCTGATCATGGAGATGGTTGATCTCCAGCGAGATCGAGGTTAGGAGAGTAGACACATAGGACAACAGCGCTGATCCACTCACAAAGGCCTTTTTCCCAGTAGAGACTTTTATGGGATGGTTGAGTATGAGATACTTCAACCACAGCTAATTGTTAGGTATGCAATACCACAACAGATGGCCCTAATGCAAGTGGGAGATTGTTAGTTATATGTATGCCCTATAGGCCATTACAGTACATACGATGTATATTGTAGTGGATGCTTGGACATATATAGGGAGGACTTTGTTGCTCGACATGATAGTACGCTATCTGATTGCTCTTTATCTTAACATATATAGGATTTGTACTCGACTACTGGGACTATGATGAGATCATACTAGTGGGGCCACGGTAGTCGATGAGTACATCCTATAATTGTTCCTAGTCGAGAGTGTATCGAGACAGGGCATCGATACACCAAAGTAGACTAGCGTATACGCATCTTGACCCATATGATGAGCGATGGATGATCCCATATCCATCGATGTTTGACATCAAGGATGGTGTACGGGTGCTCAGTGGAGACTAGGTACACTGGCCGGACTCGCCGAGAACTCCTAGATGGTATTATACCTCATGTCAGATGGCAGTTCTCTGGTACACTGGTACAGGTTAGTCTGTAGACCCGAGATCGTCATAGAGTCTTGTGTGAATCCTACTGTGCTTTGATTTCCATCATACCACGTCCAAGAGGGCGTGCAAAAAGGTAGCTTTTAGGTACAGTCCCGAATCACATAGAGGCAATGAGCGATAGGAGGGGAATTCGTCTCTCCCGGTATAGGGAGTTGATGTTGCGTTGTGTTCGATTGGCTATAACTGGAAATCCCTGGCCAGGGTTGCTGAGATTTACTGGTAAGTGTTATCAGTAGTTTCTCGAACTGTTATGGACCTCATATCGACACGACTTATCAAGCTACTGGGGTCTGACGTTTACAACCCCTAGGCGAGATATGCGACATATCAGACGGAGAGACCGGACTGTACGGGAGTGTTACTTACTGGATTCACAGGAGAATGTGCAGGCTTACTTGTTGATCTTTTGAGCGCTCAATACCTGGGTGGCTGTTACGTTTAGCTGACTGCTTGCAGCTTGTGGGTGTTTGATATGATCGTCACCTACTGCCGGCGTATTGACGATTCTTTAGCGTCCTACACAGAGCTTTCTTGGCTCAAGCAAAACGGAGTAGGAACACATATGTGATATGTGCGGGACCGAGAACAATACGTGTATGTGATACCGTATTAGATTCTCACGATATGAGATATCGGCCGGGTATATGCGATATAGCCGGGTCATCGGATCAAGTGTTGATTCGATGAACTGATACAGATTATATTAGTCGGTTATTTGTGAAATAGCCGGATTATCGGATCAAGTGTTGATTCGATAATTTAATGTATAATTATATATTTGATATATTAAATTACATTAACTGATATAAGCTCACTAAAAGATTCTTTTTCTCACTCGGGTAATACATTGATATATATGCGATATATGTTAATTGTATTATTTTATTTTGTTACAATAAATATTATATATGTGATATATAATATTGTAACATGTTATGGTTATAAATGCAACATGTTTTGTGGAGTTTAATTGAGGTTAGGCTTTGGATTAGGGTTAAGTCTTCATGAGGCTTTCAAAAAGCTTCTTGAAGCTTTGACTTTGACTTGGATATTTTGTGATATTTGTTTAACCTAACCCAACCCTTTAACCCTAGTTATGTCTCTACAATGGTTAACCTTCTCATTATCTACCATGATTGCATTTCTAACCACACACTTGAGTTATTCATTATTCATCACAAAGTAAAAGGTTCTTTTTCTTCCTTCTTCTTTCATGAAAAACTTTCTAGCTTTTTATGAAGTGATGAAAATGAGTGAGATTAAGAAAATAAAAGAGAGCTAAAATCCTACTTCATCATCCTAATCTATCCTAGTCATTTAGATTAGGGTGTTCACTTCATTTAGTCAGTGAGAGCTTGTGTTAAAGAAACTTCAAGGTAGATCATCTTAATTATCGAAGATCGGAAGCAAGCTTGCATCTTTCTCTTCGTGGAGCTTTTCGAGAGTCCGGATACTCGATGATCGCAGCGAAGGAACATCAACATGGAGCTTTAGAAGTGAAGGACTGGACTACAAAGGTTGTAATCCTAAACTCTTAGTGTTAAAGTGTTTAACATGCTTTGTTTCGCCTAATCTCTAGTTTAAAGATCTTGGTTAGGGTTGTTCGGCACGTCTAAATTTTGAATCGGGCATGGTTGATGCCTTATAGACCCTTGTGAGAGTGCCTAGTAACCCTGCAGACTGTACGGTGAATATCACTTATAGACTTTGCCGTGTCCGGATAAGTACGCTCGTCGACTTGCTTTTATCTTGCTCATACATGGGTAACCGTTACGTACAGCTAGTATCACTGACGAGCTTGTTGGTTAACCCGAAAGGGGTTAAATCTGAAAGTGTTTCAGATTCAATCGGATGTGATCCTGTATAACCTTTTGCCAGCGTATTGACAGGTCTTTAGAATCCCGTAACGAAAGTGCATGTCCCGGCAAAACGCAATGTGACGTGCATATAAAGATACGTGCATGAGTTTGAAAAAAACATGTATATTGGATATACGTGTTTAATCGGACGGATGTTATAATAACCGGTTTAAAAGCCAGAATATCAAGTCGATTGTTGACTTGATAACCGTATAGATAATGTGGTTTCTAGTATAGTGTATATAATACACATACTCTCTTCAGTATATGGTACTGAGAAGATATTGATGGCATTTCGTGTATTTGATGCATGATGTGTATGTGTATGGGATACATGTACTAATACTTATTTAATATATATATGATATATATATTAATTCCCACCATTTTATATTATGTGTAAATAAATATACATATATGTATGTATATGTATATGTATATGTATGTATATATGTATATGTATATGTATATGTATATATTATTATTTATTTATTATACTAAATAAATGGTGGGGCCCACCCTCTCTCTTTTGTGTGCGACACACACGTGAGAGAGAATGTGAGAGAGTGACTCATGTCATATTAGCATGACATGGGTGGAAAAAAGGATAAAACAAAATTCATTATTTTTCAAGCCATCAAAAATACTTCATCATCTTCCTCTTCACTAGTGTTTTTGCTCTCTAGGTTGATGGCAAGTATAGCCGTGGTGAGGGAGTGAAAAAAGAAAGAATACACATCGTTCGCATCGTCTTCCTCTACGTCTAGCTAGCCTCTGGAGAAAATTTCTCCACCCGGTGACGAAGTTGGAGTTCGGGCAGCCCGCTTTCAACGCGGATCATCTACGGCGAAGCGGTCGGCGTTCAAACAGGTCAGGTAACTCACAAAGTCTAAAAAGGGTCTTCCGGGATCATCCGGACACGTTACAAAAGGTGTAACACCTCTCTACTCTTTTCTAGTTTGCACATTGTATTGTATTTGATGATCTTGATGATGGATTGGGGTTATGCTTTGTAAAATCGTTGTTTTTCAAATTCCGTCGCGGCCGTAATTGTCACGACCTTAACCCACGTCCACTTACAAACTGGTGTATGTGTTTCTAGACCCCGACGATGGGCGGTGGCCGGTATCACAAGCCATTAGTGTTGTGTCACCTAAGATAGTATACAGGTGCTCACTAGAGGTGAGTACACAGGACGGACGTGCCGAGAACTTCTAAATAGTATTATATTTATCGTCAGATGGAAGTTCTCACGTGGCATGAGTACAGATTAGTCTTTTGATCCGAGATCGTCATTTGTCTCATGTGAGTTCCCACTGTACATTGATTACTACACTACCACGGCCCAAAGACGTCGTGCAAACAAGTTTTAGTTAGGTACAGTCCTGAGCCATATGGAGGCAGTTATCGATTGTCAGGATTTCGACTCTCCTGGTATTAGGAGTGGATGAGATTTACTGATAATTGTTTAGTAGTTTCTCTGTTGGTTATGAACTTGACTCCGACACGACTTATCGGGTTGTTAGGAGTCTGACGTTATCCACCCCCTGAACCCGGTATGCGATACTCTTAAACGAAGAGATCGGACTGCACAGAGATTGTCACATTCAGACTCAGTAGGGTAAGGACATACTTGATTGTCGACCCCCGCAAGTACTTAGGCCGTTACGTACAGCTAGTAACGTTAACATGCTTCTGGTTAAACACACTTCCAACGTATTGTCGAGTCTTTAGAGTCCCACACAGAGGGCTTTTCCAGTTCAAGAGATAGATGTAGAGGCCATACGTTGGTACATGCAGCGATCCGATTAAATACGTGTACGGGATACACGGATTTTAATCGGACGATTGATAATACTAGCCGGCTTAGGATTAAGCCGGATTATTAAATCGGATTTTGATTTAATAATTTATATATATATATATATATATATATATATATTAGTATTATTATTCACTATTCATTTTCTCTCATTGGTGCTATCCGTGTTTTTATACGAATATGCGTATACATAGCGATACATATACTGGGTGAAGTATTCTGTATTTATATGGGAATGCTTCTAGAAAATGGACACCTCATATTTGATTTTATTTTTAGAAAATCAAATGGAAATGAGGTAGAAGATGAGGTGGCATTCTGCATAGTTGGAGGAATGTAGAGAGCAATGGGCTTTCATTTGTTTAATGGAAAATGTTGTGAGATTTTATATGATCGTAAAAAACAAAGCCATTCATTCTACATTCTAATTCATTCTTTTTCAACACTTAGCTTATTATTTTGGCTAAGTTTTCTCGCGTCCTCCTTTTTCTTACTCTCTTGAGAAGGAAAATTGAGAGAAAAGGTTAGTGAAAAATTCATACATCACCCACAATCCATTCCCAGCGTGTTTGGATTGGCAGTCGGAGCTTGGATGGGTTTCCCTCGAATAGATTATCTTCGGTAAGGGCGACCGTCTCTCAAGCGCGTTCCCGACGCCTACGAGCTTGAAGGGATCTTCCACAATTAGACGGATACGCGTCAAAGGTTGTATTCACTAAACCATTGCATGTTTGGATTCCAGTTTTAGGTGTTTGGAACGATTATAGTTTTTAGTTTCTAGTTGCCCGCTCGTTAATTTTTGTTTTCCACTTCCGCATCGGCCACGGACTCCGCGGTGAGGACACTAGACACTTGCACTTATAAAACAATAGAGTCTTTTTCTATATTGAACCCCTAAAACTTAGCTAATTTTAAATACACCAGTGAAACTTACTAATTCTAAATACAACGCCCAAAAATTCTCCATTAATCAAATAAGACCCATTGTTAGTTTAACCTCGGTCATGACTTGGATTAGAAATAACTTGGGTTAGATTTTGATAAATATTACGCTCATCTATCCTTTTCTCAAAGAAAACTTTTCCAAACGAACTTGTCACCCTTTTCCCCTCTAAAGCTTTTCTTTCACTCAAATCTTTAGAACTCTTCAGTGTGATGATGATGATGATGATGGCAGTTATGCATTCCTGATATCTTTTCAAACCCATTGAAGTTGTTCAAAAGATTCAGTCGAAAACCCTAGTTGATCATTAAAGGGAAGGTTTTATACAATCTACATTTTTATTTGGGTTTTATGGCAATTTTTTTAATCTATAGTGACTGTATTGAAGTAGATTTTAAATTAGTTAAAATGAGGATACATACAGCATCAATGCTTCGATGGGGTATTTAAAGGGAAAAATAAAGCCATTGGAGGCTATTTGGTCATTTTAACACCTATCTGTTAGGACTTACACTAAGATGGATGGAAATTAACCATGGGGTCTTATTTAAAGAGTTATACTTTTCGTACCGGGATGGTAAAATCCATATAGGCTAAAAGTTTTGCGGGTTTTGTTCTAGCTAGAAGTTTTGAGGGTTGTATTTAGAAATAGTAAGTTTTAGCGGTTGTACTTAGAATTAAGTTTTAGGAATCCGATATAAAAAAAAGCCCAAAAAAATAACACATACCAATTTAATTATGTACATCGCACTTGTAAATTAATAATAACATGACGTTTAATTACATGCATTGCACATAAATTAATAGTGTTTTTTTGTTTGATTTATTTAAAATAATAAGAAACCACATCATCAATCAATTTCAAAATCAAATAACCCCTTTCTTTTGCCCTATAACAATAGAGATTGAGATTTATCAAATTTGGAATACAATGATGCACATGTATTATATTCATCTCTTTCATTTTTGGACCCGCCTGAGGCCTACGCCAATGCATCAAGGGAAATTTGTTGTTTAACAATTTATGGGATAAGTACAACAGTGCTGACATTCTTCATAGTATAGAAATTTAACTTAGTTTTCAAATCTGAGCAGCTCAGTACTGAAAATTTGTGCCCACTGATCATGAACAAATTACCAGATGCTTTTTCTGCATAACTTGTTTGAATTTTATAAAAGAAACAATCAGAATCAAAACTAAACATCAGCAAACCTTTCCACTTGCAAGCCCCAAAAAAAAAAGGAAATGCATAACAGGAGGTGTCGAATCGAAACTGCAAACCTAACATATTTATCAACACTATGAGCTTATTAGTAGAAATGCCTGCAGCTGAGTCTACACAGGGAATAGCCTACAACATGTAAACACAAGACAAATAAAGCTATCATTCTGTCAGGTACATAACTCATGCCATTGGATATAGAGTTGCACACGGTTAAGCAATCTCTAGCGGATATTCAAATGGCAAATGCATGTTATCAAAACCTCCAACAGAAAATTGGAATGATCTTGAACACCTAAGTTCTTGGGTTCTCAAAGAACTGTGAAGGTATCGACGGAGGGCAATATTTCTTGGCCACAAACTTGTACTAGAAATTGGTTGATAAAATTGTAAATCAGAAATTCATCACGAAAATTGAGTGGTAATGTTTTAAAAGAGTCATGACGAGGAGCTTGTGGTTACCTTGTGCTGGCAGTACTTCTCTCTGATTGCAGGCAAGTTGTTGCCAGGGGTATTGCATAAAAGATGATGTAGAGCCTTCACACACTCACACAGCTCACTGGGTTGATATAGCGTGTAATGACTTAATGTTGTATTCTGCTAGGGTACAAAAGCATCAAAAGTTTTTCATTTCTCTATAACACGAAAAGGATTTTAAAAATAGGAATAAAGAGAGCCAAAAAATATTTTAAAAAATTTAATGCATACCCAAGGATGTTTTGATGGTTGAAGAATGAACTTTGCCAGAAAAATAGCCGCAGCAGCTATCGACGATGGAGGATAGCATAGGATATTGTAATCAAGAAGTGATAGCTCTGCAATATAGTTGGCAAGAAACTCCAGTTGCAGCAGCGGTACCTACATTTTAAAAATGACACTGGTCTTCAATTAAAGCTTATAAAGAAACTTATATTTTTTAATAAAACAAAGGAAAAACAAATTAGAAGCTTAAAAATTACCTCATCACATCCTTGAGCAACTCTTACAAATCTCCTATATATTATTTCAAGAAGAGTGCAATAATAAGTATAATTCTTGAAGAGCGTGATGAAGAAATGGAATATAGATAGTTGAAAGTTAAATGTTACCTCAAGAAACACTTGGCCGTTGGGGCTGTCATTTCAAATTTCAAGTACTTCAGTACAGCTGCTTCCATTTGCAATACCTGTGGATCGGAATATTAATAGGAAAGGGAAAAGAATAGAAACGTTGTATAAGTTTGACAACACAAACTTCACACCTCTTCCTTAAAATATGTGTTGTCAGTTATGTAACAAAATTCTTCTACTTGTGGAGCACATATCTCTTCATATTTCCTGCGAAGATTTTAGGACAAGATTAATATATAAGACTATCATCAAGCAAGGAGAGGTTATCACACAATAGAGGAACAAATCTTACGAAGCTATCAGCATGCAAGCAACTCCAAGCAGCTGCAGCCGCTGTCGGTTCATCTCATTACCGGAGAGATAACGATCGATGTAATTCACTGTCAGGTATAATGTTTCTGGCACCAGCCGGTATTCTTCTGAAACCTACAATTTTAATATTACTAATAGCTTAATAATGGGGGGAAATGTATATCAAAATGAGAGCAAGATTTGTATGTACTTCTACAAGCCAGTCTATCAGGATTGAACGCATGCTAGCATTTATGTCTTTTTGAACCCTCTCCATGTAGTCTGTTGAAGGCCTTTTCTTCGTCTACAACAACAAGAAGAGTTCATTAGTATATCAGATAATTAAATTGCAATATGTAAGGAAATTAATAGTATGATATGCATCAGAACATCACATGATGTATTGTAAAAATGAGAGAAGATGCATACATTTGGAAATTGTAAGCAATATATACCGGTCACCTACCGGATGTTGTGTACTGCTTCTACTTTTCTTTTAAGTTACTAACACACATCTCTCTCTTAATCAACTAAACAAAGTAAATCTTCTCAAATAATGTGTCAATGCTCCCATCTGTGAATAATAATCGTGTAAGTTGGTTGTAAATGCATGTGTCAGAAGTTACGCAGACGCATGACCTAAACTAGACATCCTTCATTACTGGATGACTAAACCAGCTAGGAATAGACCATCGCAGTCAGAAACCAAGTCACAAACCAGCTTTTAAAATCGATGGTATCAATGTTCTCATCAGCTAATATTAGCATATCATCACAGTCAGAAACCAAGCCACAAACTAGCTTTTAAAATCGATGGTATCAATGTTCTCATCAGCTAATATTAGCATATCATTTTGTGTGGATGCATGAGTCATGCATGCATCTGAATACCACAGTTTTATTAGTTTAGTTTTTTTTTTAGGAAAAGAGGTCGGAGAAAACCCCACTCATTCATTAAAAAGCACAAGGCCACCACTTTTGAGAGCAATTGCCTGATGATTCAGATCAGAACAGTCACCTAAAAAGTTGAACGCCGCAGAATATGGAGGGAAAAAAGGAACATGGTGTCTTAAGTCGTAACAGGTATGTAATGAGGTGATACGGGGCAATTTTCAGAATGTTAGGTGGAACAAAAATGGTATACTTAATCACTAGTACTTGTACATATACATAGTTCTTACGTTAATTGTTACATCATAATAATTATCTTGATAAAAACCGCTGGCATAAAACATTTGCAACTTTAATACTAAAGTACTAGGACATGAAAACATAAACAAACTCGTATTAGAGACCACAACCACACAAAATTCTGTCCTAAGACCATTAATCAGCCAACAAGCCTGATATTTGAGAATGCCAACTTGAGCATCAGCAACGAAAATGTTAAATGTTTGCAAACAAAAAAATTAAATGGAAAAACAGGGGTTAAAGGCGTTTTCTAACTCCTGAACAGACCACCGCATTTTAACTCTGGAACAGACCAGCACATTTTATTATCCTCGGCTTTTGACTTCAGAGTACATGTACTAGCTCATTCAATTACCTTAACAAAGTAAGATATTTCTTGCTATTGTAATAATACAACACTTTAAATTAATAATTAGTATCTATTGAGTTTATCTTAGACACTAGTACAAATATGGATTGCCCCTATGGTTCAGAAAAACCATAGGGGGTTATATTAGGTTGCCCCTACGGTGCAAACCGTAAAGAACATTCTACAGAAAAAATTAGCTTTTGTCGCAAACTTAAGTTGCCCCTACGGTGCCGACAGAAAAAGCTTGACTGTGGTAACCGTAGGGGCAATGTCAAGGTTTTTTTAAATAAAAATAATAAAACAGAAATTGCCTCCCCGATCCTCGCTCGTCACCGTCTCCTCTATTCGTCGTCTGACCTCCTCTCAACTCGACCGTCGCTGCCTCTCAACCCATCTCAAACCCGGAAATTGATCTCCCTCGCTAACCAACGCCCCGGTTCCAAGTCGCTGACCATCGATCTCAAGTTGCTCCAGCGTCGATCCCCCTCGTCCAACACAAAGCATCCTCGCCGTCAACCCGCAGCGCTGAAACTCCCCCTCCTCTTCCAGTGTCGATTCTCCTCACCGTCGATCCCCCTCCTCCTCCAGTGCCAAGCCGTGAGTCCCTCTTCTCTAGTGCCGATCCCCCTCGCCGTCGATCCCGTGCCAAACCTCCTCCACTTGTGCCGAGCCCCCTCCTCTGTCGAGCCCCCTCCACTGATGGGCCCTTCGATCTTCCACCACATCTCCGACCTCCTTCTCCCCTGCGCAGTTTGATTTCCACACCACCGAGTTCTCGCCGAACTCCACAATGAGTGATTTTTTTAAGAAATTTATTTAAGGTTTTTAAATTAGTTGGTCTTGAATGTTAAATTTAATTTGTTGATGATTATGATGATGAGTTAATTAGTTTAATTTCTTAAATATGATGAAAATCTTGATATAGGAAGGTATGTCGTACATTTGATGTTTGTAAAGGAGTGGAAATGATTGAGATGATGATTTATTTTGTTTAATTTAACATATATATTTGGTAGGGTTGAAGTTTATAAAGGACTAAAGCCTTGGGTGGAGGTGAATTCTTTAATATTTAGGCAATTCTTATTGAGTTAACCACTCATGAAGTTTATAAATGTGCTTATATATCATTTTTATGTAATTTTGAATTTTTTTGTTAGGGTTAGGATTCGGGTTCAGGATATTTTAATGAAAAAACAATAGGTAACGATATTTTAGAGTAATTTAGTTATTGTTGTGAATATTGTTTATATTCCCGGCCTTCATACCGCGTTACCGGCCTTCGTGCCACGTATCTTATTATATCCCAATTTGGGAAATTTTATAAATATAAAGAAGGTGCTGCCAAAATATTCAAAAACGTCTTTTACCTACCCACACCACACAACACACGCAAAACACACATACAACACGGACACACAACACACATAAACAAAGCGCATATACACTAACATCTTTACACCTAAGCGAAATCATAAATTGAAACTTACATAATTTATCAAACTAAATTACACGCCGTAAACCCCGTCTATCTGTTAACATGCGTTCAGTGTTCGTCGTGATATAAAACTACACAAAAATTGTTAAAAATCGAACGGTGCTAACAACCGTTGTATAGTCCATATGACGAGAAAATTCAATCGTATTATAGCCGATAGATTTGTCAAGTATGGAAAAGTTAAGAATGTATAAAGTAAAGACCTGTATTCACTTCTGTTTTCATTCGTTTCGATTTATTTCGTCGGATACCTTTCCGCTGGTTCTCCTTGTACAAAGAAATATTAGATGTTCATTTTATGTTGTTTCACAGTATTGAAATAATTATCTATTCCATTACAGTGTACTCGGAGAACAGCGGAGAGGTACTGCCGAAATTTTCTCGAAACGAATGAAAGCACAAGCAAATAGGTATTTACTCTATACATTCTTAATTGGATAGAAACTTTACCCCCGACAGCCATTGTAATATATTAAACCATGTGATATTGTTAAGAACTAAAATCCAAGATTCGAGGTTTCGACCGAAACCACCGAGACGTGGTGGTTTCGTATAGGTTTCGGTGAAGACCGATACGAAATCAACCGAGACCGATACGAAACCAACCATATAATATTGTTTCGGCCAAAACCCTTAAAAACTTCTTTTTTATACCATTTTTACTTTCATTGTGATCATTGTAGGCTTTCATTGTTAGAAAACAACAAAAAAGCGAACCCAAACCCTATATTAATATTTATCTAAGTACATTTTTTAATATATTTTGCATCATAACTGGATTTTTAAATACTAGGATCACTGTCTTGTAATATAGAAGCACAAATTAAAGTATTTAATATATCTACACTTATGTATATTGTATTACCGTCGAAACCGAAACCCGAACCGAGATTAGCGAAACTAGCCAAAACACAGCGAAACTAAAAAAATTATAAAGAGACTGAAACAGAAACCGAAACTAAGTTCTCGAACGTTGCTAAAATCTCTTCAAATTGCATGATTTATTTGGTTTCTTATCAATGAAGAAGGATAAATAGGTATAACAGTGTAGTAATATATAATAGAATTTAAATCACATGAACAACTCATACTTGAGAGCGATAATTTTATACACACATGTGCTTTTAAGATCTGTTAACGATATATGTGTGTGTGTTATATACAGTCTAAAATGGCACATAAATATATCAAAATTAAGGACTAGATGTGCATGGATCGGCAACAACGCACGAACCCTGAGTTCATCGCAGAAGTCGCTGCTTTCATCGAATTTGCACGCAAACAACATAAGGTCAAGTCGGGAAAGATCTTTTATCCATGCGACATTTGTGGGAATAAGATGTACCGAAAGATAGGCAAGGTAAAGCTTCACATCGTTAAATATGATTTTACTAGATTTTATATAATTTGATTATATCACAGGGAAGAAGAAGACGGTAATACGGCGGAAGAAGTTAACATCTTTCCAAGAGAAGAAATGGTAGAAGCTGCTCTCGATGGTAGTATACTGAATAAGACCTTCCTTCCGGTCAAAGACAGCGTGCGGATAAGTATGAGAAGTACGTGAATGATGCTAAGAGACCAATTTATGAGAATACAAAATATTCCATACTATCATAATTCTTCCATCTTTTCGAGATTAAATGCATAAATAGATAATAAGTCATTCATGATACTTCTCAAGTTCCTGAAAGATTCTATGTCCCCGGAAAATAATGTGCCTGAGAGCTAGTACAAACTCAGAAGATGATGTCTAATTTGAGTCTGAACTGTGAGAAGAAGATTCATGCATGTCCCAAAAATTATGCACTATATCGGAAAGAAAATTCTGATTTGAAAGAGTGTCCTACTTGCGGAGAGAACGGATATAAACTAAAAGTATCTGATAAGAAACCAGATATACCTGTCAAGGTAGCACAATACTTTCTCATAACACAGAGGCTATTCAGGTGCATGAAGACAATGGAGGCAACGATTTGGCATCACCATACTACTCCAATCAAAGATGGAAGAATGAGTCAACCAAGAAATTCGCCGGTATGAAACGATTTCAATAGGAGGCATACAATATTCACCAGTGATCCTCGCAATATCAGGCTCGGATTGGCTAGTGATGGTTTCTGCCCATTCAACTATATGGATGGTAATCACAGCATATAGCCCGTTGTAATAATGGTTTATAATCTGTCGATGTGGTTAGATATGGATCAGTCGTACGTTATGATGCATCTTCTTATTGACGGACAAAAATCACCAGGAAACAATATCAATGTCTACCTCTGATCTTTAATCTATGAGTTAAAATTCTTATTCATTGATGATGAGGAGACTTACGATGCAAACATAGATACAACATTCACGATACGTGCGGCTTTAAGGTGGACAATTAATGACTTTCCTATATATGGAATGCGATCAGGTTAGTCCATACATTGTTACAAAGCATGTCCTTACTGCCAAGACGGCAATAATTCTACGAGCTTTATCAACATGTAATAGTGATATGTAATACCACATAATACATGTATATGATGATAAAGACAAACCGGATAGCATACTATCATCTCGAGTAAGACTGTTTTACCCGTATAGGTCCTCCCTCAATCATCACAATCGCCTGCTTGCGATTACAATAATTGACTTGAGGGCACTGTATACAACAATCTCCCACTTGCAATTAAGGCTAATTATTGTGGTGTCGCATACTCACAGCCCGTGTGATACCGAACACCCAACATCTCTACTAATCAGTCTCACAAAGCACGTTTGTGGAACTATCGCGTTCGAGAAATAGCCTCAGTGAGTGGATCCGCTCCAATGTTTCTATCTTTAACTCTCTATATCTCAACTTCACGGAGAAACACTATCTTCCAAAATGTGCGATACATGTCTTAGAATGTCTGGATATCTGATGGGACCAAGTTCATATCCTGCGACATGCCTTCCTCAGTATCCGTTTGGACCACCTGTCCAGCATACTTTCCTTTAAAAGTGGGAAAACTATAAGCTCTCACAGCCACTCGGTCATCCAGGTCATCTTAGAAACCTGAAATTATAAACGTCTTATGAAGG
Organism: Agapanthus africanus; assembly: GCA_030015575.1. Taxonomy (NCBI): domain Eukaryota; kingdom Viridiplantae; phylum Streptophyta; class Magnoliopsida; order Asparagales; family Amaryllidaceae; genus Agapanthus; species Agapanthus africanus. Next base: position 115,463,777 of record JASDDO010000018.1, read on the forward strand.
AAGCCGGCGTTACCATATACCAAGAACATTCTCTTGTGTTCATAACTGCTTCCCAATATTTCCCTAGAATTGGATTAATATATGCTTATTGCAGCCAGTGCAAAAGCAAATATCTGGTGTGGTACTTGACATCTAATGTTTGACTCAATTGCCTAAGCAAGTGATATGTCAATCATGCAAATTCATCTCCTTATTAGTCTAGAAGACATCTTTTTCGAGAGGATGACTCCATCACCTACGGGTACACCACCACTCTAGGAGTTGTCCATTCTAAAACATTTTAGAATAGTGTCAAAGTGCCCAAATTGGGACACTTCCCAAATCTAGATCTAATGACCAGAATCCCTGATATTTTATCCAGATTCTATGTGGAGAAAAACTTTGTGACAACCAAAATACAACCGATCGTAGTATAAGAACATCACTTCATATAAGGAGTACGTCATCCAAACACCAGGACATCACTCCCTATCATCTTCTTACCAGGTCCATTTATTGTTCTGATGAAGTCAAACTTTATGACTGTCAGTCTGTCACATCAAAAATAGATGATCTATCTCCGCTATAGTTGCTTTAGTCTATGAATAGACATAAACTACTGGCCTACCACGCTTCCGCTGCTCCTACTGACTACAACCCTTTGGCAGAGTCATATACACGTGCACTTCTAAAGCTAATTTAGAACGACATTATATTCATCGACCTGCCAGATCTCATAGTCTAGGACAGCAGTACTGGCAAGCTTGGGTCATCAAAAAACTCCATATCACCATTTTTGAGGAGACCGAAGTACCTCTCGAGTGGCTGAGGTTGCCGATTATATCTGCGGAGTGGCTAATGGATTGTCGAATCCAATTGAATATTTAGGTTCTACTAAATTTTTAGTAATCGTGGTTCTGGAATCACTTTCAGTTCTACCGTACTCTCACTTATGTTTTCTGGAAAGAATTCATTTTAGTAAATAGCTAGCGAGTAAAGAACAATATAACCATTGATCCTCCAAATGGTAGAATTTTAACCCTCGTCAAAGCCCGGGATAACCCACAAACTGCCATTACTGAAATGTGCCTTGAGTTTATCCAGATTCTGGTTTTAAGTATAAGCCGGACTACTCCATATACCTTAACTTCGTGATATGAATCCAATATAGAAACAAAAGCTCTAATTTAATTTGAACCAGATTCAAAATACATACAGCTGTTTCCAGTGCATATTGACTAAATGGAAAAAGGCCAAGCAGCATTACTCATCAAGGAGTATACCCAAGAATAGGTAACCTGAGAAAGAAACAAGTTCTCAAATATATTACTTACGACGGAATGCCTAACATAAGTAACTACACCTTCGATCATCCCGAAGAATCTCGATACTTGCAACGTATGGTCCTCTACTTTATTCTTATATCTATAACTTCTCAAAATTTAAACCTTATATTTAAACGAAATGCTTGTCTAAAACAGAGAAGTCATAAGTAAACGGAATATAGTACGAGTACCAACCCCTTTATCCTAATAAATATCGGACAACATACAATACTTTGTATAAATCCTTTGAGTTTAATAACTCAAACCCTGTGCGTCGTAGGTTGAAAACTGTGTTATGGTTAAGAAAAATTACACCGTTGTTGAATGCACCTTACCTAACCATCAACTGATATAGGTAAACACCATAAATATAATTTCAAAAAGTTATATCTCACTTTATAAAATAAATGTACAGATATATCAGTTTGAAGTTGGTGCACAACGGATATTCAAAATCAAATATTTGTCATCAGGCAAAACCGAAGCGATTTTCTCAAGTATCACCAATCACAAAGAATTCTGATATTGAGGATCTAATCACCCAATTTCCAATGTTCTACTCCCACTCAGTATCTGTAATGCCATACAGATGTGAGAATAAAGTCTGATAAATACATACTCTGGAATCAGAATTTAATTGGGAAAGCAGTTTTCAATTAACACTGCACAGTAAGACTGAAATATGAAAATGTTTCATAAGGATGGGTGGGTATTCCTAGTAATACCACTTCCACTATCCAAATTCATGACAATCGTCGCAATTTTCCTTACCCTCATTGCAAACTTTTTTTATGTCTGTAATTCTTACCTTCTGTACACCATACATAGGCTAATTGGTTTTCTACTTTCCCTACCTTTTGACACCTGCCTAAAATTTGGAAGAAGACTATCCACTAAGCGTAATAGGTGAACTCTCCTAATACTAAGAGTCCTCGCAACCAGAGAGAAGGTAAAGAGAAAATACAACCAAATATTTTATACAATTTCTCCACAACCAGAATCTATCCTCGAACAAAAATAAGTTTCTTCAACTTCGTATGTAACTATGCGGTGGCATACCCAAGCAATATGGATTTTCGTAGTTATACGAAGTGTTCTGGAGAAATGCAAAAGGGAAAGTAAGAGTAGTAGGAATATATGCGACTTTTTCGTGAACTATGACAATCCAAAAGCCAGTGTCTAAAAAGGTTCGGTTAACTTAATTTATGGGTTTTAGTTTAAAGTCGGGTCATGGTCGATTCCAAAGAGGGAGAGAAAAAAACACTCAGCGTGCACTCTAACTTAAATTAGATTGGTTAATCAAATTATTTAATCAGGATAGCTCCTATTGTTTCCTCGAATTCTCCTTCAAACCCTAAAAGGAGAATTAGCTGGGATCATTAACACCTTATAAGTTCGCCAACCGTTCAGCCAGGTTGGTGTTAGTACTCTGAGGAGGTTCCCCGTGCTCTCGTACGGACCTAATTAAAATAAACCTCATTTCCGCAGAGGCGTAACCCCGTTAACACCTTTCTAGACACCTAATTGGTCAGCTTATTGTGAAGTGAAAATATCTCTCAAGAGTAATTCTGCTCATCAGTGGGATCGGGATTCAACTATCATTGCGTGATAAACTAGATGAAAGCCACTCTAGTCACCACACTTCAGAAGTTATGCAACACTAACAAGTTTCCTGTATATTTGAAACTCCCGATGTGATTTTTGCCCCTAACGCTTATAACCTTGACGTAAACCAACATATCATAAGTCGTTGGTCAAGTTCAACCCGTCATAGTCCAAGATTAATTTAGACTCATTCGTACAAGTCCTTGACGTGGGCCAAAATAACTGTACGGACGTCCTAAATAATCGCATATCCATACAATAGAAAAGCATCACAGAACTACCGCACACTACGTCTCGGCGAATAGCAACGACAAACGTAGCACGAATACTAAGCAATACTAATCTGAAATGACGGAGGGCTACGGCTGGTTTTTGGCAAAAAACCTTTAACTTAATGAACTTGATATCGTTGAAAGAACGCGAGCAGTTTTGAAAAGGGAGTGGTTTAGGTCCGCTTTTTAAAACTTATGGTTTTGAAGAAAACCGAGTAATCTACAGTTTCATAAACTTTTGCTCAAGATGTCACTCCCCACGAAGGAATCTAGGCTCTTGCCTCCTAGAATGAGGTGCTGGATGTTCCTGAATGAATACCTCCTAAAATGAGGTGCTGGATGTTCCTGAACAAATACCACTATGCAAAGCAAATGAATACAACTATAGTTTTTCGAAATTTGTTCCGATATCTTTTAGGTTTATTTTCCTTACATTAATCAAAACTAATGCGGTCCCAACAATTAATCCATATCCCACCAGAAAAGAACGAAAATGCAATGTACGTATATGTCATCCGCATTCGCCACGGGATCCCGTCATACACCGTTAGATTACTTAACTAACGGCAGAGCGGGGGCTGGACTAGTGCGGATGCAAAATATATACAACATCTACTAGTATTTATAAATATATATATAACATTCATCCCAAGTATGATATAAGTAACATCACAGAAAAGCAATAAGCAACACAGAATAACGGATAATCTAGGAGCCCCAGGTTTCATTTGAGCCGCAAATGAAACCCGACGTTCCCCGGTCGTGTAGATAGCCCGTGCAATAAAGAACCAAGACCCATATGAGTGCGGCAAGTAACCCACCAATTCCAGAAGTGAGGCAACCCCAATCAACGAAGTGAATGGGCCACCCAGCACTTCACGGAATCCAATAACTTGAGCACCCCTCCGTGGGTCATCTTATATCCCTACGAGTGCGGCGAATGGCTCGTCAATTCTAGAGTAAAGCCCCCTCCATCTCAATGTCATGAAACACGGGCCCGTTGCCCTCTAGAACCCGGCTACTCAAGCACTCCACCGCGGGGTAATCCTAGTACAGAAAAGAAAAACATATATATGTTGGAGATAGTGCCCTCAGAGTCAATTATTGGATCACAGGCACGTGATTGCAATGATTGAGGGAGGACCTATCCCGGTACGACAGTCTTACTCGAGATGATAGTTTGCTATCTGGTTTACCTTTATCATCGTGTACTGCTTTAGGTGACCTGACAGGTCGCTATTGCACGTTGATAGAGCCCCTAGGATTCTTGCTTGGCTGCCAGCAGTATGAGGGCGATCATATAAATGAGAGCTGGAGTCTATAAGCACATCCTTAAAAGGTCCCTAGTCGTGGGAGTTTCGAGACAGGGCATCGATTCTCCAGAGTAGACTAGTGTATACAGTCGAGACCCCGACGAGGGACGGTGGCCGGTCTCACAAGCCACTGGTGTCAGTTGGATCACCTAAAATGTATACAGGTGCTCATTGGGTTATGAGTACACCGGACAGGACTCGCCGGGAACATGCTAGTTGGTCTTATACCTGACGTCAGATAGCAGTTCCCAGGTGACATGTGTACAGGTTAGTTCATCGACCTGGGGATCGTCATTTGTCTCGTGTGAGTTCCCACTGTACTTTGATTACTACCCTACCACGGCTCAAAGGAGTCGTGCAAACAGGTTTTAGTTGGGTACAGTCCCGAGCCACATGGAGGCAGTGAGCGGATCTTCAGGGGTTCGTCTCTCCCGGTATTGGGGGTGAGGTCGCGCTGTGTCTAGGAGAGCCATTACACGAAGTCCTTGGCCAAGGCAGGAGATTTACTGGTAGGTATTCCAGTAGTATCTCAGGGTGTTCTGGGCTATACTCCGACACGACTTGTACCGCTTTTGGGGGTCTGACTTTTACCCACCCCCTAGGCCCGACATGCGATGCTCATAGACGAACGGACCGGACTGTACGGATATTGTCACTGACAGGCTCAGTAGGGTGTCAGGATGAGTTCGCTCATCGACGTCCCTTTTAGTCAGTAGCTGGTGGCCCGTCACGTATTGGCTTATACCTCTGACGTGCTAGTGGTTAAATCCACAGCCATAGTATTGACGAGTCTTTAGAGTCCACCACACTTTCAGTTACTCAGCTTTCGGGCGAAACGCTGTAGAGGCCGTATGGAGATATGGCACGGTCCGATCAGATACGTGCGGTATTGCACGGATCAGGATCGGACGGTTTGTACTAGAGGCCGTATAGATATATGGCAGGGTTCGATCAGATACATGCGGTATTGCACGGATCAGGATCGGATGGATATTACTAGCCGGCTTTGGTTTAAGCCGGATCCTAGTATAGTACAGTGTAGATTTTGTCTCTTTGCATTTGTATCCGGACGGAATACAGATGCGGGTGTGTATGCACAGTATCGGGGTTTTCCTGTAATTTATTACGGGACCAGTTTTCTGGAGTTGCCAGTTTGCATTCCGTTCCGGCCGGTTTTCCTTTGTTCTTTCCCGGCTGGACTTTTCCGATGGAGGGTGTTATTTGCAAGTTTGCAAATAACACATTGTGGAGGGGTTTCTTGCAAATGTATTGATTATGATATCTTTCATCCATGATGCATTTATTGTGATTAGATGAGGGTATGGGTTTGATGTTCATTTGTGATGATCATGTTTGTTTGTGGTCACCTCTTGATTGATCCTACACTCACATCCCTTAGTTGTTTTCCTCCCACCATTTTCACACAAAATGTTGGCCGGCCACATTAGATTAGGAGGATGGTTCATTTCATTTTTGGTGAGGGTGTGGGAAAATTATTGATTCATCTCATTTTTCCATTGCTACAAAAACCCCAAGTTCATATCTTGTTGATTCCTCCATCAAGTTTGCAAATAACACATTGTGGAGGGGTTTCTTGCAAATGTATTGATTATGATATCTTTCATCCATGATGCATTTATTGTGATTAGATGAGGGTATGGGTTTGATGTTCATTTGTGATGATCATGTTTGTTTGTGGTCACCTCTTGATTGATCCTACACTCACATCCCTTAGTTGTTTTCCTCCCACCATTTTCACACAAAATGTTGGCCGGCCACATTAGATTAGGAGGATGGTTCATTTCATTTTTGGTGAGGGTGTGGGAAAATTATTGATTCATCTCATTTTTCCATTGCTACAAAAACCCCAAGTTCATATCTTGTTGATTCCTCCATCAAGGCACTATAACCCCAAAGAGACAAAGCCCTACACTTCCTACAGCATATCTTGGGCACGTCGACTTGCCAGCTTCGTGCCCGAGTTGCCTCAGTATTGAGGTGGGAGCCCGTAAAAGATGCAGACGATGTGGTGCCCTTCCGGCAAAGATATAACAACCGGAGGATCCGTGGGAGATCGGGACGATGACGAGAAGACCGGAGGACTTGGATCACTCGGTATATCTCTTCCCATCTTGTAGTTAGCTAGAACTAGTTTAATGGCCCGATCCGGGGTTTAGTGCGCGGTGGTGCCGGTTTGCAAAGTTCGCAAAATTAAAGTTTATCACCGTTTCCGCATTTGGCCGTCGGATTGACGGCCGGGGCGCCGCCGTGCACTTACAGTGGTATCAGAGCCTCGCCATTAACTTCGTCTAGCTTCGTTTGATGTGTTTTTCAGTTCCGATCGACCAAAATTCCAAAAACCCAATTTTAGTTCACGACAGTTTTCTGTTGAAATTTTTTGGTCTCTTAAAATTTTTCAGGTTGTATAAAACTAATGTACTGGAAATTATAAGACTGCTGTAAAAATTCGACGCACTCAGTCGATGGATGAAGCGCGGAACCGCGGCCAAACCCCCCTTGGGCCGCGGTTCCGCCGCACTTTACTGTCCTCACTGTGTCCAATTTTTACAGTGGGCTTGTGGGCTGATTTTGGGGGTTTTGGGATATTAAATTTGGGCCCAGATTTTCTGTGAGTGCTACAGTATTGCTTGGGGGCCCACTTGTTAATTTTTGATCGATCGGATATTTTAAACACATTTTTCACAGTATTTACATTATATCTGCGACCGTGAATGTCACTCGATCGGTAAATCCGGTCTAACTGCTATAGCCCGGTTAGACGGATTTGCGAACGTGACTTTCACGTTGATGTTCTGTGTTTTTGCTGTGATGTTGCGGATCGGTCGTGGGGGATAGCCTGGATGCAATGCTAGTACAGTGTTGTTGTATTATGTACATTTGTTGTTGCGGGGCGAGCGTCCGACATGTGGACTGCCGTCACTGCCTGATTGTATTATTCTTTTGGGGCACGACCTGGTTGCGGTCGATGTACCCGGTGTATGTATATTTTACTTTCTGTACTAGGGTTACCCCGCGGAGGGGTACACGGATAGCCGGGTTCTGGAGGGCAACAAGCCCGCATCTCATGGCATTGAGACGGAGGGGGCTTCAGTCTGGAATTGGCGGGCTATTCGCCGCACTCGTAGGGGGTACAGGTTGACCCAGGAGGGGTGCCCAAGTTACCGGATTCCGTGAAGTGCTGGGTGGTCCATTCACGGCGCTGAAGGGGGCTGCCTCGCTTCAGGTTTTGGCGGGTGACTTGCCGCGCCCGTAGGGGTCTAGGATTTCATTGCACAGGCTATCCACACGACCAAGGGAACGTCGGGTTTCAGTAGTGGCTCTGTGAAACCCGGGGATCCCAGATATCTGTATTGTTCTGTGATGCTGTACATTTCTGTGATGTTGCATTTTTATCACGCCTTGAGCGAAATATAATATATTGGTATATATATTAGTAGATGTTGTATATGTTTTTCATCCGCGCTAGTCCAGTCCCCGCTCTGCCGTTAGTTAGCTAACCTAACGGGTGATGACGGGACCCAGTGGCGAATGCGGATGGCATATACGTACGTCAGTATATTTTCGTTCTCTGTGGTGTGATCAATTGATGGGACTGCATTGATTCGGATCAATGCAAGATAAACAAACCTATTCTGATGTTGTTGGAACACTTTTTCAAAAAGCTGTTATTGCAAGGACGTTCACTTTTGTTTTGCATCGTGGTATTCATTTGGAATATCCTGCTCCTCAGTCGACGAGGCAAGGGCCGAGATCCCTTCACCGGGAGTGACCCCTTGGACAGAAGTTTGCGTCAGGGCATTAACTTCACTATAGCCGATTACTTTTGCTTTGCACAGTGATATTCGGTTATGAATATCCAGCACCCCATTCTACGGGGAAAGAGCCGAGATCCCTTCACCGGGAGTGACCTCTTTAGTAAAGGTTTTCGTCACTATATTTTCTAAAAAGCTATCCGTTCCTTCAACGATATCAAGTTCATTACGTTAAAGGTTTTCTCCAGAAACCATTCGTAGCCCTCCGTCGTTTCATATGGATAGTCAATAGTATTCAAGCTGTGTTTGTTGGCCAAAGTCAAGGCACAGTGTTTGGTAGCTGTTGGTTATTCATATGCAGCATAAATAGATGTGTTGGTTTGGGGCAGTCGTACTACCATTTTGGCCAAAATCAAGGGTATGTACGGGTGGGCTCAAATTAACCTGGAGAATGACGGGTTGAACTTGACATGTGACTTATGATATGTTGGCCAAAGTCAAGGTCATAAGAGCATGGGGTAGAAATCACATCGGGAGTTTCAAAAGTACTGAAACTTGCCAGATATGCGCATACCTTCTGGAGTGTGATGACGTGAGCGGATTCCGTCACGTTATCATGCGATGAGAGTTGGATCCCGATTCCCACTGATGAGTTAGTTTACTCCTCGGGTGACCCCGACTAATTCTTCTTTCAGGTTTGGAGGAGAATTTGAGGTACAGTGGGAGGTTTGCAGATTAGATTAATTGGTAACCATTCTGATCTAGGGTAGAGTGCACGCTGAGTGTTTCTTTTCTCTCTCTCTTGGCAGCGACCATTGACCCGACCCTAAGACTTCGACTCAGTGACCAAGTTGACCGAACCTTCTTAACACTGGCTTTTGGATTGTCAGAGTTGCAGACCTCATTGCCACTCCTACTTTTACCCTTTTCTCCAGGACACCCCGTATTACTACGAACGTCCACTTCCATTGGACAAAACCATCGTATGGTTAGATACGAACTCGAAGGAATTCGAGGATGGTTTCCGGTTTTGGAGAAAACGGATAGGATTATTCAGTTGTCTTTTCCCTTTTACCTTCTCTCAAGTTGTGAGTACTCCTTGGTTTAGGAGATAGTACACCTATTATGCAAATTGAATAGTCTTCTTCCAAACCTTAGGCTGGTGCCGACCGGTAGGGAATGAAGAAAACCAATTAGCCTAAATGGTGTGCAGAAGGTATTAAGATTAAGACAAAGCAAGGGATTAGTAAGAGGGCAAAGTAAATTGCGACTGATATTCACGACCAAACCAAATATTTCTTCGCCAATCCTAAATCACCTTTGTATTTCTCCAGGACACTCCGTATCACTACGAAGATCCATAGTTTATTGGATACTCCATCGTATGGTTATATACGAACTCGAAAGGAACTTGTTCCAGTTCGGGGATGGATTCTGGTTCAGGAGAAATAGGAATAAGGTTTATTCGGTTGTCTTTTATCTTCACCTTCTCTCGCATTGCGAGTGCTCCTGGGATTAGGACAGTACACCCATTATGCTTATTGGATAGTCTTCTTCCAAACCATAGGCTGGTGCCGAACGGTAGGGAAGGAAGAAAACCAATTGGCCTAAAGGGGTGTGCAGAAGGTAATGACAAAAGACATATAAAGGGATTTGGAGAGATGGCAAAGAATTATACGGTTATAGTTGTGAATTTGGATAATGGTAGAGGCATTAATAGGAATACCAGGATACCCCATCGAAACATTTCAATGTTTCAGTTCACTGTGTACTGTTAAAGGAAAACTGATTTCCCGATTAGACACTTGCTCCAGGGTATGTATTTACCAGGTTTGATTCTCACATCTGTATGGTTTTACAGATGATGAGTGGGAATAAGTTATTGGGAATTGGGTGATCATCCTCATTATATCGGGATTCGTTGTAATCGGTGATATTTGAGGAGATCACCTGGGTTGTTTGCCGGTCGGCAAATTTTTGGTTTTGAATATCCGCTGTTGTGCACCAATTTCAAATTGATATATCTGTACGTCTATTTTCATAGAGTGAGATATACCTTTTGATATTATGTCGATGACATTTACCTATATCAGTGGATGGTTAGGTAAGGAGCATTAAACAGCGGTGTAATTCTTCTTAACCATAAGTACAGTTTTCAACCTACGACACACAGTGAAAGAGTTGTTAGACTCGGCGGACTTATACAGAATATTGTATGTTGTCCAGTGTCCATTAGGACAGAGGGGTTGGTCCTCATACTATGTTCTGTTTACTTTTAACTTCTCTAGTTCTTAGACATGTGTTTCGTAGAAACACAGGGTCTAAGTTTTGAGGAGTTATAGGTATTTGAATAGAGTAGAGAACCAGGTGTAGCAAGTATCGGGATTCTTCAAGGTGATCGAAGATGTAGATACTCGTATATGGTATTCAGTTGATAGTAATGATAAAGAGAAATTGCTTCTCTTTCAGGTTACTCATTATTGGAAGCATTCCTAAGTTGAGTAACACTGATCGGCCTCTCTCCATTTAGTTGACATGCACTGGAGACAGCTGCATGATTTGAATCTGGTTCAATTAAATCAGTGCCTCTGGTTCTATATTGGATATAGTACAGTTCATATCTTAACATTGTTAAGGTACGGGGAGTTGTCCGGCTTATGATTAAAACCAGACTCTGGATAACTCAAGGCACGTTTCTGTAATGGCTGTTTGTGGGTTGACCCAGGCTATGACGAGGGTTGCTTTTCTACCATCTGGCAGATCAATAGTGATATTGTTCTAGACTCGCCACAGTTTTATTAAAAATGGATTTTTTCAAAGACCGTAGTGGGAGTATGGTAGAACTGAAAGTGATTCCAGAACCGCAAACGATTACTGAAGATTTGATAAGGAACCTAAAGATTCAATCTGATTTGACATTCCATTGGCCACTCCGCAGATAAGATGGGTAACTTCAGGCACCCGAGAGGTACTCCGGTAGCCTCAAGGACGGTGACAGGGAAGTTCTTGTTTACCCACACTTGCCATTGTTGTTGTTCCAGGCTGCGAGACCCGGCAGGAGGATGAGTATAGCGTCGTTCTAAACTAGCTTTAGAAGTGCACATCTATATGACTCTGCCAGAGGGTTGTCGTAGTCAGTGGGAGCAGCGGAAGCATTGGTGGACATCAGGCTTATGTCTATTTATAGACTAAAGCAGATATAGCGGAGATAGATCATCTATTTCTGATGTGACAGTCATAGGTTTGACGTCATCAGAATAGGGGATGGATCTGTTGAGAAGGTAGTAGGGTGTGATATCCGGGTTTTTGGATGACATACACAAAATAGGAAGTGACATTCCTATACTACGATCGGTTATACTTTGGTCGTCACACAGTGGTTTCTCCACAAGGGACTTGGATATTATATCAGACATACTGGTTACTAGATCTATGGTTTTAGATCTAGATTTGGGTGGTTTCCCAATCAGGGTACTTTGACAGCATTCTAAGAGTATTTAGAATGGACGACTCCTGGCACGGTAGTGTACCTGCAGGTGGAGTCACCCTCTCTAAAGGTGTCTTATAGACTAAAGTAGAGAGGGATGTGCATGATTGGCAGATCACTTGCTTAGGCAATTGAGTCAATCATGAGATGTCAAGTACCACACCAGATGTTGTTCCTGCACTAGATGCAATAAGTTGATATTGATCCAATCCTGGAGAAACAGTAGGAAGCAGTTTTAGAACATAAGTGGATGTTCTAGGGATATGATAACGACAGCCTCATTTGGGAGACAGTTATCATTCCAGGCTTCCAAGGTGACATGGACGACAAGGAGGTTGTCATAGTTATAGTTTTCCTTCTGACGAGGGGCAGTATTTTGGACAGGTGGTCCAAGGAAATACTGAGGGTGGCATGGCACAGGATACTGATTAAGTTCAGTTGACGATACAGTCTAAGAAGTTTGGATTTGGAGTTCATTTATAAGCTCGGTCCCATCAGACATCCAGACACTCTAAGACAGGTATTGCTCATTTCGGGAGATGGTTTTCTCCGCGAACTTGAGATATAGAGAGACATAGAAAGAAACATCAGAGCGGATCCACTCGCTGAGGCTATTCCTCGAACGCAATAGTCTCGCAAACGAGCTTTGTGAGACTGACTAGTAGAGGAGTTGGGTGTTCGGTATCACACGGGCTGTGAGTATGCGACATCGCAATAATTAACCTTGAGTGCAAGTGGGAGATTGTTGGAGATAGTGCCCTCAGAGTCAATTATTGGATCACAGGCACGTGATTGCAATGATTGAGGGAGGACCTATCCCGGTACGACAGTCTTACTCGAGATGATAGTTTGCTATCTGGTTTACCTTTATCATCGTGTACTGCTTTAGGTGACCTGACAGGTCGCTATTGCACGTTGATAGAGCCCCTAGGATTCTTGCTTGGCTGCCAGCAGTATGAGGGCGATCATATAAGTGAGAGCTGGAGTCTATAAGCACATCCTTAAAAGGTCCCTAGTCGTGGGAGTTTCGAGACAGGGCATCGATTCTCCAGAGTAGACTAGTGTATACAGTCGAGACCCCAACGAGGGGCGGTGGCCGGTCTCACAAGCCACTGGTGTCAGTTGGATCACCTAAGATGTATACAGGTGCTCATTGGGTTATGAGTACACCGGACAGGACTCGCCGGGAACATGCTAGTTGGTCTTATACCTGACGTCAGATAGCAGTTCCCAGGTGACATGTGTACAGGTTAGTTCATCGACCTGGGGATCGTCATTTGTCTCGTGTGAGTTCCCACTGTACTTTGATTACTACCCTACCACGGCTCAAAGGAGTCGTGCAAACAGGTTTTAGTTGGGTACAGTCCCGAGCCACATAGAGGCAGTGAGCGGATCTTCGGGGGTTCGTCTCTCCCGGTATTGGGGATGAGGTCGCGCTGTGTCTAGGAGAGCCATTACACGAAGTCCTTGGCCAAGGCAGGAGATTTACTGGTAGGTATTCCAGTAGTATCTCAGGGTGTTCTGGGCTACACTCCGACACGACTTGTACCGCTTTTGGGGGTCTGACTTTTACCCACCCCCTAGGCCCGACATGCGATGCTCATAGACGAACGGACCGGACTGTACGGATATTGTCACTGACAGGCTCAGTAGGGTGTCAGGATGAGTTCGATCATCGACGTCCCTTTTAGTCAGTAGCTGGTGGCCCGTCACGTATTGGCTTATACCTCTGACGTGCTAGTGGTTAAATCCACAGCCATAGTATTGACGAGTCTTTAGAGTCCACCACACTTTCAGTTACTCAGCTTTCGGGCGAAACGCTGTAGAGGCCGTATGAAGATATGGCACGGTCCGATCAGATACGTGCGGTATTGCACGGATCAGGATCGGACGGTTTGTACTAGAGGCCGTATAGATATATGGCAGGGTTCGATCAGATACATGCGGTATTGCACGGATCAGGATCGGACGGATATTACTAGCCGGCTTTGGTTTAAGCCGGATCCTAGTATAGTACAGTGTAGATTTTGTCTCTTTGCATTTGTATCCGGACGGAATACAGATGCGGGTGTGTATGCACAGTATCGGGGTTTTCCTGTAATTTATTACGGGACCAGTTTTCTGGAGTTGCCAGTTTGCATTCCGTTCCGGCCGGTTTTCCTTTGTTCTTTCCCGGCTGGACTTTTCCGATGGAGGGTGTTATTTGCAAGTTTGCAAATAACACATTGTGGAGGGGTTTCTTGCAAATGTATTGATTATGATATCTTTCATCCATGATGCATTTATTGTGATTAGATGAGGGTATGGGTTTGATGTTCATTTGTGATGATCATGTTTGTTTGTGGTCACCTCTTGATTGATCCTACACTCACCTCCCTTAGTTGTTTTCCTCCCACCATTTTCACACAAAATGTTGGCCGGCCACATTAGATTAGGAGGATGGTTCATTTCATTTTTGGTGAGGGTGTGGGAAAATTATTGATTCATCTCATTTTTCCATTGCTACAAAAACCCCAAGTTCATATCTTGTTGATTCCTCCATCAAGGCACTATAACCCCAAAGAGACAAAGCCCTACACTTCCTACAGCATATCTTGGGCACGTCGACTTGCCAGCTTCGTGCCCGAGTTGCCTCAGTATTGAGGTGGGAGCCCGTAAAAGATGCAGACGATGTGGTGCCCTTCCAGCAAGGATATGACGACCGGAGGATCCGCGGGAGATCGGGACGATGACGAGAAGACCGGAGGACTCGGATCACTCGGTATATCTCTTCCCATCTTGTAGTTAGCTAGAACTAGTTTAATGGCCCGATCCGGGGTTTAGTGCGCGGTGGTGCCGGTTTGCAAAGTTCGCAAAATTGAAGTTTATCACCGTTTCCGCATTTGGCCGTCGGATGGACGGCCGGGGCGCCGCCGTGCACTTACAATATACAATGGTGACAACGACCTCAACCCGGTCGTGCCCTAATAAAAGAATATACAAACTGGCGGAAACGGCAGTCCACATGTCGGACGCTCGTCCCGTAATAATGAATATACAAATGAATCTAAACTGTACAACTACCATTGCACTAGAGACTATCCAACACGACAATCCGAACATGTCATCACAGATATCAAGATCACAGCAGTATAAGCAAGTATGTGAAACCCCGTCTAAATGACATATAGCAAATAGACGGCGTTTGAAAAACACATACACCACATCACATATATCAACGATGCAAAATTTCAAGTTTTGAAACTTTCCAAGTTGCCCTAAAGCAAAAGACAATACTAAGTGAAATCTGGGGCAAATCAAACAAGACCAAAAATACCAATTTACAAAACCGACACTGGATGAAAACGAAGCCCGGAGATGAACAATAAACCGTCCATATCGGGAAATTGAGGGTTTTGGCCGGCCATATTAAGTTAGAATGCTCTCGTTTTTATTGTGTGTCACATACATGTCTAGAGTAAGTCTCTGCACTTGTTTAAAAAAAATTCAGAGACCAAAAAAATTTCAGAATAAAGAGTAGGCTTTGAAATCGGAATTTTTCGGTTTTGAAACTAATGCATCGTCTACTACTAGTTTCTAATGTTTAGGTGGCTCTAATACCATGTTGGGGTTCCTAGCGCCCTGGCCGTCGACCGCGGCTGTTGCGGAACGAAAAATTTTTGGTTTAAAAACTTTGGCGCTAGAAGCAACTACCTAGAATCGAAATTAAACATGAAACTAGTAAGCTATAAAGAGGTTATCTACTGTGATAGAATTGTTTTACCAAAATATCCGTGTCCTTCGATTTTCTACCCTCTTCCTTAGCTCCTTGAGATATTCTTGATCGAGCTTGGCCACCTGTAATGCCCCATGTATTATCCGGTATACCCATATATACCAGATAAGCATGAGGACCCACTGTAAAATAATGGGGAATCTTCGGAATACATTCCGAAAGAGGACAGATCTGTACTATAAATGGAATGATACCACTCTTCAATACAGAGGCGCTTTTTAAGTGAACCGGCACTACAGGAGCTTGAGAACTCCGTAGTTAAGCGTGCTCGAGCCAGGGAAGTTCTGGGATGGGTGACCTCTTAGGAAGTGGCCCCCGATCGGGTCCGGATCGTCCCAAAGGACAAAACCGTACGACTTCGGCCAGAGCGGTCAATACTCTCTGTATTGGGGGTGGGTCGTGACAGAATGGTATCAGAGCCAGGTTCCTCAATAGTAGGTCTGTGGTTCGAGGACGAACCATTGTTCTAAGTGGATGAGAATGTATTGCCCCATGTATTATCCGGTATACCCATATATACCAGATAAGCATGAGGTCCCACTGTAAAACAATGGGGAATCTTCGGAATACATTCCGAAAGAGGACAGATCTTTACTATAAATGGAATGATACCACTCTTCAATACAGAGGCGTCTTTTAAGTGAACCGGCACTACAGCAGCTTGAGAACTCCGTAGTTAAGCGTGCTCGAGCCATGCAAGTTCTGGGATGGCCGACCTCCTGGGAAGTGGCCCCCGGTCGGGTCCGGTTCGTCCCGAAGGACAAAACCGTGTGACTTCAGTCAAAGCAGACAATACTCTCTGTATTGGGGGTGGGTCGTGACACCACCGGTCTTCCTCCGTCGAAGATGATCCACCCAATAAATGTGGTTCATGGCTCTAGCTCCACACTAAAAATCTAGTGGAACACCTCCATTATCCCCCAGGACTTTCTCTCCTGAATCGGTTGGTCTGATAATCAATGAACTTTGCTGTTTCTTAAGTGCGCTAAAATATCGAGTATGTGGCGATGGAGAAACTAGAAAATTTGATTCCCTTGATATTGTGCAAGCTTGAGCGATTTTCCCACTGATGTTCTTCGATATCATAATACACCTGACGGTTCATCTTGCAACCGAGGCTAAGATTGTCGAACCGGTACAATATCGATAGATGTATCCCGTCGAAAGTTACCTTGAATTTTTCGGTTGACGCAATCGATACATTTTTCTATCTTATATGCCTTGTATTTTTTATTTAACATAAGTTTCTTTAGGTACCTTCTGACTCTAAAAAATTATATACGTAATAAAAATCGACCAGAGGGTTCTATTATGGAAGGTTATCTCCTAAATAAATTAACCACATTATATTCCCGCAATCTGGACGAAGACATTGAGACGAAACTTAACAGGCTTCGGAGAATTCAGGACGGACCATATGATAAAAGAGATTACAAGAGAATGGAACCCATATTTATCAACAAGATACATCGGTTTATCCTTCTCAATAACATATGTTTTGTTGAGGTTAGAGTGTAAGTCTGTTTTGTATTAATTGTTCTTTATATATATAAAATAATATAATATTGACATCAAAATTTAATGTTGAGAACAGAATTCATAAGAATGAAATACGTGGCAGGTATCCTAATTGGAATGATGATCGATTGGAAAAATATCATCAGGACAATTTTTGCCACCGGTTTGCACATCATGTAAGATATGCGAATCTTATATTTTTGCGACTGGTTTTAATTTAAACTTATATCATTATGTAATTGCAGCATTATTTGTTTTGTCAGATCCAAGTTCCGAACATATTTGCATCATTAGAGAAAGACTTGAAATGGCTAACTCAGTTTCCTATCATGGAGGTTGCATACTACAAAAGATTCAATGTCCTTGGATACAAATTTGATGTTAAGGACATAGAAAAATCTCGAACCACTCAGAATAGTGGGATTGCAACCGTTAGCTCGAATGGTGTAATCTATTTATGGGTACTTAGATTGCATATTTGGTATCCAATATCCCGGACGAGCAGAACCTTTTTATATATTTCAGTGTATTTGGTATGATACACGAACCGAAACTGGAAGATGAAAAGAAAACCTCACGACTTTAAAAGATGAATATGGATTAAGTAGTGTAAACACACATCGATTTTGCTTTGAGAATGGTCCATTTATATTTCCGCAACAAGCATTTCAATTATACTACTCAAACTGCTTGAAGCATCCGGGTTAAAGTTAGTTGCCCCTATGATTCCAACCGTTAGGGCAAGCCATATTCATAGTAGTATACTTGAAATGCTTGTTGCAGAAATATAAATGGATCGTTCTCAAAGGAAAATCGACGTGTGTTGTATACTAGTCAATCCATATTGATCTTTCCAAATCCCGAGATTGTCTCTCCACCTTCTGGTTCCGGTTCATGTATATACCAAATACACTGAAATATATAAAATGGTTCTACTAGTCCAGGATATTGGATACCATGTACGCAATCTAAATACCCATAATAAATCACACAATCCGAGCCAACGATCACAATCCCACTATTCTGGATGGTTCGATATTATTCTATGTCCTTAATTTCAAATTTGTATCCATGGACACCGAATCCTTTGTAATTTGCAACATCCATGCTAGGAAACTGAGCTAGACATCTCAAGTCTTTTTCTAATGATACAAACATGTTCGGATGTTGGATCTAACAAAAAATTATGCGGCAATTATATAATGATATAAGTTTAGATTAAGACTAGTCGCAAAAACATGAGATTCGAACATCTTACATGATATGCAAACCAATCGCAAAAATTGTCCTGATAATATTTTTCCAATCGATCATCATTCTAATTAGGATGCCCGCCATGTACTTCATTGTTATGAATTATGTTCTTAACATTAAATAATGACGTCAACATTATATTGTTTCATATATATATATATAAAGAATAATTAATACAAAATAGACTTGCATTCTAACTTCATCAAGACATACACTATTGAGGAGAATAAACCGATATATCTCTTGTAATCTGCTTTACCATATGGTCTGTCCAGAATTCTCCGAGATATGTTAAGCTTCGTCTCAATGTTATCGTCCAGATAACGGGAACAAACTATGGTTACTTCATTTAGGAGATAAGCTTTTATAATAGAACCTTTTGGTCGATTTCTATTGCGTATATAATTTTTTAGATTTAGAAAGTACCTAAAGAAACTTATGTTAAGGAAAAAAATACAAGCATAAAAGAAAGCAAAAATATATCGATTGCGTCAACCAAAAAATTCAAGATACCTTTCGACGGGATACATGTATCGATATTATACCGGTCCGGCAAATTTAGTCTCGGTTGCAATATGAACCGTCAACTATATTATGATATCGAAAAACTTCGACGGGAAAATCCACTCAAGCTTGCACAGTATCAAGAGAATCATATTTTCTAGAATCTCAATCGCCACAATCTCAATATTTTTAGCGCACAATTCCCTTAAGAAGCAGCAAAGTTCATTGATTACTAGACCAACCGATTCAAAATGTAAAGTCCTGAAGGATAATGGGAGAATGTGCTCAATAATAACATGATGATCGTGACTTTTTAGCTCATCGATCTTATCTTTCATAATATTTATCTTCTTATTAAATGATCCTAAAAAATCCGTGGGAACTTTCAAATCTTGCAACACCTGCAAGAATCTTTTTCTTCTATGTTTATGACATGATACGCGGTATTATGAAGTACAAATTTACCTGGTTTACCCACTATCGGTTTATGATGCAAATCATCTTCAATTTTCCAGTCCTGAAGATCCATCCAAGTACTGAGGTTGTCTTTCGATTTTTCATCTTTACAAAGAAGCAAATTAAGTACGTGCTCGGATACTCCCTTCTCAATATACATAGTGTCCAGACAATGACGCACAAAATTTGTTGACCAGTACGGTAATATGTTGAAAATTCTTAACATGTTCCAGCCGGGTGGAGTGTCCTGTCTTCTGGGATCTATCACGAAGGTCGCGTTATTGTAACTATTCCACTGAGCAATCACGTTCTCTCCGGATAACGGGGCTGGAGGCCCACGAAGATCCTAATGACCATCAAAGTGAACATCGTCAAACCTGTAGGGATAGTCTGATGGCAGGAAACGCTGATGACCGTAAAAAGAAATCTTGTTGCTAAAATTCAACTGTCTCGATATTGTATCTTGCCGGCAGTAAAGTATACTTTGTAACCATGTACGGATCAACCTGATAGCATTCCATATGCAGGAAAATCATTAATTGTCCACATTAAACTGCACGCATCATGAAGGTTGTATCTGTGTTTGCATCGTAAGTCTCCACACCATCAATAAATAAACATTTTAACTCTTCGATGAGAGGTCGGAGGTAAGCGTCGATATTGTTTCTTGATAATTTCGGTCCGTCAATAAGAAGAGATATCATAAAATAGGACTGATCCATAACCAACCACGGCAATAGATTATAAATCATCATTACAACGGACCATGTGCTGTGTTGATTACCACCCTTATAATTGAATAGACAAAATCCATCACTAGCCGGTGCAAGCCAGATATTACGAGGATCACTGCTGAATATTAGGTGCCTCCTATCGAAATCCTTCCAAGCCAGTGAATCTCTTGGATGACTCATTCTTCCATTTTCGCTTAGAGGAGCACAGTGATGCCAAATCATTGCCTCCGTTGCCTTCTTACACCTGAATAGCCTTTACAACCTCTGTATTATGAGAAAGTAACGTACTATCTTGACAGGTATATCTGGATTCTTATCAGATACTTTCGGCTTATACATGTCCTCTCCGCAGGTAGGACACTCTTTCAAATCTGAATTTTCTTTCTGGTACAGACACAATCTTTGAGACATGTATGAATCTTCTCACGCTTCAGACCCAAATTAGATATCATCTTCTTGGTTTCGTATCAGCTCTCAGGCACATTATTTCCCGGGGCATAGAATCTTTCAGGAATTTGAAAAGCATCATGAATGACTTATTAGTCTATCTATTTAGGCACTTAATCTCGAAAAGATGGACGGATTATGACGGTGTGGAATATTTTGCATTCTCATAAATTGGTCTTCTAGTATCATTCATACTTCTAATACTTATCTGCACGCTGTCATTGACCGGAAGGAAGGTCTTCTTCAGTAGGATTACTATCACCGAGAACAGCATCTATCATATCCTCCATTTACTCTCCTGAAAAGAATTTATCTTCTTCATCTTCCGCCGCATTACCGTCTTGTTCTTCTTTTCCGTGATATAACCAAGTTGTATAAAATCTAATGAAACCATATTTAACGATGCGAAGCTCTACCTTCCTTATTTTCCGATACATCTTATTCCCACAACTGTCGAACGGATAAAGGATCTTCCCCGACACGACTTTATGATATTTGCATGCAAATTCGATGAAAGCAGCAACTCCTGCGACGAACTAAGGGTTCATGCGTTCTTGCCGATCCACATACATCTAATCATTAACTTTAATGTACTCATGGGCCATATTAGACTGTATAACTTACACACACACACACATATATATATGTATGTATATATCGTTAACAGATCCTAAAATCACATGTGCATGTGTGTATAAGATTATCGCTCTCAAGTATAAGTTGTTCATGTGATTTAAACCTTATTATGTCACCACATTATTATACATATTCATCCTTCTTCATTGATAATAAACCAAATAAAGTATACAATTTGAAAAGATTTTAGTTCTTAACATCATACGGTTTAAGATATTACAATAGCTGTCAGGTGTAAGGCTTCTATCCTATTAAGAATGTATTGAGCGGACATCCATTCGTTTGTGCTTTCATCCGTTTCGAGAAAATTTCGACAGCACCTCCCCGCTGTTTTCCAAGTACACTGTAATAGAATAAATAATCATTTCAATGTTGTAAAACAACATTAAAATGAACATCTAATCTATCTTTATACACGGAGAACCAGCGGAAAGATACAAACAAAATAACTCAAAATGAATGAAAATATAAGTGAATGCAGATGTTTTCTTTATACATTCTTAACTTGTCCACATTGGACAAATCTATCGGTTATTATATGATTGAATTTTCTCATCACATAGAATACACGACGGTTGTTAACACCGAACGATACCGTCTGATTTTTAACAACCTTCGTGTAGTTTTATGTCACGACGAACACCGAATGTATGTTAACCGATAGACGAGCTTTACAGCGCATAATTTAGTTTGATAATTATCTAAATTTCAATTTACGATTTCTCTTAGGTGTAGGCTTGTTGTTAGTATGTATGTGTTGTGTGTGTGTTTTGTGTCTGTGTTGTGTGGTGTAGATAAAAGACGTTTTTGAATATTTCGGCAGCATCTCCTATGTATTTATAAAATTTTCCAAATTGGGATACTGTGAGATACATGGCACGAATGCTGGTAACATGGCACGAAGGCCGGAAATATAAACAACATTCACTATAATAACTAAATTACTCTAAAATACCCTTACCTATTTTTTCACTAAAATACCCTAACCCCGAACCCTAATCCTAACAAAAAAAATTCAAAATTACACAAAAATGATATATAAGCTTAATATTTTTATAAACTTTAAAAGTAGTTACTCTAACAAGAATTGCCCAAATATTGAAGAATTGAAGAATCTACATACACCCAAAGCTTCACACCTTTACAAACTTCAACCCTACCAAACATATATGTTAAATTAAACAAAGTAAATCACCATCTTAATCATTTCCATCCCTTTACAAACATCAATCATACCACATAGGTCACAATCTCAAGATCTTTATCATATTTGAGAAATTAAACTAATTAACTCATCATCTTAATCATCAAAAAATTAAATTTAACGTTCAAAACTAACAAATTTAAAATCCTTAAAATAATTTCTAATAATTTCTTCAAAAAATCACTCACTGTGGAGCTCGGGGAGGACTTGGCGATGTGGAAATCAAATGGCGCTGGGGAAGAGGAAGTCGGTGCTGAGGTGGAAGATCGATGTGCCCATCACTGGAAGAGAGGGCTCGACAGAGGAGGAGGGGGCTCGGCACTGGAGGAGGAGGCTCGGCGCGGAATCGACGGCAAAAGGGATCGGCACTAGAAGAGGCAGAGTGGGACTCGGGGCTCGGCACTGGAGGAGGAAAGGGCTCGACGTTGGGATCGGCGGCGAAAAGGATCAGCAAAGGAGGAAGGGAGGCTCAACGCTGGGGATGGACGACGAGGGTGCTTGGCGTTGGACGAGGGGGTCAGCGCGCTAGAGCTCCTCAAGATCGATGGTCAGCAAGATGGAACCGGGGCGTTGGTCAGCGAGGACGTTAGTCAACGAGTGAGATCAATGTCCGGATTCGAGATGTGTTGAGAGGCGGCAGCGGTCGAGTTGAGAGAACCTCGGACAACGAGCGGCAGAGGAGGAGGCACCGACGAGCGAGGGTTAGGTTTTTTCCGAGCGGCTACGAACAAGGATTGAGGAAGAAATTTCCGTTTTATTTTTAAAAAAAAAACCAACGTTGCCCTTACGGATCCCACGGTAGGAGTTTCTGTGCGGGTACCGTGGGACTTAAGTTTGACACAAAAGTTAATTTTTCTGTAGAAATGTCTCTACGGTTTCCACCGTAGAGGCAACCTAATGTAGCCCCTACGGTTTTACTGAACCATATAGGCAAAACCATCTTTGTACTAGTGGTGGATGCCACTACTATTGTGAGCTGCTAGAAAAAGGAAATACTTTCTCAATTTCCTTGCTCTTGGAAAAGGAAACGTGTACTGCATATGGACTACAATGTGTGGTAAAAGTGAAATATAAATCAACATACATATTGTATAGGATTGGAAAAGAGAAAAACAAAAAACTTTAAAGGTTGTCTTTTTCCTTCTCATACAAAAAACCAATCAAAATATTATTAGCAGAATGAATGATGCCATACATATACTTTGCAGCAAAGAGATATGACAAGAAGCATGTTGGGGCACAAGCAAAACATGCACTCGAGCATGAATGCTTAAACACACACAACCACACACATACACACAAGCGAGCTCACAGGCACACACAGAAGGGGAAGAAAGAACAAACATTTACTGCCAACACAAGTTTATAAATTACCTCAGCTAACCGCAAATGCTTGTAAATATCACAGGCAATTGTTGCACACAATTGAGGATCCTTTTCATCGTTATCAACATCAATGAAACTATCATCCATCTCCATTGGAACAGCAGCATCTCTCTTCCATATGTAACCTGCTGAAATTATTATAGAGAATTTAACTGAATATATGGTACAAACCTACAAAATGAATCCACCATCTTAAAACTCTAATAAAAAATAGTGAGAAACAAGAAGTTTCTGCATTTTACACTGAAGAATATATAAGTTGACATAACGACATAATATATGGAAGATTTTAGGTGATGGGGTAACAAACCATCTGCATCTGGGTTCTCAGAAATGTGTAGATTATTACTTGCTCTCCTTTCCAAAGAAGCCACTGCCGAAGAATCTCCATTATCGATATACTCAAACTCAGGACTTTTCATAGAATCACAGGTTGACATACTTTCATCTAAAGATATAGAATCACTGGAGCGATTTGGAGATATGGCAGCACGGCAAGGTACAAGACTGGCACCAACAGTTTTTGTAGGTTGACTGTTTACTGGGAGAAAGGGGGTCTTGCTTAACGTAGCAGTAGCTGGCTTCATGACGGATGGTGTAACTATAGAATTACGATGCAATCCCATATCATGAACAGAACTAACTGAACCCTTCTTAACAGTTGAAGCTGAACTAGTGGTTTTTGCCTTCTGAAGTGACAAAAGTTCATGTTAGTCAATTTTTTTAAACAAAATAATGCATTCAAGAATTAAGAGTGCTCAGAGCTAAATCTGTCTAACTTGCTTGTTTAAAAAAAATGATAACTGGAATTGATATCTTATATGCAGAAAAAAAACAAAAGCTGCAAACTTAATCGACAATTGCAATAGCAAAAAAGAAAAATGGAAGAAAAAAAGGGGTGATACGTTTTGTTATCATGTAAAAGCTACGTATCTTTTGAAGCTAATGAGTATTGATGTCATCGGACAGCTTCAATGTCAAAGTAACTGGCCTGTTGTTTTCCTACAACTAGTTCATGCAGTATCAAAATAGAAGATACAAAAATATGCATCCATTTGTAGGAAATAAGTAGACTTGAAAATTAATTGATAGACAAAGAACTTAAAATATACAGGTTGAGTGAACTCATATGATGAATGTGCACAATGCTGACAGATTATGCTAAGTGCTATTTTCTCACTCTTCCATTTTAGAACAATGGAAATCACCAAATATGAAATAGACAAAGCAATTTTAGAACAATGGAAATCACCAAATATGAAATAGCTATTATACTGATCGGATGCAGCAATTTTTCCTTATCAGCAACTTCAAATATTCTAAACTTCTTAACAACTGCTAGTAAAATTTTCCTGGTTGAGAAAATTTAACAGCGTATTGGAAATCATTAAGGGCTTTTGTTATCGTTAGATCATGTATAATAAAGACTAATCAGTGAAATGGCATGACCAACCCATTAAGTATCTAGTGAACCATTTGTTAGTGCCATGCATATGACTCCACCTCAAACACAAAGCATACATTGTGTCCTGCATGCACGCACACTCAGACAAACACATTGCATTCATTCATGCGTGTATGGTGAGGTTTATATACTCAAAATGGGGGAAATAACATTTGTAAAGCTAAATTGATGCCCAAAAAAAGACTGAGATGAATCTCTAGAAAGCTTGGAATCCTTGACAGCTATTATGGATCGACCACAGTCAATGAAATATACCACACTGATTTATTATAAAAAAAAAATGTGCAACGATACACATCTCTTTATAGGTAGCAGTCTGCTTCGACAAAATGAACAAGCATGTCTCTTCCCAAGCTAGATATTCCCATGCCTATGTTTCCTCCCTCCCTAGGTACATTTTGCCCTCTAAATCCTTATTTTTATTTCTTTCACATTTATTCCTTTTCTATAGGATTCTTTTATATTTCCCTTTTTCCATTAAAGTTTTCCTTTGTTCTGCTTCTGCATTTTCTTTATCTTGTTATCTTTCATCTATTTCAAGGACTATTATATTTTCTCCATGTCTATTTTATATCTTCTTTCTTTCATTTCTCGATATTTTATATTTTTCTCTTTTCTCTATCTCTCGAATTATAATTTATTCTCTGTTTTATTTTTACATCTTTCTCTTATCTTTTTCTTTTTTTGGTTTCTGACCATTAGCATCAAAGTATAGGTCTTAATTTTGAAGCTAATGAGTACGGATGTCATCAAAGTATACGTCTTAATTTAAGAACCAGAAAATTGGGTTAAGAACAACGGTTCTATATGATTTTAAAACAAAATCCAGCAACCAAATAAAGCTTAATATAACAAGTATAAAATGAAAGTAGATTGTTCAAGATATGCAAGTAAAAGCAATTCATTCAAAGGATGATTTTTCATGACCAAATATAAAACATGCAACAGATTGACTTCAAATTACCCACTTTTGAATGACTAAATCCTTTTTAGCACAATTCCTGAACATATTCTACTCATAAATAAATCTTCGTAATTTATATCTAAAAATTTTGAGAAGTATCAAAAAAGTTAATATGTAAAACACATGAAAAAATTCTAACCTATTCAGTTTCTAAAACAGCAACATATAAAAGCTTGTGTGATGAATGAAGCTAGAAAGTTTGACATTAATTTAAGGGTTTCGATCTAACAGTCATCACTAAACAATTCCCCAAAGAAACAACTTTATTTGCAATTGAAAGAGAAATCTCAGTAAGAGATTCACAGAATACCGAATTTTCACGTACTTCACCAAAAACCTAATATTTAGAAATCCTTCAATTCCAACATCCTAGCAACAATAATAGATTATCCCAACACAAAAAAAAAACATTTACTAAGACCCATTATAAATTTCCAAGAAGCATTGTCAAATAAAGATGGAAACAAGAAGAAGATGAAGATGAAGATTAAGAACAAATTCACCCACGTTGGTCCCTTTCGCTGCCGAGGCCGAAGCCCGAGAGAGATTCCTCCCTGCGATGCTCTGATTCGTTAGGTTTCCAAGGGCCGGTCTCTTCTTCGCCTGGGCAGCCCCCGCCGGCGCCTTAGCCGCTGCCAAAGCCGCCGCCTTATCGTTCTCCGCTGCCGCCGGCCGCTTCACCAGAGACGAAGACGCACCGGACGCCGAGGACACAGAAGAACGACGAGCCGACGACATCTCAAAACAAAACCCTAAAAGGATTCGAACCCTAAAATTGAGATCGATCGAGACAAAGAGAGCGGATTAAAAGGAAGAAGGCGAGGGTTTTGTTCGTTTTCTTTTGGTATTAAAATAATAATATTTACTTTGAGAGGGAATAGGAATGGGGGCTGCTGATTTGAATTGGGAGCGGATCTGAGCCTTCCATTTGGGAGAGCACGCGCCCGCAGGGGACAGGCTCGACAGCCTCGGGAGCGTTTTGAATTGGGACGCGGTGGGGTCACCGGCGGTGAGAATAAGGTGAGCGGATCTGGGGACCTTATTTTTTTCAAAAAAAAATTGAAGTTTGAAAAGGGCCTTGATGGTAGCTTCGATGTATTACATTCATTAATGATCGTTGCTAGTGGGGACCACTTAGAGAAGAGGGTATAGGTTTTTGCTTTTATGGAAAGGTGTGATTTATTTGAAACTTTAAATTCAAATTGAGTGGAGTAGATGAGGAATGAGGTGCGTTAAATCTTTTTTTTCCCCCTTTCTTTGGGATGATCCAAAGTTTTCCAAAACTGTCTAGTCGTATTAGGAATGAAAAGACGTTTAATTTAGATTGGACTGGTAATATGTGAAAGGAAATCTAAGCATTGTGTTAGAATTGGAGTCGGATTCCCAACACTGATTTAAAACAATGCAAGAATCATATAGTTCATATAACAGAATGCAAAAAGATAGACCGTGGGAAAAATCCGATGATGCAAATAATTCATGAAAATTGGATTCAAACTCCCCTTCAAAGTAAGGAGGGTTTAGGAGTTGTTTATGGGATCAAATTCTCTTTGGATTTTAAGGATTTGAGAAGACAATTTACTATACTTTCATCTCAAATTTCAAATTGAGTGAAGTAGATGAGGAATGAGGTGCGTTAAATCCTTCCCCCCCCCCCCGCCCCCCCCCCCCCTTTTTTGGCATAAAGGATGATCCAAAGTTTTCCTAGACCAGATGTCTAGTCGTATTATGAATGAAAAGACGTTTAATTTAGATTGGACTAGTCATATGTGAAGGAAAATCTAAGTATTGTGTTATAATTGGAGTCGGATTCTCAACACTGATTTAAAACAATGCAAGAATCATATAGTTCATATAACAGAATGCAAAAAGATAGACCGTAGGAAAAATCCGATGATGCAAATAATTCATGAAAATTGGATTCAAACTCCCATTCAAAGTAAGGAGGGTAAGTATTTTAGGAGTTGTTTATTGGATCAAATTCTCTTTGGATTTTAAGGATTTGAGAAGACAATTTACTATAGTTTCTCCTACTTTCATCTCAAATTTAGATGTTTGTTCTGCAAAAGGCTTGCAATTCAATCTAGCTTTGCGATCAAAATTTGACTAAATTGGTACAGATGTGATGTTCATGTAAAATTTTAAGAAGCACTAACAATTTGCATGTGCGTTACACGTATGCAGGGGTTAAGTACATTTTGTAGAGAAAATAATCATATAGTTTAAATATTTAAAATGATGGGACGCGCGCTATGTTGTTATTTTATTTTTCAAAAAACATAGAAATCTAGAGAGAAAGAACAAGATAGAGTAGCAAGGAACAAGCACTTGATAATGTGGTGAAATTATTCCACGGGGAGATGAATAGGATTAAGTTACCGATATGCCCAAATTAAAAATTTTAACAAGCACTTACGAATATAAAACACAATTGGAAAGAAATATAATATCAAGCAATACTACAATTGTGAACAAATAGCATATAGCAAGCAAGAGCAATATCAAGTATAAGCAATGGGCATAAAGAGCAAGTAGTGAGCAAATATAGCAAGTAGGGAACAAACATGCAATTGAGCAATTTTTAAGCTAATAGGAAATATAAAGTATAAGAGAAATTACGAACGCAAACATGATCGATTTTAGAGTGGTTCGGGAGATCTCTTGGTCCATTTTTTTTAGACGTACGAGCATGTTCCACTAAACACGTCTTTTTCAGAGACAACACGTTGCCCACAAGCAACCCACAACCCCGCTTCCAGTGGAGGCCTAACCAACACGTCTCCTCAAAAGACTACACGTTATTCGCCACTACGAACAACACTTCTTACAAGCTCTTCCCGCCTCTCTCTCAATACAACCATGCGTGCTCACACTTGAGCACTTCTTCTCTCAACGGGCTCTTCTCTCTTACAAGGCACTCTTACACTCAAGAATCTTCTCAATGAAGAAAGAAGGCAAAATACAAGATCAAGATTACTCTCAAAAGAGTTTTATAATTGAAGCACTATATACTCAGGAAGATGGCAAATCAAATTTAACTCTTAAGTGTGTGTATGTGAGAAATTGGATAGGCAGATCAAAAACTATTTTGAATTCTCACAAGATGTAGGATTTTTCTCTCTTGATCACTTCTGAATTTTGCAAACTGAAATATTGAGTGATAAGAGCTCAAAAAAATCAACCCAAAACTCTTTTATAGCCCCACACAAAAACTAGCCGTTATAAGTCAAATCAGAATTTTTCGGTCTGAGCAGATGTCTGAAGAACAATCGAACAGATGTCTGAAGGTTTAATAAAATAAAACACAACGGCTATATTTTCAAAAACTTTCTTCTTCAGACGTCTACCCTGTATAGCTGCAGACGTCTGTCGATCATTTTAAAGAAGGCAATCAAAAACA
Source organism: Agapanthus africanus (assembly GCA_030015575.1). Taxonomy (NCBI): domain Eukaryota; kingdom Viridiplantae; phylum Streptophyta; class Magnoliopsida; order Asparagales; family Amaryllidaceae; genus Agapanthus; species Agapanthus africanus. The sequence continues at coordinate 115,493,274 of JASDDO010000018.1, forward strand.
TAAATCACAGACAAACGTCTGAAGAACAATAGGTAGACGTCTGAAGAACAAAAAAACATTTTGAAAACCTTCATCAGACGTCTGTTCAAATGAACGTCAGACGTCTGTATCTTATAAAAAATAGGCCATATGAAAACACAGAGAATAGACAGGCGTCTGAACAAGTAAGGGACAGACGTCTGAAGCACAAAACGCATGAAAACTGATATTTCAGATATTTGGGGGTTTTGTAAACATACAGAAAGACGACAGACATCTGAAGCACATGGGGACAGACGTCTGAAGTGTAAAAACTCATAAACTTGTGTTTTGTGATGAAAATCAATTTTAAATCGAAAACCCTAAAGTTCATTGTAACGTTTTATAAATCGTTTTATGAATTTTTCGTTTTTAGGGTAAATTTGTCACGACCCGAAAGTACGAAACATGACCGGCACTTAGACTACGAAACGTCTCGAGGCGTACGTAATCTAAGTAAGCCGAAAACCCAGAAATCCAAACCAAGAAAAAGTAGTAGAGTGAAGGAAAACCAATTTAAATCAAGTAGTTTGCAACATACGCCAAAATGTGCATTTTAAAATCACAAGTCTTTTCTAAAAATTTCGGCAGAGTTTCCTTTGTAAAAACTGACCCCAAACGGGTACAAAACCTGATAAAGCATATATAATGAATAAAGGCATCCAAAATAGGGAGCTAGCTCTTCGTCAATCGACGGTCACAACCACGAAAGCAATATAATATACAACGCCGAAGGGCGAGGATCACAACAGAAAAGGAACTCGAAACAACATGAAATCCATAGAAATACAACGCGCGACTCTAAGGTCGAAAGAATAAATATCACTGGTCTCTAATTCAAATAAATACATGTTTGGTTAATGGAACTTCTAGATACAACAGAATAATAATATACAAGGTATAATGATAGGTACGATACAAATAAACCCACCTACCAGCAAATCACCCAAAAAAGATGCAGTGCCAGCAAAACCGTAATGAAACCTGTACGGCAAAACCTGCAAGAAACTGTGGCACAACGGAGGTGAGTTGCCAACTCGTGAGTAGAAAACATCTACGAACAGAAATCGCATGAACAACGCAATCCTAGGTCATACGATCATAATATATCCTCAAATATATAATCTGCAGTCTATAACAATGGCTAGGGTATACCTCAAAACAACTGTAATACCAACTGCTCGTGTCAGTGCCTCAGGTAGCAATATATCACATGGATGAGGTATGAATGTATGAAAATAGAATACATGTAAACGAGAAACTGCTTTCATAATTTAGTGAGATTTTTTGTATATTAAAAACGAGGTATCATAATGAAATCAGCATAAACAGTGTCTAGTATTGATACAAAACATAATCTCAATCTCAATATCTCAGGCTCGGTACCTCAGTATCTCAAAAATCTCAGTGTCTCAATCTCACTATCTAGGACGCCGTCAGTCCAGACCGGCCCCTAATATCCATTACAAGACCACGACGGTATCCTCCGGATATCCGACGCGTCGGGTAAAATCACCGGTAGGTAATCTTCCCCTGCCAGGCTCATCGTCTACTACTCGAACTTCTTGCCCCTGGGTACCTTACCGGGCCCACCATGTACCCAAAACGGTTCATCCAACTCCTCGAATCGGGTCTCGAAATCCATCAGCAAACTCATGGTGGACGACTCATACATCATGGAAAAACCACACTTTTCATTTAAAAAGATAGAGAAAAGAAGTTTATAAATGTTTTTGCGGTTTTCCCCCAAATCCAGGAAATCTCATGAAAATCCGAATCCAAATCATCAATAGCATGTAAACAGTGAATATAGGCATAAAAATCCATGAATGCGGCATAACAGCGAATAATAACATGTATGAAGTAGCAAGTAATAACTACAATGTCTAAACTAGCACATAAGGCAAGTACATTAATATCATGTCTAAACTATTAGCTAACAAACTATGTCAATGCAATAGTATTTTCTAAAGTGTTCGTGACATGGCGATTACCGATGAAGATGTGTGTGAGCCGGCAAGTAAGTGTACGTGGAACATACGCATCATCGGTAATGGTGCTGGTGTCCTAACAGCATGATATCAACAAAGCAATATGAAATCACAATATAAGTATGCGATGCGGAGCGAACAGCAATAATGAGCGGGAGCTGAATACTAGACATAACGATAACTAATCTGCATTTAATATAAATCTAGTCTAACAATTACACTAAACTATAGGGCTGAGCTAACAGGCTAACTGAAGGTAAGGAAACCGCCTAACATCTGAGTCGACACACACACACACACGCACACGCACACACACACACACACACACACACACATATATATATTAGTCGGTGATCCCGCCTCGATAATATCACATCCGATACCATATCTATAATCAGATATTCCCAAGTCAAGAGTGCGGATCTAACATCAATATATAGCTCGTACGTAAATCCGTCGTACGGCATCCCAAATCTGGGTAAGGGTCAATATCACATTCATCACATTATTCATCTGGTATCCTCTTTATCAAAGATCACAATCCGGCATACTGATCTATGTCTAGTATAATACTAATATCATCAATATAATCATAATCTGACTGCTGATCTACAGCCTCATACAAACCAATGTCATCACCACATATCATCATAAAGAGGTATACATCGCCCAATACGGACTATTATAAATATCCTAGCATATCACATCTAATGTCTTGATCACAAGTCAACTATTCTATGTATATCACCATCCACATGGTATCGTCGTCCAAAGATCCGCTATAACATCATGACGTATCTCAAATATGAATCCTGCCATATCACCGATCTCACGGTCTCAAATCAAATCTCATCGACTCACTTCAATCCCAAATACTATCCTCAAATCCAGTATATGAACACATAGTCTCATACCCATGTGAACACGTAACTATATAATCCCATATACGCACATGTGAAAGAAGAATGTATACAAGTATGGGTGTGTGTGTGTATGTGTGGTGCAACCACTACTCTAGGGTTTCGCAACACTAAACCAATCCAATCACACCTAGAATCCATCTTTATCATCAATAATCTCAAACAACATAAAATCAATATATGTGTGTATACGTATTCGTATACATCACCATGAGCTGCGGGGGTGCTATACGCCATCCACCCGACTTCTCCCCGTAGATATAAATCTATTCACCTTGCTTCTTGTGTGCCGATGTCGATGTCGCCATCTTCATCTTCAACGTCTCGATATCACGTGGGGTACCTACAAAGATAACACAATCACAAAAGCATATGAAAATCATATCGAAAAACCAAAACGGCACACGCTACTCTCATAGGTAAAAACCTATAGTCTCGCATGCAAACACGACCAATAACCCTTTGCCGTTGATGTTCAAACGCCACCCGACAGAAACAAATCATCAAATACTAAAATCCATGCTAAAACAAGTCGTAAACCATGCGCCAACTCATGAAAATTACCCCAGATTCTATCCTATGTGGAATCAGTCAAAATTGCACATACCAAAGGTCAAATTTACTGGAGATAGGGCCCTGAACCAAAAACGAGGGGGTTCCAACCTGCTCTGGCCGCAATTTGCGGCCAGAAGGGATAAATTGGCGGCCTGGGGAAGGAGATAGGGGCTAGGGTTTTCTGTGGTGGTTCCAGGGTGCCTGCACATCTCACTGTCCAACCAAAATTATTTTAGGAGTCTTGGGGTGAAAGCAGATTTCAAAACACACTCACAGAATTACAGTTTTTCCCGATATCGATTCTATAAATCCGTATTCTGGGTTCTAATCTCTAGTTTGGTCCAATATAACTTCACAACAGGGGTTGTAGTCTCTAATTACACCTCAATTCATCTTTGATTTCAGATTAAACCCTAAACCCTAACTTGAATTTTCCAAAGTTCATCAAAACACACAATATCGACATGAAGCAAGTATGGATGCATAAGGAATCGAAATACTACCCTAAAGGTGCAGAAATTATCTCCTTTGGCAACTCATGAAAATTCTTGAGTTGCTCAAAGTCCTCAAAATCCATTCTTTCTTAGTCCAATGCGTTCCTTTTGAGCTTGTGAACAAGTTTTGTGAAGTGAGAATGGGGTTTTGGAGTTAGATCCATGGTGTTTTGGGGGATTGAAGGTGGAGGAAGAAGAGGGAAAGGAGGCGGCAGCAGCAGCAGCACTCATTGGAGAGGGAGAGAGAAATGAGGTGATGAAATGATGGGGGCCATGGTTCAAAAAGAGGGTTGACCTATTCTCTCTCTCATCATCATTCCTTCACTTTTTCTTTTCTTTTCCTTTATTCTTTTATTTCCTTCTCACTCAATGGTAACCCTAAGCAACCATACACCCACAACATGTAAGAAAATGTGACAAGTGTGGAAAAATGATATGTGCATGTTTTGCACCAAAAATGCTAAAAATCCAATTAGCGATTTTTAATCGCGATCAGCACTAAATTAACATATAATTAACCATAAAAACTTTAAAATGGCATAATTCCATAAAATACCCTATTTTAGAATTTTCCATAATTTTTCCAAAATTTTTCACATTTATCGATATTTAATTATACCGAAATATTAAAATATTCATTAAAATGATATTAAATTATAAAAATTCCCAAAAAATAATATTTTATTTTTTTGGAATGTTACAAAATTAGTCGGTGTTTTTCGTTTTAACCCGATTGTGATCAAACTTCTGTATAGACTTAGCGGCACCTAGTTTAGCTAGAATGAAGCTAGTGCGGGGGCTTTGGGGGTCAATTGGAAGTTTTGGTTCACATAAAAAATTTTCCTAATTAAAATATTATTTTAATACTTTATTTGTGCGCTTTATTAGTAGTAATTACATTAATTACATTTTTATGTGGGTTAATTACTACTAATGTGAATCTATGCTAATCTAATCACTAGAATTAGTTTAGAACCTTTCTCACCAAAATATCTAGATATTTGGTTAAATTAATTGAACTTTAAAGAAAAAAAAATGGTGACAAAATGCTATTTTGTTTTATTATGCAATTATTGATTTTTTTCTTCTAGATTTTTCTACAAAGCTCCACAAAACCCTAGCTCCTTCCTCCTTGGCCGAAACTTCTTTGCTTGCTGCCCTTGTGCTTTCTCATCTCATTTCTTCACTTCAATGCTTCAAAAAAATCATCAAAAATCCAAATAAAATTATACAAACTCAAATATAATTATTCCCCTTCATTCCTTAACCCAAATCAAGTTTTGTTCTTCATTCAAGTGAGGATTCTGGAGGCTAATCATTTGATTTTTCAAGTTTCAAGTTGTGTTTCTTTGAAGGTATAAATCCAAACCCTAATCTCTTTTGTTGTGTTAATACTTTAATTAGCTTATTTAGATTTAATTTAAGCTTTTAATTTCATAGTTAGAATTTCTAGTAAGGGTTTTGTTAATTAAATTAGGGTTTTGATTAGTGAAATGGTTAGATGATAATTTTAGTCAAATAAAAACTAAACCAAATTGTTAATTTGTTAAATGATATTTTCCTAATTGTTTAATTAAGCTCATTAGCAAACTAAACTTTTACTAATCCTAATTAAGTGGGATTTAAAATTATAGTAATGGTTTAAATGGTTTAATCTTGCTAATTAATGATGTTTGTAAATGCTAGTTTGGTAAGAACTTATAGTTTTGTGCTAAAATGATATATGTTGCTTACTAGATTTCGGTAAGTTTTAGGCGTGGGTTTCTTTTGATGTTGCGACGTTAATTATATTGATTCCACATTTATTATTGTGTTGTGAATGCGCGATCAGTACGATCAGGGTCTAGGCTTGGTAGTTGTGTCGCTTTGCGTTCCTAGTTAGGGTCATGCCGATGTCGTTCGTGTCTTTGTGTAGTTTTTGCTCTTGAGTTAGTTTCGTAGTGTTGCTATGCGCGTTAGCCACTTGACGAACACCTGAGAGTATGTTTGGAGTTGGTACGGTAGTCAAACGTAGTTTGTACGTGTTATTGGTCGATTGCTAATATAGACTTGTTATATTGTTATATGCTTTCAGGATCACAGGCGGGGATTTCAGGCGCTGCGAACAGGGGAAAGCGAGTGGTAGACTTTACTTAGCCAGGAGCATTGATGAGTAGATTTAACATTTACAGGAGAATCGCCCGCATGGCGTTATGCGTCTGGGCTAGAGATGTTATGAATTGTCGCATATTCTATTCCATATATAGAGTTGCGCATCCACCTTATTGTTTAGTTATTTGTTGTGCTTGGACTTGTACCCTTAGGACACTGCACTATTATTGACGGCTCATGTTGCACGAGCACTGATTGTATGCCACACACCGTCAATAATTGCCATGACACGCACAACACACATACCTATATGATATTGTTTGGTTAGGGACATTGAGACATTGATTCATATTTCTTTATGCATATGACATATAGCATACCTGTATACCTATATGCTTACACATATGCCTTGACATGCTTACATGCTAGTTACCATTAGTGATAGGTATATTTCACACGTAAGGACATACCTACATGTATACCTTGCATACATACTTCACTTATACCTGGAGGGTATATTACATCATTATTGATAGGAAGATACATATACCTTGCTATACCTTCATATTCACACACATATCTGGTTATAGCTACATGTTTACCTTTATTTGATGTTATATAGATTTGGAGAAATTAGGAACCGCATATTTATATATTAACTTGTTGCAGTTAAATAGCAGTTTTTTTTATATGCTCATATTACTGTTTCATGTTGCATATATTACATTCATGGATTTCATATGATGTTCTCTGATATTTTTACTCCTAAGTATATATAACAGTGGAATGGGACGCTGTTATATATGCCTATATATATATATATATATATATATTAGTGGAATGGGACGCTAATATATATGTATTGATTCATGCATTTATACTTATTCATTGCTTGATGTTTTCTGGATTTGAGGACGTATATACCGATACGTGGAACACAAGTGTCGAGATGAGACACTTGGGTTTCAAGGAACGTATAGATATCAGAAAACCGATACGTGGATCACGGGTGTCGATACCGGACACTTACGATTCGAGGAACGTATGAATATGAGAAAGACCGATACGTGGATCATGGGTGTCGATACCGGACACTTACGATTCGATGAACGTATGGATATGAGTATTTATGTGTCGATACTAGACACTTGTTTCATGATATTTTTGGGTGTCGATGTTGGACACTCACTTTATATGAAACTTACTCGATACTGGATATTGGATATATGAGATTTACTTGATACTGTACATTCAGGATATATGAGGTTTACTTGATATTGTATATTCAGGATATATGAGATTTACTTGATATTGTACATTCAGGATATATGAGACTTACAGGATATGGAGCCAATTTGGGGGTTGATTTGAGAGAATTTGGGATTTAGATTGTCTTGATGGATTTTGGTCCTACCACGAGGTCAGGATTCCGTGAGAATGACATGTTTTATTCTATTTCTCATTTATTTTATATGCATTGCTTCATGTATTAGTAGTACCTGCTAGAGTATCTTTCATGACTGTTGCATATACATATTGTCATATTATTGCTTCATGTATTAGTTGTACCTGTTAGAGTACCTTTCATGACTGTTGCATACATATGACCATTTATTGCATCCGCTTGCATGTATTAGATTCGCGCTGTACATGCATACTTGCGATTACCTGCATATGTTATTTACTATTCACGAGTTGGCAACTCAGCCCCGTTGTGCCACAGGGTTTTGCAGGTTGTTTCCCCAGAGTAGTCGAGGCAGGCTATTCATCAATCTTATCATCTTTTGCTGCGGATACCGCTTCGGCTCACGGTGTGTAGTTTTTCTTTAGGTGGGTTTTGTGGTTATCCGTTCATGTTCATTGTATATTCGTTGTATCCTGTACTCTCCATCTACCATTATCTTGTATGACTTAGAGACTTGATGTGAGGACGATATTGTATATTATTTTGTGACTTGGAGGTCTTTTATGCAGTTTTACTTCTATCGTCTTTTATTTCTTCGCTACGGCATCGTATATCTGTTGTGGTGGTTTCTTTCCGCCGTTGGGTGTGGATTTGCTCCCGTTGGGGATGTTGGAGATAGCGCCCTCAGAGTCAATTATTGGACCACAGGCACGTGATTGCAATGATTGAGGGAGGACCTATCCCGGTAGGACAGTCTTACTCAAGATGATAGTATGCTATCTGGTTTATCTTTATCATCGGGTACTGCTTTAGGTGACCTTACGAGTCGCTATTACACGTTGATAGAGACCCTAGGATTCTTGCTTGACTACCAGCAGTATGAGGGCGATCATATACGTGAGAGCTGGAGTCTATAAGCACATCCTTAAAAGGTCCCTAGTCGTGGGAGTTTCGAGACTGGGCATCGATACTCCATTAGTAGACTAGTGTATACAGTCAGACCCCAACGAGGGGCGGTGGCCGGTCTCACAAGCCATTGGTGTCAGTTGGTTCACCTAAGATGTATACAGGTGCTCATTGGGTTATGAGTACACCAGACAGGACTCGCCAGGAACCTGCTAGTTGGGATTATACCAGACGTCAGATAGCAGTTCCCTGGTGACATGTGTACAGGTTAGTTCATCGACCTGAGATCGTCATTTGTCTCGTGTGAGTTCCCACTGTACTTTGATTACTACCCTACCACGGCTCAAAGGAGTCGTGCAAACAGGTTTTAGTTGGGTATAGTCCCGAGCCACATGGAGGCAGTGAGCGGATCTGCAGGGGTTCGTCTCTCCCGGTATTGGGGGTGAGGTCGCGCTGTGTCTAGGAGATCCATTACACAAAGCCCTCGGCCGAGGCAGGAGATTTACTGGCAGGTATTCCAGTAGTATCTCAGGGTGTTCTGGGCTTCACTCCGACACGACTTGTACCGCTTTTGGGGGTCTGACTTTTACCAACCCGCTAGGCCCGCCATGCGATACTCATAGACGAACGGACCGGACTGTACGGATATTGTCACTGACAGGCTCAGTAGGGTGTCAGGATGAGTTCGCTCATCGACGTCCCTTTTTGTCAATAGCTGGTGGCCCGTCACGTATGGCTAATACCTCTGACGTGCTAGTGGTTAAATCCACAGCCATAGTATTGACGAGTCTTTAGAGTCCACCACACTCAGTTACTCAAGTTTCGGGCGAAACGCTGTAGAGGCCGTATGGAGATATGGCAGGGTTCGATCAGATACGTGTGGTATTGCACGGATCGTGATCGGACGGTTTTTACTAGCCGGCTTTGGCTTAAGCCGGATCCTAGTATTGGATAGTGTAGTTTTGTCTCTTTGCATTTGTATTCAGTGGGAATACAAATGCGGGCATGTATATGCAGTCGCGGGGGTTTCCTGTAATTTATTACGGGATCAGTTTTCTGAAGTTGCCAGTTTGCATTCCGTTCCGGCCGTTTTTCCTTTGTTCCTTCACGGCCGGACTTTTGTGATGGAGGGGGTTATTTGCAAGTTTGCAAATAACTTGTTGTGGAGGGGTTTCTTGCTTATTGGTGGTATCATGATGGTTCTTTAATCATTAGATTCCATTTGCATCTTATCCTTTGATTAGAATGGATTAGAGTTGATTTGAATGGAAATGACATTGTTATCATTGCCTTTTTGATATGGTCACCCCTTTTGCTTTTACTACTATCACCTCCCTTCTTGTTATTGATTCATTCCCTCCACCATTTCATTGTAAGAAGGGGCCGGCCACAATGGGAGAAGGAATGAAAGAGAGTTTCATTTTGTATGTGGCATATTTTCCTTCATCTCATTTCTTGCTAGGAAAAATGAAAGCACCATTTTTCCTTATCTTCATTCCTCTACATCCATGGCAACTTCGCCCCAAGAGACAACCATTCTACACTAAACCTACAGTATCCTTGGACGCGTCGGCTAGCCAACTTCGCGCCCGAGTTGCCTCGGTCCAGAGGTGGGAGCCCGTAAAAGAATCCGGCTACGTGGTGCCCTTTCCGACGAGGAGGTGACGGATAGAGATTTCGCGGGAGATCGGGACGATGACGAGAAGACCGGAGGACACGGATCACTCGGTATATCTCTCACCCCATCTCTAGTTAGCTAGTACAGGTTAATGGTTACGATCTGGGTATATTGTCCGTGGTAGCGCCGGTTTAAAGTTAAGAAAAATTTTTGATTCCGCATTTTGGCCTCGGATAGACGGTCGGGACGCTGCCGTGGCGCAACATGGTATCAGAGCCACACCATTAACCTAGTCTAGCTTGCTCTAGTATGTTTAGAACTCGATCGAACAAAATTCCCAAAAGCCGTATTTTTCTGCATCAGGTTTCTGTCGAATTTTTTTGGACTCTAAAAATTTTTCAGGTTGTTTCAGAATGATGTTCAGGGTGTTCTAAGAATTCTGCAAAAATTTGGTGACCTGATTCCACTTTTCCACCGCGGAACCGCGGCCAAACCCATGCATTGGCCGCGATTCCGCAGCCATAATATCTCCACGTGGCGCAAATTTTTTCAGAGGCTCTTGGACTTTAAAATATGGGTTTTGGGACATTCTTTTTGGGCCCAGATTTTCTGTGAGTGCTACAGTAATGCTTGGGGCCCACTTGGGTATATTTGTTCGATCGGATATTTTAAACATGCTAGTTCACAGTATTTACATTATATCTGCGACCGTGAATGTCATTTGATCGGTAAATCCTGTCTAATTGCTATAGCCAGGTTAGACGGATTTGCGAACGTGACATTTACGTTGATGTTCTGTGTTGTACTGTGTTGTTGCGGATCGGTCGTGGGGGATAACCTGGATGCAATGTTAGTACAGTTTTGTTTTATATGTACATTTGATATTGCGGGGCGAGCGTCCGACATGTGGACTGCCGTCACTGCCTGTTTGTATTATTCTTTTGGGGCACGACCAGGTTGCGGTCGATGTACCCGTTGTACGTATATTTTACTTTCTGTATTAGGATTGCCCCGCAGAGGGGTGCACGGATAGCCGGGTTCTAGAGGGCAACGAGCCCGCATCTCATGGCATTGAGACGGAGGGGGCTTTATTCTAGAATTGGCGGGCTATTCGCCGCACTCGTAGGGGGTACAGGTTGACCCAGGAGGGGTGCCCAAGTTACCGGATTCCGTGAAGTGCTGGGTGGTCCATTCACGTTGCTGAAGGGGGCTGCCTCACTTCAGGTTTTGGCGGGTAACTTGCCGCGCCCGTAGGGGTCTAGGATTTTCATTGCACAGGCTATCCACGCGACCAGGGGAACGTCGGGTTTCAGTAGCGGCTCTATGAAACCCGGGGATCCCAGATATCTGTACATTTCTGTGATGTTGCATTTTATCACGCCTTGAGCGAATATTATATATTGATATATATACTAGTAGATGTTGTATATGTTTTGCATCCGCGCTAGTCTAGTTCCCGCTCTGTCGTTAGTTAAGTAACCTAACGGATGATGACGGGACCCAGTGGCGAATGCGGATGGCATATACGTACATCATTATTTTCGTTCTTTTGTGGTGTGATCAATTGATGGGACTGCGTTGATTCGGATCAATGCAAGATAAACAAACCTATTCTGATGTTGTTGGAACAATTTTCAAAAAGCTGTTATTGCAAGGGCGTTCTCTTTTGTTTTGCATCGTGGTATTCAGTTGGAATATCCTGCTCCTCAGTCGACGAGGCAAGGGCCGAGATCCCTTCACCGGGAGTGACCCCTTGGATAAAAGTTTGCGTCAGGGCAATAACTTCACTATAGCCGATTACTTTTGCTTTGTATCGTGGTATTCAGTTGGAATATCCTGCACCTCATTCTACGGGGAAAGAGCCGAGATCCCTTCACCGGGAGTGACCTCTTTAGCAAAGGTTTTCGTCACTATATTTTTATAAAAAGCTATGCAGTTCCTTCAACGATATCAAGTTCATTACGTTAAAGGTTTTTCGCCAAAAACCAGCCGTAGCCCTCCGTCATTTCCTACGGGTATTATTTAGTATTCGTGCTGCGTTTGTTGACCTAGTCAAGACGTAGTGTTCGGTAGCTAAGTGGTACTTGTTTGTTGCATAAGTGGGATTGGTTAGGACAGTCGTGCGGCCTTGTTGACCTAGTCAAGGGCACGTACGGGTGGGTTTAATGCAATCCAGAATAATGACGGGCTGAACTTGACTGGCGGTTTATGGTTTGTTGACCTAGCCAAGGTCATAAGCCGCTTGGGGTAAAAATCACATCGGGAGTTTCTAAAGAAACTGAAACTTGCCAGGCATGCGCATACCTTCTGGAGTGTGGTGACGTGAGTGGATTCTGTCACGTTATCATACGATGATAGTTAGATCCCGATTCCCACTGATGAGTTGGTTTACTTCTCGGGTGATCCCGACTAATTCTTCTTTCAGGTTTGGAGAAGAATTTGAGGTTACAGTGGGAGGTTTCCAGATTAGATAAAGTGATAACCATTCTGATCTAGGTTAGAGTGCACGCTGAGTGTTTCTTTTCTCTCTCTCTTTGGCAGCGACCATTGACCCGACCCTAGACTATGACTCAGTGACCAAGTTAACCGAACCTTCTTAAACACTGGCTTTTGGATTGTCAGAGTTGCATACCTCATTGCCACTCCTACTTTTACCCTTTTCTCCAGGACACCCCGTATTACTACGAACGCCCACTTCTATTGGACAAAACCATCGTATGGTTATATACGAACTCGAAGTTATTCGAGGATGGTTTCCGGTTCTGGAGAAAACGGATAGGACTATTCAGTTGTCTTTTCCTTTTACCTTCTTTCAGGTTGCGAGTACTCCTTGGTTTAGGAGTAGTACACCTATTACGCAAATTGGATAGTCTTCTTCCAAACCTTAGGCTGGTGCCGAACGGTGGGGAATGAAGAAAACCAATTAGCATAACGATGGTGTGCAGAAGATATTAAGTTAAGACAAAGCAAGGGATTAGTAAGAGGGCAAAGTAAACTGCGACTGCTACTCACGACCAAACCAAGTATTTCTTCGCCAATCCTAAATCACCTTTGTATTTCTCCAGGACACTCCGTATCACTACGAAGATCCACAGTTTATTGGATACTCCATCGTATGGTTATATACGATCTCGAAAGGAACTTGTTCCAGTTCGGGGATGGATTCTGGTCCAGGAGAAATAGGAATAAGGTTTATTCGGTTGTCTTTTATCTTCACCTTCTCTCATTGCGAGTGTTCCTAGGATTAGGACAGTACACCCATTATGCTTATTGGATAATCTTCTTCCAAACCATAGGCTGGTGCCGAACGGTAGGGAAGGAGGAAAACCATTTGGCCTAAAAGGGTGTGCAGAAGGTAATGACTAAAGACATAGAAAGGGATTTGGAAAGATGGCAAAGAATTACACGGTTACAGTTGTGAATCTGAATTATGGAAGAGGCATTACTAGGAATACCGGGATACCCCATCGAAACATTTCAATGTTTCAGTTTCGCTGTGTACTGTTAAAGGAAAACTGATTTCCCGATTGGATACTTACTCCAGGGTATGTATTTACCAGGTATGATTCTCACATCTGTATGGTTTTACAGATGATGAGTGGGAGTAAATTATTGGGAATTGGGTGGTCATCCTCATTATATCGGGATTCGTTGTAATCGGTGATATTTGAGGAAGTCACCTGGGTTGTTTGCCGGTCGGCAAATATTTGGTTTTGAATATCCGCTGTTGTGCACCAATTTCAAATTGATATATCTGTACGTCTATTTTCATAGAGTGAGATATACCTTTTGAAATTATGTCTATGACATTTACCTATATCAGTGAATGGTTAGGTAAGGAGTATTAAACAGCGGTGTAATTCTTCTTAACCATAAGTACAGTTTTCAACCTACGACACACAGTGAATGAGTTATCAGACTCAAGGGACTTATACAGAGTATTGTATGTTGTCCAGGGTCTATCAGGACAGAGGGGTTGGTCCTCGTACTATATTCGGTTTACTTATGACTTCTCTAGTTTTTAGACAGGTGTTTCGTGAAAACACAGGTTCCGAATTTTGAGAAGTTATAGGTATTTGAATAAAGTAGAGAACTAGGTATTGCAAGTATCGGGATTCTTCAAAGTGATCGAAGATGTAGATACTTGTGTATGGTATTCAGTTGATAGTAATGGTTAAGAGAACTTGCTTCTCTTTCAGATTACTCATAATTGGAAGCATTCCTAAGTTGAGTAATGCTGATCGGCCTCTCTCCATTTACTTGACATGCACTGGGGACAGCTACATGATTTGAATCTGGTTCAATTAAATCAGTGCCTCTGGTTCTATATTGGATATAGAACAGTTCATATCTTAACGATGTTAAGGTACGGGGAGTTGTCCGGCTTATGATTAAAACCAGACTCTGGATAACTCAAGGCACGTTTCTGTAATGGTTGTTTGTGGGTTGACCCAGGCTATGACGAGGGTTGACTTTCACCATCTGGAAGATCAATAGCGATATTGTTCTAGACTCGCCACAGTTTTAATAAAAATGGATTTTTTCAGAAAACAGTAGTGGGAGTATGGTAGAACTGGAAGTGATTCCAGAACCGCAAACGATTACTGAAGATTTGATAAGAACCTAAAGATTCAATCTGATTTGACATTCCATTGGCCACTCCGCAGATAAAGTGGGTAACCTCAGGCACCCGAGAGGTACTTCGGTATGCTCAAGGACGGTGGCAGGGAGGTTCTTGTTTACCCAGACTTGCCATTGCTGTTGTTCCAGACTGTGAGACCCGGCAGGAGGATGAGTATAGCGTCGTTCTAAACTGGCTTTAGAAGTGTACGTCTATATGACTCTGCCAGAGGGTTGTCGTAGTCAGTGGGAGCAACGGAAGCACAGTGGGCAAGAGGCTTATATACTTAAGCACATATAGCGAAGATAGATCATCTATTTCTGATGTGACAGTCATAGGTTTGACTTCATCAGAATAGGGGATGGATCTGTAAAGAAGGTAGTAGGGTGTGATAACCTGGTATTAGGATGACATACACAGAGTAGGAAGTGATATTCCTATACTACGACCGGTTATTCTTTGGTTGTCACACAGTGGTTTCTCCACATAGGACTTGGATATTATATCAGACATTCTGGTTATTGGATCTATGGTTTTAGATCTAGATTTGGGTGGTTTCCCAATCTGGGTACTTTGACAGCATTCTATAAGTATTTAGATTGGACGACTCCCGGCACGGTAGTGTACCTGCAGGTGATGGAGTCACCCTCTCTAAAGGTGTCTTACAGACTAAAGGGGAGAGGGATGTGCATGATTGGCAGATCATTTGCTTAGGCAATTGAGTCAATCATGAGATGTCAAGTACCACACCAGATGTTGTTCTTGCAGGAGATGCAATAAGTTGATATTAATCCAATCCTGGAGAAACAATCGGAAGCAGCTTTAGAACATAAGTGGATGTTCTAGGGATTTGATAACGGCAGCCTCCTTTAGGAGACGGTTATCATTCCAGGCTTCCAAGGTGACATGGACGACAGGGTGGTCGTCAGAGTCATAATTTTCCCTCTGACGAGGGGCAGTATTTTGGACAGGTGGTCCAGGTGGATACTGAGGGAGGCATGGCACAGGATACTGATTAAGTTCAGTTGACGATACAGTCTAAGAAGTTTGGATTTGAAGTTCATTTATGAGCTAGGTCCCATCAGATATCCAGACATTCTAAGACAGGTATTGCTCATTTTGGGAGATGGCTTTCTCCGCGAACTTGAGATAAAGAGAGACATAGAAAGAAACATCAGAGCGGATCCACTCACTGAGGCTATTCCTCGAACGCAATAGTTTCACAAACGAGCTTTGTGAGACTGATTACTAGAGGAGTTGGGTGTTCGGTATCACACGGGCTGTGAGTATGCGACATCACAATAATTAGCCTTGAGTGCAAGTGGGAGATTGTTGGAGATAGTGCCCTTAGAGTCAATTATTGGATCACAGGTACGTGATTGCAATGATTGAGGGAGGACCTATCCCGGTAGGACAGTCTTACTCGATACTGGATATTGGATATATGAGATTTACTTGATACTGTACATTCAGGATATATGAGGTTTACTTGATATTGTATATTCAGGATATATGAGATTTACTTGATATTGTACATTCAGGATATATGAGACTTACAGGATATGGAGCCAATTTGGGGGTTGATTTGAGAGAATTTGGGATTTAGATTGTCTTGATGGATTTTGGTCCTACCACGAGGTCAGGATTCCGTGAGAATGACATGTTTTATTCCATTTCTCATTTATTTTATATGCATTGCTTCATGTATTAGTAGTACCTGCTAGAGTATCTTTCATGACTGTTGCATATACATATTGTCATATTATTGCTTCATGTATTAGTTGTACCTGTTAGAGTACCTTTCATGACTGTTGCATACATATGACCATTTATTGCATCCGCTTGCATGTATTAGATTCGCGCTGTACATGCATACTTGCGATTACCTGCATATGTTATTTACTATTCACGAGTTGGCAACTCAGCCCCGTTGTGCCACAGGGTTTTGCAGGTTGTTTCCCCAGAGTAGTCGAGGCAGGCTATTCATCAATCTTATCATCTTTTGCTACGGATACCGCTTCGGCTCACGGTGTGTAGTTTTTCTTTAGGTGGGTTTTATGGTTATCCGTTCATGTTCATTGTATATTCGTTGTATCCTGTACTCTCCATCTACCATTATCTTGTATGACTTAGAGACTTGATGTGAGGACGATATTGTATATTATTTTGTGACTTGGAGGTCTTTTATGCAGTTTTACTTCTATCGTCTTTTATTTCTTCGCTACGGCATCGTATATCTGTTGTGGTGGTTTCTTTCCGCCGTTGGGCGTGGATTTGCTCCCGTTGGGAATGTTGGAGATAGTGCCCTCAGAGTCAATTATTGGACCACAGGCACGTGATTGCAATGATTGAGGGAGGACCTATCCCGGTAGGACAGTCTTACTCAAGATGATAGTATGCTATCTGGTTTATCTTTATCATCGGGTACTGCTTTAGGTGACCTTACGAGTCGCTATTACACGTTGATAGAGACCCTAGGATTCTTGCTTGACTACTAGCAGTATGAGGGCGATCATATACGTGAGAGCTGGAGTCTATAAGCACATCCTTAAAAGGTCCCTAGTCGTGGGAGTTTCGAGACTGGGCATCGATACTCCATTAGTAGACTAGTGTATACAGTCAGACCCCAACGAGGGGCGGTGGCCGGTCTCACAAGCCATTGGTGTCAGTTGGTTCACCTAAGATGTATACAGGTGCTCATTGGGTTATGAGTACACCAGACAGGACTCGCCAGGAACCTGCTAGTTGGGATTATACCAGACGTCAGATAGCAGTTCCCTGGTGACATGTGTACAGGTTAGTTCATCGACCTGAGATCGTCATTTGTCTCGTGTGAGTTCCCACTGTACTTTGATTACTACCCTACCACGGCTCAAAGGAGTCGTGCAAACAGGTTTTAGTTGGGTACAGTCCCGAGCCACATGGAGGCAGTGAGCGGATCTGCAGGGGTTCGTTTCTCCCGGTATTAGGGGTGAGGTCGCACTGTGTCTAGGAGAGCCATTACACAAAGCCCTCGGCCGAGGCAGGAGATTTACTGGTAGGTATTCCAGTAGTATCTCAGGGTGTTCTGGGCTTCACTCCGACACGACTTGTACCGCTTTTGGGGGTCTGACTTTTACCAACCCCCTAGGCCCGCCATGCGATACTCATAGACGAACGGACCGGACTGTACGGATATTGTCACTGACAGGCTCAGTAGGGTGTCAGGATGAGTTCGCTCATCGACGTCCCTTTTTGTCAATAGCCGGTGGCCCGTCACGTATGGCTAATACCTCTGACGTGCTAGTGGTTAAATCCACAGCCATAGTATTGACGAGTCTTTAGAGTCCACCACACTCAGTTACTTAAGTTTCGGGCGAAACGCTGTAGAGGCCGTATGGAGATATGGTAGGGTTCGATCAGATACGTGTGGTATTGCACGGATTGTGATCGGACGGTTTTTACTAGCCGGCTTTGGCTTAAGCCGGATCCTAGTATTGGATAGTGTAGTTTTGTCTCTTTGCATTTGTGCTCAGTGGGAATACAAATGCGAGCATCTATATGCAGTCGCGGGAGTTTCCTGTAATTTATTACGGGATCAGTTTTCTGAAGTTGCCAGTTTGCATTCCGTTCCGGCCATTTTTCCTTTGTTCCTTCACGGCCGGACTTTTGTGATGGAGGGGGTTATTTGCAAGTTTGCAAATAACTTGTTGTGGAGGGGTTTCTTGCTTATTGGTGGCATCATGATGGTTCTTTAATCATTAGATTCCATTTGCATCTTATCCTTTGATTAGAATGGATTAGAGTTGATTTGAATGGAAATGACATTGTTATCATTGCCTTTTTGATATGGTCACCCCTTTTGCTTTTACTACCATCACCTCCCTTCTTGTTATTGATTCATTCCCTCCACCATTTCATTGTAAGAAGGGGCCGGCCACAATGGGAGAAGGAATGAGAGAGAGTTTCATTTTGTATGTGGTATATTTTCCTTCATCTCATTTCTTGCTAGGAAAAATGAAAGCACCATTTTTCCTTATCTTCATTCCTCCACATCCATGGCAACTTCACCCCAAGAGACAACCATTCTACACTAAACCTACAGTATCCTTGGACGCGTCGGCTAGCCAACTTCGCGCCCGAGTTGCCTCGGTCCAGAGGTGGGAGCCCGTAAAAGAATCCGGCTACGTGGTGCCCTTTCCGACGAGGAGGTGACGGACGGAGATTCCGCGGGAGATCGGGACGACGACGAGAAGACCGGAGGACACGGATCACTCGGTATATCTCTCACCCCATCTCTAGTTAGCTAGTACAGGTTAATGGTTACGATCCGGATATATTGTCCGCGGTAGCGCCGGTTTAAAGTTAAGAAAAATTTTTGATTCCGCATTTTGGCCTCGGATAGATGGCCGGGACGCTGCCGTGGCGCAACAGGGGATGCTTTACTTATATTTATGTTGTACCCATTTTTGGGGTTAGTTTTTACAAAGGAGGTGCTGCCAAAATTTTTAAGAAAATAAAGTTGGACTTTTAAAGAATTTGGGTTGAGATTTCAAATGTTTTAAAACTTCTATTATCACTTACTACTTTTGATGGTTTAGATTGATGGGTATTCGGCTTACTTAAATTGCGTTACGCCTGTAGACGTTGCGTAGTTTAAGTGTCGTCGCGTGCCAATTTCGGGTCATGACAAAGTTGGTATCAGAGCGCTAGGTTTTACCTTTCGGAGTGTAGGATGACCTTGGTATGATGGAGTAGGTAGCTTAAGCAGAGTAACGTAGTGTGTGTATGTCCGCGGCATACTCACGACGCGGTACTCCGTCTAAAGTGACCTAAGTACTAATTGCTTGAAATTCCTTTCTTGATGATTTATCCTAGTGATTGGATTTCCGTGTTCTTATCGAATCCTTTTCCATTTATAGCCTTTGCCGTCGATGACTATGGGGGCTCAGAGTGATGCAGCGAGGGCCGAGGTCAGAATTGACTCGGGTGGGACGAGGACTGACCAGAATGGCACGCTCGTTGCTGTCACGCCCCGCTTCCCAGTATACGGGCAGAGGACGCGACGAGGCCGCTACGTATTTTCTTAGAAGCAAATACGCTAAGCGTAGCTAAGCAATATAAAACAAAATGTACACAAGAGACAAGGTATAATAAAAACAACAACTTTTATTTATTAACATTCTTTTGTACAATGCATGAAAAGGAAATACAACTGAAATAAAAGCGATACCTAAACAATGGCATAACAGTAAATGAAAAGTACTGAATGGAAAATGTACTGTTGGATATAGTGCCCTCAGAGTCAATTATTGGATCACAGGCACGTGATTGCAATGATTGAGGGAGGACCTATGCCGGTAGGACAGTCTTACTCAAGATGATAGTATGCTATCTGGTTTATCTTTATCATCGTGTACTGCTTTAGGTGACATTACAGATCACTATTGCACGTTGGTAGAGCCCTTAGGATTCTTGCTTGACGGCCAGCAGTATGATGGCGATCATATACGTGGGAGCTGGGGTCTATAAGCACATCCTTAAAGTAGTCCCTAGTCGTGGGAGTTTTCGAGACAGGGCATCGATACTTCGGAGTAGACTAGTGTATACAGTCGAGACCCCGACGAGGGGCGGTGGCCGGTGTCACAAGCCATTGGTGTCAGTTGGTTCACCTAAGATGTATACAGGTGCTCATTGGGTTATGAGTACACCAGACAGGACTCGCCAGGAACCTGCTAGTTGGGATTATACCAGACGTCAGATAGCAGTTCCCTGGTAACATGTGTACATGTTAGTTCATCGACCTGAGATCGTCATTTGTCTCGTGTGAGTTCCCACTGTACTTTGATTACTACCCTACCACGGCTCAAAGGAGTCGTGCAAACAGGTTTTAGTTGGGTACAGTCCCGAGCCACATGGAGGCAGTGAGCGGATCTGCAGGGGTTTCGTCTCTCCCGGTATTGGGGGTGAGATCGCGCTGTGTCTAGGAGAGCCATTACACAAAAGTCCTTGGCCAAGGCAGGAGATTTACTGGTAGGTATTCCAGTAGTATCTCAGGGTGTTCTGGACTACACTCCGACACGACTTGTACCGTTTTTGGGGGTCTGACTTTTACCAACCCCCTAGGCCCGCCATACGATGCTCATAGACGAATGGAACGGACCGTACGGATATTATCACTGACAGGCTCAGTAGGGTGTCAGGATGAGTTCGCTCGTCGACCTCCCTTTTGGTCAATACTTGATAGCCTGTTACGTACAGCTAGTACCTCTGACGTGCTAGTGGTTAAATCCACAGCCAATGTATTGACGAGTCTTTAGAGTCCCCCACAGACTATTTCTCAAGTTTCGGGCGAAACGTTGTAGAGGCCGTATGATATATGGCAGGGTTCGATCATATACGTGCGGTATTGCACGAATCATGATCGGACGGATCATACTAGTGGGCTTTGGTTTAAGCCGGATCCTAGTATTAGATTTGTTGGATTACTTTAGTCTCGTCGTATTCGCATTCAGTCGGAATGCGGATGCAGGTATGTATATACAGGTGAGGGGTATCCTTGTGATCCGTCACGAGTTTACTTTAGATGTTGCTGGATCTCTTTGTTGGACCAAACATTTGGATTAATGTTTGTATAATGGAATTAGTGAGCTAGATATCATCATTAGATGCATTAATGTGACATAAACATATACTATGACTCATGGTCTCTTTTTTAGCAAATATGTCACATTAATGGATTGATTTGTGATGATATGAGAGGAAGAGAGAGAGAGGGGCTGCCATGGTTGTGGTTTTGGTCTTGTATTTTTATCATCTCTCTCTCTCTCTCACTCTCATTCTATCACAAGAAAAGATAACAAGAAAAGAAAAGAAGAAAAATCCTTCTCTTCTTCTTCTTCTTCCTCTAGCTTGCATTCTCCATTAATGGCAATATCTCCAACCTCCATCCAAGCAATGGATGCAAGAGGCAAAGTGATCACAAATATTCTCTACAACATCTTGGACACGTCGGCTAGCACACTTTGTGCCCGAATTGCTTCGGACGGAGCGGGAGCCCGTAAAAAAACTTCTCGATGTGGTGCCCTTTCCGACGAGGAGATGAAGACCGGAGTTGCCGCGGGGAGATCGGGATGGTGGCCGAAGACCGAAGGACACGGATCGCACGGTATAGCTCTCTACCCCTTCTCTAGTTAGCTAGTAGTAGGTTAATGGTCCGATCCGGGTTTATTGTCCGCGGTAGCGCCGGATTCTAGTTTGAAAAAGTTTTTGGTTTCCGCATTTTGGCCTCGGAATGACGGCCGGGGCACTACCGTAGACTTACATGGTATCAGAGCCACGCCATTAACCTTTACTAGCTTTCTCTAACGTGTTTAGAACATCGATCGAACGAAAATTCCAAAAACCACAGTTTCAAATATGCACTTTCTGTCGAATTTTATTTGTGCTCGAAAAATTATTTGGTATGTTGC
This sequence comes from Agapanthus africanus, assembly GCA_030015575.1. NCBI lineage: Eukaryota > Viridiplantae > Streptophyta > Magnoliopsida > Asparagales > Amaryllidaceae > Agapanthus > Agapanthus africanus. The sequence continues at coordinate 115,515,344 of JASDDO010000018.1, forward strand.
AGAAATATGTTCAGGCTTTTCTAAGAAAACCGACAAAAATTGGTGGGCTGATTTTACTGTAGAGCGGCGGATCCGCGGCCAAAACCACGTTTTGGCCGCGGAACCGCCGTCGTACTGTAGCCAAAGTGCACCAAATTTCTTCAGTAGGTCTCTGACTTGAAAAGGGGGTTTCTGGAATATTTTGTTTGGGCCCAGATTAATTTGAGTACTTCAGTTGTACTTGGGGCCCACTTCGGGAAATTTTGTCGATCGAAATTTTTAAAATATATTAGTTCACAGTATTTACATTATATCTGCGACCATGAATGTCATTTGATCGGTAAATCCTGTCTAATTGCTATAGCCCTTTTAGACGGATTTGCGAACGTGACATTCACGTTGATGTTCTGTGTTGTGCTGTGATGTTGCGGATTTGTCGTGGTGGATAGCCTAGATGCAATGGTAGTACAGTTCGGTTGTATTTGTACATTTGATATTACGGGGCGAGTGTCCGACATGTGTGTTAGTGTATATGCCCTAGAGGCCATTACTGTATCATACTAGTTTGTATATTACTTGATGGAAGCTTGGGATATTCACAGTTGTATATACAATCTTGCTCGAAATGGTAGTATGCTACTTGGTTTATCTCTGCTTTAATATGTGCATGTGTTTCTTTTAGCATATCGCTGATATACATATTAGTAGAGCCCTTAGGATCTTTGCTTGATTACCAGCGTTGTGATAGCGCTCACACTCGTGGGAGCTGGGTGATCAATAAGCACATCCTTATACTGGTCCCTAGTCATTGGACTATCGAGACAGGGCATCGATACTCCGGAGTAGACTAGCGTATACGCTTCTCATCCCAGCGTGGGAGACGGTATGTCCCACAGCCGTCAGTACGTCGTACTTGAGATAGTATGCGGGTGCTCGTTAGGTTACGAGTACACTGGACATGACTCGTCGGGGACTGTTGGTTGGTAGTATACCTATCGTCAGTTATCAGTTCCAGGTGACATGAGTACAGCTTAGTCCGCTGACTTGACACTGTCACTTCGCCTCGAGTGTGTTCCCACTGCACTTTGATTACTACCCTACCACGGCTCAAAGGAGTCGTGCAAACAGGTAGTTTTTGGGTGCAGTCCCGAAGCACTTGGAGGCAGTGACGGTTAGACAGGATCCGTCTCTCCCGGTATTAGGGGTTGACATCGCGCTGTGTCCAGGAGAGCCATTACACGAGTAGTCCCTGGCCAGGGCAAGCGAGATATACTGGTAGGTTTCCAGTGTTATCTCAGGGTGTTCTGGGCTACACTCCGACACGACTTGTACCGCTATTAGGGGACTGACGTTCACCGCCCCCTAGGCCCGCCATGCGATGTATCAGACGAACAGATCGGACTGTACGGAGATTGTCACATACAGGCTCAGTAGGAGTTCAGATGGGGTTCACCTCGTCAGTCTTCTTATCGACATCTACCTGGGGACCGTTACGTACAGCTAGTGCCGCTTGCGGTCTGTGGTTAAACCCACTGCCAGCGTAGTGTCGAGTCTTTAGAGTCCCACACAGAGAGCTATTCGCCTTTAGGCAAAATGAGTAGAGGTCGCATGGTTTTCCGACAGGGTTCGTTCGCATCCGCGCACTTGTGCACGTTTGCTGTCCGGACAGTTTATACTAGCGGGCTTTGGTTTAAGCCGGATCCTAGTATATGATTTGGGATTGGTTTTTCTCATTGTATTCGTGTTCCTCGGATCACGAATGCGGGTGCGTATGCACAGTTGTTTGAGACAGAGGGAGAGGACCTTGATTAGTGTTAATGGCTATTGTCATTTTATTAACCCTAATGCTTATGTGTGTATTATAGTTAATTGATAATTAGTTTAATAATTGTGCATGGTTATGGTTGTTGACCATTTGACTTCCTTGACTTGTTGACCTAGGTTGACACTTTGACCATCATCATTTCTTTTGGAAGATGCTTTTTGATCCTTGCAAATTGAAATGATAATGGTCACATCATGATTAGCCATGACAATTATCTTACTAATTATCTAATTAAAATAATACCCATATATTTGTGAGAATGGTTGATTCTATTCTCATTCTATCATTTCATTTCTCTCTCTTGTTCTTCCTCTCCCTCAAGCTCTCCCCTCTCATGTGTTGAGAAACACTTGAGCTTGAGAAAAACCCTCTCTTGATCATCTCTACTCTCATCTAGGGTTGAAGGACTAGCACTTCTTGAACCCTAGTCACTTCTAGCTTGGAGTTGAAGCCAAAGGTTGAGGCTTTCGGGTGGATCTTTCTTTGACGGGAGAAGACGACAAGGTGACCTCCTTCCACTACTCCAAGGAGCAAGGAGAGAAGGACATAAAGACCAAAGGTATAACCTTTCTAGCACTTAGCTAGTTTCTAGTTAGCTTTAGCAAGTTTTTGTTTAGCAAAGATCCTTTAATGTCTAGTCCATGTTGCCTAAGCTCATAAAAATCCGATTTTTATTCCGTTTTCCGCCTTCCCGCAAGTACCGGGGTGGGCAACGTGGACTTACAGTGGTATCAGAGCCTAACTAAACATAAACTAGCTAGGTAGTGAAGTGTAACGAAGTTCGAAACCGAAAAATCCAAAAACCGAGTTTTCAAAAACCCTAGTTTCTGTTAAAAAATTTTCTGGTCAAAACAAAATTTGTTATACACCTAAAATCGTCTCAGGGTTTTTTAAAGAACACCACCAAACCCGGTCCAGTGATTCGACTAAACCGCCGCCGTTTGGACTCTTCACTGAGTCGAGTTTGGTGAAGTTTTCTTAAGGTTTGGTTTTAGGATTTTTAAGATGGTTTATATGTGCCCAGGTTTTCCAGAATAGAAATTTATTTTTGGGGGCCTATAAATCCGTATTTTTTCGAACTTCACTACACTTTGACTATGACGGTTATATCTGTGATGTTTGGATGTATTGATTGTCGGCTAATCGCTATATGTCGATTAGTCGGTGTTATACATATCTGTGATCTGTGTTTGATATTGGTATGTGTATATGAATGGGTTGGATTGTCGCGGGTGAATAGCCGGGGTGGATGTGAGATGAGTGTTGTTTTTCCTTTCATTCATTGTAACATGTAAATTGATGTAATATTATTATTTGTATGGCCGCACAACCGGGTCGGGGTTGTAGCCGTCATTGTATAATTCTTTTTACTGTTTTTGCTCCTAGGATAGACCCATGGAGGGGGTGCACAAACTACCGGGTATCTCGAAGTGCCGAGTGGCCTACTCACGGTGGTGAGGGAGGTTGCTTCGCTTCGGGTACTTGGCGGGTAGTTTGCCGCACCCGTAGGGGTCTTGGGAGGGGTATTTGGCTATTCACCGCGACCGTGTAATCCGCTTTTCGTTGCAGGCTCGAACGGATTGCGGATTCCTAGTATATCCAATGTATTCATCTGTGATCTGTAATGTCTATCATTGCTATATATTTATATATGATAACTATTTAGGCGTTGCTTATGTTTTACAGTCGCGCTAGCCCAGCCCCCGCTCTGTCGTTAGTTAAGTAACCTAACGGGTGATGACGGGGCCCCGTGGCGAATGCGAATGGCATAAGCGTACGTCATATTTTGGTTGTTTTCTGCAATGGTAGGATTAAATGATGGGACGCATTAAAAGAACTAATGCAAGAAAATAAACCAAGTAAAAGTCGATTGGAACACTTTGAAAACCACTCGGTTCTTTTCAAAACTAAACTTTTAAACGCGGAGCTTGAACCACTCCTTTTAAAAGCTATCTCGTTCCATCGATTATATCAAGTTCACTACGTTCACGGTTTCGCCAAAACCATCCGTAGCCCTCCATCATTTCGGTTAAATATTCGGTAGTATTCAAGCTATGTATTTTGACCTCACGCCAAGGCATAGTGATTGATAGCTACCGGATATTTATCTGTTGCATAGATAGAATGCGTTGGTTTGAGACAGTTGTACTGCCGTTTTGGCCTACGTCAAGGGTAGGTACGGGTGGGTTCAAATTAACCAGGATAATGATGGGAAGAACTTGACATGTGACTTATGACATTTTGACCTCACGCCAAGGTCATAAGAGCATGGGGCAAAAATCCACATCGGGAGTTTCATAAGTACTGAAACTTGCTAGCGCTGCATACCATTTGGAGTGTGATAATTCTGGTAGGATTCCTTCGGTTTTATCACGCGATGATATTTGGATCCCGATCCTACTGTGAGTATATGCTACTCATCGGGAAAACTCTCACTTAACGATCAATGCTATAAACTTAGTAGGTGTCTAGAAAGGTGTTAGCGGGGCTACGCCCATAGGGAAAAGAGGTTACTTAATTAAGGAACTTCGCGAAAGCGTTGGAAAACCTCCCTCGTAGTACCGACACTGGCCTGGCTGAACGGTTAAGCAAGTATTGTACGGTGAGAGTGATCCTGACTAATCCTTTCTTTACGGTTTGAGAAGCGATTCGAGAGACAGTGGGAGCCATCCAGTTCAGACAAACTAAAAACCACTCTAAACTTGCAAGAGCATCATGCTAAAGTGTTTCTTTTCTCTCTCCTAATTGCAGCGACCATTCAACATGACCGGACTTAAGTTATTACTAGATAAAAATATACTGACAGGGCTAAACTACAAAGATTGGCTCAGGAATGTCAAGATGGCAATCACTTATGACAAGTTGGGGTATGTACTTACCACCAAAGCTCCCCCTGTCCCAGGTCCCACCTCCAGCGTCGCGGATGTAGAAATCCGTAAGACATGGGAGATAGATTGCGCGAGGGCCAGATGCCTCGTACTAGCCTCGATGGACAACGAACATCAGAGGAGGCACGAGAATATGGACCTAGAGTCCATATTTCTCCATACAAAAGAACTGTATGGAGAGCAGTCTCGTATCGCAAGATACGAAGTGTCGAAGAAGCTTTTTTCGGCAAGGTTGGCCGTCGGATCATCGGTAGCGGAACACGTGCTTAAGATGATTGGCTACATTGAGGAGCTCGCGGACCTTGGGACCACGTTGAAGAATGAACTCTATACTGATTTGATTCTCCAGTCCCTTCCTTCCACTTACGCCCAGTTCATTCTTAACTTCAACATGCAAGGAAAGGAGGTTGAACTTTCCGAACTTCTGAACATGTTGAGGACTGCTGAGGGCACCCTACAGAAGGGTAGGGAGACATCCACTTTGTTTGTAGGAGGATCTTCCTCTTCTAGGTCCAGGACGAAAGCCAAAGGCAAGAAGAAGAAAGCCCCCGCCAAACCAAGAGGCGGTGTCAGTAAAGTGGATACGAAGGGAAAAGGAAAAGCAACAAAGATAGCGGGGAAGCTAGTGGGGAAGGAAGAATGCTTCTATTGTCACAAAAGTGGTCACTGGAAACAGGATTGCAAGGCTTGGAAGGCCAGAACACAGGATTTGAAGCGAGTTGCAGCTTCAGCTTCAGGTGTATATGTTATTGAAAACTGTCTATCAATAAACTCTACATCCTGGGTATTGGATACCGGATCAGGATCTCATATCTGTAATTCTTTGCAGGCGTTGAGAAAGCGTAGAGTTTTGAAGACAGGTGACATGACCCTCAGAGTTGCGAACGGTGCTAGCATGGATGCTGAGGCCGTGGGGGACTATCACCTGGGATTGTCGGATGGACATTTTTTGGTTTTGCGTAGTTATTATTATGTACCAAATGCAACCTGTAATATCATTTCTGTATCTTTATTGTCTAAAGAAGGTTATGAATTTGCATTTGTAAGTATTGTAGTGAACATTCACCTTAATCAAGTTTTGATTGGGTCAGGTACATTGAACAACGATATATACGTATTAAACCAGCCACAGATTTTCAATGTCCAGAATACACACAAAAGAAAGTCTCCAGAAATCGATAAAACTTTCTTATGGCATTGTAGACTGGGTCACATCAATGAGAGAAGGTTGACTAAGTTACATGCAGAAGGATATTTGGATTTATTCGAATATCAATCGTATGCCACTTGTCAATCCTGTCTCACAGGAAAGATGACAAAGACTCCGTTTACTGGACACGGAGAAAGAGCGAGCGAGCTCTTGGGACTCGTACATAGCGACGTGTGCGGTCCAATGTCTACACATGCGCGAAGCGGTTATTCTTACTTCATTACTTTTACGGATGATTTCTCAAGGTTCGGACATGTCTTCTTAATGAAGCATAAATCCGAAGCTTTTGATAAGTTCCAGGAATATATGAATGAAGTAGAAAAACAAACAGGCAAAAGTATCAAGGCACTGAGATCTGATCGAGGTGGTGAATACTTAAGTGCCGAGTTCCTGGGTTACTTAAAAGAGAATGGAATTCTCTCTCAGCTTACTCCTCCATACACTCCGCAACATAATGGTGTATCGGAGAGACGGAACCGAACCCTATTGGATATGGTACGGTCCATGATGAGTAATGCTGAGTTGCCGTGATCGTTCTGGGGATATGCGCTAGAAACAGCTGCATACCTTTTGAACCGTGTTCCCACTAAGACTGTGCCTACCACACCATATGAGTTATGGAGTGGCAAGAAACCCTATCTTCAATACCTGAAGATTTGGGGATGTCCAACTTATGTCAAAAAGCAGCATACGGACAAGCTCGAGGCACGCTCAGTACTGTGTAAGTTTGTGGGATACCCAAAGAACTCCAGGGGGTATCTTTTCTATTACGCAGAGGAACAAAAAGTCATTGTTTCTCGTAATGCCCATTTTCTGGAACATCAGTTCTTAGAAAAAGAAATAAGTGGGAGCGCAATAGAACTGGAAGAAATTCCAGAACCACAAGCTATTACTGAAAGCTTAGTAGAACCAGAGGGTTCGAAAGATCAGGACATTCCCACGCCACTCCGCAGGAGTAGTAGGCAGTCTCATCCGCCCGAGAGATACTACGGTTTTCTCATTGACGGGGATAGAGAGGATTGCATCATAGACCTTGATGAGCCTACTAGCTTCCAGCAAGCCATTCTGAGCGTCGACTCGGTAAAATAGCTGGATGCAATGCGGACCGAAATGGAGTCCATGTACACCAACAAAGTATGGACGTTGGACATTGCTCCAGATGGGGTAAAACCCGTAGGATGCAAGTGGATCTTCAAAAGGAAGATTGGTGTAGATGGACAGGTTGAGACCTATAAAGCTAGACTGGTAGCAAAGGGTTTTCATCAACGACCTGGTTTGGACTATGACGAAACCTTTTCTCCAGTAGCTATGCTGAAATCCATTCGGATCCTTCTTGCCATTGCTGCCTTCCACGATTATGAGATTTGGCAGATGGACGTAAAGACAGCTTTTCTAAATGGTCATTTAGAGGAGTGTGTCTATATGGACCAGCCAGAGGGTTTCATTCAGGGTGGGAGCAGCGGAAAGGTGTGCAAGTTGCTCAAGTCTATTTATGGACTAAAGCAGGCATCGCGGAGTTGGAACATCTGTTTTTATGAGACGGTCAAGGAATTTGGCTTTATCAAAAATCCAGATGAACCATGCATCTATTGTAGATTTGTAGCAAGAACTGTATTTCTCGTTTTATACGTGGATGACATTCTCTTAATAGGAAATGACATTCCTATGCTACAATCTGTCAAGGGGTTCTTGTCACACAGGTTCTTCATGAAAGACCTGGGTGATGCCTCATACATTCTGGGTATCCGGATCTACCGTGACAGATCCAAGAGGATATTAGGACTTTCGCAGTCCAGGTACATCGACACCATACTGAAGAGATTCAGTATGGAAGATTCCAAGCGCGGTAATCTACCGGCTTGTCACGGGATCACCCTCTCCAAAGAGATGTCTCCCAAGACTGATTTGGAGAGGGATCGCATGTCTGTTATACCCTACGCTTCTGCGGTAGGCTCTATAATGTATGCGATGTTGTGTACAAGACCGGATGTGGCTTATGCACTGAGTGTGGTAAGCAGGTATCAGTCAAACCCTGGGGAGAAACATTAGATAGCAGTAAAGAACATTCTCAAGTATCTGAGAAGGACTAAGGAGATGTTCTTGGTGTATGGCGGAAAAGACCTGCAGATTGAGGCCTTTGCTGACTCCAGCTTCCAAAGTGACAAGGATGATTCCAAGTCCATGTCGGGTTTTGTCTTTACCCTCAATGGAGGGGCGGTGTGTTGGAAGAGCTCCAAACAGGAAACCGTTGCTGACTCGACTATGGAAGCGGAATACATCGCTGCATCTGATGTCGCAAAAGAAGCTGTCTGGATGAGGAAGTTCTTGAGAGAACTTCAGGTGGTTCTGTCCATTGTTGACCCAATACCTCTGTATTGCGACAACAACGGGGCTATAGCTTTAGCGAAGGAACCCAGGTCCCATCAGAAATCCAGACACATCTTAAGGCGGTATCACCTGATCAGGGAGATCATGGATCGCCAGGAGATCGAGGTCCGGAGGGTTGCATCAGAGGATAACACAGCAGATCCATTCACCAAGGCCTTGCCCCAGACTCAGTTCGAGCGGTTGATCGAGATGATAGGTCTTCGATACGCCAGTACATGGCCTTAGTGCAAGTGGGAGATTGTTAGTGTATATGCCCTAGAGGCCATTACTGTATCATACTAGTTTGTATATTACTTGATGGAAGCTTGGGATATTCACAGTTGTATATACAATCTTGCTCGAAATGGTAGTATGCTACTTGGTTTATCTCTGCTTTAATATGTGCATGTGTTTCTTTTAGCATATCGCTGATATACATATTAGTAGAGCCCTTAGGATCTTTGCTTGATTACCAGCGTTGTGATGGCGCTCACACTCGTGGGAGCTGGGTGATCTATAAGCACATCCTTATACTGGTCCCTAGTCGTTGGACTATCGAGACAGGGCATCGATACTCCGGAGTAGACTAGCGTATGCGCTTCTCATCCCAGCATGGGAGACGGTATGTCCCACAGCCGTCAGTACGTCGTACTTGAGATAGTATGCGGGTGCTCGTTAGGTTATGAGTACACTGGACAGGACTCGTCGGGGACTGTTGGTTGGTAGTATACCTATCGTCAGTTATCAGTTCCCAGGTGACATGAGTATAGCTTAGTCCGCTGACTTGACACTGTCACTTCGCCTCGAGTGTGTTCCCACTGCACTTTGATTACTACCCTACCACGGCTCAAAGGAGTCGTGCAAACAGGTAGTTTTTGGGTGCAGTCCCGAAGCACTTGGAGGTAGTGACGGTTAGACAGGATTCGTCTCTCCCGGTATTGGGGGTTGACATCGCGCTGTGTCCAGGAGAGCCATTACACGAGTAGTCCCTGGCCAGGGCAAGCGAGATATACTGGTAGGTTTCCAGTGTTATCTCAGGGTGTTCTGGGCTACACTCCGACACGACTTGTACCGCTATTAGGGGACTGACGTTCACCGCCCCCTAGGCCTGCCATGCGATGTATCAGACGAACAGATCGGACTGTACGGAGATTGTCACATACAGGCTCAGTAGGAGTTCAGATGGGGTTCACCTCGTCAGTCTTCTTATCGACATCTACCTGGGGACCGTTACGTACAGCTAGTGCCGCTTGCGGTCTGTGGTTAAACCCACTGCCAGCGTAGTGTCGAGTCTTTAGAGTCCCACACAGAGAGCTATTCGCCTTTAGGCAAAATGAGTAGAGGTCGCATGGTTTTGCGACAGGGTTCGTTCGCATCCGCGCACTTGTGCACGTTTGCTGTCCGGACAGTTTATACTAGCGGGCTTTGGTTTAAGCCGGATCCTAGTATATGATTTGGGATTGGTTTTTCTCATTGTATTCGTGTTCCTCGGATCACGAATGCGGGTGCGTATGCACAGTTGTTTGAGACAGAGGGAGAGGACCTTGATTAGGGTTAATGGCTATTGTCATTTTATTAACCCTAATGCTTATGTGTGTATTATAGTTAATTGATAATTAGTTTAATAATTGTGCATGGTTATGGTTGTTGACCATTTGACTTCCTTGACTTGTTGACCTAGGTTGACACTTTGACCATCATCATTTCTTTTGGAAGATGCTTTTTGATCCTTGCAAATTGAAATGATAATGGTCACATCATGATTAACCATGAGAATTATCTTACTAATTATCTAATTAAAATAATACCCATATATTTGTGAGAATGGTTGATTCTATTCTCATTCTATCATTTCATTTCTCTCTCTTGTTCTTCCTCTCCCTCAAGCTATCCCCTCTCATGTGTTGAGAAACACTTGAGCATGAGAAAAACCCTCTCTTGATCATCTCTACTCTCATCTAGGGTTGAAGGACTAGCACTTCTTGAACCCTAGTCACTTCTAGCTTGGAGTTTAAGCCAAAGGTTGAGGCTTTCGGGTGGATCTTTCTTTGACGGGAGAAGACGACAAGGTGACCTCCTTCCACTACTCCAAGGAGCAAGGAGAGAAGGACATAAAGACCAAAGGTATAACCTTTCTAGCACTTAGCTAGTTTCTAGTTAGCTTTACCAAGTTTTTTTTTAGCAAAGATCCTTTAATGTCTAGTCCATGTTGCCTAAGCTCATAAAAATCCGATTTTTATTCCATTTTCCGCCTCCCCGCAAGTACCGGGGTGGGCAACGTGGACTTACAATGTGGACTGCCGTCACTGCCTGTTTGTATATATTATTCTTTTGGGGCACGACCGGGCTGAGGTCGATATACCCGTTGTATGTATATTTTTCTTTCTGTACTAGGATTACCCCGTGTTCCCTGATTAAAAATCAGGAAAAGATTCAGAAGAGGCATCACGTGCTCACACGCGACCAGTGGTCACGTGTTGGTACGTGATAGTTAAGCAGCGGCACAGAGCATATTTGTTCTCTAATTAAAAGTCAGGAAAAAGCTTCAGTAGAGGCATCACATGCTCGCACGTGACCAGCGGTCACGTGTTGGCACGTGATGGTTAAGCAGCGGCAAGAGAACAAAACACAGAAGAAGAGAAGCCCATACCAAGGGTCACGTGCTCACACGTGGCCAACGGTCACGTGGCCACACGTGACCGGCTTTAAAAGCCTTAGTCTTTAACAAAATTAAATTCCGAGGAAAGATCCTTCAAATCTTTCCAAAATGAAGAAGAATTATTTGAAACCGTTGGATCAAGAATCTGAAGGTGATTAAATATCACCAATTTATAGAAAAATCTTGGACACGAAAAGATTTCCCCCTAAATCTAACCGAAATAACAAAAAAATATCTTTAAATTTAAAATCTAATGGTGAATAAAATTCACCTAATAATTTGAACGCCCATATTAATGATGAAGATAAATCAAATCTTTCAATAAACAAATGAAATCTTTCAATGAAAGATTCATTAAAACAGATTGATTCTTTTCCTTCTCCTATAAATAGGAGCCAAAGGAGAGAGTTAAAAAAGACAGATAGAGAGATATATATAGAGCCTTGGAATCTTGAAAATGCAGAAGGAAGAATTTGATTCTCTGCAAAAGAAAAACCCTAGGTAAGAAAAGAGAGCCTTCAAAAGAGAATTTAATTCTCAAAAGAGTTTAACTCTTATATAAAGGAAAGAACTTAGTTCTTTCTCTGGTGGAGGATCTGCAAAGTGCACATCTCCCCATGAATTGAGAATTTAATTCTCATTGGGTTGAGACCCTGCTATGCAGATCTAAAACACAGAGGAGGAACTGAGTTTTGAGAATTTAATTCTTACAGAATTATAGGAATTTAATTCGTTTGAGATAAAGTTAGGGTTTAACCCTACATTATAGGAATTTAATTCCTTAAAAATGGACAGAACCAGGGTTTAACCCTAATTTAGAACTTAATTCTCTAAAACTCACAGGAATTTAATTCCCTTAAAAAAAAGAAATTAGGGTTTCACCCTATGCCAGAATTTAATTCTTTACATATATGGGGAATTTAATTCCTACAGAAAAGAAATTAGGGTTTAACCCTATCTGAGAATATAATTCTTTAAAAGAAAGTGGGAATTTAATTCCTCTAAAAGTTATTACTAGGGTTTAACCCTATGAAGAATTTAATTCTTAAAAAGATAAACACATCTTCAGACTGGCAAAGAAACAAAGTCACGTGCTACCACGCGACCCCTGTAAAGATCCACGGAGAAGAACTTTAAGGCAATGCCCCACGTGCTCCACGTGACCCCCAAAGCACACAAAGAAATAGCAAAAGAAAAGAAGCTCTGGGGCGCCCTCACATGTCACCACGTGACCCCTAATGAACATTCTAACAGATCAAAGCGTGAGCCCCCATTACGTGCCCACACGTGTTGACTTTCAGAATTAAAAGTGTTAAACACTTATCTGTAGAACAAAATGAAGGGGATCTGGCCCCACCTTTTGGACGCCATCACGTGCTCCCACGTGATCTCTTCTCTGACAATATTTAACATCAGACTGATGATTTGTTCCCAGTGTTTAACACTGATTTCCTTAGTGTTTAACACTAGTTTGAAAACTCCATTTCCAGTGTTTAACACTGATTTTCTTAGTGTTTAACATTAATTTGGAAAACTATGTTCCTAGTGTTTAACACTGATTGCTTTAGTGTTTAATACTAATTTGAAAGCCATGTTGCTAGTGTTCAACACTGATTATCTTTTAGTGTTTAACACTGACTTGCTAATCTTATTCCCAGTGTTCAACACTGTTGGTCTATAGTGTTTAACACTAGTTTTAGCCCAATTGGCTAAGTTTCTAGAGGCAAAGCCTCTCCTTCGATGAACCAACAGAGGGCCAATATTCTAACATGATTGGACTTAGCCCAAGCTGGACAGCCGTCCTCAATTCAAACTTAACTGGGCTAATGGGCTCATAATATAATTAATTGGTCTGGGTTCCAAATTGGGCCAAAGATTATTTAATCTACCTTGGTTTAAGGGTATATCTCTTCACTCCTTTGGTACTTAGCGTTGTAATTCCTCAACGTCTTCAAAGAGGTGACGGGTCCCGATGACCACACATTGATACGGACTGTGGGGTCCTTAAACTCATGGACTATGAGGTCCTTAACCTCGACCGGGATGTCTTAAAACTAACGCCGGACTGTGGGGTCCTTAAACCCATGGACTATGATGTCCTTAACCTCGACCGGAATGTCTTAAAACTAACAACGGACTATGACGTCCTTAACCTTGACCGGGATGTCTTAAAACTAACACCGGACTGTGGAGTCTTTAAATCCTCGGACTATGATGTCCTTAACCTTGACCGCAACGTCTTAAAACTAATATTGGACCGCAATGTCCTTAAACTACATATTGACCGCAATGTCACTAAACTAAACAACATGGCCCTCTTAATTGCTCTCTTGTTGGATCTAAACGATCCCGTTAAGTTGATCTTAGTCTGAAAGCTAGACTAACGTATCCTTAACAAACGTTTAAGTCGATCTTAGTCTCAAATGAGGTTAACGTATCCTCAAACCCAAACCCCCAAACCCAAATCTAAGATAATATGGATTTGGACTAGTCCACGTCCTACGGGCGACGGCATAACTCAGTCTCCGTATACAATCCACGGGCAACCAAACACAAAACAAACACACATGACACGAATTGATCATCTGGAGAAGGAGAAAGTTGTTACCGCAATGCGGTAGTGTAATTAACTGCAGGGGCTTATGCCTGCAGGGAAGAGCATCCCCACAATCAAAAAACCCCTCAAGCGAGGGGGAATCTGACGAAGTCTGCTACATCGGACGCATCCGTCTAAACCTCCGATACACGGTGTTGTTCCCCTACGAACGGCGGCCGGGACGCGGGGACGTCCATGCCTGAGGTTTGGGGCAGATGCTAATTGGTGCGATCCGTCCACCTCTCCGAAGATGCCAAGTTGATTTATAGCACCATGTATCGAAGGTTTAAACGGATGCGTCCGATGTAGCAGACTTCGTCAGATTCCCCCTCGCACGAGGGGTTTTTGATTGTGGGGACGCTCTTCCCTGCAGGCGCAAGCCCCTGCAGTTAACTACGCTACCGCGTTGCGGTAACAACTTTCTCCTTCTCCAGATGGTCACTTCGTGTCGTGTGTGTTTGTTTTGTTTGTAGTTGCCCGTGGATTGTATACGGAGACTGAGTTATGTCGTCGCCCGTAGGACGTGGACTAGTCCAAATCTGTATTATCTTAGATTTGGGTTTGGGGGTTTGAGGATACGTTAGTCATATTTGAGGCTAAGATCAACTCAAACGTTTGTTAAGGATACGTTAGTCTAACTTGAGACTAAGATCAACTTAACGGGATCGTTTAGATCCGACAAAAGAGCATTTAAGGCTCTATTATTCCAGTTTAGGAACATAGTGGTCCATTGAATGTATGGCCGTCGGGACCCGTCACCTCTCTGACGACGTTGAAGGATTACAACGACAGGTGTCAGAGGAGTTCAGAGATGTACCCTTGAACCAAAGTTGATTGGGGGGATTCATAGTCCAGTCTGTTTGAAGGTTTAAGGATACGTTAGCCATATTTGAGGCTAAGATCAACTTAAACGGGATCGTTTAGATCCGACAAAAGAGCGTTTGGGCTCTATTGTTCCAGTTTAAGGACATAGTGGTCCATTGCTAGTTTAAGGACATTGCGGTCCGTAGGTAGTTTAAGGACATCGCGGTCCAGGTTAAGGACGTCGTAGTCCATGGGTTTAAGGACCCCACAGTCCATTGTTAGTTTTAAGACATCTCGGTCGAGGTTAAGGACGTCGTAGTCCATGGGTTTAAGGACCCCACAGTCCATTGTTAGTTTTAAGACATCTCGGTCGAGGTTAAGGACGTCGTAGTCCATGGGTTTAAGGACCCCACAGTCCATTGTTAGTTTTAAGACATCTTGGTCGAGGTTAAGGACGTCGTAGTCCATGGGTTTAAGGACCCCACAGTCCGTATCAATGTGTGGTCATCGGGACCCGTCACCTCTTTGAAGACGTTGAGGGATTACAACGCCAAGTATCAAAGGAGTGAAGAGATGTACCCTGGAACCGGAGTGGATTAAATAGTCCTTGGCCCAATTTGGGATCAAGACCAATTAATTATGTTATGAGCCCATTAGCCCAGTTAATTACGAATTGAGGACTTATGGCCAGCTTGGGCTAAGTCCAATCATGTCTGGAATATTGGCTTCCTGTTGGTCCATTGAAGGAGAGACTTTGTCTCTGGCCATTTAGCCAATTGGGCCAAAGCCTAGTGTTAATCACTACAGACCAATCAGTGTTGAACACTGGGAATGAAATTGACAAGTTAGTGTTTAACACTAAAAGATAATTAGTGTTAAGCACCAGCAACAAGGCTTTCAAATTAGCATTAAACACTAAAACAGATCAGTGTTAAACACTGGCAACAGAGATCTCAAATTAGTGTTAAACACTAAGGTAATCAGTGTCGAACACTGCAAATAAAGTTCTTTGATTAGTGTTGAACACTAAGGCCCAACAATGTTTTAACACCGGATTCGGGAGTTCCAATTTAGTGTTAAACACTAAGGCAAGAGGGGTCACGTGGCAACACGTGAGAGCGCCCTCCCTTCATTTGTTCTTCTGAGGAGATCGCATTTTTGGAGCATCACGTGTCATCACGTGACGGGTGTCTAATCGAGGTATGTTAAAGCTTCTGTTAAGGGTCACGTGGGTCACGTGAGACACTGCCTCAAAGGGCTTTCTGTAGATCTTTTGGGGGGGTTACGTGGTGACACGTGACCCTTCTTTTCTGTAGTTGTTTAGAAGATCTGTTAATCCCTTTCAGGAATTGAATTCCTCGTAGGGTTGAACCCTGACAATAATTCCAGAGGAATTAAATTTCTAGTTCCTTTTGAAGAGTTGAACCCTGAATTTTCTATAGGAATTAAATTCCTCATATATATGAAGAACTGAATAGGGTTAAACCCTAATAAAAGCTTTAAGGAATTAAACTCCCACTCTCTGTTAGAGAATTATTCTGGGGAGTAAGATTAAGGGAATTACGTTCTTGTTGTTTTAACAGAACTAAGTTCTTAATTAGGGTTAAACCCTGTTTCTTTTTATTCTGAAGGAATTAAATTCCCATGACACAGGGTCAAACCCTAATTTTATTTTAAAGGAATTAAATTCCTATAGTTCTGTGAGAATTCAATTCTTGTGCTTCCATTCCCTCTCTATGCTTTGGATCTGCATGGCAGGATCTCAACCCATTGAGAATTAAATTCTCAACTTCAAGGGGAGATGTGCGCTTTACAGATCCTCCATCTAAGAGAGAAGAAATATGTTCTTCTGTTTTACATCAGAGTTGAACTCTGTTGAGGATTAAATTCTCTTTCTTTCAAAAAGCCTTCCCTTTCTTACCTAGGGTTTTCTTTTGCAGAAGATCCAGATTCCTCAAAGTATCAAGGCTCTCTCCCTTTTCTTCCCTCTGCGTGTATATCCTTTTTGTGTCTCTTGGCTCCTATTTATAGGAGAAGCAGCTGAGTCAATTAGTTTTTTTTTGACGAATCTTCATTGAGAGATTTGATTTGCATCCATCATTCGTTTTGGACCTTTGGATTATTAGGTGAATTTTATTCACCATTGGATTTCAAATCTAGGGATTCTCCTTTGTTATTTCTGTTAGATTTAAAGGGGAAATCTTTCCAAATTCGAGATTTTCCCATAGATAGATGATATTTAATCACCTCTAAATCTTTAATTCAATCGGTTGCTTTTGGAAAGACTTGAGAGGTCTTTTCTCAGAATTTAATTCTGTTTAACAAATGGGCTTTGAAAGCTGGTCACGTGCGGCAACGTGACCCTTGGTCACGTGTGGGCACGTGACCCCTTGTAACGAGCCCTTTTCTTCTTTTGCACTCTGCCTTCTTCTGCTGCTTAGCCGTCACGTGCCACTACGTGACCCCTGGTCACGTGTGAGCACGTGACCCTCGTCTGGAGTCTTTTTCTTGATTTAACCGGAGAATGAGTCTGATGTTTTGAGCGTCACGTGCCAACACGTGACCCTGGTCACATGGGAGCACGTGACCTCTTCTGAAGCCTTTTCCTTGATTTGATCAGGGAACCAATGTGCCTATGCCGCTTGCTTTTAAATGTCACGTGCCGACACGTGACCCTGGTCACATGGGAGCACGTGACTCTTTCTGAAGCCCTTTTCTTCGATGTAGTTAGGAAACTGAACTTGTCTTGCTGATGCTTTTAGGTGTCACGTGCCAACACGTGACTGCTGGTCACGTGTAAGCACGCGACCCTTTTCTGAAGCTTTTTCCATAAGCCTTTCTAATTTTAAATCAGGAAACAAATGCCCCCACAGCGTTGTTCTCACGTGTCAGCACGTGAGTGCAACGCTGTCACCTTTTGTAACCGTTGGATTCCTTTAGGGATTTGAGGAGATGAAGCGTCTCCATCACATCCTATAAATGTTCATGTTCCTTCCGAAGAGCCTTCACTTTGCTCATCTCCTTCTTTTGAGAACTTTTTCTGAGAATTTAATTCTCTTCTTCCAGAGCTTAGTTCTCTGCCTTGAAATATTTTTAGAGTTTAACTCTGTTTAAAAGGACTCTTCCTCCTCAGGTAATGGTAATTGAAGCACCTTCATTTTGACAAAACTCTCTAGATTTTAAATCCATATCAAGGGTTTCACAAAGAACCCATTTCTCTTCAAGTTCTTTAACCAAAATATGAGACCACTTAACCTCCCACAGTAGATCTCTTAGGGTTTAGATGATCCTTAGGGAGATGATGATGGCGGTTCAAATCCATGGAATTTAATTCCATCCCAAAAATGTTTCTGGGAATTTAATTCCCTTCTCTTAATAAGGAATTTAATTCCAATGAAGAACTCAATTTCTTCACACGGAGGCTTCTTGGGGTCTCTTGGCCCGAGGTTGTTCTTCTGCAATTAATGAAATGGGGGCTTTGTAATGATGTCTTCTGTGGGAATTTAATTCCTTTGATCTTGTTGGATTCATCGTAGAGCCCGAGACAGATCCTGTTGGGGGGGATGTGCATGGTCATCATTCTTTATTAAATGAGGATATTCCCTTTGTTTTATTGTAACTATTTGGTCTCATTATTAATGAGCCGTCATCCGGATTCTGTGGGGCCCATGTGTTTTGTAGCCAATGGTCCCAGAAAACTCTGCTGTTGCTTTCTTTAACTAGTCTTCATGTTCATGCATGAATATATATATTGCTGACTTTTCTTTTAACGGTCTTCCTTTATTGGATTTCAGGTGCGATGGCTTCTGTTCCACGCTTTCCCTTTTCTCGCTCGGAGGCTGCTTTTCCTCAGTCACCATCTGATGAGGAAGCGATGGCGATGATTCGGGCCCATGACCCGAACTGCACCAACCTTCTTCAATGGGGATCTTGGTATAGTCAGATTATTCAGGGTCGCCGGAGTTTTCTTTGCGCGGTGCCGACGGAGCCCACTTTCCCGTTCTTACCGACGGACCCTCCGAGGACGGTTTTTGCTGTGGAAATGCCCAACTGGACTCCAACGGGGAGGCTGGAGCCTTCGACGACCGGTATTCCGAACCATCCGATCCCGGCCATAGACATCTTGGGACGGCGTATCTGCCAGGGTGAGGCCCACCCGTGGGGGCAAATTTATAAGATAGGGCTCACTCCTAGGCATCCTACGGGCTACCTTCTCTGGGCTCGCTACATCCTTTCTGCCCATCGTGCGCGGTTGCAGAAAGTCGGGCTTTATCAGGCCATATACGCGTCACTCTTCCATTATAAGTCTCCGCATTCCTGGTGGGTCAAGGCGTTTTTGAACCAATGGAATCTTCCCACCAACACTTTCATTCTAGGAGATCGCGAGGTCTCGATCTCTCTGGCCGAATTTTATGACATCTCGGGGTTGCCAATCAGGGGTAGTCTATACGAGGAGTTGCTGCCTTCTGACGAGTATATTTTTGAACCCGAGCCCGCCCCAGTTGACGGCCTGTCTGCTGAGAATGCCGTCCGTCACAAGCGTCCCAGTTTAATCAAGGCGCTAGGTATCTTCGACCAATTATTCACCGAATCCGAAGAGCAGGGTGTTACTTTCAAGAGCTTCATTGCTCGTTTCCTTCGCGAGGACGCCCTATCGAAGACGGCTCCGAAGTTTGCCAATATTGGAGACCCCTTTGGGTTCGGTCCGAAGAAGATGCCGACCACTGAATCGGACTTACCTCAGTACTACATCCCTATTATGTCACCGACCTCTTTTGAATCCATCGCTGTTCCTGGCATGGACGAGGAGACGATCTTCGTGGGGTTTGTTAGTGTCTGGCTCAGTTGGTTCGTTATCCCCATGCATCGCCGCTTTATGAGAGCCTCGGTCATCTACCCGGCTCATCGTATTGCTGAGGGGACACGGTTGGCCATCGGCATCCCGGCTTTGGCGCACCTTTATCATGGGTTAGGCACTGCAGCTAATACCTCTACACCCGGCGTGGATGTAGTGAACTTTTCGCTTCATTATTTCACGTCCTGGGTCGAAATGCATGTGCTGGGGGCTTTCGCTATGTTAGTTATGTATATGCCCTAGAGGCCATTGTTGTACATATGATGTATATTATAATGGATGCTTGGTTATATATAGAGATGACTTTCTTGCTCGTCATGATAGTATGCTATTTGGTTTCACTTTATCTTAACATGTTGACTTGTATTGGTTTACTGTTTTACTCTCACATGTTGATAAAGCCCTTAGGATCTGTACTTGACTACTGGGACTATGATGAGATCATACTAGTGGGGCCGCGGTAGTCGATGAGTACATCCTATAACTGTTCCTAGTCGAGGGTATATCGAGACAGGGCATCGATACGCCAGAGTAGACTAGCGTATACGCATCTTGACCCATATGATGGGCGATGGATGATCCCATATCCATCGGTGTTAGACATCAGAGATGGTGTACGGGTGCTCAGTGGAGACTGGGTACACTGGACGGACTCGCCGAGAACTCCCAGATGGTGATATACCACACGTCAGATGGCAGTTCTCCGGTGACACTGGTACAGGGTAGTCTGTAGACCCGAGATCGTCATAGAGTCTTGTGTGATTCCCACCGTGCTTTGATTTCCACCTTACCACGTCCAAGAGGGCGTGCAAAACGGTGGCTTTTGGGTACAGTCCCGAATCACATGGAGGCAATGAGCGATAGGAGGGGATTCGTCTCTCCCGGTATAGGGAGTTGATGTTGTGCTGTGTTCAATTGGCTATAACTGGAAGTCCCTGGCCAGGGCTGATATAGAGATTTACTGATAAGTGTTACTAGTAGTTTCTCGACCCGTTATGAGCCACACATCGACACGACTTATCGGTTACTGGGGTCTGACGAATACCACCCCTAGACTTGATATGCGACATATCAGACGAACAGACCGGACTGTACGGGAGTGTTACTGATTGGATTCATAGGAGAACGCACAGGCTAGCTTGTTGATCTTCTGATCGCTCAATACCTGGGTGGCTGTTATGTTTAGCTGACCGATTGCAGCTTGTGGGTGTTTGATATGATCATCACCTGCTACCGGCGTATTGACGATTCTTTAGAGTCCTACACAGAGGTCTCTTGGCTCAGGCGAAACGGAGTAGTGGCACATATGTGATATGCGCAGGAACGAGAATAATGCGATATGGGATACCGTATTATATTCTCGCGATATTTAGATATGAACCGGGTCATCGGATTAAGTGTTGATTCGATAAATCGGTACATGATATATTAGTCGGTAATATTCGATATAGCCGGATCGTCGGATCAAGTGTTGATTCGATGATTTAATGTATAATAATATATATGATATATTATTACATTATCTAATATTGGCTCGCTTTATTATTTCATTTTCTCATTGGATGATACATTGATATATGCGATATATGTTAATTGTATTATTTTCTTTTGTTGCAAATATATAATATATATGTGATATATATTATTGTGACATGATATGATTAATTGTTAAACATGTTTAAGGATGATTAATTGAGGTTAGGGTTTGATTAGGGTTAGTTGCTTCTTGCACCTTCTAGAAGCATTTTATTTTGTCATGGTTAAGATATTTTGTGATGACACATTTCTAAACCTAACCAAACCCTAACTCTAGTTGTTTCTCTACACATTCTTATCCACTCATCCTTGACCATGGTTTATATATCAATCATATAGCTTTTATTTCTATTCATCACAAAAGAAATTATCATTATCATTTCCATTATCATCTTCTTCTTCTCTCTTGAAGAAGCTCACTTGATTCTCTTTATGTGATGAATAAATATGAGAAAATGATTTAAAAAGAAAGCAAAATTACTACTCTCTCATCCTCATCTCATCTAGCCCATGAGATTAGCGTGTTCATCTCTTTAGAGTGAGAAAGCTTGAGTCTTTGCAACTTCGAGGTAGATCATCGGAGATTTGGAATACTTCAAGCTAGCATGGATCGTTCGAGTCGTGGAGCCTCTCATGAGTCCGGGAGATCGTGGATCGCGGCAAAGGGACTTCTACTCGGAGCTTGTGAAGCGAAGGAGCGGACTACAAAGGTTGTAATCCCTCACACTTAGATAAAAGTTATCATCTTGCATGTTTAACCCTAATAATCTAGCAAAGATCCCGGCTTTGGGTTGTTCGGCACGTCTAAATTTTTATCCGGGCATGTTTGATGCCTTTTGAACCTTCACAAGAGTGCCTAGGAACCCTACAGTGGTATCAGAGCCTAGCTAGAGCATTAGGCGATGTGTTTACGAAGTTAAAACTCCGATCGAACCCGAAATGACGAAACTAGACCCCTCTCTGGAAATTTTCTAAATTTTGGGATTTTTCTGAATTAAAAATATGTAAAAAAATCAGCAGGGAATTCTAAGAATTACCATAAAACCCGAGCCCCCAATTCGATCAAACGGCGGCGGAACTGCGGCGCAAGCATGCCTTGCGCGGCGGTTCCGCGGCGGATTGATAGGATTGTGACACGTGGCTTTTATGGTAATGTCCGTAGGTGCTTGTTGATGCTTCTGGGTATTTTTAATCTGTTTCAGGTGTTGAAAATTCTGGGGTTTGTTTTGTAATAGTAGACTCGATCGGAAATTTTAAATTCGTATTTCTTTCCGGATATTTAGAAACTGTTAAACTAGTTGAACGGATATCATTAACCCAATTTTTCCCGGCACGTAAAACTTTCAAGTGTTGAATTTTTATCGGGTTTAAATCTTTCGAAAAAATTGTACAAGTTAAGCGGTGGACCCTCTAGAAGACAACAAACCTTAACTCGATTATGTGACCGTCTTGAACTACCTTTTGAACCTTCGGGTTTGGGGCAGTACGGCGTGCCACATGTGAGGCGTTGGCTTGACCCTTCTACGGCTGGATCACTGGAACTTTGACATATTCTGGGATTATTTGAACCCCGCTCAAGAGTTGAGCACTTTGGGAAATCTTGGGTGTTTGATTATCTGTTCGAAAAGTTTAATACTGTCTATTTATCTGGAATGTGATACAATATGTGGAATTCATAGAGTTAGGCATGAAATGCGAAGTATGTGATATTTCGGATTTACGATGTCTAAAGTGATTGTGGATTCCAAATGTTGTAGTTTTACACTTTCTTTTCTGTGACCGTAAGTGTAATATGTGATATCGCCGGTTTCGTTGCTATATGTCAACGACAATTGGGATGCGCATATTTACTTACGTTGATGATATGAGATATTATGTGTTGCTGTGATATGTTATATTGGATCGTCGCGTTCAGAATAGCCTGGGGGTTTTATGTGAGATGAGGGTTTTTATTTTCATTCATGTAAAATTCATTTGTAATGTAATATTCTTTTATTTGGGGCACTTCCAGGTTGCGGTTGATGTCATCAGTGTATATTATTTACTTTTCCGCATTAGGTAGACCCAAGGAGGGGAGCACAAGTAACCGGGTTCTAGGGTCCAGTGGGAGGCCATCTCGAGGAGTCGAGACCGGGTCTCCTAACCCTAGAATTGGCAGTGTTACTTGCAGCTCTCGTAGGGGTCTTGGGATGTGGGTTTGGCTATTCGTCGCGACCGTGGAATCCGTGTTTTATACAGGCTCGTATTGAAAACACGGACGTCCTAGTATATCCAATATTTCATATATGTTCTTCTGCTGTAATGTTCTGTGATGAGATCATATTACTGCCTGAGACGAATGCTTATACTATATATATATGCTGATATATAAATATTACTGCTTTCGTTTCTTCTGTGATGCTTAGGAAGCATAAGCTGATGGGATTTTTATTAATGTGATTAATAAAAGAAAAGAAACCTAAAGATGTTTTAGAATCAAAACTTTATAAAAGGGGTAGCTACAGTTTTGCTTTGCACAGTGATATATACGATATATCCTGCACCTTATTCGATGAGGAAAGGACCGAGATCCCTTCACCGGGAGTGACTCCTTTAGCAAAACTGGCAGATGCTACAAAACTCGGTTTGTCTTTTGATTGCTTTTAGTGTTTTGCTTTGCACAGCGGTATATACGATATATCCTGCACCTTGTTCGATGAGGAAAGGGCCGACGATCCCTTCACCGGGAGTGACCCCTTTAGCGAAACTAAGAAAAGCCTCAAAAACACTCCTTTTCAAAAACTACTTGATTCTACGACGATATCAAGTTCATTACGCTCAGGGTTTTCTGAAAAACCTGCGTAACCCTCCGTGATTTCAGATTAGTACTACTTAGTATTCGTGCTGCGGTTGTTTGGCCTCCGTCAAGGCGTAGTGTACGGTAGCTAACTAGTGCTTATCTGCTAGCATATGATGCGATTGGATTAAGGTATTCGTACGGCGTAGTTTGGCCTCCGTCAAGGGTCGTACGGGTGGGTTTAATTCAATCAAGAAATGACGGGTTGAACTTGACTAGCGCCCTATGGGTAGTTTGGCCTCCGTCAAGGTCATGGGACGCTAGGGGTAAAAATATTATCGGGAATTTCAAGTGTTGAAATTTGCAATGAGATTGCATACCTTCTATGAGATAGTTGGATCCCGATACCCACTGCGAGTAAGAGTTACTCCTAGGAGAGTTTTACACAAGACAATTAGCCGATCAAGTAGGTGTCTAGAAAAGTGTTAACGGGGTTACGCCTCTGGGAAAACGAGGTTTACTTTAATTAAGTCCGTGCGATAGCACGGGGAACCTCCCTCAAAGTACCGACACTGATCTGGCTGAAAGATTGACGAAATTGTAAGGTGTAATTAATCCCGGCTAATCTTACCTTTTAGGGTTTTAAGGTAGATTTGATAAAAACAGTGGGAGACATCCTGATTAGATAAGATAATAACCAATCTAATCTTGCAAGAGCATACGCTAAAGTGTTTTCTTCTCTCTCTCTCCAGGTAGCGACCATGTCATGCCATAATCAAGATAATAATATGGATGTATTGACTGAACCCAATTATTGTACTGAGCTAGGGAATGTTGGACCCGTTCTTTCTTATAAGAGTTATAAGACTGAACAGGAAACAGGAGAATATCTAGATTCTCACGCCGCCCAAAAGAACATACATGTTGATGCATCTTCTTCGGGTGTGTTAGTTATTGAGAACTGTTTCTCAGTTCACCCTACGTCCTGGGTATTAGATACCGGATCAGGATCCCACATATGTAAGTTGTTACATGGGCTACGAAAAGGTAGAGAACTGGGAAAAGGTGATCATTCCGTTCAAGTAGGGAACGGTGCAAGTATTGTGGCCAAAGCAGTTGGCGAATATCACCTTGTATTACCAAGTCGTAATACACTGATTCTAAATGAGTGCTATTATATACCGAACATGATATGCAACATTATATCGGTCTCTTTATTAAGTAAAGAAGGATATAATTTTGTAGTACAGGATAATATTATGAACATATTCCTAGATCAAAATTTGATTGCATCAGGCTCGTTACATAATGGCATATTCATTCTAAATCAGAATACAGTCCTGAATATACAAAACACACACAAGAGGAAAAGTTCAGATGTGAACGAATCCTACTTGTGGCATTGTAGACTTGGTCACATCAATGCGACACGACTGGCTAAGTTACATAAAGATGGTTATTTGAATCCGTTCGAATTATCATCTTATGATACTTGCCATTCATGTCTCAAAGGAAAAATGACCAAAGCTCCGTTTAGTGGACACGGAGAAAGAGTTACCGAACTCTTAGGACTGGTACATAGTGATGTATGCGGTCCCATGTCTACGCATGCCAGGAACGGTTCTTCCTACTTCATTACATTCACTGACGATCTCTCTAGATACGGACATGTGTTTCTGATGAAACACAAGTCTGAAGCTTTTGAGAAATTCAGAGAATATACGCACGAAGTAGAGAACCAAACGGGCAAAAGTATTAAGATTCTTCGATCTGATCGAGGAGGTGAATACTTAAGCGGTGAGTTTTTAGATTATCTGAAAGAGAATGGGATTATCTCTCAGCTTACTCCTCCTTATACACCACAGCACAACGGTGTATCTGAGCGGAGGAATCGCACCCTATTAGATATGGTGCGCTCTATGATGAGTGATGCTGAGTTACCTATTTCCTTCTGGGGGTATGCGCTTGAGACAGCGGCATACATACTGAATAAAGTTCCTACCAAATCTGTGCCTACCACCCCATATGAGATATGGGAAGGGAAGAGACCATATCTTAATTTTATTAAGATATGGGGTTGCCCGGCCTATGTTAAAACACAAAATCCGGGCAAGCTCGAGGCAAGGTTTGTCCTATGTAAGTTTATTGGATATCCCAAGCATTCGCGAGGGTATATCTTCTACCACTCCGAGGAACAAAAAGTGTTTGTTTCTCGACATGCCACCTTTTTAGAAAAGGGTTTTCTTATGAAAGAAATTGATGGCAATGAGGTAGAACTGGAAGAGGTTCCAGCAACACAAACTACGACAGATGATTTAGTAGAACCGGAGGATTCAGTAGTACCCGACGAACCCCAGCCTCTCCGCAGATCTAGTAGGGTTTCTCGTCCACCTGAGAGATACTACGGTTTTCTCATTGATGGTGGAAGCGAGGATTGCATCATGGATGATGATGACCCGACTAGTTTCGAGCAGGCCATCACAAGTGGTGACTCCGTGAAATGGCTGGATGCAATGCGATCTGAGATGGAATCCATGTACACCAATAAAGTATGGATTTTGGAAAATGCTCCTGAAGGGGTAAAACCCATTGGGAGCAAGTGGATTTTCAAAAAGAAATTTGGTGTAGATGGAAAAGTTGAGACTTTCAAAGCTAGACTTGTAGCAAAGAGTTTTCGTCAACGACCAGGTGTGGATTATGACGAAACCTTTTCTCCAGTGGCTATGCTTAAGTCCATCCGGATCTTACTTGCCATTGCTGCATACCATGACTACGAAATCTGGCAAATGGATGTTAAGATCGCCTTTCTAAACGGTGTTTTAGAAGAGTGCGTGTACATGACTCAGCCAGAGGGCTTCGTAGATAGTGGGAGCAGCGGAAAGGTGTGCAAGCTACTTAAATCCATTTATGGGTTAAAGCAAGCATCGCGGAGTTGGAACATCTGTTTTGATGTTGTAGTCAAAGAGTTTGACTTCATCAAGAATGTAGATGAACCTTGTATCTATAAGAAGGTAGCAGAGGGTAAGGTTGTCTTCCTCGTATTGTACGTGGATGACATACTCTTGATAGGAAATGATATTCCTATGCTGCAATCAGTCAAGCTCTTCTTATCACAGAGATTCTCAATGAAAGATCTAGGTGATGCCTCCTGCATATTGGGAATCATGATCTACAGAGATAGATTTAAATGGATACTGGGATTGTCCCAATCCAGATACATTGACACCATACTAAAGAGGTTTAGTATGGAAGAATCCAAGCGTGGGAACCAACCCACGATCTCTGGACTCACTCTCTCCAAAGAGATGTCTCCCAAGACTGATTTGGAGAGAGCTCGCATGCAAGGGATACCCTATGCTTCGGCAGTAGGCTTTATCATGTATGCGATGCTATGTACCAGACCCGATGTAGCATACTCACTAAGTGTAGTGAGTCGGTATCAAGCAGATCCTGGAGAGAGTCATTGGACAGCTGTGAAGAACATTCTCAAGTACTTACGAAGGACTAAGGAGATGTTCTTGGTGTATGGTAACGCAGAACTCCAGGTGGAGTCCTTTACCGATTCCAGCTTCCAAAGTGATAAGGACGACTCTAAGTCGCATTCGGGTTTTGTCTTTACCCTCAATGGAGGGGCGGTATGTTGGAAGAGTTCCAAACAGGATACCGTTGCAGACTCAACGATGGAGGCTGAATACATCGCTGCCAACGATGCTGCCAAGGAGGCTGTCTGGATAAAGAAGTTCATTAGTGAACTTGGTGTGGTTCCATCCATTGAGCATCCAATACCTCTGTATTGCGATAACAATGGAGCTGTGGCATTGGCCAAGGAACCCAGATCCCATCAAAAGTCCAGACATATTCTGAGGCGGTATCACCTGATCAGGGAGATAGTTGATCGCCGGGAGATCGAGGTCAGGAGAGTAGATACGAAGGACAACACTGCGGATCCATTCACGAAGGCTATTCCCCAGATACAGTTTGAGAGATTATTCGGGATGCTAGGTATGAGATACTACAGCAGCTGGCCTTAGTGCAAGTGGGAGATTGTTAGTTATGTATATGCCCTAGAGGCCATTGTTGTACATATGATGTATATTATAATGGATGCTTGGTTATATATAGAGATGACTTTCTTGCTCGTCATGATAGTATCCTATTTGGTTTCACTTTATCTTAACATGTTGACTTGTATTGGTTTACTGTTTTACTCTCACATGTTGATAAAGCCCTTAGGATCTGTACTCGACTACTGGGACTATGATGAGATCATACTAGTGGGGCCGCGGTAGTCGATGAGTACATCCTATAACTGTTCCTAGTCGAGGGTATATCGAGACAGGGCATCGATACACCAGAGTAGACTAGCGTATACGCATCTTGACCCATATGATGGGCGATGGATGATCCCATATCCATCGGTGCTAGACATCAGATGGTGTACGGGTGCTCAGTGGAGACTGGGTACACTGGACGGACTCGCCGAGAACTCCCAGATGGTGATATACCACACATCAGATGGCAGTTCTCCGGTGACACTGGTACAGGGTAGTTTGTAGACCCGAGATCGTCATAGAGTCTTGTGTGATTCCCACTGTGCTTTGATTTCCACCTTACCACGTCCAAGAGGGCGTGCAAAACGGTGGCTTTTGGGTACAGTCCCGAATCACATGGAGGCAATGAGCGATAGGAGGGGATTCGTCTCTCCCGGTATAGGGAGTTGATGTTGTGCTGTGTTCGATTGGCTATAACTGGAAGTCCCTGGCCAGGGATGATATAGAGATTTACTGGTAAGTGTTACTAGTAGTTTCTCGACCCGTTATGAGCCACACATCGACACGACTTATCGGTTACTGGGGTCTGACGTATACCACCCCTAGACTTGATATGCGACATATCAGACGAACAGACCGGACTGTACGGGAGTGTTACTGATTGGATTCACAGGAGAACGCATAGGCTAGCTTGTTGATCTTCTGATCGCTCAATATCTGGGTGGCTGTTACGTTTAGCTGACCGCTTGCAGCTTGTGGGTGTTTGATATGATCATCACCTGCTACCGGCGTATTGACGATTCTTTAGAGTCCTACACAGAGGTTTCTTGGCTCAGGCGAAACGG
Source organism: Agapanthus africanus (assembly GCA_030015575.1). Taxonomy (NCBI): domain Eukaryota; kingdom Viridiplantae; phylum Streptophyta; class Magnoliopsida; order Asparagales; family Amaryllidaceae; genus Agapanthus; species Agapanthus africanus. The sequence goes on from JASDDO010000018.1 coordinate 115,543,955, forward strand.
AGTAGTGGCACATATGTGATATGCGCAGGAACGAGAATAATGCGATATGGGATACCGTATTATATTCTCGCGATATTTAGATATGAACCGGGTCATCGGATCAAGTGTTGATTCGATGAATCGGTACATGATATATTAGTCGGTAATATTCGATATAGCCGGATCGTCGGATCAAGTGTTGATTCGATGATTTAATGTATAATAATATATATGATATATTATTACATTATCTAATATTGGCTCGCTTTATTATTTCATTTTCTCATTGGATGATACATTGATATATATGCGATATATGTTAATTGTATTATTTTCTTTTGTTGCAAATATATAATATATATGTGATATATATTATTGTGACATGATATGATTAATTGTTAAACATGTTTAAGGATGATTAATTGAGGTTAGGGTTTGATTAGGGTTAGTTGCTTCTTGCACCTTCTAGAAGCATTTTATTTTGTCATGGTTAAGATATTTTGTGATGACACATTTCTAAACCTAATCAAACCCTAACTCTAGTTGTTTCTCTACACATTCTTATCCACTCATACTTGACCATGGTTTATATATCAATCATATAGCTTTTATTTCTATTCATCACAAAAGAAATTATCATTATCATTTCCATTATCATCTTCTTCTTCTCTCTTGAAGAAGCTCACTTGATTTTCTTTATGTGATGAATAAATATGAGAAAATGATTTAAAAAGAAAGCAAAATTACTACTCTCTCATCCTCATCTCATCTAGCCCATGAGATTAGCGTGTTCATCTCTTTAGAGTGAGAAAGCTTGAGTCTTTGCAACTTCGAGGTAGATCATCGGAGATTTGGAATAGTTCAAGCTAGCATGGATCGTTCGAGTCATGGAGCCTCTCATGAGTCCGGGAGATCGTGGATCGCGGCAAAGGGACTTCTACTCGGAGCTTGTGAAGCGAAGGAGCGGACTACAAAGGTTGTAATCCCTCACACTTAGATAAAAGTTATCATCTTGCATGTTTAACCCTAATAATCTAGCAAAGATCCCGGCTTTGGGTTGTTCGGCACGTCTAAATTTTTATCCGGGCACGTTTGATGCCTTTTGAACCTTCACAAGAGTGCCTAGGAACCCTACACGCTATGCATCAGAGGCCCGCGTTTTACGACGCCTATCCCTTCCCGTGACTTATGCGATTGGTGGGTGCTTATGCTGCTGACCCGACTCAATTCGGGGCTATTCGGGTGCTGATTTCTCCTCACGCCGCCTCTGGAGGGCTGGTTTTTAATGATCGGGTCTTGTCTACTCCCTCGGGTCCAGTTCAACAACTCTGGGACCAGTCGAAAGACAACGCACCTTCTTTGAAGCCCCGGGAGGCCGCGCATTTGTATACAATTAGACCGGGCTACTTGGTGTTTCGCCAGGACAGTGCAGCTCTTTTTATGCGGTACAATCCGCATCGATTCGCCCGGCAGCTTGGATACGACCAGGGTGTTCCTTTCGAGGCTTTTATAGTCGCCCCGATCCCTTCGCTCGATGCTGTTCGCGATGCCGCTCGTCATTTCATGAGGCTGAACACCGGCTCCCGTTTCATGGTCCCTGAGGCTGAGTACATGCCCCGGTGTGTGGGTGCATTTACGGGCTGGTATCTTCATCGGATCAGTCCAATTATTCTTGAAGAAAGAAGGGTGCTTCTTGGTCACGACGCCCCTCCTCAGGTTTCGGGGGCTAAGCTACGGCCGAGGGTTCCGGTCCGCTTCCCTTTGAGGGAGATTGGCACCGCGCTCATTCCGGGGGAGTCAGGGGTAGACCTTACTCCAACAGCTGGTATGCCCTTGGGTTCCCGATCGCGGGGTAAACGGGCCCCAGTAGTAGCACCCCTGCCGGTGGCGGCACCGCCCCCTGTGGCGTCGACAATGGCGATGTCATCCTCGGTTGTGGCACCGAGCGAGAGTAACAGGGATGAGGGCGCTGAGGGCGATGTGGGCCAGCGCCGCCCTAAGGCTTCGCGAGGGAGGAAGCGGTCATCCTCAGCGACCGGCTCTGGGTCTAAACGGCGGAGGAAAGCGGCCACCACCCTGCTTGATTCTGTGGCGGAGTCTGAGCCTATTCTTAAAGATGAACCATTGGCCCTGCAAGAGTCAGACGCTGGACTTCTCTTCCCGAGTTCGGCTGATGAGGAGGCCGCACAGTTGGCTGAGGCCATACGGCGTTCAAAAGACGCGTCTCATAACGCCAAGGTTCCGAAGAAGTCTTATCCTGCTGTAATTTTTTACGAAGACCCTTCGTGGATTCGGCGGCGATTTATCGGTCCTCTGGAGGAATGGGGAGAAAGGGCTTTGAAGCAGGCCGCTTCAGAAGACGCAGCTGATGCACTTTCCTTATGGACCGGCGGTCATGAGTCTACCCTTGAACCCCGGCGAGCCCACCTTCTTGAGAAGGAGCAGCGGCTTGAAGAAGCCATATTGAGGGCTTCTTTGCGTATAGGTACGTTGTGCTTCTTTTGTAGTTTTTCTGATCATTTATGCCCGTGCATATATATCATTATTCTTATTTGAATCATGCAGAATCTTCGACGCTGGGGGAGCTCCCTACGGGCCCATTAAAGCTGAAGCCCGCCGAAATTCTCAATGAAACATTGCTTGATGCGGAGGGGGCTGATGAGGTTGCTCCTCTTGCAATAGAGCCTCCAGTGGCTGTTCTTGATCAGGTAGTGCTTGCCCCTTTAGGGGAGACTCATTTGGAGGCTGCTGCCCCAACGGCTCTTCCCGAGGCTGAGATGGAGGTAGTGGGGACTTCCCCCCTCTGTTGGAGTCCGGGGTTCCGAATGAGGCTGTCGAAGCCGCTATCCCCCCGGCTCAGAATGGGGGGAGTGTTGAAGGTAACCTTTCTGAAATTTAAATTAGCGGTCTTTCCGTTGTCTGAACTCTTTTGTTTTCTCAGAATTACGCGAGTTGGCGGCCTCTATTGTCGATCTGTCTCCCCGGCAATCCTTTCAGCGTCTGCTGGAGATGGCAGCTCTACAAGCGATATCCCCCCAACGCATTGTCCTCTCATCTGGGCAAGGTTGGTGTCGTCCATCCCTTCTCATAGCATCGTCGTTATTTTGCGTACTGACATTGATGTTTTCTACAGTTCTGGAAGCCGATGATGAGGTCGAGGTTCTCGAAGGGCCAGGGGAGCCTTCAGCTCCTACTTGCACGACTGTCGGTAAGCGACATTTCATTATACTCTCACTCGTTCTTTGCTTAAGAATTTTGCTGACGTCTTCCAAATTTGAACAGCTCTGCCAGTCTCCACGGCATTGGAGTCGCGCATCGTGATGCCGCCCGGCCCTTATGCCTTGCGGGCTTCAGAACGCTTGGCCCAATTAAGCCTCGTCTCCCTGTCGTCTCTGATCGAGGAGCTTCGTGCTGGCAGCGCGACCACGGCTGAAGCATTCGCTGCCGAGGCTAATGGTTCTCTTCCTTTTCTTGCCACCTACTACAGCGAAGAGGTGGTGCGAGTCTGGGTGGAGTTCTGCCGGCGGGTGGAGGCTTGCCTGCACGCCCTCGAATGTTCCCACCTTTCCTCGGAGGCCGTGGCTGCAAAGGCGGAGTTACGGGGGCTGATAGCACGGTGCGCGGCAAACATGACGTCATGTGAGAAGAGGCTCGGTCGCAAGTTCTCGGAGAGGGAGCTAGCCTCCAAGGCGCTGGGCGAGCTTCAAGCCAATCTCACAGCCAAAGCCAACAAAGCGTATGAACTCTGGCGGGTGCTTCAGGAGTCCATCAAAGAGGTGGTGGCTCTCGATAAAGCTGCCACGTTCACTCGTGAGAGGGTCGAGGCTCATAAGGCCACTGAGAAAGAGCTTGAAGCCCGGCTTGCTTCATATCAGGCCCAACAAGCTCAGGCGGAGGCTCGTCTTTTGGAGATCTTGCGTCATGAAGCCGTGGTCCAACAAAAGCAGGATGAGCTGACCAAGCTGCTGAATCGCCCGCCGGCTTGAAACATTTGTATCTTTTCCTTCCTTTTTGTACATACTCATGGATGAGAGTATTTTCTTTTTGTTTCTTTCATGAATTGTACTTTGTACCCATTTTGGTTTATGAATAAAAGATACATTTTTCTTCTCAATGATGTGTCTCCTTTTCATTGAATGTATTCTGCGGATATTCTACCTTGATCTCCTTGTAGGACAGCAATGGCTCAGGATTCAGGGTTAAGATCTGCTTCCCAAGACTTTTGCATTTTATGAGCCACGAGGGTTTCATAAAGAGTTTTTCTCCCTACAGGTCGAGAGGATCCCATAGGTGTAAGTTCTTCTTAAAAATCGTGAGGATTCTTAAGCGGGTTTTCCCTTGAGAGTCGTAAGGATCTCACAAGAGAGTTTTTCTTCCTCACAGGTCGTGATGACTTGTAAGTGCTGGATGTGGCTACCCTTGTCCGTGTTTTACGGAGTCAGGGGTTTCTCCAGGTATTGTAGTTTAAAGACGTCGCGGTCAAGGTTAAGGACCTCATAGTCCGTGGATTTAAGGACTCCACAGTCCGCTGTTAGTTTTAAGACATCACGGTCAAGGTTAAGGACATCATAGTCCGTGGATTTAGGGACTCCACAGTCCGATGTTTGGTTGCAGGGACCCGTCACCTCTTTGAAGACGTTGAGGAATTACAACGCCAGGTATCAAAGGAGTGAAGAGATGTACCCTTAAACCAAGGCAGAATCCGTAGGGAATCGGGGGGGGGGGTTGATCGTTAGTTTTAAGACATCACGGTCGAGGTTAAGGACATCATAGTCCGTGGATTTTAAGGACTCCATAGTCCGGTATTTGCTCTGGATGCTTCGCACGGGTTCACTGCCGTGCTTGGCGAGGACCAGGCTCCGCTCTGGGCGTTTTCCGCGGGGTCAAAGAGTGACGTTATCCGCGTTCCACGTAACCAGGAATTTTGCACTAGATGCTTCACACGGGTTCACTGCCGTGCTCGGCGAGGACTAGGTTCCGCTCTGGATGCTTCACACGGGTTCACTGCCGTGCTCTGCGAGGAACATGATCCGCTCTGGACGTTTTCCACGGGGTCAAAGAGTGACGTTATCCGCGTTCCACGTAACCAGGAATTTTGCACTAGATGCTTCATACGGGTTCACTGCCGTGCTCGGCGAGGACTAGGCTCCGCTCTGGACGTTTTCCACGGGGTCAAAGAGTGACGTTATCCGCGTTCCACGTAACCAGGAATTTTGCACTAGATGCTTCACACGGGTTCACTTCCGTGCTCGGCGAGGACTAGGCTCCGCTCTGGATGTTTTCCACGGGGTCAAAGAGTGACGTTATCCGCGTTCTACGTAACCAGGAATTTTGCACTAGATGCTTCACACGGGTTCACTACCGTGCTCGGCGAGGACTAGGCTCCGCTCTGGACGTTTTCCACGGGGTCAGAGAGTGACGTTATCCGCGTTCCACATAACCAGGAATTTTGCACTAGATGCTTCACACGGGTTCACTGCCGTGCTCAGCGAGGACTAGGCTCCGCTCTGGACGTTTTCCACGGGGTCAGAGAGTGACGTTATCCGCGTTCCACGTAACCAGGAATTTTGCACTAGATGCTTCACACGGGTTCACTGCCGTGCTCGGCGAGGACTAGGCTCCGCTCTGGACGTTTTCCACGGGGTCAAAGAGTGACGTTATCCGCGTTCCATGTAACCAGGAATTTTGCACTAGATGCTTCACACGGGTTCACTGCCGTGCTCGGCGAGGACTAGGCTCCGCTCTGGACGTTTTCCACGGGGTCAAAGAGTGACGTTATCCGCGTTCCACGTAACCAGGGATTTTGCACTAGATGCTTCACACGGGTTCACTGCCGTGCTCGGCGAGGACTAGGCTCCGCTTTGGACGTTTTCCACGGGGTCAGAGAGTGACGTTATCCGCGTTCCACGTAACCAGGAATTTTGCACTAGATGCTTCACACGGGTTCACTGCCGTGCTCGGTGAGGACTAGGCTCCGCTCTGGACGTTTTCCATGGGGTCAAAGAGTGACGTTATCCGCGTTCCACGTAACCAGGGATTTTGCACTAGATGCTTCATACGGGTTCACTGCCGTGCTCAGCGAGGACTAGGCTCCGCTCTGGATGCTTCACACGGGTTCACTGCCGTGCTCTGCGAGGACCAGGATCCGCTCTGGACGTTTTCCACGGGGTCAAAGAGTGACGTTATCCGCATTCCACGTAACCAGGAATTTTGCACTAGATGCTTCACACGGGTTCACTGCCGTGCTCGGCGAGGACTAGGCTCCGCTCTGGATGCTTCATACGGGTTCACTGCCGTGCTCTGCTAGGACCAGGATCTGCTCTGGACGTTTTCCACGGGGTCAAAGAGTGACGTTATCCGCGTTCCACGTGACCAGGAATTTTGCTGATTGTATCCGCATTTCACGGGATGGAGGTTTGACTGTTGGCAATATGTATACCACCGAGCCATGGAACTGGGAGTTGCCGCTGTTCCGCTTAGCTTGAAGTTGTGTCCGTTGTTACGAGACGAGTGTTGGGATGATCTCTAGGTCGCCTGTGGCCTGTCGAGATTTAGCTTCTTTCTTTGGTGAAACCTGGGGGGGGGGAGGTATGTTCCCTTTTTGTTTATGCCATTGGATTGTATACAGGGTGTGATGGAACATCACCTGTAAGGCATACATTTTATTTTTATTTTATTTCTTTTTCCGCGATGCTCTATCGTTTCAGCTTTTATATCGCGAAGGTCGCGATTGCCCCATCATTTCGGCTATTTTTCGCGGTGCCCAATCATTTCGGCTATTTATTTATTTTCTACTCGCTGCTTTTTATTGCGAGTTGCCCCATCGTTTCGGCTATTTTTCATGCATACATTTTTACTTGCTGCTTTTTATTGCAAGTTGCCCCATCATTTCGGCTATTTCGTAGGCATGTGTGGCTTGCTAGCTTTTTCGCCGCGAGCTTGGATTTTAGACACCGATTTCGGCATCAGCACCGCTACAAATGGAATGTTGCCAGGAGCGAATCATCATTTGCCTCTGTCGATATTGAACAAAGGCGGCTTAGTAAACAGGGTTAAGGGTCCTGTCGACCAAGGCTTTTGACTTCATGAGCTGTAAGGGTCTCACAAAGGTATTTCTCCCTACAAGTCGTGAGGATCTTGCAGGTGTATTTTCTCCTTAGGGATCGTGAGGATTTCTAAGTGTATGTTGCTCTGCAAGTCATAAGGATCCTACAAGAGGGCTTTCTCCTTATGGGTCGAGAGGACCTACAAGGGTTGCTCATCATATGGACATATCCCTAGTCACGGGTGGGACTTTGCCGGGGAAATGTTTTTTCGCGCCCGTGGATTGTATACAAGGGTCAGTATTGAGCCTCTTGTAGGGCAATATCGAAGGTTGTGGAGGATTTGCTTAAGAATAGGTTTAGGTTTCTGTAACTTAAGACTTTCAAATCTCATGAGCCGTGAGGGTCCCATAAGAGAATTCTTCTTACGAGTCGTAAGGATCTCGCAAGTGCATTTTCTCCTTAGGAATCGTGAGGATCCGTAAGTGTGTTGCTCCTTTGTGAGTTGTAAGGATCTCACGCAGGTGGTTTCTCCTTACAAGGTCGAGAGGACTCTGTAAGTGTCCTTTAACGAGGTTGCGCCCTTTCAGGTTTTCACAAACACTCGCCGGTAGTCCTGCTGTTTTTACTCACGGAGCCCTTTCGGGTTTTCATCCGTGCCCCTTTTGCTTATGGACATACCGTTTTTTTTATTCTTTTTCTCTTTTTTTTTACAAGGTCGCGCCCTTTCGGGTTTTCACGAACACTTGCCGGCAGCCCTGCTGTTTTTACTCACGGAGCCCTTTCGGGTTTTCATCCGTGTCCATTTTGCTTATGGACATACCGTTTTTTAATCATTTTTTTATCTTCTTTTTTTTATCCATCTCGTCAGCCTAAGGATGCTGCGGTAATAGTTTAGGGACGTTTCGGTCCGTCGTTAGTTTAAAGACGTTTCGGTCCGATGTTAGTTTAAAGACGTTTCGGTCCGTTCGAAAAGAGGGCCAGCTACTACTCTTTGAGCTTTAGGAAGATAGCGAGCGGACATAGTCGTCGTCATCTATCATTGACCTAGGCTGTGGCTCATTAAGCGTAGTATTTCTTTAGGAAGCGGCCGTTTATTGGCCTGAAAGGCCTTTCACCATGCATGTCCATGAGTAGATAGGCTCCACCCTGGTAGATCTTATCTATGATGTACGGGCCTCCATAGTTCGGCTCGAATTTTCCCCGCTTGGCACGATTGGGGATCATAGGTCTTTTGACCACTAGTACGAGTTCGCCTTGGCGGAATATCCTCGGCCTGGTCAATCTTTCATACGAGCGCGTCATCCTTGCTTTGTAGGCCTCTAGATTTTGTTGCGCTATGAGCCGAGTTTCATCGAGGGCATCAAGCTCCTCAAGCCGAAGGTGAGCATTTTCTTCGTCCGTCAGCTCGCAGTGGACTGCCACTCGTAGAGAGGGTAACTCTATCTCGAGGGGGAGCACTGCTTCCGTCCCAAATACCAACGCGTACGGCGTTGCGTTCGTGGCCGTCTTGAATGTAGTTCGATAAGCCCAAAGGGCTTCTTGCATCTTCTCGTGCCAGTCTCTCTTATTCCGGGAAACGGTCTTTTTCATGATTTTTGTCAAGGTCTTATTGAAGGCCTCGGCTAGACCATTAGCTCGCGGATTGTAAATTGAAGAATATCTCCAGTCTATATTGTGCTGCTGCGCGAAGCGGCTAATCTTATGGCTTCTGTAGGCTTGTCCGTTATCGGAGATAATCCGCCGTGGAGTTCCAAACCGATAGATGACGTGCGTCTTGAAGAAGTGGAGGATATTCTCTGTCTTCACTTCCCTCAGCGGTACTGCTTCTGCCCATTTGGAGAAGTAATCAGTTGTCGCCAGGATAAAACGATGTCCTCGGGACGATGCTGACTCGATGGGGCCGACTATGTCAGTCCCCCACATTTTGAATGGCCAGCTAGCCACCGTTGGGTGTAGTGGATTCGGATGTTGGTGGATAAAGTCTCCATGAATCTGGCACGAGTGGCATTGCTTCGCATACTCGAGGCAGTCTTGGACCATCGTAGGCCAATAGTAACCCATCCGTTTAATTTTTAACTTCATCTTCGGGCCTGCTTGATGAGAACCACAGATTCCGTCATGAACCTCTTGAACGACTCTTTCTGCTTCGTCCGGTCCTAAACATCTTAGCCATAGAGAATCAAACGATCTCTTGTATAGAGTGTCGTTGATGAAAGCGAAAGACAGAGCTCGTTTCATGAGCTGATGCCTTGAGGATGCTTCTTCGGGCATTCTTTGGGACTTAAAGTAGTCTATGAAGACTTCCCTCCAGTCCTCAGCCTTCTTACGGTCTTTTATTTGTAGGGTCGTCTGCTCAGTCGCCCCCTTTTCTTTATACAATTCCGGAGATATTTCTGCTGGGACGAGCACTCGATGGCTTTGTACCACGATTCTGACGTCATCAAGGTTCTCGTCAGCCAGTTCTTTAGCAAGTTTGGCCAGCGCGTCTGCTTTGCTGTTTTCCGCGCGCGGTATGTTCTCCAGAGTATAGGAGGGAATTTGGGTCAATATTTGTTGCACCTTTTCACCGTACTTCACCAACTCCGGTTTGCACGTTTGGTAGTCACCATTTACTTGACTAACGACCAGTTGAGAATCCCCGTATACAAGGAGGACTTCAATTCCCATGTCGATGGCGATCTCGAGGCCTGCTATCAGAGCTTCATATTCAGCTTCATTGTTTGTCCTCGGTTCTGTTAATGAGAAGGCGAAGCGCATTATCCCTCCCTGTGGAGTTACAAAGATGAGGCCTATCCCTGATTTGATCATTGGGATACCTTGTTTCCGTTTCTTTACGGAGGACGCTCCATCGAAATAGAGTTCCCATCGGGTACTACTACCGCCAATCGCATCAAATGCATGCTCGTCTGGCAACTCGCAGTTCAGAGGAGAACCGGCAGGTATTGGATGCTCAGCGAGGAAGTCGGCAATGGCCTGGCCTTTCACTGCCTTAAGAGGTCGATACGTTATTGAGAACTCCATCAGGAGTAGAGCCCATTTAGCGAGTCGACCCGTCAATATAGCCTTTGACATCAGATATTTAAGAGGGTCCGCTTTCGAGATGAGACAGACTTCATGTGCCAACGCATAGTGCCTGAGCTTTGTTATCGCGAAGATTAACGCCAAGCAATGTTTTTCAATAGGAGAGTAATTGCTTTCTGCCCCCAGTAGAACCCGACTTAAGTAGTAGAGTGCTCTCTCTTTCCCTTGGTCGTTCTCTTGTGCCCATAATGCGCCTAAGGAACCTTCAAGGGTGGTTGTATAAAGAATGAGGGGTTTTCCCTTGACCGGCGCAGCCAATACCGGAGGGTTCTGCAGGTACTGCTTGATCTCGTCTAGTGCACCTTGGCATTTGTGATCCCAAACGAATAGAGTTCCCTTTTTCATCAGGTGGCTGTAGGGACGGCATTTGCCTGAAAGATTAGCGATAAACCGCCGGATGTATGCGAGTTTCCCTTGGAGAGACCGCAACTGTTTGAGGGTTCTTGGCGGAGGCATTTCCATGATCGCTTTAATCTTTGACGGATCTATTTCAATACCTCGGTGTCGAATGATGAATCCCAGGAATTTGCCCGAGGAGACTCCAAACGCGCATTTGAGGGGATTCATTTTCAAATTATATTGCCGAAGGCGTTGAAATACAGTCTCCAGATGCTTTAAATGTTCTCCGTATGACATGCTCTTTACTACGAGGTCATCGATATAGCACTGGACGATGTCATGTATGAGGTCGTCGAAGATCTTTGTCATGGCCCTTTGATAGGTGGCGCCAGCGTTCTTTAGACCAAAGGGCATAACCCTGTAGCAGAATATTCCCAAAGGGGTCCGGAAAGCGGTGTGCTTCTGGTCTTCGGGATGCATCTTTATCTGGTTGTATCCTGACGAACCGTCCATAAAGGAGAAAACCTCGTGAGTGGACGTGTTATCGATCATTAGCTCGGTTACTGGTATTGGGAAATTGTCTTTTGGACAGGCTTTATTGAGATCCTTGAAATCCACTCATATGCGTACCGTCCCATTCTTCTTCATTACCGGGACGATATTGGCGATCCAGTCGGGATATTGGACCTCTTGGATAAATCCAGAATC